>CM060934.1:609556789-619556789 GCA_030765085.1 Allium cepa
AAGATATAAAGACATTTCATAGTTATATTAAACATAAGTGTTTAGGATAGTATTTAATTAAGGTTTAGTTCATTAGTAATAAAAAGTAATTAATGTAATCTAAAAACACATGGCATCATAATATAATGAAATACACTTGTCTACAAAATAATAAAAGAGTTTGACATTTGTGAATAAATAGTTATTCTTGTAACAAGTGGCAAGACTTTAATTTAAAAAAAGAAGAAGAGAGTATTGTTTTAATTAAAGTTTAGAAAGTAAAGGATAAGTTTTTATTTCTTCAGCTAAGATCTTTTGTAAATTCTCTTCAACTAAAAAAACCCAAATGCAAACCTCAAAAACTGAAATCAGTAACAAAATTCAAACTGTAATCAAAAGCTAATTCAAATTGTAAGAAGATCTGAAGCTAATGCAGATTCAAAAGAGATAGATACAGTTCAAAAGAAAACAGAATTCAATCTGTAATTAATGAAAGAAAAAGAAGATCTGAAGCCACCTACAACTTCAGATTCAAAGTAATCAAATCTGAGAACATGCAACTCAATTTGGGAATCAACAACAACTTTAACAAAACATGGCTTCAAGCTCAACTGGAAGACATGCAAAAGTAAATTCAAATCGCAGGAATCAAACTACAGTAATAAAGCTATTCTCTGCTCCTAATCTTGGTGAGTAAATTTCCTTTTTAAAAACAGTTTTGAATCCTTTATTGGTTGATATGTGAAATGATTGATATGGAAAACATAGTATCCATGTTGCATGCTTGGTTTGAAGATCTAATATACATTTACTTACCTGTTTGAAACCAGTAGTTATGAAGCTTTAAAATTATGTTCTTCCATGTTCCAGTTTAAAGAAAAATTTATATCTTCTAAGTTAGTCACTAATATCCATTGATCATTGAAGATAATTTGGTTATATCAAGGAAATCTTGTTATTAAAAATAAATATAAAAATTTATATTGAATAATATACTGTAAATGTTGAATTTACAGTGAAAAACTGAAATTGGGTAGAAATCAATCTCAATAATTTAAATTTGTGATCATATGATCTGAATGGCTGTTCAAAATCACGAATTTTAAAAGGAAGTTTGTAATTTTTAAATTTGTATTGGAAGAGAAATTGGGAATTTCTTGAATTTGGGGTTTTGGCCGATTTCTGTTGATTGGGTTTGAGTGGGAGGTTGAGTTTTGGCATGGAGGAGGGTACGGTGATGGGTGATGCAGGAAAAATGGTGAGGGTTGTCAAAGATGACCGTGGTGGCCGTAAAAAGGGGTTGTAGGGTTTATATGCTCTGATGTGTCAGATGGGTTGCAATGAATTTCTCGGTGGCTATGGTGATTCGAATTGGACCGCATGAGGGGGAAATGGTTGCGTGGATCGAGGCGCATGAGTGGGCAATGTTGTAGGACCTCCGGTGGTGAATTTCGTCGTTGACGACGATCGATTGTGGTTCGAGTGTTTTCTGGTTTTAGGTGATGAAGCATTTTTTTTCCGAATCAATGGCGTTTGAGTCGATCCAAGGGGATGAGAGGGTCGGAGAGGTCAGAGACGACTTGGGAAGCACCGCGACGTTGATCGCCGCTGACCATGGCTGGCGTGCACGTGCACGAGAACGGAAGCGTGCATCTGGGTTTTGATTTGTGGTAGAAAAATTAGCCAAGGGTTTTGTTGTTTTGCTCGTGTTGGTCTCGTGTTGATGTCGCGTGTGACTCGAAGTAGTGGGGAGGAGTTGTCGCGTGATTGCGGCCTTGAGTAGTTGGGTTTCCAGGAGTTGTATCCTGATTCATTTTTACACAGCATGTTGAATTTCTAAAGTTAAGAGCAAAATTAAATTTTTAAATAAGGTTTTTAGATAATTTTAATATGTTGAAATGTTTTAATCTAAAAACTTTGTGTTTTTACAAATTTAAGTTAATCTTCTTTTTAAAAATAATTGTTTGTTTTTAAGTTAAATATTAACCAAGTTTATACTTTACAAAAATGAAGACTTAAGTTTGAAAGCAAATTGATGTTTTAAACAAAGTGATTTAAATTAGTTTTATTAATAATGAATGTTTAACTTTAAAAGAATTTTATTTTTAAAGTTTGGATTTTTAAAATGCAAACTTTTGTTTTAAAAATAGTTTGTTTCATTTTTGCTTTGGTAAATGATAAAATAATGTTTCCAAATAAAAGTGTATTTGAATTAATTTAAAATGTGGTTAAAATAAGGTATTTAATAATGATAAATTCAAAGATAATGTTTTGTGTAAACCAAATACAAATTTTGAATTTTTAATGATTGAGTAAGGTTAATGAAAAGTATGGTTTATATAAATCAAGTTTTTGATTTTAAAGGAAATTAAAGTAAATTACTTAATTAATCTTAAATTGGTTAATGTAAGTAATCAAATTAAGGTAAATTAGTTGTATAATTAATTAAGTATAATTAATTACTTAAATAAAAATTAATTAATCAAGGTTAATTAATTAAGAAATAATTAGTTAATAAGTAATTAAGAAGTTAATTACTTGATGATTTAGAAGAATTATTTAAACATAATTTCTTAATGAAGTAATTAAAGCTATTAATTACTCAGTGTAATTAATTTAGTTAATTATGGTTAATTTTAGTTAATTAATTAATTAAGTTTAATTAATTAAAAAGAAATTACTTAATGATGGGATTAAGTATAATTACTTAAAGTAATTAAAGATGTGTAATTACTTAGTGAAGTAATTAATGAATAATTACTAAGTGTAATTAATTAAGAAATTACTTAATGGATAGTAATTAAAGAAGTATAATTACTTAAGGGAAGTAACTAAGGATAATTACTCAGTGTAAATAAAGAATTGATTAATGAAATTAATCAAGGTATTGTTTAATTAATAAAGTAATTAAGGAAGTTAATTATTGATTGTGATTAATCAGGTTTGATTAATAAATGTAATTAAGTTTATAATTATTTATTAAATGTAATTAAGAGAACAATGGATTAATAAAGTAATTAGAGGATCATTAATTAGTGTAATTAAGAAATAATTAATTGTTAATTAATTAATAAATGTGATTAATTATAAGATAATTAATCAGTGAAGTGAGAAGTAATTAATTAAGGTAATTAATTAAAGATTTAGATAATTAATTATTGTTAATTAATTAATTAGAATCAATTAAGATTAATGATTAAAGATAAATTAATAATGTGTAATTAATTTAAGGATTAATTGCATAGTGTAATTAAAGAATGATTAATCTAGGTGATTAATTAAGAATATGATTGAAAGATAATTAATCTGAAGTTGAAGATTAATTGATTGGATTTTGAAGGTGATTAAAGAGTGATTAATTAATTAATTGTAATTAATTAATGATTGTTTAAGCAGGGTTAGTTTTTAATTCTCAAGTAATTAATTTGATTTAAGATGATTAAATTAATTATAAAGGAATTAATA
The DNA here is from genome assembly GCA_030765085.1 of Allium cepa. Lineage (NCBI taxonomy): Eukaryota > Viridiplantae > Streptophyta > Magnoliopsida > Asparagales > Amaryllidaceae > Allium > Allium cepa. The sequence goes on from CM060934.1 coordinate 609,560,234, forward strand.
ATGCCTATTTGTGTATGATTGCTGTGGTATATCTGAATTGGTTGACATCTATTGAATGATTGATACTGGATGATTTGGATGTCTATGGGATATGTGATATGCTGCTTTGTGAGATGAATGTTTGATATGAATTATCTGTTGTGATAATATGATTCATCTATCTGTTTATATCATCTGAATATAAATTAATTGTTTAAACCCTTAAGTATAACTTGGACATTAAAATGGCGTTTGGTTTCGATGAGACCGGGATCGGGTTTTCATATTTGGATATCCGAAAACCACATCGATTCCAATTAAACGTTAGGTCGTTATTCCAAGTGGAGCAAGTGAAGACTCGAGGTGTAAGGGCTATACGTCAGTATAACTCTGTGGGTGATTCCGTAATGAGTTTGACGGAATAGTGCTTATAGGTTCGAGATGGTGATTCAGAGTGCAAGGGCTATTGTCGTTAACTCTGAGGGTGATTCCAAAATGAGTGTACGAGATAGTGCCTTCGGTTTCGTTCGAACCCGGAGCGAACTTGTATGGATTGAATGCTTTCAGCACATCGTCAGGCGGACGATGAGCATTCTAAGTGATATGTCCTATAAAGGTAATCGCAGCCTCAAGCCTCGTCAACCGGGAATGGCTAAAATAGGGGAGGTGCAGCAAGGCTTCGTGGGTAGCTCCCACTGGAGAGCAAGATTGACCCCTGTCTAGAAGTCCCTTTTATTTCGGCTGTGTGGGGCGGTTGATCATGACAACTGCCGGGGTGGTCTTGTTCGGGACTGTTCAGTAAGGAATGGTCCCGGTCTTGTGTTGCAGGGGAGTTAGGGTGGCTCGTCGGTACGGTGATCTAGGCCACGTACTGTGACGGGCGGTGCCCCAGTAGCCCTGCCATTGATGGAATCCAAAATCCAATAAGTGCCTGTACGGTTTTGATTGTGCCCATTGTTGGAACGTGAGATGTAAGCATTCCAGCTATTTCTGTATTTTACTTTGAAAACCCTAGACACTATTAATAATATCACTGGATTTCCTATCAAATGTTTTGGTTAGCGTAAGGTAAAAACTTACCCATGTTTATTTGTGGGGAGTCTTACGTGATACCTTTTGTTTTCAAAGGATTTTCTAAAGTTAAGCAACTTTTAACCGTTTACTCACACCAGACCCCTGTCTGACCCGAGTGTTTATTTTCTGTTTTATTAAACTCTTGGGTACTCATATTATATATGAGTAGTCAAGTGATTTAGGTTATCTCTTAACGAATTCTGGAGGAGCTTTGGAGCAGGAGGCTTCAGTGTGTAGATATATGGATAGAGTTTCCGCTGTGTGTTATTCTGTATGATGTCTTGAATTATAATTGCTAGACAAATGTTATAACTGTCTACTTTTGTGTAGTTTGAGATGTTTAGTTGTGTACTCTGATGTATATGATACTATGCATATGTTTTATATTATATTTAAATCGTTCCGCTGTGAGATTCTGATGTGTTGTTTTTTTTCTTTCTTCTCTTTCTTTTCTTCTTCTATCCCTTTCTTTCTTCCTAGCGATGCGACTTCCTGGAGTATGGAAGTTGGGTCGTTACACTTTAAAACCATAACTTCTGAAACTTGAATGGTTTGGATATTCAACAGTATATAGAATAAAATAGTTGATTTTGTATTACTTTATAAAATAATTTCTGCAACTTCATAATTTATCCATTTAAAATTTTAGGTCTAAACCCCATAAATTTAGATTCACCTTTAGTTTCAATAAAACACTTCGATTTCAATATATTCAAATTTCGAGTATTTAATAATTTCAAAACTAAGGTTAGAATTTATATTCAACAATTTATTATCCTATTATTTAGTTTTGAACAGTCACAAAATAAATCCATAAAATAAAACTCAAATTTCTAACAATTTAATATTTCCTTCAATTTAATTATACCAGAAATTTTCATTTAATTTATCTTGAATAAAAATCCAGTTATTAATATCATACCTTTAAAATTTCCAAGATTAATAAGTTTACACCAACTTGTGGAGTTTAATTTTTAAATAAGCCCAATTCCAAATAAATTTCCAATCTTAATTGATTTGAACTATTTAAAACTATATATATATACACAATATCTTAAACCTGTCTTAATCATAAATATAAATTATCAAACTCCATTTTTCAACTTATTTATTTCCATTTAATAAATTCATACATAGCTTAAATTCAATAATTTAACTATATATGTATATATAAAATAAGATTTTATATAAGTTCAAAATTAATATTAATATTTATCAAACCGCATCCTACCCAAACCATAGAAATCATTTTAAAAATAATTTTATATATATACCGCGGTGCCTGTATATAATTTTCTATCCTATGGTCAAGTGATATGGATATTTATCATTTCAATCCGCAAATTTAAAAATAAACAAAATGCGGTTGTATATCATTTCAAATCGCAATCCCGAATGAAATGAGAATGCATAATACCTTGCAGTTTATATAATATAGAACACACCATCCATTCACCCAATATCAATCATCAACCAATTTTATTTCAATCATCATCAATTTAAACAAACATCAATAGAGCATATAAAATATAACAGGTATCAACGAACAGTTTATATTCAAAATAAATAAATAAATAACTGTTTAACTAGCAGTTTATATGCAAAATAAATAAATTTTAACTGTCAATTTATATGCAATAATAAAATTAATTAACAGTTAAATTAAATAAATGCGATTTAATTGAGACGATGAAAAAAATATATGCAAAACAGTCATAAATAAATTTCTACTCATATCTTAAATCAATTTAACAAACATAAGAAAGCTTAGAAGTTGTGAGTGGGTTAAAACACTCACCTTTTGAATTTAAATCGAATTTAAATCCGATTTAAACCCAAAAATTTGACAGTTTCCAAATCCGTCCAAACGAGCGTCAAAGTGTCCGGAATTTCGATACGAACGCAAGGAGAAAACCGCGCGTCAATCCGAGCTCGTATGCAAAAGTTATTCGAGTTAAAAGATTTAAATTTTAATATAACATAACATAAAAAAATATAACATACCATCCACTTCTTCCTTATCCACGAACCTACTAACCCATCACGCACGCGCCACTTTCTTCCGTGCGCACGCAACTCGAGATATGTAGAGTTCGATCAGCGACTACCAGTGTGTGCGCCACCTTGAGAGCCACCTACGGACCAAGTTTCACATCACCGCTTGCTACCATTTGCACGCAATCCAAGAAAATACGTCCATGCTCTCAAGCCAGATTCTAGCGAATCCATGCTCCAATAGCATAGATCAACCTATGGATTTGAAGAGCTCGCCGAGATCTACAACTTTGCTTTTCGAATTTTTCGATTTCGTTGAATGGATTGAAAGATATTGAGGAAAGAAGATAAGCAATTTCTGGCCATTGAATAAGTGGCGGCCATGGTATAGAATTAGGGTTTCTGAAATAAAATAATAATAAAACTGTCTCGGCTTGCGTGCGTATTTATAGAGTTTAAGTCAAAAACGGGCCAGAGTCCAATTTAAGCGTGCTAACAGGCGATCCTGACATAAAAAGGCCTTCTGAACGCAATGGTACTGGTTTCGAAGCCCAGTTCCATCATTTTCGTAGGTTAATGTTCAAGTCAATTTGTTTGAATGACAAAAATTCCACTGAAAAGTCCTTTTCGGCTCTGGAACGAAAATGAATCATCGCATATATCAAAATAAATGTTTTTAAATGTTTTAAACGCGATGGAACAAATTTCAAGCCCAAATTCCATCGTATGTGTCAGGACCCGATTCTTCGACTCCCGAAATTCGACATCAATACGTCCACTGTATAGAATGCCATCCCCCGGTCCTTTGGGACCTTTAACCGAGCGCTCGTAATCAACATCACACCATAATAAATAAGTGTTTCAACATGAGTAAGTATATGGGCTCCATACCATGATACCACCCTTTCCAGAAGGAAATGCACATACCCTAAAGGGAGCTACCCCTCATAACCTTGCCGCATCTTTCCTGTTTTGACCATTACGGGGTGTGAGGCTCGACGAAGTCACGTCCACAAAAACACGCTTTATACAAAGTCATGCTTTGGGTCAACAAATGATCATAGAAATGATCACCAAGATAGACGATCAAACAAATGATCCTATCACAAATAATCAACACGATGATCATTTCACAGCAACACTCAGTATGTCACATTACCAAATTGGGAATATATTGCTGATAACCTTCAACTATATAACCTCTGAGCTCGTACGTCTCAGAGAAGGGTGTTAAGCTAAGAGAATAAATTCTCCGCCACCAACAGAAATATATTTGAAAGAAATTAGCTTTATATCTCAATTTGTAATGTCAGGCATACTATCCATACAAGTCTGTTCCAGGCTCGAACAGAACCGAAGGCACTTACAAAGAAGTCCTTGCAATCCGGATAATCTCTAATCACGTCCGAATTTCCCATCACATATGGAGATCTCTATACCGAGGATCAGCCAGTGCAGAGACAATCAACAAGAAACCCTTTCGTTTTTGAAAATATCCGGTCTTCAACACCGATCTTCAAATGCAATTCATAACGACGTATCACATATTCGGAATGGGTTATACGACCCCAAGGTCCTTTCCCGGTTAACCCGAATAGTGAGCGCTTATTTTAAAAAAATAAGCGTGGCATTCAATTTCAAGCAAATCACAACAAATACCTATTTAAAGGTAAATATTGATAGTCGGTTATTGAACTATCAATAGATATGCACAACATCACCAGATTTCAAATAATTTTCCAAATTATTTATTTTCCAAAAATATATTTACAAGATATATAATTTCCATACTATAAAAATAAATCAATATTTATTTTTAAACCCATTTTCCAAATTCCATTTATAAATTCCATATTGAATTTATATTTCCAAAAATATCTATGAATATACGATTTCCATTCGATTTCTAATATTGATTTTCAATTTATCTTCAAAAAGATAAATTCTCTATATTCACTTAATATCGGAAAAACATTTCCATACTTATTTATTTATAAGTAATTCACAAGTCTTTTTATTTTCTACACTTGGAAAATATTTAATATACTCTAATCGAAATTAAGTATATATCTCATTCTTTAAGAAAAACATTCTCTTAAACATATTTATTTGGGCCAAAACGAATGTTGCGTAAAACATCGTTACGACAACCCAAAATCACTAGTATAGGGATTCGAAATTAAAATAGATATATAAATCCCAATACTACACAAAACATTTCCTTTCGGAAATCATTTACTATAACAACAGTGTTATAATCTACCATTTCCTTCTATTTCTCGAAAACGCCTATTTCAACAATGAATGTTGAAATCTATGGTTTCGATAGTTAATATATTTTAAAACATCTTTAGATCGTTTTAATTCTATTTAAAACATCACATTCAAAACCATTTCTTTAACATATTATTCACTATTCAAAAACGTGAATATACTTGTTAACCAATTCTATCATTTCTATTCATTTTGTTTTACAGGATTATTCACTGTCTAAAACGTGAATATAACTCCATTAATAAATTACAACAATTTACTTATCAAAATAAGTCATTGCGGATTTATAAAATAATGTTTATAAATTCCATTTCTATTTATTTTATAACAACTTCCTTTTACAAATTTCCTTTATTAACCTATTCGATTTATAACTCAATTATATACCGAAAGTCCATATTATAAGTTAAATGCTCATAATTTATTTGTTTACAAAATTATTCTTTTAACTTCATAATTATAAATCTTATAACTTATAAGATTCATTTTTTTATCCAAATCTATTCCTAAATAACTTTATAAATTTTATTTATAAAATTCCCTTTATAACTTCACCGTTATAATCCTATAGATTTCATTCATTTATGAAATTTATTCACAATTCATTCTAACACTTTATAAAAGCTCGTTTTACAATTCCAATATTTTTAATTTATAAATATCAATTTATAAATCTTTTATATGGATCAATTTATATTATTCTTTTAAAACGTCTTTAAATTTCTTTATAATTTCATCATTTTGATTTATAAAATAATCAAATTTTATAAATCCTATTTTTAAACTTTTATAATGAATTCAGAAATCCCAGTTTAAACTATTTTATAAAATCATTAATCCCATATTTTCAAAAATCAACATTTAACTTTCTCAAAAATCATAATTTTTATAATATTTAAAATTATAATGTTTATTTATTTAAGATGAATTAATTCCAAAAATATTTTATAAACGTATACTTTCAAAAATCACTTTAGAAATTTCTTAAAATCAAAATCGTTATTTTTAAACTTCAAAATTGGGTCCGGTGATGCAACACATCAAATAGTCAATCACGACTTTCCAATATCATATATCGATATGATAAACAATCAAATATCACAATATCTGAATCAAATAAATATTTGTGAGGAATCCACTTGGATCCCTCCAACCTGTTTCCCTGCATCCACAGACATTAGCACAATACCCATTCCACTTCGAGGTGGAATATCGCGGTATATGAGATTTTATAAAATATTATCCGCTTAATAGGCGGCGCAATAGGGTCTCATCCGCTATACAATGCGGGAAATCAATCAACTGCAATATATACATATGCCAATATATATATTGCTATATATATAGATATATCCTACTATATCTAATATCACAATCAAGCAACAATCAATAAATAACTGCAAATCCAACTTATAAATTTTTGAGTGAGAAGTTCTCACCTTTGCTTTTAACTTCGCAGTCCATTTTCCAATCCGGCTCGATTTTCTTGATTTATACCTTGTATAAATATTTACACAATTTATTAATATTCGAACCAATTAAATAACCAATTTCCGTTTTTAATTGTTTTAATTCTGATAGTTTCGTTTTAAACCAATTTCTCCTTTAATAAATTTATTTAACTACATTTAATTTTAAAACTAAATTTTCTTCTTTATGCTCCTGTATTTATATTTTCAGTTTGCAACTAAAATAGTTTAATTCACTGATAGTTTCGTTTAAACCAGTATTTCTCCTTTAATAAATTTCTTTAAGTGACTAGAACAAATTAATTTTAACCAACGATATACTCTTAAGAAATGTATCAAAAAAATTAAATTTTAAACTAATACTTTTTTTTTGATTTTTAAACCAATACGTTTAACTTTAAACAAATTCTTTTTAACAGATTTATTTAACTAAAAATTAAATATAAACTAATCTTCCTTTAATAGATTATATTTTATTTTCCTTCATTCCAAACTGCATATAGTATATTTAAATTACTGTTTTAAATTTAAATACTTATTTTTGAATAATTCAAGAGTTTAAATTGTTTGAACTTACTGTCTATCTATATATATATAATTTATAAATTAAAAATAAAAATAAAAATAATACCTCCACTGGTAATCGAAACTCCCATCGACCATCGCCTACCATCTCCTGTTTTTCCCAGCTTCGCCTTTCACGACATGCCGAGCTTCACTCCATGAGACGTCGCCTGCTCCTCTCGCGACCTTGGTATCGCGACTTCGAACAGCGGCCTCACCAAATCGTGCCTGCAACCCAATATCGCTGCGAAGCCCTAATTGCTCGAGAACCCATCTTCGCGTCGCCTTGGCCTCGTGAATTCGCGGCCATGAATCCCTAGCCTCGCCGCCATCTCGCGTGTGCTTCACCTTCGTGGTCGCCTCGAGTTCGAACAACAATACCGCGCGCCGATGATGTTGCTTCCATGCTGAAGTGAAGAGAGGAATCGACGTTTCTCTCGATTTGATTTCAGCTGCCCTTTTGTTTGTTTGTTTGTTTGTTTTTTTTTTATATATACTTGAAGAGGTATCGGCCATTACGAAATTGAATTCGAGAGAAGGGGAACGAACGAATTACAGGGGGAAGGTGCTCGGCCATTTTTGATTTGAATTTGATTTCCACCAACAATTTTTTTCTCTATCGGCCATTATCGTTTTAACAGAGAGAAGTTTGAGATTTTTAAAACCGAAGAAGGATATTTAAAATGGGAAGGAGGGAGACAGGGGTACGTGATGTTTCATGGAATAGGTCTGCTTACACGATTTTTCTTCGTAATTGTAGGCGTGATTTTCTGCGTGTTTTAAGGGAGAACGTGGTGAAGTTTGACTCAAATTTAAATTTAAATTTAAATTGAATCTCGATAAAAATTCAATGCGTTTACTCACCGTGTGCTCACATACCAACTCAGAAAAATACGAAATTTGAAATCCGGCAATAATTCAATATTACGGAGCCAATGAAACCGGTTTCGTCGAATTTCGAGACTGTGCCTCGGACGGCTATTTTTAAATATCGATTCAAACGATATATTTTCAAAACTGAACAAATCACTTCTAAATTCAATTCTGAAGCTTCGATTATCTTCAGTATTATCAATATGAATTTTACAAGCCTTTGAAATATTTTAAATTGGCTTAAAATTGAAGATTTAAATTTTTATTCAACTTCCAATAGATTAAATTCTAAAATTTAATCGCCAAATTCATTCTGATAATTTGAAATTCAAGTCAAACCATCATTCAAATATTTAAAATTAATTAAATATTTTCAAATTAAATTATTCAAAATTCTGGGTCGTTACAATCTTCCCCCCTTAAAAGAATTTCGTCCCGAAATTACAAGTTAAGAAGAATGCCCTTATCCCGTCTATCATTTTTCACAATCTAAATAGTTTTATCAACTTACTAACCTAAATCTTTTTATTAGAGATTCATTATCATTTCAACTAGCTTTCCAACTTCAATTATAAGTTTCAACCAACATTGTTTTCCTGACAATTCAAATTTAAATTCAAATTCAAATTTTAAACTTTCAAAATTTTCTCAAAAATTTTTCTAACGCCCTAAATTTTCGAAAAATTTCGCCAGCGTCTCCTTTGCGCGGCTAGCTCGGTACGACTACAAAATGGCACCACGGCCCCTCGGAATCAAAAAGAAAAGAGAAAGCCAAGTGGCTGGAGAAGAAAATCACCAAATTTCATACTGAAATTGAAATACGTACCTTTTTGTCGAGCAATTCAATTTTTATCTTTGAAATCAAAATCTCAATTCCATTATACACCTGTATATCCTGCTAGTCATAATATCCAATTCCAACATTCAAACTATTTTGCCAATTCTATTACAAAATTTTCAACATATGCTTCTTATACGTTTTTACTTCACTATTGAAGTCACATATTTATTTTCATTCAATTTTACATTTCAATCTCATTTGAATTCAATTCACAATTTCAATTCTATTTGAATTCAATTCAAAATTCTAAATATTAAATTTTATCAATTAACTTTCATTTACTAATTCATATTATTACTTTAAATTAGTTTCTTTCACTTATTCATTTCAAATTTCCATATTCAATTCATCTCGAATTTACTTAATTACTAACAAAGGGAATTTCAATTCATTTCTTTTACTTACTTGAATTTGTATACAAGTTCAAATTTATCTTCAAATTTTGTTCACGACTAAACTTTAATTTAACCAATTCAAATTCCAATTCATTAGTCCATGAATTAATAATTTATCAAGTTAGTTTACTTGAATTCAATCCATTTTATTTCTTATTTAATTTCATCTAATAATGATAATAATTTAATATTATTACTTCCTAACAATCATGCAACCATATACTATAATAATTCATAGAAAATCATTTTTTTTCTATACAAAAATAGTTTTGGGCAAAATTATCTTATTTACCCGATTCAAAAACAATTTTATATTCACTAACAAATACGCGCTCATATCTATTATTACACTCAAACTCATTCTAGAGTACTGCTGATTCTATCTTTAATGAGTAACACCCAACAGAGCCATGGTTGTCGCTTAACCATATGCTCTGATACCACATTTTCAGGACCCGAAATTCGACATCAATACGTCCACTGTATCGAATGCCGATTAGTCGGATGCCGGAAAACCGAACACTGAGGGTTTTTAAGAAAAAGAAAGAGGTAGAAGAAGAGAGAAAAGAAGATAGAAAATAGAACAGAAAGAAATAACAGAACAATATCAGAATCTCACCATTCGCAGCGGAACAACATATAATAGATAAATGAATAATCTTTAAACAAAGAACTATATCAGTTATTACATTACATCACATTTCATTACATCAGAGTGTACAACATCAAACAACAACAAACAGCGGAAAAGAAATACTATATACTAGTAATACGCTATGCCATCCATCTTGCCTCCAGCAACTCCTGAATTCCAGAATATCCTGATAAACCTTAACTCTTGACTGCCCGTGTGGAAATTGGTGGGCACCCAGAGTTTAGGAAGGAAAACAATAAACTCCGAGTCAGTCATGTGACTGGTGCGAGAACTCAAAAACAGTTTATTTATCTTTAAAATCAAAATAGAGGAATATTTTTAAAGTCAATTCGCAATGCTTTTAAAAATGAGACTACCATAAGGCCTCCCGCACACACACACATGCAAACGCAGAATCAGAGGAGATTTCTCCTTATGATAGTCAAAGATGCTTGATACGCATTTAAAAGAACATTTGATATTATTACTAGTGCATAGTGTAGAGAAAATCATTTCGAAAATAAATATATAAATCTTAGCCAGCATAGACATTTCGAACTATGCCTACTATAGCTACCATATAAACAGTGGTGACCACCATAAGTAAATGACAGGTTCTACAACTAAAACCGTACAGGGTTTCGTATTGGGAATTGGATTTCCAACGAATGGTCAGGCCAAGGAACTTCCCATTGCCACATAAGAACGCCTCTGGAAGGATGTCCCCGAGAACCAAACCGGATCTCTGCCAACACAAGGCCGGGTTACCCCTAACTGGGTAACAACTGACATGAGTATGCCATCCCCCGGTCCTTTGGGACCTTTAACCGAGCGCTCGTAATCAACATCACACCATAATAAATAAGTGTTTCAACATGAGTAAGTATCTGGGCTCCATACCATGATACCACCCTTTCCAGAAGGAAATGCACATACCCTAAAGGGAGCCACCCCTCATAACCCTGCCGCATCTTTCCTGTTTTGACCATTCCGGGGTGTGAGGCTCGACGAAGTCACGTCCACAAAAACACGCTTTATACAAAGTCATGCTTTGGGTCAACAAATGATCATAGAAATGATCACCAAGATAGACGATCAAACAAATGATCCTATCACAAATAATTAACACGATGATCATTTCACAGCAACACTCAGTATGTCACATTACCAAATTGGGAATATATTGCTGATAACCTTCAACTATATAACCTCTGAGCTCGTACGTCTCAGAGAAGGGTGTTAAGCTAAGAGAATAAATTCTCCGCCACCAACAGAAATATATTTGAAAGAAATCAGCTTTATATCTCAATTTGTAATGTCAGGCATACTATCCATACAAGTCTGTTCCGGGCTCGAACAGAACCGAAGGCACTTACAAAGAAGTCCTTGCAATCCGGATAATCTCTAATCACGTCCGAATTTTCCATCACATATGGAGATCTCTATACCGGGGATCAGCCAGTGCAGAGACAATCAACAAGAAACCCTTTCGTTTTTGAAAATATCCGGTCTTCAACACCGATCTTCAAATGCAATTCATAACGACGTATCACATATTCGGAATGGGTTATACGACCCCAAGGTCCTTCCCGGTTAACCCGAATAGTGAGCGCTTATTTTAAAAAAATAAGCGTGGCATTCAATTTCAAGCAAATCACAACAAATACCTATTTAAAGGTAAATATTGATAGTCGGTTATTGAACTATCAATAGATATGCACAACATCACCAGATTCTAAATAATTTTACAAATTATTTATTTTCCAAAAATATCTTTACAAGATATATAATTTCCATACTTTAAAAATAAATCAATATTTATTTTTAAACCCATTTTCCAAATTCCATTTATAAATTCCATATTGAATTTATATTTCCAAAAATATCTATGAATATACGATTTCCATTCAATTTCTAATATTGATTTTCAATTTATCTTCAAAAAGATAAATTCTCTATATTCACTTAATATCGAAAAAACATTTCCATACTTATTTATTTATAAGTAATTCACAAGTCTTTTTATTTTCTACACTTGGAAAATATTCAATATACTCTAATCGAAATTAAGTATATATCTCATTCTTTAAGAAAAACATTCTCTTAAACATATTTATTTGGGCCAAAACGAATGTTGCGTAAAACATCGTTGCGACAACCCAAAATAACTAGTATAGGGATTCGAAATTAAAATAGATATATAAATCCCAATACTACACAAAACATTTCCTTTCAGAAATCATTTACTATAACAACAGTGTTATAATCTACCATTTCCTTCTATTTCTCGAAAACGCCTATTTCAACAATGAATGTTGAAATCTATGGTTTCGATAGTTAATATATTTTAAAACATCTTTAGATCGTTTTAATTCTATTTAAAACATCACATTAAAAACCATTTCTTTAACATATTATTCACTATTCAAAAACGTGAATATACTTGTTAACCAATTTTATCATTTCTATTCATTTTGTTTTACAGGATTATTCACTGTCTTAAACGTGAATATAACTCCATTAATAAATTACAACAATTTACTTATCAAAATAAGTCGTTGCGGATTTATAAAATAATGTTTATAAATTCCATTTCTATTTATTTTATAACAACTTCCTTTTACAAATTTCCTTTATTAACCTATTCGATTTATAACTCAATTATATACCGAAAGTCCATATTATAAGTTAAATGCTCATAATTTATTTGTTTACAAAATTGTTCTTTTAACTTCATAATTATAAATCTTATAACTTATAAGATTCATTTTTTTATCCAAATCTATTCCTAAATAACTTTATAAGTTTTATTTATAAAATTCCCTTTATAACTTCACCGTTATAATCCTATAGATTTCATTCATTTATGAAATTTATTCACAATTCATTCTAACACTTTATAAAAGCTCGTTTTACAATTCCAATATTTTTAATTTATAAATATCAATTTATAAATCTTTTATATGGATCAATTTATATTATTCTTTTAAAACGTCTTTAAATTTCTTTATAATTTCATCATTTTGATTTATAAAATAATCAAATTTTATAAATCCTATTTTTAAACTTTTATAATGAATTCAGAAATCCCAGTTTAAACTATTTTATAAAATCATTAATCCCATATTTTCAAAAATCAACATTTAACTGTATTTCTCAAAAATCATAATTTTTATAATATTTAAAATTATAACGTTTATTTATTTAAGATGAATTAATTCCAAAAATATTTTATAAACGTATACTTTCAAAAATCACTTTAGAAATTTCTTAAAATCAAAATCGTTATTTTTAAACTTCAAAATTGGGTCCGGTGATGCAACACATCAAATAGTCAATCACGACTTTCCAATATCATATATCGATATGATAAACAATCAAATATCACAATATCTGAATCAAATAAATATTTGTGAGGAATCCACTTGGATCCCTCCAACCTGTTTCCCTGCATCCACAGACATTAGCACAATACCCATTCCACTTCGAGGTGGAATATCGCGGTATATGAGATTTTATAAAATATTATCCGCTTAATAGGCGGCGCAATAGGGTCTCATCCGCTATACAATGCGGGAAATCAATCAACTGCAATATATACATATGCCAATATATATATTGCTATATATATAGATATATCCTACTATATCTAATATCACAATCAAGCAACAATCAATAAATAACTGCAAATCCAACTTATAAATTTTTGAGTGAGAAGTTCTCACCTTTGCTTTTAACTTCGCAGTCCATTTTCCAATCCGGCTCGATTTTCTTAATTTATACCTTGTATAAATATTTACACAATTTATTAATATTCGAACCAATTAAATAACCAATTTCCGTTTTTAATTGTTTTAATTCTGATAGTTTCGTTTTAAACCAATTTCTCCTTTAATAAATTTATTTAACTACATTTAATTTTAAAACTAAATTTTCTTCTTTCTGCTCCTGTATTTATATTTTCAGTTTGCAACTAAAATAGTTTAATTCACTGATAGTTTCGTTTAAACCAGTATTTCTCCTTTAATAAATTTCTTTAAGTGACTAGAACAAATTAATTTTAACCAACGATATACTCTTAAGAAATGATATCAAAAAAATTAAATTTTAAACTAATACTTTGTTTTTTGATTTTCAAACCAATACGTTTAACTTTAAACAAATTCTTTTTAACAGATTTATTTAACTAAAAATTAAATATAAACTAATCTTCCTTTAATAGATTATATTTTATTTTCCTTCATTCCAAACTGCATATAGTATATTTAAATTACTGTTTTAAATTTAAATACTTATTTTTGAATAATTCAAGAGTTTAAATTGTTTGAACTTACTGTCTATATATATATATATAATTTATAAATTAAAAATAAAAATAAAAATAATACCTCCACTGGTAATCGAAACTCCCATCGACCATCGCCTACCATCTCCTGTTTTTCCCAGCTTCGCCTTTCACGACATGCCGAGCTTCACTCCATGAGACGTCGCCTGCTCCTCTCGCGACCTTGGTATCGCGACTTCGAACAGCGGCCTCACCAAATCGTGCCTGCAACCCAATATCGCCGCGAAGCCCTAATTGCTCGAGAACCCATCTTCGCGTCGCCTTGGCCTCGTGAATTCGCGGCCATGAATCCCTAGCCTCGCCGCCATCTCGCGTGTGCTTCACCTTCGTGGTCGCCTCGAGTTCGAACAACAATACCGCGCGCTGATGATGTTGCCTCCATGCTGAAGTGAAGAGAGGAATCGACGTTTCTCTCGATTTGATTTTAGCTGCCCTTTTGTTTGTTTATTTGTTTTTTTTTTATATACTTGAAGAGGTATCGGCCATTACGAAATTGAATTCGAGAGAAGGGGAACGAACGAATTACAGGGTGAAGGTGCTCGGCCATTTTTGACTTGAATTTGATTTCCACCAACAATTTTTTTTCTCTATCGGCCATTATCGTTTTAACAGAGAGAAGTTTGAGATTTTTAAAACCGAAGAAGGATATTTAAAATGGGAAGGAGGGAGACAGGGGTACGTGATGTTTCAGGGAATAGGTCTGCTTACACGATTTTTCTTCGTGATTGTAGGCGTGATTTTCTGCGTGTTTTAAGGGAGAATGTGGTGAAGTTTGACTCAAATTTAAATTTAAATTTAAATTGAATCTCGATAAAAATTCAATGCGTTTACTCACCGTGTGCTCACATACCAACTCAGAAAAATACAAAATTTGAAATCCGACAATAATTCAATATTACGGACCCAATGAAACTGGTTTCGTCGAATTCCGAGACTGTGCCTCGGACGACTATTTTTAAATATCGATTCAAACAATATATTTTCAAAACTGAACAAATCACTTCTAAATTCAATTCTGAAGCTTCGATTATCTTCAGTATTATCAATATGAATTTTACAAGCCTTTGAAATATTTTAAATTGGCTTAAAATTGAAGATTTAAATTTTTATTCAACTTCCAATAGATTAAATTCTAAAATGTAATCGCCAAATTTATTCTGATAATTTGAAATTCAAGTCAAACCATCATTCAAATATTTAAAATTAATTAAATTTTTTCAAATTAAATTATTCAAAATTCTGGGTCGTTGCAGTATGAAGAAGTTGTGTTAAAAACAATATTTACAAATTGATTTCAATTAAATCGATTTCAAGGCATTTCGCGTTCGTACGATCAAACGACAAGTCCGATCGCTACGAAACTTGAAACCCAACAATAATTCACTGTTACGGATCCGATGAAACTGGTTTCGTCGAAATCCGAGTCCGTGACCAAAATGGCTATTTTTATATTAATTAAATAAATTTAAAACAAATTAATTAAATCAAATTTCGCGTTAAAAATTCTGAACTTTGCAATCTTTATCATTTTAAAATTTTCAAACATTTACAATGATTTAACAAGTTTTTTAAAAGTCAATTTATTAAAGATTAATCAATAGAAATCTTCAATTTCATAAAATTCAAAATTATAGATAAATTTCCAAAATTTCCATTAAATTGAATTTACCCATAATTATTCCATTCATAATTTCAAATAGAAGGGTTTACCATTGGATTTAAAAATTATCACATAAATATTTTTCGTTTTCAACTTAACTTTTAAATTAACGTAATAATTAAATATTTGATTTCATTTATGGGCAATAAATCCAACTATTATAAATTTAATAAATTAACTCACTATTAAAGATTCAAATTCTATAATTCATAAATTCCATCATCTTGATTTACTTATTAATTTATAATTCTTTAAACCAATTCCCATCTCTATTTAAAGTAACTTAATTCACCAACTATAGAATTTATTTCAATTTCTTAAAATAACCTATTTATTATACATTGAATCCAATTTATTTTGATAAGTTTCCAATTGAATGGATTATGTTCAATTTCAAACTTTAACTTACACTTAAGTTTAGGTCATAATCAATTTATAACGTATTATCTTTCTTAGTTATTACTTTACATACTTCTCGTATTAATTTCACCATTAATCATAATTATTAAAGTAACGCTTATAATAAATACGACCCTATAATTTCTCAACATTTAAACGAACGTTATTTCATTTTCCATTAGTGTGACATTCATTCATTTTATTATCACTTATTACAACTTCTAATTCCATTAACAAATAAGCAGGTAATTTATAATATATGTTACAAATTTTGAATTAATCACTATTCATTATTATTGACTTTACTTTAGCATTACTTACCTTGCATTAACATTGTTACTTAAAATCCCTATCCAATTGCAATTAATATTCTAGTGAATACATTTACTCTTTTCCGTTATGTTATTAATTATCATCAAGGCACATCTAATTATCTTTATTGGTAAATGAGTGAATTTACTAGTAACCCACTATTATAACCTTTAATATACTTGTATATTTATTCATCAATCAATATTTACGTTCTTTTTTTTCATTCAAATTGATTTATAACCTAATATACATTTATATTAGTCCCATTTCATTCCATTCATTAATGGGTATTGCACTAACCTTATTATTTTACATTACATTCAGTTTCCAAATTTTATAGGATTAAATTCTAATTACTTACAATTTAATCCATCAATTATTGATTCTATCCAAACATGTAACTTATAATAACTGCTTACAAAAATGGAATTATCATTTATTCAAATATTTTCTAACTTTACATTAACATATTAAATAAATTCCCTTTAAATGAATTTATATCCAGGTATATTACTTACCCCATTTCGTTTATTGAAATTTATTCAAATTGCTAGTAAATAGGTTTTAAGTCACCATTTATATATTTTAATTTAGCATTCATTTCAATATTCGTTTGTAATTTTTTTTTCTTTCTACTAAATTTAATTACAAAGCTCATTTATTCAACCAAATTAAATGCATGAAATTTACGGGTCGTTACACTCTCCCCCACTCAAAACTTTTCGTCCCCGAAAAGGAAAAGAAGGGAGAAGGAAGAATTAAATAAACAATACATCTTATTCCAAATATTAACTTATAAACAATAATTTACAAAAAAATTTACTTTAAATAAAATATACCCATTTTATAATTATTATATCTTTTTATACTTGAATAAATAAAGTGTGGAAAAATATTTCAAAAATTTCTAAGTCCAAAAATTTACGAAAAATTTCAGCAGAGTCTCCCTTGTACGGAGAGGCTCGGGAGAAAATATAATATCCAAATATAACAATTATATTACATATATTATCCAAAATATAATATTCCAAACCCGAGAAAATATATAAAATAGCGCTATAACCATAATCCGAAACGTACCTATTTGTCGGGCAATTTACGCTTAATTTATGGAACCAAAAGCAGTAGCAATTGCTTCCATAACCTGCATTTCACTTATAAAATCCAAAGTATTAACAAATTATATAAAGTGAAATATTTAAGTGGTTTCAATCACTAACAACAAATCAATACAACAACCATCAATCTCAACAAACAACATACACAACAAATACAAAACAACCACTCAATCAAACAAACAAATAGTTGTTCGGGTTCAAAATTTTTAAATTGTACGGAATGAAAAATAACTATCAAGTGCATCATTTACTCAATAGTCTTAGATGAAACAAAATAGATTATATTTTTCTATCCAAACAATTTCAAATCTCCTTACCCAAACAACCATAACCAAACAATAACAACTCCAACCAACAAATCAAATTAACTTATTATTAATTTTATTTCATACATTAGTTGTTTGATTTCCTTTCTCTCATTCATTGAGTGATTACTTCATTTATTCTCATTTATTACTTGCAATATTCATTTTTTTTCCATTTTAATGTCATGTAAGTTTCTTCTTTATTGCATCATATTCACTCATTTCTTAATACTTAATTTCGTGTATTTACTTAAGTTTTTAGTTGCTTACTTACAATACCTACTTTCCATTATATTCAGTTAGTAGCATTCAATTGTACTTAAGTTTATACAACTACACATCAATTCTTATTTATTGAGGAACTTCATTAATTTCTTTCATTACCTTAAATTTATTTCTTGTATAATATCTATTACATCCTCTTATTAATATTTCAACTTTTAATATTTGGTAAGTTGTATATATGCTTTAAGAATGTAATTGAAAAATTATACAAGTTTTCTCATTACCTATGATTAATTTAATGTTCAATAATTTTTTTTATTTTTATTTTCTTATAAGTTACAATTTCGACTTCCTTTTTATTTCCTTTATAACTTGGCATTAAATCTCTTACCTAAATTAGAGGTTTCGATTATTAATTACTAACCTTTCATTTCACTACAATAATTGAAACAATTAATTAAAGGAAATTTGAGAATTTAATACTGGGTTAAATTTCAAATTATTTTAAAATAATAGATAAATATATTCTTACAACTTATATATCTCTAACTATATTTAAAACAATTCAAAATTTATACATATATTTCAAAAATGAATCTGCAGTAAAACTACTACTGTGGCTTTCCCCTTCGAAACTCGAAAATGAAAGTCGATAATGCGGCCGCCATCACCGAAATTATTTTCCAGCGACAGAGAGGAAAGTACAAAACTTATTTTCTCCAAAATCTTCTTTAATACAATTCTTCCGAATTATATTAAATATTTATATCAAAAAATACTTATAAACAATATTATTATATTCCAAAATTTATTTGAAAATTTTCAAAACCCCGGAACATAAGTTCTAAATTTCCAAATTTCATTTATTTTATTTTTCAAACTTATTTATATTATTATTTATACACTTTAATACCTAACAACAATCTATTGCAGCCAAATATAGATATCATTTGAAAAAAATTTATTTTATATAGAAAATATAATAGGCAAAATTATTTCATTCACCTATATGAAAAACAAATATTATGTCGGTCTGTCCTATTAAGTGTTTAGAAATCCCTATTGATGTCATAGCGTCCCATGCATCAACCAGAATTTATAAATACAAAACGAAACAGATTAACACAATATTAAAACCTTTTTATAACACTAAAAAATACGCTCTCTCATATATATACACTCAACGACTCGCATAGGGTATTACTACCCTATTAGTAAAGAGTCAAACCCCACAAAACTAAAGTTTATCGCTAAACCAAAGCTCTGATACCACGTTGTAACATCCCGCCTTTTCGCACGCTTTAAATCGACACACGTGCCAATTCAAACCATACGGAAGGGCGGATTGATATGGGGTAAATAAGAAAAGTAGAAAAGAGAAAAAAAAATTAAACAGAATATCACAGCGGAAGGATAAAATATAATAATAAATATACAGTTCATAAAACTGTTTACAAAACATTTGATTCTTCTTCATATAATAAATATCAGAGTTCACATACCAATAAATACCAATGCAGCGGAATTAAATAGTGTAGTGGAATAATATAGTAGATAGTAGTACTACAAATCTTCGTCTTCGTCCTCCAGAATAAAATATTCAAATCCTGAAATGCTCGGACTGACCCGAGCGAATTGAAAAGACAAAACACTCGAGTCAGAATTAAAAGATCTTATGTAAGTTAAATCAACAGGGATAAATATGAGTGCAGTAACTTAAAAGATGCTCGGGATTCACATCTCTTAAGGATCCGTTAAACTATTTACTATGTAGTATATTTCGCTATTATAAAAGTGTCTAATTGTAAAATAAACTTACTTTTAAATAGCGTTAAGGAGTTACCCAATCTCCCCCTTAACACGATAATAGTCCCAGTAGTCCATCCAATATCATAGTCCCTCCTAATCGGGAAGCCACCAGAGGATACCACATGAGAAATGGGAGAAATCCAAACTCGTACAAGGCGCGATATGGTAGGTGACACGGTACAACTAGGCAGTGCCATGGTAGATATACGAATTACGCTTCCGGGTCAGTGGTAACGCGTAGCGCGCAGCTACCGCCCACCTCGAACAAACTCCCCCAAATCAAAGAAATCAAAAGTAAAGGTGGCCACCGAATCAATCCAAACTCAGAGTATAGTATCGAAGGGAAGTGTCCGATCAAAGGTGCTACCTTATTAACCCGTCAATATGTCAACTCACGGGAGTTGGGTCCACGTATTTACCTTACAGGAAACGCCGCCACCAACCTGCTTCATTCTGGAATCTCCACCGCGTACACGGTTGTTAAAGTGGTTTTCGGAGTTGGCAGAGAGTATGACAACGTCCGATCCCGGTCTCTTTAACAACTAACCGTTATTATAACACCGCGGTCTTTAAAAATAGTTTGTACTTTAAAAACCAGAATAAAATTTACCATTTCAAACCCATAATTACGATATCAATTCCATTTCCAAAAAAAACTCTTTATCTCAGTCACTGTCTCAAGTCTCTTTCAATTATTCACTGCCTTAATCTTAGTCGGATCTACAGAAAACCCTTTATCAAATACTACATGACCAAGATACTTCACTTCCTTCTTCCAGAAATAACACTTTGAAAATTTCGCTTTCAATTGATACTGCCTCAATGTCTCAAGCACCACTCTAAGATGAACTTCATGTTTCCTTTTATCCTTAGAGTATATCAAAATATCATCTACAAATACCAACATGAACTTATCCAAGTGCTCATGGAAACTCGATTCATCAAATCTACAAAGAGTACTGGCGCATTAGTTAGTTCTGCCAATCATTGATACGATGCATATCTAGTCCTAGATGCCATCAAAGGAATACTATCTTCTGCTACTCTAAGTTGATGGAACCCTATCGCTGAGTTCAACTAGGAAAATACATTGGCTCCACTCAACTGGTCGAACAACTTGTTAATTCTAGGCAACGGATATCGATTCTTTACCGTTTTCTCATTCAACTTACAATAATCGATACATAACCTTAATGATCCATCCAGCTTCTTAGCAAATACCGCAGTTGCCTCTAAGGCGAATTACTTGGTCTAATAAAATTCTTGCCATCTAAATCTACCAACTGCACCTTTTACTCCTTCATCTCGGTGGTGTCATCCTGCTCGGCGGTCTACTCACCGGTTTTGCCCCTGGTACTAAATCTATCCAAAACTCAAAAGCTCATTTCAATGGCAATCCTACTATGGGTTCAAAGATATCTGCAAATTCTCTAACCACGAAAACTCGATTCAACTCGTCTTCTATCTCCACAACACCGAACAAAGCATTAACCACAAAAATAGGATTTTCTACTGAGTATACTATCCGATCATTACAATCAGGATATCTAAGTGATATTTTTCTATCATCGCAAAATATCCTAGCATCATATTTACTTAACCAATCCATACCCAAAATAATTCAGAACCCCACAAAATCAAACACATGAAAATTGCAAACAAAGGTATGACCTAACAATTCAAACTCTAAGTGGTCACGTCTCATACCAAGAGTCGCATAACCTCCTATCAGATTTGCAACCCTTAAGGAAGTAACTAGGTATGAGGATTCTAGGTTAAGCTTATCTACCAAACAATGAGATATAAAAGAATGTGATATGCCGGTATCAAATAGAATGCTAACTGACATACTATGAATCATAGTCGTACCTCCCAACACCGCTTTCCCCTTTTCCTCTGCTGTTGGTCTCGAGGTAGCTGGCTCCAATGCAAACACTTTGCCTTTTCCTTCCTTAGCTAGCTCCGTGCAATGGTTCTTATAATGTCCAATTTAATCTTAGTTGAAGCATCTAATATTCTTCTTCCTGATCACCTTCTTTCCATCTCCTGAGAGATATTCATTTATGAAATGCCCTTTCTTATCACATTGATAGTAGACAATCTCTTCCTTTCCTTTCATGGTAGCTCCACCCTTCTGAGCTCCTTTCTTGTGGAACTTTCTCTTCTGACTTTGCACTCCCTAAGCTTCCTTTGCCTTATTTCTTTCTAAAAAAGCAAGCATCTCTTCATTCCTCAAGGCTATCTCAACAACAACATCACATGGATCCCTGATATGTGATAATGTGGCCTAAGCAAGCTCAGGCTTCAACCCCCTAATGCACTTCTCATTTTTGTTAATCACATTATCCACCTTAGCATAACCATATCTCGCTAGCCCCTCAAGCCTCGTTGCATACTCTAGCATAGTTATGTCTTCCTACTCTAACTCGGCAAACTTCTCAAGCAGAGTGGACTTCATAATCTCTGACATAAACCTCTATTCGAATCTCCATTTGAACTCAGCCCAAGTCATTGTCCCCTTATTAACTCCAACAGTAACACTATTCTACTAATACAACACTGCTCCTTGTAACTATCTAGAAGCAACCCTTCTTTTTTGCTCTTCATTGAGCCCCAAATTAGTGAAAATCCTCTCACAATGAAGTAATCAATTCTCCACTTCAATTGCATTTTTAGTACCAATAAATGGCTTTCCTCCCAACCGAGCATAATCTCTACTTAAAATAGCATACTTATGGACCATCAGAGTTTCTTAATTTCCTCCTCCAACTACTCTAGCAGCAACTCACGCTTGCATCATGTTTACAAAGAACTGATACATCACTCCCATATCAACTTATGGGACTCCAGCATCCACATTTGCAGCTTGTTCCTGACCTGCGTTCCTCCTATTATTTAGTTTGGCATTTCCATTAGTTGTGGTGTTTCCCTCACCAAGGTTGACTCTTACACTTCTAGCATCCATTTCTACATTCGAGTCTTCTTACGATATGGAAGAGTAGCCTAATAGAGATGGGAGAATAGAGATAAAGCATATACTTATATATAGCAAATACAAGTACGTTATTATAGCGTTATCCCATACCTCGATCCTTTCTCTAATTTCTTAGGATTATTTTTTCAAAATCATTTTAAGTTTAAATTTTCTTTAGAACCTATGCTCTGATACCAAGTTGTAACATCCCCTATCTTGAGGCCCAAAGCTAAGCGCTACAGATACTGCAGTCATATATAATATTAACTTTCGGTGTTAAAATATGATAATGTTAATGGTATCCATAATATAAGAATCATAAGAATATGAAACAAAATCACAGGTTTCTAAAAAAACTTTTCTGATTACATTTCACAAAGTCATGTTTCATATCCAATTACATAATCTCAATCATTTCACAGATTCAGATCAAAAATAATTATTACATAAATATGCCAAGGGAGATATATAAGGATGCCCCCTTGGATAACTAGAGTACTAAATAGTCATATCAGACTTAATACAACACAGCGGAAATAATACAAAACAACTCCTAAATATAGCTAGCATTATCCTCCTGCTCGTCTCCGAAAGCTTTATTCGTCCACCTATTAAAACCTGTAAACCTCAACTCTCAACCTGCTCAAATCAATTTTGAGCACCTAAGAGTTTCAAAGGAAAAAATAAACTTCGATTCGGACATAAAGCCCGGTGTGAATAATACCATACATCTCGGTTATTTGATATTAATTGAGAATACGCCGCTTAACGGAATGGGTTTCCCTTCACTAATATCATTTTAAAGTTATATCTTTTACAAACCAAAATCCTGTAACCAGGTAAGCATACACTATAGTTTTATTTGGTTAATAACTAACCTTTGGCTAACTCGGGCCTACCAGACAAAATAAACAAATAATCTAACTCCTGTTAGATATCCTCTTCTAGACGGTATATCCTTAACTTATTTCTCCCAAGATCAAATTATCCTAATGATTTTACGGGCTCATCAATAACCTATATTTACTCTGTATATTCCTTTCTATGTGTAGCATCATTTTAGTCTTACCTGTGATAAAGCCATACACACTGGAATTTTGGACTTATATTTGCTGGAGGCTATAAGCTAAAGTATATAGCGCGACCCCGCACCGGTCCCATCTGGTATTCTACTATCTGAGTCATTTACTTAGGGTCATCTACCCTAAAAAATTTCCTCGAAAACCTTTCTTTAAAATTGATTTAATCCTTTAAATCATACTTAAACAAGGAATATATATTCTATGCTTCACTCAAATCACTTCCCCATGTTATATATACTTTACACAAAATATTATTGACGAAATCATTTGAAACCTTTGAAGGTACCCCTTTTGAAACCATTGAAAGTACCCCTTTTGATACATGTAAACTACTTTACATTATAACCTAGGACGAAGGCTAAAACATACCTTTTAAAACTATTTACATTAAACCTTTCAAAAACATTGAAATGGCCTCTTTCGAAAGCTTTATAAAACCATAGACATCCTCCTTTCAAAACACTTTAAAAATGCCTAACGAAACCATTAGAAACCTCCCATTTAAAACCTTTGAAAAATATCGGGGAATCACCCCTTCGAAACCTTTATCTTAAACCTTTCGAAAGCATTAAGTTCTTTACATAAATCAAACCTTCCGAAAGCATTTGGGTTCAGGTAAAACATGTGGAAAAACTTTCCAAAACCATTTAAAAGCATTCCTTTTGAAACATTTGGTTTAACTTTCAATTAACAAAGGGTCTTAAAACAACTAAGTTGAAAGCACTCTTTCGAAAGCAATTTCCTAACTGAAGGAAGTGGATAGTGTCGAAACTGATCCCTTCGAAAGCATTGAAGAAGCGGATTAGTTCTTAATACAAAGAAACATTTTCGAAGGTATTGTGTGACGACCCGCAAATCCGTACCCTTTGAATCGACAATAAACCACACATGTCCGACCCAAAAAGCACAGACCGATGGAAAATCTGGAGAAGAAAAGAAGAGAGAAGAAGAGAAGAGAAGAAAGAGAGTAGATAGAGCAAAAAAGAATAATACAGAATCTCACACCACAGCGGAAAACATATAATATCATATCAATGATCTTTACAAAACAGAAAATGTCTATACATATATCAATCAAAGTTCAGCAATCAAACAATAGTTATCAGCTTGGACAGTTATAATAACCTGTCCTTACAAATGCTGATTATAAACAAACAACTACGCAGCGGATAATCAAAACAGATATGTGTATATGAAATGAAGATCTCCAGCTCTCCTGCTGAAGCTCCAAAAGCATCAAATTGAATCATGTAAATATACTCGGTCTGACCCGAGCATTGAAAGGGAAGAACGGTTGGATCAGTCTGGCAAACCAGAGTGAGAAACACACTCAACTGAATTTATTAGATTTCCAAACTTTTCATTTATCAAAACAAAAGTATCTCGTAAGATAAGTCCATACATAAACATGGACATGTTTTTACCTTACGGTAACTAAAATATTTCATGTCAAATTCATACGATATTATAATAGTGTCTAGTAACAAATAACATTAATCATAGCCGAAATTGTTACATTGATTAAATTCCAATATATGGCCCAAAATAGGTAATACAATCAAAATGGCAGGTATGTAGTGGAGTTTGGATTTCCATACAAATGACCAGGTGAAGGGACTACCTTCCGAATGGGTACACCTCCAGATGGATGTCCCGAGGCACAGAACATCTGCCCTCTACCAACACAAGACCGGGCCACCTCTATAACTAGATGGTACCGAATATGTCATCATCCGATCATTACCGACCTTTACCGAGGGCTCTTATAGCATACAAACCACAATAATCAGATACACGACGTCATAGCATGTAAAGATATATCTAGAAGAGGATGATCATACCCTACTTGGATGAGACCCACTTAGCCTTGTCGCATCTAACCCGGTTTTGGTCATTTTCGGTTGATGAGGCCTGAGGTAACAATTACCTTTCACAAATCACAATCACATCACTTAGAATGCCACACGACCATTTCCGTTTGACTACTAATTGCCTTCCACAAAAATACAACCCTTAAGCTCATACATCTCAAGGAGGGCGTTAAGCTAAGAGAAGTTGTCTTCTCCACCACCACTGATGTACGTTTGTAAAAACCAATGTATGTAATCTGTAGAAATGCAATATCACACAAACATCCATATAAATTGTCTAAGAATAGGACAAACTGAAGGTACTTTCCTACCACATCATTTTGAGAAATCCCTAGGATTAGTGGCGAATAGTCCTTGCATTGGATATTTCATAATGGAGAGACCACTGCTACTATATGTATATTGGGATTTTAATCCCAAATGATCACCAAGAAGTCCTCCACTATGAAAATCCAAAATATCAATATCATCACAATCTGCACAGATTGAACGCATATACGTTGGTCCGAAGTTGTTTTCGGATAAACCGATCCCGGTCTCTTCGCACCAACAACGCAACCTCACACAAAAACTAAGTCTCATAGACTTATCACATTTCCAACTTTCAACTTGCTATCCTTCGGGCCAAGAAGGAAGCTCGATAGATTGGAGTAATACTCCGCACTATACGAATCAACATCCTCAACACAAAAGATAATCAAACCTACACAAAAGGCTACATACTATGTGTATGACTAAATAGTACCCATATCAAGTTAAGGAACTAAAATTTTGGCCAAATTTGATAGTCGATTATTTTACTATCAAAGCAAACAAAAAATATTTAGCACCATAACAATCACTAGGCCCTTTCAATTAATCTTTTATTAATTAAATCATTTGCTAAATATTCACTTCAAATTATCTTTTAAAAAGATATAATCTCAAAACCATTTCAACTTCTATAATGGAAAACATTTCCATATATTATTTAATAATAAGTAATTCATAATTCTCTTTATTTTCAACACTTAGAAAATATTGTATATACTTAAATCAGGATTAATTATATATTTATTCTGTAAGGAAAATATTCTCTTAAAACACATTTATTTAGGTTAAAATGAATGTTGCGTATAACATCGTTACGATAACCAAAAATCACTAGTATAGGGATTCATAAATTAGATAGATACATAAATCCCATATAATATACAAAAACATTTCCTTTAGAAAATTGTTTACTATAACAATAGTGTTATAGTCCATCATTTTCTTATTTCTTGAAAACATCTATTTCAACAATGAATGTTGAAATATACGTATTCGATACTTAACACATTTAAAACATCTTCAAATCATATTACCCATATAAAATATCACTTTTCCAAAACCTGTCTTCAAATTTAAAAGATCACTTTCCAAAACATATCCATTTTATTTAATATATTATTCGCTGTCCAAAATCGTGAATATATTTCATTTATCACATTCATTACTTCTACACATTTATTAAAGGATAATCCACTGTCCAAAATCGTGAATATATTACCTTTAAACCAAATTCATTATTTCTACACCTTTAATTAAAGGATTATCCACTGTCCAAAATCGTAGATGAAATTCCTTTAATAAACTTCCATATTTAACTTATCAAATTCAACTGATTTCGGATTTATAAAACAATGTTTATAAATTCCATTTATATATTATAAAAACTTCCATTTATAAAATCAAATCCCATTTATTATTTCATAAGAACTTCAACTTTTAAAATCCCTTAATTAATAAATTCTATTTATATCTCATTTACATTCAAAAATCTAATTTATAAGTTAATTACTTATAATCTCTTATTTACAAAATTCATTCTTTATAACTTCATAAATTATAAATCTTATTCACTTATAAGATTCATTTATACTTCATTTTAACAATTACAAAACTCGTTTTATAATTCCATTATTTTGATTTATAAAATATCTAATTTCATAAATCTTATATCAAAACCATTTATAATATTTCAAAAATCCTAGTTTAAACTATTTACAAAAATAGTTATCTCCATATTCTAAAAATCATATTTTGATTATACTTCACAAAAATTATAATTTTTATAACATAAAAATTATAGCATTTATTTATTTAAAATAAATCC
Organism: Allium cepa; assembly: GCA_030765085.1. NCBI lineage: Eukaryota > Viridiplantae > Streptophyta > Magnoliopsida > Asparagales > Amaryllidaceae > Allium > Allium cepa. The sequence goes on from CM060934.1 coordinate 609,588,569, forward strand.
ATTTACTTAACAATTCAAAATTCAATAAAACGTCTATTTTCAAAATCACTTTGAAAATCCCTTTTAAATCGAAATCATCACTTTAACACTTTTAAATTACCAAAAATAGGCCCAATGCTGCAACGGCACTAAGTACAACAATCACGACGTCCAAAACATCATATATCATATGATAACAGAATATATCACAATATTTGTAAATAAACCAATGCTGGTGAGGAATCTAGTTTGATCCCTCCAACCTATCACCTGCAACAAATATACATATTAGAATATGTGTACAATGTTCACTTCAAGGCAGATGCACGTACAAAGGGTCATCCGCTCATACACGGGAACGTATAGGGACTCATTTGCTCTAATCAATATATAGATAATATATCATATATCATCCAAACAATCATCAATCGTCATAAATAATATTCATAATCACTTATGTAAAAATATCAGTGAGTGAGAAAGAGTGAGTTGTACTCACATTTGTTCTAATAGCAGCTGTAGTGTTTTATGCTGAATAAAATAAAACGAGCGTTTAATTTTACCCAAAATTTACACTAGCTCCAATTAACACTAAACCAGCTCTAAAATGTAGTGCTCGTCAATACGGACCCAATGCAACTTGTTTCGTCAAAAACGTACCTCGTATGAAGAAGTTATAGCATTTTAATATCACATGAATTATTATATAAATTAATTTACATTTTTTTTTAAAAAAACCTAGACTCGATCGTGTCCTTTGATTTTTTCAATTCCAGATCTGGTCGTGCTTCCCTCTTCTCCTCCCCTTCATTCCATTCACGTTAAAATAAACCCATAGCCGCAGATATACAACCAGTTATCATGACCTCCTCTACAAACTTGAAGACGATCTACTACCATCAATGCGTGCGCCTTGCTTCCCCTACCACCGCCAAAAGTCTGGCCTCCCGACGACGTGCCACAGCCACCAATTCACGCTAGAACAACCCTCAAAAAGCAGCCCCCTAGCCTCCTCCTCGTTGCGCCATTGCGATCATCACCGTTGGATGTGAAGATCGCGATGTGCTCTACAATATTGTAGTCGAACGTTTATGCTAATTGTTTGTGGATTGAGAGATAATGGAGGAAGAAAATTCGAAATTTCTGGCCATTGAAATGATATGTGGCGGCTAGGGTTTAATGGCTAGGGTTTTGATGAAAAATGTGAAATGTTGTGGCCTTTTATAGAAAATTTCGTGACACTATTCATCCGAAAATTTTTCGAACTCGAAAAAAAGAGTGCCGCCTGGCATTTATAATGTTTTACAACTATTCCAAACACAATGAAATATATATCGAGATCCAATTCGATCGTATTTGGAAGATAGGTTTTTGCACGAATTATTTAAATTTAAAATCCACTTAAATAAATTTCTACGCATTTCAGCTTGCCCCAGGCAAACCGTAAATTCGATTGACCCGAGATTTGAAATCTTACAATAATTTTACATTATGGATCCAATGAAACTAGTTCCGTCGAAATCCGATACTGTTGCCAAATTGGCTATTTTTACACGTTAATTAAATATTAAAATATTCAGTTTCTGTAATTTAACATTCAATTCAATTTTAAAAGTTGCCTAGAATCATTCTAATTCAAATAGAATTTAATTCAACTTTATAAATTCTTTTCATTCACATTAAATTCAAATTCCAATTATTTACAAAATTTCAAATACTAAATTAACAATTTAAATTATCCAATTAAATCAAGATATTCGAAGTATAAGTTATTAAACCTATAAAACTTACTTGTGAATATTTAAAATCAATCAAATATCCAAATTTCGAATGACTAAAATTCTAGGTCGTTATATTCTCCCCTACTTAAAAGAATTTCGTCCTCGAAATTATCGACTAAGAAAAAGTCATAAAATCCATTAGTTCTTAAAAACAATTCGTTTAAACTAGATATCAAATTAATTTACACCTTTTTACTTTTTTCGAAATCGTCTATTTAAACTTCTTATAAAAAGTTTTCTAAATTTCAAATCTTTACTTAATTATCCTTTCAAAATAAGCTAATATCGTTTAACTTTTAACTCAAAAATCCAAACTATGGTTATCAAAACTTTTCCTATTTTCTTAAAAAAAATCTAACACCTCAAATTTTCATAAAAATTCGCCAACATCTCATTTTCGCGGTTCAATCGTTGTAGGATCACAACATATATATATATAAATCACAAATATACATCTTATCTTCGAGGATGAGGCATCCCGTATGGAAAAAATATATATAAAAGTGTGATATGTAATCCGAGATATGTACCTTATATATTATTAGCTAGCATATACAGCTAATATAACACGAAAGAGAACTGCAAATGCGGAGCACCATCCACATCAACTAAATACTCAACAAATAAATGAGAACATGTATATAGAAATTAATATCAATATACAACATATAGAAATACAGCGATTATATATGCCAATATAGCAAATGCAACACAAGCAAGAAATTCAACCATCAAACAACTATCATCCAACAAACATCCAATAAACCAATATCTACCCAATCAATCCATAACCAAATCAATATAAATTCAATTCTCATTAATATTTAATGAACTGATTTTCAATTTAATCCACATTTGATTTATTAACCTTGGATTTTTCTAACATTCATTTATCCAAATTCAATTAGTTTATATTCACTAATTTACATTCAAGTTGGCTCACTTTCAAATTAAATCAAATTCTATTCTATTTAGATTCACTTAACTTCCAATTTGGATTCAATTATTTATCTTCCAATTTCATTAACTCAGCTTCATATGAATTTCTATACAATCAACTAACATCCATTTAACAACCAATGTATATCCAACATAACTAACTTAATTTAATTTACTTACATTCAATTTGGTTCAACACATTTAATTTCAGTTGGTTTAATATTTAATTCTTAACAATAACATTTTCTAATTCACGTTTATTCACTAATTCACTTTTACAACTAAAGTTGATTTGTAATTTATAACTCAAATTCATACTCATTTAACTACTTCATTTCATTAATTCACGTTATTAATTCCATTTGATATCAAAATCAACTTCATTCAACATTACTTAAGTTAAATTCCTTTTTAAACATCATTTAGTTTCACTTAACTTAAATTTCAACTCATAAATCCAATTCAGATTTCATTTCTTACCATTTCATAATTAGCAATTCTAAATTTTCTTCTAACTCATCATCTTATTTAACTTTTACTTAAGTCAAATTTCATTACTTATTCAAATTCAGATTTTGTTTTGCTTAACAAAATTGTTTAACCATTTTAATATTTGGTTTTTTTAATTACATTTTCTCACTTTATAAGTAATACAACTTATTTGTTATTTAACTTCCAAACTCATAATATTTAATCACTTAAAAGTTTAATTTCCATTTCAATAACTTGTATAATCTAGTTCAATTTATTTAACTTTCCTTTAGTTAAATTTCAAATCATATATGTTATTATACTAACTCAAATTTTATTCCATATTATATGTCCAAAAATGATTTCACTTATATTCATCAATTTCAACTTTGTTTTAAATTCAAATTCATTTATCACAACAAAGTTTCACTTTCAATTTACCATTGGTAGCAAATCCATCACACAGAAACTCGAAAATGATACTGATGATGCTGCAGTCATCACCCTTATTATTTTCCAACAACAGTAGCGAATTCAGCGCATTATATTCTTTTTAAAATTTCCTTTCATTTATAAATCGTTTACTTATATAATTTCACTATTTTACTTTACTTATATAAGATCATTCCAAATTTACTTATCCTATTTAGATTTATAATAAAACAACCTCTTTGACTTTGAAAAACAACTTTCAAAATAAATGGAATTCAAAATTTGAAATTCTTAGTTTAAATCCATTTTTATTACAACTCGTATTTATAAATATATTCATATAATATCATTTCTTATACATAAGATTATTTCGCAATTGTAAATCATATTAATTATAATTCCATACTTCATATTTCAGTTGCTTATATAATTTATTCTTCTACAATTGTTATTTTTATTTAGATTATTCAAACAGCTTTTATTTAATTATATATATTTTAATTTTCAACTACCAAACAATCAATTTATATACTTTAATAATTTCTGAAAAATTATTTCTTTACATATAAATCGAGGTAAAATTATTTCATTTACCCAATTTAAAATGATACTATGTCGACTTGCCTCGTTTAAGTATTTGGAAATCCCTATCGATAATATGGCGTCCCACATACCGACTAGAATTCACAAACAGTTCAACGGAGAAGTAAACACAATATAAAATATTTTATATCACTAATAAATACACGCTCATATATATAATACACTCAAACTCCATCTAGGGTGCTACTGTCCCTATCTATACTGAGTACACATCAAAGCTTAGGAATATACAAAATCTAAGCTCTGATACCAAATGTGACGACCTGCAAATCCATACCCTTTGAATCGACAATAAACCACACATGTTCGACCCAAAAAGCACAGACTGATGGAAAGTCGGAAGAAGAAAAGAAGAGAGAAGAAGAGAAGAGAAGAAAGAGAGAAGATAGAACAAAACAGAACAATACAGAATCTCACATCGCAGAAAAACATATAATATCATATCAATGATCTTTACAAAACAGAAACTGTATATGCATACATCAATCAGAGTTCAACAATCAAACAATAATTATAACCTTGGACGGTTATAATAACATGTCCTCACTAATGCTGATAATAAACAAACAATTAAGCAGCGGATAATCAAAACAGATACGTGTATATGAAATAAAGATCTCCAGCTCTCCTGCTGAAGCTCCAAAAGCACCAAATCTGAATTCTGTAAATATACTCGGTCAGACCCAAGCATTGAAAGAGAAGAACAACCGGATCAGTCTCGTAAACCAGAGTGAGAAACACATTCAACTAAGTTTATTAGATTTCCAAACTTTTCCTTTATCAAAACAAAAGTATCTCGTAAGACAAGTCCACACATATACATGAACATGTTTTTACCATATGATAACTAAAACATTTCATATCAAATTCATCTGATATTATACTAATGTCTAGTATACAAATAATATTAATCATAACAGAAATTGTTACATTGAGTAAATTCTAGCATATAGCCCAAAATGGGTAATACAATCAAAATGGCAGGTACGTGGTGGAGTATGGATTTCCATACAAATGACCAGGTGAAGGGACTACCTTCCAAATGGGTATGCCTCTAGATGGATGTCCCAAGGCTCAAAATATTTTCCCTCCACCAACACCAGACCGACCCACCTATATAACTAGACGGTACCAAATATGTCATCCTCCGGTCGTTACCGACCTTTACCGAGGGCCCTTATAGCATATAAACCACAATAATCAGATACACGACGTCATAGCGTGTAAAGATATATCTAAAAGAGGACGATCGTACCCTACTTGGGAGCGACCCACTTAGCCTTGTCGTATCTAACCCTATTTTGGTCATTTCCGGTTGATGAGGCCTGAGGTAACGATTACCTTTCACAAATCACAATCACATCGCTTAGAATGCCACACGGCCATTTTCATTTGACTACTAATTTCCTTCCACAAAAATACAACCCTTAAGCTCACACGTCTCAAGGAGGGTGTTAAGCTAAGAGAAGTTGTCTTCTCCACCACCACCGATGTACGTTTGTAAAAACCAATGTACGTAATCTGTAGAAATGCAATGTCAGACAAACATCCATACAAATTGTCTAGGAATAGGATAAATCAAAGGTACTTTCCTACCACACCCTGTCGACAAATCCCTAGGATTAGTAGCGAATAGTCCTTGCATTGGATATTTCATAATGAAGAGAACACTGCTACTATATGTATATTGGGATTTTAACCCCAAACGTTCAACAAGTAGTCCTCCACTATGAAAATCCGAAATATCAATATCATCACAATCTGCACAAATCGAACGCATATACGTTGGTCCGAAGTGGTTTTTGGATAAACCGATCCCGATCTCTTTGGACCAACAATGCAAAAGTATTTCTCAACCTCATATAGAAACTAAGTCTCATAGACTTATCACGTTTTCAACTTTCAATTTGCTATCCTTCGGGCCAAGAAGGAAGCTCGATAGATTGGAGTAATACTCCGCACAATACGAATCAACATCCTCCACACAAATGATAATCAAGCCTACACAAAAGGCTATGTACTATGTGTACGACTAAATAGTTCCCATATCAAGTCGAGGAACTAAAATTTTAGCCAAATTTCATAGTCGGTTATTTTACTATCAAAGCAAACAAAAAAATTTAGCGCTATAACAATCACTAGGCCCTTTTAATTAATCTTTTATTAATTAAATCATTTGCGAAATATTCACTTCAAATTATCTTTTAAAAAGTTATAATCTCAAAACCATTTCAACTTCTATAATGGAAACATTTCCATGTACTTATTTAATAATAAGTAATTCACAATTCTCTTTATTTTCAACATTTAGAAAATATTATATATACTTAAATCACGATTAAGTACATATTTTATTCTATAAGGAAAACATTCTCTTAAAACATATTTATTTAGGTTAAAATGAATGTTGTGCAAAACATCGTTACGACAACCTAAAATCACTAGTATAAGGATTTGTAAATTAGATAGATATATAAATTCCATATACTACACAAAAACATTTCCTTTCGAAAATCATTTACTATAACAACAATGTTATAGTCCATCATTTCTTTATTTCTCGAAAAAGTCTATTTCAACAATGAATGTTGAAATATACGTATTCGATACTTAACACATTTAAAACATCTTCAAATCATATTGCCCATTTAAAATATCACTTTTCCAAAACCTGTCTTTAAATTTAAAAGATCATTTCCAAAACATATCCATTTTATTTAATATATTATTCACTGTCCAAAATCGTGAATATACTTCATTTACCACATTCATTACTTCTACACATTTATTAAAGGATAATCCACTGTACAAAATCATGAATATATCTCCTTTAATCCAAATTCATTATTTCTACGCCTTTAATTGTAGGATTATCCACTGTCCAAAATCGTGGATGAAATTCCTTTAATAAACTTCCATATTTAACTTATCAAATTCAATTGATTTCGGATTTACAAAACAATGTTTATAAATTCCATTTATATAATATAAAAACTTCCATTTATAAAATCAAATTCCATTTATTATTTTGTAAGAACTTCAACTTATAAAATCCCTTAATTAACAAATTCTATTTATATCTCATTTACATTCAAAAATCAAATTTATAAGTTAATTACTTATAATTCTCTTATTTACAAAATTCATTCTTTTATAACTTCACAAATTATAAATCTTATTCCCTTATAAGATTCATTTATACTTCATTTTGACACTTATAAAACTCATTTTACAATTCCATTATATTGATTTATAAAATACCCAATTTTATAAATCTTATATCTAAAACATTTATAATATTTCAAAAATCACAGTTTAAACTATTTACAAAATAGTTATCTCCATATTTCAAAAATAATATTTTGATTATATTTCACAAAAAATATAATTTTTATAACATAAAAATTATAACATTTTTTTATTTAAAATAAATCCATTTACTTAACAATTCAAAATTCAATAAAACGTCTATTTTCAAAATCACTTTGAAAATCATTTTTAAAACTTTAACATTTTTAAATTACCAAAAATAGGCCAAATGCCGCAACAGCACTAAATACAACAATTACGGCATCCAAAACATCATATATCATATGATAACAGAATATATCACAATATTTGTAAATAAACCAATACTGGTGAGGAATCCAGTTGGATTCCTCCAACCTATCACCTGCAACAAATATATATATTAGAATATGTCTACAATGTCCGCTTCAAGGCAGGCGCGCGTACAAAGGGTCATCCGCTCATACATGAGAACGTATAGGGTCTCATCTGCTCCAATAGGCAGGAATATATCAAAGACCAATAAATATATAGATAATATATCATATATCATCCAAACAATCATGAATCGTCATAAATAATATTTATTCCCACTTATATAAAAATATCAGTGAGCCAGAAAGAGTGAGTTGTACTCACATTGGTTCCAATAGCAGTTGCAGTGTTTTATTCCAAATAAAACTAAACGAGCGTTTAATTTTATTCAAAATTTACACTAGCTCCAATCAGCTCAAAACCAACTCTAAAATGTAGCGCTCATCAATACGGACCCAACACAACTCGTTCCGTCAAAAACAGATGTCATATGAAGAAGTTATAACATTTTAAATATCACATTAATTATTATATAAATTAATTTACAATTTAAAAAAAAAGCTAGAATCAATCGTGGCCGTTGATTTTTTCAATTCCAGATCTAGCCGTGCTTCCCTCTTCTCCTCCCCTTTATTCCATTCACGTTAAAATAAACCCATAGCCACCGATATACAACCAGTTATCGTGACCTCCTCGACGAACATGAAGATGATCTACTACCATCAACACGTGCGCCTTGCTTCCCCCTACCACTGCCAAAAGTCCAATCCTCCACATGACGTACCACAGCCATCAAATCATGCTCGAACAACCCCCAAAATGCAGCCCCCTAGCCTCCTCCTTGTTGCCGTTGGATGTGAAGATCATGATGTGCTCTACAATATTGTAGTTGAACGTTTTTGCTAATTGTTTGTGGATTGAGAGATAATGGAGGAAGAAAATTCGAAATTTCTGGCCATTGAAATGATATGTGGCGGCTATGGTTAAATGGCTAGGGTTTTGATGAAAAATGTGAAATGTTGTGGCCTTTTATATAAAATTTCGCGACACTATTCACTTGAAAATTTTTCAAACTCGAAACAAAGCATGCCGCCTGACGTTTATAATATTTTACTCCTATTCCGAACACAATAGAATGTATATCGAGAGCCAATTCGATCGTATTTGGAAGATAGCTTTACGAATCGACTTATTTAAATTTAAAATTCACTTAAACAAATTTCTACGCATTTTAGCTTGCCCCGGACAAATCGTAAATCCGGTTAACACGAAATTTAAAATCCTAGAATATTATTACATTACGGATCCAATGAAATTGGTTCGTCAAAATCCGAGACTATTTGCAAAATGACAATTTTTACACGTTAACTAAATATTAAAATATTCAATTTTTGTAGTTTAACTTTTAGTTCAATTTTAAAAGTTCCCTAACATCATTCTAATTCAAATAGAATTATTTCAACTTTATAAATCATTTTCATTCACATTAAATTCAAATTCCAATTATTTACAAAATTTCAATTATTATATTAACATTTTAAATTATCCAATTAAATTTAGATATTCGAAATATAAGTTATTAAACCTATAAAATTTACTTGTGAATATTTAAAATCAATCAAATCCGAATTCCGAATGACTAAAATTCTAGGTCGTTACATATTGCTTCGAAAGGCAAGATGCGGAAGCAAGGGGTTTCGACCCCTTCGAAAGCTTCTTTATAAAACAAAGGAGCAACCTCTTTCGAAACATTCTTTAAAACCATTTGACCAAGTTGAAAGCTATCCAAGTCGAAAGCATTTTTCGAAAGCAAAGCAGGCGCATTTCCCTTTAAAAGCAAAGCAAGGCTTTGACCCCTTCGAAACCCCTGTTTTGAATCTATACCTTTCGCCTATGTTCATTCCACTACGTACAAAAGCTTTTGATACCATGCGTATTGGTTTTGATGGAAATGGGGGCGGAAGTGCCTAGTGGAAAGGTAGGTGCCAAAAGTGGCGAAACTGCAAAGTCTTATAAAAACTGAATTTTAACTTGAAAAAGTAATTTCTTTCCAACTAACCTGCTTTGTTTGTCAACATATGATTAGTTACTAATTTCTTTCTAAAATCTTTTCTAGAAGTACTGTCGAATTTCTGAGATAAACAATTTAAAATATTTACAAAATGCCCCTTCTCCTTTTATAAATATATAAAACATTTACGTCCCATACCTTAAATAATTTTTTATACTTATTATAAAAATTCTACAAAAATTCCCATTAATCACTTTTAATATGTTATCTAACATATATTAATTTCTGACCTAATATAAACTAGCCGTAATTAATTTTTAACCCAATTTACCATTTTCTTCACTAGAAAATTAATAATAATTCCAGTTAATCCATAAAATTATGAAATTTGAATCTCGTCTCTAAAATATCATTTTATACCTTATAATAAAATCGTAAGGCATTTGGATGTCATCTAAAGGGTATTCATGGTAAAATTTATTATAAAAGTCATATGACATAACAAAAATCATCAACAAGCATATATATCCATTTTAACAATCAAAACATGGCAAGCATTTGCAAAATAATTCAGATCTCAGTCTAAGACCAAAAAATAAGAAAACATGAGATGTAACATATTATTCACCTTTAGCTTGTGATTAAGGTGTCGAAATTTGATCTTGGATTAAGTTGCTTGAGCTTCTTCCTCTTATCTTCTTCTTGTTTTTCCTTAATGGTGGATGGCCTCTCTTTTGTTTTGAACATGTAAAATGAACGGGCATGAAGGGTTTAGGATGTTAGAACATGTCTTATTCCTACTTTGCCCATTATCTATTTGCCTTACCTAGTTCAATTTAGTTTCCCTTAGTTCATAGTTTTAAATTGGCACGGCTACCTCTATTTACACAAATCTAAATCCCTTAACCATTTCGTTAGTTCATTTAATTTAACTAATTTAATGTCCCAAATAATGTTAACCAAAATTAGGGTCGTTATAGTATGTAAAGTCTTGGTGCTCGCAGCAGGCCTTAGTAATACACTGGCTACCGAACATTTGGAGGGCTTTACATACTCTAGTATTAATAAATGTACTGATATCCTATCTCGAAATATCTTGAATAGTAATATTTGGAATAATATGTTGTTTTGATGTGACAAATTTCTCATAATTACTACACATTGTAATTGCTATCACATAACTTATTCACTTAAAGATTTTTTTACTTAATAAAGTTCAAATAATACTTAATTAATTATATAATAATATAACAAATATATAATAGAAACAAACAACCTTCTATTTTAAACAAGTATGGTTATCGAGTTAGATATATGTAACAAATTGCATAATTTTGCCTAGGCCATACCCCTAACTCTATCAGCTTCTTCATCAAATTTCACATCTCCAGTTATAACAACCTTCTTTAACTAGATTTTACATTTTGCAGGTTTTTGAGCTCCCATTATACCCCACAAATATGCACTTCTTGATCTATCATCTAACTTTCCTCTTCTAGAGTAAGCAATGCTACCAAATACACTTAAATGACTCATGGTAGGTTTGAGTCTGTTTCAAGCTCCTTGAGGTGTCATTTTCTCCACACTTATGGTTGATGTATGATATGAAAGATAAAACCACACATGCCACTTCTTTTGCCTAAATATATGTGGCATCCTTTTGTATTTAGCATACTTCTCACCATTTTCGTAGTCGCTCGATTCTTTCTCCTTGCCACACTATTTTGCTAAGGGGTATATATTGTTGTTTGTTGATGTCCAACACCATGATCATAAAAGAACATTCCAAACTCTATATCACCAACTCGATCACAATGTAATATTTTCAACATATATCCACATTGCTTGCTTTTCGTCAAAGCTTTGAATCTCTAAAATAATAAAATGTCTTTGAAATTTCATTCCAAGAAAAGTACCCACATATTTTGACTGAAATCACCGATAAATGATAGAAAATATAGATTTCCTCCAATGGAGGTATTCTGCATTGGTTAGCATAAATCTATGTGAACCAACTCAAGAAGGGACTATGCTCGCCATGCTTTTGTAATGGGAAAAGAATTTCAATTTTTCTTTCCCATTACACATCCTTCACAAATTTGATCTCAACGAACAATATTTGGAAGACCTTGAACCATATAATCTTTGCACATATTCACCAAAGAGTTAAAATTTAAATGACCATACTAAGGATGCCATAGCCATGATGGTTCTTTAACAACAGTGTTAAAATATGGAAGTCTTTCACTTCTAAAAGTCAATGGAAACATCTTATTCTCTTTCAACTTCACCTTCTCGCAAGTCCCATCTTCAACGAAAATCTTGTAGTTTTTTCTAAGATCTCGCCAATGCTTAACGAATTGTGTTTGAGTCCGATACATATAATACATTGATCATGCTCTTTATCTCCTTCTTTGTGTTGACATAAATTTCTCTACATTCTTTCACTGAAACACTTTATTATCACCCTTTCTAAGCCTAGGTTGCACCGATTCATCCAAATATCAGAAAACTTATTTGTTACCCATCATAAGGTTGCTACAACCACTGTTAATATACAACACTGCATCATGCACCACCTTTTTATTTTCTTGTGCCATGAAAAGAGTATCACCAACTTTTCCATCATGGTAACTATTATGCATAAGTGACAAGTCATTTCTATTCCCATCATCTAATTTAGATTGACAAAATCTATATGTGTGCTCATATCTCATGCAATTATATTGGACATTTGAATATGATGATACTCCATGACCATAATTTGATCTCATCCTCTTTGTAACGACCTGCCAATTTATCACTTTGATAAATTATATTTTTTAAATTTATACAAATAAAAAGTTGACAATAAAAATAATATTATTTTAAGTGATAATAAGTAATATTAATCTTATTTGAATAAATATTTAAATAAAATATTTTCCTCGAAATTTATATCAATAAGATAGCATTGAATTTAAATAATTGATTTATTTAATTCAAATTAGGATTTAATGATTCAATAATTATTTTAATTATCCAAATAATTATTTTAAATGATGATAATTCATTTTGAATAATTAGAAAGTGACAATAAATCATTTATAATAAATTTATAAAGATATATATTTGATTTGAAAATATAAGGAAAAATCGATATCGCTTTATTGGTATAACAGTAACTATTGGAAATAATTTTTAATATTAATTTATATGGTTTTATAATTCAAACATGATCATTTCAATTAGTTTAAAATAATAAGAAACTTATTTTTGAATTTTGTTTATAAATATATGTACGTTAAAGTATGAGTGAAAATATGACCGGGAATCGGTTCTCCGATTGGCAACGGTTTATCGAATGAAAGTTGTTCGAAATCAATGCAACTTTGTTTATATATCATGTACACATATATAACATATAAATGCATCCACTAACATGCACATGAATTTATGTATACATACATATCTTCCTATACACTTAAAAATACATACATAATATAAAATATATCAGATATTTTTAGGAAAGCTTCCTCCTTAAGCTTACATAAGTTAACATATGAATACATGAAGTGAATGAAGCAATGGGCACATGGAGGAGGCCTTTGCCTTGCACTAAAGGGGAGGAGGTGTGTTGGGGAAGCCTTGTGGTGGTGATGAAGGTGATGATGTATGCATAGATATTTTGCTCTCTCCTTAGCTTATAAATACAAGGCCATATCCTTCAAAATTCTCATGCTATTCTTCATATTCCTAAGCTTCTTCTTCTTCTCCGTATATTCTTTAATGGAGGCCTCCTCTAAATAAAATAACGAGCAAAATTTATAACAAAATATTAGCAAAATATATACTCTAGTTTGCAATGTCAATCCACTTCGAAAACAAGTCAAAACACCTCCTTTCCACCCCTCTAACTCACGGCCATCCACCATCAATACCATGTCCGAGCCCTTCCACTTCTTCCAAGCTTGTCCGTGCACATCCAAGGGCTCGAAGATCGATTCCGAAAAGTTTAATTTCTAGGTAGCAGAGCTATAGCCGTTTTAAAACTAGTTTGAAGGGAAAATGAAGGTGAGAACTCCTAAACTATAGTATTATATTTTTGCATGATGATATGATGTTTGCAATGGATGTTTATGCTTTGATCATCAAGTTTGAATGTTTCATATAAATATTGAAAATATATGCAGGTCACGGAAATACACATCGATAAGCATAATGGAAACCACTTTCCTTGAATTATTGAAATGGTGTGTATAGAATGTTAAACCTCTTTTAAAAGGGTTTAAAATGAGTTTGAAATGTTTTACGAATATATAAAAGTGTTTAGGTGAAGTTTGAATGAGGATTGAAAATTTAGTAAAAAAAAATAGGCGCGTCACGTGACGGCAGTTCGCGATTTTGCGCCATAAAAGCCAAATAAGTGTAATAGTTGGAATATAGCTCGAAACTCTATGAGATAAGAATTTTATGAACTAATATATACATAGTATTCAACGAAGAAAGAAAATCGAGATTTTGATAAGCAGATTTCATTGTGGACTTTTATAAATATACATATGTTTGTTATCTAAGAAGGCAACTTCTCTTAGTTTAACACTCTTTTCTGAGATGTATGAGTTCGGAGGTTGCATATTTGTGGAAGTCAATAAGGATCGATGGAATGGTAGTGTGGCATTCAAAGGAAGATGATTTTCTATGTGAATGGTAATCGTTACCTCAAGCCTCACACCCGAAAATGACCGAAACAGGGTAAATGCGGCAAGGCTATGTGGTTCACATCCATTAGGATATGATCGTCCCCTTTTAGATATATTTATTCCCCCTACGACGTTCGAGTTTTAAATTATTGTGGATATATGATGTGAGGGCCCTCGGTGAGGTTGGCAATGACCAAGGTGATGACATATTTGGTACTATCTAAGAAGAGGTAGGCCGGTCTTGTGTTGGTAGAGAACCATCAGTTGGGCCTCGGTACATTCCTCTGGAGATGTACTACCATAAGATAGTCTCTTCACCTGGTCATTTGTATGGAATCTCATTCTCCAATAAGAGCATATATGATTTTAGATGTAGAAAGCCTTGTATTACAAGGTGGTATGCTGGAATTTAATAATGTAACAATTTCGGCTAAGGTTAATAAATTTACTTGCAAATGTTTTCAAAAGAATGTCATTAAAAATAATATCCCTTATTTTTACGCAATATTGATTTGGTTATCATAAGGACCAATCCCATGTTTATGTGCGCTGTGGTCTTATGAGATAACTTTTTTTTTCAAAATGCATATTATGAGTTCTTACACAAGTCCCATGAGTGACTCGAAGTTTATTTTTTTCTTAAAGTCTGGGTGCCTTGATTTTCTCAACCAGCCTAGTAGTCAGGTTTAGTTTAAAGGAAATATGGATGGAGCTCAAAGCATGGAGTCAGAATATTTTGGTATATTTCCACCACATTGTTGTACTATAGTATTCCATATTTGTAAGGACGGGAATTTATAACTGTCCATGTTTTAAACTCTGAAAAATGTATTTTAATTTCGGCTGTAATGTTTTTATTGAAATTACATATGTGAGATTCGGTTCTGTCTTTATTTTTCTTTCCCCTTGAGAATCTGCTTCTCCAGCACTTGAATTTACGGCATGTGAATACCAAAGATGTATTAGTGTCGACTTTTGAGAGTCGAAGAAATGGGTCCTCACATCATGGTATCAGAGCTTAGGTTGAGCGAATACCTGAGCCAGATAGGGATAAAAGACTAATCAATGATAAGGTTAGTAATAACCTAAGATGGGTAACTCATTAGAGATAGGGCTAGTAACACCCTAGAATGAGTTTGAGTATATATGACTGTGTATTTGTTAATATTATATACAAATGAAGTTGGTTTTATATGAAATCATTTTGACCTGATACATACATGCATACATACATACATACATACATACATACATACATACATACATACATACATACATATATATATATATATATATTTGAAAGGAAAGAATATTTTGGTAAAATTTTCAAAGAGATTTTGAAATAATAGAATATTTTATTTGAAAGGCTATCTTTAGACATAAATCTTGAAATGTTTTCTAAGCATTGACCAAACCTCTCTACCTAAGAACATGCTAGCAGTTACCTACTACTTGTGACTAAAAGAATAATTATTTTCCTTTGTAGAAACCATATGGGGAAGTTACAAGAAAGGGGAGTCCTCTGCAGTGAATAAGGGCAAGAAGCCTCATTATTCTCTCTAGCGATGAAGAGGAGCAACTAAAATATCCGCCTAGCAGTGGTGGGTTTTTGATCGAAGGAGAATATGCCCCATACACTTGGTGGGGTGAAGATGGATACCCTATAGCCGGAATGCTTATACGCCCCTAACTCAATAATTGATTATTATTTCTAGAAATGATGAACCTAGGCAAGCCTAAGGGGGAAATTGGAAGCAGATCCTGCTAGCTCTATTTTGGAACCAATAGAAGAGATTGAGTCGATGGATGAAGAATCAAAACCCATGGAAGATAGAGCCTATGGAGGAAGAATCAGAGTGGATGGAAGACCCTGACGCTATCATATCAAGCAAATGTAGTGATTTAATATGGGGTATGGATGGGGAGCATGTTGTATGGCAAGAAGGATCATCTAGTTCATACATAAAATGAAACAGGATAGGAAGCAACAATGAAGAAGCAACTGAAGAAGAAGAAGAGGAGGGAGTCGAAGAATTTGAGAACCCTTAGGAAGAAAACGTGCAAGGCTTGGAGGAGTTAGAAGAAGGAGGAGTCATTCCTAGAATACCAATCGGCATGGGACATGTCTTGTGGAACCAGCCATGGCTACCTCAGTTAATGGGAGAGATACCAAAAGTAGACGACAATGAGGCTGACGATGAATTGTTCAGTGGATAAGAAGGAGAAGTTGAAGTGATGATTGATGTGAGATGTTGGAGTCCACCATTATCTTCGGACTCGGAAGAATAAGACTAACGTTTGGGGAATTGAGGATAATTCTAGTATATATGAGTATGGATGGAATGTTTATTTTTTTTGATTTGGTTTTTTGCATTGTATTAGTGTAAGGAAGGGAAGGGAATTTTATTTTTAGACCCAAGTTTCGAGAATTTTAAAATGATGTAAGCATGTGAAAATTTATAATATGATGTCCTAACTTCTCATTAGTACCGATCTTTAAAATAAACATTTAAAGTTATTAATGAATGGTTTTGGGTTTGTATTAAATGATGTTTTAACAACGTTTGTTTTTAAACCCTTGAATAACATTTTGGAAAAAATCTTATGAGTATATTTAAATCTTTAATAATGGTATTTTTAAGATAATAAAAAATATTGGAATCTTTTATATAAAGATAGAAATGTTATTAGTTCAAATTATAAAAGAAAAGAGAAGATCATTATAACAATGTTTTGGTGATAATTGATTTAATCACTTTAATTGTATTTTGAAGTAAGAAAAACTAGTTAAATATACTTATAACATTTGAATTGGTATATAAATACGTTTATATGTTAAAACTGCTATAAGTAAAGAATGTATGCATATATATATATTTAAAGAAATTTTAACTAATAAAAGAGTATTAATAAAGAAAGTTTTAACTAAACAAAGAATGTTTTCACAGTTGATATTGGTTAAAGGAAGTTTATGGTGATTTATCAATTTGATGAATTATTTTGAAAATGAGCTTTTCAGAAACCATTAACATGTGAGATGTGTTATAGTAAAAAGATATTTTTCTTTTGAAAAGAATTGTTTTCTTTAAGTACAAATATTTGGGGAAAAAAAGAAAAAAAAATGTGTAAAACGATTATGTATAAAGAAGTATCTTTATAGAGTTTAAATAAAAGATGAAAGTTTTTTCCATAAGAATTTTTAAAATATTCCTAAATACATATGAAGTATGTGGATTATTTCATCACGCGATTTAAACTAAAATTCGAGTATAAAACTTTGATGTGTTTACACCGGTCCGAAAAAGGATTTATTGCTCGATTCTTGACAACGAACGTTGATGAGGGTTTGTGGTTAGATACTTGAATTTCCTATCCTAGTTGAGAGCTATGCAAGGAAAACTAAAGTTCTAATCAAAAAGCCTGGTCAGAGTCCATACTAAGGAATCAGGGAATCAATACTAGTTCGGAAGTAAAGGCGTGGATTCGAATAAAAGATCGAATCAGGTATTGCGTGTAAGTAATCTATATACATCCTACGAGTGTAAGTTTAAAAATGAATATTCTGGACAAACCGTTGGCTTTTTGTTTTGAGTAATTTTAGGGATGAAATTCTTTTAAGGAGGGAAGTCTTTAACGACCTACCAATTTGTCACTTTGATAAATTATATTTAATTTTAAATTCATACAAATGAAGGGTTGATGATATAAAAAATATCGTTTTAAGTGATAATAAGTAATAGTAATATTGTTTCGAACAAATATTTAAATAAAATATTTTCCTCAAAATTTATATCGATAAGGTAACATTGAATTTAAATAATTGATTTATCTAATTTAAGTCGAGATTTAATAATTATTTTAATTATCCAAATATTTATTTTAACTGATTATAATTTGTTTTGAATAGTTATAAAGTGATGGTAAATCATTTGTAATAAATTTATAAAGATATATATTTGATTTGAAAATATGAGGTAAAATCGATATAGCTTTGTCGGTATAATAGTAACTAACTATTGGAAATAATTTTAATATTAATTTATATGGTTTATAATTCAAATATGATCATTTTAATTAGTTTAAAATAACAAAAAATTCATTTTTGAATTTTGTTTACAAATATATGTACGTTAAAGTATAAATGAAAATGTGACCGAAAATAAGTTCTCCGATTGGCAATGGTTTATCGAATGAAAGTTGTTCCGAATCAGTGCAACGTTGTGTATATGTCATGTACACATATATAACATACAAATGCATCTACTAACATGCACATGAACATATGTATACATACATATATACTTATACACTTAAAAATACATACATAACATAAAACATATAAGATATTTTAAGCAAGCTTCCTCCTTAAGCTTACATAAGTCAACATATGCATACACGAAGTGAATGAAGTGATGGGTACATGGGGGGAGGCCTTTTCCATGCATTAAGGCGGAGGAGGTGCGTTGGAGAAGCCTTGTGGTGGTAATCAAGATGATGATGTATGCATAGATATTTTTGCTCTTTCCTTAGCCTATAAATACAAGGCCATATCTTTCAAAATTTTCACACTATTCTTCATATTCCTAAGCTTCTTCTTCTTATCCATATGTTCTTTAATGGCCTCCTCCTTTAATAAAATAATGAGCAAAAGTTATAGAAAAATATTAGCAAAATATATACACTAGTTTGCAATGCCAATCCACTTCGAAAACAAGTCAAAATACCTCCTTTCCACCCCTCTAATTCACAGCCGTCCACCATCACCACCATGGTTGAGCCCTTCCACCTCTTCCAAGCTTGGTCGTTCACATCTAAGGGTCCAAAGCTCGATTTTGTAAAGTTTAATTTTGAGATAGTGGAGCTATAGCCGTTTTAAAACTAGTTCGAAGGGAAAATGAAGGTAAGAACTCCTAAACTATAGTATTATATTTTTGGATGATGATATAATGTTTGCAATAGATGTTTAATATGCTTTGATCATCAAGTTGGATGTTTGCATATGAATATTGAAAATATATACAAGTCATGGAAATACACGTCGATAAGCGCAAAGGAAATCACTTTCCTTGAATTAATGAAATGGTGTGTATAGAATGTTAAACCTCTTTAAAAATGGTTTAAAATGAGTTTGAAATGTTTTATAAACATTTAAAAGTTTTTGATGAATTTTGAACGAGGATCGGAAATTTAATAAAAAAATTGACGAGTCGCATAACGGTAATTCACGATTTCACGCCATAAAAGCCAAATAAGTGTAAAAGTTGGAATATAGATTGGAATTCTATGGATAGGAAATTTACGAACTATTATATCCATGGTTTTCCAACGAAGAAAGAAAATGATTTTGTTAAGTGGATTTTGAGATATGCGTAAAACAAGCTTTTTGAAAAATCGCAGTTTTGTAGTTCGGAATCCAAAACTAGATTTCTTTAGAAATGATGTTTTAAAATTGTTTAAAAATGTGGAATAAATCTTATATATCTTTTAAAATGTTTTAAAAGTAATTTGAGTAATAAAAATAAATTTTCAAATAATAAAAAGTTGTTTTCATCAATATAGCTTAAAAGAGCACTTTCGCAGCACTTATCCGCAACACTATTCTATAACTTTTGAAATATAGCTTCAAACTTAACAATTTTTTTCCAATTCTTCTATCAATATTTTCAAATAAATAATTAAGCGTTTTAATAATGATTTGGAAGTTTTGTAGTTATATAAAAGGAATTTAAAAAATGTTTAAAGAAAAGCTATTATAATTAAGTGATTTAATCTTGGCTCTAAAAGCCGACGAGTAGACTGGATTTTTCTATTCATGAGATCTGGATGTGAGGTGCTTAAACTAAGGATATGTTTAGGAGTAACTAGTGCCCTGGCTCACCTCGCCTCTTCCATATGCCAGGGATAGATTAGGTTGAAATGCCAAATACGAGTTAAGTATAAAAAGATTTAAAATTTCCAAATTTAAATTAAATACAACTTGACTGTATAGAGATGATCTTCTTACACTTGATGTTAAATCCTGAAGAGGGAACTCGTATTATTCATGGAATTTAAAAGGTGATTTCACCGTTATTCCGCCCATAGTATTTGTTGAATAAGGGAATCGATATTGAGTAGAATTAGATGATTCCTATAGATTCTACTCACTTAGCATTTATTGTTGTTGGATTAACATCCTAGATAACATGGTTTTAACTCAATCAAAATTATGAGTTTTGAATTAAGTAATCTTTTTCAAGGATTTAAATGAAATGATTTTGGAAATGTTTTCCTAAGTGAAAATGAAATAATTTGGAATTATTCCAAGATTTAAATGGTTTAAATTATCCAAAAGAATTTGACAAGAGAGGTTTAATAATTCTTCATATATCAAAATGAATGTTTTAGAAATATATATATATATATATATATATATATATATATGAGAGATTTTGATAAAAAGAACTTAATCAATCAAAGAATGATTCTCTATCCATAGAATCTCCTTTTATCGATGAATGGTTCAAAGGAACCGGGGTCGGATCTGGGTAACTCCAATCCGAAAACCACTTTGAACCAATGTATGTGTTCGAAAAACGAAGACTTGATAAAGAAAAGGAAGGATGAAGACGGAAGATTTTCGGGCTGGAAGGACTGCTTGTTGAAAATTCTGGTCAGCTCCCAAACACCAAAGTAGCGGTAGTTCCTTCATTTTTGAAACTCTTTAGACTGCAAGGACTACTCGCTACTAATAGCAGTAGGCGGAGTGCCTTCGGTTATGTTCAGTCCCAGAATGAACTTGTATGGAAGGATGTTTGACATTGCATTCTTGAGATTTCATCATTGACTTTTATAAATATACATTTGTTTGGTGACGGAGAAGGCAACTTCTCTTAGCTTAACACCCTTCTCCGAGATGTATGAGCTCGGAGGTTGTATGTTTATGGAAGTCAATAAGGATCGATGAAATGGTAATGTGGCATTTAAAGGAAGATGATGTGCTATGTGAAAGGTAATCGTTACCTCAAGCCTCATATCCAGAAATGATCGAAATATGGTAGATGCGGCAAGGCTATGTGGTTGGCAACCATTAGGATATGATCATCCCTTCCAGATATATTTATTCTTGCTATGATGTTCGAGTTTTAAATTATTGTAGATGTATGCTGTGAGGGCCCTCGGATAGGTTGGTAATGACTAGGGTGATGACATGTTCGATACTATCTAGGAAGAGGTAAGACAGCCTTGTGTTGGTAGAGGACCAACAGTTAGGCCTCGGTGCAATCCTCTAGAGATGTACTGCCAGAGGATAGTCTCTTCACCTGATCATTTGTATGAAAACCCATTCCCCAATAAGAGCTTGCATAATTTTAGATGTAGAAAGCCTTGTATTACAAGGTGGTATGCTGGAATTTAATAATGTAACAATTTCGGATAAGATTAATAAGTTTACTTGCAAATGTTTTCAAAGGAATGTCATTAAAAATAATATCCCTTATTTCTACGTAATAAAAATCTGGTTATCATAAGGTAAAAACCCATTCCGCGTTTATGTGCGACGTGGTCTTATGAGACACCTTTTTGTTTTCGAAATGCATATTTTGAGTTCCCACACCAGTCCCTTGACTGATCCGGAGTTTATTGTTTCCTTTCCTTAAACTCTAGGTGCCCTAATTTTTTTGGGCAGCCTAGTAGTCAGGTTTAGTTTAAAAGAAATTTGGATGAAGCTCGAAGCAAGGAGTGAGAAGATTCTACAGAAGACTTTGGTCTATATCCACCACACTCTTGTACTATAGTATTACGCATTTGTAAGGACAGGAATTTATAACTGTCCATGTTTTTAACCCTGATAAATGTATTTTAATTTCCGCTGTAAAGTTTTTATTGAAATAACATATGTAAGATTCTGTTCTGTCTTTATTTTTCTTTCTTACTCTTGAGAATCCGTTCTCCGACACTTGGATTTACGGCATGTAAATACCAAGGATGTATTAGTGTCAATTTTTTAGAGTCAAAGAAATGGGTCCTCACACCCTTCCTCAGCTTCTTCCTCAACCACGTGGATCATATCCTTTTCTCCCAAAACCGCTTTGCTACCACAACTCCTCTTCCATTGCCACAATGAAATCCATCGCTCCTTCCAATTTGAGATCCTCCACGAAATTGTAGCTGCATTTAAATGCTTGTTCAAGAGATGAAGATGATGTCATGTCAAATTACTTAATATGAAGCTCATGAGAGAGAAGTGAAACCATCAAACTTTTAGTCAACAAACTCATAATATTATTAAACTCTTCAATTGTTACAACCACATGCTCGAATTTCCTCATTCTTTAAAGCATTTTCTCCAAAATTCTTTGATCTTCAATTTCTCTCCATTCACACACAATTTATTAGCAATAAAAACAGCTCAATTAAAGTACTCCTCCAAGGACTCCATTTCTTTCATGCATATCATCTCAAAGTTGCTTCTAAAAGTTTGTAGTCTTTCTACCTTTACTCTTTCTTCATATTTATAATTTGTTGCAAGTAAATCCCATGCTTCATTCAAGAATCACGCACCAGAAATTCTTTCGAATATCTAAATATCAATAGCTTGATAAATAAATAACAACGCCCTCTTATCTTTTTGTCATTTATCTTTCAACTCCATGACTTGTAGCGGAGTCATGTTGGCTTAATCTTTTTGGCTCCACCACACCTTTTACAATCTCTCATAGATCTTGACATTCATATAACACCTTCATTTGAATGACCTACTAATGGTAGTTTTTACCAGTGAATCGGGGTAGTTAAGGTTATGACATATTGTCATTACTCACCATCGGTTCTGATACCACTTTGAAGAGAGGAGAGAAGGAGTACAATTTTTTATAGAGAAAACACACACATGAATAACAAAAGAAAATTATTCTCAAATTCAATAATTATATTTCATAAGTGTAGATATGATTCAGTTGTTTTTTCATATTTACTTTCTTATCCTGATAAAGCATATGACATACATATATATAATACTCCAGATTTCCTTATGTAATGACAGAGCCATCGTCTAAACATATTTTCCTAATAGATACGACTTTTTAATCATATACTATTTCCTAATAAGCAAAAATGTTTTACTTAATAACTTTTACTTAATATAATTGACTATAACCATTGGTTATAACTTTTCATTTGAAATATTAATTTATCAAAATATATGTATATTAATATTTGAAATTAGGTTTAACATCCAACAAGGGAGAGGATGAGCCAGCAAAGTCGGAAGAGAGGAGAGAAAAGGAGGGACATATAGGACGAGGAGGGTAAAAGGGGTTGAGATAAAGAAGATATGAAAATGATTCCACACACACAAACATAAACACATATATAAAATCCTTAAAAAAGATAAGCCCTAAATGGTTTCTGATTATAGACCTATTGCCTTTGCTAACATATTATATAAAATTGTTGCAATGATATTGTGCCATAGAATTAAAGATTTTCTGCCTTTCTTAATTGTAGAAAAGAAATCCTCTTTCATATTGAGTTGGAACATTAGAGAGAATGTTCTGCTACCACATGAGCAAGTGAGGGATTTTGCAAAATAGGGCAAAGGCAAAACTATGCATCAAAATTGACCTACAAAAGGCTTATGATATGGTGAATCGTGAATTCATGTGCCACATGTTACATTTAAAGAGGTTTCCAAAATACTAACATAATAGATTTATGAATGTATTGCAATGCCAACCTTCTCCATGATGGTCGACGGAAGACCATAAGGTTTTATGGGCTCAAATAGAGGACTGCGATAAGGTGATCCACTATCCCCCTACTTATTTTGTGTGGCGATGGAGTTTTTCCATACTAATGGAGGAAGGTGTTTTAGATGGTCATCTACAACCTATGTGTAATTTGAAGCCTAGTGTAACACATATATTATATGCCAACGATGTTATGATATTCCTTTTAGCCATGATGGACAATGTTTATATATAAATAAAATTTTCACTGTGCTAGAGGATACGTGGGACTAAAAAGTAACCAGAAAAATCCACAATTATTCTT
The DNA here is from genome assembly GCA_030765085.1 of Allium cepa. Taxonomy (NCBI): domain Eukaryota; kingdom Viridiplantae; phylum Streptophyta; class Magnoliopsida; order Asparagales; family Amaryllidaceae; genus Allium; species Allium cepa. Next base: position 609,613,102 of record CM060934.1, read on the forward strand.
TAGTAAGTGGGTAGTTTAGAAATGGGAAATATAAACATATTACATATTGCAAAGTAGAATTTACTTGTAACATACTTCAGGGTTCCCTGACATCAGACTACATCCATGCAGCACATTGCTCAACCTTGATTAGTAAGATAAGCAGAACATTAGAAGGGTGGGATAGTAGTTTATTACCAATAGAACTAATACACAGCACAATTACACCAACTATAATATATTGGATGTTAATCTACCATCTACCACTGTCAGTGCTTAAAAAAGTGGAACAAATGTATGCAGACTTCTTCTGGCGTGGAAAATTGCACAAAATATTGTGGGATACATTGTGTAAACCCAAACTAGAAGTGGGTACTGGTTTACGAAAATTCTCAAACTTAAATACCATAGCAAAGATTAAGTTACTTTAGAACCTACTTACAAAGGACTACTAATGGTCCAGACGGATAAAGGCAAGGTATTTATCAAAAGCAAATTTTTGGGTACTACCAATTAACAACAATTATTTAGGTACTATGAAACCTATACTACGACAACGAGATATATCATGTAAAATCATAAACAGAATCATTGTTAGTGGTGAAAACGCCACTTTGTGGTTTGACCCATAGATCAATCGCAAATCATTGGTGGATTTAATTGGGTGGAGTAGAGTGCATAATTGTAACAGTGCTCATTATACGGTAAGTCGTATTATAGGGAATCATATGCTACATCCTCAGTTCCCACCAGAAACTAGAGAAGTATTATCAATAATTAATTAAGTTAATCTAGCTTCAAATTGATTATAAGATTACTAGTAGATTTTACAAAGCAACAAATTTGTGTTTCAAAAGTTTTGAATGAAATTAGGTAACACACAAAAAAGTACAACGGTTTAAGTTTAATTTGGCATAAAATAACTACATGAAAATTTTCATAGATTGCATATATAACTTACTTGGGTCAATTATATACGGTGGATTGTTTAACAAATTAGGGAATGGAATTTGATACGCATTTTGAGTTATGTCACAATCACTGTGAAAATCACGAACACCTCTTTTCCGCCTGTATATATAGTCCTTATCTATAGGATTCCATGATGGCCAAGCTAGATCTTCCACCAGAATCCGACCATACTCTACAGAAAAGAATCGCGAGCCTTGCTAATCGATTCTCAACACCATCCATTTTAGAAGATCTGATCTTTACAGCAACTTCAACGTCGATACATCATATTTGGTTAAAGAGGAATCGCCGAAAATTCAAGAGGAAAGCTTGTCCTCCGTCGCAGCGATTAAAGCTTCTAGAAATAGACACATGGATTCAAATCAAATGACCCAGTCTCCATAAATAATAAGGCAAGGGAACATGTGTTGTTGCAGAGATGGGCTATTAAGCTAAATATTTTAAGATAACGCGATGAAAATATATTAAGGTTCATGTCCCTTGTGCTTACTGGGCCGGATAGGTAGAAACATGCAAGCGGTGGTGTAGTTGTAACTACCCATATTTTTTTACACTAGAATATTGAAATAATTGATTTATTTAGATACTAAATTGCCAATTCAATCGATGGGCCAAAAACATGACTTCCACAAATAGGCGAATTAGGACTCAAGACCATTTCCATTGAGTCTGGTTCGTTCGAGTAGTTGAGAATGGGTATAAGCATAGATATATTTTGACCGATGGATTTTTAGCTGGTAGCCTGCATTTGATTCATGGATCGATCCAAAATGCTAACTTTTGTATACAATGGAATTAGGCCTTGAAACCTTTTCCATTGAGTCTAGAATATGGGTGTTTGGTTATGAACGACAATAAGCACGCTTTGTTCGCAGTTGTAGATTTCTCAACATATATTTGAGATCGATACGTGCGAAATTATCCATCCGGTGAGCAGTCGCCGATGGTGTTATATTTTATACCATATGTACTAGAAAATTGCGTAGAGTCGCATGGTTCGAGATTCTCGATTCGAGCAAGCTAATGCTCATGCGGGTCGATAGTGTGGAATGAAAATTCATTAAATACATTTTTAGTCAATTTTATTTTCATAAAAAAGATTAATTTCCCTTCTCCAAATCCACGTCCGCTCCATCCAATGGCCACCATCGCTCTAACCACCAAAGGCAAAATTGGGCTTGGGTACCAACTACAAAATTATTCATGGGGATGAGGGGAGTGTGCTCACCGGTCGGATCTTCGTGGATTGGCTTGAGACGTTGCAAATCTGAGATGAAAGGAGACTAGGTTTTTGGGTTCATCGGCGAGTTTTAAGACATTTTAGGCATCGTGGGTGGTGTCGTTAGGTAGGTCTCTACGAAGGCTGCCTATTGTGGGATTTTGGCGGTGGTAATGGGTCCATGGTGGCGATGTCGAGCATTTGAACGGAGCTGGCTGGGGTTGTGTTTTTGTGATTTAGGTTTCGGGGTTTAGCGACCTAAGTTTGATTATAGCATGGATTAGGGTTTTGATTGGGTAATTAGTAATTTAATTATTCAATTAATTAAAAATCTTATTAAACCGTAACTATTTCATACGATGTTGGATTTTGACGCGATTTCTTATGTTGGACTCATGGAGTTGTCACTTTCGCAATGGAACAACTTTGGTCGCAATTTGGACGACTAAAAATTTAGGAAAAAGTGAGCGGAACGATAACTCTACATCTAATTATCGTATAAATTTAAGTATTTTTGTATACCAATTTATATGATTATAATGATGTAGAGTAGTGCGGTTCATTTATATATGATGTTTGGATGGATCATTATCGACAGAGGATAGTTGCTGAGATCCTAGGTAAATGTCGACGACCCAGTTGTCATATTTATTTAATAATTCCCTGGTTTGATTGGACTGCTTTGAGAGGGTATTTGGGATGATCGATTTAGATCTCATATATATATATATAGAGAGAGAGAGAGAGATCTATTCATATTGAATAGAGTTGGAGGGGGTTAACATTAATTTATAACGTGGTTATAAATTAATTTAATCCCGATTTATAGTTTAAATTAGTGATAGAAATATCGATACATATTTATTACGAATAGGGATTTAAAAATATGATTTAAAAAAATAAACAGTAAGACTTAAAAATGATCAAATGATTTTGTAAACATGATAAATAAACTTGCACTAAATGTAATTTGATGAATTAAGTGTAGTATGTCTTAAAGTGACTTTTAAGCAAATATAATATTTTACAAAGTAATTTATGGATTTATAAAATATTACGAGGCGTGATATATTACTAATTGGGATTTAAGCATATAAAGATATTTTATAAAATAGTCGATTTTATAAAATAGTATGAATGTGCAAATCTAATCATAATTGTATAATTAGATGACATTAAGCTTTTAAATGATGTATAAGTTTCTAACTATTTTCTAAATGATATATTATGTTTGGAGATAATATATTAATGGGTAGATCACCTTATAGATTACCGATTGGTATAACGAGTTGATTAATGATTGAAATGCATAGTTTCATGTCATTGTTTTAATTGGGTGAATTAGTTGAATTAATTGAATTGATTTAGATTAGGATTGAATGATAGATAAGTAGGTTGTTTGATTTGCTGATTGGCTTGACTTTAAGACGGTGAACAGTTTTTTGGTTCTGTATCGCCTTCGTGTAGATAAATAGGCACATGATGTATTGATTAGTTCCATATAGATGGATTGATTGTATATTTACCAACATATAGTTTATGTGGGTTATATACATCTATGTTTATTTATAGTCCTGATATGTCCGACTTGGAACTACTTGAAGGAACACAGAATATTTTATAGATATTCATTGATATGCGATTTCAGGCATACACACATACACATATACATACATACATACATACATACATACATACATATATATATATATATATTTTTGGTAAGTTTGGTCTGGGGCTACTGGAAAAGGTACGGAATATTCATTGATATGCGGTTTCAAGCATATGTATATATTTATGGTATGTCTAACTTTGTACTACTGGAGGGACGCATGAAATATTTTGTTTATAGTCATTGATATGCGATTTGCGGCATATGTACATAGTTCTGGTATGTTCGACTTGAGGCTACTAGAAGGAGGCATGGAATATTTTATTTATATTTACTAATAAGCGATTTAAAGCGTGTGTGTGTGTGTGTGTATATATATATATATATATATATATATATATATATATATATATATATAAAGTTTTGGTATGTCCGACTTGGGACTACCGATTGGTGCAAGGGAATCCATTATATCTTGGAGGCGACACGACCTGCAAACGTGGTTCCGAAGCAAGAGCGGAGAGAGACTGGGATGCCAGTCTGGTTAGGTCATATACTATTGCGTAGTACTCTCAGAAGCTACGACGGGACCCCTACAGGCCACTTCTTTTGGGGTGTTCTTTTAAAGGGAGTCCACATTATAGTTTCGGATCTCGACAGGCCTCAAAGGTAGCTAATGGAAATTCATGGTGATTTATCTACCCATACAGGAGCGACAATACTTTGGCATTGTGTACATGTGTAGAAAGGACAAACGCAAGTTTAGCATTTATATATGTTTCTGGTAGGTCGGTATTGACAACTGGGAGTAAAAGACCCTAGCATGGGAATCCATTGTACAATTGAGATGACACGAAGTGCAAACCTGATCCTGAAGCAGGGGCAAAGAGAGACTAGAACCCAATCTAGAGTAGGTCATATATTGTTGCGTAGTACTCTTGGAGGCTACGGCAGGACCTACATGCCAAATTATTTTATGGTGTTGGTTTTTAGGGGAGTTCACAAGTTAGTTGTGGCTCTTGATAGGTCTCACTAGTAATTAATGGCAGTTCGGGATAGGTATCAATTATGGATATCCGTGTTTCGGTTTTTGGATATAGAAATTCTATGTTAATAGCATTGTTATATAGCCATATTTGTTTTGCATTTCAGATGCTTTAATGGGAATCGTTGGATCGATTGGTATCCGTAGCAGCACAACCCACCAATAATGATAAGTATCGTCTTATTCTTTAGGCATCGGCTATTGTTACGATTGTTCATGTTATATTGATTGGTTGATTACCATTATTAAACTTTAGGTGTTAAATTTATATAAGGATGTTTATATTACTCCCGCGGTGGTACATTTGGTTAATTCTGTCATAGAATGTTGTTACCTTTCAGTCACATTTATTGGTTGTGCTGACTAGTTGGTCATAGGAGAAGAGTATGTTACAGAGCGAACCCTATTTTTGACTTAGGTTTATTTTACCTGTTTAAGAGCAGCCCGGATTATCCCTCCATGTTTGTGGAGAAGACCGGCTGTACTACACTGATTCCCTATACATTTGTATACGGATTTGATATACAATACTTTGAGATTGTTTCTCTCAAACCAGGCTTTATGTTTGACAAGCATTTTCCGTTGTCTGTTTATATCATGACAACTCTTGAATACTCGATTGAGTAGTTTGCGAGTCGGGTGCTTTTGGAGATACGCTTTCAAGATAGCTGGAGCACTTTAGAGGCGAAGACGGTACTTTAGACACACACACACACTTGATGTTCTGATAATACATGACAGGTGGGCTACTTATATACAAGACCAGTTGAATCAGATATTGTATCCTGACTTTCTGTATTGATATTCATTTATCAGTTACATCCATCAATATAGCCTCTTATGTATTGCTTATCTTATTGCTCATGTATATTCAGTATATTATATATTATCATTCCGCCGTGTGATTTTTATCGTTATGCCTTGGCGCTGTTTAGTTTTTTTATTTTACATCGATGGGCTGTCTTTTGTGGTACTCAGGAGTTAGAAGTTGTCAATCAACGTTGATTCAAGGTATTACAAAGGTGGGTCGTTATAGTATTAATCTGTTGGGCTGATGTCCGAGTGTCTATTTTGTTGGTGATTGTATTATTATTCGCTCTACTGTATATGATGTTCAGCTTTTTTTCCCTCTCAATAAATTAAAGAAAAGGGAAATCGTTAGGTGTAGGGGAGAGAAGGGAGTAGTTGATGTGCAATCATCAGGAGATTGAAAGGAAGAAGGGAATAAAAGAAGAGAAGCGATGTTTGAGAACAATCTATAGTCTGTTTCCTTGGTAGAATCATCAATAACAGTTATATATAATATATAATAAGAAACATTCTACGAACAGTATGTAATTACATATGAACATAACAAAGTTCACGATATGCAAAGAAATCGTCAAGCAGCAATAAATAAAAAATAACTGCATCACTTAGGACTCCTTGGAAGAACGTTTCAGAACGGGAAAAAGCGCAATCGCTATGACAATGAGCAGAAGTATAATGGCAAAACACAAGTATTTTCTGGAATTCTTTTGCGTCTTTTTTGCTTGCTGAAGTGATACTGTTGCTTTCTGTACATGATCTATCGAGCTCGCGACCTGAAGAAAGGAAGAAAATAAACAAAGATAAGCCAAAACACACAGACTGTACTATTTTCACGCAAGAAATAGGATTGATTTTTATAAGTACCTGAGCTTCGATATCGTCCAACTGCTCACCCTGTGCATCAACCAGCACTGCCATATCCATGAATGTCTGCCTCACACGTATAGTCTCATGTCAGTGATCATATGACATAACTACATTTATATACATATACATACATGCGTGCGTGCATGTATATATGTGTGTATGTATGTTATGAGTAATAAGATTGCGGGTACCTGTTGCAGCTCCAACAGCTTACTTTCTAACTCAAGAACTGCATCTCTTCGCTCTTGCATCTCTGCTACTGTGTCCACTATCTAATCATAAACCTGTTAGTAATTAAACTTTTTGCTCATGTATTTCATACATGTGCATTCGATTCTTGTATCAGGTAGCAGTTATACCTGTCCTCTGCCGTAGCCTTGGATCGCATTAGCAAATATTTGCTCACTATTTCCAGTCTCTATCAAGTGATCAATAGTCTGTTCATCGCCGCACATATTTTCCTTCAGAATATATGTAACTTGAAACAACTGAAAATTAAGAGAGAAAGTTCATCTTACTTCTTCATCAGGGCGCATTCCAGTAACTGCAAACAAACATAAAGGATTTCAGTGATAAGATATTTTGAGACGGACATTAGTGTGATATTCATTCTGAGTAACCAACTAATGGCATGATCAAGTACCTGTAAAAACCCTTCTCTCCACTACCTCACGATACTCTTCATGTATAGTTTGCCGCAAGGTCTAAAACGATATAAAGGAAATCGTGTATGTTATGAAATATAAGTTCATTACTAGTTCAAAATCTGGTTTCTATAATGATAAATTCACCCTTCAAATGAACACCTGAAACTGGGACATCTTCTCTTTGAATTTCTTTTTCAGTGCCCTGCATTAATGATATTTACAAAATACTTCAATAGCTTTTGATTTGAAGGCTCTGATGATCTAACAATGTTATAGCTGAGTGATCTTCAATTCAATTCTAAACATAAGATAAAATGAAAGGTAACTTACTTACGCGGTCATTGATGTCCGAGACCTATCAACGCCTGATCCTTTTTCACAACCTTGCTTCTTTCTATTAGCTAAATTCTAGTCAATAATTAAGAAGCCAAGTTATAATTAGAATAATATGATCATAAAAAAGATAAGCATGCTAGTAAATGAAAGTAGGGTATAGATATACGCATACATCTTTATCAAGTGCTTCAAGGCTTGATTTTACTTGCAAAGCAATTTTCTTAACTTCTTCAATGTCCTTCTCCATCCCTTCTTTGATTGCTGTATATAATTAAGTTGATATTATACCATCCATGTACTGCATTCAAAGCAAAATAAAATGTAGAATAAAGTATAAATGCTTTACCTTTCATATTCGAGGCCTTCGTCACATGCTGACATTCCTGGTTTGATGCCTGCCCAAATGCATTATATTTTAGGTGTCGTGTGGCAAAGTAATCAAACCTGTTACATAATTTTATACATCTGTACTTAATTCATGTTTATTGTTGTGCATATACATATCTATATATGCACAAACATGCACATACAAGATCAAACACACGTGGACATAAATATATACATGGCAAATAATATTCTATTCACAAATACAGATTTGAGACCCACCTGAAGCTTGTCCAGTTGCATGTTTATTTTCTCAATCCGTTTCTCGATTTCAGCCACCTGGGCAAAATTTATATAGACTGAAAAATAAAAATTAACAATTTAATTTTAAAGTTCATATGGAAATTAGTATGAGAAGTTGTTTTGGTTGAAACAAGTTACCCTCCATACGCCTTCATATATACATAAAATTTTAGGTACCTGCTTAAAGAAACCTTCCATTCCAGTATCTCTAGAAGGTGAAGATCCAACACTAGACTCCTCATCGACTTCTCCAGGGTACCGCCCTCTGATCCTCTCAAACGATTCCTGCCAAAAGTAATAATTGATTTTTTGATATATTATTCTTTTCTATTTAATTACGTTTTCTTAGAAATCAGAGTAATACAGAATCGACCCAGAAAATACCGTCATAAGATTAAACATCTTGATCAGGAAATTGCCTGCAAAGGCACACGGAGAATCAGAAAGCTGCCACAGTTATGACCATTCAATTAACCAAGTATGGGTGCCATTTTATTTTTATTTAGAAACAAAAAAATATTGTTGTGTTTTGGTCTACGATGAGTATGCATTTCCTATATTTAGGAAAAAAATGTAATTTGCTGTAGTGAACGCAGGGACGTCTAAATTTAGATTAATGGTGACGTCGAAGATGACCATCGGTTGAATGGTTAGAGACTTAATGCGAGCCGTTCATTATGGCTGGAGGAGCGGAGTGCTGATCGAATGCAGAAGTGTCAACTGCAGATAAACCGTGCCTTTTTGGTTCATTATATACTCTGTTTACTTTGTATTCATGTTCTTTCTCAAAGGCTTTCAATCAGGGACTGAAAAAATGGGCGGCCTTTTTATTATAGAGTACAGACTTCGGCCGTCATTTTACTGTAGAGTACAGACTAACCCCAAATCGATCCACAAACAGTTATAGACCAATATACCATTACTTAATAAATTAAACATTTCAACCTTAAGACTTGTTCTTACTCCAGAAGCAATTGAATAAATTGACAAAGTATTTAACATTTCAGGGACATGACTTCTATTGCAAATTAAAACAACCCAATTTTATTGTTCGACCAATTGAATAAAAAGACAAAGTATATATTATTTTATTTAATGTTCAAGGATAACCATGAAAAATGTGACTTTCATATACATATTAAAACTAAGCTCGTCGATGAATACAGAAAAATTTCTAAATTCGTCTGCATCCGTATTTGAAAAAGGAAAAATATCCTAAATTCAATGAAGAACACAAATGTGAATTTGATGAAATCCGTATTTGAAAATTATCAATTCAATTTTTATAGAAATAATATTTTATATTATGTGTATTTTACTATATTGGATTATAGATATGTACTCTTTGTCGACACAATAATCCATATCATGTGTATATTGTTGAATATTCCCTCATCAAAACTAACTTTTAATCATCATACTTTTCATTTCTTATATTTTTATGAGAATTAGTACTAAAATCGTTTTATGTTAAATCGAATTTTATTTATTTATTCTTTAGAATATATTAATTATGAGTGGATGAACATAAAATCTAATAGCCGTCGACATCCATGGATACGAATGCTGATATGACACTGCATCGAAATATTTGTTAACATGCTTATTTAAAACAATAATTTTTTTCTCTTTTCAAATATAAAGGGGATATTTTTTGAATCAAAACATTGATATATTTTTCTTTAGGATCATATCACGCTTCATGATTAAAATGTACAATGTTTACCATTTTAGATAGATGCATTTACTTTGATTCGACATGTATTTTGTGTTAGAGTGTATTGTTTTGATTATATTTATGTGGAATCAATAAAGTTGATTATAAACGTTTTTGAAAAAAAATTGTTGTCACACTCCTTCAATAAAATCCACACAAGCATGCAGAACGTATACGATAGTCACATAGTAGTAAAATCATAATCGAGCAATATATTATGAACACCATGCAACTTTAACATATGTCATGCCAATTACATAAAGAAAGAAGATTAATTTAGTGATCTAGTCAACCAATTATTGATCACATAAGAGAAAGTAAAGATACATATGGAGATGTTATGGAAATTAATGTTACATGCAAATATATGAGAAGATCACACAATTAATTGAGCAAAAAAAATTAGGTTTAGATATGTCAATTGATATTTTTGAATGTGGAGAGTGTTATATCTGCATCTGAAATCATTTGTATACATCGATATCCGCATATACAGATGAATAACATATATTTATCATATCCATTAATAATCGGTGAATAAAAAACAAATACAGAAAATTTTGATTTAACATAAACTTCTTTCTATCCACTGATGCTAAAAGTATAAAAAAATAAACAAATGTAATAATAATAAACACTTTTAAATAATTGATATATATTAAATGCATATAACATTGTTAAGTAAGGTGCACTGACAAGAAGGTTAAAATGGTGAATTTAAAAAAAAAAAAATCATTTTATTAAATTGCATAAGATCCTTCTTTATTTGTGTAAAGAATATTTGTTAATGCTAAATCAAATTTTGTATCTTGATAAGTGACTTGTAATATTTTAAGCTTATTAAAACATTTGTTTAATGTTATGTTTAAAATGAAATTATTTATAGTTTAAATAAAAGTAATTTATCAATTTATTTTTAAGTTATATTTAATATGTTATGATCTTCGTATTCACAATATGAACATCACAATAATATTTACATATAACCTAAACTAGATGTTAATGGGGTAAATTGACACTTTGACCCACATTCAATAAGATGTCTAAATGTGATATTATATATGTGTGTGTGTAACATTATAATTATTATAAACTATCTTAAGCGTACATGAAGCAAATAGTCTTTTTTAATTATTTACTTCGGCCAATTTAAATATTTACATGTATAATATATATATATATAATAGTTAAAATCATTCATATATATATATATATATATATATATATATATATAAAATCCGCTACACCTCTCTTTCTCTTTTATTCTATAGCTCTATGGTTTTCGATGCTATACAATTCCAAATCAATTGAAACTTCAGGATTGTCTAATATACATTATGAAAATTACGTCTACAAAAAATAGGATAATTTGAGACTTCTAACATGTTCAAAATGTTAAGTTAAATATCAATAGCCAAACACTTATTTTAACCATTGATTTAAGGCATGATATTGAATGTGTTATAATTACTCAAATTAGGTCAAATTTTTTAGAGATGGTCTTGAGTTATGTTAGAACAAGTCTACAAATTTCGTTCTGTTTCAAAGTGTGTAGGTCAAAAAAATAAGAGAGTTGTGGATGAGGGTAGCGTAGGGAGACGTTGCAGAACCTTTTCCATCATATTCATACATACATACATATGTACATAAAACCCTTTCCCATGGTATGTATGTATGTATGTATGTATCTGTATGTATATATATATATGTATATATTTTTGGTTTTAAATTTAAAGTTTAAATTTCAAATTTGACCTTTAAAATTTAAATTAATTCATAAAAAACTTGTTACACCCTAAAATTTTCAAAAAGGTAGTAGAAACACAATGCCACAGGAAGTAGCTAAGTCGTTGAAAGCTGATAGCAAGAAGCTATCGTAGGTTGGTAAAAGTCCTATCGAAAGTTGAAGCTAAGGAAACTATCGAGTGCATAGAACTATCGCATACTAAACCATCATATGGTAAGGGTAGAAGCCATCATGAGTTGACAATTTTATAGTCATTATGAAATGAAGACAAATCAGCCAATGTATATTAATCTCATATAGAACATTGCAATTTAAACTTGTAGAGCTATAAAGTGATGAACAAAAGAAGGCATTACAGGCTAATATAACAGGCCATTGCATACTAGGATTCCAGAGCTATGGAATATTGAGCAAACAAGCTATCGAAGGTCGAGATCACAAAGTTATCGAATATTGAGCAAATAAGCTATCGAGGGTCAGATTATAAAGCTATCGAATATTGAAATAAGCTATCATGGGTCAAGATTAAAAAGCCACCAAATGTTGGGTAAATAAGCTGTCAAGTGTATATATTCCAAATCTATCAAATAATTAAGAAAATAAGCAATTAACGATGGAGATTCTAAAGCTATCGAATGATGATTGATTAAGTTGTCGAAGGTTGAAGGCCCAAAGGCTATTAGGTGTTGAGTAAATAAGATACCGACAGTCGAGGTTCTAAAGCTATCGAATGATGACTGGTTAAGCTCTCGAGGGTTGAGGGAACACAGCTATCAAGTATTGAGTAATTAAGCTATCGAAGATTGAAGTCCCAAGGATATCACATGATGAGTGTATTGAACCATCGAGGGTTGATAATCATAAGCTTTTATACATTGGCAGGTTTTGCTGTCGAGGATTGAATTATCAAGGGTTAATAATCAGAAATTATTATACATTATTTTATTTAGTTGTCAAGGATTAAACTACCAGAAGCCATCACATATTGGTTAATTGAATTGTTAAAGATTGAGCTATCGAGAGTTGATATTATAAGGACAATGCACGCTCATTGAACTACCGAAGAATGATAATCTAAAGCAATTGCACTTCAAAGAATGCATCCAAAATTAGTGCCATATGGAATTCTCTAATCAAAATTATCATGCCATCAATAATTAGAAGAAGAGCTTTTGCCACATCAACAAATCAGGGCCATTCATTTTCTCCAAGTACACATTTTACAAATCTGAGGTTCAAAGTTCTCTATAAATATATATGTATCCCTAGTAGAAAGGGGTGAATTCCAAGTTGATCTTCTTTCTCATTTTCATTTTACCTTTGGCATAAAAAAGAGAGCTTGATTTGAGGCTTTAATGGCCGAATTAACTTTAAAAACTTTGTGACATTTCAATTTAGGACTTTAACAAAACTAGTTGCAAAATGACTTTGCATACTAACATTCTTGACTAAGAATCTTATCTTACTTAAGTACTCTCCACTCTTCAAAACCAAGGAACATTAAGTTGACATACATTCCGACCTAACATTTAATTGTGGTTTCATTAAGAGTTGAACTCAAGGAACCCTTATAGAAAACACTCTAACAAGATAGGAAGATATATTGAGGAAGTGAATATATAAGTCCAAGATGAAATAGCCCATCGCACAAATCTTGAAGAGAATATAACTCCTCAATTTGACATGAGAACGTTGAGGTTGACAAGCCTCAACGCCAAGAAAAGTGTCAAAAGAAGAGTATGATATCCAAGTCATAAAGAGGCAACTACAAAAAATGCCTGATTTAGTCAAAATGCTCGTCTATTAGAAATCTTCAAAAACTCATGAAGAATGAAAGGAGAAGCAAAAGAAGAAGTTGAATCCCCATGTAGGAAAGTTGGGGAGTCCAACTTAAGGACTAAAGTCATTGAGAAGAGTGTTTTAATGCCATAGAGGAGGGAATAGAATTACCTAACACAAAAGCCAAATAAAAATTCGAAATCACCACTCGTACAATCTGCTTGTTTCGCTTCGCAAAAGGAATATAAGCCGAAGTAGAAAAATTATGAGAATGATGAGGCATACTTAAGAGATATGGCTAATAAGATGGATAGAGACATAACAGAACTAATGGGGAAGTGGATGGTGGATCCCAAAGTCAATAATTTCACGAGAGCACCATTGACAAAGGAAGTCATGGTAGTGCCGCTACCATCTTATGTCAAGTAACTATCGATCAGGTATGATGACATGGCTGATCTAGACGATTAGTTGATGGCATTCAAAAGTCTGATGGACTTGTATGATGCCATAGATAGGGTAGGATGTAGACTATTTCCAACCACATCCTTTGGAGCAGCAGCAAAATAGTACTGACATTACCGAGAAAATAAAATTTACTCTTGGAAGCAATTTTCTTATGAGTTTCAGCCTAATTTTGCACCTTAAAAAACCAACTATCGACCCAAGTGTATTGGCCAATATCAAAAAAATACAGGAGAATTATTGAGGTAAATGATTTAATGCTAAAGAGAAGAAGGAAAAAAGGGTGGGTGACCGAGAAAAGCTAACAACGTTAAAATATGGCTTGATTGAGAACACTCCATTTTAGATATATATATATATATATATATATATATATATATATATATATATATATATATATTCATGGATGCAAGGATCTGTAAGACTTTCATTTCCATGTAGATAATTTTGTTTGGATGGATGAGATTTTCCATGGCAAAAGAAATCAAAGTGAGAAATGAAATTTTTCTACCCCAAACAAAAGGGAAGATGGGATAAATTCACTAAAGCCAAAGCTAAATCAACTCATTTCTTACATATATGATGTTACTAAAGATGAGCTTGATTACCCTACATCATTTAAGTCAAGAAAAAATCCTGAACAGAACAAAGGGGTAAACTATTGCGCTTTTTATAAAGTGAACGGGCATAATAATGATGATGCTGAGTTCTAGCTAGAACTATTCAAAATATAATTAGAAAAGGAGTATTCAAGGAGTTTGTTAAGACTGATCAAAAACCCTCTCTTTGTAAGATACCATCAGCAAATAATAGCAGCATATTAGAAAGTGAGCTCCTTTAAGACCAGTTACAGCCAGTTAATCATATTGATGTAATACACGAAGGGTCACATATCGCAGTATTGAGTAATGGAGCAAGGAACATGTACATAAAGGAAGCCAAGGAAGGCATCTACTCAATATGTGAGGAACCACCATGGTAATCTCTTAAAAGTTCTATTCAACTTCTAGATTTACTAATAACGCCAAGGGAATTAAGGGAAGTGAGATACCCTTACAAAGAAACGCTTATGATAATTACCCAAATTGGACACTCACTTTTCTCAGAAATCTTAGTTGACACTAGCAGCTTGGTGAATAATATTTTCAAAAGTCTATTTGACCAAATGGGAATCCTAGAAGAAAAGCATGAGCCGAGTTTGGAACCAATCATTGGATCCAACAACTAAAGCTCTACATTGATCGGTTAAATAAAAATGTTTATCCAAATTAGGACCCCACCCTACTGAAGGATGTTCGAAACTTCATTCATGGTGATAAATAGACCATCCTACTATAACATGTTCTTTGGGTGACCTATGCTTGATAAAATTGATGCTTTTGTCTACACAAAACATTTACTGGGAAAGTTCCCGTGTAAAGCTGGAAGGGGAACTGTCCATGGAGAACAATTTAGTTCTCATGAGATGTATTTTTTCATGCTTGAAAAATATAATAAAGAAGGAGAATTTTGTTATGGACCCGTGTTAATTAAATACAGTCAAACTAAAACTTTCAAGCCCTTGCATCAGTCCCTAAGAACTAATATCTAACGCAAACGACAAAATCTTCCACTAAAAATTCGCTAAGCAATGAGCAAAAGAATCAATTTAAAGGAAAAGAAGAGAAAACATGTAGAGTTAAATCAATTTGATCAAGATAAAAGCAAGACCTCGGAAGAGTTAGTGCCAAATATAGATTCTAGAGCTAGGCAGGAAAAATGCACAATCCATGGAGGAGTTGGGGAAGTAAGCTTAGATTCCCAACGATAATGTGCCATGCTCTTAATATTGATCCAAAGTTAACCCCAATAAGGCAAAAGAAACGAAAATTTGACAAAGTTCGCACTATGGCACCACAAGAGGAAATAAAAAAGTTACTAGAAACAGAATCATTAGAAAAGTGTTTTATCCGAAGTGGCTAGCAAATCAAATATCAGTTAATAAATCTAAAGAAAAATGGAGGACATGCATTGATTATACTGATTTCAATAAGGTATGTTCCAAAGATTGCTACTCTCTTCCAAGAATCGACAAGTTAGTGGATGCCAATAGCAGTCATAAATTGATGTCCTTTATGGATTTATATTCAGGGTATAACCAAATTCCTAGGTTCATACCTGATGAGGAAAACACCAGTTTGGTGACCGACTGGGGAATGTATTGCTACAAGGTAATGTCATTTAGATTGAAATACGCAAGGGCCACATAACAAAGATTAGTGAATAGAATGTTTCAGAATCAAATTAAAAAGAGTATGAAAGTATATGGAGATGACATGATGGTAAAATCTAAAAAAAGGACAGCCATGTAAAGGACTTGAACGAAATGTTTGGAATATTAAGGAGATATAAGATGATGTTGAATCCACAAAAGTGCTCTTTCAAAACCATTTCTAGCAAGTTATTAGGGTGTATCGTAAGTGCGTGAGGAATAATAGCTATCCCGGATCAAATTATGGCAATCGGGTATATGGCACAACCAACAATAAGTAAATAGGCAACGAGATTAAATGAGAGAGTAGTGGCACTCAATCTGTTCATATCTAGAGTCACCCATAAGTGTATTTCTTTCTTTGATGTAATCAAGAAATGAAAGACCTTTGAATAGATGGAAGAATGCCAAAAAGCTTTCCAAGAGTTAAAGGACCATTTGAAAAAAACACCGATACTTTCTAGCCTAGTGGAAGGACAAGACATGTTCCTATATGTGGAAGTATCGTAATATGTTATTAGTTTGGTCTTGATAAGTGAAGAAGGCGGAATTCAATTCCTAATATATTGCACAAGTAATAGGCTAAAAGACGTAGAAACTAGGTATCCGGTCATAGAAAATTTGGCATATTGCTTACTATTGTCGGCATGAAAATTTATGTTGTATTTCCAAGTGGATCTAGTAAAGGTTTGACAAATTATCTAGTAACAGCAAACCCAAAACATTAGGAAGATTGATAAAATAGGGAATGGAGTCGAGTCGATACGATATTAAATATCCACAGTGAGTGTCAGTTAAAGGACAAACCCATCAAAACAAAAACCAAATCGCCTAAAATTTTGCCATAAGTCAAACAAGAGAAACCACACATTAATTAGAGTTCGTATGCAAAAGTTAATGTGGTTAAAAGATTCAAGGTTTAATTTGTAATCAGTAAAAATTTAGGGGCTATAATATTAAATTACCTTCATCCCTCATTAACAGAGCCTTCTACCGTAGGTTTGACTATGAATTCCACCACTTTTGACTGCTTTTTATCATCACCTCCATGCTTTGATCAGCGATCAGTGACCGTCGTTGGACTCACTCACTACCGCCTTCAATTCTGAACATGCCACAACATGCTCACAGCCTCCTAGCCATCCATGCCGCCTAGGGTTTCACCAACCTTTGGCTAATTATTCTGGCCAATCCACTTTGATCTATGATAATTGGCTACCATGGATGCATCCCATTCATCATATACTTCACAAAGGTACCTTTGATTGTCGATTGGTTGTTGTTTTATAGTTAAACCAAAATTGATAATACAGATGTCTGAGACTATTTTTTCAATTTATAATCGATTAGAGTGTCGGATGGTGAAATGAATTTCTCTTGTCTCTTCGTATCATTAAGAGTTTCGATTTGATAAATTATACTATACGGTTTGGGCACTTTGAATTTTGAAACAATTTTGGTTTAGAGATAATCATCTACCATTAGTAGGTGAGTAGAGAATTTTGTCATAGATAGAAAAATGGAGATAGAGATGACAGTTAGGGTTCTATAACTTCATATTTACAAGCGATAAGTGTCATACTGAGCCAAAGTGGTCGTAAGGGCCCGAAAAACCCCATTTTTCGAACTTCGATGAAACTATATCATGCAATATATCAAAATATAGGTTTTCGATATTTCTAATTGCAATGGTAGTACCGAAATCCTCAAAAAGACAACCTGTTTCAAAATTAACTTTTATCGCCTATAAAAAAAATAGGTTTTTGAAATTAATTAATAATCAATGTTTTAGATTTGCAGGTCGCTGCATAGCAGCATTTCAGTTGTAAGTGCAAAACACTTCTTTCAGCTTGTTTTATAACTAGGAAATGCTTATGTTTACTATTTTAATACTGAAAGGTGAAATAAATCCTTAGTAAAATTTGGTGTAACAATAATAAAACTTGGTCAATATAGGATCCCAATAATGCAAGATTGGGGAACTTTTCCAAAACTTACCTATTATAGCTTGAGAGCGTAGCCTGCGCTTTTAGGAGCATGAAAATGACAAACCTCTATGGCAAACCAAAAAAAAGGAAAATATTATATTGCATATATTTCCTTCCGAGTGTATCAACTACCAAACAAATATTATTAAACATAAATGATTATAATTACAAGGAAATATAAAATTAAAAGAACCCACAATACCCTTAGTCATAACACATGAATGTTTGTATTAATAGTACTAAATTGAAGAATATATATGATAGGGCGTAGGACATAATAGGTTTGGGATCCTACAAATGGTAGACCGCACACTAAAAATAGAAAATAAGACATATTTTGGATTTTCCTAAACATTTGGCTAGGGAACGTGATTTGTAAACTCTATGTCTAGGTAAGTCTTAGATCCTTAAAGACCCATACCTTAACAACCTATCATCTATGACACCGCCGTTCATGCATAAAAGGATGCATATAGTACATATCTCGTTGATGGCAGATCTTTTTAGGAAAAATATAAACCAAGTCGTATAGTTTCCTTAATATTTTATACTTTCTAAATCTCACAGCAGAAGGATTGTAATATAATAATCAGTAATATGATCTAAGAAAATACAACAATAAAGTATCAACCAACTCGACCTCTCTTGATACTATTGATGAAAGCTGTCTAGTACTTGGGAATAACTAAAATAAAATAGTGAATAGCTAAATAAATAAATGCAGATCTTCGTCGCACCATGATCTTTTCGAAATCGTTATCATTCCTTTTTATCAACGTATCAAAGTAGAACAAAAGTGAGAAATGGATAAATGGGGTCAGATATAAGTCTGGCAGGCGAAATACATCATATGAGTGTATAATAGTAATAAGCTAGTAAAATAACACTTATGCTAGAAAATCATACCTTAACCTGCGTAACCTAAACCCAAAAAGTCAACTAAACATAATATAATACTACGGGAACAACAATGACATCATGTGCTTACTACATCGCCTCATATGCCCCTATTGGGAATCATGCTACCAATTAAGAAACCAAAAACTATAGTATCGTTATTGGAACTAAACTCCAATTTGTGCGACGTCGCACAACAAATGATTAGGATAAGGCCCCAACTATGGTGAACTATGCATCACATCGATCGTCCCCTTGCCATATCTCGACATCCATCCATCAAATCAAATGGCAGTCGATTCTACAAGCTCCTCATATTTCCACGAGCCTCCTTCATTAATCATGATGTCAGATCATCAATAATGATCCATCAACACTGATTAATCACTCCTAATAGTTAGCCGATTTTTCAACTATTTCTCAGCCTTCCTTGAAGCATTGTCGCATTTTTCTCGAGACTCCCCTACACTTGCCAACAGCATCTACACCTTTCCATCACGTTTTCCATGACTACATCATAATAGTACATCGATCATCCTAAGTCCCTAACTCCAAACCACTTGAATAAACCATAAGAGATCGATCGCGTGGCCCCATTTCACTCCCTAAGACCTCCCATATCGATCGTACTTTGATCCAAGCAGGACGGTGATTGGTTGGTGGTAGGTGACTTCAAAGTTTCGTTTGTGTTTTCTATTAAGTAACATGGAACAACACTAGTGCTTTCTCCCAGAGCATCCCAAACGCAACTCTAAACTTCAATGCTACATCACTCTGCACCCTATCTCACCTTTCATTGTCTAGTGCCAACACATAGGGTTGGTCGGTAATATACGATACACATGCATCAAAATTTTGTCTAACTTATTTTGGCACTTTCTTTCATCGATTGTCCATTGATTTTCGGCTTTAACCTAAGTGTAAAATCCAAATTCTTATCAATATGCCTTCCAATCTTCCAAGATCCAATCCATGATCAAAAATACACATC
This sequence comes from Allium cepa, assembly GCA_030765085.1. Taxonomy (NCBI): domain Eukaryota; kingdom Viridiplantae; phylum Streptophyta; class Magnoliopsida; order Asparagales; family Amaryllidaceae; genus Allium; species Allium cepa. The sequence continues at coordinate 609,633,051 of CM060934.1, forward strand.
GTTATGTCTACCCTGAGCAAACAAATACAACAAACCAAAGAAGCATCATAACACAATCATAACATCTTCAAAAACAATCCAAAACATAAAATAGCATATGTAACCTACAAATCTAAATCCATTTTAATCATTTATATTCATTTTAAAAATGTGGGTATGTTTAGATTTAATAGAAATCAAATTTTTGTCTTGAAAAAATTTAGAAACATCATTAAAATTATATTAACACTTATTGTATAACGAGAGACATAAATCACTCGTCTAAGAGTCAAATAATAAAAACAAGATGAAATAGTTCCAACAAACCAAGACATAAAACCCAATGCAGTAGTTTCAAAATCCCAAGTATCTCCTTGATAACCCCTATGCCATTTACCCATTAATTGCTTGATTTATCAAAATTTGTAAGGGTTTGATGGCTTTTGGCTAAGAAATTATTTAACGAAGATTTAGAATAGTTTTTGGAAAGTGGAAAAGTGAGTAGAGGCTTTCCTATTAGGTTGGTTAGGCACAATTCTCGAAATGGGTAACCAGACCTAACTTGGGCTTAAGTTAATTACCTGCTAAACTATCCAAAAACCTTCTAACTTCAAATAGCCATATCTTCAAAACTGTAAAGCCAAAAATTACTCTGCGAAAAAAGAAAATGTCTTTAATTTGGAAGTGCTTTCAGACGCTAGTTTGACTACTATCAAAAGTTATGTCCCTTACAAGTTATTTGGGTCAAAACCATCCAAAATTTATTCTAAGGATCAAAGATATCAAAACTCGGCAATTTTCAAAGTCATATTTAATTTGGACCGATTTTGTTATAAAAATAATATTTATGTGATCTTCCAACATGTAAAAATGTGGATCAATTACAATTGAGGTCAAGCCCCAACTTCCCATCCTCATATCACCTACATCACTATTGAGATAAAGCACTAACTCGTTTCGCCAATCATATAGCGCACTAATGGAATTTGATTCCAACTCACATGGCAAATCGTTTGCACACTATTGCGATCAGGTCCAAACTCGCTATCACTGAATTCATATGCGACACCATTAAGGTAGAAATCCAACTTGCTGTCATCAAACATATATGACAACTATTAAGGTCAATCCCAAACTCGCCACTGCAAAGTAGCCTACAACACTATTGTGATCAAACCCAAACTTGTCATCACCAAACCATTTGCGACGCTATTAGGATCATGCTCCAACCTACCGTCATCAAACATCACTTGCACAATCTTGGACTAATTTCCTTATACATGACCAAAATGCCTAAATAGAACATCGTATAATAAATCTACCAAAATAAGGCGCTTTTTTAAAGTATCTAAAAACATAAAAAATAACATATCAAAATGTTTCTCAACTCGTCATGACCATGATGCTGCAAAATTTACATGAAACGAAGGTCATGTGTGAAAGATATAAGCATTTAAAATATATGTGTACAATCCGCCTCGAAAAACCTAAATTCTAATACAGAAAAGGCCTCATCGAAACATAGACTCATTCCAAAGCTGGTTATTGGTTAGTAAAAAGAACAATATAGTGCTATCTATCTATTCAATTAGAACTCACAACGGAATGATAAAATATATTAACACAAACAGTACCCATTTTATTTAAGATCTCAATTGTCATAAAACTATGACATAATGTGAATAATAACTGTAACATAACCTAGATTCATCAGGTTCAAAATACATTATCATCCTTAAATGGCTACATTAGAAAATAGCATAAATAGACTTCTAACACAAGCTCCTCTCACATCTTCATCTCATCGTTTCCCTCCCTAATATATGTTGTAATGAGGAGGGAGTCAGAACAACAATGTCCGATGAATAGAAATCTCAAGCCTTTCTATATTAATACTTGGGTAGTATAATTTAAATAAGGATGTGCCTTACGCATTTAAGATATATTCAAAATCTTTCCAACTTTAAGCTCTAAGGCCTACCCAATTCCATAGCCAATGACCCATAACCATCGTCGCCAATGTCTAGCAATGCGAGAGATAGTACCCAAGTCACTTAATATCTTTTAATGGGAACTAGCACTAGTATAAAATATGCTTGTCCCCTCACCTTATTTGTGTCGGTTGCGCTCATAACTAAAGCAAATGTGCTCACAACTGAAGCAAACAGTTTCATTTTCTTCGGTCGTGTTAATAACTGAAGCAAATGTACCAAAGCAAATAGTGTCATTTGCTTTGGTTGTGCTTACAGTGGAATCAAATGCATCGAAGCAGGTAGTGTTATTTGCTTCGTTTGTCCTTACGACCGACGTAAACAGTGCTATTTGCATCGTTTCCTTACGAACCAAAGCAAATGCACCGAAGCAATAAATAATTAACCAATTATTGTAATAAATGATCATCAATAAATAGTTTATAATTACTAACTATTGTAAACAATTAATAATTATTATTTTTATTCAATAATTTATTATAGTTAATTATTAATGTTAGTAAATTATAGTTAATATTTATTAATTATTCAATATTAATTATTTAATATTGATTACTAATTATATTTATTAATTACATTTAATAATTAATAAATAAAATTAATAATCAATATTAAATAATTAATATTTAATATTTAATAATTAATATTTAATAATTAATTTTTAACATTTAACATTTAATTAGTAAGTAAATATTTAATAATTAAGAAGTAATATTTAATACTTGATAATTGATTTCTAAAATTACTATTTGTTATCCCACCTTTTGAGTAGGCAGTATATCAAAAAAGTTGGCTAAATGGATACTGTGATCACCAAGGCGGCAAGCCTGAAGAGACAGTTATTAGGCTTAGAAGTCGATGATATTTGGAACTATGGACAATAGTTGAGCGGACTCAGGGCATGTCCCAATCAAGGGCATCAATATGAAGTAACAAGGAAGTCCCCGTTGGGAAATATTTCAAATTTCAAGTCAATTGGAGGTCATATGCTCGAGTTATGGACAAATGAAGAATTTATATGCATCAATCTAGAGCGATCCATAAACAGAGTAAATCCACGAAGATCGATCAATATCTTAAAATCTACAAAGCCAATGCATTTGAAACTTTTAGAGCGTCAATATATTAAAGAATGGAGCGCATAAAAATGATCGCACGACAAAACTCCCAAATCTTGGAAAAGAGGCCAATCGTTATTGGAACGATCATATAAATCAGCATAACGATCCATAGTTTTATGGAAAATGCGGTATCTCACAAATGGTAGGCCAGAATTACATGAAATTTGGAGGGCAAGTAACTTGCATCATGGAGCACGCCCATGATCGACCACAGCTCAAAAGGATGAAATCTTGGAAATGTGATCGATCGTCGTTGGAACAATCATACAAATCAGCATAACGATCCATAATTTTAGGAAAAACGTGACATCTCACAATTGATATTACCCAACTGCACAAAAATTGGAGAGCAAGTAGCTAGCATCATGGGTAACACACTTGATTGATTGCAACTCAAAAGGATGAAGCATGGAATGCTATCCAATGATCTAATTTCTAGTAAAAACAGCGAAAAACGATCAATATCTCAAAACGGTAAGTCGGAATGGCGCGAAACTTTAGAAGCAAGGATTAGAGGCATGGGGGACCCCATAAAAACTATCGTAGCACAGTTGGAGTTAGTATAGAATGATCAGTCTAAATTATTTATTGGTGTTCTATCGATCCCAAATTTTTTTGGTCGGGTCGTGTGGGCCTGAAGGTTCTTCTTTCGAAATTTTAGTCTGATCCATGCACATCTTTACCTATAAATACCACGGACTTGGCTCATTGCATGGGACTCTTCGACTGGCTCTCCTTCATCACTTCTTATCTCTTACTCCATTAATTTTATAAGGCAAAAACAACTATATTGAAATCTTATAATATAAATAAAAGATTATTGGAGTGAACGTACGCCGGAGTTTGCCATACCATTATAAAACTCGTGTGGTCCTTTACCTTTTCAGCTATATAATCTATGATCTGTGAATTTATATTTCTTGATTTGGATATTGCTTTTGGGACATTAGTGCTTTCACTTATAATAGGATGTTTGTGACCATTTTTAGCACAAACATTTTGGTATTTTCACTGAGAAAGCTAGCCCCTACGAATTTGGAGTTCAAATTTAGAATCAAATAGAGAACTTGGAATTAGAGCAATGGTGAAACCATCAAAAGGAAGACATATAGCGGATAGCAGTCATCATGAAGGAAGTCCGGAGGCTTCCTCAGGAGCTAATCAAACCTCAGTCTACATCACCAGAGATGAGATGGAAACAATGATGGATGCTATGCAGGAAAGGATGCTAAAGAGATAAGAGGGGATGATCCAGATCTCCTCGGGCAGATGGGACAAGCTGGAACACAAAACCAAGGGAATGGAGTAGCAGGAAACACTCGAAATATGGATCATGGAGTTGGAGAAATATGAGCCGAGGAAAACTGAAATCAAGACAAACGAAATGAAGCTAACAGAATGTAGGATGGAGTGGAAAAGGCAGGAGTGGCCCTTGATCAATCAAGAACGATCGAGGCCAATCGTTCCAGAACGATCGGTGCCGATTGATCCATATTTGGGGCCATGCCCTCGGGTCATGTTGGATCGATCCCAAGCAGGATACTGGGCTGTGTTGTGCAGTTTGGCGTTGATCAAAATGCGGATGCTCGTCTAGAAGAGCATATTTCAAGATTCCCTATGGACTCGCGGGGCCAGTTGGAGATAATGATCGAAGACTACCATTGGATAACAACGACAGGTTTGCGGAAATGACTAGACGGGCTATGAGATGAGGATTGGTAAACAGAGATCTGGAAGATGTAAATAGGAGTCCCTTTGCTCCTAATATTAGGCAAGCTAGGAATTCAAACTTCCAACGTTTGAGCCATATGATGGAAAAACCAATCCTGTTGTTCATCAGACGAGATACATGAGGCATATGGAAGCACTTGTGGCATCAGAGGAAGTCATGGCATGGTGGTTCTCCTTGTACTTAACGGATATAGCTGCACTATGGTTAGACAGTTGGAAAGCGGCTCTATTAGCACATGGATGGAATTGATCAAAAGGTTTATGAGGCAATTTCAAGTCCACATCACGAGACCGAAGAGTGTGATGACTTTAACATCAATGAAGCAGTGGAAAGGAGAATCACCTAGGGATTTTTTTAACCAAGATCAATATGGCAGTAGCTTTAGTGGATCGACTGTATAAGTCAATGATTTTGATGGTAGTAGTGTCAGGGATTGTGGATAACTTGGATTTTAAGATACCGTTTGAATGGGATCCACCAGTGGATCTTGGGGAATTTTACCATGAAACAGAAAGGTTTCCGTGATAGGAAAATACGAAAGCTGATAGAAATGGAAGAGAGGAAGCGAAAGTTTATGCAGTTAAAAGCGGAGGCCTGTCCAAGGAAGCTTCAAACAAGGATAAAGGAAAATGAAAAGCAGAGGATGGCTCTAATGGATTGAAGCGACCAAAAAGGGAACCCATATTCACCTCTTACACGGAATTGACTAAGACATTTGAACGAATATATCTAGATACTAAGGGCAGATCCTCTATCAAAGGCTAATGAGGAGTGAGCCTACAAACAAAGAAAAAAAATTAGAAAAATACCATCTGTTCCATGAGGTGGATGGCCATAGAACAAACAAATGCTGGCACTTAAAGGATGAGATTAAGGAGCATGTCCGTAATGGCAGGCTGTCGCAATACGCAAGAACTCGAGCAACGACGGTAGAACATGAGCAACTACCATCCGCATCGAACGAGAATTGCCTTGGATCGAGGCTTTAACTTGTCATCAATTGATCGTTATGACAAGGATAAGTAATAAACTCCACAATAAAATGGTTAAGTCACTTACACATGTACGGGATCGAGAACGATCCCTAGACATGCTCTGAGATGACGATGAAACGCAACACCCAGATAGGCATGCATTGTAGTGTTTATTTTTTATTTTTTTAGTAATAGGACTTAATTTTATTACTTGAATATTTTTATTACAAAACTCACTTGATTGTGAAATATGACATTAATAATTTTGAGTCCCATCCAGACAATCACATTTCACCTCTAACGACACTCGATCTCAAACGATCACATTTCGCCTCGAACGGCACTTGACCTCGAATGATCACATTTTGCCACGAATGACACTCATTCTCAAACGATCATATTTTTCCTTGAACGACACTCGATCTTGAACGATCCAATTTTGCCTCGATCGGTACTTAATCTCGAATGATCACATTTCACCTCAAATGGCACTCCATCTCGAACGTACACATTTCGCCTTGAACATGCACTCGATCTAGAATGGTCACACTACGCCTCGAATGGTCACATTACGCCTCCAATAGGCACTCGATCTCTAATGGTCACATTACGCCTCGAATAGACACTCGATCTCGAACGATCACATTACGCCTCGAACATGCACTCAATCTCGAACGATCGCATTTCGCCTTGAACAAAAACTCGATCCCATATAATCATCATCAGCCTAGGATGGCTATAAATTTTTACTGGCCTCGAACGGCTGTTAATAACAAGCAGGAAAGATCATAGATTTGTTTAAACGTCATCAACGGGTTTTGAACATTGGACTTAAAGCAATTCAAAACACGCCATCCTACAACAAGGCATGCTTTGGGGGGAAAACGTTATACCACCTTTTGACCAAGAAATATATCATAAAATTTGGCTAAATAGCTTCTATGATTATCAAGGCAGGATGCCCTGAGAGACAATTAGCAGACTTGAAAATCGATGATATTTCGAACTATGGACAATAGTTGGGCGGATTCGGACCGGGTCTCAATCAGGGTGCAATCATTATGAAGTGACAAGGAAGGCCCCTTGAGGCTAAATTTCAAATTTCAAATCAATTGTAGTTCGTATGCTCGAGTTATGGACAAATAAAGAATTTATATAGGTCGATCTAGAACGATCCATAAAACAACGTAAATCGACGAAGATCGATCAATATCTCAAAATATACAAAGCTAATACACTTGAAACTTTTAGATTACCAATATACTGAAGAATGGAGAACACAAAAATATCGCATGATAAAACTCCCAAATCTTGAAAAAGAGGTCGATCGTAATTGGAACGATCGTACAAATCAGGACAACGATCCATAGTTTTACAGAAAATGCGATATCTCACAAATGGTACATTGGAATCGCATGAAATTTGGAAAGCAAGTAGCTTACATCATGGAGCTCCCCATGATTGATCGCAAAAGGATAAATTCTTGGAAAAGAAGCCAATCGTTATTGGAACGATCGTACAAATCAACATAACGATCTATAGTTTTACGAGAAATGTGATATCTCACGAACGGTACGTCAAAACTGCATGAAATTTGGAGAGTAAGCAGATAGCATCATGGGAAACCCATAGACCAATCACATGTTAGATGGATGAAGCATGAAATGATATCCTATGATCCAATTTCTAGTCAAAACAGCGAAGACCGAGCGATATCTCACAAATGGTAAGTCGAAATGGCATGAAACTTTGGGAGCAAGGACTAGAGGCATGTGGACCCTAAAAAATGATTGCAGCCCCTTAAGAGTTAGTATGTAATAATTAGTCTAAATTGTTTTTGGTGTCCGATCGATTTCAAATTTTGTGGGTCGGGTCTTATGGGCCTGGAGGTTCTTTTGCTAAAATTTCATCTCGATCCATGCACGTCTGCACCTATAAATACTGCAGACTTGGCTCGTTGCTAGGGACTTTTCGACTGGCTCTCCTTTATTACTTGTTTTCTCTTCCTCCATTAATTTTATAAGGCAAAAACAACTGCACTTGTAATTTTACAGTATAAATAAAAGATTATTGGAGTGGACGTGGACCGGAGTTTAGTGAGCCACCATAAAACTCATGTGTTCCTTTACCTTTTCTGCAATCTATTCTGTGATCTACAAACCTATATTTCTCTATTTGGATATTGTTTTTGGGACATTTGTGCTTTAACTTACAAAAGGGTGTTTGTGACCATTTTTGGCGCAAACACTATTAAATAATCAATTTTTAATAATTATGTAGTAATTAAGACTAATATTTAATAATTAATAATTAATGATAAAATTTAATACTTATGAAGTGATATTTAGTATTTAATAATTAATTTTAACTAATTATTATTTAATGATGACTATAAAAAATTAATATTTTGTAAATGAAAACTTAGATAGATAATTATTTATAAAACAACCAATGATTATTAATATATAATTTAAAGTTACTAATTATCATCTATAATTAATAATTATTTTCTATATTTAATAGTTTATTACAATTAATTGTTAATGACCATTAAATTATAGTTAATATTTATTAATCACATTTAATAATTAATAAATATAATTAATAATTAATAACTTCTTAAATAATTAAGATCAAATAATTAATAATTAATATTCAGTTATAATTAAGAAGAAATATGTAATAATTAAAAACTAATAAATAAGAAGTAATAAGTAATATTAAATACTAAACAATAAGAAGTAATATTTCAATAAAATTTGAAAATTTGTGTAATAAATTTAAAACAATTCAGAAAATTCGAAAACAAAATTTAAATTTTCATAAAATTCCATAGTGAAATAAAATAAGAACTTTTAGAAAATTTAAATTTTTATAAGATTTAATAATTTATATACAATAATTTATTATTGTATTAATAATTACTAAATTATAGTTGATCTTTATTAATTACATTTAATATTTAATAAATATAATTAATAATTAATAAACTAGAAATAAATAAGCAATAATTAATAAATATATTTAATCGTTAATTATATTTATTTTTGTAAACAAAGTAATAGTTAATAAATATAATTAATAAGTTAGAAGCTAATAAGTAATAATCATGGATATATTTACTTGTTAATTGAAAATTAACAATTTCCTTATCCTAACTTTCCGTTTCAAGCCTCTTCTCATTTCGTTTCCCTCCTCTTAGCATTTTGTTCCCTATTATCTTTTGGTTTCCCCCTTAACTTTTCTAACTCTTCGCTTCTCTTTGAAGATAAAGCTTTCTTCCTACTTCGAAAGTAATTCCCAATTACTACTCAATAGATTAATTCACCGCTTCACTCAATTGCTGCTTAAAAAAATCATGCCTCGAAGTCAGATCTCACAGCGTCAAATCAGATCCGCCTACCTTCATCGTCACTAAAGAAGAGAAACACGTTGCCTTAAGTTAGGACTGCCCCCATGCTTGAAAATCTTAGTGATTCGAAGTTCGCATTGATCTGTTTCCTAAAGTGCCACGCCAAAAATTATGTCTGGAGTATCATTGCCTGCTATTGAGTTGAATGAGTTCGTAAAGCTGGTGGCTCTAGTGATGCAAAGATCTAACTTAAAATGCACACAGTATGATTTAAATCAGTTCCTCATTATTGCTGCTGAAGTTAGAAAACAAAGTTTCGCTTTAGGTCTGGGCTCTTGCCTTGGAACCTGATTGTCTATAATGGTGCCATGCCTTTGGTTGCAGTTGACTGGAACCATCAAGTCTCATCTTTATGTTGGTATGAGTTGCTATGATGATGGATTAACTAGTGAATGACTAAAACTAGATGATGCTGCCTTTAGGTTTGGTTTTGTTGTCTGAACATGATGCCACTTGAGTTTTGAAACATTTTTTGGTTAAACTTAATCGTTAGGTGAGGTCTATATTTATTAGTCTGAAATAATGAAGTAATATTGATATGAATATATGATGACCACATTTGGTTGGTCTGAAATGCTTAATTGTTAATTAATCTGGAGCTACTCATGCCTTCATTCGTGGTGAATCTAAAGAGAGTGCCATGCCTGAATGCTTTGATTGCTTCGATTTGTATATATTTTTCGTATGAATACCTCATTAAGTGCCATCTTTCTTTAGATTTGATGCCGCTTGAATCTGAAGCTTCGATTGCTCATGATGTGACACTAGCAGCCATTGTATTCGATTAGAGATGATGATGTCGAGACTAGCACCGTTGTTCCTAGAGTTGGACGACACATGCCTGACATCAACTTGAATGCTTGTTGAAAAACGATAACTAGGATGGTGTTTGGTGATCGATGCTTAATTTGTTACGTTTCTTCACTAGGTTTGTTCAACATCAATGGCAATGCTGCTGACAATGATTTTGCCCGTGTATCTTTTTTCTTTCATGCCAACTATTAAAGTTACGATTATGGGTTAAATTCTTGCTGGCTTTATCTACAATAAACTGTGGTTGTCATATATTGTTTAACATATATTGTTTTCTCTTTCAGCTATTTTTGGGTGTTGTAATCCGCATGATTTCACTGCATGTGTATTTTGCTCCAGTTCAAGTTCTTGTTGATTTGCCTGTAACTTCGAAGACAACTTATGTTAATTTAAACGAAGTGTCAGTAGAGCAACTAGTGGAAACCTAAATAGGCTTTTATATAATGTTATTGCATCTTCAGACAATGCAAAGTGTTCTTGAATGGCAAAGAAGTTTTGTTTCTTTTTTAACAATTAAGGAAAATGTAAAAACAATGATTTACTACAGTTGTCACAGACATCACTCTTCAAAACATGAAAGGTCAAAATTAAAGGGTTGTATCATAATTCACTTTCGATTATTTGAGTTGTTTCAAGTGCATCATAAGTCACTTTATGGTTATTAAAAGTCTCTACTTATGTTTTCTTCAACTATTTAGTCTGTTACTCTGGATGCTTCTGAGTTTTGAATGTTGTTTTTATATATTTGCACTAACCTAGTCATCTCCATCTTAATAGCTTAGCGGCACACTTAGGGTACTATAACTTGGGGGAAAATGTAACATAGTCTAAGTTAAAAGGAAATATATTTTCTTAATGTGATGGAATTTACACTTTTTTCTAACTTTGATGCTCATCTTTAGTTAACAAACAATTGATATTTTTGTAATACCAGTCTCTTGTGTAATTGGAAGTTATGTAAAACGATTAATTCATAGTCACTTCTTTTATACCATTGCTCCTGGTTACCTTAAACTTAATCTTTATAAAGGCCTGTAAACATTATGTGGATAGGTTTTTTTTGTAGAATTCATATTTGTCTTGAATTTGATATGATGTTTAGTGATCTGATATTTATCGTCCCCATATAATATTTATTTGATTTCTATTTATCTACTATAATGTATTTTTATTTGCTTTATCTTTGTTGTATAGTATTTATTAAATGCAACTTGATATTGTTTCAGGTTTTAAAACCTAAAACGATATCATTTTTTTCTTCTTTAGCAAACATTTGCTTCGGTTGATTGGAAACGACTGAAGAAAATGACCATCATTTTCTTTGATGAACATACTCATTTGCTTCAATCGTTTCCAAACAACCGAAGAAAATGATGGTCATTTCTTCGGTTGTACAATCGATGCAATAGAAAATGACCTATACGTCGTCTCATTTTGTAACGTACGCGGATTTTCGTTGCCGAAAACCCGAATAGTTATGGGTTTTAAAAAAAGAATTTAAGAAAAAGAAAGAGATAGAAGAAGAGAGAAGATAGAAAATAGAGAGGAAAGAAGATAGACGATTTTTAGAAAACAGAGAATTAGAAAAACAGAAGATAGAAAATTTTAAAAATAGAACGGACAGAAAGGAAACAACAGAACAACAAGAACAACAACAGAATCTCACAATTCGCAGCGGAACAACATATAATAGATAAATGAATAATCTTTAAACAAAGAACTATATCAGTTATTACATTTTATACATTACATTACATCATATCATCACATCAGAGTGTACAACAACATACAACAACAAACAGTGCAGCGGAAAAAGAAATACTATATAAACTAGTAATACGCCATGCCATCCAGCTTGCCTCCAGCAACTCCAGAATATCCAGAATATCCTGATAAACCTAACTCTTGACTGCCCGTGTGGAAATTGGTGGGCACCCAGAGTTTAGGAAGGAAAACAATAAACTCCAAGTCAGTCATGTGACTGGTGTGAGAACTCAAAACAGTTTATTTACTTTAAAATCAAAATAGAGGAATATTTTTAATCAATTCGCAATGCTTTTAAAAATGAGACTACCATAAGGCCTCCCGCACACACACACATGCAAACGCAGAATCGGAGGAGATTTCTCCTTATGATAGCCAAAGATGCTTGATACGCATTTAAAATAACATTTGATATTATTATTAGTGCATAATGTATAACAAATCATTTCGAAAATAAAGATATAAATCTTAGCCGACATAGACATTTCGAACTATGCCTACTATAGCTACTATCCAAACAGTGGTGACCACCATAAGTGAATAGCAGGTTCTACAACTAATACCGTACAAGTTTCGTATTGGGAATTGGATTTCCAACAAATGGTCAGGCCAAGGAACTTCCCATTGCCACTGAGAATGCCTCTGGATGGACATCCCCGAGAACCAAACCGGATCTCAACCAACACAAGGCCGGGTTACTCCTAACTGAGCAACAACTGACCGAATATGCCATCCCCCGGTCCTTTGGGACCTTTTTCCGAGAGCGCTCTCTAATCAATTCACACAATCATAACAAAGTGTTTTCAACATGAGTAAGTATCTGGGCTCCATACCATGATACCACCCTTTTCCAGAAGGAAATGGACACATCCTAAAGGGTGCTACCCCTCATAACCTTGCTGCTTCTTTCCTGTTTTGACCATTTCCGGGATGTGAGGCTCGATGAATTCACGTCCACAAAAACATACTTTATACAAAAGCCATGCTTTGGGTCAACAAATGATCAACACAATGATCACTAAGATAGACGATCAAATAAATGATCCTATCACAATAATCAACACAATGATCATTTCAGCATCACTCAGCATGTCACATTACCAAACTGGGAATATATCGCTGATAACTTCAACTATATAACCTTTGAGCTCGTACGTCTCAAAGAAGGGTGTTAAGCAAAGAATAAATTCTCCGCCACCAACAGAAATATATTTGAAAGAAATCGGCTTTATATCTCAAATTGTAATGTCAGACATACAATCCATACAAGTCTGTTCCGGGATCGAACAGAACCGAAGGCACTTACAAAGAAGTCCTTGCAATCCGGATATTCACAATCCTGATTGGATTTCCCATCACTTAGGGAGTTTCTATACCGGCGCGACTCGGTGCAGAAACAATCGATAGGTCATCCTATCGCTCTCGCAAATACCGGGTCTTCAACACCGATCTTCAATGCAATTCACAACGACGTATCACATATTCGGAATGGGTTATACGACCCCATGGTCCTTTCCCGGTTAACCCGAATAGTGAGCGCTTATTCAAAAATAAGTGTGCATTCAAATTCAATCAAATCACATCAAATACCCATTCAAAGGGAAATATTGATAGTCGGTTATTGAACTATCACTGGATATGCACACATCACCAGATTCCAAATAATTTTCCAAATTATTTATTTTTCCAAAATATCTTTACAAGATATATAATTTCAACACTTCAAAAATAAATCAATATTTATTTTCAAACTAATTTCACTTATTATTTATAAATTCCATAATGAATTTATATTCCCAAATATCTATGAATAACCGATTTCGATTATTCATTTTCAATTTATCTTTTCATATTGGAAAACATTTCCATACTTATTTATTCATAAGTAATTCACAAATCTTTTTATTTTCAACCTTGGAAAATATTCAATATACTTAAATCAAATTAAGTATATATTTCATTCTTTAAGGAAATCATTCACTTAACATATTTATTTGGGTCAAAACGAATGTTGCGTAAAACATCGTTACGACAACCCAAAATCACTAGCATAGGGATTCGAAATTAAAAATAGATATATAAATCCCAATACTATTCAAAACATTTCTTTTCGGAAATCATTTACTATAACAACAGTATTATAGTCCACTATTTCCTTTTATTTCTCGAAACATCTATTTCAACAATAAATGTTGAAATCTATGGTTTCGAATCTCAATACCTTTTAAAACATCGTTGGATCGTTTTAATTCTATTTAAAACATTCACGTTCTAAACAATTTCTTTAACGTGTTATTCGCTATTCAAAAACGTGAATAAACTACGTTAACCATTTCATTCTTTATTCATTTTAATTCAAAGGATTATTCACTATTAAAAAAAATGTGAATATAACTCCATTTCTAAGTTATAACAATTAACTTGTCAAAATAAGTCATTTGCGAATTTATAAAACAACGTTTATAAATTCCATTTCTATTTATTTATAAAAACTTCCTTTTTTATAAATCCTTTTATTTACCTATTCAGTTTATAATTCAATTATAGACTAAAAGTTCATATTATAGGTTAACTACTTATAAAACGATTATTTTACAAAATCGTTCTTTTTAAAGACTTTTCAATTTATAAACCTTATAACTTATAAGATTTATTTATTTAATCAATCTATTCTTCAAATAATTTCACCAAATTTATAAATCTTACTATTTATAGATTTCATTTATAACTTCACAGTTTATAACTCTATAAATTTCATTCATTTATGAAATTCATTTTCACTACATTCAAACACTCATAAAAACTCGTTTTATAATGTCAATTTTTCAATTTATAAATATCCATTTATAAATCTCTTAATATAAATCAGTTTATATTATTATTCTGAAACGTCTTTAAATTCCTTTATAATTTCATCATTTCGATTTTTAAAATAATCAAATTTTATAAATCCTATATTTAAACTTTTATCATATATTCAAAAATCCAATCTAAATTATTTTATAAAATCATTAGTTCATATTTCTCAAAAATCGACTTTTAATCGTATTTCTAAAAATCAGCTTTTTAACTATATTTCACAAAAACCATAATTTTTATAACTTTAAAAATTATAACGTTTATTTATTTATAATGGATCAATTCCAAAAATATAGTATATTTTCAAAAATCACTTTAAAAACATTTCAAAATCCCAAATCTGGGTCCAATGATGCTACACACCAAATAGTCAATCACGACTAACAACGATATCATATATCGATATGATAATCCATCAAATATCAAAATATCTGAAATAAAATAAATACTGTTGAGGAATCCAGTTGGATCCCTCCAACCTGTTTTCCTGCATCCAAAAAACATTAGCACAATACCAATTTCGCTCCAGTACGAAATTATCGCGGTACATGTTTTTAATAAATATTATCCGCTTACTAACGGCGTAATAAGGTCTCATCCGCTAAACAAAAAAATGCGGGAAATCAATCAACTGCAATATATACATATGCCAATATATATATATTGATATTATATATAATACCAATTTCACTGTTTATGAAATATTCGCGGTATATGTTTATAATTAAATAACATCCGCTTACTAACGGCGCATAATGTCTATTTTAACAATCAATAATTTACAGTCATCATTCAAACATGCATTCAAATATTTTAAATCTAACTATTTAAAATAAAATCGAAATCTATTCGATTGAGTGAGAAGTTCTCACCTTGGTTTTAATTTCCGTTTAAGCTTTAATTTCGAATAAAATTAAACGCGCGTTTAATTTCACCCGAAATTCTCACTAACTCCAAACGACTCCAAACCAACTCCATCGCGTAGTGCTCGTCCATACGATTCCAACGCAACTGAGTTTGCATTTTTTCGACCTCGTATGAAAAAGTTATGAATTTTACAAGATTACACGATTTAAATAGCTTAAATTACAACATTTACTTTAAAACTTTTAACCTATGCCACATCAGCCATTGGATCCTTGCTCTTGCAATCTCCACCGTGTGTGCTTTCTTCCCATTTCACGCAAGATCCTACAGGTTTTGGCCGACACCCTAGAACCCATTCACGTCCACTAGGGTTCCAACTTCCATCGCGTACACTCGACGAAACTCGATCACAACTCCGCCACGTCGAAGCCCTTCGCGAGCTCGTCCACCACCACCAACATCATAAAGCTCGGCTGCCCCCCTAGCCTAGGGTTGCGTGCGCAGGTCCCCCCCTGTCGGCCCCCCTATCTCCTCCCCTGGTGCTCCATTTTACATCACAGCCGTTCACATCGAAGCTCTCATCTCCCTCTACGTCTTTCATGTTGAAACCTTAGCCTAATTGCCGACGGATTGGAAGAAATCGAGGGATGAAGTTGGAGCATTTCTGGCCATTCACTTATTAGGGCCGGCTACAAATTATTAGGGTTTTGATTTTTTTTTTTTTTTTTTATTTGTGAAGGGGTAGGGCTATTTATAAGGAACGAGCGACACTATTCATCCCGGATTTTCCGAACTCCGATTTAGACGCCGTAACCAGCGTACCTAGGGTTTATCCCGCGTTCCAGACACAATGGAATAGGTTTCGGAAGCTAATTCGGAAGTATGTGCGAGTTATGGCTGTAAACGCTCAATTTGAATTAAACCGATTTAAACCGATTTCTATGCGTTTTAATTTGTACCGGACAAACGGTAAATCCAATTGACTTGAAATTTGAAACCTTACAATAATATCACATTACGGATCCGATGAAACTGGTTTCGTCGAAATCCGAGACTTTTTGAAAAATGGCTATTTTGACTCGTCAAATTTAAATTAAAAACGATTCGATGCGTTTCGAGCTGCCACGATCAAACGATAGCTCCGATTGACACGAAAATTGAAATCCGGTAATAACTAACTATTACGGATCCAATGGAACTGGTTTCGTTCAATTCTGAGACTGTTCAAAAATTGGCTATTTTACAGTCAATTATTTAATATTAAAATATTCAATTTTTACAATTAAACTTTTAAATCGATTTTAAAAGTTCTAAAATATTTCTATAACTCCAGTATGATTAAATAAAATTCTCCAAATTATTTACAATCATTTTTAACTCAAATTTTAATTATTTCCATAATTTAAGATATTAAATTATTGTTTTAATTATCTAATTAAATCCAAAAATTCAAATAAAAATTTATTTGACTTAAAAATTCACTTATAAATATTTAAAATTAATTAAATATTCAAATTTTAATTTAATAAAATTCTGGGTCGTTACAATCTTTCCCCCTTAAAAGAATTTCGTCCTCGAAATTACAAGTAAGAAAGGTTACAAAATCTATTAATTTTCCAAAATTCATAATTAAACTTCTTATGATAACTTTTACTAAGTTTTCAAATCATACTTAGTTATGTTTTCAAAAACAATTATATCATTTAACTTTCAATTCCAAACCAAAGCTTAAGTTTTCCAAAATTTTCCCAAATTTTCTCAAAATTTTTCTAACGCCTTAAATTTCCGGAAAAATTCGCCATGTCTCCTTTGCGCGGCTCGATCCGAAAAAAAAAATGACAGTATATATATCACAAATATACATCTCATCAAGTAATGAGGCATCCCGAAGGGAAAAAAGTGTAAAAGTACGATATTTAATCCGAGATATGTACCTTATATTTTATTAGCAAGCATATACGGCTAATATAGCGCTAAAGCGAACTCCAAATGCGAAGCAAACGCGATCCGCACCTACTAAACTCAACAAACAACATGAGAATCATGCATATATGAAAATAGTATCAACAGACATCATATAGCAATATAATAACTATATATGTCAACATATCAAATGAAACAAAAGCAATATATATTCAACCATCAACCAACTAACATCCATATCCAATAAACATTCATTCATATTCTCATTCATATTTATTTGCTTTTAATTTGAATTCAATTTCATAGCTTCCAATTTCATTAACACTTAATGAATTACATACAATCAATCAACAATCATATAACAACCAATGTATATTAATTTCAACCAAATTCCTTTACTTATATTCATTCAACTTGGTTTAACACCATCACTTTCAATTGGTTTAATTAAATTGATTTTCATTCAACCTTTCAACTTCTAATAACATTAGGTTTCAATGAATTAGCATTTATATTCATTATTTCATATCAATTATTCACATTCAATTGATTAACATTCAATCCTTTCATTCAATCCAATTTCTAAAGTTGAATTTTTTTATTTTATTTATATACTCAAGTTCATATCCATTTAATCCACTTGATTATTTACTTTGATACCAATATCAACTTAATTCAATATCTCTTAAGTTATATTCCATTTAACTTGAAATTCACCTTTATTTACAACTCATATTTTATATAGTTTCACTTCTTATGTATATAAGTTTATTTCACAATTGTAATTCACTTTAATTATAACTCAATTCTTATAATTCTTTTGCTTATACAATTATTCTTTTATTTAGATTATTCAAACAACCTAACAATCAACTTACATACACTTTAATAATTCTGAAAAATTATTCCTTTACATATAAAAATATAATCAAGGCAAAAATCATTCCATTTACCCAATTTAAAAACAATATTGTGTCGAATTGTTCTATTCAAGTGTTTAGAAACCCCTTCGGCTCAGTTTCGAGGCTGTGCTGACGAAAGTTCATATGCCACTCAATAAACCAATCATCACAATATAAAACAATTTTATATTCACTAACAAATACGCTCTCATAGCTATTATTACACTCAAACTCATTCTAGAGTACTACTGACTCTATCTCTAATGAATACTACCCTACAGAACCATGGTTGTCGCTTAACCATCAGCTCTGATACCAAATGTAACGTACGCGGATTTTCGTTGCCGAAAACCCGAATAGTTATGGGTTTTAAAAAAAGAATTTAAGAAAAAGAAAGAGATAGAAGAAGAGAGAAGATAGAAAATAGAGAGGAAAGAAGATAGACGATTTTTAGAAAACAGAGAATTAGAAAAACAGAAGATAGAAAATTTTAAAAATAGAACGGACAGAAAGGAAACAACAGAACAACAAGAACAACAACAGAATCTCACAATTCGCAGCGGAACAACATATAATAGATAAATGAATAATCTTTAAACAAAGAACTATATCAGTTATTACATTTTATACATTACATTACATCATATCATCACATCAGAGTGTACAACAACATACAACAACAAACAGTGCAGCGGAAAAAGAAATACTATATAAACTAGTAATACGCCATGCCATCCAGCTTGCCTCCAGCAACTCCAGAATATCCTGATAAACCTAACTCTTGACTGCCCGTGTGGAAATTGGTGGGCACCCAGAGTTTAGGAAGGAAAACAATAAACTCCAAGTCAGTCATGTGACTGGTGTGAGAACTCAAAACAGTTTATTTACTTTAAAATCAAAATAGAGGAATATTTTTAATCAATTCGCAATGCTTTTAAAAATGAGACTACCATAAGGCCTCCCGCACACACACACATGCAAACGCAGAATCGGAGGAGATTTCTCCTTATGATAGCCAAAGATGCTTGATACGCATTTAAAATAACATTTGATATTATTATTAGTGCATAATGTATAACAAATCATTTCGAAAATAAAGATATAAATCTTAGCCGACATAGACATTTCGAACTATGCCTACTATAGCTACTATCCAAACAGTGGTGACCACCATAAGTGAATAGCAGGTTCTACAACTAATACCGTACAAGTTTCGTATTGGGAATTGGATTTCCAACAAATGGTCAGGCCAAGGAACTTCCCATTGCCACTGAGAATGCCTCTGGATGGACATCCCCGAGAACCAAACCGGATCTCAACCAACACAAGGCCGGGTTACTCCTAACTGAGCAACAACTGACCGAATATGCCATCCCCCGGTCCTTTGGGACCTTTTTCCGAGAGCGCTCTCTAATCAATTCACACAATCATAACAAAGTGTTTTCAACATGAGTAAGTATCTGGGCTCCATACCATGATACCACCCTTTTCCAGAAGGAAATGGACACATCCTAAAGGGTGCTACCCCTCATAACCTTGCTGCTTCTTTCCTGTTTTGACCATTTCCGGGATGTGAGGCTCGATGAATTCACGTCCACAAAAACATACTTTATACAAAAGCCATGCTTTGGGTCAACAAATGATCAACACAATGATCACTAAGATAGACGATCAAATAAATGATCCTATCACAATAATCAACACAATGATCATTTCAGCATCACTCAGCATGTCACATTACCAAACTGGGAATATATCGCTGATAACTTCAACTATATAACCTTTGAGCTCGTACGTCTCAAAGAAGGGTGTTAAGCAAAGAATAAATTCTCCGCCACCAACAGAAATATATTTGAAAGAAATCGGCTTTATATCTCAAATTGTAATGTCAGACATACAATCCATACAAGTCTGTTCCGGGATCGAACAGAACCGAAGGCACTTACAAAGAAGTCCTTGCAATCCGGATATTCACAATCCTGATCGGATTTCCCATCACTTAGGGAGTTTCTATACCGGCGCGACTCGGTGCAGAAACAATCGATAGGTCATCCTATCGCTCTCGCAAATACCGGGTCTTCAACACCGATCTTCAATGCAATTCACAACGACGTATCACATATTCGGAATGGGTTATACGACCCCATGGTCCTTTCCCGGTTAACCCGAATAGTGAGCGCTTATTCAAAAATAAGTGTGCATTCAAATTCAATCAAATCACATCAAATACCCATTCAAAGGGAAATATTGATAGTCGGTTATTGAACTATCACTGGATATGCACACATCACCAGATTCCAAATAATTTTCCAAATTATTTATTTTTCCAAAATATCTTTACAAGATATATAATTTCAACACTTCAAAAATAAATCAATATTTATTTTCAAACTAATTTCACTTATTATTTATAAATTCCATAATGAATTTATATTCCCAAATATCTATGAATAACCGATTTCGATTATTCATTTTCAATTTATCTTTTCATATTGGAAAACATTTCCATACTTATTTATTCATAAGTAATTCACAAATCTTTTTATTTTCAACCTTGGAAAATATTCAATATACTTAAATCAAATTAAGTATATATTTCATTCTTTAAGGAAATCATTCACTTAACATATTTATTTGGGTCAAAACGAATGTTGCGTAAAACATCGTTACGACAACCCAAAATCACTAGCATAGGGATTCGAAATTAAAAATAGATATATAAATCCCAATACTATTCAAAACATTTCTTTTCGGAAATCATTTACTATAACAACAGTATTATAGTCCACTATTTCCTTTTATTTCTCGAAACATCTATTTCAACAATAAATGTTGAAATCTATGGTTTCGAATCTCAATACCTTTTAAAACATCGTTGGATCGTTTTAATTCTATTTAAAACATTCACGTTCTAAACAATTTCTTTAACGTGTTATTCGCTATTCAAAAACGTGAATAAACTACGTTAACCATTTCATTCTTTATTCATTTTAATTCAAAGGATTATTCACTATTAAAAAAAATGTGAATATAACTCCATTTCTAAGTTATAACAATTAACTTGTCAAAATAAGTCATTTGCGAATTTATAAAACAACGTTTATAAATTCCATTTCTATTTATTTATAAAAACTTCCTTTTTTATAAATCCTTTTATTTACCTATTCAGTTTATAATTCAATTATAGACTAAAAGTTCATATTATAGGTTAACTACTTATAAAACGATTATTTTACAAAATCGTTCTTTTTAAAGACTTTTCAATTTATAAACCTTATAACTTATAAGATTTATTTATTTAATCAATCTATTCTTCAAATAATTTCACCAAATTTATAAATCTTACTATTTATAGATTTCATTTATAACTTCACAGTTTATAACTCTATAAATTTCATTCATTTATGAAATTCATTTTCACTACATTCAAACACTCATAAAAACTCGTTTTATAATGTCAATTTTTCAATTTATAAATATCCATTTATAAATCTCTTAATATAAATCAGTTTATATTATTATTCTGAAACGTCTTTAAATTCCTTTATAATTTCATCATTTCGATTTTTAAAATAATCAAATTTTATAAATCCTATATTTAAACTTTTATCATATATTCAAAAATCCAATCTAAATTATTTTATAAAATCATTAGTTCATATTTCTCAAAAATCGACTTTTAATCGTATTTCTAAAAATCAGCTTTTTAACTATATTTCACAAAAACCATAATTTTTATAACTTTAAAAATTATAACGTTTATTTATTTATAATGGATCAATTCCAAAAATATAGTATATTTTCAAAAATCACTTTAAAAACATTTCAAAATCCCAAATCTGGGTCCAATGATGCTACACACCAAATAGTCAATCACGACTAACAACGATATCATATATCGATATGATAATCCATCAAATATCAAAATATCTGAAATAAAATAAATACTGTTGAGGAATCCAGTTGGATCCCTCCAACCTGTTTTCCTGCATCCAAAAAACATTAGCACAATACCAATTTCGCTCCAGTACGAAATTATCGCGGTACATGTTTTTAATAAATATTATCCGCTTACTAACGGCGTAATAAGGTCTCATCCGCTAAACAAAAAAATGCGGGAAATCAATCAACTGCAATATATACATATGCCAATATATATATATTGATATTATATATAATACCAATTTCACTGTTTATGAAATATTCGCGGTATATGTTTATAATTAAATAACATCCGCTTACTAACGGCGCATAATGTCTATTTTAACAATCAATAATTTACAGTCATCATTCAAACATGCATTCAAATATTTTAAATCTAACTATTTAAAATAAAATCGAAATCTATTCGATTGAGTGAGAAGTTCTCACCTTGGTTTTAATTTCCGTTTAAGCTTTAATTTCGAATAAAATTAAACGCGCGTTTAATTTCACCCGAAATTCTCACTAACTCCAAACGACTCCAAACCAACTCCATCGCGTAGTGCTCGTCCATACGATTCCAACGCAACTGAGTTTGCATTTTTTCGACCTCGTATGAAAAAGTTATGAATTTTACAAGATTACACGATTTAAATAGCTTAAATTACAACATTTACTTTAAAACTTTTAACCTATGCCACATCAGCCATTGGATCCTTGCTCTTGCAATCTCCACCGTGTGTGCTTTCTTCCCATTTCACGCAAGATCCTACAGGTTTTGGCCGACACCCTAGAACCCATTCACGTCCACTAGGGTTCCAACTTCCATCGCGTACACTCGACGAAACTCGATCACAACTCCGCCACGTCGAAGCCCTTCGCGAGCTCGTCCACCACCACCAACATCATAAAGCTCGGCTGCCCCCCTAGCCTAGGGTTGCGTGCGCAGGTCCCCCCCTGTCGGCCCCCCTATCTCCTCCCCTGGTGCTCCATTTTACATCACAGCCGTTCACATCGAAGCTCTCATCTCCCTCTACGTCTTTCATGTTGAAACCTTAGCCTAATTGCCGACGGATTGGAAGAAATCGAGGGATGAAGTTGGAGCATTTCTGGCCATTCACTTATTAGGGCCGGCTACAAATTATTAGGGTTTTGATTTTCTTTTTTTTTTATTATTTGTGAAGGGGTAGGGCTATTTATAAGGAACGAGCGACACTATTCATCCCGGATTTTCCGAACTCCGATTTAGACGCCGTAACCAGCGTACCTAGGGTTTATCCCGCGTTCCGGACACAATGGAACAGGTTTCGGAAGCTAATTCGGAAGTATGTGCGAGTTATGGCTGTAAACGCTCAATTTGAATTAAACCGATTTAAACCGATTTCTATGCGTTTTAATTTGTACCGGACAAACGGTAAATCCAATTGACTTGAAATTTGAAACCTTACAATAATATCACATTACGGATCCGATGAAACTGGTTTCGTCGAAATCCGAGACTTTTTGAAAAATGGCTATTTTGACTCGTCAAATTTAAATTAAAAACGATTCGATGCGTTTCGAGCTGCCACGATCAAACGATAGCTCCGATTGACACGAAAATTGAAATCCGGTAATAACTAACTATTACGGATCCAATGGAACTGGTTTCGTTCAATTCTGAGACTGTTCAAAAATTGGCTATTTTACAGTCAATTATTTAATATTAAAATATTCAATTTTTACAATTAAACTTTTAAATCGATTTTAAAAGTTCTAAAATATTTCTATAACTCCAGTATGATTAAATAAAATTCTCCAAATTATTTACAATCATTTTTAACTCAAATTTTAATTATTTCCATAATTTAACATATTAAATTATTGTTTTAATTATCTAATTAAATCCAAAAATTCAAATAAAAATTTATTTGACTTAAAAATTCACTTATAAATATTTAAAATTAATTAAATATTCAAATTTTAATTTAATAAAATTCTGGGTCGTTACACATTTGCTTCGGTCGTAAAACCAAAGCAATAGGGGGTAACAGCTGAAGAAAATGACCTATTTATAGTAGTGTAAGCATACTCCAACCATTTAATATCCTATTTGAGGTAGGTCCTTGTCATTTAATACCTATCCCAAGGCAAACTCTTCACTAGTAACTATCTAGTTGACATTGCATGAAATATATTAGTTACTTAATACTTCATATTGAAGCGGAAATCCAAAGATATCGGTTGTAGTGCCTAACCCATAATCCCAATTATTTACTACTTCCTACGTAGAGAAGAGGTGGGCCTTCACATAGCCACTTAATACCTTCAATCCCTTAAGCAGGTCCTTCATTATAACTCGTACCCACGGCGACATCTCATATTAGTCCGACTATTTGTAGGTACTGGTAGCCAAATTAGCTGGGCATATTTACCCTAAAGAATTTGGCACTAAACCTCATATTATCTATAGTTACTTATTATGGATGACATCTCACATTAGCCCCAACGTCACACTATCTGTAGCCAGGTTAGCTAGTCAGACATCTATGTGCTTTTGACCGACCTCGCATCTCCATAACTTAGTCATAATTTATAAAATTCTCTATGTATGTTATTAGACATCTCACTGTATACATATTTGAGGCCTTATAGGAAAACTTCTTATTTTGCCTCTACCATTAACTACTTTCCTAAGAGGATTTAAATGAAAATTATTAGCCTGATTAACAACGCAATTAATACGTCATAATTGTACGTTATTTACACTAATTTATATATGTAAACACATGCACGCACACACACTTATTTCTATGCTTGCGGATATTACGCCCTAAACCAATGTTCAAATATCAAATTTTCCAAAACTACACAAGTCTCATTTCCACAATAACATATATACCCTAAATCTAATATTCCAAAATCAAATCAATAGACTTGTATATAGAATCCAAATCCAACTTATTTCATATTAAAACAACAGAATAAATCAATAATAGAAACTTACAATTTAATTAATTTTACGCTCTAGTCAACTTATTTTATATGAAATTAGACAAGGAAATTTCTATTCAATTTGTAGAATAGGCAGTGCAAACTACGAATAAGAATTCGTACCTTAAACGCCATTTCTTAATCAAATCCCTTAACCAGATCCAAACAAAAAGAATAAGAAGTGGAATAAAGGGTAAAACACTTAAATTGCAAAATCCACACAAACTCCATAATTTTAATAAAAAAATTAAGATTCCAACCTAAGAATTGACATTTCACTTTAGGGGAATTTTGAGGGTTTTTAGTGTGATATTTTCGTAATCCAAAACTCCCCACATCATATATCAAATCCAAACTATACTATTCCATTCCTAAATTAGAGAAAGTAAAATTTCCACTCATAGCAGGTCCTTTGTTTTTCTCTTCCTTGGCTTTGACATGCCTACAATAATATACTTTAGAGCTCTCTTCTTTGAAATATGCAACAAGAGAATTGCATATGAAGTAGATTTAAAAATTAAGATGTTGGAAGAAGAAATGGTGTTCAAAATTGAATAAGAACATCTAAAATTCCTTATCTGTAATCCTAGAGAATTTCTTGTTTTTTTTAGAAAAGAGACAAACACCCCTTGTGTTTCAAATAATTTGTGAAGAAAAGTAAAGGGGTTAGGCTCTTATTTATGGTGGCTGGAACGCGTCAGAATCATCAGATTTAGGAACGTTAAACATAATATAACGTGGTACGTTAAAAACACACAAACCCTAGCCTCTATTCACCATCATCGATCGATCGCCGCTTCGCATCGATCGACTGCTAGCAATTGATCGGTCCAAAAGGAGCAGAAAATCGGTTATCTTATTTTTGGAACCATTTATTAATTGCCGTTGTGCATCTATTTTATTCCTTAATTGATAATTAATAGTAATGTTAATTTTATTGATTCCTTAACTCTCAAGTATAATTACTGTTAACTTTTGGATTTCAAATTTAGGAATTAAACATTTATTTGAATTTAAATTCTATGTAAATTAATTTGAATCTGAAACTTCAAATATCAATAACTTTTTTGTTTGAGCTCCGTTTTCAACATATTATATATGAGAATTGATCAAAAAATCGCTATGAACGCAACAACATAACTTTCATGGTCAAATTTCGAATATTTTAAAATTTCTATTTTTAACCCTATCTTGTTTAAATTAATTTATCAAATCTATTTATGATTGATTTTATTAGGTGTTATATTCTCCTCCATAAAATGATTTAATCCCCAAAATCTTTTCAAGGGGCGAACAACATAACGCGCAACAAACATTCATGTTATACAACCAAGTTATCTACACAACCATCTACTCAATCAAAAGTGCAATGTGATTATTTATTGCAGACATATTGCACGTGAGCTATGAGTGTATGATGTGACATATAAGTATGCATGCAAACACCTAAACATGCATAAAATTCCTATGAGTGCCCAGTGATGATGAATAATGTAGCAACCATCTCTTACCATCTAATCTAGCAGTCATGATGCACCAAATTCAATTTTGGAGAGGAAAGTTTATCAGAAAAAAGCTTAGAACGAGAAGTCCTCAAACTTTTCATTGGATTTTCTTCCCGCAGTACTCGAACCAACCAACATAATTTCTTTATTGTGGAGCTTTCTAGTTCCGTGCTCCAAAATCCATGTGGTGGTGTAGGATGCTATTGGCTCCATAACAATATCCCCTAATTATTTAAGCACTACCACAATGGCTACCAATGGCATTTCCTAAATGCAAAACATGAAAAACATCATAGACTACTGTCAAAATATTTGATAACTCCATACAATACACATGTTTTTTAATTTTTCCAAAATTGGGAAAGGCCCAATAAATCTTTGTAATGACCCACCATTTTAGACGTTTTAAATCAACAATAAACCACACATGTCTAACTTAAACCATTCACAAGGGGGATTGTCGATGGGATTTAATAAGAAAATAAGAGGAAAGAAGGAAACAAAACACATAATCTCGCAGCGGAGTGAAAAAGTATAATAATCGAATAAACAGTTCATGAAGCTGTTTTATAAAACTAACAAATACGCTCTCTTAAATATATACACTCAAACGACTCATTCTAGGATATTACTACCCTATCTCTAATGATTCAGATCCCACAAAGCTAAGGTTATCGCTAAACCTCGCTCTGATACCTAATGTAACGACCCACCTTTTTGGATGGTTTAAATCGACAATAAACCACACATGTCAGACTCAAACCATTACAAAGGAAGGATTGTTATGGGGTAAATAAGAAAATGAAAAGAAAAGAAAGAAAAACAAAACACAGAATCTCACAGCGGAATGAAAAAAATATACTTTTACAATACAGATCAGAGTTACATACAACGGGAATAAATAAATAATGCAGCGGAACAATATGCAGTGGAATAAATATAATGAATAGATAATAGTACTAAATCTTCGTCTTCATCCTCTAGAAATATGGTCTTTAATACACTGAAAAGCTCAACCAACCCGTGCGTAATGAAAAGACAAAACACTCTAGTCAGAACTAAAAGATCTTATGTAGGTTGAATCAACAGTAAATAGATATGAGTCTGACGGATTCAGAGATGTTTACGGGGTTTGGCATCTCTTATCCAGTGTCTAACGTACGTGAAATAACTTAAGAGATGTTCAGGATTCCATCTCCTAAGGATTTGTTAAACTATCTACATGCATAGTACAATACGCTATTATAATAGTGTCTACAGTAAAGTATTAAAATAGCATTAAGGCATTGCCCATATCTCCCTTAACACCCTTTTTATATATTCCCGTAGTCTATACAATAACGTAATTCCTTCGCAAATTGGAGGGTTATCAGAGGGAACACCATAGGTACGGTACAAACCAAACTCGCAATGGGCGCGATAAGGCATGTGACAAAGCACGAGGCAATGCCCAGGGTAGGTTTCTACCATTTTGCAGATCTGAACTGGTGGTAACACATAACAGCTACTAGCGCCCACCTCAGAACACACTCCTAAAATAAAATCGAGGGGTGACCACCAAATCAATCACAAAGTAATAAATATGGTATCGAAGGAATGTATCCGACCGGAGGTGCGACCTCACTTGGCTCGGCATGGCTCCTGTTTTAGCCACATCAAGCTGACCCGAGGGGTTCAGGGCTATGTTAATACCTCATACAGAATCATTTGCCAAACAAAACTTCTTAGTTCTGGAATCTCCATTACGTGCACAGTTGTTAAAGTGGTTTCGGTATTGGCAGAGGTATGACAAATCCGATCTCGATCTCTTGAACAACCAAATGCTTATTTCAAACTAGATGGTTCTTTTACATTTCCAAAACTGATTTATAATTGATACCAAAATACCATATTCACTTCAAACCATATAACTTTCGAAATCATGTACCCAAAATAGGTTAAATCCTCATTTCAAAATCATTATATTACTCAAAATATGTCATTTCACTAGAAAATATCATTTCAAATTCCAACGTAATATAACATCAGTTAACCATATTCACTTTTAAATAAAGGATTTAAATATAAACAATTCAACATTGCACCGTTTGAAATTTTGAAAATAGTTTAAATAGTTATAAATGGTTTAAATTAGTTAAAATAGCTTGAAATACTTTAAAATAGTTTAAATGCTTTAAAATAGTTTAAATTAGACTAAATAGCTTAAAATAGATAAAAATAGTTAAAATGGTAATTTTCACGTTAATTAAATAAATTATTATTAAATTAAATTAATCACCTTTTAAATTTAAATTTAAAAGTTAACCATTTTTATAATTTTTTAATTACCTGGACATTTATAATCTTTTAAATAAATTTCCATGTCAATATAATATCAAATATTGCACACTTATAGCGTTCAATTACAACTGTGATAAACATCCATTAATTATATTTTAATTTCAAATAAATTCTTTTATTTTGATTTATATCTTATTATTCACTCATCTATCTTCTTATAGATATAATTAACATTAGTTTACATCTTATTATATTGATATTCTACAATTATCATCTTAATCCATATTAACTACAATATTTATGTAGATTTGTTGCAATTCATTTCCAAATTCATTTTAAATTGATTAAGTAATGAAATGATAGTTAAACAATTATTACAACTTAAACATATGTCTATGTTTAATGTTTACAACCCTAGCTAATAAATTCACATACCGATTAATCACTCTATATCAACCAATTTCAATTCATTACGTACAGATTTACTATTTAAATACAACATTTGGTTTAATTTCTTATTTACGATTTGTAACCAAATTAACTTTACAATTATTCCAATTAATTGAGATTACATTCATATAGTCATTGATTACCTTAAATTACATTATTGTTATTCCGCCTTTTGGCAAGGCCAAGATATCAAGGAATTGACTGAAAACAAGGATCGCTCATCCCGAGTGTCGGATAAGCACAGGTTCACTATGGATGTCGATGAATCTTGTCTGAGTCTGGATCATGCTACAATTGATATGACATGGCAAGCAAAGCTATAAAAGCCAATGTTCCAAGTTTCAAGTCAATCCGAGTTCGTATGCTCAAGTTATGATCGATGCAAGCCAATATGGTTAACTTGTTCGTATCCATCAATCGGTCATCTTCGCATCAATCCCTTTTCATATCCATCAGTGAGCATGCTCCATTCCATATCCATCAGGTGAAGATCTTTTTTCAAATCCATTGACTACACGTAGTCTCGAATCGATCGAAGTCACAACCCACTATTTCGCATCGATCGATTTCGTATCCATTAAGCAGTCAAGGATGACCCAACTTCGTTTCGATAAGGTTCGAACCGATCAGAGAGCGCAGTTTCGTATCGACCAGGAGAACGTGTTGTTCGTATTGATCAAGCCACCATTGTTCGTATCGAACGAGCCTCTATCGTTCGTATCGATCAAGCTTCGGCTGTTGGAATCATTCAGCAAGTACTGTTTTTTATCCATCGAATGCATCATTTCGTATCCATTGGACGAGTGCCCTATTCATTTCCATCGATTACCATCAATCCGAAGTAGTACCCTGAAGGTCGATACGAAGAATTTGCATAAGGATGGATGCGAAATAGACTCCAGTCACCTATGGTTATCGATACGAACAGAGTAAACATTAATCGATATGAATTGAATCACCTCCATCGATGCGAACAAGAAAGCGTCATCGACACGAACTAGGAAAAAGTATAAGGACGACTCGGTCAACTAGGCATCAAGAGTGGATCGATCCAGAAATCACGTGCTACGTCATCTCCTGAGCACGTGCCCAATATCGATTCGAAATAATCGATGCGAAGGCATTGATTCGAACAGAGCGGCCCACCGAAGAATGCCAATTCGTATCGATCATAACTCGCGATCCACAAGTACAACTGCTATGAAATTTTCACAGGAGCTTACGTATGACCTAAGAAAGGTCCATGCCAAATTTCGTCTCGATTGGGTCAAATCCCGATCGATACGAAATTCATTCGTATCGATCACGGATCGAGCCAAAACTTCATGGGATCGATTGCGTGGGCCCAACCACCTGCCAGAAGAAGTCTCCCGAGATCTAAGCGAGATATTATCCTCTTACGCCTATAAATAGAGGACCAGGGCCTACAGAATAAGGATCCTTTTGGCTCTCGAACGTTCAGACTCTGCCGGATTCAACTTTGCACTCCATAGCTGCTGTTGTACTCGAATTTCAGAACCTTAATCCGCTAATCCATTGAAATCATTTGTAATCAGCAAGTGAATATCAATAAAGTCATCCAACTTCATAGTGGACATAGGAAAGACGCTGAACCACTCTAAATTGCTGTTTTCCTACGTGTATTCATATCTGTTTTTGAAGTGTTTGTTAGATAATCCTCGTTTTACATTTCTATTCTTCATTTTTATCTCTTCAAATACTTCCGAAGAGTGTTGTGTCCAATTGTGGTACAAACACTTCGGTGCTTTCACTGAGAATACACAGTTTTTCTCCTATTCCTTAGATCTACTATCGATACCGGATTGGATAAATCCAAGAGGAAGATCCAGATCTCAAGTTCAGAGTCCTGCCAACCTATTCATATTTGTGTAAAATCTAGGAAAGGACTTTAGAATCTACCATGGTTAGCACAAGGACCGCCTCTACAGCTGCAGATTAAGAAGAACGAGATAGATAGAATCCAGTGCAGTTGCCTCCATCCAACCAGAATGCTGCCGGACCTTCAGAACCGTTAGGCCCGGTTACCAGACAAGAGTTCCAGACGCTGCTTCAAGAGTTGACCTAGAGTTGGCTATAACTAACTGAACAGCTGCGCGCCAACACAGAGTTGACCAACCAGCTGAATCGCCAAAGGCGCAAAAGATCCAAAGGAGATCATGCTTCTTATTCCTCCACCGAAAGTTCAGCCTCATCCAACTACCATCACAGATCTACATGTCCTCGACTACACGGGAGTTACGCATAAGCCACCGGACATCAACCTACTATGACCGTTGGATAACTGAGAGTTGGCCCATCGTCCAACTTCTACATCGGACCCTCCTCCCAGGGAGGTACTGTTCCTCGCTACACCATAGAAAACCGTGCTACCACCGTCACCGTTGAACCAGGGGTTGATGCCCGGAATCAACCAGATCTGAATAATCATCAGTGTGGGCATACTCCCAAACCATACGTCCCTGAAGACTTGGAACCAAGGAGGTGAGACTGGACCGTCGACGGCGTCCGGTCCAGCCTCGCATTGTGGAATCCAACCACACCTTGGTTCAACATGCACAGAATGTACAAATGCCGGACATCCCCATTATGATTCGGCAGATGATTCGAGAAAGCCAAGGCCTCACATATGATGACTAGGGAATCTCCTGGAGTCATACTCCCTTTATAGATGAGATACTTTATGTTGAACCTCCCCGGCGATTCAGAATGCCGACTCTACCAGTCTATGAAGGAAGTTCTGATCCGAATCAACATATCCAAAAATACGAATGGCTGATGAATGTTGCGAGAGCTGATGATGTAGTGAAATGCCATAGTTTTTTCATTTCTTTAGGGGGCATTTCTACTATGTGGTTCACTCATTTGCCTCTCCAATCTATTTCTTTCTTTGACCAACTAGCAACCAAGTTTGTTGAGCAGTTTCGAATGCATGTTGCAAGGCCAAAGGACGTTAATACTCTATCTAGTTCCACTCAAGCTCCTGGAGAGACACTCAGACGATATGTAGAGAGGTTTCATGCTGCGTGTGCATAGATAAGCAATCCCAATGACAACTCTATCTTGATGGCATTGACTAAGGGGATTGATCCTGATTCCGAGTTCAAAAATTGGTTGGAAGGAAAGCCTCCCGCATCATCGAACCGTTTCTACTCCAAGCCAGCCCAATTTTTGGGAAGAGAGGACGTGAAACAGTATAGGAAACATGATGACGCTGGGCCCAGTATAGAAGGGATCCAAAGTAATGTTGAGGTTAAGCAATCTGGGAGAGCTACGGAAAATTTCAATTAAATATCCAGAATAAACAAACTCAACAGAAGGACGGTGGGAATCAGAGTAGAAAACGAGATCAAAGCCGTGGTCCGCGACGTAGAGCTTCAATGTTCGATAATTACACTCCACTGAATGCGTCGTTAGACAATGTATATCTACATGCCTATAATACTATTGACAAGAAGCTTGCTTCGAAGCCATCATTAGAGACGCAGATCCAAACAGGAAAATTTTGTTGGTTTCATGAGAGTTATGGCCATAATACAAATGAGTGTCGTCATTTGCAAGATCTCATCGAGAAGTTAATTAGAGAACGGAAGTTGGATCAGTTTGTGTGGGCGCCGCAATTAGAAGGTGCGGGCCCATCAACTCAAAATCGTGCACCAAACCAAGAAAGACAGGAGGAACCTGCTCGTACCGGCGAGAGGTTGGTAATAAATACAACAAGTGGTGGTCTTCATCCAGCAGACTGAAGCTGGAGGGAAATAGAGTCGTATGCCAGCTCTATCAGGCTTGCGGACTTCGAGTGTTGCAGTAGTTACGATGATGGGGCTCCGGCAAAGCAACATAAGACGATGACTGATGACATGGTGTTCCGAAACATAGATGTTGATAAGGTCGAAGACCCCACTATCGATCCACTTGTCATATCTGCTCAAGTAGGTCCTGCTTGGATGAAAAGGATCTTGGTTGACGGTGGAAGCTCCGTGAATATTTTGTTTAAGCAAGCTTATGATATGATGAAGATGGAAGCCAAAGATTTGAAACCCTGCCAGTCTTGAATCCACGGCTTCAATGGGATTGCTACTATACCCACTAGAGTGGTGGAACTACCAGTGGAGTTGGGAGTTGGAGAACGCCGGAGAGTCCGGATATTGCAGTGATGTAGACTCCCCTTATAATGCTTTCTTGGGCTGACCGGCCTACGCTGAATCCCGGGCAGCCATTTCCCCATGGCGCTTAACTCTAAAGCTCCCCACTGATCAAGGGGTTGGAGTCGTGCAAGGAGATCAGGCTGCTAGACGAGCCTGTTATGTTGCTGAGCTGCATGAGGCGTAGCAAAAGGAGAAAGGAAAGGGCGTAGAGGAATCTCTCTGTGTCCGTTTTGCTGATAATTGACAATTGGTGCCTGGGCCCTGGCCCGGGCACCTCAACCAGTTCCAGAGGGATCTTGACCCGAGAGACACTGAAAATAAAGATGAAACGAAAGATAGTCAAGCTTCCCCGGCCGAACTGACGGTCGATATTCTGGTTGATGATGATGATGATTCAAAGATGATAAAGGTTGGATCTTTGTTAAGCCAACAGATTAGCAGGAATTGGTTGAATTTCTCTGGGCGAATCTCGACGTATTTTCCTGGAGGCACTCCGACATGTGTGGGATCTCGTCGGATATCACGAGCCACACCCTGAATATTGACCCATGGTGTATCCTGGTCAAGCAGAAAAGGCGTGGTACGTATCCGGAGAGATATGCCGCCCTTAAAGAAAAGGTCGATGAGTTGAAATCAAATGGGTTTATCCGAGATGCCTTATATAACCGGAGTGGGTATCCAATCCCGGACTTGTCTGAAAGCCGAATGGGAAATGGAGAAATGTGTTGATTACTCTGACTTGAACAAAGCTTGTCCGAAAGATAGTTTTCCACTTCCCCGAATTGATCAACACATAGATTCAACGGCTGGGCACGAGTTATTATCTTTTACGGATACTTATTCCGGTTACAACCAAATACCCTTGCACTTACCCGACCAAGAACATACCAGCTTCGTGACCGATCTGGGACTCTACTGCCACAGAGTCATGCCCTTCGGACTCAAGAACGCCAAGACGACATACCAACGACTTGTCAATCGAATGTTTTCCAACCAGATCAGAAAGACCATGGATGTATATGTGGATGCTGGTAAATTCACGATTCTCCACCAATCATGTTAGAGACTTGGAGTCAATGTTCAACATTCTTCGAGAATATTGGATGAAGCTCAATCTATTAAAATTTCATTTTGGAGTCGCATCCGGAAAATTTCTTGGGTTCATCGCCAACGATCGAGGAATCGAAGCAAATCCTGAAAAGATCTGGGTAATAAGAAATCTTGAAACTCCGAGAACCATAATGCAAGTCCAAAGCCTCAACGGGAAGGTAGTAGCATTGAGCAGGTTCATTTCAAAGTCACCGACAAGTGCATTTCCTTCTTCGATCTGATCCGAGAAGGGAGACGAAACTTTGAACGGACCACAGAGTGTGAAGGCGCATTCCGAGCACTGATTCATCATCTCTCCACACCGCCAATTTTGTCAAACCCATCGATCACGAGCAATTATACCTTTACTTGGCGGTATCAGAAAACGCAGTTAGTGCTGCCTTAGTTCGAGGGAAAGACCGAGTGTAGAAACCAGTCTACTATGTTAGTAAACGGTTAACCGGAGCTGAGAGAAATTATCCGAAGCTAGAGAAATTGGCTTATTGTCTTGTTATTACCTCAAGGAAGCTCCATCCATATTTCCAGGCTCATCCTATCACTGTTTACATCGATCAGCCATTATGACAGGTCCTTACACGGCCTGAGACATCTGGTAGGTTACTCAAGTGGAACATCGAGCTGAGCCAGTTTGATATCAGTTGCACTCCGGGACGAGCTACTCAAGGACAAGTCCTAGCGGATTTCATAGTTGAATTCACCATCCTAGAGGACTTGCCCGAGACCAGTGAATCTCCCGAATATATCTGAAAGCTGCATATTGACGGTGCATCAAATGATCGGTGCTCGGGTGCTTGAGTAGTACTTGAAAACCCCGAAGGCCGATCCATATGCTATGCCTTAAAATTTGATTTTCGTGCGACCAATAATGAAGCGGAATATGAAGCCTTACTTGCTGGATTGAAACTCACCCGCGATTTGAGAATTATTGCTGTGGAAATTTATTGTGATCCGCAATTAGTCATACGCCAAGTTCGAGGGGAATATCAAGCCAAAGATCGAAGACTGGCTGCTTATCTAGCTCGAGTCCAAGAAATACTTAATTACTTTGATTATTATGCCATCTTTTACATACCCCACGAGCGCAATCAGAAGGCTAATTCGTTGGCGAAATTAGAAAGTACAGGCGAAGCACAGCAAATGGGACTCATTCCTGTAGAGACGTTATCTTCTCCAAGCATTGATCAGATAGAGATGGACTTTGTATTTGAAATCACTCCTAATAAGGAGTCGTGGATGAATCCGTACCGAAATTACATCGAGCATGGAACGCTGCCTGGGCATAGGAGTGAGAAGAGATAGATTCTTCGAAAAGCTTCACGGTTCACCATTCAGAATGGAGTCATGTATAGAAGAGAATGTTCCATTCCTCTCCTCCGATGTATCTCTCATGATGAGATTAAGCAGGTATTACACGATGTACATGAAGGAGAATGTGGCGATCACACCGAGGGACAAGCTCTCGCTAAGAAAGTACTAGTATACGGGTATTATTTGCCGGTTGTAAACCGTGATGCAGCAGATTACGCCAGGAAATGTGATAAATGTCAGAAACATGCTCGAATTCCTAGAGCCCCACCTACTGAGATAACCCAAATGGTCAGTCCATGGCCGTTTGCAGTATGGGGGATGGATATCATTGGCTCTCTACCTCTGGCCAAAGGTGTTGCAAAGTACGCCATCGTCGCAGTTGATTACTTTACCAAATGGGCTGAAGCTAAACCTCTTGCTGTAATCACGACGAAGAAGGTAATCAAATTTGTAGTTCGTGACATTATCTGCCGATTTGGTCTTCCACATACCATCATCATTGATAACAGAACCCAGTTCGACAGTGTTGAATTCAAGGATTTCTACCAGCGATTCCACGTCCATAAGAAATTCTCTACGGTTGCGCGCCCTCAAGCGAATGGCCACCTTGAAGCTGTTAATAAGGTTATCAAGACTATTCCAAAGAAGAAACTGGAAAAGGCTAGGGCCAAGTGGGTTGATGAACTTCTTATGGCTTTATGGGCTTACCGGACAAACCATAAGTCCCCGACCGGACACACACCATTCTCTTTATCATATGTTTCAGAAGTCGTCTTTCTAGTCGAGATGGAAGTACCTTCTCATCGTGTGACATACTATGATCCGAAGACAAATGCCATATTTTTGGCCGAATCCCTGGATTTATTGGATGAGAAGCGCGAAGAGGCTGATTTGAGGGCAGCCGCATATCGAAGTCGAGTTACAATGCCAAGGTTCGACCATGAACCTTTAAACTCGGCGATCTCGTCGTCAAGAGGATTTATCTGGTTCCTTCACATATGAAACCAACTTGGGAAGGACCGTATGTGATTGCACGAAAACTTAGAGATGACACGTTTAAGTTATCGACCGTTGACGGTCTTACTTTGCTGAGAGCTTGGAACAACGAGAGTCTCCGTCGCTACTACACATGACAAGCTTTACTTATTTTAGTCTATTTTTCATTTGCAATTTGTTTCTGCATTTTGAAATGTTAATTTGTAATAAGGCAACTGACTTTGCCGTATTTTCTCATTTCAACAATAAAATGCCATATCTTCAAGCCAGAGCTATGATTTATTGAATGTGACATACAACCATCATAACGCATGAAGAGCTAAATTCCATCATACAGTGGAATTTATTCAAATAGGGAGTGACGGTGATACGACCGGCCACTCGTTAAGTAAAACCCAAAGCTCGGGGGCAAGCCATTACACTAAAGCCAAAAAAGGATTGATGCATGACAATCCTTTAACTAACTCCAAATTCCCGAAGTATGAGTTGGAGTATAAACTTATAAATACGGTTTCAAAGAGGGTGGACCTGTCCACCTAACGACTTCGAACATATCCTAACCAAGTTCGAGGAGGATGGACCCATCCATCTAACAACCTCACTTATTAAACTCGGGAACCGACCATCCACGAACTTGATAAATCCATCGTTCCCAGAGTGCGAATGAAATTCTAAAAGATTAAACAAAATGACTGACCATATGTCGGCCAACTCCAAATTCCCAGTGCGAATTGGAATATAAACATCAACTCTAGGTACTTGGTGTGCGAACTAGAGTATAAACACCAACTCCGAATTCACAGAGTGCAAATTAGAGTATAAACACCAAATCCAAGTCCCCAGAGTGCAAACTGGAGTACAAACATCGATTATCTTCGGATTCCCAGAAGTGTGAACCAGATTATCGATCACAAATAACTCTAATCGCCCAGAGTGCGGTCAGAGTATAAACAAAACTCGAGTGCGAATGACCATTCATAAAGTAACCTAAGTCCCTAAAGCATGGACACATTCTCAAAACTTGAACAGGCATGATCAACCACCCAATTTAAAATACAAATCCCTAAAAAGAAAATGTGATCATTATTAAGTGAGCGAGCAGGATTCGACCACTCAACTCATGCCAGTGTTAGCGTCGATTCGATGACGTTAAGCTTGGCGAAATGAAGGAAAAATGCAGTCGCTAGCCGATCTTTACAACTCATCCCTGAAACTGGGGGCAGGGCTTAAATGTCAACCATCGAAAAAAGTAGTGCAACATCAAAGTTCAACGTAATCCCCAGTTATGGCTCATGTCTATGATTTCTGGACTTAGCAAATAAAAACAAATTCGACTCAAAGGTTGAAATTCTGCAAGTGCACTAGACTGAAATTCAAATACTGGAACAATTAAGCATAAAAGATAGTAATAGAATTAAAGCCAAAAGAAAATTTTCATTTCAACGAACTGTAAATGAAGTTCATGTGCAAGTTTTTCCAGAATTCCTACTAGCAGGGGACGAACCCGCATCTATACATGGTCTATGAAAGGAAAGCAAAAAGAAAAAACAAATTTCTATCTACCAAAAAATGTGCCGAAGAGGCCTACTACTCCTTTTCTTTTTCGGCTTCCTCTTCGGTGTGGATCCTCTGAAGCCACTAACGATTTTCCGCTTTGAGCTCTTGCATTATGGCGGATGGTCTCCAGACGGGAGCATAATATCAACGTCCTTCTCCAAACTCGAGTGTATTGGAATACTTTCTACAGGTGGAGTCAGAGGGTCAGATCTACTACAGGGGGCGGAATGGGCACACTAGTGACAATAACTATACCTCCAGGTGATATCATTCTCAAAGGAGATGGACTTGGCACCGCCATTCCACCTGCAGAACGTCCACCATGAGTCACTGCCTCCATTTCAGCGTTGATTTCGGCCAATATTTCTTCTTTGCGAATCGATTGAGCCTCGCTGGGGCAGCGGTAGTCTGCATTGAGGAGCCAGAAGCAGGCGCGAGTCCACTTATGACAAATGGTAGGTCTGTGAAAGGGTTACTGTAGTGACCGAGGAGTTCATTTATCATCTGCTCGTCGAAAGAAAGTGCGCCCCCTGCGTTCCATCGATCGGCACTATCGCTGTCGTGGTAGTCGCTTCACTAATAATGGTCTCTTGCACTTGGTGTGGTTCTTGGGTTGCAGGTGGTGTTATCTATGTAACTCCGGTCACTGGACATAAAAGAAGAGAGACTGTTAGTAAACGCTTCAAGACAAGCTCTTTATTTCACACGCACATGAGATATGTTTAGAGTACCTTCCTCAGTTTGGCTCACGGACGATTGAGCGACTTCGAAGATGTGCTCTTTAATAGGGGATAGATGCGGCTGTTTCGGATTATAAGCAGGGACATATTAGGGCTCAAGCGCTGGTATAAGCTCAGATTGAAGTGGAGCAGGAATCTTAGGGCTTGTAGTGTGATGCTCAATACCTGAACCTTCCCCAATCTTCAATGTGGAGTGCCGAGCTTCTCCCTTTCATGTGAGATCATTGACTCATGGAGAATCTTTCTTTCATCTTCAGTCAACACGCGATTCTCGAGCTCGAACTTGTCGAATGATTCACCCAGATGCACTGCCTTCTCCTCCTCGACCAACTGACTCCAGGCATTATAGAGATGTGCCGAATAGTTTTCGAGCCAGGCCAAATTTCTATATTTCAACACATTGGCATTGTAGGTGATGAGAAGATCCTCTATATCAGCCTCCAGCCTGGACTCCGCCATCCGATCCTTCTCCTCAACCTCGGATTCTACCATGCGAACCTTAGCCACTGCCACGTCCCATTCACCTTGAAGCACTACGGCTTGGTCGCATGCCTCATGTGCTGCGGCGTTGACGTCATCCCTCTCTTTAATGATTTCAGAAAGTTTGGACTTAAGCTCGCTAATCTCTTTGAGGGCTGCTTCTCGCTCGGCAGTGACGGTGGTCTTCCGATGACCCATTTCCTCCACCAGAACTTAATGTGATTGCCTCAACCTCTCCATGGCCAAGTTGGCCTCGTCGGCCTTTTTAAAGGCCTTCATTTCTGATTTTCGGGAGGACTCGGCTTCCATATTGAGCATCTGGATAATAATGTCCTTTTGAGCAATCTCATTCTCCAACTTCTCAATAACAGCTCTTCGCTCAAAGTCCAGTTTTGATGGTTTTTTCACGGCCTTCCCCTACTCCTTATATTGAGTGTAAATGTCATGAATGTAATCATGCATCATGTTCTCAGCCTCTGCTGGAATTCTCTTCAAGTGCGGGGGGAAAATACTAACATCAAGGCAGTTGTCTGAAAAATCCTTCTTCAATTGAGCAAGTTTAATTGCTCCTTCCCCCGTAGGCTCGGTAAGGACCTGTTATGGGGGCCATTATTTCAGTTCTATGATGTTGAATTTCATGCCTTGAAGCGTGAGAAGACGGCTTGTGCCGTGAAGTTTTCAGAGGACATTAGACATTAACAGGAGGCTGAGTAGGGTTTCTAGGAGGGGGAGAATGAGATCGGGACCGGTGTCTATACTCCCTATCTCTGTCGGGTCGCTCCTGCCTAGAGTATCCATGGTCGTAGTCCCTATCTGCCTCTCTCCTGCGCGACTCATAATATGTGGAAGATCTATGAGCTTTTTGAAGACTCCCTAACATTGAGCCTCGACCATACATTGTATCTGCAAAGTAAAAAAAAGAGCGTAGTTAATAATCTTCCAAAGTAAACAACTTATGGTCGGGAATCGTATAGTGCCGTGAAGTGTATATGCATGTGCAACCCCCCGACCAACCGGAAGTGTCGGCCATGCTAGTGGGAAGAGACTCACTTAAGTCTAAACCATGTTGAAGCTCCTCCAATCCGGCATCATGTTGGAATGACACGTAATCCAGAATTGGAATATCAACGAGCCCTTTGAAAAGGTTTTCCACCTACGAGGGAGGAGCCTCTGAAATACTAATCCCAGGAACAGGCAGAGACACAATCACAGATTTCCATCTCCCGGATTCAAAGCTTTTGAAAGCAGGTGCCTTGCCTTTTCTCTTCCCTTCGGAACCCTCAAAGGCATCAGAAGGCCCGACCACAAGTTCATCGTCAATGGGTGTTCTTTCTGGATCCACCCCCTCAGTTATAATTACGCCAGGCATTTTACGTTTCACCCGTTTCTTCGAGGCAACCCTCAGCGTTCCCTCAAGCCTTATGCTCTGGTTTCACTCAATCAGCCCGACTGTTCTCAAGTTCCTGTCTGTTAGAACCGATTTGATCTCTCTCATTTTTCTCAGAACTTCTTGGAAAACCCGCACCATTTCTTTGAAATGGATGCCTTCGGGTCGTGGAATTGCAGCTGGAAAGGAAAAAGGAAATATTAGTTGATATCGATTATAATTGTCTTCTTAACTACTGGAAAAAGTCACCGCACTTACGTTTGGCTAACAATCGGCTAGCAAATCCCAGGGGACATCGGACTTAAAACCATTCCGTTTTGAAGTAACTCAACCTGGTACAATCCCCCATTACCCCTTGACAGTTCCCGACCGCTTCTAGAAATATGAAAGAAGGGCCATCTCCTCGGCTCTTGACATTAAACAGGTATCTAATCTCGATCGGGATCGGTGGTTGAAAGAGGTGTTCCATGAATAAGCTATTCAACAGAGCATATCCATTGGAGTGTAGTTGAGATGGTGCGATTCCTAGGAAAGACAACATTTCCATAATGCGCTGGTTAAAGGGAGAAAGTGTTCCAGCTGCGCATGCATGACAGTTAAAAGAAGTAAACCCTTCTGGTGGAAAATGCGGTCTATCCTTTGGTCCCGACAGTAACACGTCGTCCAACGACAAACCATGCCTTAAACAGATCCGTCCCAGTACGTCTTCAGAAATACTGGATGGTACATAATCTAACGGAGTGCAAATGAAAACAACACCTGGTATCTCATTCAGAGCCGGATCTATAACTTCGACCGCGATTGCCGGTATCTCGATTATTGAGGGGAATTTGCTCTGAACTTCCTGATGTTGTGAGCTTGAAGGTACCATAACTAACTAACTTATAAGAAATCATCATTAGACGATAATAAACCCGTGCATCTCCCAATGTAAAGTGTGTGGATGTGTTGTGCAATGTAGTGCAATAGATAACTTGAGAAATTTAATAAAGTATGAAAAGACATGCAAACGATGAGACTTCAATATTCAGCTGGAGTGACCATCATTGTTGACCCTCACAACCGTGCCATCCAGACATTAGCGATCGATCCAAGTTAAAGTTCGTTAAATCACAGTTCCATCGACGAGCTTTGAATGATGGTCAAACATGCAGTTCAACAATTAAGTTCAGATATGCAACAATGAAGCTCGTCGGAGTCATACGTTCGGTTGAGATTCGTATCCATCAAAATGCAAGTTCAGATCAACTGCCTAAAGTCACGTTCGAATCGATTAGTACTCGATGGTTTGTATCGATCAGTGGACGTCGTCTTCGTATGAATCAAAACCCGATGATTTCGTATCGATCAGTTTGCAATAACTTCGTATCGATCAGAGCTTAATCACTTCGTATCGATCCACAACACGCCCTTCACTTTGAATTCGCATCGATCGGATTATAATGGAATTCATTTCCATCACAACTGTACTTCGTATCGTTATCGATTCGAAGTGATAAACGCGGAATCCATGAACAAACAATCGAGGCGAAGTCGAAGGCAGAGAGCTGATACGAAATTCTTGGTTACAGTTCGAGGCAAAATAAATTTCCTTTAAATCTTTATCGATACGAAATCAAAGCCGAACAACCATCCCTCAATTCCTTTTCTTCTCCAATCCCATCTAAACTTCATCCCTTTCACCGTCGACCTTGCTCCGGCCATCCATGGCCTCTACACCACTGGAGTCAATCATGGAATCGATAGGAATGGACACGAGATTCTAAGTCTCATTATTTGAACACAAGATTCATTACCTAATTCAAGTAATGGATTCGAGGGAATGGAGGGTAGTTCGGTTTGGAGACGAAGGTTTCTGTAATTCTATCTCTTTTCGAGTCATTACGAAGTGGAAAATAAAAACAGGAAATAAGTGAATTTTGTTTAAGTCCAAAAAGTATTTATATGGACTCGAGTGTGAAAGAAAAGAAACGATTCGCCTCCTAGTTGCCTCGAACGGTAGACATAAGTTTTCCCTAGATCGATACAAATAAGCTATTTGTATCCATAGATTCGAGTTTTATCGATACGAAATTTACATCGAAGATTTTTCTGAGACACTAGATTCCATCGATATGAAACGTTTGTTTATATCCATTGTTTTCGTCTCCATCAACGGTGCATCGATACGAATAATGCACAAGGGATCAGTCACTCTATTTGCATCCTTCATTAGTCTATCGATGCGAATTACAACTTCGTATCCATCATTTAGAAATCATGGAGAGTTCACAGCCAGGTGCTCTCCATCGATGCAAGATGTTTATTTCGTATCCATCACTACAATTTCCATCGTTACGAGAGCAATTTTTCGATCTTTTACATCGATCCAGGAGAGGATCAATACGATGGGACATTCCAAAAAAACTTTCAAACATTGTTACAACTCAAATTTCACATCGATTCAGGAGAGAATTGATACGAAATTCGATGCG
Source organism: Allium cepa (assembly GCA_030765085.1). Lineage (NCBI taxonomy): Eukaryota > Viridiplantae > Streptophyta > Magnoliopsida > Asparagales > Amaryllidaceae > Allium > Allium cepa. Next base: position 609,676,735 of record CM060934.1, read on the forward strand.
AGGAAACTGACAACGACTTGTAAACGCACGAGCGTTAATGAGAGTCAGGTTAACATATGTGCATATATGTCGGACTAACTTTCAATTTTCAAAATTCACAGGTTGAATGCCTCCTAATGAACGATTACAATGACAAACAGCTAATCGCTGTCATACAATAATCGGTTACAACGATACATAGTACAACAGTTTACAGCCGACAATTCATATTACTAAAAGATCGGTTAGGAGTTGCAAATTTCTATGGGAAGACGATAATCATTCATCAAGCCGGACAGAACTATTCAGGATGAAGATTGTATTTTTTTCAAAGTACGTCAAGTTTACACAAGATGTACTTTAGGGGGGGCAAATGTTATCCCACCTTTTGGTAAGGCCGAGATATCAAGGAATTGACTGAAAACAAGGATCGCTCATCCTGAGTGTTAGATAAGCACAGGTTCGCTATGCATGTCGATGAATTTTTGTCCGAGTCCGGATCATGCTACAATTGATATGACATGGCAAGTAAAGCTAAAAGCCAATGTTCCAAATTTCAAGTCAATCCGAGTTCGTATGCTCAAGTTATGATCGATGCAAGCCAAGAGTGTTAACTTGTTCATATCCATCAATCGGTCGTCTTCGCATCAATCCTTTTTCATATCCATCAGTGTGCAAGCTTCATTTCATATCCATCAGGTGAAGGGTTTTGTTCAAATCCATCGATTACATGTAGTTTCGAATCGATCGGAGTCACAACCCACTATTTTGCATCAATCTATTTCGTATCCATCAAGCGATCAAGGATGACCCAACTTCGTATCGATAAGGTTCAAACCGATCAGAGATGCATAGTTTCGTATCGACCAGGAGAACAGTGTTGTTCGTATCGATCAAGCCTCCGTTATTCATATCGAACGAGCCTCTTTCGTTGATATCGATCAAGCTACGGCTGTTGGCATCATTCACTAAGTACTGTTTCGTATCCATCGAATGCGTCATTTCGTATCCATCGGACAAGTGCCCATTCATATCTATTGATTACCATCGATCTGAGGTAGTACCCTGAAGGTCGATAAGAAGAATTTTCATAAGGATGGATGCAAAATAGACTCCAGTCGTCAATGGTTATCGATACGAACAGAGCAACATTAATCGATAAGAATTGAATCACCTCCATCGATGCGAACAAGGTAGCGTCATCGACATAAACTAGGCGAAAGTATTAGGACGACTCGGTTAACTCAGCATCAAGAGTGGATCGATCCAGAAATCACATGCCATGTCATCTCCTGAGCACGTGCCCAATTTCGGTTCGAAACAATCGATGCGTAGGCATCGATTCGAATAGAGTGGCCCACCGAAGAACGATAATTCGTATCGATCATAACTCACAATCCATAAGTCCAAATGCTATGAAATTTTCACAGGAGCTTACATACGACCTAAGTAAGGTCCATGCCAAATATCGTCTCGGTGTGTCAAATCCCGATCGATATGAAATTCGTACATATCGATCACGGAACGAGCCAAAACTTCATGGGATCGATTGCGTGAGCCCACCCACGTGCCAAAAGAAGTCTTCTGAGATCTGAGCGAGATATTAGCCTCCTACACCTATAAATAGATCCCCGGGGCCTATAGAAGAAAAATCTTTTTGGCTCTCAAACGTCCAGACTCTGCCAGAATCAACTTTGCTCTCCATAGCTGCTATTATACTCGAATTTTAGAACTTTAATCCACGATAATCCATTGAAAATAGTTGTAATCAGCAAGTGAATATCAATAAAGTCATCAAAATTCATAGTGGACGTAGGCAATACGCCGAACCACTCTAAATTGTTGTTTTCCTGCGTGTTTTCATATCTGTTTTTGAAGCGTTTGTTAGATAATCCTCGTTTTACATTTCTATTCTTCATTTTTATCTCTTTAAATACTTACGAAGAGTGTTGTGCCCAATTTTAATATAAACAATTATTAAATTTCATTCTAGTTAGTTTCTCATTAGTAAATCATAAATTTTATTTTCTTCTAGTATTAAATTACAAAATCTTATTAAATTTAATATTTTAATTATCCAAAAAAAAAGACGGGCCGTAACAGTACAACAACATACCAATAACGATCAACGAATTTTTTTAAATAATATAATATACCAAACTCCGTCTTCTTCCTCCGGAATAATGTCTTCAACAATGAAATGCTCAGGCTGAGCCGAGCGTAATGAAAAGACAAAACATTCGAGTCAGAACTAAAAGTTCTCATGTAAGTTAAATCAGCAGCAAATAAATACGAACATAATGGCTTCAGAGATGTTTACGGAATTTCATATCTCCTATCCGGTGTACAACATGAGTGCAATAAGTTAAGAGATGTTACCGGATATTCCATCTCCTAAGGATCCGTTAAACTATCTATATGTAGTAAGATACACAATATATGTAGTGTCTATCTATCAATGAAGTAAATATTTTTCTTAACGTTAAGGCTTTACATTGATCATCCTTCATACATTTTTAAGCAGGTAGTCTATGCAGTTCATGTAACACAACTAGTAACGTCGGTAGCCTATGAGTCCCCTATAGTTACCATACTAAAACAAAATTGTAGTGGGAGCGAATAAGGATAAAGGGTATGACAAGGCATGTGAGGTAATGCCCAAGGTAGGATACCACCAGTTCGGATCGCAGGGTTGGTGGTAATGCAATGTAGCTACGAACGACCACCGTGTCTAACACTCCCAAGATCAAATCAAATCAAGGTACATAAATCAAGTCAACATCAATATAGTAATACGAAGAAGTGTGTTTGCTGGGGGTAGCTAGCCCACTTGGCCCCGACAAGCCATCCTTTTTTGGCCATTTCAAATTGGCACAAATGCTGGGGTCATCCATCATCTTTCTCTTTCTTCAAATTCAGCAAACGTTCATCAAATTCAACCACTTCATTCTGGATAATCTACCACGTACCCAGTAATTAAAGTGGCTCCAATATTGATAGAGAGTATGCTAATAAAAGGCCTCAGTCTCTAACAACCAAACATCATTTTTCACACCGATTGGTTTTTTTTACATTTCAAAACCGATTCATATTTGATATCAAAATGTCATATTCAATTCAAAATATCCATCATTTCAAAATCATTATATTTACTCAAAACATGTCATTTCCACTTGAAAAATATCATTTCAAATTCCAACTTAGGTTATAACATCATTTAATCACATTCCCGTTTAAATCAATGATTTAAATATAAACATTCCAACTTTGCACAGTTAGAAACTCTTAGAAATAATTTGAATAGGTTTGAATAGTTTAAAATAGTTCTAACATAGTTTAAAATAGTTAAATAGTTTTAAAATAGTTTGATATAAAATTGTTTGAGTATTGAAAATGGATTATATAGTAATATAGTTAGAAAAATCTAAATAAATTTGAATACTTAAAAAGATAGATTTTAAGCAGTTTATATTAAAATAATTTATTTTGAAAATAATATCAAATCAAACTATTCTTTTCATTTCAACAGATGTAGACCTACGTATAATTTGAAATCAACAAATTCGATTTCCAATCTTCAATTCAATTGACTTAATTTAGATTTACTGTCAAATGAACTTGATTTCAATTTCAATTCGAACTAACTTCAATTTCCAAAACATTCATTTTAACTTCAAGTTCAATTCAACAATCCAATTTAATGATTTAAATCTCAATCCAATTAATATTTAAACCACTTCAATTTATATCAATTGCAAGCCCAATTTCAATTTGCTGATTTAAAACACTTAAATAAATCTGATCTCATTGTTCAATTTTGGATCCAAATCTTTAAATAATTCAATTTCCTAAAATTAAAGTCATATATCAATTACAACTTCACATTTCCAATTCAATTCTTTAAGACAATTTCCTTTTAACCAATTTCAGTTTCAACATTTCGAAGCTTGAATTAGAAAATAATTCATGTCGTATAAATCCAAAATTTATTTCTTTAAACAATATTATTTAATCAAAATCCAAATTAAAGATTTTTAAAACCATTTAATTTAACCAATCTGGTGTCCATATATAATTTTATACTATGGCGAAGTGATCGGTTATTTCAATTTTTAATTATAGGGTTGAATGTATATCATTTCAATCCAAATCAAAGTGTCATAGGTATATATCATTTCAATCCATTTCTTAATATGTTCGAATAATTCAAATAACAGTTTACATGTTGTCACTTAATATACAGAGTGATAACAGGGATATATAAAATAAATGAACATCCAATCACCCAAAATGTCAACAAATAGATGTAACGACCTGGATTTTCAACGTTTTAAATAAAGGTTTTAACGAAGATTTTGAAATAAAATTTATTTTTAAAAAATATTTGGCAACAGAAACCAGATATTTGAAACGCGTCCATTAAAATAAAACCAATAAAATTTGTTTACATTAAAATTCGTCCGAAACTCGGGTGGCATAATTTTTTGGTGCGAAATATGAAATTTTAAAGTATGAATATTTTTACATAGAAATGATCTAGAATTTTTTTGATAAAAACGTCAAAGTTCATTCCATACAATTCTGACATCTACAGCTCTGTTTATCAAGAATTGCAGTTGTCGTCCAATTTGGAAGCGGTAACAGCGGCGACAGATGAAATTTTGCTATGAATGGCATAACGTAGATTTGATTGCATTGTAACGTCCATAAATTTGCAATAATTAAATTTGTTAATTTAATAAGATTTTGGTAATTTAATATTGAAGAAAATGATTAATTAGTGAATTATTATGAAAATAATAACTAGAACGAAATGCAATAGTATAAATGTTAGCTAATTATTAATAACTTGAATGTAATTCCAATAAATGAAATAATGTAAATATTGTATTTGGATGTAAATTGATATAAGAAGACAAATGTAAACAATGAATTAATAAATTAAATAGTATTAAATAAATGACTATTGAATAAAATTTGGGTTATGTACGAAATTGTAACAGTTATGTGTAAATAATGAATTTATAAGTGTGATTTAAAGATTTGTGGTAATAATTAAAATATATTGCCTATTTATTTAGCCTTGTTGGATTCAATTTGAAACCAATTGTAATAAAAATAATTAAGTATTACGTTAATGTTAATTAAGGTAATATTTGGTAATAATGCAAAAATTTATTCATAATATGACATTTGGTAGAATAATAAAAATGGGAATTAAGATTTAATCAATTTTGGATTATAAGTTATAACAATTGGATTTATTGCAATTTAATGCCATTAAATGTTGTGTTAATGTAAATAAAGCTGATAGTGGAAATATTAAAATGTTAATCCTATAAGATGAAACCAATGTAACTTCTATCTCATAATATGGTAATTGATATAATGAAAAAATGAAACCTAGATGAGTAAGTTAACTTGGGAAATTAAATCTTAGTTAATAAGGAAGATTTGAAAAATTCAATATAATTGAAATTATAGTTAATACAAAGGAAATATGGGAATGGTATATGTTAATGTAATGAAATGTGAAACAAGTGTTAACTGTGTTGCAGATTTATAGTGGATTTAGTATAAAGATTGGAATGGAATCAAATTAGTTTATTTGAAATTAAATATATTTAATTGGAATTCAATTCATAGTGAATGGATTTAGTGTAGGTAAATGAAATTAAATACTATGTTAATTGAAATTAGGATGAAATGAGAAATTATTAATGTACTAGGTTATAAACCAATGTTAATATTACCACTAGGATGACAAGTTAACAATTGATTTAATAACAAGATTGAGAAATCAAATAAATGGATTTATTGGAATTTTAGTTGATAATTAATGAATATTTTGAAATTGTAATTTAACATGGTAATTAGTAAAATAATTTAAATTGAATTTATATGGAAATTTGTTATAAAGAATTATAAATTACTAAGTAAGCCTAAATAATAGATATTGTAAATTATTAAATATTGAATCGAAAAGTGATTTAATTTAATATTAATTTATTTACTTAACTGAAAATTAGCTATTTTGACCACTGTCTCGGATTTTTACGAAACCAGTTTCATCGGATCTGTAACAGTGAATTATTGTAGGATTTCAAGTTTCATAATGATCGGACTTGTCCTTTGATCATACGGACTCGAAACGCCTAGAAATCAATTAAATTGAAATCAATTTGAGATAAGCTAATTTTAACGTAACTTCTTCGTACGACGGAATCGGGACTTGAAGCATATTACATTGAGTTTAAAATATTTGAAAACATCTATTTTGATATATGGGTAGACCCAATTTCGTTCCATAGTCAGAATGAGCTTTTCGGGTCATTTATCGTTCAACAGTCCAAACCAATCGTATCTGTTCCTCTATTTTCAGCTCTACCTATATACATCCAGTTATAAACCCTAGTAGCCTTTCTATTTTACATTTCTTTACATGCATAAATTTTTGTTGCTCCTCTTTCTCAGTGGCAGACAAACCCTAAATTTCACAATTCAATTTCAATACAAAATTCAACTTCAAAATTAAAACGCCTTAATATATATCAAATTATATATCGATTTGAAGCTCTGGACGAGCGCATCTCAAATCTGTAATTCGTTTTTCGAATTGAACCTCTGTCTGTCCGAAAATTGGAGAATAAGTCTCCGGCTGTTCGTTTGTGGTTGTGTGTTTTAACGGCGGATCTACGTCGTGGAGACGATCGGAGGGCATAGATGCGAGGAGGGTGTCGAGTCAAGTCCATCCATACAGTTACTTCAGTCTAAAGGAGATCGATTTTGCCAAAAATCGAGGGATTATGGCCGTGTTTCGTACGGTGAGGTGGCGCTAGACATCGCCGGAGGCGACCGAAGATGCGGCGACTGGTGCGGCTCGAGCTGTCTGAGGCAACAGCATCGTCTAATCACGATGTAATGACAAGGGGCAACAGCGAAAATTGCTTGAAGAATTGACGGCATGGGTTCTATAGTCTAGGGACGATCGCAATTTTCTACTGTAGGGTTTCGTGATGGTATACGTGGCATCCTCTTTTATTATTATTATTTGTTTTATATATTATATATTTTAAACCGTTTAAGGTTCTAATGATCATAATTTTTACATACGAGGTCCAATTCATGCACGGTTTCTTGCGTTGGGGTCATAATGAAATTCCAGACATTTTGACGTAGGTTTGGATGAATTTGGAGACTGTTTGAATTTGGGTTTAATTTGGATTTAAATTCAATTCAAATTCAAAATGTGAGTGTTTTAACCGACTCACAACTTCTAAAATTTCTTATGTTCGTTAAATCAATTTACGATTTGATTAGGAATTTATTTATGACTTTTGGTATAATTTAAACCATCATCTCACTTAATTTGAATTTATTTGAATTTAATCGTTATTAAATTTATTATTGAATATAAATTGCCAGTTAAATACCTTTTATAGATTATCTGTTCCATATTGATGTTTATTGATTGAATTGGATGATAAGTGTGATGAATGTTTGATTGTTAATATTGGATGAATAGATGTTGTATTTTATATCATTATAAACTGCAAGTTCATTATGGATTTTTATTATTAATTCGGGATTGCGGATTGAAATGATATACAACCGTAAAACGATTAAATTGAGGATTGAAATGATAAATATCTGTATCACTTGACCCTAGGGTTGAAAATTATATATGGACACCGGATTGGTTAAATTAAATGATTTTAAAATCCTTAATTTTCGAATGGAATTAAATGATACTTTGAAGTAAAATTTGATTTATATAAATTGAAATATTTTTGGAAAATCAGGTTTTGTATTGAAATTGTGAATTGGCTTAAAGGGAATTGTTTTAAGAAATTAAATTGAAAGTTAAAGTTAAATGTTTTAAGCATAATGAAAATCTATCGGAATTAAGCTATTGAATTTGTTTGAAATACAACATTTAAAATTTGGAATTGGGTTTTTTGAGAAATTTAAAGGGCCTTATTTTGTTGAAATGAAATAAATAGTTTCGAATTGGTAAATATTCTAAACTCATGTTTTCAAATACAAACCGTTTTAAATTATATTACTTTAAGATTTTAAATTTCAAGATATTCAGATTTATAAACTATTTTAACCTATATTAAATCAATTTAACCTACTTTAAAACCATTTAATTTATTTTAAAACTAATTAAACCATTTTAAATTATATTAAATCTAACTAATCTATTTTAAAGCTATTAAATTTATTTTAGTTATATTTAATCTATTTTAAATCTATTTATAACTATTTTAACATTTTATAACTATTTAAACTATTTTCTAAAAATACCAGACTAAGTAAAAGGAAAGTGTTTATATTTAAATTTCATTGGTTTAAAAGCAAATATGATGAAATGATGAAATAACCTAAGATGGGATTTAGATTACATATTTGACTTGAATATGGAGTTGAAATGAGGGTTCTAAACTATTTGGAAATATGACTTTTGAAAGAGAATATGATTTGGAGGTGATATGATTTGAGAATATGATATTTGATATCAATTGTAAATTGACTTTTTGAAATGTAAAAGAACCATCCGGTGTGTAATAAGTGATTGGTTGTTAAAGAGACTGGGATCGGATATTGTCATACTCTCTGCCAACACCGAAAACCACTTTAACAACTTTGTACGTGGTGGAGATTCCAAAATGAAGTAGGATGGTTTGGTGGACGATTTCTATATGAGGTATGACGTGACCCCGATTCTCGTAAGTCAGCATAGATGTAACTAAAATCAGGAGCTATACCGGGCCAAGTGAGGTCATTCCTCCTATCCGGCACATTTCTTCGATACTATTCTGATTTTTGTGATTGTTTGGTGGCCACCCCTCGATTCTGATTATAGGAGGTTGTTCGAGGTGGGCGGTAGTAGCTGCTGTGTGTTATCGCTAGTTCGGAAGTGCAGTTGATATATCTACCCGGGCACCTCCTCGTGTGTCGTGTTCACATGCCCTAGCGCGCCTTCTACGAGTTTGTTTTGTATCGTACCTATGGAGTGCCCTCTGATGGCCCTCCAGTTTACGGAGGAATTACAGTACTGTATTGGCTATGGGAATATATAAAAATGTGTTAAGTGGGATATGGGTAACGCCTTAATGTAATTTTAATAGTTTACTTTACTATAGACATATTATAATAGCGTATTGTACTACATAGTTGGTAGTTTAACGGATCCTTAGGAGATGTGTATCCCGAACATCTCTTAAGTTGTTGCACTCACATTAGACACTGGATAGAAGATGTCAAACCCCGTAAACATATCCGACGCCATTTACACTCATATTTATTTATCGTTGATTTAACTTATATAAGATCTTTTAGTTCTAATTCGAGTGTTTTTGTCTTTTCAATTCGCTCAGGTCAACCTGAGCATTTCAGGATTTGGAGACCTTATTTCTAGAGGACGAAGACGAAGATTTGTGCTATTATTATTTATTATATTATTCCATTGCATTCATACTGTTCCGCTGCATTATTTATTATTCTATGGTATGTGTAACACTGATCGGTGTTGTATAGATATAATCAAATGTTTTGCAAACAACTTCATGAACTGTTATTTGGTTATTATATTTTATCATTCCGCTGCGAGATTCTGTTTTGTTTTTTCTTTCTCTCTTTTTTTATTCACCCCAATAATAATCCGCCCTTCTGTATGATTTGAGTCGGCACGTTGTCTGCCTAAAATGTACAAAAAGGCGGGATGTTACATACATCGTTGGATTCGTCTTGTCGTGCTGATCTCTATGGTATATTTGTTTTCTTATTTTCGCTTCCCAGATAAAACACTAGATGGTTATGAGAGTGGTCCATGACCAAGCCCTGGAATCATAATTGCCTTCACTCTTTTCAAATCTTTTTGCACCCCAATTCTCTTTTTGCAGACCTTCTTTGCGTGCGCCTCCAAATTTAATAAATGATGCATTAATGAGTTTTATGCATTCCCTTCCTTTTATATATTCCTGCTCCTCTTCATCCGCTTCATTTTGCAAGTATTGGGAGAAAAAGAAAATAATAATATAAAAGCAAAGCAAATAATATATAGATCCTATTCTAACTCACGTAAAAACCTCCACCCTCTTCTTCTCCTCCACCCACCCTCTCCCGCTCGCCAACCCGCCTCTTCAAGGCCTGACTCCGCAAAAGGAACCACCACCCTACCACCCAAAGTGTCCCCTGCTCCGCCACCTCACGCCGAAGCCACCTGCCACCCATTGCTCCACCTCCCACCCATTCCTCCCCTCGTCCGAAGTCCAACCACACCTATCCGGTTCCAGCCTACCACACCACCTCCTCCTTCCTCCGGCTCCGCCCTACCCAACTCAAAACCTGCCACCAGCACCACCCTGAAGCCGCCACAAGCACAGTCGAATTCCCCTCTCCTGTAGCCACCCTTCACTTTGCCTATCACCAACCCCACCTGCTTGCACCCGACCTGACCCATCCTGCTGCCACGGACCCATCCTGCAACATGCCACCTCTCCCAATACTCCACCAGGTCTACTCCACCCTCCGCTGCAACCCATCCTCCTTCCAGCCGCCTCACCTACCTACCTTCCTCCGCCCAAGCGCTCCACTACTCGAGCCTCCCTTCACTAGCAGCTCCACTACCGAGCCACCCCGCTACTAGCAACCCCAGCCACCCCCTGCCTACCTGAACCGTCGCTACCACCTTGAACGCCACCTACCCGAAGCCACTCGGCGAAAAAACCAAGCCTAGCCCATGAACCCGCATACTCTCCACCTCATCCGCAACTAAACCAAGCAACCCGAACCAATGATCGAACCCATGACCCGCATTTCGAAACCGAACCCGTACGCGACAACAATTCCACTTAGGCAGCCGTCATCTTCCCGCTTTAGTGCATGCACGTGTCTATATCACCATTTCACCGTGACCATTCCTATTTTGCTAATCCACGAAGGTAAGTAATTTAACGCTCATAAGTACTAAAATATTTTTATGATTAGTTAAATTAAAAATCATGAAGTGATTTAATTTTGTTGACCATGTTTGATAATGTAACTGGCATAGAAACCGATATAGAAATTCATATGTTAGGAATTTTGAATTAACGGTTAAAGTGAAATCTGCTGGATCATAGGTTTTGGTTACTGACAAGACACAACAATCCACGAATCTACGACTACGATAACATCCAGAATCATCGGCTCAATATATAGTTTGTATAGTTATATATATTTTAAAAAGAGTCATCAAATATGTATATAGAGTCTAGTTTGGTGCTTTGTTAAAATCTTTCCTCAAGAATCATCATTCACATTCAAATAAACTCGCATGCATGTTTTAATCAAAATCAAGTTTTCAAAAAAGTGCATGGAGCGGGGCTCGAACCCAGGTCACTAATTTGGAAGGCAAGTACTCTAACCAAATGAGCTATTGCTGTTTTATACTTGAAAAATATGATCTGTGCACATAACATCAGGTCGGTCGACCGACCAGAATTTTCGGCTGACCGAACCTGTTGTTAGTGCATAGATATGCTCTGTTTTCTGCACGATTTTAAACTCAGCTGACCGGCCAGAATTTTCAGTCAACCGACCTAGAAATAACGGCTATTTTTCTAAAGAGTTGCGATCGTTCGTGAAGAGGAATCACCTTCAATCCAAGAGATATGGTCACAACCTTTGATAAAAACTCTTCATGAAAGATTGTAACTATTCTACAACTATATAAACATGTTCAAATCACTTCTACAATCACCAAATCTGGTTTATAATTCCGAAATCTATTCTCTATTTATTTCTGCAAATAAAAGTATTCATTCTCATTTAATATCTCTAGAATCTCTGAATTAATTTATATACTTCGATTCTACGAGATTATCTTCCTTCTAAATCTTCACATACACTACATATTCTTGAGGATTTGATTATAGGAAATTGTACTATCAAAAGACAATTCGTGTTATTCAGAATATACTCGTCAACAAAGTATTTGTATTAAGTTGAAGTCGTCTTCGGCTGTTGAGGCGGAAAAATTCCTGTTTGGCTGCTCATGTGTGATATACCTATTCCTCCGGGTTAAGTGAGGGGTTTTAGCCTAAATCCAGAGGATATTCTGGGACTGGACGTAGAACGGAAAGTTCAAACCAGTATAAAAATTCATGGTGTGCTGACTTTAATTTTTATTTTACTTCTATTATCAATTTCCGCATTTATATACCATATTACACGATCCTTAGTACTACATGTACACTTTCATTTGGTATCAGAGCCTGGTATTCTAGAGATCGTAACAACATCCTAGAATAAATGGCTACAAAGAGATCTAGTCAAGGCAATAAGAAGAGGAAGAGCAATAAAGAAAAATCAAAGGAGCAAACAAACAATTGCTTCATGGCAAAAGATAATGATGTTAGTGATCTAACTTTTGATGATATGATAGAAATAAATTCAGAACTTCTAGACACTTTAAAAAGTCTCAAAAGAAAATATAAGGACGCTCTAGAAAATCAGAAGAAAGCGGAATTCGAAAGAGATATGCTTAAAGATGAGAAGAAAATATTAGAAGAAGAACTTGAGAAAATTTAAGATTCACTCTTTGACAATTCTCAACTCGCTCTATTAAGTCAAGAAATAGAAGCTCAAAAAGAAAAGAATAATGCTCTAGCTTCTGAGAATCATGAGTTAAAAACAAAAATTAAAATTGTTGAGTTAGATAACACTAGTCTCAAAACTATGCTTGATGAAATTACTAAAAATATTTTCAATTTTAATAAAGGGAGAGAAAATTTATCCAGGATTATTGAAAATTCTCAACTTGCTTCAAATAAGAAGGGATTAGGTTATGTTAAAAATTCAAAAGCTCACAATGATAAAAGTGGTTTAGGATATAATAAAACTGATCGTAGAAATAGCACTAGATATGCTTTCATGTATAGTAAAAATGATAGAACTAGTACTAAATTTCGAGTAAAGACTAAATCCAATTTTTATAGAAATTCAAATAGTACTATGACCTATAATGTTGATAATTTTTCTAGAAGTACAAAATCATTAGCAGAAAATATGAATAAAAATTATCTTAGTATTTGGGTTCCTGTTAATTGGAAAAATAGAGAAAAATACATTGATGATTATTTTGATATGGTATTTAATAATAAAAATTATATTTATAAAGGTTCAACCACACCCAAATGGGTATGGTTTCCTAAAAATTAGGAATTATAAGAACCTTGGGTATCGCATGTTTTAAATGTTAATTTTTCTGATGCCTTACATTATAAGTAGTAGTTATTTTGTTTTATATTTCTCTATGTTGACACTTATGTAAAATATATTTTATATCATCATATAAACTCTCCTTTTTGTCGATGACAAAGGGGGAAAAAGATATTGCACTCTAACACTATTTGCAGGAATAAACAATGCAAGCACAAATTAAGGGAAAAAAGATTAATTATTTATAGAAATATATAGCATAGATTCAGGGGAGAAATCTATAGCACAATTACAGGAAGACATTAAGTGAGAGAGATAAGATCAACAAAGCTTGTCAAAGATTCGTTCGTAGAAAATGGAGTTGTCATCATCAAAAAGGGGGAGAATGTTGGATCATAGGTTTTGATTACTGACAAGACACAACAATCCACGAATCTACGACTATGATAACATCCAGACTCATCGGCTCAATATATAGTTTGTATAGTTATATATATTTTAACAAGAGTCATCAAATATGTATATAGAGCCTAGTTTAGTGCTTTGTTAAAATCTTTCCTCAAGAATCATCATTCACATTCAAATAAACTCGCATGCATGTTTTAATCAAAATCAAGTTTTCAAAAAAGTGCATGGAGCGGGGCTTGAACCCAGGTCACTAGTTTGGAAGGCAAGTACTCTAACCAAATGAGCTATTGTTGTTTTATACTTGAAAAATATGATCTGTGCACATAACATCAGGTCGGTCGACCGACCAGAATTTTCGGCTGACCGAACCTGTTGTTAGTGCATAGATATGCTCTGTTTTCTGCACGATTTTAAACTCAGCTGACCGGCCAGAATTTTCAGTCAACCGACCTGGAAATAGCGGCTATTTTTCTGAAGAGTTGCGATCGTTCGTGAAGAGGAATTACCTTCAATCCAAGAGATATGGTCACAACCTTTGATTAAAACTCTTCATGAAAGATTGTAACTATTTTACAACTATATAAACATGTTTAATTCATTCCTATAACAATGAATTCTGGTTTATAATACTGAAATCTATTCTCTATTTATTTCTGCAAATAAAAGTATTCATTCTCATTCAATATCTCTAGAATCTCTAAATTAATTTATATACTTTGATTCTATGAGATTATCTTCCTTCTAAATCTTCACATACACTACATATTCTTGAGGATTTGATTATAGGAAATTGTACTATCAAAAGACAATTCGTGTTATTCAAAATACACTCGTCAACAAAGTATTTGTATTAAGTTGAAGTCCTCTTCGGCTGTTGAGGCGGAAAAGTTCCTGTTCAGCTGCTCACGTGTGATATACCTATTCCTCCGGGTTAAGTGAGGGGTTTTAGTCTAAATCCAGAGGATATTCTGGGACTGGACGTAGAACGGGAAGTTCGAACCAGTATAAAAATTCCTGGTGTGCTGACTTTAATTTTTATTTTACTGCTATTATCAGTTTCCGCATTTATATACCATATTACACGATCCTTAGTACTATACGTACACTTTCAAAATCAACTGCTAGTTAAATTCCTGATTTCTAATAAATAGATAACTGTTGAGATTTGTTGGCTGTTTGGACAATTGTTTGTGATGGATGCTAAATGGATGATATTTGGATGATCGGATGTTTATTTATATTTTTATATATATTGTTATCACCTCGTATATTACTTACAATATGTAAAACTGTAAATTGAATTACTTCGAATAATTTTGAGAAATAGGTTGAAATGATATATACCTATAATACTATGATTTGGATTGAAATGATATATATTCATCCTTGAAATTAAATTTAAGTAACTGATCACTTGGCCATATGGTAGAAAATTATATACGGACACCGGATTAGTTAAATTAAATGATTTAAAAATTTTGATTTTAAATAATTAGAATGATTTGGATTTAAAGAAATAAAATCAAATTTATGGAAATCGAATTCTTTCTTGAACTTGAGCTTAAATTATGGAATTTAATTGTGTAAACAAAATTGTTTGAAATGAAATTTGAGATTTTGAAGTACAATTAGAATATGATTGAGTTTCAGAAATTGATTTATTTCAAAGGATTTGGATTTTATTCAAACTTTGAAGTATTGCTAGGTGAACGTAATTTAAAACGATATTTCAAAATTGAGCTTGGAAATGAATCATTTTGAAGGTTTGAATCTTAAATTGAATATTAAAGTTAAATTTGATACAAATGATTTAAATCGATATTTCGAAATTGGACTTGGAATTAATATAAAAATTGAATTGGTTTAAAATTAAAATTAAATTGAAATTTAAACCATTGACTCATGTTGGATCAAAGTTGAAGTTAAAAATGAAAATCGAAATCGAAATTGATTTGAATGAAAATTGGAATCGAAGTTAATCCGAACTGAAATCGGAATAGGATCAATTAAATTGAAATGGAAATTGAATTATTTTGAATTTGGCAATTTTGAATTAGATCAGTTTGACTTTGAAACCATTTTTAAACAAAATTATTATAAACCATTTTAAAATCTATCTTTTTAAATACACAAATTATTTTGATCTTTCAAGCTATCTTCCTATATAAACCATTTTAATACTCAAACTATTTTCTATGAAGCTATTTTAATTATTTAACTATTTTAAAATTATTTAAATTATTTTCTAAAAATTCAAACTGGTCAAAGGGGTGAAATGTTTATATTTAAATCTTGCATTTAAGTGCGAATTGGATTAAAGTGAAGTTATAACCTAAATTGTAAATCGAATCAAAATTTTGAAGTGAAATCGATATACCGAACTGAATTGACACTTTGAAGTAAAATATGGTTTGTGAAGTAAATATGATATTTTGAAATGAATTTGATTTTGAAAAAAATATGATATTTCGATAACAAGTATGAATCGATTTTCAAAATGTATGAGTACCAACCGGTGTGTAAAACAGTGTTTGGTTGTTAAAGAGACCGGAGCCTCTTATTGCCATACTCTCTATCGATATTGGAACCACTTTAACAACTGTGTATGTGGCGTGATGATCCAATATGTAGTGATTGGATTTGGCATATGTTTGCTGGATTTGAAGAAAGAGAACGATGATGGAAAGACCCTAGCACTTGTGCCAATTTTAAATGACTAAAACATGACGGCTTGACAGGACCAAGTGGGCTAATTACCACGAGCAGATATCCGTTCTTCAATTTTCTTGGACTTGGTCCGTATTATTACTCTTGTTGTTGATTTTGATTGGTGCATCTTGGTTTGGGATAGCGTCCCTTTGATTTGATATGAGATAGATGGACGCAGTGAGCGGTCATGGCTATGATGCGTTACCACCAGCCCTGCGACTCGAACTGGTAGTATCCTACCTTGGGCATTGCCTCACGTGCCTTTTCAAACTTTTATCCTATATAAGACCACTACGATTTTGATTTAGTGTTGTCATATCACCGCGCATCCCTATCTACTGACGGTTTATTGGTGTTTTATATGCAAACTATACGACAATGCTTAAAAATGCCTTAAGGGAGATCAATGTAAAGCCTTAACGCTATTTTGATATTTATTTTATTGATTAGACATTATTTATGTAGCATATTCTACTACATATAAATATTTTGACGGATCCTTAAGAGATGGAAAAATCCCGTAACATCTCTTGAGCTATTGCACACATGTTATACACAAGATAGGAGATATGAAACCCCGTAAACATCTCTGATGCCATAGTACTCGTGTTATATGCGATATCGATTTGGCTCACATGAGAATATTTTAGTCTTGACTTGAGTGTTTTGTCTTTTCATTATGCTTGGGTCAGCCCTAGGTTTTCAGCTTATTGAAGATTTATTCTGGAGGACTAAAACAAAGATTTGGTATATTATTACTATTATTATTCATGCATCATATTGTCTGCCACATTATTTTACTTATCCCTATTGTATATAACTCCGATAAATGTTGTATAAATTATAATCAAATGTATAACGTAAACAGCTTCAGGAACTGTTTATTTGATGATTATATTTATCGTTCTGCTGCAACACCTGTGTTTGTTTCCTTCTTCCTTTCTCATTTTCTTAATTAACCCCATTGATTACCTATGTTCTCGATTGTTTAAGTAAGACATGTGTGGATTATTGTCAATTTACACCTTCCAAAATGTGGGTTATCATAGTAGACATTCATCATGATCAACAACCAAACCAGCCAATAAATCACAACAATTAACCAGTTATCAATATTAGGGATTTAACTAGCAATTCAATTTCAATATCAATTTAAGTGGAAATTTAATTCAATAGTTCAATTTTAATTAAAATGTCAACTTAAACTATCAGATAACAACCATTAACATTCTTATCACTTCTTAAATTTAATTCAACTAACATAAGCAAATTTAGTATTGCATGAGTGGGTTAAATCACCCACCTTTGATTTATAGCCTAATTAAAATCCAATAAAAGCCCAAAATTTGAGAAGTCTCCAAATTCAACTAAACCAGTTTCATGTTGTCCGGAATTTTGATACAAACCCAACGTATATAACCCCGTGTTAATCGGAGCTTGTATGGAAAAGTTACGCAAGTTTGAACATTTAAAATTAAAAATTAAAAATAATACAAGGGTAAAATGGTAAAATAATCCTCACCCTCAAAACCTTATACGAACAACCACACCCTCAAGCAAACCCAATCGCTGCCTCCCACAGCCGATGTCACCTCGATCGGACCACGCTAGCGCGATGCACAGAACGAGCCGCCCCTACCTACGGTCGTGCTACCATCTCCGGTGGGCAGAGCCGCTCCACCATTGCTGCTCAATTTCACTGATTTCTGGCAAATTCGTGCTGCCAATAGCACAAATGTAGACCACATATGCACTCGCCTCATCACCCACTACACTCCAGTGCTTTTCGATCGTCGATTGGTCGACGATCCACCGTTTATTTGCAAACCCTAATATGAATGACCAAAACTTCTTCACCAAATTCTAGCCAAATCGAGACTCAATTGCAAAAATGAACCGTAGAAGTAGTTTACGTTCATCGAGGGCTTCGTGGTGATATATTATATGATAGGTTTTGAGGAGTTTGAGTTTTCGATTTGATTTGGAGTTGGGAATTGGGGTTTTGAAATGTCTACCATTGAGAAGGAGCAGATAATTAAATAGACAGATAGAAATTGTACGTATAGAAAATGAAATAAGAAGCTGCTAGGGTTTATAACAACATATATAGACAGAGGTGGATAAGAATGGATGGAACAGATCGAATTGGGTCGAAACGATAACAACGACCCGAAAAGCAGGTTTTGTTCCCGAAACGAAAATGGGTCATCCAATATATCATAATATAGGTTTTCAAAATTTTAATCTCAATGGGACAAATTTCGAACCCTAACTCTACTGTATATAGAAGTTAGCATTCAAATGAAATTATATTCATTTAAATTCCATTAATTGATTTCTACATATTTCAAGCTTGCACGATCAAACGATGAGTCTGATCGCTATGAAACTTGAAATCTTATAATAAGTCACTATTACGGATTCGATGAAACTGGTTTCATCGAAATCCGAGACAGTTCCGAAAAAGACTAATTTTACACGTTAATTAAAAGAATTATTATTTTAAAATCAATTTAATCACTTTTAAATTCAAGTTTAAAAGTTAACAATTTTCATCATTCCTGATTATCACAGAAATTAATAATATTTTTAAAATTAAAATTTTCAATGTTAAAGTCAAGATTTGAATATTACATTAGTTTTAGCGTCCAATTACAACTGTAACAAAACCCCAGTTTATTATATTTTAAATTCCAATTAATTCTTTTATTTTGATTTACACTCTTATATTAAATCAATTATTACCCTATGAATTAATTAAACATAAGCTTTCATTTTATTTCACTCAAACTCTATAGTTAAATTCTTTTCTTATATTAACCGTAATATTTCATTACATTAAATTCCATTTATTTCCAAATTAATTTCAAACGGATTAAATAATAAGTTGACAAATAATACAATTGCTATACATTAGTAATTCAACACATTTCTAAATTTATTGTTTATAAACAAAAGCTAATAAATTTACGTACTAATTAATTGATTTCATATTCTCTATTAAACCTTATTTCAGTTTACGTATAATTTCACCATTAATACAATGTTTAATACATTCCTTATTAACCTACAATTAGAAACAAATTAACTTTACAATTATTTCAATTGATTAAAATTACATTAACAGTTGTAATTTCATCCAATCAACACTATTAAATTATATTCTAGTAATTTTTTCCATTTATAAATCATAAAATTTTAATTTCTCATAATATTAAATTCCAAAATCTTATTAAATTTAATATTTTAATTATAAAAAATACGGGTCGTTACAATATCTCCCACTCAAAACTTTTCGTCCCCAAAAAGGAACAGGAAAGAATCAAGAGGTTTAATATATTTTTATTCAAAATAATCAATTTATAAACAATTAAAATTACATATTTAAGTTCAATAAAATAATAAAAATTTGAAATAACTCAACTTTCACAAAATTTTCTAAGTCCTACATTTACAAAAAAAATCGCTAAAGTCTCCTTTGCGCGGATAGGTCCATAAAAATAATAATATCACTAATTTCATTATATATATATATATATATAACATATTTCAATAATAAAATATTGTTACAAAAACCATTTTGTTGGGCAAACATACTTTATTTATGAAATCAAAAGCAACAACTATTGCTTCAATAAACCTGTATTTCACTTATATAATCCAAACAAGTTAAAACTATGTAAAAAGAGTAATATATTAGTTGTTTCAATTTATATACAAACTCTACAACATAATAATAAAAAATCATATGCAAACAAAAGCAGTACAACCATTATATGCGACCAAGGAAGCTATCAAACATCTATTGCAACCAAACCCATGCTTTGTTCAGGTTTAGACACTTTTCATAGCATAAGGGTGATAAATAAACTAACAAGTGTATCTTACGCTCAACAACCTTAGATAATTACTCAATAGATTATTCATACAACCTTATACAATTTGAAGTATTATTTCCAAAACATTCCACAAGCCAACAACATAGAATTTTAAATATTATTTAAGTTTATTCTATTGGTTTCCCTTTTTCTCACCTTTAACTTTTCATTTGTTTTAATTTTCACTCATTCATACAAGATCACCTTTTTTGTTCAATTACTTACATAAAAATTTTCCATTCAATATTTGAAATCATCAATTAATCCATTATTAAAGTATTACCTACATTTCATTGCAGTTTAATTGCAGTTTAATTCACATTTATTATTTACTTGATTTCCATTTAATATTAATACTCATAAATGAATCGTTATTTAAGTTCATCAAAATTTGACTCACATCCATTCCTTCATATACAGTATCAATTAATAATAAACTTATTTATGAATCATTTCAGCATTTTTTGAGTTTATAATCATTTACTTAAATGGTATTCTCCTTTTACAATTCAGTTTAATTATTAGTATTTTAAAACATTAAATCGCGTTTATACATTCCTTGTACATCTTAAATTTCCATTTGTAAATATATGTTCATTTTGAAATATTTTTGTTACTTAAGCTTTCACTTGTATAATATTCTATTACATATTCGTATTTAACATTTCAACTTTTTAAATATTTCTGGTAAGTTTTACATATGTTTTTAGAATGTAACTGAGTGTTTTATCTTATTCATATTAGTTAACAAAAATGTTCAATAGTTTATATTTTCTTAGTTTTCATTATCTTTTAATTTACAAATTACAAAGCTTCATTTTTTTTATAGTTACATTAAACACTTAGCTTCTAATTTCTTATTTCTCATTTTAGAAGTTTCCACTATTAAAATTTTATTTTATTTCTTCAACTGGAATCATTAATTAACATGAACTAAAGAATTCAAACACCAGGTTCATTTCTAATCATTTTGAAATAATATATATACTCATATCTTTTCTATATATCAAATCATACTTGGAAATTTTAAAAGTCAAATATGTTTATCAAACTAGATGTGTAGCAAAGATACTACAGTGGTCTTCCCACTTTGAAATTCAAAAATGAATGTCGATGATGTCGCGATCATCACCGAAATTATTTTCCAACAACAGAAGAGGGTAGTACGGAACTTACTTCCTTTTTAATTTTAAAACATTCCTTTTTTACATATTTCTTTCAAACCTCTTTTGAAAATATTTAATATTGAAAATACTTTCAAATAATACTACAATATTTTTTTTCCAAAATCCTTAAAAACCAAATTCTAAACACCAAATACAAGTTCTTAAATTTTCAATTTAAATTCATTTTGTCGGTAAATCATATTTTACCCACTATATTTATAAAATTACATTTTCTTATAACATATAATAGTCAATAGTTTTAAGAACCTGGACTTACCATACAATAAATGACAATAATTGAATATTATCATTTACTAACAACCAACATAACAAAAACAACAATATTAATTTATGAAAAATTATTCTCTTAAACATAAAGTATAATATAATATTAGGTAAAATTATTTCATTTACCAATTTCAATAACAATATTATGTTGGTTTACCCTATTCAAGTGTTTAGAAATCCCTATCGATGCCATATCGTCCTATATGCCGATCGAAATTCATAAATACTCAGCAGAACAAATTAACACAATAGAAAATATTTTTTTATATTACTAACAAATATGCTCTCTTGTATATATACACTTAGACTCATTCTAGGGTATCATTACCCTATCTCTAATGAGTTTATCCCCAAACAGGCTAAGGTATATCTAAACCGAAGCTCTGATACCAACTGTGACAGCCCACCTTTTAAGACGGTTTAAATCGAAAATAAACCACACATGTCTAACTCAAACTATTCAAAAGCAGGGATTTTCAATGGGATTTGATGATAAAACAAGAGGAAAGAAAAAAACAAAACACAAAATTTGGCAACGGAATGTTAACCAAATAAACAATTCATGAAGCTGTTTTGCAATATACATTTGGTTACACAATTTTTACAACAATAATCAGAGTATGACGACAACATACCAACATGATGCAGTAGATAATTTCTAATAATATAATATACAAAAATCTGTCTTCAACACTGAAATTCTTATGCTGACCCGAGCGTAATGAAAAGACAAAACACTCAAGTCAGAACTAAAAGTTTTTATGTAAGTTAAATCAACAACAAATAAACATGAGTGCAATAGCTTTAGATATGTTTATGAGATTTCACATCTCCTATCCAGTGTACAACGTAAGTGCAATAACTTAAGAGATTTTACGGGATTTTCTATCTCCTAAGGATCCGTTAAACTATTTATATATAGTAAGATACGATATGTATGTAGTGTCTATCAATAAAGTAAATATTTTTCTTAGCGTTAAGTCTTTACATTGACCCCCCCTTAACACATTTTTAAGCAGGTAGTCTATGCAGGTCTTGTAACATAACCAGTAACGTCGGTAGCCAGTGAGTCCCCTATAGATACCATACTAAAACAAAATCGTAGTGCGTGCGTATAAGGATAAAGAGTATGACAATGCACGTGAGGCAATATCCAAGATAGGATACTACCAGTTTGGGTCGTAGGGCTAGTGGTAACGCATTGTACCTACGACCGCCCACTGCGTCCAACACCCCCAAAATCAAATCAAACGAAATCAAGCTGCACCGATCAAGCTAACATCAATATAGTAATACGAAGACGTGTATCTGCTAGGAGTAGCTAGCCCACTTGGCCCCAACAAGCCATCCTGTTTTAGTCATTTCAAATTGGCACAAGCGTCGAGGTCATCCTTCATTGTTCTCTTTCTTCAAATCCAGAAAATGTTCACCAAATCCAACCACTTCATTCTGGATCATCCACCACATATACAGTTGTTAAAGTGGTTCCAATATTGACAGAGAGTATGCTAATAAGAGGCCCCGGTCTCTTTAACAACCAAATGTAATTTTTCACATCGGTTAGTTCTTTTACATTTCAAAACTGATTCACATTTGATATCAAAATATAATATTCAATTCAAAATATCCTTCATTTCAAAATCACCATATTTACTAAAAATATGTCATTTCCATTTGAAAAATATCATTCCAAATTCCAACTTAGGTTATAACATCGTTTAACCACATTTGCGTTTAAATCAATGATTTAAATATAAACATTCCAACTTTGCAGAGTTTGAAACTTTTAGAAATAGTTTGAATATGTTTGAATAGTTTAAAATAGCTAAATAGTTTTAAAGTAGTTTAATATAAAATAGTTTGAGTATTCAAAATGGATTATATAGTAATATAGTTGGAAACATCTTAATAAATTTGAATATTAAAAAGATAGATTTTAAACAGTTTGTATTAAAATAATTTATTTCGAAGATAATATCAAATCAAATCGTTTCATTCCATTTTAATTGATCTGGACTCATATCCAATTTCAAATCGACAAACTCGATTTCCAATCTTCAATTCAATTGACTTGGTTTAGATTAATGTCAAATCAACTTGATTTCAATTTCAATTCAAATTAACTTCAATTTTGAAACGTTCATTTTGACTTCAAATTCGTTCAACAATCCAATTCATTCATTTAAATTTCAATCCAACTATTGTTTAAATCATTTCAATTTTTATTAATTTCATGCACAATTTCCATTTACCGATTTAAAACACTTAAATCAATTTGAACCTCATTGTTCAATTTTAGACCCAAATCTTTAAATAATTCAATTTCCCAAAATTAAAGTCATATATCAATTATAACGTCACATTTCTAATTCAATTCTTTAAGATAATTTCCTTTTAACCAATTTTAGCTTCAACATTTCAAAGCTTGAATTAGAAAATAATTCAATTCATATAAATCCAAAATTTATTTCTTTAAACGATATTATTTAATTAAAATACAAATTCAAGATTTTAAAAACTACTTAATTTAACCAATCCGGTGTCCGTATATAATTTTCTACCTTATGTCCAGTGATCGGTTATTTCAATTTTTAATTAGAGGGATGGATATATATCATTTCAATCCAAATCAAAGTGTCATATGTATATATCATTTCAGGCTATTTCTTAATTTATTCGAATAATTCAAATAACAGTTTATATACTGTCACTTATTAAACAGAGTGATAACAAGGATATATAAAATAAATGAACATCCAATCATAAAATATGTCGACAAATAGACATCCATTACAATCAACAAACAAACCAGTCAATAAATCACAACAATTAACTAGTTATCAATATCAGGGATTAACTAGAAATTCAATTTCAATATTAATTTAAATGGCATTTTAATTCAATAAAATTCATTTTCAATTAAAATGTCAACTTAAACTATGAAACAACAACCATTAACATTCTTGTCACTTTATAAATTTAATTCAACTAACATTAGAAGATTTAGTATTGCATGGGTGGGTTAAATAACTCACCCTTGATATATATAACCAATTTAAAATCCAATGAAAGCCTAAAATTTGAATAGTCTCCAAATTCAACCAATCAAGTTTCTTGTTGTTCGGAATTTCGATACGAACCAACTTAAGAAATCACGCGTCAATCGGAGCTCGTATGAAAAAGTTACGCAAGTTATAAGAACATTTAAAATTAAAAATTAAAAATAATACAGGGGAAAAATGGTAAAAGCATCGTCACCCTCAAACCCTTACATGAACAACCGCACCCTCAAGCAAACCCAGCCGCCGCCTAACTTCATTGCTGCAGCCTTTCATAGGCGCTGTCACCTCGACCGGACAACGCCAGCGCGATGGACAGGACGAGCCGCCCCTCCCTATGGTCGCACCGCCATCTTCGATGGCTAGAGATACTCTGCCATTGCTGCTCAATTTCACTGATTTCTGGCAAATTCCTGCCCCAATAGCATGAACAAAGACCACAGATGCACTCGTCTCATCGCCCTCTATGCTACGGTGCTTCTCGATAGTCGATTGGTCGACGATCCACCGTTTATTTGCAAACCCTAACATGAACGACCAAAACATCTTCGCCAAACTTTGGCCAAACCGATACTATATTGAAAATACGAACCACAAATGCAGATTATGCTCGTCAAGAGATTTGCAATGATACATTAGATGATTGAGTTTGAGGAGTTTGAATTTTCAATTTGATTTGGAATTGGAAATCAAGATTTTGAAATATCTACCATTAAGAAGAAACAGATAATTGAATAGTTAGATAAAATTGTACGTACAGAAAATGAAAATAAGAAGCTGCTACGGTTTATAACAGCCTATGTATAGCCAGAGATGGATAAGAACGGATGGAACATATCGAATTGGGTCGAAACGATAACAACACCCGGAAAGCCTGTTTCATTCCCGAAACGAAAGTGGGTCATCCAATATATCAAAACATAGGTTTTCAATATTGCTAAACTTAATTGGGTTAATTTAAAACCCTAATTCTATTGTATGTAGAAGTTAGCTTTAAATAAAATCAAATTATATTCATTTAAATTCCATTAATTGATTTCTATGTGTTTCAAGCTCGCACGATCAAACGATAAGTTTGATCGCCACGAAACTTAATTACCTATAATAATTTACTATTGCGGATCCGATAAAATTAGTTCGTCAAAATCTAAGACGGTGCCCAAAAAAACTAATTTTACACATTAATTGAATGAATTATTATTTTAAAATCAATTTAATCACTTTTAAATTCAAATTTAAAAATATTCCATTATTCCTAATTACATAGAAATTAATAATATTTTTAAAATTAAAATTTTCCATGTTAAAGTCAAGATTTAAGTATTACATTAATTTTAGCATTCAATTACAACTGCAATAAAAGTTTATTATATTTTAAATTCCAATAAATTCTTTTATTTTGACTTACACTCTTATATTAAATCAACTATTACCCTATGAATTAATTAAACATAAGCTTTCATTTTATTTCACTCAAACTGTACAGTTAACTTCTTTTCTTATATTAACTGCAATATTTCATTACATTAAATTCCATTGATTTCTAAATTAATTTCAAACGTATTAAATAATAAGGTGACAAATAAAACAATTTCTATACATTAGTAATTCAACACATTTCTGAATTTATTGTTTTGCAAAAGCTAATAAATTTACGTACTAATTAATTGATTTCATATTCTCTATTAAAGCCTATTTCCATTAATTACATATAATTTCACCATTAATACAACGTTTAATTCATTCCTTATTAACCTACGATTATGACCAAATTAACTTTACAATTGATTGAAATTACGTTAAAAGTTTTCAATTTCATCCAATCAACATTATTAAATTATATTCTAATAATTTTTTCCATTTATAAATCATAAAATTTTAATTTATCACAATATTAAATTCTAAAATCATATTGAGTTTAATATTTTTAATTATCAAAATACGGGTTGTTACTATCTTGGTACCTACTATCCCGACTTTCCCAATCTACGACCTTCACAGGTTGCCAAATCAACTCTATCTTTCCAAAGTCTCACGAATTAAATCTGGTCCGAGTTGAATTTTGTAGGTTTTTCCACCAACAATTTGGCGATTTGCATAACCTCCCATAAAATGCTTTGAAGGGTGTCATACCGATCATCTTTGGTGACTACTATACGTAGATTCTACAAGAGGTGGGTGCTACTCCTAACGTCCTCCAAAGTCCATGATGCAAGCTCTTAATAAATCCTACAAGATCCTATTAAGTCTTCCAGTTTATCTATGGGTTGTAAGTGGTGCTAAGATTCAATGAAGTTCCTAAAGCTTTCTTCAAACTCCTCTAAAATTCTCAAGTAAATAAGGGGTCTCTATCACTAATGTTTCTAATCAGAATTCCATGAAGTCGAACCACCTCCTTGATATAAATTATGCTATAGATGTTGTGGTTATATTGCTTCTAATGAAAAAAGTTTTTTTTAAACACCTAGCGACAAATTCTGCTACCTTTTTCTTCACCTATCCCTATACATTTTATCTCTTTCTTGACATGGTGACATTCTGGCGAACTAAAGTTTATTTTTCCAAGAATCCTAAAGCTTCTTGGTAATTTTCCTTCTTGGTTTTTGATAAACATGGTCCATTCATTACTTCAGTTAATAAACCTATAATAATTGATCATTATAGCCAAAATTGAACCATGACTAATCAATCCTCACCTAAATCTCTTTAATCTTTTATAAATTTTAGAATCCATCTATTACTTCAATTCAGTTCCATCATAAATGCCATATTAGGTTGTGAAAATAAGGGACACATCCCTATAATTAAATTTAATACACAAAACTTCCTCCAAAAAAAAAGATATAAATTACATCCTTATTTTTAAATACTCCAAATTTCTTTCCTAAAATACCCCTTTATTCCATTGTATTCTTCATACGTGCATGTTATTCTCACGTGCATAATTAAATTTTGCACCTCATTTAATTATCAATCTTTAAAATGCAATAACTTTTTGTAGAAACGATGGATTAACAAACCGTTTTCACCATTAAATCACAAATTTTATTATCTTTCTAGTGAGTGGCATTGTGCATATGGAAAAATGACATATGGTATGATTGCAGAAAATTCTGCAATTATACGCGATAATTGCAGACAATTTTGCAATTATACGTAATAATTGCAGAAAAGTCTGCAATTATATGCAATAATTGATGTCTGCAATTATATGGTATAATTGCAGACATTCAACAATGATATGCAATAATTGCAGAAATGTCTACAATTATACGCAATTATTGCAGAAATTTCTACAATTATATGGTACAATTGCAGACATCCAACAATTATATGCAATAATTGCAAAAATGTCTGCAATTTATGCAATAGTTGTAGAAATCTCTGCAATAATTGCAGAAATCTCTACAATAATTGTGGAAATCTCTGCAATTATATCCAATAATTATAGAAATGTCTGCAATTATTGCAAAAATGTCTGGAATAATAGCATAATCGTCTGCAATTATACGGTATGACTGTAGAAATGTCTATAATTATATGGTATGACTGCAGACAACTCTATGATTACTTGGAATAATTGTAGAGTTTTCTGCAATTATTCGACATAATTGCATAAAAGTATGCACTTATATAAAATAATTGCATAAAATTCTGCAATTATTCCATATAATTG
The DNA here is from genome assembly GCA_030765085.1 of Allium cepa. Lineage (NCBI taxonomy): Eukaryota > Viridiplantae > Streptophyta > Magnoliopsida > Asparagales > Amaryllidaceae > Allium > Allium cepa. The sequence goes on from CM060934.1 coordinate 609,705,107, forward strand.
CATAAAAGTTGGCAGTTATATGGAATAATTGCTGACATTTGAAGAAAAATCAACGATTTGTTCAAATATTGCAGAATTCTCTGCTAATATATGGAATAATTGCAGCCTTACTACAAATATGGCTTTTCGGCATCAACAATGGATCTTAATTTAAGGATCATAAATTTTTTGATTTTTTGGTGAAAACGGTATGTTGATCCGATGTCTCTACAGAAAGTTATACGCGTTTGAATATTAAAAACGTAAAGGGTATTAGGGTCTTTTTGCACATGTGGATTTGAAAACAGTGACTGGAAATGTAAATTTAGTGTGGGGAGGATGTTTTTTCTATTTTGAAACTTAGCAGGGATGTGAGCTAGTATTTCCTTATTCAATCCCCATTTAATTTCTTTTTACTTTCATCAGTTACAAATTTATTGCCCGTTAAATTTGTAATCAATGTCCAAAAATCTTAATCTGTTAATTACTAACTAATACGTACATAATCTAAATTGTGCTATTTATATTTATTTATTTATTTTTAGTCGTTAAGCGCAGTTATACATGTATGTATATTTCTAACTACCAATTTCTAAACTATAACACTTATGTACATTATTTTTAATATATAAGAGCTATCCTACTAAAAAGGATTACCATTATAAGTTTTCATCAATTAACCACAAATGATATGTTTTCTTTGTTTGAGATTACAAGGGATCATTTCTTTCTTTTATTAAAACAGACGGTGTAAACTACAGAGAAGAATATCCATGTCTTACACATTTATTTTCCTTTTGGTACAACTCTTGTTAATTCAAACAATGCGCTTTTAAATGTATTTTGGAATTGGATAATTTGTGGAAATTACATAGAAACCGCTCCAAAATCAAAATATAGAAGTTCACATTCTATAGAAAACCTAATTTACAACACAATTATAGATCTAAAACAGCTTAACAGCTTTACCACCTTCTATAAATAAAGGTTTGAGATTGATTTTAAATTTCCAAATTAGGTTGTATATACTATTCCTATTTTATTTATGTAACGACCGCCCTATACAACCAGCACCAATAATTCCTACATGATTCGTTGTTGCCATACCCGGTTGATATAGGACGATCATCAGGGTTGAAAATGAAACAAACACAGCATATAACATGTCGTATATCTCATCAAGCATGGACAATATATAATATCATAGATATAAAAAAAGAGACAGTAGTAACAATGTGAACAAATCATCAGAGTATAAGATCCACAGAGTTATACATATAGAGTATATACAATGAATTAACTTGAATAACTATCTTAACAAAAAGGAAATAAGCGAGCATTGGCAAGGCTCCACAGTGCTGCCTAGTGGAAAGTATAGGGATCCAAATATGTATAAAATATGAGATAGCTCCATCCAGCTCGTCTTTCGCACAGCTACTGCATCGCCTAAACCTGTTACCCGGTCTATGCATTTAAGAGTATCCAAGATAAGAAGAAGCAAAGTACGAAACCTTAGGTCAAAAAACAATTTGATGTAAGTAGTAATTGAGTCTCAAAATACTGTACATGTAAATATTGTAAGGAACAAAAGTACACGAACTACACCTGGCATGTCCTAGCAACCAAAGAGTGAGCACATAACAATGAATATGCTATTCTATAAATATCATACAGGTATTGTACAACATAGAATGGTGGATGGCCAGATATCCCTATCTCCAGCACCTACTCCCAATGATATCAACAAGTGATAGCTTACTAAATAAGCAACCATAACATCCATCAATCAATACTTAATATCACTCATCCCTATGCCTTAAATATATGATAGCTCATATGGCCCTCATGCCAGGGAATAATGGAAATCCCAGTTTTCATTGTACTCTTGTATCACGCAGCCTGAAGCTCGATATATGTTCCGTAGCCAAGCTAGACACTAGAACCAAAGCCATTGGTCTAAGGTATACAGATCCCTACATGTCCATAGGCGTCCCCACATACAATACCCTAGCTTTGAGTACAATAGAAAATACTTTGAGTATCAATGATTCCTTAACACGTATACATCCGAGCTCCCCTTTGCTTTATTCAGATCCGAGCCCATCTCTAGCTTAATCCAGTTTCCATTATCCAGGAGCCCCCTACAATCCTCATTCTACAGCTCTCTCCTTTATCGAATTGCTATATTCAGTACTTACACACTCCATGAGTCACAAACCGAAGACATATATCTTCCATCATGGAGTTACATCGCCATCCAACCTGATGCGAATAAGCCAACACCTCCAGCATTATCTAAGAGCTTGCACTCCATCCTGTAGAAAAATCATTTCATCACCATGCATAAAAATAACTCGGTACGAGTTAAAATGACTCGACATCGAGTCATATACTTAGTCAATTTTGACTAAGTTACCTTTTATGCTTTTGGAACTCCAATCCCAAGTGCTTCGGACCCCGGCCCATCCATCAAAACAACTCGGCCCTCAATCTAAAACACTCAACTCTAATTCTAGAAACCACTCGACATAACATCCAACCCTTAACCAATTCTTTGGAACTTGCCTTGGGTCTATCTCCACTAGCCAACACTTAGAGATTGCCAAAATCACCGCACCATCTGAGCCATAGAAATGACTAGGTACCATGTTAAAAGACTCAGTACCGAGTTATTTACTTAACCATTCTGGACATGTGAATTGAGCCACAGGCTCCCTCCATGCTTTAGAGCACGTCCTCCATGTTTCGTCCAATTCCGACCAATTTTGCTTTCGACTTGCCAAATTCACCAACCTATCTTCCTAAACATCAAAAACACTAGCAAACCATATTAAATCATAACATACAAGCATAAAGTAACATGTAATTATGTCGATTCAAATAAGAAATACATAGAATTATAGCAATCAGGCATAGTCTAATTAAAATGTAAGCAATAAATGGACATACAAATATAAATAGGATAAATTATAAAGCCATTATTAAAATCATATTATAATTCATCAATTTAGGTCATAATCATATGTTAGCATGTGATTAATGTTAGAAACGGGTTTTAAGGTTAAAAATCATATTTAAATCAATAATTCTACCATATAAACATGCATAGGATAATGAGAAGGCATAAACCACTCATCTACCATATAAACATATGATCTGTTTTTCCATTATGACCACTCTGCAGAATGGGAAACCATCATCCAGAAGCAATGAAACTAGTTTGAGATCTTAATTCAACACCTATAAAATATTATAGCCTAAACAATATTTCTAGGGTTCAATATGGAAATTCGGGAAAAAAATTCTAGTTGTGTAAAATGTCCCTAAGAATAATATTCTAAAATTATAGGATCAAATGACCTCAAATGAATAAAATAAAAATATTTTACGATCCTCTGATACGTAAAATATGGTTTTGTTACAATTCATATCCTAAAACCTTTAACCTATTAGGTAGTGATCCCTATCTACTCCATATTAAAATTTTGGTTTTGCTCTCACCATTCCTTATAAAACTAAAATTTCACAACTATAAAGTGCTAAATCCAATATCTTTATCTTTGAAAATATAAGCTTAGAAACCTTCATCAAGAATTCAAAATTGATTAGTTCCAATGAAAACCATGATATTTTTCCTTCCCAAATACTTTCTACATCAAAGATTTATTCTTTTAAAAGTTGGAATTTTCATCCATAACATTCAAAAATTGGTTGGTTTTCAAAATATGATAAATTTTCCTTTTTAATTACTTCCTATAACAAAGGCTTTCTTCTTTTGAAAGCAGGATTTTTTAATGATACAAGTGATACTCTATTCAAGCAAAATATTCATTTTTGTTGTCTTGGAGACTTGAACCCATGACCTTTAGAACCTCCGTCTAAAGAATCACACCCTAACCACTTGAGCTAGAGGTCTTTGACTTCAAAGTAGGATTTTTAACCCAAAACATTCAAAACTCAGTTATCATACCAAATAATGATTCATTTCAATTTCTTTTCAAAAACATCTTGTATAACTTTAAACATTGAAAAGTGGAGTAGACGACGATAACTTCCATCCTATTATTTTCCTCTTATATTATTTCTAACTATATGACTTATAAATTCCTAATGCTATTACTATCTATTTCGACTATAATTTTACGCATTTCCTTATACAGGGATGTTCCTCCTACCTATCATATCACGCATTCCTAACCTTCTATTCTTTCTATCCTATTTCAATCAAGTGTCGCTTCCATATATACGCACTTTTAAAAGAACTTTAAAGAAAAGAATTACTATATATTTCGCTATATATATTTAATTATTTATTTTAACCGGTAGGAGGGGTTATATGTGTGTGTATGTATATCTATTTATTCCTATTCTAACTCATTAATTCCTACGCTTAGGAATACTAGAACATATTTATGTGTACATTCTGTAAAGAACATCTATTTCCATATTTTAACGTATGTTAACCCAAAAAATGGATCGACGCCCTGGATTGAGTGTAAAAGCACCATCTTTGTTTATCAAGGCAAATAAAATAGGAAAAAGAAATAGTAAATCATAGAAAAATTAAATAGATAAGAAGATTTTTATAGTGGTTCGGCTGTTAGCGAAGCGTACGTCCACTTTATAGCTTCTTTTATTGATCAACTGCTATTACAAAGGAATTTTAGATTACAGTATTATTCTTCTTTCCCAGATTAAAGCAAGCCACCATTATTAGAGGCAAAAAGAAGATCAATCTCAACTGTTGCTTAATGGTTATTGTATGGGAGAAGAAGAGTGAAGAAATATTGGCAGAGCTTCAGTAGAGATCTGATCCCTTTACTGCTGCAGATAGTATGGTATTTATCGGGGTTAGAGAGCACTTGGGCTAGAGCCACTTTAGCAAAAGCCAGTCATCACGCAGAGGTCACTAAGGAAGTTTGGGGGTGTTTGGAGCTAACTTTTCGAATCGATACTGATCCAAAAAGTTGTTAAGTTTTGAGTCTTCTCAATTTGGCTGTCTTTCGATCCTATAATTGAATGCCTTGTCGGAATATGAAGTCGTTTGGAGTTGGTTTGATCGTCCATCTTCGTAGATCATCCAATCCATTCCTTCGTAGAAGATCGATCCATAACTCACATAATACTTCACCTAATTACACAAAACTTCATACATGTAAAGTTGATGAGTAAAATAGCCTCCAAGTTGGATCTCATGGGGCAAGTCCTAATCTAAGTGGGTCAGACCGATACGTTAAAGTAGCTCAATTTAGGGGAGATCAATCCATATCTTGCTCGATACTTATAGAAATCAAATGAAAATTTTCAGGTAGCTTTTAGAGGGCATGTGAGACCTATACACCGGATCTCAGATAGTGGGGCCTAATTTAGTTAGGTACGACCCGATCCAAATTTTGGATCAGTACAGATCCAAACTAGCTTGGCCAAATGACTTCATTTCTGGTCTGAGCCTTATTTTATGTCTTCTAAATGTCCCCTCTAAATTTCAAGTCAATCCAAGTTTGTATGTGTTCTGTAGGTCCATTTTAACTTGCCCTAGTTCAAACGTGGGTAAGTATTTGAATGAGTCTTCACTTCTTGAACTAAGTTGCTTGGAATGTTACCAAACTTGATAGGTGAGCTTAGTAGAGACAAAAGAGCATAATGCAAATGGTTAAAAGGAAACAGGAGCCAACATTTTGGATCGGTATTGATCCAATTGGATCGGATCGGCATCGATCCGAAGAGTTAGCGTAATTCTAGACCAAATTTCTTATGTTTCTTTGTCTTGTACTTCTAGGCCTTCAGATCAAGTTTCAAGTCGTTTGACTTGATAACTCCTTTTGAATTCTATTGGGTTAAAAATCTAGTTAACACTTGCCCCCCAAAGTACTCCTTTTGATTAAAAGGTATGCTTTGCTTCAGCACAAGTTCCAGTAACAAGTCTTCGATTGTTGAGCTTCTAATTGTTTTAGCCTTGGCGACCGTCTAGTCCCTCTGGATTCTTTCATCAATACAAGTCATTCCAAACCTGTTATAGCCAAAGACTCTAGATTCTACCTAACTATAATCTATACATCACAATCATTCTGGTTTCATTCAGGGTTATTACATCACATATCTCTAATTACATTACACATCTCTAATCGTCACGTGTTCATTCGGGATTTACATCCTCACAACTCAGATTTAATTCAGAGTTAAAAATCACATCATATATCAAAATCATATTATATCACATCATATATCAAAGTCTACCCATATTCATCCTGGATTTATCCATTTTATTCTATTTATAAGGCATTCAAAACCTTTTCGCAAAATCAAATTCGTTTTAACATTCGATCTCTCCAGACCGTTTAAGTTTAATGCACGATCTCTTTGGATCGTTTAATATTTAGTTAAGGGGGATTAAATAAGCCCATCCACTCACCCTCTATTAAGGGGACTTACTTCTTGCACGTTGGCCTGCCTTTCCAATCGAGACTCTATGGCATCGATATCGTACAAGTCCATCCACTCGCTCTCCAGCAAGGGGACTTGCACCATGCACTCTAGTCATGTTTCTCTGGTCGGGACTCTATGACACTAAAAATTAGTCATCACATTAAATATGGATTTTAAGAAATTAAAATTTTAAATCAAAGCAAATAAGTAGAAATTAAAAATGCAAAAATCCTGAATTTTTATCCTAGACATCCGACTCAAAGCATGGCAAGGGACCAATCTAGGCTTTATGCATGTCCAAGCGGTCCGAGATTATTACCCTAAGCATTCATCCTAGAAATCTGACTCAGAGCGCAACTAGGAACCAATCTAGGTTTAGCACACGTCTAAGCTGTCTAGGTCATTATTGTTTTTACTGCTAATATACGAAAAGAACAGTGCAAAAAAGAAACCAAAGCAAAGAGTAGCAGCTAGATCTAACTTCCCATCCATCCCGGTTATGGGATTATCTATCTTGGACCAGATCCTTTGGCATTCCTTGAAACATCTACTGGGGTGGTAGCTGCTCCGGCTGTGCCATCGTAGCTCTATTCCTCACGTACAGCCATAGTTGGTTGTTCCAAACCAGTTCTTCTACCAGATCACAAAGGTGTCGGCACTCATTCATTTCATGTCCGCCCATCTCATGGAAGATGAAAAACTTTCTAAATCCTTTCTCTCAATCAAAGGGCTCTCTTCGCGGAGGCTTCCGATAGGGAATTTGCATTTATTGTCTAGGTATATCCTTTCTAAGGTTTCGGTTAGCTTAGAGTAGGAAAAGAATTCAGGCTCCTTCCTTTATCGTTTCGGTTCCCTAGAATCATCAACACCTTCTATTCTCCCTTTGTCTTTTCCAAATCCTACTCTAACGGATCCCTTGCCATCGACAACATAAATTTCGGTATCTCCAGCTTCATCTTCAGCATCAGCATTAGCATAAGCATCCTTTTGATGTAAATATCTCTTAGCTTTATAGTAAAACTCAGCAAGATCAATTGGTGGATCCCTCTTAAGTGTAGCCCTGAAGTCAGTCTTGCTTGCGACTTAAGACTCTGTCTCCATCAAAATCACTGATAGGACTGGCCTATCAACCGTAGTTGCTGCTGCATTGAATCTTGTTAAATAATTTCTCAAAGTCTCCTTGGGCCTTTGTTTCACATTTGCCAATGTCATCACATTCTTTGTTTGTGAGATATGGACTCAGAATTGTCTTAGAAATCTGCCAACTAACGTGGTCTATGTGCTAGTGGACCCAATCTCAAGTTGTTTAATCCACATCGCTGCTAAACCCATCAAGTATAATAGGAAGCACCGCCCCATTACTTCCTCAGAAGCACCCAACACCTCCATATGTCGGATATATCTCATCTGATGAATCATTGGATCGGTCTTTCCATCGTACATTTCCAATATAGAAAGCTTGAAATCGGGAGGATTTCTCACATTCTGGATATAGCAGTAAATGGGTCTCTATTCACATCTTCCAAACCTTGACCCATGGGTCTCCTCTAACCAACCTTCTTACTAATTTAGCATTTCAATTTTCACCACCCAATGAAGGTCTTCATATGAAAGCAATGTTTAGCCCCCTGCCTTGGCAAGGGGGCAAGGGAAATCCAACGCATACTCCACCAGTTGTACACTAGTGTTCTACCCTACTGTTTTAGTTTCCGTCATCCGCTCCTCTAGGTAGCCCTGGCATATATTCCTCTACCGGTTGCATTTTAGTATTCAGATTAGCTCCCATACTACCAGTTCCTGGAGTTTCAACAGTCACTCCATTGTTGGGCCTTTCGGTGCCAGCTCCAATATTGATCCCATCATCGGCGTTGATTCCCAGGTTGACTACCGTGTTGCCGCCAAGTATTGGTTGCTCAGGGCATGGAGGCAATGTTCCATCTTGTTCTAATCCAACTCTTGTAGCTCTTGTATTATTCTCTAGGGTCTGAATTTATGCATCTCTTGCATTCCTTATTGCCCATCCTTTGGAAAAATCCCTCCGTCGTCTATTGTTGCCTTGCCAACATTCCATCCCGCATCTCCTTCATCATCCTTTCCATTTCTTCTCTTGCAACACAGTTCGATTGGTGAGAATTTGAGGATACTTATTGATTGCCCCCAGGCTCGAGTTGACTTGCTCTAATTTTAGACCTTGCGTTGGGCCTCTTCATTTTTCCTAAATGTCACATTCAAGCTTCAAGTTTTCGGATCTACCTTTGTTAACAGTGAAAGCACCAAAATGTTAACCCAAAAAATGAATCAACACCATGGATTGAGTGTGAAAGCATCAGCCCTATTTATCAAGGCAAATAAAATAAGAAAAAAACAATAATAAATGACAGAAAAAGTAAAGAGATAAGAAGATTTTATAGTGATTCAGCTATTAACGAAGCATATGTCCACTTTATAGCTTTTTTTATTAATCAACTACTATTACTAGATTAGATCAAGCCACCATTATTAGAGACAAAAGGAGGATCTTAATTGTCCCTTAATGGTTGTTGTGTGGGAGAAGAAGAGTGAAGAAATAATGGCATAGCTTCAGCATAGATCCGATCTCCTTTACTATTTTTCAGATAGAATGGTATTTATAGGGGTTAGAGAGCACTTGAGATGGAGCCACTTTACCCAAATCCTATAGTCATCATGAGATGTTGCCCAGGAAGTTTGGGGGTGTTTGGAGCTAACTTTTCGATCGGTATCGATCCAATTGGATCAGATCGGTACCGATCCGAAAAGTTATGCAATTTTTAAGTCTTCTCAATTTGGTTGTCTTCCTATCCCACGATTGAATGCCTTGTCCGAATATCAAGTTGTTTAGAGTTGGTTTGATCATCCATCTTCATAGATCATCCATCCCTTTGTAGAAGATCCATCCATACCTCACTTAATACTTCACCCCATGACACGAAACTTCACACATGTAAAGTAGATGAGCCTCCAAATCGGATCCCATTGGGCGAGGCCCATCCTAGATTTGTTGGACCTGATTCGTTAAACTAGCTCAATTTAGAGGAGATCCATCCATATCTCACTTGATACTTATCAGAATCTGATGAAATTTGTAGGTAGCTTTTAGAGGGTGTGTGAGACTTTCACACTAGATCTCAGTTGGTGGAGCCCAATTTAGTTAGGTCCGATCCAATCCAAACTTTGGATTAGTATCGATCCAATCTATCTTAGTCAAATGACTTCATCTTTGGTGTTGAGCCTTCCTTTATGTCTTCAAAGTATCCCCTCCAAATTTCAAGTCAATCTGAGTCTGTATGTGTTCTGTAAGTCTATTTTAACTTGCTCCGGTCCAAAAGCGGGTAAGTGTTTGAAGGAGCCTTCAATTCTTGAACTAGGTTGCTTGAAATATTACCAAACATGATGGGTGATCTTAGTAAAGGCATAGGAGTGTAATGCAAATGGTTAGAAGGAACCAAGATGTCATGGCCCGTCTTTCCGTACCCTTTGAATCGAAAATAAACCATACGTGTCCAACTCAAATTGCACGAATAAGCGGATCATTAAGGGTAGAAAGAAAATAAAGACAGAACGGAATCTTACACAAATGGAATAACATATTTTATTTCAATAATAATCTTTACAGCGAAATTTTTTAAATACAATATCAGAGTCTAACCTAAATTCAGCTTGGACACTTATAAACATTTATCCTTATAATTGCTGATAAACATTAAACCAAAACACACTAAGTACAACGGGTAATAGAACATGACCATACGTAGATGAATTTCTCCAGCTCTCCTTTGGAAACTCCAACCTTCTTCAACAAAACCTGAAACTACTCGGATCTGACCCAAGTATTGAAAATACTCGGATCGGGCTTGATAAACCAGCATGAGAAAAACTCAATAATAGACGACAGTGTCATATATATGCCTTTGGATAAAATCCTTTAAAAATAAAAATTATCTCATAAGATCACGTCTACACATAAATACGGATGGGTTTTTACCTTATGCTAAATAAAACACTTTTATATCAAAACCTTTGATATTATTTCTAATGACATCACATTGAAAACATTTGCAAATAAACTTATTAAACTTATTCGAAATTGTTACCATTATTAAATTCTAGCATACTAGGCTCTACAAACAAAACCGTAGGTTCTTATTAGAGAATGGATTTACATAAAAATGACCAGGTGAAGGATCTACCTTTCGAAATGGGTACACCTCTAGATGGATGCCCCGAGGAACAGCACAAAGGAACCTCCACCAACACAAGACCGGCCTACCTCTGTAATTAGATAGTACCGAATATGTCATCCTTCGGTCGTTACCGATCTTTATTCGAGGGCCCTCGTAGCATACAAACCACATTAATTTACATCCTGAATATCATAGAGAGAAGAAATATATGTAGAAGGGGATGATCATACCCTACTTGGGAATGATCCACTTAGCCTTACTGCATCTAATCCTGTTTCGGTCATTTCCGGTTTGATGAGGCTTGAGGTAACGATTTCCTTTTCACATAGCACATATCACATCTTTGAATGCCACATTGCCATTCTTGTTAACTACTAATTGCCTTCCACAAAAATATAACTCTTGAGCTCGGATGTCTCAAGGAGGGTGTTAAGCTAAGATAAGTTGTCATCTCAGCAACCACTGATGTACGTTTGTAAAAACCAATGTGCATAATCATTAGAAATGCAATGTCAAACAAACATCTATACAAGTTGTCCAAGAACAGGACAAACCGAAGGTACTCTCTTACAACCACTAGTAGAGACTAGTCCTCGAAATTCGAAAATCACCATCACGAGGAGGCTATGCTATTAATAACTCTATAATGGGAGCTACCAGAGCATGTTCAACAAGCAGTCTTCATGCTATGAGAATCCACGGTCTTCAATAATCATCATCTTCAACATGTCTTCACATTCCAACGTATACATTAGTTCGAAGTGGTTTTCGGACAGGAATCGCCTAAATCCGACCCCGGCTCCTTTGAAATCCAATTATCAATAAAAAATGAATATGAGTATATAGGATTTATTTAGTCTCTTTTCACTTTAATTCTTTTCAGATGAATTCGAAATCTCTTTATTTTTGACTTAGGATAATTATAAGCAATTCATTCTTTTTGTTTTGGCAAATTTCTCAAATTTTCATACTTAACTCTCGATCCAAATTCCTTAACTTTTAGACAGGTCAAAAACAATGTTATTCAAGACATCGTTTACGACAAACCCTAAATCAATCTTAGCAAAGCATTTATGAGTAAATAGAATCATAGAAATCATTCATTTTTGGAGACTGCTTAAATTGTGGATAATACCAATCTTCTTTCTTTTGGAAAACGTAATACAATCCTTTTATTTTAGAGCATCCAGGCTTTCCTTTTGATATGTTCCACCCCTCGCCTAAGAAAAGAAAATATAGGCCAGACAAGTTCATGGCACTGGTTGCTCCATCCCTAACCTTAGTTAAACACCTTGTTTTATCTTTTCAGATCTCACAGGCGGGAAAAATGTACTGGTCGTTTTTGCATACTCGGTTTGTTAATATATTCAATATTCTTCACTTTTTGTTTAAGTGGTATAAATAATTCATCCTAACCAATTATTCCAACTCTTATTAAAACTTCCAGATCACCTTTAAATTACTTAAATATTCTTTTAAAATCATTCGCAAAATTTTTAGGAAAGAATTGTTAAGTTTAAAACTACATTTCAAATGTTATTTCAAACTGCTGCGAAAATCGTTGCGAAAAGTGTTGCAAATAGCATTTTAAACGCTGGATTCTTCAAAATGACTTTTATATCATTTAGAAACCCATATTTTCAACTTAAATATCTTTTAAACCATTTTGGTAGATTTATCAAATTTATTTCATATTTTTAAAATATATAAAATATCAATTTTAAACTTTGGTCACTTTACCACAAAACCAAGATTTTTCTAGAAGATTGTTTTGAACATATTTCAATATCGACTACATGAAATCTTGATTTTCTTTATTTATTTCTTTAAACATATTAAATGTTTATAAAAAATTCCTAACTCATTTTAAAACTATTTTCAAAAGGTTTAAGCATTCCATATACACCATTTTATTTTCAAAAGGAAAGTGATTTCATTTGTGCTTATCGACGTGTATTAACGTGATTTGATAAAACAATTTAACAATCAATACTTGATGATAAAAATATACATAAGCATCCATATCAATCATAACACAACATCAAATATGTATATATGTAAATAGAGATGTTAAGTAGAGTTTCTCACCATAAACCAAAGCGATTAACTTCCTACCAACATTCCAATCAACTAACACTTTCACTAATTAATTCCTACTCCATTAAATACTAGCAAACAACACCCTCTCCCTTCCTATAGTTTGGTCGAGGCTTGAGATGGAGGTTAGCCGAAAATATAAAGAAGAAGCAGTAGAGTTTTGAACTTGAATTCCAAGATTTAGATCCGAAAAATAGGTCATCTTCTCTCTTATTTTTGACTCTCTTACTCTCAAATTTTGAAAAACTTGTTAACTGAAAAGTTGATGAAAATTAATTTCTCTTGAACTAAATAAAAGAGTCACTTGATTTAGTTTAATATTGAGGAAGATATGGTCAAAATAAAAAGATCTATTTTCGGATTCACAAAAATAAAGCCCGAAAATGTACATCAAAGAATTGAGTTTCAGGTATAGCAAACCTTAAAACTGAAAAAAGTGATCAACTTAAAAGTTGTAGCCACTATAATTTCATATGGTTTAAAAAATAATTTCTTAATTTGGATATGTTATGATCAAGTTATGATCAAAATAAAATGGCCTATTCTCTGGCTTAAAAACTGGGCTAGAAAATGCACTTGAAAGAAGTATTTTTTGACATAGATAACTATAGAATGAGATAAAGTGGTCAACACGAAAGTTGTATTCACTGGAAAAATACATGGTTTAAAGAAAATAATTTTGCATTTTGGTTCTAGTTTTAAGAAGTTATGGCCGAGAGAAGAAGATGTAAAATATGGAGAAAAGAGGAGTTTGATTGGAAGAGAATGAACATTGATTTCTTTTGAATATTTTGTAAATATTTTGACATTATTTGTTTCAAATTTTTTCTTTAGCTCGGAATCCATTAAAGAGAAGAGGAAGAAAATGAATAAGCATGAGAAAATAAGATGAATAAATGTGAATGATAGTAAGAAGGAGGTGGGTATTTATAGAAAAAGAAAGAAGTGGTAAATTTGCCAAAATAACCTCTTACCAAATTACCAAACTAACATTACTTCAACCTAAAGCAATCTCCACTTTTCAAATACTTAACATTATTTTTCACATCCTTACTTTATGTCTTAGCCACTTAAAAATTAAGTAAAGAATATCATAATTATGTTGGTTTTGATTTGATGTAATTTGATGTTTACTTTTTCTTACTTCTGTAAATTCTTATTTACTTTTACTAACGACTTTTAGAAGTTTTCTAATATTATTTAGTAAAAGTAAATGTTTAGTGAATTAATTAATACTTACACTATTTGAATATATGTTCTTATATAAGAAAATAAAGGTGCGACGACGTTGCGACGACTTTTAATCGACAAAACGTTGATTTTCGACAAAATGTTTTACGATCACATTTTGACGTTTTAGTTAAACTATTTATTTATGTAAACTAAAATTAAATATAAATTTGTATAATGTTATTTAAAAATATAAACACTCATAAATAAATTAAAATAATTTATTTAACCATTGAAGCTTTCTTTTCTAAAATCAGCATTTTGTCACTTTTGTCGATATAGGCAAATGTTACTATTTTTGTGTATACTTCTCTTTCCAAATCCTGTCTAATTTTGTTTGAATCATATAAACTTATTTATTTTACATTTAAAATCACTTTAAATATTATATTTTAAAGTGGTCAAATTCTGGGTCGTTATACAAGAGCCATTGGATCGGTACCGATCGGAATCGATCTTAAGAGTTAGTGTAATTCCAAGCCAAACTTCTTATGTTTCTTTTTCTTGTACTTTTAGGCCTTCGTCTTGAGTTTCGAGTCGTTCTAACTTAATCTGAATGTTCTAACTCCTTTTGAATTTTATTGGTTAAAATGCCGTTAATAATATATAAGAGTCATCGTTCCAAAAAGGATTACCATTATAAAGTTCCATAATTACCCAAAAGTTAGACTTTTGCTCCGTCAGAAATTACAAGAAATTATCTTTTTTTATTGAAATAGATAGTGCAAACAATGAAGGAGAACATTAATACTTTACAATCTCTTTCCTTTTAGGTATATTTCTTATTATTTCAAATGATGCACTTTTTTATATATGGTTGTGGAATTAGATAATTTATTGAAATTACATGAAAATAAATATGAATAAATTATACCCAAAATGCTCCTATAACATTGTAATTCACGTTCCAAATCAAATTAGGGCTATCTTGATATATGTACTAACAATTTACAACCCATTTATCATAAATTTGGAATAAATTTTGCAATCTTATCAACATTCTACTTTAGAAAATTTAGGGATTGATTTCCAAACTTTTAGATTATGGTGCAAATACAATTCATATTCCAATTACCTAACTTACAGAATATGTAAGCGAGATTTCAATTGAATATATTCTTCCTAAACCTACAGCTCCATCGATCTTGCATAGGCATAATAATTAAATAAAACTCAATAACATAAATTTCAATGTTATTTATAAATATATAATTTCCCACTCACCTTGCTAGCTTTCCAAATCTCCTAAATCTGAATTCACCTTTTTAATTGTTATTCCTTTCCATTCAAATCCAAAAGAATATGTATAACAAAATATGTACATACTATTAAAATTAAAGATCTGAGAAGAGATTTAGTGTTAGAGGGGAATATAGATTTATTATTATAAATTTGCCTTTTTCCACAGTATTGATTTGCTCATTCTCTTCTTCTCTTTTATTTTCTGTTCTTCTCTGATTATTTATGAAAGTATAATATAATATTTTATGACTAACAGAGATAGTAGAGAATGGAAAATGGCAAAGCTTGGCTGCTTTAGTCAAAAAATATGAGAAGAAAATAAGGAGTTAGGCCAGTATTTATAGGCGCTAACTCAATTAGTTTAAAATAATTAAATGCAGGCCATTTGGCCAAGATTTAACCCTAGCTTTCGCCTTCCCGATGGGTCAACGGCTACACTATAAGCGGTAGGTTGATCCAAGGAGGAGGTCGACCGATAGGCCCACGCTGCTCATATATTTTATTTCCTTTTGTTCCTTTTTAGTCACTTTTGTTTCGAAAATTCAAACGCTAATTACTTCTTCATTTGAGTTCTAATCACAAAACTCCATACATGAAAGTTGCTCAGAAAATCGCCACAAACACAATGGTACAAGTTTCATAGATAAATTCTGATGTTTACTCAAATTTCATTTTTGAACCTTAATAATTATTTATTAATTAGCATCAATTTTACGGGGTGTTACATTCTCCCCCTTAAATGAATTTCATCCTCGAAATTCCTCAAGGGGTGAATAATGTGACATGGTGTGCAACCATTCTAAACTATCCAACTAATTAGTGTACAACCAATTTTGTAACCAAACATGTACAAGTGCATGGTGAATCACAACATATATGATATGCATGCTTTATCCATTAGCACGTCCAATGTGAATGCATTCTTTTAAAAACATTTTGAAAATATGACATACACGACCTATATATACACTAGCAATTCTATATTTATGTAAGTTTTCAAAAATAAAAAATCCTTTTTCAGAGAACAATTTCCACACTCCTACGAGTAGGAGTATGGTTCAACCAATTTTGCATCAACTCCCTACCATCCAATACATAACAGACAATTTCAAACATTGTAACAGCCCGATATTTTCAACCATTTGCACCCACACATACCGGATTTGAATTGCTCAAGATACCAGATTGTTAATTTATATTTGGAAAAACTCAACATATACAGTAAATAAATAAACACAGAATTACAAACACATAGTAATATAACAATATGCAGCGGAAACAAAACGAATAGTAGTTCATGAAGCTACTATATATATATATATCATAGTTAAATAAGTTACAATAGAAGTTTCAAATACAATAGTCAAATACAACATCAGAATACATCACTGGACTCAACTGAATAACTCCAAGCTGAAAAGGTTTTGATGGATCTCCAAACGAAGCTCCAACTCCAAAGGTGAGTCTCAAAAGCTGTATCACTCAGTCTAATCCGAGCGTAAAACAAAAAACGAAATACTCGAGTCAGGATTAACATTCTTATATCCATGAATCCAACTCAAGTGAAATAACAACTGAAATACAAGTAACTTAAAGGATGTTTGGAATGACCATCCTCTAAGGATCCGTTAAACTATCTACTATGTAGTGATATGCGCTATTATAATAATGTCTAAAGCAAAGTATAATATATTTAAAAATAGCGTTAAGGCTTACCCATATCCCCCTTAACACATTTTGCAGTGCCAATAGTCTATACAGCACCATTGTACCTCCAGATCGGGAGGCTACCATAAATACTCCATAGGAACGACCCAAATCAAACTCGTACAAGGCACGCTAGGGTAGGTGACACTGCACAACTAGGAAATGCAAGGGTAGATATACTAATTACGCATCCGAACTGGTGGTAACGCATAGCAGCCACTACAGCCCACCTCAAGCCACACTCCCAAAAATCAAAGGTGCACCCAATCAATCACATAACAGAATGGTATCGAAGAAGTGTGTCCGATCAGAGGAGCTACCTCATTGGCCTGGAATCGCTCCTG
Source organism: Allium cepa (assembly GCA_030765085.1). Taxonomy (NCBI): domain Eukaryota; kingdom Viridiplantae; phylum Streptophyta; class Magnoliopsida; order Asparagales; family Amaryllidaceae; genus Allium; species Allium cepa. Next base: position 609,722,334 of record CM060934.1, read on the forward strand.
TTTTAGCCACCATATGCCAACTCACGGGAGTCAGATCCACGTATATACCTCAATAGAACGTCGCCATCATCCTACTTCATTTTGGAATCTCCACCGCGTACACGGTTGTTAAAGTGGTTTTCGAAGTTGGTAGAGAGCATGACAACTTCCAATCCCGGTCTCTTTAACAACCAACCGTTATTATAACACCGTGGTCATTTCAAAATAATTTATACTCTAAAACCAAAATATCATTGCCTTTTCAAAACCATATCAATATGATATCATTTCCATTTCAAAACCAAATATGATATAATTTCCATTTCAAATATATCTTTTCCAAAACCATAGCACTTCAAAGTTATAACACTTCGAAACCAAAACACTTGGAATTATAACACTTTGGAAATCATAACCTTTTGAAAATCATAACCCTTTAGAAATCATAATTACTTTGGGAAAACCACTACACTTCCCTTTAAACAGTTTAGATATTAATAATAATATATAAAATAAAATAGTTTATAAAAAAATAGTTTATATAAGAATAGTTATAAGTTAAAATAGTATATATTAAAATAGTTTATACGAAAAATAATTTATATGAAATTAATTTATAAAGTAAAATATATAAATAGTTTAAATAAAAATTTAAAAATACTTTATATAATAAATAGCTTGCTCAAAAATTTCACAAATCAATTCCAAATCACTAGAATTCCAAAATTCAAATGAAATCCAACCTTAAATCATCAAATTTCAATTCAATTCAATTTATTAATAAACTATTTCAAAATAGATTTGAACCCCAAAATAAACCATTTCAATATATTTCAAAGCTTTAAATATTCAACATTTCAAATCCAATATCCTTAAATAAAAGCCCCAATTTACAAACAAATTAAATATTTCCCTCAATTTATTTAAACTTGAAATATTCATTAAATCATCTTAAACTAAAATCAGGTTATAAAATCATATCCTTTAAGAATCCCAAATTTAATAAGTTTCAAATCGAATCAGTTAAATAAAATTCTTAATTAAATACAATTTCAAATAAATTCAAACCTATCTTCTCAACCTTAATTAAATAAAATCATTATAAACTCAATATTAAAAATATAATTTTTAAATAAATACTTAACCATATTATATTTTAATATAATCAAACTTTATTATTAAACTTATTTTGTATCAAAACAAATTTATACATAGCTTAAAATAAATAAGTTAACTATATATATAAAATAACATTAATAATAATAAATTAATATTTATATAAAACCATATATTTCATTCCAAAAACCACAGATATCAATTTCAAAATATTTATATATAGACCAATGGTGTCTGTATATAATTTTCTATCCTATGGTCAAGTGATACAGATATTTATCATTTCAATTCGTAATTTAAATATATACGAGTATATATCATTTCAACCCATAATCCCAAATTCAATTCAATGAAAATCGCTTGGGTCTATCATTTCAAACCATAACGATTTTCTCCTATTCTACAAATCATTCGGGTATGTATCATTTCAACCCATAGTGAATTCTATACTAATAGCGAACTTGCAGAGTGATAACAGATATGATGATAATATAACAGGCATATATCATCAATATAAATAACAGATGATGGTGTCAGATGTCATAGGTGAACATATAGCATATAAATAGCAACGTAACTAACTAACAGCCGCATATTTCAATTGTCGTTTCAATTGAAATCAAGTTTAATAAATATAAGAACATTAATCATGAGTGATTGCTCACCTTTCGAGGCTAGAGTGACAAAAAGATGATACAGGCACGAACATAGATACAGATACTAATTAGCGAGACAGCAACAAGCTAGGAATCACTGTGATAGATTCGATATAGAATTGTAAGTCAAGATGGCACGAGATTGATGAAAGTAAGATAAAATACATCTATATCAATTTAAACATATATTTAAATATTTATTTTTAGATCAAATCAATATTAAATCCCAATACGTATAATATTTATATAATTTAAAACTAAACTCACATACATGTTAAAATTAAAAACCAATAATACTGCAACATATATACACTATAGGCTTATATAAAACATTTATACTGTAACATGCGCACTTTTTCAACAAACAATTAAAATATTTTTGACACTGCTTACGAAATCTAATAAATATGACATGGCTATATATATATATATATATATATATATATATATAGCTAATTGATCTGTTACGTGATTAACATATAAAAATCAGCACATTATTTGTAACTTTTACAACTTGTATATACAAGAGGATCGAATACCAGTATAAATATAAATAATGCAACCCACTTAATATATATATATATGTGTGTGTGTGTGTGTGTGTGTGTGTGTGTGTGTGTGTACAGTAAAATCAATATTGCTAACAAATATTTACCCCCTCCCCTCCCCCCCCCCCCAATTTCATATATACACACACATGTACGAAAGTTTGTACAGCTGACACTCCTTTAGGTTTAATATATAAACTAACCAAGATATAAACTGATACATACCATTTAAACATCAATATGTAAATGAACAGTGTATTATCTTCAAAGTTCAATCCATATGCAGAATTTATAATTATATGCTTTCTTTAAAATGTAGTATACTGTAGCCGAATATATATATATATATATATATATATATATATATATATATATATATATTTGAAAAGCTAATATACATAAAATCTTATAACTATATATATAATATAAATAATTCTATGAACAGAACAATGTTCAAGGCAAAAAAAACAAAGAGGAACAAAGAAACTCAACATGGGCTAAGCATGCTAGGTGATTCAGATCTGTGAGAGGGCGGAGGAAGGCTGGTGGGGCGGTGCGCACGGCCAGGCAGTGGCGCATACGGAGAGGGGTGGGAGGGTTTGATATCGGAGTTGCTATGGATCGAGGACTGCGACATGTGGTGCTCACAGGGAAGACGCAGGCATGGTGGTCGAACAGGCTCGGTGTGGCGGAATGGGCGAAGGAGATGTGGCACGGAAGTGATGATTCTCAGCCTCGTTGCTGTGAGGTGGTTAAGCCTGGCTCTGGAACTGGGCAGAGAAAGTTGTGAGGCAGGAAGCGATGGGTGGAGGTGGAGGAAGAATGCTTCAAGTAGAAAGAAAAAAGTAACAAAGGAAATAGGAACAGGCAGCAGGCAAAGAGAAGAAGATGGGGTTTTAAAAAAAGAAAAAGAAAAGAAAGGTAAGGTGGGAAAATGAATAGGTGTCAGTGATGGGTTCACTGATATATGGACTAACTTAATAGTATGTTTTTCTTTAATTTCATCCAGAGCACAAATTGAAACGTCTATATTTACTATATATATTAAATTCCATTTCAAAGCGATAAGAGAACCATATATCTGAAAAGAAATGGAAATGGACAATGAATTTATGAATGCAAATGAGAGTGAACGATGATTAAGAAAATTTGAACCATTTCAAAACAATGAACAGTCTAATACAATGAAATAGCCATGGTCAAATGCTTTAATTTGGTCAATAGTTAAAGCAGCTAATTTTGTTTTGACAGCACGTTTCAATTTGAAACCGAAAGAAAATGTAAAATCACAAATTATGGCACCGTTACAATGAACCGTTTTTATCAGTTCCGTCAACTACCGAACTTCAAAGCCTAGAATATAATATACTACAGAGATTAGCACGACGAGACGATGAGAACGGTATACAAATATCAGTGGTACGATCATCCTATCAAAAGTCGATAATCGTATCGAAAATGCTGCTAATCTGCCAGAAATAAGATAAACGGAGCAATAGCAGTCCAAATTTGGAAAAACGAAATATGACATCTCAATCAGAAGTTGATTTATGTAACGCCCCGAAAATTTACGACTTTCGAAAATTCAACATCGATACTCACTTTATCGACTGCCGAGAAATCGAAGGTCAAAAACCGGAATGTTATGGGTTTTAAAAAGAATTTAAGAAAAGAAAAAGACAGAAGAAGAGAGAAGAAGGTAGAAAATAGACAAAGAAAATAGAGAAACAGAAAAATAGAGAATTTGAAAATGGAGGGGAAAGAAAAATAGAATGGAACAGAAAACAACAGAACAACATCAGAATCTCACAATTCGCAGCGGAACAACATATAATAATAAATGAATAATCTTTAAACAAAGAACTATCAGTTATTACATATTATACATTTCATTACATCATATCATCAGAGTGTGCAACAACATACAACAAATAGTGCAGCGGAAAAAGAAATACTATATATACTAGTATGCCATGCCATCCAACTTGCCTCCAGCAAATCCAGAATATCCTGATAAACCTTAACTCTTAACTGCCCGTGTGGAAATTGGTGGGCACCCAGAGTTTAGGAAGGAAAACAATAAACTCCAAGTCAGTCATGTGACTGGTGTGAGAACTCAAAACAGTTTATTTATCTTTGAAAACAAAATAGAGGAATATTTTTAAAGTCGATTCGCAATGCTTTTAAAAATGAGACTACCATAAGGCCTCCCGCACACACACACAATGCAAACGCAGAATCGGAGGAGATTTCTCCTTATGATAGTCAAAGATGCTTGATACGCATTTAAAATAACATTTGATATTATTATTAGTGCATAGTGTAGGGGAAAAATTCATTTTGAAAGTAGAATATAAATCTTAGCCAACATAGACATTTCGAACTATGCCTACTATAGCTACCATCCAAACAGTGGTGACCACCATAAGTGAATGGCAGGTTCTACAACTAATACCGTACAAAGTTTCGTATTGGGAATTGGATTTCCAACGAATGATCAGGCCAAGGAACTTCCCATTGCCACATGAGAATGCCTCTGGATGGACATCCCCGAGAACCAAACCGGATCTCTACCAACACAAGGCCGGGTTACCCCTAACTGAGTAACAACTGACCGAATATGCCATCCCCCGATCCTTTGGGACCTTTTCACCGAGCGCTCGTAATCAATTCACACAATCATAACAAAGTGTTTTCAACATGAGTAAGTATCTGGGCTCCATACCATGATACCACCCTTTTCCAGAAGGAAATGGACACATCCTAAAGGGCGCTACCCCTCATAACCTTGCTGCTTCTTTCCTGTTTTGACCATTCACGGGGTGTGAGGCTCGACGAAGTCACGTCCACAAAAACATACTTTATACAAAAGCCATGCTTTGGGTCAACAAATGATCAACACAATGATCACAAGGATAGACGACCAAATAAACGATCCTATCACAACTAATCAACACAATGATCATTACAGCATCACTCAGCATATCACATTACCAAATTGGGAATATATCACTGATAACATTCAACTACATAACCTCTGAGCTCGTACGTCTCAGAGAAGGGTGTTAAGCTAAAAGAATAAATTCTCCGCCACCAACAGAAATATATTTGAAAGAAATCGGCTTTACATCTCAACTTGTAACGTCAGACATACAATCCATACAAGTCTGTTCCGGGCTCGAACAAAACCGAAGGCACTTCTTACGAAGCCCTTGCAATCCGGGTATTCACAATCCCGATCGAATTTCCCATCACTTAAGGAATCTCTATACCAGGAGCTACCCAGTGCAGAGACAATCGATAGGTCATCCTATCGCTTTCACAAATACTCGGTCTTCAACACCGATCTTCAAATGCAATTCACAACGACGTATCACATATTCGGAATGGGTTATACGACCCCATGGTCCTTTCCCGGTTAACCCGAATAGTGAGCGCTTATTCAAAAATAATTGTGGCATTCAAATTCAAACAATTCACATCAATTACCCATTCAAAGGGAAATATTGATAGTCGGTTATTGAACTATCAATTGATATGCACACATCACCAGTTTCCAAATAATTTTCCAAATTATTTATTTTCCAAAATATCTTTACTAGATATATAATTTCACACTTCAAAAATAAATCAATATTTATTTTTAAACAAATTTTCCTTTTCATTCATAAATTCCATAGTGAATTTATAATCCAAAATATCTATGAATATTCGATTTCGATTATTCATTTCAATTTATCTTCAAAAAGATAAATTCTTAAGATATTCACTTTATATTGGAAACATTTCCATACTTATTTATTCATAAGTAATTCACAAATTTTATTTATTTTCAACACTTGGAAAATATTCAATATACTTAAATCGAAATTTAGTATATATTTCATTCTATTAAGGAAATCATTCTCTTAAACATATTTATTTGGGCCAAAACGAATGTTACGTAAAACATCGTTACAACGTCCCAAAATCACTAGTATAGGGATTCGAAATTAAATAGATATATAAATCCCAATACTATACGAAATATTTCCTTTCGGAAATCATTTACTATAACAACAGTGTTATAGACCACCATTTCCTTTTATTTCTCGAAAACGTCTATTTCAACAATGAATGTTGAAATCTATGGTTTCGAATCTCAACACCTTTTTAAAACATCGTTAGATCGTTTTAATTCTATTTAAAACATTCACATTCAAACCATTTTCTTTAACGTGTTATTCACTATTTAAAAATGTGAATAAACTTCGTTAACAAATCTCATCCTTTTATTCATTTTAATTCAAAGGATTATTCACTATTCAAAAATGTGAATATAACTCCATTAAATAAGTTATGACAATTAACTTATCAAAATAAGTTGTTTGCGGATTTATAAAACAACGTTTATAAATTCCATTTCTATTTATTTATAAAAACTTCCTTTTTATAAATTCCTTTATTAACCTATTCCAATTTATAACTCAATTATAAACTAAAAGTTCATATTATAAGTTAAATACTTATAAAACGATTATTTTACAAAATCGTTCTTTTAAAGACTTTCCAATTTATGAATCTTATAACTTATAAGATCCATTTATTTAACCAATCTATTCTTCAAATAATTTCACCAATTTATGAATCTTACTATTTATAAATTTCATTTATAACTTCACAGTTTATAATTCTATAAATTTCATTTATTTATGAAATTCATTTTCACTTCATTCAAACACTTATAAAAACTCGTTTTATAATGTCAATATTTCAATTTATAAATATCTATTTATAAATCTCTTAATATAAATCAATTTATATTATTCTTTTAAACGTCTTTAAATTCCTTTAAAAACTTCATCATTCTCTTGATTTATAAAATAATTAAATTTTATAAATCCCATATTTAAACTTTCAATAATAAATTCAAAAAAAATCCGATTTAACTATTTTATAAAATCATTAGCATCATATTCTCAAAAATCAGTTTTTAACTATTTTTCTCAAAAATCATAATTTTTATAACATTAAAAATTATAACGTTTATTTGTTTAAAATAGATCAAATTCCAAACATATAGTATATTTTCAAAAATCACTTTATAAATCATTTTAAAATTCCAAAACTTGGGTCCAATGATGCTACACACCAAATAGTCAATCACGACTACAACGATATCACATATCGTATATGATAATCAACGAATATCAAAATATCCATAATCAAATAAATACTGTTGAGGAATCCAGTTGGATCCCTCCAACCTGTTTTCCTGCATCCACAAACATTAGCACAATACCAATTTCGCTCCAGTACGAAATTATCGCGGTATATGGGATTTAAATATTATCCGCTTAATAACGGCGCAATAGGGTCTCATCCGCTAAAAAATACGGGAAATCAACAACTGCAATATATACATATGCCAATATATATATATTGATATTATATATAAAACCAATTTCATTGTTTATGAAATATTCGCGGTATATGTTTTTAATAAATAACATCCGCTTACTAACGGCGCATAATGTCTATTTTAACAATCAATAGATATCAATCATCATTCAAACATGCATTCAAATATTTTAAATCTAACTATTTAAAATAAAATCGAAACTGATTCGATTGAGTGAGAAATTCTCACCTTGATTTTAATTTCCGTTTCAGCTTTTATTTCGAATAAAATTAAACGCGCGTTTAATTTTACCCAAAATTCTCACTAACTCCAAACGACTCCAAACCAACTCCATCGCGTAGTGCTCGACCATACGATTCCAACGCAACTGGTTTCGCGCGTTTTCGACCTCGTATGAAAAAGTTATGATATTATGAAGTTTACACGATTTATATATAGCTAATTACAACATTTCATAATTAATTTCCAACCTATCATTAATCATGGCCCTTGGATCTAAACCCAAACACATCAGGCCCGTGCATTGCATCCCCCCCCTTCACGTTCCCTTACGTTCTCCTTCTCCAGATAATACACGCGCAACAAAACCCATACAATCAAATTTAGGTTTTCAAATCACGGCAACAACATCGACTTCGAAGACGATCAGGTGGTGCCATCATGACCGCCCCCCTCCACTCCACCCACGGCCCATGACCGGCCACGTGCGGCCCACTATGGCCTCTCGAAATGCGTGCCGACCGTTGGTGCTTTGAGTGATAATTGCCGTTGATCCACTACACTAATTACAATCTTAACCGTTGATCTTATAGATCTCATCGGCCTCTTCAAATTTGCAGTTGGAACTTTTTGCTAATTCTCGATGGATTTAGAGATTTGGGGGAAAGAAGGAAGATCATTTCTGGCCGTAGAAATGGGGGGTGGCGGCTACGTTAAAATTAGGTTTAGGGTTAGGTTTTTATTTGTGAATGAGGGTATGGTATATTTATAGAAAATTATTCAAAACACTATTCATTCCGGAAATTCCGAACTCCGATTTACGCGCCGAAACTGACGTACCTAGGGTTTATCCCACGTTCCAGACACAATGGAACAGGTTTCGGAAGTTAATTCGGAAGTATGTGCGAGTTATGGCTGTAAACGCTCAATTTAAATTAAACCGATTTAAATCGATTTCTAGGCGTTTTAATTTGTACCGGACAAACGGTAAATCCAATTGACTTGAAATTTGAAACCTTACAATAATATCACATTACGGATCCGATGAAACTGGTTTCGTCAAAATCCGAGACTTTTTGAAAAATGGCTATTTTCACTCGCCAAATTTAAATTAAAAATAATTCGATGCGTTTCGAGCTGCCACGATCAAATGATAACTCCGATTGACACGAAATTTGAAATCCGATAATAACTAACTATTACGGATCCAATGAAACTGGTTTCGTTCAATTCTGAGACTGTTCAAAAATTGACTATTTTACAGTCGATTATTAAATATTAAAATATTCAATTTTCACAAATTAACTTTTAATTCCATTTAAAAAGTTCTAAAATATCGTTCTAACTCGAATATGATAAAATAAAATTTTACAAATCATTTTCAATCATATTTAACTCAATTTTCAATTATTTCCATAATTTAACATATTAAATTATCGATTTAATAATCCAATTAAATCCAAAAATTCAAATAAAAATTTATTTGACTTATAAATTCACTTATTAATATTTAAAATTAATTAAATATTCATATTTTAAATTATTAAAATTCCTGGATCGTTACAATCTTCCCCACTTAAAAGAATTTCGTCCTCGAAATTATTAAGTAAGAAAAGTTACAGAATTTATTAATTTTCCAAAAATTCATAATTAAAACTTCTTATAATCTTTACTAAGTTTCCAAATCATACTTAGTTATCTTTTCAGAAACAATTACAATTGTTTAACTTTCAATTCTAAAACAAAGTTTAAAGTTTTCACAATTTTCCAATTTTTCTCAAAATTTTTCTAACGCCTTAAATTTTCGGAAAAATTCGCCATAGTCTCCTTTGCGCGGCTCGATCCGAAAAAAAAATGACAGTATATATATCACAAATATACATCTCATCAAGTAGTGAGGCATCCCACAGGGAAAAAAGTATAAAAGTACTATATTTAATCCGAGATATGTACCTTATTTTTTTATTAGCGAGCATATACGGCTAATATAGCGCAAAAGCGAGCTCCAAATGCGAAGCAAACGCGATCCGCACCTACTAAACACTCAACAAACAACGTGAGAACATGCACATATGAAAATAATCTCAATATACAACATATATCTCCATAACAACTATATATGTCACATAGCAAATGCAACATATTCAAACATCAACCAACTAGCATTCAACAAATTCAAAATCAATATATATTCATTCATATTCTCATTAATATTCAATGAAAGGGTTTTCAATTCCAATCACATTTGATTTATCAACATTGGATTTTATCAACTTTCATTAATATTTCAATTAGTTAACATTTACTAATTTAAATCCAATTCACATTCAATTCTATTCAAATTTATTTACTTTCAATTAAATTTCAATTTCATAGCTTCCAATTTCGCTAATTCACTTTCATTAACACTTAATGAATTATATACAATCAACTAACAATCATATATCAACCAATGTATATTAATTACAATCAAATTCCTTTGCTTATATTCATTCTCATTCAATTTATTCAACTTCCAATAACATTAGAATTTAATGAATTAACATTTATATTCATTATTTCATATCAACTTAATTTACATTTAATTGATTAACATTCAATCCATTCCTTCAATTTAATTACAAAAGTTGAATTTCATTTACATAACTTAAGTTCATATTTCATTTTACTTTATTACTTTACTTTGATACTAATATCAACTCCATTCAACAACACTTAAGTTATATTCCATTTTATAAACATCACTTTTTATTTACAATTCACATAATTTCACTTCTCATATATATAAGTTTATTCACAATTGTAATTCACATTAATTATAATTCAATTCTTATAATTCATTTGTTTATACAATAATTCTTTTATTTAGATTATTCAAACAACTAAACAATCAACTTATATACACTTTAGTAATTCCAAAAAATTATTCCTTTATATATAAAAATATAATCAAGTAAAATTATTTCATTTACCCAACTTAAAACAAATATTGTGCCGAATTGTTCTATTCAAGTGTTTAGAGATCCCTATCAACAACGTTAATTACTCGTATTAACCAGAATCTATATACCACTCAACAAACCAATTATCACGATATAAAACAATTTTATATTCACTAACAAATACGCTCTCATAGCTATTATTACACTCAAACTCATTCTAGAGTACTGCTGACTCTATCTCTAATGAGTAATACCCAACAGAACCATGGTTGTCGCTTAACCATCAGCTCTGATACCAACTGTAACGCCCCGAAAATTTACGACTTTCGAAAATTCAACATCGATACTCACTTTATCGACTGCCGAGAAATCGAAGGTCAAAAACCGGAATGTTATGGGTTTTAAAAAGAATTTAAGAAAAGAAAAGGACAGAAGAAGAGAGAAGAAGGTAGAAAATAGAGAAAGAAAATAGAGAAACAGAAAAATAGAGAATTTGAAAATGGAGGGGAAAGAAAAATAGAATGGAACAGAAAACAACAGAACAACATCAGAATCTCACAATTCGCAGCGGAACAACATATAATAATAAATGAATAATCTTTAAACAAAGAACTATCAGTTATTAGATATTATACATTTCATTACATCATATCATCAGAGTGTACAACAACATACAACAAATAGTGCAGCGGAAAAAGAAATACTATATATACTAGTATGCCATGCCATCCAACTTGCCTCCAGCAAATCCAGAATATCCTGATAAACCTTAACTCTTAACTGCCGTGTGGAAATTGGTGGGCACCCAGAGTTTAGGAAGGAAAACAATAAACTCCAAGTCAGTCATGTGACTGGTGTGAGAACTCAAAACAGTTTATTTATCTTTGAAAACAAAATAGAGGAATATTTTTAAAGTCGATTCGCAATGCTTTTAAAAATGAGACTACCATAAGGCCTCCCGCACACACACACAATGCAAACGCAGAATCGGAGGAGATTTCTCCTTATGATAGTCAAAGATGCTTGATACGCATTTAAAATAACATTTGATATTATTATTAGTGCATAGTGTAGGGGAAAAATTCATTTTGAAAGTAGAATATAAATCTTAGCCAACATAGACATTTCGAACTATGCCTACTATAGCTACCATCCAAACAGTGGTGACCACCATAAGTGAATGGCAGGTTCTACAACTAATACCGTACAAAGTTTCGTATTGGGAATTGGATTTCCAACGAATGATCAGGCCAAGGAACTTCCCATTGCCACATGAGAATGCCTCTGGATGGACATCCCCGAGAACCAAACCGGATCTCTACCAACACAAGGCCGGGTTACCCCTAACTGAGTAACAACTGACCGAATATGCCATCCCTCGGTCCTTTGGGACCTTTTCACCGAGCGCTCGTAATCAATTCACACAATCATAACAAAGTGTTTTCAACATGAGTAAGTATCTGGGCTCCATACCATGATACCACCCTTTTCCAGAAGGAAATGGACACATCCTAAAGGGTGCTACCCCTCATAACCTTGCTGCTTCTTTCCTGTTTTGACCATTCACGGGGTGTGAGGCTCGACGAAGTCACGTCCACAAAAACATACTTTATACAAAAGCCATGCTTTGGGTCAACAAATGATCAACACAATGATCACAAGGATAGACGATCAAATAAACGATCCTATCACAAATAATCAACACAATGATCATTTCAGCATCACTCAGCATATCACATTACCAAATTGGGAATATATCACTGATAACATTCAACTACATAACCTCTGAGCTCGTACGTCTCAGAGAAGGGTGTTAAGCTAAAAGAATAAATTCTCCGCCACCAACAGAAATATATTTGAAAGAAATCGGCTTTACATCTCAACTTGTAACGTCAGACATACAATCCATACAAGTCTGTTCCGGGCTCGAACAAAACCGAAGGCACTTCTTACGAAGCCCTTGCAATCCGGGTATTCACAATCCCGATCGAATTTCCCATCACTTAAGGAATCTCTATACCAGGAGCTACCCAGTGCAGAGATAATCGATAGGTCATCCTATCGCTTTCACAAATACTCGGTCTTCAACACCGATCTTCAAATGCAATTCACAACGACGTATCACATATTCGGAATGGGTTATACGACCCCATGGTCCTTTCCCGGTTAACCCGAATAGTGAGCGCTTATTCAAAAATAATTGTGGCATTCAAATTCAAACAATTCACATCAATTACCCATTCAAAGGAAAATATTGATAGTCGGTTATTGAACTATCAATTGATATGCACACATCACCAGTTTCCAAATAATTTTCCAAATTATTTATTTTCCAAAATATCTTTACTAGATATATAATTTCACACTTCAAAAATAAATCAATATTTATTTTTAAACAAATTCTCCTTTTCATTCATAAATTCCATAGTGAATTTATAATCCAAAATATCTATGAATATTCGATTTCGATTATTCATTTCAATTTATCTTCAAAAAGATAAATTCTTAAGATATTCACTTTATATTGGAAACATTTCCATACTTATTTATTCATAAGTAATTCACAAATTTTATTTATTTTCAACACTTGGAAAATATTCAATATACTTAAATCGAAATTTAGTATATATTTCATTCTATTAAGGAAATCATTCTCTTAAACATATTTATTTGGGCCAAAACGAATGTTACGTAAAACATCGTTACAACGTCCCAAAATCACTAGTATAGGGATTCGAAATTAAATAGATATATAAATCCCAATACTATACAAAACATTTCCTTTCGGAAATCATTTACTATAACAACAGTGTTATAGACCACCATTTCCTTTTATTTCTCGAAAACGTCTATTTCAACAATGAATGTTGAAATCTATGGTTTCGAATCTCAACACCTTTTTAAAACATCGTTAGATCGTTTTAATTCTATTTAAAACATTCACATTCAAACCATTTTCTTTAATGTGTTATTCACTATTTAAAAATGTGAATAAACTTCGTTAACAAATCTCATCCTTTTATTCATTTTAATTCAAAGGATTATTCACTATTCAAAAATGTGAATATAACTCCATTAAATAAGTTATGACAATTAACTTATCAAAATAAGTTGTTTGCGGATTTATAAAACAACGTTTATAAATTCCATTTCTATTTATTTATAAAAACTTCCTTTTTATAAATTCCTTTATTAACCTATTCCAGTTTATAACTCAATTATAAACTAAAAGTTCATATTATAAGTTAAATACTTATAAAACGATTATTTTACAAAATCGTTCTTTTAAAGACTTTCCAATTTATGAATCTTATAACTTATAAGATCCATTTATTTAACCAATCTATTCTTCAAATAATTTCACCAATTTATGAATCTTACTATTTATAAATTTCATTTATAACTTCATAGTTTATAATTCTATAAATTTCATTTATTTATGAAATTCATTTTCACTTCATTCAAACACTTATAAAAACTCGTTTTATAATGTCAATATTTCAATTTATAAATATCTATTTATAAATCTCTTAATATAAATCAATTTATATTATTCTTTTAAACGTCTTTAAATTCCTTTAAAAACTTCATCATTCTCTTGATTTATAAAATAATTAAATTTTATAAATCCCATATTTAAACTTTCAATAATAAATTCAAAAAAAATCCGATTTAACTATTTTATAAAATCATTAGCATCATATTCTCAAAAATCAGTTTTTAACTATTTTTCTCAAAAATCATAATTTTTATAACATTAAAAATTATAACGTGTATTTATTTAAAATAGATCAAATTCCAAACATATAGTATATTTTCAAAAAATCACTTTATAAATCATTTTAAAATTCCAAAACTTGGGTCCAATGATGCTACATACCAAATAGTCAATCACGACTACAACGATATCACATATCGTATATGATAATCAACGAATATCAAAATATCCATAATCAAATAAATACTGTTGAGGAATCCAGTTGGATCCCTCCAACCTGTTTTCCTGCATCCACAAACATTAGCACAATACCAATTTCGCTCCAGTACGAAATTATCGCGGTATATGGGATTTAAATATTATCTGCTTAAGAACGGCGCAATAGGGTCTCATCCGCTAAAAAATACGGGAAATCAACAACTGCAATATATACATATGCCAATATATATATATTGATATTATATATAATACCAATTTCACTGTTTATGAAATATTCGCGGTATATGTTTTTAATAAATAACATCCGCTTACTAACGGCGCATAATGTCTATTTTAACAATCAATAGATATCAATCATCATTCAAACATGCATTCAAATATTTTAAATCTAACTATTTAAAATAAAATCGAAACTGATTCGATTGAGTGAGAAATTCTCACCTTGATTTTAATTTCCATTTCAGCTTTTATTTCGAATAAAATTAAACGCGCGTTTAATTTTACCCGAAATTCTCACTAACTCCAAATGACTCCAAACCAACTCCATCGTGTAGTGCTCGACCATACGATTCCAACGCAACTGGTTTCGCGCGTTTTCGACCTCGTATGAAAAAGTTATGATATTATGAAGTTTACACGATTTATATATTGCTAATTACAACATTTCATAATTAATTTCCAACCTATCATTAATCATGGCCCTTGGATCTAAACCCAAACACATCAGGCCCGTGCATTGCATCCCCCCCCTTCACGTTCCCTTACGTTCTCCTTCTCCAGATAATACACGCGCAACAAAACCCATACAATCAAATTTAGGTTTTCAAATCACGGCAACAACATCGACTTCGAAGACGATCAGGTGGTGCCATCATGACCGCCCCCCTCCACTCCACCCACGGCCCATGACCGGCCACGTGCGGCCCACTATGGCCTCTCGAAATGCGTGCCGACCGTTGGTGCTTTGAGTGATAATTGCCGTTGATCCACTACACTAATTACAATCTTAACCGTTGATCTTATAGATCTCATCGGCCTCTTCAAATTTGCAGTTGGAACTTTTTGCTAATTCTCGATGGATTTAGAGATTTGGGGGAAAGAAGGAAGATCATTTCTGGCCGTAGAAATGGGGGGTGGCGGCTACGTTAAAATTAGGTTTAGGGTTAGGTTTTTATTTGTGAATGAGGGTATGGTATATTTATAGAAAATTATTCAAAACACTATTCATTCCGGAAATTCCGAACTCCGATTTACGCGCCGAAACTGACGTACCTAGGGTTTATCCCACGTTCCAGACACAATGGAACAGGTTTCGGAAGTTAATTCGGAAGTATGTGCGAGTTATGGCTGTAAACGCTCAATTTAAATTAAACCGATTTAAATCGATTTCTAGGCGTTTTAATTTGTACCGGACAAACGGTAAATCCAATTGACTTGAAATTTGAAACCTTACAATAATATCACATTACAGGTCCGATGAAACTGGTTTCGTCAAAATCCGAGACTTTTTGAAAAATGGCTATTTTCACTCGCCAAATTTAAATTAAAAATAATTCGATGCGTTTCGAGCTGCCACGATCAAACGATAACTCCGATTGACACGAAATTTGAAATCCGGTAATAACTAACTATTATGGATCCAATGAAACTAGTTTCGTTCAATTCTGAGACTGTTCAAAAATTGACTATTTTACAGTCGATTATTAAATATTAAAATATTCAATTTTCACAAATTAACTTTTAATTCCATTTAAAAAGTTCTAAAATATCGTTCTAACTCCAATATGATAAAATAAAATTTTACAAATCATTTTCAATCATATTTAACTCAATTTTCAATTATTTCCATAATTTAACATATTAAATTATCGATTTAATAATCCAATTAAATCCAAAAATTCAAATAAAAATTTATTTGACTTATAAATTCACTTATTAATATTTAAAATTAATTAAATATTCATATTTTAAATTATTAAAATTCCTGGGTCGTTACAATTTACAAATTATTGGGTAAAAATATTTGGGTTTGGAAAACATTTTATTATCATCAATTTTAACTGATTAAATTGAAATTGAAATTACACAATAAAATAAACTCCCATATTATTTGATGAAGATTTGCCATTTGCTATGTTTCACTGGACGTATTCCAAATATCAAATTTTTATTTCAAAATATTATCATTATAATTTCACAAAATTTCAATTAATTAAATAAATAAAATCACAAAATTTTCGGGTCGTTACACTCTCCTCCACTCAAAACTTTTCATCTCCGAAAAGGAAGGAGGTAGGAGAATAGGAACAACCAGAAAGAAAGTAGATTGAAAACAAAATAAAACAATTAATTTAAAGCTATATAAATTTCAATTATAAAAAAAATTAATATTTAATAATTGATTTTAAATTCAATGTATTTCATTAAGTTGATATTATTTCAATTTATTAATGTTTGTTACAAAAGGTTTCTTTCAAAATAAGATTTTATTTAATTTATCTCATTTACTATTCAATCAACTTATTATTCTATTTATCTCTATTAACATTTTATAATTTAAAATTTAAGCGTATAACATTTAGAATAGCCACTCAAATTTCATTTATAAAATCATTTTATATTGTATATTATCCAATTATATATTCGACTTTTGAATAATTTGTGTAAGTTATATTGGAATGTAACTGGTATTATACAAGTAAAATTTCCAACTGCAATTGTTCCAAGATTTAAATATTTATTAAAATATTTGGATTTATTTATAATTAAAATCATTCTTTAATATAAATTTAAGGATTAAATTCCCGATTAACTTCAAACTATTTAGAGATAAATATATACATATATTGTACATATCAAAGCAAATCTATAATCATATACCAATATATAAAATATAAATCAAGTCATATTTGAAGAATTCAAAGCAATTTCATTTTTCCAAAACAAAGTGTAGCAAAGCTACGAAATGGCCTCTCCACTCTAAAACTTGAAAATGAATGTCGATGATGCTGTAGTCACCACTGAAATTATTTTCCAGCGACAAAAGAGAAGAGTACCGATATAAAATTTAAAATTCTTAGGAACAATTTCTATTCGAAAATATTTTCAATAATATACATTTTAAAACTTTAAAATCACAGTTTGAAATCACCGAAAATTTTAAATTCTCAAATTCTTAATTTAAATTCATTTAGATTCCAAATCAAACTATAAACCATATTTTATAAAATTCATTTATTTATATGTTGGTAAAATCAATGGTTTACAAAACAATAAACGAAAATAAAATATTATCATTTTTGACAACCATTTCATTTGACTATTAAATTCTAGAAAAAATATACACCTATATAAATATAATCATACAAAATTTATTCCATATACCAAATTTGAAAATAAAATTGTGTCAGTTTGCTCTGTTCAAGTGTTTTTGAAATCCTATCGATAGCGTTGATCAGACGAATCGATCGCAAACCCAAATCAACATCAACAACTCAAACAACACAACATATAAACATATATTTTATATTAATTACAAATACACTCCCTCACTCGAAGAGTTAAGGATGGTTTTCAAAACAAAGATGGAGATTTAAACACAGAGGGGTTCTAACCAAAAGAATTCAAGTAAAAGATAGAGTCGATAGGGAGATAAGATGATTGACTTTCCAGAAGGGAAACAAATGGAAAGACTTATATAAATCATGGGCAACCTTAACCGAGTCAACTGTGACTTCAAATAAGATTGAGGTAGAATTCTAGAGCAAATCGACATTCGATTGCCAGAGATTGAGCTAGAATCCTAAATCTATACTCATATGCTCGTAAAAGGAAATTTAAATGGAAAATTTTACATTGCCACCCTTATTTTGGATACCTATTCTGTTATGCCTTGGAACCTTCTTTTTTGTGCCAACTTTTTTCCAACTTTTTTAGGCACAATTTTCATAAGGAGTTCTATTTTGGATGTTAAAACGAAATTATTCTAAATGCAAGTTTTGTTCACTATCAACAAGGAGAAAATAGAACTTCCAAAGCTAAAACTATTTTTTCCCTTGTTATTCCCTATGTTTTGTATATGTCAACCTTGGTGGATAGTAATTTTAATATTCACAATCACATTGACCTTCCCTAAGCTAAGCATGTGGCACTAGAAAATAGAAATTTTTTCATTTTTCATAAAAACACTTACCCCCCCCCTTCAATCAAACATGCAAAATAGTTTGAAAAATCAAATTCCCAAAAGTATTTAAACACAGAATTTTCTTTCCAAAAGCTCTCGAATAAAATTTTCCATAAGCGTCTGAACCTAAGTTCTCAAAAGAATTTAAACAAAAAAGTTTTCAAAAGCATTCAAACCCAATTTTTCAAAACAATTGTTGTTCTATCCCTGAAAACAATCAAGCCACATCTTAATGTAATCAGGACTCAATCACATATGATTGACCCTAGCATTGTGCGATTAATCTAGATTTGGAGACCCTTTACTTTTACTTTGAAATAATAAACAATACTTAAACATATCCATAAATTCTAGTTTTTAAGGCATAGGGAAGTAACCCATGGTTTTGCAACAATCTTTTCCTGTCCTCCGCTTGCTAAAAATTATTTTTTTCCAAATTCTAAAGTTTTTAGGATTTGAGCATTCTTAATTCTAGGTTCTAACTTAATTTCATAATTTATTTCATAAAATTGGATTTAATAAAATTCATCGCTAGTTTAGTGTCCTTATAATATTTTCTTATTTACTCTGTTTTCCTATGTGTGCGTGTATATATGTATGTTATATATATATATATGTAAGTGTGTGTGTATGTGTGTATATATATACACAGCGATCAAAGTTCATCCATAAAATCAACATAGTGATTAAATAGGACATATCTCATATCATATCTTATGCTTTTCAGTACCCAAAGGAAGATAACTACCGAATACAACCCAAATAACCTAAAATAAATGATTGTTGGAAACTTCCCTTCAATATCAACTGATGTTAATGATGTTGTGGCCTTATCACTCCTTACTCAATTAAGATGGAAATTTCTAGTAAGGCACTCAACTATAATCCATATGTCTTATATTACCTTGTTGGCTCCCAATAAATAAGGTCCTTCCATTACTTCAATCATTACAATAGATTATGGTATAAATTGTGCATTCCCACACTACATTGGGTAAGAAATATAAACAACGTGCATATAGAATAGCTCTTCGGAAAATTGGCTTGGTGGAATAACTTTTCTACCACCTATCTTTCCTTCCTTAACCTTGAATCAACCAACATCCTTAATGTGTGTTTGTCATCTCACTGCCCTCTTCTCCAATCATAATACTATATTTTTTTAATCGAAATCTCTTGATAGTATCCTCAAACTTTGGTATTTACCTTCTTTATCCTTGATCTTTCATGCAAGTATATCCTAGGACCCGTAAAAATGTACTCTAATACCATTCCCCATTCCTTTGAGGGTCCTTCTTATGGAATTCACACATGTCTAATCAAACACCCCTACATTCATTCCAATATTTCTTATAATCAACATGGATTCCTTGTTGCTACCCTATGAGCATTCGTAGCTATGTTATTCATTGCCTTGACCTTTACCTCATCTTACCTAGGTAGTCATCCATATCTACTCCATATCAAAATTTGGTTTGGCTTTCACTACTCTTTATAAAATTAAAAACTTCAAGGTTATAAAGTACTTTATAGAAAACTTTTATCTTTGAAAATATAAACTTAGAAACATTTTTCAAAAATTTCTTAGTTCTTAAAAGGAGCTATGAAAAATTTCCTTTTCAAAGAATTTCCAAAATAGAGATTTACATCTTTTCAAAATAGGATTTTTAAACTTAAGACATTTGTCACATTTAAAAACCCATTTGTTATAACAAACCATTTTTTTTCAAAAACATCTTTAAATGATAAAAATTGGGGTAGACAGGGATGAGGGAAGTAAGACAACCCGTAGCGAAAGAAATGGGTGAAGTTTGATATATTTTTTAATTTTAGGTCTTTGTTGGACCTATGTAGTTTAAATTTATTTATAACATTTCTACATTGTCTTTTAAAATTACTTTATATTACTACAACTGTTTACAATTAGTTTAATTTAGTTTTAATTAATTATATATAATGATGACAACATCAACTGCACCCATGCGTATAGTGTAAATGCAACGTACGAAAGGCAGACAAGGTTAATCTGAATGTTCTTTAGGTGTTGGGATTAACACCTCAATGGACACATTCCCCCTCTATATATGGCTCACAAAACATGATTTTTTTCCCTAATACACAGATATGCACACACGCACATGTATGAATGTATATATGCACATATAGTAAATGTTTCACATAACTGTTCAAATAAAATAGACTTCATTTATACTACATTTAGTAAATCAAAGAATATTACGATTAATTAAGGTAGTTTGAAATTTTACTATTATATCTTATACAAAAACCCTTTTAAAACCTTAGGTTAAATATAAAAATACACACATAACAGATATTACATAATTATGTAAACTAAAGTACACATACAACTAAAATAAATTTGGAACAAGATAAATAATATAGAAGGGTTTCTGAAAAAGAATGCTTCTTTTTAAGCAAAGATTTAATACTAAATTAGATGCAATTGTAAAATATGGAATAAATCATTAATTTAATGTTTCATTTTTTCTTTTAATTAATAGCATTTACTTTAGAATGATCTAAAACATGACAATTTAATCATCATATTAAGTTGATGATAATGATTAATTAATGCAATCATTTCCAAGTTTTATTTACATATCAATTCATGTGTAAACATTAAAATCTAAATCTTGTGATATGAAAACTGAATTATTTACTAAAAAAATTCCGAAGTTCAATTTTTTTAACCATAATAAAGTCAAATGACATAGTCATTTATAGATTCATGATAAGAAGATCCAGATCTAGATCTAAATTAAACAAGCTGGGTGAACAAGCATGTAAAATAAAGAAAATAAAATTAGGAAGGTCTATATATAGGTTAAATAAACTGAATAAACAATCATATAGAATAGAGAAAATGAAATATTATTATTCATAACAAAGTAACATTGAATAAAGAAAAGATTTTATGTTGTAACATGATAGGAGTATACAATTGATTCGAGCAGGAGATTTGAAATATTCAAATCAAAATTCAAATTCACATATATGAATAGAAGGAAGAGATAAAGAATTAAGGGGATATAAACAAAATAAAAAATGTGCAAATATATAATCATACACACACACACATATAATTACCTTAGGATGGAGCCTGTAGAAACACCTTTGATGATAGAACAATTCCTAGACCTGATTATTCACTCGTTAGGTCTGCAGCAATCAAGAGACAACCACCCAATTTTTGTTTAATATTGCTTGAATAAATTTTGAGTTTTAAAGTCTTTCCACCAATAAAATTTACGACCTAGAAGTTTCTTTAGAGAGAAGAAAAAGATGATGAAGAGAGATCAGATTAAAAGAGGAAATAAACATGTAATAAATATATGGTCTATTTCTTTCATTTAATTAAGATTGCCCCTTCATTCAAATTTTAAAAGGCTCCTCCCCTTCTCTACATCATAGCCTCTTATCATATAGGGATGTAGGTCCAAAAGATTTCCGAATTTTAATTAGTATTATTTCTATTTAATTCTAATTTAAATTTCTCATAGATGTCGTATGCCGATGTTGCGTTTATAACCATTTTTATATGCTCATTATCAAATACTAATGGAAATAGAACAAATAAAATAAGAAATATTTTTCATCCATTAATATTTAACAAATATTAATTAATTTAATTAAGTTAACATCCATTTTAGTAGTTATCATATTTAATCCAAGTTAAACATTCTACCGATATCCTATATTTTTACGCTCATTTGTAACTTTTATATATGCACTTTACTAAATACTAATGGCATCCAATAAATTAAATAAAAAGTTCATAATTAATATTTCTTAAATATTAATTAATTCAGTTAATTTCAATAATTAAAAATTAAATAAATTGTGTGATTGATTCGGAATATCCATCATTATGGTTATGTGACTCAAAGGTGCAAATTCAGTAAGCAATTAATAGTGAACAATTCAAATATTAACATTCAAACATCACCTTATCTAATGGTGTGATATTTTGGCTGGATTTATCGCATACATATCCTTTAATAAAAATTAATTTTACTTATTATAAGCGTTACCCATTAATTACAATTATTTACATCAATTCTATTTATCAAAACTATATCACTTTGGACTTATAAAATTTGGTAATGGGCAAAGTTTTAGTATCGTCCATATTCAACTTTATAGTCCAAATATAAAGTCCTTGGTTCAACAATAACAATTATTATAAACCGGATTAATCTAGCCAGAGATTTTGACTTTGAGTTAACTTCAGTTGACTGCGATACAAACCTTATATAACCGAGGAGACAAATCCTTTCTTGAACAGTGTTTTACTTTCAGTATTTCCATTCGATCCAACTATCATCAAAGCAAAACTTTCATAATAAAGATATATAGTATTCTTAAGTCAACAGAACTGCATAAGTTAGTCACATTGATATTTTTTATTTGACCTTAGTTATATTAGCTAATAAAAAACAATCGAGTGAGTCATTCCATAGTTACCCAATAACTGTCGGTATATAACCCTTTGCTGCCCTTAGCTACCATGAGTAATACACAGCCCAACATTAGGATTGTGTTACGTGCTCTAGTTTCAATTGATGTATCGATATACATTCCCGATACATCCCGACTAGGAATATTTAAAGGGTATATTTATTTTCATTGTGATAAATGACTCAAGGCTACACCAAGTTGTAATTGAAAGTGCTACTACGGATCATAATATGGAATATAAACTAAGTTATGTAGTAATGCAGAATATGAGTATAAAAAGTAAGCAATAAAGTTAATGACACCATGAATTTTATATTGGTTCAAACTCCCGTTCTACGTCCGGTCCCAGAATCCTTTTAGAATTTAACTAGCCACCCTCTCTTAACCCGAAGGAATAGCTATTACACCGCCTGAGTAACCGAACATGACTTCTACCGTCTAGACTATCAAATAGGACTTCTACCGCCTAAGCAATCAAACAGGACTTCAATAGTCTAATAAGTTTTCTTGATTGATTGTGCTCTGTAGATAGCACAGATGAGTATTTAGAGTACACCCTTCCTATAACCTTCTCCTTTGTAGTATATAGTGTTGTACGTGAAGATTCGAAGAAATTGTAATCACAAATAAATTTATGCTTAAATGTGCAAATGATTTGAGAGCATTCAGGGAAGCGATTTGTAGAAAATAGTTTGTGAGAATATAGATTAGAATCAGATAATTTTGTTGTATTTTGCAATCTGAAATCAAGGCTATTTCTAGAGTTAAAAAGTTGTAACTATTCACGAAAAGATTCGTCCAAGAGATATAGAAACAACTATTGAATTAACAGATGTTTATGTTTGTTGAAAAGTGGTGACCTTTCAAAAAAATAGCCATTATGAATATTCAATCGACTGAAAATATGAATTAAGTAGACTAAAAATTCAAACGAATTTGACATTTAAAAATATGTTGAAAAGACACTTCATTCAGTCGACTGAACCGAGGTGTTTAATCGACTGAATGTTCAAACATTTTGTGCATTTGTGCATGTTCAGTGGACTGGATTCCCCAATTCAATCGATTGAAACTCACTTCAAGCCTTTTAAACTTGGTTTTAAAAGCAAGTTAGTTATAAATATATAAAATTAAAAACTAGTTTATGTAGATTAATTTGAGTGAGTTTTAAAAGCTTATGTGTGTGACTATACCATCGAGGAGAGAATTTAACAAATGTTGACTACTAACTAGACTATAGACAAACCAAATTTAAATGTTGAAACTTGACTTCGAAATCTTTTGGTCTACGATCTATTGTCGACTAGAATATTATCTTCTCCTGCAATTTTTGTTAGTTCATATAATACGTACTTATATAGTTGTCACAATCAAAACATCAAAATACTAGGTTCTAACATTCTCCCCCTTTTGATAATGACGCCATGTAAGTTCAAGAAACTATAAAATTTAAAAGAAAACAATAAAACTCCCCCCGAATTAATGAACTACATATTTCTCCCCCTTTTTCATCGAGAAAAAGGAATTTAAGATGTATAATCAATATAGTGCAAATGAATATTGTTAAATAAAGCAAGCATATGAATAATTGCACGATAATTGTGAACTTGAAGTATAGAAATTATATATAAGAACAACATATCATTGAAGCACAACAATCATTCATGGGTACAAAGAACCAAAAACAAAGAAAACATACATAGATAAGAAAACAAGAAAATACACTTCATCGCTTTTAGATTTTTCTTCTTCTTCCTCTTCTTCTTCTTCGAAAGTGATCCATGAGAAAGGAGCAAGAGGATTCTCGACTATACTAGTCAAAAATATGATAGTTCTCTCATGTGAAACAAATGAAATTCTCTTGTCATAATTTTAGAAAATTCTTGACATAATTTTTTTTTGTTGAACCAAAAATGATGTCATCTACATAAATTTGAATTATTAAAATATCATTTTTATATTATTTTTTAAAAAGACTTTGATCTACTTCACCAATTTTAAAACCTGAATTTAGTAAATAACTCTTAAGACAGTCATATCAAGAACGAGGTACCTGTTTTAAACCGTACAAAGCCTTCTTTAATTTGTAAGCATGATTTGGATATTTTTCTTGTTTGAATAAATGAGGTTGTTCTACATATACATTTTTTTTTATAAAACCAATCAAGAAGGCACTTTTTACATCCACTTTATAAAGTTTAAAATTATTAAAACAAGCATATGCTGATAAAATGTGTAAAGCTTCTAGATGAGCTACCGGTGCATTTAATATAAAACATTTTAATCCATAAACTTCAAAATAGGAAATATTCAGTTTTCTTCCATTAAAAGGCTCATAAGGAATATGTTTAGTTAATGGTCTTATGGAAACTCTAGTTAAAACATAATAAGCAGTTGCTACAGCCTCTGCCTAAAATTGTTTGGGTAAAGTACTTCCGTTTAATAAAGTTCTAGCATATTCTTGAAGAGTTCTATTTTTCCTTTCTACAACTCTGTTTTGTTGTGGAGTTTTAGAAAATGAAAAATTGTGAACAATTCCTTTCTTATTACAATAGTTTCCAAAAGCCTCATTTTCGAGTTCTCTACCGTGATCACTCCGAATATTTCAAATTTTTAAGTTTTGAAATTTTAAACTCTTTTAGCAAGTATTTTAATTTTTTTTAAAAGTATCACTTTTTTTTTTCAAAAATATTGTCCATGTAAATCTTGAAAAATCATCTACTATTACAAAAACATATCTATTATGATTTATAGATTGAGATTGAGTTGGTCCAAAAATGTAATATCTCAAGTGGTTGTAAAGTAGGAATCATTTCCTTTGATTTAAAAGAAGATTTAGTTAATTCCTAATCGCCAAGCATCACAAATATATTTTACTTTAAAATTCATCTTTGGTAATCCTTTATCTAAATTATTCTTAGATAATTTTTAATAGCTTTAAAATTTATGTGACAAATTTTTTTGTGCCATAACCAAGGATCATTGTCTTTGGCTATCTAACACATATTTGTGATATAATTGACTTTCATATTTAATATGTAAATATTTCTTTCTCTTGTTCCTTTAAAAATAAGATTATTGTTTTGATCGAAAATATTGCACTTGTTTTTAGAAAATATTATATTAAAACCTTTATCATATAGCTGATTTATACTAAGTAAATTATGTTTTAAATTTTTAACTTAAAAAACATTCATAATAAGAGTTAAATTAGATGTACCGTCATTGCTTACATCACCTTTGCCAATGATATATCCTTTAGAGTTATCTCCAGAAGTGACAGATCCTCCTCTCGGGTAGACAATATTAGTCAGCATATCTTTGTTTTTTGTCATATGTTTTGAGAAACCACTGTCTATTATCCATTTTCCTCTTTTCTTAGTCGGTACCTGCAAAAAATATAGAAATATCATTGGTACCCACCTTTTTATTAGGGTCCTAAGAGTTAGACTTTAGGAAGCTAAACCCATGAGGGTTTAGAAATCCCTTTGTAAATAAAATCTTTATTTTATGAACTGTAGATATAAAAGTTTTTATGTACTTATTTTTGATTAGATTGTTGTTAGTTTTTAGTACCCAAATTTTTGTAGTACTATTTTTACCAACTTCTTTCTTTGGAATAACAACTTTTGGTTTTGATTTGCTTTCACAAAATTATTTTGCAAATTATAATCTTTATAAAATGTGTCATTTTACTTTTGTTTTGAATTTTTTTTATATATCCTAGGCCATTCTTATTATTAGTAGATTGAGAATTACTAATAATTTTTGAAAGATTTTCTCTTCCTTTATTGAATTTTGTCACATTTTTAGTAATACTTGTAACTCAGTTTTGAGACTAGTGTTATTCTACTCAAGAATTTTAATATCTTCATGGTTTTCTAATGCTAATGATATATTCTTTTATTTTTGCACTTCTACTTCTTTTGATGGCATAGTAAGTTGAGAAGAAACATTAGACAAGGATTCTTGTGTATTGACAAGTTATTCTTCTAATATTTTCTTTTCATCTCTTAGCATATCAACTTCTATTTCAGTTCTCTTTAATCTTTCTAATGCATCTTTATATTATTTTTTCTTAATTTCCTTAAGTTTATCGAATATTTATGAGTTTATATTAATCAAATCTTCAAAAGATAAATCACTTACGTCGTCAGTTGGAGCAATAAAGCAAATGTTGGCGTGTTTATAATCACTTTCTGTATCACTGTCTAATGATGATGATGAATCTGAATCATTCCATGTTACTGAAAATGCATGTTTCTTCTTGTACTTGTCCTTCTTATTTTTGAATCTTTCTCCTTTTCTTTCTAGATAGTCTTTCTTCATATGGCCCTTTTTATGACATTCGTAACATTCAACATTTGAGGCTGGCAATATGCTTGAGTTGTCTTTTCTACTATTTCCAAATTTTTTGTTCTTTCTGTATTTCAGCAAATTTTCGAAATTCTTTGCGATCATTGCCATGTCGTCTTCCTCTGAGTCTGAGTCTTCTTATTCAGCTTTAAATGCAATAATTCTTTTACCTTATGCTTGATCTTGCTTAGCCTGCAAACTTACTTCATATGACATCAGACTTCCAATTAACTCTTCAGGTTTGGTGGTAGAAATACCGTTAGCTTCTTCCATAGCTAAGACTTTTCGTTTCCATTCATCCGTTAAAGCGTTTACAATTTAAGAAACAATATCAAAATCTAGAAAAATTTCTCCGACTTCCAATAGTGAATGATGTATTTCTTGAAATCTAAAGTGCACATAAATTATGGTTTCATTTGGTCTCATTTTGAAATTTTGGAACTGGTATTTAAGCATAGAAATCTTGCTTTGTTTAACTTTGTTAGTTCCTTCATGTGTGATTTCAATAGTTTTCCAAATTTCATAAGAACTTGTATACATGCTAACTCTATTAAAATCATTTTTGTCTAATACACAATATAACATACTCATAGCTTTTGCATTTGATGTAGCATCAATCTTTGTGTATTTGACCATTCTACGAAAGGTGTAGTAGGTATAGTGTATTCATTTGAGTAATATTCTAAGTATCATATCCATTTTCTTGCATGAAAATTCTCATTCTAGTTGACCAGTAACTATAGTTCAAACCGTTAAATAGTGGTGGTCGTGCAGCGGATTGTCCTTCAAAAAAACTTGTGTTAGAGTTATTTTCCATATCATCAGTGTATCAAATAACTATGTTACAGTTATAAGATGACCTATTCTATGATGCCAAATGAAAGTGCTACTATGGATCATAATATGGAATATAAACGAAGTTATGTACTAATGCGGAATATGAGTATCAAAAGTAAACAGTAAACCAAATGACACCAGGAATTTTATACTGCTTCGTACTCCCTTTCTACATCCAGTCCCAGAATTCTTCTAGAATTTAATTAGCACCCTCTCTTAACTAGAAGTAATAGGTATTACACCGCCTAAGTAATCGAACAAGACTTCTACCACCTAGACAACCGAATAGGACTTCTACCGCCTGAGCAACCGAATAGGACTTCTACAATACAATAAGTTTTTTTAACTGATCATGCTCTGTAGATAGCGCGGATGAGTCTTTAGCGTACACCCTTCCTATAATCCTCTCCTTTATGGTATATAGTGTTGTAAGTGAAGATTGGAAGGAATTGTAATCGCAAATAGATTTTTGCTTGAACGTGCAAGTGACTTGAGAGCGTTTATAAAAGCGATTTGCAGAAAATAGTTTGTGAGAATATAGATTACAATCAAATAATTTTGTTGTAACGACCCGTAAAAGTTAATGGTTTTAATAATATATTTAATTGAAATTTTGTGAAATTTTAAATAATAAAATTTTGAATTGAAAACTTAATATTTGGAATACGTCTAATTAAACATAGCAAATGGTAAATTTTCATCTGATAATATGAAAGTTTATTTTCTGTGTAATTTTATTTCAGTTCAAATCAGTTAATATTTGACGACAATAAAATGTTTTTCAAACATTAATATTTTTATATAATAAATTTGTAAATCATCTTCTGAGTGAGACGTCATATTTCGTTTCATCAAATTTGGGCTGCTATTGCTTCGTTTATCTTATTATCGGCTTATTAGCAGCATTTCGGTACCGATTATTGACTTTTGATAGGATGATCGTACTACTGACATCTGTATACATTTTGATCGCCTCATCGTGCCGATCTCTATGGCATATTCAATTCTATGTTTGAAAGTTCGGTACGCAGCGGAATCTGCGAAAAAGGTAACCGTATGGGTATCTGTTTCATACCTTTTGGTTTCTTTTTGTCTTTTCACTTTCCACCGTATAAATTAACAACCATTAACTTTTAATATTCCCAGATATAACCAGTGATTTTGTCTATTTCCTATGTTCAATTTATTAACTCCGATTCCTTGCTCTCATTTTTCTTCTTACCCATGATGGTTGATTTTGAAACAACACGTATTATAAAGTAATGAGAAATAAAGTATACTATTTTTGTTTCTTTGTCATAAGCCAGCTCATTTATGCATCTCATCACTCTTAGTCACCTGATGCCTTTCATCATTCATGCACCCACCTATGTTTTCCCTCCAGGATCCAACCTCGTCATCAATGTCCTACCCCTCACCTAGCTCGGCCAAACTACCACCTTAGCCTTCCACCATAACCCTGCTTCGTGCGTAGCCCAGTCATGTAGCCTCCCCATTCGCTCTCCACTCACCAAGACCTTCGCTCATCACCAGCATGCAACCTGCCTCCACCTCCCCTCTCTGCAAGCTTCGTCCCCAGGCCTACATTCACCGTATCTTCGCCCTCTCTCTGCCTTGGATCTAGCAGCCCAAACCCGTAAGTCTTGCTATAATTTTGTTTTGTTTTTTAATTTCGGTTATATAATATATATTACTTGAATAAAGTTTACATATGTATATGTGTTATTTACATCTAATATATGTATATATATAAGTCTAACATATGGTTTACGTCTGTAGGTTGAAGTATTATTATATTTTGTTTGCTTTGATATAAATTTTACATTTTGTATATTGTTATCTAAATTTTTATCAACCAAATTTGTTGCTGTAAAGCATATACATTATTTTTTATGATTATGACATAGTACATATAGTATATAAGTTTATGACAGTTTTATCTACTAAGCATATATGTATATATATTAGTGTATAGGCCAGCTTTAAGTTCATATATAATATATATGTGACTTTTATATTTATGTATACAGTTTATCATTATAGTTTTACTCTTGCAGTAAAAAGAAGTGATAGGAAATATAGAGTGTGTGTATATATACACACAATGTTATTTATTTAATTGTATATATAATATATATATATATATATATGTATTATTGTTAAGTTCTAGTAGACGGCATATATATATATATATATATATATATATATATATATATATATATATATATATATATATATATATATATGTATGCTCGTATATATATCTAGTTCCTGGTGTGTGTGTGTGTGTGTGTATATTGATTTCGGTTTTGGTTTAAACATGACATATATAAAATTTTGATTTTTAAGGTGTTTGTATGTATATATTAGATACAATATATATATATACACACACATATAGTTCATTTTATTTTTGTTTTGGTTGGCAGTAATCTGTTGAAAACAAAATATATATTTATCTAAGCTTTATAAATATATATGGTCAGTGTGAAAAAGTGAGTTTATATAAGTATATGTTAGTGTAGATTTTTGATTGTTGACATATGTATATATGTTTATAAATGTATGATTATATAAGAAATAAAAATCTATTTGATTTATATACATGTTTATGTAAGTTATATTGGTAATATATATATATATATATATATACATATATTACCAATCAGATTCTATATTAGTATTATATTGGTTTTATAACGTGAATTTGGGCCAGTGCAATTTGCTGTTATGTATATATATGGTCTGCATAGATTTTTGGATAGGACATGTATTTGTATCTTTATCTTTAAGGTATATATTGTATTATAGATATTTTGTTATACCAACTCTTGTTTGTTTGAAAACTGATTTGAAACAATACTTTATGATAGCTTTAAAATATATGTACGTGGTTAAAAGTATATGCATATAAATTCTTTGAAATATTTACTTGAATTGTGTTAATATCTTTAAGGTACGATGTTGTGGTAGCTTTAAATATACTCATATTACATTTAAAGATTTACTTGAATTATATATATAGATTTTATTTTAAGTATATATTTCGAAAATTGATTTTTGAAATATATATAGATAATGTTTATATTATCATTTTGTATCAAACTAATTTGATTTGTTCCCATCGATTCTTATTTATCAGCTCTATTCATCGAATTCATACAAATCTTGCTTTGCTTTGGAATTCATGCTTGGATTCGTAACTCATCTCATTCTCGTTCATCTCTCTAGCCTTGAAAGGTGAGCAATCACTCACGATAAATGTTCTTATATTTATTAAATTTGATTTCAATTGAAACAACAACTGAAATATACTACTGCTAGTTATTTACATTGCTATATATATGTTGTTATCTGTATCTGTCCACCTATGACATCTGACACCATTATCTGTTATTTATATTGATGATATATGCCTGTTGTATTATTGTCATATCTGTTATCATTCTGCAAGTTCCTTGTTAGTATAGAATTCACTATGGATTGAATGGTACATACCTGAACGATCTGCAGAATAGGAGAAAATCATTATGGGTTGAAATGATAAACCCAAGCAATTTTCATTTGAATCGAATTTGGGATTGCGGGTTGTAATGATAAATATCTGTATCACTTGACCATAGGATAGAAAACTATATACAGACATGGTTGGTCTATATATAAATATTTTGAAAATGATTTCTACGACTTTGGAATGAAATATATGGTTTTATATAAATATTGATTTTAAATATTATATAAATGTTATTTTACATATAGTTAAATTATTGTTTTTAAGCTATGTATAAATTTGTCTAATATAAGTTAAGTTCAATAATAAAGTTTGATTTAATTAAAATATAATATGGTTAAGTATTTACTTAAATTATATTTTAATATAGAGTCTATAATGATTTTAATAAATCAGGGTTGAGAAGATAGATTTGAAATTTATTTGAAATGGTATTTAATTAAGAATTTTATTTAATTAAATCGATCCGAAACTTATGGAGTTTGAGGGTTTAAAGGATACAATTTTATAACTAGATTTTGGTTTAAGATGATTTAAATGAATATTTCGAGTTTAAATAAATTTAAGAAAAATATTCAGTTATTTGAAATTTGAGGTTTTATTTAAATGATAGTAGATTTATTAAGTAAATATTTCAACACTAAATAATAGTAAGGTAGACTAAGATATATATAATTTTCAAATTTAATTTTAAAATGTTGAATATTAAAGTTTTGGAATATACTGAAATTTAAATGGTTTATCTTGTGGTTCAATCTATATTTGAAATCGACATAATTTGAAATGGTTTATTAATGAACTGAATTGAATTGAATTGATAAATTGAGGTTTGAATTAAGTTTGAATTTTGGAATTTGAGATCATTTAAAATCAATTTGTGGAATTTGAGGAAATTGTTTTATTATATGAAGTTATGTTTTAAAGTGTTATGATTTCTAAAGTATTACAAATTCTAAGTTTAAATTGTCGAAAGTGTTATAACTTTGAAAGTGAAAGCGTTATTGGTTTGGCAATAGATCAATTTGAAGAGAAGAATGATATTGTTTAGATATGGTTTTGAAATGGCTATGATATTTTGGTTTGAAGTATAAATTATTTTAAAATGACCATGGTGTTTTAATGACATTTGGTTATTGATAGCGTATATTACTACAAAATAGATAGTTCCACAGATCCTTAGAGGATAGGTATCCCAAACATCCTTTAAGCTACCTATATTTATGTTACTTATATTTCAGTTGATATTTCACTTGAGTTGGATTTATTGGTATAAGAATGTTAATCCTGACTCGAGTGTTTTGTGTTTTGCTTTACGCTCAGGTCAGACTGAGTGTCACAGCATTTGAGACTCATCTTTGGAGTTGAAGCTTCGTTTTGGAGATCCCACTATCGACTCGGCTTTCAGATATTTAGTTGATTACAGTGATGAATTCATATTTGTTATTTGACTATTGTATCGAGACTTCTGTGTATTCGAGACTTCTGTTGTATCTTATTTAACTTTATTATATACATAGTAGCTTCATGAACTACTATTCTTTTGTTTCTGTTGCATACTATATATTACTCTGTGTCTGTGGTTTTGTGATTTATTTATTTACTGTATATGCTGGGTTTTGTCAAATATAAATTAACAATCTGGTATTTTGAGCAATTCAAATCTGGCATGCGTGGATGCGAATGGTTGAAAATATTAGGATGTTACAGTTGGTATCAACGCTTTGGTTTTAGCCAAAACTTAACATATATAGTAAAATTTGATTACAGCATCACTTTCGTTCGAGCTTGAATCTTATTCCTCTTTGACTCGGTTTCCTTTGAATTTTGGAACTTCCCCATTTCTTCTGAAATTCATTCTTTGTTCTTTCAATTCGTGTTCTTCTTGATTCTGGAGCATCCCATAGCTCCACTATATGATTTGTAAAGGGGTGAAACTCATTTACAAGAACATTGATTCATCTGAGATTTATGCATCGTCGGTATAGATGCTATCTTTTTCTATGTCCGAATTCTATCTCTTGCGATCAAATGCCGATTTGCTTCAGAATTCTGCATCGATCTTATTCTCGAAGTAACGGTTGACCCGGTTAAGTCACCCACGATGAATATAAGGCTATGTATCTTCCTCGTGAAATTATCATATCTTCCTACCGAGTCTGTTTTTGTGATTTGAATTCTCTTCGATTATGACTCCTCTAATTTTGAATCTCGTATGGCGTTTCATATAGTGAAATTGATTCCGGAATTTTTTTGATTCTTGTATAAGATGGACTTTATATAGGTACAGTTGACTTTGAAACTGTTAATTTTAGAAGGTATTCGATCTAAAGAGATAAATCTTATATATAACAGAATTTATTTAAGAA
Organism: Allium cepa; assembly: GCA_030765085.1. Taxonomy (NCBI): domain Eukaryota; kingdom Viridiplantae; phylum Streptophyta; class Magnoliopsida; order Asparagales; family Amaryllidaceae; genus Allium; species Allium cepa. The sequence continues at coordinate 609,756,864 of CM060934.1, forward strand.
TAATTTGATATATTTGAGATTATTGATTTTAGAAAGTACCATTATCTAAAATGAAATCTTATATGTAATGGAATTTATATAAGTGTGATATTTGAAGTTATGATTTTTAAAGGGTACTATATATGGTATGTAATATTTTGAAGTAAGAGGTATGGGGAAGTACCCTCCACGAAGAAGTATAGTATGAAATGCTTCTCCTCAGATGGACTTGGGGAATCCAAGAATGGATTTGACAGAAAAACCCTAATGGACTTGGGTAAATGTAGAAATGGATTCGAACTGATATGGTTGTCCAAACTTAAACTCATGAGTTCCTCGATTTTTTTCATCAGGGTAGATGGTTTTTTAGTTTAACTAATGAAGGCATTTTCGATCATGGGATCTGTTGTTATGGATCTTCTGGGAAGGAAGTGCATCCATTGCAAAAATTATTGAATCAGCAGCGTACCACTGCAACAGGGGTCGATGGTCCCTTGTTTACGAACTGGCTACGATATTTTTCTGGAATCCGAAAGGTGGAAGGATCTTCTAGAGAGTTTTGTGTCCATTGCGTAAATACTGGATCAGCAGCGGGCCACTGCTATCGTATTATCATCCTTTGACATTGGATTTGAGTGGTACTTCTCATACCTATTTTTAAGTATTTTTCACTGGGTGTTGAAACAGGTCTACTAAGTACTTGGAAAATTCTGGCCTTGCGCCTGATCAACGCATGGCCAGAGTCTGCAAGAACGAGGATAAACTTGTTAAGACATCGAGTTATAAAGGTATTTTGATAAAGTATTATGTAAAGGATATTTTGATCATTTTTCTTTCTAAATAATTTAATTTTTTTAAAATATTGTTTATTTATACACTACATTGTTTAATAGTGAAATATTAGTGTTGTTAATATTTTAGAAGTTATTAGTTAAATAGAACATATTTAAAATAAATGATTATTGATTTATTAATAATGTTTGAAAAGTATCTTGAGATAAAATTATTATGAATTATGGATTTAATGTTTTCAATAGCTTCTTTGTAAACATAAGTAATAATGTAAATAATAGTTTTCAAATAGTTTACATATGTTTATAAAGGTGTTATTTAAACATATAAATGGTATTTATAAACGAAGCAAGAAATTCTAAAAATGAATTTGAAAAGTATTAAAGTATTAAAGATAATTGATTTGCAAATGAAGCTTTCAAATGAATATTTCAAGTAAAATTTATATAAGTTTCTTTGAATGTATAATTAAAGATATTAAATAAATGGAAATATTTTGATTTGTGAAGTTTATTTATAATAATATACTTGACAAATAAATTTGAATCTCTATTTTGAAAGTATAGTCTGGAATATTTACTTTATTTCGAAGTACTAATGGCAAATTTATTGGTTTATTAATGTTTGAAATTTTGTATTAAATCATAATAACTGTTTTCCATGATTTGAATATTCATTTTAAACAAGTGTGAAAAATTAATTATGAAGATATGAAATTTTATACTTTGATCTAGAAATATAATGTAAGATTTGAAGTATATTATTAGTTTCGATTTAATAATCTTGAGTTTATACTTATTTTTAAAAAAAATAACGAGTCTAATAAATTATTGGATTTAAGAAACTTTATTTTAAAGCTTATTATAATGTTTGACATAAATTTCTAACACTGTTTTAGACTTTTGGGAAATTTTTTCATAATGCTATAAGGATGTTTTAAATATATCTTATATTTTTACTAAGTGAATAGAAATCAATTTAAAACTAAATGAATTTTTTGATCTGAATTTACAGTTTGAACTAACAAATTTGAATCGAATGACTATTTATGGATATAATAATGGGTTTAACCAAATTATTTAATATTAATTAATTTAAATAGAAATTTATATAGTTTAAATTAATTGTTTATAATGTCTTTCAATTTATTTTTCTTCCTGGTTGTTTCTATTCTCCTACCTTCTTCCTTTTCGGGGATGAAAAGTTTTGAGTGGGAGAGAGTGTAACGACCCGTAAAAGTTAATGGTTTTAATAATATATTTAATTGAAATTTTGTGAAATTTTAAATAATAAAATTTAGAATTGAAAACTTAATATTTGGAATACGTCTAATTAAACATAGCAAATGGTAAATTTTCATCTGATAATATGGAAGTTTATTTACTGTGTAATTTTATTTCAGTTCAAATCAGTTAATATTTGACGACAATAAAATGTTTTCCAAAATTGAATATTTTTATATAATAAATTTGTAAATCATCTTCTGAGTGAGACGTCATATTTTGTTTCATCAAATTTGGGCTGCTATTGCTTCGTTTATCTTATTTTCGGCGTATTAGCAGCATTTCGGTACCGATTATCGACTTTTGATAGGATGATCGTACTATTGACATCTGTATACCTTTTAATCGCCTCATCGTGCCGATCTCTATGGAATATTCAATTCTATGTTTGAAAGTTCGGTACGCAGCGGAATCTGCGAAAAAGGTAACCGTATGGGTATCTGTTTCATGCCTTTTGGTTTCTTTTTGTCTTTTCACTTTCCACCGTATAAACTAACAACCTTTAACTTTTAATATTCCCAGAGATAAGCACTGATTTTGTCTGTTTCCTCTGTTTAATTTATTAACTCTGGTTCCTTGCACTCATTTTTCTTCTTACCCATGACGGTTGATTTTGAAACAACATATATTATAAAGTTATGAGAAATAAAGTATCTACTATTTTTGTTTGTTTGTGATAAGCCAGCTCATTTATGCATCTCCTCACCCTTAGTTACCTAATGCCTTTCATTATTTATGCACCCATCTATGTTTTCCCTCCAGGATCCAACCTCATCATCAATGTCCTATACCTCACCTAGCTCAGCCGAACTACCACCTTAGCCTTCCACCATAACCCTACTTCGTGCGCAACCAACCATGTAGCCTCCCCATTCGCTCTCCACTCACCTAGACCTTCGCTCATCACCAGCACGCAACCTGCCTCCACCTCCCCTCTCCGTAAGCTTCGTCCCTAGGCCTACATTCACCGTATCTTCACCCCGTCTCTGCCTTGGATCTAGCAGCCCAAACCCGTAAGTCTTGCTATATTTTTGTCTTGTTTTTTAGTTTCGGTTATATAATATATATTAGTTGAATAAAGTTTACATATGTATATGTGTTATTTACATCTAATATATGTGTGTATATATATAAGTCTGATATATGGTTTACGTCTGTAGGTTGAAGTATTATTATATTTTGTTTGCTTTGATATATATTTTACATTTTGTATATTGTTATCCAAATTTTTATCAACCATATCTGTTGCTGTAAAGCATCTACATTATTTTTTATGATTATGACACAGTACGTATAGTATATAAGTTTATGAAAGTTTTATCTATTAAGCATATATGTATATATATTAGTGCATAGGCCAGCTTTAAGTACTTATATAATATATGTGTGACTTATATATATACACAGTTTATCATTATAGTTTTACTCTTGCAGTCAAAAGAAGTGTAAGGAAATATAGTGTGTGTATATATAATGTGATATATTTAATTGTATATATATAATATATATGTGCATTATTGTTAAGTTCTAGTAGATGACATATATATATGCATATATATATATATATATATATATATATATGCTCGTACATATATCTAGTTGCTTGTTTGTGTGTGTGTGTATATATATATATATTGATTACGGTTTTGGTTTCAACATGGCATATATAAATTTTTGATTTTTAAGGTGTTTGTATGTATATATTAGATACAATATATACACACACACATATAGTTCATTTTATTTTTGTTTCGGTTGGCAGTAATCTGTTGAAAACAAAATATATATTTATCTAAGCTATATATATATATGGTAAGTGTGAAAATGTGAGTTTATATATGTATATATTAGTGCAGATTTTTGATTGTTGACATATGTATATATGTTTATAAATGTATGTTTATATAAGAAATAAAAATCTATTTGATTTATATACAAGTTTATGTAAGTTATATTGGTAATATATATATATATATATATTCTGTTGTATATCAGATTCTATATTAGTATTATATTGGTTTTATAAAGTAAATTTAGGCATGTATAATTTGCTGTTATGTATATATATGGTACATATAGATTTTTGGATATGACTTGTATTTGTATTTTTATCTTTTAAGGTATATATTATATTATAGATATTATGTTATACCAACTCTTGTTTGTTTGAAAACTGATTTGAAACTATACTTTATGATAGCTTTAAAATATATGTACGTGGTTAAAAGTATATGTATAAAAATTCTTTGAAATATTTAGTTGAATTGTATTAATATCTTTAAGGTATGATGTTGTGATAGCTTTAAATATACACTTATTACATTTAAAGATTTACTTGAATTATATATATGGATTTTATTTTAAGTATATATTTCTAAAATTGGTTTTTGAAATATATATAGATAATGTATATATTTTCATTTTGTATCAAACGAATTTGATTTGTTCCCGTCGATTCTTGTTTATCAGCTCTATTCATCGAATTCATACAAATCTTGCTTTGCTTTGGAATTCATGCATGGATTCGTAACTCATCTCATTCTCGTTCATCTCTCTAGCCTTGAAAGGTGAGCAATCACTCACGATAAATGTTCTTATATTTATTAAATTTGATTTCAATTGAAACAACAACTGAAATATACTACTGCTAGTTATTTACATTGCTATATATATGCTGTTATTTGTATCTGTCCACCTATGACATCTGACGCCATTATCTGTTATTTATATTGATGATATATGTCTGTTGTATTATTGTCATATTTGTTATCACTCTGCAAGTTCCTTGTTAGTATAGAATTCACCATGGGTTGAAATGGTACATACCTAAACGATATGTAGAATAGGAGAAAATCATTATGGGTTAAAATGATAAACCCAAGCAATTTTCATTTGAATTTAATTTGGGATTGCGGGTTGAAATGATAAATATCTGTATCACTTGACCATAGGATAGAAAATTATATACAAACAAGGTTGGTCTATATATAAATATTTTGAAAATGATTTCTACGGTTTTGGAAAGAAATATATGGTTTTATATAAATATTGATTTTAGATATTGTATAAATGTTATTATAAATATTGTTAAATTATTGATTTTAAGCTATGTATAAATTTGTCTTATATAAATTAAGTTTAATAATAAAGTTTGATTTAATTAAAATATAATATGGTTAAGTATTTACTTAAATTATATTTTAGTATAGAGTTTATAATGATTTTAATAAATCAGGGTTGAGAAGATAGATTTGAAATTGATTTGAAATGGTATTTAATTAAGAATTTCATTTAATTAAATCGATCTGAAACTTATGGAGTTTGAGGGTTTAAAGGATACGATTTTATAACTGGATTTTGGTTTAAGATGATTTAAATGAATATTTCGAGTTTAAATAAATTTAAGGAAAATATTCAGTTATTTGAAATTTGAGGTTTTATTTAAATGATAGTAGATTTATTAAGTAAATATTTCAACACTAAATAATAGTAAGGTAGACTAAGATATATATAATTTTCAAATTTTGTTTTAAAATGTTAAATATTAAAGTTTTGGAATATACTGAAATTTAAATGGTTTATCTTGTGGTTCAATCTGTATTTGAAATCGACATAATTTGAAATGGTTTATTGAGGAACTGAATTTAATTGAATTGATAAATTGAGGTTTGAATTAAATTTGAATTTTGGAATTTGAGGTTATTTAAAATCGATTTGTGGAATTTGAGGAAATTGTTTTATTATATGAAGTTATGTTTTAAAGTGTTATGATTTCTAAAGTATTATAAATTCTAAGTTTAAATTGTCGAAAGTGTTATAACTTTGAAAGTGAAAGTGTTATTGGTTTGGCAATAGATAAATTTGAAGTGAATAATGACACTGTTTAGATACGGTTTTGAAATGGATATGATATTTTGGTTTGAAGTGCAAATTATTTTAAAATGACCATGGTGTTTTAATGACATTTGGTTATTGATAGCATATATTACTACAAAATAGATAGTTCCTTAGATCCTTAGAGGATGGGTATCCCAAACATCCTTTAAGTTACCTGTATTTAAGTTACTTATATTTCAATTGATATTTCAGTTGAGTTGGATTTATTGGTATATGAATGTTAATCCTGACTCGAGTGTTTTGTGTTTTGCTTTACGCTCGGCTCAGACTGAGTGTCACAGCATTTAAGACTCACCTTTGGAGTTGGAGCTTCGTTTTGAAGATCCGACTATCAACTCAGTTTTCAGATATTTAGTTGATTCCGGTGATGAATTCAGATTTTTTATTTGACTATTGTATCGAGACTTCTGTGTATTCGAGACTTCTGTTGTATCTTATTTAACTCTGTTATATATATAGTAGCTTCATGAACTATAATTCTTTTGTTTCCGCTACATACTGTATATTACTTTGTGTCTGTGGTTCTGCGATTTATTTATTTACTGTATATGCCGAGTTTTGTCAAATATAAATTAACAATCTGGTATTTTAAGCAATTCAAATCCAGCATGCGTGGATGCGAATGGTTGAAAATATCAGGATGTTACATTTGTAGCAATTTGCAATCTGAAATCAAGGCTATTCATAGAGTTAAAAAGTTGTAACTATTCGTGAAAAGATTCGGCCAAGAGATATGGAAACAACTATTGAACTAACTAATGTTTTTGTTTGTTGAAAAGTGGTGATCGTTCAGAAAAATAGCCATTATGAATATTCAATCAACTGAAAATATGAATTAAGTAGACTGAAAATTCAAACGAATTTGAAATTTAAAAATATGTTGAAAATATACTTCATTCAGTAGACTGAACTGGAGTGTTTAGTCGACTAAATATTCAAACATTTTGTGCATTTGTGCACGTTTCAGTTGATTGGATTCCCCAATTCAGTCGACTAAAACTGTCACTTCAAGCCTTTTAAACATAGTTTTATGAGAAAGTTATTTTATAAATTTATATAATTAAAACCAAGTTTATGTAGATTAATTTTAGTGAGTTTTAAAAGCTTGTGCATGTCTATGCCACTAAGGCGAGATTTTAACAAATGTTGACTACTAACTGGACCATAGACAAACCAAATTTAAATGTTGAAACATGTCTTCGAAATCTTTTGGTCTTCGATATATTATCGAGTAGTATAATAGCTTCTCCTGCAATTTTGGTTAGTTCATATAATATGTACTTATATAGTTATCACAATCAAAACATCAAAATACTAGGTTCTAGCATTCTCTTCCTTTTTGATGACGACGACTATGTAAGTTCAAGAAACTATAAAATTTAAAAAAAAAACCCTGAATTAATGATCTACCTGTTTCTCCGCCTTTGTGATCAACAAAATGGAATTTAAGATGTATAACCAATATAGTGCAAATGAATATTGTTAAATAAAGCAAGCATATGAATAATTGCTAGACAATTAAGAACTTGAAGTATAACAATTATAGATAAGAATAATATATTATTGAAGCACAACAATTGTTCATGGGTACAAAGAACCAAAAACAAAGAAAAACATACATAGATAAGAAAACAAGAATACTACACTTCATTGCTTTCGAATTCTTCCTCTTCTTCCTCTTCTTCCTCTTCGAAAGTGGTCCATAAGAAAGGAGTGGGAGGATTTTTGGTTATACTAGTCAAAAATACGAAAGTTCTCCCATGTGAAACATTTCAAATTCTCTTGTCATAATTTTAGAAAATTCATGACATATTTTTCGTTTGTTGAACTAAAAATAATGTCATCTACATAAATTTAAATTATTAAAATATCATTTTTATCCTTTTTTATAAAAAGAGTTTGATCTACTTTACCAATTTTAAAACTTGAATTTAGTAAATAACTCTTAAGACGGTCATACCAAGCACAAGGTGCCTGTTTTAAACCGTATAAAGCCTTTTTTAATTTGTAAACATGATTTGGATATTTTTCTTGTGTGAGAAAAAGGAGGTTGTTCTACATATACATTTTCTTTTATAAAACCATTTAAGAAGGCACTTTTTACATCCATTTGATAAAGTTTAAAATTATTAAAACAAGCATAGGTAATAAAAAAAACGTATAGCTTCAAGACGAGCTACGGGTGTAAAAGTTTCACCATAGTCTATTCCTTCTTCTTGATTATAACCTTGAGCAATTAGTCTAGATTTATTTCTACTTATATTTCCTTGCTCGTCGACTTTATTTTTATAAACCCATTTTGTACCAATAACAGCTTGGTTACTTGATCTAGGAACTAAGTTCGAAACAACATTACGTTCATACTGATTTAATTCTTCTTGCAAAGCTATTATCCAATAATCAATTGTTGAAGCTTCTTCAGGATTTTTAGGTTCAATATTTAAAAGAAAAGCTACGTGACCCATTTGATTTAGTTGATTACGAGTTCTTACGTTGGTATGAATTTCTCCAATTATATTTTCAGTTGGATGATTTCTTAAAAGTCTTGGTGGTGATCTTATTTAATTATTATTTTGAAAATTATTTTCTGAATTATCAAGATCAGTCATTAGATTTAGAAATAGTTTCCTTAATTTCTATATTATGACTATTTTTGAAATTTTCATCAAACGACACGTGAATTATCTCTTCGTGTACTTTAGTTCTTTTATTATAAATTATGTAAGCTTAGCTTAGTTTCGAGTATTTAGTGAAAATTCCTTCATCGGATTTTGGATTAAATTTGCCGAGCTTATCTTTTGTATGTAATATAAAACATTTTAATCCAAAAACTTTAATATAGGAAATATTCAGTTTTCTTCCATTAAAAAGCTCATAAGGTGTATGTTTAGTTAATGGTCTTATAGAAACTATTTAGAACATAACAAGCAGTTGCTACAGCTCCTGCCTAAAAATGATTTGGTGGAATACTTCCATTTAATAAATTTCTAGCACATTCTTGAAGAGTTCTATTTTTCCTTTCTACAACTCCGTTTTGTTGTGGAGTTCTAGGAAATGAAAAATTGTGAACAATTCCTTTTTTATTACAATACTTTTCAAAAGCCTCATTTTAGAATTCTCTACCATGAGCACTTCGAATATTTTAAATTTTTAAATTTTTACTATTTTGAATTCTTTTAGCAAATATTTTAAAATTTTCAAAAGCATTGCTTTTTTTCCTAAAATATTGTCGATGTAAATCCTGAAAAATCATCTACTATTACAAGAACATATTTATTATGATTTATACATTGAGATTGAGTTGGTCCAGAAAGATCTAAATGTAATAACTCAAGTGGTTGTAAATTAGGAATCATTTTCTTTGATTTAAAAGAAGATTTAGTTAACTTTCCTAATTGACAGGCATCACAAATATTTCTTACTTTAAAATTCCTCTTTGGCAATCCTTTAACTAAATTATTCTTGGATAGGTTGATAATAGCTTTAAAATTTATCTGTCAAAATCTTTTGTGCCATAACCAAGGATCATTATCTTTGGCTACATGACACATATTTGTGTTATAATTGACTTTCATATTTAATATGTAAATATTTCTTTCTCTCATTCCTTCAAAAATATTACATTTTTTGAATAAGTTACATTAAAACCTGTATCATGCAGCTGACTTATACTATGTAAATTATGTTTTAGTTTTTTAACTAATAAAACATTTGTAATGAGAGGTAAATTAGATGTACCGTCATTGCTCACGTCACCTTTGCTGACGATATATCCTTTAGAGTTCTCTCCAAAAGTGACAGATCCTCCATCCGAATCGATAATATTAGTTAGCATATCATTGTTTCCTGTCATATGTTTTGACCAACCACTGTTTAATATCTATTTTCCTCTTTTCTTAGTCGGTACCTGTAAAAAATATAGAAATATCGTTGGTACCCACCTTTTTATTAGGGTCCTAAGAGTTAGATCTTAGGAAGCCAAACCCATGAGGGTTTAGAAATCCCTTTATAAATAAAATCATATTTTTATGAACTGTAGATATAAAAGTTTTTATGTACTTATTTCTGATTAGATTGTTGTTAGTTTCTAGTACCCAAATTTTTATAGTACTATTTTTACCAACTTCTTTCTTTAGAATAACAACTTTTGGTTTTGATTTGCTTTCACAAAATTATTTTGCAAATTATAATTTTATAAGATGTGTCATTTTTCTTTGGTTTTGAAATTTTTGTATATCCTAGTCCACTTTTATTATTAGTAGATTGAGAATTAATAATAATTTTAGAATGATTTTCTCTCCCTTTATTGAAATTTATCACATTTTTAGTAATACTCTGTAACTCAGTTTTGAGACTAGTGTTATTCTACTCAAGAATTTTGATATTTGATTTTATTTCATGGTTTTCTAATGCGAATGATATATTATTTTCTTTTTGCACTTCTACTTCTTATGATAGCATAGTAAGTTGAGAAGAAACATTAGATAAGGATTCTTGTGTATTAACAAATTCTTCTTCTAAAATTTTCTTTTCATCTCTTAGCATATCAACTTCTATTTCAATGCTCTTTAGTTTTCTAATGCATCTTTATATTATTTTTTCTTAGTTTTCTTGAGTTTATCTAATATTTATGAGTATATGTTAATTAAATCTTCAAAAGATAAATCACTTACATCGTCAGTTGAAACCATAGAGTAGACGTTGACTTGTTCAGAATCACTTTCTATATCACTGTCTGATGATGATGATGAATCTAAATCATCCCATGTTACTGAAAATGCATGTTTCTTCTTGTACTTGTCCTTCTTATTTTTGAATGTATTTTTTTTCTAGACAGTCTTTGTTCTTATGATCCTTTTTATGACATTTGTAAAAGATTTGAGACTGGAAATTTGCTTGAGTTGTCTTATCAATTATTTCCAAAAAATTTGTTCTTTCTGTATTTCAGAAACTTTTTGAAATTCTTTGCGATCATTACCATGTCATCTTCCTCTAAGTCTGAGTCTTCTTGTTCAGGTTTGAATGCGTTATTTCTTTTACCTTGAGCTTGATCTTGCTTAGCTTGCAAGATATCCAATTAACTCTTCAGGTTTGATAGTAGAAATGTCATTAGCTTCTTCAATAGCTAAGACTTTTAGTTCCCATTCATCCGTTAAAGAGTTTAGAATTTTAGAAATAATATCAAAATCTGAATTTTTTTCTCCTAATGCAAATAGTGAATGATATATTTCTTGAAATATAGAGTACGTATAACTAATGGTTTCATCTAGTCTCATTCTGAAATTTTGGAACTAATTTTTAAGCATAGAAATCTTGTTTTATTTAACTTTGTTAGCTCCTTCATGTGTCATTTTAAGAGTTTTCCAAATTTCATAAGCAGTTGTACACATGCTAACTCTATTAAATTCATTTTTTTTCTAATGCACAAATAACATATTAATAGCTTTTGCATTTGATGTAGCATCAGTCTTTTGTGTATTTGACCATTCTACAAATGGTGTAGTGGGTACAGTGTATTCGTTTTGAGTAATATTCCAAGTATCATATCCATTTGCTTGCATTAAAATTCTCGTTCTAGTTGACCAATAATTATAGTTCAAACCATTAAATAGTGGTGGTCGTGCAGTGGAATGTCCTTCAACAAAACTTGTGTTAGTGTTATTTTCCATATTATCGGTGTATCAAATAACTGTGTTACGATTATAAGATGACCTATGTTCTGATACCTAATGAAAGTGCTACTATGGACCATAATACGGAATATAAACTTGGTTATGTACTAATGCAAAATATGAGTATAAAAAGTAAACAGTAAAGTGAAGACACTAGGAAGTTTATATTGGTTCGAACTTCCATTCTAGGTCCAATCCCAGAATCCATTTGGAATTTAACAAGAAACCCTCTCTTAACCTGGAGGAACAGGTATTACACCACCCGAGCAACCAAACACGACTTCTACTGCCTAGACAACCGAAAAGGACTTCTACCATGTGAGCAACCGAATAGGACTTCTACAATACAATAAGTTTTCTTGACTGGATGTGCTCTGTAGATAGCACGGGTGAGTCTTTAGAGTACACTCTTCCTATAATCTTCTCCTTTTTGGTATATAGTGTTGTATGTGAAGATTGGAAGCAATTTTAATCACAAATAATTTTGTTCTTGAATGTGCAAGTAATTTGAGAGAGTTTATGAAAGCGATTTGCAGAAAATAGTTTATGAGAATATAAATTAGAATCAGAGAATTTTGTTGCATTTTGCAATCTGTAACCAATAATATTTATAGAGTTAAAAAGTTGTAACTATTCATGAAAAGATTCAGCCAAGAGATATGGAAATGACTATAGAATTAACAGATGTTTCTATTTGTTGAGAAGAGGTGACCGTTTAGAAAAATAATCATTATGAATATTCAGTCGACCGAAAATATGAATTATGTAGACTGAAAATTCAAAAGACTATTTTGAAAAACACTTCATTCAGTCGACTGAATCGAGGTGTTTAGACGACTGAATGTTCAAATGTTTTTATGCATTTGTGCACATTTCAGTCGACTGGATTCCCCAATTCAGTCGACTAAAATTGTCACTTCAAGCCTTTTAAACTTAGTTTTAAAAGCAAGTTATTTTATAAATTTATATAATTAAAACCAAGTTTATGTTGATTATTTTGAGTGAGTTTTAAAAGCTTGTGTGTGTATTTGTACTACTGAGGAGAGATTTTAACAAATGTTGACTATTAACTAGATTAAAGACAAACCAAATTTAAATGTTGAAACTAGTCTTCGAAATCCTTTGGCCTTCGATATATTGTCGAGTAGAATAATATCTTCTCCTGCAATTTTGGTTAATTCATATAATATGTACTTATATAGTTATTACAATCAAAACATCAAAATACTAGGTTCTAATAGTAACTACTATCACAAAACATACCATTTATGGATTTTCTATTAAATATACTTTTATTTAAATTAATTAATTAATATAACATTATATCAAGTATATATAATAGAAAGAAAAAAAACCTTTTATTTCAAACCTTTTATTTCAAATAAGATTAGTTATCAAGTTAGATATATGCAACAAATTACATAATTGCTCCTAGGGCGTACCCCTAACTCTATCGACGGATAACTTCCATCCTATTATTTACCTACTATTTCTGCTATTTCTGCTTTTAATAATAGCGAAGATCGGAGATTCTAATAGCACGTGCGGAGGATTTCTAAAGGGTATGCCCAATTACTGCACATGTCTGTAGAAGTTATTTATTTCTCCTATCCTATCCCTATTGTTCTCCTATACAATTTCTAACTAGATTACTAATCCTATTTTTATATAAATTCCTAGCACTATTTTTATTCAAATTTCCTGATACTGTTGCTATTAAAATCTATCCAACATTAATTGCCTTTAAGTGGCTTCTCCTTACATAGCTTTTTTCCTTTTTATTTTTTTCTCTGTTGACTCATTGCAATTCGTTCGTCTACTGCTTCAGTCATGGGGATTTGCTTCAGTAACATGGAAAGAGATATGTATAAATCTATTTCAACTATTTTTCTTCATATTATCCTTGTATGCAAATATTCCTTCTATCTTCATTATCGAGCATTCTTACCTTTGTATTCTTTTTATCCCATTTCTGTCAAGTACCATTTTCACTTATCCACTCCCTTAGAATGAATTTTGAAAAAGGAACTTCAAAAATAGGAAAAATCATCAAGCCAAGCATATGCTCACTTTTTCGTTCATTTCAAAAATGAAAAATTCTTTTACCAAAACCTTTAGATCGGAAACTTTTGAACCATCAAATTTTAAATTAAGAATTTCCAAATTTCCATTCTTTTTCAAAAGAAGGACTTATAAATAAATATTTTGAAAATCCCCTTAAAAACATTTCAAGATTTTTTTTAAATCTTTTTGTCAAATTCTTTCGTATGGGGTCAAACTCAAAATTGGACTTTAATTGTCTTTTCTTCAGGACTTTCCTTCATTTCCCCTCTTATTAAGTGTATATACTAAAAATTTAGCTATCCTATTATGGTGATTAATTATGACCATCTATGGGAACTTGCCCAATCCTTTTTTGTATCTTGCTTCTAGGTGCTTGCAACATATAGGTTCTTGCTTTCCATCTGTTAATATGAAATGTATGTCATCAATCGGCAATCCATCGAAATCTACCATCATGAGGCAGTATAGGCCTAACAAAGGAGTCAATTAGTATCATCCAGCCTCGAGGATCCTTCTGCTCAAGCTCTTCTTGGTCCACTCCTTGCGGTATGGCCTTCACCCCATGGGGTCATGGTAGGGCACAAATTTAACTCTGTTTATTATTCCAACTCATAGTTGCCTTATCCATCGTTTTAGAATATGGTCGCAACTACTTCTATAGTCGAAGTTCATAGAGTTTCGCGTATAATGTATATATAATTATAGGCAAAAATAAAAAAAAAATTACTGAGCGTATCCTAATTCCAATGATCGGCTAACCTAAGATCTGATATCAAATTTAACAATATGTACCTTAATGGGCATATATTCGACTATATTGAAATCCAAGTCCATTAGTATACAGATTGTTGGTTTTGGTAAGCTGTAATAAATATAGTATGTCAAAGAGCTATCTAAAAAACTCACAGCGGAATAAAAATATATAATATAACATATATAATGACCAAGGCTACTACCTTAAAATCAATATTATTCCTTTAGTATTTGATTGCCTTTACCAGTGCCGAATATGAATGAGAAAATTTCAACCATCTTCAGTTCCCATCTTACACCAGTAGCATGTCCCTTTAAACCTATCATGTAGGTGTAATGAGGAGAAGGTTAGAATAACGTTTTGGTGACTAAAAAATTAATTTATTCATAACATTAATTTATGTCGATTGATTCCTATTTAAGGTTATGTCCATTATTCACGACTATTCCGTGTATTTCCATCTACATGTGTGATATGTCTAACCTTCTTCGAGGTATACCTATATATATATATATATACGTACATCAAAAGAAAACCTGACTTCTTAATACTTTTTAAGTAGGGAGAAAGTAAACCAATGACCATTTAATACCTCAATCTCAAAGCAGATCCTCTGTAACATAATCGCCAATCTATCGATTCTAGCTATAGAGACCAATGAGCCATAGATACGGAGTAATAATTTAATTACGGTATGACTAATGCATCTTAAAGATTTATATAAGAATTAACTAGCCCACCTTCAAGAAACAAACAACTAACTAAATAATGAGGTCTTTACGTATCCTATACCGATTCTACACTAATAGGAAGCGAAATTCGTTAGGGCATAACCCAAATCTTTGCTAACGACTGCTTGGGACCATTGGTGGTCATAGCCTATGTTCCAACCCTACTATAAAATACCAGTACAACAATAATACGGACATAGCCCACTGACCTTCCAAAGCCAAAAACCTGTTTAGAGTAACCTAACTAAGTCAGGGAAAATACCCACTCTAGTACTTAACGCCTCTGGTTAAAAATGAAGCAAACCCCATTTCCTTATTAGGTACCATCGTAGGTTATTTAAGACTTTTTATATGGGGAGGAAGCAGACCTAATGACCATATAATACCTTCCCTTTGGGGTAAACACCTTGACATCCCAAAAGGTATCAAGTCATTTAATTCTTCAAATCTGAGGATAACATTTGGTATATTTCCCCCCTCTTATATGCAATGCATATACCTTCCCCACGGTTTCTATGGTTGGATAAGTCCCACATAAGTAGTAAGTATACACAACTTATAACGACCCTGACTCGACCTTTGAAAATTAGCACCAAATATATCACCCGTATTCGAATGCCGTAGATTCAAATGTCGAATCTGGTTCGTCGAAGCTTATAACACATTAAGTACAACAACACAATGGAAAACAAATGAATAACTTTATTGATACACAATGGATACAACATCTGATGCAAATGAATATCAATATATTAGAGATAGATACAATAGCTGAAGCAACAGCAGCGGAAAGATAATATCTTCAATGCCAAGAAAGAGAGAAAGAAAATCTGACAATAATGAAACTTCATAGCCAAAGCTCTAAACTTCAAGCTCGAACCACCATCATGTTGTATTGTAGGAAGGCTGGTCATGAATGCGATTGCCAAAATCCAAAGACTCTATAGAATTCCAAACAGAAAACTGAAGGTTACCGAATTTATATCTACTAGCTGATTATCTGAAAATATGACTCTAGGCTGCCCGTGTGGAAAATTATGGGTACTCAGAGTTTAGAAAAGGAACAATAAACTTTAGGTCAGTCATGGGACTGGAGTGAGCAAACGAAAACAATTGTTTTGAACAAAAACAAACAAAAAGAATTTAAAAATAAATCCGCAACGCTTTTTGAAAAATGAAATTACCATAAGGCCTCCCGTTGCACACACAATGCAAACGCACAATTGGAGGAGATTTCTCCTTATGATAGTCAAACATGCTTGATACGCGAAAATCTTTTGATATTATTATTAGTGCATAGTGAAGAAAACATTTCGAAAGTATAATATTAATCTTAGCCAGCATACACATTTCGTAGTATGCCTACTATAGCTACCATGTTCAATAGCAGGTTACCACCACATTCCATGGCAGGTTATACAACTAAAACCGTACAAGACGCATATGGTTTCTTTGGATTTCCAACAAATGGACAGGCTAAGGAACTTCCATTGCCACATGGATACGCCTCTGGAGGGACGCCTCAAGAAACTAACCGGATCTCTGTCAACATAAGGCCGGGTTACCTCTGTAACTAGGTAACTACTACACGAGTATGACATCTCCCGGTCGTTACCAACCTTTATCCGAGAGCTCTCAACCACAAAGAAATCACAAAGTAATAGAATTGCAACAACCGCATAAGTTAAGCATCTGGGCTCCATACCATGATACCACTTTTATCCAGAAGGAAATGGACATACCCTAAAGGGTGCGACCCTCGTAACCTTGTCGCATCATTCCTGTTTCGACCATTTTCGAGGTGTGAGCTCCTGATGAGATCTCATCCACAAAGCTATGCTTTACACAAAAACCATGCTTTGATCAACAAATGATTAGCAGCACTTAGTATGCCACATTACCAAATTTGGAATGCATCACCAGTAACCACCAACTATATAACCTCTGAGCTCGTACGTCTCAGAGAAGGGTGTTAAGCTAAGAGAATAAATTCTCCACCACCAAATAGAAATGTATTTGACAGAAACCAGTTTTACATCTCAAAGTGTAATGTCAGACATACATCCGTACAAGTCCATTCTGGGTTCGAACGAAACCGAAGGCACTTCAAAGAAGCCCTTGCAATCCGGGTATTCACAATCCCGATCGGGCTCCCCATCACATATGGAGATCTCTATACCGGCGCGACTTAGTGCAGAGACATTCGACAGGTAATCCTTTCGTTTTCGAAAATACCCGGTCTTCAAATTCTATCCATTTCGTCGTATCACTATTCGAAATGTGTTATATGAAAAAAAGTCCCCTCCCGGCTAAACCGAATAATGAGCGCTTAATTTAAAAAGCATATGGATATAGTGGGTCTTAGTTAAGTCACAACCTAAAGCCCAAAACCTTTCTTTCAAATGGTTTAAACAAATTTCCATTTTAATCTTTTAAACAAAAAGATTCACTTCACTTTGAAAATAAAGTTCACCAATCTTTCACAAAGATTCATTCATAGCTTTCAAAACTATTTACAATTCAAACCACACAACTTAAAATCCTTTTAACAAAAATTGGAAATTCTTTCGTTATATGAAAGCCATTATCATCTGAAAACAAATGCTTTTCGTTTCGGAAAAAACGATCAAATATACACAAGTTATAGCTTTTAAAGGTATAAACTAAAAGATCAGTGAACCGCCGTAACATCGGCAAGTTCCATTTATATTAAATTCAAGTTTTCCATTCAGTATACTTCAAAATGGTTTAAAATCCATAAATATATTGTATAACTTTTGTAACTCTTTCAAACCATATTTTCCAAAATAATTACAAAACCGAAACGGGATATATTTTATTCAAACTAAATTTCAAACTTCCTTTTCAAAAGCTTTTCATATTCAATCCAATTTCATTTCCAAAACCATTTGGATTCAAAATTCAACTTTTAAGCAAAATAATATTTAGATTTCAAAATATCTGTGACTTAACCGATTTCCTCGTGAAATCCATATTTGTGTGTGTGGTGTAGTCTAGGGGTATTACACACAACAATACATATCACAACCATTATCCACTCAATCATAACAATATCGATAAGCGGTACAATCCTATAACGCTTATCTTCATTCACAGATTCGCAGATAAAGATGTAAATTCATTACAGATAAATAATTCACAGATCACATCTCAATCATATCACAGAACATCTCACATCAAGGATATCACACAATTCTAACATTCAATAAAATCCAAACATCCATAAGTAAGATTAATTAATCATCTGATTAATTAATTTAAACCAGATTAATTACTTATGAATAAATTACAAATCCTGGTTAATTAACATTAATTAATTACAAACCATTTTAATTAATTACCCTTTAATCATTCATTAATTAACCTTTAATCATTAAATAATTAACCTTTAATTATTTAATTATCCTTTAATTAATTATCCTTAATTACATTAATTAATTAACCCTTAATCATTTAATTAATTATCCTTAATTACTTTCATTAAGTAATTATCTTTAAGTAATTACCCTTAATTACTTTTATTAATTAATCTTAATTAATTAATTAACTTTTAATTAATCACATAAATTAATTAATTCTCAATTAATCATCCTTAATTAGTTAATCAGCCTTAAATTTAATTACCTTAAGTAATTATGCTTCAATTAATTACGTTAATTAATCAACCATTAATTAATTAAGTAATTATCATTTAATTAATTATTCTTTAAGTAATTAAGTAATTAATCCCGTAATTAATTACATTAAGTAATTATCTTTTGAATTACTTTCATTAAATTTCGAAAACACTTGTTAATTAATTAAATTAATTAACTAATACATATCTATTCAACACCAATACAATTTATTAACTTTAAAATTTTAAACTTTGAAACTCGATTAAAATCTTGTTTAATAATTTACTTTGGAACATGGAAATATTTGTTTGAAACCTTATTCTTTTTTTTCAAACTTTAAAACTTGGTTAATGCAATTTAAATAAAACCCGTGCCCAAAAACTCAAAATTCCCGAGCTAACTTCGCTTCTTCCCCGAGTTTTCCTCGAGCTTCCTCCTTCTTCTTCCTTTCCTTTTCTTTTTAAAATGTTATTTTAGTTTAAATTTTAAAATTCTGTTATACAGTTTAAACATTCGAACTACCATAAAACTCGAGCTACCACATCGATTACACGAGAATAAACCTGAGCCTCCCACCTTCGTCTTCAACCATCAGCAATTACCCAAGTTCACTGACATGTGCACGTGCACAGGTGATCAGATCACCTTTGACCAACACCTAGGTCATTGACACAATGACGAAAACCTCACCGATCATCCCCAGCACCCAGCATTATCGAATTTCATTGGAATCAAAATCCAGTTGCTCGACTCAACCTACCACCCAACTTTGATGAACTAAAACGGCTCGCACCGTCGATCCCAATCCTCTAAGATCTTGCCATCACACCCATAGCTCACCAGACATCCCTCTTTCCGTTCCCTTAAGTGCGATCAACTCCGGCGCTCTGACGTCGCCACAGCAATTCAAAATCCAACCTCCACCAATATATGGGTTTAAACCCTAAAACGTTGTCGCGCCACGGCTTCTGCCACCTTAAAATCCTTCTACTATTTTTCCTAGGATCCCCTAGCCTCCGGCCACCTCCAGCTTAAATCTCGATGAATATGGCTTCGCCGATCGATGGCAATTGACCATAATACCAATTCTGATCAACTCAAGATTGCTCGCTAATTACAAGTCTAAATTTTTGGGAATTTATATCAAAATTCATCGATTTGCAGTACGAATTAATTCATATAATCAGAACTTAAAAACCAGATATATGATTTTGAACTTTATTTTAGATGATCAATGTAAAATTTGAATTTTGAAATGATTACTTGATATAAAATCTCGAAACCATTTTTAGAAATGAAATTATACACTTACAATCATTTTTCACTTATACATCTAAGCTTACAAGTGAATGATTGAGGAGATTTTGATTTTGATTTATTTTTTTCGAGCCTGTGAGTACAAAAACAGGTGTACATGCCTATACATAGACATGCATCACATGTATACATGCACACGTAGACAAATTTACATCCATACAAACAATTTCCACCACTTTACTTTTCAGAAACAAAGTGTAACAGATTCAAGCATCAATGGGTTAATTTTCTCACCTTGTTTTGAAAAGCAGAGAACAGGAAATTGGAAACCTGATTTTGATTTTTTCTTGATTTTGAGATGATTTGGAACTTGATTTACTTGATCTTGGATCTGAACTTTGAGCTTGTTTTCAATTGCTTCGGGTTGTAGATTATTAGATTGCTTTATCTTTTGATTTTGAATTGCTTTGAAACTGATCTTGGAATTTGTTTTACTGGTTTTGATTCTATTTTGATTTCTTTTGATCTGTAGTTTTGTTTTGATTTTCTTTCTCATTTCAGTTTTAGTTTTTGGAAAGGTGAAGAGAAATTAATGAAGCCTGATTTCTAGTGACGACCCGCCTTTCTACTCACAGAAAGACGTATCATCAATAAGAAAAGAAAGGGATAGAAAAGAACAGAAAGAAAGAATAACAACATCAGAATCTCACAGCGGAACTGAACAAAATATAATACATCACATAACTATTACATAGTTTTTACATATATCAGAGTTATACAATATCATACACATGACAGTCATATATACATCTGTTACTACATACATCCCAAAATACAACTTACACTAACCAACACGGCGGAACTAGATAGATATATAGATACGTCTGGACTCCTGCTCCAGCTCCTTCAGAAACCAAAATCCAAAACCTATCACTTGGCTACTCATAAAAATTTGAGTACCCAAGAGTTTATGAAAAACAAAAAAAACTCCGGGTCGGACATGGGTCTGGTATGAGTAAACAGTTTAAAATTGTTTAACTTTGAAAATATTTGAAAATAAAGGTATCACGTAAGACTTCCCACATATAAACACGGGTAAGTTTTTACCTTACGCTAACCAAAACATTTTAATAGGAAATCCAGTGATATTATAATAGTGTCTAGGGTTTTCAAGTGAATAGAAAATAGCCGAAATTGTTACATCTATTAAATTCCAACTGCTAGCCACAATAGTGGGTAGTACAAATCAAAGCCATAGGGTCTCGTAGGGAAAATGGATTTCCATCAATGGCAGGGCTACTGAGGTACCGCCCGTCACAGTATGGGGCCTAGATCACCGTACCGAGGATCCACCCTAAATCCCTTTCAACAGAAGGCCGGAACCATTCCTTACTGAACAGTCTCGAACAAGATAACCCCATGGTTGTAGCTAGCAACCGCCCACACAGCCGAAATAAAAAGGGACATCTAGACAGGGGTATATCTCGTCCTGCTTGGGTGCTACCCACCTAACCTTACTGCACATCCCCTGTTTTAGCCATTCCCGGTTGATGAGGCTTGAGGTTGTGATTACCTTTACAGAACATATCTCTTAGAATGCTCATCGTCCGCCTGACGATGTTCTGAAAGCATTCAATCCATACAAGTTTGTTCCGCGTTCGAAAGAAACCGAAGGCATTATCTCGTTACACTCATTTTGGAATCACCCTCAGAGTCAACGACAATAACCCTTGCATCTGAAAACACCTTCTCGATCTTCACTTGAGAATTCACGACCTAACATTTAATTTGGAACGATGTGGTTTTCGGATAATCATAAATGACACCCGATCCCGGTCTCATCGAAATCCAAACGCCATTATAAAGGTCAAGTTGTTAATAGTTTTAAATAGTTTAAATTCAACACTTGAATTCACATAAAATTTATCATAGATAAATCATACACAATCATCATAGATATATCAAGGCATATCATAGAACATCACAGAATTATCATCAAATAAATATCACAAATCAGATATCCTACTTATACAACATTCATAAGCAATCATCTTTAATTCTTATTGTAACTATTTAATTTAAATTAATTAATTGAGAATTAATCACTTAAATGAATAAATTATTTATTTCATTTCACCCAATTTAATTAATTGCTGCTTAATTAATTTATTTAATCTTAATTACTTAATTAATTATCCTTAAGCATTGATTTATAACCTTAATTATTAATTAATAAAACTTAATTATCAATTTATTAACCACTAATTACTTAATTAATCAATTATTAATTCTGAATTAAATTACTTAATTAGTTAACTACTGATCATACATTAATTAACTTTAAGTAGTTAATTACAAAATTTTATTTATCACTTAATCATCAATTACCAATCTCTAATTACAATTATAATTTAATCATTCTTAATTACTTTCTAAAATAATTAATTAATTACTGTTTTAATTAACATTTTAAAGCTCTTCTTTAAACTTTGAAAATCAAATTACTACTAACTACAAACTTAAATGTTAATTAATTTTATACTTAACTTAAAGTAATTACTTAATTAAAATAATAATTAAGTGTTTAAAACATTGTTAAGCATTAATTAAGATAATTAATATTGTATTTAAGTTTTTAACTTAAGTTGTTAAACCTTTGTTAAATCTACAGTGCTTAAATCCTGTTGGAACACAAATTGCTTAACTATATTTCTTTTATTTTTATACTGCAGTTCTGAAATAAAAACCACCCGAGACGCTCCTATGTTTACTCGAGTATCACTTCGAGTTCTTCACCGTTACGCCCATACACATCTTCTTCTTCTTTATTTTTTTCCTTTCAGTACGTTTAAGTTAAATTTAAACTTAGTTTATAGATTCAGTAAAACATGTTTACTCACTCGATCAAAAACCCGAAGCGAGCGACCACCTAACTCGAGTAACGACTCGAGACCGTTCACCCATCAACGACGCTGACACCATCCACCATGTCGTACACGTGCACGGCGATGCCACTTAGCTCCGGCGAACTCCAACATCATCGGCAAGTCACAAAACCTCCAAACTTGAAATCCAAATTCGAGTTGACCCCAAAAATATCCAATCGAAATTTAGGCATTCGCTCGAAAAACTGTGACCAACTTCCCCTCAGCACCACGCCTCGTCATCGCCACATAGACCACCGGAGATGCTCAAAATCCATCCACACCACGCTAACACTCTAAGCAACCATCCTCCAGAGTATTGCGCAACTCGATCACGCATGGAAGATGAACTCGTCACAATTTCAGATCATAGTACAAACGAACTTTAAACCCTAAGTTAGATTCGTTCGACCAACTCTTGCATTTGAAAAATTATTCAACAATTTTCCCAACATCACAGATGTTCATACTAGCTTCAAAACAAATTTCAACATTTATAATTGATTCGATTGTCTGAAAATGAGAAAAATGCAAATTTGTTTCAAATACAAACCGCTCTTCGAATATGAAACTAAAAATCTTCGTTTTTATTTCAAAAATCATAAATTGCAATAAGAATTCAAGATATAAACTTGAATTAGCTTTTAGTAACACTCAAATTTATCAGTTTATTACTTGATTGCCTGTAAACAAAGTTTCCAGAAGTATGTTTTACAAACATAGTTTAATCAACTTCTAAAAATCTTGATTTAGGTTTAACTTCTTGTTTTTTTGAGAAATTAAAGCTTAACAATGATTTAATAAGAATAATTTGGGTTTTTGAACAAAATATGCAACCTGTAACAGTTTACAGAGTAGTACATAACAACACAGAATCATATTCAAACTGAAGCATATACAAACCATATTATTAATGAATCATGAACTATTTTTAATTAACTTAAAACTTTAAAAATTATGTTTACTCACCAGAAAGTTTTGAGTAGAGAAAAATTCCTATTTTAGAAAACTGCTGTTGAATCTGCCTGAGTTCTTTCCTGTTTTTGTTTGAATTAAATTTGAGTTTGTTTCTTTTCTTCTTCTTGTTGTTTCTCTCTGGTTTACTAGGGTTTGCTGAACGAACTAAATAGAAGATGCATACATATATAAATAGAAGAAAGTAGATTGTTTAATAAGGAAGGTATTATTTGGTTATGCTGTTTTGTTAAGATTTGATCAGATTTTTATAAATATTTTGAATTGACTAAAATTTGGCTGAGATGATGGCATTTAATGCCTTGGTTTCTTAATATGTTTACATACTATTATTATGTTTGCTGTATATAGATATTTGTATGCAAATATTCATCTTCAGGTAGACATTGATTTTGTATATGAAGATAATTTGTTTTATTATTTTCTAGCATGAACTTCATATACATATTTGTCTGGTTTACTTTTTATACTTTGTTTACATACTTATTTATTTCGCTTTTGTATGAAGATATCTTGTTTTTACTTTTATTTCTATTTTGACTATTACTATTTAAATTATATTCAAAATGATTTACCTATATTGAATATTTATATTTTATATTGATAGAATTTGATTTTATTTTAAACATTATTATCCATATATATTTACTTATCAAATGTTAACAAGGTAAAGTATTTAAATTTAATTATACATGATAGATTTTATTATAAATATTTTAAAAGATTATATTTTAAATTTCCAAATCAAATTTCCTTTTCAAAATACAAATGTATATAAATAAATAGTTTACATTTTATTTAATTGGATTAAATATTTATTAAAATAATACTGCTAAAATTCCTGGTCGTTACATTTCTATTCTTAAAACATATGTTTATAGAATTCTAATTTTTAAAATAACCATTTTATTGCCACTTGTTAATTCCAAATTACATGGCTTACAAATGTTACATACATATTTTAATTATCTTCCATTTGTTCAAATGCAAGAAATTTGTGTTTTAAACCCTACTCGGTTTAATTTATAAAAAATTTTTAAACCCTTATGTTATTATAAATTATGTAATATGTTTTCTTATGTACATATGATTTTAAAAGAAAGTATCTAATCCTTTTTATTCATTTTCAAACTATTATACTTTAAATAAATAAATTTGTATTATGTATTTTAAATGTTATATACTTTTAAATTTACACACACACACACACACAAACCATTTTAGTTCATGAATTTTTTTAAGAAGAAGTATATAAACCTTTTTATTAATCTTAATTAAAAATATTTATCTATATGCATTTACTTTTATCATTTACACTTATATCAATTTAAAGAAAATGATTTAAGAACTAATTATACTTAAATAAATAAACACAAATATTATATATACATATGTTTGTTTAAAATATAGATTTAACTTTAAACAACTTTTGAAAATTTATTATATTAAATTTAAATCATAACTTTCAAATCACAACGCATATATATTAAAAATTAGAAAACAAATTTTCTATTAATAAAATGTTTTTCAAATCCAATATATTTATAAGATATTTATTTATGAAATTCAAACCCATAATTAAATTTATAATCAATTTATATACATATATATAAATAAACAAACAATATCTTATTTAATTTTGGAAAATTTCAATTTAATTCACAATTCAATCCAAAAATTTATTTTAATTACCAATTTAAATTTGACTCAAAACTGAGATCGTTACATAACTACTGGTATCCTCTAGGTGAAGGGAAAACTTCTGTTGTGTAACTTTAATGACCTGGCATCCCAACCCATTCTAAATCAAACCAGTTGTTGTGACGCCCCACCTCTATACCCACGCTAGCCAAGGACACTACAGGGTAATGCCGTCAACTAACACGGAGAATAAGGCTGGTTAGGAGCGACCATCTATAGCCTTGCTCTAACTATCTATTGAATACATCGACAATAAACATACCAAGCAGGTCGACATACCCAATGAATACTTAAAACAAAACCATAGGTGGTTGAAGGATCTATCAGAACAGAATATAACAACTCAAATGTAATATACATCATAGAACAGTAGATCATCATATACACATATACTGATACATAGCAGAGTATACAAAATAATACATGTCAAGTGGTATAACAAACCACAATATACAGACGATACCAGATGAATACATATATCAGAGTTACTACAAAATGGGACTACACGAAAAGCTATGACAAAAAGGAACAAGCTGAATAGTCCATGCGGAAGCAAAATAGGCTAAGTCCAAAAACAACTAACCTGAAACATCTCGGTCTGACCCGAGTATAAAATACACGGGTCAATCTAGCTAAACAAATCAGTTAGATAAACTGAGCAACAATAAACCTGCAAGGTTACAAAGCATAATAGATATCTGTAAAAGAGATAACACAATCATCTAACAAAAGATGAATCATATGATAACAAGCCTCGTATCATCGGCAACATATAGAAACAAAGGATACAAATATCCCAAATCAAGCCAAAAAGGCAAATAACAAATACCAATAAGGTATACAAGTTCCGCAAGGTAAACGCTACGCATCATGCGGCTCATAATGACCAACACCGAAGGGCGATACCAAGGGAATATACATATGAATGAAACATCAGAAAATTGCTCGAGCTCAGTACTGTATAAACAAGGATCCATGAGCCCGAAGACTCCAAACCCAATATCACCCATGCGGCTCATAACGACCAACATCGGAAGCGATACTAAAAGGCACCTCAATATCACCCATGCGGCTAATAACGACCAACATCGAAAGCGATACTAAAGGGCAACAAACCCAAAGGCACAAACCCGAAGGCACATACCCAAAGGCAACAAACCGTAGTGGTGAAGGTCAGAGACCCAGTACTGGACACCACTAACTGGCGGAATGTGTCACAACTCTCGAAAAGGAATCCGAAAAGTGTTAACGTATGTCCCATAACCACTCATTCGCACTAAACGGTTTACTATCCGTCAGCCACTTTCACACTCAAAGCAGTACAAAGTTTACCTCATGTCATCGATAAACCAAACCCGAAGGTCAAAACGATCAATCAAATAGGTCAGGGACTAATCGGGAAGACAAACGCATGGATTCATGGTTCGTGTTTTACCTAACCATTTAGTCACCCTTCCACTCCGCTCGAAGTGCGAAATTGTGTATGTGCGTTTTAATTAGAATTTAAGAATTGGAGAAGGAAACTTTTAATATGATTTAAAGGAATTATTTATGAAACCCCGTGAATGGAGTCAAAAGTAAGTTATCAAAGCCAAAGATGCAATGACAACCACTAAAAAGCAACTCGAATCGATAAAATTTGGAAAACAAATCAAAATATGTAAAAATAGGAAAAACAGCAAAATAGGAGCAGGTCGGTTGACAGGTTGCAGGGCTCGGTCGGCTGGCCAGATGTAGAAAACATAACATGGCTCGGGGTAGCAGGTCGGTCGACCGGCTATAGGGCTCGGTCGGCCGAACTGCATATTTCTGCAGTTTCTGCCCTTTTTCTAATGAAATGCCAATTCTTCCAAAACGCGATCATTCGAGCAATGGACCTAAGGAGCCTTAGCCAATAGATACCCCAGCTCCATTAGCTCTCAGATTTGCTACCCAAAAACATGTTCCAATATCAAAGTTGAGTCCTTTAAAGAATTGAACCCAAACACCAAAAATTTGGATATTCACCAATTCAATCCAAACCAAAAGCAAGTGCATATGAACAAGTGTTAGGAATTCATACCCAACATCAATGAAATCAAGAGAAGTAGACGTGAGTTCAAAACTCACCTTTAACCCAAAACAAAGAAGAAGAAGAAGAAGAAGCTCAATAACAAGGAGAAGACCAACCAAACTCTACTTCAACTCAATAAGCTTCAATCTAAGAATAAAACACATATTTCCCAATTTAGGTTTAGGAAATTTTCTGAAATTGAAGAGGAGAAGAGTTGGAGAAGATGAAGAAGAGCTTACCAATGGCTTCTCTTTGATTTTGGAGCAAGAATTTGGAGTTTGCAAATGGAATTAGGGCTTGCAATTTCTATTTCCTCTTCCCTTCCACCATTTCAGTTTTTGCTTGAGAAATGAAATGAAATGGAGATGAATGAAGAGAAGGGGCTAAGCTAGAGGGTTAAGTGGAGATTGAGCTGAACCCAAACTCAAGCCCAAGTAGAAAAGGTAGCCAAAATTTCACTTACTCCAAACATATCAAAGATTATACTAAAAAAGATCGCAAACGCCATTTTGGAACCAATGGAGGTAGTTTCGAACTCCAATTCGGCCGTTTGCAAAAAGTAACATTTCGGACGTAAACCCGACTAACGACGCTATATTTAAATAAAATATTTAAATATATAATCGTTAAATATGCGGGTTGTTACAGATCTCCCCTTCTTACAAAATTGCGTCCCCGCAATTCCTAGAGACGATATTTGTAACAACTACATACATGCAACATTCAAAAGAAAAAGGAAATAAGCTTGAGATGAAAAGACATACTCACCGTTTACAAGCTAAGAAAGAAAACCCGGATAAGATCGCTCAATAAACTCTCTGGTTTCCCAAGTACAGTCATTGGGATTAGCGGACCATTGAACTTTAACGAGCGGCACGTCCTTGTTCCGAAGGTGTCGCACCTCCGTGTCAAGCACGCGAATAGGTTGCTGTACAATAGATAAGTCCGGTGAGATCTCAAGCTCTTGCAAATCAGGAGAAGTAATAGCAGAATCCGACTCCCGAAGACACTTCCGAAGTTGCGAGACGTGGAACACGTCATGAATGCCAGATAAATGAGCTGGAAGTGAAACTCTATAAGCCACAGGGCCAATACGTTCAGTAATAGAAAATGGTCCTATAAAATGAGGAGCCAATTTCCCAGTCGTACTGAAACGCATAACCCCCTTCAAAGGAGAAACACGAATAAAAACAAGATCACGAATTGAGAATTCGAGAGGCTTCCTACGGTTGTCCGCGTAGGATTTTTGGCGACTTTGTGCATCTTTCATTCTCAACCAGATAAGATCAATCTTCTCGGAAGAATCACGAACAAAATCTGGACCAAGAATAAGCTTCTCTCCGGATTCCAACCAACAAGAAGGAGATCGACATGGCCTTCCGTATAAGGCTTCGAAAGGAGCCATACCGATACTAGATTGAAAACTATTGTTGTAGGAGAATTCTACAAGAGGTAGGTGATCCTCCCAACTTCCATCAAAATCAAAAATACAAATACGGAGAAGATCTTCCAAGATACGATTCACCCGTTCAGTCTGTCCGTCAGACTGCGGATGAGAAGTTGTAGAAAAATTAAGCTTCATTCCCAAAGCTTGCTGAAGTATCTTCCAAAAATGACTCGTGAATAAAGGATCACGATCATTCACAATAGAACTAGGAACACCGTGAAGTCTCATGATTTCCTTAACATATAATTTAGCCAAATGTGAAGCAGTCCTATTAGACTTAATAGGGACAAAATGAGCAGACTTAGTGAGGCGATCAACAATAATCCAAATACTAGGATGACCCGATCTCGAACGAGGTAGGCCGTCAATGAAATCCATAGAAATCTGATCCCATTTCCACAATGGAATCTCAAGAGGCTGAAGATGACCCGAAGGACGCTGATGCTCGGCCTTAAAACGTTGACAAGATATGAAATTACTCACATAATTCGCCACATCGCGTTTCATGCCTTCCCAATAATAAAGACGATGCATATCGGCATACATCTTGCTACTACCGGGATGAATAGTATATTTAGAACGGTGACAATCATCAAGAATGTCATGCCTAAGTGCAAAATCAGAAGGCATAAAAAGATGGTTCTTCTTACGAAGACACCCATGAGAATCAATGCTAAAATCCCGCAACGCCTCATCACAGGATCCAGACTCACATAGCTGAATAAGATGCAACAAATCAGGATCACGCCGCTGAGCATCGGCAATACGATCCAATAAAATAGGTCGAGCTCCCAAACTAAATAATAGAATAGGAGAATCAGAAGATGAACCTCGATCTCGAATTTCACAAAAAGATAGAGTCCCAAGAATATTCCATTCGGCAAGCATCATAGAAATAACAGCCGAATGTTTGCGACTAAGCGCATCTGCAACACGATTACCCTTACCAGGGGTATACTGGATATCAAAGTCATAGGAAGCAAGAAACTCGAGCCAACGTTGTTGTCTCATATTGAGTTCCTTCTGAGTGAACAAATACTTCAAAGATTTATGATCGGTATAGAGAATGAAGCGCTCGCCCAATAAATAGTGTCGCCAAATCTTCAAGGCAAAGACAATGGCGGCTAACTCAAGATCATGAGTGGCATAGCGGACTTCATTCGGACGCAGTTGCCTAGAAGCATTAGCAACTACCCGATCCTTTTGCGTAAGAACAACACCGAGACCACTACCACAAGCATCGGTGTAGACAACAAGATCATGATTCCCCTCGGGAACCACAAGAATAGGAGCATTAGTGAGAAGTTCCCTCAATGTCAGAAAGGAAGCTTCACACTTGTCGGACCAATTAAAACGAATGCCTTTCCGAGTAAGGCAAGTGAGAGGAAGCACAACACGGGAAAAATCCTTAATGAACCGACGGTAATAACCCGCCAATCCAAGGAAACTACGAATCTCATGCACATTCTCAGGCCTCTTCCAATACTGGATGGCTTCGATCTTTGAGGGATCGACAGAAATGCCATCGGAAGATACAACATGGCCTAAGAACTTATCCTTATTCTCCCAAAAGTAGCACTTGGAGAATTTGGCTCTAAGCTGATGACGACGAAGAGTACTCAAGACAATTCTCAAGTGATTAGCATGCTCGGCTTCAGACTTAGAATAAATAAGGATATCATCAATGAACACAAGAACAAACTTATCCAGATATTCCCGGAATACTCAATTCATTAGATCTACAAAGAAAGAAGGAGCGTTCGTCAAACCGAAAGGCATAACGAGCCACTCGAAAGAACCATATCGAGTGTGGAAAGCTGTAAGAGGTATGCTATCCTCTGCGACTCGTAATTGATGAAAACCTGTGGCAAGGTCGAGCTGAGAAAAGACCTTAGCCCCACTCAATAGATCGAACATATCATCGATCCTAGGCAATGGATACCTATTCCTGATGGTTAACTCGTTAAGTTTGCGATAATCAATGCAAAGCCTAAGAGTTCCATCGGACTTCTTCACGAAGACGACCGTGGATCCCCATGGAGAAAAACTAGACTGAATCAACTGCTTGGACTCAAGCTCTAAAAGCTTCCTTTTGAGTTCCTCATTTTCCTTTGTGGACATCCTCGTAGGAGGACGACTAACTGGCTGCGCGCCTGGAATGAGATCAATGCAATACTCAATTGCCCGCTTAGGTGGCAAACCCGATACAGGCTCAAAAACATCATAAAAGTCACAAGCAATAGGAATACGAGATATATTATCATCATCTCGCGAATTAAGATAACATAAAGCCATATCGGAATTATCCACATCCCAAAGAATAAGAGATAGCTGAGTAGGCGAATCCGGATGTCGAAGATATATAATGCTCTCCGAACAAATAATCCTGGCATCATATCTCACTAGCCAGTCCATTCCCAAAATCATATCAAATCCCAGACAAGAAATAACGTGCAGATTCGCACGAAAAGAAAAGCCACATAAAACAATCTCAACATCATCACAAAGCAAACTAAGGGTCGCGGATCCCCCAATAGGATTCGCAATCCTCAATGAAGTAACCAAACAAGAAACATCCAAAGATAAATCATCAACGAGCTGTTTCGATACGAAAGAATGTGAAGCACCCGTATCGAAAAGAACTCGAATACTATGATCACGAAATAAAATAGAACCTTCCAAAATAGATAGAGAGATACCTTTGGGCTGAGAGGGACCTTTAGAAGCCTTGGCAGCATAAAGCCTGCTAGACTTGGCACTAGCCGGAACAGTAGGGCAAGCTGAAACATGATGACCTTCCTTCTTGCAATAACGGCAGAAGAGAGGCTTAGGACAAGCTCGAATAATATGATCCGGAGAACCACAATTGAAACACTTTCGAGCGAAAGGTGTTCCGGAAGACTGAGGCTGAGAGCTAGGACCACTAGTCTTCTTCTTCTTAGAAGGAAAAGACCTGGACTTCTGAATTGGAAACGGCCTCTTGTTGGGGTTCTTGGAAACCTCAACATCAACATCACTATCACACTCCTTCTCGACGGTCTCGAGGTGAAGTGCCGAATCAACCAACTCCTCAAAAGAAAGTTTGAGTTGGAGCAACAAAGATTTCTTAAGATACTTCTTAAGACCAGAAACAAACTTCAAATTCTTCTTATAAGAAGTACTGATGAATTCAAGACCATACTTAGATAAAGCCTCGAATGATGCAACATACTCAGAAACAGAAGATTTCCCCTGCGTCAACTCAAGGAAGCGACGGGTCAATAAATTTTTTTCAGATTCAGGAACGAACTTGAGTTCAAATCTCTTTCGAAACTGAGTCCAAGAAAGAGTAGACTCATCAATCTCGGCTACAAGAAGCTCATACCAATCAAGGGCACGCTCTTGTAATAAGCTAGAAGTTACAAGAAATCTATCATGGTCAGAAAGATCCATACGAGAGAAGATACGCTCGCACGTGCGAAACCAAGCTTGGACTTCAAGAACAGACTCGGAGCCTTTAAACGGCTTTCCCCCAAGATGAGAAAAATCACTGCACTGGCGTGCAAAGGCAGACTTGCGAGGTGGAGACACTCGAGGAGGAACTGGAGGCTGAGTGCTCCTAAACAACTCCATAAACTGATCAGCAGACATATAAACGCCATCCGGATGTGTGCCACTGGATTGCCCAGCATCCGAACGTCGTCCCCTGCCTCTTCCAGCCATACGCTGAAGGTAAGGTAAGAACAAGATTATTCACAAGGTAGATAATCAAGATGGAATACTACGGAATAATATGCATTCCTAGACGTATTCCCAAACTCTATCTAACCTTGATGGAATAAAGAGACACAATGATTCAAAGATTTGTATCACTTGTACACTATGATGTACCGTAATATGTGCTCTATTCTGTGTTTATCATATTTTGTTCTGAGCTCAGCTCTAATACCACGCTGTGACGCCCCACCTCTATACCCATGCCAGCCAAGGACACTACAGGGTAATGCCGTCAACTAACACGGAGAATAAGGCTGGTTAGGAGCGACCATCTATAGCCTTGCTCTAACTATCTATTGAATACATCGACAATAAACATACCAAGCAGGTCGACATACCCAATGAATACTTAAAACAAAACCATATGTGGTTGAAGGATCTATCAGAACAGAATATAACAACTCAAATGTAATATACATCATAGAATAGTAGATCATCATATACACATATACTGATACATAGCAGAGTATACAAAATAATACATGTCAAGTGGTATAACAAACCACAATATACAGACGATACCAGATGAATACATATATCAGAGTTACTACAAAATGGGACTACACGAAAAGCTATGACAAAAAGGAACAAGCTGAATAGTCCATGCGGAAGCAAAATAGGCTAAGTCCAAAAACACCTAACCTGAAACATCTCGGTCTGACCCGAGAATAAAATACACGGGTCAGTCTAGCTAAACAAATCAGTTAGATAAACTGAGCAACAATAAACCTGCAAGGTTACAAAGCATAATAGATATCTCTAAAAGAGATAACACAATCATCTAACAAAAGATGAATCATATGATAACAAGCCTCGTATCATCGTCAACATATAGAAACAAAGGATACAAATATCCCAAATCAAGCCAAAAAGGCAAATAACAAATACCAATAAGGTATACAAGTTCCGCAAGGTAAACGCTACGCATCATGCGGCTCATAATGACCAACACCGAAGGGCGATACCAAGGGAATATACATATGAATGAAACATCAGAAAATTGCTCGAGCTCAGTACTGTATAAACAAGGATCCATGAGCCCGAAGACTCCAAACCCAATATCACCCATGCGGCTCATAACGACCAACATCGGAAGCGATACTAAAGGGCAACCCAATATCACCCATGTGGCTCATAACGACCAACATCGGAAGCGATACTAAAGGGCAACAAACCCGAAGGCACAAACCCGAAGGCACATACCCGAAGGCAACAAACCGTAGTGGTGAAGGTCAGAGACCCAGTACTGGACACCACTAACTGGCGGAATGTGTCACAACTCTCGAAAAGGAATCCGAAAAGTGTTAACGTATGTCCCATAACCACTCGTTCGCACTAAACGGTTTACTATCCGTCAGCCACTTTCACACTCAAAGCAGTACAAAGTTTACCTCATGTCATCGATAAACCAAACCCGAAGGTCAAAACGATCAATCGAATAGGTCAGGGACTAATCGAGAAGACAAACGCATGGATTCATGGTCCGTGTTTTATCCAACCATTTAATCACCCTTCCACTCCGCTCGAAGTGCGAAATTGTGTATGTGCGTTTTAATTAGAATTTAAGAATTGGAGAAGGAAACTTTTAATATGATTTAAAGGAATTATTTATGAAAACCCATGAATGGAGTCAAAAGTAAGTTATCAAAGCCAAAGATGCAATGACAACCACTAAAAAGCAACTCGAATCGATAAAATTTGGAAAACAAATCAAAATATGTAAAAATAGGCAAAACAGCAAAATAGGAGCAGGTCGGTCGACTGGTTGCAGGGCTCGGTCGGCTGGCCAGATGCAGAAAACATAACATGGCTCGGGGTAGCAGGTCGTTCGACCGGCTACAGGGCTCGGTCGGCCGAACTGCGTATTTCTGTAGTTTCTATCCTTTTTCTAATGAAATGCCAATTCTTCCAAAACGCGATCGTTCGAACAATGGACCTAAGGAGCCTTAGCCAATAGATACCCCAGCTCCATTAGCTCTCCGATTCGCTACCCAAAAACATGTTCCAATATCAAAGTCGAGATCTTTAAAGAATTGAACCCAAACACCAAAAATTTGGATATTCACCAATTCAATCCAAACCAAAAGCAAGTGCATATGAACAAGTGTTAGGAATTCATACCCAACATCAATGAAATCAAGAGAAGTTGATGTGAGTTCAAAACTCACCTTTAACCCAAAACAAAGAAGAAGAAGAAGAAGCTCAATAACAAGGAGAAAACCAACCAAACTCTACTTCAACTCAATAAGCTTCAATCTAAGAATAAAACACATATTTCCCAATTTAGGTTTAGGGAATTTTCTGAAATTGAAGAGGAGAAGAGTTGGAGAAGATGAAGAAGAGTTGGCCAATGGCTTCTCTTTGATTTTGGAGCAAGAATTTGGAGTTTGCAAATGGAATTAGGGCTTGCAATTTCTATTTCCTCTTCCCTTCCACCATTTCAGTTTTTGCTTGAGAAATGAAATGAAATGGAGATGAATGAAGAGAAGGGCTAAGCTAGAGGGTTAAGTGGAGATTGAGCTGAACCCAAACTCAAGCCCAAGTAGAAAAAGTAGCCAAAATTTCACTTACTCCAAACATATCAAAGATTATACTCAAAAAGATCGCAAACGCCATTTTGGAACCAATGGAGGTAGTTTCGAACTCCAATTCGGCCGTTTGCAAAAAGTAACATTTCGGACCTAAATCCGACTAACGACGCTATATTTAAATAAAATATTTAAATATATAATCGTTAAATATGCGGGTTGTTACAGTTGTCCTGGGATTAAATATTACGCTAGGCCCACTATGTAATGCCCCGCCTTTTTGTATGCTTTAAATCGACGATAAACCACACACGTCAGACTTAAACCATACAGAAGGGGGATTGTTATGGGGTAAATAAGAAAAAGTAGAGAAAGAAATAAAACAAAATAGAATCTTGCAGCGGAGTGATAAAATATAATAATCAAATATACAGTTCATGAAGCTGTTTTACAAAATATTCGATTATTCTTATACAATACATATCAGAGTTACACTTACCAGAAAATATTAATAATGCAGCGGAATATAATGGTGTAGTGGAATATATCATAGATAATAGTAATACACTCTTCATCTTCGTCCTCCAGAAATAAAGTCTCTGAATCCTGAAATGCACAAACTGACCCGACCGAATTGAAAAGACAAAACACTCAAGTCGGAACTAAAAGATCTTATGTAAGTTAAATCAACAGTCAATAATATGAGTGGAATGACGTCAGAGATGTTTACGAGATTTGACATCTCCTATCCAGTGTCTAACGTGAGTGTAGGAACTTAAGAGATGCTCGGGATTCACATCTCCTAAGGATCTGTTAAAATATTTACTATGTAGTAATATTTCGCTATTATGATAATGTCTATAGTAAAATAAAGCGTTAAGGAGTGACTCAATATTCCCCCTAACACGTAATAGTCCCAGTAGTCCATCCAATATCATAGTCCCTCCTGATCGGGAAGCCACCAAAGGATACCACACGGGCTACGGGAGAAAACCAAACTCGTACAAGGCGCGCTAGGGTAGGTGAAACGGCACAACTTGGCAATGGCAGGGTAGATGTACCAATTGCTATCCGGACTGGTGGTAACGTGTAGCAGCTACTACTGCCCACCTCGAGCCATACCCCCAAAATCAAAAATCAAAAGTGGCCACCAAATAAATCTCAAAGTCAGAATATATTATTGAAGGAGTGTGTCCGATCAGAAGAATGACCTCATTGGCCCGAGAATCGCTCCTATTTTAGCCACCTTATGCCAACTTATGAGAATTGGGTCCACGTATATACCTCAAAGGAAACGTCGCCACCATCCTACTTCATTATGTAATCTCCATCGCGTACACAGTTGTTAAAGTGGTTTTCGAAGTTGGCAGAGAGTATGACAACTTCCGATCCCGGTCTCTTTAACAACCAAACGTTATTATAACACCGCAGTCATTTCAAAATAATTTATACTTCAAAACCAGGATATAATATTTATTTCAAAACCATATAAATACGATATCAATTTCATTTTAAAACCAAATCAATATGATATACATTTTAAAATCATAGTATTCAAAGTTATAAAATTTCGAAACCAAAGACTTAAAACTATAACATTTCCAAAACGTAATACTTTGAAATTTATAACTTGGAAACATAACTTCCAATACTTTAATGGTTCAAATATTAAATTACTTTATATAAAATAAAATAGCTTCTTAAATTTCACAAATCAATTCCAAATACAGATTTGAACCCTCAATAAACAACTTCAATTTCAAAACTTCAAATATTCCACCTTTTCAAAACTAGTTCTATATATATATATATATATATATCAAATTTAATCACGATTATTTGGATCTGAAATGTTAACTAAATAAATCCAATATAATTTGAGAAAAACTTTTAAAATTTCAATTAACGGGATATTCTTTCAACTTATTTAACTTGATATATTCATTTAAATCACTCTAAACCAAAATCAAGTTATAAAATCATACCCGTTAAAATCTCAATTTTATTAAAATATCAAATCAAATTTATTCGAGTATAATCCTTAAATAATTTAATTCACGTCAATTTCCTATTTATCTTCCAACCTCGGTTTTATTTAAGCCATTATAACTATATATACAATATAATTTAAACAACCACTTAACCATATTATATAAAACCAATCAAAATTTATTATTCAACTTATTTTATATTTCAAAGCAACTTATACATAGCTAAAATCAATTAGAAAATAATATTTACGTAACATCTAAAATCAATATTTATATAACCCATATACTTTTTTACAAAACCATAGAAATCATTTAAAATATTTTTATATATATAGATCACGGTGTCTGCATAAAATTTTCTATCTTATGGTCAAGTGATATGGATATTTATCATTTCAATCTGCAATTAAAATAAAAATACGGTTATATATCACTTCAAACTGCAATCCCGAATGAAATAAAATGCATAACAACTTGCAGTCTATAACAACATAAAATACAGCATCTATTCACCCAATATCAATCATCAACCATTTATCACAATCATCATCCAATTCAAACAATAACATCAATATAGAATGGAAATAAATAACAAGTAATTTCAGACAGTTTATATTCAATAAAATAAATTAATTTAATTGGCAGTTTATATGCAATAATAAATTGAATACCAATTTAATTCAATAAATTCAATTTTAACTGGAATGATGATAAAAATATACCAAATAGCAATAATTAAATTTCTAATCACATCAGAAATTAATTTAACACACATAAGAAATTTTAGAAATTGTGAGTGGGTTAAAACACTCACCTTTTGAATTAAACTCAAAAATTGAACTGTCTCAGAATTCGTCCAAACCAGTGCCAAAATGTCTGGAATTCCAATACGAACCTAACGGAGAAAACTGTGCTTGAATTGGATCACGTATGTAAAAATTGTAACGGTTAAATTGTTTGAAAATAAAATTTAATTAAAACAAAAAAAATAAACTCACCCATTCCAACCATTGCCACATCACCACTCATTCATACGCAAGCTACAGGGACATGCAAGCTAAAGGGACGCACAAGAAATCATTGTGACCTAGAACCGCGATCGTGAGCACAAATCGA
The DNA here is from genome assembly GCA_030765085.1 of Allium cepa. Classification (NCBI taxonomy): domain Eukaryota; kingdom Viridiplantae; phylum Streptophyta; class Magnoliopsida; order Asparagales; family Amaryllidaceae; genus Allium; species Allium cepa. Next base: position 609,795,422 of record CM060934.1, read on the forward strand.
CGACGCTACCAGGTGGCCGACCTCACATGGCCTACGCGCTCGCTGAGACGAGAACCTCCACGGCCTCGCGAGCCTCCAGCTCCGCCAGAGATGACCGCATCGCCACCGTAGAGAGTTAAACCCTAGTTAAAAAATCCTCCACATCCAACCGTCAATTCGCGAAATGAAGCATACCGATGAACTCCCCATCGTCCACTCTACAAAACCCAGAAATGGTTCATCGATCAGTCGATGTTCATCGACGCGCGATGAACGGCCGAAAATGGTTCTGCGATTTCTGGCTGAACAGTGCAACGAAATGAAAAATGGATCACGTAATTGAGATGCGCTCTTCGAGAGCTTCCGACGATATATAATTTGATATTGTTTGGAGAGTTTGAATTTTTGGCTTTGGATTTGAATTGGAATTGTATTCGAGAATTAGGGTTTGCAGCCATTGGAAAGAGGAGCTAATAGAACGTACAGAAATGAGGAACAAGAAATGAATTAAGGTTTATAACAAGGTATTTATAGAATGGATCGGATCGATTGGATATATGCGTTGAACGATAAAATGGCCCGAAAAGCCCGTTCTAACTCCGGAACGAAATTAGGTCAACCTTTATATTAAATTAAATGCTTTTAAATATTTTAAACGCGATGGAACAGGTTTTAAGTCCAAATTCCATCGTATGAAGAAGTTATGCTAAAATAAATTTATTTCAATTGATTTCAATTTCATTGATTTCAAGGCGTTTCGAGTCCGTACGATCAAACGACGAGTCTGATTGCCACGAAACTTGAAATCCTACAATAATTCACCGTTACGGATCCGATGAAACTGGTTTTGTCGAAATCCGAGTCAGTGACCAAAATGGCTATTTTTACATTAATTAAATAAATTTATAAATTAACTAATTAAATCAAATTTTCAATTTCAATTCTTTAGTTAACCAATTTCAACACTTTTAATTTCTTAATCATTTACAATGATTTAAACAAATTTAGATGTCAATTTAACGTTGATTCATTCATCAATTTCAGCGTTAAATTTCACTTTTATTACATTCATAAATTATAAATTTATTTTTCAATAATTCCAGTTAATTTACTTTTCATTCTATTATTCAATTCTTTGATGTCAAATGGATGAAATTGACATTGGACTCAAGATATATAACATTAATATTCTTCAATTTCAACTTAATCCTCAATTAACGAAACAATTAAATATTTAATTTCATTCATTTGCAATTAATCCATTTATTGAATTTTTAATCCAAGAAATTATTTTCATTTGATTTCAATCTTTATATCCCATCCACAAGTTTCAAATAACATAGTTAATGCTGATTTTTACATTACCTTACACAAATATACTCAACTTACTTTCTTTATTGTGTATTAACTCGAATTTCCGCTAGTATTGAAATCTTTACCAAATATAACATTTGCATTGCTTCCTTTATTAGGATTTCATTCAACTTGTTTATTGTCAACTTATATTAACATCACTACCTTTAATTTTAATTACCAATTCATTCATAAACCACTAACAGTACATTATTACCAAATATTACTATTTAAAATCAATTATAACCCTGCATTTTTTCAATTAATTGGGATTGCATTGGATTAATTATTTATTAGCTTACATCAACATCCTTACATTTCATTCCCTTATAAATTCATTAACAAATTACAAATTTCTTTTATTTATACAACACTTACATTCATATCTAATTACATTAGTTTTATCTCATTACACTAATGTATGCCTATTTATATCTTAATTTGAATAAATATTACATTTCAAAATGTGTACTTCTATAAATTGTACACATTAATTAAGGTTTAAAACCAATTAATGAATTTACCTTAATTCCATTTTTATACCTATTTATTACTTTATACATACATTACGTTTCTGCGTAATATGTACATTCACACTTTCCGTTATTATATTAATTGTCACTAAAGAAATGTTTTTTTTAGTCACCAATGATTACACCAACTCATATCACACTAATCCTATTCAATTCCCAATTATTACACAAATTTATATTAATAAATCAACATTTACATTTGTTACTTACATTCAACTTATAACCAAATTATGCCATTTTACATTATTTCATTTATTGCAATTTCATTCAATTAACAAATTCAGCTTTAATTAACTTCGTTATTACATTTCATCCTAGTTATTATTTCTTTATTCATTTACAAATTTTATTTGTTTCAATATTATTCCATTTATAAATTTTAATGTTTGCATTAGTTTTTATTATATTCCATTTATAACCAAGTCATAACATTTAAATTATCTTATTAAATTGGCATGTTCATTCAAGTTCATTAATTATTAACTTTCATTAACCTATTTTCTTAATTTAAATTCAGTTACTATTAATAATGTGTTATTTCATTAATTAATGCAATACTTACTTTTATTTTCTCATATTCAATTTATATCCATGTATAACACTTTCACTACTTCATTTATTAGAATTTTATTCAAATTACTAATAATTAGTTTTAATTAACATTGTTATATCTCATTTTTAGCATTCATTCCAATATTAAATTATAAAGTTTTTTTTTCTTACTAGATTTAATTACAAAAAATCTTATTAAATTACAATTCTAATTATTAAAAATCTACGGGTCGTTACACTCTCCCCCACTCAAAATTTTTCGTCCCCGAAAAGGAAAAGAAGGGAAAAGAAGAATTAAGAAATTAATATATCTTATTTAAAACATTAAATTTATAAACAAATAAATTTTAAAAAATTAATTAATTTAAATAAAATATACCAATTTATAACCATTAAATATTTTTATACTTAAATTAATAAAGTTTGGAAAACATTTTCAAAATATTTTCTAAGTCCAAAATTTACGGAAAAATTCGACAGAGTCTCCTTTGTACGGAGAGGCTAGGGAGAAAATATAATATCAAATATAACAATATACAACATATAATTTCCAAAATAATATATCTTAACACGGGAAAAATAATATAATAGCGCTATAAAACCAAAATCTGAGAACGTACCTATTTGTCGGGCAATTTACTCTTATTTTATGAAACCAAAAGCAGCAGCAATTGCTTTCATAACCTGTATTTCACTTATATAATCCAAAAAGGTTAACAATTATATAAAATGAAATATTTAAAGTGGTTTCAACCATAAACAAACAAATCAATACAAACATCAATCACTTACAACAAGACATATAACCATCACATAGAATTACCACAAATTAATCATTCATTCATATTAAACAAAACAAATAGTTGCTCGAGTTCAAACTTTAAATTTTACAGAATGGAAAATAAACTACTTAGTGCATCATATACTCACAGTCTTTGATGAAACTAAATAGGTTATTCATAAATCCAAACAATTTTAAAGTATCACCGCCCAAACAACCATAAACCAAACAAACAACAATTCCAAACAATAAATCAAATTTACTTGTTATTAATTTCATTTGATACATTTGTTGTTCGATTTCTTTTCCATTCATATACTGGTTTATCTTTTTATTTGACATTTATTTCTTGAAAATTTTCAGTTTCCATTCATTCATTAACTACTTAATTTCATTTATTTACAGTATTCATTTATTACTTAATTTCATTTATTCATTTATTTATAATACTTACCTTTATAACAACTACAACATCCAATTCTTATTTGTTAAAGAATTTCATTATATACTTTCATTATTTCAAATTTCACTTGTAGAATTTCCCATTACATTTTCTTTTAACATTTTAACTTTTATAGCTGGCAAGTTATATATATATATGCTAAAGAATGCAATTGAAAATTATACAAGTCTTTTTTTATTTCTTTTAATTAATTCATTGTTCAATAATTTTATCTTTTGTCTTATAAGTTACAATTTCAACTTCCTTTTAGTTTCATTTATAACCTAGCATTTAATCTCTTATTTCATTTAGAGGTTTCAATTATTAGTTGAATTTCATTTCACTACACTAATTGAAATTATCACTTAACGGAAACTTAAGAGTTAAATATCGGGTTTAATTTCAAATCATTTTAAAATAATAGATGAATTAATACTTACGGTTTAAATATCCAATTATATTTAAAACAATTTAAAATTTTATATTTGTTTATCAAAATAAATCTGCAGTAAATCTACTACAGTGGCCTTCTCACTTCGAAACTTGAAAATGAATATCGATGATGCGTGCACTCATCACCGAAATTATTTTTCAACGACAGAGAGGGGAGTACAGAACTTATTTCCTTCCAAAATTTCTTTAAACAATTCTTTCAAATTATATTGAAATATTTATATTAGAAAATACTTATAAACAATATTATTATATTCCAAAATTATTCGAAAGAAATTTTTAAAACCCCGGGCTTAAGTTCTAAATTTTCAATTTTATTTATTTTAATTTGAATCTTATTTTCAACCAATATTTATAAATTTCACTACCTAACAAACCAATATTGCAACCAAATATAACCTTATAAAAATTTATTTTATATATAGAAAATATAATAGGCAAAATTATTTCATTCACCTATATTCAAAACAAATATTATGTCGGTATGTCCTATTAAGTGTTTAGAAATCCCTACTGATGTCATAGCGTCCTATGCATCAACCAGAATTTATAAATACAAAACGGAATAAATCAGCACAATATCAAAACCTTTTTATAACACTAACAAATACGCTCTCTCATATATATATACACTCAGCGACTCATCATAGGGTATTACTACCCTATTAGTAAGGAGTCAGACCCTACAAAGCTAAGGTTTATCGCTAAACCAAAGCTCTAATACCAGATGTAACGCCCCGCCTTTTTGTACGCTTTAAATCGATGATAAACCACACACGTCAGACTTAAAGCATACAGAAGGGGGATTGTTATGAGGTAAATAAGAAAAAACAAAGAAAGAAATAAAACAAAACAAAATCTTGCAGCGGAACTATAAAATATAATAATCAAATATATAGTTCATGAAGCTGTTTTATAAAATATTCGATTATTCTTATACAATACATATCAGAGTTACACTTACCAGAGAATATTAATAATGCAGTGGAATAAAATGGCGTAGTGGAATAATATAATAGTAATACACTCTTTGTCTTCGTCCTCCAGAAATAAAGTCTCTGAATCCTGAAATGCTCAGACTGACCCGAGCGAATTGAAAAGACAAAACACTCGAGTCGGAACTAAAAGATCTTATGTAAGTTAAATCAACAGTCAATAATATGAGTGGAACGACGTCAGAGATGTTTACGAGATTTGACATCTCCTATCCAGTGTCTAACGTGAGTGTAGGAACTTAAGAGATGCTCGGGATTCACATCTCCTAAGGATCTGTTAAAATATTTACTATGTAGTAATATTTCGCTATTATGATAATGTCTATAGTAAAATAAACTTACTTTTGAATAGCGTTAAGGAGTGACCCAATATTCCCCCTAACACGTAATAGTCCCAGTAGTCCATCCAATATCATAGTCCCTCCTGATTGGGAAGCCACCAGAGGATACTACACGGGCTACGGGAGAAAACCAAACTCGTACAAGGCGCGCTAGGGTAGGTAACACGACACAACCAGGAAATGCCATGGTCGATATACTAATTGCTATCCGGACTGGTGGTAACGCATAACAGTTACTACCGCCCACCTCGAGCCACACCCCCAAAATCAAAAATCAAAAGTGGCCACCAAATAAATCTCAAAGTCAGAATATATTATCGAAGGAGTGTGTCCGATCAGAGGAATGACCTCATTGGCCCGAGAATCGCTCCAGTTTTAGCCACCTTATGCCAACTCACGGGAGTTGGGTCCACGCATATACCTCAAAGGAAACGCCGCCACCATCCTACTTCATTTTGGAATGTCCACCGCGTACACGGTTATTAAAGTGGTTTTCGGAGTTGTAGAGAATATGATAACTTCCTATCCCGGTCTCTTTAACAACCAAACGTTATTATAAACCGCGGTCATTTCAAAATAATTTATACTTCAAAACCATATAAATACGATATCAATTTCGTTTTAAAACCAAATCAATATGATATCCTTTTTAAAATCATAGTATTCGAAGTTATAAGATTTCGAAACCAAAGACTTAAAACTATAACACTTTCAAGACGTAATACTTTGAAATTTATAACTTTGAAACATAACTTCCAATACTTTAATGGTTCAAATATTAAATTACTTTATATAAAATAAAATAGCTTCTTAAATTTCACAAAAAAATTCCAAATACAGATTTGAACCCCCAATAAACCACTTCAATTTCAAAACTTTAAATATTCCATCATTTCAAAACTAATTCCTTGATAATTCCATATATATATATATCAAATTTAATTACTATTATTTGGATTTGAAATGTTAAATAAACAAATTCAATATAATTTAAGAAAAACTTTTAAAACTTCAATTAACCGAATATTCTTTCAACTTATTTAACTTGATATATTCATTTAAATCAAACTTGATATTCATTTAAATCACTCTAAACCAAAATCAAGTTATAAAATCATACCCGTTAAAACCTCAATTTTATTAAAATATCAAATCAACCTTATTATAATCCTTAAATAATTTAATTCACATCAATTTCCAAATTATCTTCCAACCTCAGTTTTATTTAAGCCATTATAACTATATATGCAATATAATTTAAACAGCTACTTAACCATATTATATAAAACCAATCAAAATTTATTATTCAACTTATTTTATATTTCAAAGCAACTTATACATAGCTATAATCAATTACAAAATAACATTTACATAACATCTAAAATCAATATTTAAATAACCCATATATTTCTTTACAAAATCACAGAAATCATTTAAAATATTTATATATATATACACCATGGTGTCTGTATAAAATTTTCTATCCTATGGTCAAGTGGTACGGATATTTATCATTTCAATCCGCAATTAAAATAAAAATACGGTTATATATCATTTCAAACCGCAATCCCGAATGAAATAAAATGCATAACAACTTGCAGTCTATAACAACATAAAATACAACATCCATTCACCCAATATCAATCATCAACCATTTATCACAATCATTTTCCAATTCAAACAATAACATCAATATAGAATAGAAATAAATAACAAGTAATTTCTAGCAGTTTATATTCAATAAAATAAATTAATTTAACTGGCAGTTTATATGCAATAATAAATTGAATACCAATTTAATTCAATAAATTCAATTTTAACTGGAATGATGATAAAAATATACCAAATAGCAATAATTAAATTACTAATCACATCAGAAATTAATTTAACACACATAAGAAATTTTAGAAATTGTGAGTGGGTTAAAACACTCACCTTTTGAATTTAAATTGAACTTAAATCCAATTAAAACTCAAAAATTGAACAGTCTTAGAATTCATCCAAAAAAGCACCAAAATGTCCGAAATTCCAATACGAACATAGCGGAGAAAACCGTGCATGAATTGGATCACGTATGTAAAAGTTATGGCGATTAAATTGTTTGAAAACAAAATTTAATTAAAACAAAAAAATAAACTCACCCATTCCAACCATTACCACATCACCACTCGTTTATGCGCAAGCTACAGGGACACGCAAGCTACAGGGATGCACGTACAGGAAATCATCGCGACCTAGAACCGCGATCGCGAGCACAAATCGACGACGCTGCCAGGTGGCCGACCTCACGCACTCACCGAGCCGAGCACCTCCATGGCCTTGCGAGCCTCCAGCTCCACCAGAGATGACCGCGCCACCACCGTAGAGGGTTAAACCCTAGTCGAAAAATCCTCCACATCCAACCGTCAATTCGCGAAATGAAGCATACCGATGAACTCCCCATCGTCCACTCTACAAAACCCAGAAATGGTTCATCGATCAGTCGATGTTCATCGACACACGATGAACGGCCGGAAATGGTTCTACGATTTCTAGCTGAATAGTGCAACGAATTGAAAAATGGATCACGAAATTGAGATGCGTTCTTCGAGAGCTTTTCGACGATATATAATTTGTATTGTTTGGAGAGTTTTAATTTTTGGCTTTGGATTTGATTTGGAATTGTGTTTGGGAATTAGGGTTTGCAGCCATTGGAAAGAGAAGCAAATAGAACGTACAGAAATGAGGAATAAGAAATGAATTAGGGTTTATAACAGGGTATTTATAGACAAAGCTGAAATGGAATGGATCAGATCGATTGGATATACGCGTTAAACGATAAAATGACCCGAAAAGCCCGTTCTGACTCCGGAACGAAATAGGGTCGAACCATATATCAAAATAGATGTTTTTAGATATTTCAAACGCGATGGAATAGGTTTCAAGTCCAAATTCCATCGTATGAAGAAGTTATGCTAAAATCAATTTATTTCAAATTGGTTTCAATTGATTTCAATTTCATTGATTTCAAGCCGTTTTGAGTCCGTACGATCAAACGACAAGTCCAATCGCTACGAAACTTGAAATCCTACAATAATTCACCGTTACGAATCCGATGAAACTGGTTTCGTCGAAATCTGAGTCAGTGGCCAAAATGGTTATTTTTACACTAGTTAAATAAATTTATAAATTGACTAATTAAATCAAATTTTCAATTTCAATTCTTAAATTAACCAATTTCAACATTTTTAGTTCTTAATCATTTACAATGATTTAAACAAATTTAGATGTCAATTTAACGTTGATTCATTTCAGCGTTAAATTTCATTTTTAATAACATTTAGAAATTATAATTTTATTTTACAATAATTCCAATTAATTTACTTTTCATTCTATCATTCAATTCATTGATGTCAAATAGTTGAAATTAACATTGGACTCAAGATCTATAACATTAATATTCTCCACTTTCAACTTAATTCTCAATTAAAGAAATAATTAAATATTTAATTTCATTCATTTGCAATTAATCCAATTATTGAATTTTTATTCCAAGAAATTATTTTTATTTGATTTCAATCTTTATATCCCATCCACAAATTTCGAATAACATAGTTAATGCTGGTTTTTACATTACATTACACAAATATACTCAACTTACTTTCTTTATTGTGTATTAACTCAAATTTCCACTAGTATTGAAATCTTTGCCATATATAACATTTGCATTACTTCCTTTATTGGGATTTTATTCAATTTGTTTATATTCAACTTATATTAACATCACTACATTTAATTTTAATTATCAATTCATTCATAAACCACTAACAATACATTATTACCAAATATTACTATTTAAAATCAATTATAACCCTGCATTTTTTTCAATTAATTGGGATTGCATTGGATTAATTATTTATTAGCTTACATCAATATTCTTACATTTCATTCCCGTTATAAATTCATTAACAAATTACAAATTTCTTTTATTTATACAACACTTACATTTATACCTAATTACATTAGTTTTATCCCATTACACTAATGTACGCCTATTTACATCTTAATTTGAATAAGTATTACATTTCAAAATGTGTACTTCTATCAATTGTACACATTAATTAAGGTTTAAAACCAATTAATGAATTTACCTTAATTCCATTCTTATACATGTTTATTACTTTATGCATACATTACGTTTCTATGTAATTTATACATTCACACTTTCCGTTATTATATTAATTGCTACTAAAGAAATGTTTATTTTTTTAGTCACCAATGATTATACCAACTCATATCACACTAATCCTATTCAATTCCCATTTATTACGCAAATTTATATTAATAAATCAACATTTACATTTGTTACTTACATTCAACTTATAACCAAGTTATGCCATTTTACATTATTTCATTTATTGCAATTTCATTCAATTTATACAAATTCAGCTTTAATTAACTTCGTTGTTACATTTCATCCTAGTTATTATTTCTTTATTCATTTACAAATTTTATTTGTTTCAATACTATTCCATTTATAAATTTTAATGTTTGCATTAGTTTTTGTTATATTCCATTTATAACTAAGTCATAACATTTAAATTATCTTTATTCAATGGGCATGCTCATTCAAGTTCATTAATTATTAACTTGCATTAACCTATTTTCTTAATTTAAATTCAATTACTGTTAACAATGTGTTATTTCATTAATCAATGCAATATTTACTTTTATTTTCACATATTCAATTTATATCCAGGTATAACATTTTCACTACTTCATTTATTAGAATTTTATTCAAGTTACTAATAATTGGTTTTAATTAACATTGTTATATCTCATTTTTAGCTTTCATTCCAATATTAAATTATAAATTTTTTATTTCTTACTAGATTTAATTACAAAAAATCTTATTAAATTACGATTCTAATTATTAAAAACCTACGGGTCGTTACACACTAATTCATGCTTTTCATAAACATATTATTGAGGTGATATAATTTCCTACTATGATACTGCCTCCTAGTATTTTATTCCTATTATTTTACGCTTATCACGTATATTCTCTATCTCGCTCTTATGCCTCATGAATGTCAATTGCTTATAATACAGAGTCATTATTATTCAAATTTGAGAATCACTACTGGTATTTATTTATTCATTCTCATTCAACCTTTATGTTTGCTTTCCCCATAAAAATGCATCTATATCCTCATGTAATTCCTGTAACTTCCTATTAACTGCATTTTATTGCCCCATTGATTTTGGAGTTACCATCTTTTTTTCACCTACACCTTCTATCCCTGTAATTTACTATGCTATTAGTAACTAGTCATCCAAATTATGACTAGTACGAATATCTTAGTATAGTACGCTATATATATTTTTAATTTTATTTTTAATCCGTAGGCGTAGTTATACTTATATATAAATCTATCTATTTCTATTTATAACTCATTAATTCCTGTGCTTAAGAACTCTACAACATACTTATATGTACATTCAATAAGGAACATATATTTCCATATCTTCATATATTAGAGCTATCCTTTCCAAAAAGAATTGTTTTTATAACTTTCCGTAAATTACCCAAAAATGAGACATTTTCTCCGTTTGAAACTACATGGAATTATCTATTTTTCCTTATTGAAATAGACAGTGCAAATTACAAAAGAGAACGTCCGTAATTCGCACGTCTACTTTCTTTTTGATATATTCCTTATTATTTCAAACGACACACTTTTTTATACAAAGTAGTGAAGTTAGATAATTTATGGAAATTACATGGAAATAGGTACAACTAAATTGTATCCAAAAGGCTCCTAATAAATTGATATATCAAAAATTCACATTTCAAGTCAAATTAGGGCAATCTAAAACTATACCAACAATTTACAACCCATTTATCATAAATCTGCAATAAATCTTACTATCTTATCAAAATTCTACTTTAACAAATTTGGGTTTTGATTTCCAAATTTCCATGGTGTAAATACCATTTTTATTCCAATTGCCTAACTTATAGAATATGTAGGCGAGATTTCAATTGAATACGTTCTTTCTAAGGTTACAAGTCCACAGATCTTGCATAGGCATAGTAATTAAATAAAACTCAATGATATAAATTTCAATATTATATATAAATCGTATAATTTTCCACTTTCCTTGCCATCTTTTCAAAATTCCCAAATCCGAATTCACCCCTTTAATTGGCTCCTTTTTCCTTTTCATTCCAATCTAAAGAATATGTCTAACAAGATGTTTATATACTATTAGAAAGATATGAGAAGAGATTTGGAGTTCAGTGGAATATAGATTTATAATTATGAAATTTACCTTTTTCCGCAATATCGATTTGCTTCTTCTCTTTTTATGTTTTATTTTATACCCTTCTGCATTTATAAATATACAAATAATATAATATTTTATAATTTGTAGAAATAGTGGAGAAGAGAAAATTATAGATATAGCTGCTTCGGTAAAAAAAATACGACAAAAAAAGTGAGGATTATTAGTCCTTGAGATGATGGTTTTGATGACAACAGCCTTAGGACTTGTTATAAAATATAAATACTAGCATTATAGTTTATATATATATGTAGGATTTAACCATGAAGGTACCAAGAATGAAGACAGTACAATATAGAGATTCAAGATTGAAGATATCAAGATTGAAGACTCATGAGTATCAAGATATCAAGAGTTCAAGATTTCAAAGTACAAGATAAGTTTTGAGTATAGAATCATGTTAAAACTTCTTGAAAGAGCTTACATCTTTAATCAAAATTTATTCATGGAATGGAATCCACTTCGAGCCTATTAAAGGGATGGAATCCATAATAATATCTAGTGGAACATATAATGGTCCTATTCTAGTATTCACTAATTTTATGAAAATGTTTTTCAAAAATATATCTTCTATTTTAAATGTTTTTAAAATCTTCTTTTCAAAAATACATCTCTCTTGTTTGAAATATTTTAGCCACAAAATTATCTTTATCATTTTAATATTTTGATTTCAAAATTGTCCTTGATTTTAAACTATCTCTTGTCTTAAATATTTAGCTTTAAAATATTTATATATACTCAAATTTTAAATCACTTTATAAATTAAGATTATATATTAAAAATTACTTTTATATGTTTAAACTATATTCAATTATATTTACAAAGTTTAGAAATTGTTTTAACAAATTATAGTAACCAATTTTAATAAGAAAATCAAAATCACCAGTTTTGCCTAGAGCATGTCGACATCCTTCAACAACCCATGTCGACATGGTGCCTATTAAGTTCAAAATTCAAATTTTCAAAAAAAAAGTGTCTATTCGTCGTATCCTTTCACGAATAGATATAGCTATTGATCTTCTATAAATACTAGTAGTTCTAAACGAATTTTTAATCAGATTTCACTTATTTTCTCTCCTCTTCATCTTCCTCTTTTATTCTAAAGAATCCAAAACTATATTCTGCCAAAATATCAAGTGAATTAAACTTGACTATCTCTTGTTTGATTCTCTGCCTCTCCCTTCATAAAATCTCAGTGCTATTCAGAGTTATAGGATCGCTTGTAAATCAAACTATTGAGTAAAAGGTGCGGTTGAGCCTTGAAATGAATTGAGTGTGATTGTATCCCTGGAAATCAATTAGGTTATCTTGTAGCCTAGTTAAATTAGGAGAGTTTTCACGGGACTCGAATACAGGAGGGTGTACCTTGTAGCCTCTAAAGCGAGGGTGTAATCTGGAAGATTATTTTAAAAAGAAATCCATACAGTTGTGCGGGAGTAGATGTAGGGTAACTCCAAACTAGTATAAAATCCTGGTATGTTCTTTTCTTTACTGCTTTTATTTAGTATGTGCATCCGTGTCTGATTCTGTGATTATATCTGTGTCTATGAATTGCATTTGTTGGTAATTAAATTACATAAGTTTCAAAAAGATTTAGGAAATCCATAAAACACTATTCATCCCCTCTCTAGTGTTATTCCAGCCTTAAAATCCATAATCCGCATTTCTCACAAGGATTAGGCTTGTATTTATAGGTGCTCGAATCAATCGTATCTATTAGATTGAAATCAATTAATTCCGGACCATCCGGCCAAGGTTCAACCCTAGCCGCCGCTTTCTTAGCCAGTCGACCGCTCCCATATAGGCGGCCGACCGGCCCACAGATGTGATCGACTGGTGGGGCCTGCGCCATTAATACGATTTATTTCCTTTTCTTCCTTTTCAATTATTTTCCTTCTGAAAACTTCAAACGCTAATAACTTCTTTGTTTGAGCTTCAATTTCAAAACTGCATATGTGAAAGTTGCTCAAAAAATCGCCACAAACACAATGATGTAAGTTTCATGGCCAAATTCAGACGTTTGCTTAAATTCTATTTTTGACCCTTGATAATTTTTTATAAATTACCGTTAATTTTATGGGGTGTTACAATAAATATATCGGTTACATGCAACAAAGTAATACCAAAATACTCTAAAGAGTTAAGATTTATAGTACCACTTTTAGCAATGCGTCGTTTGTATGTTGTTTCTCTAAGTTCTAGTATAGATGATTTATAGCGTTCAAGTATTACGAAATCAGTGTGATGGAAACTTTGGTCAGTGGCAGTGTTCATACGATTTAGTATTCCTAATAACTACTAATACGGTAAATTCCTAATTGTTGTTTTTGAGAAAAAATAGACCAAATATCAAGAAAATAACCACGGTAGTGACACATGCACAAAATATTTTTTCAATGTTTATGCTTGAAAGCAAGTTATGTCAGGTCGGATTCAGAAACATATGTGCATTTTAACATAAGATTATTGAATCAAAGTTGAAACATACTACTGTAAAATATATTCTCAAGGAGGCAAATAAAATTACCACATTAAAGTCTTTACTCTTCCATATTTCTTTACAACTATAAAATCACACATAAATAAGGCACCATTAAGTTGAATTCATGAATTTACAAATTCTCACTTACATTTAGTTGAAATCGCATAGCTAAAAATATAAAAGAAATGTAACTAGAAGTGGTTCCCCTACCAACATGCGCGAGTGTGTGGGTGGGTGCATGAGATATGCATGCATGCACATAGATAGAAAGAGATATACATAAACATACATGCATGATACATCATCCATGTACATACATACATACGTACATACATGTCCTTGTGTGTGTTAGTATGTATGCATGCATTTATGTATGTAAACAAATTGTCTCTATATGAATTAAAGGTTGAAATGAAAGCAATTAAATTATTGTCTTATCAATGTATTTTTTTAATGAGAGTTCTGACTTACTACCCACCTACTAAAAAATATAAAATAATGCATCAAACACTATATACCTCCAATTAAGCTTAATGGTTATTAGAATACCATGATAAGACTACATAGAAGAGCTCAAAAATATCGAAAATCTTAATCATTATTTGCATCATGTAAGGAAGAAAATCATTGAACCGAGCATCTATTAACTACTGAATTGACAACTCTCTTATCAGTCTTTGGTTTCGATGCATCACCCAAATAATGCGCTTCACTTACCAAGGTTTTAACTCAAGCGATCTCATTCATTTGTACTTCTTTGCTTAGTATTGTCCTACCTTTTGGCAAGGCCATGACACCAACGACTTGACTAGAGATTGAAGATGGTTCGTCCCAAAGATCGGCTATCTATGAATCCATGATGAATACAGGCAAATTTGGTCTAAGTCTGGATCAAGCTACAATTAGCATGGTGCAACAAACAAGCTATGAAAGGCAACATTCCAAATTTAAGGTCAATCGGAGTTCGTATGCTCAAGTTATGGATCGATCAAAACCCATATAGAAGATATCAGTTCGTTTCCATCAAAGTTCATCCCACTTCATATCGATCGAGCTTCGTATCCATGAACTTCGTGTCCCCTTTGTATCCATCAAGCAATAGTATCGATCAGAGTTCATCTGCTCAACCACTTCCCAATTCTTATTGATCTCTCTAATACCCATTTCGTATCGATCAACCAAGCATCGATACAAAGGCAACATCCAGGAACATCGGTTCAAAAGCAATAGGGATCCATCGATAAAAAAAGCTTCGCATTAGATGGATACGAAAGGAAGTAGTCATACCAAAGGTAGCGACCTCTCAACATGAAATTTGGATCTCCCCCAAACTCTCACTCCACGTCATCGATGCACAACCGATCGATACGAAGGAGCATCGATATGAAAGCATCGACACGCATGCTTCGGCCTAACTACAAAATCAACCTTGGATCGATCATAACTAAAAAACTATTAGTCCAAATGCCTTTAAATTTTCACAAAAGCTTTCTTATCATCTGAAGGACCACCGTGATCGATCATTGCTCAAATGGAGCTAATATTAATCGATACGAAGACGATGGAGATCGATCAGGATCGATCCCAAATGACCACTGATCGTTCTAGTGGGCCCATGCATGTGTGAGAAAAGATATTTCGAGCTTTGAAGGAGATATTTCCGGATCTACTCCTATAAATAGCACCCCCATGCCTACGGAAAAAGGACCTTTTGATACTTCTATGTCGTTATTCTGCTGCAACTCCATTGTAACTTGAAAGCTAGTGATTTGTACTATTGTAATCAGTTATCAATCATCAATAAACATAAATCAAAGTGGACGTAGGCTGCCATGCTGAACCACTATAAATTCTTGTCTCTTTGTATTTCTGTTTGATTTTATTGATGTGGTTATTAGATTAGCCTCCTTTTCCATTTAATTTCTTCATTCTAATCTCTTCAATTACATCCGAGAAGTGTTGTGTCCAATTTTGGTACAAACACTTTGGTGCTTTCATTGAGAAACTCTGTTTTCTCTAATTCAGTGGATCTATTGCTGTTATTGGATTGCTAAAATGTAATGAGGAGATCCAGATCTGTCTTATTGTATTTCATTCCATTCTATTCAGATTACTCGGATCTAGGAAAGAGCTACATTCATCATGGTGCTTACTACTAGTACTGCTTCAAATGCTGTAGATCTAGAGGGAAGGGATAGGCAAAATCCCATGCTGCTGGCCACAATAGGCCAGACATCAGTTGGAGCTCCAGATCCACAAGGCCCTAAGACTACAGAGGAGTTCCGAACCCTCATGCAAGAGCTTACTCAGAGCCGTCAGGAGCTTACTCAACCGATTCATGCCAACAGGGAGCTCGGAAACCAGTTGAATGAAGAAAGACGAAGGGGATCTAGAAGGGATCATGTCTCTCATTCCACGGCTGAAAGCTCAGCTTCATCTGACTTCGACCACGGATCTACACGCCGTCGGTTGGAAACTATGCAGAAGCCTCCCGGCATCAGCATGCTGTGAATCTCGGACAGGCCGGGATTGGTATTTCTATAATGCACCAAGCTGGACCCTTCTCCTGAGGAAGGGCACTTCCTTATCACACCACTCACGACCATGGAGCTGCTGATCTGGAAGTTGAGATCTAGATCCAACCAAATCTAGCCCTTTATCAACACGTCCATGCTCAAGATCTTCATTTCCCTAAAGATCGAGAGCCAAGGAGGTGAGGAATGGACCGTAAACAGCGACCAAACCGTCCCCACAACATGGAACCCAACCATGCCTTGGCCAAGAACATCCAGATGCTTGAAATTCCAACCATGATACGCCAGATGATTAGAGAAAGTCAAAGCCTTACGAATGATGATTGGGGAATCTTCCGTATTCACACTCCATTCACTGATGACATTCATTATACAGAGCCATCTCGTCGATTCAGGATGCCAATTTTGCCGGTGTACAAGGGAAATTCGAATGCTAACCAACATATCTTTAAGTATGAATGGCTCATGACCGTTGCTCGAGCTGATGATGCCATTAAGTGTAGAATTTTTCCTATCCCTTTGGAAGGCACTGCAACTATACAGTTTACTCGATCACCACCCAAATCCATCTCATGTTTTGATCAATTGAATATTAAGTTTATTGAGCAGTTCCGTATGCATGCTACTAGACCAAAGGATGTCAACACCTTGTCCAGTGTTACTCCATGCTGCTTGTGCAGAGGTTAGCAACCCCAATGATAATTCTATTCTGATGGCGTTAACTAAAGGGATCGATCATGATTTCAATGCAAAAAGCTTAGCATTAGATAGATACGAAAGGAAGTAGTCAAACCAAAGTAAGCAGCCTCTCAGTATGAAATGTGGATCTCCCTTGAACTCTCGCTCCACGTCATCGATGCACAACTGATGGATATGAAGGAGCATCGATATGAAAGCATCGATATACATGCTTTTGCCTAACTACAAAATCGATCTTGGATCGATTATAACTTAAAAACTACAAGTCCAAATGCCTCCAAATTTTCAAGAAGCTTTCTTATCATCTGAAGGGCCACCATGATCGATCGTAGCTCAACTGGAGCTAATATTGATCGATATGAAGATGATGGCGATCGATCAGGATTGATCCAAAATGACCATTGATCATTCTGGTGGGCCCACCCACATGTGAGAAAAGATATTTCGAGCTTTGAGGGAGATATTTCTGGATCTACTCCTATAAATAGCACCCCTACGCCTACGAAAAAAAGACCTTTTGATGCTTCTACACCATTACTCTACTGCAACTCCATTGTAACTTGAACGATAGTGATTTGTACTGTTGTAATCAGTTGTCAATCATCAATAAACAACAAAACTATTCAAAGTGGACGTAGGCTACAATGCTGAAATTATTGGTGTGATTATTAGATTATCCTTTTTTCCATTTAATTAATTCATTCTACTCTCTTTAATTACATCTAAGGAGTGTTGTGCCCAATTTTGGTACAGATACTTTGTTAACATCCTATGATGAAATCTTGGAAAGAGATAATGATTATAATAATTGTTGTCTTCAAGCTTGAAATCCTTACTAAACCTATTTTCATATTTAACTTATTAGCTAGTTAATTATATAACTCACTTGCTTTACACTACGGTTTTAAATCTTTGGAAAAAAATTATTTTCTTGATTTTATGTTATTTAAATGATTAGTACCCATTGGACTTTGGCTAGTCTCTGACTGTGGTTACTAATAGCACTATTCTCGGGATTGGCAGTTAAACTATACTTTTCTATGGCACATATTTCCATTAGATATTTATTAATATCCGACCTTGTAAATTACCTTCACTCTTAATACATTTTGATATTAAGCTATAGAAATACCGAATTATACATTCATACCAGAATAGGAAAAGAAACACATAAGTGGCATATATAATAGTATGGTGAGAGATCTCTAATCAGCCAATAATATACTACATATGTTTTCTTATGAAAGAACTTCTTCTGAATTTTCAATAGACAGTTCAATAACACTCAAAAATACATGCAAAAAGATTCTATAATAATGGACATTTGTATATCTATATTCAAGCTAGTCTACATGGTATCCATCCTCCTTATCTACAATAATTTTCATTTCAGCCATAAATTTGTTATACATATCAAGAAATTACTTATGTTACATTTGGTTTCAATTTTAATTCGACTATGTTAACTATATTTAATCAATTTAACTTTAACATACTATATTCATGACATGAAAATATGTTACCAATGAAGAAAATAGAACAATCCCAAAATTATTTTATCAAATGAAAAACCTATTTATAATTTTCAAACCTAAAAAAACCACAAGTTTCCGTATACAAATCCATAGAAATTCGATGTTCATTGTACTGAAGATGTGAACACATGGGAAAGACCCATATCCACACAACCTACGAGACCATAGCACTAAAACTCCCAAATTTTACATTTAAAAAAGGCTAATTTATTGAAGCAATTAATAAACATAAAAAGTTCATATAGAAAATTGACAGTGGTTAGGCCAAAGTAAAAAAATAAGTTTCTAAAAGTTACTTACCTCGCAAAGATGTAAGAAAATTATGGGGATAAAATCCATGGTTAAAGTAGCTTTGATATATTTATCTTGAACTGGAAGAAGTAGACGAGATTGTAAAAAAAAAACATTTCTTTTGTTTGAGTTTCTAAATTTTATTTGGTGAAGACGGAGAAGAATAACGCGGTTGTGAAAATAATTTGGAAGCCCTCCTTATTATGTTTTATAGGGTCACTTGTACAAAGTTTATATTTGCTTGTATTGGTATGTCAGGGACTAAAAACAACATCTATCTCATAAATTACATAGTGCAGTGTATAGATACTTTGCTTGTTGTAAACTCTCGAATGAGTCATTCTATGGTTATCTGACAACTACAAGTATGCAACCCCTTGGTGCCCCTAACAACCATGAGTAACATACTACCCAACATTTATAGAGTGTTATGCACTCTAGTCTCAATAAAGGAATTGATGTTCTTTTCTCAAAGCAACTTAATCAGGAATATTTAAAACAAAATATAATTTTATTTTGTGATTAATTACTCATGGTTACAACTATCTACAACTACAATCACATGGCATTTAATTTAAAGATTTTCTTATTATATTTTTTAAATTTATTAATTAATTACATCATGATATAACATAGTATATCAACGTAAATTAACACTTTACTATAAAGAAAATTCATTGTAGAGTTATATATATATATATATATATATATCTGTGTGTGTGTATATGTGCATATGTATATATGCATATGTACATATCAAAATAATTGACTCTAGGGTATACCACTAACTCTATCAAACAAAAGAGATGGGCTTTCCCTCTCTGCTTATTATAAGAACTTACGAAACTCCCTAGGTTAGTTGTTGATGCTCATTCTCTAAAGGAGGTGTTCTTCCATGAGGAATGGTTTTTATCTTTCTATTTTTTGGCATAGGTGGAGATTTTAGACCCCTTTCTCTTGAGGTTTTGGGAAAAGAAGCCACCGATAATCTTTATCTATAGGAATTAGAATCTATCTTACAGATTTGGATTTTGGTAATTCCTCTTGGTATTTATCACAATCACTCCGGAGGGATATGTTAGAATCTTGTAAATCTAAAATGATTTCTGTCAATGTTGTTTCTATCATAAGAATAACCTTTGGGATTGAATTAATACGATCTTTTAAGTTTTGAAATGATGCTCTAAATTTTGCACTTTCTATTATTAACGGTATATTATAATCTCAAGCATTTAAGAACACAGCAGATAGTTTACATTAGCTTGACACATAAAGTTTGATTTTTTTTTGGCATTCCAATGTGATCTGCACACAGTTATATGCTGTTTGAATAGATGTAAATGCTTCTTTGTTCTTTAGACATTTTTAGCATTTGGTACTCTAGAAATTACAACATGATTAAGGAACTGAAAGTACAAAGATAAACTAGAATTCTCATTAATAAGAAAAATAAGTACATAGCAATGATTGAATAAACATAACATAAAATTTTCGAAAGCATAAAAAACTATTTTCTATTATCATTAAGAACGATCCTTGGTTGCCTAGGACAAGAACTAAATAAAGACTAAGATAGACTTGATGATGGCTTCGATCTTTGGCATAAGGAAAAATCCTTCTCTTTACTATGACATAGGTTGGATGTTGAAAGCGTAGATGGAGATAAAGAGGCACCCTCTAAAATTTTGAGTGGATTGGCTAAATTGATCTAGTTTTTATAGCTTGACTACTCAATTTGAATATATTCCAACTCGTATAATAAGTAGTAAATATAAGGAGTTGAAAGTAGAAATAACTTAAAGGAAATTACACTATGATTTTTATACTAGTTCAAACTCTCGTTTAAGTACAATTCCTAAACTTCTTCCTAACTGCTAACTCAATCCTCTCTTAACCTAAAGGAACAAGTTTAAACTAACTATGCCTAAGTCATTGAATATGACATTAATCAGACTATTGATGACTCATCAATATGACTTTAACTTCAATACAAAAGTAAACTTGTATAACACAATTCAAAAAATAACATGTAGTAGAGACAAATTTAAACCAAATTTTTTTTGTTAATGTGTTAGTGCTTAGTAGTGTTCTACCATATTTTTGTAAAGTCATATTGAACAACATTATTTTGTTGTAGTGCTATAGGAAAGGAAAAGTCATGTTTTATACCTTTTTATTGCAAAACTCGTTAAGTTGATCATTTCAAATCCACCTCCTTGATTGCATCTAATATTCTAAATTTTCAAAACTTTCAAATTTTGTATCCTTGTTGCAAAATATTTGAATATTTCTGTGGCATCACTTTTTTTTGTTTCAAAACAGTCTAAGTATATCTAGAAAAGTAACCAATTATTACAAAGACAATTACTATAACTTAATGAGTGTAACCAAGTAGGACCAAATAAATCAAGGTGAAATAGTTATAATGGTTGATGTATCGTAATTTCATTTATAGATTTAAATGATGAATTCTTTAATTTACCTTTTTTACAAGCTCACATATATTATTTAGTTCAAAATTCTCTTTAGGTAAACGTCCAATGATCTATTTTTTAGATAATTTATCCATATTTTTGAAGTTAATATGGATGAATCATTTGTTCCATAGCCATGCTTAATCTCCATATTTAAAATACAAATATTTCATTTCCATATACCTTCAAAGATAAATTTTACCATTTTGGTCAAAATATATTACATTTTTTCAAAACTAATTTAAAAACCTTTATCACAAAGCTTATTTATGTGTAACAAATTATATTGAAAGCTTTTGAGAAATAAAATATTTGTGATAAAGGTGAAATCAAATTACCAAGTTGTTAAAATCCTTATTTCCAATGACATATCCCTTTGAATTGTCTTCGAAATTTATAGTACATCCATCCATATAGGTTATGTTCACTGACATGCTTACATTACCTGACATGTGCATGGAGCACCTATTATCCATAATTTGTAACAGCCTGTACCTTAGTCAGCCTAATTTTAAAAAAAAATCAAAACAAGTCCATCAAAGCAGATATCGTTGAATTTGGTACCTGTAATAAGCATGAGCATTATCGAGGATTGATAGAAATCTAAACTCATAGCCGAAATAATAATAAGATAAGAATGCTGACTATGACTACTAACTTGGAATTAATGGTATTCCTTAGATAGTAGATTGTCACATCAGTATCGAGCATGAAAGAAAAGAAGGCTTCTCTAACAACAAAACACATTCAACTCCAATGTCATGGTCCTCTAAATTTGTCCTGTGGGTTGTAATGAGGAGGGGGTTAGAACAACGTTTCGATAACTAAAAAATCTGTAAATTGTCCATAACATAAATGTATAGTGCTAAAGTAATAGGAATTAGACCTAAGACAATTCCAAATAGAGAAACTTCAATCATTTCAATTTGTTTGACGAGATAAAAAGAAAGGTATGATCTATCCCTAAATATTAATCTGAAAAATCCACGAATCTCAACTGATTGGTTTCCATTTAATTATTATGAATATTAAAGCAATTCTAATCTAACCTTGCATTGCACACACGATTAACCTACCTATTCCCAAGATACAAAATACCAACGGAGCCTTATCAACCACCCAATACTTCCATACCCATTTGCCACTTAATACTTCTAAAAATGAAGCGGGCTTCTACTATCACCACATAATACTTTTAAAGAGAAATATGCAGACTTTGCCATTTAAGACCTCAATTGAGGTAGACCGCGTCAATTATGACCTATTCCCAAGGTGGAAGTCTAGCGTTGTCATTATTGGTCTATTAGTCCTAGCGAGACATTTGACCACTATCTATGGCCTTATAATTTATAATAGCCATACTACTAGTGCATCTATCATTATTAAAGTCTAAGCAATATGAGAGACTGTACCAAGGACACTTAATACCTCATTAACAAGGACTAAGCAGGCCTCTGACCATGTAACACCTATTTATAGGTAGGCCTTTTCCATTTTATATCTAACCCCAAGACGGACTCCTCACTGGTACTATCTAGCTGACGTTACATGGAAATCTCATTAGGGTACTTAGTACTTCTTTAATAGGAGAGAGGCGAACCCTAGATCAGCCACTTAGTACCTCAAACCCAAAGCGAACCCTTCTCGAGATATCCATCATAACTCTTAATTATAAATATGGTTCTCATTAGGTTACTTCGGTAGCGAGGCAGGCCCCAAGATAGTCGCTTAATACCTCAACACTGAAGTAAAGTTTTTTAGAGATATGCCTCACCGCTTCTAATTCTAAATTTGGACCATTTTATACTTTCTAATTAAGAAAGCAAGTCCAATCTCTCACGTCATCACGAATCTAAGTATTAGTGATATCTAAACAGTAATAAGTGCACCCGACTACTGGTAGTCTCAAAGTGAAGGGCAGTCTTCCGACGAGTGACTTTACTGACCTGCATCACTAACCTATTAATTCCAATTAACAATCCTAAGTCTTTACTTATACTATCTTAGGTTGACATTAGACTTATCTTACTAATTCCCTTTTATTTAAGGCAACAAAATTTACCTTCAATACTTATCTACCTATAAATCCCCTTTTAATGCTCATAAATGTCAATTCATCCATAAAAGCCTAACGAAAATTTCCTAAGACATTTATGTATGAGTACTAATTTCAATTTAGTAACCTTTTTATATCTATTCCATTTTTATAAATCCCATTAAAACATTTGTATATATTAATTGTAACTCTTAATTTAAAACTATTCGTTATTTCTTATTAATTGTCCATCAATTTAGGTTACAATCTTTCAATTTTGTATTAAATAATTAACAGGAATTCCTAATTTATTTTCCATTAATATGAATTACTACCTTTTCTATTTCTCACTATTCACTTCCTAAAACATAATAATAACTAACGAATGTTAGATATAAATAACACACAATTAAACGCTATTGTTATTTATTAACGCAATAAATACGTGTAAACTACATAATAAAACTATCTATTCATATCCAAATATATTCTAGTCATAAATATGTAACTAGAATATGTTTTTCATATTTAATTTATTGGAATTACATTCCTTAGAAAGATTTTCCACTATGATTTTCATAAATTGGAAAAAAGGAAAGATTGACTGCATTTGAGATTACAAGTAATGGGTAATTTCTTTTTAATTGGAATCGACAGTATAAACCACGGAGAATAAATTTGTACTTTATAAATCTCTTTCCTTTTTATTTGTGCGTATTCCTTATTAAATAAACGTCGCCCTTTTGAATGAAAAGTGGAAAGAGTGAACAAATTTATAAAAATCGAACGGATGTTCTTCCTATAAATTAAACAATGGAAAATTTACAACACAGCACAAATTGCGCAATAATCCAAAAATCCTAGTTTACATCCAAGTACAAGTCTGGAATAAATATATACAACATTCAAATTCTAAAATCGTTGGAGCTAATTTCCAAAACTAGGTGTAAATTGACTTAGGCATAATAATCGAACTCGCGCCATGGAACAAATTTAAAATCATAAAAGATATATAAAATTTCCCACTCACCTTTTAAAGGGGATCTAAATCTCTAGATTTAAAGTAAAACATTTAATTCATCGCCCAACCCTTTTTAATCTAAGAAATATGTATAAAAATGGTATACACATATATTAGAATTACAGACATGAGAAGAGATTTGGAATTGAGAAAGAAAATAAATACAAACATACAAATATATACAAATTACCTCAAATACGCATATAGTTGATTTCTTCTCCTTTTTATTTGATTTCCATTCTTCTCTAATTTGTATGAATATAAATACAAATATCTTATTTTATAGTTTATAAAGAAAGTGGAGAAGAAGAAATGGTAGAGCTTCATTGATTTGTTTAGAAAAACATGAGAAGAGAAGCGATGGTTAGGCCTAAATTTATAGGCGTTAGAATCAACCAGAATCACACGATTTAAAATATTCAATCCGGGCATATATGGCCTAGGGTTATTACAGCCACCACATAGAGTTGGGTCAATCGCCCCCTACCTAGGGGTCAATCTCCCCCTGTCGATCGCTTGTACACGGCGGTCGACCTATGGACCCAAGCAATTTTAGTCACTTTTCTTATTTTAATTATTTTCGTTCTACATTCATTTTTCGTCTGTAACTTCTTTGTCTGGACTCCGATTGCAAAACTCCAAGTATGAAAATTGCTCAGAATTTCACCATGAGCAGTGGTGTAGCTTTCATGGTCAAATTCTATTGTTTGCAAAATTCCATTTTTGAAGCTAAATTAATTAACTAACTAAGTAAATAACTAACGCCAAATTACGGGTGCTAAAGAATCCATCTCTACGTTTTATTATTAATGCAGGAAACGTGCAAAAATATAGGAACTTATATTGGTACCCACTTCCTACACTAGTGTAATGATATGACTCTTTGACCCTCGAATGTCGATACTAAATACAATTACGACATTCGTATGTCGAGCACCCAAGTGTGGGAAAGACATAAATATAGGGTAAAATAAAAAAAGAACAGAACAAGGAAAAAAGAACACAACGTCAAAATTTCACAATGGAACAATAATACATAATATCAAAGAAATAATACAAAGGGTTACTTTAAATACGGAAATATCAAAGTACAAAAACCTAAGTATTATCATGAACCTGGACAGTTATAACTACATGTTCCTACAATGCTAATATATACAATATATAAATGTAGGGAAAATAAGAATACTGCGGAAGGTAATCATCCAGCTCTTCTCCGTAAGCTCCAAACCATTCGTAGTTAAATTTGGAAACATACGCGGGGCTGACCAAATCAATATAAGAAAATAACACCTAGATCAGACTGGTAAACCAGCATGAGAAACTCAAGAAATATGGGACAAGTAACAATAATCATTAAGATCGTACGGACTACCACAACGGTTTCTCCCTCCAAATGAAACCAACCATTCATTAAGTTTTATACGGTGATATGATATATAATTCTAGAGCACATAAATCATATCAAATAGCTTATGTGTGAATGACACAACAATAATCGGTATACAATCAATACTTCTAAGGTGCGTTTGCATATGGATTTTTTTCCCGCGATGACGCCTCCACTAACTGAAGCAGATCTCCATAACAAAGATCCAAAAGTTCCTTTTGAGCATCATATATCTCTAGATAGGATATACTCTAAGGTAAACACAACTGGCCAAATAATGAACTGCATGATACCAAGTATCAGTAAATCCTGCGTGCAACATATCGATAAGTATACTCTAGATATGGAGTTGATATACCCTCATGCGTAAGCTAAACCTGAGATTGTGCATCATTCTCTAGTTTTAGTCATTTTCGATGTTGAGGCTATGTTTAGCATCTCCCACTCGAGCCTTTATCACTCGAATAGCACATGAATCCCCAATTCGATTCCTTTATCTCGAACAGATCATGAATCACTACATGGATTTGAGCAACTCGAACAGATCTCGAACCTCCACATAGGTTTCGCACCTAAGTCCTTCGACCAATGCTAATGTTGCACTCTCTCTTGAAATACTCGTTAAGATAGACAATCCTTCATGATAGCATCGTTTGAAATGTAACGCTAACTTTTCCCTCAGACTTAACCTTATGATGAACAGTTCAACTTCATAACATTCACATTAAAATCACATTCAGAACATAGATCGAGCATGTGGTTTTGTAGTGATTACCGGTTTTGAGTCATCTCATATAAGTACACTCTACCCGTTTATCGGACTCTCCAAAACCAATTGATGAATTCTTAACTAACACAATTCTAGTTCTTTCAGAAGTAAGCGAAAGCTAGAGATGTTTCATACTAATACTCCTCCTCTGGGGTTCTTATTGGTGTAATATCGTCAAGTCTTTCAATAACTTCCTAAGTCAATATTAGGTCAAGTTCGATAATTGACTAATCGATTATCTGGTCAGAATAATTGCATATGCAAATCACCATTCCTATGCTTAACTCATTTTCGACATTCCAACTTAACTTTCCTTGTTTAGGAGTGAAGCCAGGTAGTCGTTGCATCAAAGCCTTGCCTAGATACTTTATTCTTAAATCTTACAAATAGATAAGTCTATCTCATCAGCTTTTAATATTAAGTATAGTATTAATGATTTCCATAAATAATAAGAAATCAACACGATTAACACGTTTCCGAAATTTTCCGACCTACTATCCCTCGGTCAAGAGGAAAACACAGTAGGTTAGAGCTCTATTGCTCCATCCCTATATGACATTAATCTTGACTCTCGCAAATAGATAAGACTTACGTCGTCAACTTATAGTGTTAAGCATAGTTAATTACTTTTCAAACAAGTAATTAAAAAATCAATCATTTGGTCATTTAGCAGTTCTAACCCTTTATATTGACTTATAACAGGTTTTAAATCATTTATCCAAAATATTACTTGAAAATAACAACTTTACAGTTTTTCTTAAAAAATTGAAAAGAACATGTTTGTAACAAAATATCTCTTCTTTACAAATTCACAAATCATTCTTATAAATTCATAAATATCTCAAAAAACTTTTGAATTCTCTAAAAATAGTTAGTAAACACTTGTAAAAAGAATGAAACAAAATACTTAATTTTAAATATCTTTTCAAACCTTCTAATGTCCAAAATTAAGGCTAAACGAAGCAGTTTTGCACAAGTGAAGTTTTGGCCACTTTTCGAGATGTTACTTAACTTTTTACTATTCAGTATTTTAATAGTGAAAAACATATATATATATATATATATATAAGACATTATAAATATGGTGAGAAACCCCTAACGATCTATCTACAAAGTTCCCTAGCAATCGCCAAAAACATGGCAGTTCACAACTGCATCAATAGCGACTATCGCTACAAATGCACTTCCAAATCCAAGTTCGATCTAAACCAAAGTCCATCTATAACCTATGTGCATTGTTCAAGGTCTTGTCATAAGTCCATTCCAAGTTCGTTCAAGTCCATATACATTGATCGCATATGGCACTTACTTTTAAAGTAAGAATTCAAACTAGTGTTTTAATATAAGTTAACATCAATTCAATCAACAAAAACACAATCAATACAACATGAATATGTATTTTATTTTCATTCAAAGTGAGGCATCAACTCATCTTTAACCTCACAAACAACTAAGATCCAAGAACCAAAGTCCTAACCCAAGCTAGCACTCTCCTTTCCTTCCCTTCCACTCTTGCTTTAGCCTTGCTTCCTCCTCCTTATCCCTCAAGTGCTCATGACCTAGCAAGGGGGTAAGAGTTAGGCCTAACTTCTTTAATTTTTTGCTCAATGGAAGGTTTTGTAATATTTTACTAAGACGTTTGGAAAAAATTTGAAATGATTTGGAGTTTATTTGCAACTATTTTCTTTAGAACATAAGAGATGAAGAAGAAGAAGAAGCGATTGATTTTTTAACTCAAAGCTTTTAATATTTTTGTGAATGATACTAAGGGTATTCCCCTCCTTATATAGGCTTAGGAATGGTGTTTCTTAAGCTCTCACTCACCCTCACCATGCCATGGAAGCTTCACCCCCATCACTTCTATTTTAAGTCACTTCTCCTTTATGCATATTACTCTTATATCCTTCTCATAATAATATCTCTTATCCATATGGAAGCTTCTAGAACGTTCCAAGCTTTATGAAGATGAGAGTGTGTTAATTAATTGCTAATATGTTTATTTGATTGTTAACCCAAAAATGGATCAACATCCTAGATTGAGTGTACAACCCTGTTCTAACAGAGCAATAATATAGAAAATAAATGTAAAAAGAGCATAAATAGTAAAAAAAACTAGAAGATTTTTATAGTGGTTCAGCTGCTAATGAAGACTATGTCGACTTTATAATTTTCTATTAACTGATTGCTGCTACAAGTTGAATCGGATACAATATGATTGATTCTTCTAAATTAGATCAAGTCACAAGTACAAAAGTTCACTGGAGATCCATAGTAAACCCCTAGATGACTATTATGTGGCAGGAGAAGAGTAAAGACTAATCTCTATAGCGTTCCAGCAGCCAGTCCAGAAGATCCATTTTATGTTGCATGTAGGATTGTATTTATAGGGGTTGGTGACCTATTGGGCTAGGCCGCTTTGCCAAAAGCCTGCACATGATACCACGAAGGAGTTTAGAGAGTTTCATGACAACCTAAGCTAACTTGGTGGATCACTAGCGATCCATAGGTTTTGGATCGCTAATGATCCCATTACTTGGAGTACTTTCACTTCATCCTTTTCGAAAATTTCATAGCTATCCAATATAATCCTTTGGATCGCTAGCGATCCATGTACATAGGGGATTTTTGGACTTCTCTCTTTGGATTGCACTCCATGTATTATATAGATGCTCTCCATGTGATTTCGTAGATAGTTGCCTTATTGTGACGATGATTCATACATGAGTTAAATTGATCTACGACTAGAATCTGATAGGTCTTCGCTTCTCGAACTAGGTTGCTAGGACTACTATAAAACATGGCAAACATCCCTAGTAAAGATATTGGTTCATGATGCAAGAGGCTAAAATGATCCATGGAGCTTCCTTGTGGATCGCTAGCGATCCATGGATGATGGATAGCCTTAGTGGATTTTTGAGTAATTCTTCTTGAATCCTTCTTAGCCTATTCTTCTAGTCCTTTTGGTTGATTCTTGAGTTGTTTTGGCTTAGCTTAGATGTTCTAACTTAACTACATTCCTGCTTGGTAAAAATCCAGTTAACATTTTCCCCCTAAAGTACGCATTTTGAATGAAAGGTGTCCTTTTCTTAAGAACAAGTTTCTGTCTCCATTCTCCGATAATTGAGCTTTCCAGCTGCTTTAGCCTTAGTGAATCGTCCAGTTCCTTCGGATTCTCTTGCCAATTACAAGTTGTTCCAAACCTGTTACATCCTAAGACTCTAGACCTGCCTAATTGTAATCTATACATCATAATCATTTCGATTTCACTTGGAGTTATTACGTCACATATCTCTAATCTAATCACATGTTTCCAATTACATCATATATATCCAATTACATCCCATATCTCTAATTGTCTCACGTTCATTTGGGATTTACATCATTATCATTTTGCTTCTCATTCAGAGTTGTCACATCATGTATCAAAATCACGGTATATATCAAAATCAATTATATATTAGAAATCATCCTATTTCATCCAGGATTTATCAGTTTCATTCATTCAAGTTCTTTTATCAAATCAAAATCTATTTTAAGGCTCGATCTCTCCTGATCATTTAAGTTTAATGTGCGATCTCTATGAATCGTTTAATTTTTAATTTAATGCACGATCTCTCTGGATCATTTATTTAAGTTAAGGGGACGATCCCTCTGGATCGTTCGTTTGTTAAGTTAAGGGGATTAAGCAAGTCCATCCACTCACTCTTTGATGAGGGGACTTACTACTTGCACAATGTGGAATTTTCAAAATTAAAGTACTCAAATCAAAAGAAATAAACCTAAATAAAATAAACAAGAATTATCAACATAAATCCTAAATGCTCGTCCCGGAAACTAGAATCAAAGCATGCCTAGAGACCAATCTATGTCCCGTATACATATAATCAGTTCGAGATTTTTATAATCCTAAATAGCCATCTCAGGCATCCAACTCAGAGCGTGCGTAGGGACCTTTCGGGATCACATACACGTGTAAGGGCATGAGGTTATTATTATACTAAATAGTCATCTCAAGCATCCGACTCAGGGCATGCCTAGGGATCGTTCAGGATCCCATACACTTATAAGTGGCCTTAAGTTGTTATTATCTAAATATCAAAATAAAAGTGTGAAAAAAGAAACAAAAAGGCAAAGCATGGGTGTCGGATCCGACTTCCATGTACCTTGATCATGGGATAATCTGTCTTGGCTCAAATCCTTAGGTGTTTCTTAATGCATTTGACATGGATGATGGTTGTTCTTGTAATTCTATCGTAGTTCCGTTCCTTACGTATTGTGGCAGCTGGATGTTCTGAACTAGTTTTTCTATCAAATCATGAAGGTGTCGGCACTCATTCGTTTCATGTCCATTTAGCTCATGGAAGATTCAAAACTTTTCAAATCTTTTCTTTGATTAGTGGGGTCCCTCCTAGGTAGCCTCCGGTAGAGGTTCTGGCCCATAGTATTCAAGTATATCCTCTCCGGGGTTTCAGTCAGGTCAGTGTATGAAGAGAATCTTAGCTTCTTCCTTGGTTGTTTTGGCTCCCCGAAGTCATCATCGATTTTCCTTTTGTCTTTTTCAAATCCAGCTCCAGACGGTCCTCTGTCCTCCACAACATTTATTTCAGCATCCACATCTGCATCCTTGGCTTCAGCATCATCCTAACGCAAATATCTCTCGGTTTTATGGTAGAATTTTGCAAGATCCATCAGTGGATCCCTTTTCAATGCAACTTTGAAATCAGTTTTACTTGCGACTCCAAATACTGCTGCCATTAGGATAAATAAGGGATCCGGTTTGTCGACCGTAGCTGGCATTGCATTGAATCTTATTAAATAACTTCTTATGGACATTCCAAGCTTTGGATTTACCTTTGAGAGCGTAATTTCATTCCTCGATTATGAGAAGTGAACTTTGAATTGTCTCAAGAACTTGCTCACCAAGTCGGTCCATGTGCTTATAGTTCTCCAACTGCTTGAACCATGTTACAACCAAATCCGTTAAGTATTATTGGAAGCACCACACCATTACCAACTCAGAAGCACGTACAACTCCATATGTTGGATGTCTCTCATCATATGAATCGTCGAATCTATCTTCCCATCGTACATTTCTAGCATCGAGAGTTTAAAATTTGGAGGATTTCTTGCATTTCAGATATTAGTAGTAAACAGATTCCTATTCACATCTTCCAGACCCTGATCTAGAGATCCACTTCTAATGAACCTTCATACCAACTCAGCAATTTCGTACTGACGTCCAATGAAGGTCATTGTCCTAAAGCAATATTTTGCCTACTATTCCAGTGAGGAATAAGGGGCATCCTAGGATGTGCTTCTCTGGCTGTAGGCCAGTGTTCTGATTCATAACTCTAGCTCCATTTAGACCTACATTCTTTTGAGGAAGTTCTGGTGCATATTCTTCTATCGGTTGCTTCCAACTGTTTAGATTAGCTCACGTACCACCTATTCCTGGTGTTCAACAGTCACTCTGGCATTGGGATTGATTCTCATGTTGATTCCAGCGTTGCCACTAAGTATCAGTTGCTCTAGGCATAGGGACAATACTCCATCTTGTTCCAATCAAACTCTGGTAACTCCTATGTTGTTCCCTATAGTTTGATTCCTATTCCTTGCATATCAGCCATCCCTTGTTGCTCCATTCTCTGGAAGAAGCATCCCATCATCTTTTGCTAGCTAAGATTCCATCCTGCATCTCTTTCATCATCCTTTCCATCTCCTCTCTAATCACATAGTTGGATTAACGAGAATTTCAGGACACCTCTTGGCTGCCCCCAAGCTGGGGTTTACTTGCAACAACTCTAGATCTAGTATTAGGCCTAACCATCTTCTCTAAAACTTAGATTCAAACTTCAGTCTTCGAATCTCGCTCAATGTTCTCTATGAATGCACCAAAATGTTAACCCAAAGAATGGATCTACACCCTGGATTGAGTGTAAAAGCACCATCCCTATTCTTATAGAGCAATAATATAGAAAATAAATGTAAAAGGACCATAAATAGTAAAAAGAACAGAAGATTTTTATATTCGTTCGGCTATTAATGAAACCTATGTCCACTTTATAATTTTATATCAACTAATTGTAGTTACAAATTGAATCGGATTACATCACAGTTTAATCTTCTAAGTTAGATCAAGTCACAAGTATAAGAGTTCATTGGAGAATCACAGTTAAACCCTAGATGATTATTGTGTGGTAGGAGAAGAGTGAAAAATAATATCTACATCATTCCAACAACTAGTCCAGAAGATCCAGTTTATATCAAAAGTGGGATTGTATTTATAGAGGTTGGAGACCTATTGGGCTAGGCTGCTTTGCCAGAAGCCTGCACATGATTCCATGAAGGAGTTCAGACAGTTTCATGATGACCCGAGCTAACCTGATGGATCACTAGCGATGCATAGGTGATGGATCGCTACGATCCAATAACCTGGAGTACTTTCGCTTCATCCTTTTCGAAAATTTCATAGCAATCCAACATAATCCTATGAATCGCTAGTGATCCATGTATTTAGGGGATTTTTGAACTTCTCCCTTTGGATTGCACTCCTTGTCTTATGTAGGTGCTCTCTATGTGATTTCATAGCTAGTTGCCTTGTTTTGACGATGAATCATACATGAGCTAGATTGATCTATGACTAGAATCAGATGTGTCTTCGCTTCTCGAACTAGGTTGCAAGGAATAATATAAAACTTGGCAAACATCCTTAGAAAGGATATTGGTTCATGATGCAAGAGGCTAGAACAATCTATGGAGCTTCCTTATGGATCACTAGTGATCCACGGGTGATGGATCACTAACGATCCATCGCCTTAGTGGATTTTTGGGTAATTCTTCTTGAATCCTTCATGGCCTGTTCTTCTGATCATTTTGGTTGATTATTGAGTTTTTTTGGCTTGGTCTAGATGTTCTTACTCATCCGCATTCCTACTTGGGTAATAACCTAGTTAGCATTAATCATTAGACAAGTGCATAAAAGTTTGAACAACTTATATCGGTCGAAAAGTTGTTTTGTGATAAACCAATTTTCGATCACATTATCAATTTTTCGTTGAAGAATATATTTTTATAAACAATTTTCAATAACAATTTTCTTATCATTATTCATCAATTAAATGAAGCCTAACAAGGTTATAAAATCATATTTATAACACATAATTATGTTCCAAAACGTTTCGATATTCGAAGATGAAGTGTTCGAATTTCCTTATTGCTATAATAACTAGGATCTTGCGGTTAAGTCCTAGATAATCATATCCAAGTGGGCTTGATTGACCTATAAAAATAAATTAGTATTTACATGAACTTCTAATGTGTATATGTGTGTGTGTGTGTGTGTGTGTGTGTGTGTGTGTGTTCCTAATTAAACTGTTATTTGCCTCAGAAACCAAATATTTTATGGTCTTATCTGGTACCATTTCACTAAAACATTTTTGGGTCTCCTAAAATATGTTTACAAGCAATTATACTTTTTATGACTAGGTTTATTTCATTTACTAGATTCCTTAAACCCTAATCCATTTTTATTATTTGAATGTTCAGAAATATTAATCAAATTTAACATATTTTTTTAAGCTTTATCAAATTTAGACATATTTTTTTTGAAAGAGTAGTCCTCTTATGAGGAGAGCATTCATAATTTTTTTAACTACAATAAGCAAAAATCATACAAAAGTCTAATGGAATTAACTAGTACAAAATGTAGGATTATCACTTGACGGTCTCCAAAAATAGAATGACATGATCGAATCAAAAGGAAAATATGTACAAATAATTAGGTTAAAATGGCATATACCAAATAAAGCGAGCTGAAGCTCTAAGATGAGGTTGGTGAAGGTCAAAGGCCTGTCGGAGCTCTCATATTATAAACTCTATTACAAATATGCATTAAAGACCTAAAACAAGAGCTAGGAACGGGTCTTGTATATTGAAGCTCTAAGGAGACAACTTGAGTAGGCTTGCGTGTAAAGGTACCTTGCGTGTAAAGGTACCTTCAGGTTTGCATTAACTGGTGATGGGAGGGGAGCAACCTACAGGCCTGCACCAAGTATATTAGAAAATAATTGATGTTGAAATCTAATGCATGTGACAGGCTGAAGTGGTGCAATATAAAGAAGTGAGCTTATGTACATGAACCGGTGCGATATAACATGGTGAACTAGATGACTTCAGGTTGAATGTGCATGAGTCATGCTCACAAAACATGCACATGAACTGGTGCGCATGGATAGTTCTACAAAGATTTTGAATCATAATTCTTTCGATAATTTAATATTCTCATCTTAATATACTTTAGTTTCACTACTAGGCATTAGATGTTAAGAATATATTTTTTCTTATGAAATTTAGGATTTTTGTAAATTCTTCTTCTAATATCATTTTATCATCTCTAAGTGGATTTTTCTAATTTGTATGATTTAATTTCACTATGGCATCCTTATTAGACGTCTAATCATTCTCTAAAGATCTAATTTTAATTCATCTGAATCCATGAAGGAAAAATATGATACTTGTTAGCAATTATACCAATCCACGAAGGAAACATATGATACTTGCGAGCAGTTCGGAATTCAAGCATATGACATTTGCAACACAACTATACATCACATAACAAAGGAATGAGCATACATATGATTTACAACAATACAACATATATCAAGCATTTATTTACAACGGAATTGGTTTAATTACTGGATTTTCATATAACCAATGATTCACTTACTTACTTTCCAAAGCGACTAACTTTCAAGCAAAAAATTAGTCTAACTACCAAACCATTACCATAACTATACAATAAGCATTTAATGCTACAAATATGAGCATGAATATAGTTTAAACTTTATGGTTCAAAAGTGGAGGCTTCACTCACCAAAACGCTTACTAACTTGAATCAGAATCGCACTTACTCTTCGAACAACACTAGAGCTAAGCTTTCCTAGCTCTTGAATTGATTTACTGGACCTTTTTTGGACTTTTGGGCTCGGCCTAGACCATATGGGGCTTGGATATGGTGGAAATGTGGGGGTATAGGATCTTGTTTAATATAGAATGGTTTTTGGAAGTAAAGTAATTTACTTGATTTTTAGAAGTATATTCACTAGTTTTTGATTTTGGGAATATTTTTAGAAACCATAGAAGAGTTCATGTACATAAGGAGATAAGAAATGAAGATGAAAATGAATATGTAATTTGGAAAATGTGTGGAGATGGTGGGTATTTATAGGCAAAGAAGTGGAGTATTATTTAAATTAACTTAAACATTTAAACAATACAAATGTTATCATGTAACATGGAAGCCATGCCTCTCCACCCCTCAAGTACACAAGTTACCCCCCTTAGGTCCACCTACACCATTCTTTAAGTCCTAGTTTAGGTGATGGTTAGGTTAATTAATTAACTTCCTAAGGTTTTTTAATATATTTTGTGCATTTTATGTCAACTCAAGGTTTATATTTAAACTTGGCCTGATTATTAACTTTAACACATTGATTATCTTATCACATGGCATATTTGCATGTGTGTGCATGTGTATATGAGCAATACAAAAACATGCACAACATTTTCGACGACAAACTGATGTCGAAAAGTCAAATTTTCGAAAAACGTTTTTTGCTCACATTTTTTATTTTTATTTGAACCTTTATTTTGGTAAAAAAATTGAAAATGGTTTTAATATTATTAATTAATATTTAAAATATGTTTATCTGCTTATCAAAATCCATTATTTAAATATATAAAAATTATTTAAATATTCAAGTACAAAGCGATTAATGTATGGGTCGTTACACTCTCCCCCTTTAAGAGAATTCCATCCCCAAAATTAATACACAAAAGACTATCCAAAATGTATGTATTTTACCTAGAAATTCATATAACAATGCAAAACAACTATGCCATAATAGAACCTTCATAATGCATTCAAAGAATAAACAACTAACCTTACATTACATCAAGGTAAGTTCCCTAATATGATCCTTAATCTCCCAGGTAAAATAATGGGGATCATCACTTCACTGAACCTTTACAAGCTTAACCACCTTGTTCCTCAATCTCCTTTCATCTCTATCTACAATATGAACAAGATGTTGGATTACCGTCAAATTTGGTTCTATTTTCAAGTCTTCCTGAACATACATCTTTACATTCGACGACGGATCATAAACTGCTTTCTCAGATGAATACATGAAAGACATTATCAACTTCTGATAAATTTTCATGCAAATCCACTCTAAAGCCGACGATCCAATTTGATCAAGGATTCTAAATGCTCCAATGAATCTAGGTGCTAGCTTTCATGCTCTTCTTAATCTTACAACTCCTTTAATCGGGGAAACTTTCACAAATACCAAATACCCATTCGTAAACTCTAAGTTCCTTCTCCATTGGTCGGCATAACTTTTCCATCGATCCTGGGCTTCTTTCATCCTCTGCTTTATCATAGCCACTTTCTCAGATGCTTCTCAATCATCTCTTGTCTGAGAACTAAACGGTCTCTCGTCTCAATCCAACATGAGGGTGATTTAAATAGCTGTCCATACAAAGCCTTGTAGGGTGCTATACCAATACTAGCCTGGTAACTGTTGTTATGAGAGAACTCTATCAAGTGTAGATGATCTTCCCAAGAACCTCCAAAATCAAAAATACACGCTCTCAAGATATCCACAAAATCTGGTTCACCTTTTTGGTTTTTCCATCTGTCTACGGGTGATAGGTCGTGCTCAAATTCAACTTTGTCCCTAAAGCGGCTTGCAATTCTCTCCAAAGTTGACCGGTGAAGATAGGATCTCGATCAC
Organism: Allium cepa; assembly: GCA_030765085.1. Taxonomy (NCBI): domain Eukaryota; kingdom Viridiplantae; phylum Streptophyta; class Magnoliopsida; order Asparagales; family Amaryllidaceae; genus Allium; species Allium cepa. The sequence goes on from CM060934.1 coordinate 609,833,204, forward strand.
TAATTATACTTACTAGAATTCCATGCAGTCGAACGTTCCCCCTTAAATAAATCCCTGCCAAAGAAGCTTCAGTTCTTGTAGATTTCAATGGAATAAAGTATGTGCTCTTTGTAAATTGATCTACAATTAACCAAATGCCTTCATTACCTCCTGGCAAGCCATCTATAAAGTCCATAGATACTTGCTTCCACTTCTAGTTCGATATCTTCAATGGTTGGAGTAACCCAGTAGTCTTCAGCTAGTCACTCTTAACCTATTGACAATTTGCACTTCGGCTCACAAAGATCGAAATGTCTCTCTTCATCCCTTTCTATCAAAAGGTCTTCTTCATATTCTGAAACAATTTGGTTACCCTGGGTGAATGGATAATCTTGACCGATGGCACTCTCTTAGCATATCCTATCTAATTCCACTAACATCAGGCACACAAATTCATCCATTCATTCTTAAAATGCCTCGGAAGTCAATCTGAAAACTAGAAATAATTCCATCTTCAACATCCTTCTCAAGTCGAGCTATAATAGGGTCTTCTTCCTGGAAATATGCAATACTTTCCATTAGTGCTTGTGGCGCCCCACCTCTATACCCACATTAGCAAAGAGTATTATTAGATAATACCGTCTGCTAATACGGATAATAAGGCTGGATAGGAGCGACCATCTATAGCCTTGCTTTAACTATCAATTGAATACATCGACTAATGTCATACCAAGCAGATCGACATATCCAATGAATACTTAAAACAAAACCATAGGTGGCTAGAGGATCTATCAGAACAGAATATAACAACTCAAACGTAATATACATCACAGAACAGCAGATCATCATATACAAATATACTGACACATAACAGAGTATACAACATAATACATGTCAAGTGGTATAGCAAACCACAATATACAGGCAAATCCAGAAGAATAAATATCATAGTTACAACAAAATAGGACTACACAAAAAGCTATGACAAAAAGAAGCTAGCGGAGTAGTCCATGCGGAAGCAAAGTAGGCTAAGTCCAAAAGCACCTAACCTGAAACATCTCGGTCTGACCCGAGTATAAAATACACGGGTCAGTCTAGCTAAACAAATCAGTTAGATAAACTGAAAAACAATAACCTGCAAGGTCATAAAGTATAACAAATATCGCTAAGGGAGACAGCACAATCATCTAACAACAGATGAACATAGAAAAACAAGCCTCATAACATCGGCATCTCAGAGAAACAAAGGATATGAATATCCCAAATCAAGCCATAAAGGCAAATAACAAATACCAATGAAGGTAACACAAGTTCCGCGAGGTAATCGCTATATATCGTGCGGCTCAATAGGACCAACACCGAAGGGCGATACCAAGGGAATATACATATATCATTGAAAACAAAAGATTGCTCGAGCTCGGTACTGTATAAACAAGGATCCATAAGCCCGAAGGCTCCAAACCCAAATATCACTCAAGAAGCTCATAAAGACCAACTCCGAAAGCGATACTTTAGGGAAACAAACCCGAAGGCACTAACCCGAAGGTACAAACCCGAAGGCAACATACCCGAAGGCAACAAACCTGAAGGAGACAATCCGAAGACACTATCCCAAAGGCAACAAACCGTAGTGGTGAAGGTCCGGAGGCCCAGTACTGGACACCACTAACTGGCAGTGTGTCATAACTCTCAAAAAGGAATCCGAAAAGTGGTAACGTGAGTCCCATAACCACTCGTTCGCACTAAATGGTTTACTATCCGTTATTTAATTTCACACTAAAAGCAGTACAAAGTTTACCTCATCTCATTGGTAAACCAGACCAAAAGGTCAAAACAATCAATTAAATAGATCGGGGATTAATCGGAAAGATAAACGCCCGGATTCTAGGTCCGTGTTTTACCTAACCATTTAATCTCCCTTCCACTTCGCTCGAAGTGCCAAATTGTGTGTGCGTTTTAAATAGAAATTATAAATCAGAGAGCGAGTTTTAATAACGTTTGAAGAGATCATTTTATGAAAACCCGTGTATGAAATCAAAAAGGAATCATCAAAGTCAAATATGCATAAATAGCTAATTGGAATCAACAAGCGTCGATTAAATTTGGAAAACTAAACGAACAAGGCAAAATGGCAAAAACAGCATATTCAGACGTCTGAAAGAAGTGGTTCAGACGTCTGAATCTGGAAATTAATTTCTTTTCTAGAAGAGAATTCAGACGTCTGAACCCAATTTTCAGACGTTTGAAATAGGCAATATTTTGCTATTTCCTTTCTGGTTGAAATTTAGCCAATTCAGACGTCTGGAATATAAATTCAGACGTCTGAATCTGGGGATAAAAATCTTCCCCAGAATAATATTCAGACGTCCTGAAATAGGAATTCAGACGTCTGCAACCTGATGGTCAGGCATTTCCTGAACCTAGGCCATTGAAGGCCAAAACCAATCGAAAGCAATCGGATGAGTGTTGATTATAGGGCTTACGTCAATCGACTACCCAGCCTTAACGACTCACCCAAACACTCCGAACAACGTAAACATCAACCATAGAAAGATTTTCATAGATTTGGCTTCAAAAATCATAATTTGGCAATTTCACCAAATCAATCCAAATCGAAAGCAAATGAACATGTAAATATGTTAGTAATTCATTCCTAATAATCCAAGATAGCTGTAGACATAGATGTGAGATAAAAATCTCACCTAACATCAATAATATCAAGAGAAGTAGATGTGAGTTCAAAACTCACCTTTTAACTCAAAAACAAGAATAGAGAGGCTCAATAGCAAAGAAACAACCAACCACTCTCCACTTCAACTCTACTATCTTCAATCTAAGATTAAAACAAGTATCTTCCTAGGTTAGGTTTAGGAAATTTTCTGAAATTGAAGGAGAAAGAGTTGGAGAAGATGAAGAGGAGGCTTACCAATAACTTCTCTTTGAACTTGGAGCAAGAAATTGGATTTGCAAGAGGAACTAGGGCTTGGAATTTCTAATTCCTCTTCCTTTCCCCCATTTTCAGTTTTAACTTAAGTTTAGAAGTGGGAATAACAGAATGGAAGGAGATGGACCGAGTTAGGTTATTTAGTTAGCTAGTGGGCTGAACCCAAACCCAAAACCCAACAAGAAAAGGTAGCAAAATTCAACTTACTCCAAACATATCAAAGCTTATACTCAAAAAGATCGCAAATGCCATTTTGGAATCAATGGAAATGGTTTCGAGTTTCAATTCGGCCATTTGCAAAAAGTAACTTTTCGGACCTAAATCCGACTAACGACGCTATATTTAAATAAAACATTTAAATATATAGTCGTTAAATATGCGAGTTGTTACAGATCTCCCCTCCTAACAAAATTGCATCCTCGCAATTCCTAGAGACGATATTTGTAACAACTACATACGTACAACATTCAAAAGAAAAGGAAATAAGCTTGAGATAAAAGGATATTCTCACCGTTTCCAAGCAAAGATAGAAAATCCGGATAGGATCGCTCAATAAACTCTCTGGTTTCCGAAGTACGGTCATTGGGATTAGCGGACCATTGAACTTTAACGAGCAGCACGTCCTTGTTTCGAAGGTGTCGCGCCTCCATGTTAAGTACGCGAATAGGCTGCTGTACAATAGATAAGTCCGGTGAGATCTCAAGCTCTTGCAAATTAGGAGAATCGATAACAGAATCTGACTCCTGAAGATACTTCCGAAGTTGCGAGACGTGGAACACGTCATGAATGCCAGATAAATGAGCAGGAAGTGAAACTCTATAAGCCATAGGGCCAATACGTTTAGTAATAGAAAATGGTCCTACATAACCAGGAGCCAATTTACCAGTCGTACTGAAGCGCATCACCCTCTTCAAAGGAGAAACACGAATAGAAACAAGATCACTAATCGAGAACTCGAGAGGCTTCCTACGGTTGTCCGCGTAGGATTTCTGGCGACTCTGTGCCTCTTTCATTCTCAACCGGATAAGATCAATCTTCTCAGAAGATTCATGAACAAAATCTGGGCCAAGAATAAGCTTCTCCCCAGATTCCAACCAACAAGAAGGTGATCGACATGGCCTTCCGTATAAGGCTTCGAAAGGAGCCATACCGATACTGGACTGAAAACTATTATTATAGAAGAACTCTACAAGAGGTAGGTGATCCTCCCAACTACCACCAAAATCAAGAATACAAATACGGAGAAGATCTTCCAAGATACAATTCACCCATTCAGTCTGTCCGTCAGACTGCGGATGATAAGCCGTACTAATATTAAGCTTTGTTCCCAAAGCTTGCTGAAGACTCTGCCAAAAATGACTCGTGAATAAAGGATCACGGTCACTCACAATAGAACTAGGAACACCGTGAAGTCTCGCGATTTTCTTGACATACAACTTGGCCAAATGCGAAGCAGTCTTATTAGACTTAATAGGAATAAAATGAGAAGACTTGGTGAGGCGATCAACAACAACCCAGATGCTAGAATGGCCCAATCTCGAACGAGGTAGGCCGTCAATGAAATCCATAGAAATCTGATCTCATTTCCACAATGGAATCTCTAGAGGCTGAAGAAGACCAGAAGGACGCTGATGTTCGGCCTTAACACGCTGACAAGTTATGCAATTACTCACATAACCCGCCACATCGCGCTTCATGCCTTCCCAATAATAAAGGCGGCATACATCTTACTACTACCAGGATGAATGGTATATTTAGAACGATGACAATCATCAAGAATGTCATGCCTAAGTGCAAAATCAGAAGGCACAAAAAGACGGTTCTTCTTGCAAAGCACCCATGAGAATCAATGCTTAAATCCCGCAACGCCTCATCACAGGATCCAGACTCATAAAGCTGAATAAGATGCAACAAATCAGGATCATGCCACTGGGCATCGGCAGTATGATCCAATAAAATGGATCGAGCTCCCAAACTAAATAATAGAATAGGAGAATCAGAAGATGAACCTCGATCACGAATTTCACAAAAAGATAGAGTTTCAAGAATATCCCATTCGGCAAGCATCATAGAAATAACAGCCGAACGTTTGCGACTAAGCGCATTAGCAACACGATTACCCTTACTAGGGGTATACTGGATATCAAAGTCATAGGAAGCAAGAAACTCGAGCCAACGCTATTGTCTCATATTGAGCTCCTTCTGAGTGAACAAATACTTCAAAGATTTATGATCGGTATAGAGAATAAAGCACTCGCCCAATAAATAGTGCCGCCAAATCTTCAAGGCAAAGACAATGGCGGCTAACTCAAGATCATGAGTGGAATAGCGAATTTCATTCGGACGCAGTTGCCCAGAAGCATAAGCAACTACCCGATCTTTCTGCATAAGAACAGCACTGAGACCACTACCACAAGCATCAGTGTAGAGAACAAGATCATGATTCCCTTCGGGAACCACCAAAATAGGAGCATTAGTGAGAAGTTCCTTTAATGTTAGAAAGGAAGCTTCACACTTGTCGGACCAAATAAAACGAATGCCTTTCTGAGCAAGGCTGGTGAGAGGAAGCACAACACGGGAAAAATCCTTAATGAACCGACGGTAATAACCCGCCAATCCAAGGAAACTACGAATCTCATGGACATTCTCAGGCTTCTTCCAATTCTGGATGGCTTCGATCTTTGAGGGATCGACAGAAATGCCGTCGGAAGATACAACATGGCCTAAGAAGTTAACCTTATTCTCCCAAAAATGGCACTTGGAGAATTTGGCTCTAAGCTGATGGTGACGGAGAGTACTCAAGACAATACTCAAGTGATTAGCATGCTCGGCTTCAGACTTAGAGTAAATAAGGATATCATCAATGAATACAAGGACGAACCTGTCGAGATATTTCCGGAATACTCGATTCATTGGATCTACAAAGAAAGAAGGAGCGTTCGTCAAACCGAACGGCATAACGAGCCACTCAAAAGAACCATATCCAGTGCGGAAAGCTATAAGAGGTATGCTATCCTCCGCGACTCGTAATTGATGAAAACCTATGGCAAGGTCTAGCTGAGAAAAGACCTTAGCACCACTCAATAGATCGAACATATCATCGATCTTAGGCAATGGATACCTATTCTTGATGGTTAACTCGTTAAGCTTGCGATAGTAAATGCAAAGCCTAAGAGTTCCATCGGACTTCTTCACGAAGACGACCGTAGATCCCTACGGAGAAAAACTGGACTGAATCAACTGCTTGGACTCAAGCTCTAAAAGCTGCTTCTTGAGTTCCTCATTTTCCTTTGTAGACATCCTCGTGGGAGGACGACTAACTGGCTGCGCGCCGGGAATGAGATCAATGCGGAACTCAATTTCCCGCTTAGGTGGCAAACCCGAGGCAGGCTCAAAAACATCAGGAAAGTCACAAGCAATAGGAATACGAGATGTATCATCATCATCCCGCGAGTCAAGAGAATATAAAGCCATTTCGGAATTATCCACATCCCGAAGAACAAGAGATAGCTGAATAGGGGAATCCGGATGTCGAAGATATATAATTCTCTCCGAACAAACAATCTTGGCATCATATCTTACTAGCCAGTCCATACCCAAAATCATATCAAATCCCAGACAAGAAATAACGTGCAGATTCGCACGAAAAGAAAAGCCACATAAAACAATCTCAACATTATCACAAAGTAAGCTAAGGGTCGCGGATCCCCCAATAGGATTCGCAATCCTCAATGAAGTAACCATACAAGAAACATCCAAATATAAATCATCGACGAGCTTTTTCGGCACGAAGGAATGTGAAGCACCCGTATCGAAAAGAACTTGAATAATATGGTCACGAAATAAAATAGAACCTTCCAAAATAGGTGGAGATATACTTTGGGCTGAGAAGGGCCTTCAAAAGCCTTAGCAGCATAAAGCTTGCCAGACTTAGCACCAGTAGGAACAATAGGGTAGGTGGAAACATGATAACCTTCCTTCTTGCAATAGCGACAGAAGATAGGCTTAGAACAAGCTCGAATCATCTGATCAGAAGAACCATAATTGAAACACTTCCGAATGAAAGGTGTTCCTGAAGACTGAGGCTGAGAGCTAGAACTACCAGTCTTCTTCTTCTTAGAAGGAAAAGACCTGGACTTCTGAAATGGAAACTGCCTCTTGTTGGGGTTCTTGGAAACCTCAACATCATCACCACTATCACACTCCTTCTCAACGGTTTCAAGATGAAGTGCAGAATCTACCAACTCCTCAAAAGAAAGCTTAAGCTGGAGCAACAAAGACTTCTTAAGATATTTCTTAAGGCCAGAAACAAACTTCAGATTCTTCTTATAAGAAGTGCTAATGAATTCAAGACCATACTTAGATAAAGCCTCGAATGATGCAACATACTCAGAAACAGAAGATTTCCCTTTCTTCAACTCAAGGAAGCGACGGGTCAATAAAACTTTTTCAGATTCAGGAACGAACTTGAGTTTAAATCGTCCCCGAAACTGAGTCGAAGAAAGAGTAGACTCATCAATTTCGGCTACAAGAAGCTCGTACCAACTAAGAGCACGCCCTTGCAATAAAATAGAAGTTACAAGAACTCTATCATGATCAGAAAGACCCATGCAAGAGAAGATACGCTCGCACGTGCGAAGCCAAGCTTGGACTTCAAGAACAGACTCGGAGCCTTTAAACGGCTTTCCTCCAAGATGAGCAAAATCACTGCACAGACGTGCAAAGGCAGACTTGCGAGGTGGAGATACTCGAGGAGGAACTGGAGGCTGAGTGCTCCTAAACAACTCCAAAAACTGATCGGTAGACATATAAACGCCATCCGGATGTGAGCCACCGGATTGCCCAGCATCCGAACGTCGTCCCCTGCCTCTTCCAGCCATATGCTGAAAGTAAGATAAGAACAAGATTACTCACAAGGTAGACGTCAATAATTCAAATGTGGAATACTACGGTACAAATTGCATTCCTAGACGTATTACCACATTATATCTAACCTTTGATGGTAGAAGGAATAGAGAGACGTGATAATTCAAAGATTTGTATCACTTATTACACTCTAATGTATTGTAATATGTGCTTTTATTCTGTGTTTATCATACTTTGTTCTGAACGCAGCTCTGATACCAAGCTGTGATGCCCCACCTCTATACCCACATTAGCAAAGAGTATTATTAGATAATACCATCTGCTAATATGGAGAATAAGGCTGGATAGCGACCATCTATAGCCTTGCTTTAACTATCAATTGAATACATCGACTAATGTCATACCAAGCAGATCGACATATCTAATGAATACTTAAAACAAAACCATAGGTGGCTAGAGGATCTATCAGAACAGAATATAACAACTCAAACGTAATATACATCACAGAACAGCAGATCATCATATACACATATACTGACACATAACATAGTATACAAAATAATACATGTCAAGTGGTATAGCAAACTACAATATACAGGCAAATCCAGAAGAATAAATATCAGAGTTACAACAAAATAGGACTACACAAAAAGCTATGACAAAAAGAAGCTAGCGGAGTAGTCCATGCGGAAGCAAAGTAGGCTAAGTCCAAAAGCACCTAACCTGAAACATCTCGGTCTGACCCGGGTATAAAATACACGGGTCAGTCTAGCTAAACAAATCAGTTAGATAAACTGAAAAACAATAACCTGCAAGGTCATAAAGTATAACAAATATCGCTAAGGGAGACATCACAATCATCTAACAACAGATGAACATAGAAAAACAAGCCTCATAACATCGGCATCTCAGAGAAACAAAGGATATGAATATCCCAAATCAAGCCATAAAGGCAAATAACAAATACCAATGAAGGTAACACAAGTTCCGCAAGGTAATCGCTATATATCGTGCGGCTCAATAGGACCAACACCGAAGGGCGATACCAAGGGAATATACATATATCATTGAAAACAAAAGATTGCTCGAGCTCGGTACTGCATAAACAAGGATCCATAAGCCCGAAGGCTCCAAACCCAAATATCACTTGAGTGGCTCATAAAGACCAACTCCGAAAGCGATACTATAGGGCAACAAACCCGAAGGCACTAACCCGAAGGCACAAACCGGAAGGCAACATACCCGAAGGCAACAAACTTGAAGGAGACAGTCCGAAGACACTATCCAAAGGCAACAAATCGTGGTGGTGAAGGTCCAGAGGCCCAGTACTGGACACCACTAACTGGCAGAATGTGTCATAACTCTCAAAAAGGAATCCAAAAAGTGGTAACGTGAGTCCCATAACCACTCGTTTGCACTAAACGGTTTACTATCCGTTAGTTAATTTCACACTCAAAGCAGTACAAAGTTTACCTCATCTCATTGGTAAACCAGACCAAAAGGTCAAAACAATCAATCGAATAGGTCGGGGATTAATCGGAAAGATAAACTCCCGGATTCATGGTCCATGTTTAACCTAACCATTTAATCTCCCTTCCACTTCGCTCGAAGTGCCAAATTGTGTGTGCGTTTTAAATAGAAATTATAAATTAGAGAACGAGTTTTAATAACATTTGAAGAGATCATTTTATGAAAACCCGTGTATGAAATCAAAAAGGAATCGTCAAAGTCAAATATGCATAAATAGCTAATTGGAATCAACAAGCGTCGATTAAATTTGGAAAACTAAACGAACAAGGCAAAATGGCAAAACAGCAGGTTCAGACGTCTGAAAGAAGTGGTTCAGACGTCTGAATCTAGAAATTAATTTCTTTTCCAGAAGAGAATTCAGACATCTGAACCCAGTTTTCAGACGTCTGAAATAGGCAATATTGTGCCTATTTCCTTTCTGGTTGAAATTTAGCCAATTCATACGTCTGGAATATAAATTCAGACGTCTGAATCTGGGGATAAAAATCTTCCCCAGAATAATATTCAGACGTCCTGAAATAGGAATTCAGACGTCTGCAACCTGATGGTCAGGCATTTCCTGAACCTAGGCCATTGAAGGCCAAAACCAATCGAAAGCAATCGGATGAGTGTTGATTATAGGGCTTACGTCAATCGACTACCCAGCCTTAACGACTCACCCAAACACTCCGAACAACGTAACCATCAACCATAGAAAGATTTTCATAGATTTGGCTTCAAAAATCATAATTTGGCAATTTCACCAAATCAATCCAAATCGAAAGCAAATGAACATGTAAATATGTTAGTAATTCGTTCCTAATAATCCAAGATAGCTGTAGACATAGATGTGAGATAAAAATCTCACCTAACATCAATAATATCAAGAGAAGTAGATGTGAGTTCAAAACTCACCTTTTAACTCAAAAACAAGAATAGAGAGGCTCAATAGCAAAGAAACAACCAACCACTCTCCACTTCAACTCTTCTAACTTCAATCTAAGATCAAAACAAGTATCTTCCTACGTTAGGTTTAGGAAATTTTCTGAAATTGAAGGAGAAAGAGTTGGAGAAGATGAAGAGGAGGCTTACCAATAACTTCTCTTTGAACTTGGAGCAAGAAATTGGATTTGCAAGAGGAACTAGGGCTTGGAATTTCTAATTCCTCTTCCTTTCCCCCATTTTCAGTTTTAACTTAAGTTTAGAAGTGGGAATGAGAGAATGGAAGGAGATAGACTGAGTTAGGTTATTTAGTTAGCTAGTGAGCTGAACCCAAACCCAAAACCCAACTAGAAAAAGTAGCAAAATTCAACTTGCTCCAAACATATCAAAGCTTATACTCAAAAAGATCGCAAATGCCATTTTGGAAACAATGGAAATGGTTTCGAGTTCCAATTCGTCCATTTGCAAAAAGTAACTTTTCGGACCTAAATCCGACTAACGACGCTATATTTAAATAAAACATTTTAATATATAATCGTTAAATATGCGGGTTGTTACCGTGCTGGCTTAACTTCCAAATTTTCAATCTTCGCCACATTCCTACTTAACACATCTGCATCGACATTTTCTTTTCCTGGGGTATAAAGAATCTCTAGGTCATAAGACAAAAGAAATTCCAGCCATCTTTGCCGCCTCATGTTCAAGTCCTTTTGGGTAAAAAGATACTTTAATGACTTGTGATCTGTAAATAACTCAAACTTTGCACCTAAAAGATAGTGCCTCCACACCTTTAATACAAAGAAAACTACCAAAAGCTCTAGATCATGCGTAGCATATTTCTTCTCATGAGGTTTTAACTATCGACTCGCATACGCTGTTACTTTACCATTCTACATCAAAACTACTCCTAATCCAGTCCTACAAGCATCCATGTAAATTTTTAATCCTTCACACTCATCTGGAATAATCAAGATAGGAGCACTTGTTAATTTCTCCTTTAACTCATTGAATTCTTAGTCGCACTTGGGTGTCCAAACAAACTTAGCATCCTACTTCGTTAGCTTTGTTAGATGAGAAGAAATCTCCGAGAAATCTTTAATAAATCTTCTATAGAAACTTGCCAAACCCAAGAAACTCCTGACATCAGTCGCGCTTTCAGTTTCTTCCAATCTTGAACCGCAACTACTTTACAAGGGACCACATATATGCCTTTTCCTGAAACTACGTGCCCCAGAAATCTAACTTTGAATTTCCAGAAATGACACTTCGAAAAAACTTTGCCTTAAAAATGCGACTTCTTAAAATTCTTAGAACAACTTGAAGATGGTATTTATGTTGTTCCTCCATTTTAAAATAAACAAGAATGTCATCAATAAAGATTAGAACAAACTTGTTAAGAAAATTCCAAAACACTCTGTTCATCAAATCCACGATATAAGCAGGTGCGTTAGTCAATCCAAAAGGCATGACAACCACTCATAAAAAATATCAGGGGTTCAAAAAGCTATCAAGGGTACACTCTCCTCTGCTACCCTTAATTGGTGAAAACCAGTGGCAAGGTCCAATAGAAAAAATATCCAAGCTCCGTGGAGCTGGCCAGACATGTCATCGATCCTAGGTAAATGATACTTATTCTTGATAGTCCTCTTATTCAAGTCTCAGTAATCTACACATAATCTGAGAGAACCATCTGCTTTGGTAACGAAAACTACTGACGATCCCTAACACGATGTGCTGCATATGATCAAACCCTTCTGCTATAAATCAAACGTCAACTTCTCCAATTCTCTTCTTTCCTTTAGAGCCAACCTTCAAGGAGGTTGTACAATTGGTCTGATTCCTGGAATCACATCAATGTGGAACTCTTCTTCCTAATGAGGAGGTAAACCTTCCACTTCTTCAAAAATATCCTTGAAGTCCCCAATAATTGGTATATTTCTTATCTCCTCTTTGGGTAATTCAAGGGAATAAAGGAAATGAATCATCAACTTATTATGCTCTCCATAGCAGATATCAGTGCCCCTGCCCGCTGCATCCTTTAACACAATGATTCTTCTGCTACAATCTAGGATGACATTGAACTTAGATAACCAATCCATCCCCAAAAGTAACCCAAAACTCATGAACCCAAGAATTAATAATTCGAATGAAAAGTGCCAATCTCAATAAGAAATAGTCACTTTCAGACACATGGTATAAAGATTAGTTGGACCCCTAATTGGGTTCGACACATTAAGAGAATTGTCTAAAACAATGGGTTTGAGGTTGAACATGTCAATAAGATCTATTGAATTGAAACTACGAGGCGCACCAGTGTCGAATAATACTACAACAGGAATATTGAAAATGGATAATGTACCTTCCAACACTTTCTTTCCTTTTGGATCCCTAAAAGCAAATAGTATTTCCTTAATAATAAAAACTCGTCCCTGTAATCCCTTCAATGGAAAAGGGCATTGGTTCTTCATATGTCCATGTTTGTTGCAATTGTAGCAGAGTGGTCTACTAGCCGGTTCGGGCACTGATTTGCAAAGCGGCCCTTTTTGTTGCACTTATAACAAAGGATCTTGGTCAAGTCTAATTGCTTATTTTGTACTGGAGCTCCACCTCTAGGCTTCTTACTCGACCACTTCTTCTTCCCTTTGCGCTTGAAAAATGGCTTACCAACAACTAGTATAACCAATGAAGGTTGGGCATTGACTGTTGGCACTGCCTCCTTCTGCACTCCTTGCTCAATATCAAGAGCCTCAAATCTCAAAGCCATACTGATCAGATTGATAGAGGTACTATTAAGATGATTGGTTATTTCCCAACGGGACTCTAGTCGCATTCCTTTTATAAACATTTCATTCTTTTTGATTGGCTTATCAATCAATCCTGGTCCAAAGCGAGAAAATGCATTGAACCTATGCTCGTACTACGCCACTATCATCTCATCTTGTTCCAAATCCATAAAACTTTCGAACAATCGAGTCCTTTCCGCCTCTGGGATAAATTGACCTTCAAAAACCTCTGTAAACTATGCCCAAGGGAAATCTTCTTCTGGTGTATTCATGGTGACTAAATCCCAACAATCCATTGCTGCTTTATGAAGCTAACGTGATGCTAACAATCTCTTTCTAGCTTCTCCTAACTAAAGATCTTCGAATATCCTTTCACAAGAGCAGAGCCATGTCCAAATTCTCAAGTCTTTAGTTCCATAGAAATGCTTACCACCTAAAGTAGTGCAATTCTTACACAAGGTCGCAATGTTCTGGGGCGGTTGAATTTGCATCACTACTTCTACTACCGACTCTACAACTAGCTCATTTCTAGGAGCTCTACCATTTGTAGTTGTGCTGGTTCCATATCCATTCTCTATTCTTCCTTTTGTACTCATTTTCAATAACCTGGATTAGCGACATGTATCATTAAAATACAAAGATAGAGTCAAAGATGACAAAAAGGAAATTGCAATAAAGGATCTAAAACCAGACTCCTTGGGGAGAAAAGAAAACGCTCTCTTAAGATTAACTCATTTTAGGGCTTGACTCACCCTATCTCTAATGGGTAGTACTACGATCAGGCTAAGGTGTTCATTCAACCGAAACTCTGATACCAACTGTGACGACCTAACACCCTAGGAACGACACTTAACACATCATCTGTGTTCGTGTAACATTGCCCAAAAATCGAAAAGATGAATCGTTGTGGGGTGAATTAAAGAACAAAATAGAAAACGTAACAATAGAATTGCTAAATAAAACATAGCAATCAATAGTCCTTCAGGTTACTCCTTAACAGGGAGTTATCATAGCTACACAAAAGTACTACAAATCATCTTAGGCAGTTATAACATCTTGCCTTTACATATGCTGAAAGAAAATACACTTCCACAAACTAGATAATATAATGGAATACACAACAAAGAAGATGAAAGCCTCCTGCTCGGATGTCGTCTTCAAAAGAACCCTCAAAAGACCTGCTACTCTCGGACTACTTAAATAAAATGAGTACCCGAGAGTTATGGAAAACAAATAATTTCGGTCGGATGATATGCCTGGCATGATTAAAACTTTAAACAATAAGTGTGAAATTTAAACACAAACATGTGAGACAACACCACTGAACACTAAATGGGTTTACTTTCACATAAATCAACAGCCAAACGTAAAAAATGGATAAATAATTAAACATCATGAAGAGTGGCTAAATCTTCCTAATGCAAATAAGGTTATAATATTGAAGGTTCGAATCAAATAAGAAAAGGAATATCTCCAACAAATGACTAGGAAGGTTCACCACCTTTGAAGTACACCTCTAATAATATACTTCTAAGAAGCTCAAATACTCTATGACACTCCTCGAAAATGTACTAGCCAGACCCCGGTAAACCTTACTGAGAATCCGAATATTTCACATCGAAATGCGCAAACGAATTCGATGTAGATTAGATGTGTAAATACCTTAATGGGAGCAAGCTCACATAGTTGGATGTCCTTTCACGCTTTGGGTTCAATCATTTACCGACAAAGGATAACAAAGCTCAATGGAGCAACATATCATCTTAGAACGATGATAATAAAGAAGTGGAAATAATCGATAGCTAAGAAACCAATTATTGATGATATAAAACGGTCGTATATGGAAATTAAGTATTATCTAGTTACGACCACTCATCGAATTCAAACTTGTACTATTTCTTGGTTAACAATAATACCGGACAAGTCAAGGTAGTGTTACATCAAAGTCATGTCCTAGGATTATTCATAACTTTCAAATAGCGACAAGTCTACTTCTTCAATATTTAGTGCTAATTATACAAATAAATCGTTTCCATACAAGTGATTCCTTTACGAAAATTAATTCATTTCCATAAACAATTCTAACCTTTTCTTTTAAAAACCTAAATTCGTACTTGGCTTCACATTATAAGTATTAGCTTTAAAACACTTTGTTATAAGAGTTTACTAATTTGAAACATCATTAAAAAGGATTTAACAACTTAAAATATCCATATTACATTGATATATTAACTTTAAAACTTTCTTAACTAGTTAATTATTTTACATCAACATCCTTTGATTAAGAAGGGTAAATCTTTTTTAAACATCATTAATTCGAATAATTAATAATATAAAAAATTAAATAAATTAAATAATAATTAACTATCATTATTTAAAAGTAATAAATAAATTTAAAACTTTATTTAAGGAAAGACTTATTTATGGTTAAACAGATTTATCAATTTTTAGAAGTCGTTAATTAAAAAGGTTAACTAATTTTAAAAACATCATTAATTATAAATTAATAAATCTTAATCCATCATTATCAAAAGATTAATTAGCGTTAAACATCATTAAATAAAATGATTAATTAAATTTAAAACATCTTTAACTGAGTAATTAGTTAAATTTAATACACATCATTAATGAGTTAATTAGTTAACCTTAATCCTTATAAATTGAATAATTAATTAATTAAATTAAATAATCATTATTAAAATAATTAATTATTTTTGAAACATAATTAATCAAAAACTTGCTTAACTTGTAAAATGATTCCAAGCATGATAATGAAATAAAACGGTTTCGATAAAGGTGATTTTCCGAAAGTGCCGATACAGCGACTATCGCTATGCGGGCAGTTCAAAATTCAAGCATATGCCATTTGCAACACTACTATTACGTGGTTTTTTGATCCAACGGGATTCAAAGGAAGTCGGAACATCTATGTCTAGTCAGAGTAACTCAAGAACCAACAAAAAGGAGTGGAAGAACCAATCAAGAAAGACTAAAGGAAAAGAAGGCAAAAGTATGCTAAGGTGATGGATCGCTTGTGGATCCTCCAATCCTCTTGCAAATAATCCAATAGGTATTCTAGGAATGATTGCTAAGTTTGAAGGAATTCCAAGCTAGTTGGATCAAGAAGTGAGCATTCGACTGATGCCATCAGCAGCTTAATGCAAATAGTGTATGAATCATCATCAGAACAAGGCGACTAGCTAAAAATTTACATGGAGAACACCAACATGAGAAAAAAAACGCAATTCAAAAGATGGAGTCCAAAAATCCACTAAGTACATGGATCGCTAGCGATCCATGCACTATGGATTGCTAGCGATCCATTAGATTGTGCTAGATTGCCATGAAGTTTAAAGGAAAGGATGAAGGAGGGCATCTCAAGTTGTTGAATCATCAGCGACCCAAAAACGATGGATCACTAGCGATCCATCAAATTGACTCGGTTGGCTATGAAACTTTCAATGCACCTTCGTATTTCAAAGGCAAGCTTCTGGAATGGTGGCCTAGCCCGATAGCTCTAGTCAATCCACGCCCTCAGAGTTCTTTCTCCTCTTGGCGATTAGTTATATCAATTAGTCTGATGACCCATGAAAGAAGGATCATACAATAGGAGGAGTCAGCTGGAACATGGGAGGTATATTTCTACCATTAATCTACCGATGAGGGGGCTAAAGGACAATCCCTACAAATACGATCTTATCTGCAACATACACGTGATCTTCTAGACTGGCTGCTGAAACTCTATAGAAACTACTCTTCTCCTCCCGCACAACAGTCATCTACAGGGTTCAATAGGATTCTCTAGTGAACTCTAACATTGGTGACTTGATCTAACTTACAAGATTCAGTCACATTGTAATCAAATACAACTTGTAATTGCAGTTAGTCAACAATAAAAGTTATAAGTGGACGTAGACTTCATTAACAGCCGAACCATTATAAAAATATCCTTTTATTTTACTCTTTTCTGTGATTTACTATTGCTTTTATCTATTCTATTTTTCTTGATAAACAAGGCTAGTGCTTTCATACTAATCCAGGGTGTTGATCCATTTTTTGGGTTAACAACAAATCATACATCCTATAACAAAGGAATGAACATACATACATGATGATTTACAATAACAGAACATATATCAAGCATTTATTTACAACAAAATTAGTTTAATTACTAGATTTTCATATAACTAATGATTCGCTTACTAACTTTCCAACTCGATTAACTTTCAAGCAACAAATTAATTCAATAACCAAACCATTATCACAATTATACAATAAGCATTTAATGCTACAAACACGAGCAGAATATATTTTAAACTTTATGGTTCAAAGGTGGAAGCTTCACTTAGTAAAACACTTACTAACTTGAATCAGAATCACATCAACTCTTCGAACAATACTAGAACTAAGCTTTCCTATGCGCTTGACTTGATTTAGTGGACCATTTGTGTGCTTTTAGGCTCGGTCTAGATCATACGAGGCTCGGCCATGGTGGAAATGTGGGGTTATAGGATCTTGTTTAGTAGAGAATGTTTTTTGGAAGAGAAGTAAGGAGTTTAACTTGATTTTTGAAAGTGTATTCACTAATTTTTTGTTTTGGAAATAATTTTAAAAGCCGTGGAAGTGTTCATGCACATGAAGAGTTAAGAAATGAAGATGGAAATGAATATGTAAAGTTGAAAAAGTGTGGAGAATGTGGGTATTTATAGGCAAAGAAGTGGAGTATTATTTTTTTGATAAAAATACATGCTCCTTTAGAATAGAGGAGAGCACACACGTAAATATGTATACATCACAAAAGACAAGTTGCTGCCAACATGCCTAGCAGGTAGTAATCAAGGTATAAATAATAAAGAAAATAACTCAGGTACCCTAGAATGAGCTCCGTTAAGGTCATCACCCATTACACCCTAATATCGAGCTTCGGCAAGGCCACCGCTCGTTATTGAGTTGTTGGAAGTACCTAAAAAAATATGGAGCATCTCAGAGCCAATGATACTAGAAGCTAGCTCCATCTACGAACAAAACGCCACGTTGTAGACTCCAAAGAAAAGGAAATGCGAATAATCTAGAATGGAAAGCACCACTTTGTAGACTCGGTAGAACTGGAGGGAGTGCCTCGCTGAAATGTGAATCATCTAGAAAGAAGACCGCCGCGATGAAGATGTAGAAGAACTGAGAAAAACTCTTCATTGAAAATAGCAATCCTGCCATCAACAATCCTATGAACCTGTAAAAAGAATCTAAAACCATTTCTGGCCCAAACATGTACCTGAAAAGAAACTAAAGAAAATTATAAGAAAAATACACATATTTGTATACAAATGAAATTTATATACATATATATGTATGAAATAAAAGTAATGATACAAAATCTAAGATAAAAGGACAGAATGGAATAAAAAAATAGAAAAAAGACTAAAAAAATCCATGATCAAGATCTATAAACTAAAACAGAAACAAAAATAAAACTTATCATTATAGTCCTTTGATCATAAGATATTATGATAAACAGTGAAATCATCATTTAAGTTAGAAAAAATGTTAATACTACAATTATTAATGTCAATAATATTGTTTTTATGTTTAGATAGCTTAATATTATTACTAACCATATTAAGATATTCTTTAAAGTGATTGTTTTTAGCTAATTTATATTTAGGATTTGAGATCCAATTTAAACAAAATGAAGAAATTATAAAAATCAATTTATTAAAAAAACTATTATTATTATTATTAAAATTCTTTGTTTTGTCTCAAAACAAATATACCAACAAGTTATAAAGAATAAAGTATCAAGTAAAAACCTATTTTTCATTTTAAACTTAAATCTAAAATTATTCCAATAGTAATCAAAATCAAAAATTTTAGTTGTAAGACTATAGTTAAAGATTTGGAGAATATTATTTAGAATGTAGTAAGTACCCTTGCAATCATAGTATACATGTTTAATATCTTCAAAATGCATATTACAAAAATAACATTTATTATCAATTTGCATATTTTTTCTTTTTAAAAATTCTTTAGTATTTAGTTTTCCGTGCATGATTAACCATATATGAATTTTAGATTTAGGAGGAGCAATTGTTTTCCAAACAAATTTAAAAGAGTCATTAGCTACATCGGAGAAGTTAAGAAAACTATAAAAGGAATTAGAAGTATATTTCTTACTCTTATCCCATTTCCAATTAGTATTGTCATTTTCATTATCAATATTATATAGATTCAATCTAGCGTAAAGCAAAGAACGTTGCCTAAGGGTAGTGCCTACTAAAATTCTATTAAAACTAAAATTCCAATGGGGGGTCGTTTTCAAGAGAAAAAACATCTATAATTAAATAATTCTTAAGTTATAAATTTCATAAAGTTCTTTAAATTTTATCATAAGAGGGATAACAGAAATCCAACGGTCATGCCAAAAAGAAGAACTATTTCCTGAATGAACTATTGTATTAGTACCTGGGTTAAAAATCACATGACATTTTAAAATTAAATTTCAAAAATTAGATAATTTACATATAATTGTAGGAGTAATTTGATGTAAATTATTACTACCGTTATAGTAATATTTGGAAATGATTTTTTCCAAATTGGATTATCATTAATATCGTTAAATTTCCATAACCATTTACCTAACAAAGACATATTCATGTTACGCAAGTTAATGACTCCTAAACCACCTTCTTTTTTGGATTTAAAAACAGTTTTCCAGTTTACTAAACATTTAATACTACTGTTAGTGTTTTCCCCACTCTATAAAAAGTCCTTATTTTATCAATTTTGTTACTCACTCATTCTGGAAAAAAGATGCATAGACATCCAGTAAATCAGGAGAGCTGATAAAACAGAGTTGATAAGAACTAATATATCTCGATAAAAATCTCCCGTTCCAAATAGAAATCCTATTATTAATTTTATCAACGATAATAAACCAATCATCATGTTTATGTTTAGTTGGTCTAATAAAAAACCAAGATAATCCAATGGAAAATTCATATTGTTACAATTAAACGTATTAGCAACTAAATTTTCAACCTTTTTAAAATCATAAGAAATCAAAGCCGAACTTTTATCAAATTTTATCTTTAGACCTGACAGAAGTTCAAAACTATATAAAATAAATTTAAGGGTAATAACATGATTAGGCAAATGAGAGGTAAATAGCAATGTATCATTCGCAAATTGTAGGACTAATAGACCATTTCGCGAGATTTCACAACCAACACTTCCCAAGGATCCATTATTAACCGCTTTTTTAATTATCTTAGCGAAAATATATGTGGCTATGTTAAACAAACGAGGCAATAAAGGATCACCTTATCTTAGACTTCATTTAGATTGAATTTTATTACCTAAAATACCATTAACTATTATATTAGAGTTGCCGGTTATAAGTAAAGTCATGATCTGGCTAATCCATGTATGACTGAAACCTCTAGCATGAAATATATCAACTAGAAAATCCTAATTCACCGAATCAAAAGCTTTCGTAAAGTCCAAGTTTAAAATCGCACAAGTAATATTATTTTTACAACAGTGGTTAATGTATTCTTGAACAACAGCCACACCATTAGTGATATTTCTCCCCTTAATGAAAACAGTTTGTTAACAGTCAATTAAACCATTCATTCTTTTACTTAGTCTATTAGCTAAAACTTTTGAAATAATTTTAATGGAACAATTAATTAAGGAAATAGGTGTAAAATCTTTAAAGTTATTAGCACCGACTTTTTTGTGCAATAAAGTAACATTTGCAAAATTAAATCTTCCTAATTGCAAATTTCCATTATAGAATTCGTTAAACATGCTAATTAAATCGAATTTTAAGACACCCTATTTTTTTTAAAGAAAATAGAGAACCATCAGGACCTAGGGATTTATCACCGGGTAAGTCATTAATAACTTTCAAAATATATTCTTTAGAAAATGTATTATCAAACTCAGAAAGGTCATTCTAGAGTTAGAAGGATAAAATTTTTTTCCATCTAGCATTAATTCTATGCTTATTTTTATTACCAAAAATATCTCTATAATAGTCGGTAAAAGCCTTATTAAGATCTCTTTGATCGACCTATTCCTCGTTATTCACAAAAATAGAATTAATTGTATTGCTACGCTTTCTACTATTAACCATATTATGGAAAAAATTGGTATTATTATCACCTTCATTAATCCATTTAATTCTACATCTTCGTTTCCACATAACCTCCTTTTTTTCTAAAATTGAATTAAGCTCTTCTTTAAGATTAGCAAGAACGTTACGCTCATGAGATTTAATTGTCTGTTTTCTTTTATCTTGTTTAATTTAAGCATTTCAAAAATAATGTCTTCTTTTTTAATTTTAATACTACCAAAAACATTCTTACTCCAATTTTTAAGAAAGTTCCGAAGACCTCTATGTTTTAAACAAATTTTTAGCAGTATTATCCATATTTCTAATATTATAAAGGTCTATTGAAATCCATTTATTTTTAATTAAATTCGAAAAATTGAATTCTAATAACTACATTTTTTGAATTTAAAAGATCTATTAATAACTCTATGATGATCACACGTAAGAATGATATGACAATGATCGGAATAAGTGTAAGGCAAACTAGAAACTTTACAAATAGAAAATTTATCCTCTATTCCATCACTAACGAAAAACCTACCAAGAAGAGTCATAAATAGGGACTCCCTAGTATTACTTCAAGTAGATTCTCTATTAGAAAGTGAAATTTCAATCAAATTAGAATTAACAATAAATTGGTCAAATTCCTCCATATCGGAGAATTCACCTTCCTTTGGTGAATGCTCTCCTAGAAAATGCGTAACATTGAAATCATTCCAAAATCCAAGAACCAGGAGCTAAAGATCTAAATTCTAGACATTCTTTCCATATAATCCGACGACTAATTTTTGAGTTCGGCCCATAAACATTAGAAATATTTAAAATAAAATTATTACCAAGGTTAATGAGAATAATATAAAGAGTGTTGCTTGAAAATACATTGGAGCAATTTGAATGAATTATCCTTCCATCCAATAAGTAAACCCCTAGAAGCGCCAAAAAGAGGTAAATAAGCTCATTTCCTAAAATGATAACCACCTAATTTTTTATAAAAACGAATATCATTACATTCAATTTTAGTTTTCTATAAGAGTGCGATGTTAATAGAATAGTCTTTAAAAAAACTCTTCTTTTATCACACTTATTTAAATCGTCTAAATCTCTGATATTTTAACTAATAATCCTCATAAACCAACAGATCTAGCCCTATCAAATTCCTTACTTCTAATACATGCTAAATCTACCTTATCGTCAGAAAAAACAAAGACGGTATCTCTAGCTAACTGACAAAACTCAATAGAGAACAAACTACCAAAAGCATATGAAGAATACGTATTCCCCAAATCGAAAATCATACCCCGAGACTGATTCGTAACACCACTCGTGACACTCGAATCAGGTAACTCACCCGTAGACAGAGACTGACTACTACGGATTCTGTCACTACAACGTACAGATCCACTTACAGCCATAGACTTCCTACGCCTACTTCTCCCGAAGATGTAGAACAAGATGCAGACTTGCTGCCGATATCACTAGACTGGGCAATTGTTAAGGAAAAAGGATGCCGCAACATATCAAACTCCAAATCTCCTCTCACAAAATCATCACCACCTCTACCCATTAACCCAATCGTGTCATGTTGTAAATAATTAATAACATACTTATTTAAAGAATCCATCACCTCTGAACGCCTCACCTCATCAAGTGAACCCATAAAACAATCGTCGACCAAATCATTACCATGAGAAATAACAATAGCAGAGATTAAATCTCCTTTTCCTACACATAGAGAAGGACCAGATTGTGCATACTGATATATGTATGCATATTGAGATTCTTCAACAAAAATCTCAGTTATGCATGTTCCTTCACCAAACAATTGATTATCGCACCTCTCTGAATTTGACATATCACAACTAATCGAAGAAGCTTCATTAAGCAACACACTGACATGTAGCGTCTCTGCATCATCTCTCATGCCACCAGAATCCACACAAGTATCCACCATTTCGACAACTTTCCAATTATCAGATATAGATTCAACGGAATTTGTTTTTGAAACATTCACAAAGTTTAAATTGAATCCAGCAATCTGCGCATCCAACTTAAATCCAACCGAGTTGAAAAGATCATCCAATACCACCTTAAAACTCATAATAAGATCATTTGTTTTAGACTAAACATTAAAATATCCAGATTCCTTAATCTAACATCTCTCACAACCCGACTATCAAATAAAGCAACACTGGAGATCTCTTTATCAATATCACATTCAGTTAACAGATCATGGCAACTAACAGGAGAAGAAGAAAGATCCTCATCGATCATAATATTTGAGCAAGGATTGATAGACAAGGATATAGAAGAAAAGAAAATAGAGGCACCATCAGAATTCTTAAAATACATATCTAAATTTTTTGAGGAATGAGCAACAACTTCCTCAACCTTAGAACTGTTATCTATCGAACAATAGCCAGACAAACCACTACTAGAAGCAATATTTCGATCATAATCCAATTCTTCATCCTCAAGTTTTCAAAGACAGTCAAAACTATTTGAAGTGACAAGCTCGGAATTCTCTAAGTAATTAATTCTGGCTTTAAATTTTTTGTAATGAGAAGGATTAAACTTGTTATTCATATTAGAGGCTATAGCGCCAACTTTGCATCCATTATCTTTCGCTTTATCCATGGCTTCTTTTGGAAGAGAAATCATATTGAATTGTGAAAATACTGGATCAAGAAGCATAGAATCAACAGAAAACCATTCCTTTCTATTATAAGAAGCGGAGAAACCTAAATTATCATCAAAGGCAGGAACCGAAACACCAATACCACTATTCATCACCACATTTATACTTTCATCCAAGTTATCACTTAAAGTTGAAGAAGCTTAATCCCAAAAGTATTCTTTTGGATCTCCAAACATTTTAGTATAATACTTACCAATATTAACTGAATTAAGAATTTCAAAGTGATATAACAGTTCTTCCAAGAGACCTAAGCCTTCTTTTCTTTGAATCCAGAGGTCGTTTAACAGTACTCTTTTCAATTTCATACATTTCAATACAAATTGGAATCCATGGTCTGTATTAGAGAATTTTTTGCGATCACCAGATAAAGTTTCCATTTTCGTCAAACAGTTGATCGATTTATGACCAAACACACCACAACAAAAGCATTTAACAAGATCTCTATAGGCTTTCGCTAAATGATGAAAATCACCGCATCTAAAGATCCATCTCTTCCCCTACCTAGATTCGAACCAATTCTTAATTTTGGGTTTTTGCCCAAGAATTTGCGGAGGAGCAAAAGATGAATTCTTGACCACTAGAGCGTAAGAACGCAAAGGCAAAGAATCACGATCGATATAGGAAGAATCTCTGGTATGATTAGGGTAACGTGAATTATTGAACAAGAACGAAGGAGCAGAAAAGCTTTTAGCATAGGATGCCATTTTTATTTTTTCGAGCATTTTATTCTAAAAGTAATTTGTTTTAGAACTGGAGTATTATATTAATTAACTTAAACGTTTAAATAATATAAATTTTATCATGTTACATGGAAGTGATGCCTCTCCACCCCTCCAAGTATACACGTTACTCCCCCTAGGTCCATATACACCATGCTTTTAGGTGATGGTTAGCTTATTTAATTAATTTCCTAAGATTTTTTTAATATATTTTATGCATTTTATGTTGAATTAAGGTTTATATTTAAACTAAGCTTGATTATTAACTTTAGCACATTAATTATCTTATCATATGACATATATGCGTGTGTTTCATGTGTATATGAGTGATATAATAATGTGCACAACGTTTTTGATGACTTTCCGATGCCGAAAAGTTGAATTTTCATAAAACGTTTTTCGGTCGCATTTTTTATTTTTATTTGAACTATTTATTATGGTAAACAAAATTTGTAAATGATTTAAATATCATTAATTAATTTTTAAAATATGTTTATTTGATTATTAAAATTCTTTATTCAAATATTTAAAAATTATTTATGAAACGACTCACCTTTCTCTCCACAGAAAGACGCATCATTTTTAAGAAAGAAAGGGATGGAGAAGAGAAAAGATAGAGAAGAAAGAAAGAACAACATCAGAATCTCAGCAGCGGAATGAATAAATTATATTAATCACATAATATATTACATAGAATCATATATATCAGAGTTACACAGCATAAATAACACATACTAGACAGTTATAAACACATGTCTAGTTATACAACTCCATATACAACACAGACAAATGACTCAGAGAACACACAGCGGAATACAATATATCTACACGCTGAAGCCTCCAGCTCCATTGCTCCTGCATAATTCGTCAAACCTAACCTGAATCCCTTGGCTACTCGTAAAAATTTGAGTACCCAAGAGTTTATGAAAAACAGAATAAACTCCGGGTCAGACATGAGTCAGGTGTGAGTAAACGGTTAAAGTTGCTTAACTTTGAAAACCTTTGAAAGAAAAGGTATCACGTAAGACTTCCCACACATAAACATGGGTAAGTTTTTACCTTACGCTAACCAAAACATTTGATAGGAAATCTAATGATATTATAATAGGGTCTAGGGTTTTCAAATAAACATGAAATAGCCTAAATTGTTACATTTATTAAATTCCAGCTACTAGCCACAAAAGTGGGTAATACAATCAAATCCGATGGCACTTATTGGATTTTGGATTCCATACAATGGCAGGGCTACTGGGGTACCGCCCATCACAGTACGGGGCCTAGATCACCGTATCGAGGATTACTCCCAATCCCCTGCAACACAAAACCGGAACCATTCCTTACTGAACAGTTTCGAATAAGATAATCCCGCGGTTGTATCTAGCAACCGCCCACACAGCCGAATAAAAAGAGACTCTAGACAGGGGTTCATCTCATCCTACTTGGGCATGACCCACTTAGCCTTGCTGCACCTCCCATGTTTTAGCCATTCCCGGTTGATGAGGCTTGAGGCTA
This sequence comes from Allium cepa, assembly GCA_030765085.1. Taxonomy (NCBI): domain Eukaryota; kingdom Viridiplantae; phylum Streptophyta; class Magnoliopsida; order Asparagales; family Amaryllidaceae; genus Allium; species Allium cepa. The sequence continues at coordinate 609,859,266 of CM060934.1, forward strand.
CGATTACCTTTATAGAACACATTACTTAGAATGCTCATCGTCCACCTGACGATGTTCTGAAAGCATTCAATCCATACAAGTTCGTTTCGGGTTCGAACGAAACCGAAGGCATTATCTCGTTACACTCATTTTGGAATCACCCTCAGAGTTAACGACAATAACCCTTGCACTCTAAATCTTCATCTTGACTTGAGATTCACGACCTATCGTAAATTTGAATCGATGTGGTTTTCGGATATCCAAATCTGGAAACCCGATCCCGGTCTCATTGAAATCCAAAACGTATCTTTTAGGTCCAAATTGTTTAAGGTTAAACAATTCAATTCTATTATCTATATACACACAGATAGATAATTCACAATATCACAGTAGATAATCTACATTATCATCACAACAGATAATTCATATTATCATCATACTTTAACCAAAGCATCTCATATCATATATGACTCATATCTGATCAGAGATATCAAAGAATCAACCATTCAATATCAATCAGCCATCCATAAGTAATGATCTAATAATCACACCATCTATAATTAATTTAAAATGAATTAAATTAATTACTTCATCTCTAATTAATTTAAAATAAATTAAATTAATCACCTTCATCATAATAAATCTTGCTTACGTAATCATTAATTAAACCAATTAATTAATCATCATCTTAATTAATCAACCTTGATTAATTATCCCTTAATTACACTAAGTAATTAATCCTTAATTAATTATACAAGTTAATTATCTACAAAACATTAAGTAATTTATCTTAATTACTTCAGTAATTATAATTAATTACATTAATTCTTAATTAATTATAATTAATTAATTACCTCATAATCACTTATTATTAATTAATTAATCTTAATCCATCCTTAACTTCTCTCATTAATTACATTAATTAGTGTTTCTTAATTAATTAATCTAATTAATCAACTTTAATTAACCATAATCAGTAATTACCATCCTGTAATTACTTACCTTAATTAATGCTTAATTAATTACATTAATCCTTTGATTAATTATACTAAGTAATTTAATATTTAATTACCTCCTCCTAATTACTTCCCATTAATTAATTACCTCCTGTAATTATACATTAATTACTTCCCTTAAGTAATTACACTTATCCATCTCATTAAGTAATTATACTTAATCAATCACCAAATGATTATCTTTAATTAATCAACCATTTGATTAACCCAAATTAATCACACTTATTTGATTAATTATAATTGGGTAATTTATCCCTTAATTATCCCTTTTCAAATTAATTAATAAACCTTAATTATCAATTAATAAAACTTAATAACAAATTAATTAATCCTTAATTAATCTGTTAATCAATTCTTAATTACAATTAATTAACCTTAAATAATAGCTAATTAATCCTTAATTAACTTTAATTATTAATTAATTATTTATTAATTATTAATTAATAAAACTTAATTATTAATTAATAAAACTTAATTATTAATTAATAAAACTTAATAATTAATTAATAAAACTTAATTACAAATTAAATATCCTTTTAAATACAAATTAATCAATCTTTAATTACTAATTAGTCAACCTTAATTAATTAATTTCTAATCATTAATATCTCTAATTATCTAATTAATAATTCTTAATTATAAATTAATTAACCTCCAATTAATTAACTTATAACCTTTAATTATTAATTTTAAATAAATTAATTAAATAAATTAATTATTCTTAATTAATTCCTTAATTGATTCTTAATCATTTTTAATTAAATTAATTACTCATATCTAATTTCCTTAATTAATTTAATTATTATTAAGATATTAAAGCTTAATTATCTTTAAGATAAAACAATATCTTACTATTAACTTAATTAAAACATTTATCTTAATAATTAACCTTTCTTAATTAAATCTTTAATTAAGTTTTAAAATACTCATTTAACTTGGTAAATTAAGGTTAACAAACATAACATCTTTTAAATGCTTTAACCATTAACAAGTAATAGTTTTAAAACCATTTCAATTTAAATTCAAAAACTTGTCTTTAAAATTCTTTTCTACTTAAGTTTAAAAAATAATCTTTAAATACAAATTTCAACTTCTTAATGAAATGTTAAAGAAACATTTATTTTTATAAAGAATAGTATTCAAAAACAAATAGATTCATTACAAAAGTTTGAAACTTCCTTTATTTAAATTGAAATTTGTTTTATAAATACTTTTCTTTTCTTTTCTAAAACTTATGAAAATTTCTTTTAAATCATCTGCTTCAGATTGAACCTGAGAAACACTCAAATCATTCCTAGTTCAATTTTTTTTTAAAAGTTTCAAAGGTTTGGTGTAGATTTTAAATTTTAAGAACCTGTAACGATTAAAACTACAGGCTACCACACCAAAACTACTCGAGTTTAAACTCGAGACATTAACCCAAAAGCACAGAGCTTCCTTCGAGTTGCCCACGAACCATCTCCCCAGACACGAGAATCAACATCGTGCACTTGCACCAGCGCCGGAGCCTCCTCCGACCATCGACGACACCATCACCAAGTCACCGAACATACCTACGAGCACCTACGATCAACAAAGCATCATCTCATGCCTCGATTCCAAATCGAACCATTCAGTTGAAAAAAATGGAATTCAAACTACTACCAGAAAAAGCTTCGCCCAAATACCTCTGACCACCGAAGGTTGAGCTACCTCATCAATGCCTTGTCGAACACCTACGCAACCAATTCCCTCAATCTCAACCCACTCGATCAACCATTGATGCAGCAGTGTTCACCACCCTCAACCAAACTATGTTAAAAACTTAGTTCTTCCTATCGCCGCCACGACGGTGAACTACCTCCACTTCTACCATTTTTCCCCGCTTCCCTGATCCTCCATCTAGCTCCAGTCAGAACTTCGACCCCCAGAAACACTCCAGTCACCAGGGATCATCCAAAAACCCAATTTTGGTCATCTAAGAATTGCATTCTCAATACAATTCTAAAAATTGCAATTTTTGTTTTAAAAATCATGATTTCCAAAGATGATTCAAGAAACAAACTCGAATCAGTGAAATTTAATATTTGGTTTTACATAATTTAAAAGATTTTTTACTGTTATTTCCAAATGCAAGCATATTTCATCATTTACATACTTGTTTATATTTTTAGTATCTAGAATATGCTAAAACTAATCCATTTTGTTTTTGATTCAAGTGTTAATAGTGAATAAATAAAAAGATATGAAACTTTAATTTATTTGTTAACACCGAAACCTGGAAACAGAGACATATCAACATACACAGTTCAAAACTAACATACATAAAGTGCTCATGCACATATATTCACATGCAAAGATAATTCATCTTAGAAATCATATAAAAGCAAATTTAAAACTACTTTAGCATTTAAATTATTATGTTTACTCACCATGGGAAATGCAGAGCTTTAGAAACTGGATTGAAATTTGCATGCATTTGTTTTTTTGATTCCAGAAAACTGAATTCTTTGATTTGCTTTAAACTGAAATGCTTGAGCTACAGTTTTTGATTTAAACATTGGAACAACTTTGATGTTTAAGGCTTGCTTCAGGTTGCTGCTTTCTGGAAACTTTGAATGTTGTAGATTTCATGTTTGTTGATTTGAAATTGTTACAGGCTTCAGATTTGGAAAAAAAAAGAATTATAGGGTTGAGTTTGGTTTGTTTTAGAGGAGATGGTTAAAGACTTAGTGATTGCTTTGAGGATTAGTTGATAGGTTTTGTGTTTAAACTTGAAGAAGATTTACAAGAAATAATTCTTGCATTTCTGGTTTTGCAATTTGTTTTTGAGGAGATGAATCAGGTTTTGATAGAAGAGGAAATGATTTCAGATTTGGCCATGATTTTCTTGCTATAAGACATGAAGATAGAAAAAGGATTTGTAAAAGAAGATATATGCTTATATAAGTTTAAATTAGAATTTTATAAAAATAAAAGAAATTCAAATAAATGTGACACTTGGTATTTACACACTTAATCATTTAACACATGTTACATTTCTCTTTATTTATTTACACTTGTCACTTGTATTAATTAATTACTTAACACATGTTTTAACATGCTTAAAACTTTAAACATGTCATTATTTATTTTCATTTGTTTTTAAAATTATTTAAAAGATTTTTAAATTAAATTCCGTAATTAATTAATACATATATTAATTATAAATGTTTTTCTTATTAAATTTCTAATTAACAGATACATTTATAAATTTATAAATGCTTTTCTAATTTTAAATAAATAAAACTTTTGAAAGAAAATAAAATAAAAACCCATTATCTTTTAAATAAAATCATATATAATATTGTAAACTCATTTTTAAATGCTAATCCAAAAGGCCTTTGTATTTATTCCTAATAAATAAATACTTTTCCAAATTTCTATAAATAAATTTCTTTAAAGAAAATCATAGAGAACAATCTTATTTTTACATAAAAACTTTATCCATATAATTTAAATCCATACTATATTATTATTTTAAGATATATTTACTTTTTAAATTCATTTTTTTTTTTAAATTCAAATTCAAAGTCAGTTTAAAATCCCAATTTAAAATCAATTCAAATACACATATAAATATCAATTTTAAACAAACACATTATAAAATTTGTAAATAATTATTCTATTTAAAATCAATTTAAATACACTTATATATATATATATATATACATATTTTGAACAACACCTATTAAATTAGAAAATAATAAGTCTATTTAAAATCTATTTATACAATAACACAAACTAAATAATTATTCTTATTTAAAATCAGTCTAAAATCATAATTTTAAAACATCACATAACTAATTGTTAGGCTATTTATATTTGAAAATAACAATTTTATCAAATTTAAACAATTTAATTAAGAAATTATCACATTTTAAATTCCTTGAAATTCTGGGATATCACAATTTAAATATTCAAATACAAAGCTATTAATTTGCTGGTCGTAACAATTAAATTATCGATAGACTGATTAATTAATTGGGATGCCAATTAATGGTGTTCCCGTGTATGCTTTTTTCTTATTTGCATTTTCTAACATGTCCAAACAAGCATAAAAAATATGATAACTAACTTGAAAATACAAGGGAGTTATTTAGGCGATGTGGCAAAGTTTGACGAAATTTGGATATTATTTGTGCAGTATTGACAAATTTTAACCGCAGTGACTTAAAATTGACACATAACATGTACTTATATTTTTTTTCATTTATATTCAACTTCAAATGTTGTTGTGAGTTGCACATGATTTATTATCGTTGCAATTAGTGTTCTAAAATGCATGCCTTCATTCCAATAGCTTCGTATTAGTTTTCTCTAGATAAATAACTTTAAACGAGCTTCCAAAGATTACGGTTAATTTTCCTCTTCCCTATTAGTTCTCTTATACCAAAAATAATTTTATAGAATTATTACTAGCATTGTCATTAAGGTGATGTCATCAATACTATAACCGTGTTCCAAACACCAAGATCCCAAGGCTGTAAGATCCATATAAATTTTCGTATATCCTTACCAATATGCATAATTTTACATGGTTAACAGAGGTGGATGTGAAGTGGATTGACCTTCTAAGAAAGTAGCAATGGAAATTATAGTATACAAAAACGATATTGCAATTTTTGAAAAATAGAGCTCTAATACGACATTAACTAGTCTACTTGCATATATTTTAGTTTGTATAATTGCTTGTTCAAGTATAAGCTATGAAAAGTAAAGATAACTTTAAGTTAATCACACTTGGATCTTTATACTGGTTTGGACTCTCATTTACGTCCACTTTCAGGACTCCTTTCTAAAATTTCACTTACTCAACTTTATCTTTACCTCGAAGAATGGATTTACACTAACGTTGTTGGAGTTGTTGAATTAGAGTTCAACCATATTGCTTGCTGAATCATCAATAAGACTTCCGCTACAATATAAGAGTAAACTTACAAACTATTTATATCATTGGTATACAAATGAGTCTTCTTTCAGTACAATTCTCCTGTAACATATACGATATATCTTCGGGGCAAAAGAAAAGTGTAAAGGAAGTGATTTGGATAATATGGTTGTAGAACTGAATGTACAGATTTTAGTTGCTTTGGAAATTTAAAATAGTAGAATAATATAGCAATAAGTCAACAATTTAAAGTGCATAATAATTAATTTGTCCTTGAGGATTTTAGGGACTTTTATAGTTTTTATATAGTACCATTGGAAAGTTGCAATGGTTGGGAATATTGCTTAAATGAAGAAAAGCAATGAAAGAGATGAAGAGATGCAAAGATGTAATGGCCCATTTTTTCGTAACGTTTGAATCGATAATAAACTGCACATGTCCAACTCAAATTGCACGAATAAGCGAATCATTAAGGGTAGAAAGAAAATAAAGACATAACAGAATCTCACACGAATGGAATAACATATATTATTTCAATAATAATCTTTACGACGGAAAATTTTAAATACAACATCAGAATCTAACCTAAATTCAGCTTGGGCAGTTATAAACACTTGTCCTTACAATTGCTGACAAACATCAAACTAAAACTAACAAACCCCAGCGGGTAATAGAATACGTCCATATGATGATGAAGATCTCCAGCTCTCCTCTAGAAACTCCAATCTTCTTCAACTAAACCTGAAACTACTCGGATCTGACCCGAGTATTAAAAATAATTGGATCAGGCTTGATAAACCAGCGTGAGATACTCGAAATTTAAATGTATAGTCATGACGTTGTTATCAAAACCTTTGAAAAGAAGGGTATCTTATAAGACCATGCCCACACATAAACAGGGACGGGTTTTTACCTTATGATAACCAAAACATTTTTATACCAAAATACACTTGATATTATTTTTAGTGACATTCTTTTGAAAACATTTTTCAAACAAACTTATTAAAATAAGGTATCAATACCTGAACTAAGTCTAAGGTAATATCCTTGACTAGGTCAACGGAATATCCTAATGGAATATATGATACCAAAAGGGGTAGCTGAAATGTTTGCAAGTCATTACAGCTATTTTGAGAATACAATCAAAATCGTAAATCTCGTACCGGGATTGGATTTCCAACATGATTAGAAACTAGTGGAAAGATCAATCTGTATCCACGGCTTACGTCCATGACTCAGACGCCATTATACAACAACACAAATGGCTAAAAGTGGATGCAATCTGCGAAAAACATCCAAGGACTCGGACTTCGTGCATCCCTGCCATGAGGCCCATACGTATCTTGTACCTAGGGCTCAGAACATCTGATAACCTAAATCACTACTATCCGAAATGAGAGCATACATCTGACCATATAGAATCCCATCATAACCGGGGTGTGAGGCTCACGAGGCTATGATCAATTTCTTCAAAGCCACGCTTTTCATACAAAACCACGCTTTGATCATAACAGGTTCCACTTTGAATGCCACACTGCCATACCTTTGATCACTGTTTGACTCTCATAGGCATACAACCTCTGAGCTCGTATGTCTCAGAGAACGGTGTTAAGCTAAGAGAAGTTGCCTTCTCCGCCACCGTAGATGTACATTTGTAAAAGACAAACATTGTGTCTCAGAAATGCAATGTCGGACATTCGTCTATACAAGTTCGTTCTGGGACTGTATGAAACCGAAGGCACTCTCCTACTACCACTAGTAGCAAGTAGTCCTTACAATCCGAAAAATCTCCATCATGAGGAGACCAGTGCTATATATAACTCTATAACAGGAGCCAACCAGAGCATGTTCAACAAGCAGTCTTCACACTATAAAGATCCATGGTCTTCAATAATCATCATCTTCAACATGTCTTCACTTTCGAACGTATACATTGGTTCGAAGTGGTTTTCGAATAGGAATTACCCAAATCCGATTCCGGTTCCTTCGAAGCTAATCATCGCTTTAAAAGATATTAAGTTTATATATGGATATCAATCATCAATCAATTACTTCATCTTTTAATCAAATATCATTCTTAGATATATTCTTTTCAATTTATTCCATTTTCTTCTCAAATGTATATGGAATCATTAAGCCTCATTTATCAAATCATTAGGTTTATTTAAACCTTTCTTAAATCTTGGAATAATTCCAAATCATTTTCTCTTTTACTTAGGAAAACCTTTTCAAATCATTCATTAAATCTTAATCAAAGATTTCTTATATTCAAGTTATAACTTTTAACTTAGGGAAAATATTCTCAAATTATTCATTAAATCTAAACCAAAGATTTCTTATATTCAAGTCATAGCTTTTAATTTAGGGAAAACATTCCTAAATCATTCATTAAATCTGAATCAAAGATTTTCTTCTTAACTTCAAATCATATTCTTGCAAATCGAAGATTTTCATAACATAGCACTACTGCCACTTAAATATGGTAAACTTCACCTCCATGGACTAATAGCAAGTTTCACCTCCAGGGACTAATGGAAAGTTTAACCTCCAGGAACTAATGGCAAGTGATCCTACATCATGAAGATCTTTTTCATCAATGATCATTGTCTTCAATATGTTTTATTTTGAAAATTAGTTTGAAGGTGTTTTTAGATAGGAATTACCCAAATCTGATCCTGGTTCCTTCGTACTAATCATTGATAAAAAGATGTTAAGTGGTTAGTTAATATTCAAAGAATTTGTTTCTTTTCTTTTATCTTGAAAAAAATTAAATATGATCTTTTAGAGCATCCGGGCTTTCCTTTCGATCTATTCCACCCCTCGCTTAAAAAGAGAAAACATAGGCCAGCTAAGTTCAGGGCACTGGTTGCTCCATCCCTAACCTTAGTTAAACACCATTTTTTATCATCCTAGATCTCACAGGAGGGAGAAATGTACTAGTCGTTTCCGCATACTCAGTCTGTTATTACATTCAATATTCTTCACTTTTTTTGTATAAGTGGTATAAACAATTCATCTTAACAATTTATTCAAACTCCTATTAAAACTTCCAAATCATCTTTACATTGCTTAATTATTCCTTTAAAGTCATTCACAAAAGATTTAGGAAATAATTGTTGAGTTTAAACTCATATTCAAAAGGTTTTTCGCAGCATAAAGTGCTGCGAAAAGTGTTATATAAGCTCATTTGATTTAAACAATTTTTTAAAACTTGAGAATTCGTATTTCCATTCCAAATCTCTTTTAAACCATTTTAATAGATTTACCAAATTTATTTCATATTTTTAATCATTTAAAATATCATTTATAAATAAATCACTTTTTGAATTCCGAACTAGAAAACCGCGATGTTTTTAGAAAATTATTTTGGACATATTTAAAACTCTACTTGATGAAATCTTGATTTTCTTTTTTGTTGGAAAGCTATTATCATTGTGGACCAAAGAATTTTTATTTCGAAGAAATCTGACTTATAAATCATTCTCTATGTCAATTTGAAGTTACAGTCAAAATTTATGAACTGCTGCTACGCGACAAGCTCGATTTTGACCAATTTTGTGAATTGCTCCAGAACTTGTCCGAAACACTTTAAATTTGTTTTAAACTATAATTAAACTATTTTAACTTATTAAAAATCATTAAGAGGCTAATTCCATACACATATTTGTTTGGATTTAATTCTCATTTAATTTACTTTGCTTAATTACTGATCATTTTTCTTATCATTTATCAAACCAAGTTATCATTCATATCACAAACATATAATCAACCATAATATCAACTAGGTTATCATCCACAAAATCATCCATTATATACTAAACTTTTAAATCATTATTCTTGAAATAATTTATGGATTTATTAGAAAATAAGAGTAATCACCTTTAACCAAATTAATTAACTTTCTACCAACATTCATATCATCCAACACTTCACTTAAACTTCAACTAATCAACTTCTACTCAATTTCTTTTGCTTTATGATATCAACCACTTCCAAACATCCATAAGGCTTGGCCATACCTTAATTTTCCTCTTCCTCCATCGTTTCTTCACTTCTTAGATGCTAGACCATGTTCTAATGGTATTCTTAGGTCTTTGGCAAAGTTTGGTGGAGTTTGGAGTTGATTTGATATGATTTTGAAAAGGTTAGTAAGCATTTGGAAGAGAAGAAGAAGCCATTAAAGCTATAAAGAAGTAGAAGAAAGCATAGAAAAGAAAGAAGAAGAAGAATGAAAAGTGTGAAAAAGAAGTGAGAAAGTGGTTGGTATTTATAGAAAAAGAAATGAAGTGGTATGTTACCAAAATATCCCTTTACCAAATTATCAAAATAACCTTACTTACTTTAAAGTAATCTTATTTTTTTCAACACTCAACATCACATTTCAAATCATTAATTTATGTCATTTTCACTTAGATATTAAGTAAAGTAAGTAATAATTATGTTTCTTTGATTTGATATTTTACTTCTTGCTTAAAAATGACATTTTTGTCTTTTTGTGCTTACTTTTCCTAAATTGTTTTCTAGAAGTTTCTAACCTTGTTTAGTAAAAGTAAACTTGATTAGTGAATTAATTAATACTTACACTATTTGAATATATGTTTCTATATAAGAAAATAAAGGTGTGACGATGTTGCGACAACTTTTAGTAGACTAAACGTTGTTTTTCAACAAAATGTTTTACGGTCATATTTTGACGTTTTAGTTAAACTATTTATTTATGTAAACCAAATTTAAAAATAAACTTTTTACTTCTTTTAAATAAATTAAAACATATCTCTTTATATTTCAAAATTATATTTAAATAATATCAAAATCGCTAATTTTACAGTGTATGTAAAACTGACAAAATTCGACAAAATTTGGTTATTTTTGTTAAACGATTATTAACATGCTTTTAAATATTTTAATATACTTTTATTATCTTTATTATATATTTTCAATAATATTTATCTTTTTAAATAAATATTTAAAACTATTTATTTAAACATTTATTTATTTTTAACAAAACTTAACTTTTGTTGATTTTTCTAAAATCAAAATTTATACTTTTTAATTTATCAACTATTACAATAAATAATTTATCTATTATTATCTATTATATATAACTTTTATATTTAAGTTTTAGACCTTTTTAAATTTAAAACAAACGAATCTCTCATTTTCGAAGTAGCAAAATTACGGATCGTTACTTTCTCCCCTACTTAAAAGAATTTCATCCTCGAAATTACCCAAACAAAAGTTTGCCCAAAACATTTATCTTCAAAATTAATTCCATATAATATGCATAGATCATCCGTATGAAATATCTTATTTGATCTACTATTTGAATACAAAACTTTACTTTTGAACTAGTATCGATCTTCTGATCCTCTAATGCGGACCTTAATCAGGTTCTTTACTTAGAAACCTTTGCTTTCCTTGCATAACTCTCAACTATGATAGAAAACTCAAGTACCCAATCATAAACCCTAATCAATGTTCGCCGTCAAGAATCGAGTGATAAATCCTTTTTGGGACCAGTGTAAACACCTCAAAGTTCCATACTCAAATCATAGATCAAAATGTGTGTAACGAAATGATCTACATATAATATATGTATTTACTTACTTTCAAAAACTTTTCATAAAAACTTTATCTTAAGTTTAAACATTTTATAAAGGTGCTTCTTTATATAATCCCTTTCATTATTTATTTTCAAATATTTTTATTAAAGGAAAATATTCTAAAGAAACCGTTTTTCCCTCGAAAGATATTTATCTTTACCATAATTTTTTTCCAAAATCTTTTAACTCAGTATATTTCCTTTAACTCTAATATTATTTATGTACCATTTTATAAATCTTTTTTTTGCAGGCAAAACAAAGTTATTATTTTGCACGAGCAAGCTGGTTTTATAGTGGCCATACCACTTGCTGAATTGAAAGTGTGCAGCCCACTACATACAAAGCAGGAGTAAGGCAGAATAGCCCTAGCAACTAAAAAGAATTAAAAATACAATTAAAACAGGTGTTTGGCACAAGAGCGAAAGCAACTACAAATCTAGCTAGACTTCTTCAAAAGAAGAAGAACCACCATCGGAATCCGCAGATTCTGGCCCACTGACATGGAGGAAATCCAAGAACCGAGCAGCAAGAGAAGCGTCAAAATTAAGAGAACCTGATCCATATAAGAATTTCCTATCCCAAGTAGTCACATCAAGTAAAAGGGAGTTCCTTGTGCCGTAATCACCAGTTGTGAAGAGAGAGATATTTCCATCAACAATGTGGTAAATGAGATGATGATCACCTATGCCAATATATTTATAAAAAACTTGATAGGTCGGACTGTACCTCATATCAAAAGCTAAGTGATGCCAAGATCGATCAGGGGGATCCCATACAACCTACCGAATATTAGATGGCATAGTAGACGCTACATCATCAGAAACAATAGTGGCAGAAGTATCTGATAAAGGATCAGGAGCAATAGGGCTAAAAGGAACAACTAAAGGCGAAGGAACTGAAATAACAGTTTTCGGAACCCATTGCCGAGGGGACGGGCGAGGAAGGGGAATCTTCACCGGGATAGGATCCCCACAAGCAAACGAACATGTATCCAAACAGTGACCAAAGGAGTGGCAGGTGGTACAAATGTCAGGCTTCCAATTATATTTAACAGTAACAAAATTATCGAGGTCATCAATGCAAGCTTTGATCTGATGAGGAAGCAGTTTGTCAGGAGTAATTTCAATCAAGGCTTTAGCAAAAGAGAAGCAGTCACTTTCCACCGTAGTAGAATCAAAGCATTTGAGGATACCAATGCACGATGCAAGCCAGTTGATACCAATTAATGTCTGCAGAATAGTATGAATACGCGAAAAAGTAACCCAAACTGGAATAGACAAGACTTGCTCTCTAGCACTCTCCACAAATGGAGACCAAGTGGTGACAATGAAAGGCTTACCATCAATAATGATAGGATTTGATTCTAACACACGCCTTCTTTCTTCCGCAATAGAGAATTTAAAGTAAAACATACCCTCAATAAAAAATACACGAAGCCTACCTCTAATTTTCCATCTACTACGGCATTGATTTCGGACTAAATTATAGTCCACAACCGAGTCAAGAAAGAATCCCACCAAGAATTCCTTCCATCGAGATATCCCTTCATGAATGACTTCAACCGGAGGGGAATCACCATCCGAATGAGAGAAGTCTATAGGAATGTAATTTCCAGTAGACCGGGGGAGGCCAAAGAAGAGCGACGACCAATGCTTCTCATTACGACTCATAGCGGCATTTGAACAAACTGGAACCGAGCTAGTTGAGTTAAGTTGGAGGTTGTCGGACATTGGGGGTACAGGAGGAACTACTACAACATTAGCACACGAAACGACATCAATGTGACAAGTCCGAAACAGTAACAGGCTCAAGCGAATTAGCAGCGGATATTTGTGAAACATCACCGTACAAACCCAGGTCGTGCACGATACCAAGACCACATGAATTGACCAAATAAATTGGAGAGAGGGACTTACAATTGGAATGGTGGCTAGCGTCAGACGAATTGAGGTCACAAGGATTGCCACCAGCAACAACAGAAACACGATCACCTGTTGGACGAGGAACAGAATAAGATTTCCCAGATCTCGTGCTAGAACCAGGGGAATACGAGAAACGAGATTTATCCTTGCGGTTCTTCGCCATGAGGACATGAGGAACAACGAAGCGAGCGGCGATGACGAAAAGGAAAAAGAAATTTCACAAAACCAGATCCGGAATATCAGACGCGGACGCCATTTCACGAAAAGCTATTTTTACTAAATCATAAGTTGACCATTTTATAAATCTATTATTTAAGTTTATGACATCTTATAACTTATGTAAATCAATCACTTTTAAAGACCTAAGTCTAATTCTTAATTAATGCTAGAATTCATTAATAAAACATTTTCTACGTTATAATTTCCTTTTTTTGTTTATAATCACATTTATAAATTATACTTATCCAATTTCATTTACTCAGAATATTTCACAATCTTTTAGTTTTCATAAATTCCTTAGCTCCACATTAGGTATGATTCGAAAATTTTCAACTGTCCAAAATCGTCGAGAATCCCACTTTATCTTATCAATTAGCGATCCCAATTTATCTTTGGTTTAAAAACTTTTATTAAGATTACTAATCAATGATTCACGTTATTTCTTTAACTTAAGAAAATTATATAGATCGAGTAACTCTGAAACAATCCAAGGAACTGGGTACTACCAATAGTATTATATATCCTCTTAACAAGAAGAGTAATACTTAAGAGAAGTGCTTACCATCCGAACACATCACTTGCCCATTTTTAGTTTATTTTCGAGTCAATCGAATTAGTTATCATAAAATATCTCTTTTTATATTTGAAATAATAATATTTTCAAAATCCTTTAGAGATTACTTTATAGAACCTATTTTATAAATTAACTTCATTTAAATTACCACAATTCTTTTACTCGAGTTTAAATTTTCATTCCTTGTATATTTATCTTTTTACATAATCATTTTCTATTATTTAAATACATTTTCATCTTATATGTTCATTCCTTAAACAAATCTTATTATCAAACACCTTATAGTCAAATTGTGAAACTTAATTCACAAGGTATTTGTACTTAAACTTTTAAATCAAACAATTGATTAATTTATGATAATAACTTAACATTATCATTTCTTAATTTATTATTTTGGAACATGTACTAAAGGTCTTAATTACCTTATCAGATTTCTTACTTATCGATTATCTTTATGAAACATCTTATGGTCAAATTGTGAAATTCTAATCATAAGATGTTCATATTTAAATTTCACCAATCCTGATTTCTAACTATACAACTTTTCAAAATATATACTTTATATTCAGAATATAATCCTAGGTAAAATTATTTCATTTACCAATTTTTTTCAAAATCAGTTTGTTAGTTCGCCTTGTTTAAATGTTTAGGAACCCTCATCGATAACGGTGATCAGGCACATCGTTCGGAATCCATAAATCACTTAATAGATATATCAACACAAAACATTTTATTAGTCACTAACAAATACGAGCTCATATATAATACACTCAAACTCATTCTGAGGTGTTACTAACTCTATTTCTAGTAGGTTATTCATCCTAGGTTATTACTAACCCTATCTCTGATGTGTCTTTACCCCAACCAAAGCCAAGGTTCTCGCTTAACCTTCAACACTGATACCAAATGTAATGGCCCATTTTTCCATATCGTTTGAATCGACAATAAACCTCATATGTCCAACTCAAATTGCATGAATAAGCGGATCATTAAGAGTAGAAAGAAAATAAAGACAGAACATAATCTCACACGAATGGAATAACATGTATTACTTCAGTAATAATCTTTATAGTGGAAAATTTTAAATACAGTATCAGAGTCTAACCTAAATTCGTCTTGGGCAGTAATAAATTCATGTTCTTACAATTGCCGACAAACATCAAACTAAAACAAACAAACCATAGCGGATAATAGAATACATCCATACAATGATGAAGATCTTCAGCTTTCCTTTAGAAACTCCAACCGTCTTCAACTAAACCTGAAACTACTCGGATCTGACCCGAGTATTAAAAATACCCAGATCAGGCTTGGTAAACCAGCGTGAGATACTTGAAATTTAAATGTATAGATCATGACGTTGTTATCAAAACCTTTGAAAAGAAGGGTATCTCATAAGACCACGCCCATACATACACATGGACGCGTTTTTACCTTATGATAACCAAAACATTTTTATACCAAAATACACTTGATATTATTTCTAATGACATTCTTTTGAAAACACTTTTCAAATAAACTTATTCAAATAACGTATCAATACCTGAACTAAGTCTAAGGTAATATCCCGGACTAGGTCAACGGAATATCCTAAAGGAATATATGATACCAAAAGGGGTAGCTGAAATGTTTGCAAGTCATTACAGCTATTTTGGGAATACAATCAAAACCGTAAATCTCGTATTGGGATTGGATTTCCAACTTGATAGGAAACTAGTGGAAAGATCAATATGTATCCACGGCTTACATCCATGACTCTGACGTCGTTACACAACAATACAAATGGCTAAAAGTGGATGCAATCTGCGAATAACATCCAAGGACTCAGATATCGCGCATCCTTGCCATGAGGCCCAGACGTATCTGGTACCTAAGGCTCATAACATCTGATAACCCAAATCACTACTATCCGAAATGTAAGCATACATCTGACCACATAGAATCCCATCATAATCGGAGTATGAGGCTCGCGAGGCTATTATCAATTTATTCAAAGCCACGCTTTTCATACAAAACCACGCTTTGATCATAACAGGTTCCACTTTGAATGCCACACTGCCATACCTTTGATCACTATTTAACTCCCATATGCATACAACCTCTGAGCTCGTATGTCTCAGAGAAGAGTGTTAAGCTAAGAGAAGTTGCCTTCTCCGCCCTCACAGATGTACATTTGTAAAATACAAACGTTGTGTTTCAGAAATGAAATGTCAGATATTCGTCCGTACAAGTTCGTTCTGGGACTGAACTAACCTGAAGGCACTCTCGTACTACCACTAGTAGCGAGTAGTCCTTGCAATCCGAAAAATCTCCATTATGAGGTGACCACTCCTATAAATAACTTTATAATGGGGGCCAACTAGAGCATGTTCAACAAGTAGTCTTCATGCTATAAAGATCCACGTTCTTCAATAATCATCATCTTCAACATATCTTCACTTTTGAACGTATACAATGGTTCGAAGTGGTTTTCAAATAGGAATTACCCATACTCCAGTTCCTTCGAAGCCAATCATCGCTTTAAAAGATGTTAAGTTTATATATGGATATCAATCATCAATCAATTACTTCATCTTTTATTTAAATCAAATATCTTTCTTAGATATATTCTTTTCAGTTTATTCCATTTTCTTCTCAAATGTATATGGAATCATTAAGCCTCATTTATCAAACCATTTGGTTTATTTAAACCTTTATTAAATCTTGGAATAATTCCAATTCATTTTCTCATTTACTTAGGAAAACTTTTCCAAATCATTCATTAAATCTTAATCAAAGATATCTTATATTCAAGTTATAACTTTTAACTTAGGGAAAATATTCCCAAATCATTCATTAAATCTTAATCAAAGATTTCTTATATTCAAGTTATAACTTTTAACTTAGGAAAAATATTCCTAAATCATTCGTTAAATCTAGATCAAAGATTTCTTATATTCAAGTTATAGCTTTTAACTTAAGGAAAATATTCCCAAATCATTCATTAAATCTAAATCAAATATTTTCTTCTTAACTTCAAATCATATTCTTGCAAATCGAAGATTTTCATAACAGAGCACTACTTCCACTTAAATATGATAAATTTCACCTCCATAGACTAATAGCAAGTTTCACCTCCAGGGACTAATGGCAAGTAATCCTACATCATGAAGATCTTTGTCATCAATGATCATTGTCTTCAATATGTTTTATTTTGAAAATTAGTTTGAAGGTGTTTTCAGATAGGAATTACCCAAATCTGATCCTGGTTCCTTCGTACTAATCATTGATAAAAAGATGTTAAATGGTTAGTGAACATTCAAAGAATTTGCTGCTTTTCTTTTATCTTGAAAAAAACTTAAATATGATCTTTTAGAGCATCCGGGCTTTCCTTTCGATCTATTCCACCCCCCCGCTTAAAAGGAGAAAACATAGGCCATGTAAGTTCAGGGCACTAGTTTCTCCATCCCTAATCTTAGTTAAACACCTTATTTTATCATCCAAAATCTCATAGGTGGGACAAATGTACTAGTCGTTTCCGCATACTCAGTTTGTTATTACATTCAATATTCTTCACTTTTTTTTGGTATAAACAATTCATCTTAACAATTTATTCAAACTCTTATTAAAACTTCCAAATCATCTTTATATTACTTAGTTATTCCTTTAAAGTCATTCACAAAAGATTTAGGAAATAGTTGTTAAGTTTAAACTCATATTCAAAAGGTTATAGAATTCACAACATAAAAGTGCTGCGGAAAGTGTTATGTAAGCTCATTTGATTTAAACAACTTTTTAATATTTGAGAATTCATATTTTCCATTTCAAATCTCTTTTAAACCATTTTAATAGATTTATCAAATTTATTTCATATTTTTAATCATTTAAAAATATCATTTATAAATAAATCACTTTTTGGATTCCGAACTGCAAAACTACGATGTTATTAGAAAATTGTTTTGGACATATTTCAAACTCTACTTTATGAAATCTTGATTTTCTTTCTTCGTTGGAAAACTATTATCATTGTGGACCAAAGAATTTTTATTTCGAAGAAATACAACTTATAAATCATTCTCTACGTCAATTTGAAGTTACACGTCGAAATTTACGAACTACCACTACGCTTCATGCTCGATTTTGACCAATTTTGTGAATTGCTTCGGAACTTGTCTGAAACACTTCGAATTTTTTTTAAACCATATTTAAAATATATTAACTTATTCAAAATCATTAAGAGGCTAAATAACTTCCACACACATGTTTGTATGGATTTAATTCTCATTTAATTTACTTTGCCTAATTACTAATCATTTTTCTTATCATTTGTCAAACCAAGTTATCATCCATATCACAAACATGTAATCAATCATAATATCAACCAAGTTATCATCCACTAAATCATCCATTATACACTAAACTTTTAAATCATTATTCTTGAAATAATTTATGGATTTATTAGAAAATAAGAGTACTCACCTTTAACCAAATTGATTAACTTCCTACCAACATTCATATCATCCAACACTTCACTTAAACTTCAACTAATCAACTTCTACTCCATTTCTTTTGTTTTAGGACATCGACCACTTCCAAACAACCATATGGCTCGGCCATACCTTGATCTTCCTCTTCCTCCATCGTTTCTTCACTTCTTAGATGCTAAACCATGTTCTAATAGTATCCTAAGGTCTTTGGTAAAGTTTGATGGTGTTTGCAGTTGATTTGATATGATTTTGAAAAAGTTAATAAGCATTTGGAAGAGAAGAAGAAGCCATTAAAGCTCTAAAGAAGAAGAAGAAGAGAGCTTAGAAAAGAAAGAATAAGAAGAATGAAAAGTGCGAAAAAGAAGTGAGAAAGTGGTTTTGTAACGACCCGAAATTTTCGAACCTGAGAATTCCAGATAGTTATGGAAAAGAAGAAAGAGATAGAAGAAGAAGAACAGAAGCACCAAACATCTCACATTCGCAGCGGATAAAATATAATAATAAATAATAACAGTTTACAAAAGAATACTATATCTATCGATTACATTTAATATACATCAGAGTTTCACATATACACTGACACTGAATATATACAATAATTATATATCAGATTAACAATAATACAATTACAACGGAAACACTCTATACGTACTTGCCTTCCAGTTAGCCTCCTAAGCTCCAGAACGCCCTACCTGAAATTCTGTAATACTCGGTCTGACCCGAGCATTACACCAAAGTAACACCCGGGTCAGGCTGGAAACCAGCGTGAGTGATCTCAACTAACATGGAATACCAAAGCAAACAACTTATATAAAATCCGGGGTAACTCAAACCAATTTTACAAGTTCACAATATGTTATAGACATAACTAATTTCACACATCCATTTCCTAAGTACCAAAGCTTAGATTTAAATAGTCCAATTCCTTTAAATCACTTCACTCCAGCATATAGATTTCACATATCAACCCATAAAAATATTCGAAGTGGTTTCGGGTATTTTCCAATATCCGATCCCGGCCTCTTCGAGTCTCACATCATCTTATTCCAATTTATCCATACGAAATACACAACATTTCATATTAGAGGTATCAACTCATTCAAGCGTCCAATACCATTCAATCATCCATTCGTAAAGCTTAATCGCATACAAGCCAATTCAATTTACTTCAGTTGAATTTCAATCCTCAATTACTTAGATTTCTTTATTAATTAATTTCCAAGCTAATTAATTAATCAATTCTTCCATATTCATTCATTTTAATTAATCCCCCTGGATTAATTATCTTCTAATTTCATTCAAGTAATTATCTTTAATTCATTTCACGATATTAATTATTCTTAACCCAAAATCAATAAGAAATCTTAATTATTTCACAAATTTAATTAACTATATTAATTACATTAATCCTTAATTTCTTATATTACTTAATTTCTCATAAGTCGCATATTATGGATTAATCAACCTTAATTTACCAATCTTTAATTACATCATTAATTATGTAAATTATTGATTTCCAATATATTTCAATTTACCTAAATCTAAATTAAGTATACTAATTAAACCACAATACTACTCATTCTTGGTTTATCTCAACCTTTAAGTTAACTATCTATTTATTTACTCCTTTAAATAAATCAATTTCCTCTTAATTAATCTCTTGATTAATTACACAAAGTAATTATATTTTATTTTAATTTAATTATGTAATTGTTCATCAAACCATCCATTGATTATTCTGAATTAATTAAACTTCATTAATTAACTTAATCCATAATTAATTAATTCCAAACCCTTGATTACAAAGTTAATTAACCTAAATTATTAATTAATTGAACTAATTATTTATTTATTTATTTTAATTACACTTCAAATTTAATGAACCAGAGTTCATTAAGCCCTTAACAACATTAGAATGAAAATGTTCTCTTATTTATAACATTAAATCTAAACAATTTAAAAACCCAAACCCTTCGAGTCAACCCCAATTAACTCGAGATCAAATCAAAACAAAGTCACATCATCTTTAATAGCACATCCAATCAATTTATTCATCCAACCAATTATTAAAATTTAACCATTTAAATTTAAATAGAAATCCATAGAGTGAGATTTACTCACCTCTAATTTCGATTTGCAAATCCGAACCAATCTCGGCTTGGCTTCACGGTTTCCGACCTTGTATAAACATTACACAATTTATTAATATTTGAATTATTTAATAATCAATTTTCATGTAATAAATTCTGGTTGACTATTAATTTCCCTTCTCGAAATTACTAATAAAAATAAATTATAGATTTCAAAAAGAAAATCTACTTGTATAAATTCCTTAAACCTTTAAAACTACCTATATATATTTTAAGTTAAAACATAATGGCTTTATATATATAACTAACTGGAAATTATAACACTTAATCATAAATATATATAGGGTATTTATTTTCCTAGACCTCATATATCTATATAACAGATAAAATTAACTACATAACTTATTGTAAAATCCCAGAAATCATATTCTTTTTATTTAACATAACAGCATTACTTTTATAAATTCGAAATAAATAAAATATTACAGAAGAAGGGCAAACGAACTAACCTTCCCGAAGCGACCTGCCTACTCGCGCACGCGAGCTACATCCGATCGCCACAACTGCCGCCACCACCAGGCTCCACACGAACGGCCACTGCCATCGCAAGGGACGCGACCAGCGCTTCGGCAAGAGCGACCTCGAAATCACGAGCACGACAACCATGAACCCCCCCAAGCCCTCCACGATCGAACGATTGCATTTGTTCGCTAAATTTTTTCGAAAGCTTCGGCCCCTTTTCTTTCTTCTTTTTTTATTGAGTACGATCTGTTAAGAATAGAGAGGGGAAGGGAAACTTATAATAGGGTTAGGAATAGCTTCCCGAGTAAGTCTCATTTTATATAATTAAATACGAAAATATCTCGTGATCCATAACGTGAAATACCAAACTCTGAATCAGATATGCCGACTGACGTTTATAAGGTTTTACCCGCGTTCCGATCACAATGGAACGTGTTTCGGAGGCTAATTTGAACGTACGTACGAGTTACGGAATTAAACGATCGGTTTTAAATTAAATCGATTAAAATAGTTCTAAGCGTTTTGAGCTGCCAGTGTCAAACGACCACTTCGATTGCTATGAAAATTGAAATCCGAACATAACTAACTATTACGGATCCAATGGAACCGGTTCCGTCGAATTCCGAGACCGTGCCTCGAAAGGCTATTTTTAAATATCGATTTAAATGATATATTTTCAAAATTGAACAAATCACCTTTAAATTAAATTCCAATCATTCTAGTATCTCCAGTATTATCATTATAAATTTTATAAGCCTTCGAATTATTCAAACAGGTTTAGAAATTTCAGATTCAACAATTTACCCAATTTTCAATTATTAAATTCAATATTTAAACTATATAATTCAATGATTTAATTATCAAGTAAATATTGATATCTGGAATTCAAGTTAAAATTAACTTTTAAATATTTAAAATCGATTAATTATTTCAATTTAATTCGATAAATTTCCGGGTTGTCACATTCGTCCCCCCTTAAAAGAATTTCGTCCCCGAAATTACTAGTTAGGAGGAATGGACCAATACCCGTTTACTTTTTCCCAAAACCCACAATTCAACAGTCTTACCAACTATCCTTTATTAAAGACCCACTATCACCTTAACCAACTTTCCAAAACCTCCTATAGTTTCAATCAATACACTTCTGCTCAATCATCTAAATTTCAATTTAAAACCAAATTTTGAATTATCAAAATTTTCTCAAAATTTTTCTAACTCTCTAAATTTCCAAAAATTTTTGCCAGCGTCTCCTTTGCGCGGCTAGCTCGGTACAACTACAAAAGGCCTCTACGGGCTACCAAATTCCAAAAGAAAACAAAAGCCAAGTGGCTACATCAAAATCCCAATCCAATTTCATTCAGAAATTTTAAATACATACCATTTTGACGGGCAATTCAAATTTATCTTTTGGTATCAAATCCAATTTTCTTTTCCTCTTTTTAATACCTGCATATCTTACTTAACAATAATATCCAATCTTAACATTTTCAAATCATTTTATACATTTCCTTACATAGGTTCATATCTATTTCAAAATTAGTTTTTCCATTTCATATGAATTCGATTTGTCTTCACTTCTGAGTATTAAATTTTATCTTTCATTTATAACTGATTCATCTACTGATTTACTTTAATTTCCCAAAAATTGCCAAAAAATTTCTAACTCCCAAAATTTTCGAATTTTTTTGCCAGAGTCTCCTTTGTACGGAGGAGCTTTTACAATTTGACAAGAGATATAAATATGTATACATCGACCCACACGGTCGAAAAAAGCAAAAATAGTTCATATTTCCTACTTTTATTGCGTAGGCGTACCTTATTTAGCATTTTAAGCAAGCAGCTTATTAATTTAAGCAAATAGCGCAATCCAAATCAACCAAACGCTCCCCGGTACCTGTACTTACTCAATTTAAATATGAAAGTGTCATATATTGAAAATCTATTAGCATTTCACTTATTTTCAATAGCTAAACACATGTATATCTTAAGCAACAAGCACCAAAACCTTTCCATAAGCGATTTATATAATCTTAAAGCTAATTCAATTGCTTTCAACCAATTTATAAACCATTTCATTAAATTTTATTAGTTTTCAACTCGATTTCTTATATTCAATTTATTTTTAATCCAAACAAGCTCATATTCAATTCAATTACTCAGAACCAATTTTATTTAATCTCTATTGACTCATAGCATTTTAATTACTTTCATTTACGCCAAACGACAGCCACTTTTATGCAATTTCGACGATATTCGTTTAATAGAGTATCTATTTTAGTTTATAACTACTTTAAATTAATTTTCAACTCATTTTATATTTAATTCCATTTCATTTCTAATTTATTCACCCACCATTCATTAGCTCGACATATTTTATCCTTGTATACTACTAGCCATTCCCAAATTAATTCAATCCAAGCTTTATTTAATAGGTTTTCACCCTTGTTCGAAGCCAAGCTTCCATAAATTTTAAACTTAAGTTAATTTACTTTAATTTATTCCAACATCAAACTTAAGTTTACTTCTATTTGATCCTCATTTAATCTACTTCCATTAAATTCAGTTAGCCCATTAATTTTAAATTTTAATTTTAAATTCACCTTCTCAATTTATCAAAATAATATCCAACCACATACTTATCTCATTTATACTTCAAATTAATATACTACCAAATTTAAGTTCAGTCTGATAATCTAATTCCAATCACAATTTTGATTTAGTTTTTATTCTATCAGACTTCATCCATTTATTATTTAACTCAATTAACCCATTTCAATTTTTAATTCAAACCATTTCTATCATAATCACTTCTCTTATATCCAATTTACTTGCAAATTTCATTAAATATTATTCAAATCACCCTTGAATTTCATTTGTAATTCAAACCATCACATTTTTCAATCCAACTCTATTTTATTTTTATTTTACAACATTTTCTCTTTTTAATTCATTATCAAATCTAAGTCGAATTCTATTTAAAATTCGAATTCATTTTCAAACCCATTATCACTTACAACCCATTTATTTACCCAAGTTAAATTTTATTAATATACTCAACCAAATAATTATTTAGTCAATTAGTTTACTTTTGACTTCTAAATCAATACAAATTCACTTCATTAAAATTCCAGTTTGGATTTCCTTTTTATTTTCCCAAATTCCAACATCTTTATTTAAAATATTTAGAAATGCTTTTAAATTTACATCATACATAGTAAAATAGCTCTTTATAAAAATACTTCTTATAACTCGATGTCTCCACCAGTCCATCCTTGTTCTCACAGAAATTCAGTCATACGGTGATCAGACGTAGAACTGAAAATCTATAAGTACTTGGTAAAACCATTTTCAACATCCAGTGAAAATACTTTTGAAAATAATTTTATTGAAAATATAGAAAACAGTTTTTGAAAATAGAAGAAATATCTTTGGTGAGGATGCTCTGGAAATCATCAATCCCATCCATGGTCGCAGTTAACTCGATGGTTACATTGCCATCCCGACAAAATCCATAGATAACTGTAGGCCTCCGCGCCGCTCGATTACGCCATGGAACCTACGACAGATCGCAGCTACAACTGGGGTTACGTAGCTATCACAGCAAAAACCCATATAACTGTAGGTATCAGCGCCATCGAATTTCGCTGCTCCACTCCACTTGACCATAGATCGCAGTCTACCGATGTTGCGTTGCCTTCCCGGCAAAATCAAGTGTAGACTGTTGGCACTCATCCTCCACACGAATTTCGCTTTGGTCCCCACAGTAAATCGCAGCGACATCGAGTTACACTGTCGTCACAGCATAACCCAAATGCCTCTATAGGCATCAGTGCCCTCGACTTTCGCTACCCAATAATCCTCAAGAACTAGTTTTGTCCGAACTCCTCACAGGATCAACTTTAGAACCCCCACTTGAGGCTCAAGGCATCACCACCCGGTGGCACTCCTAAGAAGTTCATTTCAAGGGAGCGCCTTTTTCCCAAGAGCCATCATCAAAACATTTTATACTATACACATATAGTATCTTCAAATCATACACCTAGTATGATCTCATACAAAGCTCATTTATACAAAATCGATTATTCCAAAATCGATAATTCTCAAACTAGGCTTTCCAAATTCTCATATTGATTTTACCCAAAAATCAAAAGCCTTTCCAAATCCAAAGGTTCTCAAAACCCTTTCCAAAATCCTCATAAGATCCTTTATATATATTCAAAATTATATATATAATTTTTAAAACTTTGGATCATTTCAAACTTGTATAAAATCCCTTTATACTTCAAACATTTCAAAACATTTTTCTTCCAACAATAAAATCAACAAGGGAAGATTTATCTTATATAACAAAGATATACAACTTTGTTTATTCAAAACCAAACATTCAAATTTGATCACTCTTTCCAATATCAATTTTATTCCAAATCCGTAAGATGTACACATATCATCCGTACTCATATCAATCTGATCGCTCGCTCGATCACACAATTTCACTTCCGAACTAGTATCGTCCACCCGACTTCCTAGTGCGGACACTGATCTGGTTTCTTGATCAGAAACCGTCATTCTCCTTGCATAGCTATAACTATGATAGAGAACATTCAGAACCAATCAACAATCCATATCCAGGTTCGCCGTCGAAAATCGAGTGAAAAATTCCAACTCGGATCGATAACTATCACGAAATTCTGTACTCGAATCTGAATCAAACCATTATGCGAAAAGAATAATATACGTATATCCTACGTATTTAACTTCATTGATTATTAGCCAAATCCATTTCCTTTCTATTCACACTTCCTTAAATTTCCATTCACTTATTTACAATTGCCTTAATCCCCATTTGGATCATCACTTCAGTTCTTATCTCGGTTGGGTATTAAATCCATAACAGTTTGAACTCCGACCAGTTTATATTTAAAAAATAGCTTGAATTTTAAAAAAAAATAGATAAGTAGTTGAAAAATAAATATTAGTTTGCAAAATAGCTATAAAATAGGTAACTAACTGTAAAATAGTTGAGAAATAGCTAAATAGTTTCAGAAATTTTAGATAATTGCAAAATAGTTGGAAATTAATAATTTATTTATAAAATAGTTGAAAAATAGTAATTAGTATAGAAAACAATTGAAAGATGGTTAAATAGCTCCAAAAATAATGGTAAAACAAATATAAAATAAGTTAGCTTTATGAAAGAAAAGTTGTATATATTAAATAGCTTAGAAAAATAAGTTTGTATTAAAACAATTTATTTAAAATAGTCAAGAGTCAAACTGTTCTTAACCCATCTCGAATTATATAAATTCGAATTAAATCCTCAAAGGTTGGTTTAACTCTTTAAACCAAATTAACTTTTATTTTAAGATTTTTAATCTATTTAATTTCCGAGTCCAATTCTCAGAATTCCAATTTAAATTATTTTTATTTATGTATTTCAAGGTTCAATACAATTTTATTTGTTTTCAAAATTTAAATTATTATTCAGTTTTATCTTCCAGTTTGAAGCCAGGTCTTAAACAAATATATTTTACAAATTCAATTATTCAAAATTTTAATTCAAAGTAATTCCATACCCTTAATTCCAAATGAAAGTTTAACTTCCCTTTTTCTCAATAATGGATATATCACCACACTTCATTTCTATTTCATTTAAACCAAACCAATTCACAATTAAAGATTTTCATTAACAGTAGGATGATATTATCCAATTTATTTTAAAACGTCCATCCATTTTCAATTTTAAATCTCAAACCCGTTTTGAGATCACACAAATTCCCAATTCAAATCAACCATTTAACTTTCCAAGTTAAGTTCCAATTTCATCTTGAAATTTTCAATTCAGGTTGCTTGTTCTACATTTATTTAACTTTCCCAAAGTTAAATTCCAATTTTACTTAACCCAATCAACCTCATTCAATCCTTAAACTTCACAATAATAATCTTCCCACTTAAAAACTTATATCACTTTGGGTTTTTACATCACACTTCAGGGAAAAATCAAAACTCAACTTCTTAGAGTTTATTTCAAATTATCTTTAGTATTATGTATATCCATACATATATACATATTTATTTCTTGGCCCTCCCAGCCATGTTTTACAATTTTAAACTACCTTTGGTTTTAAATTCAAATCAAATTTCAAACAACCCATTGTTTCCAACAAGTCCCAGTTATCCAAATAATACTTATTTATTATTTTTCATTACTTTGAAACAAAATTTCGAATTCTGGGACCAGATTTAGAATCATTTTCAATCCATTAAATTTTAATTTGGTTGTATTTTTTTTTGTTTCTACTTAATTTAATTCCAATTCTAGACTTTAGTTTGGTTGTATTATATTACTTCTTAATTTTAATTTCAATAATTAACAACCAATCACCTTAATATTTATTAGAAGGAAATATTGCTTTATATATATCAAAATATATTTTATATAAAATCATTTAAAATCTTTATATAAGAAAATAACAAGTATGCGCTCATATATATATATATACTCGACTCATTCTAGAGCAATACAGACTCTATTAAATGAGTAATCGCCACTAGAGCCAAGGTTCTCGCTTAACCTTTCTGCTCTGATACCAAATGTAACGACCCGAAATTTTCGAACCCGAGAATTCCAGATAGTTATGGAAAAGAAGAAAGAGATAGAAGAAGAAGAACAGAAGCACCAAACATCTCACATTCGCAACGGATAAAATATGATAATAAATAATAACAATTTACAAAAGAATACTATATCTGTCGATTACATTTAATATACATCAGAGTTTCATATATACACTGACACTGAATATATACAATAATTATATATCAGATTAACAATAATACAATTACAGCGGAAACACTCTATACGTACTTGCCTTCCAGTTAGCCTCCTGAGCTCCAGAACGCCCTACCTGAAATTCTGTAATACTCGGTCTGACCCGAGCATTACACCAACGTAACACCCGGGTCAGGCTGGAAACCAGCGTGAGTAATCTCAACTAACATGGAATACCAAAGCAAACAACTTATATAAAATCCGAGGTAACTCAAACCAATTTTACAGTTCACAATATGTTATAGACATAACTAATTTCACACATCCATTTCCTAAGTACCAAAGCTTAGATTTAAATAGTCCAATTCCTTTAAATCACTTCACTCCAACATATAGATTTCACATATCAACCCATAAAAATATTCGAAGTGGTTTCGGGTATTTCCCAATACCCGATCCCGGCCTCTTCGAGTCTCACATCATCTTATTCCAATTTATCCATACGAAATACACAACATTTCATATTAGAAGTATCAACTCATTCAAGTATCCAATACCATTCAATCATCCATACGCAAAGCTTAATCGCATACAAGCCAATTCAATTTACTTCAGTTGAATTTCAATCCTCAGTTACTTAGATTTCTTCATTAATTAATTTCCAAGCCAATTAATTAATCAATTCTTCCATATTCATTCATTTTAATTAATCACCCTGGATTAATTATCTTCCAATTTCATTCAAGTAATTATCTTTAATTCATTTCACGATATTAATTATTCTTAACCCAAAATCAATAAGAAATCTTAATTATTTCACAAATTTAATTAACTATATTAATTACATTAATCCTTAATTTCTTA
This sequence comes from Allium cepa, assembly GCA_030765085.1. Lineage (NCBI taxonomy): Eukaryota > Viridiplantae > Streptophyta > Magnoliopsida > Asparagales > Amaryllidaceae > Allium > Allium cepa. The sequence goes on from CM060934.1 coordinate 609,888,199, forward strand.
TATTACTTAATTTCTCATAAGTCGCATATTATGGATTAATCAATCTTAATTTACCAATCTTTAATTACATCATTAATTATGTAAATTATTGATTTCCAATATATTTCAATTTACCTAAATCTAAATTAAGTATACTAATTAAACCACAATACTACTCATTCTTGTTTTATCTCAACCTTTAAATTAACTATCTATTTATTTACTCCTTTAAATAAATCAATTTCCTCTTAATCAATCGTCTTAATTAATCTCTTGATTAATCACAAAGTAATTATATTTTATTTTAATTTAATTAAGTAATTATTCATCAAACCATCCATTGATTATTCTGAATTAATTAAACTTCATTAATTAACTTAATCCATAATTAATTAATTCCAAACCCTTGATTACAAAATTAATTAACCCAAATTATTAATTAACTGAACTAATTAATTAATTATTTATTTTAATTACACTTCAAATTTAATGAATCAGAGTTCATTAAGCCCTTAACAACATTAGAATGAAAACGTTCTCTTATTTATAACATTAAATCTAAACAATTTAAAAACCCGAACCCTTCGAGTCAACCCCAATTAACTCGAGATCAAATCAAAACAAAGTCACATCATCTTCAATAGCACATCCAATCAAGTTATTCATCCAACCAATTATTAAAATTTAACCATTTAAATTAAATAGAAATCCACAGAGTGAGATTTACTCACCTCTAATTTCGATTTGCAAATCCGAACCAATCTCGGCTTGGCTTTACGGTTTCCGACCTTGTATAAAAATTACATAATTTATTAATATTTTAATTATTTAATAATCAATTTTCATGTAATAAATTCTGGTTGACTATTAATTTCCCTTTTTGAAATTACTAATAAAAATAAATTATAGACTTCAAAAAGAAAATCTACTTGTATAAATTCCTTAAACCTTTAAAACTCCCTATATATATTTTAAGTTAAAACATAATGGTTTTATATATATAACTAACTGGAAATTATAACACTTAATCATACATACATACATACATACATACATATATATATAGGGTATTTATTTTCCTGGACCTCATATATCTATATAACATATAAAATTAACTACATAACTTACTGTAAAATCCCAGAAATCATATTCTTTTTATTTAACATAACAACATTACTTTTATAAATTCGAAAAAAAATTACAGAAGAAGGGCAAACGAACTAACCTTCCCGAAGCGACCTGCCTACTCGCGCACGCGTGCTACATCCGATCGCCACAACTGCCGCCACCACCAGGCTCCACGCGAACGGCCACTGCCATCGCAAGGGACGCGACCAGCGCTTCGGCAAGAGCGACCTCGAAATCGCGAGCGCGGCAACCATGAACCCCCGCAAGCCCTCCACGATCGAACGATTGCATTTGTTCGCTAAATTTTTTCGAAAGCTTCGCCCCTTTTCTTTCTTCTTGTTTTTTTTATTGAGTACGATCTGTTAAGAATAGAGAGGGGAAGGGAAACTTATAATAGGGTTAGGAATAGCTTCCCAAGTAAGCCTGATTTTATATAATTAAATACGAAAATATCTCGTGATCCATAACGTGAAATACCGAACTCTGAATCAGACATGCCGATCGACGTTTATAAGGTTTTACCCGCGTTCCGATCACAATGGAACGTGTTTTGGAGGCTAATTTGAACTTACGTGCGAGTTACGGAATTAAACGATCGGTTTTAAATTAAATCGATCAAAATAGTTCTAAGCGTTTTGAGCTGCTAGTGTCAAACGACCACTCCGATTGTTATGAAAATTGAAATCCGAACATAACTAACTATTACGGATCCAATGAAACTGGTTCCGTCAAATTCCAAGACTGTGCCTCGGAAGGCTATTTTTAAATATCGATTTAAACGATATATTTTCAAAATTGAACAAATCACCTTTAAATTAAATTCCAATCATTCTATTATCTCTAGTATTATCGTCCTAAATTTTATAAGCCTTCGAATTATTTAAACAGGTTTAGAAATTTCAGATTCAACAATTTACCCGATTTTCAATTATTAAATTCAATATTTAAACTATATAATTCAATGATTTAATTATCAAGTAAATATTGATATCTGGAATTCAAGTTAGAATTAACTTTTAAATATTTAAAATCGATTAATTATTCCAATTTAATTCGTTAAAATTTCCAGGTTGTCACATGGTTGGTATTTGTAGAAAAAGAAATGAAGCGGTAAGTTACCAAAATATCCCTTTACCAAATTACCAAAATAACCTTACTTACTTTAAAGTAATTGTAACATCCCGCCTTTTCGCACGATTTAAACGGACACACGTGCCAATTCAAACCATACGTAAGGGCGGATTGTTATGGGATAAATAAGAAAAACAAAGAAAGAAAAAAAAACTAAACAGAATCTTACAGCGGAAGGATAAAATATAATAATCAAATATACAGTTCATGAAGCTGTTTTACAAAACCTTTGATTTTATTTATACAATACATATCAGAGTACACATACCATACGACAAAGCAGCGGAACAATATGAGTGTAGTGGAATATAATTAATACTAATAATAGAAATCTCCGTCTTCGTCCTCTAGAGCTAAAGTCTTCGATCCTGAAACGCTCGGATTGACCCGAGCGAATTTGAAAAGACAAAACACTCGAGTCAGAACTAAAAGATCTTATGTGAGTTAAATTAACAGAAATAAATATGAGTACAGTAACTCAAGAGATGCTCGGGATTTACATCTCCTAAGGATCCGTTAAACTATTTACTATGTAGTATGTTGCGCTATTATAATAGTGTCTAATTGTAAAATAAACTTACTTTTAAATAGCGTTAAGGCTTTACATTTTCCACCTTAACACGTTTATATATTCCCATAGTCTATACAGTACCGTAATCTCCCCCGTAATGGGCGTCGTCAGAGGGCACTCCATAGGTATGGTACAAAACAAAATCGTATAAGGTGCGCTAGGGTAGGTGACACGGCACAACTAGGCAATGCCAGGGTAGATATACCAATTACGCTTTCGGGCCGATGGAAACGCACAGTGCGCAGCTGCCGCCCACCTCGGACAAACTCCCCACATCAAAGAAATCAAAAGTGAAGGTGGCCACCGAAAATCCAAAGTTTGAGTATAGTATCGAAGGGAAGTGTCCGATCAGAGGTGCTACCTCATTAACCCGTCGATCGCTCATGTTTTAGCCACCTTGTGCCAACTCACGGGAGTTGGGTCCTCGTATTTACCTTTAAAGGAAACGCCTCCACCAACCTACTTCATTCTGGAATCTCCACCGCGTACACTGTTGTTAAAGTGATTTTCGGAGTTGGCAGAGAGTATGACAACTTCCGATCCCGGTCTCTTCAACAACCAAACGTTATTATAACACCGCGGTCCTTTAAAATAATTTATACTTTTAAAACCAGAATATAATGTCCATTTCAAAACCATGTAAATATGATATCCCTTCCTTTTAAAACCCCAAAACAATATGATATCATCTTTATTTTCCAATATACTCTTTCCAAAAATCATAGTGGTTTCAAAGTAAAATATTTAGAAATCAAAACTCTTGAATATAATATTTCCAAATTATACTACCTTGAAAACATAGCTTTGAAACAAAATTTCCATCTCTTAAATGGTTAAATATTAAATTACTTTTATAAAACAAAATAGCTTCTTTAGATTTCACAAATCAATTTCAAATATCGATTTAAACTACCAAATACCATTTCAATTCTTATGTTTCAAAGCTTTAAATATTTCACCATTTCAAAAACAAACTCATTTGACAAACCCATATATATCAAATTCAATTACTTATTATTTAGACTTCAAATGTTTACTTAATGAATTCAATATAATTTAAGTAAAACCTTTAACTTCACATAATTGGAAAATCTTTTTATCAAACTTGATATATTCATTTAAATCAACATGATATTCATTTAAATCACTTTACACAAAAATCAAGTTATAAAAATCATATCCTTTAAAAAAATTAATTTTTATTAAATTTCAATTTAACTTAATATTCATCTTCCAAATCTTATTCTCATTTAAGTCATAAAAACTCCAGAAATTAGATTTTAAATAAATGCTTAATCGTATTTGATCTTAAAAATTATTTTATACTTCAAATCAAATTTATACAAAGCTTAAACCCGAAAATTACTATATATATAAATAACTAATTCAATATCCCATAAACCATATATATATAGCTTTACAAAACCATAAAAACATTCCAAAATATATTTTATATATATACCGCGGTGCCTGTATAAATTTTTTTTACCCTATGGTCAAGTGATACGGATGTTTATCATTTCAATCCGCAATTTAAAATAAAATGCGGTGGTATATCATTTCAAACCGCAATCCCGAATGAATGAAATGCATAGCAACTTGCAATTAATAAAATAAATCATCCATTCATCCATCAAATCATACATCCATTTATCCCAGTCATCATCCAATTTCAAACAATCATCAATATATAACAGGTGATAAATAATGGTATCAATTATCAGTTTATAATCAAAATAAATTTAATAACTGTTAATTGGCAGTTTATATGCAAAAATAAACGTAAACTTAACTGGCAGTTAATATGAAATAAAATTTAACATAACTATGCCTGGCAGTTAATATGAAATAAATAAATTCTAACTGTCAAATTTATATGCAATAAATAAATAAATTTACAGTCTTATTAAATAAATGCGTTTAAACAGAAATAGTGAATAAAATATGCCAAACAGTCATAAAATAATTTCTACCCATATCTAAAAGTAATTTAACAAACCCAAGAAATTTTAGAAATTGTGAGTGGGTTAAAACACTCACCTTTTGAATTTAAATCGAATTTAAATCTGATTTAAACCCAAAAATTCGACGGTCTCCAAATCTGTCCGAACCAGAATCAAAAGATCTAGAATTTAATTACGATCCTAACAAAAAAAATCGCGCGTGAAACGGAGTTCGTATGTGGAAGTTAAATGTATTAACGCGTTTGAAAAATCAAAATTAAATTAAATTCAAACAAAATAAGCCTACCTATTACTACTTGCCACGTCAGCGTTTCCTGCGCACCCCTAGTGACTAATCTCACCAAACCCATGTTCCAAACTCGCAAATAGATGAAGAAATCAAAAAGCCCCAATTCAACCTTTTGGGTTTCGAATTTTACACGTTTGACCGTGATTTCTGGTTGTCTCAAGCGACTATTGCAAAAACAGAGACTGCGCTTAGATCCGTAGATGAAAACTACAACATAATTTTTTTTTCTTAGAACTTTGATTTTTTTTTTGATTTTTGAATAGAATTGGATCTGAAATTTGCATCCATTTAGGAAGAGAAAGAATTGAAGAAAATGAACGCACAAATAAAAGAGAATAGATGGAGGCTAGGGTTTATAATTGGGTTTATATAGATAGGTTAGAATTAGAGTAGATGGATCTGATAAACAAACGCGCTGAACGATAATTTAAATTAACGTAATAATTACAAATCACCATACTATGAAGACATTTACGTTATTTCTCATTTATTACTTTATTTAACACAACCCTTAATTTACATCTATTGCAATGTTTTCAAATTTAATTGAATGAACTAATTATATCACTCCTAATAATTGTTGTAAGACTCTAAATCCCACATTTGTAAGTATATATTATTTCCACTCAAATATTATAGATATATACAGAGTATAGGTTTCCATTAAATCATTATTTATTATATATTCAAATTAACTAAATTCACTATTGAAGTCCGTTTATATTTATTACCAAATATCCATTTACCTTTCCCAATAAATTTGAATCCATTCATTTAATATAACAAATCAAATTTCCATTCACACCTTATTATCAACCCACAATTTATTGCATTTCATTATCTTAGATAGATTTTATACAATTAATATCAACTTTACATTAAATTTCTATCCAATGAATACTTATTCATCAATCAATTCAATATTTACTTTTCTTTCCCTCTATTTGATACTTAACCTAGTATACATTTAATGGGTAAACATAACATTGAATTATAATGCATTTCTCATGCATGCTTCATTTCATATAAATTCCTCTTTATTAACTAAGTCACATTAACAAAACAAAATATTTTTTTTTATTTCAATCGATTACCAGTCTAGACTTAATAAATTAAATAAACGGTTAACCTAAAACGATTGTTACCCCTTTAGCATTCAAATTCACTTACGACTATTATTAACACAGTGTTGCCATTTGATTTATATATATTTAAATAAATTATATGAATGGGTAAAACTTTAAAATTTATCTTACCTGCAAATTTACTCACAAACATCCTAAATTACCAACTTGCAATTTATTTTTAATTACTAAATTTGCATTGATTATATCAAGTTGAGATTTAATACGTATTATTTCCTCAAATAAATAAATCCTTGGATTTAAATTCCCAAAACCATAAATTATGTCCTACCATAAATCTATGCTTTTATTATTTTACGTTCACACTCCCGTTACTCTATAATAAATCACCAAGTAACGATATCCTAAACCAACATTAATTTATATATCAATCCTTATAACTCAATAAATTTGTCAAATATGAATAACCTTAACAATACTTACACATATTATCTTACTTACAATAATGTAATATTAAACCTTGAATTTCATTTATTTTGCAATACTTCAATTTAATTAATAAATACTGCTCCTATACTTAAATCTATATTAACAAATCGTTAGATTTGGATCGATAGAAATCGGTTTACCAAAGCTTACGTACACATTACGTAAATAAACAACTATATAAATTTGCCACCTATTAGCTCTAAATTTTATTCTTAAGTTTGTTACCCATCAATTTAGATTATACTTCCATCTATAATGCAAATCTAAATCTCCTCTAACTGCATAAATTAGGGCAATTTATTGCAATTGATTTCCCATTAAACTTCATAAATTAACAAATTGAAACCTAAATAAAAACGTTTATTTATTTAAAAATCTTGTTGTTTAATTGAATTGACCATTCACAGATATAATTTACATTGTTCTCCAATTATTACTTAAATACATCACACAACGTTAAATCTATATTCAATACAATTTGTTACCAAAATTAATTTAACAAAAACAATTATGCCCTTAAAATTTCTCTTCATTCATTAATTGCTAATTGTTATTCAATTAAACTCATTCATTTGATTTCCCTATTATGCATCAATTATAAATCCATCATCTTAAAAGTGATGTCTGCATTTTATACTATAAATTTACCCTTTTATATTCCAATATCAATGAATGCTCACATACAAATTTAGATCTTAACTCCAATTAATTATTCCAATTAATCCATTGATTTATTAACTTTAATTACTGCAATTCATTGTCTTACATAAATTTGAATCTATTTCCAAATTTTCACTATTCCAATTAATTGAAATATAAAATTAAATTTGTAAAAATTTAATTACCCTTGATCCATCAAATTTCAACATTCTCTTTCATGTAAACAAATAAGATTTCTGTTTCTTCCTAAATTTAAATTAGAAATCCTATAATTTAATTCATTTTAAACATCGAATTTACACGGGTCGTTACAGTAATCTTATTTTTTAAACACTTAACATCACATTTCGAATCATTACTTCATGTTATTTTCACTTAGTTATTAAGTAAAGTAAGTAATAATTATGTTTCTTTGATTTGATGTATTACCTTTTGCTTTGAAATGACATTTTTGTCTTTTTGTGCTTACTTTTCCTTTATTGTTTTCTAGAAGTTTCTAACCTTATTTAGTAAAAGTAAACTTGATTAGTGAATTAATTAATACATAAAATATTTGAATATATATTTCTATATAAGAAAATAAAGGTGCGACGACATTGCAACAACTTTTAATCGAAAAAACGTTGTTTTTCGACAAAATGTTTTACGTCATATTTTGACGTTTTAGTTAAACTATTTAATTATGTGAACAAAATTTAAAAATGAACTTTTTATTTATTTTATATAAATTAAAACATTTCTCTTTATATTTTAAAATCTTATTTAAATAATATCAAAACCTCTAATTTTACGGTGTATGTAAAACTGACAAAATGCGATAAAATTTGGTTATTTTTGTTAAACGATTATTAACATGCTTTTAAATATTTTAATATACTTTTATTATCTTTATTAGATGTTTCCAATAATATTTAACTTTTTAAATAAATATTTAAACCTTTTTATTTAAGCATTTATTTATTTTTAACAAAATTTAACTTTTGTTGATTTGTTATAAATCCAAATTCGTACCTTTTAAATTATCAGCTATAAGAATAAATAATTTCTCTATTATTATCTATTATATATAACTTGTATATTTAAGTTTTAGACCTTTTTAAATTTAAAACAAACGAAATCTCTCATTTTTGAAGTAGCGAAATTACGGGTCGTTACAAAAGAAGAGATCACAAGTCTAAGGACTCATGGTCAAATAGCTACACATGTTAACCTCTACGGCATGCACATCTTAATGTTTTCATCTAAAGGTCGATGTGTGGATGATGCACAAGTCGACACGTGCAATACATATGTTGACCTATGTGTATATCTCTTCCTTGTTGGATTTTCTTATATTTTTGCATTTTAAAAAATCCAGAAAAAATTTCCAACATACTTTGGGATATATGTAAGGTTGTAATGAAGTTGCAATTTGGAGGTCATCTGTAATGTTTTGACAAATCTTGAATATAGGCAATCTTTGAGGACTTGATAATTAACAGACTTGATTTTTGTGCCAGTTTGTCCATCTTTTAAGTACTTCTCTGACTTTGATGTGTTCCAGTAGATATGTTAACTCTATTAAATATTTTTTAAAGCTCGTTATCTATTCCATATATCTTTGTTTCTTTATTTTGATATATGTTCTTGTACTCGCCTTAAATGTAGCAGTCATTCCTTTTTTTCGATGTTGTGCCACTACAAAGCTTAGTTTCATATTGTAAAACTTAATAACAACATTAGTTGATTGTCTTAGGGTTATTATTATCAAAATACCAAAATTGTTATTCTAATATCATCAACCTGTACGCATAGCCATTACTAAAGGGATTGGATTTTGTGTGATTACCGGACCCAAATTCACTTCAAGATTAAAAGTTGAACTTTCACCTACATTAAGGTGCATGAAGGTGATATAATTATATCCAGTCCTCCTTAAGGCTTTTGGTAAAACTCTAGTCGATTTTTTCTAAGAACCTCGTCGTAGAATAACATCTAGATAGCAATAAAAGTTTATAGTAAAGATTATCACGACCTTAAGAAATAGTTCTGAATTTATGCAGAAAATTAATAATTTAATTGCTTAACCTATGATGTTTAAACCCAAGTGATTCAAAGGTTTTTTGACCATTTAGACATATGCTACGAAGCCTGCTTACCTGAAGTCGACGTTAAAGATTTTCTATGTCTTTAATAAGTCGAGAACACCTAGATCGACTTCAGTTTAGAAATAGGATTTTATGGGTATTATTCAGAGATGATGACTTGCTCAATTTAGTCTAAGAATAAATTAAGTATAAATAACAAGAAGCAGATAGTTGAATGAAAGAAAAACAAGTTTTATAAATAAAATGAGTTGGCATAGGATAATAATAATGTATTACAAAATTGTCAAAGTTTAGTGTTATACCTATATGTTTTCCTTCCTAGTTTAGCATTTCCATCCCTCATCACTTTCAGAAATAGCTCTATTGGAGGGATATCAAACTAGGAGGAGGATCTTCTATCCTCCTTTTCTCTTTATATTATTGAACAAGAAAGTACAAGCCGACTCTTCATTTTCATGTACAAAAGAATGGTTCGGCAGTTGGCCAGCTTCATGAGTTACTATTTGTAGAGAAGATGACCTTGACTCCCTAACATTTGTTTTTAGCTTTGGTCCTGGAGACCATGTTAGACAATGCTTTTTTGAAGAGTGGAGAGATTTTTTTCAGAAAGATTTTGTTGGTATAAGAAGTTGAGTTCCAAGACCATCCTATGAGTGGAAGTCTGGTCGGTAATCTTCCTTCCCCACGGTGGTATCTTAGAATGTAGTATCTTCTCGGAATCAAAGAGCTTTGTTTGTGTTTCGTCCAGCAGCTTTTTGAAGTTTATGGCTTTCTCACCCTTTTCCTTGATCTCATTCTCCACTGGATGAAACACTATCTAGAGAACTTTAAAACTTTTCTTGATGAGGTTTTCAGAAATTCTTTGCAATATATGAGAACTTTTCAAAGTAAATGCACTTGTTATATACTTGTAAAATGTGTATATAGGCTTGTACATCGAAGGAAATATCTAAACTCTGAGAGACCAAGGTTTGAACATTCTTTATTAAAGGATCTGGAGAGTGCATGGGAAGGTGAGAAGTGATGTAACGTCTCGCCTTTTTGCAGGCTTTAAACCGACGATAAACCACACAGGCTAGACTTAAAGCATACAGAAGGGCGGATTGTTATAGGGTAAATAAGAAAAAGCAGAGAAAGAAAAATAAACAAATAAAATCTTGCAGCGGAATGATAAAATATAATAATCAAATATACAGTTCATGAAGTTGTTTAACAAAATATTCGATTATACTTATATAATACATATCAGAGTTACACATACCAGAGAAAAATCAATAACAATGAAGCGGAATAGTGAGAATATAGTGGAATACCATAATAACCAATAATAATAAATCTTCGTCTTCATCCTCCAGAATACGGTCTTCAAATCCTGAAATGCTCAGGTTGACCCGAGCGAATTGAAAGGACAAAACACTCGAGTCAGAACTAAAAGATCTTACGTAAGTTAAATCAACAATAAACAATATGAGTGGAACGGCATCAGAGATGTTTACAGGGTTTGACATCTGCCATCCAGTGTCTAACGTGAGTGTAATAACTTAAGAGATGCTCGGGATTCACATCTCTTAAGGATCCGTTAAACTATTTACTATATAGTTGTAACAACCCGCATATTTATCGATTGTGTATTTAAATATTTTATTTAAATATTTCATCGTTCGTCGGATTTTAGTCCGAAAATCTACTTTTTGCAAACAGTCGAATTGGGACTCGAGACCCCTTCCATTGAGTTCAAAATGCCGTTTGCAACCTTTTTGAGTATAAGCTTCGATATGTTTGGAGTAAGTTGAATTTTGCTACTTTTTCTTTAGGGCTTTGGGTTGGGTTTCAGCCCTTTAACCCCACTTATACTCTAGCTCAGCCCTCTTCTCTCCATTCACTCATTCCCACTCCTCAAACTCAAGCTCCAACTGAAAATGGTGGAAAGGAAAGGGAATTAGAAACTCCAAGCCCTAGTTCCTCTTGCTAGCTCAAATTCTTGCTCCAAAATCAAAGAGAACCCATCGGTAAGCCTTCTCTTCTTCTTCTCCAACTCATTCTCTTATCAATTTCAGAAATTCCTAAACCTAACTTTGGGAATGTTCTTCTTTTAAAGCTTAGAATCAAGCTTCTTGAGTTGGATTTGAAGAGTGGTTGATTCTCCTTTGCTTTCAAGCTTCTTCTTCATTTGTTTGGGTTCAAAGGTGAGATTTTTATCTCACATCTAAGCCTATATTTATCTTCGATTTCTACGTATGAATTCTTAACACTTATTCGTGTGCAATTGCTTTTGGTTTGGATTGATTGAATATTCCAATTTTTGGTGTTTTGGGTTCAACTCTTTAAAAATCATAGCTTTGATGTTTTGATCATGTTTTGGTGATGAACCGAAGAGCTTCTATGGCCGGGTAGTCGATTGTCATAAACCCTTAGTGCTATTTCTCGACCGACCTGCTACTAAAAGTGCATAGCACTTCTCTGTCTCAGGTCCGGTCGACCAACTACAGAGCTCAGTCGACCGACCTGCTTCCCGAGGATTTTACCAGAACAGGGTCCGGTCGACTGAGCTCTGTAGCCGGCCGACTGACCAGTTGCTGTTTTGCCTATTTCGCCTATTTTGCGCGGTTTCCAAATTTAATCGATTCGTGTTATTTCCCTATTTGTTGTTATCATTTGTTATTAACTTTGATGACTTCTTTTCTTCGGGAATTTTTGGAATATCCATTTTGATGGATTCGGTATCGATTTCTTTGGATTTTCATTCACGTCTACGAATGTGAATTTTAGTGATTGATTGTTCCTACAATCTTCTTTGTGATTTGTCACTTTAAAAATATAAAGGTTTCTATACTAGTAGTAAATATCAAAACTCTTTCTTCAAATGATTTCAACACTATTTTATTACAAGGCTCGTTTTTCTCAAACCGATTTCCAATCTATTAGTATATACAAACCTTTACCTCACTCGTATGAGAAATCTAATTAAACGGCTTAGTAAAACAAGTGGTATGAAACGCTTGCGTTTACTTCGTCGGTTAATTCTTGGACTTGTTCGATTGAAACTCTTGTGATAATTTTCTAGTGGAGATCTACAATTTGTTCGTAAATATTTAAGTTAAGCTAGTGGTTATGGGACATGAAGCTAAGCTCATATATTTACTAGCTTACTGTAATTGACACTTCTCTGTGATCATGACGATCATTTTTATGTTTTTGACTAGCATTGTGCGATGTCTTTTTGATTTGGTTCATCGGATGTCACGCTGTACGACGTCGATGCTCCGAATTATTTGATACATTGGATGTACCGTTTGCACTACATCAATGTCTTTGCTTTTGATACATTGGATGCACTGTTTGCACTACATCAATGTCTTTGCTTTTGATACATTGGATGTACCGTTTGCACTACATCAATGTTTTTGCTTTTGATACATTGGATGTACCGTTTGCACTACATCAATGTCTTTGCTTTTGATACATTGGATGTACCGTTTGCACTACATCAATGTCTTTGCTTTTGATACATTGGATGTACCGTTTGCACTACATCAATGTCTTTGCTTTTGATACATTGGATGTACCGTTTGCACTACATCAATGTCTTTGCTTTTGATTCATTGGATGTACCGTTTGCACTACATCAATGTCTTGGCCATCCTTTTCTTGTGATTTCTGGATTTCGTGTGTTGAATTCTGAAATTTATGTTTCACCAACTTTTATGATTGGCATTGATATATATGTCATTTATTGTGGCTTGGTGAACGAAATTAGGAGTATGACATTCCTTTTTATCTTTGAGAAGATCCTTGCGATATTGATTAATTTCTTATTGATTTTTCAATTATTTATTTATCACAGCTTGGCATTGTGATTATTATACGTTTAGTCATATCTCTTATTCTATATCATTTCATCTGATATTTATAGCTAGACTGATCCGTTTATTATTTTCTTATTAAATAATACTCGGGTCAGACCGAGATGTTACAGGTGCTTCTGCTTGACTTCTCTTCCAGGGTTATCATCCTGACTTTTGGTTAACTACTTAGATTAGTAGTTTTTGTTGTATACATTTGAGATATAGACTCACAGTTGTGTACTTATTCTTTTGTATAGCACATGTTGCTATTCTCTTGTGTCATTGTGGATCTTTTAGACCACTACTCTGATGAACACTTTATGTGTTATATATATTTATATCTATTTCCGCCTTTGTGATATGAATTATCTATGAATGATTTGTGTTATGTTTATTTCTATATTTATTTCCGAAGATTATTTATAGCCACCGTGTGATAGCTTTGTGTTTGTATCGGTGTGTCGGATTTCCTCTCGAAATCACATGCATGTTATACTTTCCGACATAGCGGTGCTCGCACAAAGAAGTTACACGGATGGTCGCTCCTCAACAGCCTTATTCTCCGCGCTAGTTGACGGCATTACCCCGTAGTGTCCTTGGCTAGCTTGGGTATAGAGATGGGGCGTCACAGCTTGGTATCAGAGCCAAACTTCGGAACAATGCGAAATATTGTAACAAGGATCATCGTCCTAAGTCTTTCTTAGGAGTCGTGCTTTAGGATTTTATTTGAGTCTTCGTACCGGTTCATCCTATTTTCTTTACGATCCCTTGTTTTATCTATCAAGATTGCTTGATATTTATTTTGAGAATAACTTTTTCTTCTTCTTTCTTTCTTTCTTAAAGAAGAGAAATGGTTAGACCAGGCCATCCCAACGCCGGTCAATCTAGTGCTATTCCTCAGGATGGAGTATTTATGTCTGCCCAGCAGCTTCTTGATCTAGTAAAGAACGCTCAAGCAGCCGGTCCCAATTCAGAGCCTACTCATCCTAGATCTGGTTTTGCATGCTTGTGCAGAGACTATACCGATTTGGATGGAAGGCCATTCATGGGATTCGAGAGTGTTATAGAAATTCAAGCTTGGCTCAAATCATGCGATCTTATCTTTTCTCGCATGAACCTTATTGATCTACATCGAGTCCAAGTGGCTTCTAGCATGCTCCAAGAAAGAGCGTTAGATTGGTATGAGCTTTTAATTTCTAAAGTCGTTAAGGCGGATCTCACTTGGGAGCAATTCCGAGGAAGATTCGAATTGAAATTCGTGTCGGAGGCTGAAAAAGTAACTTTAGCACGGCGTTTTATTGACCTTGTTCAAGGTGAATCTTCTGTGACAGACTATATCGCATCTTTCGAATCTCTGTCCAAATACGGGGTTGAGTACATTAATACCCCATTGAAGAAAAATCAGCGATTTGTCTATGGCTTGAATAAGAACCTCAAGAAGCAATTACTTCTGAAACTAGAAGTTTCATTTGATCAGCTTATTGATATCGCTCTTCGTCTTGAAGAGGCCGATAGAGAAGGTGATGTTGAAGTTGTGAGTGCCCAACAGAACTTCGACAATAACTTGAAGAGGCCTATCAAATTCAAAGGCCCCAATTCTAATAAGAAGGGGAAGCAACAAATTCCGGTAGCAAAGACTCCTACCTCTAGTCGTGGACGATGCTACAATTGTGGTTCCACAGACCACTATGCAAGGGAGTGCCCGAAACCCCTCTTTTGTCGTTATTGCAAAGGTTCAGGTCATCTTTTATCTTCGTGTCCTAATCTTCCAAGCAAGAGAGAAGGAAAGCTGTAAGCCCCTAGCAACTCTTCTCTTGGTCAAGGTACTTTTCACTCAATCCTTGATGGCATTGTTTTATTTCGTGATCTTTCTATTTGAGTTCTTTTTGATATGAGTTAATCTCATTATTTTATATCAGAAGAACTTGTTAATTCTTTTTCTTTAAACAATTTTCGGCTTGATGACTTCTTTGGGAATTGCGAATCCGGATGGTGGATCCGCAATAATCAACTTACTTTCTGTTGATGTCAAGATTATTTTATGTGATTTTTCTTTCCGAGCCGATATTTTTTCTTAGGCTTCGGAATTGATTTTTGTAAGGATTGGCCTAATCGTTGTGAAGCCCATATCCTATTTTCCGTGGGGACTATTCATCTTCGACATTTTCTATCTGTTAAGCAGATTTCTATTTCTCATTTGTGATTTCGATTCCAACTTGATGGCATCATTTTATTCTTTAAGCCCGCATGATGAGGAAAGTGTTGTTTCTCTCATTCATGAAGTTTGAAAACTTTTCGGTATTTTTGAGTTTGTCTTAGCATTATCACCTAAGCTATCTTTTGAGTGGTGATAAGGTCTTTCTAGTTTGACCTTGCCACCGATTTTCATTTGGCTACGAGTCGCGGGAGCTCGCATTCCACTTACCGCATTCCGCACTCGTTACGATTCTTATGAATGACTTATTATGTCATTCAGTTTGTCCATCTTATTTCATCCATTTTATAAATTGAGTATTCTATGAATATCTCGATGACTTCATTCTTGTATTTATTGATTTTGGATGAAAATAGCAATTTAAAAAAAAAATTGCAAATCTTTTTCATAAGATTTATTTATAAGTATAGTTGGATTTTGTTCTTAAACGAGCAAAGAATATTCTTAAAACTTTTTAAGAGATATTTTATCATATAGAAGATGATTTTGTGATTGTATTGCCCGTTGAGTGCTTTAAGAATTCTGGTCGATGCGCCTGATCAACGTTGTCGATAGGAATTTCCTAAACGCTTAGATGCGACAGTCAGACACAATAAATTGACTTATGTAAATTTTTCTAGAAAGATTTTTACAATGTGATAAATGTAATTTTGAAAGTTTTAACTTTTCAGGAAAGAAGATTATTTAAAAGAAATTCTTTCTTTTCGATACTCTTATTCTTGTGATTCCCGAGGGGAACCAAGACTTTATCTTTTGTACCAATGCTTATCGTATTGGTTTGGATTCCGTTCTCTTGCATAAGATAACGTGCTATCACTTGTGCTTCTAAATCATTAAAAGCCGATTGAGACTAGGTATGCCACTTATGATCTAGTGCTCGCGGCTATTGTTTTCGCTTCTAGAGTTTGGCATCATCATTTTTGGGGGAGAAATTTGTTCTCCACCTCGATCATAAATCTTTGGAATATTTATTTTCTCATAAGGAACTTCATGTCGACTCAAGTTCCTGACATCTCATGATCTTGATATTCTGGAAATCGTGTTGCCAATGCGCTTTGTCGTAGGCAACAAGTTGTTGATTCTTTGATGTTTTCTGAATGGAATTATCTTTTTATCAAGTTCATCGGACGTTTTGATGTACTTCATTTTATTGAGTTTCATCTCATTTCTTTTATAGACTTGCGTCTGATGTTCTTTTATGGTGTTCGGTTCGTTGGACGTACCGTTTTTGTACTACGTCGGCGTTCTGAATTATTTGAACTTCAGATCATTGGACGTACCATTTTTGTACTACGTCGGTGTTTCGAAATTATTCGAGCTTTGGATCATCTGGCGTACCGTTATTGTACTACGCCGTTGTTCCAAATTATTTGAGTTCCCCATTTCTCGGGCGTACCGTTTTTGTACTACGCCGTTGCACTGGCTCAATTTTCTTCTACTCTTGACGTTTTCTACGTCTTTTAACTATGGAAATGCTTTTAGGTTTCCTATTTTTATTCTTGAGCCCGGTGTTATTGATGAAATTGAAATTTCACCAGATTTGACTTATGAGCAACATTCTATTCGCATCATTACTTCGGAGGTTGAGCGCCTTCGAAATAAAGATGTTCTTCTTATAAAAGTTCAATAGTTCTCAGATCCTAAGGATTGCTCTTGGGAATCCGGGGAATTCATCGAACGAACCCGTTCGGTCTTACTCTTTCGTGCTTTTTATGGTGAACTTCCTATTTCAAATTTTCTTTTGTGTTGATATGCTTTTATGGTTGTTACCCTTTATTTTCTTCTTAACTATTGCGAGGACGCAATTTCTTTAAGGAGGGGAGTCTGTAACAACCCGCATATCTATCGATTGTGTATTTAAGTATTTTATTTAAATATTTCATCGTTCGTCGTATTTTAGTCCGAAAACCTACTTTTTGCAAACAGTCGAATTGGGACTCGAGACCCCTTCCATTGAGTTCAAAATGCCATTTGCAACCTTTTTAAGTATAAGCTTCGAGATGTTTGGAGTAAGTTGAAATTTGCTACTTTTTCTTTAGGGCTTTGGGTTGAGTTTCAGCCCATTAACCCCACTTATACTCTAGCTCAGCCCTCTCCTCTCCATTCACTCATTCCCACTCCTCAAACTCAAGCTCCAACTGAAAATGGTGGAAAGGAAAGGGAATTAGAAACTCCAAGCCCTAGTTACTCTTGCTAGCTCAAATTCTTGCTCCAAAATCAAAGAGAACCCATTGGTAAGCCTTCTCTTCTTCTTCTCCAACTCATTCTCTTATCAATTTCAGAAATTCCTAAACCTAACTTTGGGAATGTTCTTTTTTTAAAGCTTAGAATCAAGCTTCTTGAGTTGGATTTGAAGAGTGGTTGATTCTCCTTTGCTTTCAAGCTTCTTCTTCATTTGTTTGGGTTCAAAGGTGAGATTTTTATCTCACATCTAAGCCTATATTTATCTTCGATTGTTAGGTATGAATTCTTAACACTTATTCGTGTGCAATTGCTTTTGGTTTGGATTGATTTGGTGAATATTCCAATTTTTGGTGTTTTGGGTTCAACTCTTTAAAAATCATAGCTTTGATGTTTTGATCATGTTTTGGTGATGAACCGAAGAGCTTCTATGGCCGGGTAGTCGATTGGCGTAAACCCTTAGTGCCGTTGCTCGACCGTTTGCAAATTGAGGGAGTTTGCACCTCTTTTGACATAGGGTAGGAAGTGCAAGAATACACGTTCGGCCGACCGAACCACTAGGCCGGTCGAACGACCTGCTACTAAAAGTGCATAGCGCTTCTCTGTCTCAGGTCCAGTCGACCAACTACAGAGCTCAGTCGACCGACCTGCTTCCCGAGGATTTTTCCAGAACAGGGTCCGGTCGACTGAGCTCTATAGCCGGCCGACCGACCTGTTGCTGTTTTGCCTATTTCGCCTATTTTGCGCGGTTTCCAAATTTAATCGATTCGTGTTATTTCCCTATTTGTTGTTATCATTTGTTATTAACTTTGATGACTTCTTTTCTTCGGGAATTTTTGGAATATCGATTTTGATGGATTCAGTATCGATTTCTTTGGATTTTCATTCACGTCTACGAATGTGAATTTTAATGATTGATTGTTCCTACAATCTTCTTTGTGATTTGTCACTTTAAAAATATAAAGGTTTCTATACTAGTAGTAAATATCAAAACTCTTTCTTCAAATGATTTCAACACTATTTTATTACAAGGCTCGTTTTTCTCAAATCGATTTCCAATCTGTTAGTATATACAAACCTTTACCTTACTCGTATGAGAAATCTAATTAAACGTCTTAGTAAAACAAGTGGTATGAAACGCTTGCGTTTACTTAGTCGGTTATTCTTGGACTTGTTCGATTGAAACTCTTGTGACAATTTTCTAGTGGAGATCTACAATTTGTTCGTAAATATTTAAGTTAAGCTAGTGGTTATGGGACATGAAGCTAAGCTCATATATTTACTAGCTTACTGTAATTGACACTTCTCTGTGATCATGACGATCATTTTTATGTTTTAGACTAGCATTGTGCGATGTCTTTTTGATTTGGTTCATCGGATGTCACGCTGTACGACGTGGATGCTCCGAATTATTTGATACATTGGATGTACCGTTTGCACTACATCAATGTCTTTGCTTTTGATACACTGGATGCACCGTTTGCACTACATCAATGTCTTTGCTTTTGATACATTGGATGTACCGTTTGCACTACATCAATGTTTTTGCTTTTGATACATTGGATGTACCGTTTGCACTACATCAATGTCTTTGCTTTTGATACATTGGATGTACCGTTTGCACTACATCAATGTCTTTGCTTTTGATACATTGGATGTACCATTTGCACTACATCAATGTTTTTTGCTTTTGATACATTGGATGTACCGTTTGCACTACATCAATGTCTTTGCTTTTGATTCATTGGATGTACCGTTTGCACTACATCAATGTCTTGGCCATCCTTTTCTTGTGATTTTCGGATTTCGTGT
This sequence comes from Allium cepa, assembly GCA_030765085.1. Lineage (NCBI taxonomy): Eukaryota > Viridiplantae > Streptophyta > Magnoliopsida > Asparagales > Amaryllidaceae > Allium > Allium cepa. The sequence goes on from CM060934.1 coordinate 609,907,635, forward strand.
GTTGAATTCTGGAATTTATGTTTCACCAACTTTTACGATTGGCATTGATATATATGTCATTTATTGTGGCTTGGTGAACGAAATTAGGAGTATGACATTCCTTTTTATCTTTGAGAAGATCCTTGCGATATTGATTAATTTCTTATTGATTTTTCAATTATTTATTTATACAGCGTGACATTGTGATTATTATACGTTTAGTCATATCTCTTATTCTATATCATTTCATCTGATATTTATAGCTAGACTGATCCGTTTATTATTTTCTTATTAAATAATACTCGGGTCAGACCGAGATGTTACAGGTGCTTCTGCTTGACTTCTCTTCCGGGGTTATCATCCTGACTTTTGGTTAACTACTTAGATTAGTAGTTTTTGTTGTATACATTTGAGATATAGACTCACAGTTGTGTACTTATTCTTTTGTATAGCACATGTTGCTATTCTTTTGTGTCATTGTGGATCTTTTAGACCACTACTTTGATGAACACTTTTATGTGTTATATATATTCATATCTATTTCCGCCTTTGTGATATGAATTATCTGTGACTGATTTGTGTTATGTTTATTTCTATATTTGTTTCCGAAGATTATTTATAGCCACCGTGTGATAGCTTTGTGTTTGTATCGGTGTGTCGGATTTCCTCTCGAAATCACATGCATGTTATACTTCCCGACATAGTGGTGCTCGCACAAAGAAGTTACACGGATGGTCGCTCCTCAACAGCCTTATACTCCGCGCTAGTTGACGGCATTACCCCGTAGTGTCCTTGGCTAGCGCGGGTATAGAGGTGGGGCGTCACAATAGTAATATTCGCTATTATAATAATGTCTATAGTAAAATATACTTACTTTTAAATAGCACTAAGGCTTTACATTTTCCACCTTAACACGTAATAGTCCCAGTAGTCCATCCAGTATCAGCGCATTTCCAGATCGGGAGACTACCCTAAATACTCCATGGGATACGGGAGAAAACCAAACTCGTACAAGGCGCGCTAGGGTAGGTGACACGGCACAACAAGGCAATGCCAGGGTGGATATACCAATTACGCTTCCAGGCCGGTGGTAAAACATAGCGTGTAGCTACCGCCCGCCTCGAGCCACACCCCCAAATCAAAAATCAAAAGTGGTCACCGAATCAATCCAAAAGCCAGAGTATAATATCGAAGGGATGTGTCCGATCAAAGGAGCTACCTTATTAGCCCGTCAATCGCTCCTGTTTTAGCCACCTTATGCCAACTCACGGGAGTCGGGTCCACGTATTTACCTTAAAGGAAACGCCTCGACCATCCTACTTCATTCTGGAATCTCCACCATGTACACAGTTGTTAAAGTGGCTTTCGGAGTTCGCAGAGAGTATGACAACCTCCGATCCAGGTCTCTTCAACAACCAACATTTATTATAACACCGCGGTCGTTTTAAAATAATTATACTTCCAAACCAGAATATAATATCCATTCAGAACCATATAAATACGATATCATTTCTGTTTTAAAACCCAAATCAATATGATATCATTTTTATAAAACCCAAATCAATATAGTATAATTTTATTTCAAATATATTCCTTTTCCAAAATCATAGCACTTTCAAATTTATATACTTCGAAACCAAACATTTGAAATGTAACTTTTCAAAACATAATACTTCAAATTTCATAGCTTCTAAATCATAACTTCCAAAACTTAAATGGTTTTGGATACTCAAACAGTATATAAAATAAAATAGTTTGAATTAAAATTTCTTTATAAAGTAAAATGATTTCCTCGACTTTACAATTTTATTCACTTTAGATTAAACCTTAATTCATAAATTTCAACCCACTTTCAGTTTCAATAAACCACTTCAATTTCAATATATTCCAAACTTTGAGTATTAAACAAATTTCAAAACTAAGGTTGGAAATCGCTATTCAACAATTCAATGTCCTATTATTTAGTTTTGAAATATTTGCATAATAAATCCATAATCATTTAAATAAAACTCAAATTTCCAATAACTAAATATTCCTTCAATTTATTTATACTAGAAATATTCATTTAATTCATCATGAATAAAAATCCAGTTATAAATATCATACCTTTTAAAATTTCAAGTTTAATAAATTTTTCATCAACTTATGGAGTTTAATTCTTAAATAAGCTCAATTCAAATAAATTTCCAACTTACCTTCCAATCTTAATTTACTTAAATCATTATAACCACAATATTAAAGTACGATTGAAATACTTAACCATATTTTATTTTAATAAAATCAAACTCCATTATTAAACTTATTGTTATTAAACAAATTTATACATAGCTTAAATGCATGAATTTAACTATATATAAAATATTTTGTACGATATCAAAAAAGAATCAATATTTATTAAACCGTATAACTCTATCCAAAACCATAGAAATCATTTCAAAAATATTTATATATAGACCGACGGTGTCTGTATAAAATTTTCTATCTTATGGTCAAGTGATACGGATATTTATCATTTCAATCCATAATTTAAAATAAAAATGCGGTTATATATCAATTCAAACCGCAATCCCGAATGAAATAAGGTGCATAACAATTTGCAGTTTATAACAATATAAAATACAACATCCATTCATCCAATATCAACCATCAACCATTTATCACAATCATCATCCAATTCAAACAATAACAACAATATTGTACGGATAATGATTTCAGGTATTTACTGACAGTTTATATGCAATAATGAAATAAATAACCATTTAATTCCATAAATTAAATTTAACTGGAATGATGATAAATTATGCCAACCAGTCATAGATAAATTTAAAATCATATGATAAATCAATTTAACAGACATAAGAAATTTTAGAAGTTGTGAGTGGGTTAAAACACTCACCTTTTGAATTTAAATTGAATTAAAATCCAATTTAAACTCAAAATTCAAACAGCCTCAGATTTTGTCCAACCTTCATTAAAGTGTTTGGAATTACAATACGATCCTAACAAAAAAAACCGCGCATAAATCGGATATCGTATGCGAAAGTTATTAAGATTTGAACATAATAAAATTTCAATTAAACAAAAATTAAATAAACATAAAATAAAACAACAACGTAACTACACACGTTGCCACGTCATCGGACATCTCCTTCATGTGTCTACAGAACTCGTCGAACCCAAAAAAACACAACACTCCTTTCGCCGTTGACCGATAAATACGCCGCCTATGTCGCCTTCCTCCTAAATACGAGCACCTTCCCGAGATTGCCATGTCGAGACGCACCCACGGACGTGATTCCAACCCCTCCGATCGAAGCCTGACGTGCCGCCGCCTAGGGCTTTTTAGGGTTTCAAAACCCTATCGTGATTTCCAGCCACCACACTTCGATATAGGCCAAGTGGTTACCACCAAACGACTCCCCTTGCCGAGCTCTTCAATACCCGCATTTCAATTTCGTCGATTGGCGACGAAATCAAAAATGCCTAATTCAATTTTGACCTCGATTTGCCGATGTTGGAGCACAATTAGGACAAACGAACTCCAGACGCTGATTCGTATTTTTGAGTACTTCTATATATAATTTTTTTTGAATTTTTTGAGGAGTTTGAAATTTCAATTTGATTTTGAATTACAATTGGATTTGGTATTGTCTGCCATTGAGATGAGGAGATGGGGAGGAATTGTACGTACATACAAATAAGAAATAGAGGTAGACTAGGGTTTATAACAGGATATTTATAGACAGAGTTGAAAAAGAATAGACGGACACGATTTGTTTACGCGTTGAACGATAAAATGGCCCGAAAAGCCCGTTCTGTCTCCGAAACGAAATTTGGTCAACCCATATATCAAAATAGATGTTTTAAAATGTTTTAAACGCGATGGAATAGGTTTCACGTCCAAATTCCACCGTATGAAGAAGTTATCCTAAAATCAATATTAAATAAATTAAAAATTAATTAATTAAATCAATTTTTGTAGTTAATTAAATAAATCGAAATCTAAGTCAGTGGCCTAAATGGCTATTTTCCAGTTAATTAAATAAATTAAAAATTAATTAATTAAATCAAATTTTCAGTTTCAATTCTATAATTGAAATTTTTTATCATTTCAAATTTCCCAATCATTTACAATGATTTAAACAAATTTAAATGTCAAAAGAGTTGATTAATTTATCAATTTTGGTATTTAATTTAAATTCCATTAAATTCAGAAATTATAAATTAAATTACCAATAATTCCATTTAATTGACTTTTCATTCTGTTATTTAATTCATTGCTATCAAATGGGAAAAAATTAACAGTGGATTCAAAATCCATTACATTAATATTCTAACATTCCATCTTCATTTCAATTAACCGTAATAAATTAAATTCCATTTATAATAAATTCATTTATTAAAATTCAAGTTCCAATTAATTATAATAAATTCCAAATAACTTTAATTTGATTAGTTTCAATCTTTGTACTAAGTCCATTATTACTCTATACCTAGTGCCTATTGTTTACCCTTCATTTACTTAACATTTAAATGAACTTGATTTCCAATAAATTCATTGACCAATTAATTAGGTAATTTATAACAATTGTTATCATAACCTTAAATTTACACTCAAGTTCATGTTATATTTAACTAATTATCATAACACTGAATAAAATTTACGTTATCCCCAATTATTCCCCTAATTTACATAACATTTAATTCAGATTTATTGCAATTGATTACCCATTTTATATTAAATATACTAAATAAATGGTTAACCTATAGTAATCGTTACCATTAACATTAAACTTCCCTTATAAGCTATTATTAACAAACAAATGTTGCAATTGATTTAGATCTAATTCAATGCATTAAATGAATGGGCAAATGATTAAATTTTTGCACTATTGCCAAAAATTTTCACATTCATACTTAATTATCAACTAATAATTATTATAATTACATATCTAGCATTGGTTCTATCAAACTGCAATTTATTACGTATTATTTCATTAATTAATATAACTTTTGAATTTATTTCCCCATTTACTAATTTCAATCAATTATAACCTTACAATTGTTTTAAATTAATTGGTATTGCATTGAAATTTTTATTTATTAGCTTACATCAACATTATTGCCTTTAATTGCAAATTGATTACCAATTTTATTCAACCCCTTAATTAACTAACATATATTAATTCAATACTTAAATTTGTTTACCTTTGTTTCATTTATAACAAATTATATTATTCCCACTATTTTAATTAATTTGAATTCCATTCTAGTACCAATTTATTACTTTATACATACATTACGTTTCTATGAAATTTATACTTCACACTTTCCGTTATTATATTAATTGTCATTAAAGAAATGTTCACTATTGGTCACCAATGATTATACCAACTCATGTCACACTAATCCTATTCAATTCCCATTTATAACGCAGACTTATATTAATAAATAAACATTTACATTTGTTACTTACATTCAACTTATAACCAAGTTATACTATTTTACATTATTTCATTTATTGCAATTTCATTCAAACAGTTAATAATTAACTTTGGTTAACCTTGTTACTTTTCATTTAAGTTATTATCTCCTTATTAATTAACAAAATTTTCATTCTTTCAATATTAAATTACTAAAACTTTATTAAATTAACAAATTTAAATCATTGAAATTTACAGGTCATTACACTCTCCCCCACTCAAAACTTTTCGTCCTCGAAAAGGAAAAAGGAGGGAAAAGAAGAATTAAGAAGTCAATATATCTTATTTACAAAATTAATTATTTAAATAAAATATACCAAATTTTTACCATTAAATATTTTTATACTCAAATTAATAAAGTTTGGAAAACATTTTCAAAATATTTTCTAAGTCCAAAATTTACGGAAAATTTCGACGGAGTCTCCTTTGTAGGGAGAGGCTCGAGAGAAAATATAATATCAAATATAACAATATACAACATATATTTTTCAAAATAATATATATTCCAACATGGGAAAAATAATATAATAATGCTATAAAACCGTAATCCGAAAACGTACCTATTTGTCGGGCAAATAACTCTTAATTATGAAACCAAAAGCAGTAGCAATTGCTTCCATAACCTGCATTTCACTTATATAATCCAAAAAGAGTTAAAAATTATATAAAATGAAATGTTAAATTTGTTTCATCCACTAACAAACAAACAATGTTAAACACAACAATCACTTGCAATCACAACATACAACCATCATACGGAATCAACACAATTCAATTATCCATCATATCAAACAAAATAATTAGTTGTTCGGGTTCAAAAACTTTAAATTGTATAGAATGGACAACAAACTATTAAGTGCGTCATTTACTCAAAAGTCTTAGATGGAACTAAATAGATTATTTATTCATCCAAAGAATTTTTAGAGTATCCTTGCCCAAACAATCATAACTAAACAACGACAATTTCAAACAATAGATCAATTTCATTCTTATTAATTTCATTTTATACTTTTTGTTGTTTGATTTCCTTTTTATTCAGTTAATACTTATCTTCGTTTTTTTTCATTACTTACCAACTTTCTTTCAATTATTAATAGGATTCATGTTCTATTCAATGGCTTAGCATTTATATTCATTTACTTAAGTTTCCAATTGCTTACTTACAATACTTACTTTCTACCTTATTTTATTATAGTACATTTCAATTATAACTTAAGCTCATAACCCCTATAACATCAAATTCTTATTTAAAAAAGAAATTCATTGAACACGTTCATTCCTAAGTTTACTTGTACAATTTCCATTATATTTTCTTATTAACATTTCAACTTTTTACATCTTTTGGTAAGTTATATATATGTTAAAGAATGCAAATGAAAATTATACAAGTTTTACCACATCTTTTAATTTAATTTAATGTTCAATAATTACATCTTTTGTTTTATAAGTTACAAATTTCAACTTTCTTTTTAATTCCATTTATACTTAGCGTTAAATCTCTTAATTCCTTTAGAGGTTCTAATTACCTACGTTCCAATTCACTACAATAATTGAAACTATTAATTAATGGAAACTTAAGAACTAAATACCGGGTTAAATCTCAAATCATTTTAAAATAATAGATAAACGTATTTATATATCCAAATATATTTAAAACAATTTAAAATTTATATTTGTTTATCAAAATAAATCTGCAGTAAAGTTACTACAGTGGCCATCCCACTTCGAAACTCGAAAATGAATGTCGAAGATGCGTGCACTCATCACCGAAATTATTTTCCAGCGACCGAGAGAGGAGTACAGAACTTATTTCTTTCAAAATTTCTTTAAAACAATTCTTTTCAAATTATATTGAAATATTTATTTCGAAAAGTACTTCTAATAATATTATTACTATATTCAAAAATCATTTGAAAGTATTTTTCAAAACCCCGGAACTTAAGTTCTAAATTCCCAATTTTTGTTTATTTTATTTTCAATCTTATTTCAACTATTATTTATAAATTTCATTCTAACAACCAATATTATTGCAAACAAATATAGTCTTTATAAAATTTATTTTGTATATACAGAAAATATAATAGGCAAAGTTATTTCATTCACCTATATTCAAAAATAAATATTGTGTCGGTCTGTCCTATTAAGTGTTTAGAAATCCCTATTGATGTCATAGCGTCCCATGCACCAACCAGAATTTATAAATACAAAACGGAACAAATTAACACAATACCAAAACCTTTTTATAACACTAACAAATACGCTCTCTCCTATATATATGCTCAGCGACTCATCATAGGGTATTACTACCCTATTAACAAAGAGTCAAACCCCACAAAGCTAAGGTTTATGGCTAAACCAAAGCTCTGATACCAGATGTAATGTCCCGCCTTTTTGCAGGCTTTAAACCGACGATAAACCACACACGCCAGACTTAAAGCATATAGAAGGGCGGATTGTTATGGGGTAAATAAGAAAAAGCAGTGAAAGAAAATTAAACAAATAGAATCTTGCAGCGGAACGACAAAATATAATAATCAAATATACAGTTCATGAAGCTGTTTTAAATAATATTCGATTATACTTATATAATACATATTAGAGTTACACATACAGGAGAAAAATAAATAACAATGCAGTGGAACAGTGATAATATAGTGGAATACCATAATAACTAATAATAATAAATCTTCGTCTTTGTCCTCCATAATACGGTCTTCAAATCCAGAAATGCTCAGGCTGACCCGAGCGAATTGAAAGGACAAAACACTCGAGTCAGAACTAAAAGATCTTATATAGGTTAAATCAACAATATATAATATGAGTAGAACGGTGTCAGAGATGTTTACGGGGTTTGACATCTCCTATCCACTGTCTAACGTGAGTGCAGTAACTTAAGAGATGCTCGGGATTCACATCTCCTAAGGATCCGCAAAACTATTTACTATGTAGTAATATTTCGCTATTATAATAATGTCTATAGTAAAATAAACTTACTTTTAAATAGCATTAAGACTTTACATTTTCCACCTTAACATGTAATAGTCCCAGTAGTCCATCCAGTATCAGTGCATCTCCAGATCGGGAAACTACCCTAAATACTCCACGGGCTACGGAAGAAAATCAAACTCGTACAAGGCGCGCTAAGGTAGGTGACACGGTACAACTAGGCAATGCCAGGATAGATATACCAATTACGCTTCCGGGCCGGTGGTAACGCGTAGCGCACAGCTACCGCCCACCTCGAGCCACACCCTCAAATCAAAAATCAAAAGTGGCCACCTAATCAATCCAAAAGTCAGAGTATGATATCGAAGGTATGTGTCCGATCAAAGGAGCTATCTCATTAGCCCGTCAATCGCTCCTGTTTTAGCCACCTTATGCCAACATACGGGAGTCGGGTCCACGTATTTACCTCAAAGGAAACGCCGCCACCATCCTACTTTATTCTGGAATCTTTATCACGTGCAAAGTTCTTAAAGTGGTTTTTGGAGTTGGCAGAGAGTATGAAAACTCTTGATCCCGTTCTCTTCAATAACCAACATTATTATAACACCGTGGTCGTTTTAAAATAATTATACTTCAAAACCAGAATATAATATCCATTCAAAACCATATAAATATGATATCATTTCCGTTTTAAAACCCAAATCAATATGATATCATTTTTATAAAACCCAAATCAATATGATATCATTTTTATTTCAAATATATTCTTTTTCCAAAATCATAGCACTTCCAAATTTATATACTTCGAAACCAAACATTTGAAATATTACTTTTCAAAACATAATACTTCGAATTTCATAGCTTCTAAACCATAACTTTCAAAACTTAAATGGTTTGGATATTCAAACAGTATATAAAATAAAATAGTTTGAATTAAAATTTCTTTATAAAGTAAAATAATTTCCTCGACTTTACAATTTTATTCACTTTAGATTAAACTTAATTCATAAATTTTCAACTCACTTTTAGTTTCAATAAACCACTTCAATTTCAATATATTCCAAACTTTGAGTATTAAACAAATTTCAAAACTAAGGTTGGAAATTACTATTCAACAATTCAATGTCCTATTATTTAGTTTTGAAATATTTGCATAATAAATCCATGATCATTTAAATAATACTCAAATTTCCAATAACTAAATATTCCTTCAATTTATTTATAGTAGAAATATTCATTTAATTCATCCTGAATAAAAATACAGTTATAGATATCATACCTTTTAAATTTTCAAGTTTAATAAATTTTTCATCAACTTATGGAGTTTAATTCTTAAATAAGCTCAATTCAAATAAATTTCCTATTTATCTTCCAATCTTAATTCATTTAAATCATTATAACCTCTATATTAAAGTATGATTTAAATACTTAACCATATTTTATTTTAATAAAATCAAACTCCATTATTAAACTTATTGTTATTAAACAAATTTATGCAAAGCTTAAATACATGAATTTAACTAGATATAAAATATTTTGTATATTATCAAAAAAGAATCAATATTTATTAAACCGTATAACTCTATCCAAAACCATAGAAATCATTTCCATAATATTTATATATAGACCGACGGTGTCTGTATAAAATTTTCTATCCTATGGTCAAGTGATACGGATATTTATCATTTCAATCCGTAATTTAAAATAAAAATATGGTTATATATCATTTCAAACCGCAATCCCGAATAAAATAAGGTGCATAACAATTTGCAGTTTATAACAATATAAAATACAACATCCAATCATCCAATATCAACCATCAACCAATTATCACAATCATCATCCAATTCAAACAATAACAACAATATAGAACAGATAATGATTTCAGGTACTTACTGACAATTTATATGCAATAATGAATTAAATAACCATTTAATTCCCTAAACTAAATTTAACTGGAATGATGATAAATTATGCCAACCAGTCATAGATAAATTTCAAATCATATCATTAATCAATTTAACAGACATAAGAAATTTTAGAAGCTGTGAGTGGGTTAAAACACGCACCCTTTGAATTTAAATTGAATTTAAATCCAATTTAAACCAAAAATTCAAACAGCCTCAGATTTCATCCAAACCAGCTTCAAACTCTCTGGAATTCCAATATAATCCTAACAAAAGAAACCGTGTATAAATTGGATATCGTATGCGAAAGTTGTTAAGATTTGAACATAATAAAATTTCAATTAAAAAAAATTAAATAAACATAAGATAAAAGAACAACGTAACTGTACACATTGCCACGTCATCGGACATCTCCTTCATGCGCCTACAGAACTCGTAGAACCTAAAAAAACATAGCACTCCTCTCCGTGTTGAACGATAAATACGCCGCCTACATCGCCTTCCTCCTAAATCCGAGCACCTCCTCGAGATTGCCACACCGAGACGCACCCACGGCCGTGATTCCAACCCCTCCGGTCGAAGCCTGAGGTGCCGTCGCCTAGTCTTTTTTTAGGGTTTGAAACCCTAATCGCGATTTCCGGCCACCACACATCGGCCAAGCGGCTACCACCAAACAACTTCCCTTGCCGAGCTCTTCAATACCCACATTTCAATTTCGTCGATTGGCGACAAAATCAAAACGCCTAATTCAATTTTGACCTCGATTTGCCGATGATTGGAGCACAATAACAACAAACGAACTGCAGACGTTGATTCGTATTTTCGAGACCTTCGATATATAATTTTTTTGAATTTTTTTGAGGAGTTTGAAATTTCAATTTGATTTGTAAATTGCAATCGGATTTGGAATTGTCTGCCATTGAGATGAGGAGATGAGGAGGAATTATATGTACAGACAAATGAGAAATAGAGGCAGACTAGGTTTTATAACAGGGTATTTACAGACAGAGTTGAAAAAGAATAGATGGACATGATTTGTTTACGCGTTGAACGATAAAATGGCCCGAAAAGCCCGTTCTTGACTATAGAACGAAATTTGGTCAACCCATATATCAAAATAGATGTTTTAAAATGTTTTAAACGCGATGGAATAGGTTTCACATTCAAATTCCATCGTATGAAGAAGTTATTCCAAAATCAATATTTTTCAAATTGGTTTCAATTGATTTTAAGGCATTTCAAGCCCATACGATCAAATGACAAGCCTGATCGCTACGAAACTTGAAATCCTACAATAATTCACCGATATGGATCCGATGAAACTGGTTTCATTGAAATCCGAGTCAGTGGCCAAAATGACTATTTTCTAGTTAATTAAATAAATTAAAAATTAATTAATTAAATCAAATTTTCAGTTTCAATTCTATAATTGACTATTTTTATTATTTCAAATTTCTCAATCATTTACAATGATTTAAACAAATTTAAATGTCAAATTAGAGTTGATTAATTTATCAATTTTGGTATTTAATTTAAATTCCATTAAATTCAGAAATTATAAATTAAATTACCAATAATTCCATTTAATTGACTTTTCATTCTGTTATTCAATTCATTGCTATCAAATGGAAAAAATTAACAGTGGATTCAAGATCCATTACATTAATATTCTAACATTCCATCTTCATTTCAATTAACCGTAATAAATTAAATTCCATTTATAATAAATCCATTTATTAAAATTTGAGTTCCAATTAATTATAATAAATTCCAAACAACTTTGATTTGATTAGTTTCAATCTTTATACTAAGTCCATTATTACTCTATACCTGGTTCCTATTGTTTACCCTTCATTTACTTAACATTTAAATGAACTTGATTTCCAATAAACTCATTGACCAATTAATTAGGTAATTTATAATAATTGTTATCATAACCTTAAATTTACACTCAAGTTTATGTTATATTTAACTAATTATCATAACACTGAATAAAATTTACGTTATTCCCAATTATTACCCTAATTTACATTAATGTAACATTTAATTCGGATTTATGCAATTGATTACCCTTTTTATACTAAATATACTAAATAAATGGTTAACCTATACTAATCGTTACCATTAACGTTAAACTTCCCTTATAAGCTATTATTAACAAACAAATGTTGCAATTGATTTAGATCTAATTCAATGCATTAAATGAATGGGTAAATGATTAAAATTTTGCACTATTGCCAAGTTTTATCACATTTATACTTAATTATCAACTAACAATTATTATAATTACTTATCTAGCATTGATTCTATCAAACTGCAATTTATTACGTATTATTTCATTAATTAATATAACTTTTGAATTTATTTCCCCATTTACTAATTTCAATCAATTGTAACCTTACAATTGTTTTAAATTAATTGGCATTGCATTGAAATTTTTATTTATTAGCTTACATCAACATTATTTCCTTTAATTGCAAATTGATTACCAATTTTATTCAACCCCTTAAATAACTAACATATGTTAATTCAATACTTACGTTTGTTTACATATGTTTCATTTATAACAAATTATATTATTCCCACTATTTCAATTAATTTGAATTCCATTCTAGTACTAATTTATTACTTTATACATACATTACGTTTCTATGAAATTTATACTTTCACACTTTCCGTTATTATATTAATTGTCATTAAAGAAATGTTCATTATTGGTCACCATTGATTATACCAACTCATATCACACTAATCCTATTCAATTCCCATTTATTACGCAGACTTATATTAATAAATCAACATTTACATTGGTTACTTACATTCAACTTATAACCAAGTTATACTATTTTACATTATTTCATTTATTGCAATTTCATTCAAATAGTTAATAATTAACTTTGGTTAACCTTGTTACTTTTCATTTAAGTTATTATCTCCTTATTAATTAACAAATTTTTCATTCTTTCAATACTAAATTACCCAAACTTTATCAAATTAACAAATTTAAATCATTGAAATTTACGGGTCGTTACACTCTCCCCCACTCAAAACTTTTCGTCCTCGAAAAAGAAAAAGGAGAGAAAAGAAGAATTAAGAAGTCAATATATCTTATTTAAAAAATTAATTATTTTAAATAAAATACACCGAATTTTAACCAGTAAATCTTTTTTTTACTCAAATTAATAAAGTTTGGAAAACATTTTTCAAATATTTTCTAAGTCCAAAATCTACGGAAAATTTCGACAGAGTCTCCTTTGTATGGAGAGGCTCGGGAGAAAATATAATATCAAATATAATAATATACAACATATATTTTTCAAAATAATATATATCCCAACACGGGAAAAAATAATATAATAACGCTATAAAACCGTAATCCAAAAACGTACCTATTTGTCAGTCAAATAACGCTTAATTATGAAACCAAAAGTAGTAGCAATTGCTTCCATAACCTGTATTTCACTTATATAATCCAAAAAGAGTTAATAATTATATAGAATGAAATGTTAATTTTGTTTCATCCACTAACAAACAAACAATGTCAAACACAGCAATCACTTGCAATCATAACATATAACCATCACACGGAATCAACACAATTCAATAATCCATCATATCAAACAAAACAATTAGTTGTTCGGGTTCAAAAACTTTAAATTACACAGAATGGACAACAAACTATTAAGTGCTTCATTTACTCAATAGTCTTAGATGAAACTAAATAGATTATTTATTCATCCAAACAATTTTTAGAGTATCCTTTCCCAAACAACCATAACTAAACAACGACAATTTCAAACAATAGATTAATTTCATTCTTATTAACTTCATTTTATACTACTTGTTGTTTGATTTCCTTTTTTATTCAGTTACTACTTATCTTCGTTTTTGTTTCATTACTTACTAACTTCCTTTCAATTATTAATAGGATTCATGTTCTATTCAATGGCTTAGCATTTATATTCATTTACTTAAGCTTCCAATTGCTTACTTACAGTACTTACTTTCTACCTTATCTTATTATAGTACATTTCAATTATAACTTAAGTTCATAACCCTATAGTGTAACGACCAGGTATTTTTAACCATTCACATCCGTTATAAGTGTATAGGTAGACGCTCATGCAAGAATTGAATTGCTCAAAATACCGCGTTGTAAATAAAATTTGGCAAATCTGAAAATATACAGTAAATAATAATCACAGATCACAGACACAGAGTATTTAATAATGCAGCGGAAGTAAAGGAAAAAGTAGTTCATGAAGCTACTATATAAATATATCAGAGTTAAATAAAATACAACAGAAGAAATAAAGTTCAACAGAAGTCTCAAGATGATAACCAAGTACAAGCTGAATAGAACAACAGAACTGGAATAGATAAAACTAGATAAGTAGATAATCTCCAGCGATTCCAATCTCTAGAAAGTGGAATCCAAATCTATGAATAACTCAGGCTGACCCGAGCGTAAATAAAAATACAAACACTCGAGTCAGGACAATATATACTTATATAATGTAAACCAACTCAAGTGAACTGTAATAAAGTACAAGTAACTTAAAGGATGCCTGGGACCGCCCATCCTCTAAGGATCTGTTAAACTATTTACTATGTAGTAATATTGCGCTATTATAATAACGTCTACAGTAAAATAAACTTACTTTTAAATAGCATTCCAGGCAACCCATATCACCCTTCACACATAATAGTCCCAGCAGTCCATCCAATATCATGACATCTCCACACCGGGTGACTGTCAGAGGATGCCACACGGGCTACGGGAGAAAAAAAAACTCGTAGTAAAAGCTCGGTATGGTAGGTGACACAGCACACAAGGCAATGCCAGGGTAGATATACCAATTACACACACGGGCTGGTGGAAACGCAGCAGCCACATACGCCCACCTCGGAACACACTCCAAACCAAAATCGAAGGATGGCCATCTAATCAATCACAAGTAAGAGTATAGTATCGAAGGAATCCGATCGGAGGAATGACCTCACTTGGCCTGAGATCGCTCCTGTTTTAGCCACCTTATGCCAACTCACGGGAGTTGGGTTCACATAATATACCTCAAGAACGTCGCCACCATCCTACTTCATTCTAGAATCTCCACCGCGTACACGGTTGTCAAAGTGGTTTTCGGTATCGACAGAGAGTATGCCAGATATACGATCCCGATCTCTTTGCCAACCAATTGTTATTATAACCCGTAGTTATAACTTTAAAACAATATTTTATACTTCAAAATAAAATATCATTTCAATTCAAATCTTTATCAAAAATAAAGATTAAATCATTTCCAAACCATTTCAATATATCATCATACCATATCTTCCAAATTCAAATATTTATCAAAATAAATATTAAGTCATTTCTAACCATTTCAATATATTAAATTATCATATCCTTTCAAAACTTCCTTTCCAATCATTTTAATATATTAAAATATCATAACCTTTCAAAGCTTCATTTCCAAAATATCATATCTTTCAGAACTTCTTTTCAAATCATTTTAATATCAAAATATCATATCTTTCAAAACTTCAATTTTTTTCAAATCATTTAATATCAAAATATCATATCTTTCAAAACTTTGTTTCAAATCATTTTAATATATTAAAATATCATAACCTTCCAAAGCTTTATTTCCAAAATATCATATCTTTCAGAACTTCTTTTCAAATCATTTTAATATCAAAATATCATATCTTTCAAAACTCCATTTTCCAAATCATTTAATATCAAAATATCATATCTTTCAAAACTTCGTTTCAAATCATTTTAATATATCAAAATATCATATCTTTCCAAAACTTCATTTCAAATCGTTTTAATATATCAGAATATCATATCTTTTCGAAACCACATTTCAATCAATTTAATATATCAAAATATCATATCTTTTCAAAACCACATTTCAAATCGTTTTAATATATCAAAATATCATATCTTTTCAAAACCACATTTCAATCATTTAATCTATCAAAATAGTTATATTTCAAAACAAATTAATTCATTTTAAATCACAAAAATGAAGTTATTACATTTAATAATTAAATTATTAAATTCCAAAATTTAAAATTTTCAATGTTCATTTATTCACTTAAATTTATTAAAACAATGAAAATTCAAGTTTCGCAGCATTTGGAAAATGCTACAGAAAGGTACATTCAAAACAATTCAATTTAACAAAAGACAGCATTTAAAATGCTGTTAATTAACTTCAAATATTCAATAGAATTTCACAAACACTTATATTTTTATTTAAATTATTTTTAACTTATAAAATCATACACTTTCACATTTATAATCATCCTTTAATTTTCCTTAAATTCATGATTTTATAAAGTTAAGTTTCCTTTCAAAAATCAATATTTATTAATAATTCACTTATTAAATTTCAACATTCAAATTTAAATTCATTACATTAAATTTCAACTTAGCATTTAAGTTTAAAATTTCAAATATAACTTAATTCCATTTTATTTAACTTAACTTAAAATTTCACTTTAAAATCAAATTCATAAATTTCAATTTAAGTTATATTTCCAAATTTCAACTTAAATAATCATTCCTTTCACTTTTTAACTTTACTCAAAAATCATTAATATATTATAAAATCATTTTTAATTCATTTTAAATTCAAATTATCATAAATTTATCATAATTTCATATTTAATTTAATTTCCAATTATAATTAAATTATAATTTTCAAAATAACGTACATCTAGATTTTCTAACCTTTCCATAATTTATTTAACTTATAAACTCCTCGAAAATCAATAATACTTTACAAAATATTTTTTTATTAAGTTTAATTCTAAATATAGTAATATTTACGTTTCTAAAATATTTTAATTTTTTTAGAAAAACATATTTTAACAACGGGTCTGTATATAGTTTTCCATGCTAGGTAAAGTGATACGGGTAATATATCATTTCAACCCGTAATTTACAAAGAAAATACGGGGTTTATCATTTCAAACCCGCAGACCCAAGTAAGTGAAATAAAATGAAAATCGCTCAGGCCTATCATTTCAGCCCATAATGATTTTTCCCTATTCTAAAGTCCGTTCGGGTCTGTATCATTTCAACCCATAGTGATTCTAATCTAAAAGGAACTTTCAGTGATGATAACTGATATAAATAACAGAATAACATAAAATATAAGTAACATATGATATAACAGGTGTACTAACAGGTGTGAACATCATATGATAATAATATAAGCGTATATAACATGATGATATAACTTACAGATTCAAGTGATGTTAGTTTATCAGTTATATAGGTACATATTGTCTGGTGAGAATAACTCACCTGTTCAGAGCTGGAGATATCCACCAAAGCACACAACACAACACAATGAAGGCACGATGATATGGATATGACTTGAGAGTGGAGAGCCAAAGCAATTAGACTTGTTCAAACATTTACAAAAAACAATGCAACCTTATATAAGTTTCAACACGAATTACACTAGAACAACATTAGAAATCAAAGCCCAAAACGATGTCAAATTCATCGCACTTGTTCTCAACTTCATATGGATCAGTTATAGGTTGGATAAGATTAGCCAAGACATGAATTTGGTGCTAGGTTTGGATCTATAGTGTTCGGCCTAGGTTGATTTGAATGGTGATGAATATAGGTGCAGCAATTTACAAAACAAGGCAAATACAAGGCAACAAATTCATCTCTAAGCTCCTAATGTGCTCGGCCAGAGGCTAGGTGGGCCCAACCGGTGGTGAAGGTGGTGGTGGGTGATGTGGCAGAGGGTGGAGTTCAGGTCAGAGGTGGTGGTGGTGGAAGAAGTGGTGGCTAGTTGTGGTTGAAGGTTAGGGTAGGTGATTGAAACATTGGTAGCTCGGTTTGCATGCATGTGAATTGTTTTGTGAACTTTTGGTGGATGTTCAAGCCTTAGTGATGGTCGACCTGAGGAGGAGGTGATCTTGAGGGGTTGGTGAATGGCATGGGAGGTGGTGGAGGTCAGCCAAGGGCTGGAGGAAGGAGGAGCCTATTTACAAAGTGAAGAACAAATGCAAAATCAAGGTAGAAAACTAGAAAAAAAAAACAAAGAAAAGAAGGAAGAAATTTACCCAAACACTTGAAGCCATGGCCGTGTAATTTTTTTGAGGGTTTGAGAAAGGTAGAATATGTGAAAAATGAGGAAATGCAGCTGAGAAAAGAAATGAAAAGCACGGCCAAAAATTAATGAGATGTAGGTTGGAAAATGAAGAGGCGGAATGTAAAAAGACTTTGGAATATAAAGGGTTTAAAACTTTTCATATATCCAACCATTTTCTTTTTAATTTTAAGTAACTTAAATATATATTTAAATTCAGATAAAAATACGAAAATTTAGTGAATAAGCAAAAATAAATAAATAAATATTAATTATATATATATTTAATTAAATAAAACAGCAAAAATTTCAACTAGTCTTGAAAATATAAAAAATAAATGCAATGAACTTTGGAAAATTTTTGTGTACTTGAAAAATATTTATAAATAAAGATAAGAACACAAAATAAAAATGAATTCACAAAAATAAATAAATAAATTAATAAAATTTAAATGAAGAAAATAGTAGAATAATTGAAACTAGGCTTAATAAATTGAAATAAACTCAAATAAACTTTAGAAAAATTATATTATCATTTTAAAAATATTAAAAGGAAAAAATATACATAAAATAACATATTAACACATATTAAAATAAAATATGAAAATAGAAATATAATTTATATAATTAAAAATAGACAAATTGTTAAATAAACAAATTATACTCAAAATTGAAATGTGCATAACTTTTGCATTTTAACTCCGTTTTCAACGAAACGTGTTCAAGTTAATTCATCTATTTTCATAATAAAAGATAAAACTTAAGATTTAAAATAATTTAAGTTTGAAGTTTAAAAGTCAAAGTTTGAACAGTTTGACCAGAAATTCACTTTACAATAAAATATTCAAATTATACCAGTTTGAACTATAAATCACTTAATAATCAACATTTATATTTAAAATTGAAATGTTTGAAATAAAACAAATCTAAATTAATTTAAAAATAAAAGAAAGTCCAATTTAAATAATATACAAAAATCTAGGGTTGTTACACTCTCCCCCACTCAAAACTTTTCGTCCCTGAAAAGGAATGATGTACGGGAAAGCATAGAAAAAGATAGAGTGAAATAAAATTATGATAAGATGACAAGGAGATTTAAATTACACCTGATAACTATTGTTATAGGTAAGTTTCACAAGGTGGAGATAGTCTTCACAAGATTCTCGAGATGGAGGAACATAAGCATGAAAAGTTCCTCTAGAATCTGATTTACTCTTTCCGCTTGACCGACGGTCCGTGGATGGAAAGCAGTGCTCAGATTAAAAGATTATCAAAGATTATAGAAAGATTTCTAAATAGAAATATTTTAAATAGATGCCTATACCAGTCTATAGCAAGATGAGGAAAAATAAGGACAACTAAAGACAATTTGAAAACAAATAAGATAATAAGTTTGAAAAACAAAATAAGATAATAGGTTTGAAATTTCCATGGTTTCAACTTAAATTGATAATTAATTTTTTTTCACACAAGTTAAATAAATCTTAAATATCTCTAATTTCATTATCTTATCATCCAATTTTCTTAAACTAACAATTCCAAAAATCATGCATTTGAAAAATCATTATCATACTCATAATGTACTTAATAAATTTAATTCTTCTTTATTCCTAATTAAAATTAAACTTATTCCTCTCAATATATTTTATCTCCTATGTTAAATATACTTACATTATTATAATTCTTTTAACTTATTCTTATTTCCTTTAACATCATTTATATTGTAAATTATTCAATTTAATCTTTTATTCTATTTACCTCTATTAACCTTTTATAACAAAATTTAAGTGTATAATATTTATTATAACCACTCAAATTTTATTTATAAAAATCTTTTTATATTGTATATTATCCAATTACATTGTTAACTTCTAAAATTTAAAGTAAGTTATATTTGAATGCAATTTAATACTATACAAATAAAACTTTCCGATTCAATTATCTCAAGTTTGAATTATTTATTCAAAAAATTTGATTTTCTTTTTATAACTGAAATTATTCTTTAAGGTAAAACTTAAGAATAAATTTCCGATTCCCTTCAAACCATTTAGAGATAAATAAATATATGTACATAATATGTCAAATCAAATTTAAATCATATATCTATATATAATATACATCAAATCATATTTTAAAAATTCAAATCAATTAGATTTCCCAAAACAAAGCTGTAGCAAGACTACAGAACGGTCTCTTCACTTCAAAACTCGAAGAAGAATGTCGATGATGCCGCGGTCATCACCGAAATTATTTTCCAACGACAAAGAGAAGAGCACTAATTTCTTTAAACTTTAAAATTCTTTGGAAACAAATTTCTTATTCGAAAATACTTTAAATGATATATCCTTTTAAAACTTGAAAACACAAGGTTTGAAACCATCGAAAATTAAATTCTCAAATTCTTGTTTTAAATTCATTTCAGTTCCTAAATCAATTTATAATAACTATTTATAAATTCATTTATAGAACTATAAATGATAAATCAAGCATTATCATTTCAAATAATCAATTTAAATTAATTTATTAAGTTCCATAAATTTACTTATATATCAAAATTTATTTCATTAACCAAATTTTAAAATAATATTGTGTCAGTTTGTTCAGTCAAAGTGTTTTAGAAATCATATTGATAGCGTTGATCGGACGAATCAATCGGAAACCCAAATCAACATCAATAACTCAAACAACACAATATAAAACAAATAATTAATATTGATTTACAAGTACAATTCAAAATGTTTGGAAGATAGATTGGAAACAAAAGACAAGATGATTGAATAACAAAATAGGGAGGTGGATAAGCTTAAATAAATCGCGGGCAACCTTAATTGGGTCAACCG
This sequence comes from Allium cepa, assembly GCA_030765085.1. Lineage (NCBI taxonomy): Eukaryota > Viridiplantae > Streptophyta > Magnoliopsida > Asparagales > Amaryllidaceae > Allium > Allium cepa. The sequence continues at coordinate 609,928,919 of CM060934.1, forward strand.
TGACTTAAAGAATAAGATCGATGTGGATTTTCTAGGGTAAATCTACATTCGATCTCAATAGATAGAGTTTGGAAACACAAAAGATATTAACATCTAAACCAAGAATAGATATATATCTTTGGTGAATCGATGCAAATTGTAAAGGAGTTTTCCCCCTTTACAAATGAATTTTTTTTTGAGATTGGCAGGACTGCCAATTCACTACAAAGCTCATTCGAAGTGGAGTTATGAGATACTCTAGAATCAAAAGGAGATGAATAGTGAGGGACACGAATGAATTTTGGGACCGCAGGGAATGTTCTAAAATTCAAATGAAATTTGAACCAAAGAGGAAGAGATTCAAGTTTGGATGAAAATGATTCTGCAACTAAATTTACCATACATTCTATGTTTTGCCTCAAAGCCAAAGCTCTGATACCAACTGTAACGACCAGGTATTTTCAACCATTCACATCCATTATAAGTGTATAGGTAGACGCTCATGCCGGAATTAAATTGCTCAAAATACCGTATTGTAAATAAAATTTGGAAAATCTTAGAATATACAGTAAATAATAATCACAGATCACAGACACAGAGTATTTAATAATGCAGCGGAAGTAAAGGAAAAAGTAATTCATGAAGCTACTATATAAATATATCAGATTAAATAAAATACAACAGAATAAATAAAGTACAACAGAAGTCTCAAGATGATAACCAAGTACAATCTGAATAAAACAACAGAACTGGAATAGATAAAACTAGATAAGCAGATAATTTCCAGCGATTCCAATCTCTGGAAAGTGGAATCCAAATCTGTGAATAACTCAGGCTGCCCCAGCGTAAATAAAAATACAAACACTCGAGTCAGGACAATACATACTTATATAATGTAAACTAACTCAAGTGAACTGTAATAAAGTACAAGCAACTTAAAGGATGCCCGGGACCGCCCATCCTCTAAGGATCCGTTAAACTATTTACTATGTAGTAATATTGCGCTATTATAATAAGATCTACAGTAAAATAAACTTACTTTTAAATAGCGTTCCAGGCTACCCATATCACCCTTCACACATAATAGTCCCAGCAGCCCATCCAATATCATGACATCTCCACACCGGGTGACTGTCATAGAATACCACACGGGCTATGGGAGAAAAACAAACTCATAGTAAAGGCTCGGTATGGTAGGTGGCACGGCACACAAGGCAATGCCAGGGTAGATATATCAATTATGCACAAGGGCTGGTGGTAACGCAGCAGCCACATACTTCCACCTCGAAACACACTCCAAACCAAAATCGAAGGATGGCCATCTAATCAATCACAAGTAAGAGTATAGTATCAAAGGAATGTGTCCGATCGGAGGAATGACCTCACTTGGCCCGAGATCGCTCCTGTTTTGGCCACCTTATGCCAACTCACGGGAGTTGGGTTCACGTAATATACCTCAAGAACGTCGCCACCATCCTACTTCATTCTGAAATCTCCACCGCGTACACGGTTGTCAAAGTGGTTTTCGGTATCGACAAAGAGTATGCTAGATATCTGATCCCGGTCTCTTTGCCAACCAATCGTTATTATAACCCGCAGTTATAACTTTAAAACAATATTTTATACTTCAAAATAAAATATCATTTCAATCCAAATCTTTATCAAAAATAAAGATTAAATCATTTCCAAGCCATTGCAATATATCATCATACCATATCTTCCAAATTCAAATATTTATCAAAATAAATATTAAGTCATTTCTAACCATTTCAATATATTAAATTATCATATCCTTTCAAAACTTCCTTCCAATCATTTTAATATATTAAAATATCATAACCTTTCAAAGCTTCATTTCCAAAATACCATATCTTTCAGAACTTCTTTTCAAATCATTTTAATAACAAAATATCATATCTTTCAAAACTTCAATTTTTTTCAAATCATTTAATATCAAAATATCATATCTTTCAAAACTTCGTTTCAAATCATTTTAATATATTAAAATATCAGAACCTTCCAAAGCTTCATTTCCAAATATCATATCTTTCAGAACTTCTTTTCAAATCATTTTAATATCAAAATATCATGTCTTTCAAAACTACATTTTTCAAATCATTTAATATCAAAATATCATATCTTTCAAATCTTCATTTCAAATCATTTTAATATATCAAAATATCATATCTTTCCAAAACTTCATTTCAAATCGTTTTAATATACATCATAATATCATATCTTTTCGAAACCACATTTCAATCATTTTAATATATCAAAATATCATATCTTTTCAAAACCACATTTCAAATCGTTTTAATATATCAAAATATCATATCTTTTCGAAACCACATTTCAATCATTTTAATCTATCAAAATAGTTATATTTCAAAACAAATTACTCCATTTTAAATCATAAAAATGAAGTTATTACATTTAATAATTAAATTATTAAATTCCAAAAATTTAAACTTTTCAATGTTCATTTATTCACTTAAATTTATTAAAACAATGAAAATTGAAGTTTCGCAGCATTTGGAAAATGCTACAGAAAGTTACATTTAAAACAATTCAACTTAACAAAAGACAGCATTTAAAATGCTGCTAATTAACTTCAAATATTCAATAGAATTTCACAAACACTTATATTTTTATTTAAATCATTTTTAACTTATAAAATCATATATTTTCACATTTATAATCATCATTTAATTTTCCTTAAATTCATGATTTTATAAAGTTAAGTTTCCTTTCAAAAATCAATATTTATTAATAATTCACTTATTAAATTTCAACATTCAAATTTGAATTCATTATATTAAATTTCAACTTAAAACTTAAGTTTAAAATTTCAAATATAACTTATTTCCATTTTATTTAACTTAACTTAAAATTTCACTTTTAAATCAAATTCATAAATTCCAATTTAAGTTATATTTCCAAATTTCAACTTAAATAATCATTCCTTTCACTTTTTAACTTTACTCAAAAATCATTAACATATTATAAAATCATTAAATTCATTTTAAATTCAAATTATCATAAATTTATCATAATTTCATATTTACTTTAATTTCCAATTATAATTAAATCAAAATTTCCAAAATAACTTACAATCTGATTTTCTAACCTTTCCATAATTTATTTAACTTATAAATTCATAGAAAATCAATAATACTTTACAAAATATATTTTTTATTAAGTTTAAATCAAAATATAGTAATATTTACATTTCTAAAATATTTTAAATTTTTTAGAAAAACATATTGTAACAACGGGTCTGTATATAGTTTTCTACGCTAGGTAAAGTGATACGGGTAATATATCATTTCAACCCGTAATTTACAAAGAAAATCCAGGTTTTTTCATTTCAAACCCGCAGTCCCAAGTAAATGAAATAAAATGAAAATCGCTCAGGCCTATTATTTCAGCCCATAACGATTTTCTCCTATTCTAAAGTCCGTTCGGGTATGTATCATTTCAACCCATAGTGATTCTAATCTAAAGGGAACTTGTAGTGATGATAACTCATATAAATAACAGAATAACATAAAATAATAGTAACTTATGATATAACAGGTGTAATAACAGGTGTGAACATCATATGATAATAATATAAGCATATATAACATGGTGATATAAGTTACAGATTCAAGTGATGTCAGTTTATCAGTTATATAGGTACATATTGTCTGGTGAGAATAACTCACCTGTTCAGAGCTGGAGATATCCACCAAAGCACACAACACAACACAATGAAGGCACGATGCTATGGATATGACTTGAGAGTGGAGAGCCAAAGCAATTAGACTTGTTCAAACATTTACACAAAACAATGCAACCTTATATAAGTTTCAACATGAATTACACTAGAACAACACTAGAAATCAAAGCCCAAAAAGATGTCAAATTCATCGCACTTGTTCTCAACTTCATATGGATCAGTTATAGGTTGGATAAGCTCAGCCAAGAAATGAATGTGGTGCTGGGTTTGGATCTATAGTGGTCGGCCTAGGTTGATTTGAATGGTGATGAATATAGGTGCAACAATTTACAAAACAAGGCAAATACAAGGCAACAAATTCATCTCTAAGCTCCTAATGTGCTCGGCCAGAGGCTAGGTGGGCCCAACCAGTGGTGCAGGTGGTGATGGGTGATGTGGCAGAGGGTGGAGGTCAGAGGTGGTGGTGGTGGAAGAAGTGGCGGCTAATGGTTGTTGAAGGTTGGGATAGGTGATTGAAACATTGGTAGCTCGGTTTGCATGCATGTGAACGGTTTTGTGAAATTTTGGTGGATGTTCAAGCCTTGGTGATGGTCGACCTGGGGAGGAGGTGATCTGGAGAGGTTGGTGAACAGCATGGGAGGTGGTGGAGGTCAGCCAAGGGCTGGAGGAAGGAGGAGCTGATCTACAAAGTGAAGAACAAATGCAAAATCAAGGTAGAAAACTAGAAAAAAAAAACAAAGAAAAGAAGGAAGAAATTTACCCAAACACTTGAAGCCATGGCCGTGTAATTTTTTTGTGAGTTTGAGAAAGGTAGAATACGTGAAAAATGAGGAAATTCAGCTGAGAAAAGAAATGAAAAGCACGGCCAAAAATTAATGAGATGTAGGTTGGAAAATGAAGAGGCAGAATGTAAAAAGACTTTGAAATATAAAGGGTTTAAAACTTTTCATATATCCAACCATTTTCTTTTTAATTTTAAGTAACTGAAATATATATTTAAATTCAGATAAAAATACGAAAATTTAGTAAATAAGCAAAAAGAAATAAATAAATATTAATTATATATAATGTAATTAAATAAAACAGCACAAATTTCAACTAGTCTTGAAAATATGAAAAATAAATGCAATGAACTTTGGAAAAATTTTGTGTACTTGAAAAATATTTATAAATAAAGATAAGAACACAAAATAAAAATTAATTCACAAAATTAAGTAAATAAATTTAAAATTAATAAAATTTAAATGAAAAAAATAGCAGAAAAATTGAAACTAGGCTTAATAAATTGAAATAAATTCAAATAAACTTTAGAAAAATTATATTATCATTTTAAAAATATTAAAAAAATATAAATAAAATAACATATTAACACATATTAAAATAAAATATGAAAATAGAAATATAATTTATATAATTAAAAATAGACAAATTGTTAAATAAACAAATTATACTCAAAATTGAAATGTGCATAACTTTTGCAGTTTAACTCCGTTTTCAACGAAACGAAAAGCAGTGTTCAAGTTATTTCATCTATTTTCATAATAAAAGATAAAACTTAAGATTTAAAATAATCTAAATTTGATGTTTAAAAGTCAAAGTTTGAACAGTTTGACCAGAAATTCACTTTACAATAAAATATTCAAATTATACTAGTTTGAACTATAAATCACTTAATACTCAACATTTATATTTAAAATTGAAATGTTTGAAATAAAACAAATTTAAATTAATTTAAAAATAAAAGAAAGTCCAATTTAAATAATATACAAAAATCTATGGTTGTTACATATAGCATCAAATTCTTATTTACTAAAGAATTTCGTTGAACACCTTCATTCATAAGTTTACTTGTACAATTTCCATTATATTTTCTTATTAACATTTCAACTTTTTACATATTTTGGTAAGTTATATATATGTTAAAGAATGCAAATAAAACTTATACAAGTTTTACCACATCTTTTAATTTAATTTAATGTTCAATAATTATATCTTTTGTTTTATAAGTTACAAATTTCAACTTTCTTTTTAATTCCATTTATACTTAGCATTAAATCTCTTATTTCCTTTAGAGGTTTCGATTATTAATTACCTACGTTCCAGTTCACTACAATAATTGAAACTATTAATTAGTGGAAACTTAAGAACTAAATACTGGGTTAAATCTCAAATTATTTTAAAATAATAGGTAAACGTATTTATATATCCAATTATATTTAAAACAATTTAAAATTTATATTTGTTTATCAAAATAAATCTGCAGTAAAGCTACTACAGTGGCCTTCCCACGTCGAAACTCGAAAATGAATGTCGATGATGCGTGCACTCATCACTGAAATTATTTTCCAGCGACAGAGAGAGGAGTACAGAACTTATTTCTTTCAAAATTTATTTAAAACAGTTCTTTCCAAATTGTATTGAAATATTTATTACAGATTGTACTTCTAATAATATTATTACTATATTCCAAAATCTTTCGAAAGTATTTTTCAAAACCCCAGAACTTAAGTTCTAAATTCCCAATTTTTGATTATTTTATTTTCAATCTTATTTCAACTATTACTTATAAATTTCATTACCTAACAACCAATATTATTGCAAACAAATATAGTCTTTATAAAATTTATTTTGCATATATAGAAAATATAATAGGCAAAATTATTTCATTCACCTATATTCAAAAATAAATATTGTGTCGGTCTGTCCTATTAAGTGTTTAGAAATCCCTATTGATGTCATAGCGTCCCATGCACCAACCAGAATTTATAAATAGAAAACGGAACAAATTAACACAAAATCAAAACCTTTTTATAACACTAACAAATATGCTCTCTCCTATGTATATGCTCGGCGAATCATCATAGGGTATTACTACCCTATTAACAAAGAGTCAAACCCCACAAAGCTAAGGGTTATCGCTAAACCAAAGCTTTGATACCAGATGTAACGTCCCGCCTTTTTGTAGGCTTTAAACCAGCGATAAACCACACACGCCAGACTTAAAGCATACAGAAGGGTAGATTGTTATGGGGTAAATAAGAAAAAGCAGAAAACGAAAAATAAACAAATAGAATCTTGCAGCGGAATAATAAAATATAATAATCAAATATACAGTTTATGAAGCTGTTTTACAAAATATTCGATTATACTTATATAATACAAATCAGAGTTACACATACCGGAGAAAAATTAATAACAATGTAGCGAAAAAAGTGAGAATATAGTGGAATACCATAATAACTAATAATAATAAATCTCCTTTTTTGTCCTCCAGAATACGGTCTTCAAATCCTGAAATGCTCAGGCTGACCCGAGCGAATTGAAAGGACAAAACACTCGAGTCAGAATTAAAAGATCTTAAGTAAGTTAAATCAACAATAAACAACATGAGTGGAACGGCGTCAGAGATGTTTACGGGGTTTGACATCTCCTATCTAGTGTCTAACGTGAGTGTAATAACTTAAGAGATGCTCGGGATTCACATCTACTAAGGATCCGTTAAACTATTTAATATGTAGTAATATTTCGCTATTATAATAATGTCTATAATAAAATAAACTTACTTTAAAATAGCATTAAGGCTTTACATTTTCCACCTTAATGCGTAATAGTCCGATTAGTCCATCCAGTATCAGCGCATCTCCAGATCGAGAGACTATCCTAAATACTCCACGGGCCATGGGGGAAAACCAAACTCGTACAAGGCACGCTAGGGTGGGTGACACGGCACAACTAATCAATGCCCGGGTAGATATACCAATTACGCTTCCGGGCCAGTGGTAACGCGTAGCGCGCAGCTACTGCCCACCTCGAGTCACACCACCAAATCAAAAATCAAAAGTGGCCACCAAATCAATCCAAAAGTAGAGTATAATACCAAAGGGATGTTTTCGATCAAAGGAGCTACCTCATTAGCCCGTCAATTTCTCCTGTTTTAGCCACCTTATGCCAACTCACGGGAGTCGGGTCCACGTATTTACCTCAAAGGAAACGCCGCCACCATCCTACTTCATTCTGGAATCTCCACAGCGGACACAAATTGTTAAAGTGGTTTTCGAAGTTGGCAGAGAGTATGAAAACTTCCGATCCTGATCTCTTCAACAACCAACCGTTATTATAGCAAAACGGTCGTTTTAAAATAATTATACTTCAAAAAGCAGAATATAATATCCATTCAAAACCATATAAATACGATATCATTTTCGTTTTAAAACCCAAATCAATATGATATCATTTTTGTAAAACCCAAATCAATATAATATCATTTTTATTTCAAATATATTCTTTTTTCAAAATCATAGCACTTTCAAATTTATATACTTCGAAACCAAACATTTGAAATGTAACTTTTCAAAACATAATACTTCGAATATCATAGCTTCTATACCATAACTTCCAAAACTTAAATGGTTTGGATATTCAAACAGTATATAAAATAAAATAGTTTGAATTAAAATTTCTTTATAAAGTAAAATAATTTCCCCGACTTTACAATTTTATTCACTTTAGATTAAACCTTAATTCATAAATTTTCAACCCACTTTCAGTTTCAATAAACCACTTCAATTTCAATATATTCCAAACTTTGAGCGTTAAACAAATTTCAAAACTAAGGTTGGAAATTACTATTCAACAATTCAATGTCCTATTATTTAGTTTCGAAATATTTGCATAATAAATCCATAATCATTTAAATAAAACTTAAATTTCCAATAACTAAATATTCCTTCAATTTATTTATACTAGAAATATTCATTTAATTCATCCTGAATAAAAATCCAGTTATAAATATCATACCTTTTAAAATTTCAAGTTTAATAAATTTTTCGTCAACTTATAGAGTTTAATTCTTAAATAAGCTCAATTCAAATAAATTTCCAATTTACCTTCCAATCTTAATTTATTTAAATCATTATAACCTCTATATTAAAGTATGATTTAAATACTTAACCATATTTTATTTTAATAAAATCAAACTCCATTATTAAACTTATTGTTATTAAACAAATTTATACATAGCTTAAATACATGAATTTAACTATATATAAAATATTGTATAATATCAAAAAAGAATCAATATTTATTAAACAATATAACTCTATCCAAAACCATAGAAATCATTTCCAAAATATTTATATATAGACCGACGGTGTCTGTATAAAATTTTCTATCCTATGGTTAAGTGATACAGATATTTATCATTTCAATCCGTAATTTAAAACAAAAATACGGTTATATATCATTTCAAACCGCAATCTCGAATGAAATAAGGTGCATAACAATTGGCAGTTTATAACGATATAAAATACAACATCCATTCATCCAATATCAACCATCAACCATTTATCACAATCATCATCCAATTCAATCAATAAAAACAATATAGAACAGATAATGATTTCAGGTATTTACTGACAGTTTATATGTAGTAATGAATTATATAACCATTTAATTCCATAAATTAAATTTAACTGGAATGATGATAAATTATGCCAACCAGTCGTTGATAAATTTTAGAAGTTGTGAGTGGGTTAAAACACTCACCTTTTGAATTTAAATTGAATTTAAATCCAATTTAAACCCAAAATTCAAACGACCTCAGATTTCATCCAAACTAGCATTAAAGTGTCGGGAATTCTAATACAATCCTAACAAAAGAAACCGTGCTTAAATCGGATATTTTATGTGAAAGTTATTAAGATTTGAACATAATAAAATTTCAATTAAACAAAAATTAAATAAACAAAAATTAAATAAATATAAAATAAAAGATCAATGTAACTGTACACGTTGCCATGTCATCGGGCATCTCCTTCACGCGTCTACAGAGCTCGCCGAACCCAAAAAACGCAGCACTCCTCTCCCCATTGATCGATAAATACGCCGCCTACGTCGCCTTCCTCCTAAATCTGAGCACATCCCCGAGATTGCCACGCCGAGACGCACCCACGGCCGTGATTCCAACCCCTCCGGTCGAAGCCTGAGGTGCCGCAGCTTAGGGTTTTTTTAGGGTTTCGAAACACTAATCGCAATTTCCAGCCACAACACTTCGATATAGGCCAAGAGGCTACCACCAAACGACTCCCCTTGCCGAGCTCTTCAATACCCACATTTCAATTTCGTCGATTAGCGACGAAATCAAAAACGCCTAATTCAATTTTGACCTCGATTTGCCGATGATTGGAGCACAATTACGACAAACGAACTCCAGACTTTGATTCATATTTTCGAGAACTTCGATATATAATTTTTCTGATTTTTTTTGAGGAGTTTGAAATTTCAATTTGATTTTGGAATTGCAATTGGATTTGGAATTGTCTGCCATTGAGATGAGGAGATAAGGAGGAATGTACATATAGACAAATGAGAAATAGAGGTAGGCTAGGGTTTATAACAAGATATTTATAGACAGAGTTGAAAAAAAATAGATGGACACGATTTGTTTACACGTTCAACGATAAAATGGCCCTAAAAGCCCGTTTTGATACCGGAATGAAATTTGGTCAACCCATATATCAAAATAGATATTTTAAAATGTTTTAAATGCGATGGAACAGGTTTGACGTCCAAATTCCATCGTATGAAGAAGTTATGCTAAAATTAATATTTTTCTAATTGATTTCAATTTCATTGATTTCAAGGCGTTTCAAGCCCTAACGATCAAACGACAATCCCGATTGCTACGAAACTTGAAATCCTGCAATAATTCATCGATACAGATCCGATGAAACTAGTTTCATCGAAATCCGAGTCAGTGGTCAAAATGGCTATTTTCTAGTTAATTAAATAAATTAAAAATTAATTAATTAAATCAAATTTTCAGTTTCAATTCTATAATTGACAATTTTTATCATTTCAAATTTCCCAATCATTTACAAATGATTTAAACAAATTTAAATGTCAAATTAGTGTTGATTAATTTATCAATTTCGGTATTTAATTTAAATTCCATTAAATTCAGAAATTATAAATTAAATTACCAATAATTCCATTTAATTGACTTTTCATTCTGTTATTCAATTCATTGCTATCAAATGGAAAACAAATTACCAGTGGATTCAAAATCCATTACATTAATATTCTAACATTCCATCTTCATTTCAATTAACCGTAATAAATTAAATTCCATTTAAAACAAATTTATTTATTAAAATTTGAGTTCCAATAAATATAATAAATTCCAAATAACTTCGAATTTATTAGTTTTAATCTTTATACTAAGTCCATTATTACTCCATATCTAGTTCCTATTGTTTACCCTTAATTTACTTAAAATTTAAATGAACTTGATTTCTAATAAATTCATTGACCAATTAATTAGGTAATTTATAATAATTGTTATCGTATACTTAAATTTACACTCAAGTTTATGTTATATTTAACTAATTATCATAACATTGAATAAAATTTACGTTATTCCCAATTGTTACGCTAATTTACATTAACGTAACATGTAATTTAGATTTATTGCAATTGATTTCCCGTTTTATACTAAATAAATGGTTAACCTATACTAATCGTTACCATTAACGTTAAACTTCCCTTATAAGCTATTATTAACAAACAAATGTTGCAATTGATTTAGATCTAATTCAATGCATTAAATGAATGGATAAATGATTAAAGTTTTGCACTATTGCCAAATTTTCTCACATTCACACTTAATTATCAACTAACAATTATTATAATTACTTACTAGCGTTGATTCTATCAAACTGCAATTTATTATGTATTGTTCATTAATTAATATAACTTTTGAATTTATTTCCCCATTTACTAATTCAGTCAATTGTAACCTTACAATTGTTTTAAATTAATTGGTATTGCATTGAAATTTTTATTTATTAGCTTACATCAAAATTATTACCTTTAATTGCAAATTGATTACCAATTTTATTCAACCCCTTAAATAACTAACATATATTAATTCTATACTTAATTTGTTTACCTATGTTTCATTTATAACAAATTATATTATTCCCACTATTTCAATTAATTTGAATTCCATTCTAGAACCGATTTATTACTTTATACATACATTACGTTTCTATGAAATTTATACTTTCACACTTTCCGTTATCGTATTAATTATCATTAAAGAAATGTTCATTATTGGTCACCAATGATTATACCAACTCATATCACAATAATCCTATACAATTCCCATTTATTACGCAGTCTTATATTAATAAATCAACATTTACATTTGTTACTTACATTCAACCTATAACCAAGTTATACTATTTTACATTATTTCATTTATTGCAATTTCATTCAAATAGTTAATAATTAACGTTGGTTAACCTTGTTACTTTTCATTTAAGTTATTATCTCCTTATTAATTAACAAATTTTTCATTCTTTCAATATTAAATTACCAAAGCTTTATCAAATTAACAAATTTATCATTGAAATTTATAGGTCGTTACAAGTAATCATCCAGGAAACTTTCTCCATTCTAGTGGAGAAAACAATATTCTCAAAAATGGGAAAAGGTTTAGTAAGAGCTTTAAGTGGAGAGTGAACTAAAGAAAGTTAAGGAGAAAGTTAGACAACAATGTCCTTAGGTGGCTGAATCTTCTTGCACTTCGTTTGATCTGAAGATAGGATGGTAGAAGAACCATACTTGGACATGTTGGTAGTGACTTAAGGAATGTGATAGCCTTGATGGCTATTCCCCTCCTATTGGATTAATTTATTTAAAGGGTGAGATTACCGACAAAAATTTATTAAATATGGAAGACTAAGTTATTAAAAGATAATAGGCACTAATTAGAATTTAACAATAAAGGTAAAAAAATGCGTAATAAAATTTATTATACTAAAAGCAACTATATGGAACGTAAGTCTATGGTACACCCTTGGAAGAATGTGCAAAAGATGGTATGATATCTGTGAGGTTATTGTTATCTTTCTCAGCAGGATTTAATAATTTGCTTTTCTTTTTTGTTTCCATAACTTCAAGTCAATATAGTCGCTTGATTCCAATTGGTCCCGTTGTCGATCTCTCTCCTCCTAACTTCATAGTCTTACTTGATCTTCTAGAGAAAGCACCTTCAATCCTTACACACAAGATGTTGCGTAACATTTACTCGTAATGTGGTATCCCAGAGGACGTCGTGCTTATGCCATCGAGAGGATAATTTGCTCATAGGCCGCCTTTTGGATACGTGGCTTGCCATCGATACATGTGCATGTATAGTGCAATGCCCCCGTTCAATCAATTCGTAATGACAACACTTCCGAACATAGGGTTGGCCCCATTCCAGATTCTTCCAAATGGATATGCCATGTTGAGGTACTTATATATTTTATTCATGCGGACATTCAATAATGCCCTGAGTTTCGCTGAGTTGCAGTATCTTCCATTTTTCAAAAAGAGAGAGGCTAACCCACTACTTATTTATATCGAGGCGCAATGTAGCAAGAAACTTATACTAGATCTTTCCAACATAGTTTCCACATTCAAGAACCATTTCTTTTTCACTAAATGTCCAGAGGGATTCACCCGTTTATGGACCATGTGGGGTAAGTCTCTTTTATCATTCTTGGAATTTCCTTTAATTGCTACAAGTATTCTGAACGATCACATATTCCTTGTGGTTCTTTCGAAGATTAACAAGGAACTGACACTCGGCACTCTCCTTAGCGCCCTGAAAGCGATCGATGCTTAGGATCGCACAATTATGCTCTTGCTCACAGGTGAAAATCTTCGTCGATGTAGGCTTTTACACCCCAGGAGGTCTGTTAGATTCGTTGGCACTCCTTCCCTCTCTATTGCGCGGACCCATTCTGTTTCCTCTTCTAATGACTCTGGTGAAGATGATGATGATGAGGAAGAAGAAAGTGACCCATCCGATGGGTAAGAGAAGACCCTAAGAAGATCTGAATTCAATTCAGGGTCAACAGTTTTCTTAAAATGCCATTGACCCCAAAAGAGAAAGAAGTAGAGTTTTTTTAATGGAAAGAAAAGGCTCTATTGAATGAAGGGAAGGAGGAATGAGAGATCAGTAAGGAGCAACCTCTAAATGATGAAGAAATAGATTGGGACACTGATGAGGGTGACGTCAACTTAGATGACAAGGCCTTAGGGACGAGCCCTGGACATGCTCCTTAACCTCCTTTGAAAGAGCCCATTGAAGGAGTAGCTTCTCCCAAGAATGAACCCGTATCCTGTTCTTTGCCGAAAGGTGCCGATGTTGACTTGGGAGATACGAGCAACATTTATGTGAATATGGGTGACTTGATGGAGGACTTTACTTAGGAAGGGTTGCCTTCCCAGCCTACTCAAATTATCTCTACAGGAATTAATGTCCTAACATTAGTCGGTGATCAATCCAGTTTGTGTACTCTACTACGGTCGTTAAATTGCAGCACACACTTCATAGGATCACACACTTTAAATTTTTATTATTTTCTACGATGTTTTAGTTCATCAAATGCTTCTTTCCTAAATCCGTTTTAACATTTTCTACAGGAATCATGTCTCATGGATTTTACAGTGATCTTGGTCGAGTATTGGAGTCTCATTGTTCGTATAGACACTCTTTCAGGTACCATGATCCCCAAAATACCGATGAGGAGAGGAAGAGGAGGAAGGATAGGGAGGCGAAAGAGCGTCACCGTACTGAGAAAGATCAAGGCCGTGATAGAGAAAGTGGCCATGAGAAGAGAAAGAGCCCAATTGAGAAACAAGGTCCATCAAAGAGGCCGAAAAGAGACCAAGAGCGAGAACCTGCTTCAAAGCTTCACGCTTCCACTAGGATAAACGTTCCTACTTCCCGTGTCGTAACCTCCTCCACTCATGCTGCCATGATCGCCTCTCTCCCAATTTCTAGGTGTGCGCCTTACATTCTCCCCGCCAGTTCCCTGCATCTAAAAGCTGCATTCCCTTACTTGTTCTTAAGGGGGGTTGTTTTGATAAGCCTAATTTGAAGTCAATTCATGCTGAATCTTATTAATCCCATGTTCATTCGATTCAGAGTGATTTGGAGCAAGCTGAGGGGTGGGAAAAATTATGCATGCAACTGTCCACTATTAATTGAAATAACTACCAAGAAATTCTCTTATTCGATTGCAAAAAGGATGAGTACAAGAAGCAGCTTGCGGATCATGAAGCGGAGATTGAGAGGTTGAAGAAAAGAGGGATGATGCCCTCAAGAGAGAGAGAGAGAGCAAAAGTGCTTCTCTATTTAAGGAGCTGAAAGAATCCAGCGACCGGGCCGCACTCATATTTAAAGATGAAAAAAGAAGTGTCACACTGATGAGGCATCTTTAAAAGAAAAGCAAAGGATAACCAGGATGATGGTTGTGATTCAGAAGAAAACCATCGCCGAACAGACTCAAAAAATTGCCTCTCTTCACAAACAAATTTTGACTTTGGATGCCGAGAAAGAGTAGCTGGCGCTAGAGAAGGCTAGCACGAAAGCCATCTTCTCAGAGCTTCAAGATACCATCGCAAAGAAGATGGAAGGCTTGGTGCTACCATTTTGGGCTTCTATGTCAACTCTATGCTGCACCAGAGGAGACTTGGTTACTTGGGTTCGTTGTTTCCTCGTACGCTTGCTGTAGTCTGGGAAGAGATTCTGGCCTGATTTTAAGACGTGAGTGGTAGTTACACCGAAGAGGAGTTGGTTCATGCATACCTGAACGAAGAATCCCGCTAAGCTTTAGTGGAGGGCTAGGAAATCTTGAGACTAGAGAGGGAACGAGAAGCTATTGATGCCACGACCGCTGCCAAGGCTGTAACCAGGCATTTTCCTTCAGACCATAGTGAGCCATCTACGCATCTTCATGCTGATGAGACGATCTTTCTACTTCTCCGGTAATTATGCAGCCATTAAAGGAGGTCAATGGCTTTGAAGTTGTGGTGCATGAGCAGACCCTCATAGCAGGTAATTTTCTTATCTCTCTACGTGCTTGGCGACTTCTAATTTACGCCTGATGAAATTGCCAAGATGACCACCCTTTATTCTAATATTATAGATCAACCCTCTCTTCCTACTAAGTAAACTCCTCGTCATGATGCCGAATCTGCTTCAATTTGGATCACATCAACCGTCGTCTCCATGTTTGGCTCAAAGCTCAGTTCTTACTCTGAGCAAGTTAAAGTGCTGCACAGTTTTTATAACCCCTTTGTATCCCAAGAGGAAGGTTTGGTAGCTACTAATACACGGAAGCAGGAGGATCAAGCTAACCAACCAGACAAAGTAGAAGCCAAGCTGCCGATGATCGAGCAACGGATGATAGCGGTGAAGAAGGAGAAAGTTGAAGAGCAAAAAAGGTCGTCAAAGAGTTCTCACAAATCCCGCAAGCAAAAGGCAAAGGATGGTCCGCTAGCGGCCATGTTTCAGAGTGAGATTTCCCTAGGAGGGGAGAAGTCTAGGAAGTTGCCAATTAAAGGCGAGAAAGGCGTCAGAGAAAAAAAGCGACAATAAGTCATGGTTTGTCCGTGCACGCATAAAGCGGAGTTTTCGCTTTTTTGGTTACATTTTGTACAAGTGCAGAGTTTGTACTTAGCATTACTTCTTGTTATTGTAATAGTGGTGTTTGTATTTTCCTATTCCTGGCCGATATTATGCGGGCACAACCCCCATGTTTGTTATTGTACATTAAAAACATTATAAGTAATAAAACTATTGAAATTTTGATTGCTACTTCACTTGTCTACTTATCTGTGTTTCATACAATTTAGCGGTTTATACTATAATTCCTCTCTTTGGGAGGTTCTAGCTTGAGATACATGTGAAGCTCTTTAACAGCCTCATGGCAAGTAATTAATGCACTTAAGTGATTTACATACTTAAAAATGGTCGGCGATGCCGGAGCAACACCGATTACTTGAAATTTTGTTAAGTGATTTCGTCGCGATGCTGGCATTTAGGCTATCGTGCACACGTATTGCTCCTTGGAATGCTATTTTCTTGGCTCCAGGGGAGATATGTGATTTTTTTACAATATGAGAGTGCTTGTCTTTAGATGAAATTTTGCTGACTCGGGTAGTAGTGTATGGTTTACGAAATGCGCACAATGGGATCGAGGCTTTCATGGTTGTAGTTTTGCGAACCAAGAAGCGTTGAGAGGCTTTTGCCAAAGATATTTTATTTAGAGGTTCCGCTTCCACCCATTTGGTGAAATAGTCGACTGCCACTATAGCGTATTTGGCTCCGCCTCGGCCCATCGGCAGTTTGCCAATCAAGTCAATTCCCTATACTGCAAAGGGCCAAGGGCTGGTCATTTGAGTAATCTCATTTGTTGGTAGTCGAGGAATCTTAGCAAATTTCTGACATCTGTCACATCTTTTGACGAATTCTAAGGCGTCTTTGTTTAAAGTGGGCCAGTAATATCCATATCGGAGTGTCTTCTTTGCTAGAGTATGCCCACCAGTGTGATCTCCGCAGCTCCCTTGATGGATGTTGGATAAGATTTTTTTGGCTTCCCTTCCAGCAACACACCTTAATAAGGGGTTAGAGAAGCCGCGTCGATAGAGGATGCCTTCTTGTATTGTGTAGCGGGAAGCTCTCCTCAAGATTTTTATGACTTCGTTACGCTCGTTGGGTAGTGTGCCATCTTGTAAGTATTTCCGAATAGGAGTCATCCAAGTTTCTTCTTCGACTGCAGCTATCAGATTCTCTTGTTCGAAACTTGGGGCTAGTTGTTTTGAGATGGCTACTGTTTCCGAAATGGTTCTGTTCTTCATGCTAGCTTCCTTTGCCAGTTCGTCGGCCTCTTGGTTCTCCTCTCGAGGATTGTGTTTAATTAAATAGTGGTCCAACTGATCAAGTAGCAGCTTGGTTTTCTTTAGATATGCTGTGAGTCGTTCTCCTCGAGTCTGAAACTCTCCTAGAACTTGGTTTACGATAAGTTGAGAATCACTATGAATACATAAAGAACTGACTCCAATTTCTAAGGCAAGTTCTAATCCTGCTATTACTGCTTCATATTCTGCATCGTTATTGGTGGCAGCGAATTCCAACCATAGGGCATAGTGCAGCTTCCTTCCCCTGGGGGTGATTATCACAATACCTGCCCCCGAGCCTTGTTCGTTTGATGCTCCATCTACAAAGAGATTCCACTTGGTATCTTCTGCTATTTCAGATTGCTCCTTACCTTCATTGGTAGTGAATTTGGTAATGAAATCGGCCATGGCCTGTCCCTTGATGGCGGTGCGAGGATGGTAGGTGATATCATATTGACTCAGTTCAATGCACCATTTAAGTAGTCGCCAGAAGTGTCGGGGCGATGGAGTACCTGCCTTAGCGGTTGATCGGTTAAAACTCTGATGGAATGAGATTGGAAATAGTGTCGCAGTTTCCGTGACGTGATTAGCAAACAGTATGCTTGCTTCTCAAGTTTAGGGTATCTGGCTTCTGCCCCCGTAAATCTCTTGCTTACAAAGTATACGGGCCGCTGCGCGCGGTTGTCTTCTCTCACCAAAGCGGTGCTTAGAGCATGGGACGATACAGCAAGGTATAGGTATAGTTCTTTGCCTTCATTTGGAGTTGAGAGTACTGGTGGTCTCTGGAGGTGTTCGATTAGGTTAAGGAAGGCTGTTGGGCATTCGTTAGTCCATTCGAACTTTCCTTTGTCTTTCTTTAGGGCTTCAAAGAAAGGGATGCATTTGTCGGTTGCTTTAGAGATGAATCTGTTTAGGGCGGCCACCTTCCCATTTAGGCTTTGCATCTCTCTTCGAGTGGATGGTATCTTGATATCTTGCAAAGCCCGGACTTGTTCGGGTTTGCTTCAATCCCCCTGGCATGGACGATGAATCCCAAGAACTTTCCCGATGATACTCCGAAGGAGCACTTTAGAGGATTCAGCTTCATTCCATATTGGCGAAGTACTTGAAACATCTCGTCCAGGTGGCTTACATGATCGTTGGCTTTCCTCGATTTTACCAGCATGTCATCCACATAAACTTCCATAGTTCGTCCTATTAGTTCCGCAAACATCTTGTTGACGAGGCGCTGATAAGTAGCTCCGGCGTTTTTAAGTCCAAATGGCATTACTCTGTACCAGTACAATCCCCGGTCAGTGATGAATCTGGTGTGGTCTTGATCGGGGGCGTGCACAGGAATCTGGTTATATCCTGAGTATGCGTCCATAAAAGATAAGAGTTCGTGCCCGGCTGTGCTGTCCACGAGTTGATCGATTCGGGAGAGTGGGAAGCAATCCTTCGGGCAAGCGTCATTTAAGTTGGAGAAGTCAATGCATGTTCGCCACTTCCCATTAGCCTTCTTTACAAGTACCGAGTTGGCGATCCATTCTGGGTAGATGGCTTCTCGTATGAAGTTATTGGCAAGTAGGTTCTTTACTTCTTCCTCGGGGGCTGCTGATCGTTCTGCCCCCATACTTCTCTTTTTCTGCTTTACTGGCACCTTGGTGAGATCGATGTTCAGTACTTGGCATGCTACGTCTGGGGAGATTCCAGTCATGTCAGCGCGCGTCCATGTAAATACATCCAAGTTGTGGCGAAGAAAATCGACGAGTTGATCCTTCAACTCTGCTCTTAACTGAGACCCGATTCTCAACAGCCTACTTGGGTCGTGTTTGTCTACAAATACAAATTCCATAGCCTCTGCAGGCTCGGCGGCGGCCTCCTCCTCTTTGTCCCTGGGGTCTAATTCATTGAAAGGATCACTGGTATATCGAAGAGGAGGGGCTTTCCTTAGTTGCTATGCACCCAAGTTTTTCTTGCAGAGAGTAGTCTCTGCATCCTTCCCTTTATCCTTCCTGCGGTTATTGCGAAGTTCAGTTACATAGCAATCTCGAGCGGCGTCTTGATTTCCATCTACCTCTCCTATCCCATTATTTGTTGGAAATTTCATCTTCAGGCACCAAGGGGCCAGGACAATCTGGAAGTCAGACAAGGCTGGTCTTCCTAAAAAGGCATTGCAGGCCAAGTGGTTATCTATTAGCACAAATGTTTGTTTCCGCACAACAAAGCGGGGATGACTTCCTATTTCAACAAAGAGGTCCAATTGCCCAAGGGGCATCTTCGCATCTCCAGTGAAACCGTGTAGTAGTTTGTTGCAGGGAGACACATCCTTCATTGACAGCTTCATTTTGTCGAAAGCATGCTTGAATAGAATGTTTACGGAGCTTCCAGTATCTACCAGAATTCGAAAAACTTTGGCTGGGACAAACCAGGCAGAGATGACCATAGGATCCATGTGAGGGTACTGCCTTCCTTCTAGGTCTCGCCTACTGAATGTGATGTCATTATCCTCTTTCCGCTTCGGGCGGGGTTCTTCCATGACGGAATTGATGCAGTCTTCATTGTTTCTAAGTGACTTTCCATATCTATCCATTTCTTCCTAGTTTCTGTCGGCGATGTGTGGTCCTCCCGATATTGTATGGACCACTATCTTCTCTTTACTGGAACCACTGGTGTTGTGATTTCTTCCGCCTGTCTCTGGGTGGAGTTGCCCTGGGTTGACCCTTTACATAGTGTTCCAATCTCTTCCTTCTGATGTGTTCTTCAATCAGGTCCCGGAGATGACGACATTTATTGGTATCATGCCCATGGGATTCGTGGAAACGGTAGAACTTTCCAGACTTGATTGCATGATCTGATTCCTTCTTGTACGGGGGGCGTTTGTATTTAAGCTCGTCTTGCGTGGCCAGGAAGATGTTTTTGACCGTTTCATTCAAAGGAGTGTAAGCGTCAAATCTTGGTCCTGGCCGATATAGGCGTTTTTCTCCCTTCCTGCCCTCAACATTGTCTCGAGAGTCATTTCTTCTGACGTCCTTTGCTGCAGCGGGTGCGTTGCCATGAGCTGCCTTGGCTTGTTGCCCTATCTGCCTTTCGGTGGCGGCGTCTTCAAGTCTCATATACTTTCCGGCTTCATGGAAGAAATCGGGTAAGGTAGCTGGTTTTTCTTTCATTAATCTTCTAGCAAACTTGGTATCCGGATGTACGCCACTACAAAGAGCCATTAGGATAAGTTTCTCATCGGCATCTTGGACTGCGGCCGCTGCGGCGTTGAATCGGGTTAGATATTGTTGCACTGTCTCTCCGGGCTTCTGTTTGATATTAGATAGGGAATAAGCATCCTTGGGTTGTTCCACATGAATGCGAAACTGGCTGATGAACTTTTCTTTCAACATTTCCAATGAGCTGATGGATCCTTGGGGTAGATGGCAGAACCAGGAGGTAGCTAGATCCGCCAAGAATAGTGGGAAGCATTTACACAACACACCCTCTGTTGCTCCGCTCATGAGCATATGCTGTGTGTATCTCTGCAAGTGTACAACGGGGTCAGAGGTTCCCTTGTAAGGTTCCATTGTTGGCATTTTTCATTCCTGGGAGGTGATAGCAGTTTCGATATTGCGGGTGAAGAGGCTGGTTACCCTAGCGCCTATTCCCCGATCCCTTTGGTCCCGTTGGACGCACTCTATGAACAATCACGCCATCCTTTCATCAGAACTTGGAGCGGATTGAAATGAGTTTGGTTCTTCTCTGCGGGATTGATTCCGTCCAGATGACCTGTAGGGATGGTATCGTCTATTACTCCTAACATTTTCCGTTGGCTGTCTTTGGTCTTCTGGGAGCCTGCTAGGGTCAGCCACAGTTGGCCCTTGCCTCGATCTTCCCCTGCTGGGCTCTATTCTAAGCATTCCCTCGGGTCCAACTTCAGGCTGGACTCCAGCTCGGCCCCGTCCATTGGTGTTCCCATGGTTAGGTAGCATGACAGGCTCAGCCATATCCGACCCCTGCCTGGTACCTCCCCCGTTGGGTTCGGTTCCAAGTGTTTCCTCGGGTCGGAATTCGGGCTGAGTCTGGGCTCGGCTCCTACCATTGATGTTTCTGTTATTATCTTCTTCGAAGAAGAAAGATCTTTATCGCCTCCCAGATCCTCCAGACTGGGACTCACCCCATGATTCGGTGTTGCGGTTTGATTCTTCAGCATCCCTTAAGTGTGACATGAGTTGGTCCACCAAGGCTTCTTTTGAGATGCGAAGCGGTTAGTTACTTCAGCCACAACCCTGTCCAGATCTGCCCTAGTAATTGGTTGTTCCGTAGCAGGGGCCGTCGGATTTGCCTGATTTCCATTTGCTGTTGGAACAGGACGATTCTCTTGATCTCTGATCACTGGATCTGGGATACTGCTAGTTGCGATGTTCTTTCCTTTGCTAGCATCTTTCCTCTGCCTGGGAGGCATGTTTTCCAAGTAATGAGCGATGCTGTTGGGAAGAAGGTTGAGTGGGAGAAGCTGAAGCTTCTAGCTCGAGCTCTCAGTGAAAGCACCAAAAATGTTTGCACAAAAAATGGGCAAACACATCCAAGTCGTATGATTTAGTCGATTTTAAGTTGTTCTTAGCGATTTGGGTGATTTACGCAAATATGTAAAAAGCAGGGACTAAACTGTAAAAGACACACAGATTTATAGTGTTTCGGCCAGAATGTGCCTACGTCCACTTTATATGTTATTCTCCTTTACTGATCAGATTACAAGTACAAAGCTTTGATTACAAGTATATGAAAGTTGTTTGAAAGTTCTATCCGTGCATGAGCTCTCAAACTTGTCTGCCATTGTTGTACCCCTACCCCTCTATTTATAGAGTGAGGATGGGGGTAGGGGTCTTGGATGTATATAGCTGCTGGCGGGCCTGGGCTGAAGTAATCTGGCCTGGCAACGTTTGTTCGGCAAGGCCTTGGTCCGGAGATGGTTGGAGCGGTTTTCGGTCCGGTAGAGGTTGACTCGGTGGAAGCTGGTCCGGTAGAGGTTGGTTCGGTAGAGGTTGGTCCGGTAGAGAGGGGAGAGTGTGGTTTGGTTCGGTAGCACTGGAAGTGAGTTGGTTCGGTAGAGGTTGGTCCGGTAGAGAGGGGTGAGTGTGAGTTTGGTTTGGTAGCACTAGAAGTGAGTTGGTTCGGTAGTGGAGGGTGGAGTGTGCTCTGATTCGGTAGGTTGGTTGGTTCGGTGGGACTTGGTCCAGTGAAGGGTGGGAACGCACCCAACAATAATCAATCGTAAAATTATATGAATTTGTAACTATAAATGGTACCTTGCTATTGCTCAAGATAATACCTTGAATATAGAATGTTTATTACTCTGTTTGAAACCTTGTTCAACATTTCCAAAAGGCGCAACCTAATTGAGAAAGCTTCACACCATTCTTTTTGATATTAATTGAATATGTGTTGTAATTGTTGGTTAAATTTAAGACAAGGAGAGAAGGATTTTTGGCCATAGTTAGATGGTAGATATGGAGGCACAAATCCTAGAAAGAAATTATGAGAATAGAGTGGTAAGAGATGTTTAAATAGCAAAGAAAAGAAGGGGTCAAAGGTAAAATCATATCTTCCTTTTCCTTAGCCATTTACATATCTTTTAGAATTAAATTCCAAGCCAATTACTCTCCATCATGGCCCATCATACATGTCTCCCTATTGAGCCTCAATTCACTTCAAGCAAGATCAGATATTTTACATTTAAATCAAACTTAAATGTACATCAATATCTTATATAAACAAGTATGCATATAACTTTTATATATGCACTTTTTTAATACTAATCAACACTATTCAAATAAAAATTATAATTAATATTTCACAAATATTAATTAATTTAATTAGTTATAACATTATAATTTAATTAAATTGGGTGGTAGATGGAGGATTCAACATTGCGGTTGTATTGGCTCTTTAGGTACAAATTCGATCAGTGATTAATATCGAACAATTAAAATATTAACATTCACACATCACCGTGGTTAGTGGTGTGACATTTGGTCAAATTTATAGCTTATATAGCTTTAGTAAAATCCTATTTTACATATTTGAGCATTACCTGTAGTGACAATTATTCACACCAATTCACTTTCTTCAAAACTATATCATATTAGTACATAGGGAATTTGTAACGGTTAAAAACTTTATAGTTTAAATATAAAAGTCTTTGGTTTAATATTAACCATTATTTTTTACCAAAATGCTCTGGCCAAAGACTTTGTGTAACGACCTGGAAATTCGGACACTTCGTATTTAAATATTTGAATTATTTAAATATTTGAATCCAAGATTTAATGTGATTAAATATGATTTTATAACCTTATTAAATACTTTTAATTAATAACTAATGTTAGAAAAATTATTTTTTAAATTTGTTTACATAAATATACACTCTGGATAAATACTGAAAATGTGATCGGAAAACGTTTCCCTAAAAGTCAACTTTTTAGAAAATACAAGTTGTGTGAACATATTCGAATTGAATTGTTATCATGTGTAAACATATGATAAGAATTAAACACATCTTTTCCTAAAGTAAAATTAACTAAAAGTAACCATGCTTAATTAAGGGAACATTAAGGACAAAAAGGCCCTTAAATAACTCCTCGATCTAAAGAAAGCATTCTTGTGTAATAACATGGTCTGACATGCTTAACTTCATGGCGGGGGAGGGGGGGGGGTTTGCGCACTTTTACATCAAACTGCTAAGCCTATAAATACCCTCCCATATTAAATCGTTCATTCACAAACAAATTCACTCTTATCCTCACTTCTTTCTCTTCTTTCTCTTTTACCTCTTCTTATACTTGACCGTGTACCTTGTGAATATTTGAAGGATTTTGGCCGTGATTTTGTGAGCAGTTGTGGTGGAGGAAGAGGAGGCTAAGGCCAAATACTATGGTGATGGAAGGAGTAAGGTGCATAAGCTATGGTGAAGAGGGAGGAAGGCCGTGAGCATCTTGATGATGGGGGAGGGTGTGCGTGTGGTTTAAGGGAGGAAGGAATGGATTTTAGTGATGTTAGATGAAGCATAAAATGATACAAGAAGTGTTAGTTGAAAAGAAGGTTGGTAGGAAGAGATGTGGATTGATATAAGTAATTTATTCTCACTTTGATCGAGGTTAATTACTTGATATTAACACTTACTGAAATTGCTTGCTATTATATATAATAATAGATACTAACTACTTAAAGTTACAATCTTTTATTATATGCTTCCAAAAGCATATGATTTGTTAAAATAGTTGCTTTAGAGAGAATGGAATTATGATACCTAAATTAAGTACATTTAAACATAATAGTTAGTATATATGTTAATACATGTTAAGCAGTAATATGATTTGAATTTGGAATCATATATGTGTATAAAATGGAATGAAACTAACTATCGAATTGAATACGAAACTGTCCGTATAGCGATAGTTGCTATAAATGCACTTTGAATCCCTTAAACTATAACTTGTGAAAATGGTGATTTAATAACATATCTTAATAATAACTTGTTTGGCTATTATTCACACTTCTATAAGTATTTATAAAAGCAAAGAATATGTTTTGCAAAGTTATAGAAGAAGTAAATCAAAGTAACAAAATATTTAAATTTAATATTTTTCTCTAATCATTTTATGATTGTTTTCTAACTTATAATGGAGAGTTAAAATTTGGTTTCAGGTTTAAATATATTTTTAACAATTAATTTTGAATTTCTAATATAAGTAGCTTTTAAAATTAAAACTTGCTTTTCTATTTATTTCAAAATTCATTATTTTTACATAATATTCTATACAAATAATTATCATATATTTTAAGCAGTTGTAAAAGTATTTTAACATAATTAATAAGTATTTTAAAGATATTTCTATATATAAAAGTTTAAATATTAAATTAAATATTTTATCACTATATAAAGAGAGTTTGGATTTAACATTTAAGTTAAAGTAAATTATTTTATGCAATCAACTAAAAGTGTATTGCCTTAATTAATAAGTGTGGATATGCATTGATCTTTAAATAAATATTCAAAGTTATTAATGGATAAGTAAATAACTTTGGGTTGTTGTAAACAGTGTCTTTAGCAACACTTTTTTCAACCCTTATTATTAATTATACTTGGGAATATGATTAGATATTTACTAATGGATATTTAGTAGAAAAATAAAGGTAAATGGTTTGGGTTTGTTGTGACAAATGCTTGAGCAACACTTGTCTTTAACCCTTAAATATAAATAAATCTTTAAGAAGGGGGTTTTAAAGAGGAATGTTTTCAAAATATAAAATGTTTGGGTTTGTTGTGATAATTATTTTTAGTAACACTTTTCCTTAACCCTTAAATGTAATTAAACCTTTAAAAGGAGAGTTTTAAAAATAATTATTAAATGGAATGGTTTTGGGTTTGTAGTAAACATTGTTTTAGCAACATTTTTTTATAAACTCCTGAATTATATTTTGGAAGGAATATTATAAATCTTTAACAACAGAATTTTACAGATAATAACAAGTATTAAAATCTTTTATAAAGAGATAAAAATGTTATATGTTTATTTATGAAAGAAAAGGAGTTTATTATAAAAATGTTTTAGTAGTAATTGTTTTAATCTCTTCGAATATACTTCAAGTAAATAAAACTTGTTAAACGATTTGTGAATATGCTTATACCATTGGAATAAGTATGTAAATACTTTTTAAGTATTAAAAGAATAAATGAATAGTTAAATTTATAAATACAAGTATATATCTTTTATAAAGAAAAATCCAATATATTTATACAAGTATATGAAGGAGGCTTTAACTAATAAAAGAGTATTAATTAATAAAGGAAGTCTTAATTTATAAGAGAAGTTTTATTAGATAGAAAAGGATGTTTTACTAATGAAAAGGGTTTTAATTATTAAAGGATAAATTAATTATAAATGGATTAAAAGCCGTTTACGTGGCTTGATTATACCTGGATGATAAGTAACCACTATGTAATGACCTTAGTTTGGTTGTTTATAGGATGTTAGTACTAATATGCTCAACACTAAAAGTTGAATGAGTGAGCTTCTCTATTTGTGAGAGTCAAGGCTGATGTTTAGGTAGAGATGGAGCTTTGGAGGTCTAATCTATCAGCATTCTTCTAGGCCGAGGAATAGCTAAGCAGAAAGGTCGAAAATGTGTAAAGTATGGAAGCTCGATTCCCATAACAAGCGTTCAAGACACGATAGTCGATTAGTCAACTACCGATCTTGACCAAACTTAACTTAGGAAATGTATGGAATGCTTCGTGGATTTATACCAACAAGAATCCCTAGGAGGAGTATTGGTATGAAACTTCTCTAGCCATTGGTTACTTCTAAAGAAACGAAATTGAGTTAACCCGAAATTTATCGATTGGTTTTGAAGAGTCCGGGATCGGAAAGTGTTTTACTTACCGAATACCACTTTAAAACTATTTTATAGGTTTATGTTTTGGAAGAGAATAATGGAAACCATGTGTGGTTTCAAAATCTGTTGAGATGATGGAATCCATATGGGCATCATTATGTGATCGAGTATCGTTGGAAACTCATATGCCATGCTAAACGTAGCCTCGACACTGGAAAATGGATAAAGACAGAGTAGGGTGTATGATCCTTAGCTAACTCAAATAGGGGGTACATCAACTTTATTATCTAGATTATGCTTATCGATTTGTTGTGCATGGGGAATTGATGATACTCAGTTCACATATTTGAGCATGGGCTGATTGTGTTTACCTTATGGTATAATTTATCTAGAGGTATACGATGCTCAAAGGTTGTTTCTGACCCTTTTCATAGGTGATCGGTCTTAGTATGACTTACGAGTATACTGGGGAGGTCTCTATGAAAAATCTTTTTATGCGAATGTGCTTTAGCGGTTTTGTTTGTATATATGTTGTCACATGTAATTAGTGTAACCATTTCAGCCATGTTATATTTATATTAAACACCTTAGACATTATTATAATATCACATTATTTTTTATACAAATGTTATGGTTATCGTAAGGTAAAAACCCATCCATGTTTATTTGCGGCGTGGCCTTATGAGATACCTTTATTTACGAAGGTTTTATAAATATTAAATAATTTAAATGACTTGAGTTTTCTCAAGCTGGTTTACCAGACTGATCCAGTTGTTATTCTTCTTGTAATGCTAGGGTCAGCCCCATGTATATGTCCAGATATCATTGATGATTCGTTGGAGCTCTAGGAGAAGAGTTAGATGATTACCTACCATAGATTTTATTTCTGCTATATTGGTTTGTTTATTTCAGCAATTGTAAGGATAAGCAGTTATGATTGTCTAGGCTGATGATAGGTTAGTTTGTATAGTTTTCCTTTGTAAAAGGTCATTTTGATATTATATGTTATTGTTCCGTTGTGAGATTCTAATATTATGTCCTCTTCTTTCTTGTTCCTTTTCTTTTCTTCTTTTATTTCACCTTAACGTTCCGCCTTTCAGGCACTTGGGTGCTCGACACGTGAATATCATAGATGTATTAGTGTTGACATTTGAGGGTCGAAAAGGCATTTATTACAATCGTGGTATCAGAATCGAAGATTAAACGAGAATCTTTGCTTTGGTTAGGTATAACTCATTAAGAGATAAGGCAATGGAATGCCTTATTACGAGTTTGAGTGTATTATACATATGAGAACGTATTTATTAGTGCTATAATAATATTTTGTATTGTATTGATTGGTCTACTGAGTGCTCATGGATTTTGGTGGATGCGTCTGATCAGCGTTACAGGGATTCCAAAACACTTAAACAGAACAAACTGACATGTTATTATTTTCATAATCGGTAAATGAAATAATTTTACGTAGGATTATATTTTATATAAAAGGATAATTTTCAAATAATTAACTTTGTTGTGTACAATGTATTTGTTAGTTAGGAAATTAATTATTATCATTTATTGGTTGATTAGTCATGCTCGACTAGTTTATGGGCATTGACTATTGCTTATTGAATTGCAAGTAAGTTAAATTTTCACAACTTGAGTTGGGTAGATAGTAACTTATAGTAAAATAGAAACGAACGCCTTGTGAATTAAGTTTCATAATTTGATTGTAAGGTGTTCGATGGAAATGTCGGGTCAAAAAGGTTAACTTTAATAAGTTGGCATAATTTAGAAGAAGGATAAGATATTTAAAAGATAAATACTTATGAAATGATTTAGTATAAGAAAGTAAATTTATATAAATATAACTTACATAAATATTCTTTATATGAATATAGCTTATATAAATATGGTTTATATTAATATAACTTGTATAAATATGACTTATACCAATATGGTTTGTATAATTTATAACCTAGAAAAGGATTTAAATCAAAAATTTGAGAACTTATATCTCGATATTTTTGGAAATGGTTTCTAGGGGTTTGGAAAAATAATGATAGTATTATTTGAAAAGGACTAATGTTATTAAAAGAGCTTTGAGATTTGTTTGAGTTTGATATTACTCTCGGAAACAACAATTCGATTTGAAAACAAAGTTATTTTATGTTAGCTAGTTCAAGTGGCTCGAAAGTGACAAAAATTTGGGAAGGAGATGTGTTCAGTTG
Source organism: Allium cepa (assembly GCA_030765085.1). Taxonomy (NCBI): domain Eukaryota; kingdom Viridiplantae; phylum Streptophyta; class Magnoliopsida; order Asparagales; family Amaryllidaceae; genus Allium; species Allium cepa. The sequence continues at coordinate 609,957,929 of CM060934.1, forward strand.
GAAAGCACTTCTCTTAAATATTACCCTTCTTTATAAAGGGATTATATTGTACTATTTGGTAGAACCCAGTTCCTTGTATCAGTTTGCTATTACTCAATCTTATGAATATTTTTGAGGAATTTTAAAGAAAATATTTTGGAAATTGGTTTAGAAAATGATTTGGTTTAATCTTGAAAAATATAATTGACATCCAAAAGATATATGTGTGTGTGTGTATTTATGTGTATGTATTACTTTAAATAATTTGAAAAAAAAAATCCGAAATATAGTTCTTATGTTTTCTGTTGAATTATATTATGGTTGCATGTATTTTTTGCATTAGGGTTGTTTGGTTGTGCGTCTTATTATGATGTATTATTTGTTAGTTTCAATTATTAAAATAAAATAGAATATTCGACGATTTTGGACAGTCGGGAACTTCTGAACTGATATAGAAATTAAAACTAAGTACTTTTGTAGAAATATAAAAGTTGAATTTTTATAAATCTAAAATTGAAAGTATAGTAAGTTGAAAACAAGTTTAAAATTTGTTAATCATCCTTGTCAAAAAGAACACTCGATGTTATTGGAATAACTTATAAACGTATTTACGTTAGGGTTGATTAAGGAAAGTAGACTCTGGTCTTGAGTTTGGATACCAAAGTCCTACTCTACCTAGAAACTTGCCTAACCCAATGGATGAAGAAGTTTAGATGGTTGACTCAATTATAAGATCCAAAATTATTTCGGTCTTGATTGAAATTTTAGAAAGTAAAATTATAGAAGAATGTTTTGTATATACCTTAGGATATAACGGAGTATTATTCGAATAATGAACTTGAGTCTTGTAATGCTTTCAAAATTAAAAAAAATTTAACAAAATTTTAAAAAATATATAATAAATAAAGTTAAGTTTTTAGGAAATATTTATAGAACTTAAGTAATGTTATAAGAAATGTTGCATAAATGATTTTAATATTACATAAGAAATGATTTTGTGTAAATAAATGAGAATTGAAAAGTAATTGGTGTAGTTAAGAAACCAACTAAATTAAGTACATAAGTTGTACATAGTTTATTTTATTCCCATTACAGTTCTTGGTCAAGGATTCGAGTACATGATTTCAAGGCGATATACACCGGTCCGAAAATGAATTTTTTTTTGCTAGAATTTTTGACGGCAAACACTTGATACGGATTCTTGAGATCATCCCTAAATTTTCTATCATAGTTAATTCCTATGTAAGGAGAATGGAGGTGTCCAATCAAGGAACCAGATCAGAGTCTGCACTAATGAAGTTAAGTGAGACATACTAGTTTGGAAGTGAAATCTATGTCATTGAGCAAGTGGTCATATCAATATTGCGTAGAGATGATATATATACGTCATACGAGTTTAAGTATAATTACATACTATGTTGTTTGGCTTATGGTGAGTTCGAGAAATGACTCTTCGGATTGTTTACAGTAATATGAATAATCAACTAAGTAATAACATGAGGCTATTGAGCGAAAGATACACTTAGTAGTTTGTTTATCATCCTTATGCGATAAGGAGATTTTTAGGCCTGGGAAAACCGTTGGCCTTGTTTGTTAATAAAAGTAATATTTTTAAGTATTATTGTATGGTTTGGATTCTTTGTGTTGGAATTTCAAGGGCGATATATTCTAAAAGGGGAGAATGTAACGATCTGGAATTTTGGACACTTCGTATTTAAATATCTGAATTATTTAAATATCTGAATCTAAGATTTAATGTGATTAAATATGATTTTATAACTTTATTAAACACTTTTTAATTAATAAATAATGTTAGAAAATTTACTTTTCAAACATGTTTACAAAAATATACACTTTGAATAAATACTGAAAATGTGATTGGAAATTTTATTGTTAAAAATCCACATTTTATACAATACAAGTTGTGTGAACATATCGCAACTTGAATTGTTATCATGTGTAAACATATGATAAGAATTAAACACATCTTTTCCTAAGCTAAAATTAACTAAAAAAGCCATGTTTAATTAAGGGAACATTTAGGACAAATGACCCTAAAACCACTCCTCAGTTTAAGGAAAGTACTCTTGTGTAAGAGCATGGTCTTGCATGCTTAACTTCATGGCTAAGGAGGGGGTTTGCATAATTTTACTTCATATTCTTAAGCTTATAAATACTCTCTCATATTCACTCATTCATTCACAAAAAATACACTTTTATCCTTGGTTCTTTCTCTTTTTCCTCTTCTTATCCTTGGTCGTGTACCTTGTGAATACTTTAAGGCCTTTGGTTGTGAGTTGTGAGTATTTGTGGTGGAGGAAGAGGAGGCTAAGGCCAAGTACTATGGTGATGGAAGGAGTAAGGTGTGCGAGCTATGGTGAAGGGGGAGGAGGCCGCGAGCACCTTGGTGATGATGGGGAAGGGTGCGCGTGTGGTTTAGGGGAGGAAGGATTGGATTTTAGTGATGTTAGGATGAAGTATAAAATGATAGAAGAAGTGTTGTTTGAAAAGAAGGTTGGTAAGAGGAGATATGGATTGATAAAAGTAAGTTATTCTCACTTTTGATGAAGTTAATTACTTGATATTAACGCTAGTTGAAATTGCTTGCTATTATATATAATAATAGACACTAACTACTTAAAGTTACAACTTTTTATTATATTCTTCCAAAAGCATATGTTTTGTTAAAGTAGTTGTCTTAAAGAGAATGGAATTATGATGTTTAAATTAAGCATATTTAAACATCTAAAATGGACATATTGGTTGGTATATATGTTAATACATGTTAAATAGTAATCTGATTTAAATTTGGATTCATACATATGTATAAAATGGAACGAAACTAACTATTGAATTGAATATGGAATTATCCGTATAGCGATAGTCGCATAAACGCACTTTGAATCCCTTAAACTATAACTTATGAAAATGGTGATTTAATAACATTCTTAATAATAACTTGTTTGGTTATTATCTACACGTATATATGTATTTATAAAAGAAAATAATTTGTTTTGGAAATCTATATAAGAAGTAAATCAAAGTAATCAAAGATACAAGTAAAAAGGTCATAATAACAACAGTTTTAAAATAACCTATTTTTAAAAATAATGCGCATTTTTGTGGAAACTTTCTTAAGGGTTTCTTTATCTATTAATCAAGTAAATAATATATTATTCTTATTAGGAAATTTTTGAAGCCTAATTCATTTGATAGCTAGTTGAACGGAGTGCAAATAGTTACAGTGAAATAGTCGCTATAAGTGTAGCTCGGTAAAATACCCTATTTTCTGGAAATTCTCTAAAATGATTAAATGATATTCTTTAGGATTTTTCTTCATGGTTTTTAAGTATCCAAAGTATACTAACTGATGTATGAAGAATGGATCTAAAATAAATTATCAAGCCATTGAAATTTAGACACAAAATTGTAGCAAAAATGTGATAAAACTAGTAATTGAACTTTAGGCTGCACTTCCAGAAGTGCCGCCATTATAAATTGAAGATATAAATTGTTTAAAAATGATATTTAAATTTAACATTTTTCTTTAATATTTTATGATTATTTTCTAACTTATAATTGAGAGTTTTAGAATTCGTTTCAGGTTTAAATATATTTTTAACAATTAATTATGAATTTCTAAACTAAGTAGCTTAATTTAAACTTGTTTTCTATTTACTTCAAAGTTCCTTATTTTTAAATAATATTCTATATATATAATTATCATATATTTCAAGTAGTTTTAAATGTATTTTAATATAATTAATAAGTATTTTACATATATTTCTAAATATAAAAGTTTTAAATATTAAATTAAGTATTTTATAACTACAATAAAGGGAGTTTGGATTTTAACACTTAAGTTAAAATAAATTATTTTATGGAATCAACTAAAAGTGTATTGCCTTAATTAGTATGTGTGGATATGCTTTGATATTTAAATGAATATTTAAAGTTATTAATGGATAAGTAAATAGTTTTGGATCGTTGTAAACATTGTTCTTAGCAACACTGGTTTTTAACCCATGTTATTAATTTTACTTGGGAATATAATTAGATATTTACTAATGGATATTTAGTAGAAAAATACAAGTAAATGGTTTGGGTTTGTTGTGACAAATATTTTAAGCAACACTTGTCTTTGACCCTTAAATATAAACAAATCTTTAAGAAAGGAGTTTTAAAGAGGAATGTTTTCAAAGTATAAAATGTTTGGGTCTGTTGTGACAATTGTTTTTAGCAACACTTGTCTTTAACCCTTAAATGTAATTAAACCTTTAAAAGGAAAATTTTGAAGATATTGATTAAATGGAATGGTTTTGGGTTTGTAGTAAATAATGTTTTAGCAATATTTGTTTTTAAACCTTTGAATAATAATTTGGAATGAATATTATAAATCTTTAACTATGGAATTTAAAAAATAATTACAAGTATTAAAATCTTTTATAAAGAGATCGAAAATTTTATATGTTTAGTTGGTAAAAGAAAAGGAGTTTATTATAATAATGTTTTGGTAGTAATAGTTTTAATCTCTTTGATAATATTTCAAGTGCGTAAAACTTGTTAAAGGATTTGTGAATACACTTATATCATTGGAATAAGTATGTGAATGCTTTTTAAGTATTAAAAGAATACATAAATAGTTAAATTTATAAAGACAAGTATATATCTTCTATAAGAGAATTGTAATATATTTATACAAGTATATAAAGAAGGTTTTAATTTATAAAAAAGTATTAATTAATAATGGAAGTCTTATTTATAAAAGAAGTTTTATTAGATAAGAAATGATATTTTACTAACAAAAAGGGTTTTAATTAATAAAGGATAAATTAAATTATAAGGGGATAAAAGTCATTTAAGTGACATAATTATACTTGGATGATAAGTAACAACCGTGTAATGATCTTAGCTTGATCGTTTATGGGATGTTAGTACTAATACGCTTAACACTAAAATTCGAACAAAGTAAGCTTCTCTATTTGTGAAAGTCAAGACTGATGTTTAGGTAGGGATGGAGTAAAAGAGATCTAACATATCGGCATTTATTTAGGTTGAGGAACAGCTAAGCAGAAAGGTCAGAAAGTGAAAAGTGTGGAATCTTGAATCCATAAGCAAGCGTTCAAGACTCGATAGTCGATTAGTCAACTACCAATCTTGACCAAACTTAATTTAGGAAGTGTATGGAATGCTTTGTGGATTTATACCAATAGGAACCCCATGGGAGGAGTATTGGTACGAAACTCCTCTAGCTTTCGATTACTTCTAAAAGAACCAGAATTGAGTTAACCCGAGTTGTTGTATGGTTAAAATCCTTATGAGATACCTTTATTTACAAAGGTTTTATAAACATTAAATAAGTCAAATAACTTGAGTTTTCTCACGCTGGTTTACCAGATAGATCTAGGTGTTATTCTTCTTATAATGCTCGGGTCAGCCCCGTATGTACTTCCAGATATCGTTGATGATTCATTGGAGCTCTAGGAGGGGATCTGGATGATTACATACCGTATTTTTTATTTCTGCTACATTGCTTTATTTATTTCCGCAATTATAAAAACCAATAGTTATAACTGTCCAGGCTAATGATAGGTTAGTTTGCTCTAATTACTGCACATATATAGTTTTCCTTTGTAAAAGATCATTTTGATATTATATGTTGTTGTTCCATTGTGAGATTCTTATATTGTATTCTCTTCTTTCTAGTTCGTTTTCTTTTTTTCTTTTATTTTACCCCAATGTTTTTCCTTTTCGGCACTTGGGTGCTCGGCACGTGAATACCGTGGATGTATTAGTGTCGGCGTTTGAAGGTCGGATAGGCGTTCGTTACACTTTGACTTTCAGTTGACTTAAGTTAATTATGTGATACTAACCCCATATTAATAAGGAGATGAACTCTCTCTTGAATAGTGTTTCACTACCAATGTTTCCACTCGGTCCAACTATAGTCATTTGATGGACGTCGTGCCATGATTGAACTATATCAAAGCACATTTTTAATATTGAAGTTGGATAGTTTTCTTAAGTCCAGGGAATTGCGTAATATTGTCACACTGATATTTTCTGTTTGACCGTTATAATAACCAACATAAAACTATTGAGCGAGACATTCCATAGTTATCCAATAACTATTATTTCGCAACCCTTGGAGCCGTAGTTGTCATGAGTAATGCACTGTCTGATATTTGAAGAGTGTTACAAACTATAGTCTCCACAGATGTACCAATATCTAGTCTTGATACATCTTAAATAGGAATATTCAAAAAATTATGTTTATTATATTGTGATAAATTACTCACGGTTAAACACATTGTAACTACTATTATAAAATATATCATTTACGAATTTTCTGTTAAATATACTTAAATTGAATAATAAACTATATATAACACGTTATAAAAAGTATATAACAGAAAGGAAATACCTTTTATTTTGAACAAGATTGGTTATCGAGTAATTTTTATGAAATATTACATAATCACCCTTACTCTATCAAGTTCACCCAAGGAGTCAATGCAATAGTGTTGGTATTTGTTTTATGAATTTAATTGGTTAAAATTAATTTATAGATGTTTTAATTAATAGTAAAAATTAATACAAATTTCATATTAATGTTTTTTGGCTTTTAAATTATTTATTTAGGGCCATAAAATTAAATAAAATATTATATAATTGCCAGATATTAGTTTAAGCAAACATACAACCAAAACAAATATTTAGTTAATTAATCTATAATGTTATTTAGCCCAACATCATGGGATTAAATCCCCAAAGAGGTAAGGATCATACAACAAGTAGGATAAGGGTTTTAACTAAGTATCTTTGACCTAAATCATATCCATATTTAAAAAAGAGAAAAGATAGATAATTTGTGATATCTAATGACTATAAATAACCCCACCTCCCTATTTATAGATAGATAAATAAAAACCCTAGTCCCCATTAAAATTATTGAAGCCTATAGTTGGGATTTTCATACCAAGCTAGGAAGTAAGAGGCAAGCTTCGAAAAGAAAAATTAGCAACACGATGCGTCAATGATCGGCTTGGTTTAAAATTAGATATAAATTGCATAATGATACATAAATATATCTCTATATATTCTTAGCCATACATAAAATAAATATATAAAAGTGAATTATTGTGTATGTGCATGTATTTGTTAAATTCAAATATATATATATATATATATACGCATATTTACTTCTTGCTAACACAAATCGTATAGCCCTTTTATAATATGATCATAAATCCCAATGATCATCAGTGCCTTATAAATTTACTTCATGATTAGCTATCCCTGTTATGTATATGAATCCCCAATAAATAAAGTAACAAAATTCAAATTTGGAATTAAATTGATTTAGAGATAAAATTGTACTATAATAGCTTTAATAAAATATACTACAACAAAAATTAAAACCAAATTACTTCAAAATATTAAACTCTTCGTTCATTAAAAATGCACTAAATATCATTTAGTGCGAATGACATTTAAACATTTAGTGAAAAGTTAATAAAATGATTTTTTTTTATTTTCTCTTTCTACCTAGCCACCAATGTACCTAACCCAACATATACAAGCTTTAATATTTAAATGGTCTAAATATTACCGAGGGTTGAGTTCACACTAGCTATAAAATAACCGCCATTCTCATAATTCATCAAAATTTTGTCAACAAAATAATTCATAATTGCGATAAACTGAAATAAAGAAAGATTACATATAAGTTTATGTGTTACTTTGTTAATTCATTATGGGTTCAAAATTGAAATTTAATATACTGATTGTTATATGTGTGTGTGTGTATAACTTATATATATACATACATATATATATATATATAACTAATACACACACACACACACCTGTGTGTGTTTAATTTAAATGTACCTTTTATTAGTTAAACACTGGACTCATCATTTAGTAGTCTAATGGCATGTAATTATATATGCATGAAATGCCTTGAAAGGTGAGAAAAGCTATAACCATGTAAAGAATAGTGTGCTTGGATTAATTATTTATCAACGCACATGTTAATGGGTTTTAAATTGGGAGTTACAACGCCTATAGACTCACTCTCTTTTATATATTCCATGGAACAAACCTATTCTAAACATATATAATTCTTCTTTATCTCTCCAACTTTCTAAATGAAGGTTAAATTACTTTCTCTCAAGGTTATCTTTTAAATAATTTTGAGAGTTGGAAAATTTGCTTATAGAAGATGTATCTAAAGTGTGACAATTAGGCATCTTTATCAAGAGAGCAATAAGATGCTTCAAAGACGAGACTCACAATGCAACATGTAATTAAGTGACAAGTTTATTTTGGTAAATTCTTTATTTAAAACTGTTGTATAATAAAAAAGGGTATGATATTTTGTATTTATGTTTCTTTAATTTGTTTGCATGTATTTGGTAGTCAATTTATTAGCAATAAGTTAAGCTGTTTAATTTTTTGGACTAATATATTAAATTGATTGGCAAAAAGTTGTTCTTGCAATTCTTATTCTATCACAACATTTTTGAAATACTTACTGGAATATAAAATCTCAATTTAAATTTGTGAGAAAATACTCGATCTAATTTGGGACTGAAAGAAAACATGGTTATGTTGTGTAATTGGATTATATCTCAAATGTAAGGGGATCTTCTCTGATCTTTGCTGAAACTCTGCCATTATTTCTTCACCCTTTTTCTCCCTCACAATGGCCAATAAAAGGAAACTGAGATCCTTGTGGTTGTCTCTAGCAATGGTGGCTTGATCTAACTTAGGAAAGAAGAGTCATATTGTAATCCAAATTCCTTTGTAATAGGAGTTGATCAATAAAAGCTACAAAGTGGACGTAAGCTTCGTTAATAGCCGAACCACTATAAAACTCTCTTGTCTCTTTATTTTTTCTGCGACTTACTATTGCTATTTCTATTTTATTTGCCTTGAAAAGTAGGTCGGTGCTTTCACACTTAATACAGGGTGTTGATACATTTTTTAGGTTAACATTTTGGTTCTTTCACTGAAAAATTTCAACTCAGCTTAGATCTAGCAATCTACTTTGGATCAGATAGGTTCATAAGTTAGACCCTCAATCTCTATATAGAAGATTCATTAATTAGAGCAAACATAGGAGATCAAGTGTTGGGATCTTCTACCCAGCATGAATTCGTCAATAGAGGCAAACTAAATAAGATGGTTGATGAAATCAATCTAAAGATGGAGAACATCCAAAAAGATCTGATGGACAAATTAAATGCCTTCCTGACCTTGCAATCATTAGCTGCTTCAAGAGCTATGTCGGAGCTTGCGACAGCCATGGAGCAAGAGAATCTTCCATTTCTAGCCAAAATAGGAGAAACAGAAGGCAAAAGCAAAAACGAGTAGTAGGTGGAGCTGTAAGAATCACTATAGAAGGAAATGCAAGTACTCCACCAACTCAAAGCAACCCACTATGAACTTGAATTTAGGAGTGAAAACCACACAAAAAGATATAGCAGCGGATCTTTCCAACTCTAAAGATGGTGAGAAAATTGATGATGATAAGTTGGAAGAAAACAATAATGCACTCACTAGCGGTAGGGAGGTCCAAACTACCCCTACCCGACCAAATGCAAGCCGATCGAACTCCTAGGGAGTAGCTCTCTGAAGACAGGAGAGCCTAGGCTTCAGCCTGCTTACCAAGTTCGTTTGCAAAATAAAATGTTTGCCATAGTCACTGACAACCAACACACGGACTACCAGACATCAAAGGCATGTGTCGCGGATATGATCAAGTGCTTGATGGATGAAAGTAAGGGTAGGAGATACGACTAATGGGGATCTTCCCAAGTCGGACTCCCTTCATTGATGACAGTCCTAATGAATGGTACCCTAAAATGTTCAGTTTGTCGATTATTCCGTCTTACGATGGAACCAGAGACCTAAAACCACACTTGTAGAAATATAGTTGGTACATAGATGGAGAAAATGCTTTAAATGTTGTTCAACGTTGATATTTTCCAATCTTCCTAGAGGGAATTGCTTCCATGTGGTTCACCAGGCTCCCACCTAAATCCATCTCCACTTTCAGTGAATTAGCAACAAAATTCCTTGATCAATTTAGGCTTCACATGGCACAACCAAAAGACATGATATCCTTATCTAGCCTATTCCAGGGACAAAATGAATCATTGAAATCCTTCATGAGTCGGTTCAACACCGCGGTGACCGAAGTAAGTAACCCAAACGAAGATATGATCTTCATGGCCCTAGTCTATGCTATCCATCCCGACACTGAATTTAGAAAAGGGATCAAAATGAAATAGCATAACACTAGGAAGGACTTAACCAAAAGGTAAGCAGTACTTGAGATTGGAAGAGGCGGAGAAGCTAGAAGGAAAATCAGCAAACCTACAACCAACCAACGTTCAGGACTGTTGCAAGAAACATAGGAAAAGATGAGAACCAGAAAGGAAGAACCAGAATTCCAACAAGAAAAATGAAGGTATAAGCGACTTAAAGGCTTGAAGCCAAAAGACTACACCTCGCTCAATGATACTCCAGAAAACATCTACCTTGCGACACAAGGGATGAAGAAGTACAAGAAGCCGCCTAAAAAGGAAGCAACCGAACAACAATAGCATTCTGGAAAGTACTACCGCTTCCATGAAACACATGGTCATAACACAAATGAGTGTCGTTACCTAAAGAACATGATCAAAGAGCTAATTCGGGAAAACAAGCCTCAATAGTGTGTGAGGAAACCACAAAACCCCAACCAGCTTGCAGCACCTCAAGCTCCTAGAGATCGGGAAAACCAAGCTGGAACCAAAGAAGAGGGATTCAGATGAAATGACCAGAGACTCGTCATCGGAAAAATATCTAAAGGACCACATACCACGCAGAAGATTTAGGGAGAAGTCGTGCTATACGTAAGCTCAATAAGACATGCTCCAAAAGATTCTGCTTCACGAGCGAAGACAGAACTCTTGCCAAGCAGCGGAGAATCTTGAAAGATGACATAGTCTTTCGAAATTGAGACACTGAAGGAATAGAAGCTCCGACACTCAACCCAATGGTCGTGATGGTAGGAATCAAACCAGCCATGGTCCAATGAGTGTTGTTGGAAAGTGGCAGCTCTATGAATATCCTGTTCAAACACACGTTTGATCAAATGAAGATCAGTAAGAAAGAAGGATCTGCTTGTCGAACAAAGATTCAGGGATTCATCGATGGACCTGAGCAACCTGTTGAAATAATTGATTTACCTATAGAACTTAGAGAAGGTGATCGAAGAGTCATTCTTATATAGACCTTTATGATTGTAGATGAAATATCCGCCTACAATGCTTTCTTAGGTCGTCCCCTTTGATAGATTTCAGGATTGCTTTAGCTCAGTGGTGTCTAACCATGAAATTTTTAAAAGAGAATGGAATTGGGGTGATCAAAGGAGACTAAAGTGCTGCTAGAGAATGCTACATCAAAAAACTATGCGAGTCTAGAAGAAAAGAAAAAGGAAAGAATGTGGAGAGAATTCTCCACATTCATGTACCTACCGAATAGCAACTATAGAGCCACCCTAGCTTATGGATCAAAACTGATTCGACAAGGCTTTGGATCCTAGAAAGAAGAGTTCGTAGGAGGATCGAGAAGCAATGGAAGAATTGATGGTGCCTGTCCCATTCGATATGAATGACCTAACTCAGGTCCTGTAAATTGGAACACATCTTGAAAACAAGATGCGATAGGAAGTAATTTAATTTCTTTGTGCCAACTTGGATGTATTTTCTTGGACACATTTCGATATGTGTGGGGTCTCACTGGAGATTGCATGCCACACACTTAATATTGATCCTAAGTATACACCAGTGAAGCAAAAGAGGTACAACCTTGGACCAGAACAGTCCAAAGCACTGAGAGAAGAAATGGATAAGATGATGGAGAATGGCTTATCAACGACGCAAGATACCCTGAATGGGTATTAAACCCGGCCTTAGTCAAGAAGTCCAATGGAAAAGGGCGAACTTGCATCGACTACTCAGACCTAATCAAAGCTTGCCCAAAAGACAGCTTTCCTCTACCTAGAATCGAATAGTTTGTAGATGGGACAGTTGGACATGAATTGTATCATTTATTGACGCCTACTCGGGATATAACTAGATCAAGATGCACAAACCTAATCAAGAAAACATCAATTTCATTATTGATCTGGGATTATACTGTTACAAAGTAATTCCATTCGGCTTAAAGAATGCTGGGGCAACCTACCATCGACTAGTAAACGCCATGTTCAAACATCAGATCGGGAAAATTATGGAAGTCTATGTAGATGATATGTTGGTTAAATCACACATAGCCGCAAATCACTTGGACAACCTCGCCTAAAATTTTGAAATACTCCACAAATATAGAATGAAACTCAATCCACTTAAATGCCATTTTGGGGTAGCCTTTGAAAAGTTCTTGGGATTTATTGTAAGTGTAAGAGGCATCGAAGCAAATCCTGAACAAATTACCACCTTACGGGAAGTTAAGGCCCCAAGGAACAAGAAAGGGTTACAAAGCTTGAATGGAAAAGTTGCAGCACTAAGTTGGTTCATCTCAAAAGTAACCGACAAATGTATATCATTCTTAGATTGCACTAAAGAAGGAAAAGTAGAACTTTGAATGAAATCGGGCTTATTAGACTTCCTTCGAAGAATTGCTGTGACATATTAATATCTGCCAATCCTATCCAAGCCGGTATATGGAGAAGGCTTGTTTATCTACCTAGCAGTCTTGCCCTATGCATTAAGTGCTACGCTCGTACGAGAAGAAGCTAAGGTCCAACGACCCGTATATTACATTAGTAAATGATTCACCAGAATCGAGAAGAACTATGCAAAACTGAAAAAACTAGCATATTGCCTCTTGATCACATCTAGAAAGTTACGACCATACTTCTAGGCACACCTGATCAAAGTACTAGCAGATCAAACCCTTGAAGCAGGTGTTGTACTTCCCTAAGACCTTTGGACGGCTTACCAAATGGAATATCAAATTAAGTCAATATGAAATATCTTACCATCCTCGAAGGGCGATCAATGGGCAGGCGCTGGTAGACTTCATTGCCGAGTTTACAATATTAGATAACGAAGAAGAAGTTACTCCGAAAGTGGAGACACGCTGGAAGTTGTTCGTCAAAGGTGCATCTAATAACTTCTACTCAATGGCAAGAGACATGCTCGAAACTCCCGAAGGACGATCCATTTTCTATGTCTTATGCCTGTAATTCCCTACAACAAATAATAACGCAGAATATAAAGCATTGATAGCCGGGCTGAAAGTTGTGAAGGAACTCGGAATAAAGTCCATACATATCTATAGCGACTCTCAACTAGTCATCTATCAGGTGAGAGGTGGATATCAAGCCCAAGGAGAGAATCTCGCCCCATATCTAACTAAAGTGCAGGAATTGCTGAACGACATCAAATATTACACTATAACTCATATCCCGAGGGAACAAAACACGAAGGCGGACTATCTAGCTAAACTGGCCAGTTTTAGAGAACGTCGGTCATTGGCACTTGTCCTAGTTGAAACTCTGACCGCTCCAAGCATAGGCGAGATAGATATCGACTAGATTTTTGAAATAACCGAAGAACCAAAAATATGGATGACACCGATCAAGGACTACTTGCTTAGAGGAACGCTCCCCACTGACAGGAATCAATGGAAAAAGCTCTTTTAAAAGCCATCACGGCTCGTAGTACAAGATTGGATACTTACTAAAGGGGGTTCTCTACCCGTTACTCAGGTGTGTAACCAATGGCGATACTCAAAGAATCCTCAGGAAAGTTTAAGAAGGCGATAACAGAGATCACACTGTGGGGCAAACCTTGCAAAAAAGTCCTCCATTATGGATATTTTTGATCAATAGTAAACCATGATGCAATAAATTATGCCCGACAGTGTGACCAATGCCAAAGATTCGGCAAGATCAAAAGTACTCCTCTAACAGAACTAACACAGATGGTCATCCCATGGCCATTCGCAATCTGGGGAATCAATCTGATTGGTGAATTTCCAATAGCCAAAGGAGGAGCCAAATACGATGTTTTTGCTGTTGACTACTTCACCAAATGGGCTAAAGCGGAACTGTTGGCCACTATTACCACAAAGAAAGTTATTGACTTTGTCACTAAAAGCATTATTTACAGGGTTGGAGTGCCATAAAATATCATCACAGATAATGGGACTCAATTCGAAAGCGTTGCGTATTTGGAAAACGCTTTCGAATCGAGAAAAGCTTTACCATTGTTGCACATCCACAAGAAAATGATAAAGTGGAGGTAGTGAATAAGATCATCAATCCACCATTAAAATGTGGCTAACTAAAGTTAAAGGAAATTGGGTTGATGAACTTCCACTCGCACTATGGGCTTACAGGATAACATACAAATCTCCAATCGGACACTTTCCTTTCGCCCTGGCATATGATTCAGAAGTAATGATCCCAATCGAGCTATAAGTCCCTTCTCATTGAAGTCATAATTTCGATCAAAGCCAAACGAGTAGCTCTTTCTCAATTCACTTGATATGGTTAATGAGTGGAGAGAAGAAGCTGAGGCTAAGGACTGCTGCTCACCAAAAAGGGTCGCATGATTCTTCAACTCCAAGGTCTATAACTGTAATTTCGATGTAAGTGGCTTTATCCTCAAATAGTTCTACCCTGTACCAGGAATATACAAATCAAACTACGAAGGGCCCAATGTAATCGGCCATAAGCTAGGGGATGGCACGTTCAAGCTAACAACCGTTGATGGAACCCAAATTCCCCGAGCTTGGAACAACGAATTGCTCCGTCATTATTTTATCTAAGGCTATCTTATGTTTTTCCTATTTCTTACAAATAAGCCATCCCGAAATACCGAAGGCATTGTACATATGCAGAACTTACCCAACTTTTATTAATGAAATTGCATTACTTTTTGAACCAATCACAGAAGTAACTTGTTGAGTCGATGGAGTCAAATCGACTCCAAATCATCCAATCGCCGCTTGAGATAGTGCAACCATGCTCAAGTATGCCCCATCAGCCCGTTGAGTTGACAGAAGCAAATAGACTCAAACCTTGGATCGACGGAACTCGATCTCTGCCTTTTAAGAACCGGTGTTGCTCCGGCGATACCAGGAAAGCCCAAATCAAAGCCATACATTTTGTAAGCCATGCACCATCTCTTAGTTTGTGGAATAACATACAAGTAAACACAATTACCTAAGTCGTGCATCTTGTAGTTATTAACTTCTTGATCAAAAATGTTCTATGCAGGTACGGGGTTCCACTCAAAATCATATCGGACAATGGACTTCAGTTTGACAGTGAGGAGTTCGCCGACTAGTGCCAAGAGCACGGAATTCACAAAAGCTTCTCATCTGTGGCTTATCCCTAGGCAAATGGACAAGTCGAAGCTGTCAACAAAATTCTTAAAACTCTAATCAAGAAGAAGCTTGAAAAGTCAAAAGGCGGTTGGGTGGATGAACTTCCTACGGCACTTTGGGCCTACCGCACGTCTTTCAGAACATCAACAGGGAATACTCCTTTCTCTTTGGCATACGGATCGGAGGCCATGCTCCCAGTTGAAACTATAGTGCCATCCCACCGTAGGATCCACTACAACCCAGAAGAGAACGAAGAACTCCTCCATATGTCTTTGGATCTAATCGAAGAAAGAAGAAATGACGCAGCACTTAAAGTAGCAGCTCATAAGCAAAAAGTGGCAGCACAATACAACTCCAAAGTCAAGCATCGCAGCTTACAAGAAGGAGATTTTGTCCTCAAGCGAATCTTCCCGCGCCCCGGAGCGCTAGATCCAACCTGGGACGGACCATATGTAATTCATAAAGATCTCCACAACGGAGCTTATATTTTGTCAACAGTGGATGGAGAGGTGTTCTAGAGGGCATGGAACATCCAACACCTTAGTCGATACTTTTCTTAACTGATACTGCCCATATAAAGTGAATTAACAAAGAGAATCAGTGGACGTAGGCATTTTCGTACCGAACCACTTTAAAAACTTGCCCCTTTTTTAACTTGTTCCTTTATATCTTGGCTACTTGCTGAGCTTTATCCTTTTCTGTTGAACAAAATCCTGTGTAGACGACATCTCCATTCAGGGCATCGCAGCACAACTTCACCTGGACAAAACCTAACGGGTATTATACGAATCTATGCCCTCGCCAATGAGACACTTTTGCTCCAGCATCCATCTGTTGCGGGTTAACTCATTGCTCGTGACGGCCCTTAAAGCCAACTGTAATGAGCCGATTATAAGCCGCCGAGAAGGCCAACCATAGCCTAGGCAGCTCATTACAGCATTCGGCTCGCCGACAACTGTGAATCAATTATAAGCCCCAACATAAGGTGTGGCCAGCCAGGGGCAGTTCACAGTTGACGATCGGCACCCGCTCTAGCCGGCCACGGTAAATCGAATAATACCCACGATTATGGGCCATAATGGCCTGGGTAGTTACCATGCGCGATCTCGGCTCCGATGTGTCTTAAGTACGGCTGTGGTAAAAAAGAAAACTCCCCGCAGAGGCGTAAGATGGGCGACGAATGTCTCCAAGACCCACAGCTAGGGAAAGTGACTACAAAGCCCGTTTGCCACGAACTTAAGCGCGTCGAAGGCCTTCTATGATTGGAAGTTTTACTATTTCTTATATTTCCATTTTATTTATAAAAACTTTCCTCCTATCCTCTATAACGATCACTAATGTATAGGACACAAAATAGGAGACACTCACTGACGGGAATAAGAACTCACAGCTGGATGGCAGGTCACTCAGCTGCATTCCATATTCGATTACACAAGGCATTCAAAGCTACCGTCTACAGCTAAAACTTGAAGGGCGGTACTTTCTTCTCTTGTACATGTAACTATAATTTATTCGCACATCACACTAACATTGCAAGACATGAAATTATATTTTAAGCAAGAACTTAGAATCAAACATAATTGAATCACTAACACATGCACAACTATATTTTATGCAACACATCAAAATAACGACAGCATTCAAATATGACAAAATCAGCTTATGTTATAAAATTACATGCGAGGAATAAAGTCGTTCGTCACAAATGACATAATAACAGCCTGAAAGTACATTAATGTTTTGGGACTAGTATATACAGGAATGTCAAGTAGACCAAAAAAAATGTCCAGATCAAGCCAAGGAGCCGACTGCATCAGGGTTCGCCTTTATCCTGCTGGCCCTCCGAGGTCTACTTAACCGCAGGATCAGAACTCCCAGCATGTTGACCAGAGGTAGTTGGCGCTTTAGAGGTCCCGCCTGTCCAATTCAGGAGAATAATCCATTAAATAAACGATAAGCAACCAAACTATAAAAGGCTAAAAGGGAAGACTTACCAGCATCTGTTCCTTGATCATCATCCCCCAACTTCACACCTACCTCCTCAGCAGCGAGCAGCCGCATGCCCTCCTTCACCGACACTTTCTCCTCCTTGGTGAATTGGGCTGTGACTACATCCATCCTGAAGGCCACACCACCCTCCTTATCCGCATCAGCCTTGGCCTCCTCCAGAGTCCGGAGATAAATCCTGGCCATGATCCGGGGATAATCATCCATCCAGGATAAGTTGCCCTGCTTCCAAGTACGGAAATACATGTCCTGGAGCATCTCATCCATCATCCCCTTGTTCTCCTCAAACTCCCTCATTCGGACCTCATAAGCCAATAGCTTTGCAACGGCAGCATCCCTCTCCGATCGGTATCGCGAGCGGTCAGCCTGAAGGGATTTCCTCATCGCCTCCATCTCCTCCTTCAGCTTGGCTTGAGCAAGCTCTGCGGCTTCAAGCTTCCCAGATAACTCCTCTACCCGCTCGAGATACGCTTTCCGAACCTCATCCACCGTTGCAATAGCCATATCGTTCCGTTCCTTGCAGGTGGCTTCCATTTTCCGCAGCTCGGCTCTGCTAGCCTCTTCCATGGTTTTCTTTAGTCATCTGGAGGCAGCCTCATGCTGAGAGATCTGGATGGCCTGATCGGCGAGTTGCTTGGCCTGGTCGGAAACCACTAACCGCAATCTTATGTTAGCACTCCCAATTTCCTCCCCGGCCTTGACCAGTTGGGCATGATACCCCATCAACTTACTGTTCTTCTCAGCAACCCGGTCGATGTTTGCCTTAGCTTCATCCCCCATAGTTACAATCCGAGTAGTGAGCAAATCAAGGTTCAGGGACTTGGCCTCATCAAGCACCCTTACCATAGGATTGCGAGGGAGAAGGTGCTCACCAGTAACCTCGTCAAAGGAAATATCATGAGAACCCGAATCCAGATCTGGATGACCCGCAAATGGATTACGAGCCAAGCCGGGACGATCAATTTGAGCAACGGTAGGATTTTCAGACGGATGCGGAGAGGGTATGAACTCAGTATCCTCCTCCGTGATATCATGAAGAGGCTGGGTTGGGGGCTGAGGACCAGGTGAAGATTCGAATATGGAGAGACTCTCCTTTTTCTTTTGAATATCCTCTTCAATAACTCCGAGAAGAGGACGGTAGCCGACTACGTCCCCGGAACGGTTGGTCGGAGGCTTTGGTTTAGCGGAAGCTTTGAGGAGTTTGAATTGTTCGAGACGGTGCCGAATGTCTGATGTCTTGGCCACCTTACCCATTCCTCGAATAAAAAACAAGTGTTACAAGCATGCATGAGACTATAATCCAAGAAACATGTGAAGTTAAAAAGAGTAAAGAGGAGTCAAAAATTCACCTTGAATCGCCGAAGTTGCCCTAGCTGAAATGCTCTTGGAAGATGAATCGGCACCGGTCCCGGCCTTATCGGTTTTCTTTGGCTTCTCCACCAAGGCTGATCCTTCCTCTAACCCCTCAAAAGCCTGGCGGAAAGCATCATCTGTCCACTCTTGGATCTCCCCTGCTTGCGCAGAGGACAAATCCCCGGTGCCATCGCCGCTCTGTCCTTCGCCACCATCATCGCCGTGACGATCGCCATCACCTTCTCTACCACTTCCACTCTCTGCCTCACCTCCTTCATCCTCGCCTCTTTCCTCCTCCACATTTTCCTCCTCCAGAACATCTGGACATGTGCTAGGAGAGGGTCCATCGGATTTCTTGAGCTCCTTCCCTCGGCAACAACATAAGCGCTCTGTCAATCCCAAAAGAGCGTGAAATAATATCAAGTTGCTCATCTTTGAGAGAGCTAGGAAAGCAGTCAGGTGGAGAGTTCAAGAGCTCCTGAGGGCCATACCCGTCTACTAATGATCTCGGGGTTGGTCCATGACGTTCTGCCCGAGCTGGGGGCACTATGGAGGGCTCTTCTATGTCCTTGGATTTCTTCCTATCAGATCGAGTTTCTACCTTATGAGACATTATCTGCAACAGGAGAAGACACATTGTTAGAACGAGGAAAGTAGAGATATAAACAAGCAAGTGCATACAGTCTAGAATTTCATTTATAATTTAAAACATAAAAGGCATGAGGTCCATTCGGCATTCAAACTCCCGATCTCATTCGACATTTCCAACATAAAAAGTTCATTCGGAGGTTCAGGGTTAAGAATTCATTCGTCATTTATACTCCACAAATTCATTCGCTAGTTCGAAACATGAAAGTCATTCGGCAATCACCCGATTCGGTAGTCAAGTTGATTCGGCAATATGATTGATTCGGCAGGAAAATCTGGTTCGGCTATCTCACTTGGTAGGGAATAACGAAAGTTAAATGCCCATACTTTAGGCAAATAGAAGCGACCGGACCAACTGGTTCGGCGCTCGGAACCGAATAAGAATTCCCCAAGCTAAAACAAAGCGCGACATATGCTGACATATGCCCCACTTTGGGGGGCAAATGTTGGGTGCGTTCCCACCCTTCACCGGACCAAGTCCCACCGAACCAACCAACCTACCGAATCAGAGCACACTCCACCCTCCACTACCAAACCAACTCACTTCCAGTGGTACCGAACCAAACTCACACTCGCCCCTCTCTACCGGACCAGCCTCTACCGAACCAACCTCTACCGGACCAGCTTCCACCGAGTCAACCTCTACCGGACCGAAAGCCGCTCCAACCATCTTCGGACCAAGGCCTTGCCGAACCGACGTTGCCAGGCCAGATTACTTCAGCCCAGGCTCGCCAGCAGCTATATACATCCAAGACCCCTACCCCCATCCTCACTCTATAAATAAAGGGGTAGGGGTACAACAATGGCAGACAAGTTTGAGAGCTCAAGCACGGATAGAACTTTCAAACAACTTTCATATACTTGTAATCAAAGCTTTGTACTTGTAATCTGATCAGTAAAGGAGAATAACATATAAAGTGGACGTAGGCACATTTTGGCTGAACCACTATAAATCAGTGTGTCTTTTACAGTTTAGTCCCTGCTTTTTACATATTTGCGTAAATTACCCAAATCGCTAAGAACAACTTAAAATCGACTAAATCATACGACTTGGAGGCGTTTGCCCATTTTTTGTGCAAACAATTATGACATGCTTTTGTTTAATTGTAATATATTTTAGATCTATTTTTGTCATGTCTAAATTATTAAGTGTACATCATGCTAATTTAAATTAGATCCATTTTCTACACATCAATTGATTGTGTAATCTTTATTTTAACATATATTTTAGTTTTTTCATCTGTTTTTATGTGTAGTTTAGATCTTAATTATTACAATGGATTTACATGTGCCTATATAGTCCTATTTGGTTTGATGTTGTTTTGCAATTATTATTCAAAAAACTGATTGTAAATTTTAATTAAGTACACACTCATGCACAGACGCACAGACGCATAGACATATAACTCACATGGTTTTTCAAACAATTTTGATTAAATTCCATTTTTCTTAACTTTCAATTATTTTGATTGCAAACAATTTCTTAATCAAAAATATTTTGATTAAAAACATTTTAATTATGTACATATATGTTCCATGTTTTTTTTTAAATAATTTTGGTTGATAACAATTTGACTAACTTGTTGATCTAAATATATTCTATGCTATTATTCGTTGCATTAATGTAAAACTATTTCAATTGAAAAATCGATAAATGGGTTTTATGTAAAATCATAAATCATTTTACTTCTTCCTAATTGAGATTTTGATTTGATTTTGTTAAACATTAAATATATATATATATATATATATATATAAAATTATAATACTTTTATACATAAGTTGGTTTGATATTAACGCATGACTGAAAGAACCATATCTATGGTGTTTTGATGATAACAACCATACGATAATGTGACTAATGTGTTTATTTAGTTATTACAGGTATTGTAGCTAAAATAGAGAAGTTATAATATATAAAGAGGAGAAATATGAAAGAAAAGATCAAATGTAGAATAATCAATGATAATAGACAGGAGTACGTACGTTCAAGACCATACAACAAAGTCAACAAGTGAATTGGATCTCAAATAGACACTCAAAGAAGGACAAAAGTGTTACAAAGCATAAATGCATCAACATCGAGTACTTATGGTAATGATTTTGTAAAACCACTCAAATGATCTCTAACTTACACAAGAATTGGCCACAACCTCCTCTACGTATCCAAAATTTATCATGAATTTTTTTGATTTTTTAGAAGCTCAAAAAATCAACAAAATGAAATAATGTCCAAAGCACCGGCCTACAGACTGTATGCGAAGCATGAACCTACAGACCGTGTGCGAAGCACGAGCCTGGACTGTTTAGAATGAAAGGGTGTGTCTTCATTTCAAATCATATATCTTCATTTCAAATCATTGCTTCTCTTCATCAAGCATCGTTTCTCTTCATTAATGATTGCAAATCAAATAGAAACAACTCTTCATCATACATATTCGAATTTTATTTAAATCTAAGCCATTCCATTATAAAAGCAACTTTTCCATTTCTCTCTATATTCCTATGCTCTATACTTTCCAATTTGTAATTCCTAGCCAACATTAAGGAAGCAATTTGTGTATTTATACTCCACATCCAAAAGTTTCAAAACTCCACTTCCTAAACCAAACTCCACTCCATAAATTCCTCGATTGTTTCAGTGTTATAGGAAGTTGTAAAGTGTCAAAATGACAAATTAGTGTTATACACACATTGTTGTAGAAGAATTTTTTCTTTGATATAGAGATGATGTCCTGTAATGTATCTCATACAATGTGTGTAGGTGAGCCTATAAATCAAGCGGCTAAGCTTGTGGCTGGAAATCAAGTAGTGTTGTAAGGCATATTCCTTTGGGCGAAGTGAGGGTGTTAGTTAGTGAAAAGCTAAAATAGAGATTTTGGAATAGGATGTAGAATTGTGGATCTGAACCAGTATAAAAGTGACTATGTGATTTGCATTTTCCCACTCCTATTATATTTATATTATTGCTGCTGTCATTATTGTGCTTTAACATTATATTTTATTATTGTTGGCCAACAATGATCCAGTGCATAGAGACTAACAATAATTTACTATTATTTATTTATGAACCTACGTATATTTATGTTTTAACTAAAATTTCATAAAATGAACCTTTATAAAAAAATCATAAATTTAATTTTAGGTTTATCCTTATTTATATATGTGTGCATGTATTTTAAATCAAGACTTTGGCCAATAATGGCAAGTGTAAAGGCACTAATGGCTATACACAATATATGCCAAGTACAAATTTTGTTAAAAACGCCATCTAATGTTCCATTTAATCTAATTAAAGAAAGCGAGAGAGAAGAAGCAAAAGGTTTCTCTCTTTACTTTTATAGCCTCACCTACCCTTTACAAGTTAAAAGAAGAAAACAAAAGGTTTTCTTTCCTAAATTTTACATATTTAGTGCATATATATACACTGCTTATATATTGCACTTACACTTTAAACATATGAATGCATTTGATACATTCATTATAATACACTGAAATTAAAATTAAAAATAATACTTCATTCTTAAAAAAATTAAATAAAATTTTATTTCATATAAAACTTCATATATTGGATCTAACAAACTTTTAGACTTTTTAGACCCAGTAGATCCAAAATAGAATTATTTTTTGAAATCTCTCTATTTCACCCGCTTGAGACTGCTTGGTTCCTTCAAAAATCGGTCCTCGGTGATATTTAGACAATTTAAATATTGTAGCGTGAACGAACTTTGTTGAAGTACAATATCAGGCACGAGTTCAGCTGCTTGTAGATTATTTAGGTCAATCCAATTTCTAATCTTTATTAAGCTATCCCCATAGTAAAAGTATCATTGCATGTTTTCTTTTCATTATCATTATATCACTAAGATATCTACAGTTTGCTCGGTGAACTAAAATTCCAATAATATCCACAATTTATTGTGTATTGTCCATCAAATCCCTTGGTTCAATTTGATTACATCTATTGACAAATCAATTTACTCTAGCTATAAATTTTGAGTTAAGGTTGACTACTACTTGCAGTGATACTAACTGTCTACAATAAAGGAAACAAATCCTCTCTTACATGGTGTTTCACTTCAAGTAGTTAAACATATACCCCATTATGTTTATAACATGATCATGATGTCGTATAATTAACCATAATCAAAGTATAGTTTAGACATGAAGATCAACAATACTTTTAAGTCTGAAGACTACTACACATCGTTACATAAAATCTTCTGTTTTGACTTAGTTACATTAAACTATAGAAGACACTCATTGAGTCAATCTGTGATTATTCTAAACAACTACATAATCCCATGATGTCCTTGGGATGATAAGTAATTAGATCATCCATCGTATGGAGAATATTGCGTACACTAGTCCCAACAGATATATCGATATTCTTTTCAACATGCATCTTGACTAGGAATAATTTAAGTGTAAGTATTTGAATTATCTGATTCGAAACTCACGGTTAAGGACACATTCAATACCACAATTAATTAAAAACTTTTTCCTAAGGACTTTCTATTTGTATGTATTTAAAATATTTAGATTATTACTTAAATCACAATATAACAATACATGCAATAGAAAACAAAATCAAAAGCATACTTTATTTTGAATAAGGTCTCATACCAAAGTTAGGTCAGATAAAAAATTACATAATCAACACTAAGGCACACCATTAACTCTCTCGGCCACTATTTATCCATCACCGATAAACTATCTTTTTATATGAAATTTACGGGGATTGTATCTTAACCTCTTGTAAGCCTGCAGTTCCTTTGCAATCTGTATTGCTGCACTACATTGGCATTGGACTTTTAATGCTTTGAATCACTCCTAGATATTTAACAAATTTTTGCATCCACACTACTTCTAATATCTATTACTTATATAGGAAAGCAGAAACCAAACCTCTACGATTATGGACATGTTGATAAGTGTTCCCATCTCCACGAACTTTGTACTTGACTAATTATTAAATAAAATAAATTCACCACTAAGCCAGTCGGTTTTAATCCAACTTCTCTCTTTCCCCAACTCTAGGGTTTACTTAATCATAAGTGATTCGATAGTCCCTAATTTTTTCCTATCACCATCACCATCACCATCATTCCACTCACAATCGGCGAATCAATATAAAAATCACCTTTTTGACACTCTCCAATTTAGCATGTTTTTTGTGCTTGAACTGGATGGGATTATTGTGTGTTCTTCTTCTTGGATTGGATGATTTAATTCAGTATACGTTGTCCGAGTCCCATTTTTTGTTCGAGATTTACGAACTTTTCTACTGTTATGTTTGGTAATGATGTATGTGGATGAACTTTTATCTACGAAGTTTTTTTTACAAGTAAGCATTTTTCACTCTATGATTTTGTTTTTTTTAGATAATGTTGCTTTAACTATATTTATCACATTTTCCGATTGGTTTTTAGGTTCAAATAGTTGTCTTCCAAGTCGATGAGTCAATAGATGATATGAGTAAAATCAAGTACCGCTAACAAATTTACATAGTTGGGACTTTAGATATGACGCAATTGTTATTATTGTTGTTAGCACCATTTTTAAACAAATAAAGTCACTTATTTCATATATGAACTGTTAACTTTCTTCAGAACTATTGTCCACACTACCAAAATGAATGTATGTCAAAAAAATTTGTTGGCTCTTATCCTTAATTATGTCTTTAGAGGCAACTAGTATGGCTTTGTCAATTGGATTATGGGTTATAAATGAATTTTATACAGTGACTATATTTTCATTTTTTTACACTGTAGTTTGATCTCCATAAGCAATAGTTCATCAAATTTGATGTTGATTACCAAATGAATTAAATAAATATTGTTCAAAAATAGACAAAGATATGAAATTGTATTGAAATGTTGAATTTTTCGGTATTTTAATTGGTAAAAGGTACAAAGATGCTAAAACAAAATTATAAAACCAGTGACTGGGTATGGTGCAATGATGAAGAAATGTACTTATGTAATTTCTTGGTATTGAGTTTGTACTGGTTAGAAAAGACACAAGTTATTTGGAAACTAAACCAGTATACCCATATTGTATAAAAAGGCTGGATGTAAATACACAAACATACCAATATAAGAAAATGTCTTAGGAAGTGATAATAAAAGATGATTAAATGGGTTTGTGTAATTTCTATGATGCCGACTAATTTTATTGTCTTTCATATTTTAGCATATTAAACAAAACAATCACAACCTTTTAACATATCAATGGTCTTCAACCGAACTTTAAAAAACATTTCCCTAGCATACAAAGTTAGGTTGGCCAGGTCAAATAGGCAACGCATATAGTTTTTTATGACCTTGCAGAAACATCATTATTTGATGCACTAGGTTGCATTTTTCTACTCTATAGAATAAAAAATAGGTATACTGCTAACTTCCTAACTAATTAAAAAAATTGATCCAATTTATAATCCCAGCAATACATTTGTTATAACACTGATTTTGAAATAAAAAGTTATAACTATTTGCATATTGTTATGACAATCATTCAGTTTTCTTGCTTTATACAATTTAGTTCAACCTGCATTCCAAAGCTATTTAGTTTTTTACAATGTAGTGTTGAGCTATTTATTTTTGTTGTATGAAGCTTTAGTTTACATTACATATGAAATTAAAATATCCTTTTTAGTATGAATAATAATATTTTACTATTCCAAAGAATTCTAAGAAAAATGTTTCGCATGATTTTAAACATTGTTAATTCTATAAATCTAACACTGGTGTTGATTAAGATATAAAGTTAATTAATTGAATTGGAGATCTATTATTTGCAACCAAGGTTTTATTTACTATAAGAGAAGGGCATTGAAAAATTCTGAGTAGGTTAATAAGGAAATTCATGAGTGCAATAAGGCATAATGTATAAATTACTTTTGTTCGTAAGACTTATGAAATTCACAAGATCATACGTTAAACGTATATAACATGCTCAATCAAACATGTTATGGCTGCTATTTTATTATTGTAGACATGTGGAATTAATATGAAAAGAAAGTTTTAACATATTATTATATCATATAATAGACTAGTTACACAAATCATACCGCTGTTCCTTTTTCAAAATCATAATTTCATTCTCCTTTTTTCCAACTGTATCATACAGTATATGAAACATAAACTCGATTGGTTAAGGTACATAGAGATATTGATACTCTCTATCAACCATTAAACACCGATATTTCTTAATGTTGTGAACATGTAAGAGAACATGAGTTGTATCTCATGCTGTTATTTAGAACTAAATATTGTTTTTATGTTATTTGAGTTGGTGTACCTAGTGATGTTAAGTCACTAGATATTTTCCTCTATAGTCACCCCTGAACAATATCTGTATTTTTTGCACAGTTGTTGAGTGATACTTTACTTCCTTTTTGTTAGTTTGATTGTAAACTAGAATCTGTTTGATAGATGCTATAGTGCATGATAACTAATGTAAAACACTTTAGTGGAGAACTGTAAGACAACAAGTGAAAATGCTTATGCTCCTCTATTTAAGAAAAGGGAAGGATATGAATCGACCATTTATATTGCTTATTGATGACCAAATAAATTTTCAAAAAATACAGTTGATTCTATATATCCTCTGTTCAATTTTGAGTAAAAAATTTTACACTCTTATACATTCAAAATAAAATTATATGGTTTTAGCTATTAGATGGTTGGCTATCAAAACAGTTCTAATTATAAATATAGTTCCATATCCCAGTTGATAGGTTAAGGTGGTTGCACTGAGTCAGACTCAGTGCACAGCAGTGGACTGAGTCAAACTCAGTCCACATAAAACTGCTGTGTGTGCTCCGAGCTAAACTCAATGCCCAACTGTGCACTTAGTTGAATTCAGTTGCACACAGAACTCAAATGAATATAAGTGTCTGTGCACGAAATGATTTATGTCTCTTTTAATATAGAACTGCATCTGCAACTCATTGCCTGGGTTCGAAGTTTTTGACTAATATTTTCCAATTACAAGAACTCAATTATTATTTGGATCGCAATTTATTGTTGCATCTTCTCATGCTCTTTCATCTGTTAGCTGTTAAGAGCAATCTGATGTGCCTTCTTCACTTTTCCAACTTCATGTGGCATCGTTTACTGTTTAACTTCATTTCATAGAGATGAAGTTGCAAATACATGTGGATATTGCAAGCAAATACAACGTTGAGGTGTTCAGTTTATATCAAATATCCAACATGCACACATGATAAAATAGCACTCTTTCATGATTCATTTATTATATATAAAAAAATGTTCTACTTTAAACAAGTGCACTGAGGGTTTCTTTATGCCTGTATCATACCCTTAAATAAATTTTTAAAGGGTAAACAAATCTCTTTAGACATTGATCCGTTCAAATTTGCATAAATCCTTTAGAAACCCAATGGTATTTATAGAACTTGAAAATTTAAGCGATTTGTTAAGTTTCTGTACTAAAACGTACTACCTTTTGTTTTTCACCACTTCTGCTGCTGCTGTTTCAAGAGAATGATTTTGCTATTTATATCTATTTTCTTCACTTGATTGTTATCGTGCTCATAAAGGTTTCACTGATACTAATTCTATATTGCAATCCATTGTTCTTTCATTGCATGACCAAAAAAATGTACGGAATGTGAATTGTTGGCCATGACACGAGAAGCTACTCTACCCTGCTCTCTAGAATAATAACAAGAGAAATGGTAAGACAAGAATGAGATACTATAGTTCAGCAAATTGGGGACCTCTTAGGAGATGGGGGTGGTGAAACCAACAGAGGAGGCACAACACAAGTAGATTGAACAAAAAAGGCTGGATTTGTCAATCCACTACCATTGTCTTGTGTAATATCCCGGAATTTTTAACAATATCAATTTAATAATCTGTATTAAAAAATTAAATTGATATTAATATTTTGTTAATAATAATTCAAATAGATTTAATAATCTTCCTTAATAAATATCTAATTGGTTATTTTTTTAAAAAATAATAAATTGATTTCTATTTACAATATAAATATATGGTTTATATTTTAAATAGATTAGTAGTGTTTTAATTTTGATAAATAAAGCATATTTTCTAGTTTTAATATTTATAGTAATTTGAAAATTTGTTTTTATTTAATATTTAAGCTTTCCAAAGTTAAATAAATAAATTTTGGTTTAAATTTAATAAATGAATCATGTTTTAAAAATTCTATTATATACATTTTAATTTGGAAATTTTGATTTAAATTAGTATTGAGTTTTTAAAACTATTTCATAAATAAATATATGATTTTAAAATTTATAAGAAAAATATTAAATGTTTAAATTTAAATTGGCTTGAGTTTTAAATTTAGAATGAATTAACAAAAAGGTTTTATGGCTAAATAAAATAGATAATTTATTGATAGAAATATAATTTCTTTTAAAATGATTTTAATTTAATAATAAGGTATTTATAAAAACAATATTAATAGTGTATTGTCTTTATAAATAGAGTTTGAATAAAATTTGTAATTGTTATTTCAAATTAACTTTGTAATTATAACTTGATTTTAAAATAATTGATTTTGGATTTGATTTGAAATTGAAATTCCAAAGTATAAATCTTAATTGTTTTAATTTTTATATGTATAAGTTTTATTTATTAACATGGTTTGTTTTTATTTATAAATTTATATACATATTCAAATATTAACTAACAAATTAAAATTTGACTTAATACATACATTAACACATTTATTTGTAAATTAAGCACTATTAAAAGAGACAAGTGTTGCATTCTTAGGCATTAATTTAACAAGTGTTAAAAGACTAATATAACAAATTGACAAATGTATAAAATTTGTACAAGTGTAAATCATTGTTTTAATTTTTCTTTTATTAAATTAAATCTGAAAAATTCATTTATATAAACTTGCATTTTCTTTCATACATGTTTTTCCATTTCCTTAATCAAAAAAAAGAAATTATAAACACCTCTTCAAAATCATGTACAATGCATAAATGAAACCCAGCATATTCAAATCATGTACAAGTTTAAAATCAGTAAACTTTAAAGCATCTCCATATCAAAACTCTTCAAAATCAAAACCCCCTTTATCGTGAAGGTCTGCATCACTCAAAATCCAGAAAATCGGCATATTCAACTTTCTAAAAAAAATCAAAAGAGCCTACATTCTGTTTATAAAACCTGGAAATGATAGATCTGCATTCTTTTTATAAACTTGGAGATGAAAAAATCTGTCTGCATTTTATCTCTGCACAACCTCAAATTGAAGCCTATTCAAGCATCTGCATGCAAGAAATTTCAGTCAGGAAACATGAGCATTCAGATTTCATCAAGGCCTGCAACTAAATTTTTTAAAGAAGGAGCATGCCGGCATTTTTATGCAAATTTCAAAAAAAAGGCAAACAGGCTCTGCATCTATTAAATTAAAGGTGAGTAACTTAAAATCCTAAATTTTAAAATAGGTTGCATGGTTTTACTGAATTGAAATAGTGTTGTTTGTTTATTTTTGAAAATCTGATATGAAGATGAAATATGTGCATGTGTTTACTTAATACCTGTTCTGTTTTATTGATTTATCTGGCAAAATATCCTCTAAAACACTCATCTTTTTACTTAGCTTCTGAAATGATGAAATTTTTAAAGTAAAGTTGATTTATTTTTCTTAAGTCAATATTTAAATTTTTTAAAGTAAGTTAAATTATAGGATATTGCTTCTGTAAACCCAGGAAACTTTATGCATGTAAATTTTTACCAAACCTAAACAAGTTAGTTTAAGTAATTCAGTAGTATAAATTAAAAATGCTAACTGAAAACTTGATTTTTAAATCAAGCATTAGGATTTTTAGGTGTTTGCTTAAGTTGCAATTTTTTTTCGAACTGACATTGAATCCTTAGCAAATTATGATGATTCATGGATTGAGAAGTTTTGGGATTCTTCTGAGTGGTGAAGAAGATATAGGAGATGCTCAGAAAAATCAGAGATGTAGTTTAAAATTATTAGATTGGATGCAGTTTTGAATTTCAGTGTTAAACCCTAGTTTTGATGGGTTTTAAGAGTTGGGTCATTTCGATCCGAAGGTTGGATCGAGTGCTGTGATAATTGGTGAATCGGTAGTAGGTGTGTGAATGAGTTCGAGGCCGGAGTGGGTGGACCTCAGGTGGTCAGAGCGGCGTATGATTGCCGTGACAGGTTTGAAGAAGAAACCTGTTTTTAAGTTTCCAGGTTTGGGAATGGGGAGCTCGATTTTGATTCTTTGCATAATTGGTTGGACTGTTGATCGCATTTGGGCATAGATGAGTTTCTGGAAGTAGTTAGATCATCTCTGATGATCAGTGGAGGTGGTGGTCGTCGTGCATATGCACGACGATGAGTTACTGGTGATGTTTGGTTTAGTAGAGAAGTGTCTCAGGTAAATCATTGTTTGACTCGAAGTTATTGAGCAATAGTCTTGGGGAAAATGGGTTTTAACTCGAAGTATATTTGGGAGTTCTCAGGTATTCTTAGTTTACAGGTTTTAACAGTAAACCTGTACTATGTGTTTGAAAATTTTAAAACAGAAGTTTTTTTTAATGTAAAGGAGGTTTTAAACCTAGTTTTAAATCTAAGTTTGAAATTCTACAATTCAAGTTAGTTTTAAATCTCAGTTTTTAATAAATAATCATATAAAGTTTTTAAACTTAAACTTGTTAATCTACTTTATAATGGTGAATAGTTTCAAATTTTAAATCTGAAGTTTTTAAAAATATGAGCAAGATTTAAAGTTGAATTTAAATCTGGGAATCAAATATGAATTTCAGTCTTAAAATTAAAATAAGATTTAAATTTGAAAGAATTTAAACAATGCAAATTGAAATTTATTGAAATTTTGAAATGAATTTAGTTTTCAAAATTCTTATGAATTTCATTTCTACGACAAACACTTGTTTGTCTTGAAATTTTTAAAAGGGTTTTAATTTGTTTGAACTTGGATTAAGTTTAAATTTATTCATTTTAAATTTTGTATTGAAATGAAATTTAAAAGTAAGTTCAAAAGTACTTTGTTTAAAATAAATTTGTTTTTAAACATAATTAAGAAATGTTTTATCTTAAAATTAAGTTAAGATTAATGTTTTGAAATTAATTTAATTAATAAGGTAATTAAGGAATAATTAATTGATTTAATAGTTAATTGGTTAGGGATAAATAAATGTTGATTAAGGGTTAATTAATTTGTAGTTAAGTTCATTAATTAGATTATTTAGTTAATGATAAAAGAATTTTTAATTAGGTAATTAAGTTTTAATCAAGGTTAATTAATTGAATAATTAGACTTTAATTAATGGATAATTAAAGATAATTTAAATTTATAATTAATCTAAGTTAATTACTTTATGAATAATTAAAGAATGGTTAATGAAGGTCATTAACCAGGATTATTTAATAATTAATTAATATGGTTAATTTTTAATAATTAATTAGATTAATTAATTTAATAATAATCATTTGTGAATGATTTGAGTGTAATTACTTTATGAAGTAATTTAGAAATAAATAAATTAAGGTAATTAATTAAGTTAAATATGATTGTTTATTTTAATTAATTTTAAAAACTTGGGTTTTAAAAATAATTACTGTATGTAATTAATGGATTTGAAATTACTTAGTCAAGTAATTGATTAATAATTACAGATTGTAATTAATTGATGATGTTTAAAGATGAAATAATTTGGATTAAATTACTTAGTAATTAATCAAGGGATTAAATTAAGAAATTAATTAAGGGATAATTAATTTGGTTTAATAAAGTAATTAAGTTAGTTAATTACTGAATATAATTAATCTGGGAAATTAATAATTATGAGTTAATTACTTAAGGTAATTAATTTTAATAAAGTAATTAATTAAGTATAATTAAAGATCATTAATTATTATAATTAATGATGTAATTAAAGTTGATTAATTATGATTAATTAATCAATAAAAGGTAATTAATGAATGTAATTAATTAAGGATTAATGTAATTAATTATAGTTAATTAATTAATTGAAGTAATTAAAGGTTAATTACTGTTTGGTTGAGAATAATTAATTTGAGAAATTAATTGAGGATAATTACATAAATGTAATTAAGAGTAATTAGTCAAAGGTGATTAATTAAGGTGATTGATAATGAATGAATAATTTATTATAATCAATTAAATTACTGGGTAAGCAAGATTTATATTGATGAAGTAATTAATTTAAATTAATTAAAGATGGAGTAATTAATTCGATTCACTTTAAATTAATTAGAGATAGAGATAGTTAATTTAATTCATTTTAAATTAATTATATTGTGATGAGTAAATCATTGCTTATATATGTATGGATGACATTGATTGTCTTGGATGCTCTGTGATCTCAGTAATGAGATAAGTAATGTTGTGTGGTATGAATGTCTGATTGCATTGTGATGATAATATAGATTATCTATTGTGATGGTGATATATGGATTATCTATTGATAATGTGGATTACCTGTTATTTGATAATGTTGATTATCAATTATTGATCTATTAGTTATCTATCTGTTGGATATAGATAATTGAAATTGTTTTAAACTTTAAAACAACTTGGACCTAAAAGACATGCTTTGGATTTCGATGAGACCGGGATCGGGTTTCCATATTTGGATATTCGAAAACCACATCAATCCAAATTAATGTTAGGTCGTAAATCAAAGTGGTGTTTTGTGAAGACTCAAGGCGTAAGGACTATACGTCAGTATAACTCTGTGGGTGATTCCGTAATGAGTTTGACGGGATAGTACTTATATGTTCGAGATGGTGATTCAGAGTGCAAGGGTTATCGTCGTTAACTCTGAGGGTGATTCCAAAATGAGTGTAACGAGGTAATTCCTTCGGTTTCGTTCGAACCCGAAACGAACTTGTATGGATTGAATGCTTTCAGAACATCATCAGGTGGACGATGAGCATTCTAAATGTTGTGTTCACTAAAGGTAATCGTAGCCTCAAGCCTCATCAACTGGGAATGGCTAAAACAGGGGAGGTGCAGCAAGGCTTCGTGGGTAGCCCCCACTTGAGAGTGAGATTTACCCCTGTCTAGAGGTCCCTTTATATTCGGCTGTGTGGGTGGTTGCTAGCTACAACCACGGGGTTGTCTTGGTCGGAACTGTTCAGTAAGGAATGGGTCCGGCCTTGTGTTGCAGGGGAGCGGGCATACTTCTCAGTACGTTGATCTAGGCCACGTACTGTGACGGACGGTACCCCAGTAGCCTTGCCATTGTATGGAATCCAAAATCCAATAAGTGTCGACGGTTTTGATTGTATTACCCACTTTTGTGGCTAGTAGCTGGAATTTAATCATGTAACAATTTCAGCTATTTCTTATTTATTTGAAAATCATAGACCCTATTATAATATCATGGGATTTCCTATCAAATGTTTTGGTTAGCGTAAGGTAAAAACTTTTTCATGTTTATGTATGGGAAGTCTTACGTGATACCTTTCTTTCAAAAGGTTTTTGAAAGTTAAGCAACTTTAACCTGTTACTCACACCAGACCCATGTCTGACCCGGTGTTTATATTCTGTTTTCTTAAACTCTTGGGTACTCAAATTTTTACGAGTAGCCAAGGGATTCAAGTTAGGATTCAGGTTAGCTTTGAAGAATTGTGGAGGAACAATGGAGCAGAAGGCTTCTGCATGTAGATATATTTAGTTTTCCGTTGTGTAGATTTCTCTGAGTTGTTTCTTGTACTGTATTGAGTTATATAACTAGACAGGAGATTATAACTGTCTAGTATGTGATGTATATCTGTGTAACTCTGATAATGGTTGTAAACTATGTAATGTTTACGTTATTAATATAATTTATTCGTTCCGCTGTTTAGATTCTGATGTGTTGTCTCTTTCTTCTTCTCTTTCTTTCTATTCTCTATCCCTTTCTTTCTTCAAAATGATGCGATTTTCTGTGGAAGAAAGTCGGGTCGTTTCAGCTGGTATCAGAGCATTAGGTTGAGTGAATACCTAGGCTCTGTAGTGGTGTCTTTCTTGAAAGAGCGTATTTGTAATTTTAAATATATATAAATATATTTTTTTCTACCTATTTGTTGGGTTACCTGTTTAGGTTTTCCAATATATGTTATAAAGGTAGATAGGTAGTAGTGGGTGTAACACGACTACCATTGGTTGGAGTTTGAATGTTTGAGGTTGGAAGTGTATCGGTCGAGACTGTAGACCTAATACCGTCTCGAGTGAGTTCTACAGCAATGAAGAACTTCATTAATCTCTGAAGGAAACCTGTTAAGGTTCGGAGTCCATCTTTGAAGTTGGATGAGTAGAGTTTGGATCTGTCGGTTGGGCAGAAGCGAGTAATGGTATTTTGATACCTCACGGAATAGTAGCTGCGTGATGAGATACAGTGACTATGGATGTTCCTGAAGATGTTTTCTTTGGAACAAGTTAAGGAGGTGAGTCTGCTTCAGTGTTATGGCTGTGTTCAGCCGGTGTTTCTATTTTCTTTGAAGTCCGAGTTTCTCGAAGAGCTTTGATTTGGAATTCTTTGGCATCTGTGGCAGCAAGCGCAGCTTGGAGTGTTCTCGGTGTTGGCAAGAGATCTTCTGGCTTAGCAGTTTTTATAAAAGTAGAGTTCAGAAGCAGTTAAGTGGAACCGTTTCTTCGATGGGTTGGCTAGTTAAGTGTAAGCTGTTCTATTTGGTTCAGGGAGAACGATTTTCCTTGGATTTGGTTTGGGTGAATCGCAAAAGTGACTTGCGATTGTTTAAGTGTTCTCTTGGGTTATCTGAATTTTATGGATGTCTTCGAAGAAGCCAGAGTTTTATTCGCATCTGGAGATTGAGCTTTCTTATCGTCTAGGATTCCAGGAGTGGTACCGGTGGTTTAGCTTTATAAAAGAATGGTTCTAGGAGATTGAGTTTGTGTAGCAGCTCAGAGTTTTGGAGGAATTTCTGAGTTTCTTATGGATTTGTTGAATCTTATTTATGGAATGTGTTGTTCTTCAGCATTCTCTTCTACTTCGGATCAGAGTTGAGCAGCGGAAGAAGTTTGGGAGTGTATCTAATTTTCTTTTCTGGATAGGAGAAGTTGTTGTCTTCTGATGTTGAGTAGTTGAGTTTGAGTTCTTGGTTCTGGTTGATCTTAAGGAGATCATTTTGTTGTGTTGATTGGTTTTGTTTGTTCTAGAAGCATCAGCAAGGGATGAGCTGATCAGTATGGTTGTAGACAGCCCAGGATCGTCTGAAGAGTTTTGTGGATTTGGGATAGAGGAATTTGGATTCTGAAGTCGGAGATTTGATTTTGGATAAGTTTTCTCCGATCAAAAGTGAGTTATAAGATTGGATAAGGCTGAGAAGTCAGCTCTGAAGTGTTTTGGATTCTTTTCAGTAATCTGGGAGAATAAGTGATTGATCTACATGATTGGATTACCAGTTTGGATAACTGGGATTCGATGAGTTTCACGTATCTCTGAGGGAATACGTGTATGATCTGTCTCTGGTTGTGGAACCAGCAGTTCTGGAGTTTTGGTTGTTGAGTCAGACTCGTCTATAGTTTGATATCTTGTCTAGTGTTGTAGATATAGATGAATGGGAGCTTTATAGCTTCATAGTATTGATTGTTTGGATTCTCTAGAGCGAGTATCCCGATATATATATATACACACTTGGGAAAAACTCGATGAAATTCTATCTAGAATTTGTCTGGATAATTAGGTTTGTTTGATTTATTGAATTGGTTGCTATGGTTGTTAACATATGTTCGATATATGCTTGTATTTTAAAATTTAATCTTTAATGAGATTATTAAATTACATTTGTTTTAAATTTCGAGGACAAAATTCTTTTAAGGGGGAAGGATTGTAATATCCCGGAATTTTTAATAATATCAGTTTAATAATCTGTATTAAAAAATTAAATTGATATTGATATTTTGTTAATAATAATTCAAATAGATTTAATAATCTTCCTAAATAAATATCTAATTGGTTATTTTTTAAAAATAAAATAATAAATTGATTTCTATTTACAATATAAATATATGGTTTATATTTTAAATAGATTAGCAATGTTTTAATTTTAATAAATAAAGCATATTTTCTAGTTTTAATATTTATAGTAATTTGAAAATTTGTTTTTATTTAATATTTAAGCTTTCCAAAGTTAAATAAATAAATTTTGGTTTAAATTTAATAAATTAATCATGTTTTAAAAATTCTATTATATACATTTTAATTTGGAAATTTTGATTTAAATTAGTATTGAGTTTTTAAAACTATTTCATAAATAAATATATGATTTTAAAATTTATAAGAAAAATATTAAATGTTTAAATTTAAATTGGCTTGAGTTTTAAATTTAGAATGAATTAACAAAAAGGTTTTATGGCTAAATAAAATAGATAATTTATTGATAGAAATATAATTTCTTTTAAAATGATTTTAATTTAATAATAAGATATTTATAAAAACAATATTAATAGTGTATTGTCTTTATAAATAGAGTTTGAATGGATATGGATACGGAATTGTCTAAGGCTTTGGTTACGGGATTTGAAATCGGGCATCGACTCGAAGCAGTCAAGGATGATATACTCTGGCAATGTGGCTATGGACTTCGGATATTGGATTCGGAACTATTCAAAACACGCCTTGTTATCACAAGGAATGTTTTGGGGGGCAAAATGTTATTCCATTTTTTGGTCAAAACTGGAATATCAACGAATTGGCATGGAATTATGAATATCAGGATTGGAGATCGGTTGGAATCAAGGCTACGATCGATATCGTCAAAATTTTGTTGAACTCCGATCGGGATGAAATTGATTGGAGATAATGATAAGGACTAGGAAAGAATATGTTTCAAGTTTCAGGTTAACCGGAGTTCGTATGAAGAAAATATGATGGATTCAAGGTAGGAAAGGTATGTTGTTCGAATCCATCAAGGTGGTGCTCGGTTCGCATCAATCGAAGGCATGATGCAGAGACGGTTCGAATCGATACGGTTCATATCGATCAACATAGGTTCGGCTTGGTGAAGTTCGTATCGATGGTGGTTCGAATCGATGAAGTTCGTATCGATCAGGAGAGGAGGGGAGTCGGCTTCGTGGATTCGAAGGAGGGGAGTCGGCTTCGTGGATTCGAAGGAGGGGAGTCGGCTTCGTGGATTCAAGGCGATGGATTCGAAGGAAATGGGTTCGAAGAAGACGAACTCAAGGGAGATGGATTCGAAGAAGATGGATTCGAAGGGGATGGATTCGAAGGGAGTGGGTTCGATGTATAGGTTCGAACCAGGCAGAACACACGAAGCTTTGAACTTGAATCGATCCCAAGGTGGGCCTGGACCTCCAGATTTCGGGCGTGTGGGCCCCCTCACGTGCCAGAAGCGGTCTTTCCGGATTTAGGAGAAATATCAGCCTCCTACACCTATAAATAGAGCCCCTGGTCATTCAGAAAAGAGGTCGGAGATTTTAGAGAAAGAAAGCACGCTCGGACGCTGCCAGAATCATTCCATATCATCATTGCTGTTATTTATTTCAAGTATTGGACTTTGTAATTGTTGTAATCATCTGTAATCATCAAGGATAATCAATAAAAGGATAAAAACTTTGGAGTGGACGTAGGCCGGAGATAGCCGAACCACTATAAAACTTGTGTCTCTGTTCATTACTTTGGGATTGCTGTTTAATATTTGCTGAGATCTGAGATCTGTGTTTGAATATTATTGATTTGTATTCATACACTGGTGCTTTCATGGTATTTGGGGTTTGTGACCAATTTTGGCACAAACACTTTGGTGCTTTCACTGAGAAAGACTAGCACCCGCTACATCGAAATTGATAGTTGGATTTGAAGGTTTTAAAGAGTTTAGATTCAAGGACAATGACTAGGCAAAATAGTAGAAGGCAAAGGGCTGAGAGAACCCAACAGGAAGGAAGTCAACAAGCATCCTCCGGAGCTGGGGAAGGACAGGCCTCAATCTACATAACTCGGGATGAAATGGAAGCTATGACGAATTCTTTGCAGGAGAGATTGTTGAAGAGCCAACAGGAAATGATGCAAACTTTCTTTGAGCAAATGAGAGCTGTAGGGATGCAGAACTTAGGAACTGCTACAGCCGCTATGGATGCAGGACATGGAACTAGGGTCGTGGAACCCGATGGAGGACGGGATACAGAGCCACAAAGCAATCAACAAGGGCTTGGAGGCAGGCCCTCGGGATCCAACACAGGAGGACCTTTGGAAGGAGTTCAACAAGCTAGAGCTAACATTGCTACTAGTGAACCACACGAGGAATATGTACCAGAGTTCCCTCGGGGGCATGGGGGGAAACTCCCAACAGATAACACCGGACTAGTGGAAATCATCAGAAGAACTGTGCGAGGTGGTTTGACCAACGGAGACTTGGAAGGGGTGAATAGGAGTCCATTTTCTCGGGAGATAAGGATGGCTCAGAATCCACCTAAGTTTAAGCTACCTAGCGTAGAGGTATATAATGGGAAGGCAGATCCGACTGATCACTTGATGAGGTACACCAGACACATGGAGGTGCTGGGGGCATCGGAGGAAGTGATGGCCCGATGTTTTCCTTTATATTTAACGGACTTAGCTGCAATGTGGTTTAGGCAACTGAGAGAAGGATCTATCAGGACTTGGAGAGAATTGGTGGAAAAGTTTTTGGGACAGTTTCGAGTTCACGTCAAGAGGCCGAAGAATGTGATGACATTGACATCGGTGAAGCAAAGGATGGATGAATCGCTTAGAGCTTTTCTAACTCGATTCAGTGCGGCAGTCGCTTCGGTGGACCGGCCTGATCCATCGATGGTTTTAATGGCAGCAGTATCAAGAGTCAGGGAGGACTCAGATTTCAAAGTATCTCTGATATGAGATCCCCCACAGGATCTTGACGAATTCTTTCACGAGGCAGAAAGTTTCCTTCGACAGGAAGATGCGAGTGCAGATTTAGAGATAAAAAGGGTTAATGCAACTCAGGATGTAGGACCATCCAGCAAAGGTTTGGATAAAGACAAAGGGAAAAGGAAGTTGGACAATGATTCTGGAAATACTAGGAAGCGATGGAAGGATCCAAAGTTTTCTACATACACAGGATTGAATGAGACGCTGGAGCGGAATACATGGATACTCGGAATCGCCTTCCTTACCGGAGGCCGGCTAGGAGAGAACCATCAGAACGGGAAAGGACATCAGGAAGGCACTGCCTCTTCCATGATTTAGATGGACATGATACGAACAGCTGCAGGCACTTAAAGGATATAATTGAGGAGCATGTGAGGAATGGGCAGTTGAGGCAATATATTGGAACACGAAATGCAGCAGTGGAGAAGGAGCAGCCACCGTCTACCTCACACCGTGATGATGTGAGGCCCAGGAATGATGGTCGATTGGTTATCAATTGACATGGATAATATGGAATAAGTAACAAGCTATTAGCAAATGGCTAAGTCGTTTACACATGTACGGGGACGGAGATAGCCCCTAGGCATGCTCTGAATGATGATAAACTGCGAAGCTATGGCTTGTGAAATCTATTTTTCTGTTTTGGATTGGACACTTGGTTTTCTGGTTTGGTTTTGGAGTTCGGATTGGACTCCTGGTTTTTGTTTGATTTCTTGTTTGGATTTTTCCTTCGGATGATTGATTTTGTTTTGGTTGCTGGTTTGGTTTTCTGATTTTCTGGTTTTGATTTGGATTTTCGGATTCGGATTTTGGATTGGATTTTAGTCGGATTTTTATCTGATTTTTGATAAAAGGTCGTCGGGTATGGATTATGCCTGGCAAGGGGTGAGTCACTTTGCCCGAACGTGGTAAATTGACTCATTCAGGTCGTTGAGTATGGACTATGCTCAACAAGGGTCCGGAGAGACCAGGATTCAGCCTAGGACTTAGGCCCCATATTATCGAATATTGTTTCAGGTCGTTGAGTATGGACTATGCTCAACAAGGGTCTGGAGAGACCAGGGTTCGGCTTAGGACTTAAGCCACGGCATTGCACAACGTCCAGGGACACTGGACCATGGTCGTCAGGTGTGGATTACGCTTGGCAAGAACCCGTAGAGGTTAGCTCAACGTCCAGGGACACTGGACCACGGTCGTCAGGTGTGGATCACGCTTGGCAAGAACCCGGAGAGGTTATGGATTCGGATATCGACCCGGAAAGGTCCTGGTTCGGTCATTGGCTATTGGATAAAGATGGATTGGGACTCGGTTGTCGAGTTCGAATGGATATGGAATTGGCTAAGGCTTTGGTTACGGGATTTGGAATCGGGCATCGACTCGAAGCAGTCAAGGATGATATACTCTGGCAATGTGGCTATGGACTTCGGATATTGGATTCGGAACTATTCAAAACACGCCTTGTTATCACAAGGAATGTTTTGGGGGGCAAAATGTTATCCCATTTTTTGGTCAAAACTGGAATATCAACGAATTGGCATGGAATTATGAATATCAGGATTGGAGATCGGTTGGAATCAAGGCTACGATCGATATCGTCAAAATTTTGTTGAACTCCGATCGGGATGAAATTGATTGGAGATAATGATAAGGACTAGGAAAGAATATGTTTCAAGTTTCAGGTTAACCGGAGTTCGTATGAAGAAAATATGATGGATTCAAGGTAGGAAAGGTATGTTGTTCGAATCCATCAAGGTGGTGCTCGGTTCGCATCAATCGAAGGCATGATGCAGAGACGGTTCGAATCGATACGGTTCATATCGATCAACATAGGTTCGGCTTGGTGAAGTTCGTATCGATGGTGGTTCGAATCGATGAAGTTCGTATCGATCAGGAGAGGAGGGGAGTCGGCTTCGTGGATTCGAAGGAGGGGAGTCGGCTTCGTGGATTCGAAGGAGGGGAGTCGGCTTCGTGGATTCAAGGCGATGGATTCGAAGGAAATGGGTTCGAAGAAGACGGACTCAAGGGAGATGGATTCGAAGAAGATGGATTCGAGGGGGATGGATTCGAAGGGAGTGAGTTCGATGTATGGGTTCGAACCAGGCAGAACACACGAAGCTTTGAACTTGAATCGATCATATCTTCCAAACCGTTGATCCAAATGCTACGAAATTTTCACAGGAGCTTACATACATGTTGAAGAATGTTCTCACTAAATTTCAGCTCAATTGGATGATTTCTTGATCGATTCGAACCTTACTTCGAATCGATCCCAAGGTGGGCCTGGACCTCCAGATTTCGGGCGTGTGGGCCCCCTCACGTGCCAGAAGCGGTCTTTCCGGATTTAGGAGAAATATCAGCCTCCTACACCTATAAATAGAGCCCCTGGTCATTCAGAAAAGAGGTCGGAGATTTTAGAGAAAGAAAGCACGCTCGGACGCTGCCAGAATCATTCCATATCATCATTGCTGTTATTTATTTCAAGTATTGGACTTTGTAATTGCTGTAATCATCTGTAATCATCAAGGATAATCAATAAAAGGATAAAAACTTTGGAGTGGACGTAGGCCGGAGATAGCCGAACCACTATAAAACTTGTGTCTCTGTTCATTACTTTGGGATTTCTGTTTAATATTTGCTGAGATCTGAGATTTGTGTTTGAATATTATTGATTTGTATTCATACACTGGTGCTTTCACGGTATTCGGGGTTTGTGACCAATTTTGGCACAAACATCTGCATATTCAACTTTCTCAAAAAAAATCAAAAGAGCCCGCATTCTGTTTATAAAACCTGGAAATGATAGATCTGCATTCTTTTTATAAACTTGGAGATGAAAAAATCTGTCTACATTTTATCTCTGCACAACCTCAAATTGAAGCCTGTTCAAGCATCTGCATGCAAGAAATTTCAGTCAGGAAACATGAGCATTCAAATTTCATCAAGGCCTGCAACTAAATTTTTTAAAGAAGGAGCATGCCGGCATTTTTCTGCAAATTTCAAATAAAGGAAAATAGGCTCTGCATATTTTGAATTGAAGGCGAGTAACTTAAAATCCTAAATTTTAAAATAGGTTGCATGGTTTTACTGAATTGAAATAGTGTTGTTTGTGTATTTTTGAAAATCTGATATGAAGATGAAATATGTGCATGTGTTTACTTAATACCTATTCTGTTTTATTGATTTGTTTGGCAAAACATCCTCTAAAACACTCATCTTTTTACTTAGCTTCTGAAATGATGAAATTTTTAAAGTAAAGTTGATTTATTTTTCTCAAGTTAATATTTAATTTTTTTAAAGTAAGTTAAATTATATGATATTGCTTCTGTAAACCCAGGAAACTTTATGCATGTAAATTTTTACCAAACCTAAACAAGTTAGTTTAAGTAATTCAGTAGTATACATTAAAAGTACTAACTGAAAACTTGATTTTTAAATCAAGCATTAGGATTTTTAGGTGTCTGTTTAAGTTGCAATTTTGTTTTGAACTGATATTGAATCCTTAGCAAATTATGATGATTCATGGATTGAGAAGTTTTGGGATTCTTCAGAGTGGTGAAGAAAGTATAGGAGATGCTTGGAAAAATCAGAGATGTGGTTTAGAATTATTAGATTGGATGCAGTTTTGAATTTCAGTGTTAAACCCTAGTTTTGATGGGTTTTAAGAGTTGTGTCATTTCGATCTGAAGGTTGGATCGAGTGTTGTGATAGTTGGTGAATCGGTAGTAGGTGTGTGAATGAGTTCGAGGCCGGAGTGGGTGGACCTTAGGTGGTCGGAGCGGCGTATGATTGCCATTGACAAGTTTGAAGCAGAAACATGTTTTGAAGTTTCCAGGTTTGGGAATGGGGAGCTCGATTTTGATACTTTTCATAATTGGTTGAACTGTTGATCGCATTTGGGCATAGATGAGTTTCTGGAAGTAGTTAGATCATCTCTGATGATCAGTGGAGGCGGTGGTCGCCGTGCATATGCACGGCGATGAGTTACTGGTGATGTTTGGTTTAGCAGAGAAGTGTCTCGGGTAAATCATTGTTTGACTCAAAGTTGTTGAGCAATAGTCTCGGGGAAAATGGGTTTTAGCTCGAAGTATATTTGGGTAATCTCGGGTATTCTTAGTTTACAGGTTTTAACAGTAAACCTGTACTGTGTGTTTGAAAATTTTAAAAGAGAAGTTTTTTTTAATGTAAAGGAAGTTTTAAACCTAGTTTTAAATCTAAGTTTGAAAATTTAAAATTCAAGTTAGTTTTAAATCTCATTTTTTAATAAATAATCATATAAAGTTTTTAAACTTAAACTTGTTGATCTACTTTATAATCGTGAGTAGTTTTAAATTTTAAATTTGAAGTTTTTAAAAATATGAGCAAGATTGTAATTAATGGATTTGAAATTACTTAGTAAAGTAATTAATTAATAATTACAGATTGTAATTAATTGATGATGTTTAAAGATGAAGTAATTTGGATTAGTAATTAATCAGGGATTAAATTAAGAAATTAATTAAGAGATAATTAATTTGGTTTAATAAAGTAATTAAGTTAGTTAATTACTGAATATAATTAATTTAGGAAATTAATAATTATGAGTTAATTACTTAAGGTAATTAATTTTAATAAAGTAATTAATTAAGTATAATTAAAGATCATTAATTATTATAATTAATGATGTAATTAAAGTTGATTAATTATGATTAATTAATTAATAAAAGGTAATTAATTAATGTAATTAATTAAGGATTAATGTAATTAATTATAGTTAATTAATTAATTGAAGTAATTAAAGGTTAATTACTGCTTGTTTGAGAATAATTAATTTGAGAAATTAATTGAGGATAATTACATGAACGTAATTAAGAGTAATTTGTCAAAGGTGATTAATTAAGGTGATTGATAATGAATGATCAA
This sequence comes from Allium cepa, assembly GCA_030765085.1. Classification (NCBI taxonomy): domain Eukaryota; kingdom Viridiplantae; phylum Streptophyta; class Magnoliopsida; order Asparagales; family Amaryllidaceae; genus Allium; species Allium cepa. Next base: position 610,002,115 of record CM060934.1, read on the forward strand.
TTGATTGTAATCAATTAAATGATTTGGTAAGCAAGATTTATATTGATGAAGTAATTAATTTAAATTAATTAAAGATGGAGTAATTAATTTAATTCACTTTAAATTAATTAGAGATGGAGATAGTTAATTTAAAATTTTAAATTAATTATACTGTGATGAGTAAATCATTGCTTATATATGTATGGATGACATTGATTGTCTTGGATGCTTTGTGATCTCAGTAATGAGATAAGTAATGTTGTGTGGTATGAATGCTTGATTGCATTGTGATGATAATATAGATTATTCATTGTGATGGTGATATATGGATTATCTATTGATAATGTGGATTACCTGTTATTTGATAATGTTGATTATCAATTATTGATCTGTGAGTTATCTATCTGTGTGTATATAAATAATTGAAATTGTTTTAAACTTTAAAACAACTTGGACCTAAAAGACACGCTTTGGATTTTGATAAGACCGGGATCGGGTTTCCATATTTGGATATCCAAAAACCACATAGATCCAAATTAACGTTAGGTCGTAAATCAAAGTGGAGTTTTCCGAAGACTCGAGGTGTAAGGACTATACATCGGTATAACTCTGTAGGTGATTCCGTAATGAGTTTGACGGGATAGTACTTATAAGTTCGAGATGGTGATTCAGAATGCAAGGGTTATCGCCGTTAACTCTGAGGGTGATTCCAAAATGAGTGTAACGAGGTAATGCCTTCGGTTTCGTTCAAACCCGGAATGAACTTGTATGGATTGAATGCTTTCAGAACATCATCAAGTGGACGATGAGCATTCTAAGTGATGTGTTCACTAAAGGTAATCATAGCCTCAAGCCTCATCAACCGGGAATTGCTTAAACAGGGGAGGTGTAGCAAGGCTTCGTGGGTAACCCCCACTTGAGAGTGAGATTTACCCCTGTCTAGACGTCCCTTTATATTCGGCTGTGTGGGTGGTTGCTAGCTACAACCACGGGGTTGTCTTGTTCGGAACTGTTCAGTAAGGAATGGGTCCAGCCTTGTGTTGTAGGGGAGCAGGAGTACTCCTTGGTACGTTGATCTAGGCCACGTACTGTGACGGGCGGTACCCCAGTAGCCCTGCCATTGTATGGAATCCAAAATCCAAAAGTGCCACCGGTTTTGATTGTATTACCCACTTTTGTGGCTAGTAGCTGGAATTTAATCATGTAACAATTTCGGCTATTTCTTATTTATTTGAAAATCCTATACCCTATTATAATATCATGGGATTTCCTATCAAATGTTTTGGTTAGCATAAGGTAAAAACTTTTCCATGTTTATGTGTGGGAAGTCTTACGTGATATCTTTCTTTCAAAAGGTTTTTGAAAGCTAAGCAACTTTAACCTGTTACTCACACCACACCCATGTCTGACCCGGAGTTTATCTTCTGTTTTCTTAAACTCTTGGGTAATCAAATTTTTACGAGTAGCCAAGGGATTCAGGTTAGGATTCAGGTTAGCTTTGACAAATTGTGGAGGAACAATGGAGCAGGAGGCTTCTGCATGTAGATATATATAGTTTTCCGCTGTGTAGATTTCTCTGAGTTGTTTCTTGTACTGTATTGAGTTATATAACTAAACAGGAGATTATAACTATCTAGTATGTGATGTATATCTGTGTAACTCTGATAATGGTTGTAAACTATGTAATGTTTACGTTATTAATATAATTTATTCGTTCCGCTGTTTAGATTCTGATGTGTTGTCTCTTTCTTCTTCTCTTTCTTTCTATTCTCTATCCCTTTCTTTCTTCAAAATGATGTGATTTTCTATGGAAGAAAGTCGGGTCGTTTCATCTTGGGCACAAGACTTGCTATGGGAAACTAGCCGACCACATGCTTTATCTGTTATTCATCTATTACATGCCTTGGTGGCTTGGTCATAACTGAGAATATGATCTCTTTTTTATTTTCACTTTTTTAATTTGGACATGATACATTATTGTATTTTGAAATTATATAGTTTGTGGTTCAAATAATTGTACAATCTAACTGTGACATGGTTGTATTTGAGATGTGAAGGCGTTTTAAACTTTATGTTGAATCGATATGATGAATCATATGAAAATTATTGTTTATTTTATGTTATAATATCCATTTGCTTTAAGAATTTTAATGTTGTTTGTGCATGAAACTGTATAAAACGATAATTTTCTATTAGTAACATATACAAATGTTACCAATATTTGTATTAACAAATTATAAATGTCACATAATTAAATGATACAGGATGCAGTTTATGACTATCGATGGTTATAAGCGTTATTATAATGATGATAGTTAATGTTCCTATATAATCATTTTTCAATGCTAATAAGCGTTACGAAATATTCCCGTGGCAATGCTTATAATCGTTACAAATAAGTATGTTAATAGTACTTATAACTGTGACAAATTTGATTGCTCACATGCCATCAGTAACACTTGAACAACGTTACTGAAATTATTCGTAACACTTACAAGTGTTAGGAATTGTCTATTTCGGTGTAGTAATATCTCAACAGTTGAAATCATTTGTAACACTTATAAGTCTTACAACATCACACAATAAACCTCCTTTACTCATTATCTAAGCAAATGCTCGTGTGCGTAGCACGGGCCACACTCTAGTTATACCATGTAATGAGATACTCAATGCCTAATGTTGAATCTGCATCAACTTCATGTTTGAAACTTTTCCAAGTCATGATCCCTCCATTGAGGGAAAATATGAATCCCGAGACTGATTTACTATCATTAACATCACTTTGTAAACTCGAGTTCGAGTACCCCTCATAAGGACCGATTTTTCCACATACTAGAAGCAAATCCTTAACATTTCTAAAATACTTTAGGATGACCTTAACTGTTGTCCAAAGATATTCTCCCATACTTGACTGATATCGACTAACTACACCTAGTGCAAAAGTGACATCTTCCTAGTTCATAGCATAGCATGCATGTTGGATCCTATTTCTAAAGCAAAAGGAATGTTACCCATTCATTTTTTTCTCCTCATTAATAGATGAGGAGTTTTCTTAGAAAGAATGTCTCTGTGCCCCATCGAAAAGTTTACATGCTTGGAATTTTCCATACTAAACTTTTTATTATGGTATCTATGTATACTATTTGGGACAATTCTAATAACCTTCCAGATATATTTCCATATATTTTTAAACCTATTATAAAGGATGCCTCATCTACATCTTTCATCTAAAAATTATCCGACAATGATGCTTTTATTGATTGTAACACTGGTAAACTGTTACGAATCATTAGTACATAGTCAACATATAAATCTAAAAATATTGCAGCACTAGTTTGTTCATTGCTATATACATACCATTCCTCTATGTTTTGACTGAAACCAAACTGCTTCATTACTTAGACAAAACATTAGTTCTGCCTTACTGATTCTTGCTTAAGACCATTGACTGATCTTAAGAGTCTACATGACTGGTCGCCTCTCTCACTTGATTCAAAAACCTCTGCATATGATGTGTAAATAGTCTCTTCTAAATCATACTCACGTTGTTTTAAAGTCCGTTATCCATATTTTGTGGCCATAATAAGAAGTGACTACAAGTAGAATATTAATTGATTTAAACATACCGACTAGTCAAAATGTTTCATCATAATCAGCACCTTGAATTTGATGGAAACCTTTCGCCACCAACCTTGTTATATAGGTTAGGACCTTTCTATCTGTGTAGATCTTTTTCTTAAAGATTCATTTCCATCCAATGGGTTCTACCTCTTCGATCTCATTTTCCAAAGTCCAAACTTTGTTCTTATACATGAAATCCATTTCATATTTCATCGCATCAAGCTATACTGTAGAGTATTTTATCTCCAAGACTTGACGATGTATGAGGAATATAATCATGGATGGTGTATTCCTCTTCTCACCATCAATATGAAAACTATAGGAACTCTCTGTAGCATGATATTCGCTACGGCCTCCTAATTGATTATGTATCTTCTATGAGTGTTGAATTTTTATCAAAATATTCAGTTTCTATTGGAGTTTTTTGGATCTCATTCAAATCTATCTTATTGTGACTAATTTCTTGAGATATAAATTCCTTTTCCAAAATGATGGCATGCCTCCAAAAAATAATAATCTTACCTCAAGTTTAATAAGGTCTACATTCTTAATGTAAACTGGATAACCAAATAACATAATATAAGTAAGGTGGGGTTTTCTTACTAGTCCACAACTCGTATTAAGTCTTAGGCATAGATTTAGATAGAACATTTTTGAATATATATGTCATGGTTTCTACCGCATATCCCCAAAATGAAAGAGAAAACCTAGTACCACTCATTACTGATCAAACCATATGAAAAAGAGTTTGATTTCTCCTTTCCAAAACACCATTGTTTAGATTAGTATGGGGATGAGTGACTTGAGAGAAAATCCCATTCTCTTTTTAGTACTCTTGGAGCTCGTATCGTATGTACACACTATTTCGATCAGATCAACGTATTTTAGATTTCTTACATGTATAGTTTTCTACTTCATTCTTACATTCCATGAAGTTATTTTAATCCTTTAGTTGATGTTTCTTAAGATACAGATATCCATATCTGGATAAAATCTTTGGTGAATGCAATGAAGTATTGAGATCCAACTTCGGTGGCTGTAGATAGAGGACCACATACATTTGTATGTACTAGTCCTAAGACTTTAGTATCTCTTTTATTTCTCCTATTGAATGGGTATTTGACCATATTAACTTTTAGGCACGATTTTCAAGTACCAAATGATTATGAATCAAAATATGGTAGAAACCCTTGATTTCTTAACTTGTTTAATAATTTCTCACTTATATAGCCTAGTTTATATTGCCATGAAAGTTGTCATTTATTTTGGATGTATTACTGTTTTCAAAAACAAATATATGATTATATAAATGCCATCTTGAAGAGTAGTAGAACTAACGGTTTTATTATCATAACAAATATTCATAATAGTGTCATTAAAAGTAAAACTATAACTATTTTCTATCAATCGAAACAACGGAGTTTATTTGACTATAAAGTATGGTACAAAATAACAGTTATATAAAACTAAATCATGTCCACTGATAAGCTTCACATGATAGCTTCCTAATGATATGAGAACTACAATAGCTCCGTTCGCAACTTTAAATTCCATGATCCCTCTTGTTATGGCCCTCTTACTCCTCGATCTTGCAACAAATTACAGATATGATTCGAATCCTATGTCTAAAAACCAAGAATAAGCACTTATTGACAAACATTTTTAGATAAGGAAAATACCTTCGAGGTGGAACTAGATTCCTACCTTTTGGGGTTCTTCAAATAATCTGGACATTTCCTCCGTCGAGTCCTTTTTTAGAGCAATGGTGACATTCATCCATCTCTTCTATAGATAGAGTTTTATCTTTTTCTTACTTCAACCTACGCTTTCTCTTCTTTAAAAACTTCAAACAAGATGTTCCCATGACTGAGAGCACTGCAATTGGTTCCTTTATGAATGTACTCTTGGCCATCCATAACATATTAAAACGATCAATGATAGTATACTTCAATGAGTTCATATTGAATTTCAATATGAATAGATCAAGAATCATTTCCAACTTAGCCAATCTCTCTATACCCAATCATATTGCTTACATGATCTTGACGGGACTCCTTTGCAAATTTCCATATGAAACAATTTCAATGAGATCTCATGCCTTGTGATACGAGACTATTTCCTGTACTACTTTTGTAGGTTCTTAAATATGGATCGAACATCTATATTTTCATGTTGTCTTTGTGTAACATCCCCCATTTTAAGGCTCGAAAATAGATATTGTTGATGTTGAAGTCATCCTTAGATTATTTCCTAGCAATAAAATGAGATAAATCATTGGATCATTAACATCAAAAGCACAAAAATATATAAATTTTTACAATACCTTTTCTTCCATTAATTTGCAAATTCATTACATAACCCCACGATTACCTCGTTCGGATAAAATATGATAAATATAATTATAATTCTTAGAATAACATATGAAGACGTCCCCATTGTCGATTAGAGTCTTAACTAATAGACGGTTACAACACTCGTCATTGCGTGCATTCAACAGAAACAAAAACAGTTAAACTGCATGGCAGAATTAAAATCTAAATAGTATTTGCCTCCTACACATTTCAGGAAGCTTATTCGTCTATCATGAAAACCCTACTCTTGGCCTACCTAATTTCCATATGAGAATCGAGTGTTTAGGTGGAAATAAAAAACTTCGGATCGGATAAAAAGTCTGGTGTGAATAATATTATATCATATTAAAACAATCATGGATACGTAGCAGTACCACGCCATGGAGCGGAGCAGGTTTTCCCCTCACTTGTATCCTTATAATGAATATGTCAATCATAACATATATTTGCATACACAATGGTTAAAACAAGATCATAAGTTCAATATTATGGATAATGAGTTAAAATGAATAGTCTGTCATTCATTAAGGTCAAGGGTCACAAATTCCCACAATTACCAAATCCCACAAAAATAGTCCATGACATAGTTTTCCCATGGTTTTATGAACCTATATTAATATTTTCAGGCCTACTAGGAACTTAACAGGTCGACTCAAGCAAAAACGTGCTTGATAATCCAACGGTCTTCTAGTCCATTCAGAATAAATAATAATCATATCATAAGTTTGGTAGGAGAAAGTATCTGCAATCCCCTAAATATGATAGGAAAAATATTAACAGTGTCATACGATTATTAGGAGAATACATAGGTAAGATTCTTTACCGCGAGTTCGTATGAATGTGTAACATCAGCAAATCTCTATGCCTTGGATTTGCAGACTTGACCAACCAGGGGGTTACTGGTTGGAGTGTAGGGCACGATCCTGCACCAGTCTCCATCCTTCAGTCTGTTTTAAAATACCAATGAATTGTATCTTTTGATTAGTCCGAGCATCCTAACATAATTTGATCTTAACAATATACTTGATTCAATTCTACTTACTCAGGAGTTTTAAGTCTGACTAAACCCACTATTAAAACAACCCTAATCGGTCGTCGATTCCAAATCTCCAAGGTCAAAATGTTGGGTGATAACATATAACAAATAAGTGAGCATGTCGTCAATCAACATATTCAGTAACACCGATTATGTATAATCCACATACAGCAACATCATCCATTACATCCAATGTCTCTATTGGAGCTGGACTAGCCTGCTACGAAGAAATTGATGAATTTCAATTTTTTTACCATTTTGGATTGTTATTAGGCCTAAAAAGTCTAATTCATTTAGAACTTCTCTAAATTTATTTTGAATAAAATCACTATTTTATTTTGTTTTAAAAATAAGTTCTACTTTATATTATTTTGTAATATCTTAGAATATGTTTATCGTATAAACATATGTGTGTATGTGCACGTGCAACATAATAACGTGTGCATGGTTTGACATGCTCGCGTATAGGTGTTGGGATTTACATTGCAACTGACATGTTAGCCCATCTAGTATTCTATATGCTGTCTAAATGTGTGCGTGTGTATATATATGTATGTATGTATGTATGTATATGTATATATGTATATATATTGTAACGACCTGAAATTTTCGATCTCGAAAATTCCAAATAGTTAAGAAAAAGAAGAAAAGAGATAGAAGAAGAAGCAGAAAACAACAGAGAAACTCTCATTTGCAGCGGATCAAAATATAATGTCAAATAAAATAGCAGTTATACAAAGGAAAACTTTATCTGAAAATTTACATTTATTTACATCAGAGTTACAACCTTTACACAAACACTGGCTAGTTAAAATCACATGTCCCAGATAAACAACATTATATCACAACGGAAACACTCTATACATTCCTGCCATCCAGCTCGCCTCCTGGCACCAGAACGTCCTTACCTGAAAATCTGTAATACTCGGTCTGACCTGAGCATTACATCAAAGTAACACTCAGGTCAGGCTGGAAACCAGCGTGAGTAAACCCATACAATTTGAAATACAAAGTTATAACATATGAGAATACCAGGGTAACTCGTACCTTTTACGAGTTCTTAATTTATTATAGTCAATAATTTATCACACACAACGGTTCTTAGGTTAAATGTCCATGTCACTTAATTCATTCCATTCCAGCATGTTTGCCTCTAATCAAATTATAAAAAATTACTGTAATTTACTAATCGAAGTGGCTTCGGGTATTTACTAATACCCGACCCCGGCCTCTACGAAACAATGTCATCTTAATTTCAGTTTAAATGGTACAAATCAACTATAATACATGGTATCATGGTCACATAACAAATCAGTTATCGATAGACAACTCACAATTATCATAGTTCAACCCATCATAACATATCACAATACATCACGACTCAATATCAGAGATATCACACAATCCAAAATACCCAATAACATTCAATCATCCATAAACAAGATTTGATTAATTCGTAATCAATTTAATTAGTCTCTAATTAGATTAATTACCATCTTAAATCACTTGGTTTATCTTAATCCTGCTTACTTAACATTAATTAATCATAATCCAATTAATTAACCACTTTTAATTATTTTTCTCAATTAATCATCCTTGATTAATCATTCTCTAATTACATTAACCTTAAATTGATTACATAAATTAATTATTCTTTAACCATTCACTTTAATTACTCAGTAATTAATTAATGATCCTCTAATTACTTATGTTAATTACTCTTTTTAATTAATCACATTCGGAATTAACTATCCTTTAATTACTTACTTTAATTAATCCTTTAATTAATTACACTAAGTAATTAATTATAAATTACTTCCATTAAGTAATTATCATTAAATAAATCACATTTAGTAATTACCCATTAATTACCTTCCTTAAGTAACGACATTAAGAAATTATTCTTTAATTACTTTCAGTAACTAATTAACCTTAATTTTAAAAAAAATCCTTAATTAATCAAAGATAAACCATTATCTTACTTATTTACTTAATGAAATCAATGAATTTTTATTAAAATTAAAGGATTGAAATTTATTCAAAATCACTTGAGTTGCCTTAATCACCTACTTAATTACATTACCGAATTACATTTGAAATCTCTTAGAGATTCAAATTAAATAATTAAATCTAATAATTATTTAAAATCATTCTTAATTCAAAGACATTTGGCTTTGTAATTTAAGGATTTGAAACCTGTTTATAAACTTGATCCATACCTTAAATTTGAAAACTTGCTTGGAACTCTTGAAAAAAATACTTTTAGTTTAAATTTGCTTATTTCATTTTCTTCTAATTTAAACAGGCCGGCCCAAAGGAAATCAGATCTGATTCCTTACTTCCCATCCTGGTCTAGCCTGGCCTGCTACTCCCTTCTTTTCTTTTTTCAGGCCAACTTCTCTTCCCTTCAGCCCATTCTCTTTCACTTCCCCTTTCTTATTCCCTCCATCTAGTTCTTCACTTCAGTTGCTCAACTCGATCGTGCACGAGAGCTATGTGTACACAGGTGTGCATTTACACACATCCCACAACCACCGTGACGCGCCGCCTACCACCAACATGAGTCACCCTTAATCTCACGCTTGAGCCATCCACCAGAAAAATGTGTCCACTTCCTCGATCCAGATTTCAATATCCTCTACCAAAATCTTGGAATGACTGAAAACACGCTACATCCTCGCCTCGCTGATTCCCAAAGTCGATCATCACCATACCTCGCCGAGGTATGCGCCAACCTTTCCCCTTTCCTCTCTACCAGGACCACACTCCACCCAATTCCTCGTACCGTCGTCGCTTACTAAAAAATAAAACCAAACCCAACCCTGTCTGAAAACCTAAATCGAACTCTCCTAACCGATCACCACGACTAAAAATTTTCCTGCAATTTTTGCGAATGTGCTTCTACCCGAGCCATCCCTACACCAACTATTCTGCCCTGACATTAGTTAGGTTGTCGGAATTTGGCAAAATCCCAAATTCCATTCAACATGACTTCCCTTCCCTATCTCAATACTAAAATTCACCAGACAAGGCTCAAAATTCGCGATTTTCAACAATGATCATGGTCATATAATTAAATCATTCAATTATAATACTCAATTTATGCCAAATCTTGACTTATTTACTGTAAAGATGAATTTTTGCCTTACTATACTTCATGAAATAACTAAAACAAAATTTTAGTATGTTTTTTTCTTAAGAATTAATAACTTTGTTGATATTATGATTTTAAACAGCTCAGATAATTAAGTTATGATTTTTTTTCAAGAATGATGTTACTATACTCAACAAAATTCTGTAACAGGGAAGCAGAGACTTGTTTGTGTTACAGGTGAAGTTATCTTTGCCTAACACATCATGCATGCACATATTGACCTTCTAATTCCAAGGCATTCATTATACATTAATGATGCTTATAATTTTACAGTAATTTTGCAGATAAACAATACTGGAAATGTTTACTCACCAGTCAAAATATGAGCAGAGCAGTTTTGAAATTGAAACCATGAAAGCTTGCTTTATCTTTGAAACTTAAAGTGGAATTTGATCTAAGATGATCGTATCTGCTTCAGGCTTAAATTTGCCTACAGATTTGATTAGTTGTACTTGAATTTGTGGAGAGCTTTAGATTTGAATTTCTTTGATTTGTTTTACTGGTTATAGGATTTTTCTTGTTCTTAGTTTTGTTTTGGAAAAATAGATCAGAAATAAAATGAAGGAAAGAATTGAAAATGTTGATATAAGCTATTCTATTTTTTTAGTAAATATTTTTAAAAAGAAAAAGAAAATGGGACACTTGTCATTATTCTTATCTAATTTGTTAACACTTAATTAGATAATGTTATTAGCTAACATGTGTATTCATATATTTTAAATTTAGTTATATATACATTTATAAATGTCTTTAATATGTATTGTTTTAATTTTCTCTTTATTTATTTATTTATGTAATTTTAAAAGATAATTTACACATTTAAAAATAATTATACTAGTTTAGTATGTCATTAATTTATATTTATAAAACCTTTAAAGGCAATGATATAAAACAAATCATATATACATATTATTTTAAACTAAATTTATTTTTAAAACGTTTACACTTGAAATTTTAAATTCAAATTCTTATTTTTTTTTCTTTTTAAATTTCACTTATATAAATCCAATTTAATACTTATTTTATTTACTATAGGAAAAAGAATACATTTTTAGATCACTAAAGAAGATTATTACATTATTTATTTGCCTAGAAATTTACGAGATATCACATTCCTTCCCCCTTTGAATCTTTTTGTCCTCGAAAAGGAGCGAAGCCATAATTTATTAAATAACTTAAAACCAGATGAATTATTCTTCGATTTTTTAAAATACTTTTAAAATCCACATAATATTATAAAATAGTTTTTATAAAAATACTTTTTATAACTCGATGTCTCAACCAGTCCATCATTGTTCTCACAGAAATTCGGTCATACGTTGATCAGGCGTAGGATTGAAAATCTTTAAGTACTTGGTAAACCCATTTCAATAACCAATGAAAATACTTGGAAAATATTTTATTGAAAATATAGAAAGCATTTGAAAATAGAGGAAACATCTTTGGTGATAATGCTCTCAAAATCATTACCCCCATCCATGGTCGTAGTTAACCCGATGGTTACGTTGCCATCCTGGCAAAATCCATAGATAACTGTAGGCACTCCACGCCCCTCGATTACGCCATGAAACTCGCTATAGATCGCTGCTACAATAGAGGTTACTTTGCTATCACGGCAAAAACCCATATAAATGTTGGCATCAGCGCCCTTGAATTTCGTTGCCAATTAAATGAAACTTCTCCACTCCGCTCGAGCATAGATCGCAGTCTACCGATGTTACGTTGCCTTTCCAGCAAAATCAAGCATAGACCGCTGACACTCACCTCCATACGATTTCCGCTATGGTCCACGGTAGATCGCAGCGACATCGAGTTACACTGTCATTATAGCATAACCCAAATGCCTCCGTAGGCATCAGAGCCCTCGACTTTCTCTACCCAATAATCCTCAGGAATTTCGGTTTGTCCGGACTTCCTTACAGGATCCACTTTAGAACCCCTCCTTTAGGGCTCAAGGCAGTACCAACCTATGGTACTCCTAAGAAGTTCAATTCAAGGGAGCGCCTTTTTCTCCAGAGCCATTTTCAAAACACTTTATGCTATACACATATAGTATCTTCCAAATCATACACCTAGTATGAATCTCATATAAATCTCATTTTCTCAAAATCGATTACCTCAAAAGCGATAATTCTCAAACTAGGCTTTCCAAATTTCCAAAATTGATTTTTCCCAAAAATCAAAAGCCTTTCCAAGATCCATAGGTTCCAAAACTTTTTTCCAAAATCATTCTCATAAAATCTTTTATATATACATATATATAACCTTGGGAAATCCTTGAATCATTTCATATTTGTATAAATTTCCTATTTATACTTCTAATACTTTCAAAAACCCTTTTCTTCCGGCAATAGATTCAACAAGGGGAGATTTATCTTATATAACAAAGATATATAACTTTGTTTATTCCAAATCAAATATTCAAGTTTGATTACTCTTTTATAAATTTATAAACCATGTTACTTTTCAATAAAATGAGTTCTAGTCATAGAAATATCCAACTCCCATTTTATTCCATATACATATTCTCAAAACATACTTATCTTTTCAAAAAATTCATCTTTCATTACTTTCAAAATTTCCAATATCAATTTCATTTAAGCACGTACGATGTACATATACCATGCACACACAATTTCAAAATTTGATCGTTCACTTAATCATACAATTTCACTTCCGAACTAGTAATGTCCACCCGACTTCCTAGTGCGGACTCAGATATGGTTTCTTGATCAGAAACAGTCATTCTCCTTGCATATCTAACTATGATAGAGAATATCCAGAATCAACCAAAAATCTATATCCAGGGTTCGCCGATGAAAATCGAGTGAAAAATCCCAATTCGGATCGATATACTATCTCGAAATTCTGTGCTCAAATCTGGATCAAATAGTTATGTGAATAGAATAATATACGTTTATCCTGCGTATTTATCTTCATTCATTATTAGCTAAATCAATTCCCTTTCTATTCACATTCATTTTAGATTTCTATTCACTTATTCACATTTGCCTCAATCCCCATTTGGATTATCACTTTAATTCTTATCTTAGTTGGTATTTAATTATAAATAGTTTGAACTCTGCCCAGCTTAAATTTGGAAAATAAGTTGAAAAGTTTAAAATAGATAAGTAGTTGCAAAATTATAATTAGTTTGTAAAATAGCTGTAAAATAGTTAAGTAGTTATAAAATAATTGTAAAGTAGTTAGATAATTGTAAAATAGTTGTAAAATAGTAATTAGTTATCAAACAGTTGAAAAACAGAAATTAGTTTATAAAACAATTGTAAAATTGTTAAATAGTTTCAAAAATAATTGTAAAATAAGTATAAAGTAGTTTGGATTTTAAAAAGAAAGGTTGTATATAGTAAATAGCTTGGAAAAATAGGCTTATATCAAAACAATTAATTTTGAAAATAGTCCAGAGTCAAACTGTTCAATTCTCATTCCCATCAATTCAATTTAAATTTCCACTTTCATTTAAATTGACTCAATTCCAATTTAAATAACTTCAATTTCCATTGAAATTGATTTGATCCCAATTCAAGTTGAATTAACCTCGATTTCTTTTTAAATTCAAATAAAATTCCATTTGATTTTTAAACCTATTCAACTTTAATTACAATTCCAAATTATTCAAATCAATTTGGTCTAATTTCAAATTGAACCCACTTCAATTTCTAATCATTTCAATTCCTATTTGAATTAATCCCATGTCCAATCTCCACTTTTAAATCATCTCGAATTATATAAATTTGAGTTAAATTTTTAAACGTTGATTTAATTTCCTTAAATCAAATTAACCTTTACTCTTAATTTAACAAGCCAAGTTCTTACGTAATTAAATTTTGAGTCCAACATTTTAATATTTATTCAAATCACTTTTATTTACTTATCTCAAGTTTTCAAGTAAAAGTTCAAAATCCCTTTAAACATTTAATTATGAGCCCAAATTTCAAAATTCTATTTTAATTTACTTTTACTTCTCCATAAACCTATTTCTAGGTTTATATAATAATTCAAATCCTTTTTAAACAACTCAATATTTGAAATTCAATTTATCGCCAAATTTAAATTTTGAAACCAAACCTCAGAAATTTCAGTTGAAATTTTATCTTAAACATTCAAACCTTAAGTCCAAAATGATTCCATTTCTCTAATTTCCGTTTTAAATTTGCGAGTTGCCTCTAAACATTTAAACCTTAAATTCAAAGTGATTTCATTTTCCAGTTATCTTTGCAATGGATATATATTATTCCAATCCATTTCTTAATTCATTTCAAATATTCCAATTCAAAGTTTCATAGATTATTAATAAAAACAGGATGATAGCAGGGTATAAATAAACATCCAAATTATCTAAAACATCCATCAACAGCATCTATCACATTCCCAGAACTCAAACCCGTTTTGAGATCTTATATAACTTCCTACCAAATCAACCCATTTAACTTCCCTAAGTTAAATCTCAATTTCATCTTGAAATTTTCAATTCAGGTTGTTCATTCCAAACTTATTTAACTTCTTCTAAGTTAAATTCAGTTTAATCCCATTAACCTTACTCAATTTGAATCCCCACTTCAAATTTCAAATTCCTATCAATATTCTTTCTTACTTAAAAGTTAAAACTTATTTCATTTTAAGTTTTTACATCACACTTCAGGGAAAATCAAAACTCATCACTTTAGAGTTTATTTCAAATTATCTTTGATACTATGTATATCCATACATATACATATTTATTTCTTAGCCCACCAGGCTATATTTTGAATTTTAAGCCACCTTTGGTTTTAATTCAAAATAGATTTCTTTAAAGCTTTCAAACAACTTCTTATTTTAAAATAAGATCACATTCAAAAATATACTGAATAATATTATCTATTATTCCTTTTATCATTTTGAAACAATTCAAATGTTTATAGACTTAGGTTTTAAAACTCCATTATTTAAATCCATTCTAATTTACAAGTTATACTCAACTAAGTTTACTTCCTTAAAACATTTTCTTTTTACTAGAAACAACATTCCTATTATTTGACATAATAACCATTCCATACTCTGGTCTAAATCCATTTCTAGTTTATCTTGTTAAATTCTTATTCAATTCCATTAACTAACAGCCAATTATCTTTATATATAATAATTGGAAAATTATTTGCTTTATATATCAAAATATAAGCTTGTATAAGAATCATTCATTTTCAAAACCATTTCTAAACCTTTATATAAGATAATAACAAGTACGCTCTTATACACACACACACACACACACACTTAACTCATTCTAGGGCACCATTGACCCTATCCTTAATGAGTAATCCCACCAGAGCCAAGGTTCTCGCTTAACCTGGCTCTAATACCTGATGTAACGACTAGAAATTTTCGATCTTGAAAATTCCAGATAGCTAAGAAAAAGAAGAAAAGAGATAGAAGAAGAAGCAGAAAACTACATAAAAACTCTCAATCGCAGCGGATAAAAATAAAATATCAAATAAAATAGCAGTTATACAAAGGAAAACTGTATCTGACAATTTACATTTATTTACATCAGAGTTACAACCTTTACACAAACACTGGTCAGTTAAAATCACATGTCTTAGATAAACAATATTATATCACAACGGAAACACTTCATACATTCCTGCCATCTAGCTCGCCTCTTGGCTCTAGAACGTCCTTACCTGAAACCTATAATACTCGGTTTGACCTGAGCATTACATCAAAGTAACACCGGGGTCAGGCTGCAAACTAGCGTCAGTAAACCCATACAATTTGAAATACTAAGTTATAACATATGAGAATACCATGGTAACTCATACCTTTGACGAGTTCTTAATTTATTATAGTCAATAATTTATCACACACAACAGTTCTTAGGTTAAATGTCCATGTCACTTAATTCATTCCATTCCAGCCTGTTTGCCTCTAATCAAATTATAAGAATTACAGTAATTTACTAATCGAATTGGTTTCGAATATTTATTGATACCCGACCCCGGTCTCTTCGAAACAATGTCATCTTAATTTCAGTTTAAATGGATACAAATCAACTATGATACAAGGTATCATGGTCACACAACAAATCAATTATCGATAGACAACTCACAATTATCATAGTTCAACCCATCATAACATATCACAATACATCACGACTCAATATCAGAGATATCACACAACCCAAAATGATCAATAACATTCAATCATCCATAAGCAAGATTTGATTAATTCATAATCAATTTACTTAATCTCCAATTAGATTAATTACCATCTTAAATCACTTGGTTTATCTTAATCGTGCTTACTTAACATTAATTAATCATAATCCAATTAATTAACCACTTTTAGTTATTTTTCTCAATTAATCATCCTTGGTTAATCATTCTCTAATTACATTAACCTTAAATTAATTACATAAATTAATTATTCTTTAACCGTTCACTTTAATTACTCCCAGTAATTAATTAATATTCTCTAATTACTTTTGTTAATTACTCTTTTTAATTTATCATATTCATCATTAACTATCCTTTAATTACTTACTTTAATTAATCCTTTAATTAATTACACTAAGTAATTAATTCTAAATTACTTCCATTAAGTAATTATCATTAAATAAATCACATTTAGTAATTTCCCATTAATTACCTTCCTTAATTAATGACATTACACAATTGTTCTTTAATTACTTTTAGTAACTAATTAACCCTAATTTTTTTTAAAAATCCTTTATTAATCAAAGATAAACCATTATCTTACTTATTTACTTAATGAAATCGATGAATTTTATTAAAATTAAAGGATTGAAATTTATTCAAAATCACTTGGGTTGCCTTAACCACCTACTTAATTACATTACTGAATTATATTTGAAATATCTTAGAGATTTAAATTAAATAATTAAATCAAATAATTATTCAAAACCATTCTTAATTGAAAGACATTTGGATTTATAATTTAAGAATTTGAAACTTGTTTATAAACTTGATCCATACCTTAAATTTGAAAACTTGTTTGGAACTCTTGAAAAAAAATACTTTTACTTTAAACTTGCTTATTTCATTTTCTTTTAATTTAAACAGGCATGCCCAAAGGAAATCAGATCCAATTCCTTACTTCCCATCCTGGTCTAGCTCGGCCCGCTACTCCCTTCTTTTCTTTCCTCAGGCTCACTTCTCTTCCCTTCGGCCCACTCTCTTTTACTTCCCCTTTCTTATTTCCTCCATCCAGTTCTTCACTTCAGTTGCTCAACTCGATCGTGCACGAGAGCAATGTGCACACAGGTGTGCACGTACACACACCCCACAACCACTGTGACGCGCCGCCTACCACCAACATGAGTCACCCCCAATCTCATGCTTGAGCCATCCACCAAAAAAATATGTCCACTTCACCGATCCAGATTTCGATCTCCTCTACCAAAATCTTGGAATGACCGAAAACAAGCTACATCCCCGCCTCGCCGACTCCCAAAGTCGATCATCATTATACCTCACCGAGGTATGCGCCAACCTTTCCTCTCCACCAGGACCGCACTCCACCCAATACCTCGTACCGTCGCCGCTCACTAAAAACTAAAACAAAACTCGACCCTGTTTGAAACCCTAAATCGAGCTCTCCTAACCAATCCCCACGACTAAAAAATTTCCTTATAATTTTTAAGAATGTGCTTCTACCTGAGCCATCCCCACACCCTGCCTTGACATTAGCTAGGTCGTCAGAATTTGGCAAAACCCCAAATTCCATTCAACTTGACTTCCCTTCCCTATCTCAGCACTAAAATTCACCAAACAAGGCTCAAAATTTGCGATTTTCAACAATGATCATGGTTATATAATTAAATCATTGAGTTATAATACTCAACTTTTGCCAAATCTTGAGTTATTTACTGTAAAGATGAATTTTTGCCTTACTACACTTCATGAAATAACTAATTTTTTTTAATATGTTCTTTGCTTAAGAACTAATAACTTTGTTGAGATTATGATTTTAAACAGCTCAATAATTAAGTTATGATTTTTTTTCAAGAGTGATGTTACCATACTCAACAAAATCTTGTAACAGGGAAGCAAATACTTGTTTGTGTTACAGGTGAAGTTATCTTTGCCTAACACATCACGCATGCACATATTAACCTTCTAATTCAAAGGCAATCATTATAGAATAATGATTCTTATAATTTTACAGTAATTTACAAAGATAAACAATATTGGAAATGTTTACTCACCAGTCAAAATATGAGCAGAGTAGTTTTGAAATTGAAACCTTGAAAGCTTGCTTAATCTTTGAATCTTAAAGTGGAATTTGATCGGAGATGATATTATCTGCTTCAGGCTTGAATTTGCGTACAGATTTAATTAGTTGTACTTGAATTTGTGGAGAGCTACAGATTTGAATTTCTTTGATTTTTTTTACTGATTACAGGATTTCTCTTGTTTCTTAGTTTAGTTTTGGAAAAATAGATCAGAGTATGAAATGAAGGAAAGAATTGAAAATGTTAATATAAGCTATTCTATTTTTTAGTAAGTATTTTTAAAAAGAAAAAGGAAATGGGACACTTGTCATTATTCTTATCTAATTTGTTAACACTTGTTAATTAGATAATGTTGTTAGCTAACATGTGTATTAATAGATTTTAATTTAGTTATGTATATTTATAAATGTCTTTAATATGTATTGTTTAAATTTCTCTTTATTCATTTATTTATGTAATTTTAAAAGATAATAATATAAAATCCATTTACACACTTAAAAATAATTATGCTAGTTTAATGTGTTATTAATTTATATTTATAAAACATTTAAAGGCAATGATATAAAAATAATCATATATACATATTATTTTAAACTCAATTTATTTCTAAAATGTTTACACTTGAAATTTCAAATTCGAATTCTTTTTTTTTTATCTTTTTAAATTTCACTTTTGTTTACACTTGAAATTTCAAATTTGAATTCTTCTTTTTTTATCTTTTTAAATTTCACTTATATAAATCCAAATTAATACTTATTTTATTTACTATAGGAAAAAGGATACATTTTTAGATTATTAAAGAAGATTATTACATTATTTATTTGCCTAGATATTTACGGGATATCACACACACACACACATACATATATATGTACACACGTCTGTATGTGTGTGTGTATTCATTTAGATATAT
The DNA here is from genome assembly GCA_030765085.1 of Allium cepa. Classification (NCBI taxonomy): domain Eukaryota; kingdom Viridiplantae; phylum Streptophyta; class Magnoliopsida; order Asparagales; family Amaryllidaceae; genus Allium; species Allium cepa. Next base: position 610,021,420 of record CM060934.1, read on the forward strand.
CCATATGTATGTGTGCGCATCAAAAGTTATATGTATAGATATATAATTATAATTATACATATGTACAATACAATCATATACAAATATGGAAATAATAATTGCAATAATTTATATAACATAGTTAAAATGTATTTATACAAATGTTCATTTATATTTAACGACAAAAAATTTAATAAGCAATATAATTTATTTTAAGTTACTATTGCAAAACCGAGAACATGATTAATTTTTTTTAATATATTATTATAAATATATATACACATGCACTTATGCATACACACAGATATATATATATATATATATATATATATATATATATCTGTATATGTATGTATATATGTATGCGTGTGTGTGTGTATATATATTATAAAATTGATGCAAACTAACTTTAAGCTCACGGAACAAAAAAAATGTTTAGGATTTATTAACTATTTTTTTTTAAATAAACAATTATTAAATAATTAAAAGCTTTCAAAATTAGTTATTACAAAATCTTTTTCGAAATCTAAAAATTATGTAATGTTAGTACATAAAATTTTGTACTTAATTTCAAATTTTATTATATATATTATTTATATAATTAATTTCTACTTAAATAAATAGTCATATTAATATTTAAATACATAATAAATAAAAATATATATCAAAATAAAGTAATCTTTACTCTCGAACTATTAGTGTGTGAAAATAAAATTTTATAAATTTTTACAAGTTTATTATACGATTTTAATATTTAGAATATAATTTATAAATTAATAAAATCATATATGATATTATTTAATTACATAAATAAATTCTTGTTTTCAGACCATGAGTTTAACACCAGCAAGCATACAAAATATTTTCCTTTTCGTATGTGTGTGTCTATATATATATATATATATATATATATATATATATATATATATATATATATGCACCAACATATTCTATCACCTAATATGTGACAGTACAATGATATACTATAAGTGTAATATAAACTGTTAACCTACTGTATAATAAAATGATTGATTATAATATTAAATGAATTAATAGACAAGATGAATACCTTTCACCAAAGCCTACGGGTCACATATTGAGGCATTGAAATGATCGCCTTGAATCTTATCGCAATCCAGAAGGTGCTGGCTTTGAATTGCAGAATACTGACTATCATATAACTCTAATTTTGTTTGATTTGATGCTTGAAATTTTGGTAGAGGAATAGGTTTAGTTTCAGCCAGCAAAAAGGTAAGGGTAGAGGCTCAAAAACTTTTTTTGATAACGAGAGTTATGATCCTTATATAAATGAGAGAATAGAGAGAGAATATAGGATTTAGATCCTTATTTTTCTCCTACACATTCTCTATCTTTTAACACATCAAAACCCTACCCTTAAGACCATCATATGACCGACCGTACCCTGATCAATATGGGATTCAAAACTTCTTCAAGACCATATAATATTTATTTTATTTAAATCCAGTTTAAACACATATCGATTTTAAATATTAATTAATATATTTATAATTATTAGCATGTAACCCCTTAGTGCCCCCTCAGCCGTCATGAGTAACATGTTGTCTAACATTTGAAGAGCGTTACGTACTCTAGTCTCAGTGGATGCATAGATACCCAGCCTCGATATATCTTGACTGGAATATTTAAAATTATGTGTTTATTGTATTATGACACAATACTCATGATTACAACTATTTGTAATTACTATAACAAACACACCATTAACGGCGTTCTATTAAATATATTTTTATAAAACATTTAATTATTTATAACACATTATAACAAATATACAATAGGAAGAAAAACACTTTTATTTTGAACGAGAGTCTATTACAGAGTTAATTAATTTGCAAATAATTTTAGGATTACCCCTAAGGCATACCTCTAAATCTATCAATCTTCCACTTGCACTTGGAGCTAGTTATGGAATCTTAGTTCCATCCCTTCGATCAGCTTCTCGAGAGCCGACCAAGCCAAACCCTTAGTGAATGGATCTGCTATGTTGTCCTTGGTGTCTACCCTTTGTATCACGACCTCTTTCTTCTTGACAATTTTTTTAATGAGGTGGAACTTCCAAAGAATATGTCGCGACTTCTTATGTACTCTAGGCTCCTTTGCGATCTGAATCGCTGCATTTTAATCATAGAACAATGCCATAGGATTCTTAGTATTATGAATCACTCCGAGCTCACTCAAAACCTTGCGCGTCCATATTGCCTCTATAGCTATTTCATTGAGGGTGATCTACTTGGCCTTCATCATCGAATCAGCTACTATTTCTTTCATATAACTTTTCCAATTAACAGCTCCGCCATTAAGTGTAAAGACATAACCAGACAGCAATTTACTATCATCAATATCGCTTTGAAAGTTTGGATCATATACCTTTTCTTAAGGTCTCCATTCCTGTAAATGAGGAATAAGTCTCGAGTATTTTTTAAATACGTTAGTATACATTTTACGATCATCCAATGCTTTTCTCCAAGATTAGACTAGTATCGATTCATGCATCCTAGCACATATGCCACATCCGATTTAGTACATTGCATAACCTCCATTATGGATCCTATGGCTAAAGCAAAGGGAATGCTCTTCATATGCTCTTTCTCGTCGTGGGTATGAGGAGCGCTCTTCTTACAAAAAACACTTCCAGGCTGCGTTGGAATGTTTCAACGATTGGAATTCTCCATATTGAACCTCTTCAGTATGGTATCTATGTACAAACATTAGGATAATCCCAATAGCCTTTTAAATCTATCTCTATAGATCTTTATACCTATTATATAGGCTGCTTCTCCCAAATTCTTCATGGAGAGGTTCTTGAAAAGCCAAGTTTTCATCGATTGCAACAACGAAATGTCATTGCCAATCAATAGAAGATTGTTGACATATAACACTAAGAATACGATAGTGTTTCCCTCTTTTTTTCTGTATACACATCCTTCCTCTGTACTCTAATGAAAACTAGACTATTTGATTACCTCATAAAAACACTTATTCCAACTTCTTAAAGCTTGTTCTGGACCATAAATGGACTTTAACAACTTGCAAGCCTTAACATAACTCCCACCTACAACAAAATCTCGGGCTATGACATATAGACGGCTTCTTCTAAATCAACATTTAAAAATGTCATTTTTACATTCATTTATCATATTTCATAGTCATAAAATCCAGCAATGGCTAGCATAATCTGAATGGACTTATGCATGGCCATGGGTGAAAAGGTGTCATCATAATCAACACCTTCAATTCAATGAAATCCTTTTGCAACTAGCCTCGCCTTATAAGTCTTTACTTCCCCATCTGCATTTAGTTTATTCTTAAAAATACATTTGCTGCCAATGGGTTTTATTCCTTTGGGTACGTCCAACAAAGTCCATACTTTATTTTTGTACATGGAATGCATCTCGCATTTCATTGCTCCAAGCTAGAGTGCATAGTCTTTACTCAATATTTCCTATTAGAAAGACAAAGGAGTATTGTCATCTAAGACACGGTTCTCCTTCTTGCCATCCACGAGAAAACCGTTTCTTTCTACTGCACGAGGTTCCATATTATACTTTCTAATAAGTTGTTGTGTTCGTATATGGGTGAACTTGGTGCTCTCACTGGTTTGGCCTCAGTGTTAATCTATAACTTCGCTATTAATTTCCTTTAATAGAAATTCCTTTTCTAAAAGACAGCATGTCGATAAACTATAACCTATTGTTCTTCGTTGTTGTAGAATATATATCCTATTGATTTTTTAGGATATCCTATAAATTTATACAGTACCGATGTTGCCTCTAGTTTATTCGGACCAACATTCTTAACCCATGCCAGACAACCCCACACCTTCAAAAACTTAAGTTGGGGTTTCTTACCATATCACATTTCATATGGTGTTTTAGGCACATATTTAGTGGACAACAAGTTCAAAATACGCACTGCAGTTTCTAGCACATATATAGTGGTAAATTAGCTTTACACATCATAGAATGAACCATTTCTAATAGGGTTCAGTTCCTTCGCTCTGGCTAACCATTATGGTGGAGTAATCTGAGAGATAACCCCATTATCTTTCAAATTATAACATTCCTGTTTGTAAATCAAATTTAAATTGGTAAGTAATTTAATTTTTGAAATTAAATTTGTGAATTAATTTGGTATTTTCCAAATTAAATAAATATTTGTTTTTTTATATAAATTTTTGAATAATATGTAAATTATAAATTTAAATTGTGAATTAATTTGAATTTTTCAAATTAAATGAGATATGTGCTTATTTATTTATATGAATAGATAGTAATTTGAAAATTTGACTTTAAATTTTTCCAAAATAAAATGTGTATTTATTAAGAATAGAATTTTGGAATTAATAGGAAAATTTATTTTGTATTTATAGTGTGCTTTTGGTTTGAAAGTTATATCTTGAATTTAATATAATGAATTTTTGAAAGGTTATTTAAAATTAAATTCTTATATAAATGAAAATATATGTGATCACTTATTAATATGAAATTAGTTTAAAAATCATTTTCTTAAGGATATGTAAATAGTTATCAAAGTAAATATATATAGATTAAATATTTTTGAATAATGAAAAGGTTTGTATGTAAAAATACATAGAATCAATAAAAAGGTTTAAAATCACTTTTTTCATACTTAAAGTAAATTTAGTTTTTATATATATAAATTAAAATTATAAATAATATTTAAAAACTAAATAGAAATGTCATATGTAAAATATAAAAGACATTAATACATTCAAATTGACATTTGTGAAACAAATACAACATGCATGAACAAGTGTAGCAACTTATCTTATGAAACAAACAAGTGTCAATTTTATCTCTTGTGGAAAAAAAAACAAGATTTATATAAACTACTCTAAACCCCTCTTCTCATTTCTTTGGTAATATTCAAAACCGAAAACAAACTACAACCTGAAACAAAATTTCAACCTCAAACCAAAAATAGCAATCAAAAGAAAAACCAAATCTGTTTGAATTCAAAACCTGAACAAAGAAAAAGAAAATCTTAAAACAAAGATTTGTCAACAATTTCAGCTTCAACTAGAACAAAACAAGTTCCAGGAAATCAAACTGCATTTGATCTAAAAACTTGGAAAGAAAATCTTTAGTCTGGAATCAAAACTTCAACCTGTTTCAAGTGCAATCTCGAAGCAAAGAAAAATCAAAGTCAGAATTCAACTAAACCAAATACAAGTTCAACTTAATTTAAACCAAAGCAAGGTCAATTTCAAAGCTACTGATCAAAAGTTCAAGACCAAGTTTCTAGGAAAACAAAAATATCTGGTTCTCTGCTCTTTCAAAACACCGGAGAGCAACTTCCAACCCTGAATCTGTTTGTATATTGTTTTTTGTGAGCAAGCTTCTTTGATTTAATCTTTGAATTGATATGAAATGAAGTTTTGAAAATTTAGCTGTATGTATACAAAATCATATACATGTGTGTAGAGAGTTTGGTGCATGTCTGTTGTACAGGAAAACAGCTATGTTCCAAGTTTATGAAGCCTAAATCTGTTTCAAAAAGGAAAAAAAATCAATGCTTCTTTCTCTGATCCATTCTAAGCTTCAAGATATAAACAAATTATGTTCTTATAACCAAGATCTTAATTTTAAAAATAGTTTTAAGCTAGTTTTAAACAAAGGTTTCACTAGAAAGATGAATGTGTAGTAAACTCAGACAAATATCAAAAAATTCAAGTATTGTGAATTCTTTATTCGTTTATATAATATGTTTTATTTTTGAAAAAGATGATTTTTAAAAGAAAAATCACAATATTTAATTCAATAATTTTCAAAATTTTCAAGTTGAACGTAAAATGGGGAAATTTACGGCCATCGGAGTTGAATGAGCAATCATGGTTGTTTTTGAAGGTGCTGGGATGATTGTTGAACTCGAGAAAAATACGAGATGTTTTTTATTCATCGTGGATGGTGATTGGGATCAATTTAGGGTTTAACAATTGGATTTAGTCGACGTGGTTTAACGACTTAGTGCGACATCATGTGTGGACCGGAAGGTACCAGACTGAAGGGAGGAAAAGAGCGTGGGTCGGTGGAGTAGCTGTAGCCGGAGTGGCGACAGCCCGGGTGATCGAAAATGTATGGCATCGGGAGGAACAGACGATCAAGTTTTTGTGCCTAATGGGTTAGGTGAGTTCGATCTGGATTTACAGATGGGTTCGTGGTTCTGGGTGATCGCTCATGGTGAGATGATCGTCACCGTCTTGTCTGGGGTCACAGCATTGATCGGAGCAGCGGCAAGACAGCGTGCACGTGCACGCACGAACTTTTGTGCATCTGGAATTTTAGTGTTCGGGAGAAGATGCATTCTCGGGTTCGTGCTCGAGTTGGTTGGGTGGGTAACTAGAAGCAGAGATGGGAAGGGCAAAACTCGAAGATGGGTCCGAGTTTAATCAGGGGTTGTCTTGGGTTTGAAGCTTTTGACAAATAAGTTTTGAATTTTGAATAAAATAAGTTTTAAAACTTTATAGTTAAACAAATTTTCTTTTATATAATAAAAGTTTATCTAAATTTTTGGTCAATAAAAGTTGTATAGTTATTTAACTTAAAATTAGCTAATTTTTATTTTCCTAAGTTATTTTGAAATTTAAATTTAATAGATTAAATTAAGAAGCTGATTTAAAGAATAAATGGTTTATCTTAATAATGTTTTGATTATTCAATTACTTAAAGGTTTTTGAAATTTAGTTAATTTTTAATGATGATTTACTTTATTTAATAAGGTTTAAAGAAGGTAATTAAGTGATTAAATAAGAATAATTACTTTGTGTAATTAAAGTAAAGTTAATACTTTGGGTAATTACCTTTAAGGATAATTAATTAATGCGATTAATTAATTAATATAATTTGAGGTTATTTTGTTAATGTTATTAATTTATTAAAGGTTGATTAATTTATGATAAGTAATTAAAGGTAGTTAATTATTTAAAGGTAATCACTTGATTTGAAATAATTAATTAATGATTAATGATTAAGTAATCAAGTGATAATTAAATTGTGATTTATTTAAATATAAGTGATTAGGATAATCACTTATTGTAATTAATTAAGAATAATTAATTAAATGGTAATTAATAAAGGTTAATTAATTAATGTGATTAATTAAAAATAATTAAATAATTAAAGGTTAATAATTTAATGATCTTGGGTAGATTAATTTAGAAATTAAAGATTAATTGATTTATTAATTAAGGACGATTAATTAATAATTAAAGGTTGATTAATTTATTATCAAAAGGAAATTAATAAATCATTAAAGGATAATTTATTAACATGATTTGTAATAAATTAATATTAATTATCCAGGATTAGCAATTAATTTGGTTTAAATTAATCAGATGACTGGTAAATCTTATTTATGGATGCTTGAACTCTATTGATTGTTGAACTTGTTGATATCCCTGATATGTTATGCTTTGTGCTATGAATTGTTTTGGTGTGATATATGATGAATGTAATTTATTTATCTGTGATAAATGTAATTTAATTATCTGTGATGAATTCATATTTGTGAATCTGCGAATAGAAGATAATCGCTATAGATAATACCACTTATCGATATTGACATGATTGAATCTGTGACGATTGATGATGATGCACCATTGTGAAAAACCCCTGGACAACACCTTACACACACAAATATGGATTGCACGAGAAAATTGGTTAAGTCACAGATTTTTGAAATGGTTTTAAAGTTGAATTTTGAATCTAAATGGTTTTTGAAAATGGAATTGGGTAAAATGTGAAAAGCTTTTGAAAAGGAGTTTTGAAGATAAAACTTCTTTTAAATAACTTGATAAAGTTTTGAGATTTAAGTAGTTTGATTTGAATTTGAATTCAAGATTTGAATTTGAATTCTATATTGAGGTTTTTGTTCAAAAAGGTTATACAAGTTTATATGGGTTTTAAACAATTTTAAAAGATATTGTTTTAGGAATTTGAATTTAACCCAAGGGCTTTAACTTGTATAAATATAATCAGGTTTTTCCGAAACGAAAATTATTTGTTTTATAATAATAAAATCTTTCATATAAGGAAAGAATTTCCAATTTGTGTTAAAGGGATTTTAAGTTTGGAATAAAAATGGTTTTCCAAGTTATGAATAAATCTTTGCAAATGGTTTGAAAGCTATGAATTAAATCTTTGATTTAAAGATTGGATGAGTTAATCAAATTTGAAAGGAAGATTGTTTTGAAATCTGTGAATGAATCTTTGTGAAAGATAGGTGAACTTTTTGAAGTGAATCTTTTTTTAAAATTTGGAAATGGTAATTTGCTTAAACCATTTGAAAAGAAAGGTTTTTGGGTAATAAGTTGTGACTTAAATGATATCCCATTATCCATATGGTTTTAAAATATTGCGCTCACTATTCAGTTTAGCCGAGAGAGGACTTTGTGTCATATAACCCATTCCGAATAGTGATACGACGAATGGTTAGCAATTGAAGACGGTTGTGATGACCGGGTGTCTTCAAGAATGATAGGATAACCTGTCGAATGACTCTGCACTGAGTTGCTCCAGTATAGAGATTTCCATATGTGATGGGGAATCTGATCGGGATTGTGGATACCCGGATTGTAAGGGCTTGAAGTGCGTTCAGTTCCGTTCGAACCCGAAACGGACTTGAATGGTTGTATGTACGACATTACACTTTGAGATATAAAACTGATCTCTATCACATACATTTTTGTTTGGTGGTGGAGAATTTATTCTCTTAGCTTAACACCCTTCTTTGAGACATACGAGCTCGGAGGTTATGCAGTTGATAGTTATCAGTGATATAATCCCAATTTGGTATTGTGGCATGCTGGGTGCTGCTGTGTGATCATTTGTTGATCAAAGCATGACTTTTGTGTAAAGCATAGCTTTATGGACGAGACTGCATCAGGACCTCACATCTTGGAATTGGTCGAAACAGGAAAGATGCGGCAAGGTTATGAGGGTCGCGCCCTTTAGGGTGTGTCATTCCCTTCTGGAAAAGGGCGGTATCATGATATGGAGCCCAGATACTTAACTCATGTGGTCATTGCAAATCTATTACTTTGCGGTTGCTTTGTGGTTGAGAGCTCTCGGATAAAGGTCGCAAACGACCGGGGGATGGCATGCTCGAGTAGTAGTTACCTAGTTATAGAGGTAACCCGGCCTTGTGTTGGCAGAGAGCCGGGTAGGTTCTCGGGACGCCCCTCCGGAGGCGTACCCATGCGGCAATAGAAAGTTTCTTGGCCTGACCATTTATTGGAAATCCAATTACCAATACGCGCCTTGTATGGTTTTAGTTGTAGAACCTGCCATCTAATATGGTAGCTATAGTAGGCATACTATAATGGTACATATGTTAGCTAAAATTTATATTATACTTGCAAATGTTTTCCACTATGTACTAATAATAATATCAAATGGTTTTCGCATATCAAGAATTTTTGTCTATCATAAGGAGAAATCTCCTCCAATTCTGCGTTTGTATAGTGCATGTGGCGGTAGGCCTTATGGTAGTTTCATTTTCCAAAAAGCATTGGGATTTCAATTTTAAAAATCTTTTGTTGTTTGTTTTAAAGATAAAACTATTTTCATTTGCTCACACCAGTCCCATGACTGACCTGGAGTTTATTGTTCCCTTCCTAAACTCTGGGCGCCCACAATTTCCACACGGGCAGTTAGAGTTGGGTTTTTCAGATAATCCAATAGTAGGTGTAGATTCGATAGCCATCAGCCTTCAGTTTGATAGCTTTTGGAAATTGTTGGAGTCTTTGGATTCTCGGGATCGAGTTTGCTACAAGTTCAACATTGATGGGGATTCGAGCTTATAGCTTGAGAGCTTTGGAGACGTTGTGTTCTGCTACTACTATTGATGTTATCTCTCTTCTATTAAAGTTAATGTTGGTGTTCCTTTGTCGAAGACTTTGTTCCGTTGCTGGTGTTGTGTATCTTCCGCTGTGATTTGTTGTATCATATCCCTGATATATGTTGGATGGTTGTATCATTTTTGTAAATCACTGGATATTGTATTCATTGGAGTTATATGATATTCGTTGTTTTCTTCTGTTGTGTTGTTGTACTTAATGTATTATAAGCTCCGACACGAGTTGAATTTCAATGGTTGAATCTGCGGCATTCGAGTACAAGTGAAGTACGGGTATCGATTTTCGAACGCTGAAATTTGGGTCGTGACATCTTGGTATTAGAGCTGAAGGCTGAAACTTTAGCTCAGGAGTATAATACATTAGGTAACTCATTAGGGATAGAGTTACAAATGCCCTAGAATGAGTATTTCCCTAAGATATTTGTTCGTATGCCTCAGTAAATTCTCTTACTATCCACGGATAGTGAGTATGAGTGCAAGAAGAGGACGAGATAGGGGACATGGGAGTACGACTATAAATGGTCGATACCCTGCAACAACGGAAGTAAATTTTCTCTATCAATCTCCTTTGATTCGATTTCAAATTCTCTGATGTCTTCGTGGCAGCTCAAGGGAGAAGCTTTGGTGTGGTGATGGCCCTGCGAATCATTGTAGAAAATCCTTACTTCGTATCTTCATTGGTTTCTTTCCAATCTTCTCGTTTTTATCTTCAATGAATTTGAGAATTATGGAAGATTAAATACATTTATCTATTGTTTGGGGCCTAGATATGTAACATTCCTGGATTTTAGCTAAAAATAATTTGATAATTAATTTAACCTTTGGAATTAAACTTTGGAATATTTGGGAATTAATATAAAATTTTGGGATAAATTTTGGAATTAATTTGCATTTTTAAAAATGAATAAAATAAATGTTGATTTGTTTATATATATATTGTAAATTTCATTTGAGTTTAAGAATTCAAAATAATACATGTTTTAGAATTTATTGAATTTGAAACATATATGTATATGGATATATGAGTAAATTTGAATTTGAGTATTGAATTTGAATTTGAATTTAAAACTTTAAATAAATGACTTAGTAAAATGATTTGGATTTAAAAATACAATAATTTTCTAAAAGACTAAATTTGAACATTTTCAACACTAGTATTATTTTGAGTATAATAACTTAAGTTAAATTTTAAATTTATACATAACTAAATGTAATTTGTATGTGCTTGCTTATTTAGTATAACTATAATTCAAACTCATTTTCTTATAAAGTTGTAAATTTATAAAATGAGATTTAATTTAAGATTTAAAATGCTTTTCTTATATATTTGAAAATAAGTATAATTTGTAAACATATAAAACAGAAATACATAATTAAAACAAAGGTTAAAAGCATAATTTGTAAATTAAAATGATGTAAGGTTTAAAACATAATTCATAATTTAATATAACTAAGGACTTAAACATAAATATACTTGTATATAACAAGTGTAAAGATTTTTAAATACAATTAACAAGTGTAAAGAAAGAGATACAAATATTAACAAGTAGTGGCAATATCATATCTTCTTCTTCCACATTTTTTTCTTTGTTAATATTCAAAAAAAAAAAGTTGTAAACCAGAAAAAATAAAATAAAATCTGGAATCAAGCAGCAACTTCTCAAACTTGAAAATCCACAAACCAGAAAATTAAAGCAAAACTTGTTTGAATTCAAAACCTGAAAACTAAATAGATAAGAAAGCTATTGAAAAAGGATCTAAAGCAAACCAGTAAATGATCATCTCAAACAAACAAAGTTAAAATGTATAAATCTGAAGCAAAATTTCAGATTCAAATACAAGAGCCTGGAAAACATTCAAGCTCAAGCAAGCAGATTCAAACATCAGAACAAAATGAAAAAAAAAGATCTGTTTCAACCGGAAACAAAGTTCAACATGATCAAGCAAAAGATCAAAAAATCCAAAGTTCTAGGAGCTCAGAGCAAATTTAAGTAAAATCTAGAAAACAAGATCCAGATCTAACCATTTTAAATCTGAAGCAAGATTCATATTCAAAGCACACCAGAGCAAAGAAACAAATTCAACAAAAAAAAGTAAATCCTGGAAATCAACTTGGAAATCAAGCTTCAGGTTCAACTCAGTAGAATAGTTCAAACAAAATTCCAGTCCTCTATTCATCTGCTTCCAAAACTAAACAAAGGTGAGCAAACCCTACCCTTTTAACGTCAATATGGTTATATCTTAATTTGAGGAGATAAATGGTTAAAGTATGAATGTTGTTTATATGGATGATTAGTTGTGGCTGCATCTTGCGAATAATTTATGCCTATGTATATGAGCTTCTGTACATGCATCTGCCATTGTTACATCAACAGAATCTGAAAAAAATCATATCTTCTTATCCAAACCAATTCAGGACATAACTTTTGAAAAGAAGATGTTTATAATATTATAAAGTCATTTTCAAAGGTAATTTCAGAAGAAAATATTTAGTATTTAAACCAAGATAGGAAGTAACAGGAAAGATCAAAATTTAAGTTCAAATTCGAATATTCGGATTTCAAATTTTAATCATAGAAATGAATTTGTATTGCAAAATCATGATTTTTGAAAGTCATTTCAGAATTTCTAAATTTGTATTTGGAGACAAAATGTGAGTTGATCGGAATCACTTAAAACATCGATTCACGGTGATTGAGGGGGTGAATGATCGTCGGGGTTGTATGTGGAGATAGTTGGAAGAAAGGAGGTTATGGGAAAAATATTGGATGAACTTATAGATCATTGTCATGGTGGTAGTTTGCCGTTTTAGGGTTTAGTGAATGGTTTTGGACGTGGTTGAAATCGAGACATTTACATTGTCGTCGATGAACCGGGAGCTATAGCACCTAGGGGAAAAGATGGAGGGAACTGCGGTAGGGGTTTTAGGGTGGTCGATGCGATCTCATGTGGTTAGAGAATGGAGGAGTGAGTGATTTCGATGGTCTGGTTGTTTCCAGGTGGAGCTCGATAGCTCATTTCGGTGTGTTCAATTCGGTGATACTGGGTGGTCATTAGGGGTGAGGAGTTCGTTGGCGACTCGTTGGGAGGATCGGCGATGGTCGGAGGTTCGTGGATTGACCGTGCACGTGCATGTGTGGAGGGGGGTTGTGTCTGTTGTAATTGTAAATGGGAAGAGGAAGCTCCTCGGGTTTGCATCGAGAAATTAGATGGGTTTCTCGAGAGTGCCATCGGGTAGTTTGAGCGTATAACAACAGTTAAAAAAAATTAAACGAGTAAAGTTTAAAAGAAGGAAAAGAAGAGGGAGGAGTTAGACTAGGTTTTGCTTGAAAGTTTTGATGTTTTATTTGTTGTTTTACTTGGGAAATTTTGGTTAATATCTGTAGCATATGATTAACAGCATAAAACTTTGATTAAACAAGTTTTTAAAAGGTTAAACAGAAATATATAATAATCAGTTTATTTTAGCTTGGGTTAGGTCTAAAAGTTTTTAATAATGAGTTATTAAACAAATATTAAAGGGTTTGCAAGAGTTTTGAAAATAAAATTGTTTAGATTTGGAAATGTATTAAGATTAATGATTTGTCTTTGATTGATTGAGTAATGATTAAGATAAATGGTTAATCAACTTAAGAATCTTAAGTTAACCCATAAATTAGTAAGAAATTATTTCAAAGGTCTATGTAATTAAGTTTAAATGATAAATTAGTAATTAATTGAAATAAATGGTTTGTCTTTTAATTTGATTAAAATCATAAGCAATTAAAAATTTATTAATTAATGAAAGTAATTAAATAATAATGGCTTAGTGAAAGTAATTTAAAAATAATTACCCAATGTAATTGAAAGGATCAATTACTTAAAGACTTATCTAATGTGATTTATTAATTAGGGTAAATTAATTAAGGATAATTAATTAAATGATAATTAATTAAGAATATTAATTAATGGATAATTAATTAAGAGTTAATTAATTAATGTAATTAATTAAGGATAATTAACTAAAGAATAATTAAATAATCAAGGGTTAATTATTTAATAATTAAAGATTGATTCACCACCTTTTTTGATCATTGGCAGTATAATCCCCCCAACATTCACCTGGATCCCTTTGTAGCTGTCTTCAGTTGGTGCATTTGGGTTGAACTAAACGATTGGGTGTTCCATGGTACCAATCCTCACTTTGAGAGAGCATGTAGGCGTACTATTTATTTTTACTCTCTCTCAACAGGGCATAGCTACTCTGCACCGTTCAGGCTTAGACTGCCATACTCCACCACTTCGCCGACGGAATCAGCTGGTAGCACTTCTGCTGATCCTATTGGCAGGCATCATAGGCAGCAACTGTAGTCCCCTGTGCGCAAATTGTCTGTTTGTCTGTACTTGTTCTGCATTACTATGTTGTAGTTGACTGTTCTCTTATTTTGTGTTGAAAGACTACGTTGTAAACTCTCATCATTTTGGCCATCGATCGGGCCTGTCGATCGCGCTACTTATATATTTACTATTATCTAACCGGCTGTGTAGCAGCACGCTACACATCCGTCTTGCTCAAAAATAATAATTAAAGATTGATTCATTTGTTAATTAAGGTTGATTAATTTCATTAATTAATATCAAATGATTTTTAATTAATTAATCAAGATTTGATAATTAATTGATAAGCACTTAATTTAATTGGAAATTAAATTAATTAATCATACTTATAAATGATTATTGAATGCTTGGATTGTTTGTATTGTATGAGATGCCTTGAATTGATTGTTATCTCTGGACTGTAATATTCTGTTCTGTGAATTGAGCTATGTGTAATTTATTTAATTATTTATTTATCTGTGATACATTTATCTATGAATTTGTGAATGAAGATAAGCGTTATAGATTATACCGCTTATCGATATAGAAATGCTTAAATCTGTGATGATTGATGATGTTGCACTATTGTGTAAAACCCCTGGACTACACTATACACACAAATATGGATTGCACGAGGAAATTGGTTAAGTCATAGATTTTTGAAATGGTTTAAAATTGAATTTTGAATCCAAATAGTTTTGAAAATGGAATTGGTTTGAAAAGCTTTTGAAAAGGGATTTGAAGATAAAAGTTATTTCGAATAACTTGCTTAAAATTTTGAAATTTAAATAATTTGAATTCAATTTGAATTCAATTTGAAATTGAATTCTATGTTTGGAAACTATGATTTAAAAAGGCTATACAAGTTATATATGTGTTTACATGGGTTTTAAACCATTTTAAATGTATTGTTTTGAATTTGAATTTAACCCAAGGGCTTTAACTTGTATAAATGAAATCGGATTTTTCCAAAATGAAAATATTTGTTTTCAAAAAATAAAAGCTTTCATATAAGGAAAGAATTTTCAATTTGTGTGAAAAGGATTTCAAGTTTGGAATGAAAATGGTTTTCCAAGTTATGAATAAATCTTTGGAAATGGTTTGAAAGCTATGAATTAAATCGTTGATTAAAAGATTGAAGGAGTTAATCCAATTTGAAAGGGAAACTGTTCGAAAAAATATGAATGAGTATTTGTTAAAGATTTGGTAAATCTTGTTGTTGAACTAAAGTGAATCTTTTTATTTAAAAAGATTAAAAGCTATGAATGAATCATGTTAAGAACTTTAGTGAACTTTGTTTTCAAACTAAAGAAGATCTTAAAGATAGATATTTTATTTATATATTATGAATGAATCTTTGTGAAAGATTTGGGGACTTTATTTTCAAGTTGAAAAGGATCTTTAAAGTTGAATCTTTTGGTTTAAAAGATGAAAATGGAATTTTTTTAATCCATTTGAAAGAAAGATTTTGGAAAATGTGTTGTGACTTAACTGAGATCCCAATATCCATCTGTTTTTAAATATTAGGCTCATTATTTGATTTAACCGGGAGAGGACCTTGTGTCATATAACACATTCCAAACAATGTTACGATGTTATGGATAACATTTGAAGACCGGTGGTGAAGACAGGATATTTTGGAAAGCGAAAGGATAACCCATCGAATGTATCTGCACCGAATGGCCTCGGTATAGAGATTTGATCACCCTTTGTAATGGGGAGTATGGATGTGATTAGGGATAATCCGGATTACAAGGGCTTCTTTGGAAGTGCCTTCGG
Organism: Allium cepa; assembly: GCA_030765085.1. Lineage (NCBI taxonomy): Eukaryota > Viridiplantae > Streptophyta > Magnoliopsida > Asparagales > Amaryllidaceae > Allium > Allium cepa. Next base: position 610,037,449 of record CM060934.1, read on the forward strand.
TTCTGTTTGAACCCGAAACAGACTTGTATGGATGTGTGTCTGACATTACACTTTGAGATGTAAAGCTGGTTTCTATCAAATACATTTTTGTTCGGTGGCGGAGATTTATTCCCTTAGCTTAACACCCTTCTCTGAGACGCACGAGCTCAGAGGTTATGCAGTTGATGGTTACTAGTGATACATTCCCAATTTGGTAATGTGGCATACGAAGTGCTACTGATCATTTGTTGATCAAAGCATGACTTTGTGAAAAAGTGCATCTTGGTGGACGAGACTTCGTCGAGCCTCACTCCCCGAAAATGGTCGAAACAGGAAAGATGCAGCTAGGTTTCAGGGTTCGCGCCCCTAGGGTATGTCCATTCCTTCTGGAAAAGGGTGGTATCATGGTATGGAGCCCAGATATTTAACCTTTGTGGTTACTGCAAATACATTGCTTTGTGGTTGTTGGTTGGGAGGTACCTCGGATAAAGGTCGCAAATGATCGATGATGACATATCTTAGGTGTTACTCCCGAAAAGGGGGTAAACCGGCCTTGTGTTGGCAGATAACTGAGGGATGGTTCTCGGGGTGTCCCTTCAGAGGCGTATCCATGTGGCAATGGGAAGTTCCTTAGCTTGACCATTTGTTGGAAATCCAATCATCCAATACGCTCCCTTTACGATTACAGTTGTATAACCTGTCGCCTCAGGTGGTAGCTATAGTAGGCATAGTATAATGGTACCTATGCTGGCTAAGATTCATATTATACTTTCGAAATGTTTTCCACTATGCATTAATAATAATATCAAAAGGATTTTGCGTAGTAAGCATATTTGACTATCATAAGGAGAAATCTCCCCCAAGTTTGTGATTGCATGGTGTGTGTGCTGGGAGGCCATATGGTAGTTTCATTTTCCAAAAAGCATTGCGGATTTCAATCTTAAATTCTTTTTTTTTGTTTAAAACTATTTTTGTTTGCTCATACCAGTTTTATGACTGATCCGGAGTTTATTGTTCCCTTCCTAAACTTTGGGTGCCCAAAATTTTCCACACGGGCAGTCTAGAGTAGGGCTTTTCAGATAACCAAATAGTAGGTGTAGATTCGATTGCATCTAGCCTATGGATTTTGGCGATAGCATTTTAGGATCGCATTTACTGCAAGTTCTACTCAATGGGGTTTTGAGCTAGCTGTAGAGCTTTGGTAATGGAGTCGCTTGATATTGGATTTTCGCTTTCTCACTTTGAATCCTATTGGAATTATCTTTCCGTTGTCGATGGTCGCAAAGTCTAGATCATCTACTTGTGTTATTTTCCATTGTATCTTGTATCTCTGATTATATTTGATATTCAGTTGTATCTCTGTTGTATCGAATATTGTGCATCAATGATATTATTCATTTCTTCCACCGTGTTGTTGTACTTAATGTGTTATAAGCTCCGGCACAAAAACGTTTGAATCTGCGGCATTCGAGTACAAGAGAAGTATGGATGTCGTTTTTCGAACGCTGAAATTTGGGCGTGACAACTTGGTATCAGAGCCGAAGGTTGAAACTTTAGCTCAGGAGTATAACACATTAGGTAACTCATTAGAGATAGGGTGAAGTATACCCTAGAATGAGTATTCCCTAAGATATCCGTCTATATGCCTCAGTAAATTCTCTTACTATCCACTAATAGTGAGTATGAGTGCAAGAAGAGGACGAGGTAGGGGACAGGGGAATACGACCACAAACGGCCAATACTCTGCAACAACAAGGAAATAACTTCCTGTATTAATTTCCTTTGTTGATCATCCAATTTCAAAATTCTTTGATTTCTTCGTGGCTGCTAAAGGTAAAGCTTCGGTGTGGTGGTGGCCCTACGAATCGTATAGATAAGTTCTTATTTCGTATTCTCCTTATCAGTTCTCTATCAGCTTTCCATTTTGACTCTAATAAATTTGAAATTTCAAATTGAAAATGAAACAATTGATTAATAAAATATAAAGCTGAATTGGGTTGTATCGATATCGGTTAAAAGCAAATTTGAAAATCTATTGTAATTTCTTGAGAAAATCGAAGACCGAAGAGGGAAAAGTTGTATATACTTTGAGATATTCCGACCAGAGTTTGGAATACATACCTAACATTTGAGAATTATGGAAGATTTAATCCATTTATCTATTACCTGGGTCTCGATATATTCTATGAACGATTAGTTATCTCTTTGAACTAACTAATGTTCTTGCATATTTTGTAGACCAGATGACCCGAGTATCTTGTGAAATATTGTATGAGTTTATTCTCATATTTGTTGATGATATTCTGATTTGGTAAGCCAAATGCAGAATAGATATTCTGTTTGATCTGAAAAGATATTTCTCTATCTTTCATCTTTTCTTTGTTGTCTCCCTGGGAAATTTCGGGGATGAAATTTTCTTAAGGGGGGAATCTATAACATTCCTAGATTTTAGCTAAAAATAATTTGATAATTAATTTAACCTTTGGAATTAAACTTTGGAATATTTGGTAATTAATATAAAATTTTGGGATATTTTGGAATTAATTTGAATTTTTCATAATAAATAAAATAAGTGTTGATTTGCGTATATATATTATAAATTTCATTTAAGTTTAAGAATTCAAAATAATACATGCTTTGGAACATTTTGAATATGAAACATGTTTGTATATGGATATGTGAGTAAATTTGAATTTGAATATTGAATTTGAATTTGAATTTAAAACTTTAAATAAATGACTTAGTAAAATGATTTGGATTTAAAAATATAATAATTTTCTAAAAGATTAAATTTGAACATTTTCAACACTAGTATTATTTTGAGTATAATAACTTAAGTTAAATTTTAAATTTATACATAACTAAATATAATTTGTATGTGTTTGTTTATTTAGTATAATCAGAATTCAAACTCATTTTCTTATAAATTTGTAAATTTATAAATTGAGATTTAATTTAAGATTGAAAATGCTTTTCTTATATATTTGAAACTAAATATAATTTGTGAACATATAAAACATAAATACTTAATTAAAACAAAGGTTTAAAACATAATTTGTAAATTAAAATGAAGTAAGGTTTAAAACATAATTCATAATTTAATATAACTAAGGAGTTAAACATAAATATACTTGTATATAACAAGTGTAATTTTTTTAAAATATAATTAACAAGTGTAAAGAAAGAGATACAAATATTAACAAGTGTTGATATACAAAGACAAGTGGCAATATCATATCTTCTTCTTCCTCATTTTTCTCTTCGAAAAAAAAGAAAGTTGTAAACCAGAAAAAAAAATCTGGAATCAAGTAGCAACCTCTCAAACTTGAAAATCCACAAACCAGAAAATTAAAGAAAAACTTGTTTGAATTCAAAACCTGAAAACTAAATAGATCAGAAAGCTTTTGAAAAAGGATCTGAAGCAAACCAGTAAATGATCGTCTCAAACAAACAAAGTCAAAATGTATAAATCTGAAAGCAAAATTTTAGATTCAAATACAAGAGCCTGGAAAACATGCAAGTTCAGGCAAGCAGATTCAAACATCAAAACAAAATGGGAAAAAAAAATCAAAGATCTGTTTCAACCTGAAACAAAGTTCAACATGATCAAGCAACAGATTAAAAAAAAAAGAAGTTCTAGGAGCTCAGAGCAAATTTAAGAAAAATCGGGAAAACAAGATCCAAATCAAACCATTTTAAATCTGATGCAAGATTCAGATTCAAAGCAAACCATAGCAAAGCAACAAATTCAACAAAACAAATTTAAAGCCTGGAAATCAAGCTTCGGGTTCAACCCAGTAGAATAGTTCAAACAAAATTCCAGTCCTTTGTTCATCTGCTTCCAAAACTAAACACAGGTGAGCAAACCCAACCCTTTTAACCTCAATATGGTTATATCTTGATTTGAGGAGATAAATGGTTGAAGTATGAATGTTGTTTATATGGATGATTGGTTGTGATTGCATGTTGTGAATACTTTATGCCTGTGTATATGAGCTTCTGTACATGCATCTGCCCCTGTTACATCAACAGAATCTGAAAAAGAAAATATCTTCTTATCCAAACCAATTCAGGACATAAATTTTGAAAAGAAGATGTTTATAAAATTATAAAGTCATTTTTAAAAGTAATTTCAGAAGAAAATATTTAGTATTTAAACCAAGATAGGAAGTAACAGGAAAGATCAAAATTTAAGTTCAAATTCGAATATTTGGATTTCAAATTTTAATCATAGAAATGAATTTGTATTGCAAAATCATGATTTTTGAAAGTCATTTCAGAATTTCTAAATTTTTATTTGGAGACAAAATGCGAGTTGATCGGAATCGCTTAAAATATTGACTCACGGTGATCGAGGGGGTGATGATCGTCGGGGTTGTATGTGGAGATAGCTAGAAGAACGGAGGCTATGGGAAAAATATTGGATGAACTTATAGATCATTGTCGCGGTGGTAGTTCGCCGTTTTAGGGTTTAGTGAATGGTTTGGGACGTGGTTGAAATCGAGACTTTTACGTGGTCGTGGGTGAACCGGATGCTATCGCACCTAGGGGAAAAGATGAAGGGAACTGCGGCAGGGGTTTTAGGGTGGTCCATGCGATCTTCGGTAGTCAGAGCGTGGAGGAGTGGGTGATTTCGATGGTCTGGTCGTTACAGGAGGAGCTCGATAGCTCATTTTGATTTTGTGGTCAATTCGGTGATACTGGGTGGTCGTTAGGGGTAAGGAGTTCGTTGGCGACTCGTTTAGAGGATCGACGATGGTCGGAAGTTGGTGGACTGACCGTGCACGTGCACGTGTGGAGGGGGTTGTGTCTGTTGTAATTGTAAATGGGAAGAGGAAGCTCCTCGGGTTTGCTATCGAGAAATTAGATGGGTTGCTCGAGAGTGCCATCGGGTAGTTTGAGCGTATAGCAACAATTAAAAAAACAATTTAAACCAGCAAAGTTTAAAAGAAGAAGGAGGAATAAGGCTGGGTTTTGCTCGAAATTTTTGATGTTTTATCTGTTGTTTTACTCGGGAAATTTTGGTTAATATCTATAGCATATGATTAACAGCTTAAAACTTTGATTAAACAAGTTTTTAAAAGGTTAAACAACCTTTGGATTAATTCTAATATATAATAATCAGTTTATTTTAGCTTGGGTTAGGTCTAAAAGTTTTTAATAATGAGTTATTAAACAAATATTAAAGGGTTTGCAAGAGTTTTGAAAATAAAATTGTCTAGATTTGGAAATGTATTAAGATTAATGATTTTTCTTTGATTGATTGAGTAATGATCAAGATAAATGGTTAATTAACTTAAGAATCTTAAGTTAACCCATAAATTAGTAAGAAATTATTTTAGAAGTTTATGTAATTAAGTTTAAATGATAAATTAATAATTAATTGAAATATATGGTTTGTCTTATAATTTGATTAAAATCTTAAGCAATTAAAAATCTATTAATTAATGAAAGTAATTAAATAATAATGGCTTAGTGAAAGTAATTTAAAAATAATTACCAAATGTAATTGAAAGGATCGATTACTTAAAGACTTATCTAATGTGATTTATTAGTTAGGGTAAATTAATTAAGGATAATTAATTAAATGATAATTAACTAAGAATACTTAATTAATGGATAATTAATTTAAGAGTTAATTAATTAATGTAATTAATTAAGGATAATTAACTAAAGAATAATTAAATAAATAAGGGTTAATTGTCTAATAATTAAAGATTGATTCATTTGTTAATTAAGGTTGATTAATTTCATTAATTAATATCAAATGATTTGTAATTAATTATTCAAGATTTGATAATTAATTGATAAGCAATTAATTTAATTGGAAACTAAATTAATTAATCCTACTTATAAATGATTATTGAATGCTTGGATTGTTTGTATTGTATGAGATGCCTTGAATTGATTGTTATCTCTGGACTGTAATATTCTATTCTGTGAATTGAGCTGTGTGTAATTTATTTAATTATTTATTTACTGTGATACATTTATCTGTGAATTTGTGAATGAAAATAAGCGTTATAGATTATACCGCTTATCGATATTGAAATGCTTGAATCTGTGATGATTGATGATGTTGCACTATTGTGTAAAACCCCTGGACTACACTATACACACACAAATATGGATTGCACGAGGAAATTGGTTAAGTCACGGATTTTTGAAATGGTTTTAAAATTGAATTTTGAATCCAAATAGTTTTGAAAACGGAATTGTTTGAAAAGCTTTTGAAAAGGGGTTTGAAGATAAAAGTTATTCTGAATAACTTTCTTAAAATTTTGAAATTTAAATAATTTGATTTAAATTTGAATTCAATTTGAAATTGAATTTTATGTTTGGAAACTATGATTTAAAAAGGCTATACAAGTTATATATGTGTTTATATGGGTTTTAAACCATTTTAAATGTATTGTTTTGAATTGAATTTAACCCAAGGGCTTTAACTTGTATAAATGAAGTCGGATTTTTCCAAAACGAAAACTATTTGTTTTCAAGTAATAAAAGCTTTCATATAAGGAAAGAATTTCCAATTTGTGTTAAAAGGATTTCAAGTTTGAAATGAAATTGGTTTTCCAAGTTATGAATAAATCGTTGGAAATGGTTTGAAAGCTATGAATTAAATCGTTGATTAAAAGATTTAAGGAGTTAATCTAATTTGAAAGGGAAACTGTTCGATAAAATATGAATGAATCTTTGTTAAAGATTTGGTAAATCTTGTTGTTGAACTAAAGTGAATCTTTTTATTTAAATAGATTAAAAGCTATGAATGAATCATGTTAAGAACTTTAGTGAACTTTGTTTTCAAACTAAAGAAAATCTTAAAGATAGATCTTTTATTTATATATTATGAATGAATCTTTGTGAATGATTTGGGGACTTCATTTTCAAGTTGAAAAGGATCTTTAAAGTTGAATCTTTTGATTCAAAAGATAAAAATGGAATTTGTTTAATCCATTTGAAAGAAAGATTTTGGAAAATGTGTTGTGACTTAACTGAGATCCCAATATCCATATGTTTTTAAATATTGCGCTCATTATTCGGTTTAGCCGGAAGAGGACCTTATGTCATATAACCCATTTCGAATAATGATACGACGTTATGGATAGCATTTGAAGACTGGTGGTGAAGACCGGATATTTTCGAAAGTGAAAGGATAACCGCCGAATGTCTTTGCATCGAATGGCCCCGGTATAGAGATTTGATCACCCTTTGTGACGGGTGTCTGGACGTGACTTGGGATTATCCGGATTGTAAGGGCTTCTTTGGAAGTGCCTTCGGTTCCGTTCGAACCTGGAACAAACTGTATGGATGTGTGTCTGACATTACATTTTGAGATGTAAAGCTAGTTTCTATTAAATACATTTCTGTTTGGTGGCGGAGATTTATTCTCTTAGCTTAACACCCTTCTCTGAGCCGATGTAGTTGATGGTTACTAGTGATACATTCCCAATTTGGTAATGTGGCATACGAAGTGCTGCTGATCATTTGTTGATCAAAGCATGACTTTCTGAAAAAGTGTAGCTTTGTGGACGAGACTTTGTCGAGCCTCACTCCTCGGAAATGGTCGAAACAGGAAAGGTGCGGCAAGGTTTCAGGGGTCGCGCCCCTAGGGTATGTCCATTCCTTCTGGAAAAGGGTGGTATCATGGTATGGAGCCCAGATATTTAACCATTTGGTTACTGCAAATACATTGCTCTGTGGTTGTTGGTTGAGAGGTACCTGGATAAAGGTCGCAAACGACCGGGGAAGGCATATCTTAGGTGTTACTCTCGGAAAGGGGGTAAACCGGCCTTTTGTTGGCAAAGAACTGAGGATGGTTCTCGAGGCGTCCCTCCCGAGGCGTACCCATGTGGCAATGGGAAGTTCCTTGGCCTGACCATTTTTTGGAAATCCAATCATCCAATGCGCACCCTTTACGATTGCAGTTGTATAACCTGCCACCTCAGGTGGTAGCTATAGTAGGCATAGTATAATGGTAGCTATGTTGTCTAAGATTAATATTATACTTTCGAAATGTTTTCCACTATGCACCAATAATAATATCAAAAAGGATTTTGCGTAGTAAGCATATTTGACTATCATAAGGAGAAATCTTCCCCAAGTGTGTGATTTCATCGTGTGTGTGCCGGGAGGCCATATGGTAGTTTCATTTTCTAAAAAGCATTGCGGATTTCAATCTTGAATTCTTTTGTTGTTGTTTTTGTTTAAAAATATTATTGTTTGCTCATACCAGTCCCATGACTAACCTAGAGTTTATTGTTCCCTTCCTAAACTCTGGGTGCCCATAATTTTCCATACGGGAAGTCTAGAGTTGGGCTTTTCAGATAACCAAATAGTAGGTATAGATTCGGTTGCAACTAGCCTATGGAATTTGGCGATACCATTTTGGGATTGCATTTACCGCAAGTTCTACTTGTTGTGGGTTCGAGCTAGCTTTGAAGCTTTCGCAATGGAGTCGCTTGATATTGGATTCTCGCTTTCTCATATGGAATCCTATTGGAATTATCTTTCCGTTGTCGATGGTTGCAAAGTCTAGATCATCTACTTGCGTTATTTTCCGTTGTATCCTGTATCTCTGATTGTATTTGATATTTAGTTGTATCTCTGTTGTATCGAATATTGTGTATCAATGATATTATTCATTTCTTCCGCTGTGTCATTGTACTTAATGTGTTATAAGCTCTGGCACGAATCAGATTTCAACGTTTGAATCTGCGGCATTTGAGTACAAGCGAAGTGCGGATGTCGATTTTCGAACGCTGAAATTTGGGTCATGACAAGATATATTCTACGAGTGGTTGGTTATCCTTCGAACTAACCAATTCCCGGCATATTTCGTAGATTGATGAACCAAGTATCTTGTGAAGTGTTGATTGAGTTTTATCTCGTATCTATAAGTGATATTCTGATTTGGTAAGCCAAATGCAGAATAGATATTCATTTTGACCTGGTAAATCGATTTTCTATCTCAGACATGTTCATCTATTCTTTGTTGTCTCCCTGGCAAATTTCGGGGACGAAATTTTCTTAAGGGGGGAATCTGTAACATTCCTGTTTCTAAATCAAATTTAAATTGGTAAGTAATTTAATTTTTGAAAGTAAATTTATGAATTAATTAGGTATTTTCCAAATTTAATAAATATTTGTTTGTTTATATAAAATTTTGAAATATGTAAATTATAAATTTAAATTGTGAATTAATTTGAATTTTTCAAATTTAATGAGATATGTGCTTATTTATATATATAAATAGATAGTAATTTGAAAATTTGACTTTAAATTTTTCCAAAATAAAATGTGTATTTATTAAGAATAGAATTTTGGAATTAATAGGAAATTTATTTTGTATTTGTGGTATGCATTTTGATTTGAAAGCTATATCTTGAATTTATTATAATGAATTTTCAAATGGTTATTTAAAATTAAATTCTTATATAAATGAAAATATATGTGATCACTTGTTAATATGAAATTAGTTTAAAAATCATTTTCTTAAGGATATGTAAATAGTTATGAAAGTAAATATATATAGATTAATATTTTTGAATAATGAAAAGGTTTGTATGTCAAAATACATAGAATTAATAAAAAGGTTTAAAATCACTTTTTCTTATCATACTTGAAGTAAATTTAGTTTTTGTATATATAAATTAAAATTGTAGATAATATTTACAAACTAAATAGAAATGTCATATGTAATATATAGAAGACACTAATACATTCAAATTGACATTTGTGAAACAGATACAACATGCATGAACAAGTGTAGCAATCTTATCTTATGAAACAAAAAAGTGTCACTTTTATCTCATTTGTAAAAAAATAATTAATAAAAAGAAAACAAGATTCATATAAACTAATCTAGACCCCTCTTCTCATTTCTTTGGTAATATTCCAAACTGAAAACAAACTACAACCTGAAACAAAATTTCAACCTCAAACCAAAAACAACATTCAAAGAAAAATAAAATTTGTTTGAATTCAAAACCTGAACAAAGAAAGAGAAAATCTGAAAACAAAGATTTATCAACAACTTCAGCTTCAACCAGAACAAAACAAGTTCCAGAAAATCAAACTACATTTGGCCTAAAAGCCTGGAAAGCAAATCTTTAGTCTGGAATCAAAACTTCAACATGTTTCCAGTGCAATCTGGAAGCAAAGAAAAATCAAAATCATAATCAACTAAACCAAATACAAGTTCAAATTAATTTAAACCAAAGCAAGGTCAATTTCAAAGCTACAGATCAAAAGTTCAAGACCAAGTTTCCAGGAAAACAAAAATGTTTGGTTCTCTCCTCTGTCAAAACACTGGTGAGCAAACTCCCAACCCTGAATCTGTTTGTATATTGTTGTTTGTGAGCAAGCTTCTTTGATTTAATCTTTGAATTGATATGAAATGAAGTTTTGAAAATTTAGCTGTATGTAAACAAAATCATATACATGTGTGTAGATAGTTTGGTGCATGTTTGTTGTACAGGCAGACAGCCCTGTTCGAAGTTTATAAAGCCTAAATCTGTTTCAAAAAGAAAAAAAATCAATACTTCTTTCTCTGATCCATTCTAGGCTTCAAGAACTAAACAAATTATGTTCTTATAACCAAGATCTTAATTTTAAAAATAGTTTTAAGCTAGTTTTGAACATAGGTTTCACTGGAAAGATGAATGTGCAGTAAACTCAGACAAACATCAAAAAATTCAAGTATTGTCAATTCTTGATTCGTTTATATAATATGTTTTACTTTTTAAAATGATGATTTTTAGAAGAAAAATCACGATTCTTAATTCAATAATTTTTGAAATTTTCAAAGTTGCGTAAAATGGATTTGGGGCAAATTGCGGCCATCGGAGTTGAATGAGCAATCGTGGTTGTTTCTGAAGGTGCTGGGATGATTGTTGAACTCGAGAAAAATGCGAGATGTTTTTTTATTCATCGTGGATGGTGATTGGGATCAATTTAGGGTTTAACGATTGGGTTTAGTCGACGTGGTTAAACGACTTAGTGCGACATCATTTGTGGACCGAAAGGTACCGGATTGGGGGGGAAAGAGCGTGGGTCGGTGGAGTAGCTGTGGCCGGAGTGGGGACATCTCCGATGATCGGAAATGTATGGCGTCAGAAGGAACAGACGATCAAGTTTTTTTGCCTGATGGGTTGGGTGAGTTCGATCTTGATTTATAGAGGGGCTCATGGTTCTGGGTGATCGCTCGTGGTGAGATGATCGTCGCCGTCTTGTCTGGGGTCACAGCGTTGATCGAAGCAGCAGCAAGGCATCGTGCACATGCACATGCGAAGTTCTATGCATCTGGAATATTAGCGTTGGGGGAGAAGATGCATTCTCGTGTTCGTGCTCAAGTTGGTTGGGTGGGTGACTCGAAGCAGACATGGGAAGGGCGAAACTCGAAGATGGGTCTGGGTTTAATCAGGGGTTGTCTTGGGTCTAAAGCTTTTAACAAATAAGTTTTGAATTTTGAATAAAATAAGTTTTAAAACTTTATGGTTAAACAAAATTTCTTTTATATTATAAAAGTTTGTCTAAATTTTGGGTCAATAAAAGTTATATAGTTATTTAACTTAAAATTATCTAGCTTTGTTTTCCTATTTTGAAATTTAAATTTAATAATTTAAATTAAGAAGCTGATTTAAAGAATAAATGGTTTATCTTAATAATGTTTTGATTATTCAATTACTTAAAGGTTTTTGAAATTTAGTTAATTGTTAATGATGATTTACTTTATTTAATAAGGTTTAAAGAAGGTAATTAAGTGATTAAATAAGAATAATTACTTTGTGTAATTAAAGTAAAGTTAATACTTTGGTTTATTACCTTTAAGGACAATTAATTAATGCGATTAATTAATATAACTTGAGGTTAATTTGTTAATGTTATTAATTTCTTAAAGGTTGATTGATTTATGATAAGTAATTAAAGGTAATTAATTATTTAAAGATAATCACTTGATTTGAAGTAATTAATTAATGATTAATGATTAAGTAATCAAGCGATAATTAAATTGTGATTTATTTAAATATAAGTGATTAGGATAATCACTTATTTTAATTGATTAAGGATATTCACTTATTGTAATTAATAAATAATAATTAATTAAATGGTAATTAATTAAGGGTTAATTAATTAATGTGATTAATTAAGAATAATTAAATAATTAAAGGTTAATTATTTAATGATTATGGGTTGATTAATTTAGTAAATAAAGATTAATTGATTTATTAATTGAGGATGATTAATTAATAATTAAAGGTCGATTAATTTATTATTCAATGTAAACTAATAAATGATCAAAGTATAATTTATTAACATGATTTGTAATAAATTAATATTAATTAACCAGGATTAGTAATTAATCTGGTTTAAATTAATCAGATGATTAGTAATCTTATTTATGGATGTTTGAACTCCATTGATTGTTGAAATTGTTGATATCCCTGATATGTTATGCTTTGTGCTATGAATTGTTTTGGTGTGATCTATGATGAATGTAATTTATTTATCTGTGATAAATGTAATTTATCTGTGATGAATTTATATTTGTGAATCTATGAATAGAAGATAAGCGTTATAGATAATACCGCTTATCGATACTGATATGATTGAATCTGTGATGATCGATGATGATGCACCATTGTGAAAAACCCCTGGACTACACCTTACACACACAAATATGGATTGCACGAGGAAATTGTTTAAGTCACAGATTTTGAAATGGTTTTAAAGTCGAATTTTGAATCCAAATGGTTTTTGAAAATGGAATCGGGTAAAATGTGAAAAGCTGTTGAAAAGGAGTTTTGAGATTTAGGTAGTTTGATTTGAATTTGAATTCAAGATTTGAAATCGAATTCAATATTGAAATTTTTGTTTAAAAAGGTTATACAAGTTTATATGGGTTTTAAACCATTTTAAAAGATATTGTTTTGGGAATTTGAATTTAACCCAAGGGCTTTAACTTGTACAAATGTAATTGGGTTTTTCCGAAACGAAAACTATTTGTTTTCAAATAATAAAAGCTTTCATATTCGGAATGAATTTCCAATTTGTGTTAAAGGGATTTCAAGTTTGGAATAAAAATGGTTTTCTAAGTTATGAATGAATCTTTGGAAATGGTTTGAAAGCTCTGAATTAAATCTTTGATTTAAAGATTGGATGAGTTGATCAAATTTGAAAGGAAGATTGTTGTGAAATCTGTGAATGAATCTTTGTGAAAGATAGGTAAACTTTGTGAAGTGAATCTTTTTGTTTTAGAGATTTGGAAATGGTAATTTGTTTAAACCATTTGAAAAGAAAGGTTTTTGGGTAATAAGTTGTGACTTAACTGAGATCCCATTATCCATATGGTTTTAAAATATTGCGCTCACTATTCGTTTTAGTCGGGAGAGGACTTTGTGTCATATAACCTATTCCGAATAGTGATACGACGAATGGACAGCAATTGAAGACGGTGGTGAAGACCGTGTGTCTTCAAAGAACGATAGGATAACCTGTCAAATGACTCTGCACTGAGTTGGTTCGGTATAGAGATCTACATATGTGATGGGGAGTCCGATCGAGATTGTGGATACCCGAATTGCAAGGGCTTCTTCCTTTATTGGACAAAGTGCTTTCGGTTCCGTTCGAACCCGGGACGGACTTGTATGGTTGTATGTCTGACATTACACTTTGAGATATAAAACTGATTTCTATCAAATACATTTCTGTTTGGTGGCAGAGAATTTATTCTCTTAGCTTAACACTCTTCTCTGAGATATACAAGCTCTGAGGTTATGTGGTTGAAGTTATCAGTGATATACTCCTAATTTGGTAGTGTGGCATGCAGAGTGCTACTGTGTGATCATTTGTTGATCAAAGCATGGTTTTTTTTATAAAGCGTAGCTTTTGTGGACGAGACTGCATCAAGACCTCACATCTCGAAAATGGTCGAAACAGGAAAGATGCGGCAAGGAGGGTCGCGCCCTTTAGGGTGTGTCATTCCCTTTTGGAAAAGGGTGGTATCATGGTATGGAGCCTAGATACTTAACTCATGTGGTCACCGTAAATCTATTACTTTGTGGTTGCTTTGTGGTTGAGAGCTCTCGGATTAAGGTCACAAACGACCGGGGGATGGCATGCTCGAGTAGTAGTTACCTAGTTACAGAGGTAACTCGGCCTTGTGTTGGCAGAGAGCTGGGTAGGTTCTCGGGACGTCCCTTTAGAGGCATACCCATGTGGCAATGGGAAGTTCCTTGGCCTGACCATTTGTTGGAAATCCAATTACCAATATGGGCCATGTAAGGTTTTAGTTGTAGAACCTGCCATCTAATATGGTAGCTATAGTGGGCATACTATAATGGTACATATGCTGGCTAAAATTAATATTATACTTGCAAATGTTTTCTACTATGCACTAATAATAATATCAAATGGTTTTCGCGTATCAATCATTTTTTACTATCACAAGGAGAAATCTCCTCCAATTCTGAGTTTGCATGGTGTGTGCGGCGGGAGGCCTTATGGTAGTTTCATTTTCCAAAAAGTATTGCGGATTTCAATTTTAAAAATCTTTTGATGTTTTTTTTAAAAGATAAAACTATTTTCTTTTACTCATGCTAGTCCCAGGACTCACCCGGAGTTTATTGTTCCCTTCCTAAACTCTGGGTGCTCACAATTTTCCACACGGGCAGTCTAGAGTTGGGTTTTTCAGATAATCCAATAGTAGGTGTAGATTCGATAGCGATCAGCCTTCGGTTTGATATCTTTTGGAAATCGTTGGAGTCTTTGGATTTTCGAGATCGGGTTTGCTACAAGTTCAGCATTGATGGAGATTCGAGCTTATAGCTTAAGAGCTTTGGAGATTGGCTTTGGTGATGTTGTGTTCCGCTGCTACTGCTGATGTTATCTCTTTTCTATTAAAGTTAATGTTGGTGTTCCTTTGTCGAAGACTTTGTTCCACTGCTGGTGTTGTGTATCTTCCGCTGTGATTTGTTGTATCATATCTTTGTCGAAGACTTTGTTCACCGATCATTGGATATTGTATTCATTGGAGTTGTATGATATTCATTGTTTTCTTCCGCTGTGTTGTTGTACTTAATGTGTTATAAGCTCCGGCATGAGTCGAATTTCAACGGTTGAATCTGCGGCATTCTAGTACAAGTGAATTACGGGTGTCGATTTTCGAACGTTGAAATTTGGGTCATGACATAAACACTATTAAAATTCATGTCCAATATACTTATCTCCTCATTTAAATCGTAGAAATCTTAATCTTACGGTCTGTTTGGTTTTCTACAATATTTTTATACCCAACAAATTTCCCATAGACATCAGATTTGTTCTTTATAAGATTCACATATCTTAATCTAAAGAAATCATCGGTGAAGGTAACAAAGTAAGAAGTTCCTCGATGGTTATAGGCAGCGAGCAATATACATCACTATGTACTAACCCTAAGAATTTATCAACCCTTTCGTTGCTGCCACTGAATGGGTGCTTGGTTATTTTACCATTGAGACACGGCTCACACGCATCAAATGATTCAGAATCAAGTGCGGGGAAAAACATTTGATTTTTAGTTTGTGTAAATGTTTCTCACTTATATGTCCAAGCTTATATTCCAAAGATAACTATCATTTATACTGTTAAAAGAATTATTCATGGAACACGTATAATTAGTATGGATCACATATATGCTATTTTCAGGAGAAACATCGTAGACTTTATTTCCATTCAAACTAACGTTCATAAAATTATTAGCAAAATGAAGCATATATCTAGTCTCAGATAATCTTGAAGCAGAAATAATTACACAAATAAAGTCCTTTACAAAATAGCAATTATTTAATATTAATACTACCCTACTAGCCAAGCATATATGATAATCTCCTACCATCGTTGCATCTACGATAGATTCATCAACAATTTGGAACCTTGTAATTCCCCTACCTCTATACCCATATTGCTCAAGAGCATTACTAAATATTACTGTCAAGCAGTATGAAGAATAAGGCGATATAGGCACAAACGTGGATATTCCCTTGGGCTAACACTAACATCGAATAAATAACTCGCTTATACGCACATAGTATCGGTACAATGCAATAAACATGTGTGCCTCCAGTACAGAATAATGCATAACATGCATACATACATACACACACACACACAAATATATATATATGTATGTATGTATGTATGTATGTATGTATGTACAATAAATACAGAGAGGACACAGAGTCAAAATCACAACGATAATATATAGTAGATAAGTACACATAAATCCATTATACATCAAATATACAATGCAATTAAATCATCTAGTACATGAATTCAAATACATTTCAATAATATACATTAACCTATAGATATAATGCTATCCTATCCTCTATATGTGCCTAACATCCACAAAATGGTGATCATGTCCTTGAACCTGAAATGTCTCGAACTGACCCAAGTATTATAAATAACACACGGGTCAAACTATATCTATAATGGTAGGTGTTATTGTAACATACAAGGATAATAACAAGAAAATTATAATGATGATGACATAACGTCCTCAAAATATCTCAAAACCATATCCACAAGAAAACCATACAGTAAAGTATAATCACCTATATAAACAATTCAATAGAAATTAAGTATACCATATCTAATGGGTGAATCATCCACATAATAAACATCATCAAAGATGTTGAAATCATCAAGTGAATCGGGCTAACACACAATAATGCCCTAAGATGAATATGTGTGTGTGTGTGTGATGGACATTCCTGGTTCTGTTATAATCAAAGTAGTAAAAGAAACCATCATCCAAACAGATATATGACCATAAATGTAAAAGAAGGACACGGGGCTAACCATATTCTGGACACGGTCACAGGTATAATCTGACATCATATATGTCTATCTTCCACACCAAAACCAAAAGGGAGACTGATGGCTGCTTTCCCATTCTTGGAACCTAAGGTCTACTAGCCTCTCGTTGAGTAGTCGAATTTGTTCCTACAGTCTTCAGTTACCTCGATGGACATCGTGCCTCCATCCACTTATAGCTCGTCTACACACCGCCTTGGTCTTGACTTTGCTTTGCCCCTAATGGTAACAGGCCGCTGGCCTAAGTGACACAAATGGCTTCAGGCAACCGTCCATCCACTACTACTATGTTGCTCATCAAATATAATATACAACAATGGTGTCGTAGATCTAGGGCACAACCCCACGATTAGGTTGCCATAGTGATACTGGCCAATTTGGTTCACTACTAAAGTAGAAAGGTAGCTGGACACAAGTTAATAGACATATAGCGTACACAATGGTTGACACATGACTTGATATATAAGCCAACACTCTGCTCCAAAGTACTCAACGAAGTGAGTATCAAAATCAACATATCCCGTTTTGAGTGTCATCCACGAGCAAAAGAATTACCGAATAAATATTACAACGGCATCCTATACCACTCCATGTTATTGGTCCATTAATTTAGTGCTCACACATCACACTTGCTCCTTCATTATTCTATACAATGACTCCAAAGAATAACCGAAAAAGTGTTACCAGAAGTACAATATTAGAAGACATAACAAAAGTGTTTATTCAGATTTCTCATCATATAGAATAAAATAATACTAATCAAATAGAAAGATGTCATCACAGTATCATCTTAAATACAAGTCAAATCAATATCAATGGTGAATTCTTCATATTAAAATCAATGCAGAAGTAACATGAATTACAAAAAGCTTAATAGAATAATATTGAACAAACATTTAGAGTAACAACTATTACTTTTATTTATTAGATAATACTCTTGATTTATTATCATAATCACAAAATAAGATTTAAATATGGAAATTCCTTTACAAATCAATACACACACACACACATACATATATATAATTCAACTTCCAAATCACTTGATATGTCAAACATAATTATAGGAATCATTTCTAAATTTTCTATAATTTAAACACTTCTTTAAATAAATTAAATTACTTCTAATATAATTTCTTCACCTTTAAGTCACAAATAAATTTCAAATCTCTTTATATGAATATTCAATATTATTATTAAATATTGTATTAAAAACTATTAAATAACATCTAAAAATCATTTCATAATTTATAAATAAATATGACCTAATTCTAAACGAATGTATATAAAATAAAATTTTAAAATAAAGGATACATATAGATAATATATTGAATAAATTTAGGATTCTATAATTATTGTTTAGAAAGTTCTTAACATAATCAATAAATATGCATCTATAATCATGTTTTTTTGTTCAATAGGAATAAAAATTAAAATATAAAAATAAAAATAATACTTTAAAAAATCAAAGCATATAGGTTTAATCGACCGAATGATCCCCTCGGTCGACTAGAACTATGAAAGGAACTAACTAAAATTAAGTGTTGCCTTCGGGGTTGAAATTTGTACTAGTTCAGTCAATTGAATTTCTAGCCCAGTCGACTGAATGCCTAAAACATAGAAAATGATCACTTGAATTTGATTCAAATTTTATACACACTTCGATATAATTCATATACCACCAAACCAAACCAATATAAGTTCATAGGGAGTAAATATATATGAAATCTATACACAAAAACTTGTATACAAGTCAAAATTGAACATATAAACATAGCTGTCGGTGTAAATAACACTCACCTTGGCCATATCTCTCGAAATAAGCCTCCTTCCCCTTCATTTGCTTTATTTTGAAAATCAAGATACTCCAAATTTATCAAAACTCCGGCTTTCTTCATGCTAATAGATGTAGCTTGGTTTTGAGAGCAACATATTTTAAATTTGGAATTAATTGGATTTTATTTGATTTTATTTTTGGTTAAAAGAAGAGAAGGGTTTTCTTTTTTCTTTCATAAAGCAAGAAAGGCAAGGAGGGAAAATTATTTTTGCGTGAATTGTTTTATAAATGAGGTAGAGAGTTTTCTAGACGATATGAAGTCTAGACTTTTCATGAAAATTAAGTTTGGGTATGTGCTCATAGGCTTGGGCCTTGCACAATGCTTAGCTCATTTCATTTCTTTTTCTATTTCTTGAATAAACTATTTTCTTTCCAATTAAAAACTCTATAATACTCCAAATAAAAGTTATTTTCATGTTATCTAAATGTTTACTCAACATTATAAAATATTCATAGAATTTTTGTTTCATAAATTCTTTTACTTTATTTAGTAAAAGCAAAACTATTATCATAGCCCACTTTATAAATTCCTTTTATTAATAAAAAAAATCAATTCAAACATTTACATTGAAATTATTACTAATATAAAAACTTCATTTCTTATTCATATACGAATTTATAAAATATTTTAAATAATTTTATTTTAAATCATTTCTCAATTACATTTCAAACTTAATTATTAATTTTATCTAGCCTTTTGATCAGGAAGAATCCGGACAGACTGGACAGATAGAACCTAGAGTTAGCAAGGCGGAAAGTCTAAAGTGAAAGCCTAGGAGTCCAAAAAAAAAGCACAGACAGAGTCACAAGACCAAAACCAAAATATTCCAAGTCAACAGAACCATGGGATCCCCCAAGATGGGGATCGGTACTGACCCTATATGGGAATCGGTACCAACTCCCAAATCAAATGGGTGGACCCCATCCCTTGCCTACATGCCTATCATGATGCCAAGGCCATATTTCCAAAGTTGATTTTCTAAATCAATGCAATTCTTCATCTGTCTTCATGATCACTTGAAACTACAACTTTATTCTCCTTCAACTCCATCATTTTGACTTAGAAGCGAGCTATTAATAGTGCAAAAAACTATGAAATCATGAAGCTAACTATAAGACAATCTGAAGCAAGAAATCGAAGATACCAAAAATGATGAACTTGGGGATTGATACTGACTCCTACTTGGGGATTTGTACCGACTCCCAGATATTGCTAATATGGCATCTATTATTTTGGGATAATTAGTCAAATTCGCGCACAACGGCTTGGAGATATTTTAGATGAGATTTGAGGCTCCCTAGCTTTATAAATATGAGGGTGGGGCTCATTTTTGATGATCTTTTGGAGCTAGTTCCATTATTTTTTATATTCTTATAACTCTGAAATTCTAAGCATTGTCGTTGTACCGACCCTAAGAACTTCTACCTCCAAATCAAAAATAAGCAATAAAACTTCAAAGTGGACATAGGCATTGCTTTAACGAACCACTAGAAACGATTGTGTCTTGTTTATTTCCTCATTTTCATTTGCTTTTCTTCATTTAATCTCTTCTACTTAAATCTTTTGTTTTCCATTTTTGGTTCAAACATTTGGGTGCTTTCATTGAAAATTGAACTCATGCCATTTGGATCCATCCTCTACTATTGGATTTCCCCATATCCAAGAGATAGATCCAATTTTTCTTTCTTTTTAATTTCTACAAATCAGATTTCCAACAAATCTAAAAGAAGCTTTCTGCCATGTCCCCACCAAGGAAGGTACTCCAAACCTAAAACATAACTACGAGCGCTACCACTAGTGATGCTGAAAATTAGAATACTCGACATAGGAAGGAAGCTAACGAACCAAAGCAAACGAAGATCCAGACTCCAACTGTCAGTAACAACATAGTGGAGATAGAGAGGATGATGAAGTAGATGGAAGATGGATTCAAAGCTAACCAACATGATATGAACACCACGATGCAACAGAGCTTGAGGCTGCTAATGAGCTGACTCAAAACATCCGCAAACGGGGTATAAGGGATTTTAGCTTAGAATCAAAGAGTTCTTCTTCATTCGAGCAAAAAAAAGGAAGGAAGAAAGAAGGAAACTCAACACGCTACCGGAACCTCTATATAAGGAAGACAACGAGCCTCAGGCTCAATTTAAGGGATCGATACTATACCCCCACTTGGAACTCGGTAACGACGCCTAAAATGGTGGCCTAGGACCCATCCTTTGGAAGGTGGCATGGATGTCGTCCTTAGATGTGCTTTTGAAGGTCAGAATATGGAAAATCACACTCCTACTGATGATGCTACTCACAGAAATCAAACGGGGGGACTGCTGGACAAATGGATCCCCTAGAGTTTGAGGAGCTTAAGTGTCGAGCACCTTCCCAAGAACTTTGGCTAGATCGAACACGGGGGACAGGACCGAATTACCGCATTTCAGTCGAACCTGTTAACTCAGACTGTCTAGAAGATATGGTTAGGTGATTGGTGAGTGAAAACAAATTCAAAACCAATGATTAATGGGGTACCAATGTGAGTCGGAACCTGTTCACGTTGGACATTCTTCGCGTGAGATATCCTTGGAGATTTAATATGCCAATGATGTCATTGTATAATGGAACGACGGATCTAAGGTAACACTTATTAAGGTATGAATGGCATATGGATTTAGGTAGAGCTTCAAATGTTGTGAAAGTGCCACTATTTCCCAATTTCCCTAGAAGAGGTGGCTATGATATGGTTCACTCGTCTTCCATCAAGGTACATATCATCTGAAGAATTCCATTTATATATGCGTTGAAACACGTGTAGTCATTGTCTAATGTTTATCAAGTTGAAGAAGAGTCATTTAGGGACTATTTGAATCGGTTCCGCATGGCTATAATGGAAATAACGGATCCTTAGGAAGATATGGTATTGATAGCGCTTTATAAAGGAATTCATCGCAACTCGGATTTTAGGGATTGAATAGAAAGGAAGAAACCATCGACAATGGAAGCTTTTTATAGAAAAGCTAATGAGTATTTGCATCAAGAGAATGCGCGTAAGCATCCACCGAGGACTGATTCTAGAAATTCGAATGAGCCAATTCAAAGCAACGTTGCTGTAAGGCAATTTGGAGGCAATTCTAGTAATATAAATGTGAAGGTTGGTAACAAGAAAGACAATGAAAGAAAGCAGAATCCAGTTCCAGACAGCCAGCGAAGTGAGAACAGCAAGTGCCCGAGGAGCTTGAAACCCGTGGAATAAACACCTCTAAATGATATGTTGGAAAATATCTACCTTGCCACTCAAGAGACGAAACAATATAAAAAGAAACCGGAGAGAGGCGACTGATGAACAAAAGCGCTCAGGACAGTATTGTCATTTCCATAAAATTAATGGACACAGCACTAACGAATGTTGATATCTGAAAAATGTGATTGAAGAGCTAATAAGGAATAATAAGCTCCAACAGTATGCTAAGGAACCACCAAACGGCGGAGAAACCATGAGACCCTAAGGTCTACCTGCTATAAGTGAAAACCCCAAGCCTAGCAGACAGGAGCAAAGGCATGCTAATGATAGACTGGTCATCAACTAACCGATCACTTGAGGATGGGGGAGTAGGATAGCCATGCTGCCACATCTGTCACTATCTAGTTTTCCCTTTTGCAAATAAGCCTTCCACAGACATTAGGGGCGCCGTAATAGGTAGGACATGCCATTTCTTTCACTTATCGATAAACTTAGCTTCTTAAACCAATAAAACTATGTTCTTACAAGCAGTATTTCCATGCCTTGAAGGCATAAGCATGACCAAGGAAGCGCTCACCAGTCCTCGAATGGCAGATAGGGAGTGCAGACCCACAAACCGCTGGGTCAACGGTCACATTCGACCTATAACCTTTTGAGAACCGACATTACTCTGGAAACGTCGAGAAGGTCTAAACCACTAGGTCGAAGGTCACATTCAATCCCCAACCTTCTGAAAACCGACATGCTCTGGCAATGTTGGAAAGGTCCGAACCGCTGTGTCGACGATCGCATTCGATCTGCAACCTTCTAAGAAACAATGCTGCTCTAAAAGTGTTGGGAAGGTCTGTGGAAGAATATTACTATCTCTGATAAAATGGATTTTTGAGTCCAAGACCATGTCTCTCCATTGCTTAAGAGTCATGACTTGATCGACTCAAATGGATTTACGTGTGATTAATTCAAATATTACTTGAAGATAGGTGCCGCCCAAACATCCACGGTCCATGATTAAACTATAGAGGTTCAGCCACACTTGGCATCCGAAGATAGAGACCAATTAACTCTCACTCCCAATGCGAGGTCAGGAGTATAAACTCAAAACGGACGTGACATAATCATCCATACACTAAATCTCGCCCCCAATGCAAGGGCAAGAGTTTAAACTCAAACATGACATGACATGACATGACCGTCCGTACACTAACTCTTGCCCCCAAAGCGAGGGTAGGAGTATAAACTCAAATCGAACGTGACATAATCGTCCATGCACTAACTCTCGCACCCAAGGTGAGGGCAGGAGTATAAACTCAAAACGGATGTAACATGACCTTCCATACACTGACTCTCACCCCCAGTATGAAAGCAGAAGTATAAACTCAAACTGGATGTGATGTGACATGACTATCACACTACCTCTTGCCCTTAATGCGAGGGCAAGAGTATGAACTCAAACCAGACACGACATGATCGTCCGTAAACTAATTCTTTCCCCCAACGTAAGGGAAGCAATATAAAATCAAACCATACATGACATGACCATCCATACATTAACTTTCTCCCCAAATGCGAAGGCAGGAGTATAAACTCAAACCGGACATGACATGACCATTCTTACACTAACTGTTGCCCTTAATGTAAGGGTGGGAGTATAAATCAAAGCGAATGCGATACAACTGGTAACTTATTTAACTCTTCTCTGGACTGAGGGCAAGAGTATAAACTCAAGATGGATGTGACCGGATCATCCATACACTAACTCTCACCTTTGATGTGGGGGCATGAGTATGAACCAAAATGAATGTGATACGACTGTTCACTCTCTCTACTCTTGTCCTTGGATTGAAGACAAGAGTATAAGCCAAAATAAATATAACAAGACTGTCCAACACTTAACTTGTTGCCCAAAGTAGGCAAAAAGAATGATCTACACCCGACATAAGGTGGAATCTAACCTATGAACTTTGTTTGATGCCCGGAGTTGGGCGCAATTAGGAATAAACATCCTGGCTGAAGATGCATGAATGACATCCCTATGTTGTAACTTAAACTAGCACTCGGAATCTGGCGCAATTGACAATAGCTACCCCGAAAAGGGGTACCTGATTTTTTATCCCAAGTGGTTACTCTCGATCGATGCCCGGAGGTAGGCACGATTGCACTCAGAATCCTAAAGAGGAAAATGAAAAGGCCGACTCACCACCTAAGTTGGCCAGTTCCGGAGATGCACTGCTCATGGGCTTGGTTTCGATAGAATTATTATTAGCTCTGAGCATCAATCATATGGATATTGAAAGGATATCAGAGGCTAAACCAGAAAAGGAGTTATGGATGACCTCAATAAAAGACTACTTCTAAAAGGGAATCCTTCCAAACAAAAGGAATGAACGACAGAAGCTCATTCGCCAAGCTTTAGGATATATCCTTCAGCAAGGAGCACTTTAAAGGAATTGATTCTCAGTCCCAATGATATGGTATATTGCCAATGACTAGGCCAATAGAGTCTCGAGTGAAGTTCATGAAGGGACCAGTGATGACCATGTTAGGAACCAAACACTAGCAAAGAATGTCCTTTTCATTGATACTTTTGGTCAACTGTTAACCGAGACGTGGTTGATTACACCCGAACATGTGACAAGTGCCAAAGATCTGCTAAAATTCCGAGAGCCCCACCAATGGATTACTCAAATAGTTAGTTTGCAATAGTTTATACTTTGGAGAATTGATATCATCACTATGTTGCCGATATCTAAAGGTGGTGCGATGTACGCCATTGTCGCATTCGACTACTTTACCAAATTGGGCTGAGGTAGAGGTACTAGCTACGATTACCACAAAGAAAGTAATCAACTTTGTAGTTTGAAATATTATCTATCATTTTAGAGTTCCATAAGCAATCATTATCATAACATAACCTGATTCGATAGTTTTGAATTCAACGGTTTCTACCACCAACGTCGCATAAAGAAGAGATTTTCTATGGTGGTACCCCTCAGGCGAATGAACAAGTCGAAGCTATGAACAAGTTCATTATGTCCATCCTCAACAAGCGACTGGAGAAGGCCAAGAGCAGTGGGTCGACGAACTCCTATTAACACTATAGGCTTATCGAGCCACCCATAAGTCAGCGATGGACCATTCTTTATTCATCTTGGCATACAGATCAGAGGACGTGATTTTGATTGAATAGGAAGTGCCTTCGAATCGAGTGACACATACAACCCATAGACAAATGAGCAGCTCCTTTTGGAGTTTCTTGATATGATAGATGAGAAGTGTAACAAAGCTGAGTTGAGAGTAGCTGTATGCCAACACCAAGTCATCCGAAACTACAACAGCAAGGTATCTAGAATTAGGTACCAACCAAAACTTCTACCACCCATGATTGGACCCTTGAATTTTAACCATCCTTGGTGTCTAGAGGTAAATGCTAGTCAACTTTTTCATCCCTCGACATGGGGACAAGTCAAAGTGGATGTGACATGATCGTTCACTCATTTTCTCATGCCCGAAGTTTGATAGAGCGTTAATGCCTTGACCGGATGATGGCGTGGCTAGAATATAACCTAAAATGGACGTGACTTGATCATCCATCCAACTAACTCTTGTACTTGAACCAAGAGCGGCAGTATAAACCAAAACGGACATGACTTGATAGTCTACCCATTAACTCTTACCTTTGAAGTGGGGGTAGAAATATATACCAAAATGGACACAATCCTACTGTCCATCTATTAGCTCACGCCCAGAGTTTGGCAGAGAATCAATGTCTTGCCTAGATGATGGAAATGCCGAAGATCCATGCCAGAAGTAGGCGAATTAAAAGGCCTAGACCTGGTGAAAGGCATGATTTTACCTATAAACTTCAATCGATGCTCGAATCTAGCACGATCGAATGTTACTATCATGAAAAATGGAACCTAAACCACGATCTTATGTGGTTAGCTTTGACCAATGCCTGGAGTTCAGCATAGTCAAAACACACATCTAGAGAAGGATGCCCGACTCGCTATTAAAGATAATTCACTTTAATCGATGTTCGAGGGCAGGTGTGATCCATTTAAAGTTCCTCCAAATGGAATGTTCGAATCACCTTTCCTAGCGATTGATATTCGACTGGATTCCAAAATTAGATATGGTTACATGTAAATGCCCAGAGATTGGCACTTCAACAATTACTTTACAGCGAAAGGACGACAAAGCATGGAATGGGCTAATAACTTAGTTCGACAATAATCCTGAGAAGAAATGGATCGAAAGTACATCAAATACTTAGACAAATTCACACAAAGATTGGGCGAAACAAAAATCTTTGTTATTCACATTCGAAATGGAACTCAGAAAGAAAAGTACAAGTTTTATTTACGTCTAAGCTGAAAATAAACAACAACAACAATGAAGATGATGACCTATATATGCCTATGCGAGTACGCGCATATGATCAAGAACTTCTACAAGGTAGTGCACATGTATATTTGTACGTAATAATATTTGATACCCAATGAATAGAGTCAAAGAAAGGAAGACTCATACTCAGAAAATCCATAAGAGAAACTAGTTTAGAATTACTGAGTTCAGAACAGTAGATCGAGAGAGCACTCTCCCGATTTATAACACTAGACATTGGTCAAGCATCGTGACGAACAGTTATGGACATAACTCTTTACAAAATCGATTCACAAAAGGATAGCGGCCATCCATAACACAGAGTAGAGTGCTTCAAAGGAATTCGAACCTGTTTCAATTCAAAGCACAACAAATTGGAAATGCGATGTACTTTTAAGGGCAAGTGTTATTTAGCCTTTTGACCAAGTATAATGTAACACCCGGTACTTTGGTGTTAGTTATTTAATTAGTTAGTTAAGTAATCAGGCTCCGAAATGGAATTTGTGCAAATGATGGAATTTGACCACAAAATTTGCACCATTGCAAAATTCTGAACAACTTTCATATTTGCAGTTTTGCAATCGGAGTCTAAACAAAGAAGTTACGAACGAAAAACATATTCGAAATGAAAATAATTAGATAAGAAAAATTAAGTTTATTAATTAATCGCCCAGGCCCACAGGCCAATCTGTCATTGGGTTCGGTTTACCTATAGTGGTCGACCGGTGCCCCAAGGGCGATCGACTAGTCGCCTTCAAGCGGCTAGGGTTAGCCTAGGCCACAACGGCTCGGATTTAATATTTTAAATCATATGGTTCTGGTTGATTCTAATGCCTCTAATTTAGGCCTAGCCCTCCATTCTCTTCACATATTTTTATGGAGGAAGAAGCAAAGCTCTGCTATTTCTTCTTCTCCGCTTTCTTTCTAAATTATGATGATAAGATACTTGTATATATAATGATACAAATCAGAGAAGAGTAGAAACCAAATAAAAAAGAGAAGAGAAAAGAATCAACCATATGCGTATTTGAGATAATCTATATATTTGTATATTTGTATCTATTTCTCTTCTGGTCCCAAATCTCTTCTAAGATCTATAATTCTAATGTTCATATATCCTTTTATACATATCTCTTGGATTAAAAAGAATTTGGAGATGAATCAAAGATTGTACTTTACATCTAGAGATTTGGATCGCTTTTAAAAGGTGGGTGGGAAATTTTATAGATTGTTATATTATGAAAATTATCTTGTTTGTGTTTATTTTATTTTTGTGCCTAATTAGATAATTGTATATAAGTTGTAGGCAACGAATTGAATATAATTTGAACATAATAAATATCGTCTACATATTCTTGTTTATGAATTAATTAAGTATTGTTTATAACCTGATCTGTAAATCAGTCCCAAAAGTATGAGTTTAGAATATTGATCTGAATGAAATTTATTTCTAGTCTGAAATAGGTTGTATATAATGTTATAAATTTGGATTATTACCCTAATCATATTGGAATGTAAATTTTTCTATGTTTGGAATTATTGGAATTTGATCCGTTATATTAACTCCATATAACCGAGGAGACGAATCTATTCTTGAATAGTATTTCACTTTCAATACTTCCATTCAACCCAACTATAGTTGTTCGATGGACTTCATGCCATAATATGACTACAATTGAAGTGGAGCATTTATATTGAAGGTCGATAGAATTCTCAAGTGGAGAGAACAATGTAAATAAGTCACATCGATAATTTCTATTTGACCTTAGTTATATTAACTAATGAAAAACTATCGAGTGATTCATCCCATAGTTATCTGGTAAATATCAGTACGTATCCATTTAGTGCCCTCAGTAGTTATGAGTAACACACTGTCCAATATTTGAAGAGAATTAGTACTCTAGTCTCAACTGATGCGTCGATATCCTATCTCGATGCATCTTGACTAGGACTGTTTAAAATCATGTGTTTATTGTACTGTGTTACAATATTCATGATTACAACTATTTATAATCACTATCATAAGTACACCATTTATGAATTTTCTATTAAATATATTTCGATTAAACATTTCATTATTTATAATACACTACAAAAAATATAATATAAAGAAAGACACCTTTATTTCGAACGAGAATTGATTACACAGTTAATTTGTAACATCCACGTTTCGAGGCTCGAAAATAGATACTATTGATGTTGCAATCATCCTTAGCATTATTTCCCAATAGTAGAATGAGATCCGTTATTGAATCATTAACACTAAGAGCGCTAGAATCTACAAAATTTTAACAAAATATCTCATTCATTAATTTCAAATTCATTACATTGCTTTTTCATAACCCCACGAATACATCATTCGGATAAAATATAATAATCACATATAGTTCTAAGAGAGACATATAAGGATGCCTCATTGGTTAATCAGAGTCTTAACTACCTAAACAGTTATAGTAGCCATTATTACATACATTCAACAACAATAAAAGTAGTTAAACTACTCCATAGTGGCCTTCTATACAGTATCTTGTCTCCTGCACGTCTTTGGAAGCTTATTCATCTAAACCTGAAATACCCTACTTTCAGCGTACTCGGTTACAATTGAGTACCTGAGTGTTTAAAAGAAAATCAAAGATTTTAGATCAGACAAAACTCTAGTATGCATATTATTATACTATTTCGAACAAAAATAGATACATTGTGAGACCACACCATTGAGAGAAATGGGATTTCCCTTCACTAGTACCATTAAAATCAATCACATGATTACAATATAATTGTTAACCCAAAACATGGATTAGCACACTAGATTGAGTGTGAAAGCACCAGCTCTATTCTTACAGTTCAATAATATAAAAAATAAATGTAAAAGAGCAGAAATAGAAAGAAGACAAGAAGATTTTTATAGTGGTTCGGTTGGTAATGAAGCCTACGTCCACTTTATAGTTTTTATTATTGACTGGTTGTTGTTACAAAGTTAATTATATTACAAAGCTATTGAATATTCAAAGTTTGATCAATTTCCCAGCATTAGAGTTTACTGAAGAATAACAGCGAACCCTTTGGATGACTGTTGTGAGGAAGGTGAGGAGTGAAGAAAGCTTTCTGTAGAGTTTCCGCTACCAGTCTGGAAGATCCCTTTATGTGGCAGGTAGGAGAGCAACTGGGCCAAGCTCGTTTGCCACAATGTTTGCACACGACCACATTAAGGCACATTGGAAACTGTATCAAGAACCGAGCTAAGTCTACGGATCGCTTGCTATCCAAGGTTAGGCTTGAAAGTGATCCAATGCCTTCATGCATTTCCCTTGCTTTGTTGTAGTAGTGAACTGATAAAAATGTATGGATCACTAGCGATCCATATACTTAGCCATTTTTTTTTCTTCGTCTTCTTGATCATGATGCAGGAAGATAGATGAGGTCACAAGCAAACGCTATGGATCACTGGCGATCCATGTCTTTATCCTTTTTGTGCTTTCTTCTGGCTTCTTCTTGGCTCCTTTTTCTAGTCCTTTCGATTAGCTTTTGAGCTACTTTGACTTGATCAAGTTGTTCTGACTTCTACCAGATTCTACTGGGTTAAACATCCAAATAACATTTGTCCCTCAAAGCATGCCTTTGTTGAAAACAAGGTATGCTCAGGAAGTAGCCGCTTTTGAGTTATCATTTTGTGAAATCTAGTTGATTGTGTTGAGGTTACTATGAAAATTGGGCTTTGATTATTCTGCCATCTGTTGAATTTTCGGTGTGGATCATCGGAGTCCACCTCAAGATGTTGTTTTCGATTAGCTGACTTCTGATAGCCATTTATTTTTTTATTTCGATCTGAAATTCAATACCTAGTATTGGCGATGCAATCTTTGCCCCGTTGTTTACATGAGGGTTTAGGTCGGTAAGTGGGTGTATGATGTAGGTTTAGAATCGACCTATATATTCTTAATTTGATTGGCGGTGAAGCTACATTTTGTCTCGAACGATTGTACGCTGTCTTGGAGCGAAGTCTTGCTCTTTGTCCATAACTTCACCTTTTGGAGAACTTAGTTAAGTTCCCATCGATGTTTTTGTATTCTAATGCGATGATTTATTTCAAAATAGGATATATTGGATGATTTGATCATATCGCTCTTCTCGTTTCTGTGCTCTAATGATCCTGAAAAGAAAAGCTTCCCGCATCGCTTCGGACATTACCTCCGTTATCAATCGTTGATCGATAATGGGTAAGTGTGGAAGAGATAATTTCAAAGGACGATATGGATCGTTTTTCAAATGTAAGAAGCTATCTACACTTTATTGTTGGTTTGTAGTATTCGGGATACTGGACTCTTCGCGTGTAGATAACACTCTGCATCAGCCCCGGTTATCGCTCAGAACCTGTCTTGTCAATGTACGTTGACTTCCCTTTGATTCCCGATGTTGGTTATACATGGATATTGTTTAAAGTAGAACATACCTAACGGGTTGAATGCCAAGTTTTCTTGTTGAAAATGACTTTTCGATCATCTAATCTTTAGTCTGGCGAAGGTACTTCTACTCCACCAGAAGCAGGGTCCTTCACGACTTAGGCTTCGCTTATTATTCCTTTGGAAACTAGCGCATAAGTTGTTCGATTGCAATTATCCTTCCTTTGCATTTTTCGAAATTCAACACACACCAGCATCCGAAGACTATTGGCTTAATTGCTCGACTCCAAGCATTGCTTTTTCTCATTGTTGCACTTTTTGTTTTCATGTGCAACGTACTCGTTTTTTGTAGTCCTATACATGTAAGTAATACTTCTGCAATCATTTCGGCATATTCTATTTCATAGCTTTGTTCAAAACTTTGAAGTAGCTTGGTCTAGCCAGTTATGTTGCTAATCCCTACTTATAGTCAATTGAGTTCGTTTCAACAAAATGTTGGTGTAAATGCCTTCGTCTGCAGGGCCGATTACTTTAGCTACTAAATCAACATGTTTTGGGAGACTAGGTCTCCTAAGCAACAAGTTTGATTGCCCTTGTTTGATTGACACGATAGCTCCTATCTTTGTGAATTAGGGACTTTTTGCCTGATCCAAAGATGTGAGTTTTGTAATGATGTCAGTATGTATTAGAAAGATGCAATTTTAGTATCGTTTGCTAAAGTAAATTCTTCTGAGTCCGGCGTTGAGATCCTAATCATGTGTTGGTTTCTACCTTCGAAAAATCACACACGGATGACTCAAACCTGTGGAACTTTCCTTGATGTTGTGGATCTTCAGATAACTCCAAAAGGTAGGAATAAAGAGTCGATTAAGCTTTTGCTTCTATTTTTAAAAGCCAATGTATTGGCAATTTCATTTTATAGGTCTCTTCTTAGCATCACCTATCTTCAGGTAATGGTATATTCCCATGATATAGGACCAAATGATCTAGTGGGATCGTAAATAGGTCATCAATCCTTCTCGTTGCGGCTAGACTTTGAGCGACGGTTAATTTATGAAAATTGAATCCTTCATTTCCCATACAAGCAATTTGCTGTTAGAAATGTCTATTTGGCAAAACGAAACTGTTATCTTACCAACACTACACTTTGGACAGAGGATTTGTGTGGATATCCCTGTTTGCAGGACTAGCTATTTTAAACTCCTGTATTTGGGCGATCGTGAGAGATGGAAATCTATGGGGCAAATTCCTCAATTTCCCCCCAGTCTGGCTTCAATCCCATTCTAGGATTGCGGAAGTCCGGTGGTTTTAGTTTCGACCTTCCGTTATTGTCCCTACTTGTCCTTGGCCATGCATGCTTTTCATGGTTTCTAACATCGTCAGGGAAGTTTTGTTCATATGTTAATTCCTGTCTTTGTGAATTGATAACCTAGCTGCTTAGCTCTAAATAACATTTCCTCGAGGCTGCCTATTTTGGCTGTATCTAAATTCTTTCTAGGTTGAATTTTGGAAATTCGATTGTCCATCATCTTTCATCCTTAGAAATTAATGCATGAGCAATTCAATCCTGGGATTTCCTTCTGTGCGGCTCTGTTCCCTTGCATTGCTTGTTCCAACGATGTTAGGTTGAACCATCCAACCGACCTATGAAAGGGTATGTTTTTCGGTCATTGCCTGCCAATGGGCCACAACAGTTTTTTGAAGATAAGGGTAGAAACTCAGTTGAGGTCCAACTTCTGTCTTCAGAAGCTAGTGCATCGTGGGTCACTACGATAAGTGTTTCTCATCGGCCTTATAGATTAAAGTTTCCCTGGCATTACCGGGCCAATACCGGTACTTAGTGGGTAGAATTTTTCCCAAAGTTGCTAGGGCAACACTGGCACTTATGAAATATGAATTTTCTCGAAATTTTTGAGGCAACACCGGTACTTAAAAAATAAGAAAATTTTCTCGGTGTTGTCAGGGCAACACCAGTACTTAAAAATGAGAGAAGGCCATGGCATTGTCGGGGCAACGCCAATACTCAGGAGGTTGGGATCGATTTTCCCTACAAACTCGGCAGTGCTTCTAATCCAGGTGGGTAATAGTTTCGGTCTTTGGAAATTAGCACTTTGACGATTGAATCGTAGAAGTATTTTCTTAGTGCTGCCTGTCTTCGGGCATTGTTAAATTCACGTTGGTGAGGATTGAATTATTCATCTGATCTTGTAGAGTTGAGTAGATTCCATCTAATTAAATGTGGTTGTTTTCTTAACGTTACTTAACTCCAGGATATACCATTTTCTAAACGGATGAGAGTCCTACATATCCCTTTACTTTGCTTTGTTTATAACCATCAAGTGCTCACTTTGGTGATACAGGGTCATTGTTTGACCAATTCCATGGTTATACTAATATAGGATCAAATTTCCTTCGATCGATTTTTGTTGCAAACCGACTTCCATTTGTGGAACCCATTATTCCCAAATGCTAAATTCTGAGCACTTATAGAAGTTTAGATGCCGTGGAGCGAGTTGTTACATTCCCCCCAGTGCACTTGCACTCTTCCAATTGTAATCATGGCTCAGAGGATTTTAGTAATGTCTGTCTTGGGTCTATGACAATTAACTTCACTTATTCCATGCCATATGTGCTATGCTAGGGCATTGACATTGTTGTGGATATCCACCTTATTCGTTGGTTCCAATCTTTGGGAATCAATGGTTTAGCTGTTCTATTTCGAGCATTCTCTCCTTATCGTTGTCTATCTTTGGACAACAGCGAATTTTCTACAAGTTAGGGTTTGAGACCCCTTTCGATCACCTACTTTTGGCTTTGGAAACTGGTGCATTGATGATTTGATTATGGAAATGCCTTCCATCGTTATCTATCTCTGGACGACGGTAAGTTCCTCCTTTTACTGCAAGTTGGAGCGATCTTTTATCTTGACCAAGTGTTAATGTGTTATGCGCCCCTCGGTCCACAGGGCTGATTATTCTAATCAATTGATGTGAGACTTGATGTTTTGGGCGGCTCCCTGAATGCCCCTCGTCAAAGGTACTCGTAGCTCCTATCTCTGGGAACTCGTGACTTGGGTATCCTGAATTTTGACATTTTTTATATTAACTTTGGTCAAAGATTAGAATTCTTTGCCAACTTCTTCATTTGTGAGCTTTGTGGCACTATCGAAGCAATGTCGGTTCTTTCGGGTTGTGGGGTTGATCCCTGTTAATCCTGCCATATACAAGTTTCCCGGTGTTGCTAGGACAACACCAGTACCTTGAAAAATTAACGGTACGTTGATGATGCCAGAGGAACTTCAAGTGGTGTTTGTGTGGCTTATTAGATGCGTGGCTTATCAGATGCAAGACTTATGAAAATGCACGACATATAAAATGCGCAGCTTTTGAGAGTGCGTGGCTTACGAAATGCATGGCTTTTGAGATTGCACGGCTCATAGGATCGATACGACCCGTTCGATCCGAAACAGTTTGGAACTTCTTGACGTTGCCAATCTTTGGGTAATATGAGGAGTTCGTGCTTCGAAATCCTAGTTCCATAGCTCAAGAAGTGATGCACGACTTATGAGAGTACGAGCCATGGTTTGGGCCTTTCTAGTGCTGGAGGAGCTATACCAGTTCTTAGAAGGTAAGTATCGAGCTTTCCCATCAATCTTGCGATTTGACTTCGCTGGAAGTCGCTTTCGTTGGTTCTAGGAGATAATTGGTTTTTGGATTGGCTAACCGTGGCTTAGGCGATCCTCCCATATTTTAGGAAGATGTACATAGCCAAACAAATAAGATTACCATGCTGGAGAGATCTACATCCGACCGCATGGAGATAGTTCAGGATAAAGAGCTTATGGGACTTCGGAGTAAGACTCTCAATTTTTGGTCCAAACTACCTTTAGAGAATTGGCCTTCAACTGACATACAGTCTAAGAGGAAAAGGATCTGGTCACCAAGGGTGGTAAAGGAGGAGTTGGGAACAAGTAAGCAAGTATTATGCTTCTATTTCGTTTGTTGCGCTAGCTAGGTCATTAAGTCCATAGTTGTCAGGATGGCAGAATTTTCGATTGGACATAATAGAATTGTGGTATGACTAGTCTTAGCTTTCCTTATAGCTATTCAAGTATGTGTGGTGCCCTATGCCATAGGCTGTTCGCGCGCTTAATCTGTATCCGGGGCTTCTCTACAACTCGTCTGGTTGCCCCCAGTCCAGTGGGTGCGGTTCTCCCGAGTTCTAAGTCTTGGCTTTATTCGAGCCAGCGTCTGATTAACACAAGGTCGATTCAGTTTTGGCTTAGGTCCTTTGAGCAACTATCAAGCTCTGAATTTCAACACTGTTTGTTTGATCGGTCATTGGAAGTGATTCCCTTAATTATGCGGAGTGACTGATATGATTGTCAATCTATGGCCCCGGAGCATGACTTCGTTGACTTTAGAGGGCTTTGGATCAGAGGACTGCTTATCTTCCAGTTCTCCTTCAAGGATAGCAGTCATAAATAAATTTCACTGATCTATCGGTTCGCCCTCATGACGCTTTAGTTCGGGAAAGACCTTCACGTTCGCGAAGGGTTTCTTTGGATCAAATGACTGTTGATCTATCGGTTTACCTTCATGACGCTTTAGTTCATGAAAGACCTTCACGTTCACGAAGGGTTTTTTGGATCAGATGATCGTTGATCTACAAGTTTTCCTTCATGATGCTTTAGTTCGTGAAAGACCTTCACATTCGTGAAGGGTTTTTTTGATCAGATGACCGTTGATCTACCGGTTCGCCTTCACGACGGTTTAGTTTGTGAAAGACCTTCACATTCACGAAGTGGATCAGATGACCATTGATCTACTGGTTCGCCTATACGATGCTTCAGTTTGTGACAAACATTCACGTTTGCGAAGATTTTTGGACCAGATGACTGCTGATTTACCCGTATACCTTCTCTACGCTTTAGTTCGTGAATGACTTTTGTAGAATATGCTAGTATATGATTTCTTTTTTATGATAATAAACACACACACACACACATATATATATATATATATATATTCGTTTAAATGTATTTGTTATTGTTCTATTTTATTTTTCATATAATTAAATAAATATTTGTTGAATAAAATAAATAACATAGAATTCATATTCAAACAAATATTTTATTCAAACAAATATTATATTACAAATTCAAACAGTACAAATTTGTGCTCTCACTACATTTTTACATTTTTCAATTACAATACAATTTCAAATGACATCACATTTTTCAATTTACAATTTACATCTCACTACAGAATAAACACTAACATATTAAAATTGAAAAAGAAATATTTATGCAGTGCAAAATAAAGTGTATGTTTGAAAATATCATTTGCCTCGGTTATTTGGGTTGTTCGTCATCGTTTATTTTTAATCCATCATACATGAACAACTTGTGACATGCACGGTGTATCACTGTACATGCCACAAGGCCATGCATACCGATATACACTTGCTTAAAACTGCAGGAACATGAGAGCACAAGGTCAAACCCAACCAAATGGAGGATTCAACTTAGGTGCAAACAAATATACACACGCAACCCAATCAGACCCTAAGTACAAAGCAAAAAACAACATAAAGTGTACCAAGACCAAAGTGCATATGTAACCACAACTAGCAATAAAACAACATACATGTATACTTATCAGAGCAAGGCTAACAAGGCTGCATGAACATGACTACAAGAACAAATCAAGACAAACTGAACACAAGTACTCAAAGCAACTAGACATAAATGAATGCATTCAGTTTTTAACATGAAAGTCTGCAGATTGGACTTACAAGGCAGCCAATTCCAAATGAACAAGTTCAATGAAAATACTATAAGAAAATACAGCAAAATAATAACTCCAAACAAGAACAGTCAGACTTAGAGTGTACCAATACTAGAATCATGTAACCAGGTCCACCAGACTTCAAAACTAGACCAGGCACAAGCACAAGGGCGGCAATGAGACCAGACATCCAGTGAAACAAGTTCAATGAAATGGTCTATACACATGAAGACTCATATGCAACAACCAAGTTCATATGCAAAGTCAAGGCATGAGGTAAAATGCTCACACATGAAGGCTTATAATTGAACCAGACTGCAAATGTGAATCCAATATGAAGACTTCAAAATATTAACCAGACTCAACACAACAACAAGACATAAAAACCACACAAGGGATGCAATAAGGACTGACTCAAGTGGAACCACCAGTGTGACATGAAACAAGACCAGGCTACAATGCAGACACAGACTAGCCTTACAACATATAACATGAAGATTCACATGAATGCAAATGTACACATAAATGTAATGCAACATCTTATGCAGACTCAAAGTGGTGAACCAGATCAACATACCAACCAGAGACAAATACAAGTACACAAATGCACACGAAGCCTTAAACAAAACCAGACATGTACGAGTTCAAGGAATTGGTCAGAGCACACACATATATACATACATGAATGTATATATGTATATAGTCATAAAGACCACTTCAAATTTTACAACACACACATATACATACATGAATGCATATACGTATACAGTCATGAAGACTACTTTAAATTTCACAAGACTCCATCAACAAGAAAGCAGTTCGAACCAGATAAATCATATGAAAGAAGAAAATAAAAATGAACATGTCAAAGCCAGTAAGAATAGAACATGGGTAACAAGTTCGAATTGAATGAGTTAAGATTCAAAGTCTAGAGTATCACAAATTCAAATGCTAGAAAAGAATGGACCAAATCTAATCGAGTATGAAATGAATAAGTCAAAAAATAAATACCATCGTCTGATTAAAAAATAACGGCCAACCAAAACTCACTGAAGAATTCAAATCG
Source organism: Allium cepa (assembly GCA_030765085.1). Classification (NCBI taxonomy): domain Eukaryota; kingdom Viridiplantae; phylum Streptophyta; class Magnoliopsida; order Asparagales; family Amaryllidaceae; genus Allium; species Allium cepa. The sequence goes on from CM060934.1 coordinate 610,074,999, forward strand.
AAAATACGAACATATATGTAGGGGTTTTCATCCCTATATAACTCAATCACATCATCGGTAGTAAATGTAATTCAAGTTCAAGAAAATACCAAAGCAATAAATTACTAAACTCGAATCAATGTAGAGAAAAATTGAAATTGAAAAAGAAAGTCTGTACCAATTTCATCCAAGTATTCGAGCTCGACAGATTGAAGCCACCAAGAGCGAATCAAAGCCAGGAGCAATTGACAAAGCAATTCAGCTCAAAAATATACATCAATCGATCAACTACAAGGCGGCAGCTTCAATTATACAGAAACCCTAGATTTTGTGTTGAAGAAATGGAAAAAGGGAACGACTAACTTTCTACTCAAAGGAAGAAGAGAAATTATCTTCATATTCTATTTAGAACAATAATAAGGAGACGTCTTCTTTTATTAACAACTGGGTCGGTCCTATTTTTCGGGCTTAAGTTTTATTAATTAGGGTTTTGGTTTTATTTTGTTTTGTTTATTTTCTTTTCTTTTTATATTCAAACAAAACTCTAGTTGTGTAACTAGGTCACGAACTACGGTGGTGTAGTTCGAGAATTCGTAACTCGGTAGCTGACTTGTGGAAGGGTCTTGAGCATAGAGTTAGGTTAATCATTAGTGGGTCGTAAGTTTACGTGTGTAAGCATCTGACTAATTAATTTCTAGTAGAAACTTTGGAGGCAGCACGTAGGAAGGGTTTTGCCGAAGCTAGGTAAATTTGTATGTGATTTCTTCAGCATTATTTACTATTATTGTTTTTATTTCGGCTTTAATTTTTATTATTATTAGTATCACCCTATTCACCCCTCTCCAGGGTGAAAATGATCCGACAAGTGGTATCGAAGCTAGGAACAAAAACAAATTTTCATTTTAAAATTTTGATTTTTCAAAAACTAATTTTTGTTTTAAAAATTTGATTTTTTAAATGGCTTCTTTTAATAATGCTTTTGCTGATGGACATTCCATAGTTAGACTACCCATGTTCAATGGTGAACATGCTTGTTGGAAAAATAGAATGAATTTTTTTTTCAAAAACCATAGATGCATGGAATATTGCTAAGATGGGATATAGGACACCAACTAGTGGTAGATAATCAAGAAATTGAAAAACTGATGGATCAATGGATAGATCTTGAAAATAAACTGCAGAATACTAACGCTAAAGCTATGAATTCTATTAATTGTTCATTAGATCAAATTGAGTTTAACAGTGTGTCACATTGTCTGACTGTGCAGGAAATTTGGCACACACTTGGAGTGACTCACGAAGGAACCTTCCAAGTCAAAGAATCTCGTCTTACCATAATTAGTAGCGAATACGAGAACTTCACAATGACAAAGGATGAAAGTGTCAAAGAAATGTATGGACAACTTGCTAATATTGTATACAAATCAAAAGCTCACCATACAAAGAATTGAAAATAGTTCAAAAAATCCTCAGAATTCTACCACGAAATTTTGAAGCAAAAGTCACTGCCATTCAAGAATCAAAAGATTTGAAACAAGTTAAAGTTGAAGAACTCGTCGAAAATCACACCACTTATGAGCTAGAAATCAAATTCAAGAAAGAACGTGAAGGAGGTGATACGCAAAAGAAATCTATAGCTCTCAAAGGAACAATGGAAAGTGATGATGACAGTGGTGATAATGGAGCAGCTGAACTGGCACTGCTAATAAAGAAATTCAAAAGGTGGAATCGCAAATATGGAAATTCAGCTCAAAATCAACAACTGAAAAGCAAAATAGTCAAAGTTCTACCGATTCAGAAGACAAGAGATCATTTGTCACAACTGCAATAAAGCTGGTCATATCAAGCCAAATTGTCCTCATAATCGACTTAGCCAAGGAAATAAACTGAAAAGGAGATGTTTTGCAGCTACTTGGGATGAAATTGACGAAGTTGATAAAAGCACTGGCAGTGAGAGTGAAAAAGGAAATTTGTGTCTTCAAGGAGAAACAACTGATAATGATGATGACGAGGCAAGCAGGGCATCAAAACTTATTCATTCAAAATTACTTGTATATTTTCATGAGGTAAATGGATGTTTTGAAAGACTTATGGAGAAGTACGCTAAAATTGAATCACAAAGAGATATTTTGATAGAACTAAATAAACAGCTTGATCAATTAGTTAAAAACTACCGAAATAAGAGCCATAAGTGTGATAAGTGTCCATCATTTAAAGAAGAAATTAAAAAATCAAAAATTAAAATTAAATCACTTGAAAATGAAATTCTGATTTTGAAAGACAGTGAAAATACTAAGAGAGAAAATTGTGTTAAAAAGTGCACTTTGTTATTCAATGGAAAGGAATCTCTCACAACACAAGTCCAACATTTGCCTACAACTTTAGGAAGATTTTCCAAAGGAAAAATCGCTAAATATGTTATTAAGGAAACAAACTGTTAATCCTATTAGACAAGGACTTGGGTATACTCAATCTGAATGTGTAAAAAGATAAACTTATCGTTTTAACTTCAAGTGCATGATTTGTAGAAAAATTAGACACAACCAAAATAATTGTTGGTTTAGACCCAAATACACTAAAATCATACCAATTTGGGTTCCTAAAGGCATAAATGTTAAATCCCTTAAAATCAAACAAATCTGGGCGTCGAAAGGAACAAATATAGATTGTTTTAGGTCTACACAAACATATTTTCAAAATCTTTTGTCACTTACAATCATGGACCTATAAAAACAAATAGGTCACAAAAATCTTTCCTCGTGTAGGTGTGGTGGCAGGCTAAGGATAACAAAAGTGGTATTTGGATTCTGGCTGTTCCAAGCACACGACGTGAGACAAATCAAAGTTCCTTAGCCTAGTACAAAGGGGCATAGTCACAATGGACAACAACAAAAATTATCGGTATAGGTAAAATAGGTAACGGTACATTTATCTTAATTGATATATTATATGTTGAATATCTACACCATAATCTGATTTCAATCAGCCAATTATGTGATAAGGAAATGAATGTTGATTTTGATTCTGATTGATGCAAAATCGCCAACCAATTATATTTTAATACCGAGAATGCTGTAAATACCTCTAGAGTCTTTGAACTAGTTATATAGATTTGTTTAGACTACCGATATTGGAAGTTTAGGTGGTAAGAGATGTTGTTTTGTATTGGTTAATGATTACTCTGTTCACCCCTCCTTAATTTTTACTTCTGCACTAATTTTTATCATTATTAGCACCACCTTATTCACCCCTCCTCTAGGGTGAAAACAATCCTACAACCTTCACGTTCGTGAAGGGTTTTTCGGATCAGATGACTACTGATCTACCGGTTTACCTTGATGATGATTTAGTTCATGAAAGACTTTCACATTTGCAAAGGGTTACTTGGATCAAATGAACGTTAATCTAATGTTTACCTTTACAACGCTTTAGTTCATGAAATACCTTCACGTTAACGAAGGGTTTGTTGGATCAAATGACTGCTGATCAACCGGTTTACCTTCATGATGCTTTAGCTCGTGAAGACCTTCACGTTTGCGAAGGTTTTTTTTGGATTAGATGACCACCGATCTACCAGTTTACCTTCACGACGCTTTAGTTCGTGAAATAACTTCACGTTCACGAAGGATTTTCCAGATCAAATGTTTGCTGATCTACCGATTTATCTTCACGATGCTTTAGTACATAAAAGTCCTTCAAGTCCGCGAAACGTCTTTTGGATCAGATTAGCGGTGGTCTACCGATTTACCTTTATGATGCTTTAGTTCATGAAAGACCTTCATATTCGCGAAAGGTTTTTTGAATCAGATGATCACTGATTTACCGGTTTACCTGCACGATGCTTTAGTTCATGAAAGACTTTTACGTTCACGTAGGATTTTTTGGATCAGATGACTGCTGATCTAACGGTTTACCTCCATGATGCTTTAATTCGTGGAAGTGCTTCACGACACTATAGTTTATGAAGGAGTTTTTGTGGTTGTATTTTCGGCGACCAGACGGCCTTGGAATGATAATTTATCGATTCCGAAAGGAGTTTTGGGTCATGCGTCCAATGACCTGAAGGTCTTAAAGCAATGTTTCATCGACTTCAAGAGGAATTTTTTTGGATTCAGCATGGGGGAACATGGTTTTATTGATTTCTGTAGAATAACGTGTTGGATCTGTTTGTTCGATGATCCTATAGATAAGATTTCTTGATGCTACCAGAGCAACGTCGGTTCTCAAAAGGGGGATCAACCTGACTCATCAAGGGTTTAGAAGCATTTCTTTTTCCATGCTATCTGCAATCCCCCTAGTCTCCTGGTATGGCTCATTTGGAAAAGGAAAGTAGACAAGGATGGATGAGAGGGCATCACTTTAGGTTGTTGCCCCATTCTTTAGTTGTCAGCCAACCAATGTGCTATTTGATAATCATCCTTTCGTCTGATTTCATTGGGGTGCTTTTCTACTGGGACTTAGTAGCCTTGCTTGGGCAGAAGGTCCCTGAGGTCTTATAGCTCCTTCACCATTTGGTATGTTCTTTTGGAAGTTGTCGGGTTTGCCTTCTTCCAATTGCACTACTTCTAGTCTTTAGAACCGGTTTTCCTTCCCGTAGAATTCTTCCAAGGTAGTAAGTTGTTTCAACCACTAATGATTCCCGAGGGCCTTATAGTAGACTGCATCCGTCACCATCACTTCATCCATATGCTAGTCATTCCTATAAAAAAAAGCAATTTCTAATCAGTTATACAGTTGTATAAAAGGTATAGTTGGCATGATAAACTTCTTTGGATATTATGCATGTTGAACGGCTTCGGTGAATGGGTTTCGATTGGAGAAGTTGCTCTAATCACTGTCTGACCGATCCATTTTCAAGGTACGGCTGTTTGTAATGCTTGAGGATGGTATATGCATGATTGTCTATGCTTGAATTATTAGAAATGCCGATTGAATGACAAATCACTTATGATGGGGTCATGGATCAGTGATGATTCCCAAAAAATTTCAAACTAGGTAGATCGGTTTGGGGTAACAAAGATGGCCTCATAAGGTTGCATTCCGAATTTATAGGTATTTGGACTTCGTATGTTCGAGTTATGGGCAAAAGAAGATGGATCGACATTGATGGATCGATGGTATTTTACTTGGAGTCCGACCTAGAAAATTTGCCATTTGCTTGGAGTCAGCACATGGTTCACTTGGAGTCATAGAATTTGAAGTGTTGGGTTGGTGGCAAAGGTTGCTTGGAGCCATTTGCATATTTGCATGGAGAAAATCTTGGTTTTAACCGAGTCTAATTTTCGGTCATAATTTCCTGGGTTTACTTTGAGTCAGATGGGTGACTTCTCAAGTTCGACTTCGAGTCGGGACTTCTAGAATCTGCTTCGAGTCAAATAGGTGATTACCCGAGTTCGACTTTGTGTCAACCCTGAAGAGAGTTTTTCAATGACCATTTTGACGATTTTTGACGATTTTCGACGATGACCATTCGTGATTTGACGATGGGAGCTCCATGATGGGATTGAAAGCTAGTTAGTGGGGAGTGATCACAATATACCATGGGAGCTTGGCCTGTTAATCGATCTCGGTTTGTATCAGATCTTCTTGGTTCTCCTACCCTCAAGAGTAACGTTTGAGTGGAAGTTCCTCATCCATTGCTTAGCACTGTGCTAAGGCATGGGTTTTAGAACTTGTTCTAGCGTTTGGACGTTGGCATTTTCATCCAATTTGTCTTTCTCAAATTGTTTGCCATGTTCAGAGCCGTAGAGACTCATCGTTATATCCTCCCTTGGGGTTTTCACCCCTAAGTTAGGGTTTGCAGCAGGCGCTTTTGTAGTAGGTGGATTGTTAACATTATCTTCCATCATAATTCTTGGAGCTCCGCCCATCGCTTCCTTTTGCTTTTGCCTCCAATCGATTATATCCCCTTCGAACGATCCAGTGTTAGACCTTTGCCTGAGTTAGGTTCCCTGTCAAAGCACCAAAATATTAATCTAAAAAAGGGGTCAACACCCTGGATTGAGTGTGAAAGAACCAGCTCTGTTCTTATAGAGCACTAATATAGAAAATAAATGTAATAGAGCATAAATAGAAAGAAGACAAGAAGATTTTTATAGTGATTCGGCTTTTAATGAAGCCTACGCCCACTTTATAGTTTTTATTATTGCTGATCACTTTTACAAAGTTAATTCGATTATAAAGCTCATGAATATTCTAAGTTAGATCAAGTCCCCGGTGTTAGAGTTCACTGGAGAATCATAGTGAACCCTTTGGATAATCATTGTGAGGAAGGTGAGGAGTGAAGAAAGCTTTCTCTAGAGTTTCCACAACCAGTCCGAAAGTTCCCTTTATGTTGTAGGTAGGAGAGTATTTATAGAGGTTGGAGAGCTACTGGGCCAAGCCCGTTTTGCCAAAATGTTTACACACGATCACATGATGGCACACTGAAAATTGTGTCATGAACCGAGCTAACTCTATGGGTCGCTAGCGATCCATAGATTAGGCCCGAAGGCGATCCAATGCCTTCGTGTATTCCTCTTGCTTTGTCTAGCAGCGAACTTACAAAAATATATGGATCGTTGGCGATCCATATACTTAGCAAAATTTTTGGTCTTCATCTTCTGGATCATGATGTAGGAAGATAGATGGGATCACGAGCAAACATTATGAATCGCTAGCGATCCATAGGATATGGATCGCTGGCAATCCATGTGTTTAGCCTTTTTTTGCTTTCTTTTGGCTTCTTCGTGGCTCCTTTTTCTAGTCCTTTCGGTTAGCTTTTGAGCTACTCCGACTCGATCAGGTTGTTTCGACTTCTACTGGTTTAAAAACCCGGATAACTATAATCATAATACAATCGTGCGATAATGGGAAAAATGAATAATCCAGCATTCATTAAGCGCAAAGGGTTACACATTCCTATAATTACACAATCTCCAAAACAGTCCATGCATAGTTTTCTTAGGTCACTACGAACGTGCATTAGTTTTCTCAAGATTATTACGAACCTATATTAGTTTTCAAGGGATGACAAGAAACCTATATTAGTTTTTCTGGTTGACTAAAAACCTATCAGGTTTACGTGGGCCAAAGATATAACAAGATAATCCAAAATTAATTGTCCAACAAGCGTAAATAACCTCAACTTCAGTCCAACAGAAAATAAAATGGTGAGCGTAGTTGCTACATGTTCTTTGCTTTGTGTAATATCATTTTCACATGTCCTTCAGCTAGGCCCTACACATTGGAATCGCGAACCTGACCAACCATGGGTTAAATGGTTGGAGGATAGGGCGCATCCCCGCCCTAGTCTCCACCGTTAAATCTTAAATCTATTTTTCAAAATGTCGACGAGTCATGTCTTTTGATCTGTTCGGGCATCCTAATACGATTTTGATTTTCACGATCCCATGTATGCAGTTCTACTCTCTAAGAAGTTTAAGTCTAACCATACCCACTATTGAAACAACCCTAACTGGTCATTTATTCCCCAAATCCCTAAGGTCATAATGTTGAGTGATTTTGTATAACATACAAGTGAGCATGTCAACAATTCAATATGTGCAATAATGACTAATCAAGATATAAAAATGAACATACTATGTATCAATAATCAACTAAATATGCTCAATATGATAGTCAATTTATGTGTAATTTAGTTCTTCAAAACAATAGCTTCCTCCTTAAAAACTCTTTCAAAAACGGACTAATATATTTTTCCTTTCTTTTAAAATCTCATAAAAATACTTAACAAAATCATCTTTTTGTTTAAGTAAAATTTAGCCTCAAATTAGAGTGAAAATCTTCCTACTATTACCAAATGTTATCCCCCGCTTTTCAAATCATAGGCTATCATGCCCTTAATGTGTACTTGCTTTTGCACATTAGCATATAGGCCAACGCTTTAAATTTTACTTACTTTCGCATGTTAAAATATAGACCATCGCGTCTTAAATTTTTTACAACCGTTTCCTGTTAAGAATAAAGGTCATTGCGTTCAAACATGCTTGAAGTCATTGTGTGTTTTATAGTTATTGTATTCTAAATTCAACCACAACCATTGGGAATATTCTTCCTGTATAAGTACTTTGCCTACATTCGATTTCATATGGTTGGTTTTGTGCATTAATGTAGGACAGGCCTTCACGTGCAATAAAATACATATAACCTATGCATATAAAATATATACAACCTTTGCATACAATGTACAAATATATATAACCTTTGCGTAATATAAGTGCTTGCCTTCTCATGTGTGTGCTAGCAACATTCTTCATTCTTTATTGTTTTCTTTCACTTTCTGTATGCCTTCACGTGTTGTGTTTTGTATGTTGGAAAAATGCCTTCGTGCATTATTAAATTTCTATTTGTAGTCATCGTAGGCTATTCTTCGCATGCATTTTTTTAGACTTTCATGATTATTCACTCTTAAGTGATCGCATGCAAAAAGCTTCCACATGAAATCCTCTTAAATGCCTTCATGGCCATTTCCATTTGCAACATGCAAGTGTATGTATGTATATTTTGTTTCATGACCTTACATTTGTTATTTGAACTGACACCATGTAGGTTGATTATTTGCTTTCATTCATTTTATTTCATATGTTTGCTTATTGTATTGCCTTCATGTGTAATTACATTTATAATTGCTATTGCATAAAGGCATCGTGATATATCATATAGGGTCATCGCGATATGTCATATAGGGGGTCATCGTAGGGCTATCATTAGCCTTCATGAATTAAAATGCTGGGTCCTAATGTGATGTCCACTTTTCTATTCTAGCTTTCAGGCATAGTTTTTCTTGATCCAATATAAAGTTTGGCGTTCACTGATTAGTTTCACTTAATCAAAAATGGTTCAATGTAAGTTTTATAATTAAATTAAAAATTCCACTTTAACAACTTCTTTTCTACCAAACACAATTTAGTGTTGAATTTCTATTATCCAATTTTATCCTTTTCAGTTCTCTTTCTAAAATATATTAACCCCCAAAATTCACTAATTAATTAATTTTTTCATAATTGTTAACATTTCCCTTCACTAAATATTTGATATAAAATAGAAAATTGATGGGAAAAATCTCAGAAATACACCAAAAACTCAATTTTATTGTGACGACCCGTAATTTTTAACAAATTAAATTGGAATAATTAACTGATTTTAAATATTTAAAAGTTAATTTTAAACTTTAATTCCAAATATTAATATTTACTTGATAATTAAATTATTGAATTATATAATTCAGAATTGGGTAAAATGTTGAATCTGGAGTTTTAAGCCTGTTAAAAATAATTTGAAGGCCTATAAATTTTTTATTGGTAGCACTGAGGGTAGTGAAAGTGTTAGAATTGAATTTGGGAGTGTTTTGTTCCGTTTTGAAAATTTATCGTTTAAATTAAATTTAAAAATAGCCTTCCGAGGCACAATCTTGGAATTCAACGAAACTAGTTCCATTAGATCTGTAATAGTTAGTTATTATCGAATTTTAATTTTCATAGCAATCGGAGTTGTCATTTGACCCTGGCAGCTCAAAACGCTAAGAAACTATTTTAATCGATTTAATTTAAATTTGATCGTTTTCTTCTGTAACTCGCGCATACAATCAAATTAGCCTCCGAAACACGTTCCATTGTGTTCGAAGTGCGGAAAAAACCTTACGCAGTTAAGAAGCTTCCCTAGATTGATATTTATCTCCGTCCTCTAATCTTCAAACAGTAAATCGAGTTCGAACTCACTAAAGAAAAAAAATGGAAGCTTGGATTTCGAATTCACGGCAAACCACTCTTCATTTTCGTCTTCCTCAACTTGAGCCGATCGAAAAGATGGGGTCTTTCACAAAATAAAAAATCAATAAATCGAACTCTCCCTTCAATTTAGAAGCCGAGCCCTTTTCTCTCCTCTTCGTATTCTTTTGTGCAGATGTTAAGTGCCGACATTCCTGTTGAAATCATGCGATTTGAGCTCCAAACCTTGGCACATCTCCGCCTCCTCATTCTTCTGTTCCAAATCGAAATCGAAGAAATTGCAAATCGAAGATGAATTTCATGACGGCCTCATTGTTCTGCTCGAAATCGAGCACGGCGAAGGAAGGGAGATATGGGAGGGTCGCGACCAGATACAGCAAAGCGCGTTCGACTTTGTTGCGGTTGTGTTGGCGATTGGCGAGTCTTGGAGCAGTTAGGGTTGGCGTTCGCGATACGCGAGGCTGGGTTGGAGGGTTGCGTGATGGAACTCGGCAATGTGGGTTGGGGGTTGGCAGCGATACTCGGCGACAAGGTAAGCTTTTGTTTTCTTTTTCTCTGCCCATTTTAATTTAACTAAATTAATAATTTATATGTAGAACTTTAGAAAAAAAATAGTAATACACTATAGAAATATATATATATATATACATAGTTTACATATTTAAAATTTTAATAATATATATATATATTCATTGACTGGTATTTTTCAAATAATTTATTTAGGCGATTAACTTGTTAAATTAAATTATTTGTTTAAATAAAGATTTAATTAAATTAAATTTATAAAATGGAAATCAATTTATTTAGCTAACTTATATAATTATTTGACAATTAGAAAATATTTTATAAACAGAAAATTAGTTTGAAATTAACTTATTAGGTAAAATGAAATTTATTAAATAGAAATTGATTTGTCCAAATAGTTCAAATATTCGTAAAATCATATAATGTTTATACAAGGTCCAAAATTGGGAATAAGGGTCGAGATGGAATTAGATTGCCAAACAAAGATCAAAGGTGAGTAAATCTTACTCTGTTGGATAATTATTTAAATTTAAATGGTTAAATTTAAATAATTGGTTGAATGATTAAATTGATTGGATGTGCACTGATGATGATGTGACTTTGGTTTTGGATGATTCTCGAGTTAATTGTTGTTTGACTCGAAGTATTTAGGTTTTAAATGGTTTTAAACTTAAATCATAAAAATGAAAATGGTTCAGTTTAAAATCAATAAGGGTTTAATGATCGGTGAATCATTAAATAGGTAGGATAATTTAGATGGATAATTAATTAATCAAATTAATTAATGATTTGGGCTAATTAATTAAGTTTAAGTTAATTTAGAATGATCGTTGGGTGGTTTAATAATTAATTACTTGATGTAATTAATAAAATAGAATTACTTTGTGTAATTAATTAAGAGATTAATTAGGATAATTAATTAAGGAGTAATTAATTATTAATGAAGTAAATAAAAAGGGTGAATAATTACAGGTTGAAATAAATCAAAAATGATTAATATCGTGGTTGAATTAATGTAATTAATTTAGATTAAGAAAAATTAAAATACAATTGGAAATCACTAATTTATATAATTAATGATGTAATTAAAGATTGGTAAATGAAAATTGATTAATCCATAATAAGTGACTTATGAGAAATTAATTAATATAAGTAATTAAGGATTAATGTAATTAATATAGATAATTAATTTATGAAGTAATTAAGATTACTTATTGAATTTGGTTAAGAAGAATTAATATCGTGAAATTAAATAAAGATAATTACTTGAATGTAATTGAAAATAATTAATCCAGGGTGATTAATTAAGATGAATAAGGAAGGGTTGATTATTTAATTGACTTGGAATTAATTAATGAAGGAATCTAAGTGATTAAGGTTTAAAATTCAAATTAGAATCAATTGAATTGATTTGTATGTGATTAAGCTTTGCTTATGGATGATTGAATGGTATTGGATGCTTTGAATGAGTTGATATCTCTGATATGAAATGTTGTGTATTTCATTTGTATAACATGGGTTAGGATGACATGAGACTCGAGGAGACCAGGGTCGGGTATTAGGAAATACCCGAAACTACTTCGAATTTTTATAGATTGATATGTGAAATTTGTAGGCTGGAATAAAGTGATTTAAAGGAATTGGACTATTAAATCTAAACCATGGTTCTTAAAAAATGTCTGGAATAAGTGATGTCTATAATAAATTATGGCTTTGTGAATTGAAATGAGTTAACCCGTGTTTTATATAAGTTGTATGCTTTGCATTCCATGTTAGATGGGTTTACTCACACTGGTTTCCAGCCTGACCCGGGTGTTACTTTGGTGTAATGCTCGGATCAAACCGAGTATTACAGATTTTCAGGTAAGGACGTTCTGGAGCTCAGGAGTCGAGCTGGATGGCAAGAACGTATAGGATATTTCCGTTGTAATTATATTATTGTAAATCTGAGGCATGATAATTGTATATCCAGTGTCTGTATAAATGTGTAACTCTGATGTATTTAAATGTAATCGACAGAATGCTTTTGTAAACTATTATTATTTATTATTATACTTTATCCGCTGCGAATGTGAGATGTTGTTGTTTCTGTTCTTCTTCTTCTATCTCTTTCTTATTTTTCATAACTATCTGGAATTTTCGGGATCGAAAATTTCGGGTCGTTACAGTTGATATCAGAGCTGAAAGGTTAAGCTTGAACCTTGGCTCTGGTGGGGATTATTCATTAAATAGTGTCCGTTGAACTCTAGGATGAGTTGAGTATATACATATATGAGTGTGTACTTGTTATTTTCTTATATAAAGATTTTAAATGATTTTATATAGAAGTATATTTTGATATATAAAGAAATATTTCATTCTGATAAATATTAAGGCGATTGGTTGTTAAATTATTGAAATTAAAATTAAGAAGTAATATAATACAACCAAGTTGAAGTCTTGAATTGGAATTAAATTAAGTAAAAACAGAAACACAACAAAATTAAAATTTAATTAATTGAAAATGAAATTCTAAAATTATAATTCATAAATTAAATTGTTTAAAAGATTTAAATAAAGGTAAGTTTGAAATGGATTCAAACTGAAATTTAGTCTTGAATTTATAGAAATAAGGATAATATAAAAAGGAATTGGTATCTAGATATGATAACCTTGGGTATTATCATAAATAGTTATTGTGTTTAATAATGATATATTTGTTATTAAGTAAGCCAAATGAAGTAAATTTATAAGATGAGTATAACTTTTAAATTAAAGTAGATTTTATATGATGATATATTTGTAAGATGATATATTTGTACCATTCCATCATATCAATTAGTTGCTAAAATATGTTTCAAATAATGTCTTCTCCTGTCTTACCCCTTCTCACCCCTCCTACCATACTCTCAACTGTTCATGTCCTTTCTCCCATTCCTACCCACTCCCCGACCGTCCTCCCTTCATCTCCCTCCTCTGACCGGCCTCCTCCTCCCGTTCCACCGCCTCCAGTCCTTGCCTCCCACATTCCTTCCTCTTCCTCATCTCTTCCTTCAGTTGATCCCTTTCCTCCTCTGCTTCCATATCCTCATCCATCATCATCCACTCCTCCTTCAGCTGTCCCATCTTCTTCTTAGTCTTTACTTTTCACATCGAAGCCGAGGAATGCAGGAACTTATATTACTGTTCATTTTGATCTTCAATATTTGGGTTCACCTCTGTCTCCACCACAGGAGATTATTAATGAGGGTATTAAATCATGGTCTGATTGTTTAGTAGGTTTCTTCCTTGCCGGTACTATGAACTACATGGCAGTTAAAGCCTACCTTGATAAGGCTTGGAAGCTTAAAGGCTCTTATGAGATATATTTTGATAAGCTTAACTACTACTTTAAATTCTCCAATGAAGAAGACAAGTTTTTTATCCTTAAAAAAGATCCTTTCTTCATTCGTGGTCAAATGTTTATCATTACGAAATGGAATCCTACCTTTGTTTCTGCTCATGCAGCGGTTAGAACTGTACCTGTTAGGGTTCATCTTCATAGAATCCCGATATTAACATGGACTCTACTTGGGATCAATTGGTTGGCGTGTCATATTGGAAGATTAATTTGCTTTGATGAAAATACGGAGAAACTGAAAAGATTTGAGTTTGCAAAATGTTTAATTGAGATTTCTCCTGATAAAGAGCTACCTGTTAGTCTTTCTGTTGGTGATGATTCATGTCCTGATGTCATTCTTGATTATGCTTGGAAACCTCTTATCTGTACACATTGTAAATTATTTGGCCATGCTACAGCTAATTGTGAAAAACATATTGCCTCTGGAAAATCATAGGAAATGGACGGTAAGAGAACAAGTGTTGTGGTTGATGATTCTAATACTATCAAGGCTGGTCCAGTTATTTTACAAAAGAAAAGCTTATTGTTTAAAGGTAAAAGGAAATTAAAACCTTTTCAAAAATTATGGAGAAAGGTGAATAAGGATGATAAATCAATAGTATGGTTCATTTTGTTGATATGGAGCATCAGGCTGTTGTGGATATGGTTGTTGTCTCACCCACTTTGAAGTCAGTGGAAGTTGAATTCAATCAATCTTTGGATCTTGCTGATATGGTGGATCCAAAAAAATTACAACCTGAATTGTTAGTGGAGGATGTTATTACTTCTCTGGGCATTTTTGGTGAATTAGCACTTAATTCCTCGGGGTGTGGTGATGCATCTACTGTCACTGATGCTCTTCAAATCCCAACATCTATTTCTACCTTCAACTTGTTTCAAGATCTGAAGTAGATAACCATCAGTGTTCTGATGGTGTATCTACTCATAATAATTTTTCAGTGCTTCAATCCTTAAATGAAGAATTTGAAGAGAATATTGAAGACATCATGACACAAAATGATCAATCTAACCTTTCAAATGGCAAACAGATTCTTCTTCCACATGATTCCATCAATATCGGCAATTTGGGCATGCACAATGATATGCACAGTACTATGCACACTTCTGAACAGATTCCTGTCCAATCTTCAATCCTAAACTCTAATGTTCTCTCCATTTCTCCTTACTCATCTATATCTCTCCCAAAAAAAGTCTTCTCTGACATTAATCCTGTCCAATCCAGTAATCTACCTCTTTCTCCTTCTTCAAATACTCAATCCTTACCTGAGTGCTCAGTCTCATCCTACCAAAATAAAAGGGGAAGACCTAAAAAATCTTTCAAACATAAAAAATCTTCTCCTGATTTTGATAATGGAATTCATTATTCCATTGACCAAGTTTCTCCTTCATTGCCAATCTCATTTGACCTCAACAGTTATTCCTCTGGTGTTAGAACCCAAGCTTACACTCAATTCAATTTATGATTCATAGAATAGGATTCTGGAACATAAGGGGTGCATGCTCCTTGTCAAAACAACTAGAAATTAAAAACTTCATATCAACCTTCAAAATTCAGATCATGGCAATTGCAGAAAAAAATTAAATCATGTCAAATCCCTCAAGGCCTCTCAATTCATTAATTCTGACTGGAAATTTATCAACAATCTATCTCAAGCCCCTTTTGGCAGATTATTAATTCTCTAGAATCCTTCCATCTTCTCTATTACCCCCCTCTGTGTTCACTGACAGTACATTCACACTCTGATCTCTCACATCCCTTCTTCCTCCAAATTCCACATGACATTTATATATGCTGATAACAATAGTATGCATAGACAACTCTTTCTTGACTCTCTTCCCTCTCTTCAAACCTCTAATATTCCTTGGATTTGTGTTGGTGATTCGAATTGTATGCAATTTTCTACTGACTAATTTGGTGGAGCTCCTCTTACTTATCAACAAACTAAACCCCTCAACAAAGCTATATATGAGTCTAATCTCCTTCCTATTTCTGCCAATGGCTGTTTCTTTACTTGGAATAATTCCAGTAAAATTGGCAAGTACACCTTTTGTAAACTTGATAGATCCTATCAAAACCTTTCATCTATTCTAGCCTGGCCTAACCTGAACTGCATCATTCCTCCTCCTTCTCTCTCTGACCACTCTCCTCTTATCTTAGACTGGGGTAAAACTTATGAGAGAAGACATTCCTCATTTTCATTTTTTAATAATTGGACTTTGCATCAGGACTTTATGAATATTGTTACTAACTGCTGGTCTTTTAAAGTATATGGTAATCCAATGTACATTTTGCAGGCTAAGCTTAGGCACTTGAAAGATACTCTCAAACCTTGGGCTAAAGACAATTTTGGAAATGGTAATAGCCTATCTCATTCAGTTCGAACTAATTTACTTAAAGTGCAAATGGATATTCAGTTATGTTTGGATCAATCGGTACTTGCTAACCTTGTGTCTCAGGAGTATACTCTAAACAAACTTCTTGCAAATACTCTTATAGAAGAAAATAAGATGGCTTACCAAAAGGCAAAAATTAAGTGGTTCATCCATGGTGACAAAAACTCTGCAATCTTTCATGAATCGTTAAGAACCAAACACTCTGCGGCTAATTTATCCAGTCTCCTTGATAAAAATGATGTTCTATATTCTTCTCCTGAAGCTGTCCATGATGCCTTTTTGGATTACTTTCAATTTCTTCTTGCCTCCCCCAACAATCCTCATATACACAACCAATTATTTGAGAACATTTCCCTTCCATCCTTATCTGCTCAGGCTTCTGATTTTCTTATGCAAGAGATTACTGCTGATGAAATTAAAGAAAATATTTTTGCAATGAACTCTTCTAGTTCACCTGGTCCTGATGGCTTTAATGCCCACTTTTACAAATCTGCTTGGCTTGTTATTGGTACTGATGTGATTAAGGCTATTAAGAACTTTTTCAAACACAACAAAATGCTTTCTGGTATTAATTCCACCAAAATTGCTCTTATTCCTAAATCAGAACATCCGTCTTCTGTTACTCAGTTCAGACCCATTGCCTATTGCAACGTGATTTACAAATGCATATCCAAGATTATGGAAGCTAGGATGAAAACTGTTCTTCCTGGAATTATCTCGTCCAATCAAAGTGCTTTTTTTCGCTCCAGAGACATCACTGATAATATACTTCTCTCTTCTGAATTGCTGAAAGATTATGATAGGAAAAATATTTCTAAACGTTGTGTGTTAAAGCTTGACATTCAAAAAGCGTATAACACTCTCCAATGGAAGTCAATTATATACATTCTTCACAAGATGAACTTCTCAATTCCCTTTCTTTCATGGATATGTACGTGTGTTTCCACAGTTAAATACTCTTTAAGCTTTAATGGCAATTTATTTGGTTACTTCAAAGCTACTAGGGGTATTAGGCAAGGCGACCCCATGTCCCCGTACTTATTTGTTTGTGTCATGGAATTATTCACTTCCCTCTTGAATAATTTCTTAACTTCTTGAATACCATCCCTTATGCAAAAATTCTGGTATCTCCTCCTTACAGTTTGCTAATGACCTTCTTCTTTTCACAAAACCTACCTCTAAATCTATTAATGGAGTCCTGTTTATATTGGATGATTTCAAAGCTCTTACTGGCCTTACTATTAACAGGAACAAATCCAAAATTAGGATTGCAGGCATTTATGATTCTGAAAAACAAGCTATCTACTGTTTGACTGGTCTCAATCCTATACATTACAATGATGATTACTTAGGAGCTCCTCTTTTTTCATAAAGTCAAGACCGGTCAATGTCTCAAACTTTATGAAAATATTACTGCAAGAATTTCATCTTGGCCTATCTCTAAGTGTTCTATGGTTGGTAGACTTGTTGTAGTTAAATCCATAGCCACTTCCATGTGCCTTTATTATGCTCGAATCTTCATTCTGCCTGCCAAATTAATTTCATGATTAACTCTGCCCTTAATCATTTTCTGTGGCATGGTAATCCCTTTTCTAACAAGCCTATTCCTATTACTTTCAAAAAGATTTGCTGCCCCTATAAATTTGGTGGTCTGGGTATCATAAACATTACTCAATGGAATAAGGCTACTATCTCGAAGCGAATAGATAAAATTTATAAATTTGGTAACAACGTATGGGCTTCATGGGTGAGGATGAATTTAATCAAAGACAATAAGTTTTGGTCTATGGAAATTCCTATGGACTGTAGCTGGTCTTGGAGGAATCTGCTCAGATTAAGGAAGGTTTTTCTTCATATTTTCCATGCTGGACTTCTTCATAAAAATAAAATCTCCTTCTGGTTTGATCCTTGGGCTGATCAGGGTCTCATTTTAGCTGATTTGATTATCTACAACATCAGAAACATGACTGGTATTCCTGAGCAAGCTACTGTTTCATCGATGTGGTCTGAAGGTTCCTTACTGCTGCCTTCCTCTAGTTCTTCATCTGTCCGTGCCTGTAGGGATATTATTCAATCTAAATCCTATTCGAGTAATGATTTTCATGCTAAGTGGTCTCATAAGTCTCATAAAATCAAATTAATCTGTTCCAGTATGCAGGATCCTTCTCAATTTTCTATTTTTCCTTGGCACTCTAGAGTGTGGGATGCTGGCTCTGTTCCTAAAGAAAATTTTCTACTTTTTAAGATTATTAAGAATGGGTTACACACGCTTGATAAAGTTATGGTGATGGGTATTAGTCTTGATGATACTTGCATTCTCTGTCATAAATTCAGGGAGACTATCCATCATTTATTCTTTGAATGTGAATATACTTTCTTTATTTGGGGAAGCATTCTAAAGACTATAAATTTGCATCACCCCGTTAGAGACTCTTCAATGGAATGGCACAACATTTTCAAGGCAACTAGATGGACATCGCATATGTGCTCTTTGCTTCTGCGTGTTTTGAAAAAGTCTTTACTGTTATACGGATGGAGAGGAATAGTAGGGTGTTTAGAAATGTTGCTACTTTGAAACATATACTTGTCAATTCATCCTTCATAACTTTAGTCAGTAATCTTTTTCTCCTGTATTTTCATTTGTTTTTGATCTGATGGTATGCCATGGATCGTTGTAATTCTCTTTTTCTTTCTAATATATGGTAGGCACCATTTAACCCCGCTGGCTTTGCCAAAAAAAAATAAACCTAAGTCTAGAAACAATCCATGGTTTCAAAGAGTTAAAGAAAATAAAAAATAATATAATTCTGACTATTTTGAATATAGTCTTATTTTAAAACAAGAAATGTTTGGAAGATTTTTGAAGGAATTTGTTTTGAAATTAAAACTAAGGGTGGTTTAAAAATTTAAAAGTAGCCTGGTGTGTAAAGGAAATAAATATGAAATTAACTCTAAGATTGAGTTTTGAATTTTCTTTGGAATGTGATATGATGCGAAACCCAAAGTGAAGCAAATTTTAAACTTAAGTGGAATGGATGTTAATCTGAAGGTATAAAATTTGAATGGGAACTGGGATTAAATTCAAGCAGGGATTGAAATGATTTGAAATTGAAGTGGGTTCAATTGATATTATTCCATATTGATTGGAATAATTTGAAATTATAATTAAAGTGAATAGGATTAAAATAAAATGGAATTTGATTTGAAGTTGGAAAGAAAGTGAGGATCAATTCAACTTGAATTGGGAATAAATCAAGTTGTTTGCACCGAAATTGGGCAACACCCTTCGGGAGTTTTTGAAGAGATAATAAATGAAGAATTTAAATTGAAAACGAGGATTATCTAACAAAAACTCCAAGTCACAGAAAAGTAAATTGCACAGAAGACAAGAATTTAGAGTGGTTCGGCAATGCGCCTACGTCCACTATGAAGCTTTATCACTTTATTGCTTAGTACTTGAAGGTTACAAGTGTTTTGAAGCAAATTACAACAGACAACAGGCTTAAATTCGAAATCAGTAGCCAAGGTAGTGGTATGGAGTGATTTTGGCAGCGTTTAGGCGTACTCTATCTCCCCAAATTCTCCGACCCCCATTCTGAATGACCAGGGGCTCTATTTATAGGTGTGGAAGGCTGAAATCCCGCCTAAAACTCAGGGAGGCTGCTTGGCACGTGAGGGGGCCCATAAGCCCACGTTCTCGGGATCCGTGCCCAATTTGGGGTCGATTCGAAGTAAGGTTCGAGTCGATCAAAAACGTATCCAATCGAGGCGAAATTTGGTGTGGACATTCTTCAGTGTATAATCAAGCTTCTGTTAAAATTTCATAGCGTTTGGATCAAGGGATTGAGATATATGATCGATTCAAGAGTCTTCGTGTACTCTGTTTGCTTCGACTCGACCCTATGGACTCATTCGAATCCATATGGTTCGAATCCATATGGTTCGAATCCATATGGTTCGAATCCATATGGTTCAAATCGATCCTTTTGTATGTGGAGGCGGCGACGTGGTGCTTTGATGGATTCGAGGCTATCGATTCGAAGAAGTGCTCCCTTCGAGTCGATTAAATACACGTTCCTTCGTATCAATCGTGGAAGGCCGTGGTTGATTGATACGAAGTTTCCTTTGCTCACTGGATCCGAAGAATGCTAAGGCCTGGAGTCGAAGCCATTATGGGTTCAAACGTGGGCGTGTGACGATGGGTTCGAAGCAAGGTGACTGGGATGGATTTGAATCAATGTGTGGTCGATCGATTCGAACTAAGGTATGCACGTATGGCTTCGAAGCATGGCTGTTGAGGTCTCGTTCGATGGAGTCGAAATTGATGGGTGCGAGGTAAACACTGGCTGATGGATTCGAACTAGATGGGTTTGAATTATATGGGTTCGAACCAAATGAAGGGGTGATGGATTCGAACCGAGCAAGGTCCATTTCTCCCAACTTGAATCCATCATAACTTGAGCATACGACCTTGGATTGACTTGAAATTTGAGATGCGGACTTCTATGATCATTCTTGTCATGTCTTATCAATTGTAGCTCAATCTGGACTCGGACAAAATTCATCGACATCCATAGCGAAGCTAAGTATGATCAATTTCTGAGACGAACTGTCCTTCGTTTTCGATCGATCTTTTGGTATCACGGCTTTGCCAAGAAGTGGGATAACACTTTGCCCCCCAAAGTACGTCTTGTGAGAACATGACGTGCTTTGAATAGTTGCCATTTCTTCTGAAAAATTATTGCTCTCTTTTTGTTGAGACTCGTACGATGTATTGCTGTAACCTTGCGTTGATATGATTGACTGTTGTATAATAGCGCTTAGCCGTTGGTTGTTGTATTTGTAATAGGATGAGTGTTTGATCCCTGTAAAATTTTAAAATCAAATGTTAGTTCGATATGCATGCACATATATTAGCTTGACCCTTGTTAACGTCGTGCGTCCATGAGTCATGTTGATTTTATTTGCTATTGAATTTCGTATCGATTTTCTCCTGAATCGGTATACAGGGTGGACAAGTAATTTTTCATATTCGAAATGATTTTGTCCATCTTTATCGGTGGTTCTTGATGGATTCGAAGCTATGTTTGCACGAATCGATGGCTTTCGAATCGATGGCCTGATGGACATCGTGCTTCGAATCGATGAGGCCCTCAACCCAGCCTCTGTTCGCATCGACACTGCATGGATGGATTCGAAGTGTTAATGGGTTCGAATGCGATGGTTTCGAATGTGATGGATTCGAACGTAATGGGTTCGAATTTGGCTTGTTCGAATCGATGGAGTATGGCGAGTGACCGGCGGTAGGAAGTCAACATAACCGGGAGCCGAAGTGCCACGCGTTTTCTGTGGATCCCATATAAATACTTAAGGCCAACGTCACTCTTACTTTTTACTTTTTACTGTTGTTATTTCTTCATCTCGACCCTTCAAAGCAAGAAACTACCGTGTCTTTGCATTCGACTCGATAAAATTCCATCAAGTCTTTGTTTGCAAACGAATCCAATCAGGTAATTTAAGGGACCGATTCGATTGTAGAACTACGAAACCGAAAATTTATCATCGATTTCGATCATTACTTTCGAACACCTTGAGGAGTAGTGATATCTGAGATGGGTTGACTCGCTGGATCTGGGGAACAAATCCATATGATTCGAATCGATCCTGTGCATTGTCGGGGAGAGGTATAAGCAATGATGGATGTTGTCATTCTTCCTTGCTTCGCATCAACCCATGAATGATCATTTCGAATCGATATCCAGGAGAAAGCTTCGAATCGATGGTTGTAGGAGGAGGCATCGAATCGATCGATTCGAAGTAGCGTCACTTCGATCGATTCGAAGGTGCACGACATTCGATCGATTTGAAGCACGCAGGTCGTATGGGTTCGAACGTCTTCGATTCGACTCGTGTCGATTCGAGCCGATCGATACGAGCATCCTAACATCTGAAACTTCTGATTTTATGATTTGCTCCAACTTTTTATCTATGACCAATTTTAAGTTGAACTTTAACGAACTTACTGAACTTTGGCATACTTGACCCCGACGAGCTTCGGCCTTGCATAATCGAAGTTGACTTGACCTATCTTTTGGAGCTCGTCGATGACACCATGACTTAAACAAACATAACAAATTTATGCTTGAATTGGTCAGTAGCATCTGGGTGGCGTGAGAGTGACGGTCAACAATGACGGCCATTTTCATTTTCCAGCACCAGAGTTTCGTCGTTCGGACATCTTGTTTCATCTTGTAAAAATGGCTTAAGTTCTATATAGCACTTGCACTGCACGACATATTCATCTATTTTACACCGGGGAGTATACGGGCTTCCTTTGTACTTAACGCTGCTTTCTGGTGAGTTAGCTAATTATGGAGTCGCCGAGCTCTCAACAAGAGATACAAAGTTCGCCCCCTCCAGCGCTAGAAATCCCAGAAATTCCTCCTGAAGTAATAGATCCGGCTCCGGACGGATTGCCGGAGGCTCTATTTATCGAGGATCCTGTAGACTCCGTCCAATCCAATATCTCCGAGGCATTATTGGGTCGGATATGTTTTAAACATAACTTATCCCCAGTTGACGTTTTGTTACCGGGTGCTGATGATAGACCCCACAATCCACCCGAGGGGTATACTGCTTTTTACCGCCATGCTTGTGCGGCTGGAACTCTCCCCCCATTTAACCAATATATCAGGGAGATGCTATCGTTTATTGGAATCGCTCCCGCACAACTTCATCCCAATGGACACGCATTGCTGAACAGTGTCTTCGTCTTATTTATGGACCATCTTTTTCGTCCGCCAAGGCCGACTGAGATTAGACATATATTCAACTTCAAGAGCAGAGGCGATAGTCCATCTTTCACCTTTTTGGAAGCAGTTAGAAACTGTCAGATTGTGACGGGAGCCTGGACCAGACTTAGTTACTTTAAGAATGAGTGGTTTTTCGTCCGATGCCCCCGAGGATTCGCTAGGCGATGGCTGTCCAGATGTGAGTGTCGTAAATCATGCAAGCCTTCTTTAATTGTCGTTGTTAACACTTGAACTAACAGCAGGCGTTTTTCTTGCAGCTATCATATCAAGGCCTGACGGTGGTCGCTACAGAGGCGTTGTCCGAAGTTTACAAGAGATCCCGAGTGATTTGCAGCACATCGACTCGGTCTTAACTGATGATAACTTAAGGATGCTGGGTTTAATTGAGACGAACCAGAGCATTGTCATTGAGGGGTTAGCGAAATCGGCTTCGAAGGTAAAGCTGAAGATGGTGAAAAGAAAACCCGACATAGTGATAAGAAAAATGAGCGATGAGGAGAGGACGCCCACTGACACCGAGCTAACGGTTGATCTTTCCCGAGCGGGAAAAAAGCGGAAAGGCAAGGCTGTTGTTCCTAAATTTAAGAGACGGAAGTCTGTAGTCGTATCTCGTTTGATCCTCGGAATTACTTCCTCTGACGCTGTTCTTTGTCAATCAGGAAACATTTTCATAGGACTGGATGAGATTCCCATCCCGGAATGCGTATCTTTCCATCACGGGTCCGGGTTGGATGTGCTCCGGGAAGCATTAGACATAAACGTGCCTTTACCTGTTAGCGCAGTCGACACTTCTGGTTGGTCGAGGGTTTTGAACATTTGCATACACTTTCATAACACTACACGACTTCCGCATAAGTCATATTGCTTTCTCCTGGTACTTAACTGAATCGCTTCCCTTTTCCAGGTGATATGTCTGGACGTCAGTCTACACTAGACAAACTCCGAAGAGTGCATCACCCTTCATCTCGTTACGAATCTCGACGCGGAGACTTCGATCGCGATCGTGACCGGAGGCATCACGGCCAGGAGTACCATGCAAAGGATCATCATCGTAGTTACTCTAGCCAGGAATGATCAGACAGAGACCGTAGACATCGTTCCCCTTCTCGATCTCCTCCGCCATCCCGAAG
Organism: Allium cepa; assembly: GCA_030765085.1. Taxonomy (NCBI): domain Eukaryota; kingdom Viridiplantae; phylum Streptophyta; class Magnoliopsida; order Asparagales; family Amaryllidaceae; genus Allium; species Allium cepa. The sequence continues at coordinate 610,098,946 of CM060934.1, forward strand.
TCATGTCCAGGTATCTGAGCCTCTGTGGCATCAACCATCTTCGCAGGTTTCGAGGCTTGAACCACATCATCCTAGAATTGAGGTCGCAACATCCACGTCCGCGGATGAGGCCCTTATTGAGCCCTTCGGTGAAGGGGCCATCAGACTTTCTCAATTGAAGAGGGATTTTCCAGAGATTTGCTTTGACGCTTGTATTTTTCCTCCCAATCTTAAAAGAATCCCCGAAGACGCCGTGACCACGGCACTCAGCTACACCCGTGACTTCTATGCCCAGTACAAGGAATGGTATAAAGCGGCTGTTAGAGCTTCAAAAGCTGCCTTCGATCGGGCCAAAATTATCGAGAAGCTGGAGGCCGACCTGGCTCAAAAGAATCGCATTGTCGACATTCTCCAATCTGAGGTGGAATCTTCCCGTAAGACCGAGGTCGAGTCGTTAAAAAAGGTTGATGAGACATTAGTTGAGATGGTGAAGATGCAACAGGCACATTGCACTTTAGTTGAAGACTTAGGCCACCGATTCAAGAATGTTGAAGCTGAGCGGGATGCGGCGGTCAAGGAACTAGAAGAGCTAAAGGCTAAGTTTGCTGACATGAATAAGGAAAAGGACAATGCGAATATGGCCGCACAAGAAGCGTGTGAGCAGGCCGTATCTCTTCGAGCTAAGCATGATGCGGCAGTTGCAAGGATTAAGGTGGTTGAATCGGAGGTGGAAGAGAGAATCCAGGCAGAGAGGTTCAAGATGGAGGCCGAATTCGATGATCTCTTGGACACATATAATGCCAATGTATTAGAGCATAGAAATCTTTCCTGGCTAGGAGATTACTCGATGCCTCTCTATAATGCGTGGAAGAAATTAGTGGAAAACAAGAGGGAGTTTTGCCCGGATGGGGTAGTAGACGAGTTTGAGCTTGAGTCTCGTCTGCTCAGCGAGGATGAGAGGAGAACACTTCATGAAGCGATAATTACTGTTGAGAAAGAAAGGCTTGGCATCCATCAAACGGAGATCGGCGAAGGTTCGGGTATTTTGCATCATAGCGAGAATATTGAAGTCCCTGTCTCGTCTTCATCCGAAGCTGTCGCCATGGTTGATCCACAAACTATTCCAGCCTACAATCCGGACCAACCGGAGTTGTCTTCGGGCAAGATTGTCGTCCCCGAGCTTGTACAGGCTCCAAGGCAAGGTAAAGTGGGTATTTTGATTATTTTCCTTACGTCTTAAAGCATCGATTTTCGAGGGAATTTTTTGGTCTGATTGCTTCCATTCTTTTTGTTCACTGACCGAGAGTGTCGCACTAGTGCCCCCGGTTCCTTCGGTTTTATATCCTACGTGTGGAGTTATTGTCACCGGGGCGATCTCAACTGCTGCCATGGTTGGTGATATGGGAGAGGGGAGCTCGATGTCATTCGATGTTCAAATGATTGAAGAGCTATTTGGTCACCCTCTCGACTCTATTCCTGATCTTTCATTTGCGACGAGTGGAGCTGCTCCGGTTCTTAGTTTGGTCGTGATGACCACTAGCGTACCTATTGCAGCCCAGTTGTCTCGAGAGGAAGAGATTTTAGCCGAGATAAGTGCTGAGATGGCTACGACAGTTACAGTTGGTCCCAGTGGTGATGCTGCTCCTTCAAGCTTATCTTCTTTAATGATGATTTCCCCTGGTGGCACGGTAACCGTCTCGAGTGTTGCTAAACAAACACCTGTCACTGCTCCCGTGCCTTCGGTTCGTCCTCACAAAAGGATCTCTATCCCCTCCAGCTCTGAGGAAGAGTCGATATTATGCCAGATCCGGAGGATGTTCCCAAGAAAGGTAAAAAATCTCGTAAGAAGCCGGGTAGTGGGTCCAGCGGCTCGACTCCGAAGAAGAAGCACCGGAGGAAGAAAGAGTGAGCTCCTCGCCTCATCATGTGATTGTGAATAGGAATTCTTTTATCTCTTCTTTTGTTCTTTTAGGGCCGTGTATGTGTGTGGATTCGGCCTCCACTTATTTGAAACATCTTCACCCGTCATGTAATCAAATTTGTTTTTGTTGGCCGATGAAATGGGAAATTTCTCTTTTCTTTTACCTAACTGCTTTGCAGTGTTTGTTTTTTATATGCCCAGTGTTTAAATATAGCTTTGTGCCGTTATTTAGTGAGTCGGATTCTGGACATAATATCACTTAAGTTAGTGATTAACACTCAGCCCCCTCTCCTTTTTTTTTAGTCGCGGGGAATAATATTCATATTCTGGTGGCTGATCGCATTTATTGCAAATCTTGGGCACACGGCCACATTTTGGGGGATTCAGGATAATTTGAGATCGATAATTCGGCTCAAACTTCGGGAGTTCAAGAGTTATCGACACCTGTAACATGGTTCGTGTTCTGCGAACCTGGAATTGGTATTTGCACTCTGCTTCATGCTCCGGGAGCTTGGAGTTAGTGGTAATTTTTGGTTCATACTTCGGGAACTTCGACGTGGCACTTGTGCTCCACCTCGCACTCAAGTAATTAGGAGGTAGCTCGTGTGCTCTGGTTTGCATTTTGGGAATGAATCGTCGAATGTTTATGCTCCAATTCGCACTCTGGGAGTTTGGAGTCCGTTCGCACTCCGGGAACGAATTGGTGGATGTTTGTACTCCAATTCGCACTCTGGGAATTTGGAGTCCGTTCGCACTCCGGGAACGAATCGTCGAATGTTTATACTCCAATTCACACTCTGGGAATTTGGAGTCCGTTCGCACTCCGGGAACGAATTGGTGGATTTTTATACTCCAATTCGCACTCTGGGAATTCGGAGTCCGTTCGCACTCCGGGAACGAATTGGTGGATGTTTATACTACAATTCGCACTCTGGGAATTTGGAGTCCGTTCACACTCTGGGAACGAATTGGTGGATGTTTATACTCCAATTCGCACTCTGGGAATTTGGAGTCCGTTCGCACTCCGGGAACGAATTGGTGGATGTTTATACTCCAATTCGCACTCTGGGAATTTGGAGTTGGTAAGAGGATTGATGTGTACCAACCCTAGTAATTGCTGGTGTAGTGTTTTGCCCCCGAGCTTGGGTTTCACTTAGCGAGTGACCGGTCGTATCACAGTCACTCCCTATTTGAATAAATTCCATCGCGTTATGGAACTTAGCTCTTCGTGCATCGTGACATCAAGCGTCATATTTAGTAAATTACAACTTTGGCTCGAAGAGACGGCAATTTATTGCTGAAATGAATGAAACATGGCAAAATCAGTTGCTTTATTGCAAGTTCCAACTTTGAAATGCAAAAAATAAAACACAAAGGAAGAAATTGATTAAAAATAGATAAGTAAAACCTGTCATATGTAGTAGCGACGGAGGCTTCCTCTATTCCAAGCTCTCGGTAAAGTGAGACCATCAATGGTTGACAACTTGAAAGTGCCATCTCCGAGCTTTTGTGAAATCACATACGGCCCTTCCCAATTTGGGTTTATGTGCGAAGGGACCGGATAAATTCTCTTGAGTACCAGATTGCCGGGTTCAAAGGTTCGTGGGCGGACCTTGGCGTTGTATATTCGAGCGACTCGACCCCGATATGCGGCTGCCCTCAAATCGGCTTCTTCACGTTTCTCATCGAGTAGATCCAGAGATTCAGCAAGTAATATAGCGTTCGTTTTCGGGTCGTAATATGTCACACGATGAGAGTGAACTTCCATTTCGACCGGAATAACGGCTTCAGAGCCATAGGATAGGGGAAATGGAGTGTGTCCGGTCGTAGTTTTGTGAGTCGTTCGGTATGCCCATAGATCCATAGGTAGTTCATCAACCCACTTGCCCCCGGCTTTCTCCAGTCGTTTCTTCAATATAGACTTGATAACCTTATTGACGGCCTCAACTTGACCATTCGCTTGAGGGTGTGCTACTGTAGAGAATCTCTTACGGATGTGAAATCGTTGACAGAAGTCCCTGAATTCAGCACTGTCGAATTGGGCTCCATTGTCGGTGATAATAGTATGTGGGAGACCAAACCGGCGGACGATGTTGCGTACCACGAAGTTGATTACTTTCTTTGTCGTAATTGTTGCAAGAGGTTCAACTTCAGCCCATTTGGTGAAGTAATCAACTGCGACTATGGCGTACTTTGCACCCCCTTTAGCTAAGGGCAATGCACCAATTATATCAATCCCCCACATTGCAAATGGCCACGGACTGACCATTTGGGTTATCTCAGACGGCGGGGCTCTAGGGATCCGAGCGTGTCTTTGGCATTTATCACATTTTTTGGCATAGTCCATAGCATCGCGGTTAACGGTGGGCCAGTAATATCCATATCGAAGTATTTTCTTGGCCATCGCTTGCCCTCCAGTGTGATCGCCACATTCTCCTTCATGCACATCGCGTAACACTCGTTTGACTTCGTCGTGTGCGATACACGGGAGAAGAGGGACAGAATATCCCCTCCGATACATAACTCCATTTTGAATGACAAACCGTGAAGCCTTTCGAAGAATCTGTCTTCTTTCACTTCGTCGTTCGGGCAGAATGCCATGCTCAATGTAGTCTTGATAGGGTGTCATCCAAGATTCCCTATTGGAAGTAGCTTCAAATGTGAATTCATTCTCTGCTCGATCAATGCTTGGAAAGGATAGAGTTTCGACAGGAACGAGTCCCAAGTGTTGAGCTTCCCCTGTGCTTGCCAACTTTGCCAACGAATCGGCTTTCTGATTGTGCTCTCGGGGTATGTAGAGAATGGTATAATAATCAAACTGATCAAGTATTTCTCGGACCCGGGCTAGATAAGTGGCTAATCTTCGATCTCTGGCCTGATATTCACCCCGAACTTGGCATACCACCTACTGGGAGTCACAGTAGATTTCCACAGCGGTAATTCTCAGGTCTCGGACCAACTTCAACCCGGCGAGCAAAGCTTCATATTCGGCTTCATTGTTGGTTGCCCGGAAATCAAACTTTAAGGCGTAGCATATGGATCGGCCCTCGGGAGTCTCAAGCACTACCCCTGCGCCCGAGCACCGATCGTTGGATGCACCGTCAGTATATAGTTTCCATATATATTCGGGGGAGTTACTAGTTTCAGGTAAGTCTTCAGGAACAGTGAATTCGGCAATGAAATCCGCTAGGACTTGACCGTGTATGGCTCTTCTCGGAGCGTATGTGATGTCGAATTGACTCAGTTCAATGTTCCATTTTAGTAACCTGCCAGATGTCTCAGGTCGTGTGAGGACCTGTCGTAACGGCTGGTCGGTGTACACAACGATAGGGTGAGCCTGAAAATATGGACGGAGCTTCCTCGAGGCGATGATTAGGCAGTATGCCAATTTTTATAGCCTTGGATAGTTTCTCTCGGCTCTGGTTAACCGTTTACTGACATAGTAGACTGGTTTTTGGACTCGGTCTTCCTCTCGAACTAATGTAGCACTGGTTGCGTTTTCAGACACAGCCAGATAAAGGTATAATTGTTCGTGATCAACAGGTTTTGAAAGAATCGGTGGTGTGGAAAGGTGCTGAACTAGCGTTGAAATGCGCCCTCACATTCCATAGTCCATTCGAAGTTTCGTTTCCCCTTTCGGATCAGATCGAAGAAGGGTATGCATTTATCAGTCGATTTCGAGATGAACCTGCTTAGCACTGCAACCTTCCCGTTGAGACTCTGAACCTGCTTCATGGTCCTTGGGGTCTGAAGATTCCTGATCGCCCAGATCTTCTCGGGGTTGGCCTCTATTCCCCGGGCGTTGACGATGAACCCAAGGAATTTTTCGGAAGCGACTCCAAAATGACATTTTAGTGGATTAAGCTTCATCCCATATTTTCGGAGGACGTTGAACATTAAATCTAGGTCTTTGACATGATCAGTGGAGTATCGTGATTTTACCAACATGTCATCCACATAGACCTCCATGGTATTTCCGATCTGGTCGGCAAACATTCGGTTGACTAAGCGTTGGTAAGTTGCTCCGGCATTCTTTAATCCAAAAGGCATGACCTTGTAGCAGTATAGTCCCAGGTCAGTTACGAAGCTCGTATGTTCTTGATCGGGCACATGCATGGGTATCTGATTGTACCCAGAGTAGGCGTCCATGAAAGATAATAATTCATGCCCGGCCGTAGAATCCACAAGTTGATCGATTCGAGGAAGTGGAAAACTGTCTTTCGGACAAGCCTTATTTAAGTCAGAGTAATCAATGCACGTCCTCCATTTTCCATTTGGTTTTCGGACAAGTACGGGATTGGATACCCATTCCGGGTACAAAGCATCTCGGATAAACCCATTCGTCTCTAGCTTATTGACTTCTTCTTTGAGGACGGCAGATCTCTCTGGGTCCATACAGCGTCTCTTTTGCTTGACCGGGATGTATCGCGGGTCAACATTTAAGGTGTGGCTCGCGATGTCTGATGAGATTCCACACATATCAGAGTGCGCCCAGGCGAATATGTCTAGATTCGCCTGGAGAAATTCGACCAATTCCCGTTGTGCTTGCGGGCTTAGCTGAGACCCAATTTTTAACATTTTCAGATCATTATTGTCATCAATTGGAACATCGATCGTCAGCTTGGCTGGGGAGGCTTGACTTTCTTTGGATTCGTTATCATCTTCAGTGTCTCTAGGGTCAAGATCCTTCTAAAATTGGTCGTGGTGCCTGGGCCGAGGCCCAGGCGATAATTGTCAATCATCAGCTAAACAGACGCAGAGAGATTCCTCCATGCCCTTACCTTTCTCCTTTCTCTGTGCTTCTCGTAGTTCAGCAACATAACAGGCTCTCCCAGCAACTTGGTCTCCTTGAATGACCCCAATCCCGTGGTCAGTAGGGAATTTTAGAGTCAAACACCATGGGGCAATTGCTGCCCTAAACTTGGCAAGAGCCGGTCGGCCCAAAAAGGCATTATAGGGTGAATGAATATCTAAGACAACAAATTGTATCATTCGGACTCTGCGGCGTTCTCCGTTTCCGAACTCCACTGGCAGTTCTACCATTCCGGTGGGTGTATTAGCACTCCCATCGAAGCCATGGATTCTATATAGGCAGGGCTTTAAATCTTTGGCTTCCATCTTCATTTGATCATACGCCCTTTTAAACAAGATATTTACCGAGCTTCCACTGTCCACCAGGATCCTCTTCATCCAAGCAGGACCAACCTGGGCGGATATGACTAGTGGGTCTATAGTAGGGGCTTCGATTTTATCAGCATCTCGGTTGCTAAATATGATATCATCTGCCATCGTCCTCTGTTGCTTGGCCAGAGCCCCTTCATCAAGTGTACTGCAGCTTTCGAAACTCACATGCCTGATCGAATTGGCGTATGATTCCATTTCCTTCCAGCTTCGATCCGCTGGATGAGGACCACCACTGACTGTATTTATGACCAACCTTCCGCTCATATGAGCGGGCTCCTCCTGCCTCTCTTGGTTTTGTGCACAATTTTGGTTTGACGGACCCACACCACCAGCTTGCGGTGCCCGAACGAATTGATCCAACTTCCTTTCTCTGATCAATTTTTCGATAAGGTCTTGCAAATGCCTGCAGTCATTGGTATTGTGTCCATAGCTTTCGTGAAATCTACAGAACTTCCCTGTTTGAATTTGTTTCTCCGATGATGGCTTCGAAGTTGGCTTCTTATACTGCATCGCATTACAAGTTTGTAAATACACGTTCTCCAGTGTCGTATTAGTGGAGTATAGCTTTCAAACATTTGCGCCCTAGGTCGCGGGCCACGATTCCGATCTTGCTTCTTATTTCTACTATCGCTGTTCCTTGGCTGGGTTTGCTTGTTTTGAATATTCAATTGTACTCTTCCTGAGCTCTCCCCTGACTGTTTAACCGCCACATTGTTTTGAACCCCTTCATTGCTGGGCCTTGCATCGTCCTGCTTCCTAGACTGTTTCGCATCCTCACGCCTTAAGAATTGGGCGGCTTTGGAATAGAAACGATCCAACGATGCGGGAGGTTTCCCAGCTAGCCAGTTCCCAAATTCAGAGTCGGGATCAATTCCCTTAGTCAAATCCATCAAGATTGAATTTTCATTGGGGTTAGTGATCTCTGCACAAGCGGCGTTGAATCTTTCCAGATATCGCCTGAGCGTCTCCCCTAGGACTTGAGTGACACTAGACAAAGTATTTACGTCTTTAGGCCTGGCAATGTGCATACGAAATTGTTCAATAAATTTAGTGGCCAATTGGTCAAACGAGGAGATAGACCGCGGTGGTAATCGTGTAAACCACATTGTCGCAATTCCACCTAAGGAAATGGGAAAACTACGGCACTTTACTGCATCATCAGCTCTTGCGGCAGTCATTGACCATTCGTATTTCAGAATATGCTGGTTAGGGTCAGAATTCCCTTCATACATGGGCAGAGTTGGCATCTTGAATCGCCGGGGAGGCTCAGCATATAATATGTCATCAGTGAACGGGGTATGGCTTCGAGAGATCCCCCAATCGTCATTTGTTAAGCCCTGACTTTCACGAATCATTTGGCGCACCATAGCTGGGAGATCAGGCGTTGCCATACTCGAAGGGTGGCGAGCCAAAGTGTGGTCGGGTTGCACAGTGCGAGGTGGGATCGGGCGCTGTCGACGATCCGTATTTCGCCTCCTTGGCTCGATGTCTTCTGGGTCATACGATCCTGGAACGCGTCCCTGCTGGTGATAGTTCTGACTGGAGTGGTTTCGGGTGTCAACTCCCGTGTCGACTGCGGCGGTGGCTTGGTTATCCGTAGTATGTTGTGGAGCAGTGCCTCCTCGGGATGAGGGCCCCGTATGAAAACTGACAGAGGGGCCAACCCTTATCTGCCCAACAGTCAATGTTTGCTGAAGGCCAGCAGCATGTGCATGAGTCCCGTCTAGCCGGGGGCGGGTAGACCTATTGCCATAGTCAGATGAGGCAGAGCTTTCCGTGGAAGAATGCGGGGCGTGGCCCCTCTTGAATCTTCTTTGCTTTTGGTGGTTTAGTTGATTAGCCAACTCAGCGTTGAGACGTAACTGTTCAGTTAACTGTTGTCGGCTTTGAGTTAACTCCTGGAGTAAGGTTTGGAACTCTTGTCGAGTGACCGGGCCTGACGGATCTGACTGCCCGGTTTCAGCTTGATTTGGTGGAGGTGGTTGCGCGGGATTTTGTCTCTCCCGACCTCCTTGGCCAGCGGTGGCAGAAGTGGTTCTTGTGCTAACCATCTCGAAGGTTAAATTCCTTTCCTTAGACTTTTGCAAATCTGAATAGAATGGAAGGAATTTGAACTCAAAGATCTGGATCTCTCTTGTAGATCTATTCAATCCGGTATCGATGACGGATCCAAAGAGCAGAAGAAAAGCTGGGTTTTCTCGGTGAAAGCACCAAAGTGTTTGCACCGAAATTGGGCAACACCCTTTGGGAGTTTTTTGAAGAGATAATAAATGAAGAACTTAAATTGAAAACGAGGATTATCTAACAAAAACTCCAAGTCACAGAAAAGTAAATTGCACAGAAGACAAGAATTTAGAGTGGTTCGGCGATGCGCCTACGTCCACTATGAAGCTTTATCACTTTATTGCTTAGTACTTGAAGGTTACAAGTGTTTTGAAGCAAATTACAACAGACAACAGGCTTAAATTCGAAATCAGTAGCCAAGGTAGTGGTATGGAGTGATTTTGGCAGCGTTTAGGCGTACTCTATCTCCCTAAATTCTCCGACCCCCATTCTGAATGACCAGGGGCTCTATTTATAGGTGTGGAAGGCTGAAATCCCGCCTAAAACTCAGGGAGGCTGCTTGGCACATGAGGGGGCCCATAAGCCTGCGTTCTCGGGATCCGTGCCCAATTTGGGGTCGATTCGAAGTAAGGTTCGAATCGATCAAAAACGTATCCAATCGAGGCGAAATTTGGTGTGGACATTCTTCAGTGTATAATCAAGCTTCTGTGAAAATTTCATAGCGTTTGGATCTAGGGATTGAGATATATGATCGATTCAAGATTGCGTCTTCGTGTACTCTGTTTGCTTCGACTCGACCCTATGGACTCATTTGAATCCATATGGTTCGAATCCATATGGTTCGAATCGATCCTTTTGTATGTGGAGGCGGTGACGTGGTGCTTTGATGGATTCGAGGCTATCGATTCGAAGAAGTGCTCCCTTCGAGTCGATTAAATACACGTTCCTTCGTATCGATCGTGGAAGGCCGTGGTTGATTGATACGAAGTTTCCTTTGCTCACTGGATCCGAAGAATGCTACGGCCTTGAGTCGAAGCCATTATGGGTTCGAACGTGGGCGTGTGACGATGGGTTCGAAGCAAGGTGACTGGGATGGATTTGAATCAATGTGCGGTCGATCGATTCGAACTAAGGTATGCGCGTATGGCTTCAAAGCATGGCTGTTGAGGTCTCGTTCGATGGAGTCGAAATTGATGGGTGCGAGGTAAACACTGGCTGATGGATTCGAACTAGATGGGTTCGAATTATATGGGTTCGAACCAAATGAAGGGGTGATGGATTCGAACCGAGCAAGGTCCATTTCTCCCAACTTGAATCCATCATAACTTGAGCATACGACCTTGGATTGACTTGAAATTTGAGATGCGGACTTCTATGATCATTCTTGTCATGTCTTATCAATTGTAGCTCAATCTGGACTCGGACAAAATTCATCGACATCCATAGCGAAGCTAAGTATGATCAATTTCTGAGACGAACTGTCCTTCGTTTTCGATCGATCTTTTGGTATCACGGCTTTGCCAAGAAGCGGGATAACACAAGTCCAATGGAAATTGGAGTTATTTAAATTGGAATTGGGTCAATTTAAATGAGAGTGGGAAATTTAAATTGAATTGATGGAAAAGTGAACAGTTTTGACTCTGGACTATTTTCAATAAATTGTTTTAATATAAACTTATTTTTCCAAGCTATTTAATATATATAACCTTTCTTTTTAAAGCTAAAACATTTTATATTTGTTTTACCATTATTTTTGGAACTATTTAACCATTTTTCAACCGTTTTATAAATTAATTACTATTTTTCGACTATATCACAAATTAATTACTATTTTACATTTATTTTGCAATTATCTAAAAGTTCTATAATTATTTAACTATTTTCCAACTATTTTATAATTAGTTAACTATTTTATAGCCATTTTACAAACTAATAATTATTTTTCAACCACTTATCTATTTTTAAAATTTTCAAGCTATTCTCTAAATATAAACTGGTCGGAGTTCAAACTGTTATTGATTAAATTCCCAACTGAGAGAAAAATTGAAGTGATAATTCAATGGAATTGAAGCAATTGTAAATATGTGGATAGAAATTCAAGGAAATGTGAATAGAAAGGAAATTGATTTGGCTAATAATCAATGAAAATAAACACGTAGGATGTACGTATATTATTCTATTTGCATAGTGATTTGATCCAGATTCAAGCATAGAATTTCGAGATAATTTATCGATCCGAGTTGGGATTTTTCACTCGATTTCGACGACGAACCTGGATATGGATTGTTGATTGGTTCTAGATGTTCTCTATCATAGTTATGGCTATGCAAGGAGAATGACGGTTTCTAATCAAGAAACCAGATCTGTGTCCGCACTAGGAAGTCGGGTGGACGATACTAGTTCGGAAGTGAAACTGTGTGATCGAGTGAGCGATCAGATTGGTATAGCGTACTGATGATAAGTGTACATCGTACAGTTTTGAATGAAATTGATATTGGAAAGAGTAATCAAAATTTGAATATTTGTTTTGAATAAACAAAGCTATATATCTTTGTTACATAAGATAAATCTCCCCATGTTGAATCTATTGCTGGAAGAAAAGGATTTTTTGGAAGTATTTGAAGTAGAAAAGGAGTTTTATACAAGATTGAAATGATCCAAAGTTTTAAAAATTATATATATTTATATATATATAAAGGATCTTATGAGGATTTTGGAAAAAGGTTTTTGGAACCTTTGGTTTTGAAAAGGCTTTTGATTTTTGGGTAAAATCAATATTGAAATTTGGAAAGCCTAGTTTGAGAATTATCGATTTTAGGATAATCAATTTTGTGTACAGGAGGTTTGTATAAGATCATACTAGGAGTATGATTTGAAAGATACTATATGTGTATAGTATAAAGTGTTTTGATGATGGCTCTGGGGAAAAAGGCGCTCCCTTAAAATGAACTTCTCAGGAGTGCCACCGGGTGGTGCTGCCTTTAGCCCCAAGGGAGGGTTCTAAAGTTGATCCTGTGAGGAGTCCGGACAAAACTAGTTCTTGAGGATTATGAGTAGAGTATTCCATAGCGAAAGTCGTGTGTGCTGCTGAGAGCCAACAGTCTACTTTTGATTTTATATCGGTAGACTGCGACCTATGGTAACATAGCGAAAGTCGTGTGTGCCGCTGAGAGCCAACAGTCTACGTTTGATTTTATATCGGTAGATTGCGACCTATGTAGGAGTGGAGAAGTTTCCTTTTGACAACGAAAATCGTATGTGCCGCTGAGAGCCAACAATTACATGGACTTTTGTTGTGATGGCAACGTAACCCTGGAATGTAACTGCGATCTGTTGTGGGTTCCATGGCGTAATCGAGGGGCGCGGAGTGCCTACAAATACATGGACTTTTGCTGCGATGGCAACGCAACCCAGGATGTAACTGGGACCATGTATGGGGGTGATGATTTCCATAGCATTCTCACAAAGAAATTTCCTCTATTTTCAGAAGCTGTTTTTTGAATTTTCAATAAAATTGTTTTCCAAGTATTTTCACTGGATGTTGAAAACGGGTTTACCAAGTATTATAGATTTTCAGTCCTACGCCTGATCAACGTATGACTGAATTTCTGTGAGAATAAGGATGGACTGGTTTAGACATCGAGTTATAAGAAATATTTTTATAAAGAGCTATTTTATTAGTATGATGTGAATTTGAAAGCATTTCTAAAATTTTGAAATAAAGGTGTTGGAATTTTGAAACATGAAAGACAATCCAAAACTGGAATTATAAATAAGATTTAACTCGGGAAAATTTAATGAAGTGATTTTTGTAATAAAAATTGGAAGTAAGCTAATTAACTAAATAATTATTTGATAGAGTATGTTAATAAAATTTAACCTGGTTAAGTAAAATGGATTGTAAGTTAATAATGGAGTTTGAAAATGAATTCGAATTATAAATAGAATTCGACTTGGGTTTAATAATGAACTAAATAAGAAGAGATGTTGTAAAAATAAAAATAAAATAGAGTTGGATCGAAATAGTGATGGTTTGAATTATAAATAAAATTCAAGTCTGATATGAATAGTATTTAACGAAATTTGCAAGTAAATTAGATATAATGGAAGTGTTGTTGAATGAAATTAAAATGGATTATAATAGAAATGGTTTGAATCGCAAACAAAACCCAGTAAGTAGAAATAAATTGAGAATGGCTTCGTATTAATAAAATAAATTCGAAAATGAATTAAATAAGTGAATTAAAAATATAAAATGGGGTGAATAAATGGATTAATTGAATTAGATAATAAATGGATGAAGTCTAACTGAATAAAAACTAAATCAAAGTTGTAATTGGAATCGGATTATCAGAATGAACTTAAATTATGAGGTGTATTAATTTAAACTAAAATTACTTAAGTCATTAAAAGCTTGATTTCGAGTAGAATGGAAGGCCATTAAATAAAGATTTGGGTTAAATTTATTTGGAAAATGGATATTAATATAAGCATTGAATGTTGTCAAGCTCAATGAAATAGTTTTAAAATGAATCCAATGCGGAAATAAAATGAAACGCAAATGTATGGTTCGTGAATAAAATAGAAATGAAATGAAACTGAATATAAAATGAGTTTAAGTTAATTTAAAGTAGTTATAAACTAAAACAGATACTCTATTAAGCAAATATCGCCGAATTTACATAAAAATAGTCGTTGTTTCACGTAAACAAAAGTAATTAAATTTTATGAATTAATAGAAGCAAATAAAAATTGATTTTGAATCAATTGAATTGAATATGAGCTTGTTTGGATTAAAAATAAATTAAATGTAAGCACTTGAGTTGTAAACCATTGAAATTGAATGAAATGACATATAAATTTGGTTGGAAGCAATTGGAATTAGCTTTAAATCATATAAATCGCTTATCGTAAGCGTTCGGTGTTTGATGCTTTTGAAATGCTTGTGTTTAGCTATTGAAAGTAAGCGAAATGCTAATAGATTTTCTATATATGGCACTGACATATTTAAATTGAGTAAGTACAGGTACCTGAAAGCCGTTTGGCTGGATTTGGTTGCGCTAAATGCTAAAATTAATAAGCTGCTTGCTTAAAATGCTAAATAAAGGTACGCCTACGCTATAAAAATAGGAAATATGAACTGTTTTTGCTTTTCCGATTGTGTGGGTCGATGTATATATATTTATATCTCTTGTCAAATTGCAAAAGCTCCTCCGTACAAAGGAGACTCTGCCAAAAAAATTTGAAAATTCTGGGAGTTAGAAAATTTTTGAATTTTTTTTGGAAACTTATTGTTAGCAACAAAACAATTTTAAATATAAAACTGAAATAAATTACTGGATGGAACTAATTTAAAATAATGATATGAATCGGTTATAAATGAAAGATAAAATTCAATATTCAAAATTGAAAATAAGTTGAATTCATATGAAAACGGGGAAAACTAATTTAAATAGAAATAGATATGAAAACTTCTGTAAGGAAATGTATGGAAAGATTTTAAAGGGGCATGATTGGATATTATTGCTAGGTAAGATATGCAGGTATTATAAAGGGAAAGAAAATTGGATTTGATTTCAGGAAATAACGTGAATTGCTCGACAAAAGGTATGTATTTAAATTTCTGTATGAAATTGGATTGGGTTTTTGATCTAGCCTTTTGGCTTTTTGTTTTCTTTGGAATTTGGGAACCCGTAGAGGCATTTTGTAGTTGTACCGAGCTAGCCGCGCAAAGGAGACGCTGACACAAATTTTCGAAAATTTAGAGAGTTTTGAGAAAGTTGTGATAATTTAAATTTGAATTCTAAATTTAAATTTGACTAAGTGGAGTACATAATGTTGTTGGAAACTATAGAAGGTTTTGAAAAGTTGGCTGAGGTGATAATGGGTCTTTAATAAAAGATAGTTGGTAGGATGTTGAATTGTGGGCTTTGGGGAAAGGTAAACGGGTAAAGTACCATTCTCCCTAACTAGTAATTTCGGGGACGAAATTCTTTTAAGGGGGGAGGAATGTGACGACCAGTAATTTTTAACAAATTAAATTGGAATAATTAATTGATTTTAAATATTTAAAAGTTAATTTTAAACTTGAATTCCAAATATTAATATTTACTTGATAATTAAATTATTGAATTATATAATTCGGAATTGGGTAAAATGTTGAATCTGGAGTTTTAAGCCTGTTAAAAATAATTTGAAGGCTTATAAAAAATTTATTGATAGCATTGAGGGTAGTGAAAGTGTTAAAATTGAATTTGGAAGTGTTTTGTTCCCTTTTGAGAATTTATCGTTTAAATTAAATTTAAAAATAGCATTCCCAGGCACAGTCTCGGAATTCAACGAAACCAGTTCCATTAGATCTGTAATAGTTAGTTATTATTGGAATTTCAATTTTCGTAGCAAGCGGAGTTTTCATTTGACCCTGACAGCTCAAAACGCTTAGAAACTATTTTAATCGATTTAATTTAAATTTGATCGTTCTCTTCTGTAACTCGCGCATACCAAATTAGCCTCCGAAACACGTTCCATTGTGTTCAGAATGCGGGAAAAACCTTATAAACATCTGTCGACATGTCTGATTCGGGGTTCGGGATTTCGCGTTATGCAACGAGATATTTTCAATATTTAATTATTTAATAAACGCATACTCAAGAAGCTTCCCTAGATTGATTTTTATCTCCATCCTCTAATCTTCAAACAGTAAATCGAGTTCGAACTCACTAAAGAAAAAAAATGGAAGCTTGGATTTCGAATTCACGGCAAACCACTCTTCATTTCGTCTTCCTCAACTTGAGCCGATCGAATGATGGGGTCTTTCCCGAAATCAAAAATCAATAAATCGAACTCTCCCTTCAATTTAGAAGCCGAGCCATTTTCTCTCCTCTTCGTATTCTTTCGTGCAGATGTTAAGTGGCGACCTTCCTGTTGAAATCATGCGATTCGAGCTCTAAACCTTAGCATGTCTCCACCTCCTCATTCTTCTGTTCCAAATCGAAATCGAAGAAATTGCAAATCGAAGAAGAATTTCATGACGGCCTCATTGTTCTGCTCGAACTCGAGCACGACGAAGGAAGGGAGTTAAGGGAGGGTCGCAACCAGATATAGCAGAGCGCGTTCGACTTTATTGCGGTTGTGTTGGCGATTGGTGAGTCATGGAGCAGTTAGGGTTAGCGTACGCGATGCGGGAGTCTAGGTTGGAGGGTTGCGTGATGGAACTCGACGATGTGGGTTGGGGGTTGGCAGCGATACTCGGCGACGAGGTGAGCTTTTGTTTTCTTTTTCTCTGCTTATTTAAATTTAACTCAATTAATAATTTATATGCAGAACTTTATAAAAAAAATAGTAATACACTGTAGCAAAATATATATATACACAGTTTACATATTTTGGAATTTAATAATATATATATATATATATATATTCATTGACTGGTATTTTTCAAATAATTTATTTAGGTGATTAACATGTTAACTTAAATTATTTGTTTAAATAAAGATTTAGTTAAATTAAATTTATAAAATGGAAATCAATTTATTTAGTTAACTTATATAATTATTTGATAATTAGAAAATATTTCATAAACACAAAATTAGTTTGAAATTAACTTATTAGGTAAAATGAAATTTATTAAATAGAAATTGATTTGTCCAAATTGTTCGAATATTCATAAAATCATATAATGTTTATACAAGGTCCAAAATTGGGAGATAAGGGTCGAGATGGAATTGGGTTGCCAAACAAAGATCAAAGGTGAGTAAATCTCACTCTGTTGGATAATTATTTAAATTTAAATGGTTAAATTTAAATAATTTGTTGAATGATTAAATTGATTAGATGTGCACTGATAATAATGTGACTTTGGTTTTGGATGGTTCTCGAGTTAATTTTTGTTTGACTCGATGTATTTGGGTTTTAAATGGTTTTAAACTTAAATCATAAATAAAAAATGGTTCAGTTTAAAATCAGTAAGGGCTTAATGATCGGTGAATCATTAAATAGGTAGGATAATTTAGATGGATAATTAATTAATCAAATTAATTAATGATTTGGGCTAATTAATTAAGTTTAAGTTAATTTAGAATGATTGTTGGGTGGTTCGATAATTAATTACATAATGTAATTAATAAAATAAAATTACTTTGTGTAAATAATCAAGAGATTAATTAGGATAATTAATTAAGGAGTAATTAATTTACTAATGAAGTAAATAAAAAGGGTGAATAATTACAGGTTGAAATAAATCAAGAATGATTAATATCGTGGTTGAATTAATGTAATTAATTTAGATTAGGAAAAATTAAAAACAATTGGAAATCACTAATTTATATAATTAATGATGTAATTAAAGATTGGTAAATTAAAATTGATTAATCCATAATAAGTGACTGATGAGAAATTAATTAATATAAGTAATTAAGGATTAATGTAATTAATATAGATAATTAATTTATGAAGTAATTAAGATTACTTATTGAATTTGGTTAAGAAGAACTAATATCGTGAAACTAAATAAAGATAATTACTTGAATGTAATTAAAAAATAATTAATCCAGGGTGATTAATTTAGATGAATAAGGAAGGGTTGATTATTTAATTGATTTGGAATTAATTAATGAAGGAATCTAAGTGATTGAGGTTCGAAATTCAAATTAGAATCAATTGAATTGATTTGTATGTGATTAAGCTTTGCTTATGGATGATTAAATGGTATTGGATGCTTTAAATGAGTTGATATCTCTGATATGAAATGTTGTGTATTTCATTTGGATAACTTGGGTTAGGATGACATGAGACTCGAAGAGACCGGGGTCGGTTATTAGGAAATACCCGAAACCACTTCGAATTTTTAAAGATTGATATGTGAAATTTATAGGCTGGAATGAAGTGATTTAAAGGAATTGGACTATTAAATCTAAACCATAGTACTTAAAAAAATGATGTGTGGAATAAGTGATGTCTATAATAAATTGTGGCTTTGTGAATTGAAATGAGTTAACCCGGGTTTTATATAAGTTGTATGCTTTTGCATTCCTTGTTAGATGGGTTTACTCACGCTAGTTTCTAGCCTGTCCCGGGTGTTACTTGGTGTAATGCTCGGGTCAGACCGAGTATTACAGATTTTCAGGTAAAGACGTTCTGGTGCTCAGGAGTCGAGCTGGATGGCAAGAAGGTATAGGATATTTCCGCTGTAATTGTATTATTGTAAATCTGAGGCCTGATAATTGTATATCCAGTGTCTGTATAAATGTGTAACTCTGATGTATTTAAATGTAATCGACAGAATGCTTTTGTAAACTATTATTATTTATTATTATATTTTATCCGCTGCGAATGTGAGATGTTGTTTCTGTTCTTCTTCTTCTATCTCTTACTTCTTTTTCATAACTATCTGGAATTTTCTGCATCGAAAATTTCGGGTCGTTACATTTATCATTTTCTACCTCTGTAAAAATTTCAGACCAAAGTAATTAATTTACATATTTTTAATAATTAAGTTCCTAATTTAACCGTTTTCTCATGTGACACCCATAAAATCAACCCAAATTAAATAAGTAAATGCGACGACCTCCATTTTAGTAGGTTTAAGTATATGTCCAACTCAAAACAATCCGAAACATAGATAATCAATGGGATGAATTAATAAAATTATGAAAAGAAAAAAGAAACACGGACTCTTACAGTGAAATGACAAAATATAATAATCAAATAAATAGTCATGAAGCTGTTTACAGTATACATTTGACTATACTTTTACAACATCAATCAAAGTTATACATACAACAGAGACAAAATAAAACAATGCAACAAAACAACATGATGTAGAGGAATAATACTAGTAATATAATATACCAAATTTTCTTCTTCGCCCTCCAGAATAATATGATCTTCTAGGCATTGAAAACTCAGGACTAGCCCGAGCATAATGTAAAACAATACACTTGAGTCAAAATTAAAATTTCCTTATCTAAGTAAAATCAATATCACATATAATGGGAGTGTAATAGCGTCGGAAATGTTTACGGGGTTTTACATCTCCTATCCAGTGTATAACGTGCATGCAATAACTCAGAGATGTTACAAGATTTTCCATCTCTGAAGGATCCGTCAAAATATCTATATATTGTAGAATACGCTATATATGTAATGTCTAATTAATAAAATAAATATTTTCCTAGCATTAAGGCTTTAAATTAATCTCCACTAACGCGTTTTTAAGCATTGGCGTACAACTTGCAAATAACACTCCAGTAGAACGTCGGGGGATAGGGGTGTGCCGTGATACGACAGCACTAAACCATACTCGTAATATTCTCGTATAAGGATAGAAGCATGACATGGCACGTGAGGCAATGTCCAAAGTAAAATACTACCAGTTTACCTGCCCCGGCTGATGGTAACGCATCTAACCACGACTGCCCACTGCATCCATCAATTTGATGTCGAGTCAAAGGGAAGTCATCCTAAACAAAGGTGCACCAATCGAAACCAAAATCAAAGGTAATAGTATGGACCGAGTCCAAAAAGAAAATCGAAGAGCAGATGTTCGCTAGAGGTATCCACCCTCATTGGCCTGTTGGTAGGGCTCTTATTTTCAAATTGACACAAGTGTCGAGGCTATCCATCATCGTTCTCTTTCTTCAAATCCAGCAATGTACACCAAATCCAATCACTTCATTCTGGAGTCTCTTTCACTACACAGTTGTTAAAGTGGTTCCAATATTGATAGAGAGTATGCCAATAATCGGCCTCCGTCTCTTTAACAATCAAACGTCATTTTACACACCGGTTGGTTATTTAGATTTCGAGAAAAATTCATACTTGATATCAAAATATCATATTCACTTCAAAATATCCTTCATTTTAAAATCATCATATTTACTTCATATGTCATTTTCAATTGAAAACTATTTCATTCAAATTTCCATTTCAAATTTCAACTTAGGTTATAACTTTATTTTAACCACATTCACATTTAAATCAACGATTTAAATAGACAGTTCCCAACTTTAACCAGTTTGAATTTTGAAAATAGTTTGAATAATTTAAACAGTTAAATGGTTTAAAAGTTAAAATAGGTTAGGAATTGAAAATAGCTTGATAGAAAATAGTTTGAGTATTGAAAATGGGTTCTATTAAAATGGTTTGAAAATTTAAATAAGTTGGAAGTTTAAATAATTTGAAATTTTAAAAAGAAGAATTTTAAAATAGTTAACCGTAAAATAGTAGTTTATAGTGAAAATGTTTCAAATTTAAAACTGTTTCTTTCCATTTCCAATATATCTGGACTCGGGTCCAAATTTCAATCAAACCGATTCAATTTCAATCTTCTGATTCAAATCATCTTCAGTATCAAATCAATTTAAATCGACTCAATTTCGATTTAATTCAAATCAACTTTAATTTCGATTTCAATTCGAATTAACTTCAATTTCAAAACGTTCATTTTTAACTTCAAATCCGATTCAACATTTGATTCCATGGCTTAAGTTTTAATTCAATTCTCATTTTAAACCATTTCAATTTATATAGATTTCAATTCCAATTCTAAAATATCGATCTAAAATCAATTTAATCCGATTAAACTACAATGTTCGAATTTAGATTCAAATCTTTAAAATAATCCAATTCTGAGCCCAAATTTGAAATATCAATCTAAATTACTTTAACCAGGATAAATTTTCAAAGTTCGAACAAATTCAAACCTTCAATGCAATTCAATTCCTTAATTCAAGTTGTATAACGATTATAACTTCAAATTTCAAAATAAATTCTTTAATTTTTTTTACAAATTTCACCTTCAACATTTTAAAGCTCAAATTTGGAAATGATAATTTGGAAATGATTCAATCTTTATAAATTCGATTTTTATTTCTTTAAAACAAAATCATTTAAATAGATTCAAATTCAAGAATTTAAAACCATTTAAATTAACCAATCTAGTGTCCGTATATAATTTTTTATCCTATAGTAAAGTGATCAGTTATTTTGATTTTAATTTCAGGGATGGATATATATCATTTCAATCCAAATCAAAGTACATAAGTATATATCATTTCAACCAATTTCTTAATTTAATCAAAATAATTCAAATAATGGTTTTATATACTGTCAGCAACATACAAGGTGATAACGGGATATATATAAATAAATAAGTATCTAATCATCCAATATATCAACCAATAGCCATTCATCACAATCAACATCCAAAATAGTCAATGTATCACAACAGTTAACTTGTTATCAATATCGGGTGTTTAACTAGCAATACAAGTTCAATTTCAAATTTAATTGTCAATTTCAAATTCCTAACAGTTCAATTCATATGTCAATTTAAATGTCAGTTAAATTACTAAATAATTGTCAATAAAGATAAATCACTTCATGATTTCAGTTTAACTAACATTAGAATATTTTACTATTTCGTGAGCGGTTTAAAATACTCACCTTTATTTGAAATTGAAAATTTGTCAGGGTCAAACAAATTTGAATTCAATTCAATGGCATAGCCTTCGTTGATACGATCGCAGCGAATGGTTTCGCTCGAATCCGACCTCCTATGAAAAAATTACGAATTAAATAATATTCGACATAATTAAAATCGTAATTGACTTAATTAAATAAACAATTAAATTTAAACCTATCTTCCTCCATCCTCTATCATGTTCCAGATCGAGAAGACCCATCAACGCCGACTTTCTTCGAATGTCGCTACTCCCACACGTCGCCAAATGGCGATGGAACGCCGTCGGAAGGCGATCGAACACCGCCGCCGTGTTTGCCATCACGAGCCGCACCTACCACCGCCACCTTATCACTCTCGGTCATAGAAATCCCTGTCAAATCAACTCCAAACGCAGCACGAATGTGTCCCCAATGACACGTCCAATCGTCGAAGATTCGTAGATCCCAACGTTGATCTTGTAAAGCTCGTCGAGCTCTCCATCTTCCTAGTTGAAGTCGAAGCTTGAAAGCGTGTGGGTGGAGAAAAATTTCATGGCGCTATTCATCCGTGAAAATTTCAAACTCCAAATGAAGCGTGCCGCCTGACGTTCTATATGTTATACCCTTATTACGAATATAATGGAACATAGGGAGGCAATACTATCATATTCAGAAGATAGCTTTTCAAAATCAAGTTATATTAAATAAAATTCCTTTGTTCAATTTATACGCATTTTTAACTCGCACGACCAAATGATAAATCCGATTGCTACAGAACTTGAAATCCTACAATCATTCACTACAATGGATCTGATGAAACTGGTTTCGTCAAAATCCATGACAGTGCCGAAAAAGCTATTTTTACACATTAATTAAAATGAGTAATTTCCAAAATCAAATTTAATCACTTTTAAATTCAAATTTAAAAGTTTACTATCTTCCTTCTTATTCAAATTGAATTTAAATCAACTTTCGAAATCATTTTCATTCATATTAAATTCCGGATTTAATTATTTAAGTAATTCCAAATATTAAATATAACAATTAAATTGTCAAATAAATCACGGTGCTTAAAATATAAGTTATTTAACTTATAATTTTTTCTTTCCAAATGAATTCGGATAATAAAATATCTACTTCCATTTTACAGTAATTCAACATCAATGCAATTATTGTAAACAGCAAAAGTTATTCGTTTCTTACCAAATAAATGTTTTCTTATTTTCGAAATTTATACTTATCAAAAATACAATTTCATATAAATTAATTTATGCTTTCACTTTTAATAAACATTCATTCGATTCTTTATTAACTCAATATTGATTATTTCAATTTCCGTTATCAATTACTTACAATTCAAATATCATTTAATTTACTTTCTAATATAAGTTATCATCTTTTATCTTATTGAATTTTGTTATTTAAAAATTTTAAAAGTTCATATGCAATAAATTACATTAATAAATCATAAAAAATTATTTCTAACCATTTTTCTTCAATAATTATATTAAATTTAATAATTTAAAATAGTTAAAAATGCGGGTCGTTACAATCTCCTCCACTTAAAACTTTTCGTCCTCGAAAAGAAATTAAGTAAGGAATCTAACATTTGATATATTCTACTCAAAATAATCAACATACAAAACATAAAATCTATTTTGCAAAACCTTTACCACGATTTCGCTATGCCACTCTAGTATCGGCTTATTTGTAAAATAAGTTATAAAAAATTTTTGTCTCAAAATTTTACTAACACCCGAATTTTATGAAAATTTCGGCAGCGTCTTCTTTGCGTGGCTCAATCGACAAAATTTACAATACACATATATATCACAAATATACATCTTATGTCAGTGATGGGGCATCCCATATGGAAAAATATAAAAGTATGCTATGTAATCCGAGATATGTACCTTATTATTATTATTATTATTATTATGAGCGAGTTCGCTCATATTAAAGCAAGCAAAAGCAACTCGAATTGCATTTCGCTCATATAAAAGCAAGCAAAAGTAAGTCGAATTGCATATAGGTCCAAACGCTCTTCATATGTACCTATCTTAACTCAAGTTTGAATATTAGTTGCTTATAATAAGAAATAGAAAACATGCATGAGTTTAATAGAAAATATAACATGAATTCTTAATCCAAACCATAAGCATAAGCACTAATACACAACATAACAATCATATGTAACCAAAAATAGTTATAACAATGATTTGCAACAAAAGAAACCATTCAACAATTAATATTCATCTAATTAATCCAAACTATATTAATTTACATTATCCAATGTCAACAGTTTATTTATACACTATCAACTCTTATTAACATCCATTCTTTATTAACATCTAATTGGTTTACTTCCAATTTATTCACATCTATTTCATTTACATTAAATTTATTCAATTTCAATTATTTCACTTTATTTTAACACATTTCATCTCAAATCATTCATGGACTATTTTATAAAATCATTTTATTAATTCATTTCATTTCAATAGTGAAAATTATTAATTTACAGACAACGTAAGAACTAAACACCGGGATTCTTTCTAAATCATTTTGAAATAATATTATACTCATCTCTTTTATATGTATCAAATCATATTTAGAAATATTAAATCAAAATCTGTTTATCTAACCAAATGTGCAGCAAAGCTACTAAATCGCCTCCCCTACTTTGAGACTCAAAAATGAACTTTGAGGATGCAGCCGTCATTACTAAAATTATTTTCCAACAGTAGAAGAGGGGAGTACAGGACTTACTTCTTTTGAAAATCCCTTTTGAAAACAACTTCTATTCGTAAATATTTTTAAATAATACTAATACTATTTTAAAAATCTTAGAAAACAATTTCAAAAGCACTGGGATTTAAGTTCTCAAATTCTCAGTTTAAACTCATTCTTTAGCCTAGACTAAAGTTAGATTTTATTTCATAACTCATTACTTAAGCTGGTAAACATCCATAAACTCAAATTATTTAAGTTAATATTTTCAACCTTGGTTTTATAACCTATTCACTTCATATTTAATTTATTTTATTAATCCATTCATTTCATGATTTAAACTTAAAGTTTAAATTATTTCTTACCACTTTTACTTAAGTGAATAAACTTTCCTTGATTCAAGTTCAAAATAGTATAATACTCTCATATCCAAAAGAGTATATGCCAATTCATATTTATTTTTCTTATCCAAATTATTAAATAAACTTCCAAACATATTTATTCACTATTTTATTGTCGAAAATTACATAATTTATGAACAACCAAAACATGATGATTTATTTTTATTTATTTTCCAAACCTTTTATACATAAGTTCAAACAATTTTAAACATTACCAAACAAGTTCAAATACCTTTAAAACTCACATGGATTATAATATGATCTTGCTTAGCTGAAAATCTCAAAATTAAAACACCAAATTTTACATTTCAAAAGATTTTGAAATAATATCATACAAATTTACTTTATATATCAAATTATACCCTTCAAAAAAATCTGAATAACTTTGTTTTAGCTAATTTTATTTTGGCAGCAATTCTCACTCAAAAACTAAAAAATGAATACTAATGATGCCATGGTCACCCTCAGAATTATTTTCCAGCGACTAAAGTGAGTTCAATGCTTTTATTTCTTTCAAAATCTTTTCAAAATATAATTCTAGTCAAAATCACTTTCAAAATAATATTATTATTATTTTGAAAACTTCGAAAACAACTTTTGAAAATCAAAGAGATTTGAAATTCTAAAATTCTCAACTTTTAAATTCTTTCTATTTATAAGCCATATTATAAATATACTTATACGATTCCATTGCCTTATTATGAAAACACTTCTAATTTGCATCTTTATTATTATAAACAATTCTTATTGTAATTAAATTTCAATTCAATCTAATTATTGAACCCTTCATGTAGTAGAGTTCACAAAGTATTCATTTTTAGTTTAGTTCAACCAATAATGGATGATAACTAAATATTATCATCTCCTCATAACAATCATCCATAAATGAATTCGTATTTTCATAAACCTATATGGTTATTTATGGAATATTATTTCTTTTTTATATATAAAACATAATTTAGGTAAATTTATTCCATTTACCCTATTTTAAAACTATATTATGTCGATTGCTTCATTTAAGTGTTTAAAAAACCCTATCGATAACACGACGCCTCATGTATTGACCAGAATTAATGAACAACTCAAGAGATAAGTAAACACAACATAAAACATTTTATAACACTAACAAGTACGCACTCTCATATATATAGACACACACACACACACACACACACCCGAATAAACTCATTCTAGGGGATTACTACCTTATCTCCAATGAGTCAATCCCCATCAAAGCTAAGGCTATCGCTAAACCATGTTAGTCCGCGAGATGATGGTTTTGATGACAAAAACCTTAGAATAGATTATAAAATATAAATACTAGCAGTATTATTTTAGATATATATGTATATGCAGGATTTAACCATGCAGGTAACAAGAATGAAGACTATACAGTATAGAGATTCAAGATATCAAGATTGAAGGCTCATGAATATCAAGATTATCAAGAGTTCAAGTAATTTATTTTTTTATTAGAAATTTTGTTAAACCTCCTAGAAAAGCACTGGCATCTTAAAATCTAATTTATTCGTCGAATGGAATCCACTTCGAGCATGTTAAAGGGATGGAACCCTAAGTAGGATGGAACCTACGAAAAATCTAATGCAACATTGTTTTGTATCCGCTAACTTTTTATTCAAAATGATTTTTCAAACTTATATCCTGTTTTCAAAATGATTTCAAAACCTTCCTTTTAAAAGCATCAAAAACATCTATCCTGATTTCAAATACTTTTAGCCTCAAAATAATCTTTAATTTCAAAATCAAATTATCCATGGTTTTAACTATCTTTAATAATAATATATTTAACTTTTAAATATTTATACCCAGATTTAAAATATAAAATTATAGTAAAATTCAATATATATTATTCTCTATACTTACTTATGTATTTTAATTATAGTCAAGTATATTTATAAAGTTTAAAATAGTTTTAATATAAGATAAAGGTTATTTTCAAAGAAAATCAAAACACCAAAAATCCCTTTTGGGATGTCAACATACTCAAGTACCCCATGTCGACGTGGTGTCAGTTGAGTTTAAAATTTAAATTTCAAAAGAAGTTTCTATTCGTCATAACTCTTCACGAATGGACATCGATGTTGTTCCTCTATAAATAAGGGTTGATTTCAACGAATTTTAACGGAGTTTTTCTGGTTTTTCACTCCTCTTCTTGTTCCATATTTCTATATACATATTCTTACCATTACTCTGCCGAAATCAACATTGAATCTAACTAGATTATCTCTGGTTTGATTCTCTATCACTATCTCAACAAGATCCTCAGTGCTATTTAGAGTTATAGGCTTTTTGTAATCAACTTAGCGAGAAAAGGTGTGATTGTGGCCTTGGAAATCAATCAAGCGAGATAAGGTGTGATTGTAGCCTTGGGAAATTAATTGGGTGAACTTGTTGCCCGGAAAATCAAGTATCTCTATCCAGAGGATTGTGATTCTAGAGGGTGTACCTCCTTGCCTTGAAGTCGAGGGTGTAATTGTAAAGATCGTTTTTGAAAAGAAATCCGTACTTGTGCGCAGGACGGAATGTAGGGTAAGTCCAAACCAGTATAAAATCCGGTGTGTTCTTTCCTTTACTGCTTTTACTTTATATTTGTATCTGTGTTTGATTCTGTAATCATATCTGTGTCTGAATATTGCATACATTTGTGTTCAAATTAAAAAAAAACTCAAAAAGATTTAACAATTCTCTAAAACACTATTCACCCCCCCTCTAGTGTTTATTCTAGCTTTAAGATCCTTAATCCGCATTTCTCACATTTGGTATTAGAGCAAGACTTTCAAAGTTTCCTAATCTGATTTTTGAAAAAGTTTTAAAATGGCTATGTTTGTTAATACTAGTTTAGAAATATTCAGATCATCATTGTCTTTTGTGTCTACATATAATCAATGTTCAAATTCAAGTTGTCTACCAAAATTGTTTGATGTGTAGGAATCATGCTTTATGTCTATTGAGGAATCAATACACAACGGACAAATTGTGCAGATCAGATTGGATAAATGGATACTCGATAGTGGTCGTTCTAGACACATGACTGGGAATCCAGATATGTTAAATGATATAATATACAAAGACGGAGGACTGGATAACTTCGGAGACAATTCAAAAGGATATGTGATTGGCGTCGGCAAAGTCGGTAACTCTGAAACTCCTATTATTACTAATGTTTTGCTAGTTAAAAATCTGAAACATAATCTGCTAAGTATAAGTCAACTTTGCAATAAAGAATATAAAATTAAATTTGAAAAAGATAAATGTCACATTGAAGACAACAGTTCAACCATAATATTTGAGGGAGTTAGGAAAAAGAACATTTATAGTCTTAGTATGACAGTTTCAAATGATAACTTATGTCTTTTGGCAAATACAAGTGATCCTTGGATTTGGCATAAGAGATTTGGGCATTTGAATTTCAAACTCTTATCTAGACTGTCAAAACATGATCTAGTAAGAGGTCTCCCTAAAATGAATTTTAAAGTAGATAGTATATGTGATGCATGTCAATTAGGAAAACTTAGAAAAAGTTCCTTTAAATTAAAAGATACGATTTCAACTTTAAAAGCTCTTGAATTACTTCACCTTGATTTATTTGGTCCATCACAAATTCTGTCAATAAATCATAGTAAATATGTTTTTGTAATTGTAGATGATTATTCTAGATTTACATGGACAATATTTTTGAAACAGAAAAGTGATACTTTTGAATGTTTTAATAACTTTACAAAAAGGATTCAAAATCAACTTTCTCTAAAAATTATAACCGTTCGTGGTGATCACGGTGGTTAATTTGAAAATGAAAAGTTTGAGGAATTCTGCAATAAAAAGGGAATAACTCACAATTTTTCATTTCCAAGAACTCCACAATAAAACGGAGTAGTAGAACATAAACATAGGACGATTCAAGAGTGTGCGAGAACTATGCTTTCTGACAGTAAATTACCAAAGAATTTTTGGGCAGAAGCTGTTGCTACCGCCTGTTATATTTTAAATAGAATTTTAATTAGACCTTTAACTAATAAGACTTCTTATGAACTTCTTCACTCAAAGAAACCTAAAGTATCTTATTTTAGAATTTTTGGAAGTAAATGTTTTATTTTAAATATTAAAGATAACTTAGATAAATTTGATCCTAAATCCGACGAAGGTATCTTTATCGGATATTCTAATAGAAATAAAGCATACAAAGTATTTAATTTAAGAACTAATATCATCGAAGAAACAATGCATGTGTCATTCGATGAAAATTTCAAAATTTTTGAAGATTCAAATGATGAAGATGATTTAATTACTGATAATCAAGTGTCAACTGAAACTAATAATGTAATTAATCATCCTAATAAAAGGACTAAACTTTCAAAAGATCATCCTATCGAAAATATACCAGGAGATATGAAATCTATAGTTAAAACTAGAAATCAACTAAGTCAAATGAGTAATGTAGCTTTTATATCAACTATTGAACCCAAAAATCCAAAAGAAGCATCAACTGATGATTAATGGATTTTCGCTATGCAAGAAGAACTAAATCAATTTACTAGAAATGATGTTTGGGAACTTGTTCCTAGACCTAAAAATAAAACTATAATTGAAACTAAATGGGTTTATGAAAATAAAATGAATGAACTAGGAGAGGTAGTTAGAAATAAAGCACGTTTAGTCGCTCAAGGTTTTTGTCAAGAAGAACGAATAGATTTTGATGATACATTTGCTTCTATAGCAAGATTAGAAGCCATTAGGATTCTACTTGCTTTCGCAAATCATAATAATTTCAAATTATATCAAATGGATGTTAAAAGTGCCTTTTTAAATGGATTTGTAAAAGAGGAAGTATATGTTGAACAACCACCACTTTTTGAAAATGAAAAATTACCTAATCATGTTTACAAACTTAAGAAAGCTTTATATGGCCTAAAACAAGCTCCTAGAGCCTGGTATGATAGACTAAGATCTTACTTATTACAATCAAATCTTGAAATTGGTAAAGTAGATAATACTCTTTTTATTAGAAGAAATAAAAATGATATTCAACTAGTACAAGTTTACGTTGATGATATCATTTTTGGATCAACTAACTTTGAAATGAATAAAGAATTTTCTGAAATAATGACAAAAGAGTTTGAGATGAGTCATATGGGTGAATTAAATTTCTTTTTAGGATTACAAATAAAACAATTAGATAATGGTATCTTTATTAGTCAAGAAAAATATACTAAAGACCTAATTAATAAATTTGGTTTGACTACCGCGAGTGGAAAATCCTCTCCCATGGCAACCAATGAGTACTTAGTAAAGAAGATCTCTCGAATGATCTAGATCAAAAGTTATATAGAGGAATGATTGGATCCTACTCTATATTACCACTATTAGACCCGATATCATGCATAGTGTTTGTCTCAGTGGAAGATATCAATCTCAACCTAAAGAGACTCACTTAAAAGCCGTAAAACGTATCATAAGATATGTTAAACACACTTCTGACTATGGCTTATTTTACCCTAAAAATGATTCCTTGGACTAAATATCTTACTGTGATGGTGATTATGCTGGTTGTAAATCAGACCGAAAAAGTACAAGTGGAACTTGTCACTTTTTGGGGCATTCTCTGATTTCCTAGTTTAGTAAAAAGCAAAACACTGTTTTTTATCAACAACTGAAGCAGAATATATTTCTGCTACTTTGGCTTGTTCTCAAGTAATATATATGCAACAAACTTTAAAAGATTATGGCTTAAATTTTTCGAAAGCACCAATTTATTGCGATAATACTAGTGCGGTAAATTTATCCAAAAATACTACTCAACATGCTTGAACTAAACATATTGATATCAGACATCATTTTCTCAGAGATAATATAAGTAAGGAAGTAATCGCTCAAGATTATATCAATTCTGAGAATCAAATTGCTGATATCCTAACAAAACCTTTAAATGAATCTATATTTACTAAATTAAGAAGAGAATTAGGTATTTGTTCAATAACTGAAATATAAAATATAAATAAACAAAAGCATAATTAAAATTAAATCAAAATAAATCAATTAATAAAATTTTAAAAGGACCATGTTGACATACCCCCCAATCCATGTCGACATATAACGTTTTTTATTTTTAAATTTCTTTCCCACCAAAATTCAAAATAATTGGTTATATATTCTTCTCATTTTCTAAATTTTATTCATTATTTCTGTTATTTCTCTGCTCTATCCTCTGAAATCAAATAATCAATGGCCTCCTCTTCAAAATCAAACAAAAATTCTACCTTTTCATTTCCTTCTCCCATTTCTGGTCTATTTCAACGTACTACTCTCGCTCGTGTGACAAAAATGGAGGATTCTCTAAAGGATGCACTTCAGTTAATGACTGAAATCCAAGTAATGCAACTTCGAATGGCCAAGGAACAAGAGAGGCAAGGCAAAATCCTTAGGAATTTGCAAAAATTTCTGATGGACAATCACACTAACCCGATGTTGATTGAAGAAGACTCTTTAGGAGATCATGTACAAGAGGCCAGTGAAGAAGAAGAAGAACCCATGGAAGATGTGCACGCGAAGGATGACGACAAAGTCGTGTGCGTTGGAGAAGTGTGTTTTGACAAAGATGAGAATCTTGTCGAACAACGTGGAAATTTCTGTTTTCACTATCCAAACTGTTCGATTCATAGATCTCCTATGTTCAATAACACACATTAGTTTCTTCTCTTTCTTTACCATTGTTGTATGTTTCTTCTTACGTTTCCTACGAAAATGTAAATATAGCTATATGATTAATAAACAAATTGTATTCTTATATGTGTTCTTCCCTATTAATAAATATAACTATATGGTTATTATATACTTAGAATAGTTAGTAGTTTAGGATTAGGTTTATTATTAGATCTAAGTGTTGATTATTTAGGATAACACTATCATTGTAATCACATGTCTTAGAGTATTAGATTTAGGAGGAGTTATATAGTTTGGAGTTATATAGTTTAGAGTTAGTTTTTTGTTGATGACAAAAGGGGAGAAGGATAAAATATGGTAGTTAGGCATACATTAAGGGGGAGTTATTAGGATAGAAGTAATATTTTATAAACAAAGGTTGTCATAATCAAAAGGGGGGAGATTGTTAGTCCATGAGATGATGGTTTTGATGACAACAACCTTAGAATAGATTATAAAATATAAATACTAACAGTATAAGTTTATATATATATATATATATATATATATATGCAGGATTTAACCATGTAGGTAGCAAGAATGAAGATTGTACAGTATAGAAATTTAAGATATCAAGATTGAAGACTCATGAGTATCAAGATTATCAAGAGTTCAAGAGTTCAACTAATTTATTTTTTAATTATAAATTTTGTTAAAACTCCGAGAAAAGCACTGGCATCTTAAAATCCAATTTTTTTATGGAATGAAATCCACTTCAAGTCTGTTAAAGGGATGGAACCCTAAGTAGGATGGAACCTACGAAAAATCTAGTGGAACATTGTTTTTTATCCGCTAACTTTTTATTCAAAATGATTTTTCAAAATTATATCTTGTTTTTAAAATGATTTCAAAACCTTCCTTTTAAAAGCGTTAAAAACATCTATCCTGATTTCAAATACTTTTAGCCTTAAAATAATCTTTAATTTTAAATCAAATTATCCGTAGTTTTAACTATCTTTAATAATAATATATTTAACTTTAAATATTTATACTTAGATTTAATAAATTATAGTAAAATTCTATATATATTATTCGCTATATTTACTTATGTATTTTAATTATAGTCAAGTATATTTATAAAGTTTAAATAATTTTAATATAAGATAAAGGTTATTTTCAAAGAAAATAAAAACACCAAAAATCCCTTTGGGATGTCGACATACTCAAGTTCCCCATGTCGACATGGTGTCAGTTGAGTTCAAAATTTAAATTTTAAAAGAAGTGTCTATTCGTCATAACTCTGCACGAATGGACATGCTGTTGTTCCTCTATAAATAGGGGTTGGTTTCAACGAATTTTAATAGAGCTTTTCTGGTTTTTCACTCCTCTTCTTCTTCCATATTTCTATATACATATTCTTACCATTACTCTGCCGAAATCAACATTGAATCTAACTAGATTATCTCTAGTTTGATTCTCTATCACTATCTCAATAAGATCCTTAGTGCTATTCAGAGTTATATGCTTTTTGTAATCAACTTAGCGAGAAATGGTGTGATTGTGGCCTTGGAAATCAATCAAGCGAGATAAAGTGTGATTGTAGCCTTATGAAATCAATTGGGTGAACTTGTTGCCAAGGAAATCAAGTATCTCTACCCAGAGGATTGTGATTCTAGAGGGTGTACCTCGTTGCCTTGAAATCGAGGGTGTAATTGTAAAGATTGTTTTTGAAAGGAAATCCGCACTTGTGTGCGGGACTGAATGTAGGGTAACTCCGAACCGGTATAAAATCCGGTGTGTTCTTCCCTTTACTGCTTTTACTTTATATTTGCATCTGTGTTTGAATATTGCATACATTTGTGTTCAAATTAACAAAATCTCAAAAAAAAATTAACGATTCTCTAAAACACTATTCACCCCCCTTTAGTGTTTATTCTATCCTTAAGATCCTTAACCCGCATTTCTCATAAACCAAAGCTCTAATACCAACTGTGATGACCTATATTTCGCGTGGTTTATTGTCGACATAAACCTCCTAAAATGCAGGTCGTCATAGTAAATTAAGAGAAATTCAATTAACTAGGATAGGGATAAAAATGGAAATTTTATAAAAGTTGGAGTTTGATCAGAAAAGTTATCCCATTGTAATCATGGCAAAATTTTGATCTGTTTTCATATATATTATGCTGAAAAACGAAGCTCAAACAACAAAGATATAAGTGTTTAAAGTTTTCAAATTTAAATTAATTTCATTCGAATTCAGATTCAAATGCATATTTAAATTTAACGTTTGAATTCCAAGAATTAACAGTAATTAGACTTGGGGGCTAACAATTAATGTTAAAGGTTAATTAGGGAATATAATTAATTAAGCAATGGAAAAATCAAATGGTTTTAGAAACATGTTTTGGGAATGATATGTATTAAGTGGTCGATTGTGGAACGGCCTCCTTTCCTTATAAGAAGTATTAATGGTTTCATCTATGTAGAAAAATTATTATTTCGAAATATAATGCCTAAGTATTGAAATTGTAAGACTCTAGGTTTTTATTTTACCAGGCACTTGTTGTTTCGACTCCCTCCTCATTACAACATAGGTTAGAATAGGAGTTGATGAAGCTGGAAGATGGAAAGAGTGAAACTTGGGGCAGTTACTATCTATCTTTTTGTATGTTTTCTATTGTACCCATGAAATGTATTTTTTAACAAAATGTCGTAACGATTGTTGTTATGTATTATGACATTTGAAATGATTTTAAATAAATGGGTACTTTTATCGTTATTATATTTTATTCCTTCCACTGCAAGTTTTGAAAAATAGATAAATTGCACTATCTTGCTTTTCTTTTTACCAACCAACAGCAACTTTGGAATGGGCCTAAGTTTCAAAGGGCCTTTTTTGGGTTGAATTTAGGTCTGTTTATAGTGGGTTATTTCATTTGGCATCAGTGCTTAGGTTACCCGATCAAACAAGGAAAAGTATACGTATGTGTGGTGTACTTGTTATTTTTGAAAATATTTTTCAAAAACCAAACTATACATAAATATATATGTATGTATACTTATTTTTGAATTTACGCCAGACTCTATAAATTTTGACTATAGTAGTAGTGTAATACCCTTAGTTTTATTTTAAAATTGTTTAGGATATTTAATTGGATAGATTAAATAGAATAAAGAAAATGGTTAAGGAAAATGAGATTTGAAAATTTATAAGATCGAGCTATTACTAATGGACTAAGTAAGATTGTCTAAAGATTTATCATATAAGAGGGTATACAAGCCGAGCAAAATAGGTAGATCCAACTTTCACTCCTTAAAACCTCTCCCCAATATCATTCTCATTTTCCTAACATCAAAACAATTAAGGAAAAGAGAGGAGGCTAGCCATTAGAAAGCAAGATAAGGAACGAAATCTAAATGTAATTCAAGGGCAATGGCTAAGGAAGCAAAACACTAATTAAATCTCAACTCCAAAATTTAAATCTAAAGTGAATAATACATTAAGCATCTCTATTTTTGTTTTTGAATTCGGCTATGGATAACATCCGAATTGTTTTGATGATTTTTACCAAGTTATGATTGTTTAATCATTGTTTTGATAAAACAATAATTTATGGATATATTTGTAAAATTATTTAAGTGGGTTTTAAGAGTAAAACCAAAGTTTTTAATATCTAATAGCTTTGATTTTCTGATATGTTGAGTAAAACATTACTTTGGAGATAGGTTTTTAATTTCATAATTTTATAATTATTTTATGAATTTCCAAAGGAGGAAACTAAGTTAATTTCGGGTTTTAATAATTTGAAATAATTAAATATGGTCTTCGGCCTTATATTTTATATGGTAAAGAATATGGTATTTTGAAATTTCTAGTGATTTTTCCCACGTATTTTCAAATTATCTTGAATTTATTATGCTAGATAAGCATATAAACCCATAATTAATTAAGGGTATTAATTAATTTAGTTTACAAATGTTTTAGGACATTGGAATTGTATGCGGCAGTAGTTTTGAAAAGAATTAGGTAAAGTGTTATTATCCAATAGAAATTTTACAAAGGATAAAATTTGGTGAAAATAATTGCTTTTATGGTTAATAAATCAGTTTTCACATAAATTACGTTAATGCCAAGTTATTAGTGTCGTTGTTAAGCTAATACATCACAGCGTCTATAAGTATCGACATCGATGAGGTAGGAACTGCATGGTAACTACTTAGGTTGTTATAGAGTGATTCTCACCGTGTCGAAGTGGACATCCATGACAACCATTATTGGTGACATCACATTCTCGTGACTCATCTAAGTTGACGCCACACCTCAATGTTTTAAATGATGTCGCTTACCATCCTTTTGACAAAATCTCGATGTCATCCTTAACATCAACCTTATTCATATATACTTTTGGCAGCATAATTGCTAAGGTGAGTTAAGTAAACTATTTTTTGATGTAGCCGACGATCTTGATGTCGCTATTCATTCAGTTTGGTGAGGTCTCTTTTCATTATTAGCTACAATGTCACGCGGTATCTTTGCTATCATTATTGGAATCGACGCTATTTTAAAAAGGTGGATAACCTATAGAGTATGAAAGTCGACAACACCATTTTTTATTAGAGTTTTAAATACTTAAACAAGTGTTTAAGTTTTCGGTCTTCGACATTAATAGAGGTCGACAAGGGTTTTAGGGTTGTATGTTTTGTGATTATCTTAATAAAGACGGATAGCCTTAAGCTTCCTAGTTGATATTATTATTGACGTCGACATTGATCTAAACTTACCTATTTAAAGGCAGTGAGCCTCATGTTTTTATGACTTCGACTCTAAAACCTAAATTAGGGATAACAATGCTTATACTGTTGTGTTAAAAGTATACAAAGTTGATTTTTTTATTAGGGATACCAAGATAGAATAAACTCGACACCAATCATTAGAGATACCAACATATGTTCTAATGAATTCAACCTAAATTATTGGGGATATCAATATATATTTTATTAAATTTGACATAAATCAATTGAGGATATCGATGCATGTCACTATAAGTTGTTATAATTTTAAGGGGAGATTACCTAATTGAGGACACTAATAGACATAGGTTAAACATATGGGTAACATGAATTAATGCAAGGATCCATAAATTTTAACGGTTTTAATAACGTAATTAACGGAATTTTTGGAAAATTTCAAATAATTGAATTTGGAAATAAAAATTTGATATTTGTTATGAGTCTATTTAGACATAGCAAATGCCAGATTTTCATTAAAAAATATGAAAGTTAATTCTTTTGTGTAATTTTCAATTTCAATTTGAAATCAGTTAATTTGATGAAATTAAAATGTTTTCGAAATATGAATATTATTAAATAATAAAAATGTGAGCTATATTCCAAGTGAGACGTCATAATTCGTTTCGCCAAATTGTGACTGTTATAGCCCCGTTTATCTTATTTTCGACATTTTAGCAGTATTTACGGCACCAGATATGGACTTTTGATAAAATGATTATATCATTATTATCTGTGTAGCATTTTGTTCGTCTCATCGTGCTGATATCTACAGTATATTTATTTCAGTATTTTGGCATCCGATACACATTGGGATTTGCAAAACAATTTCCGCATCGGTTTCATATTTGAGTCTTTTTAAGTTTCCAGTGTCCTTCCATCGTGTACCGTTCGAAAAAGAACAGTCATCTGTTTCATATTCCTAGCTATTCAACTTATGACTCTTGTCATTCCTCTCGATTCAATATTTGCTGGTTCCAATATAATTCCGGTCTCCTACTCTCATTTCCTCTGTGGCTCTTTCGTTCTATTCATGCTGTGAACTATAGCAAATAAAATATATATAACAGTGGTTATATTTTCGAAACGCCTACTTGCTTCATCTTCTCATTCGTATTCTTCTTCCCTTCTCAACACGTCACTCTTCCTCTTCACGTGCCTCCCTAGCCCCTACCGAATGCCTCACCTCCGATCACCCCCTCCTCTACGTGAACAATACCGCTCCACATCACTACAACACCAGCCGAGCATCCTCCCTCACCTCGGCAATAGCTGGTGCTCCAACCTCTTTCCTCCTCAAATCAGGCCAAGCTCACCTACCCTGTCGACCATCCGAGAACCCAATAGCCGATTTGCCCGTCCCCTTGCACTACTATTTCAGTGCAACGCAACCTCCACCATTGGCCGAGACTCATACTTCAACCGCCACATACTTCTTGCCCCGCCACCTCTGGACCACAGCTGCCACCTTTATCTCCGCCGCCTCGCCGAAGTCATGGCATGTGTGCATGCCATGTAACCATCTTCAGCCGTACGCCTTACCCCATAAGCAATCTTCCTTTTGCAGTCGCCTGTAACTCTTCTATATAAATATATATATATATATATATATATATTGATTTTTTTTGTTTTTGTGTTCACATTTTTAAGTAAAGTACAAAATATATATACATGTTATTTTAAATTTGTGTTTAAAATTAAGTAATGATTTCGCAAAATATTTTATATGTATATCTGAGTTATATAAGTAATATACAAAATTTGTTTGGTTATATATATATAAATTTATGTAAGTTATATATATAGTGTTATATACTGTTGTGTGTGTGTGTATATATAGGTTTATATAAGATTTGTATGATATGTTAGTTATAATATATAAGCTTATACAAGTTTAAATATACTGTTGATTTATAAATATTGATATTTGTACGAGTTATATATTGGTTTGCATGATTTTTTGGTAGATTATACATATTTATATTCTATATATTTTGTCTACATATATATTAGTACATTTCTACATGTCTTCATATATTAGCCTACGCATATATAAGGTTGGTTATATTATATGTTTATATCTGAATATAGTCTGCATATATTTGTATCTGCAAATATGTTGGGTAGCATGTGTTTGTATGAAGTCTAGCCTATGCATAGAATAATCTATATATGTTTTATATTGTTGTAAATATAATATGTAGGTTATATACTAGTTTATACATAGAGTTAAAATGTATATAATACATTTAAATTTATAGTAATATTTTGAAATAGATCTTGTATCATATGTAGATAGTCTACGTAAATATTTCTTTGAAAGAATTTTGAAAATATGTGTTGTGAATAATATATATTTTGATTTTAAATTATATATAGAATTTTAAAAGTATAAAATATAGGTATTTTGATTTTGTACATGTTTTTTGATAAATAAATATTAATTTTCAAAAATATAATATGAAGACTTACCTTTTAATATGTGTTTCAAATTGAATATTGATTTTTGAAAATAATATATATTTTTTGCTTCAATTTATACCAAAACGATTTTTGATTTGTTTCATCAATTTCTAATTGTCAACGTTGTCTGTCAAATCCATATTCAGCTTACTTTGCCTTGAGGTCTGTTGTTTGGATTGGTCGATTGTCTAGA
Organism: Allium cepa; assembly: GCA_030765085.1. Lineage (NCBI taxonomy): Eukaryota > Viridiplantae > Streptophyta > Magnoliopsida > Asparagales > Amaryllidaceae > Allium > Allium cepa. The sequence goes on from CM060934.1 coordinate 610,137,770, forward strand.
TCGTGATTCAAATCATAGCTCATGGTGTTGTCTCTTTTCTCTAGCCTCGAAAGGTGAGCAATCACTCACGATTAACATTCTTATATTTAGTAAATTTGATTTCACTTGAAACCACAATTGAAGTATGTTTGAATTATTAGTTGTTTAATTGTTAAAGATGATATGCCATTATCAACAATTATTCACCTGTGATATATGACACAATATCCTGTTGCATATATTTTATTTTATTTATCGCCGATGATATGTCTTTTGTTAATATGTTATATTTTATCATATTTGTTCTCACTTTGCAAGTTCTCTATTAATTTAGAAATTCCCTATGGGTTGAAATGATACATACTTGAATGATATTGTAGAATAGGGGAAAATTTTTATGGGTTGAAATAATAAATCCAAGTGATTTTCATTGATTTCAAATTTTTAGGATTGCGGGTTGAAATGACATATACTCGTAAATAATTAAATTGCAGATTGAAATAATGAATATCTGTATCACTTGACCATAGGATAGAACATTATATACGGACAACGTTGTCTATATTTTGAAATGATTTCCAAAGTTTGAAAGGAAATATATGGGTTGTAATAAATATTGTTTTATATAATATATAAATGTTATTTTATACATGTCTAAATTTTAGACTTTTAAAATTATATGTTTTGGAAAATATAAATTTTAAAAATTTTCTTATAATTTTATAATTTTAAAATACATATAATAAGATTTAATGCAAATTACATTTAATAATAAAATTTAATTTAATTAGTTATAATATGTTTAAGTATTTATCAAAATTTATATTAGTATTTAAAAAATTAGATTTTTATAGCTTAAATAATAAAGGTAAGGAAAATAAATTAATGTTGATCTAGAATTTAAATTCGTTAATAATTGAATTTAAATAAGAATTTATTTGAAGTTATTGATTTGAGATTTGAAAAATATGATTTATAACTTGATTTGATAAAAAGTGATTAAATGAATATTCTCAATTTTAAATAAAATTGAGACCGAATATTTAATGTTGATTTAAATTTATAAATTGAGATTTTATTTAATTGTTATTAAAATTATTAAGTGAATAATTTTCAACTTGAAAAATAAAATTGAATGTCGAAATACAAATGAAACCTATATTGTAAATATCTGAATATTTAAACTTTAAATCTTGTTAGAATTGAAATGATAATTCAAACTTAGATTTGAAATCGATAAAAATTGAAATGGTTATTAGGAAATTGAATTGAATCTTTAACCTTTTAAAATGAAAGCATTGAATAGGGATTTATTTAAATTGAATTTTGGAACTTAAGCTGATTTGAATCGACTTGTGAAATTGGAGGAAAGTATTTCTATTATATAAGGTATTTTTAATATCTATAAACTATTTTAATATATAAATTATTCTAATATATAAACTATTTTAATTTATAACTAATTTAATATATATACTATTTGCAATATTTAAACTATTTAAGTTCAAAAGTGTTTTGATTTCCAAAGTGTTATGATTCTCAAAGTGTTATGTTTTCAAAAGTGTTACAAATTTTGAAAGCGTTACGATTCTGGAAATGAATATTATTTAAAGTGTATAATGATATTAAATTGATATGGTTTTGAAATGAATCTGATATTTAGATTTGATGTATGAACCATTTGAAATAAAATGACCATGGTGTGAAATAAACGTTTGGTTATTAAAGAGACCGGGATCAGATATTGTCATACTCTCTGCCAATACCGAAAACCACTTTAACAACTGTGTATGTGGTGGAGATTTAGAAACGAAGTAGGATGATTGGGTGACGATTTTGTATGAGCTATTTACGTAGCCTTGACTGCCATGAGTCAGCTTGATGTGGCTAAAACAGGAGCCACGCCGGGCCAAGTGAGGTCATTCCTCCGATCGGACACATTTCTTCGATACTGTTATATTACTTTTGTGATTTGATTGGACGCACCTTTGATTTGGGAGTGTGTCGTGAGGTGGGCAGTACCACCAGTCCGGATACGCAAATGGTATATCTGCCCGGGCATTGCCTCGTGTGCCTTGTCACATGCTCTATTGCGCCTTCTACGAGTTTGGTTTGTACCATACCCATAGAGTGCCCTCTGATAGCCTCCAGTTTATGGAGGAGTTATGGTATTGTATAAACTATGGGAATATATAAAATGTGTTAAGGGGGATATGGGTAACACATTAACGCTATTTTAACAGTTTACTTTACTATAGACATATTATAATAACGTATATTACAACATAGTAGATAGTTCCACGGATCCTTAGAGGATGGAAATCCCAAACATCCTTTAAGTTACTTGTATTTCAGTTGGTATTTCACTTGATTTGAATTTACTATATAAGAATGTTAATCTTGACTCGAGTGTTTTGTATTTTTCTTTATGCTCGGGTTAGACCGAGTGACATAGCATTTGAGACTCACCTTTGCAGATTTGAGCTATGTTTGAAGATCCATCTATTCAGCTTTTCAGTTACGTCAGTTTACTCCAGTTGTTTATGTTCAGACTTGTCAGTTGATTCTGCACTCAAGACTTCATTTGTATTTGATATTCTGTTGTATTTTGTTTTAGATTTTGATATTTTCCAGTAGCTTCATGAACTACAATTTCTCTATTCCGTTGCTTATTGTTGTAATACTCCATGTCTATGATTCTGCGATTGATTTATTTACTGTACATGCTGAATTTTTCCAAATGTAAATTAACAATCTGATATTTTGAGTAATTCAAGTCCGACATGTGCGAAAGCGAACGGTTCGTAATAGCGTGTCGTTACAATTAAATTATTGAATGAAGGGTTCATAGTTATCTTAGGAAACTATGGGATGTAAGCTAGATAGTGCACATCATGATGGACATGGATAGTCTCTATGAGGTGAATGAAGGGTTCATAGTTAACCTATTAAAAAAAGGGATATGTGATGGATAGTCCACATCAATTGTAAATGAATGGGATATGTGTGACTGATAGTCCGTATAATTTACTAAGCTATACCATGTGTGATGGATAGTTTACATAATTTAACAGCTAAACCATGTATTGATGGGTAGTCCATATGGTAGGGGATGGGTAGTTCAAAGAATCAATATATGTGAGATGAGTAGTATACATAAATATAAGACGGATCATCAATTGAAACTTAAATTAGTAGTCTAATAACTTAGGGTGGGTAATTCAGTGTTTATTGCATGTTTGCATATTGGTATATTATTATGTTATAACTGTTGTGGATGTAGGAGCATAATATTTGGTTGAGATGTCTTGGTTAAGATACTAGTGAAGGGAAAACCCGTTCTGCTCGGAGGCATGGTCTCATTAGATATCTAATTAGCTCGAGATGGTAGGTTATTGTTCACACTAGACTGTTGTCTGGCCTGAAGTTTTTGTCTTTACCCTTAAACCCTTGAGTACTCATTTAAGTAGGTTATGAGTAAAGGTTTTCATGTTTTCAGTTGGACAAATAAGCTTCTGGAGACGTGTAGGAGGCAATCTAGCTATTATGAGCTTTATCTATCTCAACCATGTAGTTTGGTTTTGTCTATTTGGATGTAATGGCAAAGTTGTATAATGGCCAAGTATTTGACTCTGATCAACCTAGGGGCATCATCATATTTCGCTCTTGGGGTACTCTGTTAAATTTATATTTTCTGAACGTAGGTCTATGAATGGATTATGTAATGAATATGAAAACATATTTTGAAATGGAATGTAAATTTTTTGTTGAATTGTGTTTGAAAAATTTTCATATTCGTGTGCTCCTAAATATTGATATGATTAACATAATCGTATGTTGTTGTCAGAAATTAATAACTATGGATGATTGCAACATCCATAGCGGTTAGTTTTGGGCCTTAGAATGGAGGATGTTACAAGTAGTTGTTACTATATTTCCAAAAGGGTGGACGAAGCAACTATGAGTTGAAAAAATAAATAGAGTTAAATTTATACTTCTTTGTTGGGCCTAGACTTCGTTATCATTAGTGACCTATAAGCATGTTAAATATAGGGATAGGAATCGTAGAAGGAAAAGGTTGTAACTCCAAATTATAATAGGAAATGAATGAGCAATAAGTGAGGATTTACAGCTAGATTAATGAGACCATTAAGGTAATTATAGGAAGATAAGGAAGAAGTTCAATTAGTAAAGTTGAATAGGCAAATAAACGTCTATAGGAAATGTCCTTTAAGATAGCAACCATTTAATATGGACAAAGTGACATTTATGAGAGTAGTAAATATAAATATTAGATTTTATAAGGCATAGTATTCATATGGAAGTAAGGAATGTAGTAGTGGAACAAGATTCTACAAAAAGGTGTATATTAATCATCACAAGGAGATAACCAGATTTTTAAGATGATTGAATAAGGAGTTCAAAGGGAAGGACAATCAATGCCCATATTTTTAATCCTGTCCCTCAGGAAGAAAGTAGTAAACAGATTTTTTTAAAACTCCTTGAAAGTTTTGAATGAGTTTATTTTCTCAAAAGATCATTAAGTGAAAGTCTTATGTATCATAAGTTGGAAATTTTTGATGGAAAGTGTATTTTTTTGACAGCTTTAGAAATATACTACTAGTTGTAAAAGGTTTTGAAAGAAATGGTGAAATATTTTAAAAAACAATAGTGGATGATTTTTAATTACTTGAAAGGTTTTTAAAAAAGAGAGATTAGGTTCTCATTTGTTAACTTTTCAATTTAAAGTTTGTTGAATTAAAAGTTTTAACTTTTGGATTCTTAGTTTCTGGATTCCTCTATGATTTCTTCTACTTTAAGTTTGGAAGCTGTTATTTTGAAAAGAGTAGGGAAATTTGGAGATTTATAATTTATAAATTGTTGAATTAGGAAGTTCTAACCTAACAGAATTTTGCATTCTTAAAGTTCTTAGTTTAAATTTATTAAGCCAAAAGTTTTTGGTCAAAAGATTTTTTAATGTCAGATTTTCTTTTGAGAAATGCATGATTTTTCCAACCTTATAAAATTAGAGGTTCTTTTCCTGTATAGGATAGAAAGCACTTGATCAACATAGGATTGGAAGGTTAAGAATGTCTGATAAGTAGATAGGAGGAAGGTTCCTGCATAAGAAAATACGTAGAATGATAGCTAAATTTAGGTATTGATAGAATTGAGAATTTTAATCCTGTAATAAAGGATTGGAAGAGGAGTAATATGAATAAGATAGGATTTATCTTTATCTACTCCATTTCTCCATCATTTAAAGTTATATAAGGTGTTTTTGGCAATTTAAATGGTGGTTACAAATAAATGAGTTGGATATTTTTATATATGAGGTAAAGCATTTAATGATAATTTTATTCCTATTCGAATTCAAAACTTGTTTTAAATGAGAATATTATTGCAATACGTAAGAAAAGGATCGAAAGGGATTTTTAGAGTTTTGAACAAGGTTACAAAAATATTTTGTCAAATAACAGTATATTTTGAGTAATAAGGCAATAGATATTTGTCTATATTTTAGGTATAATTGTTATTTTGGAAATGATAACTCGTGTAACTAGAAAACTCTTTAGAATAATAAAGGTCTAATTATTTTAGAATGATAACTAATTTTTGAATATTTTATGTTAAAGATCTTATTTTCAAAAGGAGCAAGTCTTTATTATAGTAAGACATCAGAAAGGAAAGTTTTCCATAATACCTTTTTGAACACCAAGCAGTCCTCGAATTCTGTGAGTTGAAAGTCTAACTTTTAAAGAGATAAATCTTTGATGAAGAAATTTTAAAATGAGAAAATATTTTACTCCTGTTTGAAACTAAGAAATTTTAAATTCCCGGTAAAGTTTTTTAAGTTCATATTTTCAATGATGGAGATTTTGAGTTTGGTACTTCATGTTTGTGAAATTTTAAGTTTACAATAAATGAGGTAATAAATGATGATTTTGAAATAAGTTTATTTGTATGAAAGTAGTTTATTTAAAACTATTTTGTATGATTTCTAAATTTCTTGTTTTATATAATGTAGTTTTTATGGAGTAGATAAGGATCACAACCTAGGTAGGACCGACAAAGGTTTTGAGGATATGGTTAAAATAGGAATAGAATGTACACCTAATTTAAAAATTCAAAATATGTCCCAAACCTCTATTTGAAGAAGGTGGTAAAGTTGTTAAGATATCACAGATCTGTAATTGGGTTGTAGTTAGGGTACGCGTAGAATATGAATTTGTACATTTTAATTTTGGAGCAGTTTCCACGTAATTTTCATAAATTATCCAATTTCGAGATATGTATAAAAGTGCATTGTTTGAAGTAACAAGGAATGAACTAATATGGAAAGAGATGTGAAAGCGATGGATATTCTCTGTAGTTTACACTGTCCACTTCAATAAAAGAAAAGAAATATTTCCTTGTAATATCAAACAAAGCAAAAATCTCACTTTTGGTTACGAGAAATTATGATGGCAATCTTTTTAGATGGATAGCTTCGATAAATTAAAATATGGAAATGAGTATAGAAATTAGCAGTTAGAAATATATAGTGTATTGCCATGCTTAACAACTAGAATATATATATATTGCATTGATTGCGATCATATGTGAATAGTTAGTAATTAATGGATTAGGATTTATGATGATTAATTACAAATTTATGGGCAATAAAATTGTAACTAATGAGAGGAAAAAAGAAATTAAACGGGGACCGATTAAGAAAGCTTGATATGACATTTATGGAAGAAATTTGAGCAATGAATGGATTTTGGAAACCTAAAGAAAGTTAAAGGGATTAAAAAAGGATTAATTTGGAATGATCCAATTTTGACAGTAATGATCAGTAGCTATGGATATATTAATTGAGGAATTGAACAGATCACAATAATTAGAAACCGAAAAGGGAAATTAAGGAAAATGGGTAATAATGGAACGACACATTGAGAAATACCCAGCTAAATTTAGTAAGAATTATTAGGACCTTAACATCATTTATATCAGCTGATGATAAATGGCAGTTTCTAGCAAAATTTTCTTTTAGAGTTCTTAGGTTGTAATCGCTAGTTGCCTCCCTTAGTTATGGGAAAAGTAAATAATGCGGTGTATGATATTCACTATTTTATTCATATGTTGACTTTGTAAATGGGATTAAACCACTTGGTGTGTATATACTGTAGGAAGCAAAGTAAATAGGATGATTTTATGGGGACACTTAACTAATGATAAACCATAGATAAGGCTGGAAGTTAATTATGAAATTAGGTTAGCAGTCTAAAGTGAATAAATGTTTCAATCCCAAAGCGTTTTGGAAAGAATAAAATTTAGCTTATAGACCGTCACCATTCATGGAAAAGATGAGATATATAGGAATTTGAAAATAATTTCTTGCTGAACTAGGATAAAGAAGAAGGTGGCAGAATTTTTTGTTCGAAGCAATGAAACCGCAGAATCTCCAACACAGCTTCATGGTGTTGCGGTTTTTGCAGTGTTAGTGATAGGATCCTTTTTTTACTAGAAAATTTTGGAGGAGTTTGCTACTAGCTTCAGGAACTTTGTTAAATCTGATCATCACTTACCAGCTGAAGACCGATAGACAAACCGAAGGAATGGATGAGAACTTGGAGGATTTGTTGAGAGCTTGCATCTTGGACTTTGGAAAACGATAGGAGCAGCACTTACCCTTAGTAGAATTCATGATATTAATAGTCACCAATAGATTTTTGGTATAACACCTTTGAAGCACTTTTTGAGAGGCCATACAAATCCCCAGATTGTAGATGGAAAACTACCAACAAATTTGTAATATCCCGGAATTTTTAACAATATCAATTTAATAATCTGTAGTTAAAACTAAATTGATATTGATATTTTGTTGATAATAATTCAAATAAATTTAATAATCTTCTTTAATAAATATTTAAATTGGTCTTTTATCTTTTGAAAATAATAAATTGATTTCTATTTACAATATAAATATATGGTTTATATTTTAACTAGATTGGCATTGTTTTAATTTTAATAAATAAAGCATATTTTCTAGTTTTAATATTTGAAGTAATTTGGAAAATTTGTTTTATTTAATATTAGCTTTCCAAAGTTATTGAATAAATGATTTTGATTTAATTTAATAATTGAATCATGTTTTAAAAATTCTAATATATACATTATAAATTGGAAATTTTGATTTTTAAATTAGTATTGAGTTTTAAAGACTATTTCATAAATAAAAATATATGATTTTAAAAAATTGAATGGAAAAATATTGGAATGTTTTAAATTAAATTAGATTGAGTTTTAAATTTAGAATAAATTTAACAAAAAGGTTTCATGGTTAAATAAAATGGATTTTTATTTAATAAAAATATAATCTCTTGTAAAATGATTTTAATTTAATAATAAGAGAGTTATAAAAACAATATTAATATTGTATTGTCTTTTTAAATAAGTTTTGAATAAGATTTGTAATTTTTATTTAAAATTAAATTTATATTTATAACTTGATTTGAAAATAATTGATTCTTGAATTTAGTTTGAATTTAAATTCCAAAGTATAAATTTTAAATTGTTTAATTGTTTTAATTTTTATTTGTGTAGTTTTGTAAACATGGTTTGTTTTCATTTATAAATTCATACACATATTTTAAAATAAACTAACAAGTTAAATTAAGTTAATACACACTCTAGTTTGTAAATTTAAATACTAATTATCTTAAAAAAAAGAAACAAGTGTTAGATTCATAAGCATTCTTTTGACAAGTGTTGAAAAAAATGGACAAGTGTTAAAATTTAGTTTTTATTTTTCTTTGCTTTTATTAAAATCTGAGAATACATTTGTATAGTTTATAATCTTCATTCATATTTCATTTTTATTTTCCTTAACCAAAGAAAATCTTCAAAACTTCTAAGATCAAATTCATTTTCATATTAAAAATTCAGAAACCCTGCATATTCAAATACATAAAGCTGCAAATTCCTGTAACTCCTCATCAAAACTAAATCTTCCATAAATCTGCATACCTCATATATAAGCCCTTCAAATACATGTTCAAGTCCAATGCAAATCTGCATCTATTCACTAATAATCTGCATGTTACTCAAAGATCAAATCTGTATTTCCTAAAAAGCAAAGTGAAGCCTGCATTTTTTCTGCATTCTGTTTTTAAAACCTGGGAATGATAGCATGTATTTGAGGATTTAGCAACTGCATTATTTCTGCATGCAAGTAACTAGAGTATGGATCATGAGCAACTCAGATTTTTAAATCAGATAGAGCATGCCTGCATATTTTTATGGTCAACAGGAGCTCTGCATTTTTATGTCTTCTGCAAAAAGGAAAACAGGGGGTCTGCATTCATCAAATGGTGAGTAACTTTTAACTTTAAAATTTTAAATAGGTTGCATGCTAGTTATTGAAATGGAATAGCTATTTACTGATGTTATAGATAACTTTTGATATGATTTTAAATGATGTGCATGTTGTTTTTTTTTCAATATCCTGTTCTGTTTTATATTGATTTTCCAGACAACTACAATTTTGTTTGAATACCTACCACTTGTATTATTTCCTGATATAAACAAAATTATAAAGCAAAGTTGTTTTTCCTTAGGTTAATAAATAAATAAAAAAATTCAAGAAAGAAATATGGGTATTGACCATGGAAACAAAAGACAACATCATGTATGTTGATCTTGATCAAAAACAAATCATATTAATATTTATATCCAGTTTCAGAAATTAAAAGCATTTACTTGAAACTATTTTTTTGAATCAAGTATTAAAATTTTAGAGTATAGTTTCATCTTCAGTTTGTTCTTGAACAAAAATATAAATTTGTGCAAATTCTTGCAATTTGTGATTTAAGGAAACTCAAATTTCTTTTGAGTTATAAAGGAAGGATCATAGATCCTTGGAAAAATCAGAGATGAATTTAAAATTTATTAGAGTAAGTGCAGTTTTGATTTTTAGAATTTAACCCTAGTTTTTATTTGGGGTAAAGGATCAATCATTTGGGGACATAGGATTGATCGAGTGTGCTAGTTTTTGGTGTGTGGGTGGTTGGTGTGTAGAGTAGCTCGAGGGCGGAGGGGTTGTACAACAGATGATCGGAATGGAAAGAAATCACCGATGACAGGTTTGCAATAGAAACCTGTTTGAAGTTTACAGGTTTTGGAATTAGGGGCGAATTTTTGAATTCTTGATTTTTGTTCGACCTGGTGTTGTAGTTAGGGTTTTGATGGGTCTCTGGAGGGTTGCTGGATCATCAATGATGACCAGTAAGGGCGGTGGTCGCCGTGCATATGCACGGCGATGTGATTCAGGTGAATTGATTTTGGGTTTGGGGGTGATCTTTGTATTTGCTCGAAGCAGGTAAGTAGGAAACTCGAAGTAAGGCAGCTGTAGACTCGAAGTAAAATTAGGGGAGTCTCGGGTTGTGCTCTGTAATTTCCAGGTTACAGAAACTGTTTAAAAATCTGGGTTTTAAACTTTTAAAATCTGAATTTAAATTTTAAAATCTGTAGCTTTTGTGTAAGATAAGGTTTAGGTTTAAATTCAATTGAAGTTTGAATTTCTAATTTGAATTCAAATCCCAGTTTAAAATAAAATTAAAGTTTCAGAAATTTAACTTTATTAACTATGTCATGTTGATAAGATAGTTTAAACTTTTTAATAATAAGATTTTAAAAATATGAACAGATTTAAATCTGGGAATTCAAAAGTTTAATTTGAATTTAAGTATTAAATTTTAAAGAAGGTTTAAATTTGAAGTTTTAAATTAAAGTGAAATTTAAGTTATTAAAGGTTTTAAAATGGATTTAACTTTAAATTTTCATATAGTATTGGTTAGATTTGCAAATTTAAAAAGTTTTAAATTTATTTAAAACTTTGATAAGTTTAAAATTATTCTATTTAAAATTGAATTTAAATTGGAATTTAAAGTAATTTCAAAAGTACTTTGTTTCAATAATATTATTTTTAAACATAGTTAAGTTATGTCTTATTTTGAAATTTAAATTTAGATTTATGTTTTAGAATTTATTTAATAAGGTAATTATGATTAATCAATTAATTTAATTAATTAATTGATTTTGGAATTAATAATTGATTAATGATTAATCAATTTAAAATTTAGATCATTAATTAGGTTATAAATTAATGATAAATTAATATTAATTATGTAATTAAGTTTTAAATTAAGGATAATTAATTTAAGAATTAACTTTAATTAATGAATGACTAAAGATAATTTAAATGGTAATTAATTTAAGTTAATTACCTTATAAAATAATTTGAGGATGGTTAATGAAGGTCATTAACCATGATTATTTAACAATTAATTAATATAGTTAATTTTTATAATTAATTAGATTAATTAATTTAATAATAATCAATTGTGAGTGATTTGAGTATAATTACTATAAGTAATTAGGGAATTAATTATTTAATGTAATTAATTTAGTTTAATATGATTGTTTATTTTTAATTAATTAAGTTTAATTAATTATAAACACTTGAGTTTTATAAATAATTACTTTATGTAATTAAAGTTTTGGAAATTACTTAGTTAAGTAATTAATTAATAATTACATGATTATAATTAAGTAGAGATGTTTAAGAATGAAGTAATTTGGATTAATTATTTAGTAATTAATCAAATAATTAATTGAGAAATTAATTTAAGGATAATTAATTTGGTTTATTATAGTAATTAAGTTAGTTAATTACTTAGGGTAATTAATTTAAGAAATAATTAAGGATCATTAATTATTTTAATTAATGATGTAATTAAGATGATTAATTATGATTAATTGATCAATGATAAGTAATTAAAGGTAATTAATTAATGTAATTAATTAAGAATTAATGTAATTAATTATGATTAATTAATTAGTTGAGTAATTAAAGGTTAATTACTGTTTAGTTGAGGATAATTAATTTGTGAAATTAATTTAGGATAATTATATGAATGTAATTAAGGATAATTAATCAAGAATGATTAATTAAGGTAATTTATTTTGAATGATTGATTAATTGATTGTAATCAATTAAATGATTAAGTGAGCAAGATTTAAATTGGTGAAGTAATTAATTTAATTTATTTTAAATTAATTAAAGATGAACTAAGTAATTTAATTCATTTTAAATTAATTTAAGATAGAGATAGTTAATTTAATTCATTTTAAATTATTTATATGGTGATGAATAATCTTTGCTTATGTATGAATGGGTGAACTTGATTGTCTTGGATGCCTTGAGATCTCAGTAATGAGATAAATATTATTGTGTGGTATGGATGCTTGGCTGTATTATGATGATAACTTAGATTATCTATTGTGATGGTGATATATGAAATATCTATTTGATATTGATAATGTGGGTTACCTGTTATGAGATAATGTTGATTATCAGTTATGATTTATGAATTATCTATCTGTGTATATATAGATATTGTATTGAATTGTTTTAAAACTTTAAAACAACTTGGACCCTAAAAGACACGCTTTGGTTTTCGATGAGACCGGGATCGGGTTTCCATATTTGGATATCCGAAAATCACATCGATTCCAAATAACGTTAGGTCGTGAATCTTTTATGAAGAGTGAAGACTCGAGGTGTAAGAGTTATACGTCAGTATAACTCTGTGGGTGATTTCGTAATGAGTTTGACGGAATAGTACTTATAGATTCGAGATAGAGATTCAGAGTGCAAGGGTTATCGTCGTTAACTCTGAGGGTGATTCCAAAACGAGTGTAACGAGATAATGCCTTTGGTTTCGTTCGAACCCGGGACGAACTTGTATGGATTGAATGCTTTCAGAACATCGTCAGGTGGACGATGAGCAATCTAAGATAATGTGTCTTCTAAAGGTAATCGAAGCCTCAAACCTCATCAACGGGAATGGCTAAAACATGGGAGGTGCAGCAAGGCTTCGTGGGTAGCACCCACTGGAGAGCAAGATTGATCCCTGTCTAGAGGTCCCTTTTTATTCGGCTTAATGGGCAGTTGGAATCGCGCGCCAATTGCGGGGTTGTCTTGTTCGGAACTGTTCTGTAAGGAATGGGTCCGGCCTTGTGTTGCAGGGGAGTGGGAGTGCTCCTTGGTACGTTGATCTAGGCCACGTACTGTGACGGGCGGTACCCCAGTAGCCCTGCCATTGTATGGAATCCAAAATCCAATAAGTGCCAACGGTTTTGATTGTATTACCTACTTTTGTGGCTAGTGGCTGGAATTTAATAGATGTAACAATTTCGGCTATTTCATATTTACTTGAAAACCCTAGACCTATTATAATATCACTGGATTTCCTATCAAATGTTTTGGTTAGCGTAAGGTAAAAACTTTTCCATGTTTATGTGTGGGAAGTCTTACGTGATACCTTTCTTTTCTAAAGGTTTTTGAAAGTTAAGCAACTTTAACCTGTTACTCACACCAGACCCATGTCTGACCCGGAGTTTATTTTTGTTTTCCATAAACTCTTGGGTACTCAAATTTTTATGAGTAGCCAAGGGATTCAGGTTAGCTTTGACGAATATTGGAGGAGCAATGGAGCAGGAGGCTTCTGCGTTAGATATATAGTATTCCGCTGTGTGTTCTGTATTGTCTCTGGATTGTATTATGTTGTAAATACTAGACAGGTGTTTATAACTCTCTAGTATGTGTTGTATATCTGTGTACTCTGACAGTGGTTGTAAACTATGTAATATTTTATGTTATTAATATAATTTATTCGTTCCGCTGTTTAGATTCTGATGTGTTGTTTCTTCTTCTTCTCTTTCTTTCTCTTTTCTATCCCTTTCTTTCTTATTAGCGATGCGACTTCCTGGTGTATGGAAGTTGGGTCGTGACAGTGGTATCAGAGCATTAGGTTGAGAGAATACCTAGGCTCCGGAGTGGTGTCTATCTTGAGAGAGTGTATTTGTAGTTTTGATATATATATATATATATATATATATATATATATATATATATATTCTACCTATCTGTTGGATTACCTGTCCAGGTTTTCCAATATAGGTTATAAAGATAGATAAGGTAGTAGTGTTTGTAACACGATTACTACCATTGGTTGGAGTCTGATGTTTGAGGTTGGAAGTATATCTATCGAGACTGTAGACCTAATACCGTCTCGAGTAAGTTTTGTTGTGTTGAAGTATTTCATCGATCTCTGAAGGAAACCTGTTAAGGTTCGGAGACATCTTTGAAATATAGAGTTGGTAAGTAGAGTTTGATCTGTTCGATTGGGTTAGAGCAAGTGATGGTATTTTGATACCTCAGGAAGTTGTAACTGCGTGATGAGATGCAGTGACAATGGATTGTTTCCAAAAGATGTTTTCTTTGGAACGAGTTTGGGAAGTGAGTCTGTTTCAATTTTGTGGCTGGATTCAGCAGGATGTTGTGGTGTTTCTGTCTGCTTTGAAGTCCGAGTTTCTCGAAGTGTTTGGATTAAGAAGTTTGGCATTAGTGTCAATAGTGCAGCTCGGAGTGTTCTGTGTGCCGACAGGGAGGTCTTAGCTGAGTAGTTTCTCTGAAAATGGAGTTCAGAAGCTGCTGAGTGAATCCGTTTCTTCAATGGATTGTCTAGACCAGAGTAAGCTGTTCTGTTTGGTAAAGAGAGAACAGTTTTCTTTGAAAATTTATCTGGGATGATCGCAAAAGTGACTTGCGATTGTTTGAGTGTTCTCTTGGATTATTGGAGATTTTATGGATGTCTTCTGGGAAGACAGAGGTTTGTCCATATCTGGAGATTAAGTTTCTTATCGACTAGGATTCCAGGAGTAGAACCGTGGTTCAGTTTAGTTGAAAAATGATTCCTAGAGATTGAGTTTAATGAAGCAACTCAGTTTTGATGGAATTTCTGAGTTTTTCTTTATGGATCTGTATAACCATATTTCTGGAGGTGATGTCCAGTTGGCGCTTGTGATTCTTCGTCAGCATTTTCTTATCTACTTCGGATCAGAGTTGTGCAGCGGAAGTAGTTTGATAGTATTTCTGATTTTCTTTTTCGGATCAAGAGAAGTTTGTAGTCTTCTGCTGTTTATGGAGTAGAATTGTGTTTTGGTTTTGGAATGATGTTGAGGAGATCATTGTATTAGGTTGTTTTTAGTTCTGATTGTTTCTAGAGGAATCAGCAAGGGTTGAGCTGATCAGTTTGGATGTCGGCAGCCCAGGATTGTCTGAAGACTTTTGTGGATAAGGGACGAAGGAATTTGGAATTTGAAGTTGAAGACTTCGTTGTTGTTGGAGTTTTCTCCGATTCAGGAGCTTTAAGTTTTGGTAAGTCTGAGAAGTTAGCTCTGAAGTGTTTTGGGTCTTTTCTGTATCTTGGAGAATAAGTGATCGATCTACAGGATTGAATTGCCAGTTTGGATAACTGGGATTCGATGAGTTTCACGTATCTCGGAGGGAGTACGTGTATGATCTATCTCTGGTTGTGGAACCAGCAGTTCTGGAGTTTAGGTTGTTGAGTCAGACTCGTTTGTAGTCTGATATCTTGTCTAGTGTTATAGATATAGTTGTATAGGAGCTTTATAGCTTCATAATATTGTTTGTTTTGATTCTCTAGAGCAAGTATCCCTATACACACACACACACACACACACACACACACCTGGGGAAACTCGATAAAATTTTATCCAGAATCTGTCTGGATAATTAGATTTGTTTGATTGGTTGAATTGGTTGTTTGGTCGTTAGCATATGTTTGATATATACTTGTGTTTTTAAATAAATCTTTAATGAGATTATTAAATTACCTTTGTTTTAAATTTCGAGGACGAAATTCTTTTAAGGGGGAAGGAATGTAATATCCCGGAATTTTTAACAATATCAATTTAATAATCTGTAGTTAAAATTAAATTGATATTGATATTTTGTTGATAATAATTCAAATAAATTTAATAATCTTCTTTAATAAATATTTAAATTGGTCTTTTATCTTTTGAAAATAATAAATTCATTTCTATTTACAATATAAATATATGGTTTATATTTTAAATAGATTGGCATTGTTTTAATTTTAATAAGTAAAGCATATTTTCTAGTTTTAATATTTGAAGTAATTTGGAAAATTTGTTTTATTTAATATTAGCTTTTCAAAGTTATTGAATAAATGATTTTGGTTTAATTTAATAATTGAATCATGTTTTAAAAATTCTAATATATACATTATAAATTGGAAATTTTGATTTTTGAGTTAGTATTGAGTTTTAAAGACTATTTCATAAATAAAAATATATGATTTTAAAAAATTGAATGGAAAAATATTAGAATGTTTTAAATTAAATTAAATTGAGTTTTAAATTTAGAATAAATTTAACAAAAAGGTTTCATGGTTAAATAAAATGGATTTTTATTTAATAAAGATATAATCTCTTGTAAAATGATTTTAATTTAATAATAAGAGAGTTATAAAAACAATATTAATATTGTATTGTCTTTTTAAATAAGTTTTGAATAAGATTTGTAATTTTTATTTAAAATTAAATTTATATTTATAACTTGATTTGAAAATAATTGATTCTTGAATTTAGTTTGAATTTAAATTCCAAAGTATAAATTTTAAATTGTTTAATTGTTTTAATTTTTATTTGTGTAGTTTTGTAAACATGGTTTGTTTTCATTTATAAATTCATACACATATTTTAAAATAAACTAACAAATTAAATTAAGTTAATACACACTCTAGTTTGTAAATTTAAATACTAATCATCTTAAAAAAAAAGAAACAAGTGTTAGATTCATAAGCATTCTTTTGACAAGTGTTGAAAAAATTGGACAAGTGTTAAAATTTAGTTTTTATTTTTCTTTGCTTTTATTAAAATCTGAGAATACATTTGTATAGTTTACAATCTTCATTCATATTTCATTTTTATTTTCCTTAACCAAAGAAAATCTTCAAAACTTCTAAGATCAAATTCATTTTCATATTAAAAATTCAGAAACCCTGCATATTCAAATACATAAATCTGCAAATTCCTGTAACTCCTCATCAAAACTAAATCTTCCATAAATCTGCATACCTCATATCTAAGCCCTTCAAATACATGTTCAAGTCCAATGCAAATCTGCATCTATTCACCAATAATCTGCATGTTACTCAAAGATCAAATCTGCATTTCCTAAAAAGCAATGTGAAGCCTGCATTTTTTCTGCATTCTGTTTTTAAAACCTGGGAATGATAGCATGTATTTGAGGATTTAGCAACTGCATTCTTTCTACATGCAAGTAACTAGAGTATGGATCATGAGCAACTCAGATTTTTAAATCAGATATAGCATGCCTGCATATTTTTATGGTCAACAGGAGCTCTGCATTTTTATGTCTTCTGCAAAAAGGAAAACAGGGGGTCTGCATTCATCAAATGGTGAGTAACTTTTAACATTAAAATTTTAAATAGGTTGCATGCTAGTTATTGAAATGGAATAGCTATTTACTGATGTTATAGATAACTGTTGATATGATTTTAAATGATGTGCATGTTGTTTTTTTTTCAATATCCTGTTCTGTTTTCTTTTGATTTTCCAGACAACCACAATTTTGTTTGAATACCTACCACTTGTATTATTTCCTGATATAAACAAAATTATAAAGCAAAGTTGTTTTTCCTTAAGTTAATAAATAAATAAAAAAATTCAAGAAAGAAATATGGGTATTGACCCTGGAAACAGAAGACAACATCATATATGTTGATCTTGATCAAAAACAAATCATATTAATATTTATATCCAGTTTCAGAAATTAAAAGCATTTACTTGAAAATATTTTTTTGAATCAAGTATTAAAATTTTAGAGTATAGTTTCATCTTCAGTTTGTTCTTGAACAAAAATATGAATTTGTGCAAATTCTTGCAATTTGTGATTTAAGGAAACTCAAACTTATTTTGAGTTATAAAGGAAGGATCATAGATCCTTGGAAAAATCAGAGATGAATTTAAAATTTATTAAAGTAAGTGCAGTTTTGATTTTTAGAATTTAAACCTAGTTTTTATTTGGGGTAAAGGATCAACCATTTCGGGACATAGGATTGATCGAGTGTGCTAGTTTTTGGTGTGTGGGTAGTTGGTGTGTAGAGTAGCTCGAGGGCGGAGGGGTTGTACGACAGATGATCGGAATGGCAAGAAATCACCGTTGACAGGTTTGCAATAGAAACCTATTTGAAGTTTACAGGTTTTGGAATTAGGGGCGAATTTTTGAATTCTTGATTTTTGTTTGACCTGGTGTTGTAGTTAGGGTTTTGATGGGTCTCTGGAGGGTTGCTGGATCATCAATGATGACCAGTAAGGGCGGTGGTCGCCGTGCATATGCACGGCGATGTGATTCAGGTGAATTGATTTTGGGTTTGGGGGTGATCTTTGTATTTGCTCGAAGCAGGTAAGTAGGAAACTCGAAGTAAGGCAGCTGTAGACTCGAAGTAAAATTAGGGGAGTCTCGGGTTGTGCTCTGTAATTTCCAGGTTACAGAAACTGTTTAAAAATCTGGGTTTTAAACTTTTAAAATCTGAATTTAAATTTTAAAATCTGTAGCTTTTGTGTAAGATAAGGTTTAGGTTTAAATTCAATTGAAGTTTGAATTTCTAATTTGAATTCAAATCCCAGTTTAAAATAAAATTAAAGTTTCAGAAATTTAACTTTATTAACTATATCATGTTGATAAGATAGTTTAAACTTTTTAATAATAAGATTTTAAAAATATGAACAGATTTAAATCTGGGAATTCAAAAGTTTAATTTGAATTTAAGTATTAAATTTTAAAGAAGGTTTAAATTTGAAGTTTTAAATTAAAGTGAAATTTAAGTTATTAAAGGTTTTGAAATGGATTTAACTTTAAATTTTCATATAGTATTGGTTAGATTTGCAAATTTAAAAAGTTTTAAATTTATTTAAAACTTTAATAAGTTTAAAATTATTCTATTTAAACTTGAATTTAAATTGGAATTTAAAGTAATTTCAAAAGTACTTTGTTTCAATAATATTATTTTTAAACATAGTTAAGTTATGTCTTATTTTGAAATTTAAATTTAGATTTATGTTTTAGAATTTATTTAATAAGGTAATTATGATTAAT
Source organism: Allium cepa (assembly GCA_030765085.1). Classification (NCBI taxonomy): domain Eukaryota; kingdom Viridiplantae; phylum Streptophyta; class Magnoliopsida; order Asparagales; family Amaryllidaceae; genus Allium; species Allium cepa. Next base: position 610,156,806 of record CM060934.1, read on the forward strand.
CAATTAATTTAATTAATTAATTAATTGATTTTGGAATTAATAATTGATTAATGATTAATCAATTTAAAATTTAGATCATTAATTAGGTTATTAATTAATGATAAATGAATATTAATTATGTAATTAAGTTTTAAATTAAGGATAATTAATTTAAGAATTAACTTTAATTAATGAATGACTAAAGATAATTTAAATGGTAATTAATTTAAGTTAATTACCTTATAAAATAATTTGAGGATGGTTAATGAAGGTCATTAACCATGATTATTTAACAATTAATTAATATAGTTAATTTTTATAATTAATTAGATTAATTAATTTAATAATAATCAATTGTGAGTGACTTGAGTATAATTACTAAAAGTAATTAGGGAATTAATTATTTAATGTAATTAATTTAGTTTAATATAATTGTTTATTTTTAATTAATTAAGTTTAATTAATTATAAACACTTGAGTTTTATAAATAATTACTTTATGTAATTAAAGTTTTGGAAATTACTTAGTTAAGTAATTAATTAATTATTACATGATTATAATTAAGTAGAGATGTTTAAGAATGAAGTAATTTGGATTAATTATTTAGTAATTAATCAAATAATTAATTGAGAAATTAATTTAAGGATAATTAATTTGGTTTATTATAGTAATTAAGTTAGTTAATTACTTAGGGTAATTAATTTAAGAAATAATTAAGGATCATTAATTATTTTAACTAAAGATGTAATTAAGATGATTAATTATGATTAATTAATCAATGATAAGTAATTAAAGGTAATTAATTAATGTAATTAATTAAGAATTAATGTAATTAATTATGATTAATTAATTAGTTGCGTAATTAAAGGTTTATTACTATTTAGTTGAGGATAATTAATTTGTGAAATTAATTTAGGATAATTACATGAATGTAATTAATGATAATTAATCAAGAATGATTAATTAAGGTAATTTATTTTGAATGATTGATTAATTGATTGTAATCAATTAAATGATTAAGTGAGCAAGATTTAAATTGGTGAAGTAATTAATTTAATTTATTTTAATTTAATTAAAGATGAACTAAGTAATTTAATTCATTTTAAATTAATTTGAGATAGAGATAGTTAATTTAATTCATTTTAAATTAATTATATGGTGATGAATAAATCTTTGCTTATGTATGAATGAGTGAACTTGATTGTCTTGGATGCCTTGAGATCTCAGTAATGAGATAAAAATTATGGTATGGATGCTTGGCTGTATTATGATGATAACTTAGATTATCTATTGTAATGGTGATATATGAAATATCTATTTGATATTGATAATGTGGGTTACCTGTTATGAGATAATGTTGATTATCAGTTATGATTTATGAATTATCTATCTGTGTGTATATAGATACTGTATTGAATTGTTTTAAAACTTTAAAACAAATTAGATCCTAAAAGACACGCTTTGGTTTTCGATGAGACCGGGATCGGGTTTCCATATTTGGATATCCGAAAACCACATCGATTCCAAATAACATTAGGTCGTGAATCTTTTGTGAAGAGTGAAGACTCGAGGTGTAAGAGCTATACGTCAGTATAACTCTGTAGGTGATTCCGTAATGAGTTTGACGGAATAGTACTTATAGATTCGACATAGAGATTCAGAGTGCAAGGGTTATCGTCGTTAACTCTGAGGGTGATTCCAAAACGAGTGTAACGGGATAATGCCTTTGGTTTCGTTCGAACCCGGGACGAACTTGTATGGATTGAATGCTTTCAGAACATCGTCAGGTGGACGATGAGCATTCTAAGATAATGTGTCCTCTAAAGGTAATCGAAGCCTCAAACCTCATCAACCGGAAATGGCTAAAACAGGGGAGGTGCAGCAAGGCTTCGTGGGTAGCACCCACTGGAGAGCAAGATTGATCCCTGTCTAGAGGTCCCTTTTTATTCGGCTTAGTGGGCAGTTGGAATCGCGCGCCAACTGCGGGGTTGTCTTGTTCGGAACTGTTCAGTAAGGAATGGGTCCGGCCTTGTGTTGCAGGGGAGTGGGAGTACTCCTCGGTACGTTGATCTAGGCCACGTACTGTGACGGGCGGTACCCCAGTAGCCCTGCCATTGTATGGAATCCAAAATCCAATAAGTGCCAACGGTTTTGATTGTATTACCCACTTTTGTGGCAGTAGCTGGAATTTAATAGATGTAACAATTTCGGCTATTTCATATTTACTTGAAAACCCTAGACCTATTATAATATCACTGGATTTCCTATCAAATGTTTTGGTTAGCGTAAGGTAAAAACTTTTCCATGTTTATGTGTGGGAAGTCTTACGTGATACCTTTCTTTTCTAAAGGTTTTTGAAAGTTAAGCAACTTTAACCTGTTACTCACACTAGACCCATGTCTGACCCGAAGTTTATTTTTGTTTTCCATAAACTCTTGGGTACTCAAATTTTTATGAGTAGCCAAGGGATTCAGGTTAGCTTTGACGAATATTGGAGGAGCAATGGAGCAGGAGGCTTCTGCGTTAGATATATGGTATTCCGCTGTGTGTTCTGTATTGTCTCTGGATTGTATTATGTTGTAAATACTAGACAGGTGTTTATAACTGTCTAGTATGTGTTGTATATCTGTGTACTCTGATAGTGGTTGTAAACTATGTAATATTTTATGTTATTAATATAATTTATTCGTTCCGCTGTTTAGATTCTGATGTGTTGTTTCTTCTTCTTCTCTTTCTTTCTCTTTTCTATCCCTTTATTTCTTATTAGCGATGCCACTTCCTGGTGTATGGAAGTTGGGTCGTGACAAAATTCTACTTGGACCGGATTTGGATTGGAAGACTTTGGAAAGTCAAAAATCATTAGGCAGTGTGTGAAGGTTGTAAGTTTAAATAGATGGAATAGTGGGCACCAAGATCTATTACGCCATTCCCAATACTGGGGAAAAATAAGAAATTTTATATTGGCTTGAGTCCATGACATTAATCAGTTTCATATTGAGGAAGTACTTTCACAGCACAACCATTGTAGTAGAGCCTGATCAATCGGGGTATTTTGCGAAGGAGATAATAGCATCTCATGCCACTACAGACATTGTCGATCTTGGAACTAGAAAGCTCCACAATCAAGAATTAGTTTGGTCTGAGTATGATAGGGAGAAAACCTAATGGAAGGCATGAGAACTTCTCGTCCTAAACCTTTCTTTGATAAATTTTCTCTACAAAATTAAGATTTTGTTTGCATCGTGGTTGCTATTTTTGATGATAGGAGATGGATGCTGCACTTTTTTACCATTAATTTACACTAATATAGTAGTATTATGCATGTTCAGGGTATATGCAAACACATATTTGCACAGCACGATCACACAATCACACTAGAATTGAGTTCAATTATAGCATGTCTACAATACACAATCATGTTGCACTTTGGTTGAGTAGATGGTTGTGTAGATAAATTGGTTGTATAACATGGATGTTATTTCGCGGTAAACTATTCGTCTCTTGAAAGATTTTGAGACTTTTCAAGGAAGGAGAATGTAACACCCCATAAAATTAACCCTAATTAAATGAGTAAATTAAGAGAAATTAAATTAATAAGGTTAGAGATAAAAATAGAAAGTTTACAAAAGTTTGAATTTAACCGCAATAGTTATTCTATTGTGTTCATGGTGAAATTCTAATATGTTTTCGTATATAATATATTGAAAACGGAGCTCAAACGAAGAAGTTACAAGCGTTTGATATTTTCAGATTTATTTAATTTAGTTTGAATTCAAATTCAAATGAGTATTTAAATTAAAGTTTGAATTGCAAGAATCAACTGTGATTAGCCTTGGGCGTTAAGTAAACGTTAAATTTAATGATTAATGTTAAAAGTTAATTAAGGAATGAAATTAATTAAGCAACGTAAAAATCAAACATTCTTAAATATAAAGGGAGCGCTTGGACCCTTAGACCATAGCAGTCGACCTTTAGCGGTCGACTGGTCTATAAGAGGCGGTTGACTGCTACCGGATGGTGGCGGCAAGGGTTATATTAATTTGGATATTCTATATTTATCCATTTTTGACCACGTTTTATCTTAAGTTTTGGTACGTTTCAACTTTTATAAATAAGACCCTAGATCCCTCACTTCTATTCACAATTTTTTTGGAAAATCAGTGAAGCTCTGTCGGTTTATGTGATGGACCGGATTTTTGACCCTGGAAAATCAACGCTGATATGTCCACTGTATTGTGTGCCAAGAAATCGAACGCCAGGAAAGCCGATAGTCATGGGAAAGAAAGAAGAAGAAGAGAAGAAGATAAAAGAAAAAGAAGAGAGAAGAATGAGAAAGAGAGAAGAAGAGAAAAGAAAAAAGAAAGAGAAGAAGAAGACAAACAAAAGAAACTAAATCAATGACAGAATCTCACAATCGCAACGGAAAAACATTTAATATATTATCAGCGATCATTATAAAATAAAAACTGTAATATATATACATAAATCAATCAGAGTACAACAATTAATCACTAATCATCAATCAAGACAGTTATAATAACCTATCCTTACAATTGTTGATAATTTATACAACAAAGCAGTAGAAAAATAAACTTATACATAGAATATGACTAGAAGACTTCCAGCTTGTCTACTGAAGTTCCCAAAGCATCCAAATCTACATCTATAAATATACTCGGTCCAACCCGAGCATTGAAAGGGAGCCAGGATCAGTCTGGTAAACCAGCATGAGAAAACACATCTCAACTGGATTTATTTTGAAGTTATAAAATCTTCCTTTATTAAAACAAAGGTATCTCGTAAGACACGCCTACACATAAGTGGGAATGGGTTTGTACCTTACGATAACCAAAGCAATTCATATTAACTCCTATTATATTATACTAATGTTTAGTATAAAAATAATATTTTAAATAGTCAAAATTTTTACCAATATTAAATTCCAGCATACTAGGCTCTAAAAACAAAATGACAGGCATGTAGTGGAGAATGGATTCCATCAAATAACAATGTAAGGGACTACATTTCGCATAGTACATCTCGAGAAAAATGCACTTAGGTTCCAGATACTGAACTCCTAAACCAACACAGAACCGGCCTACCCCTTCGTTGGATAGTATCGAATATGGCATCACCCCGGTCGTTTCCGACCTATCTGTGGCCACAACATACAAATACTAGGCATATAAATGGTAATCTAGATAGGTGATGAGCATATTCTTATGGAAGCGATCCATATAGCCCTCGCTTCTACCCTGTTTCTGTCATTTCCAAGTGATGAGGCATAAGGTAACAATTACCTTTTACATAGCTCATTTCACTTTGAATGCCACATTGCCATTCCTTCGATCACTATTAACTTTCATGAACATACAACCTCGAGCTCATACATCTCAGAGAAGGGTTTAAAGCTAAGAGAAGTTGCCTTCTTTGCCACCAATCAGATGTACGTTTGTAAAAGTCAACGATGTAATCTCAGAAGTGCAATGTCAGGCAACCATCCATACAGGTTGTACAGGAATAGGACAAACCGAAGGTACTTTCCTACCACATCCTATCGGCAATTACCCCTAGAATTAGTAGCAAGAAGACCTTGCATATCGTAAATTTTCATAACAAAGCACTACTGCAACCATAAATATATGATATGGTAAATTTCACCCCGAGGGACTAGTGGCAAGTAGTCCTGCATCATGAAGATCTCTATCTTCAAAATAATAATCATAACCTTGCATTTTTGAACGCATACATTGGTCCGAAGTGGTTTCCGGATAAATCCAACCCTGGTCTCTACGAACCAACAACAATAAAGAGGCCTAATATTTGATAGTCCGTTATTTCACTATCAAAGCAACAACCAATATCCAGCAACCATAAGCAATCACTAGGCCCTTTTAATAAATCTTTTATTAATTTAATCCATTTCCAAATAATTACTTCAAATTATCTTTAAAAAGATATATTCTCAAAACCATTTCAATCTTCTATATTTGAAAACATTTCCATATACTTATATTTACCGTATTAGATTATTCAAAAATCACTTCATCTTCAACACATAAAAAATATTTCAATATACTTATATCAACGGTATAAGCATATCTTATAACATTACCATTTAGAGACACGCCAAATAGTTTTTTATAACTGTATAACTCCAGAGTTCATACGCTTCCGAAGGGGTGTTAAGTATAGGAAGCAATGCTTCTACACCACCAAGCCTTTAGTATGACCATAAGAACCGATTAGTGTATTTCACGATGGAAGATCAAAACATAATTCATTGGGTCAAAACGAAAACATCGTTATGACAACCCAAACATTAGTAAAGGGATTTGGTAAATAAATAGATATTAAATCCCATATACTATATAAAACGTTTCATTTCGGAAATCATATACTAAACAACATGTTTTAGTCCATGCCTTCCTTACTTCCCGAAAACGTTTATTACAAAATAAATGTTGAAATTTATGTTTCCGTTCCTTATCTCATTTTAAAACAACTTTAAAACCATTAAATCCATTTAAAATATTCACTTCCCACAACCTTACTTCCAAAAGATAATTCACTTTTTAAAACATTAACTTCATCAAAACATCACTTTCATAACTCCTTTAAATAAGTGTTCATACTTATAAAATCATTTTACAAATCTCCTTTCAATTTTATAAAACTTCTGATTTAAAAAATCCCTTTATTTACAAAATTCTATCTATATATCCATTCATTCATAAAAAATAATTTGACTAGAAAAATCCATATCTAAATCCATATTCTTATAAATCAAATTCATATATAAAATTCATTTACAAAACAACTCCAAAACTATCTAATAACATTATAAATCTGAATTTTAAATCTATTTATTTATATATAAAATATCACCTTTATAAATCTTTTGTATAAACTTATTCAAATCTCTATTTCCAAAGTATTTCATAAAACTATATTTTTATACCAAAAATCATAACTTATTATTTAAAAACCAATTCAATCCTTTTTTAGAATTAAAAATCATAATATATATATACTTCCTAAGATCACTTCAGAATCCATTTCAAATCAAAATCAACATTTCAATATTTCAAAATATCGGAAAATAAGGCCCGGTGCTACCATTGTGCCAAATAAATAAAATCATGTCAAAGACATCAACATGACATCCATCACATCATATATCGGCATATGTATGAAATTGAAATCAACAGTGGTGAGGAATCCTGTTGGATCCCTCCAACTTGTCCCCCTGCATCACATCATATAAATCATATAAAAAAATCAACCGCTTCGAGGCAGGATTCGTATACAAAGTGTCATCCGCTCTTACACGGGAATGCAATAGGGTCTCATCCGCTCCAATGGGCGGGAATATATCCAAACCAACTAATAATGTATATATATAATATCATCCAAGTAAACATCAATCAATATATATAAAATTTATTCCTACTTATACAAAAATATAAGTAGGCCAGAGAGGTAAGTTTACTCACAAAAATGCCAGAAGTCGCCTAAGACCTCCAGGTTGAATTAACATTTAATGGTCATTTAATTTAACTCAAAATTCCTATAGGCGTTGAATTCATTCAATCCAACTCCATAGCGTAGTGCTCGCTGATATGAACGCAACGCAACTTGTCGTGCTTGAAACGGACCTCGTATGAGAAAGTTATGAATTATAAATCATACGGTAATTATTAAATTAATTAACTTAAATAAAATTAATTAAACCTTAATACATCTCTCTATTTGCCTCCGAAGCATCACACACGCTTTGTCTTTTGTTTTGTTTTTTAAATCTAACGCTCGAAAAAACCCGCCTAATGTCGAACCACCACCAGACTCCACGCCTGACGCCGACCAACGCCCAACCACCCAGCGTCGTCCTATCGCACTTCACTAGGCACCAGCAATACGTGCGTACACACGTGAAAAAGCTCTACCGAACTCTAATTTGCAGCGATGAACGTAGGTGATTTTTGGCCACTTTGGCTTGCCGTTCGACGATCCACCTGTTGAATAAGCTCGTGTGGTCGTACTCTACATTTTCCTTGTTGAAGTTGAAGGCTAATTTTGCTTCTAGTGGCTCTGATCGATGATGACCATCAGATGGAGATTTAGAAATGGGGGCTGAGAATTAGAGTTTGCAAATGAGAAGAGTTGAGGGCTTTTTATAGAAAATATCGTATAGCACTATTCACCTATGAAAATTTCGAACTCCAAACGAAGTGTGCCGCCTGACATTCTATATATTATACCCCTATTCCGAACACAATGAAATATATATCAGGAGCCAATTCCTTCATATAAAGAAGATAGCTTTTCAAAATAGAATTATTTTAATTAAGATTCCTTTAATAAATTTCAAGCGTTTTGATCTAGCACGATCAAACGAAACGTCCAGTCGCCATAAAATTCGGCAGCATACTATAATTTACTATTACGGATCCAATGAAATTAGTTTCGTCGAAATCCGAGGCAGTGTCAAAAATGACTACTTTTAAACGTTAATTAAAATATAGAGTTTTCAATTTCTTTTTAATTACTTTTAAATAAAATTAAAAAGTTTCCTAACTCCATTCCAATTCAAATAGAATTTAAATCTACTTTACAAATAATTTTCATTCATATTAAATTCAAAATTCAATTAATTAATAATTTCAAATATTAAATTTAACAATTAAAATATCAAATAAATCACTATATTTGAACATAAGTTATTTAACTTTTAAAATTAACTTTTTAATATTTAAAATCAATTAAATATTCCAAATTCGAATGAGCGAAACTCTAGGTCGACATAGTTTATCTCTTTTTAGATTCAAAAAACTCCATTAGATTTTTAGGTAAGAAATCCTAATCTATCTTTGTTTATTATTTAATTGCTAAACCTCTTCTGTTCTAACCTTTTTTAATGTAATATACACACACATCCATTGTGGTATACATAAAAAAAGATCCGAAGGAGATTATAATAGGCGTTGCAAATTCAAAGAGAAGCAAAGCAAAGGACCAACATAAGTGAAAACCTTATTATTTTTATTTCAGTAATGGATTAATCTATATCTATGAATTTGAATATGCCTTAAGGATTTTGGCATTGCAGAAACAAATAGACAAAATCCCCCAAAATTCCTTTTTATTTCGAAATGTCAATTCTAGATGGAGATTCTCAATTATTAATGTCAATTTAATAAAATTTATATCGTTTCTCCAATTTCTGATAATTTCATTGTCTATTCCACTTCTCCTCCTTTTTGATTTAAATTATGAGTTTTCAATAATAAATAAGTGTTTAGAGTATGAACTCTATTCGTAGTTTACACCACTTATTCCACATAAACTCCTTCGTTTATCTTTTTGAAAAGAGGAGTTAAATAGAATATGAAGTTAGAATTGCAATTTCTATTGTTTAGGATATTCCATTTAATTGGTGTAATAAATTGGGATCTATTCCTATTTAGGCATCTATTTATTGCAGTTTTAGGTATGGATATTTCATCCTTGTTATGAATATTAGAATCCATTGTTATGGATATTGAAATCTTAGAAATTTGAAGAAAAAAGACTTACATTGGTATTATGGTTAAAAGAATTAACATTTAACGCTACTTTAAAGCATATGAACCGCACACTTAGAATTTATTAGAAGCGAGTATATGTTATTTCTGTTAGCGTAATAAACATATAATTATGGCGTATAGTGCGTAGTTAAGTAGTAATTATCATTAAATCGCCCTTAGGAAAGTAACTGATGTTTTAAGGCATAACAAGGAATATTTCTTATATGGCCTTGATTATGAAACGGTGAAATGTGTATTATATATAATACGAGAATTTAAATTATGGCTAAGTCATAGAATACGAGGTTAATAGAGATGCACATCATAAGTATACCCTTTACTTTGAGGCTAGCAATAGTTGTGCATACTTCCTATTGACGTGAGACATCTCCTATGATAAATATTTATGATGAGGCGAGGTTAGTCCTAAATTCTATATGGTAAATATGTTCAGTCAATCTAGCTATCAGTTCCTATGAATTGTCGGACTAACGTGAAACGTCACTATGAATATAAGCCATAGTAAGAAGGGCCTGCTTTGGAGTGTTGAGGTATTAACTAGTTGTTTGATGACCCGTCTCTTTTCCCCAAATGAAGTAATAAATGGCCAAGGGGCTAGTTATTAGGCATGTTAGGCAGTATCCCGATAATGGTCTGCTTCAGGATAAGGTATTAAGTGACCGATTGAGAGTCCGTCTTTCCATAAAGAAGTAATAAGTGTCTTAAGAGATTCCACATAATGTCGGCTAGATAGTTATCATTGAGGTGTGGGCCTTGGGAATTGGTATTAAATGACGGTGTCTACCTCAGTTGAGGTCCTAAAGGGCCAAAGTCTACCTATATTTCAATAAAATGTATTAAATGGCAAGGGTAACATCTCTCACATTGTAGATATTTATGACGTAGAATTTGGGTTATTGGATTTAGAAACCTGCTTCGGGAATGAATGGTATTAAGTGCATGATTATGACCCGCCTCCTTTCCTTATAAGAAGTATTAAATGATTTTATGTATGTAGACATATTATTATTTGAAAATATAATGCCCAAGTACTAAAATTGTAAGACTCGAGGTTTTTTTCATCAAACACTTATAGTTTTGACTCTCCCCTTGTTACAACAAAGTTAGAGAAAGAGTTGATGAAGCTTGAAGATCGTAAGAATGAGATTTGGGGGGTTAACATCTATCTTTTTGTATTATTCTCTATTGTACCCATGAAATATATTTTTGAACCAAATGGTCGAACGGTTGTTGTTATGTATTATGACATTCGAAATGATTTGAAATAAATGGATGCTATTATTGTTATTATATTTTATTCCTTCAGCTGTGAATTCTAAAAGAATAGATAGATGGCTCTATGTAGTTTTTCTTTTTACCAACTAACAGCCAACTTTGGAATGGGCCTAATTTTCGATGGACAATTTTGGATTGGAATTTGGGTCTGTTTTGGGGCGGATTGTTTCATCTCACTTTGAAAATTCATAATAATTCTAAAACTTATAAAATTTAAAAATCATTTCCAAAATAATAATTTGAACATCATATCAAAATTTTAGATCATTTGGAGATCAAAAACATAGTTTTTCAAAATAAAACCCTTTAGGAAAATTCCTAAAGATTATATAATTAATATCCAATCATCTAAATATCCATATGCATGATTATTCAATCTACATGCAAGATATAAACATTCAAAAATTAAAATTTATAGCAAACTAAATTTAAAACACACAAAAATCATGAGATTGATGCATATTATTCACCTGAACCCATAATGAAATGATGGAATTTGCCTTAGCTTTCTTTCCTTCTTCTTTTCCTCTTAAATTCTCTCTTCTTCTTTGGTTGGTTATGGCCAGCCTTGTATTTTTCTTTGTTTGGTTTTATTTAGAGAATGATATGGAAGTGAATGAGGGAGAGGGGAGAGTTAACATAATATGTAACTTTCCTCTTTTACCTTCCAAGCTTAAGTTTACTAAATCTTATATCATTAAATACGTTCTCTTTGTTTAAAGGCCGGCTCAATTTAATTAGTTAATTTTTACAGCAAATCCCACAATTTCAATTTCTTATTTAATCATCCTATAATTAACTTTTAAATTAGGTGCTATATAAAAATTAAGGGTATTATGGCTCCCTCCTTAAAGAATTTCATCCCCAAAATTGCAATGAGAAAAATAATAGCAATAAGCATATAATCATACAAATATGGGTTACAGCACATAAAACAACAATACGAGCAAGACTACTAGTCCATAGTCTATATAACAATATAGGTCATACAATCAAAATAGATCAGGAAATGCCTTCTAATCCTATCTTATAGTTCCTCAAGATAGTTACGTCCATCGGTACTCCACTAAACTCTCACAAACTTGAATGTCTTACTCCTTAACGGCTTCGTATCCCTGCTAACTATACGAATAGGTTAGCTAAAGATAGTCATATCGGGCTCCACTACTAAATCTTCCAAAATTGTTGGCTCTATAATAGTTTCTGGATCACTACATACTTCCTTCGATGAGATACATGAAAAACATTATGGACTCATGCCAAACTATTCTGTAACTCGTTATGATATGCGAGTTTCCATATTTTATCAATGATAGGAAAAGAACCAATTTATCAAGGTACCAATTTCCCCATCTTACCAAATCATAAAACACCCTTCACCGGTGATACCTTTATGAAAACAAATTCTCCAACTGGGAATTCCAAGCCCTTATGCCTTCTGTCTGCGTAGCTTTTCTGCTCTTGATTGAGCTTCCTTTATCTTTACTCAGATTAACTCAATCTTTTAAGTGGCTTCTTTCAATAAGTGTAGACTATTTATTGATTTATCACCTGTCACTAACGAACATGTATGTGATTTTCATGGCCTTCCGTAAAGTTCTTTGAAACTTGTCATTCCTATATTAGTTTAAGAACTATTTTTAACAGAAAACTCGACTAAGTGCAAATAGTCTTTCCATGACCCTCAAAGCCTAATACACAAGCTCTCAACAAATCTTCGAGTACCCTGTCAACCCTTTTCGTTTGCCCATCAGTTTGGGGATGGTAAGCGGCACTCATCTTCAGGTTGGTACCCAATTCATTCTGTAAATTCTTCCAAAACACACTCATGAACAAAGGATCTCGGTCATTACAATGCTACTTGGCATTCCATGAAGTCTGACAATATTCTTCGTGAATAGCTTCGCCAAACTAGGTGTCGTCCTAGTCGACTTAAAAGAAATAAGGTGTGAACTCTTAGTCAATCTATCCATCATGCCCCAAATGCTTTCATTTCCTTTATTTGACCTCGGCAACCCATTAACAAAATCCATTGATGTAGAATCCCATTTCCATTATGGTACTTCCAAGGGTTGAAGTAGTCCACTTGGCTTTTGATGTTCGGCTTTTACTTATTGGCACTTCATACCTTTTATCAACTATAAGCCTACATCTCTCTTCATTCCTTCCTAGAAGAAACTCCTTTTCATATCCTGGTACATCTTTGTACCTCCAGGATGAATTTTAAACTTAGAACGATGATATTCTCTCAGAATTTCCTTTCTCAGATTACCCATGTTTGGAACACACAACCATCCCTTCTTCCTTAAATATTTTCTTTGGTTAAGTGAAAAATATTTCAAATCATAAACCTCACTTCTACTTTTAATCTCTTTGTAAGATTAGCTAATATTGGATCATCCTTTTACCTTGCTGCAATTCTTTCAATTAATACTGGTCGAACTTCTAGATAAGAAATCATTACAGTACGCTAACTGGAACTAACCGTTGACATCATTCTGACTCTATACGAATCCAACACCTCCAAACCATTCCACTCATATAACAACGCTAACACCACATTTTGATTTTTTTTTTCGACTAAGCACATCCACTACTTTATTTCCTTTCCTTGATGTATACTCAATCCTAAATTCATATGCTGTTAAAACCTCCAAACATCTTTGTCGCCTCATTCAACTCCTTTTGAGAACATAATTACTTTAAGGATTTATGATCTGTTAACAACTCAAATCGTTCTTACTAACCGTGTTTTCAACCAAGCAGAATTCAATGGGAGTTGATACATTCATATTAAGCTGGAATAACTCAAAACTTAACCGGAAGGCCTAAAATTACAGTACAAAGGAACCTTAGAAGTTTGACCCAAAAATATGCCAACACTTTGGATCGGTGGCGATCCAATCCAATTGGATTAGTACCGATCCAAAAATGTTTTCTTTTGGTTCCTTTAAACCACTTGCATTATGCTTCTACCTCTCTACTAAGATTATCTACCAAGTTCGGTAACAATCCAAGCATTCAGGTTCAAGATGTAAAGACTAATTGCATTCAGGCTATAGTTCAGTTAAACCCATGGATAAACCATCATCAAAACAAGTCAACAAGCTATGAAATTACATAAAGAGACTCACAAGCAAGTAGGGAAGCCAATTGGATAGAAGTTGTGCAAAAACTGCATAATTCTTTGGATCAATACCGATTCGATCCGAATGGATCGGTACTGATCCAAAATGTTAGCTTAAAATTACTCCAAACCTTTGATGTTTCTTACTATGGACGACTGCAGGATTTTGGTGCAATGGTTCTGATAAATCCTACAAATACTATCCTATATCTAATAGAAGAGGGGTTCCTAACCTGATCTTTGCTGAGGCTCTGCTATAGTTTCTTCACTCCTCTTCTCCTACCTAACAGCCATTAAGAGACAGTTGAGATCCTCCATTTGTCTCTAACAATGGTGGCTTGATCTAATTTAAAGAAGAAGAATCATATTATAATCAAAACTCTCTTGTAATAGAAGTTGATCAATAAAAGCTATAAAGTAGATATAGGTTTCATTAACAGCCGAACCACCTATAAAAATCTTCTTATTTCTTTACTTTTTCTACGATTTACTATTACCTTTTCTATTTTATTTGCCTTTATAAACAAGGCTGGTGTTTTCACGCTCAATCTAGGGGTTTGATCCAGTTTTTTGGGTTAACATTTTGATGCTTTCACTGAGAATTGAATCAAGCTTAGATCTAGCGATCTACTTTGGATTAGATAGGTTCATAAGCTAAATCCTCAATCTCTACTTAGAAGATCTGCCACTGAAAATCAATGGCACCAGGAAGAAAGAGAACTGTATCTGGAAGATCGATAGGAGCTATAATAGGTGGAGAAGAAGCCAATCTTCAGCAAGTTGAGGTCCACGACACTAATAATCCATTAATCAAAGCAATCTCTGGAGCTAACACATGCGTTCAGGTGTCGGGATCTTCTTTCTAGCATGAAATTGTTACCAGAGGTGTATTGATTAAGATGGTTGATGAAATAAATGAAAAGATGGAGAACAACCAAAAAGCTCTTATGGACAAAATAAATGCCCTCTTACCTTGCAATCACTAGCTGCTCCAAGAAACATGCCAGAACTTGTGGCAGCCACGGAGTAGGAAAATTCTTCAATTTTTGGCCTAAACAGAAGAAACGGAAAGAAGAAGAAAAAATGAGCAGTGGGTGAAGCTACAGGAATCATAATGGAAGGAAACACAATCACTCTACCAACTGCAAAGCAGCCCGCCATAAACTTGAACGAGGGGATGAAAACCCCATATGAAGATAATGAAGTGGGTCTCTCCGACTCAGAAGATGGTGAGAAACTTGACGACGACGAGTTGAAAGAAAACACTCATGCACTTAATACTGATAGGGAGGTCCATACTGCCCCTACCCAACCAACCGTAAGCCAACGGAAATTTGAGAGAGTGGGTCTCCCGAAGATAGGAGAGCCTAGGCTTCAGTCCACTTAACAAGATCGTTTGCAAGGTCAAACACTTGGTGTAGTCACTGACAGCTGTGGACTACTAGACATCATAGGCATATATCAAGGATATGATTAAGCGCTTAATGGACGAAAGTAAGAATAGAAGATATGACGAATAGGTATTTTCTCCAAGCCGGACTCTTTTCACAGATGACATTATGAATGAACGATACCCTAAAAAGTTCACTATGCCGACTATTCCATCCTACGATGGAACTAGAGACCCGAAACTTCACTCGTACAAGTATTGTTGGTACATGGATGGAGTGAATGCTTTAAATGTTGTTCGATGTAGATGTTTTCCCGACTTTATGGAGGGAACTGCTTCTATGCAGTTATTGAGGCACCCACCTAAATCCATCTCTACTTTAAGTGAATTAGCAACAAAATTCCTTGATAAGTTTGGGATTCACATGGCACAACCAAAAGACCTTATGTCCTTATCTAGCCTATTCTAAGGACGAAATGAATCTTTTAAATCCTTCATGAGTCGGTTCAACACCGCAGCCACTGAAGTAAGTAACCCAAATGAAGGTATGGTCTTCATGGCCTTGGTCCTCGCCATCCATCCCAACACTGAATTCGGAAAATGGATCAAGATGAAATAACCTACCCTAGGAAAGACTTTAGCCAAAAGACGAGCTATTACTTGAGAATAGAAGAGGCAGAGGAGCTAGAAGGAAAACTTAATAACCTACAACCGACCCGCACTAGCCAGAATGGAATGGCAGCTAACGAGGATGCAACTACCCACGGGACCGTTGAGGCGGACGCGGGGAAGGATGGGAATCAAAAAAGGAAGAACTAGAATACCAATAAGCAAAACGGAGGAAACAAGCGACTTAAAGGCATGAGGCCCGAAGACGATACTGGCTCAGTGATACTCCAGAAAATATCTACCTTGTGACATAGTGGCGATCCGGAAATTTTGAATATTTGAAATTGAAATATTTAATTGATTTTAAATATTTAGAAGTTTATTAACTTGAATTTCGAATATAAATATGGATTTGGCAGTTAAATTATTGAATTTAATTTATTGAAATTGGGTAAAAATTTGAATCTTCAGTTTTAGGCCTGTTAAAAATATTTTGATGGCTTAGAAAATTTATATTGACCGTACTGAAAATAATGGAAGCTTCAAAATTGAATTTAAAAGCAAATTGTTTAGTTTTGAAATTATATAGTTTAAATCGATATTTAAAATTAATCTTCCGGGGAACAGTATCGGAATTCGACGAAACTAGTTCCATTGGATCCGTAATATTTTATTATTATCAGATTTTAATTTTCATACCATTCAGAGTTGTTGTGTGGACGTACGACAAGCAAATGCGCTGAAATTTATATCGAAATTTAATTAAATAACTGGTCCAAAAAGCTATCTTCTCCATACGATTGAATTTGGACTCGGAACTTTTTTCCATTGCGTTCGGAATATGCGTATAACATTATAAACACCTGGTGGCACATTCTGATTGGGGTTCGAGATTGTAAAGTTGCATTTATCGAGACGATTGGATTTGAATTTGAATTTGTATTTAAATTTAATATTGTTTTCACAAGATGAATTATATATGTTTCCCCTCTTTTAACACGTAGCTACCGTTTCAACACTTGTCCATCATTTTTACACGCGTTCGTTGGAAATAAAATATTGATGCAAAGCTCGTTCAAAGAAGATAAAAAATGCTATTTCTCATTGTTTGAGAGGAAAATAAATAAAAGAAATGGCGTCCCTCTTTCGATTTCCTTTCGTTCAAACGAAAAATCCAAATAAATTCCCTAAGCAAAATTCAAACGAAATCGAATCATTCGATTTCGTGGAAAGAAGAGATAAAAAAGAAAAGCAGTTGAACGAACCATGTCGTTCGAGACAATTCATGATCTAATCAAAGCCATCATCACAAAATCATGGAGTGCGATAACCGTAAAGGGGGAGCGTGCGCTCGCATGCGCTGTGCCGTGAAGTTCGATATCGAGAGGAAGAAAACAAGGACCCGAGTTCGATAACGTTAAATGGCATCACTTTGATTACTTCTCTAGTAAAGATCGGGTTGTTGTGGGTGCTGATCGAATAAAGGGATTTTCTTCTTTGAAGGAGTCAGATCAGGAGAAGTTGAGGAAGTTGGAGATCGGCGTGTCATTTGATCAGAGAGCTAAAGGGGGGTCTCATGGGTCGCGAAGAGGCAGCTAGGGCAGGCGCTCGCGTGAGCATTTGGGATCGGCGTGATTTTTGTTTGCCTCAACCTGAAGGCGACCGGAGTCTAGTAGATGGACCGACGACGTGGGTTGGGTAGTGTAGCGATGTCGCTCGACGACGAGGCGCAGTAAGGTATTTTTCTTTTGTTTTTGAAATTCAACATATGTGTATATATATTTACATTTTAAAGAAAAAGAAAATATAATAGTAATATATATTACAGAAAAATATAAATGAAGATATATGCAGAAAATTCGTTTTACAGTAAGTATAAATGCATATAGATTAGAAATAAAAATATAAATCGATATATACACACACACGCATATTAGAGGGAAATAGGATATATGTATGGAAATGGTTTTTTTATATATAGTAAAGTCAAGTTTTATACAACTATATACAATGGTTAAAAATGTATGCATATCCAGATTTTTAATTTATATATATACATGCAAATAGATTTGATAATTACTGAAGTTAAAATTTCAAAACTGGAATTTTAGAAAATGTCTTGACTTAGGGAATTTTAAAACATTGAAAGTTTATATAAAGTTTGATTTTGAAATCTATAAATTTCTATAATTATAAATGTCGTTTCAAGATGAAAAATAAAATAAATGTACATATTTTAGTTTACTAAAAATAATCTTTTAAAGGGAATAATAGTCTAAGTTAAACTATCGGTTTAAAAAAATTAAATCATTAGTTAAATATTTTTTTTTAAAATGGTAGTTAATTGTTCGACCGATTCCAATATTAAGAACTCATATAATTTGTTTATACATGGTTTGAAAATCATGAAAACAACCTGGATTGGAAGTGGATCGCAAATAAAAAGAAAAGGTGATATCTTCTCACTCAATTGAATCCCCAGTTTAATTTTAAATGGTTAAATTAAAATTATTGATTGTGTGCTTGGATGATAAATTATTATCAGTTGTATTGGATTAGACCCTATGCGCCGCATAATAGCGGATGATATTATATTAAACCCATATACCACGATATTCCACCTCGAAGTTGAATCGGTATTATATATGTATTTGGAGTGATTGATTTCCCGCATTATATAGCGAGTGAGACCCTATGCGCCGCATAATAGCGGATGATATTTTATAAATCCCATACACCGCGATATTCCACCTCGAAGTGGAATTGGTATTTAATTGTTGTGCGAATGTTTGTGGATGCAGAGAAACAGGTTGGAGGGATCCAACTGGATTCCTCAAATATTTGAATTTGTTTCAGTATTGTGTGTTGATTATTTATAATCTACGTGTGATTATATTTACGATTGAAATCATAGAAGGCAATAGTTTAGCTAAATATATTTCTGGTATCGTAGGATACCAGAGATAAATAAGAAATTGAATTTTTGAAATTCAAGTAGAAAGGTTATATTAATTTATTTTTGGGAATTGGATAAATTTAAAAGAAAGAAATTTTAAAAGGATACGGTTTTATTTTTGAAATCCTATTAAATAAATTCCAAAAAATGGAAAGATTTTAATACATGAGTTTTGAGTAACATTGTTTAATAGTTGAAGAATTTATTTTAAAATACGGATTTTAAATAGTTTGGAAGAGATAAATGGATTTATTTTAAAATTAAATTCGGAAATTGATTTGGTGTAAAAAAATAAATCTTTGGGAATCGATATGAAAATTGATTTGGTGTTTAAAATAAAATTTGAAATCAATTTGGAAATTGATTTGGTGTTTCTAAATGATTTTTGAAATCAATTTGATAATCGTATACTAAGTGGATATTTGGAAATTTAAATTCACAATGGGAATTTGAAAAGGAAAGGGAAATTTGTTTTAAAAATAAATATTGATTTATTTTTAAAGTGTGGAAAGAAATTTGCAGATTTGAAATATAAATTTAGACAAATCAAGAAGAATTTATTTATTGATTTAAACGGTCCATTTTGAAATGGAAGGTGTATTTTTCCTGGAAAGCCGAGTATGTTCTAAAGTAGCTTTCAAAATTAAAAGTTTTGAAGATGGTTTTAAAAGGGATGCTGTGGAGAAATTATTTCTTAAGTTTTTTAAATCTTTAAAGTAAAAGATTTATTTAATTTGTTATATAAGTGATCATTTAAAGATTAATTGATATTTGATTAGAAATTGGTTATTTAAATAATTACGCTCTATCTAAAAAATTTATTATAAAATTATTTTGAACTTAAGTTTATATGAGATATTAGTATAATAGTTTCATAACTAATATTTAAGTAGGTGTTTTAAAATAGTTTTACTTTAAATATTTTCAAGTATATATGTTTGGATAAGTAATTTAGAATTTTTTAAAGAATTTAAACTCGGTAGATTTTCAGTGGAAATGAATAAATGTTTGGAAATATATTCTACGTGAGGAAAATGATTTGAAATTTGTTTTCAAAGGATTGAAATGTGGAAATTGATTTGAAATTTGTTTTCAAAAGGTTAAAATATGAAAATATATCTTGCAAAGATATGTTGAAAGTAAATAATTGGGGAAAATTATATGGAAACTGGTGATTATTGTGAATTATTGATTGATAGTTAAATAACTGACTATCAATATTGGCCGTTAATCGGCAATTGAATTTCGATGCGACCAGGGGTCGGATTCCAAATGGATATCCAAAAAAGACATCGAATCTTTGGATTGGATCTTTTGTTTAAAAGATCAAAGGGGAAATTATTGTGATTTGTTTGAATCTGAATGTAACACTTATTTTTAAAATAAGCGCTCTTTATTAGGATTAGTCGGGAGAGGACTTTATGTCTAAAACCCATTCCGAGTAATGATACGACGAAATGGGATTGCATTTTGAAGATGGCGTTGAAGATCGGATATTTTCGAAAGCGAAAGGATTACCTGTCGAATATCTCTGCACTGGATTGCTTCGGTATGGGGATTTTATCACCCTTTGTGATGGGGATTCCGGACGTGCTTACTGAGTATCCGGTTTTGCAAGGGCTTCTTTGAAGTGCCTTCAGTTCCGTTCGATCCCAGAATGGACTTGTATGGATGTGTGTCTGACGTTACACTTTGAGATGTAAAGATGGTTTCCATCAAATACATTTCTGTTGGTGGCGGAGAATTTATTCTCTTAGCTTAACACCCTTCTCTGAGACGTACGAGCTCAGAGGTTATGTAGTTGATGGTTACTAGTAATACATTCCCAATTTGGTAATGTGGCATACAGTGTGCTGCTAATCATCTGTTGATCGAAGCATGGCTTTTGTGAAAAGCGTAGCTTTGTGGACGAGACTTCGTCGGACCTTACAACTTGGAATGGTCAAAACAGAAAAGATGCGACAAGGTTATTTGGGGGTGGCGCCCCCTGAGGGTATGTCATTTCCTTCTGGAAAGAGATTGTATCATGGTATGGAGCCCAGATATTTAACCTATGTGAATACTACAAATTTATTACTTTGTGGTTGTTGGTGTTGAGGATCCTCGGATAAAGGTCGGTTATGACCGGGAGATGGCATACTCATGTCAGTAGTTACTTAGTTACAGAGGTAATCCGGCCTTGTGTTGGCAGAGATCCGATTAGGTTTTCGGGGCATCCCTACAGATGCATACCCATGTGGCAATAGGAAGTTCCTAAGCCTGACCATTTGTTGAAAATCCAATCACCAATACGCGCCTTGTACGGTTTTAGTTGTAGAACTTGCCATATAATATGGTAGCTATAGTAGGCATACTACAATGGTACGTATACTGGCTAAGACTAATATTATACTTGCAAATGTTTCCACTATGCACTAATGATAATATTAAAAGAATTTTTCGTATCAATCATGTTTAACTATCATAAGGAGAAATCTCCTCCAATTCTGTGTTTGCGTTATGTGTGTGGAAGGAGGCCTTATGGTAGTTTCAGTTTCCAAAAGCATAGCGGATTTCTTTTTATTTTCTTCGTGAATATAACTATTTTTAAGATCTCATACTAGTCCCATGACTGACCTGGAGTTTATTGTTCCCTTTCTAAACTCTGGGTGCCCATAATTTTCCACACGGGCAGCCTAGAGCCAGGTTGTCAGTTGTTCATGAGTAAAGTCACGAAGTTGCTGTGGAGATTTGGAGTTCAAGATGGATGGCGAGACGTACCACTTATACTATGTAGTGTCCATTGCGTTTGGATTAGTGCAAGTCAAATTTTCTTGTACACAAGTTATTTAGCTGCTAGTTTTGTGGTGTCGTTGTAAACTCTGATGTTGTATTGTAATAACAGATATGGTTCGTTGTTTTAAAAATTATTCAATTATCTATTATATGTTGTTCTGCTGCGAAATGTGAGAATCTGTTATTGTTTCTGTTTCTTCTAACTTCTTCTATTTTAACCCTAATGGTTCAGTTTATCGGCATTCGGTTGTTCGGCATTTGATACAATGGACGTATTGATGTCGATTTTCGAAAGCCGAAAAATTGGGTCGTCACAATGTGGTATCAGAGCAATTGATTAAGCGACAACCTTGACTCTGGTGGGTATTACTCATTAGAGATAGAGTCAGTAGTACTCTAGAATGAGTTGAGTGTATTAATAGATATGAGCGCGTATTTGTTAGTGAATATAAAAAAAAATTGTGATGATTGGTTTTTTGAGTGGTATATGGATTATGGTCGGTATAGTCTGTACAACTCTATCGATAAGGATCTCTAAACACTTGTAGAAAACAGTTTGACACGATATTTTTTTAAAATAGGGTAAATGAAATAATTTTACCCAAACTATTTTTGTATAGAAAAGAAATCATTTTTTTACAAATTATTATATAGTATATGGTTGTTTGGTTGTTAGGGAGTGATAATATTAAATTATTATCATTGGTTATTGAATAAGAAATTGAAATCATAACTTAAAGCTGAGAAATAAAATCCTTATACAAATGGGATCTGTAAATATAAATTGTAAATGTGATCTGTAATTTGAAGTGGAATTCCAGAGAAATGTTTTTGAAAAGAATTGAAAGGGTTTGAAAAGTTTTGAAATTTGAAAAGTTTGGAAATTAAATCCCTTTTGAGCTTGAAAATGGTTTTTAAAGGTTTTGGAAAAATGTTTGTGAAGGGATAAAAAGCTCTAAACTCTTTTCGGTCGTTGGAAAATAACTTCGGTAATGGCTGCAGTATCATCGATGTTCATTTTCGAGTTTCCAAGGGCGAAATTGCTACCCAAATATTTTGAATTAGGAATATTTGCGAAATTGAGCTTGATTTTGAAATAGTTTTATTTTGGAAATAATTGATTTCAAAGGTGTTGAAATGTTGAGAAAGTTTAAAACTCTGGAAGATTTATTAAAAGTGTTTATGAGTTGATAACTTATATGATTTGAATTTTGATAAAATGAATTTAACTTAAAGAGTTGAGTTAAATTAAAGTGAATATGAAAACAAAATAAGTGAGAAAACTTATAGAAGTTTGAAAATTTAATTTGAATTGTGTTAAATAAGGTGAAGAAGAAAATAAATTTGGGAATGAACAAAAGAATAAAACTGGAATTGAAACTGAATATTGGAAACCAATTTGAATTGTGTGAAATAAAATGAAGTTGTAAAATTAGTTCGAAGCGAACTAAAGATAAAAGAGGTGGAAATGAAACTAATTTAAATTAATTTGAAATAATGGCTGGAGATAAAATGAATTGGAATTTGTAATGAATTAGTAAATGAAACTAATTTAAATTAGTGATATGAATCAGTTGTGAATGAAAGATAGTTGATAAAATTCAATAATCAGAAGGGTAAATTGAATACAAATAGAATTGAAAGTGTAAATTGAATTCAAATGAAATTTAAAATGCAAGATTGAATGAAAATGAAATTAAAAATGCAAGATTGAATGAAAATTGATATATAACTTCAATAGTGAAGTAAAAATGGTATAAGAAGTAAGTATTCAAACTTTTGTAATGGAATGTACAAAATGATTTTTGAATGTAGAAACTGGATATGGTTGTTAAATAGCATACATGTGATATAAAGCAAAAATGGAATTGGGATTTTGATTCCGAAGATAATTTGAATTGCTCGAAAAAGGTATGTATTTGAATTTCAGTATGAAATTTGATGATTTTCTTGACCAGCCGCTTGGCTTTTTGTTTTCTTTTTGAATCTGGGTGCTTGCAGAGGCATTTTCTAGTCGTACCGAGCCAGTCCCGCAAAGGAGAAGCTAGCGAAATTTTTCGAAAATTTAGGCAGCTAGAAAAAATTTGATAAAATGTTGAAATTTAAAAAATTTGAATTTGAATTTGAAGGGTTAAGAAAATAATATTGTTTGGAAATTATCAAAGACTTGGAAAGTTAGTTGAAATGATGGTCTTTAATGAAAAGATTTGTTGGTAAGTTGATAAAACTATTGGGTTTTGGAAAGATAGCGAATGGGTGAAAGATCATTCTTCTTAACTAGTAATTTCGGGACGAAATTCTTTTAAGGAGAGAAGGATGTAATGACCCGGAAATTTTGAACATTTGAAATTGAAATATTGAATTGATTTTAAATATTTGGAAGTTTATTTAACTTGAATTTTGAATATAACTATGGATTCAATTAAATTATTGATTTTAATTTATTGAAATTGGGTAAAAAATTGAATCTTCAGTTTTAGGCCTGTTAAAAATAATTTGATGGCTTAGAAAATTAATATTGACAATACTAAAAATAATGAAAGCTTCAAAATTGAATTTGAAAGCAAATAGTTCATTTTTGAAATTATATAGTTTAAATCGATATTTAAAAATAGTCTTCCGAGGAACAGTCTTGGAATTCAACGAAACCAGTTCCATTGGATCCGTAATATTGTATTATTATCGGATTTCAATTTTTGTAGCATTCGTAGTTGTTTTGTGGCCGTACGACAAGCAAACGCGCTGAAATTTATATCAAAATTTAATTAAATAACTGGTCCAAAAAGCTATCTTCTCCATACGATCGAATTTGGACCCAAAATTTTTTCCATTGCATTCGGAATGGGCGTATAACATTATAAACGCCTGGCAGCACGTTTTGAATGGGGTTCGAGATTGTAAAATTGCATTTATCGAGACGATTGGATTTGAATTTGAATTTGTATTTAAATTTAATATTGTTTTAACAAGATGAATTATATATGTTTCCCCTCTTCTAACACGTAGCTGCCCGCTTCAACGCTTGTCCATCATTTTTACACGCGTTCGTTTGAAATAAAATATTGATTCAAAGCTCGTTCAAAGAAAAGAAAAATAAGCTATTTCTAGTTCAAAAAAAATCAGAACAAAATTCAAGAGGAAAATAAATAAAAACAATGGCGCCCCTCTTTCAATTTCCTTTCGTTCAAACGAAAAACCCAAATAAAGTCTCGAAGCAAAATTCAAACGAAATCGAATCATTATATTTCGTGGAGAGAAGAGATAAAAAAAGAAGCGAAAGAGATAAAATAAGAAGCGAAGCAGTCAAACGAGGGTTCGAAACAATTCGCGATCGAATCAAAGACTTCATCGCGAAATTATGGAGTGCGATAACTGTGAAGGGGAGCGTGCGCTCGCGCACGCGGTGCCGTGAAGTTCGACATCGAAAGGAAGAAAACAAGGACCCGAGTTCCATAACGTTAAATGGCATCACTTTGATTGCTTCTCTAGTAAAGATCGGGTTGTTGTGGGTGCTGATCGAATAAAGGGATTTTCTTCTTTGAAGGAGTCAGATCAGGAGAAGTTGAGGAAGTAGAAGATCGACATGTCATTTGATCAGAGAGCTAAAGGGGGGTCTCGTGGATCACGAAGTGGCGGCTAGGGTAGGCACTCGCGTGGGCATTTGGGGTCGGCGCGATTTTTGTCTGCCTCAACCTGAAGGCAACCGGAGTCTGGTAGATGGACAGACAACTTGGGTTGGGTAGTGCAGCGATGTCGCTCGACGACGAGGTGCAGTAAGGTGTTTTTTCTTTTGTTTTTGAATTTCAACATATGTATATATTTACATTTTAAAGAAAAAGAAAAAGAAAATATAACGGTAATATATATATTACAGAAAAATATAAATGAAGATATACGCAGAAAATTTGTTTTACAGTGAGTAAAAATATATATAGATTAGAAGTAAAAATATAAATTGATATATATACATATTAGAGGGAAAAAAGATATATTTACGGAAATGATTTTTTTTATATACAGTAAAGTCAAGTTTTATACAACTATATGCAATGGTTAAAAATGTATATATATGTAGATTTTTAATTTATATATACATGCAAATAGATTTGATAATCACTGAAGTTAAAATTTTATAATTGGAATTTTAGAAAATGACTTGACCTAGGGAATTTTAAAACATTGAAAGTTTACATAAAGTTTGATTTTGAAATCTATAAATTTTTATAATTATAAATGTCATTTCAAGATGAAAAATAAAATAAATATACATATTTTAGTTTACTAAAAATAATCTATTAAAGGGAATAATAGTTTAAGTTAAACTATTAGTTTAAAAAAATTAAATCATCAGTTAAATAATTTTTTTTAAAATGGTAGTTAATTGTTCGACCGATTCGAATATTAAAAAATCATATAATTTGTTTATACAAGGTTTAAAAATCGTGAAAACAAGCTGGATTGGAAGTGGATCGCAAATTAAAGCAAAGGTGAGATCTTCTCACAAAATTGAATCCCTAGTTTAATTTTAAATAGTTAAATTTTAAATTATTGATTGTGTGCTTGGATGATAAATTATTATCAGTTGTATTGGATTAGACCCTATGTGCCGCATAATAGCGAACGATATTATATTAAACCCATATACCGCGATATTCCGCCTTGAAGTGGAATTGGTGTTATATATGTATTTGGAATGATTGATTTCCCGCATTATATAGCGGATGAGACCCTATGCGCCGCATAATATAGGATGATATTTTATAAATCCCATACACCGCGATATTCCACCTTGAAGTGGAATTGGTATTTAATTTTTGTGCTAACGTCTGTGGATACAGGGAAACAGGCTGGAGGGATCCAACTGGATTCCTCAAATATTTGAATTTGTTTCAATATTGTGTGTTGATTATTTATAATCTGTGTGTGATTATATTTTTGATTGAAATCGTTGAAGGCTATAGTTTAGCCAAATATATTTCTGGTATCGTAGGATATCAAAGATAAATAAAAAATTGGATTTTTGAAATTCAAGTAGAAAGATTAAAGTAAAATTTATTTTTGAGAATTGGATAAATTTAAAAGAAAGAAATTTTAAAAGGATACAGTTTTATTTTTGAAATCCTATTAAATAAATTCCAAAAATTGGAAACTTTATAACGAATGGGTTTTGAGTAACATTGTTTAATAGTTGAAGAACATATTTTAAAATACGGATTTTAAATAGTTTGGAAGAGATAAAGGAATTTATTTTAAAAATAAATTCGGAAATTGATTTGGTGTAAAAAATAAATCTTTGGGAAATCAATATGAAAATTGTTTTGGTGTTTAAAATAAAATTTGAAATCAATTTGGAAATTGATTTGGTGTTTCTGAATGATTTTTGAAATCAATTTGAAAATCGTATATTAAGTGGATATTTGGAAATTTAAATTCACAATGGGAATTTTAAAAGGAAAGGGAAATTTGTTTTAAAAATAAATATTGATTTATTTTTAAAGTGTGGAAAGAAATATGCGGATTTGGAATATAAATTGAGATAAATCAAGAAGAATTTATTTATTGATTTATATGGTCCATTTTGAAATGGAAGGTGTATTTTCCCTGGAAGGCCGAGTATGTTCTAAAGTAGCTTTTAAAATTAAGAGTTTTGAAGATGCTTTTAAAAGGGATGGTTGTGGAGAAATTATTTCTTAAGTTGTTTTTAAATCTTTAAAGTAAAATATTTATTTAATTAGTTATAGAAGTGATTATTTAAAGATTAATTGATATTTGATTAGAAAATGGTTATCTAAATAATTATGCTCTATCTAAAAAATTTATTTTAAAATTATTTTGGACTTAAGTTTATATGATATATTAGTATAATATTTTCATAACTAATATTTAAGTAAGTGTTTTAAAATAGTTTTACTTTAAATATTTCCAAGTATATATGTTTGGATAAGTAACTTAAATTATTTTAAAGTATTTAAACTCGGTAGATTTTCAGTGGAAATGAATAAATGTTTGGAAATATATTCCACATGAGAAAAATCATTTGAAATTTGTTTTCAAAGGATCGAAATAGAATTTTTTTTTCAAAAGGTTGAAATATGAAAATATATATTGCGAAGAATGCTGAAAATAAATAATTGGGGAAAATATTTTTGAAAATTGGTGATTGTTGTGAATTATTAATTGGTAGTTAAGTAACCGACTATCAATATTGGCCTTTAATCGGCAATTGAATTTCGATACATGTAGTGTCTGTTGCTCCGATAGATGATGATGAGGAAGCCAGTGAAGCAAAAGCAGCACCGGTTGAATTGATGACTGACATTCCAGTCAGCCGAGATGACCCATCGCGAGTACTTAAGATTGGATCACAACTCAACCCCTCAATGGCCGAGGAACTCACTGATTTCCTCCGAGAGAATCTGAATGTTTTCTCATGGAGACATTCTGATATGTGCGGGATTTCTTCTGCCATTACGAGTTATATGTTGAATATAGACCCGAGGTACATACCAGTAATGCAAAAAAGTATAGGCATGAACCTGATAGGTCTGCGACTCTCAAAGTGGAGGTGGACAAACTCAAAGCCAATAGGTTCGTCCACGACGCCCTCTAACCTAAATGGGTGTCTAACCCCATGCTAGTAAGACAACAAAATGGGAAACGAAGAACTTGCATAGATTACTCTGACTTAACAAAGCATGCCCTAAGGATAGTTTGCCTTTACCTAGAATTTACCAGCTGGTCGACTCAATGGAAGGGCATGAGTTATTGTCATTTATGGATGCATACTCGGGGTATAATCAAATCTCGATGCACATTCTAGACTAAGAGCACACTAGCTTTGTCACAGATGTTAGGTTGTATTATTATGTGGTGATACCTTTCAGATTGAAAAATGTGGGAGCAACTTATCAGCGCCTAGTGAATTGGGTGTTTAAAGACTAGATTAGTAGAATAATGGAAGTTTATGTGGATGACATGATCGTGAAGTGACGACAGTCAAACGACCACATTCGAGACTTAACGGAAATGTTTGATATATTCAAATATTATGGAATGAAGACCAATCCTTTGAAGTGTTCCTTTGTCGTTGCGTCGAGGAATGTTTTGGGTTTCATTGTTAATGCACAGGGAATGAAGCTAACCCAGAAAAGATTCAGGCTATTCGAGACATACAAGTGCGCAAAACTATAAAGCAAGTACAAAGCTTGAACGGAAAAGTGGCCGCGCTGAGTCGATTCATATCCAGAGCCACAAATAAGTGTATCCTCTTCTTCGATGTAATAAAGAAAGGAAAGAGAAATTCCGAATGGATGCCCAACTATGAGGACACACTTCGAGCTTTGAAAAGGCATTTGGAAAGTGCCTCGGTATTGTCAAAGCGAGTAGACCATGAAGTGTTGTTTATGTACTTGGCCGTATCCAAACATGTTATCAGTATGCTTTGGTTCGCGAGGAGGACCGAGTTCAAAAGCCGGTGTACTATGTTAGTAAACAATTAACAAGAGCAAAATGAAATTATCCTAAAATTGAAAAGATGGCCTACCGCTTAGTGATTGTATCATGCAAGCTTCGCTCGTACTTTCAGGCGCACTCGATCAGTGTTTATACCGATCAACCCTTCGATAGGTACTCCAACGACCAAAAACCTTTAGAAGGATGTCAAAATGGAATATCGAGATGAGTCAGTTCCGTATTGCCTACTTGCCACGAAAGTCCATACAAAGGCAAGCTTGGCGGACTTCATCCCAGAATTTACTATATCAGATGAACCAGATAATGATAATGTTATTCCCTTTGTTCGATGGAAACTATACACCAATGGGGCATCCAACGACCATTATTCTGGGGTTGGTATAATTCTTGTGACTCCAAAAAACCTATCAATTTGTTAAGCTTTGAAGCTTAGTTTCCCAGCTACAAATAACAAGGCCGAGCATGAAGCATTGATTGCTAGCTTGAATCTTATCAGGGAACTTGGAGTAAAAATGATTAATATCTTTTGTGACGCATAGTTGGTTTTGTACCAGATGCGGGGAGATTATCAAGCGAAGGGGAAGAGGCCTGCTCCATACCTTGCTCGGGCTCAAGAGCTGTTGGCGAATCTAGAATATTATGATATTTTGCATGTCCCGCGTGAACAAAATAGAGAAGCCGATCATTGGCCAAATTTACAAGTACAGGCGATGCACAACAGATGGGATTGGTTCCCGTCGAAACCTTCCATGCTCCGAGTATAAATGAGATGGAAGTAGATTTTGTGTTAGAAACAGAAATCAAGAAGGAGTCATGGATAACCCCATTCAAGTAATACCTGCTACATGGGGTCTTGCCCGAAAGAAAGAGCGAAAGACGACAAGTCATTCGCAAAGCATTACGATACATCATGCGGGACAAAATAATGTATCTTAAGGGATTCTTGGTTCCCTTACTTCGGTGCATTATCCATGAGGAGATAAAGAGAGTCCTGATGGTAGTTCATGAAGGAGAATGTGGTGGCCATACAAGAGGGTAGACACTAGCAAAAAGGATCCTCCGCTATGGATACTATTGGCTAACGGTAAATCGGGATGCTGCGGACTATGCAAGGAGATGGGATAAATGTCAAAAGTATGCAAAAATCCCGAGAGCTCCGCCAACAGAACTCACATAAATGGTTAGTCCCTGGCCGTTTGCAATATGGGGAATCTATATAATCGGTTCCTTTCCTATCTCCAAAGGTGGTGCAAAATACGCAATAGTTGCGGTCGATTACTTTACCAAGTGGGCGGAAGCAGAGCCCTTAGCTACAATCACCACCAAAAAAGTCATTAATTTCGTTGTATGAAACATCGTATGCTGTTTTGGCCTTCGCAAACTATCATTACGGACAACGGAACACAGTTTGAGAGTAGGGAGTTCACAGAATTATGTCAAAATTATGGCATTGAGAAAAGATTTACAGCGATTGCTCATCCAAAAGACAATGGACAAGTAGAAGCCGTGAACGAAATAATCAAATCCATATTGAAAAAACATCATGAAAAGGCTAGAGGCAAGTGGGTGGATGAACTTCCAATAGAATTTTGGGCTTACAGAACCACCCACAAGTCCACGACTAGCCACACTTCATTCACATTGGCATATGGCACGTAAGCAGCTATACCTGTAGAACTTGAAGTTCCTTCACATCGGGTAACTCAGTATGACCCTAAGACAAATCAAGATCTTTTGCTGGAATCACTGGACTTCGTTGACGAAAACCGTGAAGAAGCCGATTTTGGGGCGGCTGCATATAAGCATCGGGTCTCTCGATATTATAATGAAAAAGTCCGACCAAGAATCTTTAATGTGGGCGATCTCGTTTTGAAGCCAGTTTTCCTAGTCCTATTGCATATGAATCCAACGTGGGAAGGACCATACATCATTGAACGAAGGCTTGGACATGGAACTTTCAAGCTAGCGACCATTGATGGTGCGACACTCCCCTGAACATGGAATAGCGAGTATGTGCGACGTTATTATACTTAGTCTATTTCTTTCACATTTTAGTTTCAATTATTTCCTATTTGTTATTATTTCGTTGATTCTTAGTTTTCGGCATGTAATAAGACAATTTAATTCGTTTTCATTAATAAAGGCTTGAAGCCATCTTTTCCATGAACTATTGATGTTTCCGTGCGTTGCAACTCTATGGCAAAAATTAAAGTAACATTATTCTATCTGGCGTATGAACGCACATAGAGACTTAAAATCTTCAAGTCCCTGGAGTACTCTAAGTCCCCGGAATGCGGAGTAGAGTATAAACGTCTTAAAATCTCCAAGTCCTCGGAGTGTGGACTAGAGTATAAACGACTTAAAATCTCAAAGTCCACGAAGTGTGGACTGGAGTACTCTGACTCCCCAGAGTGCGAACTAGAGTATAAATGACTTAAAATCTCCAAGTCTTCGGAATACGGATTGGAGTACTCTGACTCCCTAGAGTTCGGACTAGAGTACAAACGACTTAAAATCTCCAATCCCCAGAGTGCGGACTGGAGTACTCTGAGTCCCCAGAATTCGGACTAGAGCATAAACGACTTAAAATCTCTAAATCCATGGAATAATGATTAGAGTACTCTAAGTCCCTAGAATGCGGACTAGAGTATGAGCAACTTCAAAATCTCTATGTCCTCAGAGTGTGGACTAAAAGTATTCTAAATACCCAAAGCGTGGAATCAAGTATATATCAAAGATTCTAAAAAAATACCCAAGTCACATGGAGGTGAACCGGAGCTTGTGTAACTCACCCAATTCTGAGTTATGGCAACAAGTTAGACAATAAGCTGAAAAGAGAAAGTCATCGGAAAAAAAGAAACTAACTTTTATTCAAAAATCCCAAAACGAAGTTCCTCTACAATTCCTCCTAGACTCGGAGTCAAAAGTCTATTTACATCGGATACGAAAATAAATATAAATAATCACATAATCTAAGCTTATTCTCGTAGAATGAGGCATGATAGCTACTTCTGCAACTTCTCCTTCCTCGATTTCTCAGATGACTCCTTCCCCATGCATTTTCTCTTGGACGCCTTGCTTGCTAGGGAAGTGACGTCCGAGGAAGGAAGAGGAACTTCCAGTGGCCTGGACCCACTAGGGAGAATGACTTTCAAAGATCAGTTCGAAGGATCATCTAGTTCCACTACTTGGGGCATGATCTTGATCTCAACCTTCTTCTTCTTCTATGTTATAAGTTGTCCTTCATGCTCAATTTTGAAGTGTATCCGGAGGCGCCCGTAATTTCAACCACATCGTATTCTTCGACGGGCGATGGATTTTCAGATTTGTCTTCGTTAAGCGCATCGATCACTTGAGCGTCAGGTCCAAGGTCTCTCTTGTTTGAGTAGGGGGAGGAACTAGAGATTCGGTTCCGGATGAGCCGGCAATGTCATTCTTTCCGTTCGGTGAGGAGGAGTCTCTGTTATAAAGAGCCTTCATTGTAGACAAGTCCGAAGGCTCATTCCCCCAGAGAAATTCCTTCACTAGAGCTTCTTCGTCAACCTCTTCAGTTCCCGACTCAACCTTTTTGATCTTTAACAAAGTCTCCCATGCTTCGACCAAAGATTCGAGGTAACCCTCGCCAAGAAATGTTAGGTTATGATGCATGAGAACTCGAGCATTGTATTCGGCTATGAGCGGGTCAAACATGCACTTAATCTCCTCTCTACAAGCTTCAGCAGCCGCCTCAAGGGGAGAATCGATATCCATGAGCGATATTCTTTTTCCCTCCTCCCAGGCTTCATCTTTTAGTGTCTGAGCCTTTGAGAGTTCTTCATTGACCTTTGTTTTAGGAATCGTGTAGCAACAATCTCATCGCAATATCGTTGCGACTCCTCCTAAGCAGCATTTTTTCGACTTTTCTTTAGAAAGTAGCTCTTCCAACTCTTTGACACATTGAGCGAACGCATCTCTCTCCTTTTGAACGGAGTCTTTCTCTAAAGCTAAGGCACCGCAGCGTTGAACTGCTTCATCGAGCTCTTTCTTATGTGTGGCCTCCAGATGATTAACTGCCTCAGCTGTGTCTTTAGCATTTTTCTAAGAAGTTTCAAGCTGAGACTTGTATGAAGAAGGCTGTTCATCCTAGGATTTGATAATGTCTTTGTCATGGATGGCTTCGAGTTTGAGACGATCAATTTCATGTTGGCATTTGATAAAGATTTTTGAAACTTTTTTTGCTAAAGGAACAAATGCGTCATGTAGAGCATAGACATAGTTGTTGCAAGCAATGGCACTTTGCTCAATGTGCCCTAGAATGTGATGAATCATTGGGAGAAACTTCAGACCATTGAAGCATAATTTTGGGAACGTGGCCTTAAGCTCGGCTTGCTTTTCCGCTATCGACGGATCATGTGCGGGAGCAGAAGAAGTTTGTCTAGAGACTACGGGTTTTTTGTGAAGTTCCCGAGATTACCTGGTGCTAGAGGAACCAGAGTGTTGGTCGTGGTGAGTATCGGACTAGGACCCCTTATGACCGGATTTCTCCCTGCCTTGCTTTGGTTGAGAGGGAGGATCGTGAAGGTATGAAGACTGATGGTAAGTTTTTCTTCAAGATGATGAATCCCGAAAGCAATAGTCCCTATCGCTATCGTCATCTCTATCTCGGCTTTTGCCCGATCCCATATCCCGGCCCGAATGATGAAAAATAGAGGACCCGCGAAGGCGGTCGAATCCATGAGAGCGTCCCATATAACCTGTATAGGAATTAAGTGAACACGAGTTAGCAGGAATAACACGATGACTGAAGTTTAGGTGCAAGGTGAAGTGTAAGTGTTATTGTGTGTGTCCTAGTGTTTTCCCCCGATGGACCAGTTTCTTTAGCTTTACTTATCAGAGTTTTTTCTCCTTGATTATGGGCTTGAATGCCTTCATCGTCTCTCGCAGGCAAATGGAGTTTTAAGGATTCTGGATCATTGAAGCCATAATTAAGCAAGTCGTCGGGAATAGTGAGGTCAGATAAGCCTTTCAATGAACCCTCTAAGTGTTGTGGAGACGGCTCTTTCTCCACTAAAGTGATTGTGACCTTTGAGGTCCCACCTACTATCTTTTTCCTCAGTTTCTATGCCAGTTTCTTTTTTCCCTTCGAAGGGGGAGGCGTAACATCAGTGTTGTGTGACTCAACCACTGGGTCTAGAGCAGGACTTACATTCTCACCCGGTGCTTCTGACACCTCGGTTTCTCTAATCTCGCCATCCTTGGGTGTGTCGGGGGCACCACATGTTGAAGGCCCAGATTGCCTTTTGCCTTTGTCCAAGGCAAGTCCAATTGTAGTGACACCGTGAGGAAGACTTATTCCGCAACCTTTCGCCAATAACCCAAATTTCGAGAGCGATTAATTGGAAATGATGGATCTGATGTCCCGATCTTCCGTGGGAACACCTCGAATAACTTCGATGGCCTCAGAGTACCCGGAGCCTTTGGGACGTGGGATGGTACCTGTAAAATTTGAGAAAGGGTTTCGAAAGGATGCACTTTTCTACCGCATACAAGTATTGATCCAGAAAAGAAACTTACTCCCTTTTAGCCATCTCCTTGCAAAGCCAGTGGGGCGGCGCATGTAAAACCATTCTTGCTTATATTGAGCGAATTCGCTCCCGCCCTTTTAAGGATTTGGCACTTGTTATGTGGCTCAAGGAATGACAGATGGGCAATCGGACCGCCTCTTGAAACGATAAATATAGCAGATGTCGCCGTGAGTGGGGAGCCTGAATGGAATGCTCATGAAAAGAATGCATGTGCCATATATGAACGCGTGACTATCAGGATGTAACTATGCTGGGGCGATCTCAATATACTGCAACACATCGCGGAGGAAGGAATTGAATGGTGGCACGCTACCAACCTAGCATATGAATTTGTTGCATGCAGTACATCTGGCTGGGGTAGGTGAGGACGATCTTGTCCCGATGGAACCAGTACATCGCCAAAGGAATTTCGTGGTTTAAGCATAGTCGGCGAAGAGCATTTTCATCGAATTGTCTAGAATGATTGCTGCATCTATGGCATCAGGAGCCAAGTCAACAGATGCAGTTATTGGACTTGGGATATTATGTATAGGAGTGGTCGATGGATTTGAAGTTCCTACTACTTCGTGTTGAAAACTTGGCTTAGGTTTATCAGAAACTGTGGCAGAGCTTGACTTTCTAGACATCTCCAATGAGCATCGAGTTTGAGTAAACGCCTGTTTGAACTATACTTGAAAGACAATCAATATTAGACATAACGACAAAAATGCTTCCCCCATGTGGTGTGTGGACTAGTGCAATCGTTTGAGTATAAATGTAAAAGAATTAAAAGTCATGAAGTGGATAAAGTAAAGTTAAGCTTTGAACTGTCATCTTCGAAGACCGTCATCGCTGACCGTCTCCGAGGTCCTGTCTTATGATGGTTTTAGTTTTGAACTCGAACATTGGCACTATATATTGAAGGCTATTATTTGTTTTAATCAAGTTAAACTTGGTTTATAGTTGTTGAAACTGGAGAGTTATCAGTCTTGATTAATTCGATATGCTTGTTTGCTTAAGTCCTTGTCCTCGTTTATTGTCATATAATTAGGCATAGGAAGTAAGTGAATTTGACATGAGTTGTGTTCAAGTTAAAATGAATTTGACTGTTGTTTCCTACATTAATGCTCAATGCCGAGCGACACTCAAAACATACGGCTAAACGACCACTTACACTAGATACGCCGGCCCACTCATTCACCTCCATCTCACTTACTTCATACCTCCCTAACACCACTCTTGCATGAAGACAACACCGACCTACCTACTCCCCACCTCCCTAACACCACTCTCACATGAAGACCACCGAGCCACCTACTTCGTAGTTGACTGTTTTCCACTCAAAATGCAAGTGTCGGCCCAGTCTCACTCATTTCTTCCTCGCTCCTTGGTCACCGAACGACCTCAATCCCTAACTTAGTTCTACTTCCACAACCTAAATACTCAACATTAACTTCAGCCAACACCTCCTACACTCTCCAACTCCTATCGATCCACTACTACTTCCTCCGCCCTCAGTTGGAGGCCCAAAAGGAGCCGGTATCGTAGGAATCACTGGCGCATGTTCTAACCTCGGTTTCGACTACATCATCTACCCCACTCCTACCGTTTGTAACCTAAAGAAAACTCGCAAAACCAAACTTTGTACATGAGCCCTAGCTTGAGAAGGTCGGTCGTGTGGAAGATTCATACCTAAGAGAGCAAGTCGAGGCTTGAGGAATTGAAAGACTTGAGGTCGAAATTCGTTTCGATTTGTTATCAGGGGAAGTTGCTGAGCAGATGTACTAGGCTCAAGATGAGAGTGAAAGATTGAAGAGATAATTGAAGCTCGAAGGAAGGTAAGTTGTGAGGTCCTGTTGATGAACGTATTTCTCTGCAATTTAAACTGTTTATTTCATATATTTTTATTTTAATAAAGTGGTATTATACGGGTATTTTGTTGTGGTTTTGCAGATTATTGATTCCAGAGTGCAACGTTGAAATTAATCGGTTATGCCGTCCATTGGTTCAAAAATCACGCAGCAAAGAGTGCAACATTTTGAGCATTGAAATAAATCAAACAAAATAGGACACATTCAAAAGTAGCTCATGTGGGAATTTGGACCAATTCACATATAAAAGCATGATCACCTTTTTAAGCAACTAAGGACTTGGTCAAAGGAGCAGCTAACAGGGATGCCAAACACTCAGTATATATGTTTCAAGCATTGATATGGCAACTGACTCTTCACTAATTCAACAAATGGACCCAGTCAATACATATATTTCGGCAGCTACTATGAAGAGGACCAGTTCTATTGCTAAAATTATGGACTGATTTTAGGGGTTGAAAGCCTATATATACAGCATTATACAACACCTTGAAATCATCTCTTACCTCATCACTTTTCTTCAAGTTTAGATTTAAATTCAGCACTGTTTTTATTTTCGAACAGAATATGTAGGATTGTTGATTAGATTTAGCAATTTATTTATTCTTGTTCTTAGTTATTTTCAGCACTCTTTTCAGTTAGTTAATAATTATTTCAGTTGATTGCTCCTTATATTCTTTTCCGCTATTTCAATTTCTGTTCTGATTTTTTACAATTCTATATTTTGGTTGCAATTTCGATTAGTTTCGAAATCGATTCGGAGTATATTATTTTTTTTATTTTCTGTTCAAAATTCATCGTCGAATTCGTTTAACACGCCTAAGATTTAACAATGGATTTTAATTGTTTTAAAATACAATTCCTTGTGTTCGACCTGCATACTACACGCCTATGCGCTTGCAGAATTTATTAAAATTTGTGCTTTTCTATTCAATAGAAAAGTCGCAACACCTGTTCTGTCGAAGTGAAAGTAAGTGAAGTGTTAGATTTTATATATGAAGAAGGGGAGGTGAGCATGCATCAACCAGTGGACCGGTCAAAAATGTCTCTGTGGTTCGGTAAGCAATTGTGCCGAGCAGCAGTAAGCTTGCCGAACAATTGGTTCAGTATCTATATGTCAAACGGCCCCTTGTTTACATGTAAAAGAAGGGAAGGGAGAAAATAGACTCGGGACTGTTCGAGATACTAGTGAAGACTGCCGTGTTTCGATCTTCACCAAACGCACTCTACTTTTGACAGTAGGAATTGGATACTGATTCAAAGTGTGTCGCGCTGCCTCATACGACACACTTTGGGGGGAAATGTCACCCGGACGTGTGGCTCGGCGTTAATGACGTTGGCATAAACATATGGCTCGACATTGATGCTGTTTGGCATAAACTATGGATCGGCCTGAATGACGTTCGGCATAAACATATAGCTCGGCCTGGATGTCGTTCCGCACAAACATATGGCTCAGTCTGGATGCCGTTCGGCATAAACATATGGCTCGGCCTAAATGACGTTCAGCATAGACATATGGCTTGGCCTGGATGACGTTTGGTGTAGACATGTCGCTCGGCTTGAATGGCGTTGGCCTTAAAGGGAGGATCAACACTCAATCTTGAGGAGGGTGTCATCGCTCGGCATACCTCACTCGGCAACTACGCCCGGTTGTGACAGTACGGCACGCCTGGCTCGGTGCATACTAGAGGTGTTAACAAGTTGTCACGCCCATAACAAAGTAAGGGCATTCGACATGACTTCGCTTAGAGTCCACCTGCTATCTGCTTCAGTTGTTCTGGCATCCTAGTTTCGGTGTGCAGAAGTCGCTTACTATGGGCTGAAGAATCTTATTCCTGCGCTCGCGAAGGAAGTCTGGCCTATCTTCGCCTATAAATAGAAGGGCATGGGAATACTGAAAGGACCTTTACTTCAAGAGCACTGGGGAGACTCTGCCATTTCCAAGACTTATTCTTTTTCATTTATAACGTGTATTCATGTTATTGGTGTATGAATTGTATCTGTATTCAATTATTTGAAAAAGCAACAAAGATTAAACACAAAGTGGACGCAGACAGTTACGCCGAACCACTATAAATCTGGTGTTCTAGTTTTTGCAATTAATTCTTCATATATTCCTCTATTTTAATTTTCTATCTTCATTAATCTCTCTACACAAATCCTTCTTTGGGTGTTCATGACCAATTCTGATGCTAACAATAATTAATATTGTTTTAAAGTTATTTATTTATAATTAATATTGTTTAAAGTTAAATTATCTATATTTAATGTTGTTTTAAAGACATTTATCAATATTTTATTATTTTGATAAGTTTATTATTCAAATAATTAATATGGTATGATGTTAATAACAATGATTATTAATAATATTTTGGAAGTTAATTATTATTATTTATAGTAATGATAAAGATTAATTAATATTGTTTTATTAATAATATTTTGACTTATTAATTATTATAATCCAAAGTTGATAATTTTTTTTATAATGTTAACTATTAACTATTATTATTATAATAGTGTTTTGAAGTAAATGATTAAAATTTATTTACAAATGTTTTCGAGATTTATAAAAAGAGTTGTATAAACTGATTTAGGCTTTATAAGAGGACTCTTATAACATGGTTTGGAAAACTTAAAGGGATATTATTTTCAAGATGAAAAGAGCTTATAGCGATTTTAAATATTTATGAAAGAATTTTAGAAATGAGTTTATGAATTTATAAGAATTGTTTTATAACTAATTTTTTGTATTTATACGAGTTTATAAATGTTTTTAAATTTATAAAAGAGTTCATAATTAGAAATGGAGGCTGGGTTTTATAATTGGTTTCTATATAGAGTTCATAAATGGTTTCGCAGACTTATAAAAAAGTTTCGTAAATGGTTTTTGAGATGTATATGGGATTTATAAATGATTTTTG
The DNA here is from genome assembly GCA_030765085.1 of Allium cepa. Lineage (NCBI taxonomy): Eukaryota > Viridiplantae > Streptophyta > Magnoliopsida > Asparagales > Amaryllidaceae > Allium > Allium cepa. The sequence continues at coordinate 610,196,315 of CM060934.1, forward strand.
AAGTGTATAAAAAGGTAATCTTTCTCAGTGTACTTATAGCATTAAGATAAGTATATGGATGTTTTCTATGTATTGAAATATAGGGATTTTTGGGTATATCTTTGTAAAGATATTTATATACAAGTACTACAAAGTGATTTTATTAATTAAAAGATTAATCAAAGGGCTGGTAGTTGCTTATGTGCTTAATCAATGTTGTTTTTTTCTCCCATTTGAAATAAATCCCTGATTTGATTGTTTGTTATTCGATAGTTAAATAACCAACTATTGAATTTGGACCCAAAATGTAACTTTAGAAATATCTAGGAGTAACGCATGAGTTATATAGCACAGTCATCTCCGATGAGGTTATATTATAAATCTCATTTCGTTCTCCTAGGACAATGATAAGGAAATCCGTCCCCTAACGGTTAGGAGTTGATTTCTGCTCTTATCTTTGATTGTTTATTTCCTAAAGAACCGGGGTTGAGTTTACCGAAAACTATTGAATGTTGTTTCGAAGAGACGGGATCGGGTATGTTATCCAAGAACCACTTCGAACCTACTCAAGCATTTCGAAGTGAAGATATCTTGAAGATGATGGAATTTGAAGATGAGGGCATTCAAGCATTTCGTTTAGTCCCAGAATGGACTTGTATGGATGAATGCTGTCACTATATTATTGCCTAGAGGGCAGAGTTAGCATTTCAAGTGGAAAGTGTTATATTAATGTTAAAACGTATCCTCAAGCCTCATCAACTTGGAATGATTAAAACAAGGGAGATGCAACAGGGATAAGTGGGTCGCTCCCAAGTAGGGTATGATCATCCCTATCTAGAGTCAATATTATCTCTTATTTGCACACTTTGGTGCCTATTAGTGGAGAGGTGATCATGTTTGGTATTACTAGTTAAATGATAAGCCGGTTCTATGTTGGCAGGGGATCCTGGTGAGGTCCTCGGTGTTATTATATCTAGAGATGCATCATGACGGGAGGTACCCGAATAGCCTAGTCATTGTTTGGAATCCATTATCCAATACGAGCATTTATGGTTTTAGTTGTATACCTATTATGCTGGAATTTAATTAATGTAATAATTTCGACGAAAATTAACAAGTAGTTATATCTTAGGCACTATTATAATATCAGAGAATTTCATATGAAATGATTTAGTTATCGTAAGGTAAAAACCCATCCATGCTTATGTGTGGCATGGTCTTACGAGAAACTTTTGATTTCAAAGGCTTTTATAACTTTAAAATCCAGTTGGTGTGTTTACTCACGCTGGTTTTCTAGACTGACTCAGGTGTTATTTTATTATAATGCTTGGGTCAGACCGAGAATATTACTAATTTAGTTTGGATGCTTTGGAGATTTAAGAGACGAGCTGGAGGCCCAGAAACGTATTAGTGCATATGGTTATTTCTCCGTTACATTCGTTATTGTATTTATCAGCATTTATGAGGATAGGTTGTTATAACTGTCTAGGCTGAAGTAGGTTAGTATACTCTGATTGATGTTTGCATACTACATTTCTTCTTTGTGTAAAGCTTTATTGTATAATATAGATGATTCATTCCGATGTGAGGTTCTGTGTTATTTGTTCTCTCTCTCTCTCTCTCTTTCTCTTCTTCCTTCTTTCTTCCTTTTTTTACCCTAATAGTCCGGTTTTCCAGCATTCGATTGCTGGGCACGCAATATAGTGGACATATTAATGTCAATTTTCGAGGGTTGAAAATCCTTGCTGTTAACTTGGTATCAGAGCTGAAGGTTAAGCGAGATCCTTGGATTTGGTGGGGTACTCATTATAGATAGGGTTAATATCACCCTAGAATGAGTTTGAGTGTGCATGCATATGAGCATGTATTTGTTAGTGATATAAAATATTTTATATTGTCTTGATTGATCTATCGAGAGGCTTGTGTATTTTGGTAAATATGAGTAATTAAGGTTATTGATAAGGATCTCTAAACACTTGAATAGAGAAAGCCGACACGATATTGTTTTGAAATTGGGTGAATGCAATGATTTTACCTTGCTTATATTTTATATATAAAGAAATAATTTTTTAGAAATTATTATAGTATATATGGTATGTTTGGTTGTGAGTGGATGATAATATTTGATTATTATCATTTGTTGTGTGTTGTTTGTGTTCTAATAATTTTTATTATTATTTTAGTGTAAATTAGATAAAAAAATGAGAAAATGTTTATATAACCATAATGAAATTATATATAAGGGAAATGTACAAATACGATTTGTAAATAAAAAGGAATAATGGCTGAGAATTTGAGAATTTTGATCTCGACGATTTTGGAAATTTGTTTTTCAAAGGATTTAAAAAATAATGAAAGTACTATTTTGAAAATATTTTGATTAGAAATATTTTAAATGGATTTAAAGGAGATTGAAAGCACTGAACTCACTTCGGTCACTGGAAAATTATTTCGGTGATGACTACAGCATCATCGACATTCATTATTGGGTTTCCAAAAGAGGAATTACTACCATTGGAGTTTTGTTTGGTAAAACTAGTTTTGATTTTAAAATTTAAAAGTATGATTTGAGATTCAAAGAAATTATTTATATTGTTGTTTCAAAATAATTTGAAATAAGAACAAGATGTTTAAAATATGAAAATTTTCATTTATGTGTTTAATGAAAATATGAGAAAATAAGTTTTATAACCTATAAATTTTTGGCATTAGTAAGTTAAAACAAAGCTTTAAAATTTTTGAATATAAATTGTTAGCTTAAGTTAATTTAAATAAAATGAATTTTGAAAGGAAATTTAACCTAAGTTAGGTTGAAATGAAATAAATTTTGAAATGAAATTGATTGTGGTTTGAAATGAATTAATGAAATGAACGAATAAATCAGTACATTGAATATGGTTTTGAATATTGTTAGATAAAAATTGAATAGTGAAGTAAATAAAGGAAATAAGTTGAATGGAATTGACTTTGATTAATATGAACTTAAGTTGTGAAATGATAATAAAATTGTGTTGGATTATATAAAATGTTTATAAGAAAATTTTGATGGAATGGTTCTTAAGTGATATTAGTATTGAAAGAAACATACTAAGTAAATAATCGACTGGTAATCAATTGAATGCAAATAAATGAATGTGAATAAGGTGACGTGAATAATGATTAAGAATAAATGAATGAAAAGAAAAGAATCTGAATAATGGGAAACCAATTGTAGTAAATAAGTAAGTTGTATGTATATTATTTTATTTGCATAACTGTTTGATCCACATCCGAGTACCTTATTTCAAGATGATTTACATTAGTACAATTTAGAATTTTTAAATCGATTATCGATTGCGAACACTGGATATGGAATTTTGATTGATTTTGGAATTCTCTATCATAGTATATTGCTATGCAAGAAGAATGGCGGTTTCTAATCAAGGAACTGGATTGAAATCTACACTAGAGATGTCGACTGGGCGATACTGGTTCAAAGAGAAATTGTGTGATCGAGCGAGCGATCAGATATGGTTTACATACGCAAGGTATATGTACATCATCCAGGCTTTAGTAAATTAATATTGACAATTGAAAATGCAAAATAATATGATAATGAATTATAAGACTAGATATCAATTGTAAATAAGATGCAGGTATATAGAAGCAAAAGCTAGTTTGATGCATTGGAATTCACAAGTAGGATTTGGATGTTCGAAAAATAGGTGCATGTTTATATTGTTGTTTGGTTTGAGGTTTCATGACTGTGTCGCTTGGCTATAGTTTTCTTTTATTGGTTTGGGCACCTTATGGCAATTCATAAATTTTTCTAATCGAACCACGCAAAGGAGACGCTGGTGAAATTTTCCATAAATGTAAGGTGTTAGAAATTTATTTAAAAAATTTGAAAAAACAATTTAATAACTAAAATTTGATGTTTGTGTTATAACTTGGAAGGGTATTAGCTCGTAACTATGAAAGAATTTGAAGATTAAAAAAAATGCGTGATAACAAAGTTTTAAAAAATTGATTTTGGAAAGTTATAGGTCTAAGAGAATTTGGTACTCTATTTTAACTAATTGGTGTTAAAATGGGTTTGTGCATTTTCTTACTTGCTAATTTCGGGGATGAAATTCTTTAAGGAAGAAAAATGTAACGACCCAGAATTTCAGTCATCCGATTTTGAAATATTTAATAAATTTTAAATATTGAAATATTAGTTTTATAAGTCAATAGCTTAAATTTTGAATATAAAGATTTATTTGATAATTAAATTGTTGAATTTTATATTTGGAATTGTTTAAATAATTAAATCCTGAAATTACTGTGAATAAAAATTATTTCGAAAGTTGGTTTAAATTATATTTAAATAGGAATGAAGAAAGTAAAATTTTAATTTAGATTTAAAAGTGATTTTTTGATTTTTATAATAATTCGTTTTAATTAACGTGTAAACATAGCCTTCTGGGGCACTGTCTCGGATTTAGACGAAACCAATGTCATTGGGTCTGTAATAGCGATTTATTGTATGCTGATAAATTTCATGATGATTGGACGTATCGTTTGGCCATGCGAGATCGAAACGCTTATAAATTAATTTTAGAAATTTATATTATAATAGGGTCTGAAAAGCTATTTTCTGCATATGATCGAATTACGTCTTGAGACTAGTTCAATTATGTTCAAAGTAGTGGTATTATATATAGAACGCTAGGCAGCGCGCCTCGATAGGAGTTCGAGATTTTCTAAATGTATAATATCAAATTGTATTAAATTAAATAATTTGACTTTAAATCCCATACCTATCACCATGCCTCACTGTTCATACCCATACTCCCCTACGCCTTTCCCGCACCCTCCTCGTTATAAAGAAATGCCTATAACTAAACTGATTACTCTTCTCCATTTCAAACTTAAAAAAATAAAGCAATTGTCTTCGAATTTAGAGTGATGAGATCTTCTTGTAGATGGATTTTGAGGGGTGCGGCAATTGTTTGTGGTGCTCAACATTGTACAGTGAGCAAGTGCGAAGGGTTTAGTTGCTATTTGAACTAGGTTTTACTGAATCTATAGATTGGAAGCTCGATTTAGGGAATGGAGTTGTTTTTTAAGTTCGGGAGGTCATACGGCACATGCAGCCATGTTTTAGGAAGGTCCAACCATTAGTAGGTAGGGCAGACATGCGTACGGACGAGAAGAGAGTGGATTTGGTCGCGATGGTAAGGAGGAGCTTGAGTGTATGGTAATGGTCATGGAGAAGTTGAGTGGAGGAGAGGAAGTCGATGGTGGATTCTGTTTATCGGATTGGAGGTTGAGGCGGCGTGTCGGTGCACGGTCGTGCACCATGGGGATGGGTTGCGTGCAGGTTTTGTTGGAGGAGAAGAAGATTTAAGGGTCATTTGGTGATTAGTTAACTAATAATGTAGTTAGTTCTTTTAAATTTAAATTTATGACTGTTTAATTAAAAATTGCATAACTCTCTCATGCGAGGTCCAATCAAGGCGTGGGTTTTTTGTTGCATTCATAATGATGAAAGCTTCACAATGGAACTAGATTGGATGAATTTGGAGACTGTTGAAATTTGGGCTAAAATTGGACATCGTTTGACTGTAGTTTCAAACCGGAACGCCTCGGTGACAAAAGTAATTTCGGTGAGTTAAACTCGCCATTTTGGATTAACCAAAATTATTATATAGTCGATAAAAATTATTGATTGGATGTTTGGGTATTTATATGTTGATTGTTTGGTTTGAACAATTATCGCTATGGAAAGAAACTAATATACGAAATCAATTGCAAGGGGACAAGTTGGAGGGATCCAAGAGGATTCCTCATCACTGTTGATTTATATATAGGTGTGCATGTGTGTATGTGTGTGCATGTGCATGTGTGTGCATGTGCACGCGTGCGTGTGCACGCGTGCGTGCGTGTGTATGCATTGATATTTATGTGCTATAATGCAGTTTGGAGGGATTCCTCGATATTATTGTTAAAATTCCTATTATATGAATTATTACAAATGAGACTTGATTTATGAACACTATTGGTTATTAGCATTGTTTGTGTTCAAAAAACGAAAACCCAGTAGTGATAGAAAATCAATATCGAGATTGGTTAAACGTCGGGTAGCTATTAGCCTCAAATTAGCATTTAAAAAATGCTACAAATTGCCTTCGGAGTTGGAATGGTTTTTGGAGAATGAAAATGGTTTTAAAATCCGAATTTGGGTTTCAAAAATATTTTGTTCTAAAGGATTTAATTTATGTTTTATTCCAACCTTTTTATTTATTTATATTTAATATTCTTTTTTAAAGTTATTTATTTAGTGCTGATTCTAAAAGCTTATCTATTTATATTTTATTATCCCGCCTTTTGGCAAGGCCGAGATACCAAGGAACTGACTGGAAAATAAGGGTTACATGTCCTCAATTTTGAATGATTGTTGGTTTACTACAAATATCGATGGATTTTGTCCAAGTCCGGATCGGGCTACAATTGATAAGACACGTCAAGCGAAGCTGTGGAAACCAACGTTCCAAATTTCGAGGCAATCCGAGTTCGTATGCTCAAGTTATCGCCAATGGAAAGTGGAGGAGACAACCTCAGTTCGAATCGATCAGAAGAAGTTTAGGTTCGAATCCATAAGATAGCCTCACGATCGAATCCATAAACCATGCATTGGTTCGAATCCATCCTTCCAGAGCCTTGCCTCGAATCCATGAAGAGCTCCTTTGCTTCGACTCCATCGGGCAAGCCCTCACTTCGAATCCATCCAAAGCCTTCCCTAGTTCGAATCCATCAGAGTATCCCTATCTTTGAGTCCATCAAGCTGGAACCCTTCGAATCCATACAGTTGTAGGGACTTCGGCTCCATCTGGAAACTGTCTTCGAATCCACCCTGTTAAGACAAATTCGAATCGATCAATGGTGGCTTGCCCTGATCGATTCGAACAAGCATTGGTTCAATTAATTCGAAGGTGGCGTGCCTTCGAATCCAACTCTTCGAATCCATCAGACAAGCGCGTCTAAAATCACTCTGAGTCACCATATGGATTCGACCCTATGGATTCGAACCATATCGATTCGAACGAATCCATAGAACGAAGAGCACCATCTTGAATCGATCATAACTTGAGATCTACAAGTCCAAATGCTACAAAATTTTCATAGGAGCTTGCATATATCCAGAAGAATGTCCACGCCAAGTTTCATCACGATTGGACACTTTTTTGATCAATTTGAACCAAGGGTCGAATCGATCCCAAAGTGGGCCCGGATCTCCAGAATTCGGCCATGTGGGCCCCCCACACGTGCCAGAAGTGGTCTCCCCAAATTTTAGGCGAAATATCAGCCTCCAACACTTATAAATAGAGCCCCTAGTCATTCAGAAAAGGGATCGGAGAATTTTAGAGATAAAGCACGTCTAGACTTGCCAGAATTGCTTCAGAGCACCACAGCTGCCTTTGATTTCGAATTTTGGCTTACTATTGCTGTACTTTGACATTGAAAAGTTGTATTCTCCGAATATCAAGTAATAAAGAAAAAAAACTTCATAGTGGACATAGGCAAATCGCCGAACCACTCTAAATCGTTGTCTCTTGTGCAATTTACTTCCTGCTATTTGGAGTTTTTGTTAGATAATCCACGTTTTAATTTACTTTCTTCATTTATTATCTCTTCAAAAACTTCCGACGAGTGTTGTGCCCAATTTTGACACAAACACTTTGGTGCTTTCACCGATAAAAAACCCAGTTTTTTCTCCTGCTCCTTGGATCTATCTTCGATACCGGATTGCATAAATCTAAGAGAGAGATCCAGACCTCATATTCAGATTCCTTTCGTTCTATTCAGATTTGTTAAAAGTCTAGGAAAGGATTCAACGCTTCAAGATGGTGAGTACAAGAACCACTTCAAACGTTGGTGATCAAGAAGGTCGGGATAGGCAAAATCCCACACAGCTACAGTCTACCAGTCAAGATGTTGCTGGGCATACGGATCAGTCAGGTCCGGTCACAAGACAAGAGTTCCAGGCGCTACTCCAGGAACTAACCCAAAGCCGACAACAGCTAATTGAGCAGTTGCGCGCTAACGCTGAGTTGACCAATCAACTAAATCGCCAAAAGCGAAGAAGATCCAGAAGGGATCAAGCTCCTCATTCTTCCACCGAAAGCTCTACTTCATCTGACTACAATAACAGATCTACACGTCCCAGGGTAGACGGAAACCATGCGCAAGCTGCTGACTATCAACAGGCGTTAACCGTTGGGCAAATAAGAGTTGGCCCATCTACCAGCTTACATACTGGACCCTCCTCCCGAGGGGGCACTATTCCACAATACACTGCAGATGATCGAGCTTCCACGGCCGCTGCAGTTGACATAGGGGTTGATACCCGAGATCACTCCAATCAACATTATCATCAGCGGGGACATGCTCCAGAGCCATATGTCCCAGAAGACGTCGAGCCAAGGAGGCGAGATACGGATCGTCAACAGCGCCCGATCCCACCTCGCACTGTGGAACCCGACCACACTTTGGCTCACCACACACAAAATGTTCCAATACCAGACTTCTCAGCCATGGTACGACAAATGATTCGCGAGAGTTAAGGCCTAACAAATGACGATTGGGGAATCTCCCGGAGTCATACCCCGTTTACTGATGACATATTGTATGCTGAACCTCCTCGGCGATTTAGAATGCCAACCCTGCCCATGTATGAAGGAAATTCCGAACCAAATCAACATATTTTGAAGTACGAATGGTCGATGACTGCTGCGAGAGCTGATGACGCAGTAAAATGCCGTAGTTTTCCCATTTCCTTAGGAGGAATTGCAACGATGTGGTTTACACGATTACCGCCACGATCTATCTCTTCGTTTGATTAGTTAGCTACCAAATTTGTTGAGCAATTTCGCATGCATATTGCCCGACCTAAAGATGTTAATACCTTATCAAGTGTCACTCAAGCTCCCGGAGAAACACTTAGACGATATTTGGAGAGATTCAATGCTGCATGCGCAGAGATCACCAACCCCGATGATAATTCTATTTTAATGGCTTTGACTAAAGGAATCAACCCAGATTCCGAGTTTGGAAATTGGTTAGCTGGAAAGCCTCCCGCATCGTTGGACCGTTTCTATTCCAAAGCCGCTCAATTCTTGAGGCGAGAGGATGCGAAACAGTCTAGGAAGCAGGACGATGCAAGGCCCAGCAGTGAAGGGATTCAGAGTAATGTTGCGGTTAAATAATCCGGAGAAAGTTCAGGAAAAGTCGAGTTGAATATTCAAAATAAAAAGACTCAACGATCGAGAAACGGTGATAACCGAAGCAAGAAGCAAGACCAGAATCGTGGTCCGAGACGTAGGGCCGTAATGTTTGACAGTTATACACCGCTTAACACGTCACTGGAAAACGTATACCTACAGACTGGTAATACTATGCAATAAAAGAAGCCTGCTTCGAAACCTTCGTCGGAAAGGCAGATTCAAACAGGAAAGTTCTGTAGGTTTCATGAAAGTTATGGGCATAATACTAATGAGTGTAGACATTTGCAAGACCTCATTGAAAAGTTGATCAGAGAGAGAAAGTTGGACCAGTTTGTTCGGGCGCCGTAGTCTGGTGGAGTGGGCCCATCTAATCAAAATCGAACGCAGAATCAGGAAAGACAAGGTGAACCCGCTCGTACGGGCGGAAGGCTGGTTATCAATACAATAAGTGGCGGTCCACATCCAGCAGACAGAAGCTGGAGAGAAATGGAGTCATATGCTAGCTCGATCAGGCATGTGGACTTTGAATGCTATAGTAACTCAGAGGACGGAACACCGGCTAAACAACAAAAGACGTTGGCTGATAAAATCGTATTTAGAAATCGAGACGCCGATAAAGTCGAAGCTCCCACAATTGACCCGTTGGTCATATCCGCTCAAGTTGGTCCTGCTTGGATGAAGAGGATCTTGGTAGACAGTGGGAGTTCTGTGAATATATTGTTTAAAAGGGCATATGATTTAATGAAAATGGAAGCTAAGGACTTAAAACCTTGTCAATCACGAGTCCACGGCTTCAACGGGAGTGCGACAATACCAACCGGAATGGTTGAATTGCCGGTGGAGTTGGGAGTGGGAGAATGCCGAAGAGTTCGGATGTTGCAATTTGTTGTCTTAAATATTCCTTCCCCGTACAATGCCTTTTTGGGCCGACCGGCCCTTGCTGAATTTAGGGCTGCTATTGCCCTATGGTGTTTGACTCTGAAGTTCCCTACTGACCACGGGATAGGAGTTGTACAAGGAGATCAGGCTGCTGGAAGAGCCGGTTATGTTGCCGAGCTGCGGGAGGCGCAGCGAAAAGAAAAAGGAAAGGGCATAGAGGAATCTCTCTGCGTCCGTTTTACTGACGATTGACAATTATCGCCTGGGCCTCGGCCTGGGCACCACAACCAATTCCAAAAGGATCTTGATCCAAGGGACAATGATAATAAAGAAGAATCTACGGAAAGTCAAGCTTCTCCGGCCGAGCTAACCATCGATGTCCCGATCGACTATGATCACAATGACTCGAGAATGTTGAAGATTGGGTCTCAGCTTAACCAAGAGACACAACAGGAATTGGTTAATTTTCTCCGGGTGAATCTCGACGTATTCGCTTGGACGCACTCTGATATGTGTGGAATCTCACCGGACATCGTGAGCCACACCTTGAACATTGACCCGCGATATATCCCGGTCAAGCAGAAAAGACGTGGTATGGATCCAGAGAGATCTGCCGCCCTGAAAGAAGAGGTCGATAAGTTGAAATCAAATGGGTTCATTAGAGACGCTTTATACCCAGAGTGGGTGTCCAATCCCGTACTTGTCCGGAAACCAAACGGGAAATGGAGAACGTGTATAGATTACTCTGACCTGAATAAAGCCTGCCCGAAAAACAGCTTTCCGCTTCCCCGAATCGATCAATTAGTAGATTCAACCGCCGGACATGAATTGTTATCCTTCATGGATGCTTACTCAGGTTACAATCAAATACCCATGCATGTACCAGACCAAGAGCACACAAGCTTCGTAACCGACTTCGGATTGTACTGCTACAAGGTCATGCCTTTTGGATTAAAGAATGCTGGTGCAACCTATCAACGCTTCGTCAACCGGTTGTTTGCCGATCAAATTGGGAAGACTATGGAGGTTTATGTAGATGACATGTTGGTGAAATCACGATACTCCGATGATCATGTCAAAGACTTGGAGTCAATGTTCGATATCCTCCGGAAATACGGGATGAAGCTTAATCCACTAAAGTGCCATTTCGGAGTTGCATCCGAAAAATTCCTTGGGTTCATTGTCAATGCCCGAGGAATAGAGGCCAACCCTGAGAAGATCTGGGCTATCAGAAATCTTCAAACTCCGAGAACCATAAAGCAAGTTCAGAGTCTTAATAGGAAAGTTGCAGCACTGAGCAGGTTTATCTCAAAGTCGACCGACAAATGCATTCCCTTCTTCGATTTGATTTGAAAAGGGAAACGAAACTTCGAATGGACTGTAGAATGTGAGGGTGCATTTCAATCGCTAATCCAACATCTTTCCGTACTACCACCAACCCTTTCAAAGCCTGTAGATCATGAACAGTTATCTCTACCTGGCGGTATCTGAAAATGCAATCAGTGCTGCATTAATTCGGGAGGAGGACCGAGTGCAAAAACCAGTCTACTACGTGAGTAAACGATTGATCGGAGCCGAGAGAAATTATCCAAAGCTTGAAAAGTTGTCATATTGCCTAGTCATTGCCTCGAGGAAGCTCCGCCCATATTTCCAGGCTCATCCTATTACTGTGTACACCAATCAGCCGTTACGACAGGTCCTCACGCGGCCTAAGACGTCTGGTAGGTTACTAAAGTGGAACATCTAACCGAGTCAATTTGACATCACATATACTCCAAGAAAAGCCATTCACGGCCAAGTCCTAGCAGATTTTATAGCCGAATTCACTGTTACTGAAGACTTGCCCAAGACCAGCAAATCTCCCGAATACATATGGAAGTTGTGCACCGACGGTGCTTCCAACGATCGGTGTTCAGGAGCTGGGATAGTGCTTGAAACCCCCGAGGGATGATGCATATGTTATGCTTTAAAGTTCGAGTTCCGTGCAACCAACAACGAAGCCGAGTACGAAGCTCTACTTACCGGAAGAAAGCTTGCCCGTGATATGAAAATCATCGCTGTAGAGATCTACTGTGATTTCCAGCTGATAGTATGTCAAGTCCGAGGAGAATATCAGGCTAAAGACCGAAGATTAGCCGCTTATCTAACTCGAGTTCTGGAGATGCTTGATCAATTCGATTACTATGCCATTTTCTACATACCCCGAGAGCACAATCAGAAAGCTGATTCGTTGGCAAAGTTAGAAAGTACGGGTGAGGCTCAGCAATTGGGGGTTGTACCGGTTGAAACCCTATCCTCTCCAAGCATTGATCGAAGGGAGACCGATTTCACATTTGAAGTTGCCTCCAATAGCGAGTCATGGATGACTCCTTATCGAGATTATACCGAACGTGGTGTATTGCCCAAGCGTCGAAATGAGAAAAGACAAGTTCTACGAAAGGCCTCACGATTTGTTATTCAAAATGGAGTCATGTACCGGAGAGGGTTCTCTGTTCCTCTCCTCCGGTGTATCGCACACGATGAAGTCAAACGAGTGTTACACGATGTACACGAAGGAGAATGTGGCGATCACACTGGGGGGCAAGCACTTGCAAAGAAAATACTTCGGTATGGGTATTATTAGCCTACTGTTAATCGCGATGCTGCAGACTATGCTAGGAAATGTGACAAATGCCAGAAACACGCTCGAAATCCTAGAGCCCCGCCTACTGAGATAACCCAAATGGTCAGTCCTTGGCCATTTGCGGTATGAGGAATAGATATCATCGGCACATTGCCTCTGGCCAAAGGTGGCACGAAGTACGCCATCGTCGCAGTTGATTATTTCACCAAATGGGCTGAAGTTGAATCCCTAGCGACAATTACGACAAAGAAAGTAATCAACTTTGTAGTACGTAACATCATCTGCCGTTTTGGTCTCCCACATACTATCATCACCGATAACGGAACCCAATTCGATAGTGCTGAATTCAAGAATTTCTGTCAACGATTCCACATCAATGAGAAATTCTCTGCAGTAGCGCACCCTCAAGCAAATGGTCAAGTTGAAGCTGTTAATAAAGTTATCAAGTCCATTCTAAAGAAGCGACTGGAAAAAGCTGGGGGCAAATGGGTCGACGAACTTCCTATGGCATTATGGGCCTATCGAACGACTCATAAAAGTGCAACCAGTCATACCCCGTTTTCTCTATCTTATGGTTCTAAAGTCGTTATTCCAGTCAAAATGGAAGTGCACTCTCATCGTGTAACGTATTATGATCCGAAAACAAATGCCATATTACTTGCTGAATCTTTGGATTTACTCGATGAGAAGCGCGAAGAGGCTGACTTGAGGGCAGCCGCATATCGAAGTCAAGTCGCCCGACTGTACAATGCCAAGGTCCATCCGCGAACCTTCGAACTCGACGATCTCGTACTCAAAAGGGTCTATCCGGTTCCTTCGCACATGAAGCCAAATTGGTAAAGGCCGTATGTGATTTCACAAAAGCTCGGAGATGGCACGTTCAAATTATCGACCGTTGACGGTCTTACTTTGCCGAGAGCTTGAAATAGCGAAAGTCTTCGTCGCTACTACATATAAAAGACTTTACTTATTTATTTTCTGTCAATTCATCCCTTTGCATTTTATTCTAGTATTTCGAGATTTAAATTTGTAATAAGGCAACTGACTTTGCCATATTTTCTCGTTTCAGCAATAAAATGCCATCTCTTCGAGCCAGAGCTGTGATTTAGTGAATATGACGTACAGTATCATGATGCACGGAGAGCTAAGTTCCATCATGCGGTGGGATTTATTCAAATAGAGAGTGACTGTGATATGACCGGTCACTCGCTAAGTGAAACCCGAGCTCGGGGGCAGAACACTACATCAACATTCACGGGGATTGATACACGACAATCCCTCCTCCAACTCCAAATTCTCAGAGTGCGAATTGGAGTATAAACTTCAACTCTCGGTTCCCGGAGCACGAACCAGAGTATAAATCCATCGCTCCCAGAGTGTGAGCCAACTCCAAATTCCCAAAGTGTGAATTGGAGTATAAACTTCAACTCTCAGTTCCCGGAGCGCGAACCAGAGTATAAATCCATCGCTCCCAGAGTGTGAGCCAACTCCAAATTCCCAGAGTGCGAATTGGAGTATAAACTTCAACTCTCGGTTCCCGGAGCGCGAACCGGAGTATAAATCCATCGCTCCCAAAGTGTGAGCCAACTCCAAATTCCCAGAGTGCGAATTGGAGTATAAACCTCAACTTTCGGTTCCCGGAGTGCAAGTCAGAATATAAAACTCTATCTCCAAATTCCCAGAGTGTGAATTAGAACATAAACACCAACTCTTGGTTCCCAGAACGCGAACCAGAATGTAAGTCACTAACTTCAAATTACCAAAGTGTGAATTGGAGTATAAACATCAAATACAGGTTCCCGGAGAGCGAACTAAGTCATAAACATTGATAATTAATAAGTTCCCAGAATATGGGCCGAACTGATAGTTGCAAATTGTGTTAAGTCCCCGAAGTGTGGACATGTATTCAAGGCTTATGACATATGTAAGCACGAGATAATCAATGCAATACTTAAGCAAAAGAGATAAGAGTTGTTTTTCATTTTATCAACAAACAAAAAAGTGGGTTTGATTACGTGACAAAACAAAAAGCAGTCCATAAAGTGGGTGCCGAGTCCACGCTTATACACGGCCTAAAAAAGGAGAAGAAAAAAGAATTGCCATTTCACAACCGCATGGTAAAACGAGAAGTTCACTCCTTCTTCTTCTGGGGTCTCTTCTTCGGATTGAGCCGCTAGACCCACTACCCGGCTTCTTGCGAGATTTTTTGTCCTTCTTTGGAGCATCCTCAGGATCAGGCATAATATCCACGTCTTCCTCAGAGCTGGAAGGGATAGAGATCCTTTTGTGAGGACGAACCGGAGGCAGAGAAGCCGTAACAGGTGGTGAAGCTTCGACACTAGAAGCTATAGCTGTGCCAGCGGGAGAAGTAACCATTAAACGACTTAAGTTTGGCGGAGCAACATCATTTTCGGAACCACCGACCGTTGTCACTGAAGCCATTTCAACGCTTATCTCGGCAAGGATTTCTTCTTCTCGGGAAGATCGAGCAGCGCTGGACACACTGACGGTCGGCATGAACGAGCTAAAAGTTGGGGCAACTCCACTCGTTGCAAAGGAAGGATCGGTAAAGGGTTCACAGGGTTGCTTGAGAAGCTCCTCAATCATCTGAACATCAAACGACATTGAACTCCCCTCTCCCATCTCGCCGGTTACGGCGGTAGTTGTAATAGCCTCAGTAACGACAGCTCCTTGCATTGGCTGCGAAGTTTGTGGTACTGGAAGTGCTGGCGCATCACTTCCAGTCACTGGTCGAAAAGAAATGAGAATAATTAGTCAAATGATCTGTTCCAAGTTCGTCATTCTAAAAACACTTAAGCAACATTTGAAATACCTTCTTTGCCTCGGCTCGGTGATGAGACAAGCTCGGAAACAGTAGTTGTACCAAGAGACAGTTCCGGTCGATCCGGGTTATAAGCAGGAACAACATGTGGACCAACTATAGCAGTAACTCCAGACGAGGTCGGGGCATCAACTGAAACATCCTCACTAATATGTGCAGCTCCAGAAGCCTCGCCAGTCTCCACATGTTGAAAACCAAGTCTCTCTCTCTCAGCAGAAATCATCGCTTCATGGAGAAGTTTCCTTTCCTCCTCGCTCAACAAGCGAGACTCGAGTTCAAATTCATCCACGGTGCCTTCAGGGAGAGATGCTTTCTTGTTCGCCACCAATTTTCTCCAAGCACTGAGCAGAAGCGTAGAATAATCTCTGAGCCACGAGAGATTCCTGTGCTCAAGCACATTGGCATTGTAAGTATCAAGGAGATCATCAAACTCGGCTTCTACTGAATATCTCTGCTTGAACTCTCCCTTCCACTTCTGCCTCCACCGCTTCAACTTTAGCAACCGCCGCGTCTCGCTCAGCTCGGAGAGACATGGCTTGCTCGCACGCTTCTTGTGCGGCCATGTTAGCGTCATCTTTTTCCTTGTTCAAGTCGGCAAATTTAGCCTTTAACTCCTCAAGTTCTTTGACCGCCGCATCTCGCTCGGCCTCAACATTTTTGTACCGATGGCCCAAATCTTCAACTAAAGTACAATGCGCTTGTTGCATCTTTTCCATCTCAGCTAGTGTCTCGTCGACCTTTTTTAGCGACTCCATTTCGGCCTTACGAGAAGATTCCGTTTCAGATTGAAGTATGTCAACAATACGGTTCTTCTGAGCCAAGTCTGCTTCCAGTTTCTCAATAACTTTGGCTCGTTTGAAGGCTACTTTCGAAGCTTTAACAGCCGCCCTGTACCATTCTTTATACTGAGCATAAAAATCACGGGTATAGCTGAGGGCGGTTCTCACAGCCTCTTCGGGAATTCTTTTGAGATTGGGTGGAAAGATATAGGCGTCGAAGCATATTTCTGGAAAATCTTTCTTCAGTTGAGCAATTCTTATAGCCCCTTCACCAGACTGTTCAAGAGGGGCCTCCTCCACAGTTACGGTCGTAGCCGTATCAGTCCTTGAACGATGTGGACTAGGCTTTGAGATTTGTTGAGATGGCTGTTGTCGTGAAGGTTCGACTGCAGGTTCCTGGCCTCTGGTTGGCAGAGGAGAACGAGAGGGTGAACGGTACCTTCGGTCCCTATCAGAACGCTCTTGGCTAGAATAATATCGGGAATGGTCCCTTTCACGATGCTCTTGCTCATAATACCTCCGTTCACGATCACGGTCAGAATCCCTACGACGAGACTCGTAATAAGATGAAGAATGATGCACTCGCCGAAGTCTATCAAGTGTAGAAGGACGATCCGACATGGCACCTGTAAAGAAGAAACAATTCGGTTAAGTACCAAGAAGAAGCACTGCAATGCATGTGGAAGTCATGAGGTGTTGTGAAAACTGTATAAATGCGCAAAACCCCCCCGACCAACCAGAAGCGTCGATTACACTAACGGGTAAAGTTTCGCTTATATCAAGCGCTCCCCGGAGCTCTTCCAACCCGGACCCGTAGTGAAGAGATACGTAGTCCGGAATGGGAATATCGTCCAGCCCTGTGAAAAGGTCTCTGGACTGGCGAGGAGAGGCGCTGGAAACAGTAACCCCGGGTTTGGAACGGGTTACGACTACAGACTTCCATCTCTTAAACTTAGGTACAGCAGCCTTGCCTTTCTGACCCTCTTCTATTCGGGAAAGGTCAGCTGATATCTCAGTGTCCGTGGGCGTTCTTTCATCATCGCTCACTTCTCTTATCACAACGCCAGGTTTTCTTTTTGTCACTTTCTTCTTCTTCCTCGAGGCCGATTTCGCCAATCCTTCAATTACAATACTCTGGCTCATCCCAATCAAACCTAATGTCCTTAAGTTATCGTCGGTCAACAGCAAGTCTATGTGCCTTGAGTCGCGTGGGACCCTTTGCAAGCTTTGAACGACGCCTCTATCATGCCCACGGTAGGTCTTGAAATGATGGCTGTATGAGTAACAGAGTATTAGTGTAAGTATTAAAAGTGGCCATTCAAAGATAAATTATGATACTTACGTCTGGATAACCTTCTCCTGGCAAACCCTAGGGGGCATCGAACAAAAAACCACTCGTTCTTGAAGTAGCTAAGCCTGGTCCAGGCCCCAGTCACAACCTGACAGTTTCTAACCGCTTCCAGAAAAGTGAAAGATGGGCTATCACCCCTACTCTTGAAATTGAATATGTGCCTGATCTCATTAGGCCTTGGCGGGAGAAAAAGGCAATCCATAAATATGACAAAGACGCTGTTCAGTAATGCATGCCCGTTGGGATGGAGTTGTGAAGGAGCGATTCCTAAATACAACAGCATCCCTCTGATGTATTGGTTAAAAGGAGGAAGAGATCCAACCGCGCAGGCATGATGGTAAAAGGCAGTATATCCTTCAGGTGGTTTATGTGGTCTGTCACTGGCACTAGGTAATAAAACATCATCCAGGGATATGTTATGGTTCGAACATATCCGGCCCAACAGAGACTCCGAGATATTGGACTGGACAGAATCGATAGGATCTTCGATAAGTATAGCCTCCGGCAACTCATCCGGAGCCGGATCTATGACTTCAGGATGGATTTTCGGAATCTCAAGCGCTGGAAGAGGCGAGCTTTGTGCTTCTTGTTGTTGAGAACTCGAAGATTCCATAATTAACTAACTCACCAGAAAGCGGCGTTAAATACATAAAAAGCCCATGCATTCCCCCGGCGTAAAGTGTATGAGTATGTCGTGCAGTGCAAGTGCTATGCAAAACTTAAGCAGATTTTACAAGTTGAAACAAGATGTCCGAACGACGAAACTTTGGAATTTGAGAATGAAAATGACCGTCATCGCTGACCGTCACTTTCACGCCACCCAGATGCTACTGACCAATTCAAGTATAAATTCGTTATATTTTGTTTAAGTCATGGTGCCATCGACGAGCTCCAAAAAAGAGGTCAAGTCAAATTCGATTATGCAAGGCCGAAGCTCGCCGGAGTCAAGTATGCTAAAGTTCAGTGAGTTCGTTAAAGTTCAACTTGAAATTGGTCGTAGTTCAGATATTGGGGCAAATCAAAAGAGTGGGAGTCCCAGAAGCAAGAAAGTTCGAATCGATCGACTCGAATCGACATGAGTCGAATCGATGAACTTCGAATCGGTACGCCCCAACTCCATGTAGTTCGACTCGATGAGACCTTGGGACAGAGGAGCAGTTCGAATCCATGAAGCCTTACATGACTTCGAATCGATCAAAGTTAAGCTCCTTCGAATCGATCAACATATCATTACTTCGAATCGATCAATATTAAGCTCCTTCGAATCGATTAGAATATCGTTATTTCGAATCGATCGCCACGAGCCTTTTTTCTTTTTCTTTTATAACCATCGATTCGAAGCTATGCATTCAAAATCGACTCGAATCGCTCATTTTTGGATCGATGCGAAGCAATGAAAGACGGCACTCTGATCGATACGACTCGAATGGCCTCATTCCTCAGTTCCATCGAGTCGACCCACTTCGTCCAGATCTTACCACTCCTCAAAATTTTCAAGAAGAAGAGACTGAATCGATGCCAAAAAAGTTCTAAGTACTGTCATTCTCATCTCGAATTGATCCCTTGATTACCTGAGTTGATTTGGTTACGAATGGAAGCGTGAAGGGGTTCGATCGATTCAAGAAAAGCACGTTTGTCTTGGCCCTGGAGAGATCGATTCGAAGAGGAGGCTATAGCAACAGTGAAAAGTAAAAAGTGAAAGTGACACCGGCTTCACGTATTTATATGGGTCTCACATAGGAAACGGGACGATTCGTCTCCCGGTCAAAATGACCGACCCCAACCGGTCACGCGCTGGTCGATTCGAACAAGCCACGTTCGAATCCATCACGTTCGAACCCATCGCGTTCGAACCCATCGCATTCGAATCCATCAATACTCCGAATCCATCCATGCAGTGTCGATACGAAGCATCATCGATACGAAGGAACAACCGAACAGAGGCTGGATTGAAAGTCTTATCGACTCAAAGCACGAGGTCCATCGGGCCATCGATTCGAAAGCCATCGATTCGAACAAACATAGCTTTGAATCCATCAAAGACCACCGATGAAAATGGACGAAATCGTTTCAATGTGAAAATTACTTGTCTACCTTTTACATCGATTCAGGAGAGGATCGATACAAGAGGACGATTATAGACAATCATAAAACAGTGTGATAACTCGATCTCAAGATCGGTTCAGGAGAGGATCGATGCAGAATTCGATAACAAACCAAACTGACAACGACTGGCAATCGCGCAACGTTAACCAAAACGAAAGTGGTACATATATGCACATGTGTATGACTAACACTTGATCTTTAACATTTACAGGGATCAAAGGTTCACCTCGTCATGGTTACAACAACTGACGACTTTCAGAAGAGCATGTCCTGATTGTCCAACGTGAAACTGCAGCTTTTCAAAGCACGTCATGTTTACACAAGACGTACTTTGGGGGGCAAATGTTATCCTGCCTTTTGGCAAGGCCGAGATACCAAGGAACTGACTGGAAAATAAGGGTCACATGTCCTCAATTTTGAATGATTGTTGGTTTACTATAAATATCGATGGATTTTGTCCGAGTCCGGATCGGGCTACAATTGATAAGACACGTCAAGCGAAGCTGTGGAAACCAACGTTCCAAATTTCGAGGCAATCCGAGTTCGTATGCTCAAGTTATCGCCAATGGAAAGTGGAGGAGACAACCTCAGTTCGAATCGAACAGAAGAAGTTTAGGTTCGAATCCATAAGATAGCCTCACGATCGAATCCATAAACCATGCATTGGTTCAAATCCATCCTCCCAGAGCCTTGCCTCGAATCCATGAAGAGCTCCTTTGCTTCGACTCCATCGGGCAAGCCCTCACTTCGAATCCATCCAAAGCCTTCCCTAGTTCGAATCCATCAGAGTATCCCTATCTTCGAGTCCATCAAGCTGGAACCCTTCGAATCCATACAGTTGTAGGGACTACGGCTCCATCTGGAAACTGTCTTCGAATCCACCCTGTTAAGACAAATTTGAATCGATCAATGGTGGCTTGCCCCGATCGATTCGAACGAGCATTGGTTCAATTAATTCGAAGGTGGCGTGCCTTCGAATCCAACTCTTCGAATCCATCAGATAAGCGCGGCTAAAATCACTCTGAGTCACCATATGGATTCGACCCTATGGATTCGAACTATATCAATTCGAACGAATCCATAGGACGAAGAGCACCATCTTGAATCGATCATAACTTGAGATCTACAAGTCCAAATGCTACGAAATTTTCACAGGAGCTTGCATATACACAGAAGAATGTCCACGCCAAGTTTCATCACGATTGGACACTTTTTTGATCGATTCGAGCCATGGGTCGAATCGATCCCAAAGTGGGCCCGGATCTCCAGAATTCGGCCATGTGGGCCCCCCACACGTGCCAGAAGTGGTCTCCCCGAATTTTAGGCGAAATATCAGCCTCCATCACTTATAAATAGAGCCCCTGGTCATTCAGAAAAGGGATCGGAGAATTTTAGAGATAAAGCACGTCTAGACGCTGCCAGAATTGCTTCAGAGCACCACAGCTGCCTTTGATTTCGAATTTTGGCTTACTACTTGCTGTACTTTGACATTGAAAAGTTGTATTCTCCGAATATCAAGCAATAAAGTAACAAAACTTCATAGTGGACGTAGGCAAATCGCTGAACCACTCTAAATCGTTGTCTCTTGTGCAATTTACTTCTTGCTATTTGGAGTTTTTGTTAGATAATCCACGTTTTAATTTACTTTCTTCATTTATTATCTCTTCAAAAACTTCTGACGAGTGTTGTGCCCAATTTTGACACAAACATATTTATTTAGTTTTAAGAAGTTATCTACTTACATTTATTTAGTTCTAAGAAGTTATCTATTTATATTTAGTTGTTTTATAGTTATTTATTTATAATTAATATTTTTCAAAGTTAATTATCCATATTTAATGTTGTTTTAAAGATATTTATTAATATTTTACTATTTTGAAAAGTTAATTGTTCAAATAATTAATATGGTATGAAGTTAATAATTATTATTATTAATTATATTTTGGAAGTTTATTATTATTATTATTATTAATGATAAAGATTAATTATTGTTGTTTTATTCATAATGTTTTGAATTATTAATTACTACAATTTGAGTTTAATAATTATTATTTGTTTATAATTTTAACTTTTAACTATTATTATTATAATAATGTTTTAAAGTAAATGACTAGAATTTATTTATAAATGTTTTCAAAAAGAGTTGTATAAACAGATTTAGGTTTTATAAGAGAAATCTTATAACATGGTTTGGAATACTTAAAGGGATATTATTTACAAGATGAAAAGACTTTATGAATGATTTTAGATATTTACGAAAGAGTTTTAGAAATGAGTTTATGAATTTATAAGAAGAGTTTTATAAATAGTTTTACGGATTTATACGAGTTTGTGCATGTTTTAAATTTAAAAAAAAAATATAATTGGAAATAGAGGTTAGGTTTTATAAGGGGCTTCTATATAGAGTTTATAAACAGTTTCAGAAATTTATAAAAATGTTTTATACGTGGTTTTTGAGAATTATAAGGGATTCATAAATGATTTTTGAAGTATATATAAAGGAAATCTTTCTCAATATACTTATAGGATTAAGATAAGCATATAGATGTTTTCTAAGTATTGAAATATAGAGATTTGTGCGTATATCATTGTAAAGGTATTTATATACAAGTATTACAAAGCGATTGTATTAATGAAAAGATTTATTAAACGACTAGTGGTTGCTTATGTGCTTAAGCATTGTATTTTTTCCCGTTTGAGATAAATCCCTAATTTGAGTGTTTATTATTCAATAGTTAAATAACTGACTATTTAATTTGGACCCAAAATATAACTTTAAAAATATTTAGGAGAAACATGTGAGTTATATGGCACAGTCATCTCCGAGGATGATGTACCATGTGTATAAATCTCTTTTCATTCTTCTAGGACAATGATAAGGAAATCCATCTGCTGACAATTAGTAAGTGATCTCTGCTCTTATCTTCGACTGTTATTTCTTAAAGAACCGAAGTTGAGTTTACTGAAAACTATCGAACGTTGTTTCAAAGAGACTAGGATCGGGTATGTTACGAAAACCACTTCGATCCAACTCAAGCTTTTCGAAGTGAAGATACCATGAAGATGATGGAATTTGAAGACGGAGCTCTCAAGCATTTCATTCAGTCCTAGAACTAACTTGTATGGATGAATGCATCACTCAATTATTGCCTTAATGGTCGTGTTAGCATTCCAAGTGAGAAGTGCAATATTAATGGTAAAACGTTGCCGGAAGCCTCACCAACCGAAAACGACTAAAACATAAGAGATACAGTATGGCTAAGTGGGTCGCTCCTAAGTAGGGAATGATCATCCTTATGTAGAGTCAATATTATCTCTCATTTTGTATGCTTCGGGCCTATTAACGGAGGGGTGATCTTATTTGGTACTACTATTCAAGTGGTAGGTCGGTTCTATGTTGAAGGAGGATCTCGACGAGGTCCTCGATGCTATTTTATCCAGAGATGCACCGTGAAGGGCAGTATCCCAATAGCCCAGTCATTGTATGAAATTCATGCTTCAATACGAGCCTTTACGGTTTTAGTTGTATACCTACTATGCTAGAATTTAACAAATGTAACAATTTCAGCGAAGAATAATAAGTATTTGTATCTTAGACACTACTATAATATCAAAGAGTTTCATATGAAATGGTTTGGTTATCATAAGGTAAAAATCCGTTCGTGTTTATGTGTGGCGTGGTCTTACGAGATAGTTTTGGGTTCAAAGGTTTTTGTAACTTTAAAATCCAGTTGGGTGTGTTTTCTCACACTGTTTCCCAGACTAATCGAGTGTTATTTTGTTATAATGCTTGGGTCAGATCGAGCATATTACAGATTTAGTTTGGATGCTTTGGAGCTTCAGGAGATGAGTTGGAGGTTCGGAGATGTATTCGCATATATGGTTATTTCTCCGCTGCATTCATTATTGTATTTATCAGAAATTGTAAGGATCGGTTGTTATTACTGTCCGGGATGAAATAGGTTAGTATACTCTAATAGATGCATGTATATTACATTTCTTCTTTGTGTAAAGGTTTATTGTATATTATAGATTATTTGTTCCACCATGATATTTTGTGTTGTTTGTTTTCTCTCCCCATTCTTTCTTCTTCCTTCTTTTTCACTAATATTTTTCAGTATTCGATTTCTCGGCAAACAATACAGTGAACGTATTAGTGTCGATTTTCGAGGATCAAAAATCTTGGCTTTTACATTGGGCCAGAATCTCTTCCTAGACTACAACAAGCGTATGGGAGAACAATGGGCCCAAGTAACCGAGATACCCTTGATGAAGCACGGAGTTAACATAAAAGCCCAAAATGGTAGCATCCAAGTCTTCCATCTTCTTTGCGAAGGTATCTTGAAGCTCTAAAAAGCTGGCTTCCATGCTAGCCTTCTCCACTACCAGTTGTTTTTTCTCAACATCTAAAGTTCAAACTTGCTAGCAAAGAGAGGCAATTTCTTGAGCTTGTTCAGCGATGGCTTTCTTCTGTGTTTCAACCATTGTCTCGCCTATCCTCATCTTTTCTTTTAAGGCCACCTCATCGGTATGGCATTTCTTTATTTCATCTCTGAATATGAGCGTGGTTCGATCGGTGGATTCTTTCAGCTCCTTAAACAAGGAAGCACTTTTGCTCTCTCTCTTGAGGGCATCATCCCTCTCTCTTCTGCCCCTCAATTTCCACGTCATGAGTCGCAAGCTGCTTTTGCACTCATCCTTTTTAGACTCAAACGAGAGAACTTATTAATAGTCATTTCGATTACTAGTGGACAGCTGCATGCATATTTTTCTCATCCCTCGTGTAATGGCCCACAATCCATAGTACTCAAGCTTACAATAACCACACATGTCCAACCCACATTGAATGGAAAGACAGGTAGTTACCGAAAACAAAGAGGAAAGAAGAAGAGAAGAAGAGGAACATAATATTAAACAACAACAGAATCTTACAATTGCAGCGGAACAATATATAATATAATATCAGTGATCTTCACAAAAAAGAAACTGGTATATACATACATCCATCTAACTACAATAATAATTCACTATCGTCGGCCTGGACAGTTATAACAGTCCGTTCTTACAAATGCTGATGATTTCAAGAATAAACAGTGGAAATAAAACATGTACATTGTGATGTCTCGGAAATTTGGGCAATATTTATTTAATAATTTTCATTAATAATTATTTTAAAATGTGAAATGTTGATTTAATAATCTAATTCAAACAGAAATTATCTTTTGAAGATTAATAATTATTTAGTTTGACAAATGATATTCTTTTCAAAATTTATAATAATGATAATTTAATTTGGGAATTTATTCTTTTCAAAAATTAAAAATATTTAAATGATAAAATTGTCTTTCTAAGCTAATTTAAAGAATATTTTATTTATAATTTATATATGTGTATACATTGTAAATAGAGAATTTGATTTTAATTTAAGTTTAAATTTAATAAGAATATTTTCAAATTATTATATATATGTGTATAACTTGTGAAATGGAAAACTGATTTGAATTAGTATTGAAAACTTTTCATAAGTTTATTTTAAAAATCTTTCTTGTATCTTCAAAGAAATATAAGTTAATATTTATTTTGTTTAAAAATATAATAGTTTAAATTGTATTTTATAATAAAAGTTTATTTTGTTTTGTTTTAAAAATTGTTTTGAAATAGACTTAGTTCTTATATATATATTAAAGATCAATATTTTAGTTTAGAACTTTGAAAATAAGGGATAATTCAACATTCTTTTCTTTTTAAAATTTTCTCTTTTGAAAATTTAGTTTTAAAAATATTATTTTAAAAATATTCAAGTAAACATTAAGATGTGTAATTTTATAAAAGTAATTTATATGTAATCATTGGCTAAATATAGATAAGCATTTATATAAACATGATAACATAAATTAGAAATTGATTTAGAAAGATTTAAAAACATTTATAAATTAAGAAATTTCTTTTAATATTATTATGAACATGTGTTAAGCTTCTTACTCATAGAGAAGACACTTGTAATTAATCTACAAACTTAAGTAACAAGTGGTAATTTATTTTTAAAAACATTTTTACTGAAAATATAGATAAGGATGTTAGGAACTAAGTTGATGATGTTTTGATGACAACAACCTTATATAATTACTATACTTTACTTTTACTTTATAGAATATATACTAATAATTCCATGTATATATATGTATATAGGAAGTATATGCAGGTATCATCGAAGACTGATCAGTATAAAGACTCAAGCATCAAGATGAAGATTAGAGATTCAAGATTCAAGACTCTAGAGAATCAAGATTTCAAGATCTCAAGATAAGTGTCTAGTATTTTGTTAAAACTTCATAATAGCACTCTCATCTTTCTTCCAATTTTCTTTTGGGATGGAACCCAATTTCTATCGAAACCAGTGGCTTACAAACCCACGACAAGTAGCTTACAAACCTACGACAAGTGGCTTACAAACCCATGAAAATTAAAATTATTTAAACTACTTTGTACAAGTTCTCGAGTCCTATGGAGGAGCTCTGTAGGAAGGTTCTTGCAATTTCAGTTTGAATAGATTTTTCAAAATGTTTTTAAATCTGTTTTCAAAATGTTTTAGCTTTCAAAATTATGTTTTCAAAAATATTTTCAAACTTTGTTTTAGCCTTAAAATATTCCTCTATTCTGATTTTAAAAACTTCTATTTTTAAAACATCAAAACTTATTCTGATTTTAAATATTACTTATATAATTGACAGTCTATATCAATTATATATATATGTTTAAAATAATGTTTTATATTCATTCTCTATCTCAAAATATTGTTTAAACACTTTACTTTGCTCCAGAAAAGTTTCAACTTGTTTTAAATTCAAATGCTTTTACAAAACAACATCTCTACAATTTTGACCCGAGGGATGTCGACATAAGGGGATACCCCATATCGACATGTTAACAGTTGGATTCAAAATTCAAATTTCAAAAGAAGTGTCCATTCGTTCGAAAACCTTTCGCCAATGGTTATGACTGTTGTGCATCTATATAAAGGCTTCCAAAACGAATTTTTTTTAACAACTACCTTCTTATTTTCTTCACTCTTTCTTCTCCACCATTCCATATCCATAAAACTTCATATTTTCATGATCGTGCCATCATTCTGCCAAATTCTCAATAGGAAATCATTTAGATACTCTCTCTATTTGATTCTCCATCATTCTACTAAAGATCAAAGTGCTATTCAGAGTTATAGGATTAATTTGTATTCAAAAAGTCCATAGAGTCTATCCATTCAAAAGGATTGTTATTAAGAAGTATTAGGGTGATCTTGTGTCCCGTAAATCAAGAGAGTTTACCCCAGACTCGGAGATAGGAGGGTTCCTCATGGCCTTAGAAATTGAGGGTTGTAATTTGGATATTGGCTTATAAAAATCTGTACAAGGATATTGCCTTGGTGCAGGACTGGATGTAGGAGGATTCCGAACCAGTATAAAATCCAGTGTGTTCTTTCCTTTTACTTGCTTTACTTTACTATTTGCATTTGTTATATGTTCTGTGTTAGAATTCTGTTTAGATTTGTGTTGAAAGTTTTAATTTAGTCATATAGTTCATATATTCTTTAAAACACTATTCACCCCCCCTTTAGTGTTATTTCCACCTTAAGATCCTTAATTCGCATCCCCAACAATTGGTATCAGAGCATTGGTTTTCATTATTTTCATAATCAGAAATTTTGAAAAGTTTTAATGGCACAACACACTAATAATGTCACTCCTGTCACCACTACTTCTGTCAACACAAGCACTGACACTAGTTCATTTGTAGAAGGTCGGTCTACTGGCAGACCACCACTTTTTAATGGCAGTAATTATGCATATTGGGCATGTAGAATGAAAATTTATTTACAGTCCATAAGTTTAGATACTTGGAATATGACACAAATTGAATACGTTGAACCAACTACTAATTTTGCCCATTGGACTACTGAGCAAAAGACGGTTGCACAAAACAATTCTAAGGCTATGAATATACTATTTTGTTCACTAGATAGGAATGAGTTTAATAGAGTCTCTTGTTGTAAGTCTGCATTTGAAATTTGGAAAACTTTGCAAGTAACTCATGAAGGAACAAGCAAAGTTAAACAGACTAAAATTTCCATATTAACTAACCAGTTTCAATTGTTTAAAATGCATGAAAATGAGTCCATTTCTGACATGTATTGTCGATTTCAAGATATTGTACATTCATTGATTGCTTTAGGAAAGGGTTTCTCAGAAGAAGATCAAGTCAGAAAAATACTCAATTCACTCACTCTAGAATGGGATCAAAAGACAATTACTATTGAAGAGGCAAATGATGTTAGTCAAATGAAGATCGAAGAGTTAATCGGTAATCTAATGTCTTATGAAGTTCAACTACAAGGGAGAAAAGAATATAAGGCAACGGAAAAGAAATCGATCGCATTCAAAGCAACAACTGGAGATTCAGAACAAGATAGTGATGAAGAAATTGCTTTCATGACCAGAAATTTCAGAAAGTTTCTGAAGTATAGAAAGATGAATAACTTTAAAAGAAATGATCAAAGGAATTCCAGAAATACTTCGGAGAACAACAATAATTACAACAACAACAACAATGGTGATAGATGCTACAACTGCAACAAAACAGGGCACTACAAGATAGATTATCCATATCTAGACAAACAGACATTTCAACCAAACAATGAGCAACTAAGAAAAAGAAAGAAGGCATATGCAGCAACTCTTGACGATTCAGATTTATGCAGTGACGACGAGAAGAAAACTGATAATTCAAGTCTGTGCTTCACTGCTATTCTCGAATCAGAAGACGATCGGAGTTTGGATCTAAAAGTAGGTACACATTTATTTTAATTTTATTGGATGCTTGTTTGTTTTGATTTTGTTTGCAATTCCTTGAATTTTTAAATTCAAAATCACCCTTTGAAATTTAAATTTTTAAATTCAAAATAATATTATTTTAATAATATTTTAAATATTTAAATAATTTAATATTATTATATTTAATATTATTACAGGAATTATATATAGATATAGAATATAGATTAGTTTTCTTAAGATTTTAGGAATTTCTTAGATTTTAGAAATAGACACCCCTTTTCAAATTCAACAGGCACATGTCGACATGCCATGATACCCCATGTCGACATGTCTCTTAAAAATTTGAATTCAAACTTTTGAATTTCCCTCCACCTTTTCACTTACTTCAAAATTCTGAAAAGATACCTCTTGACCAGAGAACATGACTTTAGAGAATCTATTTAATATACTTCTCTTATCATCTCTTTTCACTTTATTCTCATAATTCAAACTTTCTTCATTATCTTCTACTCCTCTCAAATACTTATCAATGGCTTCCTCAAGTACCCCATCAACTATGAGGCTGACCAAATCGTTCAAAAATGATCTTTTTAATGACTCGGAGGCTACCAAAGCTTACATAAGTTATGTAAACTATGGTAAAGTCAATACGGGAAAATTTGCTATTTTTGATGATTTCCCTTCTTATGAAATCGATCAACTTTTTGAAGAAAACTCCATTCTTAGCTTGATTGATAACAAGCAAAATGATTTCGTTTGTTATCCAAACCTTGTCAAAATGTTTTATGCAAACCTAAACCATGAATTTTATAATGGAAATGAAGATCAAATTTGGAGTAGTGTTAAAGGAACACTTATTGTTTTGGATTCCGATATTTTGGGTACTATTTTGGTTTGCAAATCTACCGGTATGAATCTCTCGCAATTTCAAATCAATGAAACCGATCGAGAGACTTTTCATCACATTTTTGAAAGCGATGACCACATGGATTTTAAGAATCTCTTTTTCCGCCCAAAATCAAGAATTGTCAACCTTCTTATTCAACACACCATTATTCCTAGGTCGGGAAACTACAATAATCCCACCTCAAAAGTGTGTAAAGCTCTTTTTGCTATATTTGGAAAATATGATATTAATTGGGCACAAACTATTTTGGATGAGTTAAGACCCAAAAATTTTACTATGGGAGAAAACACTCTTTATCATGGAATTTATCTTACTCGGATTTTCAATTATTTTGGTGTCGATGTTATAAAGGAAGAGTTTGTAAGTAGAAAAGTGTTCAATCACGGGAACATTTCCCTTATGAAAATTCCACTTATGTTTCAACCATATGAAACACTTACCGAAAAGGAAGAGAGACTTGCTCATGAAGAGATGGAAGAAGAGGGAGAAGAAGAGGAAGAAGAAGGGGAAGGAATGGAAATTGAAGAAGAAGAGGAAGATGAAGAAACCTCTTTGGAAAGTATAGAGTATCCACATACACCCGCCAATCCGTCCAACAAAACCATACTCAAGAACCAAAAGATACTTGCTCAAAACCAAAAGGTTCTTAAGAGATCTATTAGCAAGAAAATGGATAAAATCTCTAACAAGATCAACAAGTTCTTTGGGAAGATAGGCGGGAAACTTGGCTTGTCCTCATCATCATCTTCATCAAACTAATCCTAGCCATTATTTCTCTAGCTATCGTTTATCTATCTTTGTATTTTCTATTTCTTTTTGGTTAATATTATGTAATGTTAACTAATATAAGTAATGCTATCTAATTCTCTGTTTTCCATCTTTATATATCTCTGATAGTTATTTATTTTAAGTTTATATAGGTCCACTAGTATAAAAATAAACTTAGAAATAAAAAATAACTCAACTTGGTCATTCTGTCTAGACCATGTCGACATATAACAGTCAGAAAGTAGTTACAATTTCTAACTTCAAATTCTTGTAACTACCAAGTGACAATTCATTTTGAACGGCCAATAACTCCTATAAATACCTATTTCTTCCAGAAAAGCTTCTTTACCTCCATTTCTATTCATCTCCTCTCATACTTCAACTTATTTCTTAAATTATGGCTTCTCCAATTAAGAATTTAAGTGAAAATCTTGAAGAAACTCTTACTTCTTTCAAGAATATTCTCTCTTTTATACTTAGAAATCAAAGGCACTTAGAATTAAGCCAAATGCAGATGATCAAAGAGCAAGAGATACACTTCGACGCACTTCGTTGGATGATCTCAAACCTTAGCAAAGACGAACCCGAAGCAAATCCACCAGTCACTCTCGACAAAGATAATTGGGATGTTATCAAAACTGATCCTATCTTTGGAGAAGATGGATGGGTGGAAGTCCCAAAGAATGTCTGATCATTATGTATGTTTATTTGTTTGTTTGATTTGATTTGATTTAGATTTGATTAGGATTTGATTGAATTGTTTACTTAAGTTTGATTTGGATGTGGTTTGTATGTAACTTCATATACTATACATGATTGGTTTGCTATGTATGATATTGATTTGATTGTCAAATTATACTAATATATATGCTCACACACTTGATCACTTACACGTTCACTTTACACTTTTATTCTATATATACTTGATTATCTTAGAACAGGTGAATCTTTTATTCCTTTTCGCTGATGTCAAAGGGGGAGAAAGTTGTAAAAATATATGTGCTTGGTGTAAGAGGGAGTCATGGAGTAAGGGGGAGTTGTAGTTTTAAGAAGAAATCATGGAGTAAGGGGGAGTTATGGTATGGTAAGAATATTTTATAAATAAAGGTTGTCATCATCAAAAGGGGGGAGATTGTTAGGAACTGAGTTGATGATGTTTTGATGACAACAACCTTATATAGTTATTATACTTTACTTTTACTTTATAAAATATATACTAACATTTCCATGTAGATATATATATATATATATATGTATATAGGAAGTATATGCAGGTATCATCGAAGACTGGTCAGTATAAAAACTCAAGCATCAAGATGAAGATTAGAGATTCAAGATTTCAAGATCTCAAGATAAGTGTCTAGTATTTTGTTAAAACTTCATAATAGCACTCTCATCTTTCTTCCAATTTTCTTTTGGGATGGAACCCAATTTCTATCGAAACCAGTGGCTTACAAACCCACGGCAAGTAACTTAACCTACGACAAGTGGCTTACAAACCCATGAAAATCAAAATCATTTAAACTACTTTGTACAAGTTCTCGAGTCCTATGGAGGAGCTCTGTAGGAAGGTTCTTGCAATTTCAGTTTGAATAGATTTTTCAAAATGTTTTTAAATCTGTTTTAAAAATGTTTTAGCTTTCAAAATTATGTTTTCAAAGATATTTTCAAACTTTGTTTTAGCCTTAAAATATTCCTCTATTCTGATTTTAAAAACTTCTATTTTTAAAACATCAAAACTTATTCTGATTTTAAATATTACTTATATAATTGACGGTCTATATCAATTATATATATATATATATATATATATATATATATATATATATATATATATTAAAATAATGTTTTATATTCATTCTCTATCTCAAAATATTGTTTAAACACTTTACTTTGCTCCAGAGAAGTTTCAACTTGTTTTAAATTCAAATGCTTTTACAAAACAACATCTCTACAATTTTGAACTGAGGGATGTCGACATAAGGGGATACCCCATGTCGACATGGTGACAGTTGGATTCAAATTTCAAATTTCAAAAGAAGCATCCATTCGTTCGAAAACCTTTCGCCAATGGTTATGACTGTTGTGCATCTATATAAAGGCTTCCAAAACGAATTTTTTTAACAACTACTTTCTTATTTTCTTCACTCTTTCTTCTCCACCATTCCATATCCATAAAACTTCATATTTTCAAGATCGTGCCATCATTCTGCCAAATTCTCAATAGGAAATTATTTAGATATTCTCTCTATTTGATTCTCCAACATTCTACTAAAGATCAAAGTGTTATTTAGAGTTATAGGATTAATTTGTATTCAAAAAGTCCATAGAGTCTATCCATTCAAAAGGATTGTTATTAAGAAGTATTAGGGTGATCTTGTGTCCCGTAAATCAAGAGAGTTTACCCCAGACTCAGAGATAGGAGGGTTCCTCAAGGCCTTACAAATTGAGGGTTGTAATTTGGATATTGGCTTATAAAAATCTGTACAAGGATATTGCCTTGGTGCAGGACTGGATGTAGGAGGATTCCGAACCAGTATAAAATCCGGTGTGTTCTTTCCTTTTACTTGCTTTACTTTACTATTTGCATTTGTTATATGTTCTGTGATCATTCTGTGTTAGAATTCTGTTTAGATTTGTGTTGAAAGCTTTAATTTAGTCATATAGTTCATATATTCTTTAAAACACTATTCACCCCCCCCCCTCTAGTGTTATTTCCGCCTTAAGATCCTTAATCCGCATCCCCAACAAAGGAAACTTAGCAAATTCATTTAGTTCAAACAATTTTCTTCAAATGATAATCTAAAATCAAATTTTAGAAAAGAAATTCAAACCCAAACACAAATCTATCTAGAATCTGCAAAACCAATTCATGTTCAAAAATCTACAAACAAATTCAAAACCAAATCTGTTCAATTGCAAATCTGAAGCCATATTTTTCAATTTTCAACATCAAATTGAAGTTCAGTTCAACTCCAAATCTAAGCAAAGAAGAATGGAGCAACATGCAATTTAAATCAACTTCAACAGCAAGTAATTCATTGGAAGTAAACCCAGATTCAACAATAAAGGAAATTCAAATAAGTTCCAGGAAATTCAAAATGCAGTTTTTAGTTCAACAGTTCAACAAGCAGATTCAAATTTGTTTCAGGAATATGATATTGCATCAGAGTATTCTTTGCTTCTTCAATAATTAGGTGAGTAAATTTCTTTGTGAAAAACAGTTCTTCTTTTTAAAAATCAAAGTTATACAATTTCCAGCACTCAAGTTTCTGATGCAAACTGTTTTAAAAAAATAAAATAAAAACCTGCTATGAATAAAACTACAGAGCCTTCATTTTTTTAAATAACTTCATAATTGAAAAAAAACTTAAATTACCTGTTGCATGTGGATTGATAGAAATAAGAAAGTTTGTATGATTATGTTGTGACGATATTCTGTGTATATATATAAATATACATATGTGTGTGATGCCAGGTATATGTATACCTGTTCTGGTTTTAAACAAAGATTTATTAGGAATCCGTTATCATCTGATTTGATCTCAACTAGGATTTGAAATGTAAGCCAAAATTGTTTGTTTAGTAAGGATTAAGTTTATAAATTATAATTGAGTTAAATTTAAAATATGTTTCCTCTGTAAATTGTAAAGACGGTTAATATTCAAATAAGAATATCAAACTTCTTAAATTATTAAAATAGTTTTATAACTTAAATGTATGTATAAAATCATGAATTTTAAAACAAAAACCACCTTTTCAAATTAACCGTGGAGTGAGTTTTTCTAAGTTGAACAGAATGGAAGTTTTTGGGTTTATCTGGTGATCTAGTGGTATTTGGATGATTTGGTTCTTCCTGGAGGTGGAGGACTGATTGGAGAGTGAGGGAAAATTATTAGGTGGATGGTCAGGGGTTGGTGGCGACCGTGGTTGGCCATTACAGGTTCTAACCCCAGTTTGCTGATGGATTGAGTTTTGTAGCTTCTTGATTGCTATGATGCACCGAGTGTTGCCATACTTTGGGGATTGGCAGAGGGGACGTAAATGAAGGAATGGCTAGAGTTGTAGGTGATCAGATGATAGGAGGAGAGGTTGTGAGTTGATGACAGGTTTGGGTTTTTGAGTGCAGTGATGTTTCCAGGTTGTTGAGATTCATGATTTTTGATTTCGAGCTACGAAAGGATATCTGATGGTCGTAAGCATGTTTGAGGATGGTCGGCGACTTGGTGAAGTTGGCTATGGTGGCTGGAGGTCGCTAGAGTGCCGGTGCATATGCACGGTGCATATTTAAGTTCAGATGAACTATTTTGGTTTGTGCAGAGTGTTGTGACTCGAAGCTTCACTCGGGTAGATCGTGTAGTTGCTCGAAGGGGATTAGGGTTTTTCTCGAAGCATATATAGATGGTCTCGGGTTTGGTTGTGTTTCAGGTTTATAAACCTGACAATGTTCAGTTTTTAAAATTTAATGGAATTTGGAATTTTAAAGCAGGATTTTTAAAACAGGGTTTTTAAATGCAAAGTTGAATTTGAATTCAAAGGAATTTTTGAATTCAAAGTTTTAAAAATGAAAATTTTAAATTTAAGTAAGATTTAAATTAAGTTTTTAAAAATCAAGTCTAAAATATAGTTCAAGTTTACTATGCATTTAAATCCTGAATTTAAATCAGATTTGTGAAATTTAAAATGTTGGACAAATTCAAATGTTTTAAAGTAGAGTTGTTTTCAAATAAATGTTTAAACTTGAAAAGACTTCTTTTCTTAATATTGAATTAAAGATATGAAGTGTTTAACTTTAATTTAAAAGTTAAATAATCAATTTATTTTTAAGCCTGATACCTTTTAGTAAAATTAAGTAATTTAGTTCTACACTTTTTCTTATATAAGTATCTTATATAAGTAATGATTATTCTTCACTTTTATTATAAAGTTTATAATTTATTTAATTTTTGGATAAATGTCTAAGTAGTTAAACATTTTAAATCTTAAATTTTTAAAATGGAATTTGAATTTAATTTAGAAATGTATTATTTTAAATACATTTGAATGTTAATGAAGTCATTAATAAGTAAATGAATTATCTTAGAAATAATTAAGATAATAAAAGAATTTAATTAAGGAATGTCTTAATTAATTGATTTTAATTAATGTTTTAGATTAATTTAATTATATATGATTAATGATAATTAATATAAGGTAAATTTCTTTAGTAAGAAATTAAAGAAAATGTTGTTAGTTAATAATGATAATTATATAATGATTATTAAGTAATTAATTAATGAGATTAATTTTGATAATTAATTGGATTTATTAATTGAATATAACCAATTGTAATTTGTTAAACATAATTGCTTGATAAAGTAATTAAGGGATTAATTACTTATTGTAATTAATTATGATAATGTGATTTGTTTAAGTTGATTAATTTAGTTTAATTAATTTAAGGAAATCATTTGATGATTTATAAAAAGTAATTACTTAATGTAGTTAATGGAACATTATTACTTAGGGAAGTAATAAAGGATAATTATTGCAATGTAATTAGTGAGAGATGATTTACAACATAGTAATTTGGGTAATTACTTTTGTAATTAATCAAGGGATTAATTAATGAAGATAATTAATTTTGGGATAATTAATTTATTATGAGTAATTAAGGGTAGTTAATTACTGAATTGATATTAATCAAGGGTAATTAATAATTGTATTTTAAATTTTAGATTAATTACTAAATGTAATTAATTTTAATAAGTAATTTATTTAAATATAAATTAGAAATCATTAATTAATATAATTAATGATGTAATTAAGAATTGTTTAATTAAGGAATAATTAATAATTAAGTGATTAATTAATGTAATTAATTAAGGATAAATGTAATTAATTATAGTTAATTAATAAATGAAGTAATTAAATGTTAATTATTTATGATTAAGGTTAATTAATTTATGAAATTTATTAAAGACTAATTACTTATTGTAATTAGAGAATGATTAATCAAAGGTGTTTAATCAAGATGAATTCTTAGAGAATGATTAATTAACTAGGTTAATTAATTAATGGATATATAAGCAGGATTTATAGATGTAGTAATTAATTTAATTTAATTTAATTTATTTAGAGATAGAAGTAATTAATTCAATTCATTTTAAATTAATTATAAATAGTGGTTAATAAATCTTTGCTTATGGATGATATTGATATTTCTTTGAATGGTTATGATCTCAGAAATGAGATGAGTAGTATCTATATGATATGGATGCTTAGTTAAAGTATGATAATATGGATTATCTGTTTGTGATGATTATCTGGTTGTGATGATTATCTATTTCTGATGATGGTACGGGTTATCTGTTTATGACGAGAATGTGATTATCTATTGTGGTATGTGAATTATCAATCCGTGTGTAATAGATAATGATGAATTAAATTAATTGTTCAAATTAAAATTCACTTGGACATTAAGATGGCGTTTGGATTTCGATGAGACCGGGATCGGGTTTCTAAATTTGGAATTTCGAAAACCACATCGATCCAAATTAAACGTTAGGTCATGAATCTCAAGTGACGATGAAGATTCAGAGTGCAAGGGTTATCGTCGTTAACTCTTAGGGTGATTCCAAAATGAGTGTAACGAGATAATGCCTTCGGTTTCGTTCGAACCCGGAACGAACTTATATGGATTGAATGCTTTTAGAACATCGTCAGGTGGACGATGAGCATTCTAAGATTGATGTGTCCTATAAAGGTAATCGTAGCCTCAAGCCTCATCAAGCGGGAATGGCTAAAACAGGGGAGGTGCAGCAAGGCTAAGTGGGTCATGCCCAAGTAGGATGAGATTTACCCCTGTCTAGAGGTCCCTTTATATTTCGGTTGTGTGGTAGTTGACGATAGCCAATCTGCGGGGTGGTCTTGTTCGAGACTGTCCAGTAAGGGATGGTTCCGGCTTTGTGTTGCAAGGGATTGGGAGTGATCCTCGGTACGGTGATCTAGGCCACGTACTGTGACGTGCGATACCCCGGTAGCCCTGCCATTGATGGAATCCAAAATCCAGTAAGTGC
This sequence comes from Allium cepa, assembly GCA_030765085.1. Taxonomy (NCBI): domain Eukaryota; kingdom Viridiplantae; phylum Streptophyta; class Magnoliopsida; order Asparagales; family Amaryllidaceae; genus Allium; species Allium cepa. Next base: position 610,233,683 of record CM060934.1, read on the forward strand.
CTGTACGGTTTTGATTGTGCCCAACTATGTTGGAACGTGAGATGTAAGCATTCCAGCTATTTCTGTATTTTATTTTGAAAACCCTAGACACTATTATAATATCACTGCATTTTCTATCAAATGTTTTGGTTAGCGTAAGGTAAATTTTTTTCCATGTTTATGTGTGGGAAGTCTTACGTGATACCTTTTGTTTTCAAAATATTTTCAAAATTAAGCAATTTTAAACAAGTTTACTCACGCCAGACCCATGTCTGACCCGAGTGTTTATTTTCTGTTTTATTAAACTCTTGGGTACTCATATTATGTATGAGTAGTCAAGTGATTCAGGATTGCTTTGACGAGTTCTAGAGGAGAAATGGAGCAGGAGGCTTCAGCATGTAGATATATATAGTGATTCCGCTGTGTTTGAGTTGTATATGTTTTCTCTGATGTACTTGAATTGTAATTGCTAGACAGATGTTTATAACTGTCTAGTTTGTGTTGTATCAGCTATATAACTCTGATGTATGTGATACTATGTAATGTTTTATGTGATTCCGCTGTGAGAATCTGATATTGTTTGTTTCTTTCTTTTCTATCTTTTCTCTTTTCTATCCATTTCTTTCTTCTTAATGATGCGTCTTTCTATGGAATGAAAGGCGGGTCGTTACATACATAAATAAGACTTGAAGACCTCCAACCCATCTCCTCAGCTCCAATGCCTCCAAAGCAATCTATAAACAAACCCAATCTGACCCGAGCATTATAATAAAATAACACCCAAGTCAGTTTGGAAAACCAGTGTGAGAAAACATGCCCAATTAGATTTAAAGTTCTAGAAAATCATTTGAAAATGAAAAGTATCTCGTAAGACCAAGCCACACATACACACGAACTAGTTTTTACCTTACGATAACCAAAACATTTTCTATACAAAATCCATTTATATTATTATAATCTTTAAGATACAAATACTTATTAATCTTAGCCGAAATTGTTACATTATTGAATTCCAACAAACTAGGTTCCATAATCAAAACCGTAAAGGCACATATTGAAGATTGGATTCCATACTATGACAAGGTAAGGAACTACCTTCCGAAGGTACATCTCTAGATAAATGAATCGAGGTTTGATCAGAACATCTTGTACCCCTGCCACATAGGGTTGGCCTACCACTTGACTAGTAGTGTCGAATATGATCACCCCGCTTGGGCCCAGAAGCATACAAGAATAGATAGTAACTGATCAAGATTTGGAATTTATGTGCCCTACTTGGGAGCTACCAACTTGGCCTTGCTCCACGCTCGATTTTTTCCATTTCCCAGCTGATGAGGTATGAGGCTACGTTTTACCTTTTCATAGCACTTTCCACTTGGAATGCTAACACTGCCCTCCATGCAACAATGCAATATCAGCATTCATCCATACAAGTTCATTGTGGGACTGAATGAAACACTTAAGAGCTCCGTCTTCAGTTCCATCATCTTCAAGTTATCTTCACTTCGAAATGCATTCGTTGTATCGAAGTGGTTTTCGAATAACATATCCCATCCCAGTCTCTTCGAAACAATGTTCAATAATTCTCGGTAAACTCAACCCCGATTCTTTAGGAAATAAACAGTCAAGATAAGAGCAGAGAACATCTCCTAACCGTTAGTGGACGGATTTCCTTATCATTGTCCTAGGAGAACAAAATGAGATTTATACGCATAATATCGCATCACAGAGATGGCTATGGCATATAATTCACGTGTTTCTCTTAGATATTTCAAAATTCATGTTAAGGTCCAATTTCGATTATCGGTTATTTTACTATCGACTAACAAACATTCAATCAGGGATTTTATTCCATAGGGAAAACCAACATTGGTTAAGCACCAAGCAACACTAGGTCTTTATTAATTTAATTCACTTTTTAAATATTTGTCACAGAATCCTTTTACAAAGATATATATATATATATATCCACAAATCATTATTTCTCAATACTTAGAAGAATATCCATACATTTATCTCAGCACTATAAGTATATTTAGAAAAAACTAAGAAAGATTTCCCTCTTATAGGATTGATAAATCATTTACAAATCCCTTATCAATCTAGAACCTTTATAAAACTAATTATAAACTTAAAACCCATTTCTCAAATCATTCATAAAACCTTTTTCTATAGATCCGTGCAACTATTTGTAAGGTTCTTCTTAAACATATAAAAACCCCTTTATAATTTTCCCTCATACATATTTAAAACCATTTATAAAACTATCTTACCCTTTTAACAATCTTCCTTTGCACTTCCTAAACATGTTATAAGATTCCTCTTACAAAAACCTCATTTGGTTATAAACCTCCATTTATAAATCTCGAAAACAATTATAAATAAATTCTAACCATTTACCTTTAAACACTAAAATATATTAACAACATTATAAATAAATAAATTTTAAATTTTAAACATCTTAATATAATAATTAATAATTTTCAAAACCTTGTTAAAGTAACAAAAATAATTTATCTTCATTATTTCTGTAATTACTAATAATTAATTACCAAATTTTACCGATGAATAATTATATTGATTTCAAACCATATTAATAATTTAAATAATAAACTTTCCATAGTATTTAAATATTGATAAACCACTTTAAAACCATGTTAATATTAATAAACAACTTTTAAAACATAATTATATTTTCTTGATAAAAATCTATATTTAATTTCCAACACGATCATTCCCATATTTATAAACTATATCCAAAAAAATATCCTCTATTTTATGAAACTTCCTTTCATAAAATCCATTTATTTCTGAACTCCATTTATAAATCTATTCCCTTTATGAATTTCACTTATTCATAAATCACATTTAAAACAAACGTTGCTTCCATAGGTACAAATCTCCTTTCTAAATTCATTTCTATTTATAAAATATCGTTTAACAACCCAAATTTAGCCTCGCCTTCAATTTCCAAAATAGAATCAACTATTTCTAAAATATCATCCCGTATCTTATATTAAATCCACCATTTGATTTATTTTCCAATTTATTAAATGATAATAGTTTCCTTTAATTATAAAACCCGTTTATAAATCCATACTTTTATTATAAAAATATGATTTTACAAACCTTCATTTCATTTGTAAAATATCATTTTTGTAAATTATTGTATTTATAAATTTTGCCTTTATAAATAAATTATAATATATATACCTATATATATTACTTTATATACAATGGTTAATAAATATTATATATAAAATATATACATTTTCTTTTTAAAACCATATCCTTTATTATAGAAGACGTACTTATCTTTCAAGATCTTAAAATCTTTATTATAAACAATTAAATTATAATATCTAAAAATCATACCTTTGATTTTAAGATAAATTACTTCTTCAAATAATTCAAGAATAATTATTCAAAACGTACATAATTTCCAAAATTGCTTTGAAATTCCTTTTCAAAATCAATCACTATTTTATGGTATTTCAAAATACCAAAATATACGGCCCTGTGCTACTAAAGCACTAAATAAACAAAATCATGTTCATGTCATCCAATATAACATCCAACATATCATATGTCATATATGCAGATACATATACATACATATGAAAATTAAAATCAACAGTTCGAGGAATCCTGTTAGATCCCTCCAACCTGTCCCTCATGCATCGCGTATAGTATATATAATCAAATCAACCGCTTTAAGACGGGATTCGTATTCAAAGGGTCATCCGCTCTTACACGGGAACGTAATAGGGTCTTATCCGCTCCAATAGGTGGGAATATATCCAATCTAACTAATATAACTAGTAATTCATCCACACAGTTAATAACAATCAACTATAAAATATTCTTGCATCCAATAAATAAGTTTTTTGAATATAATATTTCTGATTTATCCAAAAAGGTGAGATTAACTCATATTGGTTTTTGTTTCGTCAAAACATTCTGTTTTGTATGTTCAATTTTAACCAAAATTTCCATTAGCTCCGAAATCATCCAATCCAATTCCATAGCATAGCCTTCGTCGATACGATCGCAATGCGACTTGTCGCACTCGATCCGTACCTCGTATGACAAAGTTACGTATTTATAAACATTCGATATAATTTATTCATAATTACTTAATTAAAGTTGTTAAATAGTTAATCTTTCTCTCCCATCACACGAACAACTCAGGCCATCATAATTCAAACGCGGCCTTCGTCCATCCACCGCACCATGCGCCTCCAACCTCGCCGCGACCCTGCCCTCGAATGTCCCACCTCCCACAAGCCCAACTTCACTAGGCCGAACCCAACCCCAGTACGTGAATGCTCCAGCCAGAAAGCAATTTCAATTGACCATGCACCGCCATTCTGCCTCGCCTAGAACCACTGCGCTGCCATCGTGCCAAGTCCACATCACCACGTATCCACTGCCATACCCCTCGAAATCCGATTCGCCTACGATCATCTGAATTCGCCCGAAACTGCCACAACTTCACCTAAAAATTACCGTCGACATCAGCGATAATAGCCCAATCCATTCTTCCAATAGGTCAATCTCGATGTCGTCTAGGACTTTACAATTGGTGATTTAGCCTTAAACGGCCTGTAGTCGTCCCAATGATTTAGGGATGTGGGATGGGGAGAAGGGAAATTTGAAAAGCTAAAGAACCAAAGTCTCCGCTAATCTCGCATTTATAAAAGGGAGGGGGTATGGCCAACATGCAAAGGGGTATGGGCTAAATAGTTGTGGTATAAGTAGGGAATGACGGTTTTTTTAAAAATATATATACTTTTATATTCAAAAATATCCAACTTTGAATGTTCAAAAGTCTCGAACTCCAAATGATGAGTGTTACCTGGCGTTTTATATGTTACACCCAGATTTCAAATGCAATGGAACTAGTCTCGAGGCTTAATTCGATCATATGCAGAAGATAACTTTTCAAACCCAATTATTATATAAATTCCTTTAATTAATTTTTACGCATTTCGATCTCTCACGCCTAAACGATTCGCCCAATCACCACGAAATTCATCGACATACTATAATATACTATTATGGATCCAACGAAATTGGTTTCGTCGAAATCCGAGATAGTGCCCTAGAAGGCTATTTTTATATGTTAATTAAAACGAGTAATTTCAAAAATTAGTCAAATCACTTTTAAACCCAACTTAAAAGTTTACTATCTTTCTTCTTATTTAAACAATTCTGAACCTTAAATTCAAGAATTTAATTATCAAATAATCGCTATATTTGAATTCAAGTTATTTAACTTATAAAAATTAACTTTTTAATATTTAAAACCAATTAAATATTCCAAATTAAAATGATTAAAATTTCGTGTCGTTACATTCTTCCACCTTAAAAGAATTTCGTCCCCGAAATTGCCAAGGTAAGAAAAATGCCCTAAACTAATTAACCTTTCCAAAACCAATTAGTTGAATAGATTACCAAATTCATCTAAGTCGTTTAACTTCTTACAAAAACTTTTCTAGGTCTTCCAAATCAATTCATAGTTACTATCTAATACCATTCAAAGTTATAATACTAAAATCAAATTTCAGTTATCAGTTTTTTTCAAATTCTCAAAAAAATTCTAATGCCTTAAATTTACAACAAATTTCGCCAACGCCTTTGCTCGACTCACTCTTAAAAAATTTCAATATATATATAATGTCAAATATACATCTCATCTTCAAGGATGAGGTATCCCGCAGGGAAGGACATAAAAATGCGACATGTAATCTGAGACGTGTACCTTATTTAGTGTTAGCAAGCATATACAACCAATATAACACGAAAACGAGCTCCAAATGCGAAGCATACGCCATCCGCACCTACTAATCACTCAACAAACAATGGAAACAAGTATGTAGAAAGTAACATCACTATATAACAGAGAATATATCATAATTATATGTAATCTTAGCAAATGTAACATGGGAAACCATTAACCAAATAATATTTATCCAATTTTATTTACCATCATATCCATGTGCATTTTCAAATGACAACATCTAATTTATGAACTTTCTTTTTAATATTAACATGCAATTGATTCATTTCTAATTTATCCAACTTCATTTTACTGACAATCAATTAATTTTCATTCAATCCATTTGCATTCAATTTAAATCAAATTAAATTATTCACATTACTTTTACTTACCCTCATCTATTCACATTCATTTGATTTGCATCCAATTAGTTAACATTCATTTATTTAACATTCATTATTTCATATCCAATTTGTTTAGTATACTTCTTTCAATACTAACATTCTAATAGACCATTTCAAATCCCCTTTCATTTTCATTTAACCTTTCTTATGTCGAACTTCATTTCATTTAATCCTTTACTCAATTTATTTAACTTAAATTTTAAATTTCATATCTCAATTCCAAACTACTTTTCCTGTCTATACCATTTCCAAATTTTAAGTTCAAAAATTTACTATCTTATGTTTTATCAACGCGTTTAGATAAAAAAAATTAGGAATTTTAAACGCCCGATTTTTATTTCAAATCATTTTAAAATCATATATATACATATAACTCCTTTATATTTCAAATTACACTTCTAGAATCCAAAATAAATTTGTTTTACTAAAACAAAACTTCAATGATAGGAATCCCTCACTTCGAAACTTGAACACGAATACTGATGATGCGGCCATCATCACCAGAATTATTTTCCCGCGACTGAAATGAGTTTAGCGCTTTCTATTTCTCTTAAATCCTATTTCAAATATTTCTAACAAAAACATTTTTAAAATAATAGTATTGTTATGTTTCCAAAACCTTTGAAAAACAATCTCCAAATCAATGGAATTCAAATTTCAAATTCCTTATTTTAAAACCATTTCCAATTACAAAACCATATCCATAAATATACTTATGGAATTTCATTTCCTTTCATTTATAAATCACCTTTATAAAACATATTTATAAAACATCACTTGTTATGTAATATTCACAAATGCTTATATTTGTTTAGATTTTAATAATAACAACTTTTATTAGAATAACCAAAAAAAAGGATAATAATCAAATTTTATCATTTATTAACAACCAAATATACCTATATAACTATAATAATTTCAAAAAAATATTCCTTTATATATAAAATATAATTTAGGTAAAATTATTTCATTCACCCATTCCAAAAAATACTATGCTGATTTGCCTTGTTTAAGTGTTTAGAATCCATATCGATATCGTGGCATCCCACGAATCGACCAAAATTCATAAGCCACTAAACAGATAAATTAACACAATACAAAACATTTTTATATCACTAACAAATACGGGCTCATATATATACATTCAAACTCATTCTAGGGTGCAACTAACCCTATCTCTAATTACTTACCCCACCAAAGCCAAGGTTCGCACTTAACCTCGCTCTAATACCAAGTGTAACGACTCACCAATCCACACTAATCAAGCTGATAATAAACCACACAAGTCCAACTCGGGGCACGATTGTGCGCCTGCATGAATAGAATGTATAAGCACGTCGGCATAGCATATCCATTTGGAAGAATTTTGAATGGGGCCAAACCTATGTTCTGAAGCATTATCAGTAAGAAGTGGTTGAACGGGGGAACTACACAATACATACACATACACCGGTGGCAAGCCACATAATCAGAGCGTGGCCTATGAGCAAATTCTCCTCTCGATGGTAAAAGCAAGTCATCCTTTGGGATACCATATTACGAGCAATTGGTTTGCAACATCCAGTATGTAAGAATTGAAGGAGCTTTCTTTGGTGGATCAAGAAAGACTCTAAAGTTAAGTGGAGTGCAAGCGACGATGGGGCCGACTAGAATCAGATGACTATACCGATCGAAAGTTAAGGAAGCGGTGGATCTGGCTAGGATCGACGATGACTACGCTTTAGAAAGAGGTGAGTTTCTCCCAACTGATTTGCGTCGAGAAGATTTGCTCATCATTCTATATAAGAAAGTTTATGTTCAAAACGGTCAGGTATGCCTAATCTCAAATTGTAGACCCTGGCGTAGTTGATACTTGAAATTCGAAAGATAATTGACATATACCAACAACCGATCAGATTCTGGTATTTGTTCGAAATGCAGAGTACGGATCTTAAGGCTAGGATAAACACTAGAGGGGGATGAATGGTGTTTTAAGAAATTACTAAATATTTTAGAGTTTTTGTTAATTTAAACACAAATGTATGCAATGTTCAGACATAGATATGATCACAAAAACAAATACGGATGTAGAAATAAAGTAAAAGCAATAAAGGAAAGAATACACCGGATTTTATACTGGTTCGGAGTTACCCTACATCCAGTCCCGCACACAAGTACAGATTTCCTTTCAAAATCAAACTTTACAATTACACCACCGATTTCAAGGCTACGAGGTACACCCTCTATATTCACAATCCTCTGGATAGAGATACTTGTTTTAACGGGCAACAAGTTCACCCAATTGATTTTCTAGGCTATAATCATACCTTTTACATTTGATTGATTTCCAAGGCTGCAATAACACCTTTAACACTTGATTGACTACAAAGAAGACTATAACTCTGAATAGCACTGAGGATCTTGTTGAGATAGTGATAGAGAATCAAACCAAAAATGATCTAGTTAGATTCAATGTTGATTTCGACAGAGTAATGACAAGAATGTGTATAAAGAATTTTGAAAGAAGAAGAGGAGCGAAAACCAGAAAAATATGATTAGAAATTCGTTGAAAACAACCCCTATTTATAGAAGAACAACAACCATGTCCATTCGTGAAGGGGTATGATGAATAGACACTTCTTTTGAAATTCAAATTTTTGAAATCAACTGACACTATGTCGACATGGGTAAATTGGGTATGTCGACATCTCAACGGAAATTTTGGTGTTTTGTTTTTCTTCGAAAATAACTTTTATCTTATATTAAAACTATTTTAAACTTTATAAATATACTTAACTATAGTTAAAATACATAAGTAAGTATAGATAATAATATTATGGTATATATAAACTTTTACTATAATTTTATATTTAAATACAAGTATAAATATTAAATGTTAAATATATTATTATTAAAGATAATTTAAAACCAAGGATAATTTGATTTTGAAATTAAAGATTATTTTGAGGCTAAAAATATTTTAAAATCAGGATAGATGTTTTTTATTCTTTTAAAAGGAAGGTTTTGAAAACATTTTGAAAAAAAGATATAATTTTATAAAATCATTATGAATAAAAGTTAGCGGATACAAAACAATGTTCCACTAGATTTTTCGTAGGTTCCATCCTACTTAGGGTTCCATCATTTTAACGGGCTCGAAGTGGATTCCATTCCACGAATAAATTGGATTTTAAGATGCCAGTGCTTTTCTAGGAGTTTTAACAAAATTCCTAATTAAATTACTAATTCTTGAAATCTTGAACTCTTGATAATCTTGATATTTGATACTCATGAGTCTTCAATTTTGATATCTTGAATCTCTATACTGTACAGTCTTCATTCTTGGTACTTGCATGGTTAAATCCTACATATACATATATTTCTAAACTATAATGTTAGTATTTATATTTTATAATCCTATTCTAAGGTTGTTGTTATCGAAACCATCATCTCAAGGACTAACAATCTCCCCCTTTTTGATGATTACAACCTTTGTTTATAAAATATTACTTCTATCGTAATAACTCACCCTTAAACTATGCCTGACTATCCTATTTTATATTTCTCCCCCTTTATCATCAACAAAACTTACTCCTCCAAACTATATAACTCTCCTTCATTCTTGGACTAAAGTACCTGCATTTATAAACTGTACAATGGAGTATATAATAGATAAATTAAGAGATAATTATGCTGATAGACATGATAATTAATTAAGGATCATATAAATATCAGTTCATATTTATACATGTTTTTCACACCAAATATCAATCCAAATCAAATCAAATCAAAAAATTTAAATCAAACAAACCAATCAAATCAAACATTACGAGGAACTTCCATCCATCCTTCTTCTCCAAATATAGGGCCTGCTTTAATGGCATCCCAATTTTCATTATCATTAGCGAGAGAGACTGGAGGATGTGCTTCGTTATCATCCTTGTGTAGGGAGGAAATCATGCATCTATTGCATCAAAATGTCTTTCTTGCTCCTTGATCATCTGCATTTGACTCAACTCTAAGTGTCGCTGGTTTCGAAGAATGAACGAAAGAATATTCTTGAAAGAATTAAGAGTCTCTTTAAAATTTTCGAATAAATTATGAATTGGATTGGCCATATTCAAGTTTGTGAGAAGAATGAGAAACAAAGTGCATAAGAAATAATATTGAGTGATGAATTTTGGAAGAAATAAGTACTTATACGTGTAGAAATTCGTTTGAAATTAATAGACATAAGGTAGATATTCAAATTTCAAATTTAAAATGAAGTGTCATTTCTGACCAGTACATGTCGACACGGTCATAGGGGGGATGTCGACATGGTGCAATGAATTTTGATGGCTTATTTTGATTTTGTGAATAATTCTTTGTGTGTGTGTGTGTATTTATATAACATACTAACATTTATTTTGGAGATAAGATAAGCTAGATAACATAAAGGAAATTCAATTTCATTGCATCATAGATCAATACAATGATTTAACATTAAAACTACATGAACATTCAAATCAAAATAAACTAAAACAAATACAACGAGATACGAAAAGGTAGAACTAGTTAGAGGATGACGAAGATGAAGATAATCCAAGCTTCTTGCTGACTTTGGAAATAAACTTGTTCATCTTGGATGAAATTTTGTCCAACTTCTTACTAACAGATCGTTTAAGAATCTGTTGATTCTCAACAATGGTCTTTTGGTTTTTGAGAAGGGTTTTGTTGATTGGATTAGGAGGATAGTATATACTTTCCAACTATGTTTCACCTTCTTCTTCTTCTATTTCCATTTCATCCCCTTCTTCTTCCTCTTCCTCCTCTTCCATCTCCTCATTAGTCAAACGCTCTTCCTTTTCGGTAAGAGTCTCATAAGGTTTAAAAACAAATGAAATTTTCATAAGAGAAATATTGGAATGATTGAAAACCTTTCTTGAAACAAATTCTTCTCCTTTGAAATCTACTCTAAAATATTTAAAATCCGAAGTGAGATAGATTTCATGATACAAAGTATTTTCACCCATTTCAAGATTTTTGGGATGAAGTTCATCCAAAATAACTTGCGCCCAATTAATACCATAATTTTCAAAAATAGCAAAAAGTGATTTACAAACTTTTAAAGTAGGATTGTTAAAATTTCTCGATCTTGGGGTTAAAGTATGTTGTAAAAGAAGATTAACAATTCTAGCTTTTGGTCGAAAGTTTCGATTTTTGAATTCAAAATTATCATTTCCTTCAAAAATGTGATGAAATGTCTCACGATCATTTTCATCGATTTTAAAACTAGAAAGATCCATTCCTACACTCTTGCAATTGAGAATGGTACCCAAAAGATCGCAATTCAAAACAATTCTAGTGCCATTGAAACTACTCCAAATTTCATCACCATTTCCAATATAAAATCCACGGTTTAAATTTGCATAGAAAATTTTAACAAAAACAAAATCATTTTGAGAAGCATCAAAAAGACTAAGAATTTGATTGTTTGCAAAAAGAGAATCAATTTCATAAGAAGAGAAATCTTGAAATATAGCAAACTTTTTGGGATGAACTTTTGCATAGTTAGCATAAGTAATGTATGCTTTTGTGGCTCCGGATCATTGAAGAGTTGCTCTTTTATCTTTCTGGAAATTCTCATGGTGGAGGGGTTGCTTGAAGACCATTAGAATAGAGAGTAGAGAGCTTGAAGTTTTGAAGAGAGAGTTTGAATTTGAAAATGAGAGTGAAAAGTTGTGATAAACGATAATGAATAAATAGATTCTCAAAGGACATGTTCTCTGATCAAAAGATGCCTTTTCAGAGAATTGAATGAAGTGAAAAGGTGAAGGAAAATCCAACCATTTGAATTCCAATTTTAAATTTCAAATTCTGTACCCATGTCGACATCATGATGGTGACCATGTCGACATGTGTCTTTGAATTTCTATGATTTATTTTTTATAAGTATTCTAATTAATATATATATATATACTTATCATTTTTAATGTATATATATATATATATATATTTGGAATAATTCTAAAATTATAGTATATTCTATAAGATATTTTAATACTATTAAAATTAAAAATATTAAAAAATAATAGTAAAGTAATAGTAAAAAATAGAAAATTTAAAATTCAAATAACACACCAATTCAAAATCAACCAATCGAGCAATCAAGCATCCAAATCTAAGCATGCAATTTCAACCAATTGTATTGTAAATGTGTACCTTTTTCTGAGTCTGTTTCTCCTAATTCATCGAAGTCGTGAACTGCTGTGAAACACATATTTGAATTATCTGTTTTCTGATCATCATCGCTTGAGGACCGGTCTGAATCATCTAGAGTAGCAGTAAATGCACATTTTTGTTTCTTTACAGAATCATTGTTCATAGGAGGATTTTGCCTATCTGGATACAGACAGTCTCTTTTGATATGGCCTAGTTCATCACAGTTGAAACATTTGATATTGTTTGGCACTACATTCTGATTTCCAGAGTTCTTATATTTGTTTCTCTTGAGAATGTTCATCTTTCTTTATTTCAGGAATTTTCAAAAATTCTTGGTCATAATGGCCATCTCTTCATCATTATCGCTCTTTGAGTCTGATCCAACGGTAATGCATTGAATGCCATTGATTTCTTTTCAGATGCTTTGCTTTCTCTTCTCCCAATCATTTGGACTTCAAACAACATTAGATTTCTAATTAATTCTTCTATCTATAAGGTACTGATGTCATTTGCCTCTTCGATCGCAAGTGTCTTTTGATCCTATTTTGGAGTAAGAGAATTTAAGATTTTTCTGACTTGATCTTCTTTCAAAAATTACTTTCCTAAGGATGTTAGAGAATGCACAACATTCTGAAATCTACTATACATATCTGAAATAGACTTATTAGAATTCATTTTAAATAATTGAAACTGATTTGTTAGCATCGAAATATTGGTCTGTTTTGACTTTGCCTGTCCCTTCATGAGTAACTTGCAAAGTTTTCCAGATTTCATATGCAGACTTACAAACTGACACTCTATTAAATTCATTCATATCAAGTGAACAAAATAGAATATTCATTGCTTTAGAATTATTTTGTGCAACAGTCTTTTTCTCAGCGGTCCACTGTGCAAAATCAGTTGTGGGTTCAGAATATTCAGTCTGTGTGATATTCCAAGTGTCTAATCCTACAGATTGTAAATATATTTTCATCCTACATGCAAGTGGTGGTCTGACAATAGACTGACCTTCTACAAATGAACTAGTGACAGGGATGATAGAACTAGTGTTGGTAGTGTTACCAGTACCAATGTTGGTAGCCATTTTGAAAAAATTTCAAAATTCAGATTACGAAAACTTTGAAAACCTTGCTCTGATAGCAAATGTTAGAAATGCGGATTACGGATCTTAAGGCTAGGATAAACAACTAAAGGGGGGTGAATAGTGTTTTAAGAAATTACTAAATTTTTAGAGTTTTTGTTAATTTAAACACAAATGTATGCGATATTCAGACACAAATATGATCACTGAACAAATTCAGATGCAGAAATAAAGTAAAAGCAGTAAAGGAAAGAACATATCGGATTTTATACTGATTCGGAGTTACCCTACATCCAGTCCTGCACATAAGTACGGATTTCCTTTCAAAAGCAATCTTTACAATTACATCCTCGATTTCAAGGCTACGAGGTACACCCTCCAGATTCACAATCCTCTGGGTAGAGACTTGATTTCAGGGGCAACAAGTTCACCCAATTGATTTCCTAGGCTACAATCACACCTTTTACACTTGATTGATTTCCAAGGCTACAATCACACCTTTTACACTTGATTGATCACAAAGAAGACTATAACTCTGAATAGCACTGAGGATCTTGTTGAGATAGTGATAGAGAATCAAACCAGAAATGATCTAGTTAGATTCAATGTTGATTTCGGCAGAGTAATGGTAAGAATGTGTATAAAGAATTGTGGAAGAAGAAGAGGAGTGAAAACCAGAAAAATATGATTAGAAATTCGTTGAAAACAGCCCCTATTTATAGAAGAACAATAGCCATGTCCATTCGTGAAGGGATATGATGAATAGACACTTCTTTTGAAATTAAAATTTTTGAAATCAACTAACACTATGTCGACATGGGTAACTTGGGTATGTCGACATCCCAAAGGAAATTTTGGTGTTTCGTTTTTCTTTGAATATAACCTTTATCTTATATTAAACCTATTTTTAATTTTATAAATATACTAAACTATAGTTAAAATACATAAGTATAGATAATAATATTATGGTATATATAAAATTTTACTGTAATTTTATATTTATATCTAAGTATAAATATTAGAAGTTAAATATATTATTATTAAAGATAATTTAAAACCAAGGATAATTTGATTTTGAAATTAAAGATTATTTTGAGGCTAAAAATATTTTAAAATCAGGATAGATGTTCTGATTCTTTTAAAAGGAAGGTTTTGAAAACATTTTGAAAACAAGATATAATTTTGTAAAATCATTTTGAATAAAAGTTAGCGGATACAAAACAATGTTCCGCTAGATTTTTCGTAGGTTTCATCCTACTTAGGGTTCCATCCCTTTAACGGGCTCGAAGTGGATTCATTCCACGAATAAGTTGGATTTTAAGATGCTAGTGCTTTTCTAGGAGATTTAACAAAATTCCTATTTAAATTACTTATTCTTGAAATCTTGAACACTTGATAATCTTGATACTCTTGAGTCTTCAATTTTGATATCTTGAATCTCTATATTGTACAGTATTCATTCTTGGTACCTGCATGGTTAAATCCTACATAGACATATATTTCTAAACTATAATGTTAGTATTTATATTGTATAATCCTATTTTAAGGTTGTTGTCATCAAAACCATCATCTCAAGGTCTAACAGTATTAGCTAGGGGTGCGTATGATGTGTGATCTAATTGAGAATGGGTTTGGTATCCTGAACCCTGTGAGCAAACCATTCCGTGTAGATGGCTCATTTACACCGAAAATGGTGATCTGTATCACCTGTTAATTTCTTTTCTTCTATATTTACACGTTATTGATCAATGATATATAATGGATCCACTGTCCAAAGCGGCATGGAAAGCCCTTCCTATTCCAGATACACGGACTGTGCAATGACGTGACCAATCCAAAGCAAGCAACTATGGATCTGTGGTTCGAATCGAGTATAGAATTCCCGGCATAAGTCGATTTTTGTTCTCTGGAAAGTGACAATGGCATGAGCTGCATACAAGATGCTACGCTAATCATTATCACCTCATAGAAAAACCAAAATCACTCTGCAAGACACTATGTCGGGATCGACTGTGTAGCTCGATGTAAGTTAATTCTGACTCTGTGGATGAAGACAGCAAAACATGTTGAGCACTAGGGTAAAACCCTAGCTTTATTCTGTAAAGAGTTCAAGACTCGATTTACTATCTTCTTCCACAAAGTCACAATCGACTCTAGTCTTCTACTATATTCGTCACCAATACAGCTTCATCAAATATCGATAATGTAATAATACAACAAACTACACTTCACCGACCTTTGAAATTGAGCAAAGTGATTTGATCTCCAATGCAAGTCAACCCAAACTAGGGTATTAAATAATTTGAATCGGCAGCACCTCAAATCAGGTGTAATCTCGAAGGTGACGACTCCAGGAGACGGCGGTAGGCCACACTAGTTTTAAGATCAACGGTGGTGGCTCCTAAATGGACAGTGGGCTTGGATCGGCAGGCAAAAGGCATGAAAGGTTTGGATCGCCCGGAGGATGAAGATTTGGGTCAAATGGAAATGAAGAAAAGTGGGGGTCGGTTCGTATAAAAGGAAAGGGCAAGGTGAAAAAGTAATAAAGTACTTGGTTCGGTACCCATCCAATCCAATTGGATCGGTACCAATCCAAATTTCCTCCCCCAAATGGTCTCAAACTTTCCCTTTTTGACCTACCCAATGTTCGTATTCATTCTGGAAATCATCGAGTTGGGATCATTCCGAAGTTGCGAATAATGGAGATTCACGACTAAGGACTGGATAGTTAGCTAGTACGTCATAGATAGCTTTGCAAGATGGTCATACACGAACAATGAAACTTCTTAAACCTAAAGATAAAAAATTCTGGAGCACACCTTGTTTTTAATGAAAGTGTAATCTGGGGGAAAATGTTAATTAGGTTTTTAACCAAATAGAATTCAATGGGAGTTAGTACATTCAGATTAAGCTAGAACGACGTGAAACTTGACTGGAAGGCCTAAAAGTACAATACAAAGGAACCTTGGAAGTTTGATCCAAAAATACGCCATGGGTGAACCATCATTAAAACAAGTCAACAAGCTATCAAATTATATAGAGAGCCTCAAAAGTAAGTAGGGAAGCCAACTGGATATAAGTTATGCAAAAACTGCACAACTATTTGGATCAATACTGATTCGATCCGATTGGATTGGTACCGATCTAAAAATTTAGCTCTCCAAACCTTTTATGCTTCTTCCTATGGACAACTACAAGCTTCTAGCGTAATGGTTCTAGCCCAAGTGCTCTCTAAATTCTATAAATAATATCTTATCTTCAAAAAAAAGGGTTCCTAACCTGATCTCCGTTGAAGCTTTGCTATTGTTTCTTCACTCTTCTTCTCCCAAACAACAGTCATTAAGAGACAACAGAGATCCTCCCTTTGTTTCTAACGATGGTGGCTTGATTTAATTTAAAGAAGAAGAATCATATTGTAATCCGAACTCTCTTGTAATAGCAGTTAATCAGTAAAAGCTACAAAGTAGACGTAGGCTTCATTAACAGTCGAACCACTACAAAAATCTTCTTGTTTCTTTACTTTTTTTGCGATTTACTATTGCTTTTTCTATTTTATTTGCCTTGATAAAAAGGGCTGCTGCATTCACGCTCAATCTAAGGTGTTCATCCATTTTTTGGATTAACAGTTCTCTCAACAAATAGTGTCTCTATACCTTTCGCGCAAAGCTCACCGCTGCCAACTCTAAATTATGTATATGATATCTTACGTCGTGCGGTCGAAGCCATCAAGAAGCGAAGGAAAAAGCTTTACCTCTCTGCATCAATTCTGCTCCTAACCTAGATCCACATGCATCGATATACACCACCAAATCTTGATTCCCATTAAAATAATTAATATAGGTGTATTGGTCAATAAATTCTTCATATATTAAGATGCTTCTTCACATTTATCAGTTCAAACATATTTAACGTCCTTCCTCATTAGCTTATTCATTAGTGCTGCTATACATTAGAAATCTTTAATAAATCATCGATAATAGCCAACAAATTACAAGAAACTTCAGTCACAGTTTCAGTTCCTTTCCAAGTATTAATAGCTTCGATCTTAAACGGATCCACAGAAATTCCATTCTTTGAAACTACATGCCCAAGAAACTTCACTTCTCTTTTCCAAAATAACATTTTGAAAACTTGATTGTTAGCTAATGCTGCCTCGGCGTATCTTACACTATTATGCGACGAACTTCATGGTCATTTTCACTCTTTGAATATATCAAAATATCATCTATAGACACCAACACGAATCTATCCAAATGCTCTCAGAAGATTCGGTTCATCAAATGTACAAAGAAATCAGGCGCGTGGATCAGTCTGAAAGGCATGTCTAACCATTCGTAAGGACCATATCTTGTTCGAAATGCCGTTAAACCACTCTCACTTATTGGAAACCTGTTGCTAAATCTAGTTTTGAGAACACCTTGGCTCACTCAATTGATCGAAAAAATCTTACATTCTAGGAAGATGATATTGTTCTTATTGTCCTCTCATTCAACTTTCTATAGTTAATATACAACCTCAACGATCCATCTAATTTTGTCACAAACACCGATGTGCCCCCAAAGCGAACTGCTTCATCTCATTTGCATCGGTTGTTACCACAACCGATGTAAATAGAAATATTTGCATCGATTACGTTTTAACAACCAAAGCATTTGGTATGTGAAAAGCAGTAGATAGTACAGAAATACAATTTGCATCGGTTATTGTCAACAACTGAAGAAAATACACCGATCCAAATAGTTTTAGTTGCATCAGTTTTATTTACAACCGGTGCAACTACCTTTATTTGCATTAACTTTTTTTGTAGCCGATGCTAATGGTTGCCGCATTCTTATTTTCGTTTTCGCTTCCCATCTTTTCTTAAGCCTAAATTCCATATCCAACCGCTAATCCACATTCGCAACTCCTTATACTTCACCTCTAGATTCACATGCTTCCAAATCCTAAATATATTGTTCCATGTCCTGCTTCCCTCTATCTCGCATGTCAAAATCATACTCGCTTGGTTTTAACCAATTCAATGCTGGAATTGAAGACGAAGTGGATCTGGAAGTGACGCTTAGAAGAATCATTTATATGAATCCTCAATGGCTTCATTTGTATGTAGATCTAATTCAAATGATTGAATTGTAAGTTATTGTTTACATTTTCAACGAGTATATTAAAACTGAATTTCACAAATGGGAAATTTCCAGAAATCTCCAATCGGGTTGAAAATTGCAAAGCGAAAGCTTTTTTTTTGTTCACAAATCTAGTTGATTCGCGGCTGTTCGATTGCTGTGGTGGGAGGAAGTGGTCCTGTGTTTGCTATAGTGGGTGGTTGGTGGCTTCGATTTGAAGTGTGTCGCAGGTTTGGTTAAAGAAGGTCGCGAGTGGAGGATTGCGGTGAGGATGTTGAGTTCGTCGTGGGGTTTTGCCGGTGGTCAGGTGATAGTGGATGCGGTTTCAGGCAAGTGTATGGGTAGGTTTGTGAAAAAGTCACGATTGTGCTGTGGTTCAAACAACGGCTGTTTGGATGAAGGTAGGCAGTGCTGTAAGGATGAAAGCACAGTAGCAAGGGTGTTCGATTGTGGTTGAGAATGGTCAGTGTGTTTGATAGCATTTTTTTTCTTTTCTTTTTTTCTTGGATGAAGTTGTGATGTTAAATTTAAATCTATCTCTGCATTAAGTTTTCAACTTAATTTGAGCTAAATAAATATTCTATACAAATCGATATATCATATGGAATTGCTCTTATGATTCTTAAAACCGGTACATGAGACTTTTTTTGGTAAATTATTGAAGTTTCTTTACATATTTTGCATATGATTCTTAAATTGATAGATTGCATCATGTACCGGATACATTTAAATTTGTTTTAAGTATGCTAAATTTAAATTTATCTCTGCATTAAGTTTTTGACTTAATTTGAGTTAAATACATGTTCTATACAAATTGATGTATCATATGGAACTGCTCTTATGATTTAGCATTTTTACTCAAGGTTATCAAAATATGATTCAAATCGTAAATCTGAAAGTTCAAATTTTAAATTGAAACGAGATTTAATTGATAAATCGTTGATTCAAATAATCCATATTTTAAGGTCTGCACACTATGAAATGATTATAATGTTCGAACTTATACATCTAACCTTAAGATACGGTTTTTTTCTTTCTCCTGTTTCATTTTTATTTTGTTTAGAAAACGCTAGAATTTGGATTGTGGATTCAAAATAGTTTTCAACTGTGATTTTAAATAAGTTTGAATCAGAATGTAAATTGAATCGGAACGGGAGGTATTCGATCTGAAATAGGGATTAAATCATAAGATTTTGAAATTTTTGATAACAACATTTCTACTGCTTTTCTTGTGACTTATTTTGTTTTAGTGACCAGTTTTATTGGTAATTTAGTTTAGTTAGGACTATTGTCATATATCTGTTCTAATCACTGCTGCAGCATCATGTTTGAGTTGCTTTTCAACCTTATTAGATATTTAAGGTTAACCAGTTTTGGTTTGCAGGCACAAGATGAGACGCCTGAACTTGCGGCAGGTGCTTCTAAAGCTGTATTTGACCTTTATGACTCTATGACCCGTGACTTGTTGGAACCCATTTTAAGGTCATTTAAAGCTCTCATGTGTATTATGCATATATGGTATCCAACATTTTCCATGTGTTTGACGTAAATGTGATTTATTTCTTTATGTGCGTGTGTAGGGATCAATATGATACATGGAACATTTTGGCACGTGCAAGAAATGCAGGTCGTCTATTTTCTAAAATTGCATGGCCTAGAGATCCAGAATTGGTATGCCTTCACTTATATTTTTTATCAGTGAATATGCACGCAGAACATACTGACACTACTGTGCTTATTACAGAAAGAGCAGGTGAAACGTTTGAATCTATTGTTAAGAGTGAAGGATTCTGTTGAAAATATTCCAAAAAATTTGGAAGCTAGAAGGAGATTGCAGTTATTTACAAATTCGTTATTCATGGATATGCCTTCTGCAAAACCTGTTTCTGAGATGATGCCTTTTAGGTGCTTGCTAATCTCATTCACATTTGGATCTTTCCGTCAAGCTTTAGAGGATCAAACCTTTCCTTTTCTCCCTCTTTCTGTTTTGTTTGACTAACCGATTGAAATAAATCTTTTGATTGCAGCATTTTTACTCCATACTATAGTGAAACTATTTTCTATAGTTCGTCAGAACTACAGAAGGAGAATGAAGATGGGATTTCTACTCTTTTCTATCTTCAGAAAATATTACCCGGTAATTATCGTCTATTTTATGCCTACAGTTTCCTGCTGTTTTCATTTTTCTGTCATACACGTTTGCTTGCTTATGTGGAGAACACATGTAGTCTATACTGTTATATTTTAAGTGATGGTTTTTGTTTTTGACCAAAAGTTCTCATAGTGCCTTTAGAGCAATTGAACTAATGAAAATCAATCATAATATTTCTTCTTTCAAGAACATTTAAATTTGGAAACATCTTTAATTATTGAACCTCATGCAGGTATGACAAGTTATTATAATAATACGTTAATACATAATGTGAAATATGATTTTGTTTAACATATAAGTAAGGAAATCATTAATACTAACACAACCTACAAGTCGTAAAAACACAGCTTACAAGTCATGAAAACACAGCTTACAAGTCGTGAAAACACAGCTTACAAGTTGTGAAAACAAGCCAAGTTTGATTAACAAAAATGAAAGTACTTTCATTGCCCAGGTTTCAAACAACATCCATAACATTAATATGATTTAGACTGTTTGGCCCTTCAAATTTATCCTTTCACACACTTTGAAATTATCCTCTCATTACTGCATCTAGCCCGATTTTCGATAATCCTTGTTTGTTCATGTATAGCTTTTTATTCAAGCAAATGTCATTTTTTTTTCAAATCGTGGCTTACAACCCAATAAAGTAATTGTTGGAACTTAGCTTAACAAATCTGTTATTGTCTCTGAACAAAACATAACATGCATAGTATTTTTCTTGATCTATGTCATCTCCTATGTTTATTGAATATATTTATATTTTTCTGCATTGTTTTGGTTGTGCTTACGGACTACTTGGACTTCGTGCTTGGAAATTTTGTTATTTCTTGCATCAACTTTTCACCAAAGAAATGTCAATATAATTTAGTTGTTAATTGCTTTGTTAACTTCAAAACTAAAGTTCAGTATTTATTATGTATCCTGACATAAATCAAGCATGAGTAGGGACATACATGGAAACACAGCTTATTAGTCATGAAATAAGCCACGTTTGGCCGACTAAAATGCAGTTATACCAAAGTAATTTCATTGGATTTTTCCTTCCCCTACTTGAATACTCTGATATAGTTAAAACCATTTGATTGTTTGGTTGCATCATTTCTTACTTCCTTTTAATTTATCTCTCTAACTGTTGTTCATATGCATGTTTTTAATCCACCATCATAAGAATATGCTTGTTTTCCCTGTTCTTTTTAATGTATTTCATTCCATACTGCCTCTTATAATCCTTAGAATGTAATGCTCGACCTGAAAAACCAAACCAAGACTATTTTTTATATCTCTGGACACTATACAACACTCGCAATCTCCTATCTTTAATGTATAAGCTCATATTTTCTGCATTGTCTTGGTTTTGTGTGTGGAACTGTTGGCATTTTATAGTTTGATTTTTTTTCTTTCACATTATTATCAACTTTCATTGAATGTCATGAAAACAAAGCTTCATATTTGTTTGTGTTGATATATATGTTGTATGCATTGAGACAACTATATAGTATTCAAAAAGATCTAGGCAACTAAGTTTTGCTCATAAATCCCAACAGATGTATGCTTGTCCATAATATACATTATACATCAGGATAAATCATGGAAGTTTATTTCCCTAAACGTTTATCGTGGCATGTCAAGAATTTATTTCCCTAGCACACATTCGGATAAGTCATGAAGGTATAATGCTACAAACATAATTGAATCTGCTTCTCTCACATACATGTGAAATAGTTAAGTATTGGGTAAATTTTATGTCAAGCATAATCTACTCAAATTATTAGTTTATGAAGCATTTTATCAAAAGAACTAACGGGAAGAGACTTGGTGTTGTAATACTGTAACGACCCGCTATTTTGGACTATTCGCATCCGCACATGTCGGACTTGAATAATTCAAAATACCGAATTGTTAATTTAAATTTGGCAAAACTCAGATATACAGTAAATAAATAATCACAGAATCACAGACACAGAGTAATAATATGCAGCGGAAGTAAAGGAAATAGTAGTTCATGAAGCTTCTATATAAATATATAAGATACATCAGAGTTTACAACAGAAGTGTAACACGATACAACAGGTACAAATAAGAATACATCACTGGAATCATCGAATACTGAAAGCAGAATAGATGGCTGGATCTTCAAGCAAAGCTCCAACTCCAAAGGTGAGTCTTGAATACTGGTACACTCAGTCTGACCCGAGCATAAAGCAAAACACAAAACACTCGAATCAGGATTAATATTCTCATATCAATAAATCCAACTCAAGTGAAATAGCAATCGAAATACAAGTAACTCAAAGGATGTTGGAATCACCATCCTCTAAGGATCCGTTAAACTATCTACTATGTAGTAGTGTACGCTAAATAGATAATGTCTATCAGTAATATAAAATATCAAAATAGTGTTAAGGCGTTACCATTATCCCCCTTAACACATTTTTATACAAGCGTTATAGTCTATACAGCACTGTAAACTCCACCGTAAACTAGTGGGATATCAGGGAGTACTCCATAGGTATAACACAAAACAAACTCGTAGTGGTCGCGTATATGAGAATACAAGTATGACAAGGTACATGAGGCAATACCCAAGGTAGTGAAACTACCGTTCGCCTGATCCAGACTGGTGAGAACGCATCGCCGCAGCGATCGCAACACCGCGAAACAACACTCCTGAAATTCCGAGGGTGCACCAATCAATCACAAGTAATGAGTAGTAGTTACGAAGAAGTGTGTCCGCTCGAGGTGGCTAACCCCATTTGGCCCGGCACGGCTCCTGATTTTAGTCATTTCCAATTTGACACAAGTGTCAAGGCTATCCATTATCGTTCTCTTTCTTCAGTCATCACGTACATCAATTCAACCACTTCATTCTGGATCTTCACTCCGCGTATAGTTATTAAAGTGGTTTTCAGTTTAGATAGAGAGTATATCCATAACCGATTCCGGTCTCTTTAATAACTTCCGTAATTATTACACCGGTTGGTCGTTTAGTAAATTTCAAACTAAATCAAATTCAATTTCAATTTCAATTCGTAAATCAACATTTCGTTTGTCTTTCTAAATCAATTTCCCAAGTTTACGTTTCAAAACTTCCAAATTACCATTTCAAAATCTTATAATTCGATTTCAACTTTCATATTTCAACTTTCATTTAAACAATTCAAATATTGATTCAATTACATATATAAATTTCATTCCAAAGTCATTTAAAATGGTTTAATTTTTTATTCAAAACAATTTAAATTCATTTATCGATTTCATTCCATATTCATTAAGTAAATTTGTCATTCAAAACAACTTCTATTTAAATTCCAATTTATTTAAATCAATTACTTACGTTCAACTTCGTTATATCAAAACTCCAAATTGAAATAAATTAAATTCGTCAAATCAATTCTTTAAATTACAAGTCTTACAGTTATTACAATAAAACGCATTTTATTTCTTGTTAAAGAAATTCAATTTGATTTATTCACTTACTTAAATTTTTCAAACTTAATTAAATAAGAAACCCAATTTCATTTATTAACGAAGTTCGAATTCACTTATTCAAAAGTTCAATTTCTCTTATCAAAGAATTCAATTTTTATTCAATTATCAAATAATTCAATCTTTTTCAATTATTAAATAATTTCAATCTTAATTATTAATAATTTCAAAACTTAAAATTTTCAAACTTAATTATAAATTCAACTTAATTATTAAATCATTTCAAACTTAATTCAATGAATAATTCCAAATTTTATCGTCAAATAATTCATTTCAAACAACGCTCTTTCATCATTTATTACATTAATATTTTGTTTCAAATTCCAATATTAACAATTTCCTTTAATCAAAATTTACGTCCAATTTTTATTTCAAAACCTTATTATTCAAATAAAATCTTTATTTTATTTCAAATCAAATAATTGACCAATCGGGTTTAATTTAATTCTCTATCCTAAGTCAAGTTCATTTTGGGTATTTATCATTTCAACCCGATTCCAATTCCAATTCAAAAAAATCAAAACATAACAAAGGGAACTTGCAGTGTGATAACTGGGATGGTGTCAAAGTAAATAAACAAGCAATAACACAATCAATAACAATCCAATAATTAATTCAAATAATCCCGAAATAATCGTATTAATTCGCATTGTTGTTTGTGCGAATTAATATAATTATCTCTAGAATCTACACTATCATTGCATGTAGACTAAAGATTATTACATTACGGTTTTCCCACTTGTCGTTCAATTTCAATTTCAAATTTAATATTACGACAATTGATCCAATATACGTTCAAAGGTTCAAAATGTAATTTATCAAATTCTACGTGTCAATTAACTTAACCATTAAAAGGGTCATATTATTCAAATTAACAAATCAAATTCAACACCTATGTCGATTTACAATTTTAAACTATCCTACGCCAAATTCAATTGCATAATATTTATCACTTTATACATTACAATTTACATCCAATCTAAACAACAAAAAAATCAATCAATCATCAACCAAACTGGATTATCATCGTATAATTAACTGATAATGGTGTCAGATGTCAAAGGTGAACTGATACGTAAATAACAGTGCAATAAATAACAACAGCATATTTCAATTGTCGTTTCAATTGAAATCAAATTTAATAAATAAAAGAACATTAATCGTAAGTGATTGCTCACCTTTCGAGGCTAGAGATTTGAATAGACAACGAAGTTGAGTCACGGATCGCAAGCACGACTTTCGGAATAACTAGATTGGCACGAATCGACTAGCAAAGCTGTTAAATATGAATCGTCGAAATCAAATCAGAATAGGAGCGACGAAAGTAAATGGTATCAGTAAACATATATACATAACTATATTCCACATAAAATATATAATAAAAAAAAAATCAATTTTAAACATATATTTTCAAATCGATATTTAATTTAACACAGATAAAATTCCATAGATATGCATTTCTAACGCCATCTTACAATTAAATCACATATATTTAAATTCAAACATATTATCATTTATTTATTATTATTATTATTTATTAACAACAATATCCAAAATCATCTTTCTTAAATACAACATTTAAAAGAAATCAAATCAAAACATTCAACATAGCAATAATTTCAAAACATGTCCTGCGTCAAAGTTTAACAATATAATTCTATGTGCTACCGAGATCGAAATGGTCTGAAATTTGGTATGAATAAAGATCAAAACTTGTATTTCAAACTGCAAAAGAATCACTTGATTTGGACAAGAGACGAGAAAAGTTACGATGTCACGAACATAGACTCAGGCCATGTTGCGGCTGTCAAATGTTCACGTCTGAAAACCTCTCAGGGTCTGACTTCCAGGTAAGAAACAGAGGACTGAACCACCTCGTATGAAGCTAAAATTTTATATACAGAAATGAGAAAACTTTATCTTTTAAACAAAAAAAGAATCACCGTATTCCGACGTAATACGGAAGAGATACGATGCGTCAAACATGAACACAGGTCGTGTTTGCAGCAGTGTAAAATAATACCAAGTACAAAAGAACAGCTGTCTGGGTCAAACTTCTAGACCCTCGACCACTAATCAAACGATGTCGGATTTTGCTGAAATTTGACATGCATAAACTAGGTAACTTCGACTCTTTTTTTAAAAATAGAATCAACCCATTCCGATAAAACATGAGTGAGATATGATATCGTGAACATGAAGTCTAACTTCTGTTCAGAAAAAAATAAACAAAACAAGACAGCCCAAAATTTTCAAAACCATGTACCGTATACATCAATATCATAAAATATTTAACAAAACCAAAATATTATATAAATAGAAATGTATAAAGGGTAATAATGTATAACATATGCTTAACAAATCTTATACATACAACTTACTGTAAAGACCCGTAAGTCCGTACTCCTTGAATAGACACTAATCTCCTTTGTTTAATTCAAGATGAACGAAAATACGAACCCTTAGGGGTTTTAAGAAAAATTTAAGAAAAGAAAAGGTAGAAGAAGAAGGTAGATAGATAATAGAGAGAAAAGAAAATAGAAAAGAGGACAGAAAATTTTAAAATAGAAGAAAATAGAAGATAGGAAATTTTAAAAATAGAAGAAATAGAAAGAAAAAGAGAATAGAGAAAAAGGAAAAAAAACAGAAGAAAATAGGACGGGACAGAAAACAACAGAACAACAACAGAATCTCACAATTCGCAGCGGAACAACATATAATAATAAATGAATAATCTTTAAACAAAGAACTATATCAGTTATTACATTTTATCATATTTCATTACATCATATCATCAGAGTGTACAACAACATACAACATCAAACTGTGCAGCGGAAAAAGAAATACTATATAAACTAGTAATACGCCATGCCATCCAGCTTGCCTCCAGCAACTCCAGAATATCCAGAATATCCTGATAAACCTAACTCTTAACTGCCCGTGTGGAAATTGGTGGGCACCCAGAGTTTAGGAAGGAAAACAATAAACTCCAAGTCAGTCATGTGACTGGTGTGAGAACTCAAAACAGTTTATTTATCTTTAAAATCAAATAGAGGAATATTTTTAATTCAATTCGCAATGCTTTTAAAAATGAGACTACCATAAGGCCTCCCGCACACACACACAATGCAAACGCAGAATCGGAGGAGATTTCTCCTTATGATAGTCAAAGATGCTTGATACGCATTTAAAATAACATTTGATATTATTATTAGTGTATAGTGTAGAAAAATTTCATTTCGAAAGTAGAATATAAATCTTAGCCAGCATAGACATTTCGAACTATGCCTACTATAGCTACCATCCAAACAGTGGTGACCACCATAAGTGAATAGCAGGTTCTACAACTAATACCGTACAAGTTTCGTATTGGGAATTGGATTTCCAACAAATGGTCAGGCCAAGGAACTTCCCATTGCCACTGAGAATGCCTCTGGAAAGACATCCCCGAGAACCAAACCGGATCTCTGCCAACACAAGGCCGGGTTACCCCTAACTGGGTAACTACTGACACGAGCACGCCATTCCCCGGTCCTTTAGGACCTTTTCAACCGAGCGCTCGATATCCAATTCACACAATCATAAAGTGTTTTCAACATGAGTAAGTATCTGGGCTCCATACCATGATACCACCCCTTTCCAGAAGGAAATGCACATACCCTAAGGGGAGCTACAGCAACCCCTAATAACCTTGCCGCATCTTTCCTGTTTTGACCATTTCCGGGATGTGAGGCTCGACGAATTCACGTCCACAAAAACATACTTTATACAAAAGCCATGCTTTGGGTCAACAAATGATCAACACAATGATCACTAGGATAGACGATCAAATAAACGATCCTATCACAAATAATCAACACAATGATCATTTCAGCATCACTCAGCATGTCACATTACCAAAATGGGATATATTGCTGATAACTTCAACTATATAACCTTTGAGCTCGTACGTCTCAAAGAAGGGTGTTAAGCAAAGAATAAATTCTCCGCCACCAACAGAAATATATTTGAAAGAAATCGGCTTTATATCTCAAATTGTAATGTCAGGCATACAATCCATACAAGTCTGTTCCGGGATTGAACAGAACCGAAGGCACTTACAAAGAAGTCCTTGCAATCCGGATATTCACGATCCTGATCGGATTTCCCATCACTTATGGAATCTCTATACCAGGAGCTACCCAGTGCAGAGACAATCGATAGGTCATCCTATCACTCTCGCAAATACCGGTCTTCAACACCGATCTTCAATGCAATTCACAACGACGTATCACATATTCGGAATGGGTTATACGACCCCATGGTCCTTTCCCGGTTAACCCGAATAGTGAGCGCTTATTCAAAAATAAGTGTGCATTCAAATTCAAACAAATCACATCAATTACCCATTCAAAGGGAAATATTGATAGTCGGTTATTGAACTATCAATGGATATGCACACATCACCAGATTCCAAATAATTTTCCAAATTATTTATTTTCCAAAATATCCTTACTAGATATATAGTTTCAACACTTCAAAAATAAATCAATATTTATTTTTAACCAATTTCACTTTTCACATATAAATTCCATAATGAATTTATATTTCAAAATATTCGTGCATATACGATTTCAATAATTCATTTCAATTTATCCTCCAAAAAGATAAATTCTAATTATTCACTTCATATTGGAAAACATTTCCATACTTATTAAAAATAAGTAATTCTCAAATCTTTTTATTTTCAACACTTAGAAAATATTCAATATACTTAAATCGAATTTAGTATATATTTCATTCTTTAAGGAAATCATTTATTTAAACATATTTATTTGGGCCAAAACGAATGTTACGTAAAACATCGTTACGACAACCCAAAATCACTAGTATAGGGATTCGGAATTAAAATAGATATATAAATCCCAATACTATACAAAACATTTCCTTTCGGAAATCATTTACTATAACAACAGTGTTACAGTCCACATTTCCTTTTATTTCTCGAAAACGTCTATTTCAACAATAAATGTTGAAATCTATGGTTTCGAATCTCAACACATTTTAAAACATCATTAGATCGTTTTAATTCTATTTAAAACATCATATCTAAAACAATTTCTTTAACGTATTATTCACTATTCAAAAATCGTGAACATACTTCGTTAACAAATTTCATCATTTTATTCAATTTATTTTAAAGGATTATTCACTATTTAAAAATGTGAATATAACTCCATTAATAGGTTATAACAATTAACTTATCAAAATAAGTCGTTTGTGAATTTATAAAGCAACGTTTATAAATTCCATTTCTATTTATTTATAAAAACTTCCTTTTTATAAATTCCTTTATTAACCTATTCCAGTTTATAACTCAATTATAAACTACAAGTTCATCTTATAAGTTAATTACTTATAAAACGATTATTTTACAAAATCGTTCATTTAACTTCCCAAATTATTAATCTTAACTTATAAGATTGTTTATTTATCCAAAATTCATTCTTTCGATAACTTTATAAATTTTATAAACCTACTGCTTATAAAATTTCATTTATAACTTCACAGTTTAAAATTCTATAAATTTCATTCATTTAGGAAATTCATTTCCACTACATTCAAACACTTATAAAAAACTCGTTTTATAATGTCCATAATTCAATTTATAAATATCCATTTATAAATCTCTTAATATAAATCAGTTTATATTATTATTCTAAAACGTCTTTAAATTCCTTTATAATTTCATCATTTCGATTTATAAAAAAATCAAATTTTATAAATCCTATATTTAAACTTTTATCATATATTCAAAAATCCAATCTAAATTATTTTATAAAATCATTAGTTCATATTTCTCAAAAATCGACTTTTAACTATATTTCACAAAACCATAATTTTATAACTTTAAAAATTATAACGTTTATTTATTTATAATGGATCAATTCCAAAAATATAGTATATTTTCAAAATCACTCTTAAAATCATTTTAAAATCCCAAAATCTGGGTCCAATGATGCTACACACCAAATAGTCAATCACGACTACAACGATATCATATATCGATATGATAATCCATCAAATATCAAAATATCTGAAATCAAATAAAAACTGTTGAGGAATCCAGTTGGATCCCTCCAACCTGTTTCCTGCATCCAAAAACATTAGCACAATACCAATTTCGCTCCAGTACGAAATTATCGCGGTACATGTTTTTAATAAATATTATCCGCTTAATAACGGCGTAATAGGGTCTCATCCGCTAAACAAATAAATGCGGGAAATCAACAACTGCAATATATACATATGCCAATATATATATATTGATATTATATATAATACCAATTTCACTGTTTATGAAATATTCGCGGTATATGTTTATAATAAATAACATCCGCTTACTAACGGCGCATAATGTCTATTTTAACAATCAATAATTTACAGTCATCATTCAAACATGCATTCAAATATTTTAAATCTAACTATTTAAAATAAAATCGAAATCTATTCGATTGAGTGAGAAGTTCTCACCTTGGTTTTAATTTCCGTTTTAGCTTTTATTTCGAATAAAATTAAACGCGCGTTTAATTTTACCCGAAATTCTCACTAACTCCAAACGACTCCAAACCAACTCCACCGCGTAGTGCTCGTCCATACGATCCCAACGCAACTGAGTTTGCATTTTTTCGACCTCGTATGAAAAAGTTATTGATTTTACAAGTTTGTACATAAATTTTAAACAAATATTTACAACTCTTATTAATATTCAAACCTAAACTAATCTCAGCCTTAGATCCCACGTTCCACCATCATAGCCGTGAATTTTGCTTCTTCCCCCTACCCCTTTTTTTCACGCACGCACCAGTATCCAAGCTGTAACAAATTGAACCCATACATTCAATCTTAGGGTTTAATTAATCTCCACAATCACACGACGATACCTCGATCCAGTAGCTCCATGTCGTAGCCCTTCCCATCACCCACCTGCGGCTACAAGGAGGAGGAGCTCGGCCCCATGTTTTGCACGCACCACGAGGCCGAACGGCCTGCCTTCGTGGCTCCATATCTCATCATCCGTAGCTTGAAACTTGATCACCACCGTTGAATGTGGAGATCTTGTTGAGCTTAACAATCTTCTAGTTGACAATCTTTGCTAATTATCAACGGATCTTGAGGAATTGAAGGAGGAAGCAAACCATTTTCTGGCCATAGGTTATAGAAGTGGCGGCCACGATAGAATTAGGGTTTAATAAATTTTTATTTATTTTTGTGAATTCAACTTCTATTTATAGAAAAAGCTTGCGTAAACACTATTCATCCCGGGAATTCCGAACTCCGATTTAGGCGCCGCAACCAGCGTACCTAGGGTTTATCCCACGTTCCGGACACAATGGAACAGGTTTCGGAAGCTAATTCGGAAGTATGTGCGAGTTATGGCTGAAAACGCTCAATTTAAATTAAACCGATTTAAACCGATTTCTAGGCGTTTTAATTTGTACCGGACAAACGGTAAATCCAATTGACTTGAAATTTGAAACCTTACAATAATATCACATTACGGATCCGATGAAACTGGTTTCGTCGAATTCCGAGACTTTTTGAAAAATGGCTATTTTGACTCGCCAAATTTAAATTAAAAACGATTCGATGCGTTTCGAGCTGCCACGATCAAACGATAGCTCCGATTGACACGAAAATTGAAATCCGGTAATAACTAACTATTACGGATCCAATGGAACTGGTTTCGTTCAATTCTGAGACTGTTCAAAAATTGACTATTTTACAGTCGATTATTAAATATTAAAATATTCAATTTTCACAAATTAACTTTTAATTCGATTTTAAAAGTTCTAAAATATCATTCTAACTCCCATATGATAAAATAAAATTTTACAAATCATTTTCAATCATATTTAACTCTATTTTCAATTATTTCCATAATTTTAACATATTAAATTATCGATTTAATAATTCAATTAAATCCAATAAATCAAAATAAAATTTATTTAACTTATAAATTCAATTATTAATATTTAAAATAAATTAAATATTCAAATTTTAATTATTAAAAATTCTGGATCGTTACACTTACAGACTATATAACTTTCATATATGCTTTAACAAACCGTTATATTACTACAGCAAGACTAGTATGTATATTACTGAAAGTCTCAGATCAAGCTAACTTTACAATCATACAAGAATCTCAGCTCATATATGTAAATACACCCTGAAACTATTACAACGCAAATAAAGTTGCAGTGTAATATATATATACACATTACTGACACACGTATAGTTTAATCTCTAAATCTATTCTGCAAACTAACCTATACAATATGCTTACCCTATAATATACAATACGTGTAACAAGTACATAAAATTTTAAAATCAAAGACAAAGGACTATATAGTATATATAAATTTATGTCTAAGTTTGAAAACCCATCAGCAAAGTATGTAAATCTCATATTCTTACTAAGTCAAATGTACATGTAAAACTTATATAAACTTTAAAACTTTATAAACTTTGTAAGATATACTGTATAACTCGATTTT
This sequence comes from Allium cepa, assembly GCA_030765085.1. Lineage (NCBI taxonomy): Eukaryota > Viridiplantae > Streptophyta > Magnoliopsida > Asparagales > Amaryllidaceae > Allium > Allium cepa. Next base: position 610,266,413 of record CM060934.1, read on the forward strand.
ATCAACAACTATATATATATACATTCTAACCTGATAAATAAATATGAATAGAATACCTATAAAGAGAAAGGCTAGAGATGGTGATCGATCAAGGAGGAGGCATAAGGCCGGCGATGTTGATGAAGCATGGGGTTTCGAGGAGGGTGGAGTTGTGTGCTCCGTCGGTGGAGGTGTTAGGCGAGGCGTGGTGTGGAGAGTGTGCGGACGGAGCTCGGTTGAAGGCTTGGAGGCGGTGGTTTCGCTGGCATGGGGAGGTGCGCTCGGCAGGGAAGTGCAAGCGGAGGTTGCAGGGAAGAGGCGGAAGCGGACTTGGCGAGGTGGGTTGCAGAGCAATGGCGACCGGAGGAACATTCGGTGTGGGGAAAGGAGGGGTCGGGTCCAAGCGCATGGAGGGAGGAAGAGAGGGCCAAGCGCATGGAGGGAGGAAGAGAGGGCATGCTGTGATGCGTTGAGATGGGGTATGGGTCGGCGAAGGTGTCTTTGCGTGCGACAGAGGAGGGGCGATGACTGGCCGATGTTGATGAGGCGTGTGGAAAGAGGAGAGGAAGAAGTAACGTTTTGTAATAATGTTATATACATATTTTTTAGAAGGTTGCTGAAGAAAGAAGGGGAGAGCATGTTTTTGCATGGATCTTGAAACATATGGTATAACATGAAAGTCCAGCAAATGAAAGTCTCATGCCTCTTCGCATCCAAGTTGCTTTAAATTCTACACTTATTTCTATATATTAAACGATGTGAATACCGAAAGCAAAAGTCAAATTCAGATATAAATAAAAGCAAACGGCTGTTTAGTTGCCTTAGGGAACAACAAAAAACATGGGAATCATAAGGACACGAACCGGTACCGATACAAGGTCATTTCGTAGATTTCCGCTGTGTACCGGAGTTCAAAACACAGAAACAAATATACGGCAAATATCAGCACGACGAGACAATCAAAACGGTATATGGAAATCAATGGTACGATTGAATTATAAAAATTCGAAATTTCTACTAGCGGAAAATGCATAAAAATCGCAGAAATTTAAGATCGACGGAGCCAAAGATGTCCGAATTTGGAAAAACGACAAACTGACAATTTGCTCAAAAGATGGTTTAGAATTTTTCTATGTAAAAATATTTTGGTTTTGAAAATGTTTTATTTTCATCGCTTTTTAACTGATTAAATTGAAGTAAATTTGCGCACGAAATAAACTTTAATAATTTCGGACGAAAATTTACCAGTTGTTATGTTTAACTAGACGCATTACAAATATCAAATTTATATTCCAAAATTTTATCGTTTAAAATCGCACAAAATTTCAATTAATACGTTATTAAAACCGGTTAAATTTACGGGTCGTTACACTCTCCCCCACTCAAAACTTTTCGTCCCCGAAAAGGAGAAAAGGAAGGAGGTAGGAGAATAGAAACAACCAGAAGAAATAGACTGGATTATATAACATTCAATTAATTTAAACCATATAGATTTCAATTTAAATAAATTTATATTCAACAATTTGTTTTTAAATTCAAGTTTTCATTAAATCGATTTCACATTTGTCAATGTTAGTTACAAAAGGTTTCTTTCAAATGAAATTCAATTTATATTCACTAATTCAAGATACTACCTTAAGTTGATTTAATTCAATTTATTAACTTTCAAAAGAAAATTTTATTTATAAAGGCAATTTATTTTACATTCTCCAATTTTCTTAAATTAACAATTTCAAAGATCATAAATTTGAATAGTCATTTATTATAATAATACTTTGTTCGACAAATTTAGTTCTTCTTTACTTCATATTATTATTAAAGTTATTCTACTTAATATATCTTATCACATATATACTAAATATATTTACATTTATTATAACTACTCAAATTTGTTTTAAAATTCCTTTAATATCATTTAATATTGTATAATATTCAATTTCATAGTTAACTTTCGAAAATTTAGGTAAGTTATATTAGACTGAAATTGGGTATTATACTAGTAAAATTCACTATTTCCATTATCTCGAGCTTACATATTTATTCAAAAATTTGGTTCATTTTGTATTTGAGATTTCTCTCAACAAAATTTAAGAATCAAATTTCCGATTTTTTTTCAAACTATTTAGTAATAAATAAATATAAATACTATAGATATCAAATCAATTTTAAAATCTTCAATATATATTAAAAATCAAGTCATGTTTAGAAATCCAAATCAATTTTTTTTTTCAAAACAAACCGTAGTAAGCTACAGAATAGTCTCCCCACTTCAAAACTCGAAAATGAATGTCGATGATGCGGCCGTCATCACCGAAATTATTTTCCAGCGACAAAATAGGAGAGCACTGATTTTAAACATTTAAAATTCCTTGAAAAGATTTCTATTCAAAAATACTTTAGATAATACATTTTAAAACCTTTAAAACCAAAGTTTGAAATCACCGAAAATTTAAATTCTCAAATTCTTGATTTAAATACGTTTCAAATTCAAAATCAAATTATAGCCAAATTTTATAAATTCATTTATTTATATTATGCAACGGTCAATGATTTATAAAATAAATGAAAATTAAATTTTAACATTTCGAACAACAGATTCATTAACATTTTAATTTCAGAAAAAATAATAATTATATTTATAATATAATCATACAAAACTATTTTATTTACCAAATTTAAAAAAATACTATTGTGTCAGTTTGCTCTGTTCAAGTGTTTTGGAAATCCTATCGATAGCGTTGATCAGACGAATCGATCGAAAAACCAAATCAGCATCAACAACTCAAACATCACAATATATAATAAAACATTTTAATCACTAATTTACAAATACACTTCCTCGCTCGACGATACAAGAATGGATTTCAAAATAAGAATAGAGGTTCAAATTTTGATGGAAATCAAGTCAAAGAGAATTTTGATTCAATAATAAGTTCGAAACAGAAGATAGGATAATTCAATTAACAGAATTGGGAGATGGATAAGCTTATTTAATTCACGGGCAATCTTAACCGGATCGACCTTAATTTCAACAATAAGGTCGATGTTGAATTCCAAGGTAAATCAACATTCGATCTCAAGAGATAGAATTCAGGCATAGCAGGAGATAGATAGCATCGTAAACCGAAAATACAGAAATCTTCGGTAAATCGATGTCTATTGTAAATGAGTTTTACCCATTTACAGATAAATTTGGGATTGGCAAGACCGCCGACTCACTATAAAGATCATTCGAAGTGGAGTTATGGGGTACTCCAGAATCAAAAGAAGATAAATAGTGAGAGATATGAATGAAATTTGAAACCGCAGAGAACGTTCCAAAATTCAAAGGGGTTGAGTTAAAAGGAAGAGATTGAAACTCGAGTGGGAGTGATTCTCAAATACATTTACCATATATGCTAAGTTTTGCCTAGAGCTACCAAAAGCTCTGATACCAACTGTAACGACCCGCTATTTTGGACTATTCGCATCCGCACATGTCGGACTTGAATAATTCAAAATACCGAATTGTTAATTTAAATTTGGCAAAACTCAGATATACAGTAAATAAATAATCACAGAATCACAGACACAGAGTAATAATATGCAGCGGAAGTAAAGGAAATAGTAGTTCATGAAGCTACTATATAAATATATAAGATACATCAGAGTTTACAACAGAAGTGTAACACGATACAACAGGTACAAATAAGAATACATCACTGGAATCATCGAATACTGAAAGCAGAATAGATGGCTGGATCTTCAAGCAAAGCTCCAACTCCAAAGGTGAGTCTTGAATACTGGTACACTCAGTCTGACCCGAGCATAAAGCAAAACACAAAACACTCGAATCAGGATTAATATTCTCATATCAATAAATCCAACTCAAGTGAAATAGCAATCGAAATACAAGTAACTCAAAGGATGTTGGAATCACCATCCTCTAAGGATCCGTTAAACTATCTACTATGTAGTAGTGTACGCTAAATAGATAATGTCTATCAGTAATATAAAATATCAAAATAGTGTTAAGGCGTTACCATTATCCCCCTTAACACATTTTTATACAAGCGTTATAGTCTATACAGCACTGTAAACTCCACCGTAAACTAGTGGGATATCAGGGAGTACTCCATAGGTATAACACAAAACAAACTCGTAGTGGTCGCGTATATGAGAATACAAGTATGACAAGGTACATGAGGCAATACCCAAGGTAGTGAAACTACCGTTCGCCTGATCCGGACTGGTGAGAACGCATCGCCGCAGCGATCGCAACACCGCGAAACAACACTCCTGAAATTTTACGAAGAAGTGTGTCCGCTCGAGGTGGCTAACCCCATTTGGCCCGGCACGGCTCCTGATTTTAGTCATTTCCAATTTGACACAAGTGTCAAGGCTATCCATTATCGTTCTCCTTCTTCAGTCATCACGTACATCAATTCAACCACTTCATTCTGGATCTTCACTCCGCGTATAGTTATTAAAGTGGTTTTCAGTTTAGATAGAGAGTATATCCATAACCGATTCCGGTCTCTTTAATAACTTCCGTAATTATTACACCGATTGGTCGTTTAGTAAATTTCAAACTAAATCAAATTCAATTTCAATTTCAATTCGTAAATCAACATTTCGTTTGTCTTTCTAAATCAATTTCCCAAGTTTACGTTTCAAAACTTTCAAATTACCATTTCAAAATCTTATAATTCGATTTCAACTTTCATATTTCAACTTTCGTTTAAACAATTCAAATATTGATTCAATTACATATATAAATTTCATTCCAAAGTCATTTAAAATGGTTTAATTTTTTATTCCGAAAAGGAGAAAAGGAAGGAGGTAGGAGAATAGAAACAACCAGAAGAAATAGACTGGATTATATAACATTCAATTAATTTAAACCATATAGATTTCAATTTAAATAAATTTATATTCAACAATTTGTTTTTAAATTCAAGTTTTCATTAAATCGATTTCACATTTGTCAATGTTAGTTACAAAAGGTTTCTTTCAAATGAAATTCAATTTATATTCACTAATTCAAGATACTACCTTAAGTTGATTTAATTCAATTTATTAACTTTCAAAACAAAATTTTATTTGTAAAGGCAATTTATTTTACATTCTCCAATTTTCTTAAATTAACAATTTCAAAGATCATAAATTTGAATAGTCATTTATTATAATAATACTTTGTTCGACAAATTTAGTTCTTCTTTACTTCATATTATTATTAAAGTTATTCTACTTAATATATCTTATCACATATATACTAAATATATTTACATTTATTATAACTACTCAAATTTGTTTTAAAATTCCTTTAATATCATTTAATATTGTATAATATTCAATTTCATAGTTAACTTTCGAAAATTTAGGTAAGTTATATTAGACTGAAATTGGGTATTATACTAGTAAAATTCACTATTTCCATTATCTCGAGCTTACATATTTATTCAAAAATTTGGTTCATTTTGTATTTGAGATTTCTCTCAACAAAATTTAAGAATCAAATTTCCGATTTTTTTTCAAACTATTTAGTAATAAATAAATATAAATACTATAGATATCAAATCAATTTTAAAATCTTCAATATATATTAAAAATCAAGTCATGTTTAGAAATCCAAATCAATTTTTTTTTTCAAAACAAACCGTAGTAAGCTACAGAATAGTCTCCCCACTTCAAAACTCGAAAATGAATGTCGATGATGCGGCCGTCATCACCGAAATTATTTTCCAGCGACAAAATAGGAGAGCACTGATTTTAAACATTTAAAATTCCTTGAAAAGATTTCTATTCAAAAATACTTTAGATAATACATTTTAAAACCTTTAAAACCAAAGTTTGAAATCACCGAAAATTTAAATTCTCAAATTCTTGATTTAAATACGTTTCAAATTCGAAATCAAATTATAGCCAAATTTTATAAATTCATTTATTTATATTATGCAACAGTCAATGATTTATAAAATAAATGAAAATTAAATTTTAACATTTCGAACAACAGATTCATTAACATTTTAATTTCAGAAAAAATAATAATTATATTTATAATATAATCATACAAAACTATTTTATTTACCAAATTTAAAAAAATACTATTGTGTCAGTTTGCTCTGTTCAAGTGTTTTGGAAATCCTATCGATAGCGTTGATCAGACGAATCGATCGAAAAACCAAATCAGCATCAACAACTCAAACATCACAATATATAATAAAACATTTTAATCATTAATTTACAAAATGTAACGCCCCGAAAATTTTTCGACTCTCGAAGATCCGACATCGACACTCACTTTATCGACTGCCGAATATCGAAGGCCGAAAACCGAGATGTTATGGGTTTTAAAAAGAAAAGAAAAAGAAAGAAGAGAGAAAAAGAAGAAAGAAAAAGAAAAATAGAGGGAAAAGAAGATAGACAATTTTTTAGAAAAACAGAGAAAGAAAACAGAGAATTTGAAAAATAGAAGATAGAAGAATTTTAAAATAGAAGAAAATAGAAGAATTTTAAAAATAGAACGAACAGAAAGGAAACAACAGAACAACAACAGAATCTCACAATTCGCAGCGGAACAACATATAATAATAAATGAATAATCTTTAAACAAAGAATTATATCAGTTATTACATTACATACATTTCATTACATCATATCATCAGAGTATACAACATCAACAACATCAAACAGTGCAGCGGAAAAAGAAATACTATATAAGTAATATGCCATGCCATCCAGCTTGCCTCCAGCAACTCCAGAATATCCAGAATATCCTGATAAACCTAACTCTTAACTGCCCGTGTGGAAATTGGTGGGCACCCAGAGTTTAGGAAGGAAAACAATAAACTCCAAGTCAGTCATGTGACTGGTGTGAGAACTCAAAACAGTTTATTTATCTTTAAAATCAAAATAGAAGAATATCTTTAAATCAATTCGCAATGCTTTTAAAAAATGAGACTACCATAAGGCCTCCCGCACACACACACATGCAAACGCAGAATCGGAGGAGATTTCTCCTTATGATAGTCAAAGATGCTTGATACGCATTTAAAATAACATTTGATATTATTATTAGTGTATAGTGTAGAAAAAATTCATTTCGAAAGTAGAATATAAATCTTAGCCAGCATAGACATTTCGAACTATGCCTACTATAGCTACCATCCAAACAGTGGTGACCACCATAAGTGAATAGCAGGTTCTACAACTAATACCGTACAAGTTTCGTATTGGGAATTGGATTTCCAACAAATGGTCAGGCCAAGGAACTTCCCATTGCCACTGAGAATGCCTCTGGAAAGACATCCCCGAGAACCAAACCGGAACTCTGCCAACACAAGGCCGGGTTACCCCTTAACTGGGTAACTACTGACACGAGCACGCCATTCCCCGGTCCTTTAGGACCTTTTCAACCGAGCGCTCGATATCCAACATCACACCATAATAAATAGAGTGTTTTCAACATGAGTAAGTATCTGGGCTCCATACCATGATACCACCCCTTTCCAGAAGGAAATGCACATACCCTAAGGGGAGCTACAGCAACCCCTAATAACCTTGCCGCATCTTTCCTGTTTTGACCATTTCCGGGATGTGAGGCTCGACGAAGTCACGTCCACAAAAACATACTTTATACAAAAGCCATGCTTTGGGTCAACAAATGATCAACACAATGATCACTAAGATAGACGATCAAATAAATGATCCTATCACAATAATCAACACAATGATCATTTCAGCATCCCTCAGCATGTCACATTACCAAAATGGGATATATCGCTGATAACTTCAACTATATAACCTTTGAGCTCGTACGTCTCAGAGAAGGGTGTTAAGCAAAGAATAAATTCTCCGCCACCAACAGAAATATATTTGAAAGAAATCGGCTTTATATCTCAACTTGTAATGTCAGACATACAATCCATACAAGTCTGTTCCGGGATCGAACAGAACCGAAGGCACTTACAAAGAAGTCCTTGCAATCCGGATATTCACAATCCTGATAGAATTTCCCATCACTTATGGAATCTCTATACCAGGTGCGACCCAGTGCAGAGACAATCGATAGGTCATCCTATCGCTCTCGCAAATACCGGTCTTCAACACCGATCTTCAAATGCAATTCACAACGACGTATCACATATTCGGAATGGGTTATACGACCCCATGGTCCTTTCCCGGTTAACCCGAATAGTGAGCGCTTATTCAAAATAAGTGTGCATTCAAATTCAATCAATTCACATCAAATACCCATTCAAAGGGAAAACTGATAGTCGGTTATCGAACTATCAATTGATATGCATACATCACCAGATTCCAAATAATTTTCCAAATTATTTATTTTCCCAAAATATCTTTATAAGATATAAAATTTCAACACTTCAAAAATAAATCAATATTTATTTTCAAACAAATTCCACTTTTCACATATAAATTCCATAATGAATTTATATTTCAAAATATCCATGCATATTCGATTTCAATAATTCATTTCAATTTATCTTCAAAAAGATAAATTCTAATTATTCACTTCATATTGTAAAACATTTCCATACTTATCAAAAATAAGTAATCGACAAATCTCTTTATTTTCAACCTTTGAAAATATTCAATATACTTAAATCGAATTAAGTATATTATTCATTCTTTAAGGGAAATCATTCTCTTAAACATTTTTATTTGGGCCAAAACGAATGTTGCGTAAAACATCGTTACAACGTCCCAAAATCACTAGTATAGGGATTCGAAATTAAATAGATATATAAATCCCAATACTATACAACCCATTTCCTTTCGGAAATCATTTACTATAACAACAGTGTTATAGTCCACCATTTCCTTTTATTTCTCGAAAACGTCTATTTCAACAATAAATGTTGAAATCTATGATTTCGAATCTCAACACAATTAAAACATCGTTAAATCGTTTTAATTCTATTTAAAACATTCACATTCAATACATTTTCTTTAACGTATTATTCACTATTCAAAAACGTGAATATACTTCATTAACAAATTTCATCCTTTCTATTCATTTTATTTTAAAGGATTATTCACTGTCTAAAAACGTGAATATAACTCCATTTATAAGTTATAACAATTAACTTATCAAAATAAGTCGTTTGCGAATTTATAAAACAATGTTTATAAATTCCATTTCCATTTATTTCATAACAACTTCCTTTATAAATCTCATTTATTTACCTATTCCAGTTTATAACTCAATTATAACTACAAGTTCATATTATAAGTTAATTACTTATAAAACGATTATTTTACAAAATCGTTCATTTAACTTCCCAAATTATTAATCTTAACTTATAAGATTGTTTATTTATCCAAAATTCATTCTTTCGGTAACTTTATAAATTTTATAAACCTATTGCTTATAAAATTTCATTTATAACTTCACAGTTTATAATTTCATAAATTTCATTCATTTAGGAAATTCATTTTCACTACATTCAAACACTTATAAAAACTCGTTTTATAATGTCCATAATTCAATTCATAAATATCCATTTATAAATCTCTTAATGTAAATTAATTTATATTATTCTTTTAAACGTCTTTAAATTCCTTTAAAATTTCACCGTTCTCTTGATTTATAAAATAATCCAATTTTATAAATCTTATATTCAAACTTTTAATAATAAACTCAAAAATCCAGTTTAAACTATTTTATAAAATCATTGGTTCATATTTCTCAAAAACCAGCTTTTAACTATATTTCACAAAAACCATAATTTTATAACTTTAAAAATTATAACGTTTATTTATTTACAATGGATCAATTCCAAAAATATAGTATATTTTCAAAAATCACTTTAAAACCATTTTAAAATCCCAAAATCTGGGTCCAATGATGCTACACATCAAATAGTAAATCACGATTAACAACGATATCATATATCGATATGATAACCCATCAAATATCAAAATATCTGAAATAAAATAAATACTGTTGAGGAATCCAGTTGGATCCCTCCAACCTGTTTCCTGCATCCAAAAACATTAGCACAATACCAATTTCGCTCCAGTACGAAATTATCGCGGTATATGTTCTTAATAAATATTATCCGCTTAATAACGGCGCAATAGGGTCTCATCCGCTAAACAAAAAATGCGGGAAATCAACAACTGCAATATATACATATGCCAATATATATATATTGATATTATATATAATACCAATTTCACTGTTTATGAAATATTCGCGGTATATGTTTTTACTAAATAACATCCGCTTACTAACGGCGCATAATGTCTATTTTAACAATCAATAATTTACAGTCATCATTCAAACATGCATTCAAATATTTTAAATCTAACTATTTAAAATAAAATCGAAATCTATTCGATTGAGTGAGAAATTCTCACCTTGGTTTTAATTTCCGTTTTAGCTTTTATTTCGAATAAAATTAAACGCGCGTTTAATTTTACCCGAAATTCTCACTAACTCCAAACGACTCCAAACCAACTCCATCGCGTAGTGCTCGTCCATACGATTCCAACGCAACTGAGTTTGCATTTTTTCGACCTCGTATGAAAAAGATATTGATTTTACAAGTTTACACATTTTTTAAATAATAATTTACAACATAATCTTATTAATCTTTATACCCAAGCCAATCTAAGCCATAGGATCTTGCCCCAACCTGATCACAGCCCTTGCACGCACTCCCTCTTCCTCATCACGTCCTTCTCCAGGTTATAGAACGCACGGCCATGAACCCATTAGCTAAAATTAGGGTTAAATAGCTCGGCCACCACGCTCAACTAAATCCCATCACACCTCCGCCATTTCGAAGCCCACGAGACAAGCTAGGTTCGGCCTTAACCCCAGCAAGCTCGGCCTCACCCTCCTCCTAGGGATGCGTGCGCAACTTGCTGCCTTCCCACTCGATTTCCCATCAATCCGTGAAGCCATTCGCGATCTCCACCGTTGATCTCGTAGCTCTCGTCGTGCTCTATCACTTTGTAGTTGAACTTTCTCGCTAATTGTCGACGGATTGGAAGATCTAGAGGGATGAAGTTGGAGCATTTCTGGCCATTGACAGTGGGGGTGGCGGCTAGGTCATAAAATTAGGGTTTAGTGATAGTTTTATCAAATTATGAAGGCAAGGGGTCTATTTATAAGGAACGAGCGACACTATTCATTCCGGATTTTCCGAACTCCGATTTAGACGCCGTAACCAGCGTACCTAGGGTTTATCCCGCGTTCCGGACACAATGGAACAGGTTTCGGAAGCTAATTCGGAAGTATGTGCGAGTTATGGCTGAAAACGTTCAATTTGAATTAAACCGATTTAAATCGATTTCTAGGCGTTTTAATTTGTACCGGACAAACGGTAAATCCAATTGACTTGAAATTTGAAACCTTACAATAATATCACATTTCGGATCCGATGAAACTGGTTTCGTCGAATTCCGAGACTTTTTGAAAAATGGCTAATTTGGCTCGCCAAATTTAAATTAAAAACGATTCGATGCGTTTCGAGCTGCCACGATCAAACGATAGCTCCGATTGACACGAAAATTGAAATCCGGTAATAACTAACTATTACGGATCCAATGAAACTGGTTTCGTTCAATTCTGAGACTGTTCAAAAATTGACTATTTTACAGTCGATTATTAAATATTAAAATATTCAATTTTCACAAATAAACTTTTAATTCGATTTTAAAAGTTCTAAAATATTTCTATAACTCCAGTATGATTAAATAAAATTTTCCAAATTATTTTCAATCATATTTAACTCAATTTTTAATTATTTCCATAATTTAACGTATTAAATTATCGATTAAATTATCCAATTAAATCCAATAATTCAAATAAAAATTTATTTGACTTATAAATTCACTTTTTAATATTTAAAATTAATTAAATATTCAAATTTAAATTATTAAAAATTCTGAGTCGTTACAATCTTTCCCCCTTAAAAGAATTTCGTCCTCGAAATTACAAGTAAGAAAGGTTACAAAATCTATTAACTTTCCAAAATTCATAATTAAACTTCTTACAAGTCTTTACTAAGTTTTCAAATCATACTTAGTTATCTTTTCAAAAACAATAATATCATTTAGCTTTCAACTCTAAAACAAAGTTAAAGTTTTCCAAATTTTCCCAATTTTCTCAAAAATTTTCTAACGCCTTAAATTTCCGGAAAAATTCGCCATGTCTCCTTTGCGCGGCTCGATCCGAAAAAAAAAATGACAGTATATATATCACAAATATACATCTCATCAAGTAATGAGGCATCCCGAAGGGAAAAAGTGTAAAAGTACGATATTTAATCCGAGATATGTACCTTATATTTTATTAGCAAGCATATACGGCTAATATAGCGCTAAAGCGAACTCCAAATGCGAAGCAACGCGATCCGCACCTACTAAACTCAACAAACAACATGAGAACATGCATATATGCAAATAATCTCAATTTACAACATATAGCAACATAACAACTATATATGTTATCATAGCAAATGCAACTAAACAACAAATGCAAACATCAACCAACTATCATCCATAACCAATAAATATTCATTCATATTCTTATTAATATTCAATGAATTGGTTTTCAATTTATCACATTTGATTTATTAACATTGGATTTTATCAACATTCATTCTCAATTTAATTAGTTTACATTCACTAAATAAATCCAATTCACATTCAATTCTATTCAAATTTATTTATTTCTAATTTGAATTCAATTTCATAGCTTTCAATTTCATTAACACTTAATGAATTATATACAATCAACTACAATCATTTAACAACCAAAGTATATATAATACAACCAAATTCTTTTCACTTATATTCATTCAATTTGGTTTAACATTAAATTGATTTCCATTCCAATTTATTCAACTTCTAATAAAATTAGATTTTAATGAATTAACACTTTCATTAATTATTCCTTATCAACTTAAATTACATTCAATTGTTTTAACATTCAATCCATTCATTCAATTCAATTACAAAGTTGAATTTCATTTCATAACTTAAGTTCACATTTCTTTTAATCCACTTGATTATTTACTTCGATACCAAAATCAATTCCATTCAACAACACTTAAGTTATATTCCATTTAAACTTTAAATTCACTTTTATTTACAACTCATATTCATATAGTTTCACTTCTTATATATATAAGTTTATTTCACAATTGTAAACACTTTAATTATAATTCAATTCTTATAATTCATTTGCTTATACAATTATTCTTTTATTTAGATTATTCAAACAACCTAACAATCAACTTATATATACACTTTAATAATTCTGAAAAATTATTCCTTTATATAAAATATAACCAAGGTAAAATTATTTCATTTACCCAATTTAAACAATATTATGTCGAATTGTTCTATTCAAGTGTTTAGAAACCCCTTCGGCAAAGTTGTACATACCGTGCTGAGGAAGGTTCATATGCCACTCAATAAACCAATCATCACAATATAAAACAATTTTATTCACTAACAAATACGCACTCGTATCTATTATTACACTCAAACTCATTCTAGAGTACTACTGACTCTATCTCTAATGAGTAATACCCAACAGAACCATGGTTGTCGCTTAACCATAAGCTCTGATACCAAATGTAACGACGCGGAGGAAGCGGTCACAACCGGTAGGCTTTTCAACCATCCCAGCCCCACCGTGGCTTACACTGGTATCCCAAACTTGCTTTTACGGCCAGCCTCTCGACTGTCACAGCTTACGCCTAACCAACCCCCTAAAAGAGGATGTGTGGGAGTAAGAGTCTCCCGTTCGCCACCAAACCGCGAAGCGAGAACCCCCCATCACATAGCCCAATAGCTTAACAAGACTGGTGTGAGAACTCAAAACAGTTTATTTATCTTTAAAATCAAAATAGAAGAATATCTTTAAATCAATTCGCAATGCTTTTAAAAAATGAGACTACCATAAGGCCTCCCGCACACACACACATGCAAACGCAGAATCGGAGGAGATTTCTCCTTATGATAGTCAAAGATGCTTGATACGCATTTAAAATAACATTTGATATTATTATTAGTGTATAGTGTAGAAAAAATTCATTTCGAAAGTAGAATATAAATCTTAGCCAGCATAGACATTTCGAACTATGCCTACTATAGCTACCATCCAAACAGTGGTGACCACCATAAGTGAATAGCAGGTTCTACAACTAATACCGTACAAGTTTCGTATTGGGAATTGGATTTCCAACAAATGGTCAGGCCAAGGAACTTCCCATTGCCACTGAGAATGCCTCTGGAAAGACATCCCCGAGAACCAAACCGGAACTCTGCCAACACAAGGCCGGGTTACCCCTTAACTGGGTAACTACTGACACGAGCACGCCATTCCCCGGTCCTTTAGGACCTTTTCAACCGAGCGCTCGATATCCAACATCACACCATAATAAATAGAGTGTTTTCAACATGAGTAAGTATCTGGGCTCCATACCATGATACCACCCCTTTCCAGAAGGAAATGCACATACCCTAAGGGGAGCTACAGCAACCCCTAATAACCTTGCCGCATCTTTCCTGTTTTGACCATTTCCGGGATGTGAGGCTCGACGAAGTCACGTCCACAAAAACATACTTTATACAAAAGCCATGCTTTGGGTCAACAAATGATCAACACAATGATCACTAAGATAGACGATCAAATAAATGATCCTATCACAATAATCAACACAATGATCATTTCAGCATCCCTCAGCATGTCACATTACCAAAATGGGATATATCGCTGATAACTTCAACTATATAACCTTTGAGCTCGTACGTCTCAGAGAAGGGTGTTAAGCAAAGAATAAATTCTCCGCCACCAACAGAAATATATTTGAAAGAAATCGGCTTTATATCTCAACTTGTAATGTCAGACATACAATCCATACAAGTCTGTTCCGGGATCGAACAGAACCGAAGGCACTTACAAAGAAGTCCTTGCAATCCGGATATTCACAATCCTGATAGAATTTCCCATCACTTATGGAATCTCTATACCAGGTGCGACCCAGTGCAGAGACAATCGATAGGTCATCCTATCGCTCTCGCAAATACCGGTCTTCAACACCGATCTTCAAATGCAATTCACAACGACGTATCACATATTCGGAATGGGTTATACGACCCCATGGTCCTTTCCCGGTTAACCCGAATAGTGAGCGCTTATTCAAAATAAGTGTGCATTCAAATTCAATCAATTCACATCAAATACCCATTCAAAGGGAAAACTGATAGTCGGTTATCGAACTATCAATTGATATGCATACATCACCAGATTCCAAATAATTTTCCAAATTATTTATTTTCCCAAAATATCTTTATAAGATATAAAATTTCAACACTTCAAAAATAAATCAATATTTATTTTCAAACAAATTCCACTTTTCACATATAAATTCCATAATGAATTTATATTTCAAAATATCCATGCATATTCGATTTCAATAATTCATTTCAATTTATCTTCAAAAAGATAAATTCTAATTATTCACTTCATATTGTAAAACATTTCCATACTTATCAAAAATAAGTAATCGACAAATCTCTTTATTTTCAACCTTTGAAAATATTCAATATACTTAAATCGAATTAAGTATATTATTCATTCTTTAAGGGAAATCATTCTCTTAAACATTTTTATTTGGGCCAAAACGAATGTTGCGTAAAACATCGTTACAACGTCCCAAAATCACTAGTATAGGGATTCGAAATTAAATAGATATATAAATCCCAATACTATACAACCCATTTCCTTTCGGAAATCATTTACTATAACAACAGTGTTATAGTCCACCATTTCCTTTTATTTCTCGAAAACGTCTATTTCAACAATAAATGTTGAAATCTATGATTTCGAATCTCAACACAATTAAAACATCGTTAAATCGTTTTAATTCTATTTAAAACATTCACATTCAATACATTTTCTTTAACGTATTATTCACTATTCAAAAACGTGAATATACTTCATTAACAAATTTCATCCTTTCTATTCATTTTATTTTAAAGGATTATTCACTGTCTAAAAACGTGAATATAACTCCATTTATAAGTTATAACAATTAACTTATCAAAATAAGTCGTTTGCGAATTTATAAAACAATGTTTATAAATTCCATTTCCATTTATTTCATAACAACTTCCTTTATAAATCTCATTTATTTACCTATTCCAGTTTATAACTCAATTATAACTACAAGTTCATATTATAAGTTAATTACTTATAAAACGATTATTTTACAAAATCGTTCATTTAACTTCCCAAATTATTAATCTTAACTTATAAGATTGTTTATTTATCCAAAATTCATTCTTTCGGTAACTTTATAAATTTTATAAACCTATTGCTTATAAAATTTCATTTATAACTTCACAGTTTATAATTTCATAAATTTCATTCATTTAGGAAATTCATTTTCACTACATTCAAACACTTATAAAAACTCGTTTTATAATGTCCATAATTCAATTCATAAATATCCATTTATAAATCTCTTAATGTAAATTAATTTATATTATTCTTTTAAACGTCTTTAAATTCCTTTAAAATTTCACCGTTCTCTTGATTTATAAAATAATCCAATTTTATAAATCTTATATTCAAACTTTTAATAATAAACTCAAAAATCCAGTTTAAACTATTTTATAAAATCATTGGTTCATATTTCTCAAAAACCAGCTTTTAACTATATTTCACAAAAACCATAATTTTATAACTTTAAAAATTATAACGTTTATTTATTTACAATGGATCAATTCCAAAAATATAGTATATTTTCAAAAATCACTTTAAAACCATTTTAAAATCCCAAAATCTGGGTCCAATGATGCTACACATCAAATAGTAAATCACGATTAACAACGATATCATATATCGATATGATAACCCATCAAATATCAAAATATCTGAAATAAAATAAATACTGTTGAGGAATCCAGTTGGATCCCTCCAACCTGTTTCCTGCATCCAAAAACATTAGCACAATACCAATTTCGCTCCAGTACGAAATTATCGCGGTATATGTTCTTAATAAATATTATCCGCTTAATAACGGCGCAATAGGGTCTCATCCGCTAAACAAAAAATGCGGGAAATCAACAACTGCAATATATACATATGCCAATATATATATATATTGATATTATATATAATACCAATTTCACTGTTTATGAAATATTCGCGGTATATGTTTTTACTAAATAACATCCGCTTACTAACGGCGCATAATGTCTATTTTAACAATCAATAATTTACAGTCATCATTCAAACATGCATTCAAATATTTTAAATCTAACTATTTAAAATAAAATCGAAATCTATTCGATTGAGTGAGAAATTCTCACCTTGGTTTTAATTTCCGTTTTAGCTTTTATTTCGAATAAAATTAAACGCGCGTTTAATTTTACCCGAAATTCTCACTAACTCCAAACGACTCCAAACCAACTCCATCGCGTAGTGCTCGTCCATACGATTCCAACGCAACTGAGTTTGCATTTTTTCGACCTCGTATGAAAAAGATATTGATTTTACAAGTTTACACATTTTTTAAATAATAATTTACAACATAATCTTATTAATCTTTATACCCAAGCCAATCTAAGCCATAGGATCTTGCCCCAACCTGATCACAGCCCTTGCACGCACTCCCTCTTCCTCATCACGTCCTTCTCCAGGTTATAGAACGCACGGCCATGAACCCATTAGCTAAAATTAGGGTTAAATAGCTCGGCCACCACGCTCAACTAAATCCCATCACACCTCCGCCATTTCGAAGCCCACGAGACAAGCTAGGTTCGGCCTTAACCCCAGCAAGCTCGGCCTCACCCTCCTCCTAGGGATGCGTGCGCAACTTGCTGCCTTCCCACTCGATTTCCCATCAATCCGTGAAGCCATTCGCGATCTCCACCGTTGATCTCGTAGCTCTCGTCGTGCTCTATCACTTTGTAGTTGAACTTTCTCGCTAATTGTCGACGGATTGGAAGATCTAGAGGGATGAAGTTGGAGCATTTCTGGCCATTGACAGTGGGGGTGGCGGCTAGGTCATAAAATTAGGGTTTAGTGATAGTTTTATCAAATTATGAAGGCAAGGGGTCTATTTATAAGGAACGAGCGACACTATTCATTCCGGATTTTCCGAACTCCGATTTAGACGCCGTAACCAGCGTACCTAGGGTTTATCCCGCGTTCCGGACACAATGGAACAGGTTTCGGAAGCTAATTCGGAAGTATGTGCGAGTTATGGCTGAAAACGTTCAATTTGAATTAAACCGATTTAAATCGATTTCTAGGCGTTTTAATTTGTACCGGACAAACGGTAAATCCAATTGACTTGAAATTTGAAACCTTACAATAATATCACATTTCGGATCCGATGAAACTGGTTTCGTCGAATTCCGAGACTTTTTGAAAAATGGCTAATTTGGCTCGCCAAATTTAAATTAAAAACGATTCGATGCGTTTCGAGCTGCCACGATCAAACGATAGCTCCGATTGACACGAAAATTGAAATCCGGTAATAACTAACTATTACGGATCCAATGAAACTGGTTTCGTTCAATTCTGAGACTGTTCAAAAATTGACTATTTTACAGTCGATTATTAAATATTAAAATATTCAATTTTCACAAATAAACTTTTAATTCGATTTTAAAAGTTCTAAAATATTTCTATAACTCCAGTATGATTAAATAAAATTTTCCAAATTATTTTCAATCATATTTAACTCAATTTTTAATTATTTCCATAATTTAACGTATTAAATTATCGATTAAATTATCCAATTAAATCCAATAATTCAAATAAAAATTTATTTGACTTATAAATTCACTTTTTAATATTTAAAATTAATTAAATATTCAAATTTAAATTATTAAAAATTCTGGGTCGTTACAAATACACTTCCTCGCTCGACGATACAAGAATGGATTTCAAAATAAGAATAGAGGTTCAAATTTTGATGGAAATCAAGTCAAAGAGAATTTTGATTCAATAATAAGTTCGAAACAGAAGATAGGATAATTCAATTAACAGAATTGGGAGATGGATAAGCTTATTTAATTCACGGGCAATCTTAACCGGATCGACCTTAATTTCAACAATAAGGTCGATGTTGAATTCCAAGGTAAATCAACATTCGATCTCAAGAGATAGAATTCAGGCATAGCAGGAGATAGATAGCATCGTAAACCGAAAATACAGAAATCTTCGGTAAATCGATGTCTATTGTAAATGAGTTTTACCCATTTACAGATAAATTTGGGATTGGCAAGACCGCCGACTCACTATAAAGATCATTCGAAGTGGAGTTATGGGGTACTCCAGAATCAAAAGAAGATAAATAGTGAGAGATATGAATGAAATTTGAAACCGCAGAGAACGTTCCAAAATTCAAAGGGGTTGAGTTAAAAGGAAGAGATTGAAACTCGAGTGGGAGTGATTCTCAAATACATTTACCATATATGCTAAGTTTTGCCTAGAGCTACCAAAAGCTCTGATACCAACTGTAACGACCCGCTATTTTGGACTATTCGCATTCGCACATGTCGGACTTGAATAATTCAAAATACCGAATTGTTAATTTAAATTTGGCAAAACTCAGATATACAGTAAATAAATAATCACAGAATCACAGACACAGAGTAATAATATGCAGCGGAAGTAAAGGAAATAGTAGTTCATGAAGCTACTATATAAATATATAAGATACATCAGAGTTTACAACAGAAGTGTAACACGATACAACAGGTACAAATAAGAATACATCACTGGAATCATCGAATACTGAAAGCAGAATAGATGGCTGGATCTTCAAGCAAAGCTCCAACTCCAAAGGTGAGTCTTGAATACTGGTACACTCAGTCTGACCCGAGCATAAAGCAAAACACAAAACACTCGAATCAGGATTAATATTCTCATATCAATAAATCCAACTCAAGTGAAATAGCAATCGAAATACAAGTAACTCAAAGGATGTTGGAATCACCATCCTCTAAGGATCCGTTAAACTATCTACTATGTAGTAGTGTACGCTAAATAGATAATGTCTATCAGTAATATAAAATATCAAAATAGTGTTAAGGCGTTACCATTATCCCCCTTAACACATTTTTATACAAGCGTTATAGTCTATACAGCACTGTAAACTCCACCGTAAACTAGTGGGATATCAGGGAGTACTCCATAGGTATAACACAAAACAAACTCGTAGTGGTCGCGTATATGAGAATACAAGTATGACAAGGTACATGAGGCAATACCCAAGGTAGTGAAACTACCGTTCGCCTGATCCGGACTGGTGAGAACGCATCGCCGCAGCGATCGCAACACCGCGAAACAACACTCCTGAAATTCCGAGGGTGCACCAATCAATCACAAGTAATGAGTAGTAGTTACGAAGAAGTGTGTCCGCTCGAGGTGGCTAACCCCATTTGGCCCGGCACGGCTCCTGATTTTAGTCATTTCCAATTTGACACAAGTGTCAAGGCTATCCATTATCATTCTCCTTCTTCAGTCATCACGTACATCAATTCAACCACTTCATTCTGGATCTTCACTCCGCGTATAGTTATTAAAGTGGTTTTCAGTTTAGATAGAGAGTATATCCATAACCGATTCCGGTCTCTTTAATAACTTCCGTAATTATTACACCGATTGGTCGTTTAGTAAATTTCAAACTAAATCAAATTCAATTTCAATTTCAATTCGTAAATCAACATTTCGTTTGTCTTTCTAAATCAATTTCCCAAGTTTACGTTTCAAAACTTCCAAATTACCATTTCAAAATCTTATAATTCGATTTCAACTTTCATATTTCAACTTTCATTTAAACAATTCAAATATTGATTCAATTACATATATAAATTTCATTCCAAAGTCATTTAAAATGGTTTAATTTTTTATTCAAAACAATTTAAATTCATTTATCGATTTCATTCCATATTCATTAAGTAAATTTGTCATTCAAAACAACTTCTATTTAAATTCCAATTTATTTAAATCAATTACTTACGTTCAACTTCGTTATATCAAAACTCCAAATTGAAATAAATTAAATTCGTCAAATCAATTCTTTAAATTACAAGTCTTACAGTTATTACAATAAAACGCATTTTATTTCTTGTTAAAGAAATTCAATTTGATTTATTCACTTACTTAAATTTTTCAAACTTAATTAAATAAGAAACCCAATTTCATTTATTAACGAAGTTCGAATTCACTTATTCAAAAGTTCAATTTCTCTTATCAAAGAATTCAATTTTTATTCAATTATCAAATAATTCAATCTTTTTCAATTATTAAATAATTTCAATCTTAATTATTAATAATTTCAAAACTTAAAATTTTCAAACTTAATTATAAATTCAACTTAATTATTAAATCATTTCAAACTTAATTCAATGAATAATTCCAAATTTTATCGTCAAATAATTCATTTCAAACAACGCTCTTTCATCATTTATTACATTAATATTTTGTTTCAAATTCCAATATTAACAATTTCCTTTAATCAAAATTTACGTCCAATTTTTATTTCAAAACCTTATTATTCAAATAAAATCTTTATTTTATTTCAAATCAAATAATTGACCAATCGGGTTTAATTTAATTCTCTATCTTAAGTCAAGTTCATTTTGGGTATTTATCATTTCAACCCGATTCCAATTCCAATTCAAAAAAATCAAAACATAACAAAGGGAACTTGCAGTGTGATAACTGGGATGGTGTCAAAGTAAATAAACAAGCAATAACACAATCAATAACAATCCAATAATTAATTCAAATAATCCCGAAATAATCGTATTAATTCGCATTGTTGTTTGTGCGAATTAATATAATTATCTCTAGAATCTACACTATCATTGCATGTAGACTAAAGATTATTACATTACGGTTTTCCCACTTGTCGTTCAATTTCAATTTCAAATTTAATATTACGACAATTGATCCAATATACGTTCAAAGGTTCAAAATGTAATTTATCAAATTCTACGTGTCAATTAACTTAACCATTAAAAGGGTCATATTATTCAAATTAACAAATCAAATTCAACACCTATGTCGATTTACAATTTTAAACTATCATACGCCAAATTCAATTGCATAATATTTATCACTTTATACATTACAATTTACATCCAATCTAAACAACAAAAAAATCAATCAATCATCAACCAAACTGGATTATCATCGTATAATTAACTGATAATGGTGTCAGATGTCAAAGGTGAACTGATACGTAAATAACAGTGCAATAAATAACAGCAGCATATTTCAATTGTCGTTTCAATTGAAATCAAATTTAATAAATAAAAGAACATTAATCGTAAGTGATTGCTCACCTTTCGAGGCTAGAGAGTTGAATAGACAACGAAGTTGAGTCACGGATCGCAAGCACGACTTTCGGAATAACTAGATTGGCACGAATCGACTAGCAAAGCTGTTAAATATGAATCGTCGAAATCAAATCAGAATAGGAGCGACGAAAGTAAATGGTATCAGTAAACATATATACATAACTATATTCCACATAAAATATATAATAAAAAAAAATCAATTTTAAACATATATTTTCAAATCGATATTTAATTTAACACAGATAAAATTCCATAGATATGCATTTCTAACGCCATCTTACAATTAAATCGCATATATTTAAATTCAAACATATTATCATTTATTTATTATTATTATTATTTATTAACAACAATATCCAAAATCATCTTTCTTAAATACAACATTTAAAAGAAATCAAATCAAAACATTCAACATAGCAATAATTTCAAAACATGTCCTGCGTCAAAGTTTAACAATATAATTCTATGTGCTACCGAGATCGAAATGGTCTGAAATTTGGTATGAATAAAGATCAAAACTTGTATTTCAAACTGCAAAAGAATCACTTGATTTGGACAAGAGACGAGAAAAGTTACGATGTCACGAACATAGACTCAGGCCATGTTGCGACTGTCAAATGTTCACGTCTGAAAACCTCTCAGGGTCTGACTTCCAGGTAAGAAACAGAGGACTGAACCACCTCGTATGAAGCTAAAATTTTATATACAGAAATGAGAAAACTTTATCTTTTAAACAAAAAAAGAATCACCGTATTCCGACGTAATACGGAAGAGATACGATGCGTCAAACATGAACACAGGTCGTGTTTGCAGCAGTGTAAAATAATACCAAGTACAAAAGAACAGCTGTCTGGGTCAAACTTCTAGACCCTCGACCACTAATCAAACGATGTCGGATTTTGCTGAAATTTGACATGCATAAACTAGGTAACTTCGACTCTTTTTTTAAAAATAGAATCAACCCATTCCGATAAAACATGAGTGAGATATGATATCGTGAACATGAAGTCTAACTTCTGTTCAGAAAAAAATAAACAAAACAAGACAGCCCAAAATTTTCAAAACCATGTACCGTATACATCAATATCATAAAATATTTAACAAAACCAAAATATTATATAAATAGAAATGTATAAAGGGTAATAATGTATAACATATGCTTAACAAATCTTATACATACAACTTACAGACTATATAACTTTCATATATGCTTTAACAAACCGTTATATTACTACAGCAAGACTAGTATGTATATTACTGAAAGTCTCAGATCAAGCTAACTTTACAATCATACAAGAATCTCAGCTCATATATGTAAATACACCCTGAAACTATTACAACGCAAATAAAGTTGCAGTGTAATATATATATACACATTACTGACACACGTATAGTTTAATCTCTAAATCTATTCTGCAAACTAACCTATACAATATGCTTACCCTATAATATACAATACGTGTAACAAGTACATAAAATTTTAAAATCAAAGACAAAGGACTATATAGTATATATAAATTTATGTCTAAGTTTGAAAACCCATCAGCAAAGTATGTAAATCTCATATTCTTACTAAGTCAAATGTACATGTAAAACTTATATAAACTTTAAAACTTTATAAACTTTGTAAGATATACTGTATAACTCGATTTTATCAACAACTATATATATATACATTCTAACCTGATAAATAAATATGAATAGAATACCTATAAAGAGAAAGGCTAGAGATGGTGATCGATCAAGGAGGAGGCATAAGGCCGGCGATGTTGATGAAGCATGGGGTTTCGAGGAGGGTGGAGTTGTGTGCTCCGTCGGTGGAGGTGTTAGGCGAGGCGTGGTGTGGAGAGTGTGCGGACGGAGCTCGGTTGAAGGCTTGGAGGCGGTGGTTTCGCTGGCATGGGGAGGTGCGCTCGGCAGGGAAGTGCAAGCGGAGGTTGCAGGGAAGAGGCGGAAGCGGACTTGGCGAGGTGGGTTGCAGAGCAATGGCGACCGGAGGAACATTCGGTGTGGGGAAAGGAGGGGTCGGGTCCAAGCGCATGGAGGGAGGAAGAGAGGGCCAAGCGCATGGAGGGAGGAAGAGAGGGCATGCTGTGATGCGTTGAGATGGGGTATGGGTCGGCGAAGGTGTCTTTGCGTGCGACAGAGGAGGGGCGATGACTGGCCGATGTTGATGAGGCGTGTGGAAAGAGGAGAGGAAGAAGTAACGTTTTGTAATAATGTTATATACATATTTTTTAGAAGGTTGCTGAAGAAAGAAGGGGAGAGCATGTTTTTGCATGGATCTTGAAACATATGGTATAACATGAAAGTCCAGCAAATGAAAGTCTCATGCCTCTTCGCATCCAAGTTGCTTTAAATTCTACACTTATTTCTATATATTAAACGATGTGAATACCGAAAGCAAAAGTCAAATTCAGATATAAATAAAAGCAAACGGCTGTTTAGTTGCCTTAGGGAACAACAAAAAACATGGGAATCATAAGGACACGAACCGGTACCGATACAAGGTCATTTCGTAGATTTCCGCTGTGTACCGGAGTTCAAAACACAGAAACAAATATACGGCAAATATCAGCACGACGAGACAATCAAAACGGTATATGGAAATCAATGGTACGATTGAATTATAAAAATTCGAAATTTCTACTAGCGGAAAATGCATAAAAATCGCAGAAATTTAAGATCGACGGAGCCAAAGATGTCCGAATTTGGAAAAACGACAAACTGACAATTTGCTCAAAAGATGGTTTAGAATTTTTCTATGTAAAAATATTTTGGTTTTGAAAATGTTTTATTTTCATCGCTTTTTAACTGATTAAATTGAAGTAAATTTGCGCACGAAATAAACTTTAATAATTTCGGACGAAAATTTACCAGTTGTTATGTTTAACTAGACGCATTACAAATATCAAATTTATATTCCAAAATTTTATCGTTTAAAATCGCACAAAATTTCAATTAATACGTTATTAAAACCGGTTAAATTTACGGGTCGTTACAAATACCAAACAGCTACCGTGTAACCCATGGGCTGCACACTATATTATTGTTAAAAAAATGTTAAATAGATTTTGTATGCAATATAGTTGGAATTGTCAGTATAAATAAATTATGTGATTTATTTATGCATTTAAATAATTAAATTTTTTTCAGTATAACAAGTGATATACCGACTTGTTATCTTTTAGGATTTAATATTTTTTAACTGAATAAGTAAATAGTAGTTAGTTACATTTATTTAATTAATTCAAAAGTTAATCTTTTTTTGATTAATCTTTCTTTAGATAGATTTGATATTTGATGTTTAATACGTTTGATTAATAAATAAATGATGCATAGGTAGAACTTTTGATGTTTCATAAGAGAGTGACGAGCATATCTAAAATTGAAAGTGTACTAAAAAATTGATATATTTTATGCATGTAAAAGTCTTGCAACAAATCTTAAAATATTTGTTTAAATGAATATATGATATTACCAATTTATCAGAAAATAATTAATTATAGATTAAAAGATATTGAAAAAGAAAATAAGACCGGAAACATATTTTATTTCAGTTATCGTAAAAACATATTTTAATTTTTACCCATTATTTTATACTTTAACAAATGTTTAAATAAAATTATGTAAATGATAATCATACATTCGTCCCAAGATAAGAGAGCATTTATATATTTATTGTTTTTGTCAATAGTATTAATATATCGGAGATCAATAGTATTAATTTATCAGAGATCTTGTAAAAAAACAAAGAAGCTGTTTGCACATGATTGTAGTTAAAGTTGATAGCGATAATGGTGTCCATGTTTGCATAGTTCAAAGTACACATGCTTCTTTCGATATAGATATAACTCTAGTTGCTGTATTTTGGAAGATTAATTCATAAATTTGCATTCATATATGAAGTAAAGTGACTGGTGTACATCATGGTGCAATTGAAGTTCTTAGGACGATATCTACTGATAATTTTATATGATTTTATTGATCACTGTGAATTGCTTGGTAAAACTTGAGATGGGATTTTAACCTTTAGCTTTTAGGGTGAAGGGTGATTGTAAGGTGATGAGTGGAGTACTGAATGAACAGATTTATTTGATGTTAGTGAATCATATGGCCAACATAGAAAAAGTGACAAGTTGAAGCTTGAATTAGAGGTATGTGGGTTTTCTGTATGATGATCATTTTGATAATCTTATTTTCAACAAATTTTTGTATATCAGATTCATGTTTTGGGTAAGATTTCAAATTTGATTAGCGTGCCAGACATTCCGGCCCAGTTTCGGTATGGCCGGGTCAGAATTTCACTAAATATTCGGTTCTAGATTTTACCAAAAAAAGAAAAAACACATTCGTAAAACTCAATTCGAGTTAAAATTATCGTTAAATAACTCAAAATCACTTGGAAAAAGGGAATCTTTCGTAGATGATATTATCTCAATCAGTTTAACTTCAACTTTTTACAGAAGAAACATGTTGAAACTGTGCATTTTTTTGCTGTACGGAAGTGGCATAGAAGCAATTCGAAAACACTGCAGAAAAAAAACTTAATTAAACTACCACTAGTTTTCCATCACTGAGCTTCATATAGCAAGCAAGTTTTTTTGGTTGTGTGAATTGTGACGATTGTAGCATAAGTTTATCTTAGTATTAAATATTATTTATGTAATTATCTATAATTTGGACCGAAAAGTGTCAATATCTGCAAGTTGGAATTAAAGCGAAATTTCCATATTTTTTGAAACGGTTTTGACAATTTCAACTGACCAAAATAGAATCAGAAAACAGAATTTTGAACTTTGGTTTCAGGTTGGTTATTCACGATGCAAGCCTTTCCGGTAATGCTATACCATATGAAAGCCTTTCATGTTTGACCCTTTTTTAACTGATGTTGAGCTGGGAAATCCACGAATATGCTTGTAATGCATGCATATGTACTGCATTTTCATTTGACTAACATCAGTTGATAGGTTTCATCACAATTATCACAATTATATATAAGCCAATTGTAATTCAGTTACTTATATTAGCATGTCATAGCTACTGGTGAATGGTGAAATATATACATAGAAACTAAGGCCTTCATAATATTCAATAATCGTCACTGCTCACCTTGCCATTTTCCATCTCACATATTAATTCCTTAGAATTCCTACATAGACATATTTACCATAAACATTGGTAACACAGTGTAATGATTCTATACAGCCTGCTCGTGCTGTAAAGTCGTGCAAAGATTATGGGATGCATAGATCATTAGAACTATAAAGAATGCTGTTTTTCCCTCCTTTTTTTTCCTACCACTACATGAATTTCCTTAGAAGTAGTTAGCTTACTTTTTAATTATCAGACTAATAACCATCACATGTTTTTTGTTGGAGCATCTTCTTCTTCTTGGGATTTTTTTCTACTCCTCAGAGGTGTTTTTATTGTCATTACTAGAAACGAGGCTCTTCGTGTTGCTTTTATACTTGAGGAGGATATAGCAAATGGAAATAGAGAATACTATTCGAAACTTGTTAAGGCTGACATGCATGGCAAGGACCAAGTAATTTTCTACCTTCTCAAAAATGAATTTGTACACATATGATGGAACAGCACATGATATTATTGTTTCTTGGGTTCTTAATTACTTTCTTTCTCTTATCAGGAAGTTTATTCTATAAAGCTTCCAGGAAATCCTAATCTTGGGGAAGGGAAGCCTGAAAATCAAAACCATGCTATAATATTCACTCGTGGGGATGCTATCCAGACCATTGATATGAAATTACATTTAAAACCCTAAGAGGGGTCTAAGTTGTTAACAACAGCCGATGCTTATTCCTTCAATGCATCATTTTCCATCATTCCACCACTATTTTTTTGGAGGTGAATACATGAGGAAGCTAACCACATGTTAGTATTCTGCAGGATCATATGGATATGCAGATTGCACAGCTCAACTTCAGGTAGCTTAAGTACAAAATAGGATGAAGGTTTGTGCATTTGAAGACCATCTTCTGCTTAATTTATCCACTGTCAACGATACATTCTCTTCACTTTATATATGTATTTTTGTGTGTCTACATATAACATGCTGCATTTATTTTTTACTACTGACTGTCTGATTATATACTGTGGAATTTATTTATGTTTTTCATTCTTTTGTCGAATTATTAAATTCGATTATGTATTTGCCATCAAATTTTATTTTGAATGATTGTAATATTGCATGCAATAATTGTTTGTTATAATCAATAATACATATACAGTCTATGTGAGTACTATAATAATGGTTTCTGAGAATGGCTTTTTTGCATTAGGTATAAATAGCTGATGCGATAGAGGGATTAGTTTGCATCGGTTGTTATAAAAAACCGATGCAATAGAGGGATTACTTTGCATCGGTTTTTAACAACAACCTATGCAACAAGTTCCTTTGTTGCATCGGTTTTCATTACAACCGATACAACATGGGGGCTGTGTCCAAGCTACCAACTACGATATTTACATCAGTTGTTAGTAACAACCGATGCAAAAAGGACCTTTTTGCATCGGTTTCAGAACTGATGCAAAAGTGTTAAGCCTGTTGCATCGGTTGCATATGCATCGGTTGTTGAACAGATGTAAAAAGAGGGTAAACAACCGATGCAAATGGCATGTTTTGTAGTAGTGCAAGAACCTAATTAACTTTATCCTCCATGACATTAAACTAATTCTTGGGATGTGGCATAATTTCCCTAGCAACCTTAGGTTTGAGTCCTTGGATAAACTTCTCTATAACACTCCATATTTTTATAACATTATTTAGAATATTTAATTAGCTAAATTAAATAAAATAATGTGATGATTAATAGTTTGAGATTTGATCATAATGAAGGGTAGCCGCTCCATGCTAACATGTAAATCAAAATGAGATAACATGAATACAAGAATTAGGAAATAAAGGGAGGGTAAAATAGGAAATAGGATGGACTTATACCCAAAACCCTTAGGAATGAAAATACACACTCATTTCATTTACTCTCTAATAAAATACTTCAACGGCGGCCACCATTTTTAATCTCAGGGAAGATAAGCTAGGATTTTCAAGAGGAAGAAGTTAATCAACCTATTCAATATCAAATCTCACATCTTTTAATCACTCAGCTAAAGTGAATGATTACTACATCCCTCTTTACTAACAGTTTTGGGTTTTAAGTTAAACCCGAAATGATTTTGCACGATAATACCATGTTTTGAATGATCAAAGGTTTATACATACTTGTTGATGACTTATGCATGTACATACTAGATTTTATGATATGTTTGATATGAAAACCCTAATAAATGCAAAACAAATATCTTGAAAATTTAAATATAGATCAGAAATATTATTATAGAGACGATTTTCAATTTTCATAATTTTTTGAATAAATGTGGATTTTACAATAATTTTCTAGTGAAGAAAATGATTTATCGATTATGAATTATTTACGTCTAATAAATAATTATTTGGGTCTAAAATTCCTATATGTTAGAAAACATATGTAATTTGATTTTTTGGAATTTTTCTCGATTTTTCCTAAGTATTTTGATGAATATATAATTATTTAAGGCGTCGACTTCAATGTTGTATATATTTAATTAAGGAGAAGGGGCATTTTATATAATAAAATCATTGTTTGTTTTTGAAATTATTGGCAGCATTTTTCTGAAAAGTATTTAACAAGCAATGAAAATTTGGAAAACAAAGGCATGTTAGTTGAAAAGTTTTCTCTTTTAAATTAAAACAAAAGTAACATGATTTTAGCACGTTCCGCCACTTTCGATACAGGAGGTTCCGACCCATACCTTCCACCACCAATGGTTTCAAAACCAAAGCTCATGGTATTAAGCTATTTGGTACGTAGCACTTTGGACAAAGGTGAAGGGGTACATGGTCAAAACTTTAGATCCCGAAGGGGTTGGACTATGTTTGTTTGAAAACAGGAGTAGCGTCTGCTTTGCTTTCAAAGGGCGTAGGTTTCGACTCAGTTGCTTTTGGCTGGGTCAAATATTTTCAAAGGAAAGGTTTTAACTTGGTTGCATTCTTTTATTTTAAGTAAAGCTTTCGAAGGAGGTCGAAACACTTAGTTGCCGCCTTTCCACCTTTCGAATTCAATGGTTTCGAAAGATATACTTTACTTTAGAAAAAAAATCAGCCACTTCTCCCATGTTTTCGAAGGGATGGTTTCGACTCAATTACTTCTTTACTTAGGAGCAGGTTTTGAACGGAAGGTTTCGACTTAGATGTTTTTGAACCTTTTTATTCCGATTGAAGTATAACCCAAAGGTTTCAAAAGAGATGACTTATATGATTTTGAAAGGTGTTTTTTCACATGTTTTAAATTGAACCCGATTGCTTTCGAAAGGTTTGAGTGTTTAAAGATTTAATGCTTTCGAAAGGTTTTTAAATGGTTCGAAGGGGTGGCTCCCTAAAGGGTTACGAATGAGTCAAAAGGTGTTAATTTCTAATAGTTTCAAAAGGGAAGAAATGGAAGGTTTTTCCAAGGTTTTCTAAAGGCAATGTTTTGAAGTATTTTAAGAAAGGATGTCTAAGATTTTAATGCGTTCAAAAAGAAGGCTTCCAAAGGTTTCAAAAGGGTTTTATGTATGGTTTAAAAGGAAAGATTTGGCCTTTCGGCCTAGATAAATAAAGGGATTTTACATGGTTTCGAAAGAGCTGCTTTCGAACATTTAAAAAAGGGTATTTCCAAGTGCTTAAATGTTTTCATCAACTAAAGTTTGTGAAAAGAATATATATGTATAACATGGCTAGGTGATTTTAAGTAAAGGATAAAGATTAAATATATTACTTGTGTGAGTTTGATTTAAAGGTATTAAATCATTTTGAAAAGGTTTTCAAGGAAATTATGGAAGGAAATAACTAAGTGAAATGACTCTGATATTAGAATACCAGATGGGACAGGTATAGGGTCGCACCTTATACATTAGGTATTGGCCCCAACTAATTGTTATCCAAAATTCCAATGTGTAGGGCTTTGCCACAGGTAAGACTATAATTATGATTACATACATAAGGGAATATATGTTTGTATATAGATATGTTATTGGTAAGCCCGCAAAACCATTAGGATCAGGTGACCTAGGAGATGATTAAGTTAGAATAGACCGTCCAAAAGAGAAGTATTAAGTAGATAATTAAGGACAGATCGTCCAAAAAAGGAGTGTCTAATAGTTGTTAGATTAATTTTGTTTATATTGTCCGGTAGCTCGAGTTAGCCAAACAAAACTTAAACAAAACTTATGAGTTTGAACAGATAGTTCATTTATTACCTGATATTTATGTATGTTTACATAATGATGCTTTACAATATTTAACCAATTTCATTTGAAGATAAAAGGTTTTGCAAAAGATATGTTTTAAATGGATGTTACTGTGGGGAAACGCATTTCGCTAAGCGGCATGATCTCACTTAACATTAATTAACCGGGATGATTAGTATTATTCACACCAGGCTTTATGTCTGACTCAAAGTTTAAGTTTTCCCCTTAATCTCTTAGGTGCTCAAAATTGATTTGAGTACACTGAGGGATTAAGGTTTTTTAGGTTTTTAGTAGGATGATGAATAAAGCTACCGGAGGCAAGCAAGAGGCTAAGGGATAGCCAACTAGGAATTGCAGTTCTTTGCCTAGTTGTTGTTATTTTCGTTGTGTATGTACTAAGTCAATTATGACTATATGTCTCTGATCATCTAAGGGGATATCTTCATATACCGCTCTTGGCGTATTTTGCAATAATAAGTATATTTATCATTGCCTAGGAATGCATTGGGGTTGTGTAAAATGAATATGGAACATCTGTTTTGAATGTAATGAAGAAAAAAGCTGTTTCGAAATCTGTGATTTATTTCATATTCAAGTGCTTCTGATATTATAAATGCCATTAACGTAGCCGTATTTAGTCGTCGGAAGCTAATACTGTAGATGACTGCAGCATTTACAGTGCTTAGTTTTGGGCCTCTAGATAGGGGATGTTACAGCTTGGTATCAAAGCTTGGTATACAAAATACTTTAACTAAAAATGATTTTTGAAAACATGATCCTTAGGAAAGTTAAGATCGAGGCATTAGCTTATTTGGAAAAGAAGAAAGAAAGGGAGGTTCAAAGCGGATAAGGCCAGAAAAGGAAAGTTTCCATAGAAAGATTGCTCAAAAAGGAGGTCCAGCATAGAAGGGAAAGTCCAAGGTGGTCCGTTATAAATGCAATAAGAAAGGAATTATGCTCATGAGTGCCGTATTGGAATGAAAAAGTAAAAGAGGCGGTTGGAAAGAATAATGTCAGATGTTTTAGTTATGATCAGATCGATCATTACAAGAACCAATGCAAGGAGCCTGCGAGAGATGAAAAGGGCCAAGTGTATGCAATGGAACCCGCAGCTTCAAGGCCAATGGTGCAGGAGAAGGAAAAGGCTATTATAGGAGGATCGCTACAGATTCACAGTATGTCTGTTAGCGTTCTGTTTGATACTAGTGCATCACATTCTTTTATTTGTTGACGTTTGGTAAATAGGCATAACCTAGAGCTCTCACATTTAGTTACTTCCTTAAGGGTTGCAAATCTGATATGAAGGTATGCGACACTTGGGATAAGATGTGACCATTTAGAATTTGATTTGCTAGGTCATACTTTTGTTTGCTGTTTGCATGTGTTTGACTTTATGGGGTTCAGGATTATTCTTAGGATGTATTGGTTAAGTGAGTATGATGCTAGGATATTTTGCGATGATAGGAAAATATCGCATAGACACCCTGGTTGTAGCAATCGGATAGTTTATACCGTAGAAAATCCCAGTTGCGAAGTGAATGCTCTATTGGGTATTGTGGAGTTGGAAGATGAGTTGCATCGAGTTTTTGTGGTTAGAGAATTTGCGGATGTCTTCGAGCCAGTGGTTGGATTGCCGTCGAAACGAGACATTGAGTTTCAGATTGATTTGGTGCCTGGTGCAAAACCGTGAGTAAGCCGCTAAGCGGAATGACGCCTACAATAATAAAGGAGTTGAAGGTGCAGTTTGTGGATTTAGAAGACAAGATTTTTATTCGACCAAGTAGTTCACCTTGGGGAGCTGCTGCAGTGCTTGCTAAGAAGTCAGATGGATCGTTAAGACTATGTATCGATTATCATAATTGAACGAGAAGATAATAAAGAATTGATATCCATTCTCGAAATTTGACGATTTGTTCGATCAGTTAATGGAGCCAAGGTATTCGCTCGGTTGGATTTGGCGACGGGATTTCATCAACTTACAGTAGCGGAAGATATTATTCCTTTAACGACGTTTAAGACTCGATATGGATCGTACGAATGATTAGTTATGCCATTCGGACTAACCGATGCGCCGACATTCTTTGTAGACTTGATGAACCGGATTTTCCGAGAACACTTGGAAAGATTCATGTTGGTTTTCATTGATGATATTTTGATATACTCTAAGGATGAGAAGGAGCATGAAGTTCATCTTAGAGTTGTACTTGAGACTCTAAGGGAGCATCAGCTGATGGCTAAGTTTTCAAAATGACAATTTGGAAAAAGGAATTAAAGTGCCTTGGTCGCGTAGTCTCAGAAAAAAGGTTGTATATAGATCCGGCCAATATTGAAGCAATGAATAATTGAAAGAGGCCCGAGACGGTGACTGAAATAAGGAGTTCTTGGATTGGCAGGATATTACGGAAGATATATAAACAATTTTTCACGAATAGCTGCACCGATGAAAATGCTAACACGAAAGGATGTGAAGTTTGTATGGTCTGATAAATGCGAGGAAGCATTCTAGAGCTTGAAGCACTTTTTGACCAATGCACCGATGTTGGTGGTCTAGAGGGGTATCAAGATTTGGTTGTTTATACCAATGCGTTTGGAACTGGATTAGGAGCTGTGTTGATGTAGAGAGTTAAAGTAATTGCTTGTGCTTCAAGATAGCTCAGACCGCATGAAGTTAAATATCCAACGCATGACTTTGAATTAGCTACAATTATATTTTCTTTAAAGGTGTGGATGCATTACCTTTTGGGAGAGTGGTATGAAATTTATATAGATTGCAAGTTACTGAAATATTTGTTCTCTCCGAAGGAGCTGAATATGAGACAGCAAAGATGGTTAGAGTTTATTGCTGCTTATGATTTTGGGATTGAGAGTACATCGGGAAAAGGTAATAAGGTGGCAGATGCACTTAGTAGGAAACACCAGAATGCATTATTGGCGATGATTGTTGAGTGGAAGGATTTGGAAGCATTGTCAGCTTGTAGAGTGCAGTATAGATCTAAGGCAGGTTCTAGTGCAGAAAGTACTATATTGTCTTATTTAGAAGTTCGACCGGTAATGATTGAAAGACTAGCTTCTAAAAGGAAGAGGATCCAGTGTTAGCTGAAAGGATCAGGAAATTAGAGGATAGAACGGTGAGCTATGACTTGAAGGATTTCAACCTTGACCAAGATGGGTGGTTGAGAAAGAAGGGTAGATTATGTGTTCTAAATGTGGGAGACATAATGAAAGAAGTTTTAGAGAATGTCATCGTTCGAAGTTCACTATCCATCCAGCAGGAACAAAGAGTATCAAGATATGAAGAGAAGTTTCTTCTAGGAAGGCATGAAACGGGACATTGGTTTGTGTGTATAGCAGTGCTTGAATTGCCAACGAGCAAAAGCAGAACACCGGAAGCCAAGTGGATTACTTCTGCCATTGGATGTTGCGATGTGGAAGTGGGATTCGATTTCTAGGGACTTCATAGATGGGTTGCCAAGATCTAGTAGAGAAAATGAAAGCATATAGGTCTTTGTGGATAGATTGTGCCTATTTCATTCTGGTAAAGTAAACTAGGACGGCACCTATTTTGGCGAAGTTATTCATGAAGAATGTGGTTACACTGCATGGAATTCCTAGTAGTATTGTCAATGATAGAGATTCTTTGTTTACTAGTGAAATCTGGAAGAGTCTACAGGAAGCTTTACGAACCAAGCTCAAAATGAGTACCGCATACCATCCACAGACTGATGGGCAAACAGAAAGAGTCAACAAAGTCTTGGAGGATTTGTTGAGGGCTTGTGTTCTTAATTTCAAGGGATCATGGGAAGACCATCTGCGTCTAGTTGAGTTTTCATATAACAACAGTTATCAAGCTAGTACTAGGATGGCACCGTTTGAAGCTTTGTATGGAAGACCTTGTTTATCTCCAGTATGTTGGGAGACTAGGGATAAAATGGTTCTTGGTCCTGATATAGTGAAAGAAGCCATAGAAAAGATTAAGTTGATCCGAGCTAGGATGAAAGAGGCTCAGTCTAGGCAGAAAATTTATGCGGATAGAAGAAGAAAGAGTTCTCTATTGGAGACTATATATTTGTTAAGGTTTCACCAATGAAGGGTGTGACTAGATCTGAAAAATCATGAAAGTTAGCACCGATATTCGTTGGACCATTTCATATTGTTGAGAGGATCAGTAAACTCGCACACAGAGTAGAGTTACCGAATAATTTGGCAGGTGTCCATGATGTTTTCCATATACCTCATCTGAGGAAGTGTGTTAAGGATCCATACACTATTATTGCATCGACGGTGTTTGAGGACTAGGTAGTGGAAACCGACATGACTATAGTTTGGAAGCTTGTCTGGATAGTTGAGGGAGCTGAAAAGAGGTTAAGGAACAAGACAGCCAGATTAGTAAAGGTCTAGTGGAGTGACGATGCTAGAGACTGTACTAGGAATACTGAGAACGGGATTAGAGACTCTTATCCTTATTTGTTTGATTGTATGTTTTGCATTTTGATTTATTCTATACCTTATCGTACCGTATTTTTATAATATTATTTAGGATATTTAATTAACTAAATAAAATAAAATAATATGATGATTAATAGATTGAGATTTGATTATAATGAAGGGTAGGCGTACCATGTTAATATGTAAATCAAAATGAGATGACGTGAATACAAGTGTAAGGAAATAAGGGAGGATAAAATGGGAAATAGGATGGACTTAAACCCTAAACCCTTAGGAAATGAAAACACACATTCATTTCATTTACTCTCAATCAAAATACTTCAAGGCTGCCCACCATTTTTAATCTCAAGGGATGATAAAGCTAGGATTTTCAAGAGAAAGAAGTTAATCAACCTATTCAACATCAAATCTCACATCTTTTAATCACAAAGCTAATGTGAATTATTAATACATCCCTATTTTCTAATAGTTTTCGGTTTTAAGTTAAACCCAAAATTATTTTGAACGATGATGCCATGTTTTGAATCATCAAAGGTTTATGTATACTTGTTGATGACTTATGCATGTTCACACTAGATTTTATGATATGTTTGATATGAAAACCTTAACAAATGACATCCAAATGTCTTAAAAATTTAAATGTATATCGAAAATGGTAATTTAGAAATGAGTTTCAATTTTCATAATTTTGTGAATTAATGTAGATTTTATAATAATTTACTAGTAAAGAAAATAATTTATTGCATTATAAATAATTTACGGCTAAATAAATAATTATTTGGGTCTGAACTTTCTATATGTTAGAAAACATATGTAATTTGATTTCTAGAATTTTTCTAGATTTTTCCTAAGTGTTTTGATGAATATGTAAAATTATTTAAGTTGTGGACTTAAATGTTTTATATATTTAATTAAGAAGAAGGGGCATTTTGTAAAATAAAATCATTGTTTGTTTTTGAAATAATTGGCAGCACTTTTTGAAAAGTATTTAATAACCAATGAAAATTTGGCAAACAAAGGCATATTAGTTGAAATTTTTTTCTCATTTAAGTTAAAAAAACATGATTTTAGCACGTTCCGCCACTTTCGAGACAGGGGGTTCCGACCCAGACCTTCCACCACCAATGGTTTCAAAACCAAAGCTCATGGTATTATGCTACTTGGTACGTAGCATTTTGGACAACGGTGAAGGGGTACTTGGTCTAAACCTTATATTCCGAAGGGGTTGGAGTATGTTTGTTTTAAAACTTGAGTAGCGTCTGCTTTGATTTCAAAGGGGGTAGGTTTCGAATCAGTTGCTTTCGGCTAGGTCAAATATTTTCAAAGGAAAGGTTTTAACTTGGTTGCACTCTTTTATTTTAAGTAAAGCTTTCGATGGGGGTCGAAATCCTTAGTTGCCGCTTTTCTACCTTTAGAATTCAATGGTTTCGAAAGGTATACTTTATATAAGAAAAAAATCAGCCACTTCTCCCATGCATTCGAAAGGTATACTTTACTTTATTGCGATTGAAGTATAACGCAAGGGTTTCGAAAGAGATGACATATATGGTTTCGAAAGGTGCTTTTTCACATGTTTTAAGCTGAACCCGATTGCTTTCGAAAGGTGTTTTTTCACATGTTTTAAGCTGAACCCGATTGCTTTCGGAAGGGTTGAGTGTTTAAAGATTTAATGCTTTCCAAAGGTGTTTAAATGGTTTCGAAGGGGTGGCTCCCCAAAG
This sequence comes from Allium cepa, assembly GCA_030765085.1. NCBI lineage: Eukaryota > Viridiplantae > Streptophyta > Magnoliopsida > Asparagales > Amaryllidaceae > Allium > Allium cepa. Next base: position 610,304,197 of record CM060934.1, read on the forward strand.
GGTTACGATGGAGTCGAAAGGTGCTAATTTATGATGGTTTCAAAAGGGATGAAATGGAAGGTTTTTCCAAGGTTTTCTAAAGGCAATGTTTTGAAGAATTTTAAGAAAGGATGTCTAAGATTTTAATGCATTCAAAAGGAAGGTTTCCAAAGGTTTCGAAAGGGTTTTATATCTGGTTTTGAAAGGAAATCTTTGGCCTTTCAACCTAGATAAATAAAGGAGTTTTACTTGGTTTCAAAAGAGTTGCTTTCAAAGATTTAGAAATGGGTACTTTCAAGTGTTTAAATATTTTCATCAACTAAAGTCTGTGAAAAGTATATACTTTCGAAGTAAGTGGTTTCGAAAGTTATACTTTACTTTTTTTTTAAATCAACCGCTTCTCTCATGCTTTCAAAGGGATGGTTTCGATGCCATTACTTCTATACGTAGGAATAAGTTTTGAAAGGAAGGTTTGACTTAGATGTTTTTGACCCCTTTTATTCCGATTGAACTATAACCCAAATGTTTCAAAAGAGATGACTTATATGGTTTAGAAAGGTGTTTTTACACATGTTTTAAGTTGAACCCAATTGCTTACAAAAGGTTTGAGTGTATAAAGATTTAATGCTTTCGAAAGGTGTTTAAATGGTTTCGAAGGGGTGACTCCCTAAATGGTTTCGAAGGAGTCGAAAGGTGTTAATTTATGATGGTTTCGAAAGGGACGAAATGGAAGGTTTTTCCAAGGTTTTCTAAAGGCAATTTTTTAAAGTGTTTTAAGAAAGGATGTCTAAGATTTTAATGTTTTCAAAAGGAAGGTCTCCAAAGGTTTCGAAAGGGTTTTATGTATGGTTTCGAAAGGAAAGCTTTGGCCTTTCGACCTAGATAAATAAAGGGGTTTTACTTGGTTTCGAAAGAGTTGCTTTCAAAGATTTAGAAATGGGTACATTCAAGTGTTTAAATGTTTTCATCAACTAAAGTTTGTGAAAAGTAATATATGTATAACATGCCAAGGTGATTTTGAGTAAAGCATAGAGATTAAATATTTTCCTTGTGTGAGTTTGATTTAAAGGTTTTAAATCATTTTGGAAAGGTTATTAAGGAAATTTTGGAAATAAATCCCCAAGTGAAATGACTCGGATATTAGAATACCAGATGGGACTGGTACAGGTTGGCTCCAACTAATTGTTATCTAAAATTCTAGTGTGTAGGGCTTTATCACAGGTAAGATTAAAATTATGATTACACATAGAAGGGAATATTTGTTCGTATATAAATAGGTTATTGGTAAACCCACGAAACCGTTACGAAAAAGTGACTTAGGAGATGATTAAGTCAGGGATAGATCTTCTAGTATAGAAATATTTAACAAATAGTCAAAGCCAGATCATCTAGAAGATGAGTGTCTAACAGTTAGACTAATTCTATTTATATTATCTGGTAGGCCCGAGTCAGCCAAAGGTTAAAATTTTGTGAAACAAAACTTATGAGTTTGAACAGATAGTTCATTTATTACCTGGTATTTATGTATGTTTATGTAATGATGCTTTATGGTATTTAACTAGTTAATGTTGCAGGAAAAAGGTTTTGCAAAAGGTATGTTTTAAAAGGATGTTAGTGAGGGGAAACCGGTTCCACTAAGCGGTGTGGTTCACTTAACATTAATTAATCAAGATGTTTAGCATTATTCATACCAGGCTTTATGTCTGACTCGAAGTTTATATTTTTCCTTAAACTCTTGGGTGCTCAAAATTGATTTGAGTATGCCGAGGGATTAAGGTTTTTTAGGTTTTTTGAAGAATGATGAATAAGCCTACCGGAGGTAAGCAGGAGGCTAACGGATAGCTAATTAGGAGTTGTAGTTCTTTGCTTTGTTGTTATTTCCACTGTGTATGTATTAAGTAAATTATGACTATATGACTTTGATCATCCAAGGAGGTATCTTTATATATCGGTCTTGGCGTACTTTGTAATAAGTATATTTTATCATTGCCTGGGAACATACTGGGATTATGGAACATCTGTTTTGAATGTATTAAAGAAGAAAAGCTGTTTTGAAATCTGTGATTTATTTCATATTCAAGTGCTTTTGATATTATAGATACCATTAACATTGCCGTATTTAGTCCTCAGAAGGTAATACTATAGATGACTGCAACATCTGTAACACTTAGTTTTGGACCTCTAGATAGGGGATGTTACATTCTCATTCTCCTTAAGCAGTGTATTAATGATAGCTTGCCCATACCGTATTTCATCGAATACTCCAACACAATCATCTCACCTTGCTCTAACTCCGAGAACATCCTGAACAACATTAACTTGGCTCCTTCGGATAGAGATTTCTCCTTAAATCTTTCCCTAAAGTCAGCTCAAGTTAACTCCTCCTCTAGAATTCATATGGTAACATTATTCCACCAGTAGAGTGCAGCTCCCTACAGCTGCCTCGATACCAATCTCCTTATGTGATTGTGGTTCAACCCCAGATCAACAAAAATCCTCTCGTACTGAAGAAGCCAATCCTCCACCTCGACGGTATTCTCCGTCCCAAGAAGGGTTTTTCTCCTAAGCTAATATAATCTGATCCTAATGCAATATAGTTATTACGACAAACCACTTCAGTTATCCACCAGTGCAGCTCTATCCCCACATTTACATTTGCATTAGCATTGGCATTGGCGTTAGCATTGGTCGCTTAGTTAGTGTGAAGCCTAAGGATGAAACAACACCCAAAGTCCTGTAGAAGAACAGAAATCTAGCAGAAAATATGTAAAGAACAGAGAGAAAAACAAGGGTTTTAAAGTGGTTCTACAATTTTTGGCTTATGTCATTATATTTTATTGATTATTTGATTGAGATTCACTAGCACAAGGGATTTCCCAGTTTTTACTGCCTAGAATAGCTAATAGTATCTACCTTAGTGACTATGGTGAGGAAAGATAGAAGATGAAGAGAACAAAAGACCAAAAGTCCTTCTCCAGTTGTTGTAGGGGGTGCATCTATGGAGAAACTGCCCAGCAGAGTTGGAATTATATGAAATACAAGGTCCAGATCAAGATTCAAGAATTTAAGAGGGGAAGACCGAATCCCTAGAACTATAAAATCTACTAGGTACCAACCAGAAGCCGTCAGTACTGATCGAATTTGTGGAGGTGAAACTTCCCCTTCTTCCTTCCTTTGGTCTTTTGTCCCTAATACGTTGTGTTCCAAGCATTTTTCCTCCAAGGTTGTGTTGTTTCTAAAAGGTTTTGATATCACATGTACTTGTCTACTTTCCTTCAAAACTTCCTTGGAGTTATTCGCCTATTCCTTGAGAAATGCACTTCAAGACGATCACACAAGCCACTTATCCATGAGCCATAACTTTAAGACCCAACGGAGGCCAAAAAAGTGGTCTGTACCGAGTAAATGAGCTCATTAATAAGTGATTTCCTAGGCTCCAATTGCTCTCCAACCTTTTGATACCATTCTTATTATCCTTTTAAACATGTTCCTAAGCCTATGAATCGTTTCATCCTCATCTCTACATTCGAATTTGAGCGAAGGTCTGGCTAGTAAAAAAGATGGATAACACTTATCCCATAGAGTATGCTTTCGTTGGAAATAAAGCATTCTCTGGAACAAGACAAGCATTTGAAAATTATCTATATATGTTAGTCGGTTATCCAAGAGTAACTTCAAAGCATTATCCTCATTCCATAGATATCCATAACTGCTTTAAGCGGTAGAAATTCCATTCTCCACACCAAAGACAAGCTCTGCTCTCTGGAGATCATTCTAAGCCTTTTCCAGGTATGCTTTACCTTTTCCTTACTTTTCTTCCAACTTTCATCCAAAATTTCATGTTGCTACCTAGCAGCTCTTCTCAGTACTGAGTACTTTTTCCGATCACCGACTACTATAAGTACATAGTACTTAGAAGAATTTTTTACTTTTTCTACCTTTTTACCTTCTGCTGTTCATACCCGAATACTTCCTGTACCGACCTCTCTTACTGCAGTGTACCCTGTAATCTGTGATTTCCAAGCATGAATCAACCAACACTGACCGTCAAGAGTTGCCATCAACTTCTGATTATCGTTGTCGACCACAGATCCTTGTCCTAATCACCGATGTCTTTTCGTGCCTGTTCTATTTCAAACCTTCCTTATGTCTAATTCTTGTTCTAAGATCTTTAGGTGCATTATGATTGGCGATTAGGACATAGTCGTACTGTGTTGGCTGACGATGATGATGGTGATTTGGATGGCTTCAGTATAAGGTTGGTTAAGGGAGTTTTCTTAAGCCTTCCTGAAATTGTACTCGAGCTTGGCATAAAAATATACTTGGGTTGTATACAATGAGTATTCACGTAACGCCTTCACTTTTATACCCATATTACCCAAGAGTATTACTAAGTAATACTGTTAAGTAATATGGAGAATGAATTGAAATGGGGTACACACGTGAATATGCCCTTGGACTAACACCGATATTTATCCCAAATATCAATATAACTTACCATATTCGTACTCGATCTTGGTACAAAGCAATAAAAATGTATGCATTCAGGATAGAATAATACACAATATTTAAGTAAAAAAGAACACAGAGCCAATTAATGCAACAATAATATATAATAGTAAATATACACTATCTTTTAATTACACAATACCTAAATTAAACTACACTTAAACAAATTATTATTACATAATATAATAAAGTCCTATCCTCCTTCAATGCCCAAGCATTTTCAACTGATCAACTTGTCCTTGAATCAGAGATGTCTCAGACTGACCCGAGTGTTATAAATAATACATGAATCAGAATATGTCAAAATCAAGGATTAATGTCATTATGATTTAATATACTAGTGTATATAATAGGATAATACCCATAATGTTAATAAGTATAGGTTTACATATATATATATATATATATATATATATATATATAACATCAGAAATAATCTCAAATGTATAATATAGTTCTAAATGTCACAAATCATACATATCGATGTCGTCACCCATCTCAAAGTAAATCAAATCAAGAATCACAAAATCAACTACAAATGGGTGAATCATCCAAATCCAAAAATCATCATCATCAAAATTAAGAAGTCATCGATAAGGAGATATGATCAGGTATAGTTGGGTTAACTCACAGCAATTCCCAATAATAAAATATCATCATTAACATACCAAAATAGGATATACTGCCTATCATTACATAATAAAAGATATGAGTATTCACCATACTCTGAACACCTATCCAAAAATTATCTCATCTCCTCATATATGAGTAAATTAGAATTGTATGGATATACAGGGACTGACTACACTTTAGACTCACCCAGTCTCTAGTATAGCCAAGTCATCATAGGAAGGAGACATATATATATATGCCAATCCACTACAAACAAATACCCTGAACTAGACAAGAGATTGATGAAAACCTACCGCAAGACTACTCCAGGAACCCATGTCTACTCGCCAACCGTTGAATAACCGTCTATTCCTATAGTCCCCAGTTACCTCGACGAACATTATGACCCCATTCACCAATGACACATCTATGCGTAGCCACAGTCACGACCCTGCTTTGCACTTAGTGGTAACAGACTACTGGCCTATGTGACACTAGGGGCAATCTACTACCGATCATGTGATGTGCATCATATATAATAGGCAACAATGATGTCGTGGATCTAGAGTGTGACCTCATGATTAGGCCGCTAAAGTGGATACTGGCCAATCTAGTTCACTCCCGAAAATAAAGAGAGTTGGACACAATGTGGATGGTCATAGAGTACTCATACCCTATAGTTGCACATATCTCTAATAGTAGATGGACACACGACTCTCACGAGTCAACACCTGACTATATGATACTCCTCACCGAGTATATGATATACACATGAATGTAATCCTCGTTTAAGTGACATTTACTTACAAAGAATAATCAAACAAATAACATAATGACATCTCATACCACCGCATGTTATTCATTTAAATATTCAATGTTCATAAACTATAATCAACCCATAGTAATATCTCTAGACAAGTCCAATAAATAACCAAAATAGTGTTGCTGAAAGTCTCATACCAAACGATATCTCTAGTCCATTTATTCGAATTTCTCATCATACAGAAATAAGAAATAAACAAACAAAACAATCAAAGAAATCATATACAGAATAAACACATTGTATTAAATGTCTTAAATAATATTATATAAGATGAATGACACAAAAATAATATCCGAACAAATTCTTAAACATCATAGTACAATAGTTCAACAAGTCTATTATATAATTTAGAATCATTATTAAATGTAACGAACTATTTTTTTTGAACCATTCAAATCGACAATCAACCACACATATCGGACTTGAATTACTCAAAACAACAGATTATTAATTTATATTTGGCAAACTCAGTATATACAGCAAATAAATCAATCACAGAATCACCGATACAGAGTAATATAACAATAAGCAACGGAATAGAGAAATAGTAGTTCATGAAGGTACTATGTAAACAACAGATTCTGAAATGAAATACGACAGAAATCTCAAATACAAAGGAATCTCTAATACATAAACAAAATGACAAGTCTAAATAATCAACTGGAAATAATTGTAATAATCGAAAGCTGAATAGATAAAAAGACATATCTTCAAGCATAGCGCCAAACTCCGAAGGTTAGTCAAATGCTGTGACACTTGTTGAATATGCGCTTATATGATTTTTGTTTGATGATAATAAACATATATTCATTTGTTTAAATGTATTTGATAATATACTATTTTATTTTTTTTCACAGATTAAATAAATATTTGCTGAATAAAATAAATAACACAGAATTTGAATTCAAACGAATATTTTATTCAAACAAATATTTATTACAATTTTGAATAGTATACAAATTCAAGCTCTCACTATTCACTATACAACTTTGATACAATTTCAATTACATCACTATTTTACATCAGCACCTCACTACATATCACTCACACTCGTATTTATCTTCAACTGCATTCAAGTTTGAATCCAGCATCTGAGCAATCTGCAAAAATATAAACTAACGCAGTAAAATTGAAAATAAAATATTTTTGCGATATAAAATAAAACGTGAATTTTGAAAATGATATTTGCCTCAGTTATTTGGGTTGTTCGTCATCATTTAAATTTGAATTCATCATACACGAACAACTTGTGACATACACAGTATATTACTGTATATGCCACAAGGCCGTGCACGCCGATATATACACTTGATTGATTTACAGGGACAGGCAAGCACAGGTCAAACCCAAATGAAAAACCGAGTTCAACTCACGTGCAATGTATTCAAAATCACGACACGAGCACAAGGTCAAACCCAAGTTTTGAAACTGGGTTCAACACAAGGCAACGTCAAGTCCAGACAATACAGTATGAACAAGCCAAAATGAAGTTGTACAAGTACAGTCAAGAAAGCAGCTCAAGTAACAAAAGTCAAGTGCAGCAATGAAATAAAATAGTATGACATGAAGCAAATGAATATAGTGAATGAAATGCACAAAGACATAGCATCTGTCTCAGGTTAATAAAACAGAAATGCACAGTGGAATGAAGTCAAGTGATGCACATATACTTGAAAGCTACAGCACCAAGTAGACCAAGTTCATATGCAATGAGAGGAACATCAAAGACAAGACTAAGTGCAGCATCAGTGAAGACAGTTACTTCACAATGAACAATGTGCACAAGTGAATCAAGTGAATCATAATGAAGCAGTGCAACATCTTCCATCAACACACTCAAGTGACTCAACAATGCAACAAGGTGATATGCAAACTACATGCAGGCCAGAAGCAAAATCTCGAGTGCAACAGTGAAGTTCAGCTATGCAAACAACATAACAGTATACAAGCTCGAGCACAAGAACACGACAGCAAACAGAAGTGCACAGCAACAGTAAGGCAATGCACAAATACAGGTGAATCAAGTGACCAACATACTACAGTGAACCATCAAAATGCAAGCACAAAGTGCACAGCAACTATTAACTGCCACAAGACCACCATGTAAAGACCAGAAGTACAGAATGGCCAAGCAAGTACACCACTAAACCAACAAACAAGACCAAGAAAAAGTGAAGTACAACATCACAAGCAATTGCAAGCACATGACATCTCAAGTCATGACCGAAGCCAGCAGTACAAAAATTCCCAAATCAAAATAGTTCAAGTGACCGAAGTCAACTAAATGATATCATAAATTCAAAAGTGCAGTTTAAAAAATTCAAAATGGCCGAAGTCATCAGGTAAAAGAAGTTGAATTCACGATTCAAAGTCAGAGCCTTGGCAATAAAGCTATTCACATTGCCGTGTAACCAAGTCAAAGCAAGTGATAACCAAACATCTCAAATTCAAGGCATCGAGTCAGGTCAGAGAAATTCAAGGAGCCAGGATTGAACATAAATTCAAAGCCGTCGTTTTTAAACCAAATCAAACAAGAAATAATAAGAATAATTCGCATATGAATTAGTCAAGATAAATCGCAATCATCCAAGCATAAACGATCGGCAGAGATAAAATCAAATATATTTTGTGCGAACGAAAATCTAGGGTTACAAACCCTATATAAGAATATCATCATCGGCAATCTTATCCATCAGAGTTCGAATACTAAAATTAAAAAAGTAACGAAGCATAAATTCGTACCAGAAGCAAAAATCGAACTCATCGAAGTAGCCAGTGAAAGCAACGAGATTCGATCGAGCAAGGCAACTCTTATTCAACCAGAGATTCGATCAAATCTAATAGGTGCTTCGAAAAAGCCCTAATTTTTAATCAGGAAGAAGGAACGAAGGAAGCCGCCATATTTTCTCACAAAGGACTGAGCGAATAGAAGTGGATCGGGTCACATAAAATAAAGAAAAGGGGACGGCTTGAATAATATAAAAGGATTCTTGTTTATATTAAGGGCTATTTACTTTTTATGTTTGTGTTTTCTTTTAATTTCAAAATTCTCTTTTAAACCGTGGTAATTTTCTAGTCGTGTGACTAGGGTACAAACTACGGTGTGTAGTTTGAGAATTCGTAACTCAGTAGTTGAGTTGTGGTCAGGGTTTTGAGCGTAGAGTTAGATTAGTCAATAGCGGGTATAGCGAGTTTACGTGTGTAAGCGAGGGACTATCTAATTTCTAGTAGAAACCTTGGGGGCAGCACGTAGGCAGGTTTTTGCCGAAGCTGGGTAAATTCTGTGTTGTTCTGTCCTGTTATTTATATTCTGCTATATCTGTGCTGCTATTCTGTGATCCGTGTTAATATTAATTAACTTCTGCAATTAAGTTTTTATAATTTACACTATCACCCTATTCACCCCCCCCTCTAGGGTGAAATCGATCCTACAAGTGGTATCAGAGCTAGGAATAGAAGTCAACATTTGTTTTAAAAAATTCTATTTTTGAAAAAATCAGTTTTTGTTTAGAAATTTGAATTTTTTAAAAAATGGCTTCTTTAATAATGCTTTTGCAGAAGGTCAATCCATAGTTAGACCACCAATGTTCAATGGTGAATATGCTTTTTGGAAAAATAGGATGAAATTTTTTTTGAAAACCATTGACGCTTGGGATATTGTTGAGACAGGTTATAGAATACCAACTATAACTGTAGATGATCAGGAAATAGAGAAACCAAAGGAACAATGGACAGAACTAGAAAATAAATTACAGAATACTAATGCCAAAGCTATGAATTCTATTATCTGTTCATTAGATCAATTTGAATTTAATCGTGTCTCACATTGTCTAACTGCGCAGGAAATATGGCACATATTAGAAGTGACTCACGAAGGAACATCTCAAGTCAAAGAATCTCGCCTTGCCATGCTAAGCAGCGAATACGAGAACTTTACAATGGCGAAAGAAGAAAATGTCAAAGAGATGTACGGACGACTTTCCAACATCGTATACAAATCAAAAGCTCTCGGAAAAACATACACCGAATTGGAAATAGTCCGTAAAATCCTCAGAGTCCTTCCACGAAGTTTTGAAGCAAAAGTAACTGCCATTCAAGTATCGAAAGATTTAAAACAACTCAAAGTCGAAGAACTCATCGGAAATCTCACCACTTATGAGCTAGAAATGAAATTCAAGGAAGAGCGTGAAGGAGGAGATACTCGAAAGAAATCAATAGCTCTCAAAGGAACAACTGAAAGTGATGATGAGAATGATGACGATGATGATGGAGCAGCGGAGCTAGCGCTACTAATAAAGAAATTCAAAAAGTGGAATCGCAAATACGGAAATCCAGCTCGAAATCATGAATTGAAAAGCAGAATAGGCAAAGCACTAGACAACCCAGAAGATCAGAAAATCATATGTTACAAATGCAACAAACCCGGCCATATCAAGCCACAATGTCCTCAAAAACGATCAAATCAAGGAAAGAAACTAAAGATGAAAAGCTTTGCGGCTACTTGGGATGAAACTGACGAAGATGAAAGTGATAACACCGAGAGTGAGAGTGAAAAAGCAAACATGTGCCTTCATGGTGAAGTTACAAACAGTGATGACGACGAGCCAAGCGAGGTATCAAAACTCACTCATTCTGAATTACTAATTTATTTCCATGAAGTAAATGGCTGTTATGAACGACTTAGGGAAAAATATGCTAAACTTGAATCTCAAAAGGATACTTTGATAGAATGCAATAAACAACTTGATCAATTAGTTAAGAACTATCAATGTAGAATTCCTAAGTGTGATAAGTGTCCAACATTCGAAGAAGAAATTAAAAAATCGAAAATCAATATAAAATCACTTGAAAATGAAATTCTGATTTTAAAAGAGAATGAAAATACTAGGAGAGAGAATTCTATTAAAAAGTGCACACAGTTGTTAAACGAAAATGAATCTCTCAAATCACAAGTCCAACAATTGTCAACGACTTTAGATAAATTTTCAAAAAGTGAAAAATCGTTGAATATGCTATTAGGAAAGCAAACTGTCAATACGGTTAGACAAGGACTTGGATATAATAATTCGAAAATTGTTGAAAACAAGATTAATCAAGTTAATTCTATATGCACAATTTGTAGAAAATTTGGACACGGTCACAATAATTGTTGGTATAGACCCAAACATGTGAAAACTATACCGATTTGGGTTTCAAAAGGCACAAATATAAAATCTCTCAAAGTTAAACAAATTTGGGTGCCAAAGGGAACAATTATAAATAGTTTTGGGTCTACACAAAATTATTTTTCAAAATTTTCTGCCACTAACAACCATGGACCTATAAAAAAAAATAGGTCACTAAACTCTCTTCTCGTGTAGGTATGCTGGCAGGCTAAGGAACAACAGCAATGGTACTTGGATTCTGGCTGTTCCAGGCACATGACAGGCGATAAATCGAAGTTCCTTAGCCTAGAAAAGTACAAAGGTGGCAGAGTCACAATGGGGAACAATGACAAGTGTAAAATTGTCGGTAAAGGTAAAGTAGGTAACAATACATTTACCTTGAATGACGTTTTATATGTTGAAAATCTGCACCACAATTTGATATCAATCAGCCAGCTATGTGATAAAGGTATGAATGTTATCTTTGATTCTGACATGTGCAAAATTGTTGACAAATCATCAAAAGAAATCTTATTTTCAGGAAAAAGGAAAGGTAATATATATTCTCTATCTTTTGATGATCTCATCCTCTCTAAATGTTTGGTAGCTAAGGATATAGAAGTGAATTTATGGCATAGACGTTTAGGGCATGCTAGTATGAACTTATTAAACAAATTAAAAAGAAAAAGTTTGGTAAGAGGGTTGCCATCACATGAGTTTGAAACTGAAAACATCTGTAAAGCATGTACTTTGGGAAAACTTAGAAAATCATCGTTTCATGCCAAAAACAATGTAAGCACTTCTAGAGTTCTTGAACTAATTCATATGGATCTATTTGGACCTAATGACATTGCTAGCTTAGGAGGTAAGAAATATTTCTTTGTGTTAGTTGATGATTACTCAAGATATACATGGGTATACTTCTTAGCTAAAAAATCAGAAACTTTTTCATACTTCACAAGATTCGCAAAATTTGTGCAAAATGAAAAAGAAGTCTCTATTGTTTCGTTAAGAAGTGATCATGGTGGAGAATTTGAAAATTATGAATTTGAAACTTTCTGTGATGAAAGCGGAATCAAACATGAGTTCTCTGCACCACGTGCTCCACAACAAAATGGGGTAGTTGAGAGAAAGAATCGAACTTTACAAGAATTGGCTAGGTCTATGTTAAATGAATATGAACTACCTCTGCATCTCTGGGCAGAAGCTGTAAATACAGCATGTTATGTAATGAATAGAGTTATCATCAGACCGATTCTTAACAAAACCCCCTATGAGTTATGGTTCAACAAAAAACCAAACATCGCTTACTTCAAAGTGTTTGGATGTCCTTGCTATATTCTTAATACAGGTGATCAGTTAGGAAAATTTGAAGCAAAGGCTGATGATGGCATCTTCATGGGTTACTCTTCGAGAAGCAAAGCTTATAGAGTCTACAACAAAAAGACTAAAACAATCGTAGAGTCAATCAATGTGAAGTTTGATGAAGGCATTGACGAACAGGATACAACCAAAAGCAACGTTGAAGAGGAGAAAGAAAAAGATGAATTTGAAAAACCAAAAGAAACTGCTGATGCTAGAGAAACTACCACAACTCAAGAAGTCCGAAGAAATCTGGATCCAGAAAAGCTGAAATACAAAACAGACCATCCACCAGAATTGGTAATTGGAAACCCTATAGCAGGTATACAAACTCATTCATCTTTTAAAAATCTATGTGATCTGTGCTTATATAATGGATTTATTTCAGAAATAGAACCAAATAACATAGATTCAGCCCTTAATGATGAAAACTGGTTCATGGCCATGCAAGAAGAGCTAAATCAGTTTGAACGAAATAATGTTTGGAGTCTAGCACCTAGACCTAAGGATTATCCAGTTATAGGAACAAAATGGATTTTTAAAAATAAATATGATGAATCTGGAAATATAATTAGAAATAAAGCTAGACTAGTTGCTAAAGGATACAATCAAATTGAAGGAGTTGACTTTGATGAAACTTTTGCGCCTGTAGCTAGACTAGAATCAATTAGAATATTGTTAGCTTTTGCTTGTTACAAAGGATTTAAACTAAGACAAATGGACATTAAGAGTGCTTTTCTTAACGGAGTTTTAAAAGAAGATGTGTTTGTTGAACAACCAGAAGGTTTTGAAAGTCATGAATATCCAAACCATGTATACAAACTAAGGAAGGCATTATATGGATTAAAACAAGCTCCCAGAGCTTGGTATGAATGTCTTACTTCTTATCTCCTTGAAAATGGGTTCAAAAAGGGATGTGTAGATACTACACTATTTCTGTTGCATGAAAACAATGATATTTTGATTGTTCAAATATATGTTGATGACATCATTTGTGGTGCTACTAACAAGTTATTGTATGAGAAATTTGAAAAAGTCATGCAGGAAAAGTTTGATATGAGCTTGGTTGGAGAGTTAAAATTATTTTTAGGATTTCAAATCCAACAAAGCAATAAAGGCACATTCATTTCTCAAACAAAATATATTAGGGAACTTGTCAACAAATTTGGATTGAAAGATGCTAAACCAGCAAGAACTCCCATGAGTACAACACTTAAACTTGACAAAGATGAAAAGGGTAAGACAGTTGATCAAAAGCAGTACAGAGGTATGATTGGATCACTCCTTTATCTTACCGCCTCTAGACCTGACATCATGTTTTCTGTCTGCATATGTGCACGTTTTCAATCTAACCCAAAAGAATCTCATTTAAAAGCTGTTAAAAGAATTATAAGATATTTATTGCACACCCCACGATTTGGTCTTTGGTATCCATCAAATGATAATTTTGAATTGAAAGGTTTTTCAGATGCTGATTATGCTGGAAACTTGGTTGATAGAAAAAGTACTAGTGGAGCATGTTTTATGCTAGGACATTCATTAGTTGCATGGTCGAGTAGAAAACAAAATTGTACTGCATTATCCACAACAGAGGCAGAGTATATTGCTTTGAGCGGTTGCTCTGCTCAAATCTTATGGATGATACAAACTTTGCATGACTATGGTCTAAATTTTAAACGTGTACCACTAATGTGTGATAGCAAAAGCGCAATTGATCTCACAAATAATCCTGTACATCATTCGCGAACAAAACATATAGATGTAAGACATCATTTTATTAGAGATCGTATTTCCAAAGAAAATATCTGCATAAATTTTATTTCAACTGATTCTCAATTGGCAGACATCTTTACAAAACCCCTACCAGAAAATAGTTTTTGTAAACTACGACTCAGTCTAGGTGTTTTAGAAATTTGCTGAATATTTAACATTTTTTTCTCCCTACAAATCATTGAAAAGAAAAATAGTGATTGAAAAAGTGATGAGTGTTGATATTGATTATATATTATAACTCGAGAAAGTATAATTAGAAAATTTCTTTAGAAATGTAAACAAGAGTTATAAAACTTTTTGTTGGTAAAAATTCCATGACCATCTCTATACCTATCATATTTCTATCAACCATCACTCATCAAAATTCTATATAGTTTGTCGATATGTGGTACTTTAAACAGGAATCGTTCGTTTTTCATTTGTTTTAAAATAATAAAAAAAATTAAGAAATTAATAACAATAAATAAATACCAAAGTATTCACTCTCATTTAAAAGTCCTCACGGTTATGCATGGGTGAATTACTTGGAATTTGTTATGTGCTTCCATGCTCATTTAAAAGTCCTCACGGTTATGCATGTATGGAACACATATCAAAAGTTGATTTTTTAAACAATAAACAAGTTGATTCTAATCCCATTTAAAAGTCCTCACGGTTATGCGTGGTTAGAAGATACTTGAATTCATTTTTCTAAAATAAATTTGGAATACTACTAATCTCATTTAAAAGTCCTAACGGTTATGCATGATTAGTAGATATTCAAATTCCTGATATAAAAATACCACAAATAGACACAATTGTATGGTTTTATATGATGACATCATCTCCATCATTCTAAAAGTGGAATATGCGCCTAACAAAATTTTTATGATTTTTGTTTGATTTTTTTATTGAAATTTGATATTTATATTAAATTGAGTTTTAAAGTTGAATTGATATCGATTACTTTTTCTCTATTTTCTCTAGCACTATTATTCTTTTGCTGATAACAAAAGGGGGAGAGAAAAGTTAAGATTTTGTCAAATAGAATCAAAGCAAAGGTCAAATAATTTTCCATTTGCATATAGGCTCATTTATATATTTCTATTTGTATGCATATATGTAGGGGGAGCTTTATGTAGAGAGGAAGCATTTAAATAGGGGGAGCAATAAGGATATATCAATGATCAAATACATTTAACATATTCAAAATCCTAAATATATGTTTGTTATCATCAAAAGGGGGAGATTGTTGAATATGCGCTTATATGATTTTTGTTTGATGATAATAAACATATATTCATTTGCTTAAATGTATTTGATAATATACTATTTTTTTCACAGATTAAATAAATATTTGCTGAATAAAATAAATAACACAGAATTTGAATTCAAACGAATATTTTATTCAAACAAATATTTATTACAATTTTGAATAGTATACAAATTCAAGCTCTCACTATTCACTATACAACTTTGATACAATTTCAATTACATCACTATTTTACATCAGCACCTCACTACATATCACTCACACTCGTATTTATCTTCAACTGCATTCAAGTTTGAATCCAGCATCTGAGCAATCTGCAAAAATATAAACTAACGCAGTAAAATTGAAAATAAAATATTTTTGCGATATAAAATAAAACGTGAATTTTGAAAATGATATCTGCCTCAGTTATTTGGGTTGTTCGTCATCATTTAAATTTGAATTCATCATACACGAACAACTTGTGACATACACAGTATATTACTGTATATTCCACAAGGCCGTGCACGCCGATATATACACTTGATTGATTTACAGGGACAGGCAAGCACAGGTCAAACCCAAATGAAAAACCGAGTTCAACTCACGTGCAATATATTCAAAATCACGACACGAGCACAAGGTCAAACCCAAGTTTTGAAACTGGGTTCAACACAAGGCAACGTCAAGTCCAGACAATACAGTATGAACAAGCCAAAATGAAGTTGTACAAGTACAGTCAAGAAAGCAGCTCAAGTAACAAAAGTCAAGTGCAGCAATGAAATAAAATAGTATGACATGAAGCAAATGAATATAGTGAATGAAATGCACAAAGACATAGCATCTGTCTCAGGTTAATAAAACAGAAATGCACAGTGGAATGAAGTCAAGTGATGCACATATACTTGAAAGCTACAGCACCAAGTAGACCAAGTTCATATGCAATGAGAGGAACATCAAAGACAAGACTAAGTGCAGCATCAGTGAAGACAGTTACTTCACAATGAACAATGTGCACAAGTGAATCAAGTGAATCATAATGAAGCAGTGCAACATCTTCCATCAACACACTCAAGTGACTCAACAATGCAACAAGGTGATATGCAAACTACATGCAGGCCAGAAGCAAAATCTCGAGTGCAACAGTGAAGTTCAGCTATGCAAACAACATAACAGTATACAAGCTCGAGCACAAGAACATGACAGCAAACAGAAGTGCACAGCAACAGTAAGGCAATGCACAAATACAGGTGAATCAAGTGACCAACATACTACAGTGAACCATCAAAATGCAAGCACAAAGTGCACAGCAACTATTAACTGCCACAAGACCACCATGTAAAGACCAGAAGTACAGAATGGCCAAGCAAGTACACCACTAAACCAACAAACAAGACCAAGAAAAAGTGAAGTACAACATCACAAGCAATTGCAAGCACATGACATCTCAAGTCATGACCGAAGCCAGCAGTACAAAAATTCCCAAATCAAAATAGTTCAAGTGACCGAAGTCAACTAAATGATATAATAAATTCAAAAGTGCAGTTTAAAAAATTCAAAATGGCCGAAGTCATCAGGTAAAAGAAGTTGAATTCACGATTCAAAGTCAGAGCCTTGGCAATAAAGCTATTCACATTGCCGTGTAACCAAGTCAAAGCAAGTGATAACCAAACATCTCAAATTCAAGGCATCGAGTCAGGTCAGAGAAATTCAAGGAGCCAGGATTGAACATAAATTCAAAGCCGTCGTTTTTAAACCAAGTCAACCAAGAAATAATAAGAATAATTCGCATATGAATTAGTCAAGATAAATCGCAATCATCCAAGCATAAACGATCGGCAGAGATAAAATCAAATATATTTTGTGCGAACGAAAATCTAGGGTTACAAACCCTATAAAAGAATATCATCATCGGCAATCTTATCCATCAGAGTTCGAATACTAAAATTAAAAAAGTAACGAAGCATAAATTCGTACCAGAAGCAAAAATCGAACTCATCGAAGTAGCCAGTGAAAGCAACGAGATTCGATCGAGCAAGGCAACTTTTATTCAACCAGAGATTCGATCAAATCTAATAGGCGCTTCGAAAAAGCCCTAATTTTTAATCAGGAAGAAGGAACGAAGGAAGCCGCCATATTTTCTCACAAAGGACTGAGCGAATAGAAGTGGATCGGGTCACATAAAATAAAGAAAAGGGGACGGCTTGAATAATATAAAAGGATTCTTGTTTATATTAAGGGCTATTTACTTTTTATGTTTGTGTTTTCTTTTAATTTCAAAATTCTCTTTTAAACCGTGGTAATTTTCTAGTCGTGTGACTAGGGTACAAACTACGGTGTGTAGTTTGAGAATTCGCAACTCAGTAGTTGAGTTGTGGTCAGGGTTTTGAGCGTAGAGTTAGATTAGTCAATAGCGGGTATAGCGAGTTTACGTGTGTAAGCGAGGGACTATCTAATTTCTAGTAGAAACCTTGGGGGCAGCACGTAGGCAGGTTTTTGCCGAAGCTGGGTAAATTCTGTGTTGTTCTGTCCTGTTATTTATATTCTGCTATATCTGTGCTGCTATTCTGTGATCCGTGTTAATATTAATTAACTTCTGCAATTAAGTTTTTATAATTTACACTATCACCCTATTCACCCCCCCTCTAGGGTGAAATCGATCCTACAACACTTTGTCTAACCCGAGCATAAAACAAAACACGAAACACTCGAGTCAGGATTAAGATTCTTATACTAGTAAATTCAACTCAAGTGAAATGTCAACTGGAATACAAATAACTTAAAGGATGTTTAGGATTCTCATCCTCTACGGATCCGTTAAACTATTTACATACATAGTACAATACATTACATATATAATGTCTATAGCAATGTAAACTATTAAAATAGCATTAACGCGTTACCCGTATCCCCCTTAACACATTTTATATAATGTTGTGGTCTATAAAGTATTGTAAATTCCACCAAACTGGTGGACTATCAGGGAGCACTCCATAGGTACGACATAGCTCGAACTTGTAGAAGGCACGATAAGGCATGTGACAAGGCATGCGAGGCAATGCCTAGGGTAGGATTCTACCGTTTTTTGGATTCGGACTGATGGTAATGCATAACAGCTACTATCGCCCACCTAGGGACACACTCCCATAGTCAAAATCGAGGGGTGGCCACCATATCAATCACAAATCAAAATATGGTATCAAAGAAATGTGACAAGATCGGAGGTGCGATCTCACTTGGCCTGGTGTGGCCTCTGTTTTAGTCACATCAAGCTGATTCGCGGGTGTCAAGGCTACGTAAATACCTCATACAGAATCGTTCACCAAACCATCCTACTTTATTCTGGGACATCCACCACGTACACAGTTGTTAATGTGGTTTTCGATATTTGCAGAGAGTATGACAATATCTGATCCCGGTCTCTTTAACAACGAAAAGCTTATTTCACACCGGAAGGTTCTTTTACATTTCCAAAATCAATTCATAATTGATATCAAAATATCATATTCAGTTGAAACCATTTCACTTTCGAAATCATATTCACTTTCGAAATCATATCGACAAAATAGGTTAAATCCTCATTTCAAAATCAGGAAATTCTATTCCAACACATGTTTTTACTTAGTAGCCCCCTCTAAAAAAACAATTTTTTGAAGACAAAAATACACTCAAGAAAGTGGTTGCCAAACGTGGATGGTAAGGTAACCACGTTGGCACTTTACGTTGTTATGTGCTGAACCATGCACTGCCTCTACGTGGTTTTCTATCTAACCTCGTCTTACCTCTACGTGGTTTTCTATCTAACCTCATCTTGTCAGGGAGTGGTAACCACGTAAGGAAGAAATCACGTGAGGGGCAATTATGGAAGAAGTTGGGGTTACTGAGTATCTTTAGGGGTTTACAAGATTTTTCAAAAAACAGTGGGCTACGAAGTGAAAACTAGGGTTGGAATAGAATTTGCCTTCAAAATCATATCACTTTCGAAGTCATATACACTTTCGAAATCATATTTACTTTAAATTATAATTCAGTTCCAAAATCATAACCGTAAAATTGGTTAGACCATCATATCAAAGTATTCGCATTTAAATCCATTAAATCTAACTCATTACAATTCCAACTTTAAATAATTTAAATATTCAAAATAGTTTATATATATTGAAATGATTATAAATTAAAAATAGTTTATATATTTAAAAATAGGTTATAGGTTAAAATAGTTTATATATATTGAAATAGTTTATACATTAACATATATATATATATATATATATATATCAAAAATAGTTTCAAGTTAGAATTGTTTCTTCCAATTTCACAAATCAATTCAAATCAAATTTAGTCCCAAATTCAACTTAAATCAATCTCAATTCAACAATTTCAAATGATCATTAAGGATATTTAAATTTACATCGATTTCAAATCTAGGTTTGGACAACCAATTTAAACCACTTCCAATTCAATAGGTTTCAAATTTAAATATTCAAACATTTACAATTACTCAATTTAATAAATTTCATTTATATTTCAAAATTCTATTTAAATTTTATTTAAATTTGAAATATTCACCTAATCATTTCTAATAACATTTAAATAAAATATCTAAATTACAAAATTAAATATTCAATTTCAGATTAATTTACATTTGAAAATATTCATCTAATCACCTTTAATCAAAATCAAGTTATCAAGTTACAAATTTCGTATCTTTAAAATCTCAAAATTAATAAGTCCAAATAAATTCTTATTTAAATTCAATTCGTAACAAATTAAATTACCACTCAATTTAATTTATCCTTCCAACCTTAATTTATTGAAGTTATTAAAATTTATTTAAATATTAATATAAATTGTAAATAAGTATGTTAACAATTTATACATATTAATAGTTAAATTAAATTTTTTATAAATTTTAATATATTAATTATTATTATATTAAATATTATTATTATAAGATCTATTTTAAATACTATTTTATATATTTAAAAATAATAGTGTTATAAGTAAAATTTTGTATTTTACATTTTAAAACTTAACTTCTAATTTTAAAATTTCCAAAACAAATAATTTTAAAAATCTAAATTTTACACGTATATAAAATAAAGTCTTTATATTATATCTAAAAATCAATATTTATTAAAACCCAAATATTTCCTTTCAAAACTTTGGAAATCATTTTTCAAAAATAGACCAGCGGTATCCATATATAGTTTTCTATCTTATGGTCAAGTGATACAGATATTTATCATTTCAATCCGTAATTTAAATTTAATATTTTACGGGTATATATTATTTCAACCCGCAATCCCAGAATTTCACAATCAATAAAAAATCGTTTGGGTTTGTCATTTCGACCCATAATGATTTTTTCCTGTTCTAAAATATCGTTTGGCTATGTATCATTTCAACCCATAAGGATTTCTAAATTAATAGGGATCTTGCAGTGTGAGAACCATAGAAGAATATTATAAAATGACATACATATTAATAGCAGGCATATATCGTCATTAACAATTTAAATATAATATATACAACAGGTTATGGTGTTATATGTCATAGGTAAACAATTTCAGATAATGGCACATCATATTTAATAATTACATAACTTAACAATTCAAATTTAACACCATATTTCCATTGTCGTTTCATGTGAATTAAATTTACTAAATATAAGAATATTAATCGTGAGTGATTTCTCAACTTTCGATGCTAGAGAAATTTGAAAACTCGACAAACTACGAATTAAATCACGAACTAGACAATCGACCAATCCAAATGACAAATCCCAAAGCAAAGCAAGGTGGATACAAGATCAATTAAAACAACATGTATTAAATTTTATTTTCTTTTAAAATCAATATTCAAATTTGAAACACATATCAAAAAAAATTCTTTAAAAATCAATATTTAACTCAAAACACATATATAAATAAAATCTTTATATATATATATATATATATTCCAAAATATTTTCTTTCTAAAACACATTAAATAAAATCAAAATATCTACATATTTTTTTCCAAGATATCCATAAATATATATTTTTAAAATATACATATTTCAAAAATCAAAATATCTATATATATTATATAACAAGGCACATATAAAAAACTGTCAAATATAAACAAATAAAACAAAGAATCATACTTAAACTGTTAAACAGATTAAAAAACATTCAAAGAATCAAGGAATATAAAGAAAGATAAAATCAGTAACTTCAAATCAATATGTGTGTATATATATATAACATATAAAATCGATATATATTCTTTCTATACAATATATACAATATCAATATTGCAAATATATTAGAATGGAGGCTGCTTGTAGGGTGGCTGTCTGTGCTTGGAGGGACAGATAAGTGGCAGAGGGGGTTTGCAGTCCATGGCCAGAGGTGGTGGAGGAGCTACTACGCGGTGGCGTGGTAGGTATAGAAGATGGCGGGCGGCAGGAAAGGTTGAGGCTATTGGATGTTTTTTCTTGAAATGAAGGTACGGTTGTGAGCCGAGCTTGTCAGATGAGGTAATGTGGAGGTCCTACAATGGAGGCTCGGCCTAGGAGAGATGGTGGGAGGTTGCTCTAATCGTAGAAGGTCGACAGTGGCGGATCGGTAATAGGGGTGCAAGTTGGCAGGTCGATGGGTGAGTTTGGTTGGGTCATGGGAAGAAGCTGCACTGTACACGGTGAGGAGGAGGATGGAGCGGTGTGTGCTGTAGAGGGGGAGAGTGGTGTTCGGGCGGTGTTTGGAAGGTGGTAGACGAGGGTTGGTCGGAGCTTGACTATGTGGCAGTGGATCGGCGTGGTGGAATGGAGTTCTGGTGATGATAGGAAGGAGGGGTTGGAGGCTCTCGGAAGGTGATGTGGCGAGAGGAAGTGGGAAGTGATGGGTTTACATGGGCTGGCGGTTACTGCCGCATTGATGATGATAAAGGCGAACAATGTTACCGAGCTTCGGGAATTTGAGCAGGTTTCAAATGAAGTATATGTTGCTTTCTTATTTTATTTTATTTTTATAAAATAGAAGAGGACAAAACATATATTAAAATTGAAATGAATGAACCAACACATGAATTAAGATGGTAGGAATAACAAAAGACAAATATTAAATTCTGGGAATACAAAAATTTATGGTTGTTATATTTCTCACGGTGGTCAATTGAAAGGACACATAAGGAAAAAGGGTGAAAAACGGGTACCGATGCGGTTTCTGTTTCGCCGATTTCGCCTCATACCCGACTTCGAAACACATAAATGAATATACTATGGGGATTAAAACAACGAGATGAACAGAATGGTACACAGATATGAGCCATATGACCATCCTATCAAAAATCGATATTCGTTGCCAAATATGCTGTTAAAACGCCGAAAACAAGATAAACGGGGCACGAACAGTCCAAATTTGGCAAAACGAAATATGACGTCTCACTTAGAAAATGATTTACATTTTTATTATCTAGAATATTCAGATTTTGAAAATATTTTATTTTCATCGATTTAAGATTTAAAATTGAAATTGAAAATTACACAACAGAACTAACTTGCATGTTTTCCAATAAAAATTTACCATTTGAAATGTTTAGATTGACGTATTCCAAATATCAAATTTTCATTTAAAAAAAAATTATTATTTATTTTCATGAAAATTTAATCAATTACATTATAAAAATCATTAAAATTTACGGGTCATTACACTCTTCCCCACTCAAAACTTTTCATCCCCGAAAAAGAAGGAGTCAGGTGAATTGAAACAACAGAAAGGAAAGATAGATTCGAAATATAAAATACAAAAATTAATTCAAAATCATACATATTTCATTAGTTTATAAGTTTATTATATTTAACTAATTTGGTTTAAATCTATTTTATTCAATCAATAAATAGTCATTAAATTCCAGTTTGGTTTATTTCAATTCAACGTATTTCCATTCAATTTGATTTGCTTTCACTTTATTTGTTACAAAATTTATTTCACAACAAATTTTATTTTATTTAACTTATTTATTTATTCCATCTGACTTTATTAAGTTAATTCCATTCATATTCAATTTCAACTACTCTCTGCAATTCACCATTTGTTTACAAAGATATGAATTCTTTTTATTACTTGTTTAGCTTCTTAAGTTCCTATTTATTTGCTCATTCCCTTTTAATTATTCAATTTATTTCAATTAACATTTCTTATAACATAAATTAAATGTATAAACATTCTTTATAACAACTCAATTTTAGTTATAATTCCTGTAACAAAATTCGTTTTTGGACATCATATTTCTATATACTATTCAATTGCATGTTTTTATTACATTCAAACTTTTCCCATGTAAGTTATATTAACATTTCTCAGTGCAATTAAGCACTATATAAATTTACTCCTTTTTTTAACAACATTTCTATTAAGCAAAAATTTAGATTGAACATTTTATTACCTAAGTTTTCTCTTGTATAACTTTCAATTACACGTTCACCTTAAATTTTAACTTTTTGAGTATTTTAGTTAAGTCAAATAGGTTTAGAATGCAACTGAGTACTATACAAATAAATTTTATCCTAGTTCAACTATTTCACGTTTCTTTAGTTCCATTTTTTCTCATTTTAGACACTCTAATTATTCAAAAAATTTGCTTTATTTCAGTTATTAAAACCCATTGCTTAACATGGCATTTAAGACTTAAATTTCCGGTTTCACTTCAACCATTTTGAAATAGATATATACATATATATTTTGTACACAATAAATTAAATCAAATCCGTTTTCTAAAACAAAAGTGTAGCAAAGCTAATAAGTGGTCTCTCCACTTTGAGACTCGAAAAATGAATGTCGATGATGCTGATGTCATCGCTGAAATTATTTTCCACTGACAAAAGAGGAGAGTACCGACCTACTTCCTTTAAAATTCTTTAGGGAAAATTTCAACTCGAAAATACTTCCAAATAATATATTTTTCAAAACTTTGAAAACTTAATTTTAAAAAGCATCGAAAATTAAATTCTCAATCCAGAATTCGAATTCATTTCATTTTCAAGGATTTATAAACCATGTTTATAAAATCCCATCTTCTTATAACTTACAATAATAGTTAACATTTTAGGAATATTGACAAAACAATCAATGATAATCTAGTATTATCATTTCTAACAACCAATACAGTTAACTATCTAAGTTCATAAAATGATTCTTTTATATATAAAAAGTATAATCATGCAAAAAAATATTTCATTTACCAAATTCGAAAATAATATTGTGTCAGTTTTCTCTGTTCAAGTGTTTTGGAATTCCGATCGATAGCGTCGGCCAGACCAATCGACCGAGACCCCAAATCAAACTTAACAACTCAAACAACACAATATAAAACATTTTTATATCAATTTCAAATACACTCTCTCGTAAGATGATCCAAGAATGGATTTAGAATAAGGATAGAGATTCAAATTTTGAGGAACCCCAGTCAAAACAAATTCTAACAACGAATATAGCTTGAAAGGATGATAGGATAATTAAGTTACAGAAGAGAAAAGATGGATAGACTTATATTAATCACGGTGACCTTAACGGGGTCAACCGAGACTCAGAAAAGACGAGGATATCATCAACAAAAACAAGATGAACATGTTGATAATATTGCGAAAGACGTGATTCATGACACCCACGAAGTAGGTAGGAGCACTTGTTAATCCAAAGAGCATGACCAACCATTTATAGAGACCATTCTTCCGGAAGGAAGGACAACATGTTGAGCTCCAGGAATAGGATCGATGCGGAATTCAATTTCCCTCTAGGGAGGAGGAGAGAAGTGACTTCACCAAAATATCAGGATAATCCCTGACTATCGGGGTGGAGTCGAGATCACTAGGTTGAACATCAAGCGAAAAAGTAAAAATGCCTACAAAATCTTAAGGCAATCAACCTTCGTTCATGAGAATTACCATGGTCCTTTACTAAAGAAACAGTTCGGGCTATGCAAGAAGTGACAACATCAAAACCCAAGACATAGAAATCTTTGGTGAACCGATGCCTGTTGTAAAGGAGTTTCACCCCTTTACAATCATACTGAGGTTGGTGGGATGGACGATGGAATGAGTCACACCCAAGGATAACCTTGCCCATTGGGTTTGCAAGATGAGCACAAATTTATTATAGAGATCAACAAAATATAGCTATGTGATGCTCTAGTATCAAGAAGAACATGCATAGGAAATGACAATAATGGATCTCAGAATGAGGGGATAGTTCCAAGATTAAAAAGAAATCTGAATCAATGAGGAAGAAATTCAAGCTCAAAAGAAGGTGATACTGTAAATTAATTTTCACTCCATATGCTAAGTTTTCCCTAAACCAGAGCTCTAATAGCACTTGTAACAACCTACTATTTTGAACCATTCAAAATGACAATCATCCATACATATCAGACTTGAATTGCTCAAAACAACATATTGTTAATTTATATTTCGCAAAACTCAGCATATACAGTAAATAAATCAATCATAGAATCACAGATACAGAGTAATATAACAATAAGAAACGGAACAGATAAACAGTAGTTCATGAAGCTACTATATAAACAATAGAGTCTGAAATCAAATACAACAGAAATATCAAATACAAAGGAATCTCTAATACCTAAACAAAATGACAAGTCTAAATAATCAATCGAAAATAATTGTAATAAGGGAAAGCTGAATAGATAAGAGATAGATCTTCAACCAAAGCTCCAAACACCAAAGGTGAGTCGAATGTTGTGACATTCAGTCTGACCCGAGCATAAAGCAAAACATTCGAGTCAGGATTAACATTCTTATACCAATAAATTCAACTCAAGTGAAATGTCAACTGGAATGCAAATAACTTAAAGGATGTTTGGGATTCCCATCCTCTAAGGATCCGTTAAACTATCTACATACATAGTACAATACGCTACATATACAATGTCTATAATAAAGTACACAATTAAAATAGCGTTAAGTAATTACCCATATCCTCCTTAACACATTTTATAAAATGTCGTTGTCTATACAGTACTGTAAACTCCACAAAATTGGTGAGCGATCAAGAGCACTCCATGGGTACGACACAAATCACACTTGTAGAAGGCGCGATAAGGCATGTGACAAAGCACACGAGGCAATGCCCAGGGTAGGATTCTACTGTTTTGCGGATCCGGAGTGGTGGTAAAGCATTGTAGCTACTACCACCTACCTCGGAACACACTCCCATAACCGAAATCGAGGGGTGGCAACCAAATCAATCACAAGTCAAAATATGGTACCAAAGAAATGTGTCCGATCGGAGGTGCGACCTTACTTAGCCCGACCCGGCTCCTGTTTTAGTCACATCAAGCTGGCTCGTAGGAGTCAGGGCTACATAAATACCTCATACAGAATCGTTCGCTAAACCATCCTACTTCATTTTAGAACCTCCACCACGTACACAATTGTTAAAGTAGTTTTCGGTATTAACAGAGAGTATGAAAATATCTGACCTCGGTCTCTTTAACAACCAAACGCTTATTTAGCACCAGAAGGTTCTTTTACATTTCCAAAATCAATTCATAATTGATATCAAAATGTCATATTCAATTCAAACCGTATCACACTCGAAATCATATTCACTTTCAAAATCATATCGACAAAATAGGTTAAATTCTCATTTCAAAATCACATCACATTCGCAGTCATATACACTTCCGAAAACATATTTACTGTAAATTATAATTCACTTTAAGTTACAGTTGACTTCCAAAATCATAACTGTAAAATAGGTTGAACCATCATATCAAAGTATTCGCATTTAAATCCATTAAATCTAAATCATAACAGTTTCAACTTTAAATAGTCTAAATATTGAAAATAGTTTATAAATATTGAAATAGTTATAAATTAAAAATAGTTTATATATTTCAAAATAGGTTATACATTAAAATAATTTATATATAATAGTTTATACATAAAAATATAAATATATCGAAAATAGTTTCAGGCTAGAATTGTGTTTTCTAATTTCACAAATCAGTTCAAATCAAATTTAGTTCCAAATTTAACTTAAATCAATTTTAGTCAACAATTTCAAATTCTCATTAAAGCCATTTTAAATTTATATCGATTTCAAATCCAGGTTTGAACTACCAATTTAAACAACTTCCAATTCAGTAGGTTTCAAATTTAAATATTCAAACATTACAATCAATTTGATAAATTTCATTTATATTTTCAATTTAATTTTTTTTAAATTTGAAATATTCACTTAATCATTTCTAATAACATTTAAATAAAATCTTAAATACAAAATTAATACAAAATTAAATATTCAGTTTGAATTAACTATAAATTTGAAAATATACATTTAATCGCCTTTAATCAAAATCAAGTTATCAAGTTGTGAATTTCATATCTTTAAAATCTCAAAATCAATAAGTCTAAATCAATTCTTATTTAAATTCAATTCGTAACAAATTAAATTACCACTCAATTTAATTTATCCTTCCACCTTAATTTATTAAAGTTATTAAAATCTATTTTAAATATTGATATAAATTGTAAATAAATATTTTAAAATATTATATATATATATATATATATTAGTAGTTATTAAATTTTAATATGTTAATTATTATTAAATTAAATCTTATTATTATAAAATCTATTTTAAATATTATTTTATACATTTAAAATAATAAAGTAATAATTAAAATGTTATAATTTACATTTTAAAACTTAACTTATAATTTTAAAATTTTCGAAACATATAATTTTAAAAATCTAAATTTTAGACGTATATAAAATAAAATCTTTATATTATATCTAAAAATCAATATTTATTAAAACCCAAATATTTCCTTTCCAAACTTTGGAAATCATTTTTCAAAAATAGACCAACGGCGTTCGTATATAATTTTCCGTCCTATGGTCAAATCATACGGATATTTATCATTTCAATCTGCAATTTAAATTTAATATTTTACGTGTATATATTATTTCAAACCGCAATCCCAAAATTTCACAATCAATAATAAATCACTCGGTTTATCATTTCAATCCATAATGATTTTTCTCTATTCTAAAATATCGCTCGGGTATGTATCATTTCAACCCATAAGGATTTCTAAACTACCAGGGAATTCGCAGTGTGAGAACCATAGAAGAATATTATTAAATGACATACATATCAATAGCAGAATATATACAATAGATTATGGTGTCATATGTCATAGGTAAACAATTTCAGATACTGGCATATCATAGTTAACAATTAATTAACTTAACAACTCAAATTTGACAGCATATTTCCATGATCATTTCATGTGAATTAAATTTACTAAAGATAAGAACGTTAATTGTGAGTGATTGTTCACCTTTCGAGGCTAGAGAAATTTGACAACTCGATAAGCTACGAATTGAATCACGAGCTCGACAATCAACCAATCCAAACGACAAATCCCGAAGGAGAGAAAGGTGGACACGAGGTCGATTAAATCAACATATATAAAAAATTATTTTCTTTTAAAATCAATATTCAAATTAGAAACACATATCAAAAAAAATTCTTTAAAAATCAATATTTAATTCAAAATACATATAAAAATAAAATCTTTTTATATATATATATATTCGATAAATAGTTTCTTTCTAAAACACATTAAATAAAATCAGAAATTCTACATATTTTTTCCAAGATATCCATATTTATATATATATTTTAAAAATCTGTATATATTTTAAGAATCGAAATATCTATATATATTATATAACAAAGCACATGTATATTAAACTGTCAAATATAAACAAATAAAACAAAGAATCATACTTAAACAGTTAAATAGATAAAAAAATTCAAAGGAGTGCAAGGTGGCGGGTATATAATATATATATATATATATATATATATATATATATATATATATATATATTCTTTCTATATAATATATATGTGTATATTCTTTCTTCAAATCAATATATGTATATATATAATATATATAATCAATATTTCTTAAAATCAATATATCTATATATAAATATATAAATTCTTTCTATATAATATATACAATATCAACAGTGCAAATATATAGCAATGAAGGCTGCTTGTGAGGAGGCTGCCTATGCTCAAAGGGAGTAAAGTGGTAGAGGGGGTTGTGCAGTCCGCGGCCAGAGGTGGTGGAGGAGCTACTGTGCTGTGAAGTGGCACGGCGAGCGGCAGGAGAGGTTTAGGCTGTCGGATGTTTTTTCCTTCTTGAAAATGAAGGGACGGTCATGAGCTGGGTTTGTCGGATGAAGTGACGGGGAGGTGCTGCAGTGGAGGCTCGGCCTAGGAGAGATGGTGGGAGGTTTCTCTGATTGGAGAAGGTTGAAAGTAGCATATTGACAATCAGAGTGCAAGGTGGTGGGTCGATGGGTAAGCTCGGCTGGGTCATGGGAAGAAACTACACTGTACATGGTGAGGCGGAGGATGGAGCGGTGTGTGCTGCAGAAGGCGAAGAGTAGTGTTCGGGCGGCGTTTGGTAGGTGGTGGACGAGGGTTGGTCGGAGCTTGGCTGTGCGGCAATGGATCGGTGTGGTGGAATGGAGTTCTGGTGGTGATAGGAAGGAGGGTGTGGAGGCTCTCGGAAGGTGACGTGGCGAGTGAGAGCGGGAAGTGATTGGGAAACCAGAAAACACACTATTCAATCGATTGGGAATTCTTTCAGTCGACTGGTCCAGTCGACCGAAACCAATATACATAATCAACTGAATTGGGGTTTAGTCTCTCGAAATAAACTTAAACTAATTTAGTCGACTGGATGTTTGACTTAGTCGACTAAATAGGGTTTCAATGGATTGATCACACCATTCAGTCGACTGAATCCCTGAAGCTCTAAAATGATTTTTTGAGCTTCATCATGTCGATTCAACTAGATTTCTCCTTCTCGTTAACATTATTATCGCTTGTTCCCTCACACTTCTACTGCACTCTAATCATTTATGATCAATTATATCTATGAAGTACATTTTATTGTTGAAAGTATGTGATCACTATATTATCAATGTGTATATATGGATCATATACATATGATCTCTATATCAAATCAAACATAGTTGTGAGTAAGAGAACTCACCTTGATTTAATGGTCACTTAGCTCCTAATCTTTCCTTGATTCCTTTTCTTGACCTCTCTACTAATATTCCTTAATTCAATATGATGTTCAACTAGCATCTCTTGATTGCTTGGTTTAAATAGCTGCCAAGAAGTCTTGATTTTATTTGTATTAATTATTCGAGTTAACTGTTAATTAATTTCAGCATTAAAATGATCGGAATTTGGTAGGAAATTCAAATATATTTTTTCCTTATATAAAATGAGAACGGTTGGCATGTATATACTTAAGGGTGAAGCCTCTAGAGAAAGAAAACTCAAGAATTTGTGCTTCATGAGAATAATTTTCATTATTTTGATTTTGGGTCTGAACTAAATAGGCTTGATTCATATATAAATATATCTTTTCTTGAGTTGCTTTCATGAAAACAATATCAACTTATTAAAATCCATTATTGCTAATATAAATATATATTGGGCTTGGATTTTGTGTAGTAATGCGCTTAATTACATAAAATTCATTATTCTTCATAAAAAATCATTTCTAAATAAAATTCAAATTCTTTTAACATTGTAAAACTCATTCTACCATCTAAATGAATTTTAAACATTTACTTCAATTATCATTTACTAGAAAACCTCATAAAATCTTATTTTATCAATTTATTTCAAATGATAATCCATAAGTTCTCAATCTGAAATATCTAAACATACTATTAAATCACCATCTCTTTTAAATTAATTTTTTCTTTGCTAGTACACTATTTTCCATCAAATTCTCAAATCATTTCTTTAATTTCATAATAATAAATTTCAAAATCCAATTTAATACATCAATAATTATTAATTAATTACTACTTAGCAATGGGTTGTTACAGACTGCCTCCTTAAGAAAATTGCATCATCACAATTTCTATTTAGAGAAATCTATAACTAGCTAGATTAATTCTAGATCATCTATAACATTGGTTAACTTATATTCAAATTTACATTGCTCTATTGGCACTACTACAGGTTAACTATATAGTGAACTACATCAACACGACAAGTATATATTAATAGAGCAATACAAATCAATGATTAAACCTTTCATCGGTGGAAAAAATGATTTAGATTATTGTCTTCCTTGTCCATTCTCATGCTAATGGACTATGTGTTTGTGTGAAACACATTTGGAAAACATTAGCACAATTACTAGGTTATCGAGGCTTCCATAACACTTTGGAGTATTCTCTATGGCACGAAGTATATTCCGAAAACCTTCAACACTCAAAATGTCATATCAATATTCAAACAAACTAACTTATAATTTACTTTCATAAAATTAAGACCTCACTTTAAAATTTTAAAATTGAATAAAAAATCAAATCCTTTCATAAATGTTTTCTTAATCACCATTTTAAAATAATACTTTGCTTTATCACAACAATACATATACTCGTATATAAATTTCGAAATTAAAACTGCTTCAAAACTTCTAAATATTATTATTAAATACTTACCTCAATATATTGCAAATTATTTTACTCTCTTTTTAAAATATTTCATAACTTTACAAAACTTCACACAACGCTTCAAAATTCTTCAAGACTTTTCAAAATTTCTCAAAAATTTCGCAATTTTCCAAAAAAATTCAAAGCTTCATGTCCGTCTATCTCGTCTTAGTGTTTAGTAATCCCTATCAATAACGTTGGTAACATGCGTCGACTAGAATTCTTAAAACAAAGATTAACACTAATCTATTTCAAAATTTCTTCAAATAGTTTATACAAATACCTTTATAAAATCTTGCTTGACAAATCAATAAATCTTAATCAGATACCTCTTTTGTAAATGTAGATTTTATCAAAATATTTTCTAATGAAAATATTTACTTAATTTCCATAAAACATTTCCTAATGCCCTATAGATATGTTTTAAAACCATAAACTCGCTTTCATTGAAATATTTACCAAAACTCTCTTTTAAAACTAATACAAATTACTTTCAATAAATCAAACATCACACATTATCAAAAAATATCAAAATTATAATATTACATATTAATTTATAAATATAAAATATTATGCTAAAAAATGTAATATCTAAAATTTCCTCGGTACTACACCATCGAAGGCACCACATGGTACTAGTATAAATAAATACAAACATTAATACAAGAAACTATCTACTAACCAAACAAAATAAACACAAACAATCGATGCACCAAGAAGAATATAATTGTTTGAATTCTGTTATGCACTCTATTGATTAACAGTTCATAATATAATAATTTATTCCTAACCACCATAGGTAGATCATCTTATAATTCATATACAATTAAAAATATATGCAAAATACAAATACACTCCTCGATGATTATCTCAGTAATCGTCGTATAGTAAGTAATATATATAACTTTATTATTCCTTGATGAAAACTAACTACCACAACACACCCAAGGGGACAGAGACACTAAGCCTTATCTAGGCTAATGACCCATATCTCTTATACACACACACAATTTATTATTTTGAACCTTGCTCTGATACTATTTTATAATGCTCTAACTTCTATACCGATACTACCCAAGAGTATTACTAAGTAATACTGTTAAGTAATATAGAGAATGAAGTGATATAGGGCACACACATTAACATTCTCTTGGACTAGCACCAGTATGTATCTCAAATATCAATATAACTTTCCATATTTGTACTCGGTCTTAACACAAAGAAATAAACACATGTACCTTTAGGATAGAACAATATACAATATAATATAAGTAACAGATAAGATAGAGTCGATTAATGTAACTTAATAATAAATATACACTATCTTTTAATTATACAATACCTAAATCAAATTATACTTTAACAGTGTATTATTACATAATATAATAAAGTCCTATCTTCCTTCTATGCCCAACCATTTGCAACTAGTCAACTTATCCCTGAACCTAATTGTTTCAGACTGACCTGAGTACTATAAATAACAAACATGCCGGACTATGCCTAAATCAAGGGTTAATATCTTTATGAGTCACTATACCAGTGCATAATAATAGGACAAACCAAAAATATTAATAAATACAGGATAACACACACTCACACACACACACCGAGTATTTAATCACAGCATCATAAATGATCTCAAATGTATTATATAATTCAAAATGTCACAAATCATACATATCGATGCCATCACCATCTCAAAATAAATCAAACTAGGAATCATAAAATCAACTGTAAATGGGTGAATTGTCCAAATCCAGAAATCATTGTCATCAAAATCAAGAAATCATCGATATGGAGATATCATCAAGTATAGTTGGGTTAACTCAAAGATCCATAAATTTTGATAACTTAAATTATTAAATTTGATAAGATTTTGGAATTTAATGTTGAAAGAAATTAAAAATTACAATTTATTAAAAAGAAAATAACTTAAATATGACCCAATAAAGTTGATTAGATATTATTGACAACCTTTTAATGTAATATAAACCAATTGGAATAATGTAAATGTTAATTTTGTTAGAAAATTGTAAATAAGGATAAATTCAATATTTTATTAATAATGAAGTTGTATGTTATTTTATATATATTGGGTTTGAGTATATAATGTGAAATCAATCATTTGTACATAATTTCATAATCTTGTTGTATATAATAAACTTATAAATGTGATTAAATTACTTAAAAATGAAAATATTTTAATTACTATTTTATTATTTAATCTGTTTTATTTAATTGGAAATCAATGTGAATTGATGTAATTTAATATCACAGTTAATTTGAAATAAAATGAAACTGAAGAATAGTGAATGTAATAAAGGGTAAACTAATCCTATGTATGTCCATGAACTGATAGTTGATTGAATAATAAAGATAGAAATCAAAATAAATAAATTTATTAGGATTTTAAATTATAATTTATGAATTTATTGCTATTAATGTTGAATACTGTCATTAGTGCAATATTTAACGTTGGATTTTGACATAGAAATTTATTTTAAAAGAATATAAAGTACAAGGTAATCAAAAGTGATAAAAATAGTTAGTTATAAAATTTGAATTTGAAAGTGATTAATTGAATTTAATGATAATTCATTCAATTAACGTGTAAAACAGCCATTTTGGCCACTACCTCGGATTTCGACGAAACAGTTTCATTAGATCCGTAACGGTGAATTATTGTTGAATTTCATGTATTGTAGCGATCGAACTTGTCGTTTGATCGTGTGGGCTCAAACGTGTAGAAGTCAATTTAATGAATTTAATTTAAATTAAGCCGATTTTAAAAGCTAATTTCTTCATACAATGGAATTAGGACTTGAAATCCATTCCATTAGAATTTAAAATATCGAAAAACATCTATTTTGAAATATGGGATGATCCAGTTTTGTTTCGGAAGCGGAATGGGCTTTCTAGGTCATTATTGTCATTTCGAACCAATTCGATATGTTCA
Organism: Allium cepa; assembly: GCA_030765085.1. Lineage (NCBI taxonomy): Eukaryota > Viridiplantae > Streptophyta > Magnoliopsida > Asparagales > Amaryllidaceae > Allium > Allium cepa. Next base: position 610,339,144 of record CM060934.1, read on the forward strand.
TTCTTTCTTATCGGGCCTTATTTATAAAAACAGTTTTCCTAACCTTAGAAATCTTTCAGTTTATTCTATACGTACATCAAAAACTATCTATTTCTTTCTTCAATGACAAAAATTTAAAATCCTAAATCTAATTTCAAATTCAAATCGAAATTCAGACTCTCCAAACTATATGGAATTATACATCGTTGGAAAGATCTCGAAGAATGTAACCTACATTTAGCATTCGTTTTTTGAGACAGTGATTAGAAATCACGTTTAAAGTCAATTTTAGGCTTTTTTTCAAAGCACCGATTGGTGAAATTGATTGAGGGGTTTTGTAGAGGAGGCTTCGAAGAACCTATTTGAAACGTCCTGACTCGGCGCTCGATGATCGGCACCAAATATTTCACCCATATTCGAATGCCGCAGATTCAAACGTCGAATCTGGTTCGTCGGAGCTAATAACACATTAAGTACAACAACACAGCGGAAGAAAAACAATATATCATTGATACAACAATGGATACAATATCTAATACAATATGATACAACCAATGCCCAACATTAATAGAGCTAAAATGCACAACAGCGGAAAGATTTCACCAACAATATAGGCTTCAAAATAATCCAACATCCTAACTGCAACTCCATCTCCAATGCTTCAAAACTAAATAGCTCAACCCAAAAGCTTAAAAGACTCCAATCCAATAAACACGAACCACCATCAATGCTGAACTTGTAGCAAACTCGGTCCGCAATGTGATTGCCAAACCACAGATTCCAAAGATTGCCTAAAACTATATCTACCAGCTGATTATCTGAAAATACGACTCTAGGCTGCCCGTATGGAAAATTGTAGGCACCAGAGTTTAGAAAGGAACAATAAACTCCAAGTCAGTCATAGGACTGGTGTGAGCAAACAAAAACAGTTTTATTTGAACAAAAAAACAAACAAAAAGAATTTAAAAGAAATGCAATGCTTTTTGGAAAATGAAACACCATAAGGCCTCCATTACACACATAATACAAGCGCACAATTGGAGGAGATTTCTCCTTATGATAGTCAGACATGCTTGATAAGCAAAATCCTCTTTGATATTATTATTAGTGCATAGTGTAGAAAACCTTTTGAAAGTATAATATTAATCTTAGCCAGCATACTACATTTCATGGTATGCCTACTATAGCTACCATGTTCAATAGCAGGTTACTGCCACATTCCATGGCAGGTTATACAACTAAAACCATACTGGACGCGTATTGTTTCTTTGGATTTCCAACAAATAGTTAGACAAAGGAACTTCCTACACCACATGGGTACGCATCTGGAGGGACGCCCCGAGAACCTAACCGGATCTCTGCCAACACGAGGCCGGGTTACCTTTATAACTAGGTAACTAACATTCACGAGTATGCCATCCTCCGGTCGTCACCGACCCTTATCCAAGAGCTCTCAACACCAACAACCACAAAGCAACAACCACATAAGTTAAATATCTAGGCTCCATACCATGATATCACTTTTTATCTAGAAGGAAATGGACATACCCTAAAGGACACGACACTCATAACCTTACTGCATTCTTCCTGTTTCGACCATTTCCATTGTGTGAGGTCCGACGAGGTCTCATCCACAAAGCTATGCTTTTCACAAAAACCATGCTTTGATCAACAAATGATCAGCAGCACTTAGCATGCACATTACCAAATTGGGAATGTATCACTAGTAACCATCAACTACATAACCTCTGAGCTCCTATGTCTTAGAGAAAGGTGTTAAGCTAAGAGAATAAATTCTCTGTCACCAAACAGAAATGTATTTGATAGAAACTAGCTTTACATCTCAAAGTGTAACATCAGACGTGCATCCATACAAGTTCATCTCGGGTTCGAACGGAACCGAAGGCACTTCCAAAGAAGCCCTAGCAAATCCGGGTATTCACAATCCCGATAGGACTCCCCATCACATATGGAGATCTCTATACCGTAGCTACTCGGTGCAAAGTCATTCGATAGGTAATCCTATCGTTCTCGAAAATACCTGGTCTTCACCACCGTCTTCAAATGCTATCCATTTCGTCGTATCATTATTCGAAATGGGATTTATGACATAAAGTCCTCTCCTGGCTAAACTGAATAATGAGCGCTTAATTTAAAAATCATATGGATATATTGGGATCCTCGTTAAGTCACAACCTTTAGCCAAAACCTTTCTTTCAAATGGTTTAAACAAATTTTCACTTTTAATCTTTTAAACAAAAGATTCACTCTTGAAGATTCTCTTCAATTTTAAAACAATGTTCACCAATCTTTCAAAAAGATTTATTCATAGCTTTCAAAACTATTTCAATTTCAAATCTTTTATACAAAAGATACACCTTTAAGATCCTCTTAAATTTTGAAAACAAGTTCACCAATCTTTAACAAAGATTCATTCATAGCTTTCTAAACAATTCCATTACAAACTTGAAATGTTTCAATAAAACTGGAAATTCTTTCCTTATATGAAAGCCATTATCATTTGAAAACAAATGCTTTTCGTTTCGGAAAAATCTGATTAAATTTGCCTAAGTTATAGTCTTTCAAATTATACATTGAAAAATCAGCGAACTGTCGTATACTCGGCAAGTTCTATTTAAATTAAATTCAAATTTCCAAATAATTTATTTAATATACTTTAAAAATGATTTAAAATCCATATATATATATATATATACATTGTGTAACTTGTATAACCCTTTCAAACTATACTTTCCAAAATAATTCCAAAACTTAAGCAGGATATCTTATATTCAAACCAAATTTCAAATTTTAAAACTTCCTTTTCAAAAGCTTTTCATATTCAATCCAATTTCATTTCTGAAACCATTTGGATTCAAAATTCAACTCTTAAAATAATATTTAAACTTCAAAATATCTGTGACTTAACCGATTTTCTCGTGAAATCTATATTCGTGTGTGTGTGGTGTAGTCCAGGGGTTATACACACAATAATAACATATCACAACCATCATCAATTCAACCATAACAATATCGATAAGCGTTATAATCCTATAACGCTTATACTCATTACAGATTCACAGATAAATATATAAATTCATCACAGATAAATAAGTCACAGTTCACAGCTAAACATATCACAGAACATCACACATCAGGAATATCAAACAGTTCAAACATTCAGCACAATTCAAACATTCAATATAATTCAAACATCCATAAGTAAGATCAATTAATCATCTGATTAATTTAAATCAGATTAATTATGAATTACTAATTCTGATTAGTTAACATTTTTTTATTTACAAACCATTTGAACTAATTATCCTTTAATCATTTATTAATTAACCTTTAATAATCAATTAACCTTTAATTATTAATTAATCAACCTTAATTAACTAATAAATCAACCAACCTTTGATCATTTAATAATTAACCTTTATCATTTAATTATTCCTAAGTAATTATCCCTAAATTATATTAATTAATTAATTAACCCTTAATTAATTACCATTTAATTAATTATCTTTAATTAATTACAATATGTGATTATCCCTAATTACTTATATTAATAAATGACAAATTAATTACATTGGATAACTATCCTTTAATCACTTGATTAATCAATCATTAATCATTAATTAATTATCCTTAATTACTTTCATTAATTAATTATCTTTAAGTAATTAATTACCCTTAATTACTTACTTTAATTAATCTTAATTGATTAACTATCCCTTAATGTAATTACACAAAGTAATTATCTTTAACTAAGTAATAATCTTTTATACATTAAGAAATCATCATTTCATTGCATTAAGTAATCATCCCTTAATTAGATCAAGTAATAATATTTTGTTAATTACATCAAGTAATTATACTTAATTGATTCATTAAGTAATCATTCTTTAATTACTCATCATTAATTAATTAACTTTTAAAAAATTAATTAATCATTGATTAATACTTAATTAACTTTTAATTAAGTAATTATCATTAAATTTTAGATTAATGATCCATAAATCTTAAGATAACCTATTTATCTTAATTAATTACAAAATAATCATTTAAATCTTATTTTAAACCACGTTTGAGATAAATCATTACTATCACCTAATTTAACTTAAATCCTTTAAGTAAATTAAAAATATTTAATCTTCTTAATTAAATTCTTAATTATACTATTATATTTATTTAAAATAAATTTAAAAAGGATTAAAACACTTCACTTGAGTAATTAAAATATTTTTAAAACCTTTAATTTATTCAAAACTAAAAATAACATTTATTATCTTACAAGAATAAATCAAGAAAAGGTTTTAAAATTTGATTTAATTGAGAAACTTGTTTAATTTAAAATTTAAAAACTGTAAAATTACGAACCCGAGACGACTCGACTGCAACCCGAGCCCGCACTTGTTTTTCCCGAACCCAATTTCGAGTTCTTCCTCCCTTTTTTGCTTCGAGTCAAACCCACGAAAACTTTGAGCAAACCCCGAGCCTGCCCTTTCTTCCTGGTCAATTTAACAATCCACTAACACCAACGTATATGTGTGCACGTGTACGCCTGAATACCAATGTTCTGACCATCATTTCGATCACTAGCACATCGTTGACGACCACCCTCACTCACCCGACCACCAAGATCGCCTTAACAACGTCAAACTTGGAATCGAGCTATTTGAATCAAGCCTGGAACCAACCCATCACCAGAAAATCATCACGCGCCGCCGCGTCAAGCTACCAGCGACCATGAGACCCCGACCAGAGAAGCACCACTTGCCAATACATCGATCCACCCCGGTGCGATCACCTTTAATCCACCATCAATGATGTAGCAATCACAAAAGCTCAGTCAACCAAAACTATGAATTGAACCCTAATTCGATGTCATGCCTCCATTCTGATGATCGAAAAATATTTTGATCATTTTTCCTGTGAACACCGGGCCCCCAGCTACCTCCACCCTCAATCCCGACCAAGATTGCCTCGCCGATCATCGGCAATTGGCGAAAAATTATTTTCTATTCAACTCGAGATTTCTCGCCAATTACAAGCTTAAAAATCTTTAAGCGATTACCAAAAATCATGAATTTGCAATATGAATCTAGTTGTGTAATCCAAAACTGAAATTAAGACAATAGATTTTTGACATATATATGATCTTTTACTGTTATTACTTATTTTCTAATTAATTTCTAAACATAATTATTTGAATTTATTTTTAAAAATAAATTCTAGTTGATACAAACACTTATCATTTAGAAAAAAAATGCTAAAAGGGATTGGAAGAAGAGAAATTAACATTTGAAATTGTTTAAAACCTGAAGGTTGTGAACAGAGGTATATACATATACCTATATACGGGCATGCATTTGCAAAATCTACATATATTCATGTATACCGCCACATTTCACATCCATACAAACTATTCCCAAATTATCATCATCTGTGACATCCTGCCTTTTGTACGCTTTAAATCGACCACACACGTTAGACTCAAACCATACAAAAGGGTTGATTGTTTGGGGTAAATAAGAAAAACATAGAAAGAAATAAAAAAACAGAACCTCACGGCGGAATGGAAAAATATAATAATCAAATAACAGTTCATGAAGCTGTTTTACGAAACATTTGATTATGCTTATACAACACATACCAGAGTTACACATATCAGAGAAAAATAAATAATATTGCAACGGAACAATGAGATGCAGTGGAACAATTTAATATATAATAATAATACTATCTTCGTCTTTGTCTTCGTCTTCGTCCTACAGAAATAAGGTCATCAAATTCTGAAATACTCAGGCTGACCTGAGTGAATTGAAAAGATAAAACACTCGAGTCAGAACTAAAAGATCTTATGTAAGTTAAATCAACGGTAAATAATATGAGCGGAACGCCGTCAGAGATGTTTACGGGGTTTGACATCTCCTATCCAGTGTCTAACGTGAGTGCAGTAAATTAAGAGATGCTCGGGATTCACATCTCCTAAGGATCCGTTAAACTATTTACTATATGGTACTATACGCTATTATAATAGTGTCTACAGTAAAGTATAATATAAATTAAAAATAGCGTCAAGGCTTTACATTTTTCGCCTTAACACACTTTTATATTCCTTTAGCCTATACAGTACCGTAATCTCCCCCGTACTGCGCATCGTCAAAGGGCGCTCCATAGGTATGGTACAAAACAAAATCGTATAAGGCGCACTAGGGTAGGTGACACGACACAACTAGGCAAATGCCAGGGTAGATATACCAATTATGCTTCCGGACTGATGGTATCGCGTAGCAGCTACTACCGTCCAGCTCGAGCCGTACCCCCAAAATCAAAAGGGCCCAAGTCAATCACAAAGTAATAGAATGGTATCGAAGGAGTGTGTCCGATAAAAGGTGCCGCCTTCTTAGCCCGTCGATCGCTCCTATTTTAGCCACCTTATGCCAACTCACGGGAGTCGGGTCCATGTATATACCTCAAAGGAAACACCGCCACCATCCTACTTCATTCTAGAATCTCCGCCGCGTACACAGTTGTTAAAGTGGTTTTCGAAGATGGCAGAGAGTATGACAACTTCCGATCCCGGTCTCTTTAACAACCAAACGTTATTATTACACCTCGGTCATTTCACAATAATATATACTTCAAAAACTGAACATAATATCCATTTCAAAGCCATATAAATACGATATTATTTCCATTTCAAAAACCAAACCAATATGATATCATTTAATAAAAACCAAATCAATATAATATCATATTTTTTTATTCCAAATATATCCTTCCCAAAATCATGGCACTATTAATGATAAAGCTTTGTAACTCATATCCTTGAAACATATCTTTCACCACTTAAATGGTTAAAATATTCAAATACTTTATAAAATAAACTACCTTCTTCAATTTCACAAATTAGTTTCAAAACAACTCGGATTTCTAAATTTTAACTTTAACCAAATCCTAAATCATAAATTTCAATTCAATTCAGTTTCCAAATAAATCATTTCAAATTATATCGATTTCAGAACAGACTGATCCATAGAACAAACCATTCCAAATTCAATATATTTCAAACTTTACATATTCAACAAATTTCAAAACTAAGTTTGGTAATTTCATATATATATATATATATATATATATATATTAAACTCAATTTTCTATTATTTAGTTTTGAAATAATTTACTTAATAAATCTATTATCTTTTAAATAAATCCCAAATTACAAATAACTAAACATTTCTTTCAATTTATTTTCCAACCTTAATTTATTTAAATCATTATAAACTCTATATTAAAATATAATTTAAATACTCAACCATATCATCTTCAATAAAAAAATCAACTTATACTTAAGTTTATTCTATATTAAAACAAGTTTATACATAGCTTAAAAATCAAGAATAAAATACAATTTATATAATATCCAAAATCAATATTTATATAAAACCATATATTTCTTTACAAAACCACAAAAGTCATATCAAAATATTTATATATATATGTACACACCACGGTGTCTATGTATAATTTTCTATTCTATGGTCAAGTGATACGGATATTTATCATTTCAATCCGTAAATTAAAATATAAATACGGTTATATATCATTTCAAACCACAATCCCGAATGAAATAAAATCCATAACAACTTGCAGTTTATAACAATATAAAATACAACATCCATTCATCCAATATCAATCGTCAAACATTTATCACAATCATCATCAAACAATTCAATCAATAACATAAATATAGAATAAATAATAAATAACAGGCATTACTGGCAGTTTATATTCAATAATAAATGAAATAACTATTTAACTGGTTGTTTATATGTAATAATAAATTAAATAACAGTTTAATTCAAATAAACTCAATTTAACTAGGATGATAACTAAAATGTGCCAAACAGTCATAAATAAATTTCTAATCATATCATAAATCAATTTAACAAATATAAGAAATTTTAGAAGTTGTGAGTGGGTTAAAACACTCACCTTTTTAAATTTAAATTGAATTTAAATCCAATTTAAACCTAAAATTCAAACAGTCTCAGAATTCATCCAAAATGACGTCAAAATGTTCGGAATTTCAATAGGATCGCAGAGGAGAAAACTACATGCGAACTGGACCACGTATGTGAAAGTTACATCGATTAGAACATATAAAAATTTGAATTAAATTTAAATAAAATAATACAGTTTGATTTCCACGTCACCAATCTTCTTCCTCCAGGAAGACCTAACGCACGCACAAAGCTTCATCCGCCAAAAGCCCTAACCGTGACTCCCACTCCAATACGCCGCACACCTCCGGTCGGTCGTTACCTCGCAAACCCCCCAAGCCTCGCAATGCACGCCGTGCGCTGCCCACGGTTGAGAATCACGAGCAGCCGCCACAAAGAAACATGACCTACTTGAATTTTTTAGCCCAATCCACCCATCAGATCGACGAACAAACTATAGCGATGAACACCCCTTTGTCCTCTCCGCACAACCCTACCCTCGAATCGACGATCGGCCACAAATCACAAAGCGTCAAACGAACGACCGAGGATTCTTTACCTAATTCCGGTCACACTGAAATCCAAATCGAAAAACAGACTATGGATTTGGATTGCGCTCTTCGAGAGCATTAAATCCATATAAAATTCGATATTGTTTGAGAAAATTAAATTTTTGATTCGATTTTGAATTGCAATTGAATTTGAAATTTGAAATTTGTCTGCCATTGAGGAAGAGGAGGAAAAAAATTTCTATACGTACAGAAATGAGAAATAAAAAGGATGTTAGGGTTTATAACAGGGTATTTATAGAAAAAGCTGAAAAATAGAGGAATGGATACGATTGGTTTGGCCGTTGAACGATAAATGGCCCCAAAAGCCCGTTCTGACTCCGGAACGAAATTGGGTCAACCCATATATCAAAATAGATGTTTTGAAATATTTTAAAATCAATGGAACATGTTTCAAGTTCAAATTCCATTGTATGAAGAAGTTATGATAAAATCAAGTAAATTCAAATTGATTTCAATTAAATTAATTTCTAGGCGTTTCGAGTCCGTACGATCAAACGACAAGCCTGATCGTTATGAAACTTGGAACCTACAATAATTCACTATTACGGATCCGATGAAACTGGTTTCGTCGAGATCCGAGTCAGTGGCCAAAATGGCTATTTTCTAGTTAATTAAATAAATTAATATTAAATTAATCAATCACTCTCCCATTTAAATTTTAATAATTTACAATTTCTATCAATTTTGATTTCCTAACCATTCACAAATAATTTAAACAAATTGAGCTGTCGATTTCAAATTGATTAATTCCTCAATTTCAGTGTTTAATTTCAATTCCATTAAATTCAGAAATTTATAAATTTAAAATTTAAATCCATTTATTAACTTTTAAACCTTGTTAACAAGTCTTTTATTACAATAAGGATATAATCTACATTGGTTTATAACATGGTACATCAATATTTCCCAATTCCATCATAATCCCTATTTACATATACATAAATATTAATTTTCATATAATTCCAACTAATCCAATTATTAAATTTAAATTAATAAATCTTGATTCCCATTCTTGTATTCAGTCAATCATTATCCTATTCATACTTTATTATCAACCAACAATTATTACTATTAATTATCTAATAATGATTTTTTCCCCAAATTACAGCTTATTACGTATTATTTCGTCAATTAATATAGCCTTGAATTTTTATTTCCCAATTTACTATTACAATCAACTATGACCTTGCAATTGTTTCAATTAATTGGGTTTGCACTAAATTAGTTATTTATAGTCTTGCATTAACATTATTACCTTTATTTTAGTGATTTCATTATTAAATTACAGATTTTTATTTTCTTTCTGAATTAAATTACCAAAACTTATTAAATTAAGAAAATTTAATTATCGAAAATTACAGGTCGTTACATCATCACAGGCGTAAGAAATCAAGAGGATCTGGTTCTAAAAATTAAAGTTTGCTCACCTGGAATATGAACAGAGAACAGGATTTGGGACTTAAAATCTGGAACTTTTTTGATGATTGGAACTCTGATATTTGAATTAATCTTAAACTTGGTTGTTTGAATTTGATCCTAACTTTGCTTATTTGAATTATAATGAAGCTGAAGCTTGAAACTGAAAATTTAATTCAGTTTTGAGTTGAATTCTTGCTTTTCGGTCTGAGTTGAACTTTGAACTTAATGTTTGCATGCTTTAATCCAGTTTGAACTTGAAGTTGTTTGCTTTCGATTTCCCTTTTGTTTTTTTAGTTTTCTCTGTTTTTGTTTAATTTTATCTTTCTTTTGTTTTTCTTTCTCAGATTCTTGGTTTACAGACTTTGAAATAAGAAGATAAAAGGAATTGAGAAGTGAAGCCTGGTTTTGTTTCTTCTTACATATATTTTTTATATTACTTAAATTTAAAAGAGATTAATTGCCACTTGTTAACTACATATTATTAAAACCTTACACTTGTTAAAGCATGTTATACTTATTTTACAAATGTCATTAACATCTATTTTTATGTTTAATCCTCCACTTAAATAAATTAAATTATTATGTTTTAGACCCTTATGTTAATAAATTTATGAATCGTGTTTTTTTGTAAATATGGATTATGTTTTAGCTTTTATATTTGTATTATATCCATTTATATACAACCCATGTATAAATTTTTAAAGAAAGAATATATACTTATTATGTTTATCTATATATACTAACCATGCTTATTTCATAAATTTCAAAAGATAAAAATATATTAAAGTTTTCTTATAAATCCGTGTATTTTATTTTATATTTTCAATTTTTAGCTAAATACATTTCTTTTTATCAAATTATATTTTTATATTTATATTCATGCATATATAACTTTTAAAAGAGAATGATTTTAAAAATCTTAATTATACACCAATAAGTAATCACATTTATTTTATACATTTAATAATTTAACTCAAAATAGCCTTTTGAAAATTATTATATTAATCCTCAAATCATAACTTCCAAGTATATATATTATAATAAAAAACAACTTTTATTAGTTTTAAATGTAAAGTTTTTAAATCCAATTTATTTTCATGATATTCATTTTTGAATTTCAAAACCAAATTTTATTAACAACATATATATTTATTTCTAACTTTTCAAATTAATACACAATTAATCCAAAATTTTGTATTAATTACCAATTTAAATTTGACTTAAAACCGGGATCGTTACAGTTTCCCACCTTAAAAAAAAGATTCGTCCCCAAAATTTGCTAGACAGGGAGACAACCAAAGAATAAATAAACATACAAAGATATAGCTTTCCAGATCAAGCTGAATATTTATTCTGCATTTGGCTTACCAAATCAGAATATCATTAATAGATACGAGAACAAATATATTCAACATTTCACAAGATACTAAGGTCACGCAAGGCATTGGTCAGTCCGAAAGAATAACTAACCATTCGTAGAATATCTGGACCCCAAAGAAAAGACAAAAGGATATAGCTTAATTTAACTTCCTATTTAGTTAATCAATTCATTCAACTTAAAATTTTAAATTCATTAAAGTTAAAATGAAAAGCTAATAGGGAACCGATAAAGAGAATACGAAATAGGAATTCAGAACCTTTTCTACAACGATTCGCAGGGCTGCCACCATACCAAAGCTCCTTCTTGTAGCTGCTAGGAAACCATCAAAGAATTTGAAATTGGATGGTGAACCAAAGAGATTGATAGGAAAAATTGTTTCCTTGTTGTTGCAGGGTATCGACCATTTATAGTGGTACTTCTCTGTCCCCTATCTCGTCCTCTTCTTGCACTCATACTCACCATCAGTGGATAGTAAGAGAATTTACTGAGGCATATGGACAAGATATCTTACTGATATACTCATTCTAGGGCATTTATATCCATATCTCTAATGAGTCACCTAATGTGTTATACTCCTGAGCTAAAGTTTCAACCCTCAGCTCTGATACCACATGAAACGACCATGACTCGACACTCGAAAATCGGCACCAAATACTTCACCTATATTCAAATGTTGTAGATTTAAACGTCGAATCTGGTTCTCCGAAGCTTATAGCACACTAAGTGTAACAACACGGTGGAAGAAAAACAATATATCATTTATACAACAATGGATACAATATCTGATACAATATGATACAACAGATGCCCAACACTAACAGAGCCAAAATGCACAACAGCGGAAAGATTTCACAATTAACATAGGCTTTAAAAGAATCCAACATCCATACTGCAACTCATCTCCAATGCTTCAAAACCAAATAGCTCAACTCAAAAGCTTCTAAGACTCCAATCCAATAAGCTCGAACCACCATCAATGCTGAACTTGTAGCAAACTCGGTCTGCAATGCGATTGCCAAACCACAGATTCCAAAGATTGCCAAAAACTGTATCTACCAGCTGATTATCTGAAAATATGACTCTAGGCTGCCCGTGTGGAAAATTGTGGGCACCCAGAGTTTAAAATAGAACAATAAACTCCAGGTCAGTCATGAGACTGGTGTGAGCAAACAAAAACAGTTTTATTTGAACACAAAAACAAACAAAAAGATTTTAAAAGAAATCTGCAATGCTTTTGGAAAATGAAACTACCATAAGCCCTCCCCGCATACACACAATGCAAGCGCACAATTGGAGGAGCTTTCTCCTTATGATAGTCAAATATGTTTGATACGCAAATTCCTTTTTGATATTATTATTAGTTCATAATGCAGAAAACATTTCGAAAATTATAATATCAATCTTAGCCAGCATACCACATTTCATGGTAAGACTACTATATCTAACATGTTCAACAGAAGGTTACCGCCACATTCCATAGCAGGTTATAAAACTAAACCATACAGGGCGGGTATTGTTTCTATGGATTTCCAACAAATGGTCAGGCAAAGGAACTTCCAACATTACATGGGTACGCCCGTGGAGTGACTCCCCGAGAACCTAACCGGATCTCTGCCAACACAAGGTCGGGTTACCTCTATAACTAGGTAACTAATTGTCACGAGTATGCCACCCCCCAGTCGTCACCGACCTTTATCCGAGAGCTCTCAATACCAACAACCATAAAGCAACAACCACATAAGTTAAATATCTAGGCTCCATACCATTATATCACTTTTTATCCAGAAGGAAATGGACATACCCTAAAGAGCACGACCCTCATAACCATGCTGCATTCTTCCTGTTTCAACCATTTTCGGGGTGTGAGGTCCGACGAGGTCTCATCCATAAAGCTACTCTTTTCATAAAAGTCATGCTTTGATCAACAAATAAACAGCAGCATGTAGCGTGCCACATTACCAAATTGGAAATGTATCACTAGTAACCATCAACTACATAATCTCTGAGCTCGTATGTCTCAGAGAAGGGTGTTAAGCTAAGAGAATAAATTCTCTGCCACCAAACAGAAATGTATTTGATAGAAATTAGCTTTACATCTCCAAGTGTAACGTCAGACATACATCCATACAAGTTCGTCCTGGGTTTGAACGGAACCGAAGGCACTTCCAAAGAAGCCCTAGCAAATCCGGGTATTCACAATCCCGATAGGACTCCCCATCACATATGGAGATCTCTATACCGTAGCTACTCGGTGCAAAGTCATTCGATAGGTAATCCTATCGTTCTCGAAAATACCCAGTCTTCACCACCACCTTCAAATGCTATCCATTTCATCGTATCATTATTCGGAATGGGTTTTATGACATAAAGTCATCTCCCGGCTAAACCGAATAATGAGCGCTTAATTTAAAAAGCTTATGGATATATTGGGATCCTCGTTAAGTCACAACCTTTAGCCAAAACCTTTCTTTCAAATGGTTTAAACAAATTTCCACTTTTAATCTATTAAACAAAAGATTCACTCTTGAAGATCCTCTTCAATTTTAAAACAATGTTCACCAATCTTTCATAAAGATTTATTCATAGCTTTCAAAACTATTTCAATTTCAAATCTTTTATACAAAAGATACACCTTTAAGATCCTCTTAAATCTTGAAAACAAGTTCACCAATCTTTAATAAAGATTCATTCATAGCTTTCAAAACAATTCCATTACAAACTTGAAATCTTTCAACAAAAACTAGAAATTCTTTCCTTATATGAAATCCATTATCATTTTAAAATAAATGCTTTTCGTTTCGGAAAAAATCGGATTAAATTTGCACAAGTTATAGCCTTTCAAAGTATACATTAAAAAATCTGCGAACTGTCGTGTACTCGGCAAGTTCTTTTTGAATTGAATTCAAATTTCCAAAATAATTTATTTAATATACTTTAAAAATGGTTTAATATCCATATATATACATTGTATAACTTGTATAACCCTTTCAAACTATACTTTCAAAAATAATTTCAAAATTTGAACAGGATATCTTATATTCAAACTAAATTTCAAATTTGAAAACTTCCTTCTCAAAAGCTTTTCATATTCAATCCAATTTCATTTCCAAAACCATTTGGATTCAAAATCCAACTCTTAAAAATAATATTTAAATTTCAAAATATCTATGACTTAACCGATTTCCTCGTGAAATCCATTTTTGTGTGTGTGGTGTAGCCCAGGGGTTTTACACACAATAGTAACATATCACAACCATCATCAATTCAAGCATAACAATATCGATAAGTGGTATAATCCTATAACGCTTATACTTATTCACAGATTCATAGATAAATATATAAATTCATCACAGATAAATAAGTCACAGTTCACAGTTCAACATATCACAGAACATCACACATTAGGGATATCAAACAGTTCAAACATTTAATACAATTCAAACATTCAATATAATTCAAACATCCATAAGTAAGATTAATTAATCATCTGATTAATTTAAATCAGATTAATTATGAATTACAAATTCTGGTTACTTAACATTTATTTATCTACAAACCATTTGAATTAATTATCATTTAATCATTTATTAATTAACCTTTAAGAATTAAGCAACCTTTAATTATTAATTAATCAACCTTAATTAATTATTAAATCAACCAACCTTTGATCATTTAATAATTAACCTTTAATCATTTAATTATTCCTAAGTTAATTATACCCAAATTATGTTAATTAATTAACCCTCAATTAATTACCATTTAATTTATTATCCTTAATTGATTACAATAAGTGATTATCCCTAATTACTTACATTAATAAATCACAAATTAATTACATTGGATAATTATCCTTTAATCACTTGATTAATCAATCATTAATCATTAATCATTAATTAATTATCATTAATTACTTTCATTAATTAATTATCTTTAAGTAATTAATTACACTTAATTACTTACATTAATTAATCTTAATTGATTAACTATCCTTTAATGTAATTACACAAAATAATTATCTTTAACTAAGTAATAATCTTTTATACATTAAGAAATCATCTTTTCATTACATTAAGTAATTATCCCTTAATTAGATCAAGTAATAATATTTTGTTAATTACATCATGTAATTATACTTAATTGATTTCATTGAGTAATCATCCTTTAATTGCTCATCATTAATTAATTAACTTTTAACAAATTATTAATCCTTGATAAATACTTAATTAACCTTTAATTAAGTAATTATCATTAAATTTTAAATTAATGATCCTTAAATCTTAAGATGGTTATCTTAATTAATTACAAAATCATCATTTAAATCTTATTTTAAACCACCTTTGAGATAAATCATCATTATCGCCTAATTTAACTTAAAGCTTTTAAGTAAATTAAAAATATTTAATCTTCTTAATTAAATTATTAATTATACTATTATATTTATTTAAAATAAATTTAAAAAGGATTAAAACACTTCAATTGATTAATTAAATATTTAAAACCTTTAATTTATTCAAAACTAAAAATAACATTTATTATCTTACAAGAATAAATCAAGAAAAGGTTTTAAAATTTGATTTAAATGAAAAACTTGTTTAATTTAAAATTTTAAAACTGTAAAATTACAAACCCGAGACGACTCGAGTGAAACTCGAGCCCGCACTTGTTTTCCCGAACCCAACTTCGAGTTCTTCCTTCCCCTTTTTTGCTTCGAGTCAAACCCATGAAAACTTTGAGCAAACCCCGAGCCTCCCCTTTCTTCCCAATCAAATTAACAACCCACTTATACCATCGTATATGCGTGCAAGTTGTACTCCTAAATACCGATGTTTTGACCATCATTCCGATCACCAACACATCGTTGACGACCACCCTCAATCACCCGACCACCCAGATAGCCTTAACAACGTCGAACTTGGAATCGAGCTATTTGAATCGACCTTGGAACCAACCCATCACCAGAAAATCATCACGTGTCACCGTGTCAAGCCACCAGCGACCACGAAACCCCGATCAGATAAGAACTACTCGCCAGTACATTGATCCTTCCCCGTGTGATCACCTTTATCCACCATCGACGATGCAGCAATCACAAAAGCTCAGTCAACCAAAACTATGGATCGAACCCTAATTCGATTTTGTGCCGCCATTCTAATGATCGAAAAATATTTTGATCATTTTTCCTGTAAACACTTGTCTCCCAGCTACCTCCACCCTCAAGCCTAACCAAGATTGCCTCGTCGATCTTCGACAATTGACGAAAAGTGTTTTCTGTTCAACTCAAGATTTCTCGCCAATTACATGCTTAAAATTTTTGAAGCGATTACCAAAAATCATGAATTTGCAATATGAATCTAGTTGTGTAATCCAAAATTGAAATTAAGATAATAGTTTTTTGACATATATATGATCTTTTACTGTTATTACTTATTTTCTAATTAATTGCTTAACATAATTATTTGAAATTATTTTTAAAAATAAATTCTAGTTGATACAAACACTTATCATTTAGAAAAAAAATCCTAAAAGGGATTGGAAGAAGAGAAATTAACATTTGAAATTGTTTAAAACCTGAAGGTTGTGAACAGAGGTATATACATATACCTGTATACGGGCATGCATTCGCAAAATCTACATATATTCATGTATACCGCCACATTTCACATCCATACAAACTATTCCCAAATTATCATCATCACAGGCCTAAGAAATCAAGAGGATGTAGTTCTAAAAATTAAAATTTGCTCACCTGGAATATGAACGGAGAAGAGGATTTGGGACTTAGAATCTGGACTGTTTTGATGATTGGAACTTTGATATTTGAATTGATCTGAAACTTGGTTGTTTGAATTTGATCCTGACTTTGCTTACTTGAATTATGATGAAACTGAAGCTTGAAACTGAATGGTTTGATTCAATTTTGAGTTGAATTCCTGCTTTTAGGTCTGAGTTGAACTTTGAACTTGATGTTTGCATGCCTCAATCCAGTTTGAACTTTAAGTTGTTTGCTTTTGATTTCCCATTTTGTTTTTTAGTTTTCTCTGTTTTTATTTGATTTTATCTTTCTTTTGTTTTTCTTTCTCAAGTTCTTGGTTTACAGGCTTTGAAATGAGAAGATAAAAGGAATTAAGAAGTAAAGCCTGGTTTTGTTTCTTCTTGCATATTTTTTTTTATATTACTTAAATTTAAAAGAGATTAATTAACACTTGTTAACTATATATTATTAAAACCTTACACTTGCTAAAGCATTTTATACTTATTTTACAAATGTCATTAACATCTATTTTTATATTTAATCCTCCACTTAAATAAATTTAAAAATTATGCTTTAGACCCTTATGTTAATAAATTTATGAATCGTGTTTTTTTAAAATATGGTTTATGTTTTAGCTTTTATATTTTATTATATCCATTTATATACAAACCATGTATAAATTTTAAAAGAAAGAATATATACTTATTATGTTTATCTATATATATTAACCATGCTTATTTCATAAATTTCAAAAGATAGAAACATATTAAAGATTTTTTATAAATGCTTATCTTTTATTTTATATTTACAATTTTTAGATAAATACATTTCTTTTTATCAAATTACATTTTTGTATTTATACTCATACATATATAACTTTTAAAAGAGAATGATTTTAAAATCTTAATTATACACTAATAAGTAATCACATTTATTTTATATATATAAGAATTTAACTTAAAGTAGCCTTTTGAAAATTTTTATATTAATCCTCAAATCATAACTTCCAAGTGTGTGTATATATATATATATATATATATATATATTATAATAAAAAACAACTTTTATTAGTTTTAAATATAAATTTTTTAAATCAAATTTATTTCCATGATATTCATTTTTGAATTTCAAAACCAAATTTTATTAACAACATATATATTTATTTCTAACTTTTCAAATTAATCCACAATTAATCCAAAATTTTATTTTAATTACAAATTTAAATTTGACTTAAAAGAGGGATCGTTACACTATTGGTGGTAGTCGCATCACCTAGATCGACCTGAGGCGGCCAAAAATGAGGGATTGGTGTTCAAAACGCTAGTTTATAGGGTGGCAACACATGTTGATTGGGGAGGCCATAGGGTGCGTGAGTGAGCAAGGGGATGCGGCTCGTCAAGGCGGTGAGGATGATAGTGGTCGGCGACTTTCTGATGGTCGGATGTGTAAGAATGAGGCGCTCAAAGGTGGGTTCGTGTGGCTTGTAAAAGGGTTCGACTTTATGATGGTCGGAGGTGTGAGAACGAGGCGGTCAAAGGTGGGTTCGTGTGGCTTGTACAAGGGTTCGATCGTGCCTGGACGCTTGGGCTTCGGCTTCTGTTTTGGAGATGTGGAATTTTTCTTATTCGTATGTAATAGTTTGATTCATATTTAAATGTTGAAATGTTCTAACGTTAATAACTTTTACGTACATGGTCGGAATTATACTCGGTTTTCTCCATCGCGATCGTATCGTAATTCTGGACATTTTGGAACTAGTTTGGACGAATTCTAAAACTGTTCAAATTTTGGGCTATAATTGGATTTTAAATCGATTTGAAATCAAAGGTGAGTATTTTAACCCACTCACAACTACTAAACTACCTTATGTCAGTTAAATTAAATTTGTGATGCAATTAGAAATTGATTGATTGCTCTTTAGTATATTTAAATTGTCATTCAAGTTAAATATAAATTTTATTGAATATAATTGCCATTTAATTTAACATTGAATTTTTATTTTCAGTTAAATACCTGTTATTGATAATCAGTTAATTGTTTTATTTATTGGCTGATTTAAATGATGATTGTGCTGGATGTATAAATTGTTGATATTTGGATGATTGGATGTTTGTTTATTCATATGTTGTTACCACATTGCAAGTTCCCGTAGTTTATTATTAGTGAATCACTATGGGTTGAAATGATACATACCCGAACAATCTATAGATTAGGGAAAAATCGTTATGAGTTGAAATGATAAACTCGAGCAATTTTATGGATTTTGAATTTTGACTTGAGATTGCAGGTTGAAATTATATATACCCGTAAATTTAAATTATTGCAGGTTGAAATGATATATATATATATATATATATATATATATATATATATATATATCACCTGACCATAGGGTAGAAAATTATATACGGACACCGGATTGGTTAAATTAAATGATTTTAAATCCTCAATTTTTGAATTCAGTTAAATGATATTTTGAAATAAAATTTGATTTATATAACTGAATTATTTTCGAAAATCCCAGCTTAAATTGTTGAAATTGGACTTGGTTTAAATGAATTGTTTAAAGAATTTAAATTGAAAATTTTAAAGCTGAATTTGAAGTGTAAATGAAATTTATCGAATTTCAGTACTGTAAATGTTGAATATTTAACTTTGAAATCTATTGAATTTGGAGTAGCTTAAATTTATAGTTCAACATGGATTTGAAATCGGTATAGATTTAAATGGTTTTGTTGAGAGTCTGAATTGAAGTTTAAATTTAATTTCGTTGGTTTAAAAGATGGTTATGGTCCAGATTTGTTGGAATGGAAGAAATTTTCCAAATTAATTATTTTAATAAAATTGTTTAAAATATTTTTTTTAAATCCACATTTATTTAGATTTTCAAATATTTACTATATAAACCATTTCAATAATCAAACCATTTTATATTAGGCTATTCTAATCAATTTAAACTATTTTAATCTTTTTTAAACTATTTAATCTATTTTAATCTAATTTAACCTATTTTAAACCGTTTGATCTATTTTATGTATTTTAATCTATTTAATATATTTTAACCCGTTTTAACCTATTTTTAAACAAATTAATTTATTTTAATCTATTTAATTCTATTTAAACTATTTCAATCTATGTTGAACTATTTTAAAGTATTTTAAACTATAAAAAAAACTATTTTAAACCATTTAAACTATTTATGACTATCTAAACAATTTTCAAAAATTCAAACTATCAATGCTGAATTATTTATATTTAAATCCTACATTTGAAAGAGAATATGGTCAAATGATGTTATAATCTAAGTTGAAATTTGAAATGATATTTTCTAGTGAAATGGCATATTTGGGAAAATATGATGATTTTGAAATGAGGGTCTCACCTACTTTGAAAATATGATTTCAAATGTGAATATGATTTCGAAAGTGATTTTATTTTTGAGAATATAATATTTTGATATCAATGTGAATTGATTTTGGAAATGTAAAAGAATCATCCAGTGTAAAATAAGTGTTTATTTGCTAAAGAGACCCAGATCGAATATTGTCATACTCACTGCCAATACTGAAAACCACTTTAACAACTGTGTACGTGGTGGAGATTCTAGAACGAAGTAGGATGGTTTGACAAAAAATTCTGTATGAGGTATTATCGTAGCCTTGACTCCCTCAAGTCAGCTTAATGTTGCTAAAATAGGAACCATGTCGGGCCAAGTGAGGTCGCTCCTCCTATCAGGCACATTTTTTTGATGCCATATTTATTACTTTGTGATTGATTTGGTGGCCACCCCTCAATTTGATTACGGGAGTATGTTCCGAGGTGGGCGGTAGTAGCTGCTACGCGTTACCACCAGTCCGGATCCGCAAAACAGTAGTGTCCTACCCCGTGAATTGCCTCACATGCCTTGGCACATGCCTTATTATGCCCACAACGACTTTGGTTTGTGTCATACCTATGAAGCGCTCCCTGATAGCCCACTAGTTTGTGGTGGAGTTTACAGTATCTGTGTAGACTACGGCATTTATATAAAATGTGTTAAGGGGGATGTAGGTAACGTCTTAACGCTATTTTAATACTTTACTTTACTAATAGACATATTATAATAGCGTTTATTACTACATAATAAATATTTTTACTGGTCCTTAAGAGATGATAATCCCGAATAACTCTTAAGTTATTGCACGCACGTTAGACACTAAATAGAAGATGTGAAACCTCGTAAACATGTAACAATCCGGTTTTAAGTCAAATTTGAATTGGCATTTAAATTAAATTTTTGAATTAAATTATGAATAAATTTGAATTTTTCCAAAAGCAATAAGATATTTGTTTGTTTATTAATATAAATGTATATAAATTTGATTGAAATAGAATTTTGGTCTGAGATTCAACAATAAATATATATTATGAATAAATTGAATTTAATACTCTATTTTTTAAAAGTTGTTTTCTAATTTTAATATATATCTATATTTGGAATTTATGATTTAAAATTAATATAATGAATTTCTAAAAGCTATTAAAAAAGTCTAATATATATGTATACATAGTTATTTATGTATATAGATGATTATTTATTTAAAGGTGTAATGGTTTCAATTTAAATAAGATTTGATAAAAATGGTTTGTAAAAACTAAACTGAAAATATATATACACACACACATTTATATAGAAAAAACATAATTCCTAAATTTATAAAGTGTAGACATATGTAAAATATAAAATAGATAATTTACATAAATAATTAAAGTTTAACAAAGGGTTTAAACCTAATTTGTAAATAAATTAAAGAGAAGGTCTAAACAAAAATTTATAAAAAATTTAAAGGAGGGATTTAAACACAAAAATGCTCATGTTTTAACAAGTTTACATATTTTTAAAATATATTAAAAATTTGGAAGCTATATATAATTTAGAAGTGGACGTTCAATTTACTTTCAAACAATAATGTTAATATCAAAAATAAGAAACCAGGCTTGAATACTCTCTACTTCATAATTTTCTCTTCATACTTCACAAAACCAGTAAAATGAAAATCAAAGCAAACATATAAAACCTGTTTTCAAAATCAAACCTAGAAATCAAAGAGAAAACTACAAATAAAAAAAAAGCCTGGGAATTAAAACCTGAAAAGGAATCAGCCTGAAGAATGCAATTCAACTTGGTCTTAACAGCAAGCAAAACAAAGATCAGATTCACGTTAAATTGTTTCAACCTGAGATCAAAAGCATTTCAACCTGGAAAGTAAAACTGTAAAACCAGAGGAAAAAAAATGAAAAATTCAAGTTCTTCAAACTAGAATCAAGCCTCAAGCAAATCAGTTCAACATCAAGGATCAAACTCAAAAGCAATCAATCATCACAGTTTTAAAACTTCCAAACTTCATTTCCAGGCTATCCTTTGTTCTCTGTTCTTCCCCTCCAGGTGAGCAAATCTGACCTATTTAAATTGGATCTGTGAATTATCTTGATGCTTTGTGAAGTAGTTGTTGTGTAAAATGATAATTGAATGTAAATAGCTCTGCATGTATATGTTTGTGTGTGGATTGAAGTATGTAGACTGTGTATATTTGTATATACTCTGTTGTGCTTCCAGAACTAAGATTAACCAAAAAAAAATTCACATCACCCTATATAATCAAATTAAGGTTATGATCATAAAAGAGAAAAGGATTAAAAGAACGTAATATCAATTTTAAAAATAGTTTGAAGTGATTAAATCAAGCCATTATTTGTGGAATAAAAATATACAGAGGAAACTAAATTTAAATCGGAAACTCGATTGATAAATTCTAAAGTTTTGATTGTATGTTTAGATTATTGTTTGGAAAACTTAATTTTTGTTGTAAATACCATGATTTTTAAAATTTTGGTTGTTGAGAATTTTCAAGATGAATGGGAAATGGAAATTCGTCGAATTCAGGCGGTGGCGTGGCTTTCTGGCATTGGGGTTTTGGTCGAAGGAGGACAAGGTGAAGGTGGTCCTAAGAAAAATCGTAGGCTGATTTTTAAGACAGCAGGGTATCGAGGAGAAGTGGATTTAGGGATTAGACCTATGTTTTATACGGGTGTTTTGTCAAGGGATGACGGTGACACAATGACTCCGGAGTCGATCGCATGCCGTGGGATCGACTCATGGGAGTGAAGTAAGGCTCTGAGCACGAGGATGAGAATTCCGGTGACCAGAATCGGTCATGCGAGGAGATTTTCTACGATGGGGTTGGGTTCGTGGAGGAGTCAACTTTCTTGACTTCGAGTTCATTATTGCATCGTAAAAACTGGGTGGTTCGTAATGACTAGGGGATGATCGGTGACTGATTGGAGGTCTCGGCGATGGTCCACAGCCATTCTGGTGGTCATGTACATGTAGGAATTTTCACCTTTATCAGGTGAACGTAGAGGTATTTAGGAAGAAACGAGGAGCCCAGGTTGTGTCTCGGGGAAAGTATGTTTTGACTCGGGGTTGCTTTTGAGTCATTTGCGCTAGTTTAATCTTTATAATAGTTTGTAAAATTTAAAAATAAAACAAAATTAAGAAGTAAAAGATGGAAAAGACTCGAGGGAAACTTAGGGAAGATGAGAAGTTAACTCGGGAATTTTTAGTTTTGGGCTTGGGTTTTATTTAGATTGTATTAACCAAGTTTTAAAATTTGAAAGAAGAAAAAAATGAAATGAGTGAGGTTTCAAACAAATATTCCTAAGTTCCAAAGTAAATCATTAAACCATATTTTGATCAAGTTTCAAAGTTTAAATTTTTAAAGTTAAAAGTTTTGGTGTTGAATAAATATGTATTAGTTAATTAATTTCATTAATTAACTAGTTTATTTGAAAATACAATGAAAGTAATTAAAATATTAATTACTTAATGTAATTAATTAAAGGTTTACTTACTTAATTAATTTAAGGATAATTAATTAATGTGATTAATTAAAGGGTAATTGATAAATATAAGTAATTAAAGGTAATTAATTACTTAAAGAGAATTACTTAAATAAAATTAATTAATTGATAATTAAAGGTTGATTAATCAAGTAATTAAAGAATAATTAATTTAAGGATAATTAATTATTTAATGATGGTGATTAAGGATGATAGTTAATTGAGGATTAATTAACTATTGTAGGATAATTTGTTAAATGGTAATTAATTAAGGGTTAATTAATTATGTAAGTAACTTAAGGTTAATTTAATTAATGTAATCAATTAAGGATAATTAGTTAAAGGATAATTACATAATTAAAAAGTTAATTATTTGATGATTAAAGGATAATTGATTAATTGAGGTTAATTAATTAATTGAGGTTAATTAATTAATATTTAAGGTTATTAATTAATTAAAGGTTAATTAATTAAAATAATTTATAATTAATTAATGTTAGATAACCTGGATAAGTAATTAATCTGATTTAAATTAGTCAGATGATTAATTGATCCTACTTATGAATGTTTGGATTTTATTGAATGCTGAATTGTTTGATATCCCTGATGTGTGATGCTTTGTGATATGAATTATTTTGATTTGAGCTGTGATGAATGTAATTTATTTATCTGTGATGAATTTATATTGTTTATCTATGTGTATCTGTGAATGAAGATAAGAGTTATAGGATTATGCCGCTTATTGATATTGTTGTGCTTGAATCTGTAATGATTGATGATGTTGCACTATAGTGTAAAACCCCTGGACTACACCATACGCACACAAATATGGATTTCATGAGGAAATCGGTTAAGTCACGGATATTTTGAAAACTAAATACTATTTGTTTAAAAGTTGAAGTTGAATCCAAATGGTTTTGGAAATGGAATTGGATATGGAAAGCTTTTGAAAGGGAGATTTTCAAATTAAAGTTTAGTTTGAAAATATTATTTGGAATTGTTTTGGAAATTTGGTTTGAAAGGTTTATACAAGTTATATAATTTATGTGTATATATATATATATATGGATTTTAAAAACCATCTCTAAAATATTTTAAAAGTATTATTTTGGGAATTTGAATTTAACCCAAGTTTATGCTTTAAAGGATATAACTTGTGCATATTTGATCGGATTTTTCCAAAATGAAAAGGATTATTTTTCAAATAATAATAGCTTTCATATAAACAAAGGATTTTCAATTTATGTTAAGAAGATTTCAGCTAGAAATAGAATTGTTTTGAAAGCTATGAATAAACATTTGTGAAAGATTGTTAAACTTGGTTTTGAAATTGAAGAGAATCTTAAAGGTGTACCTTTTGTATAAAAGATTTGAAATGGAATTGTTTCAAAGGCTTTAAATTAGTCTTTATGGAAGATTGGTGAACTTTGTGAAGCGAATCTTTTTTTAAAGATTGAAAATGGTAATTTGTTTAAACCATTTAAAGAAAGGTTTTGGACTTTAAGTTGTGACTTAACTGAGATCCCAATATCCATATGTTTTTAAATATTGCGCCCATTATTCGTTTTAGCCGGGAGAGGACTTTGTGTCATATAACCCATTCCGAATAATGATACGACATTATGGATCGCATTTGCTACAAGTTCAACATGATAGGGGGTTCTCGCTTCGTGTTTGGTTGGCGAACGGGAGACTCTTACCCCTACATGTCCCCGAGGAGGGGCTGGCTTACCGGTTAGGGGAGTCGAGAGGCTAGCCGTAAAAGCAACTGCGAGGTACCAGTGTGAGCCACGGCGGATCGTTACATGGACGTTGTTAGCACCAAAATTGGTTACTAAGACCCTTGAGTAGAGTTATGTAGACAGATTAATGAAGAGAGTAAATTAGAACAGAAGAATATTGTAATTCAATGCAAAAAGAACAACAAAAACGAAAACACCAGATTTATAGTGGTTCGGTGTAATTGCCTACATCCATTTTGAGTTTGATCTTTATTGCTTTCTCAATTATTCGAATACAGATGCAATCTGTCAATCGATCACTTGAATAAAAGTTTGAATTAAAAAGAGGAGAGTATAAAAAATTGGCAAAGTCTCCCCAGTGTTCTTGGAAAAAGGTCCCTTTTCAGTGTGCCACTTCCCTTCTATTTATAGAAGAATATGGGTTGGACTTCCCTGGTAGGCTTGGTGGCTGAATATCTCGGTCCAAATGGAATAAGCCCTGTGTGCCGACCCAAACTTGTCGAACAGCCAAATGCCGAACCTCCATGTTTATGCCGAACGAAGTGAGGCCGGACGCTCTACATGCCGACCTCCCATTGGTGCCGAACGAATCTAGACAACGAACGATAGGTGATGGCCGAACGAGATTTGTGCCGGACGGGGTGAGGTGTTGAGTGAGGGTGCAAGCTGAATGAGGCTGGAATGCCAAATAGTCCAGGAATGTCGAGTGAAGCATGAATGCCGAGCATTCCAGAAGTCGAACGCTCTTTAATACCAGTTAACCCAGTCATGCCGAACGTACCTTGTAGTGCCGAACGTCCATGGATGTCGAACGTTCCTTGTACGCCGAACGTTCTTGGTGCCGAGTGCTCCTATATGCCGAGCGTTCCATAGATGCCGAAAGATATACAATATCGAACGTTTCTCAGTGCCGAGGGTCCTTCTAATGCCGAAATCTCTTGATTGACAAAACATGTCGACTGCATCGAACCCGATATCCTCAGGCTCTTCTTGGTAGAATCTTGTCTAGTGCTAATGATAATTTCTTCAACTGTCGTCTTGTAGCGGGGCTAAGGTGCCGGTTAACACTTGCCCCCCAAAGTGTGTCGTGTGAAGCAACGCGACATGCTTTGAATCAGCGAATATTCCTTATCTCTAGAAAGAAATCCATCGTGTTCCTTGAACGGTCATTATCCTTTAATTTTACCCTTCCAAGGTGTCGTATCCTTCTTTGGTCATCATGATGCTTGGTCGATTCCCAATGTTATAAATCCAGGGTTGTAGTTCATCAGTGGCAATCCGTGTCTGATTCTACAGTGCTAGTAAGCTTCGGCTATCTAATCTAGTCATTTCTTAATAACCCTAAGCGAGAATTCAATTTATGTTGATTTCAAGAAGTCGAACTTTTTCGAATGTACACATTCATGTTCGTGTACATGTTCTTGCCATTGGCTGTCAGATGTGTTTTATATGCTCATAAGTCATCGCCAATTCCATCTAGTTTAATTGCAATTCAATTGTGATTCCTTTTTTGTATTTTCTCAAAGCAGTAAGAAAGGGTGAATGGAGTACGGCCAGTCACGGATCCATGGGTAGTTCTATAAGCCCATAGTGTTGTTGGGAGTTCGTCCACCCACTTGCCTCTAGCCTTTTTCAAACTTCTCTTCAGAACAGACTTTATGATTTTGTTTATATCTTCAACCTATCCATTTGCAATAACAATAGATCATAGAAGGTCATAAGGACAGATGACGTTACGGACAGTGAGGTTGATTATTATTGTTTTTGGTTGTGGCTAAAAGTTATTTGTTTGCCTATTTGGTGAAGTAAACAACTGCTATGATGGTGTATTTCGCACCAAGAAGATGATTTCAATGCCCCAAAGTGGCAAACGGCTATAGACTAGCCATTTGAGTAATTTCCATCGGCGGGGTTCTTGGATTTTTTGTAAACATCTTGCACTCGT
The DNA here is from genome assembly GCA_030765085.1 of Allium cepa. Lineage (NCBI taxonomy): Eukaryota > Viridiplantae > Streptophyta > Magnoliopsida > Asparagales > Amaryllidaceae > Allium > Allium cepa. Next base: position 610,366,825 of record CM060934.1, read on the forward strand.
CGCATTGTCTAGCATGATCAACCGCATCTGGATTGATAGTTGGCCAGTAACACTTGTAGCAGAGTATTTTCTTTATCATGGTTTTTCTCCTTGATGCTATCGCCACATTCTTCTTCATAGACTTCCTTCAGGACTCGTTTATCTCATCGTGGGCTATTCACCGGAGTAAGGGGGTCGAGGATCCCCTTCGATACATTATTCCACTCTCCATTACATATCGCGAAGCCTTACGAATGACTTGTCGTCTTTTGCTCCATCTTTTAGGTAAGACCCCATGTGGTAAATATTGCTTAAATGGGGTCATCCATGATTCCTTATCGATTTCGGTTTCTAACACGAAATCTACCTCCATCATATTTATACTTGGAGCATGTAAGGTTTCAATGGGAAACAATCCCATCTGCTGCGCATCGTCATTGCTTGCAAATTTTGCCAATGAATCGGTTGCTCTGTCTTGCTCACGCGGGACATGTGAAATATCATAATACTCGAGATTCACTAGCAGCTCCTGAACTTGGACCAAATACGGGACAAGTCTTTGCCTCCTTGCTTGGTAGTCTCCCTGCACTTGGTACACCACCAGTTGTGAGTCGCAAAAGATTTCAACCGACCTTACTCTCAGTTCTTTGATGAGTCTTAAGCCGGCAATCGATGTTTCATACTTGGCTTTATTATTTATTGCTGGGAATTCAAGCTTCAAAGCATAACAAACTGATTGGTTTTCAGGAGTCACAAGAACTATGCCAGCCCCCAAACAACGGTTGTTAGATGCCCCATCGGTATTCATCTTCCATCGAACGGGAGGTATGACATTGTGGCTGTTTGCATCGTCTGACACAGTGAATTCAGCAATGAAGTCTGCTAGTTTTGCCCCTGTATGGTCCTTCGTGGCAGGTAGGTAATATCGGACTGACTCAAGTCGATATTCCATTTTAAAATCCTTCCAGAAGTTTCCGATCGTTGGAGTACCTGTCGCATGGGTTGATCAGTGTAAACACTGATTGAGTGTGCCTGAAAATATGGGCGAAGTTTGCGTGATGCAATCACCAAGCAATAGGCTAATTTCTCAACCTTGGACTAATTTCTCTCTGCCCCCGTCAGACGTTTACTAACATAGTAAACTTGCTTTTGAATTCGGTCCTCTTCGCGGAACAAAGCCGTACTGATAGCATGCTGGGATATTGCCAAGTACACATACAACATTTCGTGGTCTATTGGTTTCGATAGCACCGGGGGACATTGCAAATGCCTTACCAGAGCTCGGAATGCTTCCTCACAATCGGATGTCCACTCGAAATTCCTCTTTCCTTTCTTTACCATATCGAAGAAAGAAATACACTTGCATGTAGCTCTGGATATGAATCGATTCAGCCCAGCCACCTTTCCATTCAAGCTTTGTACTAGCTTCATAGTTCTGGGCACTTGTATGTCTCGGATAGCTTTGAATCTTCTCCGGGTTAGCTTCGATTCCCCGCGCATTCACAATGAAACCCAAAAACTTTCCCGACGCTACGCCAAATGAATACTTCAAAGGATCGATTTTCATTTCATAATGCCTGAGTATATCAAACATCTCCACTAGGTCTACGATGTGATCGTTTGACTGTCGTGTCTTCACGAGCATGTCATCCACATAGACTTCCATCGTTCTACCAATCTGGTCTTTAAACATTCGATTCACCAGATGAAGATAAGTTGCTCCCACGTTTTTCAATCCAAAAGGCATTACTTCATTGTAATATAGCCCCACATCTCTGACAAAACTTGTATGTTCTTGGTCTAGAATGTGCATCGGGATGTGATTCTATCTCGAATGCACATCCATAAAAGACAATAATTCATGTCCGGCCGTAGAGTCGACGAGCTGGTCGATTCTAGGTAAAGGGAAACTATTCTTCAGGCATCCTTTATTCAGATCGGAGTAATCAGCACAAGTTCTCCGCTTCCCGTTTGCTTTCCTCACAAGCGCAGGGTTAGAAACCCATTCAGGGTAGAGGGAATTGCAGACGAACCCATTGGCTTTGAGTTTGTCCACCTCCTCTCTGAGAGAAGCGGACCTCTCCGGGTCCATGCCTCTCCTTTTTGTTTTATAGGGACGCATTTCGGGTCTACGTTCAACATACGACTCGCAATAGCGGGATAAATCCTGCACATATCAGAATGTGTCAAAGCGAAAACGTCTAGGTTCACTCGGAGGAAATCAGTAAGATCTTCGACCAATGATGGGTGGAGTTGCGATCCAATCTTAAGGACTCGTGATGGGTCATCCCGGCTAACTGGTATGCCAATCGTCAGCTCAGCAGGTGCCATCCCAAATTCTTTGAGTTCAGATGTAACTATTTTGCATAACATTCGATGTGAAATATGGTTGGGACGACCAATGTTGATGGTTACTCTGGTCGTATCCTAGAGTCTTGTCATGAGTTATTAAGCCTAATAGTGAAGGGCTCTGAATGCTCTGATAGATTATCAGCAAATGGTCAAAGATCAGGCTTAAAAGCGCATTGAAGGATATGTCGAGTAGGGGTCAGCCTTGAGTTGCGTGCAACCGTATAGCTGGATCTTGCTATGAGTTTGAATTTGCTTGTATATTCGAGTAACGCACTTCCTACTCAATGTATTCATGATCCTTTACCCGTCCTTCGGGTTGGAGTGAAACTCAATTGCCCATGAGCTAAGGTATCGATTTAATGATTTTATCTCTAGGCATCCTTTCGGTCGTAGCCTTGAGTAGCTGTAAGCACTATATATAAGTTTCAATATTGAGCTATCGTAGACAGTCTTTGGATGACCATGTGTCTTCTCCCAGTCTTGGGTTGATAACTGTACTGCATGGACGGTTGAGTCTCGTCCTATCTATGTTTATATTCTTACCTAAACTCCAAAGACATAGAGTTGATCGTTGAATAGTCGGTTCACATTCATCTTAATTCTCACTCATGACCCCAAGTCTGGGGCATATACTGATAAGTAGGAAGGCCAGCAATGCCCACTTTAGCTTTACTCTCTTTCCCATTGAATCGTGGGATCAGGTCAGTCGATGGGAGACTAGGTCTCGCCTATCTTGGATTTTATCGTGGTTTTTCATTCAAAGAGGAATACTTCGATGCCACTTTAGTTTCAGGGTGTAATTTGGACAGTGGACGGTCATCTACGTCCACTTTGGTTCATGCTCTGTAATCAGATCTCGTGGTAAAGTTGGCTACAAATGCAGTCGGGTTATGCTCATCCAGTTTTATACTCCTACTGACGAATCAAATGAGGGCACTAGAGAATTTTGACCAATTATTCGTGGTTTACCCTCCTTTCCACACTCTGGAGGTCATAGTTTTTCAAGAAACATCCGAGTCACATTCCTATGTGTTTGGTGCGGATTGGTATTGACCCTCGATCTAAGGTATGATATTTTCGGTTGCTCATAGCTTTGGATGCCGTTTTGATTGGTTTTGTATTGAGGCCTCCCAGCAGTCGTTGCCTCAAGTTATAAAGAACGCCACGCTAGAGCTATAGTAAGCTGTCGTATTCATCTTTTTAGTGATTTGTACCCCTGCTCCCAGCATTGATTTGGCCAGGCCACTAGTTGGATGGCCGAACTCCATCCTTAGTGGGTTAATAATCCTCTTGTCGATTCCAGGCCGTAGTTTGCTGAATAGAGAATGGTCGTAATCCACTCGTCTATTTATCGATGTTTTTACACCACTCTGCATTCTGGTGACTTAGTGTTATTCTCCCCCGGTTGACTCGTGCCCAATTTGTGTTCATGCTCCGGTCCATGCTCCGGGGACTTAGAGGTTTGTCGGACGGTTTATGCTTTAGTCCACAGTTCGAGACGCAGAGATTTTCGTCAACTCGTTTATACTCCAGTCTGCACTTTAGGAACTTAGAGTAATCTAGTCCGCTTCTGGGATTTAGAGATTTTTCTCAAGTCGTCTATAATCTAGTCCATGCTCTGGGGACTGAGAGTACCGTAGTCCGCACTCTGGGGACGTAGAGGTTTTTTAAGCCGTTTATACTTTAGCCTACACTCAGGGAATTTAGAGCACTTTAGCCCGCACACTGGGGACGTAGATGTTCTTAGGTTGTTTATACTCTAGTCCGCACTCAGGGGACTGGAGCACTTTACTCCGCACTCTAGGGACATAGAGGTTTTTGAGTCGTTTATACTTTAGTCCGCACTCAGGAGATTTAGAGTACTCTAGTCCACTTTGGGGACTTAGAGGTTTTTAAGTCGTTTATACTTTAGTACGCACTCTGGGGGCTTAGGATACTCCAGTCCGCGCTCTGGGGACTTGGAGATTCGAGTCGTTTGTACTCGAGTCTGCATTCTGGGAACTTAAAGTACTCTAGTCCGCCCTCTGGGGACTTGGAGATTCTAGTCGTTTGTACTCGAGTCTGTATTTTGGAAACTTAAAGTACTCCGGTCCGCGCTCTGGAGACTTGGAGATTCGAGTCGTTTATACTCGAGTCTGCACTCTGGGGACTTAGAGTAGTCCAATTCGAGCTCTGGGGACTTGGAGGTTTAAGTCGTTTATACTCGAGTCCGCACTCTGGGGACTTAGAGTACTCTAGTCCGCGCTCTGGGGACTTGGAGGTTTAAGTCGTTTATACTCGAGTCCGCACTCTGGGGACTTAGAGTACTCCAATACGCACTCTGGGGACTTGGAGGTTTAAGTCGATTATACTCGAGTCCGCACTCTAGGGACTTAGAGTACTCCAGTCCGAACTCTGGGGACTTGGAGGTTTAAGTCATTTATACTCGAGTCCGCACTCTAGGGACTTAGAGTACTCCAGTCCGCGCTCTGGGGACTAGGAGGTTTAATTCATTTATACTCGAGTCCGCACTCTGGGGACTTAGAGTACTCCAGTCCGCACTCTGGGGACTTGGAGGTTGAAGTCGTTTATACTCGAGTCCGCACTCTGGGGACTTAGAGTACTCCAGGCCGCACTCTGGGGACTTGGAGGTTTAAGTCGTTTATACTCGAGGTCGCACTCTGGGGACTTAGAGTACTCCATCCCACACTTTGGGGACTTGGAGGTTTAAGTCGTTTATACACGAGTCCGCACTCTAGGGACTTAGAGTACTCCAGTCCACGCTCTAGGGACTTGGAGTTTTAAGTCGTTTATACTCGTGTCCGCACTCTGGGGACTTAGAACTCCAGTCTGCACTTTGGGGACTTCGAGGTTTAAGTCGTTTATACTCGAGTCCGCACTCTTGGGACTTAGAGTACTCCAGTCCGCACTCTGGGGACTTGGAGGTTTAAGTCGTTTATACTCGAGTCCGCACTCTGGGGACTTAGAGTACTCCAGTCCGTGCTCTAGGGACTTGGAGTTTAAGTCGCTTATACTCGAGTCCGCACTCTGGGGACTTAGAGTACTCCAGTCCGCACTCTTGGGACTTAGAGGTTTAAGTTGAGAGCAATCGTATTTCCACTCTTTAATTTGTATTCATCCATCGTATCGAGGCTAATGTTGTCGAATAAACAATCGAACCACATTTGCTCATGGAATGGGATTCTGCCCCCAGCATGAGGGACGAAATTTGAAAAATGGATGATCGATTCTCGTCCGCTTGGTGATTATAGCTCTTCCAATAAAGTCAAGGAAGGAGGTATATGACAGATGGTTGGATCACATCCATGTTGGGTTAGATAGCAAAATATCTTACAATTTTCTCCATATCTCCTTCTAGAAAATAAGGATAATAGATTGTTGAGTAGACAAAGTAAGTTGCATATGTTCCAAGGTGCAGTCGTGCCTATGCATTGATAGCGATGGTTAATGAGTGGGCAGTCCACCACAACTACTTCAAGTCGGGCTTCCGAATAACCTTTTGTGTTGAAGGTAGGATTTGAGGTGTAGATGATCAAATCACGTCCACTCTAGACAGATCTTGGCGTCACTGAGCTTCAGAAGAGGCCTTTGTATTTTTTCGAACTTTGTTCTATGACTTGATTTGAGTGGACGATTAGGCCATACTCATTCCAAGCCTTGTTCAGGTCTCCAAAGCAAACATGGAGATCAATGAATGGATGGCCAGTCATGTTGACTTTGTATTTGGGCTCTAATCGTGATGAGATTTTTAATCTCTAGTTCTTGGCCCTAAATTAAAGGCACATGATTGATGATGAGCGATTGAATTATGCTAGTCTGGATGTAACTCCACACGTCCGATCATGGTCTGCGTGGATTGGTTGGCAACCAAATTTGAGTACCTGGTCACCTGCATCGTTTTCAAGTAGTTTAGTTCAAGTTATTCGTAGTTCATAGAACAATTAAAATAGAAATAGATTTGGAAATAATTCAAAGAAGATTAGGAAAATCTCATTGATAAGTGAAGCAGCATCGTGTGCTCACTATTCGAGTTTGTCCTTGGCTCCTTTCAAAGGGATGTCGGTTGTCAGCAGTCCAATTGATAATCATAGCCCTTTATTAATAGGCATCGGATATTCGCTGCCCGCCATTCTGCAGGACTTGTACATACTATTCAAGCTTTCCTTTCCAGATTAGCTTTTCGATCACACCTCGGAGGTGTTTATAATCGCCCGTGTTAGGATCAGTGAGCATCTGGGAATATACAACATTCCCCTGATTTTCTTTAGACTTTAGTGTACTCTCTCGAGGTCGATTTCCAGTACCACTCCGAGTCATGATTCTTCAAGTAGAAGTTGTCAATTGAATCTTTCAAAGAGCATATGAGCCGAATTTTGAGGTCTTGTTTCGGCTACTGGGATCTACATCCTTAGCCAACGGGACTTCATTGTAATTTTTCTTAGTCTATTCCGCTCCTTCACACTTTGTTTTAGATTCATATTTGTCTTAGAGACGATCCATGGTCGTAGGAGGCTCTCCAGCTAACTGGCTGCCAAAATATATATGGAGGTCGATTCTCCTCAAGGGTGATCAGTATGATATCCCTTTGAGAGTATCGTTTGAGTTGCGGTTGTTTGTCCGTTCCCTTGTTGCCGTTCAGAAGCTGTCGCTAGATCCTCTATGCGCTGGTCGATCAAGGTTGGCTGGCCAATGTAGGTCGGCCAAGATGGGTTGGCCAAAGTGTGGCTCGGTCAAGTTGGATCGACCAAGGTTGTTCAGCCAAGGTGATCGGTCAAGGTTGTTCGGCCAAGGTGGATCGTCCAAGGTTGGTTGGCCAATATAGGTCGGCCAAGATGGATCGGCCAAAGTGTGGCTCGGTCAAGTTGGATCGGCCAAGCTTGTTCGGCCAAGGCGGATCGGCCAAGATTGGTCGGCCAAGGCGGATCAACATATACCTTTTCTGCATCGGTGGGCATAGACCTTTTCTGGAGCGATCGGCGCATGTCTTTCTTAAAGCGGTTGGCATAGACTTTTTCTGAAGCGGTCGGCATATGCCTTTTCTGGGGCGATTGGCATACGCCTTTTCTTTGGCGATCGGCTGAATTTCCTTCAGAGGAGGGTCGGCCTTCATTCAACTTGAGTGCAAACTTCAACGTCTAATCCTTAGATCTTGCGTACATCAGTGAATCCAATCCTTTCACATGAACGTAAACACACTTACGGCTATCAGCTTCCTTTAGATTTTTTTTCAAATCTGAGTAGAATAAGAAGTTTTCTAGTAAACAACTGTATCTATCTCACGAATATGGAAATCCACTAGTAGATGATGAGATCCAATCAAGCTGAGAATTCAATTCTCAGTGAAAGCACCAAAATTGGTCACTAACAAGCTTGAGTAGAGTTATGTATAAAGATTAATGAAGAGAGTAAATTAGAATAGAAGAATAATGTAATTCAATGCAGAAAGAACAACAAAAACGAAAACACCAGATTTATAGTGGTTCGGCGTAATTGCCTACATCCACTTTGAGTTTGATCTTTATTGCTTTCTCAGTTACTTGAATACAGATACAATCTGTCAATCGGTCACTTCAATAAAAGTTTGAATTAAAAAGAGGAGAGTATAAAAAATGGCAGAGTCTCCCCAGTGTTCTCGGAAAAAGGTCCCTTTTCAGTGTGCCCCTGCCCTTCTATTTATAGACGAATATGGGTTGGACTTCCCTGTGGGCCTAGTCGCTGAATATCTCAGTCCAAATGGAATAAGCCCTGTGTGCCGACCCAAACTTGTCGAACAGCCAAATGTCGAACCTCCATGTTTATGCCGAACGAAGTGAGGCCGGACGCTCTACATGCCGACCACCCATTGGTGCCGAACGACTTTGGATGACGAACGATAGGTGATGGCCGAACGAGATTTGTGTCGGACGGGGTGAGGTGTTAAGTGAGGGTGCAGGCCGAACGAGGCTGGAATGCCGAACAATCCAGGAATGCCGTCTGAAGCATGAATGCCGAGCGTTCCAGAAGCCGAACGCTCTTTAATACCAGTTGACCCAGTCATCCCGAACGTACCTTGTAGTGTCGAATTTCCATGGATGCCGAACGTTCCTTGTACGCCGAACGTTCTTGGTGCCGAGTGCTCCTATATGCCGAGCGTTCCATAGATGCCGAATGATATACAATATCGAACGTTTCTCAATGTCGAGCGTCCTTCTAATGCCGAATGCTCTTGATTGCCAAAACATGTCGACTGCATCGAACCTGTATATCCTCAGGCTCTTCTTGGTAGAATCTTGTCTAGTGCTAATGATAATTTCTTCAACTGTCGCCTTGTAGCCAGGCTAAGGTGTCGGTTAACAGTCGCTGTCGGGTGGACCGTCACATTTGGTATCAGAGCTAAACGTTGAACTTTAGCTTTTGGAGTATAGCACATTAGGTAACTCATTAGAGATAGGCTGAAGAATACCCTAGAATGAGTACATCCCTAAGATATCCGTCCGTATGCCTCAGTAAATTTTCTTACTATCCACTAATAGTGAGTATGAGTGCAAGAAGAGAATGAGATAGGGGACAGGGGAGTACCACTACAAATGGTCAATACCCTGTAGCAACAAGAAAACAATTCTTCTCAATCTCCTTTGATCCAATTTCAAATTCTTTGATTGCTTCGTGGCAGCTACAAGATTAAGCTTCGGTATGGTAGCGACCCTGCGAATCGTTGTTGATAAGTTCCTAATTCGTATTCTTTTCATTGGTTTCCATCAGTTTTTCATTTTAACTTTAATGAATTTGAAATTTTAGTTGAAATAAATTGGTTAACAAAATATGAAGATTGTATCTATAAAAAGATTTCTTGTATGGATCAAAGTTCGAAGAGGGACAAGTTAATATATAATTTAGGTTATTCCGACCTGAGTTTGGATTTCATACCCAGTGTTTGAAAATTGTGGAAGATTCTATCCGCTTGTCTGTTATTTTGGGTCCAGATATATCCTACGAATGGTTTATCCCTTCGAACTAACCAGTGGCCCTGCTTATTTCGTAGATCTGGTGACCCGAGTATCTTGTGAGATATTGAATGAGTTTGTTCTCATAATTATTGATGATATTCCGATTTGGTAAGCCAAATGCAGAATAGATGTTCAGTCTGATCTGGTAAAACATTTCTTTACCTGTTCTTTGTTGTCTCCCTCTCTAGCAAATTTCGAGGACGAAATTTTCTTAAGGGGGGAATCTGTAACGATCCCAGTTTTAAGTCAAATTTGAATTGGCATTTAAATTAAATTTTGGAATTAAATTGTGAATAAATTTGAATTTTTCCAAAAGCAATAAAATATTTGTTTGTTTATTAATATAAATGTACATAAATTTGATTAAAATAGAATTTTGGTTTGAGATTCAATAATAAATATATATTATGAATAAATTGAATCTAATAATCTATGTTTTAAAATTTGTTTTCTAATTTTAATATATATCTATATTTGGAATTTTATGATTTAAAATTAATATAATGAATTTCTAAAAGCTATTTAAAAAAAGAATAATAAATTCTAATATATATACATGGTTATTCATGTATGTAGATGATTATTTATTTAAAGGTATAATGGTTTCAATTAAATAAGATTTGAAAAAAAAGGTTTGTAAAACTAAATTGAATATGTATATATATATATACATTTATAAAAAAACATAATTCCTAAATTTATAAAAGTGTAGACATATATAAAATATGAATTAGATAATTTACATAAATAAATTAATGTTTAACAAAGGGTTTAAACCTAATTTGTAAATAAATTAAAGAGAAGGTCTAAACAAAATTTATAAAAAAATTAACGGAGGGATTTAAGCACAAAAATGCTCATGTTTTAACAAGTGTACATATTTTGAAAATATATTAAAACATTTGCAAGTCTTGTGTGCCATAAATTAACAAGTGGCCGTTCAATTTTCTTTCAAACTATAATGTTAATATCAAAAATAAGAAACCAGCTTGAATATTCTCTACTTCATAATTTTCTCTTCATACTTCACAAAACCAGTAAAAAGAAAATCAAAGCAAACATACAAAACCTGTTTTCAAAATCAAACCTGGAAATCAAAGAGAAAACTACAAATAAAAAAACCTGGGAATTAAAACCTGAAAAAGAATCAGCCTGAAGCATGCAATTCAACTTGGTCTTAACAGCGAGCAAAACAAAGATCTGATTCACTTCAAATTATTTCAACCTGAGATCAAAAGCATTTCAACTTGGAAAGTAAAATTGTAAAACCAGAGAAGAAAAATCAAAAATTCAAGTTTTCAAACTAGAATTAAGCCTCAAGAAAATCAATTCAACATCAAGGATCAAACTCAAAAGCAATCAATCATCACAATTTTAAAACTTCTAGACTTCATTTCAGGGCTATCCTTTGTTCTCTTCTCCTCCCCTCCAAGTGAGAAAATCTGACAAATTTAAATTGGATCTGTGAATTATCTTGATGCTTTGTGAAGTAGTTGTTGTGAAAAATGATAATTGAATGTAAATAGCTCTGCATGTATATGTTTGTGTGTGGATTGAAGTATGCATGACTCTGTATATTTGTATATACTCTGTTGTGCTTCCAGAACTAAGATTAACCAAAGAAAAATTCATATCTCCCTATAAATCGAATTAAAGTTATGATCATAAAAGAGAAAAGGATTATATGAACGTAATATCAATTTTAAAAATAGTTTAAAGTGATTAAATCAAGCCATTATTTATAGAATAAAAATATACAGAGGAAACTAAATTCAAATCGAAAACTCGATTGATAAATTCTCAAGTTTTGATTGTAAATTTAGATTAGTGTTTGGAAAACATGATTTTTGTTGTAAATACCATGATTTTCAAAATTTTGGTTGTTGAGAATTTTCAAGATGAATGGGAAATGGAAATTCATTGAATTCAGGCAGTGGCGTGGCTTTTAGGCATTGGGATTTTGGTCGAAGGAGGGCTAGGTGAAGGTGGTCCTAGGAAAAATGGTGACCTGATTTTTAAGACAGTAGGGTAACGAGGAGAAGTGGATTTACGGTTTAGACCTATGTTTTGTATGGGTGTTTTATCAAGGGACGACGGCGACACAGTGACTCCAAAGTCAATCGCATGTTGTGGGATCACACGTGGGAGTGAAGCATGGCTCTGAGCACGAGGACGAGAATTTCGGTGACCGAAATCGGTGGTGCGAGGAGAATTTTTACAATTGGGTTGGGTTCGTGGAGGAGCTAACTTGCTCGACTTCGAGTTCATCGTTGCATCATAAAAACTGGGTGGTTCGTAACGACTAGGGGATGATCGGTGACTGGTTGGAGGTCTCGGCGATGGTCGACGGCCATTCTGTGGTCATGATGTGCACGAATTTTCACCTGTATCAAGTGAATGTAGAGGCATTTTGGAAGAAAGGGGGAGCCCGGGTTGTGTCTCGGGGAAAGTATGTTATGACTCGGGGTTGCTTTCGAGTCATTTGCGCTAGTTTAATCTATATAACATTTTGTAAAATTTAAAAATAAAACAGAAGTAAGAAGAAGAAGGGGGAAAAGACTCGGGGGAAACTTAGGGAAGATGAGAAGTTAACTCGGGAAGTTTTAGTTCTCGGATCGAGTTTTATTTAAATTGTATTGACCAAGTTGTAAAATTTGAAAGAAGAAAAATATGAAATGAGTGAGGTTTCAAACAAATATTCCTAAGTTCCAAAGTAAATCATTAAACCATATTTTAATCAAGTTTCAAAGTTTAAATTTTTAAAGCTAAAAGTTTTTTTTTGCAAAGCAAGCGGGGTTAATCTGGGCCCCTACCAGATTTATTAAAAAGAAAAGAGAAACAAAGTACAACAATTGAGAGAAGAGACAAGTACACAAGAGAAACTAAGAACAGAAAGAAAAAAGAAAATTAACAAATGGAGATGACAGATTGCACTAAGTGATCCATGGCTCAATCTGATACTCAAAAAATGTATGCACACTTGTTCTCATACCCATTAGAATATCATGCCTGAAGACGACCCATAAAAATTCATGACTCCTCAAAAATCCATCAAAATTCCTCCTATTCCTTTCATACCAAATTAATTTCATCAGTTTTTTTTAAAATGAAGAAGAAAGGAAAGTTTCTCTCTTCTTTCCACTTAATAAGATTCTCTATCAAAACCCATTGTTCAGCTGAATTAAGAGGAACAACAACCATCCCCAATTTACTCAACATATTGCTCCAGAGATGTAGAACATATGGACATTCAAAGAGCAAATGCTGGGTACTTTCATCATGAATATTGCATAGTACACAGATTGAAGGAACATACATACCAAAACCAAGCAACTTATCTCTAGTTAACAAAGCCTTGTTCCTAACTTTCCAGAGCATCAGGTTGTCACTGCTTAAAGATTTGTTAACCCAAGTAACCCTGTGCCATTTACAACTAAGCATAGAATCTATACCCATAAGAGCATCATAAATACAGGATATAGAGTGAGCTTTTCCATTCCAATGAACAAAATCATGGTCTTAAAGAACATACTTGTTTGCAGCATATTGATTCCATAAGGTTCTGACAGTCTGATTACTAGAATAAGGCAGCACCATCACACCATTTTCAATATAGTCAACAGCCAGGGAATTAGTACCAGTACCAGATTGAAATTTCTTTTGTGAAGTGAAGATCTGATCTAGAATTATACCCTTGCTTATCCATGGTTCAAATCAGAAACTACAATTGCCAGTGTCATAAAGATGAATTTGAATAAAAGGTTTTAAAGTATTCCTCAAGTTCAATATACTTCTCCATATCCAACTGCAAGCTTGAGGAACTTCCATAAGCCAAAAATTCTTAGCACCGACATTTGCCTGAGTGACCACTTAACCCATAAAGAGTCCTTTCTTTGCATAAGTGCATTTAAGTGATAGCTGTATGCAGCCTTGTTCCAAACAGGAATGTTGAACAAGCCTAAACCACCATTGCTTTTAGGTTTCTCAAAAATTGAGAAAGAACATGGAAAAATCTTCTTAGCATGTATAGAACCAAACCAGAAAAATCTCATCATGGCAGATCTTACCATATTCAATAACTTAGTAGGAAGGATGAAAGCTCTAGCCCAATAAACCATCATGGAAAAGCACACTGACTTGATAAGAACAAGTCTGCCAGCTTGAGACAAGAATTTGGTAGCCCACCTCTCCATGACAGCAGTTATTTTATGAAAGAGAGATAAACAGTTTGATTGTGTTACCCTTGAAGTACAAAGAGGCAGACCAAGCTAGGTCATATCATGATTCATAGTTTTCATTCCAGCAGAGGTAGAGAGAATCTGTTTCTGCAAACTTGACACTCCAGCAAAAAAATACTAGATTTATCAAGATTTAGTTCAAGCCCTGTCATCAAGTAGAAACTATGAAGAGCACATTTTATGGATTCAATAGATTGTTGATTAGGCTTGGTGAATATCATGATATCATAAGTGAAGAGTAGAGAAGTTAATTGAAGGTCCTTACATTTGGAATGATAGTGAATCTTCCTGTTTAGACACATAGGCTTTAAAAAGCAAGTAAAAACTTCTATCACCAAAATAAAAACATAGGAGGAAAGAGGGTCCCCCCGCCTTAGGCCTTGCTTGGAGGCAAAGAATCCAGAATTAGCTCCATTCAAAATCAGAGAGAATGAGGCAGTAGAGATGCATTCATAGATCAAGGCAACAAATTCTTTAGGAAAACCCATGAGAGACATGGATCTGACAACAGACGTCCACTGAAGACTATCATAAGCCTTTTTAAGATCAAGCTTTAACATTGCTCCTTGAGTGGCATTTACACTGCTGTGACCCTTCAAAAGCTCATGAGCTAGCATTATGTTATTGATAATGTTTCTATTAGGTAAAAATGCAACCTGATTCTTGGAAATGATTCTCACCAATACAGCAACAAGCCTCGAGGCAATAATTTTAGAAATGCATTTATAAACAACATTGCAACAAGAAATTGGCCTTAAGGAAGACACAGTAGAGGGTGGCATACTCTTTGGAATCAAAACCAAATTCGTAGCATTCACTGATTTAAGAAGTTTAAATTTGTCAAAGAAATTATGTACAGCCTTACAGAAGAGCATACCAACAATATCCCAACTAGTAGTAAAAAACTACACGTTGAAACCATCTGGTCCACCACACGAGCTCTTATTCATAGCAAAAAGGGTGTTCTTTATTTCTTCATTAGTCACTTTATCCACCAGTTTAACAGCTTCAAGATTATTGACTTTAGACAGAGAAATGTAAGAGAGATGATCCAGCTCAGGGATAAAGTTATTTCCATTGCCAAGGAGAGCAGAAAAATGCAGGTGAAAGGCTCTGTCAACTGACTCAGGGGTAGAGTGCAAGTTTCCTGCTTCATCATAAATGGAATTGATGTTGCTTTTTGACTATTTAACCTTTAGGGAGGCATGGAAAAATTTTGAGTTCCTGCCTCCATCAGCAGCCCATTTAATTCTCAGTTGTTGCTTTTTCATATCACATTCAACCGCCAAAGCTTGATTAAGTTCATAGAATAGAGCTGCTTCCTTTTCAGCCATATCAATGTTGTCTGGATTATCCATCATCAACTCCCGAGCCTCCATGAGCCGGTTCTCGAGTAGAGAGGATCTGAGTTTGCCATAGCCAAAAAAATTTCTAGCCCAATGCTTCTTTAGTTGCCTTGAGATTTCAGCAAAAAATAAACATGGGGTTTCCAAAAAATTCATTAGCCCAGGCCATTTTTATTATATTATTATATTCAGGTTCAAGGATCCAAGAGTTATAGAATTTAAATCCTCTTTTGACTCCATGAGGCTTCCTACCAGTGGATATGATGAGACGCGAATGGTCAGAGAGGACTGGATGAGGCAGGAAGGTAGAAAGATTTGGCCAAGTGGTGAGGGCTTTGAAGTCGGAAAATGAATGATCAATATTCGAAAAGGTTCTAATTCCACTCCTGGATCTATTATTACAAGAATAGAGAGCACCTTACTTATGGATTGGAATAAGAGAAGGGTCATATATGGCAGAGTTCAAGGGGATGATATCCTTTGGCATGAGAGGCAGACCCTCATGCTTTTCAGTCAAAGAGAAGCAGCTGTTGAAGTCACCAACAATAACCCAAGGACAAGTTTCTTTCCTGAGAGCAGGAATAAGATTGAAAAGAGATTGTCTAGAGACTTGGGAATTTGAAGCGTAGACAAAAGAAATGTAAAAGGAGGAGGGAGGATTGTAGTACTTGGCATGAAAGTGCATCATTTGGGGAGTTGCATGAAGGAGATCAAGGGAGAGTTCTACAGGATTACGGAGCACCAAAATACGACCATGGCTAGCTTCATTAAGATTATGAGTAAGGGTCCAGGAAGGATTGACATACTTAGCAGCAGAAATAGTAAGGGGAAGATTTAATTTAGTTTCAAGAATTGCAAATATTGATAGCTAATGTGCAGATATTAAATGCTTGACATGATCTAACTTGAGGAAGTTATGAGATCCTCTTATGTTCCATGCACCGAAGTTATGCAACTAAGCATGTCTTAGTAATTAAATGCATCCAAGCTAAAAGTTTTGATGTTGAATAAATATGTATTAGTTAATTAATTTAATAAATTAACTAGTGTTCTCGAAAATACAATGAAAGTAATTAAAAGATTAATTACTTAACGTAATCAACTAAAGGTTTACTTACTTAATTAATTGAAGGATAATTAATTAATGTGATTAATTAAAGGGTAACTGATTAATATAAGTAATTAAATTTAATTAATTACTTAAAGAGAATTACTTAATTAAAAGTAATTAATTGATAATTAAAGGTTGATTAATCAAGTAATTAAAGAATAATTAATTTAAGGATAATAATTATTTAATGAAGGTGATTAAGGAATGATAATTATTTGAGGATCACTTAGTTATTGTAGGATAATTAATTAAATGGTAATTAATTAAGGGTTAATCAATTATGTAATTAACTTAAGGTTAATTTAATTAATGTAATTAATTAAGGATAATTAGTTAAAGGATAATTACATAATTAAAAGGTTAATTATTTGATGATTAAAAGTTAATTGATTTATTAATTGAGATTAATTAATTAATGTTTTAAGCTCTATTAATTAATTAATTAAAAGTTAATTAATTAACAAATTTATCATTAATTAATGTTAAATAACCTGGATAAGTAATTAATCTGATTTAGATTAATCAGATGATTAATTGATCCTACTTATGAATGTTTGGATTTTATTGAATGTTGAATTGTTTGTTATCCTCGATGTGTGATGCTTTATGATATGAATTATTTTGATTTGAGCTGTGATGAATGTAATTTATTTATCTGCGATGAATTTTATTGTTCATGTGTGTGTATCTGTGAACGAAGATAAGCATTAAAGGATTATACCGCTTATTGATATTGCTGTGCTTGAATCTGTAATGATTGATGATGTTGCACTATCGTATAAAACCCCTGGACTACACCATACACACAAATAAGGATTTCACAAGGAAATCGATTAAGTCATAGATATTTTGAAAACTAAATACTATTTTCTTAAAAGTTGAAGTTGAATCCAAATGGTTTTGGAAATGGAATTGGATACGGAAAGCTTTAGAAAGGCAGGTTTTGAAATTAAAGTTTAGTTTGAAAATATTATTTGGAATTGTTTTGGAAATTTGGTTTGAAAGTTTATACAAGTTATATAATGTATGTATATGGATTTTAAAAACCATCTCTAAAGTATTTTAAAAGTATTATTTTAGGAATTTGAATTTAACCTAAGTTTATACTTTAGAGGATATAACTTGTACATATTTGATCGGATTTTTCCGAAACGAGAAGGATTATTTTTCAAATAATAATAGCTTTCACATAAAGAAAGGATTTCCAATTTATGTTGAAAAGATTTCAAGTTTGAAATAGCATTGTTTTGGAAGCTATGAATAAATCCTTGTGAAAGACTGTTGAACTTGGTTTTGAAATTGAAGAGAATCTTAAAGGTATACCTTTTGTATAAAGATTTGAAATGGAATTGTTTCGAAAGCTATAAATTAGTCTTTGTGGAAGATTGGTGAACTTTGTGAAGTGAATCTTTTTGTTTAACTATTTGAAAATGGTAATTTGTTTAAACCATTTAAAGAAAGGTTTTGGACTTTAAGTTGTGACTTAACTGAGATCCCAATATCCATATGTTTTTAAATATTGCGCTCATTATTCAGTTTAGCCGGGAGAGGACTTTGTGTCATATAACCTATTCCGAATAATGATACGACGTTATGGATAGCATTTGAAAACCGATGGTGAAGACCGGATATTTTCGAAAGCGAAAGGATAACTCGTCGAATATCTCTGCACCGAATGGCCCTGGTATACAGATTTGATCACCCTTTGTGAAGGGGAGTCCAGATGTGATTAGGGATTATCCGAATTTGCAAGGGCTTCTTTGTGAAGTGCCTTCGGTTCTATTCGAACCCGAAATAGACTTGTATGGATGTGTGTCTGACATTAC
This sequence comes from Allium cepa, assembly GCA_030765085.1. NCBI lineage: Eukaryota > Viridiplantae > Streptophyta > Magnoliopsida > Asparagales > Amaryllidaceae > Allium > Allium cepa. Next base: position 610,384,663 of record CM060934.1, read on the forward strand.
ACTTTGAGATGTAAAACTGGTTTCTATCAAATACATTTCTGTTTGGTGGCGGAGAATTTATTTTCTTAGCTTAACACCCTTCTCTAAGACGTATGAGCTCAGAGGTTATGTAGTTGATGGTTACAAATGATACATTCCCAATTTGGTAATGTGGCATACGAAGTGCTGCTGATCATTTGTTAATCAAAGCATGGCTTTGTGAAAAGTATAGCTTTATGGACGAGACTTCGTCGGACCTCACACCCCAGAAATGGTTGAACTAGGAAAGATGCGGCAAGGTTATTAGAGGTCGCACCTCTAGGGTATGTTCATTTCTTCTGGAAAAAGGTGGTATCATGGTATGGAGCCCAGATATTTAACCTAAGTGGCTGCTGTAAATTTATTACTTTGTGGTTGAGGATCCTCGGATAAAGGTCGTTAAGCTAACGACCGGGGATGGCATACTTGTAGGTGTTACTTCCGGGCAGGGGTAACCCGACCTTGTGTTGGCAGAGATCCGGGTAGGTTCTCGAGACGTCCCTCCAGAGGCGTACCCATGTGGCAATAGGAAGTTCCTTAGTCCGACAATTTGTTGGAAATCCAATCACCAATACGCGCCCTTTACGATTGCAGTTGTATAACCTGCTACCTCAGGTAGTAGCTATAGCAGGCATAATATAATGGTACCTATGCTGGCTAAGATTTATATTATACTTTCAAAATTGTTTTCTGCACTATGCACTAATAATAATATTATCAAAAAGGATTTCGCATATCAAGCATGTTTGACTACCATAAGGAGAAATCTTCCCCAAGTGTGCGATTGCATTGTGTGTGTGCCGGTAGGCCTTATGGTAGTTTCATTTTCCAAAAAGCAATGCGGATTTCAATTCTAAATTCTTTTGTTTTTGTTTTAAAGATAAACTGTTTTTGTTTGCTCATTCCAGTCCCATGACTGACCTGGAGTTTATTGTTCCCTTCCTAAACTCTAGATGCCCACAATTTTCCACACGGGCAGTCTAGAGTTGGGATTTTCAGATAATCAAATAGTAGGTGTAGATTCGGTAGCCTTCAGTCTTTGGAAATCTTCTTCAGTCTAGGATGACTGACCTTGCTTAAGTCCAACTTGATGAGGGTTCGAGCTAGTTTTGGATTGGCGCATTTGATATGGAGATGCAATGATGGAGTTCTCTCTTAAAAGTTGAAGTTATGTTATCATATTCCGCTGTTTTTCCGCTACTGGTGTTTTGTATTCCGCTGTACCATTGTATTTGTGCTCTGATATATGTTGGGTAGTGTTAATTGTATCCATTGGAGATATATGATATATTCATTCTTTTTCCACTGCGTTCTGTTGTACTTAATGGGTTATGAGCTCCGGCGAATCGAATTCAAACGTTTGAATATGCGGCATTCGAATACGAGTGCAGTATGGATGTCGATTTTCGAACGTGAAAATCCGGGCCGTCACAAAACATCCCCGAAGCCATTGCACTCATATTTATTTATTATTGATTTTACTTACATAAGATCTTTTAGTTCTGACTTGAGTGTTTTTTCTTTTCATTACGCTCCGGTCAGTCTGAGCTTTTGAGCGTAAAGGTTCGGTATATTATTACTATTTATTTTATTTATCTGCTACATCATGTTGTTTCACTGCATTATTTACTTATTCCTACTATATATATAACCCTGATTGTACTGTAAAGTGTAATCAAATGTATCTGTAAGAAAACTTCTTGAACTGTTTATTCGATTATTATATTTTGTCATTCCGCAATGAGATTCTGTGTTTTGTTTTTCTTTCTTTTCTCTTCTTTTCTTATTTACCCCATAACAATCCTCCCTTTTGAATGGTTTGGAACTGACATGTGTGGTTTATTATTGATTTAAATTGTCCAAAAAGGCGGGTCGTTACATTTGGTATCAGAGCTCTGGCTTAGCAATAGCCTTAGCTTTGTGGGGTCCAACTCATTAGAGAAGGGTAGTGATACCTTAGAATGAGTTGTCTAAGTGTATTTATGAGAGAATGTATTTGTTAATGTTATTAAATATTTGGTATTGTGTTAATTTGTCTTGTTTAGTATTTATAAATTCTGGTTGGTACATAGGACGTTGTGGCATCGATAAGGATTTCTAAACACTTAATAGGGCTGACCAACACAATATTGTTTTTGAAATATAGGTATATGAAATAATTTTACCTAGCATTATATTGTGCATATAAAAGAACAATTTTTATAAATGAAGTAGTTAGATGTGATATGTTGTTGTTAGGTAGAGAAATTTTTATAAATATTGGTTGCAAAATAGGATTTACAAATAAAGTAAATATAAATTAGAAATTTGAGAACTTAAGTCTGGAGTTTGAAATTTGTTTTGAAATATTTTGGAATATAATATTATTATTTGGAAGTATTTTCAAATATAAATATTTTCAATGTAATTTAGAAGAATGTTTTAAAGGAAATAACTTCTGTACTCCCCTCTTTTGGCACTGAAAAATAATTTCGGTGATGAGTGCATGCATCATCGATGTTCATTTTTGAGTTTCAAAGTGGGAAAGCTACTATAGTAGTTTTACTACACATTTATTTTAATAAATAAAATCTAAAATTTTAATTTCAAAATGTGATTGGATAAATAAAAACTATGAGCATATATATTATTCTAAATGATTTGAAATAAACCCGGCATTTAGTTTTTAAAAATTTCTATAAATTAGGGATTTCAATTATTGTAATGAATGAAATCTTAACTATTTTAATAATTCCAAACTTCTAAAATGAAAATAAGAGATTAGATGCTAAGTGATTAATGAAATATATAAGAAATTGGAAATTTGTAAAGAGTAAATCAAAAGAAATGAAAATTAAGGAGATGTAAACTATTGAACATTTTGTTAACTAAATGAATAAGATAATGTGTAATTTCAACTGCATTCTCAAAACATATATATAGCTTACCAGAAATGTTTTAAAAAAAGTTGTAATGTTAAATAAGAATATGTAATAGAATATTATACAGATAAAACTTAAGTAATAGAAGTGTTCAATGGAATTATGTTTATAAATGAAAAATTAAGATGTATAAGAATATTATAAACTTAAGTTAATGCTTGAAGTTATATATAATTAAAATGTGTAGTAAAAGGAATGCTATATTAAGTAAATGATTATAACTTCATAAAATGTTGAAATGATTTAGAAATAGATTTAATATTCAATAATGTTATATATGAAGGAAATACATATGAAAGGAAAAAAGAAATAAAATTATAAGTATGAGTTGATTACAAGCGAATATTGGTATAAAAGGAAATCAATGTAAATAATAATGGTGAATTAAAATTGCAAAAAGGCATACATAATGTTTTTGAGAATTTATTATGGATGATCTAAATAATTAATTGGAAATAACTTATGTAAGTAAAAGAATGTAAATGAATCGAAAAATAAGATATAATATGAATAATTAAAAATAAATAAAAAGTGAACCATGATGTTAAGGGAAATTAATAAGAATAAACGTAAATGATATTTGAAATTCTTGGTTGTTTTGGCTTATGGGTTGTTTGGGAAAGGATAGTACTAACCGTATAAGGAAATATAAATAATCTATTAAGTATTATCTAAGGCTATTGAGCGTAAGATATACTTGGTAGTTATTTATCTCCTTGTACGACTAAAAGATTTTGAACCTGAACAAATCATTAGTTTGATTGTTATGGATGTATAATTGATTTCTTTTGTTACAATTGATGGTTGTCTTCCTTCTGTCTACATATGATTATGTTATATTGTATGTTGTTGTGTTACTGAATTGAAACAACTTAAATATTTTTTGTTTACATAATTATTAACTCCTTTGGATTGTATAAGTGAAATACAGGTTTATGCAAGCAGTAGCTACTACTAATGGTTTCATAAATAAAGCATTATTTGCCCGACAAATAGGTACGTTTTCACATTACGTTTTATAGCGATATTATATTGTTTCCCATGGTTTGGGATATTTATTTCTGAAATATGATATATATCTTGTTATTATTGATATTATTATTTTCCAGACCTCTCTGTATAAATGAGACTTTGCCAAAATCTTCCGTGAATTTTAGAATTAGTTTTTTTTGCGAAAGTGAAATATTTTCAAACTTCATTAAACTTGAATATGGAAGATTTAACTATTTATAAATCAATATATTTTATTTAAATACTTAATTATGTAATTTTAAAGTGCTTATAAATTTATTATTTGATTAAAATATATTATTTTCTTAATTCCTTATTTCCTTTTCAAGGACGAAAACTTTTGAGTGGGGAAGAGTGTAACGACTCGTAAATTTTGCTAATTTAAATTATTAAATTTGATAAGATTTTGGATTTAATTTGAAAGAAATAAAAAAAATTATGATTTATTAATAATAAAATAACTTGATTACGACCTAGTAAAGTTGTTTGGATGTTATTGATAGCCATTTAATGTAATTTAAACCAATTGGAATAATGTAAAAGTTAATTTGGTTAGAAATTTGTAAATTAGGAATGAATTTAGTATTTTATCAATAATGAAGCTATATGTTACTTTACATATAATAGGTTTTAGTATGTAATACGAAATCAATCATTTGTACATAAATTTATAACCTTGTTGTAAACAATAAACTTATAAATGTGATTAAATTACTTAAAAGTGACAATTGTTTAATTACTATTTTATTATTTAATTAGAAATCAATGTGAATTAATGTAATTTAATATCACGGTTAATTTGAAATAAGATGAAAACTGAAGAATAATGAATGTAATAAAAGGGTAAACTAATGTTTAGTATGTCCATGAAGTGATAATTGATTGAATAATAAAGATTGAAGTCAAAATAAATAAATTTATCAGGATTTTAAATTATAATTTATGAATTTATTGCTATTAAAATTGAATACTGTAATTAGTGCATTGTTTAACGTTGGATTTTGACATGGAAATCTATTTTAAAAGACTATAAAGTACTGGGTAATCAGAAGTGATAAAAATAGTTAGTTATAAAATTTGAATCTGAAAGTGATTAATTAAATTTAATGATAATTTATTTAATTAACGTGTAAAATAGCCATTTTGGCCACTGTCTCGGATTTCAAGGATCCGTAACGGTGAATTATTATAAGATTTCAAGTTTCCTAGCGATCGAACTTGTCGTTTGATCGTGCAGGCTCGAAATGCGTAAAAATCAATATAATGAATTCAATTTGAATTAAGCTGATTTTATAAAGCTAACTTCTTCATACAATGGAACTAGGACTTGAAACCTGTTCTATTGAACATAAAAATATCGAAAACATCTATTTTGATATATGAGATGACCCATTTTCGTTTCGGAAGCGGAACAGGTTTTTCGGGTCGTTATTGTCATTTCGAACCAATTCGATATGCTCATTCTTTCTTATCAGACCTTGTCTATATAAATAGTTTTCCTAACCTTAGTAGTCTTTTATTTATTCTGTACGCACGTCAACTTCTATCTGTTCCTTTCTTCAATGGTTGCAAATTCAAAACCCTAAATCCGATTTCAAATTCAAATAGAAATTCAGACTGTCCAAACTATATCGAATTATATATCATTGGAAAGATCTCGATAAATGGAACCTACATCAAGCATTCGTTTTTCGAGGAAGTGACTGGATCAATCAGAAATTGCGGTCAAAGTCAATTTTGGGCGTTTTGATCGAATCACCAATTGGTGAAATTAATTGAGGGGTTTTGTAGAGGAGTCTCCTAGGAACCTATTGGTGGTGGTCGCATCACCTAGATTGACCTGAGGCGGCTGAAAATAAGGGATTAGGTTTCAAAACCCTAGTCTATAGGGTGGCGGCGCATGTAGATTGGGAAGGCCGGAGGGCGCATGCGTGGGCAAGGGGATGCGGCTCGTCAAGGCAGTGAGGATAGTGGTGGTCGGCGACTTTCTGATGGTCCTAGTTGTGAGAACGAAGCGGTCAAAAGCAGCTTTGTGCGTGCTGTATAGGGCTTCAATCGTGCCTAGACACTAGGGCTTCAGCTTCTGTTTTGGTGTGGTATCATTCTCTTATTCGTCTTGTAATATTTTAATTTACATTTAAATTTTAAAATGTTCTAACGTTGATAACTTTTACGTACGAGGTTGGATTTACGAGCGGTTTTCTCCATTGTGATCGTATCAAAATTTCAGACATTTTGGATCTGGTATGGATGAATTCTAAGACTGTTCAAATTTTGGGCTATAATTGGATATTTAATCAATTTGAAATCAAAGATGAGTGTTTAACCCACTCACAACTACTAAACTATCTTATGTTAGTTAAATTAAATTTATGATGCAATTAGAAATTGATTGTTTGCTATTTGGTATATTTAAATTGTCGTTCAAGTTAATTCTGAATTTACTGAATATAATTGCCATTTAATTTAATATTGAATTTTCAATTTCCAGTTTAATACCTGCTATTGATAATTAGTTAATTGTTGTTATTTGTTGGTTGATTTGAATGATGATTGTGCTGGACGTTTAATTTGTTGAAATTCAGATCATTGGATGTATGTTTGTTCATACGTTGTTATCACACAGCAAGTTCCCTTAGTTTTTTGTAAGTAAATCACTATGGGTTGAAATGATACATAGCCGAATGATCTATAGATTATGGAAAAATCGTTATGAGTTGAAATGATAGTGTCGAGCAATTTTATGGATTTTGAATTTTAATGCGGGATTGCGGGTTGAAATTATATATACCCATAAATTTAAATTATTATGGGTTGAAATGATATATATCTTTATCACTTGACCATAGAATAGAAAATTATATGTGTACACCAGATTGGTTAAATTAAATGATTTTCAAATCCTTAATTTTTTAATTTAGTTCAACGATATTTTGAAATAAAATTTGATTTATGTAAACTGAATTATTTTCAAAAAGCCAAGCTTAAAATGTTGAAATTGGACTGGTTTAAATGAATTGTGTTATCGCCAAAATTGCTCACTAACACCCAAATCCAAGTGAGAGCACCAAATACCAGTCACAGCTCACAGATAGAGTGTAAGTAGAGAGTATAAATTTGAAGGACAGTAGAAACAAAAATGAAAGCAGTAAAGAGCAATAGATTTTATAGTGGTTCGGCTGACTTCGGCCTACGTCCACTCTAGAAATTTCCTTTTTTATCGATGTAAGAATCAGTTACAATTACAAAATGGCAGAGTAGTCCTAGCCTTAGAAAAAAGAAAGCCAGAGAGCAGAAAGAAGATCCATTTTATGAACCCCGACATGCTTTATTTATAGGCAAATCCAGGTAGTTGGGCTTCCTGAATAATCTGGGCCCATCAAAGTCATTGTCGATCCAGGCTCTGCACTACGGCCGAACCAGGTAGGTCGAGCCGTATTCACAGATCCCCACTCCTCAATAAGCCGAACCAAAGTAGCCAGGGCATAGTCCCGAAGCGAGCCTATCCAAAACTCGAAGCAAACTAGTCCAGAACTCGGGGTAAAGCTAGTGTCGAACCATGCATTGATGTCGACCCATGTCATCACATAGCCAACGCCGAGCCACTTTGCCAAGCCACCCTGATCTCACCACAATGCCAAGCGACCTTGACCTCACCACAAGCCCGAGCGACCCTAACCTCACCACAATGCCGAGCGACCCTGACCTCATCACAATGTCGAGCGACCCTGAACTCACGACAATGCCGAGCGACATGGCCTCATCATAATACCGAGCGACATGACCTCACTACAATGCTGAGCGACATAGCCTCGCCACAATGCCGAGCGACATCGCCTCACCACAATGCCGAGTGGCATGGCCTTGCCATAATGTCAAGCGACATGGCCTCACCACTATGCCGAGCGACATGGCCTCACCACCATGCCAAACCATCCTCCAAGCACACTACGTCATTTACCCATCGACCATGCTTAATCTTGACTCCATATTAATTCTTCATCCATTTAAACTAAATCCATCATATTACAGCCTCGATAATCATGAAGTTGGTTAGGTTGAATCTGCTTGTTTTATGGCCTTGATAAGGGTGGGTTAACATTTGCCCCCCAAAAAAAGCATTTCCATTGGAAGGTGTGTTATGAATAGCCTCAAATCTGATATCCGATTCCAAATCCAAATACCAAACCCTGAGCCAATTCCATTGCCTTCCGAACCCTTCAACCAAGTTTTAATCCATCCATAACCTTTCTGGGTCGATATCCAATTTCGGGACCGCTCCGAGCCCTTTGCCAAATCCGGGACCTCACCAGGTCCATCAATCCTAAGCCGAAATCCGAATCCCTGACCTCTCCAGGTTTAACTTTGATTCCATAGACCGATCTGGGTCTCTCCGATCAAGGGCATGTATGTTCCTTGGCCTCGACTCTCCGGCCAAGGACTTTTATATTCTCTGGCCTCGGCTCTTCGGCCAAGGACTTCTTATATTCTCCAGCCTTGACTCTCCGGCCTCGACTCTTCGGACAAGGACTTTTGTATTCTCCGGCCTCGGCTCTTCGGCCAAGGACTTTTTATATTCTCCGGCCTTGCCTCTCCGGCCAAAGACTTTTTATATTCTCCGGCCTTGACTCTCCGGTCAAGGACTTTTATATTCTCCGGCCTCGACTCTCCGGTCAAGGAATTTTTATATTCTCTGGCCTCGACTCTACGATCAAGGACTTTTATATTCTCTAGCCTCGGCTCTCCGGCCAAGGACTTTTAATATTCTCCGGCCTCAACTCTCCGGCCAATGACTTTTATATTCTCTGGCCTCGGCTCTCCAGCTAAAGACTTTTTATATTCTCCGGCCTCGACTCTTCGGTCAAGGACTTTTATATTCTCCAGCCTTGCCTCTTTGGTCAAGGACTTTTTATATTCTTCGGCCTTGACTCTCCGGTCAAGGACTTTTATATTCTTCGGCCTCAGCTCTCCGGCCAAGGACTTTTTATATTCTCCGGCCTCGACTCTCCGGTCAAGGACTTTTATATTCTTTGGCCTTGGCTCTTCGGCCAAGGACTTTTTATATTCTCCGGCCTTGAATCTCAGGTCAAGAACTTTTATATTCTCTAGCCTTGATTCTCTGGTCCATGACTTTTTATATTCTCCTACCTGGATTCTCCGGTCAAAGACTTTTATATTCTCCGGCCTTGGCTCTCCGGCCAAGGACTTTTTATATTCTTCGGCCTCAACTCTCCTGTCAAGGATTTTTATATTCTCCGGCCTTGACTCCCCGGTCAAGGACTTTTTATATTCTCCGGCCTTGCCTATCCGGCCCAGGGATCTTATATTGATGTTCGAGTCCATTCCATCGCTCTCCAGCGAAGGGACTCGTAACTTGCGATCACTTCCCTGTCTCACCGGTTGGGATCATGATCGCGAAACCTGTACTATTTATTACATTGATCCAAATCCAACCATTACAGAATTCAGTTATCAACGTGGAATTTCGTAAAACAAAGGGAAATAAATGTCCAAAGTACCAAAGAAGAAACCAGAGTTTGCAGAAAAACAGAAAGAAAACAGGATTTCATAGACCCAAGCAGTACGTTTTTCGTCATCTCAGAGCACGCCTAAGGACCGTCCTCGATCCCATACGTGTGTAGGTGACCTATCCGTATTACTTTGAGTTCTCTTACTTATTCAGAACCATCAAACCATTCAGTTGATAACAAGCCGGCAGTCACCAGATCCAGTGCCACCTTCGTTTGAGGTAGGCAGTGGCCGCTCCCGTTCCACTACTACAGCTCGATTCCTTATGTACTGTTGCATGTGACCATTCTTTACATGCTCCTCTATGATATTTTTCAAGTTCTTACAATCATTTTTGTTGTGTCCATCTAGCTCATGGAATAGACAATGCTTTACCGATGCCCGTTCATACTCAGAAGGTTCCCTCCTTGCCGGTCTTCGATACTGGAGGCGCCCTCGAGTATCCAAGTAATTCCTTTTTGGAGTCTCGGTTAAATCTGTGTAAGAAGAAAACTTTGACTCCCTCCGCAGCCTCTTCGAAGTGCCATCCATTTTCCTTTTTCCTTTATTGTTATTTTTTCCAAGCTTCCGCTGGACGCCCCTCCATCCTCAGCCGCATTCACCTCCTTTAATTTCACATCTGAACATGCATCTTCCTGCCGAAGGAATCTCTCAGCTTCATGAAAGAATTCCCCAAGATCCAATGGTGGGTCCCGTATCAATGACACTTTGAAATCTAATTCTCTCTGAATCCAGACACTGCTGCCATTACAACCATCGATGGATCCATCCAATCCACCGAAGCAACTGCTACATTGAAATAAGTTAAGAAAGCTCTGAACAATTCCTCTGTCCTTTGCTTTACTGATGTTAGCGTCATTATGTTCTTCGGCCTTTTGATATGAACCCGAACTGCTTCAGAAACCTATCCACCAATTATGTCCATGTCTTGATATATTCCTCTTCCAACTGTCTGCACCACATAGCAGCTATATCTGTCAAGTACAGATGGAAACATCGGCCCATCACTTCCTTTGATGCCTCCAACACTTCCATATGTCTTGTGTATCTCATCAAGTGATCAATAGGATCAGCCTTGCCATTATACACTTCCAGAGAAGGTAGCTTGAACTCTGATGGGTTCGGGGCCATTCTGATTTCACGAGTAAACAGACTCCGATTTACTCCTTCCAAATCTCTGTTTGTCAAACCTCCACGTATAGTTCGCCTGATAATATCAGCCAACCCTACGTTGTCCGTCAAGGGTTTCCGCCCGAGTCCCCGAGGGAATTCCGGTACGTACACTTCATCGCGCGCTCCTGTATTCCTGCCAGCATCTTGTTGTATGGTATCACTTAGAGTTCCTCCAGGGATCGATCCATCATTGTCAGGTGGTATGCCCCCTAGTCTGGATCGATCCAGATTTGCAGTTGTGTGCTGGTTAGGGGCTGCACCTTATTGAGCTACTCCATTTGATTGCCTATTGGGTCCTTTTGATCTAGCTCTATGGATCCGAACTCCAGCAACCCCCGCTTGTCCAAACTATCTGAGGAGGTTTTGTATTATTTCCTTCTGTATTTTTAGAAACTGTTCATGCGTAGCTCCCATCATCATCTCCATCTCGTCTTTAGTGATAAAGGCTGAAGTCTAATTAGCTCCTGAAGATGCTTCCTGGCTTCCTTCATGCTGACTTCGCTCTGCTCTTTGCCTCCATGTTGATTGCTTTGTCATTGCCTCATAGAGTCCAAATTCCTAGCTTCAAAATCCCTGAGTGCTTGCCTTCTCAGTGAAAGCACCAAAATGTTAGCGATAAAATTGGTCACTAATACTCAAATCCTAGTTAGAGCACCAAATTCCAGTCATAGCTCACAGATAGAGTGTATGTAGAGGGAATAAATTTGAAGAACAGTAGAAATGAAAATGAAAGCAGTAAAGAACAATAGATTTTATAGTGGTTCGGCTGACTACGGCCTATGTCCACTCTAGAAATTTCCTTTTTATTGATGTAAGAATCAATTACAGTTACAAAATGGCAGAGTAGTCCTAGCCTTAGAAAGTAGAAAGCCAGAGAGTAGAAAGAAGATCCATTTTCAGAACCCCCACATGCTGCATTTATAGGAAAATCCATGTAGTTGGGCTTCCTAAATAATCTGGGCCCATTAAGGTCATTGCGATCCAGGCTATGCACTACGACTGAACTAGGTAGGCCGAGCCGTATTAACAAATCTCCACTCCTCAATAAGCCGAACCAAAGTAGCCAGGGCACGGTCTCGAAGCGAGCCTATCCAAAACTCAAAGAAAACTAGTCCAGAACTCGGGGTAAAGCTAGTGCCGAAGCATGCATTGATGCCAACCCATGTCATCACATAGCCAACGCCGAGCCACTTTGCCGAGCCACCCTGATCTCACCACAATGCCAAGCGACCCTGACCTCACCACAATGCCGAGCGACCCTGACCTCACCATAATGCCAAGCGACCCTGAACTCACCACAATGCCAAACAACCTTGACTTCACCACAATGTTGAGCGACATAGCCTCACCACAATGTCGAGCAATATGGCCTCACCACAATGCCGAGCGACATGGCCTTACCATAATGCCGAGCGACATGGCCTCACCACATTGCTGAGCGACATTGCCTCACCACAACGCCGAGCGACATGGACTCACCACCATGTCGAACCATCCTCCAAGCACCTGCGTCATTTACTCATCAAACATGCTTAATCTTGACTCCATATTAATTCTCCATCCGAATAAACTGAATCCATCATATTCCAGTCTCGATAATCGTGAAGTTGGTTAGGTAGAACACACATGTTTACGGCCTTGACAAAAGGCGAGTTAACAAATTGTTTAAACAATTTAAATTGAAAATTTTAAAGCTGAATTGGAAGTATAAATGAAATTTATCGAAATTGAGTTATTGTAAACGTTGAATATTTAACTTTGGAACCTATTGAATTTGAAGTAGCTTAAATTTATAGTTCAACATAGATTTGAAATTGACATAGATTTAAATGGTTTTGTCGAGAATCTGAATTGAAGTTTAAATTGAGTTTCGTTGATTTAAAAGCTGGTTATGGTCCAGATTTGTTAAAATGTAAGAAACAGTTGATTTGATTTTTTTTCCAAATTGATTATTTTAATATAAATTGTTTAAAATATATTATTTTAAATTCAGATTTATTTAGATTTTCAAATATTTACTATATAAACCATTTCAATAATCAAACCATTTTATATTAGACTATTTTAATCAGTTTAAACTATTTTAGCCTATTTTAAACTATTTAATCTATGTAATCTATTTTAACCTATTTTAAACTATTTAATCTATTTTAATGTATTTTAATCTATTTAATATATTTTAACCTATTTTTAAACAAATTAATCTATTTTAATCTACTTAAACTATTTTAATCTACGTTGTACTATTTTAAAGTATTTTAAACTATAAAAAAACTATTTTAAACTATTTATGACTATCTAGACTATTTTCAAAAATTCAAACCATGCAAGGCTGAATTGTTTATATTTAAATCATGCATTTGAAAGCAAATATGGTTAAATGATGTTATAACCTAAGTTGGGATTTGAAATGATATTTTCTAGTGAATTGGCATATTTGAGTAAATATAATGATTTTGAAATGCTATTTTGAAAATATGATTTCGAAATTGAATATGATTTCGAAAGTGATATGGTTTTTGAGAATACGATATATTGATATCAATATGAATTGATTTTGGAAATATAAAAGAACCATCCAATATGAAATAAGCGTTTGGTTGTTAAAGTGACCGGGATCGGATATTGTCGTACTCTTTGCCAATACCGAAAACTACTTTAACAACTGTGTATGTGGTGGAGATTCCATAACAAAGTAGGAGGTTTGGAAAACGATTTTATGTGAGGTATTATCGTAGCACTAACCCCCTCGAGTCAGCTTGACGTGCTAAAACAGGAGCCATGCCGGGCCAAGTGAGGTCATTACTTCTGTCGGGCACATTTCTTCGATGCCATATTTATTGCTTTGTGATTGATTTTGTAGCCATCCCTCGATTTGATTATGGAAGTGTGTTCCACTATGGGTGGTAGTAACTGCCATTCGTTACTACCAGTCCGGATCCGTAAAATGATAGTAACCTACCTTGGGCATTGCTTTGCGTGCCTTCTCATATGCCTTATCATTTCCACTACGATAGTAATCAAATCTTTGTACTCCAAGATTCTTTGACTAACCCTTATCAACACATATCTGATTTCATATCACAATTTGAACGTCAATAGGATGGTTCTCTTCCAAAGAATGGTCATTTTGAATATATTTCAATGTTTGAACAATTCCATCATATAGCATTTCCGATCACTGCACTTCTCGGGTTCCTGTAAAAGAAAAACTTCCATGTTGCTCCAAACAGCAGTTCTATTATCGATTATCTGATGCAGTGCATGGTTCCGTAATGCGACGTGGCTAATTTTTCTTACATGAGGGGGCCATCTACACAGGATGATCCATTCATCGTGTATAGGACAGAAGACTCACACTATATAGATTAAAACTTTCACTTTCCCCTGTTGACGTTTAGAATCCGATTAATCGACGCACACACTGACATCCATTAGATTTTGAACGTTGATCAAATGGGCTTAAATTTGAAATAGAATTCTAAGTAAAACATACCCAATTGTGGTGAATGTCAAATTTTCCTATTCGGAATGACTCGCCATTCTCCCATATTCCACACCAGCGTCGGACCATCAACCCTTCCTGAAGCTGAATCTCCACTACTCAGGCTTCGAATCGAACGACTTTCGCACCTAGGCGTTTAATTACTGCCGAACTATAGAGAATGATTGCTCCGATAGAACCATTTCAGGATCAGCCTCCTCTTTTAAATGAGTATATCAATTTAAGAGTCCTGGACGATCCACTAGAATAGGTGGCTACAATCCTTATTCCCAAGATACTTCAGACTATCTATCGACAACTCGAAATCACCGAATGTGATGTTCTACTCCCTACCCAGGGACAATGGGCTTGCAATCCTATGATAGGATATACAACCTGCAACAGATATACCCACTTAGGCGGCACTGTGCCGCCCTTCAATCCATTCCAATGTGTAATCCTCCAAGAGCTCGGGTTTGCCTCATCCCAGGTCCACCCTAATGGAAATGCACTATTGAGCACTTTATATGTGCTATTCATGAACCGATTACAAGGACCTCCAAACTTCGCAGAGCTCCAAACTTTAGAGAGGTAACCCACATCTTGAGTTTCAAACATCGGCACGATTCACTGTCCTACATGATCATTAAGCCTAATGCAAAATGCAAGTTATTGAAGCACTTTACAACAAACGCTCAGTTTTTAAGAACGAGTATTTCTTCATACGGTGTCCGTACGGCTTCAACAAGCATCAGCTTTTCGGTAGTAAGATCTGTTTGTATTCACTCTTCCTACACTTGGATACCTTCCATCTAAGCGCCTAACATATTATCAAATTTCTTCCTAGATACCACTGCTCGAGAATATGACGAGTATGTTGAAACTTTGAAAGCTTCAAGGAAAATTAGCTTCCAGCCTCAAACCACCACTTATCTTCTAACGAATAAGAACCATCGATGGTGCAATTTGTTGCATCTTGAACACTTTGTTATTGCCACAACCACCCATCCAATAGTTCTAGAATGCCTACTCGATCTTTGACCCCCACTTACAGCTCTGGCAACAATCTTCGATGGGAAGTTGAAGGCCCATCGGGTACGAAGATACTGGTGACCCGATTAATAGAGCAATGAAAGATCCCGCTTCTAAAGAAGTTTGAGGATATGGAGATAGAGGAGCTAGAGTGTGAACAATTCTAGAAGAAAGTGATAAGGGGAAGAGGAGAGGGAAAAGAAGATGAAAGAGAGAAAAGAAATGCGGAAGGCGACGGTGACCATGACATTAGTCTATTGGGAGACGAGTCATATGGCGAGACATCTCCTAAAGGCATTAAACATCCTGCTTCTCCTCATCCAAAACATATAATTATCAAGTTTCCCAAAAAATCCATAGAACCAAGCACATCATCATTAGCCGAGGAAATCCCTTTAGCTTGTTCTTTTGAGGATGCCACAATTTAACTATAATCAAAGTGGAGTGTCCAGATTGAAGTTCAACGGTATTCTTAAGTCGAAAGAATTGTGTAATATCATCACTTTGAGATTCCATGTTTATCCTTATTTATACTAACCAATAGAAAATTCTTTAGTGAGTCATTCGATGGTTATCGAACAACTATCAGTACATAACCCCTTGATGCTCCTTAGCGGCCATAAGTAATACACTGTCTAACATTTGGTCAGTTTGCGTACTCCAGTCTCAATGGATGTATTGATATCCCATCTCAAAACAACTTGATTGGAAATATTGAAAATGATATGTTATTTTTACTATGATAAATTTCTCATGATTATAAAAATTGCAATTGCAATCATGTAACATATCATTTAGGTTTTTCTATCAAATACTCAAATTAAATTATTAAATAACATAATACATTATGACAAGTATATAATGGAAAGAAGAACAAATTTTTATTTCAAACAAGCTTTTATTACAGAGTTAATAATTTACAATAAATTATAAAATTACCCCTCAGGTATATCCCTAACTCTATCAATCTCCCACTTACACATGTGGCCAATTATGGAATCTTAATCATATCCCTTTAATTAATTTGTTAAGAATTGACTGAGCCGGACCTTTCGTAAATGGATATGTTATATTCCTTTGTATCTACTCTTAGAATCATGACATCTTTCTTCTCAAAAAATTTGCTAATAAGGTGGAACTTTTGAAGAATATGTCTCGATTTCTTGTGTGCTTTAGGTTCCTTTGCAAACAGCATCACAACATTGTTCTTACAAAATAATATCACTGGATTTTATATGTTGGGAATTACACATAACTCGCTCATAAATTTGTGCATCCAATTTGCTTCTTTAGCTGCTTCATTAAGGGTGATATAATTGGCCTCCATCGTGTAATCGACTATTATTTCTTATTGAAAACTTTTCAAGTAATAGCCCTACCTTTTAGGTAAAAATGTAACCAGATATAGACTTACTATCGACTATATCACTTTGGAATCTAAAGTCAATATCCCGCTTCATAAGAAGGTCTCCATTTCCATATATAAGGAATAAGTCCTTGGTATTTCTTAAATACTTAAGTATACATTTTACAGCAATCCAATGTTTTTCCGCAGGATTAGAATAGTATTGGCTTATGCATCCTAATGCATAAGCCACATCCAGTCTAGTAAATAGCATGATGCACATTATGGAATTGATTACCAATGCATATGATATTCTTTTCATATGTTCTTTATCTTTTTCTGTATGAGGAGTGTTCTTCTTAGAGAGGATGATTTCTGATTGCATTGGAACATTTATACGCTTGAAATTCTCCATGCTGAACCATTTTAGTATAGTATCTATGTAAAGGGATTAGGAAAATCCCAACAGCCTCTTATATTTATCTCTATAGATCTTTATATCTATTATAGAGGCTGCTTCTCCTAAATCCTTCATGGAAAAGTTCTTGGATAACTAAGAATTTACTGGTTGCAACAACGCAAAGTTATTGCCATCAGTAACAAATCATAGAAGTATATAACTAAGAATGCTAAAGCACTTTCTTACTCTTTCTGATATACGCATGCTTCCTCTATGTTCAGATAAAACCAGACTAGTTAATTACTTTATCAAAGCAATTATTCCAACTTCTTGAAGCTTGTCCGTAACCATAAATGGATCTTAACAACTTACAAGCCTTACCCTCACTTCCATTGACCTCGAAACTGCAGCCTACAACATGTAAATGGTCTCTTCTAAATCACCATTTAAAAACGATATTTTCACATACATTAGCTATATTTCATAGCCATAAATGCAGCAATATCTTGCATTATTCGAATTGATTTGAGCATTGCTACGGGGATTAAAGTTTCATCATAATCAACACCTTAAACTCCTTTTCTATAAGTCTCAACTTGTCCATCTAATTTTAAATTTTTCTTAAAAAACAATTTTTACCAATGGGTTCTGTTCCTTCGGGTACGTCAACCAAGTCCTACTTTGTTTTCATACATGGAGTCCGTTTAAGATTTCACAGTTCCAAGCCAAAGTGCAGAGTCTTTACACTATAGTGCTTATTGGAATGAGAAATGGGTGTCATCTTCTAAGCCACAATATTCCTTCTCGCTATCTATGAGAAAACTGTAGTATCTCTAGTGCGCAAGATTCCTTATTATACCTTCTAATAGGTGAGTGTCTACTGATTAATTTGACTCATTTGTAGATTTATTTGCTAATTCATCATTTTTGTTAATTTATCGGATTTCATTTAATTAATACTGTTAATTTATTTTGATAAAAACTCCTTTTCTAAAAAGACAGTATGTTGAGAAACGATAACTTTTGTTCCTCAAGTGTAGAAAATATATCATATTAAATTCTTTGGATATCATATGAATATACGCAATGTCGATCTTGCCTCAGGTTTATTGGGGCCAACATTCTTAACGTAGATTAGATAACCCACACCTTCAAATACTTGAGTTTGGGTTTCTTCATAAGCCACATCTCATATGGTGTCTTAGGCACAGATTTGGTAGACATCAAATTCAACATATGTGCTGCAGTTTCTAATGCATATCCCCAATCTGAAAGAAGTAACTCAACTTTACTAACATACCTAATAGGGTTCAATTTCTTCTTTTTATAACACTGTTGTGTTGTGGAGTATATAGTGGAGTAACCTGAGAGACAATCTCATTCTCATTTAAGTAGTGTTGAAGCTCTTGTCTAACATGCTTACTTTCTCAATCAGATCAAAATATTTCAATCTTATGGTCCGTTTGTTTTTCAAACTAATTCTCATACTCTTTAAATTTCTCATAGACATCCTCCTTGTTCTTCATAAGGTAAACATATCCTAGTTTAAGAAATCATTGGCAAAAGTTACAAAAGAAGAAGCATTATCTTGGTAATTATAGGCATCTGACCACATACATCGGTATATACAAGATCCAAGTGTTCATTAAATCTTTTGTTGCTCCCACCATAGGGGTGCTTGGTTAATTTTCCTTCAAGACATGATTCACATGTATCAAAATGATTCAGAATCAAATGATGGTAGAAAACTTTCATTTTTCCATTTGTGTAATTGTTTCTACTTATATGACCTAGCTACAATGTCATAGATAATTATTATTAATCTCTACGTTAAAAAACTTATTCATAGCAAAAACATGATTAGAATTAAGAACATGAATGTATTATCTAAAACACCATTGCAGATTTTAATTTCCATCCAATATAATGTGCATAACATTACTAACACACTGAAAAATATGTTCATTCTCAGATAATCTAGACATGGAAATTATTCCATAAGTAAAGTTTACAACGTAATATCAATTATTCAAAATTAACTCTAATCCATTTGGAAAGGCCAACTGATAGTCTCCAACTACTTTTGCATCCACTAGAGATCCATCGGTAACTTGAAGTCTCATCTCACCTATTGTCATATTGTGATAACCTGAAAATTTTAGATATTTGAAATTTGAATATTTAATTGATTTTAAATATTTAAAAGTTAGTTTAACTTGAATTTCAAATATCACTACTTATTTGGCAATTAAATTATTGAATTTAATAATCGGAAATTGGGTAAATTGCTGAATCGGGAATTCTGGGCTGGATAAAAATAATTTAAAGGCTTACAAAATCTATATTAATAGTACAAAAGATAATGAAAGTTTTAGAATTGAATTTGAAAGTGTTTTGTTAAGTTTTGAAAATATATCATTTAAATTGATGTTTAAAAATAACCTTCCAAGGCATAGTCTCGGATTTCGACGAAACCAGTTTCGTTGGATCCGTAATATTATATAATTATTGGATTTCAAATTTCGTAGTGTTTAGAGTTGTCTTGTGATCGTACAATAAGTAAACACGTTGAAATTTAAATCGAAAATTTAATATAATAGCTGGATCCAAAAAGCTATCTTCTCCATACGATCGAGTTAGGCCTCGAAACCTTTTCCGATGCGTTCGAAATAGGGGTATAACAATATAAATGCCTGGCCACATGCCTCGATAGAAGATCGAGATTTTAGGCTTCGTTTTCAAGACAGTTTAAAATTTGAATTTAAATTTAAATGAATAATATAATTGCATTAAAATGGTTGCAAGTCTATGCAGACACATAAAAGAATTTATTACATGTGTTCTCTCAAGATTAACATGTGTTGTTTTTTAAAAAATTCTCGAAATCAAAGAGGGGCGAAACTCGAAAATCAAAATACCCAAAATCATTCTTCCTTCCTCAAAATCGAGCAGAAAAAAATGTCTGCAATGTTTATCTTCGTTCGAAATAAATCCCTTTTTCCCCCTTTCAAAAAGTCATAAATCAATGTCAGTTATAAATAATAAAAAAAGGGCAATCGAGATAGGAAGTCGAATTGAAGCAATCGAAACAAGGAGGGGATCACGATCGAATCGCGAATGGTGAGCTAGGGCATCTGGGCATGATCGAGCGGCGAAGCGAGGTGGACTGTCATGCACGTCAGTGGCAATCGAGCAAGCGAAGAGAGGGAGGAAGATCGAATCTGTTGGGTTCGTCTATAGGGCATCGTGGTGGGGGCGGTCATGTTGAAGTGGCGATTGAGTATCGCGTGCTCGCGAGTGATTTGGGAGGAGGCTGAGAGATTGTGACCAAGTTTCTGAGGCGTTGCTGCCTTAAGACGAGGTTACGACGGTGGCGTGTTCGAGTGCTGCTATGAGGTATAATTCTATTTTTAATTATTCAATTTAATTTAATCTAAATGTATATATATGTATATGTATAGTGAAGATAAGCAGGAATTCTTTTTACAGTAAAGTTTAAATTTGTTAATTTTCAAACGGTGATGTCTTTACTTAATATACATATGTTAGAAGAATTTTTATTTCAGTAAGTATAAAATAATTTTTGTTTTAACAAATATGTATATCCAAATGCATGTTCTAATTTAATATATATATATATACACACACACACACACATACCTATTTTTAATATATATACAAGGAAGAATTTATAAAAGTTAAATTTTTTGGAATCTATAAATTATTTTTTTATAAGGGTATATGTAGTTTGAAAAGAAAAATAAATATACATTCCTACATTTTAAATTTACTAATTTATTTTAAAACAAGGTACTAATATAATTAATTTATTTATTTGGTTCATTTAATTATTTTGGCCACCAAAAATAATTTATTTAAGGAGAATTTGTTTAAATCTAATTATAAATGCTAGAGCCAAAAATATTAATAAATCGAATAAATTTTTATACAAGGTCAAAATCTGAAAGGAAGCAAGCCGGAATGGAAATGGGTTGCATGCATAGTCAAAGGTGAGTTAATCTCACTCTTTTGGAATACCATTAAATTTAAATAGTTAAAAAATTAAATTATTAATTGTTTGCTTAAATTGATAACTTATTATCAGCTTGGATGTGATATGTTATATATATATATATATATATATATATATATATATATATTGGAGTGATTGATTTCCTGCATTATATAGCAGATGAGAACTTATGCTCCCTGCATAATAGCGGATGACCTCATATATCGTGATATTCCACCTCGAAGTGGAATTAGTATTATTATATTGTGCTAACATCTGTAGATGCAAGGAAAAATAGGTTGGAGGGATCCAACTGATTCCTCAAATTATTGGAATATGTTTTCATATTCTGTGATGTGATAATCAGTGACAGATTATATTAGTAATTGAAATTATTGAATGCTATGTTTGGTTGAGTATATTTTGGAATTTTAAGTTATCAAAAATATAAAGATTAAATTTTGAAGGGAAATAAAAAGAGAATTTTTAAGTAAAATAATTTTAGCTAATTTGGATAAAATTTAAAGAACGGAATTGGGAAGGAATAAAGTTGATTTTTTTAAATTCTAGTAAATAAATTCCAGTGTGGGAAAAGTGATTTTTAAAAAATGATAATAATAAATTTTTAAGCTTAGTGATATTATTTAAAGGAATAAAGGATTTGTTTTAGAAATTCAACGTTTAAATAAGTTTGGGAAAGATAAAGAAGAATTTTGGAAAAAGTATAAATTGGTATTTTTAGTTTAAAATAAGATTTCTAAATCATAAATATAAAATTAACTTGAAATTAATGAGTTTTGAAATAAAAATCGAGTAAGTAAAGAAATTTATTTTAGATGGAGTAAATTTTAGAAATCGATTCGGAAATTTATTAAGTGTTTGAAACGGTGTTTTAAAAGGAAAATGAGACTATGGAATTTATAAACTTGGTTTATAAAGTTAAATATGATATCAGAGGATAATCTGGAAGTATAAATTCAGGATGAGAATTTATAAGGAAATGGTGATTTGTTTAAAAATAAATAGTGGTTTATTTTTAAAGGTGTGAAAGGAAAGTGTATTTTCCTGAAAAACCAAGTACGTTTTCAAAGCAGATTTTTAAGTATAGTTAAAGTTTTAAAGTTGTTTTCAAAAGAATGTTTTTGAGAAATAATTATTATTTAAGTTGTTTAAAATTTTAACGGTAAATATTTATTTATTTAGTTATAGTAGTAATTATTTTAAAAGGTTAACCGGTATTATGATTTAGAAAGATAATAATTAATATTTATGTTTTACAAAGTAGTTTAATATGAAAAACATGTATAGAATTTCATAACTTTTTTTAAGATTTGTTTTGGCTTAAGTTTTACATGAGAAGTTATTATAAGTTTCATAACTAGTATTATAAATAAAGTGTTTTAAGTAGTTTTTTATTTTAAATGTTTTAATAGTATATATTTTTGGATAAGTGAATTAAATTATTTTAAAATCTGAAAGTATTAGACTTGGTGATTTTCAGTGGAAATAAACAATATTTGGAAAATTATTCTTCGAGAGAAAAGTGATTTGAAAACTGTTTTCAAAGGGGTTGAAGTGTAAAAAAAATTATATTTTGCGAAGATATTTTGAAATAAATAATTTGGAAAAATTATTTAAATCTGATGGTTGTTTATGGATGTTATTTGATAGTTAAATAACCGACTATCAATATTGGCCAATGCACTGATCGTTTCAAAGAGACCAAGATCGGGATTAATTTCTCGAAAAATCACTTCGATCCGCTTTGAACGTTTTCGTGAGGAAGACAAGAGCTTGGAGTCGAAGATGGAGCAGTGAAGTACAAGGGCTAATCGCTACTAATCCTTAAGGTGATTCCAAAATGGATGTAGTAGAACTAGTGCCTTCGGTTCCGTTCGAACCTGGAACGGACTTGTATGGATGAATGCTATCAGAACATCATCAGGAGGACGATGAGCATTCTAAGTGAATGTATGCTAAAAAGGTAACGCATAGCCTCGAGCCTCATCAACCGAGAATGGCTAAAACAGGGGAGGTGCACGCAAGGCTAAGTGGCTAGCAACCAATTAGGGTAAGGTCATTCCTGTCCAGAGTCCCTTTTATTCGGCTGTGTGGGTGGTTGCTGATCCCAACTGTGAGTTGATCTTATTCGAACTATCCAGTAAAGGGTAGCTCCGATCTTGTATTGCAGGGGATCAAGGTGGATCCTTGGTACGCTAATCTAGACCCGGTACTGTGACGGGCGGTACCCCAATAGCCCTACCATTGTATGGAATCCAATCTTCATTAAGCGTCTGTATGGTTTTGAATTGCCCAACTATGCTAAAACGTGAGATGCAAGCATTTCAGCTAGATTCTATTTTACTTTCTATAGACATTATTATAATACCAGACGGATTTGATAAAAATGTTTTGGTTATCGTAAGGTAAAAACCCGGCATGTTTATTTGTGGCATGGTCTTACAAGATACCTTTGATTTCAAAGGATTTTGAAAACTTTAATGATCTAATCGAGTGTGTTTTCTCACTCTGGTTTTCCAGACTGACTCGGGTGTTATTTAACTATAATGCTTGGGTCAGACTGAGTATTATAGAGTATAGATTCTGGATGGACTCCTATGGAGCTCAGGAGACGAGCTGGATGGCGAGACGTATCACACGTATATGATGTATTATCCACTGTATATGGTTTGCTGCAAATTCAGTTTCTACATGGACAAGTTAACATAACTATCTAGTGCTGTATTTTTTTGATGTTATACTCTGACAATGTATATATAAAACAATTACAGTTTCTTTTGTATAAAAATAAGAAATTTATCTATTATATATTGTTCCGCTGCGTTTATGAGGCTCTGATATTGTTTTCTATTTTCTCCTTCTGCCTCCTTCTTCTTTAACCCTAACGGTTCATTTTTCCGGCATTCGATTGTCCAGCATTTAATACTGTGGACGTATTGATGTCGATTTTTGGGCGTCGAAAAATCGGGTCGTCACACATGTGATGTATGTTCCTAAGTTCGTATAACATATTACAAATATGAGTTCCAAATCCAGTACATAAACCCTAAGACAATTTATTGACTACAAAACGGTTTTGAATCATAAATATACCTACAGGAGTGGTAAAACTATTCCGTTTATTCTCTTTGACATTCTTTAAGTAATCCTGATAGGTCCATTTCCAGTGCCCCTTTTTGTTATAGTGATGACCTTCACTCTTATCATTAGGAGTAGTCTTCTTATTCTTTTTGGTAAATCATTTCCTCTTCTTCAAACTATTCGAAGATGGCACTTTCCCTTTACCGCAAGCACTGTGCCTTGATCCTTGGATAAAGATCTAACCGATCTCAACAGATTGAGCAGCTCCACGAGGCTTATATTTGATTTTTTTCGTATTATAGTTTAATATGAATGACTCATACCTAGTAGTAAGAGACCCTAAGATCAAGTCCAATTGCGACTTGTTGCTTATCGTGGCGTCTAATTAAGCAAGTCTGTCATGTAGTCTTTCGTTATTAAGTCGTACTCATCTACTTTCATGCCTATCTACATTTTTATGTTGAACAACTTCTTAGTAATCTTGTACCTCATGGAATGAGATTGCTCCCAAATAATACTTTGAGGCTATGAAGATTTGATGGATAGACATGTTTTCGCACAGTCTTTGAAATGGTTCATCTAATGTAAATAGCACCTAAACTAGGGCGATTTCTCGGTCTACAACCCATTTGTTATAGGCAACAATTTGTTTGGCATCTGCATCATCAATGGGTCTAACACTAAGAGGTTCAATTATTGACGACCATAAGCATTTGTATTAAGTGCTATTTTGATTGCTCCTATCCATTTTATGTAGATAGGTCCGATGAGTTTGTCATTTTTAGAGAAAATTTTTGGTGTAGACATTTTACTGCAAATTTAAGTTAGTAGAATAAGACATTAAATTCATAGCATATGCTCTTAAAATATTAGTAAAGTCAAATATTATATTTCATTTTGCAAATAAGATCCTACTAGGCTTTTATATTTCTAAAAACCCCAAGAGTAGAAGTCTTTTGACTAATCTAGCGAGTGTTGCTTGCCTTAGGATTCCGACCTTGAGTTTGCTCAACAAGTACGACCACAAGCGATGGATAACACTATGTGAATTGTAACCTATTGAACTCCTAACCTGTGGTCTTTGTCCTAATCTCATTTTGACCTTGAGTTTGCTCAACAAATCGAAAGAGAATATTCTCTTGTACCTACCATTTTGCGACAGACAAAATATAAAAGTATGTACCTTGAGTTTACTAAACAAATATGTACATATGTCTTACCTTGTCTATCAATATATTAATAATACTACACACAAAATCTGTAGCTTGGGATTGTCTCAACAAATAGTGAGTATACATGTAGTTTAGTAGTATAACATGGTATAGGACGACACTTACATTAAAGATTCATATCTTTAACATACTTATTTGAGTGATATTGGCTTATGGAATAATATATTTCTTATAAAATGCCCTCTTGATATAAGTGTTCGACACATTCGAAATCACGGTATGCATACTACACATATGTGTTAACCTGCTTTTTTGCCTAGTCGATTTCAAATGGAGTTAGAAGGTCAAAATGAATACGAAAAGAGTTGCGATCTTCGAAACATGCTTAGAGAGGCTAAAAGATTAGACTCATAACGTTTGATGAAAATTGAGACCAAATAGAACACTCGATATCGAGAGAAACCTCTCGGTACCAAGAGGTTTTTCTTCAACTTAGAACTTCCCAATCGCCTTATACTCTAAGTACTTCTTCAACCAACTGTGATAAAGTGCTTCTTCCAGAAGATAGGTGAGAAACACTAAGGATTCTAGAGAAGAAGGCAAAGAAAGTAGGAATATACAAGCGATATCAGGTGAATCGTAAAAAAGAACTTGATCTTCAGGAAAAAAGAGTTTGGAATGCATCAAATTGGAGATGGAAAGGTAAGATAAATGTAACAACCTGAAATTTTATCGCTTTGATTTGTGAATATTTAATTAATTTTCAATATTTAATTAATGGTTTTTAATGGTCAAATAAACCTATTCTAATTAATAAATAATAATGGTAAACCTTTTTTAGAAGTTTGTTTGCAAAAATAAATAGTTCGATGAAAAATTGAAAATGTAACCGAAAATCGTTTTTTGGATTTTCAAAAAAATTTCGAACAAAAGTTGTTGATACTTTTTGTACACTAATTTACATTTTCTTACAAATATAATAACAATTTAAACTATATCAAAAAGATTTATTAACTCTAACTATCATTTGAAATTTCAAAGTAATAATTAAATAAAGTAAGTAAGGATTAAGAAAAGAGACTACTTTTTGTGTATCAACTTGTGTACGTTAGTACATGGAAGGGATGTGCACGTGGAATCTTGTACTTTGCAAATGTATGTCACATGAAGAAAGCTTAGCATGGAAGGAAAGGAAGGGTAAACGAGTAATTTGGTTAAGGGGCAATGATGGTCTTTTGACAACTTTTCAATTCTATATAAAGGCTTATCCACTTTCCTTTGTTACATTTACATTTCCATTGCATTTCATTATTTCATTTCCTCTTCTACTTTGCTCTTCTCTTCTTCATCTCCTCCTTACAATTTCTTAAATCCAAACAAAGAAAGCACCATTTTACTTTATACTTTCATTTTAATTTCTTTAACTCTAGTTTTCCTATCTTCTTCCTTTTTCCTCTTCATTTGGCCATAACTTCCAAAAACCTACTCCAAATCGAGTTATTCTTTTTTCGAACCAAATAGAATTTAATAAGCAATAACTTTCATGTTGATCACTTTATCAAAATTTGTGATTAGCTATTTCAAAATCCAATTTTTTTTTACCACAGTCATTTTCTAAATTCCTCCACTTTCCCAAGCCATAACTTTCATAAAAAACTCCAAGTTGAGTGATTCATTTTTCTGTAAAAGAGAATTGAATAAGTAAGAACTTTCACATTGTTCACTTTTTAAATTCTTGAAGGAGCCTTGTCAAAAATTAGTGAAAATACAACCCATTTTATGGCCATGTTTTTAAGGCAAAAACTTAAACCAAAATCCCTCCTTTCCATCATGGCGGAGCCCATCTAAAGCAGACCCAGGATTTTTGAGGTAGTGTTTTTAAGTAGAAGAGGTTGGTGGGTAGTATCAAGGAGTAGGGGACTTTTCCCGAAGTCTGTGTTGCTTTGAATGTGAGATTTCTCACTTTAAAAGTGGTTTGAAAATTGAAAAAATAATGTAATAATTTAGTGCTTGCTTATGGTGTTGTATGTATGTAATTGTGATGTTTAAAAATTGTTGTCGTTGATTCCCACTTGAAAGTAGATGTCATAAATAACTATTGTCTGTAGGGAACAAAAACAAGGAAAAAAGTGTCGAAGTGCTTCGTAGCGGAAAGGCCGCGATGAATACACTTCGAAAGATTTATGGAGGGATCCAACGGGGCCTCTTGAAAATGTTGATTTTAATATACGTTATTAGTTGCTGTGTATGATGTAATGAAGTGGATGTTGTTGGTAGCTAGCACACTTGTTGTTGGTTTTATTGCGACTTTGAAACCCCTGCTTGTTTTTAGCGATTTATCACTTTGTTTTCTGAAGTGTTTTGAAATGGATTCTGAACTATTTTTATTTTTCAAATCTTTTTGCAATGGTCAAAAAGTGGTTTAAATATAGAAATAAATGTGGTTTAAAGTTATTTGATATACAAAAATTAAGTTTAAAAAGTTATAGTCCATATAGCGATAGTCGCTATGGATGTAGTTTGAAAATCAATAACTTTTGTAAAGTAAAAAAGAGTTGTCTATTTTAGATATTTTGAAAAGTCTTTTTAAATGTATTTATAAGCATTTAGAAGGAAATTTGAAGAGTTAAATATATATTTTTAATAATTTATTTAGCTATTTAAAAAGAGTTCAAATTTTACTCTTCTGTTCAAAAGTCAAGTTCTATTAAAAGCAACCATCTTCAAAGGGATATTTTAAATACAAGTTTCAAACTTATTTTAAAGATTTCTAAAAGTAATTTTTAAAAGCGTAAGGAAGCATGGATTATAATACTATTGTTGTAATAAATATTTCTGAGAAAAGGAAAGAGATTATGGACTATAACATTTTACTATAGTAAATTATTTTAGGAAATTGGAGAGGAAGTTGATCTATAACACTTTGTTATTATTAAATAAGTTGTTTACTTGTGTAAAGGGAAGATGCTTTAGAGTGGTTTGGAGTATATATATTAAAAATTGGTTACTTTTATAAAGGAAAACTGTTGCTTTTTTAATCAAACTTTGGTTTAAATAAGTGATTTTGAAAAATATTTTTAAGAACAAGTATATTGGAACTCTCAGATCCTATTTTAGTTTCTAGACATCGAGGTATGGACTTGTTTCTATTTTGAAATTTAAAAGTATTATCGATTCAAGGTTCGAAAGGTAATGATACCCAAACTTGAGCGGTTTCATATCTAACCGATGAAAATTAATAGTTTGAAATTGAAGAGTGGAAATAAGTTTTCGAAGTTGGTTTTTCCAATTGTTTCAAAAAGAATTTTCTTAATGCCAGGGATTTCTTTGTCGATGTCATTAAGTAACATAAAACAAATATGATAAATATTGCTAGAATGTTGACGCATTTATGGAAAGTAAGTCATCTTATATTTAGCACTAAGAGCCGATGAGTAAATTTTAATCTATCCATAAGATCTAGAATCTTAGTATTTTAACTAAAGAAAGGCCGGAGCAACCAGTGCTCTGACTTACCTGACTTTGATTCTAGGCAAAGGATAGAGAAATCAAAATGTTGGAAATATGATAAGTATAAGGGGGTTAATTTTGATAAATGGGTCAAGATTAATTAAGTATATGGAAAGTACTTCATCTTCTACTCAATACTAAATTTTGAGATATGGAAGCCCGTTTTATCAGCGAGAATTTAAGGATGTATGTCGAGGCAAGGGTAATATGCTAATTTGTCCGACTTTATTATTAATCTAGGAATAGTATGGGGTTGAAATCGAAAAGTGGTGGTAAGTATATGATGTTCGATTTTCCATATGCAAACTATATACTTACACCAGATAGTGGTTTGTCCACTATCAATAACTTGACCAATTTTGACTTAGTACATGAAATCTTCGCGATTTCATACGGTTTGAGTTCACTTGGAAGAACTTATTTTGGTAAAATGTCTCTCGCTTTAAGGGGAATGTTAGAGATCCCTTTGGGACTCTTATATAGTTCGCTTACTTCTGAAAGGATTGGGATTGAGTCAGCCGGAAACTATCAATTGTTGGTTCGAAGAGACCGGGATTCAATAAAGCATGAGTTATTTGAAAATCACTTCGAGTTAACATAAGCATTCGAATTGGAGACATCTTAAAGATGATGGAATCGAAGATGAATTTCTGTGAAGTCTAAGGGCTACTTGTTACTAATCCTAAGGATACAGTAGAAGTAGTGCTTTCGGTTTGTTCATAACTTAAATAACTTGTATGGATGAATGTTGGTATTGCATTATTGCCTGAAGGGTAGTGTTAGCATTCCAAGTGGGATTTGCTAAAAAGGTAAAACGTATCCTCAAGCCTCACATTCGGTAATGACTATAACATGATATATGCAGTAGGGCTATGTGGGTCGCACTCGTTTGGCATAGTCATAACTTGATCTAGATCGCTATTTACATATTTATATATTCTTGAAGCCCATTACGGTTGTTGGCCACAACCTGGGTGGTGATATATTCGTTACTATATAGGAAAGGGTAGGCAGGTCCTATGTGGACAAGGGTCCATGTGAGGCCACCGGTATATTTTTCTAGAGGAGTATTGTGACAGGCGGTACCCCAGTAGTCTTATCATTATATGGAATCCATTTTTTTGATACGTGCCTTTATGAACTTAGTTGTATATTAAATATGTTGATAAATGTAATTAATGTAACCATTTCGGCTATGATTCAAAATTTATTTTAAACCCTAGAATTATTATAATATCACAAGATTTCCTATAAAATAGTTTGGTGATTGTAAGGTAAACACTTATCCGTTTTTATGGGTGGCATGGTATTACGAGATACCTTATTTTTGAAATGGTTTTATAAATATAACAATCCATATGATTTGAGTTTCTCGTATTGGTTTATCAGACTGATCCGAGTGTTATTTTCTTATTACACTCGGGTCAGACCCGATTATTTTTTCAGAGTTAGCTTTGGATGCTTGGAGCTTAAGGAGATGAGCCGAATGCTTCCAAGACTTGATGTATCTTATTTTCCATTGTATTTCTTCTTTTGTATTTATCAGCATTTGTAAAGATGATCTGCTATAACCGTCCAAGAAGATAATAGGTTAGTTTATTTTGATATGATGCACGTGTATTAAAAGTTTTCTTTTGTAAAGATCATTTAGATATTATATATTAGTCGTCACGATGTGAGATTCTGTTTTGCCTTTTCTTTTCTTTCACCCATACAATCTGTCTTTCTAGCACTTGGAAGCTCGGTGTGTGAATACCATGGATGTATTAATGTTGATTTGAGGGTCGAAAAAGCGGGTTGTCATAATAAGTGACTTTCACCCAAAAAACCACTGGTACCAATAGGAATCTCTCGGCATCGAGGGATTTTTGTTAAAGATTAGGCTAGCGTGTTCCCTTTAGTACACTTGGACTTGCATTTGGTTTTCAATCAACATAGGCTTCTGAGTCTACTGGCGAGTTTCTTTATAAATACCAACCCTATAACAACTGAAGAAGCGATTCACACTCTGCATCTTCTTCGCTCGAATCTCCATCCTCTAGTATACTCTAGAAACTCCATTGTAAATATAAGATCCACTAGACCGTGGTCAGATCTGATAAAATTAGTTATAGTCTAAAGAGAAAACGATTAATAACAAAGAACAAAGTGGACGTAGGCCGAAGAATCTTTCAAACCACTATAAAAATTATGTTTTCTTTCCTACTTTTACCTTTAAATGATTAGAAATTCTGGTTTCATATGATATTTGGGTATTGGTGCCATTTTTGTGTCAACATTTTGGTGCTTTCACTTATAAAGGGCTTGATTTCACAACCTAAAGCTTGGATCTGAAATTTGGTGAAGATGAAGAGGCCTAACACTATATCTAAGGTTGGAGGAAGTCAACCAGAGCATGGGGCAACCACGATGTGTCCACAATCTAATCATTCCATCTACATGACTAAAGAGGAGATGGAAAGAATGATGAAGGAGGCGCATGATAAAATAATGATTAGACAACAGGAAATGTTGGAGGGCTTTTTTTAAAAGATGAGACAATGGGGAATGGTTGGAACTGTTGGAATTCAGAACCTAGGACCCGAAGCTAATGCTAAAATATCTGGAGTTAGAGCGGAGCAAGCTGGAACAATGCCCCCACGATCAAGACCACTCGGTACAAATCTTCCTCTTAGTATGAAGAGGAATATACTCAGGGGAAATGTTGGATTGTGCTTAAGGAAAGCTGGGATGCCGAGAATGGATGATACTGGAGCTAGAAATACAAGAAAGAAGACAAGTGCACAATAACCAAAGGAATATATGCCAGAATTTCCCCATAGGAATGGAGGATAGAATGGAGCCAGAGATGCGGATCAAAACGCAGATGTGCAGTTAGATGAGTATATGCTACATGAGTATATGCTAGAAAATGTGCAGGAGTTCCCCTATAGAAGCAGGGGAAATGCAGCCAATGGTCAAAGTCTTCTTTTAGACGACATCAACCGGATGGCTGAAATGATCAAAAAGATAGTTAGAGGTAGACCCCCAGACCAGATTTTGGAGGATGTAAACAAAAACCCATTTACCCTGAACATCCAAAATGCAAGGAATCCTCCCAATTTCAAGCTTCCGATGTTGGAAATGTACGAAGATGGATCTAACGGTTCATTTGAAGAGATAAATCCAACATATGGAAGTATTGGGTGCTTTTGAGGAGGTGACGAGGCGACGATTCCCGTTATATCTGACAGATATCCGACAAAACTAGTAGCAGTGTGGTTCAGACAACTAGAAAATGAATCCATAAGCACGTGGACCGACTTAACGAATAAGATCATAAGACAGTTTAGAGTTCATATCTCTCGACCAAAGAATGTGATGGCACTATCGAGCGTGAAGCAAAGGCTAGGAGAGACTTGAGAAGTTACTTGACTTGGTTTAACGTGGCAGCTGCTGCAGCTCACAAGCCAAATTAAGTTCTATAATATTCTTATGTATAATCTTATATTAATTTTATCAATCAAATTTTATTTAATTAATTCAATTAATTAACATTTTAAATAATTTAATTTTCTTCATTTTAAAATTGAGTACATATACTATAACATTTATAGTGGTACACATATATCATAATAGATGTATATTCTATTTTTTTAGCTCGCATTTAGTTTATTCATTTAATTAAATTTTTGTTGATTAATTTTAGTTAATTTTGAAAATTACACATTAATTACCTTAAACATTTTAAAATAAATTTACGTATATCATTATATATGTTTTTAATTTAATTAATTAACCGTTAATTAATTAATTTATTCAATTAATCTAATTAAATATTATTTTTATTTTTAAAACAATTGGTTATTTTAAAATATTTTTAAAAAATAATTTATAACATTTATTAAATTTCTTATATATTTCAAACTTAACCGTTTGACTTTAGAACATTATTTATAGTTTCAAAATAGATTTTTAAAATTAGCTCAAGGCCCAAAATCAATTCAAGCCTTTATATTAGAGATAACCTTTGGGCTCATTTCACTTCTTGGACTAGGCTAGTAACCATGTAGGATGGAGTATTTGATTACCCAAACCAACCTTTGATACCACTTTTCTAGAAACCTTACCAAATGGGTATGTTATAATAAATTGGCCCTAATACTTCTAAATTAGACCGCACGGGCTATTGGTCATTGACACTATTAAAGGAGCTGGACAAACATGCACCAGGTTAAATGGATGAATTTCAAAAAAAAATCTCCATTTTGGATCTTATTGGGACCTATGAAATCTAAATTAATGATCTAATCTAAATATAAAATATATTTTTATGTTATTAATTTATGTAAAATGTTTTGGTTAATTTGTGCATAGTATGCAGTGTACATATGTGTACTAAATACACATATATGTGTATAGCGCAAGTGTAACATATAGATTGTACATAGCATAATGTGTCCTATATTAGTGTTGGATTTATATTGCAAAACACAAATTTTCCCCTTTATATATTTATGTTCGCTCTCCATACTTTTTTGATATTATATATTATATACATACATATATATATACACACACGTATAAATATAAAACATATATATATATATATATATTATTTAAAAATTGACCAATTCAAAAGGATTTAACCTAATATCTAACATATCTAAAGATGTTTTAAATTTAAAATTACATCTAAATTTAATAGAAAACATGTATTTCAAGTTAATTTCAAATTTAAAACATGCATATATTAAATAAATATGTATGTAAGTATGTATATGTGCATATATACATATAACATATGTACGTATGTATAAATTTTTAATAAACATTTAAAACGTATTATATTTAATTTTAAAATTTATTTATAAAACGTTGTAAATAAATATAAATAACATATATTTAATTTTTTTGATCAAAACATTTTTATAAAATAATATAACTTTTTGATATAAATCAGTATGGATTAAATTGTAAAAAATATCTTTTTAATTATAAAATCCATATGGATTTTTGTAGATTATAAATCTGTATGGATTTTAAAAAAATTATTTTAAAAAAAAATTATATTAATTTTAAAAGGTTTAAAATATTTATAAATTATGTATTGTAATTATATATATACATATATATTTGCATTATTATTTTTAAATACATACATATGGACATATCTTTATAGATAAATGTTTAAAAAATATATATCTATATGTAATAATTACTAAAATCATATCAATTTAAAATTGTTAAAAAATCATTTTAATTTTCAAAAATGTTTTTCTTTCAAATGGTTGAAAGCGTGTGTATATAGTTTGAATGTGGACAAGTTTATTATTTATTTGAAGGAATGTGTATATACTTTTAAAATCAAATAGCAAATAATATATATATACACACATACATATAAATTTGTGTTAAGTAGGGATCAATTTACACTTGTATATTGACATAGATGAATGAATATATATAACAAAAAATATTAGAAATTACCAATGATGCAGCCTTGAATGTGCACCTTGAATGTTGAATCCAAAACTCCTTAGATGTAATCCATACTCATTCAGACATACAGCTAATTAGATAGAGCACGACACCTTTAAAACATATTTAATTTGATTTATATTTTATTTGGAAATGAATAGGGAAGGACCCTTATGACTGCTTCAAAAGAGAGGTGAGGATGGAGGCTAAAGATAAAGGGAAAATAAATGAGGACGGATGATTTATGTAGGAAATGGGAATGAGAAAAATGGGGAGATCTTGATCTCCGTATTTACATCTTTTCTCCATCTATTCAAAATTATGTTTTTCAAGTATGGCCGACCGTATGTGGGCTAAAAGGACCAACATAAATTTCCAAATACAATCTATATTTTTTACATTATAAGTCCAATTTAAATGTTTATTGATATCATATATCGATACATACGTATATACCTTTTATATACTTACTTAATTAAATAATGATTCAAATAAATCCAATGAGATTTAATAATTAATATTTCATAAATATTAATTAATTCAATTAATTAATAACATTTTAATTTAGCTAAATCATGTGGTATTTCTAAGCATTCAACATTATGGTTCTGCGACTCGTAGGTGTAAATTCAGTTAGTGATTAATATCGAGCAATTCGTATACTAATGTTCACAAATCACCTTAGCTAATAGTGTGACTATTTAGCCGAATTTATCACTTGCTCATTTTGTGGTAAAATTGAATTTCACTATTTTAAGCGGCACTCAGTAGTAGCGATTATTCACACAAATTCTATTTGTCAAAACAATATCACATAAGGACTTATGGAATTTGTTTTAATCAAAAATTTGATATTTCCACATTCAATTTGTACAATCCAAACACAAAGTCCTTGGTTCAATAATAAGAATTATTATCGAATTGTGCTAGCCCAAGATTTTGACCTGACTACAGTTGACCATGATAACAACCTCATATAACCGAGGAGACGAATTCACTATTGAATAGTGTTTCACTTCCAGTGCTTCCACTTAGACTCAACCATAGCCGTTTCGTGGAAGCCATGCCACGATTTAACTATAATCAAAATGGAGTGTCCATACTAAAGTTTAACAGTATTCTCAAGTCGAGAGAACCATGTAATATTATCACTTCGAGATTTTGTGTTGACCTTAGTTATATTAACCAACAGAATACTCTCGAGTGAATCATTCTATAGTTATCTAATAACAATCAGCATTTAACCTCTTAGTACCCCAAAGGCCATGAGTAATATATTACCCAACATTTGGTGAGCATTATGTACTATAATCTCAGTAGATGTATCAATATCCTATCAAAAAACATCTTGCGTAGGAATATTTAAAACAATATGCCATTTTTATTGTGATAAATTTCTCATGATTACAATACATTGCAATTACTATCATCTACATATCATTTATGGATTTTCTACTAAATATACTTAAATTAAATAATTAATCAACATAACACAATATAACAAGTATATAATCGAAAGAAAAACACCTTTTAATTTGAACAAGGTTTTATTACAAAGTTAATAATTTACAATAAATTGTAGAACTACCCTTAGACATACCCCTAACTCTATCACTGGGGAACCAATGGGTTATGTATTGATAATTATTGGATTATGTAATGTATTACTCAAGAGTTCCACGTTGTATAATAATAACTAAGGTCAAATAGGAAATCTCGAAGTGATAATATTACATAGCTCTCTTGACTTAAGAATACTGTTGAATTTCAATGTGGATACCTCATTTTGATTATAATTAAATCATGGTATGCTGTCGTCGAATGACTATAGTTGAGTATGTGTTGAAGCATTGGATGTGAAACACTATTCAATAGAGAATTCGTCTCCTTAATTATATAGGTTTAGTATCCTAGTCAACTATAGTCAACTCAAAGTCAAGTCTCTCGCTAATGCAGTATTGTTAATAATAAATGCTATTATTGAACCACGAATTTTGTTTAAGGACTAATCAAGTTGAATGTGGATGATACTGGAATTTTGGGCAAAACCTAATTTGATAAGTCCTAAAGTTGTATAGTGTTAACGTAGAGAATTGGTGTATATAAGCGTTAATGAAAGTTATCGCTTAAAATTGTAAAATTGGATTTTACTGATAAAATGTATAAGCAATAAGTTTGGCCTAACAGTTCCTTCATTAGCTATGGTGACGAGTGAGTGTTAATATCCAAATAATTCAATGCTAATCGCTGACTGAATTTACATCTACGAGCCACCCAATTGCAATGATAATTTCTCCAAAATACCACATGGATGATTTATAAATTTTTATAAATTAATTAAATTAATTAAATTAATTAATATTTATGAAATATTAATTATTTATTTATTTGATGCCTTGGGTGTATAAGTAATTTTCTAGGAGCCATTAGCAATTGATTGGGTACATATATTAAAGTTATATATGTACAAATTGATATACAACATCGATACATATTTAAGTTAGATTTAAATACAATTATTTATTAAATGGACTTGGAGCATTAAAAGGCCCACATAGCCTACGTATTTTGTCGTCCATAGTAGGAGGCAGGGAAAGTTTAAGATTTAAATTGTTAGATCTGGAATTGGTACAAAGTGGATTAGAAAAACAAGGAGAATAACTCACCTTATCTTTCTCTATATATTCCACCTTAACCCCTTCATTTTGTCTCTCTCCTTTTTTCCGATCTCTATCCTTTCATGGACAGCCCTACTTCCTCCATGGATGAAAATGAATTTACCCAAATCCACATCATAATAAGTTAATACGTGGTGCTCTCGATTCTTGCAATATCCGAAGGGTAGTTCTAACGATTCTAGGAGTTATATTATCAATCAAGGTGCATTTAAGGGACACGTTCATAAGGTATAATTCTATTTATCTAGTTTTTTGTTCATGTCATTGTACAAATCTTCATATGTATTTGTTATCTACATCAAATCTCACTACAATAAAACTATCCTTTTACAACGCATGTTTTACAATGGCCTAAAAAAACGTTGTAATAGAAAACTTTTACAACAGTTTTCTTAAGCCTATTGTAATAGGTGCAATTTTTAATCTTCAAGTACACCTAATACAAGATTGTCAGCTAGCCCATTGTAATATAGTTCTATTACAATGGTTCCTGACTCGTTGTAATATGTTCCAATTATCAGCTTTATTACAATGGTTCTGTCCCCTTATAATATAAATTTATTACAACTGTTCCTGGCCTATTGTAATAGATTTCATACAATGGTTGTGGCATGTTGTAATATTAATCTATTACCACAGTTTTTGGCCCATTTTAATATAGATCTACTAGATTTTCTATTACAATAGTTTTCGGTCCGTTGTACCAGATATCATTTTCAGCTTTGTATGCCCGTTGCAATAGATGCCTATTGCAACTATTTTCTTCTGCACATTGTAGTATATTCCAAATTTCAACAACTCTTATCGGCTGATCATCATTGCCTTCGATTTCTTTAGACATCATAGTAGGATTTAATCGGTATTTCAATAGACTTAATTTTACTTTCCAGTTATTAATACACAACTTTATATGAAGTTTTTCAAAATAAAATATGAAACTGAGAAACTCATGTTTTGTTAAACATTCTATTTACATAATAGTTTTAGCAGTTTTGTTAGATAACACTTACAATAATTTTATTTAATAGTATAATATATTTACCAAAGTTTTGATAAAAATATTTTCTTAAATTTAGGAGTATTTTTATCAAATTGGTTAGAAAATGCAACCTAGTATACTTTTCAACATGATTTTGTTGCTGGAAAAATATTTTAAGAACAATTTTGTAATCAATGCATCCGAGTATACATTTCAACATGCATCTTAATATACTTTCAACAGAAGTAGATTTCTATCCAGCATTTTAACTTTTGAAGATATATGTTTTATTAATATTTATTCCCCTATTAACT
This sequence comes from Allium cepa, assembly GCA_030765085.1. Taxonomy (NCBI): domain Eukaryota; kingdom Viridiplantae; phylum Streptophyta; class Magnoliopsida; order Asparagales; family Amaryllidaceae; genus Allium; species Allium cepa. Next base: position 610,422,803 of record CM060934.1, read on the forward strand.
AGTGCTTAACAAATATGGTCGATATAGTTACCAAAGGTCAATTTTATTATAGTTGTTAACCCTTTTGGTATCATCTTTATTAACTATTAAATATAACCGTCTATGAAATAGAATGTGAATTATATTTAGTTTATAAACGTGCTATCATGTTTGCTAATGTCATGTTTTTTATTTGCTTATAAATTGTCAGAATATTACAAATTTCCTATAAATAAAATTTTATACAAAATTTTATAAGAAATTTTTGTTTGCTTATAAATTTTTGTAACAAATTATAGGCAATTTTTATAAGAAAATAAATATCAGATAATAAATTGCCAGTAAACGAGAATTTTATAACAAATTTTTATAAGAAAACAATTTGCTAATATCATGTTATCAATGTTTCTTGATAATTATTTATTTGCTTATAACACATGCGCATTCCATAGTATTACCATGTCCAGACCATTTTTTGCTAATGTCAAACAACCAATTTTACAACCCGCTTAAAATTTCACACCCCGGTTTTAAATTCCATCAACCTTTTAAACTTAACTTCACTTTCTTCGCCTTAATCATAAATCATGTTCTCTCCCAAATCCAAACTAGGGCACATGAAATCCATACTCAAAGTGGTGAATTCCAAGGCGAACTCGTAGATGAATTCATTTCACTCCTGACCACCTTCTATTGTGCCAGCTTTCACAAACAATTCACCTTCGTTCTACGTTCAATTTTCGACATCGTTTGAGCTTCAAGTATTTCTCAAATACAGTATAGTGACATCTATCGATACAAAGGCGTATTGAGGATTTGTCACTGAGATAAATTGTATATTGCAATTGTTTATTTGTAATCATAATTCTGGATTCTAGATCTTTTATCTTCAAAGAAACCTATAAATTGCTAGCTGTGCTCCACAAATATTACAAATAAGTATGAAAATTAGCCAATGAAATTTTTATATGAATCATATGCATGTTAATGTGAAGTCATTGAGCGACCTCTATATTGTACAACAATCTAACTATTTGCAAGCTTTTACAACAATCTAAGTATGAACTATGTAAATTAGAAGTATAATGCAATTGGCGCCTCTTCGGATTTTTCTGCTAATCATTCATGTTCATTGACTTGATTAAATGTGAATGAATTTGTGAGTTTTTGGGATGTGCTAGTTTCCTGAATTCAATTATTACTACTTGCTGTGACATATGAAGGTATAGATATATATAGTGCTAATTGGAAACTGGGTCTAATGTGATTGCTTTTGCAATAATGTTGCTTGGTATATTGAGATTGCTGAAGTTGAGAGATGTGTTAGCATGTCTTTGCCAATAGCTTAGGTTCCATGGACATGTAGGGTTTTTGTTATATGTACTTTGCCTATATTAGTTTGGAATAATACTGATGTTAGAGAAAAAAACTAAAATAAAAGATATAAGGAAAAAAAATTGGATGTCTGTCGGACTAAATCTCAAATTATATAGATTTTTTACTATTTTTTGGATCTTGGCATAAGGAAAAAATAGCTCCTGTAGAAGCAAAAATTTCTCATGGCTCACAAAACTTGTTCGTTATTTTCAATTTTAAAGCATAAGATTATTTCATGGGAGGATTAACTGATTGCTTCTCTTTACTATTTCATGATAGTATTTTTCTTCCATTATATGCACATAATTTCATAATTTTAGTGCATTAATAATTAAGAAATGGTACTCAAAATTTTAGACCAAAAAATGCTAAAGGTAAGAATTCTACAATGCATGTGGATACACATGTAGAACAAAGTTGTACCTCTCATGTTGAATGATGGATACTGATTTTAAGGATGGTTTCATATGTTTCAACATATGCTTTAAAATTTTAAATATTTCCAAATGCCAAGTGCAAAAGTCAGTTATACCTGATATGTATTTTTCAGCATGTGTATAGCAATCCGACTTACAAAATATATCTTTCTTACATATAAAATTATTGAATAAGTTTTTCATCGAAATATAAATAAGTAAATAATTCTGAAAATTGGGTGTAAAAAATTACCTGGTTATGGGTTTTAGAAAGATCCATATGTCACTTATTAATCAGTAAAAGATTGAAAGAGAAGGTCAAATTCTCCTTCTCTGTTCCTTGATTTGAAACACAATTTTGTAATATGGATTTGGAAGATTATAGATTTGACAAGCACGGAGAATTGTTGGAATGGTTATTTGATATTAAAATGGTTTTCGTTGGGCCTTTTAAGTTAAATTTTTGTTAGGGTCAAGACTGCTCTTTGTTAGTTTCATCATGTTATAACTAACTGGGACTACTTATTTTTTAAGTCTCGTTATTTGAATGTCCATAAAATTTATAATGATAGCGTAATTTTTAAGTTCCATTATAACTAACTTTAATTTGCAGAAATTTAAAATCACCCCCTTTTCTAATTTATCTCTTGTTTCATCCCTCCAAAATTCTATCCTTATTGGTCTACTCAAACTCCTAAACAGTTTAACTAATTACTTACAGCTTGGTTGGATGTGAGTTGCAAGGTTCCAAGTTTATATTATTAAAATGAAAAGGGAGCTATCTCTATTCCTGATTGATTTCAGTACTACAAATCCTTGTACAAATGTACAAAGGTAGTACACACACTGCCTTTTATAATGCAGTGCTACTGCCTTATACAAAGGTAGCAAACTCAGTGCCTTATACATTTCAGAATCATTCTTAATTTGTACATTCTAGAGGTTAACACTCAATTTCATAATAACATGAAAATTAAATAAGTTACCTCGGTGGTAATAATGGTTCACTAAGAGTACCATTCATAAATACATATGCTTGGAGGAATGCCTAAAGAGATATTTCATCATGAGAGACACATATTTTTGTTGGGCATAACGTCCTTTCACTTAGTTGTAACATTAGAGGATTATCAAGATGCACAAAGCATGGATCCACCTACCAATTATTAGTTTCATACTAGTTATTATTTAGGAATGATTATTGATCTTCATGTTTCGTAGAATGAAAAAAGAATACAGGCAAGCTATTCGGAATTTTGTATATGGGCATACAGAAAGGAAGGGAAATATAGAAAAAATTATTTGCCTTTGCTTCGAATGTAGGAATCTTATCCGCCAATTGCCAATGGATGATGTATCACACTTTGTTTGTTTTGGAATTGACCCGACATATGATGTATGGATTTTTCAGAGGGAAGCGCGCCCTTCATAAAATGAAGATAACGAAATGACGGATACATATAGAATGTACTTAGATGCACAAATATGTAATGAAGAGATGGAAAATCATGCTAATGTAAGACATGGATAGGGATTAAGGAGATAATGGAGAATGCTGAAATTCCTTTATACCCTGCTTGTGCAAGCCACACAAAGTTGTCAACTATAATACTTCTTTACAAGCATAACGCTCGAAATGGTGTATCTGACACATCATTTACGAAACTTCTTCAACTTCTTAAGGATACGATGCCTATAGAAAACACACTTAATAATTCGACATATGCAACAAAGAAGCTGCTTAAATCATGGATTTAGGCTATAAACAAATACATGCATGTGTAAATGATTGTTTTCCATTTAGAAAAGAGCATGCACATAGTGATTTTTTTTCCAAAATGTGGCAAATCTTATTGGAAAACGAACAAGACAAAGGAAGATTGAAAGAAATCCAAAATACCACTAAAGGTCTTGAGATACTTTCCAATAATACCAAGATTGAAAAGAATGTTTACGTCCTTAGAAACATCAGAACAATTAAGATGGCATAGCAATCACAAGAGTGAAGATGGTAAATTATATTATCTAGTAGATTCTTCTCAGTGGGATACAGTTGATAGAATGTATCCTTCCTTTACGTCTGATCCATAAAATTTAAGGCTTGGTCTTGCAAGTGATGGCTTTAATCCCTTTGGTGGTCGGAACAATGCATATAGTTGTTGGCCAGTGTTTCTTGTTGCTTACAACTTCGCTTCGTGGCTTTGTATGCACAAAGATAATATGATGTTATCTTTATTAATTCCTGAGCCATGACAAACGGGAAAGATATCGACGTGTATCTACAACCACTTGTTGAAGATTTGAAAAAGTAATGGATAAAGGAAGGTGTATGATGCATACACTTGTAGTGAATTCAGATTAAATGTTATTCTGGTATGGACGATAAATGATTTTCCAGCTTATGGAAATTTAGCAGGTTGCACTGTAAAGGGTAAGAGGGCATGTCCTGTTTGTGGAGATAATACATGCTCAATATAGTTACCATTAAGAAAGAAGTGTGCATACTTAGGCCATAGGCGATTCCTTGAACCTAACCATGAATATCGTCAATGAAAAAATTTGTTCGATGAAACCATAGAGAATAGACAAAGCCTCCATTACAAACCGATTCTCAAATTTTGATTTTGTTAAAGATATTTCAATAAATGGGGAAAAAACCAATTAAGGAAGAAAAAGATAAAGAGAAAGAAAAGGATAAAAGGAAAAGGAAAAGGGAAGATGGGAAGAAAAAAGGAAGTCAAATGTGGAAGAAGAAATCTATTTTCTTTGATTTGCCTTATTGGCAGGTGAAATTTAATTAGAAACAAAATTGCCTCTTCGTTTCTATCTATGTACTCAGTACTTTATTATTAATTAGTTATACTCCATTTTTTATTTCTTTGGTACTTCCCTTGTGTCACAATCTATAGGTAATGCATGTTGAAAAAAATATCGGTGAAAGTATTCTTGGTACGTTACTTGATGTTGAAGGAAAATCAAGAAATGGCATTAATTCACGCAAAGTTCTAGAAGTATTGAGTATTAGAAAATGGTTACACCCTATAGTGATGGGAAGCAAAGCATTACTTCCAGCCGCACCATGTACCTGATGAGTATAGCTTGAATATTGGGAATTATTTTGCAAAAGAAAAAAAAATTCAAGTCTTAAGTCCTATGATTATCATGTTTTGATGCAACAATTATTGTCTGTATCATTAAGAGGACTTCTACCTAAAGGGACAAGGAATGCATTACTACGATTATGTTCGTTTTACAATGACATTTGCTAAAGAGTGCTTGATAAAGATAAATGAGAATCCATCAAGAATCGGGTCGCATTAACAATATGCGATTTTGATAGATTCTTTGCTCCTTTCTTTTCTTGACATCATGATTCACTTGACAATGCATTTAGGAAGGAAGCAAGAATTTGCATACAGGTACAATATCGATGGATGTATCCATTTAAGAGGTAAAATTTAGCATAGGTACTTAAAGTACTTAATAGTATATGTGCTTCTGAATGTAATTTATGTATGTATCTTGATTATAGATATATGAAAACACTGAATGGGTGTGTTAAAAATCAAGCACGGCCTGAAGGATGCATAGCTGACGCTATTCTGTTGACGAACGCTTGAAGTATTGTGCGGGATATATTAAAGATGCATTAGAAATTGGACAAAGAAAAAATAGAAAAGAAGTGGAACAAAGCGAAGGGCATCCTATTTCCAAAGGAAAACCTATGCTAGTCATTAAGAGGTGATTGATGCTGCTCATTGGTTTGTGTTGTTTAATACCGAGGAAGTGGAGCCTTATATAAAGTAAGTATAAGTTCAATTCAACTATTATGTGTGAAATAAATTAGATTTTGACTTGTATATTTACGTATATATGATGCATAACGAGGGGACGAAACGTTTGCATCCCCAGCTTTCACGAGATAACGTGGAACTTTCAAAGCTGCATTCGGAGACTTTGAGTCATTGGTTTAAAGAAAATGTTGATAGCATTATATCTTCCTTTAAGATGGATAAGTTTGACATAGAAGTCTACATAATTTAATGATTAATCTGTATATATAATATTATGTTTTTCCAGTTAAAGATGATAGAAAAATATCCGATATTAGCGAACTAATAAATTAGTTCGCATATGGACCTTATCGTCAAGTAATTTCTTATACTGGTTATATTATTAATGGCCGGCATCTTCATACAAAAGACCATGAGAAGTCTATACAAAACAATGGTGTTTCCATTGAGGCAAGTATTGTTTGCATAGATGGGTCCATTGAGAAACTAACATATTATGGGGTTTTGCGTGATATTTTATTGTTACACAACCACCAGTTTCGAATTACCTTGTTTAAGTGTGATTGGGCAAATATTGATCGTGGAGTGAAGGTCAAAGTTGGATTTACATTAGTCAATTTACATCAGTTCCAAAATCACTTTGCAAGCGAGCCTTTCATCTTAGTAACGGAAGCTGTACAATACTTTTTTGTAAAGAAAGTAGTTTTACAAATTGGTATGTTCTACTAAGAGCACCCTTAGAGGTTTTCGAGAGTTGGAAAACCATGACGAGGAGGATGAGCCAACTAGCAAACCAATAGATGAGTCACTACTTGATGATAGAGATGTTGGCTATGGGGATGAATGTTATATAAGGGAGGATTGTGATGGTATTTTGGTATGATATAAGTATCCTTTATTGATATTAGTTTTATACATTGTTATATTCGTAAAGAGTGCAAATATACCTAGTTTTATGCATAATTATATTAATTAATCGTCAATTTCGATTACTAAACTTGAGAAAAAATAATCATTCTTTTGCAAACTACTATAATTTTATAAAAGGATTTTTATATTTTATGATAATGACTAATTAGTATGGTGTTATAATTGATTATATATCACGATTTTTTTTAGATTTCTCACTTTGTAAAAGACTGTTGAACTTGAAGCATCAATGGGTAAAAAGCAGCAATGTCAAGGAGAGGTAAAATATAACTATCCCAATACTAAAATATTTTATGTCCACTATAGTGTTTGCTTTACTTAAGATAACATTTTTAGTTATCATTTTCAACCTTTTTAGTTCAATCACAAAGGAATGCATTTTACTTAAGATAACTTCTTCTTGAATCATGTTTTATGAGTTAAATCATTTAATATTTCAACATAAGAATTCATTATTTTATCACCTAATTTCACTAAGAAGTGTTTGCTAATTTAACGTGAGAACTTAATACACAAGAATAAAGGTAACTAATTTATGTATTCTCTTCTGATGCATTTTTTTAAGAAAAAAAGGAATAAACAAGAATAAAGGAAAAAACTGGAACTCAATAGTGATTATGATATTTTGGCATAAGAATTCAACATCATTGAGAAAATGCAGCAACGTGATTTCATAAACATAGTTGCATCAACATGATTTCATGTAAATTATAAATATGTTTGAGGTTCACGTATTTCAATCTCATTGTCTGTAACGACCCATAAATTTTCGATGTTTAAAATTTGTTAATTTAATAATATTTTATGAGTTAATATTGAAAGAAATAAAATATTTTAATTTAATAATGGAATAATAACTAAATTAAAGTGAAACAATGTTAATACAAGTTAGTTATCAACAATCTTAATGAAATTCCAATTCATTGTATTTAAACATGCTATGCTTGGTTAGAAAAAAATTAATAAGTAACAAATGTAAACATTTAATTATTGTATAAAATAGATAGTTAAGGGTAATTGAATAAGATCAGTATTGTATAAGGGATTATGATACGTGTTGTATTAATGTGTGCATTGATTATAGCGGGGAATAAAAGGTAAAGAATAAATTTACAAATGTTATAAAATGTATAATGGTGACAACTATTGTTCATTACCAATGTATTTAATCAATAGCAATTAAATGTAATTAAACATTACCTTATGTAAGTTAAGATAATAACTGAAAATTTTTGAATGTAAAATCAATAGAAACGTTAATTATATGCCTAAATGGCAATTGATTTAATAATAAAAATTGAAACCAATATAAATAAATGAATTGGAATATTAAGTGTGTATAAGTGACTAATCTCATCATAATGGAAATAAAATAGTTAACACAAATAAAAGATGAAATTAGAATTATATAGATGATTTGAAGTTGTAATTAATGAACTTTTAAATGTAATTAAAAGTTAAGGGTGACAATGGTTATAAGTTACCTATTTATTTAGTTCATAAATTTTTTTTTACTTAATTTGTGCAATTAATGTAGATTAAATTGGTAATCGAAGAATGTTAATTCAATAGGATGTAACCAGTGAAAATTTTAATCATAATATGACTATTGATTTGAATAAAAATGGAAATCATGTTTGGTCAATTTATTGTAGTTTATATTATGATAAACGGATATATTGCAATTGAACGTAAATAAATTTTACATTAATATGGAATAAGACAATAATTATAGTGCCAACATAATAAAAGGTATAGAAATGTAAACTTTATTTACAAGGCAATGATTTATGAAATAAAAAGATAGAAACCTATGTTAATAATTTCATAAGGTATTATTGATTTAATAGTAGGAGTGTAAATCAAAAAGAATAAAAATGAATAAGTTTAGTAAAGGAGTAAACATATGTTTATTAGCTAAAAGATTGATTTTAGAGATGAGTAGCTATTATTTAGTGAGAAATGTGTAATTACTATTTGTATCCAATAATGTAAATATGTTTAAGTTACTATTAGATAGGAAAATTTGTTTAATTCTCATACATTCATTTAGTCCATTTTGAAACTTAATCAACTGAAATGAATGTAATTGAAAATTTCTAATTAAAAGGAGAGAGGATACTAATTGTAAATTAATAGGTGTAATTAAAAGCAGCTTATGTTTTGTGAAAATAAGGAAAGTTTGATTTAATAAAAAGAACATTTACATCAAATAAATGAATGTTTCATTTATGAATGTAGGTCTAATTTCATTAAAATATAGAATAGAATGATTGATTTAAAAAAAAGAAATATGTGTTTATTTGAACTGTGTTTTAGCTTACAGATTGATTACAAGAATAGGAAAATAATATATTTCAGTAAGTTATTTATTACTCTTGTGTATAAACAATTTTTCGATTTTTTTTCATGCATTTTAGTTGTCTGTTTTAAAATTTAACTTTGTAAGTGATTGCAATTAATGTAGTTCAAATGTTTCAATTAAAAGGAAAGAAACAGTGATTGCAATTAATAGATTTAACAAAAAATGCACGTTTTGTGTTAAACAAAATTTAATGATAGTTTACTACATATATGTTTATACCTAAATTCAAACTTATGTTTTAGATCAAAATTTAATGCTAGTTTATATTGAAATCTCATACGTTATTAAATTAAATATTGATAGGAGATGATAAAGGGGGTAAAATAGATTTACACTTGACTATTTCCTTTCCAATTAGACTTTATTAGATTTTATTGCAACATAACTTACCTTTCCATCTTCACTTTTCTAATTTACTCTTACATTCATCGCCTCCTTATGTGAATTATTTTCATACCTTTTATTTATGAATGTCAACTATAAGTGGCGATAAAGACGTACATATATATTATACACCTGTTTATATTACCTTGTTTATGCTATCATATTTTGGAATGTATGTTAATGCATTCCTTTTAAAACATTCAATCGAAATGTTAACATGTTGTTTAATTTCCAATCTAATCACAAAGAGGGAGAAATGAAGATTTTTTAATGCTGCATATTCTTTTAATTTATGACACAAATTTGGGTGGAGAATTTAATTTATTTATTATGTGTTAATTAAATCTTTAAAAGATGTTAATTTCGGTATGTTTAGGGTTAACAAAATTTATTAAGTAAACGATTGTTTTGAAATTTGAATTCTAAAAGTTTGTTCATATTTACTTTATTTCTTTCCATTCATTTTCCAACTTCATTTTCTGAAACATCATTTCATTTATTTCTAATTAATAGCGGTCTCTCTTTTCAAATCTCTTTGACCCTAAACCTAACTCTAACCTTATAAATAAGATATGACGCAAATGAAACTACAGCCTCCGTTATAATATTCTTCTTCTTTTTCCTTTTTTTTTTCTTCAAATCTCCTTATTATTTCTCATTTTAATTTTTCCTTCCTCTTCAAATATTCTTCTTCTTTAAATTTTCTTCTATTTCAAACTTTCTTCTTTCTTTTCAAATCTAGATCTTCTCTTCCATTTTCAGTTCTTATTTTAATCCTTCTCTTTTTCAATTCTTCTTTTTCAAATCTTTTTTTCCAAACCTTTTAAAAATACATACATTCATATAATAAGGAGGAAAATTAAAGTAAATCGGAATAAAAAAAAATTATGGAACAAAGCTAGCAATCAAGAAGAAGCATACGCGTTTTTCACGTGGGAAGAGTGGATGTGGCACGGTATTTTATTTTTGTTTAATTTATTCTTGTAAATCTCGATTTCAATTAGTTCTAATAATCGTAACTCATACATACAAACTCCGTTTCACGCACGGTTTTCTCCGCTAGGTTCGTATTGAGATCCCGGACACTTTGACGCTGGTTTGGGCGAATTTGGAGACGGTCAAATTTTTGAGTTTAAATTGGATTTAAATTCAATTAAAATTCAAAAGGTGAGTGTTTTAACCCACTCACAACTTCTAAGTTTTCTTATGTTTGTTAAATTATTTTTAGATATGAGTAGAAATTATTTATGACTGTTTGACATGTTTTATTCATCATCTCAGTTACATCGCATTTATTTAATTTAACTGTTAATTAATTATATTTTTGCATATAAATTGACAGTTAAAATTTATTTATTTGCATATAAACTGCTAATTAAACAGTTATCAAATTTATTATTGATTATAAACTGTTAGTTAATACCTGTTATTTATTACCTGTATATTTTATATGCTCTATATTGATGTTTGTTTAAATTGGATGATGACTTGTAATAAATGGTTGATGATTGATATTTGAATGAAAGGATGTTCATTTATATTAATTGCAAGTTGTTATGCATTTCATTTCATTCGGGATTGCGGTTTGAAATGATATACAACCACATTTTATTTTTAAATTGCGGATTGAAATGATAAATATCTGTATCACTTGACCATAGGATAGAAAATTATATACAGGCACCGCGGTATATATATATATATATATATATATATATATATATAATTATATTTGAAAGGATTTTTTTTGGTTTTGGATATGATACGGTTTAATAAATATTAATTTTTGACCTTATATAAAATCTTATTTTTATGTACATATATAGTTAAATTTTTGAATTTAAGCTATGTATAAATTTGTTAAATAAACTAAATTTGAATAATGGAGTTCTAATGATTTAAATCAATCTAGATTGGAAGGTAAATTAAAAATTAAATTAGAATTGAGCGTATTTAAGAATTTAACTCTATAAGTTATGTAACTTATTTAAACTTGGAAATTTTAAGGGTATGATATTTATAACTGGATTTTTATTCAAAATACATTAAATGAATATTTCTAGTATAAATAATTTGAAGGAAATATTTAATTGTTAGAAATTTTGAGTTTTATTTTATGGATTTATTTTATGAATATTTCAAAACTAAATAATAGGATAATAAATTGTTGAATAGAATTTCCAACCTTAAGTTTTGAAATTGTTAAATACTCAAAGTTAGGAATATATTGAAATTGAAGTGGTTTATTTAGCTGAAAGTGAATTTAAATTTTATGGATTTAGACTAAATTTTAAATGAATAAATTTGTACAACAGTGAAGATTTTTACTTTATAAAGTAATATGAAATCAACTATTTTATTTTATATATTGTTGAATATCCAAAACCATTCAAGTTTTAGAAGTTATGGTTTTAAAGCTATAAATTTCGAAGTATTATGTTTTGAAAGTTATAATCCAAATGTTTGGTTTCCAGATATTATAAATTTTAAGCAGTATGATTTTGGAAATGAAATATATTTGAAATAAAAATGATATTATTGATTTAGGTTTTTAAAAATAATATCAAAATGAGTTGTTTTGGAAATGGAAATGATATAGTATTTATGGGTTTTGAAATGGATCATTATTTTGTGGTTTCAAAGTATAAACTTTTTAAAGGACCGCAGTGTTATAATAACGTTGGTTGTTGAAGAGACCGGGATCGAAAGTTTTCATACTCTCTGCCAACCCCGAAAACCACTTTAACAACCGTGTACGCGGTGGAGATTCCAGAATGAAGTAGGATAGTGGTGGCGTTTCCTTTAAGGTAAATACGTGGACCCGACTCCCGTGAGTTGGCATAAGGTGGCTAAAACATGAGCGATCGACGGGTTAATAAGGTAGAACCTTTGATCGGACACATCCCTTCGATATTATATATTGACTTTGGATTGATTCGGTGGCCACTTTTGATTTTATTTGGGGGTGTGGCTCGAGGTGGGCGGTAGCTGCGCGCTACGCGTTACCACCGACCCGGAAGCGTAATTGGTATATCTACCCTGGCATTGCCTAGTTGTGCTGTGTCACCTACCCTATCGCACCTTGTACGAGTTTCTATTTGTGTCATACCTATGGAGTATCCTCTGGTAGCCTCCCGATCATGAGGTATTACGGTACTGTATAGACTATTGGCATTATTTGTGTTAAGGGCTATATGGGTAACCCCTTAACGCTATTAAAAAGTAAGTTTATTTTACAAATAGACACTATTGTAATAGCACAATGTACTATATAGTAAATAGTTTAACGGATCCTTAGGAGATGTAAATCCCGAGCATCTCTTGAGTTACTGCACTCATATTTATTTCTGTTAATTTAACTCACATAAGATCTTTTAGTTCTGACTCAAGTGTTTTTGTCTTTTCAAATTCGCTCGGTTCAGTCCGAGCGTTTCAGGATTTGAAGATTTTATTCTGGAGGACGAAGACGAAGATTTGTAGTATTACTATCTACTATATTATTCCACTACACTATTTAATTCCACTGCATTGATATTATTGGTATGTGAACTCTGATATTTATTGTATAAAGAAGAATCAAATGTTTTGTAAACAGTTTTATGAACTTTATATTTATTACTATATTTTATCCTTCCGCTGTGAGATTCTGTTTTGTTTTATTTCTTTCTCGTTTTTCTTATTTACCCCATAACAATCCGCCCTTCCGTATGGTTTGAACTGGCACGTGTGTCGATTTAAAGTGTGCGAAAAGGCGGGATGTTGCGGCTGGTATCAGAGCTTTGGTTTAGCGATAAACCTTAGCTTTGTGGGGTTTGACTCTTTACTAATAGGGTAGTAATACCCTATAGGAGTCGCTGATTGTATATATATGAGAGAGCGTATTTATTAGTGTTATAAAAATGTTTTAATATTTTGTTAATCTGTTCCGTTTTGTATTTATAAATTCTGGTTGATGCATGGGACGCTATGACATCAATAGAGATATTTAAACACTTAATAGGACAGACCGACACAATATTTGTTTTTAATATAGGTGAATGAAATAAATTTGCCTATTATATTTTCTATATATATAAAATAAATTTTTATAAAGATTATATTTGGTTGAAATATATTGGTTGTTAGGAATAAAATTTATAAATAATTAGGTAAAATAAGATTGAAAATAAAATCAATGAAAATTTGAAAATTTTAGAACTTAAGTCCGGGATTTTGAAAAATTGCTTTCAAAGGATTTTGAAATATAATAATAGTATTTAGAAATATTTTCTGATATAAATATTTCAATATAATTTGAAAGTATGGTTTTAAAGAAATTCTAGAAAGAAAAAAAGTTGTACTCCCCTTTCTGTCGCTGGAAAATAATTTCGGTGATGTGTGCACGCATCATCGACATTCATTTTCGAGTTTCGAAGTGGGAAGGCCATTGTAGTAGTTTTACTACAGATTTATTTTGATAAACAAAAGTGAATTTTTAAATTTCTTTAAATATACTTGGATATAGATAAGTTGTAAGTATATATTTATCTATCATTTTAAAATGATTTGAAATTTAACCCGGTATTTAGTTCTTCAATTTCTGTTAATCAATAGTTTTAATTTTTTGTAGGAAATGGGTTGTAACTAATTTATAAATTGGAACCTTTAATTGAAATAAGAGATAAATGCTAAGTTATAAATAAAATTTAAAGAAAGTTGAAATTGTAATTTATAAACCAAAGATGTAATTATTGAACATTTAATTTAAATTAAAAGATGAGGTAAATCTTGTATAAGTTTCATTTGCATTTCTTAAAAACATATATATAACTTACCATCTATAAAAAGTTAAAATGTTATAAGAAATTTAAACAGAATATTATACAAGTAATAAATTTGAAGTAATGGTGTATTCAATAAAGAATTAATAAATAAGGATTGATGTTTTATTGTATAGACTTAAGTTATAATGAAGATCTTACTATAATAAAATATGATAGAGATAAATGTTGTAAGTAAGTAATTATAGACTTAAGTATATGATGAAGTTATTTATTTTAAAAATAAGTAGAAAGATGAATACTGTAAATAAGCGAAATTTGCATATATGGATAAATGAAAACGGTAAGAAATAAAATGTAAAATAAAAAGATAAACCATTATATGAATGAAAAAGAAATCAAACAACAAAAGTATGAATGGAATTAATGAGAATAAACTTAATCTATTGGTTGAGATTGTTGTTCGTTTGGATTATGGTAGTTTGGGCAAGGATACTTTAAAATCTGTTTGGAAGGTATGAATAATCTATTTAATTTCACCTAAGACTGTTGAGTGAAGGGTATGCTTAGTAGTTTGTTTTTCTTTCCGTAAAATTTAAAGTTTTGAGCCCAAATAACTATTTGTTTTGGTTGATATGAATGAATGAATGATTGATGCGTGTTGATTTTTTTGTGATGGTTGTATGCTTGTTGCAAGTGAAGGTTGATTGATTTGTTTTTTGATTATTTGAAACAGCTTTAAATATTTCATTTTATATAATTGTTAACCTTTTGGATTATATAAGTGAAATACAGGTTATGGAAGCAATTGCTATTGCTTTTGGTTTCATAATTAAGCGTAAATTGCCCGAAAAATAGGTACGTTTTCGGATTATAGTTTATAGCGCTATTATATTGTTTCCCATGTTGGGATATATATTATTTTGAAAATATTTTTTATATTGATGTTATATTTTCTCCCGAGTTTCTCCGTACAAAGGAGAGTCTGCCGAAATTTTTCGTAAATTTTGGACTTAGAAAATTTTTTTGAAAATGATTTCCAAACTTTATTTATTTAAGTATAAAAGATTTAATGGGTATAGAATGGATATATTTTATTTAAAGTGATAAAATTTGTAAATTATTTGTTTATAAAGTTAATATTTTGAATAAGACGTATTGTTTATTAATTCTTCTTTTCCCTTCTTTTCCTTTTCGGGGACAAAAAGTTTTGAGTGGGGGAGAGTGTAACGACCCATAAATTTTCAATGTTTAAATTTTGTTAATTTAATAATATTTTATGAGTTAATATTGAAAGAAATAAAATATTGTAATTTAATAATGGAATAATAAATAAATTAAAGTGAAACAATGTTAATACAAGTTAATTATCAACAATCTTAATGAAATTCCAATTCATTGTATTTAAACATGCCATGCTTGGTTAAAAAAAATTAATAAGTAACAAATGTAAACATTTAATTATTGTATAAAACAGATAGTTAAGGGTAATTGAATAAGATCGGTATTGTATAAGGGACTATAATATGTGTTGTATTAATGTGTGCATTGATTATAGTGGGATGTAAAAGGTAAAGAATAAATTTACAAATGTTATAAAATGTATAATGGTGACAAGTATTGTTCGTTACCAATGTATTTAATCAATAGCAATTAAATGTAATTAAACATTACCATATGTAAGTTAAGATAATAACTGAAAATTTTGAATGTAAAATCAATAGAAACGTTAATTATATGCCTAAATGGCAATTGATTTAATAAAAAAAATTGAAACCAATATAAATAAATGAATTGGAATATTAAGTGCGTATAAGTGACTAAATCTCAGCATAATGGAAATAAAATAGTTAACACAAATAAAAGATGAAATTAGAATTATATAGATGATTTGAACATTTGTTGTAATTAATGAACTTTTAAAGGTAATTAAAAGTTAAGGGTAACAATGGTTATAAGTTACCTATTTATTTAGTTCATAAAATTTGTTTTACTTAATTTGTGCAATTAATGTAGATTAAATTGGTAATCGAAGAATGTTAATTCAATAGGATGTAACCAGTGAAAATTTTAATCATAATATGACTATTGATTTGAATAAAATGGAAATCATGTTTGGTCAATTTATTGTAGTTTATATTATGATAAATGGATATATTGCAATTGGACGTAAATAAATTTTACATTAATATGGAATAAGACAATAATTGTAGTGTCAACATAATAAAAGGAATAGAAATGTAAACTTTATTTACAAGGCAATGATTTATGAAATAAAAAGATAGAAACCTATGTTAATAATTTCATAAGGTATTGTTGATTTAATAGTAGGAGTGTAAATCAAAAAGAATAAAAATGAATAAGTTTAGTAAAGGAGTAAACATATGTTTATTAGCTGAAAGATTGATTGTAGAGATGAGTAGCTATTATTTAGTGAGAAATGTGTAATTACTATTTGTATCCAATAATGTAAATATGTTTAAGTTACTATTAGATAGGAAAAAATTTTAATTCTCATTACATTCATTTAGTCCATTTTGAAACTTATTCAACTGAAATGAATGTAATTGAAAATTTCTAATTAATAGGAGAGAGAATACTAATTGTAAATTAATAGGTGTAATTAAAAGCAACTTATGTTTTGTGAAAATAAGGAAAGTTTGATTTAATAAAAAGAACATTTATATCAAATAAATGAATGTTTCATTTATGAATGTAGATCTAATTTCATTAAAATATAGAATAGAATGATTGACTTAAAAAAAAGAAATATGTGTTTATTTGAACTGTGTTTTAGCTTACAGATTGATTACAAGAATAGGAAAATAATCTATTTCGGTAAGTTATTTATTACTCTTGTGTATAAACAATTTTTCTAATTTTTTTTCACGCATTTTAGTTGTCTGTTTTAAAATTTAACTTTGTAAGTGATTGCAATTAATGTAGTTCAAATGTTTCAATTAAAAGGAAAGAAACAGTGATTGCAATTAATAGATTTAACAAAAAAATGCACGTTTTGTGTTAAACAAAATTTAATGATAGTTTACTACATATATGTTTATACCTAAATTCAAACTTATGTTTTAGATCAAAATTTAATGCTAGTTTATATTGAAATCTCATACGTTGTTAAATTAAATATTAATAGGAGATGATAAAGGGGGTAAAATAGATTTACACTTGACTATTTCCTTTCCAATTAGACTTTATTAGATTTTATTTCAACATAACTTACCTTTCCATCTTCACTTTTCTAATTTACTCTTACATTCATCGCCTCCTTTTGCGGATTATTTTCATACCTTTTATTTATGAATGTCAACTATAAGTGGCGATAAAGACGTACATATATATTATACACCAGTTTATATTACCTTGTTTATGCTATCATATTTTGGAATGTATGTTAATGCATTCCTTGTAAAACATTCAATCGAAATGTTAACATGTTGTTTAATTTCCAATCTAATCACAAAGAGGGAGAAATGAAGATTTCTTAATGCTGCATATTCTTTTAATTTATGACACAAATTTGGGTGGAGAATTTATTTTCATTTATTGTGTGTTAATTAAATCTTTAAAAGATGTTAATTTCGGTATGTTTAGGGTTAACAAAATTTATTAAGTAAATGATTGTTTTGAAATTTGAATTTTAAAAGTTTGTTCATATTTACTTTATTTCTTTCCATTCATTTTCCAACTTCATTTTCTGAAACGTCATTTCATTTATTTCTAATTAATAGCGGTCTCTCTTTTCAAATCTCTTTGACCCTAAACCTAACTCTAACCTTATAAATAAGATATGACGCAAATGAAACCACAGCCTCCAATCTAATATTCTTCTTCTTTTTCCTTTTTTTTCTTCAAATCTCCTTATTATCTCTCATTTTAATTTTTCCTTCCTCTTCAAATATTCTTCTCCTTCAAATTTTCTTCTATTTCAAACTTTCTTCTTTCTTTTCAAATCTAGATCTTCTCTTCCATTTTCAGTTCTTATTTTAATCCTTTTCTTTTTCAATTCTTCTTTTTCAAATCTTTTTTTCCAAACCTTTTAAAAATACATACATTCATATAATAAGGAGGAAAATTAAAGTAAATCGGAATAAAAGAAAAATTATGGAAAAAAGCTAGCAATCAGGAAGAAGCATATGCGATTTTCACGTGGGAAGAGTGGATGTGGCACGGTATTTTATTTTTGTTTAATTTATTTTTGTAAATCTCGATTTCAGTTAGTTCTAATAATCATAACTCATACATACGAACTCCGTTTCACGCACGGTTTTCTCCGCTAGGTTCGTATTGAGATCCCGGACACTTTGACGCTGGTTTGGGCGAATTTGGAGACGGTCAAATTTTTGGGTTTAAATTGGATTTAAATTCAATTAAAATTCAAAGGTGAGTGTTTTAACCCACTCACAACTTCTAAGTTTTCTTATGTTTGTTAAATTGTTTTTAGATATGAGTAGAAATTATTTATCACTGTTTGACATGTTTTATTCATCATCTCAGTTACACCGCATTTATTTAATTTAAGTGTTAATTAATTTTATTTTTGCATATAAATTGACAGTTAAAATTTATTTATTTGCATATACACTACTAGTTAAATAGTTATTAAATTTATTATTGAATATAAACTGTTAGTTAATACCTGTTATTTATTACCTGTATATTTTATATGCTCTATATTGATATTTGTTTAAATTGGATGATGACTTGTAATAAATGGTTGATGATTGATATTTGAATGAATGGATGTTCATTTATATTAATTGCAAGTTGTTATGCATTTCATTTCATTCGGGATTGCGGTTTGAAATGATATACAACCGCATTTTATTTTTAAATTGCGGATTGAAATGATAAATATCCGTATCACTTGACCATAGGATAGAAAATTATATACAGGCACCGCGGTATATATATATATATATAATTATTTTTGAAAGGATTTTTTTGGTTTTGGATATGATACGGTTTAATAAATATTAATTTTTGACCTTATATAAAATCTTATTTTTATGTACATATATAGTTAAATTTTTGAATTTAAGCTATGTATAAATTTGTTAAATAAATTAAATTTGAATAATGGAGTTCTAATGATTTAAATCAATCTAGATTGGAATGTAAATTAAAAATTAAATTGGAATTGAGCGTATTTAAGAATTTAACTCTATAAGTGATGTAACTTATTTAAACTTGAAAATTTTAAGGGTATGATATTTATAATTGGATTTTTATTCAAGATAAATTAAATGAATATTTCTAGTATAAATAATTTGAAGGAAATATTTAATTGTTAGAAATTTTGAGTTTTATTTTATGGATTTATTTTATGAATATTTCAAAACTAAATAATAGGATAATAAATTGTTGAATAGAATTTCCAACCTTAAGTTTTGAAATTGTTAAATACTCAAAGTTTGGAATATATTGAAATTGAAGTGGTTTATTTAACTGAAAGTGAATTTAAATTTTATGGATTTAGACTAAATTTTAAATGAATAAATTTGTACAACCGTGAAGATTTTTACTTTATAAAGTAATATGAAATCAACTATTTTATTCTATATACTGTTGAATATCCAAAACCATTCCAAGTTTTAGAAGTTATGGTTTTAAAGCTATAAATTTCGAAGTATTATGCTTTGAAAGTTATAATCCAAATGTTTGGTTTCCAAATATTATAAATTTTAAGCAGTATGATTTTGGAAAAGAAATATATTTGAAATAAAAATGATATTATTGATTTAGGTTTTTAAAAATAATATCAAAATGAGTTGTTTTGGAAATGGAAATGATATAGTATTTATGGGTTTTGAAATGGATAATTATTTTCTGGTTTCAAAGTATAAACTTTTTAAAGGACCGTGGTGTTATAATAATGTTGGTCGTTGAAGAGACCGGGATCGGAAGTTATCATACTCTCTGCCAACCCCGAAAACCACTTTATCAACCGTGTACGCGGTGGAGATTCCAGAATGAAGTAGGATGGTGGTGGCGTTTCCTTTAAGGTAAATACGTGGACCCGACTCCCATGAGTTGGCATAAGATGGCTAAAACAGGAGCGATCGACGGGTTAAAAAGGTAGCACCTTTGATCGGACACATCCCTTCGATATTATACTTTGACTTTGGATTGATTCGGTGGCCACTTTTGATTTTATTTGGGGGTGTGGCTCGAGGTGGGTGGTAGCTGCGCGCTACGCGTTACCACCGACCCGGAAGCGGTAACCCCTTAACGCTATTAAAAAGTAAGTTTCTTTTACAAATAGACACTATTGTAATAGCGTAATATACTATATAGTAAATAGTTTAACGGATCCTTAGGAGATGTAAATCCCGAGCATCTCTTGAGTTACTGCACTCATATTTATTTCTGTTAATTTAACTCACATAAGATCTTTTAGTTCTGACTCGAGTGTTTTTGTCTTTTCAAATTCGCTCGGGTCAGTCCGAGCGTTTCAGGATTTGAAGATTTTATTTTGGAGGATGAAGACGAAGATTTGTAGTATTACTATCTACTATATTATTCCACTACACCATTTAATTCCGCTGCATTGATATTATTGGTATGTGAACTCTGATATTTATTGTATAAAGAAGAATCAAATGTTTTGTAAACAGTTTTATGAACTGTATATTTATTACTATATTTTATCCTTCCGCTGTGAGATTTTGTTTTGTTTTATTTCTTTCTCATTTTTCTTATTTACCCCATAACAATCCGCCCTTATGGTTTGAATTGGCATGTGTGTCGATTTAAAGTGTGCGAAAAGGCGGGATGTTACATTGTCTATACTTGCTGTCAATAAATATGACATATATTTGAAAGTGTATATGCTATAGATCGTGTAATATGGAAAAACTACTTGTGTAGAATAAGTAAGTAAATAGTAAAAACAGTAAAGTAAAAGACACCAGAGATTTTTATACTGGTTTCTGGATTTAAACTAGCAACCCTCACTTAACCCTAGAGGAATAGGTTTACACCGTCTGAGCAACCGAACAGGACTTCTACCGCTTAAGCAACTGAACAGGACTTCTACCGCCTAAGCAACCGAACAAGACTTCTTTACAAAGAACAAAAGTATCTGACTGTAGTGTGCTCCTTGAGTAGCACTGATAAGTCAATTAAGTTCAATCTTTCTATAATCTTCTCCTTTATGATATATAGTGTAATGTGCTTGAGAATTATGGAAGATAGAGTAATCGATGATCAGAGAATGTAAGCAATTTGAATGTAGTTTGAAAACTAGAGAATACATAAGATTTTAAGAATATTAAAGTAGTTTTTGGTGAATTGTTTGTTGAATTCTGTAATGAGTTTAAAAGGTTGCAACCATAGATGAAAAGCTATATTGAAAAAAACAGGTGCAACCATTGATTTTGAAAATGTTTCTCTTCGATGAAGAGAAACATTTATTCATGAAAATATTAGTTGGGAATATTCAGCCATCCGAATCAAAACAATTCAGCCGTCTGAATTAGATTGAAACGCAAACAGTAAGGTTTTAGGCTATTTCTGGCCTTATTCAAACGTTTGAATATATTCATTCAGATGGCTGAATATTGTGAAAAAAAATATTTTTGTTTTAGCATTCGGACATTTAAGTGAATGTATTCAGCCGTCTAAATTCAGCCAGCTATGCATGTTCGTGCATGTGTGTATATGAATTTGTACATATATCAATTCAGGATAGATTTTAACAAAATTCTAAATGGAATAAAGACTCTAGACACAACACATGAATATGAATCTGCAACAAATCTCCTGCAAAAAAGATTAGTATACACAGAATATTTTATATAGCTTGTCATAATTAAAACGATGTAAAATTGAGATTATAACATTCTCCCCCTTTTTGATGATGACAACTATATAACCAATAATATAAATACTCATAAATTGTTACTCCCCCTGTCAATATGCACAATTATTCACTTTCTCCCCCTTTGTCATCGACAAAAAGAAAAGAAAAAATGCAATAAGAATATCATTGCAAGAAGGAACAGCAATATATATAACGCTTAACTGAGATAGCATAAAAAATTTCATACAACTTGACAAAGATAGTTAAAACAAACATAATTAAAATTGGCTAGAAAGAGAATGATCATCATTATCAGAACTAGAACTCGAAGTAGACCATTGAAATGGAGATGGGATGTAAGCCTCGGTGGATGTAAAGCCAGAATAAGAAATTCAATCCCATATTTTATTTAGAAATCCCTTGATCGAGTTGAATTTTCTTTCTGTTTTCTTTTCAAGAGACTTAATTTCTCGATGAATTTTCGATTGACTCCGGAAAAGAGTGATAATAGCTTGTCTGGAAGAAGTGTCCAGGCTAATCACTTGAATTGAATCATCATCCTCTTCTTCTTCATATTGAGTATGAGAAGAGGAAGCAACACTAGTGTCATGAGGTTGTGAAGTACCTTTTTGAACATTTTGAGACCAATTGTTGAAAGGAGATGATTTGTAATGGAGGAGGCCGGTGAGGAAGACCCATCAATCCTCAAGTTTTTGCGCCTAACTCGCTAATAGTCGAAAAATTGAAGTCGGGCATTGGAACGTCGACATTGAGAAGGATGCGCATAATATAAGCACCATAATGGATGGTCTTATATTTTCTTCAGATTGTGATGTCTTGAAATTCATCCAAAATAATTTTGCCCCAATTCACTTGTTGGTTGGAGTAGATTGAGTAAAGATCTTGGAAATTTTCTTTATAAACCTTTTCATTACACCCCGTTCTTGGTTGTAAACAACGAATAAATGCAGTGAATGAGGCGAGCTTGTGGCCTTAAGAAAGTAGATTTTAAATTACTCAAATTTGTAAGTTGATCGGACAAGAAACAATGTGAAACTTCATCTCGATGTTCCGTATCAACTTCAATATCATCAATATCAATTCCTTGATAGGGACAATTTAGAATATTACCTAGTCTTTGTAAAGGCAAGAAAATTTTTCCCCCACAAACTATTGACCAAACACAATCTTGTCGATTTTGGGAAAATTGTGATCTAAATTCAAATTTGCAAGAAAGAGTTTGATCAAAAGATGATTAATTTTGACATTGTTAGGAGCATACCCAATTAGACTATCAAAATGGAATTCCTTGGCCAACTCTCTAGTTCGTAAGGCCGCAAAATTTGGGAATTTCATGAAAGCTCCTTCGAAGACGTTGGTGTTCTTCATAGAATTATACCCAGGAATTGCAACATCATTCCATAGCCATTGTCGAATTTGATCTTCTGATGGTCCGGAGGTTGATTCTCTAGTGCGTTTGGATCCTGGTGCCATTTGAGAGTAAATAGAGAAGATAGAAGTTTGAAAAGCTTGGAAATGGTGGCTAGGGTTGTGAAATGAATGAGAAAGAAGTGAAAAAGTCAATATATGGAAGGTAAAAAGCAAGGGAAAAAGTGGAAAAAGAAAATAGAGGGAGGTAAAAAAATGATTCGAAAGTAATTCAGCTGTCTGAATATATTCATTCAGACGTCTGAATTGCTCCGAGTTTCAACCCGCAAAGAAATAGTTCATTTTCGACCTAATTCAGATGTTTGAATTATTTGATTCAACCGTCTGAATCTATGGTTAAATTTTTCTTCCCATAATATTCAGTTGTCTGTTTTATATAAAACAGCCAGCTGAATTTTCCCAGAAACTCATACCTGCCTATTATTTATAGCAAACAATCTATATATATAAAAAACTAAATATTTTGAATAATACAATTTTTGAACATTTAGAAAAGAAAAATAACATATGAACAATAGTATATAAAACAAAATTAAAAAGATTTCGAAGAAAAGTTTGGAGTGATATGCATCTTCTTCTATTTCAGTGTTCTCTTAAAATAGTCGAAGTGGAGACCATCTGTTGCTGCGTTTCCAAGAATTTGGTGATATCAGTGGACGTTGCGGTGATGGTTCCCAAGGATTGTGACTATCTGGAGAACGAACAGGAGTTCGTTGATGAACTATGTTTTTGGAGGAAGAACCACAGAATTTTAACGCGACTTGTTCGAAAAAGCTTAACCGCTTGGCATTAAATTTTTGTTCATAGTACAGTTCGTGCTGTAATTCTAATGTTTCCCGTTGGTAGTGATGAATATCATCTATTTTCTCTTTTATAGATGGTGAACCAAAGAAGAGAGATTGTCTTGTTCTTTTAATAGGTGGAGTATATCCAGTATGAGTGGATGGAGGAACAATCAGAACCAGTTCGTAAATCGGTGTTGGAGTTGGTAAATTTACCGATCCCGAAGAAGGAGAAACATAAGAGAGATCAGATGATTCTGAATTGTGTTGATACGACATTTCGAGAAAAGTATTTGAAACTCAAATTTTTATTTGAAAGCTAATGCATAAGGAAGAAGGAATAGCAGATATATATATATATATATATATATATATATATATATGAGTAGAGTCAAATATAAATAGAAGGAATTTTGTGGTGAAGATTATAATAGCCATAGAAAAAATTTGACGAATGTAAGGTAAATAAAAAAAATACAAACTAACTAAAGGTTTATAAAAAGGCAAAGTAGAGTAGTGGTAGAACAATAGATTACCGAGTAAGAGATCCCGAGTTCGAGTGCTAGAAGACCCTCCTCTTCTTTTCTTTTTTTCTTTCTTTTATTTACTAATTTTTATTTAAAAAAACTTATAAATCTTTTATAGATACTATTCATAATTCTCTTCTTGATTTTATAAACACATTTTCATTTAAAGGTTTTTTAAATATATCAGCCAATTGATTTTCAGAGGATACAAATTCCAGTCTGACTAAATCCTTTTCAATATTATCACGAAGAAAATGATGATGTATGTCAATGTGTTAGCTCGTGAGTGATTTACAGGATTTTTGGATAAGTTTATAGCACTAGTATTATCACAAAAAATTGTTGATGTAGATAAGTTAACACCAAAATCTTGAAGTGTCTGTTGCATATAAATGACTTGTGCACAAGCTAAAGCAGCAGAAATATATTCTGCTTTACAAGTTGAAAGTGAAACACAATTTTTTTTCTTGCTAAACCAAGAGACCAAAGATTGTCCAATGAAATGACAAGTCTCACTTGTACTTTTTCGATCTGTCCGACATCCTCCAAAATTAGCATCGCTGTATGAGACTAACTCAAAAGGACACTCTTTCGTATAGAAAAGTCCAAAATCTTTGGTTTTGCTTAGATAACGCAATATGCGTTTCACTGCTCGCATATGTGATTCTTTGTGATTTGCTTGGAATCGAGCACACAAACAAACACTCATCATTATGTTAGGTCTACAAGCTGTTAGATAAAGTAACGATCCAATTATACTTCGATATAATTTTTGGTCAACATTTTTGCCATCTTCATCTCTATCGAGATGTACTGTTGTGCTCATTGGAGTTGGCTTAGCAGATGTGTTTTCCATATTAAATCATTTAATTAGATTATTACAATATTTTTATTGATTAATAAAAATTCCATTTTCTATTTGTTTAATCTGCAATCCAAGAAAATAAGATAATTCTTCCATATGTGACATTTAAAATTCTTTGGTCATTATCTTTGAAAATTCTTGACATAACTTTTCATTTTAGATCCAAAAATAATATCATCAACATAAATTTAAACAATTAAAATATCATTTTTAGTTCTTTTAATAAAAAGAGTTTTATCAACCTTTTCAATTTCAAAACCAGACTCTATTAGATAGCTCTTAAGACAATCATACCAAGCATGAGGTGCTTGTTTTAGTCCGTAAAAAGCTTTTTTAGTTTATAGACATGGTTTGGAAATTTTTCATGAGTGAATAAAGGAGGTTGTTCAACAAAAACATTTTCTTTTATGTAAACATTTGAGAAAGCACTTTTAACATCCATTTGATAAAGTTTGAAATTATGAAAACATGCAAAGGCCAGTAAGATACGTATTGCTTCAAGTCGTGCAACTGAAGCAAATGTTTCTTCATAGTCAATTGTCTTCTTGATTATATCCTTGTGCGACTAATCTAGATTTATTTCCAGATATATTACCTTGTTCATCTGCTTTATTTTTAAAGACACATTTAGTATCAATGACTGTTTGATCACTTGGTCTAGGAACTAGTTCCCAAACTTCGTTTCGTTCAAATTGGTTTAGCTCTTCTGGCATAGCTATAATCCAATAGTCGTTGGTAGATGCTTCTTTTGCATTTTTGGGTTCGATTTTGGAAAGAAAAGCTATATGGCCCATTTGATTAAGTTGATTTCTAGTTCTAAAATGTGAATCAATTTCTCCAATGGCATTTTCTACTGGGTGGACACGTAAAATCCTAGGTAGAGATCTTAATTCATTTTCATTATGATCAATGTTTTCATTTTGTTTAATATTATTAGAAAAGTCTTCATCTTCGTCAAAATTATTTTGAATAACCATATTTGTGATTGTCTTAAGAGTATCCTAAAAAAATTTACTAAATTTGAAATTTTCGTCGAATGAAACATGAACTGTTTCTTCGATTGTTTTTGTTCTTTTATAGAAAATTCGATAAACTTTGCTTCGATCGGAGTATCCTATGAAGATTCCTTCATTGGATTTTGGATTGACTTTTCCAAGATGATCTTTTGTATTTAAGATAAAATATTTTCAACCAAAAGTTTTAAAATAAGAAATGTTTGGTTTTCTATGATAAAACAGTTCATATGGAGTGTGTTTTGTTAAAGGTCGAATGGAGACACGATTTAGAACATAGCGAGCAGTTTTTACAGCTTCTGCCTAGAAATGTATTGGTAATGTGTTTCCATTTAACGAAGTTCTTGCGCATTCTAGTAATGTTCTATTTTCCTTTCTACAACACCATTTTTTTGCGGTGCCATAGGAAAAGAAAAATTATGGTAAATTTCCTTTTTATTACAAAAATGTTCAAATGCTTCATTTTCAAATTTACCTCCATGATCACTTCTAATATTTTTAATTTTTAAATTTTCGAGATTTCGAACTTGTTTGCAAAATTGTTGAAATTTTCAAACGTGCCACTTTTATTTTTCAAGAAAATAGTCTAAGTGAATCTTGAAAAATCATCTACTATAACAAATACATATTTAATATGATTTATAGATTGAATTTGAATTGAAGCAAAAAGATCTAAATGTAATGATTCTAATGGCTATATAGTAGAAATATTTTCCTTCGATTTAAAAGATGATTTTAATAGTTTTCCTAATTGACAAGCATCACAAATGCTGTTTACTTTAAAGTTCATTTTTGGTAAACCTTTTACCAAATCATTTTTGGATAATTATTTATAGTTTTGAAATTAATATGACAAAATCTTTTATGCCATAACCACAGATCATTTTATTTGGCTATTAGACGCACGTTTGTATTATAATTTATATTCATATTTAAAACATAAATATTTTTATATCTAAAGCCTTCAAAAATAATATTTTTGTTTTGATAAAAAATACTACACTTATTTTCAGAAAACGAAATACTGAATCCTTCGTCACACAATTGGCTAATACTAAGTAAGTTGTGTTTTAAATTTTTAACTAATAAAACATCTGTAATAAGAGGTAAATTAGATACACCGTTATTGCTCACATCGCCTTTAACGATGACATATCCTTTGGAATTATCTCCACATGTGACAGCACCTCCATTTGAGTAGATAATGTTTGTTAGCATCTCTTTGTTTCCTATCACATGTTTTGAGCAACCACTGTATAGTATCCATTTTCCTCTCTTTTTGGATGGTACCTGCAAAATATAGAATTAACATTGGTACCCACCATTTATTTTGGGTCCTAAGAGCTAGGTTCTAGGAAGCCAAACCCAAGAGGGTTCAGAATTCCTTTTGAACAAAAAATCTTTGTTTTCATGAACAGTTTTTATAAAAGACTTTATATACTTGTTTCTTATTGAAGAATTATTAGTTTCAGGAACCCAAATTTTAATTGAAGTGGTAAAATTGGAAATTTTGGATGTAGGTATTTCAACTTTATTTTTATATGAAGAATTCTTTTTTTTTGGAACAATTTTAGAGGTTTGTTTATATCCTAATCCTCTTTTATTTGAAACAGTTTGATAATTTTCTATAATTTTTGAAAGATTTTCTCTGCCTTTTTTAAAATTAGGAACATATTTCGTGATGTCTTCTAATTTTTTTTAAGGCTAAAGTTATCTAACTCTAAAATTTTGATATTTGATTTAAGATTATGATTTTCAATTAATAAAGCATCATTCTTTTCTTTCTGAGTTTCTACTTCTTGGCTTAACAGAGAAAGTTGAGATGACATATTAGAACAAGATTCTTGAGTAACTTTAAGTTCTTCTTCTAAAATTTTCTTTTTATCTCTTAGCATTTCTACTTCAATTTCAATTCTATTCAATTTTTCAAGAGTTTCTTTGTACTTTTTATTTTTGCCTTTTAATTTGTCAAGTAATTCTGAATTAATTTCTAAATGATCGTTAAAAGTTAAATCACTTATCTCGTCTTTTGTAGACATAAAGAAACATTGGCTTGTTCTGAATCACTATTCGAGCCACTTTTTGATGATGAGGATGATTCTGTATCGTCCTATGTGACTGAAAAAGCTTTCATCTTGAATCTGTCTTTCTTATGCTTATACTTGTCTTTCTTTTTCTCAGGATAGTCTTTCTTGATGTGACCTTTCTTATGACATTCATATATTCTAGAGTAGATGTTGATGGTTTGTTTGTGCTGATACTGTTGCTGGAGTTGTTCTTGTTATATCTAAATTTGTTACTCTTTCTAAATTTCAAAAACTTTGTGAAATTTTTTAGCAATGAATGTCGTATCTTCTTCATCTGAATCTGTTTATCTTTTTCTGCCTGGAATGCTATATTTTTCTTATCTTGAGCTTGTACTCGTTTTGCTTGGAGATTAACTTCATAAGACCCTGGATTACCAATCAACTCTTCTGGTTTTATGGTTGAAATATCGTTAGCTTCTTCGTTTGCTAAAACTTTTCGTTCCCACTCATCCATTAGTGAGTTGAGGACTTTTGAAACAATATCAAAATCTGTGTAAGTTTCTCCTAATGCTATCAAAGAATGATATATATCTTGAAATCTAGAGTACATTTCATTTATCATCTCATCTTGTTTCATTTTAAAATTCTGGAACTGATTTTTTAGCATAAAATTTTTACTTTGTTCGACTTTGTTAGTATCCTCATGTGTAACTTTAAGAGTACGCCAAATTTCATGAGCGGTTTTACGCATGCTTATTCTATTAAACTCATTTTTGTCTAATGCACAATACAACGTATTCATAGCTTTAGCATTTGCAGGAGCACCTAATTTTTGTGTGTCAGACCATGTAGAGTGCTCAGTAGTAGGAGTAATATATTCAGATTGCATAATGTTCCAGATTTCATAACTACTTGCTTGTATATAGATGCTAATTCTAGTTGCCCAATAGTTATTAGTTCATTCCGTTAAACAGTAGTGGCCATGCAGTAGATTGTCCTTCTAGGAAGGTAGAGTTAACAGTAGTGGTGGAGTTATTTTCCATATTATAACAATATCAGATAACTGTGTTATGGTTATATGATGACTAATGCTCTGATACCAAATGAAAGTGTATATGCTATAGGATCGTGTAATATGGAAAAAATACTTGTGTAGAATAAGTAAGTAAATAGTAAAAGCGGTAAAGTAAAAGACATCAGAGATTTTTATACTGGTTCGAACTCCCGTTCTACGTCCAGTCCCAGACTCCTTCTGGATTTAAACTAGCAACCCATACTTAACCCGGAGGAATATGTTTACACCGCCTGAGCAACCGAACAGAACTTCTATTGTCTAAGCAACTGAATAGGAATTCTACTGCGTAAGCAACCGAATAGGACTTCTTTACAAATAACAAAAGTATCTGACTGTAATGTGCTCTTTGAATAGCACTAATAAGTCAGTTAAGTACAATCTTTCTATAATCTTCTCCTTTATGATATATAGTGTAATGTGCTTAAGAATTATGGAAGATAGAGTGATCAATGATCAGAGAATGTAAGCAATTTGAGTGTAGTTTGAAACCTAGAGAATAGATAAGAATTTAGCAATATTAAATAGTTTTCGGTGAATTGTTTGTTGAATTCTGTAATGAGTTTAAAAGATTGCAACCATAGATGAAAAACTATATTGAAAAGAACAGGTGCAACCGTTGATTTTGAAAACGTTTCTCTTCGATGAAGAGAAGCGTCTATTCATGAAAATAGCAATTGGAAATATTCAGCCGTCTGAATCAAAGCAATTCAGCCGTCTGAATTAGATTAAAATGCAAACAGCAAGGTTTTAGGCTATTTCTGGCCTTATTCAGACGTCCGAATATATTTATTCAGAATGCTAAATATTGTGAAACAATATTTTTGTTTCAGCATTCAGACGTCTGAATGAATGTAATCAGCCATCTGAATTCAGCCATCTATGCATGTGTGTGTATGAATTTATACATATATCAATTCAGGAGAGATTTTATCAAATTCTAAATGAAATAAAGACTCTAGACACAACACAATCAGCTTTAAAACTCTAAATATGAATCTGCAACAAATCTCCTGCAAAAATAATTAGTATACACAGAATATTTTATATAGCTTGTCATAATTAAAACAATGTAAAATCGAGATTCCAACAATATTTATAAATACGACAATACCTAAGGTTTAGTATTTAATGTTGTTGTGTCTAGATATATGCCCATACTTAATTTCGTCACTGTTAATACCTAAGTTCAACGATGTATCTGAATATTTGCTTAATCTGCATTGGAGCCTATGTATTATATATATTATGCCATATTAAACTTAAAGTATGGTTTTTGTTGGTGCATCGTTGTTGTTATTGTGTCACGTATGACCTATATTTGAATTATCTAAGAACAAGTAACTGGCACTCAAATTAGAAAGTGAATCTAAACCAACTAAAAAAAAGATATCTTAGCCTTGTACTACAATTCATTACTTGCTGCTTAACTCAATTCACCTACTTCAAACATATGATATCATTTTATAAATAGCATACGATGTTTGGTTTACAAATATTAAGCCATAATACAAGCATACATGCTTCTATTTCATGTTAAACCGTCATGCAAATATAACATGGGAACTTTTAGCTAATTTCACTAACAACTATTTACTAATTTCAGATATCAAAGGTAACAACAAGACACTCAAAGAGGCAATCTTTAGCTGCATTTGCAACTTTATGTGCAAAAGATAATCTAGCGATGTAAAAAACAACGAAATGAGAGATGCTGAAGTTGAATACGCTCATCCTCTTTAGAATTTAATCCCTGCTGTTAGAAGATCTCCTCAAAAGCACACTCTGCAAATTTTAAACACTACTAAAATGCAGCCTCCACCCGAAAAAAATAAACCGTCAAATGTCGTTCACTCTCCAAAAATTACTCCCATCAACTCAGACTCACTTGACAACATGGATGTCCTGAAAAACATTTCGAATTTTCCAAATGATGATTTTTGACAAGAGCCGGTCAAGAGAAAAAGAGGAAAGACGATGATGAAAAAGATTTCTTCAATGTTGAATTAGAAGGCCGAAGTTGAATTAAACGATCGAGGTCAACCAATAGGTTCCAATACTAAACACTTGTCATCTTATTGTAAGGACCCGAAATTTTCGATATCGAAAATTCCAGATAGTTAGGAAAACAAGAAAAGAGATAGAAGAAGAAACAGAAAAGAAACACAGAATCTCACATTCGCAGCGGATCAAAATATAATATCAAATAAAATAACAGTTATACAAGGTAAAAACTGTATCAATTAATTTACAACAATACATCAGAGCTACAACATTTTCACAAACACTAGACAGTTAAAATCAACATGTCCTAGATAAAATACAATATATCACAGTATAATACACTCCATACGTTCCTGCCATCCGGCTCGCCTCCTGAGCTCCAGAACGTCCTTACCTAGAAAGCTGTAATACTTGGTCTGACCCGAGCATTACATCAAAGTAACACCCTGGTCGGGCTGGAAACCAGCGTGAGTAAATCTATCTAACATGAAATATTAATGCATAAAACTAATTTAAACTAGGGGTAACTCGTACTTCACTACACGCTCTTAACTTGTTATAGTCAACACTTATTTTCCAAATCAACCCCTAAGTACCTTTACTTAGTTTCAATGGTCTAGTTCACTTAAGTTATTCATTCTAGCCTATTGATTACACATATCAAATATATAAAGAATTATAGAAGATTTTAAATCGAAGTGGTTTCGGGTATTTACTGATACCCGACCCCGGTCTCTTCGAATCCCATGTCATCTTATCCCAAGTTATTCAAATGAAATACAATTCAAACTTTAAATACAAGATGCCACTTTACACACCAATTCATCTCGATAGATAACCACATTATCACCACTCAACCCAATCATATCACGAAACGTTTCATATCAGAAATAACAAATAATCTAAGGCATTCAACATCATTCAATCATTTATAAGCAAGATTAATTAGTCATACTATTCCAATTAATTTAAATAAATTAAATTAATTACATCGATCACCTTTTAAATCCTGCTTACTTAAACATTAATTAATTACAAAAAATAATTAATCTACCCTTAATTATCATCTTTAATTGCATTAAGTAATTACCTTTAATTAATTACACAAATTAATTAACTTCTCTCATTCACATTTATTACATTGATCCTTAATTTAATTACTCCAATTAATCGTTCTATAATCACTTACATTGATTGTTTATCCTTTAATTAATCACACTCATGAATCCTTAAATTAATTACATTAATTAATCCTTTTAATTACTTCCATTAAGTAATTATTCTTAATTACTTACACCAATTGACCTTTAATAAATCTCATTAAGCAACTAACTATTCTTTAATTAATTATATCAATTAATTAATCCTCTAATTACTTACCTTAATTAATTAATTACCTTAATTAATTATCTGAATTAATTACACTAATTAATTATTCTTTAATTTCATTTAGTAATCATACTTTAATCAAATACACCATTTGAAATCTTCTTGATTTATTTAAGTTTATACCACATACCTACTACTTCTTAGTTTCATCATTTATTTTATTTGAATCGGCTAGAGATTCAATTAAATGACTCACCCAATATTTAATTTTTCAAATCCAAACCAATTTATCTTAACAACAATAAAAAAATATAATATAAACAAATTTAAATCTTGTTTAATAATGCTTGAAACTTGTTACAAAATTTTAATTTTCCTCTGAAATTTTGTAAAATTCATAATGCTTTAAAAACTTGAATACTCCTTGCCTTAAAAACCTGGTACTACAATTACTCGCGTATTAATTAACTCGGTAACTAAATAACCCGAATCCAAGCTCAAAACCATCGAGCAAAACACGAGACAACCTTAAATTTCCCCGACACCTTCTTCTTCTTCCTTACTTCACAGCTTCATCCCAACTTCTTCTTATATCCTGATACCCACCACCGTGAACATGCACATGTATCCATGCACATCTTCTTCGGCGATCGACTCTCGTCGTCGATCGATCCCACGAACCACCTCAATCCCCTGGACCTACCACCCCGCTCAGGATCCACGATTTCACTTAAATCCAAAATTCGACAGCCAAAACCGAACCGCAGACAAACTGCCATCCTTCCTCCCCTTGCCACGACACCACCAGCTATCAGCAACCACCAGGAAAGTACCCCTGAACTCGCTAAGGCCTCCTCCTTCAATTCCCTCGTGTGCTCAAAGCTCAAACTCCTTCAACCCTTCGTCATTTCCCACGAATCGAACCTAGTCAGAAACATGACCAAACTCTAAAATCCTCACGATAAGCCACCACGCGCATTAAAAAATCAAGCTTATTTTTCCCATATGCACCTTTCCTTGCTCGTCCTCCCTGCCCAGCCTCGAGTCACGAAATCCAACTAGCGACCGGAATTTAAACGAAAGCCTAAATCTGTTCATCCTCGATTTCCCAACACAATACCCCATTAAAAATTTCGAAAACACCTTCAAAAATCATCATTTGCGATGACGAATCTATTTATATAAGAAAAGCCATAAATTATGATGTTTGAAATTTCGGAATATTTGTTTGCTTACAGTAAAGTGTTCTTTTTACTGTCTATACATTGCAATAGCTAAGTGAAATGATTTTCGAAATAAACTACATTGACAATCAAACAATTGTACTTTTGAAATCATAGTCTAGAATTGTATGAATCAAGAGATATATTTTATTTTACGTTTTCAACAGAGGACTTAGGAAGAAGAACCGAATATTTTGAATGCAGGTACAAATCGCTATACTTAACATCAGATCCAAATGATTCGCTCAACATTACTTTTACTTATCTGAGTAATATTCAGTAACAAAATAAGGCTTTGATTTACTTACTGGTTATTGAAGAACAGAGAAGACTTTTGGAAATCTGAAAAGCTTTTGATGATTTACTGGAATTTCGACTTGGTGATGATCTGATCTGCTCTGGTTTCTTTACCTAATGAATTATCTTTGAGACTGATTTGAACTAGAATTTTGAGCTTCAGGTTTGAAACAATTTTGAAAGATTTTGTTTGCCCCTTTTTTTCTTTGATTTTGAACTGGAGCCTGATCAATTTTTAATTGGGTTGAACTTGAACTTAAGTCCTGCTTCAAACCGTTACTTTGCTGCAGTTTTCAACTTGAAAGAGTTTGTTTGATTATTTTTAGTTTGATTCCTGGTTTGTTAAACATGAATATGTCTACAGCCTAGTTCATGTTAATTATCTTTTCTTTGAATTTGAGAGTGCCAATTAAAAGAGGAGCAGAGGGAGAGGGAATAGCAATTATATGACCTGTTTTTTATTAATTTTAAAACTAATGACACTTGTTAAAATTCATTACACTTGTTTATTTCCATAATAAAACACTCACACTTGTCTTTGTATATGTAAATGATTTACGCTTGTATTTTCTTCATGAGAATATGGTTTAAATAGATATTTATATTATCATTCTTTTGTTTATATTTGCATATACATATTTTAATACATCTTTATTAAATATATTACCTTATATTACATTTATGTTTATATATATATATATATATATATATATATATATATATATGTTTTATTAATTTACATAAAATGTATACATTATATTTTCCTTAAATTTATATTCATATATCTTCAAAGAATAATTTGAAACTAATTTTAAAAAAAAATCATGTATATATATATATATTACTTTTAGTCTAATTTATTTTTAGGACATTTTATTTTTGAATCTCAAACTCAAATTCAAATTACAACCTATTCATATATATATATATATATATATATATATATATATATATATATATATAATCAAACACTTATCTTATTATTTGGAAATTTTCAAACTAATTCATAATTAAATTTCCAAATAAAATAAATTAATTATCCTCTTGACCGAAGTCCAAAAATCCGGGTTATCACATTGCTCCCCCCTTTGAATCTTTTCGTCCTCGAAAAGGAACGAAGCCAGAATTATTAAAATACTTATTATCAGAAAATTATTCTTTGATCACTTTTAACTATAAATTCTTTTTATTAAGAAATTCTAAAACACTTTTAAATATCTATATATATTACCAAAATATTTTTATAAAAATACTTTTTATACTCGATGTCTCAACCAGTCTATCCTCGTTCTCACAGAAATTCGGTCATACGTTGATCAAGAGTAAGACTGCAAATCTATAAGTACTTGGTGAACCCGTTTTTAACACCCGGAGAAAATACTTGGAAAATAATCTTATTGAAAATATAGAAAACATTTTTTTTTTGAAAATATAATTAATAATACCTTTGGTGAGAATGCTCTAGAAATCATCACCCTCATCCATGGTCACAGTTAACCCGATGGTTACGTTGTCATCCCGGCAAAATCCATAGATAACAGCAGGCACTCCGTGCCTCTCAATTACGCCATGGAACCCGCTACAAATCGCAGCTACGTCTGGGGTTACGTTGCTATCACAACCAAAACCCATATAACTATAGGCATCTGCGCCCTTGAATTTCACTACCAAAAGAATGAAACTTCTCCACTCCACTCGGCCATAGATCGCAGTCTACCGATGTTACGTTGCCTACGCGACAAAATCAAACGTAGACCGTTGACACTTGCCTCCACACGATTCTCGTTATGGTCCACAGTAGATCGTAGTGACATCGAGTTACACTGTCGTCGCAGCATAACCCAAATGCCTCTGTAGGCATCAGCGCCCTCGACTTTCGCTACCCAATAATCCTCAGGAACTTCAGTTTGTCCGGACTTCCTCATAGGATCCACTTTAGAACCTCCCCCTTTAAGGCTCAAGGCAGTACCAACCTATGGTACTCCTGAGAAGTTCATTTCAAGGGAGCGCCTTTTTCTCCAGAGCCATTTTCAAAACATTTTACACCATACATATATAGTATCTTCCAAATCATACACCTAGCACGAATCCCATATAAATCTCCTTTTCTCAAAATAGATTATCCCAAAATCGATAATTCTCAACTAGGCTTTCCAAATTTCCAAAATTGATTTTTCTCCAAAAATCAAAAGCCTTTCCAAATCCAAAGGTTCCAAAAACCTTTTCTCAAATCATTCTCATAAGATCCTTTATATATAGATCGATATATATGACTTCAAAAATCTTTGGATCACTTCAAACTTGTATAAATTCCCTTTCTATACTTCAAATACTTTCAAAACTCTTTTCTTTAGGCTATAGATTCAATAAGGGGAGTTATCAATTCAACACATATATATGGCTTTTATTTATTCCAAATCAAATATTCAAATTTGATTTCTCTTTAAAAAGTTATTTACCATATTACTCGTCTTTTATAAAAATGAGTTTTTAGTCATAAAAATATCCAACTCCCGTTCTATTTCATCATTTCTTTATCAAAATAGCCTTTTTCATT
The DNA here is from genome assembly GCA_030765085.1 of Allium cepa. Classification (NCBI taxonomy): domain Eukaryota; kingdom Viridiplantae; phylum Streptophyta; class Magnoliopsida; order Asparagales; family Amaryllidaceae; genus Allium; species Allium cepa. The sequence goes on from CM060934.1 coordinate 610,459,769, forward strand.
TCAAAAATCATTTTACAATTCTCATTCATAATTTTTCAATATTAATTTCATTCATCCTGTACAATGTACTCATATCGTCCTCATGCAATATCAATCTGATCGCTCACTCGATCACACAATTTTTCTTTCAAACTAATATCGTCCACGCGACTTTCTAGTGCGGACTTAGATATGGTTTCTTGATCGAAAATCGTCATTGTCCTTGCATTGTCATAACTATGATAGAGAATCTCCAGAACTAATCAAAAATCCATATCCAGGTTCGCCGTCGAAAATCAAGTGAAAAATCCCAACTCGGATTGATATACTATCTCGAAATTCTATGCTAGAATCTGGATCAAATCACTATGCGAATAGAACAATATACGTACATTCTACATATTTATCATCATTGATTTCTAGCTAAATCAATTCTCTTTTTATTCACCTTCACTTTAATTCTATTCACTTATTCACAATTGTTTCAATTCCATTTGGATTATCACTTTAATCCTTATCTCAATTGGTAATTGATCATAAACAGTTTGTACTCTGACCAGCTTGAATTTCGAAAATAGCTTGAAAAGTTTAAAATAGATAAGTAGTTGAAAAATTATTATTATTTTGTAAAACGGCTGTAAAATAGTTAAGTAATTATAAAATAGACAAATGGTTATAAAATAGTTAGATAATTGCAAAATAGTTGTAAAATAGTAATTAGTTATAAAGTAGTTGAAAAATAGTAATTAGTTAATAAAACAGTTGTAATATAGTTAAATAGTTACAAAAATAATTATAAAATAGTTTGGCTTTAAAAAGAAAGATAGTGTATGGTAAATAGCTTTGGAAAAATAGATTTAAGAAAGTTTACATTAAAATAATTTATTTGAAAATAGTTCGGAGCCAAATTGTTCCACTTTCAAATCTTCATTCCAATCAATTCAATTTAAATTTCCACTTCCTTTTAAATTGATTCATACCCAATTCAAGTTGAATTAACCTCGATTTCTTTCCAAATTCAAATCAAATTTCAGTTGAATTTGAAATTATTCAACTTTATTCACAGTTCCAAATTATTCAAATCAAATTTCAAATTTGGACTAATTTCAAATTGAATCAACTTCAATTTCAAATCATTTCAATTTGAATTAATCCCAATTCCTATCTCCACTTTAAACCATCTCGAATTATATAAATTCGAGTTAAATTTCAAATGTTAATTTAATTCCTTTAAATCAAATCGATCTTTATTTTAATTTATCAATTAAATTCTTTAATTTAATTCCAAGTTAAAATCTCAAATACTCCATTTTAAATTACCTTTACTTCTATATAAACTTATTTCTAGGTTCAAATAATAATTCAAATCCTTTTTAAATAATTTAACCTTGAAATCCAATTTATTGCCCAATTTCAACTTTTGAAACCAAACCTCAGAAATTTCAGTATGAATTAATTTAAAATTCCATTTTCAAATAAAAGAAAGTGATTTTATATTAGATCGTACTGCCACAAAATATTTCATACATTGATAGACTGGACACTAGCAGTTCAAACATCACATCCATTATCACAATAAAAGCCTTACAAAGTCATTAATCCAGATGTCATCATCACCTAGGTTTTAGAGTCCTAGCATTTTCTACCAGAATCTTTCCTATGGACTTTGGGCAAAGCCCAAACATGCACTTTTCAACAGGATGTCCCCACTTATAGCATTTTCCACAAAAGGTATCTACCCTCCCATCAATCTGGATAACCTCCAGGCCTCCTACAGGACGTTCCACAACCTTAATCTTCTTCTTCTTCTGTCTCTTGGGACAATTCCTAGCGATGTGTCCCAACCCTTTACAATGATAGCATCTACTGGTTTACGCTTCACCTTCCTCACTTCAGGACAATGGTTAAGGAAATGTCCCTTCTTATGGCACTTAAAGCATAATATCGCAGAGCGAAATCGTTGGAATGTACCCTTTAATTCCTTCCTTGTTTTACCACACTTGGCTGTGTAATGACCCTTATTGAAACATCTGTAGCAGGTGACATTATCAAAAGGTCCTGGTCCATTTCTTTCCTTAATCCAATTTTCATACACATGTGTCGCCGTTTCCCATTCCTTGCATGTAGCTGCTCTCCGTTCTCTGCGCCTTGCCTTCCATTCTTCACTCTTAGCCATTTCTCTCAAAGACTGAATTCTAGAGGGACTTCCTAACCTATAAATTAGGCTTAATTAATTCAAATTTGACTCTTATATATCAATTTGCTTACCAAGTTATACCTTAAGTTTTAAACCACCTTTGGGTTTTAATTCTAAACAAAGTTTTCAAACAACTTCTTATTTTAAAATAAGATTACATTCAAAAATATTCTGAAAAATATTATTTACCATTCCTTTTAACATTTTGAAAATAATTTTAATTGTTTTTAATCTTAGGATTCAAAATTTCACAATTTAAAACCCATTTCAACTTATAAGTTATACTCGTCTTAAAAGTTTACTTCATTTTGCTTACTCATTAACAAATATTTCATTATTAAACAAAATAACCATTTGTGATAATTCCCAAGATTATCATATCAGGATACCAATTCATTTTTATCTTATTCTTACTTCTACAAATTCAGGATTTAGTTCCAGTTTGGAACTATTTCAAACTTATCTTCATTTAATTTCAATTTGGTTGTATTACTATTACCACTTAATTCTCATTATTTTATTTTTTTTAAATAATCAACAACCAATTTCTTTAATATATTTAATAATAAAAAAATTATTTCTTTATATATCAAAAGATAAACTTATATGAAAATCATTTTATAAGAAAATAACAAGTACGCTCTCATATATTTATATATACTCAACTCATTTTACGGTATCACTTACCCTATTCTTAATGAGTAAACCCAACAGAGCCAAGGTTCTCGCTTAACCTTCAGCTCTGATACCAAATGTAACGATCCAGAATTTTCGATCTCAAAAATTCCAGATAGTTAGGAAAAGAAGAAAAGAGATAGAAGAAGAAACGGCAAAGAAATATAGAATCTCACATTCGCAGCAGATCAAAATATAATGTCAAATAAAATAACAGTTATACAAGGTAAAAACTGTATCAATTAATTTACAACAACACATCAGAGCTACAACATTTTCACAAACACAGGACAGTTAAAATCAACATGTCCTAGATAAAATACAATATATCACAACGGAATACACTCCATACGTTCCTGCCATCCAGCTCGCCTCTTGAGCTCCAAAACGTCCTTACCTGGAAAGCTGTAATACTTGGTCTGATTCGAGAATTACATCTATGTAACACCCCAGTCAGACTGGAAACCAGCGTAAGTAAACCCATCTAACATGAAATATTAATGCATAAAACTAATTTAAAACCCAGGGTAACTCGTACTTCACTACGAACTCTTAACTTATTATAGTCAACACTTATTTCCCAAATAAACCCCTAAGTGCCTTTACTTAGTTTCAATGGTCCAGTTCACTTAAATTATTCATTCCAGCCTATTGATTACACGTATCAAATCTATAAAGAATTGTAGAAGATTTTAAATCGAAGTGGTTTCCGGTATTTACTTATACCCGACCCCGGTCTCTTCGAATCCCATGTCATCTTATCCTGAGTTATTCAAATGAAATACAATTCAAACTTCAAATACAGGATGCTACTTTACACAGCAATTCATCTTGATAGATAACCACATTATCACCGTTCAACCATCATATCACAAAACGTTTCATATCAGAAATACCAAATAATCTAAGGTATTCAATATCATTCAATCATTTATAAGCAAGATTAATTAGTCACACTATTCCAATTAATTTAAATAAATTAAATTAATTACCTCAATCACCTTTCAAATCATACTTACTTAAACACTAATTAATTACAAACCATTATTTAATCAACCCATAATTATCATCTTTAATTACATTAAGTAATTACCTTTAATTAATTACAAAAATTAATTAACCTTCTCCCATTCACATTTATTACATTGATCCTTAATTTAATTACTCCAATTAATCATTCTATAATCACTTACATTGATTATTTATCCTTTAATTAATCACACTCATGAATCCTCAAATTAATTACATTAATTAATCCTTTTAATTACATCCATTAAGTAATTATTCTTAATTAGTTACACTAATTAACCTTTAATAAATCTCGCTAAGCAACTAACTATTCTTTAATTAATTATATCAATTAATTAATCCTCTAATTACTTACCTTAATTAGTTAATTACCTTAAGTAATTATCAGAATTAATTACACTAATTAATTATTCTTTAATTTCATTTAGTAATCATACTTTAACCAAAAAGACATTTGAAATCTTCTTGATTTGTTTAAGTTTATACCACATACCTACTACTTCTTGATTTCATCATTTATTTTATTTGAATTAACTAGAGATTCAATTAAATGACTCACCCAATATTTAATTTTTCAAATCTAAACCAATTTATCTTAACAACAATAAAAAAATAATATAAAAAAATTTAAATCTTGTTTGATAATGCTTGAAACTTGTTACAAAATTTTAATTTTCCTCTGGAACTCTGTAAAATTCATAATGCTTTAAAAACTTGAATACTCCTTGCCTTAAAAACCTGTACTACAATTACTCACGTATTAATTAACTCGGTAACTAAATAACCCGAATCCAAGCTCAAAACCAACGAGCAAAACATGAGACAACCCCAAATTTCCCCGACACCTTCTTCTTCTTCCTTACTTCACAGCTTCATCCCAACTTCTGCTTATACGCTGATACCCACCACCATGAACATGCACACGTATCCGTGCACATCTTCTTCGGCGATCGACTCTCACCGTCGAACGATCCCGCGAACCCCCCTCGATCCCCTGGACTCACCACCCCGCTTAGGATCCACGATTTCACTCAAATCCAAAATTCGACTGCCAAAACCAAACCGCAGACAAACTTCCAACCTTCCTCACCTTGCCACGACACCACCAACTATCAGCAAGCACTAGAAAAGTACCCCTGCACTCGCCAAGGCCCCCTCCTTCGATTCCCCCTGGTGCGCAAAGCTCAAACTCCTTCAACCCTTCGTCATTTCCTACGAATCGAACCTAGTCAGAAACGTGACCAAACCCTAAAATCCTCACGACAAGCCACCACGTGTATTAAAAAAATCAAGCTTATTTTTCCCATATGCACCTTTCCTTGCTCCTCATCCCTGCCCAGCCTCGAGTCACGAAATCGAAATAGCGACCAGAATTTAGACGAAAGCATAAATCTGTTCATCCTCGATTTCCCAACACAATACCCCATTAAAAATTTCGAAAACACCTTCAAAAATCATCATCTGCGATGACGAATCTATTTATATAAGAAAAACCATAAATTATGATGTTCGAAATTTCGCAATATTTGTTAGCTTACAGTAAAGTATTCTTTTTACTGTCTATACTTTACAGTAGCTAAGTGAAATGATTTTCGAAATAAACTACGCTGGCAATCAAACAATTGTACTTTGGGAATCATAGTCTAGAATTGTATGTATCAAGAGATATATTTTACTTTACATTTGCAACAAAGGACTTAGGAAGAAGAACCAAATATTTTGAATGCAGGTACAAATAGCTATACTTAACATCAGATCCAAATGATTCACTCAACATTACTTTTACTTATCTGAGTAGTATTCAGTAGCAAAATAAGGCTTTGATTTACTCATTGGTTAATGAAGAACAAAGAAGACTTTTGGAAATCTGAAAAGCTTTTGATGATTTACTGGAATTTCGACTTGGTGATGATCTGATCTGCTCTGGTTTCTTTACTTAATGAATTATCATTGAGACTGAGTTAAACTAGAATTTTGAGCTTCTAGTTTGAAACAATTTTGAAGGATTTCGTTTGCCCCTTTTTTTCTTTGATTTTGAACTGGAGCCTGATCAATTTTTAATTGGGTTGAACATGAACTTAAGTCCTGCTTCAAACCTTTGCTTTGCTGCAGTTTTCAACTTGAAAAAGTTTGCTTGATTTTTTTTGTTTGATTCCTGGTTTGTTGAACATGAATATGTCTACAGCCTAGTTCATGTTAATTATCTTTTCTTTGAATTTGAGAGTGCAGATTAAAAGAGAATGAGAAGGAGAGGGAATAGAAATTATATGACTTGATTTTTATTAATTTTAAAACTAATGACACTTGTTAATATTCATTACACTTGTTGATTTCCATAATAAAACACTCACACTTGTCTTTGTATATGTAAATGATTTACGCTTGTATTTTCTTCATGAGAATATGGTTTAAATAAATATTTATATTATCATTCTTTTGTTTATATTTGCATATATATGTTTTAATACATCTTTATTAAATATATTACCTTATATTACATTTATGTCTATATATATATATATATATATATATATATATATGTATGTATGTATGTATGTATTATTAATTAATGAAAAATGTATACATTATATTTTCCTTAAATTTATATTTATATATCTTCAAAGAAATAATCTGAAACTAATTTTAAAAAAAATCATATATATATATTATTTTAAGTCCAATTTATTTTTAGGACATTTTATTTTTTAATTTCAAACTCAAATTCAAATTACAACCTATTCACACACACACACACACACACATATATATAATCAAACACTTATCTTATTTATTTGGAAATTTTCAAATTAATTCACGATTAAATTCCAAATAAAATAAGTTAATTATCCTCTTGATCGAAGTCCAAAAATCCAGGTTATCACACTTATCTTAGTACCTTAGCAAGGGAGATGGTACCTGTGATTGTTCATATGTGGAAAATAGTCGACAAGGAGTTAAAGGAAGATTTATGGACTTGTATTCAGGTATGAAGAAAAATTAACACCGTGAATCCTATCTTGATATTAGTCACAGTTTTATTCAAGTATGAAAAATTTAACACAGTTGTATTCAGGAAAAGATGCAAGCAAATTTAGCGCAAATAAAACATTTTCTTACACTATTATTCCCTATATCTGTTAGGTTTGTTGTCCAACAAGTTTTTCTCTTTAACCATTTCCAAAAGAAATGTATTTTTTAAGTTTAAATGTGATACCTTATGTGCCATGTCTAGCACAAACTATTATACTTTTAACATTGAAAATGTCATTTTATAACCTGAGTTTTCTTCTTCTGGCAAACACTAAGCTTAGAATCAGTTCTTATGGTTATGATACAAAGTAGTTATATAGAGCTGGAGTTAATAGAAAGTTCATTTGATTGGGTACACTTTTAATTTTAGTATACTACACACCTTGAAAGCACATCACACACACTAAAATATATTTTAACTCATGCTTCACACACTTTAACACAACATCCAACATGCAACTCCAATTACAGCCACATTCCATCACATGTTAAATACCTGATTTCATGCAAAAGGCTCTGACTTGAGAAATATACATACTACAAAAATATGAATTATTTTTCAAGTTATATATTAGAACAAAATAAAGTTCCTGGTAAATCCATGAAAAACGGTAACAGCTATGTTGTTCAATATCCTACCTTTATAATATTTTCGATTATATATATATAATATACTTACTGTAACGACCCTGGACCGACCTTCGAAAATCGGCACCGAATACGACACTCGTATTCAAATGCCGCAGAACCAAACGCCGAATCTGGTTCGCCGGAGCTTATAACACATCAAGTAAAACAACACAGCGGAAGAAAGGAAATGAATATCATTGATATACAACGTTCGATACAACAATGATACAATATGAATCAATATCAGAGATACAAGATAACAATGCTACAGCGGAATAGCAATATGATATAGCAGCGGAACCAAAAAAACTCCAAACAGCAACAGCAACTCTAACTCCAAAGCACCAATCCAAAAATAGCTCAAACCACCATCAAGTTGGACCCAGATGAGCAAGTCCAGTCCATGAATCCAAAGACTCCAAAGAATACCAAGGAGAAAGCTAAAAGCTACCACATCGATATCTATATCTACTATATGAGAAACCCAACTCTAGACTGCCCGTGTGATAAATTGTGTGCACCCAGAGTTTAGGAAAGGAACAATAAACTCCGGGTCAGTCATGGGACTGGTATGAGCAAACAAAACAGTTTTGTCTGAAATTAAAGCAGTTTATTCTTATCAAAAGCAAACAAATGAATTTGAAAGAAATTCGCAATGCTTTTTGAAAATGAAACTACCATAAGGCTTCCCGCCACACACACACAAGCAATCGCACACTTGGAGGAGATTTCTCCTTATGGTAGTCAAAAATGCTTGATACGCGAAAACCATTTGATATTATTATTAGTGCATAGTGCTGAAAACATTTCAAAAATATAATATTAATCTTAGCCAGCATAGGTACCATTATATTATGCCTGCTATAGCTGCCACCTGAGGTGGCAGGTAATACAACTGCAATCGTAAAGGCTCGTATTGTTTTGTTTGGATTTCCAACAAATGGTCGGGCGAAGGAACTTCCCAAATAAAATGGAATGCCTCTAAAGAGACGTCCCCGGACCCTAACCGGATCTCTGCTACACAAGGTCGGGTTACCTAGTTAACCTTTGTAACTAGGTAACTACTGACACGAGTATGCCACCTCTCGGTCATTACCAACCTTTATCCGAAGCGCTTCTTAACCGACAACCACAAAGCAATAAGTTTGCAACAACCACAAAGTAAATATTTGGGTTCCATACCATGATACCACTTATAATCCAGAAGGAAATGGACATGCCCTCAGAGGGAGCTACCCTCAAATAACCTTGCTGCCACGATTCCTGTTTTGACCATAACCGGGTTGTGAGGTTCGACGAAGTCTCCTCCACAAAGCTATGCTTTTTCACAAAGCCATGCTTTGATCAAAAAATGATCAGCAGCACTCAGCATGTCACACTACCAAATTGGAAGTATATCACTAATAACCTTCAACTACATAACCTCTGAGCTCGTACCTCTCAGAGAAGGGTGTTAAGCTAAGATAATAAATTCTCCGCCACCAACAGATATGTATTTGAAAGAAATCAGCTTATATCTCAGTTTGTAATGTCAGACATACAATCCATACAAGTCTGTTCTGGTTCGAACAGAACCGAAGGCACTTTCGAAGAAGCCCTTGCAATCCGGGAATCCACAATCCTGATCGGACTTCCCATCACTTAGGGAATCTCTATACAGTAGATACTCGGTGCAGAGACAATCGATAGGTCATCCTATCGTTCTCGCAAATACCCGATCTTCACCGTCGGTCTTCAAATGCTATCTATAACGTCGTATCATTATTCGAAATGGGTTATATGACAAGGTCCACTCCCGGCTAAACCGAATAATGAGCGCAATATTTAAAAACATATGGATATGGGATCTAAGTTAAGCCACAACTTGTTACCAAAACTTTTCTTTCAAATGGTTTAAACCAATTACCATTTTCAATCTTTTAAACAAAAAGATTCATTTCACAAAGTTCACCCAGTTTCATAAAGATCCATTCATAGATTTCAAAACAATTTCCATTCCAATTAGGATTAACTCATCCAATCTTCAAGTTAAGTATTTAACTTATAACCTTCAAACCAGTTTCCATATCTCTGGAAAATCATTTTCATTTTAACTTGAAATTCCTTTAACACAAATCGGAAGTTCATTATTTATGTGAAAGCTTTTATTATTTGAAAACAAATAGTTTTCATTTCAAAAAGATCTAATTATATTCGCACGAGTTAAAGCTCTTAAATTATATTCACATTCCCAAATCAATACTTTTAAAATAGTTTAACCCATATATAACTGGTATAACATCTTTAGTCCCTAGTTTCCAAACATAGAATTCAATTTCAAATCTTGAATTTAAGTTTAAAACAAATTATTTAAATTCCAAAACTTAATCAAGTTATTCAAAACAAATTTCATCTTTGAAATTCCATTTCCAAAACTTTCCACTTTAAACCCAATCCATTTCCAAAACCATTTAGATTTAAATATTCGACTTTTAAAACTATTTTGAATTAAATTCAAATATCTATGACTTAACCGATTTCCTTGTGAAATCCATATTTGTGTGTGTATAAGTGTGGTCCGGGGGTTCAACACAATAGTGCAACATCATTCAATCATCATAGATCAAAACACAGAAATATAGTTGATAAGCGGTATAAACTATAACGCTTATCTTTCATTCACAGATTCACAGATAATAAACAGATGTATCACAAATAAATGAATAAATTATACACAGCACAATCCATAGAACAAAATATCACAGATCAGATAGGACAATCAATTCGAGGCATCTCATACAATACAATCATTCATAAGTAAGGTCAAGCATTCAATAATCATTTATAAGTATGGTTAATTAATTGTTTAATCCAAATTAATTCAATTAATTTCCAATTAAATTAATTACTTATGAATTAATTATTCAATCCTGATTTAATTAATTACAAATCATTTGATATAAATTAATTAATCAATCACCTTAATTAATTACATCAGTTAATCACCCCATTATTAATTATTCCTTAATTAGTCCATTATAAATTACATCATTAATTATATTAATTAATGATCTCTAATTATATTTAAATTAAATTACTTTATCTAAATTAATTACATTAAGAAATTAACTTTTAATTAAACACAATTATTAATCACCCTTGATTATTAACAAAAGTAATTACCCAAATTACTTCATTTATCAATCATATTCACTAATTACCTCCCATTAATTATCATTTATTGCTTCCCTAAGTAAATGTCTCCATTAATTACACTAAGTAATTACACTTATCAAATTATCAAATGATTTTCTTAAATTAATTAATTAACTTAAATTAATCACATTACCAAAATTAATTACAATAAGTACTTAATCCCTTATTACTTTCATTAAGTAATTACGTTCAAAAATGTATAATTGATTGTCTAAATTAATTAATCTAATTAAATATCAGAATTAATCGCATTAATTTAATTACTTAATAATCCCTAGTAAATTATCTTCATTAATAAATAACATTTCTTTAATTACTTTCTTAAGAAATTATCTTAGATTAATTCATTATTAATCATTTCTAATCATAAATTAATCTAAATTATTTATTTATAAATTAAATAAATCATTCTTTAATTACCTTATTAATTAAATCATTTTATTACCTTAATTATCTCTAAGATAATTAATTTCTTTATTAATGATTTCATTAACATTTAAGTGTATTTTAAACATTACACTTTAAATTTAAATTCAAATTCCATTTTGAATTTATGATTCAAAATGATTATATGTTTAAACATTTACCAAATTTAAATATCCACTTATAACCCTATATAAGAAAAATTCTAACTAATTTACTTAAATTTTTATTTAAAATTTAAACTTTAAAATACATTACATTTTATCTTGCAAATTCAAGTTAAAACAATTTAGTTAACTCTTCACTCAAAATTAAGAAAACCTTTATAAAAGAATTTTATCAAAATCAAGTTAAACATTTGTTTGAAAACAAATATACTTTTAAAAGCTATTTAATTTAATCTTGTTTAAACACATTCAGATTTAAAACTATTTAAATTTCCAGATTTGGATTCAAAGAGACTTGAATCCATATTTTAATTTTGATTTAAACGTTGATTTTAAACTTTGTTTTAAAATCTTGATTTAAAACTTTAATTTAAAACCTAAATTTCATTTTAAAACTTTAAGATTTAAAAGTTTATTTGAAAACTGAACTTAACTTTGAATTTAAACCCAATTTAAATTCTGTTTTCAGATTTTAAATTAAATTTGAAAATCTGAAAACTGTCAGGTTTTAAAAAACCTAAAAACCCACTTTTAAATAATTTAAAACTTTAAGATTCAAAGACATTTGAATTTAAACTTCATAATAGATTTAAACTTGTTTAAATCTATCATCACAACTTTTAAATTCATTTAAATTTGCTTAAATTCAAATTCATAAAAAAAATCAAATCAGTGACAGATTTTATCAAAAACCTGTAACCAAACCCATACTCGAGCAAACCCAAAATTGCTTCGAGTCAAAACCTTATCTACATCGAGTAAACTACTCAAACAACTCGAGTCCAACCCGAGTTCCATTTCTCTGCACAAATAAAGTTCATCAGAAAATCAAAATGCATGGTGCACATGCACCGTGACACTGACAACCTCCAGCCATCTACGAAGGCTTCATCATGTCGGCGACCATCTCCAGACTCAATCTCGATCAACCAAATTCCCACAGCAACTCGAAATTAAAATCGAGTTCATAAAACCAAACCTGGAACTCGAGACTGCAACTGTGACAACCCGGAATTTTCGAGCAATATCAATTTAATAATCTGCAATAAAAATTAAATTGATTTGATATATCTTTGTTAATTAAATCTGAATTGATACTTTTCTTTTAATAAATATCTAATTGGTAAATTTTATCTGTTAAAATAAATTCATTGTTAACTATTTATATATGTATATATTTGTATACATTGTAAATAGGGAAGCTTTGTTTTAAAGTTTAACTAATAAATTATGTTTCAAATTCTAATATACATTTTAGTGAATTGGAAATTATGATTTATTTAATATAAACTTTTCAAAGATAAATAAATAAATAAATATAGGGTTTTAAATACATAAGATAAATGCTTAAATAGTTTGAAACTTATTTTAACTTAAGTTAAAATTTAAATTTATTAATAAAAAGATTTATTTTGTTTTCTTTTTAGTATAGCTTGATAAAAATATGGATTTAAAATTATATATGAGTTTTAATGTAAATTTTTGTCAAGTGGTACATTAATAAAATATGTAGTTTATAATAAAAAGATAATTTATTTATTTATTTATCATTTCAAATTGATAAATGAGTTACTTTTAAATAATGTTAATAAATAAAAATACAAGACTATAAGATAAATTGGGAAAAATGTAAAGTAAGTACATTGGCTAAATTTAATAACATAACAACTATTAAATTCATTTAGATTTCAAACAACGAAACAAAAGAAATAACATTCACAAACATTTCAAAAATATAATAACAAGACAACAATTAAACTAGAAATAAATAATTTTCAAAATTGTAAACTATCATAAGAAGAACTGCAGCATATATATATAAGTTTAAGCATCAAGACCAATATGTGATTGTACAAACAAATAGAAATGCAAATATCTATTGTACAAACAATATTTGATTAAATGAGTAGGCTGATTTGAAGCAAACAAGAACAAAAGAAGAAAATAAATATATTAAAGACAATAACATTTAATGCTTGCCTCAATGTTCTTGTCTCAGCCACCAAAATAAAAATAAGAGTATTTGTAGGCCTGCATAAGTAATAAACTGTAGTGTGATAGGCATGAACATGAAGAAAATGACAGTAACAAAAACAAATATATATATATATATATATATATATATATATATATATATATGAAAGCTTGCTAGGGAAGACAGTATTATGCATTCTTAAACAAACAAACAAAAGTAATTAATGTAAAATCTTTCTAGCACAGTACACTTCATATTAGCCTCCACCCTAAACAAATATCTCTGATTAAAATCTGTACAAACAAAGATTTGTATGCTATATTGTACAAATATTGTCACAAGTGTATGAAACATAATAATAATATACCCTATATGTATAAACCTGTCTGCATATACCCTGTCTACCATTCTTTGCTATATATCCCTGTTCCTCATTTCAGTTCGTAGAACCCAAAACTAAAATAAGAAATAAAACTATTGCAAACTTAAACAAAATTTAGTTTAAACTACCCTCAAGATAAATCAATACTGAGAAGCAAAGAAAAGAGTTTTAGTTGTATTCAAGCCTGTTTCACATTTCAGTTCAAAAGGATCTCTGTTCTTCTTTTCTAGAAATATGAGTAACTTTATTTTATATAAAAAAAATATTTAAGAAATGAATCTGTTGTATATATGCCTATGGATAGTATATGTATATATCTACATATATATGTTGAATCCTCTGCCTATGCTTGTAGGATGTTGTGGTGTGTGCAGGCTGTAACATGTATTCACTATTTGAATTCTAAAACAAACTTTGCTTTCAAAACTCATTCCTACCCAATCTACTTGAAATTTGTAACTAGAGTTTAAACAAATACTGTTTGTTTGACATTGAACTGAATTTTAAAAATATGTTCAAACTAAAATAACTCAGTAGCAACTCTGGAAAGCCAAATGCATAAGCACAACTCCAGATAAATCAAAATTTGAATCTTTTAAATTTTGGAATTCAGGTATACAAGATGAATCAGTGAACAATAACATGATTTTTAAGGGTTAAAGCATAATTTTTAGTGGTATGTTTTGAGAGCAGCTTGTGTTTTACTGTTTGAGGCATTTAGAGTCGCCGTGGGCGATCAAGTTGATCTGGAGGGTCGAGCTTCTGTCTGGGGGTGGAGGAGGCTACCGTGGATCAAGGAAAAATGGTAGGTGGCGGCGCAATGGGTCGTGGAAGCGGCGGCGTGGGTTTAAAATTTTTAAACCTAAATTTTACTGTGCATGGAGTTTTGATCACCGCGGCCTGTACAAGCGTTCGAGTGACGTGGGGTTTTGAGGGGAGGTAGAGGGGAGATGGTCGATGTTGCGGCCGGAGTTTGGTGGCCTCCGGTGGTTGGAGCAGCGAACGCGAGACGTTGACAGGTTTAAGGGGTAGTGGGTCGTGTGTTTCCAGGTTGTGTTTTTTTTTCTCTTGTTCATTTTCGCGCGCATGGGGAAGACTCGAAGCGGGTTGCTGTTTTTATCGGGAAACCTCGTGTGTTTACTCGAAGTAAACGAAGGGATGCTCGGGTTGTAGTTTTTTTCATTTTTTTAGAACCTGTAACAGTTTATCAGGTTTTGAATTTTTGTTTTAAACTAAAATTAAAGTCAAACCTAGTTCTAAAACAAGTTTAAATAGTGAATTTAGGTTAGTTTTGAAATAGAGTTGGAAAAAATAAAGTTCCATAATTTAAATTATTTTAATAACTTAAAAGTGCTTAATGCTTAAGTGTATTCAAGAGAGTTGAATTTCAAAAATGAAATATAAATTGTTAAGAAAAGATTTAGACAAGTTAACTCCAAAATTGAAAACCAGGACTTAGATTTGAAATTCTAGATTTGGAAATAAAATAAAGTTTTATAATTTAAATTGATTCAAATAAGTTTAATGCTATTAAATATGTGAGTTTAAAGGGGGTTTTGTAAGAAAAATTAGTTTTAAACTTTATTAAGGATAAAATTGGAATTTATTTACGAAGTAATTTGAAATAGATGTTTTTTGAACATTTTGAAAGTCAAAAAAATTAATCCATAATAAGAATAGTTACTTTAAGTAATGAAGACTTAGAATTTATATGCATTAACCTTTAAGTTGATTAAGTATGAATAATTAATGATTGATATTATTTAAATTAGTAATTATGAATTTAAATGTATTAATCAAAGTTGAATAATGAATTAAGTAATTAATATGTGATTAAGAACCATAGATTAGATTTTTATTTAAATTAATAAATTTTAATGGTTAATCAAACTTATATTTAACAATGATAAATAGAAGAAAATAATTAAATAAGTGTTAATGAAGATCATTAACTAGATTATTTTATAATTAATTAATGTAATTGATTTTTAATAAATTAATTGGATTAATTAATTCAACAATAATCATTGTAATAGTTTAATTGTAATTATTTATTTGGAAAGTAATTGGAAATTAATTACTTATTAATTGTGTAAATTGATTTAATTTGAGTTAATTAATTTAGTTTAATTAACTGATATTTTGGAAGTAAATTACTTAGTGAAGTAATTGATGAAATCATTGGATGATGGGAAATGGAAGTAATTGGTATATAATTACTTGAAATTAATCAAGGGATTAAGCTTGTTTTTGAGAAGTAATTAATTAAGGACAGTTAATTACTGTATGTATTAATCAAGAGGGTTAATATATGGGATTTGAGGATTTGTATTCTTAATATAATTAATAAAATAACAAATGAAAACGTAATTAGAAATCATTAATTAATATAATTAATGATGGGATTAGAGATTGATTTATTTGGGAATAATAAATCAACAAGATAATTAAATGGAAATAAATTGATATAAATGAAATTAATTAATGGATTTATTCAAGATTAATTTCTGTAAATAAATTAAGGAAACTACTGGAATGCAGCAAAGGATATTTAAATCAAAGATGATTAATTTGAATATATATAAGTAATTGATAATAAGATTTAAATTAAATTAATTAATTTTAATTAATTTAAGAAATCATTTGATGATTTGGTATGCGTAATTACTTAGTGTAATTAATGGAGTATAATTACTTAGAAAAGTAATTAGATGATAATTACTTGATGAAATTAATACAAGATAATTTGTAAGTGAAGTAATTTGGGTAATTTCTTTTGTAATTAATCAAAGGATTAATTTATGAAAATAATTAATCATGGATGATTAATAAGTAATTAAGGGTAGTTAATTACTGGTTTGTTATTAATCAAGGGTGATTAATAATTGTGTTTAATTAAAGATTAACCACATAATGTAATTAATTTAAATAAAGCAATTTTATATAAATTGGAGATCATTAATTAATATAATTAATGATGTAACTAAGAATTGTTAATTAAGAAATAACTAATAGGGAAGTAATTAAATGTTAACTGCTATAAATGATTTAGAATAATTCATTTGAGAATTAATTAAAGACTAAATTACTTCTTGTAATTAGAGAATGATTAATTAATTTGATTTATAATTAATTAATGGTTGTGAGAGCAGGATTTATGGAATGAGTAATTAATTTAGTTAATTAA
This sequence comes from Allium cepa, assembly GCA_030765085.1. Taxonomy (NCBI): domain Eukaryota; kingdom Viridiplantae; phylum Streptophyta; class Magnoliopsida; order Asparagales; family Amaryllidaceae; genus Allium; species Allium cepa. The sequence continues at coordinate 610,476,638 of CM060934.1, forward strand.
AGATAGAAGTAGTTAATTTAATTCATTTTAAATTAATTATAGATTATGATTCATAAATCATTGCTTATGGATGATATTGATATTTCATTGATTGATTGTGATCTCAGATACGAGATGGATAATATCTATGTGATATGGATGTATGGTTTAAGTATGATAATATTTAATTATCTGTTTGGATGATGATATTAATTATCTGTTTATGATGATAATGTGATTATCTATTATGAGATGTGAATTATCTATCTGTGTGTATATTGATAATATTGAATTCACTGTTAAGACTAAATAGACAACTTGGCCTTAAAAGACACGTTTTGGATTTCGATGAGACCGGGATCGGTTTTCCTTATTTGGAACATCCGAAAACCACATCGATTCCAAATTTACGATAGGTCATGAATCTGAAGTGAAGATGAAGATTCAGAATGCAAGGATTATCGTCGTTAACTCTGAGGGTGATTCCAAAACGAGTGTAACGAGATGATGCCTTCGGTTTCGTTCGAACCCGGAACGAACTTGTATGGATTGAATGCTTTCAACACATCGTCAGGTGGGCGATGAGCATTCTAAGAGATATGTTCTTTAAAGGTAATCGTAGCCTCAAGCCTCATCAACCGGGAATGGCTAAAACAGGGGAGGTGCAGCAAGGTTAGGTGGGTCATTCCCAAGCGGGACAAGATTTTCCCCTGTCTAGATGTCCCTTTTTATTCGGCTGTGTGGGCAGTTGGTCTGCAGTCAACTACGGGGTTATCTTGTTCGGGACTGTTCAGTAAGGAATGGTTCCGGCCTTGTGTTGCAGGGGGTCGGGAGTGATCCTCGATACGTTGATCAAGGCCACGTACTGTGACGGGCGGTACCCCAGTAGCCCTGCCATTGTATGGAATCCAAAATCCAATAAGTGCCAACGGTTTTGATTGTATTACCCACTTTTGTGGCTAGTAGCTGGAATTTAATAGATGTAACAATTTCGGCTATTTTCTATTTACTTGAAAACCCTAGACCTATTATAATATCACTGGATTTCCTATCAAATGTTTTGGTTAGCGTAGGGTAAAAACTTTCCATGTTTATGTGTGGGGAGTCTTACGTGATACCCTTTCCTTTCAAAAGATTTTTCAAAATTAAGCAACTTTAACCTGTTACTCATACCAGACCCATGTCTGACCCGGAGTTTATATTTTGTTTTCATAAACTCTCGGGTACCCAAATTTTTACGGGTAGCCAAGGGATTCAGGTTGGCTTTTGACGAATTCTGGAGGAGCAATGGAGCAGGAGGCTTCAGCGTCGTATATATATATATATGGTTCCGCTGTGTTGGTATCTCTGAGTCATATTGTTTGAGCTGTATTGTATTGAGGTGTATTAACTAGACAGGTGTTTATAACTGTCTGGTATGTGATGTATTATCTGTATAACTTTGATTGATGTTATATATTATGTAAATACTTATGTGATTAATATAATTTATTCGTTCCGCTGTGAGATTCTGATGTTGTTGTTCTTTCTTCTCTATCTTTTCTATTTTCTCACCCTTTTCTTCTTAATAACGATACGTCTTCCTGGGCGTAGGAAGTCGGGTCGTTACAGCAACCAACCCCAAACATGTCAACGGTTCGTCCTCCCAATGCCGATCACCGGAACACCAGCATCTCCGGCTACAACTTCGCCTACATCCCCTCTTCCAATTCCCAGAACTCTGCAAGACTCGATGCACCAGAGGAATCGAATTGACCCAAAACTTCGACCCAGTCAAAACTAGGTTTAGAAATATCAACGAGCAACCACTGTCGCCACCGAACTCTGACCATCCACCTACCATTTTTCCTCCACTCACCAATCATTCCTCTACCTCCAGGAAGAACTACAACCTTCCCGATCCACTAGATCAACAGATTTTCCCAAAATTCCTAAAATAGTGCAAACCAGAATTGCTCTGTCATCCTCTAACGAAAAATTATGATTTTTGTTTTAAAAATCATATTGAAGTATACGAATTCAATTACTTGCCTGAATTCGTAAATTAAAAGGGTCAAATTTTGACTCATCAAAAGTTTTGCTCAGTTTCATGCTTCCCGGGGTTATTTTTAAGTTATTTTAACTTGAATAAAAATTGAATCTTGAGTATACGCTATAACTAACAATGTTTGTTTTAATACTATGTCCAAACATTGAGTAAATCAAGTGGAAATGATTTTTGAACTCAAATCTTATGTTTAGGATTGTAGACAGAGGACAATATAATCATCAGCCTGCACAAATACTTCCAACATTCAAGTGCACACAGAGAAGTCATATAGATATACCACCATACTTAGTTACAGATATGCTTGCAACAGATTCATATCTTTAAATTTTAAAGAAAATGTTACTCACATATAAACATTTTCCAGTAGTTCATAAAACAATCAAAGCATACAGTGTTTGGGTTGGATGTTTTTTTAAATTTTATAACAGGTTTATTTAATCCCCATAATGTATAAACAGGGATATGCATACCTGAATTCACACAAAACATATGGGTAAGCAAGCATTTTCACAGCACATCTCAAGTATTAATCATATGTAAACCAACTATAACATATTCCAGATTGTAGTATAGATAGTTTGCTCACCTTATATTTGCAAACAAAGAAGAACAGAGAAGCCAAGCTTGGGTTTGATGTTGAGATGTTTTCAGAAGTTTGAACTGAACTTGCTTTGATTGCCTTAGGAATTTCAGAGTGCATGCAAGCAGAATTGTACGATAAAGATTTGAAAAAATGAACTTGCATGCTGATTTTCCAGAATTCAGTTTGGTTTTGATCTTCATTTTTCTTTCTGGCTTTTATTGTTTTATAGCTTTGATTTCAGTTTGTTTCTGCTTTGATCCTGATGCTTTTTTATGGTTATTTGTTGCTTTGCCTTGATAAATTTTGAAATGTATTCAGGTTTCAGGTTTTAAGTTTGATAATTTTGGAGATGGAAGAAAACTTAATACATTAGCTTGGTTAGTTTTCTTAATACATGTTAACAAAATTAAGTTTAAAAGAAAAATTCAAATGCCACTTGTAATTTACAAATCATGTTAGGCTTACATTTGTTAATGTCATGTTTTAAAAATGTTACACTTGTTAAAATATGTATTTTTATGTTTAAGCCCTTAATTTTAATTAATTTATAAATTTTTGTTTAAACACTTTATTCAATTTAATTTACATATGTAAATGTTTCACATTTTTAAATTCAAAAATATAAAAACTATATTTATTCATTTAAAAGAAAAGGTGTTTTAAATTCTTTTATCAAATTCATATTCAACTTTAGAACTTTTATTAATTCTTGTTTCATATCATTCATACATTATACATACATTGTTCGACTATCTACACTTATACATTCTTAAAGAAAAATGTTTTTGAAACTAAATTACACTTTAATAATTAATCATATATATGTATTTCTTAATTTTAAAATTTTATTCTTAAATTCTCAATTCAAATCTATTTTCAATCTACTTATAAAACACATTTATTTTTAAATCCAATATTATTTATAAAATACTTATACTTAAATTTCAAATCAAAATTTCTATTTAAAATCTAAAATGTATTTTTGTTTTAGAAATTTCTAATTAATTCACAAATAAATTCACAATTTAATTTTCAAAAATTTAATTAATTATCAAATTATCTTAACTAAAATTTTAGGGATGTTACAGATTCCCCCCTTAAGAAAATTTTGTCCTCGAAATTCGTAAGTAGGGAGACAACAAAGGATGGATACACAAAGACTGAGAAACAGTTTCCAAAACAAACTGGGTATCTATTCTACATTTGGCTTACCAAATCAGAATATCAATAATAATTATGAGAACGAATTCATACAATACAAGACGCTCGGGTCACCAGATCTATGAGTACACAGGGGCATTGATTAGTTCTAAGGATAACTAACCCCTCGTAGAATATATCTAGGACCCAACAGAATAAACAGATATATGGATGCAATCCAAATCTTTTAGTTTAAACAACCAAAATATACCTATCAACCATAGCAATCAAAGCAAACAATTCATCCAAATAAACAATTCTGACCCATTTGGAGTTTGTGTCCCATGCAAATATATTAAAGCTTTTTCCTGGAGCTGCCAGGAATCATCAAAGAATTGAAAAGACGAATCAAAGAAGATTGATAGAGAATGTTGTTTCCGCTATTGCAGGGTACTGACCATTTGTAGTGGTACTCCCATGTCCCCTATCTCGTCCTCTTCTTGCACTCATACTCACTATCAGTGGATAGTAAGAGAATTTACTGAGGCATTCAGACGGATACCTTAGGGATATACTCATTCTAGGGTATACTTCACCCTATCTCTACTGAGCTACTTAATGTGTTATACTCCTGAGCTAAAGTTTTAACCCTCAGCTCTGATACCAAATTGTAACGACCCTGAATCGACCTTCGAAAATTGGCATCGAATACCACACTCATATTCAAGTGCCGCAGATCCAAACGTCGAATCTGGTTCACCGGAGCTTATAACACATCAAGTAAAACAACACAACGGAAGAAAGGAAATGAATATCATTGATATACAACATTCGATACAACAATGATACAATATGAATCAATATCAGAGATACAAGATAACAATGCTACAGCGGAATAACAATATGATATAGCAGCGGAACCAAAAAAACTCCAAACAGCAACAGCAACTCTAACTCCAAAGCACCAATCCAGAAATAGCTCAAACCACCATCAAGTTGAACCCAGATGAGCAAGTCCAGTCCATGAATCCAAAGACTCCAAAGAATTTCAAGAAGAAAGCTAAAAGCTACCAAATCAATATATATATCTACTATCTGAGAAACCCAACTCTAGACTGCCCGTGTGGTAAATTGTGGGCACCCAGAGTTCAGGAAAGGAATAATAAACTCCAGGTTAGTCATGGGACTGAAACAAACCAGTTTTGTCTGAAATTAAAGCAGTTTATTCTTATCAAAAGCAAACAAAAGAATTTGAAAGAAATTTGCAACGCTTTTTGAAAATGAAACTACCATAAGGCCTCCCACCACACACACAATGCAATCGCACACTTGGAGGATATTTCTCCTTATGATAGTCAAAAATGCTTGATACGCGAAAACCATTTGATATTATTATTAGTGCATAGTGCTGAAAACATTTCGAAAATATAATATTAATCTTAGCCAGCATAGGTACCATTATATTATGCCTGCTACAGCTACCACCTGAGGTGGAAGGTAATACAAATGCAATCGTAAAGGCTCGTATTGTTTTGTTTGGATTTCCAACAAATGGTCGGGCGAAGGAACTTCCCAAGTAAAATGGAACGCCTCTGGAGGGACGTCCCCGGACCCTAACCGGATCTCTGCTACACAAAGTCGGGTTACCTTTGTAACTAGGTAACTACTGACACGAGTATGCCACCTCCCGGTCGTTACCAACCTTTATCCGAAGCGCTTCTCAACCGAAAACCACAAAGCAATAAGTTTGCAGCAACCACAAAGTAAATATCTGGGCTCCATACCATGATACCACTTATAATCCAGAAGGAAATGGACATACACTCAGAGGGCGCTACCCTCAAATAACCTTGCTGCCACGATTCCTGTTTTGACCATAATCGGGTTGTGAGGTTCGACGAAGTCTCGTCCACAAAGCTACGCTTTTTCACAAAGCCATGCTTTGATCAACAAATGATCAGCAGCACTCAGCATGCCACACTACCAAATTGGGAGTATACCACTAATAACCTTCAACTACATAACCTCTGAGCTCATACCTCTCAGAGAAGGGTGTTAAGCTAAGAGAATAAATTCTCCGCCACCAACAGACATGTATTTGAAAGAAATCAGCTTATACCTCAGTTTGTAATGTCATACATACAATCCATACAAGTCTGTTCCGGGTTCGAAGAGAACCGAAGGCACTTTCGAAGAAGCCCTTGCAATCCAGGAATCCACAATCCCGATCAGACTTCCCATCACTTAGGGAATCTCTATACCGTAGTTACTCGGTGCAGAGACAATCGATAGGTCATCCTATCATTCTCCCAAATACCCTGTCTTCACCACCGGTCTTCAAATGATATCCATAACGTCGTATCATTATTCAGAATGGGTTATATGACACAAGGTCCTCTCCCGGCTAAACCGAATAATGAGCGCAATATTTAAAAACATATGGATATTGGATCTCAGTTAAGCCACAACTTGTTACCAAAACTTTTCTTTCAAATGGTTTAAACCAATTACCATTTTCAATCTTTTAAACAAAAAGATTCATTTCACAAAGTTCATCCAGTTTCACAAAGATCCATTCATAGATTTCAAAACAATTTCCATTCCAATTAGGTTTAACACATCCAATCTTCAAGTTAAGGATTTAACTTATGGCCTTCAAACCAGTTTCCAAATCTCTGGAAAATCATTTTCATTTTAACTTGAAATCCCTTTAACACAAATTGAAAGTTCATTATTTATGTGAAAGCTTTTATTATTTGAAAATAAATAGTTTTCATTTCAGAAAGATCTAATTATATTCGCACGAGTTAAAGCTCTTAAATTATATTCACGTTCCCAAATCAATACTTTTAAAATAGTTTAACCCATATAACTGGTATAACATCTTTAGTCCCTAGTTTCCAAACATAGAATTCAATTTCAAATCTTGAATTTAAGTTTAAAACAAATTATTTAAATTCAAAAATTTAATCAAGTTATTCAAAATAAATTTCATCTTTGAAATTCCATTTCAAAAACTTTCCACTTTAAACCCAATCCATTTCCAAAACCATTTGGATTTAAATATTCGACTTTTAAAACTATTTTGAATTAAATTCAAATATCTTTGACTTAACCGATTTCCTTGTGAAATCCATATTGGTGTATGTATAAGTGTGGTCCAGGGGTTTAACATAATAGTGCAACATCATTCAATCATCATAGATCAAAACACAGAAATATAGTTAATAAGCGGTATAAACTATAACGCTTATCTTTCATTCACAGATTCACAGATAATAAACAGATGTATCACAAATAAATGAATAAATTATACACAACACAGTCCACAGAACAAAATATCACAGATCAGATAGGACAATCAATTCGAGACATCTCATACAATACAATCATTCATAAGTAAGGTCAAGCATTCAATAATCATTTATAAGTAGGATTAATTAATTGTTCAATCCTAATTAATTCAATTAATTTCCAATTAAATTAATCACTTATGAATTAATTATCCAATCCTGATTAATTAACAACAAATCATTTGATATAAATTAATTAATCAATCACCTTAATTAATTACATCAATTAATCACCTCATTATTAATTATTCCTTAATTAGTCCATTATAAATTACATCATTAATTATATTAAATAATGATATCTAATTGTATTTAAATTAAATTACTTTATTTAGATTAATTACATTAAGTAATTAATCTTTAATTAAACACAGTTATTAATCACCCTTGATTAATAACAAAAGTAATTACCCAAATTACTTCATTTATAAATCATATTCACTAATTACCTCCCAGTAATTATCATTTATTACTTCCCTAAGTAATTATCTCCATTAATAACACTAAGTAATTACACTTATCAAATTATCAAATGATTTTCTTAAATTAATTAAACTAAATTAATTAATTAACTTCAATTAATCACATTACCAAAATTAATTACAATAAGTACTTAATCCCTAAATTACTTTCATTAAGTAATTACGTTCAAAAATGTATAATTGATTATCTAAATTAATTAATCTAATTAATTATCAGAATTAATTACATTAATTTAGTACTTAATAATCCCTAGTTAATTATCTTCATTAACAAATAACATTTCTTTAATTACTTTCTTAAGAAATTATCTTAGATTAATTCATTATTAATCATTTCTAATTATAAATTAATATAAATTATTTATTTATAAATTAAATAAATCATTCTTTAATTACCTTATTAATTAAATCATTTTATTACCTTAGTTATCTCTAAGATAATTAATTTCTTTATTAATGATTTCATTAACATTTAGGTGTACTTTAAACATTACACTTTAAATTTAAATTCGAATTCCATTTTGAATTTAAGATTCAAAATGAATATATATTTAAACATTTACCAAATTTAAATATCCACTTATAACCCTATATAAGAAAATTTCTACCTAATTTACTTAAATTTTTATTTAAAATTTAAACTTTAAAATACATTACACTTTATCTTGCAAATTCAAGTTAAAACAATTTATTTAACTCTTCACTCAAAATTAAGAAAACCTTTATAAAAGAATTTTATCAAAATCAAGTTAAACATTTGTTTGAAAACAAATATACTTTTAAAAGCTATTTAATTTAAACTTGTTTAAACACATTCAGATTTAAAACTAATTTAATATTTCCAGATTTGGATTCAAAGAGACTTGAATCCATAATTTAATTTTGATTTAAACTTTGTTTTAAAATCTTGATATAAAACTTTAATTTAAAACCCAAATTTCATTTTAAAACTTTAAGATTTAAAAGTTTATTTGAAAACTGAACTTAACTTTGAATTTAAACCCAGTTTAAATTCTATTTTCGGATTTTAAATTAAATTTAAAAATCTGAAAACTATCAGGTTTTAAAAACCTGAAAAACCCGCTATTAAATAATTGAAAACTTTGAGATTTAAAGACATTTGAATCTAAACTTCATACTAGATTTAAACTTGTTTAAATCTATCATCACAACTTTTAAACTCATTTAAATTTGCTTAAATTCAAATTCATAAAAAAAAAATCAAATCAGTGACAGTTTTATCAAAAACCTGTAACCAAACCCATACTCGAGCAAACCCAAAATTGCTTCGAGTCAAAACCTTATCTATTTCGAGTAAACTACTCGAACAACTCGAGTCCAACCCGAGTTCCATTTCTTTGCACAAACAAAGTTCATCGGAAAATCAAAATGCATGATGCACATGCACCGTGACTCTGACAACCTCCAGCCATCTACGAAGGCTTCATCATGTCGGTGACCATCTCCAGACTCGATCTCGATCAACCAAATTCCCACAGCAACTCGAAATTAAAATCGAGTTCATAAAACCAAACCTGGAACTCGAGACTGCAACCAACCCCAAACCTGTCAAAGGTTCGTCCTCCCAATGCCGATCACCGGAACACCAGCATCTTCGGCTACAACTTTGCCTACATCCCCTCTTCCAATTCCCAGAACTCTGCAAGACTCGATGCACCAGAGGAATCGAATTGACCCAAAACTTCGACCCAGTCAAAACTAGGTTTAGAAATATCAACGAGCAACCACTGTCGCCACCGAACTCTGACCATCCACCTACCATTTTTCCTCCACTCACCAATCATTCCTCTACCTCCAGGAAGAACTACAACCTTCCCGATCCACTAGATCAACAGATTTTCCCAAAATTCCTAAAATAGTGCAAACCAGAATTGCTCTATCATCCTCTAACGAAAAATTATGATTTTTGTTTTAAAAATCATATTGAAGTATACGAATTCAATTTACTTGCCTGAATTCGTAAATTAAAAGGGTCAAATTTTGACTCATCAAAAGTTTTGCTCAGTTTCATGCTTCCCGGGGTTATTTTTAAGTTATTTTAACTTGAATAAAAATTGAATCTTGAGTATACGCTATAACTAACAATGTTTGTTTTAATACTATGTCCAAACATTGAGTAAATCAAGTGGAAATGATTTTTGAACTCAAATCTTATGTTTAGGATTGTAGACAGAGGACAATATAATCATCAGCCTGCACAAATACTTCCAACATTCAAGTGCACACAGAGAAGTCATATAGATATACCACCATACTTAGTTACAGATATGCTTGCAACAGATTCATATCTTTAAATTTTAAAGAAAATGTTACTCACATATAAACATTTTTCAGTAGTTCATAAAGCAATTAAAGCATACAGTGTTTAGGTTGGATGTTTTTTTAAATTTTAGAACAGGTTTTATTTAATCCCCATAATGTATAAACAGGGATATGCATACCTGAATGCACACAAAACATATGGGCAAGCAAGCATTTTCACAGCACATCTCAAGTATTAATCATATGTAAACCAACTTTATCATATTCCAGGTTGTAGTATAAATAGTTTGCTCACCTTATATTTGCAAACAAAGAAGAACAGAGAAGCCAAGCTTGGGTTTGATGTTGAGATGTTTTCAGAAGTTTGAACTGAACTTGCTTTGATTGCCTCAGGAATTTCAGAGTGCATGTAGGCAGAATTGTAGGATAAAGATTTGAAAAAATGAACTTGCACGCTGATTTTCCAGAATTCAGTTTGGTTTTGATCTTCATTTTTCTTTCTGGCTTTTATTGTTTTATAGCTTTGATTTCAGTTTGTTTCTGCTTCGATCCTGATGCTTTTTGATGGTTATTTGTTGCTTTGCCTTGATAAATTTTGAAATGTATTCAGGTTCAGGTTTTAAGTTTGATAATTTTGGAGATGGAAGAAAACTTAATACATTAGTTTGGTTAGTTTTCTTAATACATGTTAACAAAATTAAGTTTAAAAGAAAATTCAAATGCCTTGTAATTTACAAATCATGTTAGGCTTACATTTGTTAATGTCATGTTTTAAAAATGTTACACTTGTTAAAATATGTATTTTTATGTTTAAGCCCTTAATTTTAATTAATTTATAAATTTTTGTTTAAACCCTTTATTCAATTTAATTTACATATGTAAATGTTTCTCATTTTTAAATTCAAAGTATAAAAACTATATTTATTCATTTAAAAGAAAAGGTGTTTTAAATTCTTTTATCAAATTCATATTCAACTTTAGAACTTTTATTAATTCTTGTTTCATATCATTCATTCATTATACATACATTGTTCGACTATCTACACTTATACATTCTTAAAGAAAAATGTTTTTTAAACTAAATTACACTTTAATAATTAATCATATATATGTATTTCTTAATTTTAAAATTTTATTCTTAAATTCCCAATTCAAATCTATTTTCAATCTACTTATAAAACACATTTATTTTTAAATCCAATATTATTTATAAAATACTTATACTTAAATTTCAAATCAAAATTTCTATTTAAAATCTAAAAAGTATTTTTGTTTTAGAAATTTCTATTTAATTCACAAATAAATTCACAATTTAATTTTCAAAAATTTAATTAATTAACAAATTATCTTAACTAAAATTTCAGGGATGTTACAGATTCCCCCCTTAAGAAAATTTCGTCCTCGAAATTTGTAAGTAGGGAGACAACAAAGGATGGATACACAAAGACAGAGAAACAGTTTCCAAAACAAACTGGGTATCTATTCTGCATTTGGCTTACCAAATCAGAATATCAATAATAATTATGAGAACGAACTCATACAAAACAAGACACTAGGGTCACCAGATCTACGAGTACACAGGGGTATTGATTAGTTCTAAGGATAACTAACCCCTCGTAGAATATATCCGGGACCCAGCAGAATAAACGGATATATGGATGCAATCCAAATCTTTTAGTCATATATATACTAAATTACATTATTAAAGAAAAATGTTTTTGAAACTAAATTACACTTTAATAATTAATCATATATATGTATTTCTTAATTTTAAAATTTTATTCTTAAATTCCCAATTCAAATCTATTTTCAATCTACTTATAAAACACATTTATTTTTAAATCCAATATTATTTATAAAATACTTATACTTAAATTTCAAATCAAAATTTCTATTTAAAATCTAAAATGAGAAATCAATCTTAGAGAAGGTACGAGGAGAAGATCTTCTAAAATTATTCCAAGAGAAGGGGGGCACCTACAGAATTGATTTCAGTAAGGTTAGATTGAGAGATAGAATCATTAAGGGGTCTGATTTCATGAAGGGACAAGGGATTGCCTCCAAGCCTATGAGATAACAGATAAGAGCAGTTGAAGTCTCCTATAGCAATCCAGGGGTGAGTTTCCTGTCTAAACGAAGGGAGGAGATTATGTAAGAGGTTGTCTAGCAGAGACAGAATTGAGACCATAAATAACTGTTATGTTGAAAGAAGTAGAGGAAGAAATATGGAAATAGTGCATGTGAATAAGCTGAGATGTAGAAATTATTGGAGATAATAAAAAAACTGATGGATTAAATAGAATAAGAATTCTACCAAATGGCGCTTCAGAAAGGTTATTTATCATCTTCCAAGACGAGTTAATGTAAGAAGCAGCCTTGGAAGAAAGAGGAGCATTCAGCTTGGTTTCAAGAATGGCAAGAATACTAAGTGAATGAGTGGCAATTAAGTTTTTACATTGGTTTAGTTTAATCTCAGAGTGGTCTCCTCTTGTATTCCACACACCAATGTTGTTCAAAATTGATAAACTAGTTGGTTAAGAAGGAATTTCTTTTTGTTACCCCTGGTTAGAGGGTTGTTTTGGATATTACCACCAGGAAAGGTAGGGGATGTTGTGGAACCACCACACGGGTTGAGATCCAATTCAGAATGTAATTTAGATGATTTGAGTGCTTTACTGCTACAAGAAGGTTTGAGACTTACTGGTTGCATTAATTTTGCAGTGGTAGATGGATGGTTAACAACAGGAACGCATTGAGAAGGAGGAGGAGGAGGAGGGGGTTTCCATGCAAGGGAAGCTTGAATATGTTTGTATGGTCGATCAGATTCCAAGAGGACATCAGAATTATTAGTTGTATGTATGTATATACACATATAGACCGACTTTTAACAATTCACATTCTAACACCAAAACACATGCTGATTAGAAAATACCAGTGCACCGACTAACTTGCATGGAAATGCGTTCACATAGCAATAAGATGTTATTTCCTCTCTGATAAATAGAAACATAAGGGAATTGATAGTCGTAAGCCCGTTTCCATAACCATTTATCATGGCATCTAACTTGTTCACACACAAAGAACTGCACATATACTGATTTAAACTCTCAACTTGCAACCAAAATAATGAACTTACATACTACGGTGAATGAAAAACACTCACCTGAAAGGAAGATAAAACTTATCTTGCTAGCTCCTCTTTCTTGCTCCCCTACCATTCTTTCCAAAATAATTTCCTTCTTATATTGATAAACAATTCTTAATTCTGAGCTTGGTGATGGGTGTAGAGGTTGTCGAGATATATTATTATTGATTTTAGGAATTATATGGTTTTCATTTATTATTTATTTTATATTTATTTTTGAATATGAGAGATGGTAGAGTTAGGATATGCTGATCAATTTTCTTTCTTCGCCAAAAATGTAAATAGTGAACGTTAATGTTGTATTTTTAGAATGGGTAGAAAAATATGGAATAAGCAATCTCCAGAAATATACTTCTATCCTATTACTGCTAGTATAATTGTAACTGCCACTTTATTACACAGTAACCGTATAACTACCATTGCAGTTGTACTCTACACTGTGTATAACTGTCACTTTACACACTTTGTGCAGTCAAGATTCACGGTGGATGAAGCATACAAGAATATGTAGCTTAAGAAGGTAGGAGTACGATGGAGAGAATTGAAGTCAAAATTGGTTTCGGCTATTAAAGTAGCATCTACTTGTCTCGACTCTTCCTCTAGATTAGCCATGCTTAGACCAGGCAATATAGAAAATGTTCGAGAGTGGAATGAATTTATGAAAGAAAAATTGTCGAAGAAATTTGCGGTAATAAAGTGTATTTTATTCATTATAAATTAAAAGGTAAATTATAGTTTATGAATGAATTTCTCCTGAAACTAGTAAAAATTCAAAGAAGTGAGAGATATGAATAAAATTCCATATACAATGAGTAGGAAGGGTTACGTAAGATTAATCGAGGACATGGCAAGAAATATATGTCTGTTTACATCGATTATATATTTTTTCTTTGGTTCTTCTTATTATTATTATTATTTGCAGAAAAAGGAATGTATCAGATATTAGCAGAGACGAGCTGTAGGTCAGTGCACATAAAAAAATGGAGATCTGTAGAAGTTTGCCGTTGTCAATTACATTGCAAGGGTTTTTTTGAACAAATCTTAGTTTTGATTCTATAAATTCACAGTGTATACTTTTCTATTTTAAAGTTTGTAATAATGCTGAATGAAAATAGTATTTATAAAATCATAGTGTATAAAGTTAAGGTCAAACTTTATAGAATGTTGGAATGTGTTCACGGTGTATACTTTTGTACCGTCATCATCATTATGTTGCTATTTCAAGACCAAAATCTTATAAAGGAATTAAATTTTTGGCAGTTTAGTTGGAGGATGAAAACCCGATTTCACAAAAAATAAGTTTTACAAGGAAGTTTTTACTGGTTTGGCAGGTAAATTAATGTTTCAACAATTATAATTTGTAGTTAAATACTATTTAGGCCAGGCACTAATCCAATTTACCTTTTTCAGCATGAAGAAATAACATGAATCTATATGGACAAACAAGTTGTTTAGTTTAACCCATTGTTATTAACTAATAATTTATCTGCTATGCATATGACAGCGTTAAACCACAAACTATTTATATATTTAAATACATGATCTTTTGGTCAATGGTGCTCAGCACTACATGTACCACCACCCGTGTTTTTATTTATGTAGTATGGCTAAAATACTATCATCAAGAATGTTATGTTTGGTTATTCGTATTCAAAAACCCATCATTTCCAAACAAAATCAAAAAATTAAACGTTGATGCTAATTTCCAAGCTAACCAAACTCCAATGGGTTTTATTTCTTAATGTCGGATCTACTTTAATTTGTAGACCAAGATCAAAGAGCACAATAGTAATACTTAGAATTCCTAAGGAACAACATCGATAAGTGGAGATGGAGAGTTAACGCTTTTTGGCAATGAACATAAAGGAAGAGTGAGAGGACTAGACTTTGGTATTGCACCATCTCAGATTGCTATTTATTCAAGTAATTCAAAAAAAGTGAGTACATTGGAAAACCAAGTAACTCGCTTAGAGGCTAGACTCAAAGAGGTATCTAATCTGTTGATGATGGTAAGTTTATATTTAATTAGCTATTGCCTGATTGCTTGATTTTGCACAAATACAAGTGCCAGTAGTTGCTTGATTTTAAGTGCCAGTGGCCCAAATATAAGTGCCAGTAATGACTATATAAGTGCCGCTAGCATAAATATAAGTGCGAATATAGTGATATACGCTTATGAATACTAAGTGCAAGTCTTTTACATTTACAGAGATTGAATGGAAAGAAAAATGATAATGTGGAGGTTATGGAGATTCCTCGTGCTCATATGCCTCATGTTAGAAAAAAATTCTGGACTCATACATGACATGCATATGGTACAGTAGTTGTACATTTGATATGTTACTAAGACCATTACATTTGATATGCGTATGGTTAAGACTTAAGGCTAGCATTAGTATCGTGTTTTTGAGCCTAGCTACCCACATTTATTCTTCCTTTATTAAGGATGAAGGCTTTTCTTTTCAAGGATAGTTTTTGGTTGAAAACAAACATGATGCTTGGTTTTTAGGGTCATTTAGAAACATGCTCTGGTCAAGAATTTGGAAAAAAGCTAACGAGGCTTGTTCTTGGATTTAGATGACATATACAATTGGCGCACGATGATTTCACGCATGTACACACTAGATGTGTCCATCTTCTTTGAATTTATAATTGTATATATTGCTTTCTCTTTAATAAAAGCATCCTCACTCAGCTCATCGATCTTTCCATTTAACCTACCCAATGCATTTTGAAAGTAGGTAGTGTAGGCTTGGCATTGCTTTAAAACAAATCAGCTTTAAAACAAAGTGTCTGCAATCATCTTAAATGCAAGATGTTGCTTCAAAAATTCCAATATTTCCTTAAATGTCTATGATCAAATTAGAAAATTCCACATTCATAATAAATTGAAAAAATGATGTCCAGTGGTGGTAACCCAATCTTAATGGGTAGATTAGTATGTAATCAGCCTGAAATTCCATTTTGATGTCCTATTTACCCACCTCTTTTGGAGATTTTTTCCAAAAGTTATTGGGATCAAGTCATTTTCAATACTGTAAGTAGACGATGTGTTTGCACGTGAATTTTGTTTGTATTTTTATAAGATTAAGCACTGCTACCTATGCCATTTCACAGATGTTAACAATTTTTTATTTGCTTGCAATCGCACAGTAGTAGTAACAATTTGCAGATTTATGATCATGATACTCCCGAAAATTTGGTCAAAAGAAAGTCCAAGTTATGAAGTTGGTAGAAGAACATAGTTGCAGAAGGAACCATAGCAAGCATCGATCATGATTCTTCAGGACACTTCATAAAGCTTGGACCTGATGCATGAAAACTATGGGTGAATGTAGTGGTGGAACCAAAACCTTTTTTATTCAGACCAAATATAAAGATGTCCACTATTAAAGAGGCTATTGGATCCGCCGTCGTATGGCCCAAACATTTCATCACCTTGGCCTATCATGTATGTGCATTTTGGTTATATGGGTTATGCACATTAGTACTTAGAACTTGATATGTATTTTATAACGAGTTATTATGTATTTTGAAACTAATTGTTATGTGTTAGACCATTGTGAATGTAAAAACTTATCTACTCCTTTTGGAATGTGTTGGAACTTTATGAATGTAGTTATATAGTCTTATAGTATGTGTGATTTTGGTTGTTTTATGATAATATTTATTAACTATTAAATATTGCTACAGGCGTATTGTATGGACATAACAACTAATTATTATTTTTATTTTGCATTTATTTGCAATGGACCAAAATAGTTGTAAAAGATAGAAAAGACAATGGGCTTTGGATGTTATAGCTGAGAGCAATTACAACGGGTTGGATCCATTTTATTATATGCTACTACAACGGTCTATGCCAGTTGCAATATCAATTTTTATAAACAAATTGACTCATATAACAATGGGCAGTGGATGTTGTAGTTGAGACCAATTACAACGGGCTAGTACGCTTGTATTATACTCTACTACAACGGTCCACGCTGGTTGCAATATCATGTTTTTCAAACAAATTGACTCATATTTACAACGGTCTACAATAATGGTTTATGTTCGTTGTAAAATATTTTGCATCTATTACAACGTCGCATAATAAGACGAGCGCTGGTCCATAGCGAAACAGCTATTACAACGGTTTTTCCCCTTGTAAAAAAGTTATTTTGTGTTAGTGTATATAATTATAAATGTGGATCTATATATTTAATTATAGGCATTTGTCAAGTATGAATTAGTTAATTGATAATTTTAAAAAAATTATTTAGTTTATCACTTATACATATGTTTGGCCTAAATACACACACGCACACATATATATTATTTTTATTAATTTTAAATACTAAAATTAATTCCATTTATTTCAAAATGGCAATTCAATTTTAAATCCATTTATATATATTTATACACATACATATAAATTAATTAAATTGTATTTTATATTAAATTTCTCATGGCTATAAAAAAATTATATATAAACTAAAGCTAATTTTAAAATATAAAATTTTAATTAAAAATGTTTTTTAGTTGTAAAAGGTTTTATAATAAATGGATTTATATATGTATTACTATTAATTTTCAAATAAATTATATTTTCAGTTTTTTTTATTTTATGGTCGAAATATATATTTAAACATTAATATTTTAATTATTTTAATCATTATGTTTATTTTAAAATTAATACACAAACATCAATTGATAAAAAATATTTGTATTTGTTAGACGATGAATTTTCTATCGGTTAGAAAATCGCCGAATATTATTGTGGTAAAAATAACCATAAGGGCACGCTTACAATTTTAGTACGTGGCGAGTAAGGGTGGATCCGTAGGGAATTGAATTAATTTAAATTCTACTCAATCAAATTAACCCAAGAGTTTGAAATTGTTTTGAATTAGAAAATTTGTAAAATTTGTTGAATATGCTAGTATATGATTTTTGCTTGATGATAGTAAACGTATATATATATATTCAATTAAATGTATTTGTAATTATACTATTTTAGTTTTCACATAGTTAAATAAATATTTGATGAATAAAATAAATATTTGATGAATAAAATAAATAACACAGAAGTCATATTCAAACAAATATTTTGTTACAATTTTGAATAGTACAAATTTGAGCTCTCACTACATATATACATTTTTCAATTATATTACAATTTCGATAACATCACAAAATTCATTTTACAATATTCACCTCACCATATATCACTCATTCACTCGTATTTTATCTTCAACATTATTCCAGATTGAACACAACATCTGAATTATCTGAAAAATTAACACTGACGCAGTAAAACTGAAAAAGAAATATTTTTGCAGTGTAAAATAAAATGTACGTTTTTGAAAATAGTATTTGCCTCAGTTATTTGGGTCGTTGATCATCATTTATTTTGAATTCATCTTACACGAACAGCTTCTGACATGCACAGTGTATCACTGTACATGCCACAAGATCGTGCACACAGATATATACTTGATAAAATTGCAGGGACAGGTGAGCACAAGGTCAAACCCGAGCAATTAGCTGGATTCAACTCAAATGCATATAACTCTCGATCAAAACAAAGTCAAAAAGTTTCAAATGCACCATACATATATGCATAAACATATCATGGTCACACCAAATCAAATCAACAAAATACAGCAACTAGACCAGACAAAATCATCAAAGCATCCGGATTTTAAAATGGCATGGTCAGGTGTAGGCACAAGCTTAGACGAAGTGAAAATGTTCAAAAGTATATGAATATGTAGAGAGCGTGTCAAGCCAGTGGAACAAAAGAAATGCATCACTGAGGTACAAAAACACATGACAACAAGCTAGTGGAATCAACATGTACAAAGGGCAGTGCACCATAAATATACTCAAATCAATGCAGACCAGGCAGTGAACAAAACAAAGGAGCTATGCACATGTATACACATCAATGAAAAGTCAGACTTCAACGTACAACATCTATAACAAATGTACAAGTGTAGCCTCAACGGTTCAGTACACATGAAGAACTGCTCCAGACTGCATGAGAACTATAAAAAGACCAAATGCAAAATCTATTCAGATTTAGGATGCAATAAAGCAGTGGACACCAAGGTAACCCAGTTTAACAAATGCAAAGCGCTTGAATAAAAAGTGTGTATGCAAAAATGTATCAGACCAGAACAAAGAAATGCATTTAGACATGTATACATATATGTGCAATGGCAAGTAAAGCTTCAACCAAGACACGGTGCAAGCATACATATATACATGTGCAAACACACATGTATACATATATATGCAGTGACAACAAAAGATGCAACATAGACTAGTTCGTATACAAGTGAAATGGCCAGAACTAAACTACATACACATATTTTTAAATTACATTACAATTTCGATTACATCATAAAATTCACTTTACAATGTTCACCTCACCACATATCACTCATTCATTCGAATTTTATCTTCAACTTTATTCCAGATTGAACATAGCATCTGAATTATCTGCAAAATAAACACTGAAGCGGTAAAATTGAAAAAGAAATATTTTTCAGTGTAAAATAAAATGTGTGTTTTTGAAAATATTATTTGCCTCAGTCATTTGGGTTGTTCGTCATCATTTATTTTGAATTCATCTTACACGAACAGCTTGTGACATGCACAGTGGATCACTATACATGCCAGTAAGCCATGCACACCGAAATAAACTTGATAAAATTGCAAAGACAGGTGAGCACAAGGTCAAACCCAAGCCATTAGTTGGATTCAACTCAAGTGCATATAACTCTCGATCAAAACATAGTCACAAAGTTTCAAATGCACCATACATATATGCAGACACATATCATGGTCATATCAAATCAAATCAAATCAAATCAACCAAATACAGCAACCAGACCAGACAAGGCCATTAAGCATCCAGATTGTAAAATGGCATGCTCAGGTGCAGGCACAAGCTTAGACGAAGTGAACATGTTCAAAAGTATACGAATATGTAGAAAGCGTGTCAAGCCAGTGGAACAAAAGCAATGCATCACTGAGGTACAAACACACATGACAACAAGCCAGTAGAATCAACATGTACAAAGGGCAGTGCACCATAAATATACTCAAATCAACGTAGACCAGGCAGTGGACAAAACAAAGGAGCTTTGCACTTGCATACACATCAATGAAAAGTCAGCCTTCAACATACAACATCTATAACAAGTGCATAAGTGTAGCCTCAACGGTTCAATACACGTGAAAAACTTCTCCAAACTGCATGAGCAACTATAAAAAGACCAAATGCAACATCTATTCAAATATGGGATGCAATAAAGCAGTGGACACAAAGGCAACCCAGTTTAACAAATGCAAGCGCTTGAATAAAAAGTGCATATGCAAAAATGTATCAGACCAGAACAAAGAAATGCATTCAAACATGTATACATATATATGCAATGACAAGTGAAGCTTCAACCAAGACACAGTGCATGCAAGCATACAAATATACAAGCGCAAACACACATGTATACATATATATGCAGTGACCACAAGGGATCAACATAGGCCAAGTTGAATACAAGTGAAATGGCCAGAACCAACCTTCAATATAAGAAATTGGAAACAAAGAAAACCATGGGCAATGTAGCCAGACAATGGCAAGTCACATGAACATGTACACGCCAAACTGCAACATATAACATCAATATGTACAAAGGATGAATGCCAGAGAACCACTTCACAATGCAGTAAAACCCAAACTAGGGTCAAGAACAAAACAGACTTCAAGTAATAGTGGCAACCACATAACAATGAAGACTGCAACATCAAAGGCTACCATCCCAGATAAATGCAATGTAACATGAAGTACAAACAAGGATATGGATACATGAAGTATACACAGTAGCAGTAAACAAGGTCATGGTTTGAAAGAGAAGGTAACAAAAATTAACAGAAATTCAAAATGCCAAAAATAACAAAGCTGTGGATTTTAACAGAAGAAGTTTTAAAAAAAGGATATTATCAATTGAAACCATGATGAAGGATTTTCAAACAAAGTCAATGATTATGTCATGTCAGCAAGTATTGAACACGAATCCAACAAGTCAATAAATTGAACAAGTCAGTGGTAGTAATGAATGGAACCAACTCATACTGTTCAAGAAAAAATCAAATGGCCAAATCATAGGAGAAAAGAACAAAACCGACTCAAAGAAAATCCACAGAATCGGAGTGAAATTCAAATTCATAAATTATGGAACAAGTCAGCAAATAATCATATCGTTCAATCAAAAATCAGTGGCCAAGCATAGCAACGCGAATTATTCAAACCGAAATTATACGAACGTAAACAAAGGGATTTGTTCCCTATATAACCCAAAAAATCATCATCGGCAATAGGTAACAGATTCGAGTTTGAGACAAAAAATCCAGAGCATACTTTAAAAAAAAATTGCAACTCGAATCAAAGTCGAGAATTAAAAGGGGAAAAATTCATATACCAACTTAGAGCACAAATTGAACTCGACTAAATTGGGGCAACCACATGCACTCAAGCCAAGGAGGCGATTGACGAAGATCGAAGCATAAAATCACTTCAATTGATCAATATATCCAAGCGGCATCTTCAATTTTACAAAACCCTAGCATTTGAAAAGGGACGGAGAAAGGGAGCGGTCGAAGGCATTAACAAGAGAAAAAGGGAATAGACTTATTTTTATTACAGTATTATCTTTGGGCCAATTATTTAATGCTGTTAGGCATTAAATTTAAAATTAAGGTTTTTGTATTGTTTTTTTTTTAATTTTCTTTTAAACTTTTGTAACTTTCTAGTCGTGTGACTAAGTACGAACTACGGGGCGTAGTTTGAGAATCCGCAACTCAGTGGTTAAGTTATGACTGAGTTTTGAGCGTAGAGTTAGGTTTGTTAATAGTGGGTGTCGCAAGTCTACGTATGTATGCGTTTGACTACTTAATTCCTAGTAGAAACCTTGGAGGCAGCATGTAGGCAGGGCTTTGTCGAAGCTGGTTAAGTCTATGTTGTTCTATTTCTGCTTTTATTATTCTGTTATTATTTATGCTGCAATTATTTTATATATTTCTACATTAATTTTTATTATTAGTATTATCACCCAATTCACCACCCTTCTAGGGTGAAATCGATCCTACAAAAGTTAGGCTAGAGAAAAAGTGAAATAAATTATGAGATTAAATGACTATTTAGAGGCAAATCCACTCTCACCCTCTTACATAAATCAACACAGAATCAATCTATGATCTCTCTTTTTAATCTAAGTAGAATTAGTGATGTATTTATCATAAGTATGATTTATTTACGTTACTAGTTGACATAACTTAAACCATCAAATTTTAATACAACAACTAAAACCACTTGTTAACTCTCATGAAAATATTAATAAAATTAAAAACAAAATATAATCTAAGTATGATCTATTCACCATTGATTAGCAACATAGACCATCAAATTTTGATTCTAAATCCACTTCATTACCAAAACCATATGTAGATAAAGAGATCATTTGTGTTTATGTTGTTTAGGCATACCCTATTTGGTATCAACAACATAGGCTATCAAATTCAATATTAAACAACAAAATTTTACCACATCAAAAATTCCATTAAGCACAAAGAGAGATCATAAACAATAAAATATGTTGAATGTACATAATTTAAGAGAGCTTCGTTATCTCTAAATTGGAGGGGTTTAGCTTCTCATTTGTGTTATCATTTCAACACGTCTAAATTTCAACATTAAAAAGAAAGCAAAGTAAGAGCTAATTAAAATAAAAGGAGAATTAATCTACTTGCATAAAATAAATCTAAACTGCTTGCATTGAAAAGCGAGCTAATCTACTAACATAAAAGAAAAGAAAGCATGTAAATAAAAATAAGTATGAAATAAAAGCAAGTAGAAAAAGAAGAAGAGGCTTGGAAGCCATTTTATTTCTCATTTAATTTTGTTACAATTTGCATAAGATGATAAGAAGATTAAAAAACTCCTTTACACGAAAATAGGGTTATATATACATGCCTAAAACCCTATTTTAGGGAGCTACCCAAATTCCTCTTTGGGAAATGTAACCTCCAAATAATCATTAGCATATAATTAATCCCCCATTAAGTGTGCATGTGACCTTAATCCCCACTAACATGTGCATTAGCTCTTAATTGCAGTTCATGGTTAGTGAGTAGGTGAGATCCTCCATGATTTCATGAATTATTTTATTTCTTCATTCATTTGTCTTTCAACCTTTCTGCGTGCATACATACATGAAGCCTCTCCAATTTTCCATCCAAATTCCTACAAATAAAAATAAAATGCGCAAATGAATTTTTTCAAATTAAATCATACACAAAATTACCATTTTATCCCACATGTAAATGCATGAATGATGACTTGAAAGCATTTTTAAATTTGGTTTTAAACATGTAAAAACATCCAATTATAACATTTATCCAAAATAAAAGTAGATTAAATATGGAAGTAAAAATACGCATATTTACTTGCACATCAGACACCCCCACACTTATCATTTTATTCGTCTGTGAATAAACAAAAACTAAGATAAATCCACTTTCGTAAGAAGCACGATTGCATTGACCGTATGCAACAAGCCGTTAATCCTCTAGGTGTCCCTAGTAGGACGAGTGTTGTCTCGTGGGAGTTTTTAGCTCGTACTACCTAAAAAAATCCAAATGCAACATGAAAAACTCCAAGATGCAAGGTTTATTTACAATGGTATGAATGCAAGTTTTTGAAAATATTTACAAATGAAGAATTTACTTTTAAATTCACAGGAATAAGTTAAATATAAGCTCTGGTCATTATCAAGAAATTTAAGTCCTTTTACTTGTCAAAATTTTCAACAAAAATTAAGTTATCATCACTATTAGACTCTAGTTTGGCTAGTTATTTCGGTTGATAACATAGTGTAACTATGAAATGGATCCTTAGTTGATTATTAAAGTTTTTCAAAGTGGTATTTTTAATTCTTTTGAATAACAAGTCGAATCAACTAAGTGAAAATAGGGCTTGGATTTCAATTGCTTACTCTCTCTCTTTATTTTTGAAAATTATTAACACTATTATTATTTACACACCTAACTCAGATAAATTGAGGCCAGATATATCAATCATGCACTGCCTTTCAGACTTACATAAGAAGGGTACAGAGCATGGCGTGTGTACACACTTTTGTATGAACACATGACTTTAGGTGTTTATTTCTATTAAAAAAATTTATTTACATACACCTAACTCAGATAAAATGAGGCCAGATATACCGATCATGCACTTCCTTTCGGGCTTACGAGAGAAGGTACAGAGCATGGCGAGTGTACACAATCGTGTGTGAACACCTGACTCTGGATGTTTATTTTTATAAAAGCTTTTTTTATGAAAAGAGAGTTTTGCAATATCATCTTAGCATCACGTAACTTAGAAGATTGAAAATGATATCTCCTTTACTTTAAATCAACCACTTTTTTAATAATGATTACAATTAGGATATACTTCATTATCACCCATGAACCTTCCTATATATTAGTTAAACCATAATTACTTGTAATCAAACTTTATTTTTATTTTTGTTGAGACAAATAAATTTTCAAAATTTTCAATTTAATAACCAAAAACATATACTTATCCTATAGTGTTTCTTCAAAAGTAAATTAATATGCTAAATAGAAAATTTGTTTTGATATTTTTTTATTCTTTTTTTAGTTTTGGAAAGAAAGTGCAAAAAAAATAAACCATGAAAAATCAAAAATGAAGATGAGACTCCCCCCCCCCCCCCACACACTTAATTTTGACTGTGTCCCCACAGTCAATGCATGATATAATGAGTGTAACGGGGGAAAATATGTATATATATATACAAAAGAGGGTTAACTTTTCTTACTAGATGTAGTATGGCTCATGAAGAATCATGAGCTCCTCTCTTGATTACTTGGCAATTCCAAGTATGGTTTCAAGCAATGACCATTGACTTTTGTTCCATCCCTTATGTTTTTGTATTTCTATGGCACCGTGTGGAGAAACGGCTCATACCACAAATGGTCTGGTCTGTCTTCATTTTAATTTGCCAAAGAAAAAGTGAAGTCTAGAGTCATACAAAAGAACTTTTTGGTTGGCAAAAACGTTTTTCCTAGGATAGACTTGTCATGAAAAAAAATTATTCTTTCTTGGTAAATTTTCTCGTTTTCATACGCGTAGTTCCTATTGTCTTCTGATTGGTTGATTTGCAATTTTTTGTTTTCGTCGGCTTTTTCAAGATTAAAGTTTAAGTTCTTAATTGCCCACAACACTTTATGTTCGATTTCAATTAGTAAATGGCACGCTTTCCCGTAAACTAAATGAAATGGAGACATCCCAAGGTTAGTTTTAAAAGCGGTACGGTAAGCCCAAAACATGTCAGTCAATTTCTGAGACCAATCTTTTTTTTATTCACAGTTTTCAACAAAATTTGCTTGATTTGTCGATTTGAAACTTCAACTTGGCTACAAGTTTGCAGATGATACAGAGTGGATAACTTGTGGGTTATTGAGTATTTATTCATTAAAGTTTCAAACGAATAATTACAGAAATGGGTTCCATTGTCGCTTATTATTGTGCGAGGTGTGCCGAACCTCAAAAAGATGTTTTCTTATGAATCTCACAACAACTTTATGGTCATTTATGTTACACGGAATGGCTTCAACCCATTTGGATACGTAATCGACAGCAAGGAGAATGTACAGATTTCTGAAAGAATTGGGAAATGGTCCCATAAAGTCAATCCCCAAACATCAAAGATTTCGATTGTAAGAATGAAGTTCAAAGGCATCTTGTTTCGTCGAGAGATTCTTCCTAACATTTGGCAACGATAGCAAGTTTTACAAAACTCGAATGCATCTTTAAAAAGCATAGGCCAATAAAAACCACATTGAAGCACCTTTTCCGTGGTTTTCTTAGGATCGAAATGACTCCATAAGCTTGGTCATGACAGGACGAAAGAACACTTTTGATTTCATAATCCGGGATGCAAGTCGAATGGTTTGGTCAGAATAGTATTTAAACAAGTATGGATCATCCCAATAGAAGTATTTAACTTGGAAAAGAAATTTATATTTATCTTGTTTTGACCAAAACGAAGGAGTTTCCTTATTGACTAGATAGTTCACTATGTGGCATACCATAGATCGACGAAAATAGAAAGAAGTTGTTCATCGAAAAAGTTCTCATTGATTGGTAAAGAAGGTGGTGCATTCGGAAGACATGACAAATGATCAACAGTGACATTGTCAGATCCTTTTTTGTTTTTAATCGTAAGGTCTAATTCTTAGAGTAACAGAATCCAACGGATCAAATGAAACATAGCATCCTTTTTATTGAAAAGGTACCTAAGAGCGGAGTGGTCAATGTAAATAGTAACGTGTGAGCCAACAAAATAAATTCGAAACTTCTCGAGCGCAAAGACTGCCGCTAGAATCTCTTTTTCAATGGTCATATAATTCAGTTAAGCATCGTTAAAAGTCATACTAGCATAATAGATGACATGAAATTTTGTTGATGCGTTGTCCTAAAACAGCACCAACTGCAAAGTTAGAAGCGTCATACATTATTTCAAAAGGAAGATCCTAATTAGTTGAGTAAATGATGGAAGCAGAAATGAGTTTGTTTTTGAGATGTTTGAAAGCAAAAACACAATCAGAATTAAAGTTGAATGAAACGTCTTTTCCAAGAAGAGTCGTAAGAGGTCGAGCTATTTTACTAAAATCTTTCACAAAAATTCAATAGAAACCAGCGTGTCCAAGAAATGAACGAATGTCCTTGATAGATTGGGAATGGTGGATTTGCAATTACGTCAACTTTCGGCTTTATCCACCTCAATGTCTTTGTTTGAAATGACATGCCCAAGGACAATGCCGTGTTTGACCATGAAATGACATTTTTTCCAATTTAACGTTAAGTGTTTGTTCTAACATCATTTAAGAACAACTCAAGATGGTATAAGCACTCGGAAAAAGAGTTTTCAAAGATGAAAATCATAAACACTTCAAGAAAGCGTTCGATCATATCGGAAAAAATGCTGACCATGCATCTTTGAAACGTAGCAGGAGTGTTACAAAGGCCAAAGGCATATGTCAATACGCAAAAGTGCCAAAGGGACACGTGAAAATCGTTTTATCTTGATCTTCGAGAGCAATTGGAATTTGGTTGTAGCCGGAATAACCATCAAGAAAGCAATAGAATTCGTGGCCGGCTAAACGTTCAAGCATTTGGTCGATGAAAGGAAGAGGGAAGTGATCCTTACGTGTTGCAGCATTTAGTTTTTGATAATCAATGCAAACACATCAACCCATTTGAGTATGAGTTAGAAAGAGTTTCTTAGAGTCATTCTTGAAAACGGTAAGTCCAAACTTTTTCGGCACGAAATGAATTGGGCTAACCCATGAACTATCAGAGATTGGGTATATGATTCTGTTATAGAGAAGTTTAAGAATTTCATCACGAACCGCATTCTTCATTTTTGAGTTAAGCCTTCATCGTGCATCACGAACAGGCTTGGCATCATCAACTAAATGGATGCGATGCTGAACAAGAGCGGGGCTAATTCACTTTATATCGGGGATCGACTATCCAATTGCTTCTTTATTTTTCGACAGAATCGAAAGAAGGGAAACTTTTTGATCAAAAGAAAGAATTAAAGAAATTATGACGGGAAATGTTTCGTTGTCACCTAAGTATGCGTACTTAAAGTGATCGGGAAGGGGTTTAAGGTCCAACCTCAGGGGTTGCTCAATCAAAGAATTTGGTTGAAGTTCTGACTCAATGGTAAGGTGTTCAAACGAAAGCACGTTTCCATATAGTTAGGCTTATCTTGAAACAGTTGTTCGTATTCGGTCTCGCGTTCATGGTTTAGGTCAACTGTTTCATTATCCAAGTTTTCTTGGATGAAGCTAACTTCCAATTTGGTCATGTGGTTCGTTCGATTGAATTTCAAGATTGAAAATGTTAAGATCCAAAGTCATGTTTCTAAAAGAAATTTTCATCGAACCGTTTAAACAATTAATTAAAGCATTTGAAGAAGCCAAGAAAGGTCGGCCTAAAATCAATAGAATTTGACACATCAGATTATTCACGGGTTGAGTCTCCAAAACGATGAAATCGACGGGGAATATAAATTGGCTGATTTTGATGAGTGCGTCCTCGATTTCCTCCACGGGTTTCTTTATCGAACAATCCGCAAATTGAAGAGTTACTTTTGTCAGTTTTAGTTCACCCAACCGAAACTGTTGGTAAACTAAATAAGAATCAAATTGACACTCGCACCCAAATCGAGTAAGCATTTGTTAATCATTTATCTCTTATCGTGCACGAGATCGTCGGACATCCAGAATCTTTGTATTTAACATGAATTGATTGGGACAAAATTTCACTAAGTCCGGCGACTAAGAAAACATTCTTAGGTATATGAGTGTGTCGTTTTTAGGTACATAAGTCCTCAAGAAACTTAGCGTAAGTTAGGACTTGTTGAACGATATCAAGGAGAGGAATGTAAAATTTTACTTGTTTGAAAATTTCCAACATCCTTTCAATTTTATCCGAGTGTTTCTTTGGTCAAATACGATGTGAAAATGGAACATGATACTTTGAGGTGGATCTACTTGAGTGAAAGAAGAATTTGGATTGAAATTTGACTCGATGTTTGGTGTGACGACCGCCCATGACTCCCGCACAAAACAAGGGAATGGTGCGCTGAAAGGTGTGCCAGGCAACCATGGACGATAGTCAGGGTAAGATAAAACAGAAACTCTATCGTACAACTCACAGCGCATGGACAAAATACAATAGAGAAATATATGTATATAGTGAAGCTCATAACAGAATATCATCATATAGACTTCATAAAGGTTTGATACAAACATCTGAACAATCAATACATCAAGCCTCACTACATAACACTCGAAACATATACAAGCAGCGGAATATCCAGTACATATGGTAAGAAAACTAATATGCTAGCCTCCGGCTCGTCTTCGTCATCAATAGCGTTGGTAGCCAAGATCAGCACCTGTCACCTGCTACCTAGTCTGCCCATCCCAACATGGATGAACAGCCCAAGGTAATAAGAGTTGAACATAAAACCTTGAGTCAGACAACAGTCTTAGTGAGCAGTAAATTAACTATCAAACATACCAAAAGAGCATAAAGGATAAAAGGAATAGGAACTCAACCATCCCACTCCACCTCATTCTACAGTGATAGCCCCTAGACCCACTAAGCATAACAAGCATAGCAAAACAGACAATTTAAGTAAAGTAATTATCACTCGAGTCAAGGTCGATGTTTTCCAAGCACAAACCCCCAAGGCCTAAACCAATATCAGATAAGCACCCAGAAAACACCGCTCTTGAGTCCGAATGATGATACAACCAAACATCCATGACTTTGGCTATCACTGTTATCATTTCCTCGATTTCACCGTTAATTGAATGACCGCCCGTCAAGGGCTAATGGTAACCCCGGTTCTAGATAAACTCTGCACGTCATCGTGACCCGTGCCTAGGACTTACCTACTCTGCCCAGAGTACTCGACCACCTTCCTGTAGTCTTTTGGGTGTCCCGACCACCTACCTGTAGTCGTTTGGACGCCCCACGTACTCTTGCTTTGAGTTTACTAGAACCTTCAAAAACGATGAGATCCAAGCCTCCTAGTCATCCTCCTTGACGACTATTCTGATACTAGCCCAAGCTACCTCTCGAGCAATCCATTATCAACCAACTCGAACCATCCCTCGAGTTATCAACATGCTTGGAATGATCTCTGCCTGGATTACGCCAAGACTACATCACATCATACTTCGCTTCATCGCATCATAGCAAAGTCCCATCTCAACATCATGGTTTGCCTCATCGCATCATGGCAAAGTCCATCATCATCAAATCTATCCATATGAGCTTCCACATCCGCTTCATATGCCACAAGCAGCTTCCACTATTCAAAAGCCTTTCCACTTAGCTTTTGAATCATCTTCGATCAACTTGTCCAAATCAACTACTAGCCAATTTGAAACAATCAAATCAATCATTAATCCAAGCAATCAAACATTCAACAAGATCTAATAAGCAATTACATCAATAATGGTAATTTGGTAATTAACGTGTCCAAATCTAACAAGTATGAATCATAGGCAAAAGTCTCTATAACTTGATGAATGAACTTATACAAGTAATCATGCAGCAAAATAGGTATCAAAACTTCATAGATGATAGATCTACATGCAGATTTTATAAAAATGCAAGAAATCACTATCTTTAACACGTAAACAAGCCACCAATCCAATATACTCCCTTGGGTCCGTGTGAGAGATAACTACCACTCACCGAATCACCTAAACACCTCAAAATCAACTAACTTCAGATCTGGACAGCGAAGAACAAAGCTTGATCCGGCAAAATCTCGCTTCAATCGATGAAATCTCACTTCAATGGATGAAGATCTTCAACTTTGGCTCTTGGATCTTCGATTTGATCTTCAATCTTGGATGGATGGAATCACTAGATTAGAGTGGAGAAAAGAATTGAAGAAGTGTTGTAGTCGAGCTCTCAAAATGGCAGCACTTCGTCGCTTCAAAATCCGGTGCCAAAAAGTGAGCCAAACCCCTCTATTTATAGGCTGGAACCCCCATGAGTCGTCCGCCCCTATGAGTCGTCCACGACTCAAGCCACCATACGGCTTAACACAACACGGCTCAACACTCTACGACCCACGACTTATCTACACTGCCGACTCAACGACCTAACTACCACGGCCTAACGACTTACGACTTAACACAAACGTGGCTCAACACATGCGCGCGACTCACGACTCAAGCATACTGCCAACCTATCCTTAACTCGTATACGACTTACAGCATACACGACCTAACACGTAGCAGTGTTTCACGACCTAAACACCATCACAGCATCCCAACGACCTACGACTTATACCATAACCCGTCCACAATTTAACTACACACCCTATCACCATAAGTCGTGTACGACTTAAGCCTGCGGTCACTAACTCCTATAGGTCGTCTGTTCCTATAAGTCGTTTACGACTTAAAACCCCAGTAACTCACTAACTCGTTAACGATTTATTCCTTAACTCGTTCCAGCCCCTAAGCCGCTAACTCCACTAACCCGCTGACTCTTAGGTCGTTCTAACCCTATGAGTCGTCAATTCTTAAGTCGGCTGACTACTTTAACTCGGCCACACGACTCATCCCAACACAGAGACTCAAAGAAGCCACGACCTGCCACTAAGTCGTAACTCGTACACGACCCAACTCCGAACAACTTATGCTACCCTACAACCTAAGCCTCTACACGAGTTAACCTCCATACGACTTAAGCACTAAGTCGTTGACTCCCATAAGTCGCTCCACTCGATCTAGCATTCACACGACTTGATGGTGACTATTTTACGATATGTCGACACATAAAATACGGGTCGTTACATTTGGCTCAACGTTTTGTTCAAAATCATTTGTTGTTTTAGAGGTGTCGAGCGGTTTTCGGTAAATCATTTGGATTAATGACTTGATTATCAATTTGTTTACCGGAACGCAAAGTCATGATAGCATTCATTTGGGTTACGATTGCTATCTTGAACAACATTGGCTCGATTTGAATTCGTACTTTGATTTCTGGCATTCAGAACTGGCCGACTTGGGAATGTGCCTTGTTCACGTTCACTTACCGACGTGGCTAATTGACTCATTTATATATCAAGTTTAGTAATTAATTGGCTCGTATTTTACATGTACGAGGTTAACAAATTTTGTAAATTACTGTTTGATTTGAGGCTTTGAGTGGTTGCTTTAGCCAAAGTATCAAGACTTTTCTCAAGTGAACTTAATCGTTTATCGCATTAGGAAGAAAAAGATTGTTGCGGTTGATTTTGAGATGGACCGGTAAAATTTTGTTGAAAACGATTGGGTTGAAAGGGAGAATTCGAAGCATCGTTTGGAAATGCTTGAAAATTGGGATGAACCAAATTCGTGTTGCAATTATTTTGGTTCCAAGCAAAGTTCAGATGATTTCTCCAACCAAGATTGTAAGTTGGAGAAAACGTGTCATTCTTAACCTTATTCAACGCATTGAGTTGTACAACCGAATTAGGGCACTGATTGGCTATGTGATTCAGATATAACACATTGATCGGGAAGCTTGGTTCATTTGGTTGGATGAGAAAATGTTGTCGAATTTATTAATCATTTCATCGATTTTAGCTTCCAAAGCCAAAAATGATCCTATCGAGTGTGTGATCGATCGTGAGTAAACTGATTTTTCAGTAGAATGTTCAGACGATTTTCCAACCAAGTTTTCAAGGAATTTCCAAGCATCATCGTGATGTTGGACAAGAAAGTTGCCTTGGCACATCGATTCGAGCATGGTTCGTGAGCTGTTTTCAAGTCCATCGTATAAGATTTGACAAAGAGGACATTTTTGAAATTATGGTGAGGAAATTTTATCAAAGGCTCTTTAAATCTTTCAAAATATTTTTATAAAATTCTCATATTTAATCTATATTTTAAATTATTTACAACTATTAATTTTGAAATTGTAGACTTTGACTTGATTTTTGAAATTATTTTACTAAGTCAAAATTATATGCCTTAAATAAAATGACTTGATCAGATTAATATTAACTAATAATATTTTAGTAGGTTTGAACCTTGTAATTGTTTTACCAATTCAAAATTAGACGTCTTTGATAAAATTTGAATTTAAAATTGTGACTTGTTCAAATTGATTTTAGCTTTTAATTATTTATTTATAAAAACCATCGATATTTATATATTTATTTATATATATATTGTAAATATTATTTAATAGCCAATACATATCATAGAAGGTGGATGTGTTTGTTATAGATGGAAATTCTAGCATCTATATACGTGCATCTTAACTTGTCATGATATATTATGTTACACATACACAACACATATATGAGTACGAGCATTACGGCATACGCTTCGCGTGCGAACTACAAATTGTATATGTTAAATATATTTAAGTAAATATGATCTGCACAAATATTTAGTCATATTTTTACATTAAAATCATGTGTATTTGCTCTGAATTTTAATTTCTACATCTAATTATTTTTATTAGTTTGAATTTTTCTTATATTATTAACTAATAAAAAAATTGTAAAAAAAGTTACTTGTTAGATCCAATTTTAAGTGATATTAAGAGTTGATAATCTTTATAGAGAAGCGTTTTGAATTTGTAAAAGAATTTAATGTTAGATCCTATTTTTAAGCGATATTAAAATTTGATAATATTTGTAGAGGGCCATTTTTAGCAGTTCACAACGCTACCATAAAAGTGTGATACCAAAGGTATTACAACTATTATTAAAGATAACAAATAAATTTGTAAAAAATGTTTATTTTTTATATCATATTTTTAAGTGATATTAAGAGTTAATAATATCCATGGAAGGGCGTTTTGAATTTGTAAACGAGTTTAATGTTAGATCTTATGTTTAAGCAATATTAAAATTTGATAATATTTGTAGAGGGACATTTTTGGTAGTTCACATTGATACCAAAAATGTGTGACGACAAAGAACAATTAGTATTAAAGATATTTGGATATTCTCTTATAAAATATTAAAATATAAATTTTATTCAAAAAAACTTATCAGTTGAATTGTAAAATTAAATAAAATTGGATTTGATTTAAATAATTAGATTAGACTTCATAGGCCCATTGATTTAAAAAATTAAATTAAAATCCATCTATTTCACCCGCTTTCGACCGTCTTAATTTCTTCAATCCAGACAATCGAACATTAATGGAGGAAGTACGAGCATCTCTATTGTCAATTTGAACCAGCTATCACGTAATCTTGGCATCGCAACATGGAATCCCTAGTTTTCTATGGTATGTAATTAAATGAAGTAGTTTGTTTAATTGATTTGTGCTGTTTATTTATGCGTATTGGTTTTGTGTATCATGGTCTGAAAAATGTGCGAAATAATCATCTGGTCTCACGACGTCCCGATATATCAAGTTAATCTTCACCATGTTACACTCTTTATTTTGTTTTAATTAAATGTGATATCATGAATGAATAGTTAAAATTGTATTGATATATGGGAAGATTGAAAATGAGACTAAAGGATTTTTATCCAAAAATGTATTGTATTGTGTTAATGGTCTTCTTTTAGAAGCAACAAAACCATTATCTTATAAGTGTTAAGGCACGCACTTTGCGTGAATTGTTTTCCTTGTAAATTATATATGTTTAAATCAGTCAAAAAAATAATTTTTTATAAGATTTGTAATATCAAGCAACGGCTGCCAAGTCTCTAAAATTGAAAGATGATGGAAGAAAAGTCCCTTCCGAAAAAGTTATGAAAATTTGGTCTCTATTTTTACTTTTTGACTAACTTATCATACTTTTGTTCATGGTTTTAATGCTGGGCCGATTTTCTAGAAGGGAACAATTTGATAAAAAATAACAAAATAGGGATCTAATTTACATGGGTTTATGAGTAGAGACTTTTTGTGCATGAGCTTTGAGAATATGGACCTTTGGTCCAAAACCCCTTTGTATGTTTGTAAAGAAGTATTTTGAATTTGTAAAGAAAGTTTAATTTTAGATCCTATTTTTAAAAGTTTTTTGAATTTGTAAAGCATGTTGAACTATTAGCTTCTACTTTTAGAAACATTTGAATTTGTAAAAAAAAGTTTAATATTAAATCTTACTTTTAATTGATTAAGATGCTATAATATATAGAGGGACGTTCTTGACAGTTTACGTTGGATACCAAAAAAAATGTGACACCAAAGCTATTACAGCTATTAAAAAGATATATAAAATAATAAATAAATAATAATAATTAATGTTCAAATTAACGTGCCAGCTAAAGATAAGAAAGTTTTCAACCTGTCGTAAGTAAAAATACATAAATAACGGCCAGAATATTCCTATCTTCAACGAGAAAGAGAGAAGGGGAAAATCCAAAGGAAGGAGAAAGAAACAGTTAAATGAAAGCATGTTATTGAATCATTAAAAATATTAAAAACTGAAACTCTTCCTCCGCTGTCTCTCTCCTGTCACATCATCCCTGCTTTAATCACAAACCCTAATTTTCCCCAGATCTATACTTGATTTTTTTCCATACAGCTGCCTGAAAATAAAAACATGGATGATATTGAAAAGTATTCCCACAGCCCTGCCCATTTGTCCGTTCTTAGGCGCGACCATGCCTCTCTCCGCAGTCTTGTAAGGACCCTTCCCCGTCTTCCCAAGGCTGGTGAAGTCAACACCGAGGCCGAATCCATTGCCGGCGAAGCCACCGCGGACATCATTTCCTCTGCCATTGACCGTCGTGACGTTCCTAATCGCGAAACCCCTCTCCACCTCGCTGTTCGCTTACGCGATCCCATCTCTGCTGAGATTTTAATGTCCGCGGGTGCAGATTGGTCTTTGCAGAATGCCAATGGCTGGTCCTCTTTGCAGGAGGCGGTTTGTACAAGAGAAGAATCTATTGCTCTAATTATTGCCAGGCATTATCAGCCTTTGGCCTGGGCGAAGTGGTGTCGTCGATTGCCAAGGATTATTTCAAATATGTCCAGGATTAGGGATTTCTATATGGAGATTAGCTTTCATTTCGAGAGTTCTGTAATTCCTTTCATTGGAAAAATTGCTCCTTCTGATACTTATAAGATATGGAAAAGGGGGCCAAATTTGAGAGCTGATATGACATTGGCAGGATTTGATGGGTTTAAGATACAGAGGTCGGATCAGACATTTCTGTTTCTAGGAGATGGGGTGGAAGGGAAGGAAGAATTGGGTCCGGGTTCATTGCTTGTACTTTCACATAAAGAAAAAGAGGTTATGAATGCATTGGAAGGCGCAGGGGCGAAGCCTACAGAGGCAGAAGTAGCACATGAGGTTGCAATGATGTCAAAGACAAATATGTACAGGCCAGGGATTGATGTTACACAGGCAGAGCTGGTGCCACATTTGAATTGGAGGAGGCAGGAGAGGACTGAGGTTGTTGGGGATTGGAAGGCAAAGGTTTATGATATGTTAAATGTGAGTGTCAGTGTTAAGTCTAGAAGAGTTCCAGGTGCTATGACTGATGAAGAGCTGTTTGCAGCTGATAACGAGGAGAAGGCAACAAATGGGGAGAGTTTGGATGACGTTTTGACTGCTGAGGAGAGGAAGCAGTTAAGTTCTGCTCTTAATTGCGATGATGAAGAGGTTAGCAGTGGTGAATCTAACGGTGGTACAAAAGAAAAGAAGGGATGGTTTGGTCTGAGTAGTAATAAGAAGGGTTCTAAAGGTAATGGAGAGGATGTCGAGGATCTGAAAACGATTAAAAATGCAAATGGTAAACCGGAATCAAATAAAGATGGTTTAGGAGATGGTAAGAAAGGGAAAGAGAAAAGTAGTGGGAAGAAAAAAAAGAATGGAGTCACAAGCGAGTCTAATAAGCATGAAAGCGAGTATAAGAAAGGTTTGCGTCCTGTGTTGTGGTTGACACCAGATTTTCCGTTGAAAACAGAGGAACTTCTTCCTTTGCTTGATGTATTAGCGAATAAAGTAAAGGCAGTGAGGAGGCTTAGGGAGCTTCTGACTACTAAGCTACCACAAGGCACATTCCCTGTCAAGGTAATATAATATAATCTTTCTTTTCTAGTACATTATATGAACATGCAATTTTGTTTAATAAAAGCTCGGTTCATTAACATTACTTGATTTCCCGCTTTACAAATGCTCTGTGAACCTTGGTGAATATTTTTGGGATAAGTAGATTTTACATGTTATATTTATATATTGTTAGTAATCTGAAGAAAACAGTGTCATAGTTAGCGATCTTATTTGAAGTAATTAATTTGTGACAAATTATCTCTGTGTTTGAAACATCACCATTTAAAAATATTGTCACAAATTAGAATTGCTTGGGTTCGAGCATGCAGCATCACCATATATAAATATTGCAGGTGAATTCAAATGTACCTTTGCTATTGGAGTAGGTAGTATCTAATTGCTATTTCAAACACATGGATAAATTTTGAAATCATATTTAATGTCAATTAATTAATGAACCTTAGTTTGAATAAGGATCTGAAACTCAATTATATATTTGAGTATATGTTTTTTTAAAGAAAATGGTAATTGTTGCATTGGTATCCAAAATTTTAGAGAATGTTTTGGACTTTGTTTCTCTTAGTAACTCAAACAATTTCGTTGGTTGATCAAGATTTTTATGTCAAGAACGTAAACTATGACTCAAATTTACAAAACTTTTAAGTCTGCAATTTTTTGGACAGCGATTGATTAGTATTCAGCAATGGTTACATTATCAACACAAAAGTTACAGTATTGACATAAATAAAAAATTATTCTTATGCAGTATACTGCCTCATGTTTGAAACAGTATACCATATAACATGTGTTGTTTTTAGAAAAACTAATATATACCAGTGTTTACATTTCAATTTTTAGTGTATATAATATCAATGTTAAATGAGTACAAATGAATATTGAATTGAATATGAGAAAGAAAATTGAGTATAAGTCGGATCTTGGCCTTTCCTGTTGAAAGTAAGAAAAACCATTTAGCTTTTACAAAATAATACATTAAAAGGTATTTGGTATTGCAAAAAAAGCTTCACCAGTGTGAAGTATTTGCTTTGTGTGCGTGTGTGTGTGCGTAAATATATTGAATTTCATCTTTAATAGAGAGTTACAAAGCTATAATTTCTAAAACAAAAATGTTACTAAATAAATAAATTTGAATTTACAATAATTTTAAATATTTGAATTCATATAATAAAAGAATTTCTACATCTATAAATTTATAAAAGAAATTTTAGTAAAGAAATTTAAATGATTTTGCAAAATTATATTGCATTTGAAACGTTTACATTTTTTATATTATAACTATTTAAGCTATGAGTTTCTTGAGAAAATCTCAAAATTGTTATTTTGATGAAACTGTTATTTAGTTTGTATCTAATCCAAATTTCAAACATTTTTAACTGTTATTCATAGCTTGACGCTAAACTAAATCTCACTTATTAATAACATTTCAGTTCATTAATTGCAAATATACCCTGCCACGATTTGAAATAGTGACACTGTGTAATATTATTTTTCCATGTTTTCTAAGTTGAAATCATCTCTATCCATATACCCTCCACAATAATTTTCACAGCCATGGCAAAACAATACTGATTAATATACTTCATTTATTTGAAATCTGATTTGCAGCTTCATATTGTTGAATATGAATTGTTGAGCACTACATAGTTAACCAAATATAGCTTGAATTTGGTTTTGTAATACTAGACGTATATAAAGATTTGCGATTTGCAATAATAATAATTGAGGCATTCTAAGATTTGTGGTTAAGGTAACACTCCTAAATTAAATAACTTTATCAAGAAAAATTAAACAGTAACATTTTTATTTTTGTGGTTAATGTTGCTAAGCAATTAAGGTTCATGATTGAATAATAGGAATGATGTTAAATAAATTCGTGCTAGATGGAATATTTGTGATGAAGGATCAACCTTAGTGCAAGTAATTGAAAGTGGATGGGCAGGTGTTTCATAGACAGATGGAAGGAAGGATGACGCTCTCTGTAACAACGCAAATGGAAAAGTAATAATCCACAGTCACGTTTTCGAATCATGCCAGCATATATATGTCATTTTTTGCCAACGTGCTAGAAAATGGTTTGTTTTCTATGTTAGTTTCAAAATTGATTTGTTTTGGTAATAAGTTCTTCCAATAAGGCTATAATGAATTTTGATACAAAAATTCGGAAACTAAGAAAATTACTTCAGTCTGAATATATAATGGCCAAGCCTTAGTTTGGGAATAATGGAAAAAAGATCCCTAAAAATATCATATAAGTCTGCAGTTGTTAAACGTTCCGAGTTTGTTTCATCATGTTTTGAGATGTATATATCCGTAGTCTATCATTCATCTGAAGTGAGATATAATCAGTTACCAACCAAAGTTCAAGTATTTAACCTAAAAATTTGATTTCTAAAGATTGGTGATGATGTACCAATACTACTTGTATATGGTTATCACACTTTTCAGCTATCACAAGTATTAACATGGATATAGTATATGTATACAACGTAAGTACACACACACATATTGTATATATAAGTGCGTGCGCACATGTGTGTGTCATTTCAGTTGTAGAATCATAACCTCATAAGCTGAAAGCTTTTATAAAATCGTCGGGTTTTGTCAATATTGTATTATGAATTACACCATTCTTTTGTAGTTTACATGAAGTGAATATCATGTATTAGCGTAGTTTTAAGTTTTACATAATCTTGGATAAGCTATTTGTAATCCTATCTTTTATAAAATTATTGACAGTTGGCCAATAAATAAATAAATAAAAAATCTTATCTTTTAAATTATTGATGCTTGGCCAATATTTTTTTTTTTTACAACTTGTATATATGATTGTAGCCATAAAAATTGGTATGAATACTGGAGAATCATAAGTCTATTATTTCATCATAAGCCATTGTCTGCAATGTCTCAAAACTCTTTTTATTTGCTTCTAAAAATTCATGCCAATGTAATACGTTCTTTATCAAGTCACCTAGAATTTCTCCATATTTCTTCAACAGTAATTTTGAAACCAATTCCTCGCTACATAATTTCATTAGTTTTG
The DNA here is from genome assembly GCA_030765085.1 of Allium cepa. NCBI lineage: Eukaryota > Viridiplantae > Streptophyta > Magnoliopsida > Asparagales > Amaryllidaceae > Allium > Allium cepa. The sequence goes on from CM060934.1 coordinate 610,516,347, forward strand.
ACAAGAAAATTTTCGTATGATGGCTGCATAAGGATAAACTTGAAACCCTGTTTCATTTCCATGTAATACTTGTCCATCCATGTCTAAATTCAAGTTCTTTTTATGGAGGTACATTTATTTCTTGGTAGGTCGACCTAAGGTTAGTCTTAGAATATCAACTAATTATTGTACAGTGGTAAGTGATATATTATAGCACTTGAATATATCTAATATTACATCCATTGGTTTTTGTTCACATGTCAGAATTCATGGAGTCCATCTTAATAAACATTGAAATTGATGAGCAAATTAGAAATTTTAACCATCAATTTAGACATTATCATCATTGTATTTAACAGGGGTCAATTTGACTTGTACAGATAGCAATCCCGATTGTTCCTACAATTCGAGTTCTAATAACATTCACAAAATTCGAAGAATTACAACCAGCAGACGAGTTCTCAACTCCTCCATCGAGCCCAAGTCATTTACAAGATAGCAAATCAAGTGACACATCATGGTATTCATGGGTAAGAGGAAAACAGTCCAGCGACAGCGTTGATCTTAAAAACTCAAGGGACGATATCGATCCGTTTCACATACCCCAAGACTACACTTGGGTTGATGCCAATGAGAAGAAGAGAAGGTTGAAAGCAAAGAGAAGCAAGAATAAACGAGCATCAGGTAAAAAGCAGACGTCAAGAAGTAAGACCGAGAGTTCGCAATCCCAATTGATGGATGGGTTTGAGAATTGAAAGTAACCCAGATTTTTTTTTCCCCCCTTTCTCTGATTTATTGAGAGATTCATGTTGTTGTAACTTGTAATGTGTAATTTTCATGAAAGAATTGTAGCATTATCATACATATTGCTGATGGTACCACATGATTTTTTCTTTTCTTTTGGGTGTTTTGTTTCGGAGGTTGATGATGTATTTATCCGTTGTAATCCATCTGTTATATAGCATTACGTGGGATCATGAAATTACACAATGACAAGTTTTTCTCAATCTGTTGCTGTTGGGTGGTACGTATAATGTAAACAGCTGAATGTGTTTATCTTGTATCAGTTTTCAGTTATCAGCATGATGTTGCTTGCAACACTGCCCTACAAAAAGGCTTAAACGGGATGAGTTAGAAATATTTTCCTCGACTTTTTGCTAATTTAGCTGGGTCATATAGCGCCACTCCACTTAAATGGAAAGGTCCAATTTAAGGCCAAGGACATGGACTAATCTATACAATGAATATATCATTGGAAAAAAGAAAGAAAAGCGCATAAAAATAAGTGAAATTGTATTATCTTTATTAATAATTGGCTTGAAAGTTCAAACTTTCGATTCGACCGCAAACTTCCGAAAATACTCTTTACTCATATATAATTTAACACTCATCTGTATATGTTACCAATCCTTTAAAAATTGGATCTAACAAATAAACTCACTTTGCAAATTCAATACGTGCCTTTACAAATAATAATAAACATTAGTATCATTTGAAACTAGTACAAACGCACAACGGTGGGAAAACTGACCGTTTGATGATATAATTATGCAATAAAACATTTGTGCATTAATTTTCAAAAAGAAATATACATTTTCCTTAATTTGACAGAAAAAATAAAATAAAAGTTGTATATTTTCAAACGTTTTTGAATTTCAGTAAACAAACTTGAATCTTTTTGAATGTTTATTTAACATTTACTGCTTTTATTAAATATTTATTATCAAAAAATTCGTTCTAGAACAAACTTAATTATGTTTCAAAAGAAGTTATTAACAAAATTTGAACCTTTTCCCAAAAGTATATTTGAAATTAACTGATTTTGATAAAATGTGAAATTTTCTTAATTAAACATCCAACATTTATAACTAAAATAAGATTGCAAAAGTAATCTGAATATTTTCAGGAAAAAAAACTCATTTATTTGAAGTATAAAAATATCAGTCCTATTAGTCTTACCATTATTTAAATATCAGAAGGATTATGTGTCCATTTTTAAAATTCAAAAATGGCTCGATTTAAACAGACAACCATAACTGGAAACATAAAAAAATTATTTATGAAAATTAAATATGCATCAATAACTTAGTTTGTGAAAGTGAATGACGAGCTATATATAAATGTAGGTGTAGATGAAATGTATTTCTACATGATTTCATTTAAAGATGTTCATCTTTGTTACTTTTTCAAAATTAATGCATGGATGCATAGCAACTCCACTTCAGAAGTAAACATCAAGTTGACTACAACATACGAGTAGCCAAGGGATTCAGGTTAGCTTTGACGAATTCTGGAGGAGATTTGAAGCAGGAGGCTTCCGCGTGTAGATATATAGTGGTTCCGCTGTGCTAGTGTTGTGTCATATTTCTGTGATGTACGTGAGTTGTAATGACTAGACAGATGTTTATAACTGTTTAGTTTGTAATGCATAAGCTGTATAACTCTGATGTATATGATACTATGTAATATCTTATGTGATATAATATAATTTATTCGTTCCACTGTGATAATCTGATGTTGTTTAGTTCTTTTTTTTTTCTATCTTTTCTCTTTTCTATCCCTTTCTTTTCTATTAAAGATGCGTATTTATGTGGAATGAAAGGCGAGCCGTTACATTGTGAGTTGAAGGTGCGTTATTATTCATCATCCATACCCAAAAAGATATCATCCAAACTCCATTGCAAAATTTGATTGCAGACGAACAACTATTGATTTTTGCAATTATAGCAATATCATTGCAATTGATAAAGAAATACGAAATATAAAAATTTGACCAACGAGAAATATTTGGAGTGAACTTTTACTGCACATAAACAAACACTATAACCCTTAAATGTTTCTGACAATTCTTGCAAATCTCCACATCTTGTTTCATGATATAAGACATATGTCATTCAACTCTGGTCACATTTAAGTATGGTAAAATCAAGGTTTGATGATGCAAATAGAAGAGCACGTATGAAGCTAATGTTGACGCATGCAATTAAGCTCTCCCCATCAAAGCTCCACATCATTTTACAAGTCTGCACCCTCCAGTCCATGCTGCAACTACAAGCACTTCACAACTACCAGAGAGGGTTTGAAGATGTATTAGGTTTTTTGGATTTCCGTTGAGTTTCTCAGTTGATTTGTCTTAATTTTTATCACTGAGCTGTTATCTTGGATAGACTATGCACAAAATTGCAATTTTATATTTTCAGTAAAATAACACAATAGTAATATTTTACAATGTTACTGTAACTGAGAATAATTATAACATTTATCTATGCTAATTATATAATTGAGGCTACGCTATAAGTATGACTAAGGAACAATTGATTTGCGTATATACTTGTTATTGTTCACATAAAAATAAATATTGCAATTTTCATGATGCAATTTTCTGTTCTTTTTTTTGTTAGAGAAAACGTTGAATCATTTTAGAAGAAAAGGCAGCAAAGAAACGCCCTAAAACACGAATCGGTGGACGAAAAATTGTCTAACAAAGACGGTAAAGATTGCAAAAATCTAATAATGTAGAATTAACTAGTTTGAATATCCTTGCCTCGTCGAATCCAGGATAATGACCTAGAATAACATATTTCAATCTCAACACTCATAAAAGAGATTGAAGAAGGAAAAAAATAGCTCTTTTGATTTTATAGACAACCAACAGCTTGACAAACGAAGTTTTCATGAGCTACTTTCAAAATCAGAACTTTATTTACCGTGTAGTTCAGTAACATTTGTATAGCTATGATATCAATGTATAATTCAGTTTTGTACACTAGATATAAGGGAAACAATACATTCGATAAATTTTCAGGCACTTAGAATTTCAAAGATTACTTGATAAAATCTTAGGAAAGTCTGCTTCTTAGACTTCTTTTTACCTTTTAAGTCTTACACGAGTCTGCTCAAATTCTTCTTTAGTTGATTCTTATGTTGCTTCTGTATGGTGTCTAGAAACTATTTAGGAAACCAAGGATTCGAACTTCTTCTTCATTTGACCTTGACATTAAGCGAATGATGCAACTAAATCATTCTCTTATTATTATTATTTTAGATCTGTGAGTATTTGATACATGAGTTAGGACATAAATATGTCAAGCAACTAGAAGGAAATGGGAAAACAAAAATTAAATTGAGCTCACTTTAACCTTTGAGTTAAAGGATCAATTGGTGGTTGTAGTCTATATATTTGTTTTTCCCGCTCCTGGAATGCTTTAATTGTTTTGAGCTCTCATGTTTGAACATAAAAAAAGGCAAATTATATTCATATACACTAAAAATCACTTAACATACGCCATTATTTTCCTATAAAAATCTATGACCAAAATACTTTTTTTCTTAATTGCAGTTTTTAATCTTTTCATATGATCCATCAATTAACCTTAAAATTAATGAAATTTGATCCTATCTATATATTTTGATGAAAAAGTTAACAAATTAATTTATCCTGAAACCTAAAATTTTAATTAAGACAACATTCAAAGCTAATTGCTGTAATCTAAAAGTATGTATTTTTTTTCTAAAATTAAAGTTGATTTTATTGAAATTAAGAAATTTTTGAAAAAAATTAAAAAGTTACAATATTGGTGAAAAACAAAAATTCATTTTAGTTTGAATTGTAACTTAATTTAGTGTAAGAAATTTCTAATTTTGTGTCAATAAGTTTTAAGTTTGAATGAGGAAAGTTGAAGAAGATGAAAACAAGGATATTTTTGTAAAAGCCATAATAACATTTGGTGTATAGCAGTTTATTATATTTTGTTGTGTAAGTTTAGCAATTGTTGATGTATGAATAGAATCAGCCAAAAAAAATTAAACAAGTATACAATAAAAGGAAGTTAATTTAAAAGCTTATATGGTGATATGTAAACCGTAGTGCAAAAGTGTATATGTAAAAGGGTGGTGGTAGACTTTTACTTAGATTTGAATATTAGAGAAATGTAAGTGTGGTACAAATCCATGACAGAACTGGATTTTCCAATGGTTTATTTTCTAGTCTCACGTTCTATGAATAATTTCTTTGGACAAAGAAGTGAAGAATTCATTACTATGCATTTAGTTGTTTAATTTTATTCTTAACGAAAAATATAGGTGAAACTACCTTATAAAAACACCAAGCCTGGGCAAGTGGACCGCGTGTCATTGCATACCTCACCCTTTTCTAACTTTGTCTGATCCACTCTGCCATCCGTGATGCTCTACCACTGCCTTGTTCTATAAAAAAATCCAAATTTAATTTTTGCAACAAATCCAGGAATTTCTAACAAGATCACCCAACATAGATGAACCACCCGACCTTTCTCTACAACATAGTACTCTTTGATCATTCTCTTATCATCGATCTACTGTTGGTTGCTAATCGATGGTCATGGCTTCTCTATCGAATTCAGAATTTCCAAAGCATTTTCAGATCAATACAATCGAGTTTCAAAATATGAAATTCACCATTGTGTTTGTGCCGTATGAACTAAAATATCGTAAGGCCTGGTTTTGGATTAATTTGTATATCGGTTTAGTTTGTAATCAGGGAATTCCCGCCATCAGAGAGGGATTAAGGGGAACTCGGGATTAAGGATGAAAAATGAGGGTGAAGATCGTGGCTAGGGTTTCGTGGATTCATATAAATAGTTATTAAGCTGGTTTGTGGGTCGTGTACCTAGTTTGGCCCAAACAGCTATATACATCTTTTAAAACTTGTAAAACTCATGTCTTCCAAATATAACTTCAAATATAATAAATTTATAGTCGAAACAAATTAGCTCTAAAAGACCTGTACGACGATTATAAATATGATACTCAAATCACCCCTTAATTAAAATTCATTTTTAATCAATTTAATATTATCAACGTTAAATTTCTGGGTCGTTACAAATGCACAACAAAATAAAATAATATCCAATTCTCAAAGCATAAAGCATAGCAACCAATCATAAATTATATATAACATATCGAACTTTAAGAGGCATAAGTTATAATACGACCGCTATGCATTAACATAACTCACATACCAAACTCTCTTGAATTTGTATATAAAAAAATGTATTCTACTTTCAAGAATATTAAATACCGGAGTATTCGTAAATTTTTCTCTACCAATAATGTAAATTCTTTATTTTGGTGAAGCTTTTTTGAACTTCTCAACCAACCCATCTCTCTACTGCAGCTACTACTGCATACAAATAAAGGGAAGATGGCATATGCATCCTTTCTCACACCCATATTTTAATCCCACCAAAATTTCAGCCGTTTTTACTGATTCTTCCCGCTTTCTGCTCTACCCACTTTCTTCTCCCTTTGTTTTCTTTTCCAAAATGTCAACTGTCTTTCTTGAACCTTGCTCTGCCTCAGCCACCTAAGACAACCTTCTCCTTCTTCCTTTTCCTCCACAGCCTAAATCGGCCTGCTCTTCTACAAACTACTATATCTGCTCTCCCCACTTTCTCCTTCCACTGTTTTTCTTTACACATGTCAACCGCCTTCCCTGAACCTAAATCAATCTGGGATTTTTTTTGGTTCGGCGACGTACGGACTCGGGTATCATTTGTTTTTCCCTTCTCTGTCGTGTTGATGTCCGGATGTGCTTCTTGCCGAAGTTACTTGCAGGCTCAGGGTGAACGAAGGTTGACGAAGTTCACTAATTAATACCCAAATCATCCACCTTTAATGAAGCTTATGGAACAGCGACGAAGTCATTGACTTCCAGATCTCCGAACGAAGTCGATGCGAAATTCAACTTCGTCAACACAAATGTTTAATCCCCTCGACAAAGCCTAAGCATATCGACTAACATCAAAATCATCGACATTCAGTAATGTTATTTGACTTTGAAGTGATAGATGATGTCGCTATTACCCAATTTCTAAGTAAATTATGTCGCCACCGCTCATGCCATCGTCAATCTGACAAGCATTACGGATGGTCTCGCTCAAGGTATGGGATTTTTACTCTAGCTTAATAGTTTCATTTTAACGATTTACAAGTCTAAACATATGAATTTTTAAAGCATTCAAATTTCAAGTACTGTGGGTATTTTAGATTTATTTTCGAGCATTGCAATTTACAAATCTAAAAAACAACAAGCTCAAAAATGAGGAATTCTACGTCACTTTGATTTCATAATCCACTTAAGTTTGTCATTGATTTTGAATGTCTGGTTTTTCAACCTGTATTTGCCTATATGTTTCCATACATACTTGAAAGTTTTACATGGATCAAATATGGTAGGTATTTCACATTTAATGTCGAATATTGCAATTTACAAATCTACAAAACCAACAACCTCTAACCTTATCTGCTTATACAAGCCGATCTATTATTTTCAAAAATGAGGAATTCGACAACAATTTGATTTCATAAGCCACTTAAGCTTGTCATCGATTTTGAATGTCTGAATTTTCAACCTGTGTCGGCATATATGTTTTCATTCATACTTGAAGGATATACATGGGATCAAATACTGTAGCTATTTCAGATTTAATTTCGAGCATTGCGATTTACAAATATAAAAAACCAACAAGCTCCAACCTTTTCTGCTTATACAAGCTGATCTATTATTTTCAAAACTGAGGCATTCGACATAAATTTGATTTCATCAGCCTGTTAAGTTTGTCATCGATTTTGAATGTCTGAATTTTCAACCTCTATCTGCATATATGTTTTCATACATACTTAAAAAGTTTTACATGGGATCAAATACTGTAGCTTTTTCATATTTGATTTCGAGCGTTGCAATTAACAAATCTAAAAATCCAACAAGCTCTATTTCCAAATATGGGGATTTCGACATAATTTGATTTTATAAGCCTCTTAAGTTTTTCAATGATTTTAAATGTCTGAATTTTCAACTTGTATCTGCATATATGTTTTCATACATACTTGAAATTTTTACATGGGAAAGGATTCGTACATGTACTTTGGTTTCCAATTTATATTACTTCATTTATATTACTGCATTAGATTGTGGTTCTCAGTGGGTCAACTTTTATCTACAGATATAACTGCAGTTTCATATATTTGGGTTTATGAATTTACAACAGCCAAATTTATACAGTTTACTTCCAGGCTCAGGGTGAAGGAGGCTCGACGAAGTTCATCAATTACTAACAAAATCTAGAGCTTATGGAACGACATCAAAGTCATTAACTCGTTAAATTCCAGATCCCTTGACAAAGCCGAGGCGAAATTCAGCTTCATCAATAAACATGCTTCCTCTCGTCGACAAAGACGGAGTAGATCAAGTAACATCAAAGCCTTCGAGATTCTTTAATGGTTTTTGAGTTTGAAGTCATCGCTGATGTTGCTGTTAGTCAATTACAGAGGTAAACGATGTCGTCTGTCTGTATCATTGTAAATGGTAACCATCACCACTCACGACGTAATGAATCTGACAATCAGCTGTGCTAGTCTCGCTCAAGGTATGGGATTTTTACTCTAGATTAATAGCTTCATTTTGATGATTTACAAATCTACAAAGATGAACTTTTAAAGGATTCAAACTTAAAATAATCAAGATATTTCAGATTTCATTTCAAACATTGCATTTTAACAATCTAAACAACCAATAAATTCTAAGGTTATCTGCTTATATAAGATGATCTATTATTTTCAAAAATGAGGAATTCTAAATGAATTTGATTTCATAACCCGCTTAAGTCTGTCATGAATTTTGATTTGAGGATCATGAATGTTTGAATTTTCAAGCATACCAATATCATATATTTGTATGCAAGTTTCATATGTATCTGCATTTATATTTTCATACACACTTGCAATTTTTACATGGGAAAGGATTCATCCATATGCTTTGGGTTTAAAGTACATATATCCTTAAAGCTTAAATATATAAACTGAATTTTTCTGCTTTGATTTTGACTGTATACTACTTCATTTATATTAGTGGATTAAACTGTGGTTCTGAGTAGGTTTACTTTTTCCTACAGCTAAAAGTGCAATTTAACATGTTTGGGTATTTGCAACTGTCAAATTTACACAGTTTTAGGCATGTCAAGGTTTTGGGATCTACCAATTTTTGAACATATGACCTCCTGTCAGTATAAGTATAGGGTTAAGAATGTACATATTAAATTTTAAATGCACAAACATATCAAATATGTCCGGATTTAAAATATATAATATTTCTGTTTATATATATGTGTGTGTGTGTGTATATATATCTTTAATAATAGTTGTAATACCTCTGTATCACACCTTTTTGGTATAAACGCGAACTACCAAAAATTTCCCTCTACAAGTATTATTAAATCTTAATATTACTTAAAAATAGGATCTAACGGATAAGTTTCCTTTACCAATTCAAAACAGCCCTTTATGGATATTATGGAAATCTTAATATCACTTAAAAATAGGATCTAACAAATAATATTTTTTTCAAAGTCATCTTTTATTAATTAATAATAGAAATAAAAATTCAAACTAATAAAAAAAGTTCGTTCTTTATTAATTAATAATAGAAATAAAAATTCAAACCAACATAACACTAGATGGTGCAATTAAGAAGTAAAATTAAGACTAATTGCATATCATTTTAACGTAAAAATATAGTTAAATATTTGTGTGAATCGTATTTTTTCGATGAAATTAAACGTATACAATTTGTAAAAAAAATTCACACGCGAAATGTATGTCATCATCACGCGCGAAGCGCGTGCAGTACCACTTGTGTGTGTGTATATATATATATATATGGTTTTATGCTTTCGAATGTACATCGATTTTCAAGTGAGTATTACAAAATATTTCGGTTACTCAGTACCGACTTATTCCATGTTGAGTAGTTTTGTTTTTTAACCGTTCAAACTTCAAAATATCTCCTCCATTTTTCCCTTCCCTATTTAACTTCACAAATATCCACTCTGCTTAAACTATGCTTCCTCTCCCCTCTCTACATACGTCTACACTCTTGCTGCGACTAGGTAATCCATCCCCTTTTTACTTTTTTACACTACTGCTTCAAACTTCACTCACCCCTGGCTTACTATTAAATTCTCATTCCTTATTTTTTACCAACTCTTGAACATCAACATTTTTTTCATTACATCAACTATACCTTACTTCTTTTCCATGTTTATTCATCATTTAATGATTTTAATATTTTTTCCTCCTCTGAATGACATACATACGGACGATCAACAACGCGAACAACATCGGTTGGCACAACGAGCACGACGTGAAAGAATGTCCAACGATGCGCTACAACTTCAGCTGGCTAACCGTAGACGACAACGGCGTGCACAACAGATGCCCACATCTGAATTGCAACCACCACGTACAACAGGTACCTTTTTCGTTCACCCTCCCCTTCTGTTTTTCTCCTTTACGATTAACAACATTCTAGATAGCAAAAATACTAATATTCAAAATGAATACCGTTCTGGAATTCGAGTCAGGTGTTTATTAACACACTAATTGAACTTTCTTGAAAATACATGAGATTCAGTTGGCTACGTACATACTACTAACGTGTACATGATGAAATATGTATTCTAAACTTTGAGAAGTTACAGCTAATTTTGGTGTAATGCATCATTACAACATATATTTTTTTCTTACTTCACAACTAATATATTTCAACACAATAAGTTGTATGTTCATGTATATGCTACGGTGAAACATGTACAACTTTACATCAGGTTTTAAAAAACAGAAGCTTTGAAATATACATATGAATTTCTTAACTTGCTTTTTAGTTTATTTCGAAATGTATGTCAACTGTATTTCAAACTAACAAACTTTAAATATGTGTTCAAGTTCTGCTCTTGAAGCTCTTAACTTATTTTTTACATCAGCTTTCAAAAATATATATTTTGATGTTCATGAATAAAGGATTCAACAGTAAGATTTTGAAACGAGTATTGACTGTAATCTACATGTCTTCGTTTGGTAAGCCAAAATGTATCAACGGTTTTAGGTTTTGGCATATACAATTTGAAAGTATATGAAAGTTTCATAGATATATAATATCTCACTTTTTGAAAATGTAGTTTCAAATATAAATGCAACAAGTTTGGCTGCAACAGTCAGGTCTATTCGGTTCCATAATATGTTCAGCTTTTGAATATAAGCAATTTTATACATAGCTTCAATTAAAAATACATGTTATACAAGTAATATGACTTTCTTAATATGCAATTTGGTTTATTTCTAACTGTATGTCAGCAGTATTTCCACGTAACAGACTTTAAATATGTGTTCGACTCCAGACCTTGAAGCTCTTACGTGATTTTATACATCAGCTATACAAAATATAGATTTTGAAGCTCTTCAATATCTATTTGAACTGTTATAATTTTAAATGAATATTTACTATACTCTACATGTCTTTATTTCATAGGACAAAAGGTTTCAACAGATTCAGGTTTAGGCATATACTCTTTCAAAATATATAAAACTTTCACAGATGTATAATGTATCAATTTTTAAAACTATAATTTCAAATATAACTGCAACAAGTTTGGTCGCAAGATTCAGGTCTATTCGGTTCCACAATACGTTCACCTTTTGAATATATGCATTTTTATACATAGCTTTGATTGAAAATACAGATTCTACAAGTAGTATGAACTTCTGAATATGCAGTTTGGTTTATTTCTACTTGTATGTCTGTTGTATTTCAAAGTAACCGGCTTTAAATATGTGTTCAACTTCTGAACTTGAAGCTCTTATCTGATTTTCAACAGGTTTCCAAAGATTCGGGTTTTGGCATTTCAAAATATATGAAAGTTTCAAATATATATAATACATCAATTTAGATATTGTAATTTCAAATACACATGCACAAACTTTGATTTCAACATTCAGGTCTATATGGTTCTACGCTATGTTCAGCTTTTGAATATACACACTTTTATACATAACTTTGACTGCAAATACAAATTGTAAAAATAAAGTGATTTTCAAACTACAAACTTTTAGGTGCATATTGGATTTTGGAAATGTATTAATTACCATATATAGTTTTTTTTTACCACACAGTTCTAAATCTTCAACTTTCAACTGAACTACAAAGTTTGACGATGTAAAACTTTGGATGTGTACCATCACATTTGCAAACCAAAAAATTTTGTCACGTACCATCATATTTTGAAAACATAAACGAAAACCAATGACTCTTGTATATTTTAATAGACAGCCTTTTATATAGTTCTGCATATACTCAAATTTGGTTTTAGATGCGTGAGTACCTTTTTTAGTTGTACAACCTTTTAGACACATGACTACCTATTTTAGTCTTTTCTATGATACTCTTCAGTTACCTATTTTTGCTCCCTATATCTCCTGTCTACCTTTCATGAATTATTACTTCACACTGACTCCATAAACTCCCTACATACAAGTAAAAAATTTATAGACAGTATTACAATTTTACTTTGCTTAAACTCCTAGTAAATTCTTCACAGATATTTGCAAAATATATTTTTACATAACATTTCGAATTAAATCAACGCAAAATACGATGTACCATTTCTGAACCAATTAAATTAAGGCAATCGGCAATTAATTCCATACCTTATGGCTATATGTACATTCACCACGTTAACAAATTTCGCCACATTTCACCTATAATTACTACATACTTGATGATATATACTTTTTTTGTTATCCGTGACTGCTTGATTTATTCTAATTCACCTTCCTCTACTTTGTCCTCACCTATAACATTATGGACAGTCAACTGAAATGAAACTACTACAAAGCAATAATTACTACCACTTCCTTACCATGCAGCAGTAATATATATATGTATATATACATATTAGATATACCAGCATTTTTACCATACACTGTCGCCCTTCTATTCTAATTTTTTTTATCTCACTTCCGATGCATCTATAGAAACTGCACCATATGAAAATCAGGAAGTTACAGAACCTTTGCCACCTGTTCCCACCAATCACAACCGCGGTTGAAACTTTATCGCAAACTGTACTCTTTGTAATCGCCTACTGCCAGAACCCACAAACTGCTCATTTTGTGCAGCCAAAATGTTATATGCTAAAACTTCACAAAATTGTTGTTCCAATGGAAATATTACCACCTCTTGACATACTGCTCCACACCAATTAGTTAACTTATTTACGACCAAGGTGAAATTGGTATAATGCATTTGCTTTTACATCTATGGGTGCACATATAGATCAAAATCTAGCGAATGCAACGGTTGAAATTTATTCGTATTGTGCACAATGTTCTATATATCATCGTATTGGAAGCGTTTTACCTACATCTGAAAGTAGACCAAGATATTTACAACTATATATATATATATATGACACAGAGCATGAGACTGAAAATCGACAACTCGATAATAAGTCACTGAGATCGGATGTGCTTCTTCGTTTACAACACATTTTAGATACATACAACCCTTACGTATGCATCTTCCATCAATTTGGGAAACATGACGATATCGAAATTTGTAGAATTAAAATAAAGTAAACCGCATCTTCACGAATTACCAACTGAATCACAAGTAGCTGGGATAGTCGTAGGCGACGAAGCAGATGACTTGCATGGTAGGGACATAGTTGAAACAAGAAGTGGAAATCTACAATGCATACCAGATTCATCCACATTTTATGATCCACTACATATCCTCTCTTACTCCCATATGGTGAACATAGGTGGGATTTGAACGTTCACGACAATGGAAACAATCACATTAGCTGCGCATCTTACCACTCCCATCTTATACAGTTATATGTGCTACGCTATTAATTATCAATACAATAAGGAATCTTCATTTTGCATCTCAATAATTTTGCCTTTATTTTCGCCTGTAGAAAAATTCAATGTTCCAAATTTAAATACCAATATTTTTGCACATTTTGAACATATCGTTTACTCTATAAATATTTTTCACCTCCTCTCCTGTTACCCATTACATTCTGTTTCACTATTTCAAAGGCATACTAATATATTATTGTCGCTCTAGATCCGACCAGGAGATAGATCGCTTATTTTGTTCGGTGGACGTATGTTTCAATATGCAGTTGTCATGTTTATGAAAATAAAAACAATGCACCTTAGATTTCTTCGTAATAACCAAGATACCATTAGGGCTGATCTATATCAGGTTAACAAGATTTTGTCACCATGGGAGAGACATCGACCGGTAAGTTCTTCACGTTCAGCACGTCATATTATATGGTTACTACCTATTCTCTACGGCCTTTATTTCTAACCAATTCAAAAACTCATCAACTTAGGTAATATTGGTGTCCGAAAAATTCTTCCACCATCTCATACTGGTAGTCCATGTGATATGCACCAGCGGTACTAAGATGCAATGGCAGTAGTGCAAAGGTATGGAAAACCTGATTTATTTATTATTATAACATGTAATGCCAAATGAGTTGAAATTACTAATGAACTTCTTCCCGGTCAACAACCACCCTATAAACCAGATTCAATGACAAGAATTTTTCACGCTAAATTAAAACAATTAAAACATGGTTTAGTCGACAAAGGCGTTCTAGGTAAAGTCATCGCTCATGTCCATGTCATTGAATTTCTAAAAAGAGGACTACCACACTCATATATTATGCTTATTTTAGCTGAAAATGATAAGATTGGTAATCCCAATGAATACGATCATTTAGCTAGAGCTGAAATTCTCATGACAGATGCTGAACCTGATTTGTATATTGCTGTTATGAAACACATGATTCATCATCCCTGTGGTCGCTTAAATCCTAATGCAGTTTGTATGAAAAACGGCGTGTGTAAGAAACGGGTTCCTAAATCTTTCACTTTCGTCACTTTACAAGGAAATGAGACGTATCCAATTTACAGATGCCTCGATAATGAGATTCAGGGTCAAACAGTGGAACACACAACTGACAACTGTTGGGTAGTTCCTTATAATCTCCACTTACTTTTGAAATATGATTGTCATATAAATGTTGAGATTTGCTCAAGTATTAAATCCATAATACACACACGTTTACAAGGGGCCAAATCGAGTGTCAGTTTGTGTATCTACTGCACCGGCTGATAACGGGGATGAAATTTCAAAATTCACTAACGCATGATGGGTCTGTGCTCCAGAAGCCTTATGGAGAATATTTAAATTTTCGCTCAATAACATTTCCCCCTCTGTTATTGGTTTACAAATTCATCTACCAAACAGACAATCCGTACACTTTTCTCTGACTGAATAGTTGCAACATGTTCTGAATGATCAGCACAGATCTAAAACAATGCTTACTGAATTCTTTCATACAAATGTTACATCTACCGACGCACGACAGTACTTTTATGATGAGTTTTCAGAGAAATGTTGGTGGGACCATAAACAAAAGGAGTGGATTCGTAGACAAAATAATTGTATGATAATAGGCATAATGTTCAAGGTATCCCCTGTAGAAGGCGGTCGTTATTTTTTAAAACTGTTATTAACGCATGTTAAGGGACCACTATCCTTTACTCTTTTGCTTACCGTTGTTGGAATACAGTTTTATACATTCAAAGAAGCGGCCGAACATAGAGGTTTATTAGAAAATGATGATAGTATTAAACATTATTTTGACGGATGCTTCAAACACACATATGCATACTACACTACGGAGGTAATTCATCACGATTTCGGTATACTGTGAGCCAAGTCATGTGTGACAGTTGTGGGATGAATTTTGTCCGCATTTAGTCGAAGATTATCAACATACTTCTACTTTCATAGCTAACAATGCTTATTTATTACTTCGATGGCTTTTCGATCTTAACGACCTACTCAACCAATATAATAAATCAGTTTTTGATTATGACTTACCTCATGATACTCTTAATTACTCTACCGATTATAGTACGTCAAGCATTATTTTACATGAACAATCAGTCGAAATACCACTACACAACATATAATCCATAAATAACTTCAATTTACGACAGAAGAAGGCTTTTACTATGATGATGAATTCAATGAACTTTAGAACAAATTCAATTTACTTCATCGATGATCCAAGTGAAACCAGAAAAACATATTTATATCGAGCAATTTAGCTCACTCAAGGAGTCAGAGTCTCATTGCAATTGCAGTTGCCACTTTAGGAATTGCTTCTATAGCTTTACCCGGTGGTTAAACTGCGCATTGTCGATTTAAAATATCAATAAATCTGGATTCTTTCTCCATCTATTATATTCCTAAAAAATCCGATATAGCTAAATTACTATGCTAATCAACTGTTATAATATGGGATAAAGCCATAATGGCTCATCGCCATGCTTTTTGGGCAGTGGACAGAACGTTAAAACATCTAACCAATACCGATAAACCATTTAGTGGTAAAGTGTCATTTTAGGAGGTGATTTTCGTCAAGTTTTGCCTATTGTTATGAAAGATACTAGAGTTCAAACAGTTGATGCATGTATAGTACAACCAAACTTATAGTCGTCCGTTCACGTCATACACCTAATGGAAAATATGCATGCTTGAAATGATCATTTATACGTTGATTTTCTTTTACGTATTGGCAATGGGGAGGAACCATATGTACAAGATGACATGATCAAAGTCCCGGATGATATTGTTACAAATTTGATTAACTCAAACTCCGTTCACTCTTTGATTAACTATTTTTCCCCAACATTCCTACTAGACTGTACGATATTGATTATATTATGAATAGAGCTATATTAGCACCAACAAATGAGACAGTTGATGAACTCAGCAGTAAAGTAACAACCATGTTTCCAGGCATGGACCACATTTATTATTCCTTTGATTCAGTTGAAAATGATACGAATAATTTGTACCAACCAGAATTCTTGCATTCTCTAACTCTAGGTGGATTACCTCCTCATGAACTAACTCTTAAAGAGGGATCCCCAATCATACTGCATAGGAATATTGAAACTAAAATTGGATTATGCAATGGAGTCCGGTTAATATGTCATGTTTTCCATAGAAATCTTATAGATGCTGAAATCACAGTTGGCCATTTTCAAGATACAAGAGTATTTATTCCCCGCATACCATTAAAGCCGTCAGAAAATATCAACATGTCTTTCACCCTAATTCGAAAATAATCCACAATAAAATTAGCTTCTGCAATAACAATTAACAAGTCTCAAGGCCAAACAATTCCAAACGTTGACATCTATCTTCTACAACATGTTTTTAGCCATGGTTAACTTTAGTAGCTTTGTTCCGAGGTATCGGACGTCCAACAACAAAGGTTTAGTACAAAATGGAAAAATTCAAAGGAAAGTAATAACTTATACTAAAATGTAGTTTACACAGATGTTTTACCACATGTAAACAAAACATGGCTCAATCATCATAAACTTATTGCATGCAACTATTTTTGCTCTACTAATAATTTTCTTCAACAGTGAGGACTGCCATTACAAAGTTGACTACCGCTCACTCCTTAGAGTTCGCTCCACTTCATGTTCGGGGACAGTTCATTTTTGACAGTCCAGCCAATTCTGTGCATACCATCACCTGACTGTTGACAAACCACTCAGCAGGTACGTCCACATCTCCTTTGAATTTACTATCTCCTTTCCTACTCTGTTTTCATAGTTTTTTTACAGACTATATATCTCACAGCTTACATGACTCAATTCCAATTAGTTTCACACAATCCGAACTATCAATTTTCTGTCCAAAAGTGATGTTCTCACAGACCATTTTCCACTTATACACCTATCTTTTACATGTACGACAACTATACTACTGTTAATTTCATATTGTTCAAGTTATGGATATTTCTAATCCTCTTTTGGACTACTAATATTATAATACATTACACACGACTGTGATACACAAACACATACATATTTTACATAATGGTGATGTACAGTAAATAATATTCTAGTTTCACATACATGTCTTACAGGTTATCTCAATATGCAGTTGAGCAAAACTTTGGTGAATACAGATTATATTATCACCATAAAAGGGCATGTTCTCTATTATTATACCATGTAACGGCAATCTGAAGGGTTCAGCATGAAAGGTGGTGTGAAATTCTCGGTTTGACATGAAAGCCAATAAGCTTTTCCAATCGGGTACACAATAACATTGTTCAAGGTGAAGAAAAAGTTAGGACTCCTACAGCGCGCTAACACAAATTGTGAGCAACTGTGTAATTCTCTCTGGAAAATGAGAATCGGAGTACCCGAGTGGAGGAAGTGCTTACTTCAATGGCTCGTTGCATTTTTGCTTCACTTTTATATACTTTTGTCAGCTATTTTTTTTTATTAGTAACTGTTTCGCACGTACATGGTTGCATTGAATGCAAGCCGCCTATGATGTATGATTAAGCACACGTACTTTCTTTTCTCTGCTATTCCTATTTGAAATTTTACTCTACATTTTTGATTAACAGTTAATTTATCTGTTCACGTCAATTTTGAATAATACTTTACATACATCTTTGGTACACAAAAACCAGTAAAAAAATTATTTGCTTCCTGCAACTTCCTTACAGCTCTGGTCCACGCGTTCACATATGTTCACCCTGCTCCAGCTCTATTATCCGTACTGTACTGTACACCTAGTTGTGGTAAACAGGTTTCTATTATGTACCCTGTTGTGGCCAAAAGAAATTATATAACGATAATACATACGACATACATTATTATGTTGTATGCTAGGGTAACCCAGTGCATCTCTTACTTTTTCCCCAACTTTTCTTATATCCTTTTAACTCAAAACGTTACTACACCTCTACACCTTTCCTACATAATTTTAACTCAAAACCTCACAACTATCTTTATACGTAAACAATTCAACTCATTCCACTTAACCTTCCGCTCTCCATCACACGCCCCCTTATCACGCCACATCACACTATATATATCTCTTCCACTATTTGTTTTTACTGTATAAGCTCTATTAGCTTTCATTTTCCTCCAAAACTACATGCACTTTTCGTCCTTAGCAGAACGACAAAGTTAGTACTTCCTTCTCTCATTCTTTCCCGCTTATTTTTAAATTTCCCCCCTTCAACCACTATACAGTATCAGCTACTCTCCACTATCATCTTCGACATTGTAATCAATTTTCTACTATTTTTTTTCAACCACATGTTTTAATTTTATTTCTCAATTAATATTTTATCACGCAGCGCAAATCTTTACTACAAAATAAAGACACTACATCCACTTCTTCAGATAAAATCAAACGTAAAAGCACACGTTTAAAGAACATACCGTTCTTTAATCTGAATCGGAACATCATAACAACTCGGATATCAACGTTCACCTGCCACTGCATTCACTTTTTGAAAAAACCATTAAAAAAATGACTAAATTTTTCACTTTTACGACAATGATGTACAGGTGCAGTATCTGCTAAACCACAACTTCTTCCTCAATGTTCTGACAATGATAATTGGATGCTTTTTTTACTCCTGAAGTGATATTTGACAATTTATTTACTTCTGCATTCTTTGCTACACATATATATGTTTATGTGTTTATATATAGATACATATATGTGTGTCAGTGTATATATGCCTATATGTGTGTGCGTATAATAGTAGAGATATGTTTACACATTTCCATATACATGCATGCGCCACATTACACTTCCTACTACTTTATCTATCATTTTTTTTCCCCTCTTATAGATTGAGCAACGTGATAAGATTCTTGATCGTTTTCTCGCTGACCGTTCGCAATAACGCTCCTACTTTCTGCAACTTTTTTACTTCTTCCACACCGTTCAGAATACATTTTAATAAGTTTGTTCGCCACTGCAACATTATGCATTTTTTTCTTCTTTTCAATAACCACTGTAATTTTCAACACTCCTGTACAACTGCTGTAGTTTATGCTTTTATACTCACATTTGTACTGTGTACTACGAATTTAACCTACAATCTTACCCGTTACACCTTCTAAATTTATAACCGTGGTCCTCGATAGCATCATGGTTTAATGCCCAACTATATTATCCTGATATAATTGTTTTTGTCCTATCATTTTCGAACCTGCCGTAATTTCTAATATATATATGGTCTGCTATTTTACCTTTTGTACTGCAACATATGTACTTATAGGTCATGTTGCCATTTTGGATTTTTTTTTCCCACCTGCACGTAGATACTACATAAATTGCAACCCCTAATATGACATACGATTTGATTTGGAATTGCTTTGACTTGATAAAAAATGAAAAATTTTGGCCACGTGACCAAAATTTACTCCGACGTCTGCGATATGACCGCATGAGTATCCAGCTCTTAAAATACATACAACTTACCCATCCATTATATTTGGTTTTAAACTGATATTAACGTATGACCATGATTTATTGTTTTTCTTACTGCTTATTTCATTTACCACCAACAACTGAAATTCAGCTGATGCAGTTCCGTTAAACAAATTAACAATAGATGATTGGTCACCAGACTTTTCAGCAAACTATAACCACAATCTTTTCCACTGCAACATATATTGCTACCATACATCGTACATAAATACGGTCAATTCTGTCAACTTTGATAAATACGTATGAAGTTAGGTGCAAGACTGTTTTGCACTGAAAATAACAAATCTATCTAGTAATCACTTAATACATAATACATGGGTAGACTGCTATAACCATCTGTAACATCCAAAGTTTTCTACAATCCGATATACATGCCCTACTACTCAAAAACAAGGGTGGTATGCATTGTTTGGTAAATACGTCTGTGTATGCGGTTCTAAATGACACCAGCTAAGCATCAATACATCTAAGTTTGCACTTTATAGTATTCAAAATTTTAGCAAATATTATACTAAATATAACACACCGTTTGAACTTTTTTACCAGCACTTTTACAGAATTTAGTATTCACTGTAGCCAAAAAAAATAAATAAATAAATAATACTGCCACAAACTTCTGTTCAGCTTCATAGGACATGCATATGACATGAACTGAATGCCCTTTCAAATTTCAACACATTACCTCTATATGTCACATGCCACTATTTTTACGCATTTTTAACTCATGATCCACACACCGGACCATCAACAATTGATTCATATTACCTACCATTATTGGATCTGTGTGGCCATCAACCACATCAAATTACAAGTGAACTACAAAAAGGCTTCTCCATGGGAATACCATTTCCTACTAGCTTGTTGCTTTTACAAATTTATTACCTCACAATTCATGCAGGTATGGTTTCAACTGTTTTCGATTTTCATGCATTAGTCTCCAACTGTCACAAGTTATTCTTCGGAAAATACTACTCTACTTTCCAGTATTATTACTTTGTCATGCAACGCCATATGACATTTTCCTACCTCAACTTTCCTAAACATATAGTTGACCTTTTTTTTTTCACATAGCTGCTCCTCCGACACCTTTCTATGCTCAAGTCACGTGATAAAAATATTTTACTATAGACATGTTTTCGTATCACTTCATAAACAGTTATGCGTTAAACTAAAAGTGCTACTATACTACAACCTGTCTCATCATTTGTAATTGCTTTGATTCTATTTTATAACTACCGACAAACAGTCCAGTTTGTATTCCTATTGCTGGCCTGTCCTTCTACGAAAGACACTGGTCTTCTGTCTTCTTTGCCACTTAATCAATTTATAAGTCTGCATCATATTTTTTTGTCCTTTTATGATAAAAAGTAACCAATTTTTTTTACTACACACCCTGCCTCACGAAAAGGAAAGTTGGACTATTTCCCTGCTCTTGATTTTTGGCATACCATATTATACACTTCTCCACTACAAGATAATACGGCTATTCCAACAGCTCCTAGTCGTTGGCGGCCGTTGGAATAGCCGTTGAAATAAATCCCACGCCTTCCAATGCCTTCCAACGGATCATTTCCAACGGAATTTCCAACGGCCGCTAACGGCTTCGAGCCGTTGGAATCCGTTAGACACCGTTACAATAAAATGGCCAATAAGCCGTTGGAAGCCGTTGAAAATACTGGGTTTATTTTGCTGTAAAACAGCAAGCCTATTTACCTTCCACCCACATGTTAAATTTTGGTGATACAAAATCACAAATAGAAGGAAACAAATATGCAAAAGGAAAAGTAATCACGTTTGTTCATTATGGAAATGCATAAATAATTGGATTGCATTTGAATGAGATGGTAAGGAATATCTGCATGCGCATGTTGTGGAATAATATATATGCAAAATGATATGCATATTATTTCTTTCTTCGTAATCACATTGCTTTGGGATTATTTTCTTCCATCTTTGGAACGAGTGAATTACTTGCTATGTTTGCGCGATTTGTTACCATTGTAATTTGCCTCCATTATCTTCTTACCATATTTTGGTAATTTGATTGATGATTCACATGAATTTATGTTGAATATATATTGAGGGTAGACTTCATTGTAAACCCATCCTGGTATTCAGCCAGCGATCTCCAGATAGAGTGTCTCTTCTTGTTATCCCTAATTTGGGGCTTTGGTAAGTAAACTCTTATTTTGTAATCTCTTGTAATTCTCTCAAGTGTAATAAAATCTCTCTCTTTTAGACTGGACGTACACTATCTAGATGATAGTGGAACCAGTATAAATATTGTGCATCTTCTTTTTTCTTTATAGTTAAGTACTATATATTTGGAGTATAGAATAATTGCTGCTGATTACGTGATGTTCAAATTGGCAAATCTAGATCCTATGTTTATTGTCTTTCCGCATTTGTGCATTTTTTGCACAACAGATTGGTATCAGAGCTAGGCGATTTGTTTCAATTTGTGTATCAATGACTTCTAGAAAGAGCGGCAGATCTGATGGTGATTATGCTATTACTCATTTGGATGGAAAAGGAGATTTTATGCAATATGAAGTGGAGGAGATTAGGTTGAGAGAGAAGAGTATTCCAGTCTTGGAAATTTGGTGATAAGGAGTTTACTGTGTTGAAGGGACAGCTGGATTTTGAAAACTTGTATCTGCTTCATGGCTCGATGTTGATGTGAGAGTCTTATGTTGATTTCCATGGAAAATTTGTTGTTTGGCAGATAAGTGGATTTGAAAATTTATATCTGCTTTATGACTCGATGTTGATGTGAGAGTCTTATGTTGATTTCCATGAGAAATTTGTTGTTTGGCAGATAAGGTATGTGGAAGGAGAGAGATTTTTTTCTTGTATACAGAGATTTGGATTAGCCTTGTTATGTCCGTTGGCTTTTATTTGTTGGCTCTGTATTTGGATTGGTGATTGAGAGAATTTTTTGGCCTTGGTGGCTTTGAGATTATTTTGGTATCTACTTTCTTTTGATT
Organism: Allium cepa; assembly: GCA_030765085.1. Taxonomy (NCBI): domain Eukaryota; kingdom Viridiplantae; phylum Streptophyta; class Magnoliopsida; order Asparagales; family Amaryllidaceae; genus Allium; species Allium cepa. The sequence continues at coordinate 610,539,543 of CM060934.1, forward strand.
TTGGATATTTGCAACATTTTGTTGGCAGGCGGGGACATAGTCTGAGCTCGTTAGCATGGTGTCATGGGGGGTGGCCTTGCCGGAACCCATTGGGTAAATATTCATTTTTGGTATGTATCTCGTTGAGAGATTTTGGTTGAAGGTGGAGTTTGATTTGAAGAGTTTTATGTTGAGAAGAGAATTTGACTCGAGGTGGAGTGTTGGAAATATGTGATTTTGCATCAAGGTGGAGTGTTAAATTTTGGTGATACAAAATCACAAATAGAAGGAAACAAATATGCAAAAGGAAAAGTAATCACGTTTGTTCATTATGGAAATGCATAAATAATTGGATCTCATTTGAATGAGATGGTAAGGAATATCTGCATGCGCATGTTGTGGAATAATATATATGCAAAATGATATGCATATTATTTCTTTCTTCGTAATCACATTGCTTTGGGATTATTTTCTTCCATCTTTGGAACGAGTGAATTACTTGCTATGTTTGCACGATTTGTTACCATTGTAATTTGCCTCCATTATCTTCTTACCATATTTTGGTAATTTGATTGATGATTCACATGAATTTATGTTGAATATATATTGAGGGTAGACTTCATTGTAAACCCATCCTGATATTCAGCCAGCGATCTCCAGATAGAGTGTCTCTTCTTGTTATCCCTAATTTGGGGCTTGGTATGTAAACTCTTATTTTGTAATCTCTTGTAATTCTCTCAAGTGTAATAAAATCTCTCTCTTTTACACTGGACGTACACTATCTAGATGATAGTGGAACCAGTATAAATATTGTGCATCTTCTTTTTTCTTTATAGTTAAGTACTATATATTTGGAGTATAGAATAATTGCTGCTGATTACGTGATGTTCAAATTGGCAAATCTAGATCATATGTTTATTGTCTTTCCGCATTTGTGCATTTTTTGCACAACACCACACCATTTCCAATCCATTCAATTTCCATTCCATTTCCAATCAATTCCACATATATATATCAATATCAATACAAACAACACACATAAATCAATAAAACACCAATATAAACAAACCAAACCGATCAAACATTACAAAATATACCATCAACAAATGTCGATAAACCATGTACATACCATCAAAATATTTCTCACCCACTCTGTACCAATATATACAACATCACCATCAACATCAAAACATCTCCAAGTCAATATATACATTGTTCAAACACAAATACTCAAAAACATACCTCCTCAAGGATCCTCGTCGCCTCCAGAAGCACCAGACGACGAAGGAAGGGTACCATGATTCTGCAAATACTGCGCAAGCTTTTGATCCAGCTGCTCCACCTGAATGGCTCCTAGACGATTCTCCTCCCATAGCTGCTCAACCATAGCTCTAAGCTCCTTGATTTCTTCTTTGTCTTGGTCTTTTTGAGCTTGTCGAGCCTGTCGAGCCTGCAAATAGAAATAATAGCAAAAGGGTTGTCTCAGCATATAAAATATTATAACATTATATATCTAAACGCTGATTTTTGTACATATGTAAAAGGATTAATTACCGTTAGGTTCCCGAAGCCAAAACGTCTACTCCGTTGCGCCGGATCCATAACAGCGGTAAAAATGTTATCCTGCTCCTCCCGTGTCAGCGCATCACGACCAGACTGCTGAAGCGCATAAGCCTGTGCCTCCTGCAACCTCGACTATAATGAAAAAAAAAACAATTTCAGTTGAAAAATAGTAGCATGTAATTATTTTGCATAGCTAGAAATTAATAAACTTATCAGTGTAAGTATTAGAAATTAAAAAATGCATACATATACCTCGGTCGCCCTATCTTGATCACCCCACTGATATATGATATTGTCAGCCTCATCTACTTGCCTAGACGCGTGATTGTGAGCAAACACGTCCACTAAGCCAACAGAGCCTCCACGAGCTCGTTCCTGCAATTGATAATTTGGATAATTTAACTGTACATAACTAATTATTGAATTGATCAATATACAAATGTGATAATAGATAAATTTACCAAATCTTCGCGGTGATGTTGGAAAGATTTGGAGCCTCCACGGTGTGATACAGGATTCCTGCTCCTGTTTGCCGAGTTCCTAGTTGACTCCTCCTACAAATTTACAATGATTAATTATTTATTAAACGGTAAAAAATTGCTGAGATTTATTGTAGATTTACCTTGAACTACTCATAGTTCCACTACTCAACCCACTTCTCCCATACAGTCGCGCTCATCCACTTGGGCTTCTTTCCTACTTTTTTAGTCTCCGACATAGTCTCCCTATAGTTCTTCGCGATCCTGGAGTTCCAGTGTCCCCGAACTAAATTGACGTCTGGCTCTTGCAAATCTATGGCGCCCTGTACAATGAGAAAATATTACTAATTATTTATTTGTATTTAATTAATCATCTTGTAAAGCGGTATAAACTTACCAGAAAATCTTGCCAAATCGTCTCTCTCACGTCGTCGGGGATCTTGCCCCACTTGGGCTAGTAATCGGTCATCCTAGCCATGTACGCCTGCTTCGAAATGTTCAGAACCACTTTGGATGGATCCAACTCAAATCCACTGCGTTAAATATAAAATTGAACTTTAGACAATTGTAGATATATCATGTACAATTAAAAAATTAAAATACTATGCTTGCTAATATGATACTTAGGTCCCATCAGCCTTAGGCTGTAAGTAAACAAGTGGCCGAGCTGGTGGCTCACCACTACTCTCTCCATATGACGTGAAGAGCCACGTCGCCGAGACCCGGAACCAGAACCAGAACCGGACATAATGTATATACCTGCCATATATACATACATATACAATTCATAATAATCATGATATGATGAACCATTAAAAAATGTAATACAATATGCTACAAATGTGTCATGTTGTGTATGTGTTGAGTGTGTGAGTATACACTTATTGTCGTTAAAATTGTATAAATTGGATAAATGCATTATTAATCAGAGATCAATGTAATGTGAATACTTTTAAAAATTACCGGATATTACTCGGTCGTCCTCATCGTTTTCTGATTCAGACTCGGTTTCGTGCTCTATGTCGTTTTCCTCTACACTCTCAAATGCTTTGACTAATACATTTGTCTCATCATTTAAAGGTCCAAAATCAGTTTGATCATCTGTAATTGCTATTTCATCATTTTCCTCCAGATCTGCTTGATAGGCTTGTTCGTCTGGAATATTTTGTCCATCGAACGTAAATCTTGCTTTGGTTTTAAAAAGCGCAGACCAATCTGCTTTATCCCTTTTTAGAGATGGATAAGGGGCATAATAAGCTTGTAGGGCTTGTTTGGCTAGTATAAATGGGTCGTACTTTTGATAACGCGAGGTATGTTTAATTTCTATAAGATTATATTTTGGATGCACGTTAATACCAGAACCTGGAACATTACTGAACCAGTTGCATCTAAACAAATGAACATCCTCCACGGGTCTTGTAAAATATGTCAACTGCAATATCTGAGTTAACACGCCATAAAAATCATTTATATGATTATTAGGGTCATCACTGCCTTTAACAAATACACCAGTATTGTTTGTTAATTTTTCAGCACCGTATTCTTTGGTGTTGAATTTATATCCATTAACAAAAAATATTGGATACGTATTAACTTTTCTTTTCGGTCCAAACGCCAAATGTTTCAGTCCTTTGTCGAGCACATTATTTGTGGGATCAAAAACGTATTTCGAAAACCAAGTATGAAATCTTTGCTTAAATCGCCGCCTGGATTTTGTGATTCATAAATACTGCAAACACAAACATGATATATTACATTATTATTTATTCACACGTGTAGTATTAAATTTAACAAAACTTGGAATGTGCTAATTGCCTAACAAATGGTGCAACTTCAGGACAATTAAGAAAAATATATGTGTGTGCTACATGGTATTCTTTATCATCTAGCCATACTTCCTCACATTTTCGAGCATGTCGGCCATGTTGTTTAAAAATAGATAATACTGTTTCAGAAGAAGAATCTTGTTCAACGGCCTGATCGTCATTACGCGGAATACTTACAAATGATAAGTTCACATGGTCTTTAAAATAATGAGAGAGAAAGAAAGAAGCTTCTTCTTTGATATATGATTTGCAAATAGAACCTTCAACTCGAGCTTTTTGTCTCACTTTTTTCTTTAAATGATTTAAGTACCTAATAAAAAATATTTGGGTTAAGTATTAACTACTATATTTATACTTAAATCAACATTTACATACTCAATATAGTAACATACCTTTCGAATGGATACATCCATCCATATTGCACAGGACCTCGAAGACGTGCTTCATATGGAAGATGAACAGGTAAATGCTCCATTACATTAAAGAAACCCGGAGGAAATATTTTCTCCAGTTTGCAGAGCAGTATAGGAATTTCTTCTTCAAGTTTAAGTAGACGGTCAACTTTTAACGTAGTTGAACAAAGCTCCTTGTAAAATAAACAAAGTTCTGTTATTACCGTCCAAACTTTTACCGGTAACAATTCTTTGAAAGCGATGGGTAAATTTTTTTCCATCATTACATGACAATCATGGTTTTTCATTCCACTCAGTCTCCCAATTTTTATAGTCGACACATCTACGAAGATTAGAGGAAATTTCATCTGGAAATCGTAATCCTTCCACCCATTGTAACAGTACTTTAACTTGGTTGCTGTCTAGTTCATAGCATGCTTTGGGTTTTTTATTGTCGGGAGTCATCTGAAGCTCAGGACGATTGCATATTTGCTTTATATCACGTCTGGATTTCAAATCGTCCTTAGTCTTGCCCTTCACATTCAAAACTGTATAAAACACATTATCAAATACGTTTTTTTCGTTATGCATCACGTCGATGTTATGACGGATTAATAGATTTTTCCAATAAGGCAATTCCCAGAATATACTTTGTTTGCACCAATTATGAAACGTCTATTTACCTTGAATTTCTTCTTGTTGTCCGGTCTCGTGTATCTTTAGATAATCTTTTACAAGTTCATATATATCCTCGCTTGACCAAACCGCTGGTGGTCGTAGAGTCTCATGTCTATTAGCTATGAAGTTTTTTTTGTCTCTTCTAAAAGGGTGATTAATATGAAGAAAACATCGATGACAATCAAACCATGAAATTTTCTTTCCATTTGGCAAAGAAAATGCTCGTGTTTCTTCCATGCAATAAGGACAAGCAATACGACCGGCCGTACTCCAACCCGAAAGCATTGCATGAAAATTGCTAATAGTCCATAACAAAGAAGCGAACATCCGAAATTTTTTCTTTTTTGATATGTCGTATGTTTCAACTCCTTCATACCATAATATTTTCATCTCTTCGATTAACGGTTGTAAGTAAACATCAATGCCCTGTGTCGGATCATCAGGACCAGGGACGACAATCATGAGAAACATATATGGAGTTTTCATACACATCCACGGAGGTAGATTGTAAGGTGTGATTATTATAGGCCAAGATGAATATTTAGAACCAAACTGAGAAAACGGTGAGAAGCCGTCTGTACATAAACCTAGTCTAACATTTCGGCTCTCCCCTGCGAAATCGAGATATTTCTTGTCAAAATGTTTCCATGCTTCTCCATCGGCTGGGTGTGCCAACGTACCTTCTTGAGGTGTTCTCACACTGTGCCATCTCATATGATGCGCTGTTACAGATGATGCATATAATCGTTGAAGTCTAGGGGTGAGGGGAAAATAATGCATACGCTTGTACGGGACTTCTTTTCCCTTCTTTTTCCTCGATTTTTATCTTTCCCGATTGCATATTTTACAATTTCTAAGATTGATGTCTTCTTTCCAATACAACATGCAACCCTTTAAACATGTATCTATTTTTTGATATGGCAAACCGAAAGATGACATAAGTTTTTTCACTTCATAATAATTTTCGCACATTAAATTATCGGATGACATATGACGTTTAGCAGCTTGCACAACAGCCGTAAATCCAGCTTCCGTAAGGTTGTATTTTGATTTCATTGCAATGTATTCTACAGTTACCGATAATTGAGAGCCGCTTAAACATCCATTCCAAAGGAGTTTTTTAGCATGATCCAATAAATCATATATTTTTTTAGCTCCAACATTTGGTTCCTCTTCGATGTTAACATCGTCGTTATCAATTACAACGGTAGGGAACATTGATCGTGCTACATTTTCGACCATATGTTCTATGAGATTCATACTACCTTCTTCGCTGATGACCTCCACCGACTGTTCTTGATTATTAGGGGCTACAATTTCTCCATGACGATCCCACAGCAAATAATTGGATACGAAACTGAATTGGCGCAAATGAACCTTAGCCATATTCGGTTCTAAATAGTTCAACAATTTGCATCTACTACACGGACAACGAATTTCTTCATCGTTTGCAATATTACTTATAGCAAATTCGATGAACACTTGTACCCCTTTTAGAAAATGTTCGCTTATTGCGCCATTAATTTCCCTTCTTTGATACATCCAGCTCCGATCATTAAAGTAATTGACCATGTTTACCTACTAGAAAACCTATGATAGAGTAAAATTTTTATAAATCATTCATTTTATATTTTGCAGGAAATTTTCCAACGGCTTCCAACGGCCGCAAACTGCTAATTTCACAAACTTTATTTTAAATAAGCAACTATTGTTTCATTGCCACTTACGTGTCTTCCTTTGATGGTCGGTCATCCTACTTCCCATTACAAACACAATAGTAATTATATTCCGTAAATCATATCATTTTAAACGATTCACAAAATTTCGGCAGCATTTCTCCTGTGTTCCTTGTATCATACACAAATGCGTGTACACAAGGAACGTAAAGGAAATGCCGTCAAAATTTTATGAACCGTTTAAAGTGATATGATTGACGGAATATAATTATTTTATAGTGTTTGTAACTTGTCCAATACAGGGACAAATCCGACAAATGATGTATCAGATGATTAGAGTTGTCCTTTTTGTGGAAAAAACGAATATCCCTAAAACGATCATATACAACACTTGTCAGACGGGGCCAAATATATCTAAGGATTTAAATATTTGTTTATATTAAATTTAAATATATAACTCGTTTAATTAATATTGGTTTATATTTTATCGTTTTATTACATAAGAACTAAATTCATTTATACACAAAATTTGTACACAAAATTCATTTATTACAAATTCATTTACACACTAAATCAATTCACGTATTCGCACAAATACAAAACTCATGTTCGCACAAATGCAATATCCATTATAACGGCTTTCAAATGCAATAAACTCTATCACGCACATACGTTTAATATACTAACCAAATCAACATAAACTATAATGCAATATCCTAAATTACAAAATTTTCAATCGGTTATAATAACTTGTTCATTATGGTATAATAGTTGCAATTAGGGGATAACATGATGTAATATGCATACACTAACAAGTAGGAATCAATCAACATTCGAATTAAACCCTAAACCAAAAAAACCTAAATATTAGGTTTAGCAAAATTACCGATTTGGAGAGCTAGAAGGGTGGAGATGGGCCGGAGCAGCTTCTAGATGGCGTCGGAGGTGGTTGAGATGGTGTTTCGGCCGGAAGTAGCAGGTTGGAGGTGGTGGAATGGTGGAATTGGGGGAAAAGGTTGAAGGGGAAGATGAAAAATGAACTGAAGGTCGGTCTTTGGAAAATATGCAGGAAATTTTCCAACGGCTTCCAACGGCCGCAAACGGCGAATTTCCAACGGCTTCAAACGGTTACGTCAAGATCCAACGAGCCGTTGGAAGCCGTTGGAAATGCCGTTGGAGGCCGTTGGAAATTTGGCGTTGGAATATACTGTAGTTCTAGTAGTGCTCTCCCTTTACCACATCAATTTAAATTATACAAATTTTTAATACAATATGTTTGTAACGCAAAATTCGACTTCTATACACTAGCACCAAGTAGTTTTAGACCTTACCACGTACTAAAGGTTCACGAGGAAGTGAGTATCGTCGGATGTCAATTCTGTGTGGTTGACGACAAAAATTCTACATGCTAATATAGTGGTTTAATACTTTTATGAGACAGATGATTCAGGTTTTATCAGCTCCAAATTACTAAAAGCGCTAATTTTAGTATTTGTTACATTTCCCTACATATTCATGTAATAGTTGATTACTTTCTTTACCTGCTCAATAATTTTATAAAATAACTTAGTCTTATTCACATTTTGATAAACGATTAATTTTCCCATGTATACGCATAAAAAAAATTGCAACAATACCCACACATCAACTAGATTTTGTAACGTAAAAAAAGCCTTACAAGCAGTGTTTTTTACTGCCAATTCCTCTCATGCACATCGCACGTGTCAAACTACTTGTATTAAGTAAAAGAAATGTCTTATCGCTTTCAGTCAACATAACAAAATCAACACTCTTCTTTATCATGTAAGTAAATAAAGCAATAAACTTTGTGAATCGTTCAATGAGTCTGGTGTAGTAACCGCACAGTCTCAGAAAATTGTGTATTTCACCAACTTTTTCTGTCGTCTTCAATCTTCGATAGTAACAACCTTTAACAAATCAACAATAATTCCATCCCTAGAAGAATTGACCAAGAAATTCAACTTCTTTCTGCTAAAAGTTACACATGAAAAACTTTTCTTCTAATCGATGTTTACGAAGTATCCTAAGTATAGACTTCAAGTGGACTTCATGATCCCATTCATATTTCAAATGGATGACAAACGGAACTTATCCAAATGTTCATGGAAAACTTGATTCATCGACTCAACAAAATATCTAGGGACATTAGTCAACCTAAACGACATGGTTAAGTACTCAAAAGATTAATAATGAATTATTAAAGTAGTTGCTATGCTCTCTTCCTCTACTTGAAGTCGATGTAAACCAAAAGCTAGTCTAATTGTGAGAATATGGAAGCTCCACCCAACTGATCGAACAAATTATATATCCTTTATAGCGGATACTCATCCCCATTGTTATATTATTAAGATCTTAATAATCAATGGATAACCTCATCAACCTATCTTGATTCTGTATAAAAACAGTTGACATACCCTAAGGAGATTCGGTTAACTGATTATAACCTTTATGAAATAACACATCAATTTTTCAATTTTTCTTTGCCCAACCTCGTGGTTTCATTCTATTCAAAGTGCATAAATATGGTGTATTATCCTCTACTAATTTTACCAACTTAACTTCGCTTCTTGGCGGCAAACTAAACTTCTCAAAACATTTTAGTAACCACATAAACAATCGAAATTTAATTCAATTACAAACTGGTTGAAGCTTACATAAAACAACTTTCACATTCCATTTTAAATCATTTCAACATTCATTACCTAATCCTATATTCGAGAATTGTTAGAGAAAATATAATTATTACAACATACGCCAAGAGTAACATAGGAAGATGCCCCCTTGGATGATTAGAGTATATGTAACAAGGCAAGTAAACAACTTTTCCTTTACAAAAAAACACAGCAGAATCAAAATAGAAAAGAACTCCTACTAACTAGCTTGCCTCCTATACGTCTCTGAAAGCTTATTCTATAAAGAGGCACCTGAAAACCTCAACTCTCATACTACTCAAAATCAATTGAGCACTCGAGAGTTTAAGGGGAAAACATAAACTTCGAGTCAAACATAAAGCCTGTTATGAATAATAACCTACCATCTCAAACCATTTAAATATCTAGTGAGACTACGCTGCTTAGCGGAACAGGTTTTCCCCCTCACCACTATCTTATCCAAAACTTGATCAAAACTATATACCGTGCTTCTACATCCATAATGGTTAAAACATACAATTTCAAAATATTATGATGATAAGCAAACAAGTAAGTAAATTCTGGATTACCCATCCCATTCATTTAGACTATCTGTCTCAGTTATAGGGTCACTATTAACCTATTAGTTTTCATGGGCTTACTAATAACCTGTTTAAAATTTATGAACTCCATATCCGGTTTCATAGTTTTCATGGGATCACCATGAACCTATTTCCCCTGCAAAATAACTTTAATGCTTCATGGGTTCTCCTTTAGCCTACTGGCGTGTCCAACAACTTCCCTTATATCACAGTTTTCATGAGTTGACTAGGAACCTATTGAATTCTGTCAATAACTTAATCCAAATTTAGTTTTCATAAGTTCACTACAAACCTATTGGCCCATTTCAATGAATCTTTTTAACCATAGTTTTCATGGTTTACTATGAACTTATCCATTTGACAACTTCTTTAATCCATATTTAGACATCATATATTCGGGTCTGCCTGACCTCCTAGATGCAATTCTACTCACACAAGAGTTAACTCAATTTATATTCACTATTGGGTCAATATAACTGGTTATTCTACCCTTTCTCCCCAAATTATAGTTATGGGTCCATTTAAAGTTAATATATATATACATATACATATATATATATATATACATATATATATATATATATATATATATATATATATTAGAAAAGGCAAACATAATAACATAATAACACCAACACCTATGGTTTTATATCCTTGAAATCATTTTCATATGAAACATGGTTAATCCCTTTAACTTATTATTTTATCAAGAAAAGTTTATTTAAAATCCTTTATTAATGCCATGGTTTTTTCTTTAAAAATGTGATTGTGTTCTTTGTTTTGAAAAATAAGGCTTTCGAAATCTTAAATGTATACTTTCGAAACCATTGGATAACCTCCTTCGAAAGCATTCAAATCTTCTTTTCAAACACTAAGCATATGCCTATCGAAACACTGTAGAAAATCTCTTTCGAAACCCTCAAAACCTACCTTTCAAAAGTATTAAAGTAGTAGTTATTAAGTCTTAGAAGCATAGTTTTAAACCATTGAAAGTATCCCTTTCGAAACCTTTAAAAGTATCCCTTCCGAAACCATTGGGTTTAACCTTAAACATATCGTTTTAGATCTAAGTGAATGTAAGAGAAACTCCACGTTTCGAAACCATTAAAAAGAGTTTGGGAAAAAAAAGATGGCTTTAGCACCATCCTTTCGAAAGCATTAGTCATATAAATTAAAAAACTTGGAAGGATAGCTTCGAAACCCCTTTTGAAGCGATTGCCTTCGAAACCATTAACCCTTTTGAAAGCTTTAGGAAGTGGCTTATTACATTTATAAACAAAAGCTACCTTATGATCTAGTTGATGACTTCAATCCATTTGAAAGGCATAAGGTCAGCAGCATGGTTTCGACTGGGTTGAAACTACCCCTTTCGAAAGCATTGATTTAAAACAAGGCAACTCATTCGAAAGCATTCTTTTCGAAACAAAAAAGGCAACAACATTTTAAAAATCTATTTAACTGGGTTTTGACCCCTTCGAAAGCATCCTTTTGAAAACAAGGAAAACACATATCTTTAGAGTAAAACAAAGGCTTCGACCCTTTCGAAAACTATGTTTCAACACCATATCTTCTGCCTTTCTCTAATCCACTATGTACCAAATTATTAATACCTTGTGTATTGGTTTTGAGTTGGGTGATTTCGACTTGGTTGAGGCAGAAGTATAGTGTCGAAAGGTGCTAGTAAAAGAGGCGAAACATAATTTCTGGGTAAAGACTGTTTTAATGCCTTTTAAGTAATTGCTTTTTAACTAACTTGACTATTTGTAAACATTTAATTGGTTGCCATAAAATTTTTAAATTCTTTCTAAAATAAAACGGCCGTAATAATTTCAAATCTAAATAAAAATAATTAAACAAATAAGCCCTTTCCTTAAGCATAACAATTAAAACATTTAAGTCCCCAATCTAAAATAATTTAATTTTCATAGTAAATTACTTCTGAAAAATCCCCAAAATCATAGAAATTCACTTTTAATAATCGCACATATAGAAATTTCAGACCCAAATTCTTCCGTATACTAGCAAAATAATTTTAGACCCAAATTGTTAATTTTCTCTTTTGAAAATTCATAACAAATTTTTCATAGCTTAGAAAATTATAAAAATTAAAACCCATCTCCCAATTAATGTTTTACATAACATAAATTCCTCATAGCATTCAAAATCTACAAAATATAATTTTTTCCTAAAGACCGAATTAAACAATTATCAAAGAATCTTCTTTGAATTAAACATATCCTAAAATTTATGCATATCATTATCAAAAATCATTATAATGGATTTATACTTAAACCTGAAATCAAATAATCATTAAAAACAAAAATAGAGATGGTTTTGGTTATTATTCACCATGATTAGGATAAGTAATTTGAGATATGATCCTTGATTAATTCCCCTAGCTTGACCCCTTAACTTTAGATAAATTTTTCTCCTCTTTTCCTTCTAAGTAATGGCTGGCTTGAGGTTTAGGTTTTGTGTTTTTGTGTTTTGAAAAAATGAACATGAAAAAGGAAATGAAATGAGAATTTTAAGGGAAATAGGATCATAATGGCGGAAATTGCTATAGTACTCTTGTGTTAATTGTTTTCTTATTAATTAACATATGAAACCTAACATAGCCCATTCTTTTAAAATAAAATTTAATCAAGCACGACCTTTAATTTAAATTTTCAAACCTCAATCCCCTTATCACTCTAGTATTTGTATTATTCTATTTAATTTATCTCATTAAATCTCCTAAACAATGTTATTAAAAATTAGGGGTGTTATAAGCTCCCATCCTATAAGAATTTCATCCCCGAAATTTAGTAAGGACCAAATACTAAGCATAACAATCATCTATAATAGCTCCTAACAACCATACTAGCCTACCTGACAAGCAACTATCTATATAAAGCTAATATAGAAATGCCCACACATTAGATTAGGATAAGTATCTCTAATCATGTTTTTTGTCTCTCAAGTAGAGTCCTTCTCGTTGTCGCTCCACTGAACTTTCACCAACTTAACCGTCTTGTTCCTTAACCTTTTCTCATCTCTCACTACAACCCGAACTGGTTGTCTAACAATAGTCAAATTTGATTCTACTACCAACTCTTCCAACCCTGTTGGAGAAATAGTAGTCTTTGGATCATGTATATATTTGCAAAGATGAGACACGTGACTACATTATTCCATACTGCTCGGCAACTCAACTTTTCATGCAAGCTTCCCGATTCTTTCTATAACTTGGAACAGACCAACATATCCTGATGCCAGTTTCTCCGACTTTTCAACTCGCACCGCACCCTTCATCGATGGTATCTTAATGAAAACTCTATCTACATGAGAATTCCATGTCTTTACGCCTCTTGTCTGTGTAACTCTTCTGTCTAGACCGAGCTTCATTCATCTTTTCTTAGATTAACTCAATCTTTTCCGTCTTCTCTCCAACTAGATCTGGACCTAATAATAATCTATCTCCAGTCTTTAACCAACATGCTGGTGATTTGCATGGCCTTCCATACAAAGCTCCAAAGACACCATTCCTATATGAATATTATTATAGGAAAACTCCACTAAGTGTAGGTGATCTTCCCAAGATCCACCAAAGTCCAAAACATAAGCTCACAATAAATCTTCGAGTACCTTATCAACTCTCTTAGTTTACCCATCCATTTTATGGTAACATGCAGTACTCATCTTGATCTTAGTGCCTAATGCTTCCTGTAGACTCTTCCAAAATTCGTTATTGAACAATGCATCTCTGTCATTGACTATACTACTATGAATTGCATGCAGTCTAACTATGTTCTTTATGAACAACTTATCCAAAACAGGTGCCATTCTAGTTTAATTAACTGGAATGAAATGGACACTCTTGGTCAACCTGTCCACTATGACCCATAAACTTTCATTTTCTCTATTTTACCTTGGAAACCCCTCTACAAAATCCACGGATATCGAATCTCATTTCCAAACTAGAATCTCTAAAGGATGAAGTAACCCACTTGGCTTCTGATGTTCGGCCTTCATTTGTTGACAGTTTGGACACCGCCTAACCCACAAGCTAACATCCCTTTTCATATCTTCCCAATAGAATCTCCTCTTCATATTTCAATACATCTTGATCCCACCAGGATGAATCGTAAACTTGGACCGATGACATTCTCCAAGAACTTCTTTCCTTAAGTCCTCTATATTTGGAATACATAATCGTCCCTTCTTTCTCAACCATCCTCTCTGGTCAAGACTAAAGTCTCTTAGATCATCGACCTCAATTCCAACCTCAAGCCTTCTAATCTTCTCGATTAATACTGGATCCTCTTTCTGCTTAGAAGCAATCCTTTCGACCAACCCTGGTCGAACTTTAAAACAGGACAACATGCTAGTGTTCCGACTAAAACTAGCAGTCGATCTTAACCGCATACTACAAGTAGTCAAAGCTTCTAAATCTTTTCATTATGCCAATATAGCTAACACTACATTATAATGTCTTATGCTAAGAGCATCCGCTACTTTATTTCCTTTCGTAGGAGTATACTCTATACTAAAATCATAAGCAGCTAAAAACTCTAGCTATCAATGCTGTCTCGTATTCAACTCCTTCTGAAAGAATAAGTACCTTAAAGTTATGATCTGTGTATAGCTCAAATCTCCCCCTAAAACAGTGTATCCAAATCTTCATTGCAAAAATCAACGTAGCCAACTCCAAATCATGAATAGGATATCTTACTTTATGCGGTCTAAGCCGTCGTGAAGCGTAGGCAATAACTTTACCCTTCTGAATCAACATAGCTCCTAATAAAAATCTGCATGCATCAGTATACACCACCACCCCTTAGTTTCCGTCTGGAACTATTGACATGGGTGAGTTGAACAACATATGATTTAACTTAAGAAATGTTTCCTCACATTTGTCGGACAAGATAAACTTCACATCCTTCCTTGTTAACTCAGTCAACGATGCAGCTATCCACGAGAAATCCTTAATGAATCTCCGATAATAGCCAGCAAGTCCAAGAAAACTTCTAATCTTAGTCACCATCTATGGTCTCTTCCAATTATTAATAACTTCGATCTTATTTGGATCGACTGAAAAACCCTTTTCTGAAACCATGTGATCAAGAAACTTGACCTCTTTCTTTCAAAAATGACACTTGGAAAACTTCACTTTTAGATAATATTGCCTCGGCATCTCAAGCACTACCCTAAAATGATCTTCATGCTCTCTTTCATCTTTAGAGTATACTAAAATGTCATCTACAAATACTGACACAAATCTATCCAGTATTCTCGAAAAACTCAGTTCATCGGATCTGGGAAGAAAGCAGGTGCATTTGTTAACCAAGTGGCATTACTAACCACTCATACGAACCATGTCTTGTCTGAAATGCCATCAATGGAACACTTTCCTCTGGCACTCTTAACTGATGGAAACCTGTCGCAAAATCCAACAGGGAAAACACTCTGGCTCCACACAACCGGTCAAATAGATCATCTATTCTCGACAAAGGATACTTATTCTTGATCGTCTTCTCGTTCAACTTACGAAAGTCAATATACATCCTCAATGACCCATTCAGTTTTTTCACGAACACCACGGCCGCTCCTTAAGGTAAACTGCTTGGTCTACTAAAATTCCTTCCTTCTAGGTAACTAGCAGCACCTTTAATTCCTTCATCTTGGTCGGTGTTATTCTGCTAGATGGTCTACTTACAGGTTCAGCTCCTGGCATAAGATCTATCCGAAATTCAATAGCTCGTTTCGGTGGTAGTCCTATAATTAGCTTAAAAACATCTACAAACTCACTTGCTACTCGAACATGACTTAAATTTTCTTCTACCTCCATAGCTCTCAACAAAGCACAAGCACTTCAGTCAGAATTCTCCACTGAGAATATGATTCGGTTATGACTATCAGGGTGTCTCAACGATATTTCTCTGTCTTGGCAAAATACCCTAGCCTCATATCTATTTAACCAATCCATACCCAAGATGATCCCGAAATCTACGAAATCAAAAATATATAGACTACATGCAAACTTATAACCTAACAAATCAAATTATAGCTAGTCACATCTCATCCCTAGAGTTCTATACCCTCATGATGACGGTGTCTACAGTAGTATACCCATGTCAGGACAGCTCATCAAACTTAGTTGCATACTCAATTACCGACATCTCTCCCTACTCCAAATCCATAAACTTTCTCAACAATGCTGACTTGGCAACTTCAGACAAAAATCTCTATTCAAATCTCCTTCGAAACTCTGCCCAAGTTAACTCTTCCTCGAGAACTTCGCCAGTAACACTATTCCACCAATGAAGTGTTGTCCCTTACAACTGCCTAAAGGACAGCCTCCTCTTTTGCACATCATTCAAACCCAAATCAGCAAAGATTATCTCATAATGCAGCAGCCAATTCTCCACTTCTATGACATTCTCCCCATAAACGGCTTTCCACCAAAATTGGTGTAGTCTCTACTTAATTTAGCATAATGGTTTCATATTGGAGCCAACGGATTAGCTCCTCCAACATTTCTAGCAACTCAGCAGTAGCTCCTGCTTGCATCAGATTAACGAAGAACTGATACATCCTCCCTATATCTACTGGTGGATTTCCAACACCAACATTGGCATCCGCATTTTGGTTGGCATTAGCCAGTCGACCTGGGTTCCTTCTGGTATTAGGACAAACATTTCCATTTTTTATGGTGCTTCCTCCACCGAGGTTTCCTCTTCCGTTTCCTACCTCCATATCTTATTTCTCATAAATCTACGTACGAGCTTTAGTAAGATACAAAAGAACAGTCTAAGAGAGGGTAATACGTACTTATATATATAAACACACACACATCAAATACAAGTACGTTACTATAGCATTATCCCACACCCCGATCTTATTTTCTGATTTACTGGATTATGTTTTGAAAAAGTTTTTAGGTTTAAACTTCTTTTATGTTTTCATAAACTTATGCTCTGATACCAACTTGTAACATCTCCCACATGGAAGCCCAAAACTAACGGCGATAATGTTAGATACGTTAGTATAACAAAAACACATGGATATGGAAAATTTTAAAAATCATAACAACTTTTACATTCCATTTCAAATTAATTCAGCATTCATTACATAATCCCATATTCGAGAATCACATTCAGGTAAAGTATAATTATTACAACATATGTCAAGAGTGACATATAAAGATGCCTCCTTAGATGATCACAGTATATATAACTAGGCAATTAAACAATTTTGCCTTTACAACAAAACATAACAAAATCAAAATAGAAAAGAACTCCTGCTTGCTAGCTTTCTTCCTACACGTCTCCGGAAGCTTATTCGTCTAAAGAGGTACCTGGAAACCTCAACTCTCAAACTACTCAAAATCAATTAAGCATCAGAGAGTTTAAAGGGTAAACATAAACTTCAAGTTAGACATAAAGCCTGGTCTGAATAATAACCTACCATCTCAAACCATTTAGATATGTAGTGAGATCATGCCGCTTTGCAGAACGGATTTTCCCCTCACCGTTATCTTATCCAAAACTTTATAAAAATCATATACAATGCTCCTGCATTCACAATGGTTAAAACAATTCAAAATATTATGATGATATGCAACCAAGTAAGTCAATTCTTGATTACATATCCCCATTCCTTTTGACTATCTGTCAAGGTTATAGTTTCTAGGATCAATATTAATCTATTAGTTTTCATGGGCTTACTAATAACCTGTTTAAATCTTATGGACTCCTTGTCCAGTTTCATAGTTTTCATGGGATCACTGGGAACTTATTGGCCCCTGCCAATAACTTTATTATTTCATAGGCTCTCCCTGAACCTACTGGTATCTCCAATAACATCCCCATATCCTAGTTTTAATGAGTTGACTAGGAAACTATTGACTTCTGTCAATAACTTTCGGATATAGTTTTCATGGGTTCACTACAAACCTATTGGCCCCTGCCAATAACTCTTTTTAAACATAGTTTCATGGGTTTACTCTGAACCTGTCTATCTGACAACTTCTTTAATCCTTATTTGGACATCCTATATTCTAGTCTACTTGACCTCCTGAATGCAATTCTACTTATGTAGGAGTTAACTCAATTTATATTTACTACTGGGTCAACCTAGCTGGTTATTCTGCCCTTTCTCCCCAAGTTACAATTATGGATCCATTTAAAGTGAACATATATATAATATATCTTAGAAGAAGCAAACATAATAACATAATAAAACCAACACTTATGGTTTGATATCTTGAAATCATTTTCATATGAAACATGGTTAATCCCTTTAACCTATTACTTTATCAAGAAAAGCTTCTTCAAGAACTCCATGCTTAAAAGTCATTTTATAACTCCTTTATTTATGCCATGATTTTTCCTTTAAAAATGAGATTGGGTTTTTTGTTTTGAAAAATAAGGCATTCGAAACCTTAAACTTTTACTTTCAAAACCATCGATAACCACCTTCGAAAGCATTCAAATCTTCTTTTGCAAAACACTAAGCATATGCCTTTCGAAACACTTTTGAACATCTCTTTCGAAAACCTCAAAACCTACCTTTTGAAAGTATTAAGGTATTACTTATCAACTCTTGGAAGCATAGCTTCGAAACCATTGAAAATGCCTATTTTGAAACCTTCGAAAGTATCCCTTTCGAAACCATTGGGTTTAACTTTAAACATATCCTTTTGGGTCTAAGTGAATACAAGCAAAAGTACCCCTTTCGAAATCATTAAAAGGAGTTGAGGAAAACTAGATGGCTTAGGCACCATCATTTCGTAAGCATTAGTCATATAAATTAAAATACTTGAAAGGACAGCTTCGAAACCACTTACAAAGTCATTGCCTTTGAAACCATTAACTCTTTCGAAAGCTTTAGGAAGTGGCTTGTTACATTTATAAACAAAAGCTACCTTTCGATCTAGTTGATGACTTCAATCCATTTGAAAGGCACAGTGTTGGCAGCATGGTTTCGATTGGGTTGAAACTACCCCTTTCGAAAGCATTGATTTAAAACAAGCAAATCATTCGAAAGCATTCCTTTCAAAAAAAAAAAGGCGGCAACATTTTTGAAAGCTGTTTACATGGGTTTCGACCCCTTCAAACAAGGCAAGCGCATATCTTTGGAGAGTAAAGCAAAGGCTTTGACCCCTTTGAAGGCTATATGTCAATACTATACCTTCCGCCTTTCTCCAATCCACTGCGTACCAACTTATTGATACCTTGTGTATTGGTTTTGACTTTGGTGGTTTCGACTTGGTTGAGGTAGAAGTATATGTTGAAAGGTACTAATAAAAGAGGCAAAACATAATTTCTGGGTAAAGACTGTTTTAGTGCCTTTTTAAGTAATTTCTTTTTAAATAACCTGCCAATTTGTAAACATTTAATTGGTTTCCATAAACTTTTCAAATTCTTTCTAAAATAGAACTGCCGTGATTATTTCAGATCAAAATAAAGACAAAAACAAATAAGCCTTTCCCTTAAGCATAATAATTAAAACATTTAAGTCCTCAATCTAAAATAATTTAATTTCCATAGTAAATTACTTCAAAAATCCCCAAATATTATAGAAATTCACTTTTAATATGTTATCCAACATATAGAAATTTCAGACCCAAATTCTTCTATATACTAGCCGAAATAATTTTAGATCTAAATTATTAATTTTCTCCTTTGAAAATTCATAATAAATTTTCCATTGCTTGTAAAATTATAAAAATTAAAACCCATCTCACAATTAATGTTTTACATAACACATAAATTCCTTATGGCATTCGAAATCCAGAAAATACAATTGTTCAATTATCAAACAATCTTGTTTGAATCAAACATTACACAAAATTCATGCATATCATCATCAAAAATCATTATAATGGATTTAAACTTAAACTCAAAATCAAATAATCATTAAAAAAAATAGAGAAGGTTTTAATTATTGTTCACCTTTATTAAGATAAGTAATTTGAGGTTTGATCCTTGATTAGTTCCCCTAGTTTGGTTCCTTAGCTCTAGATAAAATTTTCTCCTATTTTCTCCTAAGTAATGGTCGGTTTGAGGTTTAGGTTTTACATTTTTTTTTGTTTTTCATGGATCAAAGTGAAAAAGGAAATGAAACGAGAATTTTAAGGGAAAAAGGATCACAATGTCGGCAATTCCTATAATACCTGTGTTAATTGTTTTATTATTAATTAACATATAAAACCTATCATAGACCATTCTTTTATAATAAAATTTAATTGAGCACGGCCTTTAATTTAAATTTTTAAATCTCATTCCCCTTATCGCTCTAGTATTGACATTATTCTATTTGATTTATCTAATTAAGTATCATGAATAATATTATTAAAAATTAGGGGTGTTACACTAACCTCCTTGATAGAAACTATTCTTCTCACGTAATTTATAACCACTCCATGTTGAGACAACCAATCCATGCAAAATATTACCCTGAAGCCTCCCAAGTCCAACTTGCCTTCCTATCTAGATTGCGACGTTTTTGCATATAATTCTTAACATAGTAGTCATTTCGATCATAGTAAATATACATAAAGGAATGCATAAACAACTTCAACTTAAGCTTCAAAATACTTATCAAATGTTCAACAATAAAAGAATGTGATGCCGCACCGTTCAAGAATATGTATGTAGGTAAGTCATGTATAAGAACAATATCTTCCAAACTATTTAATCTAGATCTGGTTCCCACCATCAACAACTTCAATGGCATAAAACATGCCGACCACCCTCATCTCTATATACTCTCCTGCTAGAATCGATTTTCCCACAATTAAGCAACCAATGCCACCCTTCATTTTCTAGCATTGATTGAATATTGACCAAGATGACCACAGTTGTAACATTTTACTCTTGCCAAAGCATCTTCATCGACTACTTCTTTAACAACTTCTCGGTCTACTTAGGCCACTCAACTCCTTCCTCCTTTTATAAAACATATTCCTTTCTTAGTAGCTTGAAACTTCCCTCTTCTAACAGTAAATACTCTCTTCCCTTCTGCTTGGGTTTTCTCTTCCTTCTCAACTCTTTGATCGGTCTTTGGTTTCAAAGCATTATCCAACATATCCTTAAAAGTTCCATCCATGTTTATTCTCATATACGTTCTAATTAATGCCAGCAACCTTCTAATAAACCTTAGCTTTTTATTTTCCTCCATAATAATCAATTCTCCTCGATAATAAAAAAACCTATCAAAATCATTTACATAATAAACAATGCTTATGTTCATCATTTATCTCAGCTCTAAGAACTTCTAAAATAAATCCTCTTTTATTGCTTGTAGCTTAAACATTTCTTTAAAGTTTTCCTTGACGTAAACCCACTCAATTACTTGATCAGTCAAACCAACTTTCGTCATGTTCAAGCATACACCAACATTTCCTTTATATTAATAAGTAACCAACTTATTTTTTTATACCTCACTGACTTGCATATTTATAATATCTAGCTCTCACTACTCAATCTAAGTCTCAACATTTACGGTTATTCCACTCCCATCAAATGTTCGGTCACCAAGACCAATAAACATTTTACTTAGCTTCTAAAAGTCTAATACATAATCAACCCTACCGTTTCTAAGAGAATATGCCATAGGGATAATTATGTAATCCGTTACATATATCTAACTCTATGACTGAATTAGTTCATAACAAAGATATTGATTTCTCTTATATACTACATTATGTAGTGATATAATTAATTAAGAAATTAATCTAAACTATGTTAAAATAGAAAATTATTAAATGATATGTTTGTGATAATAATTACAAGGAGTTGTATTTAGGATAAAATTTCACAATATAAAATAATATATTATTTTGAATATTCCTAGTTAATATGTTTTGAGAAAGGATATTGATACATTCATTAATACTGAACTGTGTAACACTCACCAAACGTTAGGTAGTGTATTACTCATGGTCGCCGAGATACCAAGGGGTTACATGTTGATAGTTATTGGACAACTATGAAATAACCCGTTTGAGAGTTTTCTATTGGTTGATATAACTAAGTTCAACTAGAGAGTCTCAAAGTGATGGTATTACACAATTCTTTCGATTTAAGAGTACTATTGAACTTTAATTTGGATACTCCAATTTGGTTATAGTTAAATCAGGGTATGACACCATCGAACAACTATAGTTAGGTCTCGGTTGAAGCATTAGAAGTAAAAAATATTCAATAATGAATTCGTCTCCTCAATTATATAAGGTTAATACCACAGTCAACTAAAGTTAATTCAAAATCAAAGTCTCTGGCCAGAGCAGTAAGTTAATAATAAATGTTATTACTAAACCAAGGACATTGTTTAAGGACCAACCAAGTTGAATGTGGATGATATTGGAATTTTGACTAAAACCAAATTTCATACGTCCTAAAGTGATATAGCATTGATAAAGAGAATTATTGTTAACAATCCTTACTGAAAGGCATGGCTTAATTGTAAAATTGGATTTTTCCAATGAAGAATTATAAGTAATAAATTCGACTAAACTGTCATACCAGTAGCTAAGGTGATGTATGAATGTTAATATTTGAACTGCTCGATATTAATCATTGAATGAATTTAGACATGCAAGTCACACAACCACATTGGTGGTTCCTTCAAAATACCACATGATTTAATTGATTTATAATTGTTATAAATTAATTAATATTTACGAAATATTAATTAATTATTTGATGTATTGAGTGTTATTAGCATTTACAAGGTGCCATTAGTTGGGTGCGTATATAAAAGTTATATATGTACGTATCGATATACGATATCAATATGCATCTAAATACGATTTAAATGTCATTGATTACTAAACAAATTATGGTGATTTATTACCCATATAATACTTTGTTTTGCCTGCCATAACAAAGAAGGAAATGGATTTGTTGATTTGAATTCCAGATCTGGATCTGAGAATCTGTAAGAGGGGAATGAGTAAGAGGAGGAGAATTTTCTCCTCCCCCTTCTCTATATGAACTAAGACATCCCCTCACTTCATTCTTCTTGAAATGCTTCGCCAATTTGGCCACCATACCTTACCCCACCCGCCCATGATGGAAAACATCATACTCTAATTTAACATCAAATTAAATACACATTGTAGTGCTAGAGAGTGTTTTAAGATTTAGACGAGGCAAATCTAGTGGTTATCTTCAACCAACATGCATTCACCATCTTCATCTCCAAAAGGTTTGTTCTGAATTTAATTTTACAATTATGTGATAATTATATATATATATATATATATATATATATATATATATATTATGCATATATTGTCTCACCTAATTATTTCACTAATTTCATCACTTTAATTAATTGTTATAGATGTTATAATATATTTATTCATTTTCTTAAAAAAGAGTTTTTTTATTCGAACGTAGTCTATATTTTTTGCGTGTGTGTATATATATATATATTATGAATATTATTTACAAAACATAATGTATTAAATAATAATCTATCATTTTATAATCTATATTTCATTAATACATGGTTTTACAATATATATATATATATATTATATATATATTTAATTAATCTTTGTATTGTTTTTGGCAGATAAAAAGTTAATTTTTTCGATCAAAACCTTATGCCTGTGTGTATATATATTTATATATTTTAATTATTTTAATACAATGATTATGTTGAATAATAATAATGTATACATATATATATATATAATCTTTAAAATGTTTTTGAAAATAATAAAAGCAAAAAAGGTCAACCAATACCTTTGCCATATATATAATATATTTATATATATTGTTTTATAATAATGTTTATGTTTAACAGTAATAATAATACACACACATACATATATAATTTCAAAATAATTTTTTGAAACATTACCTAGCCAAAAACAACCAATTATATATATATATATATATATATATATATATATATATTTATAAATATTTTATCATAAGACACGTACATATCGATTTATTCATAAATACATTATTTAAATAGTTTAAAAAAGTTGGTTGAATAATTAATTATATAAATATATACATTAGTTAACATTATTTTTTGAATTATAATTATTAAAATTATTTTGAATTTTGAAAATATTTAATTAGTCTTTTTCACATATTTAAACTTAAAATTTGAATTTTAATTCCCATTGACTAAGCCAAAACCGATCTTAGTTTTATTTATTTATTTTATGTATTTAATGTTGAAATATAAAAATTATATGTATATAATTTTCAAATATTTTGTACAAATTTTAAATATTGTTTCGAGACAATCAGTGCACTTATAAATTGCGAATGTAAACGCTGTAGATACAATCCCAACATTTATATACGTAGACAATGATTATGTGCACTATGATAAATGTTGAACATGCACAATATACAAACATGAGTATATTTGATCTCATTAACTATATGAAAATTATTTTGTTAAATTGGTTAATTAAATAAAACTGAATTTTATTTAAATAATCTAGATTGGATCTATTATTACCCATCAGAATAAGCAGGCCCACTATAATCTAAAATAGAAATTTCTTATGAAGCCCACATATTCCATCCACTTTCGACTGGCCGGATTCCTTCAATGATATCAGATCCCAAAGGGTACATATGGTTTAAATTAACAAATTTATGGTCAAATATAGCCTACCTATCCGGTTTGTATCTAGAATAGTTGTGTCTAGTCTTGAAGTTGAACAATAAAGTATTCTCCACTCCCTAGATACCGAGTTGGCCTAATAAGTGGAGTTTCTAAATTTTCTCGCCTGTATGATTAGCAGGCCAATTAGACACAGTCTGGCTCAATCAAAGGCAACTCAGCACCATTCAGCCTGGCCAGTACATGTTGGCTCTAGCCCAAAAACATTTTACCTACTCAGCAACCCTCTGATCTATTGTCGACCGGCTTAACTTATGGTACCTCCAACAGCCAACTCACTAGACGAGACCGGCCCAAGCGTGACCCGTCTTTGGCCCGACTTCATCATAGCCACTTTCGACCGGACCTATATAGCCCGTATCTTCTTCTCATAGCTAGTCTAGAATCTCCCTTGCAACTTGGTCTTATCACCAATTTTCCTTAACAAACTTTGGCATTAAACAACTGATCCACTCATGGCGATCTGCATCCAATCTCGCTCCAAGTCGACCCACTGAGACCTGCTCCATTTTCGGGTGGCACAACTCAAGATGACTTCAACAACAAGCTCATCTGTCGAGACCAGCTCAAGCATGACCCATCCCTGGTCCGACATCACCATAGCATGTCCCGTCATATCATGGCCAACCTAGCATGTTCTTTGCACTTTGGTACTTGACATTATTCTTCCTCAAGTACCATCAACAGCTAGTTGGCCATCATTACCTAGGGGAAGAAACTCATCCCGTTTACACATAGGCATGTGAAAGTACATGATATATTATACCACGGTTGTACGAGGTACTGTAGTAAGCTATCCAAAAGTATACCTACTCCTATAGCATGCTTCAGCATTTAATCCAATTAAATGTAATGCATACACGGGTACGAAGGGACAAGAAGCATGCTTCTCAGCCACACATTCTAATCTCCCTTTACAGCGGTCTTTTATCAGCCAAAGAGACCAGATCAACGGCCAAGAACACTTCCCGGCTATTTTCCTACGTGATCACAACAATCCGTCGTCTTCTACAACCATTATAAATACCTTTGACCATAAAATTTCAAAGGGGGTGGAAACTAGTTGAAAATTAGTTAAAATTAGATTATTACACAACCCAGTCACTACTCACAGCAAATCAAAGCATTAAGATTAACTACTTTATTAGTCTTGATTGATTTATTTCTTATTATGCTCTTGTAATTTCTCGTAATAGTAACAGAGAAACATAGTCAGAGTCTTCACAGTAGATGTAAGAAAGCTTGTTGAACCAATCTACATCTTTTTGTCATTTACTTTGCTTTGCTTGGTTTCTTCCTCTTTTTACAATTTTCAGTATAGTGATTAATAAGTAACTTTTTCTTTCACAATGCATTAGTCTCATTCCAAGGTTGGCTAATTCTTTAGTCGATATTTTGGCGCTGGAAAGAAGGACTCCCCTTAAAGCCCTTAACTTTTTTCATTTTTATTCTCTACAAAATATGATATGACTTGTTACCTTGGACTAATTTCCTAAGATTGAAGGTGATAACTCCAATGAGCATGGAACCAATGGCAATACCGTCGCTGGTGCTGCTTGCCCCATTTATAGGCTCGGTAATGATATGTGGTGTACCATGTTTGAACTATAACAAACATGGGTACTTTGGTTTGCGAAATGCAAATCTAAGGACACAGTTGGATATCCAAGCTACTATAAACTATATCCTACTGGCTCCTCTTGCAGTCGACCTAGTCAACCCACTTATTGATAGACCCACTGTTCCTCTTACTTACGATCTCATGAAATACTACTGAGGCCTAGAATAGGGTGGTGCTTGAAACCCCACTTATGAATTTTTGTGCTTGTCCAAGGAGATATATTTAGCATATGCCTAGCCATGTTAGTCATATTACTTTAGATGTGGCCATTTACGAAGAATAAAGACATTGATATCCCCCTCATTGGAATGACCATTTGATTTTGAGCATCCGCGAACATCTACTTTTGAACATCTCAGTAGCAGTGATCATGCCTCCATTAGGAAGCATAGGAATTCCTTGACAGACTCTAGATCTCATTAGGGCATGGTCAGGAATAGGTTAAGGGAAATGAGGGCCAGTCACTCACGCTCGCCCTCTATGCATAGGGAGAAGAGGTCTCCGACTCTAGCTCATCATCATCGCCATCATCATTTATCTTTTTGCCAATCCCTCACTCTACCGAGGCACCAGTTGAGCCCATAATTGATCGTTGGCCAAATCATCCCGCAACAAGCAAATGCTAGCCTTAGGGAAGAAATGGAAATTCTTCGCCAGCAGCTCAATAGAATGCAAGCCCAAAATAATAGGGGGAGGTATTTTTTAATGATGAGAATGGTGAGATATTTTCTGAGGAAATATTGAATACCTACATTCACCGACGGTATGCCTAGCTACCAATTAACCCATCTAATCACATCACTGCATTTAACTCCATCACCCATGCCGGTCAGATTTTTGACCTAGAAAAATGCTTGCTCTTTCCATCAAATCTCACAGGACTAGCCTTCCGCTTGTTCTTACATCTGCAATCGGGCAACATCAGTTCGTAGACCTAGCTATGTGCGGATTTCAAGTCCTGGTTCTTTACTTTCAGGACCCATGAGATCATGGCTAGTGAGTTAGGTAAATCAAACGGGGACTAACTGAAAATCTATGGTCATATGTCATTCTCTTCAATAAGGAGTCCACTCGGGCTAGGAGTGCCAGCATGAATAGCCTGGACATGGCCTTTTGCTCGGGGGTCAGGTATAAGTCCAGAATGTGGAAAGAGCATCAAAAACAGTCGACTAGTCCCTTGACTAACTTTTAGCAGTGGGCAAATGCCATAATGAGAACGAAAGGCCTTGAACTTTCTAATAGCGACACTAAAACCTGGCATACCACCCAAACCAATTCTCATAAGAATACCGATCTCGACCCAATGGTTGGTAAAACAACATCGAGAGGTGTGTTAAAGCCAGTGCTCAGTATAGGCTTAGGTATGGTAATTATGCTACTTTGAATAAGGATACGGAGACAATGTATCTCACGACCCGGGAACAGGTACAATATCAAAGACCAAGCTCTTTCAACGATGGAATAAGGGAGGAGCCTCGTGGCAACAACAAATACTATTGGCTCCACCAAATCAATAGCCACTCTAACAATGAGTGCCGGATGCTCAAAGGCTAAGTTGAAAGATCTATCCGGCAAGGAATTCATTTAGAGTTTATTTATGATTAAGTAGACCAAAGGAATAATCAAGACAACCAGCCAGCTCCACCCCAGCAACCCATCAACAACATCACGGCAATAATTGACATCTTAAGTATATGCGGAGTCCCGCATGTGGCTGGAAATAGCCGGGGAGCATAATTAAGATATTAGAGGGAAATGGGTACAACCATCAAAGTATATTCCTTAGAACATCGAGAGTTTAAAACACCCAAGTCGAAATCAGATCATTCCATCGCTCACCTGCTAAGGATCGGGAGGCAGATTCATACCCCATCACAATTCTATGGTCATCACTCTTACAATGGCCAACTCAAATTTGCATCGAGCCTTCATGGATAGGGTCAGCTCGGTTAACATCATGTATAGAATATTTTCGAAGCTCTCAAGTACCTACCTCCAGCCTCACCCCTTACAGCTTGTGAATTTACATTTTTGGGGGTATAGTTATTATTCAGATGAGCATTACCTTGCTTATGACAACGTTCAATCGATAACCCCTTCCGACAAAGGTTCAAGTGAACTTTGTAGTGGTTGATTGTCCTTTTGTTTACAACCTTTTGATGAGATGGCCAACACTTGTAAAAGTGTATATCATATCTCCTACAACCAGCTCATCATTAAGTTCCCAATCTTGGGCGGGATAGGTGAAAACCGAGACAATCTACAGAAGCCTAGAGGGTGTTATGGAACCTCCATCAAATAAGTAAATAAGGGTGTTCTCACGCTTCAATAAGAAATATCAACATTCTGGGGTGAAACACTTGAAAGAACCATCGAGCGGTCCATGCTCTGGTTCATGCCGAGACTGCCCTCAATTAAAACTCTTCAAGCTCAACTCCTTCCTCCAACAATATTCCATTAGAGAAAATTATGGAAATCAGTGAAATGTCACCTAGGAGAGTGCCAGCCACTCGTGCGGGGCCTTCCTTGCTATTAAATAAACAACTACAAATGATGTGCTACCCAAGAGTACACTCAAGCCTAGAGATTCTCAGAGTCGTGCTGGGACCACCCTCGGCCTCGAAGTCGCATTAACTGCCTATGTGCCACTCGAGAGCACCCTCGAGACTAGCAGCGCTTAGAGTTATGACATGGCAGTCGACCATTATAAAGGCTGGGATGGCAGGAATCTTATATCCTTAGAAAATCCCTAAAGTATTACAGAGCTCTCATAACATGAAATGAGCAAGTTGCTATGTATTTGCAAGTGGGGACATCCGGCCCTGCAAATCCTACTATATTAATATCGGTAAACTAATATATGAGAGCTAGGGCCAACATTATTACCTCGAATCAAGAACATACGTATGTACTGACGTGGATGTCATAGAGTGCATGATTTACATGCTAGACCAATGTGACAGAAACAAGCTCAGATTCGAATAACAACCCAGGAGACCCCCACATGGGTGACTTTAGCATTAAAGATGGGCTGTCCACACCTTTGGAACCAATCTCTGTAGACTATGTTGACCTACTAAAGCAGTTCAAATCAGCACATAACTCAATTCGAAAGTTAGGAGTGATGTGATCAGATTCTTATGGTAGAGCAAAGACGTCTTCTTATGGAGGCAAGCTGACATGATCGAAATTAATCCTAATATAATATTCCATGCACTCGGCATCGATCGTAAGGCCATCCTCATCCATCAAAAGAGTCAACCACTCAACCCAGAAACGTACCAAGCTCCCAAAGAAGAAGTGGAGAAGTTGTTGGCCAATGGCTTCATTCAGAAGGTTGAGTATCTGGTCTAGGTGGCTAACTTAGTATTGATTAGAAAGCCAAATAGGGTTTGGAGAACTTGCATTGACTTCTCCGATCTCAATAAAGCCTGCCCCAAAGATAGCTTTCCCTTTCCGCACATCAATCATCTTGTAAATGTGAGTAGTGGACACAAGTTCCTCACCTTTATGAATGCCGATTCTGGGGACAATCAGATTTCCATGCATGACTTAGACCAAAAATACACATCCTCCATCGCAAATGATGGCCTGAACTGCTATCGCACCATACCTTTTGGTTTGCGAAATGCAGGCTATACCTATTAGAATCTCATTAATCGTACGATTTCTAAATAGATTGGCCAATCTATTGAAGTTTATTTAGATAACATGCTAGTGAAGTCTGAAGTGATCGGAGGGTGATGTGCACGTAAATATGCATATTTTTACGACCATATTTATTCTATTTAAATTAAATAAATGATCATATTGGGTATTTTAACTTGTTTTAAACCAAAATCCATATTAACTCCAAATTGTCACATATCCATCTTCATATAGGGGCAAAACGGTCATTTGTGTGCACATATTTCTTTGAGAAAAATTAATTGGAATTATATATATATATATATATATATATATGTGTGTGTGTGTGTGTGTGTGTGTGTG
Source organism: Allium cepa (assembly GCA_030765085.1). Taxonomy (NCBI): domain Eukaryota; kingdom Viridiplantae; phylum Streptophyta; class Magnoliopsida; order Asparagales; family Amaryllidaceae; genus Allium; species Allium cepa. The sequence continues at coordinate 610,569,649 of CM060934.1, forward strand.
TGTGTGTGTGTGTGTGTGTGCGTGTGTGTAGGAATTTGATCTCAAATTGGAGTGGTTTCGTGAAGACACATGCATGCATAAAATGAATACAAAGGAATGAAGATGGAAATAATTCAAAGTGAAGAACATGGAGGACCCCACCTACCCACCTACCTTAATGTACAAATTAGAGGCTAATGCATAAGCTTATGGAATTAATGACTTCATGTACACTTAAATGATGATTAGTGTAAGCTAATGATTACTTGGCCTCCACACTTTCTCAAGGGCAGTTTGGGCATTCCTCACATTATGGACTAGGGTTTTATGCTTGTATAAATAACCCTTATGTTTCATGTAACCCTCTTCCTCTTACTTAGTTTTTAGCTTAGAAAATAAAACAAAGCTCTTCTCTCTTCTTTTTCCATGGCTACTTAGCCATTTTATTTCATGTAATTTTTCTTTTTTTTTATGCAATGTTAATTAGTATTTTCTTTTATTTGCATGCTTCTTCTCTTCTTATGTTAGTAGTGTAGTTTACTTTTCATGCAAGTAAATTAGTGTTATTCCTTTTACTTAGCTTTTTTTCATTTGCTCCCTTTTTCCTCTTCTTTTTCATTCATGTTGCAAGCTACATTTATTCATATGATAACAAAAATGAGAGCTTAGCTTAACCCCTTCAGTTTAGAGGTAATGAAGCCTCAAATCATGTAGCTTCAACATTTTTATAATTTTGATCTCTTTTGTTCTTAAAGGAATGTTGATTTGATTTATCGTTTCATGTTGAATTTGATAGTCTATGTTGTTCATAACAAATAGACTATGCTTAATCAATCATGGACAATAACTACCTCTTCATCTACATATGATGATGGTAATGAAGTGAATGTAAAATTCAAATTTGATGGCCTATATTTCTAAAAAATAGTTAATAGGCCATGCTTAAAATATTTTTTTTCAACTTGTTGTCATTTTTCATGAGAATTAAAAGTTTTTCAAGGGGTATGTTATAGTTTGATGGCTTATGTTGAGCTAATTAACAGCACAAATAGGCTATACTTATGATAAAAACATCAATTAAACTAACTAATGATCAAAAAAGAGAGATCATAATTTTATGTTTTGTTGAACTACATGATCTAGAGAGTAGATTTATCTCTAAATTGCTCTTTAATCTCTTATTTTTATTCTCCTTAGTTTTAGCTTGTTTTTACTTTCTTTTAGTTAGTTAACAATCCATCGACTTTGGTTTAATTTGATTGAATAGAATTTTAAAATCTTAAAAATTCCCTATGGATAGACTCATACTCGCATACGTGCTACATTCGTCTATCGTGCGCTTGTGGTAAATTCAATTTGAATTTTTTTGACTATTTTCTAACTCGATAGAAAACTAGACGATTAACAGAGGGCATGTATAAAACATGACAACTTTCATCACACTGGGCCAATAAACATGAAGCTAAATCCAAAGAAGTGCTCCTTGTTGTCCGATCTGAATAAGTTCATTGGGTATGTTGTGAGTGTCAAGGTCATTGAAGTTGATCTCGATAAAACCTAAACCATCCAAGATATGCAAGTCCCTATAACTGTGAAGCAAATGCAAAGCTTGAATGGGATGGTTGTAGAATTAAGCTAGTTCACCCCAAAGACTATCGAACAATGCTCTTTTTATTTAATCTCATCAAGAAGGGAAATTCACTCACCTGAAATGATGAACGCACTAAAGCATTCATGAAAGTGAAGCATCATTTGGCCACCCTTTTGGTGCTATCCAAGCCCATTGACAGGGAGGATTTATATCTTTATCTAGCAGTAATCGATCATGCGATCAACATTGCCTTAATCAAAGAAGATGATAAGGTCCAACGACCAGTTTTTTACGTCAACAAGAGGTTGGCCGGTCCAGGGGGACACTAAATTAGAGAAGCTTTCTTTTTGCCTACTCATGGCAACCCGGAAACTCCGACTGTACTTTTAGGCTCATCCCATCAAAATTCTGACCAGCCAACCTCTGAGGCAAGCCCTTGGCTGACCCAACATGCTTGATCAGCTATTAAAGTGGTCCGTTAAGCTTGGACAACATCACATACCTTTCCAACCTCGCACTTCTATTAAGGGTCAGTCCATCACAGATTTCATTATCAAATGCTCAAGCCTAGGCAGCGATGAAGAGGAGACCGTTACAAGATGGCAAGTTTAGCACATATATGGACAAAGCATCAAATAGGAAAGGAGCAGGGACCAACATGGTCCATATCACGCCTGAAGGAAGAGAGTTACGTTTTGCGGTCTGCCTAACTTTTAAGGCAATTAATAATAAAGCAGAGTAAAAAGCTGTCCTGGTCGGCCTCGGGATGGAAAGAAAATTAGCGTGCAATCCATTCACGTATTCAAAGACCCGTCATTGGTTGTCAATTAGATTGGCATGCATTATTAAGTCAAAGGGCAAGACACTGGTCCTAGATGTTGTTGAGGCCATGAAGATAATCAACACATTTGCTGAGTTCAAACTAGAGTAGGTATCTAGGGAATGAAACGCCAAAGCCGATCAGCTAGCCAAGGCAGCAAGCAACCCTGAAGAAGTTACTCCTTAAATCCCTTTAGAGATTTGAGACAACCCCGACTATGAGCCGGAGGAAACAATAGTGGAGGTAGATGCTACATCCATGGACAAATTGGTGGTACCTATTGTAAAGTACTTAGCAAGCGAGAACTTCCTACCGATTTAAAAGAGGCCAAAAAGTCTTCGACTGGGATCCCTGTTACACGATTGTTGATAGAGAGATCAAAAAATAGGGCTACTCTACACCACTTCAGTGGTGCATGTTTGAAGAAAAACCCGTTTGGAGGCTGGAAAAGCCACATGAAGGATTTTGTGGGGATCATGCTAGGGGCAAAGACTAGCAAAAAATTCCACATAGCAAGGATACTATTGGCTTACCGTGATAAAAGATTCCATGGACTATGCTAAGAAATATAACCGGTGTCAGCGGTTTGCCAAGATCCCCAGAGCCTCTCCTCCCTCATTACTCCTATGACTTCCTTATGAGCATTCAACACATGGATGATCGACTTAATCGGAAAATTACCTAATGCCAAGTGAGGGTACAACATATCATGGTCGCCATCGACTATTTCACCAAATAGATTGAGGCCAAACCCCTTACTGGAATCACTACCCCAAAGATGCCAAACTTCATGGTTGATAAAATTGTTTTCCATTTAGGCCTACCAAAGAAGATCATTATAGACAATGACACTCAATTTGGAACCAGCTTACTTCTAGACTTCTACTCAAGGAACAGAATCAAGAAGTGCTTTTCTTTCATTGCCCATCCTTAAGCCAATAGACAAGTCGAGGCTGTCAACAAAACCATCAAGACCACACTCAAGAAATACATTGCAAAAGCCAAGGGGAACTGGGTAGAAGGACTTCCACTTGTTCTTTAGTCCTATCGCACTTCCAACCGCACTTCAACCGGTCATGCTCCTTTCTCGTTGTCCTATGGGTATGAATCCATGATTTCTATAGAAGTAGATGTCCTAGCACCTCGGTGTTTAACCTTCGAGACTGAGAAAAACAATAAGCAAGTCAAGCTCAGACTCAACACTGTAGAAGAACAAAGAGCTAAAGCCGAACTCCACACTGAAGTATACAAGAGAAAGCTCGCCAAGTACTATAACTCAAGAGTGAAGCTCTAGCAATTCGTTATTGCCAACCTAGTTCTACGTTGGATATTCACAAATACAAAGAACCTAGATGAATGAGTGCTTGGCCTAAACTAGAATGGGTCATATCTCATAAGCGCCATCATAACAAATGGTGCTTACCGCCTCTCTCTAAATAAAACCAACATTTTCCAAATCAGGAACCCCATACAACTCCAAGCCTATCGCGCGTAAGATTAGAACACAATTATAAGCCTGTGTAGTGCATCTTTAATGAAAAATACACTGAAGACTATAACCAACAGTGTTCAACGCATTCAGCAAGGCTATTTGATAAAGGATGAGTTATCATGTGCTCATTACCTTGTTAAGGATTGTCAACCTCTATTACCAAGCAATGTGCGAGCCACGCTCCCTTCCTTACTAGTGAGCTATCCATGATGGTGAATTACCATGCATTCACTTCCTTATTGAGGACTGCCACATAGTGCTCAAGTTCGAGCGGGCCCTCCTACCACTCTCAACTAGCAACATGTCACCTCTAAGAACCTTCGAGTACCCAGGCTATCCAACAGAGGATGAGTTATCATGTGATCATTACCCTGTCAGGGACTACCAACATTTTCCAATAAGGACTATGTGAGCTATGCTCCCTTTCTTACCAACCGGTTATCCATGAGGTGAATCACTATGCATTTGCTTCAGTATCAGGGACTACCTGTCAGGACCCGATTCTTCGTCTTCCGAAAATTCAACATCGATACTCACTTTATCGACTGCCGAGCAATCGAACGACGGAAAACCGAACACTAAGGGTTTAAGAAAAAGAAAAAAAGACAGAAAAGAAGAGAGGAGAAGGACAGAAAATAGAGGGAAAAGAAAATAGAAGATAAGGTAGAAAATAACATAACAAAAAGAAAATAGAACATAGAACGGAACAGAAAACAACAGAACAACAACAGAATCTCACAATTCGCAGCGGAACAATATATAATAATAAATGAATAATCTTTAAACAAAGAACTAAATCAGTTATTACATTACATCACATTTCATTACATCATATCATTAGAGTGTACAACAACAACAACAAACAGTGCAGCGGAAAAAGAAATACTATATACTAGTAATTACGCCATGCCATCCAGCTTGCCTCCAGCAACTCCAGAATATCCAGAATATCCTGATAAACCTTAACTCTTCACTGCCCGTGTGGAAATTGGTGGGCACCCAGAGTTTAGGAAGGAAAACAATAAACTCCGAGTCAGTCATGTGACTGGATTGGGAACTCAAAACAGTTTATTTATCTTTAAAATCAAAATAGAAGAATATGTTTAAAATTAATTCGCAATGCTTTTAAGAATGAGACTACCATAAGACCTCCCGCCACACACACAATGCAAACGCAGACTTGGAGGAGATTTCTTCTTATGTTAGTCAAAGATGCTTGATACGCATTAAAAAGAAACATTTGATATTATTACTAGTGCATAGTGTAGGAAAAATTTATTTCGAAAGTAGAATATAATCTTAGCCAGCATAGGTACCATTATAGTATGCTTACTATAGCTACCACATTAAATGGCAGGTTCTACAACTAAAACCGTACAAGTCTCGTATTGTTTCTTTGGATTTCCAACGAATGATTAGGCCAAGGAACTTCCCATTGCCACATGAGAATGCCTCTGGATGGACATCCCCGAGAACCAAACCGGATCTCTACCAACACAAGGCCGGGTTACCCCTAACTGAGTAACAACTGACCGAATATGCCATCCCCCGGTCCTTTGGGACCTTTCAACCGAGCGCTCGTAATCAATTCACACAATCATAACAAAGTGTTTTCAACATGAGTAAGTATCTGGGCTCCATACCATGATACCACCCTTTTCCAGAAGGAAATGCACACATCCTAAAGGGCGCTACCCCTCATAACCTTGCCGCATCTTTCCTGTTTTGACCATTCCCGAGGTGTGAGGCTCGACGAAGTCACGTCCACAAAAACATACTTTATACAAAAGCCATGCTTTGGGTCAACAAATGATCATAGAAATGATCACCAAGATAGACGATCAAATAAACGATCCTATCACAAATAATCAACACAACGATCATTTCACAGCAACACTCAGCATGTCACATTACCAAATTGGGAATATATCGCTGATAACATTCAACTACATAACCTCTGAGCTCGTACGTCTCAGAGAAGGGTGTTAAGCTAAAAGAATAAATTCTCCGCCACCAACAGAAATATATTTGAAAGAAATCTGCTTTATATCTCAATTTGTAATGTCAGACATACAATCCATACAAGTCTGTTCCGGGATCGAACAGAACCGAAGGCACTTACAAAGAAGTCCTTGCAATCCGGATAATCTCTAATCACGTCCGGACTTCCCATCACATAGGGAGTCTCTATACCGTAGCTACTCGGTGCAAAGACAATCGACGAGTTGTCCTTTCGCTTTCAAAAAGATCCGGTCTTCAAATGCAATTCATAACGACGTATCACATATTCGGAATGGGTTATACGACCCCATGGTCCTTTCCCGGTTAACCCGAATAGTGAGCGCTTATTCAAAAATAAGTGTGGCATTCAAATTCAAACAAATCACATCAATTACCCATTCAAAGGGAAATATTGATAGTCGGCTGTTGAACTATCGATGGATATGCACAACATCACCAGATTCCAAATAATTTTCCAAATTATTTATTTTCCAAAATATCTTTACAAGATATATAATTTCAATATGTCAAGAATAAATCAATATTTATTTTTTTAAAACAAATTCCACTTTCTTTTATAAATTCCTTAGTGAATTTATAATCCAAAATATCCATGAATATTCGATTCCAATTATTCATTTCAATTTATCTTCAAAAAGATAAATTCTCAAAATATTCACTTTATATTGGGAAATATTTCCATACTTATTTATTCATAAGTAATTCACAAATTTTATTTATTTTCAACACTTGTAAAATATTCAATATACTTCGATCGAAATTAAGTATATATTTCATTCTTTAAGAAAATCATTCTTTTAAACATATTTATTTGGGCCAAAACGAATGTTGTGTAAAACATCGTTACGACAACCCAAAATCACTAGTATAGGGATTCGAAATTAAAATAGATATATAAATCCCAATACTATACAAAACATTTCCTTTCGGAAATCATTTACTATAACAACAGTGTTATAGTTCACCATTTCCTTCTATTTCTCGAAAACGTCTATTTCAACAATGAATGTTGAAATCTATGGTTTCGAATCTCAACACATTTAAAACATCGTTAGATCGTTTTAATTCTATTTAAAACATCTTTAATCTCCTTTATAATTTCATCATTCTGATTTATAAAATAATTAAATTTCATAAATCCTATATTTAAACTTTTCACAATAATTTCAAAAATCCCGATTTTACTATTTTATAAAATCATCAGCATCATATTCTCAAAAATCAGTTTTTAACTATATTTCTCAAAAATCATAATTTTTATAACTTTAAAAATCATAACGTTTATTTATTTAAAATGGATCAATTTCAAAGTTTTTTTTTATAAAACGTATACTTTTCAAAAATCACTTTAAAAATCATTTTAATGTTTCAAAATTTGGTCCAATGATGCTACATACCAAATAGTCAATCACGACAACAACGATATCATATATCGATATGATAATCAACGAATATCAAAATATTCAAAATCAAATAAATACTGTTGAGGAATCGTGTTGGATCCCTCCAACCTATTTTCCTGCATCCACAAACATTAGCACAATACCAATTTCGCTCCAGTACAAAATTATCGCGGTATATGGGATTTAAAATATTATCCGCTTAATAGACAGCGCAATAGGGTCTCATCCGCTAAAAAAAATGCGGGAAATCAATAACTCCAATATATACATATGCCAATATATATATATTGCTATTATATATAATACCAATTTCACTGTTTATGAAATATTCACGGTATATGTTTTTAATAAATAACATCCGCTTACTAACGGCGTATAATGTCTATTTTAACAATCAATAGATAACAATCATCATTCAAACATGCATTCAAATATTTTAAATCTAACTATTTAAAATAAAAATCGAAACTGATTCGATTGAGTGAGAAGTTCTCACCTTGATTTTATTTCCGTTTTAGCGATTTATTTCGAATAAAATTAAACGGACGTTTAATTTTACTCGAAATTCTCACTAACTCCAAACGACTCCAATCTAATTTCATCGCGTAGTGCTCGTCCATACGATTCCAACGCTTCTTATTTCGCGCGTTTTCGACCTCGTATGAAAAAGTTATGAATTTTATAAGTTTACACGAATTTTTAATTTAAATTTACAACATAACTTAAATTTTAAACCTATCTCTAATCTTAAGCCATTGGATCCATGCTCCCTGCATCATAGCCGTAGGACGCAACCCCCCCCCCCTACTCCATCTTCTTCTTTCGGCTACAGGCAATAGCCGTGCAAAAGAACCCACTTCATTAAAACTAGGGTTCGATTATTCATCCACCACAACGAGCTATGCAACGATCAGGATGCGCCATATGAAGCACCATCTACACGCCTACCTTCGGCCAGAGCATAGGCCAACTCGGCTATTCCCCCACCTCGAACGACGTGCACGAACCGGCCCCTTTCAAACAACAATTGCCGTCAATCCACAACTCCAAACACGATCTCCACCGTTGATATTATAGAGCTCTTCGTGCTCTACGATTCTCTAGTTGAGAGTTTGTTGGATAGAATGATGGATTCGAAGAAAACGAGGGGAGAACGTGGGTGTTTTCTGGCCATTGGTGAAAGGGGGTGGCGGCTAGGGTTTTAAACCTAATATTTTTTTTTTTAATTTATGAAGGCTCATGGTCTATTTATAGAGAAAAACGAACACTATTCATTTCGATTTTCCAAACTCCGATTTACGCGCCGAAACTGACGTTCCTAGGGTTTATCCCGCGTTCCGGACACAATGGAACAGGTTTCGAAAGCTAATTCGGACATCTGTGCGAGTTATGGCTATAAACGTTCAATTTAAATTAAATCGATTTAAACGATTTTCTAGGCGTTTTAATTTGTACCGGACAAACGGTAAATCCAATTAACACGAAATTTGAAACCTTACAATAATATCACATTATGGATCCGATGAAACTGGTTTCGTCGAAATCCGAGACTTTTTGAAAAATGGCTATTTTAACTCGCCAAATTAAAATTAAAAACAATTCAATGCGTTTCGAGCTGCCACGATCAAACGATAACTCCGATTGACACGAAAATTGAAATCCGGTAATAACTAACTATTACGGATCCAATGGAACTTGTTTCGTCCAATTCTGAGACTGTTCGAAAATTGACTATTTTCACTAGTCGATTAAATATTAAAATATTCAATTTTCACAAATTAACTTTTATTTCGATTTTAAAAGTTCTAAAATATCGTTCTAACTTCAATATGATAAAATAAAATTTTACAAATCATTTTCAATCATATTTAACTCTATTTTCAATTATTTCCATAATTTAACCTATTAAATTATTGATTTAATTATTCAATTAAATCCAATTATTCAAATAAAAATTTATTCGACTTATAATTTCACTTATTAATATTTAAAATTAATTAAATATTCAAATTTTAATTACTAAAATTTCTGGGTCGTTACAATCTTCCCCCCTTAAAAGAATTTCGTCCTCGAAATTATTAAGTAAGAAAAGTTACAGAATCCATTAATTTTCCCAAAATTCATAGTTTATACTTCTTACAATACTTTACTAAGTTTTCAAATCATACTTAGTTATCTTTTCAAAAACAACTACTATTGTTTGACTTTCAATTCCAAATAAAAGTCTAAGTTTTCAAAATTTTCCAATTTTCTCAAATTTTTTCTAACGCCTTACATTTCCGGAAAAATTCGCCATAGTCTCCTTTGCGCGGCTCGATCCGAAAAAAAAAATGACAGTATATATATCACAAATATACATCTCATCAAGTAATGAGGCATCCCGCAGGGAAAAAAGTATAAAAGTACGGTATGTAATCCGAGATATGTACCTTATATTTTATTAGCAAGCATATACGGCTAATATAGCGCGAAAGCGAGCTCCAAATGCGAAGCAAACGCGATCCGCACCTACTAAACACTCAACAAACAACATGAGAAACATGCATATAGACAATAGTATCAATATACAACATATAGCAACATAATAACTATATATGTTAACATAGCAATTGAAACAAACAACAAATGCAAACATCAACCAACTATCATCCAATTAACATACATAACCAATAAATATTCATTCATATTCTCATTAATATTCAATGAAATAGGCTTTCAATTTAATCACTTTTGATTCATTAACAGTGGATGATTTGATTAACATTCATTTTCAATTAGTTTATATTCACTAATTCATATTCAAGTTGGTTCACTACCAAATCAAATTCAATTCTATTTAAGATTCACTTAACTTCCAATTGAATTCCAATTATTTTAGCTTTCAATTTCATTAACTTAATGAATTATATACAATCAATCTAACAATCATATAACAACCAATGTATATTAACTACAACCAAATTCCTTTGCTTATATTCATTCAATTTGGTTTAATTAAATTGATTTTCATTCAACTTATTCAACTTCTAATAACATTAGATTTTCATGAATTAACACTTATATTCATTATTCCATTCCAATTTATTCAATTCAATTACAAAGTTGAATTTCATTTCATAACTTAAGTTCACATTTATCACTTAACTTTATTAATTTTCTTTGATACCGATATCAATTTCATTCAATATCACTTAAGTTATATTCCATTTAACTTTAAATTCATTTTTATTTACAACTCATATTCATAAATATATTCATATAGTTTCACTTCTTATATATATAAGTTTATTTCACAATTGTAAATCACTTTAATTATAATTCAATTCTTATAATTCATTTGCTTATACAATTTATTCTTTTATTTAGATTATTCAAACAACTAAACAATCAACTTATATACACTTTAATAATTCAAAAAAATTATTTTCCTTATATATAAAAATATACTCAAGGTAAAATTATTTCATTTACCCAATTTAAAACAATATTGTGTCGAATTGTTCTGTACAAGTGTTTAGAGATCCCTATCAACAACGTTAATTACTCGTATTAACCAGAATCTATATATCACTCAACAAACCAATCATCACAATATAAAACAATTTTATATTCACTAACAAATATGCTCTCATAGCTATTATTACACTCCAACTCATTCTAGAGTACTACTGACCCTATCTCTAATGAGTAATACCCAACAGAACCATGGTTGTCGCTTAACCATATGCTCTGATACCACCTGTGAAGACCCGCAAATCCGTACTCCTTGAATATACACTAATCTCCATAGATTAATTCAAGATGAACAGAAATACGAATTATCAATGTTTAAGAAAAAGAAAAAGGGTGGAAGAAGAGAGGAGAAGGACAGAAAATAGAGGGAAAAGAAAATAGAAGATAAGGTAGAAAATAACATAACAAAAAGAAAATAGAACATAGAACGGAACAGAAAACAACAGAACAACAACAGAATCTCACAATTCGCAGCGGAACAACATATAATAATAAATGAATAATCTTTAAACAAAGAACTAAATCAGTTATTACATTACATCACATTTCATTACATCATATCATCAGAGTGTACAACAACAACAACAACAAACAGTGCAGCGGAAAAAGAAATACTATATACTAGTAATTACGCCATGCCATCCAGCTTGCCTCCAGCAACTCCAGAATATCCAGAATATCCTGATAAACCTTAACTCTTCACTGCCCGTGTGGAAATTGGTGGGCACCCAGAGTTTAGGAAGGAAAACAATAAACTCCGAGTCAGTCATGTGACTGGTGTGGGAACTCAAAACAGTTTATTTATCTTTAAAATCAAAATAGAAGAATATGTTTAAAATTAATTCGCAATGCTTTTAAGAATGAGACTACCATAAGACCTCCCGCCATACACACAATGCAAACGCAGACTTGGAGGAGATTTCTTCTTATGTTAGTCAAAGATGCTTGATACGCATTAAAAAGAAACATTTGATATTATTACTAGTGCATAGTGTAGGAAAAATTTATTTCGAAAGTAGAATATAAATCTTAGCCAGCATAGGTACCATTATAGTATGCTTACTATAGCTACCACATTAAATGGCAGGTTCTACAACTAAAACCGTACAAGTCTCGTATTGTTTCTTTGGATTTCCAACGAATGATTAGGCCAAGGAACTTCCCATTGCCACATGAGAATGCCTCTGGATGGACATCCCCGAGAACCAAACCGGATCTCTACCAACACAAGGCCGGGTTACCCCTAACTGAGTAACAACTGACCGAATATGCCATCCCCCGGTCCTTTGGGACCTTTCAACCGAGCGCTCGTAATCAATTCACACAATCATAACAAAGTGTTTTCAACATGAGTAAGTATCTGGGCTCCATACCATGATACCACCCTTTTCCAGAAGGAAATGCACACATCCTAAAGGGCGCTACCCCTCATAACCTTGCCGCATCTTTCCTTTTTTGACCATTCCCGAGGTGTGAGGCTCGACGAAGTCACGTCCACAAAAACATACTTTATACAAAAGCCATGCTTTGGGTCAACAAATGATCATAGAAATGATCACCAAGATAGACGATCAAATAAACGATCCTATCACAAATAATCAACACAACGATCATTTCACAGCAACACTCAGCATGTCACATTACCAAATTGGGAATATATCGCTGATAACATTCAACTACATAACCTCTGAGCTCGTACGTCTCAGAGAAGGGTGTTAAGCTAAAAGAATAAATTCTCCGCCACCAACAGAAATATATTTGAAAGAAATCTGCTTTATATCTCAATTTGTAATGTCAGACATACAATCCATACAAGTCTGTTCCGGGATCGAACAGAACCGAAGGCACTTACAAAGAAGTCCTTGCAATCCGGATAATCTCTAATCACGTCCGGACTTCCCATCACATAGGGAGTCTCTATACCGTAGCTACTCGGTGCAAAGACAATCGACGAGTTGTCCTTTCGCTTTCAAAAAGATCCGGTCTTCAAATGCAATTCATAACGACGTATCACATATTCGGAATGGGTTATACGACCCCATGGTCCTTTCCCGGTTAACCCGAATAGTGAGCGCTTATTCAAAAATAAGTGTGGCATTCAAATTCAAACAAATCACATCAATTTCCCATTCAAAGGGAAATATTGATAGTCGGCTATTGAACTATCGATGGATATGCACAACATCACCAGATTCCAAATAATTTTCCAAATTATTCATTTTCCAAAATATCTTTACAAGATATATAATTTCAATATGTCAAAAATAAATCAATATTTATTTTTTTTAAACAAATTCCACTTTCTTTTATAAATTCCTTAGTGAATTTATAATCCAAAATATCCATGAATATTCGATTCCAATTATTCATTTCAATTTATCTTCAAAAATATAAATTCTCAAAATATTCACTTTATATTGGGAAACATTTCCATACTTATTTATTCATAAGTAATTCACAAATTTTATTTATTTTCAACACTTGGAAAATATTCAATATACTTCGATCGAAATTAAGTATATATTTCATTCTTTAAGAAAATTATTCTTTTAAACATATTTATTTGGACCAAAACGAATGTTGTGTAAAACATCGTTACGACAACCCAAAATCACTAGTGTAGGGATTCGAAATTAAAATAGATATATAAATCCCAATACTATACAAAACATTTCCTTTCGGAAATCATTTACTATAACAACAGTGTTATAGTTCACCATTTCCTTCTATTTCTCGAAAACGTCTATTTCAACAATGAATGTTGAAATCTATGGTTTCGAATCTCAACACATTTAAAACATCGTTAGATCGTTTTAATTCTATTTAAAACATCTTTAATCTCTTTTATAATTTCATCATTCTGATTTATATAATAATTAAATTTCATAAATCCTATATTTAAACTTTTCACAATAATTTCAAAAATCCTGATTTTACTATTTTTTAAAATCATCAGCATCATATTCTCAAAAATCAGTTTTTAACTATATTTCTCAAAAATCATAATTTTTATAACTTTAAAAATTATAACGTTTATTTATTTAAAATGGATCAATTCCAAAGTTTTTTTTTTTTAATAAAACGTATACTTTTCAAAAATCACTTTAAAAATCATTTTAAAGTTTCAAAATTTGGTCCAATGATGCTACATACCAAATAATCAATCACGACAACAACGATATCATATATCGATATGATAATCAACGAATATCAAAATATTCAAAATCAAATAAATACTGTTGAGGAATCCTGTTGGATCCCTCCAACCTGTTTTCCTGCATCCACAAACATTAGCACAATACCAATTTCGCTCTAGTACGAAATTATCGCGGTATATGGGATTTAAAATATTATCCGCTTAATAGACGGCGCAATAGGGTCTCATCCGCTAAAAAAAATGCGGAAAATCAATAACTCCAATATATACATATGCCAATATATATATATATTGCTATTATATATAATACCAATTTCACTGTTTATGAAATATTCGCGGTATATGTTTTTAATAAATAACATCCGCTTACTAACGGCGTATAATGTCTATTTTAACAATCAATAGATAACAATCATCATTCAAACATGCATTCAAATATTTTAAATCTAACTATTTAAAATAAAAATCGAAACTGATTCGATTGAGTGAGAAGTTCTCACCTTGATTTTATTTCCGTTTTAGCGATTTATTTCGAATAAAATTAAACGGACGTTTAATTTTACCTGAAATTCTCACTAACTCCAAACGACTCTAATCCAATTTCATCGCGTAGTGCTCGTCCATACGATTCCAACGCTTCTTGTTTCGCGCGTTTTCGACCTCGTATGAAAAAGTTATGAATTTTATAAGTTTACACGAATTTTTAATTTAAATTTACAACATAACTTCAATTTTAAACCTATCACTAATCTTAAGCCATTGGATCCATGCTCCCTGCATCATAGCCGTAGGACGCAACCCCCCCCCCCCCTACTCCATCTTCTTCTTTCGGCTACAGGCAATAGCCGTGCAAAAGAACCCACTTCATTAAAACTAGGGTTCGATTATTCATCCACCACAACGAGCTATGCAACAATCAGGATGCGCCATACGAAGCACCATCTACACGCCTACCTTCGGCCAGAGCATAGGCCAACTCGGCTATTCCCCCACCTCGAACGACGTGCATGAACCGGCCCCTTTCAAACAACAATTGCCGTCAATCCACAACTCCAAACACGATCTCCACCGTTGATATTATAGAGCTCTTCGTGCTCTACGATTCTCTAGTTGAGAGTTTGTTGGATAGAATGATGGATTCGAAGAAAACGAGGGGAGAACGTGGGTGTTTTCTGGCCATTGGTGAAAGGGGGTGGCGGCTAGGGTTTTAAACCTAATATATATATATATATATATATATATATATATATTTTAATTTATGAAGGCTCATGGTCCATTTATAGAGAAAAACGAACACTATTCATTTCGATTTTCCAAACTCCGATTTACGCGCCGAAACTGACGTTTCTAGGGTTTATCCCGCGTTCCGGACACAATGGAATAGGTTTCGAAAGGTAATTCGGACATCTGTGCGAGTTATGGCTATAAACGTTCAATTTAAATTAAACCGATTTGAACGATTTTCTAGGCGTTTTAATTTGTACCGGACAAACGGTAAATCCAATTGACATGAAATTTGAAACCTTACAGTAATATCACATTACGGATCCGATGAAACTAGTTTCGTCGAAATCCAAGACTTTTTGAAAAATGGCTATTTTAACTCGCCAAATTAAAATTAAAAACAATTCAATGCGTTTCGAGCTGCCACGATCAAACGATAACTCCGATTGACACGAAAATTGAAATTCGGTAATAACTAACTATTACGGATCCAATGGAACTTGTTTCGTCCAATTATGAGACTGTTCGAAAATTGACTATTTTCACTAGTCGATTAAATATTAAAATATTCAATTTTCACAAATTAACTTTTAATTCGATTTTAAAAGTTCTAAAATATCGTTCTAACTTCAATATGATAAAATAAAATTTTACAAATCATTTTCAATCATATTTAACTCTATTTTCAATTATTTCCATAATTTAACCTATTAAATTATTGATTTAATTATTCAATTAAATCCAATTATTCAAATAAAAATTTATTCGACTTATAATTTCACTTATTAATATTTAAAATTAATTAAATATTCAAATTTTAATTACTAAAATTTCTGGGTCGTTACACTGCCTCTTAGCGTTTAGATTTGAGCTGGGTCCGCGTATCAATTTCAACTAGTAGCATGTCACCTTGGAGAACCTTCTAGCTGCCCAAGCTATCCAAAGAAGGATGATTTATCTTGTGCTCGTTACCTTGTTGGGGACTGCCAACCTTTTCCACGAAGGGATATGTGAGCCATGCTCTCTCCTTATCGGTTAGCTACCCACTAGGGTGAATTACTGTGCATTCACTTTCTTGTCGAGGACTTCCACTTTGAACCAGGCCCGCCTGCCACTCAACTTGCACCATGTCACCCTAGAAAACCTTCAAGCAACCCAATCTCTTTCTTGCAGCGTGTCACCAAGGATAGCCTCGAGCCACACGATGTTTTGGTTCATGTTAGGACCATCCAATAATGGAGCAATACAGAAAACCAGATTATCATATGCCGGTCTTGGCGCTTAAACAAGCAACCAAGTTGCACATTCAATGCTCACTTTTGATTTCATTATTATGCCTGACCTATCAGCTACAACAAGTTGATCAATTCAGTACAAGGGTCTACCACTACTCAAGTATGCTACCCTATAAGCTATGCACAGACATACCAAAGTAGATAAAGCAACAAATACTTAGACAAATTTCAATAAAACAAATCAATCATTCACAAAGTGTGCGGCACATAGCCCGCTCCAATTGGCTTATAGAAGGAGGAAAGAAACAATATATACAAGCATGGCTCCTTAACTGGACGAGTTAAGGAGTTCAACTACTCCTTGGTTAGCACAACTGGTGCTGAAATACCTATCAACCTCATCTCCTTTGCCACATCTGCCCAGGCCTTGGCAAAAATCTGCAGCACCAAACTTGCTGACGAAAATTGGAAAATGAATGTTTTCCCTAGGAAGGGCTTTTACCATGTTCCTCGGCTAGTTTATCCACTTGGTCTTCTCCTCCTTCCTAGCGGAAGCTATGTCCCCATCCATTTGGCACTCAATTGTATGTTTGGTTAGGTCAGCCCATAACTAGTCGGCCTCCTTCTCCAACCTCTCCCTCAAGTCCAATTCCACCCTATCTACCCTCTCTCGAACCTCAGCTGCCTCTCGTGTCAACTTTTTGGCGACCACGATAGCCTTCTTGCTTGCCCTTTCGGTCACCTCCTTCCTCACTCGAGCCTTGGTGACCTCTATCTCCATTGCCTGTCGAGCCTCTGCCTCTGCCTTTTGGTCATTTCGAAGCTTCTCCACGTTCCCTCGGATGCCAATCTAATGGTATACAACCTAAAGAAAAGAAAACGTAGGAATAACCAAGTATAAAGTAAGATTAGATTCAGTAACTTACCAGTAATGAATTTCAAGTTTAAAAGTCTAGCACATCTTCCAAGGAATGTCAGTTCAAGGCAAACCAGGTATGGTAAGTGTAAGAGAGGGCCTCCACTGACATAAGTTGGAAGGTCAGAAGCATTCACTCTATATCAGCGGCATCCTCAGAAAGGTGGATCTAGACTAAACTACCTTAGTGGTGTGACATTCTCATTAATTTCCAACTCCTCCATGTCATAAATATAGAGTAATTACTTAAAAGGCATGGCCACCTCAGCTGTCTAGGATGGTCCAACCTTGTTCCTCTTCCTCTTCTCACTCCAAATTCATTTTTGGACTGACTTTGTGGAGTTGGAAGACACATCAATAACCTGCCATATGTGTTTAGGCATAGGAGGTGCCAGGTGTGCAGCAGGTGCAACAAGTGCGATGAGGGCAGTGACAAATTGAGTCAACACAGGCTTAACAATCCCTTTTTAGAAGCATCAAAGTCCAAAACGTCGACGAATGCAACAACAAAGAAGTAACATGATAAAGATTTAAAGTAAAATAAAACAATTGTAAATAAACTACCATTTGTACTGACCCGGCCCCAATATCTTACATGGGGCAAGCATAATGAGACCGAGCTTCCAACACCAGTTATGTCCATCCTTATGTGAGGCTCGTTCGAAGACTTCCCTCCCTTCGTATTCAAGATATAAGGGGTCATATGTAGGATACAAGGAAATCTCTACCAATGCCTAGCTCTTGAACCCCTCATCCAACCTTATTTTCCTTAGATATCACATCAGTATCTTACTCCTCAAGTAGAGGCTCATGGAGGGGAACTGGGATGTCAACTAATTATTGTAGATCAAATTCTTTCCACCACAGTAACATAACAAGATTATTTAATTTTCCAACGTCAACATGTTGCAACACTTTAAGCTCCTCACCTATGATAACATCATCGTATCCTCGGTTATGGCTTGATGTGCACGTAAATATGCATATTTTATTTTCATATTTAATCGAATTTAATTAAATAAATGAGCATATACGGTGTTTTAGCATGTTTAAACCAAAATTCAAATTATTTTCAAATTATCATTTATTCATCTTCATATAGAGGCAAAATGGTCATTATATATATATATATATATATATATATATATATATTAATTTGGGAAAATTTACTTCGAAATTTCTATGTTACTTTTAGGAATTTGAATTCAAATTACAAGTGGCTTCATGGAAAATATGTATGCACAAGAGGAAACAAATGAATGAAGATGGAAATAATTCATTTCATGAAATGTAGAGGAGGACCCCATCTACCCACTTACCATGATGTACAATTAGTAGCTAATGCACATGCTAATGGATCAATAAAGTTACATGCAACTTAAAGGAGAATTATCTCATGCTTATTATAACTCGGTGACCATATTTCCTCAAGGGTAGTTTGGGTAGTTCTCAAAAATATGGATTATGGTTTCATACATGTATAAATACCACATATGTTCATGTAATTAGCCTCTTTTTCTCTTAGCCTACTTTGAGCCTTCACTTAGTTTTAGGCTCAAAATAAAATAAAAGCTCTCTTTTCTATTTCATGTCTTCTTAGCCATCTCTCTTGTGTAATTTTCTTTAATGCAATTTTAATTCATGTACTCTTCTTTTATGTTCTTTTCTTATTTATTTCCTTTCATGTTAGTGCTTAGTCTATTACTTACACAAGTAGATTAGCTTTTATTTCATATTCATTAGCCCTATTTTTCATTAGCTTGCATTTTCTTGTTGTTTTTGTTTCATGTTGCAATCTGCATTTGTTGAAGTTATAACAAATACGAGAGGCTAAACCACTTCAACACAACTGTTTCAACCTTAGTAGCCCCATAGTTCCTCTGCCATGTTCACCCAGCAAACACACACCATTAAACTGCTTACTATACACTCCTCTACCCCTAACTACCACTGCAGTCTCAACTACCGTAATTCATCACACTCACCCAACCACAGCAGTCTCAACCTCCACACCATCAACATCCCCCATCATTAGCCCCTGCTACAACCCCTCTGACCACATCAAACATACTGCCACACATCCCTCTGCTGTTACGTCCTGCAACTGACCAAACAACAACAACCACGTTGCCATTCGACTTCCATCCCTTAACCTTTGTAATCCAATAGCGACAAAACCATCTTCACCGTTTCAAAACTGACGTACATCGCCATACCAACTAAAACCAAGTCATTTAAATAATACTTCGAACACCCAACAGTCAACAACATCTCCAACCTCCTCCATAAACATTCCCGCAAACCACCGCTAATCAATTACCGCCGAGCAATACAAACAAGCATACTAACATCACTGTCATTGTCCAACTAACAAGACTGCACTCCAGTCTCCCATCCCACTGCCACTTGGAACAATTACTTCCATTTCCATCTACTTGCTGCCATAACCAGTCAACCAATCATCATTACAGCTATCACCTTGACTTCAGCAACCGTGCGATCAACTCCACTACCACAACCATCGTCAACCAACCATCAACAACCAATTGCGATCACAACTTCAACTACAAATAACAACTGACAACTATCCTACAACCACTTATAGTTGCCCTCCATCAAAATGGTTCAACAATTGCCAATACATCCACATACCTTTAATCGAAAAAGCCTTTGCAATCCCCTCCCTTTAATCGTGACATAATACCAAAACCCAAATCCCCAATTCACGACCATCCTTGTTTGAATTGCCTCAGACCGCCTTCGAGAAAATCCTGCCTCCAACACTCCGATGAAATCGCTTATCACCTGGTTTTCACTTCGCAACCTTTTACTGGTTCAGCCGCATTTCACCTTTATTTTAAATTTGCAAATATTTATTTAGGGAATAAGTTTTTTTATAAACAGCGAAGGATTAAGGAAAAGTCACTGTGCATACTGGGTTGGCTTGTTTACAATTGCGCCGGGTTGAGAGATTTTGTTTTGGTTATTTTTTTGAGTGCATATACGAGTGTGTATTTTTGTTTAAACCTCCATTTAAAAAAGTTAAAAAAACAACAAAAGAAAAAAAAGAGTCCGCTTTCTTTTAGTTTTCTTGTGTTTTACCCATTAAAAAACTTTACTTTTAAATTTTTTGTTTTTTTTAAATTATTTTAAGTTCCGTCTTTAAAAAAAAAATTATTATAGGATTTATTAGTGTAGTGAATTTGATTTTGGCAAATTATTTTGGTTTCAAATTTTTCTTCGTTTCTTTCTAAAAAACAAAAAAAACAATGGTACATAACTTATTTGAAATTTCAGGTTGCAAGAAATAAACAGGAGTGATTGCCAAAAAATAATTTGCTTTCTTGCTTATATAAAAAAAATCATTGCTTAAAAATAGTTGTTAATAATCTACACGCTCTGGTATCGTGTTTTCATCCCTTATTTTTATTTGCTTTGCGTTGTTGGTTGCTTGCATTTAAAAAACAAAACTAAACAAAAACAAAATCAAAATCCATTTGCATTTGCATTGTTAATACATGTTTAATTTCAGTTTGGCATTTCATCTTAGAAATTGTTAATAATAAAGGTTAGACATCAAACTTATGAGCGTCACAAGCTCACATAGGGTTTAATTAAATATTGACAATTTGTCCTCTTTCGACAAGGTGTCTAGACTATGGTAGAGCAATAACCATTTATAAATATTACGGTGATTTGTAAATATTATAGTGGTCGTTTCTTTGAAGGTACTTAAACCTTCGACTGCATTGCTACGGTGATTTGTGGTGCATCGATAACTCATATCCATTACTTGGCTAAGAACTGTCTTGTTCGATTAAAACAAAGTGTGATTATACAATTTTGAGTTATGAGCTACTTTGGATAGAAAATTTGTAGTTAAACTCTTGCATTCATTTAGTTACATTAGTTTATGTATATTTAAAAAAAATTCAAAATCAAAAACTAAAAAAATTATTGCAAATATTTCCTTAACATAGTTTTTTCTTTTAAATCCTTTCTTTTGAAATTCTTCATTCAAAATCAAAAATATAAAAAAGCAATAATTTTGAGTTAGTTTTTAAAAAACAAAATTCAAAAAATATATATAATCTTTTCAAAAAAATTGATAAATCCCAAAAAACAAAACAAAAATCAAATTTCCCTTTAGAAAAATAATTTCCTTTTAGTAAATAGTTTTCCCTTAAAAAAACAAAAAAAAAAATCCAAAACTAAAATAAAATATTCTTGAAAGTGTCTGAGTTTCCCTACTTATATGAAATTTACGATAATTGTGAAACTCAATATAATCCATATAATTTCACTCTAAATTCTTATGGCTATTTTAGTGACAACTATTTTTTAAAAATTCGAATGTTGAACCATAAAATTTTCAAAATGATGACCAACCCTCAAATCATGAAAATGGCATTGAAATGATTTCGTCTTTACTTGAACTTTCTACACAACAAAATCAAAGGATATATGATTTGTGCAATTCATATTTGTGCAATAACTCAAGTCAAAGTTTTCAAGATAATCAAAATTTGAATTCACTTTAAAATTCGAACGATTTCGAATATAACTTATGAAAATACAATTTCGAATTTCAAAATGAATTTCAAAGTCAAAATTGGAAATGTGAACAACTTTTCAAATAATTTTGACAATGAGAATAATCTCGAATTTAGTTCAATGGATAAGTTTTGTTCTCAATAATTTCAAATTGAAAATCTTCAAGTTAATAATTATAAATTTGATTTTGTGGAGAAAATGGATGAAATTTCCAATGATCATACAGATTTATTGTTTGAAACATATAAAAAACAACGTGAGAAACAAATCAAATCCCAACGTGTGACGAGTCAAATAATAATCCACCTTTTGCCCTAATTGACGATTTTCAAATAACAACTTTTGAAATTGTGATGATCTTAATGAAGTTGTGGAAATTACGGTAATTGAGTTGGACTTTAATTCTTTTTAGGGTGAGAAACTCAATTTAAAATTCGATCTTTCTTTTTTCGACTTCGACGAATTGAATACACCTCTGGATTTTGAACTTGATATATGCATTGAAGTTGTGAATAATTAAACAAAGGAAGACGAATTCAATGAACATGTATTTTTTTGACTTTTCGAAAATGAGTGTTGAATTCTGATGGGGATGATTTAAATCACCATTTTGATTTCGAAATCAATAATTCCGAAGAAGTTTTCAATGATAAGTTTGAGTTTAAATTTGGTGAAAATAAACTTGAAATTCAACCAATTGTTTTATCAACCCCGAAAATCATCGAAAAAATAACTCACACAATTTTCAATAAAACGACATTCGTTTTTCCGGATCAACGTTCACCTTTGAAATCTTTTATGGTTTGGTTTTCCAAGCTTAAACTGTGTCTCTCATACTTGACGAGCCAAATGAATTGGTTTCTGAAAGACCGTTTCATTTACACTTTAATATCATACTTTCCGATGTCTTATAAATAACAATCTTTTCATGTAAATATAGGTTTTATTTTTTATTTTTCTCCTTTCACTTGGGTTAACTGTGGGAACACGGTCAAAATCAAGTGTGGAGGGAGTCTCATTTTCATTTTTTTCACGATTTATTTTTGCATTTACCTTATAAACTCAAAAAAAATAAAATATCTCAAAAATAAAATTTTCTTTTTAGCGTTTTGATATATTTTTGAAAAAACACTAAGGATAAGTATAGGATTTTGGTTATTAAATTGAAATTTTTGAAAATTTATATTTCTTAACAAAAATAAAAATAAAGTTTGATTACAAGTGACGGTGGTTTAACTAGTATACAGGAAGGTTCATACGTGTTAATTATGAAGTATATCCTAATTGAAAATCTTTGCTTAAAAAGTAGTAATTTTAAAGTAAATGATATAAATCTTTTTATCTTCTAAGTTAGATGGTGCTAAGATGATTTGGCAAAACTCTCTCTTCAAGAAAAAAAAAACACAATATATATATATATATTAAAAGAAAAAATAAATATTTATATATTTGTATATATTTTAATATACACCTAAAGTCATGTGTTCACAATCAACACCCGCCATGCTCTGTACTCTTCTCACGTAAGTACGAAAGACAGTGCATGCTCGAGATATTTGGCCTCAGTTTATCCGAGTTAGGTGTATGTATATAAAAATTCTTTTATTAATAATGCCTATGGTCGACTGGTATACACATTTGTATTTCACTTGCCATGCTCTGTATTCCCCTTTTGTAAGTCCGAAAGGCAGTACGTGGGTGATATATCTGGCCTCAGTTTTCTGAGTTTTGTATACGTAAATATTATTAATATCAATAAAAATTTCAGAAATAAAGAGAGAGCAAGCAATTGAAATCCAAACACTATTTTTGCTTATTTGATTTGACTTATTATTCAAAAGAAATGAAAATACCACTTTGAAAAACTTTGATAATCACTTAAGGATCCATTTCATAGTTACATTGTGTTATCAACCGAAACAACTGGCCAAACTATAGTCTATTTGACAAGATATTGTTGGAAATTTTGACAAGTAAAAGGATTTAAATTTCTTGATAATAACCAAAACTTATATTTAACTTATTCATGTTGATTTAAACATAAAATTTCATTTGTAAATATATTCAAAAAACTGCATCCATATCTTTGTAAATAAATCTTACATTTAGGAATTTTTTTTCACTTTGCATTTAGATTTTATGGGTAGAATCCATTGAAAACCCTCACGAGATAACCCTCATCCTACTAGGGACACCTAAAGGTTTAACGGCTTGTTGCATATGCTCAATACGATCGTGCTCTCTACAAAACAGATTTATCTTAGTTTTAGTTTATTTGAGGACGAATAAAAAGATAAGTGTGAGGGTATTTAATGTGCACGTAACTGTGCACATATTTATTTCCATATTTAATCGAATTTAATTAAACAAATGAGCATATAGGGTGTTTTAACATGTTTAAACCAAAATTCAAATTATTTTCAAATTATCATTTATTCATCTTCATATAGGGACAAAATGGTCATTTTTGTGCATATATTAATTTGAGAAAATTTACTTGAAAATTTCTATGTTATTTTGTAGAAATTTGAATTCAAATTACAAGTGGCTTCATGGAAAATATGCATGCACAAGAGGAAATAAATGAATGAAGATGAAAATAATTCATTTCATGAAACATGGAGGACTCCACCTACCCGTTTGTTATGATGTACAATTAGAAGCTAATGTACGTGCTAATGGAGCATTAAAGTTACATGCATACTTAAAGGAGGATTATCTCATGTTAATGATAACTTGGTGGTCATACTTCCTTAAGGGTAGTTTGGCTAGTTCTCAAAAATATGGATTAGGGTTTCATACATGTATAAATACCCCATATATTCATGTAATTAGCCTCTCTTTCTCTTAACCTCCTTTGAGCCTCCAAATAGTTTTAGGCTCAAAAATAAAACAAAAGCTCTCTTTTCTATTTCATGGGTTCTTAGCCATTTCTATTATATTATTTTCTTTAATGCAATTTTAGTTCATGCACTCTTCTTTTATGTTCCTTCCTTGTTTATTTCCTTTCATGTTAGCGCTTAGTTTATTTCTTATGCAAGCAAGTTAGATTTTATTACATATTAATTAGCTCTATTTTTCATTACCTTGCACTTTCTTATTGTTTTTATTTCATGTTGCAATCTACATTTTTTGAAGTGATAACAAATACAAGAGGCTAAGCCCCTTCAATTTAGGGTAACGAAGCTCTCTAATTACGTAGATTCAACATAATTTGATAACTTGTGATCTCTATTTGTGCTTAATGGAATTGTTCGATTTGGATAAATTTGTTATTTTAGCTTTGAATTTAATAGCCTATGTTGTTGACACCAAATAGGTTATGCTTAAACAAACAAAAACAAAAGTTACATCTTTATCTACTTATAATTATGGTAATGAAGTGAATGTAAAAATCAAAATTTGATGGTCTACTTTTCTGCTCAATAGTTAATAGATCATGCTTAGAATAGATTTTACTTTTAAGTTCATTAACATTTTCATGAGAGTTAAAAAGTGCTTAAGTGGTTACGTTATAGTTTGATGGTTTATATTGGACTAATTAATAGTACAAATATTCCATATCTATGATAAGCATATCAACTAAGTTCACTAATGACCAAAGAGAGATCATAACTTCATTTTGTTGATTTATGTGACCATGAGAAGGAAATTACCTCTCAACTGCCTTCTACTCTCATATTTTTATCCATTTTCTTTTGCTAGTTTATTAAATTTTTTAGCTAATCACGACTCTCAAATTTTTGGTTTAATTAGATTGAATAGAATTTTAAAATCTAAACAATTCTCTACGGATCGATCCGTACTTGCATACGTGTTATAATCGTATGTCGTGCGCTTGCGGTTACTTTTAATTTAAATTCAATCGGTTATTTTCTAGTCCGATGGGATATTGGCCATTCGAACATGGCTTGTGATCGGCCTGGTGTCATAGTTCAAAAAATAGACTTGGGAGTACACCTGCTTCGTTATGGCTGCCTTCTTATTTTGTACATCCCACTCCCAGAACATTTTTCAATTCAGCCTTATTAGCCCCACTCAATGAAGATTGGCATTAGTCACCAAGAGATTCAAGTCATAATGCTTAATAGCTCAATCTATTCGAACTCTCATTCAGCATCGTGAAAGCGACATCGGCATAAGCAAGGAACGGTTGTTTCTGTTCGTTAAAAGAAGGTGACTGTTCAAAAAATAATCCTTATGAATATTCAGTCGACTGAGGATTCAATCATCTGAATATTCAAACAATTTCGAATTTTAAATTTATTTTGAAAAGACACCTTATCAGTCGACTGAATGGGGGTATGTAGTCGACTGAACCTTCAAAGTTATTTGTTCACCTGTGCATGTCTCAGTCGACTGCACACCCATGTTCAGTCGACTGAAATAGGTGTTTTCTACAATATAAACTACTTGTTGAAAGGTTTTTGTTTAGTAATTTATTATAATTAATTTCTAAGGTGTGTATACGATTTTTAAAGTAATTTCGAACCGTGTGTGTGTGTGTGCATATACCACTTAGAAGAGATTTTAACATTGGTTAACTACTAACTAGACTATAGACAAACCATTTATACAATTTGAAACTTTCTCTTTGAAATCTTGGTCTTCGATCTATCGTCGAGTAGAATAGTATTTTCTCCTGCAAATTTGATTAGTTCATATAATATATACTTATATAGTTGTCATGATCAAAACACCAAAATACGAGGTTTTAACATGAATGGTTCATAACCATCATAGGAAAATTATGAGATGTGTGATGGGTAGTCTACATTATTTTAGATAAATGGAACATGTGTGATAGACAGTCCACATAATTTTAATAGTAAAACCATGTTTGACGGATAGTCCATATGGTAGATGGACAATCATTTGAATTTAAAATAGATAGTCGAATGAAATTAAGAAGGATAGTCAAATAAATTAGGATGGGTAGTCTACTGTATGTTGCATGTGTGCAAATGTTTATTTGTTATGCTCTAACCATTACGGATGCAGGAACGTAGTATATGATTGATTTGTTTTGGTTAACATACTAGTGAGGACCAAACATGTTCCGCTCAGCGGTGTAATTTCAGTAGATATCTATTTTAGTTTGAGATAGTAGGTTATTATTCACACTAGACTGTTTGTCTGACCCGAATTTTTTGCTTTCCTCTTAAACTATTGGTTACTCATTTTAGTAGGTCAGAAGTAAGGCATTTTAGGTTTTCAATTAGACGAATAAGCTTTCAGAGATATGCAAGAGGCAAGCCAGCTATACTAGGAGTTTTATTTAACCCGCTATGTAGTTCATTTATTTGAATGGATGTAATGACGGAAATTATAACTGTCAAGTGGTGGACTCTGATCAACCAAGGAGGCATCTTCATATCACACTCTTGGAGTATTTTGTAATAATTAAATTTTCTCTAAACGTGGGATCGAATGAGATTATGTAATTAAT
Organism: Allium cepa; assembly: GCA_030765085.1. NCBI lineage: Eukaryota > Viridiplantae > Streptophyta > Magnoliopsida > Asparagales > Amaryllidaceae > Allium > Allium cepa. Next base: position 610,597,004 of record CM060934.1, read on the forward strand.
ATGAAATCTTATTTATGAAATTAAATGTGAAACTCGTTATTAATTTGTGTTTGAAAATTTTCATATTCATGTGCTTCTGATTATTGATATGATTAACATTGCCACATTTTGTCATGGAAAATTAATACTATGGATAAATGTAGCATCCGTAATAATTAGTTTTGGGCCTTATGGGGAATGTTACAATATCTTTGCTTGGAACAAGAGAATCTGGAATATTCACTGCAGAGAAAGTGACAACATGCTGTCTTGGAAAGTCAGGAGGAATGCAACGCAAATCAAAGCTAAGCTTATTTCAAAGGGAATAATTGTCAACCCTTCCGACTTGTTCTGTAATGCTGGAGTGGAGGACAACATGCATTTATTTTTCAACTGTCCTACCCTCTTTCCTATATGGCACAGGCTAATAATCAAAGCTGGTAGAAGTAATATCAACAGGGACAAAGTGATTGAGTGGAACCTCATCTATAAGGCTACGAGATGGAGGTGCAGTGAGACTTTTATTCTTCTACTGATCCTTAAAATTTCATTCATGTTGTTTGAGTTGAAACGAATATGAGAGTCTTCAATGGGAAATGAAATTTGTTGTGCAATTTTGAATGAGACTTTACATGGTATCAAAGAAGGCACTATTGCTCGCACTTTCGAGTATGATGTGGCCGCTCTTATCTGCTAGTGTTAGCTTCTGTTTTATTTCCCTTCTCTTTTTTTTCCTGCTTTGTGGATCATAGCTTTTTATTATTTATTTTATTGCGGTTGCAATAAACTAGTAGGGGCTCGGTCAAGCCCGCTAGCTTTACTAAAAGAAGTTTGATAAAATCAGATAATGTTTGTAAAATGAGAAAAAACATAAGAAGGGGTAAAAAGGTCCCTTGGTTAGAATTAGGTATTGCTAATTTTGAAATTAGCCGTCTTCCTCTTCATCTCTTCATTCTCTTCTTCTACTTTTTGATAAAAACGAAACAAATTTTTCTATAAATCAAATCAACATGGCCTTTTCAAATCTTAACCAAAAATTCTGAATTAAATATTTAAATTCAAGTTAGAATATTATTTACAAATACGTACCATCAAGTTTGTATTTTGGAGAAGATTGAGCTCGGATTTTTGAAATCAAATGAAGGATTCAAATCTGGGTTTCATTAAGCTTGAATTTCGAAGGGACTTGGTGAGTGTGAGTGGGTTCTCTTCTCTATTTTATATGATCATTAGATATGTTCAAATCGTGGTTTGATGCTACTACTTGTTAGGGCTTGAGTAATGAACTTGATTGGGGATCCTTGAGATGAGAGACATATGGAATGGATATTTTAAAGTATTAATTTCATAAATTGAAGTGTTAGAATTGGTATAGATTAAATGATATTTGATGTGACTGTGTAGTTTTCTTATTGATTGAATTATTGACAGTAATTATAAGATCATATTAAACGTTAGCTAAAATTGTCATTGAATGATGAAATATTTATTTGGAATGGTTGATTGAGTGTTTTAAACTCATATGGTTTGTAAAGCATTTGAGTTCAAGAGCGATTCACCGAATTACCGTCTAGTGGTGCTCGTCCCATGACGAATCATCGAAGATTTAAACTCGAGTGCAAGGTGATGTAGGTAGATGTAAAGTCGCAAAATCGGGATGCTCAACGTCGGGGTAAGGAAAGCCAAAATAATTATTGAGTCAAGTTTAAATGATTGGATGAATTTCCTTAGGAAAATTTGCCCCATCCAAGTTCAACTTGCACCCATACAAGCGAACAATCGACTGATCAAGTGTTAACAATTGAATGTTCAAAGGGGGTATGCATGGTTTATTTGGTCGAAAGAAAACATGCTAAATATGGCCTATAATAATCGATTGGACAAGTATAACCAGTCGTCTGATCGGTTGTAGAAGGAAAATTTGGGGTTTTGTTGGATTTTTGGACGAACTTGGAACGTGATATCATTCGCATGTGAAGTCAGATTGAGACACGGTTTAGACCGATGGTCTTCATTTTTTGAAGACAATGACCCATGAAGTTTTGGTAGGAGTACATTGATTTCTAGACCATGCAGAATCTATCCTAACACGTATTTCAAAAATCGTAGATTTTGATATAGATTGAAAGGATGTATAAAAGATGTTGAATGGCATGAAGGTCATATGTGATGTTGGAGATGCACTTTGATTTGTATGGTAACTTTTATAGAGTCGTCCAGTGGTTTTGAATCGTGACTACTAGGGTATTGTTATATATGATTTTATACGATATTGTGTATATAAAATAAGTCTGTACCTCTTAGCTTTTGACTTGGGGTTAGATATTTGTAGGCGCTTGGTATTCATCTTATATTGATGAACATACAAAGTGTTGGTCTTACATTAGTGACCATACACATTATTAGTCATATATTAGTGATTACATGTGTTGGAGCATAGTAGCATTGGTCTCATATTAGTGACCATACTTGATAGATTTGGCCTTTCTGGGAGACCCGTGACCCACCAATCTTATGGGTAACGTTTGGTTCACAATTATACCGACATTTGATTGATAGTTTATTGCGTAGTTTAGCACAGTAGTAGAAATGTGATAACTTGTTGGTACAGGTTGATGTATGGTTCTATTATCTTAATTATTACAATTTGGTATTATTCATGATGGGTTAGCATATAGCAAACATGCAGATCGGTGATATTTTATTTTCATCGGATTTTATGTCTGATCCTCTCCTTGTTTGTTTCTTTGTTATCTATTATTTGAGTAGGTTGACTTAGATATGTGCATCTCTACTTCCTGAAGGATATTCATAGAGACAGCGCTACATTACCACTATGATTATATCTATTAACGCCAAAATTGGGTCGACATCCAAAGAAATGTTGTAGGGAACATGTGAGACCTAGATCTAGTAGATAATAGCACAGTAACAAAAAAACAGCAAGATACAAGATTTTTATAGTTGTTCGACAATCTCTCTAGCCTAAGTCCACTTTGTATTTTTTCGTTAATTGTGAGTTCAAGAGAATTAAAGTCACTGGTACAAAAGATTGACAGGTTCAAGAGTTTAGAACTTTCCATAGTACATGTCTAGATGATGTTGTGAGGGAGAGATAGGAGATGAAAAAAAGTAGAGTCCAAGCCCCTAGTTGTTATAAGGCTGGTACTTATAGAGAAACAAGTACTCAGGTTTAGGGGCCAGCTTGTGTCGCGGTCCAGAAACTAGCCTAGAGGCCCACAAGAGAGAACGTAACCCAACGGTCCAAAATGACTTCTCGGTACCAAGAGCTTTTCCTTGTTGAAAATTGTGCTTTCCAATTGTTTTACTCCCCTATTTTCGATTTTAAGTTTTCCAAACTCTTTTTCATAGTCTTAGAGTTAATTCCGATGATTCCTCCGATAACACTTATATTATCATGCTTTCTTCTCATTAATCCCGAGAGTTGCTCATTCAAACCCCGAGAAAAGAACTTGACCATGAAAGGTTGTAGTAGAGTATGAAGTTCATGGGGTTTATAATACCACAATAGGAGGAAAAACCACTTGGCACCGAGAAGAAATCTCACGGTACCAACTAGTTTTCTTAGCTCTATACTCGATGATTTTTCTATAGCTTGCCTTCCTACTTCTGCTAAGTGCATCTACAAGTTCTTAAGTCGTTTGACCTTCTTCTTGTAGTTGAATTTTGCTTGGTTAAAAACTCTGTTAATAATATCAATCCAGTTTTTGATATATTGAGATGTAGACTATATGTATTACTTGAGACACGTACTCTTATGGGATTTGATGTATCCTCTATTATTTGTATTATGATATTGGATCATACGTCTCTTGATATGATATGCATTTAGTCCTCCATATGTTTATGTTGATATTGTAGTTTATATCATTCTGTTGCGAGAATTGGTTAATTGAGATAGGTATGCCCTACAATATTTATTGTTAGTTACGTATCTTACCCTTAATGGAAAAAATTTCGTGACATCATTGGGAATTTCAATTGCTTGTACGCATGGATTTCGGATGTTACGAGAGTCATGACTTTACACTTTCCCATCATATAAACCAATCATCTTTATATCCCATTGTATAAATTCTACATAACTATGTTGGAAACTATTACTAAAGTGACAAAGTAACATCATGTTTACTATTTCTTCTACATACACAAAATTGTATGAATTGGCATGTCTACGTTGAAAAATTATAATTAAAACAACAAAGTAATATCGTATTAACTATTTCTTCAACAAACACCCAAATGTACGAATTCGACATGCCTAAACTGAAATACTATTAGTAAAATGACAAGGCCTCATTGTTTAAACTCATCTTTCACATACACCCTACTATTGAATTATACATAAAATCCTAAAAATTGCCTACTGTCAAATTATCACATCGCGCAACTTTTTCACGATCTAACAGGTTTTTTCGTCTTCTGCATAGTAAAATAAAAAACAAAATACCCTAAAGATTACCTCGTAAGCGATTTATCCATTCTCGCGGGTTCTGGCTTGGTTATGTTGCTAACATTAGGATTTTTGGTATTCATTTTTCTAGCTGCCGAAAATCGAATTTGCTTGCTTGCGTTAGGGTCTTAGGAGAAAGTTTTGATATGAATGTCTTGGGAACGAATTACTTTGAGTATGTATTCAGTAAGACCATTAACAACAACAAATCTATTTACTTATCATTCTCTCTTACTTTTACACCGAATGAACGAGTTGTGCAACTAGAAGAAGGAAAAACACATACGTGATTAGTTTTTAGAAAGAATACAAACAAATAAAACAACAAAGTTTTTGACGTTTTAATAGAATGATTAAATGAAACGGTAAAGTCTTTGCCGTTTTATTGTAAAATTACACTAAAACGGCAAAGCTTTTTGCTGTTTTAATCCATTTTAGCAATAAAAAAATAAACTTTTTGTGTTTTGTTCACCACTCTTCTGTTTAGTTCACTAGCAACATAATCGAATTGAACCAGCCACGTGCAAGTGAAACCATACCCAACTAAGTTGTGGCCAGTTCAATTTTTTTTTTTTTACCGAACAGATTGATTGTGTTCTAAATGATTAAAGGTATATGGTAAAGCACAATAATTTTGTTATAATATTTTAAGGAGGAATTAATTTAAAGGACGAAGATTTGTATATTTTTTGCCTCAAGGACACGACCTCAATATTTTTACCACAAGGACAAATATTCTTCTAAAAATTATCATAAGGACAACAAAACTGCTACCGAGCTAAAACTGATACCTAAAAACTGCCACCGATAGCTACAAACTGATACCTAAAAACTGCTATCAATAACTAAAAACCGATACCTACAGAAAGTTGTCCTTCAGGATAAAATATTGAAGGTCCGTTCTTGAGGTTAAAAAGCTGTGAAATTTTGTCATTGACAATAATTTTCTGGTATTTTAATACCGCTATTAATACTTTGTTTTTCAGAGGGGCCTCCTAAATTTGAGCACTCTTGAGGGCGGAATAAAAAAAGGAAAAGGAAATAGATCATTTTTAAAGGGATTTCGGTTTTGAATGCCAGAGAAGAAGTAGCACTATTGAAGTGCAATGCCCTACAAATACCCTTTGTATATAATATACCGTTGTGCAGAACTTTCCTGTTCAACCAAATTAATTATCTCTTTCATTCTCTTCTGCTCTCTTCTACTCTCAGTCTCGGCATGAGGAAAGAACTCTGTAATCTCAATGTTCGTGTTAAAGGGCACTACCCTTTCTTCCTCAATCAGGTACTGCATTCTATTATTTACTTCATTAACTTTCATTTCTTGACATTAATTTCTATAAAAATCTAAATTATGTTTTTTTTTTTCAATAATCCTCTTCACCTCAGAGAATTCTGTGTTCGTATTCCGCAAGAATAAAAACGATGATAAACAAAGAAAAGAAGAGAATCGGAATAATGAACTCAAAGAACATAATCGAAATCAAGATTGCAGATTTCCCAGGTGGCCCAAATGGATTTGAGATGATCTCAAGGTTCTGCTACAATAATGGGAATTTTCCATTAAGCCCCTCAAATGTTTGCATTCTTTATTGCTCTTCTCTTCTTTTGGAGATGCCTAGTCTCTTGACTCAGGCCGAGAATTTTTTAGACGGTTTATTTTACTGGACTTGGAATGAGATGATAAAATCTTTAAAGAGCTGCGAGTCTTTCTTCTACATTGCAGAATCATCCAATCTGTTACAAAAACTAATAGCTTCTCTTATTTCAAAAATATCACAAAGTTCAGATGTGCATGTTGATGTTAAGGACTATGTAAAGGTACAATCTTCCATGAAAGAATGGTGGTTTGATGATCTGACAATTTTACACCCAAAGATAATTGAAAAGATATTGAAGACACTTGGGGCTTATGGTAGTGATAACAAGAATCCAGTCCTGACTAGATTCTTGTTATATTATTTGAAAAAGGTCAGTAAACGATGCAAGTTAAAATGCTCGAATTTGGCGGATACAACAGTTTATGGTGTTGCTTTTTTATCAAATACGACAGAAGCATTTTCTTGCAGAGGGCTGTTTCGGGTATTGAGTGTAGTGTCCAGCATCTTACTTAATAAAGAATGTATACATATGATTCAGAGGACTATTGCACTGGTCATGGATGAAGCAACGTTGGACGATTTGATGGTTTTAGGGAGTACCAATGATGGAGTTTATGATGTGGGCTTAGTAGTGACCTTAATAAGTTTATATGTTGAAGAAATAGCACCTACAAAGTCATTGAAGCAAATGAAAAAGATTGGAAGACTGGTGGATAAGTATTTGATTGAAATTTCAGCTGATCCAAAGCTACAGGTTTCAAAATTCCTCCAAGTTGCAGAATGCTTGCCTGATTCTGCTAGAGATTGCTTTGATGGGGTCTATAGAGCTTTAGAGATATATCTTGAGGTATTCCTTCTACTTTTGATGTTCCTTTTTGAAATAGGTTTCACTATCTTCTTAGAAATCCTTTGATTTCCAATGTACAACTTATGCGATTCGCATTATCAAATGGTTAGTCAGTATCAATATTTGTTGATCAGTTGTTGCATTGGTTTGGTTGCTCCATCCATTTGCTGTCCTCAATATTCCAAACTGTTCTCATTTTGATAACCATGCCTCTAATATTAATATGCTTTTGTTTATGATTGCTCAAGGAGTTATAATGCAACCAATGCAGTGACATATCAGTAAGATAAAATGTCTCGTATTAGAGTTATATCATTAGATACCAAACCAAATGGAATAAGACATAATATCTGTTGCAGTCTCATAAGGGGTTGTCTTCAGAAGATAGAACAAGAGCGTGCAGATGCCTGAACTATGCAAAACTGACTCAAGCAGCAAGCAAAGACTTGGCAAAAAATCCAAATATTCCAGCATCAATAGCAATTCAAGCAGTGGTGTCTCAACAATCCAAGCTTGTATGCAAAACAACCTCATCCTCATCTTCTAGCAATAGTGTAGATTCAATGGAGACACCTAACAGAAATGCATTTAGTTATAGCACAGCATCATGTTCTCCGAGTGAACTCTTTGACGAGAAAGAAGATTTGAGGTTCAAGCTTGAAAACATGCAGAATAGAGTTATGGAACTGGAGATGGTTTGTATGGAGTTGGTGAATCAAATGTCTAAGATGACTGCAATTGCAAGCAGTGCTACTCGATAATAGGAAAGGAAGTATTTTGAATGTACAAATTAGAAGCACATTAAGTAGTGATTAGGCAAGCTAATGTACTTTTTCCTACATTGATGTTGTAGAAGGCGGTTTAACTCAATCTCGTAGCCAAAGGCCCAAAAGTGACTTTGTAGCGTTAATGTAGCAATAATTGGATATCAATGCATGTAGCCGGAAAATTGGATATAGATGTCAGTGGTTTTGAATCCAAAAAGCATCTCAAAATCCATAATCCAGGAATTTTTATTTTTTTTAGTCTTCATTCAAACGAATCGGTAAACTCCCAAAGACATCACACCTAACCATACTTCAGAATCTTATTACCAAATTACGGATCCAAGATAAGTAGTATTTGGTTTTGATGTATTGAGTTTTGAGTTTCCAGTCTGATATGTTGTTTTCAATTTTATAGTTGTTTTTCCAAAATTTATACGGTTAAGGTTTTCTATTTTGGATTTTTTATTAATAAAATATTTAATTTAATAAAATAAATTATTAAAAAAACTTCACTTTTGTTAAGGTGAGGACTAGACCTGTAAAAGGATGCTTTCAGGATGCGGGTATTGCTATATCTGTGTCCGCATGAAATCATTTTCGGATATCCGCATTTGCGGATACGAACGGATAATTATCATATCCGCTAACGACTGATAAATCAAGAATCATAAATGAATTTTTTAGTTTAACATCGATTTTTTTCAATCCTTATTAAAGTGTTAAAAGTAAACAAATATGACAATAATAAATAGTCTTGAACAGTTAATATGCATTTAGTGCGTATGATATCAACTTCTAATTAATAAAACAATAAATAAATATTTTTCATTGTACTAAAATACACATAATTTAAACTATAATCTTGAAAAAAACCGAAGGGGATATTTTGATATGCGGGAATCTTCGTATCCGCATTCGTTTGTTTTTTCTGAATATCGGATATTTATCTTTGTGGTATCCGTTGACAATCAAAGTGAGAACAATTTTAGAATTTCTAATAAAATTGAATTGAAATTGAAATTTGCTATGAAAAGTGTTTTAATGGGATATGTTTTATAACGTTACGTTTTTGTTCTTCATGATCTCATTCTATCTCATCCCTTCAAATATATTAGAAGATTTCTCATTGTACGTTATTATCACACATAAATGTACGAAGTTAAAACAATAATTGCTTTTGTTTTTATAGGCGGAGTCATCTCACGGTGACCTCATACCTTCATTAAGTTATCAAAATCCATCGTCTTCTTAACCAAAATCGGAGCTCATTTAACCATCCTCCTTATAAAACATTTCAATAATAACTAAAAAATGTGAAAACTATAAAAGTATTAAAATATAAAATTGACAAAATGCTCTAAAGAAATTTAAAACGAAAAAATAAAAAATACATTAGAAAACCAAAAATAATAGTTTTTTTAAATGTGAAAGAAAATTCAAAAATAAAAATAGAAAATAGTCCAAAACATGAAAAAATTCAAATAATTTAAAAATATAGGGAAAAAATCATAAAATATGAAAATATTTTTAAAATATTGAAAAGTTAAAATATTTGTAAATATTCGAAAAAAATGGAAATAGTAGAAAAAGGATAAATCTAGTAGACTTAAAATTTGAAAAAAAAAAATCAAAACTTCTAAATAAAAAGATATAAAAATAGAATATATGAGAAAACCCAAAACAAATATTAAAAAACAAAGAAAACATTAGGATGTTTGAAAAGAACTCCAAATATGGACACTCCATCTTAACAAATTTGAGTTCGAAACCAAAAAAAAATCAATAATATATAAAAAGCTCTAAATTGAAAAAACAAGTAAAAGAATTTATAGAAGTTAAAATATATCCAAAAACTGATAAGATTCCACAAATTCTAAATATATGTGGAAATTTAAGAAATTTAATATGGTTGTAAAATTTGAAAACGCAAAACCCTTGAAAATATTAAGAGTAATATATTTTTCTTATTTTAACAAGAAACATTTACAATATTTTTTAGAAAAAATTAGAAAGTTCACAAAACTAGAAAAATATATAACAAGACAAGGAAAAAACTTGAAAAAATTCAAAATTTTCAATATACATACATACATACATACATCTATATATATATATATATATATATATATATATATATATATATATAATTATTACTTTATTTGAATTCTAAAAAATTTAAATTTTTATCAGTTTTCGTATCTTCTTAGTTATTTTTAACTTTATTCAAAAAAAAAATTCTACGTAAAACATTTTCTTTTTCTTTTTTATAGAATAAATGAGATATATTATTCAAGAGGAGTGCTTATTCCAATATCTTGCGACTTATTTTATTTTTCTTTTTTGTATTCTCTTATTTTGGAATTTTCCTGATTGCTTGAATTCCTTGAAAAAGATTTGTTTTCCTGATTTTTCAAAATCACCAAACTTATAAATTGATTACATTTACAAGACTTCTAATTTTTTTTTCCTTGAAACGGTTCTTTTCTTTTATCTTTTTTCCTAATATTCCAATTTTTCAAGTTGCTTCGAATTTTTAGAATTTTCTCAAACTTTTAACTTTTTTCTGTTTTTTTGGATTGTTTTCAATTTGAATTTCTCCAAATTATTTCAAGCCTTTCCATTTAGTTTACCATCTTTGGCCAGCATTTGTAATGCATTTTTAAATGTGATAAAACTGTAGGGAACGTTGGCATTGTATAAGGTAGGGAAATGTGATACTGCACCTTCACAGGTTTGGTTCATATAACATGTTTGGTTCGCCTAACTTTCATAATTTTTGTTATTTTCCACACTTTGTACTTAATAACTTTTGATGAACTTTCATATCATGATTTATGAGCAAAGTTATATATATGAGCATGATGACTGCAAATACGACAGTCTGTTGATCCCATCGCAGGTTATTTCACTTCACCAAAAAAAAAAAAAACAAAGAAAAATCAGCCATTACCGAACAATACATACAGTCACTCTTATTCTTATACCAGGAGAATGTTTCCTTTTCTTTCATTTTCATGTTTTGAATAGTATATACAGATGATGTAAATAGACATACAAAATTGTACTGAAAAACGTGTTCAAGCTTACTTTGATCAACAAATGACAAAAACTCTAAGCTCTCCTCTGTCTCCCCTAGTGATACGCATATCTGCATCCATGTAAGTCACTTCAAATTCACCACTACCAGTGTTCTGAGGAGATCGTAAATAATCTGGAAGTCGGCCAATTTCTAGTGGCGGCAGCTGAGACAAATCTCCTGTTGGTCTTACTGTAGTTTTCTCAAAGTTTATTTTTATGCTTGATGTTCCTAGAGAAAACACATAGGATATCAAATATAGCATCAAAATGTTTGACCTAAAGTGAAACGGTAATCCAATTTACAGCTTTGATTGCTGGCATGGTCCATAAAATATAATACAGACGAGGGAATATATCTGTTATTTTTAAGATTCATGATTCAGATAGTTGAATCAGGTTAAGCAAACCTATATCCACACCAAACTGCACAATTGGGTACAATGGGAAGGGTAAAGGATAAACCCGGTGTTGTTGTGCTAATCCTAGCTCTGATGTTCTTCAGGACAAATTAAAAAGTGTGATAGGGTTCTGATTTTTCTTTTGCCACTGAGTTAGCAGGCTGACTAATGTTCAACATTAACAATTTTATAGCAACAAGTTCAACACACGCACACATCTAATTCCAACAAATGGTTTTTATTTAAATGGCAGCATGGTATGCCAAAACTAAGGTTTTAAATCTCGGATTTCGGTGATGTTTTGTCTTAGAATTTTCACACAAGATATCTCGTAAAAGAGCAGATCTCGGATAAGATGAGTGAATCTCGGATGTACATCCCGGATTGCATCCCGAATCTTAAAGTACAGAGTACCTTGGAGCAACATATATCCAAAATTGATGTTCTAAAGATTTACTTAATAATTATAATTTTCTCAGCATAATTAAAATTGTAACATACTTGATTTGCGTAGAAAACGGAGTGTTTTGGAAAGAGTAGCAGCTTGAGTGGCTTAATTCGTTTGGTAACGATTCAATAATATCCTCTTATTCGAAGATATAAAAGAAATAAAGTCTTTTCTAGTTACTCATTAATAAGAAGTAAAAAAAAAAATAGAAATAAAAATACGTTCAAGAAGTCGGCAACATGTATTTGGATTGAGTGGCTACTTTTGGATCTAATAAAAATAAAAATAAAAATATTATGCAAAATAAGAAAGAAAATATAACTTTTGGTAAGTTCTTGGAATGAGATTTTGATCCATATTTTGGATGAGATTTAAATATCTCGGACGAGATGAGTGTCGGAGAAGATATGAATAAGATTTGATGTCACGTCTTGCCTAAGTGTGAAAATGAGAACTTGAGCAATATATAGAAGATCTAAAATCATGACCAAAACACCCATTCCTACACGCACCAAAGAATTTCGCCATATTTTATCATCTCATAAATATGAATCAGAAATATATAAAAAGACATGGAGATATCCATTTTATGTTAAACTCATCTAACTATCTAGCTTAATTCACAAACCCTAATGATAAATAAAAAAGAAAATATACATTGAATATAATATGTTAATTTTTTTTATTCTAGTTCTAGAAAAGAGGGAAAATAATAATGTTCTGCCAAGTCACACATAGGGATATTGATAACACACGTAGACTTAATGGTATTGCATAACTGATAGATTGAGTGGAGAAACAATACATATTTAAATAAAACTAGTGGTATAAATTACAGGGCAAAAATGGTGCAACAAAATAGGGACGCCATCGAACATTCCTCTCTTTTGTGTGTGTTTCTTCTTTTTCATTTCCATTTCCAATAGAATGAATACTATGATTTGCATTTCGAACAGGCATGGATGCATATTTCTACAAAAAATATATCTTGTTTTTCATTTCATTTCCATAAGAATGAATACCGTGATTTGCATTTCAAACACGCATGAATACAACATCTATAGAACAACTTCCTTTTTGAGCATACATACATACATGTTTTTGTTTCTATGCATGTCTATGTATATGTCATATGTGTATATATTTATATGCATGTGTCTGTAGAGTTAAATGAGTCTTTGTACATTGTACAGACAAGTCACCGTTTTTAGCCAATTTTGCACAAAACTATACATAACTTGGATTCGATAGGTCCTATAAAATGATATAGTCATTTTGTTATCACAGTATAGCTAAAATAAAAATTTGCACAGAAACTTGTACACATTCATTTTACTCATGTATGTGCACATGTGAAGTCAAAGTCCTCCGAAATCTCCGCTATAACGCATAGCACTCTTCCACCGCTATGTTTTTTTCAATTTAGTACTATCAAATAGTAGATCTGTTTTAAGCCCTACTATTTTCCACTACATTCACTAAATCAAGGTTTTACAGCATTTTCTTTAGCAACATTAATATAAAAATGTTTATTAGCCAGATAAAGACCTAATTTTAAGACATAAGTGTTTAATACAAGTTAAGAAAGTCAACAAATTTGGACTATATAAATCATAATATTCTTCAGTTTTGTTATATAAGATTATAAAATATTTCATTTTCCTGCCCAAATAATGTAAGAATGAGAATAAATTAACTTTAAATATTTGATTTTATATATGATAAAGCCTTTTGCATCTCCATTATTTTCTGTTATATCTCTACTTTATCCTCGCTGTAACTTTTGTACCTCCACCCAAGGTTCTAACTTCTGGCTAGCATGCCGGAATACCGTCATTTCTGTTCCGGTTCCAGCATGAACCAGACCGGAATGTTATCAAAATCACGTTTCAGGATTTAACAAAGAATAAAACAAAAAAAAGCTTATTGTGTGAAATATTTAAATTTGGATTGTACAACTTTGAGCAATAGATCGAAATTGAATTTGGATTGTGATTTTCACTTAATGGATTTAGAAATATTCATCGATATTTTCTCTCTTATTAATCAAATTTTGAACGAATGTCAGATTTAATCGTAGTTAGGGCATGGGTTTGATGAAAAAAGCGAGCAAGTCAGAGAATGAAGCAGGGTTCGTTTACTTTAGGGTATTTGGGCTGGTTTGGACCATTAAAACTTGTACTGAATGATTTATTTAAAACAATTCATACAAGTATAGAAATAAACTTAAAATGATTATTATACACAGTAGGCATAAAAATATACCGGAATATGTGAACCAGAATTAAAGCGGAAATTCCGAAACTTTCAAAACGAAACCGAAATGTCAAATTTTTATGACAACCGAAACCGAAACGGAAAATGGAATTTTAAACCTTACCTCCACCGTTACAAAACCGTTAAGCGCTTTAACTGTTTAACTGTACAGATGCGCACACATATGCACCAGGGAGGAACAAATGAAAAAATAGACATACTAAGTTTTTTCACTCCAAGGTCAAGACAATAGAAAAACGAAGCATTATCTTGAAACATTGGGATGTTTAATCACTCCAACCATGAGCTAGCTATTTTTGCCTACTGTACAACCATCCATAAAACAAACTGAAATAAACAGTAAATAACATCTTAAAAAGAAGACTGGCATATGTACTTGCCTGTGATTTCAAATTTGTGTGCTAATGTAGCAGTTGCTTCGATAGGAGGCAGAGGCCATGGAGTGCCCAACTGGAGCTCAACTATATTATCAAAATCTTTGCTAAGGACATCGATCCTCTGAAAAACCTGTTAAACAAATATGAGACAAATGATAATATGGGAGCATACGTATAAGTTTAAGTTTAGACAGTTACAGAAGGAACCATGTCCATACCCATTTAACTCATGTGTGCACATTTTCAATCAATAAATGATAAATATTACCATCAATGTTTCAGCTTTTAGATTTTCCTGTTATGACCATCTTAATATATGTATGGAAGGAAATGAAATTGTTGCTTATAATGTCATTGGCCATCAATGGCATGGTTAACATGTATTCAAGTAGATATACTTCATATAAATCGGCAAAGAGACAGTATTAGACTTTCTATTTTACACTATCAATTTACTCACAATTTTCTATGGAAGTATAAACATGATAAAGCAACACGGTAACATGCATAACGATGTACAGAAATGTTAAAAAATTATGCCGGCACCTGTCCAAGGTTGATAGGAATAAGTCTGCCGATAGGAGGTCCGGGTCGACTCCCACCAAGTGTTCGAGAAGAAAAGCCACTACTGTAAATAAGCTTCCATCTTCCTTGTAGTTTATCAATATCTTTATTAAGATCAATAGGTCCAGCAATAGTTTCAAGCACTTTAGCTGCATTATCTGATTTCTTTAAGTCATCTTCACTGGCTGCCAGGCCTCTATTTAATCCAGAAATAACACTCTACACTTATCGACCAGTGATTTGTTACTACGAGTTAGCGTAAACATTATAATAATTATAAAAAGAATTAAGTGAATGTGTTAGCATAAGGAATTACTATACTATAACAATGAATCATTACCATATCTTATAACCGATATTGGAATTCTAAACTGTTACAGACTTCTTCTTTTTTAACATCATAATGTTTTTTTATTACGTAACTGTAATACTGGTTGATACAAGATTGATTTTGCTCTGATGAAGTTTACATATACCAAATAACCAGATTACAATTTTCAATTCATTATAATCAACCCAATACTTTTGCACTTGCATTATACGTGCATTACTCCCTCCCTAACCAACTGTACACCATCTTGAAATAAATATAGTTAACAATAAGAAATGCATATATGGATAGTTTAAATAATTAAGGGGAAAAATACCTTCTTGATGCCCAAGTATTTGCTCTTATATGCGTGTGTGTGCGCGCGTGTGTGTTTGTGCAGATGGGTGTGCACTGCATGTGTGTGTATGTGTTCCTTTTGGTTTTTTGATGGAATGTTACTGTATGTTACAAATTCTTTTCAAATTACTTTAAAATTTTGATAGTCAGAAATTGGAAAGTCAGATAGGAACATGGAAACTCCTTTTTTTTCTCTGATTTAAGACTGTTGTGTGAAATTTCGAGACTGGTGTGCAGAACATGAAGATGCATAATAATACTGAAATGGCAGAGCAGTTTCAAATTTCAGAGTTACATTGAAATGAAATCAAAAGTTTCCTCGTACTAAAAAAAGTAAGTGATATATAAAATTTGTGGCACATGCAATGTTAATTTTGCTTGTGAGAAATATGAAGCAAAAGAGCGAGAGAGAAGAACATTCAAGTTATGATATGTATGGAAAACTACTTCGCATGTTGGAAACCGACAACATGCACATCTTTATATCTTTTATCAATAAACTGAAAAATAATGTTTTATACATGAAGTTTGATTTTCAAACCAATAGACAATAATGTTTTATCGCATGTTGATTTTCAAACCAATAGTCAAGAATAAATCTTACATATTGACAAATATATTCAGAAGAAATGAAATCCAATAGTAACAATGAAAATTTCCAATTTTTTCGGACAGATGTTGTAATGGATTCCTTTTGAGACTTTACTTTTCATAAAACTACAAAATAAAAAAATTCGTTTAAAGTGTAAGGAAAACAAAACGAAGGAACATGGGAATTTCTGTAATAAAAAAAAAATTTGTTATGTATCAGATCATGTATGTCATATAATTTTAAGATCTTGACATCACAAAATAAATAACTCCCGTGATTGAGCGAGCGTTCATTGACCATGTAATCTATTATTTGGTTTTAATACATATCTTACCGGTTCACTGAATAAAAGTAAAGTTATAGTTACCATTGCGAAAAGATTGTTGGATCCTAATTTTGTTTAATGTTTTAGATGATTTTGTTATCGGATGAACGTGTTTCTATGGTCTATCATGCCAAAAATAACCTCATTTTTTTTAATAGACTAAAGCTAGAGTATAAAAGGATATAACACAAAAATTAAAACATAAAAATAATAAATGAATCAACCAAACTAATAAAATTTGAAGAAAAAAAACAATAGAAGATTAATCCTTAACGAGTGGAAAAAATTGTAAGTTTACTAAATTGTGTTTCCCATCAATGATTGCGAGTGTATTAGCATTTGGGGGAGGAAATGATTAGTAATTCATAGCTATGCTAAAAAAAAGGAGCTATGAAGTAACTTTTAAACAGTGGAGGAACTTTTGCATTAATAGATGAACATATGTCATGGTATATTCGCTAAAGCAGCGCACAAAAATACATAGAAACAAGGGATTTCTGCTTGATTGCGCTTTACAACAAGAAAAGAAAATTCGTGAAAGATGCTTATTTAGCAACAAACAAAACAATTATTAATTATTTTAGGAGGATCGTTTGATATAAAGAACTTGACCATTTACAGCTCCATGCATTTCTTGTATCACATCGTACATATAAACATGTAAAGGTTGATGAAATACCATATTGTGAATTAAAATGAACATATAATTTGGCTGTGCACTTACTTCTACTACTTTACTACTGAGTTTGCACTTTCTTAGTTGCTCTATATATTACATTGTTAATCTTTACATAAGAAAGATGCAAAGTTTTATTTGACCATAAGGTACCAGTACAAAATGCACTTAGACGTATAAGTGTTATTGTCAATCATGTGAAGGACCTTAACAAAAACTTGCAACAATAACAACAACAAAGCCATTATTCACAAACAAATTGGGGTCGGTTAAAAATAGAACCCAAAACTAAATGACAAAGTTAATTTAAAAGTAACAATAATAAAAAAACCATGATAATAATAATAATAATAAAATAAACTAAAATAACTAAACAAATAATGATAATAATAAGTAAAATAAAAATAAAGATAAAAAATATATAAAGAAATTTAAAAAAAAAACCATGATGATGATGATAGTAATAGTAATAATGGTACTGATAGTAGTGACGAATCAAGTGCTAATTGTAACCACTCAAACCAAGTGATTGACAAAAAAAATAAGTGTGTTCGATTATGTCGAATACGTTTCTTATTAACAATTTATTTTGTGGGAGATAAAAAGTTTAATAGTATGATATAAGCATGTGTGTGTAAATGTTAAGTGCCTCATGTATGTTAAATTTAACTACTAGGCATATATCATGCCGTCCAACACAAAATATTTGTGTATGAGGGGCGTATGTGTGAGAGTAAATTGAGAAGTATACTTCACGAAGCGCAGTCCTATGTATAAATATCTCACATTTCACTGCAAAGTAATAAAACGCGATAGCGTACATGGGAAGTCTTTTGTTCGTGAAGCGAGGCGTAAGCCTCAAAACGTTAATGCATAAGTTTTTTGGATAAACATTGAGATGTAAGCTATCACAGCTTTATTATTATTAATTTTTGATTATTAAATAAAATTTAACAATTAATCATATAAAACTGTAAATAAACAACAATATAAGCACTTAATTATATATATGTGTGTGTGTGTGTGATTCATCCTTCGAAGAATTCGTATTCAGTTTTCAGTTCCATAATGGCATGTATTTTACTTTTTTCTCCCCCTTTATTCGTCTTCAAATTTTTTCTAGATTTCTGAAAATGACCATTGAAAATTCTAGTTGAATCAATCTCTATTACAAGCAATAGAAAATCATGTCAGTGATTATTATATTTATTTTTTCTTTTACCAAATTTATAAATCGTTCCACAAAATTTATTCAAATGTTTGGTGATGACAATTCAGAAATTTAAATGGCAATAATGGAGGAAATCAATTCTGCAGCTTTCGATCATTGTTTCAAAAACAATGTAAAATTAATGATGTCGATATTAAAAGCAAGAAAAAAATAAATACAAACTTTCAATTTCTTAAAGTTTGTTTTTTTTTCTTGCCATTATATAAAAGTTTACTAACTTTGTGTTAGTGTAAATATTTACAAGGAGATTAAAAATTTCTTGAGTCGCATGCCTCAACAATATAAGCCGTGTGAGACGTACGTCTTGTATGCTTCATATGCCTCAAGTTGCTGAGGCGTAAGCCTCAGAGATAAAAGATCTCTCTTAGAGAGGTAAAAAAGACGTCTAATCTCTCATTTCCTTGAGGAGCTCCTCGAGGCGAGCATCGAAGTGGGTTTTTTAAAATAATGCACTTTAGAATGAAAATTGGTTATGAATTTGTTAGAGATGATACTTGAAATTCACGAATAATCATCGTCGTTGGAGAAGCTCACGGAGGACAAAAGGTCGCTCAGAGGAGATAGAAAGGAGACCGGACCAGATGCTTGGTTCGGTGGTGGAGGCCAGAAGTCTGGAAATGCCAGACCAAAGTTTTGGTCCGGTGTAGCTCCTCTGGTGTTGTTAGCAAGAAGAAATACCGGACATGAAATCTCGTCTGGTGTTGCTTGGATTTGCCGCTCCAGATTTCTGGAGTGGTGGCAACTTCGAAGCGGTGATGTTGAAAAGCATGCCGAACCATATCTTTGGTTCGATGAGAAGAAAAGAGCACCGCTCCAGTATTTTCGTTCGGTGAAATAGTGAATGAAGTGGAGCGGTGATGATGCCGAACCAGTATTTTCGTTCGGTGTGGTAAAGCATGTCGGTCCAATTATTTTGTTCGGCACTGAGTTGATGCCAATCCAAGTAGTGTCACTCCAGATGAATGCATATCCAGGCTCTACCGAACCAAACTGATGCCAGACCAAAATGAACATGTGCATAGACCGAACCAAATACTGCTGTATTGTTCGCCGAACCAGATGTGCCGAACCAAACCCCAAGGCTGCCATATGGCAGCTATTGCTTCTCATTTCTTCACTCTGTAAATAGAGAAGCTTCCAGACAACAATAGCAGTCGAAATTGAGAGCCAATCTCAGCCAATTTCATAGTCATCCTAAAGAGCCGACTCTGCAGAATTTTGACTGCATTATTAATTCTTCTTATGTATAGCCTCCAAAAAAGAATCAAACTTGTAACTCTAATCTTTCAGTTTCAGTGATTAATAAAATCTCAGTCTTCTCTCCCCAAGTGAATGTACACTGTTTCGCGGTAGTGGAACCACTATAAATACTGGTGTTATTTACTTTTCTACGTTGCATAGATCTATGACTGTCTGTTCTGGTGTTTATCTCTGTTTGTTCTATCTCACTGCAATCACGATCCAGTTAGTTGTTTTTCCGCTGCATTGAGTTTTTTATTCCTCGGACTTAGACTGACCATACAAAGGAATTTTCCCCAACAGAATAATTAGATTAAATTGCGATTAAATTGCTTGGATAATTTTAGAAGGGTGCTGACAGTTCTAAAAGTATTTGCATAAATAGCAATGTTATATGCTTATAACTAACGTACCAACAAGAAATCAAAGCGAAAAGAACGTTCTTTCTCAATACATCTTCACAAACCTTAGCTTTCGTGAATCCAAAGCAGGCAAATCATTTAAACAAACACTGCCAATGTTTAGAAAGTGTATTTGAAGAAATACTCACAAATAATTTAATCTTGAGAGAAGAAACAAGTTCAAGATCAACGTCTTCGCTGTTAGACATAGGATCAAAAGCTGGCGACTTATCTACTGCTAAAACTCTAGTACTCAAACCCCTCAATTTGTCACTTCTATTATGCGAGGATCTATACTGAAAAGAATACGTCGGAGATAAGGATCGAAAATGGGAGTGGGGCAGAGAGGGAAGTGATGTGAACAGGGAGGAACAACAACAAGAAGAAGCCATTGAAATGAAAATATTGATTACAAATCAGAGTTTTGCTTTGTTACGTACATAGGATAATTTATAAGTTGGACGATTTTCTTTTTTCTATTTCTCTGCCAAATTGAGTGATGGATATAAATGAGATGGAATTATCTTTTTTGCGCTGTAGATGGAAGACCCTTTATTTGTCAAAAGTAAAATCCGACTTGAATACCGGTTTCGTTTTATACAACCTCAGTTGCAATACACATACGACAAATGATCTTTCTGTAATTTAACGCATTATTTGTAGCTCACCGATATCAATATCAACTTAATATTTAAATATTTGAATAATGTGACATAAAAGTGAAAATAAATGTTTAAACATAAATTTATGACTAATACGAAAAAAATTCAAATAATGCTAGGTATAGAAGACTATTGATCTTAACTCTATGAACATAGACATACTTTATTCAAGTAATAAAAACGTTAAATAAAAGCTTTGAAGGCTTGACCTCTTAAAGCTCCGCTTAAAAAATTATATCATTTACCCCTTAAGTCGCTAACAATTAGTTAATTTAAATTACATAAGGCTAAACAAAAGTCCTTGTTTGTTGGAAAAGAAAAAAAAATTATTGTTGTCGGTACCATAAAAATATTGGATGTTTTTTGGACTCAGCAAGGTTGTGAGGACCCGATTCTTCGACTTTCGAAAATCGACATTAATACGTCCACTGTATCAACTGTCGAACAATCGAATGCCGGAAAACCGAACCCTTAGGGTTTAAGAAGAAGAAAAAGATAGAAGAAGTAAGAAAGAAGAAGCAACAGAAACGATATCAGAATCTCACAGTCGCATCGGAACAACATATAATAGAAATGAATAATCTTCAAATCAAAAGAACTGTACATTTTATACATTACATCATCCGAGTCAACTTACAACACAACACAACTGGACAATTATATGAACTTGTCCTTACAAGTGGATACACAGCAGAAAAAATAATATCATATACAAGTGATACGTTTCGCCATCCAACTCGCCTCTTGAGCTCCACAGCACCTCCTGAATTCTATAATATCCTGATACCCTGACTCTAGGCTGTCCGTGTGGAAAATGATGGGCATTCAGAGTTTAGGAAGGGAACAATAAACTCCAGACCAGTCATGAGACTGGTGTGAAAACTTAAAACAGTTTATCTTTTAAAACAAACAAAGAAATATTTTAAAATAGATCTGCAATGCTTTTAGAAAATGTAACTGCCATAAGGCCTCCCGCCACACACACCATGCAAACACAGAATTGGAGGAGATTTCTTCTTATGATAGTCAAACATGCTTGATACGCAAATTTCTCTTTGATATTATTACTAGTGCATAGTGTGGAAAACATTTCGAAAGTATAATATAAATCTTAGCCAGCATAGACATTTCGTACTATGCCTACTATAACTACCATGTTCAATAGCGGTTTACCGCCACATTCCATCGCAGGTTATACAACTAAAACCATACAGGGCTCGTATTGTTTTTTTGGATTTTCCACAAATGGTCAGGCTAAGAAACTTCCTATTGCCACATGGGAACGCCTCTGGCGGGACGCCCCGAAAACCTAACCGGATCTCTGCCAACACAAGGCCGGGTTACCTCTGCAAAAATAGGTAACTGCTGACACGAGTATGTCATCCCCCAGTTGTAAACAACCTTTATTCGAGGATCCTCAATACCAACAACCACAAAGTAATAAATTTGCAGCAACAACATAGGTTAAGTATTTGGGCTCCATATCATGATACCACCTCTATCTAGAAGGAAATGAACATACCATAAGGGGCGCTACCCCCTAAAACCTTGCTGCATTCTTCCTGTTTCGACCATTCCGTGGTGTGAGGTCCGACGAAGTCTCGTCCACAAAGCTACGCTTTTCACAAAAGTCATGCTTCGATCAACAAATGATCGGCAGCACTTTGTATGCCACATTACCAAATTGGGAATGTATCACTAGTAACCATTAACTACATAACCTCCGAACTCGTACGTCTTAGAGAAGGGTGTTAAGCTAAGAGAATAAATTCTCTGCCACCAACAGAAATGTATTTGATAGAAACCAGCTTTACATCTCATATTGTAACGTCGGACACACATCCATACAAGTCTGTTCCGTGATCGAACGGAACCGAAGGCACTTCCAAAGAAGCCCTTGCAATCCGGATATTCACTAATCACGTCCGGACTTCCCATCACAAAGGGTGATAAAATCTCTATATCGAAGACCAGCCGATGCAGAGACATTCGACGGTAATCCTTCCGTTTTTGAAAATATCTGGTCTTCAACACCAATCTTCAAATGTTATCCATTACGACGTATCACTATTCGGAATGGGATTTATGAACCAACGGTCCTCTCCTGGCTAAACCGAAAAACGAGCGCTTATTTTAAAATAAGTGTAACATTCACATTCAAGCAAATCACAACAAATACCCATTTAAAGGTAAAAATTGATAGTCGGTTATTTAACTATCAATAGATATGCACAACATCATCAGATTCCAAATAAATTCCCAAACGATTTATTTTCCAAAAATATCTTTACAAGATATATTTTTCCACACTTCAACCATTTGAAAATAAATTTCAAATCACTTTTCACCTTTACAACTTTTTAAAACAAATTTCAAATCATGTTCCTTACGCGGAAACACTTCCAAATAGTTATTCATTTTCACTGGAAATCTGCCGGGTTCAAATACTTTAAAAATAATGTATAACACCTATCCAAAATATATCGAGAAAAACACTTTGAAATAAAACTATTTTTCTTTAAACACTTTACTTAAAATATTAGTTATAAAAATATTATACCAATATTACATATAACTTAAGTCCAAACTAATTTTCAAAATAAAATTAGTAGATAGAGTATAACTATTTAAATAACTATTTTCTAAAACAATTATTGATTAAATCTTAGAAATAATCATTTTTATATCAACTTAATAAATCTTTACTTAAAGGATTTAAAATAATTTAAGAAGTTAATTTCTCCAAAGTATCCTTTTCAAAACCAATTCTAGAATTATATATCTATATATGTATATATCTTTCAAAGCTATTCAGAAATTTTATTCGGCTTTCCAGGGAGAATACATTTCAAAATGGTTCATTTAAACCAATTAAATAAATCCTTACCGATTTATTTTAAGTTTACGTTCCAAATCCGTAAATTTATTTCCACACTTCAAAAATAAATCGATGTTTATTTTTAAACAAATTTCCCTTTCCTTTATAAATTCCATGGTGAAATTAAATTTTCAAATATCCACTGATATACGATTTTCAAATTGATTTCAAATATTCGCTTTCAACAACAATTAAAAAATTTCAATTGACTTTAAAAACAACCAAATCAAATTCCATATTGATTTCCTAAGAAATTAAACACCAAGTGAATTTCATTCCAATCTTAAATTGAAATCAATTTCTACTAAACCCCAAATCAATTTTCAAATTGATTTCCAATTCTTTTCAAAACACCAAATAAATTTCCAAATGGATTTTCAAAAGATTCAAGTTCAATCACCGAAAATCAATTCTCAAATGGGTTTCAAATTTTATTTCCTTTTAAAAATAAATTCCTTTTAAAGAAAACAAATTCTTTTATTTTTTCAAACTCTTTAAAATTCGTATTTTGAATAAATTCTTCAACCTTTGAATAATATTACCCGAAATCCATTTATTAAAGCTTTTCCCATATTTTGAAATTTTATTCAATAAAATCAAAAACAAAACTTTATATTTTAAAATTCCTTCTTTTAAATTTATCCAATTCTCAAAAATAAATTTTAATATAAACTTTCAACCTAAATTTTCAAAAATCAAATTTTTATTTATTTCCGGTATCCAACGATACCAAAATTATATTCGGCTAAATTTTAGCCTTCAACGATTTCAATCACAAAGAAAATCACACAGAGATTATAAATAATTCAATTATTTGAGGAATCCAGTTGGATCCCTCCAACCTGTTTCTCTGTATCCACAGATGACCAATCCCGTTTCAAGACGGGATATCGCGGTACATGGGTTTATATAAAATATCATCCGCTATTATGCGGCGCAATAGGGTCTCATCCGCTATATAATGCGGGAAATCAACTCCAAGTACATATATAATACCAATTCCACTTCACGGTGGAATATCGCAGTATATGGGTTTAATATAATAACCTCCGCTTAATATGCGGCGTATATGGTCTATTTCAATACAACAGATAGCAACCATCATTCAATCACACAATCAAGCAATTTTAAATTTAACTATTTAAAATTTAAATCGAAACAAATTCAATTGAGTGAGAAGTTCTCACATTGCTTCCAATAACAGTTGCAGTGTTTTATTTCGAATAAAATTAAACGACCGTTTAATTTTACCCAAAATTCACACTAGCTTCAATCAGCTCCAATCCAGCTCCATCGCGTAGTGCTCGTTAATATGGACCCAGCGCAAGTCGTTTCGTGCGAAACGGACCCCGCATGAACAAGTTGTAGCTTTTTAAAGTTTATACGAATTTCAATATAAATAAATTTACAATTCTTTTCTATTTTTAAACCTTTATTCAATGCCGCACGTTTATCTGGAGCAAATCTGGGCCGCGCGTGATGTTCTTCTCCCAAGCAAATTCGTGTTCGAACACGATAAAACCCACAGCCGTTCGAAAATCCTAATAGCCGCGTCCGCTCCGTCGATCTAGACGACGATCAGAAGTCACCGTTCCAAGCGCCGAGGTGAGCTCTCCCATCACCGAGAACGACGGCGAACTCGGTCGTGTCTTCACGTTGAAAATCACGCACGATTTTTGCGCATTCAAACCCATATTCACGTCGATCCACAGCCCCATTCTCGATCACACCCGTTAGATAGAGAGATCTTGATGCTCTCTACAAGTTTCGTTTAGGACGTTTTTTTGTAAAAGTCGATGGATGAGGAGATAAACGAGGAAGAAGATGGTGCATTGCCGGCCATTG
The DNA here is from genome assembly GCA_030765085.1 of Allium cepa. Classification (NCBI taxonomy): domain Eukaryota; kingdom Viridiplantae; phylum Streptophyta; class Magnoliopsida; order Asparagales; family Amaryllidaceae; genus Allium; species Allium cepa. Next base: position 610,622,330 of record CM060934.1, read on the forward strand.
AAGAATATGCTGGCGGCTAGGGTTAGAGGAAGATAGGGTTTGCAAATAGAAGATAATGGGTCCTTATATAGAAAATATTCGCGCACTATTCACCCGAAATTTTTCCAAACTCCAAACGAAGCGTGACGCCTGGCGTTTATAATGTTTTACCCTTATTTCGAACGCAATGGAATATGTATCGGATGCCAATTCGATCGTATTTGGAAGATATGTTTCCGAATCGACTATTTAAATTTAAAATTCACTTAAACCGATTTCTACGCGTTTTAGCTTGCTCCGGACAAACCGTAAATCCGATTAACACGAAATTTGAAATCTTACAATAATTTAACATTACGGATCCAATATAGCTAGTTTCGTCGAAATCCGAGACTGTTTGAAAAATGAATATTTTTACTCGTCAATTAAATATTAAAATATTCATTTTCCACAAATTAACTTTAAATTCAATTTTAAAAGTTCTATAACATCATTCTAACTCCAATATGATTTAATACAACTTTACAAATCAATTTTAATCACATTAAACCCAATTTTCAATTATTTCTGTAATTTCAAATATTAAATTATCGATTTAATTATCCAATTAATCTAGATATTCGAAATATAATTTATTCGACTTACAAATTTTACTTGTTAATATTTAAAATCAATTAAATATACGAATTTCAAATGACAGAATTCTGGGTCGTTACAAACTTACCCCCTTAAAAGAATTTTGTCCTCGAAATTGCCAAGTCAGAAAAGGTCTTAAAATCTATTAACTTTTTTTTTCCAAAAACAAACCGTTCCAACTCGATTTCAGATTCATTTTAATTTCTTAACTTTTCCAAAATCCGATGATTACACTTTTCTAGTTCAATTCCTACATTTTCATTTCAATTTAGAAATTGACCTTTCGTTAACAAAAATTTTCCAAAAAATTTCAAAATTTTTCTAACTCCCAAAAGTTACGGAAAATTTTGGCAGAGTCTCCCTTGTACGGAGGAGCTTTTGCAATATCACAAACGATATAAATATATATATATCGACCCACACGGTCGGAAAACAAAAAAAACATTTCATATTTCCTATTTTTATTGCATAGGCGTACCTTTTTAGCATTTTTAAGCAAAACAGTTATTTATTAGCATTTTAGCGTGACCAAATCCAGCTAACTACAGCCTCGGTACCTGTACTTACTCAATTTAAACATGTAAGTGACATATACAGGAAATTCATTTACATTTCACTAATTTTCAATAGAAAACACATAGTTTTCATAAGAAATGCAATCAAAATAATTCCCACAAGCAATTTATATGGTTTCGATACAAATTTTAATTGCTTACAACTAATTCACGTTAGTTCACTTTCAATTCAAATTCAATTACATAGCTTTCCATTTATCAACTCAATTTCATTAACACTTAATGAATTATATACAATCAACTAACAATCATATAACAACCAAATCATAACCAACATAACCAAATTATTAAATTTACATTCAATTTGGTTTAACACTTTTAATTTCCAAATGGTTTAATATCTAATTGACTTTTCTTTCAATTATTCAATTTTTTTTTTCAACTTCATTAGCTTCTAATGAATTAACACTTACATTCATTATTCTATATCAATTCTTTTACATTCGATTGATTAATATTCAATCCATTTATTAATTCGATTGCTAATTCATTTAACAAATAAGGTTGAATTTCATTTATATAACTCAAGTCCACATCCATTTAATTCACTTTATTATTATACTTCGATACCAAAACCAACTTCATTCAACATCACTTAAGTTATATTCCATTTCAAACATCATTTGTTTAACTTAACTTAAATTTCCCCTTATAAATCCAATTCAGATTCCAATTCTATTTAACTTTTACCAAAGTCAAATTTCATCACTTATTCAAATTCATATCTTTTTTTGCTTAACAAAATTGTTTAACCATTTTATCATTTAGTTTCACTTACATTTTCCCACTGTACAAGTTATACAACTTATATATTTAAACTTCCAAATCATATTAAATAATCACCTATCTAATCCAATTCAATTTATTTAACTTACCTTTAGTTAAATTTCACATCATATATTTACTATGCTAACCGAATTCTTTAACTTTACCAAAGCTAAAATCTTTATTATTTCATATTATAAGTCCAAAACTTGATTACTTATATTCAACAATTACAGCTTGGATTTTTAATTCAAATCTGATTATCACAACCAAACTTCAATTTTTCAATTACTATGGTAGCAAATCCATCACACAGAAACTTGTAAATGATACTGATGATGCTTCAGTCATCACCCTTATTATTTCCAGTGACAGTAGTGAATTCAGTGCTTAATATTCTTTCAAAAAAATTTCCTTTTACTTATAACTTACATTTATAAGTCTTTTTCTTATAGAATTTCATTATTCCGCTTCACTTACATAAGATTATTCCAAATTGATTTATCTTATTAATAACATCTTTAACTTTGAAAAACAACTTTCAAAATAGACGGGGTTCAAAACTTTCAAATTCATAGTCCAAATTCATTTTTATTTACAACTCATATTTATAAACATATTCATATAGTTTCACTTCTTATATATATATATATAAGATTATTTCAAAATTGTAAATCACATTAATTATAATTCCATACTTAATAATTCATTTGCTTATACAATTTATTCTTTTACAATTGTTGTTTCTATTTAGATTATCCAAACATCTTTCATTAACTTATATATATTCTCACATTTTCAATAACCAAACAATCAATTTATATACACTTTAATAATTTCTGAAAAATTATTTCCTTTATATGTAAAATATAATCGAGGAAAAATTATTTCATTTACCTAATTTAAAATGATACTATGTCGACTTGCCTCGTTTAAGTTTTTAGAAATCCCTATCGATAATATGGCGTCCCACATACCGACCAGAATTCACAAACAGCTCAACGGATAAGCAAATACAATATAAAACATTTTTATATTCACTAACAAATACGCCCTCATATCTATTATTACACTCACACTCATTCTAGAGTACTAGTGACTCTATCTCTAATGAGTAATTCCCAACAGAGCCAAGGTTGTCGCTTAACCAAATGCTCTGATACCAAATGTGAGGACCCGATTCTTCGACTTTCGAATATCGACATTAATACGTCCACTGTATCAACTGCCGAACAATCGAATGTCGGAAAACCGAACCCTTAGGGTTTAAGAAGAAGAAAAATATAGAAGAAGTAAGAAAGAAGAAGTAAGAAAGAAGAAGCAACAGAAACGATATCAGAATCTCACAGTCGCATCGGAACAACATATAATAGAAATGAATAATCTTCAAATCAAAAGAACTGTACATTTTATACATTACATCATCAGAGTCAACTTACAACACAACACAATTGGACAATTATATGAACTTGTCCTTACAAGTTGATACACAGCGGAAAAGATAATATCATATACCAGTGATACGTTTCGCCATCCAGCTCACCTCTTGAGCTCCACAACACCTCCTGAATTCTAGAATCTCCCGATACCCTGACTCTAGGCTGCCCTGTGGAAAATGATGGGCACTCAGAGTTTAGGAAGGGAACAATAAACTTCAGGTCAGTCATGGGACTGGTGTGAGAACTTAAAACAGTTTATCTTTTAAAACAAACAAAGAAATATTTTAAAAAGATGCGCAATGCTTTTAGAAAATGTAACTTCCATAAGGCCTCCCGCCACACACACCATGCAAACGCAGAATTGGAGGAGATTTCTCCTTATGATAGTCAAACATGCTTGATACGTAAATTTCTTTGATATTATTACTAGTGCATAGTATGGAAAACATTTCGAAAGTATAATATAAATCTTAGCCAGCATAGACATTTCGTACTACGCCTACAATAACTACCATGTTCAATAGCAGGTTACCGCCACATTCCATGGCAGATTATACAACTAAAACCGTACATGGCTCGTATTGTTTTTTTGGATTTTCCAACAAATGGTCAGGCTAAGAAACTTCCTATTGCCACATGGGAACGCCTCTGGCGGGACGCCCCGAAAACCTAACCGGATCTCTGCCAACACAAGGTCGGGTTACCTCTGCAAAAATAGGTAACTACTGACACGAGTATGTCATCCCCCGGTTGTAAACAACCTTTATCCGAGGATCCTCAATACCAACAACCACAAAGTAATAAATTTGCAGCAACAACATAGGTTAAGTATCTGGGCTCCATACCATGATACCACCTCTATCCAGAAGGAAATGAACATACCCTAAGGGGCGCTACCCCCTAAAACCTTGCTGCATTCTTCTGTTTCGACCATTTTGGGGTGTGAGGTCCGACGAAGTCTCGTCCACAAAACTACGCTTTTCACAAAAGTCATGCTTCGATCAACAAATGATCAGCAGCACTTCGTATGCCACATTACCAAATTGGGAATGTATCACTAGTAACCATCAACTACATAACCTCCGAACTCGTACATCTTAGAGAAGGGTGTTAAGCTAAGAGAATAAATTCTCCTCCACCAACAGAAATGTATTTGATAGAAACCAGCTTTACATCTCAAATTGTAACGTCATACGTTCGAATAGTGTAAAAGTGTATGTTCTATATCTAAAATAGTATACTATAGAAAACAAGCTTCTAAAACATTTTCCCAAATAAATTAATAAAACCAATATTTGAAATTCCTTTATTATAGGGAATAAATACATTTTATTTTATTTTTTATTAGAAAAATAATTTTAAAATACTATATAATAATAATTTGAAATATCCATTTACTTCAAAAATCACTTCAAAAAAAAATGGTTTAGTAAAAACCGTACTCGAAAACAATGGAAAACAAGAAAGATAACTCAAGACCGATAACTTGAGTTCAATATGAATGCAATTCAAATTTAACCCAAAATCAATTCAAATTCTATTTAAATTTGAATTTCAAATTCTCCAAATATAGCTAACCTATTGATAGGCATCATAGCTCTCAAAAAACTCAAAAACATCATCAAAACCAATGTTTGCTCTGTGCTTGAAGCTGAAACGAAATTGACCATAACTTCTTCGTTTCTTAACCGAATTTGATAATTTTGGATGTTTCGGAGAGCTTAAATCGTATGCTACAAGTTTTGTTCATTGTGTTTTCTGAAATTTTGATGTTTTTGTGGTCAAAATTATGGTTATATGTTGCTGTCTTGAGAGCAAGATGATAACAACAAGAAACATTGACCTGATACCAAGCTGTGACGCCCCACCTCGAGACCCACGTTAGTAAAGAGAATTAACGAGTAATTCTGTCTACTAACGCAGAGAATAAGGCTGAATAGGAGCAACCAACATAGTATACAATAGCTATGAACTAAACATGTCAAGTATATGTCAAATTTTTTTTTCATAACCTCATGTGTGGTTGACACGTCTAGTGCATAACTATTGCACACTATGGTGGCTATATAGCATTTCAGAAACAATGTAATATAATGTGCGGAATAATCAAAGTCATAGAAAAGCAAACCCAGATCAGTTATATACATACATAACCGTCACCATACATATCCATATAATACATCATACAAGAGTAACTACTAGGTAGCTAAGTGTCAAAATATACATCCCAAAAATATACAAATGATCATAAAGGAGTAGTCCCAAAAGACGAAGACTAGCTAGCCAAAATATACATATATGCGTCCCACGAAAAGTATCAAGCTGAACTGGAGGCAAAAGAAATCCAAGCTAACCTGCAACTCGGTCTGACCCGAGTGAATAAAACACACGGGTCAGGCAACTAAACTCATCAGTAGATAAGGAACTTTAGGATAATAAGTAAAGGGAAGCATTCATTCTGTTGTACCCAACAGAATAAATGAAAGGTTCAATGATAATCAAGGGAGGTGTCAAGCTAATATTCTAATGTCATGCGTAAGGGGAAATGTGATTAAGTTAAGTAAATTATTAATAACATCCATGAAATCATAAAATCTCATAAATCTCCAACAAGTCATGAAACGATATAAATAATCATGGACCATAAAATAATATCGCCTTATTCATATATAAGGCTATAGAAATCATCAAATTCCGATAAATCATAAAGCATCAAAAGATAATTTTGCACGTGCTTTTGAATCTCCACTAGTATTATACTTTGGTACCAACAATCGTGATGATCAGGATCATGTCATCTAGATAAATCTTGACAATCTTGACGACTACGTAGCCTATAATTTAATCAATCCCAATCGGTGACGTCAAAGACCCGAGTAATAGTAAATTCATGATTTGGGGCATAATTTCAAATCTTGATTCCCCAATAAACTCGTGGTCTCATAGTACTAGTCCAATCTTGAATGTGTATCAACATCGAGACTAGGAACCCATAAGGGTATAACCCACGTCCCATACCATGAGTTATCACCTAATGGCTTACTAATCACTTGTTGGTTCCACATTAGGAAAAAAATCATAAATCAATACAATCACAATGCCTCATTTCATCGGCGAATGTAAATAATCAAGTCGTAGCAATTCCGCTACGATAAACCAAAAATAAATTCAAACTTGTCTCATTTTATCGACAAGTGAAAACCTAATCAAAATTATAAAATCATAATCAACCATAATTGGTTTTGCCTCATTTCATCGGCGGGAGCACTACAATCTTGATAGTCCATAATCAATATACTCCAATCGGGAGTTTTCGGACTACTTCCACACATTAGCTAATCTTGTTAATACGAGACAAATGCTCTAAATAAATCTCAAGGTACCACATAGTGGTTAACAATCTTGGAGGATCTCAAAAGATTCCTCGAATTCATTTCGATCGTACAAGTTTGTATTTAAACGATAAAGCAATTACGCACGAGTCTCATACCTCGCGGTTTTTACTAAATCGTTTAATATACTTTCTCATACGTCCGAACATTCACGAAAAATGATTAAAAGAACTAAAATTATACATAAAAGATTTTAGAAGAGAAAACGGGATTAAAATATATAAAATATAGGTTAAATATAAAATAATTGTAGTATAATACTTTTAAAATGTTTAAAATGAAATGTTTAACATCATATTAGTGAGATACAAACTACACATAAAATTCATAGGATAGTATTTCGACCATAACTTTCACGTTACTGATCGGAATATTGAAATTTTAGATGTTCTGAAATCCCCAGAGAATATGCTATAACTTTTCATTGAATCAATTTGCCAAATTTTAATGTTTCCTATGCTGAAATCGTGAATGTTTGTCTCTGGCCTGTAGTTGTTAGCTACTGCACATAAAATTTATAGGATAGTATTTCGACCATAACTTTCACGTTAATGATCGGAATATTGAAATTTTGGATGTTCTGAAATCTCCAGAGAATAAGCTACAACTTTTGTTTGTTGAGCTTTCTGCAATTTTGAGGTTATCTGTGTCAAAATTGAACCTTTCTACTGCTAACCCGAGAGCAAAAATCAAACCTCACTAATGCTCCTATTCTTGTGGTTCCTCATGGGAACCAAGATCTTATCGTTTATACCGATGCCAGCCTTAGTGGTCTTGGCGCGGTTCTTATGCAGAAAGATCGGGTAGTTGCTTATGCTTCGTGACAGTTACGTCCGAACGAGATTCAGTATGCTACCCACGACCTTGAGCTTGCTGCCATTGTCTTCGCTTTGAAAATTTGGCGTCATTGTCTTTTGGGAGAGCACTTCGTCCTTTACACTGATCACAAATCTCTTAAGTATCTCTTTTCACAGAAGGATTTGAATATGAGGCAACAACGATGGTTAGAGTTTCTCGCCTCATATGATTTTGATATTGAGTATACCCCTGGTAAGGGTAATCGAGTTGCAGATGCGCTTAGTCGCAAGCATTCGGCTGTGGTTTCTATGATGTTAGCCGAATGGGATGTTCTATTGACCCTATCTTCTTGTGATATTCGCGATCGAGCTCCATCGTCTGATTCTCCTGCTTTATTGTTTAGTCTGGACGCTCGTCCATCTCTTTTAGATTGTATTTCTGAGGCTCAAAGGCGTGATGATAGTTGTATGCGTCTCATTCGGTCTTGCTCTTCTGAGTCCCGTAATGATGAGTTGCGGGATTATTCTGTTGATTCTCACGGTTGTCTTCGTCTGAAGAATCGTATCATTGTGCCTTCTGACGCAGCACTTAGGCGTGACATACTTGATGACTGTCATCGCTCTAAGTATACCATTCATCCTGGCAGTAGTAAGATGTATGCGGATATGCGTCGTCTTTATTTTTGGGAAGGCATGAAACGTGATATTGCTAGTCACGTGAGAAAATGCCTTACCTGTCAGCTTGTCAAGGCCGAGCATCAGCGGCCATCTGGTCTTCTTCAGCCTTTAGATGTTCCGCTTTGGAAGTGGGACCAAGTCTCGATGGATTTTGTTGACGGCCTACCTCGTTCGAGGTCGGGTCATTCTAGCATTTAGGTTATAGTTGATCGTCTCACGAAGTCTGCTCATTTTATTCCTATTAAATCTAACAGGAATGCCCCTCTCTTGGCAAAGCTTTACATAAAGGAAATTGTACGGTTACATGGTATTCCTTCTTCGATTGTTTGTGACCGAGATCCATTATTCACTAGTCATTTCTGGACGAGTTTTCAGCAAGCTTTGGGTACAAAGCTTAATCTTTCGACTGCTTATCATCCTCAGTCTGATGGTCAGACGGAGAGAGTGAATCGTATTCTTGAGGATCTTCTTCGAGCTTGTATTCTTGATTTTGGTGGTTCATGGGAGGATCACATTCCATTGGTTGAGTTCTCGTATAATAATAGCTTTCAGTCCAGCATTGGCATGGCGCCGTTTGAGGCTCTTTATGGCAGACCGTGCCGTTCTCCATCTTGTTGGCTAGAATCTGGCGAGAAGCTTATTCTTGGACCGGATTTGATTCGTGATTCCTCGGAGAAGATTTTCCTTATTAGACAGAGAATGAAAGAGGCTCAGAGCCGTCAGAAATCCTACGCGGACAACCGTAGGAGGCCTCTTGAGTTCACTATTGGTGATCATGTCTTTATCCGTGTTTCTCCGATGAAGGGAGTGATGCGCTTTAGCTCTACGGGGAAATTGGCTCCTCGCTTTATAGGACCATTTCCGATTATTGAGCGTATCGGTCCGGTTGCTTATCGTTTGTCACTTCCGTCTCACTTATCCGGTATTCATGACGTCTTCCATGTTTCTCAGTTGAGGAAGTGTCTTCGAGATTCTGACTCTATCATTGATCCATCCGAGCAGCTTGAGCTTGAGATCTCACCGAGCTTATCTACCTTTCAACAGCCTATTCGAGTACTTGGGAAGGAGGTGAAGCGCCTTCGAAGCAAGAATGTTCCTTTAGTCAAGATTCAATGGTCCGATAATCCCAATGATTGCACTTGGGAAACCAAAGAATCTATAGAGCGTGCTTTTTCGGATTTTCTCTCTTCGTTTGATCATGGTGAGTATTTGTTATCTCAAGCTTATTTCCATTCTTTTGTTTGAATCTTGGTAGAGTTGTTATAGATTTTTCCTTTAGAAATTGCGTGGACGCAATTTTGTTAAGGAGGGGAGTCTGTAACAACCCTGCTTTTGGAGATTACCGTAAATATTAAATTATAATGGAGATTATAATTTAATATTGTAATTAATTAATTAATTAAGAGAAAAATGAGATGTTTTATTTGAGATAAATGATGAATTTGAGATGTATTGGGTTAATGAATGTAGAATATTGTTTAAGATGGATAAATATTAATGATTTGTTCAATATTGTGTTTATTTAAAATAATATTGGCATTTTATTAATTTAAATATGGAGAAATGAGTAAATAAATTAATAATCATGAAGAATGTGGATAATTTAGTGAGAAATGATTTATTAGTGACAAAACATGTATTTGTTTTGTTATTAGATGAGTAAAATAATATAATTTAACCAATTGTGTTAATTTTGCAATTTATTGTGCAAAAATAAGAAAATTGGTTAAATTTGATAATAAATGAATATAAAATAATAAAGTTGTTGAAACATAAGTTTTAATAATTTTATTGGAAACTAGATGGCAAGACAAATCCAACGCATCCAAAATCGTGAAAATCCAATCAAATATGTGTAAGTTATGTACATTTGTATATTGTGTAAATTATGAACACATAAATAATAAAACAAATAAATAATTAAGTCTAAATGGGTTTAGCCCCAACCCAGGTCAGTCCATAAGAAACATCTGGATGGAAAAAGAAGAAGAAAAAAAAAAACTTGTACGTACAAAATTTTCACCGTTTCCTTTTTTTTCAGTCTTCTTCCTCAAATTAGCTGTAGCTTCACAAAGCAAAATCCATGTCCTCTTTCTTATCCAACCCCTAATAAATCAAATTATAGCTGAAATTAAAAGAGTAATTAGCCAAATTAAAGAGAGCAAGGTAATCTCCATCATGTTAATCTCAGATTTGTGATTTCATTTGTGATTTTATTGTATATTCATGTTTAGGGTTTGCTTTTGTTTTGCATGTCTCTCTTCTTGTAGTAGCAGCCTCCGGAGCTTCGTTGCAAGCCTAGAAGACCTCCCCTTGCTATTCAATTCTTCGCTCTTCGCTGCAATAGGTAAGAATTATCTTACAGCAAGCTAAATCATCCGAAGTTGTGGAGAAAAATCTAATTTCTGTATGTCAATTTAGTTCGGTTTGTTCATATTGAATCCTGAAAATACCCTAATTTCATTTGCTTGTATCTCCCTCATCCCTTATCGGATTGAGGTGATTTTGGTCTCGTTTCGAAGCTTATTGACTGTAGTATATTCATGCCAATTTTTATGGCATTTGGATTTCATTTGGTGCCTGAAAATTGAGTTAGAAGTTGCTGTGTCGAATGGCTTTTGGCACAGAAATACTCTTTTGCTGAAGTAGTATTTTGAGCATATCTTTTGAACCACAAATCGGAATATTGAAATTTTAGATGTTCTGAAATCACCAGAGAATATTCTATAACTTTTATTTGAATCAATTTGCCAAATTTGGATGTTTCCTATGCTGAAATCGTGAATGTTTGTCTCTGGCCTGTAGTTGTTAGCTACTGCACATAAAATTTATAGGATAGTATTTCGACCATAACATTCACGTTACTGATCGGAATATTGAAATTTTGGATGTTCTGAAATCTCCAGAGAATAATCTACAACTTTTGTTTGTTGAGCTTTCTGCAATTTTGAGGTTATCTGTGTCAAAATTGAACCTTCCTACTGCTAACCCGAGAGCAAAAATCAAACATGCTCTGTTGTTGATGCAGAAATGAAATCTTCCATAGCTTTTTCGTTTTTAATCGGAATTTGATAATTTTGGATGTTTTGGAAAGCTTATTTCAGTGGCTACAACTTTCATTTGTTTCTGTGATTTTGACGTTTGCTATGCTAAAATTGCAAATGTTTCTCGCTGTACTGTGTTTTGGTTGCATGGACTAGTGTTGATTTTAAACTATTAAAAATGGTTTGCATCTATGAACATGTATATGCAATTTGTATCTCACTAATATGATGTTAAACATTTCATTTTAAACATTTTAAAAGTATTATACTACAATTATTTTATATTTAACATATATTTTATATATTTTAATCCCGTTTTCTCTTCTAAAATCTTTTATGTATAGTTTTAGTTATTTTAATCATTTTTCGTGAATGTTCGGACGTATGAGAAAATATATTAAACGATAAAGCAATTACGCACGAGTCCCATATCTCGCGGTAAAGGTAATCTAAAATCTCTGATACCAAGCTGTGACGCCCCACCCCGAGACCCACGTTAGTAAAGGGAATTAACGAGTAATTCTGTCTACTAACGCAGAGAATAAGGCTGAATAGGAGCGACCAACATAGTATACAATAGCTATGAACTAAACATGTCAAGTATATGTCAATTTTTTTTTTCATAACCTCATGTGTGGTTGACACGTCTAGTGCATAACTATTGCACACTACGGTGGCTATATAGCATTTCAGAAACAATGTAATATAATGTGCGGAATAATCAAAGTCACAGAAAAGCAAACCCAGATCAGTTATATACATACATAGCCGTCACCATACATATCCATATAATACATCATACAAGAGTAACTACTAGGTAGCTAAGTGTCAAAATATACATCCCAAAAATATACAAATGATCATAAAGGAGTAGTCCCAAAAGACGAAGACTAGCTAGCCAAAATATACATATATGCGTCCACAAAAAGTATCAAGCTGAACTGGAGGCAAAAGAAATCCAAGATAACCTGCAACTCGGTCTGACCCGAGTGAATAAAACACACGGGTCAGGCAACTAAACTCATCAGTAGATAAGGAACTTTAGGATAATAAGTAAAGGGAAGCATTCATTCTGTTGTACCCAACAGAATAAATGAAAGGTTCAATGATAATCAAGGGAGGTTTCAAGCTAATATTCTAATGTCATGCGTAAGGGGAAATGTGATTAAGTTAAGTAAATTATTAATAACATCCATGAAATCATAAAATCTCATAAATCTCCAACAAGTCATGAAACGATATAAATAATCATGGACCATAAAATAATATCGCCTTATTCATATATAAGGCTATAGAAATCATCAAATTCCGATAAATCATAAAGCATCAAAAGATAATTTTGCACGTGCTTTTGAATCTCCACTAGTATTATACTTTGGTACCAACAATCGTGATGATCGGGATCATGTCATCTAGATAAATCTTGACAATCTTGACGACTACGTAGCCTATAATTTAATCAATCCCAATCGGTGACGTCAAAGACCCGAGTAATAGTAAATTCATGATTTGGGGCATAATTTCAAATCTTGATTCCCCAATAAACTCGTGGTCTCATAGTACTAGTCCAATCTTGAATGTGTATCAACATCGAGACTAGGAACCCATAAGGGTATAACCCACGTCCCATACCATGAGTTATCACCTAATGGTTTACTAATCACTTGTTGGTTCCACATTAGGAAAAAAATCATAAATCAATACAATCACAATGCCTCATTTCATCGGCGAATGTAAATAATCAAGTCGTAGCAATTCCGCTACGATAAAGCAAAAATAAATTCAAACTTGTCTCATTTCATCGACAAGTGAAAACCTAATCAAAATTATAAAATCATAACCAACCATAATTGGTTTTGCCTCATTTCATCGGCGGGAGCACTACAATCTTGATAGTCCATAATCAATATACTCCAATCGGGAGCTTTCGGACTACTTCTACATATTAGCTAATCTTGTTAATACGGGACAAATGCTCTAAATAAATCTCAAGGTACCACATAGTGGTTAACAATCTTGGAGGATCTCAAAAGATTCCTCGAATTCATTTCGATCGTACAAGTTTGTATTTAAACGATAAAGCAATTACGCACGAGTCCCATACCTCGTGGTTTTTACTAAATCGTTTAATATACTTTCTCATATGTCCGAACATTCACGAAAAATGATTAAAATAACTAAAATTATACATAAAAGATTTTAGAAGAGAAAACGGGATTAAAATATATAAAATATAGGTTAAATATAAAATAATTGTAGTATAATACTTTTAAAATGTTTAAAATGAAATGTTTAACATCATATTAGTGAGATACAAATTGCATATACATGTTCATAGATGCAAACCATTTTTAATAGTTTAAAATCAACACTAGTCCATGCAACCAAAACACAGGACAGCGAGAAACATTTGCAATTTTAGCATAGCAAACGTCAAAATCACAGAAAACACAACAAATGAAAGTTGTAGCCACTGAAATAAGCTTTCCAAAACATCCAAAATTATCAAATTCCGATTAAAAACGCAAAAGTTATGGAAGATTTCATTTCTGCATCAACAACAGAGCAGGTTTGATTTTTGCTCTCGGGTTAGCAGTAGAAAGGTTCAATTTTGACACAGATAACCTCAAAAATGCACAAAGCTCAACAAACAAAAGTTGTAGCTTATTCTCTGGAGATTTCAGAACATCCAAAATTTCAATATTTCGATCAGTAACGTGAAAGTTATGGTCGAAATACTATCCTATAAATTTTATGTGCAGTAGCTAACAACTACAGGCCAGAGACAAACATTCACGATTTCAGCATAGGAAACGTCAAAATTTGGCAAATTGATTCAAAGAAAAGTTATAGCATATTCTCTGGTGATTTCAGAACATCTAAAATTTCAAAATTCTGATTTGTGGTTCAAAAGATATGCTCAAAATACTACTTCAGCAAAAGAGTATTTCTGTGTCAAAAGCCATTCGACACAGCAACTTCTAACTCAATTTTCAGGCACCAAATGAAATCCAAATGCCATAAAAATTGGCATGAATATACTACAGTCAATAAGCTTCGAAACGAGACCAAAATCACCTCAATCCGATAAGGGATGTGGGAGATACAAGCAAATGAAATTAGGGTATTTTCAGGATTCAATATGAACAAACCGAACTAAATTGACATACAGAAATTAGATTTTTCTCCACAGCTTCGGATGATTTAGCTTGCTGTAAGATAATTCTTACCTATTGCAGCGAAGAGCGAAGAATTGAATAGCAAGGGGAGGTCTTCTAGGCTTGCAACGAAGCTCCGGAGGCTGCTACTACAAGAAGAGAGACATGCAAAACAAAAGCAAACCCTAAACATGAATATACAATAAAATCACAAATGAAATCACAAATCTGAGATTAACATGATGGAGATTACCTTGCTCTCTTTAATTTGGCTAATTACTCTTTAAATTTCAGCTATAATTTGATTTATTAGGGGTTGGATAAGAAAGAGGATATGGATTTTGCTTTGTGAAGCTACAGCTAATTTGAGGAAGAAGACTGAAAAAAAAGGAAACGGTGAAAATTTTGTACGTACAAGTTTTTTTTTCTTCTTCTTTTTCCATCCAGATGTTTCTTATGGGCTGACCTGGGTTGGGGCTAAACCCATTTAGACTTAATTATTTATTTGTTTTATTATTTATGTGTTCATAATTTACACAATATACAAATGTACATAACTTACACATATTTGATTGAATTTTCACGATTTTGGATGCGTTGGATTTGTCTTGCCATCTAGTTTCCAATAAAATTATTAAAACTTATGTTTCAACAACTTTATTATTTTATATTCATTTATTATCAAATTTAACCAATTTTCTTATTTTTGCACAATAAATTGCAAAATTAACACAATTGGTTAAATTATATTATTTTACTCATCTAATAACAAAACAAATACATGTTTTGTCACTAATAAATCATTTCTCACTAAATTATCCACATTCTTCATGATTATTAATTTATTTACTCATTTCTCCATATTTAAATTAATAAAATGCCAATATTATTTTAAATAAACACAATATTGAACAAATCATTAATATTTATCCATCTTAAACAATATTCTACATTCATTAACCCAATACATCTCAAATTCATCATTTATCTCAAATAAAACATCTCATTTTTCTCTTAATAATTAATTAATTAATTACAATATTAAATTATAATCTCCATTATAATTTAATATTTTCGGTAATCTCCAAAAGCAGGGTTGTTACAGACTCCCCTCCTTAACAAAATTGCGTCCACGCAATTTCTAAAGGAAAAATCTATAACAACTCTACCAAGATTCAAACAAAAGAATGGAAATAAGCTTGAGATAACAAATACTCACCATGATCAAACGAAGAGAGAAAATCCGAAAAAGCACGCTCTATAGATTCTTTGGTTTCCCAAGTGCAATCATTGGGATTATCGGACCATTGAATCTTGACTAAAGGAACATTCTTGCTTCGAAGGCGCTTCACCTCCTTCCCAAGTACTCGAATAGGCTGTTGAAAGGTAGATAAGCTCGGTGAGATCTCAAGCTCAAGCTGCTCGGATGGATCAATGATAGAGTCAGAATCTCGAAGACACTTCCTCAACTGAGAAACATGGAAGACGTCATGAATACCGGATAAGTGAGACGGAAGTGACAAACGATAAGCAACCGGACCGATACGCTCAATAATCGGAAATGGTCCTATAAAGCGAGGAGCCAATTTCCCCGTAGAGCTAAAGCGCATCACTCCCTTCATCGGAGAAACACGGATAAAGACATGATCACCAATAGTGAACTCAAGAGGCCTCCTACGGTTGTCCGCGTAGGATTTCTGACGGCTCTGAGCCTCTTTCATTCTCTGTCTAATAAGGAAAATCTTCTCCGAGGAATCACGAATCAAATCCGGTCCAAGAATAAGCTTCTCGCCAGATTCTAGCCAACAAGATGGAGAACGACACGGTCTGCCATAAAGAGCCTCAAACGGCGCCATGCCAATGCTGGACTGAAAGCTATTATTATACGAGAACTCAACCAATGGAATGTGATCCTCCCATGAACCACCAAAATCAAGAATACAAGCTCGAAGAAGATCCTCAAGAATACGATTCACTCTCTCCGTCTGACCATCAGACTGAGGATGATAAGCAGTCGAAAGATTAAGCTTTGTACCCAAAGCTTGCTGAAAACTCGTCCAGAAATGACTAGTGAATAATGGATCTCGGTCACAAACAATCGAAGAAGGAATACCATGTAACCGTACAATTCCTTTATGTAAAGCTTTGCCAAGAGAGGGGCATTCCTGTTAGATTTAATAGGAATAAAATGAGCAGACTTCGTGAGACGATCAACTATAACCCAAATACTAGAATGACCCGACCTCGAACGAGGTAGGCCGTAATTGCTTTATCATAGACACACATCCATACAAGTCCGTTCCGGGACCGAACGGAACCGAAGGCACTTCCAAAGAAGCCCTTGCAATCCGGATATTCACTAATCACGTCCGAACTTCCCATCACAAAGGGTGATAAAAAAATTATATCGGAGATCAGCCAATGCAGAGACATTCGACGGTAATCTTTCCGTTTTCGAAAATTTCCGGTCTTCAACACCGGTCTTCAAATGCTATCCATTATGATGTATCACTATTCGGAATGGGATTTATGACCCAATGGTCCTCTCCCAGCTAAATCGAATAACGAGCGCTTATTTTAAAATAAGTATAGCATTCAAATTCAAGCAAATCACAACAAATACCCATTTAAAGGTAAATATCGATAGTCGGTTATTTAACTATCAATAGATATGCACAACATCACCAGATTCCAAATAATTTCCCAAATTATTTATTTTCCAAAAATATCTTTACAAAATATATTTTCCATACTTCAACCATTTGAAAACAAATTTCAAATCACTTTTCACCTTTACAACTTTTTAAAACAAATTTCAAATCATTTTCCTTACGCGGAAACACTTCCAAATATTTATTCATTTTCACTGCAAATATGTCGGGTTCAAATACTTTAAAAATATTTTATAACACCTATCCGAAATATATCGGGAAAACACTTTGAAATAAAACTATTTTTCTTTAAACACTTTACTTAAAATATTAGTTATAAAAATATTATACCAATATTACATATAACTTAAGTCCAAACTAATTTTCAAAATAAAATTAGTAGATAGAGTATAACTATTTCAATAACTATTTTCTAAAACAATTATTGATTAAATCTTAGAAATAATCATTTCTATATCAACTTAATAAATCTTTACTGAAAGGATTTAAAATAATTTAAGAAGTTAATTTCTCCAAAGTATCCTTTTCAAAACCAATTCTAGAATCATATATATCTATATATGTATATATCTTTCAAAGCTATTCAGAGATTTAATTCGGCTTTCCAGGGAGAATACATTTCAAAATGGTTCATTTAAACCAATTAAATAAATCCTTACCGATTTATTTTAAGTTTACGTTCCAAATCCGTAAATTTATTTCCACACTTCAAAAATAAATCAATGTTAATTTTTAAACAAATTTCCCTTTCCTTTATAAATTCCATGGTTAAACTATATTTCCAAATATCCACTGATATACGATTTTCAAATTGATTTCAAATATTCACTTTCAACAACAATTAAAAATTTTCAATTGATTTCAAAAACAACCAAATCAAATTCCATATTGATTTTTTAAGAAATTAAACACCAAGTGAATTTCATTCAAATCTTAAATTGAAATCAATTTCTACTAAACCCCAAATTAATTTTCAAATTGATTCCCAATTCTTTTCAAAACACCAAATAAATTTCCAAATGGATTTTCAAAAGATTTAAGTTCAATCACCAAAAATCAATTCCCAAATGGGTTTCAAATTTTATTTCCTTTTAAAAATAAATTCCTTTTAAAGAAAACAAACTCTTTTATTTTTCAAACTCTTTAAAATCCGTATTTTGAATAAATTCTTCAACCTTTGAATAATATTACCCGAAATCCATTTATTAAAGCTTTTCCCATATTTTGAAATTTTATTCAATAAAATTAAAAATAAAATTTTATTATTTTAGAATTCCTTCTTTTAAATTTATCCAATTCTCATAAATAAATTTTAATATAAATTTTCAACCTAAATTTTCAAAAACCAAATTTTTATTTATTTCCAGTATCAAACGATACCAAAATTATATTCGGCTAAATTTTAGCCTTCAACGATTTCAATCACAAAGAAAATAACACAGAGATTATAAATAATTAACACACAACATTGAAACAAATTCAATTATTTGAGAAATCCAGTTGGATCCCTCCAACCTGTTTCCCTGCATCCACAGATGTTAGCACAAAACCAATCCTGTTTCAAGAAGGGATATGGGGGTACATGAGTTTATATAAAATATCATCCGCTATTATGCGGCGCAATAGGGTCTCATCCGCTATATAATGCGGAAAATCAACTCCAAGTACATATATAATACCAATTCCACTTCACGGTGGAATATCGCGTTATATGGGTTTAATATAATAACCTCCGCTTAATATGCGGCGTATAGGGTCTATTCAATACAACAGATAGCAACCATCATTCAATCACACAATCAAGAAATTTTAAATTTAACTATTTAAA
The DNA here is from genome assembly GCA_030765085.1 of Allium cepa. Taxonomy (NCBI): domain Eukaryota; kingdom Viridiplantae; phylum Streptophyta; class Magnoliopsida; order Asparagales; family Amaryllidaceae; genus Allium; species Allium cepa. The sequence goes on from CM060934.1 coordinate 610,641,293, forward strand.
ATTTAGATCGAAACAAATTCGATTGAGTGAGAAGTTCTCACCTTGCTTCCAATAACAGTTGTAGCGTTTTATTCCGAATAAAATTAAACGACTGTTTAATTTTACCCAAAATTCACACTAGCTTCAATCAGCTCCAATCCAGCTCCATCGCGTACTCGTCAATGCGGATCTAGCGTAAGTCATTTCATGCGAAACGGACCTCGCATGAACAAGGTGTAGCTTTTTAAAGTTTATACGAATTTTAATATAAATAAATTTATAATTCTTTTCTATTTTTAAACCTTTATTCAATCTCTGCCGCACGTTTATCTGGAGCAAATCTGGGCCGCGCGTGATGTTCTTCTCCCAGGCAAATTCGCGTTCGAACACGGTAAAACCCACAACCATTCGAAAACCCTAATAGTCGCGTCCGCTCCGTCGATCTAGACGACGATCAGAAGCCACCGTTCCAAGCGCCGAGGTGAGCTCTCCCATCACTGAGAACGACGACGAACTCGGTCGTGTCTTCGCGTTGAAAATCACGCATGATTGTCGCGCGTTCAAGCCCATATTCACGTTGATCCACAGCCCCATTCTCGATCAGAGCCGTTAGATAGAGAGATCTTGATGCTCTCTACAAGTTTCGTTTAGGATGTTTCTTGTAAAAGTCGACGGAAGAGGAGATAAACGAGGAAGAAGATAGTGCATTGCCGACCATTGAAGAATATGCTGGCGGCTAGGGTTAGAGGAAGATAGGGTTTGCAAATAGAACATAATGGGTCCTTATATAGAAAATATTCGAGCACTATTCACCCGAAATTTTTCCGAACTCCAAACGAAGCGTGCCTCCTGGCGTTTATAATGTTTTAACCCTATTTCAAACGCAATGGAATATGTATCGGGAGCCAATTCGATCATATTTGGAAGATAGGTTTCCGAATCGACTATTTAAATTTAAAATTCACTTAAACCGATTTCTACGCGTTTTAGCTTGCCCGGACACACCGTAAATTCGATTGACACGAAATTTGAAATCTTACAATAATTTAACATACGGATCCAATGAAACTAGTTTCGTCGAAATCCGAGACTGTTTGAAAAATGACTATTTTTACTCATCAATTAAATATTAAAATATTCAATTTCCACAAATTAACTTTAAATTCAATTTTAAAAGTTCTATAACATCATTCTAACTCCAATATGATTTAATATAACTTTACAAATCAATTTTAATCACATTAAACCTGATATCCAATTATTTCTGTAATTTCAAATATTAAATTATCGATTTAATTATCCAATTAATCTAGATATTCGAAATATAATTTATTCGACTTACAAATTTTACTTGTTAATATTTAAAATCAATTAAATATACGAATTTCAAATGACAGAATTCTGGGTCGTTACAAAGGTCAATGATAAAGTATCGATTGAATGTGAATACCGTATTTATTTTGCAAAAAAAATCTGAAATTTTGTTCCTAATTTTGTAAATCAAATTGATCACATTGTCGAATGAACCAAAGAGAATATATAGTTTGTATTGTAGATTGAAATAAGCAGTGTTTTTTACGAAGCATGCTTTTTTTATTTACTTGTACAATATTAAAAACAATTTATGGTGGAAGGCTTATGACCTTTGATTTAAAATTAATATCGTTCAAGTAATTATGGAATAAATAAGCAAATGACAATTTGAATTTTTGAAATATGTTTTGTTCTGCAATAAATTAACTCTCTTGCCTAATCCAGCCACTTCAAGAATTCATTTTCTTTGGACAAACAGTATGCTTCCAAATATTTTGAAACATTTTAGACTTTCTTTAAAAGAATAATTTTTTTTACAGTTTACTTTCTTCTATGGCATGTCGACAACTCCTACTTCTATGGCGACATGGTGCCCGTTTATTTTCAATTTTCAAATTTTCAAAAGAAGTGTCTATTCGTCATATCCTTTCAAGAATAGATATGGCTGTTGACCTCTATAAATACCAGTAAGTTCTAAACAAATTTTTACCAGATTTTCATTCATTTTCTCTCCTCTTCATCTTCGACATTTATTCTAAAGAACCCAAACAATACTCTACCGAAATACCAAGTGAATCGAACTTGATTATCTCTTGTTTGATTATCTGCCACTCTCTCCATAAGTTCTCGGTGCTATTCAGAGTTATAGGTTTATTTGTAAATCAAACTATTGAGTAAAAGGTGCGGTTGAGCCTTGAAATCAATTGGGTGTGACTGTTGCCCCGGAAATCAATTAGGTCATCTTGTGGCCTAGTAAATCAAGAGTACCTCGGACTCGAATACAGGAGGGTGTATCTCATTGCCTTGAAATCGAAGGTGTGATCTGGAAGATTATTTTGAAAAGAAATCCATACAATTGTGCGAGATTGGATGTAGGGTAACTTTGAACCAGTATAAAATCATGGTGTGTTCTTTCCTTTACTGCTTTTATTTATTATTTGCATCTGTGTCTGATTCTGTGATTTTATCTGTGTTTGTGTATTACATTTGTTGGTGACTAAATTACTTAAGTTTCAAAAAGACTGAGTAAATCCACAAAACACTATTCACCCCCCTCTAGTGTTATTCTAGCCTTAAGATCCGTAATTCGCATTTCTAACATTTGGTATCAGAGCAAGGTTTTCAAAATTTTCATAACCTGAATTTTCAAAAATAAAAAAATGGCTATTTTGGGAACTTTGTTAATTCCGAGTTAAATTTTTTCAAATCATCATTGTCTCATAAGTTTGCATATAGTTATTATATAAAATCAAATTTTCTACCAAATTTGTATTCCATGCAGGAAGAAGAATGTTATATGACCCTTGAAGAATCCACCTTAATGACAAATTGTACAAATCAAGAAAAATAAGTGGATACTTGATAGTGGCTATTCAAGGCACATGACTGGTAATCCAGGTATGTTGAATGATATTATCTACAAAGGTAGACGATTGGTTAATTTTGGAGGCAACTCAAAAGGATGTGTCATTGGCATCGACAATGTCGGTAACTCTAAAACTCCTACTATTTCTAATGTTTTATTAGTTAAAAATCTGAAACACAATCTACTTAGTATTAGTCAACTTTGTGATAAAGGATACAAAATTAAATTTGAAAAAGATAAGTGTCACATCAAAGATAATAATTCAAATATTATATTTGAAGGAATTAGGAAGAAAAATATTTATATTCTTATTATGAAAATGTCAAATGATAATCTATGTCTTTTGCTAATACAAGCGACCCTTGGATTTGGCATAAAAGATTTGGACATTTGAATTTTAAACTCTTATCTAAAATTTCTAAACTTGATCTAGTAAGAGGTCTCCCTAGAATGAATTTTAAAATAGATAGTATATGTGATGCTTGTCAATTAGGAAATTGTAGGAAGAGTTCTTTCAAATTAAAAGATATGATCTCGACTTCAAAATCCCTTGAGTTACTTCGTTTAGATTTATTTGGTCCATCTCAAATTCAGTCAATAAATCATAATAAACATGTCTTTGTAATTGTAGATGATTATTCTAGGTTTACATGGACAATTTTTATGAAGCATAAAAGTATAATTTTGATTCTTTTAATTTTTTTACAAAAAGACTTCAAAACCAACTTTCTTTTAAAATTATAACTAATCGTAGTGATCAGGATGGGGAATTTGAAAATGAAAATTTTAAGAGATTCTGCAATAAAAAGAAAATAACTCATAATTTCTCTTTTCTAAGAACTCCACAACAAAACAGAGTGGTAGAACAAAAAAATAGGATGATTCGAGAGTGTGCTAGAACAATGCTTTCAGATAGTAATTTACCAAAACATTTTTGGGCTGAAGCTATTGCTATAGCTTGCTACATTTTAAATAGAATATTAATTATACCATTAACTAATAAAATACCCTATGAACTTCTTTACATGAAGAAACCAAAGGTATCTTATTTTAGAATCTTTGAAAGTGAATGTTTTATTCTAAATACAAAAGATAATTTAGATAAATTTGATCCTAAATCCGATAAAGGAATCTCTATCGGATATTCTAATAGAAGTAAAGCATGCAAAGTTTTCAATTTAAAAACTAATACCATTGAAGAAATAATGCATGTTTTTTTTGATGAAAATTTCAAAGATATTGAACAAATTAAGGATGAAGAAGATTTTGCTATCCTAAATAATGAATCAGTTGAAACAGATAATGGACTCATTCATCCAAATAAAAAGGTTAAGCTTTTAAAAGATCATCTTATAGAAAATATACTAGGAAATATTGAATCTGTTGTTAGAACTAGAAATCAACTAAATAACATGAGTAATGTAGCTTTCATATCATCTATTGAACCTAAAAATCCAAAAGAAGCATCATTTGATGATTCATGAGTTCTGGCTATGCAAGATCATGAGTTCTGGCTATGCAAGAAGAATGAATAAATTCACCAGAAATGATGTTTGGGAACTTATTCCTCGACCAGAGGATAAAACTATAATAAGAACTAAATGGATTTATAAAAATAAAACTAAAATGAACGAACTAGGTGAGGTTGTTAGAAATAAAGCTTGATTAGTTGCACAAGGTTATTGTCATGAAAAAGGAACAGATTTTGATGAAACCTTTGCACCCGCAGCAAGATTAGAAGCAATTAGAATTTTACTTGCTTTCGCAAATTATAATAATTTCAAATTATTGCAAATGGATGTTAAAAGTGCTTTTCTAAATGGATTTGTTAAAAAGGAAGTTTATGTTGAACAACCCCCGCTCTTTGAAGATGAAAAATTTTCAAACCATGTTTTCAAACTTAAGAAAGCTCTATATGGTCTGAAACAAGTTCCTAGAGCATGGCACGACAGACTAAGATCTTTTTTATTACAATCAAATTTTGAAATTGGTAAAGTAGATAATACTCTTTTCATTAAAAAAATAAAACCGATATCCAACTAGTACAAATTTATGTAGATGATATTATTTTTGGATCACTAATCATGAAACGAATAAAGAATTTTCTGAAATATTGACAAAAGAGTTTGAGATGGGTCATATTGATGAACTTACTTTCTTTTTAGGTTTACAAATAAAACAATTAGATAACGGTATTTTTATTAGTCCAGAAAAATATGCTAGGGATATTGTTGGTAAATTTGGTATGACTACTGCAAATGGAAATCCCACTCCTATGGCAACCAATGAAGATTTAAATAAAGAAGATCTTTCAAAAGACGTAAATAAAAAAACTATATAGGGGAATGATTGGGTCACTACTATATATCACTACGAGTAGACCTAATATCATGCATAGTGTTTGTCTCTGTGCAAGATATCAATCCCAACCCAAAGAGACTCATTTAAAAGCTATGAAACATATCATAAGATATGTTAAGCATACTTTTGACTATGGTTTATTTTACCCTAAAAATGATTCATTAGATTTAATCTCTTATTGTGATGCTGATTATGCTGGTTGCAAATCTGACCGAAAAAGTACAAGTGGAACGTGTCACTTCTTGGGGCATTCTCTGGTTTCATGGTTTAGTAAAAAAACAAAATACCGTTTACAACTAAAGCAGAATATATCTTTGCTGCTCTGGCTTGTTCTAAATTCATTTATATGCAACAAACCTTAAAAGATTTTGGATTAAAAATTTCAAAATCACCAATTTATTGTGATAATACTGTTGCAATAAATTTGTCTAAAAATCCTTCTCATCATGCTAGGACTAAACATATTGATATCAGACATCATTTTCTCAGAGATAATGTAAGTAAAGAGATTATTTTTCTTGAATTTATCAACTCCGAGAATCAAATTGCTGATATTTTAACCAAATCCTTAAATCAATTTATATTTACTAAACTAAGAAGAGAACTAGGCATATGTTCAATAACCGAGTTATAGAATTTAGACATACTACCATTTAAACAAAGGTACAAAAGAAAACCAAATTTTTTTCGTAGGTATGTCGACATACCCCTGCTACCCATGTCGACATACAACGACAAATTTTGAAAATTTGATTTTTTCTCTAAAAATAATTTGGTAGTTATATAAACTACTATTTATTTCGAATTTTTCTGTCTTCTCGCTTCTCTTTCTCTGTATTAAACTTTTGAAAATTAAAATTAATGGCCTCCTCCACAAAATCAAACCAAACCGACACCATTTCTTTTCTTCCTTCTTATTTTGGTCCATTCCAACGCACTACACTAGCACGTGTGACAAAGATTGAAGAGTCTATGAAGGATATCACGCAAATGTTAACTTAACTACAAGTTGTGCAAATAAGGATGGAAAAAGAACAAGAAAAGCAAGGCAATATCCTTCGAAATTTGCAAAAATTCCTAATGGATAATCATGCAAGTCCTATTGTGATTGAAGAAGATTCTCCCAACATTCAAGTGCATAACCCCATAGAGCACATCAAAGAGGAAAAAGAAGAAGAGGAAGAAGAAGAAGAAGAAGAAGAAGAAGAAGAAGAGGAAGAAGCACGTATGGAAGAAGATGACAAGGTGATCTGCGTAGGCGAAGTATGTTTTGACAAAGATGGGAATTTGGTTGAACAACGTGGAAACTTTTCTTTTCATTATTCAATTTGTTCAATTCACAAATCTCCAATTATCAAAACTCTCGTTAGAAGTGTAATTCTATAATTTATGTACTTAAATACATCTGTGTGTCTATAATCCATATAAATATGTAAATATAACATGGTATATAATAATTTCTGTTTCGCTTATTATACTTCCTTATTATTATTTAGTTTAGATAGTATTAGATTAAGGGGGAGTTATATATATTAGTATAAGATTAAGTTTTGTTGATGAAAAAGGGGGAGAAATATAAAATAGAGTCGTTAGGCTTAGACTAAGGGAGAGTTATTAGTTTTGGAAGGAGTTATAATGAATGTGAAGTATATTTTATAAACATAGGTTGTCATCGTAAAAAAGGGAGAGATTGTTAGTCTTTGAGAAGGATGGTTTTGATGACAACAACCTTAGGACTTACTATAAAATATAAATACTAACATTATAGTTTAGATATATATGTATATGCAAGATATAAACATGCATGTACCAAGAATGAAGACTGTACAGTATAGAGATACAAGACATATGAATTTAAAGATCGAAGATATCAAGACGAAGACTCATGAGTATCAAGATATCAAGAGTTCAAGATTTCAAAGTACAAGATAAGTATTGAGTCTAGAATTATGTTAAAACTTCTTGAAAGCACTTACATCTTTATTCGAAATTTATTCATGGAATGGAATCCACTTCGAGCCTGTTAAAGGGATGGAACCCTAGTGGGATGGAACCTACGACAATATCTAGTAGAACATATATTGGTCCTATTTTGATATCCACTAATTTTATAAAAATGAGTTTCAAAAATATGTCTCTAGTTTTTAAAAACATTTTCAAAACTTTCTTTTCAAAGGAACATCTCTCTTGGTTTTAAAATATTTTAGCCTCAAAATTATCTTTATCATTTTTGATTTCAAAATTGTCCTTGATTTTAAACTATCTCTTGTTTTAATATTTAGCTTTTAAATATTTATATACTCAGATTTTAAATCGTTATTATAGAATAAGATTATATATTAAAAAAGTACTTTCTAAACTCTTTTATATGTTTAAAATATATTCAAGTATATTTATAAAAGTTTAGAAATTGTTTTGAAAAAATTATAGGAACCAATTTTAATAAGAAAATCAAAATCACCATTTTTGCCTAGAGCATGTCGACATAATCCTACCCCCATGTTGACATGGTGCCCGTTAATTTTCAATTTTCAAAATTTCAAATGAAGTGTCTATTCGTCGTATCCTTTCACGAATAGATATGGCTGTTGATCTCTATAAATACCAATAAGTTCTAAACGAATTTTTACCAGATTTTAATTCATTTTATCTCCTCTTCATCTTCCACGTTTATTCTAAAGAATCCCAAACCATACTCTGCTGAAATACCAAGTGAATCAAACTTGATTGCCTCTTGTTTGATTCTCTACCACTCTCTCCATAAGATCTCAGTGCTATTTAGAGTTATAGGATTATTTGTAAATCAAACTGTTGAGTAAAAAGTGCGGTTGAACCTTGAAATCAATTTGGTTTGATTGTTGCCTCGGAAATTAATTAGGTGATCTTGTGGCCTGGTAAATCAAGAGAGTTTGCTCCAGTCTCGAATACAGGAGGGTGTACCTCGTGGCCTTGAAATCGAGGGTATAATCTGAGAGATTATTTTGAAAAGAAATCCGTATAATTGTGTGGGACTGGGTATAGGGTAACTCCGAACCAGTATAAAATCCTGGTGTGTTCTTTCCTTTACTGCTTTTATTTATTATTTGCGTCTGTGTTTGATTCTGTGATTTTACCTGTGTCCGCATAATGCATTTGTTGGTGATTAAATTACTTAAGTTTCAAAAAGCTTGAGTAAATCCACAAAATACTATTCACCTCCCTTTAATGTTATTTTAGCCTTAAGATCCGTAATCTGTATTTCTAACATCCTTAAATTTATCCCGCAAAGAAAATAAGGTTCCATATCTACACTAGAGTAAAGACAGGTATCCTGATTAGATTATGGCAAGTCCTTAACATTCTCTATTAAAGCATGTGATACAAATATCCTTATCAAATTCATATCCATACCCTTATTACTGATACTACCGCTATGCATTAAGAATCAACTAATATTTTCTTTAGTATTATTCAATTCAATGCAATAAAAATGTGAACAAATGTAATTCATAAAACTATGTTAAGTCTCCAAGAATTACGATCTTTTTTAATTTAGTTTTATTTTCATAAATATTGGTTTTTTATGATTTTTTTAATTAATTATTATTTAGTGAATTTTGAATTTTTTTATGACACAGTCATTTATTATTAGATATTTCTGAGTTTCTTTTGAAAGACTTTGGATTTTTTTAATAAAATTTGAGCTCTTTGACCAAGTATGAATATTCTTAAAAAAATGGAGAATTAGAACTAAGTTTTCGGAAAAGTTTCAATTATGCTGAAGATTTTTGCATATTTCAAATAGTTGAATTTTCCAAGGAACTTTATTTTCTATGTGAAAAAAAATTCCTTGAAAATGTTCACGAAAAAATGTAATACATTTGAAAAGAGAACATAACTTTTTTCTTCTGAAAATATTTAAATTTGACGAAGAATATCTTCTCATGATTTTTGCATAAAAACAGTGCAAAAACACATACATGATTACATATAGAGCATCAGTTTGTTAGAAGAAAGGTTAATTCATGATTTCATTACCAATTAGAAAAAGCAATAATGCAGCTTGCAACTTTTTTTCTTCTGAAATTCTAATTATATATTAGAAGCTCCTTCAATCAAATTAGATGAGAAAAGAAATTCACCTCTTTAGAAAAAAATTGGCAATTTTGAAGCCAATAGGAGTTAACCCTCAAACTTGATTAAATTGCTAAAATGGGTTCTTGCGATATCTATGGTGGATTTAGATTCTACATTCTTAAAATAACATGGAACAACATTCCAATGAAGTGCAAAAATTTTTGAACTCAAAAATGGTATTGGCATGCATTATTACCTGCTCAACTGTCACCGACCCACCATGTGCAGCAAGAAGTGAACACCATTTATTTATTGAAGAAAAAAACCTGATTTTGTTAATGACATATAGTACTGGTGTTACATAGCAATTACCATTGCATAACCGGTAACTTCTATTGGTAGTCATGTAAATGCCTAAAAATCACCATCTCATTAATTTATTTGGTCAATTGTACTAGGAATATTCATATATCAACAACATTATTTTATTAGACTTAATATGATGGATGGCTATAACAATATCATCTTAAATAGGAATGAAGCTAATTACTCCCAATATAATATGTTAATGGATATAAAGTAAGAAGCTGTTGAAAGAATTACACAATTTATCAATCATCATTATTTGAATATATGTAGTTACTTTAGCCTTGTAGGGATTAATAATTTTGCATAGGCTAGAACAAATAAAGGTCATATTACGGTCATTGAAAATGATGGAAAGTTCAAAATGACCGATACTGTAACATTAGATTAATCATTTCTATCTGAATTTTAATTTTGTTAATGTAGAGTCCATAATTTTATAAAATTTCAAGTGTCCAGAAGCTACTCTTATTATTATTATTATTATTATATTGTAAGTATATCTCTTTTATTGAACTCTCCAGAAGAGATGTGTAGAAATGTCTGTATGCAATTATAACTATATATTATTTTATGATAAGCAATCATAATTAATGTTCAAAAGTGATATTTGAGATATAATCGAAGAATAAAACTTAACAACTTGAAGTTGTGTATATAATTTATTTGAACCAGAAGTTCAATATGGTTCCAAACCAGATGTTTTGAACATTATCATGCGGTCTTAAAGGATTCACATTGACATTGATCTATAAACAAAACAAAAAAATTAATAGTTTGGATCCTTGTAATAGTTTGTTCTAAAAATCACTAACTCAAATGAGAAAAAATATGCAAATTTATAATATACATGTAATACGTGGACGCACGTGTGTGTGTGTGTGTGTGTGTGTGTGTGTGTGTAGATATTCAAATAACAACTTGAAGTTTGTTATGAGCTTATCTTATAGATTATGCATAGATATTATTTAGTGACTTAAAATTCAATCAGCATAAATGTTGAATGACCTGAAGTAACGTATGTATTCAAATGATCTACACAATGAGTAAATTCCTCTAATTGGCTAGATCAATGAATGAGAACAAACTCTAATAAGAAATATCAATTGAATGCATTTTATCAACTGATAAAAGAATTATCCTTCTATATTATTAATATGTATGGTGTATTTGCTAGTAGCAATGTGATAATGGGTTAAAATGAGAATCCAAAGAGGATTATTATTTAATGTGACAATATTTGTAACATTGAGGGGGAGGATAAAGGAATACAAATTCATTTTGATCATCAATGTTAAATGTTTGTTAAAATATACAATGATGCAAAATATTAAGTAACTTGAATAAATTAGCAATAATATCCCTATTAGACTTTCTCCAATATAGCTTTGAATCCCTAAAGGATCAAAAGGTGTAAACCGCATTTGAAATATGGTACAGAAGTCAGTTCAAATATTTTTAGAGTAAGTAATAAAGATGCCAAATAAAAGAGGTGAATGTTCTTGAAGAAACACTTAAGGGTGCTCTGAAAGAGATCCGTGACATGATTGTCAAATAACCCTAGAAGTGGTTTAGATACCTAAAACATGATGATTAAAGAGATCTCAATAAATCATGTCTAGAACTGACAAGAAATAATCAAATAGATTAAAGATCTTGAACCAGTGGAAAACATGACTGACCATCATGAATTCTTTCCTAATAGAGAAATATGGATATGTAGTCCGCAAAGTAATGAAAATGCTTGAAACGGTTAATATATCCCGAAGTTATACATATGGTTTAATCATATTAAATGATGAAAGTATACAAATTCTTGAAGAATATAAATAACTTTCGTGGTTATAAAGAATGCAAAGAACTAGGAGCGTAGATTACAACCTACTTTTAATTATTGTTGTAATGAAAATCTTGATATAATTCATGATGAGTAGATTACTTTCTATTTTTAAGTATTGTTGTAATGAAACTCTTAATACCCATCAAAGTGTTTGTTGCGATATGCAAAACTTATTAAAATATATAAGTTCATAAAATAATGTAAATAACTTTGATGATTATAAAGAATACAGAGAATATGGAATGCAGATTACAACCTTCTAACAAGTATTATTCTAATGAAAATCTTAATGCACTTCAAGATGAGTAGATTACTTTCTAATTTTTAGTATTGTTGCAATGAAACTTTTAATATTCATCAAAGATGTAGTTGCAATATGCAAAACCGATTTGAAGCACAAAAATGAAAGCACATAATGTGGCATACAAAATGCATAAAATGCAAATTATATTTGGAAGAAAAAATCTTGGAAAATTTGATTGTATCGAAGGAAACTATTAATAAATTGTATTATTAATGAGATACATATTTATGGATCCAGAAGTATCTATAATCAATTTGAGTTATCGAAAGACGAATACAAATTCAGAGGTAACTTCTAAATCAGGGTGAGCATCCATAAGTATTTTACAATGCATTTTTTTTCCTTAACTAAGTTTTTTTTCCACTGGGATTTTTTTTATTAGTAAGGTTTTAACGAGGCATTATCTTGATCCAAGAGTATCTACTTCCTAGTAACATTTGAAAATAAGTTATAATGTACTCTTTTTCTTATTTAAGATTTTTTCTGCCGGGTTTTTCTTACTAAAGTTTTAACGAAGCATTATCCTGATCTACAAGAATCAAATGTCTTTTCAAGATATAATATCTCAAATATGTTTTGAGAAAAATGCGTGATCCTCTATAGAATAGAGGAGAGCACACGTGCAATAATATATATAATACAATAGCAAGGTGCTGCCAACATGTCTGGCAGGTAACAAAAACTAAATACGAGTAACAAAAAACAAGTACCCCTATGATGAGTTCCGGCGAGGTCACCATCCATCACACCCCGATATCGAGTTCCGCCATAGCCACCACCCGATACTAAGGTGTTAGGAGTACCTAGAAACAAGAGAGAACTAAGCTCTATACATCTCAATAGCTCCATGCATAAAACAAAGAAGAAAAACTCTATGCATCTGGGTCGGAATGATGCTCCATACATCTCGGTGCCCTAAGCAACACATAAAAACAAAGCAGAAAAACTCCATGCATCTGGATCAGAAGGAATGAAGAAGCCTCAACTCTGAAGTGAAAATAAAAGTGATGCTGGATAGGATAATCTGCACTGGAAACTCTGAACAAGGGAAGAAATGCCAAGCTGTAGCATGGATCCTCTCTGAAAGCCTCTCAACAAACCATATCATGCGATCTGAAGATATGGGAACCTGCAAAAAGAACCTGGTATCCTTTCATCCATACCTGTATCTGAGGGATGACTAAGGAAAAAGTAAGAATTATATATATATATATATATATATATATATAATATAAATATATAGGTATATATAAAGAAAGAAGTATAACAAAAAGGAGACAAAACTAGTAACAATAGAAATAAGATATTTCTAAACTAATACACCAAAAAAAGAACAAAAAATTAAAACCAAATTTGAAAGAAAACTAATCATAAGTAAGTTATGATTAACAGATAGATCATGATATATTTTTGAAAAAACATTCATATTAATACTGATGTCATTAAAAAGACAATTGTTGTGTTTAAAAAAATTAATGTTGTAGCTAACCTTATTAAGATACCCTTTAAAAAAATTATTCTTAGCTAATTTATATTTGAGATTAGAAATCCAATTAAAACAGAATGAAGAAATTATATAAATCAATTTATTAATATGACTATTATTATTATTAAAAATTCTTTGATTTCTTTCAAACCATATATACCAACTAAGAATAATGATAAAGAGTCAAGTAGAAATCTAACATTCTTTTTAAACCTACATCTGAAATTATTCCAATAAAAGTTACAATCCAAAATTTTAGTTATAATATTAAAATTGAAAATTTTGAGAATATATAATATCTCAAATATGTTATTTAAATTAAATTGTATTTTTATCCTTAACTAAGGTTTTTCCCATCGGGTTTTTCTTTGTATGGTTTTTAATGAACTATTCTATTGATCCGGAAGTATCAAACTCTATTTGATGCCGTAAATTATTGAAATATGTCATACTATATTATACTTCTTTTCCTTCACTAAGATTTTTCCCATTGGGTTTTTCTTAGTAAGGTTTTAATGAGGCAACGAACAATATCTAGACCGACTGAATGAATAAATGCAAGCAAGATAATAATGAAGGGGAGCAATCATCATACATGTTACAAAAGAGACAATTTCAAGTTATCAGAGGATTCAAGATTTTGAAGACGCATATTCAAGGGGGAGTGTTATAATATATGTAAATATAACTAGTGAATATGCTATATACTGTTTTTGTATTTTAGTCCCACATTGTGAGATTAGTTCTATCCCAAGCTCCTAACATTTATATAAAGGAGCTAATGTAATGAAAATGTACGATTAATCTCTGTAGTGAATAAAATATTTTCTTTCTCTTTCTCTAATGGTTTCTTATTTCTATATTATTTACAACAAAAATCCAATAAACTGCCGTGTAATCCGTATTTTGCATGTTGTAATATCGTAAAGAGGTAATATTAATGTATTGTTGGAAAATAGAATTTACTATGCAAACAAACAAATCAGTATTTATTATTTTATATATAATTTTTGTTAAGTGACACATGTTTAACAAAAAATAAGTTTTAAGTTTTGTTCATGTAATTGAGCTAAATATTTTGATGTGATACTGCTTATCAAATAAATGAATATTGATTAATCATATTAGTTTGATTGATTTAAATTTTACTTGCAAATAATAATTTTAGATAAGTATTTAATAAGACAGTGAAAATTTAATAGATTTGATAGACTAATAGATTCAACACAAGCGTGGTCTTTGTACGAAATTTCAACGAAAAAACACAAACATGAATATAAAATTATAATAGAAAATGAGAACATAATTGTAAAATAATACCAAATAGGATTTGAACATGAAATATTTTGAGAGAACCAAGGAGAAGTTGGAAAACTATTAGAATGAACGAGAAACTCTATAGTTTTTCTACTTTATTATTACCTAATTTAATAAATTTATCTTTTTATAATGTTATTTAGTAAATATGTTACCCCGCTAAAAAAAATCTTATAAAGCAATAAAATTCCAAAAGGATTAAAAAAAATACATTTACTTTGCAATTATGATAAAAAATAATTGGATTTGAAATTTACAAATGTATATTTGAAATTATGAAAAAGGGTAAAAATCTAAAATACTACAAAGAAAAAAAAATGAGAATTTGATTCCGCCCTTTATTTTCAAATTTGACATGTGAAAAACCCTTTTTTTTAATAATGTTTTAAATTACAATCCTATTTTTAATTTCGGTAAAAAAGAATCATTTTTTTCGGAAACTAAATATTAAATGGTCAAAACAAATTATTTTAATTTTTTTGAAAAACTACAGTTCTATGCAAATATTTGCAGAGAACGACAACTAGGACAGATAGGACGAGCGACAACAGATTGATTAGCCAAGGACAAGCGCAAATCTCTTTTGCGTGTAGGGTTATCAATGGATATCCCAAAAATCCGAAATACATCCGCATCCGCATCCAAAAAGCGAATATCCGATATCCGAAAAAAGGGATGCGGATACGAAGACATCCGCATCCGAAAATTATCCGTCTGGTTTATATTAAGATTATAATTCAAATTATGTATATTTTAATACAGTAAATAATATTCGTTATTATTTTATTAAGCTAGTAGTTTATATTATATGCACTTAATACTTATTAACTGCTCCAAACTATTTACTATTATCATATTTGTTAATTTTTCACACTTTTATAATCAATGAGATTGAAAAATATTTATGTTCAACTAAAATTATCTTTTTCTAATTCTTGATTTATTGATCATGGGCAGATAGGATAATTATTTGATATCCGTCCGTATCCGCGGACGCGGATATCGATATTCGAAAATTATTTCGAATGCGGATATGACACTATACGCATCCGAAAGCATCCGTTGACAGGTCTACTTATGAGCACGTCCATTAGTAAAATGATGATATGATACGATACACTTCTCTACGTATATTTACAGAGTAGAAGAAATTTGCATATTTCTCTATAAATAATCACTAAGGTATCCACGGATGGTTACGGAGTTTTCCACAAATTTCCTACAACTTAAAAATAAGATCCTTTTATTTTACTTTCCGACATGTTTTCAAAAAGTACTAGTCGAAAAGGTATTTTACAGAAGTCTCCTGAATCCTATCTTACGAACGTACTAGTTGGAAAAAAGCCTCCTGCAGATAGAAGAACATTCATGAATAACTACACTCAAAATAATAAGAACGGCCCGTGTTGCAAAATGCAAATGCAACCGGATGATGATAAATTTCACAGAAATGCATCTTACGCGAATACATTAAAACAGAGAATATAGTTACTAAGCGTCTTGCACTCTTATACAAACCGTACAACTTATACAAACAGAGAATATAGTTACGCGGATACATGAGAAATAAAAGGTTAACATGCTTTTAAAACCGTACAACTTATAAAATTCACTGCAACATAAGGTCAAAACAAATCACGAACGCAATTAAAGTAGCATATCTCTTCATGTTATTTCCTACAAACCCAAAGACCCATACGTCAAAAAGTTATACAGTAGGTCGTTTTGATGTCAACCCAATATAAAAACTAAAAATATTTCATCTCCTTCCTAATAATCAGCTGCAAGGAAATTTCCAGGCAGGGACACCTAAACAGCAAATAGTCCAAGATTATAAGCTGCTTCAATTAGATAATATATGAGAAAAAATAATGACATTTGCAAGATATGGTTACCTTTTCGCCCAATTTAAAGGGAGGAAGACCTTTATAAGGGCATCCGCTACATCTAAAAGCATCGCCAAGCCCACACTACATTTAAAGAATTATCAGATGAAATGCATTAGTAATTAGTAATTACATAATCAGATTATTATAAGCACAATAACCAAGTTATATGGTATATCTGTGGCACTTAGTCACTTACACTGCCGCACGAAGACTTAGGGTTATATATCTGCTCAGTAGTAAGCCCCAGTTTGACTGTTTTCTCCTCTTCCTCAGCTCGACCACAAGTGCAATTCTTGCATGCTTTCCTTGTACTTCCAACTCCACAGTCCCCGGCTGTATTAGATGTTAAAATGGTAGTTCATATGAATTGCTAATTATAACACTAATCATAGTCATTTACTGCCAAATACAAAACCAATTCATTCATGTATTATTTGCTGACCTTAAAATTAAGTTTACACTCATCAACACACATTTCACTTCCTTATTATCCCATTATAACTAAATAACAGAAAGATTATTATTATTATTATTGAAGGTATTAGCAAACTAAAATTTTAAATCCAAAATAACTATCAAATAATAGTTGCTTTAGAATTTTAGAACGTGCTTCCTTATTGATCAGAAATAGTAGAAGATGTATGCAGAGGGTTGAAGAGGGAGAAAACACATAATACAAAAAGAATATATAGTTAATATCTTACCAACAGGAAGTTGTGGTTTTTTCAGATCTTCCTCGGTTAACAAGCTATCTTCGTCAATTAAATCCGAATCATCATCAAGTTGAAGCTGAATTTTCGGAACAGTTTTAGTGTTATTCTTGAGAGAAAATGATGACCCTGCTTTCCATGAAGCCTTCTTGCCCTTGACCTAAGTGATATTTAACAACACCAGTTTAGTTGTATTTAAACTTTATAAATGTAACATTAAAGATCGAAAGAATTTTACACACCGTAAGGTAATGGGCACTTTCAATTTGCAAGAATGCTTTGGTTTCCAAGGCTTGAACATCTAAAAACCCTGCAAATAGAAGTTTCCGCTCAAGTGTAGATTGTTGCTGAAAGACAACAATATCAAGTTAATAAAGTTATGGTGTAACTAAATTTATATAACAGAAATAATTGATGTTTCGGTTAGCAATTTAACCTCATTAGAATTATCACTGGATGCTAGTGGCATTTGAAATAGAATATTTCCACCAGGTTTCAAGATTCTACCAAATTCTTCGAGTAAATCCTCTGTGATGAGATCGACGGTCTTTATGACTGAAATAATAAGTTCGACCGAGGCAGCTTTGATTGACAACTTTTCACCTATTATTTATTTTTATTTTGAAATAAAAATATATCATTAGAAGCTAGACAACAAATTGTCATCCTTACTGTTGGCTCACAGTGATTATACTCACATATCTATTATTTGCAAACTTCAAAGGTGTACAAGTATGGATATGGCTAGACAAAATTGAAAAAACTTTGCAGGACTAAACAAGTGTGAAAATACTATGACCGTCTATTCAGCCACTCGTTCCGATTTAAATAGTTGCATGGTGTGATAAGAGAGGGAAAGTGTTATTATTTAAATCGGAACGAGCGGTTGAAATTAAGGGGTTACATTTGGCGGCTGAATAGAGGGGCTGCTGATCCCTACACACACACATCGTTTTACTTTCTTTTTTTATGTTCTAGAATACTATACTTTGAAATAAAAAATAATTATATAATAACCAGTGCATCATGTAAAGATTGGTTATTTCAAATAAACATGTATTTTTTTAATATTATTTTACACAACCAACGTACTCCCAACCTCATATAAACACTGAAATGACTTTCAACTCCATTCACGAACAATTCCAATTAAATTAGTGTTTAATTTAAAAAACAATGAAAAACTTTGAAACTAAATCTAATAAAAAGAACAATATTTGTCAAGGTTAATAGTTTGATTAATTTTATTTAAAAATGTTATTTAAAATATTATTTAAAATATTATTTAAAAATGTTTTCTACTCTGCAATATATACTAAATTTTATGTTGATGTTGGCACCAAGATTGGATAAATAAGAACAGGAAATAAAAGCTGCAAAAATATTAATATGTTTTTACCAGCGTATTATGTCTAAATTAAATTTCTCTACAGGTCAACTATTGAACTGATGTTATTATGCCAGCAATTGTCATTCAAATTTTAAATTGTTAGTTATTTTCCCATTCACGTGCATACCAATTATTATGTCTTTCACGCCCATAGCAGACATAAATTGTATATCAATTTTTTCCATTTATGCGCGGAACACATACTGATTATATTAATCATTTTGATTCACATCTATATAACGCATGTCCTAGGCACTAATTATTTTGTGTTGCACGCACAAACCGTGTGCTGTTAGATCTCGTTAATAATACTTAAATTTAATAATCAAAAATATATATTTGTAGTTAAAACTTATATGCAATAAATACAATAAATAATAATTTAAATTTACAAAAATTCAAACGTAAGATCTTACATCAACTCGTTTTTCTTGCTTCGATGGTAAGACTTGTCTTCAACAATAATTTGTCGTTTTTCATCGCTCTAACGCATCCTTCCAATGCAAACGTAAGTCTTACATTCAACTCGCTTTTTCTTAAGTCGGAAGAAAGAAGCGTGCAATGCTAAAAAGGTTCGTTCAGTGGTGTCCAAGACAAGAACATGGCTAAGTTCGTAACAAACATGTTGATCGTCTTACTTCGCAATTACATAGACCATAATAATAATTTTTACATACCTTCAAATGCTTTACAAACCAATTTCTAATCTTATAATGAGATATAACAATTTTGAACTTTCTTCTGTAGAATTAAGCTGAACTAATTGATATTTTTCCACACAATAAACAGTATTGGAAGAAAAGATAAGTTATTACAACCAAAAAGAAAAGAAACGGGAAAAGGGAAGAAAGGTTTTTTTTTTTTTTTTTGACACGGAAGAAGCCTCATCTTCAAACTCACAAATACAGTTATGTACAGAACAATCTCCTCCAGTATATCAGCTATTTATACTAGTATGAGTCTGTGCTTCGCACACAGGCTGTTTGTATTATTGTATACGTTGATAGTTTGTTTGAGGTATTAGTTATACAAATTGAAAATTCTTTCATATGGTAGTAACCGTATCAGTGTAGACATGTAAATGGGAAGCGAGAGCATTTTAGAAATTTCAAAAAGACACCGAGTAAATTAGTTCAACGAATTTTCATTATTAGCAGTAGAGATGCTTTGATGCTTGTTTTTAAAAAAACATTTTAAATATGGTCATGACTGGGAAGAATTAACAAGTTGTTTGATTTTACAATCGCTCATCGAACAGTATCTTTTTCATATTGAACTGTAAGCTTAGTGTGCAGAATACTGACATTCGTTTTGAAGGAAAAATATGCTCCAGTTCTCCTTATTAGAAGTAGAAATTTGCAATGAATAAAGACCTTAATAACAATAATGATAATAATAATAAATTTCCAACGAAAATATAATACCCAATCTAATATTGTCGAATCCTATAATAATGAAAATAATAATAAATATGCTCCAGTTCCCCCCCCCCCCCCCCCCCCTCACACACACACACATAGAGAGAGGGAGAGGGAGAGTGATATATATCCGCCTCTTACTTATTTCCCCCTTTGTATT
This sequence comes from Allium cepa, assembly GCA_030765085.1. NCBI lineage: Eukaryota > Viridiplantae > Streptophyta > Magnoliopsida > Asparagales > Amaryllidaceae > Allium > Allium cepa. The sequence goes on from CM060934.1 coordinate 610,661,468, forward strand.
TTTGAGTAAAAAAAGTTTAGATCAAAGTGATTTCTTGTGGACATGTTATGTTCATTAACAAGATCATCTATGCCAAATTCAGATTCGTTTCAAAACTCTTACTCTTGCACAGTGTTTGATTCGGAAACAAATTTTATGTGTTGCATTTTTAACATATATTTTAAAATGCACAGGGAAGAAGAAGATAGTGGAACACAATCGATTTGGAAAACCGTTTTAACACAAAAAATTTAAAACGACTTTTTTGTTTTCCCCTTATGAGAAATATCAAAAATTATCTTCTCTCTTCTTCCCCTCTCCTTTGTTAGAACGACTCTGATTTTCCAACCATTCATTCTCTCCCATCTCATTTGACATACATATTAAAAACACAAAACTCGTTTTCGAGCCAAATGTTACCTTAACATATTCAAAATTGTGAGTCAAAAATATTTATTTTAACCATATGAAATATTATTTTGAAAGGGTTGGAAATTCTGGAATGATTTCAAATTTTGCACAAATGATCTTGCTAATGAACACAACATATCTACAAAAATTACACAAAAAGATAAAGGAAAGATTTTAGGGAAATAAATAAGAGGGAGTGTGTGTATCCTTCCTCCACACACACACACACATACATATATGTGTGTCATCATTTTTGGTAAGTGGAGGGCACGGGGAAACACCAATCATATAACATTTATGACCGTATGCTTGTAGCAACAATAAACAGTAAGCAATTCAAAGTGAAATGCGATCAATCAAGTTTAACTGTGACTGTGTTTTGCAACTGAGAAAATGGCAACATGGTAGATAGAAAAGGTTAAAGATGCAGATGAGCAAACAGACCTACTAAGAATGAAGTCATTGGATCCATGCACTAATACCATGTAGAGATAAAGAATAATGAATTTCAATCAACTTAAAGGACATCACAAAGTCTGCGTTTATAATGGTTACAAATTACAAAATATGGTTTAATAACAAATCAATTTAAATCAAACTTTGCGTACAAAATATGGTTCAATCATCAATGATAAAAGAAAACAAATCAATTTAAATCAAACTTTATGTACAAAATGTATGTATATGTGTGTATGCGCACACGTGTATATATCAACCTGAACGGAAACATACCCCAATGACAAGTTAAAGGGCAAAAGGTGTCATGTTTGAACCCCAGATATGACAAATTTGATTTACCAAGATGGATGTTAGGACCACATACACAGACACACACAGAGGAGCGAAGCTACAGTACCTTTGGCAAGATCAAGTCACCTCCTGGACTTTACAGGATTTTTATACACGAATATACAATTTATATATGATATTTACCGTGAGAATATTAAAGGATAAATGAAAAAGAAACAGTCGTCGTAACTTGAAGAAGAAAAAGATTAGTATTCAGGTTAGAAAATAATATTAAAATAGCAAAGATGTGTAAGGTGTTTGTGCCTAGTATTTATCCTTTTTTGTCAACTAACTCATATATTACTATCCTATACACTTGTAAAAGTAAAGATGTGTAAGGCGTTCGTGGCTCGTATTTATCCATTTACTTCTACTTATTTTGTTAGCTAACTCGTACATTACTATCCTACACACTTGTAATGTTTTTTTTAACACCAAGGTAAACTGAACACTGTCCTTGAACCCCTGAGGGAGTGTGTTATAAAATCCTCACTCTGGGTAACTAACAAATGGATTTACTTTGCAGTTGGAGGTCCATCAGTGCACCCCTTATTTATCTTTACTATCTCGACCAGATGAGCTACTACTCGAGGTGCGCGCACACATATATATACATACATGATGGAGAAACTAATACTGTTCACATGAAATCTTATAATAGGCTTTAAATTGAATTTCTTAATAATCTGTCTATTAATATAAAGAAAAGTAATATCAAACCATTTGAGTACCATTCAAAATAGATGCAAAATATAAGGGAGAACGTCCGGCCTATTTGGATGGATCTAAGGTAAAAAAAAAAAAAATGTTAAACCAAAACGAAATCGAAATTTTGAAAACCAAACCAAAACAAGCGAAATAATTTCGGTTAGTTTGATCCATTTCCGCATCAACCGACCTAAAAAAGAATCGTAATTTATGATTGGAAATTTTGACATATTCAAAGAGAAAAAGGCCATAGTAAGTTTGGAATTTCCTTCTAGAAGCTCCAATATCTATTGACTAAAATACAATTCAATATTAAGTGGATGTTTGGAGACTTTTTCCAATGTCAGGGATTTTTTTGAATGAAATGATGTTTGGGGTATTTTTTGATGAAATTTAGCAGATCGTTTGAGAATTTCGATGAATTCAAATTACTCTGGAATTTTCATTGGATGTTTAGCTGAGGAGATTTTGGGGTATTTTGCTAAATTCAGTAATTTGTCATGATTTATCTTAGAAAAATTGAACAAAAAATAATGCGAACAGATATAATGTACAAATAAATGGATAGGTATAGTATCATGGTAGAAAAAGAACTAACATTAATTCCTACAATAAATATGACATATATGGGTTGATTTTTAAATGTGAAAACTATTCTGGATGATATTTTTGATAGCTGCAATCAAGGAAATCATTAAAACACTCAAACAATTGCCATATAAACCAAGATTTTATTTTATTTTTATCAGTGAATTGTAACAAATATTTGGAATTAAACAAAAAAGGATGAAGAGATTTCATTTTCGTATTTGGTACAATTGATTGCTTGAGATTTTTATTAATTTTAGTAATATTTTCCAGTAATCATTTCCAGCTTTTTTATGAAGTTATTTAAGTAAGCTGAAGTGAACTTTTTTACTATTGAAATCTTATCACTGTTACAAATGGTGATTAATTTTATTTGCGTTCACAAAATTGGTTTGTAGACTATATTCGTTATAAAGATTCATAATTTACACTATAACAAAATCTGATTAATTGCAATACGAGAATTAAAAGTCTTAATTTCTTAATATTTTACTGACATAATATTTTGTGATAGCATAGCAACAAATTCACTTTCAAACCAAACTAACAACATAAAAATCAAAACTTACCCAAAAACTGTGCTTGAGTGACAATAAGTACGTCACCCTCTGAAAAAGTTCCGCCTGAGAAATCATTGATTGCAGATAGAATTCTGTCACTTGGAATTGCAACAACATCAGCAAGAAAAACAGAGCGACGATCTGCAAGCATAATTTCAAACTTTAAGGAAAAACCCTAGCAATTTCAAAAAGGAAAAATCAAGCGATCGACAATCTCGGCCACTAGAATCATCATTCTAGAACAAAATAAAAATGAAATTACATATAAAGCATCAAGATAAATCACAATCTATCATATTGTCACCCATCACTTATTGTTGATTTTGGAGAGACGTGAATTTTAGGATATTTGAATTAGGGGTTTTAAGGGGAAAGATTTTCTGTTTGCGTAAATGCTAGCTTAGAGTGGTGTTAAATACAAAAAATATCCAGATTACCACTACAAATTACCCACGTCAGTCGGCATTGTAGTGTTGGCCGGCAGTATACTGTCGTTCAAGCTGGTAGCTTAGAAGAAGAAAAATACTCAGTTCGACCGGCATCCTACTGTTAGCCGGCAATATAATGCCGTCTGAACTGAGTAATGTTAAAATAATGTGTGGTAAAATTGGAATATCTAAGAGAAATGGGGTGGATAAAATGAAAACTGGGTAAATTAGAGATACTTTTGGGGTGATTCCTAGTTCAAATATCTCATTTTACCTAAGCACTTGTATTAATCCATTGCCCTTCACTTCACAGGCCCGGCAAAAAATTTTAGCCGGTCTGATTGCTGGGACCAAAATCACAGAAGTATCATTTACTATACTCTTTCTAATTGTAGTCATATGTAGACCTGTCAAATGAGCTGGGTTGGGCCATAAATGGGTTGTGTCAAAACTGACCCAACACATCTACAATAATTTCGACCCAGTCCATTTAACCTATTTATTAAAACGGCCAACCCAACCGATTAGTTAAATGGATTATTTGAGTCTAGCCCATTTAACCCATTGCGAAATAGAAAAATGTTAAACTTCAGACCTTTTTTTACATGTATTTTTGCAATTTCATTTTTATATCTATATAGTCTAATACAGCATATACTTTGTGATTTTTCAAAATACACTATATACATATTGGACCATACAAATGATCGGTACGGTAATAACAAGCAACAACTATTCATATTTCTCATCAATCATCATTTGGACATATACTTCTAAATATTACAGGATTCAAAACCAATACCAATAGGAAGCTTTCAATGCTAAGATCCTAGCCTTCATATTAAAATTCCTCGGTAAAATACCAGCAGACTTTTAAGTATGACAATCTACATAGTGAGATATACATGACCTTCCAAACAACAATAATTAATATCAAATGGACAAATTATTTCAATATATAACAGCAATGGATGGATAAGTTACGAACTCTGTAAAATAAAGAACATAGGAAGCAATAACATTGACATTTGGAGTCCACATTTTACTTTTAATGGTTTTTTCCGAACTAAATTGAAAGAAAAAATTAATAAATTGATTTCATGAAATTGACAAAATAATGATAACAATCGTGTACATCTTACAGGGTTTTGTATAAGATATACTTACTAACAATAATTCTACTGCATCACAAATGCGTACATGTTTTTTATTTTGTTGAGGTGTTCAATGTTATCCCCTTTTTTGGCAAAGCCGTGATACCAAAAGATTGGTCGAAAGCAAAAGACGGTTCGTCTCAGAGATTGGTTGCACTTCGCTTCGCTATGGATATCGATGAATTTTGTCCGAGCCCGGATCAGGCTACAATTGATAGGACATGACAAACAAAGCCATGAAAGCCAGTGTTCCAAATTTCAGGTTAATCGGAGTTCGTATGAACGAGATATGATCGATGCAAGTTAGCCAAAGGGTGCTATTCGAACCCATCAGAATGTGGAGGAGATGTCCATTTCGAATCCATCAGGCTCCATGTACTTCGAATCGATCAGCAGGATATTGATCACTTCGAATCGATCGGTTTCGAATCGATCAGATGGACATCCACTCAGCACGTTCGTATCCATGAAGACCAGAGCAGTTCGAATCCATCATGCGTATCCATCGGCATACCCTACTTCGAATCGATCGTCTTCGCATCCATCAAGAGTGCCAGATCATTACTTCGTACCCATGAAATCTGCCCTGTTCGTATCCACTTGGTTCGTCTCGATCCCCATCGTATCGATCCATGATTCGAATCTATCGATGCGAACTGGGTCGTGGCACACGATACGACCGAGGCGAAATTCATGGATGCGAAGCGGTCAACTCAGAGAAAAAATAGGATCGATGCGAGGGGTGCGCGCCACGTCACCAAAGAACCACGTGACAAGGTCGATTCGAAGGTATCGGTTCGAACCGATGAGTTCGAACCAAACAGCCAACCGAAACATATCAACTCGAATCGATCATATCTCCCAAACCACGAGGTCAAACGCAATGAAATTTTTACAGTAGCTTCCATACAAGGTAAAGTTTGTTCCTGCCAAGTTTCAACTCGATTGGGTCATTTTTTGATCGATTCGAATGGAGTTCGAATCGATCTCAGATCGAGTCGAAACTTGGTGGGAACGGTCGCGTGAGCCCACTCACGTGCCAGAAAAAGTCTCCCGAAGTTTGAGCAAGATCTGAGCCTCCTACGCCTATAAATAGCACCCTGAAGCCTTCAGAAAAGAGGATCTTTGGGCATTGAACGTCCAGACTCTGCCGGATTCAATTCCATACTTCATTATCGCTGTTGTAATCAGATTTGAAAGCTATCATCAATTGTAATCCGCTGTAATCGATTGGAATCATCAAGTGAATCAATAAAGATATAACCTTCAAAGTGGACGTAGGCAAGATCGTCGAACCACTATAAATCATGTGTTTGTGATTGTTATTTGTGAATTCTTGTGATTGTTATTGCTTAGATCTGAGTTTTATATTGATTATTGCTGATTTGTGTTCATAAACGGGTGCTTTCACGATATTGGGTGTTTGTGACCAATTTTGGCGCAAACATTCAACATATCAAACTATGAAATAGCTAATGTAAAATTTGTGTTGTCAAAACTTAGAAGAAATGTGCTAGCAGAGTCGAGACAAATATAAAATAGTTAAAAGGTCAGATCCAGTGTATATAATTGCACTAGCAAATTAAGGCTTTTAGAAAAAAGTATTCAATCATATTATAGCCAATTGAATGCCTAACTTTTAATACACTGGAAACTGGACATACACAAAGTGCTTTAATTCAGTTACCACATATTTTTTTTATTACGTTTCTTCTGATTGTCCATACGTTTTCAATGCAAAATATTAACGTGTTATACTTTATGTAGCATATTTTTATCTTGTTATGTTATACAATAGAACGATAAATTATCATGTGTTTCAAACTCTTGTTCTATATAATCAAGACATATATAAGTGCAACTTGTTTTATAATAGGTGATGAAAAGCTATAGTGTAGAAGGAGCTTACGAAAAGCTCATGGACTTGACTAGAAGAAGAACAGTCACAGCATAAAACAGTTTATTAATGGTAGCCAACAAAGAGAGCAAAAATAATTGTGAATTTTCTTGATGCGAAATATAGTGTACATATTCTTTATTGTGTTTTTATACCGTTAATTTCAATGAGCTGCTAAATTCCCGTAATTACTACCATTAATTTACATTAAGTTCTTTCTATAATCAAAATAGCTTATCCATTTATATGTCCTTGTTAATCCAAAAAGCAGTACAAATCCAATGCAGAATCTAATACCAAACAGTTAAGAAAAGCAAGTTCATCTAAACCATTTTACCCTATGCACAAATAGATTAATTCACCTTGTGTTAGTTTAATTACCTATAGCCTATATATTAACGCTATAATAACGTGCATTAGTATACATGAACTTCTTGCATCACTAGAAATAGAAAAATATAATGTCGTATTTTATCTTAATCGCTGAAAATGGAGTTTTAGTTTCAGTTAAGGTTGGCATTCAAACTGAATATAAAATTCTGAACATAATTTTCGAAGACATAATCCCATATACAACATGGTTTCTGCCCTTACAATATACAACATCGATTTCCATGATAAAGCACTCTTGCATTATTCAACTCAGAATTTAAGAAATAACAACATACTTTAAAAACCAATCAGTCCCGAAAGATGGTGTTCTTTGTTTTTTAATTTCATCATTGACCATATTATAATTCCACGTTCAATTGTGCGATTACTCAATCGATCGTACATCATATCAACATATTTCATTTTATGTTCATAGAATAGTTCAAATATTTAACTAACAAAATCAAATCTTTTAAATGTATGGATGGTTACTAATGAAACACCTAAAAATATATCAAAAAGGCGTTATCATTATCAGCTAAATCCCATCGTCACTTCGGCCTTCTATAAATCAATTAACTACTTCAATACGATTTTAGTTGGGATTAGTGATGGCTTTACAGTTCCAATCACAAAACAATAACCAGATAAAAAATCGAATTCATTAGGGACAAGTAAAAAATGAAAACCTATCTACTTAAAAAGGTTACATACCTTGAAAATGCATCAATTAGAGCAGGAGAAGTGGAGGCCAAAGTAAAGGTGTAAGCTATGGTGAATAGAAATAGAAGAAGTGTCAAACCCTGAAATCGATGGCAAAAGCCCTAATTTTTCTATGTGGAAAGTCTCTGGATTGAGGATTGGAAAACCCTAATATTTAATTCACATGAGAATCTGAGATAAACAAGTAGAAAATATGTAAACGGGTTAAAATCGTTAATCTCATTGCTTAATTGGTTTAAACGGAGTAGACCCAACAACCCTATTTAGGTATATGGTTTTGACTCAACCCATTTATTTTCTGGGTAATTAGATTGGGTAACTGGGCTGGGTATATTTTTGACAGCCCTAGTCATATGAAAGGGAAAAAAAACTATATTCTTTTCATACTAGTTGGAAATCTATGCTTCTTACACGAATTCATGATTGAAAAAAAAAGATGTCCCATGTAATTTAAAGATTGGCTATGGTTGATAAAAGTGAAGTAGAAGAATACGTCAGGTGCTCCAACTTCAGTGTGGACAACAAATAAACATTTAACTTTCTTGTGAATTGTTTTTAGGCAATATATGTGTTGCTAAAAGTATACTTTACACCAAGATGAGATAAGACATAGCTTTTGTGTGTGTGTGTGCGCGCGCGCACATCACTGGTTCATAATAAACAAGAATTCATTGAAGATTATTCTTTCTTTGATAATGAGATCCAAATCGAAACCTTGTTTAACAATAAGCACAAGCAACATTGAAGAAATGATCCATGCGTCATGGGAAAAATATTTAAGTCAATGGATCAAGGAAAGCTTTTGAAAGAAATCAGTCCTTGTATGTAAAGAGAATACACGGTGGACAAAAAAAGCAAGAAAAAGAAAGGAAGAGCATAAAGATAAATTGTAAAAATAAAATGGTAGGTACATGAATATATTAAATTTCATTAGTCTAGAAGTTCGTAACATTTTTGGCACAAGATGCTATAAATATTTTCCACCAATATTACCTGAGCATAAACTAGTCAAAATTTTATTTCCGCGCAAGTTACTCAAGACCAACTCATTCTTTGCATGCAACTTTGGATGTAACATTAACATGTAACTTTGGATTAATTAAACCATTTTGTTGCTTAAAATGAGGTTTGCAGTATATATTAATGAACTCCTTAATACTTTAGACATCTTTAACCATATCTAACATGCATCCCGAACTACTGAATTTTGAGGCATAACTTACAAGAAGTTACATAAACTTTCAAATTTGTGTGTATAAAACAGTGTCTAATCACCGGCAGAGTCGTGTTGATGTTGGTCGTACAAATTTACCATTAATCGTTTGTATATGCTTGATTGAAGATTATCTCTGTTTTAAATATTAGGTCGAACACCGTTTTTACATATTATCCATCCATAAAACTAGAATTGTTTTTTTTTTTTAATTTTTAATTAAACCCATACACAAATGATAATAGTATAAACACTGACGGCTTAATATAGGCGATTTTAGATGGAAAGAGCAAATGGCTTCATATAACAATTCATCTTAAGATCGAAAACCCAAAGCATGGAAAATGAAGGAAAAACATATAAAGAAATTCATCTAAGAATTATGCTTCCATTTCTACATTCTAATTTGAGATGAGACGGAGTGAAAATTGAACAAAAAGTAATTTTGAATTGCTGCGAGTGGCTTTCGATACAGAACATTCACCGTAAAAGAGGACAACAATACTTAGCCCCAAAAACAAATTAAATCCTCTAAACAGTACTTGTTTCTATTCCCAATAACATCAATATGTTCCATCTATGGATATGGTTCGGAGATTGAGGTGGAAACAGACTAAAAAAAGAGAAAAAATTTACCTGAAACGGGAAAAGCCATGGATCAGCAGAAGGAACAAAGAGAGTTGCGAGCAATCGAATTTGGATTTTCTTTTTTTTTTTGCGATGAGACGATTGGAGGAAGGTTTAGAGGGGAAGCGTTGTCGGTTAAGCTAAGAATCGTTGAGAAGTTCAAAATTGCAAGCACCGATTTTTTAGTTAGAAATCAAAGTCGGAAAGGGATGAAAAGCTGGTGTGAATCGAATTTGAATCGTAAGGTCCGGTGCAGAATTATCTAGAAGGGGATTTATACGGGAAGGGCCTTCCATACTCGTGCGCTGCGCAGTTTGTACCAAGACTACAGCAGTGCAAATCTGTTAGGTTGTCGACCGATTTGCATCACGGTAGCCCCTAATGCAAACCGCGGTGTCTTTAGCTTGCATTTAAACTATAAGTTTCAAGGATAGGACAAAAAAAGTTACTATATCGTCTCCACAGTTTTCAAACCAAACAAAAACTGCATCTTTATTAACAGTTTGTACCCATCTTTGATGTCACTTTTTTGTATCACCGTGAGTGGCCAAAAATGTCCGTTTACAAATATTAATATCACTTAAATTAAGATCTGATATGTTTCCTTTAGCAATTCATAACGCTGATGTACAAATATTATTGAAACCTTAATTTCAGTTAAAAATAGGTTCTAATAAATAAACTTTCTATAAAAAGTTGTTCTTTATTAATTAATAGTTAAATTAAAAATTTAAACGAATTAAAATTAAATTCATTCCTTATTATCTAATAATTCAAACTAACAAAAATAATAATTAAATGTTACAATTTAAAAAGAAAAACTAAAACTACATGCATATTATTGCAACGCAACTAAATATTTGTGCAAGCCATATTTTTTTGAACACGTTAACATATACAATTTATAAAAAAATAATTCACTGTGAAGTGCATGTCACCATCACGCGTGAAGCTCGTACCGTAATGTCAAACAAAAACAAAATATGACAGCTTCTCTCTCAAACGTTCCGAAGCCCCCAATTGTTATTTTCACCAAAATCTACAAACATCCCCATGCAATCTCTCGTTCTAAACTCCACAAGAACCCAAATTTCATATCAAATCTACTATATCCATCAATTTGGAGTTCATCTGTTCGTTGTCATTCTTTGGTTCGGATTAAGTAAAAACGCTAAATGATTATGTTGAAAGATTTCAAGCGAGTGTTTTAAACACTGAATAGAATGCAATGTGCTTGTATAATGGCTTATTTCACAAAATAAATGGTATTCTTTTATTGTAGTTTATATAATCAGCTATAACTGATCGTTTAAACATTTATTCAAAAATTTAACAATCAATATTCAAGTTAAAAGTTACAGATAAAGATAAAAAATTGTCATTTAAACATACAGATCAAAATAGCATACCAAGTAATTTATCTTTCATCAACAAATATATAAAGATAAAGATATGCCAAGTTTTTTATCTTTTATTATTTATCATTTATATTTTACTAATTAAATTTAGAGATATAATTCAAAATATAAAAATAAATATTTTATCATCTTAAAGATAATTTATCTTTTACCTTTGGTCTTTTAAATAAAAATAAAATAAACTATACTATTTAACATTTGTCTATTGGCTTTTAACTTTTGTATTTCGTATTTTAACTTTTATCTTTTATATAAAAATAAACCCATATGAACAACAAAGTTAAAGTTATAATTGTTATCTCTTATGATTAATTTTTTTCAAAATAAAACCATACAAAAGGCATTATATTTATCGCTCATAAAATTAAGTTATATAACGTGTAATATATTCCTTCAGACATCGCATGTAAATATATTTTTTACATATGGGTGTGTATGCGTCTCTATGTGTATGTATACCTATATATAGTGTAACGATCCACTACACATCTACGTTTTTTGGTACTACACTATTCCGGATTAAATGAAGCTTTGGGGATGTTAAATCTACATTATAAATATCCATGTCTACAAAAATGTGATCATTTCTAAACTTCTAGCATGTTCAGAATGTTAAGTCGAATATTAATCGCTAAAATAACTGTTTTAATCGTTGATCTTAAACATGATTTTGAACATGTTAACATTATTTAAATTAAGTCAAATTTTGTGGAGATGATCTTGAGTTATGCAAGAATGTATTTAACAAATTTTCATTCGATTTCGAACTATAGATTGAAAAACAAAAGAGGTGTAAATGAGGTGCGGTACCCTTTCCCCATGTGTGTATGATCTTTAACACTAAGAATAAAATAATGAATTTCTTGAAAGTTTAATTTATTTACCTTTTAGTTATATGCTAAATGCATCAAAATGTTGAAATCTATATATTTTAATGGAAATGCAAATGCAAAAATAGTTTAAAAGAAAAGATCAACTGTTTTTTTAAAATAAAAACCTAAATATGGGCCTGAGATTTTATATTTTATTTTCATTAGAAGATATTAATTTATTTGCATGGGTTTGATTAATTTGTCTTTGACTCAAAACATAATTTTCTATATGTTTTTGTTCTACAGATTTCTAGAAAAAAAAGTTAACCATCGAATATCAGTTTTTTCAAAAAGATAAATGTACTTATCAGTAAAAATATAATATAATGACCAAGAAGTAACAATTATGATTCTTTAAAACTATTGTAGTCCAAAAATCGATTTATAACATGGAATGAAAGTGAAAGAACACGAAACCAAATACCTAGGTTTTTAATTGGATAGGTGATAAAGTTGCGTTCAAGGAGAGAATCAAGAGCTGAGAAATTGGTGCCGATTTATGCGAAGAAAATGAATAAAATCTGAGTAATGAGGAATTGGGAAAAGAACTGTCATTCCATGTCAATGTAAGAGAGAAGAGAGACTCGCGTATGATGAAATAAGGATAATTTGGTTAGAACAATTAGATAATTTTGTCCTTAAAATAGAGTATTTCAATTTTATAGGCCTTAAATTTAATTAATATGTGAAATCTGTCCTACAAACACAAAGTATGGAAGCATTGTCCTCGAAAATGGGTTGATGAGCCCTTGAACATAATTTATAATATCTAGGATTGTACGAATGAGTTAGTCAGGTTAGGAAGAAGTGGGCAGCCATGCAAGATAGCTACCATCAATACAACCATTCAACAATAGAGAAATCGACTATTTGGTGGTATAATTTTAAAAAGAATACTCTAATTTTACATTAATTAAGTAATAAATCCTGCAATCACAAAAAGAAGGAATAACTACTTAATGAATTCATAATTAGACAATCATACGAAGTGAAAACCATAAATTTGTGATAAGTACCTCATGTTTGCATAGCATGTTAGGTCAAACTTCATGTTGGGAGCTTCAAAAATAGTGGATTTGCAGTTACAAAATGCATCACCAATCTAAAAAAGGAAACAAACTACATATAGTTAAACAACTCTTTAAAAATTTCAAGCATATATTGTAACAGCCCACACCTCACTTAACGTAGATATTGTCCCCAACTTAGTCACCTTCGCCTCATGGGCCAAGCCAAGGTGTGGGGTTTTGTTCCTCAAAAGGCCTCGACATTGTTATAAGATGAAGGCTTTAGTATATAAGCAACCACTTCATAGTATTTTTTTGTGATGTGGGACTATTATTCTCATTTTGAAAGGGTGTTACAATCTGCCTCCCCCCTTGTATAGCCCAATGTCCTCGTTGGCTCATGAACACAACACCACCCAAGCGTCGTGGCAGTAACACGTATATACCATAATTTCGGCTGGATATGGCTCTTGTGACGCCTCACCTTTGTGCTCATAATAACAAAGAGTATTAAAAGAAATACCGTCTGTTATTACGAAGAATAAGGCTGGATAGGAGCGGCCATCCATAGTTAGGCCTTACACTGGTATTGGTTATCTCGATAGGAGTGGTATATATTCTTTTTATTTTATCTCTTAGTTTATTTACTCCCATCGACATATCTAATTCCAATATAAAACGAACTACGATGGTTCATAATAGTTCAGGACACATATATAATACTAATACAGATAAGCTAAACACATAACACGAATAATATAAAATCTCATATATATATATATATATATATATATATATATATATAACCGAAGTCAGTTATAATACATGTGATACAATACATATGATACAACTACAACTGTCGACATTGGAAGTTACATATACAAGTACATTATTGTAAATAATATACATAAATACATATCATCCTATAAAATGACAACGACTACTCCAAAAGATATAAAGAGTCTTCATAGCTTAAACAGCAACCCAAAGCAAGATATCAACAACCTGTAATAACTCGGTCTGACCCGAGTATTAATTCAAAAGAAAATAATACGCGGGTCAGTCTAATTCAAACTCAGTTATTAATGCATGGAAGCAATAATAATAAATAACAAATAGACGACGGTTAAAATAAATTCACCTGTCCAATCCTTTAATAAGGAAATCGGATAACGGTAAATATAATGCATAACAGCATTAACAACGAATCAGCAAAGCCAAATCATCAACAAATAAAAGGATTATCAATGAAGATAATTTAGAAAACAACAGAATTGCCTAAACAGCAATTAACAGCAAGTGGCCAAAGCAAAACTCAAGCCAGTGAAACAGCATAAACAACAAAATCTAATTATCGATACGATAATTAGAAAACACATAATCTAATTATCTAGTAGATAATTAGATATCACAAATGATCAAATTAAACCAAATCAAAATACAATTTCAAAATATTAAATTGGACACACGAAATAATTCAAACAATTGAAATTATCAATTAAAAAGTCAATTCTGTTTTGGCTGCAGTACACGCTTGCGTGCACTGCCTCGCCACTACAGTGTTGAAATACACAAAAGCCCAATGAATCAGAGGCAAATGGTACCAACTCGAGATCAAGTTCGAGTTATATGACTCAAACTCAACTGGTCAGTGCCATCAAAATGACATGAACAATGCATGCTACAGGTCTGACAACATGAATGCACAATCACACATGTATGCGATTAACAGCAGATTGTACATGAACAAAGCAGTTCAGTAATGCATCGAATTCAAGCAAACAAAATCAGAAGAAGCAAATAAAGGCTAGACCGATTCAAAATGCATTCATGTATACCAAAGACTGGAAACAAAGGCAACTAAACTCAAATGCAAAGCACAAAGGCTCGAATGACCAAGTGCATAAGGCAGTGGTACAACAACCCTGAAGTATATAAGTGCAGACAAGTTACAAGAGGACCAAACTTCAAGTCAAGCAGCAGACAGGGAAGTGCAGCCTCAACATGAAGTTTAACAATGATACAAGCAAAACTCCAACCAGACTAATATGGCAACACAGAAACAGAGGTATGGCCACAAATGAAACTGCCCCAGACCAGTGATGCAACCCAAGCTTGCAAACACAAATCGACAATGCAGACAACAGAGGTGATATCCTATACATGAAGTACAGTGCATAGCATATTCAAGTGCATCAGAAATGCACAAGTGACTCGAAGACTACACGAACCAGACTAAATGAAGCAAAAATACCAAACACATGGAGGCAAAGCCCAAACACATGAATGGATATATATGCAGTGCACCATATATATACAAATTACAAACTGCAATTGAAACAACAACTCAAATGAACAGAATAGGTCAATCAATAGTCAATGTCAAGGCGTGAACCAACAGTGAATTCAAGTGAATGACAATACATGATGCATCAGTGAAACAACTCGATATGCAAACAAAGGTTGCAGTGAAGACTACAAATACAAATGCCCAACACAAATGAACAGACTATGCAACCTAAAGAAGACTCAAAGTCATATGCAGTGAAAACAGAGGCAATGCTCAAGTCATACCAGATTCATGTATACAAATGAAGACATATACAAGTGCACATATGTATATGTTAGCAGTGACAACAATGGTGACAGCAGTTGCAAAAGAATTTAACAACACAATGGATCGGTTCAAAGTTCAGGTGAACCAAATAAAGTAGTGGACATAAAGAACTAACGAATGCAACTGTATACAAGTGGAAACCAATGCAAACTACTGGACTCCAAGAATGAACGGTGATCGAGTATCAGGTCGAAAAACAATGAAAGAGTCACAGCAGTTTCAAAGCAAAGAATCGAGCAAGTTCAAATGTTAACAAAATCATAGTGACCGAAGTCAACCAAGAATTAGCAAATTCACAAATCCATGATGACCAAGAAAACATCGTCAAAGCATTTTAACAAAATCAAAGTGACCGGTGTCAACTAAAATCAACACCGTGATTGTCAAGAAATCAAGCAACAAAAGTCGCGAATTTGAACAAGTCTGAAATCATCAACATCAACAAAATCGAACTGCCGAAATAAAGAAATTGATGAATGAATTAGGATGTGAGTGAAAATCACTCACCTTTGTTTCGAAGCAAAGACGAACTCAATCAAGCTGCCGCAAGCACCTCAAGAGACAATCAACTAACAAAGCAAGGAAAACGAGTTGAATTGAGCATTTGAAATCGGCATCAACGAATTACCGAAAACCTTAATTTCTGAAGAAAGGATGAGCGCAACCATTCTTGTGTATTTTGCTAGGGCTTGCTAAAAATGAATGAAGGGGGAAAGGAACGGGTATTCACCTCAATAACACAACCCAAAATAAAACGAAATGTGGGCTAAAATTTTATTTAAAGACCGCATAACCCGTAACGAATTTTAAAAGAATTTCAACCCTACTAAAAACTCCCAATAACAAATAGCTAGGAAAATTTAATCATCTAATGACGATAATTAATCGGTGCAAAACCCCGGGTTGTTACAGCTTTGATACCAATGTAATAGCCCGCACCTCACTTAACGCAGATATTGTCCACAACTTAGTCACCTCCGTCTCATGGACCAAGCCAAGGTGTGGGGTTTTATTCCTCAAAAGGTCTCAATGTTGTCATAAGGTGAACACTTTGGTATATAAGCATCCACTTCATAGTGTTTTTCCGTAATGTAAGACTATTATTCCCATTTTGAAGGGGTGGTACATATACACTCTTCTGTGAGAATCTACCGCTAAATATGAAAAAAGCAAAGAAAAAACTTTAATATGTTTGTAGATTCGCATTTTGCGTGAAAGAAATGAAGACCGTTATACACGCTACTCTTTTGCATATGCAATGACTTTTTTTTAAAACTGCATGAAAAGTGATTTTACTATAATTCTATATACCATAAATTTACATCCATGTTATGCTCCCGGTTAGTTATAATATGAGCTAAATTGAAGTAAATGACTAGAAAAATAAAATAAAATATTTTTAAAAGAAGAGGATAACTCTTTGCACTCTTAACTTATGGATATACGATGAGACATTATAATACACAAGAAATCAATTGAAAATCCAAGGCATGCAATCGTGAATAAACAAATAGCACCTTTCACCTAAATTGAAACACAACACTCGAAGAAAGGCATTTACAAAAATGATTAGTTTTATCCAACCAATAATGTTGCTTAGACATAAATACCAAATATCTACAGTGATAAAGACTAAATGATAAATTGTGGGATATTAAACCCGATAATAAATTATCTCTGTATATTTTTTTATTTTGCTTGGGAGAACTCGACGGACAGGTAAACTTCCGAGGGGAATTAAGTTGTGCATGCCCGCCTCAACTTATAGCACCTATAACCCTGGATACTATTTTTTGTAAGAAATGTGTGCAAGGCAGGGCTCGAATCTGGGTCTGGTACCAGACGTAAGCACCCTTTTTCATTGCGCCACACCTACAGACATCTTTTTATCAATCTTAGTCGAAGATCAATATTTGGTTAATGATTGATTTTATTTGATCTTCACATGTCCTTTTTATTTAATTTTGTTCTTATGTGATTCTCTGTGATAGATCGATATAACTACAAAACTTTCGATGAAAATATAACTACACAATTATATACAAAAAAAAACTATACTGCAAAAAATTTATATCATCAGGCCAAAAATATGATATGCCTTTTGAAAGGCTAAAGATAAAGTACAATCCACAATATGGTTTGGATTTATTGCGGATTGGGGAGAGTTACTATGTTTATTTCATAAAATGGAATCTTAAACGAGTAAGGAATAAAGCAAAAGTTAATAATAACATGAAAAAGAAAACACCACTATTGTGTGCTCGAAGATGCGATGATGGGAACCTAGACAAAATTGAAGCATTAAATTAGCAACCTTGCACATCTCCTACCTTCAGAATAAAAAATAGGAATATTAAAAGACACTCTGGATACTTAGTTGTAACTTTCAGAAGCAAATAGCACAAATTCAAAACATATGTACCTTTTCAAGGACCACTATGCAGGCTGAAGTCTTAAAGATTATGGGTCGAACCTCCGAGGCATCAAAATGTATACTCTACTTGAATAAAGTATCACTCTTATTATAAAAAAACATATATACCTTTAGTAGATAAATATAAAACAAAGATAATCAAATCGTCAAAATCTGAATCTCTTACGAATCAAAAAAATCCTTCATCTTAAAAAGCATGCAACACCATCTCTTCTTTCATTAAACAAACCATATTCATGCAATTTTATTGTAACAACCCTACTTTCTTTGACATTAAAATAAATTAAGTTTGATTAAAATAGAATGTTTGAATTCAACTTTGAATAATCAGTTATCTTTGAAATATATTTTTTATTGAAATTAAGTTTATTTGATAAAAATTTTTGAATAATAAATTAAATTAACTAACAAATTCTTTTTAGAAAACTCTACTAAAATATTTGAAATAAAAATAAAATACTTTTATGTTGTAAATAATTTTTATATATGATTCAAACAACTAAAAAGAAGTATTGATGGATACTAATAAAATTAATAAATCAATGAAGATAAACAATTTTCAATTTAAATATTATGTATAAATTATTGAAAAATACTTTACAAAAAATACTTTACAAAAAATAAATAATCAATTCAAATAGAAATATTTATAAATAAATGACAGAATTATTTATATATGTAGATAAAGAGATTTCAATTGGTAACTAAAAGAATTGAACTTAAATCAACTTTGCTCGAGGGCTTAATTGAGAAATGGAAAGAAGAGAGAAAACAAATAAATCGAGAAATGAAAAGAAGAGAGAAACAAATAAATCAAACCCTTATCTCTCATTTACTCCATATTTTAGCCCAAAACCCTCGAACCTATTTTCTCTTCAAAATCCGTTCGTCCCCTTTACCCTTTCAAAATTCCTAATTCTCGAAAAGAACTTAAAGTATGAAGAAAAAATTATCGCACGCAAGTAGGCCTGTCAATGGTATGAGTTTCGGTCCGAGACCGGTCCGAACCCGCCCTATTACCGCGGATAAGGATTTTACGTTTTACTACCCAAGCCCGACATGGGCCCGACATGGGCCCGACCCCGGACGGGTATGGTTTTATCAAAACCCGGCCTGGTTAGGGCCAAACCTGACTATTAGTTTTCTATTGCATCAAAATATGAGCGTGTATGTTATTTATTTACCGTTTTATTTGTTTACGTGTACATATTTTTGCATACTTTTGTTGTTAACTTGACTACATCACTGTCCACTTTATATGTTAACATTGTTTGTATACAAACTGTACCAAAGTCGCAGTTTTAAAATAGGGATTTAACATAAATATTCTAAGTTAGGTATACGGTGATTACCCAACGGGCCTAAAAAGCCCGATGGGCCGGGCTCGGATATTGAGTTGAAATATCCTATGGGTTCGGACCGGGCTTAGGTTTTAATTGTTGTATTCGGACTCGGATCCGGGTTTTATAATATCCGGGCTGAACTCGGCCCATTGACAGGCCTACATGCAAGCATTAGGAATGCAACATGGCATTACTGCAATGATGAGGAGATGGAGGTTTTGGCTTGACCAGCGCGCGTTCAAGGATGGGTCAAGCATTGATTTGGTGCCATGTGTGATATCAGGAAAGTGGATGCAACATTTCGAGGAGCATATGGTGGCGTTGGCAGTTGGCCTGGTTGTGCACTATAATACCCCATAAAATTCAATAATTAAATAAAGCTAACGATGGAAATTCTATAATTATTAGAATTTGGTTATGGAAGTTGCACTATTGCGCCCGTGGATATTTTTTGATTAATTTGCTTATATAAAGTGTTGTAATCGGAGCTCAAATGGAGAAGTTATAAATGCTTGAAGTTTTTGAATTTAAAATAACTCAAATGAGTTTAAATTTAAAAGATAAAAATTCAAATTTAATATATAATGTTGAAGGATATTTATATTTAAGTAACACGTTAAAGTTAACGTGTGCAACGTAAGAATTAAATCAAGTAATGAATAAAATAAAATTAGAAGATTCACGGTCACAAATGGAGACCTTTGACCGTTCATAGACAAGCGGTCGATCGATTGTGGTCAGCGGTCGACCAATAAATATTGACGACAGCTAGGGTTTTGGGGCCTGTACGGCTCAGATTTGATTATTTTTAATTCAACGGTTCTGGTTCCATCTCACCTCTATAAATAGGGCCCTAGACCCCTCACTTTTCTTCATAAAATTTTGATGACAACAACAAAGCTGTATCAGACTCCTTCTACTTTAGATTTCAGAATTAGTTAGAATTTTCGAGCAAGAGGTTTAAATGTTTAATTAATTGAATTCTAATTTCTCTCTAATTTCTGATTCTAAATCTAATCTATATACAATATGCTTGTTGTATATTCTAAAAAGAAAGGATCTAAAAGGGAAAATAAGAGTGGTGTGAATCAAATCTAATTTTGAAGTAGGTAATTATCTGTGAGTGGAAATTTCGTAATTGGCTAGTATTTGTTTTGACTTGATATATGCTTATGGGGATTTTATAAATGAAAATCTTAACCCTAGAATTCCCCCAAGTATAATGTCAATATATGAATCCGTTGGAGTTTCAATTCGTTTGTATTAATATAGTAGAATCAAATCTATTGTTTGAGATTTAAATAATTTATAATCTATTCTGCTTCATCTCTTTTAATTTTCTCGTGTTTAAGGGTTCTAAAAGATACAAGTACGGATTCCTTTTCACTTTAAGGTAATATATATAAAATTTGAATAGAATATAAAGGGTTTAAATTGTAAGATTTGTTTCCTTGAAATAGAGGAGTTAATTCTATTATATTAATAATGAGATATGAGATAGGTTTGGTATTATTCTATTTTTATACAAGTCTAGTTTTGTTGGCTAGGGATATTAGTTATTCTTGTTTGGAGTTTGGGACTTGTATGAATTTGGCATTTTAATTAATTTAGTAAGAAAATTTAATTATGTGTGATTAGGAATATTTATTTGAACCTTAGATCTCATGCGTACATATAATATATGTACATATTATTAACGTATTGATAATTGCGTATTGATCATATTAAATATAATTAATATATTAGTAAATAGCATTAAAAACCTTAAAAAGGAAGTTAATGATAATTAGAGAGTAAACGCATAGTTAAAGACATAATAAAGGGTTTCCTTTATATGGCCTTAGGATTTAATTGTGGAGAGATAGTATATATATAATAGCATATTAAACGAAAGGAAGTATGACTAAGTTATAGGGAAGTGAGGTCAGTTTAAAGTACATAGTAGTCTGCCTAGTTAAATCTGGCTACCAATAGTGTAACTTTGGAGACTGATGTGTGACATTGTTTATAATAAATAACCTCGCTGGATGCGTGGTAGTCCAAATTCTATAGGATAAGTCTACCTGATTAATCTATCTACTAGTACCTACAAATTATCGGACAAATCTGGGACATCACGGTTTGGGTTATGGATCATGGTCACGTTCTGAATATGATAGAAGATCTTTAGAAGGGTCCGCTTCAGGTTTAGGGGTATTAAGTGACTATTGTAGGACTTGCCTCTCATCCACATAAGAAGTATTAAATGACCTTATGGAGATTTCTTAAGATGTCAACTAGGGAGAACCATATAGGGACCCGCCTTGGATTAAGTAATAAATAATGGAGACTTGCCTATGTTATAGGTATTAAATGGTCAGACTGTGCCTAATTCCATAAAAAGGTATTGAGTGGTTTGGGTGCTTTCTCTTGCATCATTAACAATAGTTGCGTTAGAGTTTTGGAATTGGACTGGAAAGCGTTTGGGCTTACAATTAAAGTTATTAGCGTGGTATAGTTTTAAATGCGTAAGACATATTACTTATCTAGATGATACTGCCCAAATACTATAATGGTAAAACTTGAGATTTTCATTCACCAGACATTATTATTCTGACTCCCTCCTCATTACAACATGCAGATTAGAGGAAACAAATGCTGGTTTAAGGGATGAAGGTAGAGATGAAGAATTGTGTCAATTATATATCAATTTATGCTTTTCAAATATATTTTTAATGTATCAGTTAAGACAATTATGTTATTTTGGGATATTGTACTATGGAGGTTTTATGAAGACATGTTGTGAGATTTGGTGATAACATGTTATATTTCTGAAATGGTTTTCTTTTTATGAAACGGTTACTTGTTTTTGATATTATATTTTATTCATTCCGCTGTGAGATTCTAAAAGTATAGATAGATGTGTCTATGTGCTATGTATTTTTTAAAAAATTTCCACAAACAGCCAGCTTTAAGACAAGCCTAGGGTTCGATGGGTTTTTATCAGGTCTGTTTTGGGGTGGGTTGTTACATTTGGTATCAAAACTTATGTTACTTTATCAATAAGGATAGGTATACGTATGAGTAGTGTTCTTGTTGTTTTTGAAAGTATTTTTCAAAAAAAGCCCTACTATATATAAATATGTGTGTGTGTATATATATATTTGTTTTGAACTTACTCCATAAATTTTGACTACAGAAGTAGTCGCGACCACATTCCAAAAGGATGGTGAGGTAACTATGGGTTGAAAAAAATAAATGGTGCTGAAATTATATTTCTACCCTGATTATCCATAGGGTGGAGGTCGTATCGTAAGGAATGTAGATATAGAAGGTTGTAACACTAAAATTAATGAGATAATAAATGTGATAAATAGGGAGTTACAATAATTTACAACAATATAAATGGACCGATTAAAAAGATTATTAGGGTAATTATGGAGAGATAAGGAAGTCATAATAGGAAAAGTTGGGATGAATAAATAATGTCTTTAGAAATTGTCTGGTTAGAATAATAATCATTTATTATGGACAATCGAAATTTATAAAAATAGCAGATAAACATGTTAGGTAGTGATTAAATATTATAAGATAGTATAGTTGTAAACATCCGGAAGTAAAGGATGATAGGAGAGAAGAAAGTTCTAGAAAGAAGGTGTACATTAATCACCGTGAGAAGAACTAAATTTTATAAACATTGAGTAGGAAAGAAGAAGAAAATTCAATAGAAAGGAAATTAAAGTCAATTTCTAAAATCCAACCCCATGTGAAAGAATTTGATAAAAAGATTTTTGGAAACATCCTTGAAATGCTTTGAATGAGTTTTTCAAAGGGTTTATTTAGAAGTTGTTATTTTAAAAAAGTATGGAAATATGAAATTTCATAAATTAGAAATTTTATTGAGTCAAAAATTTATAAATAAAAAGGTTTTTGGTAAAAATAGTTTTCATTTTTAAACTCTTAGTTTAAAAAAACTGGTTAAGTCAAAAAGCTTTCGGTGTAAAGATTTTCGGTAGAGGGAATTTTCATTTTTTAATAAATGTGGAATAGAGCTTAGGTTTGACTCGATGATTTTTTGTTTTTGAAATAATAAATTCTTTTTAAAAGGGGATAGGTGGAAATGGAACTTGATCGAAATATGATTAGTAATCAAGTTAAAAATAATGCAGGAGAGAATAATAGGAATATGATAGGAAAATAATAGGATTGAAGCTATCTTTGTCTACTCCACTTTTCATTGTTTAAAGTTATAGAAGATGTTTTTGAATGTTTTGAATTAAAAAACCAACTTTTTAAAGGACTAAACCTTCCAGGTGGAAAGTTTTTGGAAGAGAAAAATTATTTTGCTCCTTTTAGGAACTAAGAAACCCTTTTGAATTTTTGATTTAATAATTTGGTTTAATAATTTTTAAATGTTTTGTGTTGAAAATCTTACTTTTAAAGAAGTACGTCCTTCAAACAAAAGTCTTTGAGAGGGGAAATTATTTTGTTAAGCAATTTTTGAATTTTAGGTTAAGGATAAAGCGGAAAATGTTTTGAAAACTTATGTTCGCATGCTTTTGAAATTTTTTGAGGAGTTGAGTTCTAATGTTTTTGGAAGATTTTGTTTAAGTGCTTAATAAAAATGAAGTATGGTGTTTGAGTGCTTTTGGGAATTCGATCCTGTGAACTGTTGTGCAAATTGGAAGTTCTTTTGGAAAATATGTTTAAAAGTTTTGTTTAGAAATGAGAAAACTTCTAAATTTCAAATGCCACACATAATGAGAGTTTTTAAGTTTATATTTTCAAATACAACAGGTTTCAGATTAGGTACCTCATGATTTTGAAATTTTAATTTCGAGGACAATGAGGACTAAACCAAATCAAAATATTTTATGGAGTAGATAGGATCACTATCTAATTAAGGACGACTAAAGCTTTAGGATATAGATGGAATAAGAATAGTATGTACAAACCAATCTGGAAATCTGAAATCAATCCTAAGTATTTATTTGTAGGATGTTGGTAAAGTTGTAATGATATTCCAGATCTATGATTAGGTTGTGAGACTAGGTTGCCCTAGCTTGCTTGGATTGTGAACCTCTATGTTTTAATTTAGTTGGAGTGTGTTCCATGTAAATTTTCGTAAATTATTCAATCCCAAAATATGTTTAAAAGTGTGCCATTTGAGTTAACAAGGGATATACCGAAAAGGGAAAGAGATGTGTAAGACATGGATATTATTTTCCATAGTTTACACTATCCATTTCAATTAAAGAAAAGAAATAATTCCTTATAATTTCAAACAAAGAAAAAATCTCACTTTTGGTTAATTTATGAAAGATTATAATGGTAATCCTTTTTGGACGATAGGTCTGCTAAATTAAAATGTAGGAAGGAATGTTCTAGTTTAGAAATTAATATATACATAGCGTAAATTACAACTGTATCCGTATTTGTTATAAATAGAGTATTAATTATAGGACTAGGATTTGTGGACATTAATTGCATATTTAATGGGCAATAAATTTGTAGTTAGTAGAGAATAAATATGGAATCTAATAGGGACTAGTTAGGGAATTTAATATGGCATTTGTGGAGGAATTGAATCGGCATAGTATGGATTTTGGAATTGGTAAAAAGATTAAAGGGATTTGAATTAGGATTCATTAGAGATGGTCCAAGTTTACATTAATGATTAACTAGTACGGGTATGTTAACTAAGGTAGTGAATGAACCGTATTTATTAGAAACCAAGAAAAAGAATGAAGGAAGATGGGTGATGGTGGAATGACATAATAGAGATGTCTATCTTAGATGGGTAAGGAGCATTAGGATCCCAACGTCATTAAAACCAGCTGATGATGAATGGTAGCTTCCAGCAAAATTTTCTTTTATGACTTTTGGGTAATCATCACTAGTTGTCTACCTTCTGATATAGAAAATGCATACGACTTGTTATTAGGTATGATCTGGTTTTATCATGTGTTGATTTTATAGATGAGATTAAACCACTTCTAAATATATACGTGTTGAGAAGTAACATAAATAAGGAAATTTTATGGTGACATTTAATCAGCAATAAACTATAAATTAGTCTAGAAGTTAATAAGGAAATGAAATCGACAACTAGAAACAAAGAATGCTTTAATCCCAAAACTTTAGGATTTTGGGAAAGATAAATTTTAGTTTATAGAGTGTCACCATTCCTCGAAGGAAATAAGAAGTATGGGGATATGAAGAGAATTTTCTATCGGTCAAGGATGAAGAGAGAATTCCTGAACTTGTTTCCAAATGTTTGATGTGCCAAAGAATTAAGACTGTGCATGGAAAGCCCGGATGGTTGTTATTACCATTGGCAGTTCTGTCCTGAAAATAGGAGCATATATCGATGGACTTTATAAATTGGATGTCTAGGAATCTAAATGGAAACAATGTTATTTAGGTTATAGTAGGCTGACTTATTTTAGTTCTGTTAGAAGTAATAGGACTGCAACACCAGTAGCATAGAATTGCATCAGGAAAGTGGATCGATTTCATGGAATTCAGAACAATGGAAAGATTGGAATGGTGGGTAAGATTTTATAAGATTGTTAAGAGCTTACACCAAAGGCTTTGGAAGATTTTGTAGGACGTTGGGAGCAGTACTTACCTTCGGTAGAATTCACGTATAATAATAGTCACCAAGCAATGATTGATATGGCTCCTTATGAAGCGCTATGTGGGAGGCTATACAAATCATCAAGTTATTTGGGGGAGGGGACCATCGAAAAAATCTTCCTCGAACCATATTTAGTCCACGAGACCTGGAGAAAGTAGAAGTGATTAGATAGCAAATGAAGGCCACACAGGACCGTCAAAAGCCCTATGCCAACTGGCAAAGAAAGGAATTGGACTTTTTGATTAGGGACATAGTATTCTTCAAGGTTTCCCCACTTGAAAAGGTTATGAGGTTTGGTATATCTGGGAAGTTGGCGCCAAGGTTCGTTTGGCCACTCTCGATTTTAGAGAGGGTGAAGAAACTTGCTTATTGAGTGGATCTTCCGGACAAGTTACCGGTGAGTCCATGATATCTTTCATGTTTCACACTTGAGGAAATGTATGCATGACATTGCTATTATAGTAGAGCCTGATCAGTTAACATATGTTGAGATGAAGCAAATCGCTCCTTCATGCCACAACATGCATAGTGGAGCATGTATTAAGAAGCTTCATAACAAAGAAATTAAATTGGTCTGAATACAATGGGGACATAACCAATGGAAAGCACATGAGAAACTGAAGAAAATATGAAGGTTTCTCATCCCGAGCTTTTCTTTGGTAAATTATCCCCAAATTTAATATTTGGTTGCATCATGGTTGCTAGATTGGATGGTAGAATATAGTTGCCACACTTTTTACTATTATTTTTGCACTCATATAAAATTTTATGTATATTTAGGATGTTTGCATAAATGCTTATATGTCACGATCTTGCATTTATGCTATGATTGAGTTCTCCTAAAGTATGTTGCGTACATAATCACGCTGCAGTTTTGGTTAAGTAGATAGTTGTATATATAACTTGGTATGTAACATAGTTGTATAACATAGTTGTTGAGTGTGCATTACACTATTTTACCTTGGAGATTTCAGGGGTGAAATCCATTTTAAGGGGAAGAGTGTAACACCTTGTAAAATTTAATAAGAAATTAAATAACTAAAATATGGCTAAAATTGGAAATTCTATAAATGTCATAATTTGGTCATGGAAGTTGCACCATTGCGTCCATGGTGATTTTCTGGTCAAATCGATATATAAAGTTTTGTAATTAGAATTCAAACGAAGAAGTTATGGACATTTGAGTTTTTGATTTTAAAATAATTCAAAAGAGTTTAAATTTTGAATTTGAATATTGATTGAGACTTAAGTTACACGTTAAAGTTAACGTTTGTAACGTAAGAATTAAATCAAGTAGTAAATAAAATAAAAATGGAAGAATTCATGGTCACAAACGGAGATAGATCGACCGCCCATATAGGCAAGCGGTCAACCGCTAGCGGTCGATCACTTGTGATCAGCGATCGATTGGTAAATGGTGATGGCTGCTAGGGTTTTGAGGCCTGAACGACCTAGATTCAATTATTTTAATCCGACGTTACGGTTATTTCTCACCTATATAAATAGAGCTCTAGACCCTTTACTTTTCTTCATAAAATTTTGGTGATAACAGCGAAGCTCTATCGGACTCCTTCTCTTTTAGATTTCAAAATCACTTAAGATTTTCAAGTAATAGGTTTAGATGTTTAATTAATTGAATTCTAATTCTATTCCTCTTTAGTTTCCGATTCTAAATCAATGGATTAACCAGTAGAAAAGGTTTTAAAATCATCACAGATCTCCCTTTTTCTTTCCTATTTCAATTTCTCGATTATTATACGATGATTTGTTAACTTTATATATATAGAAAGTGATAACTAGAAATGACATCTCTTATGTCAATGATACCATCTTCTTCGATTGAATGACATCTTTTATGTCAATCACACCAAAAAATATTAAATGAATGGTGTGACGCCCCACCTTTATACTCACACTTACCAAGGACACTACTGGGTAATGCCGTCAATTAGTACGAAGAATATGTATGGCTATAGTTGATTTGAGCGAGAACCGATATGTCAGATAGTATGTCATGCATTTCATTTCAAGAGAAAATCCGACATATCTAATCCAAACTCAAATCTACTACACAGCTACTAAGTGGCCTTCGAAATCAATTTAAAATTAGCATAACACAAAAATAAATCAGAGATATTCATATCACTAAGGCGAAAACAGATATGAATACAACATATAGAAATGAACATCATAGTAGTGGTCATACAAGATCCAATACATCACAAAAGAACATGTACAAGTGTTAGACAAAAGAATAAGTATACAGCAACGAGTCTCTATCTCGAATGTATAAAAACAAAAACTACTAAGCTAAAGTAGTTGGCCAAAAGTCAAAAGCTAGTCTCTGCTAAGAAGTCAAGTGGAAGCACCTGAAACACCTTGGTCTGACCTGGGTATTATTTAAGAAGAAAAATAATAAACGGATCAGTCTAGCTATAAATATCATATAAGATGAGATAGGATAAGAGATATAATAAAAATATATGATATCAATAATACCATATTATGACAAGTATATATTTTTGATAACAATGAAAATTATACAATATCTCAAATTTTCTCAAACACCCAAATTGAATATCATATTCTTTAGCTTATTCACCAAACCTCAAATATTGACAAACATATCAATGCAAATCATAAAAAATTGGTGAAACACAAATTCCAGAAATCAATAATTAGAATCCGGAAAACACAAAGGGGGAGGCCTATCACAAATGGGAGCATGAAAACTCACCAATACGTGTATCACAAATGGGACGCTATCCCATGGTCGCTAACCCATAAAATTTGAGCCAAAGTTTCACCGAAATGGCTCGAATACCATGGGTCGCCATCCCACCAAATTGAGCCGAAGCTCCACCGAAATAGGGTTTAGTTCCCCACGTGGATAAAGAGACATCACACGTCGCTAGTCTAAATTACAAAATGATCATCATTAATCAATAAGTGTAAATTACACTAAGCTAGTAAATAAATGAGTTAGGCTTCATGTCCCATAACCACTGGCTTAACTTAAATATTTATGAACAGAATGTAGATTTCCACTTAAAAATTGTCACGAGATTTCAATCGAACAAGTCCAAGAATTAACTGATGAAGTAAATGCAAGCGTTTCATACCACTTGTTTTTCTAAGACGTTTAATTGGATTTCTCATACGAATGAGGTAAAGGTTTGTATACACTAATAGATTGAAAAACGGTTTTAAAACGAGTCTTGTATTAAAAATAGTGTTGAAATAATTTTTGTGAAAGAGTTTTAGTATGTACCATTAGTATAAAAACCTTTATATTTTAAAATGACAAATCACAGAAATGATTTTAAAAACAATCTATCACCAAAAATCCACATTCGACGACATGAATTAAAACCATGAAAATCGATACCAAATCCATCAAATGGAAACACCAAAAATATAGAAAAGAAATCAATAAAGTCTATATTGATTGACAACAACTATTCGGATCGTCAAAGATCGATAAAAATTGAAAATCCACTCAAAAACAGGCGAATTTCAATAGAACCTGACGTCTGACCGGTTTTACCAGACGTCTGACCCTAGGTTCTGGGAGTTTATATTTTTTCTCCTTTTTCTTTTTATTTCCTAAAGCCTTTCAAATGTCTGGTTGGGTTTAACCAGACGTCTGGTCATGGGCTTTGCCATTTTATTTTTTATCGTTTCTTTTTTTTCTCAAAAGCCCATACCAGACGTTTGGATTTTTCAACCGGACATCTGGTTGCTTGTGCTGGGCAAAAATTTTTTTAGGCCATCGATGGCCAAATGAACTCGAGGGAGATCAAACGAGCGATGGATGCTAGGGATTTATGCTAAGAACAACCCAACCCTATAGGCTCTTCGATACACCATAAATAACATGTCCAAACATCCACGGTAGGATTTTCATAAATTTTAACTTCAAAACCAAAATTGGAAAATTCACTAAAACAATTCAAATCAAAAGCAATTGAACATGGAATAGATGTTAGGAATTCATACCTAACAACAATGAAAGCTATATACATAGATGTATGTTCAAGAACTCAACTTTAAACTCAAAAGCAACAATTGAGAAGCTCTAAAACAAGGAAAGATCAACTCCACTTCAATCACAACTCTAGAAGCTCCAATCTTTGATCGTATGCAAATATTTTCTATGTTAAGTTATAGGAAATTATGAAAATTGGAGAGAGTTTGAGATGGAGAAGATGAAGAGGATGCTTACTTAAGCTTCTCTTTGATTTTAGAACAAGAACTTGAATTCCTAGGAGAAACTAGGGCTTAGGAATTTTAGTTTCCTCTTCCCACCTTTCTTCCTAGGGCTTGAGTGTTAGGAATTTAGAAAATGGAATGAATGAATGAAGAGGAGTGGAGTAGGAGCTGTTAGGTAGAGGAGATTGAGTTATCTTGTTGGGTTGGTGGGCTAGAACACAACTCAAAGCCCAAATGAGAATACCAAAATCCTAATCAACTCCAAACATATTGATGCGTATATTTAAACAAGTTGTAAACGTCATTTTAAACTCAATGGAAGTGGTCTTGAGTCCGGATTCGACTGTTTACAAAAGTCACATTTCGGACATTAAATTCAACCAACGATAATATATTTATATAAAACATTTAAATATATAATCGTAAAACATGCGAGTTGTTACAAATGGAGTTGGGATATAGATGGAATATAATGAAACTGAGCCATTTTCAGGATCCCTATGAAATGAGGCATGGAAAGGAGCTACTACGAAGAAGTTCTAGGAGTTACGAAGGAAGTTTCAGACTTATGGGTTGAGGATGGGAAATCCAATCTGTATATAATCTGCTTATTATATATTCCAGAAGGAGAGGACCCGAAGGGGAAAATAAAAATGGTATGAATCAAATCCAATTTTGAAGTAGGTAATTATTGGTTAGTGGAAATTCAGTTTCCCCCATTTTAGTAATTGTGCAGTATTTGTTTAGATTTGATATATACCTTGGGGAATTTTGTGAACGAAAACCCTAAATACTAAAACAAAAAAATTCCCCTAAGTAAAATGTCAATCTTTGATGTTGGCATTCCAATTATTTTGTAGTAATATAGTTGAACCAAATATATTGTTTGAGATTTACAAAATTTATAATCTATTCCACTTCATCTCTTTTAATTTCTCTTGTAGTGTTACTGGTTTCTAAAATAAACAAGTATGAATCACTTTTTCACTTCAAGGTGGTATATACAAAAGTTGAATGGAATATAAAGGTTTAAGTTGTAAGATTTAATTATTTCCTTGAAATAGAGAAGTTAATTTTATTATGTTAATATGAGATAAGCTTGGTATTATTCCATTTTTATTCAAGTCTAGTTTTATTGGCTAAGGATATTAGATATTCCTGTTTGAAGTTTAGGACTTGTATGAGTTTGACATTTTAATTAATTTAGTAAGCGAATTTAATTATGTGAGATTAGGACTATTTATTTAAACCATAGATCTCGTGTGCACATATACATACTGATAATAGCATATTGATCGTATTAAATATAAGTAATAGGTTAGTTATTAAATAACTTAGAAAATAAGTTAACGATGATTATGGGAATTAACTAATTAAAGGCATAATAAAGGGTTTCCTTTATATGGCCTTAGGATTTAATTATGGTTAGATAGGTTATATAGAATAGTATGTTAAGGGAAAGTAAATATGACTAAGTTATAGGTGTAGGATCAATTTCACCCTAGAGGGGGGGGGGTGAAAAAGGTAATGGTGTTAATTATAAAAATTAATTGCGGAAGCTTATAAAATTATTTCAACACAGATCACAGAATAATAGCAGCACAGAAAAAATAGCAAAATAATAAAATGCAGAGATAGAACGACACAGAATTTACCCAGCTTCGGCATAACCCTGCCTACGTGCCGCCCCCAAGGTTTCTACTAGAAATTATGTAGTCACACGCTTACACACGTAAACTCGCGACACCCGCTTGTGATATCCCGGAAATTTTAGCAATATCAATTTAATAATCTGTATTTAAAATTAAATTGATTTGATAAAATTTTAATAAAAATTTACTTGATTTAATAATCCAATTAAATAAATGTGTAATTGGTAAATCTTATCTTTTAAAAACTAATAAATTGTTTTCCTATTTATAATGTATGTATATATATTTATATATATATTGTGAATGGATAAGTTTGATTTGAAGTTAAATGAACAAATAAAATATGGTTTTTAAAATTCTAATATACATTTGATAATTTGAAGATTATTATTTTATTTAGTAAATAACTAATTGGTTTAAAATACTTAAAGAAATTGTTTTAATTTGTATAATTGTATTTTAAACATAGTTTAAATTTTAATAAGATAAAACAAAAGTTTATTTTATATTTTTTTTTTGAATATAGCTTAATATTATAATTTGGAATTATTTGAAAATTTAAAATACCAATTGTATACTAAAACATTAATGTAATTAATTAGGTTGAATAAGATAAGAAATTTATAATTTCTTTTATAAATTATTTAAATTGGATAAATATGTTATTTTCAAATAATAATAAATGTATAAATATAGATATGTTTTTAAAGACAATATTATTATTTTTAAATTTAATATGTTAATATAAATTAGTTTTAAGTGGAATTTTTATGTATAAATAACATTTGAATTTGATTTAATTTTGAAATTCAAATTAATAAATATTTATGAATCTTGTAAATAAGTTTTCACTTTTATGTAAATTGTTTTACTTCATCTAAAAAGAAATACATATCATTTCATTTATGTAAACTACTTTATATGTATTTAAATAAAGGAAGAGGATTTTATTTATCTTTAAATTAAAAATAATAAGTAACATATGTATAAAACAAGTGTTAGCATCTTAAGCAATTAATGAGACAAGTGTAAACAATTAATCTTCTTATTTTGACAAGTGTCTTTTATTTTTATTTTTCTTTTATATTTTAAATAAATCATTTTTATCTTGTATAAGCATGTTTCTTCACACTCATTTTTTTTCTAATGTTCATTTTTTTTCAAAAGTTAAGAAAAATTTCTCAGCTAAACAAATCTGTAACTATATTACTCAAAACAAAATCATATTCTAAATTTGATTCCCTTTTTCAATACTCAAATTCCTCTTCAGTTCAACCTGTAATTCATTTCTTTCAAACATGCAAACTGTAAAATCATGTTAAAACTGAATTTCCTTCTCAAACTAAAATCTAGTTCAAAAAGATCATCAAACAAGTAGTCTCTATTTTTTTTTAAAACCTGGGAATGTAAAAATGGAATTTGAAGCAAGTCAAATTTCAAATGGCCTGCATACAAGTTAAACCATAAGCAAATCCTCAAGTTCAAAATGCAAAGTCTGTTCAAACATGCAAGTTTAATTCAAAAGCAAAATGAATCTGGGTTTTTGTCTTCTGCAACCTGGAAATCAAGACATCAAAGCATGCAACTTCAAGTTTTTCAAATTAAAGATTTAAATGCTAATGGAATCAAGCCTGCATGCAAGCAACTCAGTTTTTTTAAAAGCATAAGAGAAAAAGCTTTCAATACAGTTTTCCAAAAGCTCTGTTCCATCTCTAGTTACAGGTGAGTAACACATTTTAAAATTTAAATATAAGTTAGTTGCTTAAATAAGTATGTTGTGTATGTTATCTGGATCGCATGTTGATTAGTATGTTTGTGAGTATAATTTTAAATGCATTGCGGTTTATATACATATGAATGTTTGAATGTATGTACTGTGAATCTGCTTGCCTGTACCTGGTTTCAGAAGCAAGGATTTTGATAAAAATCCATTTTTCCCTTAAATAAATTCATGTTAGGAATTAGGATTCAAATGATATCTGTTTGATTGATTATAAAGAAAGCTTTAAAATTTATTTAAGCTAAAACAAATTGTAATTTGCTCTGGAAACCAGAACAACAGGAAAGTTTAAGTTTTTAGTGAAAATTCAAACACAGTAATTCTTATATTTAGGATTATAAATCGAATACTGATTCAAAAATAGGATTTTTAAGATCTATATCTTAATTTTTAAAATTGATTTGAAGTGCATATCAGAGATTGCACTGTTTTGGGTTTTTGGGAAAATTCAGAGGATCTCGGGTTTTTGGGAGGGTGAGGTTGTTTCTAGTGATGGTGGGATGATCTGAGAGTGGAGAAAAAAATAGTGGTGGAGGTGGAAGATCATCGGAGTAACGGTGGTGGATCATCTTGTTCTGTAAACCTAGTTTTGGGCAGTGGAGAAATTTTGATCGTCTCGATCTCTCCAAGTGATCGAGTGTGTTGGGATTCAGGGTATGGGTAGCTGGAGTATCGATGTAGATATGGCCGGAGTTGCAAACGACACGGTGGTCGGAGTTGAGGAAACGAGCGGTTTCCAGGTTTGGGGGGGGGGGGGTTATTCCATACTGTTGCTGCCAGATTAGTTTGGGGGAAACTCGAATCTGATTTCGAGTGGGTTGAGTGATTTTGATGATCGCGAGGTGATGTAAGGGAGGTCGGCGATTTGCTTGTTGCCTGGGTGGTGGCCGGAGGTGGCCAAGACCACTGTGCATGTGCACGGTGAGGTAATGGTGACAGGGAAGTCTTTGTGGATTATGCAGTGTAGTTGTCTCGGGTTAATACTCGAGTAATTGGAGTTTTTACTCGAAGTTGAGTAAGGATTTACCCGAAGTAAAATCAAGGGAAGCTCGGGGCATTTTCTGATGTTAACAGGTTTCTTTGAAAACCTGTATAAGTTTCCAAATTCAATTTGTTTAAATCTAAAGCAAGTTGTTTGACTGAAATAAAACCTAAATTTAATTATGGTTTTCAAACTGAGTATGAATTAAAGTTTTAAAAATCTAATTTAAATTTTATTAATTTAAAATGTTTAAACAACTTCAAAAGAGTTTAAATATTTGAATTTAAGATAAAGCTTTAAATTTAAGCAAAGATTTAAACATAAGTTTAAATCTGGAATCAAATTTCAATTTTGAAACAATGTTTTGAAAATAAAGGAGGTTCTAAAAAGAAATTTAAATGTTTAAACAAAATGGTTTGTTGAAACATATTTAAATATGATTTATATTTTAAAATGAATTTGGGGTTTAAATTTCTTTTAACTTCTTTTATAAAATAAGAAAATCTTTAGCATAAGATTTTAAAGGTTTTGAATGTTTTAAAACTTTGTTAAAGTTAAGTTTAATTTCATTTTAAATTTAAAATTTAAAATGTAATTTGAAACAAATTTTAAGTTAAATTGTTTTAAAATTACTTTGTTAATGGTAATGTAAACATTAACAAGAGATGTTTTGTTTTCAAGCAAATCAAAGAATTTAATGAATTTTGAATCATTAAATTTATAAGGTAATTTAAATAAGATAATTAATTAATTTATTTAATTAATTAAGAATTGGAATAAATTAATTAAGGATTAGTTAAGTAATTAAGATTAATTAAATTTGTAATTAATATTAATTAATTTAAGTTAATTACTTAAGAAAGGTAATTAAGGAAGTTGTTGATAAGTTAATGAAGGTCATTAACTTGTGATTATTTATTAATTAATTAATGTAATTAATTTTTGATAATTAATTTAGATAATCAAATATGGAACTTGATTAAGTATGATTACTTTATGGAAATGATTAAAGTTATTAATTACTCATTGTAATTAATTAATTTATTTGGTTAGTTAAAATTAATTTATTAAGTTTAATTAATTTAGAATAATCATTGAATGGGTTGATGAGTAATCAATGAGAAATAATTACTTAGAGAAGTAATTAAGTTAGGTAGATTACTGGAGGTAATTAATTGAAGTATGGTAGAGTTTTGGGATTAATTACTTGTGTAATTAATAATGAGGATAATTACTTTGTGAAAGTGATTAATAATAAATTACTTAGTGTAATTAATTTAAGCATTGATTGATTAAGTCTTTTGAAAATAATTAAGTGATGTAATTAATTAAGAGTAATTAATTACTAATGAAATTATTCAAGATTGATTAATAAATATAATTAATTATTAAATATAATTAATTTGGGAGTAATTAAGAAGTAATTGAGAGTAATTAATTACCAAATGTAGTTAATCAAGAATGATTAATAATTTTGGTTTAATTAAGGTTAATTACTTAGTGTAATTAATTTAAATAAGTAATTAATTTAAATGTAATTAAGGATCATTAATTAATATAATTAATGATGTAATTAAGCATTAATTAATTAAGATTTATTAATCAATGATAAGTGATTAAGGAAGTAATTAATTAATGTAATCAATTAAGGATTAATGTAATTAATTATAATTAATTAATTAATGAAGTAATTAAAGGTTAATTACTAATTTTGGATAAGGATAATTAATTTGTAAAATTAATTAAGGATAATTACTTGAATGTAACTAAGGGATAATTAATCAAGGGTGATTAATTAAGGTAATTAATTTGAGAATAATTGATTGATTGATTTGAAATCAATTAATGGTTAAATAAGCAAGATTTAAAATGAGGAAGTAATTAATTTAATTCATTTTAAATTAATTAAAGAATAAGTAATTAATTTAATTCACTTTAAATTAATTAGAGATAAAAGTAATTAATTTGATTCATTTTAAATTAATTATAGATGGTGTGATTATAGATCTTTGCTTATGAATGGATGATATGGTTTGCCCTGAATGGTTTGAATCTCAGACATGAGATAAATAGTGTTGTGTGTTATGGATGCATTGGTTGCATTGTGATGATGATATGAGTTATCTATGGATGATGATAATGTAGATTATCAAGTTATGATGATAATATAGATTACTTGTTTATGATAATATTATTGATTATCTATTATGATGACGTGAAGTATCTATCTGTGTGTATATAGATAATTAGATTGAATTGTTTTAAAACCTTTTAAAACAACTTGGACATAAAAGACACGCTTTGGATTTCGATGAGACCGGGATCGGGTTTCCATATTTGGAATCCGAAAACCACATCGATTCCAATTAAACGTTAGGTCGTAAATCCAAGTGGAGCAAGTGAAGACTCGAGGTGTAAGAGCTATACGTCAGTATAACTCTGTGGGTGATTCCGTAATAAGTTTGACGGAATAGTGCTTATAGATTCGAGATGGTGAATCAGAGTGCAAGGGCTATGGTCGTTGACTCTGAGGGTGATTCCAATAATGAGTGCAACGAGATAGTGCCTTCGGTTTCGTTCGAACCCGGAACGAACTTGTATGGATTGAATGCTTTCAGAACATCGTCAGGTGGACGATGTTCTTTCTAAGATTTGATGTCCTATAAAGGTAATCGTAGCCTCAAGCCTCATCAACCGGGAATGGCTAAAACAGGGGAGGTGTAGCAAGGCTTCGTGGGTAGCCCCCACTTGAGAGCAAGATTTACCCCTGTCTAGAGGTCCCTTTATATTCGGCTGTGTGGGCGGTTGATTCGCGACAACTACCGGGGTTGTCTTGCTCGGAACTGTTCAGTAAGGAACGGGTCCAGCCTTGTGTTGCAGGGGAGTTAGGCTGGCTCCTCGGTATGGTGATCTAGACCACGTACTGTGACGGGCGGTACCCCAGTAGCCCTGCCATTGTATGGAATCCAAAATCCAATAAGTGCCAACGGTTTTGATTGTATTACCCACTTTTGTGGCTAGTAGCTGAAATTTAATCATGTAACAATTTCGGCTATTTCATATTTATTTGAAAACCCTAGACACTATTATAATATCATCGGATTTCCTATCAAATGTTTTGGTTAGCGTAAGGTAAAAACTTTTCCATGTTTATGTGTGGGAAGTCTTACGTGATACCTTTCTTTTAAAGAATTTTTTTAAAATTATGCAACTTTAACCTGTTACTCACACCAGACCCATGTCTGACCCGGGGTTTATTTTTGTTTTTCATAAACTCTTGGGTACTCAAATTTTTTACGAGTAGCCAAGGGATTCAGGTTAGGATTCTGGTTAGCTTTGACGAATTATGGAGGAGCAATGGAGCAGGAGGCTTCTGCGTTAGATATATAATTTTCCGCTGTGTGTTTTCTCTGAGTTGTTTCTTGTACTGATTGAGTTGTAATAACTAGACAGGTGTTTATAACTGTCTAGTATGTGTTGTATTATCTGTGTACTCTGATAGTGTTTGTAAACTATGTAATATTTTATGTTATTAATATAATTCATTCGTTCCGCTGTTTAGATTCTGATGTGTTGTTCTTCTTCTTCTCTTTCTTTCTCTTCTCTATCCCTTTCTTTCTTATTAGCGATGCAACTTCCTGGAGTTTGGAAGTCGGGTCGTTACAATGGTATCAGAGCATTAGGTTGAGTGAATACCTAGGCTCTGGAGTGGTGTCTATCTTGAGAGAGCGTATTTGTAGTTTTGATATATATATATATCTATATATATTTATTATTTCTACCTATCTATTGGGTTACCCGTTCAGGTTTTCCAATATAGGTTATAAAGGTAGATAAGGTAGTGGTGTGTGTAACACGATTACTACCATTGGTTGGAGTTTGAATGTTTGAGGTTGGAAGTGTATTTGTCGAGACTGTAGACCTAATACCGTCTCGAGTGAGTTGTGCAGAGTGTAGAGATTTAATCGATCTTTGAAGGAAATCTGTTAAGGTTCAAAGTTCGTCTTTGAAGATGGATGAGTAGAGTTTGGATCTGTTGGTTGGCATAAGTGTGTGATGGTATTTTGATACCTCAGGAAGTGGTAGCTGCGTGATGAGATGCAGTGACTTTGGATTGTGTTCGAAGATGTTTCCTTTGGAACGAGTTAGGAAGTGTGTTTGCTTCGGTGATGTGGCTGAGTTCAGCTAGTTGTTTGTGTTTGGCTTTGAGGCCTGAGTTTCTCGAAGGACTTCAGATAAGGAAGTTTTGGCATTGGTGACAGCAGTTCAGCTCGGAGTGTCTGTGTTGGTAGAAGTTGACTGGCTAAGTAGTTTTTGAAGGTGGAGTTCGGAAGCAGCAGAGTGGACCCAATACTTTATTGGATTGGCTAATTAAGAGTAAGTTGTTCTGTTTGGTAAAGAGAGAACGGTTTTCTTTGGGAATTGGTCTCTATTGATCGCAAAAGTGATTTGCGATAGTTTGAGTTTTCTTTTGAGTTATTAAAGAATTTTTGGCTGTCTTCTGAGAAGTCGGAGGTTTGTCCACTTCTGAAGATTGAGTTTTCTTATCGACCGGATTCCAGGAGTGCTACTGGTGGATCAGCTAGTAGAAGGATGGTTTCTCGAGATAGGTTTGGTAAGGCAGCTCAGGATTGGTGAAACATCTGAGTTTTCTTTGGTTATGTTGAGCCATATTTCTGGGAAGTGATGTCCAGTTTGTGCTCATCAGAAGTGTCTTCTGTGCCAGATCAGAGTTGTGCAGCGGAAGCAATTTGGGAATGCTTCTGTTTTGTCTTTTCTGAATGGAAGAAGTGAGTTTGTTCTTCTGATGTTTGAAGAGTAGAGTTGGTGATCTTAGTCTTGGTTGATCTTGAGAAGATCGTTGTGCTGGGTTGTTTTTGGTCTGGATTGTTTCTTTTTGGGGCATCAGCAAGAGTTGAGCTGATCAGTTTGGATATAGGCAGGCGGGATCGTCAAAAGAGTTTTGGGGATAAGAGACGAAGGAAATTTGAATTCTGGAATCGGAGCTTTGTTCTGGATCTCTTCTGTGTTTTGGTTAGATTGGTGTTTGG
The DNA here is from genome assembly GCA_030765085.1 of Allium cepa. NCBI lineage: Eukaryota > Viridiplantae > Streptophyta > Magnoliopsida > Asparagales > Amaryllidaceae > Allium > Allium cepa. The sequence continues at coordinate 610,700,904 of CM060934.1, forward strand.
TTTTCAAGAATTGAATTGCCAGTTTGGATAACTAGGATTCGATGAGATTCCCGTATCTCTGACGGAGTACGTGTATGAGTTATTTCTGGTTTTGGAACCAGCTGTTCAAGAAGGTTTAGTGGTTGAGTCAGACTCGTTTGTAGTCTGATATCTTGTCTAGTACTATAAATCTAGATGAGTAGAAGCTTTGTAGTTCGTAGTTTTGATTGTTTGGATTCTGTAGGGAGAGTATCCCGGTATATATACTTGGGGAAACTCGAGAAATTTTATCCAGAATTTTATCTGGATAATTAAATTGTTTGATTAGATAAATTGGTTGCTTTGGTTGTTAGCATATTATTGATATATGCTTGTGTTTTAATTTAAAATCTTAAATGAGATTATTAAATTACCTTTGCTTTTAAATTTCGGGGACGAAATTCTTTTAAGGGGGGAGGAATGTGATATCCCGGAAATTTTAGCAATATCAATTTAATAATCTGTATTTAAAATTAACTTGATTTGATAAAATTTTAATAAAAATTTACTTGATTTAATAATCCAATTAAATAAATGTGTAATTGGTAAATCTTATCTTTTAAAAACTAATAAATTGTTTTCATATTTATAATGTATGTATATATATTTATATATATATTGTGAATGGATAAGTTTGATTTGAAGTTAAATAAACAAATAAAATATGGGTTTTAAAATTCTAATATTCATTTGATAATTTGAAGATTATTATTTTATTTAATAAATAACTAATTGGTTTAAAATACTTAAAGAAATTGTTTTAATTTGTATAATTGTATTTTAAACATAGTTTAAATTTTAATAAGATAAAACAAAAGTTTATTTTATATTTTTTTTGAATATAGCTTAATAATTATAATTTGGAATTATTTGAAAATTTAAAATACCAATTGTATACTAAAACATTAATGTAATTAATTAAGTTGAATAAGATAAGAAATTTATAATTTCTTTTATAAATTATTTAAATTGGATAAATATGTTATTTTCAAATAATAATAAATGTAAAAATATAGATATGTTTTAAAGACAATATTATTATTTTTAAATTTAATATGTTAATATAAATTAGTTTTAAGTGGAATTTTTATGTATAAATAACATTTGAATTTGATTTAATTTTGAAATTCAAATTAATAAATATATATGAATCTTGTAAATAAGTTTTCACTTTTATGTAAATTGTTTTACTTCATCTAAAAAGAAATACATATCATTTCATTTATGTAAACTACTTTATATGTATTTAAATAAAGGAAGAGGATTTTATTTATCTTTAAATTAAAAATAATAAGTAACATATGTATAAAACAAGTGTTAGCATCTTAAGCAATTAATGAGACAAGTGTAAACAATTAATCTTCTTATTTTGACAAGTGTCTTTTATTTTTATTTTTCTTTTATATTTTAAATAAATCATTTTTATCTTGTATAAGCATGTTTCTTCACACTCATTTTTTTTCTAATGTTCAATTTTTTTTCAAAAGTTAAGAAAAATTTCTCAGCTAAACAAATCTGTAACTATATTCCTCAAAACAAAATCATATTCAAAATTTGATTCCCTTTTTCAATACTCAAATTCCTCTTCAATTCAACCTGTAATTCATTTCTTTCAAACATGCAAACTGTAAAATCATGTTAAAACTGAATTTCCTCCTCAAATTAAAATCCAGTTCAAAAAGATCATCAAACAAGTAGTCTCTGTTTTATTTAAAACCTGGGAATGTAAAAATGGACTCTGAAGCAAGTCAAATTTCAAATGGCCTGCATACAAGTTAAAGCATAAGCAAATCCTCAAGTTCAAAATGCAAAGTCTGTTCAAACATGCAAGTTTAATTCAAAAGAAAAATGAATCTGGGTTTTTGTCTTCTGCAACCTGGAAATCAAGACATCAAAGCATGCAACTTCAAGTTTTTCAAATTAAAGATTTAAATGCTAATGGAATCAAGCTTGCATGCAAGCAACTCGGTTTTTTTAAAAGCATAAGAGAAAAAGCTTTCAATATAGTTTTCCAAAAGCTCTGTTCCATCTCTAGTTACAGGTGAGTAACACTTTTTAAAATTTAAATATAAGTTGGTTGCTTAAATAAGTATGTTGTGTATGTTATCTGGATTGCATGTTGATTAGTATGTTTGTGAGTATAATTTTAAATGCATTGCGGTTTATATACATATGAATGTTTGAATGTATGTACTATGAATCTGCTTGCTTGTACCTGGTTTCAGAAGCAAGGATTTTGATAAAAATCCATTTTTCTGTTAAATAAATTCATGTTAGGAATTAGGATTCAAATGATATCTGTTTGATTGATTATAAAGAAAGCTTTAAAATTTATTTAAGCTAAAACAAATTGTAATTTGCTCTGGAAACCAGAACAATAGGAAAGTTTAAGTTTTTAGTGAAAATTCAAACACAGTAATTCTTATATTTAGGATTATAAATCGAATACTGATTCAAAAATAGGATTTTTAAGATCTATATCTTAATTTTTAAAATTGATTTGAAGTGCATATCAGAGATTGCACTGTTTTGGGTTTTTGGGAAAATTCAGAGGATCTCGGGTTTTTGGGAGGGTGAGGTTATTTCTAGTGATGGTGGGATGATCTGAGAGTGGAGAAAAAAATAGTGGTGGAGGTGGAAGATCATCGGAGTGACGGTGGTGGATCATCTTGTTCTGTAAACCTAGTTTTGGGCAGTGGAGAAATTCTGATCGTCTCGATCTCTCCAAGTGATCGAGTGTGTTAGGATTCAGTGTATGGGTAGCTGGAGTATCGATGTAGATATGGCCGGAGTTGAAAACGACACGGTGGTCGGAGTTGAGGAAACGAGCGGTTTCCAGGTTTGGGGGGGTTATTCCATACTGTTGCTGCCAGGTTTGTTTGGGGGAAACTCGAATCTGATTTCGAGTGGGTTGAGTGATTTTAATGATCACGAGGTGATGTAAGGGAGGTCGGCGATTGGCTTGTTGCCTGGGTGGTGGCCGGAGGTGGCCAAGATCACCGTGCATGTGCACGGTGAGGTAATGGTGACAGGGAAGTCTTTGTGGATTATGCAGTGTAGTTGTCTCGGGTTAATACTCGAGTAATTGGAGTTTTTACTCGAAGTTGAGTAAGGATTTACCCGAAGTAAAATCAAGGGAAGCTCGGGGCATTTTCTGATGTTAACAGGTTTCTTTGAAAACCTGTATAAGTTTCCAATTTCAATTTGTTTAAATCTGAAGCAAGTTGTTTGACTGAAATAAAACCTAATTTAATTATGGTTTTCAAACTGAGTATGAATCCAAGTTTTAAAAATCTAATTTAAATTTTATTAATTTAAAATGTTTAAACAACTTCAAAAGAGTTTAAATATTTGAATTTAAGATAAAGCTTTAAATTTAAGTAAAGATTTAAACATAAGTTTAAATCTGGAATCAAACTTCAATTTTGAAACAATGTTTTGAAAATATAGGAGGTTCTAAAAAGAAATTTAAATGTTTAAACAAAATGGGTTGTTGAAACATATTTAAATATGATTTATATTTTAAAATGAATTTGGGGTTTAAATTTCTTTTAACTTCTTTTATAAAATAAGAAAATCTTTAGCATAAGATTTTAAAGGTTTTGAATGTTTTAAAACTTTGTTAAAGTTAAGTTTAATTTCATTTTAAATTTAAAATTTAAAATGTAATTTGAAACAAATTTGAAGTTAAATTGTTTTAAAATTACTTTGTTAATGGTAATGTAAACATTAACAAGAGATGTTTTGTTTTCAAGCAAATCAAAGAATTTAATGAATTTTGAATCATTAAATTTATAAGGTAATTTAAATAAGATAATTAATTAATTTATTTAATTAATTAAGAATTGGAATAAATTAATTAAGGATTAGTTAAGTAATTAAGATTAATTAAATTTGTAATTAATATTAATTAATTTAAGTTAATTACTTAAGAAAGGTAATTAAGGAAGTTGTTGATAAGTTAATGAAGGTCATTAACTTGTGATTATTTATTAATTAATTAATGTAATTAATTTTTGATAATTAATTGGATTAATTAATTTAGATAATCAAATATGGAACTTGATTAAATATGATTACTTTATGGAAATGATTAAAGTTATTACTTACTCATTGTAATTAATTAATTAATTTATTTGGTTAGTTAAAATTAATTTATTAAGTTTAATTAATTTAGAATAATCATTGAATGGGTTGATGAGTAATCAATGAGAAATAATTACTTAGAGAAGTAATTAAGTTAGGTAGATTACTGGAGGTAATTAATTGAAGTATGGTGGAGTTTTGGGATTAATTACTTGTATAATTAATAATGAGGATAATTACTTTGTGAAAGTGATTAATAATAAATTACTTAGTGTAATTAATTTAAGCATTGATTGATTAAATCTTTTGAAAATAATTAAGTGATGTAATTAATTAAGAGTAATTAATTACTAATGAGATTAATCAAGATTGATTAATAAATATAATTAATTATTAAATATAATTAATTTGGGAGTAATTAAGAAGTAACTGAGAGTAGTTAATTACCAAATGTAGTTAATCAAGAATGATTAATAATTTTGGTTTAATTAAGGTTAATTACTTAGTGTAATTAATTTAAATAAGTAATTAATTTAAATGTAATTAAGGATCATTAATTAATATAATTAATGATGTAATTAAGCATTAATTAATTAAGATTTATTAATCAATGATAAGTGATTAAGGAAGTAATTAATTAATGTAATTAATTAAGGATTAATGTAATTAATTATAATTAATGAATTAATGAAGTAATTAAAGGTTAATTACTGATTTTGGATAAGGATAATTAATTTGTAAAATTAATTAAGGATAATTACTTGAATTTAATTAAGGGATAATTAATCAAGGGTGATTAATTAAGGTAATTAACTTGAGAATAATTGATTGATTGATTTGAAATCAATTAATGGTTAAATAAGCAAGATTTAAAATGAGGAAGTAATTAATTTAATTCATTTTAAATTAATTAAAGAATAAGTAATTAATTTAATTCACTTTAAATTAATTAGAGATAGAAGTAATTAATTTAATTCATTTTAAATTAATTATAGATGGTGTGATTATAGATCTTTGCTTATGAATGGATGATATGGTTTGGCCTGAATGGTTTGAATCTCAGACATGAGATAAATAGTGTTGTGTGCTATGGATGCATTGTTGCATTGTGATGATGATATGAGTTATCTATGGATGATGATAATGTAGATTATCAAGTTATGATGATAATATAGATTACTTGTTTATGATAATATTGTTGATTATCTATTATGATGATGTGAAGTATCTATCTGTGTGTATATAGATCATTAGATTGAATTGTTTTAAAACCTTTTAAAACAACTTGGACCTAAAAGACACGCTTTGGATTTCGATGAGACCGGGATCGGGTTTTCATATTTGGAATCCGAAAACCACATTGATTCCAATTAAACGTTAGGTCGTAAATCCAAGTGGAGCAAGTGAAGACTCGAGGTGTAAGGGCTATACGTCAGTATAACTCTGTGGGTGATTCCGTAATGAGTTTGACGGAATAGTGCTTATAGATTCGAGATGGTGAATCAGAGTGCAAGGGCTATGGTCGTTGACTCTGAGGGTGATTCCAATAATGAGTGCAACGAGATAGTGCCTTCGGTTTCGTTCGAACCCGGAACGAACTTGTATGGATTGAATGCTTTCAGAACATCGCCAGGTGGACGATGAACATTCTAAGATTTGATGTCCTATAAAGGTAATCGTAGCCTCAAGCCTCATCAACGGGGAATGGCTAAAACAGGGAAGGTGCAGCAAGGCTTCGTGGGTAGCCCCCACTTGAGAGCAAGATTTACCCCTGTCTAGAGGTCCCTTTATTTTCGGCTGTGTGGGCGGTTGATTCGCGACAACTGCCGGGGTTGTCTTGTTCGGAACTGTTCAATAAGGAACGGGTCCGGCCTTGTGTTGCAGGGGAGTTAGGGTGGCTCCTCGGTACGGTGATCTAGACCACGTACTGTGACGGGCGGTACCCCAGTAGCCCTGCCATTGTATGGAATCCAAAATCCAATAAGTGCCAACGGTTTTGATTGTATTACCCACTTTTGTGGCTAGTAGCTGGAATTTAATCATGTAATAATTTCAGCTATTTCATATTTATTTGAAAACCCTGGACACTATTATAATATCATCGGATTTCCTATCAAATGTTTTGGTTAGCGTAAGGTAAAAACTTTTCCATGTTTATGTGTGGGAAGTCTTACGTGATACCTTTCTTTTAAAGAATTTTTTTAAAATCAAGCAACTTTAACCTGTTACTCACACCAGACCCATGTCTGACCCGGAGTTTACTTTTGTTTTTCATAAACTCTTGGGTACTCAAATTTTTTACGAGTAGCCAAGGGATTCAGGTTAGGATTCAGGTTAGCTTTGACGAATTATGGAGGAGCAATGAAGCAGGTGGCTTCTGCGTTAGATATATAGTTTTCCGCTGTGTGTTTTCTCTGAGTTGTTTCTTGTACTGATTGAGTTGTAATAACTAGATAGGTGTTTATAACTGTCTAGTATGTGTTGTATTATCTGTGTACTCTGATAGTGTTTGTAAACTATGTAATATTTTATGTTATTAATATAATTCATTCGTTCCGCTGTTTAGATTCTGATGTGTTGTTGTTGTTCTTCTTCTCTTTCTTTCTCTTCTCTATCCCTTTCTTTCTTATTAGCGATGCAACTTCCTGGAGTTTGGAAGTCGGGTCGTTACATCGCTACTGACTAACCTAACTCTACGCTCAAAACCCTGCCATAACTCAGCCACTGAGTTGCGAATTCTCAAACTATGCTATGTAGCTTGTCCCCTAGTCACATGACTAGTAAATACAACGGTTTGAAAAGAGTTTCAAAATTAAAAACAAATTTAAAACAAAATTTAAAATAAAGCCCTTATTTAATTAAAAAGCTAAAGCCTTATCCTTAGTAACAAAGGCCGGCCCCTTCTATCTTTATTCTAGCCCGTTCATTTTATTTTGTAAGAATGGCGGCTCTTCATTTCTTTTCCTTGTCGGATCAAAATTAGGGCTTCGGAGAGCTTTGACGATGCCGATCGATTTCGTTGCTCTTGTTAAAATCGATTTCCTTCTCTATTGATCAGCTGCTTGCCTCGAGTTGATCGATGTCTCTTTGAGTCGCGCTCGGCTACTTCTCTTGATTGTTCTGTGAAATTAGGGTTTTGATTAAGTTGGCTTGGTTGCTTCGAGATGATCGAATTCGACTTTTCTTCTGGTATGTTATTTGTTCCTTTCGCTTTCTGGATTGATTGCTTGAATTCGATGATAATTGCCGATGATGTCGATTGTAATTTATAGGAGTCGAATTCCTAAATTTACATCGTATATTTCTTATTTGAATTCGTCAAAACATTTTCTCTGCCACTTGATACTGCTTGAACGTTTGAGATTTTACTAACTTGTTCAATTCGAATCTTTCCTTTTCTTCACTGTCACGGTTTTAGCTTGAAATCGTTCGATCGTTCCTTGATCGTTACGGCAGCTACTTTCCTATTTTATTTGGATTTGAATTTTGACTTTTTCCATTTTTATACCGCGTTGATTTCTGACTTAATTAAAATTCGATATTGATTTGTAAATTCAACTTCATTTTTCTGATGCTTTGACTTTGGTCACTTTTTCATATATGTTGAACTCATTCCTCCACTGTGGCCTTCGACTTTACGTTCTCTGGACGTGAATTTGTAGTCTTTGTATTGTCACTGTAATGTATTCTTCAGGCCGCTTGGATATTGTTGGTCTCTGATTCATTGTTGTTGCCCTTTGTATATTTTGATTGCCATATCCTGTGCACTGATATCTGTAGCTTGCATGATACATTTCTTTGCTTCATATGTTTTGGATGTTGACTTGACTTGATGCTGGTTTGAGGCCGTGCTTGCATGTGTACCACTGATCATATGTTACTGTCATACACCTGTTGCACTTGCAGTGTATTGATTATTTGAGTCTTGTTCATCCAATTCATTGATCCAAATTACTTTTGCTCTTTGGTCTGCATTGTGTATATTCATGATGCCTTCTTGTGATGTCGCTCTACTTTGTGTTAGCATTGCTTTGGTCAGGTTGCATACATGTGAGTTGTTCTATTTATGCACATGTACTGTTTCATGTGCTTGTTCCTTCTATAGCATGCATATAGCCATACTGTTGCAGTCTTTTGTGGTTTCAATCATGAAATTTGTTCTGTGCACACTTTGATCTTGGTTTGCATGTCAATTGTCTTTGATGCATTGCCCTGTACATTTTGTTGCTTGATTATGGTCCCTGACTTCACTGATTATCACTTTGATTTTGTGGCCCCTGTGTACTTCGGCTCTGACCATCGTTGTGTTCATCCAGAACATTTTCAATCTGCTGTATTTGGGTATTTGCAGTTGAGTTGTAACTGCTGTTCTTGACTTTAGGTTGCACCGATTTTCATTGTTTCATTTTGTAGTCTGGTCTTGGAGCAGTTGCTATGCCTTTGTGCATTTCATTGTGTTCAATTGAGTTTGGCATTGTTTTGGTTTTCCATGACTTGAATGCGGCACTGTTGTATTAAGATTTGTACATTGAGTTGAATCCAGCCTAAACGCTTGGGTTTGACCTTGTGCTCGTGTCGAGATTTTATTTATATTGCACCTGAGTTGAACCCGTCTTTTTATTTTGGGTTTGACCTTGTGCTCACCTGTCCCTGTAACATTATCAAGTGTATATCGGTGTGCACGGCCTTGTGGCATGTACAGTGATACACTGTGCATGTCACATTGTTCGTGTGTGATGAATTCAAATATAAATCATGAAGAACAACCCAAATAACTGAGGCAAATATTATTTTCAAAATTCACTTTTTATTTTATACCGTAAAAATATTTCCTTTTCAATTTTACTTCTTCAAAATTATTTTTGCAGATTTCTCAGATGCTGGATTCTAACTGAAATGAAGTTGAAGATAAACTACGAGTGTGAGTGATATATAGTGAGGACTTTATGTAAATTGAATTGTGATGTAATCAGAAATTGTATGTGTATATATAGTGAGAGCTTGAATTTGTACTATTCAAAAATTGTAACAAATATTTGTTTGAATAAAATTCCGTTTGAATTCAAATTCTGTATTATTTATTTTTATTCAGCAGATAATTATTTAGTCTATGAAAAATAACATAGTACATTATCAAATACATTTAAACGAATATATATATGTATACGTTTATTATCATTAAACAAAAACCATATAAGTGCATATTCAACAATCTCTCCCTTTTGATGATAACAAACATATATTTAAGATTTTGAATGTGTTAAATGTATTTGATCTATAGACATATCCTAATTGCTCCCCCTATTTAAATGCTTCTTCTCTACACAAAGTCCCCCCCTACAAATATGCATATAATTAAATAATATGCAAATGAGCCTAGATGCAAATGGAAAATATTTGACCTTTGCTTGATTTTATTTGACAAAATCTTAACTTTTTTCTCTCTCTTTTGTTATCAGCAAAAGAGTAATAGTGTTAGAGAAAATAGAGATAAAGTGATTGATATTAATCCAACATTAAAAACTCAATTGAATATAAATATCAAACTTCAATAAAACATCAAACAAAGAATCATAATTACCCTTGTTAGGCATATATTCCACTTTTAGACATAATGGAAATGATGTCATCATACAAAACCATACAGTTATATCTATTTGTGGTACATTTATATCAGGAATTTGAATATCTACTAGCCATGCATAACCGTTAGGACTTTTAAATGAGATTAGTAGTATTCCAATTTTATTTTAAAAAAATGAATTCAAGTATGTTCTAACCACGCATGACCGTGAGGACTTTTAAATGGGATTAGAATCGACTTATTTATCTAATAAATCAATTTTGATATGCGTTCCATATATGCATAACCGTAAGGACTTTTAAATGAGCATGGAAGCACATAACAAATTCCAAGTAATTCACCCATGCATAACCGTGAGGACTTTTAAATGAGAGTGAATACTTTGGATTTTATTTTATTTTATAAAATGAAAAAACGAATGATTCCTGTTTAAAGTACCACATATCAACAAACTATGTTGAATCTTTGACGAGCGATGGTCGATAGAAATATGATAGAAATAGAAATAGTCATGGAATCTGTACCCAACAAAAAGTTTTTATAACTCTTGTTTGAATTTCTAAAGAAATTTTTCTAAATATACTGTCTTGAGTAACGTATGATAAATATCAACACTTATCACTTTTTCAATCACTATTTATCTTTTCGATAATTATTAGGGAGTTAGACTAGTCAAAATTGTCATTTAAAATCAAATTCAAAAATAATTATGAAATCAATTTTTCAAAATGACTAATCTGAAAATATGGTCAAAAATGATTTTCTCGAGGGGGTTATATGAGAAACATTCCTGCTATTTGAAAATTATTTATATTTAAAAATATGCAGATATTTTTTTTGAAAAATACGATGCAGTTACTAAAAATCACGTTCAACTTGTAAGTTTTTTATCAACTAGATTACCAGCGTGATCTGCATCTGAATTTCTCTTTCACTCCAAATTATCACTAATTGAATTTGATAGACCAGACCATGAAGTGTGCACCAAAAAAAAATTCAAACTCAATTTTAACAACAATTTAAATGACATTCTCTTGAAGTTGAATTGAAGCTGTGTAAATAATCAAAAACCATGAATATAGAGTTAGCCATATTATAACCAAATGTATTAATATCCAACAAAACACTATTTTTGATCCAACCTAATGTAATCAAAGAATTAAGAGAATTTTATAGTGTTTTTGGCATAAATATAATTGGCCAACTTTGTTGAACAAGTCAGAATCAAAATCATCATCTCTTTACCATCTCAATATTGGCTGATTTTAATTCAGACTATGGTGCAGATCATCACATTTAATATATTGTTCAAATAAATATACCATTACCTGTTTTACCTTTATGATATTTTTTGTTGTTGTCCATTGTGATTCTGTCACCTTTATAATAGGCTAAGGAACTTTACTTTGTCACTAGGTGTGCCCTTGGAACAACCAGAATCCAAGTGGCACTATTGTTGTTCCTTAGCCTGCCACCACACCTACACGATGAAAGATTTTTGTGACCTATTTGATTTTATAGGTCCATGGTTGTTAGTGGCAGAATTTTTTGAAAAATAATTTTGTGGAGACCCAAAACTATTTATATATGTTCCTTTTGGCACCCAAATTTGTTTAACTTTGAGAGATTTTATATTTGTGCCTTTTGGAAGCCAAATTGGTATAGTTTTCACATGTTTGGGTCTATACCAACAATTATTGTGACCGTGTCCATATTTTCTACAAATTGTGCACATAGAATTTTCTTGATTAATATTGCTTTCAATATTTTCAGATTGATTATATCCAAGTCCTTGTCTAATCGTATTACCAATTTGCTTTCCTAATAGCATATTCAATGATTTTTCACCTTTTGAAAATTTATCTAAGGTCGTCGACAATTGTTGGACTTGTGTTTTGAGAGATTCATTTTCGTTTAACAATTGTGTGCACTTTTTAATAGAGTTCTCTCTCCTCGTATTTTCACTTTCTTTCAAAATCAGAATTTCATTTTCAAGTGATTTTATATTAATTTCTGATTTTTTGATTTCTTCTTCGAATGTTGGACACTTATCACACTTAGGGATCCTACTTTGATAGGTTTTAACTAATCGGTCAAGTTGTTTATTTAAATCTATAAAAGTATCGCATACTTCTCCCTAAGTCGTTCAAAACAGCCATTCACTTCGTGGAAATATATAAGTAATTCTGAATGAGAAATTTTTGATACCTCACTTGGCTCGTCATCATCACTGTCAGTTATTTCACCATGAAGACACAAGTCTGCTTTTTCATTCTTACTGTTAGTACTTTGATTATCTTCGTCACTTGTATTCCACATGGCTGCAAAACTTCTCCTTTTTGATTTCTTTTCAAAGTCGCGTCGATTTTGAGGACAATTGGGCTTGATGTGTCCGGGTTAGTTGCACTTATGACAGATGATCTTTGGTTCTTCTGGATTGTCTAATATTTTATTTATTCTGCTTTTCAATCTTCGGTTTAGAGCTGGATTTCCGTATTTGTAATACCACCTTTTGACTTTCTTTATTATCAGCTCCAACTCTACTGCTCCATCATCATCGTCATCATCATCACTTTTTGTTGTTCCTTTGAGAGCCATAGATTTCTTGCGAGTATCTCCTCCTTCACGCTCTTCCTTGAATTTCATTTCTAGCTCATAAGTGGTGAGATTTCCGATGAGTTCTCCGACTTTCATTTGTTTCAAATCTTTTGATTCTTGAATGGCGGTCACTTTGGCTTCAAAACTTCGTGGAAGGACTCTGAGGATTTTTCGGACTATCTCCAACTCTGTTTATGATTTTCCAAGAGCTTTTTATTTGTATACGATATTGGAAAGTCGTCTATGCATCTCTTTAACATTTTCTTCCTTTGCCATTGTGAAATTTTAGTATTCGTAGCTTAGCATGGCAAGGCGAGATTCTTTGACTTGAGATGTTCCTTTGTGAGTCACTTCTAGTGTGTGCCATATTTCCTGCGCAGTTAGACAATGTGAGACACGATTAAATTCAAATTGATCCAATGAACAGATAATAGAATTCATAGCTCTAGCATTAGCATTTTGTAATTTATTTTCTAGTTCTGTCCATTGATTCATCGGTTTATCTATTTCCTGATTGTCTACAATTATAGTTGGTGCTCTATAACCTGTCTCAACAATGTTCCAAGCGTCAATGGTTTTTAGAAAAATTTTCATTCTATTTTTCCAATAAGCATATTCACCATTGAACATTGGTGGTATGACTATGGATTGACCCTCAGCAAAAGCATTATTAAAAGAAGCCATTTTAAAAATTCAAACTTTTAAACAAAAACTGATTTTTGAAAGATGAGTTTTTAAAACAAAAAATTGACTTCTATTCCTAGCTCCGATACCACTTGTAGGATCAATTTCACCCTAGAGGGGGGGGGGTGAATAGGGTGATGGTGTTAATTATAAAAATTAATTGCGGAAGCTTATAAAATTATTTCAACACAGATCACAGAATAATAGCAGCACGGAAAAAATAGCAGAATAATAAAATGCAGAGATAGAACGACACAGAATTTACCCAGCTTCGGCAAAACCCTGCCTACGTGCTGCCCCCAAGGTTTCTACTAGAAATTAAGTAGTCATACGCTTACACATGTAAACTCGCGACACCCGCTACTGACTAACCTAACTCTACGCTCAAAACCCTGCCACAAATCAGCCACTGAGTTGCGAATTCTCAAACTACGCCACGTAGCTTGTCCCCTAGTCACACGACTAGTAAATTGTAACGACCCATAATTTCTGTCAATTAATTTTTTTTATTTAATTGATTTTAAATATTAATGAGTGAAATTTATAAGTCGAATAATTTTATTTCGAATAATTGGATTTAATTGGATAATTAAATTGATAATTTAATAGTTGAAATTACAGAAAGAATTGAAAATTGGGTTAAATATGATTGAAAATGATTTGTAAAATTTTATTATATCAAATTGTAGTTAGAATGATGTTATAGAACTTTTAAAATCAAATTAAAAGTTAATTTGTGAAAATTGAATATTTTAATATTTAATTGACAAGTTAAAATAGTCATTTTTCAAACAGTCTCGGATTTCGACGAAACCAGTTTCATCGGATCTGTAATGTCATATTATTTTAAGGTTCAAATTTCGTGTCAATTGGATTTACGGTTTGTCCGGGGCAAGCTAAAACGCACAGAAATTTGGTTAACCGATTTAATTTAAAATCGATCGTTTATTGCCGTAACTCGCACAGATGACCGAATTAGCCTCCGAAAACTATTCCATTGTGTCCGGAACGCGGGTTAAACCCTAGAAACGCCGGTCATCGCGCGAGATTCAGAGTTTGGAAAATTGAGTGAATAGTGATTTTCGGTAGATTTTCTATAAAAGGACTTCACTCTCTTCGTTTGCAAACCCTCCCCCTTCTAAAGCTTCAGCCGGCCCTAATTTCAATGGCCACAAAAAATCGAAACTTCTTCCCTTAATCTCTTCCAATCCGTGAATAATTAGAGAAAACTTCCAACACGAAAGTCGAAGAGCTCGATGAGAGCTTCAAATCCATATGGAGATGATGAGTTTTGAAGCAACGAAGTGGAAGAAAATGCCCCGTGTTTGTGCTCGTTTTTGCACAGTTTTCGAGGCCATAGGGGAGGCCGAGCTCGACCTGGTGGCGGCCGAAGGTAGCTCTCGAGTGGGGCTTCGAAACCCATGTCTTTGATCGTCTTCGAAACGTCGTATGGTGGAGCAATGGTCGGTCAAAGATTGGAAGGAATGGGTTCATCTTCATGTAAATGACCTGGAGATGGAACAAACACGTGAAGGGAGGGGGGAGATAGCGTGGTGCGACCCAGATCTGGGGGCTTTGAAATCAATGGTTGCGATTGAAATTAGGTTATAAAATATAAAAGGAATTGTAAATTGATTTATAATTTAAATTGTACGATGTTTAAAATGTGATAACTTTTTCATACGAGGTCGAAACGCACGAAACGAATTGTGTTGGCTTCGTTTTGACGAGCACTACGCAATGGAGCTAGCTTGGAGTCGTTTGGAGCTAGTGAAAATTTCGGGTAAAATTAAACGTCCGTTTAATTTTATTCGAAATAAAACGCTGAAACTGGATTGAAATCCAGGTGAGAACTTCTCACTCAATCGAATCTGTTTCGATTTAAATTTTAAATAGTTATATTTAAAATTGCTTGATTGTATGTTTGAATGATGATTGTTATCTATTGATTTTTAAAATAGACATTATACGCCGTTATTAAGTGGAGGTTATTTATTAAAAACATATACCGCGAATATTTCACTGCAAAGTGAAATTGGTATTATTTATGTACTTGGAGTTGATTTCCCGCATTATATAGCGGATGAGACCCTATTGCGCCGTATAATAGAGGATAATAATTTATAAATCCCATATACCGTGATAATTCCGTCCTGGAACGGAATTGGTATTGTGCTAATGTTTGTGGATGCAGGGAAACAAGTTGGAGGGATCCAGCTGGATTACTCACCAGTATTTATTTAATTACAGATATTGTGATATTTGTTGATTATCATATCGATATATGATGTTTGGATGTCGTGTTTGACTATTTGGTGTGTTGCATCATCAGACCCATTTTTGGAGTTTTAAAAATGTTAAAATAACGATTTTGATTTTTAAGGGATTTTTAACGTGATTTTTGAAATTATACGTTTATTAAATTTTCTAATTGATTCATTTTAAATAATTAAAACGTTATAAATTTTTATGTTATGAAAATTAGGATTTTTGTGAAAGGAGGCAAGCTGGATGGCATGACGTATTCAATAGTATATAGTATTTCTTTTCCCCTGTTTGTTGTTGTTTGTTGTTGTACACTCTGATGATGTAATGTAATATGATGTAATGTAATAACTGATATAGTTCTTTGTTTAAAGATTATTCATTTATCTATTATATGTTGTTCCGCTGCGATTGTGAGATTCTGATATTGTTCTGTTGTTTCTTTCCGTTCTGCTCTACCCTTCTCTCTCTCTCCTTCTACCTCTTTCTTTTTCTTAAACCCTAAAGGTTCGGTTTTTCGGCCTTCGATTGCTCGGCAGTTGATATAGTGGACGTATTGATGTCGGTTTTCGTAAGTTGAAGAACCGGGTCCTCACATTTGGTATCAGAGCATATGGTTAAGCGACAACCCTGCTCTGTTGGGTGTTAATCATTAGAGATAGAGTCAGTAGTACTCTAGAATGAGCCGAGTGTAATAATAGATATGAGCGCGTATTTGTTAGTGAATATAAAATTTGTTTTATATTGTGATGATTGGTTTGTTGAGTGGTATATGGATTCTGGTCGGTATCGTCGGAACAACTTTATCGATAGGGATCTCTAAACACTTGTGCAGAACAATTTGACACGATATTGTTTTAAAATAGGGTAAATGAAATAATTTTACCTTGATTATATTTTATATAAGAAGGAATAATTTTTCAGAATTATTAAAGTGTATATGAATTGATTGTTTGGTTGTTGAATAAGTTAAATAAAAACAACAGCTGTAAAAGAATGAATTGTATAAGCAAATGAATTATAAGTATGAAGTTATAATTAAAATGATTTACACTTGTGAAATAATCTTATATACAAGAAGTGAAATTACATAAGTAAAAGATTTATAAATGTGATTTATAATCTGAAAATAAAATTCCAGAGAAGTGTTTTGAAAGGATTTGATATTTTGAAAAATTGTTTTGGAGAAATTAAAGCTCTAAACTCTTTTCGGTCGCTGGAAAATAATTCTGATGATGATGGCGACATCATTGGTGTTTATTTTCGGGTTTCCAAAAGAGGAATTGCTGCTAGATTATTTTGAATAAAAGTTGATTGGAAAATTTGGATTTGGTTTTAGAAATTCAAAAGATAATTTGAATTGATTTCAAAAATGGTTTTGAAAGGTTGAAAAGACTCTGGAATCCTATTTAAAATATTTATGGGAATGATAAATGAGTTAATAACTTATACAATTTGAATTTTGATAGAATAAATTTAACTTAAATGATGGAGTTAAATTAAAGGAAGTATAAGTGAATCAATAAAAATCCAAGTGGTAATTGTTGAATATAAGTTGTATAACTTATGAAATGAGAAAATGAAAGTGAAACAAATTGTTAAAAATGGTTAAACAATTTTGTTAAGCAAAATAAATTTGAATTTGAATAAGTAATGAAATTTGACTTTGGTAAAAGTTAAATAGAACTTACTTCAGAATTGGAATCTGAATTGGATTTATAGGTAGAAATTTAAGTTAAATTAAACAAATGATGTTTAACGGAATATAACTTAAGTGATGTTGAATGGAGTTGATTTTGGTATGAAAGTAAGATGATAAAGTGAATTAATGAAATGAAGTCATTAATGGATATGAACTTAGAGTTATATAAATGAAATTCAACTTTATTTGTTAAATGAATTAGCAATTGAATTAATGAATGGATTGAATGTTAATCAATCGAATGTAAATGAATTGATATGGTATAATAAATATAAGTGTTAATTCATTAAAAGCTAATGTTATTGGAAGTTGAATAATTGAATGGAAGTCAATTTAATGTTAAACCAATTGGAATTAAATGTGTTAAACCAAATTGAATGTAAATTAAATAATTTGGTTATGTTGAATATACATTAGTTGTTACTTGATTGTTCATTGATTGTGTGTAAATTCATTAACTATTAATGAAGTTGAATTGATAAAATTGGAAGCTAAGTCATTGAATTCAAATTGGAAGTGAACTAATGTAAATGTAAATTAGTGAATGTTAACTAATTGAATTGAGAATGAATGTTAGTAAAATCCAACGTTAATGAATCAAATGTGATTTAAATTGAAAAAAACCAATTCAGTGAATATAAATGAGGGGTGAATTTATATTGATTTGGTGGTTGCATTTGTTGTTTTGTTGCATTTGCTATGTTGGTATATATAGTTGATGGTATATGATGTATATTGATACTATTTTCATATGTGCATGATTCTCATTGTTTGTTGAGTGTTTAGTAGGTGCGGATTGCGCTTGCTTCGCATATGGAGCTCGCTTTCACGCTATATTAGCCGTATATGCTCGCTAATAATATATAAGGTACATATCTCGGATTAAATATCGTACTTTTACACTTTTTTCCCTGCGGGATGCCTCATCACTTGATGAGATGTATATTTGTGATATATATACTGTCATTTTTTTTCGGATCGAGCCGCGCAAAGGAGACTCTGGCGATTTTTTCCGAAAATTTAAGGCGTTAGAATATTTTTGATAAAATTGGAAAATTTTGAAAACTATAACTTTGATTTTTAGTTGAAAGTTAAACGATATTGGTTGGTTTTGAAAAGATAACCAAGTATGATTTGAAAACTTAGTGAAGATATTGTAAGAAGTTTAACTATGGTTTTGGAAAGTTAATGGATTCTGTAACTTTTCTTGCTTGGTAATTTCGAGGACGAAATTCTTTTAAGGGGGGAAGTTTGTAACGACCCAGAATTTCTGTCAATTAAAATTTGTATATTTAATTGATTTTAAATATTAATGAGTGAAATTTATAAGTCGAATAATTTTATTTCGAATAATTGGATTTAATTGGATAATTAAATCGATAATTTAATAGTTGAAATTACAAAAAGAATTGAAAATTGGGTTAAATATGATTGAAAATGATTTGTAAAATTTTATTATATCATATTGGAGTTAGAATGATGTTATAGAACTTTTAAAATCAAATTAAAAATTAATTTGTGAAAATTGAATATTTAATATTTAATTGACAAGTTAAAATAGTCATTTTTCAAATAGTCTCGGATTTCGACTAAACTAGTTTCATCGGATCCATAATTTCACATTTTTGTAAGGTTTCAAATTTCGTGTCAATCGGATTTACCGTTCGTCCGGGGCAAGCTAAAACGTACAAAAATTTGGTTAACCGATTTAATTTAAAATCGATCGTTTATTGCCGTAACTCGCACAGATGACCGAATTAGCCTCCGAAAACTATTCCATTGTGTCCGGAACGCGGGTTAAACCCTAGAAACGCTGGTCACCGCCCGAGATTCAGAGTTTGGAAAATTGAGTGAATTGTGATTTTCGGTAGATTTTCTATAAAAGGACTTCACTCTCTTCATTTGCAAACCCTCCCCCTTCTAAAGCTTCAGCCGGCCCTAATTTCAATGGCCACAAAAATTCGAAACTTCTTCCCTTAATCTCTTCCAATCCGTGAATAATTAGAGAAAACTTCCAACACGAAAGTCGAAGAACTCGATGAGAGCTTCAAATCCATACGGAGATGATGAGTTTTGGAGCAACGAAGTGGAAGAAAATGCCCTGTGTTTGTGCTCGTTTTTGCACAGTTTTCGAGGCTATAGGGGAGGCCGAGCTCGACACGGTGGCGGCCGAAGGTAGCTCTCGAGTGGGGCTTCGAAACCCATGTCTTTGATCGTCTTCGAAACGTTGTATGGTGGAGCAATGGTCGGTCAAAGATTGGAAGGAATGGGTTCATCTTCACGTAAATGACCTGGAGATGGAACAAACACGTGAAGGGAGGGGGGAGATAGCGTGGTGCGGCCCAGATCTGGGGGCTTTGAAATCAATGGCTGCGATTGAAATTAGGTTATAAAATATAAAAGGAATTGTAAATTGATTTATAATTTAAATTGTACGATGTTTAAAATATGATAAATTTTTCATACGAGATCGAAAACGCACGAAACGAATTGCGTTGGCTTCGTTTTGACGAGCACTACGCAATGGAGCTGGTTTGGAGCTAGTGAAAATTTCGGGTAAAATTAAACATCCGTTTACTTTTATTCGAAATAAAACGCTGAAACTGGATTGAAATCAAGGTGAGAACTTCTCACTCAATCGAATCTATTTCGATTTAAATTTTAAATAGTTATATTTAAAATTGCTTGATTGTATGTTTGAATGATGATTGTTATCTATTGATTGTTAAAATAGACATTATATGCCGTTATTAAGCGAAGGTTATTTATTAAAAACATATACCGCGAATATTTCACTGCAAAGTGAAATTGGTATTATTTATGTACTTGGAGTTGATATCCTGCATTATATAGCGGATGAGACCCTATTGCGCCGTATAATAGCAGATAATAATTTATAAATCCCATATACCGCGATAATTCCATACTGGAACGGAATTGGTATTGTGCTAATGTTTATGGATGCAGGGAAACAGGTTGGAGGGATCCAATTGGATTCCTTACCAGTATTTATTTAATTACAGATATTGTGATATTTGTTGATTATCATATCGATATATGATGTTTGGATGTCGTGTTTGACTATTTGGTGTGTTGCATCATCAGACCCATTTTTGGAGTTTTAAAAATGTTAAAATAACGATTTTGATTTTTAAGGGATTTTTAAAGTGATTTTTGAAATTATACGTTTATTAAATTTTCGAATTGATTCATTTTAAATAATTAAAACGTTATAAATTTTTATGTTATAAAAATTAGGATTTTTGTGAAATATAATCAAAGCATGATTTTTGAAATAAATAGTTGATAAATTTATAAAATGGTTTAAATTGGGATTTTTGAATTATTATAAACGGTTTATATAAAAGATTTATAAAATTGATATTTCATAAGTTAAAGATATTTGAATTATAAAACGAGCTTTTATAAGTGTTAAAATAAAGTTGTACCTAGTTTTATAAGTAAATAAGAATTTTAGATTTATAAATTAATGATGATATAAAAGAATGGATTTGTGAATAAATGGATTATAAGTAATTTACTTATAAATTAGATTTTGGGTATAAAATTGAGTTATAAATAGAATTGGTGAATAAAGGAGATTTATAAATCAAAGGCTTTATAAATAGAAATGAAATTTATAAACATTGTTTATAAATCAGAAATCAATTGAATCTGATAAATTAAACGTAGAAGTTTATTAAAGGTGATATATTCACGATTTTGGATAGCGAATTATCCTTTATATAATATGGGTAAAAATAAAGAGGTTGGTTAGGGAGTATATCCACGATTTTGGACAGTGGATAATCCTTTGAATAAGATGTGTAGAAACGTTAAATTTGGTTAACGTAGTATATTCACGATTTTGGACAGTGAATAGTATATTAAAGAAATGTTTTGGGGAAGTGATGTTTTAAATAGAATTTAAAAGGATTTAAAGATGTTTTAAAATGTATTATGAATCGAAACCATAGATTTCAATATTCATTGTTGAAATAAACGTTTTCGAGAAATAGAAGGAAATGGTGGACTATAACACTGTTGTTATAGTAAATGATTTCCGAAAGGAAATGTTTTATATAGTATTGGAATTTATATATCTATCTTAATTTCGAATCCCTATACTAGTGATTTTGGGTCGTCGTAACGATGTTTTACGCAACATTCGTTTTGGCCCAAATAAATGTGTTTAAGAGAATGATTTCTTAAAGAATGAAATATATACTTAACGTTGATTTAAGTATATTGAGTATTTTCCAAGTGTCGAAAATAAATGGATTTATGAATTACTTAGTATTGAATAAGTATGGAAATGTTTTCCAATATGAAGTGAATGTTTTGAGATTTTATCTTTTAAAGATAAATTAAAAATGAATATTAGAAATCGATTTGAAAATCGTATATTCATAGATATTTTGGGATTGTAAATTCATTATGGAATTTACAAAAGAAAGGGGAATTTGTTTAAAAATAAACGTTGATTTATTTTTGAAGTGTGAGAATAAATTTACGGATTTGGAACGTAAATATAAAGTAAATCGGTAAGGATTTATTTAATTGGTTTAAATGACCCATTTTGAAATGAAAGTGTTTCCGTTTAAGGAAATTGATTTGAAATTTGTTTTCAAATGGTTGAAGTGTGGAAATTGTATATCTAGTAAAGATATTTTGGGAAAAATAAATAATTTGGAAAATTATTTGGAATCTGGTGATGTTGCGCATGCCTACTGATAGTTATATAACCGACTATCAATATTTACCTTCAAATAGGTATTTGTTGTGATTTGCTTGAATTTGAATGCCACACTTATTTTTAAAATAAGCGCTCACTATTCGGGTTAGCCGGGAAAGGACATTAGGGTCGTATAACCCATTCCGAATATGTGATACGTCGTTATGGATTGCATTTGATGACCGGTGTTGAAGACCAGATATTTGTGAAAATGGAAGGATTATCGTCGAATATTTCTGCATCGGCTGATCCCCGATGTAGAAATTTATTACCCTTTGTGATGGGAAGTCCGGTCGTGATTAGTAAATATCCGGATTGCAGGAACTTCTTTGTAAGTGCCTTCGGTTCCGTTCGATCCCGGAACGGACTTGTATGGATGTGTGTCTGACGTTACAGTTTGAGATGTAAAGCTGGTTTCTATCAAATATATTTTCGTTGGTGGCGGAGAATTTATTCTCTTAGCTTAACACCCTTAGAGGTTATGTAGTTGATGGTTACTAGTGGTACATTCCTAAATTGGTAATGTGGCATACGAAGTGCTGTTGAGCATTTGATGATCAAAGCACGACTTTTGTATAAAGCGTGGCTTTGTGGACGAGACTTCGTCGGACCTCACACCCCGGAAATGGTCAAAACAGGAAGGATGCGGCAAGGTTATTAGGGGGTAGCGCCCCTTTAGTGTATGTCATTCCTTCTGGATAGAGGTGGTATCATGGTATGGAGCCCAGATACTTAACCTATGTTGTTGCTGCAAATTTATTGTTTTTTGGTTGTTGGAAATCGAGGATCCTCGGATATAGATCGGTTACGATCGGGGAATGACATATTCGTGTCAGTAGTTACCCAGTTAGGGGTAATCCGGCCTTGTGTTGGCAGAGATCCGGTTAGGTTCTCGGGGCGTCTTTTCAGAGGCGTTTCCATGTGGCAATAGGAAGTTCCTTGGCTTGACCATTTGTTGGAAATCCAAAGAAACAATACGAACCTTGTGCGGTTTTAGTTGTAGAACCTGCCATCTAATATGGTAGCTATAGTAGGCATAATATAATTGTACCTATGCTGGCTAAGATTTATATCTTTACTTTCGAAATGGTTTTTCCTACACTATGCACTAATAATAATATCAAAAATGATTTGATTTTACGTAGTAAGCATCTTTGACTATCATAAGGAGAAATCTCCCCCAAGTCTGTGTTTGCATTGTGTGTGTGCCGGGAGGACTTATGGTAGTTACATTTTCTAAAAAGCATTGCGAATCTATTTTAAAATTATCCTGTACTTTGTTTTAAAAATAAACTATTTTAGTTCTCACACCAGTCTCATGACTGACTCGGAGTTTATTATTTTCCTTCCTAAACTCTGGGTGCCCAACAATTTCTACACGGGCAGTCTAGAGTTAGGTTATCAGGATATTCTGGAATTCAGGAGTTGCAGGAGGCAAGCTGGATGGCATGGCGTATTCACTAGTATATAGTATTTCTTTTCCGCTGTTTGTTGTTGTATACTCTGATGATGTAATGTAATATGATGTAATGTAATAACTGATATAGTTCTTTGTTTAAAGATTATTCATTTATCTATTATATGTTGTTCCGCTGCGATTGTGAGATTCTGATATTGTTCTGTTGTTTCTTTCTGTTCTGCTCTACCCTTCTCTCTCTCCTTCTACCTCGTTCTTTTTCTTAAACCCTAAAGGTTCGGTTTTCCGGCCTTCGATTGCTCGGCAGTTGATACAGTGGACGTATTGATGTCGGTTTTCGTAAGTCGAAGAACCGGGTCCTCACATAAATACAACGGTTTGAGAAGAGTTTTAAAATTAAAAACAAATTTAAAACAAAACTTAAAATAAAGCCCTTATTTAATTAAAAAGCTAAAGCCTTATCCTTAGTAACAAAGGCCGGCCCCTTCTATCTTTATTCTAGCCCGTTCATTTTATTTTGTAAGAATGGCGGCTCTTCATTTCTTTTCCTTGTTGGATCAAAATTAGGGCTTCGGAGAGCTTTGATGATGCCGATCGATTTCGTTGCTCTTGTCGATTAAAATCGATTTCCTTCTCTATTGATCATCTGCTTGCCTTGAGTTGATCGATGTCTCTTTGAGTCGCGCTCGGCTATTTCTCTTGATTGTTCTGTGAAATTAGGGTTTTGATGAAGTTGGCTTGGTTGCTTCGAGATGATCGAATTCGACTTTTCTTCTGGTATGTTAATTGTTCCTTTTGCTTTCTGGATTGATTGCTTGAATTCGATGATAATTGCCGATGATGTCGATTGTAATTTATAACAGTCGAATTCCTAAATTTACATCGTATATTTCTTATTTGAATTCGTCAAAACATTTTCTCTGCCACTTGATACCGCTTGAACGTTTGAGATTTTACTGACTTGTTCAATTCGAATCTTTCCTTTTATTCACTGTCACGGTTTTAGCTTGAAATCGTTCGATCGTTCCTTGATCGTTACGGCAGCTACTTTCCTATTTTATTTGGATTTGACTTTTGACTTTTTCCATTTTTATACTACGTTGATTTCTGACTTAATTAAAATTCGATATTGATTTGTAAATTCAACTTCATTTTTCTGATGCTTTGACTTTGGTCACTTTTGCATATATGTTGAACTCATTCCTCCACTGTGGCCTTCGACTTTACGTTCTCTGGACGTGAATTTGTAGTCTTTGTATTGTCACTGTAATGTATTCTTCAGCTTGGATATTGTTGGTCTCTGATTCATTGTTGTTGCTCTTTGTATATTTTGATTGCCATATCCTGTGCACTGATATCTGTAGCTTGCATGATACATTTCTTTGCTTCATATGTTTTGGATGTTGACTTGACTTGATGCTGGTTTGAGGCCGTGCTTGCATGTGTACCACTGATCATATGTTACTGTCATACACCTGTTGCACTTGCAGTGTATTGATTATTTGAGTCTTGTTCATCCAATTCATTGATCCAAATTACTTTTGCTCTTTGGTCTGCATTGTGTATATTCATGATGCCTTCTTGTGATGTTGCTCTACTTAGTGTTAGCATTGCTTTGGTCAGGTTGCATACATGTGAGTTGTTCTATTTATGCACATGTACTGTTTCATGTGCTTGTTCCTTCTGTAGCATGCATATAGCCATACTGTTGCAGTCTTTTGTGGTTTCAATCATGTAATTTGTTCTGTGCACACTTTGATCTTGGTTTGCATGTCAATTGTCTTTGATGCATTGCCCTGTACATTTTGTTGCTTGATTATGGTCTCTGACTTCACTGATTATCACTTTGATTTTGTGGTCCCTGTGTACTCCGGCTCTGACCATCGTTATGTTCATCCAGAACATTTTCAATCTGCTGTATTTGGGTATTTGCAGTTGAGTTGTAACTGCTGTTCTTGACTTTGGGTTGCATTGATTTTCATTGTTTCATTTTGTAGTCTGGTCTTGGAGCAGTTGCTATGCCTTTGTGCATTTCACTGTGTTCAATTGAGTTTGGCATTGTTTTGGTTTTTCATGACTTGAATGCGGCACTGTTGTATTAAGATTTGTACATTGAGTTGAATCCAGCTTAAACGCTCGGATTTGACCTTGTGCTCGTGTCGAGATTTTATTTATATTGCACCTGAGTTGACCCGTCTTTTTATTTTGGGTTTGACCTTGTGCTCACCTGTCCCTGTAACATTATCAAGTGTATATCGGTGTGCATGGCCTTGTGGCATGTACAGTGATACACTGTGCATGTCACATTGTTCGTGTGTGATGAATTCAAATATAAATCATGACGAACAACCCAAATAACCGAGGAAAATATTATTTTCAAAATTCACTTTTTATTTTATACCGCAAAAATATTTCCTTTTCAATTTTACCGCTTCAAAATTATTTTTGCAGATTTCTCAGATGCTGGATTCTAACTGAAATGAAGTTGAAGATAAACTACGAGTGTGAGTGATATGTAGTGAGGACTTTATGTAAATTGAATTGTGATGTAATCATAAATTGTATATATATATATAGTGAGAGCTTGAATTTGTACTATTCAAAAATTGTAATAAATATTTGTTTGAATAAAATTCTGTTTGAATTCAAATTCTGTGTTATTTATTTTTATTCAGCAAATAATTATTTAATCTATGAAAAATAACATAGTACATTATCAAATACATTTAAACGAATATATATATATATATATGTTTATTATCATCAAACAAAAATCATATAAGCGCATATTCAACAATAGGGATGCGAGATCAGTCTAAAGTACATAGAAGTCCTCCCAGTTAAATCTGGCTACCAGAAGTGTAACTTTGGGGACTGATGTGAGACATCGCCTATAATAAATAAACTTGATGGATGCAAGGTTAGTCCCGATTTTGTAGAGTAAGTCTGCTTAGTTAATCAGGCCACTAGTACCTACAAACTGTCAGACTAATCTGAGACGTCACAATTTGGGTCATGGGTCATAGTCACGTTTTGAATACGATAGGAGGAGATCTTTGAAGGGGTCTGCTTCAAGTTTAGGGGTATTAAGTGACTATTGTAGGGTTTGCCCCTCTTCCATATAAGAAGTATTAAGTGACCTTATGAGATTTCTTACGATGTCAGTTAGGGAGAGCCATAGAGGGACCCGCTTGGGTTAGGTATTAAATGATGGGGACTTGTTTATTTTACAGATATTAAAAGGTAAGAAAAGTCTTTGAGATTACATTTAAAGTTATTGGTATGGTATAGTTTTAAACGTGTAAGACATATTACTTATCTAGATGATACTTCCCAAATATTATTATGGTAAAGCTTGAGATTTTTATTCACCAGACACTATTGTTATGACCCCTTCTCATTACAACACATAGGTTAGAGGAAACAAACGCTGATTTAAGGGATGAAGGTGGAGATGAAGAATTGTGGTAGTTATCTTTCTATTTATGCTTTTTAAATATTTTTTTAATATACCCAGTTTAGTGAATTATGTTATTTTGGAATATTGTATTGTAGAGGTTTTATGAAGAAGTGTTGTGGATTTGGCAATGACATGTTATATTTCTGAAATGGTTTTCTTTTATGAAATGGGTACTTATTTCTGGCATTATATTTTATCCATTCTGCAGTGAGATTCTGAAAGTATAAATAGATAGCTCTTTGTACTATGTACAGTTTAAATTTTATCAACCAATAACTAGCTTTGAGATGGGCCTAAGGTTCGATAGGCTTTTATTGAACCGAAAATTAGGTCCATTTTGGGGCGGGTTGTTACACGCATGCAATGGCATGGCGGGGACATATGAGGAGACGTCAATCTATGGCTATGAGCATTTGGGTGCGATGTTGGCTATTGGCTTGCTTTTAAATGGTGATAGTGAAGAGCTGAGGTTGGTGAGATTAAATTCGTTCCTTCATACATCGTTTGTCTAGTTATTAAACTCACAACCATGCTCAATTCTTTTTGTTTGGTTGCCTATGTTAGATTGCCTTTGTATGGCACGCTTTGATTATGGCCGTGAACGTTTGAATTGGTTGAAATATAGTTACGTGCTATTGTTCAATCGTTTTTGTAATGAATTTAAATTGAAGTTGGCTGAAAATATATTGTTAATTTCAGTAAAATATAGATATTTTTTTGGTAAGGATGTGATCCTTTGTTGGATAATATAGTTTGGTTATCGTTGGTTTTGAAATTGTATATACGATGTTTGCATGTCCTTGTTTTGCTTTGTAATGGCCAAATATTGCACTTGAAATTGACTAGGAAGGGAAATTTTGAATTAAATACTTCTCGGGAGTATATTATAAATGAAAAAAATTTATTGGATAATATCATTTTTGAAATGAACGATATGGAAATTTTGTCATATAGAAAAATATTACAAAAAACATATATATATATATATATATTAAATTTAAATTTTGCCATATAAAACAATATTATGAAATATATATATATATATATGTGTATATATATATATATATTGTTGTCCCGCCTATTAACTAGGCATTATGTAGACGAATCTGATGAGTCAAACTTCGAATTATCAAGGCAAGGCATATGGAGAGATGACAACGAAGCGCAAAAACCAAAGTACAACCAAGATCATGACACCAATATAAATCCACCATAAAAATTCCAGAAGCCCAAACTTCACAAGTAAGGGGTCGGTACCGACCATCCCTAAGGGTCGGTACATACCCATAAAAACTCCACCATTGGAGTCCATCTTCTACCCACCTACCTTATTTTATACTAGGGACCTATTTCCATGTTATTTTGTTGATTCAACGCGATTCTCTATCAATCTCCCTGAACTCTTGAATCTATAACCTTGTTATTCTACAACTCCGTCATTTGGACCGCTGAACAAGCTAATATTGGTACAGACAACAACCGAATCACAAAGCTAACCACGAGATGAGACAAAGAGTTGAAGCAAGCCATTTTGGCCATATTACGGGTCGGTACCAACCCCTACTCCTGGAGTTGTACCGACCCATCCGACCTGATGATATGGCACTCTATTTTCATGAAGAACTGGTCTATAGCAAGAAGAACGATCTAGAGATATTTAGTGTGAGATTTTTGGCTCCATACCTCTATAAATAGAGAGGTAGTGCTCTGTTTTGAGGATTTATTAGCTCTTGTTCCACTCTACTCTATATTCTTGTAATTTTGAAAAGGGGCATTTCACCAGAAGGACAAACTTTGCAGTCCAATTAGTTTCTAAGACACACATTCAAAGAAATTACTTTCAAGGCCAAAGTCAGTAGAATAATTACTTTCAAGGACAAAGTCAGCAGTCCAATTACTTCCTAGGACATAATTTCATTGGTTTTTAGGCCCTAGAAACTAATTATTTTACCTTTTGTCCTTGAAAGAAATTATTTTAGTTGCGTGTCCTAGAAACTAATTCCACTTGATAGAGAGGCCCTTGTGGCTAATTTCCACTTTTGAAAATCTAAGTATCGGAGTCGTACCGACCCTTGAGAACTTCTTCCTCCAAGTCAAAAGATAAGCAATAAAATCATTAAGCGGACTTAGGCCTGAGTTTGCCGAACCTCTATTAATCTCTATGTGTTCATTTCTTACTCGTTTTAATTTGTTTTCTTCACTTTTTATTCTCAACTATAACTTCTGGTTGTGTGCCCCATTTCGGTTCAAACGTGTGTGTGTATGTGTATATGTATGTATGTATATATAGCAAATATGAATATTTTAGATTTTTGAAAAGAAATTAATTTTTATGGTATTTTTTATATGGGAATTTATGAAAATATGCTTTATTTATCTATGATTAATAATATTTGAAGGATTTTTATAAAAGAGGGCTTAAATTTCATTTTTCAGTGGTGGTAAGTATAATTTTATGAGAACCGAAAAGGTATGAAAGTTTGTAAAATAATATTTTGAAATTATAAAATGGCTAATTATGATTTATTTATAATAAAACTAATAATAGTCTAAATTTATTATTACATTTCATGAAGCATGATTTTTGGAAGTAATCTTGATCGAATTTGGTCAATTGTAAAAAAAGGGGGAGGTTGAGATTGGTAACCTTAGAATTCTTTTGATTAAAGAAGAAAGGCTTGTTGAGTTGGCGAGACGAGCTATAAGGGGTTGATTGCCTAATCAGTGTAAACATGAGTCCATTCACTCCAAACATTCGGTACACTAGAAATCCGCCAGATTTCAAATTATCTACGTTGAAAACGTACGATGGAAAGATGGATCCAATGGTTCATTTGATGAGTTACATCCGGCATATGGAGGTGTTAAGTGCGTCCGAAGAGGTTATGGGATGGTGTTTCTTATTATATTTGACAGGGTTGGTGGCATTATGGTTTAGATAGCTAGAGAATGGTTCCATCATCACATAGGCCGAGTTAGAAACAAATTTATGAAGCAGTTCCGAGTCCATATCTCATGACCCAAGAATGTAATGATGTCAACAAGTAAGAAGCAGAGAGCTGGAGAGACCCTAAGGAGTTTTCTAACAAGATACAATGTGGCGGCTGCCGCGGTTGATAAGCCAGACCCTTCAATGATGCTAATGGTGGCGCTTTCAGGAATATCCGCTAAGATGAACTTCAAGATTGCACTGGAACGTGATCCTCCAAGGGTTCTGTAGAATTTTGTCATGAGGCTAAGAGATTCCTGTATCAAGAGGATGCCAAGGTTGATCAAGAAGAAATCGGTACTGTGGATGGAATAGGGCCGCCCGTAGAAGGATCCAGAAAGGCAAATGGAAAAGGATGATGGATGACGGGTTTGATGAATCAAAGTGGTAAAGGAGGGAAGTAAAATTCTCTTCTTACATAGATGTAACATCCCAAAATTATCAATTAAAATAAACTATATATTTTAAACCTTGCAATTTAATTTGAAAATAAGTTGGAAAAAAATCTTAAACAAATAAAATAAGTGAAAATTAGATATGAATAAA
This sequence comes from Allium cepa, assembly GCA_030765085.1. Lineage (NCBI taxonomy): Eukaryota > Viridiplantae > Streptophyta > Magnoliopsida > Asparagales > Amaryllidaceae > Allium > Allium cepa. The sequence goes on from CM060934.1 coordinate 610,730,988, forward strand.
ATTCCAAATTTTTTTTGAGTTTAAAATATTGAAATAATGAATGTTTTAAAAAAGTCATTTAAATTTAAAATCTTATATATATGTATATTGCATGTATGAGTAATATTGAATACATATTGGAATTTAATTTAAATTTGTTCAAGAATGTATAAATGTTTATATTTCAAGTTTAAAATTGAAGTTTGAATTTAAATTTAAAATAAATGTTTTAAAAATAAGTAGCATTTAAAATCATTAAGATGTAATATATGTAATGTAAATATTGGTTAAATTCTTTTAACATTGTACATATATATATATACATATATACAAATGAATAAAGAGATAAATTTATTTATAAAGTGTATATAATATAGTAAATAAAATATGTAAAATTTCTTTTGACTTGAAAAAAAGGAATTTTTTTTTATTACTAATGCTTAACATTGCACATGGGTTAGGAGTAAAGAGATTAACAAAATGATATCTCATGATTATCTTTGTTTACAAATGGCATGAAGACATTATTACTTAATAAAATAATCAAATAAAAAATTTAAGAAAAAAAACCTTTCAGCTTCCAAATTCAAATTTTTAAACCTCTAAATCTCTGAAATTAAGTTACCAAGAAGATTTTGCAATCTTAACTCCAACACTCAAGCAAGAAAAAATCAGAAAGAAAAGAAAGAAAAAAAACTTCCAATCTCTTCTTTAAATTCAAAAGCTAAAATCTAAGAATCATCTTAAAGCTTCAAAACTGTAGTGATACACTCCATCTCTCAGGTAGATTTTAACTTGATAGTTTAATAAAATTATGATTTTGAAATCATATTTTAACAACAAATTCAAAACAAGACTGCAGATTTGTAAAAAACAGGGAGCTTCAAGTATTTGGCCAATGCAGTAATTTCTGAAAATAATTTTAAAGGCAAGTTACTTTTTTATTTATTTTGAATTTGAAGTTATAATCTGTAATGAAGCAAGAACTAAACAACAACATTAATAATTTGCAGGAGGAATTAAGATCCAAGATTAAATCTACTTTTGGTTTTCAAGTTTTAGGAAAAAAGAAGCTTCTGTGTTCTATAAAAAAAATCCTAACTGTAAGTAATAAAATAAAAACTACTGTTATTAATGACTTAAGTAAATGACCATGACAGAGTATAAGCAAAGATTTCCATTTGTAACTTGCACATTCAAAACTAAGAAAACATTAAAGTAGGAAAAGTAAGGGAGTTGCAGGCTTCATCTTCTTTTGATTTTGCCAGGAAACCCTTCTGTCTTCTGAAAAAAATGCGAGCAAACCTTACCTTCTGATCTGATTTATGACTTGATGCATGCTTGAATTAAAGTTGTGAATCTTCTTGAATGTATACCATGTATATATACATAGGTGTATGGCTGTGCATGCTTGTTGATTAAGTACATCTCCGTTTTAAGAATACAGGCTGTAAAAAAAAAAACCTGTTTCAGAAATTAAGAGCTCTTCCTCGAATCAGTTTTAGGCTTCGAGATCTAAGTAAAATATTTTTGTATGACCATGATTTAGGTTTTAAAAATAAATTTAGGTATAAGTTGTTAAACTATTTTCTGGAAATTATAGAAAAAAAACAGTGGAAAAAAAACAAGTTTCCAGGCCTGAGTCCTCTGTTCAAAAGAAACTCAGGTGAGCAAACCACTTGATCTTGATTTAATCTCTTGATGTCTGATGAGTTAAATATGCTTGTGTATTGTGTTAATCTGCCTGCCTATGTTTATACATGTGTATAAACCTGTGGTGCATGTCAGTATGTATTGTTGATTTCAGGTTTACAGGGTTTACAAACCTATTTAAAAATACTTACACCCCAAAAGAACGAGTGTTTAAGCTATGATCCTTAAAAGAAAAATAATGGTAATATGATAACATCATTTTTTTTAAATAAATACAGATGGATGTTTGAACAATTATTTCAAATTCAGAGATTTATAGTAATAACTAAACTTAAAAAAAATCAATGATTTTGATTTCATATTTCGGTTTTACAAATCGATTCATAGTACAAGATTATGAATTTAGATAATCATTACATGATTTTTAGATCTGAAAATCATTTGGATTTTAGAGTTGAACAGAAAATGGATTATCATCAATTTCCGGTGATCAACATCAATTCGTGGATCAAGCTTGACGTTGAAGATTGCTTGAGAGTTTGTGATCCTTAGAAAATCAGTGAATGAATTTTTATGGTTACTGGTGAAGATAGCCGACGTTAATTTAGGGTTTAGGATCCTATTGTGGTCACTGTTGGAATTGAGGAAATGACGTCATCGAGGTGAACCGGAATAGCTCGGAGGCAGTGGGATCGAAGCATCATGTCGTGATGCATCTCGAGTTGGGTGGACGAGATCCCAGGTGATCGGAATGGGCAATGCAAGTTGATTAGGTTGACTGTGTTGTTCCAGGAAAGGGGATTGATGGCTCGTTTGCGATTCTCTGATGATCTCGCGTTTGTGGGTGCTCGAGTCAGTGGTCGAAGTCGTCAGCGACTTATAGACACCAGTGAAGTTTTGGATTCGAGCTAGTTTTGGATTCGAGTCAGTGGTCAGTGGCTCTTTACAAGATGCTTATCTTTGTGCAACTTGATGAGGATTCGAGCTAGTTTTGGATTGAAGATGGAGTTTTGGAGTTTGGCATTGAAGACATTATCTTTCCGCTGCTATCTCTTGTATCTCTGATAGTATTGATATCGATTGTATCATTCTATTGTATTCTGTTGTATCCGATATTGTATCAAATGTTGTATATCAAATGTATTATTTCATTTTCTTCCGATGTGTTGTACTTAATGTGTTATACGCTCTGGCGAACCAGATTCGACGTTTGGATCTGCGACATTTGAATACGAGTGTCGTATTCGGTGCTGATTTTTGAAGGTCGAGTTAGGATCTTTACAGTGGTATCAGAGCTGAAGGTTAAAACTTTAGCTCAGGAGTATAACACATTAGGCAACTCATTAGAGATAGGGTGAAGTGTACCCTAGAATGAGTAATCCCTAAGATATCCGTCTGTATGCCTCAGTAAATTCTCTTACTATCCACTGATAGTGAGTATGAGTGCAAGAAGAGAACGAGATAGGGGACAGGGAAATACCATTAAATGGTCAATATCCTGCAGCAACGGAAATATCTTTCTTATCAATCTCCTTTGATTCGATTCCAATTTCTTTGATTGCTTCGTAGTAGCTCGAGGAAGAAGCTTCGGTGGGATGGTGGCCCTACGAATCGTAGATAAGTCTCTATTTCGTATTCTCTTGGTCAAATTTCTATCAGTTTTTCGTTCTTAATTTTAGAGAAATTGAAATTTGATAAATTGGTTAACTAAAATATAAAGTTAAATAATTTATAACGATAAAACAATTTCGATTAAAACCAAATTTGAAATTTTATTGTAATTGCTTGGGAGTATAAAAGTTCGAAGAAGGACCAGTTGGTGAATACTTTGTGATATTCCAACCTGGATTGAGTTTCTATTGTTTGTTCTGTTGGGTCTAGATATAGTCTACGAACGGTTAGTTATCCCTTCAAACTAACCAATGCCCATGTATATTTCTAGATCTGGATGACCCCGAGTATCTTGTAAAGAGTTAAATAGATGCGTTCTTGTATCTATTATTGATATTCTGATTTGGTGAGCCAAATACAGAATAGATAATCGGCTTGATTTGTGAGTCGATTCTCTATCTTTGCGTATCTATCCAATCTTGTTGTCTCCCCGGCAAATTTTGGGGATGAAATTTTCTTAAGGAGGGGATATCTGTAACATCCTAAAATTATCAATTAAAATAAACGATATGTTTAAACCTTGGAATTTAATTTGAAAATAAATTGGAAAAAAAAAATCTTAAACAAATAAAATAAGTGAAAATAGATATGAATAAAATTCCAAATTTATTTTGAGTTTAAAATATTAAAATTATGTATGTTCTAAAAAAGTCATTAAATTTAAAATCTTACATATATATACATATATATATATTTTGCATATATGAGTAATATTGAATACATATTGGAATTTAATTTAAATTTGTTCAAGAAAAGAGTGAATGTATAAATGGACATAAATGTTTATATTTCAAGTTTAAAATTGAAGTTTGAATTTAAATTTAATATAAATATTTTAAAAATAAATAGCATTTAAAATCATTAAGATGTAATATATGTAATGTAAATATTGGTTAAATGCTTTTAACATTGTACATATATATATACATATATACAAATGAATAAAGAGATACTTTTATTTATAAAGTGTATATAATATAGTAAATAAAATATATAAAATTTCTTATGACTTGAAAAAAAAAGAATTTTTTTTATTACTAATGCTTAACATTGCACTAGGGTTTGGAGTAAAGAGATTAACAAAATTATATCTCATGATTATCTTTGTTTACAAATGGCATGAAGACATCATTACTTAATAAAATAATCAAATAAAAAATTTCAGAAAAAAAACCTTTCAGCTTCCAAATTCAAAATTTTAAACCTCCAAATCTCTGAAGTTCAGTTACCCAAAAGATTTTGCAATCTTAACTCCGACACTCAAGCAAGAAAAAATCAGAAAGAAAAGAAAGAAAAAAAACATCCAATCTCTTCTTCAAATTCAAAAGCTAAAATATGAGAATCATCTTAAAGCTTCAAAACTGTAGTGATACACTCCATCTCTCAGGTAGATTTTAACTTGATAGTTTAATAAAATTATGATTTTGAAATCATATTTTAACAATAAATTCAAAACAAAACTGCAGATTTGTAAAAAACAGGGAGCTTCAAGTTTCTGGCCAATGCAGTAATTTCTGGAAATAATTTTAAAGGCAAGTAACTTTTTTTTATTATTTTGAATTTGAAGTTATAATCTGTAATGAAGAAAGAATTAAACAACAACATTAACCATTTGCACGAGGAATCAAGATCCAAGATTAAATCTACTTTTGGTTTTCAAGTTTCAGGAAAAAAGAAGCTTCTTTGTTCTATAAAAAAAATCCTAACTGTAAGTAATAAAATAAAAACTACTGTTATTAATGACTTAAGTAAATGACCATGACAGAGTATAAGCAAAGATTTCCATTTGTAACTTGCACATTCAAAACTAAGAAAACATTAAAGTAGGAAAAGTAAGGGAGTTGCAGGCTTCATCTTCTTTTGATTTTGCCAGGAAACCCTTCCGTCTTCTGAAAAAAATGTGAGCAAACATTACCTTCTGATCTGATTTATGACTTGATGCATTCTTGAAGTAAAGTTATGAATCTGCTTGAATGTATACCGTATATATATACACATAGGTGTGTGGCTGTGCATGTTTGTTGATTAAGTACATCTCTGTTTTAAGAATACAGGCTGTAAAAAAAACATGTTTCAGAAATTAAGAGCTCTTCCTCGAATCAGTTTTAGGCTTCGAGATCTAAGTAAAATCTTTTTGTATGACCATGATTTAGGTTTTAAAAATAAATTTAGGTATAAGTTGTTAAATTATTTTCTGGAAATTATAAAAAATATAGTGGAAAACAAAAAAAAACAAGTTTCCAGGCCCGAGTCCTCTGTTCAAAAGAAACTCAGGTGAGCAAACCACTTGAGCTTGATTTAATCTCTTGATGTCTGATGAGTTAAATATGCTTGTGTATTGCATTAATTTGTCTGCCTATGTTTATACATGTGTATAAACCTGTGGTGCTTGTCAGTATGTATTGCTGATTTCAGGTTTACAGGGTTTACAAACCTATTTAAAAATTCTTACACCCCAAAAGAACGAGTGTTTAAGCTATGATCCTTAAAAGGAAAATAATGGTAATATGATAACATCATTTGTTTAAAAAATTAGAGATGGATATATTGAACAATTATTTCAAATTCAGAGATTTACAGTAATAACTAAACTTAAAAAAAAAAATCAATGATTTTGATTTCATATTTCGGTTTTACAAATCGATTCATAATACAAGATTATGAATTTAGATAATCATTACATGATTTTTAGATTTGAAAATCGTTTGGATTTTAGAGTTGAACAGAAAATGGATTATCATCAATTTCCGGTGATCAACGTCAATTCGTGGATCAAGCTTGATGTTGAAGATTTCTTGAGAGTTTGTGATCCTTAGAAAATCAGTGAATGAATTTTTTTGATTACTGGTGAAGATAGCCGACGTTAATTTAGGGTTTAGGATCCTATTGTGGTCACTGTTGGAATTGAGGAAATGGCGTCGTCGAGGTGAACCGGAATATCTCGGAGGCAGTGGGATCGAAGCATCATGTCGTGATGCATCTCGAGTTGGGTGGACGAGATCCCAGGTGATAGGAATGGGCGATGCATGTTGATTGGGTAGACTGTGTTGTTTCAGGATGGGGGATTGATGGCTCGTTTGCGATTCTCTGATGACCTCGCGTTTGTGGGTGCTTGAGTCAGTGGTCGGAGTCATCAGCGACTTATAGACACCAGTGAAGTCGATCGTAGTTGGTCGTGGTGGTGTGCACGTTGCACTGGTGTATGGTGTATCTGGCTATGTTATTAGAATTTTGGGAAGAAGGATGAAGTGCGGGTTCATCTCGAAGAAACGTACGTATTTACTCGAGAAAAATGAGAAGAAAGGGTAACCCGAAGTTAAGCTCGAGTGAATCTCGAAATAGCCCGGGTTGGTGATCAAAATAGTTTTTGAATTAAAAACTTAATCAAGTTTTTAAAACACTATCCTAATTAAATGCTTTAATACCAGTTTTGTTAGTTAGATACAGTCTTAAAAATAATTAAGTCTAAGTGTTTTAATTCCTTATTTAAAAGAAAAAAAATTCTTAAGTTTATTATAAATAAATTTAAAATGATTTAAAGATATACTTAAATTTTTATTTTAAAAGTTTAACTCAGTAATATTAAGGATTTGTTAAAGAATGTTGAGATGGTTAATTAACTTTTAAAGCTTAAAGTTAATCTACATGTTAAAAGAAATTAATTTCTAGAAGTGAATCACTTAATAAAGGTAATTAAGCTAAATTTGTTAATAATTTAAGTTTGATTAATCAAGCAATCAATGAATAATTGATTTAAAGGATAATTTATTTCTTAAAAAAATATTACTTAAATGAAAGTAATTAGGGGTGGATAATTATCGATTAAAGATTGATTAATCAAGTATCTAAAGGATAATTAGTTTAAAAGAATAGTTAATTAATGTGATTAATTAATTTAGGTAATTAATTTGAGAATAATTAATTAATTAATAGAAGTGATTAAGAAATGACAATTAACTAAGGATTAATTTATTAATCATTGTAATTAATTAAGGATAATTAATCAAAGTATTAATTATAAATTAAAGGTTAATTAATAAATGATTAAAGAGTAATTAATCAAATTAATTTGTAATTAATTAATATTAATTAACCAGGATTAGTAAATTATTAATAAGTTATTAACCTGATTTAAATTAATCAGTTGATTAATAAATCTCACTTATGAATGTTTTGGATTCCTTTGAATGTTTAAATGGTTTGATATTCATCAAGTGATGCTTTGTATTCTGATATGTGCTGTAAACTATGATGTAATGTATTCATTCGTGATGTAACTTATTTATCTGTGAATCTGTGTATATAGATAAACGTTATTGGAATATGCCGCTTATCGATATTGTTATGATTGAATCTGCGATGATTGATGTTGTTGCACCTTTGTGTAAAACCCTTGGACCACACTATACACACACAAATGTGGATTGCACGAGGAAATCAGTTAAGTCACAGATTTTTAATGATTTTTAAAGGTTGAATTTTTTGAATCCAAAATAGTTTTGAAATTGGAATTGAAAGCTTTTGGAAATGAGTTTCAAAAATAAAAGTTATTTTGAATAACTTAATAAAGTTTTGAAATTTAAATAATTTGATTTGAATTTGAATTCAATATTTGAAATTGAATTCTACAATTTGAAAATTATGGTTTAAAAAGATTATACAAGTTATAAAGGTGTTTATATGAGTTCTTAACCATTTAAAAGGTGTTGTTTTGGGAGCTTAAATCTAAACCCAAGTTTTATACTTGAATGGCTTTAACTTATGTAAACGTAATCGGCTTTAACCTTGTGAAAGATTATTAAACCTTGTTTTGAAATCGAAGAGAGTTTTAAATGGTATATCTTTCATATAAAAGATTTGAATTGGAAATGGTTTAAAAGTTATGTATTAAAATTTTAATTGAAAGATTGGATAAGTTAATCTAATTTGAAATGAAATTGTTTTGAAAAGACGTGAATGAACCTTCATGGAAAATTGGTGAATTTTGTGAAATGAACCTTTTGTTTAAAAGATTTAAAATGGTAATTTGTTTTAAACCGTTTAAAGAAAGGTTTTGGATAATGAGTTTTGACTTAACTGAAATCCTATATCCATATGTTTTTAAATATAGCGTTCATTATTCGATTTAGCCAGGAGAGGACCTTGTGTCATATAACCCATTCCGAATAATGATACGTCGTTATGGATAGCATTTGAAGACCGGTGGTGAAGACCGGGTATTTTCGAGAATGAAAGGACAACCCGCTGATCGTCTCTGCACTGAGTCGCGCAGGTATAGAGATTTCCTAAGTGATGGGAAGTTCAATTGGGAATGTGAATACCCGGATTTGCAAGGGCTTCTTAGGAAGTGCCTTCGGTTCTGTTCGAACCCGGAACAGACTTGTATGGATGTGCGTCTGACTTTACACTTTGAGATGTTAAACCAGTTTCTATCAAATACATTTCTGTTTGGTGGCGGAGATTTATTCTCTTAGCTTGATACCCTTCTTTGAGACGTACGAGCTCAGAGATTATGTAGTTGATGGTTACTAGTGATACATTCCCAGTTAGTAATGTGGCATACGAAGTGTTGCTGATCATTTGTTGATCAAAGCATGGCTTTGTGAAAAGCGTAGCTTTGTGAACGAGACCTCATCAAGCCTCACAACCCGGTAATGGTCGAAACAGGAAAGATGCGGCAAGGTTTCAGGGGTATCTCCGCTAGCTTATGACCATTCCTTCTGGAAAAGTGTGGTATCTTGGTATGGAGCCCAGATACTTACTCATGTGGACATTGTAGTATATTTATTACTGTGTGATGTTGCTGGTGTAGAGGGCCCTCGGATAAAGGTCCCAAAGGACCGGGGGTGGCATATCTCAGGTTTTACTCGCTGGGAAGGGGGTAGCCGGCCTTGTGTTAGCAGAGTGCAGGGTAGGTTCTTGGGGCGTCCCTCTAGAGGCATTCCCATGTGGCAATAGGAAGTTCCTTAGCCTGGCCATTTGTTAGAAATCCATTCATCCAATACGCACCTTGTACGGTTTTAGTTGTATTACCTGCCATCTACTTATGGTGGCGCTCCACTGTTTGGATGGCAGCTATAGTAGGCATAGTCCGGAATGTCTATGCTGGCTAGGGTTAATATTATACTTTCAAAATGTTTTCCACTATGCACTAATAATAATATCAAAATGGTTTTTGCGTATCAAGCATTTTTGACTATCATAAGGAGAAATCTCCTCCAATTCTGTATTTGCATTGTGTGTGTGGCGGGAGGCCTTATGGTAGTTTCATTTTCTAAAAAGCATTATGGATTTGAACTTTAAAAGCTTTGTTTGCTCACACCAGTCCCATGACTGACCTGGAGTTTATTGTTCCTTTCCTAAACTCTGGGTGCCCACCAATTTCCATGCGGGCAGTCTAGAGTTGGATTTTCCAGATAGTTGAATAGTAGGAATTGATTCGTTAGCCTTCGAATCCCTTTGGATTTGTGGATCACATTTGCTACACTTCAGCATTCATGGCTGGCCTTGCTTATCTTTGTGCAACTTGATGAGGATTCGAGCTAGTTTTGGATTGAAGATGGAGTTTTTGGAGCTTGGCATTGAAGACATTATCTTTCCGCTGCTATCTCTTGTATCTCTGATAGTATTGATATCTATTGTATCATTCTATTGTATTCTGTTGTATCCGATATTGTATCAAATGTTGTATTTCAAATGTATTATTTCATTTTCTTCCGCTGTGTTGTACTCAATGTGTTATAAGCTCCGTTGAACCAGATTCGACGTTTGGATCTGCGACATTTGAATATGAGTGTTATATTCAAATGCTGATTTTCGAAGGTCGAGTTAGGATCGTTACAGTGGTATCAGAGCTGAAGGTTAAAACTTTTGCTCAGGAGTATAAGACATTAGGCAACTTGGGTGAAGTGTACCCTAGAATGAGTAATCCCTAAGATATCCGTCTGTATGCCTCAGTAAATTCTCTTATTATCCACCGATAGTGAGTATGAGTGCAAGAAGAGAAGGAGGTAGGGGATAGGGAAATACCATTAAATGGTCAATGCCCTGCAGCAACGGAAATATCTTTCTTATCAATCTCCTTTGATTCGATTCCAATTTCTTTGATTGCTTCGTGGTAGCTCGAGGAAGAAGCTCGGTGGGATGGTGGCCCTACGAATCGTATATAAGTCTCTATTTCGTATTCTCTTGGTCAAATTTATATCAGCTTTTCGTTCTTAAATTTAGAGAAATTGAAATTTGATAAATTGATTAACTAAAATATAAAGTTAAATAATTTGTATCGATAAAACAATTTCGATTAAAACCAAATTTGAAATTTTATTGTAATTGCTTGTGAGTATAAAATTCCGAAGAAGGACCAGCTGGTGTATACTTTGAGATATTCCAACCTGGATTGAGTATCTATTGTTTGTTCTGTTGGGTCTAGATATAGTCTACGAACGGTTAGTTATCCCTTCAAACTAACCAATTTCCATGTATATTTCTAGATCTGGATGACACCGAGTATCTTGTAAAGAGTTAAATAGATTCGTTCTTGTATCTATTATTGATATTCTGATTTGGTGAGCCAAATACAGAATAGATAATCGGTTTGATTTGTGAGTCGATTCTCTATCTTTGTGTATCTATCCAATCTTTGTTGTCTCCTTGGAAAATTTCGGGGACGAAATTTTCTTAAGCAGGGGATATCTTTAACATCCCTAAATTATCAATTAAAATAAACGATATATTTTAAACCTTGGAAATTAATTTGAAAATAAATTGGAATAAAAATCTTAAATAAATAAAATAAGTGAAAATTAGATATGAATAATTCCAATTTTATTTTGAGTTTAAAATATTGAAATAATGAATGTTTTAAAAAAGTCATTTAAATTTAAAATCTTACATATATGTATATTGCACATATGAGTAATATTGAATACATATAGGAATTTAATTTAATTTGTTCAAGAAAAGCGTGTATGTATAAATGGACATAAATGTTTATATTTCAAGTTTAAAATTAAAGTTTGAGTTTAAATTTAAAATAAATGTTTTAAAAATAAGTAGCATTTAAAATCATTAAGATGTAATATATGTAATGTAAATATTGGTTAAATTCTTTTAACATTGTACGTATATATATACATATATACAAATGAATAAAGAGATACATCTATTTATAAAGTGTATATAATATAGTAAATAAAATATATAAAATTTCTTTTGACTTGATAAAAAAGAAAAAAAAATTATTACTAATGCTTAACATTGCACATGGGTTTGGAGTAAAGAGATTAACAAAATTTTATCTCATGATTATCTTTGTTTACAAATGGCATGAAGACATCATTACTTAATAAAATAATCAAATAAAAAATTTCAGAAAAAAAACCTTTCAGCTTACAAATTCAAAATTTTAAACCTCCAAATCTCTGAAGTTCAATTACCAAGAAGATTTTGCAATCTTAACTCCAACACTCAAGCAAGAAAAAATCAGAAAGAAAAGAAAGAAAAAAAGACTGCTAATCTCTTCTTCAAATTCAAAAGCTAAAATCTGAGATTCATCCTAAAGCTTCAAAATTGTAGTGATACACTCCATCTCTTAGGTAGATTTTAACTTGATAGTTTAATAAAATTATGATTTTGAAATCATATTTTAACAACAAATTCAAAACAAAACTGCAGATTTGTAAAAAACAGGGAGCTTCAAGTTTCTGGCCAATGCAGTAATTTCTGGAAATAATTTTAAAGGCAAGTAACTTTTATTATTATTTTGAACTTGAAGTTATAATCTGTAATGAAGAAAGAATTAAACAACAACATTAACCATTTGCACGAGGAATCAAGATCCAAGATTAAATCTACTTTTGGTTTTCAAGTTTCAGGAAAAATGAAGCTTCTCTGTTCTACAAAAAAATCCTAACTGTAAGTAATAAAATAAAAACTACTGTTATTAATGACTTAAGTAAATGAACATGACAGAGTATAAGAAAAGATTTCCATTTGTAACTTGCAGATTCTAAACTAAGAAAAAATTAGAGTAGAAAAAGTAAGGGAGTTGCAGGCTTCATCTTCTTTTGATTTTGCCAAGAAACCCTTCTGTCTTCTGAAGAAAATGTGAGCAAACCCTACCTTCTGATCTGATCTATGACTTGATGCATTCTTGAAGTAAAGTTGTGAATCTGCTTGAATGTATACCGTATATATATACATAGGTGTGTGGCTGTGCATGTTTGTTGATTAAGTACATCTCTGTTTTAAGAATACAGGCTGTAAAAAAACATGTTTCAGAAATTAAGAGCTCTTCCTCGAATCAGTTTTAGGCTTCGAGATCTAAGTAAAATCTTTTTGTATAACCATGATTTAGGTTTTAAAAATAAATTTAGGTATAAGTTGTTAAAGTATTTTCTAGAAATTATAGAAAAAAACAGTGGAAAACAAAAAAAAACAAGTTTCCAGGCCTGAGTCCTCTGTTCAAAAGAAACTCAGGTGAGCAAACCACTTGAGCTTGATTTTATCTCTTGATGTCTGATGAGTTAAATATGCTTGTGTATTACGTTAATCTGCCTGCCTATGTTTATATATGTGTATGAACCTGTGGTGCATGTCAGTATGTATTGCTGATTTCAGGTTTACAGGGTTTACAAACCTATTTAAAAATTCTTATACCCCAAAAGAACGAGTGTTTAAGCTATGATCCTTAAAAGGAAAATAATGGTAATATGATAACATCAATTGTTTAAATAAATGCAGATGGATGTATTGAACAATTATTTCAAATTCAGGGATTTACAGTAATAACTAAACTTAAGAAAATAATCAATGATTTTGATTTCATATTTCAGTTTTACAAATCGATTCATAATACAAGATTATGAATTTAGATAATCATTACATTATTTTTAGATTTGAAAATTGTTTGGACTTTAGAGTTGAACAGAAAATGGATTATCATCAATTTCCGGTGATCAACGTCAATTCGTGGATCAAGCTTGATGTTGAAGATTGCTTGAGAGTTTGTGATCCTTAGAAAATTAGCAAATGAATTTTTTTGATTACTGGTGAAGATAGCCGACGTGAATTTAGGGTTTAGGATCTTATTGTGGTTACTGTTGGAATTGAGGAAATAGCGTCGTCGAGGTGAACCGGAATAGCTCGGAGGTAGTGGGATCGAAGCATCATGTCGTGATGCATCTCGAGTTGGGTGGAGGAGATCCCAGGTGATTGAAATGGGCGATGCAAGTTGATTGGGTTGACTGTGTTGTTCCAGGAAGGGGGATTGATGGCTTGTTTGCGATTCTCTGATGATCTCGCGTTTGTGGGTGCTCGAGTCAGTGGTCGGAGTCATTAGCGACTTATAGACACCAGTGAAGTCGATCGTAGTTGGTCGTGGTGGTGTGCACGTTGCACTGGTGCGTGGTGTATCTGGCTGTGTTATTGGAATTTTGGGAAGAAGGATGAAGCGCGGGTTCATCTCGAAGAAACGTACATATCTCGGGAAAAATGAGAAGAAAGGGTAACCCGAAGTCAAGCTCGGGTGAATCTCGAAATAGCTTGGGTTGGTGATCAAAACAGTTTTTGAATTGAAAACTTAATCAAGTTTTTAAAACACTGTCCTAATTAAATGTTTTAATACCAGTTTTGTTAGTTAGATAGAGTCTTAAAAATAATTAAGTCTAGGTGTTTTAATTCCTTATTTAAAAGAAAAAAATTCTTAAGTTTATTATAAATAAATTTAAAATGATTTAAAGATATACATAAACTTTTGTTTTGAAAGTTTAACTTAATAATTTAAGGATTTGTTAAAGAATGTTGAGATGGTTAATTAACTTTTAAAGCTTAAAGTTAATCTACTTGTTAAAAGAAATTAATTTCTAGAAGTGAATCACTTAATAAAGGTAATTAAGCTAAATTTGTTAATAATTTAAGTTTGATTAATCAAGTAATCAATGAATAATTGATTTAAAGGATAATTTATTTCTTAAAAAAATATTACTTTTATTAAAGTAATTAGGGGTGGATAATTATTGATTAAAGAATGATTTATCAAGTATCTAAAGGATAATTAATTTAAAAGAATAGTTAATTAATGTGATTAATTAATTTAGGTAATTAATTTGAGTATAATTAATTAATTAATAGAAGTGGTTAAGAAATGACAATTATTTAAGGATTAATTAATTAATCATTGTAATTAATTAAGGATAATTAATCAAAGTATTAATTATAAATTAAAGGTTAATTAATAAATGATTAAAGAGTAATTTATCAAATTAATTTGTAATTAATTAATATTAATTAACCAGGATTAGTAAATTATTCATAAGTTATTAACTTGATTTAAATTAATTAGATGATTAATAAATCTCACTTATGAATGTTTTGGATTCTTTTGAATGTTTAAATGGTTTGATATTCCTCATATGTGATGCTTTGTATTCTGATTTGTGCTGTAAACTATGATGTAATGTATTCATTCATGATGTAACTTATTTATCTGTGAATCTGTGAATATAGATAAGCGTTATTGGAATATACCGCTTATCCATATTGTTATGATTGAATCTGCGATGATTGATGTTGTTGCACTTTTGTGTAAAACCCCTGGACCACACTATACACACACAAATGTGGATCGCACGAGGAAATCAGTTAAGTCACATATTTTTAATGATTTTTAAAGTTGAATTTTTTGAATCCAAAATAGTTTTGGAATTGGAATTGAAAGCTTTTGGAAATGAGTTTCAAAAATAAAAGTTATTTTGAATAACTTAATAAAGTTTTGAAATTTAAATAATTTGATTTAAATTTGAATTTAATATTTGAAATTGAATTCTACAATTTGAAAATTATGGTTTAAAAAGATTATACAAGTTATAAAGGTGTTTATATGAGTTCTTAACCATTTAAAAAGTGTTGTTTTGGGAGCTTAAATCTAAACCCAAGTTTTATACTTGAATGGCTTTAACTTATGTAAATGTAATCAGCTTTAACCTTGTGAAAGATTATTAAACCTTGTTTTGAAATCAAAGAGAGTTTTAAATGGTATATCTTTCATATAAAAGATTTGAATTGGAAATGGTTTGAAAGTTATGAATTAAATTTTTAATTTAAAGATTGGATAAGTTAATCAATTTGAAATGAAATTGTTTTGAAAAGCCGTGAATGAACCTTCGTGGAAAATTGGTGAACTTTGTGAAATGAACCTTTTGTTTAAAAGATTTAAAATGGTAATTTGTTTTAAACCATTTAAAGAAAGGTTTTGGATAATAAGTTGTGACTTAACTGAAATCCTATATCCATATGTTTTTAAATATTGCGCTCATTAGTCGGTTTAACTGGGAGAGAACCTTATGTCATATAACCCATTCCGAATAATGATACGTCATTATGGATAGCATTTGAAGACCGGTGGTGAAGACCAGGTATTTTCGAGAATGAAAGGATAACCCGTCGATTGTCTCTGCACCGAGTCGCGCCGGTATAAAGATTTCCTAAGTGATGGGAAGTCCGATCGGGATTGTGAATACTCGAATTTGCAAGGGCTTCTTTGGAAGTGCCTTCGGTTCTATTCGAACCCGGACCAGACTTTTATGGATGTGTGTCTGACATTACACTTTGAGATGTTAAACCTGTTTCTGTCAAATACATTTCTGTTTGGCGGCGGAGATTTATTCTCTTAGCTTAACACCCTTCTCTGAGACGTACGAGCTCAGAGGTTATGCAGTTGATGGTTACTAGTGATACATTCCCAGTTTGGTAATGTGGCATACAAAGTGTTGCTGATCATTTGTTGATCAAAGCATGACTTTGTGAAAAGCATAGCTTTGTGGACGAGACCTCATCGAGCCTCACAACCCGGTAATGGTCGAAACATGAAAGATTCGGCAAGGTTTCAGGGGTAGCTCCCCTAGGGTATGACCATTCCTTCTGGAAAAGGGTGGTATCATGGTATGGAGCCCAGATACTTACTCATGTGGACACTATAGTATATTTATTATTGTGTGATGTTGTTGGTGTAGAGGGCCGATGAATAAAAGTCCCAAAGGACCGGGGGTGGCATATCTTAGGTTTTACTCCCCGGGAAAGGGGTAGCCGGCCTTGTGTTAGTAGAGAGCCGGGTAGGTTCTCGGGGCGTCCCTTCAGAGGCGTTCCCATGTGGCAATAGGAAGTTCCTTAGCCTGACCATTTGTTGGAAATCTATTTATCCAATACGCACCTTGTACGGTTTTAGTTGTATTACCTGCCATCTATTTATGGTGGCGCCCCACTATTTGGATGGTAGCTATAGCAGGCATAGTTCGGAATGTCTATGTTGGCTAGGGTTAATATTATACTTTCGAAATGTTTTCCACTATGCACTAATAATAATATCAAAATGGATTTTGCGTATCAAGCATTTTTGACTATCATAAGGAGAAATCTTCTCCAATTCTGCGTTTGCATAGTGTGTGTGGCGGGAGGCCTTATGGTAGTTTCATTTTCCAAAAAGCATTACGGATTTGAACTTTAAAAGCTTTGTTGTTTGTTTTTGAAGGATAAAACTGTTTTGTTTGCTCATACCAGTCCCATGACTGACCTGGAGTTTATGTATTATTTCAATTTCTTCCGTTGTGTTGTACTTAATGTGTTATAAGCTCCGGCGAACCAGATTCGACGTTTGGACCTACGGCATTTGAACATGAGTGTCGTATTCGGGGCCGATTTTCGAAGGTTGAGTTAGGATCGTTACAATAGACTTGAATGAAATCCCGAAGCATATTTTATCTAGATACCGGGGGCCAATCCCCTATCGAAAGCTAGCAAGGAGAGAGCCAACTGATCATGAAAGGACATCTAGAAAATATTGCTTATTCAGTGAGCTGGATGAGCATAACACGAATGGCTGCTGACATTTATGGTATATGATCGAGGAATAGGTCAGATATAATTGATTACAATAGTATGTGAGAAATCGAGCTGCGGCGGTGGAACAAGAGTAGCCATTGGCCGCGACAAATGGAAACGGTCCATGATCAAGGTTAAGGATAGTCATCTCTTGATGGGGATGGCAGGGGAATATGTTCGGCCCTCACACTCTATCTTTCCCTTTCAATAGACAATGAAATAATACAATCTAGACACATACTCATGTATGGGATCTTGATCGGTCCCTAGGCACGCTCTGAGCTAGGTGTAGACTGTAACACCCGAAGAGGCATCTATCGTACTGTTTGACTTTTTGTTTCTTAGTATTTGAATTTGATGCATTAGACAAAGCCTTGATTATTGAAACCCACTCGAACGTGATGACTAATATTAATCGCTTTAAAGTCCCATCCAGAAAGATAGGACTGGAGTGCAAGGTACAAGTCCCCTCGGCAGAGAGCGAGTGGATGGACTTGTATGATACTAATCGTTGTAAAGTCCCTTCCAAAAAGGCGGGACTAGAATGCAAGGTGCAAGTCTCCTCACTGGAGAGTGAGGGGATGAATTTGTATGATATTGATCGCTTTAGGTCCTGAAATATTGGACTAAAGTGCAAGAAGTAAGTCACCTCGCTGGAGCATGAGTTGATGGGCTTACTTATCATTGAGTCCCTTCATTGGAGAGCGAGTGGAATGGGCTTGGTAAGGGTCTGGAGAGACCATGGATTTGATTATTGGCTCCAAACGACCATAGATTTGATTATCAGCCTTGAATAGCCATGGAATTGATTAACGATCGGATACCACAGATTTGACTATCGGCCCAAACAGCTATGGATTTGATTAACTGTTCAGAGAGACTGTGGATTTGATTACCGATCTTGAATAACTATGACCTAAATTAATGATCTAGAGAGATCGTGGATTTAACCATCGACCCAGAACAGCCACGAACTTAATTAATGATTCGAAGATATCATCCCCTTAACTTGAATAGTAAATGATCTAGAGCGACCGCACATTAAATTAACGATAAAACGATCCATAGAGATCACATGTTGAAAGCTAAACATTAAATGATCTGGATAGATCCTACGTTAAATTGAACCTAAAATGATCTGGAGAGATCCAACCTTCAAATATATATTGATTTTGATAAGAGGATTTGAACACCTTGAAATTAAAAATAAAATAGATAAATCATGGATGAACATGGGACAATTTTGATAGCAATAAATCCGAATGAAATCAGAATGATAATGTTATAAATCCCGGATGAATATGGGATGGTTTTGATATGTGATGTAATCTCTAAATGAAATCAAAATTGTGACGATGTATAGGCAGCACTTAAGCAGAGTCTAGAGTCTTAGGCTATGACAGATATAGAATGACCCATGATTGACGAGTGAATCTGAAGGAACTAGACGATTCACCTAGATTGAAGTAGCCGAAGAGCTCAACTATCGAAGATTGACCTCACATTTTTTCTTGAGCAACGCACACCTTCCATTCGCAAGATGTACTTTAGGGGGAAAGTGTTATCCCGCTTTTTGACCAAGAAATATGCAGACGTATTCGATGAGTCAAAGTTCGAAATTATCATGGCAAGACGTCCATAGAGATGACCATAATGCCCACAAACCAAAGTACAACCAAGATCACAACACCGATAAAAATCCAGCATAAAATTTTTAGAGGCTCAAACTTCATAACTATGGGGTCGGTACCGACCCATAAAACTTCATTATTGGAGTCCATCTTCTGCCCACCTACCATATTTGATACTAGGAGCCTATTTCCAATGTTGTGTCGATTTAATATGGCTGTCTATCAATTCCCATGAACTCTTGAATCTACAACCTATTCTTCTACAACTCCATCATTTGGACCTCACAACAAATTAATATTGGTACAAACAACAATGGAATCGCAAATCTAACTATGAGATGAGCCAAAGCAAAGAGTTGAAGGGGACCATTTCGGCCATATTATGGGTTGATACAGACCTTACCCTTGGAGTTGTATCGACCCATCCAACCCAATGATGTGGCACTTTATTTTCATGGAGAATTGGTCTATAATAAGGAGAACGGTTTGAAGATCTTTGGTACAAGATTTTAGGCTTCCTACCTCTATAAATAGGGAGACTGGGCTCATTTTTTAGGATCTTTTGGCTTTAGTTCCACTCTACTCTATATCCTGTAATTCTGAAAATCGTGCCCCCTAAGAATTTCTGCCCTCAAGTAAGAAGATAAGTAATAAAATCATTAAGTGGACGTAGGCCGGAGTTTGCCGAACCACTATAAATCTTTGTGTGTTCATTTCTTACTCATTTTAATTTTTTTCTTCACTATTTGTTCCCTACTATACCTTCTTGGTGTTTGTGCCATTTTTTGCTCAAACATGTGTGTATATATAGTAAATAGGAATATTTTAAAATTATTGGAAAGAAATTAATTTTATGGTATTTGTTTTATATGTGGGCTTATGAAAATATATTTTATTTGTCTATGATTAATAATATTTGAAGGATTTTTATAAAAAGAGACTGAAAATTAATTTTTCAAAGGTGATAAGTTTTATTTTATAAGAACTGAAAAGATATGAAATTTTGTAGAACGATATTTTGAAATAATAAAATGGATGATTATGATCTATTTATAGTAGTAGTAAAAATAACAACAATAATAGTCAAAATTCAATATTATATTTTGTGAAGCGTGATTTTTGGAAGTAATCTTATTCGTATTTGCTCAATTGTAAAAGAAAGGGAAATTAATTTTTATATCTATGGAAATAAATAAAAGTGATTCCATCAAATTATTTTGAAAAGGAGAAGTTCTAGAATCTACTTATAAAAGTGAATTTTTAGATAGATGTTATAATATAAATATTCCAAAGTTTTCTTGTGAAGACAGTTTCGGTTAGCACTTAATTTCGAAAGGTGTTTTAAGAGGATTTGAAAATAAATAATGATTTTAAATATTAATTTTGGAAATAAATATTTAATTTTTTGAAATATTACTCTTATTGGAAATCATATACTTCGATTTTGATTGTGAAAGTTATTTAAAAATAAGAGGCTTGAGAAATAAGAATTTTATAAAAATATCCCTTGGAATTAATATCGAGCGTATTGAATATTGAATCATCTTAATAACCCCTATTATCATCCGGTTAAATGATGATTAGATGGGTTACCATTGTAAATATGAACATGTAGAACAAATAAGCAAAATTTGATCGAAGCAATGTGAGACACCAAATGGGCTAGATATCCGTCCTAGATGGATCGACTATGAGCTTGGGCCCCGAGTCATGACAATTTGGCCCTACTATCACAAGTCCAACAACCTGCTGCATGGCAAAACAAGTGTGGATAGGAAAATATAATAAGATTGATGAATAGTTAGGATTACTAGTAAGGACTAGAGAGGTATTTAGTGCAGCAAGTAGATCATGTGGGACACCCACAATACTATGTCGAGGGAGATGTTGCATCCCAAACCACCTCTCTTGGTGTCCACTTAGCTTTTGGTACAGAGAAAATGACTAGGGAGTAATAGTTATTTATCTATAGATACAAATCGATCAAACACAAGATAAGGTGTGATTAATAATAAATGTGACTATAAATAATTATGATATGGGGTGAATAACGGTTGAGTAGATTTGGATTGTGAGTTGCATTATTATAAAGACATGACATGGGTGTTGTGACATTATGTACTTGAGATGTGGGATGGGTAGTTAGCGAGCGTGCGGCATTTACCCGTATTTATTTACACATATTATATCATGTAATTGTATTGCACACTAATACACTCACTATTAGTGCCTTTTCTAACCCGTGGCGTGTAACTTGTTTAACAACCTTAGGTCAGATTGAGGTTGTTTTTGATAGGATATGTTACTGCAATTGTTTATTTCTTTTGGGACTCGAGTTAGCAATGGAGTAGAGGATGATAACAATGCTAGTTGTCTTGTACTTAGTGATACTGATATATGGTGATATCGTGTATATAATGTGATGTATTTATATGGATGTTGTTGTATGTCGTTATGAGAAGACATGATTTGTTTTATTTTGGGATATATATGTAATGATATCATACTTTTTGTTATGTTTTGAGGTTTTTTGTTCTCTGTCTATATTATTTATTATTCTGTCTATATTTGAATGAAATAATCACCACATCAGAGACTAATTATTCCGCACTTGCTTTTACTTTTAAAGGTTAGCAAGCACAAAAAAGAATATGATGATTTGAATAATTTAGCTCATATCATTTGTCTTAATTGCTTGTGGAATGGTGTTTAGTTATAACACACATAAAGCTAGACATGGTAATTTCATCAGACCAAAATACATCTCTAGAGGCTAAATATATCTCATTTGGTCAATAAAATGATATGTTTTCCATCGCTCAAAGATTAAATTGCTTGCATAACACACGACAAACATAGGTGTGTAAATACAATTTTACATATAAGCAAGTACAACAGAAATTGGTTTTGATAGCAATAAAATATTGCGTTTTAAACTTCATGCCGTCACTAATAATATTGGTATCATTATAACTTAGATACATGCTATCATGGTATCTTAGATCTTTAGATAATGTGAAATTTTATCAAACCGCTCATTTTTTTGAAGATCGCTCATCTGCAATTTCATTCTGCAAAAAACAATTAGAGAACATCTAACCCTAAATCATCTTTTCATTCGCAATTCTCAATCCATCCTCTTAGTCTTTTTATCTTTGACTAGTATATCTCTTGCCAGTTGTTCTCTTATTTTGGGGACGTGAGAAGAGCTTTTGCTGATAGTCACCATCCTCCTCCATAGCATTGATGCTTGGAATATCCTTTTTGAAGAATTCAATTCAGGCACATTTTTACAATTTAGTTTTATTCTAATTTTTATTAGTCATTTTATTTACAACTCCTTTAGTTAATTTAACTAATTATTATTGACATATTACATTATCCATTTATTTATCATTCTCTTGGTTCAAACAAATTGATGATTAATTATAATTTAGGGTAAAAAAAATTATACAATCCGTTTCTAATTTGTTCCCAAGTACATTCTTAAGTATAATAATTGTGTTATGATATTAATTGATAATTCAAAAGCTTATAAGTGAAACTGATTTATATGTAAACTTATACGGTATTTTTAAATAAATAAATAATTTTACAAACTATATTAACCATTTAAAGTTATTAGTCATGCAAGAATATAGGATTTCAAATAAATCAGTATCCCACCTTGCAAGGAAAGGATGAACCACCTTTCTTTAATTTAATTTGATATTGATTTGAATTTGTTTTGATGTTTATTTCGGAAGAAGTTTCAACCATGAATAAATGAATAATAAAAGGAAGAAAAACTATGTTCTGTTTAAGAAATCAAAATAAGGAGATTTTATTTTCATAGAATTAAAGGAATCTTTCTCATTCTCTTATCAAAACTTCATTATTTAATTCCTTTTTAAATTTTAACCAATTCAACAAATTCATTTCCTCCTCTCACCATTATATGGCTAGTCCAAGCACATTCTTAATGTGTAAATTTTCCAAATAATTTTTTATGTAATTATATTATTATTTAAACCTTATTTAAAATTATACCGATATCATATATCGATATATGCAAATATAACTTTTCGTATGCATTTAAATAATTACCAACAACATTTAAACATCAAATAAATTAATAATAATTAATATTTTATTAGTACTAGTTAATTCTATCAATTTACAAAATTTATAATTAAACTGTGTGGTTTTCAAAGAAATCACAAATGCGATTGTGCGACTCAAATGTGTGAACTCGATCAGCGATTAATACCGAACAATTAAAATATCAATGTTCACATATCCTATTAGCTGGTGGAGTGAAAGTTTTCTTAATTCATTGCTTATAGGTCTTTACAGTAGAATCAAATTTTGCAAACACTTAAGTGGTGCCTTTTAGTGATAATTATTTACAATAATTCTCTTCTTCAAAATTATATCACTTTGGACTTATGAAATTTGTTAATGGTCAAAATTACAATATCATCGACAACTTTATAATCCAAACACAAAGTCCTTGATACAATAATAGCGATTATTATTAACTGAACTACTCTAACTAATGATTATAATTTTGAGTTGACTTTAGTTGACCGTGATATTAACCCTATGTAACCGAGAAGACGAATCCTCCCTTGAATAGTGTCCCACTTTCAATACTTCCACTTGACCCAACTATAGCCATTCGATGGACGTTGTGCCATGATTTAACTACATTCAAAGAGGAGCTTTCATATTGAAGATCAATAATATTTTCAAGTCAAGAGAACTTTGTAAATTAGTCACTTCGATTTTTTTGCTCAACCTTAGTTATATTAATCGATAGAAAACTATCGACTGGGTCATTCCATAGTTATCCAATAACTACTAGCAGGTAACCCCTTGGTTCCTCCAACATCACAAATAATACATTGCCCAACATTTATAGAGCATTACATAATCTAGTCTCAATGTATATATCGATATCCAATCTCGATACATCTTGATTATGAATATTTAAAATAGTATATTTATTTTCATTGTGATAAATTAATCATGATTACAACACTTTGTAACTATTATCACAAAACATACCATTTATGCATTTCCTATTAAATATACTTTTAATTAAATTAATATATTAATATATAACACATTATATCAAGTATATAATAGAAATAAAATATCTTTTATTTCAAACAAGATTGGTTATCGAGTTAGATATATATGACAAATTACAAAATTGCCCCTACGACATACCTCTAACTCTATCATAAAATATTTCAACAACTACAATTAAGTAACAAACTTATGATTATTAACGATGCCCTTAAGTTAAAATCATGTTAGTTTGGTTGTTTAACACTAGGCATTGGATTTGGAAATGACATCTTTTATTACAAAAAGATATTGGGATTGTCTCAAAATGATAGTAGACACGATATTAATACTATTTAATATAAAGCATATAAGATGTGTTCTTATGCATTAGCAATAGGAATTATCATACATGCTATGTTGTCTGCAATACACTTTGTTTATGTATTTGATATGTAGAGAAAGTATTTGAATTAAGATTACTATATGAAATTGAGAACGTTCTCGAGTATTTACAAAATACTACAGTATTGTTTATAGAAACAATGAACTCATTATAAAGGAGTGTGCGGACTTGAAATTTGTAAGGGATGTCGAGTATAGTGTGTCAATCTTAATTTCTTATTCAATTTAAGTTAAGAACATTAAGTTAGACATGTTCCAAACCATAAGTAGTGGCTGATTTAACTAATAGTTGAGTGCATCGCCTTGAATAACGCTATAAAAAAAGAAGTATAAATCAATGCAAAAATTTATAACTAAGCTTGGGGTGACTCCAAATGTTGAAATTGTCATGACATTATATGATAAGAATGTTGCGATATAGTTCATATAAGAACCTAAAGCCCACTAAAAGCCGAGAGACATACTTTGACTAATTCCATATAATAAAGGAATTTTATTACCGACGTACAGAGTTGATTGACATGGTAGAAAATTTAAAAAAATTAGCATACCCATTCACTAAGGGATCGACCCTATTAATTTTGAGAAGACCGATCGAAGAATTGGAATAAGATTCCATGATTGACCCCAAGTGCAAGTGGGAGATTGGTAGGGTTAGAAGTATTCCCTAAAGGAAATTATGTAATTTATTACATAAATTTAACACATAACCAACTTGTTCAAAATAAATGAAATTTTATTTCTATAATATACTTCTTATATTGTAATATAATTAATTAAGTAATCAATTTAAAGTATATTAAATAGAAAATCCTTAAATAATATGCTATGTGATAGTAATTACAATATGTTGTAATTATAAGAACTTTATCACATTGAAAAATAACATTTTTTTAAATATTCATGATCGAGATATTTCGAGAAAGGATGTCGGTACATCCTTCGAGACTGGAGTATGTATGCTCTCTAAATATTGGGTAGTATATTATTCATGACTATTGGGGCCACTAAAGGGTTACATATTGACATTTATTTAATAACTATGGAATACTCACTCGAGTGTTCTCTGTTGGTTACCAAAACTAAGGTCAAACAAACAGTCTCGAAGTGTCGAAGTTACATAGTTCCCTGGACTTTTGAATATTATGGAAATGTGGAAACTCCACTTCAATTATAGTTAAATTGTTGCATTGTATCCATCGAATGACTATAGTTGGGTCTAAGTTGGACCATTGGAAATGAAATAATATTAATAGAGAATATGTCTCCTTAGTTATATGAGGATGGAGTCATGGTCAACTGTAGTCAACATAAAATCGAAGTCTCTGGCCAAAGTAATATGATTATAATAATTGTTATTATTAAATCGAGGATTTTGTATTTGGACTCACAAAGTTAAATGTGGACAATGTTGGAATTTTTACCAAAACCAAATTCCATAAGTTCTAATATGATATAGTTTTGACGAAGAGAATTGGTGTAAGAAATCGTTACCGCATGTACCACTTATAATAAGTAAAATTATATTTAACCTAAAAGACATGTAAGCAATAAATTCAGCCAAAATTGCACACCACTAGCCAAGGTGGTCTGTGAACGTTAATATTGGATTGTTCGATGTTGATCGCTGATTGAATTTACACATTTGAGTCGAGCAACAGTAATGATGCATATTTTGAAAAAAACTATATGATTTGATTAGCTTATAATTTACTTAATTAATTAATTAATATTTATTAACTATTAATAATTAAATTTTATTTGTTTTGTTTGAATACCATTAGTATAAAATTAAGTATGTATATAAAAGTTAAAAGCGTGCATGCCGGTGTATGATATAGGTAGAATATTTAAATTGGATTTAAATAGAATAGATACAAAGTGGGTTTTTAAATTAATTAAATTAATTAATAATTATGATATATTAATTATTAAAATTTTATTTGATTTATTTAAACACCATTAGTGTTTAATAAAATGCGTAAGTAAAAGTTATTAACGCGATTATCGATAGAATGTTTAAATTGGATTTAAATAGATTAAATTCTAAGTGATTTTGAATTTTTTTTAAGGGTCATGTGGCACCTAAAATGTTTAGCCATAGTTAATAAAGAAGGGGAGAGGATTTGGTGAGATTTAATTGGGACTTAAAAAGAGAATTTTTAAAGCGGGGAATTGAACGGTTTCAAGGTTTCCTTTAAAACATATTCTCTCTTGTTCATTTTATTGCACTCTACAAGAAATTCTCATTCTGTCATTTTTCTTCTACTCAACCAAGTTACCACTGAAATTTTAATAGGTTTCATGGCTAAAAATTCGCAAAAAAACAAAAGGTGATTTTATCTCTTGATTCCTGCAAAATCTGGAGGTTGATTTAAGAGTTTAGGAGCTATTATTCATCATTCAAGGTGCTAATTTTTGGCCACATCCTAAGTTTATTTTTAGTTTTATTTATTTATATATCAACCAAGTTCATATGCTTTGAATCCCTTACATGTTGTACATCAAATGTTTGTATATTTATGTTATAGCCAAATTTCAGACCCATTTTTATATTGTAATTAATTATTGTTAATACAATTTAGATACTCCATTTTTCTATTCCTCCATTAATTATATGAAAATATGTTAATATAGTTAACATCTTTATCTCAATTGATTATTTATTCATATCGTTCATATAGTTTGGCAGTGAACAGTTAATAACATTTATATGTGCTTAAGTTATCCGATCTAATTTAGTTGTTATTTTGAAATCATTTTGATTGAATCCCATTTAATTAAATATATACATGTTACATGGTCGTTTTGATTTTTTCTTGAAAATTTCATCTAACTTTTTAATTGAAAATAAATTTTGATTGAATCACCTTTAATAATTCGAACTTGCTTTCATATTGAAAACATGTATCACATAGTTGTTTTTGGAATAATTTTTTTAGTTGTTGTTAACATAAGTGTAGAGTTTTGTCAATTTAAAGAACACAAGTGGTTATATTAAATCTAAATTTAATTGAATCCTTTCCTAAACTAAACGTTTGATTTAAATTGTCAACTTTAGCTTCGTATATGTATATATTAAATTGCAACCTTCAAATACACATGTTGTTTATATATCATAAACATTATTTAAAAATAAGCATATGTATTTGTATCCTTTTTAACTTCAATTTTAAAAATAGAATTTTATGGGAAGCTATAAAAATTTATTTTACACCCTTCCTTATACATATGTACATACATATGTCTGTATGTTTGTATGTATGTATGTACGTACGTACGTACGTACGTAAGTACGTATGTATGGATATATATTTTATTAATCAAAGGACAACAAAGGCACGTGTAAATTTAGTCATATACGCCGTTTAATAAATTAATCAATCTAATCATAGGGAGAGATAAACGAAAGGTTTCCACTATATATAAAGCCATATCTTCCCTCAATTTATTGCACAAGTCAAGAGAAAGAAACGAAAAGTTTCCTTCCCTATATTATTTTTTCATGTTAATGTTGCACACATGCGCACTGCTTATATGTTGCACTTATGCTTTACACTATAAATGTATTAGATACATTCATTATAATAAAAGTAAATTCAAATTTAATTTATAACTCCATTTTAAAATTTTAAATAAAATAATATTTTATTTTAGATTGGATTTAAGATCCCTTTGCACTTCATAGGCTCAATAGATTTAAAATAGGAATTATGTTGAAATCTACATATTTCACCCACTTTCGACTAGCATAGTTCCTTCATTGAAGAGTTTGTAACTAAATTATGAACACAATGCCATTATCCGATACTAAATTATATGCTCATTTCTGGTATTATAGATTAAACGTTATATTTTAGTATCATCATTTAAATTTTACTTATCTACACCACTAAATAAACTTAGTATACAGGCGTTAGCCATTTGGGTCGAATATTTGACAATTGAATTTGCAATATCAATTTGATAAATATTGAAGTTTAAACAAGAAATTTTTGGATAAACGTTGTGAAATTATTTTATTAGTTATTACCATTCAAATGTTAAATATTTAAAATTAATATGGAAATTTTCTTATTATTAAATTTACCATTGAGAAAATGATATTTAATTAAAAAAAGTTAGCTAGTTAAATATTTTAAACAAATAACAACTTTGTAAATCAAACTAATATTTTCAATATAATGATACTACAATGTTACTAAAAAAGTCAAATCAAATTCATCAAATAAACTTTAAATATGATTTAATATTGACAACATTATTCATGATAAAACAAATAAAAGATCTAGAGTATAAAGAATAAAAGGATATTTTTGAAACTTTCCCCTTTTAACCCTCTTCCTAATGCACTTGATACATTATGGTGAGCTATCTTGTTCTGCAACATACAAGAGTTTAAATAAATTGTTTCGTTCGAACATGGATCAGAAACCGTAGTGCAAGATTAAATTCTCAACATGATTGATTACCTTATGAAGCTTGCTGAGTACAACTATAGACTAAGGGCTATAGATAGAACTCGTTCTTGAATCATTAATGATTCAGTTCGATCGTTTCATCTTAATGAACTCACTAAAGTGCAATATAATCGATACCCATGAATTATTAATGATGATCAAAGGCACTTTTGTCAAAGAAGTTCGGTCTAATGCTTATTCTCTTCAAAAGGTTTAAACCCCAAGATGAGGAAGAGAATGTTTAAAAATGGTTGTAACAAAGGCACGGATGGGGAAAATAAGAGAATGACGATTGTCATCATTGCTCGAAGAAGGGGCAGAGGAAACAGAACTGTTCGAAATATTTAAAGATGCTTAAGGGGAAGAGCAAATTTGATCCCCTTTATAAAAATATTTTCTTACAGAAGATTTTCTTTCTACGAGATTTACTCATTAATTTTTAGATACTAGATCTATAAATCAATTTTGTAATTGTTATATAAGTAGAATAGCCTAAGGCATTAGGCTTATCGGAAATTCACATTGTATATGGCTCTATTGTAGCAGTCGAAGCAATTGGAGAGTGAAGGAACCGGGCCAGTCAAAAACGGGTTAAATAGATGAATTCAAAAAAAAAATTCAATTTTAGATCTTTGTTGGGCCTATAAAGTCTAAATGGATTTTGATCCTATCTAAAATATTTTAAATATAATCTTTGTTTTATCTAAATTGTTAAAATAGTATATTTTTTAAAAGTTTTGGTTTATAAATGTATCAAATATAGTTGTTTGTGTAAAGTGCACGTGCTACAAATAAGAAGTGTAAATAGTTAATGTAACCATATGTAGGTGCTGAGATTTACACCGCAATAGACATATTTCCTATTTCTGAATGCCTTTGTTGCCCAAGGTTTTGAATATACACACATGAAAATTATATTTAGTAATTTTATATGGTTTGAAATCTAAAATTGAAAATAATTGATTAGTTCCAATTAAGGAAGAACATAGGATTAAACATTACAATTTTACACGAAAATATCTCTTGAACTTAAGTTATGCAACATGCACGTATGTTTGTGTGTGTGTATATATATATATATATATATATATATATATATATATATATATGACTATTATAATTGATGTTCTGGATTTAAATTAAGTTATATGTAAAGATAATAATTAATACTATATGAATTTAAAGTTCATGATTTATAAACAAATTTTTAATTTAAAAAACGAAAGCTAAATGATATTATACAAATCTTTAATATCGAAATTAAACAAAAGTTTTGGATTTTATGCAAAAGTTCTTTAACACCCCTGATTTTTCATAACATTATTCAGGAGATTTAATTAGGCAGATTAAATAGAATAATGTAAATATTAGGGTGATAAGTGGATTGAGATTTGAAAATAAATTAGAGGTCGTGCTTAAATAAATAAATGGGCTTATAAATGGTTAACTAATTAATGCATAGGTATTAGGGTAATTGCTGCACTATATTTACATTACCCTTATATTCTCGTTTCATACCCATTCAAACTAAGTTTTTACAAAAACATAAACAAACATAAATCAAAAGAGGAGCCAACCACTACTTAGGGGAAAAGAAGAGAAAAATAATCTAAAGCTAAGGATTTAAAGCAAGAAAGATAAATCTCAATCAAATCTCAAAGTCCTTATCCTGATCAAATTGAATAATAATCTAAATCATCCATTTTTGTTTTCATGATCATTTGATTTTTAGGATTAAGATTAAATCCATTATAATGACGATTTTGTTGATGATGTGCTTTGATTTTAAAACAGGTTTGATTTAAACAAGATTGTTTGAATATAGTTACATAGGGTTTTAAGGGTAAAATCGATTATAATGAATTTCGAATGCCATGAGGAAATTAGATGTTATGTAAACATGATTTTGCATATGAGTTTTAATTTTTATAATTTTCCAAGCCATGGAGAATTTATTATGAATTTTCAAAGGAAAATATGTATAATTGGGTTTAGAAATTAATTTCGATTATTTTATGAATAGTTTGGGTCTGGAATTTTTATATGTTAAATGGCATATTGAAAGTGAAATTTTGTAATTTTTGGTGATTTCTCCAAAGTAATTTACTATGGAAATTAAATTATTTCACAAGAAGGATTTAAATGTTTTAATTGTTTTTCTTAATGGAAGGGATTAACTGTAAGAATTAATCTTTGTTTAGATTTGAAAGTATGCGGTATTTATTTTGGTAAAGGATTTGAAAAGTTTATGGCAACCAATTAAATGGATAAAATAGGCAGTTTAGTTACAAAGTAATTATTTAAATAGTATTAATTCAGCCTTTACCCAGAAAAGTAGGTTTCGCCTCTTTTAGAAGCACCCTTCGACCCTATGCTTCTGCCTTCAACCAAGTCGAAACCTATGAGGTCTAAACCAACTAAACCGAAATCAATACACAAGGTATCACAATGATGGTACATAGTGGATTGGATAAAGGCGGAAGACATAATGTCGAAACATAACTTATGATAGGGATGAAACTTTTGTTTTATTTTTAAAAAGAAATGCGCTTGCCTGTTTTACAAATGCCTTTGAAAGAGTCAAAATAGATGCTTTTGATGGGGTCTTTCTAAATTCCTTTCGAAAATAGTTGCACCTCTTGCTTAAATTGTAGCTTTAGAAGGATACATAGTTATAAAACCAATGCTTTCAAAAAGGGTGGGTTCGACTAAGTCGAAACCCTTCTGCTGTTCCCATGCATTTCGAAGGGATTTGTAATGACCCGTAATTTCGCTACTTCGAAAATGAGAGATTTCGTTTGTTTTAAAATTAAAAAGGTTTAAAACTTAAATAAACAAGTTATATATAATAAATAATAATAGAGAAATTATTTATTCTTATTGTTAATAATTTAAAAAGTATAAATTTGGATTTTAGAACAAATCAACAAAAGTTAAGTTTTGTCAAAAATAAATAAATTCTGAAACAAATAAGTTTAAATATTTATTTTAAAAGATAAATCTTATTGAAACATTTAATAAAGATAATAAAAATATATTAAAATATATATAAGTATGTTAATAATCGTTTTACAAAAATAATCAATTGTCGCTTTTTTTCACTTTTACATACACTGTAAAATTAGAGATTTTGATATTATTTAAATATGGTTTTAAAATATAAAGAGACATGTTTTAAATTATTTAAATAAGTAAAAATTTCATTTTTAAATTTGGTTTACATAAATAAATAGTTTAACTAAAACGTCAAAATGTGACCGTAAAACATTTTGTCGAAAATCAAAGTTTTGTCAATTAAAAGTTGTTGCAACATCGTCACACCTTTATTTTCTTATATAGAAATATATATTCAAATGATATAAGTATTAATTAATTCAATAATCAAGTTTACTTTTACTAAACATACTTAGAAAATTTTAGAATATAATTAACAAAAAGTAAGCATAAAAAGGTAAAAAAAAGCACAAAGTTCAAAATGTAAAACATCAAATCAAAGAAACATAATTATTACTTTCTTTACTTAGTATCTAATTGAAAATGACATAAAGTAATGATTTGAAATATGATGTTAAGTGTTGAAAAAAATAAGGTTACTTAAGAAGTAAGTAAGATTATTTTGGTAATCCAGTAAAGAGATATTTTGGTAACTTACCACTTCATTTTTTTTCTATAAACACCAACCACTTTCACACTTTTTTTTCACACTATTTCTACCTTCTTCTTCTTCCTCCTTGAAGCTCTCTTTAATGGCTTCTCCTTTTCTCTTTTCCTTACTAAAGTTTTCAAAATCAACTTCAAACACCTTCAAACTTTGCCAGAGACCTTAGAATACCGTTAGAACATGGTTTAGCATCTAAAAAGTGAAGAAATGATGGAGAAAGGAGTGGAATAGAAGGAGGCCGAACCATTTGGAAGGAAGGAGCAAGTCATGAAGCTCCGGAGCAAGAAAAAGAGGAGGAAGTACCGCTGATTCCATTCCAAGAAGCTAGGAGCAAATTTAAGGTGCTGCGGAAGCTCTATCGAATTTTCTAAAGTGGTGGAAGTTAAAAACAATAGTGAAGTGTTGGAAAAAATAAATGTTGGTAGGAAGTTAAACAATTTGGTAAAAGGTGAGTATTCATATTTACTAATTAATCAATAAATTATTTCAAGTATAATGATTTGAAAAGTTTGTTGTATGTTGGATTATTTAATGGATGATTACTTGGTTGATATTATGGTTGATTATATGTTTGTGATATGGATGATAGCTTGGTTTGATAAATAATAAGAGAAATGATTAGTAATTAACCATAGTTAATTAAATGAGAATTAAATCCATATAAATGTGTGTATGAAAATTATTTAGCCTCTTAATGATTTCAAAATATCTAAAAAGATTGAAAATTATATTATAATAATATAATATGAAATAAAATGAAAAATGAGTTTGAAATGATGAAAATAGTGTTTTAAATTGGGTAAAATAGTTTACATAAACAAATTTGAAGTGTTACGGACAAGTTCCGAAGCAATTCACAAAATTGGTCAAAATTGAGCTCGTCGCGTAGCGGTAGTTCGTAAATTTCAACCCGTAACTTCAATTTGACGTAGAGAATGAATTATAAGTCAGATTTCTTCGAAATAAAATTCTTTAGTCCACAATGATAATAGTTTTTAAATGAAGAAAGAAAATCAAGTTTTCATCAAGTAGATTTTGAAATATATCCAAAACAATTTTCTAAAAACATCACGGTTTTGCAATTTGGAATCTAAAAGGGGATTTCTTTAAAAATGATATTTTTAAATGAGTAAAAACGTGAAATAAATTCGATAAATCTGTTAAAATGGTTTAAAAGAGATTTGGAATCGAAAATATGAATTGTCAAATATTAAAAAGTTGTTTAAATCAAATAAGTTTATATAACACTTTCCGTAGCACTTTTATGCTGCGAATTCCATAACCTTTTGAGTGTGAGTTTAAACGTAACAATTATTTCCTAAATCTTTCGTGAATTATTTTTAAAGAATAATTAAGTAATTTAAAGATTATTTGGAAGTTTTAATAAGAGTTTGAATAGATGGTTAAGAGGAATTGTTTACACCACTTAAACAAAAAGTGAATTTTTTTAAATGTAATAACAAACTAAGTATGCAGAAATGACTAGTACATTTGTCCCATTAGTGCCCTGAACATACCTGGCCAATGTTTTCTCTTTTTAGGTGAGGGTGGAGTAGATCGAAAGGAAAGCCCGGATGCTCTAAAAGATCATATTTAAGTTTTTCCAAGATAAAAGAAAAGAAACAAATTCTTTGAATGTTATTTAACCACTTAATATCTTTTATTCGATGATTGGTACGAAGGAACCAGGATAGGATTTGGGTGATTCCTATCCGAAGAACTGGTTTCGGATTTGGGTGATTCCTATCCAAAATCGCTTCAAACTAATTTTCGAAACCCCATAATGGACTTAACATCTTTTTATCGATGACTAGCACGAAGGAACCAGGATCAGATTTGGGTGATTCGTATCCAAAAACCAGGATCATATTTGGGTGATTCCTATCCGAAAACCCCTTCAAACTAATTTTCGAAATAAAACATATTGAAGGCAAAGATTATTGATGACAAAGATCTTCATGATGTAGGATTACTTGCCATTAGTCCCTGGAGGTGAAATTTACCATATTTAAGATGACAGTAGTGCTTTGTTATGAAAATCTTCGATTTGCAAGCATATGATTTGAAGTTAAGAAAGAAATTTTTGATTAAGATTTAATGAGTGATTTGGGAATATTTTACCTATATTTAGCTTGAATATAAGAAATCTTTAATTAAGATTTAATGAATGACTTGAAAAGGTTTTCCTAAGTAAAAGAGAAAATGATTTCGAATTATTCCAGAATTAAGAAAGGTTTAAATAAGCCAAATGATTTGATAAAATGAGGCTTAATGATTTTATATACTCTTGAAAAAAATGGAATAAACTGAAAAGAGTATAGATAAGAATAATATTTGGTTTAAATTAAAAATGAAGTAATTGACTGATGATTGATATCCATGTATAAACTTACATCTAAGCGATGATTGGCTTCAAAGGAACCGGAGTCGGATTTGGGTGATTCCTATCCAAAAACAACTTCGAACCAATGTACACGTTCAAAAGTGAAGACATGTTGAAGATGATAATTATTGAAGATCGTGGATCTTCATAGCGTGAGGACTGCTTGTTGAACAAGCTCTGGGTAGCTCCCATTATAGAGTTATTTATAAGAGTGGTCTCCTCGTTGCGGAGGTTTTTTGGATTGCCAGGACTACTCGCTACTAGTGGTAGTAGCTGAGTGCCTTTGGTTTTGTTCAGTCTCAGAACGAACTTGTATATACGAATGTATGACATTGCATTTTTGAGACAAACGTTTGACTTTTTCAAATGTACATCTGCTTGGTGGCGGAGAAGGCAACTTCTCTTAGCTTAACACCCTTCTTGAGACATACGAGCTCAGAGATTGTATGCTTGTGGGAGTTAAATAGTGATCAAAGGAATGGCAGTATGGCATTTAAAGTGGAACCTGTTATGATCAAAGCGTGGTTTTGTTTGAAAAGCGTGGCTTTGAAGAAATTGATTGTAGCCTCACGAGCCTCACACCCCGGTTATGATGGGATTTTATGCTATCAGATGTATGCTTGCATTTCGAAGAGTAGTGATCTGAGCCCCAAGTACCAGATACATCTGGGCCTCATGGCAGGGATGCGCGAAGTCTGAGTCCTCGTATGTTATTCGTAGATTGTATCCACTTTTAACCATTTGTGTTGTTGTATAACGACATCTGAGCCTAGGATGTAAGACGTGGATACAGATTGATCTTTCCACTAGTTCCCTATCATGTTGGAATTGACCTTTCCACTTGTTCCCTATCATGTTGGAATTCCAATCCGAATACGAGAATTACGTTTTGATTTTATTCCCAAAATAGTTGTAATGACTTGTAAACATTTCAGCTACCCCTTGTTGGTATCATATATTCCATTTGGTATATTCCATTGACCCAGTCCGGATATATTCCATTAGACTTAGCCCGGGTATTGATACCTTATTTGAATAAGTTTATTTGAAAAGTGTTTTCAAAAGAATGTCGTTAAAAATAATATCAAGTGTATTTTGGTATGAAGTGTTTTGGTTAAAAACCCATTCATGTTTATGTGTGGGCGTGGTCTTATGAGATACCATTCTTTTCAAAGGTTTTGATAACATCGTCACGATCTATACATTTAAAATTTCAAGTATCCCACGCTGGTTTATCAAGCCTGATCCGGGTATTTTTAATACTCGGGTCAGATCCGAGTAGTTTTAGGTGGATTTGAAGACGGTTGAAGTTTCCAAAGGAGAGCTAGAGATCTTCATCATCGTATGGACATATTCTATTATCCGCTGCATCTATTGTATTTGTTTTGTTGTTTGTTAGCATTTGTAAGGGCAGGTGTTACAATTGTTCGGGCTGAATCTAGGTTAGACTCTGGTATTGTATTTTATAATTTACCGTTGTAAAGATTATTATTGAAATAATATATGTTTTTCCATCATGTGAGATTCTGTTCTGGCTTTATTTTCTTTCTACCCTTAATGATCCGCTTGTTCGTGCAATTTGAGTTGGACATGTGTGGTTTATTGTCAATTCAAAGGGTATAGAAAAATGGGCCATTACATTTGGTATCAGAGCTGAAGGTTAAGCGAGAACCTTGATTTTGTTGGGTAAAGACTCATCAGAGATAGTGTTAGTAATACTCTAGGTGAGTGACTCATTAGAGATAGGGTTAGTAACACCCTAGAATGAGTTTGAGTGTATTATACGTGAGTTTGTATTTGTTAGTGACTAATAAGTTGTTTTGTGTTGATTTATTGGTTGAGTGGTATATATATTCTAGTCTATATGGAAAGTACAACTGTATCGATAGGTATTTATAAACTCTTAACAAGGCATATTGAAACACTGATTTTAAAAAAATTGGTAAATGAAATAATTTTGCCTAGGATTATATTTTGAATATAAAGTATATATTTTGAAAAGTTGTATATTTAGAAATCAGGATTAGTGAAATGTAAATATAAACATCTTGTGATTAGAATTTCACAGTTTGACTATAAGATGTTTCATAAAGATAATCGATAAGTAAGAAATCTGATAAGGTAATTAAGATCTTTTATACCTATTCCAAAATAATAAATTAAGAAATGATAGTGTTAAATCACTATCATAAACTGATCAATTGTTTGATTTAAAAGTTTAAGTACAAATACCTTGTGAATTAAGTTTCACGAATTGACTATAAGGTGTTTGATAATAAGATTTTTTTTCCAGGAATGAACACATAAGATAAAAATGTAAAAGAAAACGATTGTGTAAAAAAGGTAAATATAAAAGGAATGAGAATTTAAATTCGAGTAATTTAAAGAATTGTGGAAATTTAAATGGAATAAGATAAAATGAATTTATAAAATAGGTTTTATAAAGTAATCTCTAAAGGATTTTGAAGATGACACTATTTCAAATAGAAAGAGGTATTTTATGATAAATAATTCGATTGGCTTGAAAATAAACTAAAAATGGGCAAGAGATGTGTTCGGATGGTAAGCACTTCTCTTAAGTATTACTCTTTCTGTTAAGAGGATATACGATACTATTGGTGGAATCTAGTTCCTTGGATTGTTTTGGAGTTACGCGATATATATATATATATATATATATATATATATATAATTTTCTTAAGTAAAAGATATAATGTGAATCATTGATTAGTAATCTTTATAAAAGCATTTGAATTAAAGATAAAATTTGGATCGCTAATTGCTAAAATAAAGCGGAATTTTCGATGATTTGGTACAGTCAAAAATTTCCGAATCAAACATAACTCAGATCTAAGAAATTTGTGAAAAGTTTTGGTAAAAGATAGAAATACTTTGAGAAAATGAAATAAGATAATGATAATTTATAAATATGATTTATAAAAAAAAATATTCAAGAGTTAAGAATATGGATGGTTTTAAATTTGTTTTTCAAAGCTAGAAAAATAATAATAACAACTTCTCAAACAGGTAATTATAACCTGAAAAATGTTATATTAATGAATTCCAGCATTAATTAAGAATTTGGACTTAAGTCTTTAAAATGCGATTGATTTACATAAGTTATAAGATGAAATATACTTAAGATAATAGTTTTATGAAAAAAGTTTATGAAAGTTGGTAAATACATATATTATGTGTAGATCATTTCGTCACGCAAATTTTGATCTAATATTTGAGTACGGAACTTTGAGGTGTTTATATCAGTGCGAAAAAGGATTTGTCACTCGATTATTAACGACGAACAATGATGAGGGTTTGTAGTTAGGTACTTAAGTTTTCTATCATAGTTGAGAGCTATGCAAGGAAAGCAAAGGTTTATGAGCAAAGAGCCTGATCAGAGTCCACACTAGAGGATCGGAGGATCGATACTAGTTCGAAAATAAGGTTGTGCATTTGAATAGGAGATCAAATAAGATATTTCATACGGATGATCTGTATATATTATATGGAATTAAGTTTAAAGATAAATGTTTTAGGCAAACTTTTGTTTGGGTAATTACGAGGACGAAATTCTTTTAAGTAGGGGAGAAAGTAACGACCCGTAATTTCGCTACTTCGAAAATGAGAGATTTCATTTGTTTTAAAATTAAGAAGGTTTAAAACTTAGATAAACAAGTTATATATAATAGATAATAATAGAGAAATTATTTATTCTTATAGTTAATAATTTTAAAAGTATAAATTTGGATTTTAGAACAAATCGACAAAAGTTAAGTTTTGTTAAAAATAAATAAGTGCTTAAATAAATAGATTGAAATATTTATTTAAAAAGATAAATCTTATTGAAATTTTTTAATAAAGATAATAAAAGTATATTAAATATTTACAAGTATGTTAATAATCGTTTTACAAAAATAACCAAATTTTGTTGCATTTTGTCACTTTTACATACACTGTAAAATTAGAGATTTTGATATTATTTAAATATGATTTTAAAATATAAAGAGACGTGTTTTAATTTATTTAAAGAAGTAAAAAGTTTATTTTTAAATTTTGTTTACATAAATAAATAGTTTAACTAAAACGTCAAAATGTGACCGTAAAACATTTTGTCGAAAATCAATGTTTTGTCGATTAAAAGTTGTCGCAACATCGTCGCACCTTTATTTTCTTATATAGAAACATATATTCAATAGAAACATATATTCAAATAGTATAAGTATTAATTAATTTATTAATCAAGTTTACTTTTACTAAACATACTTAGAAAATTCTAGAATATAATTAACAAAAAGTAAGCATAAAAAGACAAAAAAGTATAAAAGTCAAAAGGTAAAACATCAAATCAAAGAAACATATACTTTCTTTACTTAGTATCTAAGTGAAAATGACATAACATAATGATTTGAACTGTGATTTTAAGTGTTAAAAAAATGAGGTTACTTAAGAAGTAAGTAAGGTTATTTTGGTAATTTGGTAAAGAGATATTTTGGTAACTTACCCCTTCATTTTTTCTATAAATACCAACAACTTTCTCACTTTTTCACACTATTTCTACCTTCTTCTTCTTCCTCCTTGAAGCTCTCTTTAATGGTTTCTCCATCTCTCTTTTCCTTACTAACCTTTTCAAAATCATATCAAATCAGCTCTAAACACCTCCAAACTTTGCCCAAGACCTTAGAATACCATTAGAACATGGTTTAGCATCTAAGAAGTGAAGAAATGATGGAGGAAGGAGTGAAATAGAGGAGGTTGAACCATTTGGAAGGAAGGAGTAAGTCGTGAAGCTCTGGAGTAAGATAAAGAGGAGGAAGTGCCGACGATTTCATTCCAAGAAGCTAGCAAATTTAAGGTGCTGCGGAAGCTCTGCCGAATTTTTTGAATTTGGTTAAAGTTGAAAACAATAGTGAAGTGTTGGGAAAATTGAATGTTGGTAGGAAGTTAAAAAATTCCGTAAAAGGTGAGTACTCATATTTACTAATTAATCCATAAATTATTTCAAGTATAATTTTTCAAAGTTTGTTATATGTTGGATTATTTAATGGATGATAACTTGGTTGATATTATGGTGAATTATATGTTTGTGATATGGTTGATAACTTGGTTTGATATATGATAAGAGAAATGATTAGTAATTAACCATAGTTAGTTAATTGAGAATTAATCCATATAAATATGTGTATGGAAATTATTTAGCCTCTTAATGATTTCAAAATATCTAAAAAGATTGAAACTTGTATTATAATAATATAATATTATAATATGAAATAAAATGAAAAATGAGTTTTAAATGATGAAAATATTGTTTCAAATAAGTTAAAATAGTTCAAATATGATTTAAAACAAACTTGAAGTGTTTTAGACAAGTTCCGAAGCAATTCACAAAATTGGTCAAAATCGAGCTCGTCGCGTAGCGGCAGTTCGTAAATTTCGACATGTAACTTCAAATTGTTGTAGAAAATGATTTATAAGTCGGATTTCTTCGAAATAATTTTTTTTGGCCCACAATGATCATAGTTTTCCACTGAATAAGAAAATCAAGATTTCATTAAGTAGATTTTGAAATATGTCCAAAACAATTTTTTTAAAACATCACGGTTTTGCAATTCGGAATCCAAAAGGAGATTTCTTTAAAAATGATATTTTTAAATGATTAAAAATACAAAATAAATTCGATAAATATATTAAAATGGTTTAAAAGAGATTTGGAAAGGAAAATATGAATTTTCAAATATTAAAAAGTTGTTTAAATCAAATAAATTTATATAGAACTTTTCGTAGCACTTTTATGCTACGAATTCTATAACCTTTCGAATATGAGTTTAAACGTAACAATTCTTTCCTAAGTCTTCTGTGAATGATTTTTAAAGATTAATTAAGTAATTTAAAGATGATTTGGAAGTTTTAATAAGAGTCTGAATAAATGGTTAAGAGGAATTGTATATACCACTAAAACAAAAAGTGAAGAATCTTGAATGTAATAACAAAATGAGTATGCGAAAACAACTAGTATATTTGTCCCACCTGTGAAATCTGGAAAGATAAAACAAGGTGTTTAACTAAGGTTAGGGATGGAGCAACTAATGCCCTGAACTTACCTGTCCTATGTTTTCTCTTTTTAGGCGAATGGTGGAATAGATCGAAAGGAAAGCCCGGATGCTCTAAAAGAACATATTTAAGTTTTTTCAAGATAAAAGAAATAAATTCTTTGAATGCTATTTAACCGCTTAATATCTTTTATTTGATGATTGGTACGAAAGAACCGGAATCAAATTTGGGTGATTCCTATCCGAAGAACCGAGATCGAATTTGGGTGATTCTTATCCGAAAATCACTTCAAACTAATTTTCGAAACCCCATAATGAACTTAACATCTTTTTATCGATGACTAGCACGAAGGAACCGAAATCGGATTTGGGTGATTCCTATCCGAAAACCTCTTCAAACTAATTTTCGAAATAAGACATGTTAAAAACAAAGATTATTGATGACA
The DNA here is from genome assembly GCA_030765085.1 of Allium cepa. NCBI lineage: Eukaryota > Viridiplantae > Streptophyta > Magnoliopsida > Asparagales > Amaryllidaceae > Allium > Allium cepa. The sequence goes on from CM060934.1 coordinate 610,772,251, forward strand.
AAGATATTCATGATGTAGGATTACTTGCCATTAGTCCCTGGAGGTAAAATTTACCATATTTAAGATGGCAGTAGTGCTCTATTATGAAAATCTTCAATTTGCAAGAATATGATTTGAAGTTAAGAAAGAAATCTTTGATTAAGATTTAATGAATGATATGGGAATATTTTACCTAAATTAAAAGTTATAGCTTAAATACAAGAAATCTTTAATTATGTTTTGATGAATGATTTGAAAAGGTTTTCCTAAGTAAAAGAGAAAATGATTTGGAATTATTCCAGGATTTAAGAAAGGTTTAAATAAACCAAATGATTTGATAAAATAAGGCTTAACGATTCCATATACTCTTGAAAAAAAATGGAATAAACTGAAAAGAATATATCAAAGAAAGATATTTGGTTTAAATAAAAGATAAAGTAATCGATTGATGATTGATATCCATATATAAACTTAACATCTTTTAATGCGATGATTGGCTTCAAAGGATCCGGAGTCGGATATGGGTTATTCCTATCCGAAAACCACTTCGAACCAATATACACGTTCGAAAGTGAAGACATGTTGAAGATGATGATTATTGAAGACCGTGGATCTTCATAGCATGAGGACTGCTTGTTGAACATGCTTTGGGTGGCTCCCATTATAGAGTTATTTATAGGTGCGGTCTTCTCGTTGTGGAGATTTTTCGGATTGCTAGGAATACACGCTACTAGTGGTAGTAGGAGAGTGCCTTTGGTTTTGTTCAGTCCCAGATCGAACTTGCATGGGTGAATGTCTCACATTGCATTTCTGAGACAAACATTCGAATTTTACAAATGCACATCTGCTTGGTGGCGGAGAATGCAACTTCTCTTAGCTTAACACCCTTCTTTGAGACATACGAGCTCTAAGGTTGTATGCTTATGGGAGTCAAATAGTGATCAAAGGAATGATAGTGTGGCATTCAAAGTGGAACCTGTTATGGTCAAAGCGTGGTTTTGTATGAAAAGCGTGGCTTTGAAGAAATTGATCGTAGCCTCACAAGCCTCACACCCCGGTTATGATGGGATTCTATGTGGTCAGATGTATGCTCGAATTCTGGATAGTAATGATTTGGGTTATCATATGTTCTAATCCCCAGGTATCAGATACGTCTTGGCCTCATGGCAGGGATGCACGAAGTCCGAGTCCTTGGATGTTATTCGCAGATTGTATCCACTTTTAGCCATTTGTGTTGTTGTATAACGGCGTTTTAGTCATGACGTAAGCCGTGGATACAGATTGATCTTTCCATTAGTTTCCTATCATGTTGGAAATCCAATCCCAATACGAGAATTACACTTTTGGTTTTATTCCCAAAATTGCTGCAATGACTTGCAAACATTTTAGCTACCCCTTGTTGGTATCATATATACCGTTTCGTATATTCCGTTGACCCTGTCCAGATATATTCCGTTAGACTTAGTCTGAGTATTGATACCTTATTTGAATAAGTTTATTTGAAAAGTGTTTTCAAAAGAATGCCATTAAAAACAATATCAAGTGTATTTCGGTATGAAGTGTTTTGGTTATCATAAGGTAAAAACCCGTCTGTGTTTATGTGTAGGCATAGTCTTATGGGATACCCTTCTTTTAAAAGGTTTTGATAACATCATCATGATCTATACATTTAAAATTTCGAGTATCTCACGCTGGTTTAACAAGCCTGATCCGGGTATTTTTAAAACTTGGGTCAGATCCGAGTAGTTTCAGGTTGAATTGAAGACGGTTGGAGTTTCCAGAGGAGAGCTGGAGATCTTCATCATCATATGGACATATTCTATTATCCGCTACATCTATTATATTTGTTTTGTTGTTTGTTAGCATTTATAAAGGCAGGTGTTATAACTGTCTAGGCTGAATCTAGGTTAGACTTTGATATTGTATTTTAAAATTTTCTGCTGTAAAGATTATTGTTGAAATAATATATGTTATTCTGTTCGTGTGAGATTCTGTTATGTCTATATTTTCTTTCTACCCTTAATGATCCACTTATTCGTACAATTTGAATTGGACATGTGTGGTTTATTGTCAATTCAAAGGGTATGGAAAAACGGGCTATTATAGGATTGAAGTCATCAATGCTTTCATAAGGTAGCTTTGTTTTATATTTGTATTGAGCCACTTCCTAAAAGCTTACGAAAGCATCAAGGGTTTTGAAGGCAATGACTTCGAAAAGGGTTTCAAAGCTATCCTTCAAATGTTTTACTTAAATATTTTAAGCTTTCGAAAGGATGGTGCCGAAGCCATCTATTTTTCCCCAAACTCTTTTTAATGGTTTCGAAAGGGTTACTTTTTCTTGTATTCATTTAGACCCAATAAGATATGTTTTAAATTAAACCCAATGGTTTCGAAAGGGGAACTTTCAAATGGTTTCGAAGATATGCTTCTATAATTGAATGGTATTACTTTAATACATTCAAAAGGTGTCGAAAGAAAGGTTTTAAAGTGTTACAAAAGGTAGGTGCTAGTGTTTTGAAAGGAATATTTGAATGCTTTCTAAAGGAATTTTTCCAATGGTTTCGAAAGTAAAGATTAAAGGTTTCGAAAGCCTTTGTTTTCAAAACAAAGAACCCAATCTCAATTTTTAAAAGGTAAAACCCATGGCATTATAAAAGAGCTTTCAAATGCTTTTAAATTGGAGTTTTTGAAGAAGCTTTCTTGATAAAATAATAGGTTAAAGGGATTAAACAAGTTTTATATAAAATTGATTTCAAGGATTTTAAACCACAAATGTTGGTGATTATTATGTTAATATGTTTGCTTCTTCTAGTTTACATATTCACTTTAATATGGACCCATAAATGTATTTAGGGAGATAAAGGGTAGAATAACCAGTTAGGTTGACCCAGTAGTGAATAAATTAAGTTAACTCCTGAATAAGTAAAATTGCATTAAGGAGGTCAGGAAGACCAGAACATAGGATGCCTAAATACTAGTTAAAGAAGTTGTCTGACAGACAGGTTCATAGTAAACCCATAAAAACTATGTTTAGGAAAATTTATTGGTAGGGGCCAATAGGTTCATTGTAAACCTAAGAAAACTATGATTAGAAAGAGTTATTGAAAGGGTCAATTGGTTTGTGGAGAACCCATGAAACTATATCCGGATTAAGTTGTTGATTGAAGTCAATAGGTTCCTAGTCTACCCATGAAAACTAAGATAAGAGAAAAGTTATTGGAGATACCAATAGGTTTAGGGAGAACCCATGAAACAATGAAGTTATTGGCAGGGGCCAATAGGTTCTTAGTGATCCCATGAGAACTATGAAACTGGACAGGGATCCCATAAGGATTAAATAGATTATTAGTCAGCCTATGAATACTATTAGGTTAATAGTGACCCTAGAAACTATAAATGAGATAGATAGTCAAAAATGAATATTGATGGGTAATCCAAAATTGATTTACTTGTTTGCATATCATCATAATATTTTGAACTGCTATGATTTAACCTTTGTGGATGTAAGAGCACAACATATGGTTTTATAAGTTTTGAATAAGATACTGGTGAGGGAAAAACCTACTCCGCTAGGCGACACGGTCTTACTAGATATCTAAATAGTTTGAGATGGTAGGTACTATTCATACCAGACTTTATGTCTGACTCGAAGTTTATGTTTTCCCCTTAAACTCTTAGATGCTCAATTAATTTTGAGTAGTTTGAGAGTTAAGGTTTTCAGGTACCTCATTAGACGAATAAGCTTTCGGAGTTGTGCTTGAGGCATGATAGGTATTTAGAGTTCTTTTCTATTTTTGATTCCACTGTGTTGTTGTTGTAAAGGAAAAGTTGTTTAAGTGCCTAGTTATACACTCTGATCATCCAAGTGGGCATCTTCATATGTCGTTGTTGCCATATGTTGTAAAAATTATATTTTCTCTGAACGTGGTTCTCGTATTTGGATTATGTAATGAATTTTAAATGATTTGAAATGGAATGTGAAAGTTGTTTTATGATTTTATAAATTTTCCATATTCATGTGTTTCTGCTATATCAATGTATCTAACATTACCGTATTTAGTTACCGGGGATTAATTACTATGGATGACTGTAACATTCATAGCCATTAGTCTTGGGCCTCTAAGTGGGGGATGTTGCAAGTTGGTATCAGAGCATAGGTTTATGAAACTTAAAAGAAATTTAAACCTAAAGGATTTTTCAAAACATAATCTAATGAATTAAAAAATAAGATCAAGATTTGGGATAACACTATGGTAATGTACTTGCATTTGATATATATATATATATATATATATATATATATATATATACGTACGTATTCCCCTCTCTCTTAGACCGTTCTTTTGTATCTTACTAAGGTTCGTATGTAGATTTATGAAAAAGAAGATATGTAGGCATGAAACGTAAGAGGAAATCTTGATGGGGGAAGCACCTTAACCAATGGAAATGTTAGACCACCAGGAGGAACCTGGGTCGATAGGCTAATGCTAACCAAAATACAGATGCCATTGTGGGTGCTAAAAATCCACAAGCGGATATGTGGGCGATGTATCAGTTTTTCAGCAATATGCTGCAAGCAAGAGCTGCTGTTGGAAATTCTAGAGGAGGTAATCCTATGGCTCTAGTTGGGAATAATTATGCTAAGATAAGCAGTGACTACACTAGTCTAGGAGGGAAACCGTTTATGGGGACAAAGGATGCCATAGAAGTGGAAAATTAGCTGTTGCACTATGAGAGAATCTTCACTAATTTGGGTTTTGATGATGAGAAGAAGAGGAGGTTGGCCTCTAGGCAGTCGCAAAGGGTAGCACTTCATTAGTGGAATAGTGTTACTGATGGAGTTCTGGAGGAGGAGTTGACTTGGGTAGATTCTAGAAGGAGATTTGAATAGAGGTTTTTATCTTCAGTTGCTAAGCCAGTGTTGATGAGAAAGTTTTTGGATTTGGTGTAGGAAGAGATGTCAGTAATCGAGTATGCTAATAAGTTTGATGAGTTGTCCCGCTATAGGTATGCTGCTGTAGACACCGTCATCAGAAGGAATGAGAGGTTCATTCGGGGATCGAGGCCTGAGATTGCTAGGGCGACCCTGACACATATCCGTGATCCTTGTAATGTAGTTGTGGAGATGGCAATCCGACATGAGGAGATGCTTGCTATTTGTGCAAGAGAAAAGCCGGTTGAAACCCAAGGTTCTCAGGGAAAGAGGAGAAAGTTCTTTAAGAAGAAGGGAGCCCAAAAGGGAGAGGCTGCCAAGAAGGAAAAGGCTAATTTAGTTTTCTTTAAGTGTGATAAGAAAGGTCGTTATGCCTATGAGTGCCAGTCGGGCAAGGAGAAGAAGGTTGCAGAAAAGAAGAACGTGAAGTGCTTTAACTGTGACCAGGGTGGGCATTATAAGAATCAGTGTCCAGGTCAGTCGGGGCGGACAAGGGAAAGGTTTTTGCTGTTGGACCATCACCTGCTAGGCCAACCGCAGCTGAAATAAGGAAGACTATGAAGGAAGATATGCTTTTGAGTCAAAGTATATCAGTTAAGGTACTTTTTGATACCAGCGCATCACATTCATTTATATCTCAGAATTTGGTTGATAGATTATGCTTAGAACCTATATATCTTGTTACTTCCTTAAGGGTTTCGAATCTAATAGGAGGGTATGCAACTCTAGGGATGAAATGTGACCAGTTAGCACTAGACTTATTGGGTCATAACTTTGCACTCTGTCGGCATGTTTTCGATTTCGTAGATTTCAGAATCATTTTGGGTATGGATTGGTTGGATAAGTATGAGGCTAGATATTTTGCCTAGATAGGGAGATATCACTAAGACACCATGTTAGTCATAACCGAATTATATTCTCAGTGGAGAATTCTGAACGGAGTAGTTGTGCTTTGCTAGGTGCTATGGAAGTAGGAAAAGAGTTAAGTTAGGTTCAAGTAGCAAGAGAGTTTGCAGATATCTTTGAGTTGGCTATAAGACTACCACCGAAACGAGCTATTGAGTTTTGGATAGATCTTATGTCAGGAGCTGAACCTATGAGTAGACCACATAACTGAATGACACCGACCGAGATGAAGGAATTGAAGGTGCTGCTAGTGGATCTAGAAGAAAGGAATTTTAGACTAAGAAATTCGCCTTGGGGATCGGCCGCGGTGTTCGTGAAGAAACCAGATGGGTCGTTGAGGATACGTATCGACTATCATAAGTTAAACGAGAGGACGATTAAGAATAAGTATCCTTTGCTGAGAATTGACGATCTATTTGATCAGTTGTGTGGAACCAGAGTGTTTTTCCAGTTGGATTTGGCGACGGGTTTCCATCAGTTAAGGGTGGTAGAGGACAATATTCCATTGACAACATTTTGGACTAGGTATTGTTCGTATTAGTGGTTGGTAATGCCATTTAGATTAACGAACACACCTACTTTCTTCGTGGATTTAATGAACCAAGTTTTTAGAAAGTACTTGGATATGTGTTTGTTGGTGTTTATAGATTACATTTTGGTGTACTCTAAGGATTAAAGAGAGCATGATGATCATCTTAGAATGGTGCTTGAGACGCTGAGGCAGCATCAGTTGAAGGAGAAGTTTTTCAAGTGTCATTTTTGGAAGAAAGAGGTTAAGTTTTTTGGTCGTGTGATTTTAGAGAAGAGCTTGTCAGTCGATCCAGATAAGGTCGAAGCTGTTAACAATTGGGAGAAACTAGAGAAGGTGACTGAAATTAGAAGTTTTCTTAGACTTGCTGACTATTACTGGAGATCCATCAAGGATTTCTCATGGATAGCAGCACTTTTGACTAAGTTAACCAAGAAGGGTGTAGTTTGTCTGCTCCAACAAATGTGAGGAAGCATTCCTTAAGTTAAAGCATTTGTTGACCAATGCACCCATGTTAGTAGTTCCAGACGGAAACCATGGGTTGGTAGTGTACACTGATCCATGTGGAACTGGATTAGGAGTTGTGTTAATGCATAAGTGCAAAGTTATTGCCTATGCTTCATGACAGCTTAGACCGTATGAAGTAAGATATCATACTCATGATTTGGAGTTGGCTGCGGTGATCTTCGCATTGAAGATATGGAGACATTATCTTTTAGGAGAGAGATTTGAGCTATATACAGATCATAAGTCCTTAAGATACTTATTCTCTAAGAAGGAGTTGAATTTGAGGCAGTAGAGGTGGCTGGAGTTTTTAGCTGCTTATGAATTTGGTATAAAATATACTCTTGGGAAAGGAAATAAAGCAGCGGATGCTCTTAGCAGAAGACATCAGAATGTGGTGTAAGCTATATTGGCAGAATGAAAAGATTTAGAAGCTTTGTATACTTGTAGTGTGCAGTTAGATCGAATGCTAGTTCCAGTCAGAGCACAACCATGTTGTTCTGATTAGAAGTTCGACCAGTATTGATCGAAATGATTGCTTCTAAGAAGAAAGAGGATCCAATATTAGCCGAGAGAATAAGAAGGCTTGAGGTTGGAACTGAGATCGATGATCTAAGAGATTTTAGTCTTGACCAAAGAGGATGGTTAAGAAAGAAGGGACAACCGTGTGTTTCGAATGTTGAGAACTTAAAAAGAAGTTCTTGGAGAATGTCATCGATCTAAGTTTACGATTCAACCTGGAGGGACCAAGATGTATCAAGATTTGAAGAGAAGCTTCCACTGGGAAGGTATGAAGAGGGATGTTGGCTTGTGGGTTAGGTAGTGTGCAAACTGTCAACAAGTGAAGGCTGAACATCAGAAGCTAAGTGGGTTGCTTCAACCTTTGGAGATTCCAGTTTGGAAATGGGAGTTGATATCCATGGATTTTATAGATGGGTTGCCAAGGTCAAATAGGGAAATGAAATTATATCGGTCTAGTGGACAGATTGACCAAGGGTGCCCATTTCATTCCAGTTAATTCAACCAGGACGACACCTGTTTTGACTATGTTGTTCATGAAGAATATAGTTAGACTGCATGGGATTCCTAGTAGTACAATCAGTGACAAAGATGCTTTGTTTACTAGCGAATTCTGGAAGAGTTTGTTGGATGTACTAAGTACCAAGCTTAAGATGAGTACCTCATATCACCCTCAGAGGGATGGGCAGACAGAGGGAGTCAATAAGGTACTCGAGGATTTGTTAAGAGCTTATGTATTGGACTTTGGTGGATCTTGGAAAGATCACCTACACTTAGTGGAGTTTTCCTATAATAATAATTATCAGACTAGTATAGGAATGACGCCTTTTAAAGCTTTGTATGGAAAGCCATGCAAATCATCAGCATGTTGGTTGGAGACTAGAGACAGATTGGCCTTAGATCCAGATTTGGTTAGAGAGGCGACAGAGAAGATTGAGTTAATCCAAGAGAGAATGAAGGAAGCTCATTCTGGGTAGAAGAGTTATGTAGATAAGAGGCGTAAGGACCTAGAATTCTCAGTTGGAGATAAGGTTTTCATTAAAGTATCACTGATGAAGGGTGTGGTACGATTTGGAAAATTAGGGAAACTGACATCGTGATATGTTGGTCCGTTCCAGATTATAGAGAGGATTGGAAAGCTCGCGTAAAGAGTAGAGTTGCCGAGCAGTATGGCAGGTGTCCATAATGTGTTTCATATATCTCATATTTGCAAGTATGTGCATGATCCAGAGACTACTATACCTCCGACAGGGTTAGAAGATTTGATAGTAGAGCTTAATTTGACTTTTGTTAGACAACCAATTAAGGTTGTAGCGAGAGATGAGAAAAGACCGAGGAACAAGACGGTTAAGTTGGTGAAAGTTTAGTGGAGCGATAATGAGAAGGACTTTACCTGGGAGATAGAAGACATGATTAGAGATACTTATCCTAATCTGCTTTGAGGGTATGTCTATATTAGCTTTATATAAATGTTTGCAGTCAAGTAGGCTAGTAAGGTTGTTAGGAGTGGTTGCAAATGATTGCTATGTTTAGTATTTAGTCCTTATTGAATTTCGAGGACGAAATTCTTTAAGGACGGGAGCCTGCAACACCCTTAATTATTAATAACATTATTCATGAGATTTAATTAGATAAACTAAATAGAATTTGTAAATATTAGAGTAATAAGGGGATTGAGATTTGAAAATAAATTATAGGTCATTCTTAAATAAATAAATGGGCTTATAAATAGTTAACTAATTAACGCATAGGTATTAAGGTAATTGCCGTACTACATTTCCATTACCTTATATTCTCATTTCATTCCCATTCACACTCATTTTACAAAAAACATAAACAAGCGTAAATCAAAAGAGGAACCGACCATTACTTAGGGGAAAAGAAGAGAAAATCAATCTAAAGCTAAGTAATTAAAGCAAGGAAGATTAATCTCAATCAAACCTCAAAGTCCTTATCCTAATCAAGGTGAATAATAATCTAAATTATCTTTATTTCGTTTTTACAATCATTTGATTTTAGGGATTAAGATTAAATCCATTATAATGACCATTTTGTTGATGATATGCTTGGATTTTATAACATGTTTGATTTAAACAAGATTATTTGGATATAGTTTTATACGGTTTTGAGGGTAAAACCAATTATAATGAATTTCGAATGCCATGAGGAAATTATATGTTATGTAAAACAAGATTTTGGAAATGAGTTTTAGTTTTTTATAACTTTTCAAGTTATGGAGAATTTATTATGAATTTTCAAATGGAAATATGTATCATTGGGTTTAGAAATTAATTTTATTTATTTTATGAAGAGTTTGGGTTTGGAATTTTTGTATGTTACATAACATATTGAAAGTGAAATTCTATAATTTTTGGGGATTTTTCCTAACTAATTCACTATGGAAATTAAATTACATTAGAAGAAAGATTTAAATGTTTTAATTGTTTTGCTTAATGGAAGGGCTTAATTGTAAGAACTAATCTTTGTTTAGATCTGAAATTATACGGCAATTATTTTCGTAAAGGATTTGAAAAGTTTATGGAAATCAATTAAATGGTTACAAATAGACAGGATAGTTACAAAGTAATTACTTTAAATAGCATTAATTCAGCCATTACCCAGAAAAGTAGTTTCCGCCTCTTTTAGTTGCACCTTTTGATCCTATGCTTCTGCCTCCAACCAAGTCGAAACCGATTAGGTCGAAACTAACTAAACCGAACCAATGTACAAGGGGTCACAATGATGGTATGTAGTGGATTGGAGAAAGGCAAAAGGCATAGTGTCGAAACATAGCCTTCGATAGGGTTGAAGCCTTTGTTTTATTTTTAAAAAGAAATTCGCTTGCCTGTATTACTAAATGATTTCGAAGGGGTCGAAACAGTTGCTTTCGAAGGGGTATTTCTAAATTGCTTTCGAAAAGGGTTGCCACTTCTTGGTTAAATTGTAGCTTCCGAAGGAGTAACTTAGTTATAAAACCAATGCTTTCGAAAAGGGTGGGTTCGACCATGTTGAATCCTTTCTGTCATTCCTATGCCTTTCGAAGGGATTGAAGTCATCAATGCTTTTGAAATGTAGCTTTTTTTATATTTGTATTAAGACACTTCCTAAAAGCTTTCGAAAGGATTCAACGGTTTTGAAGGAAAAAGGTTCGAAAGGGGTTTCGAATGAATCCTTCAAATGCTTTACTTTAATATTTTGAGCTTTCGAAAGGATGATGCTGAAGCCATCTGTTTTTCCCCAAACTCTTTTTAATGGTTTCGAAAGGGCTACTTTCGCTTGTATTCACTTAGACCCAATAAGATATGTTTTAAATTAAACCCAGTAGTTTCAAAAGGGGTACTTTCAAATGTCTTCGAAGATATGCTTCTATAATTGAATGGTATTACTGCAATACATTCAAAAGGTTTCGAAAGAAAGGTTTTAAAGTGTTATGAATGGTAGGTGTTTAGTGTTTGAAAAGAAGTTTTGATTGCTTTCTAAAGGAAGTTTTTCAATAGTTTTGAAAGTAAAGATTAAAGGTTTCAAAAGCCTTAGTTTTCAAAACAAAGAACCCAATCTCAATTTTTTTGAAGGTAAAACCCGTGGCATTATAAAAGAGTTTTTAAATTGGAGTTTTTGAAGAAGCTTTCCTTGACAAAATAATAGGTTAAAGAGATTAACCAAGTTTTATATGAAAATGATTTCAAGGATATTAAACCATAGATGTTGGCGATTATTATGTTAATATGTTTGCTTCTTTTAGTTTACATATTCACTTTAATATGGACCCATAATTGTATTTTAGGGAGAAAAATGGCAAAATAACCAGTTAGGTTGATCCAGTAGTGAATAAATTGAATTAACTCCTGAATGAGTAGAATTGCATCCAGGAGGTCAGAAAACCAGAACATAGGATGCCTAAATACTGATTAAAGAAGTTGCCGAATAGACAGGTTCATAGTAAACCCATGAAAACTATGACTAGAAAGAATTATTGGAAGGGTCAATTGGTTTGTAGAGAACCCATTAAAACTATATCCGGATTAAGTTGTTGACAGAAGTATATAGGTTCCTAGTCAACCCATGAAAACTAGGATAAGAGGGAAGTTATTGGAGATACCAATAGGTTCGGGGAGAACCCATGAAATAATGAAGTTATTGGCAGGGGCCAATAGGTTCTTAGTGATCCCATGAAAACTATGAAACTGGACAGGGAGCCCATAAGGATTAAATAGGTTATTAGTCAGCCTATGAATACTATTAGGTTAATAGTGATCCTAGAAACTATAAATGAGACAGATAAAAAATGAATGGGGATGAATCTAGAATTGATTTACTTGTTTGCATATCATCATAATATTTTGAATTACTATTTTTTAACTTTGTGGATGCAAGAGCACAACATATGGTTTTATAAAATTTTAAATAAGATACTGGTGAGGGGGAAACCCATTTCGCTTAGCGGCGTGGTCTCACTAGATATCCAAATATTTTAAGATGGTAAGTTATTATTCATACCAGGCTTTATGTCTGACTCGAAGTTTATGTTTTCCCCTTAAAATATCAGGTGCTCAATTGATTTTGAGTAGTTTGAGAGTTGAGGTTTTCAAGTACATCTTTAGACGAATAAGCTTCCAAAGTTGTGTTGGAGGCATGATTGGAATTTAGAGTTCTTTTCTATTTTTGATTCTGCGTGTTGTTGCTGTAAAGGAAAAGTTGTTTAAGTGCCTAATTATACACACTGATCATCCAAGGGGGCATCTTCATATGTCGATCTTGGCGTATGTTGTAATAATTATATTTTCTCTTAATGTGGTTCTCGTATTGGAATTATGTATGGAATTTGAAATGATTTGAAATGGAATGTGAAAGTTGTTTTAGGATTTTATATTTTTTCCACATCCATGTGTTTCTGTTATATCAATGTATTTAACATTACTGTATTCGGTCGCCGAGAATTAATAATTATGGATGACTGCAGTATCCGTAGCCGTTAGTTTTCGACCTCCAAGTGGAGGATGTTACAAGTTCTTCCATGAATTCTAAGTTGAAATACTTTATTTCTTATGGAAACAATACCTAAAATAATTGTATTTAAGACATCAACTAAATAACTTAAGAAATCAACTTTAAAGGCAAATTTATTAATTAACATATCAACTTGTGTAGTTTATTTACAATTATGATGAAAATGTGGTAAAGTTATCAATTAGTTTCAACCAAAACTAGTTTTTTGGGGTTTTTTAGTAGCAAAATTTCCAAAAACAAAAAAGAATTAAACAAATTTAGCATATGTAAATTCATGATAAGAATAATTAGATCCAAATAATACAGAGAATGATAAAAAAAAGTTTAAAGGGAGACAGAGAATATAATGTATAACAATTACGGTGGACATATAGTGAACGAAAAAAAAGAAAAAAAAGTGAATCTGGATCAAACCAATATAATGAACATATTATTAACTAAAACGAAAATGAGATTTGAATTACATGTTGCAAGATGAGAAATTAAAGGTGAGAAGAATTGCAATGACCCAAAAATTTTATGCTATTAATAATAAACTAATTAAAAATAATTTTTTAGTAGAAGAGTGAGTTGGGAATCATATTTATAACTGTTGTGAAGGCTATTGCGAGATGATCAATTTAATATGTAATTTGGTATATTTGGAGTTACAGTTTGTGAAAGAGATGCATTAAACTGTTTAAACAGCTTACGTAACTGTTTTGGATCAAAATGGATGCACATCCCATGACCCAACCTAATAATTATATAGAAAGGCTATAAACCCTAATTGTCTCTTCATCTTCACTTTTTCGACTTAATCCCAAAGTTATTCTTAATTCTCTTTTATTAGCATATGATTGTAACATTCCTGAAATATTAGCCAAAATAATTCAATAATTAGATTAATTTTGAATTTAAACCGTGAATTTAATTGTGAATTAATTTGCGATTTCCAAAATAAACTTAAAATTTTGGATTATAAATAGAAATTTGGTTGGAATTTAAGGATAAGTGTTTTATAATAAAAATTGGATTTAAGGGTAATTATATTAGAGATAAATATGCACTATAATTTGAATAAATATATATATATAGATTGAAAGTTAAAACTGTAAATAAGATTTTGATTTTGAAAATTCAAAATGTATATATTTATAAATTTGGATTTGAAAACCACATAATTTTATACTAGTAGAAATTGGTAATATTTATTTTGAAAATTTTATTTTGAATTAGATATAAATGATTTTCAAAACAATTGTTTAGAACTAAATACTATTATATATGTGTTTATCAACCAAAAATATAATTAGTCTAAAATCATTCTTTCTTCAAATTGATGTAAGTAGAAAATAATAAACAAAATGGATATAAAAACATAAGAATATTGTATATGTATATATGCAAATAAATGTAAACACCCATTTACATCATACATATCTATATACATACAAATGGCACAATTACTTAATAAAATAATCAAATTTAAAATAACAAGGAAACTTTACATCTCCCCATAAGTAATTATATTTACTCTCACCAAATCTGGCCAAATCAGTAACAAGATCTTGCATTGCAAACTCCAACACACAACCAAGAAAAAAAAAGAAGAAAAGAAAATTAGAACAAAAAGGGTTTGGGCATCGCAATATCATAAAGCTGAACCTGTTTCAGTTAATATTCATCAAGCCCACAGTTCGAAATTCAAATAGCAAAGTTTGAAAACTGAATCAAACAAACCAGTAAAAAAATAGTTCCTCTCCATATTCTCAACCTGAGAATATGAAACAAAGGAAACTCAATAAGAACCAAGTATGGATTTAAAATCAAAGCCAAGTATCAGATCAATTCAAACTCTAAGCAAAGAATTGGGGGCAGCATTGTCAGGACCCGATTCTTCGTCTTCCGAAAATTCAACATCGATACTCACTTTATCGACTGCCGAGCAATCGAACGACGGAAAACCGAACACTGAGGGTTTAAGAAAAAGAAAAAGACAGAAGAAGAGAGAAAAGATAGAAAATAGAGAGAAGAAAATAGATAGAAAGATAGAGAGGAAAGAAAATAGAAAATAGAACGGAAAACAACAGAACAACAACAGAATCTCACAATTCGCAGCGGAACAACATATAATAGACAAATGAATAATCTTTAAACAAAGAACTATACCAGTTATTACATTTTATACATTACATTTCATTACATCATATCATCAGAGTGTACAACAACAACAAACAGTGCAGCGGAAAAAGAGATACTATATAAACTAGTAATACGCCATGCCATCCAGCTTGCCTCCAGCAACTCCAGAATATCCAGAATATCCTGATAAACCTTACTCTTAACTGCCCGTGTGGAAATTGGTGGGCACCCAGAGTTTAGGAAGGAAAACAATAAACTCCGAGTCAGTCATGTGACTGGTGTGAGAACTCAAAACAGTTTATTTATCTTTAAAATCAAAAATAGAGGAATAGTTTTAAAGTCAATTCGCAATGCTTTTAAAAATGAAACTACCATAAGGCCTCCCGCACACACACACAATGCAAACGCAGAATCGGAGGAGATTTCTCCTTATGATAGTCAAAGATGCTTGATACGCATTAAAAAGAACATTTGATATTATTATTAGTGCATAGTATAGGAAAAAATTTATTTCGAAAGTAGAATATGAATCTTAGCCAGCATAGACATTCCGAACTATGCCTACTATAGCTAACTATGTTCAATAGCAGGTTACCGCCACATTCCATAGCAGGTTATACAACTAAAACCGTACAAGTCTCGTATTGTTTCTTTGGATTTCCAACGAATGATCAGGCCAAGGAACTTCCCATTGCCACATGAGAATGCCTCTGGATGGACATCCCCGAGAACCAAACCGGATCTCTACCAACACAAGGCCGGGTTACCCCTAACTGAGTAACAACTGACCGAATATGCCATCCCCCGGTCCTTTGGGACCTTTCACCGAGCGCTCGAAATCAATTCACACAATCATAACAAAGTGTTTTCAACATGAGTAAGTATCTGGGCTCCATACCATGATACCACCCTTTTCCAGAAGGAAATGCACACATCCTAAAGGGCGCTACCCCTCATAACCTTGCCGCTTCTTTCCTGTTTTGACCATTCACGGGGTGTGAGGCTCGACGAAGTCACGTCCACAAAAACATACTTTATACAAAAGCCATGCTTTGGGTCAACAAATGATCATAGAAATGATCACAAGGATAGACGATCAAATAAACGATCCTATCACAAATAATCAACACAATGACCATTTCACAGCAACACTCAGCATGTCACATTACCAAATTGGGAATATATCGCTGATAACATTCAACTACATAACCTTTGAGCTCGTACGTCTCAAAGAAGGGTGTTAAGCTAAAAGAATAAATTCTCCGCCACCAACAGAAATATATTTGAATGAAATCGGCTTTATATCTCAACTTGTAATGTCAGACATACAATCCATACAAGTCTGTTCCGGGCTCGAACAAAACCGAAGGCACTTCTTACGAAGCCCTTGCAATCCGGGTATTCACAATCCCGATCGAATTTCCCATCAGTTAGGGAATCTCTATACCAGGAGCTACCCAGTGCAGAGACAATCGATAGGTCATCCTATCGCTTTCGCAAATACTCGGTCTTCAACACCGATCTTCAATGCAATTCACAACGACGTATCACATATTCGGAATGGGTTATACGACCCCATGGTCCTTTCCCGGTTAACCCGAATAGTGAGCGCTTATTCAAAAATAAGTGTGGCATTCAAATTCAAACAAATCACATCTATTACCCATTCAAAGGGAAATATTGATAGTCGGTTATTGAACTATCAATGGATATGCACAACATCACCAGATTCCAAATAATTTTCCAAATTATTTATTTTTCAAAATATCTTTACAAGATATATAATTTCACAATTCAAAAATAAATCAATATTTATTTTTAAACAACTTCCCTTTCCATTCATAAATTCCATAATGAATTTGTATTTCACAATATTTATGAATAACGATTTCGATTATTCATTTCAATTTATCTTCAAAAAGATAAATTCTCAAAACATCCACTTTATATTGGAAAACATTTCTATACTTATTTATTCATAAGTAATTCACAAATTTTATTTATTTTCAACACTTGAAAAATATTCAATATACTTCAATCGAAATTTAGTATATATTTCATTCTTTAAGGAAATCATTCTTTTAAACATATTTATTTGGGCCAAAACGAATGTTACGTAAAACATCGTCACGACAACCCAAAATCACTAGTATAGGGATTCGAATTTAAAATAGATATATAAATCCCAATACTATGTAAAACATTTCCTTTCGGAAATTATTTACTATAACAACAGTGTTATAGTCCACCATTTCCTTTTATTTCTCGAAAACGTCTATTTCAACAATGAATGTTGAAATCTATGGTTTCGATTCTCAACACATTTTAAAACATCGTTAGATCGTTTTAATTCTATTTAAAATATCACATTCTAAACGTTTTCTTTAACATATTATTCACTATTCAAAAACGTGAATAAACTACGTTAACAATTTTCATCACTTCCATTCATTTTATTTCAAAGGATTATTCACAGTCAAAAATGTGAATATAACTCCATAAATAAGTTATAACAATTTTCTTATCAAAATAAGTCGTTTGCGAATTCATAAAACAATGTTTATAACTTCCTTCATTATCCTTTATTCAATTCATAACTCAATTATATACCAAAGGTTCATATTATAAGTTAAATATTTATAAAATGATTATTTTACAAAATCGTTCTTTTAAACTTCATAATTATAAATCTCATAACTTATAAGATTCAATTATTCATCCAAATATATTCTTTAATAATTTCACAAAATTTATAAATCTTACTATTTATAAATTTCATTTATAACTTCACCATTTATAATTTTATAAATTCCATTCACTTATGCAATCCATTTTCACTTCATTCAAACACTTATAAAAAAAAACTCGTTTTATAATGTCAATATTTCAATTTATAAATATCCATTTATAAATCTCTTAATATAAATCAATTTATATTATTCTTTAAAACGTCTTTAATCTCCTTTATTATTTCACCATTTTGATTCATAAAATAATTAAATTTTATAAATCCTATATTTCAACTTTTCACAATAAATTCTAAAATCCCAATTAAACTATTTTATAAAATCATTAGCATCATATTCTCAAAAATCAGTTTTTAACTATATTTCTCAAAAGTTATAATTTTTATAACTTTAAAATTTATAACGTTTATTTATTTAAAATGGATCAATTCCAAAATTATTTTATAAAACGTATACTTTTTAAAAATCACTTTAAAAATCATTTTTAAAGTTCCAAAATTTGGTCCAATGATGCTACATACCAAATAGTCAATCACGACAACAACGATATCATATATCGATATGATAATCCATCAAATATCAAAATATCTGAAATCAAATAAATACTGTTGAGGAATCCAGTTGGATCCCTCCAACCTGTTTTCCTGCATCCACAAACATTAGCACAATACCAATTTCGCTCCAGTACGAAATTATCGCGGTATATGGGATTTAAAATATTATCCGCTTAATAGACGGCGCAATAGGGTCTCATCCGCTAAACAAAAAATGTGGGAAATCAATAACTCCAATATATACATATGCCAATATTTATATATTGCTATTATATATAATACCAATTTCACTGTTTATGAAATATTCGCGGTATATGTTTTTATTAAATAACATCCGCTTACTAACGACGTATAATGTCTATTTTAACAATCAATAGATATCAATCATCATTCAAACATGCATTCAAATATTTTAAATCTAACTATTTAAAATAAAATCGAAACCGATTCGATTGAGTGAGAAGTTCTCACCTTGATTTTATTTCCGTTTTAGCGATTTTATTTCGAATAAAATTAAACGGACGTTTAATTTTACCCGAAATTCTCACTAAATCCAAACGACTCCAATCCAATTTCATCGCGTAGTGCTCGTCCATACGATTCCAACGCAACTGGTTTCGCGCGTTTTCGACCTCGTATGAAAAAGTTATGAATATTTGAAGTTTTACACGAATTTTATTTATAAAATTTACAACAATTATTAACTAATTTTAACCTAGCAAGATCATGGCCGTTGATTTCAAATCCCCCTCCATCAGGCCGCACACCCCCTTCTCCCTCTCACGTATCATCTTCCTTCAGGAAATTGCCGCACACCAAACCCATTCAACGTAAACTAGGGTTTAATCTTGCAACCTCATTTCTCGACGAAACTTCATCAAACCACCTTCATGCGAACGCTCTTCGCAAGAGCTACCTCCACCTTGCACCCCTTGAAGTTCGGCTGCCCCATGAGCCTAGAAAGGCGTGCGCAACCTACAGAAAACGCGGCCAAAAATCTCACAAAATACAACTCCAATCTCGATCTCCACCGTTGAATATAAGGATCTCGCTGCCCTCTATAACTTTGTAGTTGAACACGAAGCTTGAAAGTGAATGGATCGAGAGATAATCGAGGAAGAAGGAGGAGAAATACTGGCCTTTGAATATGTTAGAGGCGGCTGCAGTTTTAGATTAGGGTTTTGTAATTTTTTTTTTATTTGAGTGAGGGCTATTTATAAGGAACCGACGAAACACTATTCATTTCGGAAATTCCGAACTCCGATTTACGCGCCGAAACTGACGTTCCTAGGGTTTACCCCGCGTTCCGGACACAATGGAACAGGTTTCGAAAGCTAATTCGGACATCTGTGCGAGTTATGGCAACAAACGTTCAATTTAAATTAAACCAATTTAAACGATTTTCTAGGCGTTTTAATTTGTACAGGACAAACGGTAAATCCAATTGACACGAAATTTGAAACCTTACAATAATATCACATTACGGATCCGATGAAACTGGTTTCGTCGAAATCCGAGACATTTTGAAAAATGGCTATTTTAACTCGCCAAATTAATATTAAAAATAATTCGATGCGTTTCGAGCTGCCACGATCAAACGATAGCTCCGATTGACACGAAATTTGAAATCCGGTAATAACTAACTATTACAGATCCAATGAAACTGGTTTCGTCCAATTCTGAGACTGTTCAAAAATTGACTATTTTCACTAGTCGATTTTAATATTAAAATATTCAATTTTCACAAATTAACTTTTAATTCGATTTTAAAAGTTCTAAAATATCGTTCTAACTCCCATATGATAAAATAAAATTTTACAAATCATTTTCAATCATATTTAACTCGATTTTCAATTATTTGCATAATTTAACGTATTAAATTATCGATTTAAATATTCAATTAAATCCAATAATTCAAATAAAAATTTATTTGACTTATAAATTTCACTTATTAATATTTAAAATAAATTAAATATTCAAATTTTAATTAAATAAAATTCTGGGTCGTTACAATCTTCCCCCCTTAAAAGAATTTCGTCCTCGAAATTATCAAGTAAGAAAAGTTACAGAATCTATTAATTTTCCAAAATTCATAGTTAATACTTCTTGTAATACTTTACTAAGTTTCAAATCATACTTAGTTATCTTTTCAAAAACAACCACTATTGTTTAACTTTTAATTCCAATCAAAGTCTAAGTTTTCAAAAAATTTCCCAATTTTCTCAAATTTTTTCTAACGCCTTATATTTTCGAAAAAATTCGCTATAGTCTCCTTTGCGCGGCTCGATCCGAAAAAAAAAATGACAGTATATATATCACAAATATACATCTCATCAAGTAATGAGGCATCCCGCAGGGAAAAATTTGTAAAAGTACGGTATGTAATCCGAGATATGTACCTTATATTTTATTAGCGAGCATATACGGCTAATATAGCGCGAAAGCGGGCTCCAAATGCGAAGCAAACACGATCCGCATCTACTAAACACTCAACAAACAACATGAGAATCATGCATATAGACAATAGTATCAATATACAACATATAGCAACATAATAACTATATATGTCAACATAGCAAATGTAACAAAAGCAATATATTCAACCATCAACCAACTAGCATTCATAACCAATAAATATTCATTCATATTCTCATTAATATTCAATGAAATGGTTTTCCATTTAAATCATATTTGATTCATTAATAGTGGATGTTTTTGCTAACATTCATTTTCAATTAGTTTATATTCACCAATTCATATTCAAGTTGGTTCACTTCCAATTCAAATTCAATTCTATTCAAGATTCACTTAACTTCCAATTGAATTTCAATTACTTTAGCTTTCAATTTCATTAACCCTTAATGAATTATATACAATCAATCAACTAACAATCATATAACAACCAATGTATATTAATTGCAACCAAATTCCTTTGCTTTCAATTGGTTTAACACCATCACTTTCAATTGGTTTAATTAATTGATTTTCATTCAATTATTCAACTTTCAATAACATTAAATTTTAATGAATTAAAACTTATATCCATTATTTCATACCAATTTTATTTATATTCAATTGATTCATTCAATTCAATTATAAAAGTTGAATTTCATTTACATAACTTAAGTTCACATTTATCACTTCACTTTATTAATTTACTTTGATACTAATATCAACTTCATTCAACTTCTATTAAGTTATATTCCATTTCTAAAGTAAATTTCCATTTATCTTTAAATTCATTTTTATTTATAACTCATATTCATAAATATATTCATATAGTTTCACTTCTCATATGTATAAGTTTATTTCACAATTGTAAATTACTTTAATTATAACTCAATTCTTATAATTCTTTTGCTTATACAATTATTCTTTTATTTAGATTATTCAAACAACTTAACAATCAACTTATATACACTTTAATAATTTTGAAAAATTATTTCTTTTATATATAAATTATAGTCAAGGTAAAATTATTTCATTTACCCAATTTAAAAACAATATTGTGCCGAATTGTTCTATTCAAGTGTTTAGAAACCCCTTCGGCATAGTCTTGCGGACCACGCTGACGAAAGTTCATATGCCACTCAACAAACCAATCATCACAATACAAAACAATTTTATATTTACTAACAAATACGCTCTCATAGCTATTATTACACTCAAACTCATTCTAGAGTACTGCTGACTCTATCTCTAATGAGTAATACCCAACAGAACCATGGTTGTCGCTTAACCATATGCTCTGATACCACATTGTCAGGACCCGATTCTTCGTCTTCCGAAAATTCAACATCGATACTCACTTTATCGACTGCCGAGCAATCGAACGACGGAAAACCGAACACTGAGGGTTTAAGAAAAAGAAAAAGACAGAAGAAGAGAGAAAAGATAGAAAATAGAGAGAAGAAAATAGATAGAAAGATAGAGAGGAAAGAAAATAGAAAATAGAACGGAAAACAACAGAACAACAACAGAATCTCACAATTCGCAGCGGAACAACATATAATAGATAAATGAATAATCTTTAAACAAAGAACTATACCAGTTATTACATTTTATACATTACATTTCATTACATCATATCATCAGAGTGTACAACAACAACAACAAACAGTGCAGCGGAAAAAGAGATACTATATAAACTAGTAATACGCCATGCCATCCAGCTTGCCTCCAGCAACTCCAGAATATCCAGAATATCCTGATAAACCTTACTCTTAACTGCCCGTGTGGAAATTGGTGGGCACCCAGAGTTTAGGAAGGAAAACAATAAACTCCGAGTCAGTCATGTGACTGGTGTGAGAACTCAAAACAGTTTATTTATCTTTAAAATCAAAAATAGAGGAATAGTTTTAAAGTCAATTCGCAATGCTTTTAAAAATGAAACTACCATAAGGCCTCCCGCACACACACACAATGCAAACGCAGAATCGGAGGAGATTTCTCCTTATGATAGTCAAAGATGCTTGATACGCATTAAAAAGAACATTTGATATTATTATTAGTGCATAGTATAGGAAAAAATTTATTTCGAAAGTAGAATATGAATCTTAGCCAGCATAGACATTCCGAACTATGCCTACTATAGCTAACTATGTTCAATAGCAGGTTACCGCCACATTCCATAGCAGGTTATACAACTAAAACCGTACAAGTCTCGTATTGTTTCTTTGGATTTCCAACGAATGATCAGGCCAAGGAACTTCCCATTGCCACATGAGAATGCCTCTGGATGGACATCCCCAAGAACCAAACCGGATCTCTACCAACACAAGGCCGGGTTACCCCTAACTGAGTAACAACTGACCGAATATGCCATCCCCCGGTCCTTTGGGACCTTTCACCGAGCGCTCGAAATCAATTCACACAATCATAACAAAGTGTTTTCAACATGAGTAAGTATCTGGGCTCCATACCATGATACCACCCTTTTCCAGAAGGAAATGCACACATCCTAAAGGGCGCTACCCCTCATAACCTTGCTGCTTCTTTCCTGTTTTGACCATTCACGGGGTGTGAGGCTCGACGAAGTCACGTCCACAAAAACATACTTTATACAAAAGCCATGCTTTGGGTCAACAAATGATCATAGAAATGATCACAAGGATAGACGATCAAATAAACGATCCTATCACAAATAATCAACACAATGATCATTTCACAGCAACACTCAGCATGTCACATTACCAAATTGGGAATATATCGCTGATAACATTCAACTACATAACCTTTGAGCTCGTACGTCTCAGAGAAGGGTGTTAAGCTAAAAGAATAAATTCTCCGCCACCAACAGAAATATATTTGAATGAAATCGGCTTTATATCTCAACTTGTAATGTCAGACATACAATCCATACAAGTCTGTTCCGGGCTCGAACAAAACCGAAGGCACTTCTTACGAAGCCCTTGCAATCCGGGTATTCACAATCCCGATCGAATTTCCCATCACTTAGGGAATCTCTATACCAGGAGCTACCCAGTGCAGAGACAATCGATAGGTCATCCTATCGCTTTCGCAAATACTCGGTCTTCAACACCGATCTTCAATGCAATTCACAACGACGTATCACATATTCGGAATGGGTTATACGACCCCATGGTCCTTTCCCGGTTAACCCGAATAGTGAGCGCTTATTCAAAAATAAGTGTGGCATTCAAATTCAAACAAATCACATCTATTACCCATTCAAAGGGAAATATTGATAGTCGGTTATTGAACTATCAATGGATATGCACAACATCACCAGATTCCAAATTATTTTCCAAATTATTTATTTTCCAAAATATCTTTACAAGATATATAATTTCACAATTCAAAAATAAATCAATATTTATTTTTAAACAACTTCCCTTTCCATTCATAAATTCCATAATGAATTTGTATTTCACAATATTTATGAATAACGATTTCGATTATTCATTTCAATTTATCTTCAAAAAGATAAATTCTCAAAACATCCACTTTATATTGGAAAACATTTCTATACTTATTTATTCATAAGTAATTCACAAATTTTATTTATTTTCAACACTTGAAAAATATTCAATATACTTCAATCGAAATTTAGTATATATTTCATTCTTTAAGGAAATCATTCTTTTAAACATATTTATTTGGGCCAAAACGAATGTTACGTAAAACATCGTCACGACAACCCAAAATCACTAGTATAGGGATTCGAATTTAAAATAGATATATAAATCCCAATACTATGCAAAACATTTCCTTTCGGAAATTATTTACTATAACTGCAGTGTTATAGTCCACCATTTCCTTTTATTTCTCGAAAACGTCTATTTCAACAATGAATGTTGAAATCTATGGTTTCGAATCTCAACACATTTTAAAACATCGTTAGATCGTTTTAATTCTATTTAAAATATCACATTCTAAACGTTTTCTTTAACATATTATTCACTATTCAAAAACGTGAATAAACTACGTTAACAATTTTCATCACTTCCATTCATTTTATTTCAAAGGATTATTCATAGTCAAAAATGTGAATATAACTCCATAAATAAGTTATAACAATTTTCTTATCAAAATAAGTCGTTTGCGAATTCATAAAACAATGTTTATAACTTCCTTCATTATCCTTTATTCAATTCATAACTCAATTATATACCAAAGGTTCATATTATAAGTTAAATATTTATAAAATGATTATTTTACAAAATCGTTCTTTTAAACTTCGTAATTATAAATCTCATAACTTATAAGATTCAATTATTCATCCAAATATATTCTTTAATAATTTCACAAAATTTATAAATCTTACTATTTATAAATTTCATTTATAACTTCACCATTTATAATTTTATAAATTCCATTCACTTATGCAATCCATTTTCACTTCATTCAAACACTTATAAAAAAAACTCGTTTTATAATGTCAATATTTCAATTTATAAATATCCATTTATAAATCTCTTAATATAAATCAATTTATATTATTCTTTAAAACGTCTTTAATCTCCTTTATTATTTCACCATTTTGATTCATAAAATAATTAAATTTTATAAATCCTATATTTCAACTTTTCACAATAAATTCTAAAATCCCAATTAAACTATTTTATAAAATCATTAGCATCATATTCTCAAAAATCAGTTTTTAACTATATTTCTCAAAAGTCATAATTTTTATAACTTTAAAATTTATAACGTTTATTTATTTAAAATGGATCAATTCCAAAATTATTTTATAAAACGTATACTTTTCAAAAATCACTTTAAAAATCATTTTTAAAGTTCCAAAATTTGGTCCAATGATGCTACATACCAAATAGTCAATCACGACAACAACGATATCATATATCGATATGATAATCCATCAAATATCAAAATATCTGAAATCAAATAAATACTATTGAGGAATCCAGTTGGATCCCTCCAACCTGTTTTCCTGCATCCACAAACATTAGCACAATACCAATTTCGCTCCAGTACGAAATTATCGCGGTATATGGGATTTAAAATATTATCCGCTTAATAGACGGCGCAATAGGGTCTCATCCGCTAAACAAAAAATGCGGGAAATCAATAACTCCAATATATACATATGCCAATATATATATATATTGCTATTATATATAATACCAATTTCACTGTTTATGAAATATTCGCGGTATATGTTTTTATTAAATAACATCCGCTTACTAACGGCGTATAATGCCTATTTTAACAATCAATAGATATCAATCATCATTCAAACATGCATTCAAATATTTTAAATCTAACTATTTAAAATAAAATCGAAACCGATTCGATTGAGTGAGAAGTTCTCACCTTGATTTTATTTCCGTTTTAGCGATTTTATTTCGAATAAAATTAAACGGACGTTTAATTTTACCCGAAATTCTCACTAACTCCAAATGACTCCAATCCAATTTTATCGCGTAGTGCTCGTCCATACGATTCCAACACAACTGGTTTCGCGCGTTTTCGACCTCGTATGAAAAAGTTATGAATATTTGAAGTTTTACACGAATTTTATTTATAAAATTCACAACAATTATTAACTAATTTTAACCTAGCAAGATCATGGCCGTTGATTTCAAATCCCCCTCCATCAGGCCGCACACCCCCTTCTCCCTCTCACGTATCATCTTCCTTCAGGAAATTGCCGCACACCAAACCCATTCAACGTAAACTAGGGTTTAATCTTGCAACCTCATTTCTCGACGAAACTTCATCAAACCACCTTCATGCGAACGCTCTTCGCAAGAGCTACCTCCACCTTGCACCCCTTGAAGTTCGGCTGCCCCATGAGCCTAGAAAGGCGTGCGCAACCTACAGAAAACGTGGCCAAAAATCTCACAAAATACAACTCCAATCTCGATCTCCACCGTTGAATATAAGGATCTCGCTGCCCTCTATAACTTTGTAGTTGAACACGAAGCTTGAAAGTGAATGGATCGAGAGATAATCGAGGAAGAAGGACGAGAAATACTGGCCTTTGAATATGTTAGAGGCGGCTGCAGTTTTAGATTAGGGTTTTGTAATTTTTTTTTTTATTTGAGTGAGGGCTATTTATAAGGAACCGACGAAACACTATTCATTCTGGAAATTCCGAACTCCGATTTACGCGCCGAAACTGACGTTCCTAGGGTTTACCCCGTGTTCCGGACACAATGGAACAGGTTTCGAAAGCTAATTCGGACATCTGTGCGAGTTATGGCAACAAACGTTCAATTTAAATTAAACCGATTTAAACGATTTTCTAGGCGTTTTAATTTGTACAGGACAAACGGTAAATCCAATTGATATGAAATTTGAAACCTTACAATAATATCACATTACGGATCCGATGAAACTGGTTTCGTCGAAATCCGAGACTTTTTGAAAAACGGCTATTTTAACTCGCCAAATTAATATTAAAAATAATTCGATGCGTTTCGAGCTGCCACGATCAAACGATAGCTCCGATTGACACGAAATTTGAAATCTGGTAATAACTAACTATTACGGATCTAATGAAACTGGTTTTGTCCAATTCTGAGACTGTTCAAAAATTGACTATTTTCACTAGTCGATTTTAATATTAAATATTCAATTTTCACAAATTAACTTTTAATTCGATTTTAAAAGTTCTAAAATATCGTTCTAACTCCCATATGATAAAATAAAATTTTACAAATCATTTTCAATCATATTTAACTCGATTTTCAATTATTTCCATAATTTAACGTATTAAATTATCGATTTAATTATCCAATTAAATCCAATAATTCAAATAAAAATTTATTTGACTTATAAATTTCACTTATTAATATTTAAAATAAATTAAATATTCAAATTTTAATTAAATAAAATTCTGGGTCGTTACAAGCATGCAGTTTAAAATCAGCTACTGCAGCAAAATAATCAAGAAAGAAAAAAATGCTTCAGCCTGGGAAGCAAGTGCAGGGTTTCTGAAAGTAAATAAAGGCAAGTAACCTTCTTTTTAAAATTGGAAATTGAAGTTGTTAAACAATAATAAAGCAGGAATTTAACTAATTGAATCAATCAATTTATTTGCAGGAAAGTATAAGATCAAAGACTCAAAACAAATTGCTTTTTTTTCAAAGTTCCAGGAAATAACTCTGTTTTATTCAAAAACAGTAAGTGAATTTAAAATTCTTGTTTTGATATTAATAAACTGAATAAACAAGAGCATGCAATAGGGATTAAACAAAGTGTTATAATTTCAAGTTGCAGGTTTAAATTTCAAAAATCAAAGTAAGAAAAAAAGAAAAAAAGTATCCAGGCTTCATCTTTATCTCAAAACTGTCTTTGCTTTCAAATATCAAACTTCAGGTGAGCAAATCATTAATCTTACGTATATCCTAGTTTGCATGCAAGTAGAATTGATGTTTGTTTGTGAATAAGTTTGCATATGCTATGATATGTGTTAGAATGTTGGTATGAGTATGCTCGAACATGTCAGAGTATAGACATATGGTTCTGTTCTCTAAGTTCCAGGTTTTCAAAATCTGTCCCAAACCAAATTGTTCTCCTCTTTCTTCAATTCAATATGAGCAGACCCTTAAATTTTTAAATGCTTGGTGTTATTTGTGATGATGCTTGAGATGGATCATAAGGTGTTTATGTGAGTGTGAGTATATGTGAATATCTGTATGCAGAGATAACTGTGCATGCTTAAGTACCAGGCAAAAAAAAAGATTTGCCTTTGCTATTACAGATTTCCAAATTTGTTTTGTAATTTGATCTCTCCTTCTTTGGTCGTTGTCAAACTTTAAGTTTTAAACAAAAGATGTTTATTTCAACATGATTTAAGTTTTAAAAATAAATCCAAGTGTTTTAAGTTTTAAAATCCTCTGAATTCAAGAAAATACAGTAAAACTTATAAATCTTTTAAAAACCAATTGATACAATTCTTAAATTTAATTACATAACTTGAATTAGATTGGGAAGTTATGATTTTTTAAAATCAAAATCACGATTTTTAGTGAAGCATTGAATGTGAATTCTAAGTTTGACTGAAATTTGATTTTTTGTTGATTGTTGATGATCGGCTAACTTTCAGAAATCGAATTATTGCATGGTGATACTAGGGTGATCATAGATTGTTGGAAAAATATAAGAAGATTTTTCAATTCACCATAGTTTGAGATTTGAGTGAAACTAGGGTTTAAGCCACGTTTTAATTGGCGTCAGGAGATTGGTTGCCGCGTCGCTAGTGATGCATCGGTCCTCATCGCACGTGGGGGAATCGAAAGGTGGGGATGTGAGGCGGTTGTGGGTTGGTTGGTGTGGGTCCCAATTTACGAAGTTCGTCAGTGCGAGGTGATTTTGGACGATGGGTTGGGTTCGAGGAGATGACGACTTGCTTGATTTTGGGTTGGGACGAGATTTCTGGTTTTGGGTGGTCAAAGGGTTTGTGGAGATCACCGATGACTTGTACATGGTTGCGGCGATGGTCAGTGGCGTTCCGGTCGGTGTGCACGTGCACCGTGTGTCTGTGATAATGGGTAGTTGGATCGAGAAGAAGAGAGAAAGGCTCAGGGAAATGAAATTTAGCTGGTGGGTTTGAACATGCTTGGACTTGTAAATTTTGAGGAAATGGGTACAGGTTTCAAAGTTTTCAAGTTTTAATAAAAAAAATGAATGTTTTAGATCAAAAGAAATTTCATCAAGTTCTCCAAAGTAGATTTGATTAAAACAAGGTTCAAGTTTTAAAGTCAAATGTTAAAATGGTTTAAGTTAAAAATTGAATTCGGTTTTAAAATTCTTTTATAAGACAAATAGATTTTTTTAACATGTAATACAAAAGTTTTTGAATTGTTTTAAAACTTTGTTTAAGTTAAATTTGTATTCATTTTAGATCTTAAATTTAAAATGAAATTTAAATTAAATTTGAAAGCGAATTGTTTTAAAGGCTTTATTTCAGTAAGAGAGGTTTTACCTTAAAAATAAATAAATAGAATTTAAATGATTTGGACTCATTAATTATTAAGTTAATTAATCAAGTAATAAATAAATGATTAAATAAAATAACAATTACTTAGTGGAAGTAATTATAGTAGATAATTAAAGATTGATTTAATCAAATATTGAGGCTTAATTACTTCAAAGTATAATTTACTAATATGGTTAATTAAGGTAATGAAATCAAGTATAATAAATAAGGATTAATTAACTTAAAATTATTAAGGAATCATTATCAATTAAGGATTAATTAAGTATTGTAGTTAATTAAAGAATAAGTAATTAAGATTTAATTAATTACAATTAAAGGTTAATTAATTAAGTTAATTAATTAAAAATGATTGATAAATGAAGATGGCTAAGGCTTAATTTATTGTAGATAATGATAATAAATCATTGATTTAAAGATTACTAATGAAAGTGATCATGTAGGTAATAAATTTAAAACCACCCAGTTTATTCATCTTAATTGTAGATGCTGATTGTTATTGAATGTTGTGTGATGGATTGATATATTTGATATGTGATGTGATGCTATGTGATACTTTGTGCTGATCTGCTATATTTGTGATGAATATACTGTCGTATGAATATGAAACCCTTTGACCCGTAAAACGACATTTGAGTTTCGATGCGACAGGGAGTCGGATTCCAGTTGGTTATCCGAAACCCACATCGAATCATATTAGTGAATTTTTGTGATTGATAATTTACTTTATCTATGAATCTGTGAATATAGATAAGCGTTATGGGTTATACCGCTTATCTTTATGATTGAATCTGTGATGATGATGTTGTGCACTATTGTGTTGAACCCCTGGACCACACTTATACACACACAAATATGGATTGCACGTGGAAATCGGTTAAGTCACAGATTTTGAAATTGTTTTTAAATTTGAATTTTTGAATCCAAAATAGTTTTGGAATTTGAATTGAAGCTTTTGAAAAAATGAATTTCAAAAATAAAAGTTATTTGAATAACTTGATTGAGTTTTGAAATTTAAATAATTTGATTTAAATTTGAATTCAATATTTGAAGTTGAATTCTATAATTTGGGAACTAGGGTTTAAAAAGTTATCCAACTTATAAATGGATTTATATGGGTTTTTAAACCATTTTAAAAAGTGATGTTTGGAATTTAAATTTAACCCAAGATTTCAACTCGTATAAATCGGACTTTTCTGAAACGAAAACTGTTGTTTTCAAATAATAGAAGCTTTCATATAAGAAATGGATTTCCAATGTGTGTTAAAAGGAATTCAAGTTTTGAAATGAAAATGGTTTTCCAAGTTATAAATAAATCTTTGGAACATGTTTTGAAAGCTATAAATTAAATCTTTAATTTAAAGATTTATTGAGTTAATCCAATTGGAATGGAAGTTATTTTGAATCTATGAATAGATCTTTGTGAAACTAGGTGAAACTTTGTGAAATAAATCTTTTGGTTTAAAGATTTAAAATGGTAATTTGTTTAACCATTGAAAGAAAAGTTTTGGATTTCATAAGTTGTGACTTAACTAAAATCCCATATCCATATGTTTTAAAATATGGCGCTCATTATTCGGTTTAGCCGTGGGAGGACCTTGTGTCATATAGCCCATTCCGGATAGTGATACGACGTTATGGATAGCAATTGAAGACCGGTGGTGAAGACCGGATATTTCCGAAAACAAAAGAACAACTCATCGATTGTCTCTGCACTGGCTGATCCCCGGTATAGAGATCTCCATATGTGATGGGAAGTCCGGACGTGATTAGGGATTATCCGGATTTGCAAGGGCTTCTTCGGATGTGCCTTCGGTTCTGTTCGAACCGGGGACAGACTTGTATGGTTGTATGTCCGACATTACACTTTGAGATATTAAACTAATCTCTATCAAATACATTTCTGCTTGGTGGCGGAGAATTTATTCTATTAGCTTAACACCCTTCTCTGAGACGTACGAGCTCAGAGGTTATGTAGTTGATATTTATCAGTGATATATTCCCAATTTGGTAATGTGGCATGCTGAGTGCTGCTGTGTGATGATGATCATTTGTTGATCATTTGTGACCAAAGCATGTCTTTTGTATAAAGCATAGCTTTGTGGACGAGACTGCATCAGGACCTCACACCTCGAAAATGGTCGAAACAGGAAAGATGCGGCAAGGTTATGAGGGTCGCGCCCTTTAGGGTGTGTCATTCCCTTCTGGTAAAGGGTGGTATCAGGTATGGAGCCCTGGTATTTAACCTATGTGGTTGCTCCAATCTCATTTACTGTGTGGTTGTTGCTTTGAGGCGCCTCGGATAAAGGTCCCAAAGGACCGGGGGATGACATGCTCGAGTAGTAGTTACCTAGTTACAGAGGTAACCCGGCCTTGTGTTGGCAGAGATCCGGTTAGGTTCTCGGGACGTCCCGCCAGAGGCGATTCCATGTGGCAGTTGGAAGTTCCTTAGCCTGGCCATTTGTTGGAAATCCATTCATCCAATACGTGCCTTGTACGGTTTTAGTTGTAGAACCTGCCATTTACTTATGGTGGCGCCCCACTGTTTAGATGGTAGCTATATAGGCATACGATACTGGTCGTATGTTGGCTAGGATTTATATTATACTTTCGAATTGGTTTTCCACACTTTGCACTTATAATAATAATATCAAAGAAATTTTCTCGTATTAAGCATATTTGACTATCATAAGGAGAAATCTCCTCCAAGTCTGCATTTGCATTGTGTGTGTGGCGGGAGGCCTTATGGTAGTTTCATTTTCTAAAAAGCATTGCGGATTTCAAAATTTAAATTCTTTTATTTGTTTTAAAAGACCAAATGTTTTTGTTTGCTCATACCAGTCCCATGACTGACCTGGAGTTTATTGTTCATTTCCTAAACTCTGGGTCCCCACTATTTTCCCACACGGGCAGTCTAGAGTTGGGTTTTTCAGATAATCAATAGTAGGTGTAGATTCGATAGCTTTCAGCCTAGGATGTGGCAATCCTTTGCACACCAGTCTTGCTCTCTTAGTGAATGTGATAGGGGGTTCTCGCTTCGCGGTTTGGTGTTTGAAGATGGAGTTCTTTCTTGAAGACTATGTTAGAGTTTT
Organism: Allium cepa; assembly: GCA_030765085.1. Lineage (NCBI taxonomy): Eukaryota > Viridiplantae > Streptophyta > Magnoliopsida > Asparagales > Amaryllidaceae > Allium > Allium cepa. The sequence goes on from CM060934.1 coordinate 610,804,573, forward strand.
TGTTCCGCTGCTAGGGTTATCTTTTCTTTCCGCTGCTATTATCTTGTATCATAACTCTGATGTATATTGATGTTCATTGTACCATTCATGTTGTATCAGATATTGTATCAATGTTGTATATTGATATATGCTATTCTTTTTCTTCCGCTGTGTTATTGTACTTAATGTGTTATAAGCTCCGGCGAACCAGATTCGGCGTTTGGATCTGCGGCATTTGAATACGAGTGTCGTATTCGGTGCCGATTTTCGAAGGCCGATTATGGATCGTCACATTTGGTATCGGAGCTTTGGTTAAAACTTTAACTATGGAGTATAACACATTAAGTAACTCATTAGAGATAGGGTGAAGTATACCCTAGAATGAGTATATCCTTAAGATATTCGTTCGAATGCCTCAGTAAATTCTTTTACTATCCACTGATAGTGAGTATGAGTGCGAGAAAAGGACGAGATAGGGGACAGGGGAGTACCACTATAAATGGTCAATACCCTGTAATAGCGGAAATAATTTTCTTCTCAATCTCCTTTGATTCGTCTTTCCAAATTCTTTGATATCTTCGTGACAGCTCCAGAAGAAGTTTCGGTGTGATGGTGGCCCTACGAATCGTTGTAGAAAATTCTTACTTCATATCTTCATCGGTTTCTTATCAGCTTTTCGATCTAAACTCTAATGAATTTAAAATTGAAAATTTATATTAAATAAATTGGAAATTTTAAATTAAGTAAATTGGTTAACTAATATGAAGCTAATTTGAATTGTATCAATAAAACAATATAGGTTAAAACCAAATTTGAAATTTTATTATAGTTTCATGTGTATATCAAAGTCCGAAGTGGGACAAATTGAAATATATTTTGCAATATTCCGACCTGAATTTGGAATCCATACCAAGTGTTTGAGAGATCGTAAAAGATTGAATCCATCTATCTATTCTCTGGTATCCGATATATTCTACGAACGATTAGTTATCCCTTCGAACTAATCAATGCCCTTGCATATTCGTAGACCGATGGACCCAAACATCTTGTGTAATATTGTAGGAGTTTGTTCTCATATTGTCGATATTCTGATTTGGTAAGCCAAATGCAGAATTGATATCCAGTTTGATTTGGAAAGATATCTCTCTATCTTTCATCTTTTCTTTTCGTCTTCCTAGCAAATTACGAGGACGAAATTTCTTAAGGAGGAGAATCTGTAACATTCCTGGAATATTAGCCAAAATAATTCAATAATCAGATTAATTTTGAATTTAAACTGTGAATTTAATTGTGAATTAATTTGCGATTTCCAAAATAAACTTAAAATTTTGGATTATAAATAGAAATTTGGTTGGAATTTAAGGATAAGTGTTTTATAATAAAAATTGGATTTAAGGGTAATTATGTTAGAGATAAATATGCACTATAATTTGAATAAATATATATATAGATTGAAAGTTAAAATTGTAAATAAGATTTTGATTTTGAAAATTCGAAATGTATATATTTATAAATTTGGATTTGAAAACCACATAATTTTATACTAGTAGAAATTGGTAATATTTATTTTGAAAATTTTATTTTGAATTAGATATAAATGATTTTCGAAACAATTGTTTAGAACTAAATACTATTATATATGTGTTTATCTACTAAAAATATAATTAGTCTAAAATCATTCTTTCTTCCAATTGAAGTAAGTAGAAAATAATAAACAAAATGGATATAAAAACATAAGAATATTGTATATGTATATATGCAAATAAATGTAAACACCCATTTACATCATACATATCTATATACATACAAATGGCACAATTACTTAATAAAATAATCAAATTTAAAATAACAAGGAAACTTTACATCTCCCCATAAGTAATTATATTTACTCTCACCAAATCTGGCCAAATCAGTAACAAGATCTTTCATTGCAAACTCCAACACACAACCAAGAAAAAAAAAAGAAAAAAAAATTAGAAAAAAAAGGGTTTGGGCATCGCAATATCATAAAGCTGAACCTGTTTCAGTTAATATTCATCAAGCCCACAGTTCGAAATTCAAATAGCAAAGTTTGAAAATTGAATCAAACAAACCAGGAAAAAAAATAGTTCCTCTCCATATTCTCAACCTGAGAATATGAAACAAAGGAAACTCAATAAGAACCAAGTATGGATTTAAAATCAAAGCCAAGTATCAGATCAATTCAAACTCTAAGCAAAGAATTGGAGGCAGCATGCAGTTTAAAATCAGCTACTACAGCAAAATAATCAAGAAAGAAAAAAATGCTTCAGCCTGGGAAGCAAGTGCAGGGTTTCTGAAAGTAAATAAAGGCAAGTAACCTTCTTTTTAAAATTGGTAATTGAAGTTGTTAAACAATAATAAAGCAGGAATTTAACTAATTGAATCAATCAATTTATTTGCAGGAAAGTATAAGATCAAAGACTCAAAACAAATTGCTTTTTTTTCAAAGTTCCAGGAAATAACTATGTTTTATTCAAAAACAGTAAGTGAATTTAAAATTCTTGTTTGATATTAATAAACTGAATAAACAAGAGCATGCAATAGGGATTAAACAAAGTGTTATAATTTCAAGTTACAGGTTTAAATTTCAAAAATCAAAGTAAGACAAAAAGAAAAAAAAGTATCCAGGCTTCATCTCTATCTCAAAACTGCCTTTGCTTTCAAATATCAAACTTCAGGTGAGCAAATCCTTAATCTTACGTATATCCTGGTTTGCATGCTAGTAGAATTGATGTTTGTTTGTGAATAAGTTTGCATATGCTATGATATGTGTTAGAATGTTGGTATGAGTATGCTCGAACATGTCAGAGTATAGACATATGGTTCTGTTCTCTAAGTTCCAGGTTTTCAAAATCTGTCCTAAACCAAATTGTTCTCCTCTTTCTTCAATTCAATATGAGCAGACCCTTAAATTTTTAAATGCTTGGTGTTATTTGTGATGATGCTTGAGATGGATCATAAGGTGTTTATGTGAGTGTGAGTATATGTGAATATCTGTATGCAGAGATAACTGTGCATGCTTAAGTACCAGGCAAAAAAAAAAGATTTGCCTTTGCTGTTACAGATTTCCAAATTTGTTTTGTAATTTGATCTCTCCTTCTTTGGTCGTTGTCAAACTTTAAGTTTTAAACAAAAGATGTTTATTTCAACATGATTTAAGTTTTAAAAATAAATCCAAGTGTTTTAAGTTTTAAAATCCTTTGAATTCAAGAAAATACAGTAAAACTTATAAATCTTTTAAAAACCAATTGATACAATTCTTAAATTTAATTACATAACTTGAATTAGATTGGGAAGTTATGATTTTTTGAAATCAAAATCAAGATTTTTAGTGAAGATTGAATGTGAATTCTAAGTTTGACTGAAATTTGATTTTTTGTTGATTGTTGATGATCGGCTAACTTTCAGAAATCGAATTTTTGCATGGTGATACTAGGGTGATCATTGATTGTGGGAAAAATATAAGAAGATTTTTCAATTCACCATAGTTTGAGATTTGAGTGAAACTAGGGTTTAAGCCACGTTTTAATTGGCGTCAGGAGATTGGTTGCCGCGTCGCCAGTGATGCATCAGTCCTCATCGCACGTGGAGGAATCGAAAGGTGGGGATGTGAGGCGGTTGTGGGTTGGTTAGTGTGGGTCCCAATTTACGAAGTTCGTCAGTGCGAGGTGATTTTGGACGATAGGTTGGGTTCGAGGAGATGACGACTTGCTCGATTTTGGGTTGGGACGAGATTTCTGGTTTTGGGTGGTCAAAGGGTTTGTGGAGATCACCGACGACTTGTACATGGTTGCGGCGATGGTCAGTGGCGTTCCGGTCGGTGTGCACGTGCACCGTGTGTCTGTGATAATGGGTAGTTGGATCGAGAAGAAGAGAGAAAGGCTCAGGGAAATGAAATTTAGCTGGTGGGTTTGAACGTGCTTGGACTTGTAAATTTTGAGGAAATGGGTACAGGTTTCAAAGTTTTCAAGTTTTAATAAAAAAAATGAATGTTTTAGATCAAAAGAAATTTCATCAAGTTCTCCAAAGTAGATTTGATTAAAACAAGGTTCAAGTTTTAAAGTCAAATGTTAAAATGGTTTAAGTTAAAAATTGAATTCGGTTTTAAAATTCTTTTATAAGACAAATAGATTTTTTTAACATGTAATACAAAAGTTTTTGAATTGTTTTAAACTTTGTTTAAGTTAAATTTGTATTCATTTTAGATCTTAAACTTAAAATGAAATTTAAATTAAATTTGAAGGCGAATTGTTTTAAAGGCTTTATTTCAGTAAGAGAGGTTTTACCTTAAAAATAAATAAATAGAATTTAAATGATTTGGACTCATTAATTATTAAGTTAATTAATCAAGTAATAAATAAATGATTAAATAAAATAACAATTACTTAGTGGAAGTAAATATAGTAGATAATTAAAGATTGATTTAATCAAATATTGAGGCTTAATTACTTCAAAGTATAATTTACTAATACGGTTAATTAAGGTAACGAAAACAAGGATAATAAATAAGTATTAATTAACTTAAAATGATTAGGGAAATTATCAATTAAGGATTAATTAAGTATTGTAGTTAATTAAAGAATAAGTAATTAAGATTTAATTAATTACAATTAAAGGTTAATTAATTAAGTTAATTAATTAAAAATGATTGATAAATGAAGATGGCTAAGGCTTAATTTATTGTAGATAATGATAATAAATCATTGATTTAAAGATTACTAATGAAAGTGATCATGTAGGTAATAAATTTAAAACCACCCAGTTTATTCATCTTAATTGTAGATGCTGATTGTTATTGAATGTTGTGTGATGGATTGATATATTTGATATGTGATGTGATGCTATGTGATACTTTGTGCTGATCTGCTATATTTGTGATGAATATACTATCGTATGAATATGAAACCCTTTGACCCGTAAAACGACATTTGAGTTTCGATGCGACAGGGAGTCGGATTCCAGTTGGTTATCCGAAACCCACATCAAATCATATTAGTGAATTTTTGTGATTGATAATTTACTTTATCTATGAATCTGTGAATATAGATAAGCGTTATGGGTTATACCGCTTATCTTTATCATTGAATCTGTGATGATGATGTTGTGCACTATTGTGTTGAACCTCTGGACCACACTTATACACACACAAATATGGATTGCACGTGGAAATGAGTTAAGTCACAGATTTTGAAATTGTTTTTAAATTTGAATTTTTGAATCCAAAATAGTTTTGGAATTTGAATTGAAGCTTTTGAAAAAATGAATTTCAAAAATAAAAGTTATTTGAATAACTTGATTGAGTTTTGAAATTTAAATAATTTGATTTAAATTTGAATTCAATATTTGAAGTTGAATTCTATAATTTGGGAACTAGGGTTTAAAAAGTTATCCAACTTATAAATGGATTTATATGGGTTTTTAAACCATTTTAAAAAGTGATGTTTGGAATTTAAATTTGACCCAAGATTTCAACTCGTATAAATCGGACTTTTCTGAAACGAAAACTGTTGTTTTCAAATAATAGAAGCTTTCATATAAGAAATGGATTTCCAATGTGTGTTAAAAGGAATTCAAGTTTTGAAATGAAAATGGTTTTCCAAGTTATAAATAAATCTTTGGAACGTGTTTTGAAAGCTATAAATTAAATCTTTAATTTAAAGATTTATTGAGTTAATCCAATTGGAATGGAAGTTGTTTTGAATCTATGAATAGATCTTTGTGAAACTAGGTGAAACTTTGTGAAATAAATCTTTTGGTTTAAAGATTTAAAATGGTAATTTGTTTAACCATTGAAAGAAAAGTTTTGGATTTTATAAGTTGTGACTTAACTAAAATCCCATATCCATATGTTTTAAAATATGGCGCTCATTATTCGGTTTAGCCGGGGGAGGACCTTGTGTCATATAGCCCATTTCGGATAGTGATACGACGTTATGGATAGCAATTGAAGACCGGTGGTGAAGACCGAATATTTCCGAAAACAAAAGGATAACTCATCGATGTCTCTGCACTGGCTGATCCCCGGTATAGAGATCTCCATATGTGATGGGAAGTCCGGACGTGATTAGGGATTATCCGGATTTGTAAGGGCTTCTTCGGAAGTGCCTTCGGTTCTGTTCGAACCCGGGACAGACTTGTATGGTTGTATGTCCGACATTACACTTTGAGATATTAAACTGATCTCTATCAAATACATTTCTGCTTGGTGGCGGAGAATTTATTCTCTTAGCTTAACACCCTTCTCTGAGACGTACGAGCTCAGAGGTTATGTAGTTGATATTTATCAGTGCTATATTCCCAATTTGGTAATGTGGCATGCTGAGTGCTGCTGTGTGATGATGATCATTTGTTGATCATTTGTAATCAAGGCACGACTTTTGTATAAAGCATAGCTTTGTGGATGAGACTGCATAAGGACCTCACACCCCGGAAATGGCCGAAACAGGAAAGATGCGGCAAGGTTATGAGGGTCGCGCCCTTTAGGGTGTGTCATTCCCTTCTGGTAAAGGGTGGTATCAGGTATGGAGCCCTGGTATTTAACCTATGTGGTTGCTCCAATCTCATTTACTGTGTGGTTGTTGCTTTGAGGCGCCTCGGATAAAGGTCCCAAAGGACCGGGGGATGACATGCTCGAGTAGTAGTTACCTAGTTACAGAGGTAACCCGGCCTTGTGTTGGCAGAGATCCGGTTAGGTTCTCGGGACGCCCCGCCAGAGGCGATCCCATGTGGCAGTAGGAAGTTCCTTAGCCTGACCATTTTTGGAAATCCATTCATCCAATACGTGCCTTGTACGGTTTTAGTTGTAGAACCTGCCATTTACTTATGGTGGCGCCCCACTGTTTAGATGGTAGCTATAGTAGGCATACGATACTGGTCGTATGTTGGCTAGGATTTATATTATACTTTCGAATTGGTTTTCCACACTTTGCACTTATAATAATAATATCAAAGAAATTTTCTCGTATTAAGCATATTTGACTATCATAAGGAGAAATTTCCAAGTCTGTGTTTGCATTGTGTATGTGGCGGGAGGCCTTATGGTAGTTTCATTTTCTAAAAAGCATTGCGGATTTCAAAATTTAAATTCTTTTATTTGTTTTAAAAGACCAAATGTTTTTGTTTGCTCATACCAGTCCCATGACTGACCTGGAGTTTATTGTTCATTTCCTAAACTCTGGGTGCCCACTATTTTCCCACACGGGCAGTCTAGAGTTGGGTTTTTCAGATAATCAATAGTAGGTGTAGATTCGATAGCTTTTAGCCTAGGATGTGGCAATCCTTTGCACACCAGTCTTGCTCTCTTAGTGAATGTGATAGGGGGTTCTCGCTTCGCGGTTTGGTGTTTGAAGATGGAGTTCTTTCTTGAAGACTATGTTAGAGTTTTTGTTCCGCTGCTAGGGTTATCTTTTCTTTCCGCTGCTATTATCTTGTATCATAACTCTGATGTATATTGATGTTCATTGTACCATTCATGTTGTATCAGATATTGTATCAATGTTGTATATTGATATATGCTATTCTTTTTCTTCCGCTGTGTTATTGTACTTAATGTGTTATAAGCTCCGGCGAACCAGATTCAACGTTTGGATCTGTGGCATTTGAATACGAGTGTCGTATTCGGTGCCGATTTTCGAAGGCCGATTATGGATCGTCACATTGATTTTCCATAATTACAAATTAATTGAAAAATTAAAATGTCCAAACTCCTATATATTATATGCCATTGCAAAGCCTTCAACAAATGGAGATGACATGTGGTTTTTAATTTGGCGGCCAATTGGTGCAATTGAAGAGGCAAAATGATAGAGCTCGACGATGGGAGTCTAGATATGGTTTCATGATCAGAGCAGCGAGACGTTGGAATTTTCCTCGAATACTCACGGCTGCATCAACTTTGGTAAATAAATTTTGACAATTAGAGGCGTTTGTGGTGGCATGAGTTGCCATCGGTAGCCGCGCCAAGGGCTGTCGATTGCAAGTAGTGGTGCGATGAATGATGGCCGGAGTTGTAAAAATTTTACGGCCGAAATTGGACCTACGATGTTCGTGGATGATGTTTGCGGCTACAGTAAATAGGTAAGGTAACATGTAATGAAAATTATGTAAATTTTATTAAAACTTATTTTAATGTGTACAAAATGATATGTAAATAATATTTTTATAACTTGAATATCTTTTAAGCATGAACTCTGATTCACTCGTTGAACTCCAGGTGAAATTCCGGATGATTTGGCATGGATTTTGCTGAGTTTGGAGACTATTAGAAAAAGCATGTTGATATAAATTATTTAATTTAATTATTTGAAATTTGAATTATAAAATTCGTTATTAGTGAAAAATTATATTTATTAATATTTGTCGTGCTCTAGAAATGTCTATTTGGTTATTACAATATTTTGAATGTATAGTGCTTTGGTTGGACAAATATTTTCGATTTAGATTGGAAAGTAATTAATTGAATCGGAATTAGTAATAATGAGAGAATTGGATAAATAAATAATAAAATGACATTTATATATTTTAGATGGTTTTTGTAAACAACATTGATTTAAACAATTTGACTAAAAAAAGCATGGAATTAAATATAATTTATGTTATTATTTACTAAATGATGCGACGACCGCCCTATACCACCGGTAACCAGTATAATCAAATAGTGCCTTTGCCGGTCGATGTAGGATGTTGTCAAGGTGAAAAGAAATAAAAAATCACAAAACCCATCGTACATCTCACAGTGCATCAAATAAAATATAATATTCATCTCGGGTACAAAATAAGAGAGACAGTAATAACTATGTGAACCAAATATCAAAGCATAGATTAATAGAGTTATACAACATTGTGATAGAGTTTATGCAAAGTGAAAATAAACTCAAATAAATTGTCTCGTGATAGTAACCAAACACTTCCTAGGCTCAACAGTGCTGCATAACAGAATAGGCATAGGATATCCACATATAATATGAGAAATCTCCATCCAGCTCGTCCTGTTCATAACCACCACGTAACACATAGACCTTGTAGGATCGATTTCACCCTAGAGGGGGGTGAATAGGGTGATGATGTTAATTATAAATTATTACGGAAGCTTACAAAATTATTTCAACACAGATATATCAAAATTATAGCAGCACAGATAATAGCAGAATAATAAATGCAGAAATAGAACGACACAGAATTTACCTAGCTTCGGCAACCCTGCCTACAAGCTGCCCCCAAGGTTTCTACTAGAAATTAAGTAGTCACACGCTTACATACGTAAACTCGCGACACCTGCTACTGACTAACCTAACTCTATGCTCAAAACCTTGCCACAACTCAGCCACTGAGTTGGGAATTCTCAAACTACGCCACGTAGTTTATCTCTTAGTCACATGACTAGAAATTAGAAGAATTTAAAAAGGAAAATACAAAAGTAAATACAATTTGAAAACAAAGAACCTTAATTTTAAATTATTAAGCCCATTGTAAACCGGCCCAAATAAAAATATAGAGATAACCAAAATTATCCCCTTTTCTTTTATCTCCAATCGGGCATATCTTTTTCCTTGAAAAAAATGGCGCTCGTTCCTTTTTCCTTTGCTTGCAAATTAGGGCTTTTAATTAGAAGCTGCCGACAATAGTTGCTCGATCGAATGATGATTTAGGTCCTTGCTTTGTCGATCGACTATCTCTTTGAGTTGCTCAAGGCTGCTTCTATTTGATCGAGTTCGACTTTGCCTTCGGCATGTAATTTATGCCTTTTACTTTACTGGTTTTGCTTACTTGAACTCGATTACTTCTATTTGCCGATGATGTTACTTATTTATATAAGATTCGAGATCCTTGATTTTCAATTGTATACATCAATTTGAATTCGTCTTCAGCCATTCGATTTTGTATTGATGATTGTGATGATTTCTGACCTTTTCAAAATCGTATATTTTTGCTTTGTTGTCACGGCTTCGATTTTGAGCTGTTCAATATCTTTGGCTATCAAGGTATTGATTTCTCTGTGACTTCGGCATTGACTTTGATCGTGTTTACTTCGGCTTTGATTTGACCTACAGTTGTCTTCGGCTACAAACTTGATTTTGTGATGTTGATCTTGTTCGACTTTTGCCATACTATTCACTGCCTCTGGTAGCACTTTCAACCTTGTTCGATTTTACTTGCTGTTTCCGGCCATTATGTCTTTACTGCCATATGTATACATACATCTATGTATGTATATATGTGTTGTATTTGTAATGTTCACTGTGATTCCTTTAGCCTGTTTTCATTTTGCCTATACCCTGCTTGATTTTCTGTTGTACTGTCTTGAGCTCGAGTTGCTTCAATGTGATGTTTACCCTGCTGCATATCACTGCATTTCCATTACTGCACTGTTCACTGTATGTCGAGGTTGATGTTGACTGGTTTTTTTGTCATTGATGTTGAGGCCTGTGTTGCTGCATTGAGTTGTTTGGTTGACACACTTGTAGTTGTACATTTGTGTTTGTTCCTTCATGTGGTCTGGATTTGCTTGAAGCACATTTCTGGTTTTCATTGGGTTGATGTGCACTATGCCTCGAATGTGATACTTGCACTGTCTAGTTTCACTGTTGCATTTCATATTTATGTTTCCTGGTCGTACTGTCCACCTGAGTTCACATGTATTGAGCTCTGGTTTCATTTTCATGTGCAGTTTAGCTTGTTGATGATTTGATGTTGAATTTACAGTGATGCATTATGGTGAGTTCGGTGTGCATGCTTTGCACTTGTAGTCTTGTATATTGTTACTGCAGACTCTGGCCTTCATGTTGCATTTGTTTCATTTTGATTTTAGTTGAGGCTGCATATATGAATTATGTTTCCTATCATCATGTAGTTGCATTGAGTTGGTTTGCCTTTGTTTCCAGTCTTTTGTTGTACATGATTGCATCTTGAATCTATCTGGCCTTGATTTCTTTGTAGTCTCTGGTATCACTCTTCAGGACAGTTTGCATTTCAATTGCATTGTTGGACTTGTAAAATTTCTCTGTACACATTGCATTTTACCTGGCTACTGTTATATATGTTGCAGCCTGTTTCATTGGTGCATCCCTTGTTGTTGCCTTTTACTTGTGTACCATCTAGAGCTTGCTGTCTTGAATCGAACTCTTCTGGTTCATGTGTACACTTTGACTGGCTTGCTCCTGACCATTTTATTAAACTTGTATATTCAAACTGCACCTGTGTTGAATCCAGCTTGGAGCTCGGGTTTGACCTTGTGCTGATATTGTGACATTATTTTTACTGCACTTGAGTTGAACCCGGCGTTTTAGGTTTGACCTGTGCTCACCTGTCCCTGTAATTTTATCAAGTGTATATATCGGTGTGCACGACCTTGTGGCATATACAGTGATACACTGTGTATGTCACAAGCTGTTCGTGTATGTTGAATTCAAAATTAGACGATGACGAAAAACCCAAATAACCGAGGCAAATATTATTTTCAAAGTCCACATTTTATTTTATACTGCAAAAATATTTTATTTTCAATTTTACCGCATCTATATATATTTCTGCAGATTGCTCAGATGCTGGATTCACATTGGAATGAAGTTGAAGATTCACATTGGATTCAAAAATTGTAATTAATATTTGTTTGAATAAAATTTCTGTTTGAGTTCAAATTCTATGTTATTTATTTTATTCAAAAAATATTTATTTAATCTATCAAAAATAAAATAGTATATTAACAAATACATTTAAATGAATATATATATATATATATGTTTATTATCATCAAACAAAAAACATATAATCGCATATTCAACAATCTCCCCCTTTTGATGATAACAAACATATATTTAAGATTTTGAATGTGTTAAATGTATTTGATCATTGATATACTCTAATTGCTCCCCCTATTTAAATGCTTCCTCTCTACACAAAGCTCCCCCTTCATATATGCATACAATTAAAAATATGCAAATGAGCCTAGATGCAAATAGAAAATATTTGACGTTTGCTTGATTTTATTTGACAAAATCTTAACTTTTCTCTCCCCCTTTGTTATCAACAAAAGAATAATAGTGCTAGAAAAAATAGAGATAAAGTGATCGATATTAATCCAACATTAAAACTCAATTGAATATAAATATTAAATTTCAATAAAAAAATCAAACAAAAATCGTAAATACTTTGTTAGGCACATATTCCACTTTTAGAATGATGGGAATGATGTCATCATATAAAAACTATACAGTTGTGTCTATTTGTGGTATATTTCTATCAGGAATTTGAATATCTACCAATCATGCATAACTGTTAGGACTTTTAAATGAGATTAGTAGTATTCCAAATTTTTTTTTAAAATGAATTCGAGTATCTTCTAACCACGCATAACCGTGAGGACTTTTAAATGAGATTAGAATCAACTTGTTTATTTAAAAATCAATTTTGATATGCGTTCCATACATGCATAACCATGAGGACTTTTAAATGAGCATGGAAGCACATAACAAATTCCAAGTAATTCACCCATGCATAACCATGAGGGCTTTTAAATAAGAGTGAATACTTTGGATTTTATTATTATTATTATTTAAAAAAAATGTAAAACGAAAAACGAATGATTCCTGTTTAAAGTACCACATATTGACAAACTATATTGAATTTTGATGAGTGATGGTTGTTAGAAATATGATAGAAATAGAGATGGTCATGGAATTTTCACCAACAAAAAGTTTTATAACTCCTGTTTAAATTTCTAAAGAAATTTACTAATTATACTGTCTCGAGTCATAATATATGATAAATATCAACACTCATCACTTTTTCAATCACTATTTATCTTTTCGATAATTATTAGGGAGTCAGATTAGTCAAAATAGTCATTTAAAATCAAATTCAAAAATAATTATAAAATTAATTTTTCAAAATGACTGATCTGAAAACATGGTCAAAGATGATTTTCTAGAACGGGTTATATAAGAAAAATTTCTGCTATTTTAAAATTATTTGAAATGAAAGATATGCAGATATTTTCTATGAAAAACGATGCAGTTACTAAATGTCTCAGCAAAAATCACGTTCAACTAGTAATTTTTCTATCAACTAGATTATCAGTGTGATCTGCATCTGAATTTCTCTTCACTCAAAATTATCATTAATTGAATTTGATAGACCAGACCATGAAGTGTGCAACAAAAAATTCTCAAAATCAGTAACATTCTCTTGAATTTGAATTGAAGCCGTGTAAATAATAAAAAACCGTGAATATAGAGTTAGTCGTAAAATAACCAAATGTATTATCATCCGATAAAACACTATTATTAATCCAAACTAATATATATATGAAGTAATTCAAAGACTCTAGATATTTTTATAGTGTTCTTGGCATGAGAATATAATTGGCCAACAATTTTGAATAAGTCAGAATCAAAATCATCATTATTTCATCATCACATTATTGCTGATTTAACTCAGATTACGGTGCAGATTATCACATTTAAAATATTGTTCAAATAAACATACCATTACCTGTTTTACCTTTACAATATTTTTCGTTGTTGTCCATTGTGATTCTGTCACCTTTATACAAGGCTAAGGAACTTTTCTTCGTCGCTCGTTGTGTCCTTGGAACAGCCAGAATCCAAGTAACACTATTGTTGTTCCTTAGCCTGCCACCACACCTATGCGATGAAAGATTTTTGTGACCTATTTGTTTTTATAGGTCCATGATTGTTAGTGGCAGAATATTTTGAAAAATAATTTTCTGGAGACCCAAAACTATTTATATATGTTCCTTTTGGCACCCAGATTTGTTTAACTTAGAGATATTTTATATTTGTGCCTTTTGGAACCCAAACTGGTATAGTTTTCACGTGTTTGAGTCTATACCAATAACTATTTTGATCGTGTCCAAATTTTCTACAAATTGTGCATATTGGATTTTCTTGATTAATCTCATTTCTAACATTTTTAGATTGATTATCTCAAGTCCTTGTCTAACTGTATTAACAATTTGTTTTCCCAATAGCATACTCAACGATTTTTTACTTTTTGAAAATTTATCTAAAGTCGTTGATAATTGTTAGACTTGTGTTTTGAGAGATTCATTTTCGTTCAATAATTGTGTGCACCTTTTAATAGAGTTTTCTCTCATAGTATTTTCACTCTCTTTCAAAATCAGAATTTCATTTTCAAGTGATTTTATATTAATTTCTGATTTTTTAATTTCTTCTTCGAATGTTGGACACTTATCACACTTAGGGTATCTTTTTGTGATTCAAGTTTGGCATACTTCTCCCTAAGTCGTTCAAAACAGTCATTTACTTCGTGGAAATATATAAGTAATTCCGAGTGAGTGAATTTTGATACCTCGCTTGGTTCGTCATCGTCGCTATCAGTTATATTACCTTGAAGGCACATATCTTCTTTCTCACTCTCATTGCTAGTACTTTGATTATCTTCATCACTTGTATTCCATGTGGCTGAAAAACTTCTCCTTTTTGATTTCTTTTCAAAGTTGCATCGATTTTGAGGACAATTGGGCTTGATATGTCCGGGTTGGTTGCACTTGTGACAGATGATCTTCTGTTCTTTTGAGTAGTCTAGTGCTTTGGCTATTTTGCTTTTCAATTTTTGATTTCGAGCTGGATTTCTATATCTGTGATTCCACTTTTTGAATTTCTTCATTAGTAGTGCCAGCTCTGCTGCTCCATCATCATCATCATTATTATCATCATCACTTTCGGTTTTTCCTTTGAGAGCTATTAATTTCTTTCGAGTATCTCCTCCTTCACGCTCTTCCTTGAATTTCATTTCTAGCTCATAAGTGGTGAGATTTCCGACGAGTTCTTCAACTTTCATTTGTTTTAAATCTTTTGATTCTTGAATGGCATTCACTTTTGCTTCAAATCTTCGCGGAAGGACTCTGAGGATTTTTCGGACTATCTCCAACTCTGTGTATGATTTTCCGAGAGCTTTTGATTTGTATACGATATTCGAAAGTCGTCCATACATCTCTTTGACATTTTCTTCCTTCGCCATTATGAAATTCTCGTATTCGCTGCTTAGCATGGCAAGGCGAGATTCTTTGACTTGAGATGTTCCTGCGTTAGTCACTTCTAGTGTGTGCCATATTTCCTGCACAGTTAGACAATGTGAGACACGATTATATTCAAATTGATCCAATGAACAGATAATAGAATTCATAGCTTTAGCATTAGCATTTTGTAATTTATTTTCTAGTTCTGTCCATTGATCCTTTGGTTTATCTATTTCCTGATTATCTACAATTATAGTTGGTGCTCTATAACCTGTCTCAACAATATTCCAAGCGTCAATGGTTTTCAGAAAAAATTTCATTCTATTTTTCTAGTAGACGTATTCACCATTGAACATTGGTGGTCTAACTATGGACTGACCCTCAGCAAAAGCATTATTAAAAGAAGCCATTTTAAAAATTCAACTTTTTAAAACAAAAATTGGTTTTTGAAAAACGAAAAAAGTTGACTTCTATTCCTAGCTCTGATACCACTTGTATGATCGATTTCACTTTAGAGGGGGATGAATAGGATGATGCTGTTAATTATAAATTATTGTGGAGTTTATAAAATCATTTCAACACAGATATATCAAAATTATAGCAGCACAGATAATAGCAGAATAATAAATGCAGAAATAGAACGACACAGAATTTATCCAGCTTCGGCAAAACTCTGCCTACGTGCTGCCCCCAAGGTTTCTACAAGAAATTAAGTAATCACACGCTTACACACGTAAACTCGCAACACCCGCTACTGACTAAGCTAATTCTATGCTCAAAACCCTGCCACAACTTAGCCACTGAGTTGCGAATTCTCAAACTACGCCCGTAGTTTGTCCCCTAGTCACACGACTAGAAATTACAAGAGTTTAAAAAGGAAAATACATAAGTAAATACAATTTTAAAACAAAGAACCTTAATTTTAAATTATTAAGCCCAATGTAAACTGGCCCAAATAAAAATATAGAGATAACTAAAATTATCCCCTTTTCTTCCAATCGGCCGTATCTTTTTCCTTGAAAAAATGGTGCTCGTTCCTTTTTCCTTTGCTTGCAAATTAGGGCTTCTAATTAGAAGCTGCCGACAATAGTCGCTCGATCGAATGATGATTTAGGTCCTTGCTTTGTCGATCGACTATCTCTTTGAGTTGCTCACGGCTGCTTCAATTTGATCGAGATCGACTTTGCTTTCGGTATGTAATTTATGCCTTTTACTTTACTGGTTTTGCTTACTTGAACTCGATTACTTCTACTTGCGATGATGTTACTTATTTATATAGGATTCGAGATCCTTGATTTTCATTTGTATACGTCAATTTGAATTCGTCTTCGGCCATTCGATTTTGTATTGATGATTGTGATGATTTCTGACCTTTTCAAAATCATATATTTTTGCTTTGTTGTCACGACTTCGATTTTGAGCTGTTCAATATCCTTAGCTATCACGGTATTGATTTCTCTATGACTTCGGCATTGACTTTGATCGTGTTTACTTCGGCTTTGATTTGACCTACAGTTGTCTTCGACTGTAAACTTGATTTTGTGATGTTGATCTTGTTCAACTTTTGCCATACTATTCACTGCCTCTAGTAGCACTTTCGACCTTATTCGATTTTACTTGCTGTTTCCGGCCATTATGTCTTTGCTTCCATGTGTATACATACATCTATGTATGTATATACGTGTTGTATTTATAATGTCCACTGTGATTCCTTTAGCCTGTTTTCATTTTGCCTGTACCCTGCTTGATTTTCTGTTGTACTGTCTTGAGCTCGAGTTGCTTCAATGTGATGTTTACCCTACTGCATATCACTGAATTTCCATTACTGCACTGTTCACTGTATGTCGAGGTTGATGTTGACTAGTTTTTTCTGTCTTTGATGTTGAGGCCTGTGGCTGCATTGAGTTGTTTGGTTGCCACAGTTGTAGTTGTACATTCATGTGTTTGTTCCTTCATGTGGTCTGGATTTGCTTGAAGAACATTTCTGGTTTTCATTGGGTTGATGTGCACCGTGCCTCAACTGTGATACTTGCACTGTCCAGTTTCACTGTTGCATTTCACATTTATGTTTCCTGATCATACTGTCCACCTGAGTTCACATGTATTGAGCTCTGGTTTTATTTTCATGTGCAGTTTAGCTTGTTGATGATTTGATGTTGAATTTACAGTGATGCATTGTGGTGAGTTCGATGTGCATGCTTTGTACTTGTAGTCTTGTATATTGTTACTTCACATTCTGGCCATCATGTTGCATTTGTTTCATTTTGATTTTGGTCGAGGCTGCATATATGAATTATGTTTCCAGTCATCATGTAGTTGCATTGAGTTGGTTTGCCTTTGTTTCCAGTCTTTTGTTGTACATGATTGCATCTTGAATCGGTCTGGCCTTGATTTCTTTGTAGTCTCTGGTATCACTCTTTGAGACAGTTTGTATTTCAATTGCATTGTTGGTCTTGTAAAATTTCTCTGTACACATTGCATTTTATCTGGCTACTGTTACATATGTTGCAGCCTGTTTCATTGGTGCATCCCTTGTTGTTGCCTTTTACTTATGTACCATCTGGAGCTTGCTGTCTTGAATCAAACTCTTCTGGTTCATGTGTACACTTTGACTGGCTTGCTCCTGACCATTTTATTAAACATATATATTCGAACTGCACCTATGTTGAATCCAGCTTGGAGCTCGGGTTTGACCTTGTGCTGACATTATGACATTATTTTTACTGCACTTGAGTTGAACCCGGTGTTTTGGGTTTGACTTATGCTCACATGTCCCTGTAATTTTATCAAGTGTATATATCGATGTGCAAGGCCTTGTGGCATATACAGTGATACATTGTGTATGTCACAAGCTGTTCGTGTAGGATAAATTCGAAATTAGATGATGATGAACAACCCAAATAACTGAGGCAGATATTTTTTCAAAATCCACATTTTATTTTATACTGCAAAAATATTTCATTTTCAATTTTACTGCGTCCATGTATATTTCTGTAGATTGCACAGATGCTGGATTCACATTGGAATGAAGTTGAAGATTAGTATGAGTTGAGTGAATAAGTGATATGTAGTGAGGTGAAATGTAAATGTGAATTGTAATCAAATTTGTATTGTAATTGAAATTGTATATAGTGAGAGCTTGAAATTTGTACTATTCAAAAATTGTAATAAATATTTGTTTGGTTAAAATTTCTGTTTGAATTCAAGTTCTGTGTTATTTATTTTATTCAGCAAATATTTATTTAATCTATGAAAAATTAAATAGTACATTAACAAATACATTTAAATGAATATATATATATATATATATATATATATATATATATATATGTTTATTATCATCAAACAAAAATCATATAATCGCATATTCAGCAGACCTGCTATCTAGTTTACTTATTTAAGAGTACCCATGATAACAAGAAGTAAAGCATAAAAGCTCAAGGCAAAAATAGTCTAGTGTGAGCAATAAATGAATCTCAGAATGTTATATGTAACGATCCACTATTTTGGACTATTCGCATCCGCACACGTCGGACTTGAATAATTCAAAATACCGAATTGTTAATTTGAAATTTAAAATTTGGCAAAACTAAATATATACAGTAAATAAATATTCACAGAATCACAGACACAGAGTAATAATATGCAGCGGAAGTAAAAGAGATAGTAGTTCATGAAGCTACTATATAAATATATAAGATACATCAGAGTTTACAGCAGAAGAGTAACACGATACATCATTTACAAATCAGAATACATAACTGGAATCATCGAATACTAGAAGCAGAATAGATGGCGGGATCTTCAAGCAAAGCATCAACTCCAAAGGTGAGTCTCGAAAGCTGGTGTTCTCAGTCTGACCCGAGCGTAAAGAAAAACACAAAACACTCGAGTCAGGATTAATATTCTCATATCAATAAATCCAACTCAAGTGAAATAGTAATCGAAATACAAGTAACTCAAAGGATGTTGGAATCACCATCCTCTAAGGATCCGTTAAACTATCTACTATGTAGTAATATACGCTAAATAGATAATGTCTATCAGTAATATAAAGTATCAAAATAGTGTTAAGGCGTTACCATTATCCCCCTTAACACATTTTATAAGCATCATAGTCTATACAGCACTGTAAACTCCACCTTAAACTGGTGGGATATCAGGGAGTACTCCATAGGTACAACACAAAGCAAATTCGTAGTGGTCGCGTATATAGGGATACAAGTATGACAAGGCACATGAGGCAATACCCAAGGTAGTGAAACTACCATTCGCCTGATCCGGACCGGTGAGAACGCATTGCCGCAGCGATCGCAACACCTCGAAACAACACTCCTGAAAAGTACGAGGGTGCACCAATCGATAACAAGTAATGAGTAGTAGTTACGAAGAAGTGTGTTCGCTCGAGGTGGCTAACCCCATTTGGCCCGGTACGGCTCCTGATTTTAGTCATTTCCAATTTGACACAAGTGTCAAGGCTATCCATTATCGTTCTCTTTCTTCAGTCATCACGTACATCATTCCAACCACTTCATTCTGGATTATCACTCCGCGTATAGTTATTAAAGTGGTTTTCAGCTTAGATAGAGAGTATATCCATAACCGATTCCGGTTTCTTTAATAACTTTCGTAATTATTACACCGATTGGTCGTTTAATAAATTTCAAAACCAAATCAATTTCAATTTCAATTTCAATTAGAATTTATAAATCAACATTTCAATTGTCTTTCACTATCAAATTCCAAAATTTACGTTACAAACTTCCAAATAACCATTTCAAAATCTTACAATTCAATTTCAACTTTTATTTAAACAATTCAAATTTTGATTCAAGTTCGTATATAAGTTTCATTCCGAAATCATTTAAAATGGTTTAATTTTCATTCAAATCAATTTAAATTCATGTATCGATTTCATTCAATATTCGCTAAGTAAATTTATCCTTCAAAACAACTTCTATTTAAATTCCAATTCATTAAATCAATTACTTACGTTCAACTTCATTATATCAAAACTTCAAATTGAAATAAATTAAATTCGTCATATCAATTCTTTAAATTACAAGTCTTACGTTAATTTCAATAAATCCCATTCATTTCAATAGATCACATTTTATTTCTTGTTAAAGAAATTCAAGTTTTCATTTATTTATTGACTTCGTTACAAATTTCAAACTCAATTAATAAAGAACTAAATTTCACATAATCGAGAAGTTTCAATTTCACTTATTAACTTACTTAAATAATTTTTTCCAAACTTTAATAAATAAAGAAACTCAATTTCATTTATTAACGAAGTTCAAATCCACTTATTCAAAAGTTCAATTTTCTCTTATCATAGAATTTAATTTTTATTCAATTATCAAATAATTCAATCTTATTCAATTATTAAATAATTTCAATCTTAATTATTAATAATTTCAAACTTGATTATAAATTCAAACTTAATTATTAAATCATTTCAAACTTAATTATGGATTTAAACTTAATTATCAAATCATTTCAACTTAATTATGAATTCAACTTAATAATTTCAAACTTAATTATAATTTCAAACTTAATTATAATTTCAAATTAAATTATTGAATGATTTCAAACATAATAATTTCAAAACTCAATAATTACTAATTCCAAATTATTATTAATAATTCCAAATTTAATTTTTAAATAATTAAATTCCAAACTACGTTCTTTCATCTATTACTACGTTACTATTTGTTTCAGATTTCAATCTTTACATTTTTCCTTTCATAAAATTCAAATTCCAACTTTATTTCAAAACTTATTCTTTGCTCGAATAAAATCATTATTTTATTTTTAAATCAATTTATTGACCAATCAGATTTTATTTAATTCTCTATCCTAAGTCAAGTTCATTTGGATATATATCATTTCAACCCGATTCCAATTTCAATTCAAAAATACAAACATAACAAAGGGAACTTGCAGTGTGATAACTGGGATGGTGTCAAAGTAAATAAACAAGCAATAAAAAAATCAAACACAATCAAATAATCAATTCAAATAATCCCGAAATAATCGTATTAATTCACATTGTTGTTTGTGCGAATTAATATAATTATTTCTAGAATCTACACTATCATTTCATGTAGATTTAAGATTATTACATTAATATCTATATGGTTCTTCATGATATTTATTATTCAATTTCAAACTTCATCAATTTATACAACATACATTTAAATGGTTCAAGGTGTCGTTAACCCTATTTCTACGTGTCAATTTATTTAACATTTAAAAGGGGTCATATTTAACTAATCAAATTCAACACATATGTCGATTCAAAATTTTAACTATCCTACGTCAAATTCAATTGCATAATATTTATCACTTATACATTACAATTTAACATCTAATATAAACAACAAACAATCAAACAATTATCAACCAAACTGTATTATCGTCGTATAAATAATTAACAGATAATGGTGTCTGATATCATAGGTGAACAGGTACAGGTAATAACAGTGTACATAACTAGCAACAGCATATTTCAATTGTCGTTTCAATTGAAATCAGATTTAATAAATAAAAGAATATTAATCGTGAGTGATTTCTCACCTTTCGAGGCTAGAGAGAATAGATAGTGAAATGAGTTACAGATCCAAGCACGAAGTCCAAAGCAAGGCAAGATTAAATTCGAATCAACAAACAGACAAAGCTGATAGATAGGAATTGATAAAATGAATCAGAACCAACTCGATATAAATTTGAAACAGAATATATGTTAAATGTGTATAAATTTTATGTAAACCTAACAAATCAAATAGTATTTTCAGTATGACATAAAAAAAATGACCGAACTGTATATATACCAAACAATATATTTTGTAAACCACGCCGTGACAATATGAGTAAAACAAATACATCCAAGTTAACTGTAGCAATACATGTACGAAACAAATACAGATCTAAATTAAATTTGTAACCAAATATACATATTTATAGACAATACTTACAGAAAAATATACGGTACGTATAACTAGTATACTACAGTTCTGAAATAAAATACATTATAATATAATACGCTGCACTCTACACAACCGCATAAATGACTCATATAGTTTATATACATAAATATGAATATAATATGGTTTTGAGAAACTTCTGTACACGTAACAACAATTATCAAATATCACTTATATAACTTACAGTACTAAATATAAAACATATATAACAACTTGAAGATATAATATATGTTACTTCTTTTGACAATGGATGTACACATAAACTAACAGTAGATAAAAACAAAATCTGGAATTACATAGATACTGCAGTGTCTAAAATATAAATCTATAAACAAGCAAGTTTTCAAAACAAGCAAACCAATTCAAATTCATGTACATGCGGGCCGCAACTTGTATATAAACGTGCAAACTGAAATTTTATACAAACTTACATTGTGACGCCCCACCTCTATACCCACGCTAGCCAAGAACACTCCGGAGTAGTGCTGTCAACTAGCACGGAGAATAAGGCTGTTGAGGAGCGACCATCCATGTAATTTCTTATCACACGGTGGCTATAAATAATCTTCGGAAACAAACATAGAAATAATCATATCACAAATCAGTCACAGATATCCATATCACAAAGGCGGAAGAAGATATGAATATATAACTAACACATGAAAGTGTACATCAGAGTAGTGGTCAGTAAGATCCACGATAATACAAAAGAATAGCAACACGTGCTATACAAAAGAATACAACTATGAGTCTATATCTCAAGTGTATACAACAAAAACTGCTAATCTAAACAGTTAGCCAAAAGTCAGAGTGATGAATCCCTGGGAAGAAGTCAAGCAGAAGCACCTGTAACATCTCGGTCTGACCCGAGTATTATTTAAGAAAATAATAAACGGATCAGTCTAGCTATAAATATCAGATGACATGATATAACATAAAAGATATGGCATAAACATAAATATCCATAACGACATACCACTGTAAGTATGTAAATAATGATCAATAGAAGATCAATCAATAAGAGATAATCAATATCACAAGAATCTTCTCAAAGATTAGAAGAGGGCATCATACCCTAAACTTGTACTGATAACAAGTCAATGACATAAATTCCAGAAATCAACACGAGAAATCCAGAAATCATAAAAAGGTAAAGAGGCCTATCACATGACGGTCCGAAGACCATGGGGAGCTACCCCACATGTGTGAATGGAATCACACAGATTGAGGTCAAGACTAACCAAAAAGCAGAAAGGTATGTGTGAATGGAATCACACAAGTGGTGTCTAGTCTAACCTTCCAATGAAAGAGACATCGCGCAATTGCTAGTCTAATTCATAAAGCGATCATCAAGATCAACGAGAAGTGTCAATTACACTAAGCTAGTAAATATAGAAGTTTAGCTTCATGTCCCATAACCACTTGCTTAACTTAAATATTTACGAACAAACTGTAAATCTTCACTAATAAAATTGTCACAAGAGGTTCAATCGAACAAGTCCAAGAATTAACCGACGAAGTGAACGCAAGCGTTTCATACCACTTGTTTTACTAAGTCGTTTAATTAGATTTCTCATCCGAGTGAGGTAAAGGCTTGTATATACTAATAGATTGGAAAACGGTTTAAGAAAAGAGCTTTGTTATTAAAAATAGAGTTGAAATTGTTTGTTAAAAGAGTTTTGATATTTACTACTAGTATTGAAACCTTTATATTATAAAGTGACAAAACACATAAGCAAGTGTAGAAACAATCAGTCACAAAGATCGCATACGGAGATGCGAATAAAATCCAAGGAAATCAGCTCAATGTTTTTCATATAAGATCCCCTACGGAGGGGGGGTCCAGGGGGGGTGGCAACCCCCCAAGGTGGGGGTGCGGGGGCAACGCCACCGCTTACGGGGTTCGACCTGCCCGGTCAGGTCGCGGGGGTCCAGGGGGCAGCGCCCCCGGCGGGGTGCGGGGCAGCGCCCCGACAAAACGGTACGACCTAAGTGAAGGCAAGAGGCCTACGACCTAAAGCAAAATGAGGTCTAACGACCTAAGGGTTCACGCGACCTAACACAATAGCTGATCGACCTAACTAAGTGCGCGACCTAGTGGGTAAGGAGGTCGAGCGACCTAAGGAGAAAGGAAGCAACGACTTAAGAGTGCAAGATAGGTCGAACGACCTAACGATGCTGAGTCATACGACCTAACTGGGGTAGAGGGGACACGCGACCTAAAGGTACGCGACCTAAGAAAGCACGCGACCTATCGGCAACAAGGATCGAGCGACCTAACGGCAACATGGGTCGAGCGACCTAACTTTGCCGCGACCTATAAATGTCACGACCTAAGGCCATAACGACCTAAGAAACAAAGGGGAGCGACCCAAAAGAGGAAGGGTTTAACGACCTAAGCAGTGAAGGGGCCAAGCGACCTAGCGTGGTCAACGACCTAAAAGGGTTCGCGACCTAAGAAAGTGCGCGACCTAAAGCACACGCGACTTACGACCTAAGGAAAGCAGGCGATCTAACTCCACACACAAGGCCTAACGACCTAAGAGTTAAACGACCTACGACCTACGCCACCAACTCACGAGCGACCTAAGTACTAGGTCGTGAACGACCTAACTCCGAACACACGAAAAGTGGCCAGAACGATCTAGGAGCTATCTCGTACGCGACCTACGACCTAAGATCCACACGACCTAACTCCGAACGACCTAAAATGGCCAGAACGACCTAAATGCAGAAATTTCGCCAAAACGCCAAAAATCGGAGTTTTTTCGCCAATCCAATCCAAACCAAAAGCAAATATGCATGCTAAAGTGATAGGGAATCATTCCTAACAACCCAAGATAGTTATAGACTAGAATTGTGAGATAAAAATCTCACCTTTGCACTAAAGTTTATGAAGATGAAGCTTGAAAGCAAGGAGAAGCAATCCAAAGCTTGAATCCAATATCTTCTACTTGAATTTGGAGTTGAATGTTGGATTTGCAATTGAATTTGTGCTTGGAGTTTTAATTTCCCATTCCCTCCACCATTAATGCCAAAGCTTGATTAGTTAGGAAATTTATGAAGAGTGAGGAGAAGAGGGTTGGAACTTGGGCTTAATAGGCTAAACTAACCCAAAGTCCAAAGCGGGAAAAGTTAGTGAAATTTCACTAACTCCAAACCTATCGATGTTTATACTTAAAAAGTTGTAAACGACATTTCGAACTCAATGGAAGTGGTCTCGAGTCCTAATTTGACCGTTTGCAAAAAGTAGCTTTTCGGACCAAAATCCGATTAACGAGTTAATATTTAAATAAAATATTTAAATACAAACTCGATAAATATGCGGGTTGTTACATACATGCAGACCACAACTATCTACAAAAATAATATTAGCAAGGTAATACTTATAGACATCATATTTTATAATTATACTTTATAAAACTATCACGGTATATGTATGTATATATATATATATATATATATATATATATGAACGAGTTAACAGCCAATTCATAAGTAGCTAGAATATATGCTGTAACAAAATTTCCCATGCAAACATATATATGCACTTACCATCAATATGATAACACGATCTATAGAGAAGCTGGAACGGAAAAGATGGCCATCGGTGGAAGGAAACTGACTCGGCATAGGCGAGTGAGGAGCAGAAGGTTTTATCCGAGATGAGGCGGTGGGAGGGGATGATGAGATTGGCGGCTTGGTCGAGGGCGGCAGACATGGTCAGCTTCGGTAAGGAGAGGCGGTTAAAGTGGAAGGGGATGTGGCGAACGGTGATGGTGGCATGGTGGTGTCAGGCCGAAGGGAGCTGCTGTGGGTTGTGGCGGTGAAGTGGGGTTGCGGCAGGTGGGTAGGCAGTTGACCGGTGTTTGGAGGCCGGGCGCGTCGGAGGGGAGAATGATGGCCATGGAGTATGGCTAAGGTTTGGCGGTCTGTACTTGTGGCTTTGGTGAGGGAAGAAGGGGAGGGGTAAGATGCTTGGAAAGGTGAGGAAGAGGGCTAGTGGAGAATACGCACTGCATATATGATTTCTTCATTTCATTCATTTTTTTTATATAACAAAGAGAAGAGCAACAATTAATGAAACCAAAGAATAGAGGAGAAAAGTGATCACAAAAATTTGAACGAAGGGGCATAACGCTATATTGAAAAAAGTAATAATAAATTTGTTACGGGTAATAGAGAAAGTTAACATTGAATTGTAGGAACCATAATAACTAGTGGCTAATGGTATTACACGGTGGGAATCGTAGAGACGTAGAAATCAAAAAGGCTTGGATGCGTAACCGGTGAGACTAAATATTACACGGACTTCGCCACGTACCGGATTCCGAAACACAGAAGTGCATATACCGTAGAGATCAGCACTAAAAAACGATCAAAACGGTATACAGATGTCAGTGGCACGATCGAATTATAAAATTCAAAATTTTATACTAGCGGAAAATGCATAAAAATCGCAGAAAAATAAGATCGACGGGGCCAAAGATGTCCGAATTTGAAAAAATGACAAACTGACAACTTGCTCAAAAGATGTTTTAGAATTTTTCTATGTAAAAATATTTTGGTTTTGAAAAAGTTTTATTTTAATCGCTTTTTAACTGATTAAATTGAAGTAAATTTACGCGCGAAATAAACTTCCATATTTTCGGACGAAAATTTACCAGTTGTTATGTTTAACTGGACACGTTTCAAATATCGAATTTTCGTTGCGAAATTTTATTGTTTATTTTTATTTAACGAAAATTTTCATTTAACGCAAAACGCACGTTTCTTACGTTAAAATTATTAATTTGGTTTCTGTTATTGGTTACGACTATTTCATATTATTATTACATTACATTTTTAATATGTATTACATTATTGGTCTTATCGAAATTGGTCGTCTACGAATTTGGTTTTGGATTTGTAACATATATACAAAGAGATTTCCATTAAGTCGTAAAATTTTATTTCTATTGGATTTTTAATTAAAATTTTATTTAATTTAGTATTTTAAAAGCGTTAAAAATACGGGTCATTACATTATACAAGTCGATATAGTAAGGAATAAGGGTATACGAACCATATCTGACCTGCCCCTACAACCAAAGATTTAGGCATAACAAACAAAATGAAACAAACATGCAATTTTTAACCTTTTGAATTGTTGTTTTGGGATATGTCGCATTGTGGTGCACGGTTTTTTTATTTCTGTCGTTTACGGTTCACACGTGAATGAAATGCTGCATAGTGAAGTGTCGAAAATCACAAAAATAAATAACACTTAATCCTACCCTTACCATTCTCTTTTCCTCTCCCTATCTTATTTTTCAATTGCTTGTAGAAAATTTAACCTAGCCACCTCATTCAACATTCAAAATCTTGAGCTAGGGTCCAGGTTGTTGGCCATTGGAAAAGAAATTAGCAAAACCGAGTGTGGATTTGGGTTTCTCGTGCGGATGAGCATCGACGGTCGAAGTTTTTTGGAGTGCGTTTGGGGTTTGGGTAGTGAGGCATTTTCAATGTTGCGGTCAATGCTACAGGTTGCATTCATCTTGGTTGGACCAAACTTGAAATAATGGGGTGCATGGTGTAGGGATTGTGGAGGGGGACGCGTTGGAGTAGGAAGTGTGCGATTTCGTCGAGTGAAGGAGTAGAAATTGACGAGAGAAGGAGCGGCCATTAGATTGATACACACATGCATGTACAGGCATGTACATGAGTAGTTGGAGTGGAGGAGAAAAGATTGGGGGGGTGCTTTAAAGTTAATTAAGGTGATTAACTAAATTAATTATTTAATTAACCTCGTTTCGTATTTAATTCATATCTCCTCCAAAAGAGGTCCAATCGAGACGTGGTCTTTTGCATTGTGCTTACAGGAGCGTTATCTATGAACCAAAATTGATTTTATTAAGTTTAGGGTAAGTGGAATTTTGAGCATTAGATCAAACTGTAACCCCGGTTGGAATTTCGGTGAGTTATCTCACCTTTGGACGAATACTATATGATATAAGTGTTGATAAAAATTATTGTTTTATGCTTGAATAATTTATTGGTTTGGTTTGTTAGTTTTCACTCTAAAAATCGAATGCCATAAAATGAATTGTAGAGAATTTTGTACAGGAAATCGGATTCCCCGCCGATGTGATTTTAAATTTCAGTTATATACTTGTGGTATAATTTGCTGAGTGCTAAAAGTTTGGTAGTTGGCCATATTATAACAGCTCATATTTTTAGTAATATTATTTAGGATATTTAATTAGTTAAGTTAAATAAAGTAATGTTTGATGATTAATGGATTGAGATTTGTGATTAAATAAGGGGTAGCCGTGCCATGTTAAATAAGTGAACTAAAGAATAGAAAGAGAATAAAAAGGTTATGAAATAGGCAAGGGCAAAATAGGAACAAGGCATATCGTTATACCCTAAACCCTTAACCCCTCAACATTCACGTTCACTTCATTTTTCAGAATCCAAAAGTACAAACTAAGGCCGACCACCATTAGGAAGAGTAAAGAAGAAGAAGAATCCAAGAGGAAGAATCAAATCACTTAATCAAGACAAATCTCACATCCTTAATCAAAAAGCAAAGGTGAATAATGACTACATCTCATATTTTTGATTGATTTTGGATTTAGATAAATTCCAAAAGTATTTTCAATTGTTTTGCCATGTTATGAATGGTAAATGGATATTTATGTACTTGTTGATGATTTAGGCTATTTTATATGCATTTTATGATGAGAATTAATTTAGAAAACCTATTAATGACATCCAATTGCCTTGCAACTTTATATTTAGATTAGAAATGATAATTTAGAAATGGATTTCAATTTTATTAATTTTCAGAAGTAATGTGGATTTCATATGAATTTTTTAGTGAAGAAAATGTTATTTTGGGTTAAAAATTAATACGGCCAAATTATATTGGCTTAAGGGTTGGAATTTATATATGTTGGAAAATATATTAAAAATGATTTTTTTTGGAATTTTTGTAGATTTTCCTAAGTGTTTTAATGGATATATAAAATTATTTAAGGTATGGGACTTAAATGTTTTATATATTTATAAAAGGAGAAGAAGTATTTTGTAAATAATTCAAATATTTATTTTGGAAAATCAGCAGTACTTTTATAAAAGAAAAAATGTGCAACCAATCATAATTTGACAAACAAGGCAGATTAGGTACAACGAAATAGTTTAAAAAGTCAAAATAACATTCTTTTTCCCGTTTCAATGTTTTAGGAACCAGGTTCCGACTCCTTACCTCCGTCTTCGACTCCATCGAAACCAATGCACATGGTATCTGATATCTGGTACAAAGTGAATTGGACAAAGGTGGAAGGCATTTGGTCGAAACTAGAGATTCCGAAGGGGTTGAAGCGCTACTTTGCTTTCAAATAAAAATGCGCCTGCTTTGCTTTCGAGTGAATAGCTTTCAACTTGGTCTACTTTCAATTGGGTCAACGATTTTAAAAGAATGGTTTTAAGTTGTTGCACCCTTGATTTCAAATACCTCTTTCAACTAGGTCGAAGCCCCAGACTGCCATTTTTAACCTTTCGGCCCAGATTGGTTTCGTAAGGGTTATCTTGTTTTTAAAATCAAGCCGCTTCTCCAATGCTTTCGAAGAGATGGTTTCAACACCATCACTTCTTTACTTAGGAATGTTTTCGAAAGGGATGCCTTCGACCTAAAAGTTTTAATGACCCTTTTTCCCTATAAAAACTATAACCCAAATGGTTTCGAAAGATATGGTTTTAATGGTTTCGAAAGGTGTTTCCACATGTTATAAAAATTGAACCCAATGCTTTCGAAAGGTTTAATGCATTTGAAAAGTTTTAAGGAAATGTTTTCCAATGGTTTCAAAAGGCAATGTATAATTGTTTGAAAGAGGATGTCTAAGGTTTTAAAGCTTTCAAATGAGATGTTTTCAATGCTTTCGAAAGGATAAAGATAAATGGTTTCGAAAGGTATGTTTAGCCTTTGGTCTAAGGTTTTGCTTGTATCGAAAGGGATACTTTCAAAGGTTTCGAAAGAGGTTCTTTCAGTGGTTTCGAAAGGGTGGTTTAAAGGTCTTAAACAAAGGTTTCGAGTGAGTTGCTTTTGGAAATATAGCCTAAGTGTTTTTAAGTTAAAGAGGGTTATAACTTATTTTGAAAGGATGGGAAAATCCTTAATAATTTCATCAACATTATTTTGGGTAAAGTATATATAACATGGTAAATAGCTGAAGGTAAAACAAAGAGTATACTTTCCTTGCATATGTATGATTTAAAGGTTTAAATCATTTTGAAAAAGTTCTCAAGGAAAAATTTAAAGGGTTGTTAACACTATGAAAATGACTCAGATTAGAAGATGGGACTCATGTAGGGTCGCGCCGTATACTCATTAGCTATTAACCCTTAGCCAATTTAGTACAAAATTCCAGTATGTAGGGCTTTGTCAGAAGTGAGACTAAAATTTTGTTACACAGAAAGAACTCTTAAAAGGAAAGGCAAGTTATTGGTAATCCTGCAAAACCATTAGGATCAGATAGATATGGAGAAGTAAGGACAGAACGTCTAGAAGGGAGTGCCTAATGGTTATTAGATTTTTATGTTTTCTTGTAGGCGCGAGTCAGCCAAGGGTTAGTAGTTAGCCAACCAAAACTATAGTGTATGGATAGGTAGTCCATATGATAATTTAAATGTACATATATATGATATTGCTTTACAAATTTAACCAGTTTTGGTTGCAGGATTATAATTTGCGAAAGATATGTTTTAAAAGGATATTGGTGAGGGGAATCCGTTCCGCTAAGTGGCGTGGTCTCACTTAATATCAGATAACCGAGATGTATAGTATTATTCATACTAGGATTTATGTTTGACTCGAAGTTTATTTTCCTTAAACTCTTGGATGCTCAAAAATTGATTTGGGTCGGTTGAGGGTTGAGGTTTATAGGTTTTAGTAGGTTGACGAATAAAGCTTTCGGAGAAGAGTAGGTGGCTGATGGATAGCTAATTAGCAGTTGCTGATATATTTTGGATTGATTCCACTGTATTGTATATATAGTACTCTAGTCAACTAAGGAAGCATGTCGCTCTTGACGTAATATTGTAATAACTATATTTTACCAGAATCGGGGATCCAGTCTTTTATAGTACTCTAGTCAACTCGAAGTAGACCATAATTGTATACGTATATATATATATAAATATAAGTACCAAGTCTCCGTTTGGACTAAGATATTATCCTCGCTTATATCCATAACTAGACACCTCATCAGGATCCATCATCAATGCAGTACCACGTCCGTATAGAACTACATCTTATATTATGACTACACACACTCTAACTATGCATCAAGGCGGGGAACTCGAAAAATCGACTCGCTAGTGCATCTTATCGTCTTTATTCATGCCTACATCTTAATGGTAGTATATGCCTCATACGTAACTTCTGTAGCGCCTAACGATGGCGTCATAATGGCTTAGCCATGTTCTATCTTGCATTGAGGATTTACTACTTGGATGCTTCCTATTGTAGACTCGGCTCCACAGACTATAAAAGACTCGGCTCCTCTAACTACCCCATTTGTTTTTTAAAGACCTCTATAAAAGTATTAACCAGCCTTGCCTCCTAATAAACAAACCAGCAAACAATTATGACAGTGCGTGCCTAACATGACCTACACTTGTTGGAGGTGTAGCCTATTATGTATAACCCCTATCTTTCCCGTTTTGACTGCTTAGGGACGATGACGTACTCAACCTGTGTATAGCTCCTACTCCATAATTTGGTACCACATACTAGCATAACGTTGAGCCTTGCTCATGTTCCGATTTAGATTGCCTAATGCAATCAAGGAAATACCCATACTAAAAAGTTGAAATAGACCCTACTGGGTATTCCTTCACCTATACACAAGCATATATAACTCAATAGGTCCTACAGTTGGATGCCACGTTAGTATAATGCATACAGAACTGCTGGTGACCCCTTGCGGTGGACAGACTTCTATTGTGTTGATGCTACTGACCTCGCATTCTAACCTATACTTATGACCGTCATTCTTATTCATTAAGTTATTAACTATTTTTTAATAATTCATGTACATTATATATGCATATTTGAGGCTACGTGTGTGTTTATGCATGTGTTGTGCATCTACCATTCACTATTAATAATATTTCTCTACTTCTTTATTTGTTTACATCTTATTTAATTTAAGTTCATTTACTGCTTTCTTTTCAAAAGATTTGAATACCTTCTCTTATTTACATTTCCTTTTTCCCCTTTATTTTACTTCTATTTTGGTTCCTTTTTAACTTTTAATTGCATTCTTATTTTGGAGGACTATCTATATCCTTTTTATTTTAAATTATGACTTGTCTGCTTATCACTTCTTTTATTAAAATTCCATCTTATTTATATTGCGCATATTGTAACGACCTGTATTCTACGTATTAGAGGATCGAAGGACCAAAGAATATTAAAATTATTTTCATATAAGGTCATATAATTCTAAAATTTTGAAAAATGACTCTTAAGGTCGTTTCCACATATACGATTTTTCTCGAATTTCTATATGACCATTTTAACTCTAAGAATGTTGTTCAACCTATAACTTTTGATTAGAGTCGAATTTGAGTGTGAGACCACTTCCATTAGATAAGAATATTGTAGAGTAGTTAAAATAGGAAATCAGATGTATCGTTAGGTAGATATGGTTGTTTGAAGTTTCACTCGATTTTAGACAGCTCAATGGGTAATCGGTAGGTTAATGGGTAAGCTCAAAGCCCATACCGGGATTAGCATGAGGTTATGGCCGATGAGACTCTCTTTTATCATTTCATTCTTCCCAAAAAAGAGAAACCCTACATTAACAATCTCTTGCCCAAAAATTCACTCTAATCCTTACTTTAATTAGCCTAAACGCGTCAATAGAAGGAGATTAGCGAGGTTTGCACTTTGGATGGAACATCCTCTATTGTCCATCACCTTGGAGCTGCTTTTTACTTCTGATTCATGTGCATCTTTGGGCTTAGATTACTTAGGACTTTGGTGAGTGGTTTTAAGCCTCTTCTTATTGATTAACCATTACTAAATGTTTAAGATGTTTTTAAATGATCTTCAAACTCTAAAATATATTTTAGACCCTTTTAAATAACATATGTAAATTTCAAGTAATTCGAATAAGTTTTGCAAATTTGGGTTCTAATGGATCTCTTTTATTCTTATGAATACTGCCCTTAGATATGTATGGATGTACGCTTGTTTGGACAGATTATATGTAATGATTGCTTAATTGTATGTTGGTTGAATGGTTGAAAATGCCGATCGAATGACGATTTAGCTTTAGAAACAAGTTAGGGATTGGTATGTAAGGATCAGTACCGATCCATAAATATTGACCCAAATCACGTGCAATTGATATAGGGTGATAAGGAAGGACCCCCTAAAGTTATGTTTTAAATTTCAAGTCATTTGAAGTTCATATGCTTGAGCTATGTGCAAAAGAAGATGGTTCGATGTTTAGGGATCAATGTGGGGTATGCTTTGAGCCAACACACCAGAAAATTTGGGCTTGACTTAGGGCATTCTTAAATCAGTGAAGGCAAGAGAAAATGAGTTAGGTCATGGATCGATATTGGATTACTTCCAGGTGTGCTTTGGGTCAACAAAGGCAAAAACTTCGGGATTGAATTGGGGCATTCTCATATTGGCGGAGGTTTGGGAAAAATGAGCTAAATTATGGATCAGTGCTGATCCTTGCTCATGGATCGGCCTTGAAGCATAAAATCCAATCAACTCGGGGCATGCTTTAGGCATTTTCTGTAATCACTCAAGCATGACTTTGGGCCGAGGTTTGCTTCAGGCCGAACCTAGAGATTCCCTTAGTTTGGGCCAGAACCTAGGAAAATTCTAAGTTAAGTTTTTATGTGACTTTTTAATGACTTTTGATAATAAAAACTCGTGACACAACGATGTTGATTTTGTGATGTGAAGTAATGGTTTCGACGATAGATAGCTGTACTTCGAGATGTAGAGTAGAGGACTACTAGTCGTATTAAGGGAACTGTTGGATGATGACTACGGGACGTACGATGATATTTGACGGTTGATGATGACCATAGAGAATCATCTCAACCGCAGTGACTTTTTGATGGGAGTCATGAGATCAGTTCTAGGATGTGCTCTTCTATATATGACGTATGCAAAAGGGATCGATGGCACTTAAGGGTTCGTAGGTTATTCGTGAGATGGGGGTATACTTGGAATGCGATGGTTCCTAGAGTGTAATGGCTTATTATTCTAGATACGACGTTTGTTTACCCTGGACTGATGTGATGGTTAGTTTATTTTTTGCCGAATTGAGTAACACGGATTTGAGTACCGAAGAACCAGGATGCAGGCTATTATGACAGATAGTCTAGTCTTTGACCATGATGGGTCGGCGAGTGATTATATATCAAATGCATTGAGTGAGTGAATGTGAGGATAGATGATGGATGTTATATTGTTTGATTGTTTATCACCCTAAGAATGTCAACTGATGCCGATATATAGATCACGCCTTAGTACTTTGACATATAATAAACACATGATGACTATAATGTAGAGTAGCATACATTTTGTATATTTACAAGCTCTGTGGATGTGGGGACATGTCAGGTATGATCCTTTATACCATTTGTCCTATTTTGGTGGTATATTATTATTTAGAGATTTACTACCGCTCACGCCAGACTATTATCTAATCCGGGGTTTTATGCTTTGCTTCCTATTACTCTAGGTACTCTTAAATGAGTAGATTAGGGATATACTAGGTGTGGTGAGTACGTGGAATTTGATAGGTGGTGAGCATGAGGCTATACTCTCGTATTACTGCACTTACTTATTTGCTATTCCAATGCATAGCACTATGGAGCTTGCTAGTGCCTTGATTACATAAAGATAGTTATTTATGAGTTTTTATCCGACGTATGGATCTATTTCCTATGTTGTATACTATATGGATCTGTACACCCCAATTCTGTGGTTTATCCAGTTATTTACTATTTCTCCTATTTTATATCTGAGGTGTTTATTATTATATTTTATTTGATGTGCTGTGAGATATGCAACATGTTCTGTGTTGTTTTATTTAATTTACAACCTTTGACGGTCGTCTTGTGTTGTCCAGGTGCTGCTATAGTGCACTATACTGGTACATTATGTGCTGGTGGTATAGCACGGTCATCACATTTGGAATTAGAGCTTAGGTAGCATTGTTTAACTTAATGGATGCCATAATCCAGTAGAGATAGCATATGAGTTCTCACTCTAGACTGGATCGATGTTGTATACATGCGAGAGTGCATACTTGTTATATATTTTTGTGTTCAAAACTAAATACTAATATATATAGTATATAACCTGCACTGCACACATGAGTACTACTTAAAAAGAATTCCCTATAGAGAAACCGATCGCCCTTATTACGAATTAAAGGATGAGTCGTCAAATAAGGAATGCTGCTACGAATGCCATCTTTGGAGTCGAAGAAGGAGTTGGCTAGGGAGTTGCAAATCCCGATCTATAGACGATGTTCAATACCATGATGCGGAACATGTTGCAGAATGATCAAACTGCCACTCCAAATGTTGTTGTTGATGGTGACACTCCAGTGCAGGCGCCTAGAGTTGATTTTACTAATATGAATAAAGACTTTGCTAGTCTTAGTGGCAAACCGTTCCAAGGAACAAAGTCTGCAATGGAAGTGTAGGATTAGCTTGACAGCTATGATATAATCTTTGATGAGCTAGAGTTGAATGAAGCTATAATGAGGCGATTGGCTTCCCGACAACTTCAAGGGCAAGCCACGAACTGATGGAATGATGTGAAGGTCACTACTCCGGAGGACTAGTTTATATAGGACCAGGTCAATGCTAGATTCAAAGAGAAGTTTATACTGGTAGCTCAAAAGTCGGTCTTATTTCGTAAGTTAGCGGATCTGAAGCAAGAAGATATGTCTCCGAATACGTTGCTGAGTTCGATGCTTAGTCAAAATATAAGATATCCTTCAATGACACTCCATCAACGAAGAATGAGAAGTTCATTATTAGCTTGGATGATTACTTGGGAGAGAAGCTCATAGGCCACACTAAAGAGACTTTCGAGATGCTAGTCGAAAATACCTTGAGACGTGAGAGTCTTTGTCTGAAGCCGAAGGCTATTATTCCCAAAGAAGAGCCAAAGCTGCAAGTGGGCAGGGAAGGCAAGAAAAAGTGGAACAATAAAAGAAAGTAGTTTTATAACAAAGACCGCCAAAAGAAGAGAAATACCTCACTTATTTGTTACAACTGTGATGACAAAACCACTATAATAGAGACTACAAAGCTGTGGGAAATAAATGCTATAACAAGCTTGGAGAAATTCAGAAGGACTGTCCACAACCATTAAAGAAGAAGCAGGCGGTGAAAGCATATGCTATTAATGCCGTTTCGATTTCATCGAATGCTCCATCAATGAAAGAGGAGGGGAAAGAAATCATTATTCAAGGTATGCTTTTCCATTTATGATGTTTAAATATAGATTTTATTTGATGCCAGGGCTTCACATTCCTTCATATCCAGTGACCTAGTTGATAGATTGGAATTGAGACCCAAAATTATTGATCGACCTTTTGACCGTGATGAACCCTATTGAAGGTTCCACTAGCCTATGTATGGTTTGTCATAGTTTGGCCTTATGGAGTCATTGATGCTCTTTAGATTGTGATTGATTTGTTTTTGGGTTTTGTTGAGTTCGATATTATTCTGGTGATGGACTGGATACATAGATACAAAGTGATGGTGGATTGTGAAAAATCTTTGGTGATGAACTAGGTAGATGATGGGTGGACGATAGTGTTAGGGTGGCTATCAGATAATGATGTGATAGTCAATTTTTTATATTCGCTCTATTCCCCACTTGATGAGTTTCCATTAGTGCCTATTGCTAGGGAGTATCCATAAGTATTTGAGAAGGTGACTAGACTTCCGCAACACAGAGAAATTGAGTTTTGTATTGATTTAGTTAAAGATGTACGACCAATACTGATGTCGTTGAGGAGGATGAAACCTAGAGAGAAGAGAGAGGTTGCAGTGTAGGTGAATGATCTTTTATAAAAAGGGCTCATTCGCAGGAGTATTTCTACGTGGGAAGCGTCCATAGTATTCGCCACGAAGGCGGATGATTCCCTTACATTGCATGTTAACTATCATGAGCTAAATAGACAGAGAAGAAGAACAAGTATCCACTTCTATGTATTGATGACTTGTTCGATCATTTTTATGGTGCTAGAGTATTTTCTTAGTTGGATCTTATGATAGAATTTTACCAACTGAGTGTAGCAAAGGAGAATGTGCTAATTATAGCATTTTGTATGCCTCAGGCTTCTATGAGTGGTTGGTTATGCCATTAGGGCTAATCATTGCACATGCATACTTTATTGATCTCATGAACCATGTTTTAGGAGTCAGCTAAATAAATTCGTGCTTGTGTTTGTCGCCGATATTCTTGCGTACTCATGGACAAAGGAGGAACACAAGACACATTTAAGGATCATTCCAGAGGTGTTGAGAAAGCGCCAACTGAAAGCAAAGTTTTCGAAGTGTCACTTCTAGAGGAGAAAAGTTTTCGAAGTGCCAATTCTGGAGGAGGGAAGTGAGATCAGTTCTAGGATGTGCTCTGCTATAGGTGACGTGTGCAAAGGGATCGTTGACACTCAAGAGTTCTTAGGGTACTCGTGAGTGGGGTATACTAGGAACGTGATGGTTCTTGGAGCGTGATGGCTCATTGTTCTAGATAGGACGTTTGTTTACACCAGACTAACGTGATGGTTTGTATATTTCCTAGCCGATTGAGTAGCATGGAGTTGAGTACCGAAGAACCAGGATGTGGGCTATCGTGACGAATAGTCCGTCTTTGACCATGATGGGTTGGTGAGTGATAATATATCTAACACATTGAGTGGGTGAATGTGAGAATGGATGATGGATGTTATGTTGTTTGATTGTTTATCACCCTAGGAATGTAACGTGATGCCAGTATATTTGATGTATGCATTTGAACACCGCTTAGTACTTATGTGTTGTACACCCATGATGAATACGATATAAAGTAGCGTATATTTTGTATATGTGCTAACTCTATGGATGCACAGACACATCAAGTATGATCCTTTATACCATTTGTTTTATTTTAGTGATATATTGGTATTTAGAGATTTACTCACATAAGACTATTGTTTGACCCAGAATTTTACGCTTTACTTCCTATTACTCTAGGTACTCTTAAACGATTAGATTAGGGATATCAGGTCCAGTGAGCACATAGATTTGGAAAAGTGGCGTGAAGAAGGCAATACTCTCGTATTACTGCACTTATTTGCTATTCCACTACACAACACTAGGATCTTGATAGTTCCTTTATTACTTGGAGACAGTTATATATGAGTTATTATTTGACGTATGACTCTATTTCCTATGCTGTATACTATATGGATCAGTGCACACTGATTCTGTGATTAATTTAGTTATTTACTATCTCGCCTGTTTTATATATGAGGTGTTTACTATTATATTTTATTTGATGCGTTGTGAGTTATACGACATGTCCTATGTTGTTTTATTTACTTTACAACCCTTGACGGTCATTCAGCATCGGGCGGGCATCACTACAACGCACTATACTGGTACATCAGGTGCCGGTGGTATCGGACGGTCTTTATAACGACCCAATATTTCGACTCTGAAAGTCGACATCAATAAGTCCACTGTATCAAGCCGCACAATCAAATGCCGAAAAACCAAACCATTAGGATTAAAGAAGAAGAAGATAGAAGAAGAAATAGAAACAATACAGAATCTCACATTTTGCAGCGGAACAACATATAATAGATAAATGAATAATATTTAAAACAAAGAACTATATCAGTTTATACATACAACATCAGAGTTTACAACAACACAATACAACATTGGCAGTTGGTATAACTTGACTCACACGGAAATTTTACTTTGTACCAACCCTACCCAGTGGACACTACATAGTATAAGTGATACGCTTCGCCATCCAGCTTGCCTCCAGATCTCCACAACAACTCTTTTCTGACTTCTCTCTCGAACAACTGATAACCTGACTTTAGGCTGCCCGTGTGGAAAAATTATGGGCGCCCAGAGTTTAGAAAGGGAACAATAAACTTCAGGCCAGTCATACGACTGGTGTGAGATCTTAAAAATAGTTATTTCCACAAAGAAAATAAAAAGAAATCCGCGATGCTTTTGGAAAATGAAACTAGCATAAGGCCTTCCCGCACACACACAATGCAAGCGCACAATTGGAGGAGATTTCTCCTTATGATAGTCAAACATGCTTGATATGCAAAATCCTTTTAATATTATTATTAGTGCATAGTGCGGAAAACATTTCGAAAGTATAATATAAATCTTAGCCGG
The DNA here is from genome assembly GCA_030765085.1 of Allium cepa. Classification (NCBI taxonomy): domain Eukaryota; kingdom Viridiplantae; phylum Streptophyta; class Magnoliopsida; order Asparagales; family Amaryllidaceae; genus Allium; species Allium cepa. The sequence goes on from CM060934.1 coordinate 610,844,008, forward strand.
CATAGGTACCATTATATTATGCCTGCTATAGCTATCTCTTGAGGAGGCAGGTTATACAATTGCAATCATAAAAGGCTCGTATTGTTTTGTTTAGATTTCCAAAAATGGTCAAGCTAAGGAACTTCCTTATCAAATGGGACACCTCTGGAGGGACGCCCCCAAGAACTAAATCACATCTCTGCCAACACAAGGTCGGGTTACCTCTGTAACTAGGTAACACCTACAAGTATGCCATCCCCGGTCGTTACCGACCTTTATCCCAGGATTCACCAACAAATAACAACAACCACACAACTAAATATCTGGGCTTCATACCATGATACGACCTCTTATCCAGAAGAAAATGGACATACTAGGGGCGCGAACCCTAATAACCTGGCTGTTACATTCCTGTTTCGACCATTTTTGGGTTGTGAGGTTCGATGAAGTCTCGTCCACAGAGCTACGCTTTCCACAAAAGCCATGCTTCGATCAACAAATGATCAGCAGCACTCAGCATGCCACACTACCAAATTGGGAGTACATCAGTAATAACCATCAACTACATAACCTCTGAGCTCGTACGTCTCAGAGAAGGGAGTTAAGGTAAGAGAATAAATTCTCCGCAACCAACAGAAATGTATTCGATAGAACTCAGCTTTATATCTCAAAGTGTAACGTCAGACATACAACCATACAAGTCAGTTCCGGGTTCGAATGGAACCGAAGGCACTTCTAAAGAAGCCCTTACAATCCAGGCATCTACAATCCCGATCGGACTCCCCATCACATATGGAGATCTCTAAACCGAAACAACTCAGTGCAGAGTCATTTGATAGGTTATCTTATCGTTCTCGAAAACACCCGGTCTTCACTACCGTCTTCAAATGTTATCCATTTCGTCGTATCACTATTCGAAATGGGTTATATGACACAAAGTCCTCTCCTGGCTAAATCGAATGGTGAGCGCTTAATTTAAAAATACGTGGATATTTCAATCACAAAGATTCATCATCAAGATTTGATGTGGATTTCGGATAACCATCTAGAATCCGACTCCCTTTCGCATCGAAATTCAAATGCCATTTAAAGGCCAATATTGATAGTCGGTTATTTAACTATCAAACAATATTCACAACAATCACCAAGATTTAAATAAATTTCCCCCAATTATTTACTTTCAAAATATATTCGCAAGATATATTTTCACATTTCAACATTTTGAAAACAAATTTCAAATTACTTTCCACATTTCAATCCTTTGAAAATAAATTTCAAATCACTTTCCTCACATGAAATAAATTCCCAAATATTATTTATTTCCATTGAAAATTTGCTGAGTTCAAATACTTTAAAATAATTTAAATTACTTATCCAAACATATATACTTGGAAATATTTAAAATAAAACTATTTTAAAACACTTGCTTAAATATTAGTTATGAAAATATTATACTAATATCTCATACAAACTTAAGTCCAAAATAATTTTAAAATAAAATTATTAGATAAAGTATAAATATTTAAATAACCATTTTCTAAAACAAATATCAATTAAATATTTGAATAATTACTTCTATAATTTACTAAATAAATATATTACTTTAAAGATATAAAAAAACTTAAGAAAATAATTTCTCCAAAACATTAAAAAAACCAACTTTTAAACTTTAAATTTATAATTTAAAAGCTTTTAAAAACATACTCGGCTACTAAGGAGAATACACTTTCCATTTAAAAATGGTCCATTTAAATCTATTAATAAATCCTTCTTGATTTATTTTAATTTACATTTGGAATATGTAAATTTCTTACCACACTTCTAAAAAATAACCCAATGTTTAATTTTAAAACAAATTTCCCTTTCTTTTATAAATTCTCATTGTGAATTTAAGTTTCCAAATATATGCTGATATACGATTTCAAATCGGTTTCCAAATATTCACTTTCAAACACCAAATCAAATTTCTAATTGATATCCAAATTTATTTCAAAACATCAAATCAAATTCAAAATTGATTTTCCAAATTTATTTCCAAACACCAAATCAATTTTGATTCAAACACCAAATCAATTTTCATAACGACTTCCCAAAAAATTATTTTCAAATACCAAATCAATTTTCAAATTGATTTCAAATTTATTTCATACACTAAATTGATTTCCAAATTTATTTCATTTTTAAAATAAATTCCTCTATTTCTTCCAAACTATTTAAAATCCGAATTTTAAATAATTTCTTTAATTATTAAACAATATTACTTAAAATCCCTTTCTTAAAATCTTTTCCTATATTTTGAAATTAATTCGATAAGATTTCAAAATCAATCTTTACCCGTTTAAATTCCTTCTTTTAAATTTACCGGATTCTTTAAAATGAATATACTTAAATTTTCTACTTTAATTTCTAAAAATCCAATTTCATATTTCTGGTATCCTACGATATCAAAAATACATTCGGTCAAACCATAGCCTTCAACGGTTTCAATCACAAATATAATCATACACAGATTATAAATAAACCATCACACAACATATGCAACAAATTCAAATGTTTGAGGAATCCAGTTGGATCCCTCCAACCTATTTCTCCGCATCCACAGATGTTAGCATCATAACTAAATATCAATTCCACTTCGAGGCGGAATATCGCGGTATGTGGAATTATATAAAATCATCCGCTATTATGCGGCACATAGGGTCTCATCCGCTATATAATGCGGGAAATCAATCACTCCAAATATGTGTATATATATATCCTACTGTATCTAGTATCATCAATAGATAAATTATCAGATTCATCAAAACACATCCAGAATTTAAATTTAACTATTTAAATTCAACAAACAAACCAGGTGAGTTAGAAGATCTCACCTTTGCCTATGCATGCAATCCATTTTCATTCCCGCTTGATTTCTTTATAGTTCTTGACCTTGTATAAATAATTTATAAAATTTATTAATATTCAAAATAAATCGAACAGTTAAATTTCCATTTAATAATTTTAATTTAAACAATGATTTCATTTAAACTAATTATTTTCTTTTTGAAAAACTCTTTTAGTAGCTAAATAATTAAATAAATTAATTGAACAAATTCATCATCTTAAAGTAACTAGCAAATTGAAATATGTACATGCATATTTATTTTCTTTTAATGTAAACATTCCTTCTTTCTAATCTGAATGTAAATTAAAACAAAATTTTCTTCTTGAACCTCATGTATATACAATTATTAAATTCTAATAAAACTTCCTCCTTACCTATGTATATACATTAACATATATTAAAACGGAATTTTACTTACTGTGATAATCCAAATCCTAGCTCGAATCGAAACAACTACGAGCTACCTAGATTCGTCGCGAGAGTCCATGCTGAACCATCAACACGTGAACCCCAAATACTCGCGTACGCGAGCATGACATCACCTGCTTGACTTCGATAGATGCCTTGTGAACCCTGATGAAGTAAATCACGTCGCGATAATGCGATCTCAAACTCCTCCCATTGACGAATCCTCCAAAGCTACTGCCGCCTCTCGCCCCCTTCTAGATCGATTGCGACACACTACCGCCAGCCTTTCCCCAATGTCAGCCTTGCAACTTCCCTCGCCACTGCCTCAACCCGCTTGTTGACATCGCGACAATCCCTTTATCTCGAGCCTGATGCGATGTTTGCCACTTGAAATCACGCCGCACGATTTCGCGAAATCGCTCCTCTTGCATGCGAACGTGACCTGGCCTCAAGCACGATTCTTCGATTTCGATTTTAAGGTGGATGGCCATTATTTGATTTCTTCTTGAAGCTATTAATTCGATTTGAACGAGAAAGAGGTTTTGTTTGTTATTTTTTTTTGTTTACGAACGAGGAATACATCGCCATTTTCCTTTTCTTTTGGTTTTCGATTTAAATGTTCGGCATTTTTGATTTATTTTCTTTTTATTACTGATTTAAAAAAACGAATGCATGTTTCAATTCTTTTGCCAAGTGTTGGAGAACAAGGAAACGTGTCATTATCCTTGTAAATGTGAATATTCATATTCAGTCTAAGTTCAAACTCAAGTTTAAATTTAAATCGTCTCGAAAACGCAACTTAAATTTTCGAACCCTAATCAACGCGTGCCGCTAGGTGTTCATAAGGTTATACCCCTATTCCGAATGCAATGGAAAAGGTATCGAGTCCAAATTCGATCGTATGCAGAAGATAGCTTTTTGAACCCAGTTATTAAATTAAATTTCGATATAAATTTTCAGCGCGTTTGCTTATCATACAGCCAAATGATCACTCCAAACACTACGAAAATTGAAATCCGATAATAATACAACATTATGGATCCAATGGAACTGGTTACGTCGAAATCCGAGACTGTGCCCCGAAAGGCTATTTTTAAATATTGATTTTAAACGATATAAATTCAAAACTGAATAAATCATTTCCAACTAAATTCTGACCACTTCCATCATCTTCAGTATCATCAATATAAGTTTTCTAAGCTTTTAAAATATTTTTAGCAAGCTTAAAACCGAAGATTGAACATCTTACCCAACTTCAATAATTAAATCCAATAATTTTAATTGCCAAATTCATTCTGATATTTGAAATCCAAGTTAAAATAACTTCCAAATATTTAAATTCAATTAAATATTTCGATTTCAAATGTTCAAAATTTCCATGTCGTCACATTCTTCCCCCGTTAAAAGAATTTCATCCCGAAATTACTAGTTAAGAAGAACGATCCTTAACCCGTTTATTATCTTCCCCAAAACCCAACAGTTTTATCGACTTGCCAAAACAAATCTTTTTATTAGAGACCCATTATCACTTCAACTAACTTTTCAAAATCTTTCATAATTTTTAAACAATATTGTTTCCTTCACAATTTAAATTTAAATTAATTCAAATTATTCAAATTTCTCAAAAAAATTCTAACTCTCTAAATTTTTGAAAAATTTCGCCTGCGTCTCCTTTGCGCGACTAGCTCAGTACGACTACAAAATACCACAATGGGCCCCCAAATTTCAAAAAGAAAACGAAAAGCCAAGCGACTAGACAAGAAAGTCATCAAATTTCATACTGAAATTTGAAATACATATCCTTTTTGAGCAATTCAATTTATCTTCGAAATCAAAATCTCAATTGCCTTTTTCTTTTAGCAACTGTATATCTTTTTTAACAATAATGTCTAATCACAACATTCAAAACCGTTTTATACATTTCTTTACGAAATTTCAATGTTCATTTCATTCAAACCCGTACGATGTTCGTATATCATTCGTACGCAATATCAAATCCGATCGCTCACTTGATCACACAATTTCACCTTCGAACTAGTATCGTCCACCCGACTTTTTAGTGCGAGTTCAGATCTGGTTTCTTGATCACAAACCGTCATTCTCCTTGCATAGCTACAAACTATGATAGAGAATTTCCAGAATCAACCAAAAATCCATATCCTTGTTCGTCGTCGAAAATCGAGTGAAAAATTCCAACTCGGATCGATATAATTAGCTCGAAATTCTGTGCTCGAATTCTGGATCAAATCGTTATGCAAATAAAATAATATAAGTATATCCTACGTATTTATTCCAAATTGATTATTAGCTATATCAATTCTCTTTTGTTATATTCACATTCATTTTTCATTCACTTATTCACAATTACCATTTCACGATTTCCATTTTAATCTTCATTCACCTATCAATTTAGAATATTTTCTCAACTCCAAATTTACTTAAGAATTTTACCATTTCTCTTTAATTTTGATATAAATATTCTATATATTTCTTATATTTATTTTCAATTCACCACTTTGGTTAATAACTACTTATATTTAAACTGGACTTCCAATTCCACTTGAATTCAATTTACCTTTCATTTATAATTATTGAATTCAACTCATTTCAAACCATATTTTCTTTGTCATTCCTTCAATTAGTTTCACTTACAAATTTTATTTCAGTACTTCACATTGTTTATCACAAATCAAATTCATTTCCAATTCCAGTTCTATTTACTTACAAATTTGAAATGAATTTCAACATTCAATTTCACTTTCATTTACTTGCAATTGTAAATTCATTTATTCATTCACGATTTTATTTTCCACCTTAATAAATTTTATTCCATAACTATTTTTATCAGATTCTAAAGTCTTTCCAACCTTTCAAAATCATCTTTGAAATAAATCCAAATTATCCTTTGAATTTCCAAAACCAAACCAGTTTTGCAAACGACTTCAATTTTCAAAAATAAATTGGGCCGCAATTCCTACCTTGGAAACTCGAAAATGAACACCGATGATGTCGGGATCATCATCGGAATTATTTTCCAGTGACCGAAAAGAGTTTAGTGCTTTTACCCCTCCAAAAACATTTTTCCAAACTTTTGAAGCCCATTTCCAAACTCCAAGGGAATTTAATCTTTTCCAAATTTCAAAATTTTCAAATTCTTTTAAATATTTCTCTGGAATTCTATTTCAAATTATAAATCTCATTTACAATTTACATTTTACAAATCCCATTTGTAGACGAATTTTATTTCTTAGCTTTTGATTATGATTTCAATTTTCTTATTCAATAACCAATGAAAATAATTTAATATTATCACTTCCTAACAAACAAGCAACCATATACTATAATAATTTACAAATATTATTTCCTTTTAAATACAAAAATAATTTGGGCAAAATTATTCCATTTACCTTATTTTAAAACAATAATGTGTCGGTTTATCTTGTTAAAGAGTTTAGAAACCCCTATCGATACAGTCGGCCAAACTGCACCGACCAAAATCTATAAATAATCAACCGATAAGTCAACACAATATAAACAATTCATATTCACTAACAAATACTCGTTCATATCTATTATTACACTCAAACTCATTCTAGAGCACTACTGACTCTATCTCTAATGAGTAAGCTCCAACAAAGCCAAGGTTGTTGCTAAACCAATTGCTCTGATACCACACTGTAACGATCCAATTTTTCGACTTTCGAAAGTCGACATCAGTACATCCATGTATCAAATGTCGCACAATCGAATGCCGAGAAACCGAACCGTTAGGGTTAAAGAAGAAGAAGATAGAAAAAGAAGCAGAAACAATACAGAATCTCACATTTCGCAACGGAACAACATATAATAGATAAATGAATAACCTTTAAAACAAAGAACTATATCTGTTTATACATACAACATCAGAGTTTACAACAACACAATACGACATTGGCAGTTGGTATAACTTGACTCACATGGAAAATTTACTTTGTACCAACCCTACGCATCGGACACTACATAGTATAAGTGATACGCTTCGCCATCCAGCTTGCCTTCGGATCTTCGCAGCAACTCTTTTCTGACTTCGCTCCCGAACAACTGATAACTTGACTTTAGGCTGCCCGTGTGGAAAATTATGGGCACCTAGAGTTTAGAAAGGGAGCAATAAACTCCAGGTCAGTCATGGGACTAGTGTGAGATCATAAAAACAGTTATTTTCACAAAGAAAATAAAAAGAAATCCACGATGCTTTTGGAAAATGAAACTACCATAAGGCCTTCCCGCACACACACAATGCAAGCGCACAATTGGAGGAGATTTCTCCTTATGATAGTCAAACATGCTTGATACGCAAAATCCTTTGATATTATTATTAGTGCATAGTGTGGAAAACATAATATAAATCTTAGCTAGCATAGGTACCATTAGATTATGCCTGCTATAGCTACCTCCTGAGGAGGCAGGTTATACAATTGCAATCGTAAAGGGCTCGTATTATTTTGTTAGGATTTCCAACAATGGTCAGGCTAAGGAACTTCTTTACCAAATGTGACGCCTCTGGAGGGACGCCCCCAAGAACCAAACCAGATCTCTGCCAACACAAGGCCGGATTACCTCTGTAACTAGGTAACATCTACAAGTATGCCATCCCCAGTCATTACTGACCTTTATCCCGAGATTCACCAACAAATAGCAACAACCACACAGTTAAATATCTGGGCTCCATACCATGATACCACCTCTTATCCAGAAGAAAATGGACATACCCTAGGGGCACGACCCCTAATAACCTTGCCGCAACATTCCTGTTTCGACCATTTCTAGGATGTGAGGTTCGACGAAGTCTCGTCCACAAAGCTACGCTTTTCACAAAAGCCATGCTTCGATCAATAAATGATCAGCAGCACTCAACATGCCACACTGCCAAATTGGAAACATATCACTAATAACCATCAACTACATAACCTCTGAGCTCGTACGTCTCGGAGAAGGGTGTTAAGCTATGAGAATAAATTCTTCGCCACCAATAGAAATGTATTTGATAGAAATCATGTTTAAATCTTAAAGTGTAATGTCAGACATACAACCATGCAAGTCCACTTCAGGTTCGAACGGAACCGAAAGCACTTTCAAAGAAGCCCTTGCAATCCGGGCATCCACAATCCCGATCGGACTCCCCATCACATATGGAGATCTCTATACCGAAACAACTTGGCATAGAGTCATTCGGTAGGTTATCCTATCGTTCTCGCAAACACCCGGTCTTCATCACCGTCTTCAAACGCTATCCATTTCGTTGTATCACTATTCGGAATGGTTTATATGACACAAAGTCCTCTCCCGGCTAAACCGAATAGTGAGCGCTTAATTTAAAAATACGTGGATATTTCAATCATAAAGACTCATCATCAAGAATCGATGTGGATTTCGAATAACCATATAGAATCTGACTCCCTGTTGCATCGAAATTCAAAAGCCATTTAAAGGCCAATACTGATAGTCGGTTATTTAGTTGTCAAACAACATTCACAACAATCACCAAGATTCAAATATATTTCCCCCAATTATTTACTTTCAAAATATCTTCGCAAGACATATTTTCACACTTCAACATTTTGAAAATAAATTTCAAATCACTTTTCACATTTCAATCCTTTGAAAACAAATTTCAAATCACTTTCTTCACGTGGAATAAATTTCCAAATATTATTTATTTCCACTAAAAATTTACCGAGTTCAAATACTTTAAAATAATTTAAATTACTTATCCAAACATATATACTTAGAAATATTTAAAATAAAACTATTTTTAAGACACTTGCTTAAATATTAGTTATGATAAACTTAAGTCCAAAATAATTTTAAAATAAATTTATTAGATAAAGTATAAATATTTAAATAACCATTTTCTAAAACAGATATCAATTAAATCTTTAAATAATTATTTCTACAATTTACTAAATAAATCTTTTACTTTAAAGATTTAAAAACAACTTAAGAAAATAATTTCTCCAAAACATTAAAAAACCAACTTTTAAACTTTAAATTTATAATTTAAAAGTTACTTTAAAAACATACTCGGCTTTCCAGGGAGAATACACTTTCCATTTAAAAATGGTCCATTTAAATCAATTAATAAATCCTTCTCGATTTATTTTAATTTACATTTCAAATCTGTAATTTTCTTTCCACACTTTTAAAAATAACCCAATATTTTTTTTAAAAAATTACCCTTTCTTTTATAAATTCGCATTGTGAATTTAAATTTCCAAATATCCACTGATATACGATTTTCAAATCGATTTCCAAATATTCACTTTCAAACACCAAATAAAATTTCTAATTGATTTCCAAATTTATTTCAAAACACCAAATCAAATTCCAAATTGATTTTTCAAATTTATTTCCAAACACCAAATCAATTTTCATTCAACACCAAATCAATTTTCATAACGATTTCCCAAAAATTAATTTTCAAATACCAAATCAATTTTCAAATTTATTTCACACGTCAAATTGATTTCCAAATTGATTTCTTTCTTAAAATAAATTCCTTCAACTCTTCCAAACTATTTAAAATCTGAATTTTACATAATTTCTTCAATTATTAAAAAAATTACTTACAATCCCTTTCTTAAAATCTTTTCCCATATTTTGGAATTAATTCGATAAGATTTCAAAATCAATCTTTACCCATTTAAATTCCTTCTTTTAAATTCAACCAATTCTTTAAAATGAATCTACTTAAAATTTTCTATTTTAATTTCAAAAAATCCAATTTCATATTCTGGTATCCTACGATACCAAAAATACATTCGGTCAAACTATAGCCTTCAACAGTTTTAATCACAAATATAATCATGCACAGATTATAAATAAACCATCACACAACATATGAAACAAATTCAAATGTTTGAGGAATCTAGTTGGATCCCTCCAACCTGTTTCCCTGCATCCACAGATGTTAGCACAATAATTAAATACCAATTCCACTTCGAGGTGGAATATCGTAATATATGGGATTATATAAAATAGTCCGCTATTATACGGCACATAGGGTCTCATCCGCTATATAATGCAGGAAATCAATCACTCCAAATATATATATATATATATACGTATATATATATATCCTATTATATCTAATTCATCAATAGAAAAATTATCAAATTCAACCAAATACATCCAGAATTTAAATTTGACTATTTAAATTCAACAAACAAACCAAGTGAGTGAGAAGATCTCACCTTTGCCTATGCATGCAATCCATTTTCATTCCAACTTGATTTCTTTACAGTTCTTGACCTTCTATAAATAATTTATACAATTTGTTAATATTCGAAATAAATCAAACAATTAAATTCCCATTTAATAATTTTAATTTAAACAAATGATTTCATTTAAACTAATTAGTTTCTTTTTAAAAAACTCTTTTAGTAGCTAAATAATTAAATAAATTAATTGAATAAATTCATCATCTTGAAGTAACTAGCAAATTGAAATATGTATATGCATATTTATTTTCTTTTATTGCAAACATTACTTCCTTCTAATCTGAATATAAATTAAAACAAAATTTTCTTCTTGAACCTCATGTATATATAATTATTAAATTCTAATAAAACTTCCTCCCGACCTATGTATATACATTAACATATATTAAAACAGAATTTTACTTACTGTGATAATCCAAATCCTAGCTCGAATCGAAACGACTATGAGCTACCCAGATTCGTCGCGAGACTCCACACTGAACCATCAACATGCGAACCCCAAATACTCGCGTATGCGAGCATGATGTCATTTGCTTGACTTCGATAGATGCCTCGCAAACCTTGATGAAGTAAATCACGTCGCCAGAATGCGATCTCGAACTCCTCCCATTGACGAATCCTCCAAAGCCACTACCGACTCTCGCCCCCTTCCAGATCGATTGCAACACAGTACCGCCAGCCTTCCCCTAACGCCACGCCTTGCAACTTCCCTCGCCGCTGCCTCAACTTGCTTGTTGACATCGCGACAATCCCTTCATCTCGAGCTTGACACGATATTTGCCACTCAAAATCACGCCGCATGATTTCGCGAAGCCGCTTCCCTCGCATGCGAACGCGACCTGGCCTCAAGCACGAATTTTCGATTTTGATTTTAAAGTGGACGACCATTATTTGATTTCTTCTTGAAGCTGTTAATTCGATTTGAATGAGAAAAGGGTTTTGCTTGTTAATTCGATTTTGATTTTAAGGTGGACGACCATTATATTGGTTTTCGATTTAAATGTTCGGCACTTTTGATACATTTTCTTTTTATTTACAGATTTAAAAAAAAAAAGAACACGTGTTTCAATTCTTTTGCCAAGTGTTGGAGAATAAGAAAACGTGTCATTAGCCTTGTAAATGTGAATATTCATATTCAATCTAAGTTCAAATTCAAGTTCAAATTTAAATAGTCTCGAAAACGCAACTTAAATTTTCGAACTCCAATCGAGGCGTGCCGCTAGGCGTTCATAAGGTTATACCCCCATTCCAAACGCAACGGAAGAGGTTTCGAGTCCAAATTCGATCGTACGGAGAAGATAGCTTTTTGAACCCAGTTATTAAATTAAATTTCGATATAAATTTTCAGCACGTTTGCTTATCGTACAGCCAAACGATCGCTCCAAACACTACGAAAATTGAAATCCGATAATAATACAACATTACGGATCCAATGGAACTGGTTTCGTCGAAATCCGAGACTATGCCTCGGAAGGCTATTTTTAAATATCGATTTTAAACGATATAAATTCAAAACTAAATAAATCTTTCCAGATTAAATTCTGACCACTTCCATTATCTTCAGTATCATCAATATAAGTTTTCTAAGCTTTTAAAATATTTTTAACAAGCTCAAAACTGAAGATTGAACACCTTACCCAACTTCAGTAATTAAATCTAATAATTTTAATTGCCAAATTCATTCTGATATTTGAAATTCAAGTTAAAATAACTTCCAAATAATTAGATTCAATGAAATATTTTGATTTTAAATGTTCAAAATTTCTGGGTCGTCACAGTCTTCATATGTTTTCTTATATTGTTTTCATTTTCACAATAATACTCCTTAAATCATTCGTTAGGAAATTCTGCATTTTAATGTAACAGAATTACATTTCTCCCAAATGGAAGGGTTAACACTATAAATTCTATATCTTACCCAAATGAGGAATTTATGTTACGTTTGGAATTACAAGAAATTATCTTTTCATAGATATTGAAATAGGTAGTACAAAATATGGTGCGTATCCCTATTTATAAATCTCTTTCTTTTTAGGTTTATTCCTTGTTCTTTCAACCGCTACATTTTTTTTCAAAAATTAAAACTTGATAATCTATAGAAATTCATATTAGAATAGGCTATATAACTTAATAAATTAAAATACTACTTAAATCCCTACAATTTACTATTGAAACTCAATCTACATTTTTACTTACATAAGTCATTTTGAATTTACAAATCTTGAATCATTACATATATTATAGTTTCGGGGACTACTACTACTATATACTAAATTAAGGGACTGTTAATACCAAATATTTTCTAGATTTACATACATGCAATATACATTTCAAGTTACCAATAACGTAATATGTAACATGGTTTATAATTTTATTTTACGTATACAAATTTAGCCTATAACTCTAATTTACATTTCAGACATACATGAATAGATCTACGACGATATAAACCTAATATTATAAAAAAAATATAATTTCCACCTCACCTTTTTAACTTCCTAAATCTCCCAATCTAATCCCTGTTATTCCAGTTTGACTCCCTTTTCTCTCTATTTGGATATATACACTGCAACATACATAGATTTATCAGAGATCCAAATTAGAAAAGAGATTTGGATTTGATTTACAATTTAGATCCGAATTTACAATTTACCTTGGCTTTGGCAATATGATGTGACCCTATCCTCTTTCTTAATCATCTTCTACAATTCTCCAATTATATATATATATATATATATATATATATATATATAAAAACTATAACTATTTTTAAGAATTTAGAATTTGGAGGAGAAGAAAAAATGGCAGAGCTCTATCTTTGTTCCGAAAATCAAAAATCCTAGTCCACCAAAGTACAGATCGTTGGTTTGGTATTCTGCAAATAAAAAATACACATCAGATCACCATCGATATAAACTCACAGCGAAATAACAAAGTATAGTAAAACATATAATTACGACCAAGGTGGATACTTTTGAGACTAAGTGTCCTTGTCAATGTTGTGCATGCATAAGAAAACCTGCCCTTCCACAATTCCCCCCTTGCACCAGTACCTGTCCCCCTAAAGCTATCTTGTTGGTTGTAATGAGGTGGGGGGAGGAGGGCAGAGCAACGTTTTAGTGATTGGTAAATTATATACTTTATACATAACACTGGTTAATGTCAGTTGCCTTCCATCACATGTCATGTCATTTTATTTTACTTAGTCATCTCGACTCCACATACGCATACGATGGGCTACATCTACCCAAAGTAGGCCATAACTACATACATACATACATACATACATACATATATATAATAAATGTATGTGTCGCAAGACCTCTTTGGACTAAGATATCATCCCCATTAGTATCCGTAACCTAGCACCTTGTCAGGATCAATCATCAATCATCAATGCAATATCATACCGTGTGGAACTACATCTCATATGATGACTACACGTACTCCAACAACGCATTGGGGAGGTGAACCCAAATTGTTGACTCCCTAGTGTGTCTGATCGTCTTCATCTGTGTCCATCTTTCAATGGTAGTTTACTCCTTGTAAGGAACTTCTGTAGAGGCTAACAACGGCGTCGCAATAGCTTGGCTGTAATCTATCTCGCCTTGGGGATTTAGTAGTCGTCTGCTTCCTACCGTGGACTCAGTTTCATGAACTATATAGGACTCAACTCCTCGAACTACCCCATTCATTTTTTAAAGATCTCTCTAATCGGGTTAACTAGCCTTGACCTTAACAAACAAACTAGAAAACAACTTTGGTAGTGCATGATGTAACGTGACCTACACTAGTAGGAGGTGTAGCTTGTTAGGTGTAAACCCTGCTTTTCCCATTTTAACCGCCCAGGACCGATGACGTACTTAACCTATATACAGCTTTTACTTCCTAATTTGGTACCATATACGGACATAGTGTTGAGCCTTGACCATCTTTCCATTTAGATTTCTTAATGAAATCATGGCAATACCCTACTAAAAAGTTGAAGCAAACCTTACTAAGGTATTCTATCACCTATACACAAGCGCATATAACTCCATAAGTTCTACAGTTGGATATGTACCAAATCAGTACAATGTATACACAATAGATGGTGATCCCTTGTGATGGACAGACTCTATTGTGTACCACTATTGACCTCTCATTCCAATCCATACTAATGACTATGTTATTCTTATTCACTAAGTTATTTACTATTTTTTGATAATTCATGCATGTCAGCTAAACACATACTTAAGGATACGTATGTGTGTTTATATGTATCTTCATTCCTTCTTGTTTAATTATTGCACCTCTATTATTCACTGTTAGCAATATTTCTCCACTTCTTTACGTGTTTACATCTTATTTAGTTTAAGGTTTTTTACCATTTTAAAAGATTTAAATACCTTCCCTTGTTTACTTCCATTTTCTCCACTATTTTACTTCTATTTCTGTTTCTCTTTAACTTTTAATTCCCCACTTATTTTTGTATGACTATCTATACCATTTTTATTTTATTTTTATTGCAAAAAGGATATGCAACCTAAGTCGCATAGCCATAGAATATATATATATATATATATATATATATATATATATATATATATATCCGACCAAAATGCTTGGTTGGTAGCTAAAAGTACGTGTAAGTTAAACATTGTTAATCCAAAGCCAAAGCATAAGTACTAGCCGAGGAAAATAAACAAAGCATACAACCTTGATTCAAATAATGTACATATAGTGTATAGGCAGAAGAACTGAATAGTAGACCCTAGGATCATCCCTGTGTGTTATTGCTCCCTGTTGGCTCCTGTGTACCCACTAGTGGTATCAATAATTGAGGCACATGAGTTTGAGTACCTGTCCAAGATGAGTACAAGTGTAGAATTTTGTTGGTGATAGAAAGGAAACTAGAAGATTTTGAACTGAAACACCACATGTTTCTTTCCATCCATATTACCTAGGTAAATGTAAGTGCTAGCAAAGCCTCCAATGATGTGCTGTTATAGGATCTCCATAAATCATTCCATTTACTCTCAGAAAGAACTAAATAAAGGTTTAAATTGGTAGCACAATTTGCCCAAATATGGTATGAGAAATCATAGTTGAAAAAATATGCATGTATGAATAAGTGTACATCAAGCAAATGAAACAGCTCCGAGGCAAGCTAATTTGTTTTCATGCCAAATTATTTGTAGTATTTAGTTTGTCAAGCATTACTAGCCACATATGCACCTTGTACTTAGGAGGCACCTTAAGCTTCCAAAGGTGTGTGTATATACACCCTAGAAATATTGTAGAAGCAATACTAAAATTTTACTCTAAAAATACTTGAGGAAGTTAAGCTCCAACTATACGTGTCCTCAAGAGAGCCTAAGGAAACATACCTGCTTCGATGTAGCAAGCTCAACACTGAAACAAGGTCTGACCCTAGTGAGAATGCTGTTAAAATCAATGTTCATATAAGCAACTGATTTTGGATTAGGTGCTGAAATGAGTATGGTGTCATCAATGAATTAGAATGACGTAAGACCTGGGGGAAGAATTAATGAACCAGGGCATTCCAGCAAGCCAGAAAAAAAATCCTTGGTCAATCATTCTTACAGTCGTGTCAACAACAATATTGAAAAGCTAGGCGAAAATCGGTACCCCTTGTTAGAGCCCCTTAGTGGGTGAGAAGAGGTCACCACGCCTCCCATTTACACAGACCAAGGAGGAAGAACTAGAGAGCAGAGATCGTATCCATACAATGAATTTAAGGGGCAAGCCCCTCGATTTGAGGATCTTAAGAATGATTCCCCAAGAAATTACATCGAAAGCTTTTGAGAAGTCTAGTTTGGTAAAAGCACAACTGATTTGATTTGCATGGTAATAAGATATAGCTTCCTGAACAATAAGTGCGTTATCAATGAGTGATCTGCTTGCGGTGAAGGCTGACTGCTTAGGTCATGAAAGGGAGTCCATATTTGGTTTTAGGAAATTAGCAAGCACTTTTGTTATTAGCTTAAACACAATAATTTGAAGGCTAATTGGTTGGAAGTGCTTAGTCTCATAGGCTCCTTCAAATTTCGGGATAAGAATGATGTTGGCATAATTAAATCTAAAAATTAAGTCAGGACACATTGAAAATTCATCGAAAACTCTAACGATACTAAATCTAAGGAACCTCTAGTACCCTTTGAAGAAAGGTGGTAAACCATCAGGACCTGAAGCCTTGTTAGATGCCATTTCATTTAGAGCTTGCCAGATCTCATCGACCTTAAAATTTGAACATGTCGATGATGAATTTGGTGGTGGGTCTAGGAGTAGAAGTTTCTAATTAAGGAAGTAAAAGGAAGGTGAAGGATGACTAAAAAAGTCTTGAAGTGACAAGTAAAAGCACCTAGAATTTCTACTTCCTCCTCAATAAAAATTCTATTGATAGTGATGGACAAAATATGGTTAGATCTGCTTCTCTCATTAGCAATTCGATGACAGTAGGCTGTGTTGAGGTCCCCTTCTTTTAACCACTGATCTCTAGAGGGAAATTTCTAGGAAATCTCCTCCTTTCTCATGATTCTATCTATCTCCGCCTCAAGGCAAGCCAAGAGGTATCTATCTTCAAAAATAAGGGTTAGCCTCCTCTTTTATGTTTAGATCCAGAATTTGGTTCTGAAGATTATCTTTTCTAATTTAATGGACCCCCGAAGACCCTCAGACCATTTTTAAGGGTAGACCGAAGAAGATGCAGTTTAGTAACTAAAATCTTAACGATTGAACCTAAAATAGTGAAAGAGGACCAGAGCTGCTCCACCATGTCATCAAAGCCCGGCTCAAGGGTCCAAAAGATTTTAAATTTGAAAGGAAGGTCTTTTTGGAAGGAGTGAGGATGCATAGATTTGAAGGGAATATTGATGGAAAATCTATCCAGCTTTGCAAGAGATGGAATAGATCGCTTATTAATCCAAGTGAAGGCATGATTATTTAAAAGGCAAGTCACTCAAGTTCCATTGATTGATGAAATCATTAAAGGCATCCATGACATGATTGAAACCAGATGAAATATTGCTCTTTAAAGGAAATCTGGTGATATTAATATCCTCTCTGACAATCCAAGGGCCGAAAAAGAGTGAACCAAAAGCAACGCAATTTCCTTAAATGGTTGATTTATCCAATGAGTTAAAGGGTCCGTATATATACAAGAAACCGTAAACTACTCCCGAAGCATTAAAGCATAGAATGACATGCAATATTGAAGGGGCCTTAACTACCAGAAGTAAGTCACACTTCAATTCGTCCTCAAATGTAATAGTTCCTCCTTTAGAACCCAAGGAATCAATAAAAGCCCACCCTGATAACGAGACTCCACTATACTACGAAGCTTAAACTGGATGGAACTACACAATTTAGATTATTGAAAATAAAATAAATATCAGAGTGTAAATCATGAATAAAGTTTCTAACCAGGCCACACTTGGAGGGACAATCTAATCCCCTCACATTCCATCAGAAGATCTTCATAGGGAAGAGAAAGCCCTTGCCTTTTCCTAAATTTAGATAAAAGAAACTAACTTAGGAGACAAGTCTGCGACATGCAGCAACAGATATTATAACAGATTGATATAAGGTATTTAAAATATTTGGAACAAAGACACTACCTTCTAGAGGATGGCCTACAGTTCGAGAAAGCAAAGAACCACTATGTCTAACTGAGGAAGGAGCTGAAGCAGTAGTAGCATTAGGGGATTTAATAGCTTGTGGAGAACCAAAAAGCTGGCGGCTTGTATCCACATCCACAAGTTGCGCATTATCCTGCGCAAGTCCACAGCCTAAATACTTTTGAAAGTCCAGATCCATATCTTGAGAAAGATAGAACTCCCTGTCTACGGATGTCATCGGAATAGCTGCAGTGTCAAGAGGAGGCCACCGGACAAATGGACTAGGTTCCTTGGCCGGAGTCTGGAGAACCATCATCAGACCTTTTCACTTCTTCTATTTCATTTCCATCTTATTTATATTGTACATATTTTTAGATCGTTTTTATTAACACATTTATACCCTTTAAATCAGTCCTTGGAGATTTTTGGATTTAATATATTGGAATTACATTTCTCGCAATGGAAAGGTTAACATCGTAAATTTCTACATCTTACCCAAAAGTGGAATTTGTGTTACATTTGGAATTACAAGAAATTATCTTTTTATAGTTATTGGAATAGACAATACAAAATATGGTAAATATGCTATTCTATACATCTCTTTCTTTTTAGGAGCACTCCTTGTTATTTCAACTATTGCACTTCTATTTATAAAACTAAAACTTGATAATCTATAGAAACTCACATTACAACATGATATACGATTCAATAAATTAAAATACTACTTAAATCCCAAAAATTTACAATGGTAACTCAATTTATATTTTTATTTGCACTAGTCATTTTAAATTACAAATATGGAACCATCACATATGTTATAAGTTTCGGGGATTGCTACTACTATTACTATGTGCTAATTCATGGACTATTGATACCCAATATTTTTTAGATTTACATACACGCAATACACAATTCAAGTTATCAATAAAGAAATTATAATTTTATTTCATGTATACAAATTTAGTCTATAACTCTAATTTACATTTCAAGAATATATCAATAGATTTATAATGATATAAATCTAGTGTTATATAAAAATGTGTAATTTCGCGCCCATCTTTTTAACTTTTTTAACCTCCCGATCTAATCCTTGTTTCTTCAATTTGACTCCATTTTCTCCTTATTTGGATATATACATCGCAAGCATACAAAAATTTATCAAAGATCGAGATTAGAAAAGAGATTTGGATTTGATTTATGATTTAGACCTGGATTACAATTTACCTTGACTTTGGAAATTTGATTTGACCTTATTCTCTTTCTTAATCATCTTCTACGATTCTCCAGTTGTACATATGTATAAACTATAATTATTTTTTAAGAATTTAGAATTTATAGGAGAAGAGAAATGGCAGAGCTCTAGCGTCACTCCGAAAATATAGGAAGAAAAGTGAGGGTATAGTCTGTATTTATAAAGGTTTAACCAATGTCAACCATTTGATTGAAGTATATTGAATCTGAATTGTTTGGCCATGCATTAGATGTCGATCTTACAGTAGCACCAGTTAACCATTAACCCTTCATGGTCGACCACTGCAGGTCGATTAATAAGGGTTTGGGATCAACCAAACATGTGTTATTTTGTGATCAATTATCGTGTGCTTTGATTTATTTTATTTTGTTCCTTGTCTAACCGACCGATATGATTTTCTTCCATTAACATTTTTCTTAATGTTTAAGAAACGTTAATTGTCCATTAACTTTAACTGACGGTTGTTTACATTAATTAATTATTATTTTTCCTAAATTACACATATAATTATTTTTGATTCAAAAACTTCAAATGTTAAAAACTTTTTTGTTTGAACTTCGACCAAAAACCTTATGAAAATTGACAAGGAAATTGCACGATCCCAATGGTGTAAGTTTCGTTGCTAAATTTGGATGTTTCTAAAAATCCTAGTTTCTGCTTTATTATTTACTAATTATGTTTTTGCTTTTTAATTAATTTTTGTAAAAATCACTGAGTGTTGCACCAGATTGGTGGAATTGATCTATATACCTTTGACCGGTGGAATGGGTCAAGTTTCAGCTTCAAACTGTGAGCGAGTACATTGAAAATCGAGACTTTTCCATTAATCCCCAGTAGAGGAATGGTCATACGAGTTATCATATATCCAAAACGTGCAAGTGATGCAAGGATCGATGCAGTCGCAGTAACGGTGGAAGACCAAATCATTTGAAGGGTGCAACCATGACTAATGACATACTATTTTGAGGATGCGGCCATAGGTTTGTACACATAGATTTTTAGATGGCAGGTATGGAATGGTACACCAAATATCTTCAGGATGAGATAATGAGGTAGATCATCAATAGTTTGAGGGTATGCATATTATAATGGGTATGTTGTTAGCATAGAAATTAACATATATGCATTATTGGTTGATAGGTTAGAATGGTATAGATACCACATTATTTTGAAAGTGTGTTTAATTGGATGAGCTATACTAATTATTAGTTTGTGTTTATTCATTTATAAGCATATGCATGATTGGATTAACCTATTTTTTATCATGGACTTTAGTTATAGTGCATTGTGGTTGAATTATTGAAATGCATGAGATGAATTAATTTAATAATTAATATTGTTTTACCCTTATATTTTACATACTATAGGTTGATTGTATAGTTGAGAAAGTGTGTTACTATAGTATGTGTGGGTAGGAATTTAAAATTTAGTTTATGGATGGATTTGACTGTATCATTGTTAATGTTATATGGTCGTTATATACAACCTTGTCATTGTGTATTTCCCCATATTTCATGATTAGACTAATAATTTTGATTAAAAGTTGTATTTGAGGAAAATTGTGAGGTCGCAATTCTTTTTAAGGGAGGAGATTATAACGGCTCAAAAATTTAACGATGTTAATATTAGAATAACTAAATATAAATTTTAATAGAAGAGTGAACTGGGTGTCGTATTTATAACCACTGTGAAGATCTTTATGAGGTGATCAGTTTGATATATAACTTTGGTATATTTAGAGTTACTTTTTGCGAAATAGATATGTGTAAATAGTGTATGTACCTATTTCGGATCAAAATGGACATGCAACCCATAACCTAACCTAATAACTACATGATAAAGGCTACGAAACCCTAGCCGCTCTGTGGGTTTAATTTCCAAGTATAAAACAGAGGACAAACTACCTCGGATTGAATTGAAAATTGGTGTGCAAATACAAGAAAACTTTATCTTTCAAGCAAAAAAAGTCGTTGAATTCCGACTGGAATGGAAAGATACACTGTCTCAAACATGGACTCAGGCTATGTTTGCAACAGTTCAAAAACAAGAATGTACCCAAGACTGAAAACCATCTTGGGTTCACCTCTGTCTTCACCTTTTCTCCTTCCAAATTTCTTCTTAATTCTATTTTACTGGTGTACGATTTTCCCTAATTACAAATTAAAAGTGTCCAAACCCTTATAGATTGTATACCGTTATGAAGCTTTCGACAAATAGAGACGATGCATGGTGTTTGTTTATCGAAAAAGCTATCAAGTTGGTCAGAAACATGGTTAAAGTTTGAAATCAATGAAACCTAAGGTCCAAATCGGGGTTTTTGATTTGGCGACCAATTGGTGTAATTGAAGAGGCAAAATGGTAGAGCTCAATGAGGGGAGTCTAGATCTTGTTTCGATTTGATGATCGAAGCAACGAAGCGGTTGGAATTTGCCCCGAAAGCTCACAGCTGCATCAACTTTGGTGGAGAAATTCTGGTGATTGGCAACGTTTTAGATGGTGGCATGGGTCATCGTTGGTATCTGTGGCCAAGGGCTGCCTTTTGCAACTAGTAGCGTAGTAAATGATGGCCGAAGTTGCAAGAATTTTACGGCAAAAAAAGGACCTACATTTTTCGTGAATGATGCTTACGGCTAGGTGTAAGAGGTAAAGTAACGTGTAATGAAAATTATGTAAAGTTTATTAGAACATTATAATAATGTGTATAAATTAATATTTCTTATAACTTGAATATCTTCAACAGATGAACTCTAATTTATGCGTGGTTTCTTTCTTTGGACTCGTGGTGGAATTCTATATGATTTGGCTTGGGATTTGCTGAGTTTGAAGACTATTAGGAAAAGCACGTCAGTATGAATTGTTTAATTTCATTAATTGAAATTTAAATTATAAAATCCGTAATTATTGATGAAAAATTATAATTGTTGATATTTCTTATGCTCTATACATGTATAATTGGTTATTACAATATTTTGAATGTGTAATGTTGGGTTGTGTAATTATTGTTGATTTCAATCGAAAAGTAATTAATTGAAATGAAATAAATAGTGTTATCCGACCTTTTGGTCCAACTATATTCAGATCGATTTGATAAGTTACTCTAGATGATCATCAAGGAAGATAGCCTAGAGAGATAATTATTAGGCACAGAGATCAAGCGCAGGTAATGATATGAAGCGATGTGTGATATCCCGGAATTTTAGACAATATCAATTTAATAATCTGTGTTTAAAATTAAATTGATTTGATAATTTTTGTTAATAAAAATTTGAATTGATTTAATAATGCAATTTAATAAATATTTAATTGATAGATTTTATCTTTTAAAAGCTAATAAATTGTTTTCTATTTATAATGTATATAGAATATGTATATATTGTAAATAGATAAACCTTGTTTTAAATTTAATAAATAAATAAATCTTGTTTTCTAAATATATATATATATATCTTTGGTAAAATTGGAAATTTGTTTTTATTCAATATAAAGCTTTTTAAAAGCTATTTAATAAATAATATATGGTTTTAAATTGTTAAGATAAAAATTTAATTTGTTTAAACTGATTTTGAGTTTAAATTTAAATAAACTAACAATAAGGTTTATTTTGATTTCTTTTTTAAATATAGCGTGATAAAATAAGTAATTTATTAATAAAGAAACAATTTCTTTTATAAATTATTTAAAGTTATCAAATTGTTATTTTCAAAATATAATAATGTATTGTTTTTAACAAATAGATTTTAATAAAAAAATAGTTTGTTGTTTCAAAATTGAATTTCATAATTTGATTTGAATTTGAATTCAAAGCTTTGAAATTTAAAGTATAAATATCTTAAATTAGTTTGGGTTTTAAAATATTTGTATAAACTTTTATTTATAAATACAATTATTTTATTTCTTTTAAAAATTATTTGTACATATACAATACTTATAATTAATTAGGCATAAACTACATTTAACATATTAACTAAATACTAATTAACATTTTATTATAACTAGTTAACCTTAAAAAGACAAGTGTACGTATATAAGGTTGTTTTAAACATGTGTTAAGATAATAAACAAGGTAGTGACAAATGTTAGTTTCTTTTACATGTGTCATGTTTTAATTTCATTTTTCTTTGGTTTTTATTAAACCACAAATTAAGTTATATAAACAAACATCTCTCATTTCTTTTTCTTTTCCTAATCTCATTTGTAAACAAAGAAAATAAAAGCAATCTCAGATCAAAAACTATAAATCATTTTTTCAAAATCAAGCCAAATCTGAAATTCATTTCAAAGCTAAAAACAAATCCTGTAACCATCTTCAAATTTGATCATTTCCCTGTAAATCAAATTCCTGAAAATCAAAATCAACCTGCACATCTTCAAGTATGCAAACCATCTACATTTTCAAACCAATTCCATGTAAATCTATACCCTGTACAATTTCAAAGAAAATTGTAACTTGTGCAAACATGCAAGCAAATCTGTGAAGCCTGCATTACGTCAAAATATGGAAATAGAAAGCATCTGCATTCTTCAACCTTGAATTAAAACAAATCCAGTAACAGCTGCAGTTTTAAAATCAAAGACTAAGAAGCAACTCAAGTTTTCTAAAGCAAAGAAGTATCTTACTTCACAGCTCAAAGTTGAACAAAAAAGATTCAAAGGCTGTTTTCAAAATGGAGGCTCTGCTCATATTCATGGTGAGTAACTTTATTCTTAAAAAATTTAGTATAAAATCTGGTTGCATGCTAGTGGTGATGAGATGAATATGATTGTGTGAACCTACTGTGTATGTATATGTAAGATATAAGCTTGTCTGTTTCAACAGAATTTACTCTGTTTATAGTTGCTGAATTTTGTTTTTGATTTGAATTCAATTTTCTCTGGGAACAATTATTGTTAGGACCTGTTTTACAAACAAAAGATGTTGATTTAACATAGATTAAGGTTTATAAACTTAATTTAGTTAGATTAAAAACCTGAGTATCTCTGTATAACTTAAAATATCAATGCATGTGGAATAATATGGAAATTTAAACTGGGTAGTTTATAATTCCAGAATTATAAATTGAATACACAAAGCAAAACATGAATTTCAACACTAAAATCATGATTTATAGTTTGAGGAGGAGGGTGCAGTTCTGTGATGAACTGGACATGGAAAATTGGTGGTTTCTGGTGATCTATTTGATTTTGGAGGTCGAGCTTTCTTCTGGTGATGTATGGGTGATCGGTGAGTGGAGGAAAAATGGTAGAAGCGGAGGCAAATCAATGTGGAAGCAGTGGTGGTGGAATTTCTCCTATAACCCTAGTTTTAACTAGGCAACTTGATTGGGTCGGCATGGCCTGTAGGGGTAATCGAGTTCATCTAGGTTTTAGGAGTTGGAAGTTTGGTCTTAGATGAGAGCATGGCCGGAGCTACTGAGATACTGGTGATCGGAGGGCCGTGGATGAGCCGATGACAGGTTTTGGGTTTGTATCGTTCTGTTGTTTCCAGGTTTGAGAAGAAGACTCGAATTCAATTTCCAGTTGTGGAAGGGTGATCTGTTGGTCATGTTTGGACGTGAGGTTGGTCGCCGATGTGGGAAGACCACCAGAGGTGGCTGGAGTTGATCGAAGGCATGGTGCATGTGCACCGTGCACTTTTGGTTTCTGATGTACTCTGGGTGGAAGCAGTGTAGTGGACTCGAGAATCACTCAAGTAGTTTATGTGTATGGCTCGAAGTTGTATAGGGTTGAACTCGAAGCAAAATTTGGTTGGCTCGGGTCAATGAAGTTGTTATAGGTTTTTAGAAACCTATCTGTTTGTTTTTTTTAAACAGATTTTGAAATTTGAAATCATTTTTTTTTAAAAGAGTTTAAATCAGATTTTGAGATATGGATCCAAATAACTTTTGTATCCAAGCTTGAAATTTAAGGAAGTTTTATAAATTTAAATTATTTTAAACAACTTTAATGAGTTAAAAGTAAAATTTTAAAATGTTTTGTTTAAAAATTTCAAACTGAAGTTTTAAGATGAAAAGCAAAGGTTTAAACTAAATTTTAAATCCAAGCTTAAATTCTGGAATTCAAATTTAAGTTTAAATCTCAGTTTTAAAATAAATTAAGTTTTTAAACATGAATTGTTAAATACTTTAAAAATGTTTAAGTAGTTTGAATTTTAAAAATAAAGTTTTACAATGAAAGTAGAGTTTTAAAATCTAAAGATTAATCTGAATTCAAATTTAAATATGTTTTCCAATTTGAAATGAAGGAAGTTTTTAAATTTAAAATGATTTAAACAATTTGTAATGTTTAAAGTGTAATTCAAATTGATTTGAATTTAAATATGAATTGGGTTTTAAATCCTTTTAAACTTCTTTATTAAATGAGTATATCTTTAACTTGTGAAATTAAGGGTTTAGAAATGTGTTTTAAAACTTTGTTAAAGATAATTTGAATTCATTTTAAATCTTAAATTTAAAATGATATTTGAAAGTAAATTTAAGTAAATTGATTTAAAATACTTTGTAAATGATAACTTGATCCTTATTAAGAACAAAGTTTGATCTTAAAGTAAATTAGAATTTAATGATTTATAATTCATTAAATTTTTAAGGAATTAAATGGATAATTAATTAATGATTTGGATTAATTAAATAGGTAATTAAAGGTTTAAATAAATTAATGATTGAGATTAATTAATTAATTAAAGATAATTAATTTGTAATTAAGAATTATTAATTAGAAAATTAATTAATAATTAGAGGTTAATTAATTAAGTAATTATGAATTAATTAAGTTATAATTAACACTTAATTAATTTAATAATTAATTGATTATTCAAGATTAATTAGTTTTAAATTAATATTGATTGATGAAAGTTAATTACTTAAGAAAAGTAATTAAAGATTGGTTAATAGTTAATGATGGTCATTAACTTAAGACAATTGAATAATTAATTAATGTGATTAATTTTAATAATTAATTAGGTTACTTAATTAAATGATAATCATTTGTGAAATTGTTTAAGTATAATTACTATTGGAAGTAATTAAGAAATTAATTACTTAATGTAATTAATGGAGTTTAATGTGATTGGTTTAAATTAATTAATTTTAATCACTATATGCTTTGAATAACTACTTAATGTAATTAATGAAGTATAATTACTTAGTGAAGTAATTAATGATAATTATTGGAAGTAATTAGTGGAAGATGGTTTAATTGTGGAAGTAATTTGAATTAAATTACTTTATAATTAATCAAGGGATTAATTAAAGATAATTAATTAAGGAGTAATTAATTTGATGAGTAATTAAGGTAGTTAATTACCGAATGTGATTAACCAAGGTGATTAATAATTATGGTTTAATTGAGATTAATTACTTAATGTAATTATTTTAAATAAGTAATTAATTTAAATTTAACTGAGATCATTAATTAATATAATTAATGATGTAATTAAGATTGATTAATTAAGACTAATTAATCAATGATAAGTGATTAAGGGTAATTAATTAAGGATCAATGTAATTAATTTAGGAAGTAATTAAGCGTTAATTACTGTTTTTGGTTAAGGATAATTAATTTATGAAATTAATTAAAGTATAATTACTTGAATGTAATTAAAGCATAATTAATCAAGGGTGATTAATTAAGATGGATAATTAGAGGATAATTAATTAAATTGTAATTAATTAATGTTTATGTAAACAAGATTTATATTGATGTAAGTAATTACTTCAATTCACTTTAAATTAATTAGAGATAGAAGTAACTAATTTAATTCATTTTAAATTAATTATATATGGTGTAATTATAGATCATTGCTTATGTATGGATGAATGATATTGTTTGCCTTAGATGGTTTGAAATCTCAACTATGAGATTAGTAATGTTGTGTGGTATGGATGCATTGTGATGATAATATGGATTATCTTTTGATAATGATAATATGGATTATCTGTTATATAATAATGTTGATTATCTATTGTGATGATGTTAATTATCTATCTATGAGTATATAGATAATGAAATTGAATTGTTTTAACTTTAAAACAACTTGGCCTTAAAAGATACGCTTTGGATTTCGATGAGACCGGGATCGGATTTCCAAATTTGGATATCCGAAAACCACATCGACCCAAATTAACGATAGGTCGTGAATCTCAAGTGAAGAGTGAAGACTCGAGGAGTAAGGACTATTCGTCGTTAAAACTATGAGGGTTATTCCAATATGAGTTTAACGGGGTTGTACTTTCAGATTCAAGATGAAGATTCAAAGTGCAAGGGTTATTGTCGTTAACTCTGAGGGTGATTCCAAAATAAGTGTAACGAGATAATGCCTACGGTTTCTTTCGAACTCGGAATGAACTTGTATGGATTGAATGCTTTTAGAACATCGTCAGGTGGACGATGAGCATTCTAAGATAGATGTGTTCTACAAAAGTTAATCGTAGCCTCAAGCCTCATCAACCGGGAATGGCTAAAACATGGAAGGTGCAGCAAGGCTAAGTGGGTCATGCCCAAGTAGGACGAGATTTTCCCCTGTCTAGAGGTCCTTTTTTATTAGGTTTAGTGGGAAGTTGGATATGCACACCAACTGCGCGGTTGTCTTATTCGGAACTGTTCAGTAAGGAATGGTTCCGGCCTTGTGTTGAAGGGGAGTTAGGGTGGCTCCTTGATACGGTGATCTAGGCCACGTACTGTGACGGACGGTACCCCAGTAGCCCTACCATTGTATGGAATCCAAAATCCAATAAGTGCCAACGGTTTTGATTGTATTACCCACTTTTGTGGCTAGTAGATGGAATTTAATGAATGTACCAATTTCGGCTATTTCATATTTACTTGAAAACCCTAGACCTATTATAATATCACTGGATTTCCTATCAAATGTTTTGGTTAGCGTAAGGTAAAAACTTTTCCATGTTTATGTGTGGGAAGTCTTACGTGATACCTTTTCCTTACAAAGGTTTTTCAAAGTTAAGCAACCTTAACCTGTTACTCACACCAGACCCATGTCTGACCCGGAGTTTATCTTCTGTTTTTCATAAACTTTTGGGTACTCAAATTTTTACGAGTAGCCAAGGGATTTAGGTTAGCTTTGACGAATTATGGAGGAGCAATGGAGCAGGAGACTTCAACGTGTAGAGATATAGTGTTCTGCTGTGTTGGTTTCTCTGAGTAGTTTCCTTGTATTGTATTGAGTTGTAATAACTAGACAGGTGTTTATAACTGTCTAGAACGTGTTGTATTTTCTGTGTAATTCTGATAGTTGTTGTATACTATGTAATATTTTATGTTATTAATATAATTTATTCATTCCACTGTTTAGATACTGATGTGTTTTCTCTTCTTTCTTCTCTATCTTTCTCATTTCTATCCCTTTCTTTCTTATTAATGATGCGTCATTTTGTGGAGATGAATGGCCGGTCGTTACTATGATATCAGAGCGCTTGGTTGAGTGAATACCTAGGCTTTGGAGTGATTTATTTCTTGAGAGAGCGTATTTGTAATTTTAAGTATATTTATATATATTTATCTATTTCTACCTATCTGTTGGGTTACCTGTTCGGGTTTTCCAATATAAATTATAAAGGTAGATGTGGTAGTGGTGTGTATCACAACTACCATTGGTTGGAGTTTGTATGTTGAGGTTGGAAGTGTATCTGTCGAGACTGTAGACCTAATACCGTCTCGAGTGAGTTGTGCAGTGGTGTAAAGATTTCATTGATCTCTGAAGGTAACCTGTTAAGGTTCAGAGTCCATCTTTGAAGTGCAGAGTTTGGACGAGTTGAGTTTGGATCTGTTTGCTGAGCAGAAGCGTGTAATGGTATCTTGATACCTCAGGAAGTAGTAGCTGCGTAATGAGATGCAGTGACTATGGATTGTCTCCGAAGATGTTTCTTTGGAACAAGTTTAGAGTTTTGTGTCTGCTTCAGTGTCGTGGCTGAATTCAGAAGGGCATTTCTATTTGGTTTGAGGTCCGAGTTTCTCGAAGAGCTTTGGATTAGAAAGTTTTTGGCATTTGTGTCAGCAACGTATCTCGGAGAGTTCTGTATTAGCAGGAAGTTTTCTGGCTGAGTAGTTTTTCTGGAGATGGAGTTCAGAAGCAGCAGAGTGGATCCGTTTCTTCAATGGATTGACTAGACCAGTGTAAGTTGTTCTGTTGGGTAAAGGGAGAACAGTATTTCTTTGGAATTTGGTCTGGATTGATCGCAAAAGTGACTTGCGATGATTGAGTGTTCTCTTGGGTCGTCAGAGATTTTTCGAATGTCTTCAGGATAGTCAGAGGCTGTCCGCATCTGGAGTTTGAGTTTTCTTATCGACTAGTATTCCAATAGTGATTCCGGTGGTTCAGTTTAGTCGAAGGATGGTTCTTAGAGATTGAGTTGGTGTAGCAGCTCAGGTTTCAGAGGAATTTCTGAGTTTTCTTTTATGGATCTGTTGAACCATATTTCTGGATGTGTTGTCTAGATTGTGCTCGTGTTCTTCATCAGCATCCTTATCTACTTCGGATCAGAGTTGTGCAGCGGAAGCAGTTTAGAAGTGCATCTGCTTTTCTTTTCCGGATAGGGAGAACTATGATTCAGTCTTTTGATGTTTGAGGAGTAGAGTTTGTGTTCTTGGTTTTTGGATTGATCTTGAGGAGATCATTGGGTTGGGTTGTTTTTGGTCTAGTTTGTTTCTAGAGGAATCAGTAAGGGTTGAGCTGATTAGTAAGGATGTAGGCAGCCCAGGATCGTCCGAAGAGTTTTGTGGATTAGAGATGGAGGAATTTGGATTCCGGAGTCGGACATTTGATTTTAGATAAGGTTTCTTCGATCAAAGGAGCTATGAGTTTTGGGTAAGAATGGGAAGCTAGCTCCGAGATGTTTTGGATCTTTCTATGTTCTTGTGAGGATAAGTGTTTGGTTTTCAGGATTGAATTGCCAGTGTGGATAACTGGGATTCGATGTGTTTCACGTATCTCTGAGGGAGTACGTGTATGGTTTATCTCTGGTTTTGGAACCAGCAGTTCAGGAGGTTCGATTGTTGAATCAGACTCGTCTGTAGTCTGATATGCTGTCTTGTTTTGTAGATCTAGATAAGTAGGATCTCTATAGCTTCGTAGTTTTGATTGTTTTGATTCTGTAGAGCGAGTATCCTGGTATATATACTTGGGAAACTCGAGGAAACTTTATCCAGAATTTTGTCTGGATAGTTAGATTTGTTTGACTAGATGTTTGGGGACGAAATTCTTTTAAGGGGGTAGGAATGTGATATCCCAGAATTTTAGACAATATCAATTTAATAATCTGTTTTTAAAATTAAATTGATTTGACAATTTTTGTTAATAAAAACTTGAATTGATTTAATAATGCAATTTAATAAATATTTAATTGATAGATTTTATCTTTTAAAAGCTAATAAATTGTTTTCTATTTATAATGTATATAGAATATGTATATATTGTAAATAATAAACCTTGTTTTAAATTTAATAAATAAATAAATATTGTTTTCTAAATATATATATCTTTGGTAAAATTGGAAATTTGTTTTTATTTAATATAAAGCTTTTTAAAAGCTATTTAATAAATAATATATGGTTTTAAATTGTTAAGATAAAAATTTAATTTGTTTAAATTGATTTTGAGTTTAAATTTAAATAAACTAACAATAAGGTTTATTTTGATTTCCTTTTTAAATATAGTGTGATAAAATAAGTAATTTATTAATAAAGAAACAATTTCATTTATAAATTATTTAAAGTAATCAAATTTGTTATTTTCAAAATATAATAATGTATTGTTTTTAACAAATAGATTTTAATAAAAAAATAGTTTATTATTCCTAAATTGAATTTTAGAATTTGATTTGAATTCGAATTCAAAGCATTGAAATTTAAAGTATAAATATCTTAAATTATTTTGGGTTTTAGAATATTTGTATAAACTTTTATTTATAAATATAATTATTTTATTTCTTTTAAAAATTATTTGTACATATATAAATACTTATAATTAATTAGGCATAAACTACATTTAACGTATTAACTAAATACTAATTAACATTTAGTTATAACTAATTAACCTTAGAAAGACAAGTATATGTATATAAGGTTGTTTTAAACATGTGTTAAGATAATAATCAAGGTAAGTGACAAATGTTAGTTTCTTTTACAAGTGTCATGTTTTAATTTCATTTTTCTTTGATTTTTATTAAACCATAAATTAAGTTATATAAACAAACATCTCCCATTTCTTTTTCTTTTCCTAATATCATTTGTAAACAAAGAAAATAAAAGCAATCTCAGATCAAAAACTATAAATCATTTTTTCAAAATCAAGCCAAATCTGTAATTCATTTCAAAGCTAAAAACAAATCATGTAACCATCTTCAAATTTGATCATTTCCCTGTAAATCAAATTCTTGAAAATCAAAATCAACCTGCACATCTTCAAGTATGCAAACCATCTACATTTTCAAACCAATTCCATGTAAATCTATACCCTGTACAATTTCAAAGAAAATCTGTAACTTGTGCAAACATGAAAGCAAATCTTTGAAGCCTGCATTATTCCAAAATCTGGAAATAAAAAGCATCTGCATTCTTCAACCTGGAATTAAAAGTAATCCAGTAACAGCTGCATTTTTAAAATCAAAGACTAAGAAGCAACTCAAGTTTTCCAAAGCAAAGAAGTATATTACTTCACAACTCGAAGTTTAAAAAAAAGATTCAAAGGCTGTTTTCAAAATGGAGGCTCTGCTCATATTCATGACAGATGAGTAACTTTATTTTAAAAAAAAATTAGTATAAAATCTAGTTGCATGCTAGTGATAATGAGATGAATATGATTGTGTGAACCTGCTGTGTTTATATATGTAAGATATATGCTTGTCTGTTTCAACAAAATTTACTCTGTTTATAGTTCCTGAATTTTGTTTTTGATTTGAATTCAATTTTCTCTGGAAACAACTATTGTTAGGACCTGCTTTACAAACAAAAGATGTTGATTTAACATAGATTAAGGTTTAAAAACTTAATTTAGTTAAATTAAAAACCTGAGTATCTCTATATAACTTAAAATATCAGTGCATGTGGAATAATATGGAAATTTAAACTGGGTAGTTTATAATTCCAGAATTATAAATTGAATACACAAAGCAAAACATGAATTTCAACACTATAATCATGATTTATAGTTTGAGGAGGAGGGTGCAGTTCTGTGATGAACTGGATATTGAAAATTGGTTGTTTCTGGTGATCTATTTGATTTTGGAGGTTGGGCTTTCTTCTGGTGATGGATGGGTGATCAGTGAGTGAAGGAAAAATGGTAGAAGCGGAGGCAAATCACTATGGAAGCAGTGGTGGTGGAATTTCTCCTGTAACCCTAGTTTTAACTAGGCAAGTTGATTGGGTCGGCACGACCTGTAGGGGTGATCGAGTTCATCTAGGATTTAGGAGTTGGAAGTTTGGTCGTAGATGAGAGCATGGCCGGAGTTGCTGAGATACTAGTGATCGGAGGGCCGTGGATGAGCCGATGACAGGTTTTGGGTTTGTATCGTTCTGTTGTTTCCAGGTTTGAGAAGAAGACTCGAATTCAATTTTGAGTTGTGGAAGGGTGATCTGTTGGTAGTGTTTGGACGTGAGGTTGGTCGCCGATGTGGGAAGACCACCGGAGGTGGCTGGAGTTGATCGGAGGCACGGTGCATGTGCACCGTGCACTTTTGGTTTCTGATGTACTCTGGGTGGAAGCAGTGTAGTGGACTCGAGAAGCACTCGAGTAGTTTCTGTGTATGGCTCGAAGTTGTATAGGGTTGAACTCGAAGCAAAATTTGGTTGGCTCGGGTCAATGAAGTTGTTACAGGCTTT
This sequence comes from Allium cepa, assembly GCA_030765085.1. Classification (NCBI taxonomy): domain Eukaryota; kingdom Viridiplantae; phylum Streptophyta; class Magnoliopsida; order Asparagales; family Amaryllidaceae; genus Allium; species Allium cepa. The sequence continues at coordinate 610,877,239 of CM060934.1, forward strand.
TAGAAACCTGTCGGTTTGGTTTTTTTTAAACAGATTTTGAAATTTGAAATCGATTTTTTAAATGGAGTTTAAATCAGATTTTGAGATATGGATCCAAATAACTTTTGTATCCTAGTTTGAAATTTAAGGAAGGTTTATAAATTTAAATTATTTTAAACAACTCTAATGAGTTAAAAGTAAAATTTTAAAATGTTTTGTTTAAAAATTTCAAACTGAAGTTTTAAGATGAAAAGCAAAAGTTTAAACTTAATTTTAAATCCAAGCTTAAATTCTGGAATTCAAATTTAAGTTAAATCTCAGTTTTAAAATAAATTAAGTTTTTAAACTTGAATTGTTAAATACTTTAAAAAAATTTAAGTAGTCTGAATTTTAAAAATAAAGTTTTAAAATGAAAGTAGAGTTTTAAAATCTAAAGATTAATCTGAATTCATATTTAAATATGTTTTCCAATTTTGAAATGAAGGAAATTTTTAAATTTAAAATGATTTAAACAATTTGAAATGTTTAAAGTGTAATTCAAATTGATTTGAATTTAAATATGAATTGGGTTTTAAATCCTTTTAAACTTCTTTATTAAATGAGTATATCTTTAACTTGTGAAATTAAGGGTTTAGAAATGTGTTTTAAAACTTTGTTAAAGATAATTTGAATTCATTTTAAATCTTAAATTTAAAATGATATTTGAAAGTAAATTTAAGTAAATTGATTTAAAATACTTTGTAAATGATAACTTGATCCTTATTAAGAACAAAGTTTGATCTTAAAGTAAATTAGAATTTAATGATTTGTAATTCATTAAATTTTTAAGGAATTAAATGGATAATTAATTAATGATTTGGATTAATTAAATAGGTAATTAAAGGTTTAAATAAATTAATGATTGAGATTAATTAATTAATTAAAGATAATTAATATGTAATTAAGAATTATTAATTAAAAGTTAATTAATAATTAGAGGTTAATTAGTTAAGTAATTATGAATTAATTAAGTTACAGTTAACACTTAATTAATTTAATAATTAAAGGTTAATTGATTGATTATTCAAGATTAATTAGTTTTAAATTAATATTGATTGATGAAAGTTAATTACTTAAGAAAAGTAATTAAATAATAGTTAATAGTTAATGATGGTCCTTAACTTTAGATTATTGAATAATTAATTAATGTGATTAATTTTAATAATTAATTAGGTTAATTAATTAAATGATAATCATTTGTGAAATTGTTTAAGTATAATTACTATTGGAAGTAGTTTAGAAATTAATTACTTAATGTAATTAATGGAGTTTAATGTGATTGGTTTAAATCAGTTAATTAATTTTAATCACTGGATGCTTTGAATAACTATGTAATGTAATTAATGAAGTATAATTACTTAGTGAAGTAATTAATGATAATTATTGGATGTAATTAGTGGAAGATGGTTTAATTATGGAAGTAATTTGAATTAAATTACTTTATAATTAATCAAGGGATTAATTAGAGATAATTAATTAAGGAGTAATTAATTTGATAAGTAATTAAGGTAGTTAATTACTGAATGTGATTAATCAAGGTGATTAATAATTATGGTTTAATTGAGATTAATTACTTAATGCAATTGTTTTAAATAAGTAATTAATTTAAATTTAACTGAGATCATTAATTAATATAATTAATGATGTAATTAAGATTGATTAATTAAGACTAATTAATCAATGATAAGTGATTAAGGGTAATTAATTAATATAATTAATTAAGGATCAATGTAATTAATTATGGTTAATTAATTAATTTTGGAAGTAATTAAGGGTTAATTACTGTTTTTGGTTAAGGATAATTAATTTATGAAATTAATTAAAGTATAATTACTTGAATGTAATTAAAGCATAATTAATTAAGTGTGATTAATTAAGGTGGATAATTAGAGGATAATTAATTAATTAAATTGTAATTAATTAATGTTTATGTAAACAAGATTTATATTGATGTAAGTAATTAATTCAATTCACTTTAAATTAACTAGAGATAGAAGAAATTAATTTAATTCATTTTAAATTAATTATAGATGGTGTAATTATAGATCATTGCTTATGTATGGATGAATGATATTATTTGCCTTGGATGGTTCAAAATCTCAACTATGAGATTAGTAATGTTGTGTGATATGGATGCATTGGTTCATTGTGATTATAATATGGATTATCTTTTGATAATGATAATATGGATTAACTGTTATATAATAATGTTGATTATCTGTGACGCCCCACCTCTATACCCACGCTAGCCAAGGACGCTACGGGGTAATGCCGTCAACTAGCACGGCGAATAAGGCTGTTGAGGAGCGACCATCCATGTAATTGCTTTGTGTGAGCACCGATCTGCCAGATAGTACAAGGAAGTCCGACATGCCGATACAAACTCAAGGCTACAACACAGTGGCTATATATATATTCTTCGGAAATAAACATAGAAATAAACATAACACAAATAACTCACAGACATCCATATCACAAAGGCGGAAAAAGATATGAATATAACAGATGAAAGTGTACATCAGAGTAGTGGTCAAACAAGATCCACAATGTCACAAAAGAATGGTTACAAGTGCTAGACAAAAGAATATGTATACATCTAGGATTCTATATCTCAAAGGTATACAACAAAAAAAACTACTAATCTATGTAGTTAGCCAAAAGTCAGGATGATAATCCCAGAAGTAAAGTCAGGCAGAAGCACCTGTAACATCTCGGTCTGACCCAAGTATTATTTATAAGAAAATAATAAATGGATCAGTCTAGCTATAAATATCAGATGAAATGATATAGAATAAGAGATATGACAAAACAATGATAACCCTAAAGCCATACTGTGATAATTAAGAAAATTGAAAATCAACAAGAGAATAAATCAATATCACCAAAATCTTCTCAAAGATCAAAGGAATGTCATACTCAATATCTTCATTCACAAAAAGTTAATGACACACAAATTCACCAATGCACAAATATTGATAACACCTATCAATGAAAATTACGAAAATTGGTGAAACACAAATTCTAGAAATCATCAATGGAAATCCAGAAATCACAAAAAGGGGGAGGCCTATCACAAAACGGGAGCCTGAAAACTCACCAACACGTGTATCACAAACGGGACGCTATCCCATGGTCGCTAACCATTGAACCGGTGCAACGACGTAGTACAACGGTACACCCGATAAACCTGAAACTCGTAAAATTCGGAACAATGACGTAGTACAACGGTACGCCCGAAGATCCAAACTCCATAAAAAACATGGATCACTAGCCCACAAAAATTGGGTCGAAACCCCAAGAAATAAATAGGCCGTTAGCCTATAATAAAAATGAGACGAAACTCAATAAAACGAGGTACTATCCCCTACGTGGACAAAGAAACATAGCATATCGCTAGTCATAATCACAAAAATGATCATCATCGATCATCAAGAAGTATCAATTACAATAAGCTAGTAAATATATGAGCTTAGCCTCATGTCCCATAACCACTAGCTTAACTTAGATATTTACAAACAAATTGTAGATCTCCACTAGAAAATTGTCATAAGAGGTTCAATCGATAAAGTCCAAGAATTAACCGACGAAGTAAACGCAAGCGTTTCATACCACTTATTTTACGAAGCCGTTTAATTAGATTTCTCGTACGAGTGAATTAAAGGTTTTAAAATGACAAATCACAAAAATGATCGTAGAAACAATCAATCATCAAAATTCACATACGAAGACGTGAATCAAATCCAAAGAAACCGATACCGAGTCCATCAAAGTGGAAAATTCCTAAAATAGAAGTTATCAAAGTCGACAAAGGTGATAACAACTAATCGGAGAAGAAGAATCGATTAAAGATTGGAAAACAAAGCAAATTGAGCATAAATAGGCAAAACAGGCAAAACAGGAGCAGGTCATTCGACTGAGTTCCCTGAGTCAGTCGACTGAACACATACCTGAGAAATTTTTGGGCTTCAGCTCAGTCGACTGACTCAGAGAATTCAGTCGACTGAACCTGAATTCCTGCATTTCCTATCCTATTTCAAATGAAGTGCAAACTCCCTCAATTTGCAATTGGATAAGCACGGACGCTAGGGGTTTACGCCAATCGGCAACCCGGCCCTATTGGCTCCTCGATGCATCACCAAAACATGAATCAAAACATCAAAGTTAGGATTTTTAAAGATTTGAACCCAAAAACACTAAAAATTGGAATATTCACAAATTCAATCCAAACCACAAGCAAATGCACATGAATAAGTGTTAGGAATTCATGCCCAACAACCAAAGATAGATATAGGTATAGATGTGAGATAAAAATCTCACCTTTAAACCCAAAACAAATGAAGAAGAAGCTATAGAGCAACGACAAGAACAATCACTCTTCAATTCCAACCCAAAGAGCTTGAATCTAGCTTAAAAGAGAAACATTTCCTAAATTAGGTTTAGGAATTTCTGAAATTGGTAAGAGAATGAGTTGGAGAAGAAGAAGATGAGGCTTACCAAAGCTTCTTCTATAAAATTGGAGCTAGAACTTGATTTGCAAAGGAAAACTAGGGCTTAGAGTTTTAGTTTCCCATTCCTCTCTCCATTGTTGTTAAAGCTTAAGTATTAGGGATTAGAAATGAAGTAATGAAGAGGAGAGGGGTGAAGCTTGGGTCTAATGGGCTGAAACAAAAACCAAAGCCCTAAGTGAAAAAGTGGCAAAATTCCACTAACTCCAAACATATCAAAGTTTATACTTAAAAAGATCGCAAATGTTATTTTGAACTCAATGGAAGTGGTCTCAAGTCCTAATTTGACTGTTTGTAAAAAGTAGCCTTTTCGGACAAAAAATCCGACTAATGATGAAATATTTAAATAAAATATTTAAATACTCAATTCGTAAAATATGCGAATTGTTATATTATCTATTGTGATGATGTGAATTATCTATCTATGAGTATATAGATAATGAAATTGAATTGTTTTAAACTTTAAAACAACTTGGCCTTAAAAGATACGCTTTGGATTTCGATGAGACCGGGATCGGATTTCCAAATTTGGATATCCGAAAACCACATTGACCTAAATTAACGATAGGTCGTGAATCTCAAGTGAAGAGTGAAGACTCGAGGAGTAAGGACTATTCGTCGTTAAAACTATGAGGGTGATTCCAATATGAGTTTAACAGGGTTGTACTTTCAGATTCGAGATGAAGATTCAGAGTGCAAGGGTTATTGTCGTTAACTTTGAGGGTGATTCCAAAATGAGTATAACGAGATAATGCCTTCGGTTTCGTTCGAACCCGGAACGAACTTGTATGGATTGAATGCTTTCAGAACATCGTCGGGTGGAAGATGAGCATTCTAAGATAGATGTGTTCTATAAAGGTAATCGTAGCCTCAAGCCTCATCAACCGGGAATGGCTAAAACAGGGGAGATGCAGCAAGGCTAAGTGGGTCATGCCCAAGTAGGACGAGATTTTCCCCTGTCTAGAGGTCCCTTTTTATTCGGCTTAGTGGGCAGTAGGATATGCGCAGCAACTGCGGGGTTGTCTTGTTCAAAACTGTTCAGTAAGGAATGGTTCCGGCCTTGTGTTGCAGGTGAGTTAGGGTGGCTCCTCGGTACGGTGATCTAGGCCACGTACTGTGACGGGCGGTACCCCAGTAGCCCTGCCATTGTTTGGAATCCAAAATCCAATAAGTGCCAACGGTTTTGATTGTATTACCCACTTTTGTGGTTAATAATTGGAATTTAATGAATGTAACAATTTCGGCTATTTCATATTTACTTGAAAACCCTAGACCTATTATAGTATCACTGGATTTCCTATCAAATGTTTTGGTTATCGTAAGGTAAAAACTTTTCCATGTTTATGTGTGGGAAGTCTTACGTGATACCTTTTCCTTTCAAAGGTTTTTCAAAGTTAAGCAACCTTAACCTGTTACTCACACCAGACCCATGTCTGACTCGGAGTCTATATTTTGTTTTTCATAAACTCCTGAGTACTTAAATTTTTACGAGTAGCCAAGGGATTCAGGTTAGGTTTGACGAATTATGGAGGAGCAATGGAGCAGGAGGCTTCAGCGTGTAGAGATATAGTGTTCCGTTGTGTTGGTTTCTCTGAGTAGTTTCCTTGTATTGTATTGAGTTGTAATAACTAGACATGTGTTTATAACTGTCTAGAATGTGTTGTATTATCTGTATATCTCTGATAGTTGTTGTATACTATGTATATTTTATGTTATTAATATAATTTATTCATTCCGCTGTTTAGATTCTGATGTGTTTTCTCTTCTTTCTTCTCTATCTTTCTCATTTCTATCCCTTTCTTTCTTATTAATGATGCCTCACTCTGTGGAGATGAATGGCGAGTCGTTACACGATGATCAACCAAGGCTAAGAGATAGACTCTCAAAAGTATTCTAAGTATGGAATAATGCCTATCCTAGGTCGAGGATCAATGCCCGTCCCTTTCCCTAGGGGATTGTTACATATCCTCAATTTTTGTCCTAAACTTGGTAAGATCATTATTGAGTGACAAGAAATATCCTATGAGGCCACATTTCAAGTTTCAAGTCATTTGGAATTCGCATACTCAAGTTATGGGCAAATTACTTCACCTATTAAAAGAGATCGGTATAAAAGGGATCGCCCATATTCAGCTTTCACTACATATTGCAACAACGATCGGTCAATAACTCAAAATCTATAAATGCTATCAACATGAAACTTGGAGTATAATTGAATTAGAACCTGTGGAACACCCTATAGGGGTCGCATGTCATTTGGAGCAAGTTGGAGGGATCGGTACCTATCCCTTCATAGGGATCGGCTATAAACAACCTTCACAACATATTGCAACAAAGATTGATCAATAACTCGAGTTTTACTAATCCAATTGGCATGAAACTTGGAGGCTAAGCATAACACAACATGGAGTATTCCCCTAGTGATCGCATGACATTTGGAAGAGATTGGAGGGATCAATACTTATCCCTTTAAAGGGATTGGTAGAAATCAGGATTCAAGCAACACTACTTCACTGAAAATGCGATATCTCACAAACCATACGTTGAAATTGCACAAAATTTGGGGAGCAAGTAGCTAACATCATAGACATTCCTCATTGGGATCACAAACTCATTTGGATGCATAAATAAGGATCGGTACCGATCCCTATTGTGAGCCATGATGGACATGCAAATTTTTAGGTGGCCTCATCTTGGTCTCCCGAACCTTCTATGAAAATTTCCGTCCGATCTGTACACGTCTTCCTCTATAGGTACAACAGACATAGCGTTAGAAAAGGGATCCTTCTTTCTCTGCCGAGGCTCTACCATTTTTGTTCTTCACTTTTGTACTAATGGATCCTAGCTGATCCAAACACTCTTGTAATGATAATCAAGTGGAAGATCAATAAAAATATGAAGTGGATGTAGGCTAAGATTGCCGAACCACTATAAAAATCTATGTGTTCATTTATGATTTTTGCTTTGTTTTAATTTTATTCTTCATTTAATCTCTACTAGATTCAATTGGGTGTTGATGCCTATTTCTAGCATCAACATTTTTGTGCTTTCATTGAGAGATGAATTCTCAACATGATTGGATCTCATCATCTACTTGTGGATTTGCATATTCGTGAGATTGATCCAGTTATTTATTGACAAACTTCCTGTTCCACTCAGATTGGAAGGAAATCTAAAGAAAAGCTGATAGCCATGGTAGAATAATTAAATCAACTTTGCATGGAGTTGATGGGAATGATGATGCTAGTATTCTCGTTTGGAGTTGTTCATGCGTTCATGTCTATTTGGGAGGGATCAGATTCACTCGTGTATACCAGTTCTTGGGATTAGATGTTGAAGTTTTAACTCAAGTTAGTGAAGGGTCGATCTCTCTCTCAAGGCCATGATGACCGATCCCTCTCACAAGGCCTAGACGGCCGACCCCTCTCTCAAGGCCTAGACAGCCGACCCCTCTCTCAAGGCCATGATGGTCATTCCCTCTCTTAAGGCCAAGATGGTCGGTCCCTCTCCAATCTCGTCAATACCGATCTCTCTAAAAGATGCCAATACCGATCCCTTTATACTTCGTATGCCGATCCCTAGATACTTCGTATGCCAATCCTTTCATACTCCGTATGATCCTTCCACGCACTTCGTATGTCGATCCCTACGTACTTCGCACACCGATCCCTCCAGCATATGTATATCGATCCCTCTAAAAGATGTCAACACTGATCCCTCACATACTCCATATGCCAATCCCTCAATACTGCATATAACGACCCCTATACTACCGATGCCTTTCTTAAAAGCCCATGTGACCGATCCCTATACCCAAAAAAATATAGATCATGTACGATCCATTTTTTTTAAAAAATTATGAATCGGGTACGATCCATTTTTTCTAAAAATAGCTATAAACTTTTTTTACCCATCCGGAATGCAGTGCCCCCGTATTCTAGATTCAGAACTCAACTTAAAGATGACACATTATATTCACTTCCCTTATGTCCTATGACCGACCAAGGCATAGAGGATTAAGCGGCATTTGTTAAATTGCAGCCAAGGAATGGACAAGGAACATCTACTTAAACGGTACTCTCAGAGGAAGGAGCACTATGATGATGTAACATAAACAAGGATCGGTTACCGGTTCAAGCTCCCAGGGTAGATTGCGACTGTCCTCAACTTATCAGCTTCTAAATACCTAACTTGGCAGCTATGGTATGATGGCTTGTTATAAAGAGCCAGACCAAACCGACGACGACCGAAGCATCTCTCCTAATTGGAACCCTTTCATTGAAGCCATTCTATGAGAAAATAATACAAGGATGCAATGTCACTATCCAGATTATTCTAAATTCCATGCAAGCTGCTCAAATACTTTTTGCATGAATTCAACGTCCCCGTCACTAAAGCGAGCACTCCCTGCGAGGATATCAAACTAATGGCGTTGATGAAAGGAATCAACCGCAAGTCGAATTTCAGTGATTGGTTAGCTGGAAAGCCTCCTACAACTTTGGATCACTTCTATTACTAAGTGAATCAATGTTTACGCAAAGAGGACATGAGACTAACATTGATAGGAAATAATGCAGTCCCGATGGCTGGAGGGGTTTAAAACTAGAGAAATGATGATGCCATAAATGAGGACTCAGATCCTACGACATGACCTAGAATCCTGAAATATAAATCATATAATCCTTTGAACGATTCAATCAAAAACATCTACTTGAAGATTCACGACTCGAAGCAGTACTAGAAACCAGCCTCGAGAGAGTCCATTGAAAACCAGAAGAAATCTAAGAAATGTTGTATATTTCAAGATACACGCGGTCATAACACCGGTGATTGTAGACACCACCGAGATGTGATTTGAAAGCTAATCCAGAAAGGAAAGCCTCAATGATATGTGCAAGCCCTGCAAAATGACGGGCATGGAACATCCGATGCCTATCAATAAAGAACTTTGATTATCAATTGGATTGTTGACGGTGGACTTCCAGCTGAGATTATCAATTGGACTGCTGACAGTGGACTTCCAGCTGAGATTATGAATAAAGAACTTTGATTATCATATGGAATTGCTTCACTTATCAATGAGATTTATTTCGATATTCTTTGAATTATTTCTATTTCAATTGTGTTATGAATTACTACCAACTTGAACTAAACTACTTCCAAACGATGCAGGCGACCAAGTACTTAGAGTTGGGCGCCAACCAATCTCAACAGACTATGATCAAACCTTAGGAGTTCCATCAAGATAAATGTGATTCAACTGATCATCAGCTACCATATGCCCGACTTAGGGCCAAGGAATCGAAGTAGAAAAGCCCGACAAGGTCAGGATCCAACAAAAAGTGGACACGATTGATCGTCCACTCGTCAACTTCCACGCCTGACTTGGAGACCAAAGAAAAACATAGAGTGGATGCAACCTAACCATCCACTCCCCAGCTCATACTTGAAGTTCGCTAAAATAGTTGTGCCTTTCCTAAAGCCTAGCATGACCAAGGTCCAAATAAAGTGGACGCGATTCAGCCGTACATTAACTCCTTCCCTTAGCACAGGAGGCAGTTCGAAAGCTCGACTTAAAGTAGGAGTGACATACTACTTATTCATCAACTACCACCTTCAACACATGGAAATGACTACATCTTAAGGTGGACGTGACCTGACCATCCAACCCAAGCATGGATGTGATCCGACAATCCATCGCCTACTCCCTTCCTTGACTTGACAAGAGGAGCCACAACCATCAAGTAGATACAAATCGATCGTCGCACTTGCCAAGTTCTGTCCTTGATGCTGGGGGCAAAATTCCATTCCATGAATGAATGTAATTCGACTATCCATTCGATAACTATTACCTTGACTTGGCATATGGAGTATAAATCAAAAACGGTTGCGATTGACCACTCATCAAACAACTCTAAGTCCCCAGAGTGCGGACTGGAGTATAAATATAAATGAGGCGGAGATCGACCGCCCGCAAAACAACTCTAAGTCCCCAGGGTGCGGACTGGAGTATAAACATTATTCGGGTGGAGAACAACTACCCGTGAAACAACTCTAAGTCTATAGAGTGTGGACTAGAGTATAAGCATAAATAAAGTGGAGACAGATCGCCTGCGAAACAACTCTAATTCCACAGAGTGCGGACTAGAGTATAAACACAAATCGGGTGGAGACCGACCCCCGCGATACAACTCTAAGTCACCAGAGTGCAGACTATAGTATAAACATAATTTAGGTAAAGAACAACCACCCGCTAAACAACTCTAAGTCCCCCAAGTGTGGACTGGAGTATAAACATAATTTGGGTGGAGACCGACTGCCCGCGAAATAACTTAAAGTCTACAAAGTGCGGACTACAGTATAAACATAAAGTGGGTGCGATCCGACCACCCATCAATTAAATATTATTCCTAGAGTGTGGATACAAACATAAATGAATAGATGAGTAGAGTTTGACCGTTCTCTATTTTACAAACTACGGCCTAAAATCGAGGGGAGGAGTATAAACTCACTATGAATGGAACTCGACCATCCACGAGCTAACTCCATTAACCCAAGACTGGGGGCAGGAGTACAAATCACTAAAAGTTTAATACAATAACTCACTATAGCTTTGACATAGTGTTCTTTACGACTTAAGGCAATGACTGCAAGGAGGCCTTAGTACAAAACTAATCAGAACGATGTCTGATGTTATGTGCGACTGACAATATTATGTCGTTGGGTCAACGATCAATATCAATCCACACCAAACACAAACAAATGTGACCCAATTGTCCTTTAAAAAACTATGATTACTAGAGTCTGGATAGGAGAATAAACCACGAAGATTTGATCATTAATTCTCCAGTACCCTCCTTTGATCCTTAAGGAGGAGTAAGAAACTGGATGAGCATGACCTGACTGCACCTGAGCAAACTCTTTCCCTAGATCTGATTAGAGAACATGGATAAAAGTGGATGTGGTTGATCATCCAGTACCTAACTCATACCTAAAATCTGACGGAGCATCGAAGTAGTCCCCCTGTAAGAAAAGCCGAAATACAATCCAGGATAGGCGAGACTCAGTCTTCCATTAACTAACTTGATCCCGCGATTCAACGGGTAAGAGTGTAAAGCTAAAGTGGACTTGACTTGCCTTCCTACTTATCGATGTATGCCCAAGACTTGGGGGCACAAGTGAGAAACAATATGAACGTGAACCGACCATTCATCGATCAAATCTATGTCTTTGGAGCTTAGATGGGACTATAAACATAGCTAGGGAAAGACTCAACTGTCCATGCAGTGCATTTATCAAACCGAGATTGGGAGCAAAAGTGTGATCATCCAAAGATTGGCTACGATAACTTAATATTGTGACTTATATATAGTGTTTAAAATGACTCGAGGCTACAACTGGAAGGGTGCCTAGAGATAGAATCATCGAATCGATGCCCAAGCTCATGGGCAGCTGAATATCATTCCAACCTGAACGATAAGAAAAAGTTCGCTTGTACATTGAATGGAAAGCACGTTACTCGAATACACAAGCAGATTCAAACTCAAAGTAAAGCCTGCTATACAACTGCACGCAACTCAGTGCTGACCCCTACTTGACATTTGCTTCAACGTGTTTCTAAGCTAGATCTTTGGCCATTTACAAATAATCACTCAAAGGATTTAGAGCCCTTCACCATCAGACTTAATAACTCATGACAAGACTCTGGGATTCGACCGGAGTAACCATCATCATTGAACGTCCCAACCAGATTTCACGTTGATTGTTACGCAAAATAGTTATGTTTGGACTCAAGGAATCCAAGGCTGTAGCTGCTGAGCTGACAATCGACATTACAGTCACCCATGGCGGCCATTCAGGGGTACTAAAGATCGGATCACAGCTCTTGCAACGATGATGAAGGAATTAGCTAGCTTTCTCCGAATGAATCTTAATATGTTCACTTAGACCCATTTTGACATGCTTGCGATCTCACCAACTATCGCGAGCCATGCATTGAATATCGACCCAAGGCTTGTCCCGGTGAAATAAAAGCAACGCGGCACGGATCTAGAGGGATATTCTACACTTAAAGAGGAGTTGGATAAACTTAAAAACAATAGGTTTGTCCGTGACACCTTCTGCCCGAAATGGGTATCCAATCCAGTTCTTGTGAGAAAAGCTATTGGAAAGTAGTGGTCATGCGTCTATTATTCAGACCTGAGTAAGGCATGCCTGAAATATAGCTTTCCACTTCTGAGGATCGACTAGCTGGTAGATTTAACAATTGGATATGAACCGCTTTCATTTATGGATGTGTACTCCGGATACAATCAAATCCCGATGCACGTCCCCGACAGAAGCACACCGACTTCATTAACGATCTAGAGCTATATTGCTATGTTGTGATGCCATTTGAACTAAATAATGCCGAAGCTACTTACTAGCGACTAGTCAACAGAATGTTCAAAGACCAGATCAGGCGACTAACGGAAGTATATGTGGATGATATGCTCGTGAAGTCACGACAATCAAACGACATATCGATGACTTAACGGGGATATTTAGTATTACACGAAAATGTGAAATGCAGCTAAATTCCTTGAAATTCTCTTTAGACATTGCGTCAGGGAAATTTCGAGGTTTCATTGTCAACTCTTACGGAATCAAAGTTGGTCCCGAGAAGATTCATGCAATTCGAAACATCTAGGTACCGAAAACGATTAAGCAGGTACAGAGCTTAACTAAGAAGGTTACCGCCGAGTCCGCGGGTGTGGCGCAGTGGAAAGGAGGCCTGGGTTCTGGTAAAAAGACCCAGGTTCGATTCCTACCATGCGCTTCCCTATCCTATATAAATTTACCCGGGGGTATGGGGGCTTGGATCAGCGGACGACTTTACTATACCCTCCTCAGGAGTTTACCGGTCCGCCGGGTTCTCCTGGGTTTTCAAAAAAAAAAGGAAGAAGGTTACCGCCCTAAGGTGCTTTATCTCTAGGGCCACCGGTAAGTGTACTCTCTTCTTTGACCTAATTAGGGGATAAAAAAAACTTTGAATGGATGCAAGGTTGCATTAATGCATTTCATGCTTTGGTAGATCACTTAGAGACCTCTTATCCTATCCAAGTCGCCAGATCACAAAGATTTATACATCTATTTAACTATGTCGGTACATGCCATAAACACTACAATGCTATGCGAAGAGAAATGGATCCAAAGACCAGTATATTTTATAAGCAAGCAATTGACAGGCTCACCCCATTAACACCTATACCGACCAGCCGTTAGGATAGGTCGTACAACAACCTTAGACGTCTAGAAGTTTGCTCAAATGGAATATCGAGCTAAGCCAATTCAATATTACTTATCTCTTCGGGGAGCTATCTCGAGACAGACATTAACAAACTTCATCTCTGAATTCACTACATTAAATGATGATCCATAGAGCAGTGGAGAACCAACCAACCGATGGAAAATGTACACGGATGGAGCATCCAATGATCGGTGTTCTGGCGCCAGAGTTGTGTTAATGACACCCGAGGAACGATCGATCTGCTATGCCCTGAAACTCGACTTCCCTGCAACGAATAATGAAGCTAAGTATGAAGCCTTGATTACCAGTCTCAAACTTTCTAGAGAACTGAGAGTAGAAACTTCACATATCATTTGTAATTCCTCGTTAGTAGTATACCAAGTCAGGGAAAATTATCTTGCGGGGGGCAACATTTTGCTCCTTATCTTAGTTGGGTCCACAAGCCACTGGCCGACTTCGAGTGTGTAACATTACTTACATCTTTGGAGAACAAAATGAAAAAGGCAAGTCACTGGCCATGCTGGCTAGTACTAAGGATGCGCAACAAATAGACTTTGTCTTGGTTGAAGTACTTTACGTTCCAAGCATTGATAGACGAAGATCGACTAGATTTTGGAGACGGAGCCAGAAAAGGAGTCATGGATGACTCCTATCAAAGACTATCTATAACGGGGAATTTTTCCTGAATGGAGGAATTAAAACTGATAAATCCTCTTAAAAGCTCCATGCCACGTCATCTAAGGAGGAGTCATGTATAAAAAGGGTTTCTTCATTCCCTTGTTTTGGTGTATTGCTCATGATGAAATCAAACGCATCTTAAGAGAAGTCCATGAAGAGGAATGCAATGATCACACTAGGAGTTAAACCCTGACAAAGAAAATACTCGGCTACAAGTATTACCAGCCAACGATAAATCGAGATGTGGCCGATCACACTACACAATGCGACGAGTGCTAGATGTTTGCAAAAATTCCGAGAGCCCCGCCTACGTAAATTACTCAAATGGACCGTTCATAGCCGTTTGCCACTTGGGGTATTGACGTCATCAGCATCTTATCGATTCCAAAGATGGTGCGAAGTATGCCATTGTAGCAGTGATTACTTCACTAAATGGGTTGAAGCAAAACTTTTACCACGATCACGACGAAGAAAATAATCAACTTCATTGTCCAGAATATCATCTGTTGTTTTGGCCTTCCACAAACCATTATAACTAATATTGGAACCTAATTTGACATCGCTAAATTTAAAGACTTCTTCAGTCGGCATCATATTGGAAAGAGATTTGTGGTGGTTGCTCGCCCTCAAGAAAATGGATAGGTTGAAGCTGTGAACAAAATCATGAAGTCGATTCTAAAGAAATATTTGGAAAATGATGGAGGTAAATGGGTGGATGAACTCCCAACAGCATTACAGGCTTATAGAACAACCCACGAGTCTGCAACTAGCCATACTCCACTCACTCTTGCTCACGGCTCCAAGGCCATCATCCCTGTAAAACTTGAAGTCCCCTCTCATCAAGTGGCTGATTACAACCCTTATTTCACAAAAAATATAAATAAGGAGCTGTAATTAAACTAGAAGGAATTGGTGATGACTCGTGAGCGTATAAAACGCATCTGGGAGCCAATGACAAGAACGTGTACCTGAACATGCACGTGCATATTCAAAAAATCCGATTTCTTGAAATTGACAGAAATTGAATTTTCACATGGAGTTATTAATGAAAAATTGGATCAGATAGCCAAAGCTTATTAGCCCTGTAGAACCGAACACAGATAGAAAGTAATGGAATACAATCCTGAATTTATACCATTGGAAATCGACCAAGCGTTATGATGATCATAGAGGGATACAACACTTTCAGAAGATAATTCAACAGAAGGATAGCGACTATTTAGGAAACTGAATGGATTTCTTTACGATGACTCTAACTTGCTTCAATTCATAGCACGTTCGATACGCAATAAGCCGTACTTTAGGTGGCAAGTGTCATCCGACCTTTCGGCCTGGCTATATTCATACCGACTGCATAAGTTAGACTAGACGATCATCAAGGAAGATAGCTCAGAGAGATGATTATCAGGCTCAAAGATCAAGCGCAGGCAATGATATGAAGCAGCGATCAACCGAGGCTCTACCATTTTTATTCTTCACTTTTGTACTAATGGTTCCCTGCTGATCTTAACACTCTTGTAATGTTAATCAAGTGGAAGATCAATAAAAATAAGAAGTGGATGTATGCCAAGATTGCCGAACCACTATAAAACTCTATGTGTTCATTTATGATTTTTGCTCTGTTTTAATTTCATTCTTCATTTAATCTCTACTAGATTCTATTGGGCGTTGATGCCAATTTTCGACGTCAACAAATAATATTGAGAGAATTAGATAAATAAATAATAAATGATGTTATTTATGGATTGAAGATAGTTTATATAAATAATAATTATTTAACAATTTTACTAAAATAAAAGTATGGAATTAAATAATGTTATTATTTATGATTTGGGGAAATTCATAAATATTAACACAAATTATATTTAATTAATATTTTTGGAAGTTTATTAATTAGAATGTGGTTTTGTGGCGAAGATTACTATTTTTGATTTAAAATATGATGCTTTAGGGTAATTGAAAAATAGAGTAACATAAAGGAATTTGAAGTATGTTAGTGCTTTGAAGAATTATTATTGTTTCTGAGATGAATAAGAAAAAGTAGGATTTACAATAAACAATAATAAAATGATTTAAGAGAATAATTGATGTAAATATATTATTTTTATGGTTGTTGAACGTGATTGATTGTTAGTTTTAATTGCAACATATGTTTGATGTTTTATGATGGTATCACATTTTGATGAGTGTGCGATATTTTAGCATTATTACTACTAGTGGATGGGTAGTTAATTATAAAATTTTATGATGGATGTTTTGTTACTAATGTTGATTGGATCGGTACACATTTGTTGATTTATCTATATCACTATTATGTGGTAATTAGCACATATTTGATGATTTACACTTACATTGATGATGCGTTACTAAAATGGATAATTAGAATGCATGTAATCATATTTGTTTTTTCATCTTCTTGTTTGATGATTGGGATTAACATTGAAAGCTGTTGATAATTGATGGACGTGTGTTGTTGGTGTTGTTGTTGTTCTTACCCCATATAATGATTTGTTGAGATTGATAAGTAGGAATACTATTTTCTACTTTTAGTATTGCATTGGTTGTGCTGGTTGCAATGATTGCATTGGTTGCATTGATTGTATTATTTGCAATGGTTGCATGGATGCTATGGTTGCAATGTACTAACAAGTATTTGGATGTAGGAGAAGAGTAGGAAATAGAATTATGTAGGCTTGATCTCCTAAAGAGTTACATAAGTAATCTTTTCCTGTGCAATATTTGCTAGATCCCTTAGGTTGGGCTAGGGTGTATAGGTTTAGGTACAGTCCACACATAGTTGAAACATTTTTCCTTTTAATTTTATATATCTATACATGTGCAGGCAGGAGCATAAGAGGGAATGGAAAGTGGATGCAGGCTATGTCATGGATAATTGATTGGTATATTCTTTTATACCATTGTTTTATCTTTTAATGAGTCAATGATAATTAATGTATCGAGTTATAATTTCTGTGATGATGTTGTAACTGTATTATAAGCTAATATATATTTGTATTGATGTTTGATTCTACTGTGAGGTTTCCCTTTTTCTTTATTATTTTACAATTTTAATTTTATCCATGCACGGTCTACCTTTTTGATGTCTGAAATTAGTCATAAACGTATTATTGACATTGTTTATAATTGATTTTAGAAGTTAAAAATAGTGGGCCATCACATGGATCATACAGATTCCAAGCATGTGAATAAGATAAACCCATAATCAAATTAAATTAGAGTAGTACCTTAGAATGTTGCCAAAAGTAGCATCTTGAAATATGAATTGGTGCTCCTCGATTCAATAGAATCGATCTTTAGATCTTGCATGAATTAAGAGATAAGAACAACCTATTGTTTTGATTTTGGAATTTTCTTAGGTTCATGAAGCTACTATTTTCGGCTGGATATAGAGGAAGAGAATAGACAAATGACTATATAAAATAATAATCTTTAAAGGATGTAATTAAAGATAATTAAAGATAGGGGTGATTCACCTTCCTTTAATTATGTTTCAGCCTTTTCATTTCAATTTGAAAAACTCTTCCTCCTCCTCACCTTTAGGAGGCCATAATATGACGAATGAGCCTAAAAATTTCCAAACACGCATAACACTCATCCCATATAAATCCAATTTAAATGTTCTATCAATATCTTATGTCAATACGCATACACATAACATTTTATATATATGCATCTCATTAAATACTAATGGTATTTAAATATCAATAAAGTTTAATAATTAATATTTCATAAATATTAATTAATTAATTAATTTACAACGATTATAAATCAACTAAATTGTGTGGTTTATTTTAAGTATTCATCATTTTGGTTGTGCGACTCAAAGATGTAAATTCAGTCAGGGGTTACTATTAAAAAATTCTCACATTAACGTCGACACGTCATCTTGGCTAGTGATGTGACATTAATTTATCGCTTATACATCTTCTTGGGTGAAATCCAATTATACTATTATAAGTGGTATGAAGTAGCAGCAATTATTTACAACAATTCTATTCGTCAACACAATATCACACTAAGACTTTGAAATTTGGTTTTGGTCAAAATTCCAATATCATCCACATTCAAATCATTTTGTCCCTGTGAAGTTAAAGTGTTTAGCAGTTCTATAGTAGTTGTGGTGTAGAAAGATATAGCCGGGATAAAGCAGAGATATAGAGGGAAATAAACGAAGATGCAAAAGGATTTATTGGAAGTAAACTTAAATATCCAAAGTCAATTCGTTCTCATTCTCGCATCTTTTGTGTAGGAAAAAGAAATATTTTTTAATCTTATATTACAAATTAGAGAACACTGGGATTTATGCAGTCCTGACTTGGTTACTAAAATATATTTCTATCTTATGTTGAGCATTTAGGCTTTAAACACAGGTCTTTACCATAATTCTGTTGATTCGGATTAAAAGAGAACAAGTCAAAATTAATCTTTTTGTATTAATGTTGCTAAAGATAGTGCTAATAAACATCGATTTAGTGGACGTAGCGAAAATTATGGGGCTTTAAGTGAATCTACTGTTTAATAGTGCTAAACTGAAAAGGCGTATTTGCCAAAGACCGTTATGTGCTTTAGTGGGAATTTAGCAAGGCTTTAGTTAGGCATTAACTGCATAGGTTACCCAAACACAAAGTCCTTGGTTCAATAATAACAATTATTATTAATTGTACGGCTCTGGCCAAAGACTTTGACTTTGAGTTGTCAGTGATACTAACCCCATATAACTGAGGAGTTGAGTTCTCTATTGAATAGTGTTTCACATTCAATGCTTCAACTCAAGCCCAACTATAGTCATTCAATCGATATCATGCCATAATTTAAACTATAATCAAAGTGGAGCGTCTATGTTGAATTTTAATAGTATTCTTAAGTTGAGAGAATTGTGTAACATCATCGCTTTAAGTTTCTTTGTTTGACCTTAGTTATATTAACCAATAGAAAACTCTTGAGTGGTTCATTCCATAGCTAATAACTATCAGTATGTAATATTGGTGCCTCCAACAGGTATAAGTTAAATATTGCCCAACATTTGAAGAACATTATGCACTCCAGTATCAACGGATGAATCGATGTACTTTCTCAAAACATCTCATCAAGGAATATTTAAAACAATATGTTATTGTTCAATGATATTAAATTTTCATAATCACAACATATTGTAATTACCATCACATAACATATCATTTAAGGATTTTCTATTTAATATATTTTAAATTAATTACTTAATTAATTATATCACAATATAGCAAATATATATAATATAATAAAACACTTTTATTTTGAACAAGATTGGTTATGAGTTAGATATATGTAACAAATTACAAAATTACCCTTATGGCATACCCCTAACTCTATTAATCTTCCACTTGCACTTGGGCCTAATTATGGAATCTCATTCTCATCCCTACGACCAGTTTGGTCAGAACTGGTCGAGTTAGAACCTTTGTGAATGGAACTTCTATGTTATCCTTAGTGTCCACTTTTTTAATCACAATCTCCTCATTAGTGACGAATTTTCTAATATGGTGAAACTTACGACAGATGTATCTTGACTTCTTGTGAATCCGAGGTTCCTTTGTGGTTGTTATCACCTAAACATGTTGTGGGTTTCTCAATATTTGGAAACACTCATAGCACATCCATAAACTTGCGCATCGAGACCCCTTCTTTGCTATTTCATTAAGGGTGATTTATCGAGCCTTTATCGTTGAATCAACTACTGTCACTTGCTTGGAACTTTTCCAATAGATCGCTCCATCATTCAGTGTAAATACATAACTAGAAAACTATCCTTGCCTCGACATATATTCTTAATTCTCAATATAGCTATGAGCTTCTATAACTCAGAATTTGATATCAAGTATAAGATGAAGTACCTTCCATATCTTGATTAATCATGACCTATTTATCAAAATTATCATCATGTTTCCAACATTTTGACTTCTTTATCCCTTGCCTAGAATCAAAGTCAGTTAAGTCCGAGCACCGGTACTCCCGGCCTTGTCTTATTCAAAAACTTTGATTCTAGATCTCATAGATAAAAGAAAGTCTACTCATCGGCTTTTAAAGCTAAATATAAGGTGACTTATTTTTTGTAAGCGCGTCAACATTTCAGTATTATTTATCATATTTGTTTTATGTTACTTAGTAGCATTGACAAAGAAATCTCTTGCGTAAAACAAAGTATTTTTAAAACAATCTTAAAACCAATTCCACAAACTCCACTTTGCAATGTTTCTTCTGAATTATGGGAACAATTGGCCCCTTTAAATCAAATACATAAATTTCAACCCTCTTTTAAAATACTTTTAAACAAAGTTTAAACTTCCATTCACATCATAATTTAAATCCATTACCCTCAAAAGTGAACATGACTTTGAAAAGTAAGGGGATTTCTTTTAAATAAACCACTTGTTAAGCATCTCAAGTTAAATTCTTTCATATCTCAAATCTCTTTAAATATTTATATATAAAACGTTACTTTAAAACAATCCCTTAATATTGTTTAGAAACTCCTTTCTAAGATAAATAAGTTTTATAATGCGAAAAACCTTTACTTTAAATTTATAAATGCCATTTAAAAATAATCTTAAAACTTCAAATTTTTGTAAAATACTTATATAACAACCCAGAATTTTACCGCTTTGATTTGTGAATTTAAGGTTTTGAATGGTAAAATAACCCACTTTTAACTACTAATTAATAATGGTGAACTCATTTTCAAAGTTTGTTTACAAAAATAGGTAGTTCGATGAAAAATTAAAAATGCGAGCGAAAATTGTTTTTCGAAATTTTGACTTTTCAGTGATAAAAATTTATTAGAACATGTTGAGTACACTAGTATATACATATATACAAATAAGAAAATAAGTTCACTTAAACTGGTTTGATTTAAAATTAATTAAAATTGTATAAGTTAATAAAGTAAAGGCGGAAATTTCTTTTATAATTTAAAATTTACAAAACACAAAAAATAAGGTAAAAGTACATCATAAAAGGAGATTTGATAGAGTTATGTGACTTAAAGAGGGAGAAGCATGTGTTGTCAAATTTTTAAAGAAATGTGACGACTGCCCTGCACCTCCGGTTCCCAATATACCAGAAAAGAGCGGTGCGGGGGTACTCGATCGACATAGAACGGAAGCCAAGGTTAAAAGAAAGAAAAGAACCCAACATAGAACCTGTAGAACATCTTACGACATACATATGAAATATAATATAACAACATAGATGTAAAACAGGTGAGACAATGATACAATCAAATGAACCATAGATAAGAACAACAAAGTGCGTCAGGTTCACAAGCTATACAAAAATCGGATAAAGAGTTTGTACATCCTATACCCCTAAAATAAACTCTAAAACAATCTCTAATAATACAGGTACTGAAATAGCTCTATAGTACTACACAATAATATAAGCAATAATAAGCTCCAAGTATAGAAATATAAAACGTAGCCTTCTGCTCGTACTCCATACAGCTCCGTGCGCTATCCAGACCTGTTATCCATAATCTACTCATTTAAGAGTATCCAAGGTAATAAGAAGAAAATCATAAAACCTTGAGTCAGACAACAGTTTGGTGTCAGCGACATGTCATCTCAAAAATACTATAAAAATTGTATACAATAAATATGGACATAAGGTATGTAGAACCATATCTGACATGTCCCTGCATCCAAAGAGCTAGCACAATATAGTCGATATATCCTAATCTACTTAAAGTCATATAAATGTACTAAAATCAAAGTATAGTGTCTAGATATACAATCGAAAATACCTACATAGGGTGACACCCAAGTGTAATAACGACCATAACAAACATAGCATCCATTGGAAAGTCCTCACCACCACTCGTGTGCATTAGATACATAATAACTCGTATGGCACAATCACAAACCAGTGACCCAATCATAATCCCGGGTTTGTTGGTGCTGGAATCCATGCCACTTCTAAAGGCTAGGAACAAGGCCCACAAATGCAAATCCTGGAGTATTCTACTATCGCAAGATCCGAACACATCGTAAATCCAGGTAGGCACCCCCATATACCCCTTCTTTACGAGCACACTAGAAGCCTTCAAGTTATCAATGAACCCTTTGAACACATCTCTATAATGGAACTCAACCGTTATTCTATCCCGGCTATCTCTATAGTAGGACACCATCGCAAATCCTACTCCCAAGTCCCCATTGTTAGACTTGCCCTTGTGGCCAACGACTCCTAATGTTAAGTTGTTATCTTCAAAACGCCTCTAGACACCCATTGCAAGCCATAGAGTCATGGTACTAAGTCCTAAAGTCATCATGTCATCGACCTCAAAGCACCATGCCATCCTTCCCTAGTCACTGCACGGAGTCCATGGTCATCTCGAGTCATCCCCGAGTCATCCACCCTTACCCCTCATCTATTCATCAAAGACCCTATATTCTACCACTATGTCCGAAGTTCATAGCCAAACCACATGATCTACCCCTGCTGATCCATCCTACGACCAATCTAAGCTAGATGAAAGCCAAGACACGCCATCAAACTGAGTTTTATGTTGGATGCCGCTCTACCTTGTCACTGAGCAGACCATCTTGACTGGCCACCGAACCGCCCTTCCACCGAATAGATTCCCCTGGTCAGCCACCGAGCACCCATTACCACCGAACTGCCAACCCATTGAATGGGCAATCCTATTTGGTCACCTACCATCCATCCCGCCAAACAACCAAACTTGTTCGATCATTAAGCCAAGCCCAACCATCGAACCGAACTCCATGATCAGCCACCGCTCTATCCATCCCACAAAACCAAGCCTAGTCCAAACCAACTTAAGCCGAACCGATTCCCTATAGCTCTGCCAAGTCTAACTTCATATCGATTTCACTGCTACATCTCGTTCTTCGATCCTTATGCATCTTATATGCAACGATACAACTGTTGACAATCTCAAGTCGATTCATCAAAGCTATGTCTCAAGGTCCCTAATTCTAGGTCGCTCCGATGAGCATTTCAACCATACAAGCATTCATATAGGCACAACACAGACAAGAATGCAAAATCAACATCTAAACATCCAAACACACATAAAACCATAACAATTCATCGTATAATACACTCTAAGATAACCTATCATATAAAGGCAACCATACTCCAAGCGATATGACTAAAGTACTATAGAAGTCCAAAAAATCATTTTATTTTAGGTTCGACTTAGAAAACAACTTTCAGACGTTAGTTTGACTTTAAAAATGGGTTGAAAACATACCGAAACTTATAAATACATATATGGGAAAGTGAGAGATGATAAATCACTCATTAAACATTCAAAGATGGAGATTTACACGCAGGCAAATCCGAAAACACTAGTTAAGGTATGATTTCCTTTCCAAAGTTGTAGATTTGAAGCTCCCTGATGAATTCCCTTGCTTATCTATGGTTTGGACGAGAAATGGAAGAAGCTGGGTGAAGAGAGAAACAATGGACGTTGGGCTGGAATAAGAAGTAGTAGAAAAAGTGATTTGTGAGAGGGTGGCACTCCTATTTATTGGCATAACCCCAAGCACCCCCTACCCTAAGTACGCCGAATAGAGCATGTCGAACCGAGCACACCAAACCAAGGCAGCTCCTTCCTAAGCTCCATGCATGTCTAGCACCTACCAGAGCCAAATCTTCGAATAACTATATCTCCTAGTCAGAAGCTCCATTCCACTATTATGACCACTCTAAAAAAAGGAAACCATCGTATATCTTTCTAATGGAAGTTTTCTCGAACATTAATTTAGCTTCGACCAAAAGTTACAAATAATACAAGCTTCCAGGGGTAAAATCATTTGGAAAAATTATAAAGACGACGTATGTCACTAATAGGCATTTCCTAAAGTCCTACGGCCACATATGAATTAATTTGTTTTTACAATCCTTCGATACATAAAATAAGGGCCTTTACACTCCCCCTGTAGGAATTTCTCTCTCGAAATCCTAATTCAAACAAAGAAAAATCAAACATAGTTGTCCCGCATGCCTATCATCCATGAGCAAACATGTTAAATATCAAAAATGCACAAAAAAGCAACAAATGATATCTACATCTACCCTAGCATGGGGGATACTAAAAAATCCTATATGCTATCAAAAGTGAAATTAAGTGTAATAAAATGAAGTCTCACCAAGTAAAGAGCTCCGAATAAGTAGACCTCATGATCTCCTCGGTCTCCCAAGTACAATCGCCTTAGCTCTCACCCCACTGAACCTTCACTAGCTCTACCTTCTTCCTTTTAAGCTGTTTCGTATCCTATCGTATGATACGAATAGACCTATAAGGTCTTGATGCTTTTGGTTTAATCTCTATATCATCAAACAATCTGGTTGGACTATCATGCCTGAGTCATGCACAAACTTTCGCAAGTGAGATACGTGGAACACATTGTTCACTCCCGCCATTTTTTGGGGAAAGTCAACCTATAGTCAAGATTTTCTCTCCTCTCAAGTATTAAAAATGGACCAATAAATCTCGATGCCAACTTCCCTTTAGTACCGAATTGAATAGCACTCCTCAACGGAGAGATCTTGATGAAAACCATATCCCCGACAAAGAACACTAAATCACATTTTCTCCTATTAACGTAGCTCTTCTTCCTATCTTAAGCAACCTTCATCCATTGTCGAATGATCTCGATCTTCTTTGAAGTCTCCCTAACCATGTATGGCCTAAGTATCAGTTTCTCGCCTGCTTCCAACCACAAGAAGGTGTGTTGCACGGTCGGCTACATAAGGCCTCAAATGGTGTTATACCGATGCTGGATAGATAACTATTATTGTATGCGAACTTTATTAAATACAGATGATCGTCCCATAATCTGCCAAAGTCTAGAATGCAAGATCATAAGAGATCCTCTGGAATAGATTCACCCTCTCGGTCTTCCCGTCTTTTTATAGGTGATAACCTATACTGAGATGCAGCTCAGCTCCCAAAGCTTCTTCTAAGCTCTTCCAAAATCTGCTAGTGAACAAAGGGTCTCTGTTGCTCTCGATGCTCTTTGGCACACACAATGGAGTTGAAAGACCACTTTACATACAACTAGGCCAATTTGGATTCCATTCTATTTGACTTGACAGGTATGGATCAGACACTATTCGTCAATCTATCTATTATGACCCAAATACTATCATACCCTCCTTTGGTTCTCGGTAGTCCATCGATGAAATCCATCGAAACATGCTCCCACTTCACTTAGGAATCTCGAGTGGTTGTAATAACCCACTCGGCTTCTTTTGCTCTGCCTTTACCTACTGACAGTTCATGCACTTTGAGATTAATATCCCAACGTCCTTCTTCATCCTTCCTAATAAAATGCATTCTTCATATCATGGTATATTATATTGCCACAGGGATGTATAGTCAATCTTGAATGATGGCACTTGTGGAGTAACCCATCGACATCAGGAATAAACATCTTCAATCCTTATGGAGCCAACCTTCACGGTCGAGCCCATCCTACTTCAACACCTCAGACTCCACTCCTTCCTCTATCTTTGCCATGATCTTCCCTATTCTAGCATCTTGTCTCTGACTACTGTCGAACTGCTTAATCAAGGCAGTTCTTATCATCAGGCTAGCCAATATTTTCGGCTCTAGCTCACACCAAGGCCTAAAATCATAGCCATCAATAAATTCTAACTACTTCCATTCTAAGAACATCGCTCCTAAGCTAGCATGTCTTCTATTTAAAGCATCAACCAACTGAAGATGATCCATTCTAGAGATCGATTGTATATAGGTTCGCTATGGATGCTGGTAAATTTTGACCGAGTCCAGATTGAGCTACAATTAACATGATATGACAAGAAAATCTATGAAAGCCAATATTTCAAATTTCAATTCGATCGGAGTTCGTATGCTAAAGTTATGGATCAATCAAATTGATTGAGAAACACGTTCTGTTCGTATCCATAAGTTCGCATTGATACATTTCGTATCCATCTGCTTCGCATCGATCCCTTTCATATCCATCATGCCTACTATACTTTGTATCCACTTTTCCTGGTTCTATTTCTATCCATCACATTTACTCTGCTTCGTATCCATCAATTGAAAATAATTCATATCGATGCCAATTGCACAGTTTGTATCCATCGATCAACAATCGACACGAATGAGCCACCAAAGATTGATATGAAGTAACACCTTCTATCAATACAAAACAAGACAAGCATAATCGATATGAAGTATCTGCATGTAGTCGATGCGAAACATCTCCTAAGTCATCGATACGAAGCGGCCTCAGACATCGATGCGAAATGAAGATGAAGGCATCGATACGAAGTGAATGCACCAGGTCGATACAAACAAAGCCTATAGAAGTGGAAGACTCGGTCACTCGGCAAAAAAAGAAAATCGATCCTAAAGGTTAACGCCACATCATCGGTCACCACGTGAGTAGAAGCGATGTGAACTCAGCATCCTTTGATAAATTCAAACTTGCATCGATCATAACTCAAGATCTACAAGTACAAATGCCACCAAATTTTCATAGGAGCTTGCGTACAACCTCAAGAATGTTCATGATCAATCTTGACTCGATTGGAAAAAATCTTGATCAGTACGAATTTCATTCATATCGATCACGGATCGAGTCCAAACGACTGAGGATAGATCACATGGGCCAACCCACGTGAGAGAAGAAGTCTTCCGAGATATGAAAGAGATATTTGCTGCCTACGCCTATAAATAGCAGTCCGGGACCTTCTAAAAAAGGGCTTTTGGTTCTTCTATGTCAAGACTCTGTCAATATTATTATTGTACTCAAATTGTACTATTGTAATTCGTTGTAATTAGCAAGCAAAAATCAATAAAAGTAAACCATTTCATAGTGGACGTAGGCCATATGCCGAAGTACTCTAAATCGTTGTGTTTCTGTGTATTTTTCCTATTTATCAATTGGTATGTTTGTTAGATCTTCCTAATTTTCCATTTATATTCTTCATTTTATCTCTTCAAACACATTCGAAGAGTGTTGTGCCCAATTTTGGTACAAACATTTTGGTGCTTTTACTGAGAAAACCCAGTTTTTCTCCTGCTCATTGGTTCTACTACGTCTATCGGATTGCAAGAATCTAAGGAGAAGATCCAGATTTCAAGTCTACAAGTTCTTTCATCCTATTCAGATTTGTGCCAAGTCTTGGGGAGAGCTTCGCTATCCACCATGGTCAATACTAGGACTACATCAACAGTTGCAGATCCAGAAGTACGGGACAGACAGAATCCCGCATAACTTCCTCCTACTGACCAGAATGCTGTCGGACCTTCAGATCCATAGGGTCCTGTCACTAGGGAAGAGTTTCAACTACTACTGCAAGAGCTGACATAAAGCCGCCAACAGCTTACTCAGCAACTCCGTGCTAACGTGGAATAACCAATCAACTGAATCAACAACGACGAAGGAGATCCAGAAGGGATCAGGCTTCCTATTCATCCACTGAGAGTTTAGCCTCTTCTGACTACCATCATAGATCCATGCGCCCGCGGCTGGACAAAAGCTATACACAGGCTACTGGACATCAGCGCATGTTGAATCTTGCACAACCGAGAGTTGGCCCGTTAACCAGCCATCAGGTTAGACCCTCTTTCCGAGGAGGTACTGTCCCTTGTCATACTACCAACAATCATTCTGCTACCACCACCTTTGAGTTGGAAGTTGATGCTCGGAACCGAATGGATCTGACCGACCGTCAACGCAATTATACTATGGAATCTTATATTTCTGAAGATCTAGAACCAAGGTGACGAGATATGGACCGTTGACCACGATTAGCCCATCCTCGCATTGTGGAACCCGACCACACCTTGGCACAGCATGCCCAAAACATCTAGATGCTAGTATCCCTACAATTATACGTCAGATGATCCGCGAAAGTCGTGGCCTCCCCAATGACCACTGGGGAATCTCCTAGAGTCATACCCCTTTCGCTGATGATATACTCTATGCTAAACCACCCCGACGATTCAGAATACCAACTCTACCCATTTATGAAAGAAGCTCTAATCTTATCCAGCACATCTTAAAATACGAATGGTTAATGAATGCTGCACGAGCCGATGATGTGATCAAGTGCCGAAGTTTTCCAATCTCCTTAGGGGGCATTATAACTATGTGGTTTACTCATTTACCACCTCTATCTATCTCATATTTTGACCAGCTGGCAACGAAGTTTGTTGAACAGTTCCACATGTATGTCACAGGGCCGAAAGATGTTAATACCTTATCCAGTGTCACTCAAGCTCCTGGAGAGGCATTAGACGTTATATGGAGATGTTTCATGCTGCATGCGCTGAAATTAGTAATCCAATAATAACTCAATTCCGATGGCATTAACTAAAGGGATCGATCTTGATTTCGAATTCGACAACTGAATGGCCGAAAATCCTCCTATGTCATTAGACCGTTCGTATTCCAAGGCAGCCCAGTTCTTGAGAAGGATGGATGCAAACAGTTAAGGAAAAAGGATGAAGCAAGGCCCAAGGTCGAAGGTATCCAAAGCAATTTTGCTACTAAACAGACTGTGGAGAGTTTCGAAAAGGTGCAATTGAACATGCAGAATAAACAGAATCAACAGAAAGGCAATGGAAATCAAAACAGGAAACAGAATTAGAATCATAGGCCACAAGATATGGCTTCTATGTTTAACAATTATACTCCTTTAAATACGTTGCTGGAAAATGTGTATTTGCAGACCTGCAATACTATTCAATATAAGAAACCTGCTCCGAAGCAATCGTCAGAAAAACAGATTCAGACAGGAAAGTTTTGTAGATTCCATAGGTATGGCCATAATACGAACGAGTTTCGTCATTTACAGTATATTATTGAGAAGCAGATATGACGGAGAAAGTTGGAACAGTTTGTGCGGGCATCGCAGTCAGGAGGTGTGGGCCCATTGAATCAGAACCATATACCGAATCAGGCAAGACCGGAGGAACCCGCTCATACTGACGGGAGGTTGGTGATTAATACTGTTAGTGGTGGTTCTCATCCAACAGACCGAAGCTAGAAGGAAATGGAGTCATATGCCAGTTCAATTAGGCATGTGAGCTTCGAAAGTTGTAGTAGTATGGAAGATGGGGTTCTGACCAAGCAACAGAAAACGATGACAGATGATATCATATTTTAAGACAAGAATTTCGATAGAATCGAAGCCCCAACCATTGATCCACTTATCATTTCTTCTCAGATAGGTCCTGCTTGATAAAGAGGGTCTTAGTAGGCAGTGGAAGTTCAGTGAACGTATTATTTAAGTGAGCCTGTGATCGGATGAAGATGGAAGCGAAGGATTTTAAGCCTTGTTAATTCGCATTCACGGCTTCAATGGAAGTGCGACTATACCTACTGGGATGGTGGAGCAACTAGTGGAATTGTGAATTGGAGAACGTCGGAGAGTCCGGATATTATAGTCTGTTGTGTTGGACATAGACTCGTCGTATAATGCCTACTGGGATGGTGGAGCTACTAGGCCAAAGACCGAAGACTGGCTGCTTACCTTGCTCGAGTTCAGGAAATACTAGATCAGTTCGATTATTATGCCATTTATTACATACCCCGAGAACGCAATCAGAAGGCCGATTCATTAGCAAAGTTAGCCAGTACAGGTGAGGCACAACAAATGGGAATCGTTTCCGTGGAGACATTATCTTCCCCAAGCATCGATTAGATGGAATAGGATGGGTATTTGAAGACATTCGTGATAAGGAGTCATGGATGACCCCGTTCAGAAACTATCTTGAGCATAGGACCCTGCCAGAGCACAGGAGTGAAAAAAGACAAGTTCTTTGAAAGGCTTCGCGGTTTACTATTCAGAATGGAGTCATGTATAGAAGAGGATACTCAGTTCCTTTACTCCGATGTTTCGCTCCCATGAAATCAAACGAGTATTGCATGATGTACACGAAGGAGAATGTGGCGATCACACCGAGGGGCAAGCTCTAGCTAAGAAAGTGCTCGGATATGGATATTATTGGCCGACTGTAAATCGCGATGCATCGGATTACACCAGAAAATGCGATAGATGTCAAAAACACGCTCGGATTCCAAGATCCCCTACCGAAATAACTCAGATGCACGGCCATTTGCAGTATGGGGCATTGACATTATTGGCTCTCTACCTCTAGCCAAAGGTGGTGCGAAGTACAACATTGTTGCAGTTGCTTACTTTACTAAGTAGGCGGAAGCTAAGCCTCTTGCTACTATCATAACGAAGAAAGTAATCAACTTTGTGGTACATAACATTATCTGTCAATTTGGCCTCCCACATACCATCATTACTGACAACGGAGCACAATTCGACAGTGTTGAATTTAAGAATTTCTGTCAACGATTCGAAGAAATTTTCTATAGTTGCACATCCTCAAGCGAATGGACATGTTGAAGTTGTTAATAAAGTTATAAAGTTTATTCTAAAAAACGATGGGAAAAGGCCAGAGGCAAATAGGTCGGTGAACATCCTATGGCTCTATGGGCTTACCAGACAAACCACAAATCCACGACCGGCCACACTCCATTCTATCTTTCCTATGGTTCAGAAGCCGTTATTCCAGTCGAGATGGAAGTAACTTCTCATCGTGTGACCTATTATGATCCGAAGACAAATGCTATATTACTTGTCGAATCTCTGGATTTATTGGATGAGTAGCGTGAAGAGGCTGATTTGAGGGCAGCTGCATACCGAAACCGAGTCGCCCGATTATACAATGCGAAGGTCCGACCCCGAACACTTGAACTCGGCAATCTCATCCTCAAAAGAATTTACCTGGTTCCTTCACATATGAAGCCTACGTGGGAAGGACCGTATGTCATCGAATGAAAGCTTGGAGACGACACGTACAAATTATTGACCGTTGACGGTCTCACTCTGCCGTGAGCCTAGAACAACGAGTCTTCGTCGCTACTACACATAACATGCTTTATTTGATCATTTGGTCTACTTTTCATTCGCAATTTGTTTCTGCATTTCGAAATTTGAATTTGTGATAAGGTAACTGATTTTGCCGTATTTTCTTATTTCAGCAATAAAATGCAATCTGTTCGAGCCAGAGCTGTGATTTTTTGAAATGCATCATACGACCATCACTATGCACGAGAGCTAAGTTCCACCATACGGTTGGATTTACTCAAATAGGGAGTGACTGTGATATGACCGGTCACTCGCTAAGTGAAACCCAAGCTTGAGGGCAAGTCATCACACTAAAGCTAAAAAATGGATTGATACACGACAATCCTCTAACTAACTCCAGATTCCTAGAGTGCAAACTGGAGTATAAGCTTACAAATGCGGTTTCGAAGAAGGTGGATTCATCCATCTAACAACTTCGTTCGTATTCAAACCAATTTCTAGGAGGATGGACCCATCCATTTAATGACCTCGCTTGTAAACTCATGGTGGATGTGAGTTGACCATCCACGATCCTGATAGATTTGTTATTCTCGAAGTGCGAATGAATTCCTAAAGCCTAAACAGATGTGACCGACCATCTATCGGCCAACTCTAGATTTCCGGAGTGTGAACTGAAGTATAAACATAAATACCAAATGGGTGTGATCGACCGCCCATCAACTAACTTCGGATTCCCAGAGTGCGAATTAGAGTCTAAACATCGACTAATCTAAAATCTTTGGAGTGCAGATTGGAGTATAAACATAAACGGGGTATGAAGCGACAACCCGTAAGACAACTATGAGTCCTCAGAGTGCGTCTAGAGTATGAACGTGAATCGGGTGTGACTGCCACCCATGAATCAATCTAAGTCCATAGAGTGAGGATGTAGTTCTAAATATCAATAACGTGTGACTGGCCGCCTTTAAAATAACTTAAGTCCCCAGAGCATGGACATATCTCAAAACCTTAATCGGATGTGACCGACGGCCGATGTACAAAAGCAATCCTCAAAGTGTGGATATAATCATCAATTGATGAGCAAATGTGATTCGACCACTCGGACTCGTCTTGCTTCAACTTCATTTCATAGAGTTGAGCCTGATGTAATAAAGGCGAAAAATAATGGCCTACCGATCTTTTCAATTTGTCCCCGATACTAGAGGCAGAACTTAAGTATCAGCCACTGACCAAGACAGTGCAGTATTGGAACTCTACTAATCTTTCGGTCATGTCCCAAAGCCATAGCTTCAGAACTTAAATAACTAAACTCAGATCCAATTCGAAGGATAAAACTTCACAAGTACATTGAATGGAAGTTTGGACGCTGAAATACTTAAGTGAAATAAGCACAAACTATGCTAAAGAAAAAATGAAATTTCATTTCAACCATTCTTTGGAAGAAAAAGTTAAGTGCAAAATTATTCCAAAAAATCCTACAGTAGGGGCCGAACCCACATCTTTACATGGCCTACAAAAAACGAAAATAAATTCCTATCTATCTACCCAAAAATGAGTCGAGAAGACTTGTCTATTCTCTCGTTTTCTTCTTCTTCTTCCTCGGTGTTGACCAACTGGAACTGCTGCTTGGATGCCTCTTTGAGCCCTTTCCTTTTGGCGGTTGATCTCCAGTCGGGGGCATTATGGTAACATCCTCCTCCGAGCTCACATGGATTGGGATGCTTTCAGAGGGCGGAGTCGGAGGGATAGGATCAATGTTAATAGGTGGAGGAGGCACACTGGTGTCAACAACAGTACCTCCAGGATAAATCATTCGCAAAGGGGATGGACCAGGGGCCGCCATCCCACCTCCAAAGCTACTGGCCTGCTCAGCTGCTTCCATCTTGGCATTAATTTCAGCTATTATCTCCTCTTCATGGATTGTTTGGGCATCGTCGGGGATGCTATTAGTTAGGCTCGAGGAGCTGGTCACGATGCTCCTCCGCCCATGACAAATGGTAGATGGGAAAAAGGGTCACTATGATGACAAAGATGTTCCTCCATCATTTGTTCATCAAAAGTACGCGTGCTCCCCTGTGCTCCATCGGTTGGTGAAGTGGCCATTGTAGTGGTCGCTTTAGTAATGAGGACCTCCTATGCATGATACAACTCTTGGGTTGTGGGGGGCACAGATGATGTAGCTCCTATCACTGAATAGAGACAAGGAAAAAGAGTTAGTGATCACTTCAGTCAACGTTTCTGGCTTTGAATGAGCACAAGAAGTGTTCAGAATACCTTCCTCTGATTGGCTCGCGGGTGGCGGAGCAGCTTCAAAGACTTGATCATGAGCTGGAGACAACTACGGTTGATTGGGATTATATGTAGGAACAGAGTGAGGAGCAACCGTAGGTATAGACTCGGGCTGGGTCGACATAAGAGTTTCAGAACAAACATCATGATGCTCAACACAAGAACCCTCTCCAGCCTTCGAATGCTAGGTACCAAGTTTCTCCTTTTCATATGTGATCGTGATGTCGTGGAGAACATTTCTCTCATCTTCACTCAACACCTAGGTCTCTAGTTCAAATTCATTGACTGATTCGGCTTGATGCTCAGCTTTCTCGTCTTCCACCAAGCGGCCCTAGGCATTATACAAGTGTAATGGATAGTTATCGAGCCAGGTTAGGTTTTAATGTTTTAGAACATTAGCGTTGTACGTGACAAGAAGATCTTCGATATCGGCCTCTAACTTGGTCTCTGCCATTCTCACCTCATTCTCAACCCGGGCTTCAGTTTCTAAATTTTAAGCGTTGCTGCATCCCTCTCTTCCCTAAGCATCACAGCATGTTCACATGCTTCCTAGGCTACTTTGTTTGCATTGTCTTTTTCTTTGATGACTTCAGCAAATTTATCCTTAAGCTCCTCAAGAGCGTCCCTTTTGGCCATAACAGTGGTGTTTCGGTGGCCTATCTCCTCAACTAAGGCAAAATACGTCTGTCGCATCCTTTCCATAGACTGATTTGCCTCGTTAGCTTTCTTTTTGGCCTCTATTTCTGATTTCCTGGAAGATTCGACCTTATTGTGAAGTACTTGAATTGTACGGTCCTTTTGAGCGAGATCAGTTTCTAACTTCTTAATTGTTTTCACCACTTAAAGGCCACAACTGATGCTTTGTCCACGGTCTTCATCCATTTCCGGTACTGGCTATAAACGTCATGAATATAGCCATGCATAGTTTGCACAGCCTCAGCTAGAATTCTCTTTAGATGTGGAGGGAAGATGAAGCCGTCAAAACAAATATTTGGGAAGTCTTTTTCAACTGGGCGATTCTGATCACTCCCTTCCCAGTGGGTTCGGTGACAGCTTGCTCAGCAATAGGGAGTTTCAACTTCGATCCTTTGGCATTGTGAATCAGACCTTTGTACATAAGAAGGCGGCCTTTGGTGTGAATATTCCGAGGGTTGTTTCCCATGGCCGGAAGTATGTATTAGAGCTCGAGGAGGCAGGGAAAGTGACCGGGATCGATGTCTATATTCTCTATCTTTGTCCCTCTCCCTTTCATAATGCTCCTGGCTAGATAACTGTGATCGTCGTCTCTTTTAGCCTCCCTTCTACGGGACTCATAATATGAACTGGATGACTGGCGTGCCGAGCGAAGGCTTCCTAGCATAGACTCTCACCTTGTCATCGTATGTGTAAAGTAAAAGAGAAGTTAATAATCTCCAGAATTGAATAGCTTATTATTCGAAATCATGCAGTGCCGTGAAAGTGTATGTATGCATGTGCAAAACCCCCCGACCAGCCGGTTGTTTTGGCCATATTCATAGGAAGTGACTCGCTTAAATCAAAGCGTGGTGGAGCCCTTCCAATCTGGTGTCTTGTTGGAGCGACACATAGTTTGGAATTGGAATATTAGCAAGTCCTTCTAAGGGATTTTCCATTTGTGGGGGAGGAGCCTCCGAGAAAATAACACTGGTGGCTGGCAGAGACATGACTATAGATTTCCATCTTGAAGACTTATGAAGCTCATGAGCAACTGCCTTTCCTCTTCCTCTTTGAATGTCAAGGACTATCTGAGGGCCTAATTACGGGTTCATCTTCGATGGGGCATATCCTCTTCGACGCCCTGCTCAACAATTACAATCCTAGGCGCCCTACGCTTAGCCCATCTTGCCGGGGCCGTCTTGAGAGATCCCTCAAGTCTTATGCTTTGGTTCTGATCAATTAGCCCAATGACCCTCAAATTTTCATTTGTCAGCACCAAGTCAATCTCTCTCACCTCCAAGGCACCTCTTGAAGAATCCGCACTATTTCATTAAATTGGGCACCTTCGGGTTGTGGTATTGCGGCTGTAAAGGAAAGAAAATATTAGATTCAATGTCGGTTACAATTATCCCGTTAGCCACTAGAGAAATTGCAGCACTTACGTCTGACTAACCACCGACTGGCAAACCCTGGAGGGCACCGAACGTAGAACCACTTCATCTTGAAGTAGCTAAGCCTGGTCCACGATCCAATCACCACTTGGCAATTCCTGATTGCCTCTAGGAATGTGAATAAGGGATTATCTCCTCAACTCTTGACGTTGAACAAGTATCTGATTTCTTTCGGAGTCGGGGGTCGAAAGAGATGCTCCATAAAAATGATGAATAGACCGTTCAACAATGCATATCCATTTAGATGTAACTATGACGGAGCGATTCCAAAGAAAGCTCACACTTCTTGAATATATTGGTTAAATGGAGGAAGCATTTCGGCTGCGCATGAATGTCTGTTAAAAGCGTTGAATCCTTCTGGGGGAGAGTGTGGCATGTCGTTCGGTCCTGGTAGCAGAACGTCATCTAGTGGTAGACCATGTCTTAAGCAGATTCTCCCCAACATATCTTTGGATACATTGGATGGTACAGAATCTTGGGGATTCGCAATTAACATTGCTCCTAGTAACTCGTTTGGAGCCGGACCTATAACTTCGGCCGTAATGGCCGACATCTCTATTATCAGTGGAGATGAGCTTTGATCCTCCTGCTGTTGTGAACTCCCGGGTTCCATAACTAATCAACTCAATAAAACCATCATTAGATGATAATAATCCCATGTGTTCACCAGTGTGAAGTGTGTGAATGTGTTGTGTAGTGCAGTGCTATGTAATACTTAAGAAATTCTACAGAATTTGAGAAAATGTTCGAATGATAAGACTTTGAGATTCGACTGGAGCGACCCTCATCGCTGACTGTCACAACCGGACCATTCAAACTTAGGAGATCGATCCAAGTTAAAGTTCGTCAAAATGGTTGAGTTACAGTTCCATTGACAAGCTTCCATAAGCAGTCAAATATGTAGTGAAAAGATAAAGTCCATTTATGCAAGGTGGAAGCTCATTGGAATCATATGTTCAAGTATACAAAGTGATTCGAATTCATCAAGATTCAACTCGGATCGATCAACAAGATTCCAATTCATATCGGTCAGTGAAGCAACTCATATCCATCAAAATATGCGAGTTCGAATCGATCATCGACCGAGGATTTCGTATCGATCTCCAACACGGGGTTTCGTATCGATCCCTAACATGTGATTTAGTATCGACCTCCATCATGGGATTTCGTATCGGTCGCATACAATGGGCGTTCGTATTGATCATCGGCTCCTTAACTTCGTGTAGATTGCTTTAGATCGGTACGAAGTTCCACCACACCAGATTGATACATGACCCCTCCTGCCACCTATCGGTTCCAAATCGATGCGAGTTCTCTGTCCTTGTTCGATGCTAAAGAGATTCCTTCCTTCATCCATCGACACGAGGTTAGGGCCAAGATTCGATACGCATGACTCCTTCTTATCCTTCAGCGGTCCTTCTTCTCCAAATAGCCCAAGCGTCATTAATCCTTCCTTGACCTCACTCCAACCCAACTCGAGCAATGTTTTCACCAGAATTGGGTTAGTTGAATTGGCTTTAAACTCGGGTCTTACCGTTTTTGTGGCAGTTTTGATTTGTTAATTACCTAAATTAAAGAACTAATTCGAAGGATTAGCATGTTGTAATCGGTTCGAAGGCGAAAGGCAATTTTGATTTTCCTTGACTTGGAGCGATACAATGGTAAGGCCGAAGGAAGAATGAGAAAGTGAAAAAATATTCTAAGTGCAAAAAGCCTTATATACGGTTCGACCCAAAGGAAGTGCTGATTCGCCTCCTAGTTAAAATGATTGGTCGAGAGCGGTCTGTGATTGGAGAAACTTGCAGAGTACAATATAAGGAACCTTACCTCTAACATAGTCCTACTTATTCTTGCAATTGTAAGAGTTATGCCTATTCCTCTATAACCACCACTGCCTGTTCTTGACTTCATAAGGCTATGTAGAGATTACCTCCATGGGAGAGGTAAGCAATATAGGAGGATGGAGTCATTTTTAGGGATTCAAGTATGGATTCGCTCTAGCAAGCATATATTTGATGTTATGGTGCTTGGGAGTTTGGTGAAGAGGCAACTAGACTCTTAGAAACTACAGATGAAGCTTTGTGTTACTGGGATTTTGTAACTGGGGAGTGAATGAACATGTTATGGCTTGGGTAGAATTTTGAAGGAGATTCGAGGCTCGGTTTATTTCTAAGATTAAGAAGGGCTTGTAAGTGGAGAAGTTTATGTATCTCCAATAAGGTAATAAGATCGTCTAGGAAAACATTAGTGAACTTACACTTTTGGCTAGATTGGGATGGAAATGATTAATACTCCTACTTTAAAGATCAAAAAGTTCACAATGGGACTCAACCCATCTTTAGGGAGCTTGCTCTTAGTCGTATTCCTATGGGCACTACATTTGAAATTTTGATCTAAGTGGCATTATTTAACTCTATTTCTAGAGAGAACCAAAAGGAGGAAGATGTTAAAGTTGAAGCAAAGCTCAAATTCCAAGGCAAAAGAAAAGAAAATTAGGCCAAGGGTGACCAAGTCGAGCTTAGAAGTGAGGAGCCACTTGCTATAGATGCCATTTAAAGGGGCATGTCACTAAAATGGCATATTCAACCTCCAATTGAAAAATGATCTAATTGCGACCAATTGGGTCATGTCAAGAAGGAATGCCTGTCTCTTCCAAAGTGGACAAGTGGTTAAATCTTATGCTATCCAAGCTACTCCAAGTTCGAGCGCTCGATCTAAGCTCGATATGGGGAAGAACATCATGTTGGAAAGTGTACTTTCTGTTTATGACTTCTTAATATGTGTTTTATTTAATACAAGAGCCTTATGGTTTTTTATTAGTAGTCGTGTTGTTGATAGACAATGCTTATTTCCCCATGTTATTAGTGATTCTCTTATGGTGTCGAATCTCATTAGAGGGTCGATGGATCTTTCTATGATATGTAGAGATAATAAATTGTCTAAGGCTTAGTCCGAATTTTCTTGTGATCCTTATGTGCTTGGTTTTTGGGCTATGGACTTATAATAGGGATAGTTTGGATTATAAGGCAATTGGTTGTTATTGATTATGACGGTTATGTAGTTCGCATGAAGGATTGTAGCAGTAAAGTGCTTAACGTTTACTGTAAGCCTGAGAATTCCATGATTTTGAGCTATTTATAGTCTCTGGATCTCTAACGTAACCAGTTATTGCAAGTTCCTATTATAAGGAAATATTTATATGTATTTGAAGAGGTTTTGGGTTTACCTCTTCATTAATAGATTAAATTCTAAAACAATTTAGAGAGAAATGCAAAGTCGGTGTCTTAGCTTTTAGCCATATGGTTTCGCAGGAGAGAAGGGAGTTAGAAATGAAATTCTTTAATCTTTCTAAAAAGGGTATAATTTGATGAAGCACATCAAAATGGGGAGCATCTATTATGTTCACCATTAAAGTGGACGGGTCCTTGAAATCAGGTGTCAATTATAGAGAGTTGAATAAACTAACAAGGAAGAACAAATATCCTCATCTCGCATTAATGATTTGTTCAACCAATTAAGAGGGCGAAAGATTTTCTATCAACTCGATCTTGTTACAAGTTTTTATCAACTAAGGGTGGTTGGAAATAGTATTCTAAAAACCACCTTTATAACTCTCAATTTATCTTATGAATGACTACTTATGCCGTTTGGTTTTACAAATGCATAGATTTATTTATTTTTTGTTTTTATAAGCCTAGTATTTTGAGATCAACTCATAAATTCATGGTTTTAGTCATAGATAATATATTAATTTATTTCTAAAATTGAATAAGAATACAAATTACATTGAAAGAAGTGTTAGAAGTGTTGAGGAAAAATTGCTCTAAAGAAAAGTTTTCCAACTTCCACTTTTACAAAGGAGAAGTGCGCTTCTTAGGCCATGCCATATTCGAGCATGGAATTTCCACTAATCCAAGTAAGATTTTCATAGTGAAAGATTGGAAGGTACATAGTAATGTAACCGAAGTTCATAGTTTTCTAAGGTTGGGGGGTATTATTGAAAGTTCGTTAAGGACTTTATGAAGGTTGCTATACCTTTGACATGACTAAATAAGAACCAAGTTTTCTTATAGAATGAATGCAGTGAACGCTTTTCTTTAAATAAAGCAATTTTTGACTAATTCCCTTGTTTTTGTTATACCCAAAGGAGCCAAACCATTTGCTATACATCGATGCTTGCGGTACAAGACCTAAAGTGGAACTTACGAAAGAAGGTAAAGTGGTTGCACATGCGAGTAGGTAAATCAAGACCAATGAAAGGAATTATCCAGTTATGTTTGGAGTTGGCGGTCATTGTTAATACTTTGAAAACATGGAGGCATTATTTGTTGGGTACCATAAATCTTTAGAAACGTTTATTTTCCCAATAGGATCTCAATCTTGGGCAACAAAGTTTGATGGAATTCTTAGTGTCACA
The DNA here is from genome assembly GCA_030765085.1 of Allium cepa. Classification (NCBI taxonomy): domain Eukaryota; kingdom Viridiplantae; phylum Streptophyta; class Magnoliopsida; order Asparagales; family Amaryllidaceae; genus Allium; species Allium cepa. The sequence goes on from CM060934.1 coordinate 610,917,451, forward strand.
CAATTTTGTTATTTCTTATACTCTCAAAAAGAGGAATGTTGTAGTAGATGCATTAATTAGGAGGCATGCAATATTGGATATTGCTTTTGTGAGTGGAAGGGTTTGGAATATGTTGCAGAGTTTGATTTCTAACCTTCTCATGGTGTGTTTTTGGTTTGTTGGTGACATTAGAGGTGAGTCTCACACTTATGATTAGATTGGATCTTGCAAAGGTCTTGATGTAAGTTTAATAGATATCGTGGATCGGCTTGGGAGGGGGAAAGTTTGGTCACATAGACTAGTATTCTATTAATGTGAAGGGTGAGTTCATATAAACGAGAGATTGTGTTTTCCCAAGATATAAGATTGGTGATGACATACTTCGAGAGTGCCATCATTCTAGGATGAATATTCATCTCTATGGCAATAAGATATATAATGATTTTAAACACTGTATGAGATGATAAGTTGGTGGGAAACGTAGATAAGGTAATACTTGGACTAGATATGATCCTGAAGAGTTCAAAGAAAATCAAATTAATAAGGAAAAGGATGAAAGATTCTCAAGACAGACAAAAGTCTATGATTCAATGGAATAGGGATCTTAAGGTTAAATTAACAGTAGAGCGGGGGTGAATAGTGTTTAATGAATTATATGAATATTATTCAAATTCTTTAAGATTTTACATGAAATGATGGAATTAAAAATTATATAAATAATCACAAGATCAAAGTATAGATTAAAGTAAATGTAGTAAAAGTAAAAAGGAAAGAACACACCAGAATTTTATACTGGTAAAGAAAAAATGAGTTAAGTCATGGATCAGTATTGGATCGTTTCGAGGTGTGCTTTGAGTCAATGAGGCAAAAACTTCGGGCTTGACTTAGGGCATTCTCAGATTGGTGGAGGCAAGGGAAAAATGGGCTAAGTTATGGATCAGTACCGATCCTTGCTCATGGAATGATACTAAATCATGAAATCCAATCAACTTCGGGTGTGCATTAGGCATTTTTTGAAACTACTTGGGCATGACTTTGGGCCAAAACTAGAGATTTTCGGGCTTTGGTTTGGGCAAAAACCTAGGAAAATTCCAAGTTGAGTTTTTCGATGACTTTTTCGAAAAACTTCAACGATGACTCATGATATGACGATGATGTTTCCGTGATGTGTAGTGATGGTTTCGACGATGGATAGCTGTCCTTCTAAATGTAGAGTAAAGGATTATGAGTAGTTTTAAGAGAACTATTGGATGATGGCTACGGGACGTACGATGGTATTCTACGGTTGATGGTGACTATAGAGAATCATCGCAACCATGGTGACTTCATTATTGGAATCATGAGATCAGTTCTAGGATGAGTTATGCTATAGGTGACGTGTGCAAAGGGATCTTTGACACTCAAGAGTTCATAGGGTACTCATGTGGTGGGGGTATACTGGGAACATGATGGTTCTTGGAGCATGGTGGCTAATTATTCTAGATATGACATTTGTTTACCCCAGACTGAGGTGATGGTTTGTATATTTCCAAGCCAATTGAGTGGCATGGATTTGAGTACCGAAGAAATAGGATGTGGGCTATCATGATGGATAGTCTAGTCTTTGGCCATGATGGGTTGGTGAGACACACTGAGTGAGTGAATGTGAGAATGGATGATGGATGTTATGTTGTTTGATTCTTTATCACCCTAGGAATGTTACGTGATGCCAATATATTTGATGTATGCATTTTGACACCCCTTAGTACTTTGATGTGTAGTACACCCATGATGACTATGATATGTAGTAGCATATAATTTGTATATGTGCTAACTACATAGATGTAGGGACATATCAAGCATGAACCTTTATACCATTTGTCCTATTTTAGCGATATATTAGTATTTAGAGATTTACTCACACAAGAATGTTGCTTGACCCAGAGCTTTATGCTTTGCTTTCTATTACTCTAGGTGCTTTTAAACGAGTAGATTAAGGATATCAGGTCTGACGAGCACATGGATTTGGACAGGTGGCGAGTAGAAGGCTATCCTCCTATGTTACTACACTTACATATTTGCTATTCCACTACACAACACAATGGAGCTTGGTAGTTCTACTTCGAGATAGTTTTTTATGAGTTATTATTTGATGTATGACTATATTTCCTATGTTGTATACTATATGGATCTGTGCACAGTGATTCTGTCATTCATTTAGTTATTTACTATCTCGCCTGTTTTATATCTGAGGTGTTTATTCTTATATTTTATTCGATGCGTTGTGAGTTATACGACATGTTCTGTGTTGTTTTATTTACTTTACAATCCTTGACGATCATCCTACATCGACCGGGCATTACTACAATGCACTATACTAGTACATCAGGTGCCGGTGGTGTAGGACGATCTTCATACATATTCTTAGATCGTTTTTATTTTCACAATAATACTCTTTAAATCATTCGTTAAGGAATTCTGCATTTTAATATAACAGTATTACATTTCTCCCAAATGGAAGGGTTAACACTATAAATTTCTATATCTTACCCAAATGGGATTTTATGTTATGTTTGGAATAACGAAAAATCATCTTTTCATAAATAGATAGTACAAAAGATGGTAAATATCCCTATTTTATACATCTCTTTCTTTTTAGGTTTATTCCTTGTTCTTTCAACCGCTACATTTTTATTTCAAAAACTAAAACTTGATAATCTATAGAAATTCATACTATAATAGGCTATATAACTTAATAAATTAAAATATTACTTAAATCCCTATAATTTACTATAGTAACTCAATCTACATTTTTACTTGCATAAGTCATTTTGAATTTACAAATCTAGAATCATCACATATATTAGAGTTTCAGGGACTACTGCTATATACTAAATTCAGGGACTTTTAATACCTAATATTTTCCAGATTTACATACATGCAATGTAAAATTCAAGTTACCAATAACGGAATATGTAGGCATGGTTTATAATTTTATTTTACGTATACAAATTAAGCCTATAACTCCAATTTACATTTTAGGCATACATGAATAGATTTACAACGATATAAATCTAATATTATATAAAAATATTTAATTTCCCACTCGCATTTTTAGCTTTCTAAATCTCCCGATCTAATCCCTGTTATTCCAGTTTGACTCCCTTTTCTCTCTCAATATGGATATATACACTGCAGTGTATATAGATTTATCAAAGATCCAGATCAGAAAAGAGATTTAGATTTGATTTACAATTTAGATCCGAATTTACAATTTACCTTGGCTTTGGAAATATTATGTGACCCTATCTTCTTTCTTAATAATCTTCTACGATTCTCCAATTGTATATACACATAAATTAAAACCATTTTTTAAGAATTTAGAATCTGGAGGAGAAGAAAAAATGACAAGCTCCGGCTTTCTTTGAAAATCAGAAATCCAAGTCCACAAAGTATAGATCATTGGTTTGGCATCCTGCAAAACAAAAAATGCATATCAGATCACTATCGATATATATTCACAGCGGAGTATCAAAGTATGATAAAACATATAGTTACTAACCAAGGTTGATACTTCTGAGACTAAATGTCATTGCCGAGCATGCATAAGGACACCTACCCTTCCACTATTCCCGCCTTGCACCAGTACCAATTCCTTAAATCTATCATGTTCGTTGTAATGAGGAAGGGAATAGAGCAACGTTTTAGTGATTGGTAAATTATATACTTCATACATAACACTAGCTAATGTCGGTTGCCTTCCATCACATGTCATGTAATTTATTTTACTTAGTCATCTCGACTCCACGTACGCATATGATGTGCTACGTCTACCCAAAGTAGACCATAACTACATACGTATATATATAAATGTATATGTACCGCAGTACCTCTTTGGACTAAGATATTATACCCACTAGTATCTATAACCCAGCACCTTGTCAGGATCCATCATCAATGCAGTATCATACCCGTATGGAACTACACCTCATATGATGAGTACACGTACTTCAACTGCACATTAGGGAGGTGAACCCAAATTGTCGACTCTTTGGTGTGTTTGATCATCTTCGTCCATGTCCACCTCCCATTGGTAGTTTATGCCTTGTAAGGAACTTCCGTAGAGGCTAACAACAACATCACAATAGCTTGGCCGTAATCTATCTCGCCTTGGGGATTTAGTAGCTGTATGCTTCTTATTGTTGACTCAGCTCCACGAACTGTAAAGGACTCAACTCCTTGGACTACCCATTCATTTTTGACAGATCTCTTTAGTAGGGTTAACTAGCCTTGACCTTTACAAATAAACTAGCAAACAACTTTGGCAGTGCTAACGTGACCTACACTAGTAGGAGGTGTACCTTGTTAGGTGTAAACCCCATCTTTCTCATTTTAACTGCTCAGGACCGATGACGTACTTAACCTATGTACAGCTCCTACTCCCTAATTTGGTGCCATACATAGACATAGTATTGAGCCTTGCCCAACATCCCATTTGGATTGCTTAATGAAATCATGGCAACTCCTACTAAAATTTTAAAGCAAACCCTACTGGGGTATTCCTTCACTTATACACAAGCGTATATAACTTCACAGGTTCTACAGTTGGATATGTCCCAAATTAGTATAACGTATACACAAATGCTGGTGATTCCTTGTGATGGGAAGACTTCTATTGTGTACCACTATTGACCTCTCATTCCAATCCATACTAATGACTATGTCATTCTTACTCACTAAGTTATTTACTATCTTTTAATAATTCATGTCTGTCATCTAAACCCATACTTGAGGTTACGTGTGTGTGTTTATATGTATCTTCATTCCTTCTTGTTTAATTATTGTGCCTTTACTATTCACCGTTATCAATATTTCTCTACTTCTTTATGTGTTTACATCTTATTTAGTTTAAGGTCTTTTACAGCTTACTTTTTAAAATATTTAAATACCTTCTCTTGTTTACTTCCCCTTTTCCCCACTATTTTACTTCTATTTCTATTCCTTTTTAACTTTTAATTCCCCACTTATTTTGGAGGACTATCAATACCCTTTTTATTTTATTTTTTGACCAAAAGGATATGCAACCTAAGTCGCATAGCCATAGCACATATATATATATATATATATATATATATATATATATATATATATAACATCACATCATCAGAGGCTTTACTAGCACTTACGTTTACCTAGGCAATATGGATGGAAAGAAACATGTGGTGTTTCAATTCAAAATCTTCTAGTTTCCTTTCTATCACTAACAAAATTCTATACTGGTATTCATCTTGGACAGGTATACAAATGCGTGCGCCTCAATTATTCATACTAGTAGCGGTTACACAGGAGTCAACATGGAGATATAACACATAGGGATGATCCTAGGGTCTGCTATTCGGTTCTTCTTCCTATCCACTATATGTACATTATTTGAATCAAGATTGTGTGGTTTGTATATTTTCCTAGGCTAGTACTTATGCTTTGGCTTTGGATTAACAATGTTTTACTTAGACGTACTTTTAGCTACTGACGAGGCATGTTGGTTGGATATATATATATATATATATATATATACTATAAAGCAAAACCTTTGGTCAACTGGTCAAAGTGAAGCCTTTTTTGAACCGACCAAAATGCCCATGTTTGCAATTTTATGCCCTCTTTCTACTAAAGACATTTCGGTCAATTTACTATCCCACGTCTCCACGTTTCCTAGAAAACAGATCCACTTTCTTCCTAATTTCTTAATGCCTTCGCCTTCGTAAACAAAAAAAGCTCAAAAAACCCTCCCTTATCCAATGGCGGAATATTGTTCACAGCTTCTACCAATGGCCAGCTATATTTCTGAAGGTAAGATCTCAAGCTTTGTATCTATTTTGATAATTTGATTTCGTCCGATTTTCTGCTTCCTCTCTACTTTTACTTCGCTCTGCAGGTTCGACCCTATTTGACTTCTTAGAAAGCACAAATCTTCTTCTCTGCCAAACTTTATTTAGGTCAAGGGCTTGCCAATGAAGGTAGGGTATGACTTAAATGAGATTTAGTTTCTTATTTTCTTACAAAGTTTATCATTTTTTGTGCAAATTACTAAAGAATTTTTAATCTCAAGCCCCTAAATTTCAGGGATTTGAGTTAATCTGGCATCCCTTATCCAATGGCAGAATATTGTTCACAGCTTCCACCAATGGCCAGCTATATTTCTGCTTTTATCTATGCTGCTACTATTCTGTGATCTGTGTTGAAATTATTTTAAAAGCTTCCGCAATAAATTTTTATAATTAATATTGTCGCCCTAATCACCCTCCCTTTAGGGTGAACTCGATCCTACAAGTGGTATCAGAGCTAGGAATAGAAGTCGGTTTTTGGTTTTAAAAATTTTATTTTTCCAAAAATCAATTTTTACTTTTAAAAAAAATTTGAGTTTTTAAAATGGCTTCTTTTAATAATGCTTTTGCTGAGGGTCGGTCCATATTTAGACCACCAAAGTTCAATGGTGAATACGCCTACTAGAAAAATAGAATGAAATTTTTTCTGAAAACCATTGACGCTTGGAACATTGTTGAGACAGGTTATAAAACACCAACTATAATTGTAGATAATCAGGAAATAGATAAACCGATGGATCAATGGACAGAGCTCGAAAATAAATTACAAAATGCTAATGCTAGAGCTATGAATTCTATTATCTGTTCATTGGATCAATTTGAATTTAATCGTGTCTCACATTGTCTAACTGCGTAGGAAATATGGCACACACTAGAAGTGACTCACGAAGGAACATCTCAAGTCAAAGAATCTCGCCTTGCCATGCTAAGCAGCGAATGCGAGAATTTCACAATGGCAAAGGAAGAAAATGTCAAAGAGATGCATGGACGACTTTGGACGACTTTCCAATATCGTATACAAATCAAAAGCTCTTGGAAAATCATAAACAGAGTTGGAGATAGTCCGAAAAATCCTCAGAGTCCTTCCCCGAAGTTTTGAAGCCAAAGTGACTGCCATTCAAGAATCAAAAGATTTGAAACAAATGAAAGTCGAAGAACACATCGTAAATCTCACCGCTTATGAGCTAGAAATGAAATTCAAGGAAGAGCGTGAAGGAGGTGATACTCGAAAGAAATCAATAGCTCTTAAAGGAACAACAGAAAGCGATGGTGATGAAGATGACGGATCAGCAGAATTGAAGCTGATAATAAAGGAAGTCAAAAGGTGGAATTACAAATACGGAAATCCAGCTCTAAATAGAAAATTGAAAAGCATAATAAATAAAATATTAGACAATCCAGAAGAACCGAAGATCATCTGTCATAAGTGCAACCAACCTGGACACATCAAGCGCAATTGTCCTCAAAATCGACGCGACTCTGAAAAGAAATCAAAAGGAAGAAGTTTTGCAGCTACGTGGAATACAAGTGATAAAGATAATCAAAGTACTAACAGTGAAAGTGAGAAAGCAGACATGTGTCGTCATGGTGAAATAACTGACAGTGACGATGACGAGCCAAGCGAGGTATCAAAACTCTCTCACTCAGAATTACATATATATTTTCACGAAGTGAATCGCTGTTTTGAACGACTTAGGGAGAAGTATGCCAAACTTGAATCACAAAAAGACACTTTGATAGATTTAAATAAACAACTTGACCAATTAGTTAAAACCAATCAAAGTAGGATCCCTAAGTGTGATAAGTGTCCAACATTCGAAGAAGAAATCAAAAAATCAGAAATTAATATAAAATCACTTGAAAATGAAATTCTGATTTTGAAAGAGAATGAAAATACTAGGAGAGAGAATTCTATTAAAAAGTTCACACAATTGTTAAACGAAAATGAATATCTCAAAATACAAGTCCAACAATTGTCAACAACTTTAGATAAATTTTCAAAAAGTGAAAAATTGTTGAATATGCTATTAGGGAAGCAAACTGTTAATACAGCTAGACAAGGACTTGGATATAATCAATCTGAAAATGTTGAAAGCGATATTAATCAAGAAAATTTTATGTGCACAATTTGTAGAAAATATGGACACAATCACAATAATTGTTCCTATAGACCCAAACATGTGAAAACTATACCAATTTGGGTTCCAAAAGGCACAGATATAAAATCTCTCAAAGTTAAACAAATTTTGGTGCCAAAAGGAACATATAAAAACAGTTTTGGGTCTCCACAAAATTATTTTTCTAAATCTTTTGCCACTAACAACCATGGACCGATAAAAAAAGTCACAAAAATCTTTTCCCGTGTAGGTGTGGTGGCAGGCTAAGGAACAACAACGGTGTTATCTGGATTCTGGCTGTTCTAGAAACATAATGGGCAACAAAGAAAAGTTCCTTAGCCTAGTATAAAGGTGACAGAATCACATTGGACAACAACGAAAAACATTGTAAAGGTAAAACAGGTAATGGTATATCTATTTGAACGACATATTAAATGTGATATTCTGCACAGTAATCTAAGTAAAATCAGCCAATATTGAGATGATGAAAAGATGATGATGTTGATTATGACTAATTTAAAATTGTTGGCCAATTATATTCTTATGCCAAAAACACTATAAAAGTATCTAGAGCATTTGAATTACTTCATATATCTTGGTTTGGATTAATAATAGTGTTTTTGTTGGATGATGATACATTTGGTTATAATACGGCTAATTCTATATTCACGGTTTTTGATTATTAACACGGCTTCAAGAGAATGTCATTTAAATTGCTGTTAAAATTGAGTTTGAAATTTTTGGTGCATACTTCATGGTCTGGTCTATCAAATTCAATTAGTGATAATTTGGAGTGAAGGAGAAATTCAGATGCAGATCACACTGGTAATCTAGTTGATAGAAAACTTACTAGTTGAATGTGATTTTTAGTAATTGCATCGTATTTTCAAAGAAATATCTGCATATTTTTAAATACAAATAATTTTCAAATAACAAAAAATTTTCTTATATAACCCCTTCGAGAAAATCATTTTTGACCATATTTTCAAAAATTGATTTTATAATTGTTTTTGAATTTGATTTTAAATGACAATTTTGACTAGTCTGACTCTTTAATAATTATCGAAAAGATAAATAGTGATTGAAAAAGTGATGAGTGTTGATATTTATCATACATTACTCAAGACAGTATATTTAGAAAAATTTCTTTAGAAATCCAAACAAGAGTTATAAAAACTTTTTGTTGGGTAAAGATTCCATGACCATTTCTATTTCTATCATATTTCTATCGACCATCGCTCGTCAAAAATTCAATATAGTTTGTCGATATGTGGTAATTTAAACAGGAATCATTCGTTTTTTATTTTACAAAATAAAATAAAATCCAAAGTATTCACTCTCATTTAAAAGTCCTCACGGTTATGCATGGGTGAATTACTTGGAATTTTCATGTGCTTCCATGCTCATTTAAAAGTCCTCACGGTTATGCATGTATGGAACGCATATCAAAATTGATTTATTAAATAAACAAGTTGATTCTAATCCCATTTAAAAGTCCTCGCGGTCATGCGTGGTTAGAAGATACTTGAATTCATTTTTAAAATTAAATTGGAATACTACTAATCTCATTTAAAAGTCCTAACGGTTATGTATGATTAGTAGATATTCAAATTCCTGGTATAAATGTAGCACAAATAGATACAACTGTATGTTTTTATATGAGAACATCATTTCCATTATTTCTAAAAGTGGAATATGCGCCTAACAAGGGTAGTTACGGTTTTTGTTCGATTTTCTATTGAAATTTAATATTTATATTCAATTGAGTTTTTAATGTGGAATTAATATCGATCACTTTATCTCTATTTTCTCTAACACTATTACTCTTTTGCTGATAGCAAAAGGTGGAGAGAAAAGTTAAGATTTTGTCAAATAAAATCAAGCAAAGATCATAAAATCAAGCAAAGGACAAATATTTTCCATTTGCATCTAGGCTCATTGCATCTAAGCTCATTTGCATAATTTCCATTTGCATCTAGGCTCATTTGCATAATTTTAATTATATGCATATAAGTAGGGGAGCTTTATGTAGAGAGGAAGCATTTAAATAGGGGGAGCAATTAGAGTATATCAATGATCAAATATATTTAACATATTCAAAATCTTAAATATATGTTCGTTATCATCAAAAGGGGGAGATTGTTGAATATGCGATTATATGATTTTTGTTTGATGATAATAAACATATATATATTCGTGTAAATGTATTTGTTAATGTACTATTTTATTTTTTATAGATTAAATAAATATTTGCTGAATAAAAATAAATAACATAGAATTTGAATTCAAACAGAATTTTATTCAAACAAATATTTATTACAATATTTGAATAGTACAAAGTTCAAGCTCTCACTATATATATATATATATCTAATTTCAATTACAATACAAATTCAATTACATCACAAATTCACTTTTACATCTGACCTCACTACATATCACTCATTCACGCAACTCGTATTTTATCTTCAACTTCATTCCAAATTGAATCTAGCATCTGAGCAATCTACAAAAATAAATATCGACGCAGTAAAATTGAAGAGGAAATATTTTTGCAGTATAAAATAAAATGTGAATTTTTGAAAATAATATTTGCCTCAGTCATTTGGGTTGTTCGTCATCATTTAATTTTGAATCCACCATACACGAACAACTTGTGACATACACAGTGTATCACTGTATATGCCACAAGGTCGTGCACACCGAAATATACACTTGATTGATTTACAGGGACAAGTGAGCACAGTTCAAATCCAATATACCGGATTCAACTCAAGTGCAATAAAATAATGTCACAACTTTCAGCACAAGGTCAAATCCGAGCTATAAGATGGATTTAACACAGGTGCAAGTTCAATAAAATGGTAAAAATCCAAAACCAACATAAACAAGGCCAACAATATGGATATACAGTGATGCATGAAACAAGTCAAAGGCTGCAACACTACAGACACCAGATCAGAAGATCAGTGAAGACATGAATCAGACTTGAGCAGGTCTAGAACAGGCAAGCCCAAATCAGTACACCAGTCTCAACCAGTTCAACCAAGACTACATGATGAACAAATATGCAAGTGAAGATAACAAGTGCGCATACATTTACACACATGAGCTAATGAACACTACTGGCATGTAGAAGATCAAAGTATGCAAGCTCGACTAACAGGTTTAGCCTCTTCATCAAGCAACAACCAGACTACAACTATAACATGAAACCATAGCAAACTCAGGTGGACAGTACGACCAAGTATGGAAGTGAATCAAAACAGAGAGTACAATATGAACCAGCATGGTACACTGCAAGTGCAACAACAGCATCAAAATGATCAAGACCAATGCCACTGACTCCATTAAACAGATCAAAAGACCACAAGACTCAAGACAGTGCACACCATACCAATATACATGAAGTGGAGTTGAAACAAAGTCAACTAAATGAAACTGGATAATGCAAACAACAAATGTATAGACACAGCATGCACATTCAAGCGCACTAAAGAACAACAACAAAAGTCGACATATAGATACATGAGGATGCAAGTAGATAGTAATATATGATCAATGGGATACCTAACAGCAAGTCACGTAAAAGAAAGCGCGAAAAGGGAAAAAGAACAAGACTGCTTACTGCAACATCTACAAACCAACATGATCGCAAAAGCATTTTATCTTGGTTGTTACAGAAAGGAATAATATTGCTAAAACAAAAGGTAAACTACAAACTGCAGATACGAAGTCAAATGCAAATCAAGCCATGGTGGCCACAAAATTCAACAGTGCCATGATAATCAAGGTCAATGAAGTTTCAACTTAAAACCATGAGCTACTGACAAAAGTTTCGAACCAAAAATAAGGCCGCAGGTGTTTTCAAACCAAATCAGTGATGAAGACACAGAGAAGTAAACACGATCAGTGTCAAGGCCGAAGTTATCAGAAGAATAATGTTGAATTCACAAATCAACATCGAAGTTGACCAAGTCAGAAATCAAGTACGCATAAAAATTGAAAAAGTCAAAAATCAAATCCAAATAAAATAGGAAAGTAGCTGCCGTAACGATCAAGGAAGGATCGAACGGTTTCAAGCTAAAACCGTGACAGTGAAGTAAGGGAAAGATACGATATGAACAAGTCAGAAATATCCAAAGCATTAAAATAAAATCAAATGGCCAAGAATACTCAAGTGACGAATTCAATCAAATGAATAGGAACAAAAATTCAAGGGCATCGATTTATATATAAGCAACATCATCGGCAATTCCATGGTCATCGATTTCAAGCATTAAAACCCCAAAAGTCATCATCGACAGATTATAGGAGTTCAATCAAGCATAACAGAATAGCATAAACAAAAATCACATACCAAATCGAAGTTGAACTCCATCGAATAGAAGCAGCCAAAGTGAGCAACGAGAAACAATCGATCAAAGTTACTCGCAATTATTCTCGCGATTGATCAACTAAAATCAGGCCCTTCAAAAAGCCCTAATTACAGATCGAAGAACAATGAAAAAGGAACGGCCACCATTTTCACAAAGGAACGGAGCAAATAAAAGAGGAACGGGCCAAATTAAAAAAAGGGGCCGGCTTTGTTTTATTAGGGTTTTTCTTTTTATTATAAAGGGCTTTTTATTTTTGAATTAGGGTTGTTATTAATTTAAAGTGTTTTTAATTTGTAATTTTGTTTTTAAACCATTGTAATTTCTAGTCGTGTGACTAGGGCACAAACTACGCGGCATAGTTTGAGAATTCGCAACTCAATGGCTGAGTTGTGGCAGGGTTTTGAGCGTAGAGTTAGGTTAGTCAGTAGCGGGTGTCGCGAGTTTACGTGTGTAAGCGTGTGACTACTTAATTTCTAATAGAAAGCTTGGGGGCAGCACGTAGGCAGGGTTTTGCCGAAGCTGGGTAAATTCAGTGTCGAACTATTTCTGCGTTTATTATTCTGCTTTTATCTGTGCTGCTACTATTCTGTGATCTGTGTGAAATTATTTTAAAAGCTTCCGCAATAAATTTTTATAATTAATACTATCACCCTATTCACCCCCCCCTCTAGGGTGAAATCAATCCTACAGATTATAATAATTTTTAGTTTGTTTGCTGGATTTTGAAATTGAGTGTTCATTATAATGTTTTTTCCCTTACTGTAATATTAAATTAGGTTTAGTTTATAAGTAAGTACGTAAAATGAGTAGAAAATAAAGCATCTAATATATGACTTTCTTCATACAAAACATTAATTTAATATTGCAACTTCTCGAATTTTTTCTATTGCCTGATAGCATTACTTGGATACAATCTATCTACCTTTTATTCTTTGGCAAAGGTAACATTTCCTGAAAAATCCTTACATTTCTAAACATCATAGGAAACTTTTTTTAATTAGTAAGTGGTACATTGTGACTTTGATTTCATTCTCTTTTTTTCCCACTGACTGTTCACCAAACTACATTTTGTAGAGCTGCTAGAAAACGCCAACACACATTATTGTTTAGCAACTTTTACTCTTTATATTATGACATACATCAATACCTATATTCGCCTCTAATGCTTGAATGATTACCTTGGATAAACACCATGGGAGGACTATATTCTTAGAACTCATTACATGAACTATGTTCCTTTCGATATAAGTAACAACTATTGATAACCAAAACTTTTTTGAAATCCTAAAATTGAACTGTTTGTATTCTGCTTTCTGTTATTTGGTCATAAACTGAGAAAAAATTATGGAATCAATTTGAGTAGAACAATTGTCAATCGTTTTTCGCTTTTTACCAGAATGCATAATTCACAGAAGATATTATTTAGGTAGTCGGTGGAACTATGACTTGGTGATCTTATTGTCCAATTACTCAATTACTATTTACTAAATTTCCTATATTTTAGACTCTTGATCGATACCAATACATTTCTCAACATAGACCCTAGCAAAGAAAATGTCTCTACATGTTCTTAGGATGCTTCTGATGTTTCCAATATTTTCATGTGACATCACTGCTGCTTCCATTACAGTCTTTACTGCTACCCTAGAAAGATTCGGTTTCAAGCATGGTTTGTAATTGCTATCAGTTATTTTTAATCATGGTCTTAACACAATAATAGGACTTGAAGCTTTACAATTCCTTTCAAATAGAAATAACTCTTTTAAGAAGATTGAACTATGAGTTTAATTTAATATAATATTGTATAATGTAGTGTATGAACTTTTGATGTTATATAAGGAAGAAAATAAAAGGCTTGCCTAATCCAAAATTTATGTTTTTTGAATTAGTGAAAGTTGTCAAAGTACAAAATACGTTTCACCTGTGTTTTCTACATTTGTGTTTCAATTATAGGTGACCATAAATATGATCACAAGCCAGATAGTTATGGTTTACTTTTGTTTAATAATTGTCTTAACCTAATAATTTTTTTAAATGGTGTATTACCACCATTATGATATGTAAGCTTGATTTGATTATTTTTAATCACTGAAAGATACTTTCACTTATGAATATTTAATGCTATTTATATCTAATTTTGTACGTGTTTACATATCTAATTTTGTAAGTGTTTACAAATTTCAGTTTGATCTACCTACATTTTTACAAATTCAGATCATGCATTATATTGCAATTTCCACCAATCTGATCCTGGAGGTTGACAATCATTTTGGTAATCAACTTCTATTTAGTTTTAGATTCAGGTCAAGCTTCAGTCACCAATTGATCAATAAGAAGCGGACAATGATGAGTTTTCACAACAAATGGCTTGGACAAGAGCAAGTTTGGGAAGTTAGAGGTCTTCATTCTTAATTATAACAGAGTACTTGAAGAATGTAGGTACTATTTGTCCATAATTTTTTTTATTTATTCACGAAATATTCATTCTAATATTATCTATTATAATAACCATAATTTCGTCGAAAAGAACGACATGTTAGGCAGGAGAAACAATAGTAGAAGTATATCAGTATTATCCTTTTTTATTAAAGTTTAACAGGATGCTAGCTTTTGAAACTAATATTTTAAGGCTCTTACAGCTATACTATACTTTTTTGATAAAAAGCTATACGTACTTTTGTTGGACTTCTAAATGAATTTGGTACAATGCTTTATTAACTTATAAGATGGCGGGTATGTGCATGTGTAGCGGTTCACGAAATCATTCCTTTCACATTGCACTTATCTTATATATAAAGCAATTCTTATTTTATTTATGATGTTAACATTTGATTTATTTTATTGGAAGATTAAATTTTGGTCAATGGCTATTGTGCTTTTGATATAGTGTACTTGATTTGAAAATTCTGTCTCCCGAAAAGCAAAAACATGATTTCACACAAACAATTGAAATACATAAATATATTTCTATTTATAGAATCATGCCTTCGTACATTGCTACTCACAGTTTATGACTTTACAAGAAACTATTAATGATGAAATTTTATGATTTTATGCCCATATGTTTTCTTATGTTCCTATGAGTTTGTGAATTGATTTTGTTTTCAATTTCTTTTGACATAACTATCTTGCTTTTAGTTCGAGCATAAAGATGGATATTGGGTGTTTGATTATTGAAAACTATTAATAATATTAAGGTATTAATTAGGTTAATTATGGTATTGAATGCGAATATTAGGTTATGAAATATTTATCTTTTTTACTTCTTTGAAACTGAATTCCCTAACTGTTGAACATGCAGATAACATTTAATCTCAAGTCTAAAGCCACATCAATTTTATTATTAGTACTTTTAGTTTTTGAGATTTTTTGAAGCACTTCCTAATTTATTGCAGTAATAGCAACTTATATAAGCATGTGACTTACATGTTTAGGCATGATAAGGGTGCATTGTGATTTATATGCCAATTGAAGGAAAATCAATGTAAATACCTCGAAGCATTCATCTCTAACTGCAAAAAATGAAGTTAGCGAGCACAACAATCGAAGAGAAGTAGCTACGACTGGATATGGATGTGAGTAGGCCATAAGAGGACAACTGAAGAGAGCTTGATGGGATGAACTGAAGCCCTGAGCTAAATTGGCGAGTATTTGGGTAGAGTTTGTCTTATGCGTCGTCGCTAAAGCTATGGTTTTACATGAAAGTCAGAAACTGAACCCAAGACATTTGATTGAAGAAACTGAGGATATGGAACTGGATTTAACCATGGAGCTGAGGAAGGTAGTATCCATTGAGCAGTGAGCAGTCCAATTACACGCAACCATCAATCTAAAGTAAGCAGTATATACTGAACAGAAATGAAGGTTTAAAAATGAATTATTGGGCAATACAATTTGTAGCCGCAGTGATTTTCATGAAGTCATGCATAATATCTTCGTATTTTTTTGATTTTGAGATTGTGTGTTAATGAGGAAGCTAATAAAAGAATATTTTGCATTTGCTCTTTTCTTCTTCTTTGGATGTATTATGATTTATGAATATGATGTAACATTGTATTGGTAGTGGGAGGTATTTTAAATATCAGTTTGATTGCTCATTTGTATACATCATGATAGAATTCCCTTTAACATTCATCTTATTACTACCCATCATCGTCTTAATTATATTAGTTGTGCGCATGGTACGTTAATGCTGAAATAAGATATGTTATCTCTATATTCACAATTTTTTGCATGCCACACTCTATAGCCTAAAGCTGGCCCTTACGGCCCACTAAAGTAATATTAAAAAAATAGGAGTACCGTGTCAGTTATTAGCATGTTCCCATGGTTTCTGTTATTATAGTTGTTGGCCAATGACGCGCACAAAATAACTAACCACTAACACACTTTCACTTTAAAAAAAAAATTGAGTATAACAAATAGCGGTACAGTCTGAGTCTAAATCCGACAGTAGTAAACTGTTATATTAACGAGTACAAAGAGTACTACAATTACTATCTATTTGTAAACATATTATTCTCACGTTTTATAATGTTTGCCTTCTGTTTCCATGCATGCTTTCTATTTTATGATGTCTACAAGTTGACTGAACTGACCTCTTCTACTTTCAGATGCTGTCATATGCTGTTCAATTTTGTTTGTGACCTATTAAACTTAAAACTAACCACCGTTCATATTTTGTTCTTAAATCATTTACTTATATATCCAACTATGCAATGTAATGTTGAACAATTTAGGGTAATATAAGACTAATCACTGCAAGGCACGAAATAATCGTTATCTTTCAAGAACGTTTTCTCATTCTTTATCACAGCGGGTTGTATGAAAACCTTCTTTCAGGATACAATGGAGATTTATCTGTGCAAGTTGTGATTACTTGCTCAGATTAGCAGAAACACGCAGAAGTTAATAATACTATCGATTTTAGATTTAGAGAAAAAGAGAAGTATTTTAGATTTTAGATTTTAGATCAGCAGGTCAAACCCCGTAGCAGGGGCGTTGCTCCCGGACCCTCCCTCCGTAGGGGATCTTATTTGAAAAAACATTCAACATGTAATATTTTTGATTTTAATGATCAAACATACTGTTAACATAAGATCATTAGAACTGACTGTTATATGTATTGTCACTACGTTGTAAAGATAAAATGATCTAGACTCATCCATATGTACGTATGTGTGTCATGTGTGTATATATCATCACCATAACTGTAGCACACACAATTTTCACACTTCCTTCTTGGCACACGTCCAACAGACGTGCCACCATACTCATATGTATATATATATATATATATATATAACTTTCAGAAAGAACTAAACATAGGTTTAAATTAGCAGCACAAGTTGCCTAAATATGTACGAGAAATTATAGTAGAAAAAATATGCATGTATGTAAAAGTGTACATCGAGCACAGGAATCAGCTTTGAGACAAGCTAATTCGTTTTTATGCCAAATTATCAGTAGTAATTAGTTTGTCAAGCATTACTAGCCACATGTGCACCTTGTACTTAGGAGGTTCCTTAAGCTTCCAAAGGAGTGTGTAGTTAATGTACACCCCGAAAATATTGTAGAAGGAATACTCAGATTTTAATGTGAAAATACTCGAGGAAGTTACGCCCCAGCTATACGTGCCCTCAAGAGAGCCTGAGGAAACATACTTGGTTCGATGCAGCAAGCTCAACATTGAAATAAGGTTTGGCCCAGTGAGAATGATATTAAAATCAATGTTACAGTCACCATTTTGGAAAAGATTTCATTACGGATATGTATTTGTTTGATGTTAGGTCGAATAAATGTGGGAAGAGAGATGAAGAGTGACATTTTCCAGCCATGAGTTGCACCAAACCAAAGTTCTCTCACGGTTACCAATAGTAATGGATGTGTTGATTTGGAATTCATGGAAACAAGTTAAGATATCCTTCCAAAATAAAGATGAAAATGGTGGAGATGCTTATGAACAGTCAGATATAGAAAAAGCCCGTTGTAATGTCTAGCCAAAATCCATTGAGCCCAAGGCTTGGAGCAGTTAGTAGGCAACGCCCATCCCATTTCCCTAGAAACGCTTTGTTGAATTGATATAGGTTTAAGACACCCAACTCTCTATATTTCTTTGGCCTGCATACATTGTCCCATGCTTATAAATGCATACCCAGTTAACTTCCATCACCTCTGTCTTCATCTTTTCTTCTCAACCCTAAAACTCTTCTTAATTCTATTGTAACGGTGTACGATTTTTGCTAATTACAAATTAATTAAAAATTAAAAGTGTCCAAACCCAATAGATTACCGTTATAAAGCTTTCGACAAATAGAGATGATGTGTGTTATTTGTTTATCAAAAAAGTACTTGCGTTAATCAAAAACATGGTTAAAGTTTCAAATCGATGAAACCTAAGGTCTAAATTAGGTTTTTGATTTTGTGAGAAATTGGTGCAATTGAAGAGGCAAAATGATAGTCTCAATGAGGGGAGTCTAGACCTTGTTTTGATTTGATGATCGAAGTAGCGAAGCGGTTTTAATTTGCCCCGAAAGCTCATAGTTGCATCAACTTTGGTGGAGAAATTCTAGTGATTGGCGGCGTTTTAGATAGTGGCATGGGTCATCGTCGGTATCTATGGCCAAGGGCTGTCTATTGCAACTAGTGGCGCAGTGAATGATGGCCGAAGTTGCAGCAATTCTACGGTCAAAAATGGACCTACATTGTTCGTGGATGATGCTTGCGGCTACGTGTAAGAGGTGAGGTAACATGTAACGAAAAATATGTAAAGTTTATTAAAACATTATTTTAATGTGTACAATTAATATTTCTTATAACTTGAATATCTTCTACACATGAACTTTTATTTATGTGTGGTTTCTTTCATTGGGCTCATGGTGGCATTCAAGATGATTTGGCATGGGTTTTGCTGAGTTTGGAGACTATTGGGAAAAGCAAGTTGGTATGAATTTTAATTTCATTAATTGAAATTTAAAATTTTAAAATCTGTAATTATTGATGAAAAATTATATTTATTGATTTTTTTATGCTCTATACATGTTTATTTGGTTATTATAATATTTTGAATGTGTAATGTTGGGCTAGGTAATTATTGTTGATTCCAATCGAAAATTAATTAATTGAAATGAAATAAATTGTGTTATCTGGGCTTTTGGCCGGGCTATATTCAGACCGATTGGACAAGTTAGACTAGACGATCATCGAGGAAGATAGCCTAGAGAGATGATTATTAGGCTCCAAGATCAAGCGCAGACAATGATATGAAGCGACGATCAACCATGGCTAAGAGATAGATTCTCCAGAGTATTCTACGTATGGAAAAATGCCTCCTCAAGATTGGGGATCGGTGCCTATCCCTTTTCCTAGTGGATTGGTACATATCCTCAATTTTTATCACAAACTTGGTAAGATCGTTATCGAGTGACAAGAAAGACCCCATGAGGCTACATCTCAAGTTTCAAGTCATTTGGAGTTTGTATGCTCAAGTTATAGGCAATTTACTTCACCTATTAAAACGGATCAGTATGAAAGGGATCGTCCATATTCAGCTTTCACTATATATTGCAACAACGACCGGTCAATAACTCAAAATCTATAGATGCTATCAATATGAAACTTGGTGTATAAGTGAATTAGAAATAGGGATCGCATTTCATTTGGATCAAGTTGGAGGGATCGGTACCTATCCCTCCATAGGGATCGGATAGAAATATCCTTCAGAACATATTGCAATAAAGATTGATCAATAGCTGAAGTTCTACTAATCCAATTGGCATGAAACTTAGAGGCTAAGCATAATACAACATGGAGAAGCACTCCTAGGGATCATGTGGCCTTTGGAAGAGATCGGAGGGATCGATACCTTTCCCTCTAAAGGGATCGATAAATCAGAATTCAAGCAAAACTACTTCACGGAAAATGCAATATCTCACAAATCATACATTGGAATTGCACGAAATTTGGGGAGCAAGTAGCTAACATCTGTAACGCCCCTCTCCGAGAGCCTCATTAAAAAAGAGTATTATATGGATAATACCGTCTGCTAATGCGGACAATAGAGTATAATGGAAGCGACCATGTGTAATCTTACTTTAACTATCTACTGAACACGTCGAAAAGTGTAATCTATTTTTTTTGTTCATCTCATGTAGTTTGACATATTCAATAAATACTTAAAGCAAAACTACAATGGCTAAAAGATCTATCAGAACAAAGCATAATAGAAAAATGAACATCATCACAGAACAACACCAAATAATAAGCAAATAGTCTCAGCACAATACAACATCAAGTACAGATCCAAATATAAAAGTGGGTACAAAGCCACTACTCACACATCCGTGAGTCAAAAGAATATACACAAGATAGTCATAATATCAGAGTATCATAAAGGATGGATAACAAGTAAATCTATCTATAGTATATCGGATATATCCAAAGCGGAAGCACCGAAGCAAGCTAAGTCCAAAGCGACCTAACCTGAAACAACTCAGTCTGACCCGAGCATAAAATACTCGGGTCAGGCTAGCTAAACAAATCAGTTAGATAAACTAAACAATAATCATGATAAGATAATGAGGCAACATATAACATAATAATCTCCAAAAGAGAAACATATATCATGGTAATAAATACCAAAATCTCTCACATAGAGAAGAAACAAACATCTAAGTAGAGATGTATAACAAGCCTCATATCATCGACATAACATAAGCACAAGTGCCAGTGTAGGCATAAAACAAGTTCCACAAGGTACTCGCGCTTATATCTTGTGGTTGCATAAAACCATCACTGAATGGCGCTACATGAGGGAATATAAATCACACAGGAAAACATTAGCGTGCTAGTACTGTACTCAATCACACACGAAATATACCCCAGTGACACACCCATCACTTTAGCTAAGGGGAAACACCTAAAGGAGACAGTCTGAAGACACTATCCAGAAGGTGGTGAGCCAGAAGGAGAAGTCCGAAGACACTATCCCAAAGGCAATAAACCCAAGGGAGACAGTCCGAAGATACTATCCCAAAGGTATCACTCAGGAAACATGCCGTAGTGGTAAAGGCTCGTCGGCCCAGTACTAGTTTACCACTAACGGTAGGAATGTGTCACGAACTCTTAGCAAGGAACCCGTAAAGTAGTAACGCGAGTCCCATACCCCAACGTTCGCACTAAACGGTTTACTAACCAATCGTAAGCTTCCACACTCAAAGAAGTAAAAATTTCACCTCATGTCATCAGTAAACTAGGCCAAAAGGCCAAAACGATCAATCGAATAGGTCGGGGATTAATCGGAAAGATAAAAGCGCGGATTCATGGTCTGTGTTTTACCTAACCATTTAATCATCTTTCCACTTCGCTTGAAGTGCAGAAGAGTGTATATTTTACTTAGAAAATAGTTGGAGAAAGCGGATATTTGATCTTTTGAAAACCTCTTTAAAAATAGCCTTTGAAATTCTCTTATTATGGAGTAATCAATTTAATATTTAAAATAATACTAAATAATTGTTTCAAAAGCTAATTTGATGGAATATCACTTTAAAATGATTTATAAAATCCGTGCATGAAATCAGGAGACAAATCTCAAAGAAATCGGAAAATCTCAAAAAAATAGTCGAAATTATACTAAGTATAAAATCACTGAAAACAAGTCGAAGTCACTAGTTCGACAACATATTTCAACCTACAAACAGAGTCCAAATTGCATGAAAATTGGTAGGCATGTAGACCAACATCCCTGCTCCAAACTACAAAATGTATCGGGCAATTCCGACATTAAACAAAGAAACTACGTTGTCTCAAAGTCGGACAAAAATCATAAAACTCTGCTGTGTCAAAACAGTGCAAAGGTACAAATTCGACGACATGGAAAAAGGGTCATATGAACACAGATCTTGGTGAAAGTATGCATTAGCATAGTACAATATTCCTACTTTGTTATGCAATAAGAGTCGTTCAGTTCCGACTTGAAACAAAGAAATGGCAACGTCTCAAAGTTGGTCCGACGATAACTGAAAATGATCACTGTTGTAAAACAGTTTCTCGGTGCTACTTCGGCAATAAAAACGAAGTATCTAATGCACCCAGATCTAAACCAAACTTTGCAGGGTTAAAGATCTCGACCTCGAATTTCCAACGAGACTAAGAATGGGAGATTCCGACATCGAACGAGCCCAGAATGGCGTCGCAAATTCGGGGTTTTGCGCCGAAAACAACGGGAGAAAAGAGACTAAGGCCTAAAGCTATGCACTAACAGGCCAGAGACCAAAAATCACAATTTTGGCATAGTAAATTTCAAACTCTGGCAAAATGAATAAAATAAAAGTTGTAGCTTAGTTTCTAAGCTTTTCGGAATGACCAAGATCGTCAAATTCCGATCAGGGATGAAAATTCTATGAATAAAACAATTCTCAGATCTAAATTTTTATATCACTGTCATTTTGATTTTTGGATAGTAGTAAGAATGCACAGTTTTGACCAAATTAACTTCGAAATTTCATGAAACTCAAAACATGAAACCCTATATCTAAGCTTTGCAAAACATCCAAAATTATTAGATTTGGATAAGAAACAAGTAACTTATGGCCAAAACAATTTCAGGTTTTTATTTTATCAACCCTGTAGTTTGTTGTCAAGTCAGCATAAAACAAATGTGATTTCGACCATTCAAACTTCAAAATTAAGCAAAGCTCAAAATATAGAAGTTATAGACTATAAAATAAGCTTTCCAGAACATCAAGAAAATCCTAATTCTGATTCAAGATGAATGAGATATGCCTAATTTACTAACAGAAATATACTAATTTTAATTTCAGCTAGCATTTATTTCCTCTTTCCCAAGCAATGAGAAGAAGATCAAAGAGCTTCAACAATCAAAATGCACAAAAAAAAAGATTACAAAATAATTTCAGAAACTAAACAATGGATTAGAGGTGGGTTTTGTGATTGCTATTACCTTCCAATGATTAGATTAAACCCCCTTTGACTTTGATGAAGATTAATAAAGCTTTGCTCTAGGTTTGGAGGCGATTATTTAGTGTTTTTCTCTAGCGTTTAAGGGTTTATGGAATAAGATGTTGGCCGAAACAAATGGGTAGAAGATGGTTTGTAGGCTAATGGAAGTGTGTTAGTGGGCCTAATACCCATTAGGACTTGGAATATGTTCTAAATCTCAAGTTAGCTAATTTCTCTAAGTACAAACTACACATTATTTACCCATAAAATTTTAAAATATGTTACCAAAATAATTTATCTACAGTTATAAAATTTTACATCACAATATTTGCCAACTTATAATTTAACCCTTAATTATTCCAAAACACCTTTTAGTCAAAATTGCCCAAAAATCACCATTTTGCAATTAAATTGTAAATTAAATTCCCAATTCAAATATTGCATTATTTTACACATATAAAATTTTGCAATATTATAAATTTCCATTTACCCTAATTAATTTCCATTATATTCTCCATTTTACACTTAAGCCCAAAATATTAATTTATTCAAAATAACTAACTTTTGAACAAATTAGCCACATAAAAAAAATTCATTAATAGCTCCAATTAAATTAAAATCCCAATTTTAGTTTATTATTTGGTAATCGCAATCACGGGTTGTTACAAACTCTCTCCCTTAAGAAAATTGCGTCCCCGCAATTCCCTATCATGGAAGTTATCTATAACATCTAATCCTCAAAATAAATCAAACGAAGGTGAAGTAAAAATACTCACCAACAACATATGAAGATAGAAAACCAAGGTAAGTACGCTCGATAAACTCTCTGGTCTCTCAAGTGCAGTCCTTAGGATTAGACGACCATTGAATCTTCACGAGCGGGACCTCTTTGTTTCGAAGGCGTCTAACCTCCGAATCAAGCACACGAAGAGGTTGCTGCTCAATAGATAAATCGGGAGGAATCTCTAAATACGGCGCAATAAGCGGATCAATAACAGAATCAGGGTCGCGAACACATTTGCGAAACTGAGAAACGTGGAATACGTCATGCATTCCAGAAAAATGAGCAGGCAGAGCTATACGATAAGCAACGGGACCGATGCGTTCCGTAATAGGAAATGGTCCGACATAGCGAGGAGCCAATTTCCCTGTGGAGCTGAAATGCACAATCCCCTTCATGGGAGATATCCGAATGAATACAAGATCACCAATGGAGAACTTTGGAGGCCTCCTACGGTTTTCCCCGTAGGATTTCTGACAGTTCTACGCCTCTTTTATTCTGTGACGAATAAGAATAATCTTCTCAGAAGATTCCCGAACCGAATTGGACCAAGAATAAGCTTCTCGCCAGATTCTAACCAACACGAAGGAGAACGACATGGCCTTCCGTAAAGAGCCTCGAAAGGAGCCATGCCAATACTAGACTGAAAGCAGTTGTTGTAGGAAAACTCCACAAGTGGTAAGTGGTCCTCCCAACTGCCTCCAAAATCAAGAATACAACAGCGAAGGAGATCCTCCAAAACATGATTCACCCTCTCAGTCTGGCCATCAGTCTAAGGGTGATAAGCAGTAGAAAAGTTCAGCTTTGTGCCCAAAGCTGACTGAAGACACTTCCAAAAGTGACTAGTGAAAATCGTGTCACGATCACAAACAATAGAACTGGGAATGCCATGAAGTCGAACGACTTCCTTCACATAGAGCTTGGCCAACTAAGGTGCGGTCCAAGTGAACTTAATCGGAATAAAATGAGCCAATTTGGTCAAGCGATCAACTATGACCTAAATAGACGTATGGCCCAACCCCGATCGAGGCAGACCGCCAATGAAATCCATAGATATCTGATCTCATTTCCACAATGGAATCTCTAGAGGCTGAAGAAGACCGTAAGGACGCTGATGCTCGGCCTTGATCTGTTGACAAGTCATGCAACTGCTCACATAACTTGAAACATCTCGCTTCAAACCTTCCTAATAATATAAGCGACTCATGTCGGCATACATCTTACTCGAACCGGGATGGATAGTGTACTTAGTGCGATGACAATCGTCTAGGATGTCACGCCTAAGCGATAAATCAAATGGCATAATAATATGGTTCTTCCTACGAAGATACCGATGGGAAGCAATAGAATAATCTGGTGATGCCTCATCACTGGATACCGACTCAAGAAGATGGATGAAATGCAACAAGTCTGGATCCTGCCGTTGAGCATGGGCAATGCGATCTAGTAAACTAGGTCGAACCTCCAGACTGAATAATAATATCGGTGAATCAGAAGACGGAGCTCGATCCCGAATATCACACATAGATAATGTCTCGAGAATATCCCATTCGGCTGTCATCATAGAAATTACTGCCGACTGATTGCAACTAAGTGCATCTGCCACACGATTACCCTTTCCAGGGGTATACTGAATATCAAGGTCATATGAGGCAAGGAACTCAAGCCACCATTGCTGTCTCATATTGAGATCTTTCTGACTGAAGAGATACTTCAACGATTTGTGATCAGTGTATAGAATGAAGCGTTCGCCCAGTAAATAATGGCGCCACGTCTTCAAGGCGAAGACAATAGCAGCCAACTCAAGATCATGAGTTGGATAGCGAACCTCATTCGGACGTAGTTGCATAGAAGCATAAGCAACCACCCGATCCTTCTGCATGAGCACCGCACCGAGCCCGCTACCACAAGCGTCGATGTAGACAACAAGATCATGGTTTCCTTCGGGAACCACCAGAATAGGAGCATGAGTGAGAAGTTCCTTCAATCGCTGAAAAGAAGCTTCACACTTGTCTGACCATACATAACGAACACCCTTACAAGTCATGCTTGTAAGCGGAAGAACAACACGTGAGAAATCTTTTACGAACCGATGGTAATAACCCGTCGGTCCTAGGAAGCTATGAATCTCGTGCACGTTCTCAGGCCGCTTCCAGTTCTGAATGGCTTCGATCTTGGCGGGATCGACAGATATGCCTTCAAAAGATACTACTGGCCTAAGAACTTGACCTTGCTCTCCCAAAAGTGGCACTTGGAGAACTTGGCCTTAAGCTGATGCTGACGAAGTGTATCCAAGACAATCCTTAGGTGCTGGGTATGCTTTGTCTTAGATCTAGAATATATCAGAATGTCGTCAATGAATACAAGAACAAACTTATCGAGACATTCCCGAAATACTCGATTCATGAGATCGACAAAGAATGCAGGGGCGTTCGTCAAACCGAACGGCATGACTGACGACTCAAATGAACCATAGCGAGTGCGGAAAGCTGTAAGTGGTACACTATCATCCGCAACTCGGAGCTGACGAAATCCTGTGGCAAGGTCAAGCTGAGAAAAGACCTTCGTACCACTTAACTGATCAAACATATCGTATATCTGAGGCAATGGATAACGATTCTTGATGGTCACCTCATTAAGCATGCGGTAATCAATGCAAAGCCTAAGAGAGCCATCGGACTTCTTCACGAAGACCACTGCAGCACCCCATGCCGAACAACTGGACTGAATAAACTGCTTCACCTCGAGCTCTACCAACTTATTCTTGAGTTCCTCATTCTCTTTCATAGACATCCTCGTGGGAGGACAACTAACTGGATGAGAGCCTGGAATGAGATTGATGCGGAACTCAATAGCCCGCATCGGCGGTAGACTCGATACTGCCTCAAAGATATCGGGTTAATCCCAAACAACTGGGATACGAGATATAGCACACTCATCATCTCGTGAATCAAGAGCGAATAGAGTAGCTTCAGAAATCTCAACATCTCGAAGAACAAGAGCCAAAGGAGCAGATGAGTTAGAGTGACGAAGAAATAATACCCGCTCCGAACAGATAATCTTGGCATCGTACCGAACGAGCCAATCCATACGCAGAATCATGTCGAAACCCAAAGAAGCCATAACATGAAGATTTGCAAGGAAAGAAAAGCCACATAACTAAATATCAACATTCTCACAAAGGAGACTAAGGGTCGTGGATCCACCAATCGGATTTACAATCCTCAGAGAAGAAACCAAACAAGAAACATCCAAAGACATAACATCAACTAGTTCTTTTGATTCGAATGAGTGAGAAGCACCTGTATCAGAGAGAACTCTAATAGATCTACCATGAAATAGAATAGAACCTTCAAGGACGGAAGGATACGTACCTTGAGGCTGAGCAGAATCTGTAGAAGCCTTGGCAGCATTAAGCTTTCCAGATCTAAGTGGTGCAGTAGGACAAGCAGAGATAAGATGACCCTCCTTCTTGCAATAGCGGCAAGCGAGGGGTCTGGGACACTCTCTAACAAAGTGATCTGGAGAACCGTAGTTGAAACACTTCCTCACAGAAGGTGTTCCACTGGTCTGGGACTGAGGCTGAGAATCATAACTGGTCGCTTTCTTCTTCATAGGAACAGAAGAAGAACCAGGTTTGCAGAAGGGAAACCTCTTCTTGTTGGGGTTCGCGGAAACCTCAACACTATCATCGCTATCCCCTTCCTTCTCGACTGCTTCAAGGTGAAGCGCCGAGTCAACAAGCTCTTCGAAGGAGAGCTTGAGTTGTAACATCAAAGACTTCTTAAGATATTTCTTAAGACCTTCCACAAATTTCAGATTCTTCTTGTAGGGTGTACTGATGAACTCGAGGCCGTACATGGACAGGGCCTCGAAAGAAGAAACATAGTCTGAAACAGTAGACTTACCTTGCTTGAGATCAATGAAGTGGCGAGCAAGAGAAATCTTCTTGGACTCTGGAACAAACATGAGCTCGAACGCTCATGGAACTGAGCCCAAGAAAGTGTGGTCTCATCGACCTCGGCAATAAGAAGCTTGTACCAATCCAAGGCACGACTCTGAAGCTGACTGGAAGCAACAAGAACACGGTCATGGTCAGAAATGCCCATGCGAGTAAAGGTGCGCTCGCATACACAGATCCCTGACTGGACCTCAAGAACTATCTCGGAGCCACTGAATGGCTTGCCACCGAGATGAGTGAAATCGCTGCAGAGACGTGCAAAATCTGACTTGCGCGGAGCATCAGAGACTGAAGCTGATGTTTGGGGTGAGAATTCCGAACCAGCTCCATGATATGATCGGTAGTCATGAATACGCCCTCCGGTTGTGGGTTACTGGATTGCCCTACAGCACCAGAGCGACGAGTGTTCCTCCCTCTTCCAGACATACTGAACATAAGAGGGAAAAAAAGAGTTACGCACGATTCAAAGATAGATAATTCATAAAGGGATATTACGGAATATAAATGCATTCCTGAACATATTCCTAACTTATCTATCCAGAGGCACAAGGAAGGGATTCATAATATTTGAACCATACTAGGATGTATTGTACTAAGTATATATGTTCCGTATTTATTATGCTTAGTCCTGAACCCCGCTCTGATACCAAACTATAACGCCCCACTACGAGAGCCTCATTAACAAAGAGTATTATATGGATAATACCGTCTGCTAATGCGGACAATAGAGTATCTCAAAGAGTATTATATGGAAAATACCGTCTGAAGACACTATCCATAAGGTGGTGAGCCAGAAGGAGACAACCCGAAGACACTATCTCAAAGGCAATAAACCCAAGGGAGACAGTTCGAAGATACTATCCTAAAGGTATCACTCAGGAAACACGCCATAGTGGTAAAGGCTCATAGGCCCAGTACTCGTTTACCACTAACGGTAGGAATGTGTCACGAACTCTTAGCAAGGAACCCGTAAAGTAGTAACGTGAGTCCCATACCCCAACGTTCGCACTAAACGGTTTACTAACCAATCGTAAGCTTCCACACTCAAAGCAGTAAAAAGTTCACCTCATGTCAACGGTAAACTAGGCCAAAAGGCCAAAACGGTCATTCGAATAGGTCGGGAAGTAATCGGAAAGATAAACGCACGGATTCATGGTCCGTTACATAACCATTTAATCACCTTTCCACTTCGCTCGAAGTGTAGAAGAGTGTATATTTTACTTAGAAAATAGGTGGAGAAAGCGGATTTTTGATCGTTTGAAAACCTCTGTAGAAATAGCCTTTGAAATTCTCCTATTATGGAGTAATTAATGTAATATTTAAAATAATACTAAATAATAGTTTCAAAAGCTAATTTGATGGAATATCACTTTAAAATGATTTGTAAAATCCTTGCATGAAATCTAGAGACAAATCTCAAAGAAATCGGAAAATCTCAGAAAAACAGTCAAAATTAAACCAAGTATAAAATCACTGAAAACAAGTCGAAGTCACTAGTTCGACGGCATATTTGAACCTACAAACAGAGTCCAAATTACATGAAAATCGGGCATGTAGATCAACATCCCTGCTCCAAACTGCAAAAAGAATTGGGCAATTCTGACTTGAAACCAAGAAACTACATCGTCTCAAAGTTGGACAAAAATCATAAAACTCTGCTGTGTCAAAACAGTGCAAAGGTCCAAATTCGACGACATGGTTGAAGGGTCATATGAATCCAGATCTTGATGAAAGTTTGCACGAGCATAGTACAGTACTCCTACTTTGTTATGCAATAAGAATCGTTCAGCTCTGACTTGAAATGAAGAAATGGCAACTTCTCAAAGTTGGTCCGACGATAACTGAAAATGATCACTGTTGAAAAACAGTTTCTGGGTGCTAATTCGGCAATAAAAACGAAGTATCTAACGCACCCAGATCTAAACCAAACTTTGCAGGGTTGAAGATCTCGATCTCATATTTCGAACGAGACCAAGAATGGGAGATTTCGACATCGGATGAGCCCGGGATGGCGTCGCAAAGTCGGGATTCTGCGCTGAAAACAACGGGAGAAAAGAGACCAAGGTCTGTAGCTTCGCGCTAACAGGCCAGAGACCAAAAACCACAATTTTGGCATAGTACACTTCAAATTCTGGCAAAATGAATAAAATAAAAGTTGTATCTTAGTTTCTAAGCTTTCCAAATTACCAAGATCGTAAAATTCCGACCAGGGATGAAAATTCTATGACTAAAACAATTCTCAAATCTAAATTCTATATCACTGTCGTTTGCTCTCGGGATAGTAGTAAGAATGCACAGTTTTGACCAAATTAACTTCAAAATTTCATGAAACTCAAAACATAAAACTTTTAGCCCTATATCTAAGCTTTCAAGAATATCCTAATTTATTAGATTTGGATAAGAAATGAGTAACTTATGACCAAAACAATTTCAGGTTTTTATTTATCAACCCTGTAGTTTGTTGTCAGGTCGCAATAAACAAACGTGATTTCGACCATTTCAACCTCAAAATTATGCAAAGCTCAAAACATAGAAGTTATAGACTACAAAATAATCTTTCCATAACATCAAGAAAATCCTAATTTCGATTTAAGATGAATGAGATATGCCTAATTTACTAACAGAAATATACTAATTTTAATTTCAGCTAGCATTTATTACCTCTTTCCCAAGCAATGAGAAGAAGATCAAAGAGCTTCAACAATCAAAATGCACAAAAAAAGATTACAAAATAATTTCAGAAACTAAACAATTGATTAGAGGTGGGTTTTGGGATTGCTATTACCTTCCAATGATTAGATTAAAACCCCTTTGACTTTGATGAAGATTAATTAAGCTTTGCTCTAGGTTTGGAGGCGATTATTTAGTGTTTAGCTCTAGTGTTTAAGGGTTTATGGAATGAGATGTTGGCTGAAACAAATGGGTAGAAGATGGTTTATAGGCTAATGGAAGTGCGTTTGTGGGCCTAATACCCATTAGGACTTGGATGGGCATCTCTCATAGCGATCGTAACCCATTTGGATGCATTAATAGGGATCATTACTGATCCCTATTGTGGGCCTTGATGGACCTGCAAATTTTTTGGTAGCCTCGTCTTGGTCTTCCGAACCTTCTGCCAAAATTCCAATCCGATCCATGCACATCTTCCCCTATAAATACAGCAGGTATGGCACCAAAAAAGGGATCCTGCTCTCTGTGCGGAGGCTGTCCCACTTTTATTCTTCACTTTTGTACTAAAGGATTCCAGTTGATTCAAATACTCTTGTAATGATAATTAAGTGGAAGATCAATAAAAATATAAAGTGGATGTAGGCCAAGGTTTCCGAGCCACTATAAAAATCCGTGTGTTCATTTATGATTTTCTCTATTTTAATTTTATTTTTCATTTAATCTCCACTAGATTATATTGGGTGTTGATTCCCCTTTTTATCATCAACATTTTGGTGCTTTCATTGAAAGATGAATTCTCAGCTTGATTGGATCTCATCATCTACTTGTGGATTCTCTATTCGAGAGATAGATCCAGTTATTTACCAACAAACTTCCAACTATACTCAGGTTTGAAGGAATATAATGAAAGCTAATAGCCATGGTTAGAAGAATTAAATCAACTTTGCATGAAGTTGATGGGAATGATGATGCTAGTGTTCTCATTTGGAGTTGTTCATGCATTCATGTCTATTTGGAAGGGATAGGATTCACTCATGTATGCAAGTTCTTGGGATTAGATGTTGAAGTTTGCACTCAAGTTAGCGAAGGGCCAATCCCTCTCTCATGGTCATGATGACTGATCCCTCTCTCAAGGCCATGGTGGCCGATCCCTCTCTCAAGGCCTAAAAGGCCGACCCCACTCTCAAGGCCAAGATGTTCAGTCACTCTCTCAAGGCCAAGATGGTCGATTCCTCTCCGGTCTCGTCAATACCGATCCCTCTAAAAGACGCCAATACCGGTCCCTCCATACTTTGTATGCCTGTCCCTCAATACTCTATATGCCGATTTCTCCATATTTCGTTCGATCCATCCACATACTTCATATGCCGATCCCTGCAACATGCATGTATACACATACTTCGTATGTCGATCCCTCAATACTCCATATGACCGACCCAAATACTACCGATCCCTCTCTTAAAAGCCCATGTGACCGATCCCTATACAAAAAAATATGGATCAGGTATGATCCATTTTTTTTAAAAATAGCTCTAAATTTTTTTAATCCGTTCTGTAGCGTAATGCCCCCGTATTCTTGATTCAGAACTCAACTTAAAAGTAGCACATTATATCCACTTCCCTTACATCCTATGAACTGACCAGGGCATAGAGGATCAAGCGGTGGCTGCTAAATTGCAGCCAAGGAATAGACAAGGAACTTCTACTCAAACAGTACTCCGAGAGGCAGGAGTAGTAAGACGATGTAACATAAACATGGATCGGCAACCGGGTCATGCTCCCAGGGTAGATTGTGACTTCCCTCAACTTACCCGCTTTCAAATACCTGACTTGGCAGCTATGGTATGACGGCTTGTTACAAAGAGCCAAGACCAAACTGACGATGATCGAAACATCTCCCCATTGGAACCCTTTAATTGAAGCCATTCTATGTGTACAATATCCAAGGATGTAATGTCACTATCCAAATCATTCTAAATGTCATGCAAGCTGCTCAAAAACTTCTTACATGAATTCTACGTCGCCGTCACTAAAGTGGGCACTCCCTAAGAGGATATAAAACTAATGGCATTGATGAGGGCAATCGACCCCAAGTCATATTTAAGCGATTGGTTAGCTGGAAAGGCTCCTATGACTTTGGATCACTTCTATTACAAACTGATTCAATGTTTACACAAGGAGGATATGAGACTAACATTGACAGGAAATAATGCAGGCTTGATGGTTGGAGTGGTTCAGAGCTAGAGAAACGATGATGACCTAAATAAGGACTCAGATATTAGGAGACGACCCAGAATTCCAAAATATGACTCACATGCTCCTTTGAACGATTCAATCAAAAATATCTACTAGGAGACTCACGACTCGAAGTAGGACTAGAAACCAGCCTCGAGAGAGTCCACTAGAACCAGAAGAAATCCGGGAAATGTTGTATATTTCAAGAAACATATGGTCATAACACGCGATTGCAAACACCTCCGAGATGTGATCTGAAAGTTGATCCGAAAAGGAAAGATTCAACAATATATGCAAGCCCGGTAGAATGGAGAGCAGGGAACATCCGATGCCTATCAATAAAGAACTTTGATTATTAATTGGATCGCTGACGGTCGACTTCCAACTGAGTGGGGCTTGGACAAAGTGGAATAACAAGCATATGAAATTGTTTTACTTATCAATGAGATTTATTCTGATCTTCTTTGAATTATTTTTATTTCAATTTCCATTGTGTTATGAAGTATTACCATCTTGAACTAAACTACTTCCAAACGATGCAGGGGACCAAGTACTTGGAGTTGGGCATCAACCAATCTCCATGGACCATGATCAGATCTTTGGAGTTTCATTAAGATAAGCTTGATTCAACCGCTCATCAGCTACCATATGCCCGACATAGGGCCAAGGACTCGAAAAAGAAAAACCCAACAAGATCAGGATCCAGTGAAACATGGACACGATTGATCATCCACTCATCAACTTTCGCGCCTGACTTAAAGACCAGGGAAAGACTTGGAATGGATGCAACCCAGCCATCCACTCTCTAGCTCATACTTGAAGTTCGCCAAAATACTTATGCCTCCCTCGAAGCCTAGCATGACCGAGGTTCAACTAAAGTGGGCGCGATTCAACCATCTACACATTAGCTCCTGCCCTGAGCACAGAAGGCAGTTCGAAAGCCAGACTTAAAGTAAGAGTGACCGACTGCCTATTCACCAACCGCCGCCCTTAACACATAGACACGACAACAGCTTGATGTGGATGTGACTTGACCGTCCAACCCAAGCATGCATGTGATCCTACTATCCATCACCTACTCCCATCCTTGACTTGACAAGAGGAGCTACAACCATCAAGCGGATATGAATTGATCGTCGCACTTGCCAAGTTCTATCGTTGACGCTGGGGGCAGAATTCTATTCCATGAATGAATGTAATTCGACCATCCATTCGATAAATTTTACCTCAACTTGGCAGATAGATTATAAATCAAAAACCGGTTCAATTGACCACCCATCAAACAACTCTAAGTCCCCGGAGTGCGGACTGGAGTATAACTATAAATTGGGTGGAGACTGACCACCCGCGAAACAACTCTAAATCCACCCTACCACCCATGAAAAAACTTTAAGTCCCCACAGTGCGATCTGGAGTATACGCGTGAATCGAGTGGAGACCGACCTCCCGCGGAACAGCTCTAAGTCCGTAGAGTGCAGACTGGAGTATAAACATAAATCGAGTGGAGACTGACCACCTGTAAAAAAACTCTAAGTCTCTAAAGTGCGAACTGGAGTGTAAAAATAAATTGGATGGAGACTGACCACCCATGAAACAATTCAAAGTCCCCAGAGTACAGACTGGAGTATGATCATGAATTGGGTGGAGACTGACCACCCGCGAAATAACTCAAAGTCTCTAAAGTGCGGACTAGAGTAAACACAAATTGGGTGTGATCCGACCACCCATCAATTAAATATTATTCCCAGAGTATGTGTAACACCCCTAATTTTTGCTTAACATTAATTAGAACATTTTTTTGCATAAATTAAATAGAATAATGTGGTTGATTAAAGAGTTGAGATTTAATTGTCAATTAACTTAGCTGCGGAACTAATGAATATATAAGTATGGTTTATAATTTATACGTTAGGAAAATAAGAGGAGGGCAATATGGGAATTGCCACACCCATATACCCTTAAACCCTCCCTTATTCTCACCTACCATTTCATAAATCAAAATACACATAAAAGAGAAGTTATAGCCAGCCATTAAAACACCGTAGAAGATCAGCAAACTTGGAAGATCCAAGAGAGAAAGGTAGAAGATTAAAGCTAGGACAAATTTCAAACTCCATCAACTTAACCAAGGTGAATAATAGTGTAAATCATCTTATTTTTCCTTGTTTTGGTTTGCTTATGGATAGTAACCGAATGTATTTTGCTGTGTTGATTTTGTTTGGATCTAATAATCATTTTTTTGGATAGAATAAGGATTTATGGTGATTTATTGGAATTTTTATGGAATTAAAATCATAGGTTTTAAAGTAAGAACCTTAGTAAACAACTCGAAACGATTTGATTTTTGGATATGTTGTGTAAGTCATAATTTTGGAGATGGGTTTTTATTTCATAATGTTCGGGTTAATTGGAATATTTTATGAATTTCCTAAGGTGAAAAAGGCATTAATTTCAGGTTTTAATTATTAAAAATACTAAAATAATGAATTTTGTCCCAAGTTTTTTATATGATGTAGAAATTGTTATTTCAGATTTTGATGAATTTTTTGGATTTTTCCCAAGTGATTTCGATTTATTATGAATTTTCTAAGCTAAAAAGGCTTAATAATTATATTAAAATATTGATGTAATTATTTATTCTAAAATTAGTTTTGGGAATGATAAATTCGGGTCTACAGTAGTTCTTCTGCAAAGAAAGTGTTAACGTATGTCATAAACTAATAGAGATTTGACAAAGAATAGGATTTGGTGAAAAGAATATACTTTAATTAGCAAAATAACAGTTTTCAAGTTATTTACGACTCTGCCTGTAATGACCTGCCTTTTGGACGTTTTAAGCAGACACACGTCAAACTCTAACCATTCAAAAGTGTAGATTGTTATGGGTAAACAAGAAAAGAAAAAGAAATAAAACAAATACAAAATCTCGTAGCGGAATGACAAAATATAATAATCAAATAATAGTTCATGAAGCTGTTTTATAAATACATTTGACTATTCTTTACAACACAAACATCAGAGTTACATAAACGGGAATAACTAAATAAATGCAGCGGAACAACATGATGCAGCAGAATAAATAAATAAATAATAATACTAGTTTTTGTCTTCGTCCTCCAAAAATAAGGTCTTCAACTCTAAAGTGCTCAGGCTTACCCGAGCGAATTGAAAAGACAAAACACTCGAGTCAGAACTAAAAGAACTTACGTAAGTTAAACCAATGGTAAATAATTATGAGTGGGACGACGTCAGAGATGTTTACGGAGTTTGACATCTCATATCCAGTGTCTAACGTGAATGCAATAGCTTAAGAGATATTCGAGATTCTCATCTCCTAAGGATCCGTTAAACTATCTACTATGTAGTACAATACGCTATTATATTATGTCTATAGTAAAGTAAAAGTATTAAAATAGCGTTAAGCTGTTACCCGTATCCCCCTTAACACATTTTATATATTCCCATAGTCTATACAGTACCATAACCCCCCCGTAAACCGGAGGGCTATCAGAGGGCACTCCATAGGTATGGTACAAAACAAACTCGTAGAAGGCGCTCTAGGGCATGTGAACTTGGCACTCGAGGCAATGCCATGGTAGATATATCAATTACAGATCCAGACTGGTGGTAATGCATAGCAGCTACTACCGCCCACCTCGGACACACTCCCATAATCAAAATCAAGGGTGGCCACCAAATCAATCATAACGTAATAGAATGGTATCGAAGAAATGTACTCGATCAGAGTTGCGACCTCAATTGGCCCGGCATGGCTCATGTTTTAGTCACATCTATGCTGACTCACGAGAGTCAGGGTCACATCATACCTCATACGGAAATCGTTAACTAAACCATCCTACTTCATTTCTAGAATCTCCACTACATAGTTGTTAAAATGATTTTTGGTATTGGCAGAGAGTATGACAACATCCGATCCCAGTCTCTTTAACACCAAATGCTTATTACACACCGGATGGTTCTTTTATATTGCAAAAGTCAATTCACAATTTACATCAAGGTATCATATTCTCAAAATCATAATACTTTCAAAATTACATTCACTTTCAATTTCTTATCACATTTGACATCATACCTTTCCGAAATCATAATTTCTTTGAAAATCAAATTTCCAAATAGGATAAATCCTCATTTCAAAATTATCGTATTAAATCAAATATGTTATTTAAATCACAACTTAGGTTATAATGTCGTTTAACCATATTCACTTTAAAATTGATGATTTGAATATAAACCCATCTACTTTACTTAGTTTGGAATTTAGAAAAATAGTTTAGATAGTTATAAATAGTTTAACAAAGTTAAGAACTAATTTTTAGATAGTTAGAATACTAAAAAAATTTAAAATAGATTTAAAATAGTTTTTAAATTGATTTAAGATATTTAAATAGATTTAAAACAGATTAAATATAATTAACATAGATGAAATAGCTTCAAAATAGATTAATTAGATTTAAAATAAATTTAATTGGTTAGTTTGTTTAAAATAAATTAAATTGATTTAAAATAGGTTAAAATCATTTATACAGTTAATATAGGTTAAAATAGTTTAATAAATTCATAAAATTAATAATTAGAAATTTAAAAATGATAATTTTCTCATTTTATATTAAAATATGATTTGAAATTAATATCAATTTTAAACTATTTATTTCATTCTAACACAATTAAACAATTTTCGATTTCCAAATCAACAGAATCTAAATCCAAATCTCCATTCAAATTCTCAATAAAATATTTAAATTTACATTGATTTTAGTTGATATTTGAAATATTAATTTAAGCTACTTCAATTTCAATACATATTCAAAGTTATATTCAAACAACCCAATAACTCAATTCCTATAATTTTAATTATACTTCAAAACCAACTCAATATTTCAATTTAATTCCTTACAGAAATTCCTTTAAACCAATTCAAATTTCAACACAAACTTGATTTTCGATAATAATTCAATTTATATAAATCAAACTTATTTCAAAATATCATTTAACTAAATTCAAAAATTAGGGATTTTAAAATCATTTAATTTAACCAATCTGGTGTCCGTGTGTAATTCTCTACACTAGGATTAAGTGATACAGATATTTATCATTTCAATCCGCAGTTCAAATTTTACGGTTATATATCATTTCAAACCACAATCTTGAATTAAATAAAATCCATAAAATCGCTCAAGTCTATCATTTCAACCCATAATGATTTTCCCTAATCTATAGAACGTTCAGGTATATATCATTTCAACCCATAGTGATTTTCCTAATAATAACTATGGGAACTTGCAGAGTGATAGCATTTCATAAATATAGCATCGAGTCATCCAATAATAAATTCAAACATCCATCATAATCATCATCTAATTCAACTAATAAATATCAACAATTAAAAGATTATTACATACAGGTAATTAACTGGCAATTTAAATTCAATAATAAATTAAATGACAATTTTATTCAAAATAAATTCAAATTAATAGGAATAACAATTTAAATATACCAAACAACCATAAATAAATTCCTAATCACATCATAAATTTACTTTAACTAACATAAGAAATTTTAGAAGTTGTGAGTGGCTCAAAACACTCACCTTCAAATTTAGGGTTTAAATCCAAATGATCTCAAATTCGTCCAAACCCGCGTCAATATATCCAGAATTCCGATACGATCCCAATGAAACAAACCACGTGTGAATCGAACCTTGTATGTAAAAGTTATATGAGTTAGAAGTTAGACGATTTATATTACTCAGTAATTAAAATAAAATAAAAAACAGGTGCATATCATCTTTGTTCACGCACACGATCCTGGTTTCATTCGAAACCCAGTAGCAGCCGCGTTCCACGATCGCCCAACGCCGCATGTGGCCAATCATGGCCATGCGCTCGCCACCGCAAGAACTGCCGCGTCCCCCAAAGCCTATGACCACTAGCGATCATCTCCGACCGAAGCCCAAGATGCTCAGCCGCCATCGAAATTCCCAAACCCTAATCAATTATTCACGCCAATCTAGCAGTTGAATCGCTAATCAGCTTGCATGGATGCACTCCCCTCGACCATCTGCACTTCCCAGTACCTCCGATTTGACGATCGGTTGAAGTTGACCGTGACAAAACGAGCGGTCGAAAATCAACCATCAGTTTCTAGCCATACAGATATCCAAATCGAAAAACCAACTGCAGATTTGACTTGCACTCATTAAGAGCTTCAAATCGATGTATAATTCAATATATTTTGAGGAGTTAAATTTTTGAAATTGATTTTGAATTTGGGTAGAGGGTTTTGAAGTTTGAAACTGTTTCTGCCATTGAGGAAGCGAAGTAGATAGCTGAAATGTACGTACAGACAAACGAAATAAGAAGTAGCTAGGGTTTATAATGGACTATTTATAGGTAGATCAGAAATGGGACAGATGGAAAAGATTGACTTACATATTGAATGATAAATGACCCGAAAAGCCCGTTTTGCCCCCAGAACGAAAAAGGATAATCCCATATATCAAAATAAACGTTTTCACTGTTTTTAAACTCAAAGGAACATGCTTCAAGTCCTAATTCCATCGTATGAAGAAGTTATGTTAAAATCTAATTAAATCAAATTGATATCAATTAATTTCAATTTAAATTGATTTCTAGACGTTTCAAGCCCGTACGATCAAATGAAAAGTCTGATCGCTGCAAAACTTGAAATCCTACAATAATTGATCGTTACGGGCCCAATGAAACTAGTTTCGTAGAAATCCAAGACAGTGGCCAAAATGTTTATTTTCACATTAATTAAATAAATAAATATTACATTAATTAATTCACTTTTTAATTAAATATTTATTAACTAATAAATTTCATCATTTTAGATTACTTAGACATTTATAATAATTGAAAACAAGTTTACACGTCAATTCAGTGTTTAAAATTTTAGTAGTTACTGTGTTCACTTTCAAGTGTAATCAAATCCAATTAATTATAATTTAATCCCAATAAACTATTTTAGATTTGATTTCCGACTTTTATTCTAACAATTATAACTCTACAGACATAGTTACCATTTGTCTTATATTTCATTACATTAATACTTTCAAATTTCCATCTTTTATTCATATTAACTACTATAATTCAATTATATTGGATTTTCGTCAATTTTATACATTAATTAAAATTTAAAATCCCAAATACTTTATTTATCTTGATTTCACTCTTTTATTAAATCAATTATTTCCTTTTGAAATAAAGTTAACATTTCTATTCATTTCATTACATTCATAATTTGCAGTTATTGTCTTAACTCACATAAATGTGACATTTAATTTAATTATATTTGATTTCCAATTTAATTTAACTGACTAAAGAAATAGGTAACATATAATAGTTTGCCATTATTAACTTTTAGTCACATTAATAAGCTATAATTTATAACCAAATGTTATAATTACTCACATAACACTGATTTTATTCAATTACCATAAATTTTATATTATTTCATTAATTAATTCAATATATACATTTTTTCTCCTATATTTACTTTATAACCAAGTATAACCTTTCAAATCATTTCAATGGATTGGACTTTCATTAAAATTATTATAATTAACTTAAATTAACAATTTTACATTTCATTCTATTTATTATTTCATTAGTGTCGCATATTTTCATTTCTTCTAATATTAAATCACTAAAATCTTACTAAGATAACAAATTTTAATTGTCGAAAATTACGGGTCGTTACACTCTTCCCCACTCAAAACTTTTCGTCCTTGAAAAGGAAAAGAAGGGATTAAGCAATCAACATAACTTATTCAAAATATTAAATTTATAAACAAATAAATTGACAAAAATAAATAATATAAATTAAATATATCAATCTATAACCATTAAATCCTTTTATACTCAAGTAAATAAAATTTTGGAAAACCTTTCACAAAATTTTCTAAGTCCAAAATTTACGGAAAATTTCGGCAAAGTCTCCTTTGTATGGAGAGGTCTGGGAGAAATAATAATATTAATAAAACAATATATACCACATACATTTCAAAATAATATATCCCAATAACGGAAAAAATATCATAATATCGCTATAAAACCGTAATCCGAGAACGTACCTATTTGTCGGGCAAGCAACGCTTAAATTATAAAACCAAAAGCAGTAGCAATTGCTTCCCTAACCTATATTTCACTTATATAATCCAAAGGAGTTAATAATTATACAGAAGAGGAATATTTTGAGTTGTTTTAACCAATAACAAAAAAAATCAATGCAACATAACAACAATCACTTGCAAACAAGCATAAAATCATCACATGAAATCAAAGAGATCAACCATTCATCCATATCAAGCAAAACAGATGGTTTGTTTGGGTTTAGACACTTTAATCGTATAGAATGACAAATAAACTACTAAGTATACCATCCACTCAACAGTCTTAGATAAAACTAAATATTTTATTCGTACACCCTAAACAATTAGAAGTATCTTTACCGAACAACCCATAAACCAGAACAACATCAAATTCCAAACATTATTTAAGTTTATTCTTATTAACTTCTTTTCACAATATTTGTTGTTCATTTTTCTCATTCAATGATTGCTTTCTTTAATTTTACATTTATTTCTTACAAAATTTTATTCCATTTTATTCATTCAGCACTTAATTCCATTTATTTACATCTATTCTTTACAAAATTCATTTTTCTTTATTTATTTATATAATGAAAATTTCTTTTCATTTCTTTATATTAATTTTTAAATAAGTTATTTTTAATTCAATTTTTGGATTGTACATTATTAGATAAGTTTATTTACGATTCAATTCACCATTTATAGATTTATTTCGTTTTCCCATTTATTCTTCCATATAAAGTATTATTGAATATTAACTCTATATCTAAATCATTTCAGTGTTCCTAAAGTTATAATCATTAAATTAGTGTAGTACTCATTTTAATTATAAATAGTTTCAATATTGATATAAGTTTATAATTATTTACTTATAGTATTCACCTTTTTTCATTAAATCTGATTACCAATAGCCTAAAGTGTTAATCTTAGTTTATAATCATTTCTTATATTATTCACTTTATTACATTTAATTAGTAGCATTTCAAACTATAAACATCAGTTAATAACAATGTATAGCATTAGAATTTTTATTTATAAAAGTAAGTCTATCGAACACTTTCATTTCTGGAGTTTAGTTACATAATATTCTATTACACATCCTATTTAACATCTCAACTTTTACATTTTGGCAAGTTATATATATAAATGTCTCCTAGAATGCAATATAAAGTTACACAAGTTTCTCTTATATATTTAGTTCACAAAATGTTCAATAGTCACCATTTCTTTTCCCTTTTAATTATAGTTTACAAAATTTTAGTTTCATATATATGTCATTAATCATTTTAACATTAAAAAAAAATCATTTTAGAAGTTTCCAATTATTAGTATAGTTAGGATTTCATTCATTACAATAATTTCAATTTCTAATTTTACAAAAACTTAAGAACTAAACAATCGAGTTTCATTTCAATTATTTTAAAGAAATATATATAATCATATCTCCTATATATCCGAATCCTATTTATAAATTTAAAATTAAGATTTGTTATCAAAACAAGTGTGTTGAAAACTACTAAAGTGGCATTCCTACTTTGAAACTCAAAAATAAATGTCGATGACGTGTGTACTCATCAATGAAATTATTTTCCAACAACAGAGAGGGGAGAAAAGAAATTATTTCATTCCAAAAATTCTTTTAAAACATTTCTTCTAAATCACATTAAAATATTTATATCAGAAAATACTTTCAATTAATATTATATTCCAAAATCATTCGAAAGGAGTTTTCAAAAATCCCTGAATTTAAGTTCTAAATTTACCAATTTATATTTATTTTATTTACAGCTTTTATTTTTGATCAATGTTTATAAATTTCACTACCTATCAAAAAAAATATTACAACCAAATATATCATTTATAAAATTGTCATTTTATATACAAAAATATATAATAGGCAAAATTATTTCATTTACCTATATTTCAAAACCAATATTATGTCGGTGAGTCCTATCGAGTGTTTAGAAATTTCGTCAATACCATAGCATCCTATGTATCGACTAGAATTTATAAATACTAAACAGAACAAATTAACATAATAAGAAAATATGTTATAACACTAATAAATACGCTATCTCATGTATATACACTCAACAACACATTCTAGGGTATTACTACCCTATTCTATATGAGTCAAACCCCACAAAGCTAAGGTAATCACTAAACCAAAGCTCTGATACCAACGACCCGCCTTTTTGACGTTTAAAGCAGACATACACGTCAAACTCAAACCATTCAAAATGGCATATTGTTATTGGTAAATAAGAAAAGATAAAGAAATAAAACAAATACAGAATCTTGCAGCAGAATGACAAAATATAATAATCAAACAACAGTTCATGAAGCTTTTTTATAAATACATTTGATTATTCTTTACAACACAAACATCAGAGTTACATAAACGGGAATAACTAAATAAATGCAGCGGAACAATATGATGCAGCAGAATCAATAAATAAATAATAATAATATAAATCTTCGTCTTCTTCCTCCATAAATAAGGTCTTCAACCCTGAAATGCTCAGGCTGACCCGAGCGAATTGAAAAGACAAAACACTCGAGTCAAAACCAAAAGATCTTATGTAAGTTAAATTAACAGTAAATAAATATGAGTGGAACGGCGTCAGAGATGTTTACGGGGTTTGACATATCATATCCAATGTCTAACGTGAGTGCAATAACTTAAGAGATGTTTGGGATTCCCATCTCCTAATGACCCGTTAAACTATCTACTATGTAGTACAAT
Source organism: Allium cepa (assembly GCA_030765085.1). Taxonomy (NCBI): domain Eukaryota; kingdom Viridiplantae; phylum Streptophyta; class Magnoliopsida; order Asparagales; family Amaryllidaceae; genus Allium; species Allium cepa. The sequence continues at coordinate 610,961,273 of CM060934.1, forward strand.
ATGCTATTATAGTATGTCTACAGTAAAGTAAAAGTATGAAAATAGCGTTAAGGCGTTATAATATCCCCCTTTAAACATTTTATATATTCACATAGTCTATACAGCACCATAACTCCCCCCGTAAACTGGAGGGCTATCAAAGGTCTTTCCATAGGTATGGTATAAAACAAACTCGTAGAAGGTGCTGTAGGGCGTGAGAACACCGTACTCGAGGCAATGCCAGGGTAGATATATCAATTGCGGATTCGGACTAGCGATAACGCATAGCAGCTACTAGCGTCCACCTCGGACACACTTCCATAATCAAAATCAAGGTGGCCACCAAATTAATCATAAAGTAATAGAATGGTATCGAAGAAATGTGCCCGATCGGAGGTATGACCTCACATGGCCCAGCATGGCTCCTGTTTTAGTCACATCTATGCTGACTCACAGGAGTCAGGGTTACGTCATACCTCATACAAAAATCGTTCACCAAACCATCATACTTCATCTCTGGATTCTCCACTACGCATACATTTGTTAAATTGGTTTTCGGTATTCACGGAGAGTATGACAACATCTGATCCCGGTCTCTTTGGCAACCAAACGCTTAATACACAGCGGATGGTTCTTTTACATTTCAAAAGTCGATTCACAATTTATATCAAGATATCATATTCTTAAAACCATAATACTTTCGAAATCACATTCACTTTCAATTTCCCACCACATTTTAAATCATACCTTTCCGAAATCATAATTTCTTTCAAAATCAAATTTCCAAATAGGACAAATCCTCATTTCAAAATTATCATATTAAGTCAAATATCTTATTTAAATCCCAACTTAGGTTATAATGTCATTTAACCATATTCATTTTAAAATCGAGGATTTGAATATAAACCCATCTACTTTACTTAGTTTGGAATTTAGAAAAATAGTTTAGATAGTTATAAATAGTTTAACAAAGTTAAGAATGAATTTTTAGAATAGTTAGAATACTCAAAAATATTTTAAAATGGATTAAAATTAGTTTTAAATTGATTTAAGATAGTTAAATAGATTTAAAAAAGATTAAATATAAATAACGTAGATGAAATAGCTTTAAATAGATTAATTAGATTTAAAATAAATTTAATCGGTTTAATTAGTTTAAAATAAATTAAATTGATTTAAAGTAGGTTAAAATCATTTATATAGTTAATATAGGTTAAAATAGTTTAATAAATTTAAAATTCTTAATGATTAGAAATTTAAAAATGATAATTTTCTTAGTTTGTATTAAAATATGAATTTGAAATTAATATCAATTTTAAAATATTTATTTCATTCCAACACAATTAAACCATTTCCAATTTTAAATCAACAAAAATCTAATTCCAAATCTCCATTCAAATTCTCAATAAAATATTTAAATTTACATTGATTTCAGTTGATGTTTGAAATATTAATTTAAGCTACTTCAATTTCAATAAATGTTCAAAGTATATTCAAACAATCCCAATAACTCAATTCCTATAATTTCAATTATATTTCAAAACCAACTCAAAATTTCAATTAAATTTCTTAAAGTAATTCCTTTAAACCATTCAAATTTCAACATAAACTTGATTTTCGATACTAATTCAATTTATATAAATCAAACCTATTTCAAAATATCATTTAACTAAATGCAAAAATTGAGGATTTTAAAATCATATAATTTAACCAATCCGGTGTCCGTATATAATTCTCTACCCTAGGGTCAAGTGATACAGATATTTATCATTTCAATCCGTAGTTTAAATTTTACGGTTATATATTATTTCAAACCGCAATCCCGAATTAAATAAAATCCATAAAATCGCTCGAGTCAATCATTTAAATCCATAATGATTTTCCCTAATCTATAGATCGTTCAGGTATATATCATTTCAACCATAGTGATTTTCCTAATAATAACTAAGGGAAGTTGCAGTGCGATAGCATTTCATAAATCAAATGTAGCATCCAATCATTCAATGATAAATTCAAACATCCATCACAATCATCATCCAATTCAACCAATAAATATCAACAATTAACAGATTATTACATACAGGTAATTAACTGGCAATTTAAGTTCAATAATAAATTAAATTACAACTTAATTCAAAATAAATTCAAATTAACAGGAATAGCAATTTAAATATACCAAGCAGCCATAAACAAATTCCTAATCACATCGTAAATTTAATTTAACTAACATAATAAATTTTAGAAGTTGTGAGTGGCTCAAAACACTCACCTTCGAATTTAAATCCAATTTAGGGCACAAATTCAAATGATCTCAGAATTTGTCCAAACCAGCATTAGAGTATCTGGAAAAGCTATATAAGTTAGAAGTTAGACGATTTATATTACTCAATAATTAAAATAAAATATAAAAAACACGTGCCTATCATCTTTGTTCACGCATAAGATCCTGGTTTCGCTCAAAACACGGTAGCAACCGTGTTCCACGGTCGCCCAAAGCCACCTGTGGCCGATCACGACCATGCGCCACTACCGCAAGAACCACCGCGCCCCCCCAAAGCCTACGACCACTGGCGATCATCTCCGACCGAAGCCCAAGATGCTCAGCCACCATCAAAATTCCTAAACCCTAATCAATTATTCACGCCAATCTAACAGTCGAATCGCTGATTAACTTGCATGGATGCACTCCCCTCGACCATCTCCACAGCCCAGTACCTTCGATTTGACGATCGGTTGAAGTTGATCGTGACAGAACGAACGGCCGAAAATCAACCATCAATTTCTAGCCATGAAGAAATCAAATCGAAAAATAGACTGCAGATTTGACTTACACTCGTCAAGAGCTTCAAATCGATATATAATTTGATATATTTTGAGGAGTTAAATTTATGACATTGATTTTGAATTTGGGTTGAGGGTTTTGAAGTTTGAAACTGTTTCTTCCATTGAGGAGGAGAAGTAGATAGCTGAAATGTACTTACAGACAAATGAAATAAGAAGTAGCTAGGTTTTATAATGGACCATTTATAGGTAGATTAGAAATGGAATGGATGGATAAGATTGATTTACACGTTGAACAATAAATGACCTGAAAAGCACGTTTTTCCTTTTGAACGAAAACGGGTAATCCCATATGTCAAAATAGACATTTTCACTATTTTTAAACTCAATGGAACATGTTTCAAGTCCTAATTTCGTCATATGAATAAGTTATGTTAAAATCGGCTTATTTCAAATTGATTTCAATTTAAATTGATTTCTAGGCGTTTCGAGTCCGTACGATCAAGTGACAAGTCTGATCGCTACGAAACATGAAATCCTACAATAATTCATCATTACGAGTCCGATGAAACTAGTTTCGTCAAAATCCGAGACAGTGGCCAAAATTGCTATTTTCACATTAATTAAATAAATTAATATTAAATTAATTAATTCACTTTTTAATTCAATATTTATTAACTAACAAATTTCATCATTTTTTATTACTTAGACATTTATAATAATTCAAAACAAGTTTACACATCAATTCAGTGTTTAAAATTTTACTAATTACTGTGTTCAATTTCAACAGTAATTAAATCTAATTAATTATAATTTAATCCCAATAAATTGTTTTAAATTTGATTTCCGACTTTTATTCTAACAATTATAACTCTACCGACATAGTTATCATTTGTCTTATATTTCATTATATTAATACTTTCCGATTTCCATCTTTTATTCGTATTAACTACTATAATTCAATTATATTGGATTTTTTTCAATCTTATACATTAATTAAATTTAAAATCCCAAGTACTTTATTTCATTCTTTTATTATATCAATTATTTTCTTATGAAACAAAGTTAACATTTCTGTTCATTTTATTACATTCGCAATTTGCAGTTATTGTCTTAGCTCACATAAATGTAACATTTAATTTCATTTAATTATATTTGATTTCCAATTTAATTTAACCGACTAAATAAATAAGTAACATATAATAGTTTGCCAACATTAACTCTTAGTCACATTAGTAAGTTATAATTTATAACCAAATGCTATAACTACTCACATAACACTGATTTTATTCAATTACCATAAATTTTATATTATTTCATAAATTGATTCAATATTTACATTTGTTCTCCTATATTTACTTTGTAACTAAGTATAACCTTTTAAATCATTTCAGTGGATTGGACTTTTATTAAAATTGTTAAAATTAATTTAAATTAACATTTTTACATTTCATTCTATTTATTATTTCATAGTATCATAGATTTTCATTTCTCCTAATATTAAATCACTAAAATCTTACTAAAATAATAAATTTTAATTGTCGAAAATTACGGGTCGTTACACTGCCATTCGACCTTGTCAACAGCACCTTTCAACTGCATCATTCTGCAGTAGTTATGGACCATTCTGTAGAATTTTGGAAAGCACCTTTAGACCTTATCGAAAGCACCTTTCGACAGCCTCATTCCGTAGCAGTTCTGGACCCTTCTGTAGCATTTTTGAAAGCAGCTTTCGACTTAGTCGAAAGCCGCTTTTGACAGCATACTTTCACAGCATTTTTGGTCCTTTCTGTTGCATTTCGAAAGAACCTTTCGACTCAATCGAAAGAACCTTTCGAATCAATCGAAAGCTCCCATTCGACGGCAGTTGTAAATATAGCGAATGCCCTTTTGTAGCAGTTTTCACCAGCTTTGTTTACGAAACTTCAAATAGGCATAACTTTCTAACCGTAAGCTGGTTTTTCTTTGTGACCACTCTATAGAAAGGAAAATAATCATTTGAACACAATGGAATAGGTTAGAGACCTTAATTCAACACCTATAAAAAGTTATAGCTAAAACAAAGTTTTAATTTTTGAAGTAGTTGATTTCTTTACTTTCGAATACGTTTGCTTTGTTTTCTTTGCCTTCGAAAGGGATACTTTCGAAGGGGTTGTAAAATTATTATTTTTTAACCAAGTTTTATACTTTCGAAAGGGGTACTTTCAACTGGTTTTGAAGCTAGGCTTCTAAAGTTAAATGCTAATACTTTAATATATTCAAAAGGTAGAATTTAAAGTATTATAAGGTAGGAGCCTAATAAGAGCTTTCGAAGTTGGTTACCCTATGAATTCGAAAGCAAGGTTTCGAAGGTATCGAAAGGTTTTATGACCCAAACTCTATTCTTAAAGGAAAAACCCATGGCTATATTAAAAGAGTTTTTATAGTGGTTTAAGAAGAATCTATCTTTGACAAATTAAATCCACAGGATTGGTATCGCTACATTGTTATACTGCTTCTTCTAAGATGAATATATTCACTTTAAAATGGGCGCATAACTACATTTTGGGGGAAAATGGAAGGAGAACCGGTTAGTTTAACCCAATAGTGAATATAAATTGAATAAACTCCTGAATGAGTAGAATTACATCCATAGGGTTAGGAAGACTTGAATATAGGATGCTAAAATATAAAGGAAAGATGTTAGCATAGGCCAATATGTTTACGGTAAGCCCATGAAAACTGTATGATATTGGCAGGGGCCAATAGGTTCATAGTTACCCATGAAAACTATGTATAAAAGCGAATGTCAGATAGACAGGTTCATTGTTAGCCCATGAAAACTATGTGTAAATGAAGATGTCAGATAGATAGGTTCATAATAAGCCCATGAAAACTATGTAATTGGATAGGGAGTCCATAAATGTTTAACCAGCTATTAGTCAGCCCATGAAAACTAATAGGTTAATAGCAATCCTAAGAATTATAACTGAGATGGATAGTCTAAATTGAATGGGGATGGGTAATCCTGAACTAATTCAATTGTTTTGTGTATCGTTATAATGTTTTTAAATACTATGTTTTAACCTTTGTGGATGCAGAAGCATAGTATATGGTTTTATAAATGTTTGAGGATACTAATGAGGGGAAAACTCGTTCCGCTAAGCGGCGTGGTCTCACAGAATATCCAAATGATTTTAGATGATAGACTATTATTCATACCAGGCTTTATGTCCGACTTGAAGTTTTTGATTTCCCCTTTAACTCTCGGTCATTCAATTGATTTTGAGTAGTTTGAGATTTAGGGTTTTTTGGTTCTCTTCTTAGATGAATAAAGCTTCCGGAGGAGTGCCGAAGGCATGTAGTTATTTAGAGATATATTTTTCCACTGTGTGTTTTGTTTGTGAAGGCAAATTTATTGGCCTTATTTTATACTCTGATCTACCAAGGGGGCATCTTCATATGTTTCTTTTGACGTATGTGTAATAATTATATTTTGTTGAACGTGGTTAACATTTTTGGGATTATGTAATGAACATCAAATGTATTGAGTGGAATGTGGAAATGTATTTTTGAATTGTTAATTTTTTTTCCAAATTTCTGTGATATGTGTATTAGTGTATCTAGCACCGCCGTATTTGATCGCCAAGAATTAATAACTATGGATGACTGCAGCATCCGTAACCGTTAGTTTTAGGCCTCCAAGTAGGGGGATGTTACAAGTTGGTATTAGAGTATAGGTTTATGATAAAATAGAAAATAGACCAAACGTTTTTAAACATAATCCTAATGAATTAATGAATAAGATTGAGGTTTAGGTTAACATTATAGTTCGTACTTGTATTGCTACATATATAAGTACGTATTCCCCTCTCCCTTAGACCATTCTTCTGTATCGTACTAAGGCTCATATGCAGATTTACGAGCAAGAGGATATGGAAGCAGGAAACAGAAGAGGAAATCTAGGTGGAGGAAGCACCATAGCCAACGAAAATTCTCGACCTAATTCCAGGAGGAATCAAGGTCGACGGGCTAATGCTAATCCAAATGCTGAAGCCAATGTAGGTGCTGGAAATTCTCCAGTAGATGCAAGGATGATGCATCAGTTGTTGGCCAATCTTTTGCAAGTAGGAGCTGCTGGTAATATTGGGGAGTTAATCCTGTAGTTCCAGTTGGTTATAATTATGCTAGAATGAGTAGAAACTCCATCGGTTTGAGTGGAAAGCTGTTCACAGGAAAAGAGGATGCTTTTGAAGTTGAGAATTGGCTTTTGAGCTATGAGAGGATCTTTACTGATTTAGGCTTAGACGATGGAGAAAAGAGACGGCTAGCCTCTAGATAGTTACAAGGGTTAGTGATTCACTGGTGGAACAGTATGACCGCTGGAGTTTCGGAAGAAGAGTTGACATGGGCTAATTTTAGAAGGAGGTTTGAGTAGAGTTTTTTATCTGAGGTTTCCAAGTTTTCATTAATGAGGAAGTTCATGGATCTTATTCAAGGAGATATATCAGTGATCGAGTACGTTGCTAAGTTTGATGAGCTGTCTCGATATGGTTTTGCTTTGGTAGACACTGATATCAGGAGGAGTGAGAAATTTATTCATGAACTAAGGCTAGAGCTAGGCAGCATGACTATGATTCATGTCAGAGAGCCTTGTAATGTGGTGGTGGAGATGGTCATTCGCCATGAGGTGGTGCTTGATATTTCAGCTAGAGAGAAGCCCAATGAATCCCAGCGTACTCAGGGAAAGAAGAGGAAATTCTTTAAGAAGAAGAGAGCCAAAAAATGGAAGGCTGCCAAGAAGGCAAAGGCTGATTTAGTGTGTTATAAATGTGATAAGAAGGGCCATTATTCCATTTAGTGCAGAACTGGTAAAGGAAAAAAGCCTACAGAGAAGAAGAATATGAAATGCTTCAACTGTGACTAAGTCGGGCATTATAAGAGCCAGTATCCAGAACCAGTCCAGATGAACAGAGTGAAGGTGTTTGCTATTGGACCACCATCTTCTTTTAGACCTACTACAGCAGAGAAAGGAAAAAATGTGTTGGAAGGTACGCTTTTGATTCGGAGTATACCGGTTAGGGTACTTTTTGATATCGGTACATCACACACATTTATATCACGGTATTTGGTTGATAGGTTATGTATAGAACCCACATACCTTGTTACTTCCTCAAGGGTTGCAAATGTAGTAGGAGGACATGCAACTCTTGGGATGAAATGTGACTAGTTAGAGCATGATTTGTTAGGTCATAAGTTTGCATGCAGTTTGTATGTCTTTGATTTCATAGATTTCGATATCATTATGGGTATGGATTGGTTAGATAAGTATGAGGCTAGGATATTTTGCCAGGATCGGAAAATATCATTGAGGCACCCAGATAGTCATAACCGAATCATTTTCTCAGCGGAGAATTCCAGTAAGAGCGTTTGTGCTTTGTTAAGTGCCATAGAGGTGGAAGATAAGCTTAGTCAGGTTCGTGTAGCATGAGAATTTGCAGATGTATTTGAGCCGGTCACCGGATAGTCATTGTACTCGGAGCTGAACCTATCAGTAAACCACCTAGTAGAATGACGCTGACAGAGATGAAGGAATTGAAGGTGCACCGCGTGGATCTTGAGGGAAGGAATTTTATTAGACCAAGGAGTTCGTCTTGGCAAGCGACTATAGTATTCGTAAAGAAACCAAATGGGTCATTACGGATATGCATTGACTATCGTAAGTTAAACGAAAGGACGATCAAGAATAGGTACCCTCTAGGATAGATGATCCGTTTGATCAATCAAGTGGAGCCAGAGTATTTTTCCTAATTGGATTTAGCGACGGGGTTCCATCAGTTGCAAGTGGCAGAGGATAGCATTCCTTTGATGGCATTTTAGAATAGATATGGTTCGTATGAGTGGTTGGTGATGCCATTTGGGTTGAGAAATGTGTAGGATCGTTTTAACCCTAGAGATTGGGTGAATAGGGTGTATTAATAAAAATTAGTGCGGAAATAAAAAAAAAACAAAAAGTAATGTAGTAGAGATCACACACAGATTTACCCAGCTTCGGCAATAACCTGCCTAAATGCTGCCCCCAAAGTTTCTACTAGAAATTAGGTAATCATATGCTTACAAACACATGTAAACTGGCAACACCCGCTAACTCGATTAGCTTAACTCTAAGCTCAAAACCCTACCCCAACTCAGCCACTAAGTTGCAAATTCTCAAATTACGCCCCGTAGTTTGTACCTAGTAACACAACTAGAAGATTACATAATTTTTAAAAGAGAAATTACAAAATAAAACAAGAAACTAAACAAACCCTATTTAAATGATTGAAGCCCAATACTCAAAAATTAAATCGGGCCAAAGAAATTAAAGATTATCTCCCTTTCTATTTTTTTTGTTCGAGCACTTTCTTCAGCCGTACCTTTATGCTGCTCTCGACAAACTAGGGTTTTGGTGAAAATTGAAGACGTTGAAACTCTTGATGGATTGCAGCGTTGAATTCACTTCGATTTGCCTTGTCAATCGATTCTCTGGCTTTGATAGCTTGCGGTCGCTTCAATTTTTTCGAGCTCGAATGGATGTTGTGAATTGGTATGTGATTTTTCCATTTCCAATTTTTGATTATGCTGAACTTCGATTCGAGTTATAAATTGGTTCGTGTTTTATTTCGAGGATTGCTCTGTTATTTGCTTGAGCTCGAATGAATGCTAATGATGACTTTTGGGTTTAATTTATAGGGAATGAATCCCTAAATTTTCGTTCGTGTATTTTTGGTTTGAATTCTATGCGCGACGTTGACTTGTGCTTGAACGATGGTGATGATATTTACTGACTTGTTCATTCCTTGATTGTAGCCTGGCATTTGAATTTGTTGAATATATTTCTGATATATTTGATACTTTAATTGTTCATTAACGACTCTTTAATGAACGATTCTTCAGTGTTTCTTGTTTTGTCACTTCTTTTTGAAACAATTCCTTGACTTTGTTCGAACTGCTACATATACTTTCCTATGGCTCCTTCACTGTTTTTAATACATTTAAATTGTTCGAATTGCAACTGTTTGATTATTTCTTTTTGAAACATGTAACTGCTTCACTGTTTTTTTTTTTGAAATAGGATCTTGACCCTGACTTTTTTATTGCTCCGTTGCATATGCTTGTTTGTCTACCTCATGTTGTATGTTGTATGCATTCACGTTGACTTTGTCCATGTCTGAAGCTTGTTGTTTTTACTTGCCTCTGATCCTGTAGTCTTCTTTGGTTACATGTGAATGTAGTCTTCATTGGTCTGGTCTTCATGTTGCTTTGAGTTTGCACTGTTGCATATGTTTGTATATATGACGCACTACTTTTAAGATGTTGAAACTTATCTTGCATATGCACTTGTTTATTGTTTTCATGTTGAAAACTGAATGCTTTGTTGTTATCTCTGTTGCCCATTTAAAATAGGTGCACTATTGTTTAGTTGTATGGTTGCACATGGTTGGTCAGCACTTTGTATATATCATGTTCCACTGGAGTATGTCTGGTGCACTGCCCTGGTCGTTGTAGTCGGGTTCCATACGTTTTCATTTGAAGTCTGTATCAAGTTGGTTCTATCTGGTTGTCACTGAATGTATATATGTATACATGTGTGTTCACACATGTATATATGTATGCTAGCTTGTTGTATATGGTTGGTCTGTTTGTACTGGTCTGTTGGCCTTCATTTGCTTCGAGCCCCTGTGCACTTCATTCTGTCTGGTGTAGTTGCATGTTTTGATGTTCTGTTATGTGTTCTTCATTCGAAGTCCTGCTCCATTTGAGGTTTTTTCTTGTAAATTTTGATTTGATCATCACATGTACATTATGTTGAGACCTTTTTGGTTAAGGCTGTTATCATGTGTTCATGTCTGTTCATGCCTAAATGTTTGCATTTGTCTTCATGCCTTTAACTTGCTATGTTCATGTCTGAAATGATTCATGTATGGGTTTGGTGCACTTCAATTTTCTATGGCTCTTTGGTATATTTGGTGTGTGTTCTTGTAATCTAGTTTCATGTTCTTTGGTATTGTGGTCGTGTTTTCGTCGAGCATTTTCACTTGAGTTGAATCTAACTTTTGCTTGGGTTTGACCTTATGCTCACCTATCCCTGTGATTTTAACAAGCAACTGTACATCGATGTGCACGACCTTGTGGCATGTACGTTGATACACAGTGCATGTCACAAGATGTTTGTGTAAGATGAATTAACAATATAATGATGAACGGCCCAAATAACTGAGGCAAATAATATTTTCAAAACACACTTTATTGAGCACTGCAAAAATATTCTTTTTCAATTTTACTGCGTAGTGTTTATTTTTATAGATAGTTCAGATTTTGGATACAGGCTGAAGCAGAATTGAAAATTAAATACGAGTGATGACTGAATATATGTAGTGTAGTGAAAATTTTAGAGTGAAAATTACGTTGTAATTGAAATTATATTTTGATTGAAAATGTGTAAATGTAGTGACAGCTCGAATTTGTACTATTTGAATTTGTAATAAAAAATTTGTTTAAATATTTTTTTTCTAAATATGAATTCTGGGTTATTTATTTTATTCAAAAAATATTTATTTAATTATGTGGAAAACTAAAATAGTGTAGTAATAAATAAATTTAAACAAATATATATGTTTATTATTATCAAATAAAAATCACAGGCTATTGTATTCTACAAAATGCACATGTTTTCTTCGTTGTTTTAATGAATCGGCTTTCCGAGAGAATGGTATAGATGACATTTTAGTATTCTCAAAAGATGAAAGAGAGCATGAGATTCATCTTAGAGTGGTGTTGGAAATGTTGAGGCAGAATCAGCTGAAGGTAAAGTTTTTCAAGTGTCATTTTTGGAAGAAAGAGGTTAAATTTCTTGGTTATGTGGTTTCAGAGGAAGGATTGTCAGTTGATCTAGTTAAGATCAAGGCAGTCAATAATTGGCAGAGACCAGAAATGGTAATCGAGGTCAGGAGTTTTCTTGGACTTGCTGGCTATTATCGAAGATTCATTAAGGATTTTTCACGGATAGCAACACCTTTGACTATGTTAACCAGGAAGGATGTAAAGTTTGTTTGGTCCGATAAATGTGAGGAAGGGTTCCTAAAGAATTTGTTAACCAATGCACCAGTGTTAGTAGTTCCAAATGGTAACCAATGGTTGGTAGTATACACTGATGCATGTGGGACTGGATTGGGTGCAGTATTGATGCAAAGGGGCAAGGTTATTGCTTACACATTAAGGCAGCATAGACTGTACAAAGTTAGATATCCTACTTATGACTTAGAGTTAGCTGCGGTGATATTTTCCTTGAAGATTTGGAGGCATTACCTCTTAAAGGAGAGATTTGAGTTATATACCGATCATAAGTCATTAAAGTATTTATTCTCTTAGAAGGAACTGAATATGAGGCTGCAGTGATAGTTGGAGTTTTTGGCTTCTTATGATTTCGTTATATAGTATACTACTGGGAAAGGAAATAAGGTAGTAGACGCTCTCAGTAGAAAACATCCGAATGTGGTGTTAGAAATGTTGGCAGAATGGAAGGATCTAGAAGCTTTAGCTAGCTGCGGTGTGCAGTTGAGATCTACTGCTAGTTCTAGTCAAGGTACTACCATGTTGTCCTGTTTGGAAGTTCAACCATTGTTGATCAAGAGAATTACCTCTAAACAGAAGGAGGGTCCATTATTAGCTGAGAATATAAGAAGGATTGAGGTTGGAACTAAGGTCGATGATTTGAAAGATTTTTGTCTTGACCAGAGAGGATGGTTGAGAAAGAAGGGATGTTATGTGCTCCAGACGTGGAGAAGTTGAAAAGAGAAGTTCTTGAGAATGTCATCGATCCAAGTTTACGATTCATCTTGGACGGACCAAGATGTATCAAGATATGAAAAGGAGTTTCTATTAGAAAGGCATGAAGAGGGATGTTGGCTTGTGGTTAGGCAGTGTGTAAACTGTCAATAAGTGAAAGTCGAACATCAGAGGCCAAGTGGATTACTTCAGCCTCTAGATATTCCAGTTTGGAAATGGGATTCAAAATCCATGGATTTTATTGATGGCTTGCCAAGTTCAAGGAGAGGAAATAAAAGTATATGGGTTATTGCATACAGGTTGACCAAAAGCTCCCTTTCATTCCAGCAAAGTCAATTAGGACAGCAACAATTTGGTGAAGGTTTTCATGAAGAACATAGTTAGACTTCATGGAGTTCCTAGTAGCATAGTCAGTGATAGAGATTCTTTATTCACTAGTGAATTCTGAAAGAGTCTACAAGATGTGTTAGTCACTAAGCTTAAGATGAGTACCGCATATCACCCATAGACGGATGGGCAGACAGTGAGATTCAATAAGGTACTTGAGGATTTGTTGAGAGCTCATGTATTGGACTTTGGTGGATGTTGGGAGGACCACCTACATTTGATTGAGTTTTCCTACAATAATAGTTATCAGACTTGTATAGTAACGATACCTTTTGATGCTTTGTATCCATGCAAATCAATAGCATGTTGGTTAAAGACTGGAGACAGATTGGTCTTAGGTCTGGATTTCGTTAGAGAGGCGTCAGAAAATATTGAGTTAATCCAAGGATGGATGAAGGAAGATCAATCCAGGCAGAAGAGTTACATATAGGCATAAAGACCTAAGGTTCTCAGTAGGAGACAGGGTTTTCATTATAGTATCACTAATGAAGGGTATGGTATGATTTGGAAAGTCAGGGAAACTGGCACCTATGTATGTTGGACCGTTCCCAATCATAGAGAGGATCAGAAAGCTCGCATACAAAGTAGAGTTACCGAGCAGTTTGGCAAGTGTATATAATGTGTTTCATGTGTCTCATCTTCATAAGTATGTGCATGATCCAAAGACTACTATCAATCTAATTGCATTAGAAGATCTAGTAGTAGAGCTGAACCTGACTGTCGTTAGACAACCGATTCGGGTTGTAACGAGTGATGAGAAGAGGTTAAGAAACAAGACAGTCAAGTTGGTGAAAGTTCAGTGGAGCAACATCGTGAAGGATTGTACATGGGAAACAAAAGACGGGATTAAGAATACTTATCCTACGCTATTATGAGAGTATATTTGTTTTATATTGACTTATTGGCTGGTAGGACATACTAGCTTTTGTTTGCATGGTTGTTATGCTTGTTTGTAGTCCTTACTGAATTTCAAGGGTGAAATTCTTTAAGGGTGGAGCCTGTAACTTCCTTAATTTTTTTTAACATTATTCAGGACATTTAATTGGATAAATTAAATAGAATAATGTGGTTAATTAAGGAGTTGAGATTTAATTGTCAATTAATTTGGCCTCTCACCTACCATTTTATAAATCAAAATACACATAAAAAAGAAGTTACAGCCAGCCATTAAAACACCTTAGGAGATCAACAAACATGGAAGGTCCAAGAGAGAAAGCTAGAAGATTGAAGCTAGGACAAATCTCAAAATCCAACAACTTAATCAAGGTGAATAATAGTGTAAATTGTCTCATTTTTCCTTGTTTTGGTTTGGTTATGTGTAGTAACCGAATGTATTTTACTGTGTTGATCATATTTGGATCTAATAATCATTGTTTGGATAGAATAACGATTTATGGTGATTTATTTGAATTTTTATGGAATTAAAATGATGAGTTTTAAAGTAGAAACCTTAGTAAATGACTTCCAAATGACTAGATTTGTTGACATGCTGTGTAAATGATAATTTTGGAGATGGGTTTTTTAATTTCATAATTTTGAAGTTAATAGGAATATTTTATGAATTGCTTAAGGTGAAAAAGACATTTATTTTGATTTTCAATTATTAAAAATAATAAAAAATGAACTTTGTCCCGAAATTTTTATATAATGTAGAAAATGTTATTTAATATTTTTGGTGAATTTTTGGGATTTTTCTCAGGTGGTTTCGATTTATTATCAATTTTCTAAACTAAAAAGGCTTAATAATTATATTAAAATATTAATATAATTAATTATTTTGAAAATAATAAAACCTGATTTATAGTAGTTTTTCTATAAAGAGCGTGTTAAAGTGTGTCACAAACCAATAGAAATTTGACAAAGAATAGGAGTCGGAGAAAAGAATATACTTTAATTAGCAAAATAATCGTTTTCAAGTTATTTACGACTCTGCCATTAGACCTTGTCAAAAGCACCTTTCGACTGCATCAATCTGTAGCAGTTCTGGACCCTTATGTAGCATTTTTGTAAGCACATTTCGACCCTGTCGAAAGCACCTTTCGACTGCATCATTCTGCGTTTGTTCTGGACCCTTCTGTAGCATTTTTGGAAGCACCTTTCGACTTAGTCGAAAGCACCTTTCGATATCATGCTTTCACAACATTTCTGGACCTTTCCGTTGCATTTCGAAATCACCTTTGGACTCGGTCAAAAGCTCCCATTTGACAGCAGTTGTAAATACAGCGGAAGCCCTTTTGTAGCAGTTTTCGCTAGCTTTGTTTACAAAACTTCAAATAGGCATAGCATTCTAAACGTAAACCTGTTTTTCTATTGTGAGCAGTCCATGGAAAGGGAAACAATCATTTGAATACAATGAAATAGGTTAGATACCTTAATTCTACGCCTATAAAAAGTTATAGGTAAAACAAATTTCTAAATTTTTGAAGGATTTGATTTCTTTGCTTTCTAATACATTTGCTTTGTCATAAGTAGCATTAAAACTTATATTGACAGCCTAGAAATAAATGGCGATCTTCTTACTTTTTCCCCAGGCGATTTTTTTGCCTCCCCTATGATTTCTACATTTCTTCGCCTCGTCCTGCTACTTTCTATCACTTCTCCCCACTCTGCCTTCTTCTATGTCCTTTTCTCCTCCTCCCTTCCTTTCATCGCTCCCTCTTTCCCCCTCGTCGACTAGATCTGGTCGCTTGTTTAATGGCATGTCTTCGGTGGTCGAGCCTCCAATCCTTTCGATCTCTGAATTTCCTCCACTGCACACTAACAATCATTCCTCCCTAGCTCATGTTGCTCGCCCATACTCGAGTGCTGTGTTACACGTTGCGGATTCAGGCTATGAGCCATCTTATGGTGTTTCGCCTTCGATATTGTCTGGTCTGCAGCCAATTCCTGGTGCTACTGTGAGTATTCTTGTGAATTCAAATTATGATATGGGGAATCATGATTCGAATGCTGGTTTCGATGATGGTGGTAATGGTAGTCTATCTGGTAGCGTAGTGGGATTGGCTTCGGTTGTTAATTCCAGTAGAAGCACTTCTGATGCTTGTGTTAATGCCTCGGCGAATTATCTTCCTTTAATCAGTGATAAATGTTTGGTTTCTACCAAGTCTGCATCTCCTGTTTTACCCAATGTCGAGGAACATCCTAGACCTAATGCTCCATCACCGGCTTGCCCGAAATCTTGGTCATCTCTATCCAATGCTCTGCCACGTAATGCGGGTGACTACCAACCGATTGAATTTGAAATTGTTGAAGAAAATGGAGTGATGATTCCTCCTCCTAATGTTATGCAAGCCGGAGTTGACTTTTGGTCTGATTATTTGGTTGGGTTCTGTTTGGATACTAATCACCGTCTTCGTGATCCGTCCTCGGTTTTTTGTAAGGCTTGGAAGCTGCGTGGTAATTTGAATGTTAAGCTGATTGACTCCATGTATTATCTCAAGTTTTCCTCTTCCAAGGACCGACGGCTTGTACTAGGAGCTGAGCCTTTTTTTTTGCTGGAAGGCATTTTATTATTACTCCTTGGTCTCCAACTGTGGCGAGTGCTCGTGAGCAAGTTCTTTCCATACCTGTTTGGGTATACTTTTCGCAAATCCCCTCTACGCTTCAGCCTTTGCTTGGGTTGAATTGGTTAGCCTGCAATGTTGGAAAATTAAAATGCTTTGACGCTAATACGTTTGTCCGTGATAAATTGATGTATGCTAAGGCTCTTATTGAGATATCCCCCTTTAAACCTCTCCCTACTTCTATTCCTGTTCAGCTTGCTGTTGGGCATGTGGCGGATGTCCGTGTTCGCTATGGTTGGGTTCCAGATATTTGTTCCTCTTGTCACTCTTTTGGCCACCTAGCTATCTCCTGCCTACATTCTGAAGCCACCGTGGCTGCTCCTAAGGTTCCTCTGCCTCGTCCCCCGCTCAAGAAATGGATTCGTAAGGTTACTACCTCTGCTTCTTAGATCGCCTCCCCTCCTGCTATTCCTTTGTCTGATCTGGGTCCGCCTCCATGTTCTATTGCTAGGCCTGCCTCTCCTTTTGTTGCTGTGGTTCCTTGTGTTGCCATAGCAAATCCTTTAGTTGCTCCTGACTCTACGCGGATTGTTTGGGTTGAGTCTGAGAGGTGTTGGGTTGATCTCAATTCTGATGTGAGATTTAACCCCATGAATGCTTCCATTTTCAAATTTGTTTCCGACGATCAGATGGATCTAAGATGCCTTTATTACAAACAGTCTGGAGATTCTTTAGTTCTTGATATGGATGGTGTGTATGCGAGTAAGAATTCTGTCACGCTAGCTGATTCTTCTTGGGATCGTTTTTTCATATACTCTTCTGAAGCTATGGGTTACGACCCTAGTCTTGCTATTCGTTTCGGCCCCTTTACTGGACTTTGTGGTAATGTCCCATTGGTTTCTGATGATGATGGTGATTCTACCTCTTCGGAGGAGTCCTAGTCTTGGTGATAGTTATAGTTACTGTGGCATGTCTGTCACATACCTGTGCTGTATTTTCCTTTTTTTTCTTAGTGGTTTAGGTGCTTTACCTTACTCCTGTACTTCAACTTTATTACTTTCGTAATAAAAGTGGACGGTCCACTTTAAAACCGGTTGCCTTGCCAAAAACAAAGTACATTTGCTTTGTTTTCTTTGCCTTTGAAGGGGTTACTTATGAAGGGGTTGTAAAAAAAAATTCTTTTAACCAAGTTTTATACTTTCAAAAATGGTACTTTCAATTGGTTTCGAAGCTAAGATTCTAAAGTTAAATGCTAATACTTCAATATATTCGAAAGGTTTCAAAAGGTAGAATTTAAAGTATTATATGGTAGGATCCTAATGTTTTAAGATCTTTCGAAGGAGGATATCCAATGAAGTCGAAAGCTCGGTTTCGAAGGCATCGAAAGGCTTTATGACCCAAACCCTATTTTTAATGGAAAAAACCAATTGTTTAAAGGAGTTTTTATAATGGTTTAAGAAGAATCTATCTTTGACAAATTAAACCCACATGAGCAATATTGCTATGTTGTTATATTGCTTCTTCTAATATGAATATATTCACTTTATAATAGATCCGTAACTACATTTTGGGGGAAAATGGTTGGAGCAACAGTTAGGTTAACCCAGTAGTGAATATAAATTGAATAAACTCCTGAATGAATAGAATTGCATCCAAGAGGTCGGGAAGACCAGAATATAGGATGCTAAAATGTAAAGGAAAGATATTGTTAGGGGCTAATAGGTTTATGGTAAGCCCATGAAAACTGTATGATATTGGCAGGGGCCAATAGGTTCATAGTTAGCCCATAAAAACTATGTATAAAAGAGGATGTCAGATAGACAAGTTCACAGTTAGCCCATGAAAACTATGTGTAAATGAAGATGTTAGATAGACATGTTCATAGTAAGCCCATGAAAATTATGTAATTGGATAGGGAGTTCATAAATGTTTAACTGGTTATTAGTAAGCCATGAAAACTAATAGGTTAATAGTTATCCTAAAAGCTATAACTGAGACAGAAAGTCTAAACTAAATGGGGATGGGTAATCTAGAATTAATTCAATTGTTTTGCATATCATCATAATGTTATGAAATACTATGTTTATAACAATTGTGGATGCAGGAGCACAATATATGGTTTTATAAAAAATTTAGGATACTAGTGAGGGAAAAACCCATTCCGCTAAGCGGCGTGGTCTCACGAGGTATCCAAATGATTTTAGATGATAGACTGTTATTCATACCATGCTTTATATTCGACTTGAAGTTTTTGTTTTCCCCTTCAACTCTTTGGTAATCAATTGATTTTGAGTAGTTTAAGGTTTAGGATTTATAGTTTCTCTTCTTGGATGAATAAAGCTTCCAGAGGCTCGCGGCAGGCATGTATTTATTTATACATATATTTTTCCGTTGTGCGTTTTGTTTGTAAAGGTAGATTTATTGGCCTTATTATATACTCTGATTTACCAAGGGAGTATCTTCATATGTCACTCTTGGTGTATGTGTAATAATTATATTTTTCTGAACGTGGTTAACGTTTTTGGGATTATATAATGAACATCAAATGTTTTGAATGGAATGTGGAAATGTATTTTTTAATTGTTAATTTTTTCCATATTTCCATGAACTGTGTATCAATGTATCTAGCACCACCGTATTTGGTCCCAAGAATTAATAACTATGGATGACTGCAACATCCATAACCGTTAGTTTTGGGCCTCCAAGTAGGAGGATGTTACAGTGTGAATACGAACATGAATGAATTGATGAGTGGAGTTCGACCATTCTCTATTCCACAAACTCCGATCCGAAATCGACGGGAGGAGTATAAACTCACTACGGATGGAACTCGACGATCCATGAACTAACTCCATTAACCCAAGATTAGGGGCAGGAGTACAAGTCACTAAAAGCTGAATTCAACAGCTCATTATAGCTCCGGCTTAGTGTCCTTTACGACTTAAGAAAACGACCTTAAGGAGGCCTTAATAAAACATAATCAGAACGACGTTCGATGTTACGGAGACTGACAATATTGTACCGCTGGGACGACGGTCAATACCGATCCACACCAAACACAAACAGATGTGACCTGGATATCCTTCAAAAAACTATGATCACCAGAGTGTGGATATGAAAATAAACCATGAAGACTTGATCATTAATTCTCTAGCACCCTCCTCCGATCCTTGGGGAGGAGTATGAAACTGGATGAGCACGACCCAACTACACATGAGCCAACTCTATCCCTAGATCTAACTAGAGAATATGAATAAAAGTGGACGTGGTCGACCATCCAGAACCCAATTCATGCCCAAAATCTGACGGAGCATCGAAGTATTCCCCTTGGAAGGGAAAACCAAAATACAATCCAGGATAGGAGAGACTCAACCTTCCATCAGTTGCCTGATCCCACGATTCGGCGGGAAAGAGTGTAAAGCTAAAGTGGACATGGCTTGACATCCTACTTATCGATGTATGCCCTAGACTTGGGGGCACAAGTGAGAAATAAGATGAATGTGAACCGACCATTCATCAGTCAACTCTATGTCTTTGGAGCTTATGTGGGAGTATAAACATAGCTAGGATGAGACTCGACCGTCCATGTAGTACATTTATCAACCCAAGACTAGGAGTAGAAGTATGGTCATCCAAAGAGCGGCTGTGATAGCTCAATATCATGACTTATTTATAGTGTTTACAATGATTCGAGGCTACGACCAAAAGGATGCCTTGAGATAGAATCACTGAATCGATGTCTAAGCTCATGGGCAATTAACTATCATTCCAACCTGAACGACGAGCTTCAGTTCGCTAGTACATTGAGTGGAAAGCACGTTACTCGAATACATAAGCAGATTCAAACTCAAAGCAATAGCTAGCTATGTAGTTGCACGTAACTCAAGGCTGACCCTTACTTGACATTTTCTTCAATGTGCTTCTAAGCTTGATCTTTGGCCATTTATAGATAATCGCTCAAAGCATTTGAAGCAACAGGACTCTGGGATTCGACCAGAGTAACCGTCATCATTGAACATACCAACCAGATTTCACGTTGATTGTTATGCCAAATAGTTACGTTTGAACTCAAGGAATCCAAGGCTGCACTCGTTGAGGTGACAATTGACATTACAGTCAGCCATGGCGACCCAACATGGGTACCGAAGATCGGATCACAACTCAGTGCAACGATGATGAAGGAATTAGCTGACTTTCTTCGAATGAATCTCGATGTGTTCACTTAGACCCATTCCGACCAACATATGATCTCACCGACTATCGTGAGCCATGCATTGAATATCGACCCGAGACATGTCTCGATGAAACAAAAGCAACGCGACATGAATCTAGAGGGACTTGCTGCACTTAAAGAGGAGTTGGATAAACTCAAACACAATAGGTTTATCTGTGACGCCTTCTACCCGAAATGGGTATGTTATCTAGTTCTTGTGAGAAAAGCTAATGGAAAGTAGTGGTCATGCAAGGCATGCCCGAAAGACAGCGTTCCACTTCTGAGGATCGACCAGCTGGTAGATTAACCATTGGATATGAACTACTTTCATTTATGGATGTGTACTCCGAATACAACCACATCCCGATGCATGTCACCGATAGAAGCACACCAGTCTCATTAACGATCTATGGCTATATTATTATGTTCTGATGCCATTTGAACTAAATAATGTTGAAGCTACTTACCAAAGACTGTCAACAGGATGTTCAAAGGCTAGATCAGGAGATCGACAGATGTATATATGGATGATATGCTCGTGAAGTCACGATGATCATATGACCACATCGATGACTTATCAGTGATATTTAGTATTCTACGAAATTATGAAATGAAACTAAATCCCTTGAAATGCTCTTTTGGCATTGCATCGGGGAAATTTTGGGGTTTCATCGTCATCTCGCACGGAATCAAAGCCAGTCCCGAGAAGATTCAAGCAATTCGAAACATCTAGGTACCGAAGACGATTATGCAAGTACAGAGCTTAACTAAGAAGGTTGCTGCACTAAGGTGCTTTATCTCTAGGGCCACCAGTTAGTGCACTCTCTTCTTCAACCTAATTAGGAGATGGAAAAGAAACATTGAATGGATGCATGCCTGCATTGATGCATTTCATGCTTTGGTAGATCACTTGGAGAGACCTCTTATCCTATCCAAACCGCCGAATCGCAAAGATTTATACATATGTTTAGCTATGTAGGTACATGCCATAAGCACCGCAATGCTATGTAAAGAGAAATGGATCCAAAGACCAGTATGTTAAGTAAGCAAGCAATTGATAGTCTCACCCCATTAACGTCTATACCGACCAGCCGTTACGACAGATCCTACAACAACCTTAGACGTCTGGAAGTTTGCTCAAATGGAATATCGAGCTAAGCCAACTCAATATTACTTATCTCCCTCGAAGAGCTATCCTAGGACAAAAATTAACAGACTTCATCTCTGAATTCACTTCATCAGATGACGATCCAAAGAGCAGTGAAGAACCGACCAACCTATGGAAAATGTACATGGATGTAGCACCCAATGATCGATGTTCTGGCACCGGAGTTGTATTAATGACTCCTAAGGAACAATCGATCTGCCACGCCCTAAAACCCGACTTCCCAGCAACAAATAATGAAGCTAAGTATGAAGCTGTAATGACCCGTAAATATTGATAATTAAAAATGGTTAACTTAATAAGATTCTGTGATTAAATATTAAAATAAATAGAAATTGGTAATTTAATAATGAAATAATAATTAAAATGAATGGTAAAAATGTTAATTAAAGCTAATTATTAACAAATTGAACGAAATTCTAATAAATGAAATAATGCAAGTGTTATACCTGGTTATAAATTGGATATAAGAAAACAAATGTTAACATTTAATTAGCTAATGAAATAATAATATTGTTAATGGTAATTGAACAAAATCAGATTATGTAGGGAGTTATGATATTTGTGGTATTAGTGTGCGCACTAATTTATAATGGGATATAAAAGGTAATTGATAATATAAAATGTGGACTTGTTAATAAAACAAAGTGTAATGATTGGAAATGGAATAAATTTAGTGTAATGAGAGTGGTTATAATAATTGTTTGTAAGGAATGAACTTACAAATATTATAAAAATGTATAATGGTGACAATTGTTATTGTTACCAATTTAATTAATCAATTACAAATATATGTCAATAAAATGCTACATAAATATGAGTAAAGGTTAATGGTAACAATCATTTTAAGTTACCTGTTTATTTTATTTGGTCTATTAGATTAAAATGGGAAATCAATTACAATTAAATGAACTTTAATGTTACACTAATAAGATCTAGACAATAACTAAAAATTATGAATGTAACAAAATGAATAGAAATGTTAATTTTATTCATAAGTTAACAATTGATGCAATAAAAAGAATGAAGCCAAAATAAAATAATTAATTGGGATTTTAATTTTTATTAATATGTAAAACTGAAAAAATTCAATATAAATTGAAATATAGTAATTAATATAAATAAAAGACTAAAATTGGATAGTATTAATGTAGTGAAAGACAAACAAATATTAACTATGTTATTTGTGTAATTAATGGTTAGGAATACCAAAGGCTACTTGTAATAAGGGATATAATTGAGGAATATAAGTGGTAGAATAATAAAAATTTATGATTTTATTTTTGTTAAGAGATATGTTTATGATCTTAATTTGAACTTCTACTAATAACATGTATTACAGTAAGATAAAAAAATGATAACATACGTCAGGTGTATTTAATGACATTTGTTGAATGTAATTAATAACGGTGATTATAATATAAATGTTAATAAAGACTAAGAATGAATAAGTTTAGTAAAAGAGTAAACATTCATTTAGTAAAAATGTTTGGCAACTGAAAGATTGATTGTAGAGATGAGAAACTATTATTTAGTAAGAAATATATAATTACTGTTTGTATCCAATAGTGTATTAATATGTTTAAATTACTATTAGATAGGAAATAATTGTTATACTTCTCATTACATTCATTTAGTCCATTTTGAAACTTAATCAACTGAAATTAATGTAATTGAAAATTTCCAATTAATATGAGGGAAAATACTAATTGTAAATTAATAGGTGTAAATAAAAGCAGCATACGTTTTGTGAAGATATAGGGACAGTTTGATTTAATAAAAAGAAAATTTACACCAAATAAAATGAATGTTTCATTTGTGAATGTAGGTTTAGTTTCATTAAAATAAAGAATAGAAAGATTGACTTTAAAGAAAGAAATATATGTTTATCTGAACTGTGTTTTAGCTTACAGACCGATTACAAGAATAGGAAAATAATCTATTTATTACTCTTGTGTATAAACAATAAATTTATAAACGTGTTTAAATAAACAATTGTTCTATTTTTTCTATCCATTCTAGTTGTCTGTTTTAAAATTTAACTTTGTAAGTAACTGCAATTAATGTAATTCAAATATTTCAATTAAAAGGAAAGGAAACGTTGATTGCAATTAATTGATTTAATAAAAGAAATGCACGTTTGTGTTAAACAAAAAGGGTGTTTTAATGGAAATAAAAGATCATTTTGAGTAAACAAAATTGAACGTTTTCATTTTTAAGGTAAGTATAAATATTTTATTATGCGTAGATAAAAACCTAAATGCGTACAAATTTGAATATTATTTGAGTTAATGAAGTTAATTTGGTTATGTTACAAAAAAAATAAATTTCAAAAGGTTGTGCAAGGTACATGGTCCCTTCATTTTTTTTATTAATTGTTTCATGAACGTTTTAAAATAGTTACCTTATTATTAATAGTTGACCCGTTTTTTTCTCCTTCTGTTTAATATCTGAGCCTAGACTTTTAGATTGTATTTATTTCTTGCCACGTCATTTTCACGTATACAAAATTTTACTTTTGTTTGCAAACTTTTCCATTCCTACATACATTTCCTTATGCATTATTAATGCCTGAAGCTTTAAAAATAAAACGTGACATTTATTTTTGTCCCTCCACATTCATTTCCGAATTATAAATAACCTACATCTTATTTCTTCTTTTACATTTTGTTTCTCCTAACACCTCATATTCAATAGCTCTTATTCTTGCAAATCCAAAAGCATTCTTTTATAAAAATGATTCTTTTTCATTTTTCGTACACTTCCTGTCCTAATCTTAGTTGTTCTTCAATCTTTTCCTGAAGCCTCATCTTGAGAAAACGTAAGTATTAAAATTTGTATATTTATATATATTTTTAACGCGTACTAATTTTTATTTTAATAATACTTCTTGTAACATGAATATCTTTTGCATATAAACTTTGATTCACGCGCGATTTCTTCTGTTGGATTCAAATTTATATTCCGGACAACATGAAATTGATTTAGTTGAATTTGGAGATTGTTGAGTTTTGCGCTTCTGTTTGGATTTTTATGGGCTAAAATCAAAGATGAGTGTTTTAACCCACTCACAACTTCTAAGATTTCGTATGTTTGTTAAATTCATTTATGATGTGATTTGAAATTTATTTATAGTGTTTGGCATATATTTCATCATTATCTCAGTTAATTTGCATTTATTTAATTGACTTGTTATTTAATTCATTATTGCATATTAACTGCCAGTTAAATTGTTATTTATTTTTATATAAACTACCAGTTAAACAGTTATAATTTATTTTTGTATATAAACTGATAGTTGATACCTGTTATTATCACCTGTTATATATTGATGTATTGTTTGAATTTGGATGATAATTGTGATAAATGGTTGATGGTTGATATTGGATGAATGAATGTGTATTTTATATTGTTATAAACTGCAAGTTATTATGCATTTTCATTTCATTCGAGATTGCGGTTTGAAATGATATACAACCACATTTTTTATTTTTAAATTATGGATTGAAATGATAAATATCTGTATCACTTGACCATAGGATAGAAAATTATATACAGGCACCGCGGTATGTATATAAAATATTTTTTTAATGATTTTCTATGGTTTTGGAAAGAAATATACGGTTTAATAAATTTAGTTTTGATATATATAAATATTATTTTATATATACAGTTAATTTCTTGAATTCAAACTATGTATAAATTTGTGTAATGACAATAAGTTTATTTATGGAGTTAGATTGTTTATATTATATGGTTAAGTACCTGTCAAAATATTGCATATATAAAGTTTTAATGACTTAAATGAAAATTTAAGTTGGAAGAAAAATATAAAACTGGTTTGAATTGAATTATTTAAGAATCATACTCAAATAAATTTGATTTCAATCTAAAATAAAATTGAGATTTTAAAGGGTATGATTCTTATAACTAACTTTGGTTTAGAGGGATTTAAATGAATATAACGTTGATATGCCAAGTTAATAAATTGAAAGAATATCCAGTTAGGTGAAGTAAAAGTTTTACTTAAATTATATTATATTTATTAAGTAAATATTTCAAGTCGAAATAATAGAAAAGGAAATTGGGTATATACGAAATTATCAAAGAATACGTTTTGAGATGGTGTAATATTTAAAGATTCGAAATACATGGAAATTTAAATGGTTTATTTGGAAATTTAAAATCTATAATTGGAATTGAATTGTGAAGGTGAAGAAACTATTTTATTATATAAAGTAATTATATTTAACCCATTAAGTTGTGGGGTCACATTCCAATGTTATGAAATTCAAAGTTTATATTTTTGAAAGGCTATATTTCAAGCGTTGGGTTTAATAATATTATAACTTTGAAATTATTATGTGTTTAGAAAGGGATATATTTGAAAAGGATATCTAATTGATTTGGGTTTTTAAAAGAGGAAATGATATCGTATTTATATGGATTTGAAATGTATATTATATTCTGGTTTTAAAGTATAAACTATTTTGAAAGACCGCGGTGTTATAATAACGTTTGGTTGTTGAAGAGACTGGCCTTCCATATGGTTTGAATTGGCACGTGTGTCGATTTAAAGCGTATAAAAAGGCGGGATGTTACATCAGCCTTGATCGCAAGCCTCAAATTTGCTAGAGAACTGGAAGTAGAAACTGTACATATCTTTTGTGATTACTACTTAGTAGTATACCATGTAAGGGAAGATTATCTTATGAGGGGGCAGCATTTTGCTCCCTATCTCAACTAGGTCCCAAAGCTACTGGCCGACTTCGAGTGCGCATTACATACATCCTTATAGAACAAAATGAAAAGGCCGAGTCATTGGCCATGCTGGCCAGTTTCGAGGATGCACAACAAATAGACTTTGTCCCAGTTGAAGTACTTAACATTTCAAGCATTGATAGATGGAGATCGACCAGATCTTAGAGACGGAGCCAGAAAAGGAGTCATGGCTGACTCCTATCAAAGACTATCTACAATGGGGAATTCTTCCAGAATAGAGGAATGAAAAATGACATATCCTCTCAAAAGCGTCACGCTACATCATCCAAGAAGAAGTCATTTATTGAGAGGGTTTCACTACAACAAACATACCATTTAAAAAACGCTATAAAAGGCTTTTACAGCGTTTTTATAAACGTTGTATATCAACATGTTGTAATAAATCAGTGACCTATTATTGCAATAGAAGAAACGCTATAAAAAACATGTATTTTTATAGCGTTTTTTACATGCTATAAAAAATCTTATTAATGGCGTTCTTAATATGCTATAAAAGGCTTTTACAACGTTTTTATAAACGCTGTAAATCAATGTATTGTAATAAATCAATGACCTATTATTGCAACAGAAGAAACGCTATAAAAAACATGTTTTTTATAGCGTTTTTTACATGCTATAAAAAATCTTATTGATGGTGTTCTTAACAGCGTTTTAAAAATCATTTTTGCAATACGTATATATCCATTATCACATTACAATCAATAAATTTACATAAACACAATGTATCATTTCACACAATCATATATATCACATTAGACGAAAAATAACTAACCGCTCAACATTCACATAGAATGATGCATAACATATCGTAATATTTAATGAACATTACATTAGAAGTATAAATAATACAAATGATAAAAAGATCGTACTACACATGATGATTAAATGTACAAACCAAAGAAGTTGTTACTTCAAAAGAACTTCAAAGCGCTAAAATACAACAACATGTTGCCATTTGTATACACCATAGATGAGTAATTACCTATGAAAAAGAAATTCAACAATTAGCAATTATAACTATACATGCATACATATCATATACATAAAAACATACCTTTAAGAAAATAAGATCAAAACAAGATCGGCATACATTTACATGATCAAAACAAGATCGGATTTATATCATATATAACAAAATATACTTTATAATAGCATACACATTCAAATGCATAAAAACATACCTTTAACAACTTTAGCTGGCAATCTTCCATGTAGTAAAGGAATGTTTTGTGTACCTATATAGCAAAGTAAAAGGAATAATTAGTAAAGATGGGCATCTCATATTGTAATTGAAATTAGACTACGTAAATAGGAGAATTGAAATTAGACTACATAAATAGCTATGTAGTCGATTAAAATTACTTGCGTTATAAGCAACAAATAGTTTAAATTTAATTTTTATGCGATGTTATTATCATGAAGTCGGCAGCATTCACTGTAACGTGTGACTCCTGTTCAACAATATCTAATACTAGCAGTAACAAAAGTGTAGTTGTCCCGCATATGAATACATATACTCCAGGATATTAACATACAAAAGTATGTACATGCATAAGTATATATGTGCAATCAAATACTCAAATGATGGACAGGCCAAGAAGATTAATATTCTTCTTTTATTATTAAATAAATCCAAAAATTCAATTTATTGAATTAAATGTAATAAAATACCCAGAATAACTTTTTAACTCTAGTTATCCATTATAAAATGTTTATCTTATTTTAATTTTAGACCGGGACGTTACAGCATAGCGTCACGATAGGGCAAAAATACTCATGGAAAATTATGGAGTGCTTCATAAAACAATAGTTGGGTTTCACCAAAATCAATAACATGGCAGCAAGGATTCAGAAATATGTCGAGTATCATTTGATTGCAATATACAAAAGGTGTAGTAATTAACTTAATGAGTATTACAGTCACTGGTGTAAATGCAGGAGCATGTTTCCATAGTAAACTTGCACATATAGGCTTATATAACCTGATAGAGATATGTCTATATGCAGTCAACATAACTTGAGATTCTATAAGTTCATACTCTATTATAACACAGATATTAAATAAAGTTGATTTGATGATAAATCATTTCAAGGAAAATTGCGAAAGTTAATTTAGTGAACAAAAAGTTGTATGTACCTGCAAGCGACATCATTTTGATTCACTTGCTTCTGGAAAGAAAAGGCATCACATAATTAGGTAGGATTTTTAGTGGAAAACATTCTAACCAAATAAAATATATCGCGATGTAACAAAAAGAATTTTGGAACTAAGATGGTAATAAATTGGTAAAGGAAGAAAAAAAAACTGAAAAAGAAAGCTCACCTGGCCAAAAAGCATCTGATTCAGCTCACTTAGAGGAGTGCTCTCTACAGCTCATATCTGAGAAACTATGAACAAATGAAAGAAGAAAGTCGGACAGAGTGACCTCCTATCTTTTTTGTGTGCAGAATTTATAGACAAATTGAACAGTACTTTTTTGGGATAGTTATTGGTTTTTCTTGTAGTGTTGTCTGAATGCTTTAGTCGGTATAACCCATTTCAATTTCTTGAATGAGAACGGTAATATAGCTTAACTATATAATTTTACATGATTCTGGACGTAATATATCATATTACTTGTTTGCATGTGGACATTTGCTTGCAGCCTTGTAAGATGGATCCAGTTGTCTCAAATAATGTTTGAGCAGTATATCCTAGTATGTTAAATAGGAACAATTTATTGTACAGTTTTTATACTTCAACATAATGATGTATGCAATCATTGATAGTTTTTAAAAATAGCATCTTAGATTAAGAATATATACTAATTCAGACCACTGCACTTGTGTGTTGAATCATGGAATGTGGCTGTTGTGAGAAGGTGGGCAGTGCTTGCAAACCAAAAACTGATTGATGAAGCTAATTGATATTGCAAGTCCAGTGGGTATTGCATTGTGTATGGCAGCTTCTTTAAAGAAGGATGGAGAATCTGGTAATTTAGATGCTAGTTCATTGGTGATTTTTTTTAAAGGGGTTTGCTTAAAAATCAAAATGAGCATCTCTTTGACTAAAACTGCATGTCCATTGTCATGCAAGCTGTATGAATAACATTCTACATAAAAGTAAACAAAAATACCTGGATCTTTCCTTCACCAAATGTTCTGTGACGCACAAGAACTGCATGTCTATGGTCATGTAAAGCTCCAGTTAGAATTTCACTTGCACTCTCACTTCCTTCATTTACCCATATAATACACATTCAATCGTCATAATTATGGACATTTTAACAATGAATATTTTAATATGTTATTCACAAACAATAAAGTATATGTTCACAGAGAAGCATTATTTAAAAAAGGAGTGAATTGAATTTTTTTTTCTTGTCACTTTAAGAGACATCATGTTAAACAAAAATAGCAGTATCATTAACTTACATGCTTGATGCATACATTGTCAAAAGTTTTTAACTATAGAGGTGTCATTCAATTAAAAAAGGGAACAAATAAATAGCTTCGCAGTTAATGACTTTCTAATTGGAATCTTGCTGAACATTCACTTCAAATACTTTGGCACTTATGAAGAATTTAGAACAGTTTTGAAAAATGCAAGGTCAGAACACGCATACAGATACAATCAAAATAGGCTTTAGAGGAATAATTAAATTGGAGCAAATAATAAATCTTGCCAAATACTAACACAATAAGCTAATCAACATTAGCTAAAAAATAAAAATTTATAATTTATTAAAATACCGGAATGCTCTAAATAATTACTCATCAAACTTTCTATCTAAACTCCTTGACATATGAAAGTTGTGCTCTTTCAAAGGTTAAAAACTAGCATTCAAACACACTATATACTATTATACTACCGAAACGGTTAAACGGTGAAATTAATTTATAATGATTAAAACATTTATCTAAAAGATTAATTGATAATATTATCAACATGATGGTGCAATCGTCATAGTTCACAAAGGAATGCACAATTTCTATCTTTTTGGTCTTATATTGGGCAATAAAAGAAGAATTACCTCATATTCCAAAATCAGTGATGCCCAAAAAATCGTTCATCCTTTAATTCCTTGATCAACCATCCAGCTCGGCATGTTTTCTAATTAATGTATTTATTTCTACAGGCTTCCATTCCAAGCTAATTGAGTGCATGCCAACCCTTTAGGTATATAGAGAATGATGCTCCTGTTGCTTTAAGTGTTTCTGATCTCTCCAATATTAGACTGTTTAATCCTTTTCTGCAAATATTCATAATGATGTTATTGAATTGAATTTAGAGCTCTTGTTGCTTTAAACAAAACACGACGTCATCCGAAAAAAATATTCAGTGATATCGCTGACATTATCAGTAAAGAAAAGAATTATTGTTAAAGGAGAAACCATCTTAGATAGAATTTGCATTAGAGGAAGAACAACATGAAAAGAAAATTTTATCAGAGCTTAACAAGAGATTAAATTTAACTTAATGGTGGGCATAGTGAAAAGAAAATTTTATCAAAATGAAATTTAACTTAAGAACTACTTCTAGGAGGATACACTATCTAGTGGCTCAAAGGAGGTAAGAACTAAAGTTCAGCATGTATCTATATTAAAGCATACAGTACTATTGGTTTATCTTAAGACATAAGCAACCTTGTGCTTGA
Organism: Allium cepa; assembly: GCA_030765085.1. Classification (NCBI taxonomy): domain Eukaryota; kingdom Viridiplantae; phylum Streptophyta; class Magnoliopsida; order Asparagales; family Amaryllidaceae; genus Allium; species Allium cepa. The sequence goes on from CM060934.1 coordinate 610,992,527, forward strand.
AATTTGAATAAATGAATTCTTAATCAATAAGTTATTACACAATATTGCTTCCTTGTTTGTTACAATACAATAAACTATGAACCCCACTTATCCACGACATACCAAGATCCAAAATTGAATGCTTAAACATTCTACATTTCATAAAAAATATGTATAACTTATTTCCCAAAAATCTTACCAACTTTAAGATAATCACATTCAAAATTCTTAAAAGTAAAGTTGATATATAATTTTCCTGAACATAATGTTGGACTAAACACTTGAATATTTATAAATAACACTTTTGGGATTCAGAAACCGTAAAAAAGAAAGTTTCACCTGCAAGAGCGGATGCATCAAGGGGAGTCCAGCATATGTGCAGAGTGCAAACTATATGTCTATACCAGATTCATACCATTTATTGCCAAATAATAACGCAGGTGCTCAGTACTTTTGATAAAATCTAACAAAATAGAAAATAAGAGCAAGCATTAACTGCAGATTTCGTATGAAAAAACTGTGCATAAAAAGAAATCAAACTTCAAACAAATACTCAAGGAAATTATGGCACAAAGCGCTAACTAGTACTAATATTGTATAATTATATTACTTTAAATCTACATGATTGAATTGGCTGTCCAATGCTATTATTGGTGGAGACAACCTTGTTGTTCCATTTCCATCTATAAGACCTAAAACACAACTTCAATCACTTACTCCAAGAAATCAATCTGCAGTAGGGCGAAAATCTGCTACTAGACAGTGGCATAGTGGTATTTATTGGCTGCTTAAATGTGTGTTTCTCCTTGTCATATGTGAATATAAACTAGTAAGGACTAATATATTTTATAAAGATTACTTGAAAAATACAAACTACATTTTGCAAACAAGTAACGGTTGTTATGAACATTCTTATCATGGAAACTAATTCTCATGGCAAGTCTTGACAAAGCAACCAAATCAGAAATGGCGAGTCCCTTTTTGGAGAAATCCAAGATGAGGTTGCTCAAAGATTGACTTAGAGAAGTACATCACTTTTAGAAAGGCTATGATCTGCAGTTTTCATTTCCCTCCTACCTAATGCCACACTCCATGTATGCCCACCCAACTAAGGTTTAACTCAACAATCCTCAAACCAGAATACATTGAATAATATGCAGCAAATGGGTTAAATTGTGAAAAAAAAAGAAATCAAAACTTATGTGAAATTGGATATTTCTACACAAATAGTTCTAAGGTATCCAGACAGTTTATGGATTTACGGCAACTAGGTTTCAACGTTGATTACTCTAATTTGTTTCATTATCTTTATTGTTAGTTTCTATATTAACTACTCTAAGAATTAGTTCAACAATTAGTCAAAATTCATTTTATTGAGTAGTTTTGGTTGATCTTTTTTAATAAACATACAATTATTTTCACTTTGTAGCCGTTTTACACCATGAGGTCATCTATGCTTTCTCTACTGAAAGGTTCTTTTATTTGGTAGCTTATTAAGTAGGACTAATAAGGTAACAATCACTGCAAAAATAACTAAACTTTACCAATTTAAGTTACCTATAGACCTTTAGACTACAATGCACAACATAATTGCAATCCACGCTCCTTCATAAAATAATGTTATCCATCAAGGTTCTGTTCACATACTACATTAGCTTAAAGATCGGATGATATACACTTTCAAAAACAAATGCCACTTATACCTTTTCACACTAATTCACAATCTAACCCTCTATTTTCAAGATATAAATTTATCTTGAATAGGCAATAAATTTGTTACCTTTCACCCTAGTTAATTAAATTGCAACCAAATTAGTCACCAATTGTTCATAGATTATGTATATAAATCCAACACAAATAAATAGTTCATCACATTAAACATAAAAATTATTATTATTTAGCACACATTTGTTCGATAAATTAGTTCAGTTAAAAAATCATCCTTGATTACACTTAAGAGGTAAGGGTTTGAAACATAGATACCTGAAGGAGGCATGGGAATATAGGTGGATTTCGCTAAGCAATGCAGTCATCAGTGGGTTTGGCGGCCACTCTATGAGGCTTTGCTAATGCATAGGTAGGCCACAATGGAACGATGTCCTGTTAGATTTTCTAGAATGTAGCGGTGGTGAGTGACAGAAAATGATGACTAGTGGTAAAGTAGAGTTTTAAATGATTCATGACTGCAGTATTGGTTTTCCAATGGCAATAGTTCGAATCACTGGTTAAAATGACAAGATTGGAGCATGACAACCGAAAAGCGACGACCCTCAAGAGGGAGATGGAAGGGAGCGATGAAGATTTTCGATTTGAAATCGATGGATACTTAGGTTTATTCATTTTGATTTATTGGGAAGAATTGTTGAGCGAACGTGAAAGATATTGGATTCGAATTAATGGATATTTGGGTTTATCCCTTTGATTTTTTGGGGAAGAAAATATTGAGGGGAAATATGGGGATAATAGAGACGATGGAAAGTGAAATTTTAGGGATAAAAAGAGGGGGAAGAAATGTACCGTGCCAAAAAAAGTTTAACATATACAGCGCTAATTACCTTTTCTCCTTGAATAAAATGACTTGCAACAGCATCATGCATAAACACGCCATCATGTTTTGCAATTGAAAATGAATTTTCTTGTAGTGTTTCTTCATTCCCCTGCTTTAGTGTATCACCTATGATGAAATCAAACGAGTCTTGAGAGAAATCCATGAAGAAGAATGCAGCGATCTCACCAGAAGGCAAACCTTGACAAAGAAAATACTTAGCTACGGGTATTTCTGGCCAACTGTAAATCGAGATGTAGATGATCACACTAGACAATGCGAAAAGTGCTAGATATTTGGAAAAATTCCTAGAGCCCCTCCAACGAAAATTACTCAAATGGACAATCCATAGCCATTTTCCACTTAGGGTATTGACATCATCAGCTTCTTGCCAATTCTAAAGATGGTGAAAAAACACCATTGTAGCAGTGATTACTACTAAATGGGCCGAAGCCAAACTTTTAACCATGATCATGACGAAGAAAAAAATCAACTTCATTTTCTGGAACATCATCTTTCATTTTGGCCTTCAAAAAACCATTATAACTAATAACATAATCTAATTTGACAGCGCTAAATTTAAAGACTTCTTCCGTCGACGTCATATTGAAAAGAGATTTGTGGCAGTTTCTCCCCTCAAGTGAATGGACAGGTTGAAGCTGCGAACAAAATCATAAAGTCTATTTGTTATCGTGGTTTTCAACCCATCAGGATCAGAGAGAAGAAGGAATGACTTGAGGGAATCAGAGTGGGTCAGGACTCAACCAAAAGCGCTAAAGAACCAAGTTAAAGAGAGCCAGGTCCTATTACAAAAGCAACAATTGAGTTTGATAAACCAAGAGATGAGTATCCGTCCATTCCGATCAACAGCCAAATGCAACTAATAAGTAAATCGTCATCAAAATAAAGCAACGTGCAACGAGGCTACGTTAACAACGTCGATACATGGCAATAAGAGAATGCAGACATCAAATTTCAGAAGTAGACTAAGTATATGGATCGCTCGCGATTCGTACACCATGGATCGCCAACAATCCATTCTTCTTCATTGGGTCACTAGGTCGCTAGGTCGCTACGGCACGTGGGGAGCAAAGAAGCCTAGAAGATAAAATGAAAAAATACGCTAAGTGTATGGATCGCCAGCGATCCATACTTGACATGGAGTAAGTGCGATCCAGCACAACGAAGCAAAGGAAAAAAGGAGTTAAGTGGTTAGCTCACATCTAAGCTAAATCTATGAATCTCTAGCGATCCATTATTTTGGCTCGGGTCAGATGCTAAGCTTTGTGGCATATTCCTATGATCATCTATAAGCAGTAGTGAACAGGCCTGGCCCAGAAGCTCTCCAATCTTTATAAATATCGTCCTACCTATAGCATAAACGGGATCTTCTCTCGACTGGTTTCTGAAGTTCTGTTGGGAACTTTCTTCACTCTTCGTCTCCCTCACAACAATCTCCAAAGGAATTCACGGTGATTCTCCAATGGACTCTAACCTTGGAGATTCAATCTAGCTAAGGACAATCAAAAACCTTGTAATAAAACACCACTTGTAACAACAATCAGTCTATAATAAAAACTATAAAGTGGACGTAGGCTTCATTAACAGCCGAAACACTATAAAAATCTTCTTGTCTTCTTTCTTTTATCTTTTTTCTATACCTATTATCTATATTATTGCTCTGTAAGAATAGTGCTGGTGCTTTCATACTCAAACCAAGGGTGTTGATTCATTTTTTAGGTTAACATTTTGGTGCTTTCACTGAGAACCCAACTCAGGGTTCGGATCTAGCTATCTACTTTGGAATTCGTAGGTGTAGAAGTTAGATCCCAAATCTTTGCCTGAAAGATCTACTACTTGGAATCAATGGCTCTTGGAAGAAGAAGATCTGCCTATGGAAGGTCCATAGGGAGTGTGATAGCCGGAGAAGATGTTAATCCTCAACATACTGAAGTAAGTGGCGCCAACTTAGGAAATCAAATGCCAACATCCTTTAGTCAGCACGAAGTCGTCCTAGGGATGAGTTGAATAAAATGGTTGGCGAAATCAACCAAAAGATGAAAAGTAGCTAGAAGGCTCTAATGGATAAGCTCAACGCTCTTCTAACCCTACAATCAAATCTTGCTCCAAGAATTATTCTTGAACTCATGGCTGTTATAGAACAAGAAAAATCTTCCATTTCTAGTCTAAACAGAAGAATGGGAAACGGCCACAAAAAAGAGGGACGATGGAAACCAATGGACACAACGTGGAAGGAAAAATGAATACTCTGCCCACCGCGAGGCAACTAACTCTGAACTTGAACCAAGAGGCAAAGACCCCGTAAGAAGACATAACTATGGACCTCTCTGACTCAGAAGTTGGATAATAAGACAATCGGTGGGAAGAGAATGTCAATGCATTCAATGATGCTAGGAACATTCAGACTACCCTAATCAGGCCAACTACAAGCCAACGGGGTCACATGGGAGTGGCTCTCCTAAAGACAGGAGAGCCTAGGCTTCAACCCATGCGATAAGACTGTTTGCAAAGCCAAACACTTGGTGTATTGACTGATTGACTGTCCCCAGGATTACCGGACATCAGAGGCATACATAGCAAACATGGTCAAATGGTTGATGGACGAGTAAAAATAGGGGAGATGATGAATGGAGATCTGCTCCAAGTCGGACTCCCTTTTCTGATGAAATCTTAAATGCAAAATATCCAGATAAAGTCACAATGCCAACTATCCCATCCTACGACAGGACGAAGGACCCAAAACACAATTTATACAAGTATAGTTGGTATATGGATGGAGCCAACGCTTCAGACACTGTTCGGTGCAAATGTTTCCCCATCTTTCTATTTTGAGTTGCATCTATGTGGTTTGCCAGGTTTCCACCAAGATCCATCTCTTCTTTTGACCAATTAGCAACAAGATTCCTTGACCAATTTAGTCCCCATATCGGACAACCAAAAGATGTCTTGTCCTTATCCGGGTTGTTCTAGGGATGCAATGAATCGCTGAAATCTTTCATGTACCAGTTCAACACCGCAGTGACGGAAATGAGCAACCCCAATGAGGATATGGTTTTTATAGCATTAGCCTGTGCCATTCACCCGGAGACTTAATTCGGAAATTGGATTAAGATGAAGCAACCTACCACAAGGAAGGACTTCAATTGTAAAGCAAGTCAGTACTTAAGATTGGGGGAAGCGTAAGAGCTGGAAAGTAAGTCTACTAGTATACAACCAATGAACATCGGACAGAGTGATGTAGCGATGAACCAAAACACGCATGATTCTGGAACTGCTAAAGGAGCCACATCGAAAGATGGAAATCAAAAGAGGAAAAATCAGAACTCCAATAAAGGAACGGTAATGGAAGTAATAAAAGGCTTAAAGGGCTCGGGCCTGAAGACTATACCCCTCTAAATGACACTCTAGAAAATATTTATCTTGAAACACATGGGACTGAGGAATACACGAAGCCCCCTAGGAAGAAAGCGACCGAGCAGAAAAAATGCTCAGGAAAGTTCTGTCGCTTTTATGAAATTCATGGTCATAACATAAACGAATGCTGCCATTTGAAGAATCTCATTGAAGAATTGGTTTGGGAAAACAAACACCAGCAATACATGAGAAAGTCACAGAACCCCGATCAACCCACAGCTCCTCAACCTCCTAGAGAATGAAAGAATCGGTCCGAAACTAGTAAAGAAGGGTCCAAATGAACTGACCAAAGACTTATTATTGGAATAATATCTGGGGGACCACACCCTGGGCAAAGAAGTTGGGGAGAGATGGAGCGATATGCGAGTTTGTTGAAGCATACTCCGAAGGAATCATGTATCGCACTAGAAGATGAAACCCCAACCAAGCTACAGAAAATCTTGAGTGACGACATAGTGATCCAAAATCACGACACAGAAGGGATCGAAGCCTCGATTCTCGATCCAATGGTGGTAATAGTGGGAATCGGTCCCGCAGTTGTTTGACGAGTGTTGGTTGATAGTGGAAGCTCTTTAAATATACTTTTCAAACGTACTTTTGATCAAATGATAATCGACATGAAAATCATGTCTGCATGCCAAACGAAGATCCAACGGTTAACTGGCAAACCCAAGCAACCCGTGGGAACAGTTGACCTGCTAGTGGAACTTGGAGAAGGTGATCGAAGAGTCACCCTCATTCAGATTTTTGTAATTATGGACGAAATGTCCATGTATAACGCCTTCTTGGGATGATCCGCTCTAGCAAATTTCAGAATAGGTCTGCCCAATAGTGTTTAACCATGAAGTTTTCTACTACAAATGGAACCAGAGTGCTGAAAGGAGATCAGTGCGCTAGTAGAGAATGTTTCATTGCAGAGTTACATGAATCTAGAAGAATAGAAAAAGGAAGGATGTTGGAAGAGGTTTCCACATCCGTGAACCTTTAGAATAGCAACTACAGATTCATCCTTAGCTTGCGAAGCATAGCCGATTTGACAATGCTTTGAACCCTAGAAAGTAGAGTTTAGGGGAGGAACGGGAAGCACCGACAGAATTGACGGTGTCTTTCCCCGTCGATATGGACGACCCAACTAAAGTCTTGAAAATTGGATCACACCGTGGAAACAAGATGCGTTTGGAGCTTACTAAATTTCTTCATGCCAACTTGGATGTGTTCGCATGGTCACATTTTGATATGTGTGGGGTGTCTCTAGAAATTGCACGTTACGCGCTCAACATTGACCCCAATTTCACACCAGTAAAGCAAAAGAGGCATAGCCTGGGTCCTGAACGATCCAAGGTGCTAAGAGAAGAGGTGGACAAGTTAATGACCAATGGTTTTATCCGTGATGCAACTTATCCTGAATTGGTATCTAACTCGGTCTTAGTCAAAAAGTCCAATGGGAAGTGGTGAACCTGTATCAATTACTCGGACATGAATAAAGCCTGCCTGAAAGATAGCTTCTCCATGTCTAGAATAGACAGGCTTGTTGGTGGAAAGGCAGGACACGAGCTGCTATCTTTCATGGACGCATACTCTAGGTACATCGAAATCTTGATGCATGAACTAGATAAAGAAAACACCAGCTTCATCACGGACCTGGGCCTATACTACTACAGGGTAATACCATTTGGTTTGAAGAACGCACCGCAACTTGTCAAAGAATGGTAAATACCATGTTCAAGCGTCGGATCGGGAAAACGATGGAGGTTTACGTGGACGACATGTTGGTCAAATTATGAACAGTTATTAACCACCTGGATAATCTTAGTAAAATGTTAGAAATTCTTTGAAAGTACAGAATGAAACTCAATGCACTCAAACGTCGCTTCGAGGTAGCCTCTAGAAAATTCTTAGGAATCATTGTAAGTGCCTGGGGCATCGAAGCAAATCCAGAACAAATAACGATACTACGAGAAGTCTGAAACACCCCACACCCCTTAATATACCCAAAAAGGACACACTAAAAGAAGTGGTGCGTTATAGGTATAGCTAAAACTTTACAGAGACTAAGATTTACAAGACAATTAAAAAAACAGCGAAAACATTTAAATAATAACTCATTTAAAAGTTAAACTTCATAAAATAAGTCATAACCAAAATATGTCTCAAAATACCAAATACATAGGTCATATGAAAAATACCATCTCAGCTATAATTTTAGAGTACAAAATCATCCCTCTCAAATAGTACCAGTACATAAAAATCCAAGTGAAAACTGAAAAGAAGAAGAATACATGAAGAAGAACTCCATAGCTGAATCTTCAAGAAAGTTCAAAATCAAGTGTCCCTGCCTCTACTGGCCTATGGGAAAAAGCGAGAAATATATTAGTGGGTTAGACTGAAAGTCTGGTGAGTGGAAATAATTACTAGTATTTTTAAGCAAGATAAAGATAATAGACTCAGCAACAGTTCTAGTATAAAAGGAAATAAAAGAAAAGATAAACCTGGAATAAAATACTTCTTGCTTTGATTATTTCAATTGTTTGCACTTGTCTTAGATAAGTACTTTGATTAGGCTGAATTCCTATACTTTAATTAGGCTGAAGTCCTAATTCTACCCTTTGATCGGCCTTCTATCTCTATTGTGCCACTGTGAGCTAGTTCCATCATGTGGGTCCTATAGCAAAAGACACCTGTTTAGCGCTTTGAAACTAAATAGTGACTTATCTCCCTGCACCGAGGCCGCATGCTCGGCCACCATTAGGCTTGCACTACCTATTGCTCCCATTTTGACCTCTGACCTATCCTAAACAACATAAGCGTGCCCAGCCTCATCTGATCCGTTGTGAGACCATCAGTTCTAGTATGAAAGGGTCCTGCCAAACCTCACCTAAATGTGTTGTGAGACCATCGGTCCTAGTCTGAAAGGGGTATGACGCTGATAAGGGTCTTAACAAACAAAATCTAGTTGCGTCCCTTGCCCAAATCACCTGATTTGAGCTTCTATCTATTGGCCCCTTAGTTATCCTAGTTAGCATAAGCGTGTCCCTGCCTCACCTAATATGTTGTAAGATCATCAGTTCTCGTCTGAAAGGGAATGCTATTGGTTATGGCACTACTTCTATCTTTTCTTATTAACTTAGTATAAGTCTTTTAAATAAGTCTCTTTTGTTAATTCTGCTCTATTTGCTTATTAACTTATTATAAGTCTTTAAAATAAGCCTCTTCTATTATCTCTGATATATTTTCTTATTAACTTAGTGTAAGTCTTTAAAATAAGCCTCTTCTGTTGATTTTGCTTTATTTTCTCTTTTTAGTTATAATTACATGTTATAACTATGCTTGCAAATATCTTAAATTTGCCTATTTCAGTTTATGTACAATTTATTACAATTCTTCTTATTTTACATCTAATTTTCTGTAAATTCAATATTCTGATATTTTAGTCCATATTAACGAATTATTCTCTTTTTTTATTCCATTCGTGTAAAAAGGGAATTAAAAAGAAACTAATATTTACAGAACAAATCCCAACGTAAAATAGATGTACATAAAATGTAAATCACAGTAAATAACTATAAATACTGTAAATAATTGTAAATAATTGAGAAATCTATGATAAACAGTAAATAATTGCAAATAACTAAAATAGAGTAGCTAAAACAAAATAAACTGAAAAGCAAATCTAAAATTTACTTAAAAATGAACTGTAAATAAACTTGCATAAAGGTCATCCCAAAATTGTAGAAAAACTAAACCTATTGGAAACTCTATTATTTTAAATTACTTAAAAAACTAAAAAAATTACTTAAACACTCACATGTGGTCCTTAGCTCTTTTCCTTGGCCTTCCCGGATCCACTTATAGGGTACAAAATATTTTAATTAAAAAGATCTTCTGCTTGGAAAAATATTCCTTTTAGGGTCCAACCTCAAGCAATGAACCCAGATGGAGAAAATCTGAATGAGAAAAATAGCTAGGTCTATGGTCTTATTTATATTGTCACTTGTGGATCTCAGACGTTGGATTTGAAGATTAAATCTGGTGCAACCATGTCATAGACTCATTGGGAACCATCGGATGGAAGCACGGATGCATAGGATCGAATTAAAATAGAAAAACACGTCCTATTGAAATCTGGACGAAACAACGTCCATATACTAAGGCAGATCGACATGTAGGTCGACCCTTGCATATGTTAGGTTGACCTATAGGTTGACCCAGACACATTAAGGGTCGACCTACCTATGTTTATTTATTTATTTATTATAATTTTTTATTTCTTGTTTATTTCGTAACTTCTTTGTTCTAGCTCCAATTTTGACAATTTATATATGGAAATTGACCATAAAATTACCATGGATACAATGGTGCAACTTCCGATGCTCAATTCTGATAATTTCACAAAATTATTTTATTATTTAATTAATTCATTAATTAGTTACTATAGCTTTAAAGTTTGAATTGTTACACAGTCCATGCTCCGAAAAATAAGAAGGAACTGCAAAGTCTGAATGGAAAAGTCGCAGCATTAAGTCGATTTATCTCGAAAGGTACCAATAAGTGCATACCATTCTTCAATGCACTGAAGAAAGGAAAGAAGAACTTCAAATGGAGTGAAGCTTGTCAAACAACATTCGAAGAATTACTGCGGCACATGGAGGCTCCACCAGTCTTATCGAAGCTCGTGGATGGAGAAGACCTGTTCATTTACTTAGCGATCTCACCCCATGCATTGAACATCCCTCTTGTGCATGAAGAAGCAAAAATGCAGTGACTCGTGTATCACATTAGTAAGAGATTCATTGGAGCAGAGAAAAACTACCCTAAATTAGAAAAACTAGCGTATTGCCTCTTGATCGCATCTAGGAAGTTGCAACCATACTTTCAGGCTCATCTAATTGAAATGTTGACTGACCAGCCCCTGAAGCAAGTGTCATATCAGTATGAAACTTTTGGATGAATTCTCAAGTGGAATATAGAACTAAGTCAATATGATATCACATACCACCCAAGGAAGGCCATCAATAGGCAAACATTAGCATACTTTATCGCCGAATTTACTATACGGGATGACGAGGAAGAAGCACTGCTAGAAGTAGACATGCAATGGAAACTCTTTATCGATGGCCCATCTAACTACCTCTGTACGGGGCACTGTAGTGCGTAAAACCCTCGAAGGACGAGCCATCTCCTATGCTTTGCGCTTTGAATTCCTTGCTACAAATAATGAAGCAGAATACAAAGAGCTGATTGCAGGATTAAAAGTTGTGAAAGAGCTCAAGTGTTCACATATACAGCGATTCCCAACTGGTCGTTTGTCAAGTAAAAGGGGAATACCCGACTCGAGGGGAGAATCTTGCCACATACCTGTCCAAAGTGTAAGAAATGCTAAGAGACGTCGAACACTACACCATAACTCACATTCCACGGGAGAAAAACACCAAGCCATATTATTTGGCTAAACTGGTGAGCTATGGAGAAGCTCAGTCATTGGGGCTAGTCCCAGTTGGAACTCTAACTAACCCAAGAATGGACGAAATGGACATCGACTGTATACTCGAGATCACTGTCGAACAAGATACATGGATTACACCAATAAAAGAATATTTACTTGTAGGGACTCTTCCGATCGACTGGAATCAATAGGAAAAGCTTCTTCAAAAGGCACCGCGATTCATGATACAAGACAGAGTACTCTATCGAAGCAGATTATCAACCCCCCTTCTTAGATGTGTGTCCGACAACGGAGCCTGACGAATCCTAAAGGAAGTGCATGAAGGCGAATGCGGAGACCACACTGGGGGGGCAAACCCTTGCAAAGAAAGTCCTTTGGTATGGATACTTTTGGCCAACAACAAGCTACGACGCTGCAGACTATGCCAGAAAATTTAATCACTACCAAAGATTCAGCAAAATTATAAGAACTCTTTCAACGGAGCTAACACAGATGGTCAGTCCATGGCCATTTGCAATATGGGGAATCGACTTGATTGGCATCCATCCAATAGCAAAAAGAGGGGCTAAATATGCTATAGTTGCCATTGATAATTTCACAAAATGGGCCAAAAAGAAACCGCTGGCCACCATAACCATAAAGAAAGTCATTAAATTTGTTACTAAAAATATTATCTACGGGTTTGGTGTGCCGTAGAAAATCATCACTGATAATGGAACTCAATTTTAAAGCACCAAGTTCAAAGACTTCTGCAAAAGCTTTGGAATTGAGACGAGCTTCTCTACAGTAGCTCTTCCGCAAGCAAGCGGGCAAGTGGAAAAGATAAACAAGATCACCAAGTCAACCATCAAAAAGCGACTAACAAAAGCAAAAGCAAACTGGGTTGATGAACTTCCACACGCACTATTGGCTTACAGAACTACCCACAAAGAGACAACCAGACACTACATTCACTCTGGCATATGGCTCATAAGCAATTAAATCTGTTGAATTAGAAGTCCTCTCGCACCAAAGGAAAATTTTAATTAAAAGAAAAACGAGCAGCTCCAACTTGAATCACTAGACATCGATGAAAGAAGAGAAGAAGCCGAGTTGAGAACCACCGCCAACTAAAAAAGGGTTGCATGGTACTACAACTCCAAAGTTCACAACTAAACCTTCAAAGTGGGAGATCTTGTGCTCAAGCGAGTCTACCCCATTCTGGGGACCTTTAGACCAAACTGGGAAGGACCGTACATCATTAATCCAAAGCTAAGGGATGAAACTTTCAAGCTAACAACCGTCGACGTGATACAAATTCCTTGGGCGTGGAATGGAAAATCACTCCATCGTTACTTCATTTGAAAACTACCTTATGTACTCTCTATTTTTCAGCAATAAGCCATCCCAGGATGCTGGGGGCATTGTAAATAGGCAAAATCCTGCCATGCTTTCCTTAATAAAATTTGATTCGCTTTTTGAACCAAAAAAGTTGTGTTCATAATAACTAACTGCCGCATCGACGGAAGCAAATCGACTAAAACCGTTGGATTGGCGGAACCCGATCTTTGCCTTCTAAAAATCAATGTTGCTTGGCAACATCAGGAAGGCTAAAGAAAACACTCCTCACGTTGCCTGAAGATAGGCAATAACGAGGAGCACGAAAATCCACACACCAACTCTTAAAAAATTATATGTTGCCCAAAGATAGGCAACATCGAGGAATACGAAAAGCCACGCATTACATAAGCCACACACTAATCTTTAAAAAATTACACTCCTCACATTGCCCGAAGATAGGTAACACCGAGATGTATGAAAAAACGCACACTCTATAAGTAGCGCACTGATTCTTAAAATTCAAACTCCTCATGTTTCTCGAACAAAGGCAACATCGAGGAGTGCTAAAACCGTTCCGGACTAACAGGTCATATCAGTCCCAAAAGCCATGCATTTCATAATCCATGCGTTAACACCAGAAGCCGTGAAATCATGCTCCTAAAAAACAAACTCCTCACGTTGTACGAAGATAGGAAACACCGAGGAGCGCCAGAACCATTCCACATTGACGAGACATACCGATCCTAAAATCCGTGCATTCTAAAAACCACGTGGACTTTCAAGTCCCGAAATTGCCCCGATAACACCAGGGAACTTATCCACACAAAAATAACAAGATTCATTCTACTTCCATTATTGGAAGCAATGGGCATGACTCCAACAAAATTGGAGTGCTACAAACTATAACAATTAAACATTGGCAATATGTAACTGCCTACAACCAACTCATACTGTGTGCACATCTCAAACATGCATATGTTGCATACTTACCAAAATATCGCAAAAAACTTGGATTATGTGCTCAAGTCACAAAACTTTTGAAAAAAGAAAAATCGAGTTGTGATTTAGTCAAATTTCAAGTGTTAATGTGCAGATTGTTTAAACCATAGGCTATGGGTCATTTGTCAATTGTTTGAAGTAAACAGCCCTATGAACTGGGGGGCATACACCGACACTTGAATAAAAACACTTAAAAATAATAAGTTCACAAGTTCTATTACTCCAAATAAAGAATTGTTACTCCAAATAAAGAATTTTGGCGATAATCACGAGAACTGGATAAGTGTAAACAAAACAAGCATAAATGCATAGAACACATATGAACAGACAAATAAGAGTATAGTCAAAATATCAATGTATTACTTATAATTTTATTTTATACAGGGTCAAAACGTGGGCAACATCGGCCAGGAAAATGAAAACACAGACTCCACAACAAAAACACTAAGTGCAGATTCTGCACGTGAACAAAATGACTCAAAAAGAACCAAAATCAGATCGATCACCACCCAAGCTCCTCAACGCTTCTTTCCACCACCCATGCTCCTCAGCGCTTATTTCCACCATTCCCATTTTCGTCCTTTTTTTAAAGTTTCTACCTCGTCTCGGGAGTGGTGTCGCTGCCAGTAATATCAACAAACTCCTTAGTGGTAGCATCCTCCTCTTACTCTACAGCCTTTCCAGAAGATTCGCCCTTCGCTTTGTGCTTCCATGACTTACGGGAGCTCTTTTAGGCTTTGATTGCTTCAACTTTCTCTTTCTTGATAGTGACTAATTCATGTTATGTCTTGCGAGGCTAGTCCGTTTGAACTTTGTGCTCCCTAACTTCCGCTAATGTCACGTCACTTTCCAAAGATACAAAAGGGTAATCCAAGCCATTAAGCACGGCTATCATTTTCGACTACGACCACGACCGCAAGCAAGACACGGACATGGAGACTAGAACGGGAATTGAAATTAGCATGGAGGCTGTGGAAATAGCAGTGGGTCCAAGCGCCGAGGAGGTTGACACATCAACAAAAAAAAGGTAGATAGACCTATAAGATCAAAGATGAAAGCAAAATTCTTCCTACTCTTGCGGTGTAAGCCAAAGACTCCCAAACTCAAGAGAAGCGAGAGGATTACCTGCACCGGAAGAGTGACCAAGAACGTAACTTCATATTCAACATCTTCACCCTCCTTAGACGTTTCTATGGTCCGAGAGGAAGCCCCAAGCCCATAACTTGTTAGTAGATTGCGGGGCTGCTCCAATGGCTCATCGGCATAAGAAATAAAGGGATCTGTAAGTGCTTCGGCAGTCGTGGTCATGGTGGCAGCGGCAGCTTCTTTCTCCCTCTCGGGCCGAAAAATCTCCTGGCTCTCCAGGAATGCCTTCTTTGATTCTTCACTAAGGTAGGCGTTTTCTAACTCTCTCTTGGTTTAAACGTCACCCTATCTTGAAAGCAGGTCAAGATTTCTTCCCAGACCACAGCGAGAGTGCATAATTTGGAGCTTAAGTAGCTAAGGCTCCCCTGATGGAGTAGAGAATTGACGTGAAAATTCAAGTTGGTCCCATCCATCTTTTCCATCTTCCTCTCGAATGCATTTTGAACTCCAGATAATCCACCGTGATGGCGGCCTTTTCGACCTCAACGTGATACTTATCAGCACTAAGCCGTGTGATTTGGTCTTATAGTCGGGCCGTCGTTGCAACCCGATCAAAGATGGTCTTATTGTGCCCCTCCACGATAAGTTCATGGTCGGAGATAGTTTTCTTCTGGGCTTTAATTGTCATGCTACGAGCAGCCACTTCCCTATGTAATTTGGCCTCTTTAGCATGATCCTTTTTTATTTCGTCCCTGTAGACGGTCTTAATTCTCTCGTAGGCCTCTTTCACTTCTTTCAGCAAGTGTGTGTTTCTTTTGCTTTCTCACAGCGCCAATTCTTTCTACTCCTCCAGCTGTTTAATCCTGGCATCGTGTTCTGTCAACGCACTTTCAAAATCATCCTTCTCTGACTCAAAAAAGAGGATTTCCTAGTACTTGTTGCGATTGGTATCTACCATTTGCTTACACAATTTTTCCCACCCTTCGGCCAGATCAAAATCATTTTGAATAGCCTAAAGATGTGGCATGTAAAAATCCCTATGGACCAGACGGAGATCATAATCGAACTTAACTCCCCTTAGAAAACACCCTAGGAGTGCGGCCTCACGCTTGGAATGAGCCAACGAAAGAATATAGGCGGGTCTCCAATGGGGACGTGAAGCACTAGGGGCAAGCACAACAGAAGATGGTAGGATGTAAGTTGAAGGTGGAGCAGGGGCAGAAGTAACAAGGATTGCTTAACCCGTTGAAGAGTGCATCGGAGCAAAAGCTTGCCGTTCTGTAGAATGGGGATGATGATCGAATTTTGATCTCTTCAATGGCTTCTCCCTCTCATCGAAAGTCCTCCTCTTCTCATACCCGCCTTTGTATAACCAGCTTCTCTCTCTTTCATCTTGGTGATGGAATTCGTCCTCTAGATCCTTTCATCTTCTACACTCTTCCTCCGTCACTCGGGGCTCGTGACGGCCGGAAGAATTCTTGGACCGGCGCTGGGAGTCGGTGAATTTATCACAGTCACCATTAAGGCCACGTCCTCTCGTCATATCTGACACAAAGCATAAGTAAAAGGCTTCGGAAACAGAAAATAGACATCAAAAGTGTGTGTATAAGTGAGTGTGACCCTAATGAAGCGTGCGATGTGTTTGGGAGGAGACCAAACCGGATCGGGCAGGCATCGCGAAGAGAATCAGACTAACGTCGAATGCGACGTGGGTCAACCAAGGGGGAACCTCCTCGAATCTGAAATCTTCCCCCATAAATGCGTCAAAATCGACATAAACATCGCTCAAATCACCAAACTCCACGCCAACATCTTTGCTCGGAGAATCCTGACGTTCCTCGATCCCTAGGGCATTGTATTTATCACTTGATCTGGCGGAGGGGAGCTCTGAATAACGGGGCCCATCCCCGAAGTTTCATCACACGATTTAGAAACCCTATCATCAGATTTTGCTTATAAGTCATCGCTAGAAGTAGACTCGTCGCCACTACTCCCGATTTCCCTCTCCTCTTTTTCTAAGTCTAGTGCGGCTTTGCCTTCCCTCTATTTGAACTCTTCTTCTCCTCCCCCTGGATCAGACTCATTCTGGCTGGGCGACTAACTCCGGTCGCAGCAACGTATCTTCCTTCACAAGCCGCTTCGGCTGATTCTTTGGATAAGCCCTCTCTTTGGAGAAGCACCTTCTTCGGACCTGTGAGAAGAGGAAGTGGATCACATGTTAATCCTAGATCGAGAAGAGGGCTTCAACTAGAACAGTGGACCTCCCGGGATGCAATAATCCATATCGAAGTAAGTTCTTGTCAGTTAGCAAGATTTTAACAGACCTCTCCTCAGCATCGATAGCCTTCAAGGTTCGACAAAATTCATCAAGATATAGGTCCTTATTCGGCCTCGGAATAACTGTAAGAAATGTTCAACTTGTTAGAAGCTCCGTAACGACATGTTGGAACTTAATAAATAGGGAAAAGAACATAACCCCCATCGTCTACAGACGGTTAAACCCTTTAGGGCACCCGACAAAGTAATATTGGTTCTTAAACTGGGAGAGATTGCTACGTAGTCGTAATACGATTTTCTAATTCCTTTGAGCTTCAATTATGACTAAAAGATGGACACTCATCTCTTCCCTTGAATGAAAGAAAATACTGCAACTCGTCAAAGCACAATTAAATATGCGCATGAAAAGGACGTGCAAACAAGTTAGGATGACATAGCCGTTGGGATGAATCTGGAATGGGGCAATGCCTAGATTCGAGAGAGTCTCACGCAAAAATTCATTAAAAGGGGGCACAACTCCATTCAGACACATATACTAATGGAAAGCGTTATATCCTAGTTAAGGCATGTGAGTAAACTCGTTTTTTTTTAGAAGGCATACATCTTCCTCTGGTACGCCATATTGCATGCAAATGTTGTGTAGAACCTTAGCAGAAACCACAGAAGAAGCTCTTTTTGGCGTGTTGAGAAGAACCTTAAAATTGGGAGGAGTTTGATCCAAAACTTGACCAACTGGCCATATTCAGCATGTGAGTGGGAGGAGAAAGAACAACGGACAACAACTCGACTTCCGAAAGTGTCGAGCTTCCTATGCTTGACTTATGGCGTGAAGATGGATACTTCATTCTAAAACAATGGAACTCACATTCAAAACTGTCAGGTGATTCTATTCAAGACTAATAATTTCCCCTACGATACTTTAATTCCATAGAGATACTGATTCATGCCGACACAACGTAGTTCAATATGTATCGGGGCAAGTGCAGTGTGCTGTCCATGGGGGTGAATTCAGTGTTCGAAACACTACAAACGCTCTATCCCATATAGATAGTTCGCTCGTAGTGGAAAAGGAAAAGGACTTCACGTACCGTTTCCATCTTTTTTTACTTCCTCTACACTTATCCATTATAGATCAATGATCGATAACGGATTCGTTGTCCGAAGCAACACAGACAATTCTTTTTATTATAGGGACATGTAGCGCGCAAAAAGCAAGTAAGACAAGTCCAAATTCTTCGGAAGATCCAGGACCAATTCGCGATGTGTCGTGCAATATTATCTATGGAACTTGGCATAAGTCCATTCTGGCTTAATAGACAAAGATAGAAAAACATGTCAAGCACCGGGACAAGGCCCAAATGTCGTTCCGGGAGAAACTCAAGGCTCGATATGCTATCTTCCTCCATTAAGCCACAATCAACTCAAACTCCTCACTACCAATATCACAAATGCAAAATCGCTGTCTAATCATTAAACAAACACTATGATTAGCAAACCCACCTCGGATTAAACTCTAAAACAGAGGATTGGTCAAAGGCTTAGAACAATGAACCAAAGTCAAGCTGGTGGCGAGCTTAGGATAGGACGGCAATGATCCAACGCAAAGGCAAAATTAAGGTTTTGGTTAGAGATGGTATGAGAAGGCAGTGGCGATGCTTCGGTAGTGGTGGCGTAGAAGGAATCATGGCAGAAGATAAGGCTAGATTGCTGGAAAGCGATGGATCAAATCGGTCAAGCATAGGTCGAATAACCACTAGGGAGTTGGATCAAGTTGCTGAGAATTGCAAATCGCATGAAGAAGAAACTGGGTCAACTCGAGTGAATGGGAGGATCGGGTTGAATGAGCCTATTTAGGCAAATAAAAACGAAAAAGGCTAGATTTTCTCTAAGTTATCAGGTCACTAGCGATCCATCGTCTATGGATCACTAGCAAACCATTTGGCTGAAGACAAATGTTTCTCTGTAAAGTGGATAAGTTATCAGTTTTCTAGTGATCCATTGTCGATGGATCGCTAGCGGCCCATGTGGTTAGAGGCAAATTTTTCTCAAAACTGCATTGCTACATCTACCTATTATTTCAAGGTGTATCGAGAAGCTATGGAGATTTATTTGACCCACAAGCAGCAGTGGTTGAGACCAAAACTAAATGATCAACTGCGTAACCTGCTACGAATCCGCAGAACTCAAACATGATCAGTTGGAATTCCACAAATAGATACTAAAACCGATAACTTTCAGAGCACGCCTTGTTTCCAACGAAGATGTACTCTGGGGGGCAAATGTTATCTAGGTTTTTAACCCATTAGGATACGAGAGAAGATGGAACGACTTGACGGAATCTGAGTGGCTTAGGACTCAACCAAAAGGGCTAAAGCACCAAGTTAAGGAGAGCCAAGTCCTATTACAAAAGAAACAACTGAGTTTGATTAAACCAAGAGACGAGCATCCGTCCAGTTCGATCAACAGCCAGATGCAACTAATAAGTAAATCGTCATCAAAACAAAGCGACGTGCAAAGAGACTACATTAACAACGTCGATACAAGGCAATGAGAGAATGTCAGACATCAAAGTTCAAAAATAGACTAACTGTATGGATGGCTAACGATTCATACACCATGGATTGGCAGTGATCCATACTTCATCATTGGGTCATTAGGTCGCTACGGCACGTGGGCAGCAAATAAGCCTAAAAGAAAAAATGCAAAAATACACTAAGTGTATGGATCGCTAGCGAACCATAGAGTATGGATCACCAGCGACCCATAGAGTATGGATCACCAGAGATCTATACTTGACCATGGAGTTAGTGCGATCCAGCATAGCGAAGCAATGGGAAAAAGGAGTAAAGTGGTTGGCTCGCACCTAAGCTAAACCAATGGATCGCTAACGATCCATAGACCATGGATCTCTAGCGATCCATTGTTTTAGCTTAGGTCGTGTGCTGAGCTTCGTGGAATCTTCCAATGATCATCTCTAAGCAGTTAGTGAACACGGCTGGCCCTGAAGCTCTTCGATCTCTACCTATAGCATAAATGGTATCTTCGTCGGACTGGTTGCTGAAGCTTCACTGGGAACTTTCTTCACTCTTCATCTCCCTCACAACAATCTCTAAAGGAGTTCACTGTGATTCTCCAGTGAATTCTAACCTTGGAGATTCAATCTAGCTAAGGACAATCAAAATCCTTTTAACCAAACACTGCTTGTAACAACAATCAGTCTATAATAAAAACTATAACGTAGACGTAGGCTTCATTAACAGTCGAACCACTATAAAATCTTCTTGTCTTTTTTCTTTTACTTTTCTTTTCTATGCCTATTATCTATATTATTGCTCTGTAGTAGCAGGGCTGGAGCTTTCACACTCAAATGGAACCAAATTTGACAATGCTAAATTTAAAGACTTCTTCCATCGGCATCATATTGAAAAAAGATTTGCGATAGTTGCTTGTCTTCAAGCAAATGGATAGGTTGAAGCTACGAACAAAATCAAAAAGTCCATTCTGAAGAAACATTCGGAAAAGGCTAGAGCTAAATGAGTGGATGAACTCCAAACAGCATTAGCGGCTTAAAGAACAACCCATGAGTCCGCGACTGGCCATACTCTGTTCACCCTTGCTTACGGCTCCGAGGCCATCATCCCTGTAGAATTTCAAGTCCCCTCTCATCGAATGGCTGATTACAGTCCCTATTTAACAAAAAATATAAAAAAGGAATTGCAATCGAATTGTAATTAAACTAGAAGGAATTGGTGATGACTTGTGAGCGTATAAAACTCATCTAGGAGCCAATAACAAGAATGTGTACATGAACTTGCACATTAATATTCAAAAAATTCGATTTCTTAAAATCGACAGAAATTGAATTTTCACATGGAGTTATTAATGAAAAGACTAGATCAGATAGCCAAAGCTTACCAGCCTTGTAGAACTGGACACAGATAGCAACTAAAGGAATACATACTATTGGAAATCGACCAAGAGTCATGACGATCAAAAATGGATACAACAGATAATTCAACGGAAGGATAGCGACTATTTATGAAACCGAATAGATTTCTTTCCAACAACTCTAACTTGCTTCAATTCAAAGCATGTTATGTACGCAATAAGACGTACTTTGGGTGACAAGTATTATCCGACCTTTTGTCGGGCTATATTCAAACCGATTGGCCAAGTTAGACTAGATGATCATCGAGGAAGATAGCTCGAAGAGATGATTATTAGGCTCAAAAATCAAGCGCAAGCAATGATATGAAGCAACGATCAATCGATGCTAAGAGATAGACTCTTCAGAATATTCTAAGTATGGAATAATGTCTCACCTAGGCGGGGGGTTAGTGCCTATCCCTATCCCTTTCACTAGGGGATTCGTACATATCCTCAATTTTTGTCCCAAACTTGGTAAGATCATAATTGGGTGACAAGGAAGGCCCCATGAGGCTACATTTCAAGTTTCAAGTCATTTGGAGTTTGTATGCTCAAATTATAGGCAAATTATTTCACCTATTAAAAGGGATCGATATAAAAGGGATTGTCCATATTCAGCTTTCACTAAATATTGCAACAATGATCGGTCAATAACTCAAAATCTACAGATGCTATTAGCATGAAACCTGGAGTATGAGCGAATTAGAACATATGGAATGCCCTATAGGGATCGCTTGGCATTTAGAGCATGTTGGAGGGACCGGTACCTATCATTCCAAAGGGATCAGCTATAAACGGAATTCGTAACATATTGCAACAAAGATTGATCAATAACTCGAGTTCTATTAATCTAATTAGCATGAAACTTGGAGGCTAAGCATAATACAACATGGAGAAGCTCATTTAGGGATCATATGGCATTTTTAAGAGATTGGACGAATCGATATCTATCCCTCTAGAGGGATCGGTAGAAATCAGAATTCAGGCAACACTACTTTACAGAAAATGCGATATCTCACAAACCGTACGTCAAAATTGCACGAAATTTAGTGACCAAGTGGCTAACATCATGGGGCGTCCCTCATAGGGATCATATCCCATTTTGAACATTAATAGGGATCGGTACCGATCCATATTATAGGACCTGATAGGCCTACAAATTTTTGGGTAGCCTAGTCTTGGTCTTCCGAACCTTCTGCCAAAATTTTAGTTTGATCCATGCACGTCTTTCCCTATAAATACAGTAGGCATCGAATCAAAAAAGGGATCGTGATTGCTCTACTAAGGTTCTGCCATTTTTATTCTTCACTTTTTCATTAATTGATCCCAGCTGATCTAAACACTCTTGTAATGATAATCAAGTGGAAGATCAATAAAAATATGAAGTGGATGTAGACCAAGATTGTCGAACCACTATAAAAATCTATGTGTTCATTTATGATTTTTGCTCTGTTTTAATTTCATTCTTCATTTAATCTCTACTAGATTATATTGGGTGTTGATGCCTATTTTTGGCATCAAAAAATAATATTGAGAGAATTTGATAAACAAATAATAAATAATGTTATTTATGGATTTAAGATAGTTTCTGTAAATAATAATTATTTAACAAATTTACTAAAACAGAAGTATGGAATTAAATAATGTTATTATTTATGAATTTTTGGAGAAATTCATAAATATTAACACAAATTATATTTAACTGATATTTTTGGATGTTTATTATTTAGAATGAGGTTTTGATTTAAATAATTATATAGTTCAAAATGCGACTTGTGAAGATTATTATTTTTGATTTAAAATATGATGTTTTGGGGTAATTGAAAAATAGAGTAAAATAAAGGAATTTGAAGTATGTTACTATTTTGGAAGAATTATTATTGTTTTTGAGATAAATAAACAAAGTAGGATTTATAATAAAAAATAATAAAATGTTTTAAGAGAATAATGGACATAAATATATTATTTTGATGGTTGTTGAACGTGATTGATTGTTAGTTTTAATTATCACATATGTTTGACGTTTGATGATGGTATCACATTTTGATGAATATGCGATATTTTATCGTTATTACTACTAGTGGATGGGTAGTTAAGTATAAAATTTTATGATGGATGTTTTGTTACTAATGTTGATTGGATCGGTACACATTTTATGATTTATTTATATCACTATTATGTGGTAATTAGCACGCATTTGATGGTTTATACTTAAATTGATGATGCGTTACTAAAATGGATAATTAGTATGTATCTAATTATATTTGTTTTGTAATATTCTTGTTTGATGATTGGGATTGACATTTAAAGCTATTAATGATTGATGGATGTGTGTTGTTGTTGTTATTGTTGTTGTTCCTACCCTATATATTGATTTGTTAAGATTGAGAGTATGAATACTATTTTTTGCTTTTACTATTTACATTGGTTGTGATGGTTGCAATGATTGCATTGGTTGGATGATTGTATTATTTGCAATGGTTTCATGATGCTATGGTTGCAGTGGACTAACAAGTATTTTGATATAGGAGAAGAGTATGATAGAACTATATAAGCTTGATCCCCCAAAAAGGTACATAAGCAGTCTTTTCCTATGCAATATCTTAGGTTGGGTGGGGACGTATAGGTTCAGGTGCAGTCCGCACATAGTTGAAACATTTTTCCTTTTTATTTTATATATCGATACATGTGCAAGCAGGAGCACAAGATGGAATGGAAAGTGGATGCAGGCTATGTCATGGATAACTGATTGGTATATTCTTTCATGCCTTTGTCTTATCTTTTTATGAGTCAATGATAATTGATGTATTGAGTTGATGTTGTAATTGTATTATAAGCTAATATATATTTATATTGATGTTTGATTCTACTGTGAGGTTTCCCTTTTACTTCATTATTTTAGAATTTTAATTTTATCTATGCACGATCCACTTTTTTGATGTCTGAAATTAGTCGTAAACGTATTATTGACGTTGTTTATAGTTGATTTTAAATGTTAAAAATAGTGGGTCATCAAATGAATCATATAGAGTCCAAGCATGTGAATAAGATAAACCCATAATCAAATTAAATTAGAGTAGTACCTTAGAATGTTGCCAAAAGTAGCACCTTGAATCGATCTTTAGATCATGCAGGAATTGAGAGATAAGAACCACCTATTGTTTTGATTTCGGAATTTTCTCAGTTTCTTGGAGCTATTATTTTCGGCTAAATAGGTAGGAAGATAATAGAGAAATGGCTATATGAAATAATACACTTTAAAGGAGGTAATGAAAGATAATTAAAGATAGGGGTGATTCACCTTCCTTTAATTATGTTTTAGCCTTTTCATTTTAATTTGAAAAAATCTTCCTCGTCCTCACCTTTAGGCGGCCATAATATGAGGAATGGGCCTAAAAATTTCCAAACCCGCTTAGTATTCATCCCATTTAAATCCAAGTTCAATGTTCTACCAATATCTTATATCAATACACACACGCATAACTTTTCATATATACGCATCTCATTAAATACTAATGGTAATTAAATATCGATAAAGTTTAGTAATTAATATTTCATAAATATTAATTAATTTAATTAATTTATAACGATTATAAATTAACTAAATTGCGTGGTTTATTCTGAGTACTTATCATTTCGGTTGTGCGACTCAAAGGTATAAATTCAGTCAGCGTTACTATTAAAAATTCGCACATTAATGTTGGCACATCATCTTAGCTAGCAACATGACATTAATTTATCGCTTACACATCTTCTTGGGTGAAATCCAATTATACTATTATAAGTGGTATGAGGTAGTAGCAATTATTTATAGCAATTCTGTCCATCAACACTATATCACAATAAGACTTATGAAATTTGGTTTTGGTCAAAATTCCAACATCATCTACATTCAAATCATTTTGTCCCTGCGAAGTTAAAGTGCTTAGCGGTTCTATAGTAGTCATGTGCAAAAAGATATAACAGGGACAACGTGAAGATATAGAGAGAAGTAACGAAGACGCAAAAGGATTTGTTGGAAATAAAATTAAATATCCAAAGTCAATTCTTTCTCATTCTTGCATCATTTGTGTAGGAAAAAAATATTTTTTATTCTTACATTATAAATTGGAGAACGTCATGATTTATGCAGTCCTGATGAAATGACCCGCCCTTCATTCCACAAAAAGACGCATCATTATTAAGAAAGAAAGGGATAGAAAAGAGAAAAGATAGAGAAGAAAGAACGAAACAACATCAGAATCTCAACAGCGGAATGAATAAATTATATTAATCACATAGTATACAACAGCTATCAGAGTTACACAGCTTACGCATGACATGCTAGACAGCTATAAACACCTGTCTAGTTATTACAACACAAGATACAACTCAAACAAACGACTCAGACATCACACAGCGGAACCACTTATATCTACAAACGCTGAGGCCTCCTACTCCATAGTTCCTCCAGAGTTTGGCAAAGCTAACCTAAATCCCTTGGCTACTCGTAAAAATTTAGGTACTCAAGAGTTTAAGAAAATGGAAGATAAACTCCGGGTCAGAAATGGGTCTGGTGTGAGTAATATGTTAAAGTTGCTTAACTTTCAAAAACCTTTGAAAACAAAAGGTATCACGTAAGACTTCCCACACATAAACATGGGTAAGTTTTTACCTTACGCTAACCAAAACATTTGATAGGAAATCCAGTGATATTATAATAGGGTCTAGGGCTTTCAAGTAAATACAGAAATAGCTGGAATGCTTACATCTCACATTTCAACATAGTTGGCCACAACTAAAACATACGGCACTTATTGGAGTTTGGATTCCATATAATGGCAGGGCTACTGGGGTACCGCCCGTCACAGTACGAGGCCTAGATCACCATACCGAGGATTACCCCAATCCCCTGCAACACAAGGTCGGAACCATCCCTTACTGGATAGTCCCGAACAAGACAACCCCGTAGTTGGTGTGCATATCTAACTGCCCACTAAGCCGAATAAAAAGGGACCTCTAGACAGGGGAAAATCTTGTCCTACTTGAGCGCGACCCACTTAGCCTTGCTGCTCCTCCCCTGTTCTAGCCATTCCTGGTTGATGAGGCTTAAGGCTACGATTACCTTTATAGAACACATCTATCTTAGAATGCTCATCGTCCACCTGACGATGTTCTGAAAGCATTCAATCCATACAAGTTCGTTTTGGGTTCGAGCGAAACCGAAGGCATTATCTCATTACACTCATTTTGGAATCACCCTCAGAGTTAACGACAATAACTCTTGCACTCTGAATCTTCATCTTCACTTGAGATTCACGACCTAACGTAATTTCAATCGATATGGTTTTCAGATATCCAAATCTGGAAACCCGATCCCGGTCTCATTGAGATCCAAAACGCCATCTTTTAGGTCCAAGTTGTTTTAAACTTAAAACAATTCAATTTAATCCATTATCTATATACAACACAGATAGATAATTCACATCATCACACAAGTAGATAATCCATATTATCATCAAAAATAGATAATTCACATTATCATCATAATTTAACCAAAGCATCCATATCACATATCAGTACATATCTCATATCAGAGGTATCAAATAATGCAAAGCATTCAATATCATTCAACCATCCATAAGAAATGATCTATACCATCTCTAATTAATTTAAAGTGAATTAAATTAATTACTTCATCTCTAATTAATTTAAATTAAATTAATTACTTCATTATCTCAAATTAATTTAAATTAAATTAATTACTTCATTCTATAAATCCTGCTTACTTAACCATTAATTAATTACAAATCAATCAATTAATCATCATCTAATTTCCATCTTAATTAATCATCCTTGATTAATTGCCCTCTAATTACATAAATAATTAGTCTTTTATTAATTTCACAAATTAGTTATCCTAAACCATTTATAGTAATTAACCTTTAACTACTGTCATTAATTAATTAATTATAATTAATTACATTAATCATTAATTAATTACATTAATCATTAATTAATTACATTAATTAATTACTCTATAATCACTTATTATTGATTAATTAATCTAAATTAATCAACCCTTAATTACATCTGTTATCCCATTTTTGGTCAAAACTGGAATATCAACAAATTGACAAGGAATTATGGATATCAGGATTGGAGATCGGTTGGAATCAAGGCAACGATCGATATCGTCAAAATTTGGTTGAACTCCGATCGGGACGAAATTGATTGGAAATGATGATAGGGACTAGGAAAGGCTATGTTTCAAATTTCAGGTTAATCGGAGTTCGTATGGAGGAGTTATGATCGATTCAAGGTAGGAAAGGCATGTTGTTCGAATCCATCAAGGGGTCAAGGTGGTGCTCGGTTCGAATCCATCGAATTCGAACCCATCAGGATCGCATCGATCGAAGGCAAGGCACAGGGATGGTTCGAATCGATACACTTCGTATCGATTGGTATGGATTCGGCTCTGATAAGTTCGCGTTAAATGTTGGTTCGACTCGATGGGCTTCGAATCGATCGAGTTATTGTTTTTGACACGGTTGCTTCGTATCGATCAGATGAGAAGAATAGGTGGGATTCGACTCGATCACAACATGGATCTCCTTCGTATCCATATGGTGTACACAGGTTAGCTCGTATCAATGGCAGCTCGAATCGATACAATTCGTATCGATCAAAGGGAGGTTTCTGGGTTCGTACCTATCGATGCGAAGAGAGCGTTCGAGAAGGATACGCAGGGAGTCGACTTCATGGATTCGGACATAGGGACAGTGTTCGTATCGATTCGAAGTGATGGATACGAACAGAGGAAGAAATGTTCAACGCGGCGCAAAAGGTGGATCGACCCGGAGAATTCGTGGCACGTCATCGATGCGCATGCACTTCGAGGGATTCGAAGCAATGGATTCGAAGAAGAGGGATTCGAACGAGATGGATTCGAAGGAGGTGGGTTCGAAGCATGGGTTCGAACCAGGCAGAACACACGGAACTTTGAACTTGAATCGATCATATCTTCCAAACCGTTGATCCAAATGCTATGAAATTTTCAAAGAAGCTTACATACATGTTGAAGAATGTTCTCACCAAATTTCACCTCGATTGGACATTTCCTTGATCGATTCGAACCAAGGGTCGAATCGATCCTGATGTGGGCCCGGACCTCCAGATTTCGGGCGAGTGGGCCCCCTCACGTGCCTGAAGCGGTCTTCCCGGATTTCAGGAGAAATATCAGCCTCCTACGCTTATAAATAGAGCCCCTGGTCATTCAGAAAAGGGGTCGGAGAATTGAGAGAGAACAAGCACGCCCGGACGCTGCCAGAATCATTCCATATCATCATTTCTACCATTGATTTCGAATTTGGGCTTTGTAACTGCTGTAATCACTTGTAACTGGCAAGGATAATTAATAAAAAGGATAAAACTTTGGAGTGGACGTAGGCCGGAGATAGCCGAACCACTATAAAACTTGTGTCACTGCTCGTTATTTTGGATTTGCTGCTTATTATTTGCTGAGATCTGTTATTTGTGTTTGAATATTGTTAATTTGTATTCATACACTGGTGCTTTCACGGTATCTGGGGGTTTGTGACCAATTTTGGCACAAACAACATCATTAATTATATTAAATTAATGATCCTTAATTACTTCTTTAATTAATTATTAATCATATTTAATAATTAATCTTTAATTAATTATTCATTAATAAGCCTTGATTAACCACATTAGTAATTAATTACCCTTAATTAATTACATCACTTAATTATCTTCAAATAACTCTATTAATCAATTCTTAAATTAATTACACTAAGTAATTAATTATTAAATACTTTATCTAAGTAATTATCCTTCTTATTAATTACACAAGGTAATTAGGCCCCAAACTATTTTCAATCTTCAATTAATTACATCATGAAATTCCCATCACTAACTACTTCACTAAGTAATTATTCTTCATTAATTACATTAAGTAATTATACTTATCAAATCATCAAGTGATTACCTTAATTAATTAAACTTAATTAATTAACTTAAACTAATCACATTAAACTTAATTAATTACATTGAGTAAATTAATTCCTTAGTTACTTTCATTAAGTAATTATACTTAAACAATTCCATAAATGATTATCTTTAATTAATTAATCTAATTAATTATCAAAATTAATCACATTAATTAATTATTTAATAATCCCTAGTTAATGATCTTCGTTAACTATTAACAATTCTTTAATCACTTCTCTTAAGTAATTAAACTTAGATTAATCATTATTAATTAAAAATTAATTAATCTTTAATAACCAATTAATTAATCTCTAATTATTTAATTAATTAAGTGCTTAACTGTAACTTAATTAACTATTAATTACTTGATTAAATAAATTTCAAAAAAAATCTTAACTTATCTAATTAATGATCTTTATTTACAAGTTAATTATTCTGTAATTAATTAACTTAAACCTTAATTAATTAATTTAACCCTTAGTTACTTAATTAGTTAATCCAAATCATTAATTAATTAATTATTCTTTAATTACCTTAATAATTTAATGAATCACAAATCATTAAATCTTAATTTACTTTAAGATAAAAACATTTTTCTTATTAATGACTTAATTGTCATTAACAAAAACATTTGAAACATTTTACTTTTAAATTTACTTTTAAATTCCATTTCAAATTAAAATTCAAAATAAATACAAATTTAACTTAACATAATTTAAAACCAATTTAAAAACCTTTTAAATCATATGTTAAAAAATACTTATCTTATAAAAGAAATTTAAAAGAGTTTAAACCAAATTCCTTTTAAATTCAAATCATTTTAAATACATTTAAACATTTTAAAGTTGTTAAAACATTTAAATTTTATAAACTTTAGTTTATTTCAAAACTAGGATACAAATTTAGATTTGAATCCGTAATTAAAACTGATTTAAAACTTGTTTAAATCTTGCTTTAAATTTTAAAACTCATTTTAAAATTTAAACCTGACAGGTTTTAAAACCTGTAACAAATCTAGTACCCGAGCCATCCTTCAAAATCTTTGAGCAAATTCCCACAATGCTTCGGGCAACACACGCATACAACTCAAGAAAACTCGAGTACCACTTCTTCTCTGTTCCTAGACTTCACCAGGAAATCAAGAGTGCACTAGGCACATGCACGGTGGCTCTGACCAACTTCGATCATCACCAATGCCTTCCTCACATCGGCTATCTCCTCCGCACCAACCCTCGATCATCAGAACTACAATAACAACCCAAAATAGAGATTGAGCACTCAAGCCCAAACCTGCAACAAAAATCCAAGACTGGAAATCTCCTCGTGCTCGCTTCTCCGATCACCGGAGCTTCTGAAATTCCAGCTATGCATTCGCCAACACCCCTACTTCCAATTCGCGAAGCCTAGTGGAACTCGATCCACCCTAGATGCCGTGGCCAACAAATTTCCCAACCTCATCAAAACTAGGTTTCAAAACAAATCCGACCACCCACCACCACTTCAACAGCTTACTCACCCATATGATAATTTTCCCACCATCTCCGATCATCCTACTACCACCAGAGGAAACCCCGACCTTCCAGACCATCGAGATCGTCATAAACCCCTCAAAACATAATTTTTGGTCAAACCAGAACTGCTTTTCCAATTTAATTCTAAAATTCGCGATTTTTCTTTTAAAAATCAAGTTTTTGTATAAGGTTTCAGTTTATAAACCTGTCATGATAAATTAAGATGCTTAAGTTTTTACTTATCTTAAGCATGCACAGTTGTTTTGGTTTTCTAGAATAAATTCAAATTTATTTAACTTAAATAAATTTTTTAAAACGTACTCTATGATCAAACAAACAAGTTTTGTTTGAATTTTAAGTCCTAATAGAGATTGGTTTAAGAGGAAATGAATTTTTGTCAAAATCCTTGCTTCTAAAACTAAGTGCAGGCAAAGGCAGATACAATAGCAACATATATCTACACACATCCACACATTCATACACACACACACACACAGAAATACACTTATAATTATGTAAACAAACATACTTATTTCCATAGATGATCAGGCAACCAGATTTATACTTCAGATTTTGAAAAAAAATGTTACTCACCTGATTGGGATTGAAGAACAGAGCTTTCATTTCTATTTTGAAAAAAAAATCCTTTGAACTTTAAAACTTTGAGTGCCTTTGATTCTTTGTTTTAAAAGCTGCATGCTTGCTTTGGACTTGCTTTATTTTTTTGAAAAAGATGCAGGCATTTGTTGTTGCTTTCAAAACTAAATTGAAGAAATGCAGGCTTGATCCCATATTGAAGAAAAAGAATGAACTACAGGTTGATGATTTTGATTTGCAAACTTGTTTACAGGTTTTGGTTTAGAGCTTGCTTTTGATTTATAGATTGGTGATTTTATTTCTGGTTTAAGAGATAATAGATTTCAGATTTGTTTTAAGAGAAAGGGTTTTGAGTTTTCTTCTAGCTTTAGAAAAAATGGAAAGAAAAAAAAATGAAGAAGAGAAAGCATGCTTTTATATAAGAGAAAGTATTAACATTTGTTATTTAAGAGATTTTATTTAGTTTAAATGTAAATAAAAAGCTTTATACTTAATTTATTAATTTATAAATACTTATATATATATATATATAAATTACTTTAAAGAATATAAAACTAATTATATATAAATAAAAGCTTATACTCATAATTTTAAATCTAAAACATTTTAAGATATCTATCTTTTGAAATTCAATTTTAAATTCAAATTAAATTTGATGAAAATAACAATTCCAATTTCTAAAAAATCTATTTATATTTATAGATAAAAAGACAATATATTATTATTATTTAAAATAACAATTTGCCAATTTTAAATAATTTATAAAAGAGATTATAAATTATTTCAATTACTTAAATGAATTAATATTTCATATGTTAAAGGGGACCATTTAACCCCGTCGGCTTTGCCAAAAAAAATATTTCATATGTTAATTGTATTTTAAACTTTTATATATATTTTCAAGCAATATTTAAAAAGAGAATAAAACAGATCTTTTATGTTAATCTTATTTAAATTTAAACTAAAGCTAAGATATATTTTAAACAACTAAACATTTACTTTAAATATTTTAAAACTATATAATTAATTTTTAAATAACTTTGAAAATTTTTAAATTAAATAAAATAAAATTTCCAAATTACTAAAGATATATATAAGAATTTGAAAATATAATCTCATTTGTTAAATTCAAACAAAAGCTTATCTATTTACAATATATACAAATATATATGTACATTATAAATAGAAAACATTTTATTAGCTCTAAAAAGATAAAATGCACCAATTAAATATTTATAAAAAGAAGATTATTGAATTAATACAAATTTTGTTAACCAAGATTATCAAATCAATTTAAATTTTAATGCAGATTATTAATTGATATTGCCCAAAATTCTGGGTCATCACACTTGACTTGGTTTGTAACGACTCGAAATTTTCGATTCCGAAAATTCCGGATAGTTAGGGAAAAAAGAAAAATGAAAGAAGAAGAAACAAAAACAAGTCACAGAAACCTAACATTCGCAGCGGATCAAAATATAATATAAAATAATATTTTTTTTCCACAAAGGAAACTGTATCAGTCAATTATAATTTAAATACATCTGAGTTACACAAATATACAATCACATGACAGATTCAATCACATCCCAGATACTACCATATCACAGCGGAAACTCTCTATACGTTCCTGCCATCCAGCTTGTCTTTTCAGCTCCAGAATGTCCTTACTTGAAATCTGTAATACTCGGTCTGACCCGAGCATTACATCAAAGTAACACCTGGGTCAGGCTAGAAACCAGCGTGAGTAAACCCATCTAGCATGGAATACAAAAGCATACAATTTAAATAAACCCGAGGTAACTTGTATCAATTTACAACTTCACAAGTTGTTATAGACATCCCTTATCTCACACATCAATTTTTAAGTACCAAACTTAGATTAAAGGGTCCAAATCACTTAATTCATTCCATTCCAACCTATTGGTTTCACATATCAAATCTATATAGTATTTGTATATATTACAAATCGAAGTGGTTTCGGGTATTAGTAAATACCCGACTCCGGTCTCTTCGAATCCCATGTCATCCTAACCCAAATTATTTAATTAAATACAATTCAACTTTAAATAGGATGTCACTTATACACAGCATTTATCATTGATAAATAACTACATTAACACAGTCTACATAAACATATAATATCGCATATCGTTCGCATCAGAAATATCAAATAAACCAGGGTATTTCGTATCATTCAATCATTTATAAGCAAGATTAATTACAAACCATTAATTAATCATCCCTTACTCATCCTCTTTAATTAAATAATTAACTTTCAATTAATTACACAAATTAATTACCTTCACTCATCATATTAAATAATCCCTTAATTACTCTCACAAAGTAATTAACAATAATTTATTACATTATCCTTAATTAATTACCCTAATTAATCATTCTATAATCACTTATATTTATTAATTATCTTTTAACTGGCCACATTAATTAACTAATTCTTTAATTAATTAATCAATCCTTCAGTTAATTACACTAAGTAATTTATCCTTAATTACTTCTATTAAGAAATTTCCCTTTAATTACTTACCTTAAGTAATTAACATTTAAGTAACACATTATCCCCTAATTTACTTCATTAAGTATTTATTCCATAATTACTCGAGTTGATAAATTAACCCTTAATCACTTCATAAATTAATTTTCTTAAGTTAATCACATTCAGTTATTAACTCTCAATTAATCTCATTAAGAAATCAATTATCCTCCAATTGATTACAATCAGTATTATTCTTTAATTACTTATACTATGTAATAAATTTTCCTTTTATTACTTTAAGAAATTTAAATTCAGCTTGTAAATTCTTAGATAATTAAAATACCCCATCTGTTTCAATTAATTACTTGATATTATCATAAGAACCAAAACAATCTATTTTCAACATAAAAAAATTTATCTTTACATTTGAATCTTGGAAATTTCTCTGGAAAAACTTGTTCAATACTTATGGCCTTGTAACTTGTTCATTTTTATTTGAAAAATTAGTTACAAATTTCCTTCATATTTAAACCCTCAAAATCTTAATCAAACCTAATCTCCTAATGAAATTTACCCGAGCAAAACTTCATAATTCTCGAATAAAACCTGAGTTCACCCTAGCACATTTTCCTGCTTTTTTAAAAAAAATAACCAACCTGGAAACACACACGCAATAACCCGAACACTTACTTTGAGTTCAAAACTTACCTCCCCGAGACTCGACTCGAGCAACCCTCTTCTTCCCAATACAACACCTCAAAACCAAAATAACTGATGCTCAGGCTAACGCATGCACGTGCACGCCGACGATGATCCACTGCGATCACTTCCGACCATCCTCACAACCCACGTTAGGCCATCGCACCTATCCTAACCACCCAGAATTCTCAAATCTGGTTTCGTTCGAAAATTTGACCACACGAACCAACGTGAAATTGACCAACTACCTACAATTGCCCCGCCTTCGCAATTTCTTCCACCATTAACCGCCAGACTCTGCCAGATCCAGCGCCACGGCCTCCTCTTCACCTTGCTCCAGGACCGGTTCAACTCGACGTCGTCGTGAAACCGTAATCGACCCGGGTTTAACCTCGTCCAGAACGATACTAAAACCCTAAAACTTCCCTGCTCCACCACCACGACGTCAAAGAAAAAGAGTCACCATTTTTGTCGTGCCCTACAACCCTCCAGTATGCTTCAGCCGAAAACTCGATTCCTCTTCCATCGTCGATCGGCAAAATTTGCCAGAAAACCCAAAAACGTTCATTCTCGAAAAATTCCCAAATTTATCATCTAAAAATTTCATTTTTAAAATTCATGGTTTCAATTTGCCCATCAAGCTATATCCATGAAACATTTAATTACAGAAATCAAATTGACTTGAAAAAAATATCAAGTTTCTGAAATCTTTTCCTCTACTGGAAAACTTCTCACCAATCTTACTTAAAACTATTTTTAAGTTAAACATTTTGTTTTTTCAATCTTGTATTATTTTTACATCTTAACATATAACAGTTTAAATGGAAGTGAAATTAGTTTTGACCATTTCTAAAGCCTGTTGAATTAAA
This sequence comes from Allium cepa, assembly GCA_030765085.1. NCBI lineage: Eukaryota > Viridiplantae > Streptophyta > Magnoliopsida > Asparagales > Amaryllidaceae > Allium > Allium cepa. The sequence continues at coordinate 611,027,703 of CM060934.1, forward strand.
AACAAAGATAATTTATGTTGTTAACAGACATGCATACAATATCATTATCCATATATACATGTTTTCATTCCTAATCAAACATGCAAACAGAGTACTCATCATATTTTCAAGGATTATTTCATGTATTCACACATATAGGTAGATCAAGCTTAAAGATAAAAGTTTACTCACCAGGCTAATATGAGCAGAGCAGTTATGAATTTGAAACCTTGAAAACGTATTTTATTTTTGAATGCTGAAACTGAAATTAATCTGAGACGAAAAGATTTGCCTACTGATCTAGACTGAACTTGATTTTTATTCACTGCTAGTCTGTTGATCCTTGGCCTAAAATGCTTGGGTTGATTCTTGCCTTGATTTAGTTTTGAAGTTGCTTGAAGATTGTTTTTGTTTGAAACTCATGTTTGCTTGCAGGCTAATTTATCACTGATTGAAGAAATGCAGGCTAGTCTCTTTTTTGGAAATGATTTGCAGTTTTCGACAGATTATTGGATTTGATTCAGGTTTGAGGAAGATGTTAATGAAAGATCTTGTTTCTGGTTTTGAAAAGGTTTAAGGAGTGTTATTTACATATTTGTTTCTTTGCTTTTTGATTAGAGAACAGAAAAAAATTTGAAGAGAAGAAGCATTAAGCTTATATAAGTTTGTTTGTGATTTATTTAAAATTAAAAGAAAAATAAAATGCCACTTGTATTAAATTTCACCATTTGTCATCTTGTTTTATTTATTACTTAACACATGTCATATTATGCCCTTAGAGATTTACATTTGTAATTTTTTAAGTAATTCTACTTATTTTTAAATGTAAATAAAAACTTTTTAACTTTATTTATTAATTTACAAATACTTATTTTTATATATAGATAACTTTATAGAAATAAAACCGATTATATATAAATACAAGCTTGAACATATTTTTTAAAACCCAAAATATTTTAAAATATTTATCTTTTGAATTTCAATTTTAAATTCAAATTAGATTTAAAAATCCAAATTAAAGTCAAATAACAACACATTCAATTTGAAGTAACAATTTTATTTTTATTAAAATCTATTTATATCTATATATAAAAACAACACATTATTAATATTATTTGAAAATAACAAAATTGCCAATTTATATAAAAATTATAAAAGAAAATTATCAAATCAATTTAATTCAAATAGTTATTTATCCAGATGTAAAAATTCAGTTTCTATTATTTATATTCAGATATTCTTTATTATCAGAATTCTTATCTGTTCAATCTATAAACCAGATAATCATCCAACTATCAGATGCTCAAAAATCCCGGTTATCACATTCCTCGCCCCTTAGAATCTTTTCGTCCCCGAAAAGAAACGAAACCAGAATTTAAAATCAGATAAATTATCCTTTGGTCATTTTTGAAACTCTTTAAAATCTATATAATATTATCAAAATAGTTTTATGAAAATACTTTTATAACTCGATGTTTCCACAAGTCCATCCTCGTTCTCACAGAAATTCGTTCATACGTTGATCAGGCGTAAGACTGAAAATCTATAAGTACTCGGTAAACCCATTTTCAACACCTAGTGAAAATACTTGGAAAATAATTTTACAGAAACTATAGAAAATCTTTTTGAAAATAGAGGAAATATCTTTGGTGAGAATGCTCTGGAAATCATCACCCCCATCCATGGTCGCAGTTAACCCGATGGTTACGTTACCATCCCGACAAAATCCATAGATAACTGTAGGCCTCCGCGCCCCTCGATTACACCATGGAACCCGTTACAGATCGTAGCTACAACTAGGGTTACGTCGCTATCACAGCAAAAACCCATATAACTGTAGGCCTCAGCGCCCTCGAATTCCGCTGCCAAAAGAATGAAACTTCTCCACTCCACTTGACCATAGATCGCAGCCTACCGATGTTACGTTGCCTTCTCGGCAAAATCAAGCGTAGACTGTTGGCACTCACCTCCACACGATTTCCGCTATGGTCCACACAGTAGATCGCAGCGACATCGAGTTACACTGTTGTCACAGCATAACCCAAATGCCTCTGTAGGCATCAGTGCCCTCGACTTTCTCTACCCAATAATCCTCAGGAACTAGTTTGTCTGGATTCATCACAGGATCAACTTTAGAACCTCCCCCTTAGAGGCTCAAGGCAGTACCAACCTATGGTACTCCTAAGAAGTTCATCCCAAGGGTGCGCCTTTTTCTCCAGAGCCATTTTCAAAAAACTTTATACTATACACATATAGTATCTTTCAAATCATAAACCTAGTATGAATCTCATATAAATCTCCTTTCTCAAAATCAATTATCCCAAAATCAATAATTCTCAAACTAGGCTTTCCAAATTCCAAAATTGATTTGACTCAAAAATCAAAAGCCTTTCCAAATCTAAAGGTTCCCAAAACCTTTTTCCGAAATCCTCATAAGATCCTTTATATATATAGATAAATATAATCCTTGACAAAATCTTTGGATCATTTCAAACTTGTATAAAATCCTTTTATACTTCAAATACTTTCAAAAACCATTTCTTTCTAGCTATAGATCCAACAAGGGGAGTTTTATCTTATATAACAAAGATATATAACTTTGTTTATTCTAAATCAAATATTCAAATTCGATTTCTCATTTCTTTTCTTCATAAAGTGAACCTTTAATCATAGAAATATCCAACTTTCACTTTTATTCATTGTATATTTCACAAAATATACTTGCATTCAAAATCATTTCACACTTCTTATTCACAAATTTCAATATCAATTTCATTCAAACTCGTATGATGCACACATATCATCCGTACACTACACCAATCTGACCGCTCACTCGATCACACAATTCCACTTCGGAACTAGCATCATCCATCCAACTTACTAGTGCGGACTCAAATATGGTTTCTTGATCAGAAACCGTCATTCTCCTTGCATAGTCATAACTATGATAGAGAATATCCAGAACCAATCAACAATCCATATCCAGGTTCGCCGTCGAAAATCGAGTGAAAAATCCCAACTCGGATCGATATAATTATCTCAAAATTCTGCGCTCGAATCTGGATCGAATCACTATGCGAATAGAATAATATACGTACGTCCTACGTATCTATGTTTTGATTATTGGCCAAATCAATTCTCCTTTCTATTCACATTCACTTTAATTTTCATTCACTTATTCACAATTGCTTCAATCCCATTTGGATTATCACCTCTATTCTTATCTCAATTGGGTATTCAATCATAAATAGTTTAAACTCTGTCCATCTTAAATTTAAAAATAGCTTGAAAAGTTTAAAAATAGATAAGTAGTAGAAAAACAATTCATAGTTTGTGAAATAGCTATAAAATAGTTCAGTAATTGTAGAATAATTGGAAAATAATTAAGTAGTTATAGAAATTTTAAATAATTGCAAAATAGCTATAAAATAGTAATTAGTAGTTGAAAATAGTAATTAGTTTGTAAAATAGTTGAAAAATTGTTAAATAGTTCCAAAAATAATTGTAAAACAAGTACAAGATAGTTTTAGGTTTAAAAAGAAAAGTTGTATAGTAAATAGTTTGGAAAAATAGATTTATATTAAAATAATTTATTTTGCAAATAGTCCAGAGTCAAAACTGTTCAATTCCCAACTTCCATTTCCAATTAATTCAATTTAGATTTCCACTTCCATTTAAATTAACTTAGTTTCAATTTAAATAACTTCAGTTTCCATTGAAATTGATTTAACCCCAATTCAAGTTGAATTAACCTCAATTTCTTTCCAAATTCAAATCAAATTCCATTTGAATTTACTTATTCAACTTTAATCACAATTTCAGTTAATTCAAATAAATTTCCTTTTGAACATTTTCAATTCACATCAATTCCAGTTTGAATTAATCCCAAATCCCATTTGAATTTGAACTCATTCAACTTCAATTTCATTGCAAATTTAAACCATCCAGATATATATAAATTTGAGTTAAAAATAATTTTTTTTAGTGTTGATTTAATCCTTTAAATCAAATCAACCTATATCTTTAAACCATTTAATTATGAATCCAAATTCCATTTTATCTTAATCATGGATATATTACCACACCCCATTTCTTCATTCATTTAAACAAATCCAATTTCGGCTTAAAGATTATTAATAACAATTGGATGGTATCATTCAAATATTTGAAAACATCCATTCATTCTCAATTTCCAGATCTCAAACCTATTTTGAGATCACACAAATTTCCAATTCAAATTAACCATTTAACTTTCCAAGTTAAATCCAAATTTCATCTTGAAATTTCCAAATCAAATTGTTCATACAAACTTATTTAACTTCCTCCGAGTTAAATTCAATTAATCCCGTTAACCTTACTCAAATTTGAATTCTCCATTTCAAATTTCGAAATTCTCTCCCACTTATAAGTTTCAAAGCTTATCACTTTTGGGTATCACATCTCATTCCAAATTTAAAATTCAACATTTAGAGTTTTATTCAAACCATCTTTTACATTATGTATATTCCTCATATATACAAATTATTTCCTTTGCACACCAAGTTATCTTAAATTTAAAACCACATTTGGTTTCTAATTCAAAACAAATTTATTTTAAATTTTCAAACAACTCTTGTTTGAAACAGGACTCTTCATTCAAATACATTAAATAACATATCTTATTTTAAAATAAGATCATATTCAAAATAGTTTGAATAATATTATTTCCTTTAACATTTTGAAACCAATTCAAATGTTTAAATTTAGAATTCAGAACTTCACAATTTGAAACCCACTTTAATTTACATCCTTTCAAATTTACAAGTTACTCTCTTTAAATGGTTACTTCCTTAAACATTTTATTGTTTATTGGAAAACAATCATCCCATTATTAAACAAAATAACCATTCTATTTCTCTGGTTTAAAATCAATTCTAATTCATCTTATTTTAAAATTCTTCCCCGACTTCAAAATTTAATTTCAGTTTGAATCCATTTCGAACTTATCTTTAAATTAATTTCAATTTGGTTGTATTTCTATTACCACTTAATTAATTCCAAAAAATTTAACAACTAATTACCTTAATATTTATTAGAAAGAAATATTGCTTTATATGTCAAAATATATTCTCATATAAAATCATTTAAAATCTTTATATAAGAAAATAACAAGTATGCTCTTATATATATACACTTAACTTATTCTAGGGTACCATTGAACCTATCCTTAATGCGTAATCCCACCGGAGCCAAGGTTCTCGCTTAACCCTCAGCTCTGATACCAAATGTAACGACCCAAATTTTCGATTCCAAAAATTTCGGATAGTTAGGGAAAGAAGAAAAAAGAAAGAAGAAGAAACAGAAACAAGTCACAGAAACCTCACATTCGTAACGGATCAAAATATAATGTCAAACAATATTTTTTATACACAAAGGAAACTGTATCAGTCAATTATAATTTAAATACATCAGAGTTACACAAATATACAAACACAGGGCAGATTCAATCACATCCCAGATACTGCCATATCACAGCGTAAACTCTCTATACGTTCCTGCCATCCAGCTCGTCTTCTTAGCTCCAGAACGTCCTTACCTGAAATCTGTAATACTCGTCCAGACCCAAGCGTTACATCAAAGTAACACCCGGGTCAGGCTGGAAACCAGCGTGAGTAAACCCATCTAGCATGGAATACAAAAGCATAGAATTTAAATAAACCCAGGGTAACTTGTATCAATTTACAACTTCACAAGTTGTTATAGACATCCCTTATCTCACACATAAATTTTTAAGTACCAAACTTAGATTAAAGGGTCCAAATCACTTAAATCATTCCATTCCAACCTATTGATTTCACATATCAAATCTGTACAGTATTTGTATATATTACAAATCGAAGTGGTTTCGGGTATTAGTAAATACCCGACTCCGATCTCTTCGAATCCCATGTCATCCTAACCCAAACTATTTAATTAAATACAATTCAACTTTAAATAGGATGTTACTTATACACAACAATTTATCATTGATAAATAACTACATTAACATAGTCTACATAAACATATCATATCGCATATCGTTTGCATCAGAAATATCAAATAAACCAGGGTATTTCGTTTCATTCAATCATTTATAAGCAAGATTAATTACAAATCATTAATTAATCATCCCTTACTCATCCTCTTTAATTAAATAGTTAACCTTTAATTAATTACACAAATTAATTAACCTTCACTCATCGTATTAAATAATCCCTTAATTACTCTCACAAAGTAATTAACAATAATTTATTACATTATCCTTAATTAATTACCCTAATTAATCATTCTATAATCACTTATATTGATTAATTATCTTTTAATTGGCCACATTAATTAAATAATTCTTTAATTAATTAATCAATCCTTTCATTAATTACACTAAGTAATTTATCCTTAATTACTTCTATTAAGAAATTTCCCTTTAATTACTTACCTCAAGTAATTAACATTTAAGTAAACCATTATCCCCTAATTTACTTCATTAAGTAATTATTTCATAATTACTCGAGTTGATAAATTAACCCTTAATCACTTCATATATTAATTTTCTTAAGTTAATCACATTCAGTTATTAACTCTCAATTAATCTCATCAAGAAATCAATTATCCTCCAATTAATTACATTCAGTATTATTCTTTAATTACTTATACTATGTAATAAATTTTCCTTTAATTACTTTAAGAAATTTAAATTCAGCTTGTAAAATCTTAGATAATTAAAATACCCCATATATTTCAGTTAATTACTTGATATTATCATACGAACGAAAATAATCTATTTTCAGCATAAATTTTTTTATCTTTACATTTAAATCTTGGAAATTTCTCTGGAAAAACTTGTTCAATACTTATGGCCTTGTAACTTGTTCATTTCTATTTGAAAAATTAGTTACAAATTTCCTTCGTATTTAAACCCTCAAAATCTTAATCAAACCTAATCTCCTAATGAAATTTACCCGAGCAAAATTCATAATTCTCGAATAAAACCCGAGTTCACCCTAGCACATTTTCCTGCTTTTTTTAAAAAAAAGATAAGCAACGTGGAAACACACATGCAATAACCTGAACACTTACTTCGAGTTCAAAACTTACCTCCCCGAGACTCGACTCGAGCAACCCTCTTCTTCCCAATACAACACCTCAAAACCAAAACAACTGATAATCAGGCTAACGCGTTCACGTGCACGCCGACGATGATCCACCGCGATCACTTCCGACCATCCTCACAACCCACGTTAGGCCATCACACCTATCCTAACCACCCAGAATTCTCAAATCTAGTTTCGTTCGAAAATTCGAACACACGAACCAACCTGAAATTGACTAACTACCTACAATTGCCCCGCCTTCGCAATTTCTTCCACCATTAACCACCAGACTCCGCCAGATCCAGCGCCACGGCCTCCTCTTCACCTTGCTCCAGGACCGGTTCAACTCGACGTCGTCATGAAACCGTAATCGACCCGGGTTTAACCTCGTCCAGAACGACACTAAAACCCTAAAACTTCCTCGTTTCACCACCATGACGTCAGAGAAAAAGAGTCACCATTTTTGCCGTACCCTACAACCCTCCAGTATGCTTCGGCTGAAAACTCGATTCCTCTTCCATCGTCGATCGGCAAAATTTACCAAAAAACCCAAAAACGTACATTCTCGGAAAATTCCTAAATTTATCATCTAAAAATTCTGATCTCATTTTTGAAATTCATGGTTTCAATTTTCCCATCAAGCTATATCCATGAAACATTTAATTACAGAAATCAAATTGACTTGAAAAAAATATCAAGTTTCTGAAATCTTTTCCTCTATTGGAAAACTTCTCACCAATCTTACTTAAAACTATTTTTAAGTTAAACATCTTGTTATTTCAATCTTATATTATTTTTACATCTTAACATATAACAGTTTAAATGGAACTGAAATTAGTTTTGACCATTTCTAAAGCCTGTTGAATTAAAAACAGAGCTAATTTATGTTGTTAACAGATATGCATACAATATCATTATGCATATATACATGTTTTCATTCCTAATCAAACATGCAAACAGAGTACTCATCATATTTTCAAGAATTATTTCATGTATTCACACATATAGGCAGATCAAGCTTAAAGATAAAAGTTTACTCACCAGGCTAATATGAGCAGAGCAGTTACGAATTTGAAAACTTGAAAACTTAGTTTATTTTTGAATGCTGAAACTGAAATTAATCTGAGACGAAAAGATTTGCCTATTGATCTAGTCTGAACTTGATTTTTATTCACTGCTAGTCTGTTGATCCTTGGCCTAAAATGCTTGGGTTGATTCTTGCATTGATTTAGTTTTGAAGTTGCTTGAAGATTGGTTTTTATTTGAAACTCAGGTTTGCTTGCAGGCTAATTTATCACTGATTGAAGAAATGCAGGCTAGTCTCTTTTTTGGAAATGATTTGCAGTTTTTGACAGATTATTGGATTTGATTCAGGTTTGAGGAAGATGTTAATTACAGATCTTGTTTTTGGTTTTGAAAAGGGTTTGAGGAGTGTTATTTACATATTTGTTTCCTTGCTTTTTGATTAGAGAACAGAAAAAAAATTGAAGAGAAGAAGCATTAAATTTATATAAGTTTGTTTGTGATTTATTTAAAATTAAAAGAAAAATAAAATGCCACTTGTATTAAATTTCACCATTTGTCATATTGTTTTATCTATTACTTAACGCATGTCATATTATGCCCTTAGAGATTTACATTTGTAATTTTTTAAGTAATTCTACTTATTTTTAAATGTAAATAAAAACTTTTTAACTTAATTTATTAATTTACAAATACTTATTTATATATATATAACTTTATAGAAATAAAACCAATTATATATAAATACAAGCTTAAACATATATTTTAAAACCAAAAATACTTTAAAATATTTATCTTTTGAATTTCAATTTTAAATTCAAATTAGATTTAAAAATCCAAATTAAAGTCAAATAACAACACATTCAATTTGAAATAACAATTTTATTTTTATTAAAATCTATTTATATCTATATATAAAAACAACACATTATTAATATTATTTGAAAACAGCAAAATTGCCAATTTATATAAAAATTATAAAAGAAAATTATCAAATCAATTTAATTCAAATAGTTATTTATCCAGATGTAAAAATTCAGTTTCTATTATTTATATTCAGATTTCCTTTATTATCAGAATCCTTATTTGTTCAATCTATAAACCAGATAATTATCCAACTATCAGATGCTCAAAAATCCGGGTTATCACATGGTTACTAAAATATATTTCTAACCTATGTTGAGCACTTAGGCCTTAAACTTAGGTCTTTACCCATTTCTGTTGACTCAGTTTAAAAGAGAACAAGTCAAAATTAACTTTCTTGTATTAATGTTGCTAAAGACAGTGCTAATAAACATCGATCTAGCAGGACGTAGCAAAAAATTATGGGGCTTTAAGCAAATCTACTATTTAATAGTGCTAAACTAAAAAGGCGTATTTTCCAAAGAGTGTTATGTGCTTTGGTGGGAATTTAGCGAGGCTTTAGTTAGGATTTAATTGCATAAGTTATCCAAATACATAGTCCTTGGTTCCATAATAACAATTATTATTGATTGTACTGCTCTGGCCAGAGACTTTGACTTTGATTTGTCAGTGATACTAACCTCATACTGAGGAGATGAGTTCTTTATTGAATAGTGTTTCACATTCAACGCTTCAACTCAGGCCCAACTATAGTCATTCAATGGACATCATGCCATAGTTTGAACTATAATCAAAGTGGAGTATCTTTGTTGAATTTCAATAGTGTTCTCAAGTCGAGAGAATTGTGTAACATCGTCACTTCAAGTTTCTTTGTTTGACCTTAGTTATATTAACCAGTAGAAAACTCTTGAGTGAGTCATTCCATAGCCAATTACTATCAGTATGTAATCCCTTGGTGCTTCCAACAGGCATAAGTAAAATATTTCCCAACATTCAGAGAACATTATGTACTCCAGTCTCAATAGATGAATCGATGTCCATTCTCAAAACATCTCGTCAAGGAATATTTAAAACAATATGTTATTGTTCAATGATATAAAATTTTCATAATTACAATACGTTGTAATTACCATCACATAACATATTATTTAAGGATTTTATATTTAATATATTTTAAATTAATTACTTAATTCGTTATATCACAATATAAAAAAAATAAAAATAAAGAAAACACCTTTTATTTTGAACAAGATTGGTTATGAGTTAGATATATGTAAAAAATTACAAAATTGCCCCTATGGCATACCCTTAACTCTATCAATCTTCCACCTGCACTTGGGGCTAATTATGGAATCTAATTCCCATCCCTTTGATCAAATTGCTAAGAACTGGTCGAGTTAGAACCTTTGTGAATGGAACTTCTATGTTATCCTTAATGTCCACTTTTTCAGTCACAAACTCTTCATTAGTGACGAATTCTCTAATAAGGTGGAACTTACGACAGATGTATCTAGACTTCTTGTGAATTCTAGGTTCCTTTGTGGTTGTTATCACATAATCATGTTATGGGTTTCTCAATATTTGGAAACACTCATAGCTCATCCATAAACTTGCGCATCCATACCTCTTCTTTGCTACTTCATTATGGGTGATTTATCGAACCTCTATCGTTGAATTAGCTATTGTCTCTACTTGGGACTTTTCGAACAAATCGCTCCATTGTTCAATGTAAATACATAACTAGAAAACTATCATTTCCTCAACATACATTCTTAATTCTCAAGATAGAGATGAGCTTCTATACCTCAGAATTCGATATCAAGTATAAGATGAAGTACCTTCCATATCTTAATTAATCATGACCTATTTATTGAAAATAATACTCTTATGCTTACCATGTTTCTGACATTTTGACTACTCTATCCCTCACTAGAAATGAAGTCAGGTAAGTCAGAGAGCTGGCTACTCCAGGCCTTGTCTTATTCAAAAACTTTAATTCTAGATCTCATAGATAAAAGAAAATCTACTCATCGGCTTTTGGTGCTAAACATAAGATGACTTATTTTCCATAAGCATGTCAACATTTTAGCATTATTTATCATTTTTTGTGTTACTTAATAGCACCGACAAAGAAATATCTTGCATAAAACAAAGTTTTAAAAAAAAAACAATCTGAAAACCAGTTCCATAAACTCCACTTTCAATGTTTCTTCTGAACTATAGGAACAATTGGCCCATTTAAATCAAATATATAAATTTCAAACCTCTTTTAAAATAATTTTAAACAAAGTTTAAACTTCCATTCACATCATAATTTAAATCCATTACTTTTAAAAGTGAATTGTAACGACCTGATAAATTTATGATATTTTTATAAATTTAATTTATATGTTTGCTAATTTAATCCAGTATAAAATTAAAGTCTTAGGATTTTAAAAGGATGAATGTAGGAGTTAGATAGTAACTGTAATTACAGGTAGAGATTTAAAAGGTTATATGACATAGATTTGAAAATAACTGAAAGTTGTGTTGTAGTTATAAGTCTTAATTTGTTGGTTTAATGGTATTAATGTAACAATAACTGAATTGGATTACATACACACAAACATTTGAAAAATTTATTAGGTGGACTAAATTGGTTAAAGTTCATAAGTTGTGCATTTCAATTTAGTAGAAATTCTAAACGATAAACGAAGATTTAAATAAACGCTAAATTAAAACTATGTAAAATGGTGACTTAAGGCCTAGTTATAGGAATTGGAATATAATCCAAAATTTAATTAATGATAGTAACGTAGTATTAGCTAATAAATAGATTTCAATGCAGTAACCAAATGAAAGGAATAGGAATGAATATATATATTGAATAGGAATGAATATATATATTGGTTTGAAATGAAATAAAAATGTGTCACATTTAGATGGAGTAAAATTTAAGAAACCTATAAATGTGGAATCAGTAAACATTTGTAAAAAATATTGCCTAGAATAAAATTCATTTAATATAAGAATTCAAAGGTGGAAGATTTACATTTGGATTGAAAGGTATAATTAATTGAATTGGTGATTTGGGAATTTAATCCAAGGGTTACTCTAAAAATAAATACGGATAAAAAGAGGTTAAACTAAGGAGGGGCATTAATTGATTTTAAGGCTTATTTAATACGTTAATAGGCAAGACTCCGCATTCATACATTTATACAAAGCTAAATAGAAGCACAAGTGTGATATAATGTAAATAGATGGATATCAACCTTTATTTATATGTTAATGGGATTTAATTTCTATTGTATAAAAACCGCAATTTAATGAAGATTGAAATAGCTAATTCATACGTTAGTTGATTTAGCTGGAATATGAAGATATTTAATGGAATAGTGAAATCAAATGGGAATGGGTTTCCATTGTTCATTTGAATTCACATTCATCATAAAAACTTATTTGAAAACCAAAGGAATAATAAAGGAATCAAGACTCAATTAGTAATTTGGATTTAAGACATGGCAATTTGGATTTATTGCAACATTTAATACCATAGAATTTAGTAAAGCTTATTAAAATTTTAGTTGACCATTTGTGATATAACTTTTTGAAAACAAGACTTTATTTATGAATTGAGTATTTGATTCAACGAATGGTAATTACTTCATTTAAAAATGGAATTTAACGTAAATTAGTACGTTATTAAAGTTAAATGAAAGCTGTAAACATTTGACTTAGAGAACAATTGAGTGAAATCTTAACTAATGTAAACTTCATCATATTGACATCCATAACTGTGAATCATAGGAAGAAGGTAAATAAATGAACTTAACCAAACTATTTATGTTGAATATTGAAAATTTGAATAAATAAATAGTTAAGAAAATTAAGGGGATGGGAATAAAAATTTATTAATAATTTGGAATTTAATTATGGTAAAAAAGGCTAATTGCAATCAAGATAATGAGTTGAAATGGAAATCCAATTATTTATTTAGTTAGATTTTGTTGAGAGTATAAGGGTATAAGTTTTAATAATTGGGTTTTAGAATAAAATTTTAAATTTCCTAATAATAAGAAAGTGCGGATATTAACGCTGCAAATTAATATACTTATACATTTTAATTCAAATCCAAGCGTGTTAAATCAATTGGAACTGATTGAATTATCTTAGTAATGAAATTTGGTCAATATTTAAAGTTGAAAGAAAATTTGGATTTTATGATTTATTTTAATTTATTTAATAAATATTAAAAATAGCCATGTTTGTCACGGACTCGGATTTCGACGAAACCAGTTTCATCGGATCCGTAACGGTGAATTATAATAATGTTTCAAGTTTCGTAGCGATCGGACTTGTCGTTTGATCGTACGGACTCGAAACGCCTTGAAATTTACGCATTTTGAAATCAATGTGAAATTTTTGTTTTTTTGGCATAACTTCTTCATACGATCGAATTTGGTCGCGAAACTTTTTCCATTGCGTTCAGAATATTTTAAAACACCTATTTTGATATATAGTTTTAACAAATCCGACTCCGGAGGCATAGCGGGCTTTTTGGACCATGGTTTGTCACGCACGTTCGCGTATCCAGTCTAGCTACTCTACCTCTAGCCTATCTATAAATATACATCTATAAACCCTAGCTCCTTTCTTTTTCATTTGCTGTACGTTCATTTCTTCACTCTTTTCTCTTCCCCAAATGCATACATCTCAGATCCAATTCCAGATCTATCCACAGTTCAAAATCAAAAGTCAAAACTCAAAAATTTCAGAAAATTCCAGAAAAAATATATGTTGAAGTATTCGATACGCGTAATATACTGGTCAAATTCGTTTTTCAATTGGAGCTGTCATTCATCCAGAATAAATTCAAACAGCCCCAAAACCGTTCATCATCGTCGCGCAAAACTTCGTCGGATCGGAAAACGGTTTCTGGGTTTTGGAGAGGGAACCGAGGGGATCGCATCTATGTAGTTTGTTTCGAGTGTCAACGGTTGGATTGGCGGGAATTTTTGATTTGGGTTTCGAAAATTTGGGGGCGGCTGGGTGTTTCGTGCGCACGCTGCTGGAGAGGGGAGTGATGACGTGGAATGTATGTTGAGGTGAAGTTTTGTGTTCCATTTGTTTTATTTTCTTTTTTTGATTCAATCGCAATTTTTGACATAACTCTCGCATACGAACTCCGTTTCACGCGCGGTTTTTTTTGTTAGGATCGTATTAAAATTTCGGACGCTTTGACGCTGGTTTGGACGATTTCTGAGACGGGCGAATTTTTGGGTTTAAATCGGGTTTGAATTCGATTTAAATTCAAAAGGTGAGTGTTTTAACCCACTCACAATTACTAGAAGCTTTTATGTTTGTTAAATAAATTTTAGAAATGAATAGAAATTTATTTATGGGTATTTGGCATGTTTATTTCATTCATATCTGTTGAATTGCCTTTTTATTGAATTTAACTGTTAATTTAATTGATTTATTGCGTGTTAATTAGCTGTTAGAAATTTTTGTTGCATATGAATTGCTAGTTAACAGTTGTATTAATTATTACTGAATAAACTGTTAGATTAATAGTTGATAGATTTAATTTGAATAAACTGCCAGTTATCCCCTGTTATATATGATCATATATATATATATATATTGTTATTGATTGATATTGGTTGATGGTTGCGATTTGATGATGGATGTTGTTGATGGATGGATGTTTATTGCATATCATTAAATTGAAAATTATCATGCATATTTCATTTTTCGGGATTGTGGTTTGAAATGATAAAACCGCAAAGTTTATTTTTAAAGTGCGGATTGAAATGATAAATATCCGTATCACTTGACCATAGGATAGAAAATTATATACAGGCACCGCGGTCTATATATAACTATTTTAATGTGATTTCTATGGTTTGGATGGAATACGGTTTATAATAATCTTAAATTTTATACTGTATAAATATTTTTCTTCCGTATTTATGTATATGAAAAGTTGGAAATTTTGAAATAAAAAGGTGTATAAATTCCCTTAGTAAAATGGAAGAAAATTTAGAAAATGGAGTTGGATAAATTTATATCATATGTTTAAATGTTAAGTTTGGAAATTTAAGATATGATATTTATAATTGGATTTTTCCCAAGATAAATTGAAATGAATATTCTAATATGAATTTGAATTGGAAAAATATTCTAATATAATTGGAATCGAAAAATACATATGTTTTATTACTAGAAATTGGAGTTGTTTAAGGATTTATGTGAATATTCAAACTAAATAATAAAACATTTAATTTGTTGAAAGAATATATTCCAATTTTAGTTTTTGAATATTAATACTCCAATGGATTTATATATATGGAAATTGAAATGGTTTTGGAACTTAAGAGTGATATCTAAATTATGGTTTTAACTTTAGATAAAGAAATATTTCCATAAAGCCATATAACTTATTTCTTTACAAAGTGACAGTAAAGTTAAGCCTTTGAAATTCATATACCGTTGAATATCCAAACCATTTGAGTTTTAAAAGTTATGGTTTGAAATTATGGATTTCCAAAAATATTATGCTTTGAAAATATTCGATTTTCAGATATTATGAAGTTAAAGCCTTTTTATTATTGGAAAGGAATTATATTTGGGATAAGTGGTAAAATATGGTTTTGGGTTTTGGAATGATATCGTAATATTATGGTTTTGAAATGGATTATATTCTGGTTTTAAAAGTATAAACTGTTTTAAATAACCGCGGTGTTATAATAACGATGGGTTGGCAAAGAGACCGGGATCGGATATGGACATACTCTCTGTCGATACCGAAAACCACTTTGACTAACCGTGTACGCGGTGGAGTTCCAGAATGAAGTAGGTGGGGGGCGACGTTTCCTGTAAGGTAAATACGTGGACCCAACTCCCGTGAGTTGGCATAAGGTGGCTAAAACAGGAGCGATTCTCAGGCCAATGAGGTCATTCCTCTGATCGGACGCTCCTCTTCGATATTATACTTTGACTTGGATTGATTCAGTGGCCACTTCTATATTTTGATTTTGGGGGAGTTAGTTCGAGGTGGGCGGCAGCTGCGCGCTGCGCGTTACCATCAGCCTGGATAGCAATTGGTATATCTACCCTGGCATTGCCTAGTTGTGCCGTGTCACCTACCCTATCGCGCCTTGTACGAGTTTGGTTTTCTCCCGTAGCCCGTGTGATATCCTCTAGTGGCTTCCCGATCAGGAGGGACTATGATATTGGATGGACTACTGGGACTATTACGTGTTAAGGGCTATATGGGTAACCCCTTAACGCTATTAAAAAGTAAGTTTATTTTATAAATAGACACTATTATAATAGCGCAATATACTACATAGTAAATAGTTTAACGGATCCTTAGGAGATGTAAATCCCGAGCATCTCTTGAGTTACTGTACCCATATTTATTTCTGTTTATTTAACTCACATAAGATTTTCTAGTCTGACTCGAGTGTTTTTGTCTTTTCAAATTCGCTCGGGTCAGTCCGAGCGTTTCAGGATAACAGGTTTTAGCTTTGGAGGACGAAGACGAAGAATCAGTATTATTCTATATATAGTATTGCACCACACTCTTTATATTCCGCTGCATTGTCGTATTTGGTATGTGTAACTCTGATATTCATTGTATAAGTAAAATCAAGCTTTTGTAAACTGTTTATTAACTGTATATTTGTTATTATATTTTATCCTTCCGCTGTGAGATTCTGTTTTGTTTTAATTCTTCTCTGTTTTTCTTATTTACCCCATAACAATCCGCCCTTGCGTATGCTTTGAATTGGCACGTGTGTCGTTTTAAAGTGTGCGAAAAGGCTGGATGTTACATGAACAGACTTTGAAAAGTAAGGGGATTTCTTTTAAATAAACCACTTGTTTAAACACCTCAAGTTAAATTCTTTTATACCTCAAACCTCTTTAAACAGTATATACAAAACATTACTTTAAAACCTTAATATTGTTTAGAAACTCCTTTCTCAGATAAATAAGTTTTATAATGCGAAAAACCTTTACTTTAAAATCAGTAAATTACTTTAAAATAAATAATATTGTTTAAAATAATTTTAAAACCTCAAATTCTTGTCAAATACTTATGTAACAATTCAGAATTTTACTGCTTTGATTTGTGAATTTAATTAATGGTTTTTAATGGTAAAATAACCCACTTTTAATTAATAAGTAACAATAGTGAACTCATTTTCAAAGTTTGTTTACAAAAATAGCTAGTTCAATGAAAAATGAAAATGTTAGTGAAAATTGATTTTTTGAATTTCGTTTTTCATTGGTAAAAGTTTACTAGAACATGTTGTGTACACTAGTATACATATATACAAATAAGAAAATAAGTTCACTAATTAACATGGTTTGATTTAAAATTAATTAAAATTGTATAAATTAATAAAGTAAAGTTGACTTTTCTTTTAAAACTTAAATTTACAAAACGCAAAAAATAAGGTAAAAGTACATCATAAAAGATATGTGATAGAGTAATGTGCCTTAAAGGGGGAGAAGTGTGTGTAGTTAAAATTTTAAAGAAACGCGATGACTGCCCTACACCTCCGGTACCAGATATACTAGAAAAGAGTGGTGCGGGGGTTCCCGGTCGACATAGAACGGTAGCGAAGTGTTAAAAGAAAGAAAAAAACTCAACATAGAACCTATAGAACATCTCACAGCATACATATAAAATATAATATAACAACTTAGATGTAAAACAGACGAGACAATAATACAATCAAATGAACCATAGATAAGAACAATAGTGTGCATTAGGTTCACAAACTATAAAAAAAACCGAATAAAAAGTTTATACATCCTGTATCACCAAAATAAACTCTAAAACTATCTCTAATAATACAAGTACTGAAATAACTTCATAGTACTGCATATCAATATAAGTGATAGTAAGCTCCAAGTATAGAAATATAAAAGTGTAGTCTCCTTCTCATACTCCATACAACTCCATACGCTATCCAAACCTGCTATCCATGATCTACCCATTTAAGAGTACCCAAGGTAATAAGAAGTAATGCATAAAACCTTGAGTCCGACAACAATCCGTTGTGAGCGACACGTCATCTCAAAAATACTACAAAAATTGTATACAATAAATATGGAAATAAGGTATGTAGAACCATGTCTGACATATCCCTGCATCCAAAGAGTTAGCGCAATACAGTTGGTATATCCTAATCTACTATCAAAGTCATATAAATGTACTAAAATCAAAGTACAGTGTCAAGCGTCTAGGTATACAATCGAAAATACCTACATCGGGTGACACCCTAGTGTAACAACGACCGTAACAAACTTAGCATCCATCAAAAAGTCCTCACTGCCACTCGTGTGCATTAGATACATAATAACTCATATGGCACAATCATAAAACAGCGACCCAATTGTAATATCGGATTCATTGGTGCTCGAATCCATGCCACTCCTAAAGTCTAGGAACTAGGCCCACAAATGCAAAGCCTATGGTAATCTACTATTGCATGATCCAAACACATCATAAATCTAGGTATACGCCCCTACATACCCCTTCTTTACGAGCATACCAGAAGCCTTCGAGTTATCAATGACCCCTTTGAATGCATCTCTATAATGGAACTCAACCGTTATTCCATCCCAGCTATCTCTACAATAGGACACCATCGCAAATCCTACTTCCAAGTCCCCATTATGGACACGCTCTTGTGGGCTACGGCTCCTTACGTTAAGTCGTTATCTTTAGAATGCCTCTAGACACCCATCGAAATCCATAGATTCATGGTACAAAGTCCCGAAGTCATTACGTCATCGACCTCGAAGCACCATGCCATTGCTTCCCTAGTCACTATACGAAGTCCAAGGTCTTCTTGAGTCATCCCAGAGTCATCCACCCTTAACCCTCATCAAAGAGCCTATATTCTATCGTCATGTCTGAAGTTCATAGCCAAACCCCATGCTCCACCCTTGCTAATCCAACCTACGACTAATCCAAGCTAGATGAAAGCCAAGACACACGTAGCCATGGCACCTTCCACGGTCCAGCTTCCACCATCGAACTAAGAGAACAACCTCGCACCATGGAGCTGATCGATCATGTCATCAATATATGAGAGTGGATACTTGTTCTTTTTTGTTACTTTATTTGGTTCACGATAATCTTCACACAACCTTATAGAGCCATCCGCCTTAATGGCAAATACTACAGGTGCACCCCACTTAAATATGCTCCTACAAATGAACCCTCGCCTTAACAGGTCATTCACTTGCTCCTCCAAATCCTTCTACTCTTTGGGTGTCATGCGTGTCAAAGGCATAACCACTGGCCAGGCATCCTTCACCAAATCTACACGAAATCTATCTCTCTATGTGGTAGTAACCCGGTGACCTCCACAAATATGTTCAGATACTCCTTTTCTATAGGCATAGAGGATAACTCGTCATGCAGGATCTCAGCGAACATAGAAAGCTAGCCATCACCTCGTCGTTAGGCAAATAACCTATCTACAACCCACACCCATCATCCATCCCTATTGTCACCAACGGCCTTTTGCAATCGACCACTACTCCGTACCTCTATAGCCAGTCCATCCCCAGAATAATTTTAAAACCCCACAAAACTCAAAATAAAGAAAGAAAAAAACATCTTTGACTCGATAATGTCGAGTTTTGACAAACCATGCAAAGGCTAGTCGATCCTCCAATGCAGTTCGTGATAATCAAAGGTTGATCAAATATCCGAGTTTCAAGAGCAAATAATCTACCTACTCACTAGATATGAAGGAATATGAACCCCCAGTATCAAATAAAACATGTATAAGAGTATCAAAAATAGAAAGCATACCCTGTGTAATAACATTTTTCCTCTTCTTCTTCTTCTTCGTCGATGGTGCCCTTGATGAAGCTAGAATAACATTCAAAGAAAAAGCAGACACAACTTGCTTATTTTTAAATGGTATTGAAAAATCCTTCTTGATAAGTCCCGGTATGCTAGAGTTGCAGTACATCTTGTTTTCTGCCTCGCTATCTCTAACAAGATGGCCCTTCTCTCCATAATTATAGAAAGTAGGCTCCCACTTGCCTTTCTTTTGACCGCACTTCTGATACTGCTTCTTCTTTTTGTTGTCCCTCTTCCTCTTGCCTCCCTCGCCAGCTTGCAATTTTGGCTCATCCTTGTGAGTAACAACCAACGTAGACTTAGGATACAGACTCTCATGTCGAAGAGCCTTCTCCACCAGCCTTTCGCATGTCTTATTATTATGAATCATGAGCTTTTTACCAAGATAATCATCTAAGCCCATGATAAATTTCTCATTTCTTAAGCAGAGTATCAATAAAAATAGACCGTACTTCGACAGCATGTCGAATTCGGACACATACTCCATTACAGACACATCTCCTTGTCTTAAGTCAAAAACATTTGGAAAAGCACCGACTTCTTTATGGTCTATATATACTTCTCTTTAAATCTCATCTTAAACTACTCCCAAGTAATCTGATCCTCAGGAATAGTAACCTTATTGGTATTCCACCACCCCATAGCTCTTCCCTGAAGCTATCTAGAGGCCAACTTCCACTTTATCGCATCCTTTAACTCCATATCCTCAAAGATGCGTTAGCAGGTGTCCAACCAATCTTGTATCTCATGTTTTATTCCATTCCAAGAAATGGTCTACCACCCAGAGTAGAGAAATCTTTGCTTAGTTTGGCAAAATCATCCCTTGACGCCTACACTGGGACACCACCACTTACTGCCACATTAGGATCAATTTAGGCATTCAGAACCGTGTTGCACACCATCTTAGCGAATATGTTTTGCAGGTCAGGGTTAACAGCCCCCGATCTCGCCCCTTCCTCAATTCCAAAGATGGAATTCCTAATAGCATTCCTCGTTAGCCGGCTTATTCTTATATGCTAAAATAAGAGTGATTAGTCTTTCTAAAAGGTATAAGTGGTGTCTAAGAATGCAAGGACACTTATATACTACATATACACTACTATATAGTTTTGTAAACCAAAACATAACAAGTACGCTCTCTTATATATCGCTAGATCTATTCTATGGCGATGACTCCTTCGTTATCTCTAATGGATCCAAGTATCAGCTTAATTCATCTATGCAACCTAAGCTCTAATATCAAATGTGATGACCGACCTACACCTCCAGTACCCTATATACCAAAAAAGAGCGTTGTGGGGGTACCTAGCCAATGTACAACGGTAGCCAGGGGTTAAAAGAAAGAAAAAAAAATCCAACACAGAACCTACAGAACTTCTCACATTTCATAGATAAAATAAAATATAACAATATAGATGTAAAACAGGCGAGACATTGATACAATCAAATGAACTATAGATAAGAACAACAGAGTGCATCGGGTTTACATACTGTACAAAAACTGAATAATTTTTTTATACATCCCATATCAATAAAATAAACTTTAAAAACTTCTCTAATAATACAAGTACTAACATAGCTCCACAGCACTGCACAACAAAATATAAGCAATGGTAAGCTCTAAGTATAGATATATGAAAGCATAGCCTTCTGCTCATACTCCATACAGCTCCATGCGATATCTAAACCTATCATCCCTAATCTACTCATTTAAGAGCTCCCAAGGTAAGAAGAAGCATAGCATAAAATCTTTAGTCAGACAACAGTCCGGTGCGAGTGACATATCATCTCAAAAATACTATAAAAATCGTATATAGTAAATATGGATATAAGGTATGTAGAACCATACATGACTTATCCCTACATCCAAAGCGTTAGCACAACACAACTAATATATGCTAATACACTATCAAAATCATATAAATGTACTAAAATCAGAGTATAATATCCAATGTTTATGTATATAGATGAAAATACCTACATCGGGTGACATTCTAGTGTAACAACAACAATGACAAACTAACAACCATCAAACGGTACTTACTGCCACTTGTGTGCGTTAGATACATAATAACTCGTATGGAACAACTAACTAGGGACCCAATCGTAACCCCGCTGCTCGAATGCATACCACTCCGAAAGGTTAGGAACTAGGCCCACAATTGCAAAGCCCAGGGTAATCTACTATCATAAGACATGGACACATCGCCAATCCAGTTGGATGTCCCCACATACCCTTTCTTCACGAGCACACTAGAAGCCTTTGGGTTATTAATAACCCCTTTGAACAGGTATCCATAATGGAACTCAATCGTTATTCTATCCTAACTATCTCCACTATAGGATACCATCACAAATCCCACTCGCAAGTCCTTATCGTTAGACTTTCCCTTGTGGATCATTGCCACGAATCCTATCATTAAGTCAGCATCTTCAGAACAGCTCTAGACACCCATCACAAGTCATGGAGTCATCATACTAAGTCCCGAAGTCATTGACCTAGAAACATTATGCCATCGTTTCACTAGTCAATGCAAAAAGTCCAAGGTCATCCCGAGTCATCCCGAAGTCATCCACCCTTACCCGTCATCAACTAATCAAGGTCCCTAAACTCTACCGCCATGTTCGAAGTTCACAACAAAAACCCATGCTCCGCCCCTTCCAATTCATCCTACGGTCGATCTAAGCTAGATGGGATAGGACACGCCTAGCCAAACCACCTTCCACGGTTCGGCTTCCACCACTGAACCGAGTTTTTTGTTCGGTCGTTGCTCCACCTTGCCATCGAATATACCACCTTGACCGATTACCAAACCACCCTTCCACTAAATAGATTCTGTTGCCCAGCCTTTAAGTACCCAACACCATTGAACCGCCATATTGGTCTGGTCACCTAACCGTATAACCTACCGGGCAGCCAATCCTATTCGGTCACCTCACCATCCATTCCACCGAATAGCCAAACCAGTTAGGACATCAAGCCCAATCCTACCACTGAACAGAACTCCATGATCAACCACCGCTCCATCCACCCCACTGGACCAACATCTGGTTGAACTAACTTACACCAAACTGATTCCCAGTAGCTCCTCCAAGTCTAACTTTGTGCCAATTTCAGTGCTACGCCCTGTTCTTTGATTTTCATGCATCCCATATGCAACGATACAACTCTCAATAATCTCAAGCCTATTCTTTGAAAATCGGCATCACATTCTCTAACTTTATGTCCCACCAATGAGCGTTTCAACCACACAAGCCTTCACACAAACACAACACGCACAAGAATGCAAAATCAACATCCAAAATCTAAATACACCTTAAACAATAGCAGTTCATCATATAATTCACCCATATGATAGCCTATCACATATAAAGGCAACCATATTCCAAGCGATATGATTAAAGTAATTTAGATATCCCAAAATTCATTTTATTATAGGTTCAACTTAGAAAAAAACTTCGAAATGTTAATTCGACTTCAAAAATGAGTTTAAAACATATCAAAACCTATAGATACATAAATAGGAAAGTGGGAGATGAAAAATCACTCACCAAACACCCAAAGATGGAGATTTGCACACAAATTGAGGCAAATTCGCAAACATCAGCCTAATGAATTCCCTTGCTTATCTATGGTTTAATGAGAAATGGAAGAAGTTGGTTGAAGAGAGAAACAATGGACTTGGGCTAGAATAAGAGGTGGTAGAAAAAGTGATTTGTGAGAGTATGGCACTCCCATTTATAGGAGAAACCCCAAGCACCCCCTCCCCTGAGGTACGTCGAATAGAGCATGCCGAGCGAAGCACGCTGAGCCAAACCGGCTCCTTCCCTAGCTCCGAACACGCCTAGCACTGACCAGAGCCAAATCTTCAATTAGCTATATCTCTTAGCTATAAGTTCCAAATCACTATAATGACCACTCTATGGAAAGAGAAACCATCGTATATTTCCAATGAAAGTTGTTTCGAACACAAATTCGGCTCTGATCTGAGGCTACAACTGATACAAGCCTTCCAAGGGTAAAACCGTTCGAAAAAATTATAAAGATAGTAAATGTCTCTGAGAGGCATTTTCTAAAGTCATAGAGTCATACGACCACATGTGAATTAAAAATAATATTTTACAATCCTGTGATACATAAAATACAGCTCATTACAAGGAGGTAGTTGCTTTTATTAAGGAAGGTTAGTTTAGTAATTAGCCGATTCTCATTTTCTATAAAAACAACACACTCTTTCCATTTTTCACTTTTTTCATTTTCTGTTTCTTACTTTCTTTCTTTCCACTTTCTTCACTACTATTTCATTTTTGTTCCTAAAGAAAATAAATTCAAGTTCACTTCATTTTACTTTTAGTTCAAAAATAAGTTTCTAAAACCAGTTCTACTCCTCTCTACATAACTCGTTTATTAATAACCTAAAACCCACTTGCCTAGGCCATGAGCACTGTGAGAGGAGGAGGGCCTTGCTTGAGCAATTGGAGGATAGGGGATGGCTTTGGCCGAGCTTGTAAGGTGTTGTGATGTAGTATGGTGTTTGGAAGGTGGTGGCTTTGTGCTAGGTTTGAATTAAAGTGACAAATCTTACATTGATTTAGTCTAAAAAGTAATAAAATATTGTAATAATTTAGTGCTGGCTTACAGTGTTGTATTTATGTGTTTGTGATGTGCATATAATGTTTAGTAATGTTTGATTCTCTCTTGAAAGCGGATGACATAAATAACCATTTTGTTGCATGAGAAATAGCAAAGTGAATGGAAGTCAAAGTGTCTTCATAGTGAATAGGTTGCTACGGAAGCACTTCGAAGAATAAAATGTTATAGAGGGATCCTAAAGGATTCCTTGCGTTATATATTTTTATCTACATATATTATTGGTTATGTAAATGGTTTTGTTTGTGAAAAGTGAATTTTTCTTAGTTATAGTTAACCTACTTGTTGGTTTACTTGTGATGTTGAAATCTCCGTGCTCACATTTTATCGATTTACTACTTGTATTCCAATATGTTTTGAAATGGTTTTCGAACTTAGCTTTTGTTTTCAAACCTTTAGAAAAGGTATTAAAGTGGTTTTAAAATAAAAAGAAATATGGTTTAACGGTTATTTGGTTTATAAAAACAAGTTTTAAAAGTTACGGCCCATATAGCGATAGTTATTATGAATGCAGTTTTGAAAGTCTTTAATTTTTGTAAAATAAAATGAGTTATCTATTTGATATTTTTTGAAAAGTCTGTTCAAATATGTTTATAAGTATTTAAAAGGAAGTTTGAAGATACGGATATGTAAAAAAAAAATTTAGTTATTTAAAACAAGGGTTTTAAAATGTATAAAGGAAACCGCTCTGTTTAAAAGTCAAGTTTTGTTAAAAGGGACTATCTTTAAAGAGAGGTTTTAAATACAAGTTCAAACTTGTTTTAAAAGAAATATTTAAATTCATTTAAAAGAGTAAGGAATCATGGACTAGAATACTATTGTTGTAGTAAATGTTTTCGGGAAAAGGAAAGAGATATTGATAGTAACATTTTTTCATTATAGTAAATGGTTTCGAAAAATTTGGAAAGGAAGTTAATTTGTAACACTTTGTTATAATTAAACAAGTCATTTACTTTTGTAAAAGTAAGTTGTTTTTAAAAGTTGTTTGGAATCCATAGATTTAAAAGGTATTTACTTTTATATAGAGAAAGGATATTGCCATTTTAAAGTCAAACTTTGGTTTGAATAAGTGATTTAGGAAAATGTTTTTATAACAAGTATATTAGAACTCATGGACTCTATGTTCTAGACTCCGAGGAATGGAAACTTGTTTTGATTTTTAAGTGAGAACAATTGTCAATACATGGTTTGAGAGGTAATAATACCTCAACTTGGATGGTTTTGTTTCTAATAGATGAATAGTACTAGTTTAAAATGGAAGACAAGAAATAAGTTTGTAGGGTTGGTTTTCAAATTTGTTTTAAAAGACTTTGTTTTATGTAAGGGGTTTATTTTTCAGTGCCATTAAGTAACAAAATAAAATTTAATAAAATAGTGCTAAAATGTTGACACGTTTATGGAAAATTAGTCATCTTATATTTAGCTCTAAAAGCTAACGAGTAGACTTTCCTTTATCTAATGAGATCTAGAATCAAAGTGCTTTAACAAAGGCAAGGCCAGGGGTAACTAGTGCTCTGACTTACCTAACTTCAATTCTGGGTGAGGGATAGAGAAGTCAAAATATCAAAAACGTGATAAGTATAAGATGGTTAATTTTGATAAATAAGTCATGATTAACTAATTATATGGAAGGTACTTCATCTTATACTTGATATCAAATTCTGAGGTAGGGAAACTCATCTCTATCTTGAGAATTAAAGATGTATGTCGAGGGAAGGACAATTTTTCTAACTTATCCAATTTCATTGTTAATCGAGGGATAGTTCTGTTTGACATCGGAAAGTGTAGATGCTTATAAGATGTTCGAATTTCATATGAAAACTATACTTACACCAGATAGAGGTTTGTACACTACTGATAATTTGAGCAGTTTTTGACTCATGAAGTATATAATGGCTTTGCAATTTCATACGTTTTAAGATTCCCTTAGGAGAACTCATTAAGGTGAAATGTCTCTCGCTTTAAAGGTATATTAGAGATCCCCTTGAAACCCTTATATAGTCTTTTTACTTCTGATATAACCAAGATTGAGTCAACCAAAAACTATCGATTGTTGATTCAAAGAGTTCGAGATTGGATAAGCATGATTTATCCAAAAACCACATCAAACCTGCTTAAGTGTTCGAATTGACGAAATCTTAAAGATGATGGAAGCGAAGACGGAATTATTTGAAGTGCAAGGGCTACTTGCTACAAATCTTGAGGGTGATTCCAAAAAGGATGTAGTAGAAGTAGTGCTTTTGGTTTGTTTATATCATGAACAATTTGTATAGATGAATTCTAGCATTTAATGGCTGCCTAGAGAGTAGTGTTAGCATTCCAAAAGGGGGTTGCTAAAAGGAAAGTTAATCATTGCCTCATGAGCCTGACATCCGAGAATGACTAAAACAGGGATATGCCGCAAGGCCATGTGGTTCGTTATCATTAAGGTATGATCATCACCTTTCTAGATCACTATTTATGGATTTGGTATATGCATGAGAGCTCTCGAGGAAAAAGGTTGTAAAGAAAGTAGGGTAATGACATATTTGGTACTATCCAGGAAGGGGTAGGCTGGTCTTGATTAGCAGAGGTGCAAGTTTCGCAGCCTCGGTACATTTTATCTAGAGACGCACCATGACAGGTAGTACCCCAGTAGCCCTGTCATAGTTCAAAAATCCATTTTCCAATACATGCCCTTACAGACTTAGTTATATACCAAATATGATGGAATGTGAGATGCAAGCATTTTAGCTATGTTACATATTTATTTTAAACCCCATACATTATTATAATATCATTGAGTTTTCTATTTGAAATGGTTTGGTTATCATAAGGTAAAAAACCGTCCGTGTTTATATGCGGCGTGGTCTTACGAGATACCTTTATTTTTGAAAGAGTTTTGTAAATATAAAAATCCACATGATTTTAGTTTCTCACTCTTGTTTATCAAACTGATCCGGGTGTTATTTTCTTTTAATACTCGGGTAGGACCTGAGTATTTTTCTAAAATTAGCTTTTGATGCTTTGTAGCTTCAGGAGACGAGCTGGATACCTCTAAGATGTATTTCCAAACCTTTAATTTTCACTGCATTGCTTATTTTGTACTTATCATCATTTGTAAGGACAAATTGTTATAACTATCCAGGTCAATGATAAGTTAGACTCTGATTGCTGTAAAATTTCTTTTTGTAAAGATCATTTGAATATTATATATTACTCATCATGATGTGAGATTATATTCTGCCTTTTCTTTACTTTCACCCCAGTAATCCGTCTTTTCGGCACTTGGATGCTAGGCATGTGAATACCGTACATGTATTAATATCGACTTTTGACGGTTGAAAAGGCAGGTCATTACACTTATTATTAGAGCCAAAGGTTAAGCATGAACCTTAGCCCCGGTGGGGTAAACTCATTAGAAATAGGGTAAGTGATACCCTAGAATGAGTCTAAGTGTATTATATATGAGTGTGCATATTCATTAGTGCTACAAAAAATGTTTATGTTATGCTGATATAGGTAAATGAAATAATTTTACCTAGGATTATATTTTATACATAAAAGAATAATTTTCAGAAAGTAATGTAGTAATTTTTGTTACGATTGTTTGTTAGGAAATGATGATATTTATTTATCATCGTTTGTTGACTATTACACCTTGTGACTTCGGTTTCACGATAACTATAAGGCATTCGTAAATAATGTAGGTTTAACAAGTTTTTAGGAAATGAAGAGGATTTTTGAGAATTTAAATTTTGGTGTTTTTGAAAAAATAAATTCAAATGATTTTTATCGAAAAAGTAATAACAATAATATTACTTGGAAGAATTTATAAGTATAAATATTTCATAGAGAATTTCTTTTCTTCGGATAGTTCGAGGAAACATCTCGATTACTTTTGTTCTAATCAAAATAATTTCTATGTCAAAATGGATGTTTGCTTAAGCAATCATGTAAAACACTTAGTAAATTATTCAATTGTCATTGTACGACCGAAACAAGTTCGAACAAAGCGAAAGCAAGTTTTAGTAAATAAAGTGCTAAAGCTATTTTATTTATATATGAGAAATATATAAAGTATCGTTTCAAAACGAGATTCGAAAAAGAAGAAGTATTTTTATGTTATGTTAACTAGTTTGAATGGCTCGAAAATGAATAAGAATGGGCATGAGATGTGTTTGGATGGTAAGCACTTCTCTTAAATATTACCCTTCTTGGTAAAGTGATGTATGATACTATTTGGTAGAACCCAGTTCCTTAGTATCATTTCGGTGTTACTCGAGCTATATGTATATTTTCTATGGATTAAAAATATATAATATTATTTTTAAAGGTTTTGAAATAAAAACCAGGTATTTATGTAACATCCCCATTTTGAGGCCCGAAACTAAGCACCACAGATGGTGTAGTCATCTATAGTATTAATTTCCGGTGACAAAATATGGTTATGTTAATTGTATTCATAATATCATAAGCACAAGAATATGAAATAAAAGAAAATTTTCACATTTCATTTCAGAGTTATAATTCCATATTATGAATGTTTCCCAGGTTTATATGAGACACAATTATTACAAAATACTCATCGGGCGACATATAAAGATATCACCTTGGTTGATCAGAGCAACAAAATAGATTGATGCATCTACTACCAATACATTATCCAACAACTTACATAACACAACGGATAATAGTAATAGTTAGATTCCTACATAGCTAGCTTTTCCTCATGCATGTCTCTGGAAATTTTAATCGCCAAACCCCACTTACCCTGTAAGACCCTCACTCTCAAACTACTCAAATCATATTTTGAGCACCCGAGAGTTGAAGGGAAAACATAAACTTCGAGTCAAACAAAAATCCTGGTGTGAATAAAAACATGTCATCTCGGTTTATAGATATTCAATGAGACCATGCCATCAAGCGGATAGATTTCCCCTCACTAATATCTCCTTTTAAAACATATCTTTAGCAAATCAAATTCCTGCAACCAAACTAGCTAAAATAGACAATATAAACAATAATGTGCACACATGCTCCATGGGTAACATGACTATCCGTTAAATTAGTGGACTATCCATTCCAATGTTTAGTTTTCACAAGGTAACTACAAATTTACATGGCTTACTCGGGCCTGATAGATATATCAAATTTTCTAACTGACCATTGAAAGAAAGCTAGACGGTCAATCCAAATACATTTATCCTAGTGTTCACCAAACTATCTGCCAATCTTATAGTTTTGCAAGGCTTATTATGAACCTAAAGGTTTTGCAGGCCAATCTATATCTTATCCTTATGTATACCTTTCTGTGTGTAAACCTACTTTTGGTCTTGCCCTTGACACAACCCTACACACTGGAATTTTTTATTTATATCAACTAGGGGCTAACAGCTGAAGTATAGGGCACTATCCTACACCAGTCCTATCTGGTTTTCGAATCTCTGAATAAATTCATCCTATCATAATCTATCCAAAAGTGATAAGAACAATGACTTCTTTAGTAAAATCCTGGGCTAAATACCTTTTCTATTTCCATGAAAACACTCTCTTTATAAATGATTTAACCCTTGAAATGTATTTAAAACTAGGAAAATATAGCCTTTACATTATCCCAAAATATTTAACCCATAATGTATGCTTTTATAAAACTTTATTGATGAATTTCAAGATCACTTGGAAGTTATCTCACTTCAAAACCATAGGTTATAAAGCCAAAATATATATAGTCTTTATATTGATAAAACTCGACAAAGATATAGTCGATGAGGGTCTTCGCCCCTCAAAACATAGGCCAAAACAATAAAACTTATATATTGATAAACCTCGATGTCATTATCACCACTCCGGGTCATTGCCCCTCATCAATATAAAATGTTAAAGTCTATGTTCTATAAACATAAGAGTATATATTTGAAGTCAACCACTTCATATAACATAGTATAAAACCTTAAAAAATAGGATCGACATGGATAAATCTCGGCATCACTGCCTTAAGGAAAATAAGTGGGTTCATTAGAGTCGAAGTAAGTATGAGCGGCATCATAACCCTCTTCGAAAATAGGCAACAAGGAATGCAGGGGATAATGGATAAAGCGGAAATGGTAAAGTGGGGCACTATGTAGCTGACAAGAAAAGTGGGGTCATTTTCGCCTTTTATAACCTACTTCGAAAGCATGGGTTTGGCGACGTTATATAGTGCAGCGCTAAGTCCTTATTTATGTAAATCGTGGTACTTAAATCATGCGGTAGTACCAATGTCGAAGTCCAAGGTATCGATCCCGATGACTTCGCACTCCAACTAAGAACCATCTATTCCATACCAATTAGCTTTGGTATCCTATGTATCCTGCTTGGTTGTCACTGAAGCTCATGGAGGTGGAGTGAAGAAGTGCAGTATCGAGACTTTCGGCGTGGCATAGCCGTAATTTAAAGGAAAACTATTTTTATACCATTAAATGTATTTACTTTTCACCAAACCCCAATCCTTGTTCATAATGGTTAACAAAACTTTATAAATTTTCTTTTTTACAAATCTCCACTAGAGCAGGTTAAGCAATTCCAAAATCATTAGCAAACCTTACATTGTATATTAACATTTAATATAATAATTAAACTTTTCTAGCTCAAATAATTCATAATAAATCTTAAATACTTGAAAAAAATCCCCAAAATCACAATATATCAAACTTAATATATTCTTTAACATAGGAAATTTGGAGCCAAAAATTTTATTTAATTATTTTTAATAATTATAATCCAAAAGAATCCATTTTCTACACTTATAAATTTATGATATAAAAAACCCATGACATGATAACATATATTTATTCAAACTATCATAACATGGTATGATATAAGCAAAATAATCAGATTTATACTTAAAACCAAAAATAATATTTAAAACATGAGATGCATAGCTTTTACTCTCCTTGAATGGTATAAGAAGGTTGTGATCTAAATTTGATTTGATTCCCTGAAGTTTTCAACTTGTTTTGCTAGTTTTTCTTCCTCTTGAATCCTCTAGCAATCGCCGACCTAAGCTTTTAATATCATTTGTATAAGTGTGAAATGAATAAAGGAGAAAGGAGGTGGGGGTTTGTATTTGTAAATGTAACCCTTTTCCTATTTTACCCTTCTCATGAATTCCCCCTTCTTATTAATATTCTAGTTAATTCCGTTAGTTCATTAATTAAGGCTCGACCCATTTTTATTACCAAATCTTAATCTCCTTATTCCTTTTACATTATTTTATTTTATTTATCTAGTTAAATATCCTAAATAATGTTGATCAAAATTAAGGTTGTTACAAACTCCCCTCCTTAAAAAAATTCGTCCTCGAAATTCGATAAGGTACACATTTCAAATATAAAAGCATAGATGTAAAACATACAATAAAACAAGTCAGGATAAGTGTCTCGAATCCTTCTTCTGTCTCCTAAGTAAAATCTCTCTCATCGTTACTCCACTAGACTTTTACTAATCTGACTATCTTGTTTCTTAGCTTCTTCTCATCTCTCGCCACAACTCGAACCGGTTGCCTTACAAAGGTCAGATCCTGTTCCACTACTGAATCTTCCAATGCAGTCAGAGTTATAGTAGTCTCTGGATCTCAAACACAATTCACCAGATGAGGAGCATGAAAAACATTAATGACTCCTGCCAAACTATTCGGTAACTCTATCCTGTAAGTGAATTTTTGGATCCTTTCTATAATGGGAAATGGTCTAAAACCTAGGTGCTAATCTTCCCGACTTCCCAAATGTTATTACACCCTTCATCGATAACACTTTGACAAAAACACGATCTCTCACCGAGAACTCTTTGTCCTTGCATCTCATATCTGCATAACTTTTCTATCTAAACTGTGCTTCCTTCATTCTAGCTCGAATCAACTAAATCTTTTCCGCGACATCTATTGTCATATTTGGACCAAGAACTAATCTATCTTCGGTCTCTAACCAACATACGGGTGATTTACAAGGCCTTTTGTATAGCTTCAAAAGTCACCATTCCTATACTAGTTTGATAAGTATTATTATAGGAAAACTCAACGAGGTGCAAATGGTCTTCCCACGACCCACCAAAATCTTGTACACAAGCTCTCAACAAATCTTTAAGTACATTATTGACTCTCTCTATCTGCCCATCTATCTGTGGGTGATAAACGGTACTCATCTTAAGCTTGGTACCAAAAACCTCTTGTAGAATCTTCTAGAATTCACTAATAAATAAAGAATCTCTATCACTGAATATACTGCTAGGAATCCCATGCGGTCTAACAATATTCTTCATAAACAACTCGGCCAATAAAGGTGCCGTCCTGGTTGACTTAAGAGGAATGAAATGTGCATTCTTGATTGGTCTATCTACTATGATCCATATACTTTCGTTTCCCTTTTTTACCTTGGCAACCCGTCAATAAAGTCAATGTATATCGAATCCCATTTCTAAACTGGTATATCTAAAGGCCGAACCAATCGACTCGGCTTTTGATGTTCGGCTCTCACTTGCTGGAAGTTCAGACTTATAAGCCTATATCCTTTTTCATACCTTTCAAGAAGAAAGTTCTCTTCATATCCTGTTACATCTTAGTCCCTCTAGGATGAATAGTAAACTTCAATTGATGACATTCTCTAAAAACTTCTTTCCTTAAGTCACCAACATCGGGAACACACAATCGTCTCTTCTTTCTCAACCATCCATTATAATCAAGATAAAAATCCTTCAAATCATCAATCTCCATTCCACCTTCCAATCTTCTAATTCTTTTAGCTAGCAATGAATCATCTCTTTACTTAGAAGCAATTCTGTCGATCCATACTTATCGAACTTCCAAACAAGATAACATTATGGTACATTGACTAGAACTGGCAGTCAATCTTAACCGCAAACTACAAGTAGTTAACGCTTCCAAATCTTTCCACTCTAACATTACTGCTAAAACTGCATTCTGATGTTTCGTACTAAGCACATTTGCAACTTTGTTTCCTTTCCCTTGTGTGTGCTAAATTCCAAAATCGTAAGAAGCTATAAACTCTAGCCACCTTTACTATCTTGTATTTAACTCCTATTGTGAGAAGAAGTATCTTAAAGACTTACGATCCATATACAACTCGAATCGTTCTCCCAAGATATAATGTCTCCATACCTTCAAAGCAAATATTACAACAGCCAACTCTAAGTCATGAGTCAGATATCTAACTTCATGCGGTCTGAGCTGTTGTGAAGCATAGACAATCACTTTACCCTTCTACATTAACGTAGCTCTTAATCCTATTCCACGTGCATCAATATACACCACCAATTATTGATTTCCATTCGAAAAAACTAACATGAGCGCGTTGGTCAATAAATGTTTCAGTTTTTGGAATGCCCCCTCACATTTATTGGTCCAAACATACTTCACGTCCTTCTTTGTTAGTTTAGTCATTAGTGTTGCGATGAAAGAAATCCTTGATGAATCTTCGGTAATAGCCAGCTAATCCAAGAAAACTCTTTATCTCAATCACTGGCTCAGGCCTCTTCCAATTATTAATTGCTTCGATCTTAGCTGGATCTACTGACAAA
The DNA here is from genome assembly GCA_030765085.1 of Allium cepa. Classification (NCBI taxonomy): domain Eukaryota; kingdom Viridiplantae; phylum Streptophyta; class Magnoliopsida; order Asparagales; family Amaryllidaceae; genus Allium; species Allium cepa. Next base: position 611,061,760 of record CM060934.1, read on the forward strand.
CTGTTCTCTAAGACTACATGACCAAGAAACTTCACCTCCTTTTTCCAAAAATAACACTTCAAAACTTCGCTTTAACTAATGCTGCCTCAGTGTCTTAAGCACTATCCTAAGATGAACTTCAAGATTTCTTTCATCCTTGGAATATATCAAAATTTCGTATATGAATACTAACAAGAATCTATCTCAATGCTCTCGGAAGATTTGGTTCGTTGAATCTATGAAGAAAGCAGGCTCATTTGTTAATCTGAAAGGCATTACTAACCACTCTATAAACCATATCTTGTTTGTAACACCATTAATGGAATGTTGTCTTCCGCCATTCTTAATTGATGGAACTTTGTTGCCAAAACCAATTGGGAAAATACTTTGGCTCCACTCAACTAATCAAATAAATCATTGATTCTTTGCAAAGGATATCGATTTTTATTGCATTTCCATTAAACTTACGATAATCGATATACATCATTAACGACCCGTCCGGTTTCTTCACGAACACTGCAGCATCTCTATAAGGTGAACTGCTTAGTCTAATAAAACTTTTCCCTTCTAAGTCCACCAACTACACCTTTAACTCTTTCATCTCGGTAGATGTCACTTGCTAGGTGGTCTAAATACTGTTTTAGCTCCAGGTATAAGATCTATTCAAAACTTAATAGCACATTTCAGTGGTAGTCTTGTAACAGGCTCAAAAAATCTGCAAATTCCCCAATTCTGAAAACCCAATTCAACTCGTCTTCCTTCTCTATCGCACCCAACAAAGCACAAATATCCAAAGATGGATTCTCTACAAAGCATACAATTTGTTTGCTACTATTAGGGTGTCTTAGTGATATTTTCCTATCTTGATAAAATATCCTATCATCATATTTACTTTACCAATTCATACCCAATATAATCCTAACGCCCATAAAGTCAAATATATGCAAATTATAGGCAAATATACGACCGAATAATGCAAGCTCTAAATGGTCACATCCCATCCCTAGAGTTGCATATCTTCCTATTGGATTCGCAACCCTTAAGGAAGTAACTAGGTATGAGGATTCTAAGTTAAGCTTATCTACCAAACAATGTGATATAAAAGAATGAAATGTATCGGTATCGAATAATACTCTAATAGGTATACTATGAATCAAAAACGCACCTCCCATCATAGCTTTTCCTTTCTCCTCATCTGTTGGTCTCGAGGTAGCCGTATCTAAAGAAAATACTTTTCCTTTCTATGCCTTGGCCACTTTCGAACATTTGTTCTTGTAATGTCCCACTTGGTCCCAATTAATGCACTTAATTCTCCTCTTTCCAATGACTTACTTTCCCTTACCAGTTCAACACTCATGAGCATAATGCCCCTCCATGTCACACTTGTAACATACAACCTCAGACTTCCTTTTCTTAGCAACTCCACCCTTTTAAGCTCTTTTTTTATAAAAGAACTTGCTCTTCTGATTCTGTACCTCTTGATTCTCCATTGTTTTTTTTCCACTAAAGAGAGCAAGCATTTCCCCATTTCTCAAAGCCATCTCTACTACCATGTCACATGGATCCCTGAGATGTTGCAAGGTTGCCCTCGTAAGTTCTGGTCTCAATCCAAGGATGAACTTCTTGTTCCTTTTGATAACTGTATCCACGCTAGCATACCCATACCGATACAACTCCTCAAATCTAGTTGCATTCTCAAGCATCGTGATATCATCTTGCATCAACTCGGCAAACTTCCTTAACGGAGTTGATTTAGCGATCTTAGACATAAATCTTTCTTCAAACCTCCTTGTGAATTCAGCCCAATTCGAAGTCTCCTTTGCTACCCCAATAGTCACATTATTCCACCAATATAATGCAGCTCCTTGCAATTGCCTGAACGTCAATTTCCTCTTTTGCTCATCATGCAAACCAAGATCAGTGAAAATCCTTTAACAATGAAGCAACTAATTATCCACTTCAATTTCATCCTCCATTCCAATAAATGGCTTCCCTCTAAGTCTTGCATAATCCCTACTTAAAATAGCATAGTTGTTAAGAATTGGAACTTCTTGATTAGCTCCTCCAGCATTTCCTCCAACTAATCCAACGGCAACTCCTGCTTACATCATATTGACAAAGAACCGATACATTTCTCCTATATTAGCTGATGGTATTCCAGTACCTACATTAGCAATTGTCTATCGACCTGGATTCCTTCTAGTATCGGGCCTGACATTTCCATTAGTGATGGTGCTTCCTCCATCAAGATTCACTCTTCCGTTTCCTGCCTTCATATCTTACCTCCTTAGATCTGCTTTCGAACCTTAGTAAGATATGAAAAAATAGTTATATAGCAAACACAAGTATGTTGGTATGTCGTTATCCCATACCCTTATCTTATCCTTTAATTTATTTGGATTATGTTTTCAAAACATTTTTAAGTTCAAAACTTCTTTTGATTTTACATAAACCTATGTTATGATACCAAGTGGTAACATCCTCCATTTGGAGGCTCGAAACGAAGCACTACAATGCTACAGTCATCTATAGTATTAATTTCTAATGAAAAATGTTTTCATGTTAATGGTATTCATAATATTAGAAACATAATAATATGAAATAAAAGCAAACTTTCACATTTCATTTTAAAGTCATAAATTCATATTTAGTACATAATCCAAAATATTGCCTAGGTTCAGATAAAATATAACTATTACAAAATACTCCAAGAGCAACAAACGAAGATGCCCTCTTGGTTGATCAAAGTTATTAAACAGGCAGATACATCTACTGTCAATACCTTCATACAACATCTAACATTACACATCGGATAATTGTAATAGATAAACTCCTTCATAGCTAGCTTTGACCCCCGCAAGTCACCAGAAGATTTGTTCGCCAAAACCTAATTAACATGTAAAACCCTCACTTCCAAACTACTCAAATAAAATTTTGAGCGTAAGAGTGTTTAAGGGCAAAACATAAATTTTGAGTTAGACAAAAAGCCTGGTGTGAATAATAATATGCCATCTCGGTTTATAGATATTTAATGAGACCACGCCGTTGAGCGAAATATTTTCCCCTTACTAATATCCCTTTTTAATAAAATATAGCTTTTGCAAATCATATTCCTGCAACCAAAACTGGTTAAAATAGACAATATAAACAATAATGTGCATGCATGTTATATGGTTAATCATGACTATCCACCAAATCAGTGGACTATCCGTCCTAATGTTTTTTCACAAGGTAACTACCAACTATGTAGCTGACTTGGGTCTACCAGATATACTAATATTTCTAACTGACTATTAGAAGAGAACTGGACGGTTTGTCCAAATATGCTTATCCTAGTGTTTACTTGGCTATTGGTCAACATTATACTTTTGCTGGGCTTACTATTAATTTAAAGGTTTGCAGGTCAACCTATAACCTACCTTATCTTTATGTATCCCTTCCTGTGCATAAACCTACTTTTAGTGTTACGCTTGACACAACCCTACGCATTGGAATTTTGAACTTATATCAGCTAGGGGCTACCAGCTGAAGTATAGGGCGACACCTTATACCAATCCCATCTGATTTTCAAATCTCCAAGTCAATTTACGCTAGACAATCTATCTAAAAGTGATAAGAACAATGATTTCTTCAATAAAATCTTGGGCAAAATACCTTTTTCAGTTTTCTTAAAAGTACTTTCTTTATAAATGATTTAACCCTTGAAATCATAATTAAAACAAGGAAAATATAGCCCTTCACTTTATCCCAAAATATTTATGCCATGATATATTCTTTTATAAAACTTTATTGATGAATTTTGAAATCACTTGGAAGTTATCTCACTTCGAAACCATAGGCTATAAATCCAAAACAATATAAAGCCTTTATGTTGATAAAACACAGCAAAGGTATAGTCAGCGAGGGTCCTCGACCCTAAAACCATAAGCCAAAACAATAAAACCTTGTATATTGATGTTATCCCATTTTTGGTCAAAACTGGAATATCAACAAACTGGCAAGGAATTATGGATATCAGGATTGAAGGTCGGTTGGAATCAAGGCTACGATCGATATCATCAAAATTTGGTTTAGCCCCGATCGGGACGAATTTAATTGGAGATGATGATAAGGATTAGGAAAGGCTATGTTTTAAATTTCAGGTCAATCGGAGTTCGTATGGAGAAGTTATGATCGAGTCAAGGTAGGAAAGGCATGCTGTTCGAATCGATCAGGGGTAGCACTCACTTCGAATCGATACACTTCGTATCGATCGACCTGGGTTCGACACTGCTACTTCGTATCGATTTTAGGCAAGGCATAGGGTTGGTTCAAATCGATACGCTTCGTATCGATCAGTATGGTTTCGGCCTGGTGAACTTCGTATCGATCAGGTAAGAAGGATAGATGGATTTCGGCCCAATGGCAATGGATCCAAAATGGATAGGTTTGAATCAATCAAGACAAAGCATAATGCTTTGAATCCAATCGGTCAAGGAGAGTTCGAATCGATCAGGTTAGGGTATGTTCGAATCGATCGGTGTAAACGAGAACGATTCGAAGCATGCTCCTGGGATCGATTTGAAGAAGATCGGTGGAACACGAGAAGCATACATTGGGGGACGACTTCATGGATTCGAAGAGGAGGTGGGTTCGGAGCATGGATTCGAAGCAATGGACTCGAAGGAGGATTCAAAGCAGTGGGTTCGAAGGAGATGGATTCGAAGGAGGTGGATTCGAAGTATGGGTTCGAACCGGGCAGAACACACGAAGCTTTGAGCTTGAATCGATCATATCTTCCAAACCGTTGATCCAAATGCAATGAAATTTTTAAAGGAGCTTACATACATGTTGAAGAATGTTCTCACCAAATTTCAGCTCAATTGGATGATTTCTTGATCGATTCGAACCTTACTTCGAATCGACCCCAAGGTGGGCCCGGACCTCCAGATTTCGGGTGTGTGGGCCCCCTCACGTGCCTGAAGCGGTCTTCCCGGATTTTAGGAGAAATATCAGCCTCCTACGCTTATAAATAGAGCCCATGGTCATTCAGAAAACGGGTCAGAGATTCTAGAGAGATAAAGCACGCTCGGACGCTGCCAGAATCATTCCATATCATGGTTGCTACTATTTATTTCAAGTTTTGGACTTTGTAATTGCTGTAATCAGCTATAATCATCAAGGATAATCAATAAAAGGATAAAAACTTTGGAGTGGACGTAGGCCGGAGATAGCCGAACCACTATAAAACTTGTGTCTCTGTTCTTTATTTTGGGATTACTGTTTAATATTTGCTGAGATCTGAGATTTGTGTTTGAATATTATTGATTTGTATTCATACACTGGTGCTTTCATGGTATTTGGGGTTTGTGACCAATTTTGGCACAAACACTTTGGTGCTTTCACTGAGAAGGACTAGCACCCGCTACATCGGATTTGAAGTTTGGATTCAAAGAAGTTTGAGGAGTTTCGATCTGAAGGCAATGACTAGACAAAATAGTAGAAGGCAAAGGGCTGAGAGAAGCCAACAGGAAGGAAGTCAACAAGCATCCTCCGGAGCCGGGGAAGGACAGGCTTCAATCTACATAACTCGGGATGAAATGGAGGCTATGGAAAATTCTTTGCAAGAGAGATTATTGAAGAGCCAATAGGAAATGATGCAGACTTTCTTTGAGCAAATGAGAGCTGTAGGGATGCAGAACTTAGGAACAGCCACAGCCACGGTGGATGTACGACAAGGAACTAAGGTTGTGGAACCCAACGGAGAACGGGATACGGAGCCAGAGGGCAATCAACAAGGGCTTGGGGGCAGGCCCACAGGATCCAACACAGGAGGACCTTTGGAAGGAGTTCAACAGCCTAGAGCTAACGTGGCTGCTAGTGAACCACACGAGGAGTATGTGCCAGAGTTCCCTTGGGGGCATGGAGGGCAACCCCCAACAGACAATACCGGATTAGTAGAAATCAGAAGAAGAACTGTGCGAGGTGGTTTGACCAACGGAGACTTGGAAGGAGTGAATAGGAGCCCATTCTCTCGGGAAATAAGGATGGCTCAGAATCCATCTAAGTTTAAGCTACCTAGCGTGGAGGTTTATGATGGCAAGGCATATCCAACTGATCACTTGATGAGATACACCAGACACATGGAGGTGCTGGGGGCATCGGAGGAAGTGATGGCCCGATGCTTCCCTTTGTATCTGACGGACTTAGCTGCAATGTGGTTTAGGCAGCTGGAAGAAGGATCTATAAGGACTTGGAGGGAATTGGTAGAAAAGTTTTTGGGACAATTTCGGGTTCACGTCAAGATGCCGAAGAATGTGATGACATTAACATCGGTGAAGCAAATGATGGATGAATCGCTTAGAGCTTTTCTAACTCGATTCAGTGCGGCGGTCGCTTCGGTGGATCGGCCTGATCCATCGATGGTTTTAATGGCAGCAGTATCAGGAGTCAGAGAGGACTCGGATTTCAAGGTATCTCTGATACGAGATCCCCTACAGGATCTCGACGAATTCTTTCACGAAGCCGAAAGGTTCCTTCGGCAAGAAGACGCAAGTATGGATTTAAAGTTAAGGGAAGTAAATGTGACCGAGGGTGGAGGACCATCCAATAGAAGCTCGGATAAGGATAAGGGAAAGAGGAAGCTAGATGACGACTCAGGAAAGGCCAGAAGGCGATGGAAGGATCCAAAGTTTTCTACATACACAGGGTTGAACGAGTCGCTGGAACGGATATACATGGAAACTCGGAATCGCCTTCCTTACCGGAGGCCGGCAAGGAGAGAACCCTCGGATCAAGAGAGGGAATCAGGAAGGCACTGCCTTTTTCATGACTTAGACGGGCATGATACCAATAGCTGCAGACATTTAAAAGACATAATTGAGGAGCATGTGAGGAATGGGCAGCTGAGGCAATATATTGGAACACGGAATGCAGCAGTGGAGAAGGAGCAGCCACCATCTACCTCACACCGTGATGATGTGAGGCCCAGGAATGATGGTCGATTGGTTATCAATTGACATGGATAATATGGAATAATAACAAGATATTAGCAAACGGCTAAGTCGTTTACACATGTACGGGGACGGAGATAGCCCCTAGGCATGCTCTGAATGATGATAAACTGCGAAGCTATGGCTTGTGAAATCTGTTTTTCTGTTTTGGATTGGACACTTGGTTTTCTAGTTTGGTTTTGGAGTTCGGATTGGACTCCTGGTTTTTGTTTGCTTTCTTGTTTGGATTTTTCCTTTGGATGATTGATTTTGTTTTGGTTGCTGGTTTGGTTTTCTGATTTTCTAGTTTTGATTTGGATTTTCGGATTTGGATTTTGGATTAGATTTTGGTTGGATTTTTATTTGATTTTTGATAAAAGGTCGTCGGGTATGGATTATGCCTGGCAAGGGGTGAGTCGCTTTGCCCGAACACGGTAAATTGACTCATTCAGGTCGTCGAGTATGGACTATGCTCGGCAAGGGTCCGGAGAGACAAGGATTCGGCCTAGGACTTAGGCGCTGCATTATCAATTGTTATTTCAGGTCATTGAGTATGGACTATGCTCAACAAGGGTCCGGAGTGACCAGGAGTCGGCCTAGGACTTAGGCCCCATATTATCGATTATTGTTTCAGTTCGTTGAGTACGGACTATGCTCAACAAGGGTCCGGAGAGACCAGGATTCGGCTTAGGACTTAAGCCAGGCATTGCTCAACGTCCAGGGACACTGGACCACGGTCGTCAGGTGTGGATTGCACTTGGCAAGAATCCGGAGAGGTTATAGATTCGGATATCGACCCGGAGAGGTCCTGGATTCGGTCATTGGCTATTGGACAAGGATGGATTGGGACTCGGTTGTCGAGTTCGGAGGGATATGGAATATGGCTATGGACTTCGGATATTGGATTCGGAACTATTCAAAACACGCCTTGTTATCACAAGGCATGTTTTGGGAGGCAAAGTGTTATCCCATTTTTGGTCAAAACTGGAATATCAACAAACTGGCAAGGAATTATGGATATCAGGATTGAAGGTCGGTTGGAATCAAGGCTACGATCGATATCATCAAAATTTGGTTGAGCTCCGATCGAGACGAAATTAATTGGAGATGATGATAAGGATTAGGAAAGGCTATGTTTTAAATTTCAGGTCAATCGAAGTTCGTATGGAGAAGTTATGATCGAGTCAAGGTAGGAAAGGCATGCTGTTCGAATCGATCAGGGGTAGCACTCACTTCGAATCGATACACTTCGTATCGATCGACCTGGGTTCGACACTGCTACTTCGTATCGATTGTAGGCAAGGCATAGGGTTGGTTCGAATCGATATGCTTCGTATCGATCAGTATGGTTTCGGCCTGGTGAACTTCGAATCGATCAGGTAAGAAGGATAGATGGATTTCGGCCCAATGGCAATGGATCCAAAATGGATAGGTTCGAATCAATCAAGACAAAGCATAATGCTTTGAATCCAATCGGTCAAGGAGAGTTCGAATCGATCAGGTTAGGGTATGTTCGAATCGATCGGTGTAAACGAGAACGATTCGAAGCATGCTCCTGGGATCGATTTGAAGAAGATCGGTGGAACACGAGAAGCATACATTGGGGGACGACTTCATGGATTCGAAGAGGAGGTGGGTTCGGAGCATGGATTCGAAGCAATGGACTCGAAGGAGGATTCAAAGCAGTGGGTTCGAAGGAGATGGATTCGAAGGAGGTGGATTCGAAGTATGGGTTCGAACCGGGCAGAACACACGAAGCTTTGAGCTTGAATCGATCATATCTTCCAAACCGTTGATCCAAATGCAATGAAATTTTTACAGGAGCTTACATACATGTTGAAGAATGTTCTCACCAAATTTCATCTCAATTGGATGATTTCTTAACCGATTCGAACCTTACTTCGAATCGACCCCAAGGTGGGCCCGGACCTCCAGATTTCGGGTGTGTAGGCCCCCTCACGTGCCTGAAGCGGTCTTCCTGGATTTTAGGAGAAATATCAGCCTCCTACGCTTATAAATAGAGCCCCTGGTCATTCAGAAAAGGGGTCAGAGATTCTAGAGAGATAAAGCACGCTCGGACGCTGCTAGAATCATTCCATATCATGGTTGCTGCTATTTATTTCAAGTTTTGGACTTTGTAACTGCTGTAATCAGCTGTAATCATCAAGGATAATCAATAAAAGGATAAAAACTTTGGAGTGGACGTAGGCCGGAGATAGTCGAACCACTATAAAACTTGTGTCTCTGTTCTTTATTTTGGGATTACTGTTTAATATTTGCTGAGATCTGAGATTTGTGTTTGAATATTATTGATTTGTATTCATACACTGGTGCTTTCATGGTATTTGGGGTTTGTGACCAATTTTGGCACAAACAATTGATAAATCTCAGCATCATTATCACCACTTGGCGTTATTGCCCCTCTTCAATATAAAATGTTAAAGTCTTTTATTTATAAACATAAGAGTATATAGTCAAAATCAACCACTTCATATAGCATAATATAAAACCTTAAAAGAATAGGGCCAACATAGATAAATCTCGACATCACTACCTTAAGGAAAATAAGCAGCTTCATTAGAGATGAAGTTAATTTGAGTGCATCGTAGTCCTCTTCAAAAATAGGCAATAAGGAATGAAGGCGGTAAGGGATAAAGTCGAAATGGTAAAGTGTAGCACTATATAGCTGATAAGAAAAGCGACATCATTATCGCCTTTTATAAGCTACTTCGAAAGCATGGGGTTGGCGTGGCTATAGAGTGCGGGGCTAAGCCCATATTTATATAAAATGTGGCACTTAAGTCAGGCAGCAATACCAGCGTCGAAGTCTATGGTATTGACCCTGATGATTTCACACTCCAACCAAGAACAATCCATTCCATACCGACTAGCTTTGGTATCCTATGTATCCTACTTGGTTATCATCAAAGCTCATAGAGGTGGAGTGAAGAAATGCGGTGTGATGACTTTCAGCGTGGCATGGCTATAATCTAAAGGAAAACGGTGTCGTGACTTTGATGTGGCATGGTCGTAATCTAAAGGAAAACTATTTTTATACAGTTAAAAGTAATTACTTTTCACCAAACCTCAGTTCTTGTCAAATTCTTATTGGTTAACTAAACTTTATAAATTTTCTTTTCTAGAAATATGCAGAGAAGGTTTTGCAATATCAAAGTCATTAGCACATCTTACATTTTATATTAACATTTTAATATAATAATTAAGCTTTTCTAGCTCAAATAGTTCATAATAAATCTTAAACACATAAGAAAAATCCCCAAAAATCAAAATAAATAAAATTTAATATATTTTTTAACATATATATTTTTTAGGGCCAAATTATTTCTAATAATTAGAGTCCTAAATAATCCATTTTCTACACTTAGAAAAATCAAAATAAATTCATACTTTATTAGAAAATTATGAGATAAAAAACCTATTTCTAAAATATTATTTCAAACAACATATCTAAATTTCAAATCATTGGGTGTAATATGATAGGTTTCCAACTTAAAGATGTTAATAAATTTGATAATAAATCATACAAATTCATCAAATAACATATATTCACTCAAATTGTCATGGGATGACATTGTACAAGCAAAAGAATTAGATCTATACTTAAAACCGAAAATAAAATAATACTTAAAACATGTTATGCATAACTATTATTCACCTTAAATGGCATAAGAAGATTGAGATTTGAATTATATTTGAATCCTCTAGCAATGGTGCCTGCATAAGCTTTTAATTCTATTTGCATAAGTGTAAAATGAATTATGGAGAAAGGAGGTGGGGGTTTGTATTAGGAAATATAACCCTTTTCCATTTTACTCTTCCATGAATTCCCCCTTCTTATCAATGTTCTAATTAATTCCATTAGTTCATTAATTATGGCTTGATTCATTTTAATTACTAATTGCCATTCTCCTTATCCCTTTTACATTATTTTGTTTAATTTATCCAAATATATGTTCTAAATAATGTCGAGCAAAATTAGGGTTGTTATAATTTAGTTCTTAAGTTTCCTTAAAGAAAATGGATTCAGAACAAAAAAGATATTTTGATAAAAGAGTATTATTTGTTATTAATAAACAAAATTTTAATATGGGATGCATATCACTCTTTATTAGAGAAGAAATGATTTAACATAAGTTTTTGATGGGTTAAATTCAATACGAAGGTTTTAATTTACGTTGTTTTATTAAACTGTCTTTTGTTTTAACATCTAAGTTGTATAAGCTATTTGATGTTATTAGTCCGGCTAATAAACATCTTTACCTTAGAAGTGCTTAAGGAAAAGTAGATTCTAGGACTTAGTACCAACATCCTACTCTTCTTAGCTACTTACTAGACTAGATGGGTAAAGTGGTTGAAAAGGTCAGCTTCATTTTAAGACTTAGATTTATCTTGGGCCTGCTTTAATTAAAAAGGGTAAGATTGAATTAGATAGTTGTATATACTCTTTGGATGTAGTAGGGCATTATACAGGCATAAAACTTAAGTATGTTTTCATGACATGCTTTCATAAATAATTTAAAGTCTAAAAAGAAATTGGTATATGTAAGAACCAATAAGAATAGGTATGTAAGTTGTACGTAGATCATCTCTTCACACGATTATTGATCCAAGATTCGAGTACATGACTTTGAGGTAATTTACACAGGTCAAAATTAGGATTTATCACTCGATTCTTGACGATGAACACTTGGTAAGGGTTCTTGATATGGTGCCAAGATTTTCTATCATAATATATAGCTACGCATGGAAATAGGGGTTCTTAACCAAGGAGCCTTATCAGAGCACGAATTAGGGAAGTTAGGTAGGCGATACTTGTTCAAAAGAAACGCTTATGTATTCAAGTAAGTGAGCAAAATAGATACTACGAATGGATGATCTATATACATCGTATAGGCTTAAGTATATTTGCCTTTAATATTGTATAGCTTATGTGGCATTGGGCAAATGACTTTTTGATTTATCATGAGGTAGTGTGAATAATTGATTGAGTAATAATCTATGGCTATCGAGCATGAGGTATGCTCAGTGGATTGTTTATCATCCTTGTATGGTGAGAAGGTTGTAAACTTGGACAAACTGAGTTTGATTTTTAATCATTTAAAACTTTAGGATCATTACGAATGGGTATGGCATGTGTTGGATTGGTTTTTTGTGTTGAAATTTCGCGGTCGAGATTCTTTTAAGGGTGGAAGAATGTAACAATCCAGAATTTTACCACTTTGATTAGTGAATATTTGATAAATTTAAAATATTTAGTTAATGATTTTTAATGGTTAAATAATACTCTTTTGATTATTAAGTAATAACAGTGAACTCATTTTTATGTTTGTTTAAAACATAGGCAGTTCGACGTAAAATTGAAAACTTGACGTAAAATTATTTTTCGAAATTTCGGCTTTTCATCGACTAAAAGTTGTTGGAACATGTTGTGTACACCAGTATATACATGTACAAAAATAAGAAAATAAGTTCACTAATTAAAGTGGTTTGATTTAAAACTAATTAAAAAAAGCTCAAGTTGGTAAAGTAAAGGTGGACTTTTCTTTTAAAATTTACAAAACACAAAAAATAAGGAAAAAGTACGTTAAAAAAGAAGATGTGATAGCCTTATGTGACATAAAGTTGGAGAAATGTGTGTTGTCAATTTTAATGGAGGTTAGTTTCTTTTATTAAAGAGGGTTAGTTTAGTAATTAGCCAATTCTCATTTTCTACAAAAAGAATGCGCACACTTTTCATTTTTCACTTTACTTCATTTTCCATTTCTTACTTCCTTCCTTTCCACTTTCTTCGGTGCTTTTCCATTTCTATTCCTAAAGAAAATAAATTCAAGTTCACTTCTTTTTGTTTTGAATTAAAAAAACAAGTTGCTAAAACCATTTCTATTTCTCTCTACATCACTCATTTACCAAAACCAAACACAAAACCCCTTTAAATGGCCTAAGCCATGACTACCGTAAGAGGAGAAGGGCCTTGCTTGAGTAATTAGGGGCTAGGGGAGGGCTTTGTCTAAGCTTGCAAGGTGTTGTGATGTCGTACAGTGTTTGAAAGGTGGTGGCTTTGTGTTTGGTTTGAATTAAAGTGAGAAATCTTATATTGATTTCGTTTAAAAAGTAACAAAACATTGTAATAATTAGTGCTAGCTTATAATGTTATATGTATGTATTTGTGATGTGCATGGGACAAAAGCAAACTGAATGGAAGTCAAAGTGCCTTCATAGTGAATAGGTCGTTATGGAAACACTTCAAAGAAAGAAAATGTTGTAGAAGGATCCTAAAGGATTCCTCATCTTATTGGTTTTTATTTACATATATTATTGGTAATATAAATGGTTGTGTTTGCGAAAAGAGAGTGTTGCTTAGTTATAGTTAATCTACTTATTAATGGTTTATTTGTGATGTTGAAATCCCGTGCTCGTTTTCTAGTGATTTATTACTTATTTTCTAATATGTCTTGAAATGTTTTTTGAACACGACTTTTGTTTCTATTTTAGATGTTTTTAAAAGTATATTCAAATGTGTTTATAAGCATTTAAAAGGAAGTTTGAAGATTTATATATATTTATAAAAAAAAATTTATTTATTTAAAATAAGGGGTTATAAAATGTATAGAGGAAACTGCTTTGTTTACAAAATCTAGTTTTATTAAAAGTGACTATCTTTAAATTTTTAAATACAAGTTCAAACTTGTTTTTAAAAGTAATTTAAAAGAGGAAGGAATCATGGACGAGAATACTATTGATGTAGTAAATGATTTCGAGAAAAGGGAAGAGATTATGGACCATAACATTTTTTGGTATGGTAAATAGTTTCGAAAATTTTTGGAAAGGAATTTAATTTATAACACTTTATTAACTAAGTTGTTTACTTTTGTAAAAGAAAGATGTTTGGAATCCATCGATTTGAAAGATATTTACTTTTATATAGAGAAAGGATTTTCCCTTTTAAAAATCTAACTTTAGTTTTAATAAGTGGTTTTCAAAAATGGTTTAATAACAAGTATATTGGAACTCTTTAATTCTGTGTTCTAGACACCATGGTACAGAAATTTGTTTCTTTTTTTTTAAGTTAGAACGGTTTTCAAGTCAAGGTTTGAGAGGTAAAAATACCTTAACTTATACGGCTTCATTTCTAACCGATGAATAGTACTAGTTTGAAATTGAAAACTAGAAATAAGTTTGCAGGGTTGGTTTTCAAATTTGTTTTAATAAGACTTTGTTTTATGCAAGGGATTTCTTTGTCAGTGCCATTAAGTGACATAACAAAATATGATTAAATAGTGCTAAATGTTGACACATTTATGGAAAATAAATCATCTTATATTTTACACTAAAAGCCGATGAGTAGAATTTCTTTCATCTATGAGATTTAGAATCGAAGTGCTTTAACTAAGGCAAGGTCATGAGTAACCAGTGCTCTGACCTACCTGACTTCGATTCTGGATGAGGGATAGAGAAGTCGAAAGGTCGGAAATGTGATAAGTATAAAAGGGTTAATTTAGATAAATAAGTCATAGCTAATTAGGTATATGCAAGGTACTTCATCTTATACTTGATATCAAATTCTGAGGTATGAAAACTCATCTCTATCTTTAGAATTAAAAATGTATGTCGAGGCAAGGATAGTTTTTCTAACTCATCTGATTTCATTATTAATCGACGGATAGTAATGTTACTTACACTAGATAGTAGTTTGTCCACTATCGATAACTTGATTAGTTTTTGACTTAGGAAGTATACAATGGCTTCGCGATTGTTATCCAGCCTTTTGGCTTGGCTATATCCGAACTGATACGACAAGTTAGACTCGACTGACATCGAGACCGATAAATCAGATTAACAATCACGAAACCCAGGGATTAGGCATAGATGATAATATAAAGCAACAACGAAGTAAAAGTAGAAGACAGGCTTAATAGAATGATGAAAGTATGAAAATATACCATTTACTAAGAATGGATCGGGTACAATCCATATTCACCAATTATGGATCGTACTATATCGATATTACAGTTCAACTCAGTAGAAAACGATCAAAATCTCAAAATCTTTAAGTCGAATACACATGAAACTTTGGGAACTTCAATATATTAAAGAGTGGATCCCACCATAACGATCGCATGGCGAAACATGCCCATAGAACAATCGATACCAATCATTATTACGAAAGATGTGGGACCCACAATCGTTATCATAACTTCTTTTGGATCTGGAGTCTCCGCTATCGAAATTTCAGCAAGATATTTCGCCACCTTCCCCTATAAATATAGCCTTGATTGTTCATTTTTCAAGATCCTTTACAGTGTAGGTTACTATGCATCTCTTTTTGCAACTAAGGATTCTACTCCGATCCATCCTTCTATACTTAGTAATTCATGTGATAATTAATGTTATTTCTCCAAAGTGGACATAGGCATTCAACGCTGAACCACTACAAATCATTATGTTCTTGTTATTGCTTATTTTTTGTTATTTAATTGCTTGTTTTCTCTGTTTTCACTTATGATTCTTCATTTTTTCTCTGCAAAATCTCTATTGGGTGTTTGTACCAATTTTTGGTGCAAATATTTTGGTGCTTCCACCGTGAACAAGATTCTTAGCTTTATTTGAATCCCTTGGCTGCTACTAGATTGCATAAATCTCAGGAAGAGATCCAGAATTACCTTCAACTAATTTATTTGTTCTATTCAGATTTGCAAAAGTCTAAGGAAAACTATCAACATTGCTTAGGAACACTAGTTCTACTGCTCAAAACATAGAGGGAAACGAGGATGCCAACATCTAGCAAAGAGGCCACAGCAATCTACCAGTAGATGTCAATGCTACCAATCCAGTTGATGTCCAGAATCCAGCTGATTCCATTATAAGAGATAATTTCCAGAATCTGAAGAGAGAGCTCATGGATATCGACCAACGGTTGAACTAGTAGATTCAAGCAAATATTGATCTAATGAATCAACTCGGAGATCAACAATGTAGGAAAATTGGGAGGGAGCCAACTCCCTATTATGCATTAGAGAGCTCAACTTCATCAAAGGACTCATAGACGCGGACCTTATAGAACTAATGGATACCACACCAAAACGTCGACCTACCACCATCCGACCAATCCAGATAGACCGATATTGATCGTTTATCGATCCATTTGGAACGATCGATGTCAATCCAACTTTTAGAGGTAGGTTACCACAGATAACGAGAAGAGTGCACACTGGTGACGTCGCGGTTGATTTGGATGCTGGAGTTCAAGTTAATGCAAATCGTTTACCTCTCTAGAATGAAGACAATGTGAATGTAAGCGACGCACATCGAGTGGATGTTGAGCCAAGAAGGCATGGAATGACTCGTAGTCATCGACCAAACCATTCATGTAAGACGGAGCACGACTATCGGTTTGCTCCGACTATCAAAACGCCATACTTGTCGGCTATGGTCAGACAGCTACTAAAGGAAAGCCAAGGCTTGACCAATGATGACTGAGGATCTCCAGAAGCCATGCCCTATTTACAGACAATATTTTACACGTGGAATATCCAAGGAGATTTATCATGTTGTCGATGCCTACCTAAGTGGGAAAAACTAACCCCAGTCATCACATTATGAGATATGAATGGTTGATGGATTCTGCAGGAGCTGATGATGCCATAAAATGCATATGTTTTCCTATTACTCCCTGGCATAGCGACGATGTGGTTTTCGAGATTACCCCCATGGTCAATCTATAGATTTGATGATTTAGCGACAAAGTTTGTGCAGCAATTCCGTATGCATGCAATTTGTCCTAAAGATGTAATGTCCCTATCAAGCATGATCCAAGCTCTGAGAGAATCGCTAAAAGAATGTTTGGAGAGATTTCATACATCCATCATAGAAGTCAGTAATCCAAATGCCCCCTCGATTTTGATTGCGATAACAAGAGGGATTGACCCAGATTCTAACCTTGGCGGTTGGGTAAATGGCAAGCCACCCGCAATGTTGGAGCATCTCTATGTAAAAGTAGTGCATTTGTGGAAAGAGGAAGCTAGATGCTTTAGGAAGAAAAATGTTGTGGGACTAAGTGAAGAAGGAGTGCAGAGTAACATTGTAGTGAAATAGTCCAGGGAGAGTTTTGGAAAAGGTCAATTAAAGTCCAAAATAAACCAAATCAGCAAAAGAACGGTGGTGATAGGAACCATGAACAAAAAATGAATTCTAGAAGAAGAAAGTTAAGGATTCCAATGTATGATACCTACATACGATTGAATACGTCGTTGAGAACGTTTACTTGTCTAAATGCAAAACCATGTAGTATAGGAAGACAACTTCGAAGGAATCGACGGAGAAACAAAAGCAAATTGGAAAATATTATTGGTTCCCCGAATGCTATGTTCATAATACAAATGAGTGTAGACATCTACAAGATGTTATCGAGAAACTAATTTGGGAAAGGAAACTACCGCAGTTAGTTAAGTCCCCCTGGAATGGCAGTAGAGGACATTCGACCCCAACCGAGGACAAGCGGCACACAGGGCTGAGAAGCCTGTGCAAACTGGTGGAAGATTAGTTATCAATACAATAGTCGGAGGACCATACCCAACCGATAAAACTTGGCAAGCGTTGGAGCACTATTATAGCGCAATCAAGCATGTGGGTTTTAAATGTTGTTCTAATACAGGAGATGGGGCTCCGGCTAAACAGTGGTGTATAATAACAGATGATATTTTATTCGAAAAAAGAGATGCGGATAACGTGGAAGCATCGACGATCGACCTAATGGTCATTTTGGCCATGGTCGGCCCCGCCTTAATGAGAAAAGTTTTGATTAAAAGTGGTAGCTTGATGAGTATTATCCTCAAAGAGGTGCAGATGAGAATGCAAGCCAAAGATCTAAAATCATGTAATGCCTGCATTCATGGCTTTAATGGTGTTGTAACAGAAGCGGTAGGCTTTGTCAAGCTACCGGTGGAGTTAGGAGAAGGAGACCAGATGAGAGTGCAGGTGTTGCCATTTGTTGTGTTGGATGTGGATTCTCGAAATAATGTTTTTCTGGGCCGACAGGCCCTTGCTGAATTCAATATCAAAGATGGTTTGAAATAAAACTCTAAATGTTGAGTTTTAAATTTGGAATGTGATGTAAAACCCAAAGTGATATAAGTTTTTGAACTTATAAGTGGGAAGATTATTAATGTGAAGTTTAAAATTTGAAGTGGGAATTCAAATTTGAGTAAGGTTGACTGAATGAATGAATTGAATTTAACTTAGAAGAAGTTAAATAAGTTTAGAACAAACAACCTAAATTGGAAATTTCAAGATAAAAATTTAACTTAACTTGGGAAGTTAAATGGTTGATTTAAAATGGGGAGTTATGAGTTATCTCAAATTGGGTTTGAGATCTGGAAATTGAAAATGTATGGATGTTTTAAAATAATTTGAATGATACCATCCTGTTGTCATTAATAATCTTTAAGCTAAAATTAGATTTGTTTAAATGAATGAAGAAATGGGGCGTGATAATATATCCATTATTAAGATGAAATGGAATCATTTTGGACTTAAGATTTAAATGTTTAAGATAACACTTCAAAGTTTGGTTTCAAAATTGAAATTTGGTGGTAAATTGAATTTCAAAGATTTAGTTGTTTAAAAAGGATTTGAATTATTATGTGAATTTTGAAATAGGTTAAAAATGGAATTTGGATTCAGAATTAAATGGTTTAAAGATATAAGTTGATTCAATTTAAAGGATTAAATCAACATTTAAAAATTTAACTCGAATTTATATAATTCGGGATGGTTTAAATTTGAAATTTGAACAGAATTAGTTCAAATTGAATTTGATTTGAATTAATTGGAATTGTGATTGAATATGGATAAGCTTAAAAATTCAAATCGAAAATTTGAATTGGATTAATTTGAAATGAAATTGAAGTTGAATGAGTTCAAATTCAAATGGGAATTGGGATTAATTCAAACAGAAAATGAAAAGATTTGAAAGTGAAGTTGGTTCGATTTGAAATTAGTTCAAATTGAAATTAGTTCAAATTGAAATTGATTTAAATAATTTGGAATTGTAATTAAAGTTGAATAGGATTAAAATCAAATGGAATTTGATTTGAATTTGAATAGAAATTGAGGTAAGTTCAACTTGAATTGGGTTAAATCAATTTCAATGGAAATTAAAGTTATTTAAATTGGGATTGAGTCAATTTAAATGGAAGAGGAAATTTAAATTGAATTGATGGGAATGGAGAATTGGGAATTGAACAGTTTGGCTCTAGACTATTTTCAAAATAAATTGTTTTAATATAAATCTATTTTTCCAAGCTACTTACTATACAATCTTTCTTTTTAAAGCCAAACTATCTTATACTTATTTTACAATTATCTTTGAAACTATTTAACAATTTTTCAACTGTTTTATAAACTTATTACTGCTTTTCAACTATTTTATAACTAATTACTATTTTACAACTATTTGGCAATTATTTAAAATTTCTATAACTATTTGACTATTTTCCCACTATTTTACAATTACTTAACTGTTTTACAGCTATTTTACAAATTAATAATTATTT
Organism: Allium cepa; assembly: GCA_030765085.1. Classification (NCBI taxonomy): domain Eukaryota; kingdom Viridiplantae; phylum Streptophyta; class Magnoliopsida; order Asparagales; family Amaryllidaceae; genus Allium; species Allium cepa. The sequence continues at coordinate 611,081,282 of CM060934.1, forward strand.
TTCAACTACTTGTCTATTTTAAAAAATTTCAAGCTATTTTATAAATTTAAACTGGACAGAGTTCGAACTGTTTATGATTAAATATCCATTTGAGATAAGGATTAAAGTGATAATCCAAATGAAATTGAAACAATTGTGAGTAAGTGAATGAAAATTTAAGTGAATGTGAATAGAAAAGGAAATTGATTTGGCTAATAATCAATGGAGATAAATACGTAGGATGTGCGTATATTATTCTACTCGCATAATGATTTGATCCAGATTCGAGCACAGAATTTCGAGATAATATATCGATCCGAATTAGGATTTTTCACTCGATTTTCGACAGTGAACCTGGATATGGATTGTTGATTGGTTCTGGATATTCTCTATCATAGTTATAACTATGTAAGGAGAATGACGGTTTCTGATCAAGAAACTAGATCTGAGTCCGCACTAGAAAGTCGGGTGGACGATACTAGTTCGAAAGTAAAATTGTGTGATCGAGTGAGCGATCAGATTGATATAGCATACGGATGACATGTGTACATCGTACTGGTTTGAATGAAATTAATATTGAAATTTGTGGATAAAAACTTTAAAAAGATTTTGAAATGAAAATTATATTTTGTGAGATATATGATAAAATAAAGGGGTAATTGGATATTTCTATAATAGAAATTTACTTTATTGGAGTAAGTGATATGGTAAGTGGTTTTGTAAAGAGTAATCAAATTTAAATATTTGATTTGGCATAAACAAAGTTATGTATCTTTTTTATATATATGATAGACAGCCCTTGTTGAATCTTTTGCCGGAAAGAAAGGATTTTTGAAAGTACTTGAAGTATAAAAAGGGACTTTTTACAAATATGAAATGATTCAAAGATTTTTCAAGATTATATATATATATATATAAAGGATTGTATGAGAATGATTTTGGAAAAAGGTTTTTGGAACCTTTGGATTTGGAAAGGCTTTTGATTTTTGGGAAAAATCAATTTTGTAAAGTTTGAAAGCCTAGTTTGAGAATTATCGATTTTGGAAATCGATTTTGTGTAAAAGAGATTTTGATAAAAATCATAAAGGGTATGATTTGAAAAGATACTATAAGAGTATAGTATATAGTGTTTTGAGATTGGCTCTGGAGAAAAAGGCGCTCCCTTGAAATGAACTTCTCAGGAGTGCCATAGGGTGATACTGCCTTGAACCCTAAGAGGGGGTTCTAAAGTTGATCCTGTGAGGAGTCCGGACAAAACTAGTTCCTGAGGATTATGTGTAGTGTGTAGCGGAAGTCGAGGGCGCTGATGCCTACTGAGGCATTTGGGTTATACTGTGACGACAGTGTAACTCGATGTCACTGCGATCTACTACAGACCATAGCAAAAGTCGTGTGTGCTGCTGAGAGCCAACAGTCTGCGTTTGATTTTACATCGGTAGACTACGACCTATGGTGATATAGCAAAAGTCGTGTGTGCTGCTGAGAGCCAACAGTCTACATTTGATTTTACATCGGTAGACTGCGACCTACAAAGACATAGCGAAAGTCGAGAGGTCGTGAGAGCCTAAGGCTGCATTGGGACTTGACTGATGTAGTCTGCGACCTATGTGGAAGTGGAGAAGTTTCATCTGACGGCGAAAATCGAGGGCGCTGATGCCTACAGTTACATGGACTTTTGCTGTGATGGAAACGTAATCCTGGAATGTAATTGCGATCTGTGGAGGGTTCCATGGCGTAATCGAGGGGCGTGGAGTGCCTACGGTTACATGGACTTTTATTGCGATGGCAACGTAACCCTGGAATGTAACTGCGACCATAGATGGGGGTGATGATTTCCAGAGCATTCTCACCAAAGATATTTCTTCTATTTCAAAAATGTTTTCTATATTTTCAATAAAAATTATTTTCTAAGTATTTTCACTGGATGTTGAAAATGGGTTTACCAAGTACTTATAGTTTTTCAGTCTTACGCCTAATCAACGTATGACCGAATTTCTGTGAGAACGAGGACGGACTTGTTGAGACATCGTGTTATAAAAAGTATTTTTATAAAACTATTTTTGTAATACCATGTAGATTTTAAAAGTGTTTTAAATTCTTAATAAAAGAATAGTTTTCCTGATAACAAGCATTTTAATAAATTCTGGCTTCGTTCTTTTTCGAGGACGAAAAGATTCAAAGGGAGGAGGAATGTGATAACCTAGATTTTGGTCATCGGATAATTGAAAATTTATATGATTTTATTTGGATAAGTAAAAGGAAATTTGATTTAGAACTCAAGAATAAATACCATATAAATAAAGTAGGATTTATTAACTTTATTTTTCAAAGGAACAAATATATATATATATATATATAATATAAAAACTAGAATTTATAAAAACTTTAAAATATACTTTTTTTTTAAAATGAGATAAGTATAAAATTGTATGAACATAAAAATTAAACATATGTTAAGTTATAAAAACATAATACACTTTCTTTTATATTTGTTAAAATCAATATATATATAAGAAAATAATTGTTTCCACATTTGTAAGCTCCATAACATATGAATTAACAAGTGTATAACATGTAATAAAATTTTTAACAAGTGTCATTTATCATCCTTCATTTTATTTTTTAATAAAAGAAATAAAGAAAGACAAGAATATAAAAATTCCGCTATCTCCTATTCTCATCTTTTTTTCATCTTTCACTTTACATTTCTCAAATTTTCAAAGCAAAGAAACCTGAGATAAAAGAAAATCAAGACCAGAAATTAAACAAACAATTACAGTTTCAACTATTTCAAGGTTAAAACAAAAGCAAAGATTTCAAATCATCATAATCATCAAGGCAAGCTGCAGATTTGTTTCAAGTAAGCTCAAGCCTGAAATCAAAGGATTTTCAGATCAAAGCTGCTGATCAACAACTCAAGATCAACTCATATCAATATAAAAAAAGAGCATCTAGCTTCAACATCAGAACATTTGCATATTTTAAACTCAAACCTGGTTCTTTGTTTTCTGGGAAGCAGGTGAGTAAACAACCATCACTTTTAGCTAAATTTGTATGATATCTGATTACATGAAATTAATGTGTGAAGTATTATGTTTTGCATAATGTAAATTGTTTGAAGTATATCTGAATTTTAGGGTATATAAGTATGTGCATGTCTGTGTAATAATAATAAAAAATCTGGTCTTTGTTTTGCTTTTAATAAACTAAACCAGGTTTGAAAATTTATATCTCATTACATAATTAGTTTCAGGTTATGATCTTAAAATGAAATGTGTTATTTTTTACCAAATTCGATAAAAATATTATTAAAGTATTTATAGCATTAAATTCCACTGGAAAATGAAAATATCAGAAAAATCAATCATGTCTGGAAAATTAATTGATTTAAATCCAAGCTTCGATTATATAGCTGGATTTGCTTTTAAAGGGGATGATTTTTGATAGAAGACATGATTTTTAAGATTGTATTTACCGTGAAATCGAGAGTGAAACGGAAAGGGGGTTTACTTTGATTTCTAACAAACGGTGGGGGAAATCGTGGGTCGGCTCTTTCCTGAAGCTAGTTCGATGGTCGTAGGCCATGAGAAAAATGATAATTGATTTTTCCTATTTGTGGATCATCGGGACGAGATGATTTTAGGGTTTGGTCACGTTTTTGACCAGGGTCGATTCGTGGTAAATAACAGAAGATTGTGGAGGTTTGAGCTTTGCGCACCTGGGGGAAATCGTAGGAGGAAGCTTTGGCGATGCGTGGATGATTTCTGGTGGATGATGGTAGATGATGATGGATGAGGCGAGGGTAATTCGACGATAGTGTCGTCTGAGACTTGTTCTTGGATGTCGAATTTTGTATTTGTGATCATAATTTTGGGTTGGGTGTTGAGTTTTGGTGGTCGAGGGGGTCCGCACGGTGGGTCGGCAGCGAGGATCGATCGCTGGAAAAGTTTGTGCACTGATATGTGTGCATGTACTCGGGGGTGAGTGGTATCTGGGGATAAGCAGTAATTTGGGGAAGAAGTAGAAAAGGAGAAGGAAGTAGAGGCTCGAGTGATTCTCGTGGATTTAACACGTGCGACTCGAAGTAGAGGTATGCGTGAGTTTGTACTGAGTTGGCCCGGGAAATCTACGGGTTCGGCCTGTGTTTTTGTAAATTGTTGTAACAGTCTAAAGCTTATTAAAATATGTAAGTATCAAAGGAAAGTGTAAACTTAGTCCTTAAACAAAGTATTAGTGATCATTTAGCAAGTTTCAAAGTTTTAAAATGTTTTAAAAAAAATTGGTTTAAATGTAATTACTATAATTAGTAAATTCCTATATGTTTCAAAAGTGATTTTAATAATAAAGTGTTAATTATTTAAATTGATTAGTTAATGAGATCAGTTAAGGAGTAATTAATCAATTTATTTAATTAAAGGATAATTAATTTGAGTAATCAATTTAAAGGATTGATTTATTAATTCATTAAGATAATTAAGTAAAGGGTGATTAATCGATTAAAGGTTAATTTCTTAATGTAATTAATTAAGGTGGGTGATTATGGATAATTACTAAATGTGATTTAATAAATGATAATTACTTAATTGTAAGTAATTAGAGGATTAATTTGTTGTGGGTTAATTAATTTAATTAGTTAAATTAATAAATAATTAAAGAATAATTAATTAAGAATAATTAACCAATGGGAAAATTACTTAATGAAAGTAATTATGGATGATTAATGGGTAATTCAAGGATGATTTAGTTAATGATTGTAGTTAATTTTTGATAAGTAAGTAGGATCAAAGGTGATTAAGGTAATTAATTCAATTAATTTAAATTAATTAGAAATGGTGAGACTGATAAATCTTGCTTATGGATAATTGAATGTTATTGAACATTTTGGATTATTTGTTATCCCTGGTATGTGAATGTGATGCTTTGTGATATGATGTTTGGAATATGAAATGGTTTGTGATATGATCTGTTTGGGTTGAACAATGATGATGTGGTTATCTATCGATGATGAATTGCTGTATTAAAAAAAAGTGACACCCTGCATTTAAAGTTTGAATTGTAATCTCATTTGAGTGTAAGATGACATGGGACTCGAAGAGACCGGGGTCGGGTATCAGTAAATACCCGAAACCACTTCGATTTGTAATCTCCAATAATTCTATATAGATTTGATATGTGAGATTTATAGGCTAGAATGGAATAATATGGACCTTTGAAAACTAAGTAAAGTTACCTAGGAATTTATTTGTGAAATAAGTGTTGACCATAACGAGTTATGAACTCGTAGTAAGGTACGAGTTACTGGGATTTCAATTATGTTTTTAAGCTTAGTATTTCAAATTGTATGGGTTTACTCACATTGGGTTCCAATCTGACCCGGGTGTTACTTTAATGTAATGCTCGGCTCAGATAGAGTATTACAGATTTTCAGGTAAGGACGTTCTGGAGCTCAAGTGGTGAGCTGGATGGTAGGAACGTATGAAGTGTTTCCGCTATGATATATTGTTGTATATCTAGGACATGTTGTTTTAAACTGTCCAGTGTTGTGTAATGGTTGTAACTCTGATATATTAAAATGTAATTGACTAATACAACATTTTCTATGTAAAGAATATTTATTTGATATTATATTTTATCCGCTGTGAATGTGAGATTCTGTGACTTGCTTTCTGTTTCTTCTTCTATCTTTTTTCTTCTTTTCCTTAACTATATAGAATTTTCGGGATCGAAAATCCCAGGTCGTTACAAAATACACACAAACATCAAACATTTTTCATGAATAACTTAATAAGAGAGGTCACTTTGGTGACATGTTATTTCAATTAGTTCAGTTGTAATGTAAGATATATACAGTTAGTTTGCAAAGAGACACTAAATAATATTTGAATTGGTTTATTTAACTCATTCATTTATGCGTATTCCATTAAAAAAAAATATACATATTGAAAATATGGTTTGTTAGCCGTAATTTAAAAAAAATTGATATCAACTAAAACTGTAACAATACATAACAAATGGTACTTGCAATAACAATTAATGATAAAATATTGCATACCTCATGTAACTGTCAGTATTCAAGATAGAAGATAAAACAAATTTTAACATAGCATGGTCCATACATGTGATATTTGCAAGAAAATGAATAGCTGAAAACTTTGCAGTGGTTGATTCCAAACATAGTGGAAAGCAAGGAAAATAAATAACCTGTTTGTGCCAAAATTGGTCACAAACCCCAAATACCGTGAAAGCACCAGTGTATGAATACAAACCAACAATATTCAAGCACAAATAACAGATCTCAGCAAATATTGAACAATAATCCCAAAGTAAAGAACAGAGACACAAGTTTTATAGTGGTTCGGCTATCTCCGGCCTACGTCCACTCCAAAGTTTTTATCCTTTTATTGATTATCCTTGATGATTACAGATGATTACAGCAGTTACAAAGTCCAAAACTTGAAATAAATAGCAGCAATGATGATATGGAATGATTCTGGCAGCGTCCAAGCGTGTTTTCTCTCTCTAGAATCTCCGAACCCTTTTCTGAATGACCAGGGGCTCTATTTATAAGCGTAGGAGGCTGATATTTCTCCTAAAATCCGGGAAGACCACTTCAGGCATGTGAGGGGGCCCACATGCCCGAAATCTGGAGGTCCGGGCCCACCTTGGGATCGATTCGAAGTAAGGATCGAATCGATCAAGAAATCATCCAATTGAGCTGAAATTTGGTGAGAACATTCTTCAACATGTATGTAAGCTCCTGTAAAAATTTCATTGCATTTGGATCAACGGTTTGGAAGATATGATCGATTCAAGATCAAAGCTCCGTGCGTTCTGCCTGGTTCGAACCCATGCTTCGAAACCGTCCACTTCGAACCCATGTCCTTCGAACCCATCTCCCTCGAGTCCATCTTCTTCGAATCCACCTCTACTTCGAACCCATAGTCCTCGTATCCATCGCTTCGAAACCATCATCTTCGAATCCAAGTTCATTGCTTTGAGACCACTCCCTTCGAATCCATCTCCAATCCTTCGACTCCATGACCTTCGAATCCATCTCCTTCTTTGAATCCTTGTCCTCTTCGAATCCATGTATACCTCGAATCCATTATCTTCTTCGAGTCCATCTTCATTGCTTCGTATCCATCATCTTCGAATCCATATCCATTTCTTCGAATCCATCACTTCCGAATCCACAAAGTTCCCTCGCATCCATCTCCTTCGAATCCACGAAGCTGACTCCTCTCCTTCGAATCCCTTTCCTTCGAATCCATAGAGTTCCCATGGATTCGAACCACCATCGATGCTTTACTTTTGACCGATGCGAACTTGATGGGTTCGAATCCATCGTGATGGGTTCGAATCTGATCGATTCGAACCGAGCACCATTTTTTCCCCTCTTTGACAGATTCGAACCACATGCATTCCTTACCTTGAATCCATCATATTTCCTCCATACGAACTCCGATTAACCTGAAATTTGAAACATAGCCTTTCATAGTCCTTATCATCATTTCCAATCAATTTCGTCCCAATCGGAGTTTAACAAAATTTTGACGATATCGATCGTCGCCTTGATTCCAACCGATCTCCAATCCTGATATCCATAATTCCATGCCAATTTGTTGATATTCCAGTTTTGACCAAAAAATGGGATAACATTTTGCCCCCCAAAACATGCCTTGTGACAACAAGACGTGTTTTGAATAGTTCCGAATCCAATATCCGAAGTCCAAAGCCATGTTGCCTGAGTATATAATCCTTGACTGCTTCGAGTCGATGTCCAATTCCAGATCCAATAGCCAAATGCCTTAGCCAATTCCCTATCCATTCGAACTCGACAACTGAGTTCCAATCCGTCCTCATCCAATGGCCAATAACCGAATCCGGGACCTCTCCGGGTCTATATCCAAATCCATAACCTCTCCGGGTTCTTGCCGAGCGTAATCCATATTTGATGTCCTTGGTTCAGTGTCCCTGGACGTTGAGCTAACCTCTCCGGGTTCTTGCCAAGCGTAATCCTCATTTGACGACCTTGGCCCAGTGTCCCTGGGCGCTAAACAATGCCATGGCTTAAGTCCTAAGCCGAATCCTGATCTCTCCGGACCCTTGTTGAGCATAGTTCATACTCAACGACCTGAAAATAACAATTGATAATAGAGGGCCTAAGTCCTAGGCTGAATCCTGGTCACTCCGGACCCTTGTTGAGCATAGTCCATACTCAACGACCTGAATGAGCCAATTTACCACGTTCGGGCAAAGTGACTCACCCCTTGCCAGGCATAATCCATACCCGACGACCGTTTATCAAAAATCAGATAAAAATCCAACCAAAATCCAATCCAAAATCCAAATCCGAAAATCCAAATCAAAACCATAAAATCAGAAAACCAAACCAGCAACCAAAACAAAATCAATCATCCGAAGGAAAAATCCAAACAAGAAAGCAAACAAAAACCAGGAGTCCAATCCGAACTCCAAAACCAAACCAGAAAACCAAGTGTCCAACAGAAAAACAGATTTCACAAGCCATAGCTTCGCAGTTTATCATCATTCAGAGCATGCCTAGGGGCTATCTCCGTCCCCGTACATGTGTAAATGACTCGGTTGCTCGCTAATAGTTCGCTACTTATTTCATATTATCCCGATTAGTGAATGATCAATCGACCACCATCCCTGGGTCTCTCATCATCACGGCGAGAGGTTGTCGGTGGTTGCTCCTGCTCCACCGTTGCATTCCGAGCTCCGACATACTGCTGTAACTGTCCATTCCTTACATGTTCCTCGATTATATCCTTCAAGTGCCTACAGCTATTGGTGTCGTGTCCGTCTAAGTCATGGAAGAGACAATGCCTCCCTGATGCCCTCTCTCGTTCAGAAGGCTCTCTCCTGGCTGGCCTCCAGTAGGGAAGGCGATTCCGAGTATCCATGTATATCCGCTCCAGCGTCTCGTTCAATCCTGTGTATGTGGAAAACTTTGGATCCTTCCATCGCTTCCTAGCGTTTCCAGAATCATTATCCAATTTCCTTTTTCCTTTGTCTTTATCCGAACCACCGCTGGATACTGCTCCAACCTCGATTGCATTGACCTTTTTCACCTTTAAATCCGTACTTGCATCTTCTTGTCGAAGGAACCTTTCTGCCTCGTGAAAGAATTCGTCGAGATCTTGTGGGGGATCTCGTATCAGAGATACCTTGAAATCAGAGTCCTCCCTGACTCCTGATACTGCTGCCATTAAAACCATCGATGGATCAGGCCGATCCACCGAAGCGACTGCTGCACTGAATCGAGTTAGAAAAGCTCTAAGCGATTCATCCATTCTTTGCTTCACCGATGTCAATGTCATCACATTCTTCGGTCTCTTGACATGAACCCGAAACTGCCCCAAAAACCTTTCCACTAATTCCCTCCAAGTCCTGATAGATCCTTCTTCCAGCTGCCTAAACCACATCGCAGCTATGTCCGTCAAATACAAAGGGAAGCATCGGGCCATCACTTCCTCCGATGCCCCCAGCACCTCCATGTGTCTGGTGTACCTCATCAAGTGATCTGTTGGATCCGTCTTGCCATCATATATCTCCACGCTAGGCAACTTAAACTTAGGTGGGTTCTGAGCCATCCTTATTTCTCGAGCAAACGGACTCCTGTTCACTCCTTCCAAGTCTCCTTTGGCCAAACCACCTCGCACAGTTTTCCTAATCATCTCTACCAATCCAGCGTTTTCTGTCGGGGGTTGCCCCCGAGGGAACTCCGGCACATACTCTTCATGTGGCTCGTTAGTAGCAACGTTGGTTCTAGCCTGTTGAACTCCTTCCAGAGGTCCTCCCGTGTTGGATCCTGTGGGTCTGCCCCCAAGCCCTTGCTGATTGCTTTGTGGCTCCATATCTCGTCCTCCATTGGGTTCCACGACCCTAGTCCCTTGTCCTGCATCCACAGCGGCTGTTGCTGTCCCTAGGTTCTGCATCCCTGCAGCTCTCATTTGCTCAAAGAAAGTCTGCATCATTTCCTGTTGGTTCTTTAATAATCTTTCCTGCAAAGAGTTTGTCATAGCCTCCATTTCATCCCGAGTTATGTAGATTGAAGCCTGTCCTTCCCCCGCTCCGGAGGATGCTTGTTGACTTCCTTCCTGTTGGCTTCTCTCAGCCCTTTGCCTTCTACTGTTTTGCCTGGTCATTGTCCTTGAATTCAAACTCTTTCAAATCTCCAAATCCACACTTCAAATCCAATGTAGCGGGTGCTAGTTGTTCTCAGTGAAAGCACCAAAGTGTTTGTGCCAAAATTGGTCACAAACCCCAAATACCGTGAAAGCACCAGTGTATGAATACAAACCAACAATATTCAAGCACAAATAACAGATCTCAGCAAATATTGAACAATAATCCCAAAGTAAAGAACAGAGACACAAGTTTTATAGTGGTTCGGCTATCTCCGGCCTACGTCCACTCCAAAGTTTTTATCCTTTTATTGATTATCCTTGATGATTACAGATGATTACAGCAGTTACAAAGTCCAAAACTTGAAATAAATAGCAGCAATGATGATATGGAATGATTCTGGCAGCGTCCAAGCGTGTTTTCTCTCTCTAGAATCTCCGACCCCTTTTCTGAATGACCAGGGGCTCTATTTATAAGCGTAGGAGGCTGATATTTCTCCTAAAATCCGGGAAGACCACTTCAGGCATGTGAGGGGGCCCACATGCCCGAAATCTGGAGGTCCGGGCCCACCTTGGGATCGATTCGAAGTAAGGATCGAATCGATCAAGAAATCATCCAATTGAGCTGAAATTTGGTGAGAACATTCTTCAACATGTATGTAAGCTCCTGTAAAAATTTCATTGCATTTGGATCAACGGTTTGGAAGATATGATCGATTCAAGATCAAAGCTCCGTGCGTTCTGCCTGGTTCGAACCCATGCTTCGAAACCGTCCACTTCGAACCCATGTCCTTCGAACCCATCTCCCTCGAGTCCATCTTCTTCGAATCCACCTCTACTTCAAACCCATAGTCCTCGTATCCATCGCTTCGAAACCATCATCTTCGAATCCAAGTTCATTGCTTTGAGACCACTCCCTTCGAATCCATCTCCAATCCTTCGACTCCATGACCTTCGAATCCATCTCCTTCTTTGAATCCTTGTCCTCTTCGAATCCATGTATACCTCGAATCCATTATCTTCTTCGAGTCCATCTTCATTGCTTCGTATCCATCATCTTCGAATCCATATCCATTTCTTCGAATCCATCACTTTCGAATCCACAAAGTTCCCTCGCATCCATCTCCTTCGAATCCACGAAGCTGACTCCTCTCCTTCGAATCCCTTTCCTTCGAATCCATAGAGTTCCCATGGATTCGAACCACCATCGATGCTTTACTTTTGACCGATGCGAACTTGATGGGTTCGAATCCATCGTGATGGGTTCGAATCTGATCGATTCGAACCGAGCACCATTTTTTCCCCTCTTTGACAGATTCGAACCACATGCATTCCTTACCTTGAATCCATCATATTTCCTCCATACGAACTCCGATTAACCTGAAATTTGAAACATAGCCTTTCATAGTCCTTATCATCATTTCCAATCAATTTCGTCCCAATCGGAGTTTAACAAAATTTTGACGATATCGATCGCCGCCTTGATTCCAACCGATCTCCAATCCTGATATCCATAATTCCATGCCAATTTGTTGATATTCCAGTTTTGACCAAAAAATGGGATAACATAACCCATGTCAAAATAGCTTATTATACCAGTGCGGCAGATGATTAGCTTTCGATGAAAGCTTATTTGAATAAACAAATATGAATACATGTGTTATAGTATTACAGAAAGTGAAACTTATTTTTATTTTTTAAAACACGCCATACATATAAAATATATGTGTCTATAAAATATAAATGCATTAAATAATAAACAATATGTCTTTTCTTATTTCAAATACAAACATGTTGCATGGTTAAATTTATTTCAACCAACGCATTTACTGCATTTATGATAATAAATTTATTTATTTATTACTATAACAACCAAATTTAATGCAATTATAATAAAAATAAATGCAATTGACCGTTATGTGATCCAAAACGTATTATAGGAACATTAAAAGGCATAAAGATGCTTCTATATGTGTGAATGAAACAAAAATTAACATGGTAATCATCTATAGCAATAAAAAAAAATTGTATAGTCGCAATACTACTGACAATAAAATACAAATAATATGAGCAGCAGCAATTAAAGGCATCAGATCCTAACAAACAGAATTAATTCATGAATTATTTATATAGATCTGAAAAAAAGCATAGGATGAATCAATAAGAAAAGAGCAAATCTCACAGATCCGAAATAAAGGCATCGATGAATCAACCAAAATTGTAAATCTCAGAACCATAATTTCATATATACTTTGAATCAGGAAATTTCTCGATAAAATCGATGATGGGTGGCTCTGATACCACTTGTTGGTGATTAATCTATATTAGATCTGAATACATATACTCATATTGATTCAATTGAAATACAAGTACATGAAATTAACGGCGGAATGCTTACCTGAATCCATCGATTCTTAATTGATATGAACATTAATTTGGATTAGATCTTCCAAATTAACACAAGCTTAGATCTATAAATTTTATTTCAAAGAGGATAGAGAGAATATGATAAGACTTATATAATTTGGGGATCATAACTTCATATATATATATATATAAATATATATATATATATATATATATATACGAGTAGGTTGGCACGTGCGATGCACGTGCGTAGAAGGAACTGGTGTTAAGAAACAATGTGTATGAGGTATATTAAATTTTATACAATGACTTTGACGACTGACGTACACGTAATGTTGAATGTTTTGGATACTAACTTTTAGAATGCATCCATGGTCGATGGACATGTAAATAGAAAGACACGTCAGATGGACGTAGAAAAAGGCAACCAAATACTTCTTATCGCAAAATTATTAAAATCATAAAATTCATACATGACCTCAATAAGTGCATAAAACACATTTAAATAGCTAGGAAGCAGTATGCAGTTAATAAGTACATAACTAAATATAAATCATCACAGTGGGTTTCAATAGTATTTAGATTCATTCTTCTCTAAGTTAAGCGAACATTTGCTAACATATAATATACCTTAGCTGTGTACTAAACACAGCATATTGACATTGCGTTAATATCATATGTTACAATTTTATAAAAATAACAAAAGAAGTGCACATACACAGCACAAATACAATAAAATACCATAGAAGGCACTTATATTTACATAATGCACTATAACATCTTTTTGTCACACATGCACTATGATCCTTGATATATTATTGCAATATAGTTCTTCTGTAAAACCGCTAAAGCTCTGCTAAAATCTAACTGATCGTTGTGGGCATCAACTATTTGTGCTGTCAGAAATTTGATCGGTGAACAGAAGAACCAAATATGCATATATGTTCAACTTGACTTTCATTGCTAAATTCAAATTCTTCCCTTGTTCCATTCACCATAATCATAATCTGCAGTACATATGTAAGGAATGAATATGAAGTCACAAAACTAACTAAAAAAGAAGTTTTCTTTTTCATGAAAAAGAAAAGGATGATAAAGTTTCCTCAGCTTAAGAAATAAGGAACCAATTTGTGACATAATACACATATATAATAATAAGATGAGGTTTGATCTGTCCATTTGGTTGTTGGGGAAGTTGCTAAGAAAGCATTAAATTATGAATTATTTCATATATGTTTTTTAGCATGTTCATGCATACCTAGTTAGAAACTTATGTGAAGTTTCACACCTTACGAAATGAACTCATGTGAAGTTTTGTATTTGCAAAGCTCTGTGTAAGAAATTTTACACTTAAAAAGCTTGATATGTGCCCTAGAAACCAAGCAAATAAAGCAGTAAATATACATTTAAAACTGATACTTTTGGAGGACTGACAGTCATCCTTATACTAAAAGTGCATACTTAAGAAACCACTCATACATATAAGGCCTTTGCCTTATTTTAAAGTCTAGTCTTTATCTATACATGAAATTTGTTTCATGCAAAAACTGATATATATTCAAAGTCTTATTCACCCAAAACAAATGCATGTGTATGAGGTTTCATATTTACAAAAACCGGCATATAGCTTGACGTCTAAATTTCCTGAAGCCCATTTTCTTATCAAATCAGGATGTGTGGATTCGCCTTTAGTACACTTTTTTATACCTCAAAACTTTGTTTAGAAATCCACACACAGTATGTATATGCATGTCTATATATATATATATATATATATATATATATTACTTAAAAGCTTTAAGCCCAAAATTCAAACTCATACTTCAAAGTCTGCTATTTTGAAACATTTTTGACACACTTTAAAAATGCTCAGAACTGCATATTTAGAAATCTATGTTTATATTCAAAGCTTTATATCCCTAAAAATATCATGTATATATGAAATTTTTATGAACCTTAATCCGAATAACACCTTATTTTCGAAAATAGAGGTACTCGGAATTTGAACATACTCAATACCTGATATCGAAGGCTTTGTAACACCATGCCATGCACATTCAAAATTTTATGCGTTTGGAAACTACAGTAAATGCAAATCTAGCAACCTATGTTTGAAAATGAATATACAAACTGATAATCAGCTAAGAGCTTTTACAATTGAAATTGTGTATTTATACCTTCAAAGCCAAATAGATATGAATGGATAAAGTCTAAAACTTTCTGAAAGCTCGCTTTCTTGTACATATGAAACTCTACATTTTGAGAAAACTGGTATGTACCATACACGTTTGGTGTTTGATGCATTTGGAAGCTTATGTGTATATATGAATTTATTTACATATTAGAAATCACATATGCTTAAAACTCTTTGTTTATTCAAAACTTAAATATTCAAAGCCAATTCGTATTTGTATATGAGTAACTAAATCAAATGTACTTGAAAACTGTGGTGTACCAATCTAACACACACATACACTCTAAAACAGGGATATGTATATACTTAAGAATCATATATTTAATACCTAAAAGATGAAATTCATGGTTTTGAGATCGAATCAAGTGATTTATGAAACCAATTTTCTCACTTTTAAAATCAATTTCCTTTGAAATCAATAGGTTTGAAACTTTTTATACGTTCGTTTTAAAATATAACAGTTTTGAGATCTGCTTTACAGTCATTTTCAAAGCTCAAAGTATTATTTTTCCAAGATCCTGAAACGTTTGAAGACTTATCTATCACAATCGATTTTTAAAACTTGTAGAATGTTTAAAAGAATTAGAGTCCCATACCTTGAGTTACCTGTTTTGGGTGCATAAACGATGACTTTATTACATAGCAGTGGGCCCTGACCTGAGTTATCATCGATTGGCGGAGTCAGGCTCTTCAGAAATTGGTGGAGGCATCCTCTTCGTCCATTGATGAAGACAACTCCTTTCGAACATTGGCGGATCCATTTTAATTTGAATATTGGCGGAACCATTTCCTTCGAACATTGGCGAAGCCATTCTAATCTGCAAATCGGTGGAGATAATTCCTTCATCATTACTGAATTTCCAAAATAGAAAAGAAGATGACCTTCATTAAACATACCTCTTACTGTGAAATAGATAGATTATCATTTTTTGTTTAAAAGAAAACTAATTGACAAAATATATTGATAAAATAATCTGCTATATTTCATGTTTATTACATAGATTTGCAATCATACATGTACTGCAATGAGAGATACATGGAACATGTATAACCAACGGATGAAACCCTATCAATGATAGTTCAGACTAACTTCGTAAAAGTTAACTTCAAACTCAGTAAAGAATCACTTGCAGCATGGTCAAATTTAAGTTCCACTTATCCACAATGAGAATTGATCTCTTCATCTTTATATTATTCTGCAAAGGTCAACAAAATTTGCAACAACATTATCTTATTAAAATAGAATAAACCAATTTCAAAACACTTATAACGTTTCAAGCAACATATTCCATATACACAATGTTCGGCCTATAATTGTATTTATTAATTCGTTAGTGTATCTGACGTGAATGTGTTAAAGCCTAAGAATTTTTAAGATGATTCACTGTGTGCATGATACAAACTATAATCTTTCCAATATAGATGAGGGTTAATGAAGTATCAGTTGTGTTGAGTGTACTCAATATAGTTTTGAATACATACGGAGTAAGAAGGCAATGTTAAATCTCTGTTTTTAATTTGTTCACATAATGAAAATGCACATCAAACCGAATTCAATATGGTAGGAACACAATGCAAAACAGTATAAAAGAAATCACTGAGCATTTGCTAGGCATTTAATCGAAATATACACACATTTGGCTTCATCAAAAAATTAATATAGGGAGTTGAAATTGCAAGTGTGTGTGTGTGTAGAACTCAAAGGAGTCATACCGAATCATTTCTCATCAGAAAAAGGGAGATGAAAACACTTTATTATTATCAATTAATCCTTTCTTGGGATGCACAGTTGACTGCTTATAAATGACAAACCATAAAACAAAGTGAAATCTTGTATCATCAAATTCAACGTTTCAATCCACTTAAAATGACTTTTCAAAGCTTAAGAGTACATAAATTTAAGCTTTATATTAACTCATCAAACTATATCAATTGTAGCTACTAATGGTCCATGGGTGTTAGAAGCATGCTACTGGAAGCGATGTGATAATTAATACAGATAATGGAGACTGCAGCTAGTAATGGAAAGCTAAACTTGATGCAAATGGATGGATGTTGAAAATGCGAAATACCGGTAAAAGGGTAGTGCACCTCGAAGGGAGACAGAAGTCTCTTATTCATCTGAACTACCATTCGCTATGTTAACTATCTATGTATAACTGCAGACTGTATGCATTTGAACTATTCATAATATAACGAATTGTTTAAAAAGGAAATGCTAACACCCGCGAATATAAATAGCTATTGAGGAATAAGCTCACATTCTTCCCAGGATACGTTCTCATGAGGGTTCTGCACAAAACAACAAAACAATCATTAGATTTGAGTAGGAGGGATATTCATGTGCTAAACAATCCTAAGTATAATTTTGAGCCCACATGGCATCGTTCAAACTGTGATCTTGAAAATAGATCTAATTTGGATGTAAGTTGTGCATCAAGCTGAGTGAATAAGGTGGCATAATTTTTGTACTGGGAATGGTGTGTTACTCCTCATAGAAATTCTAAAATATAATTCTAGTTAAGTATCTAATCATAGTAAATATAAACAAAATTAAGTTTGTACCTCTTCGGTAATCACTTCTTCCTCTTCCTTTTCTCCATCGCCATCTTCTTTCTTCAGCTCAACCATTTTCCTATCTTCTAATTGAGCTAATCTTGCTTCTGCCTTCTTATAATCCCACGTAATTCTTTTGCACTTCCATTCACTTTTCTTTCTCAGCCCGAAGTCTTCTAACAATTCATTTTCACATTTTCTCTTTCTTTCCTCCTTAACCCCCTCTATCCTTTTTTCTGTTCATGTGCTCCTAGCCCTTCTCTTGACCGTCTGATTTCAAGCCCTCCAGGTTCTGCCCTCCCAATACCATTCTTCCCAAGTGATGATCCAGGACTGTATCCCATGTTTTTCAGCATTTTGAAACCGATATTTGATTCAGGTATAGAAGACTCTATCCCAACCAATGTTTGCTCATCTTCTTCATTTTGCTTTATTTCTCTCTCCAACTTTCTTCTTTCTTGCTAGTTAAGGTTTTTAGGTTTCTTTGGTTTTAGTATTTGAAGGGTTTGGGTTTTAACATGAGGCTTCTGTGAAAATTGATTATAGTTAGCAAATTTGCATTAGGTAAATAAAAAGACGAATCCTAGTTGATTACTACTGCTCTATTTTAAATAATTTCAGCAGCGAAAGAAATTTACAAAAGAAATATTAGCATTAGACGAAAAAACAATTGATCTCAAGTTTTGAACAACGAATAGGAAAATTGTTTACAAAGTTAGCATACCATCAAACATCAATGGGAAAAAAACCTATATTACTTTCCATCAATATATTGCTACTCTAGTTTCTCTGACTTGAAAGTTCATTCTTCTCGATTGAATTTTGGTTAAAAGTCCATGAACAAATACATAATTTATGAATAAACATTACCTTCATCCCTCCACTGTTCAATTATCAGAATGAATCCTATATATTTCCAACTTCTTGTAGTCCAAGCCCTCTCATTTTCCAAACTCGCCGCCACCATCTTCTATCTCATCAATCGATTAATAAACCCTAACCCGAATCTCAAACATGATGTCGTGGAATTTCGTGTAAATTAATGAGTCGAACGTCGGTACGATCAGAACAATCTGATTTAGGTGGGAGTAGAGGAGAGAGATTGGTTGCGGTTTGAAGGATTGTGTTAGGATTAAAGGAGGAGATTTTCAGTTTTTGGACCTAATTTGTTTTCTTTTTTGGTGCGTAAGGAGGAAATGGAGGCGTGATGAGAAAACGTGCATACGAACTAAAGCGTAGTAGGGATTGAAAAAACCGAATATATCTGTACGGGCGTATATAATGAAATTATTTTGAAAAGGACAATTTTGGCAATTCAAAAAAGGCTTCACCCCCTCAAGTATTTGCTTTATATATATATATATATATATATATATATATATATATATATATATATATATAGTATGTGACATTTTTCAATTCGCCCTTCAACAAACTAAAATTGTCACTCCAGTATCCACACGTTATACCTATCAAGTCTTAATATGTTTATTTCAAAAATAGATCGCGTGATTAGACTTAATTACAAGATAGCCTACAAATTCAAATATTAAAACATGCGGTCTTTATTAAGTTGGATTATTCCAACATTTCTAGCATAGCAGCAGCGCGAAAAGGATCAAGAGCAGCAGCGCGAAAAGGATCAAGAGCAGCAGCAGGCATGCAACTACCCAAAAATTATATACATTGCCTAGAAAGACTTGTTAGTTTTCTTTCAGATTCTTGTTTTCTGTAATAACTCCAACTATTCAGATTTTAAATCTATTAATCTGAATAAATAAACAGATTTCGTCTGCAGCTATCCAGTTTACAAAGTACAAATTTTGCAAAATGTTCCAACACTTCCAAAATCGTTTTTGTGCACAAATAGATTCATCCCAGTGTGCCACGCTTTCAATTGAAGCAGATCACTTGGATTGAACACATCTCAGACCCAACTAATCAGAAAGCATACCCTACTTCAAAACACAAGGTGGATTAAATGTACCTAACCTAGCATTCCTTTTCTCAATTACAATATACATCAAACTTGCCCAAAAAAAAAAAAAAAGTAACAATTATACATTAGCATCTCAACTAGAAGGCTTCATCTAAGTCAACAACTTCAGATTCATCTGGCTCTGACTCCTATGCTGATTATTGTAAACACCCTCGAAAACCTGCATGCAAACGCTAGCAAACCCAGTAACTGCCTGGAAAACGTTAGGAAACCCAGTCTGCAGATTATTAACAGTCACCGCCCTTGTCATGCACGAGCTTTTCTCATACTTAGCCTTCTCCTCCTCCGCTCTCGACTTCAAAGCATCCACCTTCGCCTTCTTATCTATCACACCATCATGGCCATGCTTAGACTCCAGTACCCTGAGCTCATTTGCTTTCTTTTCGAAAAGCTTCAGAGCTTTCTCGGCCTTCTTCTTCTGCTTGATCTCTTCTGCTTGCTGGTTAACAATGGCGTGGATCACGGTCAGAAAGCTGTTGATCCCTTCGGAAGCGACTTTGTCTGGGATTCTGTCGAGGGCGAGGTACCATTCTTCGCAAAGGGAGTGGATGGCTGTTGAGGTTTTGGGATGATGAGGTTGGTTGGTGTGGGAGTTGAAGAGGGAGAGACGGAGCCAACCGGAGAGGGAATGGATGTAGTCGCGCTGGGATTTGATGAGGTTGGTGAAGGAGGAGTGCCAGCGGTCGGTTTCGAGCTCGAGCTGGAGGGTGGATTGACGGAGGATGTGGGAGGTGGGCACGGTGGATGGTGGAGATGCTGCACCGGTGGTGTATGGGAGTTGTTGCACGATGTGGGCTTGTACTTGGTGGCACTCGTACATGCTCCTCCACATCAATGTCAAGCTGCACATCATGTATCAACACAAGCTTTTTATATGAGTTTAAATATTATGTTGTAATTTGAAATAGAACAAATGCTATAGGGCCAGAAAATAGGATGGGGAAGTCAGGGGATGGGGTACTGGAAAGAAGAAGAAGAAAAAAAGGAATTACAGGGGCCTCCAGTTTTTATCTCTACACCTGACATTTTGACATACATACTTTCGGGGTCTTATAGATTTTTTATTTGAAAAAATAGTGAGAAAATGTATTGTGAAAGAAATATTATTTAGCCAACAATTGGGATTAATGAAGAATTTCATCCTATTCTCTTTAATGGTGCAACATTCTCAGATCAGCCTCGGTTGATATTTATTCAAGCTTGTAAAAAAAAAAGCGATTCTCCTTTGTAATTCTCTCGTCTTTATAAAAGTTATCAGGCTTGAGCTAGGAGTAGATCAATCGACTCGAAGATTGATAAATTAATGTTTTATTTATTTTTGATTCACTGTTTGTTGTTTAATTCTGATTTAACTATCAAACCAGATCATTGAGTATTTTCCAGAATATATTTCATTACAGCTGGTATCAGAGTACAATGTGGTTGGCTGATTCTAGAAGTAGTAGTAGTGTTTATATGATTGTGTAATTCAATAGATCTAGAAATACTTTTAAATAATTTCACTTAGAAGAATTAGAAGAAAAGGATGAATGATTTCTCAGTCCATTCAATTATGGTCCAACAGATGAAGTTCTTGAATAAAAAGAGAATCAGCCATTAAGACGGAATTTGAATTATGGTATTTAAAGCAAGCAAAATAACTATTTACTTCAAAGAAGAGAGGATGCATCACTTTTTTTTTTCATCGACATTCTATTAATACCATCCATATGAATTTTTCTGTTAATTAACATTCTTTTACTGTGAAGATAGAAAAAGAGCAAAAGACTACTGCTCTTTCATGTTTATTGTTTTCGTGAATAGGTGTCTTGCGGAATACACATAGAAAGAATGAGTGTAGAGAGAAAAAGGAAGAAAAAAAAATCAACAAGGAAGCTTGGTAATTCGTTATCGTCTAAATTAAATGAGATAACAAAGTACTTTCTTTCTTTTATTTATGATGAAAAATGGATAGTAATATTATGATTTTACAGCTGCGTATCTATTGCAACACATAGGAAGCTTGGAGAAGTTCACCTATATTACTAAACCGCTGTTTATCATAAACCAATTTGTAAATATGAAGATCGATCGCATAATATTTGTAGAGCCAAGTATATCAAATATTCCAATGTGTAATTATTCTCAACATATCCCCTGACATGTGGCGTCTCTTGAATAAGATCGTGCATTGATTTGGAGGACGCGGAGCATACATGACGGTTAAGCATACACGATTGGACCTAGCTTTGATATCATATTAGAAAAATCACATATTATCACAAGATCGGTTGGTTTTGTTTAACTTTTCTCATGTGGAGAGTGATGATAATCTTTGTCCTAAGTGGAGACTACACTTCCAAGGGTATCCTAAAAGAATGCAAATATTTATGATGTGACATTCTCTTTTAAGAATGTTGTGAATGTTGATTAATATGCAATTATTGAAGATAATGGAACGATGAAGATGGAGTCAACATCGGAATGGTGGTATTTTTTTTGTTGTTGAAATAATAAATCATAAACATAGTCATTTACGATGAAATGTAGAAAATAAACTTTTGACACTAGAACTTATTATCTAGAGCAATAAATATGAGAATCCATTAGGAAAATCCCCAGATCATATTAGAAATTAAACATATTCACTCTTCTCCGATCAACTCCGGCCACATTAATCTAATTGATGTAATTTTGTGGCCATTGCTAGTGATTCTTCATAGAAATGTGTATTTTTGTTTGATTTATTTCCAAGTTTATATCGAGGTTCTAAATCTCGGTTTCGAACTTTTGTAGTTTTAGGAATTCTGATCTAATTCATGAATTTCGATTCCAATTTCGATTTTGGATCTCGTTATTTATTTTTTATATGATTACACATATATTTGTTTAATTTCTTGAAAAACGTATAATTTATATCGAAATGAAAAATAAGATATAAACGAACAATGCTGGCTAATTATAAATATTTATAATACTAAAAAATGTTTGTTCACTACTCCGTTTTCAACTTTTTTTAGTTATGCGGTTATATTTTTTGAATTTGTGAAACTCGGTTTTCTTCATTGAGTTTCTTCTGTAAAATTTGACTTGGTTTCATTTTAATCCCTATTGAAACCTAAATGGAACGACCAAAATCTCGGTATTTCGGCCGAAACCTCAAAGCTTGGTTTATACTCGATGAACGGTTCAGAAAAATTTAAGTAGAGTACTCAATTAGAATTTCCACCATCAAGTATGAGAATTTTACATAAATCACGAGTTCAAGGAGAGGTTCACAAAACTTGATCCAACAGTGCAAACTTGGCCATAAAATCTGTGCAAACAACATAAAGATAACACACACTAACTATATGGCTAGCCAAATGGGCTTCAAATTTCCTTTCTTGTACATATGCTGAACTTTGGTTGTGTTTAATTTGTAACTATTCACTAATTTACTCATGCTTAGAAAGATGTTCCAATATCCGTGACATTTGTAGTTATTCGCTAAATATTTATTTACTCATGTTTAGAAAGATGTTCCAATATCTGTGACATGTTGTTTCTTACTACTAGGGCAGGTCCCAAGGTATCTGATGCTCAAGCCGAAACAATATTTTCCATTTTGTTGTCTTAACTTTGGCTAACGAACACAGATATGTACAAAACAAAATACAAATTCTATTATGAAATATGATCAACTAAGTCCTTTAGATTACATGTCAAAAAGTTTAATGTCAACACAATATCATAATATATCGATATGTAATAACGATAACAACTTTTGGCATTTTTGAATCAAACGCCTCCGTTATCTCTTCATGATTTAGCATATTCAAATACTCGTATTCAGTTGAAATCATAACTGATTCACTTAACATCTCTTGCAGCATAGTAGTCTGAAAATATGTTTTTACCAATTTTAATTTTGAGAAACTTCTTTCTACTGAAACAACCATAACAGAAATAAACGACAAAATTAAATAACTCAAACAATTATATAAACATATTTACTATAAGAGCTCAATAAATTAAGAAAACATTTGATTTAATTACTTCCGATGGTAGGATCATTTGATTGTCGAAGTTCATGGAGTAGTAGTTCTTGCACTTCATTGTGTTCCAAAATATCTTCTAGTATTATGCAGCAGCTCTTCAATTTGTCATCGTCAATATTTTTAAATCTTAAATTGGTCTAAATTGGTCTTTATTTGAAGTTACAAACTCAATCTAACATGTAAAGAAAATAAGTATCTCTAAAATTATCCTTCGGAGATTCAATATTATTATTCTTTACGATATCTTCATCAAGCTGTTTTTCCACAAACATTTTCATTTTTGAAAAAAATATATTCAATGCCAACAACATTTAGCCTCCTTCATCAAATTTTAATCCAACTTCTCTATATTTCTCAAAAAAAAATGCTATGAACTCTTTAATTTTTTTTTACTCGTATCTTTGTATCAATTTCCTCTCGTTAAAGTACTTTTACTTATATTCAAATAATATTGTCTAATTTAGTGTACTCGATACACAAGCTAATTAAAAACTAAAAAAATTTCAAAGAATTTTGACATGATCTTATAATAGTCTTCCTCGTTACAACATCATTTTTAGAATCATTTGCAATATCAAATCAAAGCATCTATTAATTCTAATGTTTAATTCTTATTGTTTCAACGCTTTTAATGTGACCTCCCAACAAATTGCAAATAATGTTAAACCATTCACACATAGCTTCAAATTATTTTCCATTGATGAGTTAAACCAGAAAATAAAAAACAAATCTTTTTTCACACATGTAAAAAAAATTCTAGCTTTCATCCATTGTTTTTCTATATCATATAAAGCAAGCTTTAGACTATGATACCCATATTAAATGTAGAAAACTCAAGGAGTTACATCAAGTAATCTTTTTGTACACCTTGGCGTTTACCTACATCGAGCTCAATGTAATATTTCATAGTTCGTGCTATATCAAGAGAATAAAAATCAAGTTTACACTTTTGAACATTATCATACACCTATCCTCTTACATCATTAGTATCAAATTTAAGCTCAACCAAAACGTTTACAAGTTATTTAATACGATTATACTCGGATGTATCATCAAGCAATATGAATCTAAAAAAAATATTCTTCTAGCTTTATATCATTCGAATCATCAGCATTCATACATCTTACATATTATAATATTTCACATATTTGCTCGTTATGATTCAAATCCAAAGTGCAATCAAGGATAATGAAGTACTTTACATCCATTATTTTTGTAACTATTAAAACTTTAGTCTTGACATTTTGTTAACCAATCAATTATCAATTCATTTTGAATTTTGTGACTAAGATTATGATTATTAATTTCATTGTTTATCGCATATTAAGCTAATTCTCCATAATTGAATCAAACTTGGCTACAAATTCTACAAGTTGGTAAAATAAAACTATTATTTTCTCATAGATCTTCTCGTTTAATCCTTTGAATAACAAAATTTTCTCATACTTCAGTTATACGCACAATTTGTTTTGAATATATAAACTTATTGTGAGCTTTATTTATGCATTGTTGGATTCATTTTTTATGGACACTCGGTTTGTCGATCAAGTTTCGACAACAATCTCTTCGATGACTAAGGTGAGATTGTGTGCAACTTGTTGATCCCAAACCCCCCTCAAGCGAGAGTTTTGTGTATTAAGCAGATGATGATTAATTATATGCACAAGTAATTTTTCCAACTTTGTCTCTCTTGATCGATTTGAACATTGTTGTCTTTCATTGAAGTCCTCTATAAAAGTCAACCTATTTGATAAAATTTGTATCATGCAACGGATTATTTTCATGTTCTTAGCTTAGCAGATAAATTATTTTGATCATTAATTCTTTCGTCGGCATATTTGAACCTTTTTGTGTATGCTTAAATATTTTACAACAAAGATATAAAACATTATCACATTCATCTGTGTCAACTTATAAAATTTGTAATTGGTTTTGATCCTATTTTGAAATATAATTTTATACATTTGATAAATAATAAAATCAATAATCATTATCTTAGCACTCAAAACTCTAAGTGAAATGATAAGTTCGTTGACAACATAATCAAATTAACAATTTTTATAGAAATTAATGAAAGCAAAGTAATTCTTCATTATCCTGAACCATGCTCTAAGACTAAGTCATAAAGAGCAAATGTTCATTATTGTAAATGTGTGAATATTGATGATGCAAATGTTATCAAGGTGAACAAATGCTTTCTTAGATTCATAGTGGTCAACGAAATATATGAGTTTAGCCTTTTGAGTAACTTGAAGACGCATCGGTTGTTGGCCTTGAATTCAATATTAATAACATGAGAGACAAGGGAATAATAGTAGTTTAAATTGTTAAACTTGGATGATTCAAACATTTGTTGAGAAGGAAAGAAATTGATTAATTGGTTTAATCAATCAATTAATTTGGCTTGCATATGGAAATATATGAGAGGATAGTTTGAAAGGAAACTAATTAATTAGTCAATTAATTAATTAGTCAATCCATTTGTTATATGAAGAAATAAATGATTAGACATGGAGAATCAATCAATCAAATGAAAGTTATGGAAATCAAGATTACGACATCAATTTGTACTAAAATCAAATCATGCAATTTGAAAAGATATTTGGGTAATCGGAAAATTGATTTTCTTAATCTTTAAGCAACCCTTCATTATCAAGTCTATTTAAATGAAGGAATTTCATCTTCATATGCATGTGAGTGTATGAGAGCATCCACCATTATTCTTCTCTCTCTTTTGTACTCTTTTTCTTCTTCAGTGGAATAAAAGAAGCTGTTGGATCTCTGTGAACGTAGGATATTCATATCTGAACCATGTTAAATCTTTTGTGTCTTTTATTTCTGTTATTGTGTCTGTGAGATTGCATAGTTGATTTTTTAAGTTCCAATGATATCTAAATAGACAATACTAGATTGTGATCAAATAATTCGCTTCCGCTCAAATTAAAATAAATTTTACTACAGTTTGGTATCAAAGCTAGTGTTATTGTTCGTGTTTGGATATTAATGACCACTTCTAGTAAGTCTGTTGGTAGATCTAGTGTCAATTATGCAGTAACATGTTTTGATGGAAATGGAGATTTTGGTACTTGGAAGATGAAGATGGAGACTGTATTAACGAAAGAGAAGACTTATAAGATTGTTTCTGCGCCTGAGAAATTGAAAGATATTGATGTAGCTGATTTGAAAGAGATGGAAGATGAAGCTCTTGCAACAATTCAGTTAAGTTTTTCAGATGAATTTCTTAGAGAATTATCTCGGAAAAAGATGGCGAAGAAACTATGGGATGCATTATCGGATGCATATCAAGACAAGTCTCTCACTAATCGGATTATTCTTCAGCAACAACTCTATTCGTTCAAGATGAAGCCTGGAGCCGATCTCATAGAGCATATAGATGTTTTGACCACTTTGATTATGAATCTGAAGGTAGCGGAAGTTGATATTATGATGAGGCTTAAGTTGTGATCTTCTTATGTTCCTTGCCTAGGGAGTATACTGCTTTTGTTAATTTCATGATTTATGGTTGCAGTAAAATTAGCTTGTCTGATGTAAATGCTAGCCTTCATAATGAAGTATTAAGAGGTATAATGGCAAGCACTAGCTTGGATAGCGATACCAAAGGCTAATCTGTTCAGAGAGGTAGATGCCAAAGCAGGTCGAAGAAAGGTGGATGACGGAATTCTTCGCAGCCTCAGTTTAAGGGGCCTAAGAAGTTGACTTGTCATTATTGTAAGAAACCAGAGCACTTCATAGCACAATGTCTCAAGCTTGAAGGTAGAATAAAAGATCCAAAACAAGCCTCAGCTTCTACAGTATAGAAATCAGATACAGAAAGTGACATCGATATATTTACAGCTTCTGACTCTTTTGGAAAGAGCAACTTATGGCTGATTGATTCTGGCGCATCCTACCATATGACAACTGATAGGAACTGTTTTTCCACTTACCATGAAATTGATGGAAGTTCTGATGAGTAATGATGCTTCTTACCGTATGGTTGGTGTTGGTAGCTTGATGATTAGGATGTTTGACGGTGTTATTTGTACGATCACTGATGTTAGACATGTACCCGATTTGAGGAGAAGCTTGATTTCTGTTGGGGCATTGAGTAGACTTGACTTGAAGATTGTAGTGGAAGGAGAGAAAATGAAGACATCGAAGAGTACCATGATTGTTATGAGAGGTGTGAGGGCGGAAAATCACTATCTATTAAAGGGCACTACTGTAGTTGGTGAATTAGCTTCTGTTACATATGTGATTCGGATTCTTCCAGATTATGGCACTTATGGATGGGTCACTCAGTGAGCGCGGCATGGATGAGTTGAGAAAACGAGAATTGATTGATGGAGTTCATCATTCAAAACATGGTTTTTGTGAAGAGTGTGCTCTTGGAAAGCAGACGAAGATTTCTTTTTGTATAGGAGAACATAAAGCAAAAGTTGTCCTAGAGTATGTTCATACAGATGTCTGGGGTCCCTCCCCATGCTAATCTTTAGGTGGAGCCAGTTATTTCGTTTCATTTATAAATAATTTCTCTCGTAAAGTATGGGTATATTTTCTTCAATTAAAGAGTGAAACATTTGTCAGGTTTCGAAAGTGGAAATCTATGGTTCAAAACATGGTTTTTGTGAAGAGTGTGTTCTTGAAAAGTAGACGAAGATTTCTTATGGTATAGGATGATAACATAAAGCAAAAGCTGTGCTAGAGTATGTTCATACAGATGTCTGGGGTCCCTCCCTTGTCAGTCTTTAGGTGGAGCTAGGTATTTCGTTTCATTTATAGATAATTTCTCTCGTAAAGTATGAGTATTTTCTTCAGTCAAAGAGTGAAACCTTTGCCAGGTTTCGAAAGTGGAAATCTATGATTGAGAAGCGGTCAGAAAAGAAATTGAAAGTTCTCCGTTCATATAACAACGGTGAATTTGTATCACGGGAATTCATCGATCATTGTGAGTCTGAAGGCATTAAGAGGCATTACACTACATCGGACGACCCCCAGTCTAATGGAGTTGCAGAAAGGATGAATCGGACATTATTGAAGAGAACAAGATGCCTCAGACTGACTGTTAAATTGAAGAAGGGATTTTGGATTGAAGCTTTATCTATGGCGGCCTTCCTCATCAACCGCACACCTTCTACTGTCATAGATATGAAGATCCCTGAAGAAGTATGAAAATGAGAGCATGTTAGTTACTCATTTCTCAGAGTGTTTGATTGTCCATCTTATGTGCATGAGAGTAAAGGGAAGCTGAAATCTATAGCTCGCAAGTGTATCTTTCTAGGTTATATGAGAGGAGTGAAGGGATATAAGCGGTGATGTCCTATTAGCAAGAAGATCGTTATGAGCAGGCATGTGACTTTTGATGAAGAGACTATATTGAAGGCGGAGCCCTCCTCATCAGATGACAATGAGAGAGCACATGTGAAAAATACCAGACACAAAGCAATTCATCTGTTGATTCTTTCCATAGACGTTCAGATGGTGTTTCCGATGACACTGTAGTTGATGAGGGTAATACCGATGTTGGCACAGAGGATCAGACTCAAGGTGGAGCTCATTCACAACCTAGGTCTGCCAGACAAAGAAGAAAGCCTAAGTGGCTTGATGAGTTTGTTGGATTGAGCATCGAAGACATTAACTTCGATGATATGGCAACATATGCTTTGAATGTTGTATATGATGAGCCCAGTGATTATAGAGAAGCTATCGCATCAGTTAACAAGTTTAGTTGGTTAGTTGCTATGGAGGAGGAGAATGAATCATTGCAGAGAAATCATACTTGGGATTTGGTGCATCTTCCCACTGACCAAAGAGCTATTGGATGCAAGTGGATATATAGAGTGAAAGGCGGTGAAAATGGTGATCTCGGATACAAGACAAGATTGGTCGCAAAGGGGTATGTTCAGAAGAAGGGGGTAGAGTATCATGATATCTTTGCTCCAGCGATTAGGCATACTTCTATTCGTATTCTATTGGCATTAATTGCTCATTATGATATGGAATTAGAGCAACTAGATGTCAAAACTGCATTCTTGCATGGTGATCCGGATGAGGAGATTTATTTAAAGCACCCGGAAGGGTTCATTGATAATAGCAGACTATATTATGTTTGCAAACTCAACAGATCTCTATATGGACTAAAACAGTCTCATAAACTATGGTATAAGAAGTTTGATAAGTTTATGCTTTCACAGGGATACTCCAGAAGTTTCAAAAACAATTGTGTTTATTTCAGAAGATGTGATGGCGATATGATTTATTCGTTGTTATATGTTGATGATATGCTGATTGCATCTCGAAGTATGGTCAGAATTAAGGAGTTGAAAACAAAGCTCAGTGGAGAGTTTGACATGAAGGATTTGAAAAAGGCAAAAAGAATTTTGGGTATGGAGATAAGAAGGTACAGGAAGCGGCGAGAGTTAAGGCTCACTCAGGCGCAGTACATCGAGAAGGTCCTCGCTCGATTTGAATGGAGAAAGCCAAACCGGTTGGCACTCCATTAGGCTCTCATTTTATGTCAAAAGACTTATTTCCATCATCGAAAGAAGACAAAACGTATATGGCTGATATACGTTATTCTAGTGTTGTTCGTAGTCTTATGTATGCGATGGTTTGCACAAGATCAGATTTGGCTCATGCAGT
The DNA here is from genome assembly GCA_030765085.1 of Allium cepa. Taxonomy (NCBI): domain Eukaryota; kingdom Viridiplantae; phylum Streptophyta; class Magnoliopsida; order Asparagales; family Amaryllidaceae; genus Allium; species Allium cepa. The sequence continues at coordinate 611,111,189 of CM060934.1, forward strand.
GGGTGTTGTGAGTCGGTATATGTGTAACGCAGGCAAAGAGCATTGGCAAGCAGTGAAGTGGATTCTTAGATATCTTTGAGGCACTTCTTCGGTGGGCTTGTTATATGGTGGAGTGGATGGTGACATCTCTCTTAGAGGATACCGTGATTCTGATTATGCTGGAGATAGAGATGCTAGAAAGTTGGTGTCGGACTATGATTTTATACTTGGCATAGGCTCGATTTCATGAAGATCAAAGTTGCAATCTATCGTAGCTTTATCGACTACCAAAGCAGAGTTGATATCGATTGTGGAAGCAACAAATGAAGGATTATACTTACTTCAGATGTTGGATGATCTTTCAATGGTGTAGCGGACAGTAGAACTATTTTCAGACAGTCAGAGTGCAATTCATCTTGTAGAGAATCAAGCTTATAGCTCACGGACGAAGCACATTGATGTTAGAGGTCTCTTTCTTATGCTTAAGGAAGAACGAAGCAAGATCAAATTGTTGAATGTGAGTACTTTGGATAATCCTTCAGATATGATGACAAAGTCACTTCCAATGGACAAAAGCATTGCTCAAACTTGATCGGTTTGATTCCTGTTACTTGAGCGTCATGGGGCGCTAGACCCAACAACTTTTATGTTGATTGCTTGATGATGAGGTGATAAAGAGAGATTGTTATATTTAAATCAATATGAAGTGTTAAATTTGAATGATTCAAATATTTGTTGAGGAGGAAAGAAATTGATTGATTGGTTCAATCAATTAATTAATTTGGCTTGCATATGGAAAGATATAAGATGATTTTTTGGAAGAAAATTAATTAATTAGTCAATGCATTTGTTATACGAAGAAATAAATGATTGGGCATGGAGAACAATCAAGCAAAGGAAAGAAATGGAAACCAAGATTACGTCATCTATTTGTACTAAAATCAAATCGTGCAATTTGAAAAGATACTTGGATAATTAAGAAATTGATTTTCTTATCTCCAAGCAACCCTTTATTATCAAGTCTATTTAAATGAAGGAATTTCATCTTCATATGTATGTGAGTGTGTGAAAGCACCCACCATTATTCTTCCCTTGCTTCTGTACTTTTTTCTTCTTCGGTAGAATAAAAGAAGTTGTTGGGTCTCCGTGTACGAAGGATATTCATATGCGAACCCGTTAAATATTATGTATCTCTTATTTCTGTTATTGTATCTGTGAGATTGCATAATTGATTTTTTAAGTTCCATTGATATCTAAATAGACGATACTAGATCTTGATCAAATAATTCGCTTCCGCTCAAATTAAAATAAATTTCACTTCAGAAATATGAAGGGTTTACAATTAAATCTAATCTGTAAAAGTCAACCTATTTGATAAATTTTATATCATTTACTTTCATGTTCTTAACTTAGCAGATAAACTGGGTCAATCGTTAATTCTTTCGTCGGCATATTTGAACGTTTTTGTGTATGCTTAAATATTTTACAACAAAGATATAAAACATTTCGCATTCATTTGTGTCAACTTATAAATTTTGTAATTGATTTTGATCCTATTTGAAATATCATTTTATACATTTGATAAATATTAAAATCAATAATCATTATCTTAGCACTCAAAATTCTAAATGAAATGATAAGTTCGTTGGCAACATAATCAAATTAACAATTTTTACAAAAATAATGAAAGCAAAGTAATTCTTCATTATCCTTAACTATAATCTGAGATTGTGTCATAAAGAGCAAATGTTCATTATTGTAAAATGTATGAAAGTTTATGATGCAAATGTTATCAAGGTGAACGAATACTATCTTAGATTCATAATGGTCAACGATACATCCTAGTTTAGCCTTTTTGAGTAACTTGAAGATGCATTGGTTGTTGGCCTTGAATTCAATATTAATAACATGAGAGACAAGGGAATGGTAGTAGTTCAAATATGAAAGGTTTACAATTAAATCTAATTTTAAATTGGATTTTGGACTCTTGATCATAGTATTAACTATTAAATTGAAGTTGACGTGGGAAAACATCAAGTTGTACAGAAAACAACCACTTATATAATTTTGCGGATGTCATATTATGAATCTTACTTTATGCGATAAGGCAACATCGGGTATGAAAGTTAGAAACCCTTTTGCATATATGGATTTAAACTTTATTTTCTGGTTTTACTCATCGATGATAAAATCACGTATGAAGATATGTGAGGGGATTGACCCCAAGACCATCATATGCAACTGTTGGTAAAATCACATTTAAAGTGTTAAAATATAAGAACTCAAACATCAGAGCTTGTAGCTTTTTTTGTGAGAAACTTAGATTATGAATTTGAAAATTTAACGAAAGATGTTAAAGAAATTGCAAATAATTTTGGCATTGATCCCAAAAAAATTGCAAAGAAATTTTTCATATGAAAAGGGAATTTAATGAAAGCAACGTAAAAAACAAGACCTATGCAATTTGAACTCCATAGACTGCTTTTAACATACTCACATAATCAACTAAATATTAAAACCTTAATTATCTCCTTTTCCCATTCAATCACAAAACCTCAACTAAATATTAACACCCCAATCAATTCCACTTTTACCCTCTTCCAATTCATCACAAAACCCTCTTTCATTTACATTTTAAAATCAATTTTTTATATTCACCTTTTCCATTCAATCTTCCTCGCCTTCTTTAAGATTTCTGCTTCAAACATTAAGCATTCAAGTCTATAAGTCATCGTCAACTCTCCATTACTGTGAAAAAATGTGTTTAGATTTTCAACACATTTTTTTTGGATTTTATGCGAAGTAAATGTTTTTAATGATGTTAATTAGAGGACTTTAGGTGCATTTAGTTAAGTTTTAAATATGTTGAGTTTGATTTACTTTGTAAAACGATGGATTTATGTGTAAAAAATGGTTTTTAAGAAGAAATTGTATGTGAGAGAATACGTGAGAAGAATAAATAATGACTTGTATTCAAAATGCAAGAAGTTGTTTTTGTTAATACATATTGATATGTTAGAATATCATGTTGACATTTATATTTTTTAACATGTAATCTAATTGACTTAGTTTACCATAACTGTGATCAATATTTAAATTTTATGATAGAATTTGTAGTCTAGTTTACATATAAAATAATACTTTTGTGATAGATTTTTTTTAAGAAAACGAGAATAAAAAAATATTTGACTTCAGTATCGAATACCTTGGGCTAACATTGGTAGCAAGTCTAGAGGTGCATGACACCAACAAGATTGTCGAGAATTTGGTAATCCCACAAAATCATGACGTGATAATAATATTTTGTTGCCCCCTCTCATGCTACTAACCTAGCCCGATGTCTCAGCAAACTCGGGTTTAAATTGGACCTACTTCTACAGCTCTTTATAGTATTTAATATGTGTGTGTGCGCGTCCGTGCTTGCGTTTTACCTATCGATTATAAATATGCAAGTCCATGTATTAAATATAGAATTTATTATATGAAATGTATAACTGGTGTTTCGTTGGAGCTAAGTAAATAGTTTCAAAAGGTTTTCAAGTATAGCTCATCATATGTCGACACAATGAGAACAAGACAAATCTAACATAACCAACTGTTACACATGTTGTGCATTCATGTAAAAGTCGATTCTTACAAATTGGTCCAACATAACGTCCGCTAATTTTCGCTAGAACCACCTATTAACAATGACATTCTTTCAAAAGGCCCGAGGTCGCTTCTTAACTCGAGGACCCCGCACTCATATATAGATATCGATACTTACAAATTGGTTCAACGAAATGTTTGCTAATTTTTGGTAGAATCACATATTAAACAATGACATTCTTTCTAGAGCCCCAAGATCGCTTCTTAACTCGAGATCCTTGCAAATAATATGGATTTCTTTTTCATAGAATTCATTAAAATTCAAAAGCTATTTAAATTTGTTGGACATCGATTTTGAACATATAACTATTTGAGTCAACGTAGAAAGTTTAACCAACCGTACTATCTTTTATACGAATTAACAACGTACATGCAAATAAAGATTTCAACTTCTAGACTCAAAAAAATGATTAAGGCCCTTGAAAACCGTTAAAATCCTGAGACCAATGGTGATTAATTTGTTCGCTTTAAGTGACCAGCCCTGAAGAACATGGCCGGTAAGTTTAGTCAATAATAATTCATTAATTTAACCATAATTACCTCAGCCAAAGATTTCTTTGAATATGATTATGTCTTGATAATGATCGACTCCAACTTTCTAAATAATGATAAGATGAATCCCTCTTTAATGTGCTCGGTTCATATGCTATATATCATTTGTAATTATCACGCCTAAGTATAACGCATCATATGAGATTTAATTATAAATACCATAAGAAGTACCAATATAGTAATAATAATCAAATACTATATAGGTTTAACTATAAATACTACAGACAAGTCTAAGACAAGTATCTCGACAAGACATTCAATGTCACTGTACTAAGTGCTTGATGTCAATCTAAGTGTGACAACCATGAGAGTCGAACCTCTACCATCTCGAAAAAGCAACATCATACACTAACAACTGTGCTAAAAAGATCTGTGTTAACTTTTCAAAAGGAATGTTACGGATAGACATGAATATAAAATCGTTCACCGACAAAAGAGTATTACAAATGTTGTTTTGTTTAGTATAAAGATATCTCATTTATCGTACACCACTGCGCCCTTTGCATTTATAGCATACCTACAATCGGGAACGTTCAAAAAATCTAGGTGAATATTCAATCAAATCTCGTAATCTACAATCATAGCTCAATGAAATTAACACAAAACAATTTCAAATACCTTATATTAACATAAAGAATGTATATGCTAACATAAATTATAAGTTACTTTATAGACGTATATTAATAAAGCAAAACCAAATGCCTTACTTTCTTGAACATTGGTTAATTGATATGGATGAAATTCAATCTCTAAGACCCTTGTGAAACAATCTACAGACGTATCACTGCCTTTAAGGGACATACATATATGTTGCTTTTATTTTGAATGAGTAGTTAGATTGAATCCACATACTCGTGAACTAGTAATTGCTTTATGGACACGGATATCTAGACACAGAGATTTATAATAGAAGACATACTTACATAATTTGGTGTTGTGGACACATATCACACACTTATGGACACACATAGTGAGAATTCCAAAGCTAGTTGTTATATTGATACCATTATACACAGATTGTATGCATGTAATTTGGTATATCAATGATTTCAATGTTTCTCGGTTTTCTTGGGTGTGTGACTAGAAGCCTGCAACCAAGATTAAATTAGATCACGATCATATGCAAGATCATATATATTAAGGAGGGGTACCCATCTTGACTTTTTTATATCCCTGGTTTATGCCAACTCTATTTCAAGTATCTACAATAATCACATGTCGATAAAAGTTTGTATGTGTTATCTATTTAATATCATTCTCATCTTTGTAAGAAAATCACTTTATCCTGATATTATATGCCTATCGAATGTATGTGTATGTGTGTGTCTGTATGTGTGTGTGTGTGGAGGAAGGATCAATAGTCCCATGAATTCAGCTCCCAACATCGCCTCTTAATTTCATCCACTGATTTCTATTTAAATATTAAATGTTTCTCTTTCTTATCACACCATACAATTATTTAAATAGAAACGGATGGCTGATATTAAGAGGCCATGGTTGTGGGCTAAATTCAGGGGGTTGCCGATCTTCCCCATACGCATGTATGTAAAGTCGAAATGTAAATATCTACAATATACATACATTCATATATATGTGAATGTATCTATATGTATATATATGTATGCATGTATATAAAAAAATATCAATTATCGTCAGAGGGTTTAGCCTCAAACCTCTAGATCAACGCTCTAAAGTCTTACAATTCAACTAGTAGTTCTAAACAAATCTTTTTTCAACGCTATTTGTTGTGTATGACTGTGGCCGTTATGGTAATGGTTACTGTTACCATTTTGTAAATACCGTACCGTTCTTACTAGTAAACCATGATTGTTTATCGTTGTTGTCGCCGATTAGATGGTATACTAAAGGCTAGTGACTGTTACATTGATTATGGTAAATTACCATTTGTCCCAAAATTCAATAACTTGACATATTTTTATACTGTAATGATTTTCATTATACATTTTAACGTGTCACTTAAATAAAAGACATCGGTAAGAAAGAAATGAAGTGTATTTAGCATCATTTGAACTAAATTAACGAACTAAATTTAATCATTTGTTCATTTCTAAATGTTGTAATACATATGATATAAATCTTCATGTATTATAAATTGACTGCTGAATTACGTTATCGCTGATTTTGACAAAATATTACCGATGTTTTACCATAAAAAAATGATAATTTTACCGTCGTCAACTCGTCATATCGACTATACTAGCATACCAACGTTACTCAAAAATGGTAATTCAACTGATAATGGTACGGTAATGAGAAATTTACCGCTTTCATAATAGCTCTATGTATGACTAGGAAATCGAATCTAAATCTATCGCTGCTCAAGCTAGATTTTCAATGGTAATTGACAGAATGTACGTAGATTATATTATATAACTATATAACTATATATACTGAAAGACAAGAATACCATAGAACTAGGCACCTACTCGCCAAATTCCAAGGAAGAATGCATGAAAACCATAATGTAATTTTTTTTATGTGTATATTATCTATCTATTTCATATGGAAATTATAATCAAATTTTTTTTTGTTCCAATGGGTAGGGTTGACTTTTAACATCCTTAGTTTTGTAAAACTAACCAATTAAGCAACTGAAGAAGCTGGAGAAATAGCTCAGATTCTCTTAGTCTTGAAATCTCTGACGATGTCGTCTCCATTGCTTGCACGGATACCATCAATTTGGACTCTAAACTTTCAATCTCCCTCTTATTCTTCTCAACTTTAAGATAATCAACTCCTTTTAACTCTTGTTTTCTTAGTAAATCCACTCGCTTTTCATGCTCTATCCTAAAGCCTTCATAGTTCTGCAAGACATATGATAGCTGTCAAAATGACTATGATTGAACTATGAGAACATGACATGATTACCCTGTCCCTTCTTGTTTAGGTTCACAGTCTTCTTTTCATTTTTCAAACGGGGTAACAAGGAGCGAATAAAATTGTATTCTTTAAGTGGTGGCAAAAATTACTGTCTATTGCCCAATCTTTACAAATAATTAAATTTTGTTTTCTTGTTCTCTTTCTTACTTTGCCACCCAAAGCATAACACATACCAATAAAGCGTAGGCCCCTTTTTGTGAACCCAAAAAAAGCACAAACTTTTAAAACAAAATAAAAAGTGATGGAGCAAGACATGCTTCAGTTCCAAAGCATAAGCGTAGAAGAAAGACATGAAAACATTTACCCTAAAAGATGTTACCTTAACTTCAAGATAAAGTTTTTTTTCCCATGCGTAAAGCTTTTCAATTGTAGATGAATGGCTTTTCACAGTCATCTCCTCATGTGATTTCTCATACTTAGCAAATCCACTACTGGTACTACTAACTGAATTTACACCCCATGAGCTCAAACTCAATCCATAACTCCCAATTTTACCTACATTATGACACATTTCACTACAAGACATAACTTAATCAACTAAATTAGATACTCCTTAAAAGAGAACAAATAATATACCTATCACTCCTTGATTTGAACAAGACTGAAGACCAGTAGGAGCTTCCAGAAAAGCAGAAAGACGACTTCCAGCTGCAGCAGCCTTAACAAAATACTCATCAAGATCCTTAACAATCTCACGCAGATCCTTCTTACTTTTATTACAAGAAACAATCATTGTTAAACCCTCTTTCTCAACATTATTACTATTGGCAATGTTGTTGTTGTTGTTGTTTTCTTTAGTAGAAGCTGCTGGGGAAATTAGTGCTTCTGATGCGGTAGAAGAAATGTTTTCCCAATCTCCATCTTCTTTTGCCGACTGTGAACAAGATGCAGCAAATGGGTCCCAAAAGTCCCATGAATTTGGCAAATGTGGAGGTGGCGGAGGTGGAAGAATAGGAGAAGAAGCGGCAGCAGATGAAGAGTTCGTCCATGTAGACGCAAGAGGACTTAATGGCAGCTGAATTTTTTGAGAAACGGGTTTTTCTTCTACGTCCTCTTGCGCATTTTTGTGGTATGCGGATTCAGCATTTGCAAATTGCAGTAAAGCGGAACCCATGGATTTTAAAGAGTGGATGTAAAGAGAATGAGAGCAGGAGAAAGATTGCCGAGATTTTACTAACTCTTTCATGTATCTCCGTCGAGCTTTGCATCTTGAAATTGACTCTTGGGTTTTGATTTTTGAATTGTAGCAGCCCATTGATTTTGCAAAGTTAGCTCCTTTTTGTAGCACTATGAAGAGAATCTATGGCATTTTGGGGGAGAAATGAATGGTTATAGAAATGTTAATCTTTTCCTTCTCGATTTAGTCGGAAACTGTAGATTAGTTGAAATTAAGTAAATACTAAAGTACGAAAATGAAAAGAACATGGAGATGAGAAGGGACAAAAAGATCGGAAATGAACAGAGAGACACTGGCAAAGAAAATAGCGCATGTTGTGTGCTATATTTACTTTAGTACCCATGGATCCAAATGGGGCTTGCTTGGGTCGATTTGCTAACTGGAAATTGGAATCCATAGCCACAGTTATGTCTGTTAAGTTGGTCGTGGTTGTTACAGTCACACTGATCTTTCAACGGTAAAACTCTATGTTTAAAAGATACTTTCGTTGTTCCTGAATCCGCGGCGGGTATTATATGAGAGTTTTTCAGATTTGGCCCAGATTTTAAAACTTATCACATTTTTAGGTCGATTTAAAATCTAACTAGTACAATCGTATAATGGTGATAAAACCGACCTTATTGTTGTATAAGTATGTATGTATACGTATGGATATATAAATTTTCGTACCAACCGAGACATTTTCTTTTCCATCCAATTGCCAATGGAATGATACATGTTCTAAGTTATATTCCACTAACTTCGGAATTTCATCATGTTGTAGATGAAAAAGATGGAACGAAATATGAAATTCCATTTTTCCGTTGACGTATTTAAACTTGCGTAAGAATGCACTGTGGCATTTGACAATAGATGGCTGAAGCAATGCGATTCCCGTTGATGCTACTATAGGCTCTCCAGCTATTTTTCTCCTAAAATAGTTTTAATAAAATTCAAAGTTCTAAGGCCATGTTCACGATTTGTGCTCTCGGTCCACAATAAAAAATGGAGTGTTGAAAGCAAGTCTACAAAAACAGCAGGTCATAAACGCAAAAGTGTCAATGTACAATATCAACGTAAATCTCTGAATACTTGCTCGTGTAGAATAATATCATAGCGATAAGAGCCCCGCATCATTTGGGGCTTGATCTAATCAAAGCCCAGATTCAAAATCAATAAAATCAACAAGAAATTTCATAACCCTAGATTTCATAAAAGTAAATCATATTTGATGCAGCAATAATGGCAAATTCTCACGGAGGCGGTTGCTGCCCAAGTATGGATCTATTTCGATCCAAAGAGATGCAGCTCGTCCAGATTATTATTCCCATGGAATCCGCTCACTAAACTGCCTCCTACCTTGGTGAACTCGGTTTGCTCCATTTAAAGATGTAAAGTTTAATGCTTTGTTTTAAAAAAAATTATCCAAACTGCTTTGCGTACAAATTTGTATCGTGACTTATGATTTTGATATAAATTGTGTTTGGATGTTAATGGTGTTAGTTTGTATTTGAACTGATATTTGAAGGAAAATGAATATATATATATATATATATATATATATATATATATATATATATATATATTTGAAATGGTACTTATATACAACATGTAACTGAGACAACAAATCACAAATTATATATCAATATATGTTCGAATCATGCTATGCAAGTTTCGAACTTGTGACCTCTCGCACCAAAGTCGAATCACTTAACCACTGGGACAATGGTGCTTGTCAAAAAAAAGAAAATGAATATATTATCCCAATTGAACTTGTATTAAGTAGGTTAATGACAGGTTTCAAATAAGAATTTCACCTGTCGGTGTTTGGATTCGATACTTTTATGCATTATTCACAACGACAGAAAAGAAAAGAAAAAAAGGAAAAAAAAAATATTTTTTATGGGTCTGGTCTAGTTAAACTAATCATACAAGAATATCGGTAGGAATAAAATTTCCACGGAAAACAGTGGAAATTTCCGCCTTTTTCCATCAGAAACCGGAAGGAATTCCTTCCCTATTTTAAATGGAAAAGCATGGAAATGGAAATTTTCGGAAATATATGAAAGGAAAATTCTGAAAAGTCAGTAAAGTGGAAAATAATCCAACCTTATTAATCATGAAACTCTGGATCTGTCTCAGTGACCCATATTGATTTGATTAAGAAGAAATCAGATGAAAGTAAACGAATTAGCAGAAGGCATACCTGAATTAATATTTGCTGTTTGAAAAGGTAAATTTGGTTTGGTTTTTCATATTGACACAAGTCATATACCTTATATTAGATCTGAATCCATAGTTGATGCTTTCATAATCTGGTTAAGAGAAAGAGAGATCTAAAAGATAAGAGTTGGATCTGATCTTCCAAAGTTACATAAACGCGAGATCTGAATTATTTTCATAGAAGAGATTAGAAGAACAACCAGAGCCTATGTAATTTGGGGACCATAACCCCTTATTTATAATGTTGGCATTTTCTGTTTTAGTCCTTCAACGAATAAGAATTGCCCTGATATCTACACATTAATACATGACAATTATACATGTAAGCCTTTTAGCTTTAATTTATAATTTGAACGCTTTAATTAAACTTTAAACCAAAATAGCACAACACGTTTTATTTTACATATATGGTCCACATGTTGGAATTTTCTAACGATCTCCCCCTGGACCATATATGTAATAACCTTATAAATGTGTATAACTTCATGAGCTACAAAATTTACTATTTATAACATAACGTGTTTTCGAAACAATCTCGTTCATTAACTATACCGGCAAAGACTTAAAACGGCTTTCGTTACTTTTAGCGTAACTAAACCCATCAATGGTCACATATACCAATATAATCAAACGACAGATCAATCATGGACGTGTAGCATGGAAATTACATGAGATGTGATTTATACATGTTTATTTCTAACTGGTCCTTATTTAGTGTGATCAAAACGTTCAATATTTGGACAACCTAAAGTGCAAACAAAACTTTGTTGCTTTATTTCTGATCGGAAAAAAGAACTTGGTATATATCTGTAACCAAAGTATAGAGCAATATGTCATATGACAATACCAAATACAAACTCCCCTGAACCAAAGTATTCTTAAACAAAAGTTATACCAATTGAGCAAGATGCTATGAAAGACTAGGGTGATAATCCTTTTGTAAGCGAATCCGCCACAATGGAGTTTGTCACAATATGCTTTATGAATTACAATCTATTTTGCACTCTCCCCTTATTAGGAAATGATATATTGTTTATTGCCACAATATTACTTTAATGGTCTTTCAATTTTCTTTTTCAACGGTCCCTAGCTTTATGATAAAATTTTAAAATTATTTTTCATCGTTGGATGCCCCATAACAGAAAAATAATAAAGAAGCTGATAAGTGTCTGTATGACAACTTTCCTTATATAGCTCTATCCAAAAGATTAACAATCACAACGATATTATTATTATTATTATTATCTCAAGTGGATCTTTTGTAGTCTTGGCATCTGAAATATTTGGATTGCAATGCCTTATGATCTTCAACCAATCTGATTTTTTATCTTGAGCATATAATCATTTTGTTCCTTAAAGATATCTTGTAATGATTTTGGTTACTGACCATTGATCCACTTTCAATATCAGTAACATATCTGCCAAATAATACACGCAATATCCATAAGTGTATATGTCTTAGCATGTATTAGACTCCACACCGCAAATGCATAAGTAACTTTTAGCATTTTTTTAGCTTCAATGTACTATATAAGACAACATCTGTTTATTTCGGCAATAGAGATCAATTGATTCGTAGTTTTCAAACCAAAGCCATTTTTTAAGCCGTATATATCTAGCCCTTTTGTGCTAATCCAAATACCAACCCATAAACAATAACAGTGTATTCGGATCTCTAATACAAAAGAGTAATCCATAAGTGGTTTTATAAAGTTGTTTGATCAATATCTCCATTGAGAAACATGACTTTAATATCCTTCCAATATTGCTTAAAATCATAATCTGCAATAAGTTCCAAAATAGTTCTAAAGAATCTTTCAGTGAAACCAAAGAGAAAGTCCCTTTAAAAATCATTGTTTTCATTTTGAGTATAGTCTTTTTTATAACGAGCCTTATATCTTTCCATATTACCCACTTGATCCCTATTTGTTTTGAATAGTTATTCATATAGGGCGGTGAGAAAGATCTTAAACTTTATTATCCTTATATATTTACAATATATATACATACCTTAAATCCACATTTCAAATTAGTATCTTGTATGGGTTGGTGTAAATCCAAAGAATCATCATCGCCAATTGAATATTTATCTTTGAGGAAAAATACTACATAGTCATCCGGAATAGTATTTCTTCCTTTTTAAGTGGATTTCCTTAGTGACCTTTCACTTTGAGGTTGTTGACTTTGTTTTTATTTTTTTGAAACAGTAGCCTTAACTTGAAGTAAATATTTGTTTTAACATTGTCTTATTATGGTTTCCAATTTAATTCTTGTTAGTGAAAGAAAACAAATCCTATATATTATCTGAAGAAGTAACTGCATTTGAATCAAAGATAATGATTCTTTTTAAAGACAATGATCCATACTATATTTTCTGTAGTTGAATCAAAGATAATGATTCATATTAAAGACAATGAACCATACTATATTTCTCCCTCCAAACTCAACATTCTCAAAAAACTATTGCATTTTCCACCTTAAAACTTTTCCTTGGTGGAGGTTCATAAAAACTATAACTTTTAAGTCACTTAGAGTATTAATAAAGTATTTTATATCTTTAGTGCCTTAATCTATAATTATCTAGTAAGCTAAAACAAATAATCATATTAATCGCCAAATCAAAATTCGAGACTTCATTATAAAAGGTATTCAGTATAAGTAGATATAGACTATATTTTAAACATTAGGAGCTTTAACTCCTACAATGTTTGAATTTATTCATAAATCAATATTATTATTTCTAAATAAACGATAATAACCTAATTTGCTCATATTAGAAATAGAAAATAGAAATCTATCAAAATGACGGCATAAAAAATATACCAAATAAATCCAAACAATATAATTGTTAACCGAGTTTTTAACCCAACAGAATTCAAAAGGAGTTAGAGCATTGAGATTGAGTCAGAACGAATCGAAACTAGACCTGAAGGCCTAAAAGTACAAGACAAAGAAACATAAGAAGTTTGTCCCAGAATTACGCTAACTCTTCAAATTGATACCGATCCAGTCCAATTGGATATGTATCGATTTGAAATGTTGGCTCGTGGTTTCTTCTAACCACTTGCATTGCACTCCTATGCCTCTACTAAGCTCACCTATCAAGTTTGGTAATATTCCAAGCAACCTAGTTCAAGAAGTGAAGACTCATTCAAATACCTATTTGCTTTTGAACTGGAGCAACTTAAAATGGACCTACATAACTCATACGGATGCGGATTGACTTGAAATTTAGAGGGGACACTTAGAAGACATAAAGGAAGGGTCACACCAAAAATAAAGTCATTAAGCCAAACTAGTTTGGATCTGTACCGATCCAAAGTTTGGATCGGATAGGACCTTACTAAATTAGACCCCACCACTTGAGATCCGATGTGTAGGTCTCACACACCCTCTTAAAGCTACCTACAAAGTTTCGTCTGATTTCAAGAAGCATCAAGCAAGTTATGGATGGATCTCCTTCAAATTGAGCAAGTTTGATGAATCAGGTCTAACCCATCTAGGATGGGTCTCGCCCCATGAGATTTGATTTAGAGGCTCTCCTACTCATCTACATTACATGTGTGAAGTTTTATGTCATTGGGTGAAGTATTAAGTGAGTTATGGATGAATCTTCTACGAAGGGATGGATTGGATGATCTATGAAGATGGATGATCAAACCAACTCTAAACGACTTGATATTTGGACAAGGAATTCAATTATGGGATAGGAAGACAACCAAATTGAGAAGACTCAAAAATTGCACAACTTTTTAGATCGGTACTAATCCGAAAATTTTGCTCCAAACACCCTCAAACTTCCTCAGCGACCTCTACATGTTGACTATGGGCTTTTGGTAAAGTGGCTCTGGTCCAAATGCTCTCTAACCCCAATAAATACCATCCTATATACAATAGTAAAGGGGATCTGATCTCTGTTGAAGCTCTGCCATTATTTCTTCGCTCTTCTTCTCCCACACAATAACCTTTAAGCGACAATTGAGATCCTTCTTTTGTTTCTAACAATGGTGGTTTGATCGAATCTAGGAAAGGAGAATTATATTGTAATCTAAACTACTTTGTAACAGGCAGTTGATCAACAAAAGAATCTATAAAGTGGACATAGGCTTCATTAACAGCCGAACGACTATAAAAATCTCGTCTCTTTACCTTTTCTGCTATTTACTATTGGTTTTTCTATTTTATTTGTCTTGATAAACAGGGCTGGTGCTTTTACACTCAATCAGGGTGTTGATCCGTTTTTCGGGTTAACAATAACTAAAATCTCAATAATAATTTAGAAATATCTAGTATACTTTGCTTCGTATTTTTGTATATCTAAGTAAAGAGACAGCTATAAATGTATTTGTATGTTATTACTTTTCTTTTAGATCCTTAGCAACTTATGTATCCTTACTCATACATTTATTCACAATGTATGTTAAATGAGTACTTTCAATCTTACATGCTTTAGTCTCTCTTCTTCTTACCACAATGCTAAATGAGCTCAATAAGAGGTTGTTTTATTCTTAAAAAGCAATAATGAATAATAATCTTAAAATGGTTATACTATGAATAAAGAGGGTACCAAAAAGAATACTTGAGTGCATTAACTTTTGAAGCAACATTTTTCCATATGGTACTCATATATGTTTCCCTTGCATTTTTTTGGAATCAGGCAATATAAAGTGTGTTTGTTTCCCAAAATCATTTTTTTGACAAAATGCTTTTCGGTTTGTAAAGAACCTCTTAAAACTGGTTATCCCTATGGAATTTTTCAACATATAAATCTATTGGGACACAAAATAATGACGCAATGGATCTCATCAATTGGGTTGTCATATGATTTCAACTTCATATGTAAACATAATGAGATTCGATGATTCGGATCCATTGTCCTACGATTGTGTTTTTTTTTGTATCCAAATAGCCGTAATATATATAGTTAGAAAACATGAAGATTTGGTGGAATATAGAAATAATGAGCAAAGAGATAAAGAACCCCTTATAAAAGATAAAAAATGGGAGAAACCGTATTTATAATACAAAGAGAGAGAAATGATGTATTATTTATTAGGAAAACCTTAGCAAATATACCGACAATACAAAATAAAGAAATTTGTGAATTACTATGGCTTCACACCATTTACTAATAAATTTTGTTTTGATAAAACTAAGTATTAGCGTCATTGGAAGTGAAGAATTTTTTTCTAACTTATATTTGCAACATTTTCAAAGCGGTACTATCAAGACTGCACGCGAGGGTGCACACAAACACACATATATACATACATATTCATATTAGGTAAGATTGGCTACACCTCATTTTTGTTACACTCCAAATCCCTTGATTTCAACCACATATTTCGATCTAAATAAATATAATTTCTCTCTCTTGTCACTTTTATAATTATCTAAATCTAAATATATATCTAGTTGAAATAAGAGGGAAATAAGGAGTTGTCGTTTCTTTTTTGTGTATGTGTGTGTATATACATACATAAAAGTGCATAAAGAGGTTGAATTCATTAAATTTGAATATCAATAATTAAAAAGATTATTTAAATTCAAATAAGTATTAATTAAATGAATAGTTAATCTCAAACATCATTAATTTAAATGATTAAATAATTTTACATGCCATTAATTAAATAATTAGTTAAGTTCAATAAATTAATTGGATTAACTAAATTCAAACCTCATTAGTAAAAACGATTATTTGAAACATCATTGGTCAAAATGGTTTATTTAATTATAGAACATCATTAATTAGAATGATTTAACTAAATTCCAAATATCATTAACTAAAATAGTTAGTTAAATTTAAAGCAATCATTAATTAAATGATTAAATTAGAATATCATTATTTAAATGATTAATTACTTTTAAATATCATTAATTTAAAACGACTATTGATTCCAAATATCACTAATTAAAATGATTTTTTAAACTTCATTTCAATAACTAAAATAATTGAATAGACTCAAATAATCATTAGCTGAATGATTAATTAAATCCAATCTCATTTAAATCAAAAGATAAACCAATTTTAAAACACCATAATTAAATTGGTTAATTAATTTCGAAATCATTAGTTAAAATGATTATTATTGTAAATTATCATTAATCAAAATGATTAATGAATTTTAACACTCTGTTTAGCGGAAATATTAGCTCAAGTTCATACGACAGGGTTTTGGTGGTGGAAGTTAATAAATGACGATGTAGCGAAATCGCTATAATGACATTTGACAAGTTAAATGGAATATCAGGATTTATTTTCAATTTACCGTCAATATAATAGCACGAGGATGTAAATAAATAATTATTAGCCAGAAACCCCTCAGGATCTCTCTATAGATTTACTCTATAAAACAATAGTTATGTATAATATATATATAATCATATGGGTTCATAAAGATCAAATGAATATGTCATCCATTTCCAAATGGAAATTCAACCAAACAAGCAATCGATAATTTAATTAACATCCAAGCAATTAATAATCAATTAAAACATCATAGATATGACATAATAAAATTTAACTTGAGTTCAACTCACGTTGATTTTCCTTTTCACCGAAAAGTTCCGATTTGGACTAAAAACGAACGTAGCATAAGTTTCAACAAACTTCAAATCTAACCAAACTCACTCTATTGCGTAGATCTCGACGACACAAGTCCAACGCAAAAAACAACGTTTGAATCGACCTCGTACGCAAAAGTTTTCGATTTAATAAGTTATCTTCCATTTAAAATTATAATATTATAACTTTATATAAATTACAAAATCACCCCTTACCTATCTTCCC
This sequence comes from Allium cepa, assembly GCA_030765085.1. Lineage (NCBI taxonomy): Eukaryota > Viridiplantae > Streptophyta > Magnoliopsida > Asparagales > Amaryllidaceae > Allium > Allium cepa. Next base: position 611,128,438 of record CM060934.1, read on the forward strand.
CAAATAATCGAACGTGCACAGTGAACGCACTATGGCCATGCATAAGGAATCACTGGCACAGAGCTCAGATTGTCGAAGCTCGAATCTGACAACTCCAACGAGCTTCTCTCCCCGATCTCCCCCAGGGCGATACCTTGGTGACAAAGTCGCACCTCCCTATGACGACGCGACCTAATGGGTCCACCCACTGCTCCTTGAATGACACGATCATCAAACGACCACCGCGCCGCCTCAAACGTCGGCCAAAGCCACTCTCCCACCCTATGAACTCAATACTATACTCGAAACGAGCTAAAAACCCCCGCCTCACTGCCATGTACTACCTCTACACAAACAAGATCGCATCCGACTATAGGCATACCAGAATGAAGATCACATCAATAAGATTCCAAAGATACAAGTTTGAGGATTTTCATTGAGATATTAATTTTTTTGAAGAACCTTCCTTTAATTTTCTTATTACTAGCAGCTACAAATTGAAGAAACGGTATGGATGATGGGTGAGAGGGTATGGGCTACTGAGTGATGGGGTAAGGGCAAGTATGGTTGAGTATGGCTGATATAATATATATATATATATATATGTATGTATGTATGTATGTATGTATGTATGTATGCATATGTATATATAATTTTAAATTTTAAAATATTCTACAAAACATACCCAAAAATCTCAAACTCCAAACGAGGCGTGCCACCTGGTGCTCTATATGTTATACCCCTATTTAGAACGCAGTGAAACTAGTCTCAAGGCCTAATTCAGTTTTATGCAGAAGATAGTTTTTTAAACCCAGTTATTATATTAAATTTTCAAAATTAATTTCTATGCGTTTCGAACCCGCATGACCAAACGATTCATCTGATCGCCATGAAATTTGACGGCGTAATATAATTTACTATTATGGATCTAATGAGACTAGTTTCGTCGAAATCTGAGATAATGCCCCAAAAAGCTAATTTCACAGAATTAAATATCATTTTATATTTAATTCTCGATATTTATCCGATCTATTTATATTTTTAAATAAACTTTCAAATTGAATTCACCACTATTATTTATTAATTAAAATGAGATTAATAATATTATTAAATCCATTTAATTATCATTAAATTTCATAATTAAAATATTTACACATTCCCTATATTTGAATTATAAAGTATGAAATTCCAAAATCCAATTATTTTAAATATTTAAAATCAGTTAAACATTTAAAGTCAAATGACTAGAATTTTGGGCTGTTACATTCTCCACCCTTATATGAATTTTGTTCCTGAAGTTCCTAAGGAAGAAAATGTTTTCAAACCCTCAAGGTTAAAAATATTAATTAAGTTATTAAACTTATTATGTTTTCAAAACCAATTAGGCTGAATGGATTCTAAAATTACCAAGTCTTTTAAGTTCATTCACTTATACCAACTAATTTCTCACATTCATTCATTCCAATATATAACTTGAAATTCAAATTTTAGTTGTCAAAAAGTTTCCAAAATTATAAAAAAAAATTCTAACTCCTAAATTTATGAAAAATTTCGCCAGCGTCTCATTTGCGCAGCTCAATCGGAACAACTACAAATCGCCTCAGCGAACTCCCAAACCAATCAAAGAAAACAAAAGCCAAATGACCTCTCATATCTGGGGCATAAAATCGACAACCAGATTAAATTTTCTAAATTTATTACATACCTTTTTGCGTTTGATTTATATGTCGGTAGGTAATTTATTTTCTCTACGCAAATGTAGGTGCGCAAGAAGTCAAGTGGAAATCTTTTGCTTCCCGGTACTTGCATAATCTAAAAGAGGATTAGGTTAACAAAAATAATATGATGTCACTCTATATGCAAAAGTTGGCATGATATAAATCCACATACAACTAACAACCATATCTCAATCATATGCGACAAAATACAGAGAATATTCTGTAATAGATGTTATCCAATTATTTCAAATGATAAATTTAGATCTAAATGTCTGGGGTTTTTTAATTCAATTTTTTTTTCAAATTTCTTAGACGAGAAAAATCAAAGATCAAAAAAATCAAAATAACAAGGAGGGGGTTCCTCCTAATAAATATAGTGAAACTCTAGAATCAAAACAACGTGAAACGTCCAATGGTATTCGGGTTCTCCAAAAACATCAACTAGAGTGAACAAATATCATTCCTTTCCTAAAATCTCCAAAAATTTCATTTTTCCAAAATCACCACGATTTAGGTCCTAATAACAACAATTTAAAATTCTGTGTCTATAAATTTAAAATTTATAGAAAATGGTACATACAACCATACAATCAATTAATTCAATTCAACCAAATCAAATCAATAAAATTCCACGACGGAATTAACTAATACTAACAGTCAATTAAATTCCATAAAGGAAAACTTACCACTTAACATTGTTTCAAAATATCAAATGACTAATAAATAAATCTCAACGTAGGTTTAGAACTTTCTAAATTGTCCAAAAATATTGATAACTATCTAAGCGTACCGTTTTGCTCATTAGACTTTGGTTATTGCTTAGAAGATTATCCAAACTCACTTGGACAAAATAGAAAGTTGTACTCTATATTTTATTAGTTTCTTAATTATATTTTTAAAAAAAATCTAAATCACTTATATTTTCACTAATATTTTATTCAATGCTAAAATTATTTATGAATTGTTTCATAAATTCTCACCAAAGTTTTAAAATATTTTATAAAGTTGTTTCTTTATAAAACATCAAATAATAACTTAGCTCACTTTATTTACTTGTATAATACTCTCCTACATCCTAAGAGTACATACGAATTTTATTTTACTTTTTCATAGATCTAAATGGGGATCAAATCAAATTATGTTTTCTTAAAACCAAGTCAACCTATTCACCTCTTTAACTTAGAGTGTTAAAACGAATAATATTTATGGTTTGACCCAATCAACAAATAATTTACACTACTTAGACATTTTAAACAACTATATGGTTTTAATAAAAACAATGCTTATCAAAACCTTCTTATTTAATTTAACCCAATTTAAACCTGTGTTAACTTATCCCATATCTTGCCTATGGAAAAAAAATCGTATCTATCAAAATAATCTCTTATTAGAAATACTTTCTGTTTCGAAAAACAATTCCCTTTTAAGGGAACTTAAAAATTAGATACCCAGTTTTCATTTTGAAAACTCGTTCTTTTTTATAGCATTTTACCAAAACAACTTCAAACAATTTATTAATTAAATCTCACTTTGGGTTCATTCGAGTTTGAACTCACTTCGATCGCATAATGATAGGGAGAATAATTTATTAAGTACTCAACAATGTCCATCTAAACAAACATCCGATCGTCACTTAGAAGATCGTTACTAAGCATTCCATTTAAAAGTTTTACTTTCCCAAAATATTTTTACGTTCAATTACTTCCAAAAGTACTACTATTTCATTTCTCAAAATTCTTTCGAAATTATTTTCAAAAATTCTAGGATTTAGATTCAAAATCCTTTTCAAAACATGTTTTACAAAAAAAATCATATTATAATAATCCTTCTTTATTATAATAGAATTATCTCGAATATTTATTCATTAAATATTTTATCACACCATTTAGATTATATTAACAACTTTTTATTAAAGTTTAAACCTTAACCCACCATCACTAAAAGGTAAATTTTCAAGTCAACGTTTTCTCGAGCATCTTTATAGTCAAATTGCGAAAATTAATTCACAAAGGGTTCGTTTTAAATCACAGCGATAAATGCTTCCAAATAAACCGAACACAATTTTACAACTAACAAACAACAGTCAATGCTTCTAATTTAAATTAAGCATAACCGACAAACAATAGTGATAATAAACAAATATTATCACATTTAAACAAACACGCTTTTATAAGTATATGAAGTTTTTAAAATTATTCCTTTATATATAATATAATCCTAGGCAAAATATCTAATTTTCCAAAATTTTAGGAATTTCAATACCATGTCTGTTGCCCTTGGTCGAGTGTTTAGAAATCCTTATCGATACGTGGCGTCCCACGTCTTGACTAGAATTCCTAAAAACTCAATAAATCAATTAACATAATATATTTTTATAACATTAACAAATACGCTCTCATATTTATAATACTCTCAAACTCATTATAGGGTGTCGCTTACCCTGTCTCTAATGAGCCAAACCCTACCAAAGTCAAGGTTCTCACTTAACCTTCAGCTCCGATACCAAAATGTAACGACCTATGTTTTTGACCATCGAAAGTCGACACCGAACACTACCACCATGTTCCAATGTCGTGCATTCAATCGACAAGAGGACAAATTGTTAGGGTATATTAAAAGAAGAGAACAAAGTACAGAGAAAAACAGAATCTCACAGCAGAATCGAAAACATATAATATAATAAGGACAGTAGAAACTGTCACTCTAAAAATACAGAGTATATCAGAGTCAAAAACAAGCCTTATCACCTGAAAAGTTATAAAATCTAGACCCTACAAATGCCGATAGGGATATCTATAATATAGAGGAATATAAAACACTACGATAGGTGAATCTCCAATTCCCCTCTAAGATCTTCATAACACTAAAGCCAACCTAGGAAAATACTCGGTCAGATCCAAGCATTATAATAAAATAACACTCGGGTTAGTCTGGAAACACTAGCGTGAGATAACTCAAATAATGGAAAACATATAAAAGTTCTGTGAGACCACCCGCTCTAACGTGTAATGGGTTTTTGCCTCATAAGAATAACATCCACCAGGCAGAAGTAGAAATAAATATCAGGAAACAAATACAAATAAGAATGGGCATAATTAATATTAAAAACAGACTTGAAAGAATGGAAATAACCCAAGTAAAATCCAAGCGAGATAGAATGGATAAAACAAGGAAAACAATCCAAATTTGATTGAATGGACTAAATAAGGTGATGGTCCAAACTTGATAGAATGGACGAAATAAAGTAACACTTCAACTTGATAGAATGGACTAAATCAATAATTAAATACCGCGAGGAGTGGTTGAATCTACTCGTGGCAATTTAAAGATAAACAGATTCAAGGATTTGAATCAAACAAGGAAAGAATTTTTTTCAACAAATGACTAGGAAGGTGCACCCCCTTGAAGTATACCTCTAGTAATATACTTCCAAGCTTGGCCATATGTTGTGTGACACTTCTCGGAAATTTACCAGCCAGACCCCGCTAGACTATACCGAGTATTGCATAACCGAATCCAAACTATATGAGATGTGAAAATACCATAATCGGAGCAATCCCACATAGCTGGACGTCCTTTCGCGCTTTTAGTTTAGTCATTTCGGGCAAAGGATAACAAAGCTCAAAGTGTAGCAAATCATTTTTAAGGTTACGATACACCATGAAGAAAGCTGAATTCGATAATTAATGAATCAACTATTGGGAATAATTAAAATGATCGTATATGGAAATTAATTTCATATATTTACCACCACTCGTTGATTCTATATAAGTCCTATCTCTTGGTTGAAAACGAAGCCAGACAAGTTGAGGTAGTGTTACCTCTAGGCATTACCTTGATGATGTTTTTAACCTTCAAGATAGAAACGGGTCCAAGCCCCGATGTTTAGCGTTAAAAATATAACCGGATCCTTTCCATATAAGCGATATCGATTACAGAACTGTAACGACCCAGAATTCCTGTCATTAGAAATTCGTATATTTAATTTATTTTAAATATTAACAAGTAAAATTTGTAGGTCGAATAATTTTTTTATTTCGAATATCTGGATTTAATTGGATAATTAAATCGATAATTTAATATTTGAAATTACAGAAATAATTGGAAATTGGGTTAAAAGTGATTAAAATTGATTTGTAAAGTAGTATTAAATCATATTGGAGTTAGAATGATGTTATAGAACTTTTAAAATTTAATTAAAAATTAATTTGGGGAAATTGAATATTTTAATATTTACTTAACGAGTAAAAATAGTCATTTTTCAAACAGTCTCGGATTTCTAAGAAACTAGTTTCGTCGGATCCGTAATGTTATATTATTGTAAGATTTCAAATTTCGTGTCAATCGGATTTACGGTTTGTCCGGGGCAACCAAAACGCATAGAAATTAGTTTAACCGATTTAATTTAAACTTGATCGTTTATTTCCATAACTCGTACATATGATCAAATTAGCTTCCAAAACATGTCCCATTGTGTCCGGAACGTGGGTAAAACCCTAGAAACGTTAGTCGGCATGCTTCGTTTGGAGTTCGAAAAAATTCCGGATGAATAGTGTTTTGAGAATTTTCTATAAAAGGACCTAGATCTTCCACATTTGCACAAACTGAGCTAGGGTTTACAGCCGGCCCTCATTATATTCAATGGCCGAAAAGCTCCTAACTTCTTCCATTAATCTCTTCCAATCCATCCACTTTTATCAAAAAACATCAACTACAACATTGTAGATCTATACGAGATCTATAAATCCATATGGTGATGATGGATTTTAGAGCAACGAATCAACGGCAATAGGCGTTCAAAGTCACGGTGTTTGTCCACGTTTTTCTCGACCTACGTTCAACCGAGTTCGACCTGATGGTAGGCGATGGTGCGCCTCGTGACGGCCATTCAAATGGAAGTGCTTGATCGACATGAAGTTGGTCGTAGTTCGCACGATAATTCAATGACAAGAGGCGGCTATGGGTTTCATTTGAACGCATATGACCTAATGGAGGGGAATAAAATAGCAACGGCTCTGATTTGGGGAAGCAAGATGCATGGCCAGATTTGGTTTCAGGGTTTGGAAATAAAAATAAATTTGAAAATAATTTTTTTTATAATAATTCGTTTAAATTTTAAAACTACATAACTTTTTCATACGAGGTCCGTTTCGCACAAAACGAATTGCGTTGGGTCCGTATTGACAAACACTACGCAACGGAGCTGGATTGGAGATAGTGTGAATTTTGGGTAAAATTAAACGCTCGTTTAATTTTATTCGAAACGAAGCACTACAACTGTTATTGGAAGCAAGGTGAGAACTTCTCACTCGATCGAATTTGTTTCGATTTAAATTTTAAATAGTTAGATTTAAAATTGCTTGATTTATGTGATTGGATGATGATTGTTATTGGTTGTATTGAAATAGACCTTATACGCCGCATGTTAAGCGGAGGTTATTTTATTAAACACATATACCGCGATATTCCACCTCGAAGTGGAATTGGTATTATATATGTATTTGGAGTTGATTTTCCCGCATTATATAGCGGATGAGACTTGCTTGTCTTAGTGAAATGTGATGGGGGGTTCTCGCTTCGTGTTAGGTGGCGAACGAGAGACTCGTGCCCCTACACGTCCTCTTTACGGGGTTGGTTAGGCATAACCCATGACAGTCGAAAGGCTGGCCGTAAAAGCAAGTTTCGGGTACCAGTGTAAGCCACAGTGGGTCTGGGATGGTTGCAAAGCCTACCGGTCGCCGCCGCCTCTGGGTCGTTACATTTGGTATCAAAGCATTTGGTTAAGCGACAACCTTGGCTCTGTTGGGAATTACTCATTAGAGATAGAGTCAGTAGTACTTTAGAATGAGTGTGAGTGTAATCATAGATACGAGCGCGTATTTGTTAGTGAATATAAAATTATTTTGTATTGTGTTGACTTATCGGTTGATTGTTTATAGATTCTAGTTGGTGCAGTCTAGCTAACTGTGTCGATAGGAGTTTCTAAACTCTTAAACAAGATAAACCGACACGGTATTGTTTTAAAATAGGGTAAATGAAATAATTTTACCCAGACTATTTCGTAAATAAAAGGAATGATTTTTCGAAATTATTGTGGTTGCTTGGTTATTAGGAAGTGATAATATTAAATTATTATCATCGATTATTGAATAAGAAATTGAAATCATAATCAAAAGCTGAGAAATAAATCCATATACAAATGAGATTTGTAAATATAAATTGTAAATGTGATTCATAATTTGAATGGAATTCCAGAGTAATATTTGAAAACAAATTTAAAGAATTTGAAAATTTTGAGATTTGGGAAATTTAAATTCTTTGGAGTTTGAAAATGATTTTCAAGGGTTTTGGGAAAATTGTGTTGAAGGGAAGAAAGCACTAAACTCTTTTCGGTCGCTGGCAAATAATTCCGATGATGATCGCGACATCATCGGTGTTCATTTTCGAGTTTCCATGAGAGAAATTGCTTCCGAATTATAATTAAATGGAAGTTGTTTGTGAAATTGAGTTTGGTTTTGGAAATTCAAAAGATAATTTGAATAGATTTCAAAAATAATTTTTGAAAGATTGAAAAGACTCTGAAATGTTATACAAAATCTTTATGGAATAATAAATAAGTTTGGATGACTTAGGAAATTCAAATTTAAACTGAAATTGACCTGAGTTAATTGGAATAAAGGTGAATTTTAGAAGTCTAATAGACTAAATGATTGGAATACAATTATTAAGTTGGAAAATAAATTGTGAATGAATAAATAAAATTTACAATTGCAAGTGCAAGAAAATGAAATTGAATGTTGAAATTCATTTCGAATTTTTAAGTAAATAGAACTGGAATTGGAATTAAATTTGATTTGTGAAAACAAAAGTGAAGTATTGAACTAAAATTAGTAAGTGCAACTAATTGAAGAATGACTAAATGGATAAGGTTTAAAATGAATTGAATCTAAAAAATTTTTTATGAAAGTAAATTGTATTCATATAAAATTGGAAATCCAGTGTAATATATGTAAGTGAAACCAAATGATAAATGGTTAAACAATTTTGTTAAACAAAAAGAGATATGAATTTGAGTAAGTGAAGAAATTTGACTTTGGTAAAAGTAAATAGAATTTAATTTAGAATTGGAATCTGAATGAGATTTATAAGTGGAAATTTAAGTTAAGTTAAACAAATGATGTTTGAAATGGAATATAACTTAAGTGATGTTAAATGAAGTTGATTTTGGTATCGAAGTAAAATAATAAAGTGAATTAAATAGATGTGGACTTGAGTTATATAAATGAAATTCAACCTTATTTGTTAAATGAATTAGCAATTGAATTAATAAATGGATTGAATATTAATCAATCTAATGTAAATGAATTGATATGGAATAAGGGATGTAAATGTTAATTCATTAAAAACTAGTAAATTGGAAATTGAATAATTGAATAAAAGTCAATTTAATATCAACCAATTGGAATTAAAAGTGTTAAACCAAATTGAATGTAAATTTAATAATTTGGTTATGTTGGTTATGATTTGGTTGTTATATGATTGTTAGTTGATTGTATATAATTCATTAAGTGTTAATGAAATTGAATTGATAAATGGAAAGTTGTGTAATTGAATTTGAATTGAAAGTGAACTAATGTGAATTAGTTGTAAGTAATTAAAATTTGTATCGAAACCTTATAAATTGCTTATGGGAGTTATTTTGATTGCATTGCTTATGAAAACTATGTGTTTTCTATTGAAAATTAGTGAAATGTAAATGAATTTCCTATATATTTCACTTACATGTTTAAATTGAGTAAGCACAGGTACCGGGGCTGTAGTTGGCTGGATTTGGTCATGCTAAAATGCTAATAAATAACTGCTTTGCTTAAAAATGCTAAAAAGGTACGCCTACGCAATAAAAATAGGAAATATGAACTGTTTTTCTGTTTTCCGACCGTGTGGGTCAATGTATATATATTTATGTCTATTGTGATATTGCGAAAGCTCCTCCGTACAAGGGAGACTCTGCCAAAATTTTCCATAAATTTTGGGAGTTGGAAAATTTTAGAAAATTTTTAGAAAATTTTTGTTAACAAAAAGTCAATTTCTAAATAGAAATGAAAATGTAGGATTTGAAAACTTAGTAAAGTTATTGTAAGAAGTTTAACTATGAATTTTGAAAAAGTTAAAATGTTTAAATGAATTTGAAATTTAATTTGAACAAAGGGTTTTGAAAAGTTAATGGATTTCAAGACTTTTCCTTACTTGGCAATTTCGAGGACGAAATTCTTTTAAGGGGGAAAGTTTGTAACGACCCAGAATTCCTGTCATTTGAAATTCGTATATTTAATTGATTTTAAATATTAACAAGTAAAATTTGTAAGTTAAATAAATTTTTTATTTCGAATATTTGGATTTAATTGGATAATTAAATCGATAATTTAATATTTGAAATTACAGAAATAATTGGAAATTGGGTTTAAATTGATTTGTAAAGTAGTATTAAATCATATTAGAGTTAGAATGGTGTTATAGAACATTTAAAATTTAATTAAAAGTTAATTTGGAGAAATTGAATATTTTAATATTTAATTGACGAGTAAAAATAGTCATTTTTCAAACAGTCTAAGATTTCGACGAAACTAGTTTCATCGGATCTGTAACAAATTTCATGTCAATCGGATTTAAGTTTTGTCCGGGGCAAGCCAAAACGCATAGAAATTAGTTTAACCGATTTAATTTAAATTTGATCGTTTATTTCTGTAACTAGCACATATGATCAAATTAGCTTCCGAAACATGTCCCATTGTGTCCGAAACGTGGGTAAAACCTTAGAAATGTCAGTCGGCACGCTTTGTTTGGAGTTCGGAAAAATTCCGGATGAATAGTGTTTTGAGAATTTTCTATAAAAGGATCTAGATTTTCCACATTTGCACAAACTAAGCTAGGGTTTACAGCCGGCCCTCATTATATTCCATGGCCGAAAAGCTCCTAACTTCTTCCACTAATCTCTTCCAATCCAACCACTTTTATCAGCAAACATCAACTACAACATTGTAGATCTATACGAGATCTATAATTCCATACGGTGATGATGGATTTTAGAGCAACGAATCAACGGAAATAGGCGTTCATAGTCGCGGTGTTTGTCCACATTTTTCTCGACCTACGTGCAACCGAGTTCAACCTGATGGTAGGCGATGGTGCGCCTTGTGATGGCCATTCAAATGGAAGTGCTTGATCAACGTGAAGTTGGTCGTAGTTCGCGCGATAATTCAATGGCAAGAGGCGGCTACGGGTTTCATTTGAACGCATATGACCTGATGGAGGGGAAGAAAATAGCAACGGCTCTGATTTGGGGAAGCAAGATGCACGACCAGATTTGGTTTCAAGGTTTGGAAATAAAATAAAATTGAAAATAAATTTTTTATAATAATTCGTTTAAACTTTAAAACTGCATAACTTTTTCATACGAGATCCATTTCGCACGAAATGAATTGTGTTGGGTCTGCATTGACGAACACTACGCAATGGAGCTGGATTGGAGCTGATTGGAGCTAGTGTGAATTTTGGATAAATTAAATGCTCGTTTAATTTTGTTTGGAACGAAACACTGCAACTGTTATCGGAAGCAAGGTGAGAACTTCTCACTCAATCGAATTTGTTTCGATTTAAATTTTAAATAGTTAGATTTAAAATTGCTTGATTTGTGTGATTGGATGACGATTGTTATTGGTTGTATTGAAATAGACCCTATACGCCGCATATTAAGCGGAGATTATTTTATTAAACACATATACCGCGATATTCCACCTCGAAGTGGAATTTGTATTATATATGTATTTGAGTTGATTTTCCCGCATTATATAGCGGATGAGACCCTATTGCGCCGCATAATAGCGGATGATATTTTATATAAACTCATGTACGGCGATATCTCGTCTTGAAACGGGATTGGTATTGTGCTAACATCTGTGGATGCAGGGAAATAGGTTGGAGGGATGCAACTGGATTCCTCAAATAATTGAATTTGTTTCAATGTTGTCTGTTGATTATTTATACTCTGTGTGATTATCTTTGTGATTGAAATCGTTGAAGGCTAAAATTTAGCCGAATAAAATTTTGGTATCATTAGATACCAGAAATAAATAAAAATTATATTTTTGAAAATTCAGGTTGGAAGTTTATATTAAAATTTATTTTTGAGAATTGGGTAAATTTAAAAGAAGGAATTCTAAAATAATAAAATTTTGTTTTTATAATCTTATTGAATAAAATTTCAAAATATGGGAAAAACTTAAATAAATGGATTTCGGGTAATATTATTCAAAGGTTGAAGAATTTATTCAAAATACGAATTTTTAAAGAGTTTGAAAAATAAAAAAAATTGTTTTCTTTAAAAGAAATTTATTTTTAAAAGGAAATAAATTTTTAAAAAATCCATTTGAAAATTTATTTGGTGTTTTAAAAAGAATTTAGAATCAGTTTGAAAACTGATTTGGGGTTTAGTAGAAATTGATTTCAATTTGAGATTTGAATGAAATTCACTTGGTGTTTAATTTCTTGGGAAAAAATCATTATGGAATTTGATTTGGTTGTTTTTGAAATCGATTGAAAAATTGAATTGGTGTTGAAAGTGAATAATTGAAATCGATTTGAAAATCGTATATCAATAGATATTTTGAAAATGTGAATTCACATGGAATTTACAAAGAAAAGGGAAATTTGTTTTAAAATGAACATTGATTTATTTTTGAAGCATGGAAATAAATTTACGGATTTGGAACGTAAAACTAAAGTAAATTAGTAAGGATTTATTTAATTGGTTTAAATGAACCATTTTGAAATGAAAGTGTATTATCCCTGTAAAGCTGAATAAAATTTCTGAATAGTTTTGAAAGTTACACACACACACACACACACATATATATATAATTCTAGAATTGGTTTTGAAAAGGATACTTTGGAGAAATTAACTTCTTAAATTGTTTTGAATCCTTTAAGTAAAGATTTATTAAGTTGATATAGAAATGATTATTTCTAAGATTTAATCAATAATTGTTTTAGAAAATAGTTATTTAAATAGTTATACTCTATCTACTAATTTTATTTTGAAAATTAGTTTGGACTTAAGTTATATGTAATATTGGTATAGTACTTTTATAACTAATATTTTAAGTAAAGTGTTTAAAGAAAAATAGTTGTATTTCAAAGTGTTTTTCCCGATATATTTTGGATAGGTGTTATAAATTATTTTTAAAGTATTTAAACTCGGCAGATTTCCGGTGAAAATGAATAAATATTTGGAAGTGTTTCCGCGTAAGGAAAATGATTTGAAATTTGTTTTCAAAAGTTGTAAAGGTGAAAAGTGATTTGAAATTTGTTTTCAAATGGTTGAAGTGTGGAAAAATATATCTTGTAAAGATATTTTTGGAAAATAAATAATTTGGGAAATTATTTAGAATCTGGTGATGTTGTGCATATCTATTGATAGTTAAATAACCGACTATCAATATTTACCTTTAAATGGGTATTTGTTGTGATTTTCTTGAATTTGAATGCTACACTTATTTTAAAATAAGAGCTCGTTATTCGGTTTAGCCGGGAGAGGACCTTTGGGTCATAAATCCTATTCCGAATAGTGATACGTCGTAATGAAGAGCATTTGAAGACCGGATATTTTCGAAAATGTAAGGATTGCCGTTGAATGTCTCTACATCGGCTGATCCCCGATATAGAGATTTTATCACCCTTTGTGATGAGAATTCTGGACGTGATTGGTGAGTATCTGGATTGCAAGGGATTCTTTGAAAGTGCCTTCAGTTACGTTCGATCCCGGAACGGACTTTTATGGATGTGTGTCTGACGTTACAATTTGAGATGTAAAGCTGGTTTCTATCAAATACATTTCTGTTGGTGGCGGAGAATTTATTCTCTTAGCTTAAAACCCTTCTTTGAGATGTACGAGCTCAGAGGTTATGTAGTTTATGGTTACTAGTGATATATACCCAATTTGGTAACGTGGCATGCTGAGTGCTGCTGATCATTTGTTGATCAAAGCGTGGCTTTTGTGAAAAGCGTAGCTTTGTAGACGAGACTTCGTCGAACCTCATAACCCGGTAATGGTCAAAACAAGAAGAATGCAGCAAGATTATTTGAGGATAGGGTATGTACATTTCCTTCTTGCTAGAGGTGGTATTATGGTATGGAGCCCAGATACTTAACCTATGTAGTTGCTGCAAATTTATTTCTTTGTGGTTGTTGGTGAATCCCGGGATAAAGGTCGGTTACGACCGGGGGATGGCATACTCGTGTCAGTAGTTACCTAGTTCAGAGGTAACCCGGCCTTGTGTTGGCAGAGATCCAGTTAGGTTCTTGGGGCGTCCTTCCAGAGGCGTACCCATGCGACAATGGGAAATTCCTTGGCCTGACCATTTTTTGAATATCCAAACTCCAATTCGCACCTTGTACGGTTTTAGTTGTAGAACTTGCCATTTACTTATGGTGGTCACCACTGTTTAGATGGTAGCTATAGTAGGCATAGTTCGGAATGTCTATGCTGGCTAAGATTTATATTATACTTTCGAAATGTTTTCCTACACTTTGCACTTATAGTAATAATATCAAAGAAATTTGCATATCAAGCATGTATGACTATCATAAGGAGAAATCTCCTCCAATTCTGCGTTTGCATTGTGTGTGTGGCGGGAGGCCTTATGCTAGTTTCATTTTCCAAAAGCATTGCGGATGTATTTTAAAATATTTCTTTGTTTGTTTTTAAAGATATAACTGTTTTAAGTTCTCACACCAGTCCCATGACTGACCTGGAGTTTATTGTTCCCTTCCTAAACTCTGGGTGCCCATCATTTTCCACACGGGTAGCCTAGAGTCAGGTTATCAGGTCATTCTAGAATTCAGGAGATGCTGTGGAGATCAGGAGCAAGCTGGATGGCGAAGCGTATCACTTGTATATGATATTATCTTTTCCGCTGTGTATTCAGTTGTTAGGACAGGTTTATGTAACTGTCTATTATTGTGTGGTGTTGTATATTGACTCTGATGATGTAATGTATAAAATGTACAGTTCTTTTGATTTAAAGATTATTCATTTATCTATTATATGTTGTTCCGCTGCGATTGTGAGATTCTGATATTGTTTTCTGTTGCTTCTTCTTTCTTTCTTCTTCTACCTCTTCTTCTTTAACCCTAACAATTCGGTTCTCCGGTCTTCGATTGCTCGGCAGTTGATACAGTGGACGTATTAATGTCGATTTTCGAAAGTCGAAAATCTTGAGTCGTTACAAGAACTATTCTTCCATAAGTGAAATCTAACTTTAATGTTTAAAAGAAAATGAACTTGTGCTTGATTTCCATATTATAGTATTGGTAAAACATTTTTATAAATACTTTTTCAAAATGTTCTTTTATAAGACAAAATTTATAATACTAAGTGTATAAAAAAAAGGCAAAAAACAAATGTCGTTAAAATGTTGTTTACTATAAACCCAAAAACAATTCACACTTAGCTTTATTTATAAATAACCCTCTTTAAAGGATTTAAAACAATATTAAATTTATGAACGGTTATTTATAAATTTAAAACAATATTTAGTATCCCAAAGGATAATAAAGCAAGTCAAATACCTTTATAAATTTAAAACAATATTAATTATCCCAAAAGATAACCGATCACATTTATAATCTCTTTTTACAAATCCATTATCTTTAATAAAATAGTTAATAATGTCCAAACACTTTTATATCATCTAACTTAACTTTAAATCTCTACTAAATTAGTTTATTAACTTTAAAAATATTAAATCAGTTAATTAACATAAAACACTTTTATTATATTAGTCAATCTACTTTAATAATGAATCAATTAATTAACTTTAAATATCAATAACTAAAAAGATTATTTAAATTCAAATGATCATTAATTAAATGAATAAGTAATCTCAAACATCATTAATTAAAATGATTAAATAATTTTAAATGCCATTAATTAAATAATTAATTAAGCTCAATACATTAATTAAATTAACAAAATTCAAACCTCATTAGTTAAAATAATGAATTGAAACATCATTTGCCAAAATGATTTATTTAATTATAAAATATCATTAATTAGAATGATTTAACTAAATTCCAAATACAATTAATTAAAACAATTAGTTAAATTTAAAACAATCATTAATTAAATGATCGATTAATTTCAAATATCATTATTTAAATTGATTAATTACTTTTAGAAATCATTAATTTAAATGATTATTGATTCCAAATACGGTTAATTAAAATGATTATTTAAAATTCATTTAAATAACTAAAATAATTGATTAGACTAAAATAATCATTAGTTGAATGATTAATTAAATCTTATCTCATTTAATCAAAAGATAAACCAATTTTAAAACGCAGTAATTGAATGTTAAATAATTTCAAAATCAATAGTTAACATGATTAATTATTTTAAATTGTCATTAATCATAATGATTAATGATTTTTAACATTCTATTTAGGGAAACACTAGCTCAAGTTCATACGATAGAGTTTTTGGGATGGAAGTTAATAAATGACGATATAGCTAAATCGCTATAACGACACTTGACAAGTTAAATGGAATATCAGGATTTATTTTCAGATATCCATTAACATAACAGCTCAAGGATATAAATAAATAATTATTGGCAAGAACCTTTCAGGGTCTCTCTATAGATTTTCCCTACAAAACAATGGTTATGGTAATATATATATATATATATATATATATATATATATATAATCATATGAGTTCGTAACGATCAAATTAATTTGTCATCAATTTTCAAAACGGCAATTCGACCAAATAAGTAATCAAAAATCTAACTAACATCCATGCAATCAATAATCATTTAAAATAACATAGACATGATATAATAAAATTCAATGTGAGTTAAACTCACATTGATTTTCGTTTTCGCTGAAACGTTCCGATTTGGATTAAAACCGAATGGCGGTTCGATTTTATCATAAATCCCAACAAGCTCCAAATCCAACCAAACCTATTCCATTGCATAAATCTCTACGACACGAGTCAAACACAAAAAACGGCGTTTGAATCTGACCTCTTACTCAAAAGTTATCGACTTAATAGTTATCGTCCATTTAAAATTATAATAAATAACTTTATATAAAATACAACCCTTCTACCTATCTTCCCCAAATAATCGAACATGCATGATGAACACACCATGACCGTGCATAAGGAATCACTGGCACGAAGCTTTGATTGTCGAAGCTTGAATCTGACGACTCCAACGATCTTATCTCCTCGATCTCCCCCACCCGATACCTTGGTGACAAAGTCGCACCTCCCTATGACGATGCGACCTGATGGGTCCACACACTGCTCCCTGAATGATGCAATCACCAAACGACCACCGCGCCGCCTTGAACTTCGGCCAAAGCTGCTCTCCCACCCCATGAACTCAATACCATACTCGAAACGAGCTAAAATCGCCTAAATCAAACACAAAGTTCAACCCTAGCCTCGCTGCTGTGAACTGCCTCTACACAAATGAGATCGCATCATACCATTGGCATACTAGAATGAAGATCACATCGATAAGATTCCAAAGATACAAGTTTGAGGATTTTTAGTTGATCGCGGCTTGAGATATTAGTTTTTTTTATTAAAGAATCCTCATTTAATTTTCTTATCACTAGCAACTATAAACTGAAGAAACGGTATGGATGATAGGTGAGAGGGTATGGGCCAGGTGGGTGATGGGGTATGGGCAAGTATGGTTGAGTATGGCTGATATAATACACACACACACACACACACACACACACACATATATATATATATATATATTATTTTAAAATTTAAAATATTATACAAAACATACCCAAAAATCTCGAACTCCAAAAGAGTCGTGCTGCTTGACGTTCTTTATGTTATACCTTTATTCCGAATGCAGTGGAACTAGTTTCAAGGCCTAATTCGATCATATGCAGAAGATAGCTTTTAAAACGCAGTTATTATATTAAATTTCTGAAATTAATTTCTATGCGATTCGAACTCGCACGACCATACAGTTTATCTGATGGCTATGAAATTCGACGGCAAAACCTAATTCACTATTACGGATCTAATGAAATTACTTTCGTCAAAATCCAAGACAGCGCCCCGAAGGGTTAATTTCACATATTTATATCGTTTTATATTTAATTCTCGATGCTTATCCGATCTATTTATATTTATAAATAAATTTACAAATTGAATTCGCCACTATTGTCTATTAATTAAAATGGGCTTAATAATATTATTAAATCCGTTTAACTATCATTAAATTTCATAATTCAAATTTTAAACATTCCCTATATTTGAATTATAAGTTATGAACATCCAAAATCTAATTATTTTAAATATTTAAAATCAATTCAACATATAAAATCAAATCACCGGATTTCTAGGTTGTTACAATATATTAGATTTGTACACTAATAGCCTTATATAAAATGACTGGATTTAGAAATCAATCATTTGTGAATCCGGGTTGAAAACGTGCATCGAAAGTGTGTAATTCTCCAATGATTCATTGAACAATCTCTGTGGTATAAAACATCGAAGTGTATTCAATAATTCACAAATCACGAATTCGGAAAATATCAATGAAATTGGCATTAAATGCAGTATTAAAATTTAGCACTCAACTTCTGGAATTCAATAGGGAAACAAGTGACAAATGGGTCGATCGGGAAACACCAGGACATAGCCTAAATGTTAAGTTCAGGCTACAACTGGTGCACTGGCTAGACCAACCGGTTCACCGATTGGTTCGCCAGGGCTGACATCCAGGCGATTCCCATGACCTTCCGTCAGTCTGTTTTTGCTCATTCTTCCTTTGTTACTTCTCCAACGATCTAAGATAATGAATAGGCAGTTATGCATGCATATAAACATGTATAATTGGATGAAATTCGTGTATGGTGGGTTTCAGTATACAACAAATTCAGTTCAATAAGATAATGAATCCGTCAACAAGTTGAAATCATATCACAACAGCAACCATTTATCTAAGGGTAGAATTTGTGAGATAAACTCATCTATACAAATCCAGAATGAAAGATTAGAGCATAGAATCTCCTATGCGTTTCTAATTCAACCTCAACCTAGGTTATAAACATAGATTAGATAGGAACTGATCAAAATCAGAAATAAAAAACTGAATTAAATCATTAAATTGATGCATAGATAGATAGTGGAGTTTACCATTTATCAAAACACACTAAAATAGATTAAAAGCCCTTTGAGTTCGGTCTTTAATTTGCAAATTTAAGGATTTAGGGTTTTTTGTGCTTAGAGAAATTTAAGTTTCTTGTTTTGAAATAAAAATGAAAAGTGACAAATGATGTACGCACATTTTCTCATTTCTATTTCTTTTGTTTTGGGCTAAGTGGGTAAAGAATGTGGATCCATTAGCCAAGCATTGCTAATTCTTTCAAAACCAAAGTGTTACTAATTTGTTGTGTTTCATTTTAACACTTATACATACTAATTTAATTAAAAAACATTCTAATTTAACTAACATGATTTAAAATTTCCACGATGTAAATAACACGTCCAAATCTCACTTTTATCAATATTGAAATATTTTATCAAAATTATTACAACTTATAAAATAAAAGGTCATTCTCCGTACTTTTAGTTAAATGAACCATTAATATAGAAACTATATTTTAACCGATGAATTGTTTTCATACAACTTATATATTCACTTTCTCCAAAATTATTCTTATATATATAAGAGTTAAATAGCATAAAAAGAAAATTACCTGATTTATTAAACTCCAAATCCATTTTAATTTAAAAGTACAAAAATATTCAAATTCCCCAAATTCATTCAATTAATTAATTAAAATTAATCAAATCATATTTTAAAAATTAGATTCTAGGTAATCTACACCGGGGTTGTTACAAACTCCTCGGTATAAAAATTGTGTCCCCGCAATTTTCCTTAAGGGAAAGTCAATAACATTACAACGATGCATCTATCAAAAAGGATAAAAATCATAAGCATGAAATAATTCAAAACAAGAGTCTCACCACTAATGAGCACGAGAAAGTATTTCTGGATGCATTTGCTTGATGAACTCTCTAGTCTCCCACAAACAGTTCTTTGGATTGCTAGACCATTGGACTTTAACGAGCCAAACGTCTTTATTTCGAAGGCGTTTAACCTCCAATGAAATAATATGAATAGGTCTATGCTCATAAGTACGGTCGGGTGAAATCTCAAGCCCTTCAAGAATTCTTAGCTCAAGAATAGAATCTGAACCACAAAGATACTTCCGAAGTTGAGAAACATGGAATACATCATGAATACCGGAGAATTGGGTAGGAAGAGATACCCTATAAGCAACAAGGTCGATACGCTCAGTGATAGTGTATGGTCCAATATATCTTGGAACCAACTTTCTAGAATGAATGAACTGCATCACACCCTTCAATGGAGACACACGAATAAAGACTTGATCTCCTACGGAGAATTCCAAGGCCTTTCTCCTATTATCCGCATAGGATTTCTACCTACCTTTTCCTCTTTCATTCTCTGTCGAATGAGATCGATCTTCTCAGAAGCTTCACGAATAGAGTTGGAGCCTAAAATAAACTTCTCCCCAGACTCAAGCCAATAAGCAGGTGACCGACACGGCCTTTCATAAAGGGCCTCTAAAGTAGCCATGTTGATACTAGACTGTAAACTATTGTTGTAAGCAAACTCAATAAGGTAGTTATGATCTTCCTAACTCCCACCAAAGTCAAGAATATAAGCATAAAGTAAATCTTCCAATATCTTATTAACTTGCTCCATCTGCTCATCTATTTGGGGATGATAGGCAGTGCTGAAATTAAGCTTTGAACCCAAAGCTTTATGGAGACTTTTCCAAAATCCGCTTGTAAACAAAGGATCCCGGCCACACATAATGGCACTAGGGACGCCATAAAGTCCTATAATCTCCTTAGCTTAGATCTTAGCAAGCTGAGAAGTAGTCTGATTGGACGTAACAGGAATAATGTGGGCTGATTTGGCTAAAGGATCAACATTTAACCACAAGCTATCATGGATAGCCCTCGAACGAGGAAGAATATCGATTAAGTCCAAAGAAACCTGAAAAGGAAAAAGGAAGAATAAGATTACGATCATTACAAGATTAACACAAAAGAGGATTCAACTGTGAACTTATGAAAGTAAGCTTATAATACCTAGTCTCATTTCCACATCGGGACCTCCAATGGCTTAAAATTCCACTGGGATGCTGATACTGAGCTTTAACAAGCTGACAAGTCAAACAATGCTTCACCAACGCTGCTATGTCCCACTTCTTCCCAATAATAAAGATGCTTCATATCGGATGAATAATATACTTAGAGCGATGACACTCCCCAAGAATATCTCTCCTAAGATCACCATCATCGGGAATTCAAAGCCAACTACTTCTACGAATACAACCATGAGCACCAATAAAAAATCCTTCAACTCTCGGGAAACAACACTACACTGCTAAAAAAGATGAGATAGATTGGGATCACACTTCTAGCCTTTTACGATCCGATCCAGAAAACAAGGATGGGCCTCTAAGCTAAACAACAAGATGGAAGAACTACAATCCATAATATGATTTCCAATCTCACAAGAAGATAGAATCTCAAGATCCTTCCACTCGGCTAACATCAAAGAAACAACATCCAGCTTCATACGGCTAAGAGCATCTGCTACTCGATTCCCCTTTCCTAGAGTGTACTGAATATCAATATCGAAGGAAGCAAGGATTTCGAGCCATCTCTGTTGTTGCATATTAAGCTCCTTCTAAGTGAATAAGTACTTCAATGACTTATGATCGGTCTATAGCACAAAGCTCTCACCCAATAAATAATGATGCCAAATCTTTAAAGCAAAGACTGTAACTGTGAGTGCCAAATCATAAGTGGTGTCTCTCACCTCATCCGGCTTCAACCACCACATGGAAAAAGCAAAAACATTGTCTCACTGCATAAGGACAGCACCCAAACCAAATCTACTAGCGTCCGTATAGACCATAGGGTCTTGATTCCCATCCGGAACCACAAGAACATGAGCGTTGGAAAGGAGTTCCTTCAACTTCTGAAAAGAAGCTTCACATTTATTCGACCAAATATACCTAACTCCTTTTCTAGTCAAAGAAGTAAGAGGTAAGACGATCTTGGAAAATTCCTTTATGACTCGATTGTGATAACCCGCCAATCTAAGAGAACTACAAATCTTTGATATATTATCAGGCCTCTTCCAATTATGAATAGCTTCGATCTTCGATGGATCAATAGAAATACCTTCTTTGGAAACTACATGCCCCAAGGACTTCACTTGCCTCCACAAAAAGTGGCGCTTAGAAAATTTGGGTTTCAATAGATTCTTCCTAAGTGTTTCCAAAACAATCCCAGGATGTTCCACATGCTCTTCCTTAGATTTAGAATAAACAAGAATATCATCGATGAATATAAGAATGAATCAATCGAGAAATTCTCGAAAAACATGATTCATGAGATCGATGAAATAAGCAGGAGCGTTCATTAATCCGAAAGGCATAAGAGCCACTCATAAGAACCATGATGGGTACAGAAGGAAGAGGAATGAAATCCATAGGCACATGGAGCTGATGAAATTCGGTCACTAAGTTTAGTTGGGAAAAAACTTTAGCACCGCAAAGCTGATCAAAAAGATCGTCGATCCTAGGCAAGGGATACATATTCTTAATAGTATGTTCGTTAAGATTGCAGTAATAAACGCAAATCCTAAGAGTACCATTAGCCTTCTTCACAAACACGATAGAAGCTCTCCAAGGAGAAGAACTAGACTGGATAAACTACTTCGCTTCCAACTCCAATAACTGCTTCCTCACCTCCTCATTCTCTTTGGTAGACATCCGATAGGGAGGATGACTAACTGGATGAGCACTAGGAATAAGATCAATTTAGATCGCCCACTTGGGAGGCAACCCCAAAACGGGTTCAAAAATATCGGGATGATCACAAATAATAGAAATTCGAGAAATATCATCGTTTACCCGAGCCTTAAGAGAAAATAAGGATGCTTCCGAATTAGAATCAACATCATGAAGAATGATAGAAATCTTCTTAACGGATTCTAGATATCTAAGATAAATAGTTCGTTTGGGACATAGGATATGGACTTCATAATGGTTATGCCAATCCATATCCAGAATCATTGCAGACCCAAGATAATGCATAACTTGAGGATCGGGACGAAAAGAATGACCGCATAAGATGATCTCGACATCTTTATAAAGCATACTAAGGGTTAAGGAGCCGTCGACCAGGTTCACAATTCTCAGTGAAGTCACTAAGAACACAACATCCAAAGATAAAGCATCAACAAGTTTCTTTGATACGAATGAGTGAGATGCACCCGTATCGAAGAGAACCTGAATAGAAAGGTTCTGAAAGACAATTACACCTTCAAGAACATAAGGAGATATACCTCGATGCTGAGAAGATCCACCTGAAGCTTGCACAACACTAAGCTTCCCAGAAGTAAGGTCTTTAGCTGTTAGAGGATAAGATGCTACTAGATTACTTTCCTTCTTGCAATAACGACAAATATGAGCTTTAGTACAACCCTTAATCAAATACTCCTTAGAAACGTAATTGAAGCGCTCTCCTTTAGTTTGCTGTGATGGAGTAGAATTAGAACCTTGTTTCTATGATATTCTTATTAGGATGAAAGGGCTTCGACTTGTTGAATGGTTGCTTCTTCTTCGAATAAAGCTCTTCTTCTCCGCTATGTCTTCCTCACTACTATCTTTTTCGACCACATCAAGCTTAAGGGGCGAATCAACTAACTCGTCAAATGAAACCTTCAATTGCAACATCAATGCTTTTATAAGATGCTTCTTTAGACCATCCACAAATCTTTGATTCTTCTTTAGTGGAGTACTTATATGCTCAACTCCGTATTTGGAAAGGGCTTCGAAGGTCGATACATGCTCTGCTACAGAAGACTTCCCTTACTTCAACTCAATAAACCTCTTAGCTAACGAGGCTTTCTCCAATTCCTAAACGAATTTCAACTCAAATTGTCCCCTAAAATTCTCCTAAGAAAGAGTAGACTCATCCACCTCCACTATAAAAAGCTTATACCAATCAAGAGCTCGCTCTTGGAGCTAACTAGAAGCTACCTGGACCCTCTGTTGATCATCAAGACCAATGCAAGAATAGATCCACTCACATGTCCTAAGCCATGCCTACACCTTGGTCACACTCTCAGAACCTCAAAAAAGCTTACCACCAAGATGTGTAAAGTCATTGCACATACGTGGAAAACTCGATTTGTGAGAAGAAGGACCCAGAGGAGGTCCAGTAAGCTGAGCATTCCTAACAAGTTCTATAATCTGCTTGACGGACAAAAGTATTATGTTCGAAGAAGGGCCACTGGACTGCCCGCCAACAGAACGAGCAGGTGGTCTACCATCAGCCATCTAAGATTTTGAAAGGAATAAAATAAGACAAAAGATTATTCAAGAGTCATACGATTCGATGTTTGGAATTTTAAGATAGACACTAAGGAATATGCTTCATTAAAACTTAAGAGATTCTTAAGACTTGCCTAATCCATGATTCGTATCTGTAATATCATACTTTGTTCTGAACTTAACTCCGATACCAAGTTATGATGCCCCACCCCGAGACCCACACTAACTGAGAATATTACAAAGTAATATTGTCGACTAGTGCATAGAATAGGGCTGGTTAGGAGCAACCATCCATGAATTTTACTTTAAGCGAGCATTGAAACGTCGATTAATATGTTATACATTTCTTAAATCAGATGGAATCGACGTATACAATTCAGGCTTAAAACAAAATTACCGTGGCTATAATAAAAATTTAGAACAACATATAAATATACAAATAACAAAATATCAGATCAGTCACGGCGGAATATATTAGATATAAGTTTGAACCGACACATAATAATTACACGATGTTAACCACACATATACAAAGTGCTACATCTCAGAATGAATACACACACAAAAGGAGTCTAATCTCAACCAAAGATACTACGTAATGTCAAATATATACATAGGATGACAAAAGAGAACTACTAGCTAACAGGTAAGATATCCACTCTAAAGCTTCAAGCTGAAAGACCTGAAACATCTCAGTCTAACCCGAGCATTATAAAATTAATACGGGTCAGTCTAGAGTAAGATAAATATGTTAACAAAACTAAGTGATAGATAAAGTTATCTAGATCTCAATTATAAACTTATACCGACAAATATCAAACATGCATTGATAACTTCATATCACCAAACACAAAAATTCATAACAGCTTCTTAAAAGCAAAACCTCCGAAATGATTCGGTGATAATACAACAATGTTAAATCTAGAAATCTCACAAATAGAAATCCAGAACTCTCATAAATAAAGGGGGCGCAAAACTCCAAGATTGGAGAAATAAATTCACCTACATGCATGTAACTCCACGATAGATGTATAAGTCTATAAACATTAAGATAGGCACGAGACCTATAAACATCGAAATAAGTATAAAACCTATGAACTCCAAGATAGGTATGAAACCTATAAACATTGAATAGGAACAAGTCCTATAAACATCAAAGGTGAGTCATAAACTCATAGAAAAGCGTTAAGTACTTTTACATAGCAATCGAATAGATAATGACCATGTGTTCAATACCATACAGGTTTACTTAAATATTCACTGTATAATAGTAAACTCCACACATATGTAATAATAATTCAGTCAAACAAGTCCAAGAGTTAATTAAGAAAACCAGCACGAGCATTTCATACCACTCGTTTTATTTAACCATTAAATTAGTTTCTCATTCGATTGATAACGTGCAATTTTATGGAAATATTTCTCTATTAAAACTACTTTAAAAATATTTGTTTACAATGGAAATATATATATATATATATATATATATATATAAGTAAACTTTTCACACTATTGTTCCAAAATATTTCTAAACCCTTGCATTTGAGAATAGATAGTGTATATATATATTATTGAAATACATTGCATGAATATATATATATATATATATATATTAGATTTGTACGTAAATTGTCTTGTACAAAACGATTGGATTTAGAAATCAATCATTTGTGAATCCAGGTTGAAAATATGCATCAAAAGTGTGTAATTCTCCAAAGATCCATTTAACAATCTCTATGTTATAAAACATCAAAATGAATTCAATAATTCACAAATCACGAATTCGAAAAATATCAATGAAATTGGTATTAAATGCATTATTAAAATTTAGCAATCAACTTCTGGAATTCAACAGGGAAACAATTGAAAAATGGGTCGACTGGGAAATACCGGGATGTAGCCTGGATGTCAAGTTCTGGCTACAACCAGTGCACCAGTTCGACCAACTGATCTACCAATGACTCACTCCGGCTAACATCTAGGCGATTCCGGTGGTCTTCCATCGATCCATTTTTGCTCATTCTTCCTCTGTTTCTTCTTTAGAAATCTTAGGTACTGAATATGCAACCATGCATGCATATAAACATGTATAATTGGATAAAATTCATGATGTCATATGGCGGCTTTCAGTAAATAGCGAATCAAATTCAATTAGATAATCAATCCATCAACATATTGAGATCATATGCACTTCAAATTCAACCATAATCATATCACAGTAGCAACCATTTATCTAAGGCTAGAATTCTTGAGATAAACTCACCTATACAAACCCGGAATGTAATATTAGAGCTTAGAATCTCCTGTGCATTTATAATGTAACCTCAACCTAGGCTATGAACAAAGATTGGATGGGAAGTGGTCAAAATTAGAAATCAAAACTGAATTAAATCATTAAATTAATGCATAGATAGTTAGCGGTGATTGCCTTTTATCAAAACACACTAAAATTGATTGAAAGCCCTTTGATTTCACTCCTTAATTTACAAATTTAGGGATTTATGGTTTTTTGTGCTTAGAGAAATTTAATTTTCCGGTTTTAAGATAAAAATGGGAGGTGAGAAACAATGTAGGTAATTTTTCTCATTTTTTTGGGATAAGCAGATGAATAACGTAGATCTATTAACCAAGCATTGCTAACTATTTCAAAACCAAAGTGTTACTAATTTTTTATGTTTCATTTTAACACTTTATACGTACTAATTTAATTAAAACAACCTTCTAATTAACTAACATTTATTTCTAAAATTTCCACGATATGAATAACATGTCAAAATCTCACTTTTATTAATATTGAAATATTTTATCAAAATTAATAACAACTTATAAAATAAAAAGTCATTCTCCGTATTTTTAACAAAATGAACCATTAATATAGAAACTATATTTTTACCAATGAAATTGTATTCATACATTTTATTTATTCATTTTCTCCAAAATTATTTTTGTATAATTAAATATAAGGGTTAGATAGCATAAAATGAAAATTCATTAAATTCCTAATTTATTAAACTCGAAATCCATTTTAATTGGCGATACAAAGTTTACAGATTCCTCAAATTCATTCAATTAATTAATTTAAATTAATTAAATCATATTTTAAAAAATTAGATTCCAGTTAATCTCGACTAGGGTTGTTACAAAGACCATATACCAAATTAAGCTTGTACTTATACCTGAAAGTTAGTTTTTAAGACAATAATAAATGTCAATGGAGCGGATACATTAAACTTATTATACTATTAATAACCTAGTGTGAACTCGTGCAATGCATACGGATCATAGTTAACCTCTTTTAAGTGTCATTGGTATATTTAAAAAAATGTTCGGGTTGCAGCACCCATTTAAGGATGTATTTTTTTGTTAATGGAAGGACATTTTATAGGAGCATTTAAAAGGGACATGAATGAGAATTGTTTAACGAAAAAAGAAAGCTTTCTTCTGTTGCAAAAGAGACATTTGAAGGATTAATTAATTATTTTGTTATTTTCTAATTATGTTTGAAAGTGTTAATTATTTGAGTTGGAAAGGAAACCGTGCTTTAGAAGGGGGTCCAAATGTTAATTATCATCAATTAGTGTTGACGTTAGATGTTAACAGATCAATTTGAGTAGTTCTTTCCAATGGAACAAAATAGTGGACTCCGTTTATGATGCGTTGGATGCTCCTTGAGTAAAAATTTACTGCAAAGTTGCCTAAGTTCTCACACTTGCACCACATGTTACATATTAGTGATATATTTAATACAATTCTACGTTGTAATAATTATATATTTCTAGATAGGGTATGTAATCTTTGCAAGCAAAACATTATTTAGTTAGATTATGCATTGAACAAATTAAGTGCTTACACATAAAATCACAATAGCATATGAAATGTCATATGGAACATCACAATATTCTAAAAACATATCTCACTGTAATAAAATAGACATGACCGAAATACTTTACATGCTTTTAATTATATAAAGTTGAACGCATTCATACGCATATAGAGAAGGTTTATAATTTATGTGGTTTCAAATGGAACATAAGTCAGTCGTGAAAAACAGGTTCAAACTAAAGCAAAGCACAATAAGGCAGATAATACAATAACCAACACAAATTAAGTGTACCAACAAATATCTTACACATTAAATCCAATGTAAATCAAAACGTTACATATAATATAAATTTAAATGTAGAACAAAATAGTTAAAGCAATCGGTAATAGATTCAGTTATTGTATATCATAAATTTAGTTATGGTATCTTACTCGTATGAATTTGAATTCTTTATCAATAACCACCATCTTTTGTGGGGGTTCATCTACAACACTATCATTGGTTACTAATTCATTCACTTCATAATCTTAAATTTTGTCTTGAAATGGTAGAAACACATGAATAAACCAAATGATTCCATATAAGATATATGATGTTAAATTTATTATGTGAAATGCCTAATATGTTACCATTTAACTTTAGTTTTATAGTCAATACTATGTTAAATTTTTACCATTTTCTAGTACATAATAGAAATGTAAGTTATAATTCACCATAGCTTTAGCTCATTAATTTATCATGTTGATATGTTGATTTATTCCCGTTGTTGGACATAATGGTAAAGCCCACGTAGACATGCTATACATCAATTGATCTATAAATTTCAACACGTTACTTTATAGTACTTCTTAGACTTTGCATGTAATTTGAATCCATATGGCATTACAAATTGAGAGGAATATATTATATTGGATTTATATATATGGTTAGTTAGATAAGTTGATACAAAAAGGTAAATGTATTTGAAGAATACCACCCATATTGATGCATGTCTCAGTTGTTGGATGCACGCACATATTTTTGCATAGACGATTACATTCATATGCAAGCAAAACAAAAGAATTTTATATTTGAAATGGAAAACATGTCTTGTGATATGCACAATCAGAAGCTTAATCTATAAACATTAACTTACACGCGAAAGTGATAAACAATAACCTTTTGCGCATCAACCTACAACTAGTTCAAATAAATTATCATTTCTTGTTCAATCTACTAGATGTATAAAACATTAGAAAAATATTAAATTAGAGGCAAGGTATGTGACAACCCGCTATTTTTAAAATCTAAATTCAATTACGTCAAATACATTTACAACTAATTTCAGATATTAAAAGCAGTGGATCGTGGGTAGATAAAAAGATTAAAATTTTCAAAATAATGAAATAAAAGGAAGAACCTCATAGTGGAATTTAAACATCAATATATATATATACACACACACATATATATTCTTACATTAATAATTAAAACATCACAGAAATTTGGTACATCAAGCACTACATATATTTCAATACATCAATTATCATTATGATATAACCATGGCAAAAAGGAATATCCCAAATCAGCTATCTCTAGTATAACCCAGCAAACACCATCTTCCATTCTCTGTTCTATTTTAATCTGCAACTCTACGCCTTATACAGATATATATATATATATATATATAAGATAAAAAAAGAAAAATGTTTTCCAATATGTTTTGGACTGTGCCTAACCTTATATACTACAGCCATAGGCTTAATAACTATTGAATAGGAAAAGACTGTCTACGTACCCCTTTTGGAGAATCAAGCCAACACAGTTCTATTTTCCACTCTTCTCTTGCATTCAAATACTTGTTAGTACATTGCAATCATAGGATAATTACAGCCATTGCAACCGTCACAAAATAATGTAATCGATGTAACCATTGTAGATAGTAAAAGAAGAAATAGTATTCCTACTCATCCATCTCAACAAATCATCATATGAGGTGATAATAAAAATAATAGTAGTAGTAGTAGCACACAGCCTCGATCATCAACAACATGTAATACCAATCTCAATCGTCAACAAAGGGATACATACATACTAATTATTCATTTAGTAACACATCACCAATGTAAGTATAAACCATTAAATGTGTGCCAATCACCCTATAAAAGTGACACAAATCAATCATCAAATGTGTACCAATCCAATTAACATTAGTAACAGAAAATCCATCGTCAAATAACAATAATTAACTACCCATCAACTAGTAGTAATAATGGTAGAATATTGCATACTCATCAAAATGTGATACCGCTGTCAAGCATCAAACATATGTAATAATTACAATAATCAATCATACATTCAACGTCATTAAAATAATATTTTCATCCATTATTCTCCCAAATAAAAAATCAATTTATTATTATTTAATATAAAAGCACCTTTTATTTATCCAAAGTCAATAATAATTCTTCCAAAATGATAATATACTTCAAAATACTTTATTATAAACTTCTTACTTCAAATCTCTCCAAACATCATATTTAATATCATAAACAATAATTTCATCAAATTACCTTTCAAATCAATAGAGTTATTATTTTACACTAAAGTAATAATATTCATATATACTCCAAACTCATTTCATTTCTATTTATTTCAAAACAGTGTGCATAATTTCCACAAAAACCATATTTTTATTATTTATAAAATCTCACTTTATTGAATGATAATAATAAACATTTCCACTTAAGTTTAAAATATATTCTTCATTATTTTTGGATTTCCCCGTAAATTTATAAATAACAACCTTACTAAATTTCTTCAGTTAATTTCATTTTATTTTATTTAAACACTGCTATTTATAAATATCATATAAAAGCTATAAATAATCACATTAATCATTTATCTACCTTATTACATAATTCCACTTATTTTATTTTAATGAATAACAGCCACAATTTAAACAAGGAAAGTGCTATAGGTCCATGTTTTTGATGTAGTTATAAGAAAAGTCCCTATAGAAACAAATACTTAAATTTGGTCCATATTTTTGAAAAATAGAAAACCGAAGGTTCCTTGCACTTTTATGAAAGAAAATGCAAGGTAACTTGCATTTTTCTAATCTTGAATTTTTCTTGAAACTTTTGAAATTTTTGAAAAGCGCAAGTTAACTTGCACTTTCTTTCAAGAAAGCATAAGCTAGTTTGCGCTTTTTGATTTTGATTTTTGAAATTGCTAGAAACTTAAATTTCAAACTGTTTAAAAAGCACAAGTTAACTTGCACTTTCTATCAGGAAAGCGCAAGCTAGTTTGCGTTTTCTGATTTAAAAAACAAAGACCTAATTTACATACTCATTGTTACATGGACATTTCTTGTAACAACATTGGAAATAGGGACATTCTTTGCAAAGCCCATATTTTAAATCTGTAATTAATTACGATTAAAAAGCCAATAATACAACAATCAACAATAAACAATCAATTCAAAGCTCAGCATATCCAAAATTACAACAACCCACGATTTCTGCCCATTCAAATCGACAATCATCCATACATGTCAGACTTGAATCACTCCAAACAACAGATTTTTATTTTATAATTGGTAAAACTCAACATATACAGTAAATAAATCAATCAAAAAGTCACAGACACAGAGTAAAATAACAATAAGCAGCGGAACAGATAAATAATAGTTCATGAAGCCACTATAGAACATCAAAGTTTTTAAAAAAAATACAATAGAATATCTCAAATACAAAGTAGTCTCAAATACAAAAGCAACAGACAAGTCTGAAAATAAACAATTGGAATAAATTGGAACAACTAAAAAGCTAAAAGATAGATCTTAAAGCAAAATTCCAAGCTCAAAGGTGAGTCTCAAATGCTGTGACACTCAGTCTGACCTAAGCATAAAGAAAAACACAAAACACTCGAGTCAGGATTAACATTCTTATACCAGTGAATTCAACTCTAGTGAAACGTCAATGGAAATACAAGTAACTTAAAGGTTGTTTGGGATTTTCATCCACTAAAGGTCGGTGGAACTATCTACTATTAGTAATATACGCTATTATAATATGCCTATTAGTAAAGTACTAAAATAGCGTTAAGGCGTCACCCATATCCCCCTTAACATATTTTATATATTCCCGCTGTCTATACAGTATCGTAAGCTCCACTAACCAATGGCTTACCCAGAGGGCAATGCATAGGTATGGTGCAAACCAAACTCGTAAAAGGCACGATGAGGCATGTGATAAGGCATGAGCGACAATGCCAAGGTAGGATTCTACTGTTTGCATTCCCAGACAAGTGGTAACTCATAGCAGCTACTACCGCCCACCTCGAGACACACTCCCAAATCAAAGGTGCACCCAATCAAATCATAAAGTAATAGAATGGTATTGAAGAAATGTTCTCGATCGGAGGTGTGACCTCACTTGGCCCGGCATGGCTCCTGTTTTAGCCACATCAAGCTGACTCGCGGGAGTCAGACTGAGTTAATACCTTATATAGAATCATCGCCAACCATCCTGCTTTGTTTTAGAATCTCCACTACGTACACAGTTGTTAAAGTCGGTATTGGCAGAGAGTATGACAATATCCGATCCCAGTCTCTTTAACAACCAAATTCTTATTTCACACCGTGGTCATTTTAATTTAAAACAGTTCATACTTCATATTGAAATATCACATGCATTTCAAAGTCATATCACTTTCAAAATCATATTACTTTCAAAATCATATAATTTTAAAAATCATATTCACTTCAAAAATGATAACCACAAAATAGTTAAAACATCGTATCAAAATATTCACATTTAAATCTATTAAATCTAAATCATAAAAGCTCCAACTTAAACAGTTTAAATATTTAAAATAGTTTATATATATTGGAATAGTTATAAATTAAAAATAGTTTGTATATTTAAAAATAGGTTATAAATTAAAATAGTTTATATATTAAAAGAGTTTATATATTAAAAATGGTTTATATATTAAAATAGTTTATATCGAAAATAGTTTCAAATTAGAATTATTTCTTCCAATTTCACAAATCAATTCAAATCAACTTTAGCTCCAAAAATTCAATTCAAATCAACTTTAGCTCCAAAAATTGAATTCAAATCAGTATCGGTTCAACAATTCCAATTAGAAAGGTTCAATTCGAAATCTCATTAAAACCATCTTTCATTTATATCGATTTCAAATCCAGATTTGAACTACAAATTTAAACCATTTTAAATTCAATACGTTTTGAAGTTATATATTCAAACAATTTACAATAACTCAATTTGATAAATTTCATTTATATTTCAAAATTCAACCCTTAATTTTATTTAAATTTGAAAATATTCACTTAATCATTCTAATAACATTTAAATAAATCTCAAGTTACAAATTTAAATGAAATCAATAATTAAATATTTAACATCAATTACGATTAATTCTAAAATATTCACCTAATCACTTTTACAATCATATAAATATAATCTCAAGTTACAAATTTAAATCAAAATTAAATATTCAATTTTATTTAAATTTGAAAATATTCATTTAATTACCTTTAATCAAAATCAAGTTATAAAATCGTATCTTTAAAATCTCAAATTCAAAAAATTTCAAATCAGTTTTATATAAATATAATTCTTAAACCAATACAGTTTCAAATCAATTTTAATTTATCTTCCCAACCTTATTTTTTAACATTATTACAAAATCTATTTTAAAAATATAATTTTGAATAAATACTTGAACATATTATACTAGTTAAATTAAATTTTATTAAAATAAATCTTATTATTAAATTTATTTTATATTAAATCTTATCTTATATATTTTTAAAATATAAAATCTTAAAAATTATATTTTAAAAACTAACTTATAAATTTAAAATTTCCGAAACATATAATTTTAAAAATTTAAATTTTACACATATATAAAATAACATTTATATATTATATTTTTAAAATAAATATTTATAAAACCTATATATTTCCTTTCAAAACTTTGAAAATCATTTCAAAATATAGACCGATGGTGTCCGTATATATAATTTTCTATTATATGGTCAAGTGATATAGATATTTATCATTTCAATCTCCAATTTAAATATC
Source organism: Allium cepa (assembly GCA_030765085.1). NCBI lineage: Eukaryota > Viridiplantae > Streptophyta > Magnoliopsida > Asparagales > Amaryllidaceae > Allium > Allium cepa. The sequence goes on from CM060934.1 coordinate 611,162,550, forward strand.
TACGGGTATATATATCATTTCAACCGGCAATCCCAAAATTCAAAATCAATGAAAATCGCTTAGGTTTATCATTCAACCCATAACGATTTTCCCCTAATCTATAAGATCGTTCGAGTATGTATCATAGGGAGTTTCTAAACTAACAGGGAACTTGCAGAGTGTGAACAAATATGATAATGATACATATCAACAACAGGCATATATCATTAGTAAAAAATTTAAATATATACAACATATTATGGTGTCATGTATCATAGGTAACAATTGCAGATAATGACATATCACATTTAACAATTAAATAACTAACAATTCAAATTTAACAACATATTTCAATAGTCATTTCATGTGAGTTAAATTTACTATATATAAGAATGTTAATCGTGAGTGATTTCTCATCTTTCGAGGCTAGAAAAACTAGAAAACATGACAAGCTAAGAATTGAGTCACGTACTCGACAATCGACCACTTTTCGACAACGGCGAGGCAAAAGCAAAGCACGACGAACTGGATTCGATGAAAATCAATTATATAAGTGAACTTGTATATATAAGCTAAGTATGTATATATGTATGTATGTATGTAAGTATATTTTTGATATCTATTAAAACCCATACATTACTTCAAAAAAATTTAAATGAATACTTAACGTAATATATGTATGTATGTGTCTCTCTGTGTGTGTGTGTGTATTGAAGCTATTACTTAAAAATCTATTTGAAAGATGTGACCATAAATTTAAGTATATTTATTTCTCTTTTCTTTCTCTTTTCTCCTTTTTTGTACATAATATATACTTTATATATTCATTTCAAAATACTGACATAACCCATATTTTTAAGCATGTTATATTTAAACACATAAACGTACATATTTTTTAAACATTTTATTTTTAAAAGACATAACCATGTATATTCAAACATTTCATATTCAAACATACAAACTATATAAAAGAGTAAGAGGATGCTACCGCCTGGTGGAGGGGATGAGCTGTCGCTGTCTGAGGTGGAGCACGACAGACCCTTGATGGAGAGACTGGTCGACTCGGGAGGTGGATGTTGTGTGCGTTGAGGCGACATACAGGAATAGGTCACAACCATGATGGATTCTTGTGTGATGGGTTAGACTATGGCAGGGAGGGGATGGGTTCAGTTGGCAAGGAGGGGAAAAAGTAGGCGGTTAGGGAAGGGCTTTGGCCAGTGGGGAAAAGGTGACGTGGAGTTGTGGTTAACGTGGTGGGTCCAGAGGAGTGGGGTGCAGCTTGGTGAAAAGGAAGTGGTCGGAACTTGAAGGAGGGAAGAGAAGCGAAGGTGATCAAAGGTTGTGGGTGGTTGGGATTTTCTCGAGAAGGCTAGGGATGAGGCGGGTCTTGGTCTCGGAGCAAGCATTATGGGAAGGTAAGTTTGGTTCTAGAGAATATGAAGCTAGCAGATAATCTCGAAGCTAACCTATGTAAACAAGAAAATTTCTCAAAGCATTGACCAAAAAAATTTTAGAGAAAAGGGAAACATGACCTGGAGAGATGAGCAGTCAACAAGGCTAAAGTAGTTAGCTTTGGGAAAAATTTGAGATATGCAGGTAAGTTCACGGGTAATTGAAGGAGACTGCAAACTTACCTTTTTTGTAGAGAAAGGCAACGAAGAGGAAAGATGAAAGGACAAAAGAGAATATATATTAACCAATGGGAATTACAAGAGTCAAACACGAATTCAGCAAGTTATTAAAAGCAATTTACTGTTGGTCAAGTATAGTGGATAAATGATAGGTCATAGAAGCCCAAAATGACCAAATACGGAACCAATACGGCAAATCGTTTTGTTGATTTTGCCACATACCAGACATTGAAATGTGCAAATGAATATACTACGTAGATCACACGACGAGGTGAACAAAATGGTACATAGATATGAGCGATACGATCATTCTATTAAAACTCAAATTTCGGTATCGAAAATGCTGTTTAAATGCCGAAAATAAGATAAACGGAGTAAGAGCAGTCTAGACTTGGCCAAAAAAAAATATGACATCTTACTTAGAATATGATTTACATTTTTATTATATAAAATATTTAGATTTCGAAATTATTTTAATTCCATCAATTTTACTGATTTAAATAGAAATTGAAAATTACACAATAGAATTAACTTTCATATTTTCAAATAAAAATTTGCCATTTTCTATGTTTAAATAGACGCATTACAAATGTAAAATTTTCATTACCAAATCTTAATATATATTTTCAAAAAAAATTAGTTAATTACGTTAAAAATCCTTAAAATTTATGGTTCATTACACTCTCCCCCACTCAAAACATTTTATCCCCGAAAAGGAACGAGATAGGAGAATAAAAGCAGCCAGAAAGAAAGATAGATTTGAAATATAAAATACCAAATACAACAATTAATTTTAAAACCATATAAATTCATTTATTTTAATTTGACTAATATTCAATAAATTTGGGTTCAATCCATTTTATTCAATCAACAACTATTCACTGTATTCATATTTTGTTGATTAAAATTCCATACATTTTTGTTCAATTGATTTGTTTTCACTTTATTAATAGTTGTTACAAAATTTTCTTTCTAAACAAAATTTATTTTATTTAACTTATCTATTTTATCCATTTACCTTAACTTAAGTGAATCCCGCCTCAAAATTCAATTTTTACTATTCTTCAGTTCATATTTATTTACTTAAATAACAGTTTCTTTTTATTATTCAATTTATCATAACATAGATTAAGTGTATAATCATTCATATAACCTCTAAATTTTTGTTTATAAATTCCCTTAACAAAATTTCATTTTGGGCATCTATTTCTTAGATTTATATTATATATTATTCAATTTCATATTCACATTGCATTTTAACTTCTTTTTTTCTAGGTGAGTTATATTAATGTTTCGAATGTAATTAAATATTATACGAATTTTTATTGTACTTTCAACATTTTTAATAAACAAAAATTTAGTTTGAACAATTTATTGCTTAAATTTTCTCTTGTATAACCTTCAGTTTCACATTCACATTAACATTTAGCTATTTAAATATTCCAGGTAAGTTAATACAGTTAAGTATTATACAAATAAATTTCCTTATTCAACTGTTTCAAGTTGTTTTAAATTCCATTTTCAATTTAAACACTTCAAATATTTCAAAAAATTTGAATCATTTCAATTATTGAAAATCATTACCGAGCCTAAAACTTAAGAATTAGATTTTCGGTTTCACTTCAAATCATTTTAAAATAAATATACACATATATGTGTTTTGTACATCAAATCATACTCCAAAAATTCAAATCAAATTCATTTTCAAAACAAAATTATAACTAAGCTACTAAGTGGTCTCTCCACTTTGAGACTCTAAAGTGAATGTCGATGATGCTGCTGCATCACCGAAATTATTTTTCAGCGACAAAAGAGAAGAGTACTAATTTCTTCTTTAAAATTCTTTGGAAACAAATTTCTTATGTAAATATTTTCAAATAATATATTTTCTCAAAACTTTGAAAACCAAATTTGGAAAAGCACCGAAAATTTAAATTCTCAAATTCTTAATTTAGATTCATTTCATTTACAAATCAGACGTATAAACAATGTTTTAAATTTCATCTCCTAATAGTATTCAACAATAGTTAGTAGTTTGGGAATGTTTACAAAACTTAAATGATAATCAAGTATTATCATTTCTAACAATCATTTCTTTTAACTATTAAATTTCAGAAAATTATACCTTTATATACATAAGATATAATCATACATATTATTATTTCATTTTATCAATTTCGGTACATCATTGTGTCAGTTGTTATGCTCAAGTGTTTTGGAATTCCTATCGATAACATTGGCCAAACGAATCGATCGAGACCCCAAATCAACTTAACAATTCAAACTACATAATAAAAAATATATTTTATGTTAATTTCATGTACACTCCCTCACTGGATGATTCAAGAATGGATAGAGATTCAAATATAGAGGGACCCTAATCGAAGAGAATTCTAACTATGAAGATAGACTTGAAAGGAAGATAAGATAATTAAATTACAAAAGAAGAAATGAATAGACTTGTATTTATTCCGGCGACCTTAACTGGGTCAACCGATATTCCAGGAATAAGATCGATGCGGAAATTCAATTTCCCGCTTGAAAGAAAGAGAATTGACTTCACCAAAACATCAGGATAATCCCTGACTATCAAGGTGGAGTCGAGATCATTAGGCTGAGAATCGAGCGAAAAGACACAACTGCCTGCACAATCCTAAGGCAATTGACATACAACCACAGGAGAATTACCTAAGTCGTCAATAAGAGAAAAGATTTGGGATTTGCAAGAGAGAAAGACATCAAAACCGAGGATATAGGAATATTTAGTGGATCGACGTCGGTTGTAAAGGAGTTTTCACCTCTTCACAAATCATATTAGGGTTGGTGGGACAGCCGACAGGATTAGTCATACAAAAGGATGAAGTAGATAGTTGAGGTTGAAGCCATGGGATGCTTTAGTATCAAAAGGGCAAGAACATGATAAGACATGAATGGATTTCAAAATAAAGGGGAAAGTTTCAAAATTCAAAAGAAATCCTATTCTAGGATGAAAAATTTCAAGCTCGAACGAATATGATTGTATAAGTGAATTTACCCCACATGCTAAGTTTTGCCAAAACCAGAGCTCTGTTACCAATTGTAACGGTTAACCAACAATGGGGTAACGCCCACCATAGCATACAGCCATACAAGTGTTCTGATTTTATGACCAACCTCTCGACTGCACCAACTCCATGGGACATGTAGGAGTAAGAGTCATCCGTTCGCTCCCTAACCTAGAAGCGAGAACCCCATATCATGTTGCACCCTTCGAGTGCTATAGCAGACACACATGTCAGATTTGAATCGCCCAAAACAACATATTTTTATTTTATAACTGGAAAAACTCATCATATATAGTAAATAAATCAATCACGGAGTCATAAACACAGAGTAAAATAACAATAAGCAGTGGAATAGATAAATAGAGTTCATGAAGCCACTATAGAACATTGCAGTTTAAACAAAATACAACAGAATATCTCAAATACAAAGTAGTCTTAAATACAAAATTAGAAGACTAGTCTGAACATAAACAACTGGAATAAACTGGAATAACTAAAAAGCTGAAAGATAGATCTTCAACCAAAAATCCAAGCTCCAAAGGTGAGTCTTAAATGATGTGACACTCTGTTTGACCCGAGCATAAAGAAAAACACAAAACACTCGATTCAGGATTAACATTCTTATACCAGTGAGTTCAACTCTAGTGAAATGTTAACTGGAATACAAGTAACACAAAGGATGTTTGGGATTTCCATCCTCTAAGGATCCGTGGAACTATCTACTATGTAGTAATATATGCAATTATAATATGTCTATCAGTAAAGTAAAGTATTAAAATAGCGTTAAGGCATTACTCATATCCCCTTTAACACATTTTATATATTCCCGTAGTCTATAGAGTACCATAAGCTCCACCAAACCAGTGGTATGCCTAGAGGGCACTCCATAAGTATGGTACATACCAAACTTGTAGAAGGTGTGACAAGGTATGTGACAAGGCACACGAGGCAATGCCAAAGTAGGATTCTACCGTTTGCACTTCCGAACTGATGGTAATGCATAGCAGCTACTACTGCCCACCTCGAGACACACTCCCAAATCAAAGGTGCACCAATTAAATCACAAAGTAATAGAATGCTATCGAAGATATGAGCCCAATCGGAGGTGCGACCTCACTTGGCCCGACATTGCTCCTGTTTTAGCCACATCAAGCTGACTCGTGGGAGTCGGAGCTATATTAATACCTCATATAGAATTGTAACGACCCGTAAAATTTCGATAATTAAAATAGCTAATTTAATAAGATTTCATGATTTAATGTTAGAAAAAATAATTTGTAAGTCGTTTGGGATAATAATAACTGAAGTGAATTGCAACAATAATTATCCAAGTAATTATTTATAGATTGAATGGAGTTCTAATCTAATTGAATTGACTCAAATGTTATAACTTGGTTAAGGGAATATATGGGGGAAAAACCAATGCAAATAAGTGAATAAGAATTATGAATGATTTAGGTAGAAGTACAAATTTTAATAGATTGGTTGCGAAGATTTGAATAGTAATAAGTATTGGAAAATAAATTCTACTTAGTGAATGCCTTTGAAATCAATAGTTAGATAGGATAATAAATGTTGAATTCATTGCGTATAATAGAGTAATTGATTGATTAGTAAAATCTAGGTCAAATCAAATAATTGAATATTGAACAAGTAAATTGTTTAAAGTAAATATTTAAAACTTATTGAATAATTGAATAACGGAAATTGGATAACTGATTAATGGAAATGGTTGTTCTATAATTTGAATTAGTTTTAAAGGTTAAATCTTATAAGTTCGTTTTGAATATTTCAAAAGATAGTGATTTAAGAATAATCAAATTTGTTTAAATTTAATATTACAAATGTTTGAATAATTAAATTCTGAATTTGATATGATTAATTTGATATTGAAATTTAATATATGAAAATAAAGTGAAAAATTGAAATTTGATTTAATATGATTCAAATTGGTTTCCAAAGTGAATGTAAGTTATATCGGGATTATAATAGAGTTAATAAGAATTTAATATTTGGAATTTATTGAATAATTGAATAACGGGTTTAATATGATTAAAAATGATTTGTAAAATTTTATTTTATCATATTAAAGTTAGGATGATGTTGTAGAACTTTTAAAATCGAATTAAAAGTAAATTTGTGAAAATTGAATATTTTAATATTTAATTGACGAGTTAAAATAGCCATTTTTCAAACAGTCTCGGATTTCGACAAAACTAGTTTCATCGGATCCATAACGTGATATTATTGTAAGATTTCAAATTTCAAGTCAATCGGATTTATTGTTTGTCCGGGGCGAGCCAAAACGCCTAGAAATTCGTTTAATCGGTTTAATGTAAATTTGATCGTTTATTGCCGTAACTCGCACAGATGATCGAATTGGCTTCCGAAACCTATTCCATTGTGTCCGGAACACGGGATAAACCGTAGAAACGCCGGTCACCGCGCGAGATTTGGAAGTCAAAATTTAGAAGTGAATAGTGTTTTTCGTTTAAATTCTATAAAAGGACCCCTCTACCATTCATTTGCAAACCCTAATTAAATTGAACCCTAGCCGCCAGTGAATATAATCAATGGCCAGAAAACATTCTCGTTCCTCCTCGTTTTCTCGCGATCCCTTCACTTTCAATCTTCGATTTATAAAGGAATATTGTAGAGGACATTGAGATCTAGCATCTCAACGGTTGTGATGGTGTTTGGAGGGGTAGATTCGCCGTAATCGGCTGATGAAGTCAGGCTGTTCAAGCACGGTTTCCTAGGCCTCTTGATGACCGAGCTCGACATGCTCATAGGTGTTAGTAAGGGAGAACATGAGCTACAGGATGGCGGCCATGGATCAACGCCTCGATGAACTTGGTGGTTGCGGCATAAAGATTTTCGAGCGCGAAATGGGTTTGTGCGTGCGTATGGAATTGCCTGGAAACGAACGTGAATTGGGAGGGAGGAAAGCAAGGTGCGGCCCAGATTTCGTCTCTGGAACATGCGGCCCTGATTAGTTGAGTTTAAAATTAGAAAAGAAATTGTAAATAAAATTATATTATAAATCATGTAAACTTTAAAATATCGTATCTTTGTCATACGAGGTCGAAAACTGATGAGACGAAGTGTGTTGGGTTCATATTGTCGAGCACTACGCTATGGAGCAAGATTGGAATCGTTTGGAGATTTCGGGTAAAATTAAACGCTCGTTTAATTTTATTCGAAAAAAAACGCTGAAACTACATTGAAATCAAGGTGAGTGTTTTATAACCCTCACAACGTACTGAATATCTTTATGCTAGTTAAATTTAATATTATGACGTGATGTGAATTTTATTTGTCATTGTTTGATAAAATTTAATTGTCATATAGATTGTCATTTGAATTAACCGTTAAAAATTTAATTGACAGTTAAATTGAAATTAAAATTGAATTGCGATTAAATTACCTGACATTGATAACTATGAAATTGTCATGAATTGTATTGTCTATTGGATGATGTATTTCGATGGATGCTATTGGTTGATATTTAAATGTTTGGATGTTTTTTGCTTATATATATATCCTGTTATGCAAACATATGACACTGTGATTTGATTTAAGTGATATATATTCATCCCTGACATTTAATTGAAATAACTGATCACTTGGCCATAGGATAGAAAATTATATACGGACATCGGATTGGCTAAATTAATAATTTTTAAAATCGTCGATTTGAAATTTATTTAAATGTTTTGATTTAAAAGTTATAAATAGAAATCAATTTATAGAAATCGAATTTATCGGAAAATTGAGTTTGGAAAGTTGAAATAAATTTTGGTTAAAGGAAATTGTTAAATAATTTAAGTTGAGACTTTGAGATTAAAAATCGAAATATGATTGAATTTCTAAAATTATTTGTTTTAAAGATTGAACATTATTTCGAGCTTTGAGTATTACTAAGTAAAAGTGACATAAAAATGATATTTTGAAATTGAGCTTGAAATTGAATCATGTTTGAAATTTGGATTTAAATTTGAATATTGAAGGATAATTTTGTTAAGTGTTATAAATTGATATTTTGAAAATCAAGCTCCAAATCGATATAAATTGAAATTGAATTAATTGAAGGTGAATGTAAAATTGAATTAATTTGAAGTCAAAGTTGACATTGAGTTGAATTGAAATCGAAATTTAATCGGTAGAATGGAAATTGAAATTGATTTGAATTAGGAAGTTATAATTGAAATGGACTGGTTTTGAAGCTGTTTTATTTTGTTTTCCAAATTACTCTGTTATATAAGCCATTTTTGAATACTTGAACTATTTTAATCTATTTTAAATCTACTTAACCCAATTTAAATTATTTTAAACTAAGTTATCTATTTTAAATCCATTTTAAGATTTTAAGTACTTTAACTATTTTAATTATTTAAAACTACTTTTAAACTACTTAAAACTATTTTCTAAAAATTCAAGCTGGTCAATAAGGTGAAAATGTTTATGTTTAAATCTCGAATGTAAATACGAATTGGGTTAAATGAAGTTGCAACCTAAATTGAAATTCGAAATGATTTGGAAATCGAAACGAGATATTGAGGCGAAAAATGTTTTTGAAACGGAACCTTACATTTTGAATAGATACGATGATATTTGAAATGGACTAGATTTTGTAGCGAATATGATATTTTGATATCAACCGTGAATCGATTTGAAATGTAAAGGAGCCACCGGTGTAATAATACGTAGTTATTAAAGAGACCAGGATCGGATATGGACATACTCTCTGTCGATACCGAAACTCACTTTAATAACTATTATACGCCGAGTGTTGATCCAGAATGGTTTGGTGAACGCGTTGACTGAAGAAAGAGAACGATATTGGATGACCCCTGACATGACTAAAACAGGAGCTGCGCCGGGCCATTGAGGTTCTCCATCTCTAGCGGACACACTTCTTCGATACCATATCTATTACATTTGTGATTCGATTTGGGTGCACCCCTCGATTTGGGAGTGTTGTTTCGCGGTGTTGGGGTAGCTGCTGGCTATGCTCAACATCAGTCCGGATCACGCAACTACTAGTATCCTAGTTGGTATCGCCTCATGTACCTTGTCATACTGATTATCCTATTCGCGACCACTACATTTTGTTTTGTTTTATACCCATGGGGTACCCTCTGATAACCACTAGTTTACGGTGGGGTTTACGGTGCTGTATAGACTATGGCATTGTAAAAATGTGTTAAGGGGGATTATGGTAACGCCTTAATGCTATTTTGATACTTTATATTACTGATAGGCATTATCTACTTAGCGTACATTACTACCTAGTAGATAGTTTAACGGATCCTTGAGAGACAGAAAATCCCGTAACATCTCTTGAGTTATTGCACGCACGTTGACACTAGATATGAGATGTCAAACCCCGTAAACATCTCTGACGCCGTTACACTCATATTTATTTACGATTGATTTAACTTTCATAAGGATATTTAGTCCTGACTCGAGTGTTTTGTCTTTTCATTACGCTCGGGTCAGTCCTGAGTTTTTCAGATTTTTGAAGATCTATTCAGGAGGACGAAGACGAAGATTTGGTATACTATTACTACTATTATCTTTGCATCATGCTGTCTGCTGCATTATTTTATTTGTTCTGTTGTATATGTATAACTCTGATAAATGTTGTATAAATAATGATCAAAGTATAGTAAACAACTTCATGAACTGTTTATTTGATTATTATATTGTATCGTTCCGCTGCAAGATTCTGTGTTGTTCCTTTCTTTTATTTCTCTTTCCTCTTCTTTTCTTATTTACCCCAATAACCATCTGCCCTTTTGAATGGTTTGGAATCGACGTGTGTATTTGATCGTCGGTTTAAACTATCCAAAAAGGCGGGTCGTTACAGTTGGTATCAGAGCTTTGGTTTAGCGATAACCTTAGCTTTGTGGGGTCTGACTCTTTATAAATAGGGTAGTTATACCCTATGATGGGTCGCTGAGTGTATATATTTGAGAGAGCGTATTTGTTAGTGATATAAAATGTTTTATATTATGTCGGTTGATTTGTTGAGTGGCTTATGGATTCTGGTCAATACGAGTAATTAACGTCATTGATAGGGATCTCTAAACACTTAAACATAATAATTCGACATAGTATTGTTTTGAAATTGGGTAAATGAAATAATTTTGCTCTAATTATATTTTGTATATAAAGAAAAAAAATCAGAAATTATTGTGACTTATCTAGCTTACCTGTTGTTAGGAATGATAATATTGGTTATTATCATTAATTGGATATTGTAATTTAATAAATAAGATGAATTACAAAATGAACAGTGATAAAACAACTTGTGGAATATTTTAAGAAAGTAAAATCCTATAAGAATATTTTATAAGGGTGACTTATAAATTAAAACAGATTTAAATTGGAAAATATTGAATTTAAGACCCGGAGGTTTTGACAATGGTTCTCAAAGCTTTGAAGAAAGATATAGTAATATTAGTTGGAAAATGTTATGGAAATATTTTGAAAGGATTAAAAAAAAGAAGGAATGAATTCAGTACTCCTCTCTTCTGTCGCTGGAAAATAATTTCGGTGATGACTGCGCAGCTTCATCGACGTTCATTTTCGAGTCTCAAAGTGGGGGTGACTTCTAAGAAGCTTTGCTTTCGTTCGAAATTATTTTGGGTAAATGGGTTTTGGTTTAAACTCTAAAGGTATGCTTTGATACATTAAAGAGATATGTGTATATGTTTATTTCAAACGATTTGAAAAGAACCGGGCATTTAAATTTCTAAGTTATGTTAATTAGTAATTTTCAAATTATTTGAATGAAATGTGAATAACCAGAATTTATAAAAGAAGAGGATTAAGATATCTAAGCTTATGTTTTGGGAAAACTTTAGAGTTTTAGTGTACCTTTAAAGTTGAAAGGTAAAGAGGATTTAAATAGATTAAATTTGTGAACATTCTAATTTAGTAAAATGAAATTCTATAAATTTGTATAATACCAAATTCGCATTCTAATAACATATAATATGACTTACCAAATATTAAAAAAGTTAAAATGATGTTTTGGATATGTAATGAGATATTGTACAAATAAACAGAACCGGAAAGTAACTGAAATATACAAGTAAGGAAAACTCAAAAGGAATTAAAATGTATATAAATGGAAAATTTGGTTGTGATAAAAATGTTATATACTTAAATATAACATGAAATGATGAATGGATAAATGGAGCAAGTAAGTGAACTTAAGAAAGAAGATAAATGAATCGTATTATATCTTTGTGAATTGGTTATAGAAAATAAATATAAATTGCAAGGGGATTGTAACCTTTAAGATAACTGTAAACTAAGAAAAGTCATTTATGAGAGGTTAGACTTTTATAGGATGATTAATAATCTAAAGTGCTGGTTAATAAATTGTTCCATAAATAAATTTGTTATTAACTAAAATTATGAAATTGAAGTAAATGTAAACAAAAGAATTTGGTATAGCTAAGAATCAATTGGAAAATGAAATTGAATTTAATTAAATTATATAGAATGTTTAAAATGAACTTGAGTAAGCAAATTCTATGATATGATGTTTAAGGAAAGATAATGTTAAAGAATATGCTAGTAAAGAAATGAATATACTAACTGAATAATGGATTGTGAGTAATTAAGTGGAAAAAAATATAAAAGCCAATAAAATAATTTAGTATAGATAAATTGGATAGAAATCCATTGGAAGGTAATACGTGAGTTGTATGTATATTATTTTGTTTGCATAACTATTTGATCCAAATTCGAGCACAAAATTTCGAGATGATTTATATCGATCCAAGTTAGGATTTTCCACTCGATTCTCGACGGCGAACCCTGGATATGGATTTTTGGTTTGATTTTGGAATTCTCTATTATAGTATATGGCTATGAAAGGAGAGTAACAGTTTCCAATCAAGGAACCAAATCTGAGTCCGCACTAGAGAGTCGGGTGAACATACTAGTTGGAAGTGAAATTGTGTGATCGAATAAGCGATTAGATTGATATTGCTCACGGATGATATATGTACGGCTTATGGACTTAATTAAAGTTAATATTGGAAATTTAAGATGCCGAATATAAAATGATTCGTTTAAAATTACGTAACAGGATATATATATATATATAAAAGAGATAAACCAAATTGAGTGTTAAATTAATAATTTGGCTATGTTGGGTATGATTTGGTTGTTATATGATTATTAGTTGGCTGCATATAATTCATTAAGTGTTAATGAAATTGAAAGCTATAAATCATTGAAATCAAATTGGAAGTTAAATGAATTTAAATAGAATTTAATTTGATTCAAATTGGAAGTAAACTAATGTAAATATAAATTAGTGAATGTTAACTAATTGAATTGAGAATGAATGTTAGTAAAATCCAACGTTAATGAATCAACTGTGATTAAAATTGAAAACCAAGTGAATAAATATTAATGAGAAGTGAATTTATATTGATTGATTATGGATTTGTTGGATGATAGTTGGATGATAATTGATTTGATGGATGCATTTGTTGTTTTGTTGCATTTGCTATGTTGGCACATGTAGTTGTTATGTTGCTATATGGTGTATATTGATATTATTTTCATATATGCATGTTTCTCATGGTTTGTTGAGTGTTTAGTAGGTGCGGATTGTGCTTGCTTCGCATTTGGAGCTCGCTTTCGCGCTATATTAGCCGTATATGCTCGCTAATAATATATAAGGTACATATCTCGGATTACATACCGTACTTTTACACTTTTTTCCCTGCGGGATGCCTCATCACTTGATGAGATGTATATTTGTGATATATATACTGTCATTTTTTTTCCGATCGAGCTGCGCAAAGGAGACTCTGCCGAAATTTTTCGCAAATCCGGGTGTTAGAAATTTTTCAAGTTTTAAAATTTTATAACTTGTTTGATAACTAACTTTTAAAGTTAGAAAGCCGTTCGAAGTAACTTAGTGGAAGTGTAGTAATGACTTTATGAATGGAATTTCATTGTTTTATAAGTTGGTAATTTTGAATAAAATATATCTAATGTTGAATTCTATACTTAGTTCCTTTTCCCTTCTTTTTCCTTTTCGGGGACGAAAAGTTTTTAGAGGGGGAGAGTGTAACGACCCATAAAATTTCGATAATTAAAATAGCTAATTTAATAAGATTTCATGATTTAATGTTAGAAAAAAAATTGAAAGTCGTTTGGGATAATAATAACTGAAATGAATTGCAACAATAATTATCCAAGTAATTATTTATAGACTGAATGGAGTTCTAATCTAATTGAATTGACTCAAATGTTATAACTTGGTTAAGGGAATATATGGGAAAAAACCAATGCAAATAAGTGAATAAGAATTATGAATGATTTAGGTAGAAGTACAAATTTTAATAGATTGGTTGCGAAGATTTGAATAGTAATAAGTATTGGAAAATAAATGCTACTTAGTGAATTCCTTTTAAATCAATAGTTGGATGGGATAATAAATGTTGAATTCATTGGGTATAATAGAGTAATTGATTGATAAGTAAAATCTAGGTCAAATCAAATAATTGAATATTGAACAGGTAAATTGTTTAAAGTAAATATTTAAAACTTATTGAATAATTGAATACCGGAAATTGGACAACTGATTAATGGAAATGGTTGTTCTATTATTTGAATTAGTTTTAAAGGTTAAATCTTATAAGTTCGTTTTGAATATTTCAAAAGATAGTGATTTAAGAATAATCAAATTTGTTTAAATTTAATATTACAAATGTTTGAATAATTAAATTCCGAATTTGATATGATTAATTTGATATTGAAATTTAATATATGAAAATAGAGTGAAAAATTGAAATTTGATTTAATATGATTCAAATTGGTTTCCAAAGTGAATGTAAGTTATATCGGGATTATAATAGAGTTAATAAGAATTTAATATTTGGAATTTATTGAATAATTGAATAACGGGTTTAATATGATTAAAAATGATTTGTAAAATTTTATTTCATCATATTAAAGTTAGAATGATGTTGTAGAACTTTTAAAATCGAATTAAAAGTAAATTTATGAAAATTGAATATTTAATTGACGAGTTAAAATAGCCATTTTTCAAACAGTCTCGGATTTCGATGAAACTAGTTTCATCGGATCCGTAACGTGATATTATTGTATGATTTCAAATTTCAAGTCAATCGGATTTATCGTTTGTCCAGGGCGAGCCAAAAAGCCTAGAAATTCGTTTAATCGGTTTAATGTAAATTTGATCGTTTATTGCCGTAACTCGCACAGATGATTGAATTGGCTTTCGAAACCCATTCCATTGTGTCCGGAACACGGGATAAACCCTAGAAACGCCGGTCACCGCGCGAGATTTGGAGTTCAAAATTTAGAAGTGAATAGTGTTTTTCGTTTAAATTCTATAAAAGGACCCCTCTACCATTCATTTGCAAACCCCAATTAAATTAAACCCTAGCCGCCAGTGAATATAATCAATGGCCAGAAAACATTCTCGTTCCTCCTCATTTTCTCGCGATCCCTTCACTTTCAAGCTTCGATTTATAAAGGAAGATTGTAGAGGACATTGAGATCTAGCATCTCAACGGTTATGATGGTGTTTGGAGGGGTAGATTCGCCGTAATCGACTGATGAAGTCAGGCCGTTCAAGCACGGTTTCCTAGGCCTCTTGATGACCGAGCTCTACGTGCTCATAGGCGTGAGTAGGGGAGAACACGAGCTACAGGATGGCGGCCTTGGATCAACGCCTCGATGAACTTGGTGGTTGCGGCATAAAGATTTTCAAGCGCGAAATGGGTTTGTGCGTGCGTATGGAATTGCCTGGAAATGAACATGAATTGGGAGGGAGGAAAGCAAGGTGCGTCCCTGATTAGTTGAGTTTAAAATTAGAAAAGAAATTGTAAATAAAATTATATTATAAATCATGTAAACTTTGAAATATCGTATCTTTGTCATACGAGGTCGAAAACTGATGAGACGAAGTGCGTTGGGTTCGTATTGTCGAGCACTACGCTATGGAGCTGGATTGGAATCGTTTGGAGCTAGTGAAAATTTTGGGTAAAATTAAACGCTCGTTTAATTTTATTCGAAATAAAACGCTGGAACTACATTGAAATCAAGGTGAGTGTTTTATAACGCTCACAACGTACTGAATATCTTTATGCTAGTTAAATTTAATATTATGACGTGATATGAATTTTATTTGTCATTGTTTGATAAAATTTAATTGTCATATAGATTGTCATTTGATTTAGCCGATAAAAATTTAATTGACAGTTAAATTGAAATTAAAATTGAATTGCGATTAAATTACCTGACATTGATAACTATGAAATTGTCATGAATTGTATTAATCTATTTGATGATGTATTTCGATGGATTCTATTGGTTGATATTTAAATGTTTGGATGTTATTTGCTTATATATATATATCCTGTTATGCATACATATGACACTGTGATTTGATTTAAGTGATATATATTCATCCCTGACATTTAATTGAAATAACTGATCACTTGGCCATAGGATAGAAAATTATATACGGACACCGGATTGGCTAAATTAATAATTTTTAAAATCGTCGATCTGAAATTTATTTAAATGTTTTAATTTAAAAGTTATAAATAGAAATCAATTTATAGAAATCGAATTTATCGGAAAATTGAGTTTGGAATGTTGAAATAAATTTTGGTTAAAGGAAATTGTTAAATAATTTAAGTTGAGACTTTGAGATTAAAAATTGGAATATGATTGAATTTCAAAAATTTATTTGTTTTAAAGATTGAACATTATTTCGAGCTTTGAGTATTACTAAGTAAAAGTGACATAAAAATGATATTTTGAAATTGAGCTTGAAATTGAATCTTGTTTGAAATTTGGATTTAAATTTGAATATTGAAGGATAATTTTGTTAAGTGTTATAAATTGATATTTTGAAAATCAAGCTCCAAATCGATATAAATTGAAATTGAATTAATTGAAGGTGAATGTAAAATTGAATTAATTTGAAGTCAAAGTTGACATTGAGTTGAATTGAAATCGAAATTGAATCGGTAGAATGGAAATTGAAATTGAAATTGATTTGAATTGGGAAGTTATAATTGAAATGGACTGGTTTTGAAGCTGTTTTATTTTGTTTTCCAAATTACTCTGTTATATAAGCCATTTTTGAATACTTGAACTATTTTAATCTATTTTAAATCTACTTAACCCAATTTAAATTATTTTAAACTAAGTTATCTATTTTAAATCCATTTTAAGATTTTAAGTATTTTAACTATTTTAATTATTTAAAACTACTTTTAAACTACTTAAAACTATTTTCTAAAAATTCAAGCTGGTCAATAAGGTAAAAATGTTAATGTTTAAATCTCGAATGTAAATACGAATTGGGTTAAATGAAGTTGCAACCTAAATTGAAATTCGAAATGATTTGGAAATCGAAATGAGATATTGAGGCGAAAAATGTTTTTGAAACGGAACCTTACATTTTGAATAGATACGATGATATTTGAAATGGACTTGATTTTGTAGCGAATATGATATTTTGATATCAACCATGAATCGATTTGAAATGTAAAGGAGCCACCGGTGTAATAATACGTAGTTATTAAAGAGACCGGGATCGGATATGGACATACTCTCTGTCGATACCGAAACCCACTTTAATAACTATTATACGCAGAGTGTTGGTCCAGAATGAAGTGGATGGTTTGGTGAACGCATTGACTGAAGAAAGAGAACGATATTGGATGACCCCTGACATGACTAAAACAGGAGCCGCGCCGGGCCATTGAGGTTCGTCATCTCTAGCGGACACACTTCTTCGATACCATATCTATTACATTTGCGATTCGATTTGGGTGCACCCCTCGATTTGGGAGTGTTGTTTCGCGGTGTTGGGGTAGCTGCTGGCTATGCTCAACATCAGTCTGGATCACGCAACTACTAGTATCCTAGTTGGTATCGCCTCATGTACCTTGTCATACTGATTATCCTATTCGCGACCACTACGTTTTGTTTCGTGTTATACCTATGGGGTACCCTCTGATAACCACTAGTTTACGGTGGGGTTTACGGTGCTGTATAGACTATGGCATTATAAAAATGTGTTAAAGGGGATTACGGTAACGCCTTAACGCTATTTAGATACTTTATATTACTGATAGGTATTATCTACTTAGCGTACATTACTACCTAGTAGATAGTTTAACGGATCCTTGAGAGATGGAAAATCTCGTAACATCTCTTGAGTTATTGCACGCACGTTGACACTGGATATGAGATGTCAAACCCCGTAAACATCTCTGACGCTGTTACACTCATATTTATTTACGATTGATTTAACTTTCATAAGGATATTTAGTCCTGACTCGAGTGTTTTGTCTTTTCATTACGCTCGGGTCAGTCCTGAGTTTTTCAGATTGTTGAAGATCTATTCAGGAGGACGAAGACGAAGATTAGGTATACTATTACTATTATTATCTTTGCATCATGCTGTCTGCTGCATTATTTTATTTGTTTTGTTGTATATGTATAACTCTGATAAATGTTGTATAAATAATGATCAAAGTATAGTAAACAACTTCATGAACTGTTTATTTGATTATTATATTGTATCGTTCCACTGCAAGATTCTGTGTTGTTCCTTTCTTTTATTTCTCTTTCCTCTTCTTTTCTTATTTACCCCAATAACCATCTGCCCTTTTGAATGGTTTGGAATCGACGTATGTATTTGATCGTCGGTTTAAACTGTCCAAAAGGCGGGTCGTTACAAGAATCGTCGCCAACCATCCTGCTTTGCTCGGGAATCTCCACCACGTACACAGTTGTTAAAGTTGTTTTCGATACTGGTAGAGAGTATGACAGTATCTGATCTCGATTTCTTAAAACCAAAAGCATATTTCACAACATGATCATTTTATTTCAAAACGGTTCATATTTCATATCGAAATATCATATACATTTCAAATTCATATCACTTTCAAAATCATATTACTTTCAAAATCATATCATTTTAAAAATCATATTCACTTCAAAAATCATAACCATAAAATAGTTAAACCATCATATCAAAATATTCGCATTTAAATCCATTAAATCTAAACCATAAAATTTCCAACTTAAACAGTCTAAATATTTAAAATAGTTTTTATATATTGAAATAGTTATAAATTAAAAATAGTTTATATATTTAAAAATAGGTTATAAATTAAAATAGTTTATATATTAAAAAGAGTTTATATATTAAAAATGGTTTATATATTAAAATAGTTTATATCGAAAATAGTTCCAAATTAGAATTGTTTCATCCAATTTCACAAATTAATTCAAATCAACTTTAGTTCCAAAACTTAAGTTCAAATCAATCTCAGTTCAATTCCAATTAAAAAGGTTCAATTCGAAATCTCATTAAAACCATCTTTAATTTATATCGTTTTAAAATCCAGGTTTGAAATACAAATTTAGACCACTTTAAATTCAATAGGTTTCGATGTTAAATATTCAAACAATTTACAATAACTCAATTTGATAAATTTCATTTAAATTTCAAAATTCAAATCTTAATTTTATTTAAATTTGAAAATATTCACTTAATCATTCTAATAACATTTAAATAAATCTAAAATTACAAATTTAAATAAAATCTATAATTAAATATCCAACTTCAATTATGTGTAATTCTAAAATATTCACCTAATCACTTTTATAATTATATAAATAAAATCTCAAGTTACAAATTTAAATCAAAATTAAATATTCAATTTTATTTAAATTTGAAAGTATTCATTTAATAACCTTTAATCAAAATCAAGTCATAAAATCATATCTTTAAAATCTCAAATTGAATAAGTTTCAAATCAATCTTAAACCAATGCAATTTCAAATCAATTTCAATTTATCTTCCCAACCTTAATTTATTAAAGATATTGTAAAATCTATTTTTAAAATATAATTTAAATAAATACTTAAACATATTATACTAATTAAATTAAATTTTATTAAATTAAATTTTATTATTAAATTTATTTTATATTAAATTTTATTTCATATATTTCTAAAATAATAAAGTTATAAGTAAAATCTTAAAAATTATATTTTCAAAATTAACTTATAAATTTAAAATTTCTAAAATATATACTTTTAAAAATCTAAATTTTACACATATATAAAAATAACATTTATATATTATATTTTAAAAATCAATATTTATAAATCCCATTATTTTATTCAAAAATTTGGAAATCATTTCAAAATATAGACCAACGATGTTTGTTTATATAATTTTATCATTTCAATCCACAATTTAAATATCTATGGATATATATATATATATAATTTCAACCTGCAATTCCGAAATTCAAATCAATGAAAATCTCTTGGGTTTATCATTTTAACCCATAACGATTTTTCCCTAATCTATAAGATCATTCAGGTATGTATCATAGAGAGTTTCGAAACTAACAGGAACTTGCAGAGTGAGAACAAATATGATAATAATATAACATATCAACAATATGCATATATCAGTAACAAATTTAAATATATACAACAGGTTATGGTGTCATGTGTCATAGGTAAATAGTTGCAGGTAATGGCATATCATTTTTAACAATTAAATAACTAACAATTCAAATTTAACAATATATTTCAATAGTCATTTCGTGTGAATTAAATTTACTATATATAAAAAAGTTAATCTTAAGTGATTTCTCACCTTTCAAGGCTAGAGAAATTAGAAAGCACGACAAGCTACGAATTGAATCATGAACACCACAATCGACCAATTTTGGACAGCGGCGAGGCAAAAGCAAAGCACGACGAGCTGGATTTGATGAAATCAATTATATAATGAACTTATATCTATAAGCTAAGTATGTATGTGTATATATATATTCGATATTTATTAAAACCCATATATTACTTTAAAAAAATTCAAATGAGTACTTAACATTATATATATATATATTGAAGCTATTACTCAAATATCTATTTAAAAGATATGAACATAAATTTAAGTATATATATTTCTCTTTTTTTTGTATATAATATATATTTTATATATTCATTTCAAAATACTAAAATAACCTATATTTTAAAGACATTATATTCAAACACATAAACATATATATTTTTAATTTTTTTAAAGCACATAACCATATATATTCAAACATACGAACAATATAAAATAGTAAGAGGCTACTACCGCTTGGTGGAGGGGATAAGGTATCACTATTTGAGGTGGAGCATGGCAGACCCTTGATGGAGAGACTGGTTGACTCGAAGGTGGATGTTGTGGACATACAAGAAATGGGTCACGGCCATGCTGGCTACCCATGTGGTGGGCTAGAGTGTGGCGAGGGGGTTCAGTGTGGCGAGGAGGGGAAAGAGAAGGCGGTCAAGGAAGGGCTTTGGCAGTGGATGGGTCAATAATAAAAAGTGACGTAGAGTTGTGGCTGAGGTGGTGGGTCTAGAGTAGTGGCGGCGTAGCTTGGTGAAAAGGAAGTGGTCGGAACTCGGAGGAGGGAAGGGAGGTGAAGGCGATCAAAGGCTGTGGGTGGTTGATTTTTTCTCGAGAAGGCTACGGATGAGGCGGGTCTCGAAGCAAGTATAGAGGGAAGGTAGGTTTGATTATAGAGAATATGAAGTTAGCAGGAAGTATCGAAGCTAACCTATGTAAACAAGAAAATTTCTCAAAGCACTGACCAAAAAAATTCAATGAAAAGAAAAACAAGACCTGGAGTGATGAGCAGTCAACGAGGCTAAAGTAGTTAGCTTTGGGAAAAATTTGAGATAAGTAGGCAAGTTCATGGGCAATTGAAGGAGACTGCAAACTTACCCTTTTTTCAAAGAAAGGCAACGAAGAGGAAAGAAGAAAGAACAAAAGAGAATATATATTAACCCATGGGAATCACAAGATTCAAGCACGAATTCAACAAGTTATTAAAATAAATTGACTATTGGTAATGTGCGGGGATAAATGAAAGGTCATAGAAACCCAAAATGCCCAAATACGGAACCGATACGTCAAATCGTTTTGTCGATTTCGTCGAGTACCGGATGTCGAAATGCATAAATAAATATATTGCGGAGATCACCATGACGAGACGAACATAATGGTATAAAGATATGAGCGATACGATCATCCTATTAAAACTCGAATTTTAGTACCGAAAATGCTGCTAAAACGTCAAAAATAAGATAAACGGAGTTAGAGCAGTCCAAACTCGGCGAAACAAAATATGACGACTTACTTGGAAAATAATTACATTTTTATTAAATAAAATATTTGGATTTCGAAAATATTTTAATTTCATCGATTTTGCTACTTTAAATATAAATTGAAAATTACACAAAGGAATTAACTTTCATATTTTTGAATAAAAATTTACCATTTTCTATGTTTAAATAGACACATTACAAATATCAAATATTCATTACCAAATCTTAATATATATTTTCAAGAATTTTTTAATTTAATTACATTAAAAATCCTTAAAATTTATGAATCATTACAAAAATGGTCAAAATATCAACCAATTATCAATATACCACATCGTAGAACAATAATTATAATTTTTTATCAATAGATGTCTATTTTATAATTTAAATTCAATTAATCAAATTAAGTAAACCATACCAATGAGCTTTTTTCTATAGTCTTTAAACTCATCCAAACTAGTGTTATATCGTTCAAAATTGCGATACGAGTCCAAAGAAAAAAACCATGCACGAATCGGGGTTTGTACGCAAAATTTAGTAAGATTAAAAGACTTTTAATAATATAATCAATTCAGACTAACACAAGGCAAAAGGATAATTACCCTTCCTTCTCCAATTCATAGCCAATACCTCATCCGAACCCATGAATCTTCCGTCGACATCTACTTTGACCCTCGATTTCACCTGCCTTCGAACACTGTAGGATACGAGATCACTTCTAATCAACTCGTCTTAGCAAGCTCCACCTTTTGCACCCCGCACCGTCACCTTCGATCGCCTTTATTATCATGTTCCGTAACTAAAACGCTAGGGTTTTCGAACCCTAAAATAAATTTTCCGGCCACCTCAGGTCACTTTAAGTCCTGGAACCACACCGATCGACTCCATTCGACGAGCTCTGCAAAATTCATTAATCAATTTATTCGATTGATGCCTAAACGAAAACCGCCCAAATCAATGCCATGTGTTCGCCGATTTCACCCTTTGAAGGAGAATTTTAGTTGCTTCGAGCGTCTTTTCCGAAAATGAACACTTTCCCCTGACTCCATTCGTTGAGGGCTTCATAACAATATGCAATTTGATAGGGTTCGGCTAGTCTGATTTTTAATCACTTTACATTACTTATCACTATTAGAGAGAATTATGGTTGATTTCGAGATTAAGGACTAAAATTAAATGATGGCTAGGATTTCATAGTCTCACTATATAATTAATAGGCTGGGTTATGGGCTGTGTGCCTAGTTCGACTCGAAACAGCTACATACACTGTTTAAACACTATAACATCTCTATTTCACAAACTACAACTTTAAATATATCAAATTACATATCAAATCGATCATCTTGGAATGAACTTCATAATGGTTATAAATACAATATATAATTCACCCTTTTATTAAAAAAAATCACTTTTAATTAATTTAATATTTCGTATTGTTGAATTTATGGGTTGTTACAAGGTAGATTCCTTCAACTAACTTATGACAGCACATTGTTAAGGTATAATGGTACTCAAATAGCAAAGAATATGAAGAAATTCACCGAAAATAAAAAGTTTCGCTTAGTATCAAACTAAAGATAAGACTGGACTAAAGTCCAAAAGACAGTATGTTTAGCATGAATGGTCGAGTTTAGTTTAACAAAATGAAAGTAACAATGTTTGGAGTGACTCCTAACCCAAGACAATTTTTTGTACAATTAAATAAATGGAAGAAATTATACAAATCAAGAACTCTGATGGCATAAAATTTATACAGATACAATATGATTGATGTCTAATTACGAGTTATCACATGAAGGCAAATACATGCCTAAGGATCTTTTGATACTTCAAAATGCAAAAAAACTTCAATACCATGAAAAGCAGAGCTTTTTCAATTATAAATTTTCTGTAATAACTAAATTCATAAAGATTACCAATTGTTTATAAGGAATTGCACGTAATAATTGAATCTCTTATATGGTAGGTATAAAATGACTTAAATTATGATTATCAAGTAAGTTTGTGATTATGAAGACTATCTATATAGTACTGTAGTCATAAAATTATTTCATTTGGTATAAAGTTCGCAACCATGGTAGTGAAATTCTATCAAACATCATATGAAATAATTTGCACAAATAATCATATTATCAACTAAAATTTATTGAATTATTGTAAAGCCTATTAAGGAAACCAAATAAATATAGGATGAACAAACTTCAAATTAAAAATAACATACATACACATTTGACATTAAAGTGAATACGATTAATGATGTATTTTAGATCATCATATAGTTATTTCATTAATTAAAAACACTTCACAACTTATAAGAACAATTGTAAACTAAATGCTAGACATCAACAAAGTCAAGGAAAATCACCTAATGTATACATCGCAATATGAATGGCTAAGTATAGCATATCTAAATTAGTTCACATAAAATCAGGAATGTTGCGCTAAAACCCATGCCATGGTAGCTAAACCCAAATCGCAAATCTTAATAGTTAATCAAAAATTCATAAAGAATTCAATTGAATCATGTGCAGTAGACAATTAGTATTAAAAGAATTGAGCTTTTTTCAGCAAGAAATTCTATAGCAATAAACTCTTAAATGAAGTATAAAACATAAACAATGAATCAAGTAGTAACCTAAGCTGATTTTTAGATGAAGGTTTGGAAAAAAAAGTCAATGGACAAAAAATTTGAGTTAATGTAGAGATGAAAAGAAGATTGGAACAAAGAAACATTACAGTGTATTTTATTTGAGTTTTAAGTTGCCTTTGGAAGTAAGATAATGACTGAAATTGTTTTGATTTAATGTACAATTACAAAGAGGACCTTGAAAGCCTGTAAGAAACTAAGTTATTATCAACGAATTATTATAAATTAATGCATGGGTGAGAGTGAGCTATCATTAAAATAGAAGATTAAAACAAAGACACACTATGGTATATTTTATTTTAATTTTAGGTTGCCTTTTGAAATAAGATAATGATCATAATTGTCCAGATGTAATGTATAAATACAAAGTGGACCTTGAAACCATGAAAGAAACGAAGCTGATATTAAATGATCATTAAAATTAATTTATGGATGATAATGAGTTGTTAATGAAGATTCACAATAGAAATTATGGCGAGTGATTTAAATGTGAAGGAACTCAATAAGTAGATAAATCCTCCATATTTATTAAAAAAATATAAGAAAAAATATGGTAAATATAAAAATAGATCATTGCTATATATATATATATATATATATATAGGTTGACTCAAACTTTTTTTGAACACGTAGGTTCAAAAATAATTAATTTTTATTTTGCAATAAAAAATTCTAAACGTGGAGAAGTAGATGTAAGTTACCATAAAATCATCTGAAATTTAATCTTCTAATTCTTTAACTCATCGCTTTTGTTTTTTCAATCTAAAACCTACAAAGATTTAGAAGAAATTGAAAAGGCCAATAAGAAAAATAAATATGATGAAATGAGCTATGTTCTAAAGTTATCAATTATAAAATTAAAACCTAAAAATATTTACATTATTCGAGATGTAAAACACAATTCAGAATTAAAATTAATTTTTTATAAGGAGGTCAGGTAATTTTACTAAGAAATATAAACATGAAAAAATAATTGATGTTGATTATCTTTCTTTTTTAAAATATATTAAAGGCTTATATATTTTACGTTAAAGGGGAAAGACATATAAAACATGAATTCCTAGATTAATGTTTGTATTTGTTATAGAAGAACAAAAATAGATTATTACCTATGGAGAGTGAACTTTTTTCTAATAGCACAGATTGTTTTACTTATAAGAAATTTGAATTCAATGTGAGTTAACTATCTGTTGGCTGAAGCAATCAATAATTCAAGATGTCAACATGAAATGAAAAATTTTCCATAGGAAAGAGATGCATATAACATTAATTGCTAGATTAATGTTGGTAATTTTTATTTAGAATGTATTCTCAAATCTGAATTAGAACTAAATAAAACGAAGGTGATTGGCAAAAAATAGTGCTAAATAATAAAATTAATTATATTTTTGTTATAATAATTCTCGACATGGAGAAATAGTGATAGGCATAAAATTGAAAAATTGGTTGAAATTTATTCTTTCAATTTTTTATTCATCACTTCCATTATTTTAATCTAAAATCTACAACAATTTGAATAAACATAAAAAAGCCAATAATAAATAAAATAAATAAACATAAAGAAATGAGTCATGCTCTATATTTATCAATTTCAGAATGGAAACAGACTGAGTGGATTGTATGAAAACAGATTAACATTTGATGGAAACTAAATTTATTATCTAAAAGAATAGATTATTTTATTAATGGAGAAATTTAAGAGTATATATATGAGAGAGCGTATTTGTTAGTGCTATATACAAATGTTTTTGTATTGTGTAAATTAGTTATGCTGAGTCTTTATAAATTCTTATCCGTACATAGGACGCTATGGTATCGCTAGGGTTCTAAACACTTGAACAGGGTAAACCGACACAATATTTTTTTTAAAATAGGTAAATAAAATAATTTTACCTAGTGTTATATGTTGTATATAAAAGAACAAATTTTCATAAATGGATATAGTTGTATGTTATATATTTGTTGTTAGAAAGTGAAATTTTATAACTATAGTTTATAAAATAGGATTTGCAAATAAAAGGAATTTAAAATTGGAAATTTGAGAACTTAAATTCCGATGTTTTGAAATTGGTTTTCAAAGATGTGGGAAAATAATAATAATATTATTATTTGGAAGTATTCGCAAATAAAAATGTTTTTAAATGTTTTTAAATTGGATCTAAAAAAAATGTTTATAAAGAAGTTTAAAGAAAATAAATTCTATACTCCCCAATTCTGTCACTGGAAAATAATTTCGACGATGACCATTGTGATGACCCGCAAATCCGTACCCCTTGAGTCGACACTATTCTCCATCAATCAACTCAAGGTGAACGGAAATACGAACCATCTGGGTTAAAGAAGAAGATGTGGAAGAAAAAAAATAGAAAACAACAACAGAATCTAACCATCGCAGCGGAATAAAATATAATAGATAATAACAGATCATTACACACAAAAGAAAATTATATCTGTTTATATATTACATCATCAGAGTATACATAACACACAACTGGACGGTAATCATAACCTGTCCTCACAATCTGAATGCACAGTAAAAAATTTAACACAAATACGGAAGTATGTATTGCTCTCCAGCTCGTCTGCTGAGCTCCACAGCATCCTTTCCTGTATCCTATAATAATAGGACTGACCCGAGCATAATACTTAAATAACACCCGAGTCAGTATGGAATACCAGCGTGAGAAAACCACACTTAAATTGATTATTAAAGTTTCAAAAATTCCTTTGAAAATCAAAAGCATCTCGTAAGACCACGCCACAAATAAACATGTCGGGTTTTTACCTTACGATAGCTAAAACACTTTTTATTAAAATCCTCTAATATTATAATAGTGTATATATACACGTACTTATTCAAATAGCCGAAATCGTTACATAATTAAATTCCAGCTACTAGCCACAATCGTGGGTAATACAAAAAAAATTGTAAAAGCACGTAGGGAGAATGGATTTCCAATTAATGACTGGGCACTGGGGTACCACCTGTCACACTACGTGTCCTAGATCACCGTACCGAGGATTACTCCATACCCCTGCAACACAAGACCGGGACTACCCCTTACTGGATAATCCCGAGTAAGATCACCCCACGGTTGGGATCAGCAACCGCACCACTAACCCGAATAAAAAGAACATCTAGACAGGGATGACCGCACCCTAATGGGCGCTACCCACCTAGCCTTGCTGCAAAACCCCTGATTTTTCAGTCATTCCCGGTTGATGAGGCTTAAGGCTAAGCGTTACCTTTTAGAACTTTCACTTAGAATGCCCATCGTCCACCTGACGATGTTCCGAAAGCATTCATCCATACAAGTCCATCCGGGTTCGAACGGAACCAAAGGCACTACTCCAACTACATCCATTTTGGGATCACCTCTGAATTAGTAGCGATTAGCCCTTGCACTTCACTGTTCCATCTTCGAATCCAAACTCGAATTCCCAAATATTTATTTCCACTGAAAACACCAAGCACAAAACTTTAGATTTTGAAAATAATTTAAAAACACTTTATTATAAATATACTTTAACATTTAAATTGAAAAATACTTCAGTACTTTATTAAAATATATACTTTAGGAATATTTAAAATGAGGCTTCTTTATAAAATATAGAATTAGATTTTCTCTTTTAAAACAAAATACCCAGTTACCTTTAAATAATTACTACGATAATAGATTTAAAAAATACTTACTTTAGAATTTAAACATTTAGAAATAATAAATTTCTTAAACATACTTTTTAAAACAACATTAAAGCCTTTAACTTATATTTGAAAATTTACTTTGGAAACGTACTTGGCTATCCAAGAAAATATACTTCTCTTTACATCCTTTAAAATAAATCACTATTTATTTTTAAACAAATTTTCTCATTCCCTCAATAAATTTCCATAGTGAATTTATTCTTCCAAATATCCACTGATATATATATTACTTCACTTTTATAAACCCAATTTATAAATTTCATAGTCACATTCTCCTTTAAATTTCCAATTTCAACCACTTAAATCAATTTCCAAATTGATTTTCAATTCACTTCACCTTTAAATAAATTTCCTCACTCCATTTATTTCAAAATCCATTAACTTCAGATTTTATTTCTTCATTTTGATTTAAAATCTTTTTACTGACAATACCAATTTTAGATTTCCCAAATTCCTTCTTTATCCTTTTTAAATAAGTTCAAACCTTGAATTTTAAAATAAATTCTTTTATTACTTCCAATAATATCTCTTTAAGTTTAAAATTTATTCTCTCTCTGTTTATTTAAAATCCCTTTTTTTTCTTTCATACTCGGAATTTAT
The DNA here is from genome assembly GCA_030765085.1 of Allium cepa. NCBI lineage: Eukaryota > Viridiplantae > Streptophyta > Magnoliopsida > Asparagales > Amaryllidaceae > Allium > Allium cepa. Next base: position 611,191,371 of record CM060934.1, read on the forward strand.
TAATTAAGATTTAAAATCTCTTTCATTCTGTTCCAATTCATTCTTAGATTTATTCAGATGCTCTAAAATTATTTTACTTAAAAACTCACTCCTTTATTTTCTTTCAAAAATCCATTTTTATATTTTTGGTAACTCGGTATACCCAAATATATTCGATCAACCTATAGCATCCAACATTTCCAATTATCGAAATAATTCATCCCATGATATCTAATAATCATAACAGAGAATATTAAATAATCTAAATAAATGTTGAGGAATCCAGTTGGATCCCTCCAACCTGTTTCCCTGCATCCATAGACGTTAGCACAATATAAAATACCAATTCCACTTCGAGGTGGAATATCACAGTATATGGGATTAAATAATGTCATTCGCAATTATGTGGCACATAGGGTCTCATCCGCTATATAAATGCGGGAAATCAATCATTCCAATATATATTATATACTACTATATAATATATCACATTCAATCAATTCAATCAAATATTTAAATTTAACCATTTAAATTTAAATAGCAACCAGATGAGTGAGATTAACTCACCTTTGATTTTAATTTGCAATCTGATCCAGACCCCGACCCGCCTTTCATTCCATAGAAAGACGCATCATTAAGAAGAAAGAAAGGGATAGAAAAGAGAAAAGAAAGGAAAGAAAGAAACAGACAACATCAGAATCTCACAGCAGAACGAATAAATTATATTATATTACATAAAACTTTATATAGTATCATATACATCAGAGTTAAATAGCTAATACAACAAAAACTAGACAGTTATAAACATCTGTCTAGCAATTACAATTCAAGTACATCAGAGAAATAGGTACAACTCAAAACACAGCGGAACCACTACGTATATCTACACGCTGAAGCCTCCTGCTCCATTATCTCCTCCAGAACTCGTTAAAGCAATCCTGAAACACTTGACTACTCATACGTAATATGAGTACCCAAGAGTTTAATAAAACAGAAAATAAACACTCGGGTCAGACATGGGTCTGGTGTGAGTAAACGGGGATAAAAGTTGCTTAACTTTAGAAAATCTTTTGAAACAAAAGGTATCACGTAAGACTTCCCATACATAAACATGGAAAAGTTTTTACCTTACGCTAACCAAAACATTCGATAGAAAATCTAGTGATATTATAATAGTGTCTGGGGTTTTCAAGTAAATAAGAAATAGCCAAAATTGTTACATTATTAAATTCCAGCTACTAGCCACAAAAGTGGGCAATACAATCAAAACCGTAGGGTCTCGTAGGAAGAATGGGTTTCCATCAATGGCAGGCTACCGGGGTACCGCCCGTCACAGTACGTGGCCTAGATCACTGTACCGAGGAGCACGCCCGCTCTCCTGCAACACAAAGCTGGAACCATTCCTTACTGAACAGTTCCGAACAAGACCACCCCACAGATTGGCCGTCGCCAACTGCCACATAGCTTAATATAAACGGACCTCTAGACAGAGGTAAATCTTGCACTCCAGTGGGAGCTACCCACGAAGCCTTGCTGCACCTCCCCTGTTTTTTCCATTCCCGGTTAATGAGGCTTGAGGATACGATTACCTTTATAGGACACATCAAACTTAGAATGCTCATCGTCCACCTGACGATGCTCTGAAAGCATTCAATCCATACAGGTTCGTTCCGGGTTAGAACGAAACCGAAGGCACTATCTCGTTGCACTCATTTTAGAATCACCCTCAGAGTCAACGACCACAGCTCTTGCACTCTAAATCACCATCTCGAACCTATAAGTACTATTCCGTCAAACTCATTATGGAATAACCCATAGAGTTATACTGACGTATAGTTCTTACACCTCGAGTCTTCACTTGCTCCACTTGGATTAACGACCTAACGTTTAATTGGAATCGATGTGGTTTTCGGATATCCAAATATGGAAACCCGATCCCGGTCTCACCGAAACCAAACTCCATTTTAATGTCCAAGTTGTACTTAAGGGTTTTAATCAATTAACTCATTTTATTATTATCTATTCCACACAGATAAATAAACTTCATATCACAATAGATAATCACATTCATATCATAAACGGATAATCTATATCATTATCACAAACAGATAATCATCACAACCGGATAATCCATCACACATCATCATACCTTATCCAAACATTCATATTATACAAATACAATTCATCTCATAACTGAGATCACAACCATTCAATCAATAATATTCATAAGCAATGATTTATTAACCATCAATTAAATTAATTTAAAAAAAAATTAAATTAATTACTTCTATCATTAATTAATTTAAATTAAATTAAATTAATTACCACATTTAAATCCTGCTTAATATCCATTAATTAATTAACCCAGTTAATTAATCATTCACTAAGTATTTAACTTGACTAAACACCTTTATTAATCATTTACTAATTACAATAAGTAATTAGTCTTTAATTAATTTTCATAAATTAATTAACCTTATTCATAAGTAATTAACATTTAATTACTCATTTATTAATTAATTATAATTAATTATATTTGTCCTTAATTAATTACGATTAATTAATCACTTATTTAATTATTACTTAATCAAACAATCCTTAATTACATCATTAATTATAATAATTAATGACCTCTAATTAATATTCAAATTAATTGCTTAATTTAAAAATTAATTACTTTTAATAATTATTAATCACCTTGATTAATATTAAATTCAGTAATTAACTCCCTTAATTACTTATTAATAAATTAATTCCCAATAATTAATTATCTTTGTTAATTAATCCTTGATTAATTACAAAAGTAATTATCCAAATTACTTAATTAAAATAAATCACCTTTCACTATTTACATTCCAGTAATTATCATTATTATTTTTCTAAGTAATCCTGCTCCATTAATTACATTTAATAATTACCTCCATTAAATCATCAAATGATTTACTTAAATTAATTAAACTAAATTAATTAACTTAAACAAACCACAATATCAAAATTAATTACAATAAGTAAATAATTCCTTAATTACTTTTATCAAGTAATTATATTTAACAAATTACAATTGATTATATTCAATTTAATTAATCTAGTTAATTATCAAAATTAATTACATTAATTAATTATTTAATTATCCTTAGATAATTATCATTATTTATTAACAATAATTCCTTAAATTACTTCTTTAAGAAACTATTCTTGAATTAATCATCATTAATCATTTCTGGTTAAATTGATTCTAAATCATTATTTAAAATCAAATAAATAAGTAAATTTTTCTTAATTATCTTAATTTTTCCTAAAACAATTCATTTACTTATTAATGACTTTATTTAACATTCAAAAATGTATTTTAAATAATACCTTCCTAAATTAAATTCAAATTCGTTTTAAAATTTAAAGATTTTCAAAATGTTTAACCATTTAAACATTATTCAAAATTTAAATAAACTTATAATCCTTAAAATAAAATAAATGTTAAAGAACATTACTTAAATATAAAAGAAAGGTTTAAAACAAAATTACTTAATTAAAGAAATCAAGCTTTGAAAATAAATCGATTATTTAAACTTTCAAATTTACTTCATATCTTTAATTTAAATATTAAAGGGAATAAATTCTTTCAAGTTTAAACCCTGTTTGAAATCAAATTTATTTTTAAATCCTCTTAAAAACATTTGAATCTGTTCATTATTTAAAAACTTACAGAAGCTGTTTTGAATCAAAATCAGGTTATCAAAGAAAAACTGAAACTATTTTTAAACTTGATTCAAAACTAAATTTAAATCTTGTTTAAATTTTAAAATTTCATTTTAAAAACTTTGAATTCAAAATTTCATTTGAATTCAGATTTAACTTACATTTGAATCAAATTTCAGCTTTAAAATATGAATTTCATTCAAATTCAAAAAAAAACTACAAAATGACAGGTTTTAAACCTGTAGCACACTAACCCGAGAAACCCCCCTTTTCCACTTCGAGTTTCAAACCCATTTGCTTCGAGACAAAACTACAAACACCCGAGGTCATCTCCGAGTCAATTACCCTGCACATTCCCAAATGAGTTCACCAGAATTCAACATGTACGGTGCACATGCACCAGTGCTCTGATCAACTCCAGCTACCCTAGTCTACTCCTCCTAGTCGTCGACCTCTCCTAACATGGGTACGATCACCTAATTTTCCACTGCAGTTCAATTTCCAAAATTTCAGGTTGACCAATGCAACCTGAAACACAACTACACCCTTATCAAAACCTGTCAACATCACATAAACTCGCCTCCGACCATCATCAACCCTGAGACTCCGGCAAACCCTCCCTCTATGTCTCCTCTACAACTCCCCAAAACCTCGAATCACTCGAAGTACTACAGTGAACAAGAAGTTAAAAATAATCAACCCCTTTAAAAACTAGGGCTAGAACCTGGCAATCACTACTGCCATCGCCACCACACACTGACAAAACTTCTGACCATTTTTCCCCTACCCCTCCATCTGTATTCTACCTCCAGGAAGACTCATAGCCACCAAAATCCATTAGAAATTCAAACGAGCCCAAAAAGACCCAATTCTGTTCAAAACAGAAATACTCATTCCAACAGCTTATTTAAAAATGTACTATTTGTTTTAAAATTCATGTTTTTAAACATGAATTTAGGTTACAAAACTGTTTTATTGATTTAAGCTTTTTGGTATTTGTTTTTATTTCAATGATGATTGGTTCTTGTAGTTTACAGAGGCAGCAGATTTTGATTTAATCTAAATTATAATTTATAAATCTCAATCTATTCCTAACAAACATATTTTTGCTTACACAAAAATTTCTAACTGAAACAATTCAAGTGATAAGGAATTTTATATTTAAGAATATCTTAGTTTACAAACAAATCAGATATGCAGCTACAGGATATCAACACATATATACATATTCATATATATACACACATGACAGTTATTAATATTAAATCATCATACATACTTATTTCTTCCAATTCATATGCTCGGATATCTCAAGCTTTTGTGCATGTGAGGTTACTCATATCATTTCATTTTTAAACAGAAAACAGAACAAATTTTGCCTAAACAGTTTTTGATTTCTGTGAATTAAAAACTTAAGTTCTGTAAATTATGGATGGCTCTGACTTTTAAAAGGAAAATCTATTTTTAAAATAAAGAAGCTTACTCACATCTTTATTGAAGATACAGAAAATAATCCCAGAGATGCATCACACATTCCAGGACCTGATTAGAAACTGCATGTTGAATCTGGATTTGCAATTGCAAGTTGAAGTTGAACTCCAGTTTGATGTTGTAACTTTGCTTGATGAATTTACTTCCAGGTTTTTATTTCTGAAGTTGATTTTAGACTGCATGCTACCCATCTTCATATGCTTAGATTTAAAGTTTGATTTTGCAGAACTTTGAGTAAATAGGTTCTGCGGATTTGAAGTTGTACTTGAAATTTGATGTGGAAGTTGCAGATTGAATTTTTATTTGAATTTGGGTTTTGATTTTTTTTACTTAGAATCTGATTTCTTTTGAAGATAATTTTTTAACAAATGTATTGCTATGTTTTCTTATCTAATAAATTAAATTTCAAAAATAAATAACATGCCACTTGTTATGTCTAGTAATAACAAATGTTTACAAGTGTCCACTTTATGGTTTAAGAATCTAACACATGTTTATCTAAATTTTAAAAGAAATATCTTTAATTTAAAAATGTATTCAAATTTATTCTAAAACCATTTCTAATTTAATTTAGCATGTTTTAAATATTTATTAACATTAGCCTTTAAAATGATTACATGTTTACTTATAAACTTCTTTATAAAATTATACATTTTAAATGTTTGCTTGAATATTTTCAAAATAATATTCCTTTAAAACTAATTTTCAAAAGAGAAGATTTAAAAAAATAATAAGAATGTTGAATTCAATTTTATGCAAAAGTTTTCAAACCAAAATACTATACTCTAATATAATTGAATTAAATCTTACTTCAAAAGAAAAACAATTTCCTTTAAAATAAACAAAATAAACTTTTATTATAAAACAAAATTTAAACTATATTTATTTTTATAAAAAAATAAATACTTACTTGTATTTCTTTGATCATGTAAGAAAGACTTTAAAATTTTACCTTTGAAAAGTTTTCAATACTAGTTTTAAATCAAATTAATCAATTCATAATTTATACATTTATATATATAATAATTTGAAAATATTCTTATTAAATTTAAAATTAAAATCAAATCCTTTATTTACAATGTATAAACATTTATACATTATAAATAAAATATCTTTAAATCAGCTTAGAAAGATAATTTTATCATTTAAATATTTTTAACATTTGAAAACAATAAGATTATCAATTTAAATTATTATTATAATAAATTTTGAAAAGAATATCATTTGACAAATTAAATAATTATAAATTTTCAAAAGATAAATTCTGTTTGAATTAAGTTATTAAATCAATATTTCACATTTTAAAATATTTATTAATGAAACTATTAAATAAATATGGCCCAAATTTCCGGGACATCACATTTCTTCCCCCTTAAAAGAATTTCATCCCCAAAATTTAAATGCAAAGGTAATTTAATAGTCCCATACAGATTTTAAAAATTTAAAATAGCAAACATATGCTATCAACCAAATACTAGCAACCATAGCAACCAATTCAAACAAACGATTCTAATTATCCAGACAAAATTCTGGATAAAAATTCCTAGAGTTTCCCAGTTATAAAAACCGGGACACTCGCTCTACAGAATCTAAACTAGCTGCACCACACAGATCTAGAGCTCCTATATATCTAGATCTATTAATCTAAACAAAGAACTGGACCACAGACAAGTCTTGATCAACTTCCAAATCTCCCAGAACTATTGATTCTAAAACCAATGGTAGATCATACACGTACTCCCTCAGAGATACGTGAAAAACAAAACAAATTCCAGCCATCCAAACTGGAAATTCAACCCTGTAGATCCAACACTTAACTCTCAAGAGAAAACAGAAAGATCCAAAACTCTTATCCACAAATCTTTCATGTCGATCTTGGGCTGCCTCCAACTTCTAGATCAATCAAAATCCACCACACAAACTCTACTACACAAATATCAGAAGACTCCAAACATACTACCCTATTCGGAAAACAAACAGATACAAAACAATCAAGTCTCCAGATCCAAAATGAATTTCCTGTAGAAATTTTCCGATCCAAGACAAAACTCAGATTCCCAATGAATCGGGTGTTGCTCCTATTCTGGAATAGCTGCCACCATGCTTCCACTGCGCTACTTTGATTTGAGAATGCTGTTGATGAACACAAGTATAAACTTGATCAACTTATCCCGGAAACATTGTTCATCAAATTCCATAAAATCTCAGTGACCTATCAGATTCGATCACAAACACCACAGCAAAAATTCAACCAGAAAACTAGATCTGATTGAACCTGTCAGCATAAACAGATCACTTTCTCAAAGAGCCCTCCTACTATGCTGAACCACCGGCAAAGCTCCAATAATCAAGTCGGAACAGAACTCAAACTCTTGATGCGGATGCAAATCTCAACTCCTTCGAAGATATCCAGAAAATCAAACCACTTCGATAACTCAAACATCCTCTAGAAATGCTTCAATCCAAACAAATATTACTCAGAGAACTTCCGAACCATCGCAAGTCACTTTTGCGATTCCACTCAGTTCAGGTTCCAAGAAATTGTTCTCTCTTTAACAATCAGAACAGTTGAAGCCTTCTAATCCAAAGAAGAACTAGTGGTCCACCTCTTAACCACTAACATCACTTCCAACTGAGCTTCCAGAAGAAATGGACAAACTCCACCATCTGCCGACCTACTGACAGAAGAATCACAGAGATTTCTGAATCATCGAAGAAACATGCCACTCAGTCCTGCTACTGCTGCCAAAGACATCCTTATCCAAAAGCTCATCGATTCACAAAGCTACACCTGCCTCTTTACAATAGAGCCTTCAAAAGGCAGATATCTCTCAAGAAACTCGCTCCCAAACCAAGCACAAAACACTCTGCCAAACTGAGTCTCAACTCAAATACAAACAGAATTCCTCCCTGGAGTTTCCAAGATACCATTTCTGGCTTCTGTACTCCCAACTGATCCAAACTCAAGAAAATCCACTCACACGAGTGCAATCCAGCTTACAATCCAAAGATAAACTCCGAATCTTGAAAATATTTCCTTCATAGGTTGGTGAAATCCTTCACACTAAACTGCAAAACTACTTAAGATGCCCAATACTGCCCTAGCAGACCTCTTCCAACCTTAAACACTCGGACTCCAACCATTGGTAGTTGTGTTACACACACCACTACCCTATCTACCTTTATTACTTATATTGGAAAACCTGAACAGGTAACCCAATCTAATAGCTAGAAATATATATATATATATATATATATATATATATATATTCAAAATTACAAATACGCTCTCTCAAGTAGGACACCACTCCAGAGTCTAGGTATTCGCTCAACCTAGTGCTCTGATACCACAATGTAACGGCCCGCCTTTCATTCCATAGAAAGACGCATCATTAAGAAGAAAGAAAGGGATAAAAAAGAAAAAAGAAAGGAAAGAAAGAAACAGACAACATCAGAATCTCACAGCGGAATGAATAAATTATATTATATTACATAAAACTTTACATAGTATCATATACATCAGAGTTAAACAGCTAATACAACACAAACTAGACAGTTATAAACATCTGTCTAGCAATTACAATTCAAGTACATCAGAGAAACAGGTACTACTCAAAACACAGCGGAACCACTACATATATCTACACGCTGAAGCCTCCTGCTCCATTATCTCCTCCAGAACTCGTCAAAGCAATCCTGAAACACTTGACTACTCATACGTAATATAAGTACCCAAGAGTTTAATAAAACAGAAAATAAACACTCAGGTCAGACATGGGTCTGGTGTGAGTAAACGGGGATAAAAGTTGCTTAACTTTAGAAAATCTTTTGAAACAAAAGGTATCACGTAAGACTTCCCACACATAAACATGGAAAAGTTTTTACCTTACGCTAACCAAAACATTTGATAGGAAATTTAGTGATATTATAATAGTGTCTAGGATTTTCAAGTAAATAAGAAATAGCCTGTTAGGGATGCGGATTAAGGATCTTAAGGCAGAAATAACACTAGAGGGGGGTGAATAGTGTTTTAAAGAATATATGAACTATATGACTAAATTAAAACTTTCAACACAAATCTAAACAGAATCATCACAGAACATATAACAAATGCAAATAGTAAAGTAAAGCGTTTAAACAATATTTTGAGATTGAGAATGAATATAACACATTATTTTAAATATATATATATATATATATATATATAATTGATATAGACCGTCAATTATATAGGTAATATTTAAAATCAGAATAAGTTTTGATGTTTTAAAAATAGAAGTTTTTTAAAATCAGAATAGAGGAATATTTCAAGGCTAAAACAAAGTTTGAAAATATTTTTGAAAACATGATTTTGAAAGCTAAAACATTTTGAAAACAGATTTAAAAACATTTTGAAAAATCTATTCAAACTGAAATTGCAAGAACCTTCCTACATAGCTTCTCCATAGGACTCGAGAACTTGTACAAAGTAGTTTAAATGATTTTGATTTTCGTGGGTTTGTAAGCCACTTGTCGTAGGTTTGTAAGCTACTTGTCGTGGGTTTGTAAGCCATTGGTTTCGATAGAAATTGGGTTCCATCCCAAAAGAAAATTGGAAGAAAGATGAGAGTGCTATTATGAAGTTTTAACAAAATATTGGACACTTATCTTGAGCTCTTGAAATCTTGATTCTCTAGAGTCTTGAATCTTGAATCTCTAATCTTCATCTTGATGCTTGAGTCTTTATACTGATCAGTCTTCGATGATACCTGCATATACTTCCTATATACATATATATATATCTATCTATATGGAAATGTTATATATATTTTATAAAGTAAAGTATAATAACTATATAAGGTTGTTGTCATCAAAACATCATCAACTCAGTTCCTAACAATTTCCCCCTTTTTGATGATGACAACCTTTATTTATAAAATATTCTTACCATACCATAACCCCCCTTACTCCGTGACTTCTTCTTAAAACTACAACTCCCCCTTACTCCATGACTCCCTTTTACATCAAGCACATATATTTTTATAACTTTCTCCCCCTTTGTTATCAACAAAAACTATTAACTACTTAAGAATTCAAGAATGATTAGTATGAACAAATAATATGTATAGAACAAGCATGAAACAATGAGTATAAGTGAACACATTTTAGTTATTACAACATATATAAGAACATACATAAACACGAAAAACAATTTAAAACAAAGAATAAAATGAAAGTACGCTTTAATGGCGATCCTTAACTATAGGAGACTTATGAATCGAACAATTGGGGTAGTGGAGACAAAAGTTTCCACGTTGTTCAATTATGTTTCCATTAGTATCAACAAGGATCTCACCAACGCAAATAACGCTCTCGTCCGTATTCATAGGGACTTCGGGTTGAGGTAAAGGTTGATCTTCCTCTTGGTCTTCTTGTGGTACTTCCGTAGGTACTTCTTCCTCGGATTCCATGGCTTGTGAAGAGTCTTCAATATTAATAGGATTTGTACGGTTATCCATAATGAATTTTTGTGCGATCCTAATAATATTCCCTTGCCTTTGTTGTTCTCTAGCCATCCTAAGTTGACTTACTTGAATTTCAGTCATCAATTGAAGGATATCTTTCATCTTCTCTTACAATTTGATCACTCGAGCATGCGTAGTTCGTTGAAATGGACCAGAATGAGGAGATGTGGGTGAAGTGGGTTCATTAGTAGAAGAGGAGGCCATTATTTTATTATTTCAGAAGTTATTTACAGAGAATATAGTGAAGAAAGAGGAGAGAAAACGAAATAAATAGATAAATAACCAAATAACTAACTTTGGAGGGAAATTCAATTTTCAAATTTTTGTTGGGTATGTCGACATCATAAGATGGGGCATGTCGACATGTTCTACAAAAAAAGTGTAATTTTTATTTTGAATTTTTATTGATTATTATATTATATTATTTTATATTTCAGATTTTGAACAAATACCTAATTCTCTTCTAAATTTAGTAAAATTCTGTTCGGTTAATGGTTTAGTTAATATATCAGCAATTTGTTTTTCAGTATTTATATAATCTAGAGTTATTATTTCTTTAGTTATGTTATCTCTAAGAAAATGATGTCTTGTATCAATATGTTTAGTTCTAGCATGATGAGTTGGATTTTTAGATAGATTTATTGCACTAGTATTATCACAATATATTGGTGATTTACTTATGTTAATTCCAAAATCTTTTAAAGTTTGTTGCATATATATGACTTGTGAACAGGCCAGAGCAGCAGATATATACTCTGCTTCAGTTGTTGACAAGGAAACAGTATTTGGTTTCTTACTGAACCAGGAAACCAGTGAATGTCCTAGAAAGTGACAAGTTCCACTTGTACTCTTTCGGTCTGATTTACAACCAGCATAATCAGCATCACAATATGATATTAAATCAAAAGTATTATTTTTAGAATAAAATAAACCATAATCTAAAGTGTATTTTACATATCTTAAAATTCTTTTAACAGCTTTTAAGTGAGTTTCTTTAGGTTGTGATTGGTATCTTGCACAGAGACAAACACTATGCATAATATCAGAACGAATCGCTGTTATATAGAGTAGCGAACCAATCATTCCCCTATATAAAGTTTGATCAATATCTTTTGATTTATCTTCTTTACTAAAACCTACATTTGTTGACATTGGAGTTGGTTTCCCACTAGAGGTGCTTAAACCAAATTTATTGATTAAGTCTTTAACATATTTTTCTTGACTTATGAAGATTCCATTTTCTAGTTGTTTAATTTGAAGCCCTAAGAAGAAACTTAATTCTCCCATGTGACTCATTTCAAATTCTTTAGTCATTATATCTGAAAATTCTTTATTCATTATGTTATTACTTGATCCAAAGAATATATCATCTACATATATTTGAACCAGTTGAATATCTTGATTATTTCTTTTAATAAAAAGTGTTGTATCTACTTTACCAATTTCAAAACCAGATTGAAGTAAATAAGATCTTAGTCTTTCATACCAGGCTCTAGGAGCTTGCTTTAGACCATATAGAGCTTTCTTTAACTTGTATACATGGTTTGGAAATTTATTATCTTCAAAAAGTGGAGGTTGTTCAACATAAACATCTTCTTTTACAAAACCATTTAGAAAAGCACTTTTAACATCCATTTGATATAATTTGAAATTATTATAATTAGCAAAAGCAAGTAGAATTCTTATAGCTTCTAATATTGCTACGGGGGCAAAGGTTTCATCATAGTCAATTCCTTCTTCTTGACAATAACCTTGCGCGACTAAACGAGCTTTATTTCTTACGACCTCACCGAGTTCATTCATTTTATTTTTATAAACCCATTTAGTTCCAATTATACTTTTATCCTCAGGTTTAGGAACATGTTCCCATACATCATTTCTGGTAAATTGATCCAATTCTTCTTGCATAGCAAGAATCCACGAATCATCAGATGATGCTTCCTTTGGATTTTTAGGTTCAATTGTTGATATAAAGGCTACATTACTCATACTACTTAATTGATTTCTAGTTCTTACTACAGATTCAATATTTCCTAAAACATTTTCTATAGGATGATCTTTTGATATTTTAAATCTCTTATTAGGTTGATTTATTTCACTAATAGTTTCATTAGATTGATTTAAATTTATAAAATCTTCTTCATCGTCTATTTGTACAATATCTTTAAGATTTTCATCAAAAGATGCATGCATAGTTTCTTCAATAGTATTAGTTTTTAAATTAAAAACTCTAAATGCTTTGCTTCTATTAGAATAACCAATAAAGAATCCTTTATCAGCTTTTGGTTCAAATTTATCTAAATTATCTTTTGTATTAAGTATAAAACATTTACTCCCAAAGACTTTAAAATAAGCAACTATAGGTTTCTTATTATAAAGTAATTCATATGGAGTTTTATTTGTTAATGGTCTAATTAAAATTCTATTTAATATATAACAAGCTGTAGCAACTGCTTCAGCCCAAAAATGTTTAGGTAAATTACTATCAGAAAGCATTGTACGAGCACACTCTTGAATCGTTCTATTCTTATGTTCTACTACTCCGTTTTGTTGTGGAGTTCTTGGAAATGAAAAGTTGTGAGTAATTCCCTTTTGAGTACAGAAATTCTTAAAATTTTCATTTTCAAATTCACCACCGTGATCACTTCGAATAGTTTTAATTTTGAAAGAATGTTGTTTTTGAATTCTTTTAGAAAAGTTTTTAAATATTTCAAAAGCATCACTTTTATGTTTTAAAAAGATTGTCCAAGTATATCTTGAATAATCATCTACTATAACAAAAACATATTTACTATGGTTAATTGATTGAACTTGAGATGGACCAAATAAATCTAAATGAAGTAATTCTAGAGGACTAGAGGTAAAAATAACATCTTTTAATTTAAATGAACTTTTCTTAAGTTTTCCTAATTGATAAGCATCACAAATACTATCTACTTTAAAGTTTAACTTGGGTAGACCTCTAACTAAGTCAAGTTTTGATATCCTAGATAATAATTTGAAATTCAAATGGCCAAATCTTTTATGCCAAATCCAAGGGTCACTTGTATTAGCCAAAAGACATAGATTATCATTTGAAATTTTCATACTAAGGATATAAATATTTTTCTTCCTAATACCTTCAAAAATTATATTAGACTTATCATCTTCAATGTGACATTTATCTTTTCCAAATTTAATTTTAAAACCTTTATCGCAAAGTTGACTTATACTAAGCAGATTATGTTTTAAGTTCCTAACTAATAAAAATCAGAAATAAGTAAAGTTTTAGAGTTACTGACATTGCCAACGCCAACCACATATCCTTTAGAGTTGTCACCAAAATTGACTAATCCACCATCTTGATAAGTAATGTCCTTGAGTATCTCGGGATTTCTAGTCATGTGCCTCGAACAGCCACTATCAAGTATCCATTTATCTTTCTCAATTTGCACAGTTTGTCCATTGGGTGTTGATTCGTCAAAAGCCTATAACATGTCTGTCCCTGCATAACACACCAATTCGGTAGATAACTTGATTTTTCAAAATAACTGTATGCAGACTTATGATACTTTGATGAAATGCGTAGATTCAAAACAGTTTTAACACAATTTTCCAAAAATGCCATTTTTATATTTTTCAAGTTTCAGATTATGAAAACAATGAAAACCAATGCTCTGATACCAATTGTTAGGGATGCAGATTAAGGATCTTAAGGCAGAAATAACACTAGAAGGGGGGTGAATAGTGTTTTAAAGAATATATGAACTATATGACTAAATTAAAGCTTTCAACACAAATCTAAACAGAATTCTAACACAGAATGATCACAGAACTTATATCAAATGCAAATAGTAAAGTAAAGCGTTTAAACAATATTTTAAATATATATACATATAATTGATATAGACCGTCAATTATATAAGTAATATTTAAAATCAGAATAAGTTTTGATATTTTAAAAATAGAAGTTTTTTAAAATCAGAATAGAGGAATATTTCAAGGCTAAAATAAAGTTTGCAAATAATTTTGAAAACATGATTTTGAAAGCTAAAACATTTTGAAAACAGATTTAAAAACATTTTGAAAAATCTATTCAAACTGAAATTGCAAGAACCTTCCTACAGAGCTCCTCCATAGGACTCGAGAACTTGTACAAAGAAGTTTAAATGATTTTGATTTTCGTGGATTTGTAAGCCACTTGTCGTAGGTTTGTAAGCTACTTGTCGCGGGTTTGTAAGCCACTGATTTCGATAGAAATTGGGTTCCATCCCAAAAGAAAATTGGAAGAAAGATGAGAGTGCTATTATGAAGTTTTAACAAAATACTAGACACTTATCTTGAGATCTTGAAATCTTGATTCTCTAGAGTCTTGAATCTTAAATCTCTAATCTTCATCTTGATGCTTGAGTCTTTATACTGATCAGATGATACCTGCATATACTTCCTATATACATACATACATATACATATACATATATATATATATATATATCTATCTATATGGAAATGTTAGTATATATTTTATAAAGTAAAGTATAATAACTATATAAGGTTGTCGTCATCAAAACATCATCAACTCAGTTCCTAACATAGACGAAATTGTTACATGATTAAATTCCAGCTACTAGCCACAAAAGTGGGTAATACAATAAAAATCGTAGGGTCTCGTAGGAAGAATGGGTTTCCATCAATGGAAAGGCTACCGGGGTACCGCCCGTCACACTACGTGGCCTAGATCACCGTACCGAGGAGTACGCCCGCTCCCCTGCAACACAACGCCGAAACTATTCCTTACTGAACAGTTCCGAACAAGACCACCCCGCAGATTGGCCGTCACCAACTGCCACATAGCTGAATATAAAGGGACGTCTAGACATGGGTAAATCTTGCTCTCCAGTGGGAGCTACCCACTAAGCCTTGCTGCACCTCCCCAGTTTTAGCCATTCCCAGTTGATGAGGCTTGAGGCTATGATTACTTTTATAGGACACATCAAACTTAGAATGCTCATCGTCCACCTGACGATGTTCTGAAAGCATTCAATCCATACAAGTTCGTTCCGGGTTTGAACGAAACCGAAGGCACTATCCCGTTGCATTCATTTTGGAATCACCCTCAGAGTCAACGACCATAGCCCTTGCACTCTAAATCACCATCTCGAACCTATAAGTACTATTCCGTCAAACTCATTACGGAATCACCCACAGAGTTATACTGACGTATAGTTCTTACACCTCGAGTCTTCACTTGCTCCACTTGGATTAACGACCTAATGTTTAATTGGAATCGATGTGGTTTTCGGATATCCAAATATGGAAACCCGATCCCGGTCTCACCGAAACCAAACGCCATTTTAATGTCCAAGTTGTACTTAAGGGTTTTAATCAATTAACTCATTTTATTATTATCTATTCCACACAGATAGATAAACTTCATATCACAGTAGATAATCACATTCATATCATAAACGGATAATCTATATCATTATCACAAACAGATAATCATCACAACCGAATAATCCATCACACATCATCATACCTTATCCAAACATCCATATCATACAAATACAACTCATCTCATAACTGAGATCACAACCATTCAATCAATAATATCCATAAGCAATGATTTATTAACCATCAAGTATAATTAATTTAAAAAGAATTAAATTAATTACCTCTATCATTAATTAATTTAAATTAAATTAATTGCCACATTTAAATCCTGCTTAATATCCATTAATTAATTAACCCAGTTAATTAATCATTCACTAAGTATTTAGCTTGACTAGACACCTTGATTAATCATTTACTAATTACAATAAGTAATTAGTCTTTAACTAATTTTCACAAATTAATTAACCTTATTCATAAGTAATTAACATTTAATTACTCATTTATTAATTAATTATAATTAATTATATTTGTCCTTAATTAATTACAATTAATTAATCACTTATTTAATTATTACTTAATCAAACAATCCTTAATTACATCATTAATTATAATAATTAATGATCTCTAATTAATATTCAAATTAATTACTTAATTTAAAAATTAATTAATTTTAATAATTATTAATCACCTTGATTAATATTAAATTCAGTAATTAACTCCCTTAATTACTTATTAATAAATTAATTCCCAATAATTAATTATCTTTATTAATTAATCCTTGATTAATTACAAAAGTAGTTATCCAAATTACTTAATTAAAATAAATCACCTTTCACTATTTACATTCCATTAATTATCATTATTATTTTTCTAAGTAATCCTGCTCCATTAATTACATTTAATAATTACCTCCATTAAATCATCAAATGATTTACTTAAATTAATTAAACTAAATTAATTAACTTGAACAAACCACAATATCAAAATTAATTACAATAAGTAAATAATTCCTTAATTACTTTTATCAAGTAATTATATTTAACAAATTACAATTGATTATATTCAATTTAGTTAATCTAGTTAATTATCAAAATTAATTACATTAATTAATTATTTAATCATCCTTAGATAATTATCATTATTTATTAACAATAATTCCTTAAATTAGTTCTTTAAGAAACTATTCTTGAATTAATCATCATTAATCATTTCTGGTTAAATTAATTCTAAATCATTATTTAAAATCAAATAAATAAGTAAATTTTTCTTAATTATCTTAATTTTTCCTAAAACAATTCATTTACTTATTAATGACTTTATTTAACATTCAAAAATGTATTTTAAATAATACCTTCCTAAATTAAATTCAAATTCATTTTAAAATTTAAAATTTTCAAAATGTTTAACCATTTAAACATTATTCAAAATTTAGATAAACTTATAATCCTTAAAATAAAATAAATGTTAAAGTACATTACTTAAACATAAAAGAAAGGTTTAAAACAAAATTACTTAATTAAAGAAATCAAGCTTTGAAAATAAATTGATTATTTAAACTTTCAAATTTAAATAAATACTTTATATCTTTAATTTAAATATTAAAGGGAATAAATTCTTTCAAGTTTAAACCCTGTTTGAAATCAAATTTATTTTTAAATCCTCTTAAAAACATTTGAATCTTTTCATTATTTAAAAACTTACAAAAGCTGTTTAGAACCAAAATTGGGTTATCAAAGAAAACCTGAAACTATATTTAAACTTGATTCAAAACTAAATTTAAATCTCGTTTAAATTTTAAAATTTTCATTTTAAAAACTTTGAATTCAAAATTTCATTTGAATTCAGATTTAACTTACATTTGAATCAAATTTCAGCTTTAAAATATGAATTTCATTCAAATTCAAAAAAAACTGCAAAATGACAGGTTTTAAACCTGTAGCACACTAACCCGAGAAACCCCCCTTTTCCACTTCGAGTTTCAAACCCACTTGCTTCGAGACAAAACTACAAACACCCGAGGTCATCTCCGAGTCAATTACCCTGCACATTCCCAAATGAGTTCACCAGAATTCAACATGTATGGTGCACATGCACCAGTGCTCTGATCAACTTCAGCCACCCTAGGCTACTCCTCCTAGTCACCGACCATCTCCTAACATGGGTACGATCACCTAATTTTCCACTGCAGTTCAATTTCCAAAATTTCAGGTTGACCAATGCAACCTGAAACACAACTACACCCTTATCAAAACCCGTCAACATCACATAAACTCGCCTCCGACCATCATCAACCCTAAGACTCCGGCAAACCCTCCCTCTATGTCTCCTCTGCAACTCCCCAAAACCTCGAATCACTCGAAGTACTACAGTGAACAAGAAGTTAAAAATAATCAACCCCTTTAAAAACTAGGGCTAGAACCTGGCAATCACTACTGCCATCGCCACCACCCACTGACCAAACTTCTGACCATTTTTCCCCTACCCCTCCATCTGTATTCTACCTCCAGGAAAACCCATAGCCACCAAAATCCATTGGAAATTCAAACAAACCAAAAAAGACCCAATTCTGTTCAAAAAAGAAATACTCATTCCAACAGCTTATTTAAAAATGTACTATTTGTTGTAAAATTCATGTTTTTAAACATGAATTTAGGTTACAAAACTGTTTTATTGATTTAAGCTGTTTGGTATTTGTTTTTATTTCAATGATGATTGGTTCTTCTACTTTACAGAGGCAGCAGATTTTGATTTAATCTAAATTATAATTTATAAATCTCAATCTATTCCAAACAAACATATTTTTGCTTACACAAAAATTTCTAACCGAAACAACTCAAGTGATAAGGAATTTTCTATTTAAGAATATCTTTGTTTATAAAAAAATCAGATATGCAATTATAGGAAATCAGCACATATATACATATTCATATATACACACAGGACAGTCATTAATATTAAATCATCACACATACTTATTTCTTCCAATTCATATGCTCAGATATCTCAAGCTTTTGTGCATGTGAGGTTACTCATTTCATTTCATTTTTAAACAGAAAACAGAACAAATTTTTCCTAAACAGTTTTTGATTTCTGTGAATTAAAAACTTAAGTTCTGTAAATTATGGATGGCTCTGACTTTTAAAAGAAAAATCTGTATTTAAAATAAAGAAGCTTACTCACATCTTTATTGAAGATGCAGAAAATAATCCCAGAGATGCATCAGACATTCCAGGACCTGATTAGAAACTGCATGTTGAATCTGGATTTGCAATTGCAAGTTGAAGTTGAACTCCAGTTTGATGTTGTAACTTTGCTTGATGAATTTACTTCCAGGTTTTTATTTCTGAAGTTGATTTTAGACTGCATGCTACCCATCTTCATATGCTTAGATTTGAAGTTTGATTTTGCATAATTTTGAGTAAATAGGTTTTGCAGATTTGAAGTTGAACTTGAAATTTGATGTGGAAGTTGCAGATTGAATTTTTATTTGAATTTGGGTTTTGATTTTTTTTTACTTAGAATCTGATTTCTTTTGAAGATAATGTTTTAACAAATGTATTGCTATGTTTTCTTATCTAATAAATTAAATTTCAAAAATAAATAACATGCCACTTCTTATGTTTAGTAATAACAAATGTTTACAAGTGTCCACTTTATGGTTTAAGAATCTAACACATGTTTATCTAAATTTTAAAAGAAATATCTTTAATTTAAAAATGTATTCAAATTTATTCTAAAACCATTTGTAATTTAATTTAGCATGTTTTAAATATTTATTAACATTAGCCTTTAAAATGATTACATGTTTACTTATAAATTTCTTTATAAAATTATACATTTTAAATGTTTGCTTGAATATTTTCAAAATAATATTCCTTTAAAACTAATTTTCAAAGGAGAAGATTTAAAAAAATAATAAGAATGTTGAATTCAATTTTATTCAAAAGTTTTCAAACCAAAATACTATACTCTAATATAATTGAATTAAATCGTACTTCAAAAGAAAAACAATTTCCTTTTAAATAAACAAAATAAACTTTTATTATAAAAAAAATTTAAACTATATTTATTTTTATAAAATAAATAAATACTTACTTGTATTTCTTTGATCATGTAAGAAAGACTTTTAAATTTTACCTTTGAAAAGTTTTCAATACTAGTTTTAAATCAAATTAATCAATTCATAATTTATACATTTATATATATAATAATTTGAAAATATTCTTATTAAATTTAAAATTAAAATCAAATCCTTTATTTACAATGTATAAACATTTATACATTATAAATAAAATATCTTTAAATCAGCTTAGAAAGATAATTTTATCATTTAAATATTTTTAACATTTGAAAACAATAAGATTCTCAATTTAAATTATTATTATAATAAATTTTGAAAAGAATATCATTTGAAAAATTAAATAATTATAAATTTTCAAAATATAAATTCTGTTTGAATTAAATTATTAAATCAATATTTCACATTTTAAAATAATTATTAATGAAATTATTAAATAAATATGGCCCAAATTTCCGGGACATCACAAGACCGGCTTGCTTTCTTCACGTTTTTGGACCTTGTATAAATATTACATGGCTTATAAATAATTTAAATCATCAGACAAGCAATTTCCATTTAGTAAACTTAATTCATTAATAATTTAATTTATACTAATTTTTTTTTACTTTAGAAATTTCTTAGTAACTAAATAAATTAACAAATTTATCTCCTGGATATTTTTTCTAAAATAAGAGTAGGCTAAACATGTATGTATGTATATATATATATTCCTCTAGATATATTTATATTTATAAATTCGTTTTCTGTAAGTAGCAATTTTTCCTTACTGTATACAATACACATATACACCTGTAAATTGAAAATAATTTGCAGATATGACTAATCGATATTTTCTCTTCTGTATATATATACATATGCAATTATAAATTAAATAAAAGGGAATACCTACTCCTCGCAAAACCCCTCTTCGACTCAGGCTCGTGAATGAATAGAGTGTCGCGACCCTCCCCTTCATTGCTCGATCAACACAACCCCCCCGGCATTCAAGCATCGAAGCCTTAGATCAACAAACAAGCCCATCTACAACAAATCATCGCGAGTGCCATCATTCCTTGGGTTGCGCCTTCCACCTCGATGTCATCGACGAACAGGCAGGGTCGCACCCACTCCTTCAATGTACTACTATACCACGTCGTGGCACACGCGTTCGATGTCGACCCTTATGCGAGTTTTCATCAAGACGCGGCCATTAATTCGAACATCGACGCGATTGCTTTGAGATGAGTCTGCCGAAGCCATTTATTTAATTTGGAGAATCGAGTGGAAATTTGGGGGGTTAGAGAACGTGAAAAGAGGGGAGGAATGAGATTTATAGGATTCGATTCGGAGAAGCCGCCATGGATTCGGAGAAGCAACTTAAAATTTTGACCTCCTGTCGAGGCATGCCGCTTGGCGTTCCTAATGTTATACCCCTATTCCGAACACAATGGGAAAGGTTTCGAGCCCTAATACGATCGTATGGAGAAGATAGCATTTTGGACTCAGTCATTATATTAAATTCCCGATACAGATTCAATGTGTAGATGTGTCGTATGCTCATATAACAGCTCTAAACACTACGAAAAGTGAAATCTGATAATAATATAATATCACGGATCCAATGGAACTGGTTTCATCAAATTCTGAGACTGTGCCTCGGAAGACTATTTTTAAATTCAATTTAAACGATATAATTTCAAAACTTAACAAAACATTTCCAGATTCAAGTTTAACGCTTTTACTATCTTCTGTACTATCAATACAAATTTTACAAGCCTTTAAAATATTTTTAACAAGCTTGAAACTCCAGATTTTATATTTTACCCAATTCCCAACTATCAAATTAAATAGTTATATCATCCAACAAACCGCTATATCAAATTCTGAATCTATTTTATTGAAATAAAAATCAAACTTTTCATATGCAAGATCAATTTATAATCCAAATTAAATATTTAAACCTAGTTAAATATTCCAAACTAAAGGATGAAAAATCCGATCGTTACAACCGTGGCATCATCGACGTTCGTTTTTGAGTTTCAAAGTGGGAAGACTACTATAGTAGCTTTTCTACATAGTTTTTTTGGTGAAACAAAATTTAATTTTAATTTCCTAAATATGATTTGATATACAAAACATAAGTATATATTATTTCAAGATGATTGGAAATGAAACCCGGTGTTTAGTTCTTAAGTTTTCTATTGATTAGTGATTTTCAATTATTGGAATGAAATGGAATCTTCGACTATTTTAATAGTTGGAAACTTCCAAATTGAATTCTAAATTAAAAGAAAATTATTTAATGAATATATAAAAATTGAAGTTTTGTAACTTGTAAATTAAAAGATAAACGAATATTATACATGTAAAAACTTAAGTAATAAAATTTATTCCAAATGGAATTATGTCTACAAATAAAGAATTAAGATGTACAAGAAATGTTATAAACATTAGTTAATGTTTGAAATGCTTAATAATTAAATTGAATAGTAGAAAGTGAATATTATTTATGTAAATGATTATAAACTTAAAAAAATGTTGAAATGATTCATAAATAGATTTAATATTATAAGGAATACTATTGTGAAAATAAATGTGAAAAAAAAAAGAAAAAAAAATTAAGTATGAAATGATTCACTGGTGAATATTAACATTTAGTGGAAATCAATTTATATAATAATAAATGTGAATTAAACTACAAGAAACTTACATGACACTTTAAGAATTTATTCATTGATGATAATAAATATTAAATGAAAAATAATTTATGTGAGTACACGAATGTACATTAATAAAAGATGACTTTGTATGAATGAATGAAAATGAATGAAAATGAATGATTTATTAAAAAACCAATAGAATAAAATATTTAAGTTGTACGTAGATCATCTTATTCGCGTAATAGTTCTTATCTAGATTTGCATCCACGATGTGTGAAAATTTACACCAGCCCGAAGTAGGTTTTTTCGCTCGATTCTTAACGGCGAATAGTTGATACGAATTTTTGATATGATTTTGAAGTTTTCTATCATAGTTTATAGCTATGCAAGGAGAACGAAGATTTCTTATCAAGAAATTGGACCAGAGTCCGCACTAGAGTAATCGGGTTAACAATACTTGTTCGAAAGTGAAATATGTGTATTCAAGCAAGCAATCGGAATCGATATTGTGTACAAATGAAATATGTACATCGTACAAACTTAAATAATATTTAAAAAAATTGTTGTTTGGCTCTTGGGAAGTTTGTGAAATGGAACTTCAAGTTGTTGAGGTTGTATGAATAGCCTATTAAGTAATTATCTAAGGCTGTTGAGCGTAAGATACAATCGGTAGTTTATTTATCATCCTTGTACAATGAAAAGTTTCTGAGCCTGGACAAACCATTAGTTTTGGTTGCTATGGATGTGTGATTGATTCTTTTGTTCGTATAATGGCCATACTGCTTTTATTTGCATATGATTATTATATATTATGTTGTTTGTGTTATTGATTGGAACAACTAACATATTACTCTTTTTACATAGTTTAACTCTTTTGGATCATACAAGTCAGATTCAGGTTTATGGAAGCAATAGCTATTGCTTTTGGTTTCACAAATAGAGTTTTGTTTGCCCGACAAATGGGTACGTTTTTGAATTACGGTTTTTGTAATGGTATTTTATTATTTTTCCCATGGTTTGGGATGCTTTATTGTTAAAATGTGATATATATATATATATATATAATGTAATTATTGATATTGTTATTTTTCTTGACCTAGCCGCGTAAAGGAGATGCTGTCAAAAATTTTTGTGAATTTAGGACTTAGAATTTTTTGTGAAAGTTGAGTTTTTCCAAGTTTATATTAAACTTAAGTATGTAAATTTAATTGTTTGTAAATTGACTATTTTAAATAAAATACATTGAATCTCTTGATTATTTCTTGTTCATTTTCGAGGATGAAAAGTTTTGAGTGGGGGAAATTGCAACGACCCATATTTTTTATTATTAAAAATTATTAAATTAAATAAGACTTTGGAGTTTAATATTGAAGAATTTAAAATTTATGATTTATCAATGTAATAAAATTTGTTAGAATATATAACTTGATGTTAAATGAATTCTAAAACAACAAATTTCAATGAGGTAAAGATGGTAATGCATATTAGAATATAATTTAATGATGTTTATTCGAATATAATTAATAAATATTCGAATGTAACTGACAACCATTTTAATGTTATTTCAATCAATTGAGATAATAAAAGTTAATAAGGAATAAAATAAATGATGTACCATTTGGTGTAATCATACGTTATTAATTGAAATTGGTTTTCGCTTTGGTAAGTAATTCATAATCCTTGTTTTTGAACAATAAGTTAATAAATATGAATTGCTAATATATAACAATTGCTTTATTCCTTATCTCTTTATTTAATCCATTTTGAAATAAATTTGGTAATAAATGCGAAATTAATGTAATTGAAATCTTTTAAACAAAAAGAAAGAGAACATTAATTGTAATTAATGGACGTAATAATTGAAACATATATTTGAATTAAAATAAAAGAGAAAGTCGAGGAAATAAAAAGGAAACACATGTTTTAATTGTAAAGGAAATTTGATGTAATATAAAGAATATATAAATCAAAACAAAAGGGATTATTTGATATTTAAATGTAATAAACTAGGATTCTATCACTATTGTAATTTAATATTGAAATTAATTAAATAATTAAATATTGAATATAACAATGGGAAATTTAATTTTAAAAGATTATTAATTTCTAATTAACCAAGAATGATGATAGAAAACTTTTAATTTAGAATTTAAAAGTGATTAAATCAATTTAATAATAATTGTTTAATTAACGTGTAAAAATAAATATAAATTGATTTTAAGACTAACTTCTATATACAATAGAATTTGGGTTTGAAATTAGTTTCATTGATTTTAAAGATACTGAAAACCTATATTTCGATATATAGGATGATCTATTTTCGTTTTGGGAACGAAACAAGGCTTTTTGGGCCTTTGTTATCGCTTTGGCCCAATCGATTTATATTCACATGTAAAATGTTATTTTGGAAATGTAATTATCCAAACCTAGTTCAAATATGTAACAATAATAAAATCGACTTATTAATTAACGTCGTGGTTTGTAATAACGTATTTGTAAATTAGAAATATTGTATTTGTCCATAATTATGAATTGGTAAATTCTTTGAATATAATTTAATTTAAATTTATCGAACAATAAAATGTTAACTTTTGTATATGATGGAATTAGGCCTCGAAACTTGTTCTATTGTGTTCAAAAGGCCCTTTTATATATAGATTGGCAGTTTGCACGCCTCGATTGGAGTTCGAACTGTTTTGGACTTCACGTATAAATAGGCATGCAGATCAAGACATAATATTATTAAAATATTTCAAAAACCCTAATTTTCATGGCCTCCACTTTTAATGGCTAAAAACTTCCCACCTTCTTCCTCTTGGATCTATCTCATCTCTCACTGATTCGCGATGAAGTCTAAGCGAACGTTGTAATGATCGACGAGATCTACAAGATGTAAGGTTGGATCGAGCTAATTACGTCAGGATTACTTAGAATCGACGATGGAAGTGGCGGCAGTCGGGTCCATTTTCTGGACAAGATGGGCACCGGAGGCGGCGGAATTTCTGGCGAAGGTGAAGAGTTGCAGCATGAACTGTCGGATCGTGGTGAAAACGCGTGTAGTGGTGGTTTCGACGAATCATGGAGGCGGCCTGATGGGTTCACATTGTTGTAAACGTGATTTTGGGGAATGTAACAATATTACATTTTTGCCCCGACCTTGTTTTAATTTAAATTTCAAATTTCAAATTTCTAACTTGCATAACTTTTGCATACCAACTCTGATTGACGCGTTGTTTCTTCAATTAGGTTCATATTGAATTTTCGAACAACACGAAACTGGTTTGGCTGGATTTGGAGACAACTGAAATTTTAGGCTTTTAATGGGCTTTAAATCAAAGGTGAGCGATTTAACCCACTTACGCAATACTAAGTTTTATTATGTTAGCTGAATTAAATTTATGAAGCGATAAGAATTTTATTGGTTGTTGTTTGGTATTTTAATTGACATTTAAATTGACATTTTAATTGAAATTGAATTTTATATTGAATTAAATTGACATTTAAATTAATATTGAATTTAATTAGTAGTTAAACACCGGCAATTGATAATAGGTAACTGTTGTGATATATTGGTTGATTTGGATGTTAATTGTTATTGTATGCCTATTGATTGATGATAATGTATGGTTGTTTATTTATTTAACTTATTCCTATTATTACCTATTTATTTATTGAAATCATTTATATTATCATTTGGGCCATTGGAAATGAGCTAAGAAATAGATTGAAATGATATATACCTTGTTTTGAATCTTGTTTTGGAAGAAAGAAAGAGTTTTAATATAAACTATTTTATACATATAACTATTTTAATAATTAAATTATATTTATAAATATAGTGTTTTTGTTATCCAAACTATTTTCAGTATTAAATCTATTTTATATTTAAAACTATTTCCAATCTTTGAACTATTTTAACTATTCCAAAATATTTTTCAATATTAAAACTATTTTAATATGAAAACTATTTTTCAACACTAAAACTATTTTCATTATTCAAAACTATTATCAATATTCAAGCTATTTAAGAGGGGAATTACTTAGATTTAAATCATTGATTTAAATTTGAATGTTTGAAGGTGTAACCTATTTTGAATTAGAAATGATTTTGAGGAGAATTCGATATTTTGATATGAAGTATGATTTATATTATTGAAATGAATCTGATATTTTGATGTTGAATATGACTTATTCTTGAAATTTAAAAGAATCAACCGGTGTGAAAATTGACCTTTGGTTATTAAAGAGACCGAGGCCTCTTATTGGCATACTCTCCATCAATATTGGGACCATTTTAACAATTGTGTATGCAGAGGAGACTCCATAATGAAGTGGTTGGATTTGGTATACGTTTGTTGGATTTGAAGAAAGAAAACGATGATGGATAGACCTCGACACTTTTGTCAATTTGAAATGACTAAAA
This sequence comes from Allium cepa, assembly GCA_030765085.1. NCBI lineage: Eukaryota > Viridiplantae > Streptophyta > Magnoliopsida > Asparagales > Amaryllidaceae > Allium > Allium cepa. The sequence continues at coordinate 611,218,557 of CM060934.1, forward strand.
CAGGAGCCATACCTAACCAATGAGGCTAGCTACCTCTAGCGACAACTGTTCTTTGTATTGCTATATTGATTTTGACTTGATTGGTCCATGTAGATTTGATTATGGGATGGATGTTCGTGGTGGGTCGTTAGGGGTTACCATTAGTCAGAAAATGCAAAATGGTAGTATCCTACCTTGGGCATCGCTTCACTTGCCTTGTCATACTCATTATCCTTATTCGCGCCCACTATGATTTTGTTTTAGTATGGTACTTATAGGGGACTCACTAGCTACCGACGTTACTGGTTGTGCTACAGGACCTGCATAGACTACCTGCTTAGAAATGTGTTAAGGAGGATCAATGTAAAGCCTTAACGCTATTTTAATACTTTACATGACTGATAGATACTGCATATATAGCTTATCTTACTACATATGGATTGTTTGACGGATTTTTAGGAGATTGAAAATCGTGTAACATCTCTTAAGTTATTTCACTCATGCTGTATACTGGATAGGAGATGTAAAATCCCGTAAACATCTCTGAAGCTATTACATTATATTTACTTGTTATTTATTTAACTTGCATAATAATTTTTAGTTCTGACTCGAGTGTTTTATATTTTCATTATACTCGGGTCAGCCTGAGTATTTCAGTGTTTGAAGACATTATTCCTTGAAGATGAAGATGGAGTTTGTTATGTCCTATTTACCATTATTATTCCGCTGCATTATTTCAGTATATTTGTTGATTGTACTCTGATTGTGTTGTAAAAAAAATTGAAATCAAATGTATATTGTAAAATAGCTTCATGACCTGTTTATTTGATTATTATATTTTGCCATTCTGCTACGAGATTTTGTGTATTGCTTTCCTTCTTTTCTCTTATTTTCTTATTAAACCCCATTGATAATCTGCCCTTTTGAATGGTTTAAGTTAGGAATCTGTGGTTTATTGCTGACTTAAATCGTTCAAAAAGGTGGGTCGTCACAAATGTTGACCTCACTCTTGGACTTAACCTTATGATAGATAGTTCAACTCTATAACATTCGGCTCCGCAACCACTTCCGAAACATATAAATCGTATATCGATTTCAAAATGGTTTTCGAAAAGTAATACACTTATCAGATCTCGGACTCTTCAAAACTAAATAAGTGAATTACTGATTAGCTCAATTTCAATTGTTTAAGAAGTAAATGAATGATATACAGGAGTCCTCCCCAGGGGATCATGTATATTGTAACGATCTGGAACTACAAACATTTTGTTTAAAAATATGAATTATTTAAATATTTGTGTCCATGATTTAATATTATTAAATATGATTTTATGACCTTGTTATAAACTTTTTAATTAATAACTAACGTTAGAAAACTTATTTTTAAATGTTTTTACAAAAGTATATTATTTGAAGAAAAACAGAAAATGTGACTAGAAAACGTTTTGTTAAAAATCAACTTTTTGTTAAATAGAAGTTGTAGGAATGTTTGTACACTCTAGGCTATCATATGAACAATTAAATAATGGCATAAAATCATCTTATAACTAATGGTAATTAATTAACTAAAGAACTTCTAGAAGCAGTACAAAAGGACCTTTGATTTAAGTGTAAAAAGTGGAGCAAATCATGGAAGTTATGGTGCTGAAAGAGCATGTTTTCCCATCACTTTGTGGAAGCCCAAATGAGGTTAAGGAGGGTAATTTTCCACCTTCCTAAAGCCTATAAATAAGCACCCTTAGTTCCCTTATTCATTCACAAACTTACTTGAAAAATTCCACTTAGTTCCACTTCTTTCTCTTCTAAAAAACTCTCGAAATAAGAGCAACTCTATCCAACACTTCCCAAACTTCTCTGAACTCTTGTTATCATCCTAATATAGCATATAACATCATTCCATAAACTCAAAACCCAAAGAAGTGAAGCCCATCTCCCAAAATCATCCAAGGCCGTGAGCATCATAAGCCTATAGTGCCTCGATTTTGCACTTTCTAGCCTCCATTATATCTTGTTGTGCTTGAATCTAGGCCTGTGTGTTGTAGGTAGGAATTGTAGTGGGGTTTTTTGTATGTTGGTAGGAAGTTGGTCTAAGAAAAGGCGAGTTAATTCCACTTTGAATCAATTTATTAACTTGAAATATTGCTAGTTAAATAATCTTGCTAATTGCTAGTTAAGTTGCTTGTTGAATTCCTTGCTATTACTTATGATAATCCCCTAACTACTTAAAGTTATGACCAAATTCAATGCTTCTAAAAGTATGTGATTGTGAGAAATATTACCTCTTAAATAATTAAGATGCGTAGCTTAAGATTATGTGCATTCGAATGCCTAAAACGGATATGTTAACTAGCACATATGCTAATACAAGTTTAGTAGTGACATGGCTTGAATTTTGAATCATATATGTGTATAAAATAAAATTACACAAGATATTGAATTGAATGTGGAATTGTCTCTATAGCGATAATCGCTATTAGCGCACTTTGAAACCCTTGAACTATAGCTTATGAAAATGGAGATTTAATGACATAACTTAATAATAACTTGTTTGGTTATTATTTACACTTCTATAAGTGTTTAGAAAAGCAAAAAATATGTTTTGGAATGTTATAGAAGAAGTAAATCCAAAGAATAAAATATTGAAGTAAAAAGGCCGCTTTAACATCACTTTTTATTTAGCAAAATAACGATATTTTTCTACAAATTTCTCTGGAAGTTTCTTTTCATATTTAAGGATTATATAATATATTATTCTTATGCGAATTTTTTTGAACACTAATTCATTTGATAGCAAGTTGAATGAAATGAAAAAATTCATAGCGAAATAGTCGCTATAAGTGCAGTTTGGTAAAATATCTTGTTTTTGGGAAATTCTCTAAAATAATTGGTAGTTAATCTTTGGGATTTTTCTGCATGGTTTCTAAGTACCCAAAGTAGACTAACTAATGTAAAAAGAGTGAATCAAAAATCATTTATTTAAGTGTTGAAATCTAGGCTCAAAGTTGCAGCAAAACAATATTAACAATGGTAACAAAAACTTTAGACAACACTTCTATAGATGCTACCTTCTCTATCTTGAACTATAAATTGTTTAAAAATGATATTTAAATTTAATATTTTTCTCTAATTTATTTAGAATTGTTTTTCTAACTTATAATAGAGAGTTTTAAATTTGGTTTCAAGTTTAAATATATTTTTAACAATTAATTATGAATTTCAAAACTAAGTAGCTTTTAAAATTAAAACTTGTTTTTCTATTTATTTCAAAATTTCTTATTTTTCAATAATATTCTATATAAATAATTATCATAAATTTTAAGTAGTTTTAAAATTATTTTAACACATTAATAAGTATTTTAAAAATATTTATATATGTATAAGTTTTAAATATTAAATTAAGTATTTTATAAATATAGTAAACGGAGTTTGTATTTTAACGTTTAAGTTAAAATAAATGGTTTTGTGGAACTACTTAAAAGTGTATTGCCTTAATTAATAAGTGTGAATATTCTTTGATCTTTAAATAAATTTTTAAAGTTATTAATGGATAAATAAATAGTTTTGGGTTGTTGTAAACATTGTTTTTAGAAACACTTGTTTTTTAACCCATATTATTAATACACTTGGGGAATATAATTAGATATTTACTAATGGATTTTTAGTAGAAAAATACAAGTAAATGGTTCTGGATTTGTAATGACAATTGTTTTGACCAACACTTGTGTTAACCCGCCTTTTGGCAAGGCCATAGACAAGCGGATTTAACTAAACCAACTGCTCGTTTGTCGAGACTGGAATATGATAGATTTAGTCAACTGGATGGATAAATGGTCAATCATGGATGACAATCATGATTGTGTAGTCAGGTTCAGCATAGTCGATGGACAAAAGTCACGGAATACTCGAAATATGGGTTTCAAGAAAAGTCGAGTTGTCGCGAGTCACCCAGGGTTTGCTTCGAGTCGTTCCTAGGTTTGCTTTGAGTGTTCATGGAGTTTGCTTTGGGTTACATTGAGTCATGCTTCGAGTTGCTCTGGGTTGGTAGGAGTTCACGAGTGGGTCGGTGTTGTAAAGGTTTTGGGTCGGTAGGAAGGTGGTTCAGTCATGTTGAAGTGGGTCGGCAGTGGTATGGATCGGTAGTGGTGTGGGTCGGTGATTGGAGTGGATCAGTGATTGGAGTGGGTTCGGCATTTGGATGGGTCAGTGCTTACTTGGCTCCGAGATGGACCCGGGTCGGTGTATGGAAATCCTTGGGTCGGCTATAGAGATGGATTATGGATCGGCTATAGAGATGGATTATGGATCGGCATGTTGAAGTGGGTCGGTCATGATGAAGTGGGTCGGCATGGTCGAGTGGATCGGGGTCGGCACAGGATTATACTCGGGTTAGTACTCGAACATGCTCGGGTCGGTGGATTAGTTCTAGATCGATGAACACGGGGTCGGCATAGGAAAATACCCCGGTCGGCATCTATCTCTGCTCTGGGTCGGTAAGCTACAAACTCCGAGCTAGCTACATACTTTCTCAAGGTTGGCTGTTTGTGGGATCTAGGTCGTTATATCAAAGGAAAGGGGATCGACATGTTTGCTGCTTCGAGTCACAACTTTATTTACTTCGAGTCAGGGACGATCATGTTTCAGGCCAATTCTATGTTTACTTCAGGTCGACAAAATTCCAACAGGGGATCGGTTGTAGTGACGAATTTAGGATCAACTATGGTCTTGATGGTCCCGGACCATTCAAAAAGCCTAGTAACTCAGGGTTTCCTATAAATACAGCAGGCATGGCTTCAGAAAAGGGGATCTTAATTCTGCTCCCCTTCCTTTTTCTTTACTAAGGATACTCTGCTACTATTGTTTTGAGAACTTCAGATTGTAATTGTACTTGATTCTGATATCAATAAAATGGAAATTTCTGGAGTGGACGTAGGTCAGAGTCTGCCGAATCACTATAAATCCTCTATTATTACTGCTTTCTTTTTAACTTTAACTGTTCTTCATATTTATACTCTATACGTCTTTTATCTATGATCTGACTATGACTCAGTGCTTTCATCTGGACTTGGGTGCTAGTGTCCAATTTTGGCACTAACATTTTGTTACTTTCATTGAGAAAGCTAGCACTCAGTGATTTGTAAGCTTGATTTTGGATTTAAAGGCTTAGGAACTTAGATTCTATGAGGAACAATGGTTAGGCCATCGACAAGAAGACAAGTGACGGAAAGGAGCAATCAAAAGGGAAGTCAAAAGGCCTCTTCTGGGGCTGGATCTGATCAGGCGTCCATCTACAGGACTAGGGACGAGATGCAGATTATGATGGATTCTATGCAGAAGCAGTTGATGAAAAGGCAAGAGAAAATGATGCAAACCCTTCTTAGGTAATTTAGAAAGGCAGGAACAACATAAGTTGTAGAAGCTCGGATCCATGGAGCTGGATCAGAAGGAGTCAACAGGCAAGCAGATGAGGTGGTTCAGCAGAGGCGGCCTCCAATCAGCAAACAACTATCGTTTTGGATAGACCTAGACTTGGGGGCGCACCACCAGGTAATGCTGGACCAATCCATTGAGGGATACCAGATGATACTGAGCAGCCCAGCGCCAGCAGAATGCAGTAGTGTGTGACGAGGAGTGTGTACCAGAATTCCCTCGAGGACTTGGAGGGCAGTTAGGAAATGTAGATGGGGGTAACCCTTGGTAGGTGACACTGGATTGGCTAACATTATTAGGAGAACTATTCGCGGAGGTCTGACAAACAGGGATTTGAAGGGAGTAAACAAAAGTCCGATTACCCGTAACATCAGGATGGCTAGAAATCCACCCAATTTCAAGCTGCCCAATCTAGAAGTGTACAACAATAAGATGGATACCATTGACCACTTCTTGAGGTACACAAGACATATGAAAGTGTTTGGGGGCATCAGAGGAGGTTGTGGACCGGTGTATCCCAATATAGCTGCTATGAGGTTCAGACAACTGGAAGATGGATCAATTGGAACACGGACAAAATTGGTAAGCAGGTTTTTGAAACAGATTCGAGTTCACATCAAAAGGAAAAAGGATGTGATGACACTGACCTCGGTGAGGCAAAAGACGAAGAATCTTTCAGGACTTTTTTTAACTCAGTTTAGAGCAACAATTGCTTTAGTGGACCGGCCGGATCTATCAATGGTTCTAATGGCGACGGTGTCAGGAGTCAGGGATAATTCGGATTTTAGAGTATTGTTGATACGGAACCCATCAATGGATCTCGAGGAATTCTTTCATGAAGCTAAGAGATTTCTTTGACAAGAGGATGCATGTTTGGATATGAGGTCAAAGGAAGTAAACATGGTTAAGCATGGAGAACCTTCCAGTGAAAGCTCGGGTAAAGATAAGGATAAAGGGAAGAGGAAGCGTTGGGAGAACCAAAACTCTCCACTTACACAGGACCGAATGAGACACTGGAACAAATATACTTGGATACTCGGGATCGCCTTCCTTATCGAAGGCCGGTAAGGAGGGAACCCTCAGAACGTGAAAGGGCGTCAGGAAGGCACTGTCTCTTTAATGACCTAGACGGGCATGATACTAACAACTGTAGGTATCTAAAAGATATAATCGAGGAGCATGTAAGGAATGGTCAGTTGTAGTAATATGTCAAAACTCGAAATGCGACGGTGGAACAGGAGCAGCCACTGCCTACCTTGAACAACGATGGCGCGAGGCCAAGGAATGGTGGTCGATTGGTCATCAACTAATCATGATGGTCTGGAATAAGTAACAAACTTTGGGTTAACGACTAAGTCGCTTACTCATGTACAGGGATGGAGATAATCCTTAGGCATGCTCTGAGACGATGATAAACCGTAACTCTCTGGTTTGTGAAATCTTTTTTTCTTTTGGATTAGAACTTGCTTTTTCTGGTTTGGTTTTGGAGTTTGGTTTGAACACCTGGTTTTGTTTGTTTTCTGATTTGGATATTAGTTTGGACGTTTTCCTTTTGGTTTGGACTTTCGATATGGATTTCTGTTTTTCTGATTTGAATCTAGATTTCAGATTGGATTTTGATTAACTTTTTGTCTGGCTTTTGGCTAAAAGGTCGTCGAGCATGGACTATGCTCGACAGGGGCCCGTAGAGACCAGGATTCGGCCTAAGACTTAGGCCCCATATTATCTAACTGTTACTATTTCAGGTCGTCGAGAATGGACTATACTCGGTAAGTGTCCAGAGCAATCAAGATTCGGCTTAGGACTTAAGTCATGAAATTACTCAATGTTTAGGGACAATGAACCAGAAACACCATGGTGTTACTTGGCATAGGTCGTTAGGTGCAGATTGCGCTTGGAAGAACCTGGAGAGGTTATGAATTTGTATATTGGCTATGAATAGCTAAGGGTTTGGGCATGGTCCTAGAGCAGTCTTGAATTCGGATATCAACCCAGAGAGGTCATGGATTTGGTTATTAGTTATTGGATATGGATGGATTATAGCTCGACTATCGGATTCGGATTTCGATTTAGGATTTGGATTCGACGAGGTTCCCGATATGGATTTCAGGAACCGGTGAGGTCCGGCTTAGGATTTGGACCTGGCAAGGACCTCGATTTGGACTAAAGGACCCGTAGATGTCTTGGACTCGGATAAAATGACCCGAAGAGATAGTGGATTCGGTTAATGGATTTGGGATGGATTCGGAATTGGATAATGACTTGGAACGGCCGTGGAGTAGACTCTCGAATTTGGATGGAATTGCTTGGTAATGAATGTAACATGGACTTCGAGTATCAGATTTGAGGCTGTTCAAAGCACACCTTCCAATAGCAAGGCATGTTTTAGGGGGAAAATGTTGACCCACCTTTTGCCAAGGCTATAGACAGGCGGATTTAACTAAATCGACTGCTCGTTTGTCGAAATCGGGATACGATGGTTTTAGTCAATTGGATGGATAGATGGTCAATCACGGATGATAATCATGATTGTGAAGCCAGGGTTCGGCATAGTCGATGGACAAAAGCCACGAGATACTCAAAATATAGGTTTTGAGAAAAGTCGAGTTGTTGCGAGTCACCCGGGGTTTACTTCGAGTCATTCCCAAGTTTGCTTCAAGTTTTCATGGAGTATGCTTGGGGTTACATTGAGTCATGCTTCGAGTTGCTCTGGGTCAGTAGGAGTTCACGAGTGGGTCGGTGTTGTGAAGGTTTTGGGTCGGTAGGAAGGTGGTTTGGGCATGTTGAAGCGGGTCAGTAGTGGTATGGATCAGTAGTGGTGTGGGTCGGTGATTGGAGTGGATCGTGATTGGAGTGGGTCAGCAATGAAGGTGGTTCGGCATTTGGATGGGTTGGTGCATGCTTGGCTCCGAGATGGACCCAGGTCGTTGTATGGAAATACCCGTGTCGGCTATAGAGATGGATTGTGGATCGACATGGTGAAGTGGGTCGGTCATGATGGAGTGGGTCGGCATGGTTGAGTGGATCGGGGTCGGCACAGGATTATACTAAGGTCAATACTCGAACATGCTTGGGTAGGTGGATTGAATCTGGATTAGTGAACATGGGGTCGGCATAAGAAAAGTACCCAGGTCGGAATCTATCTCTGCTCTGGGTCGGTGAGCTACAAACTCTGAGCCAGCTACATACTGTAATGGCCTGTTTTTCCATACCGTTTGAATCGACAATAAACCGCACATGTCCAACTCAAATTGCACGAATAAGCGGATCATTAAGGGTAGAAAGAAAATAAAGACGGAACAGAATCTCACACGAATGGAATAACATATATCTTTTCAATAATAATCTTTACAGCGAAAAATTTTAAAATACAATATCAGAGTCTAATCTAAATTCAGCTTGGACAGTTATAAACACCTGCCCTTACAATTGCTGACAAACATCAAACAAATTACACTAAGTGCAGCGGATAATATAATATGTCCATACGATGATGAAGATCTTCAGCTCTCCTCTGGAAACTCCAACCGTCTTCAACTCAACCTGAAACTACTCGGATCTGACCCGAGTATTAAAAATACCCAGATCAGGCTTGATAAACCAGCATGAGATACTCGAACTTTTAAAATGACCATGTTATCAAATCCTTTGACAAGAAGAGTATCTCATAAGACCACACCCACACATAAACAAGGACAGGTTTTTACCTTATGATAACCAAAACACTTCATACCAAAATACAATTGATTTTATTTTTAATGACATTCTTTTGAAAACACTTTTCAAATAAACTTATTCAAATAAGGTATCAATATCTGGACTAAGTCTAACGAAATATATCTAGACTGGGTCAACGGAATACACCGAATGGAATATATAATACCAAAAGGGGGGTAGCTGAAATGTTTGCAAGTCATTACAGCTATTTTGGGAATACAATCAAAACCGTAAATCTCGTATTGGGATTGTCCAACATATTAGGAAATTAGTGACCTTTTCTCCGATCCACGCATAACAAACATAGTTCCCACGGTGCCTTAATCGCTTTTCTCAAACTAGTCACTTAGAACTATACTAGCTACACTACAACTGATAACCGGTAGTTCCCTGCTTTTCTCAAGCTAACCACTTTATCCACATGGGGCAATAAATGCCTTGAGGCCTAGAAGTATCTGGTACCTAGGGCTCAGAACATCTGATAACCGGGGTGTGAGGCTCATGAGGCTATGCTCAATTTCTTCAAAGCCACGCTTTTCATACAAAACCACGCTTTGATCATAACAAATTACACTTTGAATGCCACATTGTCATTCCACGTCACATGACTGATTTAAAAGTATAACTTCCTGGGCTCGTATGCCTCGGGAAAGGGTGTTAAACTAAAAGAAGTTGCATTCTCCGCCACCAACTGATATACATTTATAGAAACCACTCAAATGCAATTTAGAATGCAATGTCAAACAAACATCCATATAAGTTTGTTCTAGGACTGAACGAACCGAAGGCACTTTCCTCGACCATTACTAGGCGAGAAGCCCTTGCAATCCGAAAAATCTCCATCACGAGGAGACCACTCCTATAAATAACTCTATAACGGGGCCAACTAGAGCATGTTCAATAAGCAGTCTTTACGCTAAAAGATCCATGGTCTGCAATAATCATCATCTTCAACATGTCTTCACTTTCGAACGTATACATTGGTTCGAAGTGGTTTTCGGATAGGAATCATCCAAATCTGACTCCGGTTCCTTCGAAGCTAATCATCGCTTTAAAAGATGTTAAGTTCATACGTGGATATCAATCATCAATCAATTACTTCATCTTCTATTTAAATCAAATATCTTTCTTAGATATATTCTTTTCAATTTATTCCATTTTCTTTTCAAGAGTATATGGAATCATTAAACCTCATTTATCAAATCATTTGGTTTATTTAAACCTTTCTTAAAGCTTAGAATAATTCCAAATCATATCTCTTTTATTTAGGAAATTTTTTCCAAATCATCCATTAAATCTTAATCAAAGATTTTCTTATATTAAAGTTATACTTTTAACTTAGGAAAAATATTCCTAAATTATTCATTAAATCTTAGTCAAAGATTTCTTTCTTAACTGCAAATCATATTCTTGAAAATCGAAGATTTTCATAACAGAGCAATACTGCCACTTTAGAAATGGAAAATTTCACCTCCAGGGACTAATGGCAAGTTTCACCTCCAGGGGCTAATGACAATTTTCACCTCCAGGGACTAATGGCAAGTAATCCTACATGATGAATATCTTTGTTTTTTAACTTGGAAAAACTTAAATATGATCTTTTATAGCATCTGGGATTTCCATTCGATCTATTCCACCCCTCGCCTAAAAAGAGAAAATATAGGCCAGGTAAGTTTAGGGCACTGGTTGCTCCATCCCTAATCTTAGTTAAACACCTTGTTTACCTTTCCAGATCTCACAGGCGGGACAAATGTACTAGTCGTTTCCACATACTCAAATTTTCAACTTTATTTTAGAATTGCTTATAAATATTTCAAATTATCTTTCGAAACTCTTAATTATCCTTTTTCAAACATTCATAATTGATTCTGGGAAACGTCGTTTTAACTCATATTGCAGAAGTTATAGAATTCGCAGCAGAAAAGTGCAGTACAAAGTGCTATATAAGCTTATTTGATTTAAACAAATTTTTAATATTTGAGAATTCATATTTTCCATTGCAAATCTCTTTTAAACCATTTTAATAGATATCAAATTTATTTCATATTTTTAATTATTTAAAAATATCGTTTAAATAGAAATCTCGTTTTGGATTCCGAGCTGCAAAAACGCGATGTTTTTAGAAAATTGTTTTGGACATATTATAAAATCTACTTGACGAAATCTTGATTTTCTCTCTTTATTGGAAATTATTATAATTGTGGACCAAAGAATTTTTATTTCGAACAAATCCGACTTATAAATCATTCTCTACGTCAATTTGAAGTTACGGATCGAAATTTACGAGCCGTCGTTACGCGATGAGCTCGATTTTGACCAATTTTGTGAATTGCTTCGGAACTTGTCCGGAATACTTCAAACATGTTTTAAACCATATTTAAAATATTTTAACTCATTTAAAATCATTAAGAGGCTAAATAACTTCCATAACACATTTGTATGAATTTAATTTCCCTCGAATTAACTACTAAGCATTTCTCTTATCATTTATCAAACAAGTTATCAACCACATAAACACTCATATAATCAACCAATTTTGCAACCAAATTATCGAACATTTAATCATTCAAAATATTTGAACTTTTAAATCATTATATTTGAAATAATTTATGGATTTATTAGTAAATAAGAGTACTCACCTTTAACTTGACCAATTCTTCCTACCAACATTCATTTGCAACAACACTTCATTTAAACTCCAACTAATCAACTTCTACTCCATTTCTTTTGCTTTATTCCATCGACCTCTTCTTTCAAACTCCCGTAAAACCGGCAGAGCTTCCACGACACCTTGCATTTGCTTCTAGCTCCTTGAAATGAAATCTACGGCACTTCCTTCTCTTTTCTTGCTCCGAAGCTTTCCAACTTGCTTCCTTCTCTTTATAGGTTCGGACATACCTATATCCTCGCCTTTCTCCATCATTTCTTCACTTCTTAGATGCTAAACCATGTTCTAATGGTATTCTAAGGTCTTTGGCAAAATTTAGTGGTGTTTGGAGTTGATTTGATATGGTTTTGAAAAAGTTTGTAAGCATTTGGAAGAGAACAAGAAGCCATTAAAGAGAGCTTCAAGGAAGAAGAAGGTAGAAAATAGTGTAAAAGAAAGTGGAAGAATGGTGGTCTTATTTATAGAAAAAGAAATGAAGTGGTAAATTATCAAAATATCCCTTTACCAAATTACCAAAACAACCTTACTTACTTCTAAAGTAATCTTATTTTTTTTCAACACTTAACATCACATTTCAAATCATTAATTTGTCATTTTCACTAGGATATTAAGTAAAGTAAGCAATAATTATGTTTCTTTGATTTGATGTTTTGCTTTTGCTTTGAAACGACATTTTTGTCTTTTGCTTACTTTTTCTTAATTGTTTTCTACAAGTTTTTAACTTTGTTTAGTAAAAGTAAACTTAATTAGTGAATTAATTAATACTTATACAATTTAAATATATATTAATATATAAGAAAATAAAGGTGCGACGACGTTGCTACAACTTCTAATCGACAAAACGTCGTTTTTCGGCAAAATATTTTACGGTCACATTTTGACGTTTTAGGTAAACTATTTATTTATGTAAAATAAATTTAAAAATGAACTTTTTACTTCTTTAAATAAATAAAAACATGTCTCTTTATATTTTAAAATCATATTTAAATAATATCAAAATCTCTAATTTTACGGTGTATGTAAAACTGGTAAAATGCGACAAAATTTGGTTATTTTTATAAAACGATTATTAACATACTTTTAAATCTTTTAATATTCTTTTATTATATTTATTAGATGTTTTTAATAAGATTTATCTTTTTAAATAAATATTTAAACCTATTTATTTAAGCATTTATTTATTTTTAACAAAACTTAACTTTTGTTGATTTGTTCTAAAATCCAAATTTATACTTTTTAAATTATCAATTATAAGAATAAATAATTTCTCTATTATTATCTATTATATATAACTTGTTTATTTAAGTTTTAGAACTTTTTAAATTTAAAACAAATGAAATCTCTCATCGTCGAAGTAGCGAAATTACGCGTCGTTACATTCTCCCATACTTAAAAGAATTTCGTCCTCGAAATTACTCAAACGAAAGTTTGCCCAAAACATTTATCTTTAAACTTAAATCCATATAATATACATAAATCATCCGTATGAAATATCTTATTTGATTCCTATTCGAATACACAACTTTATTTCCGAACTAGTATCGATCTTCCGATTCTCTAATGCGGACTTTAGACCGGCTCTTTGCTCAAAAACCTTTGCTTTCCTTGCATAGCTCTCAACTATGATAGAAAACTCAAGTACCTAACCATAAACCCTAATAAATGTTCGCCGTCAAAAATCGAGTGATAAATCCTTTTTTGAATCGGTGTAAACACCTCAAAGTTCCAAACTCGAATCTTAGATCAAATTTACGTGATGAAATGATTTACATATAACATATGTATTTATTAACCCGTAAAAAATTTCATAAAAACTTTATCCTAAGATCAAACACTTTATAAAGGTGCTTCTTTATAGAATCCTTTTAATTATTTATTTCCAAATATTTTCAATAAAGGAAAATATTCTAAAGAAATCATTTTTAACTCAAGAGATATTTATCTTTAAAAGAGTTTTCCCACGTCTTTTAACTTCGTATATTTCCTTTAACACTAATATTATTTATGAATCATTTCATAAAACTATTATTTAAGTTTATTTCATCTTATAACTTATGTAAATCAATCATATTTTAAAGATTTAAGTCCAATTCTTAATTAATGCTAGAATTCATTAATAAAACATTTTCTAGGTTATAATTTCCTTTTTTGTTTATAATCATATTTATAAATTATGCTTATCCCATTTCATTTACTCAGAATATTTCACAATCTTTTAGTTTTCATAAATTCCTTAGCTACAAGTTAGGTATGGTTCGAAAATTTTCGACTGTCCAAAATCGCCGAAAATCCCGCTTTATCTTATCAATTAGCGATCCCAATTTATCTTTGGTTTAAACACTTATAAAAGTTACTAATCAATTCATCGGTTAAACATTCACATTATTTCCTTAACTTAAATTTTTTTACATAGATCGAGTTACTCCAAAACAATCTTAAGGAACTGGGTATTACCAATAGTATTATATATCCTTTAACAAGAGTAATACGTAAGAGAAGTGCTTATCATCCGAACACATCACTTGCCCATTTTTTTATTTTCGAGCCAATCAAATTAGTTATCATAAAATACCTCTTTTTATTTGAAATAATACCATTTTCAAAATCCTTTAGAGATTACTTTGTAAAACCTATTTTATAAATTTATTTTATCTTATATTAATAAACTTCATTTAAATTACCACAATTGTTTTAATCGAACTTAAATTCTCATTCCTTTTATATATAACTTTTACAAAATAATTTTCTATTATTTAAATACATTTTCGTCTTATATGTTCATTCCTTAAACAAGTCTTATTATTAAATACGTTATAGTCAAATCGTGAAACTTAATTCACATGGTATTTGTACTTTAACTTTTAAATCAAACAATTGATCGATTTATGATAGTAACTTAACATTATCATTTCTTAATTTATTATTTTGGAATAGGTATTAAAGATCTTAATTATCTCATCGGATTACTTACTTATCAATAATCTTTATGAAACATCCTATAGTCAAACTGTGAAATTCTAATCACAAGATGCTCATATTTAAATTTCACTAACCCTGATTTCTAATTGTATAACTTTTCAAAATATATACTTTATATTCAAAATATAATCCTAGGTAAAATTATTTCATTTATCCTTTTTTTTCAAAATCAGTGTGTCAGTTCGCCTTGTTTAAATGTTTAGGAACCCTCATCGATAATGGTGATCAGGCGCATCGATCAAAATCCATAAATCACTCGACAGATAAATCAACACAAAACATTTTATTAGTCACTAACAAATACACACTCGTATATAATATATTCGAACTCATTCTAGGGTGTTACTAACCCTATCTCTAATGAGTTACTCATCCTAGGGTATTACTAACCCTATCTCTGATGAGTCTTTACCCAACCAAAGCCAAGGTTCTCGCTTAACTTTCAGCTCTGATGCCAAATGTAATGATCTAGGCTTTTTAACCATCGATAACGGCCACTTTCCGTCGTAGCTTACACTGGTACCTCATGCTTTGCTCTTACGGCCAGCCTCTCGACTGAAAACAACCCTTCGATACTCGATCTCAAGGACATTTAGAAGTAAGAGTCATCCGTTTGCCACCTAACAAGAAGCGAGAACCTCCTATCATGTACGAACCTCATTAAGCAAAGCAGATAGTAGAATATGTCCATATGATGATGGAGATCTCCAGCTCTCCTCTGGAAACTCCAACCATCTTTAACTCAACCTGAAACTACTCGGATCTGACGAGTATTAAAAATACCCAGATCAGGCTTGATAAACCAGCGTGAGATACTTGAACTTTTAAAATGACTATGTTATCAAAACCTTTGAAAAGAAGGGTATCTCATAAAACCACGCCACATGAACACGGACGGATTTTTACCTTATGATAACTAAAACACTTTATACCAAAATACACTTGATATTATTTTTAGTGACATTCTTTTGAAAACGCTTTTCAAATAAACTTATTCAAATAAGGTATCAATATCTGAACTAAGTCTAACGAAATATATCCGGACTGGGTCAACGAAACATACCAAACGGAATATATAATACCAAAAAGGGGTAGCTGAAATGTTTGCAATTCACTACAGCTATTTTGGGAATACAATCAAAACCATAAATCTCGTATTGGGATTGGATTTCCATTATGATAGGAAACAAGTGACCTTTTCTTCGATCCACGCATAACAATCATAGTTCCCACGGTGCCTTAATCGCTTTTCTCAAACTAGTCACTTAGAGCTATACTTGCTACACTACAACTGATAACCGGTAGTTTCCTGCTTTTCTCAAGCTAACCACTTTATCCACACGGGGCAATAAATGCCTTGAGGCTCAAATGTATCTGGTACCTAGGGCTCAGAACATCTGATAACCCAAATCACTACTATCCAAAATGCGAGCATACATCTGAACACATAGAATCCCATCATAACCGAGGTGTGAGGCTCGTGAGGCTACGCTCAATTTCTTCAAAGGCATACTTTTCATACAAAACCACGCTTTGATCATAACAAATTCCACTTTGAATGCCACATTGTCATTCCATGTCAAATGACTGATTTCTAGAAAAGCATAACTTCCTGGGCTCATATGTCTAGGGAAAGGGTGTTAAGCTAAAAGAATTTGCCTTCTCCGCTACCAACTGATATACATTTATAAAAACCACTCTAATGTGATTTAGAATGCAATGTCTGACAAACATCCATACAAGTTCGTTCTAGGACTGAACGAAACCGAATGCACTTTCCTCGGCCATTACTAGGCGAGAAGCCCTTGCAATCCAAAAAATCTCCATCACGGAGAGACCACTACTATAAATAACTCTATAATAGGGGCCAACCAGAGCATGTTCAACAAGCAGTCTTTATGCTATAAAGATCCACGGTCTTCAATAATCATCATCTTCAACATATCTTCACGTTCGAACGCATACATTGGTTCTAAGTGGTTTTTCGATAGGAATCATCCAAAACTGACTTTGGTTCCTTCGAAGCAAATCATCACTTTAAAAGATGTTAAGTTCATACGTGGATATCAATCATCAATCAATTACTTCATCTTCTATTTAAATCAAATATCTTTCTTAAATATACATTCTTTTTAATTTATTCCATTTTCTTTTCAAGAGTATATGGAATAATTAAGCCTCATTTATCAAATCATTTGGTTTATTTGAACCTTTCTTAAATCTTGGAATAATTCCAAATCATTTCTCTTTTACTTAGGAAAACTTTTCTAAATCATCCATTAAATCTTAATCAAAGATTTCTTGTATCAAATCTATACTTTTAACTTAGGGAAAATATTTCCAAATTATTCATTAAATCTTAGTCAAAGATTTCTTCTTAACTTCAAATCGAACTCTTAATTGTAATCAAACCTTTAAAAGGAGAGTTTTATTTTAAAAGAAATGATTAAATGGAATGTGTAATGCCCCACCTCGAGACCCACCTTAGCAAAAAGAATTAACAAGTGATTCCGTCTACTAAAGCGGAGAATAGGGCTGGTTAAGGGCGACCATCTATAATTTTGTCTCAAACATCTACTAAATACGTCGATAAATGCAATATAATTTTCTTTTGAACTAAAGTGGATCGGCATACCTAGTAAATGCTTAATCCAAAATTATAGATGGCTAACGGATCTATCAGAAAAAAATACAATAACTAAATGTAAAGCACATCACAGAACAGTAATCAACATCATATATATACATATACACTGATACATATTTAGTACAATACAATATGAATACAATAAAGGTGGTACTCGACCACACTATATAAATCGAATCAAATTTAACTACATCAGAGTACGCAAAAGAACATAAACTACTCAAGAGAAAGAAGAGATGATATTCAACATCAACTTCAAGCTAAGCCCAATAGATGATACCTGAGACAACTCGGTCTGACCCGAGTGGAAACACATGGGTCAGGCTAGCTAGAAATTATCATTGGTAAAGGTGATGATAAGAGATAAGGGGAAAACCATTCTATCATTACCAATGGAATGATATAGGTCATCAACTTATCTCTAGAGTGATACATCAATGGTTCATCATGATTGCATAGAGGAATACAATATGCATATTAGATAGACATGGTTCATCTAATTATATGTATAACTGAATGAAATGGGTGAGGATATAGACCATAAAGTAAGTCTTCATAAGATAATTAAAACTTCAAGAATCCATCATAAATAAAACTCATCTAATAGAAACTTCATAATTATTATACCTCATCTCATCGGTATAAATATAAATACATCTCAAATCCATCATTAAACTCATTATAAAGGAATCTCCATAATCATTTATACCTCATATGATTGGTATAAATATAAATATATCTTAAATCTATTATCAACACTCATCATAAAAGCATTACCATAATTTATACCTCATCTCATTGGTATAAATACATATAATGTCTCAAATCCATCTTAATAGAGCCCAGAAAGGATCCAAAACATCATATTCGAAATCACAAATAACACCATGTATGTCAATAAGCCTTTTTCTTACATAAAGCTATACTAAAGCATCATCATCAAAATAGTGAAATCGAAACACCTAAAACCTCATGGGAAACAGCACATGCATTTACATCTTGACTAGTACTACCATTATTTGGTACAATTCATCGTGATGACTTGGGGTCACATAACATCATAACATTGTGATCATCTTGATTGACTATAGTCGGAAACATCTTGATGACACCCAGTCACAAAAACCCGAGTAATAACATCGTGATGATTGGAGTCGATTAATAACCTCATGAACATCGTGATGACTCCAATCGAGTACTCGGTCTGTAGCACTAGTAACATCATGAATGTATCTCAACTTCTCAAATAGGAACCTAATAGGCGTCAACGTACGTCCCATACCGTATGTTCGTACCTATTGGTTTACTAATCGTTAGTCGACGCCATATTAGAAAACCATCATAAAACATCATCAAATAAACACTGCCTCATCTCATCGGCGAGTGTAAGATACCTAACTCGTCTTATCCATTACTTGGACGAGTTTTAAGTGACATCGAGACTTGTCTTATTTCATCGACAAGTAAAAGTTCATCATAAATATCGAAATCGTCATCAATCCATCATAACAACTTGCCTCATCTCCTAGGCAAGTAAAAGAACACCGTCATGGTTATTTCTAACCATAGTTACAAATTAAAACTTAACATCAATATTGCCTCATTTCATCGACCATCACAAAATGCATCTAGATTGGTTCTTCGTCGAATGTACTCAAAGAGTAATTCTCAAACCAATAATCTTAACCAAAATTTGGTAACTTCTAAATCAACTCCAAATAACACTTCAAATTGGTTTTGATCATAAAAGTCTGATATTAAGCGATAAAGCAAAAATGCATGTCCATACCACGTATTTTTTACTAAATCGTTCAATTTTCTTCCTTGTACGTCCGAAAAAGCATAAAAGTAATTAAAATAAACAAAATTAATTATAAAAGATTTTACTTGAGAAAACGGTGTTATAAAATAAATTTTAGAAATTTATCTAAAAGATTGTGAGAGAAAACACATCATTAGAAAGGATTTTAATAATTTTTAAAAGCCTTAAAAATAAAGAATAATTGATTAAAAATCTCTAAAAATACATAAAAACATTTATTACTCTAACCATGATGTTAGAAGATTTTCTGGAATTTATTCGGATTTTTTTTAAAACTCAAGAAAACATCAATTTGCAATTTTAATCGGCCTAAACCGATATTCAAATTTAAATCAGTTTAAATTCAAATCTCATCCTAACTTGATTAGTCCATTGTTGGACAAAATGATCAAATATTAGCATCAAATTTCATATAAAAATTGCAAAAGAATGCAAATGAAATCATCGAAATCAGACAAATATATAAATATTGTGGCTGTCAATGACAGGCCAGAAGTAAAACGTCAATTTTCCACCATTTAAACTTCAAAATTTTACAAAACTCAAAACATGAAAGTTGTAGCCCACATCATAAGGTTTCTATATCATCAAACATTTCGATATTTCGATCAGTAATGTATAAGTTGTGAGCGAAATACTACTTAGAAAAATTTGTGTGCACTGGCTATCAACACAGGCCAGCGATAAAAAAGTCAGTTATTCACTATGTAAAACTCAAAATCATTCAAAACTGAAAACTGAAAAGTTGTGGCATTATTCACAAGGATTTCAGAACATCAAAAATTTCTAAATTCAGATTTCAAACAAGAAAGTTATGATCAAATTACTAAAAAACATCAAACTCAGCCTGAACTTATGCATTTACAGGACAGCGGCAAACAATTGCAATTTTAGCATAGATAACTTCAAAATCAGGAAAAACAAATAAAATGAAAGTTGTACCTTAGTTTCTAAGATTTTTGAAATGACCACGATCATTAAAATCGGTTAAGAAACGTAGTAGTCATGGTCAAATTCGTTTTAGCTTCAATGAAAAAGCAAATATTGGTTTTGCTCTCGGGTTTGCAGTAGAAAAATTAAATTTTGACATAGCTAACCTCAAAATTACAGAAAACTTAAAACACGAAAGTTGTAGCACATGAATTAAGCTTTTCGAAACATCCAAAATTATCAAAATCGGATTAAAAACGAGAAAGTCATGCCTAAATTTGTTTTAGCTTCAGTAATTCACTAATTATAACATTTTGATCATATAAAGAGCTGGGGTTTGTGAGTTTTACACTCACATTGCCTCCATGAAGATTGAATTATGATTTAGATGCCAAAGGTTGATGCTTTTAGCCAAGAACAGAGCATCCAAACTAGTAAAACTAAGAACAGGTACATGCAAACAAGGAGAGAAGCAAATCAACAATTACCATTACAAAAATAGATTTTTTTGATGAAAAGAAGGGTTTTACAAATCGATTACCTGAGTTTAGCTCTTGCTTTAACCTTTTAAATCATCAATTTTTCTTTTAATTTTATGGATTTAGCATAGATTGAAGGAGGAAAGAGGGTTTCAGCTATTAGCATGCTTCTGGAGGCTAGAGGAAGAAGTGAGAAAAAGATACATACAAGTTTTCTTTTTCTCATTTCTTACAGGACAAGTTGGGATTAGGCTAATGGGTTAAGGTCCAATTTAAAATAAAATTAGTTTAAGATAATATTCATTCACTTATTTAAACACTTAACCATGTATGTTAACAAATAAAATCACAAATACAAGTTTTTCTTCTTTAAAAATTATGAACTTCATACTCATGATGAATAAAATGTTTTACGCTCAAAATAAAAGATTATTTATATATTCAAAACATTCTATTATCATATTTCTCTATTTTAATAAAATAGCAAATTTACATCTTTAATTACAAAACTCATTGTAACTAACATTATAAATTATACAAAAATCACATTTTTGTGTAATAGAATTCTATAACTCATTTCAAATATTATTTTATGCTCAAATTATTTTTTTGAACTCAATTCCATCATTTTATTAAAGATATCCCATTTTAAAATTAATTACTTCTTTTAAAAATTATTAAAAGAAGTAAATAGCAATAATTAATAAAATTATTGCTTTAACTCTAAATAAAACACATTTCCTCAATCTTTTAACTCAAACCATCTTAATAAAGTTTTCAAAATTCTATTTTCTCATTTTATACTCAAATGTATTGTTTATTTCCAATAAACAATTTAAATTCCTCTTTAATTATTAATTTACACTATTAAATTATAACTGCCGTTATAATTTAATATTCTCAGGTAATCGCTAAAACCTGGGTTGTTACAGACTCCCCCGCTTACAAAAATTACGTCCCCGCATTTTTCTAGGAAAAGAGCTGTAAACAACATAAAAGATACAATCATCGAAGGATAAAGACAAGCTCGAATTCCAAACCATTCATACTCTCGATATAGAATGTTAGAAAGAAACAAGGAAAAACTCACTTGGTTAATTCAATGGCTTATCATATGCTAATATAGTGATCAGCAAACCATCGAATTTTCCAAGCAACTCGAAAGAATTTCGAAGATCTCCTGTCTCGAATTAAAACTCAATAAAATGCTCAACAAATAACCAAACGAAAATGATTGATTACTCAAAATTCTATGAATAGAGTTGGGACTAAACTCACTCAAACCCGATCTCTAAGCAATAAAGAAGATCAACAACAAGATTTTCCACACGATAATACAGAAAGAACATCCTCACAACAAAGATAGACACAATAGACAAGAGAGATAAATCACAAGATAGCTTCTCACAAGGCCACCAAACTCGAACGACTATGAAAGGCATGTCGTTGATATTAGCTTAGGGGTAGAATATACTCAAGAAACAAGGATATAAGCTCAAATTACTTTTCAATCCATGATATTTACAATTTATAAATCTCAACATCTTTTAAATTTTCAATCTCAATATTCAACATTTGAAAATTTTCATACTCTTTACTATATTACTTAATAAGTAATTTAAAACTCAAATTAAAAGTCCAAATTTCTTCTCTTACTTCAAAATTAATTTTCAAAGATTTTTGTAAATCCATGATAATATTCCTCAAAATTAATTAAATATTTAAATTCTCTTTATTCTTTTTATTAAACCACTTAAATATTTTAAAAAAACAATCTTCAAATTCTCTTATAACTCTTCTCTTAAACATCCATTGTATATAATATAGATTCTAAAATCTCAAAATATACGTCCCAATAAAGCACTGCTAAAAAATAATCTCATTTATATTCTCATCTTTATAATTTAAAAATAAATAAATGGCATTGCCTCGCCATTGAGTTTATAATAAATAAAGATATCTGCTGGCTGTAGAGTTGACCGAACGATCAAAACTGCCTCGCCACTCTATTACTCGTCTCTAAAATCAATGGTTGCAATTACCATTCAAAAATAAATTTAGTATTTAATCTAAAATTATTATTTTCAAAATATCAATTTTTTTAAACACACGCCATCGCGTCTGATTGCCTTATCATAGCATTTAGGAGATTTCTATCGATAACGTTGATAAGGCGTATCGACCAAAACTCTTATCTACTCGATGGACAACCCAACACTCTCAAATTATTTCTATAAAAGAAATACTACTAATGTAAATATATTCTCTGATTTTTTATCTTTTTTATCTCAAATCTCAAATTTCTCTTTAATACACATATTTATATAGCTTCAAAACTCAAACCAAAGAACATTAAGAGAATGCATCGAGATATTCCCAGAATACTCGATTCTCAAAATCATCAAAAGGAGATAGAGTGTTCGTCAATCTTACGATGTCACAGCCACTCCTAAAAATCATCAAGATACATGATAAGCAAGAAATTCTTCTTGAAGGAGAAGAAACACACAATCCACAAATCACTACTTCAAACGGAGTAATGCTAAAGGATAACATTGATTATCTGAAAAGAACACTCAAACGAGGCAGAATGATAACTCAACCAAACTCGAACAATCTAGAAACTCACCTCATTCCTCAGTGGATATCCTCGTGGAAGGATAACCGAAGAGCTAAGAGCCAGGAATAAGGTTACTTCAACACTCGATTGCCCAATTGGATGTCAATTCCAAATGGACTCAAAAAAAACTCAACAAAGTCACTATGACTAGAATTTGAGATAGATCATCAACATATCGATACTCAAAAGTGAATACAAAAACTTCAGAATCATCATTAACATTCCAAAGTGATAGAAATAATAAACCAATCAAATTAGGATGCCTAAATAAATATAGGATCCTATAACAACAAAAGGATCATACTTTACATCAAATAAGTCAATCCATCTCAAATCAGATACATCTCAAGATAGTGAGTAATAAACAAATACTCACTAAAGCAATATCAAATAAAAATCTCATAATGCTCACAACGAGCCAATCGCTGTGGATCCCTTCAATAGGATTCACAACTCTCAAAGGAATGCAACAAGAATGCTCAAAGAAATCAATCAGCTCCATAGATACGAACTCACTCGTCTCGACAAAAATAAGAATAGAATAATCCAAAATAAGATTTTATATAAGATAAGATGACATCAAACTCTATTATGGAATACTACGGAATATAATATATCTGTATTCCTAGACATATTCCATCTCAAAAATCCCAAACTCAAAAAAGAATCAAGGCTCGATTCAAAAACAAGCTTTAATAAAGGACAATGATTCACCCGTATTGTACTTTGATGTATCATGATATATGTATTGTTCTGTGTTTATCCTACTTTGTTCTGACCACAGCTCTGATACCAAGCTGTAACACCCTAAAACCCATCTTAGCAAAAAGAATTAACAAGTGATTCCGTGAATTAAAGTGAAGAATAGGGCCGGTTAAGGGCGACCATTTATAATTTTGTCTTAAATATCTACTGAATACGTCGATAAATGCAATATCATTTTCTTTTTAACTAAAGTGGATCGACATACCCAGCAAATGCGCAATCCAAAATTATAGATGGCTAATGGATCTATCAGAACAAAATACAATAACCAAATGTAAAGAACATCACAGAACAGTAATCAACATCATATATATACATATACACTGATACATATTTAGTACAATACAATATGATGTGGTATCGACCACACTATATACATTGAATCAAATATAACTACATCAGAGTACACGAAAGAACATAAACTACTCAAGAGAAAGAAGAGATGATATTCAACATCAACTTCAAGCTAAGCCCAATAGATGATACCTGAAACAACTCGGTCTGAACCGAGTGAAAACACACGGGTCAGGCTAGCTAGAACTTATCATTGGTAAAGGTGATGAAAAGAGATATGGGGAAAACCATTCCATCGTTACCAATGGAATGATATAGGTCATCAAGTTATCTCTAGAGTGATACATTATTGGTTCATCATGATTGCATAGAGGAATACAATATGTATATTAGATAGACATGGTTCATCTAATTATATATAACCGAATGAAATGGGTGAGTATATAGACCATAAAGTAAATCTTCATAAGCTAATTAAAACTTCAAAAATCCATCATAAATAAAACTCATCTAATAGAAACTTCTTAATTATTATACCTTATCTCATCGGTATAAATACAAATACATCTCAAGTCCATCATTAAACTCATTATAAAGGAATTTCCATAATCATTTATACCTCATATCTTTGGTATAAATATAAATATATCTTAAATCTATTATAAACACTCATCATAAAAGCATTACCATAATTTATACCTCATCTCATTGGTATAAATACATATAATGTCTCAAATCCATCTTGATAGAGCCCGGAAAGAATCCAAAACATCATATTCGAAATCACAAATGAAACCATGTACAATAAGCTTTTTTCTTACATAAGGCTATACAGCATCATCATCAAAACAGTGAAATCGAAACACCTTAAACCTCATGGAAAACAGCACGTGCATTTACATCTTGACTAGTACTACCATTATTTGGTACCATTCATCGTGATGACTTGGGGTCACATAACATCATAACATCATGATCGTCTTCATTGACTATAGTCGGAAACATCTTGATGACACCCAGTCACAAAAACCCAAGTAATAACATCGTGATGATTGGAGTCGAGTAATAACTTCATGAACATCATGATGACTCCAATCGAGTACTCGGTCTGTAGCACTAGTAACATCGTGAATGTGTCTCAACTTCTCGAGTAGGAACCCAATAGGCGTCAACGTACGTCCCAGACCATACATTCGTACCTATTGGTTTACTAATTGTTAGTCGATGCCACATTAGAAAACCATCATAAAACATCATCAAATAAACACTGCCTCATCTCATCGGCGAGTGTAAGATACCTAACTTGTCTTATCTCTTACTTGGACGAGTTTTAAGTGACATCGAGACTTGTCTCATTTCATCGACAACTAAAAATTCATCATAAATATCGAAATCATCATCAATCCATCATAACAACTTGCCTCATCTCCTAGGTAAGTAAAAGAACATCGTGATGGTTATTTCAAACCATAGTTGCAAATTAAAACTTAACATCAATATTGCCTCATTTCATTGGCCATCACAAAATGCATCTAGATTGATTCATCGTTGAATGTACTCAAAGAGTAATTCTCAAACCAATAATCTTAACCAAAATTTGGTAACTTCTAAATCAACTCAAAATAACACTTCAAATTGGTTTTGATCGTACAAGTCCAATATTAAGCGATAAAGCAAAAATACAAGTCTCATACCACGTATTTTTTACTAAATCGTTTATTTTACTTCCTCATACGTCCAAAAAAGCATCAAAGTAATTAAAATAAACAAAATTAATTATAAAAGATTTTACTTGAAAAACGGTGTTATAAAATAAATTTTAGAAATTTATCTAAAAGATTGTGAGAGAAAACACATCATTAAAAAGGATTTTAATAACTTTTAAAAGCCTTAAAAATAAAGAATAATTGATTAAAAGTCTCTAAAAATACATAAAAACATTTATTACTCCAACCATGATGTTAGAAGATTTTTTGGAATTTAGTCGGATTTTTTTTAAAACTCAAGAAAACATCAATTTGCAATTTTAATCGGCCTAAACCGATATTCAAATTTAAATCAAATTTAAATTAAGTTAAATTCAAATCTCATCCTAACTTGATTAGTCCATTATTGGACAAAATGATCAAATATTAGCATCAAATTTCATATAAAAAAAACTGCAGAAGAATGCAAATGAAATCGTTGAAATCAGACAAATATATAAATATTGTGGCTGTCAATGATAGGCCAGAAGTAAAACGTCAATTTTCCACCATTTAACTTCGAAATTCTACAAAACTCAAAACATGAAAGTTGTAGCCTACATCATAAGGTTTCCATAACATCAAACATTTTGACATTTCGATCAGTAATGTATAGGTTATGAGCGAAATACTACTTAGAAAAATTTATGTGCACTGGCTATTAACACAGGCCAACGATAGAAAAATCTGTTTTTCACTATTTAAACCTCAAAATCATTCAAAACTAAAATAGAAAAGTTGTGGCATTTTTCACATGGATCTCAGAATATCTAAAATTTCTAAATTCCGATTTAAAACAAGAAAGTTATGATCAAATTACTAAAAAAACATCAACCTCAGCCTGAACTTATGCATTTACAGGACAGCGACAAACAATTGCAATTTTAACATATATAACTTCAGAATCTGGCAAAAAAATAAAACTAAAAGTTGTAGCTTAGTTTCTAAGGTTTCCGGAATGACCAAGATCATCAAAATCGGTTAAGAAACGAAGTAGTTATGGTCAAATTCGTCTCAGCTTCAATGAAAGAGCAAACATTGGTTTTGCTTTCCCGTTTGCAGTAGAAAAATTAAATTTTGACATAGCTAACCTCAAAATTACAGAAAACTCAAAACAGAAAAGCTGTAGCACATGAATTGTTCTTTCTGGAACATCCAAAATTATCAAAATTGGATCAAAAATGAGAAAGTTATGCCTAAATTTGTTTCAGCTTCAGTAATTCACTGATTATAACATTTTGATCATATAAAGAACTAGGGTTTGTGAGTTTGACGCTCACCTTACCTTCATGAAGATTGAATTATGATTTAGATGCCAAAGGTTGATGCTTTTAGCCAAGAACAGAGCATCCAAACCAGTAAAACTAAGAATAGGTACATGTAAACAAGGAGAGAAGCAAATAAACAATTATCATTACAAAAAAAGATTTTTTTCGATGAAGAGAAGGGTATTATAATTCGATTACCTGAGTTTAACTCTTGCTTTAACCTTTTAAATCATCAATTTTCTTTTAATTTTATGGATTTAGCAAAGGAGGAAAGAGGGTTTCAGCCATTAGCACGCTTCTGGAGGCTAGAGGAAGAAGTGAGAAAAAGATACGTACAGGTTTTCTTTTTCTCACTTCTTACAGGCCAAGATTTTCTTTTTCTCACTTCTTACAGGTTTTCCACCATTAAAAGAAGTAAATAGCAATAATTAACAAAATTATTGCTTTAACTCTAAATAAAACATATTTCCTCGATCTTTTAACTCAAACCATCTTAATAAAGTTTCCAAAATTCTATTTTCTCATTTTATACTCAAATATATTGTTTATTTCCAATAAACAGTTTAAATTCCTCTTTAATTATTAATTTACACTATTAAATTATAACTGCCGTTATAATTTAATATTCTCAGGTAATCGCTAAAACTTGGGTTGTTACAGAATGGTTTTGGGTTTGTTGTGACAATTGTTTTTAGCAACATTTGTCTTTAACCCTTAAATGTAATTTAACCTTTAAAAGGAGAGTTTCAAAAGAAACGATTAAAGGGAATGGTTATGGGTTTGTATGAAGATTGTTTTAAGCAACACTTTTCTTTAACCCTTAAATGTAATTAAACCTTTAAGAGGAGGGTTTTAAAAGGAATGATCAAAAGGCCTGGTTTCGAGCTTGTAGTAAATAATGTTTTAGCAACATTATTTTTAAACCCTTGAATTATATTTTGGATGAAATATTATAAATCTTTAACAATGGAATTTTAAAGATAATAACAAGTTTCAAAATCTTTTATAAAGATATAGAAAATATTATATGCTTAATTTATAAAAGAAAAGAAGTTTATTATAATAACGTTTTGGTAGTAATTGTTTTAATCTCTTTGATTACAAGTAAGTAAAACTTGTTAAATGATTTTTGAATACTCTTATGCCATTGAAATAAGTATATACATATTTTTTAAGTATTAAAAGTATAAACGAATAGTTAAATTTACAAAGACAAACATATATCTTTTATAAAGAAAAATCCAATATATTTACATAAGTATATAGAGGAAGTTTTAATTAATAAAGGAGTATTAATTAATGAAGTGTTGATTTATAAAAGAATTTTCACTAAAGAAAAAGTTGTTTTCTAATTAGAAGGGTTTTTAATTAATAAAAGATAAATTAATTAAAAAGAGATTAAAATTCGTTTATGTGACTTGATTTTACTTGAATGATAAGTAACAACTGTGTAATGACCTTAGTTTGATTGTTTATGGGATGTTAGTATTAATATGCTTAACACTAAAAATCGAAAATGTGTAAAGTATGGACTCCTTATTCCCATAAGCAAGTGTTCAAGACTCGGTAGTCGATTAGCCGACTACCGATCTTAACCAAATTAGCTTAGGAAGTGTAAAACCCTGTATCTCCATACCCTTTGAGTCGACTATAATTCACATCAGTTCAACTCAAAATGAACAGAAATACGCATCTTTAAGGGTGAAGAAGAAAAAGGTATAAGAAATATAAACAGCAACATAGAATCTCATAATCGCAGTGGAAATAAATATAGTATATAATAACAAATTTTAAATACAAGAACTATACTGTTAATATACATACCATTATCAGAGTACAATAGACAATAATCAATTTGGACAATTTAATAACTTGTCCTCACATAGTAGAAATATAATCAAGTATGGAAATAAGTCTTTGTCATCCAGCTCATCTCTTGAGCTCCATAGTATCTTATCTTGAATCTGTATATTCGGTCCAACCCAAGCATTATAATAAAATAACACCCGAGTGAGTCCGTAAAACCAGCGTGAGAAAACACACACAATTTGAATTATTAAAGTTATCAAAATCCTTTGAAAACAAAGGTATCTCTTAAGACCACGCTACACATAAACATGATGGGTTTTTACCTTACGATAACCGAAACATTTTATAGAAAATCCAATGATATTATAATAGCGTCTAAGTACAAATACTAATTTAAATAGTGGAAATTGTTACATTAATTAAATTCCAGCATACTAGGCTCTACAAACAAAACCGTAAAAGCTCGTATTGGAGAATGGATTCCATACAATGAATGGGCTACTGGGGTAACATCCATCATAATACATCTTTAGAAAAATGTATCGAGGACCTCGCGGGGATTCTCTGCTACACAAGATCGGCCTACTCCTAATATGGATAGTACCAAGTATGTTATCACCCCGGGTGTTCCCACCCTTAAAATCGAGCTCTCCCTTTTCTGTGCACAACCAAATCCATAATTTATATACATTTTCGAGGGTATCTAGAAAAGTGTAACATACCTTAATTGGGTGTGACCCACTTAGCCTTATTGCATCTCCCTTGTTTTACTCATTCCCGGTTGATGAGGCTTGAGGCTAACGATTACCTTTAAAGAAATATTCCACTTAGAATGCTCATCGTCCTCCAATGACGATGTTCTGACAGCATTCGTCCATACAAGTTGACCTCTGTCTGGACAGACCGAATCACCATCTTCATTATCTCCACGATATCCATTCGTAATGCTCAAATCGGATCGAAGTGGTTTTCTGATAATTAAATTCAATACAGGTCTCTTCGAAACGATCAATGAATTTGACCAAATTTTATAGTCGGTTAATTAACTATCAACAAAACATCCATAAGTGGACATCAGGCCTTATCACAGCTTTTCCCAAAATTTATTTTAAAATACTTTATAAGATATATATTCAAATCCCTTTCAAATTTTCAATATTTGAGACAACTCAACTACTTATACCCATATTAGGATATTTCAAATCATCTCTTATTTCAACACTTAGAAATATATTTGAAAATATATTTTCTAACCCCCTTACTTCTTAAAACTTTGAAAATTTTCATTTTTTTCCCCTTTCTCAAAATTCTTCACAATTTATATTTTAAATTCCTTAATTCGTCAATAGCGAACCATATAAGTTCTGGGGTTCCATAATTAATTTCCTTTAATACTTCTAATATTAAAACACTTGTCTATAATTCCAAATATACCTTTCTAACTTCTTTTGTGAATCCTAATTCATTTTTTGAAGTTCATTTTTATTTAAATACTTTGAAAATTTCCCTTACATTTCCCTTACCGCGCGTTGAGAATTTCTCTTATAAATCCCATCTACCAAATAAATCTCGTTTTCAAACCTCAAGAAGATTTACAAATAAATTTAAATCACTACAAAAATCTATATATATATATATATAATAAGTATTTAATGAATAATAATTTATTTTTAAAACATGCTTAAATAATTATTTCAAAAATTAAACACTTTTTAATAAAACATTAATAACTATTTTCAAATCCATCTTTAATTAAAACTAATCGATTTACAAAGCTTGTTATAAAAATTAGAATTTATTTTAACCAAAATTTATATTTGAATAATCCACTTTCTGAAATATTCCAATACTAACTAGTTTAAAATTTCACAGTTTAATAAATAAAATTCCCCTTTTAAATCAAAACTTAACTTCTTAAAAAAACCCAATAACCAATTCGATTTATAAATCCCTCTCGAATTACAACACATTGATCCCATTCTGATTCTCAAACCATCCTTACTTTTCAAAAATAGAATTTACTATTTTTCTCGGAAATCTATTTTTATATCTTGGTATAAATTTACCCTGTGAAATTATATTCCAATTTATCAATTAATTTCATTCTCCCTTGTTTATAAACATCGAATTTATAACTCTTTGAGTTTCACTTGTTTATAAACTAATCCAAATTATAAAATCTCATTTTATAAATACATTTCTTAATAAATTCCATATACTTCACAAATCTATTTAAAATATCGATTTCAACTCCTTTTCATATTTTCCAGAAATATCATTTAAAAATCCAGCATTTAGAAACCCTTTATATAAATTATTTAAAATCTCCATTTAAATACTTTTACGAATAGTTAAATACAAACCAAATCAGTTACTGTTTTTATTCAGATAATTACTTAAAAATAATCCAAATTTCGATATAAATATTTTTATATTCAAAATCTTCTTTTAAATCTTTTCAAATTCCAAAAATGATATATATGGTATTTAAAATACCAAAAGTTAGGCCAGTGCTACTGTAGCATCCAATAGTTCCTATCAGAACAATAATCTGTAATAGATTATTCTAACACATCATATATTTTTATATATGAAAAACAATCAATATAAATTTGAGGAATCCAGTTGGATCACTCTAACCTATCTCCCTGCATCCATATATGCTAATACAACATAAAAATACCAATCCCACTTCGAGAGGGATATCATGGTATATAGGATCATCCACTATTATGCGGGCGCATAGGGTCTCATCCGCTAAAATATGTGGGAAGTATATCCAACTACTAATATATATACTACTATATATAATATAACATCAATTTGATAATAGCTTATAAATTCAACCAAGCATCCTATAATTGATTTTAACTGTTTATAAATTAATTTGGCAATCCAAACGAGTGAGAATTTCTCACCTTGATTTTTATATTGAAATCTATTCCAATTTTAATCCCATTGCGTAGATTTTCTAGCTGCAAATCCCACACGACTGATTTATTCATTCTGGACCTCGTACGAATAATTTTCGAATTTGCATAAGTTAATAAATTTTATACTTAACTACTTTTATATTATTAAAATTAATTAAAGCTAATCACTATACCTTTCCACACCTATCCACTCCTAGAATTTCCACCTGTCTCAAACACACTTTTCCATTGGCTAAAAGGCATGTTTCACTTTGCAAGTTTCAGCCATTGCTTGAACAACACAGAATCAACAACATTCATGATACCAGAGTTGAAAACACTAGGGCCGGTGACCATGTGAACTGCGTCACCAGGTTGAAAAATGATGGGAGCTGAGCTTGTAGATGACATTTGACAGTAAACGATTGATTTCAAGGCAACGTGGGGTTTTCCTTTCCTCTTCTCATGCACTCGTTCACAGCTGCCCACTACCACATCGGCCATTTGCCTATCGTCGACCTCCCATGCCTCCACACAAAACCCTAGTCTGCTGCGACTGCCATGCTTCCCTCCCCCCTCTTCACCGCCGCCGCTCTCCATCCCTAGATGAAATCGAACGCCGAGCCAAGCCCTAATTCTCTCCGATGCTCCCAGGCCTACATCGCGACTATCAAATTCGAATTCAACCCAAACCTCGCACGATTTAATTTGATTGGGAATTTTTTTCTTTTCTTAACCGATGTTATGGATTTTGAATTGAGAATGAAAGGGAAAGGAAGCTCGCGATTTTTATTTGCACGTGATTCTCCTTTTTTCCTTTGATGTTGACTTAAAGAAGAAAAAGGGAACATATGCGATTTTTCTTCTATTCGACTTCGATTGTGATTTAATTTTTGAAAGGAGAAGACACGATTTTAATGAAGGGATATGGAGACTTCAATACAGTAGAGTGGCTACTATAGGGTGGCTGATGGTTGATAGGAGTTAAATCGATATGTACATATTTCATTTAATTTCGAAATATCTAGATATTTATTTCGAACCCCTAACGAGGCGTGCCGCCTAACGTATCTAATGTTATACCGCTATTCTGAACCCAGCGGAAAAAGTTTCGAAGCCTAGTTCAATACTATATGGAAGATAGCTTTTTAAATCAACTATTTAAATTTAATTCCGATCGTATAACCAAACGGTAAATCCAAATGCTACAAAATTTGAAATTCGATAACAATACATTATTACGGATCCAATGGAGGTGGTTTCATCAAAATTCGAGACTGTGCCCTCGGATCGCTAATTTAACGTGTCGATTAAATCAGTGAGTTCCAAAATTTACGAAATCGCTTGAAATTTTCAGTTTTAAAATCTTACTAACTAAATTAAAATTTCAAATCCAATATTAAAACCATTTAATATTTTCAAATTAAACATCGAAAAATTCAGGTCCTTATAGGAAGTATACGGAATGCTTCGTGGATTTATACCAATAAAAACCCCGGGGAGGAGTATTAATACAAAACGCCTCTAGCTTTCGATTACTTCTAGAAGAACTAGAGTTAACCAGAAATTCATCGATTTGTTTTGGTGAGTCCGGGATCGATAAGTGTTTTACTTACCGAATACCACTTCAAAACTATTATACGAGTTCTCTGTTTTGGAACAAAATGAAGGAAATCGTGTATGGTTTTGAAAGTCCGTTAAGATAATGGAATCTACATGGAATTCATTATCTGATCATGTTTTGTCAAAAACTCATGTGAAGATGCCGAACGTAGCCTCAACATCAAAAAATGACTAAAGACGGAGTAGGGTGCGGGATCCTGGGGTTTAGCTGACCCATGAGGAGTACACCAACTTCGTATCTAGAGTATGCTTATCGATATGTTGCGCATGGGGAGTTGATGATACTTGGTACATATTGTTCGCGTGAGTGTTCGGATGATGGCCCGGTTGTGTTTACCTTATGATATATTTTATCTAGAGATATACAGCACTCGAAAGTATTTTATGATCCTTGTCATAGGAGATCGGTCGCATTGAGGAGGTCTCCGTGTTAAATCTGTTTATACAAACGTACCTTAGCAGTTTTGTTTGTATACCTAAACATGCTGTTAAATGTAACCAGTGTAACCATTCCAACTATGATTTATATTTATATTGAACACCCTAGATATTATTATAATATCACTAAATTTTCTTATAAAATGGTTCGATTATCGAAAGGTAAAAACCCATTCATGTTTATTTGCGGCATGGTCTTACGAGATACCTTTATTCTTTAAAATAGTTTTACAAATATAGTAATTCAAATTATTTGAGTTTTCTCACGCTGGTTTACCAGACTGATCCAGGTGTTATTCTTCTTATAATGCTCGGATCAGCCCGTGTATATTTCCAGATATCGTTGATGATTCATTGGAGCACTCGAAGAGGAGCTAGATGACCACCTACTATAGATTTTATTTCTGCTGCATTACTTTGTTTATTTTTATACCAGCAATTGTGAGGATAGGTAGTTATAACTGTCTAGGCTGACGATAGACTAGTTTACTCCGATTATAGTATCTATATTGTTTTCCTTGTAAAAGTATCATTTTGATATTATATGCTATCGTTCTGTGGTGAGATTTTGATATTATGTTCTCTTCTTTCTTGTTTGTTTTCTTTTCTTCTTTTATTTTCCCTAATGTTCAACCTTTCCGACATTTGATGCTCGACACATGATAACCGTGGATGTATTAGTGTTAACATTTGGGGGTCAAAATGGTGGACTTACATAAATATACATTCTTAAAGCAAGAGAAGATTCATACGAATGAGTCCTCCTCGGGGGATCTCAAACCGTATCAAAACATGATGCTTACATATACTTTCAAAGTTAGTTTGACCAATTTTGATAGTCGACTAATCGAATATCAAGTACAAAATAGAAAGATCGCATATGGAAAACAAGTCTCATATACTTATTACATTTTCGACTTTCTCAACTTACGCATCTCTTAATCAAGAGCGAAGCCGATAAGTTAGAGCATTATTTGCTTCTAAACCCCACTCGAACATCATTCTTAACTCTCATAGAGAGAATAAATCTACTTTGTTGGCTTTTAGCGCTAAGTAAGGGATTAAATACTTCCCATATACAAGTAAACACACAAAAGCACGGTTAAGCCACATAAGTGACTTCTAATCCCCAATTTATTTAATTGACTCTTTTATTAATCAAAACTTCTTTGTAAATACTTGTGTACATGTTAATAAATTGACAAAAGATATATACATGTAAACTATTATTTTATAATTCATTTTTACTCTTTACAATACTTAGAAATGTATTCATATCCTTATCTCAAATAGCATAAGAATATTCACAAATCTTAAACAGGATTTCACATTTTCAAAAGTATAATTCAGTAGGTTAAAAATTAAATTACTTAAACATCTTTATTATAGACTCAAAACATCTCACCCTTAGAATTATCTTTACAACATTCATTTTAAAGATCTATTTATATTCCAAAGTATAGTTAAAAGGGTTAGAAACAAATATTTCTAAAACATTGTTTACTGTAAACCCCAAACACTTCTATACTTAACATTAACTTTAAAATGATCTTTTTAAAGACCCAATTACATTCCTAAGCTTAATTAAAATGGTTAAAAACAGATATTGCTAAAACAATGTTTACTATAAACGCAAAATACTTTTATACTTAAAATTATCTTTAAAACATTTTTTTAAAGATTTAAGTATAATTAATAGCAAGATAATATACTTTTAATTAACTTCTCAAAACCGTTTATAATAACTAAGTGTTACTATCAAAACCACCTTTATTTCTTTTATAAAATACTCAACTTAACCTTTCCAAAACTTACATACATAATTACATTAAAAAATACTTATAAAGGCGTTTTAAATATCTTTATAAAATATTACATAAAAGTAACTAATTTTGAAATATGACAAAAAAACAATAAAAATATTGTTTTACATTTAAAAACCCTTTACTTTAAAAATTCATAAATAATTAATAAAAATACATTTGCACTTAAACTCATTTTTAAAATATTCAAACACATGTTACTAAAATTCTCTAAAAGATTATAGAAGAATAATTAATTTAAATATGATTTTTATAGATTTTAAAACTACAATAAGTATTAAAAGTATCATTACACAACCAATGTTGTAAAAAGAGTCCAGAAATGTTGTCGTGGATCAAAGATAGCATTTATAAGTGTTGTGAATGTTATTGGACATAGAATAATATAGAAAAGCATGAACTTTTGTGACCATTTTACCATTTAAATACATGATTTAAGATCTAATTTTTTTACAGTAAGTATTATACTTAGACTTCATAAAAACCATGCAAATAAACACTTAAGGATATCTTTCAAAATCAAATTAAAATTTCCACAAAGCAATCTATTTTTCAAAGTGCATTTATAGTGATCATGCCTATTGTTTTCAACTTCGTTCAACCCATTCTGTAACTTTTTAAATCTTAATATTTTTATAGTAGTATACATATTTTAATTATTAAAACAACTCAGAAAATCCTGCGGTTATCTTCTAAAATTTGATTAAAAATCATCGAACACAAAGCGATTTAAAAATGCTCATATATCGGCTATTCGCTCAATAACTTTTGCCAATTTGTTCGACAATTTATACAACTTTCCAAACTGCTTTTTTACTTTCCCATACACCACAATATGTGTAGAGAACAACCTAAATATATTATGTCATTATATATTAACATATCGCCAATTTAAATAAGTTTAAAGGAAGGGGATTCCAAAGTGCACTTGTAGCGTATATCGTTATACAAACCCTTTCATATTAACATCAATTCAACATACAAGCCATCCAAACATGTAAACACAAAGTTTAGGCCACCATGCATGATTTAGAGGGCAATAGAATGGAAATATATGATATAAAGTTTTCACTTTCTTTAAATATCAAATAAGTCCCAAAAGCTATAACTTTAATTTGTTAACTTTCCTTTAACTTTATATTCAAGCACACAACAATACAACACAATAATATTCATTCAATGGTGGGTAAACTCACCTAAATCCATGCTAAACACAAGGCATAAGCACTAGAACGCTAGAACAATTCCTACCATCACCACATCCAAAAGAACCAACCTTTGCCCTTAAAATGCTCTTGTCCTTACCTCTTGGTCGACTAATGCTCAAGGCCCATCTTGAGACTTCACTTTGTGCTCCTTTTTTTTCCACTTTTGCTTTGCTTTTCCTTGTTTCCATTATGTTTTAAGACCCTTTTCCAAGTTTGGAGGAGACTTGGATTGATTAGAGATTAGTTAGTGGAGATAGAAATAGATTAGCACTATGTTGTTTAAATTAACAGATGAGTTAATGTAACATGTGAAAAGTCCTAAGTAGAGGTGGCCAAGAGGAAACCATCTAAATCTTACCCTTCATGAAAGGTAACTGTGCATGCTCCCTTTCACATGCTACCTCTACACTGCATTTCCTAAAATAGATATCTTGACACTATTCACCATAATATCTTCTTGTTAATCCATTTGTTGACCTCTTACTATTCATGTTTGGATAGCCATAAACACTAAAATATTTTTAGTTGATATTAATTACATTTTAATATTAGACAAGCGTAAAATGTTTGATCAACTTTTATCGAGAAAACAGCCGTTTATCGTTAAAACGATTTTTGATCACATTATCGATATTTCTTCAAAGTATTTACTTTGTAAACATTTTTTAAAAATAAGTTTACCACCACTAGCTATTAATTGCAAGTGGGATAAAAAATTTATAAAATCAATTTAATGACACCAAATCAAGATTCAAATATTTAAATAATTTAGATATTTAAATACAAAATGTTCAAAATTATAGATCATTACATAAACAGCTTTTAGAGAACCGTTTAAACATTAAAAAGTTTTCTGCAAACCACTTAGTACTTAAAAGATTTCAAAAAGGGTAGTTTTGTTTAAAAGACAAACTTTCAAAGTTTTTTGCATTAAAGGACAAACTCTTCAAAATTTAGGAATAAGGACCTTCTTCTCCACTTCTCGTTCGTCACGTGCATGCATCCCAACATCGCTAATTCCACGCCCTCAACGCCACTGCACACATTTACGCTGCACTGCTCATAGACGCCTCCTCAAATCTAACCCTAACAAAGAAAATTATATCTCCTCTATCTACCATGCCGCCTACCTATTTCAGCATAATGCAACATTGTTGCTCACCTCATCATGCTCACCAATCATAAATTGCTTCTAAAATAGCATTAGGTAAAATTTAATGTTGTATACAGTCACTATATGAAAAATAATGTAAAAATAAATGTAGCAAGTACAAAATGCTAACGAGTCATGTTATTTAACCATAAAATGCTATCATAACGTAAGATCAACTAATACATGATAAAATTGAAATATAAATGCTTCATTCTTTTTTAATTCGGTAAATAAAAAACTGATACATCACATTGGCATTATAAAATAATTTATGAAAAATAGCATGATTAATATTCAGAAAATTAAGTAAATTTAAACCACCTTTACAATACTATGAAGTAGCATTAGAAATTAAGTTACATAAAATAGTATTACAAACTATCAAAAAATAAAGTAAAAATGATACCAGCTTTACAAAAATCATAAAAATGATATTAGAATCTAGATTTAGAAAAACTTAATTAAAAAGGGGTTACAATTAGTAAAAACTCGCTACAAACCAAAAAACGATAAATTTTATATCAAATGATAGTAAAGTAGAAGAATTTCTAACTTTCTTATTGATCTAGGAATTTACTTTCTTCTTCTCGGTTCTTTCTTGATATTGTATCTTAATCTCTTTAATTTATCACTTTGCATTCATTTTACTACCTATCTCAATCATTTTACATTTTGGTATGAAAATTTTAAAGTTTATACATTATTTGCAAATAATTCCTCAATTACTACCTAATATTTTATATTCAAATCTATATATTTAGATTAATTACATAATCCAATATTTAAATTATCTATATAAATTTAGTTTGCTAATATTTAATAATATTTCTTATAAACACTAAAGAACGATAATTTTAGTGTATACCATAATTGTACAAACCAAATTAGTAAAGTTAATTTATAATTCAACTATAAAGATGTATAAATCATACAAAACAATAATGGAAAATTCAGTTTGTAGTTCACTTAGCTTAACAAATTTATTGTACGTTGCATTGTAAAATTTTACTTTTAACTTCAAACTGTTGCATTTAAAATTACCATGATTATTACAAAACTCACCTCACTATTATTTTAATATTTTACATTTCAACCCATGTACTTAAATTAATTATGCAGTCTTGAATTTAAACTAAGTTAGATAAATCCAATTAACTAATATTCGTAAATTCATTTACTTAATTATGAAAATTTTAATATATACACCATATTTATGTCAAAAAATGGAAAATTTATTTTTTTCATTAAAATAAAGATACATAAGTCACATAATGTAACGAGACGAATTTTGCCCGCTCGAAAATCGACATCCATACTTCATATCGTATTCGAATGCCATAGATTCGACCGTTCAAATCCGATTCGCCAGAGCTTTTAACAACATTAAGTAAATAACACAGCGAAATAAAAGAATAATACATTGATACACAGCTTTGATACAATATCTGATACAACAGATGATCCAATAGATATCAATATACATCAGAGATATGATACAATAAAATAGCAGCGGAAAAGAAAAATAGATAACATCTAGCAGCGGAACAATATAACTCTGAGATAGTCTTCAAAGAAGAACTCCAGAACTGCAACTCCATCTCAAATAACTAATCCAGTAATAGCTTGAACCCCCAATAACGATGCACCTAGCTAAGCAAAACTGGTGTGTTCCAAAGACTGAACTAACTCCAGATAATCTACTACATCTGCTTATCTGAAAAACCCAACTCTAGACTGCTCGTGTAGAAATATAATGAGCACCCAGAGTTTAGGAAAGAAACAATAAACTCCGGATCAGTCATGTGACTGGTGTGAGAACTCAAAACAGTTTATTTATCTTTAAAATCAAAATAGAGGAATATTTTTAAAGTCAATTCGCAATGCTTTTAAAAATGAGACTACCATAAGACCTCCTGCCACACACACAATGCAAACGCAGACTTGGAGAAGATTTCTTCTTATGTTAGTCAAAGATGCTTGATACGCATTTAAAAAAAAGAACATTTCATATTATTATTAGTGCATAGTGTAGGAAAAATTTATTTCGAAAGTAGAATATAAATCTTAGCCAGCATAGGTACCATTATATTATGCCTACTAATAGCTACCATATTAGATGGCAGGTTCTACAACTAAAACCGTACAAGTCTCGTATTGTTTCTTTGGATTTCCAACGAATGATCAGGCCAAGGAACTTCCCATTGCCACATGAGAATGCCTCTGGATGGACATCCCCGAGAACCAAACCGGATCTCTACCAACACAAGGCCGGGTTACCCCTAACTGAGTAACAACTGACCGAATATGCCATCCCCCGGTCCTTTGGGACCTTTATCCGAGAGCTCTCTAATCAATTCACACAATCATAATAATAAAGTGTTTCAACATGAGTAAGTATCTGGGCTCCATACCATGATACCACCCTTTTCCAGAAGGAAATGCACATATCCTAAAGGGCGCTACCCCTCATAACCTTGCCGCATCTTTCCTGTTTTGACCATTCACGGGGTGTGAGGCTCGACGAAGTCACGTCCACAAAAACATACTTTATACAAAAGCCATGCTTTGGGTCAACAAATGATCATAGAAATGATCACCAAGATAGACGATCAAATAAATGATCCTATCACAAATAATCAACACAATGATCATTTACAGCAACACTCAGCATGTCACATTACCAAATTGGGAATATATCGCTGATAACCTTCAACTACATAACCTCTGAGCTCGTACGTCTCAGAGAAGGGTGTTAAGCTAAAAGAATAAATTCTCCGCCACCAACAGAAATATATTTGAATGAAATCGGCTTTATATCTCAATTTGTAATGTCAGACATACAATCCATACAAGTCTGTTCCGGGCTCGAACAGAACCGAAGGCACTTACAAAGAAGTCCTTGCAATCCGGATATTCACAATCCTGATCGGATTTCCCATCACTTAGGGAGTTTCTATACCGGCGCGACTCGGTGCAGAAACAATCGATAGGTCATCCTATCGCTTTCGCAAATACCCGGTCTTCATCACCGGTCTTCAAATGCTATCCATAACGACAAATCACATATTCGGAATGGGTTATACGACACAAAGGTCCTTTCCCGGCTAAACCGAATAGTGAGCACGATATTTCAAGAACAAATGGATAATGGGATTTCAATTAAGTCACAACTTATTACCCAAAACCTTTCTTCAAATGGCTTAACAAATTACCATTTTCAATCTTTAAACAAAAAGATTCATTTTCACAACCCTTTAACGGTTTTAAACAATTTTCACATTTTAATCTTTTAAATAAAAGATTCATTCACAGATTTTCCAAATCAATTTTCATTTCAATTTTATTAACTCGTTAAATCTTCAAATCAAAGATTTAACTTATAGCTTTCAAAACAATTTCATTTCGAATGGTTTAAATAAATCATCATTTTAAATCTGTTAAAAATAAACAGATTTAATTCATAGCTTTCAAAAAGAATTCATTCATAACTTAGGAAAATCATTTCTCTATTCAATCTTGAAATTCCCTTAATTAAATAGGAATTCCATTTCTTATCTGAAAGCTTTTATCTTTTGAAAACAAACAGTTTCATCTCAGAAAATCTGATTCTTTTATACGAGTTGAAATCCTTGGGTTAAATTCAAATTCCCAAAAATAATACCTTTAAAATGGTTTAAATTCATACAAACCTGTTTATAATATCTTTAACCATAATTTCCAATCATCGAATTCAATTCCAAATATCGAATTCAAATTTAAATTGAATTATTTAATTTCAAAACTTAATCAAGTAAATTAAAATAAATTTTAACTTGAAATTTCATTCCAAAAGCTTTTCACATTTATTCCGATTCCATTTCCAAAACATTTGAATTCAAATATTCAATTTTTATAAATCATTTCAAAATCTGTGACTTAATCGATTTCCTCGTGAAATCCATATTTGTGTGTGTATGGTGTGGTCCAGGGTTTTAACACAATAGTGCAACATCATCAATCATCACAGGTTAAAACAAAGAAATATAGTTGATAAGCGATATAAACTATAACACTCATCGTCCATTCACAGATTCACAGATAATATGCACATGCAAATAAATATACACAGCTCAATCTACAGAACAAAATATCACAAATCAGATAGGATAATCAATTCAAGGCATTTCATACAGTACAATCATTCATAAGCATTCAATAAACATTTATAAGCAGGATTAATTCATTATTAAATCCTGATTTATTCAATTTATTTCCAATTTAATTCAATTACTTATGAACTAATCATCCAATTCCTGATTTATTAATTTCAAATCATTTGATATAATTAGTTAATCAAACACTTTAATTAATTATATTATTTATAATTAATCATATTAATTAAATTGACCTTTAAACCAATTATATAATTAATTAACTTCTTAATTAATTATTTCAAGAAATTTACGATTTAATTACTTACCACTAAGCAATCATCTCATAATAACAAATCATTAATCACCAATTTATCTTTATCATTGATTTAATCAAAATATTCAATTTAATTACAATTAGTAATTAACCCCTTAATTGCTTTCATTAAGTAATTAACAATTTACAATTGATTATCTTAATCTATAAATCCAATTAATTATCCAAAATTAATCACATTAATTTAATTACTTAATAATCTCTAGTTAATTATCTTTATTAACTAATAACATTTCTTTAATTTCTTTCTTAAGAAATTATCTTAGATTAATTCATTATTAATCATTTCTAATTTTAAATTAATCTAATCATTTATTTATAAATTAAATAAATAAGTCATTCTTAATTATCTTACTAATTAAATCACTTAAATATCTTAATTTTTCTAAGATAATCCATTTACTTTATTAATGACTTCACTAAAGTGGATTTAAACATTACGTTTTCAAATTTAGATTCAATTTCCATTTTAAATTTAAGATTTTGATATTTAATTTTTAC
This sequence comes from Allium cepa, assembly GCA_030765085.1. Taxonomy (NCBI): domain Eukaryota; kingdom Viridiplantae; phylum Streptophyta; class Magnoliopsida; order Asparagales; family Amaryllidaceae; genus Allium; species Allium cepa. The sequence continues at coordinate 611,261,831 of CM060934.1, forward strand.
CAAATCTAAGTATCAATTTATAAACCTATATAAGAAAAGTCCTAACTAATTTACTTGAATTTTTATTTGAAATTTAAGTCTTAACATACATTTCTTTTTAACTTGCCAATTCAAGTGAAAACCAATTATTTAACTTTTCATTGGAAATTCTTTTTATAAAAGAACTTAAATCAAAATCTAATTCAAATATTTATTTTAGTTCATATCTAAACACTTGATTAAACTTGGCTTTGAAACTTTGATTTAAACTTCCATATTTTAGGTTGTTAAACAAATTTAAAATAAAAAAAAATAAACCAGGTTATTAAAACCTGCTACCCAGACATACCGGAGCCTCCCCCTAGTTTACTTCTAGTAAACACGAGTCTCCCCCCCGGAGAAAACCACGATCTGCTTCGAGTCTCCCATCCAACCTAAAACAACAGAAGCCCCAAATCAACACACTGGCACAGTCCACCCCCTCCGTGCACCTGCACCGACGCCGGAGGCGACTTCGAACGCCGACGAACCTCGTGACACATCACTTATCACCGACGATTGTAGTTCCGACCCTCAAAACACTCAAAACAACTTCACATCAAAATCGAGTAGTAATTCCCAAACCTGGAACTTCGAGACAAAACTCACCCAAACCCTGTCATCTCCTCAACCTCGCCACCTCTGCCCCCGGAGGTCGTGAAATTTCGGCCACACGATCGCCAACGTCCCCTCTTCCATTACCCAAAGGCGCGTAGCACTCGGTCAATCAACGACAACGAACGACCCCAGATACTAACACGCGTAAAAACTAGGTTTAGATTTTAAAATGGTTGCCGCCTCCACCACCGTCACCGATGGCACCTCCGGTTATTTTTCCAGGCAACTCCATAGGCTCCTCTATCTCCACGAAAAAATCCGACCATCATCTCTTCTTCGATCGCCTGAACTTGCCCAAAAACCCTTTTTCGTTCATCACCAAACCGCCCTTAAACCCCACGCCTAAAAATCACTCAACCCATCTTTAAAATCATTATTTGATATAAGGGTTCAAGTTATATACTTGAATTAATGATTCGTGTAATTCGAAATTTCCAATATTTAAAGTTTGTACTGTAAAATCTTGATCTTCTATTCTACATACCTTTATACATTATGAAACCATTTTTAAATTATAGCCCATACTTAAACACATCGATTTTGTTTTGAAACTAAGGCCTGATATGGATTATAAAACAAGAAATTGAATTATCTTTTTCTTTGCTTTGTTGGGTTGTTCTCTGTAAACCTGATACTTAAATGTATCTATGGTTTCACAGTTTCCAGTGAAAAAAAAACAACAAAACTTGCTTTGATTAATTACTGAAAACATAATGCAAGTTTAAAACGAAACTTCAACTTGTTTAGACTATAATTCCAGAGGAGAATTAAGAGAAAGATATTAAATCTATCATGGTTTCAAATTTTTTTTTTTTTTTTTTTTTATAAAACCCAGGGACTAAGAAAAAGAATAGAAGAACAGGAAAAGAAAATAACATTTCCAAGCAAAGAAAAACATAAGCACCACAACTCGTTCACATGCAAAGCTTTTAGCATCATTCAGGCATTCACAAAATCAACAAATGGTTGAAGAGATCAAAGGTTTACTCACCGTATTGTTTCCAGAGTGAACAGAGCATTCTATTTGTAACAGGTTTGCAACTGAAATCTTGCTTCTTTGTTTTGAATTTTGTTTAAGTTTTGAGTGTCACTTGCTTTTGCTTTTTTTTTTTCTTTTCTCAGTTTTGAAGAATGAAACTGTAATGATACTTTGATGTGTATATGAAGTTAAAGTATACAGGGTAATACTTCTTTTAGTACAACCAAGCAGTGATATCTTTTTCATTACTTAGTGGCTGGTGTGAAATCAAAGCATGGCTTGCATTAATTGCCTTGATACCTTGTCCCCATGCTTAGCCCATGCTTGCTTGTCTCGGCTGCATATTTTTTCTTTGCTTGTATGGTGGCTGATGTATCTAGCTTGGTAGCAAATGAACACATATTGTGTACTAAAGAAGATCTTGCATTAATTACATTGCCTTACTTCCCATTTTATTTGAGTTAATTTTATATGTACTTTGTTATACGTACAGTTTACAGCCTATTTTCTTATATGTACTTTGTTTTATATATCTATGTTCTTATTTTTATTCATAGCTTAAGTATGAATTATTTTACTTTACAAAATAAGTGAACTTCTATTTTTATTTTACTCTTATTACTTTTGTAGCCTACTCCATTTGTATTATCTTGTATTGATTTATTAATATGAGATTAAGATATATATATATATATATATATATTTACTTTATATTGTTATATCTTATATTTTATTTACTTCTTATTTATTGTCTTGTATTTATTATATATATTTTAACCATCAAAAATAAATTAACAATTCACTTATTTATTCATTTCGTACTTGTGTCAATGTATATACTTTAATATTTATTTTTCAAACCACAAATATAAGATTTAAATTCAAGTAATTTAACACATTTTCATTAGAGATCGGGGAAACTCGCATCAATCCATCTATACATTTCATAATTTTAATTCAAAAATTCGATAAATTATCTATTTAAATTAAATTAAAATCTAGGGTCGTTACACATAACATAAAGTATATACATATACACTACTAGAAAGAATGCAATATACCGACTTGGAAACACCGACCTCTGGTCGACGCTGAAAAAGTAACATTCGCACGGCATTGACAAGATGTACATAATATATTACCTATGCAATATTACAATCGCCTTACCAACGCCTTTCTTTTAACATGGTGCAACATTGTTATGGCGTTGCCCATTTCGATAATATTTTTGAAATTAAAATTTAATTTCACCCTTAAGTTATTTACAGTATCAAATGGGAGAGCATCTCAAATAGACATACAATAATATTCTTTAGGTTTTTGTAAATACTTTTTTTTTATTGGGATGTGTAAAATATCCTTGTAACTTTTCATTTGTAAATTCAACAACTAAAATTTACAAAAATAAATTTATACAAAAATTCATCATAATACAAATATGGCAATCAAAACATAATTTCAAATCCAAAAGCTTCAAATTAAGTGCAACGACAATAATTTAAGTTGCTTGCATTATTAGAAACACAAGGTACATCGCCATAAATAAAATTACAATACAGATAATATTTGAATGTCTGGTATGTTTATATCACTTAGTTGGATGAAATATAGCATTTTTACATAAGTTAATTCAGAATTTAAGTGGGATTCTTCTTCGATGGAACTCTCCCCTACATGGCAGCGACTTCATACTTGAAAAGAGTATGGAAATTTGTAACACCCATAATTTTTGATAACATTATTCGGGAGATTTAATTAGATAAATTAAATAGAATAATATAAATATTAAGTGATAAGGGGATTAAGATATAAATATAATTAAGGTCGTGCTTAGTTAAATAAATAAATGGGCATAAGAATGGGTTATAAGTTAATTAATTTACATAAGGGCATAATGGGAATTAGCCGCACATAACCCTTACCCTTATATACACTCTCGTTTCCCCTTGTTTCATTTTCCCATTCACGTTATTTGGCAAACAAAATAAAAATGTAAGAGTCGGCCATTGCTAGGAAGACAAGAGAAGAGAATTCAAATCTAGCTAAGGAATTAAAGAAGGGGAATAAATCTCAATCTCAATTCAATCTCCTTATCTTAATCAAGGTAAATAATAATTTGTACCATCTTTATTTTGTTATATGAATATTATTTTTCAAATTTAAAATTAAATTCGTTTCTATGATAATTTGGATGATGATATGCTTGAATTACAATTTGTTTGATTTAAACAAGAATGTTTAAATAACATTATATGCGATGGGAAAAACTGATTGATATTGATGTTTAAATACCATGGAAACTATTATGTTGTGTAAATTATGATTTAGGAGCTACATTTTAATTTTGATAATTTTTCAAGCTATGGAAAGATTATTTTGAATTTTCAAAAGAAAATATGGTTAATTGTGTTTAGAAATTTATTTTAAAATTATATTGAGAATTTGGGTCTGAAATTTTGATATGTTAGATAACATGATTAAAGTGAATTTTTATAATTTTTGGGGATTTTTTCTAAGTGATTTTCTATGTAAATTAAATTATTTTAGTAGAAGAACTTATTTGCAATATTGGTTTTGCTTAATGGAATGGCTTATTTGGTAAATTAACCTTGGTTTGGATCTGAAATTAAGCAACGATTATTTTGTTAAAGAGTTTGAAAAGTTGAGGCAACCAATCACATGTTTACACGTGGTAAGTTAGTTATATAAAATTTGCTTTACTCGACATTAATCTTCTTTTGCTAAGAAAAGCATGTTCTGCCTCTATTAGAAGTACCTTTCGATTCAGAACATCCACCTTCAATCAAGTCGAAAACCCACTAAGATGAAACCAATACACAAGGTATCACTTAGATGGTATGTAGTGGGTTGGAGGAAATGCGGAAGGTATGGTGTCTAAAGCATTTCCTCTGATGGGTTTGGTACCTTTATTTGTTGTAAAAAGTGAAGCGTCTGCCTTTGCTTTATTAAAGCTTTCGAAGGAGTCGAAGCATATATTTTCGAAAGAGGTTATCTAAAGGCTTTCGAAGGGGTTGTCATCAAATGTTTTAAAGAATAATCTTTCGAACGGGTTTCTTTACTTATAAAAAAAATTGCTTTCGAAAGAAGGGATTCCGACCTAGTCGAAGCCCTGCTGCGATTTTTTGCCTTTCGAGTATATTGAAGTCATCAATGCCTCTGAATGGTATTTTTGTTTTAGAAAGGTTCTAAGCCACTTCCTAAATGCTTTTGAAAGGTTGCAAGGGTTATGAAGGCTATGGCTTCGAAACGAGGTTTCAATGCAATCCTTTGGTGTTTTGCCGACGACATCAAGTTTTCTCCAATACTTTTATATAATAAAGAAGGTTTTGAAAGAGATACTTACGTTTATATTCACTTTGACCCAAATGATATTTTAAAATATAAACCCAATGGTTTCTAAAGAGATAATTTTAATAATTTCGAAAAGGATACTTCCAATGGTTTCGAAAGAGGTACTTGTAATGATTTCGGAAGGTATACTTCTAAAGGTTTTGAAAGGGTTACCTTTATTGGTTTTGAAGCTATGCTTCTAGTGTTAATAAGTAATACTTTATAACAATTCGAAAGATTTAAAAAGAGAGGTCTTAAAGTGTTTTGAAAGGCAGGGGTCTAATGTTTTGAAAAGAGATTTGTATGCTTTCGAAGGAGGTTATCCAGTGAGGTCAAAAGCAAGGTTTTGAAGGTTTCGAAAGCCTTAGTTTTCAAAACAAATAACTCAGTCTCATTTTAAAAGAAAACCCATGGAATAAATAAATAAAGGGTTTCGAAAAGGAGTTTTTGAAGAAGTTTTCTTTGATTAAAAGATTAAAGGGATTAACCAAGTTATTATATTTGCTTCTTCATATATGTATATATTCACATTGTAATGGACCCATAACAGTATTTTGAAGAAGAGAAGAATAACCAGCTAGGTTGACCTAGTAGTAAATATAAATTAAGTTAACTCATGAATGAGTAGAATTTCATCCAGAAGGTCAGGAAGACCATAATATAGGATGCTAAAATATTGAAGGAAGATATTGGCAGAGGCCAAAAGGTTTACAGCAAGCCCATGAAAACTGTGTATAGAAAAAATATTGGCAGAGTCCAATAGATTCATAGTAAGAAAGACAGGTTCATAGTTAGCCCATGAAAATTATGATTTGTTATTGGCAGAGGCCAATAGAATTATTGTAACGTCCCGCCTTTTCGCATAGTTTAAATCGACGATAAACCATACACGTCATACTTAAAACATACAGAAAGGCGGATTGTTATGGGGTAAATAAGAAAAAGAAGGAAGAAATAAACAAAATAGAATCTTACAGCGGAACGATAAAATATAATAATCAATATACAGTTCATGAAGCTGTTTTATAAACATTTGATTATATTTATACAATACATATCAGAGTTGCACATACCAGTAAATAACAATCGATGCAGCGGAATACAGTATGTAGTGGAACAATATAATATATAATAATAATGATGATGAAATCTTCGCCTTCGCCCTCCAGAATAAAGTCTTCGATTCCTGAAATGCTCGGGCTGACCCGAGCGAATTGAAAAGACAAAACACTCGAGTCAGAACTAAAAGATCTTGTATAAGTTAAATCAATTGAACTAAATATGAGTGTAACGGCGTCGAAGATGTTTATGGGGTTTGACATCTCCTATCCAATGTCTAACGTGAGTGCAGTAACTTAAGAGATGCTCGGGATTCACATCTCCTAAGGATCCGTTAAGCTATCTACTATGTAGTAATATACGCAACTATAATAGTGTCTAAAGTAAAGTATAATATACTGAAAATAGCGTTAAGGCTTTATATTTTCCGTCTTAACACATTTTTATATTCCCATAGTCTATACAGTATCGTAATCTCCCCCGTACTAGACGTCGTCAGAGGGCACTCCATAGGTATGGTACAAAACAAACTCGTACAAGGCGCGCTAGGGTAGGTGACACGGCACAATTAGGCAATGCCAGGGTAGATATACCAATTACACTTCCGGGTCGGTGGTAACGCATAGCCACAGATACCGCCCACTTCAAGCCACACCCGTAAATAAAAAAAATCAAAAGTGGCCACCAAATCAATCCAAAAGTCAAAGTATAATATCGAAGGGATGTGTCCGATCAAAGGTGCCACCTCATTAACCCGTCGATCGCTCCTGTTTTAGCCACCTTATGCCAACTCATGGGAGTTGGGTCCACGTATTTACCTCAAAGGAAATGCCACCGCCATCCTACTTCATTCTGGAATCTCCACCGCGTATACGGTTGTTAAAGTGGTTTTCGGAGTTGGCAGAGAGTATGGCAACTTTCGATCCCGGTCTCTTCAATAACCAATCGTTATTATAACACCGCGGTCTTTCCAAAATAGTTTATACTGTAAAACCATAATATAATATCCATTTCAAAACCATATAAACATGATATCATTTCTATTTTAAAACCCAAATTTATATGATATCAATTTGATTTCAAATATAATTTTTTTAAGAAATCATAGCACTTTCAAATTTATATATCTTGGAACCAACATTCGAAATTATACACTTTTAAAACATCATACTTTGAAATTCATAACTTAGAAACATTTCAATTTCGATAAAACATTTCAATTTCGATATATTTCAAGGCTTTAATATTCCAAAGTTCCAAAAAAACTAAATTTGATAATCTAGATTTAAAAATCAAATCTTCTATTATTTAGTTTTGAAATATTTTACATAATAAATCCATTTTCATTTAAACAAAACTCAAATTTAAAATACTAAATAATTTCTTCAATTCATTTATACTTGAACTAATCATTTTATTCACCTAGACCCAAAAATCCAGCCATAATAATTATACCATTTAAAATTTACAATTTAATAAATTTCACATCAACCTTTTAGAGTTTAATTCTTAAATAAATTCAGTTCCAAATAAATCTCCAATTTATCTCCCAACCTTAATTTATTTAAATCATTATACTCTCTATATTAAAATAAATTTTAAATGCTTACTCACATTCATTTTAATAAAATCAAACTTAATTATTAAACTAAATTTTTATTTAACAAACTTATACATAGCTTAAATTCAAGCATTTTAATACTATTTATATAATATCAAAAATCAATATTCATTAAATCCTATTATATAAAATAATCAAACTTTATTATTAGGCTTATTTTGTATTTCAAGCCTATTTATATATAGCTAAAATCAATAATAAATTTGACGTTTAATAACATCTAAAATCAATATTTATATAATCCGTATATTTCTTTACAAAACAATAAAAATCAATTCAAAATAATTTTATATATATATCGCGGTACCTGTGTATAATTTTTTACCCTATGGTCAAGTGATAAGGATTTTTATCATTTCAATTCGCAATTTAAAAATAAAAATGCGGTTGTATATCATTTCAAACCGCAATCCCGAATCAAAAATAAATGCATAACAACTTGCAGATTATGATGATATAAATAAACATTCATTCATCCATCATAAAATCATACATCCATCACAATCATCATACAAAACAATCAATCAATATCAATATATAACTGATAATATATAACAGGTAATTTAACTGGCAGTTATATTCCATAATAAATTAAATAACGATTTAATTAAATAAATGAAAATTAACTGATATGATGATTAAAAATATACAAATAGTCATAAATAAATGCATAATCACAAAAAAATTAAATTTAACAACATAAGAAATTTTAGAAGTTGTGAGTGGGTTAAAACACTCACCTTTTGAATTTAAATTGAATTTAAATTCAGTTTAAATTCAAAAATTTGACAGTCTCAGAATTCATCCAAACCAGCGCCAAAATATTTGGAATTTCAATACGATCCTAACAAAAGAAACCGCACGTGAATTGGTGTTCGTATGTGAAAGATATAGCGAAAATTGTGTTTGAATTTCAATTTTTAAAATAACAAAAAAAGAACACATTTACCCTCACTGCCACGTGGCCCACGTCAACCCGTCCTCCTTCTTACACGCTACAGGCCTTCACACAACCATCGTTCGAACCCATCATTGTCGAAACTTTGACCATCAAATACTAGCGTCTCCTACCACCTGGCCGCCTCTAACCACCCTCATCTCGAAGCCCACGCCGAGCCGCCTCCCACCCCCCTGGTGTGCGCTACCCCCGTGGCCTATAGAGGCCGCCGCCGCCGTTTGTTTCTAGGGTATCAAAACCCTAGTTCGTAATTTCCCAATGATCTGACCGTTAACTCGCCACGAAACCCACATGGATGCGATCCCCTCGGCCCTCTCCACAAAACCCAGAAAGGATTTCCCGATCAGACGAAGTTCGTTGTCGAGCGATGAATGGCCGAAAATTCTTTGATTTTTACTGATCAGACGATGAACCAAAACGAAAAACGAATCACACCAGAAGATTACGCTCTTCGAGAGCTTCGATGTATATTTTTTTCCAAATTTTTCTGAGGAGTTTGAAATTTTTGCTTTGATTTTGAATTGCGGTTGGAATTAGGTGTTTGTCTGCCATTGAACTGAGGAGGTGAAAGAAATTGTAGGCACAGACAAATGAGAATGAGGGGAATTAGGTTTTATAATCGGGTTTATATAGGTAGGTCAGAGATTAGAATGGATGGATAAGGTTGGATATACGCGTTAACGACAAAGTGGCCCAAAAAACCCGTTCTAACTCGTAACGACATTGGGTAGACCTATATATCTAAATAGGTGTTTAAAATATTTTAAACGCGACGGAAAAAGTTTCACATCCAAATTCCATCGTATGAAGAAGTTATGCTAAAATCAATATTTTTCAAATTGATTTCAATTTATCAATTTCAAGGCGTTTTGAGTCCGTACGATCAAACGACAAGTCCAATCGCTACGAAACTTGAGATCCCACAATAATTCACCGTTACGGATCCGATGAAATTGGTTTCATCGAAATCCGAGTCAGAGGCCAAATGGCTATTTTTTACATTAATAAAGCAAATTAATAATCAATTAATTAAATCCAATTTTTAAATTTCAATTGTATAATTGACAATTTTATCACTTTTATATTTCTTAATCATTTACAAAAATTTAAACAAGTTCAGATGTAAATTAAAGGTTGATAAATCTATCAAATGCAGCGTTAATTTCTCCACTTCATTATATTTAGAAATTATAAAATTTATTTTCGAAAACCTACTTATTAAAAAAAATTAAACTTCTTATTCACATCTTTTACCAAAATAAGGATGCCACTGACATTGGTTCATGATTTATTACATTATTATCCTCAAATTTCATTTTAATTTCAATAACGAAATATTTAAACGTTTAATTCCATTTTATTTTGCAATAAATACAATTATTGAATTTTATACTTCAATTAAATTAATAAATCTTGCTTTCTATACTTTAAATCAACCTATAGTCATATTATAAATAGAGTTGACATTATTTCCAGTTTCATCTAAATTCCCGTTTACCGTAGTATCTAATTTCAATTTCTAACAGTAAACCCATTTATTATAAATGAATATCAATTAATTAGTCCCAAATAAATTGATTGATTTCCTATTTTGATTTAGTAAACCAATTTGTTACAACAGACATTACCATTAACTTTACAATACACTAAGGTTTATTTTTTCCAACTAACTATCATAGTTGCCTACATAATATCAATTTATAAATCTTAATGTTTATTATAACATTTATAACATAATATCAATTTACAATACACTAAGGTTTATTATAACATTTATAACTCTTAAAGTTTGTCTTCGTTTTCTTACATTAATAAGCTTTCATTACTTACAATTAATGTTGTCGTTTATTCTCATCCTATTAATTTCATTCACTTACGTTTAATTTATAACCAAACATAACATTTAGATTTATTGCAATAGATTCCAAATTCAATTTTTATTTCTTAATATATTCTAATTTAACAACTTCCAACATTGTATTAGATTTTACATTAATGTAACATTTATTGAAATATATTTTCATACTACTAATTTCATTTAATATTCCATTTATTCGCTTAAGTTCCATTTATAGTCAAGTATAACATAATTTTTTTCATTGTCATTTCATTAGATCCATTAATTATAAATTTTAATTAGCATTGTTTATCTTGCATTCTCGTTATTATTTCATAAATATGGTTCCCAATTATTCCTTAAATTTATACTAACATTGATTATATCTAATTTGCACTTTATTACTTATCATTCCAACAATTTATATAACTTTGAATCTATTTCCCTACTTACAAATTACAATCTAATAAAGCTTTACAAATCTGTTTCAATTAATTGGGATGGCATTGAATTAATATATTTATTATCTTGCATCAACATTTTTATATTTTATTCCCGTTATAAATTCGTTAACAAGTTTCAAATTTCTTTTATTTATACAATACTTACCTTAATCTACTTATTTCAAATTTTATACCCAGGGCAACAATTTTCCCTATTTCATTTAAAATGTGATTTCACTTCAAAAATCAAAATTTAGTTTTTGAATAACTATTGGTACATTCCATTCTTAAAATTTACTTCGATATAAATTAAAATTTTTATTTTTTCTAAATTTAATCGCACAATTTTTATTAAATAACCAAATTAATTATTAAAAATATTCGGGTCGTTACAATTATAGAACCCATGAAAACTATATCCGGATAGAGATATTGACAGATGTCAATAGGTTCCTAGTCAGCCCATGAAAACTAGGATATGAAGAAAAGATATTAAAGTTACCAATAGGTTCCTAGTTGCCTATGAAAACTAGGATAAGGGAAACGATATTGGAGTTACGAATAGGTTCTTAGTGATCTCGTGAAAACTATGTAACTGGACAAGGAGTCCATAATTATTTTATCGGCAATTAGTCAGCCCATGAAAACAATTAGGCTAATAGTAAGCCTAGAAACTATAATTGAGACAGATAGTCAAAATGAAAGGGGATGGGTAACCCAGAATTGATTCAGTTGTTTTGCATGTCATACATCATGTTGTTTTTGAGATGTTTTAACCATTGTGGATCCATGAGCATGGTATATATGGTCTTATAAAGGTTTCGGGATATTAGTGAGAGGAAAACTCATTCCACTAAGTGACGTGGTGACAATAGATATCTAAATGGGTTGAGATGGTAGATTATTATTCATACCAAGCTCTAATATGACTCGAAGTTTATGTTTGCCCCTTAAACTCTCGGGTACTCAATTGATTTTGATCAGGTTGAGAGTTGACCTTTTCAGGTACCTCTTTAAAAGAATAAAGCTTCCAGAGAAGTGCAGGAGGCATGATAGAAATCTAGAGTTCTTTTTTACTTTCACTCCGCTATGTTGTTTGTAATGGCAAAGCTGTTAAATTGCCTATATATACTCTGATCGTCTAATGGGGCATCTTCGTATGTCGCTTTTGGCGTATGCTGTAATAAATATATTTTCTCTGAACATGGTTAACGATTGTGGGATTATGTAATGAATTAGAAATATTTTGAAATGGAACATGGATGTTTTAAATTTTTTCCATATTCATATGCTTCTGTGTATCAATGTACCTAACACCGTCGTATTTGAGCCGAGGATTAATAGCTACGGATGACTACAACATCCATAGCCATTAGTTTTGGGCCTCTAAGTAGGGGGATGTTACAAATTGGTATCAGAGTATAGGTCTAAGAAAAATTAAGCAAAGTTAAAACCTAAAAGATTTTCAAAACATAATCCAATAATCGAAAATAAGATCGGGGTTTGGGATAGCGCTATAGTAACGTACTTATATTTGATATATAAATATATATGGGTTCGTATTCCCCTCTCTCTTAGACCATTCATTTATATCTTACTATGGCTCATATGTAGACTTACAAGAAAGAAGATATGGAAGTAGGAAACGAAAGAGGAAATCTCGGTGGAGGAAGCACCACAACCTATGGAAATGCTCGACGTAATACCATAAGGAACCAAGGTCGACAAGCTAATGATAACCAAAATGTTGATGCCAATGTGGGTGCTAGAAATCTGGTAGTAGATGCGGGGATGATGTATCAGTTTTTCATCAATATGATGCAAGAAGGAGCCACTTCTGTGTAGCTGGAAATGTAGGAGGAGCTAATCATTTAGCTCCAGTTGGGAATAATTACGCTAAGCTGAGCATAGACTACACCAGTCTGGGTGGAAAGCCGTTTATGGGAGCGGAGGATGTTATTGAAGTTGAGAATTAGTTGTTGCACCCTGAAAGAATCTTTGTTGATCTAGGTTTGGATGATGAGCATAAGAGAAGGTTGGCCTCTAGGCAGGTGCAAGGGTCAACACTTCATTGGGTGGAATAATGTTACTACCGGAGTCCCGAAAGAGTAGTTGACATAGGCATAGTTCAGAAGGAGATTTGAGCAGAGATTCTAATTTGAAGTTGCTAAGTCGGAATTGATAAAGAAGTTGATGGATCTAGTTAAGGAGAGATGTCAGTAATCGAGTAGGCTACTAAGTTTAATGAGCTATCTCGATATGGATATGCTACTATAGACACTAACATCAGAAGGAATGAGAGGTTCATTCGGGGATTGATGCACGGGCTTGTTAGGACGACCCTGACACATATCCGTGATCCCTTTAATGTAATGGTGAAGATGGAAATTTTCCATAAAGAGATGTTTTCTGTTTGCGCTAGAGAGAAGCCATTTGAATCCCAGGGTCCTCAAGGAAAGAAGAGGAAGTTCTTTAAGAAGAAGGGAGCCCAGAAGGGGAATGCTGCCAAGAATGCAAAGGCTGATTTAGTTTGCTACAAGTGTAACAAGAAAGGTCATTATGCAAATGAGTGCCAGTCAGGAAAGAGGAAGAAGGCGGTAGATAAGAAGAATGTGATGTGCTTCAACTGTGACCAAGTTGGGCATTATAAGAGTCGGTGTCTAGAATCGGTTAGGGCGGACAAGGAAAAGATTTTTACTATTGGACCATCATCTACAATGCCAACTGCAGCTGAAAAAGGGGAGACTATGATGGAAGGTACGTTTTTGATTCAGAATATACCAGTTAGGATAATATTTCATACCAGTGCGTTACATTCATTTATATCTCATTGTTTGGTTGATAGGTTATGCTTAGAACCCAAATAGCTTGTTACTTCCTTAAGGGTTGCGAATCCAATAGCAGGGTATGCCATTCTAAGGATGAGATATGACCAATTAGAACTTGATTTATTGGGACATAAGTTTGCATGCAGTCTATATGTTTTTTATTTCGTAGATTTCAGAATCATTTGGGGTATGGATTGGTTGAGCAAGTATGAGGCTAGAATATTTTGCTAGGATGGGGAGATATAACTGAGACACCTTGATAGTCATAACCGAATCATGTTCTTGGAAAAGGATTTTGACCAGAGAGTCGTGCTTGTTAAGTTCAATGGAAATGGAAGAAGAGCTAAGTCATATTCGAGTAGCAAAAGAGTTTGCTGATGTCTTTGACCCGGTCATAGGACTACCATTGAGACGAGTTGTTGAGTTTCGAATAGATCTTGTGCCAGGAGTTGAACCTATGAGTAGACCACCTAGTAGGATGACACCTACTGAGATAAAGGAATTGATGGTGCAGATAGTGGATCTTGAAGGAAGGAATTTTATTATACCAAGTAGTTCGCCTTGAGGAGCGACCGCAGTATTCGTGAAGAAACCAGATGGGTCATTGAGGATGTGTATCGACTATCGTAAGTTTAACAAAAAGACGATCAAGAATAATTATCCTTTGCCGAGAATTGATGATCTATTTGATCAGTTTTGTGGAGCCAGAGTATTTCGCCAGTTGGATTTGGCAACAGGTTTCCTTCAATTAAGAGTGGCAGATGACAGTGTTCCTTTGACAGTATTTCAGACTAGGTATGGTTCGTATGAGTGACTAGTAATGTCATTCGGATTAACGGATGCACCTGCTTTCTTTGAGGATATGATGAACCAAATCTTCCGAGATTATTTTGATAGATTCCGATGTGCACGAAAATGTGCATATTTTACCACCATATTTAATCTATTTAAATTAAATAAATGATCATATTGAGTATTTTAACATGTTTTAACCAAAATCCGTATTAATTCCAAACTGTCACATATCCATCTTCATATAGGGGCAAAATAGTCATTTGTGTGCATATATTTCTTTGAGAAAAATTAATTGGTTTATATATATTTATTTAGGAATTTGATTTCGAATATGAGTGGTTTCATGAAGACACATGCATGCACAACATGAATATAAAGGAATGAAGATGGAAAAAATTCAAAGTGAAGATCATGGAGGAGCCCACCTACCCACCACCTTAATGTACAAATTAGAGGCTAATGCACATGCTTATGGAATTAATGGCTTCATGTACACTTAAATGGGGATTATGACATGCTAATGATTACTTGGTGGTCACATTACCTCATGGGAATTTTGTGCATTCTCCAAAAATATGAATTATGGTTCATACATGTATAAATACTCTTATATTTCATGTAATCTCCTCTTCCTCTTAGTTAGTTAGTTTTAGTTTAGAAAATAAATCAAAGCTCTCTTTCTTTCCATGGCTACTTAGCCATTTCTTCTCTTATGCAATGCTTTTTTTTCTTTTTTATGCAATGTTAATTTTTTTTTCCCTTTTTAATTACATGTTCATTTCCTTTTATGCAAGTAGTGTAGATTTTCCTTTATGCAATTAGAATAGTTTTTCATTACACTTTTCTCTCTTTTCCTTTTCTTTTTCTTTCATGTTGCAAGCTATATTTGTTGTTTTGATAACAAATATGAGAGGCTAATCCCTTCAATTTAGGGGTAATGAAGCCTTTAATCATGTAGCTTCAACATTTTGATAATTATAGCTCTCTTTTTGTGCTTAATGACAATGCTTGAAGTGGTTTAATTTGTTGTTTTTGTTTTGAATTTGATAGCTTATATTGTTGACACCAAATAGGCTATGCTTAAACAATCACTAACACAAATGCCTCTTCATCAAAATATGATTATGGCATAAGAAAGTGATTTGAAATTCAAATTGGATGGTCTATATTTCTAATTAATAGTTAGTAGGCCATACTTAAAATAGATTTCATTTTCAACTTTGTTGTCATTTTCATGAAAGTTAGTAAGTGATTTAAAGGTTGTGTTATAGTTTGATGGCTTATGTTGAGCTAATTAATAGGACAAATGAGCCATGCTTATGATAAACACATCATTTTAATTCACTTATGACAAAATAAAAGATCATAATTTCATAATTTGTTGAACTATATGATCTAGAGAGTGGAATTATCTCTAAATTGTCATTTAACTCTCATATTTTTATCATTTTCTTTTGCTAGTGTTTGTTAGTTTCTTACATTTCTAGCTATTCACTCTCGACTTCGGTATAATTTGATTGAAAAGAATTTTAAAATCATCAATTCCCTGTGGATCGACCCATATTCACCATGTGCTACATTCGTACACCGTATGCTTGCGGTTATCTTAATTTTGAAATTTTTCGACGGTTTTCTAATCCGATAGAATTTCCGTCGATTAACAAGTTTTTGGCGCCGTTGCCGGGGAGTTGTTTTGATTTTAATCTTCTATTCTTCGAAATATTTTGTTTATTTTTTGTGTGTTTTTATTTTGTATGTTCGTATTTAAAAAAAATTGTGTGTTTGTTTGATTTTTGTGTGCTTGTTGTTTTAGTTTCTTTTTCCATTTGCATTTTCATATTTGAAAAAAAAAAATATTACATACACAAGCTTATTTCAACAAACAAAAAAATATTTTATTGCATTGTATTTCAATTTTCATTTACATTTGCTTTCTTTCTATTTTCATTTACATTTACAAAATAGTGCACTTTCCTTCTCTGTCTATTGTTCACTGCATACCACTGTGCACTTCCACATTCTTCATCTCCACCACCACACCAACCTCTATCCATCCATTGCTTCATCATCCCCACAACAACACCGCAATGTCAAAACCACACATCTACCATATGACCTGACCATCCACTGCATCTTGCCACTGCACAGCCATATAACTGCTTCACTACCCTGTACACAGTGCAATTCTACCCACTGACCAATCCATCAACATATACAACCGCTCACTTCATACACACTTACTTCATCACCAAACTACTTGCTACTACACACCAGCATATCAAAAATCTTGCTACTACACAGCATCTCCATCTTCGATAGCCATTGACAACTCTACTACACAGTCCACCATGACTATCATCCATTTCCATCGAGCAACATCCTCGACCATCAAAAAGAAAAGGAACAATGCTATCCAAGTTCAACACCTCTGCAACGAAACACCACCATTCCCTCAATTTGCCAACTTCAACTCAACCCACAGCATCCAGCAAACAAGATATCGCTACCCAATTCGAGGCCCAATTCCTCCACCAACAGCAATCTTGCCTCCACCCAAAAACGGCCACTGCTCATAGTCCTGAAACACAGCAGCTTCACAACCTCTACACTTCCCTTGCCTCTGACCCGCGACCTCCCTCTCCATCAATTACTGATAAGCATCTAAGTCGCGAAAACCCCAAAGCGACCACTACAAGCATCGAACCATCTCAAGATCGACTTCGATCATCGCTCAACCTTGCAATACAGTCAATCCCCTCCTCCGCCAATCGAAATCGCCGCGACCAAAATCAGAAACCCCCATCGCCTCAAACCAAAATCAGTCATCGCCAACCGCCACAAGTCCTAATCAGCAGCCATCGCGCCTCAATCTTCGCCTTCAAAATTTCCACTGGAAATCCCCAAAACCGCCACTTCCCGGAACAAAATCTCCCAATTACCACAGCCAGTGCTTGATTGTTTTGACTCGATTTTGGGTTGGCAGTGTACAAGTTTTAATTTGATTTGAAATTGTTTTTTAGCAATCGCGAATTTTTTATATCTGTGATTTGAATTTGATTTGGAGGCACATAGGTTTGTTACTGAAACTTGATTTTGATTGTGTTAAGTGGGCTGGGTTTTATGTTGAACGGTGTTAAAAAAAGGATTTTCTTTGTTTTAGTTGTAAACTTTATATATAAAAAATTCCAAAGAAAAAAAAAGAAAAATCAAAATCAAGTGTTTATAAAAAAGCAAATAAGGGTTTTCATTTCTTTTAGTTTCATTTTTTTGTTGTTCACTTGTTTATTTTCTTCTTTGATAAACCCTTAAAAAAATTAAAAAAAGATAAAAAGATTGTATATATTTTGTTTTTAGTTTCAGGTTGCCAAAGCAGAAGGAATTAGCTTGCTGAAAATTGCTGCTCTGCTTGCCAAATAAACTGCTTGCTTGAAAAAAATTGCACTCTTATCTCTTGTTTTTATTCATTTTGCATTATTAGTTGTTTGCATTTGCAATGATATGTAAAAAACATAACAAAACTTAAAAAAAACAAAAAAAAAACCCATTCGTAGTTGCATTGTTAATACACGTTTCATTTCAATTTTGCATTTCATTCTAGAATTGTGATTAATAATAACCGTTAGACATCGATAACACTTAATTGTATATTGACAAGATGTCTTCTTTGAACAGTTTAAATTTTTGGTGTCTAGGCTACGGCAGAGTAATAACCATTTATAAATATTACGGTGATTCATAAATATTATAGTGGTTGTTCCTCTGAAGGTACTTAAACCATCGACTGCATTGTTACGGTGATTCGTGGTGCACCGATAAATCCTGTCCGTTACCTGGCTGAGAACTATCTGGTTGATTTAAGAAAATTTGTGATTATACAAATTTGGGTTAACATAGGATAAATCATCTGTAATTAACCCTTGCATTCATTTAGGTGCATTAGTTCATGCATATTTAAAAAATTCAAAAATCCAAAACTAAAAAAAAATTGTAAATATTCCTTTTATTTTTCTTTGAAATTTTTTCCTTTGTCTTTAAAAAACAAAATCCAAAAAAATATATAAAACAATTTTAAAAAAGCAAAAAAATATGAAAATCCAAAAACAAAACAAAAATCATTTTTCCATTTTTAAAAATAAATTCTATTTGTAAATATTTTTCTTTATAAAAAGACATTCTTGAAAATGTCCGAATTTCCATATTCACTTGAATTTTACGATAGTTGTGAAAATCAATATAATCCATATAATTTCATATCAAATTCGTATGTATATTTTAGCACCAACTATTGTTTAAACGATTCAAATTTCGAACCACAAAATTTTCAAAATAACGAGCAACCCTCAAATCTCGAAAATAGCATTTCATCTTTAATTCAACTTTCTACACAACAAAACCAAAGTACAAATGATTTGTGTAACTCATATTTGTGCAATAGTTCAATTCAAAATAGTCAAAATTTGAATTCACTTCAAAATTCAAATGATTTCAAGTGTAATCCATGCCAATTCAATTTCGAGCTTCAAAATAAATTTCAAAATCAAGACGAAAATGTGAACCATTTTTCAAATAATTTTGGCAACGGGAATAGTTTTAATAACGATACGATTGAAAACTTTGGTTATCAACAAATTCAAAATGAAAGTGTTCAAATTAATAATCATGAATTTGATTTTGTTGACTAAATGGAAAATGATAATGGGGATTTATTACTTGAAAAATACAAAACTTTTCGTGAAAATCATAATCAAGTTTCAATTTGCAAAGAATCAAATAATAATCTACCGTTTATCGAAATTGACAATTCTTGTTCTCAACAAGTCCAAATCGAAACTTTTCAAGTTAATAATTATAAATTTGATTTTGTTGAACAAATGAATGAAATTTACGATGATCACACGGATTTGTTGTTTGAAACATATATGAAACAATGTGAAAAATAAAATCAAATTTCAACGTGTGACGAGTCAAGCGGAAATCCATCCTTTACCACAATTGACGATTTTCAAATAACAACTTTTGAAACTGAAAATGATGATCTTAATGAAGTTGTTGAAAACACGGTAATTGAGTTGGATTTCAATTCTTTTAAGGGTGTGGAACCAAATTTAAAATTCGATCTTCCTTTTCTCGATTTCGAAAATTTGAATACAACAACTTTGAATTTTGAACTTGAGACATGTAATAAAGTTGTTGATAATCCAACAAAGGAAGGCGAATTTAATGAACACGAATTTTTTGGACTTTTGGATGATGAGTATTTAAATTCCGACGGGGAAGATGAAAATCACCATTTTGATTTTGAAATCAATAACTCTGAAAATGTTTTCAGTGATAAGCTTGAATTTCAAATTAGTGAAAATAAACTTGAACTTCAATCAATTGTTTTATCGACTCCAAAAATCATCGAAAACAAAACAACTTGGATAATTTTCAATAAAACAACATTTGTTTTTCCAAATCAACGTTCAGCTTTGAAATCTTTTAGGTTTGGTTTTCTGCGCTTGAGCTGTGTCTTACATAATTGGCGAGACAAATGAATCGATTCTTGGAAGACCGGTTCATTTACTCTTTAACGGCATACTTTCTGATGACTTGTAAATAGATCAACTTTTCATTTTTATTTAAATAAAGGTTATGTTTTTATATTTTCTCCTTCCACTTGGGTTGACTGTGGGGACACGATCAAAATCAAGTGTGGGGGAGTCCCATCTTCATTTTTTTTCATGGTTTATTTTTGCTTTAAAATCTCAAAAAAAAAGTAAATAATAAAAATCCCAAAAATAATTTTTTTTTTTTATTTTTAAAAGAAACACTACAAGATAAATATATGGTTTTAGTTTACTAAATTGAAATTTTTGAAAGTTTATTTGTCTTAAAAAAAATAAAAATGAAATTTGATTACATATAATAATGGTTTAACTAGTATATAGGAAGATTCATATGTGTTAATTATGAAGTACATCCTAATTGAAAAACTTTGTTTTCAAAAGTGTTTGATTTAAAGTAAAGGATATAACATTTTTTTGTCTTCTAAGTTAAATGGTATTAAGATGATTTTGCAAAACTTTTTCTCTCTCTTAAAAAATATAAAAATAAAAAATAATAATATCCATGTATTCACTCTCATTTAAAAGTCCTCACGGTTATGCATGGGTGAATTACTCGAAATCTTTGATTATGTGCTTTCATACTCATTTAAATGTCCTCACGGTTATGCATGTATGGAACACATGTAAAAAACAAACATAATAAAAACCACCTACGGTCGATAGGTGAATGCACGAAAGTGTGTGCACTCGCCATGCTCTGTACTCCCCTCATATAAGCCCGAAAGTCAGTGCATGGGTGGTATATCTGGCCTCAGTTTACCTGATCTAAGTGTGTAATTTTACTTGCAAATAATGAGAGAGCAAGCAATTGAAATCCTAGCACTACTTTTACTTAGTTGATATGATTTGTTATTGAAAAGAAATGAAAATACCACTTTGATAAACTTTGATAATCAACAAAGGATCCATTTCATAGTTACAATGTGTTATTAACCAAAATAATGAGTTAAACTATTGTCTATTTGTTACGATAACTTGATTTTTACTGAAAATTTTGACTAGTAAATGACTTAAATCTCAAGATAATGACCAAAACCTATGTTCAACTTATTTGTGTCAATTTAAAAATAAATCTTTCATTTGTAAATATGTTCAAAAACTTGCATTTTGTAAATACTTTCATCCTGCATTTGGATTTTGTGGGTAGTATCCGCTGAAAACCCTCACGAGACAACACTCGTCCTACTAGGGACACCCAGAGGTTTAACGGCATGTTGCATACGCTCAATGCAATTGTGCTCCCTACGAAAACGGATTTATCTTAGTTTTTCTTTATTCGAGGACGATTAAAAAGATAAGTGTAGGGGTATTTGATGTGCACGAAAATGTGCATATTTTTACCACCATATTTAATCTATTTAAATTAAATAAATGATCATACTGGGTATTTTAACATGTTTTAACCAAAATCCATATTAATTCCAAACTGTGACATATCCATCTTCATATAGGGGCAAAATGGTTATTTGTGTACATATATTTCTTTGAGAAAAATTAATTAGAAATTTATATATATTTATGTAGGAATTTGATCTCAAATATGAGTGATTTCATGAAGACACATGCATGCACAACATGAATATAAAGGAATGAAGATGGAAATAATTCAAAGTGAAGATCATGGAGGACCCCACATACCCACCACCTTAATGTACAAATTAGAGGCTAATGCACATGCTTATGGAATTAATGACTTCAGGTATATTTAAATGGGGATTATGACATGCTAATGATTACTTGGTGACCACACTACCTCATGGGCATTTTAGTTATTCCCCAAAAATATGAATTAGGGTTTCATATATGTATAAATACCTTTATGTTTCATGCAATCTCCTCTTCCTCTTAGTTAGCTAGTTTTAGTTTAGAAAATAAATCAAAGCTCTCTTTCTTTTCATGGCTACTTAGCCATTTCTTTTCTTATTTATTCTTTTTTTTCTTTTTTATGCAATGTTAATTTTTGTTTCTTTTTAATTACATGTTCATTTCCTTTTATGCAAATAGTGTAGATTTTCCTTTATGCAATTAGAATAGTTTTTCATTTCACTTTGCTCTCTTTTCCTCTTCTTCTTCTTTCATGTTGCAAGCTATATTTGTTGTTTTGATATCAAATATGAGAGGTTAATCCCTTCAATTTAGGGGTAATAAAGACTCTAATCATGTAGCTTCAACATTTGGATAATTATAGCTCTCTTTTTGTGCTTAATGACAATGCTTGAAGTGGTTTAATTTATTGTTTTTGTTTTGAATTTGATAGCCTATATTGTTGACACCAAATAGGCTATGCTTAAACAATCAATAACACAAATGTCTCTTCATCAAAATATGATTATGGCATAAGAAAGTGATTTGAAATTCAAATTTGATGGTCTATATTTCTAATTAATAGTTAATGGGCCATACTTAAAATATATTTCATTTTCAACTTTGTTGTCATTTTCATGAGAGTTAGTAAGTGATTTAAAGGTTGTGTTATAGTTTGATGGCTTATGCTGAGCTAATTAATAGGAAAAATGAGCCATGCTTATGATAAACACATCATTTAAATTCACTTATGACCAAAAAAATCATAATTTCATAATTTGTTGAACTATATGATCTAGAGAGTGGAATTATCTCTAAATTGTCATTTAACTCTCATATTTTTATCATTTTCGTTTGCTAGTTTTTTTAGTTTCTTACATTTCTAGCTATTCACTCTCAACTTCGGTGTAATTTGATTGAATAGAATTTTAAAATCATCAATTCCCTGCGGATATACCTGTATTTGCCACGTGCTACATTCGTACACCGTGCGCTTGCAGTTATTTTAATTTTAAATTTTTTTGACGGTTTTCTAATCCGATTGAATTTCCGTCGATTACATATTCGTGTTGGTGTTTGTAGATGACATTTTGATATATACTAAGGATGAAAGAATGCATGAAGATCATCTTAGAGTTGTGCTTGAGATGCTGAGGCAGCATCAACTAAAGGCAAAATTTTCCAAACGTCATTTCTGGAAGAAAGAGGTTAAGTTTCTTAGTCATGGTTTCAGAGAAAGGGTTTGTCAGTCGATCCAAATAAGATCGAAGCTGATAATAATTGGAAAAGACCAGAGATGGTGACTAAGACTAGAAGTTTTCTTGGACTTGCTAGCTATAACCAAAGAATCATCAAGGTTTTCTCATGGATAGTAGCGCCTTTGACTAAGCTAACTAGGAAGGAGGTGAAGTTTGTCTAGTCCAACAAATGTGAGTAAGCATTCCTTAAGTTAAAGCATTTGTTGCCAATGCACTAGTGTTAGTAGTTCCAAACGGAAACCAAGGGTTGGTGGTGTATACCGATGCATGTGGAACTGGATTGGGAGTTGTATTGATGCATAAAGGTAAAGTGATTGTCTATGCTTCACGACAGCTTAGACCACATGAAATGAGATATCCTACTCATGATTTGGAGTTGGCTGTGGTGATCTTTGCATTGAAGATATGGAGACATTATCTCTTAGGGGAGAGATTTGAGCTATACATAGATCATAAGTCTTTGAGGTACTCATTCTCTTAGAAGGAGCTAATATGAGACAGTAGAGGTGGCTATAGTTTTTTATGCTTATGATTTTGGCATATAGTACACACTAGGGAAAGGTAATAAAGTAGAGGATTCTCTTAGTAGAAGATGTTCGTCGACGGAAATTCTATCGGTTTAGAAAACCGTCGAACGAATTTAGAAATAAAAATAACCGCAAGCGCACGGTGTACAAATGTAGCACGCGGCGAATACGGGTCGATCCACAAGGAATTGTTGAGTTTAAAATTCTATTCAATCAATTTAAACCAAGGTCGAGTGAAAGTTAAGCTAGATAATTAGAGAATTAACTAACTAACAAAAAGAAAAGAAATGCAAATATGAGAGTTAAATGACAATTTAGAGAATAAATCCACTCTCTAGATCATGTAGTTCAACACATGAAATCATGATCTCTCTTTTATGGTCATTAGTATTTTAATTGATGTGTTTATCATAAGTATGACATATTTGAGCTATTAATTAGCCAACATAAGTCATCAAACTATAACACACCCCTTAAAACACTTACTAACTTTCATGAAACTTGACAAAGAAAATGAAGACGAAATCTATTTTAAGTATGGCCTATTAACTATTGATTAGAAACATAGACCATCAAATTTTAATTTCAAATCACTTTCTTATGCCATAATCATATACTGATGAAGAGGCATTTGTGTTAGTGATTGTTTAAGCATAGCATATTTGGTGTCAACAATATAGACTATCAAATTCAAGGCAAAAACAACAAATAAAACCACTTTTATCATCATCATTAAGCACAAAAAGAGAGCATGAATTAACAAAATGTTGAAGCTACATTAATTAGAGAGCTTCATTACTCCTAAATTGAAGGGGTTTAGCTTCTCATATTTGTCATTTTATTAATAAATGTAGCTAACAACATGAAAGGAACATGAAGAGGAAAAAGAGAGCAAAATGAAAAGATATGCTAATTAACTTGCATAAAAGAAAAGAGATCTACACTATAACATAAAAAAAGGCATGTAAAAGGAAAGAGCATGTATTAATAACATAAAAAAAGGAAAATTACATGAAAATAAAAATGGCTAAGTAGCCATGAAAAGAGAAAGAGAGCTTTCTTTTATTTTCTAAACTAAAACTAACTAACTAAGAGAGACTAAGTAAGAGATGGAGGCTACATGAAACATATGGGTATTTATACATGTATGAAACCCTAATTCATATTTTGGATAATGCCCAAAATGCCCCTTAGGAAGTGTGGAGGCCAAGTAACCATTAACATGTCTTAATCCCCCATTAAGTGTACATGAAACCATTAACTCCATAAGCATGTGCATTAGCCTTTAATTTGTACATTAAGGTAGGTGGGTAGGTGGGGTCCTCCATGATCTTCACTTTGAATTATTTCCATCTTCATTCCTTTATATTTTTTTGTGCATGCATATTCCTTCATGAAACCATTCCTATTTGAGACCATTTTCCTACAAAAATATATATAAATTTCCAATCAAATTTTCTCAAAGAAATATATGCACTTAAATGACCGTTTTGCCCCTATATGAAGATGAATATGTGAAAATTTGGAATTAATATGAATTTTGGTTAAAACAAGTTAAAATACCCAATATGATCATTTATTTAATTTAAATAGAATAAATATGGTGGTAAAAATATGCACATTTACGTGCACATCAGAAGACATCAGAATATGGTGTTAGATATGTTGGCAGAGTAGAAGGTTTTAGAAACTTTGACTTCTTGTAGTGTGCAGTTAAGATCGACTGCTAGTTCTATTCAAAGTACCTCTACGTTGTCCAGTTTAAAAGTTCGACCAGTATTGATCGAAAGGTTAGCTACTAAGCAGAAAGAGGATCTAGTATTAGCGGAGAGGATTAGAAGGCTTGAGGTTGGATCAGAGATTGATGATTTAAAGATTTTAGTCTTGATCAAAGAGGATGGTTGAGAAAGAATGGATGATTGTGTGTTCCGGATGTTGAGGACTAGAAGAAAGAAGTTCTTGAAGAATGTCATCGATCCAGTTTACGATTCATCCTAGAGGGACCAAGATGTACTAGGATATGAAGAGGAGCTTATATTGGCCAGATATGAAGAGGGATGTTGGCTTATTTGTTAGGCAGTGCACAATCTTTAAACAAGTGAAAGTCGAACATCAGAACCCGAGTGGATTGCTTTAACCTTTAGAGATTCCAGTTTGGAAATAAGATTCGATATCCATAGATTTCATAGATGGGTTGCTAAGGTCAAATGGAGGAAATGAAATTATATGGTTTATAGTGGACAGGTTGACCAAAAGTGCCCATTTCATTCCCTTCAAGTCAACCAGGATGGCACCTGTTTTGACGAAGTTGTTTATGAAGAACATAGTTAGAATACATGGGATTCCTAGTAGCGTAGTCAGTGACAGAGATGCTATGTTCACTAGTGAATTCTAAAAGAGTCTACATGAGGTATAAGGTACCAAGCTCAGATGGGCAGATAGAGAGAGTCAATAAGGTACTCGAGAATTTGTTGAGAGCATGTGTACTGGACTTTGGTGGATCTTAGGAGGAACACCTACATTTGGTTGATTTTTCCTATAATAATAGTTATCAAACTAGTATAGGAATGGCGTATTTTTAAGCTTTGTATGAAAGACCATGCATATCACCAGCATGTTGGTTGGGGACTGGAGACATATTAGTCTTAGGTCCAAATTTGGTTAGAGAGGCATCAGAGAAGATTGAGCTGATTCGAGGAAGGATTAAGGAAGCTCAATCTAGATAGAAGAGTTACACAGATAAGAGGCGTAAATACCTAGGTTTCTTAATTCAAGATAAGGTTTTCATTAAAGTATCACCGATGAAGGGTGTGGTACGGTTCGGGAGATCAGGGAAGCTCTCCCCAAGATATGTTGGTCCATTCTAGATTATAGAGAGGATTGGAAAGCTCGCATATAGAGTAGAGTTGCTGAGCAATATGACAGGGTCCATAATGTATTTTATATGTCTCATCTTCGTAAGTATGTGCATGATCCAAAGACTAATATTCCTCGGACAGGGTTGGAAGATTTAGTAGTAGAACCTAATTTGACTTTTTGTTAGACGACCGGTTTGGATTGTAGTGAGAGATGAGAAAATATTAAGGAACAAGACAGTCAAGTTGGTGAAAGTTCAGTGGAGCGACAACGAGAAGGACTGTACTTAGAGGACTGGATTCGATATACTTATCCTAATCTTCTTTGAAGGTATGTCTATACTAGATTTATATAGATAATTGCTAGTCTGATAGACTAGTATAGTTGTTAGAAGTCGTTACAGATGATTGCTATGTTTAGTATTTGGTCCTTACTGAATTTCGAGGATGAAATTCTTTAAGGAGGGGACCCAGTAACACCCCTAATTTTTATAACATTATCTAGGAGATTTAATTAGATAAATTAAATATAATAATGTAAATGTTAAGTGATAAGGGGATTGATATATAAATATAATTAAGGCCATGCTTAATTAAATAATTAAATGGGCTTAAGAATGGGTTATAAGTTAACTAATTTACATAGGGGCATAATGGGAATTAGCCGCACATAACCTTTACCCTTATATATACTCTCGTTTTCCATAGTTTCATTTTCCCATTCACGTCATTTGGCAAACAAAATAAAAATGTAATAAGAGCCGGCCATTGCTAGGAAGACAAGAGAAGAGAATTCAAATCTAGCTAAGGAATTAAAGAAGGGGAATAATTCTCAGTCTCAATCCAATCTCTTTATCTTAATCAAAGTGAATAATAATTTATACCATCTCTATTTTCTTCTACGAAAATATTTTTTTCATATTTAAGATTAAATTCATTTCTACGATGATTTGGATGATGATATGCTTGAATTACAATTTATTTGATTTAAACAAGAATGTTTAAATAAGATTATATGCGGTTTTAGGGCAAAACCGATTGATATTGATGTTTAAATGTCATGGAAAATTTTTATATTATGTAAAACATGATTTTGGAGTTGGGTTTTAAATTTGATAATTTTCCAAGCTATGGAAATATTATTATGAATTTTCAAATAAAAATATGGTTAATTGAGTTTAGAAAATTATTTCAGAAATTATATTGAGAATTTGGGTTTGAAATTTTGATATGTTAGATAACATGGTTAAAGTGAATTTCTGTAGTTTTTGGGGATTTTTTCTAAGTGATTTGCTATGCAAATTAAATTATTTTAGACGGATGACTTATTTGTAGTATTGATTTTGCTTAATGGAAGGGCTTATTTCGTAAATTAACCTTGGTTTGGATCTGAAATTAAGCGGTGGTTATTTTAGTAAAGAATTTGAAAAGTTGAGACAACCATTCACATGTTTACACGTGGTACGTTAGTTAGATAAAATTTGCTTTAGTCGGCATTAATCAGCTTTTACTCAGAAAACAGGTTCTGCCTCTAATAAAAAATACCTTTCGACTCAGAGCTTCTGCCTTCAATCAAGTCAAAATCCCACTAAGCCGGCACCAATACACAAGGTATCACCGAGATGGTATGTGGTGGATTAGAGGAAAGGCGGATGGAATGGTGCTACCCGGCTGCTTGACCCGGCTATAGAACGATAGTTGCAGTAGTTATAGTTAGCACTAAACAGGATTTTGGCCAAGAAGGGACCGAAGTTGTAAGGGTTTGATGCAATCGATGTGGTTCGATATGTATGTGTGGCTCGGTAGGTATCGTTCGGTAAGTATGGCTCGGTGGGTATCATTCGGCCTTGTTTCAGTATGTATCATTCGCCTTGCTTCAGTATGTATCGTTCGACCTTGATTCAGCATGTATCTTTTGGCTTCGGTGGTTCAGCATGTGTCGCTCGGGCACATATGGGTCGACAGCTTGGATCCAGTCTTGATGGTTCAGCATACATCGATCATTCATGGTGAGAGAGCTAAGGTGGATCAATCGTACAAGGTTCGACATGCATTGATCGGTCATGATGAAAGAGCTAAGGTGGATCGGTCGTACATGGTTTGGCATACATCGATCGGTCATACTAAGAGAGCTAAGGTGCATCGGTCATACATGATTTGGGATACATCGATCGGTCATGGTGAGAGAGCTAAGGTGGATCGACCGTACATGGTCTAGCATATATCGTTCGGTCATAATGAGAAAGCTAAGGTGGATCGGTCATACGTGGTTCGACATTTGTCACTCGGTAATTATGGATCGGCACCTTGGACCCAGTCTCGGTGGTTTGGCATACTTGGTTAGGTTTGCATCAGAGAATACGAGTTACCATAGGAGGTACAGTCGACGCTTCTATGCTTCAAGTCACATCGCCACTTGCTTCGAGTCATTTGAGAAGGTGCTTCGTGTCATCCTCAACGGACCCATGGTTCAGCCAAGAGTGGCTCGGTGTACCTAGGTCGGTCGTCCTATGGAATCACTTACGGGCCGAGTTGTCTAAGTCATGGGCTTATGCAGGGATCTAGCCTGCCTCGTCTATAAATAAAGCGGCAGGGGTACAGTTGAAGGGACCTTTTTTTGAGAAATACAGGGAAACTCTACCATTTTCTATATTTTCCTCTTTTCGATTCAAACTTGTATTCAAGTGGTTTGTTCACGGATTGTATCTGTATTCAAGTGATTGGAAAAGTAATAAAGATTCTATTTACAGTGGACGTAGGCAATCACACCAAACCACTATAAATATGGTGTTCCCGTTTCTGTTGTTCTTTTTGCGTTCAATTGTGTAATTTCTCTGTTTTAATTTACTTTCTTCATTAATCTCTCTGCATAACTCTATTCAAGGGTGTTAGTGACTAATTTTGGTGCTAACATTTTGGTGGTTTCACCGAGAGAGTGCATTCTCAGGCTGTTAGGATCTACTTTGTCGCTATTGGATTGAGGAAATCCCTTAAAGGAGATCCGCATTCATTCTCAAGAGTTCATAGATTCTATTCAGAGTTCCTATGGATGACTCTAAGATGGCAAGAGCATGGACCAAATCTGTCCCCCACCACGCAAACGCTAATGAGACTGCCAGCGTCTAGCAAGTGCGACCAAGCAATCATCAAGCTAATGCAGGTGCAGATCCCGCCACCATCCCAAGCCAATTAGAAGTTGTCACTAGGGCAGAGTTTAATGAGCTGATGAGGGAGCTCGTGGAAGTAGGAGACAACTTCACGAGCATATTCAAACAAATGCCAAACTGATGACCCGGATCACTCAGCAGAAGCGTCAGATTGCTGGAAGAAGCCCTACTTCCTACTCATCATCCGATAGCTCCGCTTCATCAGATGAATACCCCAGGCGTAGATGTCGTAGGATTGAAATGGTACAAATTGGTGTAACAGAGAAATTGGTGATGACTCACCAAGTGCAAACCAGCAGAAATGGTCCAGATTCCTTATTTGGAACCGTGTCCCCTCACCCTCCCTCGAGGAGTCGCTCCCAACCTGTAGTTGGAAACTTAGGATTTGGAGCACACTTGGGAGCTGGTCCACCACCTCGCCAGGGTCGTAGTGAAGTGGGTCCTCGGGATGTGCACTTAGGTGATCGCCTACCGAGGAGCCACCAGCCGGAACAATCGCGTAGGATGGATACTGACTTGCCACCTCCTATCCAGACTCCAAATTTATCAGCTATGGTCAGGAAACTGATGAGGGAGAATCAAGGCTTAACCAATGATGATTGGGCCATATCTTGGAGTTGTACTCCATTTACAGATACCATTCTACAAGCTGAGTACCCCTGGAAATTCAGCATGCCTACTATTCCAGCTTATGGAGGGAAGATTAATCCCTGACAGCACATAATGAGATACAAGTGGATGATGGACTCGGCTAGGGAAAATGATGCTATAGAAAAGCTGATTCGCCAAAAGAAGTTACAACATCTTGTTAAGAATCCGCAGAAAGGCAGACAGGGACATCCGACCCCAATCATGAGCAAGCTTCACATCGACCTGAGGAGCCCGCTCGGATCGAGGATGTAACGACCCACCTTTTTGGACGTTTTAAATCAATGATAAAACACACACGTCAGACTCAAACCATTCAAAAGGGCAGATTATTAAGAAGTAAGTAAGAAAAAGCATAGAAAGAAAGAAACAAATGTAGATTCCCGCAGCGGAATGACAAAATATAATAATCAAATAAACAGTTCATGAAGCTGTTTACAAATAACATTAATTATACTTTTATAATACAGATCGGAGTTACATACAATAAGAATAAATAATAAATGAATGCAGCGGAACAACGTGATGCAGTGGAATAAATGTAATAAATAATAATAGTATAAAATCTTCGACTTCATCCTTTAGAAAGCAGTCTTCGATAACTGAAAAGCTCAGACTGACCCGAGTGAATTGAAAGGATAAAACACTCGAGTCAAAAATTAAAAATCTTATGTAAGTTAAATCAATAGTAAATAAATATGAGTATAACGGCATTAGAGATGTTTACAAGGTTTGACATCTTCTATCCAGTGTCAAACGTGAGTACGATAACTTAAGAGATGTTTGGGATTTCCATCTCTTAAGGATCCGTTAAACCATCTACTATGTATACAATATGCTATTATAATAGTGTCTATAGTGAAGTAAAATATTAAAATAGCTTTAAGGCGTTACACATATCCCTCTTAACACATTTTATATATTTCCATAATCTATACAGTACCGTAATTCCTCCATAAACTGGAGGGCTATCAGATGCACTCCATAGGTATGGTACAAACCAAACTCGTAGAAGGCGCGATAGGGCATGTGAACATGGCACTCGAGACATTGCTAGGATAGATATACCAATTGCACTCCCGGACTTGTGGTAACGCATAGCATCTACAACCTTCTACCTTGGATACACTCCTATAGTCAAAATCGAGAGGTGACCACCAAATCAATCACAAAGTCAAAATAAAGTATCGAAGAAATGCGCCCGATAGGAGGAATGACCTCTCTTGGCCCGGTATAGCTCTTGTTTTAGTCACATCTAAGCTGACTTATGGAAGTCAGGGTCACATAAATACCTCATACAAAATCGTTTGCCAAACCATCCTACTTCATTTTCGGAATCTCCACCACATACATAGTTGTTAAAGTGGTTTTCGGTATTGGCAGAGAGTATGAAAATATCCAATCCCGGTCTCCTTAACAACTAAAAACTAATTTCACACTAGATGGTTCTTTCACATTTCAAAAGTCAATTCACAATTAATATCAATATATCATATTCAATTTAAACAATATCACTTTGGAATCATATTCACTTCGAAATCATATTTTCAAAATAGGTTAGACCCTCATTTCAAATCATCATATTTACTCAAAATATGTTATTAAATTCCAACTTAGGTTTTCACATCATTTAGTCGTATTCTATTTAAAAGTTAAGGATTTAAAAATAAACTTCCACTTTAAAAACCTGAAATTCAGAAAATAGTTTAGACAGTTTAAATTAGTTTGAGATAGTCTGAAATAGATTAAAACATATTACTATAGTTTAAAAATAGGTTAAAATAGATTAAATAGATTTAAAATAGATTAAATAGTTTTAAAATAGATTAAAATACTTTGAATAGATTTAAAATAGATTAAAATGCTTTAAATAGATTTGAAATGGTTTAAAATAATTAGAATAGACAATTTTAGTTTAAAGGTTGAAAATCTTAATAATTTAGAATTTTGAAGAACATTTTTCAGTTTATATTAAGAAAATAAATTTGAAATTAACATCAAATCTAACTATTTTTTTCATTTCAACCAATCTGGACCATATCCATATTTCAATCAAAACCCAATTTTTACGTCTTGAAATGTCAATTTTAGCTATTTCAATTCTAATAGATTTCAAAGTTACAAAATTTCAATGTTTCAATAAATCAGTTTTGATAATTTCATTTATACATCAAAATCAACTTTAGAATTTCAATTTAAATCCTTTAAGTAATTCACTTAAAACAATTCAATTTGTCAATCAAATTCTATTTTGAAATATGTTTGACTGGATTTAAAGTTTAAAGATTTAAAATCATTTGATTTAACCAATCTGGTGTCTGCATATAATTTTCAGGAAATTATTGTCAAGGACAAAATTTCACAGCTTTTTAGCCTCAAGGACAGACCTTCAATATTTTATCCTGAAGGACAACTTTCTGTAGGTATCAGTTTTTAGTCATTGATAGCAGTTTTTAGGTATCAGTTTTTAGTTATCGGTAGCAGTTTTTAGGTATCAGTTTTTAGCTTGGTATCAGTTTTGTTGTCCTTATGAATAATTTTTGAAAATGTTTGTCCTTATGGATAATTTTTAGAAGAATGTTTGTCCTTATGGTAAAAATATTGAGGTCGTGTCCTTGAGGCAAAAAATATACAAATCTTTGTCCTTTATATTAATTTCCCCTATAATTTTCTACCCTACGGTCAAGTGATACGGATATTTATCATCTCAATCCGCAATTATTTATATTTATGGATATATATATATATCATTTCAGCCCGCAATACCAAATTAACTACAGATCCATGAAATCACTTGCGTCTATCATTTCAACTCATAACGATTCCTCCCTAATCTATCGGATCGTTCAGGTATGTATCATTTCAACCCATATGGAACTTGCAGTGTTATAACAATATAAAATATAACATATGCAGTCATCCAATATCAACTATCAAACATCCATCACAATCATCATAAAAATCAACAAATAAACATCAGTGGAAAACTGATTATCAATAACAGATATTAAATTGATAATTAAATTCAATAATTTAAATGATGATTAAATGCAATAAAAGTCAAATTTAACTAGAATGGCAATTTAAACATACCAAACATCGATCGTTTAATTTCTAATCACATCATAAATTAATTTAACTAACATAAGGTAGTTTAGTAATTGTGAGTGGGTTAAACACTTACCTTTGATTTCAAATCGAATTGAAATCCAAAATAGGGCTTTAAATCCAACTGATGCCTAAAATTTATCCAAACCAGCGTCAAGAAGTCCGAAATTTTGATACGATCCTAACAGAATAAACCGCGTGTGAATTGGACCTCGTAGTCGAAAGTTATTAAGGTTTTTAAAATGAAATTTGAACTTAATAAACAAATAACCAAAACATACCACATCACAGCCACGTCACCCCCCTATTTCATGTGACTGAAACCCTACCTAGACCCCTGAGCATGCATGAAAGCCTCCAGCTAACCACCAATTAATGCCGTTGATACATAGAGCTCCGACTAGATCAAGCACCATGGTCGTGCTCGCCATCCAAGGCCGAGCCTCTCAGTCACTCGCACCCTATTCCGGTGCACTTCGATGGTAGCCACCGCCACCTTTCCTTGAATTTTTTGGCGATCTTCGCTTCACTTCTGACCATATAACAAACCCATGGATGCACCCTACTAGACGACCTTTACAAGCCCATACACTTTGATCGTCTATAGCAGATGATCCGCCGTTAAAATGAAAACCCTAGAAATGTATAGTCGAAATTGATCATCAATTTCTGGCCAAGCTGTGATTCGATCACAAAAATGAATGAAGATCTGTGTTATGCTCGTCAAGAGCTTTGAAACAATATATAATTTGATATGGTTTGGGGGAGTTTGATTTTTGGATTTGGTTTCGAAATTGAATTTGGGTTTGGATCTGAAGCCATTAGAAAGAAGAAGGAACTGATAGAATGGAATGGACGGATACATACAGAAATGAGAAATAAAAAGGTTGCTAGAGTTTAGAAAGGTCTATATAAATGGCCAAGGCAAGATAAGAAAATGAACATGATCGAATTGGTACGAATTTGACAATAACGACCCGAAAAGCCCGTTTCTCTTCTGAAACAAAAGCGCGTCATCCCATATGTCAAAATAGGTGTTTTCGATATATCTAAACTCAATGGAATAGTTTTCATGTTCGAATTCCATCGTATGAAGAAGCTAGCTTTAAAATCAGCTTATTTCAAATTGATTTCAATAGAATTTAATTAAATCGATTTCTACACGTTTCGAGCCCGTACGATCAAACAAAAAGTCCGATCGCAACGAAACTTGAAAACATACAATTGTTTACTTTTAGAATCCTACGAAATTGGTTTCGTCAAAATCCAAGTCAGTGGTCAAAATGGTTATTTTCACGTTCATTAAATAAATTAGTATTAAATTAATTAAATCACTTTTAAATTTCAAATTCAATGATTAACTATTTTCATCATTTTTGATACTTGGACAACTATAATAAATTAAAACAAGTTTACATTTCAATTCATTGTTAAATATTACACCAGTTACAATGTTCAATTTCAACTGAAATTAAATCCAACTAAATATAATTTAATTCCAATAAATTGATTTAATTTAATTTCAATCTTTTTATTCAATCAATCATTACTCTATGGGCATAGTTAACACTGGTTTATATCTTATTACATTAATATTTTCCATTTCACCTTAATTTCCACCAACGTAATATTTAATTGCAATTGATTTCCAATTTAATTTAATGGACTAAATAAGTTGGTAGCATATAATAATTGTCCTCATTAAATTTTAATCACACTTATAGGTTCGTTATTTACAAACAAATGTTATAACAACTTACACAATACTAATTCTATCCAGTTACCACTTATTACACATTATTTCGTTAATTAATACAACATTTAAATTATCAATTACTCTTTTAATCCGATTATCAATTAATATACACATTATTCCAAACAAATTTACAATCTATAACCAATTATAACTTTTTAATCATTTTAATTAACTGGAATTTACATTTAAAGCGGTTATTAATTACCTTAAGTTACTACTATTACATTTTATTCTAGTTATTATTGTTACTCCTTGAGAAGGATGGTTTTAATGACAACAACCTTAGGACTTATTATAAAATATAAATACTTACATTATAGTTTAGATATATGTGTATATGTATGATATAAACATGCAGGTACCAACAATGAAGACTGTAAAGTACAGAGATACAAGACTGATGAATTCAAATCGAAGATATCAAGATTGAAGACTCATGAGTATCAAGATATCAAGAGTTCAAGGTTTCAAAGTACATGATAAGATTGAGTCTAGAATTATGTTAAAACTTTTTGAAAGCCCTTACATCTTTATTCGAAATTTATTCGTGGAATGGAATCCACTTTGAGCCTGTTAAAGGGATGGAACCCATGATAATATCTTGTGGAACATACAGTGGTCCCATTTTGATATCCATTAATTTTATGAAAATGCTTTTGAAAAATATATCTCTTATTTTTAAATGTTTTTTCAAAACCTTCTTTTCAAAAAGACATCTCTCCTGTTTGAAATACTTTAGCCTCAAAATTATCTCTATCATTTTTAATATTTTCATTTCAAAATTGTCCTTGATTTTAAACTATCTCGTGTTTTAATATTTAGCTTTTAAATATTTGTATACTCAGATTTTAAATCACTTTATAGATTAAGATTATATATTATAAATTATTTTCTAAACTCTTCTATATGTTTAAACTATATTCAAGAATATTTATAAAAGTTTAGAAATTGTTTTGAAAAATTATAGAAACCAATTTTGATAAGAAAATCAAAATCACCATTTTTGCCTAGAGCATGTCGATATACTCCTACCCTCCCATGTCGACATGGTGCCTGTTAATTTTCAAATTTCAAATTTTCAAAAGAAGTGTCTATTCATCATATCCTTTCATGAATCGATATGGCTATTGATCTCTATAAATACCAGTAAGTTCTAAACAAATTTTTACTATATTTTCATTCACTTTCTCTCCTCTTCATTTTCCACATTTATTCTAAAGAATCCCAAACTATACTCTGCCGAAATACCAAGTGAATCAAACTTAATTATTTCTTGTTTGATTCTCTACCACTCTCTCCATAAGATCTCAATGCTATACAGAGTTATAGGATTATTTGTAAATCAAACTGTTGAGTAAAAGGTGCAGTTGAGCCTTGAAATCAATTGGGTGTGATTGTTGCCCCGAAAATCGATTAGGTGATCTTGTGGCCTGATAAATCAAGAGAGTTTGCCCCGAAGTCGAACACAGAAGGGTGCACCTCATGGCCTTGAAATTGAGGGTGTTATCTGAGAGATTATTTTGAAAAGAAATTTGTATAATTGTGCAGGACTGGATGTAGGGTAACTCCGAACCAGTATAAGATCCTGGTGTGTTCTTTTCTTTACTGCTTTTGTTTATTATTTGCATCTGTGTCTGATTCTGTGATTATATCTGTGTCTGTGTATTGCATTTGTTGGTGACTAAATTACATAAGTTTCAAAAAGATTTAGTAAATCCACAAAACCCTATTAAATCCCTCTCTAGTGTTATTCTAGCCTTAAGACCGTAATCCGCATTTCTAACATTTAGTACCAAAGCACGGTTTTCAAAGTCTTCATAACTTGAATTTTGAAAAATTAAAAAATGGCTATTTTTGGGAAATTTGTTAACCTTATTTAAATATGTTCAAATCATCATTGTCTCATATGTTTGCATATAGTTATTATATAAAATCAAATTTTCTATCAAGTTTGTATTCTGTGCAGGAAGAAAAATGTTATATGGCCCTTGAAGAATCAAATCTCAATGGATAAATTGTAAAAATCAAGAAGAATAGGTGGATACTTGATTGTGGATGTTCAAGACACAAGACTGGTAATCCATATATGCTGAATGAAATTATCTACAAAGATAGAGGATTGCTTAATTTTGGAGACAACTCAAAAGGATATGTGATTGGCATCGGAAATATCGGTAACTCTAAAACTCCTACTATTTCTAATGTATTATTAGTTAAAAATCTGAAACACAATCTACTTAGCATTAGTCAACTTTGCAATAAAGGATACAAAATTAAATTTGAAAAAGATAAGTGTCACATCGAAGATAATAATTCAAATATTATATTTGAAGGAATTAGGAAGAAAAATATTTATATTCTTAGTATGATAGTCTTAAATGATTATCTATGTCTTTGGCAAATACAAGTGACCCATGGATTTGGCATAAAAGATTTGGACATTTGAATTTTAGACTCATATCTAAAATTTCTAAACTTGATCTAGTAAGAGGTCTCCCTAGAATGAATTTTAAAATAGATAGTATATGTGATGCTTGCCAAGTAGGAAAATGACAGAAGAGTTCTATCAATTAAAAGATATGATCTCGACTTCAAAACCTCTTGAGTTACTTCATTTAGATTTATTTGGTCCATCTCAAATTCAATCAATAAATCACAATAAATATATCTTCGTAATTGTGGATAATTATTCTAGGTTTACATGGACAATTTTATGAAACACAAAAGTGATACTTTTGATTCACTTAAATTTTTACAAAAAGACTTAAAAACCAACTCTCTTTAAAAGTTATAACTATTCGTAGTGATCACGATGGGGAATTAGAAAATGAAAATTTTGAGAGATTCTGCGATAAAAAGGGAATAACTCATAATTTTTATTTTCCAAGAACTCCACAACAAAACGGAGTGGTAGAACGAAAAAATAGGATGATTCAAGAGTGTTCTAGAACAATGCTTTCGGATAGTAATTTACCAAAACATTTTTGGGCTGAAGCAGTTGCTACAACTTGCTACATTTTGAATGGAATATTAATTAGACCATTAACTAATAAAACACCTTAAGAACTTCTTTACATGAAGAAACCAAAGGTTTCTTATTTTAGAATCTTAAGAAGTAAATGTTATATTCTAAATACAAAAGATAATTTATATAAATTTAATCCTAAATCCAACAAAGGAATCTTTATCGGATATTCTAATAGAAGTAAAGCGTACAGAATTTTCAATTTAAAAACTAATACCATTGGAGAAACAATGCATGTTTCGTTTGATGAAAATTCAAAGATATTGAAAAAATTAATGATGAAGAAGAATTTGCTACCTTAAATAATGAATCAATTGAAACAAATAATGAACTCATTCATCCAAATAAAAAGGTTAAGCTTTTAAAAGCTCATCCTATAGAAAATGTAATAGGAAATATTAAATCTGTTGTTAGAACTAGAAACCAACTAAATAGCACGAGTAATGTAGCTTTATATCATCTATTGAACCTAAAAATCCAAAGGAAGCATCATCTGATGATTCAAGGATTCTGGCTATACAAGAAGAACTGAATCAACTTGTTCCTAGACCAGAGGATAAAACTATAATAGGAACTAAATGGGTTTATAAAAATAAAATGAATGAACTAGGTGAGGTCGTTAGAAATAAAGCTCAATTAGTCGCACAAGTTATTGTTAAGAAGAAGGAATAGATTTTAATGAAATCTTTGCACCCGTAGCAAGATTAGAAGCAATTAGAACTCTACTTGCTTTCGCAAATTGTAATAATTTCAAATTATTTTAAATAGATGTTAAAAGTGCTTTTCTAAATGGATTTGTTAAAGAGAAAGTTTATGTTGAACAACCCCCACTCTTTGAAGATGAAAAATTTCCAAATCATGTTTTCGAACTTAAGAAAGCTCTATATGGTCTGAAACAAGCTCCTAGAGCATGGTATGACAGATTAAGATCTTTTTTATTACAATCAAATTTTGAAGTATATAATACTCTTTTCATTAAAAGAAATAAAAATGATATCCAACTGGTACAAATTTATGTAGATGATATTATTTTTGGATCAATTAATCATGAAATGAATAAATAATTTTCTGAAATAATGACAAAAGAGTTTGAGATGATTCATATGGGTAAATTTACTTTCTTCTTAGGTTTACAAATAAAACAATTATATAACGGTATTTTTATTAGTCAAGAAAAATATGCTAGGGATCTAGTTAGTAAATTTGATATGACTACTGCGAGTAGAAAACCCACTCCTATGGCAACCAATGAAGACTTAAATAAAGCAGATCTTCCAAAATATGTAAATCAAAAACAATATAGGGAAATCATTGGATAACTACTATATATCACTACGAGTAGACCTGATATCATGCATAGTGTTTGTCTCTGGGCAAGATCTTAATCTCAACCTAAAGAGACTCACTTAAAAGCTGTGAAATGTATCGTAAGGTATGTTTAGCATGCTTATGACTATGGTTTATTTTACCCTAAAAATGATTAATTAGATTTAATCTCTTATTGTGATGCTGACTATGCTGGTTGCAAATCTGATTGAAAAAGTACAAGTGGAACTTGTCACTTTTTGGGGAATCCTCTGGTTTCATGGTTTAGTAAAAAGCAAATACTGTTTCTTTATCAACAACTGAATCAGAATATATATATTTGCTGCCTTGGCTTGCTCTCAAGTCATTTATATGCAACAAACCTTAAAAGATTTTGGATTAACAATTTCAAAATCACCAATTTATTGTGATAATACTGGTGCAATAAATTTATCTAAAAATCCTACTCATCATGCTACGACTAAACATATTGATATCAGCCATCATTTTCTCATAGATAATATAAGTAAAGAGATTATTTCTCTTGAATTTATCAACTCCGAGAATCAAATTGCTGATATTTTAAACAAACCCTTAAATCAATTTATATTTACTAAATTAAGAAGAGAACTAGGCATTTGTTCAATAACAGAGTTATTGAATATAGACATACTAACATTTAAACAAAGATATAAAAGAAAACCAAAATTTTTTCACAGGTATGTCGATGTACCCCTACCACTCATGTCGACATACAATGGCAAATTTTGAAAATTTGATTTTTCCTCTAAAAATAATTTGGTGGTTATATAAACCTATGTATTTCGAATTTTTCTATCTTCTTACTTCTTTTTCTCTGTATTAAACTTATGAAAATTAAAATTAATGGCCATCTCCACAAAATCAAACCCAAATGACATAATTTCTTTTCCTTCTCCTCATTCTGGTCCATTTCAACGCACTACACTGGCACGTGTAATAAAGATTGAGGAATCTTTGAAGAATGCCATACAAATGTAAACTGAACTTCAAGTTGTGCAAATAAAGATGGCAAAAGAACAAGAAAAGTAAGGCAAAATTCTTTGAAATTTGCGAAAATTCCTAATGGATAATCATGCAAATCCTAGTATGATTGAAGAAGATTCTCCCATCATTCAAGTGTATAACCCTTTAGAGCACATCGAAGAAGAAGAAGAGGAAGAAGAAGATGAAGAGACACCTATGGAAGAAGATGATAAGGTGGTCTGGCGAAGTGTGTTTTCACAAAGATGGAAATTTGGTTGAAAAACATGGAAACTTTTGTTTTCATTATCCAAATTGTTCAATTCACAAATCTCCAATTATCAAAAACTCTCATTAGAACTATAATTCTATAATTTATGTACTTAAATATATCTTTGTGTCTATAATCCATATAAATATGTAAATATAACATCGTTATAATAAAAATAATTCGCTTATTATACTTCCTTATTACTATTTAGTTTAGATAATATTAGATTTAGGGGGAGTTATGTATATTGGTATAGGACAGTTTTGTTGATGACAAAAGGGGAGAATTATAAAATAGAGTAGTTAGAGTAGTTAGGCTTAGATTAAGGGGGAGTTATTAGTTTTAGGGGGAGTTATTAGTTTTAGGGGGAGTTATAGTAAAGGTGAAGTATATTTTATAAATATAGGTTGTCATCATCAAAATGGGGGAGATTGTTAGTCCTTGAGAAGGATGGTTTTGACGACAATAGCCTTAGGACTTATTATAAAATATAAATACTAACATTATAGTTTTGATATATATGTATATGTAGGATATAAACACCCAAGTACCAACAATGAAGACTGTACAGTATAGAAACACAAGACTGATGAATTCAAAGATCGAAGATATCAAGATTGAAGACTCATGAGTATCAAGATATCAAGAGTTTAAGATTTCAAAGTACAAGATAAGTATTGAGTCTAGAATTATGTTAAAACTTCTTGAAAGCACTAACATCTTTATTCGAAATTTATTCGTGGAATGGAATCCACTTCGAGCATGTTAAAGGGATGGAACTCACGATAATATCTTATGGAACATACAGTGGTCCTATTTTGATATCCACTAATTTTATGAAATTCATTTCAAAAATATATCTCTTATTTTAAAATGTTTTTTCAAAACCTTCTTTTCAAAAAGACATTTCTCCTGTTTGAAATACTTTAGCCTCAAAATTGTCTCTATCATTTTTAATATTTTGATTCCAAAATTGTCCTTGATTTTAAACTATCTCTTGTTTTAAT
This sequence comes from Allium cepa, assembly GCA_030765085.1. Classification (NCBI taxonomy): domain Eukaryota; kingdom Viridiplantae; phylum Streptophyta; class Magnoliopsida; order Asparagales; family Amaryllidaceae; genus Allium; species Allium cepa. The sequence continues at coordinate 611,303,680 of CM060934.1, forward strand.
ATTTAGCTTTTAAATATTTATATGCTCAGATTTTAAATCACTTTATAGATTAAGATTATATATTATAAATTACTTTCTAAACTCTTCTATATGTTTAAACTATATTCAAGTGTATTTACAAAAGTTTAGAAATTGTTTTGAAAAATTATAGAAACCAATTTCAATAAGAAAATCAAAATCACCATTTTTGCCTAGAGCATGTCGACATACTTCTACCCCCCCCCCCCCCCCCAATGTCGACATGGTGCCCGTTAATTTTCAAATTTCAAATTTTCAAAAGAAGTGTCTATTCGTCGTATCCTTTCACGAATAGATATGGCTGTTGATTTCTATAAATACCAGTAAGTTCTAAACGAATCTTTACTAGATTTTCATTCACTTTCTCTCCTTTTCAGCTTCCACATTCATTCTAAAGAATTCCAAACTATACCCTGCTGAAATACTAAGTGAATCAAACTTGATTATTTCTTGTTTGATTCTCTTCCACTCTCTCCATAAGATCTCAGTGCTATTCAGAGTTATAGGATTATTTGTAAACCAAACTGTTGAGTAAAAGGTGTGGTTGAGCCTTGAAATCAATTGGGTGTGATTGTTGCTCCGGAAATCGATTAGGTGATCTTGTGGCCTGGTAAATCAAGAGAGATTGCTCCGGACTCGAGTACAAGAGGGTGTAACTTGTGGCCTTGAAATTAAGGGTGTAATCTGTGAGTTTATTTTGAAAAAAAATCTATACATTTGTGCGAGACTGGATGTAGGGTAACTTTGAACCAGTATAAATTCCTGGTGTGTTCTTTCCTTTACTGCTTTTATTTATTATTTGTATCTTAGTCTGATTCTGTGATTATATCTGTGTCTATATATTGCATTTGTTGAAGATTAAATAACATAAGTTCCAAAAAGATTTAGTAAATCCACAAAATACTATTCACCCTCTCCCCACTAGTGTTATTTTAGCCTTAAGATCCGTAATCTGCATCTCTAACAATTTCTTATTATTAAATCTCAAATTTTTATTTCTTCCAACATTAAATCACAAAACCTTACTAAATTAACTATTTTTAATTATCAAAAATTATCGGTCGTTATACTCTCCCCCCCTCAAAACTTTTCGTCCTCGAAAAGGAAAGAAGGGATAAGGAATTAATTTGTCTTATTCAAAATATTAAATTTATAACCAATCAATTTACATATTAAATAATTTAAATAACATATATCAGTTTAAAAAAATTAAATACTTTTACATTCAACTTAACAAAAGTTTGGAAAACATTTCACAAAATTTTCTAAGTCCAAAATTCATGGATAATTTCGGCAAAGTCTCCTTTGTACGAGAGGTCTGGGAGATATAATGATATAAATAATAACAATATCTATCATATATTTCAAAATAAAATATCCCAAACCATGGGAAAACAATATAATACCGCTTTAAAACCATAATCTGAAAACGTACCTATTTGTGGACAAACAAGGCTTATTTTATGAAACCAAAAGCAATAGCAATTGCTTCCATAACCTGTATTTCACTTATATAATCAAAAGAAATTAATCATTATGTAAAAGAGTAACATATAAGTTGTTTTAGTCAATAACAACTGTAAGGACCCGATTCTTCGACTTTCGAAAATCGACATCAATACGTCCACTGTATCAACTGCCGAGCAATCGAAGGCCGAAAAACCGAACACTTAGGGTTTAAGAAGAAGAAAGAGGTAGAGGAAAAGAGAAGGAGATAGAACATAACAGAAAGAACAACAGAACAAAACCCGAATCTCACAATCGCAGCGGAACAACATATAATAGATAAATGAATAATCTTTAAACAATAGAACTGTATATTTTATACATTACATCACATTACATTCATTATCAGAGTTTACAACAACAAACAGTGGAAAAGAAATACTATACTTAGTAATATGCCATGCCATCCAACTTGCCTCCAGCAACTCCTGAATTCCAGAATATCCTGATAAACCTGACTCTTGACTGCCCATGTGGAAACTGGTGGGCACCCAGAGTTTAGGAAGGAAAACAATAAACTCCGAGTCAGTCATGTGACTGGTGTGAGAACTCAAAACAATTTATTTATCTTTAAATTAAAGAACAGGAAAATTTTAAAATAGATTCGCAATGCTTTTTAGAAAATGAGACTACCATAAGGCCTCCCGCACACACACATAATGCAAACGCAGAATCGGAGGAGATTTCTCCTTATGATAGTCAAAGATGCTTGATACGCATTAAAAGAAACATTTGATATTATTACTAGTGCATAGTGTATAAAACGATTTCGAAAGTAGAATATAAATCTTAGCCAGCATAGGCATTCCGCACTTATGCCTACTATAGCTACCATCCAAACAGTGGGGCGCCACCATAAGTGAATGATAGGTTCTACAACTAAAACCGTACAAGATCGTATTGTTTCTTTGGATTTCCAACAAATGATCAGGCCAAGGAACTTCCCATTGCCACATGGAAACGCCTCTGGAATGACGTCCCGAGAACCTAACCGGATCTCTGCCAACACAAAGCCGGGTTACCTTTCAAACTAGGTAACTACTGACACGAATATGTCATCCCCCGATCGTAACCGATATATCCGAGGATCCTCGATTTCCAACAACCACAAAATTTGCAGCAACAACATAGGTTAAATATCTGGGCTCCATACCATGATACCACCTCTATCCAGAAGGAATGACATACACTAAAGGGGTGCTACCCCCTAATAACCTTGCCGCATCCTTCCTGTTTTGACCATTTCGGGGTGTGAGGTCCGACAAAGTCTCGTCCACAAAGCCAGCTTTATACAAAAGCTGTGCTTTGGGTCAACAAATGATCAAACTAATGATCACCAAGATAAATGATCAAACAAATGATCATATCACAAATGATCAAACAATGATCATTTCACAGCAACACTCATCATGTCACATTACCAAATTGGGAGTATATAACTAATAACCTTCAACTACATAACCTCTGAGCTCGTACGTCTCAGAGAAGGGTGTTAAGCTAAGAGAATAAATTATCCGCCACCAACAGAAATAAATTTGAAAGAAATCAGCTTTATATCTCAACTTGTAATGTCAGACATACAATCCATACAAGTCTGTTCCGGGATCGAACAGAACCGAAGGCACTTACAAAGAAGTCCTTGCATTCCGGATAATTTCTAATCACGTCCGGACTTCCCGTCACTAAGGGTGATAAAACCTCTATATCGGAGATCAGCCGATGCAGAGTAACTCAACGGTAATCCTTCCGTTTTTGAAAATATCCGGTCTTCAACACCGGTCATCGAATGCAATCCATTACGACGTATCACATATTCGGAATGGGTTATACGACCCCAAGGTCCTTTCCCGGCTAACCCGAATAGCGAGCGCTTATTCAAAAATAAGTGTGGCATTCAAATTCAAACAATCACAACAAATATCCATTTAAAGGTAAATATTGATAGTCGGTTATTTAACTATCAATAGGCGTGTTCAATATCACCAAATCCAAATAATTTCCCAAATTATTTACTTTCCAAAATATCATTACTAGATGTATAATTTTCACCCTTCAAAAATAAATCAACGTTTATTTTTAAACAAATTCCCCTTTTCATTTATAAATTCCATAGTGAATTTACATTCCAAAATATTTATGAATATATGATTCCCAAATCGATTTCTAATATTCATTTTCAATTTGTCTTCAAAAAGATAAATTCTCAAAACGTTCATTTCATATTGGAAAACATTTCCCTACTTATTTAATAATAAGTATTTCACAAATCTATTTATTTTCAACATTTGGAAAATATTCAATATACTTAAATCGAAATTAAGTATATACTTCATTCTTTAAGGAAAACATTCGCTTAACACATTTATTTGAGTCAAAACGAATGTTGCGTAAAACATCGTTACGACGACCCAAAATCACTAGTATAGGGATTCGAAATTTAGATAGATATATAAATCCCAATACTGTACAAAAACATTTTCTTTCGGAAATCATTTACTATAACAACAGTGTTATAGTCCACCATTTCCTTCAATTCCTTGAAAATGCCTATTTCAACAATGAACGTTGAAATCTATGTTTTCAATACTTAATACATTTAAAACATCTCTAATCGTTTTAGTTCTATTTAAAATATCATTTTTTTCCCCAAAACATTTCCTTAATATATAATTCATTATCCAAAATCGTGAATATACTTCGTTAATCCAAATTCAACACTTTCACATATTAAATTAAAGGATTTTCCACAGTCCAAAATCATGAATATAATTCCTTTAATAATTTCTATGTTTAATTATCAAATTTATTTGATTGCGGATTTATAAAACAACGTTTATAAATTCCATTTCTATTTCATAACTACTTCGATTTATAAATCTCCTTTAATCACCAATTCTATTTATATTTCGTTTACATGTCGAATCCAACTTATAAGTAAATTATCATAAGTAAATTACTTATAATCCATTTATTCACAAATCCATTCTTTTATATCGTCATTAATTTATAATCTAAAATTCTTATTTACTTATAAAACTAGGTACAACTTAATTTTAACACTTATAAAAGCTCGTTTTATAATTTCAATATCTTTAACTTATAAAATATCAATTTTATAAATCCTTTATATAAACCGTTTATAATAATTCAAAAAATCCCAATTTAAACCATTTTATAAATTTATCAACTATTTATTTCAAAAATCATGCTTTGGTTATATTTCACAAAAATCCTAATTTTTATAACATAAAAATTTATAACGTTTTAATTATTTAAAATGAATCAATTCGATAATTTAATAAACGTATAATTTCAAAAATCACTTTAAAAATCCCTTAAAAATCAAAATCATTATTTTTAAACTTCAAAAATGGATCCGATGATGCAACACACCAACAAATAAATCACGGCATCCAAACATCATATATCGAAATGATAATCAATCAAATATCACAATATATGTAAATAAATAAATACGGTTGAGGAATCCAGTTGGATCCCTCCAACCTGTTTCCCTGCATCCACAGATGTTAGCACAATACCAATTCCGCTTCAAGACGGAATATTGCGGTATATGAGATTTTATAAAATATTATCCGCTTAATAGACGGCGCAATAGGATCTCATCCGCTATACAATGCGGGAAAATCAACAACTCCAATATATACATATGCCAATATATATATATATATATATATATATATATATATTGCTATATATAGATATATCCTACTATATCTAATACCACAACCAAACAGAAATCAATAACTGCAATCCAAATTTTCAATTTGATTGAGAAGATCTCACCTTTGATTTTATTTCGCAATCTATTTCCATTTCAGCTCGTTTTCTTCGAAGTTTTGACCTTGTATAAATATTTATACAATTCATTAATATCCGCATAAATTGAACATTTAATTTCCCATTTTAAAATTTTTAGTTCAACTAACATTTGTTATTTTAAACTAATATTTAACAAATGATTCAATTTAAATCAAAGAATTTAATTTGATACACATTTCCTTTTAAAAATTATTTCACCTAATAAATTGAATTTCTAACAAATTTCCTTTTACAAATTAATCCACTACTTTTAATATTAAACTAATTCCTTTTAATTTATTTTTTTAAACCTCACTGTATAAATAAATTTTTTGTTCATCTACACTAGACATATATTTATACACATCAATTTTCAATTTGATAACTAAGAAATCTAATACCTTACACGAAACGAAGAGCACAGCCGCCCACGCTCACATTTGCTGACGAACTCGATCTGACATTCACCTTCGACGTCGCGATTTCCAGCACCCAAAATCATCTCGAGCTCGAGAGCCGCCAGAGCCACAGCATCACGACCCGCGAACCCATGTTGTTGCCGAACCCTCAAATTTCGAGCCTCCATACTGACTCGCAATCGTCAGTGCCTCCTTCCTCTGCCCCAGCCGCGAACGCCGTTATGCCCAGCTTCGAGCCAGAGCACGTGCTACCCTCGTCGTCTCAACGTCGCCTAGAACCATCCACTCGAGTTGCCGCATGTAAAGACCCACAAATCCGTACTCCTTGAATAGACACTATCTCCAGTGATTAACTCAAGATGAACGGAAATACGAACCCTTAGGGTTTTAAGAAAAAGAAAAGAAGAAGAAAGAGGTAGAAGAAGAGAGAAAGAAAAACAGAACGGAAAGAAATAACAGAACAACATCAGAATCTCACAATTCACAGCGGAACAACATATAATAGATAAATGAATAATCTTTAAACAAAGAACTATATCAGTTATTACATCACATTACATTTCATCAGAGTGTACAACAACAAACAAACAACGGAAAAAGAAGTACTATATACCAGTAAATACGCCATGCCATCCAACTTGCCTCCAGCAACTCTTGAATTCCAGAATATCCTGATAAACCTAACTCTTGACTGCCCGTGTGGAAATTGGTGGGCACCCAGAGTTTAGGAAGGAAAACAATAAACTCCGAGTCAGTCATGTGACTGGTGTGGGAAGTCAAAACAGTTTATTTTCTTTAAAATCAAAATAGAGGAATATTTTTATAGTCAATTCGCAAAGCTTTTAAAAATGAGACTACCATAAGGCCTCCCGCACACACACACATGCAAACGCAGAATCGGAGGAGATTTCTCCTTATGATAGTCAAAGATGCTTGATACGTATTAAAAAGAACATTTGATATTATTACTAGTGCATAGTGTAGGAAACATTTCGAAAGTAGAATATAAATCTTAGCCAGCATAGGCATTCCGCACTTATGCCTACTATAGCTACCATCCAAACAGTGGGGCGCCACCATAAGTGAATGATAGGTTCTACAACTAATACCGTACAAGATCGTATTGTTTCTTTGGATTTCCAACGAATGGTCAGGCCAAGGAACTTCCCATTGCCACATGAGAACGCCTCTGGAAGGACGTCCCGAGAACCAAACCGGATCTCTGCCAACACAAGGCCGGGTTACCCCTAACTGGGTAACAACTGACACGAGTATGCCATCCCCCGGTCCTTTGGGACCTTTAACCGAGCGCTCGTAATCAGCATCACACCATAATAATAAGTGTTTCAACATGAGTAAGCATCTGGGCTCCATACCATGATACCACCCTTTTCCAGAAGGAAATGCACATACCCTAAAGGGAGCTACCCCTCATAACCTTGCCGCATCTTTCCTGTTTTGACCATTCCGGGGTGTGAGGCTCGACGAAGTCTCGTCCACAAAAACACGCTTTATACAAAAGCTGTGCTTTGGGTCAACAAATGATCATAGAAATGATCACAAAGATAAACGATCAAACAAATGATCCTATCACAAATAATCAACACAATGATCATTTCACAGCAACACTCAGCATGTCACATTACCAAATTAGGAATATATTGCTGATAACCTTCAACTACATAACCTATGAGCTCGTACGTCTCAGAGAAGGGTGTTAAGCTAAGAGAATAAATTCTCCGCCACCAATAGAAATATATTTGAAAGAAATCAGCTTTATATCTCTATTTGTAATGTCAGACATACTATCCATACAAGTCTGTTCCGGGATCGAACAGAACCGAAGGCACTTACAAAGAAGTCCTTGCAATCCGGATAATCTCTAATCACGTCCGAATTTCCCATCACATATGGAGATCTCTATACCGGGGATCAGCCAGTGCAGAGACAATCGACAAGAAACCCTTTCGTTTTCGAAGATATCCGGTCTTCAACACCGGTCTTCAAATGCAATTCATAACGACGTATCACATATTCGGAATAGGTTATACGACCCCAAGGTCCTTTCCCGGTTAACCCGAATAGTGAGCGCTTATTTTTAAAAAAAAAGTGTGGCATTCAATTTCAAGCAAATCACAACAAATACCTATTTAAAGGTAAATATAGATAGTCGGTTATTGAACTATCAATAGATATGCACAACATCACCAGATTCCAAATAATTTTCCAAATTATTTATTTTCCAAAAATGTCTTTACAAGATATATATTTTCCATTCTTCAAAAATAAATCAATATTTATTTTTAAACCCATTTTCCAATTTCATTTATAAATTCCATATTGAATTTACATTTCCAAAATAACTATGAATATACGTTTTCAATTATTCATTTTCAATTTATCTTCAAAAAGATAAATTCTCTTTACTTTTCATTTCACATTGGAAAAACATTTCCATACTTATTTATTTATAAGTAATTCACAAGTCTTTTTATTTTCTATACTTGGAAAATATTCAATACACATAAATCGAAATTAAGTATATATTTCATTCTTTAAGGAAATCATTCTCTTAAACATATTTATTTGGGCCAAAACGAATGTTGCGTAAAACATCGTTACGACAACCCAAAATCACTAGTATAGGGATTCGAAATTAAAATAGATATATAAATCCCAATACTATACAAAACATTTCCTTTCGGAAATCATCTATTATAACAACAGTGTTATAATCTACCATTTCCTTCTATTTTTCGAAAACGTCTATTTCAACAATGAATGTTGAAATCTATAGTTTCGAATCTTAATACATTTAAAACATCGTTAGATCGTTTTAATTCTATTTAAAACATCACATCCAAAACATTTTCTTTAATATATTATTCACTATTCAAAAACGTGAATATACCTGTTAACCAATTTCATCATTTCTATTCCTTTTATTTTAAAGGATTATTCACTGTCTAAAACATGAATATAACTCCATAAATAAGTTATAACAATTTACTTATCAAGATAAGTCGTTTGCGGATTTATAAAATAATGTTTATAAATTCCATTTCTATTTATTTTATAACACTTCCTCTTATAAATTTCCTTTATTAACTTATTCGATTTATAACTCAATTATATACCGAAAGTCTATATTATAAGTTAAATGCTTATAATTTATTTGTTTACAAAATCGTTCCTTTAAACTTCATAATTATAAATCTTATAACTTATAAGATTCATTTTTTTATCCAAATCTATTCCTAAATAACTTTATAAATTTTATTTATAAAATTCCCTTTATAACTTCACCGTTATAATCCTATAGATTTCATTCATTTATGAAATTCATTCACAATTCATTCTAACACTTATAAAAGCTCGTTTTACAATTCCAATATTTTTAATTTATAAATATCAATTTATAAATCTTTTATATGGATCAATTTATATTATTCTTTTAAAACGTCTTTAAACTCCTTTATAATTTCATCATTCTCTTAGATATACAAAATAATCAAATTTCATAAATCCTATATTTAAACTTTTTATAATAAATTCAGAAATCCCAGTTTAAACTATTTTATAAAATTATTAATCCCATATTTTCAAAAATCAACTTTTAACTGTATTTCTCAAAAATCATAATTTTTATAACATTAAAATTATAACGTTTATTTATTTATGATGAATCAATTCCAAAAATATTTTATAAACGTATACTTTCAAAAATCACTTTAAAAATTCCTTTTAAAAATCAAAATCGTTATTTTTAAACTTCAAAATTGGATCCGATGATGCAACACATCAAACAGTCAATCACGACTTTCCAATATCATATATCGATATGATATACAATCAAATATCACAATATCTGAATCAAATAAATATTTGTGAGGAATCCAGTTGGATCCCTCCAACCTGTTTCCCCGCATCCACAGACATTAGCACAATACCCATTCCACTTCGAGGTGGAATATCGCGGTATATGGGATTTATAAAATATTATCCGCTTAATAGGCGGCGCAATAGGGTCTCGTCCGCTATACAATGCGAGAAATCAATCAACTACAATATATACATATGCCAATATATATATATATATATATATTGCTATATATATATATATAGATATTATCCTACTATATCTAATATCACAACCAAATAGCAATCAATAAATAACTGCAAATTCAACTTATAAATTTTTTTGAGTGAGAAGTTCTCACCTTTGCTTTTATTTTTCCATCCATTTCCCATCTTGACTCGATTTTCTTGATTTATACCTTGTATAAATATTTACATAATTTATTAATATTCGAACAGATCGAATAATAAATTTTCATTTGATTTAACTAGTTTATAATTTAATTTGGGCTTAATCACTCATTCCAAACAAATTCCCTTTTAATTTTAAACAGATTACCCTTAACAAATTTATCTAATAAAAATTAAATTTCAACTAAATTTACTTAAATAAATTTATTTAACTAAACCTTTAAATTTTAAAACTAAATTTTCTTCTTTAATAAATTTATTTTAACTAATTATTTTACTTTAAATTAATATCTTTAAATCAATTTCAATTAATAAATTTGTTTAACTAAAAATTTAAATTTTAAAATAACTTTTCCTTCACTGTACAAGTTTTACCGTATATTTATATATTTCCAGATATAAATTAAATAAATATTGACTTAAAATAAAAATAAAAACTTCTTCATAATTTCATCTATTCTTTACTGTAAAATGTTTACATACATTTTTTTATTTTCTGTTTATAACTTTAAGACTTTACATATATTTATTGTTATTATTATTATTTATAAATACTGTATTTATAACTTACTGCATTTTCTGTTTTCCAAATAAACATATACATAAACTTAAAATAACTTTTACCTTACTCTTTCAAACATTTTCAACAGATTTTTACTTCTTTTTTTCATTAACAAAACAAAAACAAAAGGATTCATTTGTTAAATTAAATGAAGGTAAACAAGATACCTTAACTGCTCGACGCGCGAATGCCTCCACCCCCTGCCGTGGCGCCGCACTCGAGACCGCCCACGCGAGCTTCGATCGCGAGTCCCCCTTGCAGCTGCTATGACACCGCCCCCCCAACACCATCGCCAAACCCAAATTGTCGCGCCTGCCTATGCCATCAACATCCCATCACAAAGCAGTCGACCCCACCCCTCAAGCTCGCGAAGCTCGTCGCGAACCACCACGAGGCGACCCAAATCGTGACGCTGCTCCTTCCACAACGCCGCCGCCAATCGCCGCCTCACGCGAACCCTAACTCGAGTTCGAACTGGAACTGATGGGGGTCGGCTTCGGTGATTTATTTTTTTATTTTTTTTGTAGCGGCCATTTTTATTTTTTTTTATTTTCTTCACTTTGAATCTGAAGAGGGGGGCCGAGATAATTATATTCGAATGAGGTATGCGTTACACGATTTATTTCGTGAATTTAGGCGTGTTCCTAGGCGTGATTAAAGGAGATAACGTGGTGTCTGTTGACAAAATTTAATATTTAAAATTAAATCAAATTCGATTTAATTTCAACGCGTTTACATGTCGTACGCTCGCATAACAACTCAGAAAAATACGAAATTTGAAATCCGAGAATAATTCAATATTACGGACCCAATGGAACTGGTTTCGTCGAATTCCGAGACTGTGCCTCGGACGGCTATTTTTAAATATCGATTCAAACGATTTAATTTCAAAACTGAACAAATCACTTTCAAATTAAATTCTGAAGCTTCTATTATCTTCAGTATTATCAATATAAATTTTACAAGCCTTTGAAATATTTTTAATCAGCTTAAAATTGAAGATTCAAATTTTTATTCAACTTTCAATAGATTAAATTCTATAATTTAATCACCAAATTCATTGTTATATTAGGAATTCAAGCTAAACAAAATTTTCAAATATTTTAAATTTAAATTGTTCAAAATTCTGGGTCGTTACACCGCAACCATTCCCCCATATTTTGCAAAATCCGATTTTTTTTTCACTTTGGATTTAAATAAGGAGTGTCGGCCATTTATTTCGTGGATTGAAAATAAGAGAGGAGGAAGCATCAATTTTTGAACGGCTCCGGATCTGGGTATTAGCATCGGCCATTTTTATTTCTGGCAATTTGATTTCGATTTAATTTTTTTTGGTCTATAGACAAGAGGGAAGGGAATATTTAAAATTGAAAGGGCATGGGCTGCACGATTTCTATCGTGATTTTAAGCGTGGTTTTCGGCGTGGTTAAAGGAAGGTAACGTGTTTTGATTTTGACCATTTAAATATAAAAAATTAAATTGAATTCGATTTAATTTCAACGCGTTTTCTTACCATGTGCTCACATATCAACTCCGAAAAATACGAAATTTAAAATCCGGTAATAATTCAATATTACGGACCCAATGGAACTGGTTTCGTTGAATTCCGAGACTGTGCCTCGGAAGGCTATTTTTTAAATATCGATTCAAACGATAAAATTTCAAAACTGAACAATTCACTTTCAAATTCAATTCTGAAGCTTCTATTATCTTCAGTATTATCAATATGAATTTTACAATCCTTTGAAATATTTTTAATCAGCTTAAAATTGAAGATTCAAATTTTTATTCAACTTTCTATAGATTAAATTTTATAATTTAATCGCCAATTCATCCTGATAATTTGAAATTCAAATCAAACCATCATTCAAATATTTAAAATTAACTAAATATTTTCAATTTAAATTGTCGAAAATTTAGGGTCGTTACAACAACAAATCAAAAAATAACACCAATCATTTGCAAATCAAGCAATACAAACATCATTTTCAACAAAGGGAGCAATTATCCATCCATAGCAACCAAAACAAATAGTTTGTTTGGGTTCAGAACTTTTAATCATATAAAATGGTAATTAGCCTATGAAGTTAACGATATACTCAACAGTCGTAGATAAAACTTTATAGATTATTTATACATCGCTATATAAAATTGACGTGTCCTTTTCCAACCAATCCGTAAGTCCAACAAACAAAGAACTCAACACATTTTTAGGTTTACTCTATTTATCTTTTTCACATCATTTATTATTACTATTTTTTATATACAATGATTTTCTTTAATTCACATTCATTACTTAATTTTCTTTCATTCATATAAGGCTTATTTCATTACTTTACATTCTTTAACTATATACATTATATCCATTTCTATTATTTGGATCATAAATGGATTCATTATTGAAGTATTATAGACATTTTATTTCAGTTTACTTCACATTTACAATTTAGTTTGACTTCTCCCTTTTTTCACATCATTTACTTTTCTTTTCTCATTCATATAATTTTTAATTTCATTAACTTACATTCGTTATTACTTGCAAAAGTTCATATTCATACAATGCCCTTTTTCATTTTATTACTTTACATTCATTGCCTAAATAAGTTATTTTTATTTCAATTATTAGATTATACATTATTAGGTAAATTTCTTTACAATTCAATTCACCATTTATAGATTATTTCTTTTTCACATTCATTCTTCCATATACAATATTATTGAATATTAACTCCATTTCTAAATCATTTCATTGGTTTCTCAAGTTATAACCATTTAATTTATGTAGTACTCATTTTAATTATAAATGTTTAAGTTTATAATTATTTACTTACAGTATTCACCTTTACCATTCAATCTGATTATAAATAGCTTAAAATGTTAACTTAAGTTTTTAATCATTTTCCTTACATTATTCACTCCTAGTATATTTAATTACTAGCATTTCAAATTATTAACTTAAGTTTATAACAATTTACACATCAGAATTCTTATCTAAAAGAAATTCCATTGAACACTTTCATTCACTAAAGTTTACTTGCACAATATTCTATTACATATCCTATTTAACATTACAACTTTTTACATTTCGGTAAGTTTTACATATATGTGTGTGTATGCCTTTTAGAATGCAATAGAAAGTTACACAAGTTATCATATTTCTTTTATTAACAAAATGTTCAATAGTTACATTTTCTTATTTCCATTCCTTAATTTATAAATGACAACCTTCTGTTTCTTTATATCTCATTAATTTCTTAAAATCTAATTTCTTATTTCACATCTTAGCAGCTTTCAAACATTCAAATAGTTAAGATTTCATTTTATTACATTAACTGAAAACTACTAATTATCGGAAAATTTAAGAACTAAACTCCAGGTTCAATTTAGTCACTTAGAAAATAATATATGTATTTATCCTTTATAGATCAAATAATATTTAAAATTCAAAATTAAGGTTTTATTGATCAAAATAGATGTGTAGTAAAACTACTACAGTAGCCTTCCCACTTTAAAACTCGAAAATGAACGTCGATGATACGCGCACTCATCAGCGAAATTATTTTCTAGCAACAAAGATGGGAATACAAAACTTATTTCCTTTGAATTTCTTTTTTTTAAACTTCCTTCCTAATTACAATGAAATATTTATATCGAAAAATACTTCCAAATAATACTAATATTATATTCCAAAATCTTTCGAAAGAAATTGTCAAAATCCTGGAATTAAGTTCTAAATTTTCAATTTATATTTACTTTATTTGTAAGTCCAATTTCTAATCAATATTTATAAATTTTCTACCTAACAAACAACATGTTACATCCAACTATATCATTTATAAAATCTATTGTTTTATATACAAAATATATAATAGGCAAAATTATTTCATTTACCTAAATTTCAAAACAATACTGTGTCGATCTGTCCTATTAAGTGTTTAGAAATCCCTATCGATGTCATAGCGTCCTATACATCGATCAGAATTTATAAATACAAAAAGAAACAAATTTACACAATACAAAAACCCTTTACAACACTAACAAATACGCTCTCTCGTATATATACACTCAACGACTCATTCTAGGGTATTACTACCATATTTCTAAAGAATCAGACCCCACAAAGCTAAAGTTATCGCTAAACCAAAGCTCTGATACCAATTGTAACAAACCGCCTTTTTGGACGGTTTAAATCGACGATAAACCATACACGTCAGACTCGAACCATTCAAAAGGGTAGGTTGTTAAGGGGTAAATAAGAAAAAGCAGAGAAAGAAAGAAAACAAATACAGAATCTCGCAGTGGAATGACAAAATATAATAATCAAATAAACAGTTCATGAAGCTGTTTACAAATAACATTGACTATGCTTTTATACTACAGATCAGATATACATACAATAAGAATAAATAATAAATAAATGCAACGGAACAACATGATGCAGTGGAATAAATATAATAGATAATAATAGTACAAAATCTTCGTCTTCATCCTCCAAAAAGCAGTTTTCGAAAACTGAAAAGCTCAAACTTACCCGAGTGAATTAAAAGGACAAAACATTCGAGTAAGAATATGAGTGTAACGGCGTTAGAGATGTTTACGAGGTTTGGTGTTTCCTAGCCAGTGTCTAACGTGAGTGCAAAAACTTAAGAGATGTTCGAGGTTTCCATCTCCTAAGGATCCGTCAAACTATCCACTATATAGTACAATACGTTATTATAATAATGTCTACAGTAAAGTAAAATATTAAATAGCGTTAAGGCGTTACCCATATCCCCCTTTACACACTTTATATATTCTTATAGTCTATACAGTACCGTAATTCCTCCGTAAACTAAAGGGCTATCAGAGGGCACTCCATGGGTATGGTACAAATCAAACTCATAGAAGGCGTGATAAGGTATGTGAATAAGGTACTCGAGGCAATGCCAGGGTAGATATACCAATTGCACTCCCGGACTGGTAGCAACGTATAGCAGCTACTACCGCCCACCTCGTACACACTTCCATAATCAAAATCGAGGGGTGGCCACCAAATCAATCACAAAGTCAAAATATAGTATCGAAGAAATGTGCCTGATACGAGGCATGACCTCGGTTGGCCCTGTATAGCTCATGTTTTAGTCACATCTAAGCTGACTTACGGTAGTCAGGTTGTAACGACCCAGAATTTCCGATCTCGAAAATTCCAAATAGTTATGAAAAAGAAGAAAGAGATAGAAGAAGAAGAAGAAGAACAGAAACAACAACATCTCACATTTGCAGCTGATAAAACATAATAATAATTAATAACAGTTTACAAAAGAATATTATATCTGTCGATTACATTTTAATACATTAGAGTTACATATATATACAGACACTGGACATACACAATTATCATGACTTAGATTTACAATAATATAATACAGCGGAAATACTCTATACGTTCTTGCCATCCAGCTCGCCTCCTGAGCTCCAGAACGTCCTTACCTGAAAATCTGTAATACTCCGTCTGACCCGATCATTACACCAAAGTAACACCCGGGTCAGGCTGGAAACCAGCGTGAGTAAACCCATCTAATATGGAATACAAAGCATACAATTTATATAAACCCGGGGTAACTCGTATTAATTTACAAACTCACAATTTGTTATAGGCATCACTTATTTCACACGTCGGTTTTCTATGTACCAAAATTTAGATTAAATAGTCCAATTCACTTAAATCATTTCGTTCCAGCCTACTGATTTCACACATCAATCGATAAAGAATCGAAGTGGTTTCGGGTATTAACTGGTACCCGACTCCAGTCTCTTCGAATACAATGTCATTTTATCTCAAGTTTTCAAGTGAATAGAACTTACTTAAAAATATTGGATGTCTCATTTGCACAGCAATTCAGCATCATAAGATCACCACATCTCAATGTTCCACCCAAACATATCATATCACCAAACTCCCGTGATACCACCCTTGATTAATAACATCTAGTAATTTCCCCTTTCATTTACTTTCTTAATTAATTATACCTCAATAATTACATTAATTTAATAGCTAACAAATCATCCAGTGATTACCTTAATTTAATAAAAGTTAATTAATTATCTTAAACTTATCACATTAACTTAATTGATTACAATGAGTAATTGACTTCTTAAGTACTTTCACTAAGCAATAATACTTAACCAATTCCATAATTGATTATCCTTTAATTAATTAATCTAATTAATTTTAAAATTAATCACATTAATTAATTATTAAAATAATCCCCAGTTAATGATTTTCATTAACCATTAATAACTCTCTAATTGCTTTTCTAAGTAATTAGGCTTAATTAAACATTATTAATTTCAAATTAATTAATTCTAAATTTACAAATTAATGTATCCTAAATTAATTCATTAACTTAATCCTTAATTAAATAACCTTATTAATTAAATTCTGAATTTATTAACTTATTAATTTTAATGAAATCTCCAATCATTAAATCTAAATTAGCTTTAAGAAAAATCATTTCCTTTATAAATGATTTAATCATCATTTACAAAATCTTGGGAAACACTTTACTTTAAATTCATATTTGAATTTCATTTCAAATTTAAGATTTGAAATAATTTAACAATTTAACTTTGACAAATTAACCCAAGTTAAAACCCTTTTAAAATAAAGGTTAAAGAAACATTCATCATATAAAGAAGTTTATATAATGGTTTTTAAACTAAATTATTTAAATTCAAACTCATTCTAAATTCTTCCCTAACCCTTTAAAGTTGTTTAAATAAATTTTAATTTTTATAAAAACTTCATTTATTTCAAACTAGAATTCAAAAGTTAATTTGAATTCCTACTTTAACTTTCTGATTTGTAAACTTTGTTTAAAAATCCTATTTTCAAATTTTAAAACCAGTTTAAAATTCAAGCAGACAGGTTTTAAAGAAAACCTGCAACTAATCAAAATGACCCGAGGCCAACCTAACTTGCTTTGAGTCACAAACCACAATTCTTCGAGCTAGACACTCTAACTACTTGAGTAAAATTCGAGTACCACACTCTGCTCAAACCCAAAACAACAGACATCACCAGAAAATGTGCACAATGTACATGCACCGGCCAACCACCGAGCTTCGATCAACCACGATGACTTACTCAAGTCATCGATCACCATCGCAACCCATCACGATCACCATACCCTTGATTCCTTCTCGAAATCAAAATTGAGCAACCTGGCATGGAACTGGAACAACCATCGAATCTTGCAAACCCCTCGTTCTTGCTCCTCCGACCACCGGAATGCCAATGGTTCTAGCCACGCCTTCGTCAACCCCCACACTTTCACCTCCCTGAGTTCTGGTGAACTCGATGCACCGGAGAAGTCGAACCAAATCCAAACCTGACTATGCCAAAAACTAGGCTTACAGATCAAAATCCAACACTGCCGCTTCCACGATCGCTGAACACCAATCCAACATTTTTACTCGGTTCTCCGATCACTCTTCCACCTCCTGGAAGAAACACGACACCCCAGATCAACTAGAACGCCAGGAATTACTCAAACTCTATTTTTTGGTCAAATCAGATTCACACCCAAATCCCTTTACTAAAAATCATGATCTTGGTTTCAAAAATCAAGTTTTAGTTTAAGTATTTGATTTATAACCCTGAATTCATATATTATGACAATTTAATTTTGACTTATTTTAAGTTTTGCTCTGTTGTTTTTATTGTCCAGAGAAAATACAAATTTATTTTGACTTAACAAAATTTTAAACTAAACTCTATGGTATAACAATCATATTTTGTTCAAGACATAAGTCTTAACAAAGATTGGATCATGTGCGAATGATTTTTTGATCTGATCTAGAGCCTGGAACCAAAATCATAGAAAAATTTCAAACACACAGTAACACACACCCATATGTTCATATATATACACAGGGATTTACTTACAAATATATTCACCAAACAAACTTACTTCAGAATTTAACAGGCCACAGAATCGTATACTTAAACATCTAAATAGTGATGTTATTCTCGGTCTTTTCAAACACAATCAAAGGAAACCAGGTTGGAATAGTTACGTGTAACAAGTTTGAACAGAGGACAACTCCTGTAAATCCTTCTATTTAGATTTTGGATGATGTTTTGAGTTTATAAGATGATGATATTTATTTTTCTTCCAGGCTTGCCAAGTCTTGTTTGCACGAACAAGAACCAATATGGAAGTATATATAAAGAGAATAGGTTTTACAAGGTGGGTGGCTTCTGGTATAAGGTCTTTCCTTTTGGTTGGATTTTTGTTTTGTATATTTTCTGAAAATTGAATTGATATTTTGTTGTGCTGAGGTGATGTTATTAAATGCAAATGTTTCCCTATATGTTTACACATTATTACTATGTTTTGTTATGTATAGATATTTGTATAAAACATCCACTTACAGGTGGAAATTGGTTTTGTATATGAAGATAATTTGTTTCATTATTTTCTAGCTTTCACAATATACATATATTTGTGTCTGGTTTTGTTTTAACTTTATATATTTGTGCTTCACCTAAATTATTATAGTTGTTTATGTATATTTATCCTATGTTGCTTACATATCAAATCACTTAATTCTTGCTTTTATCTATTTTTTTCTATTTTAACAATCAATATTTAAATTATATTCATATGGTTTACTTATACTTTATATTTATATTTTATATTGATAGAATTAAATTTTATTTTAAATATTATTATCCATATATATATTCACCAAATATTAACATGGCAAAGTATTTTAATTCAATTATATAAGGTAGATTTTATTGTACATATTTTAAGAGATTTATTTTAAATTTTCAAAATCAAATTCCCTTTTCAAAACACAAATCTATATAAACAAATGGCAAATATTTCCAAAATTCATATTCATTTTAAAATGATGAGTTTACATTTTATTTAATTAGATTAAATGCTTATTAAAATAATATTGCCAAAATACCCGGTCATCACACAGGTTTATGTAAATACCTCATACAAAATCGTTCACCAAACCATCCTACTTCATTTCTGGAATCTTCACCACATACACAGTTGTTAAAGTGGTTTTCGATAATATCAAAGAGTATGACAATATCCGATCCCAGTCTCTTTAACAACCAAGTGCTTACTTCACGTCAGATGGTTCTTTTAGATTTTAAAAATCAATTCACAATTGATATCAAAATATCATATTCAATTCAAAGCATATCAATTCGAAATCATATTCACTTCAAAATCATATTTTCAAAATAGGCTAAACCCTCATTTCAGATCATCATATTTACTCAAAATATGTTATTAAATCCCAACTTAGGTTATTACATCATTTAGTCGTATTCTATTTAAAAATCAAGGACTTAAATATAAACATCCACTCTACAAACCTGAAATTCAAAAAATAGTTTAGATAATTTAAATTAGTTTAAAAATAGTTTAAGATAGTTTGAAATAGATTAAAACATATTAATATAGTTTAAAAATATGTTAAAATAGAACCAATAGATTTAAAATAGATTAAATAGTTTTAAAATAGATTAAATAGACTCAAATACTTTAAATAAATTTAAAATAGATTAAAATAAATTAAAATGCTCTAAATAGATTTGAAATTGTTTAAAATAATTAGAATGAATAATTTTAGTTTAAAGGTTGAAAATTTTAATAATTTAAAGAACATTTTTTAGTTTATATTAAGAAAATAAATTTTAAATTAACATCAAATTTAACCATTTTTCCACTTCAACCAATTTGGACCATATCCAAATTTCAATAAAAACCTAATTTTTACGTCTTGAAATGTCAATTTTAGCTATTTCAATTCCAACAGATTTCAAAGTTGCAAAATTTCAATGTTTCAATAACTCAATTTTGATAATATCATTTATACTTCAAAATCAACTTTAGAATTTCAATTTAAATTCTTCAAGTAATTCACTCAATTTATTAATCAAATTCTATTTCGAAATATCGTTTAACTAGATTTAATGTTTAAAGATTTAAAATCATTTGATTTAACCAATCCGGTGTCCGTATATAATTTCCTACCCTATGGTCAAGTGATATAGATATTTATCATTTCGATCCGCAATTATTAAAATTTACGGATATATATCATTTCAACCCGCAATACCGAATTAATTACAAATCCATGAAATTGCTTGAGTCTATCATTTCAACTCACGATTTCTCCCTAATCTATCGGATCGATCGGGTATGTATCATTTCGTCCCATAGGGAACTTGTAGTGTTATAACAATATCCAGTCATTCAATATCAACAGCCAAACATCCATCACAATCATCATACAAATCAACCAATAAACATCAATGGATAACTGATTATCAATAACAGGTATTAAATTGATCGTTAAATTCAATATTGAATTTAACGATGATTAAATGCAATGAAAGTCTAATGTAACTAGAATGGCAATTTAAACATACCAAACATCGATCAATTAATTTCCAATCACATCATAAATTAAGTTCAACTAACATAAGATAGCTTAGTAATTATGAGTAGGTTAAACACTCAACTTTGATTTCAAATCGAATTGAAATCCAAAATAGGGCTTAAAATTTGACAGTCTCGGAATTTGTCCAAACTGGTATCAAAATGTCCGAAATTTCGATACGATCCCTACGGAACAAACCGCACGTGAAATGGACCTTATATGTAAAAGTTATTAAGGTTGGAATGTTTTAAAATGAAATTTAAACTTAATAAACAAATAACCAGAACATACCACATCATAGCCACGTCACCCTCCATATTTCACGCGACTGAAACCCTACCCATACCCCTGAGCATGCATGAAAGCCGCCAGCTAACCACCAATTAACGCCGCCGATACAAAGAGGTCCAACCAGATCAAGCACCATGGTCATGCTCGCCATCCACGGCCGAGCCTCTCAGTCACTCGCTCCCTATTCCGGTGCACTCCAATGGTAGCCGCCACCGCCTTTTCTTGAATTTTCTGGTAATCTCCGCTTCACTTCTGACCATAAGAAACCCATGGATGCACCCTATGCAACGACCTCTACAAGCACATACACTCTGGTCGTCCTATAGCTGAAGATCCACCGTTAAAATGAAAACCCTAAGAATGGACGGCCGGAATTGATCACCAATTTCTGGCCAAATGATGATTCAATGGAAAAAACGAATTGCATATCTGGGTTACGCTCATCGAGAGCTTTGAAACGGTATATGATTTGATATGGTTTGGAGGAGTTTGATTTTTGAATTTGGTTTTGAAATTGAATTTGGGTTTGGATTTGCAGCCATTGGAAAGAAGAAGGAACTAATGGAATGGAATAGATAGATACGTACAGAAATGAGACATAAAAAGACTGCTAGGGTTTAGAAAGGTCTATATATATATGGCAAGGCCCGATAAGAAAATGAACACGATCGAATTGGTACGAATTTGATAATAACAACCTCAAAAGCCCGTTTCGCTTCCGAAACAAAAGCGGGTCATCCCATATTTCAAAATAGATGTTTTCGATATGTCTAAACTCAATGGAACAGGTTTCAAGTCCTAATTCCATCATATGTAGAAGTTAGTTTTAAAATCAGCTTATTTCAAATTGATTTCAATAGAATTTAATTAAATTGATTTCTACACATTTCGAGCCCGTACGATCAAACGACAAATCTGATCACTACGAAACTTGAAATTTTGCAATAATTCACTGTTACGATTCCAATGAAACTAGTTTCGTCGAAATCCAAGTCAGTGGCCAAAATGGCTATTTTCAAGTTAATTAAATAAATTAGTATTAAATTAATTAAATCACTTTTAAATTTCAAATTTAATGACTAATAATTTTCCATCATTTTTGATTACTTGGGCAATTATAATAATTTAAAAAAAGTTTACATGTCAATTCATTGTTAAATATTACACCATTCGTAGTGTTCAATTTCAAATGAAATTAAATCCAATTAAATATAATTTAATTCTAATAATTTGATTTAATTTGATTTCAATCTTTTTAATACATCAATCATTACTCTATGGGCATGGTTAACATTGGTTTATATCTTATTACATTAATATTTTCTGATTTCATCTTGGTTTCCATCAATGTAATATTTAATTACATTTAAGTGCGATTGATTTCCAATTTAATTTAACGAACTAACTAAATAGGTAGCATATAATAATTGTCACCGTTAACTTTTAATCACACTTATAAGTTTGTTGTTTACAATCAAATGTTATAACTACTTGCATAATACTAATTCTATCCAGTTACCATTTATTACACATTATTTCATTAACTAATACAACATTTGAATTATCAATTACTCTTTTAATCCAGTTATTCATTAATACACACATTATTACAAATAAATTTACAATCTATAACCAATTATAACATTTTAATCATTTTACTTAACTGGAATTTACATTAAAGCGGTTATCAATTACCTCAAACTACTACTATTACATTTTATTCTACTTATTTCTTATTATTAAATCTCAAGTTATTATTTCTTCCAACATTATACACAAAACCTTATTAAATTAACTATTTTTAATTATCGAAAATTACGGGTCGTTATAGGAGGAAGGCTGGTCATAAACGCGATAATTGGTGGACCTCATCCGGTAGACAAGAGTTGGTAAGAAATGGAATGCTATGGTAGTTCCTTGAAGCATGCGGGTTTCGAATGCTGTTCGAACACAGAAGACGGGACTCTAGCGAAGCAGCAGCAAATGATGACCAATGATATAGTATTCGGGAGTAGGGATACTGATCAAGTGGAGGCACCTACCATTGACCCGATGGTTATCTCAGCTACGATTGGACCGACGCTTATAAGAAGGATACTAATTGATTGTAGGAGTTCTGTTAATGTTATCTTCAAAAAGAAGTATAACCAAATGAAGATGGAGGCGAAGGATCTGAAACCATCTAAAGGCCGCATTCATGGCTTTGATGGTGCAGCTATCGATGCAATAGGTTTGTTTAATTTCCAGTTGAACTAGGAGAAGGTGAATGCAGAAGGGTACGAATCCTACCATTCATTGTTTTGGATGTTGATTCCCTGTATAATGTTTTTCTGGGCCGATCGGCCCTGGCGAAGTTTAGGGCAGCTTTGGCCCCATGGTGTTTGACCTTGAAATTTTCAATGGACAGAGGAGTTGGTGTAGTGCATGGCGATCAAGCGATTTGTCGTGCTTGTTATGTGGCTGAGCTGAGAGAGGCCCAACGAAGAGAGAGGGGAAAGGGTATGGACAACATTGTCCGCATCCTTGTTGTTGAAAATTGACAAGTGGCGCCTGAGCCTTGGCTTGGGCAACACAGTCGAATCTTTAGAGACATAGATTTGATAGACGAAGAAGAAGAACCCAAGGAGGCCAAGGCAACACCGGATGAAATGACGATTGACATTCTAGTCAACCATAATGACCCGTCACAGGTTCTTAAGATTGGATCACAGCCCAACCCCTCGATGACAGCGGATCTTACTGATTTCCTCCAAGTGAATCTAGATGTTTTCACCTAAACCCATTCTGATACATGTGGGATTTCTCCCTCCATTGTAAGTCATATGTTGAACGTTGACCCAAAATACGTGCTAGTGAAACAAAAGAGGAGAGGCTTGGACCCGAAGAGGTCCGCTGCTCTCAAAGAGGAAGTGGGTAAGCTCAAAGCCAATGGGTTCATCCGCGACGCCCTCTATCCTGAATGGATATCTAATCCTGTACCAGTGAGGAATGCAAATAGGAAGTGGAGGACCTATGTTGATTACTCAAACCTGAACAAGGCATGCCATAAAGATAGTTTTTCATTGCCCAGAATTGATCAGCTGTTCTACTCGACAGCAGGACATGAGTTGTTGTTATTTATGGATGCATATTTGGGATACAATCAGATCCCGATGCACATTCTGGATCAAAAGCATACCAGTTTTTCCATAGACGTTGGACTGTACTGTTATGTAGTCATGCCTTTCAGGTTGAAGAACGCAGGGGCAACTTATTAGCGTTTGTTGAGGCAGATGTTTAAAGACCAGATCGGTAGAACGATGGAAGTCTATGTGGATGATATGCTCGTGAAGTCATGATAGTCAAACAACCACATTCGGGACTTAGCGGAGATATTTGATATCCTCGGATTTTAATGAATGAAAATCAATCCACTGAAATGTTCTTTTGGCGTTGCATTAAAAAAGTTTTTGGGTTTCATTGTCAACATGCGGGGAATCGAAGACAACCCAGAAAAGATTCAAGCTATTCGAGACATACAAGCACCTGGAACTATAAAGCAAGTACAAAGCCTGAATGGGAATGTCACTGCATTGAGTCAATTTATATCCAAAGCAACCAACAAGTGTATTCCTTTCTTTGATGTGATAAGGAAAGGTAAAAGAAATTTTGAATGGACGCCGAACAGTGAGGACGCGTTTCGAACTCTAGTGAGACACTTGGAGAGGCCCCCAGTTATGTCAAAGCCCATAGACCATGAGGAGTTGTACGTTTACTTGGCCGTATCCCAGCAAGCCATCAGTGCAGCTTTGGTTCGTGAGGAGGATCGAATCCAAAAGCCAGTGTACTATGTTAGTAAGCGTTTAACAGGGGCAGAGAGAAATTATCCTAAGATTGAGAAGTTGGCTCATTGTTTGGTGATCGCTTCACATAAGCTTCGCCCATATTTCTAGGCATATCCGGTCAGTATTTATACCCATCAACCTTTGCGGTAGATGCTCCAATGACCGAAGACTTATGGAAGGCTACTCAAATGGAACATTGAGCTGAGTTAGTTCGACATCACCTACCTGCCACGGAGGGCTATCCGGGGGAAGCGTTAGCAGATTTCATTACAAAGTTCACTATATCAGAAGAGACAAGTTGAGGGGATGTGATTCCCGCTGTTCGGTGAAAGCTATATGCCGATGAGGCATCCAACGACCATTGTTCCGAGGGTGGTATTATTCTTGTAACTCCCGAGAACCGATCAACCTGTTATGCTTTGAAACTTAATTTCCCACTACGAACAACGAAGTCGAGTATGAAGCGTTAATCGCTGGACTAAAGCTTACCAAAGAGCTTGGAGTGAAATTGGTTGAAATCTTTCATGACTCACAGTTGGTAGTGTACCAAGTACGGGGAGACCATCAGGCAAAGGGGCAAAGGCTTTCCCTATACCTCGCTCGGATTCAAGAATTGTTGGCGGACCTCGAATACTATGATATTTCGCACATTCCACGTGAACAAAACAGGAAGCTGATTCCTTGGCAAAATTTGCAAGCACTGATGATGCGCAGCATATGGGCTTGGTTCCCGTTGAAACTTTATATTCCCAAGTATGAATAAGATAGAGGTAGATTGTGTATCAAAGATGGAAATTGAAAGAAAGTCATGGATGACTCCATTCATAGAATACTTGCTACAAGGAACCTTGCCCGAGGGAAAGAACGAGAGACGACAAGTCATTTATAAGGCCTCGTGATATATAATGCAGGATGAAATGATGTATCAGAAGGGATTCTCCATTCCCTTGCTTAGGTGTATTGCACATGACGAGATAAAGCGGGTTTTAAGAGAAGTCCATGAAGGAGAATGTAGCGACCATACATAGGGGTAGACACTATCCAAAAAGATACTCCAATATGGGTACTATTGGCCGATCGTGAATCGAGACGCTGCAGACTATGTAAGGAGATGCGACAAATGTCAGAAGTATGAAAAGATCTCGAGATCACCGCTGACGGAACTAACATAAATGGTTAGTCCATGGCTGTTTGCAATATGGGGATCGATATAATTAGCTCCTTGCCAATATCCAAAAGTGGTACGAAATACGCAATCTTCGCGGTCAATTACTTCACCAAGTGGGCAGAAGCGGAGCCATTAACTGCGATCACCACCAAAAAGGTCGTTAACTTTGTTGTGTGAAACATTATATGCCGCTTTGGTCTCCCACAAACTATCATTACTGACAAGGGAATCAATTTGAAAGTAGAGAATTCAAAGAGTTATGCCAAAAATATTGTATTGAGAAAAGGTTTGTAGCAATCGCTCATGCTAAATCGAATGGGCAAGTTGAAGCCGTAAATAAGATGATCAAGTCCATCTTAAAAAAACGTTTGGAGAAGGCTAGAGGCAAGTGGGTGGATGAGCTTTCGACAGCACTTTAGGCCTACAGAACCACCCATAAGTCCGTGATTGGCCACACTCCTTTTGCCTTGGCATACGGTACCGAGTCACCCGGTATTATTATGAAAAAGTTTGACCAATGACTTTCGATGTGGGCGACCTTATTTTGAAGCGAATTTTTCCAGTCCCGTGCATATGAATCCCACATGGGAAGGTCCCTATATCATCGAACGGAGGCTTGGAGAAGGAACCTTGAAGCTAGTGATTGTTGATGGCGTGACGCTCCCTGGAGCATCGAATAGCAAGCATTTGCATCGTTATTGTATTTAGCCTATTTCTTTTGCATTTTATTAGCAATTATTTCCGGTATATGTTTCTTTTGTTGTTCTCTTTTTCCGATATGTAATAAGACAGTTCGGTTTGTCCTTATTTTCTACAATCAGTAAAGACTTGAAGCTGTGTTTCTATCGACTATTGGTATTCTGTGTTTTATAATTCCATAGCAAAATTAGATTGCATTAGTCTATCTGGCGTATGAAAGCACACACAAAACTAAAAGTAGATCAACAAATGATTTAAAAATATGTAAGTCCTCAGAGCATGTACTAGATACTCCGAGTCCCAAGAGTGCGGAATAGAGTATAAATGATTCAAAAATCTCTAAGTCCCCAGAGCGTGGACTAGAGTACTCTGAGTCCCCAGAGTGAAGACTAGAGTATAAACGATTCAAGAAATCTCTAAATTCCCAGAATGTGGACTCGAGTACTCTGAGTACCCAGAAAGCGGACTAGAGTATAACGATTCAAAAAATCTCTAAGTCCCCGGAGGGTGGACTAAAGGACTCTAAGCCCCAAAGTGCGGACTAGAGTATAAACGATTCAAAAATCTCTAAGTCCCCAGAGCGTGGTCTAGAGCACTCCGAGTCCCCAGAGTGCGGACTAGAGTATAAATGGTTTAAAAAATTTCCAAGTCCCCAGATCGTGGACTAGAGTACTCTGAGTCCCCGGAAAGCAGACTAGAGTATAAACGATTCAAAAATCTCTAAGTCCCCAGAGTATGGACTATAGTACTCCGAGTCCCCAAAAAGTGGACTAGAGTATAAACGATTCAAAAAATTTCTAAGTCCCCAGAGTGTGGACTAGAGTACTTTGAGTTCCAGAATGCGGAATAGATTATAAACGATTCAAAAATTTCTATGTCCCCAAAGTGTGGACTAGAGTACTCTGAGTCCCCAGAGTGCGGACTGGAGTATAAATGATTCAAAAAATCTTTAAGTCCCCAGAGCATGGACTAGAGTACTCTGAGTCCTAGAAAGCGAACTAGAGTATAGAAGATTCAAAAAATCTCTAGGTCCCCAAAGTACGGACTAGAGTGTAAACAATTCAAAAATCTCTAAGTCCTCAAAGTGTGGACTACAGTACACTTAGTCCCCAGAGTGCGGACTAGAGTATAAACGATTCAAAAATCTCCAACTCCCCAGAGTGTGGATTAGAGTACTATGAGTCCTTAGAAGGCGGACTAGAGTACAAATAATTCAAAAATCTCTAAGTCCTGTGAAAGCAGACTGGAGTTTGCATGACCCATGAGACTCTGAATTTCAATTATAGATTAAATTATAAGCTAAGCGATGAGAGTCTGGGAATACAAAGAAGCAAAATTTTACTTACCAATTAAAAAAGAAGTTTCATTACAACTTCTCCGAAGTCCGGAGCCAAAAACTATCTACGATGACTATAAAAAAAGGAAGGAAAACAACTGCATGGTACTAAGTTACTTAAGTTTAGAAAAATGTGGCGAGGCAACAACTACTTCAGTTTTATTTCCCTCTTTGGCCACTCTGAAGTTTCCTCATCCACGCACCTCTTTTTGGACCCTTTGCTTCCCAACGACGGAGTACTAAAGGGAGGAGGAGGAACTTCAAAAGAAGTGATTCCACCAGGGATAATAAACTTCAGCGACCTATTTAAGGGATTGTTAAGCTCCACCACTTGAGGTTCTAATTTTATTTCGATTTTATCCTTTTTCTCCTCCTTGAGTTGCTCCTTCGTGCTGAGTATGGAAGTGTTCTCGGAAGTGCCCATGATTTTGACATCATCGTGCCCTTCGATGGGTGAAGGATCTTCGGGCTTATCTTCCTTAAGCACCCCTATTACTTGAGCATCAGGACCAAGGGTGTTGCTGTTGTGGAGTACTTCGGTCTCTTTTTCTTCTCGCTCCATGGTGACATCTCTCCTTAGAGTCAGCTCAGGGCCAGAATGATCTGCACGAATTCATTGAAAATGAATATTAAGATACGATGATCATTCGCCAAAAGTGATGACTCTATGATTTTAGAAGGTAAGGCACATACCAGCTTCCATTTGTCTCTCAGTCATCTTAAGAGTATCACCCTCTGGAATTGGGGATAGCATGTGGATGCCAAATTTAGGCTTCTCTGAATCGTAACCCACATGTTTCTTAGGGGAGATTAAGTGATGGAGTTTTGGTCAAGTCAATTGGAGGAGGAACCTGGGGCTTGAAGCCAGATGGGCCAGTGGCATGCTCTTTGTCCTTTGATGTATGGAAGCCTCTCCCAAAGAGGGCTTTCGCCGTAGATAAATTTGAGGGTTTTCTTTGCCTCAAAGCACTTCCCTCACCAGAGCCTCTTCATCAATCTCTTCGACATCTAGCTCCACTTTTTTAATTCTAATCAAAGTATCCCATGCTTTGGCTAGTGACTTGAGATAATTCTCACCAAGAAAGTCAAGTCACGGTGCATGAGGACTCTTGAACTGGCAATGAGTGGGTCAAATAAAAATTTGATTTCTTCTCTACTAGCCTCGGTAGCTACCTCGAATTGAGAGTCGGCCTCAGTGAGCGCTATCTTCTTGCCTTCCTCATAAGCTGCTTCTTTTAGCGCTTCAACCCTGGATAGCTCTTCATCGAGTTTTGTCTTTAGAAGCTGTGCTTCGACGATTTCATCGCAGTATCTTTGTGACTCTTCTTGCGCTACAATTTTCTCTTCTCTCTCTTTAAAGAGCAGCTCCTCTAGTTCCTTGACTCGTTGAGCAAGAATGTCTAACTCTTTTTGGATAGAGTCTTTCTCCAAAGCAAGAGCACTGCTGCGTTGAAATGCCTTGTTGAGTTCTTTCTTATGAGTGGCCTCCAAACGGCTAACTACCTCGGCTGTCTCCTTAGCATTTTTCTAGGTAGTCTTGAGTTGAGATTTGTATAAGGATAGCTCTTCCTCCTAGCCCTTAATGATTTCTTTATCGTGAATAGTTTTGAGTTTGAGGTGATCAATCTCGTGTTGGCGTTCAATAGATTCCGCTGAAACTTTCTCCACCAAGTGTACAAATGCATCATGCTGAATATATACATCGTTGTTGCAGGCAATGGCACTCTGTTGTGCTCTATTTGACATATCCAGGGATATGATGGATTGCGGAGAGAAATTTCAGTCCATCGAAACATATCTTCAGGAATGTAGCCTTGAGCTCGGCTAATTTTTCGTCATCAACGGATTGTGAGCGAAGGCTGGGGGAGTCTACCTAACCGAAGTTACGGATTTCTTATAAGGCTCATGAGATAGCTTGGTACTTGAAGAGCCGGAATGTTGGGCGCATGGGACTTCAGACTGGGAGCCGTTTTGAGTAGACTTCTCCCTACTATGTGCCGGATGATGAGGAGGATCATTTGGATATAAAGAATGGTTGTGGGTTCTCCTTCTGGATGACGACGATGACTTTGTGGAACGATAATCCCTATTATGGCTTTTGTCCTTGTCTTGCCATTTTCCCGATACCAAGTCTCGAACAGAATGATAAAAGATGGAGGATCCACGAAGGTCGTCAATGCAATATGTGTGCCCCATTTCGCCTGCACATAAAGTCAAATGAGGACGAGTTAGCTGGAATCGCACGATGAATGGGATTCAAGTGCATGGTGGAGTATAAGTGTTCGTGTGTGTCCTAGTGCATCCCCCGATGGACCAGTGCTTTTCGCTTTACTCGTTGGAGTTTCTCTCCCTGATGATGAGTCTGAGCGCCTTCGTCGCTTCTCGCGGGCAAATTAAATCCCATAGCCTTGGGGTTATTAGATCCATGATTCAGTATATCGTCAGGGATGGTCAAGTTAGATGGGCCCTTTAATGAGCCTTCTAAGTTTTGGGAAGATGACTTTTTCTCGATCGGAGTTATCGTGACCTTTGAAGTTCCGCCAACTTTCTTCTTTTTTAGCTTATAAGCTAGACTCCTTTTCTTTTTCAAGGGAGGTGGTGGTTGATCAAGTTAGGTTGCGTCGGCTACCGGCGTTGGCCCAGGACTTATGTTCTCATCGGTGTTTTTGATCTCGCCTTCCCCGGTAGTATCGCAAGTCCCTTCAATAGATGGCACCGAAGGTCCAGCTTGTTCCTTGCTCGTTTCCGCAGTCGTTCTTACTATTATGGCACCACTTGGAAGGATAGTCCGACGGCCCTCTTCTAGTAATCCGAACTTCGAAAGCAGACCGTTGGTAATTATATATTTAATGTCCCGATGTCCCACAAGGGTAGCTTGAATGTCTTCAACTGCCTCAGAGTATCTGACGGCTTTGGGTCATGAGCGGGTACCTGTAGGAGTTAAAAGAAATTCATAAAAGATGCACTTTAAGCCTTAAGACAAAGATTGGGAAAAAGATGAGACTTACATCCTTCTAGCCATCTTCTCGCAAAACCGGGAGGATGGCGTACGTAGAACAACTCTTGTTTAAACTGAGAAAACTTGCTCCACACGCCCATCAAGATTTGACATTTGGGGTGTGGCTCGAGGAATGTGTAGGATAGGCTATTGGTACGTCTCTTAAAGCGATAGATGTAGCGGATGTCCTTAGGAGTTGGGCATCTGAATAAGACGCTCATGAAAAGAATGTAGGTATCATGGATGAATGCGTGACTGTTCGGATGCAGTTGTATTGGGGCAATCCCAATGTACTGTAGCGCTTCACGGATGAATAAATTGATGGGTGGCATGCTTCTGGCCTAGCACATAAATTTGTTGCATGCAGTATATCCGGTTGGGGGCAAATGAGGCCAATCTTGTGCCGACAGAACCAGAACGTCTTCGAAGGGGATACCGTGGATAGAACACAATCGATAGAGGGATGATTCACCAATTTTCGAGGCTTGAGAGTCGATGGGTTTATCTAGAATGACGGCCCCATCTACGGCATCGGGAGCTGGACCTATAATCGCAACAGGTGGATCTGGGATGCCAGATATGGGGGCTGACGAAGGATTCAAAGTCCCCGCTATCTCCTGACGAGAACTTGGCTCAGGCTTGTCAAAAATAGTAGCGGAGCTTGATTTTTAGACATCTCCAAAAATCGATTGGTGTGAATAGATACCTGTTTAAGTTATACTTGAAAGATAATAGATATCAGATATAACAACAAAGTATTTCCCGTGTTATGTGTGAACTGATGCGATGATTCAAGCAAAGAGTACAGATAAATTAAAGTTTTAAAGAGTAATATAGCATGATGGAGCATTGAGTTGTCATCTCTAGAGACCGCCATACTGACGGTCACCAAAGTTTGTCCTATAATCGATAGCATAAGTCCTGGGATCGGACATTGGCATCATATGTTGTGGAGGCTATTACTCACTTTTGATGGGTTAAATTTGCATTTATAATTGTTAAAACTATAGAGTTAGTAGTCCGAACCAGTTCCATATGCTTATGTGCTTAGGTTCTTGTCATTGTTCATTGTCTATGATCAGGCGTGGGAATGTGTGGTCTTGATATATGCTATGTTCAAGTTGAGTTGATTCGGATTGTCAATGTCGATCCCAAGGCCCGATGCCGATCGACTCTCTAAACCTACATACCGATCTACTCAACTACAAACGACCGAACGACTCTTTAAACCTACATACTGACCCACTCACCTACAAACGACTGAACAACTCTCTAGACCAAAGCAACAACCCACTCACTCTCCCCTCTCTCACCCTCTAATCACCGAACACCCCACTAGGACTATGTCAAACCCACTCCTAAGTTCCTACCGACCCACACTTCTCTCCCTCAACACCGAGTGACTCCCTCGCTCAGAATACCAAACCACACCTACACACTCCTATCGACCATAATGTCACGCAAAGTTACCAAACCACACTCTCGTTCTCTCAGAGTGATCGACGGGCATTCGCTCTTAGATCATCGAACCCCTCTTTCTCTTTTCTTTCTTCACTGAGCGTCATCCTCCTTCCTCCTCCTAAGTCCCGACATCCGAGTTATGGAAATGACAACTACTCCTCCTAGATGACTTATGTCATCATTCATCGAAGCCAAGTCGAGGCCTTAACCTAAATTCCACTCTTATTCCTAATTCATCTCTTTCCCTCTTCTCAATCATCCTCTACCTATTCCAATAACAAAAGAAGAAGAGGAACCATCCACCCGAGCACTGAAACTTTGTATGTAACTCCGGATTTGGAAAGAAATTCGTAACTATAGAAAAGCTCGAGGTATGCGGTGGTTTCGAGGTTCTGGGCTGGGGATTTGTTCGAATTCGTGAGCAATTGGAGTCGTCGGGTAGGCAGTCTGGGTTCGACGGAAGGCTAAGTAATGAGTAAAGCTCGGAGAGGAGTGAGTTGGCGAGTTTGGGAAAGTAAGGTAACAGTGAGAAGAAAGAGAAGGAGTGAAAGCTGGGATTTATATATGGGAGAAGGGAGACGAATGAGCAGTACCTAATGGAACCGGTCAACACGTTTAAATGGGTTGGTGAAGGAGAATGTTGTTCGAACCGATCTTGTAGGTCGGTATTGGTATGTCGATCCACCTTTGGCCAAAAAAATTATAAATAAACAATAAATAAATGAAGTAAATAAAATATATATATACTTATAAATAAAATGGCATTGAAAAAGATAATCAAATGTAAGAGCATGGATAATAGAATATAATGTATACACGAGAATGTGTACTCATATAATGATGATCGAGGATGATGGTCTGGAGAGATGATAGATACTACGGAATAAGTGGAGAAGTGTGGGTTTGGGAAGTCCACTGCGATTCAGCCTTCGGAAGATTGTGGGTCTCTAGCTTTTAAAAAGCTAAAAGGGGATTCCAAGAATTTCTCTGAAGTTGAACTAATACAGTCAAACGACAAAAAGATCCTCCGAAGGCCGATGAAAAAACGACAGTCAGCTATGATTTAGGACGGGCAGGTTTGTGGAAACAAGGAATACTTACTGATTCAAAGCGCATCATGTTGATCCACACAATGCACTTTGGGGGGCAAATGTTACCCGGCTGCTTAACCCGGCTATAGAACGATAGTTGTAGAAGTTATAGTTAGCACCAAACAAGATTCTGGCCAATAAGAGACTAGAGATATAAGGGTTTGATGCAGTCGATGTGGTTAGGCATGTATGTGTGGCTCGGTAGGTATGGTTTGGTAAGTATGGCTCGTTGGGTATCGTTCGGCCTTGTTTCAGTATGTATCATTCGGCCTTTGCTTCAGTATGTATCGTTCGGCCTTGATTCAACATGTGTCGTTTGGCCTCGGTTGGTTTGGCACGTGTCGCTTGGGTACATATGGGTCGGCAGCTTGGATCCAGTCATAATGGCTCGGTATACATGGATCGGTCATGGTGAGAGAGCTAAGGTGGGTCGCTCGTACATGCTTTGGCATACTGGATCTGTCATGGTGAGAGAGCTAAGGTGGATCGGTCGTACATGGTTCGACATACATCGATCGGTCATGATGAGAGAGCTAAGATGGATCAGTCGTACAGGTCCGACATATATCATTTGTCATGGTGAGAAAGCTAAGGTGGATCGATCATACGTGGTTCAACATTTGTCGCTAGATACATGTCGATCGGCACCTTAACCCAGTCTTGGTGGTTCGGCATACTTGGTTTGGTATGCATCAAAGAAGACAACGAGTTACCATGGGGGTACGGTCGACGCTTCTATGCTTAGAGTCATATCGCCACTTGCTTCGAGTCATTTGAGAAGGTGCTTCGAGCCATCCTCAGGGGACCCACGGTTTGGCCAAGAGTGGATCTGTGTACCTGGGTCGGTCATCCTGGGACATCACCTGTGGGCCGAGTTGTCTAGGTTGGGCATGTGTAGGGATGTAGCCTGTCCTTGTCTATAAATAGAGGGGAAGGGTACAGTTGAAGAGACCTTTTTTTCGAGAACTCTAGGGAAACTCTACCATTTTCTATACTCTCCTCTTTTTGATTCAAACTTATATTCAAGTGTTTTGTTTACGGATTGTATCTGCATTCAAGTGATTGGAAAAGTAATACAGATTTTATTCAAAGTGGACGTAGGTAATCACGTCGAACCACTAGTATTCTCATTTCTGTTATTCTTTTTACATTCAATTGCATTATTTCTCTAATTTAATTTACTTTCTTCATTAATATCTTTACATAACTTCATTCAAGGGTGTTAGTGACCAATTTTGGTGCTAAATATGGTGTCAAAAGCACTGCTTCCTACGGGATCGATACCTTTGTTTGTTTTAAAAGTGAAGTGTCTGCCTTTTTTTATTAAAGCCTTCGAAGGAGTCAAAGCATATGTTTTCGAAAGAGGTTTTCTAAATGCTTTCGAAGGGGTTGGCATCTTATGTTTTAAAGAATAAGCTTTCGAATGGGTTTCTTTACTTATAAAAAGAATATGCTTTCGAAAGAAGGGGTTCCGACCTAGTCGAAACCCTATTGCCATTCTTTTGCCTTTCGAGTATATTGAAGTCATCAATGCCTTCGAATTGT
Source organism: Allium cepa (assembly GCA_030765085.1). Classification (NCBI taxonomy): domain Eukaryota; kingdom Viridiplantae; phylum Streptophyta; class Magnoliopsida; order Asparagales; family Amaryllidaceae; genus Allium; species Allium cepa. The sequence continues at coordinate 611,339,144 of CM060934.1, forward strand.
AGTTTTGTTTTAAAGATGTTCTAAGCTACTTCCTAAATGCTTTCGAAGGGGTCCACGGGTAGGGGTTTTGATGCTATCCTTCGGTGTTTTGGTTTAAATGCTTTGAAGCTTTTGAAAGGGATGGTGCCGACGCCATCAAGTTTTCCCCAATACTATTATATGATAAAGAAGGTTTTGAAAGAGATACTTTCGTTATATTCACTTTAACCCAAATGATATTTTTAAATATAAACCCAATGTTTTCTAAAGAGATACTTTTAATGAATTCAGAAGAGATACTTTTAATGGTTTCAAATGAGGTACTTTCAATGATTTCGGAGAGGATACTTTCAAAGGTTTCAAAAGGGTTACTTTCAATGGTTATGAAGCTATGCTTATAAGAGTTAATAATAATACTTTATTACATTCAAAAGGTTTCGAAAAAGATGTTTTAAAGTGTTTCGAAAGGTATGGGCCTATATGTTTTGATAAGAGATCTATATGCTTTCGAAGGAGGTTATCTAATGAAGTCGAAAGCAAGGTCTTGAAGGTTTCGAAAGCCTTTGTTTTCAAAACAAATAACCCAAACTCATTTTGGAAGAAAAACCATGGCATAAATAAATAAATTATTTTGAAAAGGAGTTTTTGAAGAAGTTTTCTTTGATTAAAAGGTTAAAGGGTTTAATCAAGTTATTATGTTTGCTTCTTTATATATGCATATATTCACATTGTAGTAAACCCATAACTGTATTTTGGGGAAGGGCAGAGTAACCAGCTAGGTTGGCCCAGTGGTGAATGTAAATTAAGTTAACTCCTGAATGAGTAGAATTCCATCTAGGAGGTCAGAAAGACCATAATATAGGATGCCAAAATATTAAAGGAAGATATTGGCAGGGGCTAATAGGTTCATAGTAAGCCTATGAAAATTGTGTATAGAAAATATATCGGCAGGGGACAATAGGTTCATAGTAAGCCCATGAAAACTATGTATAAATGAAGATGTCAAAAAGACGGGTTCATAATTAGCCCATAAACACTATGATTTGATATTGGCAAGGGCCAATAGGTTTATAGTGACCTATGAAAACTATATCCGGATTGAGATATTAACAGATGTCAATATGTTCCTAGTTAGCCCATGAAAACTAAGATATGAAGAAAAGATATTGGAGTTACCAATAAGTTCCTTGTTATCCCATGAAAACTAGGATAAAGGGAAAAATATTGGAGTTACCAATAAATTCTTAGTGATCTCATGAAAACTATGTAACTGGACAGGGAGTCCACAATCATTTTACTGGTTATTAGTCAGCCCATAAAAACTATTAGGTTAATTGTAACCCTATAAACTATAATTGAGACAGATAGTCAAAATGAATGGAGATGGGTAATCCTAAATTGAATCACTTGTTGTCATATCATCCTATCATATTAATTTTGATATGTTTTAACCATTGTGGATGCAGTAGCACAGTATATTGTTTTATAAAGGTTTCAGGATACCAGTGAGGGGAAAACCCATTTCGCTAAGCGGCATGGTCTCACTAGATATTTAAATGGGTTGAGATGGTAGATTACTATTCATACCGGGCTTTAGACGAATAAAGCTTCCGGAGACGTGCATGAGGCATGATAGATATCTAGAGTTCTATTTTACTTTGATTCCATTGTGTTGTTTGTAATGGCAAGTTTTTAAATTGCCTTTATATACTTTGATCATCCAAGGAGACATCTTAATATGTCGCTCTTGGCGTATATTGTAATAAATATATTTTCTCTGAACGTGGTTAACGATTGTGGGATTATGTAATGAATTGAAAATGTTTTGAAATGGAATGTGATCTTGTTTGATGTTTTAAATTTTTTCCATATTCATATATTTTTGTGTATCAATGTATCTAACACCACCTATTTGGTTACCAAGGATTAATATCTATGGGTGACTACAGCGTCTATAGTTTTTGGCCTCTAAGTAGGGGATGTCACAAAATTGCATGACACATACAGGATTAAATCATATAATACCATTTTTTTATTTTGAATTTTTCAAATGAGGAAGATAGACAAAAAATCACCAAAAGAGAACTTATCTTTATAAGAGGAAAGATGTTTATCATTTCGTCTTGGAAGCCATCTTTTGGTAATGTTCAATCCCAAGTCAAAAGTGTTTCGATATGGGTTATTTTTTACAAAATCCCAAACATAGCATGGACCCTTCTAGAAATCAACTAGCTTCTTGCCACATTGGTGAATTCATATTTTTTAATCAAGCAAATGAAAATTTGCTAAGGTTTGAATATGCTAAATGCGTGATTTAGACAACAGTAGATAAGGAATTGCCTGACTTTGTCAAATGTGGTGAAATAGACAATATCTCTTAAGTAAAAATAGGTTATGACTGAAAATCAAAGATTTGTACCCACCGTAGATGGTCGTATTACCGATACAGTAAGTAACGGCACAAACACAGTGTAAGAATTGTACGAGAAACATATACAAAGATGCCCAATAACAATGTACTAATATAAAATAGTAAGAAATTCTAAGGCTTGCCTTAGCAATTTCCTTAAAAATTTATTCGCAAAGTTTCCCAAGATATAATAGAATAATCTACACGAGATTGTAACGAGTATACCTACTCTGTGATGTGATAAAATTTTGATTATAGAATAAAATAAAGAGGAAGAAGATGCAAAAAAAAGGGATGAGGAATGTGAACAACATTCCTGTCCTTTTATAGCCTTCAGCGGTAACGTTCGTATAGAAGGTTATTTCTGTATGTATGAATCAATGCAATTGTTTGCAACATTTATTTGCAATGCCCAATAGTCGTGTCTGTTTTTTTTGAACTAACGGTTAAATTGTTTGATAAATAGAAAAACTGTTTATTTTCGTTTAGCAAAAATATAACACGGTCCAGTCTTATTGGACCAGCACCGGCCGGGTTCGGTGCGGGACGGGCGGTTAATGCGCCCGTGTGTTAGACCATAGTGACGTAGGTCCTTCCCGTCGCATAAAATTACCTAACTCTAAGGGTCAATATAGGTTGATGAAAAAGAGTATATAAACATAACAACTCCTTTCATATTTGCCAATGTAAGACTTTAAATATCTTCATTCACCTCTTCAATTCAAGGATCTCCAACAATCCCACACACGAATGACGATATTTGTCTCTCCCACATAAAGGGGAATATCATAGAATACATATGAAAAAATGCTATACCAAGATAAGTAGATATTTCACTTTGAACTTTCCCTAGTTAAAACATATCGGATATACTTGGCTAATCGATGAATTCATGTTAAACCGTCAGTCGTTGGTGTATAACCAAACAATAAGCTTTACAAAGCATTGTTTCTCTTCTCATCCAATTTCATGGTTGTATTCATTTTGGTCCTGAAAAAATTTGGATCTGTGAGTTTTTTTAGAGGATTTAAGCCTTTAATATTCTCATAGAGGCGACCCAGCTCACATTAACATAGGTGATCGCATCCGTAAAAAATATCCTATGTATACTCCACTTGACGTTTTCAAGATATGGACATAATTAAACGCATAGCTTAGCCTTTTTAATACTTCTCGATGCATGTATTCTATTGTGCACTATAGGAATAGAGTAGGATTAAGTCAAAACAAATGCATTACTTATTAAGTTGCTTAGAATTAGTTTGTTAATTGATCTTAGTTCCTGGGAACTCCAGTTGTTAGGAGAGGTTTTCGCATAAAGTAGCTTTTTGAGTTCACGCTTTTAAACCCATTCCTCTCGATGCGCTGTCAATTTTTTCTCTTGATAAGCCTTTAGTAAATGGATCCGCTAGGTTATCATTAGTTCTTATATAATCAATGGAAACAGTTTCATTTAAGAGTAACTGCATACGAATGTGTCATGATTTTCCATTATATACAAAGGTTTGCTTTCTACTTAACGTTGCTTGATTATCGTAGTGAATACATATGGCTGTTACAAGTTTAGACCAAAATGGAATATCTTCTATAAATTTACGAAGCCATTCTATTTCTTTTCCTGCTTCATCTAATGCAATGAACTCGGGTTCTATAGTGAATCGAGTTATGGATGTTTTTTAAGTAGATTTCCATGATACTGCTACTCTTGCAAAAGTAAAGACATAATCACTTGTTGATTTTGTTCCTCTGAATCTGAAATCCAATTTGCATCACTATGTCCTTCTAGGATGACAGGATATTTTAAGTAATGTAATGAAAAGTTTGTGGTGTTATTTAAATATCCAACACTCTCATAAGTACTTTTCAATGTTCCATCCCTGGGTTACTTGTATACCTGCTTAGTCCACTTGCCACATAAGTAATATCTGATCTTATGCAGTTCATGAGATACATTAAACATCCTATTACATGAGAGTATTCTAGTTGCATTGCACTCACTTTAGTGTTTTTGTGCAGTACTTTCGATGGATTAAAAGGTGTTCTTACCCATTTGATTCCATAATCTTAGAAATTTTCAATCACTTTATCTGCATTATGCTATTGAGATAATTCAATTCTGTTAGGTATTTTTATTATTTTGATTCCCAAAATACCATTTTCTACCCCTAAGTCTTTATGTCGAAATTATTGATTAACATTTTCTTTATGGTCTCTATAACCTTAATGTTGGGACCAAAGATTAGCATATCGTCCATATATATACAAATCATCGCATGTGATTGACCAACTTGTTTGTAATAAACACACTTTTCACATTCATTTATATGAAAACTATTTTTCATCATGACACTATCGAATTTTTTGTGCCATTATCTCAAAGCTTGTTTGAGTCTGTATAATGATTTGACTAATCTATAAACTTTACTTATTTCCCTTGGAAATAGAAGCTTCGGATTGCTCCATGTAATTCTCCTCATTGAGATCTCCATCTAAAAATACAATTTTGCCATCCATTCGATGAATTTCTAGATTGTAGATGGATGTAATTGCTATTAGCATTCTTATAGAGGTTATTCGTCTAACCGATAAATAAGTATCAAAGAATTCTACATCTTCTTTTTAACGATTCCTTTGGCTGCCAATCTGGCTTTATATTTGTCAATAGAGCCATCTGGTTTCATCTTCTTCTTGAAGATCTAATTATAACCAATTGGTTTTATTCCAGTGGAATGCTAACTAATTCCTAAGTTTCGTTACTTAGAATTGAATTAATCTCACTTTTAATTGCTTCTTTCAAACATGAAGATTCTGAAGACGACATTGCCTCTTTGTAAGTTTGAGGTTTATGTTCTAACATGTATGTTAAGAATTCTGAGCCAAAAGACTTGAAAGTTCTTGCCCTTATGCTTCTTCTTTATTCAATTTCGTCCTTTTAACGCTGAGTTTCATCTTCATGTGGTTCATCCCTTTATTCTCTTGTCCTTTTAGGGATAAATGTTCGATCGTTCTTTTTGTGTGGAAACACATCTTCAAAGAATAAGGCAACTCTTGACTCCATGATCATATTTATACTGATGTCATTTATATTAAACTTGAAGACTAAAAATCTATAAGCACTACAATTTTTGACGGGTCCTGGATAGTAACAGTCTATAGTTTTTAGTCCAAGTTTGACGTTATTGGGAGGTGGAGCAGAAACTTTTGCCAAGCACCCCAACAGTTTGAGGAATTTGAAACTTGGTAAGTGCCCTTTCCATAAGTCATATGGAATCATTCCTATTTTTCTGTGAGGAACCCTATTTATTATGTGATTAGACATATTTAGGGCTTCCTCCCATAAGTTCGTTAGCAGGCCTGAAATTAGAAGCATAGCGTTAACTATGTGTTTTAGAGTTCTATTCTCTCTCTCGACGGTATCATTTCATTATGATAAATATAGGGTTGTTCTTTGATGAATTATTCCTTTTTCTTTATAGAATTATTCAAATGGTGGTTCATATTCTCTACCTAGATCTGATATTAATATCTTGATCTTTTTGTTAAATTTATTTTCTACTTTAGCTTTGTATTTTATAAATGATGTAATTCATTCATCTTTACTATTTAAAAGATATACATAGCAATAGCATATGTAACCGTCAATGAATGTGATAAAGTACTTTTTCCTACCTCTTGTAGGTAATGATCTGAAATCACATAAGTCAGTATAAACCATTATCAATAGTTCAGTACACCTATCGATAGTATGAAATAGTTTTTTGACCATTTTTTCTTCCACACATATCTCACATTTGTATTTTTCATCTACTTGAAATTTTAGAATTAATCCTAGATTTGCAAGTTTTTTCATTTTTCAGAAATTTATATGCCATAATCTATCCTGTCATATAGAGTTTCATGCACAACCAAATAAGAAACTTCATTTTTATTCATCGCATAATCAGAATATGTAGTATTTTTGTCGTCTACATCTACATTTGCCTTAAACATGCCATCACATAAATATCTGCTTTCTATATAAATTCCAACCTTGGATAGAACCATCTTGTCTGACTCGAAGACAGTTGGAATTCCTTCTTTGACAGTACAAATCAAGAGATTAGTTTCTTTCGTATGTTTGGAACGTGAATCACGTCATTCAATGTAACATTATTTCCAGAGGTGAACTTGAGGATGACTATGCCACTGCCCATGGAAACTATAGAATTACGTATGTAGAATTTTCCTCCTCGATCGAGTTTGTTGTAAGTGAAAAACATGGATTTATCAGAACATACATGTCGAGTGGCACCTGTGTCAAACAACTGCTATGTAGGATTGTGAACCAAATTGTATTCTGACACGACTCCATAAAAGTTAGACTCGTCCACTTCTATTTTGTCCACCATATTTTTCTAAAAATTATTCTCCTTCTTGTGTTTGTAATCTTTATCGGCGGGTACCGTCTTACCACAAACCCAACAGTTGCCATTAAACTTCTTGGACTGCTTATTTTCATTGGGTTTCTTTTCTGGTGATTTTCTCTTCTGTGAGAAATTCTTCTTCTTTTATTGTTAAAGTGTCCTTTCTTCTTTGACCCTTCTGTAACAAATGCCTCCTCGCTTTTTTGTTGTGTAATTCTACGGTTATCTGCCTCTATCTACGGTCTAATGATGAGGACTTGTAAAGAAATCTCCTTTTTTATGCTTTAGATAGTTACGGTAGTCTCTCCATGATGGAGGCGACTTTCATGTTATTGCTTCAACCAAGAAAGATTCTCCAACTTTATGGCCTTCTGATTTAAGTTCATTAATGATAATTTGTAGTTCATGCAGTTGAGTATTTACAGATTTGGAGTTTATCATCTTGGAGTTCATGAATATGTCTAGGATGAATTTCTTCAGCTTGAAATTCTCTATTTAATATTTTGCGGCAAGTGTGTTCCAAAAAGCCTTTACTTTCTGATGAGGCCGATACCCTTTGTACAACATCTTGTCTAGACGGTTTAGAATGTAATTCTTGCGTAAGAAATCTGAACGTTTCCAGCCGTCAACAACCAGAAACACTTCTTTGTGTATTTCTCTAGTTTCGCCAAGTTTTGGCACTGGTTCCTCCTCTTTGAGATATCTTTGCGAACATATCATAGTTAGATAGAACAACATCTGATTTTGCCAAGTCTGGAAATCATCACCATCTCCTTTGAATGGACCAGGTCTGTTGTGAGTAGAAGTTTCTACTGATAACTCAATTGTTATTATTTCTATTTCAGTAAAAAACTATAAAGTTGTAAGATGTAGATGGTCGTATTATTGAAACAGTAAGTAAGAGTAAAAATACAACGCAAGAATTGTACGAAAAACATGCACAAGGATGCAGAACAACATGATACTAGTATAAATTAGTAAGGAATTCTGAGGCTTGCCTTAGCAATCTCCTTAATACTTTATTTACAAAGTATTCCAAGATACAACAGAATAATCTGCACGAGATGGTAATGTGTATGTCTACTCTATGATGCAATAATGATTTAATTTTAGAATAAAACAAAGAGGAAGAAGATGTAGAAATGGGATGAGGAATGTGATCATCATTCCTCCCCTTTTATAGCCTTCAACGGTCGCGTCCGTTCAGAAGATTGTTTCTGTTCGTCTGAATCAATACAATTGTTTGCAACTGCTATGCTTGTTTACAACAGTTATTTGCACGCCCAACAGTTGTGTCTATTCATTTTGTTTGCAATGGCCAAACCTGTTTGCAATAATTATATGCAATCCCCAACAGCCATGTCTATTCATTTTGAACTAACAGTCATACTGTTGAATTTAAACTGAATAACTATTTATTTTCATTTAACAAAAATATAACACGATCTAGTCTTATTGGCACCGCACCGGTTCGGTTCAGGATGGGCGTGTATGTTAGACCATAGCCACACAGGTCCTCCCCATCGCACAAAATTACCTGAACCTAAGGTCCAATATAGGTTGATGGGAAATAGTATATAAACATGACTACTCCTCTTATTTTTTCAAATATGGGACTTTAAATATCTTCATTCACCTCTTCGATGCAAGGATCTCCAACACTCATTGTCATTGTTTTAGTCAAAACATACTAGTGTAGAGAGAAGTTGCTAGAAAAAATAAATGAAGATGAAGCTGTTCAGTCTAGAGAAGTACAATAGACTAACCTTAATGCTAAAAAGAATACAAGATGTGGGAAAAGAAAAAAAACGGTTTATAATATAAAAAACTGAACTTTTACCAATAGATTTAGTTCATACTTCTATTAGGGAATGGTCGACTACAACATTTATTTCTAGCAACTCCAAAAACTCAACAGCCTATGAGAATGAGCAAAATGAAAAAGCATGTCCCAAACAAAAAACATTCCATCCCTTTCATTATCTGCCACCCGTGACCCTACCTCCTCTTTATACGTAAGCAGTAATATCCAAGCTTGCTTATGCATGCAAACATATAAGTTAAACCAGTTACCCGAATGTACTTCACTCTCTAATAAATATGAACTGCTTTAGGAATTTGATGTAGAAATAGATTTGCTACAAAAAAAATCATGGTACTATAATATCTATCACTGTAAATTCTACAAATCCTATCCTCCCAACACTTCCTCATCTCACTTTTGATCGTACCAGCCTAAACCACTACTAAAACAACCCATCTCTATACCATAATATCGAAAAGTATTACTAGGTAATACTGTTTGGTAATACGAGTAATAAGGTGATGTTTGCTTACACACATGAATATTCCCTTGGGCTAAAACTGATACGTGTTCCAAGATCAAATAAAACTCACATGTACTTACTCAGTATCGACACAAAGAAATAAACACATGCATCTTCAGGATAAAATAATACTCAATGTACAGATAAAGTATACCCGAAACATCACAAAGTCATACATATAATGAAACTACGTAATATAAAATGATATACAACTATACTGTGTAACTAGTCTCCACTACGCCTAGATAACATAAGTTATTCTCTTCATTCTTGTATCTAAAATGTCTTGGACTGACCTGAGTATTAAGTAAATAACACAAGGCCCGGACTATGTCTAAATGCAGATGTTACAATATATATATATATATATATATATATATATATATATATATATATATATATATATGATATAGCCTTAAAATGTCAAAAAACAGCAACCATCGTAAAACCATGCATAAAGATTTCATCATCCATATAAAATCATATTAATCTATAGAAACAAGGTCCAATAGTGAATCACCCATATTTATAATCATCATCAAAATGCAGAAATCGACAAGAAAGATTGGTCTAGCACACATCAATGCCCTAAATATATATATATATATATATATATATATAAAGTAGACATTCTCAGGTCCTTTGAACCCATAAAGATAAAATAAACAACATCCATATATTCAATCAATAAAGGATAGGCCATCTGCTTGAAAAGGATAGGCCATCTGCTTGAAAAGGATAGGTCATCTGCCTATCAATTATATAGACGGAAGATGCAGGGATTGAAAATGCACTCGACATAGTCTCATGTATAATCACATCTCATCATCTCAAGTAAGAATATAAGTAATATGTGTCTATCTACGATAAACACTGGAACCAGACAAGAGATTGGTAGCACATCTGCATGCTCTAGAAGGCATATGTGTGTTCGTCTAACATAACTCCTACAGCCTTAGGTTAGCTTCCCTCATAACCATTACGTGATCCACCAATGTGCTTATATACGTGAGGATTCAACTTGGTCATAACCCGACACATGCCCCTATGACAACAAACTGTTGGCCTAGGTGATACATGGGCGAATGCACACAACGATAACACACAACTATAAATGTAGGTTGTCATGGATTCAAGATGTGTCATGGATTCGAGATGCAACCCTGCAATCAGGCTAATGGACAATAGCCTAATCTAGTTCGCTTTTGAATCGTAAATGGAGTTGGACAGTGATAGATAAATAGATACTACCTATATATATTGGTCGACACAACCATATATATGTGCCGACACACGGCAATATGCACGAAGCCTAGCTCACCACAGTGAGCTCCACATCATAGTCTATTCGTGCTTATCCCCATGTGAGTGTCATCCACGGGAAAGGAATAACCGAATAAATATCACAACCGTATCTCATACTACCACGTGCTATTAATCCATTTATTCAATGCTCACTAATCACACTCGCTCCATCACAATATTCTACATCATGAGTCATAGGAGTAACTAGAAAATATTACCAAATGTCCCATACCAAATGTTATTCCTAGTCCGTTTACTCAAATTCCTCGTAATCTAGAATCTCCTCAATATTAGTCTATATAACGAATCTAAAGACTAATCAAAGAAATATTATCGAAATTTCATATTAGGAGTCATTATAACTCCGTCTATTCAGATTCCTTATCACATGGAAATCGAATCATCAATAACATTTAAATTTAATCTAAAGAACGGATAAGAATAATATAATAAATCTTCTCAAAATAAACAATAAAATATATAATAAATTCATCATACAATTTATATACTCAGTGTTCAAATAAAGGTCATATAATTCTAATACGTACAATCTTTATATTTATTTATCTAAAGCTACCAAATTACTTTACAAATCTAAATATAATCCATAAAAGCCTCTCTTTAATTTTCTCATTTTTAGATATTACTTTTGAAATAAATTTATAACTTCATCATAATTTCTTTTATTTCCAAACCTTAAAATCTAGCACAAAGCCCTTGTTTTTATGAAAAATCATTCATAAAACATATTAAAATCACTTAAAATTATCTGAAACCTTCTTATGATTTTATAGAATCAATTAATATACTTTAAAGAATTTATGTATATCAAATATAAATTTTCTTTTTATTTAAATACACTGAATATGTTATATAAAACTCTTATTATAAACTATGAAATATATTTCCAAAAATCTTAGAAATTAGTTAGAAAACTTTATTTCTTTTTCTGAAATTATATAAGATTTTTAAGCAATTATTTAAATTCAAAATCGAATTTTCTTTAATAAATCAATACCTTTAATAAACTAATTAATATTCCATTTAAGCAAAATAATTTCTCTAAAATAATCTCATATTTATAATGCATATATTTTCTACTTATCAGATCATTTTTATTTTAAATTTTAATTAAATTTGTTAAATATAAATACATAGGCCAGTGCATTGGCCTGGAACACTCCAAGCAGCGCAGAACCGGTCGATAGGTACCGGTCAACCGATGACGGTCAACCAGTGTGCCCCAAATTGATATTCCGACCAAATTTTGACTTCATCTCCTCCATCCATTTTTATCCCCTCCTCCAATTCGATGTACTCACACTACTATTCATTCATACTTCAATCCAATTAAAACTAACATATTTAATAATTACATAATTTAAACATAGATTTGTGAGTATAACCACTCACCTCTAAGCTTTCTACTTCATCTTTCCTCTTTATTTGCAAATTCCATAACTCCAAACAATAACTTCTTCATAGACAAGGTGCAATACGATGTTGAGACATACATATATTAATTTGAGAATTTATGGGATTTTATTTGATTTTTAATTTGAATTCTAAAAGGGGAGGGTTTTCATTTTTTGTTTCCTAAAGTACAAAGTTAGAAAAAATATAAGGAAGTATTCTTGAAGTTGATTATTAAGGGGATACGACTTTCAGAGTTGGAAAAGTGGATACCGAGTTTGTGGATTTGGGATTGTATAAATGAATTGGCATCTCATATATTGAAACAAATATTTTCTTTTCATTTCCTTCTTTCAAAACTATTCCCTATTCAACTCAAAAGTCTATTAAACTACAAATAAAAATCATATTTATACCCCTCTAGTGATTTCTCAATGTTATGAAATTTTATAAAATTTATTTCCCATATTTTAACCTGTTTTAATTTACTTATTCTTTAATCACATTTTAAATCCATTTATTAAATGATTTCCCAAAATTCCTTATTAAAATAAAATTCCCTAACCTTTTGAAATATATTCCTACTCCCATTTATAATCAATATTAAACTTTTATAAAATTATTCAATCGCTTTTAATATATTTCAAATCATTTAAAACTCAAAATATCAATATTAATCTATAATATTAAGTTTCATCATTTATTAATTTAAACCACAAGTTTAGAATTTTAAATTTTCCCAAAATAATTTATTTCACAATATATTTAAATAATTCTTTCCCCAAACAACTTAAATTTCATCAATAAATGTTTTATCACTAATTTCCATATTTCCAAATACTTCCAAGTTATTACTAATTTAATCTCAAAAATCCATTTTAATTAATTAAATTAGCATTAATAACTTTAATTGGTTATGTCTCAACGCCGGGTTGTTACAATTCCATACCTCCTACCCTACCTCACCTAAAAAACTTATTGTCACTACCTTTTCACCTCTTAACACTCTTCAATCTTCATATATAACAAACTACAACCATCAACCACAACTCAACCCTTATCAAAACATTCTTCTACATGGAAATATCTTTATTATCCTATGTCATAATACTATACCTCTTCGTGTCCTTTTAACATTTCTTCCTAATATCTTTGATCTTGATGTATCGGTCCCATACAACCCATAATCTACTCCTAACCCATCTAATTTCCAATCATACTTACCTATATCTGAACAAGAACCTAAATCCAAAGGTTAAAAGGATAAACACAAAGCATCCATTCCTAAGCTTAAGAAAAAGAAATCAAAAAAGATCAAAAAGAAAAAACTTGCCTTAGATTCCGTTGATATAGATAGTGAAAAAAGTTATATTATAGATGAATGACTAGAAGGTTACATTTGAAGATGATGATGTCCTACCTATGGCTATATCACCAGGCTCGGCCCCTATGGCAAAAATAAATCCAATAAGCATTCATGTTAGACAATATAGGAGCTTAGAACATAAGAGGGGCACATTTACAACTCAAGCAATTAAAAACCTTATCTTCTTACAAAAACTACAAATGGTTGGTATGCTTGAAACAATAAATCATGAACTTACTGTCAATGCTTGTAAATTCATCAAGCTAGACTGGTCATATGACGACAATCTAACTGCCTCATTATAAGGTAGAATGTTACTTACGTGGAATCCCTTGATCTTCGGTGCTTCCCACAATTCTATCTACCTTTTAAATCCTATATATTAAAGCTACCGAACTTCCCTCCTCTCAATCTGCCAACATTAGCTTTATGGATGCTGCTAATAACATGTATATGAGGCTGAACATGCATAAATCCCCACGATCACTCAAAGACTCTATCAACCAATGGATTGCCTTAGGTAACTCTGTGTAGTCAAAGCGTTTAGTGGTTCTAGCGGTGGAAGTGCAAAAAGTTATAGTAGAAAATAGCAAAATTGCAAAAAGCTTTATTAGATATAAAGCCAAATATTTAAAGTTAATCATTCTCACATCGTTTGTCTAGGAAAAAATACTGTTCAATCCTATATAACAAAACCGAGGAATATCATGATTTACGTAGTCCAAAATTGATGACTATAATAGATTTCTAACTTATGTTGAGCATTTATGCCTCAAACATGGTCTTTATCTTAACTTCGTTGATTTGGTTTAAAAGAGAAATAGTCAAATCAACCTTTTTACATTATTGTTGCTAAAGAAGATGCTGAAAAAGCCTTGATTTATCAGGTTTAGTAGAAAATAACCGAGTTCAAAGTGGATCTTCTATTCAGTAGCAATAAATTGAAAAAGTGTAGCGGTCGAAGAGCGCTAAGCTACAGCGGGGATTTTGTAGGGCTTTTCGGGGCTTTAACTGTAAGGGGGTGACTACAATTGTATGTTTGCTTCCCCTCAAAGAACTAGTGACACCCCACTTACATTAAATGATAGGAGTCCCCTCAATCAGACCATGCAACCAGCCTCCTGCTTCCCAATACCAACTTTTGATGCTATATTTACCTAGAACAACAATAATATACTCGACAAAAGGACTTTCTGTACCCTAGATCACTCTTTCTATTAGTATTCATATGCTTAAAGTTTGGCCCACCATATCAATACACATCCCTACCACTGTCGTTTCGACCACACACCTGTTGCAACTGGTCTAGCCTGCGATGGAAGATATGCGTGAATTTCAAAAAAAAAAAATCCCTTATTGGATATATATTGGACCTATAAATAAGGGTGAGCATTCGGTAGGTTCACTTGGTTTTGAGGTAAAAATTTTCAAACCAAACTGGAACAAAAAAATCAGAACCGAACCAAATTAATTTCAATTTATTCGATCGGTAGCCGATTGAAACAAACTAAAAAAGCAAGATAAATTACCATAGGTTATTATTCAAATGATCGATTTACTTAAAGAAGAACATAAATTTATGTTTAGAGGAACTATTTTGAGTTCTTTTTTAAGTTTATAAGAAAAATTAACATAATTTCAATAGATAAAGTTTGTTTTTATTACTAGACAAATTATTAAGAGTACTATAATGCTATGAATTTGGATAATATAATAAAAGTTTGGTTAATTCGGTTAAATCGATAACCAAAATAAAATTATTTTACAAACTGAGTTCAAATCGATACAATTTCATAACCATATCGAACCAACTGAAATGAATCAGTTTTTCGGTTAATTTGATTCGAACCTAATATTGCTTACCCCTACCTATGAAGTCTAATTTATTTAGAACATTTCTAAATTTAATTTAAATAAAACCTCTTATTTCATTTAACTTTATAAATTATAGATAGTATTTTATTTAATTTATATTCAATTAAATATGATAATATACATATGATCAATACATATATGTATGTGTGTGCATGTGTAATATAATAATCCGTGCAAGGTATAACATGCATGTATATAAATATTGGAATTTACATCTTGACGAACATGTTAGCTCATCCTATATGTATAGAATGTTATCCAAATATATGTATGTATGTAAACTTGTTATTTATGTAAATATTAAAGCTATGTAAAATTATATATTAACCAAGCATAACATCCTTGGTTCAACAACAACAATAATTATTTAACAAAACTGTTTTGGCCAGAGACTTTGGCATTGAGTTGACCGTGATACTAACCCCATGTAACTGAAGAGACGAATCTTCTCTTGAATAGTGCTTCACTTCCAATACTTCCACTCGACCAACCAGTGGTCAGTCGATGGACATCGTGCCATAAGTTGACTATAATCAAAGGGAAGCTTTCATATTGAAGATCCATAGTATTCTCAAGTCGAGAGAACTATGTAAATCAGCCACATCGATATTTTCTGTTCGACCTTCATTATATTAACTAACAAAAAACTATCGAGTGAATCATCCAATACTATCAGTACGTAACCCTTAGGTTCCTCCAGCACTCTTGAGTAATACACTGCCCAACATTTGGAGACCGTTACATTCTCTAGTCTCAACATTTACATCGATATCCAGTCTCGATGCATCTTGATTGGGAATATTTAAAATGGTATATTTATTTTCATTGTGATGAATTACTCACAGTTACAAATTTGAAACTACCATCACTAAACATACCATTTATGTATTTTCTATTAAATATAATTTTAATTAAATTAATTAATATAACACATTATGTCAATTACATGATAGAAAGAAAGCATCTTTATTTAGAATAAGATTGGTCAACATATATATGTAACAAATTGCATAATTTCCCTTAGGGCGTACCCTTAACTCTGTCACTCTCCCACTTGCACTTGGATTAATTATGGAATCGTATTCCAACTTCTCCAATTGATTTTTTTAAAACCGATCAGGTTAGTCCCTCAATGAATGGGTATGCTATTATGCTTTAATAATATACTCCATCAATTAACTCTCTCGGATGTTGATAAACTGCCTTATCATGTGAAATAATTTGGAGTATGTTTTCGACTACTGGTGAGCTCTAAATTCTGTTAGAGCTATACCATGACATTGTTATCACCCTTAGCTTAGTTATAAATTTGGGCATTTATATACATTGCTTTTTCTTATGGTGCTATTCCAAACGATGTGTTTAGCCTTTCTTACTGAATTAGCTACAGTCCTCTATTTGGAACATTTCTAACTTAAAGATTCTTAACTTGAATTTATTATTGACATATTATACTCAATATCGCTTATGAAATTTTGATCTTTTATAAGAATTTCATTGTTTCTATAAACAGCTCTCAAATATTTCATTAATACATGAGAATACTTCAAATAACCACTTACTGATGTCAATTTGGATTTGATATTTGCTTCTATATTAAATACATAAACAAATCATAGACGGTATAACATGTATAACAATTCCTATAGCTAATGCTTACAAAATCCATCGTACATGTTTCGTATTAAACATTTTAATAAAGTGACCTTTAATATCAATTTGGGGAATTCCTAATATCTTTATACTCGCTATAAAAGAGATCATTTACAAATCCAACATTGAGCATTAAAACAACTGTGGCTAGTTTTAATACAAGTACATTGTTAAAAATCAATGATGTGTTGTTTACTCATTGTTTTAAAATATCAATGTAGCTAATAACATTCTTTCTAATGAACACATGCTTCCTCTGCAATTTGACCGAAAATCCAACTATTTAATATTTTTATCAAAATACTTAATCAATTTTAATGCTTATAAAATGATACTTTTGTACCATTTCTTGGATCATATCCAAAAACTCACAACCTTTCTATCGCTCCCACTAACTATGAGACACTTTGGTTGTTTTGTGTAGATAGTTCATTATCAATCATTATTTAAAATTTTTATTTTAGCACATATATACCAAAATACTCTTAGCAAGCGATGATCTTATAAGTAAATCCAAATAATTTGATCACATTGAATGATGAATCTATTATGCTAATTTCAATAACTAAAATTTATGGGATTATTCTATCAGTATTGCTAATGCTAATTTCAATAACTAAAATTTATAAGATTATTCTATCAGCATTGCTCATTTAATTCCAACTGCATTAGTCTTTTACAAAAAACATCATCGCGGATGATGGATCACATCCCTTCGGATATGACTGCCAAAATCATGTTTTTATAACGTGCTTGGAATTCTTTCAGATTTACGCATCATACCATATCATAGAGTCGAGACTCTTAATTCTTTAATTAAGCACCTAAGGATTATATATTTTCGACACTGATAAGAAACTCATGGTTTCTCTTCAATATGTGAGACTACTCTCTATTGCGACGTGTTTGTTTAGTTTGGTTAAATTCATTTCACCTCATGTAATAGGTAATTTTGGATCATATCAATTCCATTTCACTATCAATAATTTCCCAAAAAATTCCTTAGCTATGAAGTTGGTATTTCTTGAAACAACTATTATTTCTCGGTGCAAAGGAATAGGTATTCATAAACATTTTATAAATTTCCTTATATATAAAACTGATTTGGTTTTAATTTACAAAACTTATGTTCAAAACATAAATATGTCATCCAATAACAGTCCTTTTGAAACTCCTTTTAAGCATATTCATAAAAGATCCCTCATAAACAATTATTACGTGTAGACTTTCGACTGGCACAACCTGCCAAGTCCTTGGCCTAAGACATGTTGGGTTTTTTATCTTGTATGATTTTGCAAATAATTACTTAAATGAAATAATGTTAACCTTGGGTGCTACTCCAAAGTAAATGACTTTTAAAAAGAAATTAACTCAATTTCACTCAAATTTAATCACACTTTGTCTAACGAAGTTCGATTACTCCATATTAATACATCATTATGTATCACGGGGAGGAGTGGCTTTTGAGGTTGATGTTTATTCATTTTTAGGTACGTTCAGAACTCTTTCCAATATACTCACCCGTTCAATCAAGTCGAATCATTTCTATCGCATGTTATATTATTTACTTCTAATGTATATTCCATGGGCTTACCATAGACTTATACATGTGTATCAATACACATGTCCATGTATGTGACAAATAATCAACGAATATGATGAAGTACATGAAACCATTTTGGTATTAATAGACTTACGATTGCATACATCTATATATATCCACCCAAAGAGTTCATCAATTCTTATGATGCTCCCACTAAATGGGTGCATAGCCTTAATTGTTTGAGATATAATTAACTAGTATCATATGATTCATAATTATATAATAAAAATTATTTCTCAAAACTACAGCTTAGTCTATAATTTCAAAAAATTTGTAAATAATTTTAGATACTTCGGTATTTTCAATTGCATTGGTTTTATTGTGAAAACAAAAACCATACTATAGTTTTATTCCATAACTAATATTCCTAATATTTACACTGAAATATAATTATCAATTTTTTAGTCAACGCCGAAAAATAGTCATTATTGCATAAATAATGTTTACGAAAATATTTTCGTAACTTGATGTAATCAATAAGTGTTATATGGCAAACTCCCACTAGTTTATTTATTTCATTTACTATAACTAGTTTATGGCGGAGAGTTCTTTGATCAAATATTTTTAATTCAAAGAAATAAATCTCATCGAAAATAATTTTATATGCGAAATACATTTTGGAACATATATCATATTTCTCATTCCAATGTTAAGTATTAATTATTATTATTACAATTTTTGTTTTTCAATGTCCCTTTATGAAGCAGAAGTGATTATCCACTCTCTTCATCTCAACTTTATCTTAAATCATATCTACTCTTGTACACACTCGTTTTCTTTCTAAATGGTTTGCACCATTCAAAAGTAAACCGTTTCTACAACATCATAACGAACTCTTTGTAAAAACACACTCGATCATGCTTAACAGTTAAGGATATCAAATATGATGCACCTTACGTAAACTGATTAAATTGAAATTTCAGTGATCATATTCATAGAACTTTCTTGTAGTTTTGGTCCGGTGTTACATTTAACATAATAAGAACCTTCTATAATCAAAAAAATTGAATACTTGATCTCATGGTACCATTTGTTAGCTTATTTCGAATGAATTAACTTCATCTAAGTACCATACATTATGAACTGTGACTATCCCCATATAACACTTATATGCGATAGTACATGGATCAAATATCCATATCCTTGTATTGCTTTTAGAATTCAAAAATCATATAATGCAATACACGGTCTCAACTGAATAAATACGTAAGAGACTGTATTACGACTTATAAAGTGGTTGTAAAAATTGGCACTTGCATGGGTATATAGAACATTAACATGCAAGAAGTATTAATTAGTAAGTATATGTTATATTTCTATTTATCAATCTTCATTCAGTCCAATTGTATATCTTGGTTGATAAACATTTTATCAATAATATTAAATGCACAAATTTATCAATGTAGATTATTATAACATCATATAGCATATATTATTATAATATTAGAAAGATTAAATGTTATCTTTTCATTTTTCTAATAA
Source organism: Allium cepa (assembly GCA_030765085.1). Lineage (NCBI taxonomy): Eukaryota > Viridiplantae > Streptophyta > Magnoliopsida > Asparagales > Amaryllidaceae > Allium > Allium cepa. The sequence goes on from CM060934.1 coordinate 611,358,960, forward strand.
GGCTCTCATTACCCCTTTATGTTTCACTAACCCTAAGTCGAAATGTAGAAGTCTTTCGACTTCACTAGTGGGTATTAGAACTCATATGCCTTGGGATTCTAACCTTAAGGAAAGCTCAATGAATCATAAGTCAGTATATGATGGATAACTCCTTATCTATTGTATCACATACAACTCATAACCTATGTTACCTTATCCTAATACCACCTTTACCTTGAAAAAAGCTCAACAAGTAAAGTGAAATTATTCACTTGGACCTGCCATTTTGTGATGGCATAAGTATAATGCACATACCTTAAGGAAAGCTCAACAAATATATGCAGTTATCTCAACTTGTCTATTCAATATATTAATAATACTACACATAACATCCCTAGCTTGAGGAAAGCTTAACAACTAAAGAGTATGCAAGTAATATATTAATATATAAATGATAGAGGACAACTCTATATTAAAGATTCATAATCTTCAATATATTATATTGAGTGATATACACTTATAGAATAATGTATTTCTTATGAAATACCATCTCGATTCAAGTGTCGGACACATCGAAAATCAAGGTATGCGTAAATTTACGTATGTATTTCTATTTAGGATTTCTTAATGTTCCACGTTTGATTTATACATTCATACTATATAAGTTTTATTATTATATAACATTTATATTTCATATTACTTATATAATAATCTATATATAGTATTATATTAATTTAATCATGTTTAACTAATTTTAAATTAATGAATTTTTTTAATTAATTTCATATTATCTTAATATAACATTTATAATAAATATTTGTTATGTACTATAAACTTTATAGTATAACATATATACCATATATATGTGTGCGCATTATTTAATTTATTTTTAATTTATTTTTTAATTAATTAACAATTAATTTATTCAATTAAACAATTTTAATTAAATAATATTAATTTCCAAATTCAATTCATATACATACATGTATACTTATGTTATTTTAAACATTTTAAAACAACACAGCATATATCATAACATATAATACATGTATACATTTATAATTAATTAACTCATTTAATTAGTTTACTTTTTAATCTTATTAATCAATTTAAATTTTCAAAATTATTATTTATTTTCAAACATTTTGAGTTTTTTATTACATTACAGCTTTTATAATATAAGTATATCTTATTTTAAATTTAACTTTTAAATTTAAAATCTTACATTTTTAATTCTAAAATAACTTTGAAAATCAACCTATGGCGCAATTCAAATTTAGGTCTTTTCTATTAGGGAAAACCTTTAGGCTCTGAGCTTAATAGTTAACCCAAACATGGCTAATTTATAACCTATAGGCTATTGGGCCCCAATATCATCTTTGAAACTTAACGAGCCCGCAACAGAAGATATGAATGAATTTCAAGAAAATTCCTTATTGGATCTATATTGAGTCTATGAACTCTAATTTATTTAAAACATTTCTAAATTTAATTTAAATAAAATCTCTTATTTTATTTAAATTTATAAATTACAGAAAGAATTTTATTTAATTTAGGTTTAATTAAATATATTAATAAATATAAGTATCATATATATACATACATATATCTATGTGTGTGTGTGTGTGCATGTGTAACATAATAATCCATGCAAGGTATAACATGTCGGTATATAAATGTTTGGATTTACATCGTAACAGACATGTTAGCTCATCCTATATGCATTGAATGTTGTTCAAATATATTTATGTATGTAAACTTGTTATTTATATAAAAATTAAAACCATGTAAAATTACATACATGCATATATATATGTGTGTGTGTGTATGTATGTATATCTTATATGCAGAAATATTAAAGATTTACATATATATATACATATTGTTGCATTAAATATTAGATTCATATATGTGTATATGATATATAAAGGGTTTTTTAAATAATTTTACACATATAAATATATATGTATGAAATACTGTAATAAAATTATTGTTATATGTATACACATATACACACATACATATATATAATATATAATATCTAACTATGTATATGTATGTGCGTATACATATGTATGTGTGTATGTATGTATATTAAAATATATATTTTTAAATCTTTCCAAATAGAATGCACAACACAGAAAATTTATTTATATTTTACTACATTAATATATATATATATATTAATTGATTATTTGAAATACAGTAAAATAATAATAGAAAAAAATTCATGTTAAATTATTCGAATTTTAAATTTTTATAAAACAAAGCATGATATTTTACAACTACAAAAAAATTCAAAATTTTTTGAGTCAATAATAGTTTTATTAATTAACTAATTTCCAATGTTTATTAAATTTAATTTAAAAAAATATAAAATATGATTTTTAAACTTAGAATATTTGGCTGAGAGTTTAAATGATGATAAAAAAATTAAAATTTAATTTTCAAAACATATTTTATTTTATATGATTTATTTAATTAGTATATTGATTTAAATAATATTAAATAAAATATTAAAAATTAATTTACAGCCATCGAAAAATATAATCTATGCAGATATCCATTTATAAAATATAGGTTCAACTAATAACATGGTATGATGATATAATTAAATACAAGTCATATAATTAAAATTAGGTAGTATATTAATACACATATATATTACTTAATAAAATTTATTTGGCCATGCATTTTATATTTATATACATATATATAAATGTGTTTTTTAAAATATATTAAAGCATGCTTGTAAGCAATCCAACATGTGACAACATCGAAGATAGATATAATAATTTCACCTAATTGGCAATACAGTAATAAGACACATACACATATATGAATAATATAATGTTATCTAGAAATTATAAATCATATAGTCTAGTAAATATATACCTGATACTAATACCTTAGAGCACTCTTTATATTGATGAATTCTCTCTCCTTTGAAATCTTCTCGTCTTGGCATATTGTTAATCCTTGAATTGTAGACCTCTAGCCATCCAATAACTATCGCCTTTTAAATTGATTTGTGATGAATTTGTTGGAGCTCCATGTTAATATGATCAACCAGTGGTGATGGAGAAATGGTAGCCCAAAAGTCCTTTTTGCATTAGGGTTAGGGATCCTTTTATAGTGGAAGAAATAAAGAGAAATATGGATCGCATCTCATACCATTTCTCATCAAATCTCAACCATCCATCTCCAAACCCCTCTAGCCTTTTTATCCACCTCTCACAAGCCCTATTGCTGTCGAAATAACATCTTAACATCATGGGCTAACAGCCTATTTAATCCCAAATAAATATCATTAATTAAATCTAATTTATTTGCTTGTCTATGTCACATATCGATAGAAATATGTACAACAATATTTATTCCTCAAATCATATTCAAAATTTAATAACTAATATTTCATAAATATTAATTAACTTATAACGATTATAAACTAATTAAATTCTTTGGTCTAAAGAGAATTCATCATTCTGGTTGTACAACTCGTTATGTGTAAATTCGACCAATGATTAACATCGAACTATTCGATGTTAATATTCACACGTCGCTTAGCAGGTGGTGTGACATTTTGGTCAAATTTATCGCTTCAGTAAAATCTAATTTTATATTATTAAGCGTTACCCAGTTGTAACATTTATTTACACCAATTCTCTTTGTCAAAACTATATCACTTTGGACTTATGGAATTTGGTAATGGTCAAATTTCCAACATCATTCATATTCAACTCTATAGTCCAAAAACACAAAATCCTTGGTTCAATAATAACAATTATTATTAACCGAACTACTCTAGGCAAAGACTTTGACTGTAAGTTGACTTGAGTTGACCATAACACTAACTCCATGTAACCGAGAAGATGAATCCTCTCTTGAATAGTGTTTCACCTTTGATGCTCATATAACCGAATAGTGCGCTGTTGGATCATCCGGTCGATGTAAGACAATTGTCAAGGAAAAGAAAAGGAAGTATAGAAAAGAAATAAAAAGAAGAGAATATAAGAGAAGAGAAAGAAATAAAATATCACATAACCTATCATATATCTCACGGCGCATTAGATAAAATATAATGGTCATCACAGATATAAAACATACGAGACAATAATAACTACATGAATCACATAATTTGAGTGCATAGGCTCAACAGTTATGCAAAACAATAATAGAGTTTATATAATTAACAAGTAAACTCAACTGATAAAAGTAAGTCAAACGCAATCAAGGCTCTATAGTGTCACACAGTAGAATAAACAGTAATAAGTCTAAAATATAAGTATGAGAAAGTGTCACCTCCTGCTAGTCCATCTGCACAGCTCCAAGTGCTATTTACGCCTGTTATCTAGTCTACTCATTTAAGGGTACTAGAGATAATAAGAAGCATAGCATAAAACCTCGAGTCAGACAACAGTCTGGTGTGAGTGATAAATAATCTTAAAATACTACAAAAGTCGATATAGTATAAAAAACACAGGGTATGGAGAATCATACCTGACCTATCCCTACGTCCACTGTGTTAGCACATAAAGGATGATATATGCCACTCAATCATCGTAGTCATCATGTGTGTACTATACATCAAAGTATTAAGGGTGTATGGATATCCACATTGATAATATCTACATTGTGTAACATCCCTAAGATGATAAACAATCAAGCAAACATAGCATCTATCATCCATCCTCGCATTCATTCACTTAGTACGTTGGATATATGATACTCGTATGACCACTTCCATAGAGCCAAAGACTACTCAATGTCCCAGTTTTTCGGTACTTGAATCCATGCCACTCAGTAGGCCAAGAACTAGACTACCCATCTGATAATCCGGGGTACAACGGTTTTGAACATTGTGCGATCCAGGGCTTCCCTAGACTCCCAGGTGAAGTATACCGGGATTCTCCGTATGTCCAACGGATATCATCATGCATAACCCTGCTTTATGAGTACCGATCAAAATATAAAAATATCAATGATCCCTTTGTACACGTCATCTATAGTAGAGCTCATCTCAGAGCCGTCCTTACAACCCCCGTCTAATGTCATCGCGGTTGGGAACTACTCTAGACAACCATCATAAGTCATAGAGTGTCATCATGCATCCCATAACCTTCCTCCGCATACTATAACCAAACCCTAGCCATGAATAGAAGGTATGTGGTGGAGCATATCACTAAGAAGAACTCGTTTGTGCTCTTTGTTTCGCTCCTCATCGCCATTACCTCCAATTAACCTAAACCCTAGCCGGTTGTTCAAAAATGTCGATCTCGATAGTGATGATTGCATATTACGAAATAGACATGGGCTCAAAGATCTCTCCCATACGAATTCAACGAAAATGGTTTGGAAATTTTTTATGGAGTATATCATTGGATTTTAATTTTTGAAATCAAGAAGTAAGAAGCGGCCATTCTTTTGTGAAAGTGAATGGAACAATAACTGGAATTGGGTCATGAGGGAGAGGGTTTTAATTTAAATAATATTATATTTGAATTCTCAAATAAAATGGTCGTGCCTTTCGAGCTCTGTGACAGCCCGTAAATCCATACCCCTTGAATCAACAATATTCTACCTCTATTAACTCAAGTGGCACAGAATTACGAACCATTAGGGTTAAAGAAGAAGAGATAGAAGAAGAAGAAACTAAACAATATCAGAATCTCACAGTCGCAGCGGAATAAAATATAATAGTAAATATAGAACTTTACACAAAAAGAAAACTATCATTGTTTTATACATCATATCATCAGAGTATCTCATACATCAACAATCACAAATCAGACCTACCATACAATCAAAACAGCGGATAAATATATAGGTACATATAATACGTCTCGGACTCCAGCTCCTCTCCTGCTCCATAGCATCCTGACCTGAACATATAATACTCGGTCTGGCCCGAACATTATAATGAAATAACACCCGAGTCAGTCTGGAATACCAGCTGATAATAATGCATCCAAATTGATTATTAAAGTTTCAAAATTCTTTGAAAACAAAAGCATCTTGTAAGACCACGCCACAAATAAACATGTCGGGTTTTTACCTTACGATAGCTAAAACACTTTTTATAGAAATCCTACGATATTATAATAGTGTCTATTTACAAATAATTATAAAATAGCCGAAATTGTTACATTCATTAAATTCCAGCTACTAGCCACCGAAGTGGGTAATACAAACAAAACTCGTACAAGGCTCGTAGGGAGAATGGATTTCCAACAATGACTAGGCACTGGGGTACCACCTGTCACAGTACGGGGCCTAGATCACCATACCGAGGACTACTCCCTTCATCCCTTGCAACACAAGGCCGGAACCACTCCTTACTGAACAGTCCCGAACAAGATAAACCCCGTGGTTGGCGCGACCAACCACCCACTAAGCCAAAATATATATAAGGGACATCTAGACAGGGGAAATATCTTGTCCTGCTTGGGCATGACCCACCTAACCTTGCTGCATATCCCCTGATTTTCAGTCATTCCCATTTGATGAGGCTTGAGGCTAAGCGTTACCTTTAGAACGTTTTCACTTAGAATGCCCATCGCCCACCTGACGATGTTTCGCAAGCATTCATCCATACAAGTCCGTCCCGGGTTCGAACGGAACCGAAGGCACTACTCCTACTACATCCATTTTGGAAATATCCCCAGGATTAGTAGCGACTAGCCCTTGCACTTCACTGCTCCATCTTCGACTCCGAACACGTTTTTCACACGAAACGTACAAATCGGATCGAAGTGGTTTTCGAGAAATAAATCTCGATCCCGGTCTCTTCGAAACGATCAACGCATTGTCCAATATTGATAGTCGGTGATTTAACTATCAATTTATATTCATAAACATCCATAAGCATCCATCACACAATAAATAATTCCCATATTATTTATTTGCCTCAAATATCTTTAAAAGATATATTTTCCAAATTTCCAAACCCATTTGAAACACTTTACCAAAATTCTTCCTTTTACAAGGCAAATCCTTTGCCATATAGTTCCATTGGAATAACCAAGTCCAAAACATTTAGATTTAAAACAGTAAAAATACTTTATTCTGAAATATACTTTAAAATATGCAACTTTACTACTAATTATTTACCAAAAAATATGGTTTCAAAATATTTAAAGTTAAACCATTTATTAGGATATACATCTTGATTTTAAATAAGGGTTTTAGTTTAAACTAAACTTATAAGTAGAGTTTTTTTTTTAAAAAAAACTAATACTAAGTTCAATAACTTAGTTCAAAACTAGTCCTTTGAACAAATCTATTTGCAAAAATAATTATTAAGATATTTATAAAATTTTCTATTGCTAATTTATAATAGTTACATTTGAAAATAAATATTTTCAAACACTCTTTTAAACAAGCTTGAATTTTTAAAACTTCCTTTTTTATAAAATTAGTTTAAACTCAAACTCGGTTTTCCTAGGGAACTCATTTCCACTTAAACATCACAGAAATCCTTCTCACAATTTCTGTCAATTTATTTCAATTCAGGTTTAAGTTTAATAACATAAATTTACTTTCACATTTATCAACTGATATCGTTTCTCTTTGTTTATCATTCCAGATTTACCAAATTTCAATTTTCATTCCAAATAGATTTCAAATTTTAATTCCTTTAAATTCATTATTTAACAATACCTTTATTTATTTTTCAAAAATTCAATTTATCCATTTATAATTAATTATGGATTTATAATTTACCCAGCAATAGTCCAATACAATTTTATTTCAGTTTTCCATCTAAGCAGATTCTAATTTTTTTATATTCTTTATTTATTAATTTCTTAATTCCTTTTTAAAACCCAATTTAATTTCTTTATAATTAAAACTCCAAATTTCTTTATAATTAAACATTCTGTGCTTATAGTTTATTCCACAATTTCACAATACGATTTAATCCCAAATTATCAATCACAATATATAACAGGCATCATCATCAATTATAAAAATAATTACTACATTGTGAGGAATCCAGTTGGATCCCTCCAACCTGTGTTTCATGCATCCACAAATATTAGCACAACACTATAAATATATATCAATCCAGGCTGATATAAATAAAAATTTCAACCAATCACACAGATATTGACATATTAACTATTTAAATCAGCTAACATTCCAGATGTGAGTGGGAATAACTCACCTTGAGTTCGGCGAGCGTTCGAAATTTAAATTAAACCGAACGACGTTCGATTTAACCCAAATTTCTACTTGCCCGGAATGGATCCGGATCTGCACCACTGCGTAGTACTCTCTTCTGCGATTCCGGCGCTGCAAATTTCGCTGAAATCTGATGTCGTACGAACAAGTTATTAAATTTTAAAGTTTTGTATATAAAATTAAAGCAAATATCTCTTTCTCTTTTTTAATTTATTTTACCAAAGCAAAACACGGCTAGCCCGTCTTCCCCAACGCGTGCGCAAGCTCCAGTAACCAAACGTGAACAAGAACCCAACTTCCACCACCTAGGGTTCGAAATCGCACCCAAATCGATCGACTTCATGACGATCAGAACCCGCCCTCACGTAGACCACGGCCAGCTCCACCAACCCCCAACGCCTCGTCGAACTCGTGCATTCCCAGGCCAAGATATACGCGTGCGAACGGCCGCGTTCGAACTCCCCTAACCGCCCATCCACTCCACCTTAATCCATCATACCCGTTCACTTCGAAGATCTCGACGTCCCCTTCTATTCTCCAGTTGGAAATTTTCAAAAATATTATTTAGATCAAGAGATAATTGAGGAACAAGAAGGATTGATTTCGGCCATAGAAACGAAGAGGACGGCGGCCTGGAGATATAGATTAGGGTTTTGTAAATATAAGTGTATATATAATATTATTTTAATATTAAAACCGATATAAAGCAACTTTTACAAACGATCTTCAAACAACGCGTGCCGACAGGCGTTCCTAAGATTTTCCCGCGTTCCGGACACAATGGAACAGGTTCCGTAAGCTAATTCGGTCGTATGAGCGAGTTATGGAATTAAACTATCAATTTAAAATTAAATCGGTTAAATCGATTTCGATGCGTTTCGAGCTGCCATGGTCAAACAACAACTCCGATTGCTACGAAAATTGAAATCCGATAATAACTAACTATTACGGATCCAATGGAACTGGTTTCGTCGAATTCCGAAACTGTGCCCCGGAAGGCTATTTTAACTCGTCTATTTAATCAAGCGATTTTCAAAATTGTCGAAAACGCTTAGAAATTTACCTTTAAAATTTTTATTAACTTTACAATACATCATATATCATTTAAAAACACATTAACAATCATTTTGACTCATTTCGAATCAAAATCCGATTAATTGCATTTTTATATTATTAAATCCTATTATTAAATTAATATAAAATCCCAAATTCAATCTATTAACTTTTAATTTCTTCCAATGGTCCAATATTAAAACTCAAACCCAATTAGACCTAAATTAAATTTTAGAATCTAATTTTATCTCCATTTACACTCGAAATTCCCAATTACCCCAATTCTAATATTGAATTAGTATTATTCAGTTACCAATTAAATTCCCGATTCAATATTTAATTATTGTTCTCAATTATTTGAAATTGAATAGAATTACTATAACTAAAAATTATAGCTTATTTTATTTCAAGATTCAATTTATAATCCATATTCAACATTTAAAATGAATTAAATGTTCAAATTCAATGGCTTAAAAATACGGGATGTTACAAGCTCACACAATCAAACAGTGCATCTGATCGCCACGAAACTCGTTTGCGTACATCATCTCATTTTTCTGGTCCAGATGTAAATTTCGTCGCTATCCGAGATAGCGCTCCAGATGATAATTTCACGCCTTTTCAAGACCGTTTCGGCCATTAGATCGTTCAATCTCCACATATAGTGATCCTTATCTCATTTTAATTCGCAATGTTTATACGAACTCAACGAAAGTGGTCTCGAGTCCTTATTCGATCGTATGTGAAAAATCACATTTTAGGACCGTCAATAATTAGTGATTTGATATTTAAATCAATTATTTAATTATTCTATCGTTAAAAATATGGGTCGTTACATTCTCCCCTCCTTAAAATGATTTCGTCCTCGAAATCCCAAGGATGAAGCAACACAACCTAATGCCCTCACATAAATAATGACACATATCAACTCTCAACATCGATAATGGAAAGCGATCACATCAAAGGGAACAGACAAGGAATTAGCTGAAGCCATCATCCTTGTCCCTAAGTATAATAACTATCAAATCCTAAATCAATATGGTCAAACCAAACGTCTAAGTTACATATTTATTTCCAAAAAAAGGGCAATGAAAACAAAAATGCAAATACACTAATCGAAAGATAAGTCAACAAAATATCATACATTACCTACTCTCTTATACACTAAAAGATATTTTTTTCATTTCCTTTTTTAAAAATTCACCTTCCCTCTTATTCTTCTTTCTCGTTTCATGTCCACGAAATGAAATTAAAATCTCCACCTTCAAAACTAAAAATAAAATGATTTACTCTACTAAAATAAATGAAACTAGGTTTATTAGCTTCGTTTAAGCATGTGCTTCAAACCCATGCAAGATTTGTGAGGTGCAGCTGACATCGTTATTGATCGACGTTTGTAAGCAAACCTAGGGTTTGAGTTTAAGTGAGTTTTAGGCAGAGACAGTCGAAGTGGAGGATACCATCATTTTTCTCCGATCGAAGAGCATCATCACCCAAAATTTCATGTACCCCAATCGAATCTAAAAGAAAGCGACAAATTTTGATCAGTATTTGAAGCCTCTAGGTCACCAATGGCATGGTAAGGTCAAGTGTTTTATGATGGTGCTGGTTGCATCGAGCATGCAAAGAGGAGGTCATAGGAAGAATAGATGCATTATTTAGTCTAATGGATATGGAGAATTTGGCGATTAAAGTCACGGCCGTGGTGTGCATCTCTGTGTCCGTGTATATTCTTGAGAAATTAGAGTATTTAGGAAAGATGAACTTAAAAGAGTAATTAAATATTAAGTGCAATTAGTGTTAATTAACAATATTTTTAATCTTCAAATTTATAAAATCGATATCTTGCACGTACGAGGATGGTTTGGGCACGGTCAGTTGCGTTAGACTCATAGGAACATTAGCTATGCATTGGAACTAGTTTCATTGAATTTAAAGCTAGTAAAGTTTTGATCTAAAATCAAATGCCCTTTTATTTTAGAAAAAACCCAAATGCGAAAGTATCAACTAGAATTTCGGTGAGTTTACTCACCTCTAAATAAAATTATATGATATCTATGTTGCTAGATTATTATTAAATGCTTGGACGATAGTTGAAATTTTTAATGAAGTATAAGTTGGTGATAAAAATATAGTGATTAAATTTAATTACATTCAACATAGTAAAATTAGTTATAATTCGTTTGGGATACCTATTTAGTAGAATAAAACCATGTTATGCTGTAATTAAATTGAATAGATTACTTAGACATCTATCGAGCAAAATAAGTTACCGTTCTATGCTTGTAAAGTAAAAGGGCTATTACTATTTTATTATTTGTTTGGATTTGAATTCCCGCTTGACAGCGAATGACATAAACACCATTGTGCTGCAAGGGATAAAAAAGAAGAAGTTAGAGTGTTTCCATAGCGAATAGGTTGCCACGGGACATTTCGAAGTGCATATATCTATATATGAGATTTATATGAGACTTTTATAGAGAGACCTTAAGGGGTTTCTCATCATTATTAATTTACTGTTATATGCATTTTACTTATATTCTTATCCTGCTTGTATTGATGTTCGGTTGAAATATCGTGACATACTGTTTGAATTGTGAAAATGTCGTTATAGCGATTTCGCTATACCGTCACTTATGAAATATCATCTCCTTAAACTCTTGTATGTGTTGAACTTGTACTTGTAATTTTACTAAATAAATTTTTAGTCACGTTTTTGCACTTTGTGTTTAAATTATATTTTAAAATATTTTGAGAATTTTGAAAATAAAGGACAAGTAATGATTAAAATTTATAAAGGAAAGTATACATTTGGTTGATTGTCTTTTGAAATAATTAAAATGGTTTCAATTTATAAAAGGATTTTAAATTTGATTTATTTCCCTTTGGGGTAATTAAAGTCGTTTTAAATTCATAAAAGATTATAAATTGATTTATTTCACTTTGGGGTAGTTAAAATAGTTTTAAATTTATAAAATGTTATAAATTTGATTTATTTTCCTATGGGATAAATAAAGTTGTTTTAAATTTATAAAAGATTATAAATTTGATTTATTTTCCTTCGTGGTAATTAACGTTATTTAAATTTTATAAATGACTGTTTATAAAGGAAAAAATTCTTTAAAGGGAATGTTTAAAAACAAAGCTAAGTATAAATTGTTTTGTGGTTTATAGTAAAAAAATGTTTTCGATGACACTTGATTTTGGCACTTATTTTAATAAACTTAGAAATATAATTTACCTTTTTAAATCAATATTTATAAAGTGTTTTAAAAGTGTTTTACAGATATTTATGATGTGAAAACCAAGCACGAGTAAGAATCAAATACTTTAAAAGCTTAATTCGTTTATTGGTGATAAGTATATGCGATCTCATCTCCATATATAATCATTCATTTACTTTCGACAATTGATATCTTAACTATCGATTTTGATATCATTCTTTGTGCTTCGTCAGTCTAAGATGATTTGTCGCTCATTTTAAACATGGGCATCCAACACCTTGGATAATTAAAATTAAAGAGCGTGTGGGAGCCAAGCCATGTGGGTCGCACACATTAAGATATATTCACATTTATCTAGAAAGTGTTGGTAGCATGCATTGTTGTGAGTATATTCAGATGCTTGTGGATTTAATAGGGTCCAGCTTGAAAGTTCGCGAGAGTGTTGCATGTTTTGACATGGGATCTCAAGTGTATTTTATATAGAGGTATATTTTTGGTGTAGGGGGCGCGCCCTCCTAGTAATGTTGGATAAATTCATTCCCCTTGTTTCGATTCGAAGCTTAGAATTAATCTTTTCTTTTTTGTGTTTCGTTAATTCGAGACGATTTATTGCTCATTTAAGTGCTGATATCCTTTGTTGGAAATAACTAAAACCAAAGAGTGAGTGGACGTCAAACCATGCGGAGTTACTCCCATTAGGGACCTTCTCATCTACTTTAGATTGGATTTGGTTGTATGCACGGAGATGTGAAATAGTACGATGCTCGACAAGGTTGGCGGAGTCCGGCTTGTATATTTCTCGAGAACCATTGTAGTTCTTAAGTATATTTTTAGAGGTATGCTTTCGGTAAGAGAGCGCACCCTCTTAGTTATTGTTGAAAAATTTCCCTTTTCTTATTTGATTAAAATCTTTGAATCATTTCCTTAATTACATCGAGAAGAGTTTGGAGCTCTTCTTATTGTTTATTTATCTGTAGCCATATTAAAGTTTGGATTTTGATCTTGTTTATATCCATTCTTTCAAGTTGGATTTTATTCTAATTATTTCCATTTTCATTCATGGATGTTATTCTTGTGAGGTAAAAATCATTTCACGTTTAGCAACGTGGTCTCGTAGAATTATTATATGTTCATATTATTACTTAGTTTTCTCACATTGGTTTTCCAGATTGATTCAGATGTTATTTTATTATAATGCTCGGGTTAGACCGAGTATTTTTCCAAGTCATCTTTGGTGAGACATGGAGCTCATAGGATAGAGCCTGATGTTCACCTATCGTAATATTTTTATTTTCTGCTATATTAGTATAAATAACCATCAATAATTGTAAGATAAGAAATTTCTAACTGTCCAGCTGATGAGGTTTGTTTTGAACTCTGATGTATTTTGTATCTTGGAGTGGCAGTTTATATTGTCTTTATTATATTTTATGTTGTCGTTTCCGCTGTGAGATTCTGTTTCCCCCTATTTGTTCTATTTTTATACCCTAACAATCTACCTTTTTGGGATTGGATGTTTAGAATTAGAATACCATAGATACATTTGGTGCCAACTTTCGATGGTCGAAAAGGCAGATTGTTACAACAGATATGAGTAATCGATCAAAATTTCAAATAATGAAGAGTCAAAAATAGGATAAATAAAGAAAGACCCGTTGCACCATCTCCGATGGAGAAGCAGAAACTAGCTATTGAAGAGGCAGTAGAAATAGATAAATTTTGTGAACAAAGTTTGATTTTAGGCTATCCCGATGACATATTTTTGAATATTCAATGTTTGAAAACTATTCTATAAATGAAACACTAATAAAATTGGATGACAGCCACGGTGATTTTGAAATGATAAAAATATATTTGTAAAATATATATCTTAATCCTCTATTTTTTTTACAAATGGATACAGGTGATGAAGGTGAAGGTTAAGAAAGAGCATCTGCAGCATCCAAATTTTTTTACTGTTATTTATTTGTTTTGACCAATGATAAATTTAGTAAAAGGTGAATATTTTAGATTCAAAATTTTGAAATATTTGTATTTATTTATTTTGCACTCATGTTATTTAGTATTTAATTTTGAATTCTAATATTTAAATTTTGAATGATGCTATATGCACCCACCAAAATGCTTCTCTTATCCATTTAAAAGAATAATAAAATAAATTAATCAAAACCACTTCAAAAATCCATCATACTTAGATAGACTAAACTAAGCTAAAATAAAATGAAAAACTTGTATAATCGAGCGACATAAAATCAAAAAAGGCTTTAATCCTTAAATATACTGATTTCTTTTATTACCACTTTCAATGATAGAAGAAAGAGATGTAAATAATGCATGTTGAATTATTTTATAAATTTAAAACTATCGTGGTATAATTATTTTATGTTCACAATATCAACATCACTTGATGTGCTTGAAATCCCACTATTTGTGTGAAAGGTATTGATGTTTAACTAACGTTGCATATACTTCCAATCATGATTATGCATCTTACCTTTTGTCATTTATGAAAATGTTTTCTCATGTCATCCAATTAATCAAACCAACCGTTAGAGAGATTTGCTTACCGTAGGCTTGCAAAATCAATTTGTGTGAAGACAAAAAAATAGAACGGGTCTTCAACATACCTTTTTAAATCTCTCCAATGTTATTTAATATATTCACTCCACAAATTTTTCTTTAAATCTGTTCAATTTAATTTTTTTCTAACATATTATTATTTAATGTTTAATTAAAATTAATCAAAAACTACATTAAATTTATTTTTAAAAAATTATGTAATAGAACGGTCGGTCCCCCATCATTATACGGTTGTACTAGTGGAAGAAAAAAAAAGATGAATAATATAAGTAAAACATATTTTTATCGTTTTGAGATCAGTTTTATGATTGAAGATATTTAAGATTTTTATTAATATTTGCATCATGTTTGAGAACCACCCATAGGTAGCTAAAACCACTTCTAAGTCACTTATTTCAATTCTAGTGTTTGACAATTTATTATTAATTGCTAATATGAGAAGCAATAATTTATTGCTTATGACTTATGTATACATTTCATAACTAGTTTTGACAAAATACTTACTTACTTTAACTTAAAAGTCAAATTGCATCCAAACACTTCTACTAATAAATCACTATTTAAAACAACTTAGAAGTTACCATTCAAAACTACTTTTAAGGAGTTTAAAAACAAATTATTGTCAGATTCAAACAACGTTAATGCTTTTAGGGATGTTCACTTTAATTCTAAACGAGAATCAATTTTGAGGTGTTCATTTTTCAACAAATTTGATTTTGAGATTTTATTTTTAAGAAGGAAAAACATTTTTTAAAAAGCGAGAAGAAGAGGAGAAGATGCTTGATTTTTATCAAATGGCGAGAAATGGGTGTAGCTGGGTGAGATAAGTAGTTGATTAAGAGAAATGAAAAGCGAGGGAGTGATGTTTTGGTTTGTGCATATTGCATCATCTTTAATTTTTGGATTCTAATAGTTCAAATAATTTTTTGCCACGCATATCATATAACATACTACAAGTCCTAGTGATTAAGTGTTTCGACTTTAATGCGATAGGTCACATATTTGAAAGTTGTGTAGGGTGGTTTGAACATATATGAACATGTAGCATACTGCTTAAGACTTCCAGTACTAATATATACTATCATGTAAGTATCCAGTTCAAAAAATAAAATAAAAAACATAGGACAAGTCAATGTATGTTACAAGTCAATATATTATGGTAGTTAAAGTCACACGTTACGTCGAATTTGTCATCTCATGAATCAAAGATAGATCATCTGACCTTTGAGTGAGTAGTGCTAAAGTGTATTATATACAAGAAAATAGGCATGGAGAAGAAGTTGCAAAAAAATTTAGACCGAGGAACAACAAATTGTTTTTTAGTCTGAATGACACTTTTTAGTGTGGACAGAAAATGATAGTTGCAACTATCATTCTGTGATTTACACTAAAAAATGTCTATCAGCCTAATGGTAAACTTCTTGTTCGCGAAACTAAATTTTTCTCCAACCTTTTCCCTAAGCATAAAAAGCCCTATTATATATTTATATTTAATTAATACAGGAAAATAGGCTGGAGGAAGCTTTTACTTCTTTTTTTTGGCCTACGGACGCAGATTATTTTTTTCGTTTGAAGGATGTGGGCTTTATTTTTTCGTTCCAAGGGCAAACTTCTATAAAATTTAAATTTGCTTATTAATTTCTTCTTGATCTTCATTCTAATATTATCGTCAATCTTCTCGATTCAAGGACGTGTGTTTCTTTATTTTTGTATTCGATCTTCTCGATTGTCTATCGATCTTCATCGTGCTCTGGATCTTTATCAAACAATTTCCTTACATTTAAGTATATTGCTTGTTTTATTTTCGATCTTCTTCTTATCCTCCTTCGATGTAATATCGTTCAATTATTAAGTATATTTTTGTTTTCTAGGTTGTATAGTTTGCCTTCTTTCAGATTTCGGTACCTATTTTAGATTTGTTTCAACGACAAAGTAAGATTTTATTGTGTAATGTTATGTTTCTTCAACACATTTATGGTTTTACTACTGTTCATCTATCATTCTAGTGAATTTTATATGTAGTTTGTTGCGTTATGCTATGTTTATATAGCATTCTTTGCTTTTGTATTCATAATTTGTTTTGATTTGATTGTGCTATGTTCATTTATCATCTACTTTTTAATTAATTTATATTGCTTTCATTTAGCACTTAATTTGATTTTCATTTGTTATGCTATGTTAATTTAGCATTTTCTGTTTTTGCTGTATTCATAAGATTAAGTAAGTTTGTTAATTGGTTTTTTAATTTCTTTTGTCGTATTGATATCTACAATGATGAATCAAAAAGTTTGCTAGTTTTTTTTGAACATAATGAGAATTGTTATTCTGCTCGACTTACCACAGACTCTTCTTTGCTTGGTGTTAAGACTGAAATCTGTGAAGTTTGGCCACATCCTAGTCCATTTTCTATTGAGATATCTTATGTTTTTGAGAATAAGAATATAATCATTGATACTAACTCAGATTTAATTAGTATTCTGTATTTTATTAATTTTCAAGAAGAGTGAATATTTTAAATTTACTGTTAAGAAAAATGTTTGTGCTATGGAAGCTGATATTGTTGACTATGGTTTAGGCTATGCAAGTGTTCAAAGCACTTCAATTGGTAGTAATTTTGGTACAAATAGTGATTCATATGCTGATTCTTCTTATTATTTGAAAGATATGTTGAAGAATGGTTCTCAAAAAACTATTGTGGATTTTCATAGTTTTTGTTTTAATGGAGCTGAGGATTTTCGGGAGTTTTTAATGGAATACCAAATAAAAATGGTTATGATTTGATTTTTGTAAGAAAATCCCCTAATGAAATTTCAGTTAATTGCTCTTGTTTGAAAGATGGTTGTAAGTTTTACCTTAATGCTTCTTTGGTTCCTAGTCTACTCTCTCGGTTTTTTATTAGAGCCTACAATTTTGATCACTCATGTGGAGTCGATCTTAGAGATGTTAATAAAGTTAATAATTCAAGTAGATTTGTTAAATCTTTGATTGTTGATCAAATTCGAGATGCTCCTATGAAGAAGCTAAAAGATGTTTTGAAGGAATTTAGAAGAGAGTATAATTTTAATCTTTCATATTATTATGCTTATAGTGGAAAACAGTTGGCTTTAAAAGAAATATATGGGGACGATGCAATGTCATATAATGATTTAAATTGGTATTTGGAGGCGTTGCAAAAGTATAATCCTGGTAGTTACGTGGCCATGGAAGTTAATGCTTCAACCAATTAGTTTGAGAGAGTTTGTATTGGTTTTGGTGCTTGTCTACTTGGATTTAAACACTGTCGGCCATTAATATTTTTAGATGCAGCTGCTTTGAAGGAAAGTCCGGGTGTTTTATTAGCTACTACTTCTAAAAATAGTAATCAAGGTATGAGTTTCATTTTAGTTTTGTTTTATGTACTTATTTATTTTTCTGGCAATGATATATTAAACTATCATTGTTCAAAGTTGTACATAACTTTTAGTGCAGCCATTTTTATACTAAAATTGTTGCTTTATTTTATTCAATGATCGAGCTGGTTACACTAGAAATGTTTATAGTAGAAATGTTTACAAAAAGAAGAAGTAAAATATTATGCAGCAGTAAGTAAAAGACTTTAAAATAACATATACTATATTCACATATCATTTTGAACATAATTTAATTGTGTATAATAGAAATTATTAACATTTAATACATGTTTTGATGTTTAATATAATTCATGTTTCTTACTACTGAGCAGCCATTATCATTAATTATTTATTTTATAGGTTTCTTTCCTCTTGCTATGGGTATTGTTTCACATGAAAATGAATCTAATTGGTCCTGGTTTTTATCCCATTTGAAAGAAATGCTTAATGAAGATCGGTCTTTATTTTTTATGTCTGATCGTCAATGGGGTCTCATTTTAGGCGTTCCGAAAGTATTTCCTTCTTTATATCGTAGCCACTGTTTACTTCACATGGAACAGAATATTAGTGCTATTGTCAAGGTGCTAAAGTTGATTCATCTATTGTGGAGTTATTCAAACTTTGTACTAGAGCTTCTAATATGTACGATTTTGAACTATATCTTTCTAAATTTAAGGACATTGGAGGTACGTCCGTAGAAATTTTTATAAGAGATGAACCTTTTGACCATTTGACAGATTTGTCTTTTCAAGGAAAGCGTTATGGTGAATATTCTTCAAATGTTGCAGAAAGTTTCAACTCATGGATTTTGAAAGATAGAGTTATGCCTATAACTTCTTGTTTGGATGGTATTCGAGTGAAAGTTATGAAGCAAATGGCAAGGCGAAGAAAGGAATGTTGTCTATGGACTACGATTCTTTGTCCTGTCATAGGGGAACGTTTGTCTAAGTTAGTAGATGATGGCTTTGGTTGGGATGTTTATAGGTCTTCGGAATTTGTGTTTGAAGTTAAATTTCCTAAGTCACAAGTTGTTGATCTTAAAAATCATTTATGAAGTTATAATCAATGGAGAGTTACTAGTTTTCATGTTCCCATGCAACTGAGTGCATTAACAAGTCTACATTATCAGTTTATGATTTCGTAGAGGACTATTTTATCGTTAATGCTTTCAGATCTTCGTATACTAATGCTGTCAATCTGATTCCAGATTTTCATAAGCCAGTTGCTGCTGAAAATGATGTTTTGATTAGGCCTCCTAAAGAGATTCGTGGTGTAGGAAGGCCATCTACAAAGAGGCATGGTGGATTCAGATATTCTCAAAGTAAAAGAAACAGATGCAATCAGTGTAATGAAGTTGGCCACAACAAAAGAAATTGTCTTGTTTCTCCAAAAAGTAAAAAAAAAAATGTGTTTTGTTAGTATGATGGAGTAGTTTTTTAAGTGTAAATCTGCTAAAGCTTATAGAAGAATGAAATCAGACTTTATGAAATCATTAGAAAATAAAACTTGAAATGTTTTGGTTATTTTGTTTTAATTTCTAATATCAATTGTTCCTATATTTTCCTTTGTTGTTGAATTTCTGTTTTTAGAAATCTATTATTTATTCATATTGCAAAATATTTAATATGAATTAAAGAACTACATGAGCTCTTCCCTTCAGTATTAACATTTCTATTCAATGCTATATGTACTTATCATTTCACTCGAATGCTAGTTGTAACTAGCATTTCATTATAATCAGTATGCACCGCACCTGAAATACAATTTCAACATTGAAACCCATAATCTATCATTGTATAGAACTGAGTAAGCTGTTGTGCAAGAGCGAAGGATCTTATGATGATGATATACTGTTTATATGATTAGCTGATGAGATACATAAGTGGTTTTGTGATGAATTGCTAGATGATGATGATGTACTGTTTATGATATGGGAGAATATCTACTCCCATATTTCTTCTATATTGCAATGGAATATCTTTCCTTATTATTAGAAAGAGTAGTTAGAAAAACAAATTAACACCAATTTGTAAAGTGCAACGTATGGAACATCTTCGTTATACCGATTGCACCTCTTTGTCGCATAAAACAGCAAACAAAGTAGATAAATGGGACTGCAAATAGTGGCTACTGATTAATGGTTTAACATATCCTATGGTGCTACACTGGTTACTAATTTATGGTGTAATATATCATATGAAGCTATACTGGTTACTGATATATCAACTTCCTATTTCTACTTTAAAGAAGTCAAATAAGATAAATGCAGACTTTCTATGGGAAGGAAGGAAACATAAAATTTCTTGGGATAAATTGTGTATGGCAAAAGAAGAATGGGCTATAGGCTTGAAAAAGCTAGAGGATCTATGAGATACTTGTTCACTAAACCTACTTTTGCAACTACCCATCAAAATAACAATCAATGTGGACTGCATTACAGTATGACTAGCATTACAGTT
Organism: Allium cepa; assembly: GCA_030765085.1. Lineage (NCBI taxonomy): Eukaryota > Viridiplantae > Streptophyta > Magnoliopsida > Asparagales > Amaryllidaceae > Allium > Allium cepa. Next base: position 611,379,825 of record CM060934.1, read on the forward strand.
GAATGATAGTTTATTTAGCATTTCAATTAGATGCTAGTTATAACTAGCATTACAGTATAAAAAGTAGTCATCACAGTTGAAACATAGTACAAACATTGGAAATCATATAAAAATGCTATATTGGTAAATTCACACATTATTCATCATAGTTCAATCATTGAGAAATGTATTTTCGCATAATGCTAGTTCTATCTAGCATTTCAGTATAAACATTATTCACCACTTCAAAAATACAGTAAAGCATAAAAAGCACATAAAATGACTGTCGAATATATATATCTATAGTTTATCCATTGTTGTAACAACCCGGGATTTCGCAATTATTTTATTATCGTCATTAGACGATTAATATTGTTGCTAATTGCTAATTGAAGTTTTTAAATTGGTTGAAATTCTTTTTTAAAATTTGTTAAAGGGTTTGTAGACTTAAATAATCTTGGGCCATGTTTTAATTGGTTAAGTGTTTGGGCTTTAAGCAAAATATCGGCCCACTTATTTTGGTGCCATGTTTATCAAAGGCAAACCATACCCGTTATTTCTTTTCATTGGGCAACCCTAAAATTTAACAAGGCCGGCCCCGTTTTTACTTCATTCCAGCCTGATCCTTTTATTATCTTGAGAAAAATGGCGGCCTTTCAATCTTCGTTCCTCTCTGAAAATTAGGGTTTTGGGAAATTATTTGTTGCTGATTTCTATGGCTCGAGACAAAGTTGATTTCCTTGCTCGAGTGGTCGATCATCTCTTGAGATGCGTGCGTGCAGCTGCTCGTTTGAGTTTGTCTCCAATTCGTCGATAAGGTGAGTGATTATAAATTACTCACATCTAGTTCGAATCTTATTGATTTCTGTCTTGTTCAAATTTTGTTTACTTGAATTGTTGAATATGCTGACTTGGTCGATTCCCTTGCTTGTCACGATTTTGATTTATAGCATTTGGTTTCGTGAATTTTCTGATGGCTACGGCCGAACTTGTTTCAACCATTAAATGCTTTGAAATCTCCTTTATTTTGTTCGAAACTGCTATTAGACTTTATTGGTATCAAGTAGTAGTTGGCTTCGATTATGGGGTTGTTTCGACCTTGAAAACTCTATAGGTTGCCATGTTGTACTGTAGGTGATTTTTTCTTGAACTGCGGTTGTTTGAATTCAAATATTTTGTTTCGAAAAAAATGTATTCTATTTGTTACACTTGCTCGACTCATTTCAATGTTGCTGGCCTTTGCCTTTTTCTTCGGCTTGTGATAATGTGTGACTTCGGTCACTTGATTTTTATGCAATTCCAGGCTTTCGGCCTTCACCGTTGCAATGATATTGGACTTGTGTTGTCGTTTATGAGATGATTTTGGGCTTTTCAGGTTGAATTTGTTGCTGTAGATTTCTTTTGTGACTTGCGGTCCCGACTTTGTTACACACTGCATATACTTTCTGATTTGTGTATACATAATGCCTTGATTTTGTTTTGTCGAACTTGCTATTCTCTGAGCAGTTAGCACTTTTGCCTGTATTCTGGTCGTTGCTGGTCCAGTTGCACATGATGTAGATATGTACGTGTATATTTATATGTACATACATGTATACTTGTAATTAGTGTTGGTTCTGGTTCACTGGTGCATCCAAGGTGCATTTGTGTTATCTTGTATAAATGTGCATTGCTCCGTCTTTATATTACAGGGTCTGTTCATTTGAACTTCATTTGCATTGCTTGATTTTGTGGTCTGGTATCACTTCATGTTACCTTGATTTCACTATCTTCATAAAAATATAAATAATAATAATATGAAGAATTGTAGTGCAAAGTTAAAGTCCAGATCCAAGCTTTTATTAGTGCGTGCATTAATTGCACCTTGAAATCAGTTACATGAATTCTTTTCACCTGAGAATCCAGTGAGTGTATTATTTGCACTTGAAATACATTGCATGCATATTGATTCAATGCCAAACTATAATTCCCTTTCACGAGTATTAAATGAATGCATTATTTGCACCTGGAAGTACATTGCATGCATATTGATTCAATGCTTGTGACCATTCATGTTGTTGCCTTGGGGAGAGCTTCACTGATGCTTTTCACTGTTGCATACTTGTTGACTAATATACACTGCTGGAATAAGTGTTGTTGTTTGATGAACTTTATGCAGTGCCATTGGTATTTGGATCTTCATTTTCCCTCCATTATTTAGGCTACACTTTTGTTGCTGTGTTGCCTTAGCTTAGGTACACATGCTTGTATCACTTGATGCTATTTATTCATGATTCTTGTTTTTTTGGCACCACTGCACTGTTTTGTTGCTGCAGATGAGTTGAGTCACTGACTTGACCTCTGCATTTTGTAAGTAATTTGGCTTTGTAATTACAACTTGCTTCTCTGACGTGTTCTTGTGTTTGTGCATGTCACTATTCAATTTGATTGCACCTGAATTTCATATTGATTTTGGAATTACACCTGTGTTGAATCCAGCTTAAACGCTCGGGTTTGACCTTGTGCCCGTTTGTGTACATCATCACTGTAGTGGTAAGGCAGTGCACGCAAGCGTGTATTGCAGCCACACGGTATTGAGCTTTTGTGTACATCATCACTGTAGTGGCAAGGCATTGCACGCAAGCGTGTACTGCAGCCACAAGGTATTGCTTTTATTGATATTCTATTGCTTTTGAATTATTGACCTTTTGTGTATTTAACTACTGTAGTGGTGAGGCAGTGCACGCGTGCGTGTACTGCAGCCCTACCCGAATTGATATTTCAATTGTCCGAATTGTTTTGTGTGTCCAATTCAATATTTGGACTTGTATTTTTGATTTGGTTTAATTTGATGATTTTTGTTGATATCTAATTATCTTTTTGATAATTAGATTATGAGTTTCTAATTATTTACTTAATAATTAGATTTTGTCGTTAATTGCCGTTTAGGCAATTCTGTTGTTTTCTAAACTATCTTCATTGATAATCTTTTTAATTTATCTTCGTTGATAATTTGGATTTGTTGATTTGTTGTTTAACACTGTTACGTGTTATATTTATCGTTATCCGATTTCTTTATTTAAGGATTGGATAGACGAGATTTATTGTGACTATCGTCTATTTGTTACTTAATTATTATTGCTTCTGTGCACTAATAACCGAGTTTGAATTAGGCTGACCCGTGTATTATTTTCTTTTGAATTTAATATTCGGGTCAGACCGAGTTATTACAGATTGTAGATATCTTGCTTTGGGTTGCTGCTTGAGCTATGAAGTCTTTTCTTATCTTTTGGAGTAGTTGCTATCATTTTTAGTAGTCGGTATATTTATATAGGTTGTTATGTATTCATGTATATTAATCACGATAATGTACTTGTGTATATAACTTCTTGAGTCGACGGTTGTAGTTGTATCATATGTACTGTATCACATGTATTGTAACTGACATCAGTTATTATATATATGAGACTTTTTGTTTTATCTATATTCCGCATTTATATTATCTGTTTTATTATTATATTTATTGTCCTAAACTATTATGAACCATCGTAGTTCGTTTTATACTGGAATTGGGTATGTTGATGGGAGTAAATAAATAAGAAATGAAAAATAAAAATATATACCACTCCTATCGAAATAAACAATACTAGTGTAAGGCCTAACTACGGATGGCCGCTCCTATCCAGCCTTCTTCTTCATGATAACAGACAGTATTTCCTTTAATACTCTTTGTTATTGTGAGCATAGAGGTGGGGCATCACAATTGTAGTTCATGCACTAAAAATAAACAACTATAATCAATTCAAATTCAAGTCGAGAAGTTCAAATCCATCTGAGCAGTTTATACTCTGAGAACAAAATACAAGAATTGAAAAACATATAAGACTCCATCTCAGACTCCATCTCAGTTTAATTAGTAGAAGTGGTTCAGTTAAAATAAAATCCAAAGTTCTACGTAGTTTAAATGCAACAACTATTCTTACGTAGAATCTTTGTAGGATTTCTCCACTAACCAACTGTATTGTGGATCATTGAGTATGTCATACACCACTACAGCTCTTAGGTTTTTAATCATTTCCTTTGCATATTATTCTGACATCTCATCCTTGTCCAGTTTTTTCAAGTTTACCATGACAAAGAATGCACAATCAAGTCTGTTTCAGATGTAAAAATACTAGTTAATATTACAGTATAATCTAATGCTAAAATAAGATAGCATTCTTTAATCTAGAATTCTAAAATATAGCTTTATATTTTGATCACAATATTAATCAATGCATTCATAGAGACACCCTTGCTACGTGTGGAATGTGCAACTTATACATAGTCTTTTTGTTCAATGAACTGTCAATTAGCAATGCTAGCTTTAACTAACATTTTGCATATTTAATGCATTCTAGTGCAATTTAAAAATACAAATGATATTTGGTTAACAGTTTGCATGTTTAGTCTAGTCCAAAAGACTTAAAAAATATGTAGGCTAGTGTAAACAATTAATTTGTATATTTGATAAATTTATAAGCACTGAAAAATTATAAATGATAGTTCGAACTCTCATTTTTTTTCTTTTCCAAATTTTATGCGCTTTAAAAATTTCAGTTGTAGGTTTAACTATCATTTTGATCATTAGATGTATTCAGCTGTATTTTAAAAAAGAATAATAAAAGTTGGATGAATATACAAACTAAAATGACAAGAGAAGAAATGAACTTAATTACTTGTGAATCAGAATACTGTGGTAGGCTTTTTGGCCGCAACACTTTAGGTTTGTGAAATTCTTTGTTCAGTATTCCTACTTCTTTCCTTTTCTTCTTGAACATCAATTCAATTTTGTCTTTCTGCAAGAAGAAAAACTTAGTGTTGTATATTAATGTTGGAGTGATTTAAAAAATATACTTTTCTTATAAGAATGAGGGTTTGGTTATAGCTGGGGTTTGAAGTCATTGTTGATCTGATTTTTGGTTTGGTCGAACCATAATGACTCCACCGCATTGTTTCATAGTTTAGCATCAGCAAGCTCCAATGGTGTGTATAATGCAGAGGGAAGAAAATCTTCTCCGTAAATTCATCTTTGACAATGACATCTGTTGTCGGTATTATTGTATTGTTGATCACAGTTTGCTGATCGTGTACTAAAGCATTCTGCACATTCATATGTATTAGAATACTTTATATTATTTTTTAACATTTATAATGAAAAGCTTATGCTTACCATCATTATTGTAGTGAAGTAGTAACTGTGTTCATACATCTCTTGATTGTAATAAAACCAATCAACAAGCCGTTTAACCAAACAAAGAAGGTTGTAAGTTTTATGCGATAATTAATTTTTTCTATATTTTTGAACCAGGAATATTAATGCTTGTATTCACTATGATTTACATGTTTACTGCATTGTATGCACTGAAAAATGCAAATGATAGTTTAAACAATCATCTTGGACATTCGATATATTAATATGCCCTTTACAAATACCAATGTTATCTTTAGCTCCCATTCTTTTATTCAATACATTTATATGCAGTTTAAAACTTTGAACGCTAGTTTTAACTATCATTCTCTCGTCCTATACATTTATATGCACTTAAAAAACTATGAATGCTAGTTTTAACAATCATTCTCCCATCCTATACAGTTATCTGCATTTTACAAATACTAATGCTACTTTTAGCTGTCGCTCTCCTATTTAATTCATTTATATGCACTTTGAAAAGTTGAATGCTAGGTTTACCTATCATTCTCCCATTTTATACATTTATATACACTTTTTTACTATCATAATTCTAATTTGATGCATACTTGTCCATCTGTAACACCCTCAAACAGAACGGCTTCTACATAGATTTCACTATTGTGATTCCTTCTTTGTTCCCTTCATCTTTTTCATATGCTACAGTGCTGTAATTGAAAATCAATAATCGACAAGTTGGTTTTTTTTTTCAATTTTATTTAATTACAAATATAATGAAAGAAAAAAGATCAAAAATCTTACTTCTCATTTTCGTTAAATTTGAAGAAATTAAGAATTTCGTTTTGCTGTTCTTCATTCAATAATTGTAGAGTAATGCTTTTTGTGATATCTTTACTCTTGTAAGCTTTACTTGATGGCGAGTACCTATCAATATCAATAATTTCTTCATTTTCATTGTAGTGTGCTCTTCTGTTTCCATTTCAGATTCCTCTTCATAATCAGATTCTTCATTTTGTTCTCCTTGTTCCTGTTCACTTATATTTTCTTTTTGACCTTCCTCGGTTTAAGGTTGCTCCTTTTGGTCTTCGTCATATTTCATATTGGCAATCAGGAACAATTTTATTCCTTCGTTGGCGCTTTTTAACCCTTAAAACTAAAGAGCTTGGTTTCTTTGTGTTTTTCCATGCACTGTCGTGGATTTTTCTGTTGCCTCTGAAGGTTTCTTTTGATCTTATTGTTCTTTTCTTGCTGCATCATTTTAATTTTCTAAGTTATATTGAGATTGAAAGAAGGTGGTTCTATTTCTTCTCCTGCTTTTGATTTCAACATCTTGATTTCTTTTCTCAACTGTATGATAATGCCTTCTGCTTGTATTCTTTTCTCTCTCTCTCTCCTTTTCTAATTGTTCTTCACTTTTCTTCAATTTATTTTCCAAATCTTCAATGTACTGCTGCATTGAGTCGATTTACTTTTTTGATGTCTCTTCCAAGTTTTCTACCCAATGTTCTCATTGGTATCCAGCTGAACAAATTTTTGTTGGCTTGTTCATTGAAGAAGTGCTTTTACATCTTCAGTCGGGTTTCTTATTTCAACAAAAATCTATGTAATAACATAAACAGTAATGAATGAGCTAACATACAATGAATGAACTAATTTGATATATAATTGTCATTTTTCATGTGATGCTATATGTGACTATCATTCTTTAGTAGCAACTACATAAAATTGTATTTGTGCAGAAATGATATATGTAACTATCATTTAAATTATGACTGTATAATAACAACATAATGAAAACTATTAATATACACTATGTTACGATATATTATCTATCATTATATATTTCTTGTACTTGTATGAGAAATAATACATTTCTATTGTCCATGTTCATCAAAGCTTATCTTAAAATGACCTTTTTCAAGCTTTCGATATTCCGCCTTCCTGAAAGTCGGGGGTAATTGATAGGATCGTGTAATATGGAATAGCTATATGGTTAATGTATATATGGTAAGTAAAAATCGCACCAAGATTTTATACTGGTTCGGATCACTTGTCCTACGTCCAGTCCCTAAGCTTCACTTAGGTATTTCACTATCTACAAAACCCTCACTTCACCCGGAGGAATAGGTTTACAATTTACCCGAACAACCGAACGGGATTTCTTTGCCTCAAACTACCTAAGAGGACTTCAAACCTCAATGCTAAACAAGTTTTGACTAGTTGTGTTCTTTATAACACGAATGAGTCTATTGTAGTACAATGTTCCTATAATCTTATCCTCAAGAATATGAAATATGTTTGTGAAGATTAAGGAATTATGAATTTGCTATGAATCAAATATATTAAATATAAACAGTGATTCAAGCAAAGAGAGTAGTGATTGCTTTGATAATGTTTAGAAAATATGATCAAGAAATAGATAGATTAGAGTAAGATAATTCGATGATTTGAATGATGTTTGAATCATGTATTTATAGTTGTAAAAAGGATGCATGTATTGCCAAGGGTTGTAGATAAGAGAAGCTTCCATTTCTATTGAGGAATGGTCGCAACTCTTGGGAAGAAGAAGGTGTCCTTTCATGCAAAATTCGCAGGTTCAAATTCAGTCGACTGTGCAGGAATTTCAGTCGACTGAAATTATAGTAGGAATCTTTCTGGAAAATTTTCAGTCGACTGTGCAGAAAATTTAATCGACTGAAACTGTGCATATTTGTACATGTTTGCCAGTTCAGTCGACTGGTAAATTTAGTTCAGTCGACTGACATATGAATTTATGCATTATGAAGAATTGAAGTATGCGTAGTGAAAAATTGAAGTATAATGAATGTGTTCTTGTGTTTGTGCAACTCTTGAGGATAGATTTTAACAAATAAACCTATATATATAAAAATCATACTCAAGTTTATATTTCATTGATCTTCCTCTATCTTGCATATATTTCTTCCTTTATATATTGTCATTGATCAAAAATCTTCGTGTATCAACATTCTCCCCCTTTTTGATTGATGACAATACTTGATTTTCTAAAGATATCTAAACTTTCTCCCCCTGAATGTGTACATCTATCTTTCCTACAAAAACAAAGTTAGTGCCATAGATTTTCTCCCCCTTTGTCATCGACAAAAAGGAAGTAGTAACCGTAGTTGCATGGAATTAAAACAATCACTTTAACCAAGAATGAATCTTAGAATTGCATAAAAAAAATGCATCAAATATAATAGTTCAAATGTCATAGTTGCAAGAAGCATAATAGAATAATAACTCAAATAAATTACTGATCATTATCCCAATCGTAAGAACCTTCTCTGTCTCCTGGTTCTCTAATGACTGGTCCTCCTGTTGATGGTCGATATTGTCTTCCTCCTTGTCCACCACTAGCTCCGCTTGTGCTGCTACTGGTATGCTCCTCGGATGACGTCCATGTAAATGTTGGTGCAGGACGCTTGCCACGAGATGTTGAAGCGGTAGCAGTGCTTGAGCACGAGATAGCGTCCCAAAGCTTATTAAAAAATCCTTTGATCTTGTCAAGCTTATTATCCACCTTTTTAAGACGATTATCAAGAATTTGTTGATTTCTTGATAATATTTGTAAGGATTGGTTGGTAGAGTAGGTCGGGTCAACAAGACGAATTTCATCTTCTTGTTCGAAATGTTCTTCGTGTTGAGGTGGCGGAGTTTGTTGTTGTTGCTCTTGATGCCTAGCTTCCCATTCGGCAAGTGATATAAATCGAGGAGGTCTAGTAGGGAGTTGCATAAGGCTTATGGTCCGATGGTTTATTTGATGGACCATTGTGTTTTCTGAATCTGGTAATGGTGTATCAACATTGAGGAGAAGTCGCATGATATATTCTTCAAAGTAAATTGTGCGCATTTTACCATTATGAAACGAGAGAAACTCATCAAGGATTAGTTGTACCCAATTGACTTTAATATTGCCAAAGATGGCATATAAAGCTCGGTAGTTAGTTGGGTAAACAATTTCATATGAGCCCGTGCGTGGAGTGATCGTTCTCATTAGAGTTTTATGTAGAATTCTTGCTCGAGGTCGAAGAGAAGTAGATTTGAAACCTCGGAAATTTATATTATCATCCAAAAATTGGTGATTTATGTTATCACGAATTTGTGGATTGAACTCTATTTCTTCTAGTTTCCTTCCAATATTAGTTGACCCTAAAATGTGAGCTATTCGATCCAAAGAAAACCAAACCTTCTTTCCGCAGACCATGCTCCAAACACTGTCGTTTGGATTCCTTGGAGTTTGGTGTCCAAGATTGAGATTTGCGTAGAACAATTTGACCATATTATGATTTATGGCAATGTCATTCCGTTTCAAATCAAGAAGAGGAGTTAAGCCTGCTCGATCAGTGAGCTCTTGGAAATTGTAGGTGTGAAGACTTTGGAAATCTACAAATGAATGCTCGAATATTCTTGAGTTCTTCATCTTGTTCCATCGGGTGATCGCGACTTCATCATATAGCCATTGAGCAATTTGAGCATCAATGGGCTCGGAGGATGAAGAGGATGAAGCTCTAGATCGTTTTGGTGCCATTTGCTTTTGATTTGAGGGAGATTGGAAGTATTGGAGATCTAGGGTTTTGGGGAAATTTGGGGAAGAAGATGTAAAAAGTGATTTTGGAAGTGAAAAACTGATGTAAATAAAGGGAATTTTACCTGGAAAAGGCCGTTCAGTCGACTGAAAATGTCTGTTCAGTCGACTGAATTGTAGACCGAAAGTTTGTAGGTTTGAATTCAGTCGACTGAACAGAGATTTTAGTCGACTGAATATTTTCCCGAGAGTTTCTGTTAAGTTTCAGTCGACTATGCAGAAATATTTAGTCGACTGAAAATATGAAAAAAATGTTTTCTGTTTTCATTCAGTCGACTGGACTTATAAGTTCAGTCGACTGAGTCATGTACTTTTGTTGTTTCAGGTTCTTTTTGAATTTAAACAATTTATTTTAAGAAAAATAGTTACAAATAATATATTTCAAATTGAATTATTTCTTTTGAGAAGGACTTGGATTCTTCTTTCCTTCATTCTTCATGTAATTTCTATCCCATGAATTCGGACTATATTGTGGTGTCTTAGGAGACATCCATGGATTGACGGGATCGTTTGGTGTACGATAAGATGAAGATGGATCAAATGAACTGACGGGTCGAGGTAGGGGCTCAGCCACTTCGTTCTTCTTTGATCCACAGAAACATAAGCCAATTTGCTCTAGAAAGTTCAAACGTCTAGCTGTAATCTTTTGCTCGAAGTATAGTTCTCGTTGAAGGTCAATCTGTTGTTGTTGAAAGTGATGAATCTCATCAATCTTTCTTTTCGTGTCCTGAGAAATAAAAAGTCCACACTTAGCCTTCTTGGTTTTTGGAGTGTAACCAGTATGATAATTTTTCCAATTATACATCGGCTCATGTGGTGGTGTTGGTGTGGGAAATTTTGGTGATGTTGGAGAGTTTTTGCTTGACGATGTGATGTTGATTGGAGAGTAGGAGTTGTTAGACGACATTTTGATTTTGTTAAGTTTTTAATTGTAAAATTTAGATGTTTTTAAAAACTAAATTTGTTTAAGAATTTATAATAGAATTTGACTAAACAATTAATGGTTATTGTTTAGCTAAGATTTGTAACCACATAAAAATTCAATGATTAAGGAAAACTTTGTTAAAAATGTAAGGATGTTATTAATAAATCAGTTAAAAAATGTGAGGATTATAATATAGCTGAAAATAACTCTTGATTTATGTTCAGTCGACTGAAAAAAAAAATTTAGTCGACTGAAATATGTATATATCTATTGTAAATTTAACTGATATCTTTAAAGGATATTATCCCTAATTCTCGTCGAAGTTTTATGAAGGAATTTTCTAATAAGGGTTTAGTAAATATATCGGCAATTTGATTTTCGGTAGAAATATGTTCTAGATTAATTATACCTTTTTCGATATTGTCACGTAAAAAATGGTGACGAATATCTATATGTTTTGTACGAGAGTGATTAACTGGATTTTTAGATAAGTTTATTGTACTAGTGTTATCACAATATATTGTAGAATTTGTTAAATTTATATTAAAATCTTTGAGTGTTTGTTGCATGTATATAACTTGAGTACAAGCTAATGCGGCTGATATATATTCTGCTTCGCAGGTGGAAAGAGAGACGCAATTTTGTTTCTTACTAAACCATGATACAAGTGATTTTCCAATAAAATGACATGTGCCACTTGTACTTTTTCTATCTGTTCGAGATCCACCAAAATCAGCATCACTGAATGATACTAATTCAAATGTACACTCTTTTGGATAAAAAAGTCCAAATTCTTTAGTGTAGTTAAGATATCGTATAATTCGTTTAACTGCTCTTAAATGTGATTCTTTAGGATTAGATTGAAAACGTGCACATAAGCATACACTCATCATTATGTCTGGTCTACTTGCGGTTAAGTAAAGTAAGGAGCCTATCATACTTCTATATAATTTTTGATCTACACTTTTGCCATTGTCATCTCGATCGAGATGAGTAGTAGTACTCATAGGAGTAGGTTTAGCTGAAGTGTTTTCCATTCCAAAACGTTTAATTAAGTTTGTACAATATTTCTCTTGGTTTATAAAAATTCCATTTGATAATTGTTTTATTTGAAGTCCAAGAAAGTATGATAATTCTCCCATATGAGACATCTCAAACTCTTTAGTCATTATATTTGAAAATTCTTTGCATAAATTTTCATTTGTTGATCCAAATATAATATCATCTACATATATTTGAATTATTAAAATGTCTTTTGAAGTATCTTTAATAAAGAGTGTTTGATCGACTTTTCCAATTTTAAATCCCGAATTTAATAAATAACTTTTAAGTCTTTCATACCAAGCACGAGGTGCTTGTTTAAGACCATATAGTGCTTTCTTTAATTTATAGACATGATCTGGATATTTTTCGTGTATAAATAAAGGAGGTTGTTCTACATATACATTTTCTTTGATAAAACCATTTAAAAATGCACTTTTCACATCCATCTGATAGAGTTTGAAATTGTGAAAACACGCAAAAGCTAAAAGTATACGAATTGCTTCAAGTCTTGCGACGGGAGCAAATGTTTCTTCAAAATCAATACCTTCCTCTTGATTATATCCTTATGCTACTAGTCTAGCTTTATTTCTTGTTATATTACCTAATTCATCTACTTTATTTTTGTAAATCCATTTTGTTCCTATTACTGATTGATTATTAGGACGGGGAACTAATTTCCAAACGTCGTTACGTTCAAATTGATTTAATTCTTCTTGCATAGCAATAATCCAATAATCATCTGTTGATGCTTCTTTAGGATTTTTAGGTTCTGTTGATGAAATGAACGCTACATGACCCATTTGATTTAGTTGATTTCTTGTTCTAACTTGAGAATTTATTTCTCCTATAATATTTTGAGTTGGATGATCTCGTAATATTTTAGGAGGGGATCTTAAATTATTATTTTCAAGATTTTTTTCTTCTATATTTATTAATTCTTCATCATCTTTTATACTTAAATTTCTATTAAAATTTTCATCAAAAGATATATGTAAGGTTTCTTCAATTATGTTTGTATCTTTATTAAATACTCGATATGCTTTACTTCGTTCTGAGTATCCTACGAAAACTCCTTCGTTAGCTTTTGGATCGAATTTTCCTAATTGATCTTTTGTATTTACAATGAAACATTTTGATCCAAATACTTTAAAATACGATATATTTGGCTTTTTGTTATTAAATAGTTCATAAGAAGTATTTTTAGTTAGTGGTCTAATTGATATTCTATTTAATACGTAACATGCAGTAGCAACGGCTTCTGCCCAAAAATGTTTTGGTAAGGAACATCCATTTAATAATGTTCTTGCGCATTCTTGTAATGTTCTATTCTTTCTTTCTACAACTCTATTTTGTTGAGGAGTTCTAGGAAATGAAAAATTATGATTTATTCCTTTCTTTTTACAAAAAGTTTCAAAATCTTCGTTTTCGAATTCTCCTCCATGATCGCTTCGAATATTTTTAATTTTTAAGTCATTAGCATTTTTAATTCTTTTGACAAATGTTTTAAAATTTTCAAAAGTATCACTTTTATTTTTCATAAAAATAGTCCATGTATATCTTGAGAAATCATCAACTATTACAAATACGTATCGATTATGATTAATGGATTGAATTGTGTTGGTCCAAATAAATCCATATGAAGTAATTCTAATGGTTGTGAAGTCGAAATAATTTTCTTAGATTTGAAAGATGGTTTTGTTAATTTACCTTTTTGGCAATCATCACAAAGATTATTTATTTTAAAGTTTATCTTGGGTAGACCTCTTACTAAATCATTTTTAGAAAGTTTTCTAATAGTTTTAAAATTTATATGACAAAATCTTTTGTGCCATAACCAAGGATCATTGTCTTTGGCAAGTAGACACATACTTGTATTATGATTAATATTCATATTTAAAACGTAAATATTTCTATCTCTATTTCCTTCAAAAACAAGATTTTGGTTTTGATCAAAAATACTACATTTATTGTCCGAAAAAATTATTTTAAAGCCTTTGTCACATAGTTGAGTTATGCTAAGTAGGTTATGTTTTAAATTTTTAACTAATGAAACATTTGTTATAAAAGGTAATTTTGATGTACCGTAATTGTTCACATCTCCTTTGCCAATGATATAGCCTTTTGAATTGTCTCCGAAGGTAACCGAGCCACCATCAAAGTATGTTATGTTTGTAAGCATATCTTTGTCTCCGGTCATGTGTTTTGAACAACCACTATCTAATATCCATTTTTTCTTTTTGAGTGCGACCTGAAAATAGATATGAAATTATTGGTACCCACCTTTTAATAGGGTCCTAAAGAAAAATTAGAGTTTAGGAAACCAAACCCAATTTGGTTTAGTATCCTTTTTATAGATATAGTTTTTATTATGGTGAACATTATCTATAAATGTTTTAATATATTTATTCCTAATTAAAATATTGTTAGTCTTTGGAATCCAAATTTTGACTATCTTGGTTTCTACTTTTGTTTGAATAGATTCTTGAAGTAATATTTGTTGTTTTGAATTTTTAAAATTTTTATTTTTAGAAATTTTTACTTCCTTTTTATATCCTAATCCATGTTTGTTTGAAGAGGATTGAGAATTTTCTAAAATTTTAGATAAATTTTCTCTTCCTTTATTAAAATTAGAAACTTTTTTAGTAATGTTATCTAATCTAGCTTGAAGACCATTGTTTTCTAACTCAACTTGTCTAATTTTTGTTTTCAACTCATGATTTTCAGAAGCAATTATATCATTCTTAGTCTTTTGAGTTTCAATTTCTTGACTTAAAAGTGATAATTGAGTTTCTGAGTTTGAATAAGATTCTTGAACTTTTTCAAGTTCTTCTTCAAGAATTTTCTTTTCATCATGTAACATATCTCTTTCAAACTCAGCTTTGTTTTGATTTTCACGAATTTCCTTAATTTTCTTTTTAAGACTTTTTATTGTGCTTAAAAGTTCAGTGTTTACTTCAATTAAATCATCGAAAGTTAAATTGCTTACCTCAGACTCTTGAGCCATGAAGCATACATTTGCTTGTTCATTGTCGCTATCACTATCACTTTCAGATGAAGATGAATCTGAATCGTCCCATGTTACAGAGAATGCCTTCTTTTTGAATTTATCCTTTTTGTTTTTGTTGTTTAAACTTTTCTGATTTTCCTTCTTTTGTTCTTGGCAATCCTTTTGCATGTTTCCTTTCTTGTGACAATTAAAGCATTCTATATTTGAGGAAGGAGGTTTACTCATGAAATTCTTTTTGAATCCGTTTTTGTTCCCTTTTCTAAATTTTAAGAATTTTTTGAAATTCTTGGCTATGAATGCTAAATCCTCATCTTCCGATTCTGAATCTTCTTTTTCCGCGTGAAAAGCAACATTCTTTCTTTCTTGAGCTTGATCTTTCTTAGCTTGCATATTAACTTCATATGACATGAGATTTCCAATTAATTCTTCTGGTTTCATTGAAGATAGATCGTTTGCTTCCTCGATTGCTAGCACCTTTCTTTCCCATTCATCAGTGTGTGAATTTAGAACTTTAGATACAATATCGAAATCCGTAAACTTTTCTCCCAATCCGATTAAGGCATGATGAATGTCTTGAAATCTTGAATACATGTCATTGATGGATTCATTTTGTCGCATTCTAAAGTTTTGGAATTGATTCTTTAGCATGGAGATCTTTGTTTGTTTGACCTTGTTAGTGCCTTCGTGTATGGTTCTAAGTGTCTCCCATATCTGATGTGCAGTAGTACATATGCTAACTCGGTTGAATTCATTTCTATCCAAGGCGCAAAATAGCATATTCATTGCTTTGGCATTTGCACTAGCTTCATTCTTCTGAGTTTGTGTCCATGTAGGATAGTCGGTAGTGGGTACAACGAACTCTACTTGAGTGCCGTTCCATGCTTCGAAGCTAGTTGCTTGCATATAAATCCTCATCCTTGTAGCCCAATAGCTATAGTTAAGTCCATTGAAAAGAGGGGGTCTTTGAGTAGATTGTCCTTCGGCAAATGTAGAGTTATAGGCAGAAGTTGTACTTGTACTTGCGTTATTTTCCATATTATCAATATGTCTAATAACGGTGTTATGGTTATAGGACGACCAGGCTCTGATACCAATTGAAAGTCGAGGGTAATTGATAGGATCGTGTAATATGGAATAGCTATATGGTTAATGTATATATGGTAAGTAAAAATCGCACAAAGGTTTTATACTGGTTCGGATCACTTGTCCTACGTCCAGTCCCTAAGCTTCACTTAGGTATTTCACTATCTACAAAACCCTCACTTCACCCGGAGGAATAGGTTTACAATTTACCCGAACAACCGAACGGGATTTCTTTGCCTCAAACTACCTAAGAGGACTTCAAACCTCAATGCTAAACAAGTTTTGACTAGTTGTGTTCTTTATAACACGAATGAGTCTATTGTAGTACAATGTTCCTATAATCTTATCCTCAAGAATATGAAATATGTTTGTGAAGATTAAGGAATTATGAATTTGCTATGAATCAAATATATTAAATATAAACAGTGATTCAAGCAAAGAGAGTAGTGATTGCTTTGATAATGTTTAGAAAATATGATCAAGAAATAGATAGATTAGAGTAAGATAATTCGATGATTTGAATGATGTTTGAATCATGTATTTATAGTTGTAAAAAGGATGCATGTATTGCCAAGGGTTGTAGATAAGAGAAGCTTCCATTTCTATTGAGGAATGGTCGCAACTCTTGGGAAGAAGAAGGTGTCCTTTCATGCAAAATTCGCAGGTTCAAATTCAGTCGACTGTGCAGAAATTTCAGTCGAATGAAATTATAGTAGGAATCTTTCTGGAAAATTTTCAGTCGACTGTGCAGAAAATTTAGTCGACTGGAAATGTGCATATTTGTACATGTTTGCCAGTTCAGTCGACTGGTAAATTTAGTTCAGTCGACTGACATATGAATTTATGCATTATGAAGAATTGAAGTATGCGTAGTGAAAAATTGAAGTATAATGAATGTGTTCTTGTGTTTGTGCAACTTTTGAGGATAGATTTTAACAAATAAACCTATATATATATATAAAAATCATACTCAAGTTTATATTTCATTGATCTTCCTCTATCTTGCATATATTTCTTCCTTTATATATTGTCATTGATCAAAAATCTTCGTGTATCAACACTTCCAAATCTAGGTAAGGCAGAACAGTATGTTGCTAATGGAGATATCAAATTCACATGCTCACATAGGAAAAACTACAAATAAAATATTACTTGTTAAAACATATAATGTGTATAATTTAATTTATAGAGATAGATGCATTAACATAAAGTTAGAACGTTGTACTTACAACTGGGAGCATGGAACAACCCGGCATGTTTTTCGGCTCTGTTTTGAAAGCCGTCAATGCTCTAATCAATGAATGATGAATTGAAACCGGCTAAGATACATATTTCCTTTTGTTTTGATCAAGGATATAAGGAATATATCCCCATGGTAAGTATCTTTGGTTTTCGGGAAAGAAGAAGGTTATCATTGCAAGAATAATATTTAGTTTTGAAAAATCAGTTTTATGTTGAAATTGTTATGTTTCCAATACATTATTTACCTTTGAAATTATAAGATCCTTTGTACTCTACTGTTCCAAAATTTCTTAGTACAAAATCTTTACAATTATCTGAAAGGATTTGTAAACTCATTTTAGGTAATGGAAAAATATCAATTCCAAACAAAGGTAAGCTAAAGAGAATTGAAACATCTTCAGATTTGATTTTTAGAAAAATATTCCCCACTTTAAAAGCTACGTCATCGATAGAAAATGTTTCTATGATACCATCTAAGGTTGTTGATGATTTTGAAAAAGCGGCTATGGATAAAATTTCTTTGACAAAAACTAGCATAAATTTTTCGAAAGGGGAGTTTGTTTTAAATAATTCAATTGATCTACAAGATAACCTCATTTTTCCTTAATTTTTCGGAAATTTTTTATCATTGGAAGCAAGCTACATCGATATTGAATTTTTTTCCTGAGATACTTTCTTTGATTTTTTTCCTTGTGTTGTTTTTGCTTTCTTCAATCTTTTACCTTTTGATTCCTGTACAAAAAACTATGACTGAATAATTCGGTATTTAGCAAACTATAATGCTATTTTCATGTCTCATTTTTTAAATGCATTCTTATTTTTGTGTATCAATTTTTTCAACTATGAATGCATAATTTTCTAGTGCTATATTCATCTATCATTTTTTAAATGCTATATTTGTTCTATCATTACTCTTTTTCAGTGTATGCTTCTGCAGTTAAAGATCGAATGCTATGCTTGTCTAATATTTTTTTCAATGCTATATTTGTCTATTACTCCATCTTATTGTTATCTATCAACTATTAAAAATTGAATGCTATGTTCACCTATCATATCATATTTTAATATATGCATACAAATTAAATGATATATCGAACTATCATTCAATAACCATCTATCTGATTATCCTCTGCCATTTATCAAATATCGAAATGCTATTTTCATTTATCATTCCCTCATAACAGATATAGTAAATAAAGTGATATATTCAACTATCATTCTATCATACTATGTTTGTCTATCATTTTTTTCAATGCTATATTTGTCGATTGTTGTATAACTATTCATCTTATTGTTGTCTATTATCTATCAAAGACCGAATGCTATGTTCATCTATCATCTCATATTTCAATATGATGCATACAAATCAAATGATATATTGAACTATCATTCAATAACTATCTATCTAATTACCGTCTACTGTCTATCAAATGTTGAAATGCTATTTTCATCTATCATTGCATCATTACACATACAGAAAATAAAGTGATATATTCAACCATCATTCTATCATTCTATGTTTGTCTATTTTTTTTTCCAATGCTATATTTGTCTATCATTTTGTAACTATTCATCTTATTGTTGTCTGTCAAAAACTGAATGCTATGTTCATCTATCATCTCATATTTCAATATGATGCATGCAAATCAAATGATATATTGAACTATCATTTAATAACTATCTATCTAATTATCCTCTACCGTTTATCAAATATCGAAATGCTATTTTCATTTATCATTTATCATTCCATCGTTACGCATATAGTGAATAAAGTGATATATTCAATTATCATTCTATCATGCTATGTTTGTCTATCATTTTTTTCAATGTTATATTTTTCTATCATTCTGTAACTATTCCTCTTATTGTTGTCTATTATTTGTCAAAAACTGAATGCTACGTTCATCCATCATCTTATATTTCAATATGATGCACGCAACAAATCAAATGATGTATTGAACTATCATTCAATAACTATCCATCTAATTATCATCTACCGTTTATTAAATATCGAAATGTTATTTTCATCCATCATTGCATCATTACACGTGCAGTAAATAAAGTGATATATTCAACTACCATTCTTTAATTATCAAACTAATTATCATCTAACATTTATCAAAAATTGCAATGCTATTTTCATCTACCATTTCAATATAACGCATGTAACGAATAACGTAACATATTCATAAACTTTTATTGTAAAACTATTTACAATTAAAATGATAATTCAACCATCATCGTAAAATTATCTTTTATTTTGAAAATCAAATCAAATCTTATACCTTTGTCTTTATTTTTCTACTGACGATTTCATCACAGAGCTTTTGTTTCTTCAGCCCGTCTTCATTTACTGTTTTTGCTGCCCTAGATTTTCTCGTCCTCTTTGTTTCTTCATGAATATAAGTCGAATCAACAGCGGTGGATGACTTAGTTTATCGTTTTCTCTTTATTTCTGTACGCATAACATTCGAAGCCCTAGTTTTGAAAATCCTAGATTCATTATTTATTTATTCAGGATTTGTCGAAACATGTGGATTTACGACCATCGATTTAACTTCCAAACTCGATTGCGCTTGTAAATCAGTTTGAGGAAGAAAACGGATTTGAGTTTGGGTTGCCATTGTTTGATGAAGGGGAAATTTTATTTACAGAAGTAAAGAGACTACAAAGCAGAAACGATCGTGAAATTTGACGTTTGTCCTTAAAACGGAAGTTAAACTTTAACGACCGTTAAAATTAAATTTTATTAAATCTTTTACTTTAAACTAATTTACTCATTTAACAATATGAATAAAAGTATCTCGCATCTCCGGCTTTTTTGTTTTTGACATCGGTTTGTTATTTTTATTTACGTCATTATTATTAGCACTGGCCACCGCACTACTTCTAGTAAAGGCCTGCTTCAAAGCAGTCAAAAGGGTTGACCTTGTCAATTCTATTCGCAACCCCAAAGCAGGAATTGATCCATTTTCACATTCAGAAAATGGATGGTGTCGGAGCGCGTCTCGGCCGTTCTTCTACCCGATTTGCTCCGGCGGCAACCGCGTTCAGTGGACCAGTAAGGAAGTGGACAAAGAAATGGGTCCCAGTTCCAAACCCTAACTCTTCTAATACTAACCCTAAATCAAACACCACTACATCATCCAATGATAACAGCAATAACAGTGATTCTAACGCCGTGCTTTATAAGTGGACTCCTATTCCTTCTTCCGCATCATCTCCGCAGTCAGAACATCCTCGTAAAAGAAAATTTCGCTATGTTCCGGTATAACACTCGAACTCTTGTTTTATATGTTTGGATTCTTCATATTGGTGTTTGATTAGGTTTCTCTTGTGGCCTGGCCTTTTCTCTTTTGAGAAGTTAGCAATGGCGATACATGCATCTTCATTGTTGCATTCCAGATGAGAAATTAGTACATACCGTCTCATTTTTTGATTAGGCTAATTCTGTTTGTACACCAAAATTGACTATGCATACTGGTTATTTTTAATAATTTTTTTAATACCAAAAATACCCTTATCTATCAGCAGTTGAACAACAGTGCAGCACATTCCCTAGATTTCTATATTTTATCGTAGTTGCTCCACTAGGTGCATATTACTACCTCCTAGGTACATTTCTAGGTATAAGTTACTACATTGTAGTTGCTCTTTCAGTGTATATTATTAGCTCGTAGTGGCTTCCCTATGAATTTCGACAATGAATACGACAGAAAATTAACAAGATGTGGTTTTGTAAATTGTATGGTATATATAAAGCTAAAATTGATGTACATTGTTTTATGAATTTTTTGTGTATATGCATAGTAATATACGATGTATGAATAGAACTAGATTTTTTGTTATATTTTTACTTACGTGTTGAATGAATCGGAATTTGGTTAATACTGAATGACATTTGTGTAATGTAAGCTGTATTTTCCTTGGTTTGGAAATCTTACTTTTAGGCTAATTAGATTAAATGTAACATGCCTTGACCTTTCAGTTTTCTTCTTACCCTACTATTAATATTGTGTGATTATGTTCAAGTTCGGGAGATCCAAAATTATGTTCCAAGATTTAACTAAAGTACTTTGATCTGAATTTATCTTGTATACGATCATATATTTATTCAGAAGTTATGCTGGTTGGGTTTCTCATTATACTTCCGATTATTTATGTTTAAATCCCACGATACCCATATTCAAAGAAGCTATCACTAATTTCGCAAATATACCCTTAAGTGAGTTCCGATTATTACAGAATATTTCTATTTGTCTTTTGATATGTTTTTAATCGAGTGCTCTTCTGTGTGTTGGTAGTGATATGTTTCATTTGCATTATCAAATATTTTTTGTGTTTATATGCTCGACCCTTTTAGGCCGCCTCCTTTGGCAAAATTGTAATAAACGAAACGAAACCAAACCGAAATTCCAGTTCGGTAAAACAACTCTTGAAGTTCAAATTTTATAGAAAACAAACGAATTTGAGTTTCAAGTAAATTAATATTCAAAATATTAAATGTGAACCTCGGTATGTAAAATCACAAAATATATGTGTAGTGCAACTGAAAACTTATATATGAAGTAATAAACAAATATTTGTTAGTGTTATAGATATTTATAACTAATCAATATTGTTCATCTATATTATTTTTCGTTTAAAGATAAATTACACATCTTGTTTGAATTAATTAAACAAAATATGTGTAACTACATGAAAAATAAATAACAAAATATGAAACTGGAAGTTGAATCGAAATGCCTAAAATTTATGAATTGGATCAAAATTCCTAAAATTATAAAAAGACCAAAACTGACACCAAAAATGGGATCTTGAAACTTGCACTAAACCATCTTAATGCAGTCATATATGGAATTATGGTTATAATCATGTGTATTATTTATTTACTGCCAAAGTTTTAGATTCTCTACAACATCGTAAAATAATTGTATATGGTCTTATTCTTGTAGTGCATCGATTTTGTTGATGAAGTTCAGACTTAATTCTACCAAAATTAGTCAATATAATTGATCGGTCATCATGAAAAGATCCTTTACTATTTAATTATATCTACCAAGACAATAGAATACTATTGACAGGGGATCCTAGTATCCTATACGAGCTTGTATGATTTATTTATGTAAGTTAACTTGTTAAATATTATCTACTTAAAACGAAATATTTATGTAGAATGCTAGCGGTGTTGGTTTAAGCTGTGTAGACTTTGTTACTAAATCTGGCTCCAAATAAATAGGGACTAATCATGTTATCTCAAAATTTGACATATCATAGATTGTGGGCTACATATTAGTAACTGTTTTCATCATTTTCTCACCCTGATTGTATCAGTTAACAAATTCCCTAACACAGGAGCAAATCACCTGGACCCAAGCTTCGGTGTCTCGGTGTGACCAACCAATCAAAGTGCTTGAAATTATGTAAAAAAGTCCATTTTACTTTCTCCTTAGGATTTTATTTGCAATTTTTTTTCCACATGTCATGTGTTAAATGGCTGGAAACACCGGGACATCTAATTTGGATGTAGGTGATTTGGACCCCCCTAACACTTATTGAATGCTGCAATGTTGAGATTACATGTATGCACGAAGCAAAAAAAAATGTTGTGATTGGAGCAGGGCGATGTGAATCACTCCATCATTACAAGTGTGTACAAATCTATCTTAAATTCATTTGTTCTTTAATATATATATATATATATATATATTTAATAATGCAAGTTAATCAGCATGACATATTTAGTTTTATTACCCTTTTTTAACTACTTTAGGCGGGTAGATGAAGTTATCCCAGGTGCTCCCTGGGTCCTTACAAAAGATTTATCCATGCACAACGAAGATTACTACATAACCGCACATTTTACGTATCTATATTAAGTACT
Organism: Allium cepa; assembly: GCA_030765085.1. Lineage (NCBI taxonomy): Eukaryota > Viridiplantae > Streptophyta > Magnoliopsida > Asparagales > Amaryllidaceae > Allium > Allium cepa. The sequence continues at coordinate 611,402,765 of CM060934.1, forward strand.
TACTAATTTCCTTGACCGTTTTTTACCTTGTGTTACATGTTATAGGTGGTCCATAAAGTCTACTACATTGGTGTTTATTATTCAAATAGTATGTTTACTTTGTCAGTACAAGTTTAATTTGTATTTTGATGCTGTTGGATAACTATAATGTTACTTATAATTGGAGACTAGCCAGTAAATAACCTTGTATTCATATTCTGAAGCAATAATTTTGATGATATTTTCCAAATTTCTAATGCTAATAGCTAATAGAAAAAGTGTGTATATATGGAGATGTACATCAGTTGCAATGAATATGAAAACAGTATATCAAACAGATCAAACTTTTGTTCTTTCCTGATCATGAAATGATAGATATGCAAATGTGATATCTGTCGGCCACATGATTTATACCTTGCTCCTTTTCTCATATTTTTATTTTATATGATGATTTCATCTATGTTAGTTTAAGTAAATCACTTCATTGATAGATTTGCTAAAGATTAAATATATGTTCATATCTATGTTTTTTGTTTTGTTTGTAAATGTGCTGATGCCACAGGAGCTGGGAATGATGTCTATGAATTTGTTAGTAATTATCTTAACTGTGCAGAGCATCCATCAATTGTTCAATCAATGACTTCTTGAGATGAAATAGAAGAAAAGTTTTATCTTATCTATATGTACATCTACTATATACCTATTGTAATTTTATGCATATGAAGTCTATATTAATATTAGTATACAATACTAGCTAGTGTGGTAGAAAGAACTATATATTATAGTTCTTTCTACCACACTAGCTTAGAGATTTAATAAGCTACTCCTGTTTTGATTCCAACTCAGTGCATAACTTCAAAAATATAATATTATGTCATCCTTATTTTCGTTGTTTCCGACTATTGACTTACGTGGAATGAATTTTGAAATAGGCTACAGCCATAGGAAAATTCAGAGATGAAATAAAGATACATGTGAATGAGAATCAAATCGATCATGAAAGAACTTCATAGGTACCTTGTTATCTCTAGTAATAATAACGTGTAGAATCAATTCAGAAATAAGAATCTAATCTAATAACAAATTGGTAACGATGAGATCTGTTTAGCTTATCAGAATTATTATATGCATCAAGCAAACCAAAGATAAAATGAGATCATGGATCATGACTATAGAGGCCATACATTATGAATATAAATGATATCATGGTATCCGAACTTTGCTTAATCGATTCGATTAGTTTTATCTTCTATTAACGTTAACTTTACATACATACATGTATGCATACATGCATATTTTTTTTGAGATACATAATATGCAAAATACTTTCCTATTTATGATTGGTGTTGCTTTGGCATCTTATACACAATGTTACGATATTAACAATCTATTTTTACCATCCATTTTATTTAACTGAAATATGGGAAAAAAATGGAAGTACTAATGACATTAAATATCTGGATTCTTTTATTGAAAATTTGACAATTTTAAAGTTTCTGCACTTTTTGGTAGAAGAAAATTTCTAGATGTTTTTGACTTTAGACTTGCGCTTACTTGTGATATAATAAACATTTTTGAATTTTAACCGATGTGAATTTTGAAATTATACATTTTGTCCATGAATATGCTTTAATAACATATGTGATTAGAGAAATCATCGTACTAATTATGCATTGATGAACGAATATCATTATTATATCGTATAATATGCATGTATGAGTGTGCATGTGTGCATCTCTGTATGTGTGTAATATCCAGTACTTGATTGTTAATTGTTATTTATTGTATATTTTTCTTTGATGTTTTCATTTTTATTTTTATTTTTATTCTGTAGTAACATATTCTCATTATTTGTTTAATTGAAGTTAATAAAAAAATTCCATTTTTTTATTAAAATTATACGATCAAACGTTTCGTTTTCTTGTCGTTGTACGGTTGTACTAGTTAGTTTTGGCCACCGCACTTTTTCTAACAAAGGCTTGCCTCAAAGCAGTTAAAGGGGGTTAACCTTGTCAATTCTGTTCGCAACCCCAACGCAGGAATTTATTCGTTTTCACACTCAAAAAATGAATGATGTCGGAGCGCATCTTGGTCGTTCTTCTACCCGATTTGCTTCGACGGCAACTGCGTTCAGTGGACCAGTAAAGAAGTGGACAAAGAAACAGGTCCCAGTTCCAAACCCTAACTCTTCTAATACTAACCCTAGATCAATCACCACTACGTCATCCAATGATAACAGCAATAACAATGATTCTAACGCTGTGGTTTACAAGTGGACTCCTATTTCTTCTTCCACATCCTCTCCGCAGTCAGCACATCCTCATAAAAGAAAATTTCGCTATATTCCGGTACAACACTAGAACTCTTGTTTTATATGTTTGGATTCTTCATGTTGGCGTTTGATTAGGTTCTCTTGTGGCATGGCTTTTTCTCTTTTGAGAAGTTAGCATGCATCTTCGTTGTTGCATTCCAGATGAGAATTAGTACATACCGTTTTATTTTTTTATTAGGCTAATTCTATTTGTACATCAAAATTGATTTTACATACTGGTTTTTTTAATACCAAAATACCCTTATCCATCAACAATTGAAAACAGTGCCGCACATTTCTCTAAATTTCTATATTATACCATAGTAGTTCAACTAGGTGCGTATTACTACCTCGTAGGTACACTTCTACGTGTATGTTATTATGTTGTAGTTGCTCTTTCAGTGTATATTATTAACTCGTAGTTGCTTCCCTAGAAATTTCGACAATGAAAACAACAGAAAATTAACAAAATGTGTGGTTTTGTAAATTGTATGGTGTATGTAAAGCAAAAAATGGTGTACATTGTTTTATGGTTTTTTTAGTGTGTATGCACAGTAAAATACGATATATGAATATAACTAGCCTTTTTGTTTTTTTTAGCTTACGTGTTGAATCAAAATTTGGTTAATACAGGATGACATTTGTGTAATGTAAGCTATATTTTGGAGAATTTTTATATGTCTATATATAGACTTGGTTAGAAAATCTTACGTTTAGGCTAATTGGATTAAATGTAGCATGCCTTGATCTTCAATTTTCTTCTTTACCCTACTCTATTAATATTGTGTGATTATGTTCAAGTTTGGGAGATCCAAAATTATGTTCCAAGATATAACTAAAGCACGTTGATCTGAATTTGTCTAGTATACGATCATATATTTATTCCGAACTTAAGATGGTTGGGTTTCTCATTATACGTTCGATTATTTATGTTTAAATCCTGCGATACCCGTATTCAAAGAAACTATCACTAATTTCGCAAATATGCCCTTACATGAGTTGCTGGGAATTCCGGATCGAAGAAGAGTCAGATCTAAATATGGTGCGGAAAAACCAAAATCCAAATGAATGGAAGATTTCGATTATTTCAAAATATTTCTATCTGTCTTTTGATATGTTTTTAATCGAGTGCTATTCTGTGTGTTGGCAGTTTTAGCTCAACAGTAAAAACGGTACAGTAATGGTATTTTCATACTGGTAACGGTAACCATTATCGTAACGGTTCTAATTTAACTTCTCATAACTGAAAAGAGTGGATATTCAGCGAACAAGGTGGTTTAAAGTTGTTTCTTAAATTTTGATGATATATCACTAAATTATATTTTAATATGATTTTTCCATGTTGCCTAGTTTATGTTGATGTTAAGTTTTTAGAAATTGTATTTTTGACAAGCTTGTTGTCTCAAGAGATTGAAGGTTATTTTCAAAGAATGATATATATCTGGTAAAATGACATGCACAGTGTGTGTCCATGTACATCAATGTTGGCGAACTTATAACTGAATGGATGGAGGTGACAACGAAAGATTTGTGTTGTGATGATAAGAAATCATCGGAGACAAAAATGTAGGGTAACCACAAAAATTCACAAAGGACGCCGTTTAAACAAATTCATCTGGTTTCCTTCTAGAACAGTATATACATATATGTATATACTATTTGATATAGAAGATTTATCTTAAATCAGTTAATATCAGAAAGTTAAAAGCTATATAATCATTCTTTTTTGAGAAAAAAGAGCGATTCTCCATTCGAGAAAGAGATCACTAATGAATTTTATTCTATACTAAAAAATGAAGCCGCAAACATGCCTGATAGGTAGCATTATATCTATGCAATGTAAAATAAAGATAAAAATCCTCTTACTTTAAAAAATTATGGTCCATAATGAAAAATAAAAAATATATACTAGAATCCAATGAAAATGACAAGCGACTAAATTCATGAAACAACCATATCCATCCAAACCACGGTAAGACCTTAAATTGTAAAAAGAACTCAAGAACAGACCTTAAATTGTAAAAAGAACTCAAGAACAGACGTAAAAGAATAATTCATATATATGTATATAAATAAATATTTATGTACATATATATGCAAGTGTATAATAATCTAACAATCAATAATATGCTTAAACTAGGTGAGAGATAACATATAGTGAGTACTAGTAAAGGGAAAAGGAAAGAAATGAAGAATGAATCAATACTATGACACATACCAATTTAAATAAATTATGCAAGTTAGGTAAAGTGTTAAAAGACGTATCAATAACGAAAACAATCTAATTCAATGCTAGTTTCCTATTAAAAGTATAATATCACATGTGTTATTAGGAAGAACTAGAAAAACTTTACTTAGAGCAATATTATTTTTTCTATTTTAAAAATGACCTTTTCCTTTAAAAAATCAATACGAGATTTTACTATTTTAAGAAGCTCTTTAAAAACTAATATTTTTGTTTAATTTATAACTAAGGTTCAGAATTCAATTAAAACCAAACGAAACAATTACATATATCAAATTTTCTAAAGAAATTTTAATATTATTAAAAACTCGTTGGTTTCTTTCAAACTAAATACACCATATGATAGTGAAAATAGTATCTGGCAAAAACATATTATCACTAGCAAAGTAAAATCTTAAATTACTCCAATACAAATCACAATACAAATCATTATTAGTTACATTAAAATCGAAAATATTAAAGATATTTAAAAGAATGAAATTTGTGATATGATAGTTAGGATACAAGCGCGTATTAGTTTGCAATAACATATTACAAAAAATGCATTTTCTATCAATAATCACATTCTTTTTTTATCAATTCAATAGCGTTTAGTTTCTTATGTAAAACTAACCACAAATGAAGTTTAAACTTAGGCGGCGCATTCACTTTTCAAATAAATTTAAATAAATTTGATTTAGGTCGTAGAAAATTTAGCAATTTGTACTATGAATTAGAAGTGATTTATTTTCTCTTATCCCAAGTTCAAACTTTAATATCGTTATCTTTGTTCAAATCATACAATTACAATTGTGCGCAGATTAAAAAAAACCACGAAAGAGTGACTTTTTCTAGTGTATGATTAAAATTGAATTCCCTAGGAAAGTTTTCATTTTTGCCTAAAAAGTTATGAAATTGTAATGTTTTCAAAATTATTATTTCAAAAAGCTTTCTGAACTCTACTTTAAAGGGAATAACAGATAACCAACCATCATGCCAGAATTATGTGCTTTCCCTGAATGTACGATGTTACTAATCCCTAATTTGAAAATGTTAAAACTTTTTAAAATTGATTTCCAAAAGTGGAAAAATTTGTTGGTATTGAAAGATACAGTTTATTTGTTCCTCCGTAAAATTGATCTGAGATTAGTTCTTTTCAAAAAAATTATCATTATTATTAAATTTCCATAACCATTTTCCTAATAAAGACATTTAAGTTTTATAAATTAATTATCCCTAATCTTCTTTTGATTTACATGCTATTTCCCACCCGACGAGACATTTTGAACTGAATTATTTCCACATCATAAGAAGACTTCTAATTTTATCTTTTTTCTTCAACTACTCATTTTGAAAAAAGATAAAAAGATATCCAATATATGAATAATGCCGATAAAACAGAATTAGTAAGAACTACACTACTTGCCTTCGATAAAAATTTGTCATTCCACTTGGATAACCTTTTGCTAATTTATCAATTATTTTTAACCAATCATCGTGTTTAAGTTGGTTGGTTTTATCATCAATCCTAACCATTCTATGAGAAATTTCATAATTTTACAAGGGACTTGATTTTTTATCTTATCTAAGTCGTTTACTAGCACAATTTTTATCGAAATTAATCTTTAATGCAGAAAGTGATTCAAAACTATATAACGTGCCTTGGAAAATGAGATGTAAAGAGCATGAGATCATCTGCAAACCGGAGAACGGAGAGACCATCGCTCGTAATCTTATTTTCTACATTGTCTAAAATCCCGTTACTAATGGCTAGCTTGATAATCATAACAGAAACGTTAGAAGCTAAATTAAACAAAAGATGTAACAATGGATCGCTTTGCCCAAGTCCATGTTTCGATGGAATTTTATTTCCTAATATACTGTTAACCATGATACTTGAATTTTCGATTTTAAGTAAAAACATAATCTAACCAACCCATCCAACGCTGAAACCCATAGTCAATAGTAAATATTTAAGCAAATCTTAATCGATTGAATAAAAAACTTTGTAAATTCTAGTTTTAAAAGCGCACAAGTGATGATATTTTTATAAGTAATTAATAGATTCTTGAACTACTACTACCCATCTGTAATATTTCTACCCTTGATAAAAACAGTTTGAGTATTATTAATTAATTAATTACTTTAGCATTTAATATACCAGCTAAAATCTTATAAATAATTTTAAAAGAACAATTTAATAATAAAATAGGTCTAAAGTCTTTCAATTCATCCGTTCTCAATTTCTTATGTAGTAACATTACATTGACAAAATTGAACTTGCTTAATTGTAATGAACCATCATAAAATTCATTAAACATTTTAATTCCATCATGTTTAAAAACATTTCAAAATAATTTATAAAATAAAATAGGAAATCCATCAGGACCGGACGATTTATCACTGAGCATATCATGTGTAGCCCTCGAAATGTCTTCTTTTGTAAATGAGTTATTTAATCCATCTAAATCAATCCCCGTGTCATCGGGATATAGATCATCCAATTTAGCCTTAATCATATGCCCTTTCTTAATTTTAAAAATTTCTTTATACTAATTAGTAAATGCATTGTTTAATATCTTTTAATCAAATTCGCAACATTGTTAATTAAAATAGAATTAATGATGTCACTATGTTTTCTACCATTAGTTATTTTATGAAAATATTTAGTATACTTATCCTATCATCAATCCATTGAATCCTAGATCTTTGTTTTCACTTCACTTTCGCTTGCGTTATAATTTTATTTAATTCTTCAAAGTACATTTTTTTTCGAATATTTAAATTTCTATATTCTTCTATTTTATTTTACTTTAAAATCCCCTTTACTAATTTATCATTTTTAATTCCAATGTTCCCAAAAGCATCTTTGTTCCATTTTTTAAGAAAAATTGTTAAATCTTTAAGTTTACTTACAAATATTTAGCTATGTTTCCTGAATTCTATAATTATAATTACTCATAAAAGACCATTTATTTATAATTAAATAAAAACTATTTTCTAACAACCACATATTTTCAAATCTAAAAATTTTATTCTCAAAATTTTGGTTAAAATAATAGGACAATGATCCGAGTGAACACTCGGAAGTCCATCGACCTTACAACCGAGTCTTATCTTCCACTTGATCATAAATAAAAAAACCATCTAAAAGTGTCATTGATGGATCTTTCCTATTGTTCGACTAAGTGAATCGTCTATTGTTTAGTTGTAATTCAATCAAGTTACTACAACAATAAATCGATCAAACTCCTTCATACAATCCTTCATTATGAAGAATAATGAAGTGCGGTAAAAAATAATTGTCTGCACACCAGCTTGAACAATTTTTTGTGCAATTGAGTACGATATTTATGTAATTTGCACGTGCAAAATCGTTACAAATGTCACCTATGTTAAATATCAATCGAATCATTTGTTGTAACATATTTCAAGCTTTAGAACGTATAAGTGCGCAAGCGGTGTACAAACTAGTTATATACTATCTAATAGGTGCTAAGCATGGTCAAAATCTAGGTAAATGGTCGCCTAACCAACAACAACATTGAACAAGTTACATGTTTATAATTAATATTATTGTTTGTTCTATTGTTACTTAAACAATCATACATGTGTGTGGGGTGTGCGCTCTTGCGTATAACCTCTTGCATAAACCTCTTAGGAATCTTGGACATAATAATAAGATAAGAAGAAGTTTATCTTACCCTGCTATTTCAGCATAAGAAAGGTGAAAGGGAGCGTGATTGTTAATAAGGTTGTCCCTAGCTTTCTCAGCAGGTCGTCAGTTTAAAGATTTCATTACCTTTTTGAAGAAGAGAATATTATGAAAGTTCGACCACTCATGCTAAGGGTTAATATAATCAAAGTGTTTGGAAATTTTGTTCATCATTCCTGTTTAACTCACTGTACAAATTACAGTGGCTGCCAAGGTAAACTAATCATTTACTGTCAGTATGTAAATTAGAGTAGCACCCTTGGAATCGTCAAAAATTAAAATAATGGTTGAATCCTGTAATAATTCCGACTTCAAATGGCATCCGATAAGTTACGTAATTTGTTTTTTTTTTTAAAATAAGCTATTACATTTTTTTACAGATGTATGGAGCAGTGTGGATTTCCAGCAGCTGTGTTTTCGTAGCTTATGAACCCACAAGTCTTAGAAAATTATTTACAAAGCAACAGTACATACTAAATGCAAGAGAATGGTAACATAAAGCTGCTTAAGAATAAAATTATATTAGTTATCATGAATAATGAGAAATTGGATGTTGGTAATATTAACTCTTATAATTGAAGGTTTTCAACAAACACTTAAAGTGAAGAAAGTAAACATAAACAAGCCTATGTCAACCAGAGTTTTAAATCTCTTTCTTCTTGCCTGAGATCTTTGTTTTCTTTATTTGGGTGAGGGAGGCTTTCAAAAGAAAATTTTAACTTAATTTAACACTCATCTCTCCGAGATGTTAAGATCTCAATTCAAGATATGGAGTGAGATGTCAATCAGAGGTTTAAAAGCTTGAATTATCAACATCAATGGTTATTATGTGAATCTGAATCAACATGCTCGGAACTCTAAATGTTGGTAATTTATGCTAATGACTGCACAAACAATCAATATACAGAATAATAAAACCAAAGAACAACCTAAAAAAGAGTTGCCGCCTTTTTTACTATTTCCCCCCTTTTATTTCTTTCAGTTCTTTGGTTTTGTTATTCTACGTAGATAGTCTGTGTAACGATTGATATGACTTACCAACATTAAGAGTTTTGAGCATGTTGATTTAGATTCAAATAACCGCCTTTAATATAGGCTTATTTATGTTTTATTTTCTTCACTTCTAAAAAGCTTTTCACTAGAAAAGTTGATACCACCAATATCCACATTCACGTAATTCCTGGTATAATTTTATTTTTAGATAGATTTATGTAGCCATTTACTTGCATTAATATGTAACTTGCTTTGTAAATATATTTAGTTCAAACTTGTGGATTCATAAGAAGGTATGAAAACACAATTGTTGAAAATCTATAATGCTACCACATATCTGTAAAAACATTTAATTACTATAGAAAGTCAAAAGACTCAAAACTCATATAGAACGTATGCAGTTAAAGCGCTTAGCGGTTATATAGCGGTGGAGTTGTAAAAAGTTACAACGGGGATAAAACGGAGATATAGTAGAAAATAGCGGAGCTGTAAAAAGCTTCATTAGATATAAAAAAATATATTTAAAAGTTAATTTATTCTCATTTTCACATCATTTGTGTAAGAAAAAGAAATATTATTTAATCCTATATAACAAAATCGAAGAATATCTTGACTCATGCATCCTAGATTGGGTTACTACAATAGATTTCTGACTTGTATTGTGCACTTATGCTTTGAAATTAGATCTTTTCATAACTTTGTTGATTTGATTTAGAAAAGAACTAGTCAAATTTACCTTTTTATATTAATGTTGCTAAAGCGGATGCTTAAAAGCCTTGATTTAGCGGGTGCAGTTGAAAATAGCGGGGCTTAAAGCGGAGTTACTGTTCAACAATGCTAAATTGAAATAACGTAGCGGTCGAAGAGCGCTATGCGCTATAGCGAGGATTTTGCTGGGCTTTGTTGCGGCTTTAACTGCATGGTATAGAATCCAATCTGCAGTATGTAGCAGCCTTTTCTTTTCAAGATAAACCAGTTATGTAACGTACTAGCAAGCCAGCGGAAGTTGATATTATTACAAAATTTAATAATTCTTTTAATTTCTAACATTTTCACTAATGCTACTCTAATTTACATGCCAATAGAAATAATTAGTTTAGGACCTTGCAGTTTTCTTCTTCAGAGAAGTAAATCTTCAAATTGACCTCATGCTCAGAAAGTGGACAACCTTATTTACAATCACACCCTCCCCTCTCTCTTTGTCAGAAAGGCATGATAAGGTAATTTTTTTTTTCCTTTTGAGTCTTATTATGTGCAAGATTTCTAAGAGGTTTATGTAGGATGTTACAGCCATAATCAAAAATATTTTTTGCTAATATGATGTTTAAGCAACAGCACACAACAAACAATAGAAATAAATAAACACTAAGATTCACATACAAATAACAACCTCTTCAAACACTATTGTTGTCTTGTAAGATGTAATCCCACACATCTTAATCCGTTTCAATATGGCGGAAGCGATTAAGTTAGCGTAATTGCTATGTTTATTTTTATCCCGCACATACTATAAATGAAGCACTAATACTTTTGTGAGAAAAATATCCGTGCTAACACGGAATTAACTGAGTTATAGCGCAATAATCGGTCTACTTATTCTTGTATTTCCACTTGATCTTAGTAGCACAGGGGTCAAACACTGTGCTGTGATACAGTTAACTTTGTGTTATAGCATAGAGTCCTTTTCCTCTATTTATATAGCAAGGGCGAATCTAGAAAATATATCAAGTTTGGTCAGATGGGCTGTGAATTAGTCAAATAAGCAAATTTTTACTAATAAATAGTAGTTTATCATGTTGATATATCAAGCAACCAATTAATGATCTACCTCAGAATTTCAAAACCAACTTCAATGTCAATTTTACATTTTAAACAAACTTTAGTAATAGTATCAATACATACATTTTAATCATCTAAATTCTAAACCAAACAATTAATTTTAGAATCTAACTATACTTAATATTCTGAAAATATATTATATCATCCATGATTGATAGAAAGTAGAAGACGTATAATTTGAAGTTTCCCCCCTCCGAAATCGAAATGGAGGAATTAATTTATTGGTATCTATCTCTTTACATATAAATTAATAACAGCTCCTTGTATATCTATCCAATAAAGAGTAAAATATCCACAAACAAATACTACAATGCATGGAACAATAAACAAATCAATAAGTACAGGATAGAGAATAACACCTAGGACAAAAAAGTAAATAATGATTTTAATCAAAACAAATGGAGAGATTAGAACTCATGGCAACATTAAAGGACATTTGGTTTTCACAAAACAATGGAAGAGATCACATCAGTAAATGAGTGAGGCAGATGAATTTTGTATTCTAATAGTTTGAGAAAGTCAACGATTAGTCCTTATAATAAAATTTGAAATTTTGGCGGTGGTCAGCTGCCCTCCCCCCTCAGTGACATGTTTCACCTCTGTTTATAAGTGAACTGTTCATCATTTGCACGACTAACCAAATCTATGGAGTGAAATCACATCTGATAACAAGGGGTAACCTAAATTATGCTTTAAGTTACAGTTCTTGAAATTGCAATACCATCTTGTGGTTTTCAAGTGTACGTTGAAACATTTTGGCTGGAACAGTTTTTTTTTTTTTTAAGATTATTAAAAGTTTAAGACTCGGTTTTAGCTTGAATGGACAAATCTTGTCTTTTAAAAAAATACTTTACCAGTTAACTCCTAAGCAAGTTTCATTTTCATTCCACCAGTGTTTCAAAAGAACAGTCATTGTCCTGAATTTTTTTACGGATATTGTTCTTTTGAAGGTATATTCTTGCATTAAAACTGTCTTTGGTAGTTGCCTCATTGAGGAATTAATGCAGCTACTTATATAATATGTGTTTCAAATAGACTAAATGTTTTCCTTTAGTGCGCCACCATAAGTCGACAATGAGTTGTTTGAGAAACTGACCATGAAACATGAAACATGAAACATGAAACATGGAGACAGAGTTTGTTAGTAATTGTACATGACAATTGTAGTGATACAAAATTATAAGGATATTGACAACGATCAATATGTAATGTGTAAAGCTCTTTGCATGTCTATTAAACCACATATACATAACGATACTCAATTTGAAATATTGAAATTTTTATCCCCACCCTAAATAGTCTAAATTTAATTGATTACTTGAACTTATTGGAGGTGGGGTAGTTAGATCTTTCTTGAGTGAAGGAAGAATTATCTTGATCAATCTTAACTCTAAGTAGTTTGTACCTCCATATTCTTCTGCTACTGCAGCGGCGGTGGGGGCCTTCTGTTGCCGCCGCCGCCACAGCAGCAGCATAACACATTTTTGTAGACTTGTAGTAGGAAAAAAGTTAGGTATTAGAGGCAAATGTTTATACATTAAAGAAACAGAAATCAGAGGTTTAAGTTATTTAGGCATAGCAAAAAACTCTATCAATCTTATATATTACCGAAAAAATTTTCTGCAATTTTTCTGAAGGACATGAAGATTCAGTAGTTTGTCTTGTCAGTCATCAAAATCTGTAATGAACTAATAGAAAGCAAGAAAGCTTATTTCTCACTCATACCCATCCAGGTGCATGCATAAAATATAGATGAGTTGCCTTGGTGATTGTAGTAGTTTATTAGACAAGTGCTTAATTTCTCTCGTTTGATTTATAAGGATATCTTATTTTATGTGGTAGAACCAAAGTTTGAGTTTTCGATCGAAACGCCAAGATTCCAGTTGTTCCATTCTGATTTCAGTACGGTACGAGCTTCGATTCAATAAATAAAAAACACCGAACTTTAAATTTTACAGAAGAAACTAAAAGAAAAGAAAGAATTAATTTGAGTTTTAAATGTATGAATATTCAAATCTGATATTTTAACTTACGAAACATACAAAATATATAAATGATGTAACTAAAAAATGTTGAAATCGAAGCACCGAACAAGTGAATAACCATTTTTTAGTGTTATAAATACTTACAATTAATTAGTATTGTTGGTTTATATCTTATTTTTTAATTAAAAATAATTTATACATTTTGTTTCAATAAATTAAACAAATACGTGTAGTTACATGAAAAGTAAATAACAAATTCTGAAACTGGAACCCAAATTTACGAATTAGATCGAAATTCTTAAAATTACAAAGGATTGAAACTGGGATCTCGAACCATGGGTGGAACAGCATATATATTTTGTTAATTCCCTTCCATCTTTATTTTATTTTTTAGAAAAATGTAATTCTAATTGTATGACCATGTTTGTAAGAGGAAGCTACTAGTGCCTTTAGCTGATAAGCATCTACATATGTCGTTCTAGGTTGTAACAATCAAAGATGAAAAGCAAGAGGATGCTGGAAAATCTGATGGTGAAGCTGATTCATCTCCAAAACAAGCAATTCAAACAGATGCTTCCAATGGAAAACCTGATGATGAGAATGTCTTCATGGAAGAAGCTCAGGTTCGTTATTTCACATGCAATTTAACACTACATTTGTTGCATACTGTATGATAATTAATTTACTGTACATATCTAGATGAGCTTGAATGCACGGGTTTTAAGTTTCATGCTATCATATCCTTTTGTAGTCATTGTTAGTTCAAAATATACGGAGCATGCTTTTATGGCTAAAATTTAGTAAAGTTAGCATATGAACTTAGTTTTATGGGTCTGAAAATTACAAATAAGCTGGGTTTATAAGTCGTGAATCATATAAGCTTTGAAGTGGTGCAGTAAAAGACAATTTATGCATTAGCCCAAGAAGTAAGTCATGCTCTAAAAGGAATTTGTATGCACTCAGTTTCTAAACGTGTTCTTATCCCTAGAAAACATAATTTGCTTTAGAATTCCACTATAGTTTCAGAAAATATGCCTAACCTAACATCCACTAAATTATTTTATATACCAGTTATTCGAATTCACACTGATATCACCCATATCATGTAAAATAGGCAACTGTGTTTATTTTTGTTGTAATAATTTTGGTATTTTAAAACAATCTTAGGTAAGAAAACACACTGAGCGAGAAAGATACCCTGAATTCAACTTTTTAATACACACCACGATCCAATGGTTAAAATATGCTGTGTTAGATTTTGTGTCTAAATAATTGTTCTCAATTCACAGAATTACTTACTATCATTCTTCCAACCCATAATTTGTAGCAGAAAAACCTATGCGAACAAAAAGTAATTTTTTTGCAGCAACAGTATTTGTGTACAGTTATTATTATTATTATAGTTTTTTCGGAGAATAAGAGTGAATCTTTTTTTTTTTACAAAGAGCTTTCATTTTGATGTCTTGGGGTTCGAATCTAGAACTTGAGAACTGTAGTCTAAGACATTACTTGTCACTTGAGCTGGTGGTCCTTGACAATTTTTATGTAGTTACAAAATTACGCAAACTAATATACGTATTTCTTAATGTTTTTGTAAATAGAGGGGAATTAGTCTGAAGGAAAAATCTGCATCGGTTTTAGTTTGAAGGACGCAAGTTCTAAAATTTAGTCTAAATGATAGCATAATTTTATATTTATATAGCATTACACGCGCGCGCGCACATTTATATAGCATTAATACATACATACATACATAATGCTAATGCAACATTACATGCATATAATGCTAAGTTAACACATCATTACACATATATAATGCTAAATTCATATAATATTATACATATAAAATGCCAAGTTCATATAGGATTTCCTTTTTCCAGTTCATTTGAACCTGTGCACTTAAAGCTCTGCTAAAGCCTTGCTATATCCTTGGTATAACTTATTGCACCTCCACCGTTATAGAACTGCTAAACATTTTAACTTTACATATTTTAACCCCTTCATATGGTGGAGTCCTTGTTCCGATGACTAGTGATGATTGGTTACCGGCTGTACTCATACATCATTGGTTGGTACGAAGATTTAATGCTATACCTTACTACTCTCAAAATTATTCTACAATACCACTAATATTTTCACAAGGAGCATGCAAAGTTTTATATAGGTAGTAAAAGGTGAAACACATGCTACATACATATAATTATATATATATATATATATATGTATATATGTATATATATATACAAAAGAGAAAGTGGAAGCAGATAAGGACAAACCTGAAAAAGGTGAAGCATAAAGGTAAGAGTCACAAAGGAAAGTCATATATCAATGTCATGATGACAATAATACAATTAAAGTACATAGACTCAATACACACACGAGACTTTCTGCATATATGTACGTTCATATGTACATATATATATATATATATATATATATATATATATATATATATATATATACACACCCAGCGCTCAACTGCATGTATAGATTCAAACTTAATTGTGAAAATATCGCAGTGTCTACTTCAGAAAAGGTAACGTCGTAGTACTTATCACAAGATTCATATGCAGCATGATTTGGTCGATGTTATTAGTTCACACAGTAATGGCGTGACGTCGAACTCTTTTCTTCTTGCTTCTCCATGCATGCTTTTTGGTCCATATCAGGAGTTGATAATTAAGGATTTTAAGAAATTTAGAGCATACTTGTATTTTATGTCATTTTACAAAACTTAGTTGATCAAAGTGGAATGAAACGATTTGAGGAAATTTGAGTTCAGATTTCTTATCCCCTTGACATTCTCAGTCCCCATATGCCAATATATATGATTTGCTAATTATAATGCTCTAGTCAGAAGTTGAGGTTCATGAGTGCATAAATTAATGGATTTAAATCTTATAAATTTCACAGGTAGTTAGTTACATTTGCGTAGGCCTATAGGAGTATCTATTAGTTCATATAATTTTTATTAAAAATAAAAGTACATGGCAGTGATATTTGAACATGGCTTGCCCTGTTTTATAGCCATGTTTTACCAATCCATCTGCATATTGCTCAGATTTTTGCCTTGAAGTGGAGACTGCATAAACACTACTTTACAAAACAAAATTCAGCAATAGGTATTTGAATGAAGTGAAAAGATAACAAAAAATATAATGCGCCCAAATGAATTTTGTCTTGATTTAGAATGTTATATGAATTTATATTTAGAATGTTATATGAACGTAGCATTCTGTTGTCCTTCAAACTAAAATTTTAAAACTTGCGTCCGTCAGACTAATTCCCTCTTACACACACTTACTTTGATATCAATTTTGAGTAAATTTAGTCATACATCGTTGAGTTCAGTCTTTTGGGAATTCGATTTGTTGATCAAGTTTCTGAAACAGTCCCCGCTTAAGCATGAGCCTTGTGCATTGGGTAGATGATTGTGATGATATAAATTTAATAAATGATTGAATAAATAATTCATTGTGTATATATAATTATATAAGCACACTGTGCCTGTTTGTGTACTGGTATTTTATGAAGAAAATTTATAGAAAAAGATTAGGAAATGTTTGGTTTAAAAACGTATTTTGTGTTTTCGATTTTCAATGTATGTCGATATATATGTCAAATAAGAGAAGAATAGAGAGACGACGGAGGGGACGAAAGAAGGACGTATGGGAGGACGAAGAGGATAAAGGAATAACGGAATAATGGATTGTTTCACGTGTTTGTGTTATTTTTTAAAACATGAAAAATAAAAGAAAGTTGTTTTTTATTTTGTATGTTAACTTTGTTTTCTAAATCAACTGTTTCCGGCAATATACACGCGTCATGTGCATTTTTGTATGGACGAAAATCCAAAACTACAAACAACATACCAAAACACTACCTTAGTTGTTCTTGTTTGAAAAAATATAGCATTTTTCAACTACGTCATAGAAATAAATTTATTTAAGGGTCTGACCGATGTTGTGTCATCCCGTTGATTCTTTACTATTTGATGTATTTTTAATAGATATTTAAATAAATATTGCCTGAATTCAGATATGACACTGGGGGTATCTGTCACGTGATTCATATAGTTCATTTACTGCAATATGCTTGTATATTGCAGAATTCCCTCATCAGTGATTGGTTTCTGTTGTATTTTGTATAATTTCTGTTTATCATCATGCATGCAATAGATAGCTTGTATCCGTGGAAGTTTTTTTCTGAGCCGAACTCTTTGTTTTTACTCATCTTTACAGGCCGATGAACGAGGCTCAGAATCTGGTGATGAGGCTAATGAAAATAACTTGGACCTGAATCTGAACTGAGACGTTCGTTATAATAATAACTGTTATTGTAGAGTAAGATGGAGGTGCTAAGTTGTTAAAGGGGAACAAAGAATGAAATTTGACCAGCAGATTTGGGAGTGTTTTATCCATCATTATGTGTTAACCATACTACTGTTATGGGCAGAACAAACACTTTGAAGTTGAGCAAATTTGCGCGTGCTTAACCAAAGTATTCATATATGCATCCTAATTGCCTGAGATTTTCTCTCTCTCTTTTTTTTAGAGCCAGCTTTAGTGTAAGTAGACATTCATTCATAATTTGAATGAGCAGAGCGCGTTACTAGTTTGTTATGGCTTTGCTAAACTGCTTTCTTTTTCTTCATTTCATCATTTTACTATATTCTGATGGGAAAAATATGCACTAGTTGAAAATGCATGAATTTTAATTTCTTGGCTAGTTTTTATTGAAAATGCCCTAGCTCAAACTAAAAAGAGATTAATCCTTGCGTTTAAAACACGTATTCACGGCATATAGCGATTCAAATCAACATAATAATTGCATGACATATTGAAGTTTGAAACTATGAATAGGTAATTGTTTTGAATGATTGGATATCATGATTAATTGATCAAAATTTAAGGATGAACCAACTCATTCTTTAGGTTTAAACTAGAAGATGCCAAACTCAGAGAATATATTTGTACAGAAACCGAGGTTTTTGTCTGTTGGGTTGAGCGGTTATGTGGTTTGGCCAACTAACTGAACTTTGGTTGATGTGTTGGTCGTGTTGATCGAACTGTTCAAATTTAACCCTAGTTAACCATGCTAGATTAATCGGTTAATTCTCCAATGTTAATTATTATTCATGGTTAACTGAAGTATTAACCTTAAGTTCATTGTAGAATCTAGTTGTCATGCATAATTTGGCTAAAAGCCGTACATTGAGAACGATATATTTGTCAAATATGCATACCATAGTCATTTAATTGACACAATACATACAATAAAACTAAGCCAAGTTCTATTTGCACCTTAAAATTTGCCTTGCATCCTCTGTTTATCTAGGAAATAAACACATTCCATTATTTTCTTTTCGCTCCTTTTTACTCCAAAATTAACTTTTTGTTTCAACCTGCGACATGAAAAGAAGTATAAAAATATTTATGGCAATGTGGTTGATAAAGTGAACCATGCTAGGTCGAGCAAGGTTATGTATGAAATCATGCTCAAGTCGAGCGATATTAGTTATGAAACCACATTCATACCAAAAATGGTTTTGTAAGAAATCACTTTTTGTGTGGTTTTGCATGAAACAACGTTCAAATGGAGAATGATGTATGATTGGAAAATACATAGTAACTATGTTTCAAGTTAATGAAGTTCAGGATGTGTCAAAGACGTAATAATGTAATTTATATAACTTAACTCTTACATTTTGTTCAGAGTAATAATTTTTCGGTTTTATTTTCTATTATATACGTTTTTATATTAAGATTTAATTGATGTTTTAAATATATTAAATATATAAAAGTAGAAAATCCTTAAGAAAAGTATTTGAACGATCGCAATTACAAATGCGTTCATAATCATGAGTATTGAATCATATAAAATAAATATCCATCCTTAAATATTCCTAGTCAATCAAGAATGGGATATCGATATATCCGTTCAGAATGGTGTATGTAACATTTCCCGCGGACGTCTAGCGTTAGGAATACATACAAAATGACTCATCCATGGTCTTCTATAGGTTAAAAGTTAAAAGATCTTATGCGGCAATAATTAGTAGTTTTGTGGCTCGAGAATAATGTGAATCTTGAGTGTTTAAAGTATATTTTAATTATGGTTAACCATAAGACAACGTTGATCGTGTCAAGACCATAGTTGGGTATAAGTTGTACCATTTTGAAACACCATTTAAGGATTCATCGCATTCAAATGGATGGTAAGTATAATCGCAATTGGTAGTCAACTTAAACTCAAAGTCTTTGACCAAAGCAAATCGGTTAATCAGTAAAATATTATTGGATTGAAACAAGCCAAATGTAACGACCCGGAATTTTCGAACGCAAAAACTCCAGATAGTTAGAAAAGGAAGAAAAAAGATCGAACAAAAGAAGAAACAGGAACACCAACATCTCACATTCGCAGCGGAAAAATATAATATTAAATAATATTCTTTACACAAAGAAAGCTGAATCAGGCAATTACATTTTAATACATCAGAGTTACAATCACTGGGCAATTAAAATAACTTGTCCCGGAAATACAAACAATATATCACAAAGGAATGCACTCCATACGTTTCTGCCATCCACACCGCAACTCCGTCTCGACCCTCAGCTCCTCCAGCAAGCCTCGCGATCGACTCCTATCAAGTCACGATGTTGAAAATCCCACATAATGTCAACGTCAAATATCAGGGTGTTAAACCCTACTTCGAACATTTCTGGTCATCATGACCATAGGAAAAATACGAGACTATTTTTCCCATCATCGGCGACACTCCAGCTAGCTCGACCGAGAATTCAACCTCCACCACCGTGTCGATCAACGACAATCACTAAAATGCCCAAAATGAGCATCTCGATAATTCCCATAAATTAACAATCTAAAAATCATGAAATGCATATTAAAAATCATGATTTTCCATCACTAATTCATTCATGCAATTCAAAACAGAAATCGAATTGGTTGATTTTTGACTAAATTTTGATTTTCACTGTAATTTTCTGTTAAATATATTTGTAATCATTTTTAAAATTTGAATTACATCTTTACAATCACTTTTTATTTAAAGATCAAATCCTAATATCAATTAGATGAGAGAATTTGAATTTTTGATTCAGGTTTAAGAACATGTTATTTTAAACAGAGGCTTGTCTTTCTTATTCCAGACACTGCATACAAATATTAACCCAATTATATATGCTTAAAATCTTTTTAAACAACATTCATAGGATAATACAAGTCATACTTAAATGACCATCGCATGCTAGTTCAAAATATATCAGATTTTCAAGTTCAATCTGACTGCAACCTTCATGTTTTCAAATCAAGGAAGCCCGTTCCTCTGCATCTTCAAAATAGTGAGTAAAATTAATATCAGGCTTCGCAATTAACCATAGATATTGCTAGAGTTTTGACCATGAAAGAGCTCTAGTTATCCTAGTGTAGTATTATAGTGATGGCGAAGAGAAAACATGCATAATATATCGATGCCTAGGGTGTAGCTCAAATAATTTGAAAAATGTTTTCACCTAAATGATCTATAAGCAACCGAACTTATAACCACTACCGTGTTTCAACAAAGTCTGTACAGACCTTAATATTTATATTGTTTAAATATAACCGATGGTCGAGTCTACACTAGGGAACCATACAACAGCAGTACTTATTAGCCTATTTTTGTATTCAACTATTTCGAATCAGTTTATAAATGTCAATAAATTAAAATGGAAGAAATTAATATAAATGTTACATTAATTTTTATGGCATTTAATTATTTCTCTGAAGCCTTGATTTTTCAAAAAATTGGTACTTTGTTGCACAATTGGAAAGAAAAATACAACATTTAGTTCTTATAGACCCAAAACACGTGAACAGAAACACAACCTAGCACGAAACTCAGCATTACGGGAGATAGCAACTAAATTTGAAAGAAACAAAATTAAGCAAATAAAAGAAACAAAAGAAGAACAAAACAAACAAGGTGGGATCCAACACTGTAAATGCTGATGACCCACTTGCCACTTCCAGAAAGAAAATTAAATGATGAAGAAGCTTTTGTGCAACACGTTCATATCGTTCACATTTTTCCTCTTTCACAAACCAACTAATTTCTTGATAAGATCTGGAAAAATGGCAGCACTCATGAAGCAAATTCTAGCCAGATCCATGTTAGGATTTTTTCTAGTATCTCTACCCAATTATATTTTAGTAGCGGTAAAAAGTAAGAAAATGATTTTTTTTTTTTTTTTACAAACAAAACCTTTATTAATTCATCAAAAAGTTACAAGACAAGAGTAAAAATTGAGAATAATCTCAATACCAAAACTCTCTTAGCAGAATTGACTTTTCTAACATACATATTTATAACTACTATCACTAAATAGAAATATAGAGATAATTTGCTAATATATCTCTCATAATCAGTCAAATAAATAAATAAATAAAATCGATCATATATTTATTTATTTATTTGTTTTCCATGAAAATAAGATATTTGAGAGAAATATAGACATAAATATCTCTTACTAAGCCAAATCCAATATATCCATAATTAATTAGTCAACCAACCAATTAACTAATATATAGAACAAACATTGTGTTGCATATCTTCAACACTTCACCTCAACACAACATTATTCATCTGTTCCACCTTTGCTTGAAAACAAACTTAATCAACCTTCAAACAACATAGTTATGCATGTTCCCATTGAACACGCATATCGTCAATAAATCAAACTTGCTTGTAATACCACAAAAATCTCTAAGTAGAATTTGTAGTTTTTCGTTGCATGCTCCACCTTGATTCAGATAAATTTGTCTTTCCAACTCAAATTTGAGAACTCCATACATTCTCCACCGTTTTTCCAAGCAATTTGTATATATTATCATTTCCCCATTCTGCACTCAAAATCTCCATATTACCTCTCCGAATCCTTATGACCCCACCTCGAGTTGAAAAGTTACAGCCTTATTGTTCCAACTGTCCTATTGAAGTAAGATTCTTCTTAATTTCTAGGATGTGTCTGACTCCTGTTTGCTTCACCACTCTTCCATCATATCTTCAACCTAACCGAACTTATACCTTTAACATGCAAATCTCTACCACCTGTAGATTTCACCTTATCACTTTCTCTTTGTCAATAAACGCTTCCTTTCGATTACATATGTGAAAACAATCACCTAAATCAAGTATACAATCTTTTCTTTTGCCTTTATCCACACATAAGACATTATCATCAAAATTTTCACTAACGTTTACCTCTTCATCACTACCTTCATCAAGCTTGAATTTGCCTTCCTCTAATGCTTTCATCATTTCTTTGCCCCTTTTAAGCTTGTTGCAAAATCTCAATCAATGACTCGGTTTTTTCCACAGTAATTGCAAATGAAATCTCTTTCAAAGTTTGATTTATTTGATTGTTTTTTTATATTTGGACGATTACCCTTCCTAGCAAGTTCTTCAAATGGTTTTATACTTTCTTTTTCTTTCTTATTCTTTTATACTATTAGATTCATCTTGCGCACCTCCTCATTGAGCAAGCTACTAATTACTGACCCCATTGAAACAACTCCATCCGAATTTAAGTTATTCAGTACAAGCACAAGCGTTTTCCAACTCTCTGGTAATGAGTTCATCAAGATCAAAGCTTGTGTCCCATCATCCATCTTGTAATTCACCGCATCCAATTGGTTCTCAATTGCTTGAAAATCATTAAGATGCTCTCCAATTGATCCACCTTCCTTAAGTTTTCGATTCACTAATCTTCTCCTAAGAATAGTTTTGTTTGTTGCAGAGTTCTTTGCATAGATTTCTTCCAATTTCTTCTAGATTGCATGAGTAGATGTTTCAATAGCAACAATATGAAACACTGAATTCTCCAAAAAAAACATTGAATAGTCGCCGTAGCCTTCCTATTCAAAGTCTCCAATTTTGCTTCAGATAAATTACTAGATTTCTCCCATTTTTTTCTAATGGTTGGTGAAGATCATTAAGATATAAAAAGCCTTCATCTTCGCCTTCCATAAACCCCAATTTCTTCCATTAAGTTTTTCCACACTTATCTTCTCCATAACCAAACCCTCTTCAAAAAATTTATGCAGCAAGCTCCAATACAAACTTTTAGAATTTTTTTAGGACCTCTACACAACTAGATTTTAGAAGAGATAAAAAGTAAAAAAATGGTTTTTTTCCTTCAAATAAACCTTTATCAATTCACTAAAAAATTATAAGAAAAGCCTAAAAATTAAGAATCAATCTCAACACCAATACTCCCTTGGTAGAAATGACTCTCATAATATACGTGTTTATAATTACTACCAATAAATAGAAACATAGAGATATGTTTGCTAATATATCTCTCATAATCAGTCAAATAAGTAAGTATAATTTACCATATATTTATTTATTTGTTTTCCATAAGAATGAAGATATTTGAGAGAAATATATGCATAAATATCTTATGCTAAGTCAAATCCAATATTTTTCATATTTAGTTAGTCAACTAACCAATTAACTAATATATAAAACGAATACCGTGTCGCATATGTTCAATGATCCGGACTAGTTGAGAGCTATGCTAAAGTCTTTGGGGCAGAATCGACAGAATTGGGACTAGGAGACTTGAAGAAGACCATCGTAGCTGAAAACGATGACCATAATTTACTATATTTAGTTCTCTTTCTTGCGTTGAAACTGAATTTAGATAAGTTCAAAATTACGACATTTAATCTCTCCTTTATTACACGCTTCATGGTAGAATTTAGATTTCTTGACGATTAACTTATAGTATTGCAAAATGAGCATAGATCCAATTTCAATTGAAATAATTTTGTTTTGAAACTATATGATATTTCTCTTTTGCCGAGTATACCAAATAATTATTGTAATTGTAACGTTAATAAAATCTTCGGAAAACTATCGCTCAAATTTTTATTGCAATGTTGTGTAGAATCCCCATGATGTTATTTGATACACTATCCTAAAGGTTGAGTTTGTGTTTAAACCGGTTCCAGATTAAACTTGAAAACTCACACTCGAATAGCAAATGGTCTTTTGTTTCAATTTCCTTGTTACATGATTTGCAACACATAGATTGTACAGATGACATTTGCTGATTGTATCCGCAATTCTCTTCTTATTTATAACAAAGAGATAAGTGCAAGTGGACACTTTCAGAACACACACTTTATTCCATACACGATGAATCCAATTTTGAGCGGGGTTTCTTGATCTAATAGTATCCTAAGAAGATTTGATACAAAATTCACCATTGATTTTATGGTTCCACCACCAAAATCATTATCCATGTTTAAATGTATGCTGATCTTCTCAATTTGTGAACAAATATTAGTTGGGATATTTGCATGATTAAAATGTCATTTTGATTCTAAAATATATAAAGAAATCTTTTTGTTTGTTCCACTTGAATTTCATAAGAATTGCCACCTAGTGCAAGTAATGAGTGGTTTGCCACGAAACCGTTGATCAAACCAAAAATTATCATCTCTCAAATTATCAATTTTCCTTCCTATTACACCATTACACAAGCTTCTAGTTTTCAGTAGCAAATTCCATATGTAAGAGTGTAACAACACTCCATTTTCAACACTAGAATTTAACATAACTCAATGTAAGTCTCGAAAGCCGAAAACGACATGTCATTGGAGATTGATAACAAGCAACAAAATAAATAAATATATTCCACTCTTTCAGAATTCATAGTGGAAGGTAACAACGTATAACCAAATATCACTTCATTTCAAACCAATATTCAGAGTGTAAGCATACGTCATATACAAATCTTAATCCAAACAAATCCAAACACATATATACAAATCAATATCAATGTCAGATGTTTATATATAGAGTTATATACGCTAGTAACGCCGTCGTCATCCGCACCTTTAAATGTTACTAGATACAACATAGCACATCCATCAATCTAGTGATGAAACAAAAAGGGGAATACATAGAGAGGGTCAGACTATAGTTTGATGAGTGATAAACATCTACTTTACCACATACTCTAATCAATCTTGACTAATACTAAGATAACTATGGTAAAAGTCATAGCTTAGTCCTGTTTCATCTATAATTATAATTATACGAATGATATAATAGATAAAGTCGACCCGTGAAACACATTCTTAATCAAATACAAATATAATGATTAACGACGTGGTTTAACCCACGTACAAAACCAAGCATAACCGCAATGGTCATTGACATGGTCTAACCCATGAACAAAGCCAAGACTATTCTATTGCAATAACACATGGTTGAATCATCGGATAGACTTAGTTCCATATGCGGCTTATGGACCCAATTCTGTTCTACAATACGTACCTAAAAAGAATCCATGGATCTCTGAGCGATCGTGTTATCGTGATAAACCAATAAAAGATATATCATTAATAGTCTATCATATTACCAACAATAGCAATGAACTATCCATATATGTATATATATGTATGTATGTGCATGTATGTATTTATGTATATATCTGCATATATACTGCCGTACATATGTCCAACCATTCTATTCAATCAAACTAGGAAAATAAATTAATACATAGCTAAAACATCAACTGAATAACCTCGAAAAAACCCTGAGTCGATGCCCCTTTATTTACCACAGGCCTTGCTAGGTCCACGTTCAGTTTGACCCAGCAATGTGTCAACTGATCGACCGGTTTGAGCCTGTATGCCGTGCATAGGAAGAAACTATCGTGCATTTACTTTTGTTTTTAATTTTTCCTTTTCTTTTAATTTTGGTTTGTTTATTACTCATTTTGATTTCAGATTTAAGCATATACTCTTACATCATTTCCCTTCAGGTTTACCAAAGTTTTCATGTGAAAATCATCACTTCACAATTTATCAAAATTTCAAAAATATAAATTTCAGGCTTTTAAATATAAACTTCACTTTAGAATACTTATAATATCATAAAAATGCTAATAAATCCAAAAAATGACTTCCGATATTTGAAACCTCAAACCATAATTTATAATAATATACACACGGTTGAAATATATATATATATATATATATGTTGATAGTTGAAATTGAAAAACAATCTTTTGGTCCGACCACGAAGTTCTAAAAGTACCATTATATGCAAATAATGGGTCAGAAGTTTGAATCCCACTGAGAACAAATATTAACATCTATTTTCAAATGGAAATCTTGGAATATAAATAAAGCCACAAGTTCGAAACTCTGTTTAAACAAAAAATTATAACCTTTTTCTTTAAAATTTTCAATTTATTTTTATCAAACTACGCAGAAAATTTTAATTTCACAAGAATTTTTTACATTGGCCTGCATTGCATTTTCCATAAAAATCAGTGTGTATATATAGCTTATGTTTGAATTATTGCTCTCTTGAGTTCCAAAAATCCCAGTATTCACATTTCACATCTAATCCATATAAATAAATTTAGAATATGTATAAATTCATTTTTATGTTACGAAATACATATTTTTATTTCATAAATCAAATTAGAATTATTAAATTAACAACTATATGGTATTTTCCATATATTGCTTATATTCAAGTCTCTTTTTCATAAGAAATCATCTTATCAATAATTATATCAAATATATATTATTTTATTCATTAAATTTCGAGTTTAGGCTTTGAATTATCCATGCTATTTCTAGAAATACATTTCATATGATTTCATTTGATATTACATGATCTTTAGTCCATATTTAATCATACTGAATCTTACATTCAACGCTTTATGAAGCCACTTTACAAACAGATCAATTTAACCGATTCTAACATCTAATCCATACTATATTTTATTTTTAATTAAATTATATTTTCATTTATGTGAGAATTAGCTAATATAATTTCTATTTCTAAACCATACAAATCAAAATACCTCTTAGGTTTGATCAAATATGATGTCATTTAGATGAGAGCCTCCAAATCCTTCCAACTGCTCGCTGTTTGGAATCAAGTTTTCCTCCAAATCCAAGTATTTCATGATCTAATAGGTATTAGATCGTTGTCATCGCCTTGCTCTTAGATTTGGTGTTTGTTTCTGTAACGAATCGTAATTTTCGATGTTTAAATTTGTTAATTTAATAAGATTTTGGTAATTAAATCTGAAAGAAAAAATTTATGAATTAATAACGGGGATGAAAGGTAATAGTGTTAATGCAAGTTAATAAATAACTAATTTAGTGCAATCCCAATTAATTGAAATAATTGTAAAGTTTAATAAGGAAGAAAATAAATGACCGTATGAATGTAAATTCCAATTGATTGGAATAATAAATGTCAGAAAAAAGGAATAATATATGTTTCTTTACTAAATAAAAAAAATCATTTGTTTATTTATTTGAAAATTTGGTAGTTGGAAATTTTATTACATAAATAAGAAATTAATAACATTTGGTTTGTACAATATTTCCGTAAATATATTAAATTACTATAAAAAGGAATTGAATTATCTCATTCATTTTTACCTTAGAAATCAATGATAATTAATGTGATTGGAATCTTTTAATTAAAAGTGGAAAGACATTAATTATAAACATATATTGAAATAAATTGGGTGATTTATTTCCAATTAATTCAGTTCATATTTCAAAATTTTATGCTAGTTTACTACATATATGTTTATATCTAAATTTAAACTTATGTTTTAGATCCAATTAGATCATTAAAAAAAGACTATTTAGGATTGAAATCTCATACGTTATTAAACTAAATGTTAGTAGGAGATGATAAAGGGGTAAAATAGATTTACACTTGACTATTTCCTTTTCAATTAGACTTTATTAGATCTTAATTGCAACATAACTTACCTTTCAACGTCACTTTTCTAATTTATTCTTACATTCACTGCCTCCTTATGTGGATTTTTTTCATACCTTTTATTTATGAATGTAGACTATAAGTTGCGATAAAGATGTATATATATATATATATTATACACCTGTTTACATTACCTTGTTTATGCTATCATATTTTTGAATGTATGTTAATGCATTTCTTGTAAAACATTCAACCGAAATGTTAACATATTTGTTTAATTCCCAATCTAATCACAAAGAGGGAGAAACGAAAACTTCTTAATGCTGTATATTCTTTTAATTTATGACACAAATTTGTGTAGAGAATTTATTTTCATTTATTGTATGTTAATTAAATCTTTAAAGGATGTTAATTTTGGTATGTTTAGGGTTAACAAAATTAATTAAGTGAATGACTGTTTTTGAAATTTGAATTTCATTCCCTTTCTGATTAATAATTGCCGCATTCTTTTCATTATTTCTCTATTTGTTCCATTACTCCATTCCATTTACATTGTCCGAAGCTTTTCTATTTTGCAAACATGAACTACTTTTCATATTTTTAATTCTTTCTTTTACCAATTTTTAATACCTTCTACTTTTAAAAAGGCTGTTCATATTTACTATATTTCAATACCAAGTTTGTTCATATTTACTTCTTTTTTTCGTTCATTTTCCAACTTCATTTTCAGAAACATCATTTCATTTATATCTAATTAATAGCGGCCTCTCTTTTCAAATCTCTTTGGCCCTAAACCTAACTCGAACCTTATAAATAAGATATGATGCAAATGAAACCCTAGCCTCCATTCTAATCTTTTTTTTCTTCAAATCTCCTTATTATCTCTCATTTTAACTTTTTCCTTCCTATTCAAATATTCTTCTTCTCAAATTTTCTTCTATTTCAAACTTTCTTCTTTCTTTTCAAATCTTGATCTTCTCTTCTATTTTCAGTTCTTCTTACTTTAATCCTTTTCTTTTTCAAATCTTTTTTTTCAAACCTTTTAAAAATACATACATACATACATACATACATACATACATACATACATACATACATACATACATACATATATACATTAATATAATAAGGAGGAAAATTAAAGTAAATCCAAAAAAAAAAAAAATTATGGAACAAAACTAGCAATCAAGAAGGAGACTAAGGAAACATAGAGTGGAGCTATTAATTAGAAGTCTATTATTTTCAGATTCCCATAAAGGTGAGTGTTTTAACCCACTCACAACTTCTAAATTTTTTTATGTTTGTTAAATTGATTTATGATGTGATTAGAAATTTATTTATGACTGTTTGGCATATTTTGAACTATCATATCAGTTTACTTGAATTTATTTGGATAAAATAGTTATTTAATTTATTATTGATGATATACTGCCAGTAAATACCTGTTATTTATTATTTGCTCTATAATAATGTTATTGATTGAATTGGATGATGATTGTGATAAATCTTTGATGATTGATATTGGATGAATGGATGTTGTATTTTATACTGTTATAAACTGCAAGTTGTTATGGATGTTTATTTCATTCGGGATTGCAGTTTGAAATGATATGTAACTGTATTTATATTTTAAATTACAAATTGAAATGACAAATATCCGTATCACTTGACCATAGGATAGAAAATTATATACAGACACCGTGGTCTATATATAAAAATATTTTGAAATGATTTCTATGGGTTTTGAAAAGAAATATATGGTCTTAGATAAATATTAATTTTTAATATTATATAAAGGTTATTTTATCCTTGATTCTTAAGCTATGTATAATTTATTTTTATATAGAATAAGCTTAACAATAAGTTTGATTTTTATTGAAGATAATATGGTTAAGTATTTATATAAATTTTATTTTAATATAGAGTTTATAATGATTTAAATAAATTAAGATAAATTGGAAATTTATTGAAATCAAATTTATTTAAAAACTCAAATAAGTTGATGTCATATTTATTAAATTTGAAACTTTAAAAGGTATGATTTTTAACTTGATTTTGGTTTAAGGTGAATTAAATGATTATTTCAAGTATAAATAAATTGAAGGAAATATTATGTTATTTGTAATTTGAGTTTTATTTAGATGATTATGGATTTATTATGTAAAATATTTCAGACTAAATAATAGAAAAGTGAATTGTTGAATCGTAATTACCAAACTTAGTTTTGAAATTGTTGAATACTTAAAGATTGAAATATACCGAATTTGAAATGGTTTATTTTGTGGATCAATCGGTTTTGAAATCAGTATAATTTGAATGCTTTATTTGGAAACTGAATTGAATTGAAATTTGTGATTTGGGATTTGGTCAAATTACAATCTAGAAATTCGAGTTGTTTTGGAATTGATTTATGAAACTTAAGAAGCTATTTTATTATATAAAGTATTCTAATATTTAAACTATTTAAGTGGTGGAAGTTATGTTTCAAAGTTATGAGTTTCAAAGTATTATGATTTGAAAGTGTTATACTTTAAGGGTTTTGATTTCAAAGTGGTATAACTTTGAAAGTGCTATGATTTTGGAAAACGGTTATATTTGAAATAAAATGATATTATATTGATTTAGGTTTTTATAAAAATGATATCATATTGATTTGGTTTTTGAAGTGGAGATGATACTGTATTTATATGGTTTGGAAATGGATATTATATTCTGGTTTTGAAGTATAATTGTTTTTGAAATGACCGCGGTGTTATAATAACGTTTGGTTGTTAAAGAGACCGGGATCAGAAGTTTTCATACTCTCTGCCAACTCCAAAAACAACTTTAACAACTATGTAAGCGGTGGATATTTCAGAATGAAGTAGGATGGTTGCGACGTTCTATTAAGGTATATACGTGGACCCGACTCCCGTGAGTTGGCATAAGGTGGTTAAAACAGGAGCGATTCTTGGGCCAAGGAGGTAGCCTCTCTTATCGGACACAATCCTTCGATATCATACTCTGACTTTTGGATTGATTTGGTGGCCACTTTTGATTTTTGATTTTGGGGGTGTAGCTCGAGATGGGCGGTAGTAGCTGCTACGCGTTACCACCAGCCCGGATGCGTAAGTGGTATATCTACCCTGGCATTATCTTATGTGCCGTGTCACCTACCCTATCGCGCCTTGTACGAGTTTGGTTTTCTCCCGTAGCCCGTGTGGTATCCTCTGGCGGCTTCCTGATCAGGAGGAACCATGATACTGGATGGACCACTGGGACTACTACGTGGTAAGGGCTATATGGATAACCCCTTAACGCTATTTAAAAGTAAGTTCATTTTATTATAGACATTATTATAATAGCGAAATAATACTACATAGTAAATAGTTTAACGGATACTTAGGAGATGTGAATCCCGAGCATCTCAAGTTACTGCACTCACATTAGACACTAGATAGGAGATGTCAAATCCCGTAAACATCTCTGATGCCGTTCCACTCATATTTTACCGTTGATTTAACTTATAAAAGATCTTTTAGTTCCGACTCAAGTGTTTTATCTTTTCAATTCGCTCGGGTCAGTTTGAGCATTTCAGGATTCGAAGACTTTATTTCTGGAGGACGAAGACGAAGATCTGTATTATCATTATTTATTATATTATTCCACTGCATTCATACTGTTTCGCTGCATTATTTATTATTCTCTGGTATGTGTAACTCTGATATGTGTTGTAAAAGTATAATAAAATGTTTTGTAAAACAACTTCATGAACTGTTATTTGATTATTATATTGTGTCATTCCACTGTGAGATTTTGTTTTTTTTATTTATTTCTTCCTTTTTCTTATTCACCCCAATAACAATTCGCCCTTTTGTATGGTTTGAGTCTGACGTTTGTAAGCTTATCGTCACTTTAAAGCATACAAAAAGGTGGGCTGTTATAGATTCATTTATTTTGATGAAAGGTCAAGAGAACATTTGTTGTTAGTTTGAATTAGGGTTACTAGTTTTTCAAAGAGATAGGAAAAGGAAAATTCATAATTTTTATTTAAACTCTGAATGGCTAGACATATGCAAGTAGAGGAAGAATCAGTTAAACCATATATGTCAAGCGCATATAAATTTCAAATTCCCGATTTTAAAGATGCCCATAACTTCATCATCCAAACTTTGATTTGGACAAATCAATATGCAACATGCATATTAAAAAAGATGGTCGCAATGCTGCTAGTTTCATTTCTAAATTAAAATGTTTGAAAAATGACAATTTTACCTTCGTGTTAAAATTATTAATTTTAAATTAATATTTGAATTATTGAAAATTACGTATCATTACACTCTCCCTCTCTTAAAATGAATTTCACCTTCGAACTTACTATCCAAGTCAAACAATTCACATCAATCATTTAATCATATTTAAAATCATGTCGTTACATATATGGCATGTAGATGAATAGAGGGGAATGCATGATCATGACATATACAACTAATGCAAAAATGCAATCTAGTAGTCGACCTCCTGAACAAGTCGGCCTCCTGAATGTATGCAATATAGATGGCATATAGGCATGATTTCATACAACCCTAATATATTAGCATAGATAAAATCAATTTAAATGTAATTATTACATCATATCAAGTGTCAAAGGTTCAACCTTCCCAATAGTCTACACTAACCTATGTTAACCACGTAGCAATCGATCCTAAGCATCCAAATATAACATCCAAACTTAGATTGTAAGGAAACAAATTAGGATTAAGGAATGCACCATAAAGAGATTAGGAATAAAAGCCTTTATCTTCTCTTTAGGCTCCAATGTGCTCTCTATCGGGTCATTACCCCACTGCCACATTATTTCTATGATGCTTCACTCCATGCTCGATAATACAGACTAAACCATGGGATAAGCTTGGCTCAGGTTCTAATTCCAAATCCCCAAACCGACTTGGCTCGACAACAGTAGCTAATTCATGTGCACATTTTCACATACATGAAATACATTGTGAACTCCTACTATCTTCTCTAGGAGTTTCATTCTGTAAGCGAGATTTTCAATCCACTCCAATATCGGGAAGGTTCCAGCAAATCTTGGTTCTATTTTGATCGAATTCCCAAACCTCATGACTCTCTTTAATAGTGAAACCTTTACAAATACCAAATATCCAACCATTAACCCCAATTCAATCCTTCTCTTATTGGTATACGACTTTTACCAATTCTATGCAGCATTTATTCTTTTCCTTATCATCTCCCCCTTCTTCGAAGTATCTCATATCATATGCGGTCTAAGAATTACTTTGTTTGTCGACTCCCACCAAAATGGGGGTGATTTACGCACCCTCGTACAATGCTTCGTATAGTGCAATTCTAATACTAGCCTATTAACAATTATTATATGAAAATTCAACCAACAATAGATGTTCTTCCCATGCTTCTCTATCAAATTTACACGCTCTAAGTAGATCCTATAAGACCATATTCACCCTTTTTGTCAACCCATCTGTTTAAGAGTGATATACTATAGTTAGGTCTATTTCCCTTTCCAAAGCATCATGTAAACTCCTCTAGAACTCACTCATGAAGGGTGGCTCCTAATCACTCATTATACTAATCGGAACTCCATCTAGCTAAAATATCTACTTTATATACTACATCACCAATGTCACTGCGGTCCTTGTGCTTTTCACCCGGATGAAATATGCACTCTTAATTAGTTGATCCACTACTACAAAATGCTTTCATTACCTCTTCTACTCCGAGGCAATCCATCGATAAAGTCCATGTACATATTCTCAAATTCGTAATACGAAACCTCTAATGAGAATTTCAGTTATTCCCTGGCATGTCACTCAGCCCACTTGGTTTCGTCTATTTAGCTTTTACTCTCTGACATGTCAATCACTTAGCCACAAACTTCACTACATGTCTTTTCATTCATAGTCAACAGAATATCCTCTTCGTATCCCGATAAATCTTGCCTCCATTCAGATGAATGGTCATCCTAGAACGGTGACACTCTCCTAAGGCTTTCTCTATTAGCTCCTTGATCTAGGGTATGCTAGCCTACCATCATGCCTTAGATGTCTATTCCAGTCTCTTCGAAGTAATGATCCAAATGTTTCAATAGTTCATATCATTCCAACCTGTCCAAAATTTCAACTAACACCTCATCTTTCCTCAAACTAAGTCCAATTCTATCCATCAATATGGATCCGACCTCCATTGCTGCTAATAAACCTAGTGTGTATTTTCGATGAAGGTCAAAAGTCAAAATCAGAAATAAACTCCAAACTCTTCCATTACAATAATATACAATTCATCATGACATGCTTTCTACTTAATTCATCAGCAACCACATTCTCACTTTCCTAGATTATAAGAAATCCCAAAGTCATAAGACAAAAGAAACTCCATCCATCTATACTGCTTCAGTTCAAGTCCTTATACGAAAATATGTACTTGAACGATTTGTGAACCATGAACTACTCAAATCTCTCTTTCAATAAGTTATGCCTCTAGGATTTATGTGCAAAAACGACATTTTTAAAAGTATAAGGTTTTGCCGATGCTAGTAAGTCATTGGCAAGTCGTTAGTACAAGCTTTACCAACGACTTAGTGGTCATCGGTGTATACCTCATGACAAAATAATATTCGATAATTTACCGACAACAGCTGTGTGCACGTACTTAAGACTTGGTGATAACTTTTATCTGATGACTTTCCAATGACTATAGTGCCGACGACTTGCCAAAACCAAATTTTTAGCATTTCTATTGCTCTTCTTCCCCTTAAATCACAACATAAACAAGTTATTTTGGCAATACAACACATGAAAATATAACACCAAATTAACACGATATCATATCCAAATATATGTAGAACCAAAAAAATAGTTAAAAAACCATAGAAAAAAGTAAAACAACACTATGAAAATTTCATAAAAACGACACATACATGTCCATACACAACATCATGTTCATACTACATCATGTCCATAAACAATATCCCGTACCTCATGTCCATATATGTAACGACCCAGAATTTGACCACTTTAAAATATAATATTTAAAGTAATTTTAAATGTAAAATAAGTAAGGTTATATGATTCGAACAAAATTAGATAGGATTTGGAAAGAGAAGTATACAAAAAAATAGCAACATTTGCCTATATCGACAAAAGTGACAAAATGCTGATTTTAGAAAAGTAAGTTTCAATGATTAAATAAATCATTTTAATTTATTTATGAGTGTTTATATTTTTAAATAGAATTATACAAATTTATTTTTACATTTGGTTTACATAAATAACTAGTTTAACTAAAACGTCAAAATGTGACCGTAAAACATTTTGTCGAAAATCAACGTTTTGTAGATTAAAAGTTGTCGCAACGTCGTCGCAACTTTATTTTATTATATAGGAACATATATTCAGATAGTGTAAGTATTAATTAATTCCCTAAAATTGTTACTTTTACTAAATAAGATTAGAAAACTTCTAGAAGTCATAAGTAAAAGTGAGTAAGAATTAACAAAAGTAAGAAAAAGTAAACATCAAATAACATCAAACCAAAGCTAACATAATTATGATATTCTTTACTTAATCTTTAAGTGACTAAAACATAAAGTAAGGATGTGAAAGATGATGTTAATTATTAAAATAGTGGATATTGCTTTAGGTTGAAGTAAGGTTAATTTGGTAATTTGTTAAGAGTTTATTTTGATAAATTTACCACTTCTTTCTTTTTTATAAATACCCACCTCCTTCTCACTATCATTCACATTTATTCTTCTTCTTCTTTTCTTAAACTTCTTTATCTTATTCCTCTTCTCTTTAAAGGCTTCCAAGCCATAGAAAAAATTAGAAAGAAATAATGTCAAAATATTTACAAAATATTCAAAAGAAATCAATCTTTATTCTCTTCAAATCAAACTCCTTTTTTCTCCACATTTTACCTCTTATTCTCTCGGCCATAACTTCTTCAAATCATAATTAAAATACAAAATTCTTATTTTCAAATCATGTATTTTTTCAGTGGCTACAACTTTTATGTTGATCAATTTATCTCATTATAAAGTTAAGTATGTCAAAAATGCACTGTTGGGGATGGGGATTAAGGATCTTAAGGCATAAATAACACTAGAGGGGGGGGGGAGGGGTGAATAGTGTTTTAAAGAATATATGAATTATATGAATAAATTAAAACTTTCAACACAAATCTAAACAGAATTCTAACACAGAATGATCACAGAACATATAACAAATGCAAATAGTAAAGTAAAGCAAGTAAAAGGAAAGAACACACCGGATTTTATACTGGTTCGGAATCCTCCTTCATCCAGTCCTGCACCAAGGCAATATCCTTGTACAGATTTTTATAAGCCAATATCCAAATTACAACCCTCAATTTCTAAGGCCTTGAGGAACCCTCCTATCTCCGAGTCTAAGGTAAACTCTCTTGATTTACGGGACACAAGATCACCCTTATACTTCTTAATAACAATCCTTTTGAATGGATAGACTCTATGGACATTTTGAATACAAATTAATCCTATAACTTTGAATAGCACTTTGATCTTTAGTAGAATGATGGAGAATCAAATAGAGAGAGTATCTAAATGATTTCCTATTGAGAATTTGGCAGAATGATGGCACGATCTTGAAAATATGAAGTTTTGTGGATATGGAATGGTGGAGAAGAAAGAGTGAAGAAAATAAGAAAGTAGTTATTAAAAAAATTCGTTTTGGAAGCCTTTATATAGATGCACAACAGTCATAACCATTGGCGAAAGGTTTTCGAACGAATGGACACTTCTTTTTGAAAATTGAATTTTGAAATCAACTGTCACCATGTCGACATGGGGTATCCCCTTATGTCGACATCCCATAGTTCAAAATTATAGAGATGTTGTTTTGTAAAGACAATTGAATTTAAAACAAGTTGAAACTTCTCTGTAGCAAAGTAAAGTGTTTAAACAATATTTTTAGATAGAGAATGAATATAAAGCATTATTTTAAATATATATATAATTGATATTATATAAGTAATATTTAAAATCATAATAAGTTTTGATGTTTTAAAATTAGAAGTTTTTAAAATCAGAATAGAGGAATATTTTAAGGCTAAAACAAAGTTTGAAAACATTTTTGAAAACATGATTTTGAAAGCTAAAACATTTTGAAAACAGATTTAAAAACATTTTGAAAAATCTATTCAAACTGAAATTGCAAGAACCTTCCTACAGAGCTCCTCCATAGGACTCGAGAACTTGTACAAAGTAGTTTAAATGATTTTGATTTTCGTGGGTTTGTAAGCCACTTATCGTAGGTTTGTAAGCTACTTGTCGTGGGTTTGTAAGCCACTGGTTTCGATAGAAATTGGGTTCCATCCCAAAAGAAAATTAGAAGAAAGATGAGAGTGCTATTATGAAGTTTTAACAAAATACTAGACACTTATCTTGAGATCTTGAAATCTTGATTCTCTAGAGTCTTGAATCTTGAATCTCTAAAGTCTTGAATCTTGAATCTCTAATCTTCATTTTGATGCTTGAGTCTTTATACTGATCAGTCTTTGATAATACCTGCATATACTTCCTATATACATACATACATACATACATACATACATACATATATATATATATATATATATCTATCTATATGGAAATGTTAGTATATATTTTATAAAGTAAAGTATAATAACTATATAAGGTTGTTGTCATCAAAACATCATCAACTCAGTTCCTAACAATCTCCTCCTTTTTGATGACAACAACCTTTATTTATAAAATATTGTTACCATACCATAACTCTTCATAACTCCCCCTTACTCCGTGACTTCTTCTTAAAACTACAACTCCTCTTTATTCCATGACTCCCCCTTACACCAAGCACATATATTTTTATAACTTTCTCCCCCTTTGTCATCAACAAAAAGGAATAAAAGATTTACGTGTTCTAAGATAATCAAGTATATATAGAATAAAAGTGTAAAGTGAACGTGTAAGTGATCAAGTGTGTGAACATATATATAAGTGTAACTTGATAATCAAATCAATATCATACATAGCAAACCAATCATGTATAGTATATGAAGTTATATACAAACCAAATCCAAATCAAACTTAAATAAACAATTCAATCAAATCCTAATCAAATCTAAATCAAATCAAATCAAACAAACAAACATACATAATGATCAGACATTCCTTGGGACTTCCACCCATCCATCTTCTCCAAAGATAGGATCAGTTTTGATAACATCCCAATTATCTTTGTCGAGAGTGACTGGTGGATTTGCTTCGGGTTCGTCTTTGCTAAGGCTTGAGATCATCCAACGAAGTGCGTCGAAGTGTTTCTCTTGCTCTTTGATCATCTGCATTTGGCTTAATTCTAAGTGCCTTTGATTTCTAAGTATAAAAGAAAGAATATTCTTGAAAGAAGTAAGAGTTTCTTCAAGATTTTCACTTAAATTCTTAATTGGAGAAGCCATAATTTAAGAAATAAGTTGAAGTATGAGAGGAGATGAATAGAAATGGAGGTAGAGAAGTTTTTCTGGAAGAAATAGGTATTTATAGGAGTTATTGGCCGTTCAAAATGAATTGTCACTTGGTAGTTACAAGAATTTGAAGTTAGAAATTGTAACTACTTTCTGACTGTTATATGTCGACATGGGGGGATGGGGCATGTTGACATGGTCTAGACAGAATGACCAAGTTGAGTTATTTTTAATTTCTAAGTTTATTTTTATACTAGTGGACCTATATAAACTTAAAATAAATAACTATCAGAGATATATAAAGCTGGAAAACAGAGAATAAGATAGCATTACTTATATTAGTTAACATTACATAATATTAACAAAAAAAAATAGAAAATACAAAGATAGATAAAAGATAGCTAGAGAGATAATGGCTAGGATTAGTTTGATGAAGATGATGATGAGGACAAGCCAAGTTTCCTGCCTATCTTCCCAAAGAACTTGTCGATCTTGGTAGAGATTTTATTCATTTTCTAGCTTATAGATCTCTTAAGAACCTTTTGGTTTTGAGCAAGTATCTTTTGGTTCTTGAGTATGGTTTTGTTGGACGGATTGGCGGGTGTATGTGGATACTCTATACTTTCCGAAGAGGTTTCTTCATCTTCCTTTTCTTCTTCAATTTCCATTCCTTCCCCTTCTTCTTCCTCTTCTTCTCCCTCTTCTTCCATCTCTTCATGAGCAAGTCTCTCTTCCTTTTCAGTAAGTGTTTCATATGGTTGAAATATAAGTGGGATTTTCATAAGGGAAATGTTCCCATGATTGAACACTTTCCTACTTACAAACTCTTCCTTTTTAACATCCACACCAAAATAATTGAAAATCCGAGTAAGATAAATTCCATGATAAAGAGTGTTTTTTCCCATAGTAAAATTTTTGGGTCTTAACTCATCCAAAATAGTTTGTGCCCAATTAATATCATATTTTCCAAATATAGCAAAAAGAGCTTTACACACTTTTGAGGTGGGATTATTGTAGTTTCCCGACCTAGGAATAATGGTGTGTTGAATAATAAGGTTGACAATTCTTGCTTTTGGGCGGAAAAAGCGATTCTTAAAATCCATGTGGTCTTCGCTTTCAAAAATGTGATGAAAAGTCTCTCGATCGGTTTCATTGATTTGAAATTGCGAGAGATTCATACAGGTAGATTTGCAACCCAAAATAGTACCCAAAATATCGGAATCCAAAAGAATAAGTGTTCCTTTAACACTACTCCAAATTTGATCTTCATTTCCATTACAAAATTCACGGTTTAGGTTTGCATAAAACATTTTGACAAGGTTAGGATAACAAACGAAATCATTTTGCTTGTTATCAATCAAGCTAAGAATGGAGTTTTCTTCAAAAAGTTGATCGATTTCATAAGAAGGAAAATCATCAAAAATAGCAAATTTTCCCGTATTGACTTTACCATAGTTTACATAACTTATGTAAGCTTTGATAGCCTCTGGGTCATTAAAAAGATCATTTTTGATGGATTTGGTCAGCCTCATAGTTGATGAGGTACTTGAGGAAGCCATTGATGAGTGTTTGAGAGGAGTAGAAGATAATGAAGAATGTTTGAATTGTGAGAATAAAGTGAAAAGAGATGATAAGAGAAGTATATTAAATAGATTCTCTAAAGTCATGTTCTCTGGTCAAGAGGTATCTTTTCAGAATTTTGAAGTAAGTGAAAAGGTGGGGGGAAATTCAAAAGTTTGAATTCAAATTTTGAAATCAAATTTCTGAGAGACATGTCGACATGGGGTATCCTAGCATGTCGACATGTGCCTGTTGAATTTGAAAAGGGGTGTCTATTTCTAAAACCTAAGAAATTCCTAAAATATTAAGAAAACAAATCTATATTCTATATCTATATATAATTCCAGTAATAATATTAAATATAATAATATTAAAATATTTTAATATTTAAAATATTATTAAAATAATATTATTTGAATTTAAAAATTCAAATTTCAAAGGGCGATTTTTAATTTAAAAATTCAAGGAATTGCAAACAAAATCAAAACGAACAAG
This sequence comes from Allium cepa, assembly GCA_030765085.1. Lineage (NCBI taxonomy): Eukaryota > Viridiplantae > Streptophyta > Magnoliopsida > Asparagales > Amaryllidaceae > Allium > Allium cepa. The sequence continues at coordinate 611,443,121 of CM060934.1, forward strand.
CATCTAATAAAATTAAAATAAATGTGTACCTATTTTTAGATCCAAACTCCGATCGTCTTCCGATTCGAGAATAGCAGTGAAGCACAGATTTGAATTATCAGTTTTCTTCTCATCATCACTGGATGAATCTGAATCGTCAAGAGTTGCTGCATATGCCTTCTTTCTTTTCTTTAGTTGCTCGTTATTTTGTTGAAATGTCTGTTTGTCTGGATATGGACAATCTATCTTGTAGTGTCCTGTTTTGTTGCAGTTGTAGCATTTATCACCATTGTTGTTGTTGTTGTTGTTGTTATAATTGTTGTTGTTCTCTGAAGTATTTCTGGAATTCCTTTGGTCATTTCTTTTAAAGTTATTCATCTTTCTATACTTCAGAAACTTTCTGAAATTTCTGGTTATGAAAGCAATTTCTTCATCACTATCTTGTTCTGAATCTCCAGTTGTTGCTTTGAATGCGATCGATTTCTTTTCCGTTGCCTTAGATTCTTTTCTCCATTGTAGTTGAACTTCATAAGACATTAGATTACCAATTAACTCTTCGATCTTAATTTGACTAACATCATTTGCCTCTTCAATAGTAAGTGTCTTTTGATCCCATTCTGAAGTGAGTGAATTGAGTATTTTTCTGACTTGATCTTCTTCTGAGAAACCCTTTCCTAAAGCAATCAATGAATGTACAATATCTTGAAATCGACAATACATGTCGGAAATGGACTCATTTTCATGCATTTTAAACAATTGAAACCGGTTAGTTAATATGGAAATTTTAGTCTGTTTAACTTTGCTTGTTCCTTCATGAGTTACTTGCAAAGTTTTCCAGATTTCAAATGCAGACTTACAAACAGAGACTCTATTAAACTCATTCCTATCTAGTGAACAAAATAGTATATTCATAGCCTTAGAATTGTTTTTTGCAACCGTCTTTTGCTCAGTAGTCCACTGGGCAAAATTAGTAGTTGGTTCAACATATTCAATTTGTGTCATATTCCAAGTATCTAAACTTATGGATTGTAAATAAATTTTCATCCTACATGCCCAATATGCATAATTACTGCCATTAAAAAGTGGTGGTCTGACAGTAGACTGACCTTCTACAAATGAACTAGTGTTAGTGCTTGTGTTGACAAAAGTAGTGGTGACAGGAGTGACATTATTAGTGTATTGTGCCATTAAAACTTTTCAAAATTTCAGATTATGAAAATAATGAAAACCAATGCTCCGATACCAATTGTTGGGGATGCGGATTAAGGATCTTAAGGCAGAAATAACACTAGGGGGGGGGTGAATAGTGTTTTAAAGAATATATGAACTATATGACTAAATTAAAAGTTTCAACACAAATCTAAACAGAATTATAACACAAAATGATCACATAACATATAACAAATGCAAATAGTAAAGTAAAGCAAGTAAAAGGAAAGAACACACCGAATTTTATACTGATTCAGAATCCTCCTACATCCAGTCCTGCACCAAGGCAATATCCTTGTACAGATTTTTATAAGCCAATATCCAAATTACAACCCTCAATTTCTAAGGCGTTGAGGAACCCTCCTATCTCTGAGTCTGGGGTAAACTCTCTTGATTTACAGGACACAAGATCACCCTTATACTTCTTAATAACAATCCTTTTGAATGGATAGACTCTATGGACTTTTTGAATACAAATTAATCCTATAACTTTGAATAGCACTTTGATCTTTAGTAGAATGATGGAGAATCAAATAGAGAGAGTATCTAAATGATTTCCTATTGAGAATTTGGCAGAATGATGGCACGATCTTGAAAATATGAAGTTTTATGGATATGGAATGGTGGAAAAGAAAGAGTGAAGAAAATAAGAAAGTAGTTATTAAAAAAATTCGTTTTGGAAGCCTTTATATAGATGCACAACAGTCATAACCATTGGCGAAAGGTTTTCGAACGAATGGACACTTCTTTTTGAAAATTGAATTTTGAAATCAACTGTCACCATGTCGACATGGGGTATCCCCTTATGTCGACATCCCATAGTTCAAAATTATAGAGATGTTGTTTTGTAAAGACAATTGAATTTAAAACAAGTTGAAACTTCTGTGAAGCAAAGTAAAGTGTTTAAACAATATTTTGAGATAGAGAATGAATATAAAACATTATTTTAAATATATATATATATATATAATTGATATAGACCATCAATTATATAAGTAATATTTAAAATCAGAATAAGTTTTGATATTTTAAAATTAGAAGCTTTTAAAATCAGAATAGAGGAATATTTTAAGGCTAAAACAAAGTTTGAAAACATTTTTGAAAACATGATTTTGAAAGCTAAAACATTTTGAAAACAGATTTAAAAACATTTTGAAAAATCTATTCAAACTGAAATTGCAAGAACCTTCCTACAGAGCTCCTCCATAGGACTCGAGAACTTGTACAAAGTAGTTTAAATGATTTTGATTTTCGTGGGTTTGTAAGCCACTTGTCGTGGGTTTGTAAGCCACTGGTTTCGATAGAAATTGGGTTCCATCCCAAAAGAAAATTAGAAGAAAGATGAGAGTGCTATTATGAAGTTTTAACAAAATACTAGACACTTATCTTGAGATCTTGAGATCTTGATTCTCTAGAGTCTTGAATCTTGAATCTCTAAAGTCTTGAATCTTGAATCTCTAATCTTCATTTTGGTGCTTGAGTCTTTATACTGATCAGTCTTCGATGATACCTGCATATACTTCCTATATACATACATATATATATATATATATGGAAATGTTAGTATATATTTTATAAAGTAAAGTATAATAACTATATAAGGTTGTTTTCATCAAAACATCATCAACTCAGTTCCTAACATGCACTTCTTTTCAATGCATTTTCTGGCCCAGTTTTTAAGCTAGAGAATATGCCATTCTATTTTGATCATCCCTTGATAATAACAGTTCCAATTTAAAAAATTCTTTTTTCAAACCATATAAAATTCCAGTGGCTACAAATTTTACGTTGATCACTTTTTCCATTTTGGGGTTTGCTATACCTGAAACTCAATTCTTTGAAGTATATTTTTGGGCTTTATTTTTGTGAATCCGAGAATAGCTCTTTTTCTTTTGACCATATCTTCTTCATAAATAATCAAAATCGAGTGATTATTTTTTTAAATTCAAGATAAAATAATTTTCAACAACTTTTCAATTAACAAGTTTTTCAAATTTTGAGAATAAGAGAGTCAAAAATAAGAGAGAATATGACCTATTTTTCAGATCTAAATCTTGAAATTCAAGTTCAAAGCTCTACCGCTTCTTCTCTATATTTTCGACCAACCTCCATCTCAAGCCTTGGCTAAGCATTGGAAGGGAGATGGTGTTTTCTTCTAGTATTTAATGGAGTAGGAATTAATTTATAAAGTGTTGTTGGATTAGAATGTTGGTAGGAAGTTAATCGCTTTGGTTTATGGTGAGAAACTCTATTTAACATCTCTATTTACATACATGCATGTTTGATGTTGTGTTATGATTACCATGGATGCTTATATATGATTTTATCATCAAGTATTGATTGTTTGATAGGATTGTTAATTTTTTTTACCAAGCCACTTTAATACACATCGATTAGCACAAAGGAAAGCACTTTCCTTTTGAAAATAAAATGGTGTATATGGAATGCTTAAAGCTTTTCGAAATAGTTTGAAGATGAGTTAGAAATGTTTTATAAACATTTGAATATTTTTAAGTAAACAAAGGAAGAAAATCAAGATTGTATCTCGTATATTTTAAATATGTCCAAAACATTTTTCTAGAAAAGTCGCACTTTTGCGGTAAAATGACCAAAGTTTAAAATTGATATTTTTAAATGTTTTAAAATATGAAATAAATCCTAAAAATATTTGAAATGTATTAAAAGAAATTTAAGTTGAAAATATGGATTTCTTAATAATATAAAGGTCGTTTTGAAAAATATTGCTTTTAAAACTCTATTTGCAACACTTTTCGCAACGCTTTTCGCAGCATTTTGAAATAACTTTTGAATGTAGTTTTAAACTTAACAATTCTTTCCTAAGTCTTTTATGAAAGATTTTAAAAGAATAATTAACTGATTTAAAGGTGATTTGGAAGTTTTAATAAGAGTTTGAATAAATGGTTAAGATGAATTGTTTATTGCACTTAAACAAAAAGTGAAGAATATTGAATGTAATAATAACTGAGTATGCGGAAACGACTAGTACATTTGTCCCACCTGTGAGATCTAGAAAGATAAAACAAGGTGTTTAACTAGGATTTGAGATGGAGCAACTAGGTCCCTAAACCTACTTGGCCTATATTTTCTCTTTTTAGGCGAGGGGTGGAATAGATCGAAAGGAAAGCCCGGATGCTCTAATACATCATATTTAAATTTTTTCAAAATAAAAGAAATAAATTCGTTGAATATTAATTAACCACTTAACATCTTTTATCGATGATTGGTACGAAGTAACCAGGATCAGATTTGGGTGATTCCTATCTGAAGAAGCAGGATCGGATTTTGGTGATTCTTATCCGAAAATCCCTTCAAACTAATTTTCAAAATAAAACATATTGAAATAAAGATAGTTGAAGACAAAGATCTTCATAATGCAGGATTACTTGCCATTATTCCCTGAAGGTGAAATTTACCATATCTAAAGTGGCAGTAGTGCTCTGTTATGAAAATCTTCAATTTCCAAGAATATGATTTGAAGTTAAGAAAGAAATCTTTGATTAGGATTTAATGAATGATTTGAGAATATTTTCTCTAAGTTAAAAGTTAAAACTTGAATAAAAGAAATCTTTGATTAAGATTTAATGAATGATTTGGAAACGTTTTCCTAAGTAAAAGAGAAAATGATTTGCAATTATTCCAAGATTTAGGAAAGGTTTAAATAAATCAAATGATTTGATAAGTGAAGCTTAATAATTCCATATACTCTTGAAAAGAAAATGAAATAAACTGAAAAGAATATATCTAATAAAGATATTTTATAAAAGATAAAGTAATTGTTTGATGATTGATATCTACATATGAACTTAATATCTTTTAAATCAATAATTGGCTTCGAAGGAATCAAGGTCGGATTTGGGCGATTCCTATCCGAAAACCACTTCGAATAAATTTCCATGTTAAGGAATGACGATGTTTGAAGATGGAGATAATGAGAAGAATAATAACGAGGGACTACTTGTTAATTAATTTAGGATAAACTCCTGATTCACTATATTGTAGCAGTGGTCTCTTTGTTATGAAAAATCTCAAACCACAAGGGCTTTTTGCCTAGTAATGGTCGAGGAAAATTCCTTCGGTTTCGTTCAGTCCTAGAACGAATTTGTGTGGATGAATGTCTAACATTGCATTTCTTGGACATAATGTTTAACTTTTACAACTATACATCTTCTTGGTCGTGGAGAAGACAACTTTTCTTAGCTTAACATCCTTGTCTGAGACAAACGAGCAAGAAGGTTGTATGCTTGTGGGAGTCAAATAGTAATAAAAGGAATGGCGGTGTGGCATTCAAAGTGAAAGAAGATGTTTTATGTGAAAAGGCAATCGTAACATCAAGCCTCATCAAACCGAAAATGACCGAAACATGATTAGATGCGGCAAGGCTAAATGGGTCATTCCAAAATAGGGTATGGTCATCCCATTCTAAATATATTTCTTCCCACTATGACGTTCGAGTTGTAAATTAACGTGGTGTATGGAAACGAGCGCTCAGTGAAAGGTTGGTAACGACCGGTGATGACATATTCGGTACTATCTAGTTATAAATGTAGGCTGGTCTTGTGTTGGCAGAGGATCCTTTGTGATGGTCCTCGGGGCATCCATCTAGAGGTGTACCCATTCGGAAGGTAAATCCTTCACCTGGCCATTTGTATGAAAATCCATTTTCCAATAAGAATCTGCGGTTTTATTTGTATTGGCATAATAAATAGCCTCGAAATGCTATATGGGTAACAATTTCGGATAAGATTAATAAGTTTACTTGCAAATATTTCAAAGAGATGTCAATAGAAATAATATCGAACGTTTTGATATATAAAAGTGTTTTAGTTACCATAAGGTAAAAACCCGTCCGTGTTTATGTGTGGGCGTGGTATTATGAGATACTCTTTCTTTTCAAAGGATTTTATTTAAAGGCTGATATATGACACTGTCATTTATTATTGAGTTTTCTAACGTTGGTTTATCAAGCCTGATCCGGGTATTTTCAATACTGGGTCAGATCCGAGTAGGTTCAGGTTTAGCTGAAGATGCTTGGAGTTTCTAGAGGAGAGCTGGAGATCTTCATCATCGTATTGACGTATTCTATTATCCGCTGTGGTTTGTTAGATTTAGTTTGATGTTTGTCAGCAATTGTAAGGACATGTGCTTGTAACTGTCCATGCTGAATCTGGGTTAGACTCCGATATTGTATTTTAAAAATTTTCACTATAAAGATCATTATTGAAATAATGTATGCTATTCCATTCGTGTGAGATCCTGTTCTGTCTTTATTTTCTTTTTACCCTTAATGATCCATCTTTTCGTGCAATTTGAGTTAGATATGTGTGGTTTATTGTCTAACCAAATGGTATGGAAAAACGGGCCGTTACAATATAGTGATCAACATCATAAATATATACATCATACATTGTATACATACATCATAAATTATATCCATACAAAAAAACTCACAATTGTGGCAGTAATGATGGGGGTGGCACATTTTCAAAATTTTGGCTAAACCTTTGGTATAAGGCTTCGACTTGCTTCCTTAGCTTGCCATCTTTTCCTCATGCCTCTTTGTCATCTCCCTTTGTACCGACATCTCCTCCTCTTGCTTCTGAAGCAGCTTTGCATGCTTTCTTGTCATCTCCTCCAACTCAGCCTGGGTATACGTCTGAGTCTGGGTAGCACTGTAGGAGGACCCTTTCTCACTGGACTGGCGTTGTAAATCAATCATATTGAAAAAATTTGAGCATCATATTCAGTGATGTTGTTGGTGCATGGAAATGTCAGTTTGATGAAAGAGGGCTAGAATTTTACATCATATTAAAAACAAATGATGAATTAATGGACAAAATATGAACAAATATATACTGCTCTATTGAGCACTTAGCAGCAATGTTTTCTTTTTAAAAGAAATTTAAGTCTGAATTATAACTTTCCTGAGAAATATTCCCAAGGTTGGGTATGCAATCCCTCCCCTTTTTCAATGAATTGGACAAATCGAGGAACATTAGCTCTTCCATAACATGAATGATCATAATACCCTGCTTCATCAGCTCTTGAATCCTAGTAGCATGTTTTTGTTGATGTAAAATTTTCAGTTTTATGGGTTATGAAATTGAATTAAATTTGATTACAATTTAAATCAAGTTTTGTTGACAACTTATAGTAAGCTCGGTAGCAATAACATCAACCCAACCAAATGGCCCCTCACGGTTCGAACCTAGGAGTCAGAACATACATCTCTTAGGCAGATGTATCTCTTCCATCCTTTATATAATAATTAAAAAATATGCATCAACAATGACTTATTATAATTTAATCTAAAAATTAAGTTAAACATACCAAATCCTACTTATAGTCCCCAAAAGATCTTGTGCTGTTGTAGTGTAATCTTTGATTTTGCGTCCTATTTGCTGCATTTAATTTAGCATGCACCTTCACATCTTCTCCCTCCCAATAAGACTTGAACTGGTCATTGATGTCTTAAGAAAGTGCCTTAACCTTTTTCATAATTTTCGTCATCCCGATCTCTCTATATCTTATGCTTTCTTTCTAGTCCCAGAGTTTTCTGATAAATGCTTGAGATATGTCGGGGTTCTGTTGATAATTACTCTGCATTTGTAATTAATTATATTAAACATATAAATTTATATATGAAAATTCAAATACACATTAAATTTATTTTACCACAAAATCATTGAATATGACATCTTTGACGTTGGGTGGAAAATCCATGAATCTAGACTAAAACTGATTCACCTTGGCAAGAATCAAATCGCAGATGCTATCACCCATATTTCTACTACTGAAATCGACTCTGCACATACAAAAATTGTATAATAAACGTGAAGTTTTTTAAGATTATAACCTAACGATTTAAAATTAAACATAAAATCATTTTTATCATTTACCCTCCTTTGTCACAATGAATAAAGCCGACCAGGCCTACGGATCCACTGGAATCTATAATAGATGCATGTGTAGATGGAGTTACATCCTCTTGCTCATCAATATGATCAAACCTGATGAATAGTGATAACATGTGCCGAGGATCATCAATCTGATCGGAGCCTACAACAGGTGACTAAGACCCTCCATGGTCTAGAGATGTCCCATGTAGTGAGATGTTGGAAATTATATGCCGCTGAGCGATGGATTTCATCACCAATTTTTTTGCGTCTATTATCTATGTGGGTACTCATATCTGTTAAAGTTTAAATTACACAATAAAATAAAAAATTCATGATAAAGAACAGTCGTACATCCGTATTGAAAGATTTTAAAGGAAAAATAGATACTGACTATATAGTAAGCAAAAAAAATATCATAAACCATTAATATTTTTATAGTATTAATACCATACAATACCATTTTCTTTTCCTAATTTTTATTATTAATATCATATAAAGTTAATTTTTATTTTATTATTCATACCATATAATAGAATTTTCTTTTACTAATATCATATACTACTATCTATTAATCACTAAAATTTTAAAATATATTAATTAATATATTATTTATAATACCATTAATTTTTAATCTAATTATCAGTATTTTTAGCAGCTAATTTGATTACAAGTTTCCGATCAGTTTTATTCAAATTCAATTTCAAACTTGACATAGCTAATCGAACTTCATTGAATTTATGCAGCAACTTCATATGAACAACATTTCAACCAAGTTCTGCTCTTATTTCATTAAACCACGGATCAATTTCATCAATAATGCCTAACAATTTAATTAATTTTAGTCAAAACCCAAACCCAAACATCCAAAACACTCAACTTTCATAAACTTACAACATCAAAATTTTAGAATTACCTACGAATGTTGTAGAGAGAGATGAACACTCGATAGATTGGGGCGTCAAGCTTTGCATACATTAGAGAAAGTTTATCCTAGGTGGAACCTTTGTGTGCGACAAAGACAAAGATGAGGAAGAGGTATGGTGGATTCGGGTATGGAGGTGGTTAGTTAAGGATCTGGAAGTGGCGGAGCAGAGGTCTAGAGGCCATAGAGGAGGGTTTAGGTATGGGGGAAATAAAATGGAAAGTCTGGTTTGGTTGAGTAATAGTGGAAATAAGTCATCAAAATTTTCGATGACATACATATGACTATAATGACCCGAGGAATGTATTTCATTTTTTTTCACACAGCTGTCGGTAGGTCATCAAAATTTTTGACGGCTTACCAACGACGCCACCTTATGTCGTTGTTAACATTCGTAGGTATATTGTTTATTTTCTGGTAGTGTGATTGCAGCTAACTCAAGGTCATGTATCAGGCGATTCTTCTCATGCACCCTAAGGTGTCGGTTACTATATGCTACCACCTTTCATTCTTGCATCATTATGCAAGCATATATGTATGTGGTAAATGGTTTGATACTATTGGAAAGGGTTAAGATAGGTACACTCGTCAGTAGCTACTTCAACTTAACAAATGCCTTCTTATAATTTGGGTTTAAACAAACACCAGATACTTCTTAGTAACCTTAGTCATGGGTATCAAGATTTGTTAAAATTCTTGTAAAATTTACCTAATCTCAGGAAGCTTTGAACCTCCAAAGCATTCTTCATTGTCTTCCAATCATTTACCGCTTCCACTTTTTCTTAGCTTACAACTAACCCTTCTCCATATATGATAAGTCTAAGGAACTTGAGTTCCTTTTTCTAGAAATGAAAGTTTAAGAATTTCACTCTTAACGATTCTATCTCAAAACTCATAATGCTTCTTTCAAATGATGTATGTGCTCTTCTTTATTTATGGAGAATACCATGATATAATCCACAAACATCACAACATATTTATTCAGTTGCTTCTAAAAAAACGCTACTCATCAAATCCATAAAATATGCTAGAGCAATATTCAAGCAAGTGGCATGGCTACCATTCAAACAGTCCATTAGGAGTTTTGAAAGAAGTCTTCTATATACTATCCTTCACTACCCTTAACCGATGGAATACAATAGCCAAATTAAGTTGAGAGAAAACTTTAGTACCAACTAACTGATCAAAGAGGTCGTTAATGTGAGACAAGGGATATCGGTTTTTCCTCATAGCTTATTTAATTCCCTATAATTGATGCACAATCTAGGGGAATCATCGGCTTTAGTGGAAAAGAGACATGCGCTCCCTACTTTGAAATACTTCTTTGTATAAAGCCTTTCTTCAATAAATCCAAGACTTGCTTATCTTATTCCCTCCTTTCTTTCTGATCCATATATCTAAGTGGTAATACTACAGGCCTATCATCTTCTACAAGATCGATTCCAAAATTTGATCTCCCTTTAGAGTGGAAGATCGAAAACTTCAGCGAAGACATTTGGAATATCTTCCACTATGCAGATCAAAGATAAATTGTCATGTAACATACTGAGAGAACACAGGTTGTTAGTCATCATGAGATTATTGGGCCTACAAAAAATAATAAGGACCTTCCCGTCACCATTTCTCAATCGCACAACTCTCCCTTCACAATCCAAAACTACCCCGTAGCGTGTTATCACGTCCATTTCCAAAGTCAATCAATACCCCACAAGAAGCTAAGTACATACGCATCACAAAAGAAAATCACACCATGTATTTTGACTTTCTATATTGATATTCACTTATAAGTTATTTCTGCTAGTGCGGTCTCTCATATTTATTGTTATCTAGTTTTGTTCATGTTTATTCAGTATATTATATGTTACTATTCCGCTATGAGATTCTATCGATATGCCATGGTGTTGTATTTTTTTAAATTTTCTTTTCTTAAAAACTATCTTTTATGCTATTCGAAAGTCAGATGTGGTCATTCGGTGCTGATTTCAGGGTATTACGAAGGGTGGGTTATTGCATGCCTCTTTTGACCAAAAGTATATCTTTAAATAGGGAAACAAATCGATATCAGGATCATTTGGAGGAACTCTCAAAACCACTTTTTTATAATAATTATTTGTTTATCATAAAAGTAAAGGTCATTATCTAGCACTTTCTCATAACCCTCTTGCTTATCTAATTTAACTAAATAAAATCAATTGTCTTTCTAAAAAAGTTCACACTCAACACTTGGCTTCTAAATCCATATGATATATGCTCTAGAAAAATGATAGTCGGGCTTTGGACCCATAACATATAAAGAAATTCAATAATTTATTGGTCATTTTAGCACATTTCTTAAATATTCGTGGAGGAGATGAGATTGGAGAATACGTTGAAACTTCCAATTTTTCTAATATCTTGTTCCATGCTTTAGGGATCTTCGTCTCATTTGGGTTCAAATTGTCAGAAGTATTTATCGAAGCCTGATTTTTTTAACATAAGAGAGAGAAGGAAACTTTACCGAATTTCCTGCATTTAATCTAGTTTCCCTTGCATGTCTCATTTCCTGGCGAAAATTTCCTTCATACTTGTTAGTCCCATCTTCTCCATTGAATTGTTTCCTTGTTCTCCGAGATATGGCCAGCCATACTATGTAAGGGATTGAGAGGGAATTTTTTTGAATTTTATTGGGTAAAATTCAAATAAGTGGAGAATAATGTGGAAATTATATCAGATATTTTCTGGCCTTTTTTTGATCAAAATATCCATCTATTCTCCCGTTGTAACAACCGACATTTTCAACCATTCGCATCCATTATAAGTGTATAGGTAGACACTCATGCCGGAATTGGATTGCTCAAAATACCGCGTTGTAAATAAAAATTTGGCAAATCTCAGAATATACAGTAAATAAAAATCATAGATCACAGACACAGAGTATATAAAAATGCAGCGGAAGTAAAAGAGATAGTAGTTCATGAAGCTACTAAAAAAAATATAAGATACATCAGAGTTAAATGAGATACAACAGAAGAGTAACAAGATACATCACTGAAACACTGGATACTGAAACAAAATAGAAGGCTGGATCTTCAAGGAAAGCTCCAACTTCGAAGGTGAATCTTGAATGCTAACTCAATCAATCTGACCCGAGCGTAAAGCAAAACACAAAACCCTCGAGTCAGGACATAAATACTTATAAACTGTAAATCAACTCAGGTGAACAGTAACAAAATGCATCAGTAATTTAAAGGATGCTTGGGACGGCCATCCTCTAAGGATCCGTTAAACTATTTACTATGTAGTAATATACGCTATATACGGTAGTGTCTAATCAGTAAAGTATAATCATATAGAAAATAGCGTTAAGGGGATGGTGAACCTTAATGCGGTCGGATCTTTAAAACCGAAATCGTAGTGGGCTCGATATAAGGATATGACACGACACGCAAGGAAATGCCAGGGTGGATACACCGTTTGCACTCCCAGACCGGTGGTGACGGCAAGCCAGCAGCTTCCGCCCACCTCGAACAATACCCCCGAATCAAAGTGGCGCCACCGAAGCGAATCACAACAGTAATAGAATAGTTTCCGATGGAGCATGCTCGATGAAAGGGTGCGACCCTTTGTGTAGCCCGGTATAGCTCCTGTTTTAGTCATATATGCCAACTCACGGGAGTTGGGTCCACGTAACATACCTTGAGAACGTCGCCACCGTCCTACTTCATTCTGGAATCTCCACCGCGTACACAGTTGTTAAAGTGGTTTTCGGTATTGTCCGGCTATAAGACAATATCCGATCCCGGTCTCTTTAACAACCAATCGTTATTATAACCTATGGATATTTATTTCAAATAATTTATACTTTCAAGACCAAAATATCATACTCATTTCAAAACAATATCACAATTGTATCGTTTCCATTTCAAAAATAATTCAATATTATATCACTCAAATAAAACCCAAATTTTCAAATCATTGAATATTTCTTTAAATTTATTAAACTTGAAATATTCCTTTAAATTATCATAGCATTTTGGAAATTTTACCTTAAGGAATCATAGCATTTTTGGAATGTACTACTTTCCACTTTACATTGTATATAATTAAAGTATTGATAAGCTTAAAATTTTAACATGTCAATTTATCATAGATAAACTTTCTTACTGTAATATACAATTTAAACCGAAATTCTTATGTTAAGTTAAAAGCACCTTATTAAGTTACATTATTATTACAATAAAGAAACTTTATTATTTTAATCATTTAAAGTATGCCATTCACATAAATTAAAACTTGCTTATCAAATGTACGTTATCAACTTACATTTTATTATTACAGTAGGTAACATTTATCATTTTAATCAATTTAAAATACACCATTACATTGATTAAAATCTACGCGTCAAATGTACGTTTTAAATTTTATATTCCTATTACAATGATGAACATTTATTAATTAAATCAATACCACACTACTTAAAACTTTACATGTTTCTTTCTTAATTAAAACTTTACATGATCTTGCATTAATTAAAACTTTCATGTTCTCTCATTAATTAGGACTTTACACGTTTCTTTCATTAATTAAAAACTTATACGTTTCTTTCATTAATTAAAACTTATACCTTTCTTTCATTAATTAGGAATTTACATGTTTCTATCATTAATTAGAACACCATACGTTCTTTCATTAATTAAAACCTATACGTTTCTTTCATAAATTAAAACCTATACGTTTCTTTCATAAATTAAAACCTATACGTTTCTTTCATTAATTAAAACCTAACATTTCAGATTTATATTACCATTTCACAAATTTAACTAAACTTCCAGTTTATTTAATTAATTTAACATCTTTAGTTAAAACTCAAATTTCACATTTTCAAGTCAAGTTATATTTTAAAATTTCATTTTCAACAGTCATTTATTCAACCACTTAAATTTATAGAAAATCAATAATTCTTTAATAAATCACTTAAATTCAAATATAAATCAATTTATCATATTTACCATTTTTCAAATAAAATTAAAGTCCATTTTATTCATGTAACTTAAATATCATTTTTAGTCAAAATTCCAAATTTCAAACATAAGTTATATTTCAAAATCCAGTTAATCCATTCATAAATTACATTTTTAACACATAGAAAAATCATAATTTATTTATTTTAAAACCTTTTAAAATCTATTTAAATCAAATTTCATAATTTTATATTTTTAAAATACTTAAATATTTCAAAGCACTTTATGGAATAACCACGGGTATGTATATAGTTTTCTAACCTAGGTCAAGTGATACAGATATGTATCATTTCAATCCGCAGTTTAAAAGGTAAAAATCCGGGTTCTATCATTTCAAACCCGCAAATCCCAAGTTTAAATAAATAAATAAAATAACTCAGGCCTATCATTTCAGTCCATAATGATTTTTATCCTAACAGGGAACTTGCAGTGTGATCATATACAGAAATAATATAAACAATGTCAATATCACAATATACAGTCATGTATCAGATGTCAGGTGAAAATTAACAGTTTTAACATGGTAATAACACGGCATAGCATATCATATGATCATCATTAACTTGCATAAACATTTACATTACTAAACACTTGTCATCAATCCACTTTTCATAAGTATATATGTCAGAGTGAGAAAGACTCACCTTTTTCAAAGCTAGAGACCAAAACAACATACAAGCACGACTCCAAAGGCACGACAAGCACAATTTCACGGCTTTTGATTTGAGTTGAAAGATAGCCAAGATATGATTTTGTATCAATAACCCAAAACAAAACAAACCAGACACTATGTAAACATTCAACATAAAATAACATTGAAACAATTTTGAAATACAAAGCGAAATGAACAAGATAGATTGGACCTTGCTTCAACCACTTCAATGCTTGGCCTAAGGGACACTTATGCTTGGCTATGATGATGATTTGGCTCAGGTATGACATCATATAGGTCAGGTTTAACGTCATATAGGCAAGGCAACAAGTGGAGATGAAGGGAATGAGGCAACAATGGTCAAAAACATTGTTTTTAGGCATGTAGGTTGCAATTTGAAGGGTTTGGCCACCAAAGATGGCTCGGCCATGGTCATGGTTGGTGGAGTAGATGGTGTTGGAGGCATGGAAGAGATGTAGGAGTTTGTGGCTGCGGCTATGGAGAAGAGGCCGATCCAAACTTAGAAGAGAAACAAGGCAAAATTGCATAGAAAAGTAAGAAAAGTAGAAAGAAGAGAGGGATTTACCTAATTTTTTTTTCCTTCAAGGGGGAGCCCATGATTTTTAGGATTTTGGAGCTTCAAAAATTCATGAATGACAAGAGGAAGTCGGCTGCAAAGGATGGGGAAAGGAATGGCTAAGATGAATTGATGTATTAATGACAGAAGAAACTGCAAAAGAAACGGATAACACGTTTTTCCGTTTCTTAGCTCTTAACCCTTTCAAATTTCTCATATATATTTATATACATCCAAATAACTGAAAATAATTAAAATCTCAGTTAAAATTCGAAAATATAACAGATAAACAAAATATTAAAAATTAAATATTAATTAGATATGATTAAAAAGAAAAATAGCACAGAAAAATGAAAACTAGACTTAAGAATTAGAAATAACTTCAATACACTTTGGAAAAATTTACTTTAATTTAAATACATGTAAAATGAATAAAATAAAGTAAAACACAGCAAATAAAAGTGAGTGCATAAAATAAATAAATAAATTTTAATTATATATAGTTAAAATAAGAAAATGGCTTAAAATTGTAGACTAGGCTTTAAAATTAGAAATAAATCCAAATGAACTTTAGAAAATCTTCATGGACTTGTAAAATATTTATAACAAATAAAATAGCAAAAAAATAAAAGTGCATTCACAATTTTTTTTTTATTAAATATAATTTATATGAAGAAAATGGCAGAAAATTAGAAAACAGCCTTTAAAAATAGGAAATAAATACAGTAAATTTTGGAAAAATTCTATTATCATTTAAAAATATTTAAAAGTCAAAATATACATAACAAAACATATTATCACATATTAAAATAAAATATAACCAATAAGAAGTAATTTATACAATTTAAAATAGTCATTGTTAAATAACCCTATATACGCACAATATTGTAAAGGGTATAACTTTCACAATTTACATCCAATTTCAACGAAACGAAAAGTGGTGTTCTTAGAATTTTATGTACTTTCATAATAAAAGAAGAAATTAAATTTTTAAACTTTTAAAATTTTAAGTTGAAAGTCACAGTTTGACTATTTTGACCAAAATCAGCATTTCAGGCAAATATTTCAACTTACACAAGTTTGGGATTATAACTCATAAAAATCAAGATTATATTTAAATAATAAATTTAATCATTTCAAATAAGTAAAAATAAAAGTTCTTTTTTTACCAAAATTTTACATTAAAATAATTAAAATATACAATAAAATAATTACAAAATATAGGGTTGTTACACTCTCCCCCACTCAAAACTTTTTGTCCCCGAAAAGGAATGAGGTATGAGAAAGAACAGAGAAAGAACAGAGAAAGATAGAGTGAAATAAGGTTAGGACAAGATGACAAGGAGAATGAAATTATACATGCTGGCTATTGTTATAGGTAAGTTTTACAAGGTGGAGCTGGTCTTTCCAAGATTCTCCAAAATTAAGAACACAAGCACGAAAAAGGTGGATTCAAAATGATTACCAAAGATCTATCAAAGATTATAGAAAGATTCCTATACCAATCTATAGCAAGATAAGGAGGAGGAGGATAACAAAAAATAGTTTGGAAAACAAAATAAGGAAATAGATTTGAAAGCATGGAAATTTCAACTTAAATAGAGAATAAATCTTTACACAAGTTAAATAAATCTTAACTATCTCAAATTTCATTATCTTATTATCCAATCATCATAAATTAACAAATTTCAAAACCATGGGTTTGAAAAATAATCATTTATTACACTCACAATGTATTTAATAAATTTAGTTCTTCTTTATTCCTAAATAAAACTAAATTTATTCCTCTCACTATATTTATCGCTTATGTTAAACATACTTACACTTAATATAACTGCTTTCTTTTATTCTTAGTTCTTTTAATATTATTTTGTTATAAGTTATTCAATTACCCTTTATTATATTTACCTCTGTTAATCGTTTTATAATTAAAATTTAAGTGTATAACATTTATTATAACCACTCAAATTTTATTTATAAAATCTTTTTATATTGTATATTACCCAATTACATTGTTAACTTCTGAAATTAAGGTAAGTTATATTGGAATGAAATTGTGTCATACAAATAAAACTTTCCAATTCAATTATCTCAAGTTTAATCATTTATCCAAATTTTTTGATTTTCTTTTTATAATTGAAATTATTGTTAAAAATAAAATTTAAGAATTAAATTTCCGATTCCTTCAAACCATTTAGAGATAAGTAATAATATATATAATATGTCAAATCAAATTTCAATCATATATCTATATATATTATAAATTAAGTCATATTTTAGAAATTCAAATCAATTTAATTTCCCAAAACAAAGCTGTAGCAAGACTACAGAACAGTCTCTTCACTTCGAAACTCGAAAATGAACATCGATGATGCTGAAGTCATCACCGAAGTTATTTTCCAGCGACAAAGAGAAAAGTACTAATTTTAAACTTAAAATTCTTTGGAAACAAATTTCTATTTGAAAATATTTTAAATATTATATCCCTTTAAACTTTTAAACAAAAGGTTTGGAACCATCGGAAATTAAATTCTCAAATTTCTTTTTCTAAATTCATTTAAGTTCCCATATAAATTTATAAACAATTATTTATAAATTCATTTATAGAACAATAAATGATAAATCAAGTATTATCATTTCAAATTATCAATTTGAATCATTTTATTAAGTACCATAAATATATATATCAAAATTTTATTTCATTAACCAAAACAAAATTTAAAATAATATCGTGTCAGTTTGTTCTGTTAAAGTATTTTAGAAATCCTATCGATAGCGTTGATCAGACGAATCGATCAGAAACCCAAATCAACATCAACAACTCCAAACAACACAATATAAAAAAATATAGATTGACAAATACAATTCAAAATGTTTGAAAATATGTGGGAAACAAAAGACAAGATGATTAAATACAGAGTAGGGAGGTGAATAAGCTAAAATAAATCATGGGCAACCTTAATCGGGTCAACCGTGACTTAAAGTATAAGATCAATGTGGATTTTTCTGTGGTAAATCTACATTCGATCTCAAGAGTTAGAGTTTGAAATAACAAAAGATATTAGCATCTAAACCAAGGATAGATAAGAATCTCTGGTGAATCAATGCTAACTGCAAAGGAGTTTTCCTCCGTTTTCAATTAAATTTGAAATTGGCGTGACCGCCAACTCACTAGAAAGACCATTCGAAGCGGAGTTATGGAATGCTCCAGAGTCAAAAGAAGATGAATAGTGAGGGATACGAATGGATTTTGGAACCGTAGGGAATGTTCCAAAATTCAAAGGAATCGAGTCAAAAGGGAGAGATTCAAACTCGAATGAAAGTGATTCTGTAAATACATTCACTCCATATGCTGAGTTTTGCCTAGAGCTACCAAAGCTCTGATACCAACTGTAACAACCCGGCATTTTCAACCATTCGCATCCATTATAAGTGTATAGGTAAACACTCATGCCGGAATTGGATTGCTCAAAATACCGCGTTGTAAATAAAAATTTGGCAAATCTCAGAATATATAGTAAATAAAAATCACAGATCACAGACACAGAGTATATAAAAATGCAGCGGAAGTAAAAGAGATAGTAGTTCATGAAGCTACTAAAAAAATAAATAAGATACATCAGAGTTAAATGAGATACAACAGAAGAGTAACAAGATACATCACTGAAACACTGGATACTGAAACAAAATAGAAGGCTGGATCTTCAAGGAAAGCTCCAACTTCGAAGGTGAATCTTGAATGCTAACTCAATCAATCTGACCCGAGCGTAAAGCAAAACACAAAACCCTCGAGTCAGGACATAAATACTTATAAACTGTAAATCAACTCAGGTGAACAGTAACAAAATGCATCAGTAACTTAAAGGATGCTTGGGACCGCCCATCCTCTAAGGATCCGTTAAACTATTTACTATGTAGTAATATACGCTATATACGGTAGTGTCTAATCAGTAAAGTATAATCATATAGAAAATAGCGTTAAGGGGATGGTGAACCTTAACGCGGTCGGATCTTTAAAACCAAAATCGTAGTGGGCTCGATATAAGGATATGACACGGCACGCAAGGAAATGCCAGGGTGGATACACCGTTTGCACTCCCAGACCGGTGGTGACGGCAAGCCAGCAGCTTCCACCCACCTCGAACAATACCCCCGAATCAAAGTGGCGCCACCGAAGCGAATCACAACAGTAACAGAATAGTTTCCGATGGAGCATGCTCGATGAAAGGGTGCGACCCTTTGTGTAGCCCGGTATAGCTCCTGTTTTAGTCATATATGCCAACTCACGGGAGTTGGGTCCACGTAACATACCTCGAGAACGTCGCCACCATCCTACTTCATTCTGGAATCTCCACCGCGTACACAGTTGTTAAAGTGGTTTTCGGTATTGTCCGGCTATAAGACAATATCCGATCCAGGTCTCTTTAACAACCAATCGTTATTATAACCCATGGATATTTATTTCAAATAATTTATACTTTCAAGACCAAAATATCATACTCATTTCAAAACAATATCACAATTGTATCGTTTCCATTTCAAAAATAATTCAATATTATATCACTCAAATAAAACCCAAATTTTCAAATCATTGAATATTTATTTAAATTTATTAAACTTGAAATATTCCTTTAAATCATCATAGCATTTTGGAAATGTTACCTTAAGGAATCATAGCATTTTTGGAATGTACTACTTTCCACTTTACATTGTATATAATCAAAGTATTGATAAGCTTAAAATTTTAACATGTCAATTTATCATATCCTTATAGTTAAATAAACTTTCTTACTGTAATATACAATTTAAACCGAAATTCTTATGTTAAGTTAAAAGCACCTTATTAACTTACATTATTATTACAATAAAGAAACTTTATTATTTTAATCATTTAAAGTATGCCATTCAATGTACGTTATCAACTTACATTTTATTATTACAGTAGGTAACATTTATCATTTTAATCAATTTAAAATGCACCATTACATTGATTAAAATCTACGCGTCAAATGTACGTTTTAAATTTTATATTCCTATTACAATGATGAACATTTATTAATTAAATCAATACCACACTACTTAAAACTTTACATGTTTCTTTCTTAATTAAAACTTTACATGTTCTTGCATTAATTAAAACCTTCATGTTCTCTCATTAATTAGGACTTTACACGTTTGTTTCATTAATTAAAAACTTATACGTTTCTTTCATTAATTAAAACTTATACCTTTCTTTCATTAATTAGGAATTTACATGTTCCTATCATTAATTAGAACACCATACGTTCTTTCATTAATTAGAACACCATACGTTTCTTTCATTAATTAAAACCTATACGTTTCTTTCATAAATTAAAACCTATACGTTTCTTTCATAAATTAAAACCTATACGTTTCTTTCATTAATTAAAACCTAACATTTCAGATTTATATTACCATTTCACAAATTTAACTAAACTTCCAGTTTATTTAATTAATTTAACATCTTTAGTTAAAACTCAAATTTCACATTTTCAAGTCAAGTTATATTTTAGAATTTCATTTTCAACAGTCATTTATTCAACCACTTAAATTTATAGAAAATCAATAATTCTTTAATAAATCACTTAAATTCAAATATAAATCAATTTATCATATTTACCATTTTCCAAATAAAATTAAAGTCCATTTTATTCATGTAACTTAAATATCATTTTTAGTCAAAATTCCAAATTTCAAACATAAGTTATATTTCAAAATCCAGTTAATCCATTCATAAATTACATTTTTAACACATAGAAAAGTCATAATTTATTTATTTTAAAACCTTTCAAAATCTATTTAAATCAAATTTCATAATTATATATTTTTAAAATACTTAAATATTTCAAAGCACTTTATAGAATAACCACGGGTCTGTATATAGTTTTCTAACCTAGGTCAAGTGATACGGATATGTATCATTTCAATCCGCAGTTTAAAAGGTAAAAATCCAGGTTCTATCATTTCAAACCCGCAAATCCCAAGTTTAAATAAATAAATAAAATAACTCAGGCCTATCATTTCAGCCCATAATGATTTTTATCCTAACAGAACTTGCAGTGTGATCATATACAGAAATAATATAAACAATGTCAATATCACAATATACAGTCATGTATCAGATGTCAGGTGAAAATTAACAGTTTTAACATGGTAATAACACGACATAGCATATCATATGATCATCATTAACTTGCATAAACATTTACATTACTAAACACTTGTCATCAATCCACTTTTCATAAGTATATATGTCAGAGTGAGAAAGACTCACCTTTTTCAAAGCTAGAGACCAAAACAACATACAAGCACGACTCCAAAGGCACGACAAGCACACTTTCACGGCTTTTAATTTGAGTTGAAAGATAGCCAAGGTATGATTTTGTATCAATAACCCAAAACAAAACAAACCAGACACTATATAAACATTCAACATAAAATAACATTGAAACAATTTTGAAATACAAAGCGAAATGAACAAGATAGATTGGACCTTGCTTCAACCACTTCAATGCTTGGCCTAAGGGACACTTATGCTTGGCTATGATGATGCTTTGGCTCAGGTATGACATCATATAGGTCAGGTTTAACGTCATATAGGCAAGGCAACAAGTGGAGATGAAGGGAATGAGGCAACAATGGTCAAAAACATTGTTTTTAGGCATGTAGGTTGCAATTTGAAGGGTTTGGCCACCATAGATGGCTCGGCCATGGTCATGGTTGGTGGAATAGATGGTGTTGGAGGCATGGAAGAGATGTAGGAGTTTGTGGCTGCGGCTATGGAGAAGAGGCCGATCCAAACTTAGAAGAGAAACAAGGCAAAATTGCATAGAAAAGTAAGAAAAGTAGAAAGAAGAGAGGGATTTACCTAATTTTTTTTTCTTCAAGGTGGAGGCCATGATTTTTAGGATTTTGGAGCTTCAAAAATTCATGAATGACAAGAGGAAGTCGGCTGCAAAGGATGGGGAAAGGAATGACTAAGATGAATTGATGTATTAATGACAGAAGAAACTGCAAAAGAAACGGATAAAACGTTTTTCCGTTTCTTAGCTCTTAACCCTTTCAAATTTCTCATATATATTTATATAAATCCAAATAACTGAAAATAATTAAAATCTCAGTTAAAATTCGAAAATATAACAGATAAACGAAATATTAAAAATTAAATATTAATTAGATATGATTAAATAAGAAAAATAGCACAGAAAAATGAAAACTAGACTTAAGAATTAGAAATAACTTCAATACACTTTGGAAAAATTTACTTTAATTTAAATACATGTAAAATGAATAAAATAAAGTAAAACACAGCAAATAAAAGTGAGTGCATAAAATAAATAAATAAATTTTAATTATATATAGTTAAAATAAGAAAATGGCTTAAAATTGTAGACTAGGCTTTAAAATTAGAAATAAATCCAAATGAACTTTAGAAAATCTTCATGGACTTGTAAAATATTTATAACAAATAAAATAACAAAAAAATAAAAGTGCATTCACAATTTTTTTTTATTAAATATAATTTATATGAAGAAAATGGCAGAAAATTAGAAAACAGCCTTTAAAAATAGGAAATAAATACAGTAAATTTTGGAAAAATTCTATTATCATTTAAAAATATTTAAAAGTCAAAATATACATAACAAAACATATTATCACATATTAAAATAAAATATAACCAATAAGAAGTAATTTATACAATTTAAAATAGTCATTGTTAAATAACCCTATATACGCACAATATTGTAAAGGGTATAACTTTCACAATTTACATCCAATTTCAACGAAACGAAAAGTGGTGTTCTTAGAATTTTATGTACTTTCATAATAAAAGAAGAAATTAAATTTTTAAACTTTTAAAATTTTAAGTTGAAAGTCACAGTTTGACTATTTTGAACAAAATCAGCATTTCAGGCAAATATTTCAACTTACACAAGTTTGGGATTATAACTCATAAAAATCAAGATTATATTTAAATAATAAATTTAATCATTTCAAATAAGTAAAAATAAAAGTTTTTTTTTACCAAAATTTTACATTAAAATAATTAAAATATACAATAAAATAATTACAAAATATAGGGTTGTTACACCCGTTCTGTATATACTTTTCTAGCCCTAAACTATCACCTCCATTAGAATTAATCAAAGCCTCTAACTCAGCTTTGCAAGACAAGCTAGGAGGAGAAAGGGAAAGGTATCCAAAGAGGAAATAGTTTCGGTATAATGTGTTATCAACTGGCTAGATCAAGGTAACACATTATTTAATTTATTTATATTTTTATCTTATTACACTTTCATCCTTTAAGTAGAAAACACATTTTTATGTACATATATAGATTATATAGTATGTTAAAACTGTACTTTATAACCTGTACAGACACCCATCACACACACACATAGAATATTGCATTACATTGAAATACTAATTTCTTTTGCTTGTAAAATATATACAAAAATACTTCTATTTTTATATCAAGTTAAATTATTAGATAAATATTAATTTTAAATTTAAACTTATGCTTTAGTATGCATAGTATATTCTAGGTATTTTTTTTTCTTTTATTCTAATTTTTTCATTTTATTTTTATCAAAGTAAAATGTTTCTCCAAATCAATGAAATAATGGCATCCATTTGTCCTCTTCTCTTTTTCCATTCCTCTTGGACAACGTTGTCCCCTCATCCATTCTCTAAGCACTCCCATTTGCATCTTGTCTCCCTCCATGCCTAGTGAAACACCCCACACCTAATATTTCAAAATGACACATTAAGAGGCGTGGTGCATTCTAGGTATAACTGTAGCTAACAGAGACTAAGATTCACAAGACAAAAATTAAATAATAACAAACAGCAGAAACAATTATAACATTTTGTTCAAAACCAAACTTCATAAAAATTCATCACATACCAAAAACTTCAAATGTGAAACTACCCATATATGTCTTTAATCAAAAACCATAGTCTCCATAAAATAAGAGTACATTTATTCCTCATTATAATGCCAGTACAACATAAGAACTAAAACTGAAATAAAAGAAGTACATATTAGAAGTATACTCCAAGGGAACTCCAAGCCGCAACAACCTACTGAATTCCTCCTTGATTGCCTGGGGGGGGGGGGGGGGAGGGGGGAAAAGGGGAAAATGGAGGAGTGGATCAGATTAAAAGTCAGGTGAATGATAGTAATCACCATAGTCTTTAAGCAAGAAAAAGTAACAGAATTTACAATAGTTCTTGCATGAATAAGGATAGTAAAAGAAATAGGAAAGAGATAAATTGGAAATAAGTACGATTAAATATTGCTCAATTTATAAGATGGGTTAACTTTTGATTGCTTATAATTGTCCTAGATTTCTGCTTTGATTAGGTTGAATTCCTAATTCAGGATGTGACCCTAATTCTGCCCTTTTTGATCGGCCTCCTACTCCATTGTACCTTTCTATGGACCAGTTGCTATATTACTCTCTACACAAAATGTTATGGCCAAAACGACATATATAGCCCCCTACACAGAAGGTAATGGTGTCTATGGAAGATACCCATACTAAGCGCTTGAACTCATAGCTATTACCGAGCACCTGAATGGAAGTCGCATGCATAACTGCCACCATACCCATGCTAGCTTTTGCTCCACCTATTGGGTCATCTTATTACCTCAACATCCAGCAAAAGCGTGCCCCTATCCCACTTCAGGCTAATGTGAGATCACTATGTGTCTATAGAATCTACTGGGGAAATGTTGTTGGTACTGGCCCTTCATCCAAACAATATCTAGTTGCCCCCCTTATCCAAATCCCCCATGATTTGGACTTCTATTTGACAAATTACTACCATTCTTAGCATAAGCGTGCCCTAGAGAATGCTATTTGGTACAGGTCTTACATTTATCTTTGCTTATTAACTTAGATTAATTACTTTAAATAAGCCTTTACAATTTTTCCCTATATCTTTGCTTATTAATTTATCTTGTCATAAAATAAGCCTCATTTTGTTCCCTTTCTTATTATAAACTACATTATAATCATGCTTGTTACTTAACCCAAGGTCTAAGTGTGAAAATAAACTTCTTTCATATTTTTCTCTATTTAATTATAATTCTAAGTTATAACTATGTCAATTACCTTTTTTAGTCCAATTCTAACTAGGAGAAATTTCAGTTGAATTCCATTATTTACTATAGTCCAATTCCATTATTTATTGTAGTCTTTATAATTTGCATCTTATTTTCTTCATTCAATATTATTACTTGTATAACCTATATTCGCGTTTTAATTTATTCTAATCCATGCACGAAGAAAAAGGGGAATGAAGAGAATAGACGCTTGCATAAAATCCGAAACGTCAAAAAAGATGTAAATAATAGTAAATAAACTTAAATACTGTAAATAAACTGTAAATCAATAAAAAGCCATGCTTGACACAATAAACCAAAATCACTGAAAAGAATAGCTGAAGACTGAAAATAATTATAAAAATTGTAAATAAATTACTAAAAAGGCTATTCCAAAAATCGTAGTAAAACTACAACCATTGGAAACCATATTATTTTGAATTACTTAATGAAATCTTAAAATAATTACAATTACTCACCTCTAGTCCTAAGCTTTATCTTCGGCCTTCTTGGATCCACTTGGAGTTGTAAAATAATTTAATTTATAATGATTTTTTCCTTTGGAAATTCTGTTTAGGGTCCTTCCTAGAAAGGTGAACCCAATTGAAGAAAACCTAGAATAAGAAAAAGTGTTAGGTCTAGGAGTCTATTTATAGGTGTGGACGTGGATCTCGGACCGTTGGATTTGGAGATTGAATAGGATGCAACTACATCATAAACTGAATATGGGCCATCGGATGTAGAAACGGAGGGACTAAATCGAAATAAAGGACACAAATGACGTGTTTGGTGGCCGCTAATTCCTTCAAGCGAATTTACATTTGTTCGCCTACCAAAATGCAAGGCGGGTCGACCGAGCGGTCAACCACGACCATATTTATTTTATTTATGCTTATTTTTTTATTTTATAACTTGGTCATATTAGCTCGATTTCTGACGTTCTATATAAGGAAATTGACCAGAAAATTATCATGGACACAATGGTGCAACTTCCATGGCTTAATTATGATAATTTCACAAGGTGATTTTATAATTTAATTAATTAACAAATTAATTATTACGAGTTAAATATCGGGTTGTTACACCTAAAAGAGGAAAAGCAAGCGTTGTAACTCTGATAGTCCTAATTTCGATTTGGAATCAGCAGTGGAGGTCAAGGCCTCTCCGATGGGTTCTATATGTTGCTTCACTAATAATTTACTTCATAGGTCATTCCTGAGCCTCTAGTTGTAACGAATTTCAATTTTCCCCACGACCTAATACATCCGCACCACCCTTTTTTGAAATTGTACTATCCCGGTCGATTGTTTGAATGATCATCCTCGTATGATCAGCCATTTAGGGACCCTAACTGATGCCGATTTTGATTTTCCCATCTTTGTGTCTCGGTTATAGTGCTTCATCCACTAGAAACTTATTTGTCCACTGCTTGGAATATTTCATATACCCCTTGGAGTAATTCATCTTAAAAGGTTGATACATGCGTTTCTTAGAAGATCGATGCACACGTTACTATGCCATGTCTCAAATCCGTGCAAAATTAAACCGATATTTCATGCCCTTTAAGTGCATATAAAAATATCAAGAACAATTTTCCTAAAGCTAATAATCTAGATAAAAACTAGGAGGTTCATAACCATGCTAAACCCAATCTCGTTGGCCCTCCTTCTTTTCTAAACTACCCCATAACGCCGAGGATTAATCTCAAGAAAGTTTTGACATTATTGAAGAGAATACGAGAAAGTCTATCAAACCATATTCTAGAGTGTCATAATATGAAAATTAAATAATAAAAAGAACTTATTAAATAATAATTAAGTGAATTTAACTAAAGTAATAGGAAGGGAAAGTTATAATAAATGGATTAAGGGTAAGACTAAGCTAGAAAAGAGTTTTAGCCTAAGCTAAAATGATTAATCCTTACATCCCCTAACTATTCCATTCTCTTATTCATTTTCACATCATCAAAAACTAAGTAAATCTAAGTCGACCACCATTAACAAGGAAGAAGAGAAAAACAAATCAAAGGGAAAAACACAAGCTTCCATTCAAAAAGAATAAAGGATTTAATCAAGTTTTCTAGTTTACGGAGTAACACTTACCCTATTCTCTTCCAAACCTATTTGGGTTTGGATTACATGCGTTTTTTATTCCTATAATGTGGATAAACATATCTTAAGGATAATAGATAATTTCATCCATGTTTGGGAATTAAATGATAATGATTTTGATATGTTTAGAGAAATACATGAATTATACCTTCTCGAAATGCTTTCAAACATTGCTACGATGTTTACAACATAAAAACAAAGATGTTAGTTTTTGTAAATTTTGAATGAATAAATAATTTATTTTGAATTTTCTAGTTGAAAAATGGGCCATTTTAGATGTAAAGTAATGTTTAAAACTATTAAAATTTAATACTTGATTTGGAGTTTTGAAAAGGGATACAAAGTTGTTTTCAATTCTTTATGAATATTTAGGATTTTTGCCATCAATTTGCAATTTTTCATGAATTAAGTTTAATGACTATATTTTACATAACAGAAGATCATAAAATATTATTTTAAAATCCAAATTGCATATGAGGTTATAATCTTGTGAAATGTTGAGTAGTGACATTAACACCTTTAGAAATTTTATTGGATGGTTTTGACCTTAAAATGTAAGGTCTATAACTTTTGATAGAAGCCGAATTAGAATCTAAAACCACTTAAAAATGAAAGATACGATAGTTTCTCTTTCCATAAAGTGATTGTAATAGATTTTCTTTGTCTTACAATTTAGAAGACATGGCTCTTTGAAGTTTGGACAGTCTTTAAAGAGATTAGTGAGTAATTAACTTAAGCTCATCATTAGGCCTGCTAATGATTTCTGGATTAGGGTTAATAACAACCTTCACAACAACCGCTAACCATAATTTGATCTTCTCTAAATATGTCTTAACCTCTATTGACCTTGATATGCCAAAATCCACCATTTTCTTCCTTTTAATTATCCTACTTGAGTGATTAATGTAAGATTAGTGTAGGGAATCTATTGGATCTTGGGATGGCTACATGTGGAAGTGTGTATTATTTATTTGAATCAAATCCATAATGTTTTTGTTTGATATCTCCATTTCGATGAGTGATTTGTACCATTACTTTGCGATGATTATTGACATGGCAATTAGTGAAATTTTAAAAGATTTTAAAGTTAAACATGGTTTTTACTAGATCTAGAGTTATCCACATTTTGAAAATGAATTTAAAAGATTGTAAATAGATTAAATACAAATATTTCGTATGTGTTCTTATGGATTTGTTATTCTGTGTTTTGACTTGATTTCGATCATATGGTGGTTGTATTGATTATACCATGTCAGTATGATGTTTGTTTGGTAGTTTTGGTGTATTTGTTTGTTTAAGTTAGGATATGGTGTATTGATGTGCATTTTGGGGTATCGATCGATTCTAGAGGATTTTGGTTTAGATTTCTATAGAATGAATCATATTAGAGTTGAAGTATTCAAATCAAATTTGGATCTAAAAGAAAAATGCAAAAATCAGCTAAGTAAATCGATCGACATTGAACGATCTTGATCATTCGGCACAGATCGATCAAAATGGCTCATATCATGAAGCGACAAATTGTAGGGATTTGTGGTGGCTTGGAGATGCTATAAAATCGATCGCGTGGTGTTTAGAGTTAAAATGGTGAAGATATGGCCAAGGAACAAACGATTTGAAGTTGAGAGCTTGGAGTTTCGGTTGAAGGTTGGTTGCTTCGGGGTTTTGAGCGCAAGGCTTTGGGCTTGGAAGCGAGATGCTTTGGGACCAAGTGACGTAAATGCAGCTTAGTGTAAAGGTGTTTGAATTAACCAAAATTTTGCTAAGTCTCAAGCTTAAAATGGTTCACCGACCGATACCACTTTGAAATCTTGATTAGGATCCTTTGGGGGTAAGTAGAGCGTCACTTTAGGAAAGTCTTGGTTAAACTTTAGAAAAGTTGAAGGAAGTAAGTAAGAGATTTAAGGGTATGCCTTAGGAGCAATTCAATAATTTTATTATACACTATTATCACTGTAATAAAATCTTTTCAAAATAAAAGGTTTGGTTTTCTATTTTATACTTGTTATATCATGATATATAAATTAAGTAATTAATTTACGTGTGTTAAAATAGAAAATTCTTAAATGATTGTTATCTGATAATAATTACAAGGAGTTGTAATCAAAAGAAAACCATCACAATATAAAATAACATATTATTTTAAATATTCTCAATCAAGATGTTTCGAGAAAGGATATCAATACATCCACTGAGACCAGTCACCAGAGTGCGTAATGCTCTTCAAATTTTGGACAATGTATTACTCATGGTTGGTAAAGGACCGAGAGATTACACTTTCTTAGTTATTACATATTTATGGAATGATCAATTTGAGAGTTTTCTATTGGTTAATAATAACTACGTCAAACAAGAAATCTTAGGGTGATGATGCTACGCAGTTCACTTGATTTGAGAACACTGTGGAAACATTAACATGTGCACTCCACTTTGGTTATAGTTAAATAATGGCATGATGATCCATCGAGCATCTATATTTAGGTCTAAGTAGAAGCATTGAAAGCGAAACATTACTTAATAAAGAATTCATCTCTTTAATTATATGAGGTTAGTATCAGAGTCAATTGTTGTGAATTCAAACTCAAAATCTTTGGACAGAGTACTATGGTGAATAACGAATGTCATTACTGAGCCAAGGAGTTTGTTTATAGAATAACCGAGTTGAATAAGGATGTTATTGGAATTTGACCTAAACCAAATTTCATAAATTCTAAAGTGATATAGTGTCGATGAAGAGAATGGTGTAAATAATCATTGCTAAAAGATGGTGCTTAAGAAAATGTGAAATTAGATTTATCAAAAAGATTTGTTAGCAATAAATTGCCAGACTATCACACCACTAGCTAAGGTGATGTGTGAATATTAATATCAGAATTGTTCAATATTAATGCTAACTGAATTCACGCCATTGAGTCTCATGATCCTAATTGCGTTTTCTTCTAAAAATCACTCGATTTATTTGTTATAAAATGCTATAAATTAATTAAATTATTAATATTTAAGAAATTTTAGTTATTATTAATTTATATAATTTTTAGGCGATGACAGTAATTATTTGGATGTGCATATAAATGTCGTATATGCTGAAAGTAAGATCAGAGATTAGATTAAAAAGCATATAAAATCATGTTATGTTAATCAACGAATTAGATGAGTTTATATAGATAAGAATGATTGTAACTCTTTGTGAGCAGTTGCCATTAAGAGATATGATCTTTGGTGAAAGGTAAGAGATGCAACCTTTGGAGAAGAGAAGTGTCTTTTGGGAAAATTGCTTTCTGTTTAAAAACGGTCGACAGGTTAAAAAGTGACCAGTAGACAGGAATTTAAATATATATACGTTATGTGCATGTGTGCACGTTCAGTGTGCAAATTATGCAGGAACGGTCGACCGCCTATATTGTGACCGGTCGACCGGTCCCTGTAAAGTTGCACACTGAATGTGCAACTACATTCTAATCGTATATATATTAATTTTCTTGAAAATGCATGATTATTTGAGGATAGATTTTAACAAGTTTATCACTAATATAATATCAAGTAATCAATCTACAATCTAGAGTACCATATGTAGCTCTTTATAGCCATAATGACCTTGTTTTGTCGATCGCCTTTAGTTATTTGTCAGAAATCAAAACCTTCATAAAACTTGTGACTCAACATTCTCCCCCTTTTTGATTGATGACAATATATATCTGCAAATCTGAATCTCCCCCTGAATATGTGATCTGTCTCTTTGAATTCTTATATATGTACGTTCCTGCAAACAATTGTTAGCCCTTTCTCCCCCTTTGTCATCGACAAAAAGGAGTAACAGACACTAGAATAGTATAATGAATATGATATGCATAGCAAAATAAATCATTAAAACAGCCAAAACATAACAGAGTATTCTATAGATCATAATGTCAAACGAAAAATAAGAATAACGACACTATTTAGTACAAGTGTCGATGAATGTTTTTAAAGTGCTAAACCATAATAGAATCTAAGATGAAGCAGATCGTATCTCCTCTTCATCATCATCATCGTCGTCGTCATCATCATCATCATCTTCTTCTTCTTCTTCCTCATCATTGTTCCCTCTAGATGATTCTCCATGTCCATGACCACTTATACCAGTAGACTCGTCAGATGATGTCCAGGTGAAAACAGGAGCAGCATGACGTTTTCCTGGGTCTTGTGCTTGAACAGAGGTGGATGTGGAACATGATATAGCATCCCATAGCATACCAAAGAATGACTTGACCTTATTGAAGCGCTTATCAATCTTAGAGTCCATTCGCTTGAGACGTGATTCAAGCAAAAATTGGTTACGCGCAATTGTTTCAAGTGATTCTTTTGTTGATGATTTTGATTTTAATAGTTTCACTTCATCGGAACGAGGACGAGAGGAAGTTGCTCTTTGTTTTCTTGGTCCTCTTTGTTGCCATTCTTCAAAAGACATAATCTCAAGATAAGGTGGAGGAAGCTTCATTCGTTTGATGGTTATTGAATCAATGCATTTTGGTTTTGAGGTTGCAGAATCAGGAGGATTTACTCTGCAAGCTAACAAAAGTCGCATGATATATTCATTGTAGAAGAAATGAGGCCGTGTAGAGTTATTTACCTTGAGAATTTCATCAAAAAGCATGTGTACCCAATTGATTTGGATTTCACCATAAATAGCATAGAGTGCTTTGAAGTTTTCTTTATATACTGCATCATAATTTCCAAGTCTAGGAAAAAGAGAATGCATCAAAACACGATGAAGTAGTCTAGCCGTCGGTCGAAGTCCAATACACTTTGTGCCATCACTATTGTCTTCTATGAACTGATGACTAGTACTATTTCGAGTGAAGACTTCGCAGAAGGTAGATGAAAACTCATCGCCTCGATTTGGTATACCAAGTATAGAGGCAATTCTAGCATGAGTAAGAAAAATTTTCTTACCACAGACAACAGACCAGATTACTCCGTTTGGATTATCAGGTTGATATTCATCAAGATTCATGTTGGCGTAAAACAATTTAATCATCAAATGATTTATCTCCACATTATTTTCTGAAAAATCTATCAATGGAGTAATGTTGGCATTATTGGCTAACCTCCGAACGCCATAAGCCGTGAAATCATCAAATTTGATAAAAGAGCCTGGATGAAACTTGTAATTTGTCATCTGATTCCATCTTGTTACAGCAATTGGGCTTTGAAGCCACTTTTTGGCGGAGATGCTTAGAGATGAAGTTTCAGAGGTTGTTCATTTCTTAGATTTCTTTTGAGGAGGAGCCATTGTTGGAAGATTTGAGATTTGGGAATTGAAAATAGGAAACTAGGGTTTGTGATTTTGGGAAAAAGAACAGCTTGTGTCAAAAGAGAAAGAGGGTAGAAGGAAAAATGACGCATAGGTATATATAAAAACTGAAAATACGTCAACCAGTCGACCTATGAAATATGGTCGGTCGACCGTTTTCAACCAGGGAGCAAACGGTCGACCGGCTATATATGGGGCGGTCGACCGGTTCTGGTCTGCTGAGAATAATATGTTATTTTGCAAGTTTTTATCATATATCAACCTATATATATTATATTTCATTCTTAATACAAAATATAACCGTTATTACACAAGTGATAGATAAAGATATAATAACTATATATGAATCTAATGAGAAGGTTCGTCATTAGAATTATCGTTGTTTCCTTCAATACGTTTTGACCATGGACTCCATTGTTTCTGAGCTCCTTCATTCTTCTCATAGTTCCGATCCCACGAGTTAGGACTTTTAGATGTTGATGGCCTAGACGACATTGATTCATGCACGTCATGCTTGTTGGAACCGCAGAAAAATGTTGCCAACTTTTCTAAAACGGATAATCGTGCCGATGTCCGTTGTTGCTCGTGATAAAGTTGACTTTACCCATAATGGAGCTGCCTCTGAAGGTCTATCTGATGTTTCTGGTAGTGGTGTATCTCATCGATTTGTGCTTTGGTACGAGGAGAATAGAACAGTGTCCTCTTCACTCGTTTTGAATTTGGAGTTTTATCAGACATAAGCATTGATGGTGACAACTTGGTTTTTGTTTTGGTGTAGTAGGAGAATAATATTCCTCCGACTCAGAACTCGTAATAGAAATGTATGATTCTTGAGCACATTTATCACAAATGTGAGCCATAGGGAATGTTGTATAGAATATTATGGTTAGATAAAAAAGATGAACAAAATATGAAATTTTTTGCAAGCTTATATACAAGTTTCTTATGTATAAACCTATGGATGTAAGTTAATGGAAAATTTTAACCAAGAAAACATAAGCAGAAATTTTTATTTTAACTCTAAAAATAGCTTTCCTTTTAAAACTGAAATTATAAATTAAGAAAGGAAAGGACGATCACTAAAAGAAAAGAATGAAAAAATGAGTAAAGAGAATTAACCATTAAATCAAGCAGTGGCTTATATTTAATGTAATAAAAAAAAGTTTATGCAAAAGTTATGGTTAAAGAATAACTAAAAGAAGATGTTCTTTAGAAATTACTTAGTCAAGATTTTTCCTTGAAATTAAACCAAGCTCTCTTCGTAATCTAATAAAATTAGATTCGAGCAGAGGCTTAGTAAAAATGTCCGCTAATTGATTGTCAGTATGGACATATTCAAGATATATATTTCCTTTGTCAATATTATCTCGAAGGAAATGATGACGGATATCAATGTGTTTGGTTCTAGAGTGATTTACTGGATTTTTAGAGAGATTTATAGCACTGGTGTTATCACAGTATATAATAGAATTTGATAAATGAATATCAAAATCTTGAAGTGTTTGTTGCATGTATAGTACTTGAGTACAAGCGAGAGCTGCTGATATATATTCAGCTTCACATGTTGATAGTGAAACACAATTCTGTTTCTTACTGAACCAGGAGACAAGTGATTTTCCAATAAAATTGCACGTACCACTTGTACTTTTTCTATCCGTTCGTGAGCCACCGAAATCAGCATCACTATATGATACTAATTCAAATGGACATTCTTTTGGATAAAAAAGACCGAAATCCTTGGTATTATTAAGATAACGAATTATACGTTTCACTGCTCGTAGATGTGATTCCTTTGGATCGGCTTGAAAACGAGCACATAAACAAACACTCATTATTATATCCAGACGACTAGCTGTAAGATAAAGAAGAGAACCAATCATGCTTCGATATAATTTCTGGTCAATATTCTTACCACTTTCATCTTTTTCAAGATGTGTAGTTGTACTCATAGGAGTTGGTTTACCAGATGTATTTTCTAATCCGAAGCGTTTGATAAGGTTTTCACAGTATTTTTCTTGATTGATAAAAATACCGTTTGAAAGTTGCTTTATTTGAAGTCCAAGAAAATAAGATAGTTCTCCCATATGAGACATTTCGAATTCTTTGGTCATAATACTTGCAAATTCTTTGCAGAGTTTATCGTTTGTTGAACCGAAGATGATATCGTCTACATATATCTGGATAACTAGAATATCTTTTCGAGAATGTTTAATAAACAAAGTTTGATCGACTTTGCCTATTTGAAATCATGAGTTAATAAGATAGCTACGTAGTCGTTCATACCAAGCACGAGGTGCTTGTTTTAAACCATACAAAGCTTTCTTAAGTTTGAACACATGGTCAGGATATTTTTCATGTACGAACAAAGGAGGTTGTTCGACATAGACATTCTCTTTGATAAATCCATTGAGAAAAGCACTTTTGACATCCATCTGATAAAGTTTGAAATTATGGTGACAAGCAAAAGATAATAGGATTCTAATAGCTTCTAGTCGAGCAACTGGTGCAAAAGTTTCTTCATAATCGATACCTTCTTCCTGATTATATCCTTGTGCTACTAATCTTGCTTTATTTTTGGTGATATTTCCTTTTTCGTCGGCCTTATTTTTATAGACCCATTTAGTACCAATTACTGACTGATCAGTTGGTCGTGGAACAAGTTCCCAAACGTCATTGCGCTCAAACTGATTTAGTTCTTCCTGCATGGCAATGATCCAGTAATCATCTGTAGCAGCTTCTTTTGGATTCTTAGGTTCGATATTTGAGAGAAAAGCGACATGACCCATTTGATTGAGTTGACTTCTTGTTCTGACATGTGATGTTATTTCACCAATTATATTTTGAGCCGGATGGTCTCTTAATATTCTTGGTGGTGATTGTAACTCACATGTTTGAGGAATATTCTCAATAATTATTTCCGAGTCAGAATCAATATTTGTGATGATTTGATTGTCAGTGACTATTGATTCGTCATCATCTGATATAGTGTGAGGGTGCTGATAGATTTCATCAAAAGAGACATGAAGTGATTCTTCAATAGTTTTGGTTCGTTTATTAAATATCCGATAGGCCTTACTTCGTTCCGAATAACCGACAAATATTCCTTCATCGGCTTTTGGGTCGAATTTGCCAAGCTGGTCTTTCGTATTTAAAATAAAGCACTTGGAACCAAAAACTTTGAAGTATGAGATTTTAGGCTTCCTTTTGTTAAATAATTCATAAGGAGTATTCTTGGTAAGAGGTCTTATGGATACACGATTTAAAACATAACAGGCAGTCGCCACAGCTTCCGCCCAAAAATGTTTTGGTAAGGTGGTTCCATTCAATAATGTTCTTGCACATTCTTGTAAAGTTCGGTTTTTCCGTTCTACAACTCCGTTTTGTTGTGGAGTTCTGGGAAACGAAAAATTATGATATATACCTTTCTTTGTACAAAAATGTTCAAATTCATTATTTTCAAACTCTCCGCCATGATCACTTCTTATATTTTTAACTTTAATCCCTTTTGATTTTTGAATTCTTTTGACAAAAGATTTGAAATGATCGAAAGTGTCACATTTATTTTTTAAGAAAATTGTCCATGTATAACGAGAGAAATCATCAACAATTACAAGCACATATTGACTGTGATTTATTGATTGAACCCTAGTAGGTCCAAATAAATCCATGTGTAGTAACTCAAGTGGTTGTAATGTTGATATGACTTTCTTGGATTTAAAAGATGATTTGGTCAATTTTCCTAATTGACATGCATCACAAATGTTGTTAAATTTAAAACTCATTTTGGGTAATCCTCTAACTAGATTGTTTTTGGCTAGCTTGTCAATAGTTCTGAAGTTTATATGACAGAAGCGTTTGTGCCATAGCCATGGATCATTGTCATTAGCCACAAGACACATATCTGAATTATGATTAATATTCATATTCAGAATATATATATTTCTGTTTCTATAACCTTCGAAAACCAAATTATGGTCTTTATCTAAAATACTACACTTATTATTTGAAAATGAAATTATAAATCCCTTGTCATATAACTGACTAATACTAAGCAAATTGTGTTTTAAATTTCTAACTAGCATGACATTAGTAATAAGAGGTAAGTTAGATGTACCGCAATTGCTCACATCGCCTTTGCCGATGATATAGCCTTTTGAATTGTCTCCAAAAGTGACGGAGCCACCATCTGAATATGTAATATTTGTTAATAGACTCTTGTCTCCTGTCATGTGCTTTGAGCAACCACTGTCCAATATCCACTTTCCTCTTTTCTTAAGTGGGACCTGCAAAAAATAGAATTAAGTCCATGGTACCCACTTTTTATAGGGTCCTAAGAGTTAGGTCTTAGGAGTCCAAACCCATATGGGTCTGGTATCCCCTTTATATATATAATTTTTATTAAAATGCACAGTATTCATGAATTGCTGAATGTATTTGTTCCTAATCAAATTGTTATTTGTTTTATGAACCCATATTTTGATAGTCTTGACATTTTTCTTTTGAAATTTCACAACTGGTTTTGGTTTGGAATATAATAAACTAAGATTTTTCTTAGCTTCAGTTTTTTGTACTTTCTTCTTCCGTTTATTTCCAAGATGTTTCTTGGTTTCTTGTTTGTTATATCCCAATCCTTGTTTGTCTGAAATAGATTGTGAACTTTCAATTATTTTTGTCAAATTTTCTCGACCTTTGTTAAAGTTAGAAACATTTTGAGTAATGTCATCAAACTTTGTTTGTAAGCTAGCTTTTTCTAGGTCTAGAATTTTGACTTTTGCTTTAAGCTCATGATTTTCAGTAGTGAGAGCATTATTTTTCTCTTTTTGAGCTTCTATTTCTTGACTCAAAAGAGATATTTGAGAGTCAACATTAGATGATGATTCTTGAATATTTTCAAGTTCCTCTTCTAATATTTTCTTCTCATCTTTTAACATATCTCGTTCAAACTCTGCTCTACTTAAATCTGCTTTGACTACTTTTAATTGACGTTTTATGTCTTTATATTTGACTATTAATTCAGCATTAATATCAAGTAATTCATCAAATGTAGGAATTTGTAACTCATCTTCTGTTGCCATAAAACAAACATTAGCTTGTTCATTCTCTGAATCACTTTCACTTTTTGATGAAGATGACTCTGAATCATCCTATGTTACTGAGAAAGCTCGTTTCTTAGATTTGTCCTTCTTATATTTGAATTTGTCATTTTCTGACTTCTTCTTTTGTTCTGGGCAATCTTTCTGCGTGTGTCCCTTTTTGTGGCAGTTGAAACATTCTATAGCAGATGAAGATGGTTTGTTTGATCCAGGTTTCCTTTTATTGTAACGACTGGCTTTTCGATATTTTAGGAATTTTTTAAATCCTTTCGCAATGAATGCCAAATCTTCGTCTTCAGAATCTGATTCATTTTCATCTTTCTCAACATGAAATGCTACATTTTTCTTTTCTTCTTTCTGTTCCTTTCTAGCCTGCAAATTTGCTTCATAGGACATTAAATTTCCTATCAATTCATCTGGCTTCATGACGGAAAGGTCATTAGCTTCTTCAATTGCTAATACTTTTCCTTCCCATTCACTAGTCAGAGAATGTAGGACTGTTGAAACAACATCGAAATCAGAATATTTTTGTCCTAAGCCAATAAGTGCATGGTGAATAGTTTGAAACCGTGAATACATGTCATTTATTGTCTCATTTGGTTTCATTTTGAAATTTTGAAATTGACTTTTCAGCATGGCTATTTTGGCTTGTTTAACCTTGTTAGTACCTTCATGAGTGATTTTTAGTGTTTGCCAAATTTGATATGCAGTAGTGCAGATACTAACACGGTTATATTCATTTTGGTCTAATGCACAGAACAACATATTTATTGCTCTTGCATTTACGGCTGCTGCCGTTTTCTCAGCTGCAGTCCATTCTGAATAATCAGTTGTTGGATTCACTATTTCTCTTTGAGTGGCATTCCAAGCATCATAGCTATTTGATTGCATAAAAAATGACATACGTGTTGCCCAATAACTATAGTTAAGACCATTGAAAAATGGAGGTCTTTGTGTCGATTGACCCTCAGTGTAAGTAGTGTTTTGAGTCCTAGTACTTACGTTATTTGCCATATTACTATAATATATCAAATAACTGTGTTACGGTTATATGATGACCGTGCTCTGATACCAAATGAAAGTAAGATCAGAGATCAGATTAAAAAGCATATAAAATCATGTTATGTTAATCAACGAATTAGATGAGTTTATATAGATAAGAATGATTGTAACTCTTTGTGAGCAGTTGCCATTAAGAGATATGATCTTTGGTGAAAGGTAAGAGATGCAACCTTTGGAGAAGAGAAGTGTCTTTTGGAAAAATTGCTTTCTGTTTAAAAACGGTCGACAGGTTAAAAAGTGACCAGTAGACAGGAATTTAAATATATATACGTTATGTGCATGTGTGCACGTTCAGTGTGCAAATTATGCAGGAACGGTCGACCGCCTATATTGTGACCGGTCGACCGGTCCCTGTAAAGTTGCACACTGAATGTGCAACTACATTCTAATCGTATATATATTAATTTTCTTGAAAATGCATGATTATTTGAGGATAGATTTTAACAAGTTTATCACTAATATAATATCAAATAATCAATCTACAATCTAGAGTACCATATGTAGCTCTTTATAGCCATAATGACCTTGTTTTGTCGATCGCCTTTAGTTATTTGTCAGAAATCAAAACCTTCATAAAACTTGTGACTCAACATATACACGTATCGGTATATGATATCATTATGTATTTAGACGGACTTTAAATACTGTTAAATACTTAATGGGATTTTTGGAGAACTAGTGTATGTAAGTATATGCTTGGTAGGCCATGCAAAGGAAAGGAGGTGATTTGGATTAACTGAAAATTGACTAGGAATTAAAAGGGAAATGTTATTAATAAAGAATTGGAAAGTTTTCCATCCTTCCATTAAAACAAATTCATTTCGTTTATTTCCTCGTTCAATTTTTTCTCTCTTCCTCCCTCAACCATGGCCGAAATTCCATCTCTAATTCTCTGAAAATTATCAACTTCAAATCAAATCTAAATACCAAATAAAATAAAGATCTATGTGGTTCATCCGTCTTTCACAAAGGTCAGGTGTTGATTTTAGAAATCTGAGAAGATTCATAGGTCAAGGTAAAACATACATGTTAGATCCATAAGGTAAAACTTCTTTTCATACTTATGTTTAGTTGTATCTCTTTATAATGGTTGTATATGTATATCATTGCCTCGTCATGATTTATAATTAACATCATAATCTGAACATTTATTAGATGATTTAATTTAATTTATTTTTTTTAATTAAAACCAAAAACGTATATATGTTTAAAATTATAATTTCATCTAAAAATACGATACTATATACATGTACTGATTTTCTGAGGTATAACTTTAACGAGTTAACTAAAATTGATTTGAAT
Organism: Allium cepa; assembly: GCA_030765085.1. Lineage (NCBI taxonomy): Eukaryota > Viridiplantae > Streptophyta > Magnoliopsida > Asparagales > Amaryllidaceae > Allium > Allium cepa. The sequence goes on from CM060934.1 coordinate 611,483,370, forward strand.
CATTTTGAAACATGAAATACATTAACATCTTGTTCTAAACTTATGTATATATTTTGATTTTAAAATTCCTTTTGATTGTTTTTTCAATTTGCATTAATTTTGAGTGACAAAATTAAAGATTATATCTATATAATTTTTATTATATATGTATAAAAGCATTTAGAAATATGCAAACCTTATTTTTATATTAAAATAGTTTAATTTAATATATATGTATGTGTGTGTATACGTACACTGAAATTATTTTTTAGCTTCATAACTATATATATATATATATATATATATATATATATGATTCTAACATTAGTATATAATTCATTAGGATTATTTTTACATTAATAAAGGGTAATCTAGATCTAAATTTTGAATATAACTTGTTAATCAAATTTAGATTTCTAACTTCAAATTTGGATCTTGAAATTTCTATTGGTCAATTTATATTAAGTTTTTTATAATCAATCTTTGTCATTAATATTTAGATTTCATAATATTTTGTAATCAAACCTATAATTTACATCAATCAAATAATATTGAGCCAAATGTTATGTACTTATAAATGGAAAATATATACATGGTAGATATAGATCCCAATATCTAAACATGTATATATTAACCTTGTTGTTGTTTTGTTGTTATATGTCACGTTATGAATTTTAATGTCACATGCTATTCTGTATAAAAATTGGATATAGTTTGGTAGAATGTTGGCAAAAGGCCAGGTGTAACCAAATGTTGATATCACGTTTTGCCTCTTTCCTCTTAGATCTTGAAGTGATTACATCCAAACCTAATTATATGTTCATTTCCCCTTTTAAACACCTTTTATATATATGATTATATTTGATATATTCATACTTATTCGAATTTAATGCTTAATAAACATAGATTTAATAAATTAAATCAGAAAGTTATATAAAATTGGGTTTTATGCGAATTAACTAGATTGGATCAAGTAATACCCAATAGACTTCATAGGTTCACTATGGTCCAATTTTTTTTTTGAAATATACATATTTCACATGCTACTGGCTGACCTCATTCCTTCAATGACAATAAAGCGAGTTTAGTTGAGGCGTTCACCTAGTACATTGCATGTCCAAAGTTCGATCCGTGCAACAAGCATGAGATAAGTGGTTCTCACATTGTGATATATACCTAAGCATTGCTTCTTACCCCTACATGTCCTATGATGGCTATGCTAGTCGGAAGGATGCATGAAAACTAGTTCGTATGATGTCTAGTTAGGTCCCTCCCAAAGGAATATAGGTTGGACCTTCAATGGTATCATTGCCAAAATGGTCTATGTTGTCTAATTAGCAACTTTAGGGCTAACTAATTAAGCCTACCTATCTGATGGGTGTCTACAAAAATAGTTTCTAGGCTTGAGCCTAAATAATCAACTGTTCTCCTCCCTTTGGCTACGGGACTGACCCAATGGGTGGAGCAAGTCTGAAAGGTTGTGCCAATATAACAACCCAAATTGGTTTGTGCTATGGGCTAATTTCAAAATTAAGTTTGAAAATTTGATATATACTTAAATTTAAAACTTATTTTAAAATATAAAAAGAAATTTTATATAATTGTATTCAATTTTTTTGAATTGTTTTGAGAAACCTAAACAATTTATTTCAAAATTTTAATATATTTTATTAATTTGATTAATTGAATTAAATAATTAGTTAAATGTTGATTAATTTAAATATATATATATATATATATATATATATATATATATATTGATATATGTATGTAATTATAATTGTATATCTAAATTATTTAAGGCAAATTAAGTTAAACTTTAAAATTAATTAAAATGTTTAATTGATTTTTAGTTAAATAGATGAATTATCAAAATAAATTGATTAAAATTTAATTAATTAAAATGTGTATGTATATTAATATGTATGTATTAACAAACTATATACGTTATAGAGTAATAATCTTTCTTTAATAGTTTAATGATGAATAATATAAAATTCAAAAACTTTGTATAAAATAAATTAAATATGATTTATTTAATAAGATATGTAAATATAACTATTTTTTTATTATAAGTTAGTTAAATTATAGAAGTAAATAAATAAATAAAAACTTATGTAACTATATATGTATGAACATAAGCGGAACTGAAATAAACCCAAAACAGATTTTTGGAGTAAATTGTAACATCCCCTTACTTGGAGGCCCAAAACTAACGCCTGCAGATACGACAATCATCCATAGTTATTGATCCTCGAGGACCAAATACTGCAATAACGGATACATTGATACATAGAAACACATGAATATGGAAAAATAATTAAAACAATAAACAAGGTCCACATTCCGTTTCAAAATATTTCAAATTCATTACATGATTCAAGAGCTCAGCCCACGTTCAGAAAAAATATACTTATTACAATATACACCCAGAGCGACATATTAAGATGCCCCCTTGGATGATCGGTGTATATAATAAGGCAATAAAACAAGTTTTCCTTCACAAACAAACACAGTGGAAAAATAATAATTCTAAGTAGCTAACACGCCTCCTACACGTCATCAGAAGTTTTATTTGTTTAAAAAAAACCTGAAAACCCTAAACCTCAAACTACTCAAAATCAAATGAGTACCCGAGAGTTTAAGGAGAAAAAAAACTTCGAGTCAGACATAAAGCCTGGTATGAATAATAATCCACCATCTCAAATCATTTAGATATCTAGTGAGACCATGCCGTGTAGCGGAACGGGTTTTCCCTCATTAGTATCTTAAAACCTTTGTAAAATCGTATACTGCACTCCTACATCCACAATGGTTTAAACCATTCAAAACAGTATACGACGATGATATGAAAAACAAGTGAACCAATTCTGGGTTATCCATCCCCGTTCATTTTGACGATCTTTTACAGTTATAGTTTCTAAGGTTATTATTAATGTAATAGTTTTCATCAGCAGACTATTAACTGGTAAAGTGATTATGGATTCCCTGTCCAGTTACATAGTTATTATGGGATCACTAAGAACTTATTGGTAACTCCAATTTCTTTGCTCTTATCCTAGTTTTCATGGTCCGACTAGGAAACTATTGGCAAACTGTCAATATCTTAATCTGAATATAATTTTCATGGGATAACTATAAACCTATTGGCCCCTACCAATATCAAATCATAGATTTCATGGGACGACTATAAACCTATTGGCACCTGCCAATATCTTTCCATTTACACAATTTTCATGGATTTACTGTGAACCTATTGGTCCTGCCAATATCTTTAATTAAGATTTTAACATTTCTTAAGTTATATTCACTACTGGGTAAACCTAGCTAGTTATTCTGCCCTTCCTCAAAGTACCATTATGGGTCAATTACAATGTTAATGAATATATGAGGCAACAATCAATAAAATAATACTCTCAAAAATCTTTATTTATGCCATGGTTTTTCCTTTAAAATGAGAATGGGTTATTTGTTTTGAAATCTTAACATCACTTTCGAAACCACTGGATGACCTCCTTCGAAAGCATAGAAAACCTCTTTTCAAAACTCTAAGAATATACCTTTCAAAGCTCTACAAATCAATCCTTTCAAAACCAAATCATACCTTTCGAATGTGTCAAAACATTGCTATATAATATTTAGAAATATAGCTTAGAAACCAATGAAAGTATCCCTTTTGAAAACATTGGGTTTTACTCTTAAAAAGCATCTTTTGGGCCACAGTGGTTACACATGAATGTGTCTCTTTCGAAACCTTTAATAAAATATTTTTGGGGAAAAATCAATGGTGTTGGAACCATCTATTCGAAAGCTCAAAACCTTGGAGTAAAGCTTTGAAGGATAGCATCGAAACCCCCTTTTGACACCATTGCCTTTGAAACCCCTAAACACATTCGAAAGCATTTAAGAAGTGACTTAGCTTAAGTTTAAAACAAAGAGAACCCTTCGAAAGCATTGGTGATGCAATACATCCAAAATGTAAAAGAATAGCACTTGGGTTTCAACCAAGTCAGAAACACCTCTTTCGAAAGCATTGTATAAAAACAAAGGAACCAATTCGAAAGCTCCTACTTAAAACATAATTTGGAAACCTACTTATAAATCTATTTATAAAACTCCTTTCGAAAATATAGGTTTCGACCACGTTAAAATCTTTAGGTAAACGAAGAAGGCACTTAACATTTTAAACAGAATGAAGGTTTCGACCCCATTGAAAGTATTGCTTCGACACCCTGGCTTCCGCCTTTCTCCAATCCACTATGTACCATCTGGGTGATACCTTGTGTATTGGTTTTGAATAGGTGGTTTTAGGCTGGGTTGATTTTGACTGAGTTAGAGCATAAGCATTAGAGTCGAAAGGTATTGCTAAAGGAGGCGGAACCCTCTTTTCTGATTAAAGGCTGAAATCATGCTCATTTTCAGTAATTTCTTTAACTTACTTGTCTATATGTATTCTTTTAATTGGTTGCATTAAAACTTTTCAAATACTTTATAAAATAACTGCCACATTTGTCAGATCTGAATCAAAGGAAAATAACGTTTATTCCTTCCATTAAGAAAAACCAATATCGCAACTAAGTCCGTCTTTTAAAATAATTTATTTCCATAGCAAATTATTTGGAAAAAATCCCCAAAAATCATAGAAATTCACTTTCATCATGTTATTAAAATATTAAAATTTCAGACCCAATTTCTTTCCGAAATAATCGAAATAAAATTTAAACCCAAATATACCATATTTTCCTTTAGAAATTCATAACAAATCTTCCATAGCTTAGAAAATTATGAAAATTGAAACCCATATCTAAAATCATGTTTTACCTAACATATAAATTTTCCATGGCATTCTAAATTAAACAACCATCGGTTTTGTCCTTAAACTGTGCAAATTCATATGTAAATGAATTGGTTAAATCAAACCCATAACAATTCAAACATATCATCATCCAAATCATCATAAAAAAAATTTAATCTTAAATCCAAATGCATATAATTATAAAAAAAATAAAGATGAAATGAATTATTATTCACCTTAGATATGTTAAGGAGTTTGAAATTTGTAGAAGATTGATTCCCCTAGCTTTAATTCCTTAACTTGATTGAATTTCTCTTCCTCTTCTTCCTTGTTAATGGCCAGTCCTTCTTTGGTTAAATTTCCTTTTTTGAGTTTTTTAGAAAATGAACGTTAATGGGAAAATAAAAGTGTATGGCCATGAATAATAAGGTGTGAGTATATTTACAAACATGCCCTTATTTTAATTAAATATATAAAAGCCAATTTAAGCCCACTTAATTAATTACTTAAGCATGACCTTCTTATGGTTTTATTCAAATCTCAATCCTATTATCATCATTATTCTATTTAATTTATCTAATTAAATTTTTTGAATAATGGTATCAAAAATTAGGGGTGTTACAAACTCCCCCCTTAAAGAATTTCATTCTCGAAATTTAGTAAGCACTACATACTAAATATAGCTATCATCTGTAACAACTTCTAACAACCATACTAGCCTACCTGACTAGCAACTATCTATATAAATTTAATATAGACATACCCTCATATCAGATCAAGATAAACATCTCTAATCTGTCTGCTTTCTCTCAAGTATAGTTCTTCTCATTGTCGCTTCACTGAACTCACCAATCTGCTGTCTTGTTCTTTAATCTTTTCTCATCTCTTCCTACAATTTGAACTATTTGTCTAATAATAGTCAAATTTGGCTATACTATCAAGTCTTCCAATCCTGTTGGAGGAATAATAGTCTCTGGATCATGCATACACTTGTGAAAATGGGACACATGAAATACATTTTGGACACTTGCCATGCTGCCCGACAACTCTACTCTACATATGAGCTTCCCAATCCTCTCTATAATCTGTAATGGTCCAACCTATCTCGAGGCTAACATCCTTGACTTTCCAAATCGTACCACACCCTTTATCAGTGACACCGTAATAAAAACCTTATCTTCAACTGAAAACTCAAGGTCTTTACGCCTCTTATTAGTGTAACTTTTTTTTTCCTGGATTGAGCTTCCTTCATCCTTTCTTAGATCTACTCAATCTTCTCTGACGCCTCTCTAACCAAATCTAGACCTAAGACTAATATATCTCCTGTCTCCAACCAACATGCTGGTGATTTGCACGGCCTTCCATATAAAGCTTCAAAAGATGCCATTCCTATACTAGCCTGGTAACTATTATTATAGAAAAATTCAATTAAATGTTGGTGATCTTCCCAAGGTCTACCAAAATCTAATACATAAGCTCTCAATAGATCCTCGAGTACCTTGTTGACTCTCTCCGCCTGCCCGTCTGTCTGAGGGTGATGTGAAGTACTCATATTAAGCTTAGTACCCAATACTTCCCGTAGACTATTCCAAAATTCAATAGTGAACAAGGCATCTCTGTCACCGACTATACTACTTGGAACTTTATGTAGTCTAACTATGTTCTTCATGAGCAACTTAGCTAACACATGTGCTGTCTTGGCTGACTTTGCCAAAATGTAATTGGCACTCTTGGTCAATCTGTCCACTATGACCCATATACTTTTGTTTCCCCTATTTAACTTTGGAAACCTGTCTATAAAATCAATGGACATCGAATTAAATTTCCAAATTGGAATCTCTAAAGATTGGAGCAACCCACTCGGCTTCTAATGTTCGGGTTTCACTTGTTGACAGTTTGCACACTGCCTAACCCACAAGCCAACATCCCTTTTCGTACCTTCCCAATAGAAGCTCCTCTTCATATCTTGATATATTATATTTCCTCCAGGATGAATCGTAAATTTGGACCAGTGACGTTCTCCAAGAACTTCCTTCCTTAAGTCCTCAACATTGGGAACACACAATCATCCCTTCTTTCTCAACCATCCTCTCTGGTCAAGGCTAAAATCCTTTAGATGCTCGATTTATCTCCACTCTCAAGCCTTCTAATCTTCTTGGCTAATATGGGATCCTGTTTCTACTTTGGAGTAATCCTCTCGATCAGCACCGATCGAACTTCTAAACATGACAACATGGTTGTACTCTGACTGGAACTAGCAGTCGACCTTAACTACACACCATAACTGGCTAAGGATTCAAAATCCTACCACTCCACCAATTTAGCTAACATCATATTTTGATGTCTTCTGCAAAGAGGATCCACGACTTTATTACCTATCCCAGGTGTATACTCTATACCGAAATCATAAGCAGCCAAAACCTCTAACCAACTCTACTGTCTCATATTTAACTCCTTCTGAGAGAATAAATACGCTAAAAACTTATGATCGGTATAAAGCTCAAACCACTCCCCTAAAAGATAATGTCTTCGAATCTTTGATTCAAAGATCTCTGAGTTAACTCCAAATCATATGTAGGATACCTCACTTCATATGGTTTAAGCTGTCTGGATGCATAGAAAATAACTTTACCCTTCTGCATTGATACCGCTCCCAATCCAGTTTCGCATGCATCGCTATACACCACCAAACCCTGGTTTCTGTATAAAACTACTAAAAAAGGTGCATTGGCCAACTAATGCTTTATCTTAAGTAATGCTTCCTTACATTTGTCGGACCAAATAAACTTCACCTCCTTCTTGGTTAACTTTGTCAAATGTGCTGCTATCCGTGAGAAATCATTGATGAATCTCCAGTAGTAGCCAGCAAGTCCAAGAAAACTTCTAATCTCAATTATTGTCTCTAGTCTCTTCCAATTATTCACAACTTCAGTCTTATCTGGACCGATCAACAAGCCCTTCTATGAAACCACACGACCAAGAAACTTAACTTATTTCTTCCAGAAATAACATTTGGTAAACTTCGTCTTTAGCTTATTCTGCCTTAGCGTCTCAAGTACGACTCTAAGATGAACTTTGTGCTCTCTCTCATCCTTAGAGTATACTAAAATTTCATCTACAAACACTAACACAAACCTATGCAAGTACTCTCAGAAGACTCGGTTCATCCAATCTACAAAGAAAGAAGGTGCATTTGTTAGTCCTAATGGAATTACTAACCACTCATACGAACCACACCTAGTCCGAAATGCTATCAAAGGAATACCGTCCTTTGCCACTCTTAACCGATGGAAGCCTGTCACCAAATCCAACCAGGAAAACACTCCGGCCCAACTTAACTAATCGAACAGACCATCTATTCTTGGCAAATGATAGTTATTCTTAATCGCCCTCAACTTACGATAGTCGATACATATCCTCAATGACCCATCTGGTTTCTTCACTAACACCGCAACTGCTTTCTAAGGCGAACTGCTTGGCCTAATGAAATTCCTTCCTTCAAAATCCACTAGCTCCACCTTCAATTCCTTCATCTCAGTCGGTGTCATTTTTCTAGGTGGTCTACTCACAAGTTCGGCTCCTGGCACAAGATCTATTTGAAACTCAATAGCTCATATCAATGGTAGTCCTGTTACTGGTTCAAAGACATCTGCAAACTCTCTTGTTACTTGAACTTGGCTTAACTCTTCTCCCACTTCTATGGCACTTAATAAGGCACTAACACTCCGGTCAGAATTCTCTCTTGAGAATATCGCTCGGTTATGTCTATCAGGATGTCTCGGTGATATCTCCCTATCCTAGCAAAGCATCCTTGTTTCATACCTACCCAACCAATCCATGCCCAAAATGATTTTGGAATCTTTGAAATCGAAAAAATACAGACTGCTTGCAAACTTATGACCCAACAAATCCAGTTCTAACTGGTCACATCTCAACCCTAGAGTTGCATACCCTCGTATTAGATTTACAACCCTTAAGGAAGTAACAAGATAGGTGGGTTCTAAGCATAATCTATCAACCAAACATTGAGATAGAAGTGAATGTGATGCACCGATGACAAAACGTACTCTAACTGGAATACTCTAAATCAAAAACATACCTTCCATCGCAGTCTTTCCTTTATTAGCTGTAGTAGGCCTAGCTGGTCTAATAGTAAAAACCTTTTCTTTGTCCTCCCTAACTGAAGATGGACACTGATTCTTGTAATGCCCAACTTGATCACAGTTGAAGCACTTCACATTTTTCTTATTTGTAGCCTTCTTCCCTTTACCAGACCGACACTCATTCGCATAATGACCCTTTTTGTCACACCTATAGCAAACTAACTCCGCTTTTGCCTTCTTGGCAGTATCTCTCTTTTGGGCTCCCTTCTTTTTAAAGAACTTTCTCTTCTTCTCCCGAGAACCTAAATTTCCACTAGCTTCCCACTTGCACAACTAACAAGCATCTCATAATGGCAAATGGCCATTTCCATTACTAAAATACTAAGATCATAAAAATGTGGTAGGGTTGCCTTAGAAATCTTAGGCCTTAGTCCTCTAATGAACTTCTCGTTCCTTCGGATGACAGTGTCTATAATATTATATCCATAACAAGATAACTCATCAAACTTAGTGGTATAGTTAATGACCTACATCTCTTCCCCCTCCAGATCCATAAACTTCCTCATCAACTTTGACGTAGCAAACTCCGACAAAAACTTTTGCTTAAATCTCCTTCTAAACTCATCCCAAGTCAACTGTTCTTCCAGAATTTCAGCAGTAACACTATTCCACTAGTGAAGCGCTGACCTTTGCAACTATCTAGAGGCCAACCTTCTCTTTTGCACATCATATAAACCCATATCACTAAATATACGCTCACAATGCAACAATCAATTCTCAACTTCAATAGCATCCTCCATCCCCATGATTGGCTTTCCATGAGACTAGTGTAGTCCCTGCTTAGCCTAGCATAATTATTCCCAACTGGGGCTACAGGATTAGCTTCTCCAACATTTCCAGCAATTTCGACAGCAACTTTAGCTTGCATCATATTGATGAAGAACTGATACAATGCCCCCATATCTACCGGTGGATTTCCAGCACCCACATTGGCATCAACATTTTGGTTATTAGGATTAACCAGTTGACCTGGGTTCCTCCTAGTGGTGGGTCGAGCATTTCCATTAGTTGTGGTGCTTCCTCCATCGAGATTTCCTCTTCGTTTTCCTGCTTCCATATATTCTTTCGCATAATTCTACATACGAGCCTTAGTAAGATACAAAAGAATGGTCTAAGAGAACATGGAATAAGTATATATATATATATATAATTATATATATATATATAATTATATATCAAATACAAGCACGTTACTATAACGTTAACCCAAAACCCAATCATTTTGTCTGTATCATCGGATTATGTTTGAAAAATCTTTTAGGTTTAAGTTTCTTTTAAAGTTTCTTAACCTATGCTCTGAGACTAACTTGTAACATCCCCCTATTTGGAGGCCCAAAACTAACGGCTATGGATGTTATAGTCATTGCAATGTTAGATACATTGATACACAGAAACACATGAATATGGAAATTTTTTAAAACAGCAAACAATGTCCACATTCCATTTCAAAATATTTCAAGTTCATTATATAATCCAAAGCGCGGACCACATTCAGACAAAATATACTTATTACAAAATACGTCAAGAGCGACATATGAAGATACCCACTTGGATGATTAGTGTATATAGTAAGTCAATAAAAAAGTTTGCCTTTGCAACCAAAAATAACCAAAATAACTGAACTATAAGTAGCTAAAATGCCTCCTGCACGTCACCGGAAGCTTTATTCGTCTAAAAGAACTCTAAACCTCAAACTATTCAAAATCAATTGATTACCCGAGCGTTTAAGGGGAAAACAAAAACTTCGAGTCAGACATAAAGCCTGGTATGAATAATAATCCACCACCTCAAATCATTTAGACATCTAGTGAGGCCATGCCATGTAGCGGAACGGGTTTTCCCTTCATTAGTATCTTAAAACCTTTATACACTATGGGAAAAAACGAATCAGACGACAAATATGCTCTATTGCCTGATTACATAACTATCTGCCATTAAATTCTATGCCATCTTATTACACATCGGACCACAGATATGCCCCGTCATCTGATATGCAGTAATACATTAAAAGAAAGAAAACCATACATTGTCTGATGTTATAGTATCATTTCTAGAATTTTCTATATACCAGTTACAATTATATTATATATTCGAAGGATGAAATAAATGAATCGCGATTTTATTTAAACAAGTATTTTATTTCAAATTAAATTCACATACAAAACAACTTTCTCTATACTTAAACTTTCAAATACAATACAACTTTCACTATCACTCTCATATATACAAATTTTCACTACACTCTCACATATAACTTTTTTACTAGCACTCACTCACACTCCATCGAGTTTATTTTTGATGTTAATGTTGATTTGCTTGCTCGGGCTTGTGTCCAGCCATCTCTTATGCTTGTCAAGTAAAAACGCAGTAAAATGGAAAAGGAAGCAAACCTTAATTGCATAAATAAAATTAAATTTGAATATTAATATTGCCTCAGTTTATGGATTTGTTTTCTCTTCATGGTTTAGACATGGACAAATATATATACATATACGTACATACATACATACATGCATCCATACATACATACATACACATACATACATACATACATATATGTATGTATGTATATGTATATGCACGGACAACTTATGATATGCATAATGTATCACTATGAATATCACAAGGCCGGGCATCGATTAAATCTCATGGACTATCGCAAAGTTCAAGCCCGAAGGTCAACACAATGCAAATGTTCACAAGGTCAAGCCCAAGCCTCTTTGGGCTCAACTCAGGTTCACAAGGAAATGCAACTCAAATCAGAAAACCAAACTAAAGGAAGCAACATAGTTCAAAATGGTAACAAGAACTGAAAAATATCAGTCATCAGGCACACACACATAATGTAAGTGATGCAAATGAACTGCAAATCAAGTATCAACAGCATTACCAGTGCACGTAATGTAACCCATGTCATAGTAGTAGTTCTACTAATGAACACATGAACAATTCAAAAGCATCTCAACACACTTCAAAATATGGTACAAGTATGTATATATAATAGTATGTACAAGTATGTACCAAGGACTGAAAAGTGTAGAAGTGCAGTTCAAAAAGTGATGTATAAGTGAAAAACAAGTGCACATGCATATTTCAGTTCAAAACAGATTGCCAAACCACGGAGACTCAAAAGTATATGTGAGGAACACACATATACACATATATAAAATACAAAAGATGCTAATATTTCACACATATATACATACATATGTATGTGTATATATACATGGAAGTAATAAGCAAGAAGACGGCATATAGCAGTAACATGCACACTCAGTTACCAAAATCAAAATAGTTCATAAAAACAAGTTCAACTAGGCAAGAATTCAAGATAATGCACATAAACAAGCTCAGATAAAACAACAAGTGCCAAGGAACATAGAATGGTTTAAAAAAAATCAAGTTCAACCCAAAATGGTTTAGAAAATAAAAATAGTTTTCAGAAAACGTACATTCAGGTGCCAGTGCACATAGGAGCAGCTCACTTTGGTGTCAGCATACTCAAGGATGTATACATGTATATATGTATACATAACTTCAATAATGGAATATACATACGTACATACGTACATATATATATACACACACACACACATATGGATGTAAACATGTATATATGTACAAGGCAAGAATGCGTGTGTATATGTACAAAACAAAAAAAGGCATTGCAATCAATTTAAGTGCAAGAAGAAATCTGACTTGGAGTTCAAGAAGTAATTAGTTCAAGAACCAATCAATTTAACCATTTTCAAAACATATATATAAACTGGTTTAAGCGATCAATTTAAACAATCTCAAACCACATGTACCTGCTTAAGCATATTCAACAGTATAAGCATTTATATACAAGTATAAACATACAAGTTGATACAAGTATATACAAACAACTCACAAACCAGTTCATATATATTATATATATACAAGTGTACACAAGTCAAAACAGTTCATATATACAAGTGTATACAAGTCAAAACAATCTAAGTGTGTCATATAAGTATATATAAAATGGCACACATATATAAACCGCAACATGAATTATCGAAATAGAACAAGTGCACACATATATACATACATATGTATGTGTGTGTACACATGGAAGTTCAATGTGATGAATTGATATAGTGAAATGCATGAAATCTAAAAACAGTTTAAGCATAATGCACACGTATATACATACATATAGAACCATAAGCACATATTCACATAACCAAGCATGGTGCAAAAATAAATGTATATGCATATATACATAACCAACAGTAAGCAAGAAGACACTTCAGGCATCAACTAGTTCAACAACAACTAGCACTAATGCAACAAGCTAGCATCAACTAGTTCAACAACAACTAGCACTTCAGGCTAGCACCAACTAGTTCAATAACAACTAGAACTAATGCAACAGGCTAGCATCGACTAGGTCAACGGTGATGATTTGATACAACGAACCATAAGCACACTGCTTCTACCACTTTAAGCATCAATTAGTTCAAAAACAACAAGCACTAATGATACAATAGCAATGGAGCATCAAAAGAGATACGAACCAACAAAGTTATAAACCAACAAAGAGAAAAACTCATATATGTACAAACCAATAGAAATAAAACAAATTGACATAGATAAAAACTCCAGGAAGCACATAAATCATTGCAAACATCAAGTCAGAATCAAAACCCAGTAGTTCGAAAGGGATAGGAACTATAGGAAGAACACAAACTGTCAATTCAAATCATAGTATATAATAAAAAACATAGGAAATTGATTCCTATATATACTCATATCACCATTTGTAGAAAAAATCAAGTCGAGTTCGAGCATAAAATTGAAAAGGGGCAAAACCATACACATACCATATCGACAGCAGTCTACGTAGAAGCAACTAAAAGCAATTCCAAGCAATCGAAAGAAAATTTGAGCAATCGAAAGCAAATCCAAGCAATCGAACGTGACCATAAAATATAGGAGATCAATTCTTATATCAACCCAAATCATCACTAGAAAATAGTGGAAGTCAAGAATGCTGCATAAAAATTTTAAAAGGGAAAAATCATACCGAACAATCTAAATAACTCGACAAGTAAAAGCAACCGCACAATCAATCACTGATAATCGAAGTGTGAGAGCATCAATGTAAAAGGAGTACTATTCGCACTTCAAATTTTATGTAGTAACTTTCGATCTGGAAACCATAAATCGAAATGAAGACAAAAACCCTAAACCGAAACGAAGAGAAAAACCCGAAATCAGAAAGAAGGCTAGGGTCGATAGCAAATGATGGGTATGAGAAGGCAACGGTGAGGGCGGAAATGAGGGAGAAGATATTTTTAGGCTGCCATTTTTTTCTTTTTGGTACGAACGAAATAAAAGAAGGAAATAAATGAAAAAACGCGGCCACAAAATATCAAGACAATTTTGAGAGAGGGAAACAAAATATTGATAAGGAGAAAAAAACCAAATTTTTGATAATTTCAATCAGAAAATAGAGAAATCTTGTTCGAATGGCATTGATGAAATCCCAATAGAACAAAGATTTCATGGGCTATGACATACAAAAAACGGTTTTTCCATGTGTTGTGTGAAATGGTTGTCAATATTGGGATAACAACAAATCTAGCTTATGTTGTGTGATGACTGTTGTCTGATTCTCTTTGTGGCATAGTGATAAAACCATATACCATGCTTCTGCATCCATAATGGTTAACCATTCAAAACAGTGTAACATGATGATATGCAAAACAAGTGAATCAATTCTAGATTACCCATTCCCAGACAATCTGCCATAGCTATAGTTTCTAAGGTTAATATTAACCTAATAGTTTTCATGGGCTGACTATTAACCGCTAAAGTGATTATGGAATCCCTGTCCAGTTACATAGTTTTCATAGGATCACTAAGAACCTATTGGTAACTTCGATATCTTTACTCTTATCCTAGTTTTCATGGGCTGACTAGGAAGCTATTGACTATCTGCCAATATCTTAATCCGGATATAGTTTTCATGGGCTAATTATAAACCTATTGACCCCTACCAATATCAAATCATAGTTTTCACTGGATGACTATGAACTTATGGGCTCCTGCAATTATCTTTCCCTTTACACAGTATTCATGGGCTTATTGTGAACCTATTAGCCCCTGCCAATATTTTAATTAAGATTTTAACATTTTTAAAGTCATATTCACTACTGGGTCAACCTACCTGGTTATTCTGCCCTTCCTCAAAGTACCATCATGAGTAAATAACAATGTGAATGAATATATGAGGAAGCAATCATCAAAATAATACTCTTAAAAATCTTTATTTATGCCATGGTTTCTCCTTTAAAATGAGAATGGGTCATTTGTTTAGAAACCTTTAACATCACTTTCTAAACCACTGTGTAACGTCCCGAAAATTTTCGACTTTCGAAAATTCAACATCGATACTCACTTTATTGACTGCCGAGCAATCGAAGGCCAAAAACCCGAAATGTTATGGTTTAAGAAAAAGAAAAAAAATAGAAGAAGAGAGAAGAAGGTAGAAGATAAAGAGGAAAGAAAATAGAACATAGAACGGAACAGAAAACAACTGAACAATATCAGAATCTCACAATTCGCAGCGGAACAACATATAATAATAAATGAATAATCTTTAAACAAAGAACTATATCATTTATTACATTTTATACTTTACATCATATCATCAGAGTGTACAACAACAACAACAAACAGTGCAGCGGAAAAAGAAATACTATATAAACTAGTGAATACGCCATGCCATCCATCTTGCCTCCAGCAACTCCAGAATATCCAGAATATCCTGATAAACCTAACTCTTAACTGCCCGTGTGGAAATTGGTGGGCACCCAGAGTTTAGGAAGGAAAACAATAAACTCCGAGTCAGTCATGTGACTGGTGTGAGAACTCAAACAGTTTATTTATCTTTAAAATCAAAATAGATGAATATTTTTAAAGTCAATTCGCAATGCTTTTAAAAATGAGACTACCATAAGGCCTCCCGCACACACACACAATGCAAACGCAGAATCGGAGGAGATTTCTCCTTATGATAGTCAAAGATGCTTGATACGCATTTAAAATAACATTTGATATTATTACTAGTGCATAGTGTAGGAAAAATTCATTTCGAAAGTAGAATATAAATCTTAGCCAACATACGACCATTATCGTATGCCTACTATAGCTACCATCCAAACAGTGGGGCGCCACCATAAGTGAATGATAGGTTCTACAACTAATACCGTACAAGTCACGTATTGTTTCTTTGGATTTCCAACGAATGATCAGGCCAAGGAACTTCCCATTGCCACATGAGAATGCCTCTGGATGGACATCCTCGAGAACCAAACCGGATCTCTACCAACACAAGGCCGAGTTACCCCTAACCGAGTAACAACTGACCGAATATGCCATCCCCCGGTCCTTTGGGACCTTTTCACCGAGCGCTCGTAATCAATTCACACAATCATAACAAAGTGTTTTCAACATGAGTAAGTATCTGGGCTCCATACCATGATACCACCCTTTTCCAGAAGGAAATGCACACATCCTAAAGGGCGCTACCCCTCATAACCTTGCTGCTTCTTTCCTGTTTTGACCATTCACGGGGTGTGAGGCTCGACGAAGTCACGTCCACAAAAACATACTTTATACAAAAGCCATGCTTTGGGTCAACAAAAGATCATAGAAATGATCACCAAGATAGACGATCAAATAAACGATCCTATCACAAATAATCAACACAATGATCATTTACAGCAACACTCAGCATGTCACATTACCAAATTGGGAATATATCGCTGATAACATTCAACTACATAACCTCTGAGCTCGTACGTCTCAGAGAAGGGTGTTAAGCTAAAAGAATAAATTCTCCGCCACCAACGGAAATATATTTGAAAGAAATCTGCTTTATATCTCAATTCGTAATGTCAGACATACAATCCATACAAGTCTGTTCCGGGCTCGAACAAAACCGAAGGCACTTCTTACGAAGCCCTTGCAATCCGGGTATTCACAATCCCGATCGAATTTCCCATCACTTAAGGAATCTCTATACCAGGAGCTACCCAGTGCAGAGACAATCGATAGGTCATCCGATCGCTTTCGCAAATACTCGGTCTTCAACATCGATCTTCAATGCAATTCACAACGACGTATCACATATTCGGAATGGGTTATACGACCCCATGGTCCTTTCCCGGTTAACCTGAATAGTGAGCGCTTATTCAAAAATAAGTGTGGCATTCAAATTCAAACAAATCACATCAATTACCCATTCAAAGGTAAATATTGATAGTCGGTTATTGAACTATCAATGAATATGCACACATCACCAGTTTCCAAATAATTTTCCAAATTATTTATTTTCCAAAAATATCTTTACAAGATATATAATTTCATACTTCAAAAATAAATCAATATTTATTTTTAAACAAATTCCCTTTCTTTTATAAATTCCATAGTGAATTTATATTTCAAAACATATATGAATATACGATTTCAATTATTCATTTCAATTTATCTTCAAAAAGATAAATTCTCAAAATATTCCCTTTGTATTGGAAAACATTTCCATACTTATTTAATAAGTAATTCACAAATTTTATTTATTTTCAACACTTGGAAAACATTCAATATACTTAAATCGAGATTAAGTATATATTTCATTCTTTAAGGAAATCATTCACCTTAACATATTTATTTGGGCCAAAACGAATGTTGCGTAAAACATCGTTATGACAACCCAAAATCACTAGTATAGGGATTCGAAATTAAAATAGATATATAAATCCCAATACTATACAAAACATTTCCTTTCGGAAATCATTTACTATAACAACAGTGTTATAGTCCATTATTTCCTTTTATTTCTCGAAAACGTCTATTTCAACAATAAATGTTGAAATCTATGGTTTCGAATCTCAACACTTTTTAAAACATCGTTAGATCGTTTTTATTCAATTTAAAACATCACAATCAAAACAATTCTTTAACATATTATTCACTATTTAAAAACGTGAATATACTTCAATTAACAATTTCATCATTTCTATTCATTTTATTTTAAAGTATTATTCACAGTCAAAAATGTGAATATAACTCCATTAATAGGTTTCAAAAATTTTCTTATCAAAATAAGTCGTTTTCGAATTTATAAAACAACGTTTATAAATTCCATTTCTATTTATTTATAACAACTTCCTTTTATAAATTCCTTTATTAACCTATTCGATTTATAACTCAATTATAAAACAAAGGTTCATATTATAAGTCAAATACTTATAAACGATTATTTTACAAAATCGTTTCTTTGAACTTCATAATTATAAATCTTATAACTTATAAGATTCAATTATTCATCCGAATATATTCTTTAATAATTTCACAAAATTTATAAATCTTACTATTTATAAATTTCATTTATAACTTCACCATTTATAATTTTATAAATTCCATTCATTTACAAAATTCATTTTCACTTCATTCAAACACTTATAAAAACTCGTTTTATAATGTCAATATTTCAATTTATAAATATCCATTTATAAATCTCTTAATATAAATCAATTTATATTATTCTTTAAAACATCTTTAATCTCCTTTATTATTTCACCATTTTGATTCATAAAATAATTAAATTTTATAAATCCTATATTTAAACTTTTCACAATAAATTCTAAAATCCCGATTAAACTATTTTATAAAATCATTAGCATCATATTCTCAAAAATCAGTTTTTAACTATATTTCTCAAAAATCATAATTTTTATAACATTAAAAATTATAACGTTTATTTATTTAAAATGAATCAATTTCCAAAATTATTTTATAAAACGTATACTTTTCAAAAATCACTTTAAAAATCATTTTAAAATTCCAAATTTGGTCTAGTGATGCTACACACCAAATAGTCAATCACGACTACAACGATATCATATATCGATATGATAAACCATCAAATATCAAAATATCTGAAATCAAAAATAAATACTGTTGAGGAATCCAGTTGGATCCCTCCAACCTGTTTTCCTGCATCCACAAACATTAGCACAATACCAATTTCGCTCCAGTACGAAATTATCGCGGTATATGGGATTTAAATATTATCCGCTTAATAGACGGCGCAATAGGGTCTCATCCGCTAAACAAAAAATGTGGTAAATCAATAACTCCAATATATACATATGCCAATATATATATATTGATATTATATATAATACCAATTTCACTGTTTATGAAATATTCGCGGTATATGTTTTTAATAAATAACATCCGCTTACTAACGGCGTATAATGTCTATTTTAACAATCAATAGATAACAATCATCATTCAAACATGCATTCTAAAATTTTAAATCTAACTATTTAAAATAAAATCGAAACTGATTCGATTGAGTGAGAAATTCTCACTTTGATTTTAATTCTGTTTTCAGCTTTTATTTCGAATAAAATTAAACGGACGTTTAATTTTACCCAAAATTTTCACTAACTCCAAACGACTCCAATCCAATTCCATCGCGTAGTGCTCGTCCATATGATTCCAACGCAACTGGTTTCGCGCGTTTTCGACCTCGTATGAAAAAGTTATGAATTTTCTAAGATTACACGTATTTATATTAACTAATTTACAACTTAAATTCAAATTATAAACATACAACCATCATCCACCATCCATTTCTTTTTGCATCAGATCTGGCCGTACCCCCCTACCCCTTCTCCTTCGTTTTCTTCTACAGGTTGTTGCTGTCACACACAAACCCATTAGCTTCTCCTAGGGTTTAATCTTGAAACACCAATACTCAACTAAACTTCATCAAACCACTGCCATGTTGAAGCCCTTCGCAAGAGCTACCTCCACCACCAGCAGAATGAAGCTCGGCCCCCTCCTCCTCCTCATGTTGCATGCGCAACTGGCCACAATCGCCCCCCTAGCTCCCTCCACGCGACACCAAACTCCATCATCACCGTGTAGATCGAAAGCTCTCGCCTTGCTCTTCATCTTTGTAGTTGATCACTTCGCTTGATTGTGAATGGATTTGGAGAGATTAAGGAATGAATTTAGGTGTTTTCTGGCCATTCAATTATAAAGTGGCGGCTAGGTTTAGAAAATTAGGTTTTTTTTTTCTAATTTATGAAGACTTATGGCCTATTTATAGGAAAACGAACGACACTATTCATCCCGTAAATTCTGAACTCCGATTCACGCGCCGTAACCAGCGTTTCTAGGGTTTACCCTGCGTTCCGGACACAATGGAACAGGTTTTGAAAGCTAATTCGGACATCTGTGCGAGTTATGGCAATAAACGTTCAATTTAAATTAAACCGATTTAAGGGATTTTCTAGGCGTTTTAATTTGTATCGGACAAACGGTAAATCCAATTGACACGAAATTTGAAACCTTACAATAATATCACATTACGGATCCGATGAAACTGGTTTCGTCGAAATCCGAGACTTTTTGAAAAATGGCTATTTTAACTCGCCAAATTAATATTAAAAATAAATTCGATGCGTTTCGAGCTGCCACGATCAAACGACAACTCCGATTGACACGAAAATTAAAATCCGGTAATAACTAACTATTATGGATCCAATGGAACTAGTTTCGTTCAATTCTGAGACTGTTCAAAAATTGACTATTTTCACTAGTCGATTTTAATATTAAAATATTCAATTTTCACAAATAAACTTTTAATTCGATTTTAAAAGTTCTAAAATATCATTCTAACTCCAATATGATAAAATAAAATTTTACAAATCATTTTCAATCATATTTAACACAATTTTCAATTATTTCCATAATTTAACGTATTAAATTATCGATTTAATTATTCAATTAAATCCAATTATTCAAAATAAAATTTATTCGACTTATAAATTTCACTTCTTAATATTTAAAATTAATTAAATATTCAAATTTTAATTTCTAAAAATTCTGGGTCGTTACAATCTTCCCCCTTAAAAGAATTTCGTCCTCGAAATTAACAAGTAAGAAAAGTTACAGAATCTATTAACTTTCCAAAATTCATAATTAATTTTTTTTTTTTACAAAAATTTACTAAGTTTTTAAATCATACTTAGTTATCTTTTCAAAAACAACTACTATTGTTTAACTTTCAATTGCAAATCAAAGTTAAAGTTTTCAAAATTTTCCAATTTTCTCAAATTTTTCTAACGCCTTAAATTTTCGAAAAAATTCGCCATAGTCTCCTTTGCGCAGCTCGATCCGAAAAAAAAATGACAGTATATATATATCACAAATATACATCTCATCAAGTAATGAGGCATCCCGAAGGGAAAAATGTATAAAAGTACGGTATGTAATCCGAGATATGTGCCTTATATTTTATTAGCGAGCATATACGGCTAATATAGCGCGAAAGCGAGCTCCAAATGCGAAGCAAACGCGATCCGCACCTACTAATCACTCAACAAACAACATGAGAATCATGCATATATATAATAGTATCAATATACAACATATAGCAACATAATAACTATATATGTCAACATAGCAAATGCAATAAAAGCAATATGTTCAACCATCAACCAACTAGCATTCATAACCAATATATATTCATTCATATTCTCATTAATATTCAATGAAATGGTTTTCAATTTAATCACATTTGATTCATTAGCAGTGGATGTTTTTACTAACATCCATTTTCAATTAGTTCATATTCACTAATTCATATTCAAGTTGGTTCACTTCCAAATCAAATTCAATTCTATTTAAGATTCACTTAACTTCCAATTGAATTCCAATTACTTTAGCTTTCAATTTCATTAAATCTTAATGAATTATATACAATCAACTAACAATCATATATCAACCAATGTATATTAATTACAACCAAATTCCTTTGCTTCACTTTCATTCAATTTGGTTTAACTAATTGATTTTCATTCAATTCAATTTCTAAAGTTGAATTTCATTTAAATAACTTAAGTTCATATCCATCACTTAACTTTATTAGTTTTCTTTGATACTAATATCAACTTCATTCAACAACACTTAAGTTATATTCCATTTAACTTCAAATTCATTTTTATTTTACAACTCATATTCATAAATATATTCATATAGTTCCACTTCTTATATATATAAGTTTATTTCACAATTGTAAATCACTTTAATTATAATTCCATTTTTTTATAATTCATTTGCTTATACAATTTTTTTTTTATTTAGATTATTCAAACAACTAAACAATCAACTTATATACACTTTAATTATTCTGAAAAATTATTTCTTTATATATAAAATATAATCAAGGTAAAATTATTTCATTTACCCAATTTAAAACAATATTATGTCGAATTGTTCTATTCAAGTGTTTAGAAACCCCTTCGGCATAGTCTTGCGGACCACGCTGACGAAAGTTCATATGCCACTCAATAAACCAATCATCACAATATAAAACAATTTATATATTCACTAACAAATACGCTCTCATAGCTATTATTACACTCAAACTCATTCTAGAGTACTACTGACTCTATCTCTAACGAGTAATACCCAACAGAACCATGGTTGTCGCTTAAACATAAGCTCCGATACCAAATGTAACGTCCCGAAAATTTTCGACTTTCGAAAATTCAATATCGATACTCACTTTATCGACTGCCGAGCAATCGAAGGCCAAAAACCCGAAATGTTATGGTTTAAGAAAAAGAAAAAGAAAATAGAAGAAGAGAGAAGAAGGTAGAAGATAAAGAGGAAAGAAAATAGAACATAGAACGGAACAGAAAACAACTGAACAATATCAGAATCTCACAATTCGCAGCGGAACAACATATAATAATAAATGAATAATCTTTAAACAAAGAATTATATCAGTTATTACATTTTATACTTTACATCATATCATCAGAGTGTACAACAACAACAACAAACAGTGCAGCGGAAAAAGAAATACTATATAAACTAGTGAATACGCCATGCCATCCATCTTGCCTCCAGCAACTCCAGAATATCCAGAATATCCTGATAAACCTAACTCTTAACTGCCCGTGTGGAAATTGGTGGGCACCCAGAGTTTAGGAAGGAAAACAATAAACTCCGAGTCAGTCATGTGACTGGTGTGAGAACTCAAATAGTTTATTTATCTTTAAAATCAAAATAGATGAATATTTTTAAAGTTAATTCGCAATGCTTTTAAAAATGAGACTACCATAAGGCCTCCCGCACACACACACAATGCAAACGCAGAATCGGAGGAGATTTCTCCTTATGATAGTTAAAGATGCTTGATACGCATTTAAAATAACATTTGATATTATTACTAGTGCATAGTGTAGGAAAAATTCATTTCGAAAGTAGAATATAAATCTTAGCCAACATACGACCATTATCGTATGCCTACTATAGCTACCATCCAAACAGTGGGGCGCTACCATAAGTGAATGATAGGTTCTACAACTAATACCGTACAAGTCACGTATTGTTTCTTTGGATTTCCAACAAATGATCAGGCCAAGGAACTTCCCATTGCCACATGAGAATGCCTCTGGATGGACATCCCCGAGAACCAAACCGGATCTCTACCAACACAAGGCCGGGTTACCCCTAACTGAGTAACAACTGACCGAATATGCCATCCCCCGGTCCTTTGGGACCTTTTCACCGAGCGCTCGTAATCAATTCACACAATCATAACAAAGTGTTTTCAACATGAGTAAGTATCTGGGCTCCATACCATGATACCACCCTTTTCCAGAAGGAAATGCACACATCCTAAAGGGCGCTACCCCTCATAACCTTGCTGCTTCTTTCCTGTTTTGACCATTCACGGGGTGTGAGGCTCGACGAAGTCACGTCCACAAAAACATACTTTATACAAAAGCCATGCTTTGGGTCAACAAATGATCATAGAAATGGTCACCAATATAGACGATCAAATAAACGATCCTATCACAAATAATCAACACAATGATCATTTACAGCAACACTCAGCATGTCACATTACCAAATTGGGAATATATCGCTGATAACATTCAACTACATAACCTCTGAGCTCGTACGTCTCAGAGAAGGGTGTTAAGCTAAAAGAATAAATTCTCCGCCACCAACGGAAATATATTTGAAAGAAATGTGCTTTATATCTCAATTTGTAATGTCAGACATACAATCCATACAAGTCTGTTCCGGGCTCGAACAAAACCGAAGGCACTTCTTACGAAGCCCTTGCAATCCGGGTATTCACAATCCCGATCGAATTTCCCATCACTTAAGGAATCTCTATACCAGGAGCTACCCAGTGCAGAGACAATCGATAGGTTATCCTATCGCTTTTGCAAATACTCGGTCTTCAACACCGATCTTCAATGCAATTCACAACGACGTATCACATATTCGGAATGGGTTATACGACCCCATGGTCCTTTCCCGGTTAACCCGAATAGTGAGCGCTTATTCAAAAATAAGTGTGGCATTCAAATTCAAACAAATCACATCAATTACCCATTCAAAGGTAAATATTGATAGTCGGTTATTGAACTATCAATGAATATGCACACATCACCAGTTTCCAAATAATTTTCCAAATTATTTATTTTCCAAAAATATCTTTACAAGATATATAATTTCATACTTAAAAAATAAATCAATATTTATTTTTAAACAAATTCCCCTTTCTTTTATAAATTCCATAGTGAATTTATATTTCAAAACATCTATGAATATACGATTTCAATTATTCATTTCAATTTATCTTCAAAAAGATAAATTCTCAAAATATTCCCTTTGTATCGGAAAACATTTCCATACTTATTTAATAAGTAATTCACAAATTTTATTTATTTTCAACACTTGGAAAATATTCAATATACTTAAATCGAGATTAAGTATATATTTCATTCTTTAAGGAAATCATTCACCTTAACATATTTATTTGGGCCAAAACGAATGTTGCGTAAAACATCGTTACGACAACCCAAAATCACTAGTATAGGGATTCGAAATTAAAATAGATATATAAATCCCAATACTATACAAAACATGAATTAGTGAATATAACTCCCAATACTATACTTCAGTTAACAATTTCATCATTTCTATTCATTTTATTTTAAAGTATTATTCACAGTCAAAAATGTGAATATAACTCCATTAATAGGTTTCAAAAATTTTCTTATCAAAATAAGTCGTTTTCGAATTTATAAAACAACGTTTATAAATTCCATTTCTATTTATTTATAACAACTTCCTTTTATAAATTCCTTTATTAACCGATTCGATTTATAACTCAATTATAAAACAAAGTTTCATATTATAAGTCAAATACTTATAAACGATTATTTTACAAAATCGTTTCTTTGAACTTCATAATTATAAATCTTATAACTTATAAGATTCAATCATTCATCCGAATATATTCTTTAATAATTTCACAAAATTTATAAATCTTACTATTTATAAATTTCATTTATAACTTCACCATTTATAATTTTATAAATTCCATTCATTTACAAAATTCATTTTCACTTCATTCAAACACTTATAAAAACTCGTTTTATAATGTCAATATTTCAATTTATAAATATCCATTTATAAATCTCTTAATATAAATCAATTTATATTATTCTTTAAAACATCTTTAATCTCCTTTATTATTTCACCATTTTGATTCATAAAATAATTAAATTTTATAAATCCTATATTTAAACTTTTCACAATAAATTCTAAAATCCCGATTAAACTATTTTATAAAATCATTAGCATCATATTCTCAAAAATCAGTTTTTAACTATATTTCTCAAAAATCATAATTTTTATAACATTAAAAATTATAACGTTTATTTATTTAAAATGAATCAATTTCCAAAATTATTTTATAAAACGTATACTTTTCAAAAATCACTTTAAAAATCATTTTAAAATTCCAAATTTGGTCTAGTGATGCTACACACCAAATAGTCAATCACGACTACAACGATATCATATATCGATATGATAAACCATCAAATATCAAAATATCTGAAATCAAAAATAAATACTGTTGAGGAATCCAGTTGGATCCCTCCAACCTGTTTTCCTGCATCCACAAACATTAGCACAATACCAATTTCGCTCCAGTACGAAATTATCGCGGTATATGGGATTTAAATATTATCCGCTTAATAGACGGCGCAATAGGGTCTCATCCGCTAAACAAAAAATGCGGGAAATCAATAACTCCAATATATACATATGCCAATATATATATATTGATATTATATATAATACCAATTTCACTGTTTATGAAATATTCGCGGTATATGTTTTTAATAAATAACATCCGCTTACTAACAGCGTATAATGTCTATTTTAACAATCAATAGATAACAATCATCATTCAAACATGCATTCTAAAATTTTAAATCTAACTATTTAAAATAAAATCGAAACTGATTCGATTGAGTGAGAAATTCTCACTTTGATTTTAATTCTGTTTTCAGCTTTTATTTCGAATAAAATTAAACGGACGTTTAATTTTACCCAAAATTTTCACTAACTCCAAACGACTCCAATCCAATTCCATCGCGTAGTGCTCGTCCATATGATTCCAACGCAACTGGTTTCGCACGTTTTCGACCTCGTATGAAAAAGTTATGAATTTTCTAAGATTACACGTATTTATATTAACTAATTTACAACTTAAATTCAAATTATAAACATACAACCATCATACACCATCCATTTCTTTTTGCATCAGATCTGGCCGTACCCCCCTACCCCTTCTCCTTCGTTTTCTTCTACAGGTTGTTGCCGTCACACACAAACCCATTAGCTTCTCCTAGGGTTTAATCTTGCAACACCAATACTCAACTAAACTTCATCAAACCACTGCCATGTTGAAGCCCTTCGCAAGAGCTACCTCCACCACCAGCAGAATGAAGCTCGGCCCCCTCCTCCTCCTCGTGTTGCGTGCGCAACTGGCCACAATCGCCCCCCTAGCTCCCTCCACGCGACACCAAACTCCATCATCACCGTGTAGATCGAAAGCTCTCGCCTTGCTCTTCATCTTTGTAGTTGATCACTTCGCTTGATTGTGAATGGATTTGGAGAGATTAAGGAATGAATTTGGGTGTTTTCTGGCCATTCAATTATAAAGTGGCGGCTAGGTTTAGAAAATTAGGTTTTTTTTTCTAATTTATGAAGACTTATGGCCTATTTATAGGAAATCGAACGACACTATTCATCCCGTAAATTCCGAACTCCGATTCACGCGCCGTAACCAGCGTTTTTAGGGTTTACCCCACGTTCCGAACACAATGGAATAGGTTTCGAAAGCTAATTCGGACATCTGTGCGAGTTATGGCAATAAACGTTCAATTTAAATTAAACCGATTTAAGCGATTTTCTAGGCGTTTTAATTTGTATCGGACAAACGGTAAATCCAATTGACACGAAATTTGAAAACTTACAATAATATCACATTACGGATCCGATGAAACTGGTTTCGTCGAAATCCGAGACTTTTTGAAAAATGGCTATTTTAACTCGCCAAATTAATATTAAAAATAAATTCGATGCGTTTCGAGCTGCCACGATCAAACGACAACTCCGATTGACACGAAAATTGAAATCCGGTAATAACTAACTATTACGGATCCAATGGAACTGGTTTCGTTCAATTCTGAGACTGTTCAAAAATTGACTATTTTCACTAGTCGATTTTAATATTAAAATATTCAGTTTTCACAAATAAACTTTTAATTCGATTTTAAAAGTTCTAAAATATCATTCTAACTCCAATATGATAAAATAAAATTTTACAAATAATTTTCAATCATATTTAACCCAATTTTCAATTATTTCCATAATTTAACGTATTAAATTATCGATTTAATTATTCAATTAAATCCAATTATTCAAAATAAAATTTATTCGACTTATAAATTTCACTTCTTAATATTTAAAATTAATTAAATATTCAAATT
This sequence comes from Allium cepa, assembly GCA_030765085.1. Taxonomy (NCBI): domain Eukaryota; kingdom Viridiplantae; phylum Streptophyta; class Magnoliopsida; order Asparagales; family Amaryllidaceae; genus Allium; species Allium cepa. Next base: position 611,511,233 of record CM060934.1, read on the forward strand.
TTAATTTCTAAAAATTCTGGGTCGTTACACACTGGATGACCTCCTTCGAAAGCAAAGAAAACCTTTTTTCAAAACTCTAAGTATATACCTTTCGAAGTTTTACAAATCGATCCTTTTGAAACCAAATCGTACCTTTCAAATGTATCAAAACATTGCTAAATAATCTTTAGAAATATAGCTTCAAAACCAATGAAAGTACCCCTTTCGAAAAACATTAGGTTTACTCTTAAAAAGCATCCTTTGGGTCAAAGTGGTTGCACATGAAACTATCTCTTTTGAAACCTTTAATAAATAATTTTAGGGAAAAATTAATGGTTTCGGAACCATCTATTCGAAAGCTCAAAACCTTGGAGTAAAGCTTTGAAGGATAACATCGAAACTCCCTTTCGACACCATTGCCTTCGAAACCAGTGAACACCTTTGAAAGCATTTAGGAAGTCACTTAGCTTAAGTTTAAAACAAAGAGAATGCTTTGAAAGCATTAGTGATACAATACATCCGAAAGGTAAAAGAATAGAAACTGGTTTTCGACCAGGTCGGAACCGCCTCTTTCGAAAGCATTGCATAAAAACAAAGGAACCCATTCGAAAGCTCCCACTTATAACATAAGATGGCTACCTACTTAGAAAGCTATTCCGAAAACCCCTTTTGAAAATATAGGTTTCGGTTATGTCAAAATCTTTAGGTAAAAGAAAGCAGGCACTTAACATTTGAAAACCGAACTAAGGTTTCGACATCATCAGAAGTGTTGCTTCGACACCCTAGCTTCCGCCTTTCCTCCAATCCACTATGTGCCATCTAAGTGATACCTTGTGTGTTGGTTTTGACTAGGTGGATTTAGGGTAGGTTTGTTTCGACTGAGTTGAAGCGGAAGCATTGGAGTCGAAAGGTGCTACTAAAGGAGGCAGAACCCTCTTTTCTAATTAAAGGCTGAAATCATGCTCATTTTTAATAATTGCTTTAACTCACCTGCCTATGTGTAATCTTTTAATTGGTTACCTTAAAACTTTTCAAATACTTTACAAAATAACTGCCGCATTTATCAGATCTAAATCAAAGGAAAAATTAACGTTTATGCCCTTATTAAGCAAAACCAATATTGCAAATAAGTCATTCTTTTAAAATAATTTATTTTCCATAGCAAATTATTAAGAAAAATCCCTAAAAATCATGGAAATTTACTTTCATCAGGTTATCAAACATATTAAAATTTTAGACCCAATTTCTTCCTGAAATAATTGAAATAAATTTTAAACCTAAATATACCATATTTTCCTCTAGAAATTCATAATAAATCTTCCATTGCTTGGAAAATTATAAAAATTAGAACCCCCTTCTAGAATCATGTTTTACCTAACATATAATTTTTTCATGGCATTCTAAATTCAATATCAATCGGTTTTGCTCTAAAATCATGCAAATTCATATGTAAATGAATTGGTTTAAATCAAACGTATAATAATTCAAGCATATCATTATTGAAGACATCATAAAACGAATTTAATCTTAAATTCAAAAACATAAGATTATAAAAACAATACAGAGGCGGAATGAATTATTATTCACCTTAGATATGATAAGAAATTTGAGATTTGTTAATGATTGATTCCCCTAGTTTAATTTATTTCCTTAACTTGATTGAAATTCTCTTCCTCTTCTTCCTTATTAATGTCTTATTCTTCTTTGGTTAAATTTCATTTTTGAGTTTTGGTGAATGCGAAAATAAAAGTATATGGCCGTAAATAATGAGATGCGGCTATATTTACTAATATGCCCTTGTTTTAATTAAATACATAAAATCCAATTAAGTCCATTTAATTAATTACTTAAGCACGCCCTTCTATTAGTTTTATTCAAATCTCAATCCCCTTATCATCATTATTCTATTTAATTTATCTAATTAAATTTCCTGATTAATATATTAAAAAATCGAGGGTGTTACATAAATGCTATGTATGGTACATGTGCCGTGATGTCAGATGTGTCTGAGACTTGGATCAAGAGGGTATTTTCATAAGAAACACATTATTCCTTAAATCAATATCAATCAACATACATATACATATACATATACGTATATATAGATATATTAAAGATTATGAATCCTTTATATAAGTTGATCTCTACCGTTTATGTATTGCATACGCTTTGGTTGTTGCGCAAACACAAGCCACAGATATTATGTGTAGTACTATTAATATATTGTTAGATGTGGTAAGATACATGCACATATTTATTGAGTGAACTCAAGATGCATTCATTTTAGTTAGGCCGTCATAAAATGGTGGGTATGAGTGAATAATCGATTTCAATTAGTTAAGAAAATTCAAGATCGGGATTGAGATTAAGACAATGACCATGGATTAAGAGTTGTATATGATACAACCGATAAAGTGTTTAGCATTGCTTGCAGGTCTATGATTTATTTAGAAAACTCAAGGTTAGAATCCCAAGGTAAGTGATTTCTAGTATCCACTAGAAAAATCAAAAGCTTTCTTTGTTTTTTAGGCTTTGATAAACATAAAAATCTAGCGGTAGCCTCATTAGAAAAATGGAAGATAACATTTGACCTTTCTAATCTTGTAAGAACATATGTTATATGAAGTTAAAATGATGTACGCCAGTAAATTTATGCAACTAATAACAAAAATGATAAAATGTTTATCACTTAAGATTTATAAATAAACTGAATCAAGGTTGACATGGAAAAATAATATATACTTACCAGTAAATCTTTTAGCATGTTTTCACTTCTAGACCCATGCAAGAGCTATCTTATACAACTACTAAATACATTCATACCTTGGTAATTATTTCTTTACTTGCCCAAGACTATGTATCGTCTTCCATAAGTTTTGAACTATAAAGCAATTAAAGAATATGGATATTTAATCCATATTCGATCATATATAAAGATTATATGGTGAACAATCATGGTTTATAATCTATGAGACCCCAATGAAAATTAGATCATTCGATATAAGATTGTAAACCATAATGCAAGATGATGTATTCAATATGATTGAATACAATGAGTATCTTATTATGTCAGAAGAAACATGGACCAAGATCTACTAGACAGACCTGTAAATTTGATCATTGAAATGTCGGTTTAATCAGTTTATGTAAATTGCAACTTATTTGATATCCTTAAATGTTAAGGATGACCATATGAACTTTTGTAAAGAGTTCATTGCAACTTATAGTAGGGGTTTCCTTTGAATGGTCAACTATTTGAAAATAAACGAATGTACGAGAGTGTATGTATCTTTGGTATAGTTGGAATGAAGAGAGTGAATGGTCACTTCTATTTTACGAAGATATATCAGAAGCTAGAATTGTATAAAGTACTATTAAATACTTAATATGGAATAAGAAATGTGATTTTCTTTTCCAGATGTAATTTTATGTAGAAATTTATTTCCTATAAGAGTTATTTCTACGAGTTCAAGATATTTGATCTAAAACTCTTGGCTATAAACTGGTTATGGTAGATGAAATAAAATCCCATAATAAGTAATTGAATTAAGTATCATATTTCTTGAGCCATTATTGTAATGGAGAAAAAAATTAGAGCATAATGACACTTATTAGTGAATGCATCAAATTATGAAATATTGCCTTTTATGTATTTTATTTACATACACACATACACGCGCACTAAGTATAATTTATGAAATGATAATGGTTTTTCTATGTTGACTAAAAATAGATATAGTTTATTCTAATATGAATATTTTGAATATTCACTATAAGGTAAATCTATTGTATTTGTTTTCGTAACAAAAGTGATGCATTAATTATTGAAAGTATATAAGTATCTTAAACTTTATACAATTATTTCAGAATTATGTACATAGCCATTTCTTTGATAAATAATTCTTTAATCATATGATTATGAATCATATGTTACTAATGAATTATAACTCAACTGATTAAGGGAGAAGCACCCATTCTTCTAAAACAACAAAAGAGTTGGCGAACTCTTTATATTGATAAATATAGGTATATGTATTCGAAGGTTTAATGATACCAAAATGGATCACATAATTCGTTTAATTCATCAATGAATTATCGTAGAAATGAATAAGGTATTTGATACATAAGAAGTGTTACTGAGAATTTGTGTCTCACAACACCTTGAATGAACACAAAGTAATTCCAGTGCTAACTACTTCGGTGGTTAAGAACCAACAAATTAGGAGATACTAAATTTGCCTTTAGGTAGTAATCGTACTGCTATAAGCTTACACGATTATAAAGTTGCACTTTAACTATTTGTTTAAATGTCAAGTCAAATTAGTATTTAATTCGAGTAAAGACGGGACAAAATATAACACTGAAATCTGGGTAAAGGCAAACAAAAATGCACAAAAGTAAAAGATAAAGAATTTACGTAGTTCATATATTATAGAATCCTATGTCTGTGGGGAAATGTCACTTTCTTCTTTATATTTCTTGATACATATTTTAATGGCAGAGAATACAATGCTTTTTCTTTCTCAACCTTAAAAAAAAAATCAGGAAAAAGATCCCTTTCTATCTACAGTTCTTTTTCTATTTATAGTACAGAGACGCACGTGGATCGCCCCAATCCCTCTTCTGCTACTCTGGCTTTTGCCTTTGGATCGTGCCATGTGTTATCCATCTGTGTTGCTCATTTGATGTGCATTGATCAGTGATGTGTTTTTGTCGAGAAAAGATGATTTGAACTGTTGAATTCTGGGCTTTGATGGGTGATCTAAAATTAAAACAGGGACGCTTGATATTAGGGCACAAAACCTTGATATTGGACGAGCTGCATCTTCATCATTTTTGCCACAAGGGTGTAAAAGGTCGCCGCTTTATTCTGCCTTGTATCTTGTTGATACTTACATGGTTGTAATATGTTGTCTAGCATGCCTATTTTGCATGATACCACACTAGGGATAGAGATAGTTGTAGTCAAGCTGTGTTAGTTGGCAAGGGAGATTGAGTTGCCATTTGTGGGGGTATTCGCGTTATACTACTCCATACCGACCTGGCTTCGATGCAGGACTACACTAGTTATTACCTTGGGAGGCTTATACCTTTATTGTCTATTTGTAAGTATGGACCTACAATACAACACTATCCGAGTGGCCCTATGTGCAACCTTTGGAATGTTTATGATTCCGCATGATATTGCTTAGGGAGTCCTTAATGAGTGCAACACATATCCGTACCTGAAAGTGTTTGCAATGCATAAGCTACAGGTCTAATTTTAGGGCTTATTTTGCCTTTTGATTGTAGCGCAGTCCTCTCCTTTTATCCCTCTCTTTGCATTCCTGTGTTTTTTGCATTTTGATTGTGGCACATTTCTTTATTGGCCCATCTGATGGTAGCGCATTCATTCTAATCGCGACACACTTATTTGTTAGCCTGGCTTTGATATTGGAATGTGGTGTTATTCCATCTTTTATTATACAAGTGGATGTTTCGCATTCCTACAATCCTTGTTATCGTAGGCCTGTTTTCCTTGTACATTGATATGCGAGAGCATCACATCTGCATTTGTATATAACCTTTCAAGGTGATGTGTTGTACTTGATAGAGTTAGGGGTATGCCCTAGAGGCAATTATGTGATTTGGTACATATATCTAATTCGATAACCAATCTTGTTAGAAATAAAAGGTGTTTTCTTTCTATTATATACTTGATATAATGTGTTGTATTAATTAGTTAATTGAAATAAAAGTATATTTGATAAAAAATCCATAAATGATATGTTTTTTGATAGTAGTTACAATACCGTGAGTAATTTATCACAATGAAAACAAATATACCATTTTGAATGTTCCTAGTCAAGTTGCATCGAGATTGGATATCAATGTACCCGTTGAGACTATAGTACGTAATTCTCTCCAAATGTTAGGTAGGTATTACTCATGACTACTTAGAGGTTACGTATTATTAGTTATTGGATAACTATGAAATGACTCTCTCGATAGTTTTCTGTTGGTTAATACAACTAAGGTCAAACTAGGAAATATCAATGTGACTGATTTACACATTTCTCTTAGCTTGAGAATACTGGATGTTCAATATAAAAGCTCTGCTTTGACTCAAATCATGGCATTACGTCCATCGAGTGACTAAGTTGGGTCGAATGAAAGTATTGGAAGTGAAGCACTGTTCAAGAGAGGATTCGTCTCCTCAGTTGTATGGGGTTAGTATCACAGTTCAACATAAATCAACTCAAATTCAAAGTCTCTGGCCAAAGCATTTCGGTTACAAATAATTATTATTATTGAACCAAAGGCTTTGTTTATGGACTATATAGTTGAATATGGATGATATTGGAATTTTGATCATTATCAAATTCCATAGTCCAAAGTGATATAATTTTGACGAAGAGAATTAGTGTAAATAAATGTCACAACCGGTTAACGTTAATAAAGTGAAACTGGATTTTACTAAAACTAAGTAAGCGATAAATTTGGCCGAAATGTCACACCATCTGCTAAGTGATGTGTGAATCTTAGCATTCGAATAGTTCAATGTTAATCGCTGATCGAATTTACACCTGTGAGTCACACAACCGAAAATGTGAATAATACTTAGACTAAATGATTTAATTAGTTCATAATATTAATAAATTAATTAATATTTATGAAATATTAATTATAAAATTTGAATATGATTTAAGGAATAAATATTGTTGTATATATTTGTAATAGTTATAAATATATCGATCGATATGAGATATTGATAAGGAATTAAATTGGATTTAGTTAAATATATTTACTTAGGCTCAAATGGGCTATTAGCCTATGATTTTAAAGGCATATTTTGGCAGCAAACATATGATGTAGCGGGCGGCCAATAATAGGGTAAAAGTGTGTGTGATAGATGGTTAAGATTTGGTGAGAAAAGTATGTGATGTGATCCATTTTTCTCTCTAATTCAACCATTATAAACGAAACCCTAACCTAAATTTGGAAGTAATTTTTGTTTCCCTCAATCTCTATATTTTTGGCCAAAATACTCTTCTTAAAGCTCCAACAACAATTTAAAATAAATCAATTCAAATCAATAGTTGTTTGATAGCAAAGTGTCTGTGGTTCAAGGACTAGAATTCTGTTGAGTCGAGAAGGTTTCAAAGAGAGGAAAAATCATCTTTACAAGGTGGACTTGAGGGAATTAGTTTTAGGTAAGTGTTTAGTTTTATATATATCTATGCATAACCTCCGTAGAACCATATATTGTTTATATATATTGTGATTATTGTATTATTAGTTAGGTGAGAGTCCTATAGGTGTTGACGTTGTCGCATATTGATTGGTTAAGTGTATATATTTATCATATAAAAAACATTTTTTTCATTAAGGATCTGATACACACACTTGAAACCATTGTATTTTATTTATTAATATTTTATTATTTAATATATACATGTAGTAACATGTTAATTAATTAATCGATATGATTTGTATTAAAGTACATGACTACATCACATAAATACTTGAACTAATATTTTTCAAATGTATATTTACATCAATTATGATTTTTAATGACCGAAAATAATTTTTTGGTAACTATTTATTATCGTTTAATTATTGTACGAATTAATAAATTGACATAAACTGAATTACGTTTCAAAATTTTGAGTTTAAATTTTCTAATACTAATTTGTCATCATAGAAGCTCTCCGTCAAAAAATAAGAATTTTTAACCCATTTTTATATTTTTTAAAAATCATTTTAAATTTGACCAAAAGTATTTAATTAATAAAAGTAAAAATTTGACTTAGGAGAATCTGAATTGTTTGTGTAAGATGTTAAATATCATTCCTTGTATTATAATATTTTAAAATTCAAAATATATAATATACAAATATTTTCTATAATTTATTTATTATTGTTCAACTAATAATTCATCAATACATATAAATATAATTAAATTATAATTAACTTTTGATCTATTGTGTATTCGATCTAGAATTTTTAATTTTACTTTTAATTTTGTAATTTATACACTTATATAAACTATACTAACTCATATTTACATTGATTATTATATTTATATTTATATATACATATTGTTATATATGGGTAATTATTTTGCTTTAGTACAAAAATATACATACATACATAAACACACACACACACATATGTATATGTTTGATAATAAAAAATATTATATCTTGCTTATATATATATGTTTATTTACTTCTTAACACCATAATATTTTATGTATAAATATATCTATAATATTTTCTCATAATATATATATATATATATATATATATATATATATATATATTTACACTAGGGATTTTATGCATAATTAGTATAAATATATACGCATATTTGACAATATAAAATACATATAGAATGAGCTAACATGTCCATGTTACACATGCACGCATATACACATATGTATATGATACATATGTATACTTATATATAAATTGAGAATAAATTTTTATCAACAATTTATGAATTTAAATGAAATATATGATTTTATTTAAATTATATTTCGAAATGGTCTAAATAAATTAGACTTCATAGGCCCAGTAAAGATCCAGTAGGGATTTTTTTTTTTGAAATTCACCATAACTTCCACTGCAATATGGCTTAGTTCTAACAGTACTTTGACATCGTCAGTGCAGGTTTTGGTTGAGTACTACCGTATGTTTGTTTTGTTCTCTTTTGCGTAACATTGTACATCTTTTTATCCGACTGCATACCTGACATCCATTTTTGGGTATGGAGCCAAGGCTTTGTTTAAACGATTGGGCGCAGTATTCTATTGATTTTTTCTCATTCTTTGTTTCCACTTCTTGTAGCCTAAATTTATTGTGAGAGAATTCTTCTTTGATTTTGGTGCTTGCATCATCTCGCCTTTAACGGGATTTGCGAAATACAGGTGTAACACTTGCCCTCTAAGTCCATAGTGATTGCAGATGGGTATGGACTTGTATTTGGTCTTCGCATCCCATCACGTTTGTTTATTTCTTTTTAAGAAAAGGGAAAGTCTTAATTATCCCTCCTTTTGGCAACGCCATGAAAACAAGAATTTGACTAAAGACAAAGGACAGTCTATCTTGAAGATCAATTATACATAGATCGCTATGGATACTGATAAATTTGATCCAAGTCCGGGTCGAGCTACAATCGATATGACATGACAAGCAAAGATGTAAAAGTCAACGTTCCAAATTTCATGTCAATCGGAGTCCGTATGCTTGAGTTATGGATCGATCAAGATTCACTTGGAAGACCTCAACTTGTATCCCTCAACTTCGTATCTATCTGAACAAATAATTGGCTCGTATTCATGGGAAAAAAACAATCTCATTCGAATCCATCAAGTTCGTAGCCATCAGCACTAACTAACTCGTATCTATTACCTAAAGGCGCTTTGTATCGTTCCTCCAATGCACCATTCGTATCGCTCGACTCCTCCAAAAACTCGCATAAATCGGCCTAAGAACCGACACGATCCATACAAACATCAAGTGATAGGAAGCGGCTTTCCCATCAATACGAAGTTTCTTATTACAAATGATACAAAATTATCGATACGAGGTGGAATGTGATCGATGGATACGAACGAAATCATACCAAGGGATACGAAAGAGGCACGTTCAAGAACAAGATTCGATAACTCGGCATAAAAAGAGGATCAATCCGAGAAGAGAGCGCCACATCATCTAGTAAGCATGTGCCTGGTATCGATACGAACTAGATCAATACGAACGTATTGACACGAACTCGTTTGCACATTGAAGATCCAAACTTGCATCGATCATGTCTCACAAACTACAAGTCCAAATGTTGCCAAATTTTCGCACGAGCCTGTGTACAACCTCAAGAATGTACCTGATCAATTTCAGCCCAAAGGATAAATTATTGATCGATACAAACTTAATTCATATCGCTCCAAGATCGAGCCAAAATCACCTGATCTCGATCCCGTGGGCCCACCTACGTAAGAGAAGAAGTCCTCTGAGATCTAGACGAGATATTTGCTGCCTACTACTATAAATAATAGTCCAAGACCTTAAGAAAAGGGGACTTTTGGCTTCTTTACGTTGACATTCTACAGAAATTGCAGCTGTATTTCAATTGTACTGTTGTAATCCACTTGTAAGTAGTGAGCTATAATCAATAAACATCAATCATTTCATAGTGGACGAAGGCCATACGCCGAACCACTCTAAATTTGTGTGTTTCTTCACTTTTTTTATCTATTGATTAGTGTGTTTGTTAGATCTACCTCATTTTACATTTACTTTCTTCATTTTATCTCTTCAAACACATCCGAAGAGTGTTGTGTCTAATTTTGGTACAAACACTTTGGTGCTTTCACTGAGAAAACCCAGTATTTTTCCTGCTCATTGGATCTACTGCCAGTATCGGATTGTAAGAATCTAAGTAGAAGATCCACATATCAAGCCTAGAAGTTCTTCCATCCTATTCAGATTTTCACTAAGTCTAGGAGAGAACTTCACTATTTACCATGGTCGCTATTAGGACTACCTCAGCCGCTGTAGATCTAAAAGGACGAGATAGGCAGAACCTCGCCCGACTTCCCTCTACGGACCAAAATGCTGCTGGACCTTCAGATCCACAAGGCCCTGTCACTTGATTCAAGAGTTGACTCAAAGCCGCTAGCAGCTCCGTGCCAACGTGGATCTAGCCAATCTACCAAGCCATGGAAGACGAAGGAGATCCAGAAGGGATCAGGCTTCTTGCTCATCTACTGAAAGTTTAGCTTTCTCTGATTACAATCACAGATCCACGCGCCCATAGTTGGATGGAAGCCATACACAGGCTATCGACATCAGTGCACTTTGAATCTTAGACAAGCAAGAGTTGGTCTGTCAACCAGCCATGAGATCGAACCCTCCTCCTGAGGAGGAACAGTTCCCTATCACACTACTGACAACCGCACTGCTGCCGCTACCGTCAAGTTGGAAGTTGACACTTGGAACCGAATGGATCCGAACCATCACAACCATGATTATACTCCTAAACCTTATGATCTCGGAGACCTGGAGTCAAGTAGGAGAGGTATAGACTGTCGATCGCACCCAGCCCATCCTCGCATTATGGAACCCGACCACACCTTCGCCCAGCATGCCCAGAATGTCCAAATGCCAGACATCCCGACAATGATCCGTCAGATGATCCATGAAAGCCAACGCCTCACCAATGACAACTGGGGAATCTCCCTGAGTCATACCCCTTTCACCGATGAAATCCTCTACGCTGAAGCACCATGGCGATTCAGAATGCCAACTTTACCTGTTTATGAGGGGAGCTCTAACCCTAACCAGCACATTTTAAAGTATGAATGGCTGATGATTGTCGCATGGGGTGATGATGCAGTCAAATGCCGAAGTTTTCCAATCTCCCTAGAGTGCATCATGACTATGTGGTTTTCTCGCCTACCATCCCAATCTATTTCATGTTTCGATCAGTTGGCTAAAAAGTTTGTCGAGCAATTTCGCATGCATGTCACTAGGCCCAAAGATTTTAACACCCTGTCCAGTGTCACTTAAGCTTTCGAAGAGAAACTCAGACGTTATCCGGAGGGGTTCCATGCTGCATGCGCTGAGATTAGTAACCCTAATGACAATTCCATTCTAATGGCACTGACTAAGGGAATTGATCTCGATTTTGAATTTGGAAACTAGTTGGCCAAAAAAACCCCTGCGTCATTGGACCGTTTCTATTCCAAGGAAGCTCAGTTCTTGAGAAGAGAGGATGCGAAACAGTCTAGGACAAAGGATGATGCAGGGACCTGTGTGGAAGGAATCCAAAGCAATGTCGCTGTGAAGTAAACCGAGGAGAGTTCTGGAAAGATGCAGTTAAATATACAGAATAAGCAGAATCAGCAGAAAGGCGATGGAAATTAGGGTAAGAAGCGGGACCAGAATCGCGGATCGCGACTTAGAGCTCCCATGTTTGACACCTATACTCCTTTAAATATATCCCTAGAAAATGTGTACTTGCAAAGTTGTAACGCTATCTAATATAAGAAACCTATTCTGAAGTAATCGTCGAAGAAACATATTCAAACAGAGAAGTTTTATAGATTTCACGATAGCTATAGCCACAACACGAATGAGTGTCATCATCTACAGGACATCATCGAGAAGTTGATTTGAGAAAGAAAGTTAGAGCAGTTCGTTCGGGCACTGCAGGTTGGAGGTGCGGGCCCATCAAATCAAAGTCTAATGCCAAGTCAGGTTAGACCGGAGGAACCCACGCGTATTGGCGGGCAGTTAGTGATTAACATGATTAGTAGTGGTCCTCATCCAGCGGATCAGAGCTAGAGGGAAATGGAGTCGTATGCCAGCTCTATTTGGCATGCGTGCTTCGAATGTATCAGTAACTTGGAAGATGAGGCTCCGACCAAATAGCAGAAGACGATGATAGACGTCATCGTTTTTCGAGACAGGGATGCCGACAGAGTCGAAGCCCCTACCATTGATCCACTAGTCATTTCAGCTAAGATAGGTCCTGCTTAGATGTAGAGGATCTTAGTGGATAGTGGAAGTTAAATGAACATACTCTTTAAGCGAGCCCATGATCAAATGAAGATGGAAGCAAAAGATTTAAAATCTTGTCCGTCTCATATTCATGACTTCAATGGAAGTGCGGCTATACTCACTGGGATGGTGGAGTTACTAGTGAAGCTGGGAGTTGGAGAGCGCTAGAGAGTCTGGATACTATAGTTTATTGCATTGGATATTGACTCACCCTACAATGCTTTCTTGGGCCGACCGGCCTTATTTGAGTTCAGGGCCGCTATCGCCCCTTTGTGTTTGACTTTGAAATTCCTTACCGACTATGGAGTTGGAGTTTTTTAGGGAGACCAGGCTGCTAGACGGCCCTGTTATGTTGCTGAGCTGCGGGAGGTGTAGTGAAAAGAGAAAAGAAAGGACGTCTGGTAGGTTACTAAGCTCATCCTATCATTGTCTACACCGACCAGCCATTACGATAGGTTCTTACACGGCCTGATACGTCTAGTAGGTTACTCATGGGGAATATCTTGTTGAGTCAGTTCGTCATCACTTACACATAGAGGTGAGCTATTCAAGGACAAGTCCTAGCAGACTTCATCGCCGAATTCACTGTCCTAGAGGAGTTGCCCGGAATCAGTGAATCTCCCAAATATGTCTGGAAGCTTCATACTGATAGTGCATCAAATGACCGTTACTCAGGCGCTGAGGTTGTGCTCGAAACTCCTTAAGGTCAATCTATATGCTATGCTTTGAAGTTCAATTTTCGTGCGGCCAACAACGAGGCCGAATACGAAGCCTGCTCACCAGATTCAGGCTTGCTAGAGATTTAAGAATTATTGCTGTGGAGATTTACTGCGATTCACAATTGGTCATGTGCCAAGTTCGTGGGGAATACTAGGCTGGAGACTGGAGACTGGATGCTTATCTTGCTCGGGTCCAGGAAGTATTGAATCAGTTCGATTATTATGCCATCTATTGCATACCCCGAGAACACAATCAGAAGGCGATTCTTTGGCAAACTTAGCCAGCACCAGTGAGGCGCAACAAATGGGACTTATTCCGTTAATACACTATCTTCCCCAAGTATTGATCAAATAGAGACCGACTATGTACATGAAGTCAAACCCGAAAAGGAATCATGGATGACTCTGTTCAGGAACTATCTCAAGCATGGGATCCTGCCAGAGTGCAGGAGTGGGAAAAGACAAGTTCCTCGCAAGGCTTTACAATTTACTATTCAGAATGGAGTCATGTATAGAAGAGGATACTATGTTCCTTTACTCCGGTGTATCGCCTACGATGAAATCAAACGAGCATTACATGATGTGCCCGAAGGAGAATGTGGCGATCACACTAGGAGGCAAGCTCTTACTAAGAAAGTACTTCGATACGATTATTATTGGCCGACTATAAATCGCGACGCATGAGATTATGCCAGGAAATGTGACAGATGTCAGAAGCATGCTCGGACTCCATGAGCCCCTCCTACCGAAATAACTCAGATGGTCAGTCCATGGATGTTTGCAATGTGGGGCATCGATATTATTGGATCTCTACCTCTATTTAAAGGTGGCATGAAGTACGCCATCATTGCAGTTGATTACTTTACCAAATGGCCGAAAGCCAAGCCCTTGCTACTATCACGACAAAGAAAGTGATCAATTTTGTGGTACAAAACATTATCTGTTGATTTGGTCTCCTACATACCATCATCACTGACAACGGAAGCCAATTCGACAGTGTCAAGTTCAAGAATTTCTATCAGTGATTCTAGATCCAAAAGAAGTTCTCTGCAGTTGCACACCCTCAAGTGAATGGACAGGTCGAAGTTGTTAACAAAGTTATAAAGTCCATTCTAAAGAAACGATTGGAAAATGCCAAGGGCAAATGGGTTGATGAACATCCTATGGCCTTATGGGCATATCGAACAGCCCATCAAATTCGCCACCGGCCACACTCCATTTTCACTTTCCAATGGCTTAGAAGCCATTATTCTAGTCGAATTGGAAGTACCTTCTCATCGTGTGACTTACTATGATCCAAAGATAAATGCTATATTACTTGCTGAATCTTTGGATTTATTAGATGAGAAGCGTGAAGAGGCTGATTTGAGTGCAGCTGCGCATAGAAGTCGATTTGCCCAATTGTACAATGCTAAAGTCCGACCCCGAACCTTTAAACTTGGCGATCTCATGCTCAAGAGGATTTACCTGGTCCCTTTGCATATGAAACCTACGTGGGAATGATCATATCTTATTGAACGAAGACTCGAAGATGGCACGTTTAAGTTATCGACCGTTGATGGTCTCACTTTGCCGAGAGCTTGGAACAACGAGAGTCTTCGTGGCTACTACACACAACAGGCTTTGTTCATTCATTTAGTCTTCTTTTCATTTGTAATTTGTTTATGCGTTTCGAAATTTGAATTTGTAATAAGGCAACTGACTTTGCCATACTTTCTTTTTTGAGCAATAAAATGCAATCTCTTTGAGCCAGAGCCATGATTCGTAAAATGCATTATACGACCATCACAATGCACAGAGAGCTAAGTTCCATCGTACGGTGGGACTTATTCTAATAGGAAGTGACTGTGGTACGACCAGTCACTCGATAAGTAAAACTCGAGCTCGAGGTTAAGCTATCACACTGAAGCCAAAAAGGATTGATACATGACAATCCTCTAATTAACTTCAGCTTCAGAGTGCGAGATGGGGTATAAACTTACAAATGTGGGCTCGAAGAGGGTGTATCACCTAACGACTTCACCCATGTTTAATCCAATTATGAGGAGGATGTATCAGTCCGTCAAATGGCCTAACTTGTTAACTCAGGGTAGATGTGACCCGACCATCCACGATCCTGATAAATCTATCGTTCTCAGAGTGCGAATGAAATTTTAAAACTCAAAACAAATGTGATCGATCGTCTGTTGACTAACTCTAAGTACCTAGAGCGTCGACTGGAGTATAAACTTCAATTGGGTGTGACTGACCACCTACGACTAACTCTAAGTCCCCAGAGTGTGGACTAAAATATAAACTTCAATTGGGTATGACTTGCCTCCCACAGATCAGCCTAAGTCCCCAAAGTGTGGACAAAGACTTAATCATTAAAATGGTGTGACTGATCACCCGAAAAACAACTGAAGTCCCTGGAGTATGGGTGTAACTTTAAACATTAAGCAGGCGTGATCGACCGCCCATATGCGAAGTCAATCCCCAAAGTGTGGATGTGATTGTCAATAAGTGAGCGAGTGTAACTTGACCACTCGGATTCATCTCTTTACCACTCCGTTCCGACTAAGTGAAGCTAAAAAATGTTGAAGGTAGAAAGCAACCACCGTCTGACCACTTCGACTCATCCCTAGGACTGGTGGCATGACTCCAGCACCAACTACTAATCGAGGCAGTACGACGTTGAAGAGCGATTTGACATTTGATTACGACCCGAAGCCAAGACTCCGGACTTAACAACCGACACTAGTCCGATCCAGAGACTTGTACTTTGTAAATGTGTCGAAAGAAAAATCGGATGATGCAACACTTAAACAAATAAACTCACAGTTTTGCAAAGAATAAAAGGAACTATTTCATTTATCCTTTAAAAGCAAAATAGATACACGAAGTCTGTGCCAAAAAATCCCACTAGTAGGGGCCGAACCCGCATCTATACACGACCTATAAGAATGGAAAGAAAGTTCATAACTATCTACCAAAAAAGGGATGCCAAGATTCATTCCTACTCCTTGGGTTTCTTTTTCTTATGCTTCTTCTCCTTTAGAGTCAACCCACCGGAGCTGCTACTGTGATGCCGCTTCGAGCTTTTGCCTTTGCTGGGCTGTCCTCGACCGAAGAAAGTATTGTGGTCTCTTCCACCGAACTCACCGAAATCAGGATGCTTTCAGAATGCATGGTCGGAAGGACGGGGGCACTTTCCATGTGAGAAGATATAGGGGGAACCCCAGTAACAATAATCGTGCCACCCGAAGAAATCATGAGCAAAGGGGTCGGGCCGTATCCTGCTACCCCACCTCCTGTGGTGCTACCCATTGTTGTCCCTGCCATCTCAGCATTAATTTCCACCATTTTTGCATCATTATGAGCTGTTGAGTATCAGGCGAAGCACTGGCGGCCAGAGTCGAAGAACTGGCCGCGAACGCACTTCCACTTATAACAAATGGCAAGTCTGAAAGTGCATGATTGTGGGTGCTTAGAAGCTCATCCATTATTTGCTCACTAAAAGTGAAAGCACTCACATCAACTTCCCCGGCTGTAGAAGTAGGGGTGGTTGTCGTCGCCTCCGTTGTGATAGCCTCCTGCTCTTAGTTTTGTTCTTGGGTTGCCGGGGGCATGGTCGGTGCTATTTCTGTAACTGAGAGGAGATAAGAGAAAATTTTGGAAATTTCATTTGATAGTACCCCAGAATTTGAATGAGATCAAGAAGTGTTCGAAATACCTTCCTCAAGTTGGCTCGTAGCAGAGGCCGGAGTTCCTCCTGACACGTGCTCGCAAGCTAGAGATAGCTGTAGCTGATCTGGATTATAGGCCGACATAGGTAAAGGATCAACTGTAGGAGCGATTTAGGCTGGATTGACACATGGATTTTAGCTTCATCTTTTTCCTTAATGACTTCGTCGTATTTAGCTTTAAGCTCCGCCAGCACTTGGAGTGCTTTTTTTTGCAGTAGTGACCATGGCAATCCTGTGGCCCATATCATCTACTAACTTTAAATGCTTCTGCCTCATCTGCTCAAACTCCTTATTGGCCTCATTAACCTTTTTCACGGCCTCTATTTCGAAATTCCTTAAAGTACCATTCTCTCCAGTATGCATTATGACGATCTGATCCTTTTGAGTGATGGTTTCTTGAAGCTCTTCAATTTTCTTGGCTCGCTCAAACGCCACAGCTGAAGCTTTCTCAGCGATTTTCTTCCATTCTTGGTATTGGCCAAAAGCGTGATAGACATGATCATGAACAATTTTTTCTGCTCCATCTGGAAGCACCATCAAATTTGGAGGAAACTGGAAACCGTCGAAGCATATGTTTGGAGAATCTCTCTTCAGTTGAGCTATCCAAGAGGCTTCCTCACCTGTCAACTCTGTATCCGCCGAAACAGCCACAATAGACGTGTCCTCCCTTTTCATACGGCGATGTTCACCAAGTATTGGAATTACCAAAGGCGTCGGTTGGCGTAGAGTAGCAATAGTCTGTGTCCCTGAACTAGGAGGTGGCAACAAAACCCTGGGTGGAGGAGAGCGTGATCGGGAGCGGCATATATCTCGCCTTTCCTTTTCCCTTTCTCGTTCTCTCTCTCTCCTAGCTCTCTCTCTCTCTCTATCGTAATAATCCCTTTCTTTACTAGAATAGCGGCGTTCATAGTCAAAATCATGCCTACGAGGTTCCCTATAAAAACTCGAAGATTCGCGTGTTGTGCGTAGACTACCGAGCATAGACGGTTCCTTCGACATCGGGTCTGCAAAATTAAAAGAAAGGAAAAGTTAGTTATCTTCGGAGATTGGATAGCTTGTGAATATTGAGTATGTGATGTCATGAAGTGTATACATGTAAGTGTTAACCCCCCGACCAACCGGTTGTGTCGGCAATACTCAATGGAGTCGACTCGCCTAAATCTAAAGCGCTTTGAAGCCCTTCCAATCCGGTATCTTGTTAGAGTGACACATAGTCCAGGATTAGAATATCTGTAAGTCCTTCAAAGGGGTTGTCCATGTGCGAGGAGGGAGCCTCCAAAATTATAACACTGGCATTGACAGAGACATAACCATGGATTTCTATCTCTTGGACTTACGAAGCTTATAAGCAACCGCCTTGCCTTTCCTTTTTCTCTCTGAATGTTAAGGACTATCTGAGGGTTCGACTATGGGTTCGTCTTCAGTGGGTGTATCCTCTGCGCCACCTTGCTCAGTGATTACAATTCCGAGTGTTCTTCGTCTAGCTTGTCATGATGGAGTTGCCCTGAGAGATCCTTTAACCCCATGCTCTGATTTCCGTCAATCAGCCCAACGACCCTTGGATTTTCATCCATAAGCACTGCTTTGATCTCTCTAATCTCGCCCAACACCTCCTGATGAATCCTGATCATTTCCCTAAAATGATCGCCTTCAGGTCGAGGAATTGATGTTATAATGTGAAAATAACATTAAGCTCAGTATCAATAGAGATTAACCACTTAGTCGCTAGAGGAATTGCAACAATTACGTCTTACTAGCCATTGCCTAGCGAATCCTGGCGGGCACCGAATGTAGAACCACTCGGTTTTGAAGTAGCTAAGTTTGGACCAATTCCTAATCATAATTTGATGGTTTATGGATCCTTCTAAGAATGTGAAAGAGGGATTGTCTCCCGGAATGTTTGCATTGAACAAGAATCTGACTTCCTTTGAAGCCGGGAGCCGAAAAAGGTGCACCATGAAAATGATAAATAGGCTGTTCAGTAAAGCGTACTCATTCGGATGCAGCTGCGATGGGGCAATCCCTAAATAAGATAACACCTCCCAAATATACTGATTGAATGGTGGGAATGTCCCAGTTGTGTAGGACATTTGATTGAAAGCGGTGTATCATTTCGAAGGAGTATGTTGCCTATCGTTCGACCCTGGTAGTAGGACATCGTTCAATGATAGCCCATGCCACAAACAAATTCTCCCTAACATGTCTTTAAAAACATTGGACGGTACAGAATCTTATGGATTCCCAATAAGGGTTGCTTCTGTTAGCTCGTCTGGAGCTAGACTTATGACTTTGGCTGCGACAGCCAGCACCTCCATTATAGGAGGAGGCGGACTCTGAGACTCCTGTTGTTGCGAACTTCCGGGTTCCATAACTAATCAACTCAGCAAATATCATCGTTAAATGATAATAATCCCGTGTTTCCCCAGAGTGAAGTGCATGAATGTGTTGTGCTATCCAGTGCTGCATATAATTTATGAAATGCTGCGAGATTTAAAAAGTGTTGGAACAACGAGACTTCAGAACTCAACCGGAGTGACCGTCACAACCATGCCATCTAGGCTTTGAAGATCATCAAAGTTCGTTAAATTTTGTCTGGTTATAGTTCCATCAACGAGCTTTGAAGGGTAGTCAAATGTGCAGTGTGACAGTTATGTCCAGTTATGCCAGGTTGAAGCTCGCTGGAGTCAATTGTTCGAATATGCAAAGATTTCTTATCAATCATGGTTTGAACTTGAAGCGATCGCTGGGACAAATTCATATTGATCATAGTAGACATTAATTCGTATCGATCATGGAACAATGTTTCGTATTGGTCACCAAAAATTAATTTCATGTCGATGCAAAGTCCTTTGGTTCATATCGATCATCAAGCCCGAAATTTCATATCGATCGCTCCGGATTGACACGGATGCCAACCACCGACAGATCGATGCGAATGTACACTCAAATTTCGATGCGACAACTCATACATTCGATAAGAGAATCCACTGTGTCCATATCGATATGAATTTCTTCCTCGTCCACAATCAATACGAGTAATCTCGTTCATATCTCTCACTCCATCACCCCTTCCTCTTCCTCCAGTAGATGCCATGCCACTTCTCATCCTCGACCTCACTCTGGCCATCCATGACCACCACATCACCAGAATCGATCATGGAATCAATGGAAATAGACAGAGGTTCCAAAAATCATCGTTCTAACGCAAGGTTTATGGCTAAAATACTTAGGTTTAATAGGAGGTTAAAGAAATTCGGAGCTTGGTTCAGTTCGGTAGCGACGATATGGGTTTCCTTCAGTTGGAAGCGATACGAAGGCAGAAAGTAGAATGATGGCAAGTAAAGGGAAAAAATCCTAAGTACAGAGTACATATACAAAGAAAATGACCGTTTGTCTCCTATTCATCCCTACCGGTTGGAACAGTTGTTATTGTGGCCGATACGAGTTGGTTGTTACGTATCCAATAGCTCAAACGAGACAAATGTGATGCTGCCAATACGAAGACTTCTTTGTAACCAAGTTTTGCCAAAGCGACTTCCCACTCGTATCCATCGATACGAACTGCGTTTATGTTAGAACCTCAATTGTTGGATTTTAATAACAACAACTATATAATTATGCCAAAGAATCTCTAAGCTAATTTGCAGGTACATGAGCATCGTTCAAAATGAAGATACACAGTACAAAAAAGGATGAAAGTATGTATATGGAGATACAAGAAGAGATATACACGATAGAGACAAGAAGAAGGTGACAAACAAAGTATTATTAGTCATAGAGTGTCGTGTCTAGAGTTTACAAATGTCAAAATCTTCTCAAAATGATATATATACATATACATTCATATTTTAAATGAAAAATTAAGTTTTCAAAAATTACATGCAGCGGGGATCGAACCTGGGTCACTAGTTTAGAAGGAAAGTGCCTTAACTAAATGAGCTATGGTAATTTTTTGTTATAGGCTGAATTTAGCCAGTTGAATGCCTTCATTTAGACAGATGAATACTAAAACAGATTAATTGTTTAACAATATTCAGTTGGCTGAATAAAAAATTTAAGTCGGCTGAATCAGGCTAAAATTAGCCTATTTTCTTGCTATCTTCGATTTAATTCAATTCAGAAGGCTGAATTAAAAATTTCAGCCGGCTGAATTTAACCAACTCTTATTTTTCACGAATATATGCTTCTTTTCATCGAACAGTAACGTCATCAAAATCAACAGTTGCACCTGTTCTTTTCAATATAATTTTTCATCTATGATTGCAACCTTTTAAACTCTATAAATAGATTTCAGAATTCGGCAAATAAAACACCGAAACTGATTTTAATATTCTTAAATTCTTATCTATTCTCTTTTTTCAAACTATATCAAACAGGCTACATTCTCTGATCATTGATCACTTTATCTTCCACAATTCTCAAGATACATTACACTATATATCATAAAGGAGAAGATTATAGGAAGACTGTACTTAATTGACTTATCAGTGCTATTCAAAAAGCACACTACAGTTAGATACTTTTGTTATTTGTAAAGAAGTCATGTTCGATTGATCAGGTGGTAGAAGTCCTATTCAGTTACTTAGGCGGTAGAAGTCCTGTTCGGTTGCTCAGGCGGTGTAAACCTATTCCTCCAGGTTAAGTGAGGGTTGCTAGTTTTAATTCCAGAAGGAGTCTGGAACTGGACATAGAATGGGAGTTTGAACCAGTAAAAAATCTTTGGTGTCATTACTTTACTGCTTTTACTATTTACTTACTTACTCCGCATAAGTAGTTTATCCACATTACACTATCCTATAGCACAGACACTTTCATCTAGCATCAGAGCATAACGACTATCAGTTCGCACTAAAGCCCGGGATTCTAGAGATCGTAACAACATCCTAGAATAAATGGCAACAAAGAAATCTAGTCGAGCCAATAAGAAGAGGAAGAGTAATAAAGAAAAATCAAAGGTGCAAACAAACAAATGCTTCATGGCTAAACTTAGATCACAATCGGTATGCTTAGATTCTTTATATAAAGATCTTCTGTTAGCACATGATGAATTATTAAAAGATTGTAAAACTTTGAATAAAGTTAAAAGCATTGCTTTAGCTAAGTTAAAAGATTATGAGCAAGAAATTTCCAATTTAAAAGAGGGAAATAAATTTTTGATAAGCAAATTAAATGTTTTGAAAATACCGTAGAAGAACATGTTTCACAAAAGGATTTCCTACAAAAAGAAAATGAGCAGTTCGAAGATAAAAACAATGATCTTTTGGAGGAAATCAATGTTTTGCAAAATAAAAATGCATTTTTAGAAAATTCTTTAAACTATTCTAGTTCTTTAATTTTGTCCCTTGAAAAAGAGAATGAAGTTTTAAATAAATTTTTTTTAGAATTATCTAAAGAATGTGAGATTTTTGAAGTTAATAATAATATTTTTCAAAAAAAGTTTGTGATTCTAAAGCAAATTTTGAAAGATTAAATACAAAAATCATAAATTTTAACAAAGGTAAAGATATCTTATCTTCCTTAGTTACAAATTCAAAAGCTCACAAAAATAAAAGTAGTTTAGGATATAATAAAACTAATAGTAGAAATAGCACTAGATATGCTTTAATGTATAGTAAAAATATTTGTTCTAGCACTAAGTTTTGAGTAAAGTTTAAATCCAATTTTTATAGAAATTCAAATACTGTTATGACCAATAACATTTATAATTTCTCTTGCAGTACAAAATCATTGACTAGAAATATGAACAAAAATTATCTAATTATTTGGATTCCTGTTAATTGGAAAAATAGAGAAAAATACATTATTGATTATTTTGATATGGTAATTAATAATGAAAATTATATTTATGAAGGTTCAACCACACCGAAATGGGTACAGTTTCCTAAGATCTAACCCCCCGGACTCTAACATAGTAAGTGGGTACCAAAATGATTATTATTGTAGGTACTCGGAGAAACAAAAGGAAGAGGATAGATTTTGGAATTTTAAATGATATTCCATACATTTAATAGAATTATGTGCTTATAATGAAAGATGGACTTCAGCAAATATGGTAAAATCTATTTTATTTTTCTCCATAATTAATATTTAGTTTATCCCCCTATTTACAAGATATTTTATAAAATTTAATTATATTTCCTTATTATTTTTGATGATGACATAGGGGGAGAAATTCATATGCATATTGATAGAGGGAGATATTATACTTAGGGGGAGATGTCATATTTAGGTGGAGCTTTAAACATATTAATATTATTTTATATATAGAATGAATATTTAAAAAAAATCGTATAGTTGTCATCATCAAAAGGGGGGAGAATGTTAGAACCTCAATTGTTGGATTTTAATGACAACAACTATATAATTATGCCAAAGAATCTCTAAGCTAATTTGTAGGTACATGAGCATCGTTCAAAATGAAGATACACGGTACAAAAAAGGGAAAAGCATGTATATGGAGATACAAGAAGAGATATACACGATAGAGACAAGAGAAGGTAACAAACAAAATATTATTAGACATAGAGTGTCGTGTCTAGAGTTCAAAAATGTTAAAATCTTCTCAAAATGACACACACACATATACATTCATATTTTAAATAAAAAATCAAGTTTTCAAAAAAATTACATGGAGCGGGGCTCAAACCTGGGTCACTAGTTTAGAAGACAAGTGCTCTAACCAAATGAGCTATGATAATTTTAGTTACTGGCTAAATTCAGCCGGTTGAATGCCTTCATTCAGACTGCTGAATACTAAAACAATGTTTCACAATATTCATCCCGCTGAATATTGTGAAACATTCAGCCGGCTGAATCAGGCTAAAATTAGCCTATTTTCTTGTTGTCTTCGATTTAATTCAATTCAGAAGGCTGAATTTATCCAACTGCTATTTTTCATGAATAGACGCTTCTCTTCATCGAACAGTAATGTCTACAAAATCAACATTTGCACTTGTTCTTTTCAATATAATTTTTCATCTATAAATAGATTTCAGAATTCAACAAACAAAACACTGAAATTGATTTTAATATTCTTGGTTTCTTATCTGTTCTCTATTTTCAAACTATACTCAAACTGCTTACATTCTCTTATCATTGATCACTCTATCTTCCATAATTCTCAAGAAACATTGCACTAAAGATCATAAAGGAGAAGATTATATGTAGATTTTACTTAATTGACTTATAGGTGCTATTCAAAGAGTACACTACAGTCAGATACTTTTGTTATTTGTAGATAAGTCCCGTTCGGTTACTCAGGCGGTAGAAGTCCTATTCGGTTGCTTATGCGGTAGAAGTCCTGTTCGGTTGTAACAGCCCGATATTTTCAACCATTCGCATCCACACATGCTAGATTTGAATTGCTCAAAATACCAGATTGTCAATTTATATTTGGAAAAACTCAAAATATACAGTAAATAAATAATTCCAGAATCACAGACACAGAGTAATATAATGCAGCAGAAATAAAGAAATAGTAGTTCATGAAGCTACGATACATATACATCAGAGTTAACAAGATACAAAAGATGTCTCAAATACAATAGTTAAATACAAGATCAGAATACATCACTAGAATCAACTGAATATCTGAAAGCTGGATCTCTAAGCGAAGCTCCTACTCCAAAGGTGAGTCTCAAAAGCTGTATCACCCAGTCTGACCCGAGCGTAAAGCAAAACACAAAACACTCGAGTCAGGATTAACATTCTTATATCAATAAATCCAACTCAAGTGAAATAACAATTGAAATACATGTAACTCAAAGGATGTTTAGGATAACCATCCTCTAAAGATTCGTTAAACTATCTAATATGTAGTGATATACGCTATTATAATAATGTCTAAAGTAAAATATAATATATTTAAAAATAGCGTTAAGGCGTTACCCATATCTCCCTTAACACATTTTATAGTGCCAGTAGTCTGTACAATATCATAATACCTCCTGATCGGGAGGCTACCAGAGGATACTCCATAGGTACGACACAAATCAAACTCGTACAAGGCGTGCTAGGGTAGGTGACATGGCACAACTAGGCAATGCCAGGGTAGATATTCCAATTACACTTCCGGGCCGGTGGTAATGCATAACAGCTACTACCGCCCACCTCAAGCCACACCCCAAATCAAATATCAAAAGTGGCCACCAAATCAATCAAAAAGTAATAGAATGGATCGCAAGAGTGTGTTCGATCAGAGGTGCGACCTCATTAACCCATCGATTGCTTCTATTTTAGCCACCTTATGCCAACTCACGGGAGTCGGGTCCACGTTCATACCTCAAAGGACGTCGCTACCATCCTACTTTATTCTGGAATCTCTACGCGTGCACGGTTGTTAAAGTGGTTTTCGGAGTTGACAGAGAGTATGACAACTTCCAATCCCGGTCCCTTTAACAACCAACCGTTACTATAACACCGCGATCATTTCAAAATAGTTTATACTTTAAAGCCAAAATACCATTGCCTTTTCAAAACCATATTAGTACGATATCTTTTCCATTTCAAAACCAAATATAATATAATTTCAAATATATCCATTTCAAATATAACCATTTTCAAAATCTTAGTACTTCAAAGTTCACTTTCTAAATCAAAACACTTTGGAAATCATAATATTTCCCACTTAACCAATTTAAATATTAAAATAATACATAATAACATTGTTTTCCTCAAATTTCACAAATTAATTCCAAATCAACTCGAATTCCAAATTCAAATTTCATCAGATCTCAAATCATAAATTCCAATTTAGCTTCTAAATAAACCATTCAAAATTATATCGATTTCAAATACAGATTTGAACCACAAAACAACCATTTCAAAATATATATTTCAAAGCTTTCAGTATTCTATGATTTCAAACCTAAATGTGATAATTTTATATGTATCAAATTCAATCTACTATTATTTAACTTTGAAATGTTTACTTAATAAATCCAATATTCTTTAAATAAAACTTATAAACTTCAACTAATTGAATATCCCTTTAATTTAGTTAAACTTGATATATTCATTGAAACCACCTTAAACCAAAATCCAGTTTTAAAATCGTATCCTTTAAAATCTCAAATTTAATAAATTTCAAATCAAACTTATTTTAGTTTAATCCTTAAATAAATTCAATTTCAATTTATCTTCTAACCTTAGTTTATTAATTCATTATAAACTCTATATTAAAATATAATTTAAATAAATACTTATCCATATTATATTTTAATAAAATCAACTTTTTAAACTTATTTTAAAATAAACAATTTATACATAGCTTAAAATCAAGAATTTAACTATATATAAAATAACATTTATATAATATTTGAAATCAATCTTTATATAAAACCATATATTTCTTTCCAAAAACCATAGAAATCATTTCAAAATATTCTTATATATAGACCACGGTGTCTGCATATAATTTTCTATCCTATGGTCAAGTGATACAGATATTTATCATTTCAATCCGCAATTTAAATACATACGGGTATATACCATTTCAACCCGCAATTCCAAATTCAATTCAATGAAAATCGCATGGGTCTATCATTTCAACCCATAACGATTTTCTCCTATTCTAAAGTCCGTTCGGGTATGTATCATTTCAACCTATAGTGAATTCTATACTAACAGGGAACTTGCAGAGTGATAACAAATATGATAATAATATAACATGCATATATCATCAATATAAATAACTGATAATGGTGTCAGATATCACAGGTGAATAGATACAGATAACAGCATATATGTAGCAATGTAAATAACTAACGGCAACATATTTAAATCATCGATTCAATTGAAATCAAATTTAATAAATATAAGAAAATTAATTATGAGTGATTGCTTTCCTTTCGAGGCTAGAGAGTTTGACAACAGAGCAAACTACGAATTCCAAAGCAAAGTGAGATAGGCATGAATTCGACAGACAAGATGATGAATAGAAATTGGCGAAGTCAAATCAGAACAGGGTTGATGAAGAAAATTTGATGAAAGTGGACTTGTATATAACTATATATATACCTATTTATGTAAATAAAGATCATATTATAAATTCTAACACATTATAAATTAACATGAATATACTTTAATATGTATATATATATATATACTGTAAACGAAAATAAGAACTAATGTACCTTATGTATATATATATAAACAAGCAGATTCTATGTAACTTATATAACCTTTAACTGTTATAATCTTGAAATATTGGCATAGAATATAAATTAATACATAAGTTACATAAGTTATATAACCTGTAACTCTTAATTTACATAAAGTTATATAAACAAAATCAAGTTATCAAAATCTCCTTACACGTTTTAAAATTTACATAAAGTAATTGCAGAATGAATATGTGACAGGATATGCAACAGACTAACCTTTTTATGTAAACGATATATACACAACATTTACCTATATACATATATGTACAAACCATTATACTTTATAAAAGCTAATATGTATACCTAATATGTATGCAATATATTATAAGCACAGAACCAATTTTATACTTAAATTTAAAAATCCATACATGTATAAACTTACACATCTATAAACATAACTGAAGGCATATAACAAAAATATAAACATATATAAACGTAACTGACACACGCAAGCTCTAGTATATGTAAACTCAAATAGATCATATATATAAATAATATAACTTGTGCATTATAAACAACTGTATGTATTATATATATGAAATATAAAACCAACAAACAAATATACTAGCCTTCAAAAATATCATATAATTTATGCAGACTAATATATACAAAATATTTCTCATATACTTAGATCATATACAAAACTAACAGACAAAAACAAAACTTATATATGTGTGCAGAACGATTATATATGCCCCTATTTAAATTCAAGCATTGAATTAACGGGCTGAAGAATATATAATAAAATATATATAAAATTTTCAAAGAACAGAATCGAGATATATATATATATATAATACTCTAAACATAATATATGTCTACCTCTATATAAAAGCATGCATTTGATCAGGGTGAAGGCGGTCGCCAAGGCAGGGTTGGACAGGGACGAAGGCCGCGGATTCTGGTGGAGGTGGCGGGTCTCGTGTAAGTGATAGGGAGGAGGTCAGGTCAAAGGATAATGTAACGACCCAGGATTTTGAACAATTTAATTGAAAATATTTAATTAATTTTAAATATTTGAATGATGGTTTACTGGAATTTCAAATTATCAGAATGAAATTGGCAATTAAATTTTAAAATTTAATCTATTGAAAGTTGAATAATAATTTGAATCTTCAGTTTTAAGCTGATTAAAAATATTTCAAAGGCTTGTAAAATATATATTGACAATGCTGGAGATAATGGAAGCTTCAGAATTGAATTTGAAAGTGATTTGATCAGTTTTGGAATTATATCGTTTGAGTCAATATTTAAAAAATAGCCTCCCGAGGCACAGTCTCGGAATTCGACGTAACCAGTTCCATTGGATCCGGAATATTGTATTATTATCGGATTTCAAATTTCGTAGCGTTTGAAGTTTTTGTGTGAGCGTACGACATATAAACGCGTTGAAATTAAATCGAATTCAATTAAAATTTAAATTTGAAATTGGTCAACATCAGCTACTTCCCTTCCCATCACGACACAGTAGCCTTGTTCCTCCCATACTGCTGTCTTCCTTAAATCACGCCTAAAATTACAAAACAAATCGTGCAAAGCATGGCCGAAGTCTCGTTCGAAAGAATAGTAGAATCTCGAGCACTTTAAAAAAAAACGAGAACGAAATCCCTCCCTCATTCACTTCAGTTCGATTCTTCTCCTTCAATTTCAAATCAAAGAAAAAAATGGAGGCTTCACATCTCGCTCTTGTTCGTCCTTTTTTTCCTAACTAGGGTTTTCAGAAATCGAAGACGCGACTTCAAGCTTCGTCAATCATTCGTCTCTTGAGGACCACGGCTTCGACTCTTCATCTATTCGGACACGCTGCTCCAATTCGCGTCAGGCAAAGGTGAGTAATTTTTTTTACTCACATCTAATTTAATTCTAGATCTTGTTTTCGTTTATATGTGTTCGGTCTCCTTTATTTGCTTCAATTGTTTGAATTTGTCAATTTAATTGCTCGGCCGTTCGGTTATGTTTTGAAGTTGATGATTAATTTGTCCATTTGATTTCGTTTTGATGCTGGTGATTGATCTTTGACTTCGTCAATTTCGTATATTTTGTTTGTTTGATTTTCACGGCATCGATTTGAACCGTGGCCACCACGGTGTTAAATTTTTATTCAATTTCGGTATTGATTTGTTCTATATCAACTTTGAATTCTGGAAGTATTACACTCGGACTTGATTGATTACCTTGTCCACTGTTTTGATCATGTCCTCTATGAACTTGAAGTGGCACGTGTTTTAGGTTTTTCACTTCGATGTTTGACACTGTCAAACTCGGCTCTGACTTGATAATGTTTTCGATTTTGGCATTATTTGAACTTGAAATTGTCTGGAGCTTCAATGTTGAAGTACTTACAGGCTTGGAGTCTTTGTGTAATTGTCTTTAGTATGTATTCATTTCTATTTGTCTTGGTTTTGTCTTTCGCCTCTATGACACTGGCAGTGTCTCTGCTTTGACTTGGACCTGATGCTTGATCATATGTTCGAATTGGTTGCTGTTCATGCCATGTACTTCAATATACATATTTATCAAAACTTGGCATTACTCTGGTGCCTCTGAGCCTGTTAGCACTATATGTATATGTATATACGTATGCGTATACATATGTATATATTTATATGATAGTTACATTGTCGTTTCACTGTTTTTCATGATATTGTTTCTCTGAAGTTTTGAATATGGTAGCTTTGTCTGTAACTTGACTTTGTGAAAATTCAAGTTTACACTTGTTTTGAGAAGGCTTTGACTTGTAACTTGACTTGGTTTCTTTGTAGTCTCTAGTATAATTACTCGAGGCGTTAATGCTTTGTATTCATTTGCATTTGGTCACTGTGCTTCTCTGGTGACATTATTTCTAGTGAGGCTGATCTGCGTCTTTTTCTGTTGTGTGTTGTGGTGCCATATCCTTGGTGCTCTCACCTTCAGTTTGCCGTCTTCTTGTAGTAGTACCACTGCTGTCATCTTCTCTTGACAATTTGGAACTTGACTGTGGCATTCTTGTGGTGACCGCAGTTTCGTTTGTATGCAGTCTTGCCCTTGTTGGTTTGCATTGCATTGATACAATTGAATTTGTTTTTCTAATTACACTTGAGTTGAATCCATCTTAAATGCTCGGGTTTGACCTTGTGCTCGTATTGTGATTTTATTTGAATTG
Organism: Allium cepa; assembly: GCA_030765085.1. Classification (NCBI taxonomy): domain Eukaryota; kingdom Viridiplantae; phylum Streptophyta; class Magnoliopsida; order Asparagales; family Amaryllidaceae; genus Allium; species Allium cepa. Next base: position 611,541,506 of record CM060934.1, read on the forward strand.
CATTTGTGTTGAACCTGACTTTTTTCTTGGGTTTGACCCCGTGCTCTTTTGTGAACTTTCATTGAGCCTTTGTGTATTTCATCTCTGTATTGGCGAGGCAGTGCACGCATGCGTGTACTGCAGCCAATTCAGAATCTGCCGTTTTAAAATTGATTGATTTCAATTGATGAAATTGTTTCGTGCTGCCAATTCAATATTTTTGATATTGTATTCTGATTTGGTTTGATTTGATCATTTTGTTGCTATCTAATTATCTATCTGATAATTAGATTATGAGTTTCCAATTATTTTCTTAATAATTAAATTTTGTTGTTAATTGCCGTTTAGGCAATTATGTTGTTTTCTAAATTTTCTTCTTTGATGATCTTTTCATTTATCTTGTTGATGATTTGATTCTGCTGATTTGTTGTTTAACACTGTTAAGTGTTATATTTACCGTTATCCGATTTCTTTATTAAAAGGGTAGGATAGACGAGAATTATTGTGACTGTCGTCTATTTGATTATTATTGCCTCTATGCACTAATAACCGAGTTTCAATTAGACTGACCTGTGTATTATTTTCTTTTGAACGTAATACTCGGGTCAGACCGAGTGTTTTGCAGCTTGAAGGTTTTCAGGCAGCGAAGTTAGAGAGAGGGGGAAAACGCTCACTTTAGTTCGGGGATTTTGTACTTAAAGAAATATTCCGTTGTATAAATTCAATACATTGTATAAACTCTGATATTTGTAAGAAAATAGAAAGATTCATTTTTATTCGAAATATTATTATTCTGTGATTCTGTGGCTGATTCTGTTTAAACTCTATAAACTAAATAACAATCCATCATTTTGAACGTTTCAAGTTGGTTTAGTTACCGACTGGGGCGGTCCAAAGGGCGGGATGTTACAAAAGTGGTATCGGAGCTTTGGTTTATACAAAGCTTAGTTTATGACGTTTAATATGAATAGTCACTAGGATCACTTTAAAGAAAGCGTTTTTCAAATCTAAAGAAGTATAAAATTGTTTTTTTAAAAAAAATAAAAGGTATTTTGAAAATTCAAATCCTTTTCGGAAACCCCCCTCTCTAAATTTAGGTTTACGATAGTTTCTCTTTGATAATGTCTCCTTAGATTTGAATCCTGATCATTCGAAAACCCATAATCGAATTGCTGAGATTTATGAAAAATAAAATATAAGTTAAATGAATTAATGAATTGGTTTAAATCAAATATTTTGCATATCTCCAAAGTAATAATTGGGAAATAAAATGACATGTTAATTTAGTTATAGCCAAGGGGATTATTGAACTATAACTTGGGAATTTGATTCTGAATTCTTTTGAAAATTGGTTTCAAATGTTTTGAAGAACAATATTAGTAGTATATACAGGAAAAACAAAAAAAAAATTCAAGTAATTTTTCAAAATATTTTTGAAAATAATAAAATTAAATAATTTTTGTTTTTATGTTTCAAGCAAGGTTTGATACGCAAGTATGTATATATAAGTATATTTCAAATGTTTGAAATAAAATCCGGAGTTGAATCTCAAGTTTGGTTGAATAATAATCCTATATATCAGGATAATGTAAATTTGCAAATTGTCTTGGGGAAATGATTGAATAATCCAACTTTTGCTAATAGGGATTGCAAATTTTAATAGGAAATTTTGAAAACATCTTGATAATTATAATGGCAAAAACCGAAGCACAAAAAGCAGCACGCCGTGAACAAAGAGCAATTGCCCGTAGAGAAGCAGAAGTGGCACATGCGGAAATCGAAAGGAAAATCAATGAAAGGCAAGGACCTGGTCCCTATGATGATGTTATCTGTTATCGATGTCATAAAAAGGGACATTATGCCGTTATGTGCCGAGAGAAGAGAAAGAAAAGGAATGTGGATGACCGGTTCGCTCGTCCTAAGATTGTGTGTTTTAAATGTCAGGGGAAAGGGCATTTTCTTAGTCATTGTCCTAAAGTGAAAAGGAAGAAGCGCGCACTCGATTTACCAGTCGACAGATTGACAATCTGTTACCATTGTCGCCAGACTGGACATATAGCCAGAAACTGCACCGAAAGGCAGCATGGAAAGCAAGCTATAGCCCGATCAGCTAGAGCGAAAAGTGTAAGGACGATAGATAAGGATGGAAACATCTCATATTTTTGCGGGAACTGTAGGAATTGGGGACATATTGACTTTGAATGTGTTAATCCTCCTTTAATACAACCTGAAATAGTGCAAACCAAAGAGGGAAGTTTGGCAAAGATGCGTACTACCAGACAGGAAGTCGATAGTCCTTAATAATTCTGAATCTTAAACCAATCAGTATATTTGGCAATGCTATCTTTTGTAATCCAAAATCTTCTATGTCGTATTATAAATGTATTAAGCTATGTATAGTTTTGTACAGAAAGAAATATTTTAATAAAATAGTGTCTTGGGAAGGAAATCTATTTGTCGACTTAATTGTATGAATCAAACTAGTTTTGATGTAAAGCTTATATTTCAAGTTTAGACTAATGCCTAAAATAGTTAATATGGAGATATGAATCTAATGGAACCAAGTCGATGAATGGCTTACTAAAGAACTAGTTGATTATTTTGGAAATAGAAAGCAAATGCAAGGTTCAAATGGGATTTAGAATTCAAATTTGAAGTTTGTCAACATGATGATCCATAATAGGTTTAAGAGATTCAGTGATGAATTTGAATTTAAACGTGTAGAGAATTAAGTTAAGTGGAAAACTTAATATTGGAAAGTTTGAAGTCGGTTTAAAACTAATATTGTGAAAAGTATGCGGAATTCAAACTATGAATTAAGTCGAAGTTGAAAAATTTTAATGGGAAATTTGAACAATTAGTTCAAATTGAAATTTTTCAAAAAGATTGAATCTTGAGTTAAATTAGTTTAACTTATAGGTTGAGTTTTGAATTTCGGATGGTCGGTTTGAATTGTATGTCTAACATTGTGAATTGATGACATAGCAATTGATCTCTATTAAATATATATCTGTTTGGTGGCGGAGAATTTATTCTTTTAGCTATATACACCCTTCTCTGAGACGTACGAGCTCAGAGGTTATATATCGGTAGACATCAATTATGTGTTGAGAATTGACGATGTAACGTAAAATCCAAATCGAGTGTGAATCGACAATAAATTGAATTATGAATATGAATTGGGTTTGAGATAACCTTAAACTTCCAAATCGATTTAGAGGAAAATTTTAAATTGGTAGCGAGATGGAAAATTCAGGAATCCTCTATTTGTTATGGGTATGGGATACGGAGGTTTTCGGAACTTATATATGAGAATGTAGTAAATTCGAAAACCATCAGTTTGGAAAGTAATTGTTATGGAAATCTTATGTAAGTTTACATAGGTATGATATGTACGAAATGTGAAATGAAGTACTATATATATGACATTATGTTTTCTAAACCGTGGATATGGAAAAGTACCTTCCATTGAAAATTTGTGAAGGTGTTGGAACTTGGTATGAGTGTCCATTTGAAATTCGTAGCTACGTAGAATTTCCATAAGTTGGAGTGTCCATTTAAATTGGAATCCCTCGTGATGGGATCATGTTGATGGGATCATGTTGATTGATGATGATGTATAATAGCGTAATTCGAGGGGTGTGATGCCTACAGTTACAAGCGATTCCACTAGGATAGTGGCGCAACCGCCGTGTAAACTGCGATCTAGATGCCATAGCAAAATTCGAGGGGCGAGATGCCTATGGTTACAAGTGATTCCACTGGGATAGTGGCGTAACCGCCGTGTGAACTGCGATCTATGGCAACAACCATGGCGAAATTCAAGAGATGTGAAATCTATAGATTACAAGTGATTCTACTGGGATAGTAGCGTAACCGCCGAGTAACTGTGATCCATGAGGGAACGTGCTTTCCATATCCATTTTTTAAAAAGGATTTTTAAGTATTTTCACTGGGAGTTGAAGCAAATATATTTAGTACTTGGAGATTTTTAGTCCTGCGCCTGGCCAGCGTATGCCTAATGTCTGTAAGAACGACGATAGACTTGTTAAACTTCGAGTTAGTAAGTATTTTCAAAACTTTAAATAGCAAATCAATAGTCTGAAATTAAAATTAGATAATTCCAACCTAATAAACTAAGGAAGAAGATCTTTAAAATGTCTTGAAAGTCCACAGCTTTGGAAAAGATGTAATATGCAAATCTCTAACATGAAAATTTTCAAGTTTAAATATGAGTGGTTATAAACCAAAATAGTGAATTGAAAACAAATTTGAATAAAATGAATTGGAATTTGTAATGAATTAGTAATTGGAACTAATTTAAAATAGTGTAGTAGTAAATGAAAGTTAATCGATAAAATTCAATATTCGGAAGATAAATTGAAATCAAATAGAATTGAAATTGTGAATTGAATTCAAATGAAATTTGAAATGTAAAATTGAATGAAAATGAACATATAACTTCAATAGGGAAGTAAAAGTGTATAAGAAGCATATATTGAAATTTTTTGTAATGGAATTGGCAAAATGATTTGAATGTTGGAGTTGGATACTACTACTAGCAGGATATACAGGTATATAAAAGGAATTGGAAATTTTTGATTCGAAGATAAAAATTAAATTGCTTGACAAAAAGGTGCGTATTTCAATTTCAATATGAGATTTGATGATTTTCTTGTCTAGCCGCTTGGCTTTTTCTTTTTCTTTTTGAAATTGGGAGCCGATGTGGCATTTTGTAGTCGTACCGAGTTAGCCGCGCAAAGGAGACGCTGGCGAAATTTTTCGAAAATTTAAAGTGTTAGAAAAATTTTGAGAAAATTTTGAAAGTTTAAAATTTGAATTTAAATTTAAATTTGAATTGAGAAGGAAACAATGTTGTTTCATAATTGAAGTTGGAAAGTTAATTGAAATAATAATGGATCTTTAATAAAAAGATTTAGGTTAGTAAGTTGATAAAACTATTTGGATTGTGAAAAATAGTAGACGAGTTAGGGACCATTTTTCCTAACTTGTAATTTCGGGACGAAATTCTTTTAAGGGGGGAAGGTTGTAACGACCCAGGATTTTGAACAATTTAATTGAAAATATTTAATTAATTTTAAATATTTGAATGATGGTTTGACTTGAATTTCAAATTATCAGAATGAAATTGGCAATTAAAATTTAAAATTTAATCTATTGAAAGTTGAATAATAATTTGAATCTTTAGTTTTAAGCTGATTAAAAATATTTCAAAGGCTTGTAAAATATATATTGACAATGCTGGAGATAATGGAAGCTTTAGAATTGAATTTGAAAGTGATTTGATCAGTTTTGAAATTATATCGTTTGAGTCGATATTTAAAAAATAGCCTCCCGAGGCACAATCTCGGAATTCGACGAAACCAGTTCCATTGGATCCGGAATATTGTATTATTATCGGATTTCAAATTTCGTAGCGTTTGGAGTTGTTGTGTGAGCGTACGACATATAAACGTGTTGAAATTAAATCGAATTCAATTAAAATTTAAATTTGAAATTGGTGAACATCAGCTACTTCCCCTCCCATCACGACACAGTAGCCTTGTTCCTCCCATACTGCTGTCTTCCTTAAATCACGCCTAAAATTACAAAACAAATCGTGCAAAGCATGGTCGAAGTCTCGTTCGAAAGAATAGTAGAATCTCGAGCACTTTAAAAAAAACGAGAATGAAATCCCTCCCTCATTCACGTCAGTTCGATTCCTCTCCTTCAATTTCGAATCAAAGAAAAAATTGGCGGCTTCACATCTCGCTCTTGTTCGTCCCTTTTTTCCTAATTAGGGTTTTCAAAAATCTAAGAAGCGACTTCAAGCTTCGTCAATCGTTCGTCTCTTGAGGACCACGGCTTCGACTCTTCATCTATTCGGACACGCTGCTCCAATTCGCGTCAGGCAAAGGTGAGTAATTTTATTTACTCACATCTAATTTCATTCTAGATCTTGTTTTCATTTATATGTGTTCGGTCTCCTTTATTTGCTTCAATTGTTTGAATTTGTCAATTTAATTGCTCGGCCGTTCGATTATGTTTTGAAGTTGATGATTATTTTGGCCATTTGATTTCGTTTTGATGCTGGTGATTGATCTTTGACTTCGTCAATTTCGTATATTTTGTTTGTTTGATTTTCACGGCATCGATTTGAACTGTGGCCACCACGATGTTAAATTTTTATTCAATTTCGGTATTGATTTGTTCTATATCAACTTTGAATTCTGGAAGTATTACACTCGGACTTGATTGATTACCTTGTCCACTATTTTGATCATGTCCTCTATGAACTTGAAGTGGCACGTGTTTTAGGTTTTTCACTTCGATGTTTGACACTGTTAAACTCGGCTCTGACTTGATAATGTTTTCGATTTTGGCATTGTTCGAACTTGAAATTGTCTGGAGCTTCAATGTTGAAGTACTTACAGGCTTGGAGTCTTTGTGTAATTGTCTTTAGTATGTATTCATTGCTATTTGTCTTGGTTTTGTCTTTCGCCTCTATGACACTGGCAGTGTCTCTGCTTTGACTTGGACCTGATGCTTGATCATATGTTCGAATTGGTTGCTGTTCATGCCATGTACTTCAATATACATATTTATCAAAACTTGGCATTACTCTGGTGCCTCTGAGCCTGTTAGCACTATCTGTATATGTATATACGTATGCGTATACATATGTATATATTTATAGGATAGTTACATTATCGTTTCACTGTTTTTCATGATATTGTTTCTCTGAAGTTTTGAATATGGTAGCTTTATCTGTAACTTGACTTTGTGAAAATTCAAGTTTACATTTGTTTTGAGAAGGCTTTGACCTGTAACTTGACTTGGTTTCTTTGTAGTCTCTAGTATAATTACTCGAGACTGGTTGCATTTCAATTGCTGGTTTTGGCATTGGTTGAATTCTTTGTATTGATTTCTTGCATTCACACTTCATGTTTTAGCTGAGTCTGGCTCGGTCTCGACCTGAGCTGACCATTGAAGTGTTTCATTGTATTCAGGTTGTAGTTTCACCCTTACTGTACACTTTTCATATCATTCCCCTGATATTGTGCAGACCCCTTGTCACTGTGTTGCACTTGGTTTGCATATAGTCTTTACCGTGACCTTCCACTTGAGACAGTAAGTAGCTGTCTTGACCACTTGACTACATATGGACTAGATTGTGCAGTGACATGAGCACACTTTGTTGTTCGGTCTGTTATCGAGCTTGCATTTGATCTAGACATTCATTGGTTGACATATTGGCTTCACTACATCTTCATTTACCTGTACATTTGAGTCTGGTCTTGCATCATGTGTCGCCATTGTTATATATACTTTGGGTTCTGATTTGCATTCCAATTTCATTTAGTTGGCTCTGGACTTTGATCAATTGGCACTGCTTATACTAGCTGTATTAATGTGTGTCTGCCGCATTACGTAGTAGATCATCCCTTTTGCACTATGATTCCTCTAGCCTGTTTTCATTTTTCCTGGACTTTGGCCATTTTGATTTTTGACTGACTTCAGCATGACCTGAATTTTGTTTTGACGATTTCACTGTGACTTCGGTTTTACCTTGCTATTTTGTTTCTTCTGATTTTTTTTACCTCGTTCAGTTGCTTTGAATAGTTCGACATTGACTTCGACTTGGTCTTTTGGAGTTGTAGCTTGCACTGTGCATTCATGTGCTTGTTGTGTTGCCATGTTGATCCCTCTGTTTGCTTTGGCTTCATTTGATTATGTGATGTTGCATCACTTGATGTTGCCCTGTTCCCTGACCTTTGTTGCCTCTGTTCATTGGGCTGCACATGTTTCATTGGCACTTTGTTGCTTCCCTGACCTGTGCATTCCATTCTCGTGTGTTCATCCCTGTAGTATATCCTGATGCTTGAATTTTGCTGTTGTACATTAATGTGCCTCTTTGTGTATTTATGGTCTGATCATTATTTGGTCTTGCTTGCTTGATGGCATTTGATCTTGCCTGGTTTTTCCTTTGTTTTCGAATCTGATACATTGCATTGATGCTTTGTATTCATTTGCATTTGGTCACTGTGCTTTACTGGTGACATTATTTTCTAGTGAGGCTGATCTGTGTCTTTTTCTGTTGTGTGTTGTGGTGCCATATCCTTGGTGCTCTCACCTTCAGTTTGCCGTCTTCCTGTAGTAGTACCACTGCTGTCACCTTCTCTTGACAATTTGGAACTTGACTGTGGCATTCTTGTGGTGACCGCAGTTTTGTTTGTATGCAGTCTTGCCCTTGTTGGTTTGCATTGCATTGATACAATTGAATTTGTTTTTCTAATTACACTTGAGTTGAATCCAGCTTAAATGCTCGGGTTTGACCTTGTGCTCGTATTGTAATTTTATTTGAATTGCATTTGTGTTGAACCTGACTTTTTTCTTGGGTTTGACCCCATGCTCGTTTGTGAACTTTCATTGAGCCTTTGTGTATTTCATCTCTGTATTGGAGAGGCAATGCATGCATGCGTGTACTGCAGCCAATTCAGAATCTGCCGTTTTAAAATTGATTGATTTCAATTGATGAAATTGTTTCATGCTGCCAATTCAATATTTTTGATATTGTATTCTGATTTGGTTATATTTGATCATTTTGTTGCTATCTAATCATCTATTTGATAATTAGATTATGAGTTTCTAATTATTTTCTTAATAATTAGATTTTGTTGTTAATTGCTGTTTAGGCAATTATGTTGTTTTCTAAATTATCTTCATTGATGATCTTTTCATTTATCTTGTTGATGATTTGATTCTGTTGATTTGTTGTTTAACACTGTTAAGTGTTATATTTACCGTTATCCGATTTCTTTATTAAAAGGGTCGGATAGACGAGAATTATTGTGACTGTCGTCTATTTGATTATTATTGCCTCTATGCACTAAAAACTGAGTTTGAATTAGACTGACCTGTGTATTATTTTCTTTTGAACGTAATACTCGGGTCAGACCGAGTGTTTTGCAGCTTGAAGGTTTCCGGGCAGCGAAGTTAGAGAGAGGGGGAAAACGCTCGCTTTAGTTCGGGGATTTTGTACTTAAAGAAATATTCCGTTGTATAAATTCAATACATTGTATAAACTCTGATATTTGTAAGAAGATAGAAAGATTCATTTTTTTTCGAAATATTATTATTCTGTGATTCTGTGGCTGATTCTGTTTAAACTCCATAAACTAAATAACAATCCGTCATTTTAAACGTTTCAAGTTGGTTTAGTTACCGATTGGGGGCGGTCCAAAGGGCGGGATGTTACAGATAAGGCTGAGGAAGGCTTCTACACGGCTGTTGATGCTTGCATGAGGAAGCATGTAGCTTGGTTTCAAGAGGTGGTCGCATTGCATCGTGGCGCACGAGAAGGTGCAGAGTCTGGTGGGGATGGCTGCGTTTGGCTTGGGTGAGAGCTTTGACCTGGGTGGTTGTACTCCTCTCTGTGGGGAGAAGGTGATGTGAGCATTAACAATAGGTAGATGTGTAGGCATTTTAAGGTGTAGGTCTGGGATAAAGAAAGATGGACGTGCGAAAGTTTTAACATAAGCATGTTCAAGAAATATGAACCATGAAAAAAAATATAGAAAAAGAAAGGCAACAGAGAAGTGAAGATGGGTAGGGTGGAGAAAAATAGGAAATGTTCCCTGAACACAAGTATGCTTTCCTAATTTATTATATTTTCTTCCTTTTTGGAAACGTACAGCTAGAAATTAAAGGACAATGGGATGTTGGCCTTATCGTTTTCAGAAAATTATTATGAAGGTAGTGGCTGTTATATTCAAAAATACAAAAAAAACAAAATAATAAAAGGGAATAGGGAAGAGTGACAACCACGATACCGAATTCCTTGAAAAATAAAAGCACACATCTATACGTTTTAAACGGTGGACAAAGAATGGTCGTAAAGAAATCAAAATACGTACCGTTACGGATTGACCGTTTTGCGTGTTTCACAGCGTATCGAACATTGAAACACACAAATAAATACACTACAGAGATTAGCACAATGAGACGATCAAAATGGTATACATATTTTAGTGGTACGTCCGTCCAATCAAAAGTCGATACGGACACGGAAAAATCCAAACGGAGCTAGAAACGTCCAAAAATTTACGAAACGAATTACGCAATCTTATTCAGAGTATTCTAAATGACATATTTAGGTTTCGGGACACTTTTAAATTCAACTGTTATTTCGCCAAAAATAAGATCGACGGAGCAATAACAATTAAAATTTGGAGAAATGAATTATGACGTCTTGCTCAGAAGATGATTTACAATTTTTCTATAGAAAAATATTCAGGTTTGGAAAACATTTTATTATTCTCAAAAATTAAGTGATATAAATTTAAATAAAATTGCACAATAAAATAAACTTCCATATGATCTGATGAAAATTTACCAGTTGCTATGTTTAAATAGACGTATTTCAAATATCAAACTTATATTTCAAAACTTTATTATTTAATTTTCACAAAATTTCAATTAAATATATTATTGAAACAATTAAAAGTTTACGGGCCATTACATTGGTTGCTCAGGCGGTGTAAACCTATTCCTCGGGTTAAGTGAGGATTGCTAGTTTTATTTCCAGGAGTCTGGGACTGGACATAGAACAGGAGTTCGAACCAGTATAAAAATCTCTGGTGTCATTTACTTTACTGCTTTTACTATACTTACTTATTCTGCACAAGTAGTTTATCCATATTACATGATCCTATAGCACAGACACTTTCATTTGGTATCAGAGCATAGGGACTGTTTGTTGAAACACCAACCAAATTCTTGTCGATCGACATCAATATGGAAATAATTGTTTAACTTTTCACATCGATCCATGAGAGGATCGATGCAAAGAGATACTCCAAAACAACCGTCAAGCATTGTTACAACTCGAATTTCACATCGATTCAGGAGAGGATCAATACGGAATTCAATACGAGAAAACTGGCAACGACTCCTTAATGTACTAATGTTAATGGGAGTCAGATTAACATGCATTAATGCATGTGGCGAATTAACATTCAGCTTTCAAAATTCACAGGAATTGAGTGCTCACCTGATAACAATTACGACCTTGAACAATAGTTTGCTATCATTCAACACTCAGTTAGAACAGTGCACAGTACAATCATTGGCAGTCAATAATTCAGTATTTATATTGCCGAGAGACAACCAAAGATTACATATCTTGACTAAAAGACAACAACTACACATCAAGTCAGATAGAATTTTTTCAGACAGAGGGTCGTAACTTTTCAAAGCACGTCGTGTTCGCACAAGACATACTTTGAGGGGCAAATGTTATCCCGCTTTTGGCAACGCCATGACAACAAGAATTTGACTACAGACCAATGATAGTCTATTTAGAAGATCGGTTATATACAAGATCACTATGGATACTGACAAATTTGGTCCGAGTCCGAGTCCGAGTCCGAGTCCGGGTCGAGCTACAATCGATATGACACAACAAGCAAAGCTGTAAAAGCCAACGTTCCAAATTTCATGTTAATCGGAGCCTGTATGCTCGAGTTATGTATTGATCAAGATTAACTTGGAAGACCTTAATTTGTGTCCCTCAACTTCATATCCAGCCGAACAAATAAGTGGTTCGTATCCATGGGAAGAAACAATCTCATTCGAATCTATCAAGTTCATAGCCATCAGCACTAACTAACTCGTATGTGTCACCTAAGTGCTTCGTATCATTCCCCCAATGCACCATTCGTATCACTCGACTCCTCTAAAAAATCGTATCAGTCAGCCCAAGAACCTGTACGATACATACAAACATCGAGTGATACGAAGCGGCTTTCCCATCGATATGAAGTGGCTTATAACAAACAATACGAGATTATCGATGCGAGGTGGAATGAGATCGATGGATATGAAAGAAATCACACCAGTAGATATGAACGAGGCACGTTCAAGAATAAGACTCGATCACTCGGCAAAAAAAGAGGATCAATACAAGAAGATAGCGCCACATCACCTAGCAAATACGTGCCTAGTATCGATACGAACTAGATCTACAGTCCAAATGCCACTAAATTTTCACAGGAGCTTGGGTACAACCTCAAGAATGCACCCGATCAATTTCATCCCAAAAGTACCAATTATTCATCGATACAAACTCAATTCATATTGCTCCAAGATCGAGCTGAAATCACCTCAACTCGATCCCATGGGTCCACCCACATGAGAGAAGAAGTCCTCCAAGATCTGGGCAAGATATTTGCTGCCTACACCTATAAATAGTAGTCCAAGACCTTCATAAAGAGGGGCTTTTAGCTTCTTTACATTAATGCTCTACCAAAATTGCTGTTGTACTTTGATTGTACTATTGTAATCCACATGTAACCAGCGAGCTATAATCAATAAACATCAATCATTTCATAGCGGACGTAGGCCATACGCTGAACCACTCTAAATTTGTGTGTTTCTACACTTTTTCTTATCTGTTGATTGGTGTGTTTGTTAGATCTACTTCATTTTCCATTTACTTTCTTTATTTTATCTCTTCAAACACATCCGAAGAGTGTTGTGTCCAATTTTAGTACAAACTATCTTAATCAATATTTCGCATTTAATGCTCTTGCACATACTGTTGGCTAAGCTTCTATTGAGTTGTAACATCAATCTGTTCATTTACCAAGTAAATTTTTCTTGATTTTCATGCTCACTATTCTTGCCGTTTAATTGATCAATTGGTGATTTAATAATTTTCCAGTATTTCATTTGTGTTATAAACATTCGATTAAGGTATGTGTATATCTTTTCTCCTCCTCCTCTTCTTCTTCTTTGTTCTTTTATGTTATATTATCACAATAGAAATAAAAAGAAATAACATATGAAGATCTTCACCCATTTGATCGATGCTTTTCTCGAGTTCAGACTTTCTTTTCAAATCAAAGTAAGGATCTATTTTTTCTTTTTCTTTTTTCTGTAATAAGCCTATTTGTTTTAGCATTTTTTCACAATTAATCTCATAATTTCGAAATGGCCTCTTCATCTTCTTCTCCTTAGACTCTGTCCTCTAGGATAACTTGCCTAAAAGATGTAGAGGGTGTTTTAATTCAATTTGGGTTCATAGATTATGAGGTTAGGGTTCCTGAACCCCACGAGCGATTTAATACCCCTCTTGATGGATTTACATATTTATTTCGAAACATATACGATGTAGACTTTAGCTTCCCCCAAACCAAATCCTTCATTAGTGGCTAATCGACATTGATCTTGTTCCTGTCCAGCTTGCTCCTCTTTTGTATTCTTTTGCGATTGCCACTACTATTCTCTATGCTGAGAAGGGTTATACCCCCTCTTGTGAAGTGCTTTAATTCTTTTTGATATCAATAAGTGCCTTTTAGTGTTGAATTTTTGTTTTTATTATGCTCAAGGTAAGACGATGATCCAACCATCCATCCCTTGTAAGACTCAGAGATGGGTTGATTTATATTTCTTTATTTCAAATTCTAACAATTTTCCTCTTTCCTTTTGCCTTCGTCCTACTCGGCCCATTTTTTAGATGATGTGACCAAGTTGTACGAGTTCCATAGGAACTAAGTCCTAGGACCAGGGGTGGCGGAGAGGAAAATGCAGTTGTTTTTCTCTTAAGAGATGTTGAAAAAGTGTTGTTTTCTAAGCCCAAACCAAAAATTCCTTTATTTCATTTTAAAGCTTCCTCAAAGTTTCAGATGAGCCTAAGAGTATAACTTGCTAAAAATGGATTGAAGATTCGTTATTTTATGTTTCTGACCTTTAGGTAAATATTCCCTGACCTTGAAATTCTTTTTATATGTAGGTAAAATGGATGATAATCTCATGGACATGCTCATTTCGCCCAACGAACCGTCGAAGAAGATAAAAGAAAATCTAAGGGTCCTGACCAAGGTTCTAAGAAGTCAGCTATTTCCACTTCCCCTCCTCCTTCACCGAGTCCCTCCATTTCTACTCCGGTAGGCTGTTCTTGATCCTGACACTCGGTTTTTACCACTTGTCGAGGGCATCGTCTCTAAAATTACTAAGATGGTCAGAATGATTGTACTGGATAATTTATCTATTATTGCCTCTTCTCCCCATCTCTTCTTCTCCTTCCATTTCTCGAGCTTTACTCCTCTTATCTTGTAGCTAAGGTGAAGAGGTCTAGGTCCTATGTGAGTGTTTTCCCATTCTCTATTTTACCTTATTCATTTAGATGTTCCTTACCTATTTATTATTATATTCATTTTATTTTTACCTTGTGGCCTTGACAATCGAGGAAAAAAAGAGTTGGGAGGGAGAGGAGGCCATGTCTTAGGCTTATATTGCCTAACTTAAAGAATGCCTTAACTCGGCCACTTCTGAAAGGGCTAAGGTTACGGGAAATTTTGACACATACCATCTTTAGGTGGAGAAAAAAGAGAAGACTATAGATGAGGCCTTGGCCTCGAAAGGATCGTGAGCTTAAGGAGAAGGATGTAGGGATAAAGGAGAGGAGTGTGGAGCTAGTGATGTTGTGGAAGAGATTCAAGGAGAATACTTCCACCTTGGTCTACAAACTGTATGCCTTGATTCAACGCTAATTCAAGAAGGAGATCAAACTTGACTTTCTGTGGGACTTGACCAGGTCGATAAAGCTTGTGCCTACTGTCGACTTCATTGAAACGAGGAGGTTACCGAGCAGATTGCCTATTCCCTCGATTCTTTGAAAATGGTCAGGGAGGATGAGGAGGAAATCCGAGAAGATGAACTATCCAAAGGTGCCAAGGGGTCAAAGAAAATCGAGATTATTCCAAATCCTCATGAAGGCTTTTAATTTTTGTATGTGAGTTTTATGAATTCTTTCAATATGCAATGAATTTTTTTTATTTTTGTCATACCGGCTTTTCTTCATAGCTGTTTCTATTTTGCTTTTGTCTTATAAATGATCACGTCATCTTTATTTCTTTGTTTTTTTTGGTCTTTTAAAGAAGGTATGTTTACCAAAATTCTAATGGAAAGCGAAGTCAGACTCAAAATACAAACCATGGTCTTAGTGCTGCAATTATCATTAGGTGCAAGATAGAATTAGATGATTCTTTTACAACACTTAGGGATGAAACTCAAGGGTTACTTTCCAGGATTGATCAGGTAGTTAAAGAGAAGGAAACCCTTAGTGAGTTTATACTATGCCAATGGCAATACACCATAGAAAGTGGATCTTTTCCACCGGATGGTCCTCACCTTAAGTGGTTTAGTCATAAGCTTTGGAACTTACACAAGGATTAAATTTTTGTCAACTTTGTTATTATATTTTTTTGTACATATGTTTGTTGAATCGATGTAATTAATAATAGATCTTTCTATCTGATTTTTTGTCCGGTGCACTCTTAATATTCTTTAAGTTGAAATTTACTTATTACCAATTAGGTTAGCCCCATGAGCCTGTGTCTGAATTTAATGAAGCCTTTATACCTGATATTCCTTTTGCCTCCGTCATTCAAGAAACTTCGAGGTTGAGGCCATAACCTCTATTGAGTCTCTAGAGGAGGAAAACATTCGTCTGACGTTGACTAATGAATGGCTTGAAAAGGATTTGAAAGTTGCTCGTGAGGAGAAGAAAGAGATGCATTAAAGCGTTAGCATGACCTTAACACTAAATTACGCTCAAGGGTCTAGGACGTAGAATTAAAGTTGGAAGGGATGCTTTAAAAGATGGTGAGAAGCTTTACGACATTGTTTATAAGGGTGAAATAACACGAATGGAAAAAACTATAGAGGATATGTCCAAACAAATTGCTCGCCAAATCGGAGATGAAGAAAACTTTAAAGTCAGGGAGATGAAGAAGTTTTCTCAAATGGGAGGAGAAGGATGGAAGACTGATGCCCATAAACTCTTTGGGTGGTTTTCGAGGAATACTAAGAAAAATAAAGCAGAGTTGATTAATATTTTGAAAATTATGAGAGAGAAAGCTATACTGAATTTATGAACTTGAGGATTCCTTGCATGACGCTCAGGGTAAGATCGCCTCCTTCTTAGAAAAACTTAGACATGAGAGAATTGAGCGCAAGAAGGGGTAGGTTTTCTTACAATGCACCAGGGATGTCCTCGAATATAGTAGGTTTCAAAGTAGTTAAGGAAGGACCCATGGACCATTTGGCTAGAGCTTGTTATGACCCTCGAAGAACTTTCCTTATTAGTTTAGCCCTACCTTTAGCCACTATGCCTTAGGTACCTTGGGGTAACATTGTTGGAAATCACATAAGAAACTGATTTTGTAAATTTGAAAGGTTGGACATTATCTTTGTGAAGTTTCTATGCTGATGAATATTCTTCCTAAGTTATAACTATACTGGCTAGGTTTATAGTTCTTTGCAGAATTTATGTATTTTTTGTGAGCACTTCACCTGGTTGTTTTTCTCTTTAATTACATTTTTTATGGGCTCGTTTCATTTTCAACCTACTTCTTTTGATTAAGACTTAGAGGTAGCCATTTTTAAAAAGAAGCTTAATTCTGCTTTGGCTAGGGTTGCAAAATTGGAAAGTTTATTGAAAGATGCCGAATGAGTATTATTACTCCTTTCACAATAATAATTACAATATTTGTCACAAAAGCGCTGCAAATCAAAAAAAATAGGGATGGAGGTGCTCTAAGTTCCATGTTCTTAGAATTACATTCGGTGTTGATAACCAGTAGACCATGTTAGCCAGTACTTCAGCCATGGCTAATCACTACAAGAAAACTAGCATTAGAAGCATAATACAACAATATTTGAAGCTTATGTACTACTACGGTTTATTATAGACATATTGATGAAAAATGAAACGCAACTTACACTAAAAATGTTTGGCTGGACATGAAATATTAGGTGGCCACATTTATTTTGGTTAGTGGAATTCATTTTCTTTCACATAGATTTTAGTTCGTAATTTCAATCCGAAGGCATGAGCTAATGAACAGATAACACTCCAGACTTTTCCTATCCAAATCCCGACATCCCTAATATCACTCTATCGATTCTTAGGAAAACTTCTACATCTGGAGGAGCATGGCTCTTTGTAGTCTAGGGTAGGCGAACCAGATTCTTGGCTCCATAGCTTTAGTTCCATATATGGTTTCTTGCTAGTGAAGGCCAATTAACTTAGCGTTGGTCTCTTCAGATTGAAAGAGAAAGCTTTTTGTCTATGGTAGGCGATCATAAGAGCTTATCTCCATAGCTATCTCTCTTTAAACCTAAAGAAACTCTCCTATCATTAAATGCTTCATGGAATTCTCTAAGGTACCGTTCCCATTATTACTCATCGTAACTTTCTATTTTTATTTGTTTTATGCCAATTAATTATATGATTGATCGATTTTACTTAACCTGTTCAATTTTGATTTCTTTCCATGTATCATGTTAATGTGCTAATTTTTACCACCATAGAAATTGGAGTAGAGATGCAGCGACCCTGACTCGACCTTCGAAAATCGGCACCGAATACGACACTCTTATTCAAATGCCGCAGATCCAAACGTCGAATCTGGTTCACCGGAGCTTATAACACATTAAGTACAACACAGCAGAAGAAATGAATAATATATATATCATATACAACATTTGATACAATATCCAGATATAACTGAATGATACAATAGATACCAATATTCATCAGAGATGTGATACAAGATAATAGCAGCGAAAAGAAAAGATAACACCAGCAGCAGAACAATATCTCCAATAAAGAAAGTAGTCTTCAAGAGAGAACTTCAGTATCGGTAATCTCCATCTCTAAGGCACCAATCCAGAAATAGCTCAAACTCCCAATAACGATGCACAAAGATAAGCAACTCGAACCAATGAGATTGCCAAATCCTTAGGCTGAAAGCCATCGAATCTACATCTACTATTCGATTATCTGAAAAACCCAACTCTAGACTTCCCGTGTGGAAAATTATAGGCACCCAGAGTTTAGGAAAGGAACAATAAACTCCAGGTCAGTCGTGGGACTAGTATGAGCAAAAAAAAAATAGTTATCTTTTAAAACGAACAACCAAGGATTTTAAAATTTAAATCCGCAATTCTTTTTAGAAAATGAAACTACCATAAGGCCTCCCGGCACACACACCATGCAATCGCACACTTGGGGGAGATTTCCCCTTATGATAGTCAAACATGCTTACTACGCAAAAATCTTTTTATTATTATTAGTGCATAGTGGATAACCTTTCGAAAGTATAATATTAATCTTAGCCAGCATAGGTACCATTATATTATGCCTGCTATAGCTACCATTTTAAATGGCAGGTTTTACAACTAAAATCGTACAGGGCGCGTATAGTTTCTTTGGATTTTCCAACAAATGGTCAGGCTATGGAACTTCCTATTGCCATATGGGAACGTCTTTGGAGTGATGCCCCGAGAACCTACCTGGCTCTCTGCCAACACAAGGCCGGTTACCCCCTTCCCAGGGAGTAAAACCTAAGATATGCCACCCCGGTCCTTTGGGACCTTTATACGAGGTACCTCTACACCAACAACATCACACAGTAATAAATATACAGTGTCCACATGAGTAAGTATGTATGCCCCATACCATGATACCACCCTTTTCCAGAAGGAATCGACATACCCTAAGGGAGCTACCCCTGAAACCTTGTCGCATCTTTCCTGTTTCGACCATTACCAGTTTGTGCGGCTCGATGAGGTTTCATCCACAAAGCTACACTTTTTCACAAAGTCATGATTTGATCACAAATGATCAACAAATGATCATCAACACACAGCAGCACTTAGCATGCCACACTAGCAAATTGGGAATGTATCACTAGTAACCATCAACTACATAACCTCTGAGCTCGTACGTCAGAGAAGGGTGTTAAGCTAAGAGAATAAATCTCCGCCACCAAACAGAAATGTATTTGATAGAAATCAGCTTTACATCTCAAAGTATAATGTCAAACACACATCCATACAAGTCTGTTCTGGGTTCGAACAGAACCGAAGGCACTTCCAAAGAAGCCCTTGCAATCCGGGTATTCACAATCCCGATCGGACTTCCCATCACTTTGGGAATCTCTATAGCGTAGCTACTCAGTGCAGCGACAATCGATAGGTCATCCTATCATTCTCGTAAATACCCGGTCTTCAAATGCTATCCATATACGTCGTATCATTATTCAGAATGGGTTATATGACACAAAGTCCTCTCCGGCTAAACCGAATAGTGAGCGTAATATTTAAAAACATATGGATATGGAATTTCAGTTAAGTCACAACTTATTACCCAAAGCCTTTCTTTAAATGGTTAAACAAATTACCATTTTAATACTTTAAACAAAAAGATTCACTTCACAAAGTTCACTAATCTTTTATCAAATTCATTAACAATATTAAACAAAAGATCTGTCTTTGATATCCTTTTTTGTTTGAAAACAACGTTTCACAAATATTTCACGAAGATTCTTTTATAGGTTTCGAAATAATTTCTTTTCAAATCTTTTAGATAAGAGATACCCCATTTATTTCAAATAAGGTTCAACTATCTTCCACAAAGATTAATCCCTAGCTTTCAAAACTATTTCAATTCCATTTCTCACTTGAAATCTTTTAACACAAATTTGAAATCCTTTCCTTATATGAAAGCTATTAGTATTTGAAAACAAATAGTTTTCGTTTTGGAAAAATATGATTACATTTATATAAGTTAAAGCCCTTGAGTTAGATTTAAATTATCAAAACAATACCTCTAAAATGATTTAACCCATATATAACTTGTATAACATCTTTAAACCATAATTTCTAAACATAGAATTCAATTTCAAATTTTGAATTTAAATTTAAATCAAATTATTTAAATTTCAAAACTTTATCAAGTTATTCAAAATATCTTTTATCCTCAAAATCCCTTTTCACAAACTTTTCATATTCAACACAATTCCATTTCCAAAACCGTTTGGATTTAAAATTCAACTTTTAAAACTATTCAAATATCCGTGACTTAATTGATTTCCACGTGCAATCCATATTTTTGTGTGTATAAGTGTGGTACAGGGGTTTTACACAATAAAAGTGCAACGTCATCAATCAGTACATATTTAAATACAGCAATATATTTGACAAGCGGTATAAACTATAACGCTCATCTTTCATTCACAGATCACAGATATATATATCACAGATAATGAATTACATTAAACACAGCCAAAATCAAACAGATCATCACAGTCAGGGATATCAAACAATTCAATCATCCAATAGAATCCAACATTCATAAGTAAGATCAGTTAGTTGTCTGATTAATTTGAATCATATTAATTACTTATGAATTACTAATCCTGGTTAATTAACATTAATAAATTACAAATCATTTTGATTAATTTTAATCATTTATTAATTAACCATTGATTATTAAATTTATTCTTAATTACTTACCTTGATTTAATTAATCACCTTAATTAATTATCCTTAAATTAATTATTGTTTAATCACTTGATTAATCTACCTCTAATCATAAATTAACCATCCTTAATTATTTCGTTAAGTACTTATATTTAAGTGATTAAATACCCTTAATTTAATTACACAAAGTAATTATCTTTTAAAGATTGTTAAGTACTTATAGAGCAGACAATGTTGTGCAAGGGAGGCTATAATTGGTGTAAGCTTCCTTTGTTTTACTATTATTATTTTTATATGATCGGATTTTTTTCCTTCCTGCCTCCTTCTTTGACCAAGCAAGATTTTGTTTGGAGGCTGAAATGATTCTTGCTATTTCGGCTGTAATGATTTTTTTGTAACTGAGAATAGATAGAAACAAATGCATATGTTTCTTTTCAAGGTTACATACTTATCTCACTTGATTTTTGTTTGTAGATATTTATTTTGTCTTGCACACACGAACTTGTCATGTTTTGCATAATATACATATCAAATAAATTACATAGATATATTTTTATAAATTCAAATTATTTTTAAACATTTAATTAAAATTTATATTCAAATTCAATATATATATTTAAATCGATTCATATACGCACATATACATATATATTCACATATATATAAGTTTTAAATTCAAATGATTTTTAAAACATTTATTACTTCAATCAAAAGAAATTGAAATTTTTTTTATTCATATAAATTAACACATATCTTATTTGTTTTGAAACTCTTCGCATTAAATTCCAAAAGTTCAAATAAGTTACCATATTTAAATTCGTCTTTAAACTGGGATCGTTACAGATTCCCCCTTAAGAAATTTCATCCCCGAAATTTGGCAGGGAGATAACAAAGATAGATGAAAGATAGAGAAATATCTTTCCTAATCAAACTGGATGTCAATTCTGCATTTGGCTTACCAAATCAGAATATCAACAATATGAGAACAAACTCATACAATTATTTCACAAGATACTCAGGTCACTAGATCTACGAATATGCAGGGGCACTGGTTAGTTCGAAAGGATAACTAATCGTTCGTAGAACACATCGGATCCCCAGAGAATAGATTGATAGATTCAATCTTCTACAATTTCTCAAACATTAGATATGGATTCCAAACTCAGGTTGGAATACCCCAAGGTATATACCGACTTGTCCCTCTTCAGACTTGGATCCACACAAGAAACATAATTTCAAATTTGGTTTTAACCGATATCGTTTTATTGATACAATTCAAATTTAGCTTCATATTTGTTAATAAATTTTACTCAATTTAAGGTTTCCAATTTATTTAGAATTTTCAATTCCAAATTTCAAATTCATCAAGGTTTTAAGATGAAAAGCTGATAAGAAACCGATGAAGATATGAAGTAAGAATTTTCTACGACGATTCGTAGGGCCACCATCACACCGAAGCTTCTTTCTGGAGCTGTCACGAAGATATCAAATAATTCGAAATCGAATCGAAGGAGATTGATAGAGAAAATTGTTTCCACTGTCGCAGGGTATTGACCATTTGTGGTGGTACTCCTTTGTCCCCTATCTCGTCTTCTTCTTGCACTCATATTCATTATCAGTGGATAGTAAGAGAATTCATAGAGGCATACAGACGGATATCTTAGGGATATACTCATTCTAGGGTATACTTCACCTTATCTCTAATGAGTTACTTAATGTGTTATACTCCTGAGCTAAAGTTTTAACCTTCAGCTCTGATACCAAATGTCACGGTCAAGGCTTTTCAACCATCGACAGCGGCCCTTTCGACTGGTAGGCTTTCCAACCATCCCAGCCCCACCGTGGCAGACACTGGTACCCTGCCCTTGCTTTTACGGCCAGCCTTTCGACTGTCACGCCTTACGGCTAACCAACCCCTTAAAGAGGACGTGTAGGGGTAAGAGTCTCCTACTCGCCACCAAACAAAAAGCGGGAACCCCCCATCACGTTTCACCTAGATAAGCAAGGTCAGTCATGGGACTTGTATGAGCAAACAAAAACAGTTTATCTTTTAAAACGAACAACCAAGGATTTTAATATATAAATCCGCAATTCTTTTTAGAAAATGAAACTACCATAAGGCCTCCCGGCACACACATCATGCAATCGCACACTTGGGGGAGATTTCCCCTTATGATAGTCAAACATGCTTACTACGCAAAAATCTTTTTATTATTATTATTAGCGCATAGTGGAAAACCTTTCGGAAGTATAATATTAATCTTAGCCAGCATAGGTACCATTATATTATGCCTGCTACAGCTACCATTTTAAATGGCAGGTTCTACAACTAAAACCGTACATGGTGCGTATTGTTTCTTTGTATTTTCCAACAAATGGTCAGGCTAAGGAACTTTCTATTGCCACATGGGAACTGCCCTGGAGGGACGCTCCGAGAACCTACCCGGCTCTCTGCCAACACAAGGCTGGTTACCCCCTTCCCGGGAAGTAAAACCTAAGATATGCCACCCCCGGTCCTTTGGGACCTTTATACGAGGTACCTCTGCACCAACAACATCACACAGTAATAAATATAAAGTGTCCACATGAGTAAGTATCCGGGCTCCATACCATGATACCACACTTTTCCAGAAGGAATGGACATACCCTAGGGGAGCTACCTCTGAAACCTTGCCACATCTTTCCTGTTTCGACCATTATCGGTTTGTGAGGCCCGATGAGGTTTCGTCCACAAAGCTATACTTTTTCATAAAGTCATGCTTTGATCACAAATGATCAACAAATGATCATCAACACACAACAACACTTAACATTCCACACTAGCAAATTGGGAATCTATCACTAGTAACCATCAACTACATAACCTCTGAGCTCAAACGTCTCAAAGAAGGGCGTTAAGCTAAGAGAATAAATCTCCGCCACCAAAAAGAAACATATTTGATAGAAACCAGCTTTACATATCAAAGAGTAATGTCAGACACACATCCATACAAGTCTTTTCCGGGTTCGAACAGAACCGAAGGCACTTCCGAAGAAGCCCTTGCAATCCGGGTTCACAATCCCGATCAGACTTCCCATCACTTAGGGAATCTCTACACCGTAGCTACTCGGTGAAGAGACAACCAATAGGTCATCCTATCGTTCTCGCAGATACCCGGTCTTCAACATCGGTCTTCAAATGCTATCCATATATGTCGTATCATTATTCGGAATGGGTTATATGACACAAATTCCTCTCCCGGCTAAACCGAATAGTGAGCGTAATATTTAAAAACATATGGATATGGGATTTCAGTTAAGTCACAACTTATTACCCAAAACCTTTCTTTTAAATGGTTAAACAAATTACCATTTAATCCTTTAAACAAAAAGATTCACTTCACAAAGTTCACTAATCATTTATCAAAATTGATTAACAATATTAAACAAAAGATCTGTCTTTGAGGTCCTCTTTTGTTTGAAAACAACGTTTCACAAATATTTCACGAAGATTCTTTTATAGGTTTCGAAACAATTTCTTTTCAAATCTTTTAGATAAGAGATACCCCGTTAATTTCGAATAAGGTTCAACTATCTTCCACAAAGATTAATCCCTAGCTTTCAAAACTATTTCAATTCCATTTCACACTTGAAATTTTTAACACAAATTTGAAATCCTTTCCTTATACGAAAGCTATTATTATTTGAAAATAAATAGTTTTCGTTTCGGTAAAATCTGATTACATTTATACAAGTTAAAGCCCTTGAGTTAAATTTAAATTCTCAATACAATACCTGTAAAATGGTTTAACCCATATATAACTTGTATAACATCTTTAAACCATAGTTTCCAAACATAGAATTCAATTTCAAATTTTGAATTCAAATTTAAATCAAATTATTTAAATTTCAAAACTTTATCAAGTTATTCAAAATAACTTTTATCCTCAAAATCCCTTTTCACAAACTTTTCATATTCAACACAATTCCATTTCCAAAACCGTTTGGATTTAAAATTCAACTTTTAAAACTATTCAAATATCCGTCACTTAATTGATTTCCACGTGCAATCCATATTTTTGTGTGTATAAGTGTAGTCCAGGGGTTTTACACAATAAAAGTGCAACATCATCAATCAGTACATATTTAAATACAGCAATATATTTGACAAGCGGTATAAACTATAACGCTCATCTTTCATTCACAGATCACAGATATATATATATCATAGATAATGAATTACATTAAACATAGCTAAAATCAAACAAATCATCACAGTCAGGGATATTAAACAATTCAATCATCCAATAGAATCCAACATTCATAAGTAAGATCAGTTAGTTGTCTGATTAATTTGAATCATATTAATTACTTATGAATTACTAATCCTGGTTAATTAACTTTAATAAATTACAAGTCATTTGACTAATTTTAATCATTTATTAATTAATCATTTATTAATTAACCATTGATTATTAAATTTATTCTTAATTACTTACCTTGATTTAATTAATCACCTTAATCAATTATCCTTAAATTAAATATTGTTTAATCACTTGATTAATCAACCTCTAATCATAAATTAACTATCCATAATTATTTTATTAAGTATTTATCTTAAATTGATTAAATACTCTTAATTTAATTACACAAAGTAATTATCTTTTGAATCAATTACATTAATAAATTTACAATCAACTGATTACATTAACAAATTATTCTTTAAGTAATTAAGTAAGTAACCTTAAATTAATTACCTTAATTAATTAATCAATTGATTGTTCCTTTAATTAACCACCTTAAAGATAAACCATTTTATCTTAATTCATTAGTTAATTTCATCATCCAAATTAAATGCTCGAAATTATTTTATACCAAAATATTAATTAATTAAAGTTCAATACGCTTACCATAATCACCTTCTTAATTCAAAAATTATTAAACCCCATTTGAAAATACTTAGAAATTTATTCATTATCATCATATCATTTCAAAATCAATTTATTTTTCAAACCAATTTAAAATATCTAGCCTTAACATTTAACCCTTGAAACTTGTTTTAAAATCTTTTCTAATAATTCTAATTTGGAAATTTATTTGATTTCTTATACTTTAAAACTTTGAATAAAATTTGCTTGAAACTTTGTACACTTTCTATTGCCTTTAAAACTGAACAAAATTTACATTAAAACTTTAAAGCTTCTTGTATTTTAAAATGCCTGTATAATCACACAAAATTCCTGAGCCTCTGTCGTGCCACTCGCGATCCATTCATGCCCAAAATTTCTTTTCCCTGAGACGATTACTCGAATGCTTCGAGTCCATCCCCTATTCACATGCGCTTTAACTCGAGCTCCTGTACCTTCTTCTTCCCCAACACTTTAACCCAGATACGTACATAAGCACGTACACGTGCACGAACTTCACGACTAACTCCGGTCAACGCTGCAACCACCCTAGCATCATCAGTGATCACCCAAATCAATTCGAACAACCCAATATACCTAATTTTGCCTAAATCAAAATCGAACGAATCAGAGTCCAATTTTTCTTTCCTGAAGCCCAACTTGATCATAAAACTCAATCCACTCCGCCGCGTGACGACGCCAGAGGTTACACCACTTCAACCATAGCTACCCCAAAGATCCCCGAAGTTCTTCCCCCCAGTCCAATGGATTCCGATGCATTGACGAGGTGGTACTGACGAGGTTTGGTGATCTTGATAATCATTGGGTTTAAATCGTAATTCTACTCCGATCACCCACTACGGTGATCTGAAAATTTAGCGAGTATTTTTCCTAGACTCTACGACCTCTCGGCTAGCTACAGCTCCAATCACGAGAATAACAAAGTCGCCAACCACCGTAGTTTGCCCAAATAATCAAATTCGTTCATCTCGCGATTTTCTCACCCAAAATCTAGATTTTTATTTTAAAAATCATGATTCGTAAAGGTGAACAAGTTCATACATTCAAAACTTAAATTTTTATCAATTACATTTTTACAAAAAATGAGATTCCACTGTATTTTGACATTTTTCGGAAAAACTATTTATCTTTAGGGCCTCCAAATATTTTTAGGAAAGAGATCTTGACAATTCTAACAAATTTCCTTTAAATATTAAGATCAATAGTTGACCAGAGGGTGAGTTCTCGATTTCCAAACAGGATTGAACCCTGTAATACTTTAGAACAGAGACATTTACTTGTATACAGACAGGCACAAGCATATACATCTATACAGAAGTTCATATTCATGCAAGCATTTTTTATATCATTCATTCATAGATCATCAGATGCAAACCCAAAAGATGAATGTATAATTTTATGTGTTTGCTCACCTTGATTTTAGGAAAAAGAACAGAGCTTGCCATGTTGTAACAACCTATGAACCGCTAGCAAAACAAAATCCTTTCTTTAATCTTCTTGGTCTCTGGTTTGCATTGATTTGTATTTCAACCATCGACAGCGGCCACTCTCGACTGGTAGGCTTTTCAACCATCCCAGCCCCACCGGGGCATACACTGGTACCCTGCCCTTGCTTTTACGGCCAGCCTTTTGACTGTCACGCCTTACAGCTAACCAACCCCTTAAAGAGGACGTGTAAGGGTAAGAGTCTCCTACTCGCCACCAAACAAAAAGCGGGAACCTCCCATCACGTTTCACCTAGATAAGCAAGGTCAGTCATAGGACTGGTAAGAGCAAACAAAAACAGTTTATCTTTTAAAATGAACAACCAAGGATTTTAAAATTTAAATCCGCAATGCTTTTTAGAAAGTGAAACTACCATAAGGCCTCCCGGCACACACACCATGCAACTGCACACTTGGAGGCGATTTCCCCTTATGATAGTCAAACATGCTTACTACGCAAAAATCTTGTTTTTATTATTATTTGTGCATAGTGGAAAACCTTTCGAAAGTATAATATTAATCTTAGCCAGCATAGGTACCATTACATTATGCCTGCTATAGCTACCATTTTAAATGGCAGGTTCTACAACTAAACCGTACAGGGCGCATATTGTTTCTTTGGATTTTCCAACAAATGGTCAGGCTAAGGAACTTCCTATTGCCATATGGGAACGCCTCTGGAGGGACGCCCCGAGAACCTACCCGGCTCTCTGCCAACACAAGGTCGGTTACCCCATTCCCGGGAAGTAAAACCTAAGATATGCCGCCCCCGGTCCTTTGGGACCTTTATACGAGGTACCTCTACACCAACAACATCACACGGTAATAAATATACAGTGTCCACATAAGTAAGTATCTGGGCTCCATACCATGATACCACCCTTTTCCAGAAGGAATGGACATACCCTAGGGGAGCTACCCCTGAAACATTGCTGCATCTTTCCTGTTTCGAGCATTACCGGTTTGTGAGGCTCGATGAGGTGTCATCCACAAAGCTACACTTTTTCACAAAGTCATGCTTTGATCACAAATGATCAACAAATGATCATCAACACGCAGCAGCACTTAGCATGCCACACTGGAAAATTAGGAATGTATCACTAGTAACCATCAACTACATAACCTCTGAGCTCGTACGTCTCAGAGAAGGGTGTTAAGCTAAGAGAATAAATCTACGCCACCAAACAGAAACGTATTTGATAGAAATCAGCTTTACATCTCAAAGTGTAATGTCAGACACACATCCATACAAGTCTGTTCCGGGTTCGAACAGAACCGAAGGCACTTCCAAAGAAGCCCTTGCAATCCGGGTTCACAATCCCGATCGGACTTCCCATCACTTAGGGAATCTCTATACCGTAGCTACTCGGTGCAGAGACAATCGATAGGTCATCCTATTGTTCTCGCAAATACCCGGTCTTCAGCATCGATCTTCAAATGCTATCTGTTGACCCGCCTTTTGTCAAAGCCATAAGTAGGCGGATTCAACCTAACTAACTTGACGACTATCGAGTTTGGAGTATGATGGATTTGATTTCGAAGGATGAAGTTTACTTGGATATGTCATTTGGTCAAGAAATGAAGGGGATTCATGGCACAAGTACTTCGTTCGGCCTACGAGTACGTTCGGCATAGTTGCCTCGTTCGGCATACGAGTACGCTCGGTCAGAGAGGAGCGCTCAGCATCAAGTATCGCTCGGCATCAGAAGAACGTTCGGCATTGAATGCCGTTCGGCCAAGACTAACGTTCGGCCTCCAAGGTGTACTCGGTGTAAAGTGTGTTCAGCAGTCAAAGGACACTCGGCATCCAGAGCATGTTCGGCCAAAGGAGCGTTCGGCCGAAGTAAACATTCAGCATAAGACCGTTCGGCATAAGGATATCGTCCGGCATCTAGAGGTCGTCTGGCATCGAGAGATAGTTAGGCATTGAATGCCGCTCGGCCAAATAATATCGTTCGGCCACCAAAGTTTGTTTGGCATTCTACGAACGTTCGGCGTAAGAATGCTCGGCATCCCCGAACGTTCGGCCAGCAAGATGTTTCAGCATCCTCCTCAACACAACTGTTCCAACTGTTGCTCGGCCTACTCGTTCGTCACGAAGGTTTCTGTTCGGCATTCCATCGTTCGACCTCCCTGGTCGGCGCGCCGTGCCTACACTCTTTGGACCGAATTATTCGACTACCAGGCCCACTAGGGAAGTCCAACCCACTCTCATCTATAAATAGGGAGGCAGGGGCATAGAGAAAGGGATCCTGATTCTCTCTCATGCTCTCTAACTCTCTATCCCCTAAGGCTAAGGCTAGCCTATCACTTTGTAACTGTAATCGATTGTTACAGCAATAAAAAAGAAATTACTGGAGTGGACGTAGGCCAGAGTAAGCCGAACCACTATAAATTCCGTGTCTTTACCGCTTTCATTTTAATTTCTGTTATTCTTCATATTAAATATCCTCTACATACATCCTACCAGTGAACTATGAGTGTTGTTTGGTACTTTCACTTGGATTTGGGTATTAGTGACCAATTTTGGCGCTAACATTTTGGTGCTTTCACTGAGAATTGAACTCAGGAATTTTGGAGATAGAAACTTGGATTTAAAAGAGCAATGGCTAGACCATCGACAAGGAAGCAAGTAATGGAAAGGAGCAATCAGGAGGGAAGTCAAGAGGCTTCCTCTGGAGAAGGAGCAGGTGGAGCATCCATTTACATCACTAGAGAGGAAATGGAGGCGATGATGAAAAGACAAGAGGAGATGATGCAGACTCTTCTTAGACAATTTGCACAAACAGAAAATGCAGGAGCTCAGATCCGTGGAGCTGGATCAGAAGCACTCAACCAGCAAGCAGAGGGAATAGCTCGGCAGGGGGCAACCCCCAATCAGCAAACATCTATCAATCCAGATGGATCTAGACTTGGGGGCATAGCACTAGGAAATGTTGAACCAACCCATGGAGGGATACCAGACGATGTTGTGCAACCCGACACCAACAGGAGTGCAGGAGTGCGAGATGAGGAGTATGTGCCAGAATTCCCTCATAAACTCGGGGGGCAGACCAGAGGCGATGGACAGGGATTACATCTTGGGGGCAACGACAGATTAGCGGAGATGGTTAGACGGGCTATGAGAGGTGGATTGGTAAATAGAGACTTGGAGGATGTAAATAGGAGTCCCTTTACTCCTACTATCAGGCAAGCTAGGAACCCACCCGAATTTAAGCTACCAAATTTGGAAATGTATAATGGGAAGGCGGATCCAACGGTTCATCTGACGAAATACATAAGGCATATGGAGGTACTGGGGGCATCGGATGAGGTCATGGCTCGATGCTTCCCATTGTATTTGACAGATATCGCAGCTATGTGGTTTAGACAGCTGGAGAATGGTTCTATCGGCACATGGACGGAGCTAATTGAGAGGTTTATGAGACAGTTTCGGGTCCACATAGTTAGACCCAAGAACGTGATGACTCTGACATCTATGAAACAATGGAAAGGGGAATCGCTCAGGGACTTCTTAACCAGATTCAATGCAGCGGTAGCCTCAGTGGATCGACCCGATCCGTCAATGGTTTTGATGGCAGCCGTCTCGGGAATCGCGGATAACTCGGATTTCAAAATATCATTGGAACGGGACCCACCGAGGGATCTCGGGGAGTTCTATCATGAGGCGGAAAGGTTCTTGAGACAGGAGGATGCGCAGGCTGAGAGAGTAGGGAGAGAGGCTGAAGCTTACGCAGTGAGGGGTGGAGGTCTATCCAGGGAGGATCTAAGTAAAGATGATAAAGGGAAAAGGAAAACGAATGGAAATGGTGGCACTTCGAAGAAACCTCGGAGGGAGTCAAAGTTTTCTTCTTACACAGATTTAACTGAGACTCTAGAAAGGATTTACTTGGACACTCGAGGGCGGCTCCAATACCGAAGGCCAGCAAAGAGAGAGCCTTCAGAATACGAACGGACATCGGGAAAGCATTGCCAATTCCATGAGCTGGATGGGCACAACACAAATGACTGTAGGCATTTGAGGGATATCATTGAGGAGCATGTAAGGAATGGTCACCTACAGCAATATGTCAGGTATCGAACTACGGTAGGGGAGCAAGAGCAGCCACCACCTACCTCTAGCAATGGCGGCATTGGGTCTGGTCAACGCTGGTTTACTATCAACTAAACAGGTTCATGGTTTTGAATAAGTAATAGAACTCAAAGTAATACGGCTAGGTCACTTACACACGTACGGGATTGAGGACGGTCCCTAGGCGTGCTCTGAGATAACTGAAAACCGTACTACTTGAGTCTATGAAATTCTGCTTTCTTTCTAGTTTTCTGCAAACTTTGGTTCTCTCTTTCGTATTTCGGACATTTACTATTCTTTGGTATGGTTTTGGAGTTTGGATTGAACTCCCGATTTGGTTGGTTTTTTCTTGGTTTCCCATTCTGGTTTGGATGTTTGATTTTTGGTACGGATTTCTGGTTTTATATTTGGTTTTGGATCAATGTAATAAACAGTTCAGGTTTTATAATTACTGCCCCGACCGGGGAGACGGGGCAATGGTCACAAGTTACGAGTCCCTTCGCCGGGGAGCGAAGAAATGGACTCGGGCAGGATATAAAAAGTCCTTGACCGGAGAGTCGAGGACGGAGAATATAAAAAGTCCTTGACCGGAGAGTCGAGGCCGGAGAATATAAAAAGTCCTTGACCGGAGAGTCGAGGACGGAGAATATAAAAAGTCCTTGACCGGAGAGTCGAGGCCGGAGAATATAAAAAGTCCTTGACCGGAGAGTCGAGGCCGGAGAATATAAAAAGTCCTTGACCGGAGAGTCGAGGCCGGTGAATATAAAAGGTCCTTGACCGGAGAGTCGAGGCCGGAGAATATAAAAAGTCCTTGACCGGAGAGTCGAGGCCGGTGAATATAAAAAGTCCTTGACCGGAGATTCGAGGCCAGAGAATATAAAAAGTCCTTGACCGGGGAGTCAAGGCCGGTGAATATCAAAGTCTTTGACTAGAGAGTCGAGGCCGGAGAACATACAAGCCCGTGATGGAAAAGTCAAGGCTGGAACAGGATAACGCGACCCAGCGAGGTCTATAGATTCAAGGTTAAGCCCAGAGAGGTCATGGATTTGATAGTATGGTTAAAAAAAGGATATGGACTTTGGATATTGGATTTGAGGCTATTCAAAACACACCTTCCAATAGCAAGGCATGTTTTGGGGGGCAAGTGTTGACCCGCGTTTTGTCAAAGCCATAAGTAGGCGGATTCAACCTAACTAACTTGACGACTATCGAGTTTGGAGTATGATGGATTTGGTTTCGAAGGATGAAGTTTACTTGGATATGTCATTTGGTCAAGAAATGAAGGGGATACATGGCACAAGTACTTCGTTCGGCCTACGAGTACGTTCGGCATAGTTGCCTCGTTCGGCATACGAGTACGCTCGGACAGAGAGGAGCGCTCGGCATCAAGTATCGCTCCGCATCAGAAGAACGTTCGGCATTGAATGCCGTTCGGCCAAGACTAACGTTCGGCCTCCAAGGTGTACTCGGTGTAAAGTGTGTTCAGCAGTCAAAGGACACTCGGCATCCAGAGCATGTTCGGCCAAAGGAGCGTTCGGCCGAAGTAAACATTCAGCATAAAACCGTTCGGCATAAGGATATTGTTCGGCATCTAGAGGTCGTCTGGGATCGAGAGATAGTTAGGCATTGAATGCCGCTCGGCCAAATAATATCGTTCGGCCACCAAAGTTTGTTCGGCTTTCTATGAACGTTCGGCGTAAGAACGCTCGGCATCCCCGAACGTTCGGCCAATAAGATGTTTCATCATCCTCCTCAACACAACTGTTCCAACTGTTGCTCGGCCTACTCGTTCGGCACGAAGGTTTCTGTTTGGCATTCCATCGTTCTGCCTCCCTGGTCGGTGCGCCGTGCCTACACTCTTTGGACCGAATTATTCGACTACCAGGCCCACTAGGGAAGTCCAACCCACTGTCATCTATAAATAGGGAGGCAGGGGCACAGAGAAAGGGATCCTGATTCTCTCTCCCACTCTCTATCCCTTAAGGCTAAGGCTAGCCTATCACTTTGTAACTGTAATCGATTGTTACAGCAATAAAAAAAAATTTACTGGAGTGGACGTAGGCCAGAGTAAGCCGAACCACTATAAATTCCGTGTCTTTACCGCTTTCATTATAATTTCTGTTATTCTTCATATTAAATATCCTCTACATACATCCTACCCGTGAACTATGAGTTTTGTTTGGTACTTTCACTTGGATTTGGGTCTTAGTGACCAATTTTGGCGCTAACACTATCCATATACGTCGTATCATTATTCGGAATGGGTTATATGACACAAAGTCCTCTCCCGGCTAAACCGAATAGTGAGCGTAATATTTAAAAACATATGGATATGGGATTTCAGTTAAGTCACAACTTATTACCCTAAACCTTTCTTTTGAGTAGTTAAACAAATTACCATTTTAATCCTTTAAACAAAAAGATTCACTTCACAAAGTTCACTAATCTTTTATCCAAATTCATTAACAATATTAAACAAAAGATCTGTCTTTGAGATCCTCTTTTGTTTGAAAACAACATTTCACAAATATTTCACGAAGATTCTTTTATAGGTTTCGAAACAATTTCTTTTCAAATCTTTTAGATAAGAGATACCCCGTTAATTTCAAATAAGGTTCAACTATCTTCCACAAAGATTTATCCCTAGCTTTCAAAACTATTTCAATTCCATTTCACACTTGAAATCTTTTAACACAAATTTGAAATCCTTTCCTTATATGAAAGCTATTATTATTTAAAAACAAATAGTTTTCATTTCGGAAAAATATGATTACATTTATACAAGTTAAAGCCCTTGAGTTAAATTTAAATTCTCAAAACAATACCTTTAAAATGGTTTAACCCATATATAACTTGTATAACATCTTTAAACCATAGTTTCCAAACATAGAATTCAATTTCAAATTTTGAATTCAAATTTAAATCAAATTATTTAAATTTCAAAACTTTATCAAGTTATTCAAAATAACTTTTATCCTCAAAATCCCTTTTCACAAACTTTTCACATTCAACACAATTCCATTTCCAAAACCATTTGGATTTAAAATTCAACTTTTAAAACTATTCAAATATCCGTGACTTAATTGATTTCCATGTGCAATCCATATTTTTGTGTGTATAAGTGTGGTCCAGGGGTTTTACACAATAAAAGTGTAACATCATCAATCAGTACATATTTAAATACAACAATATATTTGACAAGCGGTGTAAACTATAACACTCATCTTTCATTCACAGATCACAGATATATATCACAGATAATGAATTACATTAAACACAGCTCAAATCAAATAGAGCATCACAGTCAGGGATATCAAAAAATTCAATCATCCAATAGAATCCAACATTCATAAGTAAGATCAGTTAGTTGTCTGATTAATTTAAATCAGATTAATTACTTATGAATTACTAATCCTAGTTAATTAACATTAATAAACTACAAATCATTTTGATTAATTTTAATCATTTATTAATTAACCATTGATTATTAAATTTATTCTTAATTACTTACCTTGATTTAATTAATCACCTTAATTACTTATCCTTAAATTAATTATTGTTTAATCACTTGATTAATCAACCTCTAATCATAAATTAACTATCCTTAATTATTTTATTAAGTACTTATCTTTAAGTGATTAAATACCCTTAATTTAATTACACAAAGTAATTATCTTTTCAATCAATTATATTAATAAATTTACCGTCAACTGATTACATTAACAAATTATTCTTTAAGTAATGAAGTAAGTAACCTTAAATTAATTACCTTCATTAATTAATCAATTAATTGTTCCTTTAATTATCCACCTTAAAGATAAACCATTTTATCTTAATTCATTACTTAATTTCATCATCCAAATTAAATGCTCGAAATTATTTTATACCAAAATATTGATTAATTAAAGTTTAATATGCTTACCATAATCACCTTCTTAATTCAAACATTATTAAACCCCATTTGAAAATACTTAGAAATTTATCCATTATCATCATATCGTTTCAAAATCAATTTATTTTTCAAACCAATTTAAAATATCTAGCCTTAACATTTAACCCTTGAAACTTGTTTTAAAATCTTATCTAATAATTCGAATTTGGAAATTTATTTGATTTCTTATACTTTAAAACTTTGAATAAAATTTGCTAGAAACTTTATACACTTTCTATTGCCTTTAAAACTGAACAAAATTTACATTATAACTATAAAGCTTCTTGTATTTTAAATGCCTGTATAATCACACAAAATTCCTACGCCTCTCCCGTGCCACTCACGATCCATTCATGTCCAAAATTTCTTTTCCTTGAGACGATTACTCGAATGCTTCGAGTCCACCCCCTGTTCACATGCGTTTTAACTCAAGCTCCTCTACCTTCTTCTTCCCCAACACTTCAACCCAGATACATACATAAGCACGTACACATGCACGAACTTCACGACCAACTCCAATCAACGCCGCAGCCACCCAAGCATCATCGGTGATCACCCAAATTAATTCGAACAACCCAATATACATAATTTTGCCTAAATCAAAATCGTGCGAATTCGAGTCCAATTTTTCTTTCCTGAAGCCCAACTTGATTACAAAACTCAATCCACTCCGCCGCATGACAATGCTAGATGTTACACCACTTCAACCACAGCTACCCCAAAGATCCCCGAAGTTCTTCCCTCGATCCAATGGATTCCGATGCATTGACGAGGTGGTACTGACGAGGTTTCCTGATCGTGACAATCATTGGGCTTAAACCCTAATTCTACTCCGATCACCCACTACGGTGATCTGAAAATTTAGCGAGTATTTTTCCTGGACTCTACGACCTCTCGGCTAGCTACAGCTCCAATCACAAGACGAACAAAGTCACCAACCACCGTAGTTTGCCCAAATAATCAAATTCGTTCATCTCGCGATTTCTCACCCAAAATCGCACTAAAAATTTGGATTTTTATTTTAAAAATCATGATTCATACAGGTGAACAAGATCATACATTCAAAATTTAAATTTTTATCAATTACATTTTTACAAAAAATGAGATTCCACTGTATTTTGACATTTTCCAAAAAACTATTTATCTTTAGTGCCTCCAAAGATTTTTAGGAAAGAGATCTTGACAATTCTAACAAATTTCCTTTGAACATTAAGATCAATAGTTGAGCAGCGGGTGATTTCTCGATTTTCAAACAGGATTGAACCCTGTAATACTTTAGATCAGAGACATTTACTTATATACAGACAGGCACAAGCATATACATCTATACAGAAGTTCATATTCATGCAAGCAT
This sequence comes from Allium cepa, assembly GCA_030765085.1. NCBI lineage: Eukaryota > Viridiplantae > Streptophyta > Magnoliopsida > Asparagales > Amaryllidaceae > Allium > Allium cepa. The sequence continues at coordinate 611,577,567 of CM060934.1, forward strand.
TTTTTATATCATTCATTCACAGATCATCGGATGCAAACCCAAAAGATGAATGTATAAGTTTAAGTGTTTGCTCACCTTGAATTTAGGAAAAAGAACAAAGCTTGCTATGTTGTAACAGCTGTGAACTGCTAGAAAAACGAAATCCTTTCTTTAATCTTTTTGGTCTCTGGTTTGCATTGATTTGTATTTTTGTTAAGTGAATTTTTGTTTAAATTTGAGATGATGCTTCCTTCAGTTTTTTTTGCTTAGTTTTGAACGAACTAGAATAGGATAGGAAGATACATATATAGAGCAGACAGTAATGTGCATGGGAGGCTATAACTGGTGTAAGCTTCCTTTGTTTTGTTATTTTTTTTATATGATCGAATTTTTTTCCTTCCTACCTCCTTCTTTGACCAAGCAAGATTTTGTTTAGAGGCTGAAATGATTCTTGCTATTTCGGCTGAAATGATTTTTTTATGCTGAGAATAGATAGAAATAAATGCATATGTTTCTTTTCAAGGTTACATACTTATCTTACTTGATTTTTGTTTGTAGATATTTATTTTGTCTTGCATACACAAACTTGTCATGTTTTGCATAATATACATATCAAATAAATTACATAGATATATTTTTATAAATTCAAATTATTTTTAAACATTTACTTCAAATTTATATTCAAATTCAATATATATATATATATATATATATTTAAATCGACTCATATATGCACATATACATACATATTCACATATATATAAGTTTTAAATTCAAATGATTTTTAAAACATTTATTGCTTCAATCAAAAGAAATTGAAATTTTTTTAATCATATAAATTAACGCATATCTTATTTGTTTTGAAACTTTTCACATTAAATTCCAAAAGTTCAAATAAGTTACCATATTTAAGTTCGTCTTTAAACTGGGATCGTTACAAGAGGGAGGTGGGAAGTACGCATGGAATGATTCAGGGCTGATGATATGCATGACATTGGTGGAATGAGCTGTTGTAGTGAAACTGAATCTAAGCAATATTGTTGGAAAAAGGTTGTATCTTTGTGTATGGACATTTCTTATATCTCATCTTATACTCTACGACAATTTTTCATGGGCATGGCTATATGCATAGCTTGTAAATATATCTAGATAATAAAGTTCATAATCCATTATGTGCGGAAGTACATCAGTTGCACTTGTATAACAAATTGCTGATGTTAGAATGATTATTTGGCAGACCTGATATAGCTTACTACAAATTTTGTCTACTTAATTGATGTTGTAGCTGCATGACAGATTTTCTTATCTGTCTTTCACTTGTTAATTGACATATCTTTTGGAATGGTTTTCTTTGACACTTTCTACAAGTTTTGTCAACTTAATATATGGTGTAGCCATATGACAGATTCTCTTATTTGTCTTTTGCTTGTAACTGATATGTCTTTTGGAAATGGTTTTCTTACACACTTTCTACTAAAGGTATTATGGAGATCCTTTAATCTTGGAAATTTAACTAGTACACTCGATGCAAATTTACACATGATCGATTACAAATAAAATTTGCAAAGTGATCTTTATAATATTGGCATGCATGCCATGCGATGTAACTTATCTTTGTGATTTAAATTACATAGTGGTGCATATTGTTATTGATCTTATTATTATGTCATTTACTTTTCAAGCTTTCCTTAGAGGAAAATATATTTTCACATATTTTCAACATTTGTTGTAATTTTGGGAACAGAGGAAGCAGCAATAGTGGATCTACCAAGTTTCATGTACAGTGGAAAGTTGTCAATCAGCGAAGCACCTTTAGTTCTTGATGTGCTTATGGCTGTCGATAAGTTTGAGGCTGCTTCTTGCATGTGGTACTGTAGTCAGTTATTAACAAGTCGGCCAATGACCCCAGACTGCATTGCTTTATTTGGATCTCCCTTGTAGCGTCTCAATGGCTTCTGTGTACAACCATTGACCAATTCTGCCAGACTCTTTCTTGCCAATAAATACAGCGACATAAGCAAGTAAGATTTCATTTATTTTGTAGTTTATTGAGGTGCCCAGTAAATCATACCATCAATCTGTGTACGCATAGATTTCAAGATGAAGTGATGGACCTTCCTCTAGCAGCAATAGAAGCAATACTTAGCAGCAACAACCTTCAAATAGCATTAGAAGATACAGTTTACGACTTTGTACTGAAATGGGCCTGCATTCAGTACCCAGAACTAGAGGAGAGACATGAAATACTAGGGTCTCAGTTAGGTCCTCTAATCTGTTTCCCTTCCATGACATGTAGAAAACTGAAGAAGGTCCTACAATGCAATGACCTAGATCAAGAATTTGCATCGAAGGCAGTCCTGAAACGCTCATCTTCAAAGCAGAAACGCCCTATATGCAAAGAGCCTTTCCTTAGTGTTAGTCCGTGAGATGATGGTTTTGATGACAACAGCCTTAGAATAGATTATAAAATATAAATAATAACAGTATATGTAACAACCCTGTATTTTGTAATTATTTTATTGTATATTTTAATTATTTTTAATGTAAGATTTTGATTTAAAAGCTTATTTTACTTATTTGAAATGATTAAATTTATTATTTAAATATAATCTTGATTTTTATATGAGTTATAATTTCAAACTTGTGTAAGTTGAATATTTGCCTGAAATGCTGATTTTGGTCAAAATAGTCAAACTGTGACTTTCAACTTAAAATTTTAAAAGTTTAATTTTTTTTCTTTTATTATGAAAGTACATAAAATTCTAAGAACACCACTTTTCGTTTCGTTGAAATCGGATGTAAATTGTGAAAGTTATACCCTTTACAATATTGTGCGTATATAGGGTTATTCAACAATGACTATTTTAAATTGTATAAGTTACTTCTTCTTTGTTATATTTTACTTTAATATGTGATAATATGTTATATTATGTATATTTTGACTTTTAAGTATTTTTAAAATGATAATATAATTTTTCTAAAGTTCATTTGAATTTATTTCTAATTTTAAAGCTTAGTCTACAATTTTAAGCCATTTTCTTAATTTAATTATATATAATTAAAATTTATTTATTTATTTTATGCACTCACTTTTATTTGCCGTGTTTTACTTTATTTTATTCATTTTACATGTATTTAAATTAAAGTAAATTTTTTCAAAGTATATTGAAATTATTTCTAATTCTTAAGTCAAGTTTTCATTTTCTGTGCTATTTTTCTTGTTTTAATCATATCTAATTAATATTTAATTATTAATATTTTGTTTATCTGTTATACTTTCGAATTTTAACTGAGATTTTAATTATTTTCAGTTATTTAGATGTATATAAATATATATGAGAAATTTGAAAGGGTTAAAGGCTAAGAAACGTAAAAACGTTTCACTGTTTCTTTTGCAGTTTCTTTTGTCATCAATACATCTGTTTTTTGGCATTTCCCTATACCATCTCCAGCCGACTTCCCTTGCTCATTTGTCACGAAATTTTTCTCTTTCTCAACCCTAAAAATCATGGCCTCCATCTTGAGAAAAAAATCTGGTAATGGCTACATCTTTTTCTACCGTTTTCTTTTCATTTTCTATGTATTTTGCCTAGTTTTCTATGCTTTCTGGATTGGCCTCTACCATCCACCATCACCACCATACTCTCCACCATCCCCTACCACTCTTCCTTGGCATCATCTCCAGCCATCATTTCAGATCCATCCATGGCCACACCTCTCTTGGTGACAAAACTCCACAAAATTGCGAATAATGTCCAAAACAATGCACTAGCCACCACTATTACTTCACCCCTTTCATCCACCACCTTGGCCACCACCATAGGCCGCTACCACCACCTTTTCCAGACCTTCCCACACCCCTCCATCTACTGTCCAAACCTGTACAAGTATGGCCAAGCCCCTCTTGACCCAAGGCCGAGCCTTGTTGTGCTAAAAAACTTCATATATGTTGCCTTGACCAATTGTATGCTTCTTGTTGTAACCCTACCACCCCATACTCCTTCTAGCCGTGAGTTATGGTGCCAAACCTGAGCAATATTATCATCATGGCTGAACCCAAGAACCTCCTAGGCCAAGCATTTGAATGGTTAAAGCAAGATCAAGTAATCTATTCCTTTGTTGCTTCGTATTTTCATTGTTTCAACATTGTTTTGCGTTGAATATTTATGTATATATTGTCTTGTTTTGGTTATTGTTTACAAGACAAATATCAATGCTCTCCATTCATTCAAATCAAAAGTCATGCTATATCGTGCTTGTCGTGCTTTTGGAATCGCACTTGTGTTTGTTGTTTTGGTCTTCAGCTTGAAAAAGTGAGTCTTTCTCACTCTGACATTTATACTTATGAAAAGTGAATTGATGACAAGTGTTTAGTAATAAAAAAAGTTTATGCAAGTTAATGATGATCATATGATATGCTATGCCATGTTATTACCATATTATTACCATGTTTAAACTGTTAATTTTCACCTGACATCTGATATATGACTGTATATTGTGATATTGACCTTGTTTATATTATTTCTGTATATGATCACACTGCAAGTTCCCTGTTAGAAAAAAATGTTATAGGATGAAATGATAGGCCTGAATGGTTTTAAATTTTTCATTTTGACTTGGTATTGTGGGTTTTAAATGATAAAACCCGGATTTTCTTTGTAAATTACGAGTTGAAATGATATATTACCTGTATCACTTTACCTAGCGTAGAAAATTATATACAGGCCCGTAGTTAAAATATGTTTTTCTAAAATTTTAAATATTTTAGAAATTTAATTATTATAATATTTTGATTTTAAATTTAAAAAAAAGGATTTTTGTAAATTATTATTGATTTTCTGAATAATTGTAAGTGCAATGAATTAATGAAAAAGTTAGAAATTTTGAACGTGATTTATTTTGGAAATTTTGATTTAATTATAATTGGAAATTTAATTGAATACGAAATTATGATAAATTTATGATAATTTGAATTTAAATGAATTAAAAGTGATTTTATATCATATTAATGATTTTTTTAACAAAGTTGAAATGTGAAATGAATGAATATTTTAAGTTGAAATTTTGAATATAACTAAAATTGGGAATTTATGAAATTGACTTAAAGGTAAACTTTTAGTTAAGTAAATAAAAATAAATTAAGTTATATTTGAGAATTTGAACATAAGTGTTAAGTTGAAATTTAATGTAATGGATTTAAAATTCAACATTGCATTTTAATAAGTGAATTAGTATTAAATCTTGATTTTTGAATGGAAATTTAACCCTGTAAAATCATGAACTTGAGGAAAATTAAATGATGTTATAAATGTGAAAATGTATGACTTTATAAGTTAAAAATGTTTTAATAAAAATATAACTAGTTGAGAAATTTTATTGAATATTTGAAGTTAATTGACTGCATTTTTGAAATGATATTAATTACAATGTAAATGATATTACAGCAATTGTAAATACTGTAGTTGATGATAATGAACTAAAAAAATACTATTGAAAAAAACTACTATAGAAATTGTTGTAAGTACTATGATTTTTGAATTTAACTAAGTTTATTTGAAATTTAAGAAAACTCTATTACAACATTTTTAAACGTTGTCTTTTGTTAAATTGAACTGTTTTGAATGTAACTTTCCGTAGAGTTTTCTAAATGATGCGAAAAGTGAATTTTCACTGTTTTGATAAACTTACGTGAATAAATGAACTTTGGAAGTTGAAATTTTTGGAAATTTAATAATTTAATTATTAAGCATAATAACTTCATTGAAATGAAAAAAAAAGAATTTTTGGAATATAAACTGTTTTAAAATATTAATTGAAATGGTATTTTAGATTGAATAAAATGAATAATGATTTGAAATGAATGAAGTTTTGAAGATACGATATTTTGATATATTAAAATGATTCGAAAATGAAATTTTGAAAGGATTTGATATTTTGATATATTAAAATGATTTGAAACGAAGTTTTGAAAGATATGATATTTTTGATATTAAATGATTTGAAAAACGGAGTTTGAAAGATAGGACATTTTGATATTAACATGATTTAAAAAGAAGTTCTGAAAGATATGATATTTTGGAACTGAAAGGTAGTGTTGAAAGGGTATGAAAATTTAATATATTGAAATGGTTAGAAATGACTTGATATTTATTTAGATAAATATTTGAATTGAAAGATATTTTACGATGATATATTGAAATGGTTTTGGAAATGATTTAATCTTTATTTTGATAAAGATTTGGATTGAAAAGGATATTTCATTTTGAAGTATAAAATATTGTTTTAAAGTTATAACTACGGGTTATAATAACAATTGGTGGTTAAAGAGACCGGAATCAGATATTGTCTTATAGCCGGTCAATACCGAAAACCACTTTAACAACTGTGTACGCGGTGGAGATTCCAGAATGAAGTAGGATGGTGGCGACGTTCTCAAGGTATATTACGTGACCCAACTCCCGTGAGTTGGCAAATATGACTTAAACAGGAGCTATACCGGGGTACACAAAGGGTCGCACCCTTTCATCGAGCATGCTCCATCGGAAACCATTCTATTACTTTTGTGATTCGATTCGGTGGCGCCACTTTTGATTCGGGGGTATTGTTCGAGGTGGGCGGAAGCTGCTGGCTTGGCGTCACCACCGGTCCGGGAGTGCAAACGGTGTATCCACCCTGGCATTTCCTCGCGTGCCGTGTCATATCCTTATATCGAGCCCACTACGATTTTGGTTTTAAAGATCCGACCGCGTTAAGGTTCACCATCCCCTTAACGCTATTTTCTATATGATTATACTTTACTGATTAGACACTACCGTATATAGCGTATATTACTACATAGTAAATAGTTTAACGGATCCTTAGAGGATGGGCGGTCCCAAGCATCCTTTAAGTTACTGATGCATTTTGTTACTGTTCACTTGAGTTGATTTACAGTTTATAAGTATTTATGTCCCGACTCGAGGGTTTTGTGTTTTGCTTTACGCTCGGGTCAGATTGATTGAGTTAGCATTCAAGATTCACCTTCGGCGTTGGAGCTTTCCTTGAAGATCCAGCTATCTATTTTGTTTCAGTATCCAGTGGTTCGGTGATGTATCTGATTTGTATCTGATGTATCCTGTTACTCTTCTGTTGTATCTTATTTAACTCTGATGTATCTTATATTTACATAGTAGCTTTATGAACTACTATCTCTGTTACTTCCGCTGCATTATTATTACTCTGTGTCTGTGATCTGTGATTTTTATTTACTGTATATTCTGAGATTTGCCAAATTTTTAATTACAACGCGGTATTTTGAGCAATTCAATTCCGGCATGAGTGTCTACCTATACACTTATAATGGATGCGAATGGTTGAAAATACCTGGTTGTTACAGTTGGTATCAGAGCTTTGGTAGCTCTAGGCAAAACTCAGCATATGGAGTGAATGTATTTACAGAATCACTTTCGTTCGAGTTTGAATCTTTCTCTTTTGACTCGATTCCTTTGTATTTTGGAACGTTCCCTACAGTTCCAAAATCCATTCGTATCCCTCACTATTCATCTTCTTTTGACACTGGAGTATTCCATAACTCCGCTTCGAATGATCTTTCTAGCGAGTCGGCGATCACGCCAATTTCAAATTTAATTGAAAAGGGGGGAAACTCCTTTGCAGTTAGCATCGATTCACCAGAGACTCTTATCTATCCTTGGTTTAGATGCTAATATCTTTTGTTATTTCAAACTCTAACTCTTGAGATCGAATGTAGATTTACCCTAGAAAAATCAACATTGTTCTTATTCTTTATGTCACGGTTGACCCGGTTAAGGTTGCCCGTGATTTATATAAGCTTATCCATCTTCCTATTCTGTTATTTAATCATGTCATCCTTGTTTCCATTTTATTTTTAAATCATAATCTCCTTTGATTTGTGTTAATCAAAAATTTGAATCTCTACCCTTCTTTGAAAATCTATTCATGTATAGTGTATTTGTAAACTAGTATTTAAAATTAAAATGTTTTATAAATTGTGTCGTTTGAGTTGTTGATGTTGAGTTGGGTTTCTGATCGATACGTCTGATCAGCGCTATCGATAAGATTTCCAAAACACTTTGACAGAACAAACGGACACAATATATTTTAAAAAAAAAATTGGTTAATGAAATAAATTTTGATATATAAGTAAATTTATGGAACTTAATGAAATGATTTAAATTGATAATTTGAAATGATAATACTTGATTTATCATTTATTGTTCTACAAATAGATCTGTAAATATTTGTTTATAAATTTATTTGGGAACTGAAATCAATTTAAAACAAGAATTTGAGGATTTAAATACCGATTATTTCGAACTTTGTTTTAAAGTTTTAAATGGTTATATTATTTAAAGTATTTTGAATAGAATTTGTTTTCAAAGAATTTTAAAGGTTTAAAATTAGTGCTCTTCTCTTTGTCGCTGGAAAATAACTTCGGTGATGATCGCGACATCATCGACATTCATTTTCGAGTTTTCGAAGTTAGGAGACTGTTCTGTAGTCTTGCTACAGCTTTGTTTTGGGAAATTAAATTGATTTGAATTTCTAAAATATGACTTGATTTATAATATATATGTATATATATAGATATATGATTGAAATTTGATTTGACATATTATGTATATATTATTACTTATCTCTAAATGGTTTGAAGAAATCGGGAATTTAATTCTAAAATTTTATTTTAAAGAATAATTCCAAAAAAAGAAAATCGAAACTTGAGATGAATATCAAGCATGAAATGATTGAATTGGAAATTTTATTTGTATAACACAATTGCATTCAAATATAACTTACCAAAATTTCAGAAGTTAAAAATGTAATTGGATAATATACGATATAAAAAGATTTTATAAATAAAATTTGAGTGGTTATAATAAATGTTATACACTTAAATTTTAATTATAAAATGATTAACAGAGGTAAATATAATAAAGGGTAATTGAATGACTTACAATAAAATGATGTTAAAAGAACTAAGAAAAAAAGAAAGTAGTTATAATAAGTGTAAGTATGTTTAACATAAGTGATAAATATATTGAGAGGAATAAATTTAATTTTGATTAGGAATAAAGAAGAATAAAATTTATTAAGTACATTGTGAGTGTAATAAATGATTATTTTTCAAACCCATGGTTTTAAAAATGGTTAATTTTAGATGATTGAATAATAAGATAATGAAATTTGAGATAGTTAAGATTTAGTTAACTTGTGTAAAGATTTATTCTCTGTTTAAGTTGAAATCTCCATGCTTTCAAATTCATTTCCTTATTTTGTTTTTCAAACTATCTTTTGGTTGTCCTTATCATCCTTATCTTGCTATAGACCGGTATAGGCATCTTTCTATAATCTTTCTGTTTAGAAATCTTTCTATAATCTTTGATAGACCTTTGGTAATCATTTTGAATCCAACTTTTTCGTGCTTGTGTTCTTGATTCTGGAGGATCTTGGAAAGATCACCTCCACCTTGTTAAACTTACCTATAACAACAGTTATCAGGTATAACTTCAATCTTCTTGTCATCTTATCTTAATCCTATTTCACTCTATCTTTTCTGTGCCCTTTCATACCTCATTCCTTTTCGGGAACGAAAAGTTTTGAGTGGGGGAGAGTGTAACAACCCTGTATTTTGTAATTATTTTATTGTATATTTTAATTATTTTTAATGTAAGATTTTGATTTAAAAACTTATTTTACTTATTTGAAATGACTAAATTTATTATTTAAATATAATCTTGATTTTTATATGAGTTATAATTCCAAACTTGTGTAAGTTGAATATTTGCCTGAAATGCTGATTTTGGTCAAAATAGTCAAACCGTGACTTTCAACTTAAAATTTTATAAGTTTAAAAGTTTAATTTTTTTCCTTTTATTATAAAAGTACATAAAATTTTAAGAACACCACTTTTCGTTTCGTTGAAATCGGATGTAAATTGTGAAAGTTATACCCTTTACAATATTGTGCGTATATAGGGTTATTCAACAATGACTATTTTAAATTGTATAAGTTACTTCTTCTTTGTTATATTTTACTTTAATATGTGATAATATGTTATATTATGTATATTTTGACTTTTAAGTATTTTTAAAATGATAATATAATTTTTCTAAAGTTCATTTGAATTTATTTCTAATTTTAAAGCTTAGTCTACAATTTTAAGCCATTTTCTTAATTTAATTATATATAATTAAAATTTATTTATTTATTTTATGCACTCACTTTTATTTGCTGTGTTTTACTTTATTTTATTCATTTTACATGTATTTAAATTAAAGTAAATTTTTCCAAAGTATATTGAAATTATTTCTAATTCTTAAGTCAAGTTTTCATTTTCTGTGCTATTTTTCTTGTTTTAATCATATCTAATTAATATTTAATTATTAATATTTTGTTTATATGTTATACTTTCGAATTTTAACTGAGATTTTAATTATTTTCAGTTATTTAGATGTATATAAATATATATGAGAAATTTGAAAGGGTTAAAGGCTAAGAAACGTAAAAACGTTTCACTGTTTCTTTTGCAGTTTCTTTTGTCATCAATACATCTGTTTTTTGGCATTTCCCTATACCATCTCCAGCCGACTTCCCTTGCTCATTTGTCACGAAATTTTTCTCTTTCTCAACCCTAAAAATCATGGCCTCCATCTTGAGAAAAAAATCTGGTAATGGCTACATCTTTTTCTACCTTTTTCTTTTCATTTTCTATGTATTTTGCCTAGTTTTCTATGCTTTCTGGATTGGCCTCTACCATCCACCATCACCACCATACTCTCCACCATCCCCTACCACTCTTCCTTGGCATCATCTCCAGCCATCATTTCAGATTCATCCATGGCCACACCTCCCTTGGTGACAAAACTCCACAAAATTGCAAATAATGTCCAAAACAATGCACTAGCCACCACTATTACTTCACCCCTTTCATCCACCACCTTGGCCACCACCATAGGCCGCTACCACCACCTTTTCCAGACCTCCCCACACCCCTCCATCTACTGTCCAAACCTGTACAAGTATGGCCAAGCCCCTCTTGACCCAAGGCCGAGCCTTGTTGTGCTAAAAAACTTCATATATGTTGCCTTGACCAATTGTATGCTTCTTGTTGTAACCCTACCACCCCATACTCCTTCTAGCCGTGAGTTATGGTGCCAAACCTGAGCAATATTATCATCATGGCTGAACCCAAGAACCTCCTAGGCCAAGCATTTGAATGGTTAAAGCAAGATCAAGTAATCTATTCCTTTGTTGCTTCGTATTTTCATTGTTTCAACATTGTTTTGCGTTGAATATTTATGTATATATTGTCTTGTTTTGGTTATTGTTTACAAGACAAATATCAATGCTCTCCATTCATTCAAATCAAAAGTCATGCTATATCGTGCTTGTCGTGCTTTTGGAATCGCACTTGTGTTTGTTGTTTTGGTCTTCAGCTTGAAAAAGTGAGTCTTTCTCACTCTGACATTTATACTTTTGAAAAGTGAATTGATGACAAGTGTTTAGTAATAAAAAATGTTTATGCAAGTTAATGATGATCATATGATATGCTATGCCATGTTATTACCATATTATTACCATGTTAAAACTGTTAATTTTCACCTGACATCTGATATATGACTGTATATTGTGATATTGACCTTGTTTATATTATTTCTGTATATGATCACACTGCAAGTTCCCTGTTAGAAAAAAATGTTATAGGCTGAAATGATAGACCTGAATGGTTTTAAATTTTTCATTTTGACTTGGGATTGCGGGTTTGAAATGATAAGACCCGGATTTTCTTTGTAAATTACGGGTTGAAATGATATATTACGTGTATCACTTTACCTAGCGTAGAAAATTATATACAGGCCCGTAGTTAAAATATGTTTTTCTAAAATTTTAAATATTTTAGAAATTTAATTATTATAATATTTTGATTTTAAATTTTAAAAAAAATGATTTTTGTAAATTATTATTGATTTTCTGAATAATTGTTAGTGCAATGAATTAATGAAAAAGTTAGAAATTTTGAACGTGAGTTATTTTGGAAATTTTGATTTAATTATAATTGGAAATTTAATTGAATATGAAATTATGATAAGTTTATGATAATTTGAATTTAAATGAATTAAAAGTGATTTTGTATCATATTAATGATTTTTTTAACAAAGTTGAAATGTGAAATGAATGAATATTTTAAGTTGAAATTTTGAATATAACTAAAATTGGGAATTTATGAAATTGACTTAAAAGTGGACTTTTAGTTAAGTAAATAAAAATAAATTAAGTTATATTTGAGAATTTGAACTTAAGTGTTAAGTTGAAATTTAATGTAATGGATTTAAAATTCAACATTGCATTTTAATAAGTGAATTAGTATTAAATCTTGATTTTTGAATGGAAATTTAACCCTGTAAAATCATGAACTTGAGGAAAATTAAATGATGTTATAAATGTGAAAATGTATGACTTTATAAGTTAAAAATGTTTTAATAAAAATATAACTGGTTGAGAAATTTTATTGAATATTTGAAGTTAATTGACTGCATTTTTGAAATGATATTAATTACAATGTAAATGATATTACAACAATTGTAAATATTGTAGTTGATGATAATGAACTAAAAAAAACTATTGAAAAAAACTATTATAGAAATTGTTGTAAGTACTACGATTTTTAAATTTAACTAAGTTTATTTGAAATTTAAGAAAACTCTATTACAACATTTTTAAACGTTGTCTTTTGTTAAATTGAACTGTTTTGAATGTAACTTTCCGTAGAGTTTTCTAAATGATGCGAAAAGTGAATTTTCACTGTTTTGATAAACTTAAGTGAATAAATGAACTTTGGAAGTTGAAATTTTTGTAAATTTAATAATTTAATTATTAAGCATAATAACTTCATTGAAATGAAAAAAAAAAGAATTTTTGGAATATAAACTGTTTTAAAATATGAATTGAAATGGTATTTTAGATTGAATAAAATGAATAATGATTTGAAATGAATGAAGTTTGGAAGATACGATATTTTGATATATTAAAATGATTTGAAAATGAAGTTTTGAAAGGATATGATATTTTGATATATTAAAATGATTTGAATCGAAGTTTTGAAAGATATGATATTTTTGATATTAAATGATTTGAAAAACGGAGTTTGAAAGATAGGACATTTTGATATTAACATGATTTAAAAAGAAGTTCTGAAAGATATGATATTTTGGAACTGAAAGGTAGTGTTGAAAGGGTATGAAAATTTAATATATTGAAATGGTTAGAAATGACTTGATATTTATTTTGATAAATATTTGAATTGAAAGATATTTTGCGATGATATATTGAAATGGTTTTGGAAATGATTTAATCTTTATTTTGATAAAGATTTGGATTGAAAAGGATATTTTATTTTGAAGTATAAAATATTGTTTTAAAGTTATAACTACGGGTTATAATAACGATTGGTTGTTAAAGAGACCGGGATCGGATATTGTCTTATAGTCGGTCAATACCGAAAACCACTTTAACAACTGTGTACGCGGTGGAGATTCCAGAATGAAGTAGGATGGTGGCGACGTTCTCAAGGTATATTACATGGACCCAACTCCCGTGAGTTGGCATTTATGACTTAAACAGGAGCTATACCGGGTTACACAAAGGGTCGCACCCGTTCATCGAGCATGCTCCATCGGAAACCACTCTATTACTTTTGTGATTCGATTCAGTGGCGCCACTTTTGATTCGGGGGTATTGTTCGAGGTGGGCGGAAGCTGCTGGTTTGCCGTCACCACCGGTCCGGGAGTGCAAACGGTGTATCCACCCTGGCATTTCCTCGCGTGCCGTGTCATATCCTTATATCGAGCCCACTACGATTTTGGTTTTAAAGATCCGACCGCGTTAAGGTTCACCATCCCATTAACGCTATTTTCTATATGATTATACTTTACTGATTAGACACTACCGTATATAGCATATATTACTACATAGTAAATAGTTTAACGGATCCTTAGAGGATGGGCGGTCCCAAGCATCCTTTAAGTTACTGATGCATTTTGTTACTGTTCACTTGAGTTGATTTACAGTTTATAAGTATTTATGTCCTGACTCGAGGGTTTTGTGTTTTGCTTTACGCTCGGGTCAGATTGATTGAGTTAGCATTCAAGATTCAACTTCGGCGTTGGAGCTTTCCTTGAAGATCAGCCATCTATTTTGTTTCAGTATCCAGTGGTTCGGTGATGTATCTGATTTGTACCTGATGTATCCTGTTACTCTTCTGTTGTATTTTATTTAACTCTGATGTATCTTATATTTACATAGTAGCTTCATGAACTACTATCTCTGTTACTTCCGCTGCATTATTATTACTCGGTGTCTGTGATCTGTGATTTTTATTTACTGTATATTCTGAGATTTGCCAAATTTTTAATTACAACGCGGTATTTTGAGCAATTCAATTCCGGCATGAGTGTCTACCTATACACTTATAATGGATGCGAATGGTTGAAAATACCTGGTTGTTACAGTAAAAGTTTAGATATATATAAATGCAGGATTTAACCATGCAGGTACCAAGAATGAAGATTGTACAGTATAGAGATTCAAGATATCAAGATTGAAGACTCATGAGTATCAAGATTATCAAGAGTTCAAGAATTCAAGTAATTTATTCTTTAATTAGAAATTTTGTTAAAACTCCTAGAAAAGCATGGGCATCTTAAAACCCAATTTATTAGTGGAATGGAACCCACTTCGAGCCTGTTAAAGGGATGAAACACTAAGTAGGATGGAACCTACGAAAAATCTAGTGGAACATTGTTTTGTATCCGCTAACCTTTTATTCAAAATGATTTTTCAAAATTATATCTTGTTTTCATGATTTCAAAAACTTCCTTTTAAAAGCATCAAAAACATCTATCCTGTTTTCAAATACTTTTAGCCTCAAATAATCTTTAATTTCAAAATCAAATTATCCTTGTTTTTAAACTATCTTTTAAATATAATATGTTTAACTTTTAAATATTTATACTTAGATTTTGAATATAAAATCATAGTAAAATTTTGTATATATTATTCTTTATACTTAATTATGTATTTTAAATATAGTCAAGTATATTTATAAAGTTTAAAATAGTTTTAATATAAAATAAAGGTTATTTTCAAAGAAAAACAAAACACCAGAAATCCCTTTGGGATGTCGACATGCTCATGTACCCTATGTCAACATGGTGTCAGTTGAGTTCAAAATTTAAATTTCAAAAGAAGTGTCTATTCGTCATAACTCTTCACGAATGGACATGACTGTTGTTCCTCTATAAATAGGGGTTAGTTTCAACGAATTTTAATACAGTTTTTTTGCTTTTTCACTCCTCTTCTTCTTCCACATTTCTATATAAAAATTCTTATCAATATTCTGCCGAAATCAACATTGAATCTAACTGTATTATCTCTGGTTTGATGCTCTATCACTATCTCAACAAGATCCTTGGTGTTACTCAGAGTTATAGGATTTTTGTAATCAACTTAGCGAGAAAAGGTGTGATTATAGCCTTGAAAATCCATCAAGTGTAAAAGGTATGATTGTAGCCTTGGAAATCAATTGGGTGAACTTGTTGCCCAGGAAATCAAGTATCTCTACCCAGAGGATTGTGATTCTGCAGGGTGTACCTCGTAGCCTTGAAATCGAGGGTGTAATTGTAAAGATTATTTTTGAAAGGAAATCCATACTTGTGTGCGGGACTGGATGTAGTGTAACTCCGAACCAGTATAAAATCCGGTGAGTTCTTTCCTTTACTGCATTTACTTTATATTTGCATTTGGTTTTGATTCTGTGATCATATCCGTGTCTGAATATTGCATACATTTGTGTTTAAATTAACAAAAACTCAAAAAGATTTAACAATTCTCTAAAACACTATTCACCCCCTCTAGTGTTTGTCCTTAGTCTTAAGATCCTTAATCTGCATTTCTCACATTTGGTATCAGAGCAAGGTTTTCAAAGTTTCATAATCTGATTTTTGAACAAGTTTTAAAATGGCTCTATTTGTTAATACTAGTTTAGAAATATTCAGATCATCATTGTCTTTTGAGTCTGCTTATAATCAGTGTTCAAATTCAAGTTGTCTACCAAAATTGTTTGATGTGCAGGAATCATGCTTTATGGCTATTGAGGAATCAATACACAACGGAAAAACTGTGCAAATCAGAAAGGACAAATGGATACTCGATAGTGGATGTTCTAGACACATGACTGGCTATCCAAATACGTTAAATGATATAATATACAAAGATGGAGGATTGGTTATCTTTGGAGATAATTCAAAAGGATATGTGATTGGCATCGACAAAGTCAGTAACTCTGTAACTCCTATTATTACTAATGTGTTGCTAGTTAAAAATCTGAAACATAATCTGCTAAGTATAAGTCAACTTTATGATAAAGGATATAAATTAAATTTGAAAAAGATAAATGTCACATTGAAGATAACAATTCAAACATAATATTTGAGGGAATTAGGAAAAAGAATATTTATATCCTTAGTATGAAAGTTTCAAATGATAACTTATGTCTTTTGGCAAATACAATTGACCCCTTGGATTTGGCATAAGAGATTTGGGCATTTGAATTTCAAACTCATATCTAGACTGTCAAAACATGATCTAGTAAGAGGTCTACCTAAAATAAATTTTAAAGTAGATAGTTTATGTGATGCATGTCAATTAGGAAAACTTAGAAAAAGTTCCTTTAAATTAAATGATATGATTTCAACTTCAAAACCTTTTTAATGACTTCACCTTGATTTATTTGGTCCATCTTAAATTCTGTCAATAAATCATAGTAAATATGTTTTTGTAATTGTAGATGATTATTCTAGATTTACATGGACATTATTTTTGAAACATAAAAGTGATACTTTTGAATGTTTTAAGAACTTTTCAAAAAGAATTCGAAATCAACTTTCTCTAAAAATTATAACCATTCGTAGTGATCACGGTGGTGAATTTGAAAATGAAAAGTTTGAGTAATTTTGCAATGAAAAGGGAATAACTCACAGTTTTTCATTTCCAAGAACTCTATAACAAAACGGAGTAGTAGAACGTAAAAATAGGACAATTCAAGAGTGTGCGAGAACTATGTTTTCAGACAGTAAATTACCAAAGAATTTTTGGGCGGAAGCAGTTGCTACCACCTGTTATATTTTAAATAGAATTTTAATTAGACCATCAACTAATAAGACTTCTTATGAACTTCTTCACTCAAAGAAACCTAAAGTATCTTATTTTAGAATTTTTGGAAGAAAATGCTTTATTTTAAATACTAAAGATAACTTAGATAAATTTGATCCTAAATCCGACGAAGGTATCATTATCGGATATTCTAATAGAAGTAAAGCGTACAGAGTATTTAATTTAAGAGCTAACATCATCGAAGAAACAATGCATGTGTCATTCGATGAAAATTTCAAAAAATTTGAAGATACAAATGATGAATATGATTTATTTACTCAAAATCAAGAGTCAACTGGAACTAATAATGAAATTAATCATCCTAATAAAAGGATTAAACTTTCAAAAGATCATCCTATTGAAAATATATTAGGGGATATGCAATCTGTAGTTAAAACTAGAAATCAATTAAGTCAAATGAGTAATGTATCTTTTATATCAACTATTGAACCAAAAAATCCAAAAGAAGCATCAACTGACGATTCATGGATTTTGGCTATGCAAGAAGAACTAAATCAATTTACTAGAAACGAAGTTTGGGAACTTGTTCCTAGACCTGAAAATAAAACTATAATTGGAACTAAATAGGTATATAAAAATAAAATGAATGAACAAGGAGAGGTAGTTAGAAATAAAGCACGTTTAGTCGCTCATGGTTTTTGTCAAGAAGAAGGAACAAATTTTGATGAAACCTTTGCTCCCTTAGCAAGATTAGAAGTCATTTGGATTCAACTTGCTTTCTCAAATCATAATAATTTCAAATTATTTCAAATGGATGTTAAAAGTGCCTTTTTAAATGAATTTGTTAAAGAAGAAGTGTATGTTGAACAACCACCACTTTTTGAAAATGATAAATTACCAAATCATGTTTACAAACTTAAGAAAGCTTTATATGGTCTAAAACAAGCTCCTAGAGCCTGGTATGATAAACTAAGATCTTATCTATTACAATCAAATTTTGAAATTGGTAAAGTAGATAATACTCTTTTTATTAAAAGAAATAAAAATGATATTCAACTAGTTCAAGTCTACATAGATGATATCATTTTTGGATCAACTAATTTTGAAGTGAATAAAGAATTTTCTAAAATGATGACAAAAGAGTTTGAGATGAGTCATATGGGTGAATTAAATTTCTTTTTAGGATTACAAATAAAACAATTAGATAATGGTATCTTTATTAGTCAAGAAAAATATGCTAAAGACCTAATTAATAAATTTGGTTTGACTACTGCAAGTGGAAAACACACTCCCATGGCAACCAATGAGTACCTTAGTAAAGAAGATCTCTCGAAATATGTAGATCAAAAGTTATATAGAGGAATGATTGGATCACTACTCTATATTACTGCTAGTAGACCTGATATCATGCATAGTGTTTGTCTCTGTGCAAGATATCAATCCCAACCTAAAGAGACCCACTTAAAAGCCGTAAAACATATCATAAGATATGTTAAACACATCTTTGACTATGGCTTATTTTACCCTAAAAGTGATTCTTTTGACTTAATATCTTACTGTGATGTTGATTATGCTGGTTGTAAATCAGATTGAAAAAGTACAAGTGGAATTTGTCACTTTTTGGGGCATTCTCTGATATCCAGGTTTACTAAAAAGAAAAACACAGTTTCTTTATCAACAACTGAAGCAGAATATATTTCTGCTGCTTTGGTTTGTTCTCAAGTAGTATATATGCAACAAACTTTAAAAGATTATGGTTTAAAATTTTCAAAATCACCAATTTATTGTGATAGAGTGCGATAAATTTATCCAAAAATACTATTTAACATGCTCGAACTAAACATATTGATATCAAACATCATTTTCTCAGAAATAATATAAGTAAGGAAGTAATCACTCTAGATTCAAATTGCTGATATCTTAACAAAACGATTAAACGAATCTATATATACTAAATTAAGAAGAGAATTAGGTATTTGTTCAATAACTGAAATATAAAATATAAATGAACAAAGTATAATTAAAAATTAATTCAGTATAAATTAAATAGGCAAAAATTTAAGAACCATGTCGGCATACCCCTCTACCCTATGTCGACATACAACGTTTTTAAATTTTTAAAATTTTTCCCACCAAAATTCAAATAAATGGTTACATATTCTTCATACTTTCGAAATTTTATTCATCCTTTCTGTTATATCTCTGTTCTTTTCTCTAAAATCAAAGAATCAATGGCCTCATCTTCCAAATCAAACATAAAATCAACCTTTTCGTCCTCCTCTCCTACATCTGGTCCATTTCAACGTACTACTCTCGCTCGTGTAACTGAAATGGAGGATTCTCTAAAGGATGCACTTCAGTAAATGACTGAAATTCAAGTAATGCAACTTCGAATGGCCAAGGAACAAGAGAGCCAAGGCAAAATCCTTAGGAATTTGCAAAAGTTCCTAATGGACAATCATGCTAACCCAATCTTGATTGACGAAGATTCTTCAGGAAATCAAGAACAAGAGGCCTGCGAAGAAGAAGAAGAAGTAGAAGAAGAACCTATGGAAGAAGCGCATGCGGAAGGTGATGACAAAGTCATGTGCGTTGGAGAAGTGTGTTTTGACAAAGATGGAAATCTTGTCGAACAATGCGGAAATTTCTGTTTCCACTATCCAAACTGTTCAATTCATAGATCTCCTATGTTCAAAATCACACATTAGTTTCTTCTCTTTCTTTACCATTGTTGTTTATTACTTCTTACGTTTACAACAAAAATGTAAATATAACTATATGATTAATAAATAAATTGTGTTCTTATATGTGCTCTTCCCTATTAATAAATATAACTATATGGTTATCATATACTTAGAAGTTAGTAGTTTAGGATTAGGTTTATTATTAGATCTAAGTATTGATTATTTATGACAACACTATCATTATAATCACACATCATGGAGTATTAGATTTAGGGGGAGTTATATAGTTTAGTGTTATATAGTTTAGAGTTAGTTTTTTTTGTTGATGATAAAGGGGGAGAAGTATAAAATAGGGCAGTTAGGCATAGATTAAGGGGGGAGTTATTAGGATAGAAGTAATATTTTATAAACAAAGGTTGTCATCATCAAAAAGTGGGAGATTGTTAGCCCGTGAGAAGATGGTTTTGATGACAACAACCTTAGAATAGATTATAAAACATAAATACTAACAGTATAAGTTTAGATATATATGTATATGCAGGATTTAACCATGCAGGTACCAAGAATGAAGACTGTACAGTATAGAGATTCAAGATATCAAGATTATCAAGAGTTCAAGAATTCAAGTAATTTATTCTTTAATTAGACATTTTGTTAAAACTCCTAGAAAAGCACCGGCATCTTAAAATCTAATTTATTCGTGGAATGGAATCCACTTCGAGCCTGTTAAAGGAATGGAACCCTAAGTAGGATGGAACCTACGAAAAATCTAGTGGAACATTGTTTTGTATCCGCTTACCTTTTATTCAAAATGATTTTTCAAAATTATATCTTGTTTTCAAAATGATTTCAAAACCTTCCTTTTAAAAGCATCAAAAACATCTATCCTGATTTCAAATACTTTTAGCCTCAAAATAATCTTTAATTTCAAAATCAAATTATCCTTGTTTTTAAACTACCTTTTAAATATAATATATTTAACTTTTAAATATTTATACTTAGATTTTAAATATAAAATTATAGTAAAATTTTGTATATATTATTCTTTATACTTACTTATGTATTTTAAATATAGTCAAGTATATTTATAAAGTTTAAAATAGTTTTAATATAAAATAAAGGTTATTTTCAAAGAAAATCAAAACACCAAAAATCCCTTTGGAATGTCGACATACTCATGTACCCCATGTCGACATCGTGTCAGTTGAGTTCAAAATTTAAATTTCAAAAGAAGTGTATATTCGTCATAACTCTTAACGAATGGACATGACTGTTGTTCCTCTATAAATAGGGGTTAGTTTCAACGAATTTTAAGACAGTTTTTCTGGTTTTTCACTCCTCTTCTTCTTCCACATTTCTATATAAAAATTCTTATCATTACGCTGCCGAAATCAATATTTAATCTAACAAGATTATCTCTGGTTTGATTCTCTATCACTATCTCAACAAAATCCTTAGTGCTATTCATAGTTATAGGCTTTT
This sequence comes from Allium cepa, assembly GCA_030765085.1. Taxonomy (NCBI): domain Eukaryota; kingdom Viridiplantae; phylum Streptophyta; class Magnoliopsida; order Asparagales; family Amaryllidaceae; genus Allium; species Allium cepa. Next base: position 611,598,899 of record CM060934.1, read on the forward strand.
TGTAATCAACTTAGCGAGAAAAGGTGTGATTGTAGCCTTGAAAATCAATCAAGTGTAAAAGTATGGTTGTAGCCTTGGAGATCAATTGGGTGAACTTGTTGCCCGGGAAATCAAGTATCTCTACCTAGAGGATTGTGATTCTGGAGGGTGTACCTCGTAGCCTTGAAATCGAGGGTGTAATTGTAAAGATTGTTTTTGAAAGGAAATCCGTACTTGTGTGCGAGACTGGATGTAGGGTAACTCCGAAACCAGTATAAAATCCGGTGTATTCTTCCCTTTACTGCTTTTACTTTATATTTGCATTTGTGTTTGATTCTGTGATCATATCCGTGCTTGAATATTGCATACATTTGTGTTTAAATTAACAAAAATCAAAAAGATTTAACAATTCTCAAAAACACTATTCACCCCCTCTAGTATTGTCCTTAGCCTTAAGATCCTTAATCCGCATTTCTCACATTTAGATGATGTCTCATCTAAGCACAAGTACTTGGAGCGCACTTATAAGTACCAACCTGTAGAAATCATGGAGTTTGATGTTGTTCATCCTTAGTGTATTGTATATCTTGACCTAAAGAAAGAAGAGTGCGCAAACCCATACCCAGGTGGGCATGTATACTCACAAGTTCATTTAGGTGTCGGGCATTTTTCTTATCTGCTCATTGTAATATGGATCAACAAAGCGCATTCCATTGCTTTGTATTGTTTTTGGGTACGTAGGAAAAAGGTTCTATTATGTTCACTATCGATTATGAATTTTCTATAAGAACCAAATCGGCATGGCTGAGCTAAGTGGAGACGCCTGGGTCTGTCGAGTTATGTTCAGGTCCATCCAAGAGAACATCTTAGTCATCGCAAAAATCTGGGTAGGCTGTGCTTGGAGGAGGAAGTAGAGTTATGAGTAGTTGAAGGAGGTGAAGAGATTAGCTGGAGATGAGAGTTAGAAGTTATTGTGACTCGATAGTTAAATGAAAGATAGTTTGTTGGGCTGGATCTTGTAAAGGTCGGTTGGCGGTTTAGGCCAACTTCAAAATTGAAATTACTTTGAGCTAAGTAATTTGTAGAAAGGGGGATGATGCTAGTTTGGGGAAAATTAAATAGGACAATATAAGTTAATTTATTGCCACAACAAAATTTGGAACCATACCTTTTTTAAAAATTTATTTTTACTTGGGTGATGTTTACCTACATCCATTTTAATTTTTTCTTAGTTTTCAAATTTTGTGTATATTTGAAAATTCACCATTTCTTTTATTTTGGATAAAAATTTAACTTTAGTCTACATATCAAATCCTATTTTGAAATTTTATTTCTATATGCGTTAATAAAAAATATATAGAACTAAGAACCAGTGTAACGACCCATAAATTTTTGACTATTTAATTTGTTTAATTTAGTATTGAAGGAATTTTTTTTGTGAATTATCAATGGAAATAATAACTGGAATGAATTGCAACAATATAAATGTAAATTAATTGCTAATAACTTGAATGAAATTCCAGTAAATGAAACAATGTAAATATTATAAATTGGCTACAAAATTAATATAAGGAAGTGAATGTAAATATGAATTAATTAATGAGATAATAAAGAGTAAATAGTAATTAAATAAAATCAGTATTGTATAAGAATGGTAACTTATAGTTATGATTAATGAATTCATAAGTGAAATTAATGATTGTATAAGTTACCTGTCTAATTGGTCTACTAAAATTTAAAATGGGAAATCAATTAGAATTAAATAAACTTTAATGTTGTATTAATGTAATGAAAGACAAACAAATATTAGCAGGGTTTATAGAGTAATAATAGACTTAATAAAACGATTAGAATTGAATCAAATCAATTTACTTGCAAGTAATTATAATTAATTGGAATTCAATTTATAATAAGTGGATTTATTGTATGAAAACGAAATTAAATACTATGTAAATTGAAATTAGATGAAATTGGAAATTATTAATGCACTAAGATATAACCGTGATAATTATACCATAAAATGAAATTGATTGATAATAAATGGAAAGCAAATTTAGTTGAACTATTGGAAATTAAATTTATAATTGCTAATTATATTTAAATTGAAATTTAAAACTTTGGAATCGATGAAATAAGCAGCAATAAATTTGTATGGAATTTTTTTATAAAGAGTTACATATTTTTAAGTAAATCCCAAGTGATAGAAATGCCAAAAATTATTAAATTTGAAACAAAAAGGGACTTAATTAATTTAATATTAATTTATTTAATTGACTATAATATAGCCATTTTGGCCACTATCTTGGATTTCAACGAAACCAGTTTCATCGGATCTGTAACGGTGAATTATTGTAGGATTTCAGGTTTCGTAACGATCAGGCTTGTCTTTTGATCGTACGGGCTCGAAATGCCTAGAAATCAATTTAATTGAAATCAATTGAAGTCGATTTGAAATAAGTTAATTTTAGCATAACTTCTTTATACGATGGAATTTGGAATTGAAACCTATTCCATTGAGTTTAAAATAATTTAAACATCTATTTTGATATATGGGTTGACCCATTTTCGTTCCGGAGTCGAAACGGGCTTTTCGGGTCATTATCGTTCAACTTTTCAAACCAATCGAGCCCATTCAATTCTATTTTGTTCTACCTATTTATATATCATTATAAACCCTAGCAGCCTTTCTATTTCTCATTTCTATACGTACAGAAATTTTTGTTGCTCCTCTTTCTCAATGGAAGACAAACCATAAAATTCACAACCCAGTTTCAATTCAAAATTCAACTTCAAAAATTCAAACTCCTCAATATATATCGAATTATATATCAATTTGAAGCTCTCGACGAGCGCATCTCAGATCTGTAATTCATTTTCCAATTTGGTCACTGTTTGTCCAGAAATCGAAGAACAAATCTCGGCGTTTCATTTCGTCATGATCAACTGCAATGGATCATCCATTCATTGATGCAGTATCGTAGAGCGAACCGAAGGGATCTCATCCATGTTGGTGGCATGATGAATTGACGGCCAGATCGCCATATTTAATTCAATTAGGGCAAGCTTTTACCGGTGGCTATGACTTTTTCGGAGGCTCGTGTGGCTTTCTTGTCGTTCGTGGATCATGGTGGCTCGGGGGAAGGCACAGACGTGGCTTGCCTGAGGAACGCCATGCGCGTGTTCGTTCGACGACGAGGTTCGGAGGTTTGGGTTTTCTTATGCGTGGCTTGGGTTTAGTTCATTTCAGGCAGCGTAGGGTTTCTGGGTAACTGAAGAACGCAAACGAAGGGTGACGTGGCAAGTGATGGGAGGTATAATTATTTCTTCTATTTTAATTTATAATTGAATTTCAAACACTCTAATCGACATAACTTTTTCATACGAGGTCCATTTCAGGCGCGGTTTTCTCCGCTAGGATCATATTGGAATTTCAGACATTTTGATGCTAGTTTGGATGGATTCTGAGACAGTTTGAATTTTGGGTTCAAATTGGACGTAAATTCAATTTAAATTTAAAGGTGAGTGTTTTGACCCACTCACAACTTCTAAAATTTCTTATGTTTGTTAAATTTAATTCACGATGTGATTAGGAATTTATTTATGATGTTTTGGTATATTTTTAATCATCATCTCAGTTAAATTGAATTTATTTGAATTAAATTATCATTTAATTTATTACTGCATACAAACTGCCAGTTAAATACCTGCTATTTATTATAAATTTCTATATTGATATTGATGGATTGTTTTGGTTGATGATCATGATGGATGTTGATTGTTGATGTTGGTTGAATGGATGTATAGTTTATATCGTTATAAACTACAAGTTCGTTATGGATTATTATTAATTCGAGATTGTGGTTTGAAATGATATACAACCGTAAAATATTAAATTGCGGATTGAAATGATAAATATCTGTATCACTTGACCATAGGATAGAAAATTGTATATAGACACCATGGTCTATTTATAGAAATATTTTTGAAATGATTTCTATGGTTTGTGAAGAAATATATGGTTTTATATAAATATTGACTTTAGATATTGCATAAAATTTATTTTATTCTTGATTTTTAGCTATGAATAAATTTGTTTCAATATAGAATAAGCTTAATAATAAGTTTGATTTTATTGAAGATAATATGGTTAAGTATTTAAATTATATTTTAATATAGAGTTTATAATGATTTAACTAAATTAAGGTTTGAAGATAAATTTGAAATTTATTTGAAATTGAATTTATTTAAGAATTAAACTCAAATAAGTTTGATGTGAGATTTATTAAATTAGAAATTTTGAAAGGTATGATTTTATAACTTGATTTTGGTTTAAGGTGGATTAAATGAATATTTCAAGTATAAATAAATTGAAGGAAATATTTAGTTATTTGTAATTTGGGTTTTTTTAAATGATAATGGATTTATTAAGTAAAATATTTTAAAACTAAATAATAGAAAATTGAATTTGATATGTATATATGAAATTATCAAACTTAGTTTTGAAATTGTTGAATACTTAAAGTTTGAAATATATTGAATTTGAAATAGTTTATTCTATGGATCAAATCTGTTTTGAAATGGATATAATTTGGAATAGTTTATTTGGAAACTTAACTGAATTGAAGTTTACGATTTGGGATTTGGTTAAATATAAAATGTAGAAATTCGAGTTGTTTTGGAATTAATTTGTGAAATTGTAGAAGCTATTTTATTATATAAAGTATTTTAATATTTAAACCATTTAAGTGGTGGAACTTATGTTTCAAAGTTATGAGTTTCAAGGTATTATGATTTGAAGTGTTATATTTCAGAAGTTTTGATTTCGAAATGTTATAACCTTGAAAGTGTTATGATTCTAGAAAAGGATATATTTGAAATAAAAATGATATTGTATTGATTTAGTTTTGAAAAGGCAATGATATTTGGTTTTAAAGTATAAACTATTTTGAAAATGACCACGGTGTTATAATAACGTTTGGTTGTTAAAGAGACCGGGATCAGAAGTTGTCATACTCTCTGCCAACTCCGAAAACCACTTTAACAACCGTGTACATGGTGGAGATTCCAGAATGAAGTAGGATAGTAGCGGCATTCCTTTGAGGTATATACGTGGACCCGACTCTCATGAGTTGGCATAAGGTGCCTAAAACATGAGCGATTGATGGGCTAAGAAGGTAGCACCTTTTACCGGACACACTCCTTCGATACCATTCTATTGCTTTGTGATTGATTGGGGCACTTTGATTTTTGGGGTGTGGCTCGAGATGGACGGTAGTAGCTGCTACGCGTTACCACCGGTCCAGAAGCGTAAATGGTATATCTACCCTGGCATTGCCTAGTTGTGTCGTGTCACCTAACCTAGCGCGCCTTGTACGAGTTTAATTTGTGTCGTACTTATGGAGTATCCTCTGATAGCCTCCCAATCAGGAGGTATTACAGTACTGTATAGACTATTGGCACTATTACGTGTTAAGGGCTACATAGGTAAACCCTTGACGCTATTTTAAAGTAAGTATTTTGCTTTTAGACATTATTATAATAGCGTATTTTACTACATAGTAGATAGTTTAATGGATCCTTAGGAGATGTGAATCCCGAGCATCTCTTAAGTTACTGCACTCACGTTAGACACTGATAGGAGATGTAAAATACCGTAAACATCTCTGACGCCGTTCCACTCATATTATTTACCGATGATTTAAATTATATAAGATATTTTAGTTCTGACTCGAGTGTTTTGTCCTTTTAATTCGCTCGGGTCACTCTGAGCATATCAGGGTTTGAAGACCTTATGTATGGAGGACGAAGACGAAGATTGTAGCATTACTATTATTTACTATATTGTTTCACTGCATCATGTATTCCGCTACATTATTTATTATTCTCTGGTATGTGTAACTCTGATATGTGTTGTACAAGTATAATCAAATGTTTTGTAAAACAACTTCATGAACTGTTATTTGATATTATATTTTGTCATTCCACTGTGAGATTCTTTTCGTTTTATTTCTTTCTCTGCTTTTATTATTCACCCGCCTTTTGTATGGTTTGAGTCTGACATGTGTGGTTTATCGTCGATTTAAAACGTACAAAAAGGCGGGTTGGTACAGCTGGTATCAGAGCTTTGGTTTAGCGAAAAACCTTAGCTTTGTAGGGTTTGACTCATTATTTATGGTGTAATAATACCCTAGAATGAGTCGTTGAGTGTGTATATATGAGAAAGCGTATTTGTGAGTGTTATAAAAAGTTTTGATATTGTGTTAATTTGTTTCGTTTTGTATTAATAGATTCTGGTTGGTGCATAGGACGCTATGAAATCAATAGGGATCTCTAAACACTTAATAGGATAGACTGACATAATATTTGTTTTGAATATAGGTGAATGAAATAATTTCGCCTATTATATTTTCTATATATATAATAAAATATTTTATAAATGACATATATTTGGTTGTAATATAGTGGTTTTTATGTAATGAAATTTATGAATATAGGTTGGAAACAAGATTTGAAAAGTAAAATAAATGAAATTGGAAATTTAGAACCTAAGTCCCGGGGTTTTGAAAATTTCTTTCAAATGATTTTGGAACATAATAATAATATGGGTTCGAAGTATTTTCTGATATAAATATTTCAATATAAATTGAAAGAACTGTTTTAAAGAAACTTTGGAAAGAAATAAGTCCTGTACTCCCTACTCTGCCGCTAGAAAATAATTTCGATGATGAGTGCACACATCATTGATCTTCATTTTTCGAGTTTCAAAGCGGGAAGGCTGTTGTGGTAGTTTACTACACATTTGTTTTAATAAATAAATATAAAATTCTATTTTAAATATGATTTGATGTATATATAAATATGGTTATATATATTATTTTAAATTATTTGAAATGGGACCCGGTATCTAGTTCTTAAATTTCTATGAATTAGAGATTTTGATTAATGAAATGGAATTCGACCAATTAATAATTGGAACCTCTAAATGAAATAAGAAGATTAAATGCAAGGTTATAAATGAAATTAAAAGAAATTTGGAATTCGTAACCTATAAAACAAAGGATATGATTATTGAACATTTAATTAATTTAAAGGAAATGAGAAAAACTTGTATAATTTCCAATTGCATTCTCAAAGCATATATATATAACTTACCAAATATTAAAAGTTGTAATGTTTAATAAGAAAATGTAATAGGATATTAAATAGGTAAAAATTGAAGTAATGAAAGTATTCAATGAAATTCTTCAATAAATAAGAATTTGATGTTGTAATTGTTATATGCTTTAGTAATAATTGAAATGTTACTATAATAAAATGTGATAGAAAGTAGGTATTGTAAGTAAGTAATTATAAACTTAAGTAAATGTTGAAGTTATTTATTATAAAAATAAGTAGGACGATGAATACGATAAGTGAAAGACTATAAACTTAAGTTAATGTTTGAAGCTATGTACAACTAAAGGTAAATAAATGAAATTAAGTAATGAATGAATAAATATAATGCAATAAAAAGAATTGACATTATATGGGTAAATGAAAACTGTAAAAATGTGAATTAAAAGGATAAATCATTATATGAATGAAAAGGAAATGAAGCAATAGATGTGTGAAATGAAATTAATAAGAATGAACTTAATTCATGCTTGGGGTAATTGTTTGTTTGGTTTATGGCTGTTTGGGCAAAGATACTTTAAAATTGTTTAGAAGAGTGAGTAATTTATTTAGTTTCATCTAAGACTGTTGAGTAAATGGTGCATTTAGTAGTTTATTTTCTATTTTGTACAATTTAAAGTTTTAAACCCGAACAACTATTTGTTTTGTTTGCTATGGATATCTGGATGGTTGATTTTATTGACTTCATATGATAGCTGTGTGTTGTGATTGCAAGTGATTATTGTTGATTTGTTTGTTAGTGAGTGAAACAACTTTAAATATTTCATTTTGTACAATTGTTAACCTTTTTGGAATTATATAAGTGAAATACAGGTTATGGAAGCAATTGCTACTGCTTTTGGTTTATAAAATAAGCGTTAATTGCCCGACAATAGGTACGTTTTCGGATTACTGTTTCATAGCGCTATTATATTGTTTTTCCCGTATTGGGATATAATATTTTGGAAATTATATGTTATATATTGTTATATTCGATATTATATTTTCTCCTAAGCCTCTCCGCATAAAGGAGACTCTGCCAAAATTTTCCGTAAATTTTGGACTTAGAAAATTTTTGAAAAATGTTTTCCAGGCTTTATTAATTTGAGTATAAAAAGATATAATGGTTATAAATTGGTATATTTTATCCAAATTAATTAATTTTGTAAATTTTTTTGTCTATAAAGTTAATATTTTTGAATAAGATGTATTGTTTACTTAATTCTTTCTTCGCCCTTCTTTTTCCTTTTTGGGGATGAAAAATTTTGAGTGGGGGAGAGTATAATGACCCGTAAATTTTCGACTATTTAATTTGTTTAATTTAATAAGATTTTGGTAATTTAATATTGTAGGAAAAAAAATTGTGAATTATTAATGGAAATAATAACTAGAATGAATTGCAATAATATAAATGTAAATTAATTTCTAATAACTTGAATGAAATTTCAGTAAATAGAAACAATGTAAATGTTATAAATTGGTTACAAAATTTGTATAAGGAAGTTAATGTAAATATGAATTAATTAATGAGATAATAGGGAGTAAATGGTAACTAAATAAAATTAATATTGTATATGAATGGTAACTTTTGGTTGTGATCAATGAATTCATAAGTGAAATTAAAGGTATGGTAACGATTGTATAAGTTACCTGTCTAATTGGTCTACTAAAATTTAAAATGGGAAATCAATTAGAATTAAGTGAACTTTAATGTTATATTAATGTAATGAAAGACAAACAAATATTAACTGGGTTTATAGAGTAATAATAGACTTAATAAAATGATTAGAATTGAATCAAATCAGTTTACTTGGAAATAACAGTAATTAATTGGAATTCAATTTATAATAAGTGGATTTATTATATGAAATGAAATTAAATACTATGTAAATTGAAATTAGGATGAAACTGGAAATTATTAATGCACTAAGGTATAACTGTGAAAATTATACCATAAAATGAAATTGACTGAATAATAAATGGAAAGCAAATTCAACTGAACTATTGAAAATTAAATATATAACTGCTAATTATATTGAAATTGAAATTTAAAACTTTGGAATCGATGAAATAAGCAACATTAAATATGTATGGTAATTTGTTATAAAGAGTTATATATTTCTAAGTAAATCCCAAGTGACAGAAATGGCAAAAATTATTAAATTTGAATTAAAAAGGGACTTAATTAATTTGATATTAATTTATTTAATTGACCGAAATATAGCCATTTTGGTTACCTTCTTGGATTGTGATGAAACTAGTTTCATCGGATCCGTAACAGAGAATTATTGTAGGATTTCAAGTTTCGTAACGATCGGACTTGTCGTTTGATCGTACGGGCTCGAAACGCTTAGAAATCAATTTAATTGAAATCAATTGAAATCAATTTAAAATAAGTTGATTTTAGCATAACTTCTTCATATGATGGAATTTGGACTTGAATCCTGTTCCATTGAGTTTAAAATATTTTAAAACATCTATTTTGATATATGGGTTGATCCATTTTCGTTCCGGAGTCGAAACGGGCTTTTCGGGTCATTATCGTCCAACTTTTCAAACCAATCGATCCCATTCAATTTTATTTTGTTCTACATGTTTATATATCATTATAAACCCTAGCATCCTTTCTATTTCTCATTTCTGTACGTACAGAAATTTCTGTTGCTCCTCTTTCTTAATGGTAGACAAACCCTAAAATTCGCAATCCAGTTTCAATTTAATATTCAACTTCAAAAATTCAAACTCCTCAATATATATTGAATTATATATCGATATGAAGCTCTCAACGAGCACATCTCAGACCTGTAATTCATTTTCCAATTTGGGTCACTATTTGTCCAGAAATCGAAGAACAAATCTCGGCCTTCCATTTTGTCGTGATCAACTGCAACGGATCTTCGATTCATTGATGTAGTATCGTAGAGAGGACCAATGGGAGCTCATCCGTGTTGGTGGCGTGACGAATTGACGGCCAGATCACCATATTTAATTCAATTAGGGCAGGCTTTTAACCACGGCTGTGACTTTTTGGGAGGCTCGTGTGGCTTTCTCGTCGTTCGTGGATCATGGTGGCTCAGGGGAAGGCACGGTCGTGGCTTGCCTGGGGAACGCCAGGTGCGTGTTCGTTCGGCGACGAGGTTCGAAGGTTTGTGTTTTTCTTACGCGTGGCTTGGGTTTAGTTCGTGTTAGGCAGTGTAGGGTTTCTGGGTAACAGAAGAACGTGAACGAAGGGTGACGTGGAAGTGATGGGGAGGTATAATTGTTTTTTCTATTTTAATTTAAAATTGAATTTCAAACACTTTAATCGACATAACTTTTTCATACAAGGTCCGTTTCACGCGCGGTTTTCTCCACTAGGATCGTATTGGAATTCTGGGCATTTTGAAGCTTATTTAAATGGATTCTAAGACTGTTTTAATTTTGGGTTTAAATTTGATTTAAATTCAATTTAAATTTAAAGGCGAGTGTTTTAACCCACTCACAACTTCTAAAAATTCTTATGTTTGTTAAATTTAATTCACGATGTGATTGGAATTTATTTATGATTGTTTGGTATATTTTTAACCATCATCTCAGTTAAATTGAATTTATTTGAATTAAATTATTATTTAATTTATTATTGCATATAAACTGCCAGTTAAATACCTGCTATTTATTATCAGTTTCTATATCTATATTGATGGATTGTTTTGGTTGATTATTGTGATAGATGTTGATTGTTGATGTTGGTTGAATAGATGTTTAGTTTATATCGTTATAAACTACAAGTTCGTTATAGATTATTATTAATTCAGGATTGCGGTTTGAAATGATATGCAACCGTAAAATATTAAATTGCGGATTGAAATGATAAATTTCCGTATCACTTGATCATAGGATAGAAAATTATATACAGGCACCGTGGTCTATATATAGAAATATTTTTGAAACGATTTCTATGGTTTGTGAAGAAATATATGGTTTTATATAAATATTGACTTTAGGTATTATATAAATGTTATTTTATTCTTGATTTTTAGCTATGAATAAATTTGTTTTAATATAGAATAAGCTTAATAATAAGTTTGATTTTATTGAAGATAATATGATTAAGTATTTAAATTATATTTTAATATAGAGTTTATAATGATTTAGCTAAATTAAGGTTTGAAGATAAATTTGAAATTTATTTGAAATTGAATTTATTTAAGAATTAAACTCAAATAAGTTTGATGTGAAATTTATTGAATTAGAAATTTTAAAAGGTATGATTTTATAACTTGATTTTGGTTTAAGGTGGATTAAATGAATATTTCAAGTATAAATAAATTGAAGGAAATATTTAATTATTTGTAATTTGGGTTTTCTTTAAATGATAATGGATTTATTAAGTAAAATATTTCAAAACTAAATAATAGAAAATTGAATTTGATATTTATATATGAAATTATCAAACTTAGTTTTGAAATTGTTGAATACTTAAAGTTTGAAATATATTGAATTTGAAATAGTTTATGTTTCAAAGTTATGAGTTTCAAGGTATTATGATTTGAAGTGTTATATTTAAGAAGTTTTGATTTCGAAATGTTATAACCTTGAAAGTGTTGTGATTTTAGAAAAGGATATATTTGAAATGAAAATGGTATCGTATTGATTTAGTTTTGAAAAGGAAATGATATTTGGTTTTAAAGTATAAATTATTTTGAAAATGACCATGGTGTTATAATAACGTTTGGTTGTTAAAGAGACCGGGATCGGAAGTTGTCATACTCTCTACCAACTCCGAAAACCACTTTAACAACCTTGTACGCGGTGGAGATTCCAGAATGAAGTAGGATGGTGGCGGCATTCCTTTGAGGTATATACGTGGATCCGACTCCCGTAAGTTGGCATAAGGTGGCTAAAACAGGAGCGATTAACGGGCTAAAAAGGTAGCAACTTTTGTTGAACACACTCCTTCGATACCATTCTACTGCTTTGTGATTAATTGGGGCCCTTTGATTTTTGGGGTATGGCTCGAGGTGGGCGGTAGTAGCTGCTACGTGTTACCACGGTTCGAAAGAGTAATTAGTATATCTACCCTAGCATTGCCTAGTTGTGTCATGTCACCTACCCTAGCGCACCTTATACGAGTTTGATTTGTGTCGTACCTATGGAGTATCCTCTGGTAGCCTTCCGATCAAGAGGTATTACAGTACTGTATAGACTATTGGCACTATTACTTGTTAAGGGCTATATGGGTAACCCCTTAATGCTATTTTAAAATAAGTTTATTCTACTTTTAGACATTATTATAATAACATATATTACCACATAGTAGATAGTTTAACGGATCCTTAGAAGATGTGAATCCCGAGCATCTCTTAAGTTACTGCACTCACGTTAGACACTGGATAGGGGATGTCAAATCCCATAAACATCTCCGACGCCGTTCCACTCATATTATTTACCGTTGATTTAACTTTCATAAGATTTTTTCATTCTCTAGTGTTTTGTCCTTTCAATTCGTGTGGGTCAGTCTGAGCATTTTAGGGTTTTTAGACCTTATGTCTAGCGGACGAAGATAAAGATTGTAGTATTACTATTATTTACTATATTGTTCCGCTGCATCATGTATTCCCTGCATTTTTATTATTCTCTGATATGTGTAACTATGATATGTGTTGTATCAGTATAATCAAATGTTTTGTAAAATAGTTTCATGAACTGTTATTTGATTATTATATTTTGTCATTCCGCTTTGAGATTCTGTTTGTTTTATTTCTTTCTCTGCTTTTCTTATTCACCCGAATAACAGTTCGCCCTTTTGTATGGTTTGAGTCTGACGTGTGTAGATTATCGTCGATTTAAAACATACAAAAGGCGGGTTGTTACAACCAAACTTACCACAATGCAAATTCCTAAGTTTTTTGTTGAATTCTTTTCAATGCGGCTATGTGAAAATTTGGATATACAATTATCATGGAATTCCATATGTACATCAACCTTCGATTAAACTAACCTTCATTTAATAAGGGTGAGAATTTTCAAAGGTTGCTCCTGATAACTTTATATTTGTAGGAGATGTCACAGACTCAATGTCACATGGAACTTTTATCAGTTAAATTCAACTAACCAAAGTAACTAAAGTAGTCATTAATTCATTTGTTTCTTGATCCAAAGGTTATGCAAATTGTCAGACTTAGAGCTGATAAAGACAAAGCACAAGCAACGAGTGTTATCAATGGTTTCCCTAAAACCGATCTAGCAGAACTATATGTATTTGTGTTACAATTCCAAAGAACTATAGTACAATAACTGTACTTGAACTGTAAATTTAAGTGTTGCATGGTGTCCGTGAATCCTGAATTGTACATGCATTGTTGCATGTAAGTGTATGAGCCTTTGATATAATTTACGACTAAACTATTATGCTAAGTTTTATGTTTTTACATAATCGGTTATGTGTTATTTACAAATAGATGGAATAATTTGATTTCGAAATTGCACAACATGATGTCGATCTAAAGAGATCTTGCATGTCAGAATTGAGAAGGCGGGAGGTGAATGGGAGGTTGCATGGAGGTGTAGGAAAATTTTTAAGCTACTAAAAATGGGAATTTAGGCACAGCCATATAGTTTCGCATAAGATTTCTTTTTTGATTCGATATATTTAGTTTGAAAACCTGATAAAATGGTATCACTAATGCACTCCTTTTGGTCTTGAATTTATCGTTTCACCTTTAAATTTCATTTTATGTACCACAAAGAGCGACTGTCACACTATCACTAGTAACCTTACATTTCAGCATAATCTTGTGGACTACCTATGCTTTTAGTATTCCCAATTAATCCTTAGACATGATTAATTACATCTACATAGTAAAGACATTTGTGTACAACTCTAATTTTCTTGAAACTGTTCTATCTTGCATGCCTGATGGTTACTATTGTATGTACATTTCTATGTACAAGGTAATATTACTTCTCATTTATATTTAACATCTAGTATGCTATCCTTACCTTTCATTTTTTAGCTATACAAACAGGACTCTTGGCCTTTTCTACTGTTGAATAAAGCAAATGTGTCTACTGAAAATTCTAGAAGCTCCACGATGATCATGATATAGACAAATAATTTGTCTTTTGAATCTGCTTTAAGGCAAGCGTAGCAAATCTGTGGAGCTTGTATGAATTGAAGATATTTATTTTGACATACTCAAATAGTTTTCTTAATTTTGCATGACAAAAGAACAGAAGCAGCAATTAACTATGTTGTGTACTTTTAATTTCTCATCACAGTTAATTTGATCATAGAAAAAGTATAGATATAAAAAATTAAAGAACATGTTAATCATATCATTAAATAAGGCAATCTTTAATCTTTTGTTAAATTTTTTATTAACCTTGCAAGAAAGGTCAACACAAAGAAAGTGACATGTTACATTTATCCTAAATATTTCAAGTTTTTAACATCTTAAAATTATTAAATGGAACTAAAGACTCCTACAGTATATTCAGTCTCTATATGAGTCTAACCTAACTTAAGATGTTAACTTTGTTGCATGTAAAGTATAGTTCATTGTATTCACATATGAAATCAAACCTTTTCTTTATGAAAGACATAAAACTTCCATAAAAAAATATACAGTAACATCTACCAATTTCTTATCCATTCTAACGTCTATTACTTGTAGAAATAAATTTATTGGCATCTTCAAATGATACCTTTTTCATGAAATCACAAAAGAAACGATTAAATGTAGGATCGATTTCACCCTAGAGGGGGGTGAATAGGGTGATGCTATCAATTATAAAAATTTATCGTGGAAGTTTGTATAAAATTATTTTAGTGCAGATATATCAGAATAATAATAGCACAGATAATAGTAGAATAATAAATGCAGAAATAAAACGGCATAGAATTTACCCAGCTTCGGCAAAACCCTGCCTACGTGCTGCCCCCAAGGTTTCTACTAGAAATTAAGTAGTCAGGCGCTTACACACGTAAACTTGCGACACACGCTATCAACTAGCCTTAACTCTATGCTTAAAACCCTGCCACAACTCAGCCACCGAGTTACGAATTCTCAAACTACGCTACGTAGTTTGTCCCCTAGTCATACGACTAGAAATTACAATTGTATAAAAAAGAAGAATACAAATTAAACACAAATTAAAATCAAAACCCTATTTCTCTTTTTCAATTATAATAAAGCCTTTAAGAAAACAAGGCCGGCCCAACTATTATGAGACACCGCCCCCTTTTCTTTTATTCCTTCGGCTGTGTTCCTTTGCTCTGTAAAACGTCAGCCTTGTTCCTTTGCTTGTTCCTCTTTGCTCGAAATTAGGGCTTTGAGAAACATTGAAACTGCCGTCGTAAAATGCTCGATCGAATGATGATTGACGTGCTTCCTTTGTCGATCGATGCTCTCTTCATTTAGCGCTCGTTCAACAAGGCTGCTTCCAGTATTGAGTTCGAATCAACGAATCTGGTATGTGAATTGTATTGTTTAAATGCACTGTTGTTTTGCCTTGATTCGAACTCAATTCGAGTTGTTGATTTATTGTTATATGTTTGGCTTTTAACTCGAATGCTATCTTTGCCGATGATGTTTAGGGTTTTTTATATAGGGTTCGAAACCTTTGATTTTCGTTCGTATACAATTGTTTGAATTCATATGTAATTCTCCTTGGCCATTCGGTATTGTATAAATGCTTGTGATGATTTCTGACTTTGTCAATTCGTATATATTTTGATTTTTTTGGTACTCATGCGTTGATTTTGAATCTTCTCGATTCCATGATTTCCATGGCTCTGACTTTGCTGTGACGATTTTGGCACTGACTTGTTCAGTATCGGCTTTAATTTGAATTTTGTCATTTACTTGACTTCGGCACTGATTGAGTTCATCGCTATAGCATACTTTACCTGTTTTGTTCTTTGTGCTTGTTAACTTCGGCTTCTCTATCTTGTTCAAAACTGATACTTGCATTTGACTTCGATCACTTAACATTACTGACTTCGACTTTGGTAAAAACTGTTCAGGTTGCATTGGATTTTGGTCTTTATTTTATGGTTCTAATGTGTGTATGCATACATGTCACAGATTGATGTCGACCTGATGCTTGAGGTTGAGTTGCTTTTATGTGTACTCGAGTGTGGTCTGTACCTTTTTTGCAACTGCAGTGGCATTGTGCTTTGTATATTACTATGTTGAAGTCACTGTTGTGTTGCTTCGAGTCAATTTGCATTGTTTAACTTGGTAGCCTCGAGATCTGTCTTCATTGCAACCATATATATGCCTTGGGTCTGATTTTTGATGTTGAGATTGTGCCATTGTTTCTCTACATTCATGTTATCATCTTGTTGTTCTGGTTGCGTATGTATGTACTGTGGTTTTGGTCGAGTCTGGTGCTTGAATTGAGTCAGTGATGGTTACATATACATATATTTACACAGTAATATCTCTATGATCTTGTGTCTTCATATAGATGGTCTTGTATCACTTGATGGCATTTGGTCTGGTATACATGTGCACTGCTCTATCTTTGTATTACATAGTCTGTTCATTTGAACTTTATTTGCATTGTTGCCATATTGATCCCTCTGGCATGTTTCCAATTTGCCTGTACTCTGGTCTTTGCTGCTGACTTTGGTTTTGATTTGCTATTACCTGAATTTTATTCTCTGACCTTTTTTTAAATTGACTTTGGTTATTTGAATTTATTTGTTGCCAGTTTCCATTTTACTGACATGTGTTCGTGTTGTTATAGCCACGAGCTACAGTCTTTACTGCACCCATATTGTCCTTGTATATGCGTAATTTTGCTGCGTGGTTCATTCCATTTGATTTGAGCATTTCTGGTTTGTAGCTTGTTGCAACCAAACTCGAGTTTTATTCAAGTGTACACTGATTCCGAGTTGCTCCCGACCTTTATTACACTTGTACATTTGGATATTTGGTCGAGGCTTGTTTTAGTTGTCTTGACCATTTTCATGAACTTGCACCTATGTTGAATCCAGCTTATAGCTCGGGTTTGACCTTGTGCTCATGTCGTGATTTTATTTGTATTCCACTTGAGTTGAAGCCGGCTTTAGATTTGGGTTTGACCTTGTGCTCACATGTCCCTGTAATTTTATCGAGTGTATATATCGGTGTGCACGGCCTTGTGGCATGTACAGTGATACACTGTGCATGTCATAAGCTGTTCGTGTATGATGAATTCAAATTTAAATGATGACGAACAACCTAAATAACCGAGGCAAATAATATTTTCAGAATTACATTTTATTTTATACTGCAAAAATATTTCCTTTTCAATTTTACTACGTCGGTATTTATTTTTACAGATTGCTCAGATGCTGGATTCAAGTTGAAGATTAAATACCAGTGAATGAGCGATATGTAGTGAGGACAATTATGTAAATTGTGATGTAATCAAATTTGTATTGTAATTGAAATTGTATATATATAGTGAGAGTTCAAATTTGTACTATTCAAAATTGTAATAAATATTTATTTGAATAAATATCTGTTTAAATTTAAATACCGTGTTATTTATTTATTCAGCAAATATTTATTTAATTATTTTAATTATGTGAAAAATATAATAGTACATAAACAAATACATTTAAATGAATATATATATATATATGTTTATTAACATCAAACAAAAATCATATACTCACATATTCAACAATCTCCCCCTTTTGATGATAACAAACGTATATTTAAGATTTTGAATTTATAAATGTGTTTGATCATTTAATTTGCTCCCCCTATTTGAATGCTCCCTCTCTACACAAAGCTCCCCTTTGATATATGCATGTAATTAAAAATATGCAAATGAACCTAGATGCAAATAGAAAATATTTGACATTTATTTGTCAAAATCTTAACTTTTCTCTCCCCATTTTGTTATCAACAAAAGAGTAATAGTGTAGAAAAATAGAGATAAAGTGATAGAAATTAATACAACATTAAAACTCAATCGAGTATAAATATTTAATTTCAATAAAAAATCAAACAAAAATCATAAATACTCTATTAGGCGCATATTCCACATTAGAATGATAGGAATGGTGCCATCATATAAAACCATGCAGATAACTATTTATGGTATATTTATTTCAAGAATTTTAATATCTACTAACCATGCATAACCGTTAGGACTTTTAAATGAGATTAGTAGTATTCCGATTATTTCTTTTAAAAATGAATTCAAATATCTTATAACCACACATAACAGTGAGGACTTTTAAATCGGATTAGAATCAACTTGTCTATTTAATTAATCAATTTTTATATGTGTTCCATACATGCATAACCGTGAGGACTTTTAAATGACCATGGAAGCACATAAAAAATTCCAAGTAATTCACCCATGCATAACCGTGAGGACTTTTAAATGAGAGTGAATATTGACATATTGAGTCAGCCGTAAATAACCAAATGTATTATCATCAACCAATAAAACACTATCATTAATCCAAACTAATCTATATGAAGTATTTCAAGGATTTTAGTGTTCTCAGCATAAAAGAACGATTGGCTAACAATTTTGAAAAAATCAAAATCATTATCGTCAATCATTTCTTTATCAATAACTAGCTGAATTAAATTCAGATTATGGTGCAGATTATCACATTTAATAAATTGTTATAGATGAATATACCATTATCTGTTTTACCTTTACGATAATTTTTCGTTGTTGCCTATTGTGATTCTGCCACCTTTATACTAGGCTAAGGAACTTTAATTTGTCGTCCGTTGTGTTTCTGGAATAGCCAGAATCCAGATAACACTGTTATTTTCCTTAGCCTGCCACCACACCTACACATTAAAAGATTTTTGTGACCTATTTGTTTTTATAGGTCCATGATTGTTAGTGGCAGCATATTTTGAAAAATATGTTTGTGGAGACCCAAAACTATTTATATATGTTCCTTTTGGCACCCAGATTTGTTTGATTTTCAAAGATTTTATATTTGTGCCTTTTGGAACCCAAATTGGAATTGTTTTCACGTGTTTGGTTCTATACCAACAAATGTTTTGATTATGTCCAATTTTTCTATAAATTGTGCACTCGGATTTGACTTTATTGATTTTTCTTTTAACAGGTTCAGATTTATTATATCCAAGTTCTTGTCTAACTGTGTTAACAGTTTTTTTTCCTAATAGCATACTTAATAATCTTTCACTTTTGGAAAATTTTCCTAAAGTTATTGACAGTTGTTGACTTGTGTTTTGAGAGATTCATTTTCGTTTAATAATTGTGTGCACTTTTTAATAGAATTTTCTCTTCTTGTATTTTCACTTTCTTTCAAAATCAGAATTTCATTTTCAAGCGATTTAATTTTGATTTCTGATTTTTTAATCTCTTCTTCGAATGTTGGACACTTATCACACTTAGGGATCCTACTTTGATAGTTTTTAACTAATTGGTCAAGTTGTTTATTTAAATCTATCAAAGTATCTTTTTGTGATTCAAGTTTGGCATACTTCTCCCTAAGTCGTTCAAAACAGCCATTTACTTCGTTGAAATATATTAGTAATTCTGAGTGAATGAGTTTTGATACCTCGCTTGGCTCGTCATCGTCGCTATCAGTTATATTACCTTGAAGGCACATATCTGCTTTCTTACTCTCACCGCTAGTACTTTTATTATCTTCATCACTTGTACTCCACGTGGCTACAAAATTTCTCCTTTTTGATTTCTTTTTTACTCGTGTCGATTTTGAGGACAATTGGGCTTGATGTGTCCGAGTTTATTGCACTTATGACAGATGATTTTTTGCTGTTTCGGGTTATCTAGAACTTTGATTATTCTATTATTTAATTTTTGATTTAGAGTTAGATTTCCGTATATGCGGTTCCACTTTTTGAATCTCTTTATTATCATTTCCAGCTCTGCTGCTCCATCATCATCGTCATCGTCGTCACTTTCAGTTGTTCCTTTGAGAGCTATTGATTCCTTTCGAGTATCTCCCCCTTCACGCTCTTCCTTGAATTTCATTTCTAGCTCATAAGTGGTGAGATTTTCGATGAGTTCTTCAACTTTGATTTGTTTTAAATCTTTCGATTCTTGAATAGCAGTCACTTTTGCTTCAAAACTTCATGCAAGGACTCTAAGGATTTTTTGGACTATTTCCAATCCCGTGTATGATTTTCCGAGAGCTTTTGATTTGTATACGATGTTGGAAAGCTGTCCGTACATCTCTTTAACATTTTCTTCCTTGGCCATTGTAAAATTCTCGTATTCCCTACTCGGCATGGCGAGGGGAGATTCCTTGACTTGAGATGTTCCTTCGTGAGTCACTTCTGGTGTGTGCCATATTTCCTGCGCAGTTAGACAATGTGAGACATGATTAAATTCAAATTGATCTAATGAACAAATAATCAAATTCATAGCTTTGGCATTAGCATTCTATAACTTATTTTCTAGATCTGTCCATTGATCGAATCGTTTTTCAATTTCTTGATTATTTACAACTATAGTGGGTGCTCTGTAACCTATCTCAACAATATTCCAAGCATCAATGGTTTTCAGAAAAAATTTCATTCTATTTTTCCAGTAAGCATATTCACCAATGCACAATGGTGGTCTAACTATAGACTGACCCTCAGCAAAAGCAGTATTAAAAGAAGCCATTTTAAAAATTCAAATTTTCAAAACAAAAATTGTTTTTTTGACAAAATCAATTTTTTTAAAAATAAAAATAGCTTTTGTTCCTTGCTTTGATACCACTTGTAGGATCGATTTCAGCCTTAAGGGGGTGAATAGGGTGATGCTATCAATTATAAAAATTTATCGCGGAAGTTTGTATAAAATTATTTCAATGCAGATATATCAGAATAATAACAGCACAGATAATAGCAGAATAATAAATGCAGAAATAGAACGATACAGAATTTACCCAGCTTCAACAAAAGCCTACCTACGTGCTGCCCCCAAGGTTTCTACTAGAAATTAAGCAGTCAAACGCTTACACACGTAAACTCGCGACACCCGCTATCGATTAGCCTTAACTCTACGCTTAAAACCCTACCACATCTCAGCCACTGAGTTGCAAATTCTCAAACTACGCCACGTAGTTTGTCCCCTAGTCACACGACTAGAAATTACAATTGTTTAAAAAAGAAGAATAAAAATTAAACACAAATTAAAATCAAAACCCTATTTTTCCTTTTTAATTATAATAAATCCATTAAAAAACAAGGTCGGCCCAACTATTATGAGACACTGTCCCCTTTTCTTTTATTCGTTCGGCCGTGTTCTTTTGCTCTGTAAAACGTCGGCCTTGTTCCTTTGCTCGTTCCTCTTTGCTCGAAATTAGGGCTTTGAGAAATATTGAAGGTGCCGTCTTCAATTGCTCGATCGAATGATGATTGACGTGCTTCCTTTGTCGATCGATGCTTTTTTCTTTTAGCGCTCATTCACGGCTGCTTTTAGTATTGAGTTCGAATCAACGAATCTGGTATGTGAATTGTATCGTTTAAATGCACTGTTGTTTTGCCTTGATTCGAACTCGATTCGAGTTGCTGATTTATTGTTCTCTATTTGGCTTTTAACTCGAGTGCTATCTTTGCCGATGATGTTTAGGGTTTTTTAAATAGGGTTCGAAACCCTTGATTTTCGTTCGTATATATTTGTTTGAATTCGTCTGTAATTCTCCTTGGTCATTCGATATTGTGTAGATGCTTGTGATGATTTCTGACTTTGTCAATTCGTATATATTTTGAATTTTTGGTACTCATGGCTTTGATTTTGAATCTGCTCGATTCCTTGATTTCCACGGCTCTGACTTTGCTGTGACGATTTTGGCACTGACTTGTTCAGTATCGGCTTTGACTTGAATTTTGTCATTTACTTAACTTCGACAATGGTTGAGTTCATCCCTATAGCATATTTACGTGTTTTGTTCTTTGTGCTTGTTAACTTCGGCTTCTCTGTCTTGTTCAAAACTGATAATTGCATTTGACTTCGGTCACTAGACATTACTGACTTCGACTTTGGTAAAAACTGTTCAGGTTGCATTTGATCTTGGTCTTTGTTGTCTGGGTCTAATGTGTGTATGCATACATGTCACTGATTGATTTTGACCTAATGCTTGAGGTTGAGTTGCTTTTATGTGTACTTGAGTGTAGTCTGTACCTTGTTTGCAACTGCAGTGGCATTGTGCTCTGTATATTACTATGCTGAAGTCACTGTTGCATTGCTTTGAGTCAGTTTGCATTGTTTAACTTAGTAGACTCGAGCTCTGCCTTCACTGCAACCATATGTATGCCTTGGGTTTGATCTTTGATGTTGAGACTGTGCCATTTTTTCTGTACATTCATGTTATCATCTTGTTGTTCTGGTTGCGTATGTATGTACTGTGGTTTTGGTCGAGTCTGGTGCTTGAATTGAGTCCGTGATGGTTACATATACATATATTTACACAGTGTTATCTCTATGATCTTGTGTCTGCATATAGATGGTCTTGTATCACTTGATGGCATTTGGTCTGGTATACATGTGCACTGCTCCATCTTTATATTACATAGTCTGCTCATTTGAACCTTGTATGCATTGTTGCCATATTGATCCCTTTGGCTTATTTCCACTTTGCCTGTACTCTGGACTTTGCTGCTGACTTTGGTTTTAATTTGCTATTACCTGACTTTGATTCTCTGGCCTTTTTTTTTTTAAATTGACTTTGGTTATTTTAATTTATTTGTTGCCAGTTGCCATTTTACTGACATGTGTTCGTGTTGTTGTAGCCACGAGCTACAGTCTTCACTGCACCCATATTGTCCATGTATATGCGTTATTTTGCCACGTGGTTCATTCCATTTGATCTGAGCATTTCTGGTTTGTAGCTTGTTGTGACCAGACTCGAGTTTTATTCAAGTGTACACTGAGTCTGAGTTTCTCCCGACCGTTATTACATTTGTACATTTGGATTTTTGGTCGAGGCTTGTTTTAGTTGTCTTGACCATTTTCATGAACTTGCACCTGTGTTGAATCCAGCTTATAGCTCGGGTTTGACCTTGTGCTCATGTCGTGATTTTATTTATATTGCAATTGAGTTGAACCCGGCTTTTGATTTGGGTTTGACCTTGTGCTCACCTATCCCTGTAATTTTATCAAATGTATATATCGGTGTGCACGGCCTTGTGGCATGTACAGTGATACATTGTGCATGTCACAAGCTGTTCGTATATGATGAATTCAAATTTAAATGATGACGAACAACCCAAATAACTGAGGCAAATAATATTTTCAGAATTACATTTTATTTTATACTGCAAAAATATTTTCTTTTCAATTTTACTACGTCAGTATTTATTTTTGCAGATTGCTCAGATGTTGGATTCAAGTTGAAAATTAAAGACGAGTAAATGAGCGATATGTAGTGAGGATAATTATGTAAATTGTGATGTAATCAAATTTGTATTGTAATTGAAATTGTGTGTATATATATAGTGAGAGTTCAAATTTGTACTATTCAAAATTGTAATAAATATTTATTTAAATAAAATATCTGTTTGAATTTAAATACAGTGCTATTTATTTTATTCAGCAAATATTTATTTAATTATTTTAATTATGTGAAAAATAAAATAGTACATTAACAAATACATTTAAATGAATATATATATATATATATATATATATGTTTATTATCATCAAAAAAATTCATATACTCCCATATTCAACATTAAATGCTTTCAAAACTCAAAGGTAACTTAATTTCACAAACTTTTACCGCAAATAGTTACAGGGAAGCTTAATAAGGACTTTTATGTATCCTTTAACCTAAATCAAGATGTTACCTTAATATTGTTGCATTGAACTTAAAAACCATATTCTTTCATTGTATTCACACATAAAATCAAATCTTTCCTTCGTATCTGGTGAACTTATTCAAGATTTTATTTTATTTTATTTTCTTATTTGATCATTTTCACTTATTTATATTGTAGTGGTTTTCAAAAGTGTATAAAATTAAGCACATGACTGCATACATGCTTTGCCTAGAAAATATTTGCATTAGTCTGTCATATATGCTATTGCTGCTTTACCATTTATATACCTTTTATTGTGAGAACATTCAACTTCCAGTATATCTAAATCTACTTTGCTAGTCTTGCATATTGTTTAAAAATTATGACAGTTCTACCATAATTAGTTTGAAAGTAAATATAATAAACAGCGGATGATAGCATTTTGTATGAAGCTTGTGCACCGAACTCCTATATTATGATATATTTAACATTCATCAGTCCTGCCAACAATCATTCATAATGTATCTTCTTCTGAAAGCTAAACTAAATGCATGTACCAGTAAAAAAATATTTTTCACAAGCACTGAAGCATCCTGATTCAACAAACTAAACACGTCAAGGGTTCAAATAGCAAATGAAGCCATAGTACATATAAATTGACATTTATATGAAATCGGCTAAACAAGAAAGTCTAAACTTTATTCACTTGTTAAAGTGCTTCAGGAAATCTTATAATGTTTACAACATAAACTATGTAGTCATGAATTTGATTTTTCATCTGCCTTGACATTCCTGTATGCAACATTTTATTTGTTGATATAAATGTTAATATGTGTTCAGCGAGAAAGAGTTGTTGCCTTTATATATGCAGTGCCAGCTATTTGATTCAACTATTTTTTTTATTTTTGTATTTGAGCCATTGCCATGATTTCATTTGTTTTTAGGATTTGGTATAAGGTGACAACGATTTGGAAGAAAGCTAAAGTCAACAAAGATGGTGGTTGCTGTCAAGGCAAGCTGAGTTTTGTTAAGTGTTTTTTTCTTTTCCTTTCCTTAGTTATTTATTTCAATCGTATGTACCCTTTTGTTCACATTTAGCATCTTGGTGTAGAATACTTGATGATGGTTGACATGAAGAACGTGCAAAATTTTGTTCTGTTTTGGTAGAAGTTGCCAAAGAGGTCGAGAAGCAGTACGTTTTCATTTCTTAGTATTACTCACCAATTTATGGAAATTGTTTATTTCACTGTGATTTGGTTCTTTTGACTATATGCTAAAGACTTATGTTATTCAATGTTTATGGATGCATTCTAGATTAAAATCATGGTAATAACCTGCAAAGATACAATGATATTTGAAGTAGAACTAAGTTGAGCAACACTTCAATGTGGCTTAAGTTATCAGTGAATTACATTTTGAAATCTCTCAATCGAGGATTGTTTAGACCTTAATTCAGTTACTATAATAGAAATATATGGTTTTGACACTACTTTTGGGATAAACTTTACTTGTAATTCTATTTTGAGCATACTACTTCATCACTGAGGACAACTTACTGTTTCCTTGTTAATCTTCCTATTCTTTCATAGTTCAATGTATGTTCTTCAATTTAGTTTTCCCATCATATTTTTTTGTTTTCTTCAATTTAGTTTTCCAATCACATTTTGTTGTTGTTTTCACATCCAATATTTGAGGTTTTGAATTTCTAGGATAAGTTATGTGCTGTAAATCATCAATTCCAAGAATTTTATTTTATAATTTTGATGCTATATACTTACATTTTCAGCTGGAAAAAAGGGACTCATTCATCATATTTAAAAGAAAAGACTTGCATGTCGAATGATAAACCACAAGATCCACTTATAAGTTCTACCCAAGCTACGTTTTTGTAATGGCATAACAACAACTACAATAATAAAAAGTTATGTTTATAAAAATTAGCAAGTTTGTAATAATAAAATAATAATAATTAGTTGAACTCGAAGATGTTAAAGAGCCACTTATCAATCTATACAAACATAAGGAACCGTACACAACAACGATTGTCTTAGTAGACAGGATTGTAGACCCAAAGCACCTAGTGAGACATGTCGTATTGTAATCGATCATGGAGGAAATGTTTTGTATTGGGAAGGACAAAGCTACGGTGTAATTCCTCCAGTAAATAATTCTTAAATTTTGGAGTAGCAGTTCTACGTATTTCGCGTTGTAATGCCTAGTTACTCTTATATATCTAACTGACAGCATGTTTCTTTCTCAATACTGAATTTGCATCTTTTACTTCCTTATTTATGAACATAATTTGTTTCTACTGTGATATCCCGGAAATTTGGCAATATAAATTTAATAATCTGTGTTGAAAATTAAATTGATTTGATAATTTTTGATAATAAATTTTGAATTGATTTAATAATCATCTTTTAATAAATATTTAAATTGGTAAATTTTATCTTTTTAAAGCTAATATATGGTTTTCTATTTATAATATATATAATTTTATATATTGTAAATTGATAAACTTTGATTTGGAACTTAATAAATGAATCAATTTTCTAATTTTAGTTTATATTTGATAAATTGGAAATTTGATTTAAATTTAACATTTAGCTTTTCAAAGTAATTTAATAAACAATTATATGGTTTATACTTATGATAAATCTTATTTGTTTTAAAATTTTATTTAGCTTAAAAATATGAGTTTCAAATTTGATTAACATTAAAACTTTGTTGTATTTTCTTTTTAAAATATTGCTAGAATATATATATAAGGATTTAAAATACAAATTTCAAACGATCTTAATTTGTTTATAAGCGACCGAGTTGTTCCAAATTCAAGATGGTGATTGATGGGGTGTGGGAGGAGGAGTAGCCGGAGGCGAAGCCATTCTGGTGATCGGATTTTGGAGTTGGAAGTGAATTCAGGTTTCGACATTGCTGTTGTTTTGAGCTCGAATGCTCATTTTTGAATTAGGGGTTCTGCATTCAATTTGAGGGTCGGAATCGAATTAGGAGATGACCGTTGACTTGCTCGTGAGGTCGCGAGAGGCCGGAGGTGGCGGCGGGGTTGGTGCAGGTGCACGGCGTTCTTGGAGTATCAGCTGTTTGTTTGTTTTGGGGAAGATTGTATTCTCGAGAGTGTTTCGGGTTGTTCTCCATTTCTGCTCGAAGTTCTAGGCTGTTTGACTCGAAGTCAGGGATGTATGGGCTCGGGTATTTTTGGTTATTACAGGTTTAAGTATTAACCTGTCAGTATTTTAGTTTAATAAATTACAAAATGGAACTGGTACTGGAGTTACTCGAATTGTTAGCATTTTGCTCGAGTTAAGTTAGAATTAGGTTCGAGTGAATTATTTGGGTTCGAGTTGATTTACAGGTTAGAAATCCTGAATGTTTTCAAATTTAAACTAAATTTTAAAACATTAAGCAATGATTTAAAGTGAGTTTTAAATCTAGTTTTAATTATGGATTCAAGTTTTAATATGAATCATAGCTGGAAATAAATAAGTTTTAAAAAAAATTCAAATTTTGTTTAAAGTACTTTAAAGGATTTATTGTTTAAAAATGTTTTTAAAGAAATTTGAATTTAAATTGGAAATTGAATTGTAAAGAAAAGTTTTAAAGAAAGTTTAAACTGATTCAAATCTGAATTTGAATCTCTGGTTTAAAATAAATATAAGTTTTATAAATTTAAGTATTTTAACAAATTCGAATAGTTAAGTAAAAATTTAAATGTTTTGAATTTAAAAAGAAATTTGATCTTAAACCCTTGTAAAATTTCTTTTATAAGAAAAGTATTATTTATCATGTAATTTTAAAGGTTTTTAATTGATTCTTTTAAAACTTGTTAAAGTTAAATTAGAATTTGACAATTTGTTGTACATTTAATTATTGGAGTAATTAAATGAATAAATAATTTATTTAATAAATGAATGAAATAGATAATTACTTAAGGTAATTAAGGATTTAATCTTAAGGGTTAAAGATTAATTATTCTTAGAATAATTAACTTGTAATTTCTGAATTATTAATTAAATAAGATTTGATTTTTAATTAATGATTAGTAATTAATCAATCAAGTAATAAAGAATTAATTAAGTTATAATTAACACTTAATTAATTAATTAAGTGTTAATTAATGGGTTAATTAATGATTAATTAATTTGTAATTAATAGTGATTAAATAAGTTAATCATTTTAGAAAAATAATTAATGAATTGTTAAATAGTTAATGAAAGTCATTAACTAAGGATTATTTATATTAATTAATGTGATTAATTTTTAATAATTAATTAGATTAATTAATTTAAAGATAATCATTTGTGTAAAATGTTAAGTATAATTACTTATGGAAGTAATTAGGGAATTAATTACTTATTGTAATTAACTGAGTTTAATTTGATTAGATTAAGTTAATTAATTCAGTTTAATTAATTTAGAATAATCATTTGATGATTTGTGGAGTATAATTACTTAATGTAATTTAATGAAGAGAAATTACTTAGGGAAGTAATTTATGGATAATTACTGGATGTAATTAATTGAAAGTGATTTGTTGATGAAAGTAATTTGAGTATAATTACTTTGTAAGTTAATCAAGGGATTAATTTGAGATAATTAATTAATGAGTAATTAATTTATTTTGGTAAAGTAATTAAGGGTTGTTAATTACTGAATGGGCTAATCAAGGGTGATTACAATTATAGTTTAAATAAAGATTAATTACTTAATGTAATTAATTTAAAGAAAATGTAATTAGAAATCATTAGTTATTATAATTAATGATGTAGTTAAGAATAGGATTATTTAGGAATAATTAATAACCGAAGGGATTAATTAATGTAATAAATTAAGGATTAATGTAATTAATTTATAGTTAATTAATAAAGGAAGTAATTAAAGATTAATTACTGTACTTGGTTAAGTATAATTAATTTAAGAAATTAATTAGTGAATAATTAATTGAATGTAATTAAAGGTTAATTAATCAGGGATGATTAATTAAAAAGAATAATTGGTTGATGATTAATTAATTTATTGATAATTAATAAATAGTGATGTAAGCAAGATTTATATTGGTGAAGTAATTAATTTAATTCACTTTAAATTAATTAGAAATGATGTAATTAATTTAATTCATTAAATTAATTATACTTGGTGAGATTATTAATAATTGCTTATATAGATGGATGGTGTTGTTTGTCTTGAATGGTTTGATCTCAGATATGAGATAAGAAATGTTGAGTGATGTGGATGCATTGGTTGCATTGTGATGATGATTTGGATTACCTCTTGGTAATGATAATATGGTTTATCTGTTGTGATGATAATATTGATTATCTATTGTGGATCTGTGATTTATCTATTTGAGTGTATATAGATAATTGAATTGTTTTGAACCTTTAAAACAACTTGGCCTTAAAAGACACGCTTTGGATTTCGATGAGACCGGGATCGGGTTTCCATATTTGGATATCCGAAAACCACATCGATCCAAATCAACGATAGGTCGTGAATCTCTTGTAAAGAGTGAAGACTCGAGGTGTAAGGACTATTCGTCAGTATAACTCTGGGGGTGATTCCGTGATGAGTTTGACGGAGATAGTTCTTATAGGTTCGAGACGGTGATTTAGAGTGCAAGGGCTATGGTCGTTGACTCCGAGGGTGATTCCAAAATGAGTGCAACGAGATAGTGCCTTCGGTTTCGTTTGAACCCGAAATGAACTTATATGGATTGAACGCTTTCAGAACATCGTCGGGTGGACGATGATCATTCTAAGAGATGTGTTCTCTAAAGGTAATCGTAGCCTCAAGCCTCATCAATCGGGAATGGCTAAAACAGGGGAGGTACAGCAAGGCTAAGTGGGTCATGCCCAAGTAGGACAAGATTTTCCCCTGTCTAGAGGTCCCTTTTTATTCGGCTTAGTAGGCGGTTGGAATGTACGCCAACTGCGGGGTTGTCTTGTTCGGGACTGTCCAGTAAGGGATGGTTCCGGTCTTGTGTTGCAGGGGAGCGGGCATACTCCTCGGTATGTTGATCTAGGCCACGTACTGTGACGGGCGGTGCCCTAGTAGCCCTGCCATTGATGGAATCCACAATCCAATAAGTGCCAATGGTTTTGATTGTATTACCCACTTTTGTGGCTAGTAGCTGGAATTTAATAATGTAACAATTTCGGCTATTTCATATTTACTTGAAAACCCTAGACCTATTATAATATCACTGGATTTCCTATCAATGTTTTGGTTAGCGTAAGGTAAAAACTTTTTCATGTTTATGTGTGGGAAGTCTTACGTGATACCTTTCTTTTCAAAGGTCTTTCAAAGTTAAGCAACTTTAACCTGTTACTCACACCAGACCCATGTCTGACCCAGAGTTTATCTTCTGTTTTCTTAAACTCTTGGGTACTCAAATTTTTACGAGTAGCCAAGGGATTCAGGTTAGCTTTGACGAATTGTGGAGGAGCAATGGAGCAGGAGGCTTCGGCGTTAGATATATAGTTCCGCTGTGTGTTCTCTGTGTTGTTATCTCTTGGTTGAGTTGTATTTAGTTGTAATAACTAGACAGGTGTTTATAACTGTCTAGTATGTGATGTGTATTCTGTGTAACTCTGATTAGTATTGTATACTATGTGATATTTATGTTATTAATATAATTTATTCGTTCCGCTGTTGAGATTCTGATGTTGTTTCTTCTTTCTTCTCTTTCTTTTCTCTTTTCTATCCCTTTCTTTCTTCATGATGATGCGATTTTCTGTGGTGTAAAAATCGGGTCGTCGCATCTACCGTGGCACGGTGATGTGGGAGCACTGTTTTGTTGAAAAATAATAATAGGAGATGTTTGGATTTGGTAATACCATATCTATTAATGGTTAAACTAGATCTCCGTCTGACAAAAAAATAGAGCTACCCATGATTGATGGTAAAACCTTTTTATACTTAATGTTTGGAACAAACCATTCATAGTGTATTACTTTCTACTCCTTGAAGGTCTGGGTGTCGAATTTATAGATGCTGTCTGCCAGTTATTTCGATTGAAAGCACTGACCAGTCTGATCAAATGAAATAAAAAGTAATTCTAGTGTACATAGATAAGGATACTATCTCTAGATATTGAGATGTTAAGATATTGAAATGAATATTCTACAGCAATAACGAATCTCCTAAACGGCCACTTGAAGTAAACGATGTAAGTTGCATGCTCAGCATTGAAAAACTGCAGTCAATAGGTACATTTATGCATGTCTGTCGCCGTATCAATTGTGTT
Organism: Allium cepa; assembly: GCA_030765085.1. Lineage (NCBI taxonomy): Eukaryota > Viridiplantae > Streptophyta > Magnoliopsida > Asparagales > Amaryllidaceae > Allium > Allium cepa. Next base: position 611,630,027 of record CM060934.1, read on the forward strand.
GGAAACTATTTTGTTCATCTTTATATCATTAAGTGCAAATACCAGATAATCCTAAAAACGCACTATGATAATATCATTTGTCATATCCCTTTAATAATATATAATGTTGTATTTACTTATGTGATGATTTCACTAATAATATTATACCACAAACAGCTGACTCAGAAGAGATAAGAGGTTTACTAAAGGATGACGCTCTACAGAGTCTAATAAAGAAAATTGATAGTTCCTAGAATCCAGAAAGCGTAAGCGGTAACTGATAATGACATTTTTTGTCTTCGAATTGTAGTGCCCTATCTGCCACAATCAGAGGGCGTATTGGATTCTTGCTAATTTAGAACCCAAAATCCACAACATAGTAGAACAATACTTTATTATTATATCTCGTTATAACCTTATGCACTATAAGTTAAATATATAAATCATTGTGACTATATAGTAACATAAGCTAAGTAATTTTCTTACATCCAAATATCAAACCAGGGAACAAGAAAAAGGACAACACTACATTAATTCTTGGTATCATACTTTCAATAGCCTTCATTCTGTTAGGAGTTATGCTTGCAATCTACCATAATTGAAAGCAATTGCACAAAAACACCTCAGAACTACCAAAAAAGATGGAAAGAAATATAAGTCTAATGAGCATTACAACACTTAAGAACCAATACCATCACAAAGATAATATGCAAGGTAAGATAATTTCTACCTGGTAAGTTAATTTTGTGTAAGCTACATACATCAAGTTGAAGATCATCATATGTGTGTAGATATAGAACAAACGACACAGAAGGACCCATTATATTCAGTTTGTTGGATGTGGAAAAAGCGACATTAAATTTCGATGAAACATGGAAGATTGGAGAAGGGGACTGTGGTCGTGTATATTATGGAATACTCAGACATCAGGTTAGAAAGAAAATAAAGATTGTGCGATATTTTGTCTTCTATATAAGTTTGAACTTTAATAGTTTCAGACAGAGTAATTTTTATTTTTCTATAGGAGGTTGCAATAAAATGGATGACGTTTAGTAAATCGAAGGAGTTCTTTACAAAGCTTAAGGTGCTATGCAAAATGCACCATATCAGTTTGGTATGATATTTAGTGAAATGACCCTGAATCGACCTTCGAAAATCGGCACTGAATACTTCACCAGTATTTAAACGCTAAAGATTCAAACGTCGAATCTGGTTCGCTGGAGCTTATAACACATTAAGTACAACAACATAAGTGGAAGAAAATGAATGAATATATCATTGATACAACATCAGATACATCTGAATATCAAATACAAATCACTATCAATATATCAAAGATAGATACAAGACAATAGCAGCGGAAAGACAATGTCTTCAATGCCAAACTCCAAAAACTCGAAGACTTTCGTATCCGAAACCGAAAGCTAAAAGAACTCCAATCCAACAAGCTTGATCCAACAATGATGCTGAAGTGAAGCAACTTGATCCAAACGCGATTGCCAAAATCCCAAGATTGAATGCTATCGAATCTACACCTACTATTCAATTGTCTGAAAAACCCTACTCTAGACTGCCCATGTGGAAAATTGTGGGCACCCAGAGTTTAGAAAGGGAACAATAAACTCCGGGTCAGTCATGGGACTGGTGTGAGCAAACAAAAACAGTTTTATCTTTAAAACAAACAACAAAAGATTTTAAAAGAAATCCGCAATGCTTTTTGGAAAACGAAATTACCATAAGGCCTCCCGCCACACACACCATGCAAACGCAGAATTGGAGGAGATTTCTCCTTATGATAGTCAAAAATGCTTACTACGCAAAATTATTTTGATATAATTATTAGTGCATGGTGGAAAACATTTCGAAAGTATAATATTAGTCTTAGCTAGCATAGACATTTCAAACTATGCCTACTATATCTACCATCTAAACAGCGGTGACCACCATAAATAAATGGCAGGTTATACAACTAAAACCATACAGGGCGTGTATTGGAGATTGGATTTTCCAACAAATGGTCAGGCTAAGAAACTTCCCATTGCCACATGGGTATGCCTCTGGAGGGACGCCTCGAGAACTTACCCAGCTCTCTGCCAACACAAGGCCGGTTTCCTCCCTGCCCGGGAGTAATACCTAAAGATATGCCACACCCAATCATTTGCGACCTTTATCCGAGGGCCCTCAATCACAAAGCAAAATCACACAGTAATAAAATTTACAGTGTCCACATGAGTTAAGTATCTGGGCTTCATACCATGATACCACCCTTTTCCAGAAGGAATGGACATACCCTGGAGGCGCGAACCCTGAAACCTTGCCGCATCTTTCCCGTTTCGACCATTTCCAGGGAGTGAGGTCCTGATGCAGTCTCGTCCACAAAGCTATGCTTTTTCACAAATCCATGCTTTGATTAATAAATGATCAACATCACTTCGTATGCCACACTACCAAATTGGGAATGTACCACTAGTAACCATCAACTACATAACCTCTGAGCTTGTACGTCTCAGAGAATGGTGTTAAGCTAAGAGAATAAATCTCCGCCACCAAACCGAAATGTATTTGATAGAAACCAGCTTTACATCTAAAAGTGTAACGTCAGACACACATCCATACAAGTCTATTCCAGGTTCGAACGGAACCGAAGGCACTTCCAAAGAAGCCCTTGCAAATCCAGGAATTCCCAATCCCGATCGGACTCCCTATCACATATGGAGATCTCTATACCGGCGCGACTCAGTGCAGAGACAATCGACGGGTTATCCTTTCGTTCTCGAAAATACCTGGTCTTCACCACCGGTCCTTAAATGCTATCCATATCGTTATATCATTATTCGGAATGAGTTATATGACACAAGGCCCTCTCCAGGCTAAACCGAATAATGAGCGCAATATTTAAAAACATATGGATATTGGATCTTAGTTAATTCATAATTTATTATCCAAAACTTTTGTTCCAAATGGTTTAAACAAATTACCATTTCAAATCTTTTTAAACAAAAAGATTCACTTCACAAAGTTTACCCATCTTTCACAAAGATTTATTCACAGAATTCAAAACAATTTTCCTTTCAAATTGGATTATCTCATCAAATTATTAGCCTAAAGGCTCGATTTATAGCTTTCAAAACTATTTCCAAAGATCCATTCATAACTTTCAAAACAATTCTCATTTCAAATCTTTTATATATAAAAGATACACCATTTAAAATCCTCTTCGATTTCAAAACAAAGTTTAACAATCTTTCACAAAGGTTCATTCATAGCTTTCAAAAACAATTCACAATTTCATTTCAAACTTGAAATCTTTCGATACAAATTGGAAATCCTTTCTTTATATGAAAGCTATTATTATTTGAAAACAAACAGTTTTGTTTCAGAAAAATCTAATTATATTTGCACGAGTTAAAGCCCTTGCTTAAATTCACATTCGCAACTCAATACCTTTAAAATGGTTTAACCCATATATAACTTGTATAACATCTTTAAACCATAGTTTCCAAACATAGAATTCAATTTCAAATTTTGAATTCAAATTTGATTCAAATTTTTTAAATTTCAAAACTTAATCAAGTTATTTAAAATAACTTTTATTTTTGAAACTCCTTTTCAAAAGCTTTTCACTTTTAAATCAAATCTATTTCCAAAACAATTTGGATTCAAAAATTCAATTTTAAAATCATTTTAAAATATTTAATTCAAATATCTGTGACTTAACCGATTTCCTCGTGCAATCCATATTTGTGTGTGTATGGTGTAGTCCAGGGTTTTACCCAATAGTGCAACATCATCAATCATCACAGATTTAAGCACAATAATATTTGATAAGCGGTATAATCCTATAACGCTTATCATCATTCAACGATTCACAGATTCACAGATAGATATGTAAACGCATAGAGATAAATAATATACACATATCTCAATCAAAACAATCCACATCACAGAATCATTATAGATCAACCCAAGGCATTCATACAATTCATACACCCATAAACAAAATCAGTTAATTATCTGATTAATTTAAATCAGATTAATTACTTATGAATAGACACTAATCTTGGTTAATTAATATTAATTAATTACAAACCATCTTAATTAATTAACCTTAGATTAATCAACCTTTAATCATTAAATAATTAACCCCTAACTTTTTTATATCCTTAATTAATTGCATTAATTAATTAACCCTTAATTAATTACCATTTAATTAATTATCCTTGATTAATTAATTAATCTTAATTAATATCATTAATTAATTACCACTTAATAAATTATCTTTTAATTAATTACCCAAAATTAATTAACCTTTGACTAATTAATCACTTTAAATACATTCAATAATTATTCATAAATAAATCACCTTAATTAATTAATTTATAAATTTAATTAAACCATAATTAATCTTAAATTAATTACATAAATTAATCACCCTTAAATTTCAATAAAGTATTTAACTTTTAAGTAATCACATTAAGTAATTTAACTTTAATTACTTACATTCCTAAATCAATCTTTGATTAATTTCATTAATTAATCACTAAATATATTTATTGAAATAATTGATCTTTAAACATTTAATCTTCTTAGTTAATTCCTTAATTATCTTATTGAGTTTATTAAAAATAATATAATGAAATAATTTTTTAAACTCAAAGAATAATTTACTTTCAAACCTTTAATTAATTTCAACTTAAATAACATTAATTATTTTAAGAGTAGTGGTTAACAATCTGTTCAAACTTGATTTTGCTTTAACTTAAAAAACAAAACTTATTATTTCTTTTTACCCAAACCTAATATCATCACAACACCCAGCCCACCATTTTTCTTTCTCGTATAAACTGCTGTTACACACGATGCGACTCGAAAACATATTCGAGCTCAGACCCTTCTCCCTCGAACACGGCTTCGAGCCACTCCTTTTCTTCCAGTCATCAAAACTACCGAGGCACGCAAGTGCGCGGTGCACGTGCACCGGAGCTCCGACCCTCTTCGGTCAACTATATTCCCTTCGACAAGTCGAGAACATCACTACTGACCAACCCAAAGAACCAGATTCTCGAAAACGTCCTCGATATCAAATTCGAACTGTTGGCCAAAACTGGAACGAAGCAAACAATCAGAAAAATACTTCGACTCGCTGCCATAGTTCACCGAAGGTTGTGAAACTCCAACCACATCATCGCCAATGACCCACGAAACTTTCCCTCCCAGTGCGGTTGCTTCCAATTCAACAATGACCACGCAAATTCCTTGATTTCGACATTGATCGAGACAGGCTGTCGAACCCTAAATTGACTTCGAACGATCATTACGATGAATTATAAAATCGTTGAACTTTTTTCTGATGATTCTAGACCTCCAACCATGCTCCCTTCTCGATCACGTGAATTATCATTACTCCGATCATCGAGGATCGTCGAAAATGCATAAACAGTTCATCTCTTAAATTCATATGTTTTACTTACTTAAAATTTTTGAAATCTTCATCTAAATTCATCACTTTCCCATTCGATTATGATTATGGAATTCAAACACAAATTTATAATGATCAGATTTGGACATATATATAGATCTTGCTGTGATTTCTTATTTAAAAAACATTTACTCAATATTTTTCACTTGGATTTATTTAAAAATGATGTGGTACGCATATAACACTTTTTATTCAGCAATCAAAACCTACAATCATTTGGGTGGAGAGATATAAATAATCAGGTTGTTTTTTGAACCTGTAATATAGAACAGAGACAAAGGTCTGTACATAGACACATGTGCACAACCATATCTATACACATACAGGTATATTTTCATCCATGCACACACATTTCACAATCATACATCCAAATTTAATCACATGCAAACCAAAGAAAAATATTTAGGCTTTAGAGTTTGCTCACCTGGGTAAAACAGAGAAGCAGAGAAGATTTTTCCTAGAAATGATTTAGTTGATTTTCAAAACTTAGCTTGAAACTGAATTTGCTTTAGTTTGGAATCAGGTTGAATTGTTGCTGATGCTTGACTCTTGCATGCATTTTGATTTTATAGAGCTATTTGTTTTCAATTGTTCTCAAGCTTTCAGAGTTGTTTGAATCTGATCCTTTCTTCTTTTGCTTTCCAGACTTTTGTTTTTAAATCTGAGAACTGAAATTTGCATTTGCATTGATCAAGGATTGAGTTTGAACTTTGTTCTAATCTTCATTTCCAGGTTGATTTCTTTGATTTCCGGAGAATTTTTTTTCTACTCTGGTTTTGATCTTTTGGAAACTTAAATCTAGCTGCTTGTCTGATTGCCTTGAATTTGAGTTTGTAGTTGTTTGTTTACATCAGATTTAAGAGGATCTGAAACTTGCTTGTTTCTTGAATTAGCCTAAGCTTGAAACTGGTTTGAATTTGAAGTTTGTTTCGGATCTTCTTTTGAACTGTTTTTGCTTTGAATTTTTTTTCTTTTTCCGGATTGTGACAATTGAAAAATAGCCTGGTTATTTATTTAATTCATAATATTCATGTTTTTTTTTGGTTTTTTTTTTCTTTTTTTCAAATCTTAAGAATATTTTGTTTTGCCGCTTGTCTATTGTATTAACACTTGTTAATTAATATGGTTACTTACCAAACATTTGTCTTATTTCCTTGTTAGGATGATTACACATGTCAAAACAAATTCAAATTATTTTTTAGACCCTTACTCTAATTTATTTTATAAATTTTGTTTTTTTAAACCCTTTTAGCTTTATTTTACAAAACAATTCTTTTCATATTAACATATGTTTTATATTTATGCATTTTCTATTATCTATATTTTATACTTTTATAACTTTCAAATAGCAATTCAAAAATTATTGTATGAATTTCAAAATATGAATTTTCAAATCACAAGGCACATATGTTTTGAAACATAAGATTTAATTTTAAATAGTCTTTGGAATTCGAAATAAAATTTCTAAATATGTATATAGATATACATATATATATATATATGTATATGTTTAGAAAATGAATTCTTATTAATTTTTAAAATATAGTTTTAAATCCAATTTATATGTCAATACATTTATTCACAATTTAAAACATAGTTTTAAATTTCAAATTCAAATTTCAAATTTATAATCAATTTATATATAAACAAACAAATATCTCATTTTATTTTGAAAAAATTCAACTTAATTCACAATCTAATCCAAATTTATTTAAATTCGATTCAAAAACGGGATCGTTACAGATTCCCCCCTTTAAGAAAATTTCATCCCTGAAATTTTCCAGGGAGACAACAAAGAATAGACAAATACACAAAGATAGAGAATCGACTCATCAATCGAGCTTATCTATTCTGTATTTGGCTCACCAAATCAGAATATCACCAATAGATACGAGAACGAACTCATTCAATATTACACAGGATACTCGGGTCATCCAGTCTATGAAATATACTGGGTATTGGTTAGTTCGAAGGATAACTAACCATTCGTAGAATATATCTGGACCCAACAGAACAAACAATGGATACCCAATCTAGGTTGGAATATCCCAAAGTTTACACTATCTTGTCCCTCCTCGGACTTGAATTCCCACAAGAAATTACAACAGAATTCTCGAATTTGGTTCTAATCGAATCGTTTTATCAATACAATTTAATTTAACTTCATATTTAATTTACCAATTTATTCCAATAAAATTTCAGTCTCGTTAAAGTTGAAACGATAAGCTGATAACGAGAATACGAGATAGGAACTTATCTACCAGATTCGCAGGGCCATTACAACACCGAAGCTTCTCCCTGTAACTGACATGAAGACATTAGAGAATTTAGAATCGAATCAAAGGAGATTGATAGAGAAATTTGTTTCCGTTGTCGTTTCAGGGTATTGACCATTTGTAGTGGTACTTCCCTGTCCCCTATCTCGTCCTCTTCTTGCAGTCATACTTACTATCAATGGATAGGAAGAGAATTTACCGAGGCACATGGATGAATATCTAAGGGATATACTCATTCTAGGGTATACTTAACCCTATCTCTAATGAGCTACCTAATGTGTTATACTCCTGAGCTAAAGTTTCAACCTTCAGCTCTGATACCAAATGAAATAGTCTCGGGTCTTCGACCGTCCGACAGCGGCCAATCTCGACTGGTTGGCTTTTCAACCATCCCAGCCCCGCCATGGCTTTCACTGGTACCCTAAGCTTGCTTTTACGGCCGGCCTTTCGACTTCTTCACCTACCCGGTTAACCAACCCCTCCCCGGGGACATGTAGGGGTAAGAGTCTCCCGTTCGCCACCAAACGCGAAGCGAGAACCCCTATCACGTTGTATTAAACAAGGTCAGTCATGGGACATGTATGAGCAAACAAAATCAGTTTTTATCTTTAAAACAAACAACAAAAGATTTTAAAAGAAATCCACAATGCTTTTTGAAAAATGAAACTACCATAAGGCCTCCCGCCACACACACCATGCAAATGCGGAATCAGAGGAGATTTCTCCTTATGATAGTCAAAAATTCTTGCTACGTAAAATTCTTTTGATATTATTATTAGTGCCTAGTGGAAACATTTTGAAAGTATAATATTAATCTTAGCCAGCATAGATGAACTATGCCAACTATAGCTACCATCTAAACAATGGTGACCACCATAAGTAAATGGCAGGTTATACAACTAAAACCGTACAAGGCGCGTATTGGAGATTAGATTTTCCAACAAATGGTCAGGCCAAGGAACTTCCCATTGCCACATGGGTACGCCTCTAGAGGGACGCCCCGAGAACTTACCAGCTCTCTGCCAACACAAGGCCGGTTTCCTCCCTGCCCGGGAGTAATACCTAAAGATATGCCACCCTCGGTCATCTGCGACCTTTATCCGAGGGCCCTCAATCACAAAGCAACATCACACAGTAATAAAATTTAGTGTCCACGTGAGTTAAGTATCTGGGCTCCATACCATGATACCACCCTTTTCCAGAAGGAATGGACATACCCTAGGGGTGCTACCCCTGCAACCTTGCCGCATCTTTCCTGTTTCGACCATTTTCGGGGTGTGAGGTCCTGATGCAGTCTCGTCCACAAAGTTATGCTTTTTCACAAAGCCATGCTTTTATCAACAAATTATCAACGGCACATCGTATGCCACATTACCAAATTGGGAATGTACCACTAGTAACCATCAACTACATAACCTCTGAGCTCGTACGTCTCAGGGAAGGGTGTTAAGCTAAGAGAATAAATCTCCGCCACCAAACTGAAATGTATTTGATAGAAACCAGCTTCACATCTTAAAGTGTAACTTCAGACACACATCCATACAAGTCTGTTCTGGGTTCGAATAGAACCGAAGGCACTTCCAAAGAAGCCCTTGCAAATCCGAGAATTCCCAATCCCGATCGGACTCCCCATCACATATGGAGATCTCCATACCGGCGCGACTCAGTGCATAGACAATCGAAAGGTTATCCTTTCGTTCTCGAAAATACCCGGTCTTCACCACCAATCTTCAAATGTTATCCATATCATCGTATCATTATTCGGAATGGGTTATATGACACATGGTCCTCTCCCGGCTAAACCGAATAATGAGTGTAATATTTAACATATGGATATTGGATCTCAGTTAAGTCACAACTTATTATCCAAAACTTTTCTTCCAAATGGTTTAAAAAAATTACCATTTCAAATCTTTATAAACAAAAATATTCACTTCACAAAGTTTACCCATCTTTCATAAAGATTTATTCATAGAGTTCAAAACAATTTTCCTTTTAAATTGGATTATCTCATCCAATTGTTAACCCAAAGGCTCAATTTATAGCTTTCAAAACTATTTCCAAAGATCCATTCATAACTTTCAAAACAATTCTCATTTCAAATCTTTTATATATAAAAGATACACCATTTAAAATCCTCTTCGATTTCAAAACAAAGTTTAACAATCTTTCACAAAGGTTCATTCATAGCTTTAAAAAAAAATTCACAATTTCATTTCAAACTTGAAACCTTTCGATACAAATTGGAAATCCTTTCTTTATACAAAAGCTATTATTATTTGAAAACAAATAGTTTTCGTTTCGGAAAAATCTAATTATATTTGCACGAGTTAAAGCCCTTGCGTTAAATTCAAATTCCCAACTCAACACCTTTAAAATGGTTTAACCCTTATATGACTTGTATAACATCTTTGAACCATAGTTTCCAAACATCGAATTCAATTTCAAATTTTGAATTCAAATTTAAATCAAATTATTTAAATTTCAAAACTTAACCAAGTTATTCAAAATAAATTTTATTTTTGAAACTCCTTTTCAAAAGCTTTTCACTTTTAACTCAAATCTATTTCCAAAACTATTTATATTCAAAAATTTAATTTTAAAATCATTTTAAAATATTTAATTGAAATATCTGTGACTTAACCGATTTCCTCGTGCAGTCCATATTTGTGTGTGTATAGTGTAGTCCAGGGTTTTACCCAATAGTGCAACATCATCAATCATCACAGATTTAAGCACAATAATATTTGATAAGCGGTATAATCCTATAACGCTCATCATCATTCACAAATTCACAAATTCATATATAAATATGTAAATGCATTACAGATAAATAATATACACATAGCTCAATCAAAACAATCCACATCACAGAATCATTATAGATCAACCCAAGGCATTCATACAATTCATACACCCATAAACAAAATCAATAACTATCTGATTAACTTAAATGAGATTAATTACTTATGAATAAACACTAATCCTGGTTAATTGATATTAATTAATTACAAACCATCTTAGTTAATCAACCTTTAGTAAATTAGTTAACCTTTAATTATAAATTAATCAACTTTAATTAATAAATTAATCAACTTTTAATCATTAAATAAAAACCCCTAACTTTTTTTATATCCTTAATTAATTACCATTTAGTTAATTATCTTTAATTAATTAATTAATCTTAATTAATCGCATCAATTAAGTATCTCTTAATAAATTATCTTTTAATTAATTACCCAAAATTAATAACCTTTGATTAATTAATCACTTTAATTACATTTAATAATTATTCATAAATAAATAACCTTAATTTATTAATTTATAAATTTAATTAAACCTTAATTAATATTAAATTAATTACATAAATTAATCACCCTTTAATTTCATTAAAGTAATTAACTTTTAAGTAATCACATTAAGTAATTTAACTTTAATTACTTACATTCCTAAATCAATCTTTGATTAATTTCATTAATTAATCAATAAATATATTCATTGAAATAATTGATCTTTAAAACATTTAATCTTCTTAGTTAATTCCTTAATTATGTTATTGAGTTTATTAAAAATAATATATTGAGATAATTTTTTAAACTTAAAGAACAATTTACGTTCAAACCTTTAATTAATTTCAACTTAAATAACATTAATTATTTCAAGAGTAGTGGTCAACAATCTATTCAAACTTGATTTAGCTTTAAACTAAAAAAAAACTTATTATTTCATTTTACCTAAACCTGATATCATCACAACACCCAGCCCACCATTTTTCTTTCTCGTATAAATTGCTGTTACACACGATACGACTCGAAAGCAGACTCGAGCTCAGACCTTTCTCCCCCGAACACGGCTCCGAGCCACTCCTTTTCTTCCAGTCATCAAAACTACCTAGGCACGCAAGTGCACGGTGTACGTGCACCGAAGCTCCGACCCTCTTCGGTCAACTACGTTCCCTTCGACAAGTTGACAACATCACCACTGACAAACCCAAACAACCAGATTCTCGATAACGTCCCTGATATCAAATTCGAACATGTTGGAAAAACTGGAATGAAGCAAACCATCAGAAAAATACTTCAACTCGCGGCCATACTTCACTGGAGGTTGTGAAACTCTGACCACATCATCGCCGATGACCCACGAAGCTTTCCCTCCCTGTGCGATTGCTTCCAATTCGGAAATTACCACGCAAATACCTTGATTTCGACATTGATTGAGACGGGCTGTCGAACCCTAAATTGACTTCGAACGATCGTCGCGATGAATTATAGAATCGTTGAACATTTTTCTGATGATTCTAGACCTCCAACCATGCTCCCTTCTCGATATCGTGAATTATCATTACTCCGATCATCGAGGATCGTCGAAATGCATAAACAGTTCATCTCGTAAATTCATATATTTTACTTACTTAAAATTTTTGAAAACTTCATCTAAATTCATCACTTGCCTATTCGATTATGATTATGGAATTTAGACACAAATTTATAATGATCATATTTGGACATATATATAGTTCTCGCTGTAATTTCCGATTTAAAAAACATTTACTCATTATTTTTCACTTGGATTTATTTAAAAATGATGTGGTACTCATATAACACTTTTTATTCAGCAATCAAAACCTACAATCATTTGGGTGGAGAGATATAAATAAATCAGGTTATTTTTTAAACATGTAATATAGAACAGAGACAAAGGTCTGTATACAGACACATGTGCACAGCCGTAATACACATACAGGTATATTTTCATCCATGCACACACATTTCACAATCATACATCCAAATTTAATCACATGCAAACCAAAGAAAAATATTTAGGCTTTAGAGTTTGCTCACCTGGGTAAAACAGAGAAGCAGAGAAGATTTTGCCTGGAAATGATTTGGTTGATTTTCAAAACTTAGCTTGAAACTGAATTTGCTTTAGTTTGGAATCAGGTTGAATTCTTGTTGATGCTTGACTCTTGCATGCATTGTGACTTTACAGAGCTATTTGTTTTCAATTGTTCTCAAGATTTCAGAGTTGTTTGAATCTGGTCCTTTCTTGTTTTGCTTTCTAGACTTTTGTTTTTAAATCTAAGAACTGAAATTTGCATTTGCACTGATCAGGGATTGAGTTTGAACATTGATTCTAATCTTCATTTCCAGGTTGATTTCTTTGATTTCCAGAGAAAAATTTTTCTACTCTGTCTTTGATCTTTTAGAAACTTGAATCTGGCTGCTTGTCTTATTGCCTTGAATTTGAGTTCACTACGCCATAGATGGCCTATTGCAACGAAAATACAAGATGTTTCTAGCTACAACGATAACTATGCTGATTTTTGTCTATTACAACATTAGCTTCAGGATGTTAGCATAGATATCAACACTATGTTGCAGTAGCTATAGACTTATAAAAATATTATAAAAAATGAGTGCGAGCTGGAAAAAAAGCGGGCTGAAACAATTTTTGATGCGGCAAGCAAAAACAAAGCGGCAAAATTAACAAAATATTCTAGGGTTTCACTCAAACACTTAACAAAATATGTACTCCGCCGCTCAACCTCTCAAATACTCTGCGATGGAGCAAATGGAGTAGATGTCGATGCTAGAAAATTTCATCATCGTGTTGAAGAGGGAAAGCAGCCACAAACATGCTAATGTTTTTCGCTTCCCAAAATCAAAATCAAATTTTACGTTCTTTCTCAAAAATCGAATTTCCCAAAATCGGAGTAAAAAAGAAGCAGTGCAGTAGTAAATCGATTTATTAGAGGCCGTGATTGCTGTTGATGTCGATTATGGTTGGCGAGATGCTGGTGACTGGTTTTTTCGATTGCCGTAGGTGGTTGAGGCGAGTTCATGTTTTTTGGGATGGTCGATTCAATGTTTTCTAGTTACGGTAGGGTGGATTAGTGTGTTTGAGGATTTGGGGAAGTAGCAGGTATTTGGGGTCCACTCGATTTTGGCTGCAAGGTGGTGGGTCGTGAACTGGTAATGGATGATGTTGGGACTGCAGAGGGGTGTTGTTTGTTTAGGTTCGAGTAGTTCAGTTTGTGGAGGTTATGTGATGTGGGATGGTGATGGCAATGCTATGACATTGTTGAGGAATAGGCAATAGGCAGATGGTTAAGGTTGAGGAGGTTAGGGGTGATGTCAGATGTTGAATGCTTCAAACACTCTGTCAGATGTTGAAGTTCTGTGGTACAAATTATCTACTCTAATTAACTTGTACTTTATGGTAACTGGATAGTAAAAAGTTCCGATTAAAAGTTTAGGAACACTTAAGATAATCAGATGGTATAGAGTTCTGATTTATGGATTTTGTATGGAACAACATATATATCCATGCTTTTACTCTATGTCTATGCAGTTAGTATTTCAATATTTATGCTATATTTAACTTGAAAGGTTTTTCACTATCTTATGTAGATTCAACTTTTGAGATTGGAGGTTATAAAAGTATTATATGACAAGATCGCCCACAATCCATCCTCACTCTCCATACTACATGGACTATATTGAATTGTACACTGATTGTTACTGCTACGTGTGTTATGTGAGTCAAAAATAAATGCATTATAAACTGACAAATGATGATATGTAGTCTTTGATTCAAGACCATTTTGATTAATTGTCGGATTTTAAAATGTATGAACTAATAAATATGTTCCTCATATTAAAAGAAGGTAATTTACATTGGCAGATATAAATATATAACACCTTTGAATACCAATATCCTCTACTACAATAACTATATGTTTGCTTGTTAGGACCGCCATCGGTGACTTAAGATGATGTCATTTTCCCACATCTGACTATCACAGAAACACCAAGTGTCTACCACTTTTCTAAGGCTTTCGGGCAGCATGACCAGACAGCAAAAATATTACAAAGCTGAGGCAATCATTAAAGAGTTGAGCCTTGAAAGGTTAGTTAATAACATTAAATAGGACTATGTAATTAACTTGAATGAAACACCTTTGTTTTTCACCACTTGTTTTTAATACAAATACATTTAGTGTCAAACTGAACCTTCATGCTCCCTTTATATAACAACAATTTTCATTTGATTTTTGGCTGGTGTATGGTTTTTGGCTATGTTACGCAAAGTTATGTTTTTTATGCTTATTAAATAATGTTCGTTCATAGTTTTCTAACTGAATATTGCTATTATTCCTAGACATTTAGCCACTTGTGTAACTATGACACAAAAACTATAGAAGTTCAAAAGGCTCCATGGTATATTCAAGATGAGCCAAGATGGTCGCGACGATTTGGAATTTGGTGGTTGACGATTCGGTTTCTGTTTGGTTGTTGAATTGGACTTAAAGGTCGTGGGAGATGATTGAGGCTAAGTTTCGATTTGTGTCGCAGTATATTTTAGTTGCAAAGTGAAGTTGGCTGTTGCGATGAGAGCTTCTGGTGTGGGGGTATTGTTTGATTAGAAGTCGCGATTAGTGAAGGAGGATTTCAGGTTGCAATCGTAAGCCAGGTCTTCCTCAAATTGGATTTCAGGTTAATCAAGCTGATTCATATGCTATTTTTTTACATTATTTCCATGAAATGCTTGTGTTGATAGTTGAATTAAAATACCCAGGATATGAACATGAGTTATAACCCTGAGTTCATGGGCAATGCAAATTATGCATATTTTCTTCATTAATATTTTGGTATTGAATTGAGCATCATAAAAAACCCCTATTCCATCTTTATCAACTAGCACCAATCTGGAACTCAGCCATGTACTCATTCACTTGCCTAAATTATCTTCATGTCATGCAAAAGGCATATAATGGGCCACTTTAATTTTCCTTTTAATCTGTGATATTTTACCACTGTACCTTTTATTCTGTTCCTGTGTTACCATTACTATATATGAGATGATTGCTTATGAAGCATAATTTCAGTATATGGATCTGTTACAAATTAAAGATCGGGTATGCAAAATACTTGAATTCATCACCCAAATTATATTTCTTCCTAAACAAATTGTGAAACAAATAAATACAATATTGATGTTGCTGCATAAACTATATTCGTGTATCTTTATCTTGGGGTAAATGAATTTAATTTCGTTAATGTTTTCCTAGGTAAAAAATCTAACATGCTGACATAAGCTATCTACTACGATTTATTTTGACTTTAGGTTTAATTTCATGAGCTTAAGATATAATGGATAGTCTGTGGATGTTTTAATATCTTTATGTGATCCAACATGAATGAAAGACTGCGACTGCTGATCCATTACTATAATCTAATCTAATGGTTTCAATCTTTTTTGTCTGATCATCCTTTTGTTTATGAGGTGCTGTCATAATAGTAAACACAAATCTTATGCAACTGATGAAGAGAGGCTTGAAAATAGGCCGGACGAAATTCCACTTGTGGATTTCAGAGTACTCTTGATGTTCAGGTATAATTTTAAGTTTTATCACAAATTTTTTTTCCGTTTTTATTCATTCAAATCAGGCAGATAAACATCTTTATTTCATGTTTTTGTAGTCCAAGGCCCTTACAAATTGTGCAAGTCGGTGTTCATTTGCATTTATACAATGAATTTACACAAGTATATTACTGCATAAAAATTCTTTAAAAATAGCAAATATATTATATGTTACTAATCAACCATGATTCAAACTTTAAAAGCACTTTAAGTCCAAGTGTACGTATGGCTGCATTATATTCGAGTCAAGTACTGATCATACAAGCACAAACCTTTTAAACATGCTATATCACATTTGAACCGCATAATTCTTGAGGTTCATCACAGTATTATTTTTCATCATAATATGGAGATGTTATTTGTCAAGGATCCATTACCACCATAGTTTTAATAAAAGATTCGAATAAAAGATTCAAATAAAAGATCAAATATGGAGATGTTATTTGAATTGCGTATATAATCTTTTGTACTTTGTTAATTTATTCTGGATGATTACCCGTTTCTCTTATGTGGAAATTCTGCTCTTTCTAGTTGAGGATGCCAGTTCTGAAATATCATTAGCCAATGCAAAGTTGGAGCATCTACATCAAGTGAGAACAGTTGGTTAGTATCTGAAAACTTCGGTTAAATTTTCCTTGATTGGGCTCAAGTTTTTTAATAGGATGATGTAGAGAAGAGGACTGCACTTGAAAATCTGGATCTGATTCTCCTTTGCATTGATGAAATTGTCGATGGTGGGTATGATGTTCCGGTTTCAGTTCTTCTGTTGCATATTTTGATATATTCATGTACATTCATGAGTTTATATGCAATGATCGTTATATAGAAAGCTATTGTTCGTGATTTTTTTATTAATGCAGAATCATACTAACAGTTCTGATAGTCCAACTGCATTTACTAAACAGGTGACTGTTCATATGAATCATTTATATATTAGTATTTTGATCAAGTTCATTTGCAACTTTTATTATTTTTTATATTTTGTTTTTATACCATATTTCAAAACATTTCTCAAGCTCTAGCAACTGCAAGGGACCATTTTACAAGATCTTTCGTCCAATAATTCTGTTATATTTACTAGTATTGATAATGAATCAAATGTTATATTTTTTGTTGCTTTAATGATTGTATTGCATGCATCTTCTTACTCTATAATATATGAATAAAAGAAGATGATGTAGCTAAATTCTGCACAATTTGTACTTGACTAAGTAAAACTTGTGTTGCTGGTTATTCTGAAATGAAAAGTTCTTTGTTGCAGTGTAATGTTGCCATTAGATATGATATAATGTTGCAGTATAATGTTGCCTTAGATATGACATAATGTTGCAGTAGTATAATGTTGCAGTACATTTCCAATTTAAATTGCAAAAGGTGTTGCCATAGATATGATATAATGTTGCAGTATGTAATGTTAAATGTGGTAATAAACTGGCAAAGTGTTGCCATTGGATGGTAAAAGTTTTACCATAGATTAATGAATATAGGCCCCACAACAAGGTTCCGTAAAGATGGGCCACAGAAGTAGTGGGCCCCATTATGTGGGCCCACATTTTGGGGCCCAGATTGTGGGGCCCGCTTTTCAGTAAATTTGGTACCTGTGGCAACAACAGAACCGATGTTGCCCTAGGGCCGCAAAGATGTTG
Source organism: Allium cepa (assembly GCA_030765085.1). Lineage (NCBI taxonomy): Eukaryota > Viridiplantae > Streptophyta > Magnoliopsida > Asparagales > Amaryllidaceae > Allium > Allium cepa. The sequence goes on from CM060934.1 coordinate 611,647,834, forward strand.
CCTTTGACTCTAGGGCAACGCGGCAAAATGCATCACCGAGAAAGTGTTGCCTTTGCCCTTTTTTAGCCTACAACAACATTTTTTGGCACTTCCTGCATCACTTCTTGGTGTTGCACTATGCAATCTATGGCGTAGTGGTTTGTAGTTGTTTGTTTACATCAGATTTAAGAGGATCTAAAACTTGCTTGTTTCTTGAATTATCCTAAGCTTGAAACTGGTTTGAATTTGAAGTTTGTTTCAGATCTTCTTTTGAACTGTTTTTTCTTTGAATTTTTTTTTCTTTTTCAGGTTTGTGACAATTAAAAAATAGCCTGGTTATTTCTTTAATTCACAATATTCATGTTTTTTCTCTTTTTTTTTCTTTTTTTCAAATCTTAAGAATATTTTGTTTTTCCACTTGTCTATTGTATTAACACTTGTTAATTAATATGGTTACTTACCAAATATTTGTCTTATTTCCGTGTTAAGATGATTACACATGTTAAAACAAATTCAAATTATGTTTTATACCCTTACTCTAATTTATTTTATAAATTTTGTTTTTTTAAAACCCTTTTAGATTTGTATTTATAAAACATTTTTTTCATATTAACATATGTTTTATATTTATGCATTTTCTATTATTTATATTTTATACTTTATAACTTTCAAATAGCAATTCAAAAATTATTGTATAAATTTCAAAATTTGACTTTTCATATCACAAGGCATATACATTTTGAAACATAAGATTTAACTTTTAAGTAGTCTTTGGAATTCAAAATAAAATTTCCAAATATGTGTGTGTATATATATGTATATATTTAGAAATTGAATTCTTATTAATTTTTAAAATATAGTTTTAAATCCAATTTATATCTCAATACATTTACTCACAATTTAAAACATAGTTTTAAATTTCAAACTCAAATTTTAAATTTATAATCAATTTATATATTAACAAACAAATATCTCATTTTATTTTGAAAAAATTCAACTTAATTCACAATCTAATCCAAATTTATTTAAATTACCAATTTAAATTCGGTTCAAAAAGGGGATCGTTACATTTAGACATCAAGTAAAGATAATGAACCATTGTGAAATATCCAATGTCTTATTGTTTTGATTTGACTTATCAACAGGTTGGGCTGATAGGGTATGCTAGTGGCGATGACCACTTGTACTTAGTTTATGAGTACGTTTAATATGGTTCTCTCAATGATCATCTCCATGATCCATTGCTAAAAGGTACATCATAAGAAAAAGCCATAGAAGTGATGTTATATTTGTTTCATATGGCTTTCCTAAATTAAGGTGCCTTAAGTGTGTGTGTGTGTGTGTGTGTCTATATACATACATACATACATACATACATACATACATATATATATATATATTGTAACAACTGTCATAGGTCATTAGCCACTTTCTTTGAATGCAAGGGCACAGATTGCACTAGATGCTGCAAGAGGGATCAAGTACATTCATGATCATATGAAAGCACATTATGTGCCCCATGACATAAAAACAATCAATGTTTTACTGGATGAGGGACTCAGAGCGAAGGTTAGTTATTTGCCTACCTATCTATAATATGTTGAATTGAATACACAGCTCAATGTACATGCATATCAGACATGAAATGTTGCAATAGTCATGTTTTAGGTAGCAGATTTTAGTTTAATGAAGCTCGTACAACACAATAGTGAAGATGATTGCATGGCAACTCGGTTACACTACACTAGAAAAGACCTTTAGTGGCGTTGAAAAAACGCTACCAAAACTTTTACTAGCGTTTTAAAGAACGCTACTATAGGTCGCGCAACTATAAGTATGATCTTTTTGGTTGCGTTTTAGTATACGCTACAAAATGTTTTTGTATAACTGCGTTTTTGAAATGCTACTAAAGGTTTTCTGCAGCATTTACAAAACCCTACCAAAACTAAAATTTTTAGTTTCATTTTACTTGGATCATTCTTTGATTTTCTACAGTGTTAGTTTTTACAATTAAAAACTTTTCATTACATTTATTTTATGCCACTATAAAGTCAGGTGGTATTTTACATTTGTTTCTGTTCATTTTTAAAAGGCTACTAAAAGGTATTGATTGTTTTGTAGCATATTTTAAATGCTACTGTATACTGTTAATGGTTTATATTATTTCCAACAACCAGTTATATAATAGTCATATTAAAATCAGAAACAATTGTATAGTTACCATATTCAAACCAACAATCAATCAATCATATAATCATCATATTCAAATAACTTAGAACACGTTAATCTCATAAGTATAATATCCATAACCATTTAGATAATAATTATTTGATAAAATGAGCAAATTCACATACCACAAGCATTCACAAACAATTTACACAACTAGCACTAACAAATATCATAATACATATAAAAATTGAAGTCATGTCCATTGTTGCTGATGTCTTCACTCCAGAGAAGCTAATTACCTTTAAACAAGGTTAATAATCAACAATAAGAATTTTACATGAATTGTCAAGTAATGTTCAAACAATATTAATTGATTATTATTCAAACGAGCATATAAACAATCAAGCCATCAAGTACACAACATTTCATAGCTCATGTCATGATTTTAGTTATGTAACTTCTGTTGTTTACTTGGTCATGAATTAAAGGATTGGGATGACCGTTTTATATAAAAAATTGAATGGGCAACATCCACTTCAGTCCACCTAATAGGAATGTAAGTATGCTTCTTTTACCACCAAAGGTTTTAACATGATTTATTATTAGATATATGTTTTGAATCCTGACTTTTAATTTGTTACTAGATGTATAATTTAAGTGTAATTAACTATAGGCTATAATTGGCAAGTTCTTTAATTTTACCACAATGTAATTAATTGATTTTGAATTGACTCATTAATCCGAGCTCATTCGGCACTGTTTAAGTTACCTAGTTTTAATATGATCAACGAATCTTCATGCTGGCTACTATTTCTCAATTAACCTATGTAACTACTATTATGGTTGAAGAACTGTTGACCTTTGTTGCAAATTAAAAGGGCACTTTAACAAATAATGTAACTGCAAATTTTGTTATTCTGTAAAAAAAAGGTAACTTTGCAACTTCAAAATTTCCCATCTCTCTCCTTTTTGAGTTTTTAATTTATTTACCTTAAACCATTTTCTTAACCATACACTATGTATACCGTCAATATAAATTAGCAATTTGTATCAATTATCACTTAATTCACATTTTGCTAATTTTGATTTTTTTTAAGGGTAGATTATATAGAAGCCGTGAACTTATCAACAGTTTTAGGTGATTTTGCATGGTAATAATTACATAACCAAAAAGAAAGATGATTCGGTAGTTGAATCGACTAATAAATAGATAGAATAGGGAAATATAGAAATGCCGCCATTACACATACTTACTAGAACTTGATTCCCGAACGATATAAACCCCCAGTCAAGCTATAGTAGTCCCAAAAGCATCTTCCATGTACGTACACTCCAATGTAGGTCTTCATAGTAATGCGTCATTAACTCTCATAAAGTATACCCAAACTTTTACCGCATCTTTTCCTAATGGAACACAGTGAACAATTATTGTTGGACCAGTTGAAGCGATAGTTCCTTTAGCCACTAATCGTCCCGTTTCACCCACATCAATCAACTTGTATATATTCTTTGCTACCAGATTTGAGATCTGTTGGATAAGTCAGATGCATTAACCAGTCACATACATACACATTTACATGTGTGTGTCAACAAAAAGGGAATAGAAATAACAACATACCAGTTCTCCTAATTCAGACGCATAAACCATAAATTTAGATCCTCTGTTAATAACTGTGCTAAGCTAATATGAGTGATAGTAGGATCCATCTATTTACCTACTATAAGATATGTCTGAAATACTAGGTCCTGAGTAGAAGGAACTCATATGGAATCCATCAAACCCTTCACCTGCAAATGGAAACAGTGTATTCAAGTTCATATAGCCTAGTGGTAACTCAGGAAGAGGGGCACCACCCTTCAGAATTTGCACCACTTTTCACATGGTAGGCCTAGCTTGAGGAATATGGTTTAAACATAACAGACCAAGCTTCAAAAAAAATTCAACTTTGTACTCACGGTCCTTGTCTTGCAGTCTTGGGTCGACAATTTTAGAAAGCTTCCCTCATTGATAATTTTTTAACACCCAATCAATCAGCACTATATTTTATCCTTGTATGGTAGAGTTAGGACTCCTTCCGCAAGTCACTTCAAGAAGAAATACACCAAAAGCATATGTATCAGTTGCAGCAGTTGGCATTCCATTTGCTACAAGTTCAGGTGCAAGATGGCCCAGAGTTCAAACAACATGAGTTGTTTGAAAATCAGCACCATGATCGTATAATTTTGCTAGCATGAAATCTCCATGCTTCCTATTCATTTCTTTATTTAACAACACGTTGCTTACTTTAATATCTCTGTGTATTACAACTTTCTCCCAATCTTCATGCAAGTATAAAAGACCAACTGCCACTTCTTTTAGTAATATGAAATCATTGTGCCTAGTTTAGACTTTGTTTTGATTGATCATATAAGAACCTATCGAGGTGAAACGACCCTGACTCGACCTTTGAAAATCGGCACCGAATACATCACTCATATTCGAATGCCGCAGATTCAAACGTCGAATCTGGTTCGCCGGAGCTTATAACACATTAAGTACAACAACACAACGGAAGAAAATGAATAACATCATTGATATACAATATTTGATTACAATGATACAACACATAGATACAATTGATACCAACAACAGAGATACAAAAATAACAACGGAAGAAAGAATATCTTGGATAGACCATTCAAGTGAGAAAGCGAACATCCAAATTTTTGACTCCATACCAATATTGCAAAACCAGAACCCCATCCAAAAGCTCCGAGGACTCCAATCCAAAAGTAGTTATATCCAAACCATAAGCTCGGACCATCATCAATGCTGAAGTGAAGCAACTTGACCCCCATATGATTTGCCAATATCCAAAGATTGAATGCTATCAATCTACACCTACTATTCGTCTATCTAAAAAAACCAACTCTAGACTGCACGTGTGGAAAATTGTGGACACCCAGAGTTAGGAAGAGAACAATAAACTCCGGGTTAGTCATGCGACTGGTATGAGAAAACAAAAATAGTTTTAAACAAAAACAAACAAAAGAATTTTAAAATGAAATCCGTAATGCTTTTTGGAAAATGAAACTACCATAAGGCCTCCCGCAGTACACACCGTGCAAACGCAGAATTGAAGAAGATTTCTCCTTATGATAGTCAAACATGCTTGATACGCGAAAATCTTTTGATATTATTATTAGTGCATAGTGCAGAAAACCTTTTGAAAGTATAATATTAATCTTAGCTAGCATAGACATTTCACACTTATGCCTACTATAGCTACCATGTTCAATAGCAGGTTATCGCCACATCCCATGGCAGGTTATACAACTAAAACCGTACAGGGCGCGTATTATTTCTTTGGATTTTCCAACAAATGGCCAGGCTAAGCAAATTCCTACTGCCACATGGGTACGCCTCTGAAGGGACGTCCCAAGAACCTACCCGGCTCTCTGCCAACATAAGGCTTGGTTACCTCTGTAACTAGGTAACTACTACTTGAGCATGCCATCCCCCGGTCGTTTGCGACCTTTATCCGAGAGCTCTCAACCACAAAGTAATAGATTTGCAGTGACCACATGAGTTAAGTATATGGGCTCCATACCATGATATCACCCTTTTCCAGAAGGGAATGACACACGCTAAAGGGCGCGACCCTCATAACCTTGCCGCATCTTTTCTGTTTCGACCATTTCCGGGGTGTGAGGTCCTGATGCAGTCTCGTCCACAAAGCTACGCTTTTCACAAAATCCATGCTTCGATCAATAAATGATCGGCAGCACTTCGTATGCCACATTACCAAGTTAGGAATGTCTCACTAATACCATCAACAACATAATCTCTAAGCGCATACGTCTCAAAGAATGGTGTTAAGCTAAGAGAATAATCTCTGCCACCAAACAGAAATGTATTTGATAGAAACCAGCTTTACATCTCAAAGTGTAGTGTCAGACACACATCCATACAAGTCTGTTCTGGGTTTGAACAAAACTGAAGGCACTTCCAAAGAAGTCCTTGCAAATCCGGATAATCCCTAATCACGTCCGGACTTCCCATCACAATGGGTGCTCAAATCTCTATACCGGGGCTATTCGTTGCAGAGACATTTGACGGGTTATCCTTTCGCTTTCAAAAATATCTGATCTTCACCACTGGTCTTCAAATGCTATCCATATCGTCATATCATTACTCGAAAAGGGTTATATGACACAAGGTCCTCTCCCGGCTAAACCAAATAATGAGCACAATATTTAAAAACACATGGATATTTGGATCTCAGTTAAGTCACAACTTATTACCCAAAACTTTCCTTTCAAATGGTTTAAACAAATTACCATTTTAAAATCATTAGACAAAAAGATTCACTTCACAAAGTTTACCAATCTTTCACAAAGATTCATTCACATATTTCAAAACAATTTACACTATGAATTGGATTACTCATCCAATCTTTAAATCAAAGATTTAATTCATAGCTTTTAAACCATTCCCAAAGATTCATTCATAACGTAGAAAACCATTTTCATTTCAAACTTGAAATCCTTCAACACAAATCAGAATTTTTTTCCTTATATGAAAGCTATTGTTATTTGAAAACAAGTAGTTTTCGTTTCGTAAAAATCCGGTTTCATTTATACAAGTTAAAGCCCTTGGGTTAAGTTCAAATTCCCAAAACAATATTTTTAAATGGTTTAAAACCCATATAAACTTGTCTAACCTTTTTTTTTAAAACCATAATTTCCAAACATAGAATTCAATTTCAAATTTTGAATTCAAATTTAAATCATATCACAAAGCATCACATAGTAGAGATATCAAACAATTTCGAGCATTCAATACAATTCAAACATCCATAAGTAATCCAAGCATTCGATAACCATTTATAAGCAGGACTAATTAATTGTTTAATCCTACATTAATTCAATTAAATTAATTACTCATGAATTAATTACTCAATCCTGATTATAACTTAACTTAAACCAGATTAATAAATTACTTATCCTGGTTTATTAACATTAATTAATTACAAACCATTTTAATTAATTAACCTTTAATTATTTATTAATTAACTTTTAATAATAATTAATTAACCCTTAATTATTAAATGATTAACCTTTAACTAATTAATCAATAAATAAATTAAATTAATTATCTTTAATGTATTACAATAAGTGATTATCCCTAATCACTTTCATTAATTAATCTTTAATTAATTAATTTTTCTCAAATTAATTACCTCTACTAATTAATCATTCAAATTAATTAGCCCAATTAATTATTCTTCAATCACCTGATTAATACAATAATTTAATCAACCTTTAATACATTAATAACATTAACCAAATTAACCTCAAATCATTTTAATTCATTAATCACATTAATTAATTATCCTTAAAGGTAATTACCTAAAGTATTAACTTTACTTTGATTACACAAAGTAATTATTCTTATTTAATCACTTAATTACATCCTTTAAACCTTGTTAAATAAAGCAAATCATCATTAACAATTAACTAGATTTTGAAAACCTTTAAGTAATTAAGTAATCAAAACATTATTAAGATAAACCATTTATCTTTTTAAATCAGTTTCTTAATTTAAACTATTAAATTTAAATTTCAAAATAATTAAGGAAAACAAAACTTAATTAATTTTTAAGTTAAATAAAATATAGAACATTCATTGACCTAAAATTTAAACAACTTTTATTAGATAAAAGAAATTTATTTAAGAATATTTTAAAACCTATTCTATTCAAATTTAAAATCTGGTTTGCCTAAATGCTTCAGACCCGAGACATTCACGTGTAAAACCTGATAACACTCTCGAGTTCATCCACCATTCCATCGCTTCGAGTCACTCCCGAATTCACCCCAAGACCAATCCCGAGCATACCTTCATCTTCCTCAACCCATCATCAAATCATATGCACAGGCGATCGGAGTTCCTCCGATCAACCATGACCACATCGCCACATCGTCGGCAACTCACCTGAGCCTCCTAAACACTCAGATCCCCAAAACATTCTCCAAATCGACATCGAGCATATCGACTTCACTTGGATCAAAACCATTCATCCAATAACTACTTCTCCTGACCACCTCCGGCCACCAGAAATCAAGCCACTCCGACTAGAGATGCGTCATGTCCTCCTCGCAATGTTCCACCTCCAACGATCGCCTCTAATTCGACCATGACCATGCGAATGCCTTTACTTCATCATTACCCAAACTGGCAATAAAGCCCTAGTTCGACATCGATCAACCACCTCGATGATCGGAAAAACCCCAGACCATTTTTCCATCAATCTATAACCCCCAAACCACCTTCACCATTAATCTTGACCACTAACACTACGCCGATCGTCGGAAATTCATGGAAATGCCTTTTCTGATCCTCTTGAAAACTCACGACCACCACTTGCTTAAAAATCGTATTATTATCATCAAAGATCCTTATTTTCAAATGCTAATCAAGTTATGAAATCAAAACGTGAAATTATACTCTTTGAATTTTTGACTAATGTTTGTTTATCACTCAGTTTTCTTATTTCAGAAATAATTGTTTAATACAAATGCTTGAAACTATTTTTAAAAATAAATTTACATCATTACAAACATTTTTCATCTAGAAATCATAGCTTAAAACTTATTGGAGGTGAAGGAATTGATTTTTAAATATTTTCTTAGTCTGTGAATTTTAAAACAGGGAGATACCTCTGGGTATACATAGACATGCTTCAATTATTCTATGTTATGTTTATATATGTACATATATATACAGAATATTCACACAATTATACCAGCACATATTTCACATACAAATCCAACATCAAAAGATAGAATAAGGTCAAATTTGCTCACCTGTCATGATGAACAGAGCCTGAAATTTTAAACAGCTTTGGATTTTTTTTCTTTCTTTTTTCCTTTTTTTTCTGGAAATGTTGAACTCATCCGATGTTGATCTGAATGCTTGATTCCACTTGAATCTGATCTTCAATTGAACTTAAATCTGAAGCTTAATGTTGAATTGCTTTTGAATCTTGGTTTCTAGGGTTTTAATCTTTACCTCTCTAAAACTTTTGAAATTATTGTTTGTCTGATCTGAACTTGATCATTGACCTGATCTTGCATTTGTTTACAATTTCTTTTGAACCATTGCTTGTTTTATTCTTGAATCGATTATGCTTGATCGGGTTTTGATTGTGATTTCAAGTTGGCTTTGAATCTGCTTTTTAGTTTTGTTTCTCTGGTTTTACTTTCTTTTGTACTTTCTGTTTTGGATCTTCAATTATTCTTGTTTTATCTGAATATAGCCGGGTTATTTCTTTACTTCATATTATTTATGAATTTACATTAAAAAGAAATTTAAATGGCCACCTGTCTATATTGTTAACACTTGTTAATATTGAGTATATTCAAGCCTACACTTGTTTAAAACAAACAATATTATGTTTTAGACCTTTATTTAAATTATTTTATAATTTATGGTTTAAACCCTTTCTTTTAAAATTTTACTTAAGTCTTACATTTACATAACTTTGTACTTTTAAATCTTTATGTATATACTACTATGTTTATATCTTATTTATTCCAAAAGACACACACACTCACACACACATATATATATATTTATAAATATACAAACTATCTTATTACCATTAATAAATTACATTAACAAATCAATCCTTATATTATCTTATTAACTTAATCGCGTCTTTTATTTGATTTGAAAACAAATTGTATACTTAATAGATAATCATACCTATTTATTAGTTCTTTAAAATAGAAAGATTTTTAACTTCAATTTACTTATAAAATATTTATTTTTGAATTCCGAATCAAAAATCTCTATTTAAAAATTCATATCATTATACAGATTTCCCCCTTAAGAAAATTTCGTCCTCGAAATTTGCCAGGAAGACAACCAAGAACAGATGAAAGATAGAGAACTATCTTTCTAGATTAAACTTAACATCTATTCTGCATTTGGCTTACCAAATCAGAATATCAACAATATAAGAATAAATAAATTCAATATTATACGAAATACTCGGGTCATCTGATCTACGAAATATGCAGGGGCATTGGTCAGTTCGGAGGGATAACTAACCATTTGTAGAATAAATCTAGACCCTAAAGAATAGACAAATGGATTCAATCTACCACAATTCTCAAATACTAAGTATGAATTCCAAACTCAGGTCGGAATACCCCAAAGTTTACACCAGCTTGTCCCTCTTTGGACTTTGATCCTCACAAGAAATTACAATAGAATTTCAAATTTGGTTTTTTTCTTTTTAAATCCAAATCGTTTTATCGATACATGTCAATTTTAACTTTATATTTTATTAACCAATTTATTTCAAATAAATTCTCGAATTTATTTGAGTGAAAACGGGAAGATTGATAAGAAACTGATGAAGGTACGAAGTAAGAATTTTCTATAATGATTCGTAGGGCCGCCATCACACCAAAGCTCCATCCTGGGGCTGCCACGAAGACATCAGAGAATTTTGAAATCGGATCAAAGGAGATTGAGAAGAAAAGTTGTTTCCATTGTTGCTATAGGGTATTGACCATTTGTAGTGGTATTTCCCTGTCCCCTATCTCGTCCTCTTCTTGCACTCATACTTACTATCAATGGATAGTAAGAGAATTTATTGAGGCATCCGGACGTATATCTTAGGGACATACTCATTCTAGGTTATATTTCTCTTTATCTCTAATGAGTTACCTAACGTGTTATACTCCTGAGCTAAAGTTTCAACCTTCAGCTCTGATACCAAATGAAACGACCCTGACTCGACCTTCGAAAATCGACACCGAATACATCACCCGTATTTGAATGCCGTAGATTCAAACGTCTAATCTAGTTCGTCGGAGCTTATAATGTATTAAGTACAACAACACAACGAAAGAAAATGAATAACATCATTGATATACAATATTTGATTACAATGATACAACACATTGATACAATTGATATCAACAATAGAGATACAAAAATAACAGTGGAAGAAAGAATATCTACAATAGACCATTCAAGTGAGAAATCGAACATCCAAATTTTTGACTCCATACCAATATTCCAAAACCAGAAGCCCATCCAAAAGCAACGAGGACACCAATCCAAAAGTAGTTATATCCAAACCATAAGCTTGAACCATCATCAATGTTGAAGTGAAGCAACTCGATCCCCAAACGATTTGCCAATATCCAAAGATTGAATGCTATCAATCTGCACCTATTATTCATCTATCTGAAAAACCCAACACTAGACTGCCTATGTGGAAAATTATGGACACCCAGAGTTTAGGAAGGGAGTAATAAACTCCGGGTCAATCATAGGACTGGTATTAGCAAGCAAAAATAGTTTTAAACAAAAACAAACAAAAGAATTTTAAAATTAAATCCGTAATGCTTTTTGGAAAATGAAACTACCATAAGGCCTTCCGTCGCACACACCATGCAAACGCAGAATTGGAGGAGATTTCTCCTTATGATAGTCAAACATGTTTGATATGGGAAAATCTTTTGATATTATTATTAGTGCATAGTGCAGAAAACCTTTCGAAAGTATAATATTAATCTTAGCCAGCATAGACATTTCACACTTATGCCTACTATAGCTAACATGTTTAATAGCAGGTTACCGCCACATCCCATGCCAGGTTATACAACTAAAACCGTACATGACGCGGATTGTTTCTTTGGGTTTTCCAACAAATGTTTAGGCTAAGGAATTTCCTACTGCCACATGGGTATGCCTCTAGAGGGACGTCCCCAGAACCTACCCGGCTCTTTGCCAACACAAGGTTGGGTTACCTCTGTAACTAGGTAACTACTACTTGAGCATGCCATCCCCCGGTCATTTGCGACCTTTATCCGAGAGCTCTCAACCATAAAGCAACCACAAAGTAATAGATTTGCAGTGACCACATGAGTTAAGTATTTGGGTTACATACCATGATCCCACCCTTTTCCAGAAGGGAATGACACACCCTAAAGGGCGCGACCCTCATAACCTTGCCGCATCTTTCCTATTTCAACCATTTTCGAGGTGTGAGGTCCTGATGCAGTCTCGTCCACAAAGCTACGCTTTTCACAAAAGCCATTCTTCGATCAACAAATGATCAGCAGCACTTCGTATGCCACATTACCAAATTGGGAATGTATCACTAATAACCATCAACTACATAACCTCTGAGCTCCTACGTCTCAGAGAAGGGTGTTAAACTAAGAGAATAATCTCCGCCACGAAACAGAAATGTATTTGATAGAAATCAGCTTTACATCTCAAAGTGTAATGTCAGACACACATCCATACAAGTCTGTTCCGGGTTTGAACAGAACCGAAGGCACTTCCAAAGTCCTTGCAAATCGGTATAATCCCTAATCATGTCCGGACTTCCCATCACAATGGGTAATCAAATCTCTATACGGGGCCATTCGAAGTAGAGATATTCGAGGGTTATCCTTTCGCTTTCAAAAATATCCGGTCTTCACCACCGATCATCAAATGCTATCCATATCGTTGTATCATTATTTGGAATGGGTCATATGACACAAGGTCCTCTCCCGGCTAAACCGAGTAATGAGCGCAATATTTTAAAACATATGAATATTAGGATCTCAATTAAGTCACAACTTATTACCTAAAATTTTCCTTTCAAATGGTTTAAACAAATTACCATTTTCAAATCTTTAAACAAAAAGATTCACTTCATAAATTTTACTAATCTTTCACAACGATTCAATCACAGATTTCAAAACAATTTCCACCATGAATCGTGAATCGGGTTACTCATCCAATATTTAAATCAAAGATTTAATTCATAGCTTTTAAATCATTCCCAAAGATTCATTCATAACGTGGAAAACCATTTTCATTTCAAACTTGAAATCCTTTGAACACAAATCGAAAATCCTTTCCTTATATGAAAGCTATTATTATTTGAAAACAAATAGTTTTCGTTTCGGAAAAATCCGGTTTCATTTATACAAGTTAAAGCCCTTAGGTTAAATTCAAATTCCCAAAACAATACTTTTTAAATGGTTTAAAACCCATATAAACTTGTATGACCTTTTTTTAAACCATAATTTCTAAACATAGAATTTAATTTCAAATTTTGAATTCAAATTTAAATCAAATTATTTAAATTTCAAAACTTTATTAAGTTATTCAAAATAAATTTTATCTTTGAAAAAGCTTTTCCATTTTCAAAACCATTTGTATTCAAAATTCAATTTTAAAACCATTTCAAAAATTTACGACTTAACCAATTTCCTCGTGCAATCCATATCTGTGTGTGTATGGTGTAGTCTAGGGGTTTTACACAATAGTGCAACATTATCAATCATCACAGATTCAATCATATTAATATCGATAAGCGGTATATCCCTATAACGCTTATCTCCGTTCACAGATTCACAGATAAATAATATGCATTCATCACAAATAAATGAATTACATTCATCACAGCTTAAATTAAAACAATTCATATCACAAAGCATCACACAGCATAGATATCAAACAATTTCGAGCATTCAACACAATTCAAACATCCATAAGTAATCCAAGCATTCGATAATCATTTATAAGCAGGGCTAATTAATTGTTTGATCCTAAATTAATTCAATTAAATTAATTACTCATGAATTAATTACGCAATCCTGATTATAACTTAACTTAAACCAAACTAATAAATTACTAACCCTGGTTTATTAACATTAATTTATTACAAACCATTTTAATTAATTAACCTTTAATTATTTATTAATTAACTTTTAATAATAATTAATTAACCCTTAATTATTAAATGATTAACCTTTAATTAATTAATCAATAAATTAATTACATTATTTATCTTTAATTTATTACAATAAGTGATTATCCCTAATCACTTTCATTAATTAATCTTTGATTAATTAATTTTTCTCAAATTAATTACATCTACTAATTAATCATTCAAATTAATTAGACTTAATTACCATAATTTAATCAACCTTTAATGCATTAATAACATTAACCAAATTAACCTCAAATCATTTTAATTCATTAATCACATTAATTAATTATCCTTAAAGTTAATTACCTAAAGTATTAACTTTACTTTGATTACACAAAGTAATTATTCTTATTTAATCACTTAATTACATCCTTTAAACCTTGTTAAATAAAGTAAATCATCATTAACAATTAACTAGATTTTGAAAACCTTTAAGTAATAAGTAATCAAAACATTATTAAGGTAAACCATTTATCTTTTTAAATCAGTTTTTTAATTTAAATTATTAAATTTAAATTTCAAAGTAATTAAGGAAAACGAAATTTAATTAATTTTTAAGTTAAATAAACTATAGAACTTTCATTGACCCAAAATTTAAACAAACTTTTATTAGATAAAAGAAAATTATTTAAGAATAAGATTTTAAAACCTATTTTATTCAAATTTAAAATCTAGTTTGTCTAAATGCTTCAGACCCGAGACACTCACGTGTAAAACCTGATAATACTCTCGAGTTCATCCACCATTCCTTCGCTTCGAGTCACACCCGAATTCATCCCAAGACCAATCCCGAGAACATCTTCATCTTCCTCAACCCATCTCAAATCATATGCACAGTGATATGCATTCACGTGCACATGCGATCGGAGCTCCTCTGATCAACCATGACCACATCGCCACGTCATCGGCAACTCACCTAAGCCTCCCAAACACCTAGATCCCCAAAACATTCTCCAAATCGACATCGAGCATATCGACTTCACCTGGAACAAAACCATTCATCCAATAACTACTTCGCCTGACCACCTCTGGCCACCAGAAATCAAGCCACTCCGACTAGATATGCGTCATGTCATCCTCGCAATGTTCCTCCTCCAACGATCGCCTCTAATTCGACCATGACCACGCGAATGCCTTTACTTCATCATTGACCCAAACTGGCTATAAAGCCCGAGTTCGACATCGATCAACCACCTCGATGATCGAAAAAACCCCAGACCATTTTTCCATCAATCTATAACCCCCAAACCACCTTCACCATTAATCTTGACCACTAACACTACGCCGATCGTCGAAAATTCATGGAAATGCCTTTTTTGATCCTCTTGAAAACACACGACCACCACTTTCTTAAAAATCATATTATTATCATCAAAAATCCTTATTTTCAAATTCTAATCAAGTTATGAAATCAAAACGTGAAATTATACTCTTTGAATTTTTGACTAATGTTTGTTTATCACTCAGTTTTCTTATTTCAGAAATAATTGTTTAATACAAATGCTTGAAACTATTTTTAAAAATAAATTTACATCATTACAAACATTTTTCATCTAGAAATCATAGCTTAAAACTTATTGGAGGTTAAGGAATTGATTTTTAAATATTTTGTTAGTCTGTGAATTTGAAAACAGGGAGATACCTCCGGGTATACACAGACATGCTTCAATTATTCTATGTTCTGTATGTATGTATGTGTATATATATATATATATATATATATATATATATATATATATACATACAGAATATTCACACAATTATACCAGCACATATTTCACATACAAATCCAACATCAAAAGATAGAATAAGGTCAAGTTTGCTCACTTGTCATGATGAACAGAGCCTAGTATTTTAAACTGCTTTGGGTTTTTTTCTTTTTTTTTTGGAAATGTTGAACTCATCTGATGTTGATCTGAATGCTTGATTCCACTTGAATCTGATCTTCAATTGAATTTAGATCTGAAGCTCAATGTTGAATTTCTTTTGAATCTTGCTTTCTAGGCTTTTAATCTTTACCTCTCTGAAACTTTTGAAATTGTTGTTCGTCTGATCTGAACTTGATCATTGACCTGATCTTGAAGTTTTTTACATTTCCTTTTGAACCATTGCTTGTTTTATTCTTGAATCAATTATGCTTGATCGGGTTTTGATTTTGATTTCAAGTTGGCTTTGAATCTGCTTTTTATTTTGTTTCTCTGGTTTTACTTTCTTTTGTCCTTTTAGTTTTCCAAGTTTTTTAGAGAGAAGATGTTTTATCTGAATATAGCTTGGTTATTTCTTTACTTCATATTATTCATGAATTTAAATTAAAAATAAATTTAAATGGCCACTTGTCTATATTGTTAACACTTGTTAATATTGAGTATATTCAAGCCTACACTTGTTTAAAACAAGCAATATTATGTTTTAGACCTTTATTTAAATTAATTTATAATTTATGGTTTAAACCCTTTCTTTTAAAATTTTACTTAAGTCTTACATTTACATAAGTTTGTATTTTTAAATCTTTACGTATATACTACTATGTTTATATCTTATTTATTCCAAAAGGCACACACACACACACACACATATATATATATACACAAACTATCTTATTACCATTAATAAATTACATTAAAAAACCAATCCTTATATTATCTTATTAAGTTAATCACATCTGTTATTTGATTTGAAAACAAATTGTATACTTAATAGATAATCATACCTATTTATTAGTTCTTTAAAATAGAAAGATTTTTAACTTCAATTTACTTATAAAATATTAATTATTGAATTCCAAATCAAAAATCTCTATTTAAAAATTCATATCATTATTTATTCTCGAGATTTTCCAATTAATTCATCATTAAATCCAAAATTTAAAATTAATTACCAATTTGAACTTGGCTAAAATCCAGGATTGTTACACGAGGCTGCCATTAGGCATGAAATCATAGACTAAAAGCAGTTCTCCTTTTCTCTTATAGTAGCCTAAAAGTTAGACGAGGTTGCGGTGAGAGATCCGACCGATACAAGCAATTTCGGTAACAAACTGCTTCATGCCATGTGTAACGACCCGTAA
Source organism: Allium cepa (assembly GCA_030765085.1). Taxonomy (NCBI): domain Eukaryota; kingdom Viridiplantae; phylum Streptophyta; class Magnoliopsida; order Asparagales; family Amaryllidaceae; genus Allium; species Allium cepa. The sequence goes on from CM060934.1 coordinate 611,664,826, forward strand.
TTTTCGATAATTAAATTTTGTTAATTTAGTAAGTTTTGGCAATATAATTCGAAAAGAAAATAAAAATCTATAATTTAATAAGGAAATCACTAAAATAAAGGTAATAATGTTAATGCAAGTTAATAAATAACTAATTTAGCGCAAACCCAATTAATTGAAACAATTGCAAGGTTATAAGTGATTGTAAATAGTAAATTGGGAAATAAAATTCGAAGTTATATTAATTGATGAAATAATACGTAATAAGCTGTAATTTGGAAAAATCAATATTAGATAATAAACTGTAATAATTATTGGTTGATAATAAAGTATGAATATGATAATGATTGATTGAAGAATAAGAATGGGAATCAAGATTTATTTATTTGTTTGAATTTAAATTATAGTGATGGGTTTATTGCAATTAAATGAAATTAAATATTTAAATATTACGTGAATGGAAACTAAGATGAAATTGGGAAACGTTAGTGTACTAAGAGGTAATCCATTGTTAGTTATAACCTTATTGTAATGAAAGACTTAAATAACAAGGTTTAAAATTTAATAAATGGATTTTTGGAATTTTAATTTATAACTTCTGAATTTAATGAAATTAAAACTAAATACTGAAATTGATGGATTAATCAACTTTAAATTGACATCTAAATTTGTTTAAATTATTGAAATTGTTCAAGAAATCAAAAATGATAAGATTTGTTAATTATGGAATTGGAATTTGAATTTTTTGATTTAATTGATTTAATATTTATTTAATTAATTAATTGAAAAATATCCATTTTGGCCACTGACTCGGATCTCGACGAAACCAGTTTCATCAGATCAGTAACAATGAATTTTTGTAGGATTTCAAGTTTCGTAGCGATCGGACTTGTCGTCTGATCGTACGGGCTCGAAAAGCCTAGAAATCAATTTAATTGAAATCAATTGAAATCAATTTAAAATAACTTGATTTTAGCATAACTTCTGAATAAGATGGAATTAAGACTTGAAACCTGTTCCGTCGAGTTTAAAAATATTCAAAAACATTTATTTTGATATATGGATTGACCCAATTTCTTTCCAGAGTCAGAACGGGCTTTTCGGGCCATTTATCGTTCAAATTTTCCTAACCAAATCGAGCCCATCTGTTCTATTTTGTCCTATATATATACGGTTATAAACCTAGCATCCTTTTTATTTCTTATTTCTGTACATACAGAAACTTCTGTTCTCCTCTTCCTCAATGGCTGAAAACCCTAAATGTTCCAATTCAATTCCAATTCAAATCCAACAACAAAAATTCAAACTCCTAAAATAATATTGAATTTTATATCGATCTGAAGCTCTCAAAAGTGCATCTCAAATTTAAGATTTCTTTTTCAAATTGAATCATTGGTTGCCCAGAAATTGATGATCAATTCTCGGTCGTTCATCACGCGACGATCAACTTCAGTAGATCGTCGAATCAACCATACCGTATTGTGGAGAGGATCAAGGGGATGCATCCATTTGGTTTTTGTGACGAATTGATGTTAGATCGAGGTGGATAATTCGATTAGGTTTTTTTTAATGGCGGCGGCTAGGGGGATTTTCGGTCGATCGTCGATCGCGAGGGGGTCCTTGGGCTCAGGTGAGGGTGGCGGTCCACAGGGACGTGGGGACGGTGACGTTGGGCGCGGCGGCAGTTCTCTAGCCAAAGGCGACGCGTGTACTGTTCGTGTGCGTATTGTAGAGGTTATAGCATGAGGGAGATGAAGGGCAACGTGGCAGCTTTGAGTGGTGACAATTTTTATAACTTATTTTATTTTAATTTTTGATTTCAATGTTCTAATCACAATAACTTTCGCATTTGAGGTCATTTTTATGCGCGGTTTTCCATGCTAGGTTTTTACTGGAATTCCGGACATTTTGACACTAGTTTGGACATATTCTGAGACTGTTCAAATTTTGGGTTTAAATTGGATTTAAATTCAATTTAAATTCGAAAGGTGAGTGTTTTAACCCACTCACAACTTCTAATATTTATTATGTTTGTTAAATTGATTTATGATGTGATTAGAAATTTATTTATGATTGTTTGGCATATTTTTAATCATCATCTCAGTTAAATTAAATTTATTGAATTTAATTGTTATTAATTCATTATTGTATATAAACTGTCAGTTAAATTATTATTTAATTTATTATTGCATATAAACTGCCAGTTAAATTGTTATTTAATTTATTATTGAACATAAGCTGCCAGTAAATACCTGTTATTTATTATCTGTTCTACATTGATGTTGTTGACTGGATTGGATAATGATTGTGATAAATGGTTGATGGTTGATATTGGACGAAAGGATGTTGTATTTTATATTGTAATAAACTGCAAGTTGTTAAGGATTTTATTTCATTCGGGAGTGAGGTTTGAAATGATATATAACCGTATTTATAATTTAAATTACGAATTGAAATGATAAATATCCATATCACTTGACCATAGGATAGAAAATTATACACAGACATCACAGCCTATATATAAAAATATTTTGAAATGGTTTTATAAAGGAATATACGGGTTATATAAATATCGATTTTAGATGTTATATAAATGTTATTTTATTATTGATGTTTAGCTATGTATAAATTTGTTTTGAAATATAAAATAAGTTAATAATAAAGTTTGATTGCTTTTATATAATATGGTTAAGTATATGTTCAAATTTTATTGTATATAGAGTCAATAATGACTTAAATAAAAGTAGGGTTGGAGGATAAATATGAAATTGATTTGAATTAAAGTGTTTAAGAATTATACTCGAATAAAATTGATTAGAAATTTAAATAAAATCGAGATTTTAAAGGGTATGATTTTTATAACTTGATTTTGGTTTAGAGTGATTTAAATGAATATCGAGTTGATTTAAATGAATATATCAAGTTAATTAAATTGAAAGAATATCCAGTTATTTGAAGTTTAAAGGTTTTACTTAAATGATATTTGATTTATTAAGTAAACATTTCAAATCTAAATAATAGTAATTGAATTTGATAGATATGGAATTATCAAAGAATTAGTTTTGAAATGGTGGAATATTTAAAGCTTGGAAATATATGGAAATTGAAATGGTTATTTGGGGATTCAGATCTGTATTTGGAATTGATTTGTGAAATTGAAAAGGTCATTTTGTTATATAAAGTAATTTAATATATAAGCCATTTAAGTGGTGTAGTTATGTTTCACGGTTATGAGTTTCAAAGTATAATAATTTGAAAGTGTTATACTTTAAGTTTTTGATTTTGAAGTGTTATAACTTTGGAAGTGCTATGATTTTGGAAAAGAGATATATTTGAAATAAAAATGATATTACATTGATTTGGGTTTTATAAAAAATGATATCATATTGATTAGGTTTTTGAAATGGAAATGATATCATATTTATATGGTTTTGAAATGGATATTATATTCTGATTTTGAAGTATAAATTATTTTGAAATGACTGCGGTGTTATAATAATGTTTGGTTGTTAAAGTGACCAGGGTCGGAAGTTGTCATACTCTCTGCCAACTTTGAAAACCGCTTTAACAACCATTTACACGGTGGAGATTCCAGAATGAAGTAGGATGGTGGCGACGTTCTATTAAGGTATATACGTGGACCCGACTCCCGTGAGTTGGCATAAGGTGGCTAAAACAGGAGCGATTCTCGGGCCAAGGAGGTATCCCCTCTTATCGGGCATACTCCTTCGATATTATACTCTGACTTTTGGATTGATTCGGTGGCCACTTTTGATTTTTGATTTTGGGGGTGTGGCTCGAGGTGGGTGGTAGTAGCTGCTATGCGTTACCACCAGCCCAGATGCGTAATTGGTATATCTACCCTGGCATTGCCTTGTGTGCCGTGTCACCTACCCTAGTGTGCATTGTACGTGTTTGGTTTTCTCCCGTTGCCCGTGGAGTATTTAGGGTAGTCTCCCGATCTGGAGATATGCTGATACTGGATGGACTACTGGGATTATTACGTGTTAAGGGGAATATTGGGTCACTTCTTAAGGCTATTTAAAAGTAAGTTTATTTTGCTAATAGACATTATTATAATAGCGAAATATTACTACATAGTGAATAGTTTAACGGATCCTTAGGAGATATGAATCCCGAACATCTCTTAAGTTACTGCACTCACGTTTGACACCGGATAGGAGATGTCAAATCCCGTAAGCATCTCTGACGCCGTTCCACTCATATTTTACCGTTGATTTAACTTACATAAGATTTTTTAGTTCTGACTCGAGTGTTTTGTCTTTTCAATTCGCTCGGGTCAGTCCGAGCATTTCAAGGTTTGAAGATCTTATTTATGGAGGATGAAGACGAAGATTGTATTACTATTATTTATTATATTATTCCACTGCATTCATACTATTCCGCTGCATTATTTATTATTCTCTGGTATGTGTAACTCTGATATGTGTTGTATAAGTAAAATCAAATGTTTTGTAAAACAACTTCATGAACTGTTATTTTATTATTATATTTGTCATTCCGCTATGAGATTCTTTTTTGTTTTATTTCTTTCTCTGTTTTTCTTATTTACCCCAATAATAATCCGCTCTTTTGTATGGTTTGAGTTGGCACATGTGTCTTCTTAAACGTACAAAAATACCGGGTGTTAGATCTAGTATCAGAGATTTGGTTTAGCGATAAACCTTAGCTTTGTGGGGTCCGATTCTTTACTAATAGGGCAGTAATACCCTATGATGAGTCGCTGAGTGTATATATATGAGAGAGCGTATTTGTTAGTGTTATAAAAAGTTTTATATTGTGTTAATTTGTTCCGTTTTGTATTTAAAAATTCCGATTGGTGCATAGGACGCTATGACATCAGTATGGATTTCTAAACACTTAATAGGACAGACCGACACAATATTTGTTTTGAATATATGTGAAGGATATAATTTTTCCTATTATATTTTCTATATATAAAATAATTTTTTTATAAATGATATATATTTGGTTGTAATATAATGGTTGTTAGGTAGTGAAATTTATGAATATTGATTGGAAATAAGATTCTGCGATAAAATAAACGAAAATTGGAATTTAGAACTCAAGTTCCAGGGTATTTGAAAATTTCTTCCAAATGATTTTTGGAATAATAGTAATATAATTTAGAAGCATTTTCTGATATAAATATTTCAATATGATTTGAAAGAATTGCTTTAAGGAAATTTTGGAAAGAAATCAGTTTTGTACTCCTCTCTCTGTCGCTGGAAAATAATTTCGGTGATGAGTGCACGCATCATTGACATTCATTTTCGAGTTTCAAAGTGAGAAGACCGTGGTAGTAGTTTTACTACAGATTTATTTTGGTAAACAATAATAAATTATAATTTTTTTAAATATAATTAGATATATATAAGTTGTAAGTATATACATTTATCTATTATTTTAAAATGATTTGGAATTTAACTCGGTATTTAGTTCTTAAGTTTCCATTAATTAATAGTTTCAATTATTGTAGTGAACTTGAATATAACTAATTAATAAGTGAAACCTCTAATTAAAGTAAGAGATTAAATGCTAGGTTATGAATGAAATTACAAGAATATTCGAAATGTGTAACCTACAAGACAAAAGATATGATTATTGAACATTAGATTAATTAAAAGAAGTAAGATAAACTTGCGTAATTTTCAATTACATTCTTAAAGGCGCATATATATAACTTAATTAAAAGTTGTAATGTTTAATAAGAAAATGTAATAAGACATTATACAAGTAAAACTTAAGGTAATGAAAGTATTCAATGAAGTCTTTTAATAAATAGGAATTGAGGATATATTGTTATAAACTTAAGTTATAATTGAAATGTTACTATAATTAAATATAATAGAAGGTAAGTATTATAAATAAATGATTATAAACTTAAGTAAATGAATTGAAATGCTAAGGAATTTAATGGAACATGAATACTATGGATAAATGAATGTAAATAAATGAAATTAAGTAGTGAATAAATGAATGTAATAGAATAAAATTTAGTAAGAAGTAAATGTAAATAAAGGTAAATTAAAAAGATAAATCATTATATGAATGAAAAGTAAATCAAACAACAAAGGTTATGAAATGAAATTGATAAAAAAAAAAAAAATTAACTTGATCTATTGTTTGGAATTGGTGTTTGTTTGGTTTATGGTTGTTTGGGCAAGAATACTTCAAAATTGTTTGGATGTATGAATAATCTATTTAGTTTCATTTAAGACTATTGAGTAAATGGTGCACTTAATAGTTTATTATCCATTTGGTACAATTTAAAGTTTTAAACCCGAACAACTATTTGTTTTGCTTGTTATGGATATATGGATGGTTGATTTTATTGATTTCATATGATGGTTGTATGTTGTGACTGCAAGTGATTATTATTGATTTGTTTGTTAGTGGTTGAAACAAGTTTAAATAATTTATTTTATATAATTATTAACCTTTGGATTATATAAGTGAAATACAGGTTATGGAAGCAATTGCTACTGCTTTTGGTTTCATAAATAAACGTTAATTGCTTAACAAATAGGTACGTTCTCGGATTACGGTTTTATAGCGTTATTATATTGTTTTCTCGTTGTTGGGAGTTATTATTTTGAGATATTGTGATATATATGGTTATATTTGATATTATATTTTCTCCCGAACCTCTTCGTACAAAGGAGACTCTGCCGAAATTTTCCGTAAATTTTGGACTTAGAAATTTTGAAAAATGTTTCCCAAACTTTATTAATTTGAATATAAAAGGATTTAATAGTTATAAATTGGTATATTTTATTTAAACAAATAAAATTTGTAAATTTGTTTGTTTATAGATTTAATATTTAAGTAAGATATATTGGTTTCTTAATTCTTCTTTTCCCTTCTTTTTCCTTTTCGGAGACGAAAAGTTTTGTGTAGGGGAGAGTGTAACGACCCGTAATTTTCGATAATTAAATTTTATTAATTTAGTAAGTTTTGGTAATTTAATTTGGAAAGAAAATAGAAATCTGTAATTTAATAATGAAATCACTAAAATAAAGGTAATAATGTTAATGCAAGTTAATAAATAACTAATTTAGTGTAAACCCAATTAATTGAAACAATTGCAAGGTCGTAAGTGATTGTGGATAGTAAATTGGGAAATAAAATTCAAAGTTATATTAATTGATGAAATAATACGTAATAAGCTGTAATTTAGAAAAATCAATATTAGATAATAAATTGTAATAATTGTTGGTTGATAATAAAGTATGAATAGGATAATGATTGATTGAATAATAAGAATGGGAATCAAGATTTATTCATTTATTTGAATTTAAATTATAGTAGTTGGGTTTATTACAATTAAATGAAATTAAATATTTAAATATTACGTGAATGGAAATTAAGATGAAATTGGAAAACATTAGTGTACTAAGAGGTAATCCAATGTTAGTTATAACGTTATTGTAATGAAAGACTTGAATAACAAGGTTTAAAATTTAATAAATGGATTTTTGGAATTTTAATTCATAACTTCTGAATTTAATGAAACTGAAATTAAATACTGAAATTGATGGATTAATCAACTTTAAATTGACATCTAAATTTGTTTAAATTATTGAAATTTTTCAAGAAATCAAAAATGATAAGATTTGATAATTATGGAATTGGAATTTGAAAATTTTGATTTAATATTTATTTATTTAATTAACTGGAAAATAGCTATTTTGGCCATTGACTCGGATTTCGACGAAACCAGTTTCATCAGATCCGTAATGGTGAATTTTTATAAGATTTCAAGTTTTGTGGCAATCGGACTTGTCGTCTGATCGTACGGGCTCGAAACGCTTATAAATCAATTTAATTGAAATCAATTGAAATCAATTTGAAATAACTTGATTTTAGCATAACTTCTTCATACGATGGAATTAGGACTTGAAACCTGTTCTATTGAGTTTAAAATATTCAAAAACGTCTATTTTCATTATGGATTGACCCAATTTCATTCCGGAGTCGGAACGGGCTTTTCGAGCCATTTATCGTTCAAATTTTCCTAACCAAATCGAGCCCATCTGTTCTATTTTGTTCTACCTATATATATGCGGTTATAAACCCTAGCAGCCTTTTTATTTCTTATTTCTGTACGTATAGAAACTTCTGTGCTTCTCTTCCTCAATGGCTGAAAACCCTAAATGTTCCAATTCAATTCCAATTCAAATCCAACAACAAAAATTCAAACTCCTCAAATAATATCGAATTTTATATCGATCTGAAGCTCTCAACGAGCGAATATCATATTTGAGATTCGTTTTTCAAATTGAATCATTGGTCGCTTAGAAATTGATGATCAATTCTCGGCCGTTCATCATGCGACGATCAACTTCAGCGGATTGTCGAATCGACCATACCATATTGTGGAGAGGACCGAAGGGATCGCATCCATGTGGGTTTTGTGATAAATTGATGGTCGGATCGAGGTGGATAATTCTATTAGGGTTTGTTTTAATGGCGGCGGCTAGGGGGATTTCCGGTCGATCGTCGATCGCGAGGGGGTCGTTGGGCTCAGGCGAGGGTGGCGGTCCACCTTTGCGTGGGCACGGTGACGTTGGGCTAGGCGCGACAGTAGTTCTCTGGCCAAAGGCGGCGCGTGCACTGTTCGCGTGCGTACTGTAGAGGTTAGAGTGTGAGGGTGATGAAGGGCAATGTGGCAGCTTTGAGTGGCGACCATTTTTCTAACATATTTTATTTTAGTTCTTGATTTCAATGTTCTAATCACAATAACTTTCGCATACGAGGTCATTTTTGCACGCGGTTTTCTCTGCTAGGTTCGTATTGGAATTCCGAACATTTGACGTGGGTTTGGACGGATTCTGATACCATTTAAATTTTGGGTTTAAATTGGATTTAAATTCAATTTAAATTCGAAAGGTGGGTGTTTTAACTCACTCACAACTTCTAAAATTTCTTATTTTTGTTAAATTGATTTATGATATGATTAAAAATTTATTTATGATTATTTGACATATTTTAATCATCATCCCAATTAAATCGAATTTATTGTATTAAATTGTTATTAATTTATTATTGCATACAAACTGCCGGTCAAATTGTTATTTAATTTATTATTGCATATAAACTGCCAGTTAAATTGTTATTTAATTTATTGTTGAACGTAAACTGCCAGTAAATACCTGTTATTTATTATCTACTCTACATTGATGTTGTTGACTAGATTGGATAATGATTGTGATAAATGGTTGATGGTTGATATTGGATAAATGTATGTTGTATTTTATATTGTTATAAACTGCAAGTTGCTATGGATTTTATTTCATCCGGAATTGCGGATTGAAATGATATATAACCGTATTTATAATTTAAATTGCGGATTGAAATGATAAATATCTGTATCACTTAACCATAGGATAGAAAATTATATACAGACACCGCGGCCTATATATAAAAATATTTTGAAATGGTTTTGTAAAGGAATATAAGGGTTATATAAATATTGATTTTAGATGTCATATAAATGTTATTTTATTACTGATTTTTAGCTATGTATAAAATTTTTTTGAAATATAAAATAGGTTAATAATAAAGTTTGATTGCTTTTATATAATATGGTTAAGTATCTGTTCAAATTTTATTGTATATAGAGTTTATAATGTCTTAAATAAAATTAAGGTTGGAGGATAAATATGAAATTGATTTGAATTAAAGTATTTAAGAATTATACTCGAATAAAATTGATTCAAAATTTAAATAAAATTATGATTTTAAAGGGTATGATTTTTATAACTTGATTTTGGTTTAGAGTGATTTAAATGAATATCGAGTTGATCTAAATGAATATATCAAGTTAATTAAATTGAAAGAATATACGGTTATTTGAAGTTTAAAGGTTTTACTTAAATGATATTTGATTTATTAAGTAAACATTTCAAATCTAAATAATAGTAATTGAATTTGATAGATATGGAATTATCAAAGAATTAGTTTTGAAATGGTGGAATATTTAAAGCTTGGAAATATATGAAAATTGAAATGGTTATTTGAGGATTCAAATCTGTATTTGGAATTGATTTGTGAAATTGAAGAAGTTATTTTATTATATAAAGTAATTTAATATTTAAGCCATTTAAGTGGTGTAGTTATGTTTCACAGTTATGAGTTTCAAAGTATTATAATTTGAAAGTGTTATACTTTTAGTGTTTAATTTTGAAGTGTTATAACTTTGGAAGTGCTATGATTTTGGAAAAGAGATATATTTGAAATAAAAATGATATTACATTGGTTTGGGTTTTTATAAAAATGATATCATATTGATTTGGTTTTTGAAATGGAAATGATATTGTATTTATATGGTTTTGAAATGGATATTATATTCTTATTTTGATGTATAAATTATTTTGAAATGACCGCGGTGTTATAATGACGTTTGGTTGTTAAAGAGACTGGGATCGAAAGTTGTCATACTCTCTGCCAACTCCGAAAACCACTTTAACAACCGTGTACGCGGTGGAGATTCCAGAATGAAGTAGGATGGTGGCGACGTTCTATTAAGGTATATACGTGGACCCGACTCCCGTGAGTTGGCATAAGGTGGCTAAAACAGAAGCGATTCTCGAGCCAAGGAGGTAGCCCCTCTTATCGGACACACTCCTTCGAATTATACTATGACTTTTGGATTGATTCGGTAGCCACTTTTGATTTTTGATTTTGGGGGTGTGGCTCGAGATAGACGGTAGTAGCTGCTATGCGTTACTACCAGCCCGGATGCATAATTGGTATATCTACCCTGGCATTACCTTGTGTGCTGTGTCACCTACCCTGGTAGTAGCTGCTAGGAATTAAAGGAAGTTTTGTGTAGTTGAGCGCCACATCATTCATCTTGAAACTCCATCCAATAAAAATGGTAAGAGCAAAAGGCACCAGTAACTGAAGAGAAACCGACATGCATGCTAGAATTTGAGATGACATCCGTAAGGTTAACAATATTGGATATAAGTGACTTTTAAGGTTTGGCCATTTGCAAAGGAGATATAGTAACATTAAGTTGCATACTTTCACCATCAAAATCTACCTACACTTGCATTGGTTTCCCACCTTTTGAAGTTAGATTTGAAATCAAACCAGTTTCATCATCATAATAACCCGCTGAATGTGAAGCTATAGAGTTTAAGCTATTAACATCAATTCTAATATGGTTATCGTCAATACCATTGAAGATAGGGCTTGAAAATGTGTCAAACTCAATAGTAAAAACATGGATATCAGCGAGCCCATTAGTTTTCTCATTAAAAAGACCTAAATACTGGCTACCTGAAGCAGTTGAAAAGTTTAAGCTTTCAGAAATAATGAAAGCCATGCTTTGACCACTAACAGATGACACTTCCGCAAAAATTGCAAGCACAAAAGTTGTCGAAAAAGAGAGTGGTTTACCTCGCTTTGACTTGAAATTAAGAGTATATGGAAGAAAAGCATGGCTTGTTGTGCGACTTTTTCCATTTGTTATGGCAAGAACGCTTTGATGTCGAGTTTGCTTATAAGTTTTAATCAAAACAAAATACTACATATTTCATAATTCGAATTTCTATTATCCAAACCAACTGCAAAAATGAAGATTGATGTAAATTAAACTTGCTAGAGTAATATCAGCAACATGGCCTGAAGAGAAACCACTCACTTCATCAAATCTATGTAGTCCTAGAAGCAACATTGATTTAATATGAAAAGAACATTGCTTTTGAAATAATTTTCTCATCTTTTTGTGCCCAACGTCTGAAACATAAGCAATAGTAACTATTTCCGGTACATCTTATATTACATGTAGTATATGAATCTGTACCAGAGTACATATTCTTATTTGTGCTTATGCAAAATAGGTAGTTGAACCTTTTGGAAGAACGAGAGCTAAACTCTTTACTGTTGGTTGCTAATATAAAACTTTTTGAACTGTACTAAACAATAAAATTTAGCCTATATAAGGGTTTATCATAAAAAAAATTGATCTATAGAATAGTTTATCATAAAAACTAAACATGCACCACTGGTGTATATTCCTTTTTTTATATAGAGATTTTTTGGTAATCACCTATATATTTTGTCCTAAATGGTTTTGATCTCGGTTGTAAAATATATACTTAGAGATATCAAATCTTTCAAGGTCATCAATAATGCAAAGTTGAGTATATATTGTTGAGGGATACATAGTTGTAACTGAAAGAAATGAGCAACAATCATAGCATTAGAAAAAAGTGTGGTATATTTATTCAAGAAAATATATAGGTTATGGTTTAAATTTGACCTGAATAGACAAACATCTTCATGAGTGCACATAAATAGTTGAGGGCTTTATTGTCATTTGCATTCAATACCAAAGTGGCTGTTGCAGAAGGTGAATTGAAAAGGGAGCCGTTTTCTTTTTGATATATCATAATATCTCACCAGTCATACACCTTTTTCAATCCTTCTATGATATATGCAATATAAGCACGGCATACTTCAATCATCCCCACATAATCTCCACATACCAGTGATTGTTGCTGCAGGCGGAGACGAGCAGATTACAGTTTTTCAAATTTCGGATTTTTTACTTTAAATACGCTGCTACTACAAATGCTATTAAATTTGTGCATAAATATGAATACATCATGATAATTATAACTATTACAGATATGCATGTTAACCAATCAATTTGTCTAAGAAGCAAACATTTAGAGAGAAGATCGGTTCAAGCATTGTAGTACTTTGGTCAATGAAAATATATCTTGGTCAACTACTTTTAATTTTTCAAATGCATAACCCTTTTGGATTGAATATAATACTAGAGAACATAAACAAAATACATTGTATCTACATGAATTATTTACAATTTACCAATTAGTGGAGCATGCTAATTCCTGCAAAAAGAACTATTTTCTCTACATTGCAGTTCTTTGTTAAACTGCAAATTGAATTTTAGCAGTCAAATCATCACTGTACCAAGTTCACCACCAAACCAGGACCTGATAGTTATCGTTCTTGTCTTAACTTGGCCCATCATCTGCCATTATTGGAAATTTCCGTTTCTCTGCATTTCTTTTCAGCTTTGGTAGGCACTTCCATGGATAAGCTTAGCCCTCGTGCCAGTAGTTCTTAATTCCCAGACCACTCCTGTGCGGTAAGTCATCTGAAAATATGATGCATTAGGTATATAAATGGCACTTAGTAAATTATAACCTGTCATTGTATCACAATTTCATTGCAGAGGTTAAAAAACCAATCGCATGAATAAATACCGATGAGTCAGTTTTCGTTTGTTCAACATAACCAGAAAGTCTTAAAAAAGACACGCTTTGATATGTATATTATCAGCATAAACAATAAATGACCAAAATCTCAAAAGAAAGAAGATATAAAGTTAGAGCCTGACACATCAGTTGATTTAAAAGACATAAGCAATACAAATGAAGTTAAAACCCATATTAGAAAGATGCAAAATCCTAAATGTAGGATGTATCTTTACAGGAGGAATAACAATACGATGAAACATAAGAAAAAGAAAGGGTAAATGATAAATGTCGTTCATAATGTTTAAAACTATCAGATCTATTGAGGACCAAACTAGCAAAGTATGAGCGATGATAAAATGTATGAAAAACGACTTATTAATATTCAACAAAATGTGTGATACAAATGTCTATTGTCAAGGTAATAGATCACAGTGGCTAAAAGAGACTGATATAGCACATAGCTATAAATACATGTATGCACCCAGGATAACATGATCATGCTAACCAAACTTTTCATTAGAAGCCCATGGATGAATCACAATTTAAAGTACAAAGAAAACGTAAAGTCCTGACTATCTGTAACGGGCAATACACGTGCTTGAATAGGAGAGATCAATAAAGGAAAATCACCAGCATAATTTTCTATAAGCACACCAAAAAAACCTCTTTAATGAACCAAGGATTGCTCCGTGGATCGTGATAGGACATTTTCTCTTAGAATTTGAATCCACATAATTAATGTCAAACATTTGCGGCAAATTGAAATCAACCTGCGTGATTTGCATTCTATAAGATCTTATATAGACTTCCCCAAGTGAATAAACTACAAAGATAAGGAAATACAGCCTAAATTGCACAAACCCCTCAAATTTTATTGTTGTATAATAAACAGTCACGTATTGAAATTTTCGTCACTTTAACGGGCAAAATGGTTCCAATTATGGAAAAATAATGATAATAGGAGTTTTATGAATTCTGAATATCATTTTTTTTTTAAAAATGCAACCGAAACAACATATGAAATAGGAGAATAAGATATAACTTGCTTAAATAGTTGAGCATTGCCACTTTTTACCCAAAGCATCTTCAATTTTAAGATCAGTTTTTGGACCATAAAATGCACCACTACCTTCATCAACTTGGTAATCCTAGCCCTTGTCTTCTAAAGCTTGTTTTAATGCAGTGGCTGCTTTTTCCTATATATCATATGTTCCTACTGATTTCTCTGGTCTCGAATCTCATATTTTATAAGCCCCATCTTCTCAGAGCTTTGAATTTTGAACTATGCCCTCTTGAGAAATTACATGGATAACACATAAATTCATTGTAAACTTATTAATAAATTAATTAAAAGAGAAAAAAAGGATCAATAACACAAGGAATGTGCAAATAAAGAGGGAAGGTAGGGGGCTTGCACTTGCTGCACTTCATACTAATAAATGAGAAAATGCAGTAATAATCAAAAAAAGAAACATGCAGCGGTTGTATTAGTATGGTTCAGACACATCATTAAGCCATGCTCTATGGCATGCATGCTCTGCTAATATCTGAAGGTATAAAAAAAATAAAAATATAACAAATTGGCTGCAAGCGAACATGCGAAAATAAGCACCTTCAAAAGTATAAGCTTGGGATCATCATAAAAAGTCCCAAGTCAATGACCGGTAAGGATCTCCTATGTCTGCATGATCATGATTTAACATAAAAAACCAGTTATCACAATAAACAACAACTAAATAGACAACGAAATCAATAATCATTCCATGATAGTGCATAATAACAAATGGAACATGATTTAAAAAAGATCAATAATAGATAATGATGCACAAACACAACATCCCTTCCTATGACTTTAAAAAACTTGGACATGTGCCACATTATTGATTCAAAGGACAATGTATGTATAATTTAATAAATTTATTGGACATTATTTCAATTAAATAATTCATACCGCATAGTTAATTCAATGAGGCCACCTGACCACATCATTAATATTACTCTTGGTTTAATGTTTATCGATTGAGTTAACATTAAACCAAAGGTCACCCGACGAAATCATTAACATTGAACCAACAGGTCTTGCAGAAAATAGCAGTTTACGGCCTATCGACACTCTTACTGTTGTCAAAGCCCAACAAATCAAGTTCCTTTTCCTTCCTTTTTTATGTCTGGGGAAAATACAACCGACAATCACAAATTCGGACTCGTTTCAAAACATATTACAATACTTTGGCTTGTTTAATTAATGCAGTTATATCAATAACAATATCAGCGTAAAATATTATTTGGTTGCAAAGTAAGCAATTCATTCTTGGGCATAGACTGCAAAGATGTTGGGACCAACAACATGCAAAATGTTTTCGAAACATTGATCGGAAAGAAACATTAAATTGTGTTGGCAACACAGGTTGTCAAAATAATATTGAAAATCAATGATGTCATCGCCCCAACCAAGTACTAACTTCATTCCTAACTTCACAAGATTTTGTTACTACGTATAACTTATGACTGTTTTGAATTGAATGCTACTAAAATTTCATATTATTTGGGACCAAATTTGTGGGTTAATGGTGTTTGATTCTCCCAATGCTTTTTATGATTTTCTGATATGTTTACAGTTAGAAATTGGGAGTATGATTTTACACTTTTGAATCTAGTGTGCATTCTTACAGTGCAAGCAAGATTTATTAAAAATGTGTGTTTAGTCTAGATTAATCATTCCCTGTATATATATAAATAGAGCATCCTCTATCTTTTACATACAAATCTAACATTAATAAAAAATTGTATTTACGTAGCTTGAAATAGATGTTATTCCAAAAAATATGTATCTCTGGGATATAAACTTATTTATAAGATTCATATATTCTATCCAGAAAATAATTAGCGAAATAAATTTCAACATTGATAAAAATTCAAGTTTGATGAAGACAAAATCTAAACATATATAACGTTGGCATAAATTATCTTGCACTAATGTTTACACGGTGCCTCATCCATTCATTTTTATGTTTCAACCAACTTCATCTTGGAAATAATTTATATTAGGTTTATGCTTTAATCATGTAAATACTCATTTTTATGTTTCAACCAACTTCATCTTGAAAATAATTCATATTAGTTTTATGCTTTAATCGTGTAAACAAAGAGTTCATAAAGAACAAAGTATATACACTTTGAGAAATAAATAGTATCCATCATAAACTCAATCTTCTAAAAATGCAATTAACTTTTGAAAAAGAAAGAATATAAATGATTTACTATTTTCCTCTTGTGGAAAGAGAAATTAGGCAAAACCTCATCTATAAATGAAAAGAAAAAACGATGGTGGTCAACTAAAAAACATTTTCAATGGGTTCTAATCGAAAAGAAAGCAACGGTCGAGGATCATCGAAATAATGAGTGCAACTATGAATTATTATTATTTTTGTTAAGTGAGGCAACATCTTTTGCTACGTTTGAAAACAATTTGAGGTGGGCAAAAGGCGTGTTTTAATAATGCTCTTCTTTGATGAATTATGTAAGATGCAGATGCTACTTGAGTATCAATACAAAATTAAAAGTATTCAAAAAAATTATGCGATTGAATTATGAATTATTCTTAAGAAAAATAGAAAACAATCTTTGTCAATAATATACTCGTTGCATATTGTTTAGCAATATAAGATTTCTTTCTGTTATCCCATTTTTGGTCAAAACTGGAATATCAATGTTGTGTGCATTTCCACCACGACCGAACCAAGAAGAAACAGCCAGCAGGCGTATATAAGTCTGTGATTTCACTCATAACCGATGCGTAAAAGTCCATTCGGTATTAATTCATTCGGCAATATGAAGCAAAGCCTCATTCGGCACTCAGAACACACAGGTTCATCCGGCACTCCCAAACTCAAAGTCCATTCGGCATTCCTCTCACCACCGAATCGCCTCCACCGAACCAAGCCTCACCTCCAACAACTACCGGTCCAGGCCACCTCCTACCGAACCAAGCCTCACCTCCATCCCACACCGAACCAGATCCCCTCTCCTCCATCACCGGACCAAACTCCACTTAGCCACTGCCGGACCAACGTCCCACCGAACCAACTCTCCACCCGAGCCATGCCGAACCAACTCACTCCAACCACTACCGGACCAAGTGCATACCGAACCAACATCGCCAGACCAGATTGCTTCAGCCCAGGCCCACCAGCAGCTATATACATTCAGGACCCCTGCCCCCAGCCTCACTCTATAAATAGAGGGGCAGGGGTACAACAATGGCAGACAAGTTTGAGAGCTCAAACACGGAAGGAACTTTCAAACAACTTTCATATACTTGTATACAAAGCTTTGTACTTATAATCTGAAGAGGAAAGGAGAATAACATATAAAGTGGACGTAGGCACGTTCTGACCGAACCACTATAAATCTGTGTCTTTTACAGTTTAGTCCCTGCTTTTTACATATTTGCATAAATCACCCAAATCGCTAAGAACAATATATAATCAACGGAATCGTACGACTTTAGGGTGTTTGCCCATTTTTTGCGCAAACATTCTGGTGCTTTCACTGAGAATTGAACTCAAGGACCTACCGCTTGGAAGTTGAATTTGAGAGTTTAGAGATTCAGATTGGAAGAGTCATGGCGAGACAATCAAGCAGAAGGCCAAGGCCAGAGCAGAGTCAACAGGAAGGGAGTCAAGAGGCTTCCTCAGGAGCAAACCAAGCTTCGGCCTTCGTCACCAGGGATGAGATGGAGGCTATGATGAGAAGACAAGAAGAGATGATCCAGAACTTGCTTCAGCAAATTGGGCAACTTGGAGCACAAAACCAAGGAGTAACTGGAGTTCAGAACGGAGCAGGACCATCTGGCGTAGCACCAGAGCTAGGGTGCACTCACGCAGAGCATGTTGATCCGACCCCGGGAAAAGAGATGGGGGCATCCAAGCCACCTGGTAGCAATAGAGGAATGAACGTTCAGCCAGGGAGACATACACATGAAAACTCCCGCGGACTCGGGGGGCAGGTCGAAGGTAGTGAACGAGGACTACAGTTTGGAGACAATGACAGATAAGCAGAGATGGTTAGGAGAGCTATGAGAGGCGGTTTAGTAAACAGAGACTTGGAAGATATAAACAGGAGTCATTTTTCTTCTGCGATTAGGATGGCTAGGAACCCACCAGAATTCAAGCTACCATCAGTAGAGATGTACGATGGGAGGACAGACCCTGCGGTCCATCTTACTAAGTATATGAGGCACGTGGAAGTGCTGGGGGCATCATAGGAGATCATGGCCTGGTGCTTTCCACTGTATTTGACGGACATTGCAGCGTTATGGTTTAGGCAACTGGAGAGCAGCTCCATAGGAACGTGGGCAGATTTAACTGAGAGATTCATGAGGCAATTCAGGGTTCATATTGCGAGACCCAAGAATGTGATGACTTTGGCAACCTTGAAGCAGAAAACTGGAGAGACTTTGAGGAGCTTTCTAACGCGATTTAATGCCGTGGCAGCATCAGTGGATCGATCAGATACATCTATGGTCATGATGGCTGCTGTATCTGGAATAGCTGATAGTACAGAGTTCAAGAACTCATTAACCAAGGACCCGCCTATGAATCTGTGAGAGTTCTATCATGAGGCTGAAAAGTTTCTGCGTTTGGAAGATGCTAGTGCAGAAAGAGAGGAAGAAGATGACGTTTACGCAATCAAGAGCGGAAACCCACCTGGAAAGGGTGCGAAGACTAGCAAAGGAAAGAGAAAGACCGAGGATAATGATGACAGGTCAAAGCGGCAAAGGAGGGAGCCGTGATTCATCACTCACACTGAGCTGAATGAGAGTCTGGAACGAATTTATCAGGATACCAAGGGGCAGGTTCCGTATCGTAGACCAATGCGAATGGATCCAACCTCTGACGAAAGAAAATCAGATAAGTTTTGTGTATTACATGAATTAAACGGTCATAACACTAATGATTGTAGGCATTTGAAGGACGAGGTGGAAGGGCATATCAGGAACGGTATGCTCCTTCAGTACGTGAGGAGGCAAACTCCAGCAGTGGAGCCAGAGCGACCACCGTCTACATCGGCTAGAGGTGACCTTGGATCGGGGCACCGTTTGATTATCCATTGATTGCTTGATTAAAATAACGATGAACAAGTTGTAAACCTCTCGCTAACACGGTTAAATCATTTACACATGTGAGCGATCGCGCACGATCCATAGGCATGCTCTGAATGACTACCAGCCGCGTTATAGTAAGAGTTTACGCTTTGACATCTTCATTCTGCTTTTTGCTTTGATTTTGATTTGAACATTTAAATTCTTCCTGTTTGGACATTTCTGCTGTAAGATTCATATGATTATTGCTTAAACTATGGAAAAATTACTTGTATGCCCGTTGGATCGCGAACGGTCCACGAGCACCTCTTGCATGGCAGCGAACTGCCGAAGTCTTTGATTCGGAAACTCCCCCAAACAATAACTCCGGCACTGATATTATTAAGCCCCCCCCCCCCCCCCCCGGGCACACTAATTCGCCTCGAACGGCACCCGACTTCGAACGGTCACAATTCGCCTCGAACGGCACCCGACTTCGAACGGTCACAATTCGCCTCGAACGGCACCCGATCGCGAACGGTCACAATTCGCCTCGAACGGCACCCGATCGCGAACGGTCACAATTCGCCTCGAACGGCACCCGACTTCAAACAGTCACAACTTGCCTCGAACGGCACCCGACCTCGAACGGTCACAATTCGCCTCGAACGGCACCCGACTTCGAACAGTCACAAACTCGCCTCGAACGGCACAACTCATCTCGCCACAAATGGCTCGATCGCGAAAGGTCGCCATTTGAGGTCCACCCCCTGACCGTCAACAGTCGCACCTTACCACGAATGGCTCGATCTCGAACGATCGTCATCCGAATTAAGGCGCTTGACCGCGAACGGTCCCATTTCATCTTTTGCCGCGAACGGCACCGGCCGTGAACGGTCACATTTCACCCCAAGTGGCTTGATCGCGAACGGTCGCCATTTGAGGTCCGCCCTCTGACCGGGCTCGGTCGCACTTTACCTCGAATGGCTCGATCCCGAACGGTCGTCATTTGAAGTAAAGCGCTTGACAGTGAACGATCACATTCCACCGCAAATGACTCGGTCTCGAACGATCGTCGTATGGATTTAGACGCTTGACCGCGAACGGTCGCACTTCACCTCAAATGACTCGATCGCGAACGGTCGTCATTTGAAGTTAGGCACTTGACCATGAATGGCTGCGCTTCATCCCAAATAGCTCGATCCCGAACGGTCGTCATTTGGGGCTATATAAAATATCAAGCTCTTTACAGGTTGTCAACAGGATATGAACATCCAGCTCATGGCATTACAAAACACGTCTTCCTACCGCAAGGACATCAACAGGATATGAACATCCAGCTCATGGCATTACAAAACACGCATTCCTATCGCAAGGCATATTTTGGGGGGCAAAGTGTTATCCCATTTTTGGTCAAAACTGGAATATCAATGTTGTGTGCATTTCCACCACGACCGAACCAAGAAGAAGCAGCTAGCAGGCGTATATAAGTCTGTGATTTCACTCATAACCGATGCGTAAAAGTCCATTCGGTATTAATTCATTCGGCAATATGAAGCAAAGCCTCATTCGGCACTCAGAACACACAGGTTCATCCGGCACTCCCAAACTCAAAGTTCTTTCGGCATTCCTCTCACCACCGAATCGCCTCCACCGAACCAAGCCTCACCTCCAACAACTACCGGTCCAGGCCACCTCCTACCGAACCAAGCCTCACCTCCATCCCACACCGAACCAGATCCCCTCTCCTCCATCACCGGACCAAACTCCACTTAGCCACTGCCGGACCAACGTCCCACCAAACCAACTCTCCACCCGAGCCATGCCGAACCAACTCACTCCAACCACTACCGGACCAAGTGCATACCGAACCAACATCGCCAGACCAGATTGCTTCAGCCCAGGCCCACCAGCAGCTATATACATTCAGGACCCCTGCCCCCAGCCTCACTCTATAAATAGAGGGGCAGGGGTACAACAATGGCAGACAAGTTTGAGAGCTCAAACACGGAAGGAACTTTCAAACAACTTTCATATACTTGTATACAAAGCTTTGTACTTGTAATCTGAAGAGGAAAGGAGAATAACATATAAAGTGGACGTAGGCACGTTCTGGCCGAACCACTATAAATCTGTGTGTCTTTTACAGTTTAGTCCCTGCTTTTTACATATTTGCATAAATCACCCAAATCGCTAAGAACAATATATAATCAACGGAATCGTACGACTTTAGGGTGTTTGCCCATTTTTTGCGCAAACACTTTCTCATTCACAATTGTAATCAGTATAACCTCACCGAAGATTAGGAGCACAAATGCCTCAATGATTACACATTAAATTTTTAAATGCTATATTCTAATTTGAAAACTCATTCTAAGTGCCTTCATTCTTCCATATTGCATCCTAACCCACAATTAGTGCTCCTATACTTTTCCCCTTCTACTTACTCACGTCTCATACTTAATCATCACTAACAACTTCGTTTTTACTCCAGAGGCTGACCCAAATAGTAAGAGCCCAACGAGGATTTTGTTACGATATTGTAAAATTTAATACTGACTTGTTAAGCTGCATAACAATATACTAGAGTTTCGCAAATTAACATAAAACATTTTTAGTTTACATACAAATAGCAAAATAATTGCTTATTTAGAAAATGAGTTTTTGAGATTTATAGATATATTTTTGCAGCAAATAATTTAGAAAGCAAAGGTCGGTCTTAGAAAATAATAAGAACACAAACTACATAGGGATATACTTGCGTAAGACTTCTATACGAGCAATGAAGCATAAGTAATAGCTTTGAAACTTAAAAACTGGAATACAATCAACGATGACTATCCCAAATGGTAACAACCCAATTTTTTTATAAATTTTTAATCACCTTGAAAATATTAATTTAATAAGGTTAATACGTTGACATGTTAGCTATATTTTCAGTTCGTAAAATATAACTTAATAATATATATTTGACTAGTTTGGTACATTAACAGATTAAGCTTATTTTGACACAGTGAGAAAAGTAATTTATGCCTTTTTCTCTTAACTCTTAGCTAGTATAAAAGCTATATTTAACTGGTAATTGAAAAAATCTAGTAAAAGGAAGTAATTCCTAAAGTCTTAGCTTAATTCTAAAACTTTTGAAAGTGGATTTATAGTATTCGTAACCATTAACAATTTATAGGATGAAAGCTTTTTTCCTTCAATGCGTGTAAATATAATAAAATTGCTAGATTTTCTAATCATAGTAGACTTGAATTCGAGTTCCATTACTACCACAACAAACATGGTACATAAATTAAAATCCCTCGACCAAATTAGGGTTTTGCAATTACCTTGATTTGTAGATTCAGGGCTTGTGAACAACTCTCGAGGAAGCAAAAGGGAGTAGATTGAAAGAATGGTGGAATGACAAAGTGGAGGGGAGCAGATCGATGAAGTGGAAGGGAGCAGATCGATGAAGTAGCATGATGAGAGTAGAAGCGGTAACAAGCGGTAACATGAGAGTAGAAGCGGCCGATAGATCTGTCTAATCTAGACTCCTCAGTCCATTCCCTTCCAGACTTCCTCATCCACCTTGGCTGTTTTAGTATAGGCTGTAAACAATGAAAACAATGGCTTCTCAAAGGTGATTTAAAAAAACGTTAAGGCAAATTGAGGAATAATGCCAATACTAGTGAGAGTTCCAAACAAAACCAAGTAAACGTAGTGGCCATCAACCATCAACAGGGATCAGCGTCAGGTCAATATCGGAGTATACTGCTAACAACGTGCTTTCAGATCCAGGAAAAACCAGTCCCCTCATCCGATTATGCTAGATCATGGGCACGAGTATTTGGTGGTGAGAAAATTCCAATCTCAATGTCATTAAGATTTTTTTTAATCCTACTGATTTCAATTCTATTAGATGCACTAAGACGTCCTCAACTGCCTTGGGGGCGGAGAGGAAGCAATAGGATAATTCCATTGTTTTTTACGTAATTGGGAAGAAACCCTACCACCAACATTTCAACTCCTATATTGAATGCGTTTGGAAATCAAAAGGAGGCTTTCAAATTTTCTTAAAAGAAAATGGCATACATGTTGTGAAATTTGATTAAAAATATTAGATTGCGACAAAGTCCTGGCAAAAGATCCCTATCATTATCACAGGAGACTAACGATGATGAAAAGATGCACCCTTGGTTTAGACCTAAACAAATAATTTATATAAACAATTGTGTGTGGGTGGGTTTCTTGGCTTAAGATCAGAATTCTGGTCATAAGAGGGTATAAGCTGTATTGCTTCAGTTCTAGGGAAACAATCAAATGGATCACTGTACCTAAGGAATCACTAAAATTTCCTATGCAAGAGTCCTCATTCGGATTGACTGTAAGCTAATGAAGTTGCCATACTTGATGAAAATGATAAACTACACCTTCAGAAGGACGAACATGTAGGAAAGCCCATAGTTTTCCTAACTGCGGCTGCTTTAGTCACACACAAAATACTGTGCATTGGAGAAGATAGGGGTACCAAAACAACATACAAACTACGAGAGGTAATGACTCGGCTAATACAAATAGTATTATCGCTACAGAAGCTTCGTCAGGAGCAATTCAAGATGATAATAGCAGTGGTAAAATTATAGTTGAACAAGCTAAAACACACATGGACATTGATATACATAACAAATTCATACTTGCGAAAAGTAATGAGTTATCAAACTTGAACATAATTGAATTGGCACCCAATGATCTCTCAACAAATAAACAATGGAAAAGGCTAAACTGAATAGAGTAGAACAAATTTAGCAAATGACAATCAAAGAAATACTGAAAACAATAACAATAATGTGAGGACGGATTCACACAAGTTTGAACAATCACACATAGCATCCGCTATTGACAAACAATCAAAGGAAGCTGAATCAAATAATGGTAGTACAAGTAATGGTAGTCCCAATTACACACAAATAAACATGTCTTTAATTAATAATCAAAAAGTTGGCACATACGTGAAAGTACAAATCGTCGTAGAAATCAGCTAGGGTATCAATTAGAAATGCCAGGACAAGCAAACCTAGATTGAAGCAGCCTGTGGAGAAGGAAATGATGACATTCTAACAGCAGTAGATGAATCTGAAAACATGGCCATTGATAATTCTTTGTCCGCTCCACATAGTAATCTTCCTGCAATAAAAAACACAATATAAGCACAACATAATCCAAATCACAAACAATTTTAGCAGAGCCCGAACAAGACATGCTAGGAGAGCAGGAACTAAAGCAAATCTATCTCCTTCTAGAACTTCAGAAGATAAGGACGTAATTAATAACCCTACATGGGACCAGTTTTCATTACACTTAAAAGCAAAGCAAAAAAACTGGAGAAGTCGAAATGGACTCCATTGCTCCAAGCAACTCAGAGGCTCAGAGCAAACTACCAGATTAATGTCCTTCTAGTATGGAACATGATGGGTCTTAACTTCCTCAGTAGGAAACAAGATGCCAAACAACATCTTGTATCCTCTAATACTGAGATTGTGGGTATAGTGGAACACAAACATGCTAATTCGAATGTCATTAAATTTTGTAACTTCATAAGTTCTGAATGAGGGATTATTCACAATAATGAGTATCATAGTAGAGATAGAATCTTGCTTATGGGGAATAAAAGTACATGGATCAATGACAAATATTTTAGCAATATCAGATCAACACATAAGTTGTATATGAGACAATAAAGATGGGATGAAAATGCTTTTTCTCATTAATATGTTGGAAAGTGTCAAAATTATTTTGGGTTCGGGTTTGTTTATGAAGAAGGAAAAAGTGGGAAGAAGATGAAAGAAGGAAGGTGAAATGTACAGTCCCACATCTTAAAAAAGAGGAAATTATACTTAGTTAAATATAGGATTCTCTAAAAGAGATTGAACCTTTTGGGTATCCAAAGCTTTGTTTTGATGTGAGAAGCGAAGTTATCTTCTCACATCAAATGGTTACGTTAGTAAGTTTAAAGGCATGTTAGTTGCTAAGGGATATAAACAAAGACATGCAGTAGATTGTTTCGATACATATGCTCCAGTTGCCTGCATATCTTCTATACGATTCTGAAGAAGAGATATATATGGAACAACATGTGATAAATGTATTTATAGCAAATCGGACAACAACGATTATGTTATAATATGTTTATACGTTGATGACGTGCTAATATTTGGTTCCAATATATTATGCGTAAATGAAACTAAAAAGTTTCTATCTTCTAAATTTGATATGAAAAATCTAGGAGAAGCTGGCGTAATTCTGGAAATTAAAATTATTAGGAAAGAGGGGGAGCTGTTACTAACACAATCTCATTACATTGAGAAGTTCCTC
This sequence comes from Allium cepa, assembly GCA_030765085.1. NCBI lineage: Eukaryota > Viridiplantae > Streptophyta > Magnoliopsida > Asparagales > Amaryllidaceae > Allium > Allium cepa. The sequence continues at coordinate 611,690,509 of CM060934.1, forward strand.
TGAAAGTATGGTCATTATAATGACAAACCGGCACCAACTCCTTTATATCCTAGTATTAAATTAGAAAAGAATACTGAACGTTCCATTTTTCAACATGGGTATTTCAGTATTATTGGGAGTCTTATGTATGCTATGCATATTTCTAAAGTAGACTCATGAACTCAGGATTTAAGCACATGGCCATTAATGTGCTAAGCATAGAGAACACTCTATAAATGGAAATTAGTATATATGACTGTTCTGATGCTATCACTAGGGTTACTTGGTTCGAGATACGTTTACCATAGACCCCGATAGAAGTTTGAATGGTTTTCATGAAGTGAAGGTTCAAACCCAAAAGATACCTCTCATTTATGTATTGGTTTTCACGATGATGCAAAACTTGATCGTGAAACTACATTGGCTTGATCCTAGTTGGGCATGTAGGTGGTCACTCTATTGATGCAGCCGTCTATTTTATTCATTTTACTTATTTTGAAAATGGGGGGGAATTGTTGGAAAATTTCAAAAATATTTTGGATTTGGGTTTTTTTGTGAAGAGGGAAGAAGTGTGAAGAAGATGGAAGAAGAAAGGTGGAATGTATAGTCCTACTTCTTGAAAAATAGGGGATTATACTTAGTTAAATATAGGATTCTCTAAGGAAGGTTAGGGTCTTTAGGCACCCAAAGCTTTGCTTTGATGTGAGAAGGAAAGTTATGCATCATTACCACACGCGCGTCGCCGCCGCCGTCTAGCCGAGCCAGGCTTTGGTATTGGTCTAAAATGACGAACTAATTTTGTTAATGGGCCGGATCCAGAATTTGAATGGATAGATTTTTGGCGGGTCATTTGAATGAAGTGGCGCGACCGTTTGTAACAGTTTTGTACTTTTGGAAATGATGCAACGCATGATGAATGGACACTTCCTCTTCTATTATAAATAGTGACGCCTAGGAACCATTTCAGAAATCAAGCTCTTTTGCTTCTCTCTTCTTCTACTTCCACCAGATCTTCAACGCCCAGAAAGTGTTGCAAAACGCAGTCGTTTTCACCACAGTTTGCAACGCATGTAAGGTGTTACAAATACAGAAACATTGTCGATCTATTCTCTTCTTCTTCATTGTATTCTCTGCTAAATTGCATCATCAGAGTCAAATTTGAGTGTTCTTGGTCGGATCAAAATTGTACAACTTTTGAATCCGATTACGCTGTTTAAGGCTTCATTGAATCCTGAAGTCGATAGTTCGAGAACCCGTTTGTACCTTTTGGGTTGAACTATTGTCTTAAAGAATCTACACAGTAGATCCTTGAAGTCAAAAGTACAGTAGTCATCGTCTTCATCATTCTCGAATCATCGATAGATTATCCAACAATTTTTAGATAATATATCAACCATGGATGGTTCGATTTCAAGCAATATCAATGCTCTTCAAGTTATGAATCAACATTTGATGCGATTGGAGCGTTTTGGCGGTGAAAACTTCGCTCGTTGGTAAGAGACGATGAAACTCTTTTTGATCACGGTCTGACATAAAAGAGAACTAAATGATAATCCACAAACTGATTCTCATTCTAAGGCAAATAATGTTGAAATATCAAATTCTCTAAAACCTACGAATGGGACACATTTTAAGAAGAAAAATCATTCTAAGAAAGACAAAAAGAAAGGTGCTTGTCATTTCTGTAATGAATCCGGCCATTATGCTCGTAAATTTCGTCTATGAAAGAAACAATTAAAGACGAATATAGTCGAAGACAAATTGGTTGCAGTAGTGCAAGAGGCAGAATCCGTTGAGAACATAGCAATGATTGGTGGCTTGATACTGGAGCAACCATTCATATATGCAAGGACCGTAGTTTCCTCAAGAACTACGAAGATGTTAGCGGAGATGAGAATCAAGTTACTGGAACAAACAATATTCGCAGTAAGGTGATTGGAAAAGGCACTACAGTACTATCGTTATCTTTTAGAAAGACTCTTACTTTGGTTAATGTATACTTGATATTTGTAAGAATTTGGTCTCTGGATACCATCTTAACAAAGGAGGATTCAAGTTAGTGTATGAGTTGACAAATTAGTGTTGTCCAAAAACGGGAAGTTCATTGGACAGGGATATTCTTGTAACGGCATGATTAAGTTGAATGTAATAAATAAATCTTCTGTTTATACTGTTGATTATGTTAGTTATGGCATGGTAGACTAGAATATATTAATTATAATTCTCTTAAAAATATACATAAACTAGGATTAATTTCTGATTGTGATTTCGATACTATCTCTAAATGTGAAATATGTGTTGAAGCAAAAATACACTGAAAATCCTTTAAATCTAAAGAAAGGAAGGCTGGCTTGCTTGATTTAGTATATAGTGATGTGGGCGACTTAAAAAATCATATCACATATGGTGGTAACCAATACTATATAACATTTATTGATGATTATACTAGATATGCATATGTTTATCTAATGAAAACTAAAGATGAGGCCTTTGATAAATTTAAAATTTACAAAGTAGAGGTCGAAATACAATTAGGAGTTAAAATAAAAGTATTACATTCAGATCGAGGTGGTGAATATTTCTCAAATGAATTCACCTTATTCTATAAACAAGACGGTTTAGTTCACCAATGCACTACCCCATATACACCACAACAAAATGGTGTTCCTAAAAGAAAAAATAGAACTTTAGTGGAAATGGTTAATGCCATGCTTAAAAGTTCAAACTTACCTTATAACCTATGGGGTGATACTATGTTATCTACATGTTATATCTTAAATAGAGTAGCATTTAAAAAGAATAATGTTTCCCCTTGTGAAATATGGTTTAATAGAAAACCTAATCTTACAAAACTTAAAGTTTGAGGTTGTTTAGCATATATTAGAAAACCATACCCTAAATGACCAATGTTAGGAAATAGGGCATTTAAATGTGCTTTCATAAGATATTCACTATGTAGTATAACTTATAGATTCCTAATTCTTGACACCTTATAAGTTATAGAATCCTTAGATGTAGAATTCTTTGAAAATCAAACTATTGAGATTCCATTGAGATCAGCTAGTCTAGAGCCCAATACGATTGATGATATCAATGACAATGCCTATGCTCCGCTCAAAACAATAAGGAAGTATCAGTACTAGATAATAGTACTGAATAAAGGAGAAGTAAAAGAGCAAGAATAGAGAAGGACTATGGTCCTCACTTTATTACATATCTTATAGAAGGCAGTAAGGACGAAGTCCTTAATGTGACTAGATATGTCATGAACGTCGATGATGACCCCAAAAATTATCATGAGGCTATGAGTTTCAAAGATTCAATATTCTAGAAAGAAGCTATTAATGATGAAATGAATTCCATATAGTTAGACCAAACTTGGGTTTTAACTGACTTACCTCTTGGTGCTAAACCTATAGGATGTAAATGGATGTTTAAGAAAAAGTTGAATACAAATGGATCCATTGATAAGTTTAAAGCCAGATTAGTTTCTAAGGGATATAAGCAAAGACATGGATTAGATTATTTCGATACATATGCTCCAGTTGCTCGCACATCTTCTATACGCTGTTTAATAGCACTTGCATCCATTCATAAATCATCAAATGGATGTTAAGACTGCGTTTCTAAATGGAGATTTAGAAGAAGAGGTATATTGGAACAACATGAAGGTTTCAATCCCAGGCTAAGAAAAGAAAGTTTGCAAATTTGTAAAGTCTCTTTATGGCTTGAAGCAAGCTCCCATGCAATGGCATGAGAAGTTTGATAAAATAGCATATGGATTTATTGCTAATGATGCTGATAAATGTATTTATAGGAAAACAGACAGCAACGATTAATATGTTTATATGTTGACGACATGCTAATATTTGGTTCCAATATATCCTGTGTGAATGAAACTAAAAAGTTTCTATCTTCTAAATTTGATAGAAAGATCTAAGAAAAGCTGACGTAATTCTGGGAATTAAAATTATTAGAAAAAATGAGTTGTTACTAACACAATCTCATTACATTGAGAAGTTCCTCCGAAAGTATGGTCATTATAATGACAAACCAGCGCCTTCTCCTTTAGATCCTAGTATTAAATTAGAAAAGAATATTGGACGTATCATTTCTCAACTTGAGTATTCCAGTATTATTGGGAGTCTTATGTATGTTATGCATTGCACTAGATTAGACATAGCACATGCTATAAGCATGTTATTTCAATTTACGAGTAATCCAAGTTTCGAACATTTGAAATCTATTTCCAGATTTTTAGCATATTTGAAAGGAACCGTTACCTATGGTTTATCTTACAAAGGATATCCTGCTGTAATAGAAGGATATAATGATGCAACCTGAAACAATCTAAAATCAAAATCCAAGTCAACGACTGGATAGATCTTTACATTAGGAGGTGTTGTTATGTCTTGGGTTTTCAAGAAACAAACCTGTATATCTGACTCAACAATGCTGTTAGAGTTGGTTGCATTAGCAGATGCTTGTAAGGAAGAAGAATGGCTTAGGAATTTATTGATAGAAATCCGATTATGGAAGAAGCCATCTCCAGCAGTCTTGATTAACTGTGATAGTTAGGCTACAATATACAATGTCTCTAATAAGACATATAATGGAAAGTCTAGACATGTGAGTCTAAGACATCAAATGATAAGACAGTTACTCAAAAGTGGAGTAATAACTGTTGATCACATAGAAATAAAGAAAAACTTGGCTGGCCCACTCACAAAGAGTCTTCCAAAGGCAATGGTTTCTATAAAATCAAAGGAAACGGGACTAAGATCTGTGAATGAAGGTTGATCATCCTTAACAGAAATCCAAATTATGGATTGAAAAAAGACAGACAAAGTTCAATGGGTACCAACAAGTTAGAAGAACAATTATGGAACACTAAATCAATAATCCTATAGTACTTAGTATTGGATTTTCAAGAACAACGGATGGATAATATATCCTTAGTAAGTCTTGTTGGCTTAAAAAGGTGTATCGCAGAAAAATCTTAAGAGACTTGCCTATATGAGTATGGAAATCAGGCTATTTCGTAAGAAAGTAAGGCCGCTTTCTTAAGTAGACTCATGAACTCAGGATTTAAGCACATGGCCTTTAGTGTGCTGAGCATACGGAACACTCTATACACAGAAATTAGTATGTGTGACTGTTCCGATACTATCAATAGGGGTGCTTGGTTCAAGATACGTTTACCATAGACGTCGATATAACTTTGGATGGTTTACACCAAGTGAAGGTTCAAATTCAAAAGATACCTATCATTTATATATTGGTTTTCACGATGATGCAAAACTTGATCTTGGAACTACATTGGCTTGATCTCACTTGGGTATATTGGTAGTCACTCTAATGATGCAGCCGTCTATTTTATTTATTTTACTTATTTTGAAAATGAGGGAAAATTGTTGGAAATTTTCAAAATTATTTTTGTTTTGGGTTTGTTTATGAAGAGGGAAGAAGTGGTAAGAAGATGGAAGAAGAAAGGTGGAATGTATAGTCCCACATCTTGAAAAACAGGGGATTATACTTAGTTAAATATAGGATTCTCTAAGAAATGTTGGACCCTTTGGGCACCCAAAGCTTTGCTTTGATGTGAGGAGGGAAGTTATGCATCACCACCACACGTGCGCCGCCGCTGCCGTCTATCCGGCTGGGCCGGGTTTGGGTATGGGTCTAAAACGACAAATTAATTTTGTTAACGGGCCAGATCTACAATTTGAACGGATAGATTTTTGGCGGATCATTTGAATGAAGGAACGCGACCATTTAGTAACAGTTTTAAACCTTTGCGAAAGGGCGCGACTGTTTGTAACGGTTTCGAACTGTTGGAAAGGATACAACGCTTGACGAATGGACACTTCATCTTCTACTATAAATAGTGAAGCTTAGGAACCATTTTAGAAATCAATCTCTTTTTCTTCTCCCTTTTCTGCTTTCTCCAGATCTATGGCGCCTAGAAAGTATTGCAAACCACAGTCGTTTCCACCATAGTTTGCAACGCATGTAAGGTGTTACAAATGCAGAAATGTTGCAGATCTATTCTCTTCTTCTTCGTTGTATTCTTTGCTAAATTGCATCATCAGAGATCAAATATGAGTGTTCTTGGTCGGATCAAAATCGTACAACTTTTAAATTCGATTACGCTGTTCAAGGCTTCGTTGAATCCTAAAGTCGATGGTTCGATAACCCGTTTGTACCTATTGGGTTGAATATTGTCTAAAAGAATTTACACAGTAGATCCTTGAAGTCAAAAGTACAGCAGTTATCATCTTCATCATTCTCGAATCATCGACAGATTATCCAATAATTTTTAGACAATATTTCAACCATGGATGGTTCGAGTTCAAACAACATCAATTTCTTCAAGTTATGAATCAACATTTGACGCGACTGGAGCGTTTTATGGTGAAAACTTCACTCGTAGGCAAGAGAAACAATTAAAGATGAATATGGTCGAAGGAAAACTGGTTGCAGTAGTGCAAGAGGCAAACTCCGTTGAGAACATAGGAAATGATTGGTGGCTGGATACTGGAGCAACCATTCAACTATGAAAGGACCATATTCTTTACAAGAACTACGAAGATGTTAGCGGAGATGAGAATCAAGTTACTGGAGCAAACAATGTTCGCAGTAAAGTGATTGGCAAAGGCACTACAAACTACTGTTATCTTCTGGAAATACTCTTACTTTGGTTAATGTATATCATGTACCTGATATTTGTAATAATTTGGTCTCTGGATAACTTCTTAACAAAGAAGGATTCATGATAGTATATGAGTCTGACAAACTAGTGTTGTCCAAAAATGGAAAGTTCATTGGATAGGGATATTCTTGTAATGGCATGATTAAGTTGAATGTAATAAATAAATCTTCTGTTTATACTATTGATTCTATTAGTTTATGGCATGGTAGACTATGACATGTTAATTATAATTCTCTTAAAAATATGCATAAACTAGGATTAATTTCTTATTGTGATTTCGATAATATCTCTAAATGTGAAATATGCGTTCAAGCAATAATACACCAAAAATCCTTTAATTCTATAGAAAAGAAAACTGGCTTGTTTGATTTAATATATAGTGATGTTGGAGACTTAAAAAATCATACCACCTATGGTGGTAACCAATATATATAAAATTTATTGATGATTATACTAGATATGCATATGTGTATCTAATAAAAACTAAAGATGAAGCCTTTGATAAATTTAAAATTTACAAAGCAGAGGTCAAAACATAATTAGGAGTTAAAATAAAAGTATTACATTCAAATCGATGTGGTGAATATTTCTCAAATGAATTCACCTTATTTTGTAAACAACACAGTTTAGTTCACCAATGCACTACCCCATATACCCCACGACAAAATGGTGTTACTGAAAGGAAAAATAGAACTTTAGTAGAAAAGGTTAATGTCATGCTCATATATTTAAACTTACCTTAAAAACTATAGAGTAATTATATGTTATCAGCATGTTATATCTTAAAAAGAGTATCACTTAAAAAGAATAATGTTTTCTCTTATGAATTATGGTTTAATAGGAAACCTTATCTTACAAAACTTAAAATTTGGGGTTATTTAGCATATGTTAGAAGACTAGCCCGTAAACGACCAAAGTTAGGAAATAGGGAATCTAAATATGCTTTCATAGGATATTCACTTAATAGTATAACTTATAGATTACTAATTCTTGACACCTTAGAAGTTATAGAATCCTTAGATGCAGAATTCTTTGAAAATCAAACTATTGAGATTCCATTGAGATCATCTAGTCCAATATCTTATACGATTGATGATATCAATGACAATAACTATGCTCCTGCTCAAAATAACAAGGAAGTATCAGTACCAAATAATAGTACTGAACAAAGGAGAAGTAAAAGTGCAAGAATAGGGAAGGACTATGGTCCTGACTTCATTACATATCTTATATAAGGCAGTAAGGACGAGTCCTTAATGTGACTAGATATGTCATGAACGTCGACGATGACCCCAAAACTTATCCTGAGGCTATGAGTTCTAGAGGTTCAATATTCTGGAAAGAAGCTATTAATGATGAAATGAATTCCATATTGTCAAACCAAACTTGGGTTCTAACTGACATACCTCCTGGTGCTAAACCTATAGGATGTAAATGGATATTTAAGAAAAAGTTGAATACAAATGGACACATTGATATGTCTAAAGCCAGACTAGTTGCTAAGGGATATAAGCAAAGAAATGGAGTAGATTATTTCGATATATATGCTCCAGTTGCTTGCGTATCTTCTATACGCTGTTTAATAGCACTTGCATCAATTCATAAATTAGTCATACATCAAATGGATGTAAAGACTGTGTTTTTAAATGGAGATTTAGAAGAAGAGATATATATATATATATATATGGAACAACCTAAAGGTTTCAAAACCCTAGGCCAAGAAAAGAAAGTTTGCAAATTAGTAAAGTCTCTTTATGGAATGAAGCAAGCTCACATGCAATGGCATGAGTAGTTTGATAAAATAGCGTTGTCATATAGATTTATTGTTAATAATGCTGATAAATGTATTTATAGCAAATCAGACAACAACGATTATGTTATAATATGTTTATACGTTGATGGCATGCTAATATTTTATTCCAATATATCCTGTGTGAATGAAACTAAGAAGTTTCTATCTTCTAAATTTGATATGAAATATCTAGGAGAAGCTGACGTAATTCTGTGAATTAAAATTATTAGGAAAGAGGGGGAGTTGTTACTAGCACAATCTCATTACATTGATAAGTTCTTGGAAAGTATGGTCACTATAATTACAAACCAGCACCTACTCATTTAGATCCTAGTATTAAATTAGAAAAGAATACTAGATGTACCATTTCTCAACTTGAGTATTCCAGTATTATTGGAAGTCTTATGTATGTTATGCATTGCACTAGACCAGACATAGCACATGCAATAAACATGTTATTTTGATTTACGAGTAATTCAGGTTTCGAACATTAGAAAACTATTTCCATAGTTTTAGCTTATTTGAAAGGAACCGTTACATATGGTTTATCTTATAAAGGATATCTTGCTATAATAAAAGGATATTATGATGCAACCTGGAACAATGTAGAATGAACATCCAAGTCTAGATTGGATGGATTTTTACATTAGGAGGTGCTGCTGTGTCCTAGGTTTCCAAGAAACAAATCTGTATATCTGACTCAATAATGCTGCCAGAGTTGATTGCATTAGCAGATGCTTTTAAGCAAGTAGAAAGGCTTAGGAATTTATTAATAGAAATCCCACTATGGAAGAAGCCATCTCCAGCAGTCTTGATTAACTGTGATAATCAGGCTACAATATACAATGTCTCTAATAAGACATATAATGGGAAGTCTAGACATGTGAGTCTAAGACGTCAAATGATAAGACAGTTACCCAAAAGTGGAGTAATAACTGCTGATTACATAGAAACAAAGAAAAACTTGGCTGACCCACTCACAAAGTCTTCTAACGGGAATGGTTCCTATAAAATCAAAGGTAATAGGACTAAGGTCTGTGAATGAAGGTTGATCATCTTTAATAGAAATCCAACTTATGTTTTGAAAAAGATAGAAAAAGTTTAATAGGTACCAATAAGTTAAGAGAAAGATTATGGAACACTAAATCAATAATCGCATAACACTTAATGTTGCATTCTGTAAGAACAAAGTATGGATACTTATCCTTAATACGTCTAGTTACCTTAAAAAGGTGTATCACAGAAACATCTTAAGAGACTTACCTATATGAGTATGGAAATCAGATTGTTTTCTAAGAAAGTAAGTCCGCTTTCTAAAGCAGACTCATGAACTAATGATTTAAGCACATGAACATTAATGTGCCGAGCATACAGAACACTCTATATACAGAAATTAGTATGTATGACTATTCCGGTACGATCATTAGGGGTACTTGGTTCAAGATACGTTCACTATAGACCAAGATAGAACTTTGAATGGTTTACACTAAGTGAAGGTTCAAATCCAAAAGATACCTATCATTTATGTATTGGTTTTCATGATGATGTAAAACTTGATCTTGGAACTACATTGGCTTGATCCCACTTGGGTATGGGTAGTCACTCTAATGATGCAGCCGTCTATTTTATTTATTTTACTTATTTTGAAAATGGGGTAAAATTGCGGAAAATTTTTGAAACTATTTTGGGTTTGGGTTTGTCTATGAAGAGGGAAGAAGTGGGAAGAAGATGGAAGAAGAAAGGTGGAATGTATATTCCCACATCTTGGAAAATAGAAGATTATACTTAGTTAAATACAGGATTCTCTAAGGAAGGTTGGGCTCTTTGGGCATTTAAAGCTTTGTTTTCATGTGAGGAAGGAAGTTATGCATCACCACCACACGCGCATCGTCGCAGCCCGTCAGGCCGAGCCGAGTTTGGGTACGGGTCCAAAATGACGAATTAATTTTGTTAATGGACCAGATTCGGAATTTGAACGGACAGATTTTTGGCGGGTCTTTTGAACGAAGAGACATGACCATTTAGTAGCATTTTTAATCCGTTGCGAAAAGACGCGACCGTTCGTAACAGTTTCGGACTATTGGAAAGGACGCAACGCTTGACGAATGGATACTTCCTTTTTTACTATAAACAATGACACCCAGGAAACATATCAGAAATCAATCTCTTTTGCTTCTCTCTTCTTCTTCTTCCTCCAGATCTACGACGTGCAGAAAGCGTTGCAAAACACAGTCGTTTCCACCACAGTTTGCAATGCATATAAGGTGTTATAAACGCAGAAACGTTGCATATCTATTCTCTTCTTCTTCTTCATTGTATTCTCTACTAAATTGCATCATCAGAGATCAAATTTGAGTGTTCATGGTCAGATCAAAATCATACAACTTTTGAATCCAATTACGCTGTTTCAAGGCTTCATTGAATCCTGAAGTTGATAGTTCAATAATCGGTTTGCACTTGTTGGGTTGAACTATTGTCTAAAAGAATCTACGCAGTAGATCCTTGAAGTCATAAGTAAAGAAGTTATCATCTTCCTTGTTCTCGAATCATCGACAGATTATCTAACAATTATTAGACAATATTTCAACCATGAATGGTTCGAGTTCAAGCAATATCAATGTTCTTCAAGTTATGAATCATCGTTTGACGCGATTGGAGCGTTTTGATGGTGAAAACTTCACACGTTGGCCAGAGACGATGAAATTCTTTTTGATCGCAGTCAAATTGTTCTATATTCTTGAAGATAACTTGAAGGAAATTCCACAAAAAACGATAAAGATACTGAATAATTGAAAGCAAAACGAGCAAAGCGCAAAGAAGATGATATCCTATGTAGAGGGCACATTCTCAACGCATTGTCTACATCTGTTTATAACGCACATAGAAGTCTGGAAACAGCCAAAGCACTTTGGATTGCCCTGGAGAGCAAATATCGAATATCTGAGGCAAGCAACAAGAAATTCCTGGTATGCAATTTTATGGATTTCCAAATGCATGATAGCAAGTCCATTGTTGGACAAGTTATTGATATAATATATATAGTCAATCAACTGAAAGATGCCAAGATTGAACTCCCTGAAACCTTTGTGGTTGGAGTTATTATTTCTAGACTCCCTCACACTTGGAATGATTACAAAAAGAATTTGAAACATGCGAAGACGGATTATGATTTAGAGAATTTACTACGTCATCTTCATATAGAAAAGGACTCTCGTAAAAGAGAACTAAATGATAATTCACATACTAAATCTCATTCTAAGGCAAATAATGTTGAAATATCAAGTTCTCTAAAACCTAAGAATGAGACAAGTTTAAGAAGAAAAATCATTCTAAGAAAGATAAAAGAAAGGTGCATGTTATTTTTGTAACACTACGGCCATTATGCTCGTGACTATCGTCTACTAAAGAAACAATTTAAGGTGAATATGGTCGAAGAAAAATTGGTTGCAGTAGTACAAGAGGCAAACCCCATTGAGAACATAAGAAATGGTTGGTGGCTTGACTGGAGCAACCATTCATATATGCAGGGATTATAGTCTCTACAAGAACTACAAAGATGTTAGCGGAGATGAGAATTAAGTTACTGGAGCAAACAATGTTCGCAGTAAAGGGACTGGCAAAAGCACTATAGAACTACCGTTATCTTCTGGAAAGACTCTTACTTTGGCTAATATATATCATGTACCTGATATTTGTTAGAATTTTGTAATGACCCTCCTTTTTGTACGTTTTAAATTGATGATAAACCACACACGTCAGACTCAAACCATTCAAAAGGGCGGATTGTTATTGGGGTGAATAAGAAAAGAAAAGAAAGAAATAAACAAAACAAAATCTTGCAGCGGAATGACAAAATATAATAATCAAATAACAGTTCATGAAGATGTTTACAAAACAATTGATTATACTAATACAATATAGAATCAGAGTTACACATACTACGGAATAATAAATAACAATGCAGCGGAACAGTATGAATGTAGTGGAATAATATAATAGATAATAGTAATAAAATCTTCGTCTTCATCCTCAAGAAATAGAGTCTTCAAATCCTGAAATGATCAGGCTGACCCGAGCGAATTGAAAGGACAAAACACTCGAGTCAGAACTAAAAGATCTTATGTAAGTTAAATCAACGGTAAATAATAAGAGTGGAACGACGTCAGAGATGTTTACGGGATTTGACACTTTCTATCCAGTGTCTAACGTGAGTGCAGTAACTTAAGAGATGTTTGGGATTTACATCTCCTAAGGATCCGTTAAACTATTTACTATATAGTATATACGCTATTATAATACTCCATATTAGAATATAATAAAAATACTTAACCATATTTTCTTCAATAAAAATCAAACTTATTGTCAAGCTTATTATATATTAAAACAAATTATACATAACTTAAAATCAAGGATAAAATAACGTTTATATAATATCTAAAATCAGTATTTATCTAAAACCATATATTTCTTTCCAAAACCATAGAAATCATTTCAAATAATTTTTATATATAGACCACAGTGTCTGTATATAATTTTCTATCCTATGGTCAAGTGATACTGATATTTATCATTTCAGTCCGTAATTTAAAATATAAATACGGTTATATATCATTTCAAACCGCAATCCCGAATGAAATAAAATCCATAACAACTTGCAGTTTATAACAATATAAAATACAATATCCATTCATCCAATATCAATCATCAACCATTTATCATAATCATTATCCAATTCAATCAATAACATCAATATAGAACAGATAAAAAATAATAGGTATTTACTGGCATTTATATTCAATAATAAATTAAATAACTATTTTGTCCAAATAAATTCAAATAAACTGAGATGATGATTTAAAATATGCCAAACAGTTAAAAATAATTTTCTAATCACATCATAAGTCAATTTAACAAACATAAAAAATTTTAAAAGTTGTGAGTGGGTTAAAACACTCACCTTTTGAATTTAAATTGAATTTCAATCCAATTTAAACCCAAAATTCAAACAGTCTCAGAATCCGTCCAAACCTGCATCAAAATGTCCGGAATTAAATACGATCCTAGCGGAATAAACCGTGCGTAAGAAGGACCTCATATGAAAAAATTATAGCAGTTAGAAGATTATACGATTTAAACTAAAATTAATAAAATAAAACAAAACAATTTACCAAACAAGAGTTGCCATGTTTCCTTTCTCGTTCATGAGTTAGGCCGAAACCCTATCGAACACGTGCTCAACCAGCTGAAGTCGCCGCCGCCTGTACATCGTTCGTCTACGACACGCCTCCGGCCGCGACCATCGCCTAAGGCCTTCTCGACCCCACACGATCCACCCCCCTTGGTCGGTGAACTCGAGTAACGAACGACGGCCGCCACCAATATTTAGCCCTAAGTTGAATTATTGCGCTCGATCCAGCCATTGATTCGCGAATGAACTTTACCGATGAAGTCCACTTGGTCGACTCTACAAAACCCCTCAGACGATTTGGCAATCGGTCACAGTTCATCGCGACGCGATGAACGGCCAAAAATGGTTCTTCATTTTCTGGCTAGGCAAAGGTTCAAATTGGAAAACAAATTACAGATCTGAGATATGCTCGTTGAGAGCTTCAAATCGATATATAATTTGATATAGTTCGTGGAGTCTAAATTTTGAAGTTGGATTTTGAATTGAAATTGGATTGAGGAGTTTTAGGGTTTCAGCCATTGAGGAAGAGGAGCAACAGAAGTTTCTATACATACAGAAATAAGAAATAGTAAAGGCTGCTAGGGTTTACAACAGGGTATTTATAGACACAGTTGAAAATAGAATGGAACAGATTGATTTGGATTGAAAGTTGAATGACTATGACCCGAAATGGCCGTTCTGACTTTGGAACGAAAATAGGTCAACCCATATATCAAAATAGATGTTTTTAAATATTTTAAACGCAGTGGAACAGGTTTCAAGTCCAAATTCCATCATATGAAGAAGTTATGCTAAAATCAAGTTATTTCAAATTGATTTCAATTGAATTGATTTTTAGGTGCTTCGAGCTCATACGATCAAATGACAAGTTTGATCGTCAAGAAACTTGAAATCCTACAATAATTCACCATTACAGATCCGACGAAACTGGTTTCGTCGAAATCCGATTCAGTTGCCAAAATGGCAATTTTCCAGGTAATTAAATAAATTAATATTAGTTAATTAAATCACTTTTTTTTGCGTTTCAAATTTAATAATTCACAAATTCCATCATTCTTGATTTCTTAAACAATTACAAAAATTTAAATAACTTAGATATCAATTCAAAGTTAATTGATTTACCCATTACCGTATTTAATTTTAATTTTAATAAATTCATTAACTATCAATTTAAATTTCAATAAATCTATTTATTTGATTTTAAATGCTGTATACAATAAATTATTATCAAATGGATGAAATTAACATTGGTTCATGATCTATTACATTAATATTCTCATATTTCATCTTAATTTCTATTAACGTAATAATTAATTATTAAATTTCATTTATTTTCAATTAATCCAATTTATTAAATTTAAATTAATAAATCTTGATTCCCATTCTTTTTATTCAGTCAATCATTATCTTATAGGTAAATTTAACATTACTATATATCCAATTTCCCTAATGTTTTCTAGTCATCAACTAAATTCATATTGACGTAGTATTTAATTATGTTTAATTGCAATGGATTTAGATCTAATTTAATAGATTAAATAAATGGGTAACCAATTAATAATTATCACTATTTTCCTAATTTAATTCCATTCATACTTTATCAACCAACAATTATTACAATTACTTATCTAATATTGATTTTTCCAAATTATAACTTATTACGTATTATTTCGTCAATTAATATTACTTTGAATTTTATTTCCCAATTTACTATTTACAATCAATTATGACCTTACAATTATTTCAGTTAATTGTGTTTGCACTAAATTAGTTATTTATTAACTTGCATTAACATTATTACCTTTATTTTAGTGATTTCATTATTAAATTGCATATTTTTATTTTCATTCCATATTAAATTACCAAAATTTAATTATCGAAAATTACAGGTCGTTACAAATTTGGTCTCTGGATACAAAGGAGGATTCAAGATAGTGTATGAGTCTAAAAACTAGTGTTGTCCAAGAAAGGGAAGTTCATTGGACAGGGATATTCTTGTAACGACATGATTAAGTTGAATGTAATAAATAAATCTTCTTTTTATACTGTTGATTCTGTTAGTTTATGGCATGGTAGACTAGGACATGTTAATTATAATTCTCTTTAAAACATGCGTAAACTAGGATTAATTTCTGATTGTGATTTGGATATTATCTCTAAACGTGAAATATGTGTTCAAGAAAAAATACCCTGAAAATCCTTTTAATCTATAGAAAGGAAATCTGGCTTGCTTGATTTAGTATATAGTGATGTGGGCGACTTAAAAAATCATATCACCTATGGTGGTAATCAGTACTATATAACATATATTGATGATTATACTTGATATGCATATGTGTATCTAATGAAAACTAAAGATGAGGCCTTTGATAAATTTAAAATTTACAAAGCTGAGGTCGAAATACAATTAGAAGTTAAAATAAAAGTATTACATTCAGATTGAGGTGGTGAATATTTCTCAAATGAATTCACCTTATTGTGTAAACAACACGGTTTAGTTCACCATTGCACTGCCCCATATACACCACAACAAAATGGTGTTGCTGAAAGGAAAAATAGAACTTTAGTAGAAATGGTCAATGTCATGCTCATAAGTTCGAACTTATCTTATAACCTATGGGGTGATGCTATGTTATCTGCATGTTGTGTCTTAAATAGAGTACGACTTAAAAGAATAATGTTTCCCCTTATGAATTATGGTTTAATAGGAAACCTAATCTTATAAAACTTAAAGTTTGGGGTTGTTTAGCATATGTTAGAAAACCAGACCCTAAACGACCAAAGTTAGGAAATAAGGAATCTAATTGTGCTTTCATAGGATAATCACTTAATAGTATAACTTATAGATTCCTAATTCTTAACACCTTAGAAGTTATAGAATCCTTAGATGTAGAATTCTTCGAAAATCAAACTGTTGAGATTAAATTGAGATCATCTAGTCATGAACCGAGTACGATTGACAATATTAATGACAATGACTATGCTCCTGCTCAAAACAATAAGGAAGTATCAGTACCAGATAATAGTACTGAACAAAGGAGAAGCAAAAGAGAAAGAATAAAGAAGGACTATGGTCCTGACTTCATTACATGTCTTATAGAAGGTAGTAAGAACGAAGTCCTTAATGTGACTAGATATGTCATGAACGTCGATGATGACCCTAAAACTTAATCTGAGGCTATGAGTTTCAGAGATTCAATATTTTGGAAAGAAGCTATTAATGATGAAATGAATTCCATATTGTTAAACGAAACTTGGGTTTTAACAGACTTACCTCCTGGTGCTAAATCTATAAGATGTAAATGGATATTTAAGAAAAAATTGAATATGATTGGATCCATTGATAAGTTTAATGCCAGATTAATTACTAAGGGATATAAGCAAAGAATGGAGTAGATTATTTCAATACATATGCTCTAGTTGCTTGCATATCTTCTATATGCTATTTAATAACACTTGCATCAATTCATAAATTGGTCATACATCAAATGGAAGTAAAGACTGCATTTATAAATGGAGATTTAGAAGAAGAGATATATATGGAACAACCTAAATGTTTCAAAACCCCAGGCCTCTTGCACTACAGTCACAAGCGAGTCTTCGACCATATTCATTTTTTGTTATTTCTTTTGCTAATGGCAGTCTTGGACATAGTGGTCGGGCTTGTTACAGTAGTAACAAGCACCTTTTTTTGTTGTTATTGAAATTTTTCTTCTTAAACTGTGTCTCACTCTTAGGGTTTAGCTTGTTAGAAATTTGAACATTATTTGCCCTAGAATGAGACTAGTTTGCGAATTATCATCTAGTTCGCATTTGTGAGAATCCTCTCAATACGAAGATGACGTTGTAAACGTCTAAATAATAATTCATTTCCGCATGCATTAATTTTTTCTTATAATCATTCCAAGGATTAGGAAGTCTTGAAATTATAACTCCAACAACAAAAGATTCAGGATGATTTATTCCAGCATCTTTAAGTTGATTCACTAACAGTAACATTTTGCTTAGTTTTCCAACAATGGACTTATTGACAACCATTTTGAAATCCATAAAACTGCAAATAAGGAATTTTTTGTTACTTGCCTCGGATATGCGGTAATTTCATTCCAATGCAGCCCAAAGTGCATTTGTAGTTTCCAAGGTCCTATGTACGTTGTAGACAGGAGTAGACAATGGATTCTGAATGTGCTCTCTAGATAGAAAATCATCCTCTTTAAGCTTTGCACATTTCGCCTTTAGAGCATTGTCATCTTTGTCAATTTCATCAGGTATTACTTCCAAGCATCTTCCAAAATGTAGAAAAATTTAACAGTGATGAAGAAGAATTTCATTGTCTCTTACCAACGAGTAAAGTTGACTCCATCAAACCGCTCCAATTGAGTTACATGCTGACTAATGACTTGTAGGGCACTCGAACCTTCAATGGTTGAAGATTATTGTCCGAAAATTGGTAGAAAATTTATGGTTCGAGTCGAATCCGACGAATATTGTAACAACTCGAAATTTAACCCATAATGATTAATTCGTTAATTAATTAGACAATAAAATAACTTTGTGAAATTATCAGAATTAAGCCATGCAAGTTGCACCAATATGTCCGTGGTAATTTTCTAATCAATTTTCATATATAGAACGTCAGAATCTGAGTTAATATGAGCTAAGAACGAAATAATCAACGAAAAGAAATACATACATACATACATACACATACATACATACATACATACATACATACATACATACATACATACATATATATATATATATATATATATATATATATATATATATATATATATATAGGTCGACCTAGGAAAGGGGATGGTCGACCGCCTTCCCGCCTTGATTTTTGGCAAGCTAACGGATGTTGTTCATTCAAACAAATCAGCAGTGGTTGAACACGTATTTTGCATCGTTTTAACTGGTTTGGTCCCTCCATTTCTGCATCCGATAGCCCCTATTCAGCCTATGACGTGGTTGCATCCTATGCAATCTCCAAATCAACAGTCCGCGATCCACTTCTATACCTAAAATTAGACCCCTAAACCTAACACCTTTTCCCATTCTAGGTTTTCTCCAATTGGGTTCACCTTTCTAGGAAGGACCCAAAAAGAAATAACTTTTCCAAAGGAGAAAATCATTATAAATTAAATTATTCTCCAAGTGGATACGGAAAGACCAAAGGAAGAGCTAAGGACCGGAGGTGAGTGATTGTAATTATTTTAAGATTTCTTTAAGTAATTTAAAATAATAGGGTTTCCAATAGTTGTAGTTTTACTACGATTTTTGAATAGCCTTTTTAGTAGTTTATTTGTAGTTTTTAGAATTATTTTCAGTCTATTTCCTTTCAGCCATTCTTTTCAGTAATTTTAATTCATTTCTGTCAATTATAACTTTTGCGTTTATTTACAGTATTTTGGTTTATTTACTGTTATTCATACATCTTCTTTCTACGCTTTGGATTTTCTTCAGTTTTCTATTATTCCTCCTTCTTCTTCGTGTATGGATTAGAATAGGATTAACGAGAATACAAATTAAACTATAAGAAAACTGAAATAACGGAATATAAGATGTAAATTTCAAAGATAATAATATAAATGAAATTGGACTGAAATTATGCCTAATTATGACGTTAATTGGACTGATTTAAAATGATTGGCCTAGTTGTAACTTAGAATTATAACTTATGTAACGACCGTATTTTTGGTTAATTTAAATTATTAATTTTAGTGTAATTATTGGATAAATTTGAGTAGAAATAAAATTTAATGATTTATTTATATTGGTTTTTTTGGATAATTAAATTGTTTAAAATTTAATATTGGAAATTATTTGAATAATTTAATTCTGGATCTAAGATGATTGAAAATGATATCGGAGAATGGTTTAAATTTTATTAAAAATATGAATGAAGATGTTTAACATTTAAAATTGAATTTAAAAGCGAATAATTAAAAATTGAAAATTTATATTTTAATTAACAAGTAAAAATAGCCATTTTGGCTGCTGTCTCGGATTTCAACGAAACCAGTTTCATCGGATTCGTGATAGTGAATTATTATTGGATTTCAAGTTTCGTAGCGATCAGACTTGTCGTTTGGCCGTACGAGCTTGAAACGCGTAGAAATTTATTTCGGAATTCGATATAATAATTGACTTTGAAAGCTATCTTTTAGCATATGATCGAATTAGCCCTCGAAACTAGTTCCATTATGTCCGGAATGGGGGTAAAACATTATGAAAGCCAAGCGGCATGGGTCGGTTGGAGTTTGGAATTTTCACGACTGGGTTGGTTAGATATTTTATTATTATTATTAT
This sequence comes from Allium cepa, assembly GCA_030765085.1. NCBI lineage: Eukaryota > Viridiplantae > Streptophyta > Magnoliopsida > Asparagales > Amaryllidaceae > Allium > Allium cepa. The sequence continues at coordinate 611,710,498 of CM060934.1, forward strand.
TATATATTTTTCCTTTCTACTTACCACGTGTACGCAAAAACCCACGTTTCTATTCCCCGTTTATTTCGAATCACAACCTCCACTTTATAAAAAAATCTATCGATCTAAGAAAAGAAAAAAAATGAAATAAACAGGCAAAAAAATAATACGAATTGATGAAAGGAAAGGGATTCGCGATAGAAGGTCTCGGCTGGAACAACGGTCGCGTGGGGAAATGAAGTTTGGAGGTCGATCGCGCCTCGTTCGTCCACGCCTTAGGGTTTTGCCTCAATTTGCTAGCGAGAGCACACGCGACCAGGAGATGCAGCGGTATCGAGGTCTGTTCAATGAACGTGGAGTGTCGTGTGTTAGAGGGCTTGCGTGTGCGACCATTGAAGAGATAGCGGCAGCACATTGATGGTGGGCGGCGAGTCTTGGGTGGCCTGGAAACGTGCATTCTTAAGAAGTCGAACGCACTATGAAAACGAGGTATAGGTGAAGTTATTTTAGCTGCTAACTGAGTCATTATTTAATTGTTAATTTATTTTTATTATTATGTTAATCATGTTATTAACTATATTTTAATTATTATCGAATAATGATAAATTCATAAATGTTGCATACGAGGTTCAATTTCTGACGAAAGAGATTGTGTTGGATCTGTGTTGACAAGCTCTACATTGTGGAGCTGATTTTGCATCGATTTGGCTAGTTGAATTTTTCCATTCAAACAATTGAGTGTTATACGCTCACATTTGGCTACTATATTGCTATGATAGTAAAATTTATATCACGTAGAAATTTAAATTTTATTCATGGTTGTTGGATAAATTTAAATTGACCTTTAGTTGACATCTATAGGATTTGAATAGATACTTAGATTGAATTAAGATTTAACTACTAGTAAAATCCTCAAATTTATCGATAATTGGTTGCTTGTTGTGATTATTGACCGTATGGATGATTCGTTGTGATGGATGTTGTTGGTTGTTAATTTGGATGTTTATTTATTTTTGATGCTTCATGTTATCGTCCTGTATATTATTTATAGTAAATGAAACTGTAAATTGAATTATTTCGAATAAATTAAGAAATAGGTTGAAATGATATATGCATATGACTTCTATTTGGATTTAAACGATACATACCCAACCTTGAAATTAAATTGAAATAATTATCCACTTGGCATAGGTTAGAAAATTATATATCGACACCGGCTTGGTTAAATTAAATGATTTTAAAAGTTGTTTTGAAATTATTTAAATGAATTGATTTTTAGAATAAAAATAAAATTTATGGAAATTGAATTATTTTGAATTGGAGCTCGAATTGTTGGAATTTAATCTTGATAAACGAGATTGTTTAATTAATCGAAATTTAAATTTTAAGTTATAAAACGGAATGCATCGTAAATTTCAGAAATGGATATGTTTTTAAAGATTGACTTTTATTCGAACTTTGAATATTTCTATGAAAAGTGATATGAAATAATATTTCAAATTTGAGTTTGGAATTGAATTGAAATTGAAATTTGGATTTAAAATTGGTATTTAAAGTAAGATTGATTTAAGTATTTAAATCGATATTTTGAAATCAAATTTGGAATTAGGGATTTAAAATTGGAAATTGATTTGAAATCGAAATTTAGATTAATTTGAAATTGGAATTCAAATTAATTTGAAATTGGAATTTAAATTGATTTGAGATTGGAACTTTGAATTTATTTGAAATTGGAATAAATTAATTTGGAATTGGGATTGGAAATTTATTTGGAATTGGGATTGGAAATTAATTTGAAATTTAAATTTAAATTAATTTGAAAACGGAAATTTAAATTGAAAGAAACTTGTAAATTGAAAGAAAATTGTGTGGAATCGAAATTAATTCGAGTTGAAATTGGAATTGAATCGATTAAATCTAAATGGAATTTGGAATTGATTTGGGTAGAAAATTGAGAAGTAGACCGGTTTGACTTTGGAATTAATTTTTTTTAGTATAAATGGTTTGAAATCTATATTCTATAATTCTTCAAATTGTTTTGATTTTCCAAACTATTTTACTATATAAACCATTTTTATATTCAAATTATTTTCGATTAAACTATTTAAACATTTTCTATTAAACTATTTAACTATTTAAACTATTTTCAAAAATTCAGACTAGTTAAAGGGTAAATTGTTTATATTTAAATCTTGGATTTAAATACGAAGTAGGTTAAATAGAAGAATATAACCTAAATTGAATTCGAATCAAATTTTTGAAGTGAAATCGATTTATCGGACAAAAATGATAAATTTGAATATATGATAATTTTCGAAATGAAATTGATGTTGAAGCGAATATATGATGATTTTGAAATGGATTTGATTTTGAAACGGATATGATATTTTGATATCAAGAGTAAATTGTTTCCGAAAGGTAAAAGAACCAACCGGTGTGTAAAACGATGATTGGTTGTTAAAGAGACCGGGGCCTCTTATTGAAATACTTTCTTTCAATATTGGAACCACTTTGACAATTCATGTACGAAGTGGATGATATCCAGAATTTAGTGGTTGAATTGGCGACGTTTACTGGAATGAAGTAAGAGAACGATGATGGATAGCCTTGACATTCGTGTCATAATTAAAATGACTAAAACAGGAGTCTATGTCTGGCCATTGAGGTTAGCCACCTCTAACGACGTTGATCCCTCGTATTACTATTGTGGTTTTGAATTTGATGGGTGCACATTATTTTTTGTCTGGATTGATTGTCGTGGTCGACCACGGATGGGTTACGACCAGCCAGAAAGGTTAAACTGGTATAATCCTGCCTTGGGCATTGCCTCACGTGCCTTTTCATATTTATCCCTATACGAGCCCATTACGACTTTGATTTAAAACTATAAATGTGTTATGATGGATCAATGTAATGCCTTAACGCTATTTTGATATTATTTTACTAATAGACATTATCTATTATAGCGTATAATATTATATATAAATAGTTTAACGTATCCTTAGGAGATGGAAAATCCCATAACATCTGTTAAGTTATTGCACTCATATTGTGATATAGATTTGACTGACATAAGAGTATTTTAGTCCTGACTCGAATGTTTTGTTTTTTTCATTACGCTTAGTTTAGTCCTGAGTTTTTCAGCGTATGAAAGACTATTCTTTGGAGGACGAAGATGGAGTTTGGGATACTATTATTATCACCTGCATTATGCTATTCTGCTGTATTGATTATTTATCCCTGATGTATAGATATAACTTTGATAAATGTGTAAAGACTATAACTGGATGTATAGTAAACAGCTTTTGAATTATTTATTTGATTATTATATTTTATCGTTTCCGCCGTGAGATTCTGTGTTTTGTTTTCTTCTTCTATTCTTATATTTTTATTTAACCCCATTGATCATCTATGTTCCGGATTGTTTAAGTCTGACATGTTAGGATTTTGTCGATTTAAACCTTCTGAAATGTAGGTCGTCACAGTTGGTATCAGAGTGAAGGTTTAGCGATAACCTTGGCTTTGTTGGGTTTGACTCATTAGAGATAGGGTAGCAATACCTTAGAATGAGTGTGTTTGAATGTATATATGAGAGAGCTTATGTGTTATAAAATATTTTATATTGTGTTTACTTATCCGTTGAGTTGTTTATGAATTCCGGTCGATGCTTCGGACGTCGTGTTATCGATAGGGGTTTCTAAACACTTAAACGAGGCAAGTCGACATAATATTGTTTTAAAAATTGAGTAAATAAAATAATTTTGGCTAAACTATATTATATATATAAGGTTAATTCTTAATGAAACTATTATTAAGCAATGATAATATTTAATTATCATAAATTATTGGTTGAATTAAAAAATTAAAACGAATAATTAATGAATTTTATTTTATAAAGCATTGATAATTAAATTGAATTGAAATATAATTGCAATAAGAATTGTTTAAAACGACCAACTTGTAAATTAATGGAGTATTTTGATAATAAGCTAATAAAAATTTGTTTAAGTATATTTATAATATAGCTTACATATAGAAATGATTTTAAAAATTTGAGAATTTTGAATTTAAAATCCTTTTTTATCAAAACTGTTTTCTAGCCTTAAAAAAATTTAATAATAGTATTATATGAAAGAGTTTTGACTAAAAAATATTTTAAAAGGATTTTTGAAGAAATAAAAAAACATTAAAACTTGCATGGTTGCTGGAAAATAATTCTGGGGATGACTACAGCATCGCCAGTGTTCATTTTCGAGTTTCTGAGTGAAGATTGCTACCAAAAGGCATTTATTATTTTTTATTCAAAACAAGTTTTGATTGTGAAAATATTCTAAACATGATTTGATAAATATATAAAGATAGTTTTGTAACTTATAAATTTGAAAAAAAAAGAAATAAGTTTATAACTTATAAATTTGAACAGGAAAAGAAACCAAATTTAAATGGTTAAATTTTGGTTAAACAAACAGAAGAAAGAAAAATTTGAATTTGAGCAAACAAAATAACTGGCTTTGCATTGTAAAACTAAATGGAATTAGTGAAATGATGTAAATAAAATACATTTAACCTAAGAAGCTTAAATAAGAAAATGAAGTATTTGAAATGAAGTAGATAAAATAACGAAATGAAATTATAAGAAGTTAATTTTATAACTTATAGATTTGAGGGTTAATAAGCTAAGAAAAAAACAAATTTAAATTTGTAAAATGAGAACATAAGGAAATTTAACTTGAATAAAATTAAATGAAACGATTAATGGATTAAAATAAAGACGAGGCTTAGCTCATTATTAAATAAAATTGAATTTGATATTAAATGAAACTAGATAAAGTGGTAAAGTGGATTAACTTCATTTGAGCTATAAAATGAATAAAAAATGAATAAGGACTTGAAATGTAAGTTAAATATGAAAGAGATTAAATAAAATAAATGAATTAAGAAAATTAGTATGAGTAATTGGATTTGATTTAAAATTGGACAAAGGAAATTTTAAATTGCAAGTGGAGTAGTTTAAATCAAATTTTAAGTGTTAACTAATATAATATGGAATAAGTTATTGAAAATAAATTATAAGTTAAAGTGGACTTAAGAGAAGCTGAAGAAATTAATTGTGAAAAGAAAAAAAAGGATAATTAATATGAATTGAGTTATAAAATAAAATTTTATTTTGGTAAATAAATAATATGAATTTGAATAAATGAAGTAAATCGATGAATTAATAATAACTTAAGATATGAAGTAATAAAAATAAACTTGAGTTGTGCTGTATAAAATAATTATAACGAATTTAGATGAATTTATAAATGATGTTAGTATAAAAGAAAAGAAGAATATACTAGGTGAAATATAATTGATTTAACTTAAGCATAGTTAAGTAAAATAATTTTAAATGAATTGACATAAAATAGGTTAAAATAAAAATGAAATGAAACAATTGGAATTTCACAAATAAATTTTAAATATATGGCATGTGGTATGGATTTAATTTACTTTAGTGAAATTAATTATATAAATTATTGAAATGAAATAATAGAAGTGAAGAAAAAAAAGGAATGCAACTATAAATGAGTGTAAATTAATAGAAATGTAATTTATTAATGTTGATAAGTGCATACAAATCAATTGGAAGTAAATAAATTGAATGAAAAATCAATTGAACATGAATCTAATTGAATAAAAGTTGGTTGAATGCAAATAAATTGGAATAAATCAATTAAAATGTTGATGAAATAAATGTTAATAAGAGATGAAAGGTATAAAATTAAAAATTGACATTTGATAGGATAAAAATCACATTGTTATGAATTAATTGGATTAATTAGACGGATATTGATGATTGGATGGTTTCTTTTGTTGCAAACCATCGTTTTTATTGTTTGATTGCATATGATTGTTGCATGTTGTGTATTTATGCCTGTAATTATTATTTGAATTCAAAATCCATGTTATATAGTATATTAGACTTATACATGCTTCTATATCGTTGTATGTTAACTAATATTGTTAATTTGAGTTGAGATAGGTACGTACGAAGATCGTTGGGACGAATACATGGGTTTCACATGCTTTTGCTTGCTTAATACGAGCAAACTTGCTCGTATTATTAATAACAAGGTACGTATCTCGGATTACATACTGTGATTTTATATTTTTGCCCTTCGGGATGCCTCATCATTGAGATGAGATGTATATTTGATATATATTGGTTATATATTGAATTGTAAAAATTTTCCGATCGAGCCGTGCAAAGGAGACTCTACCGAAATTTTTCATAAATTCTGGAGCTAGAAAAAATTTTGATTAAAAAAATTTATAACTTGTTTTTATATATAAATTATATTTTTCGTAAACTGGTAGCGGAGTGGCGCAGTAAAAGGTAGTAAAGATTTTCTAATAAGATTTTAAAGTTATAAGTGATTATTTGAATAAAATTCATTGTATGTTAAATTCTCTACTTAACGTCTTTTCGAGGATGAAAAGTTTTGAGTGGGAGAGTATGTAACGACCCATATTTTTGATTAATTTAAATTATTAAATTTAATGTAATTATTGGATAAATTCGAGTAGAAATAATTTATTGATTTATTCCTATTGGTTTTTTTGGATAATTAAATTGTTTAAAATTTAATATTGGGAATTATTTGAATAATTTAATTCTGGATCTAAGATGATTAAAAATGATATCGGTGAATGGTTTAAATTTTTATTAAAAATATGAATGAAGATGTTTATCATTTAAAATTGAATTTAAAAGTGAATAATTAAAAATTGAAAATTTATATTTTAATTAACAAGTAAAAATAGGCATTTTGGCGCTATCTCAGATTTCGATGAAACCAGTTTCATCGGATTCGTGATAGTGAATTATTATTGGATTTCAAGTTTCGTAGCGATCGGACTTGTCATTTGGCCGTACGATCTTGAAACGCGTAGAAATTTATTTCGGAATTCGATATAATAATTGACTTTGAAAGCTATCTTCCGTATATGATCGAATTAGCCCTCGAAACTAGTTCCATTATGCCCGAAATGAGGGTAAAACATTATGAAAGCCAGGCGGCATGGGTCGGTTGGAGTTTGGAATTTCACAACTAGGTTGGTTAGATATTTTATTATTATTATTATTGCATTTTTCCTTTCTCCTTACAACGTGTATGCAAAAATCCACGTTTCTATTCCCCGTTTATTTCGAATCACAGCCTCCATTTTATAAAGAAAATCTATCGATCTAAGAAAAGAAAAAAAATGAAATCAACAGCCAAAAAAATACGAATCCATGAAAGAAAAGGGATTCGCGATAGAAGGTCTCGGCTGGAACAACGGTTGCGTGGGGAAAGGAAGTATGGAGGTCGATGGCGCCTCGTTCGTCCATGCCTTAGGGTTTCGCCTCGATTTGCTAGCGAGAGCACGTGCGACCAGGAGATGCAGCGGCGTCGAGGTATGTTCGATGAACGTGGACTGTCGTGTGTTGGAGGGTTTGCGTGTGCGACCATTGAAGAGATGGCGGTGGCACATTGATGGTGGGCGGCGAGTTTTGGGTGGCCTGGAAACGTGCGTGCTTGGGAAGGTGAACGCACTGTGAAAACAAGGTATAGGTGAAATTATTTTAGCTTCTTAGTGAGTCATTGTTTAACTGTTAATTTATTTTTATTGTTATGTTAATCATATTATTAACTATATTTTAATTACTATCGAATAATGATAAATTCGTAAATGTTGCATACGAGGTTCGATTTCTGACGAAAGAGATTGCGTTGGATCTGTATCGACAAGCCTACGTTATGGAGCTAATTTCGCATCGATTTGGCTAGTTGAATTTTTCCGATTCAAACAGGTGAGTGTTATACGCTCACATCTGGCTACTATATTGTTATGCTAGTAAAATTTATATCGCGTAGAAATTTAAATTTTATTGATGGTTGTTGGATAAATTTAAATTGACCTTTAATTGACATCTAAATTTATTAATAGGATTTGAATTGATAGTTAGATTGAATTAAGATTTAACTGCTAGCAAAATCCTCAAATTTATCGATAATTGGTTGCTTGTTGCGACTATTGACTGTATGGAGGATTGGTTGTGATGGATGCTATTGGTTGTTAATTTGGATGTTTATTTATTTTTGATGCTTCATGTTATCATCCTACATATTATTTATAGTAAATAAAACTATCAATTAAATTATTTCGAATAAATTAAGAAATAGATTGAAATGATATATACCTATGACATCTATTTGGATTTAAATGATATATATCCAACCTTGAAATTAAATTGGAATAATTATCCACTTCGCCATAGGTTAGAAAATTATATACGGAAACCGGCTTGGTTAAACTAAATGATTTTAAAAGTTGTTTTGAAATTATTTAAATGAATTGATTTTTAGAATAAAAATCAAATTTATGGAAATTGAATTATTTTGAATTGGAGCTCGAAATGTTGGAATTTAACCTTGATAAACGAGATTGTTTAATTAACCAAAATTTAAATTTTAAGTTATAAAACGGAATGCGTCGTAAATTTTAGAAATGGATTTGTTTTTAAAGATTGACTTTTATGCGAACTTTGAATATTTCTACGAAAACTGATATTAAGTTTTGAATTGAATAAAAATAAAAATTTGGATTTAAAATTGGTAATTAAAGTAAGATTGATTTAAGTGTTTAAATCGATATTTGAAAATCAAATTTGGAATTGGGAATTTAAAATTGGAAATTGATTTGAAATTGGATTTAGATTAATTTGAAATTGGAGTTCAAATTAATTTGAAATTGGAATTTAAATTGATTTGAGATTGGAACTTTAAATTTATTTGAAATTGGAATAAATTAATTTGTAATTAGGATTGGACATTTATTTGGAATTGGGATTGGAATTTAATTTGAAATTGAGATTTAAATTAATTTGGAAATGGAAATTTAAATTGAAAAAAACTTGTAAATTGAAAGAAATTTGTGTGGAATCGAAATTTATTCGAGTTGAAATTGGAATTGAATCGATTAAATCGAAATAGAATTTGGAATTGATTTGGGTATGAAATTGAGAAGTAGACTATTTTGACTTTGGAATTAATTTTTTTTAGTATAAATGATTTGAATCTATATTCTATAATTATTCAAATTATTTTTATTTTCCAAACTATTTTACTATATAAATCATTTTTATATTCCAATTATTTTCGATTAAACTATTTAAACATTTTCTATTGAACTATTTAACTATTTTAACTATTTAAAGTATTTTCAAAAATTCAGACTAGTTAAAGGGTAAATTGTTTATATTTAAATCTTGGATTTAAATACGAAGTAGGTTAAAGTGATGAATATAACCTAAGTTGAATTCTAATCATATTTTGGAAGCGAAATCGATTTATCGGACAAAATTGACAAATTTGAATATATGATAATTTTCGAAATGAAATTGATGTTGAAGCGAATATATGATGATTTCAAAATGGGTTTGAGTTTGAAATGAATATGATATTTTGATATCAAGTGTACATTGTTTTCGAAAGGTAAAAGAACCAACCGGTGTGTAAAACGACGATTGGTTGTTAAATTGACCGGGACCTCTTACTAAAATACTCTCTTTCAATATTGGAACCACTTTGACAACCATGTACGCGGTGGATAATATCCAGAATGTAGTGATTGAATTGGCAACGTTTACTGGAATGAAGTAAGAGAACGATGATGGATAGCCTTGACATTCATGTCATAATTAAAATGGCTAAAACAGGCTCCTATGTCTGGCCATTGAAGTTAGCTACCTCTAGCGACGTTGACCCATCGTGTTACTATTGTGGTTTCGGATTCGATGGGTGCACCTTATTTTTCATTTGGATTGATTGTCGCGGTCGACCACGGATGGGTTACGACCAGCCAGAAAGGGAAAACTGGTAGAATCCTACCTTAGGCATTGCCTCACGTGCCTTGTCATATTTATCCCTATACGAGCCTATTATGACTTTGATTTAAAACTAAATGTGTTAAGGTGGATCGGTGTAAAGCCTTAACGCTATTTTGATATTTATTTTACTGATAGACATTATCTATTATAGCGTATACTATTATATGTAAATAGTTTATCAGATCCTTAGGAGATGGAAAATCCCGTAACATCTCTTAAGTTATTGCACTCATATTGTGATATTGATTTGACTGACATAAGAGTATTTTAGTCCTGACTCGAGTTTTTTTTTATTTTCATTATGCTCGGGTCAGTCCTGAGTTTTTTAGCGTATGGAAGACTACTCTCTGGAGGACAAGACGGAGTTTGGTATACTACTATTATTATTATCCCCTGCATTATGCTATTCTGCTATATTGATTATTTATCCCCCATGTATAGATATAACTCTAATAAATGTGTAAAGACTTTAACCGGATGTATAGTAAATACCTTTTGAATTATTTATTTGATTATTATATTTTATCGTTTCCGCTGTGAGATTCTGTGTTTTTTTTTCTTCTTCTCTTCTTATCTTTTTATTTAACTCCATTGATTATCTACGTTCCAGATTGTTTAAATCCGACATGTAAGGATTTTGTCGATTTAAACCTTTCGAATGTGGGTCGTCACAACTTAAAAGGGTAAAAGATGAAAGAAGCTTATTTTCACACTTAGACCTTGGGTTAAGTAATAAGCATGATTATAACGTAGGTTATAGTAAGAAAAAGAATAAAATAAGGCTTATTCTAAGACTTAGGAGAAATTAATAAGCACAAATAGTAGAGAAAAATGTAAAGGTTTATTTAAATAATTTACCTAAGTTAATAAGCAATGATGAAAGTAGGACCTAAACCAAATAGCATTCCCTATTAGACAAAAAGATGAGCCTAGGGCACGCTTATGCTAAGAATGGTAGTAATTGGTCAAATAGAAATCCAAATCATGGGTGATTCGAATAAGGGGCGCATCTAGGTATTGTTTGGATGAAGGGCCAGTACCAACAACATTTCCCCTATAGTTCTATGGACACATGGTGATCTCACGTTAGCCTAAAGTGGGATGAGGGGCACGCTTATGCTGGAGTTGGAGGTAATAAGAAGACCCAATAGGTTGAGCAAAAGGTAGCTTGGGAATGGTGGTAGTTATGCATGCGACATCCATTCGTGTGCCCGATAATAGCTATGAGTTCCAAGGGCTTGGTATGGATGTCTTTCGTAGACACCACTGCCTTATGTGTAGGGAGCTATATATGTCATCTGGTCCATAGTAATATTCTCCGTAGGAAGTTATATATAGTGTCTAGTCCACAATAAATAAATGTCTTCTATGTAGGGAGCTATACAAGTCGTCTGGTCCACAATAACATTCTGTGTAGGGAGTTATATAGCAGCTGGTCCATAGAAAAGTACTATAGAGTAATAGGCCAATCAAAAGGTTAGGATTAGGGTTACATCGTAATTACATGATTAGGAATTCAGCCTAATCAAAGTAGAAATCAAGGACAAGTGCAAGCAATCAAATTTAACCTATCTTATAAATTGAGTAAAATTTAATCATACTTATTTCCAGTTTACCTCTTTCGTATTTCCATAATTATTATCCTTATTTATGCTAAACTATTTTAGAATCTATTACTTTATCTTGCTTAAAGACTCTAGTAATTACTATCATTCACCGGACTTTAGTCTAACCCACTCCTCTATTTTCCTTTCCTCCCCATAGGCAATCAAGGGAGAAGTCAGTATAATTGATGTTGCTTGGCGGTTTCTTGGAGGAGCTCTCTACTATGTATATCTTTTATTTCAGCTTTAGTTCTTTCTATGTGTTGGTTTATTATGACGGATATTATGTACTCTGGTTTTGAGACTATGAGTTTTTGTTTCATAAGACATACTGAACTTTTAGACATGTATGTGGGATTTGACTTATTTATGAAGCAATTCTGAAGCTTTGTTTTAGTTAAGTTATTATTTTATGTTTTTGCTGTTTTTATCTATATTTGTCTTGTGAATCTTAGTCTCTATTAGTTTCAGTTATACCAAAAACTCACCACGCCATTTAATGTGTCCTTTTGGGTATCTTTAGGGGTAAGGGGTATTTCACTTGGTATTCAAGCCTAAGGTTACAAGATCCCTAAAAATTTGCTTTTGAAAATAAAGTATTTTTCAAAATAACTTGTTTTAAAAGTATTTTTCAAGATAGAACTTTTAGAAATGATTTTTTTTAGTATAAAAGGAATTTGTATAAAAGTCCCCTCATAAATCTAGTTCAATCTCCCTTGACTCTTTCTTAAACTATCTTTTCCTTTTCGTAGAATGGCTGATGCCCCGGACCTTCTCGAGGCCATTCCAGTCTCGGCCTGGCTTTGTATGCACTTAGAAGCCACGACTCTAGAAATGCACGGGCCAGCGCCCAATCCTGCACCAGCGGGTGGCTATCCCATCAACCCACTTACGCCATCAATTTCTCTAAGCTTTGTAAAGATTTTGCGAGTTTGGGCGGGAAGACTTTTTCTGGCAAGGAAACTTTTGTGGAGGCGAGAGCATGACTTAAGGACAAAGAGAGGATTTTTGGTCTTTTGGTATTAGATAGTCAGCAGCGAGTTCAGCTAGCCGCTTGGCAGCTAAAGAAGGAGGTATCTTATTGTTGGGAGGTAATCGATTTGGAGGGTAGAAATGTTACTTGGGATGGATTCTAGGAGCGATTCGATAGGATGTTTCTATCTCAGGCGGAAGAGAGTGTCCAGCTGGAGAGGTTTATCTATTTGAAGTAAGGGAATTTGTCTATTAAAGAATACATTGATCAATTCAATGAGCTATGGTGGTTTGGTAAGAATTTGGTGAACACACAGCACAAGAAAGCTTTGAAGTTTGCAAAGGGATTGAATCAACCCCTTCAGGGATTATTTCTGACTGATTTACCGATGGGAGCTACTTATGAGTCTGTGGTTGATATGGCACTGATGTTGGGTACAGTCAAGGAGGAAGAGTCTAAAGAGGAGATTAAATCGGAAGGTTCAAAGAAGAAGTGGAGGGAAAATAATAATAATAAGAAGAAAGGTGATGGTCCTCAGAAGCAGACTAAGAAAGGAATAAAGTGCCATAGTTGTGGGGTGGTTGGACATATGGCCAAGGACTACTGGAAGGAGAGGATGAAGGGTAATTGCTATGCTTGCGGCCAGCCCGATCATATGAGTAGGGGTTGTCCCCAAGGAACGAGTGCACTAGTTTGCACAGATTCAGACATTAGATGTAGCACCTTCCAATAACATTCCAAATATAGGTAGGAAAGTCACAATTGAAGGTTTGATTTCTATATTAATTTTCCCATTCAGACTTTCTTTGATTCTGGTGCATCACATTCTTTATCTCTAGTTCTCTAGTAGATTGTTTGCACTTGGACATATCATTAGTAGTAGACCCCGTTATTATTTCAAACCCCATAGGAGGATTGGCACCCTTATCTATAGTTTAGGAGTTTAAAAATCCTTATCCTAGGCGTAGAATTTGACTGTGACTCCTATTATTGGGATTCTCGGGGTATGGGATGATATTAGGGATGGATTGCTATCCACATACGAAGCTATCTCAGACTGTGAGAGGAGAGTCGTTAGACTTGAGACTTCTAGTGGCAGGACTCTAGAGGTATCCTGCGACACTCAAGGGTCGGTGATGTTGAGTTTTCTCTATTCCCTCGGTTCATCATCATCAGAGTTGCGTTCGGTTCCTACCATCAAAGATTTGTAGATGTATTTGAGCAGGTTAGGGGACTACCCCCTAAGGGAGAGATTGACTTCATTACCTATTTGACCGAGAATTCTAAGCCTGTAGCATTACCTCTGAGGCACATGACACCTGGGGAGTGGAAAGAATTGAGCAAGCAGATTCGTAAGCTTTTAGAAAAGGGATTCATAAGAAGTAGCATATCGAAGTGGGGAGCGCTAGTCGTCTTCACCATTAAGGTGAATGGTTCTCTCCGACTTTGCATAGATTATAGGAAATTAAGTAAGCTCACTAGGAAGAACTGATATCCACTCCTTAGGATTGATGATCTTTGCGACCGGTTGGTAGGTTCTTCAGTTTTCTTTCAGCTTGATCTAGCCACAGGATTTCATCATCTTAGAGTCGTTAATGAAAAAATAGATAAGACTGCCTTAGGACATTGGATGGATTCTTCAAGTGGTTGATTATACCTTTTAGGCTAGCCTATGCTCCAGTCTTGTAATATCCCGGAATTTCGGGGAATTTAAAATGTAATAATCTCTTAATTAAATTATTTAAAATTGATAAAACTATTATCTTTAAATATAAATAACCAAAATAAAATTTATGTGATGTTTTTAAATTTAGAGATAAATTGATTTTAAATAGAATAATTATTTAATTTGTGTTATTTTATAAATTTGGTTTTAATAGGCTTAACATTTCAATTTAATAAGTGAATATATATTTATTTAAAATTTGACTTTAAAATTTGAATTTAATATTTCTAAATTTAATAGTGTGTTTTTCTTAATTTAATATAAATATATTTGATTTGATTTTAAATTGAAGTTTAAATTGAATTTGGATTTAAAATTTGAAATTTGAATTGAAGTTTGAAATTTACAAAGAATTTATATCTTGGAAATAATTATGGATATAAAAGGATTTATGAATAAAAGTTTTTATTTTAAAAAATAAGATTTGTTTTATATTAATTTAAAACAAAAGAATTTTATTTATATAAATTTAGAAAATATTTATTTAATAGTAAATAAATGAAAAAGCATTTAAATTAGCATTTAAAATGGATCAAATAATTTTATATGATTTTATTAAGAATCTATTTGGTTTTTATTTGATTTTCTTTTAAAAGTTTTATTTTTATAAGATAAGAAAAAGCATTTATAAATTTCTAAAAGCACATACATATTAGGAATTAATAACAAAGGCTTATAAGTCATTTAAAAATAAGAAAGGACAAGTGTTAATTTCTAAAACTCATTGATTAGCATGTGTTAAGAATTCAAGAGGGTTTGTGACAAATGTGTTAAAGTTAAACAATTGATAACAAGTGTTCCTCTTTGTTTTTCTTTTTCTTTAAATTTTGATAAACCATAAATTACATAATATAAAAACTTCCATTTCTTTCTTCATCTACTCCGTTTTCTTATCTTTTCAGTTCAAACAAGAAAATGGACAGTCTTGCAATCATTTCCTCAAAAACAAGTTGTAGCAAATCTTCTACCCAAAATTCTCAAAACCCTGTAACCTCCTCAAACCATACAACTAAAACCAGAAATTATATCACAACCTGAAACATTTTTACAAACATTTTCTTCAAGCCTGTAACAACTGCAAGCCTGTAATTTCCTCAAAAAAAAAAATCATTTTCAAAGCAAAATCAAACATCAGATTTAGAAGCCTGTAATACTTTTTTTATCAAGCCTGTAAAAGCATTTTAAAAAGAAGCTTGAAACTTTCTGTTATCAAAAACCTGGAATACTATCTAGAACCAAATAGGTTATCAATGTTTGGATTCATCATCACCTTGTTCCAGTTAAGCAATCAAGAACCAAGCTTTCCAGTATTTAAGTTTCAAGCAGTAAAAGTTTCAGAAATAAAAACAATAATATGCAGTTTTCAAATTTTCAAAGGGCTTCAGTTTTCATCCAGTTCCAAAACTCTCCGCATTTTTAAGGTGAGTAAACATTTAAATTAAAATTTAGGTAAATAAATATCCGTGCATGTGAATTCCTGTGATGATAATTATTTGCATGTATGTATATAAGTAAGCCTTTGTATATAGTTGTAGTGTACATTGATTCTAATCACCTCTGTTATTAGTTCAAAGATTTTGGCTTTCATAAAAATTCAAAATCTTTGTATCAGATCTCAGTTAGACTATGATATTCAAACATGTTAAATTAGTTTAAACTTAATCTATGTTTTAAAAATACATTCAAACATAATGGGACTGAGAATCTGCTGGGATCAGGAATTTACAGTAGACATGTTAAAATCATGGTAATTCAAATCTTGTAAATTTCTGATTCAAGTTTATATCAAGAATCGAATCTGTAAAATTTGATTTTTAAGATGAAAATTTACTTTTGAGAGTGCGTTTTTGAGTTGACTGATTTTAGATTCTGGGCATTGAAGTTGACTGGAAAATGGTGAAATCTCGTGGTGGCTGCCGGAGGTTGTTGGAAGGTTGCCGAGGCATAGAAAAATGGCGTTTGATTTTATTAATCACCATGGCATCAAAAATCGATTTAGGTAGGGTTTAACACCCAGTTTTGTTCATGGTTGTGGTATAGGCTGTTGTGGCGTCTTGGGTGGTTCGAGTTACTCGAGAATGGGAGTAAAGTAGCATGGAAGGCTTGTGAGTGTGTGGCCGTGGTTGCACACCCTATGATGATCAGAGTCGAGGGTTCGGGGAAGTTTAAGGTGATGCTATGTTTCAAGGATTCCACATAAGTAGTTCGTTTTCGCTTAGGGCCTTGTAATGTAGAATTGGGGGTCGGAATTGTAAGAGGTGATGATCGTCGGAAGGTTGAAGGCATCGACGATGGTCAGTATCGCCGCGATCACCTGTGCAGGTGCACCAGTGGGGGTTGGTGTCAGTGATTGGGTAGAGGAAGTGGTTCGAGGGAAAACTCGGGGGTTTCAGCAGTTTTCTTGAGTGCGTCTTCGGGGACATGAGTGTTTAGCTTCTTCAAATTTTAACTTAAACAAATTCTAAGTTTTTAAAATCAAAAAAATAGGGTAATGGGGAGAAGAGGAAGAAAACTCGGGTTTAAATCCGAGTGGCATTCAAGTATGACCCGAACCCATATGTTGTGCAGATTTAAAAAGTATTGAAAACAAGTTTTTTGAAATTTAAAATTTAAATTAGATTAAAACCTTTTTATATAAACTACTTTATATTTAATAAATGTTTTCTTAAATATTTTGATTAAGAAATTTTGAAGTTTGATAAATTTAAATTTTGTTAAGTAATTTAAATTGATATTTAAAATTGAGTTATGAAAGTAATTTTAAAAGTTTATATAAAAGGACAGGTTTTAAATTCAAATTGAAACTAGTTTTTAAAACTATAAATTGATAAATATTTTAAGTTATTTAAAGTTGCGTTTTGATAACTTTAATTTATCAAGTTAAATGATTGTTTTATTTTAAAAACTTAATTAATAATTTAATTAAGTAAAGATAGTTATAAAGATAAATGATGTAAATATGTTAAGGGTAATTAAAGCATTTAAAAGATAATGTTTTATCTTAATTAAGGTTTTAATATCTTGATTTTGATTAAATTAATTTAAGAAAATTAAGTTTAATTAATTAGTTTAATTATAAAGGATTGATTAAGAAATTAATTAAGGAAAAATAATTTACTTGATTAATAAATGATTAAGATTAAAGGTTAATTAATTTAAGGTTAATTAATTTTTAATTAAAAGATCACTAATTAGATTATTAATTGATGATTAAGGATTTATTAATCAAGTAATTAAGTGTAATTAAACTTAATTAATCAAGTGATTATGATTTATTAATTAAGCAATTAATGAGTAGTTAATTAAGTAAATAAAGGTTACTTAATTAGTAATTAAGAAGTGCTTAATTTGTAATTAAGTTTTATTAATTAATAATTAAGGTTTTATTAATTAATAATTAATAATTAAAGAATAATTAATTCGTAATTAAGGATTAATTAATAAGTTGTTAAATGGTAATTAATTGATTAATCAATGGTGATTAAGGATCAATCAAATGGTAATTAAGGATTGATTAACTGTTAATTAAGGATAGGTTAACAGTTAATTAAGGATTAATCAAATGGTTAATCAACTGGTAATTAAGGAATAATTAATCTTTAACTAAATTGTTAATTAATAATTAATAATTAATAATTAATAATTAATAATTAGGTTTATTAATTAATAATTAAGGGATAACTAATTAGTTAATTAATGATTAATTAATTAATTATAAAAAAGTAATTATGGATTAATTAATTTGTATTAAGAGATATTGATTAATAATTAAGATTATTAATCGATAGTTGATGGATAATTAATCAGTTAATTAAAGGTTAATTAATTGATTATGAAAGTAATTAAGGATTAATTACTTTGTATTAAACGAGATTAACTAATAATTAAGGTTTATTAATTGATAATTAAAGAATAATTAATCTGGGATTAAGGATTGATTAGTTGATTAATTAAGTTAAATGATTAATTAATTAAGGTTAGTAACTAATTAATGATTGTATGAGCAGGATTAAATGATTAATTCTTATGGGATTAATTTAATTTAAGTAATTAAATTAATTATGATATGAATTGATAATGCTTGCTTATGGATGATTGTTTGTTGAATGCCTGAATTGGATGATATCTATTGGATTGATATCTATTGATGATATGTTGTGACATTCTGTGATATGATATTGGTTATATCAATGATAAATGTGTGATATTTATCCTTGTTAATGCTGTGTGAATTCAAAGCATTGAATTGAATTGAACCTTTAAACAACTTGGCCTTTAAGATACGTTTGGATTTCGATGAGACCGGGATCGGGTATCAAATTTGATTATCCGTAAACCACATTGATCCAAGTTAAACGTTAGGTTGTGAATTCAAGTGAAGGTTGAGTTGAAGACTCGAAGTGTAAGAACTATCTGTCGTTAAAAACTCTGAGGGTGATTCCAATACGAGTATAACGAAGATGGTACTTCCAGGTTCGAGATGAACTTTTCAGAATGCAAGGGTTATTGTCGTTAACTCTGAGGGTGATTCCAAAATGAGTGTAACGAGATAATGCCTTCGGTTTCGTTCGAACCCAGAATGAACTTGTATGGATTGAATGCTTACAGCACATCGTCAGGTGGACGATGAGCATTCTAAGGATAGATGTGTTCTATATAGGTAATCGTAGCCTCAAGCCTCATCAACCGGGAATGGCTAAAACAGGGAAGGTGCAGCAAAGCTAAGTGGGTCATGCCCAAGTAGGACGTGATTTACCCCTGTCTAGATGTCCTTTTATATTCGGCTGTGTGGGCGGTTGCTAGCTAGAACCGCCGGGGTTGTCTTGTTCGAAATTGTTCAGTAAGGAATGGTTCTGGCTTTGTGTTGCAGGAGATTTAGGATGGATCCTTGGTACGGTGATCTAGGCCACGTACTGTGACGGGTGGTACCCCAGTAGCCCTGCCATTGATGGAAACTCATTCTTCCTACGTGCCCTTACGGTTTTGATTGTATTACCCACTTTTGTGGCTAGCAGCTGGAATTTAATCATGTGACAATTTCGCCTATTTATTATTTATTTGAAAACCCTAGACCCTATTATAATATCACTGGATTTCCTATCAAATATTTTGGTTAGCGTAAGGTAAAAACTTACCCATGTTTATGTGTGGGAAGTCTTACGTGATACCTTTTGTTTTCAAAGGTTTTCAAAGTTAAGCAACTTTAACCCGTTTACTCACACCAGACCCATGTCTAACCCGGAGTTTATTCTGTTTTTTTAAACTCTTGGGTACTTAAATTTTTACGAGTAGCCAAGGGATTCAAGTTAGCTTTGACGAATTCTAGAGGAGATATGGAGCAGGAGGCTTCAGCGTTTGTAGTTATATTGTGTCTCTGCTGTGATGTATCTCTGTGATGTATGTGTTGTATTAGAGTTATATAATAAAAAGACTTTTATAACTGTCTATTTTGTGTTGATGTATCTATGTAACTCTGATGTAAATGACTATGTAATAGTTATTTTATATATTATATTTTGTTTCGTTCTGCTGTGAGATTCTGATATTGTTGAGTTCTTTCTTCTATCTATTCTATTTTCTACCTCTTTCTTTCTTAATAACGATGCGTCTTTCTGTGGAGAGAAAGGCGGGTCATTACAAGTCTATTTCATTGATTTGATAAGCCACATTTTTATGGGTGTTCTAAATAAGTTTGTGGTGGTATTCGTGGATGATATCTTAGTATTTTCAAAGAACGCGGAGGAGCATGCTGTCCATTTGGAAGAAGTTCTTCGCATACTTCGTAGTCATCATATGAGAGCTAAGTTTTCAAAGTGTCATTTTTGGAGAGAGGAAGTTTGTTTCTTAGGGCACGTAGTCTCGAAGAAGGTTTGGCTGTTGACCCTGCCAAGGTCATTGTAGTATAAGATTGGAAGGCCTCCAAGGATGTTACCGAGGTTAGGAGCTTCCTAGGACTGGTTGGCTACTATAGGAAGTTCATTAGAGATTTTGCCAAGATTTCGGCA
The DNA here is from genome assembly GCA_030765085.1 of Allium cepa. Lineage (NCBI taxonomy): Eukaryota > Viridiplantae > Streptophyta > Magnoliopsida > Asparagales > Amaryllidaceae > Allium > Allium cepa. The sequence goes on from CM060934.1 coordinate 611,730,698, forward strand.
CCAGTCACGCGCCTTACTAAGAAGAATAAAGATTTAGTGTGGGACATGGATTGTGAAGATTCCTTCACGAAGTTTTACTAGTGCGCCAGTGTTAGTTTTACCTGACGGAGCTAAGCCTTTCACTGTATACACTGATGCATGCAGAACGGGTCTAGGAGCAGTGTCGATGCAAGGAGGGAGGGTAATATGTTATGGTAGTAGGCAGTTGAGGACGCATGAGAAGAGGTATCCTACCCATAATTTGGAGTTGGATGCCATAGTTTTTGCATTAAGTCTTGGAGGCACTATTTGCTTTGAGAGAGGTTTGAACTTTTTACCGACTACAAGTCATTAACGTACCTACTCTTGTAGAAGGACTTGAACTTGACGCAACAGAGGTGTATGGAATGTTTAGCCTTGTAAGATTTTAAGATAGCTTACACCCATGGCAAGGGTAATGTGGTTACAGATGCATTAAGTAGAAAGAAAGCAACACTTAGTCCTTTGTTCGTAGAGTGGAGGCACTTGAAGTTTATTTCTACTTTTAATTTTAAGCCCTCTATGGACATTACTCCCGGATTGTTGGCAACATTAGAGGTGAGGCCTACCCTTATGGATCAGATTGGCTCGAGGCAACGGGAGGATGCAGATCTCATAGACATTATGGATAGGATTAGCCGAGGATGGGTCTCGAGACATCTCCAATGTTATTCTATCGATAGCAGAGGGTGGCTTAGGAGAGATGAGAGGCTTTGTATTCCACACTCTAGTGACTTGTTGAGAGCAGTTTTGGAAGAGGCATAGCATTCCCATATGTCTATTCATCCGAGTGGTGACAAAATATATCCGGATATGAAGAGGATTTTCTATTAGGGCGGCATGAAGAAGGACGTGGTGGAATTCATAGCTAAGTGTCTCATATGCCAAAGGGTAAAAGCAGAGCAGCAAAAGCCCGGTGGATTACTTCAGCTCTTAGATGTGCTGGAGTGGAAGTGGGATGGTATTTCTAATGATTTCATTGATGGTTTACCACATTCTAGGAAAGGGAACACTAGCATTTGGGTGATTATTGAAAGATTGACCAAGAGTGCTTACTTTATCCCAGTTAAAAGTAAGCGTATAGATTCATATTTGGCATCCTTATATATTCGAGAGGTAGTCCGTCCATATGGAATTCCTTTTAGTGTTGTTAGTGATAGAGATCCCATTTTCACTAATGAGTTTTGGAGAAGCTTACAGGAGGCGCTAGAGACGCAACTTAGGTTGAATATGGCCTATCACCCTCGGAATGATGGTCAAACGGAGAGGGTAAATATGGTGCTTGAGGATTTGCTACGGATGTGCATTTTGGACTTTGGAGGTACTTGGGAGGAGCATCTTCCACTAGTTGAGTTCACGTACAATAATAGTTACCAAACAATTATAGGAATGGCACCATTTGAGGCTTTATATGGGAGACCTTGCAAGTCCCCATCATGTTGGGTAGAGTCTACGGAGAAGTTATTACTTGGACCCAATATGGTTAGGAAGACCTCTGAGAGGGTGGATTTGATTCGGCAAAGGATGAAGACGGCTCAAGATAGATAGAAGTCGTATGTGGACAAGCGGTGGAGAGACATAGAGTTTGAAGTTAGAAACTTAGTTTTTATCAAAGTACCCCCACTTAGGAATGTGGTAAGATTCGGATCTAATGGAAAGCTAGCCACTAGATTTGTTGGACTATTTTCTATCATAAAAAGAGCGGGAAGATAGCTACCGTTGAAGCTACTAGAGAGGCTATCAAGAGTGCACGACATTTTCCATGATTCGCACTTGTGAAAATGCTTGCTTGACTTGGCGAAGGTTGTAGAGCCTAGTTAGTTAGAGGAGGTCGATGAAGAAAGTGAAGCTTCTGTTCAGCATATCCCTATGTAGATTGTTGGAAGAGACATCAAGCAACTAAGGAATAAGGAGGTTGCTCTGGTGAAGATGCAACGGGGAAATGATGTTGTAGACGCCACTTGGAAAGCAAAAGAGAAGATTTATACTTCCTATCCTCATCTTTTTGATAGTAAGTTTTAGAATTCCTTTTTGCATCTTTAGATTTGAATAGATTCTTTCCTTTATTACCCTTTGGGAGGGTAGAGCTTAGGATTTAACTTATGGATGGTAGGATTTGATATAAACATGTTAATATAACATGTTATGAATGACGTATGATAGTGGTTGCAAGTGTTTGCTAGTGGATGCTATGGATGCATGTAGGTACACTAAGCACAATTATACCTTAGTGATCAGCCTAACTAGGACACCGGAGCATATGCAGTGGATGTGCATGCATTTTTATTGTATTTCCATGATTGCTATAAATGGATGTTTACCACATGATTGTTGCATTTGGATGATGTTTTGTAGCATGCATATAGAATTAACAGTATCATTAGGAGATTTTTGCATTCATTTGAATATATGACACGGACATGATTTTATAAAAGGAGGCCAACTGAATCAGTGGACCGTCTAATTTTTTGCATTAGTTAGGGACATTTGCACTACTCTAATTTCATAAATATCATAAATTGTGTTAGAAAAACTTAAGGACAATGGATGAATTGTTGATGATTAAGTAGTTGGTTGTAGAATTGGATGAAAACATTTAGTACATTATTTATCCTTAGAGATTTTGAGGACGAAATCCCTTAAGCATGGGAGAATGTAACAACCCAAAATTTAACCCGTAATAATTAATTTGTTAATTAATTAGATAATAAATTAACTTTGTGAAATTATCAGAATTAAGCTACGGAAGTTGCACCATTTGTGTCCATGGTAATTTTCTAGTCAATTTCCACATATAAAACGTCAGAATCCGAGTGAATATGAGTTAAGAACGAAATAATAAATGAAAATAAATATAGAAGTCGATTGGCCGGTTGACCTAGGTAAGGGGGCGGTCGAACGCCCGGTCGACCTGCCTTGCCTTTTGGCAAGCGAACGAACGTTCGTTCGAACGAATAAGCAGCGATTGAACACATTTTGCATCGTTTTAACCGATCTAGTCCCTCCATTTCTGCATCCGATGCCCCCTATTCAACATGTGACGTGGTTGCATCCTATACAATCTCCAAATCCAATGGTCTAAGATTTACATCTACACCTATAAATAAACCCGTAGACCTAACACTTTTTCTTATTCTAGGTTTTCTCCAATTGGGTTCACCTTTGTAGGAAGGATCCTAAACGGAATAATTTTTCCAAAGGAGAAAATCGTTATAAATTAAATTATTTTACAACTCCAAGTGGATCCGGAAGACTAAAGAAAGAGCTTAGGACCAGAGGTGAGTGATTGTAATTATTTCAAGATTTCTTTAAGTAATTTATAATGATGTGGTTTCCAGTAGTTGTAGTTTTACTGCAATTTTTTGAATTGCCTTTTTAGTAGTTTATTTACAGTTTTTAGAATTATTTTCAGTTTATTTTATTTCAGCCATTATTTTCAATAATTTTAATTCATTTCTGTTAATTATAGCTTTTCCATTAATTCACAGCATTTTAGTTTATTTACTGTTATTTATACATCTTCATTCTACGCTTTGCATTTTCTTTATTTTTCTATTATTCTCCCTTCTTCTTCGCGTATAGATTAGAATAGCATTAACGCGAATACAGATTACATTGTAAGAAAACGGAAATAACGGAATATAAGATGTAAATTTCAAAGACTGTAACATAAATGGAATTAGACTGAAATTACGCCTAATTATGACGTTAATTGGACTGAATTAAAATGATTGCCTATTTATAACTTAGAATTATAACTAAAAAGGGTAAAAGATGCAAGAAGCTTACTTTTACACTTAGACCTTGGGTTAAATAATAAGCATGATATAACGTAGGTTATAATAAGAAAAAGAACAGAATAAGGCTTATTTTAAGACTTAGGAGAAATTAATAAACACAAATAGTAGAGAAAAATGTAAAGGCTTATTTAAATAATTTACCCAAGTTAATAAGCAAAGATGAAAATAGGACCTGTACAAAATAACATTCCTTATTAGAAAAAACGGTTAGCCTAGGGCACGCTGATGCTAAGAATGGTTGTAATTGGTCAAATAGAAATCCAAATCACAGAAGATTTGGATAAAGGGCGTAACTAGATATTGTTTGGATGAAGGACTAGTACCGACAGCATTTCCCCTATAGATTCTATGGACACACGGTGATCTCACATTATCCTGTAGTGGGATGAGGGGCACCCTTATGCTGGAATTGGAGGTAATAGAAAGACTCAATAGGTTGAGCAAAAGGTAGCATGGGCATGGTGGAAATTATGCGTGAGACATCAATTTAGGTGCTTGGTAATAGCTATGAGTTCCAAGCGCTTAGTATGGGTATTTTTCATAGACACCATTTCTTTCTGTGTAAGGAGCTATATATGTCGTCTGGTCCATAGTAACATTTTGCATAGGGAGTTATATCTAGTGTCTGGTCCAAGGTAAATAAATACCTTCTGTGTAGGGAGCTACATATGTCATTTAGTCCACAATAATATTCTGTGTAGGGAGTTATATAGCAGCTGGTCTATAGAAAGGTGCTATAGAGTAACAGGCCGATCAAAAGGGTAGGATTAGGGTGAATCCTAAATACAGGATTAGGAATTCTGCCTAATCAAAGTAGAAATCAAGGACAAGCGCAAGCAATCAAAGTTAATCTATCTTACAAATTGAGCAATATTTAATCATACTTATTTCCAGTTTACCTCATTCCTATTTCCTTTATTATCCTTATTTATGCTAGAACTGTTGTATAGTCTATTACTTTATCTTGTTTAAAGACTCTAGTAATTACTATCATTCACCAAACTTTAGTCACATGAATGAACTGATATCTACTACCCAAAATGCTTTTATTCATGGTAGAAATATCTCAGGAAGTTTTTTATTGGCATACGAAATAGCAACGAGTTTTAACAGAAAGGTAAACAAAACAAATATGTGAAATAGACCTCCAGAAAGCTTATGACAAAGTAAGCAAAGAATTCATAATACAAGTCATGTCCAAGATGGGATTTCCTCCTCAATTCACTTCCCTCATCTAATTGTGTATTTCTACACCCACGTTCTCTATCATCATTAATGGCACCCCTTATGTTTCATATCAAGTAATCGAGGAATCATGTAAGATGACCCACTTTCCCCATCCATTTGCTATAGTGATGGAATACTTATCCATTAAAATGGAAAGTGAACTCTTAAATGGTAATTTAATCCCATTATACAACATAGATCCAATGTTAACACACTTGATCTATGTTATGTTCTCAAAATCCACCGTTGAAAGCACTTAATCTATCAAAAAATTCTACTCGACATTAAACACCATGGATGTCTAACTACTAACACCTCCAAAACAAAGATATTTTTTGGGATTAACATTAAAAATGCTAGGTGCTGTGATACCTTAGCTCTATACCCATACTATACAAAAGTATTTCAGAGTAATACTATCAGATAATATGGAGAACGAGGCTATATGGGGTACACATATGAATATTCTCTTGGACTAACACTGATACGTACTAAAATATCAAATATGTAACTCATCTATACATACACAATATTGGTACAAAGAAATAAACACTTGTACCTCCAAGATAGAACAATACACAATATATAAAAAGTAGTAGAGAACACAAAGTCAGTCGCTACGATAACATATAATATAATACATAATATACACTACAATATGGATAAAAAAATTCTTTAATGCTAACTGTCTTAATATAATATGATGAATATACAACTCATCGTCAACTATATGCAATGAGTCAATTACATATAAAAAACATACATCTTAATATATGTCTCCTCTAAGTACAATAACATACAAGCTATTCAAGTCGTCTCCATGCTTGAAATATCTCAGACTAGCCTGAGTATTACATAATAACATATGGATCAAACTATGTCTAATTAAGGGTTAATAATATAGGTAACACAACATAAAAATGGACTAGTAATATGATAACTTTAACTTAGATAATCAAATCATCAAAAGACATATCAGATGTATATATGCATAATGCTATAAATAATCATCAAGGTATGACATCATCCGAATAAGTCAAATCCATATGAAACAATCAATACTGATATTAAAAAATGTCATCATCCATACAGAAACACATAAAATCGGAAATCCCAGAATAAACATAAATGGGTGAATCATACGTAACATCCTGTAAAATCAAACCTAATTAAATAAGTAAATTAAGATAAATTCAACTACCTCGATTTGGTACCGCTCTCGCGGCCCGCACCGAAACAGTGCTTTACCCCTAGATGTCCAGTCAACTACTGCGCCTCAACGCATTTCGGGGAGAACCAGCTAGCTCTGTGTTCGAGTGGCATTTCACCCCTAACCACAACTCAGCCGCTGATTCTTCAATGTCAGTCGGTTCGGACCTCCACTTAGTTTCACCCAAGCTTCATCCATTATTCATCGACCCATATGGATCGACTTAGCAATAATAGAATGTATATTCTGTTTACTGAATCACATAAAATTTTAGTCAACTCCATATATCTATTTCAAACGTATGAACGGAGATGGAACAGCGGAATAAAGAACATTTTGGGCGCAGTTTCAAATTTTCGACGGGTTAAATTGTAGGGATAAAAATAATTTTTTTACAAAAGTTGGCATTTAATCATGAAATTATGTTCTTGCATTCGTGGAGAAAGTTCGATCTAAAAACATAGATGAAACGAAAAAGCTATGGGCGTTTGAAGTTTTTAGATTTAAATAATTTTATTTGAATTCAATTAAAATAGAATAATTAATTCTCTAATTTGAAAATTTGAAATTAGTTGTTATTAGACTTGGGGGTTAAGTAAACATTAAAGTTAACAATTAATATTAAGAGTAATTAGGGGATTAAATAAACAATGGCTCAAAAAATTAATTATTTTTTCCAAAATAAGAGGAAGAGGTCGACCCCTAGAGGTCAAACGCTTGGGGAAAAAAAAGGTCAACTGCTTCCTGTATGGCTGCTAGGGTTTGGGTGCTTTGTTCGCGCAATATTTATCCTTTTTTAACATAGTTTCATCCTACGGTTCTGATGCGTTTCAACCACTATAAATAAGACCCTGGACCACTCACTTTTATTCATAAATATTTTGGGAGCAGTAGCGAAGCTTTATCGTTTATTCTTCTTAGATTCAGAAATTTCCTTTAGGGTTTAAGGTAAGAAATCCTAATCGATCTTATTTTATTATTTAATTTCTAAACATCTTCTCCTCCAACCTTTCTGAATCTAATAGGCATACACACACAAAAAATCCCTTGTTGTACATATAAAAACGAAGAGATTTGAAGAAGATTATAATGGGCGTTGCAAATCTAAAGAGAAGCAAAGTTAAGAACCAATTGTGAGTGGAAACCTTAGTATTTTATTTTAGTGATTGATTAGTATATATTTATGGATCTGAATATGCCTTGAGGATTTTAGGACCGCGAAAATAAAATAGATAAAATCCTGCAAAATTCCTTTTAATTTTGAAATGTTAATTCTAGATGGAGATTCTCAATTAGCATAGGGATGCGAGGTTAATAGAGTTGCACAATAGAAGTCTTCCCTTCACCTTGAGGCTACTAGCAGCTATGTATGCTTCCCATTAAGGTGAGATATCACTTATGATCAATATTTTTAATGACGTGAGGTTAGTCCTAAATTATGTGAATCTGCCTGGCTAATCTGGCTACTGGTTCCTATGAATTGTCGGACTAATGTAAGACGTCATTATGAGTATGGATCATAATACGAAGGGCCTGCTTCAGGGTCCTAAGGTATTAAGCGCTTGTTTGAGGTATGCGTCTTTTCCCAAACGAAGTATTAAATGGCCAAAGGACTATTTATTAGGCACGATAGGTGGTATCTCGACATGAGACTACTTCAGGATAAAGAATTAAATGACTGATTGTAGGTCCACTTTTCCACAAAGAAATATTAAGTGGCTCAAGAGATTCTATACAATGTCAGTTAGATAGTCACCATTGAGAAGTTCGCCTTGAGGATAGAAATTAAATGATGAGATTTGCCTCAATTGAGGTCTTAAATGGTCAAACTCAGCCTATTCTTTAATAAAAGGTATTAAGTGGCTTGGTTTCTATCTCTCGCATTATTAGATATTTATGACGTTGGATTTGGGTCACATGATTTAGAAACTTGCTTCGGGAGTGGAAGGTATTAAATGGTTGATTGTGGACCTACCTCCTTTCTTTATAAGAAGCATTAAATTATTTTATGTACATGAGACATATTCTTATTTTGAAATATACTGCCCAAGCACTAAAAAGGTAAGAATCGAGATTTTTATTCACCAAACACTTACTGTTCTCACTTCCTCCTCATTACAACACAAGTAGAGAAGGATTTGATGAAGTTTAAAGATGGCAAGGGAGAAGCTTATGGTAGTTACTATCTATCTTTTTGTATTATTTTATATTTGAAACGACCTGCCTTTCATTCCACAGAAAGATGCATCACTGTTAAGAAAGAAAGAGGTAGAAATAGAATAGATAGAAGAAAGAACTCAACAATATCAAAATCTCATAGCGGAAACGAAACAAAATATAATATAACATAACTATTACATAGTCAATTACATTAGAGTTACACAGATATAACAACTTAGAATAGACAGTTATAAAGGTCTGTCTATTATACAACTCAAATACAGCACATACATCATCACAGATATATAACACAGCGGAAACACTATATATCTACAAACGATGAAGCCTCCTACTCCAACTCTCCCCCAGAATTCGTCAAAGATAACCCGAATCCCTTGGCTACTCGTAAAAATTTGAGTACCCAAGAGTTTAAGAAAAATAGAATAAACTCTGGGTGAGACATGGGTCTGGTGTGAGTAAACGGGTTAAAGTTTCTTAGCTTTAAAAACCTTTTCACGTAAGAGTTCCCATAAATAAACATGGGTAAGTTTTTACCTTACACTAACCAAAACATTTGATAGGAAATCCAGTGATATTATAATAGGGTCTAGGGTTCTCAAGTAAATATAAAATAGCCGAAATTGTAACATTCATTAAATTCCAGCTACTAGCCATAAAAGTGGGTAATACAATCAAAACCGTAAGGGCACGTAGGAAGATCGGGTTTCCATCAATGGCAGGGCTATTGGGGTACCTCCCGTCACAGTACGGGGCCTAGATCACCATATCGAGGATTACTCCCAATCCCCTGCAACACAAAACCGGAACCATTCCTTACTGAACAATTCCGAACAAGGCAACCCCACGGTTGTAGCTAGCAACCGCCCGCACATCCGAATAAAACGGGACATCTAGACAGGGGTAAATCTCGTCCTTCTTGGGCATGACCCACTTAGCCTTGCTGCACCTACCATGTTTTAGACATTCCCGGTTGATGAGGCTTTAGGCTACGATTACCTTTATAGAACACATCTATCTTAGAATGCTCATCGTCACCCTGAATATGTTCTGAAAGCATTCAATCCATATAAGTTCGTTCTGGGTTTGAACGAAACCGAAGGCATTATTTCGTTACACTCATTTAGGAATCACCCTCAGAGTTAACAAAAATAACCCTTGCGCTCTGAAAACTCCATCTCGAACCTGAAAGCACTATCTCCGTTATACTCGTATTGGAATCACCCTTAGAGTTTTACGACAGATAGTTCTTACACTTCAAGTCTTCAACTCGATCTTCACTTGAAATCACGACCTAAGTTTAACTTGGATCGATGTGGTTTTCGGATAATCAAATTTGATATCCGATCCCGGTCTCATCGAAATCCAAACGTATCTTAAAGGCCAAGTTGTTTAAAGGTTTAAACAATTCAATTCAATTAAATACAATTCAATACTTGAATTCACACGGCATTAACAAAGATAAATATCATACATTTATCATTGATATAACCAATATCATATCATAGAATGTCACAGCATATCATCCAATAGATATCAATCCAATAGATATCATCTAATTCAGACATTCAACAAACAATCATCCATAAGCAAGCATTATCAATTCATCTCATAATTAATTTAATTACTTAAATTAAATTAATTCCTTAAGGATTAATCACTTATTCATGCTCAAACAACCATTAATTAATTGCTAAGTTTTAATTAATTAATCATTCCTTGATCATTTTATCAATCAATCAATTAATCTCTAATCACAGATTAATTATCCTTTCACTATTAGTTAATAATCCTTAATTATTAATTAATATCTTCTAATACAGAGTAATCAATCCTTAATTACTTTATAATCAATTAATTAACCTTTAATTAACTGATTAATTATTCATTAACTATTGATTAATAACCTTAATTATTAATCAATATCTCTTAATACAAATTAATTAATCCATAATTACCCTTATAATTAATTAATCAATCATTAATTAACTAATTAATTATCCCTTAATTATTAATTAATAAAATTTAATTATTAATTAATAACCTTAATTACAAATTAATTAATCCATAGTTATTAGTTAATCAATCCTTGATTAACAGTTAACTCATCGTTAATTAGCAATTAATCAATCCTTAATTACATTTGATTAATTCTTAATCACTATTTGATTAATCAATTGATTACCATTTAACAACTTCTTAATTAATCTTTAATTACTGATTAATTATCCTTTAATTATTAATTAATAAAACCTTATGTATTAATTAATAAAACTTAATTACAAATTAAGCACTTCTTAATTATTAATTAAGTAACCTTTAATCACTTATTAACTATTCATTAATCAATTAATTAATCAATCTTAATTTCTTGATTAATTAAGTCTTAATTACACTTAATTACCTAATTAATTAAGCTTTGATCATAAATTAATAATCTTCACTATCTAATTAATGATCTTTTTTACAAATTGATTAACCCTTAAATTAATTAACCTTTAATCTTAATCGTTATTTATTAATCAAGTAAACTAATTAGCCTTAATTAACTTCTTAATTAATCCATTAAAACTAATTAAACTAATTAATTAAAAATTCCTTAAATTATTTTCATTAATATCAAGACATTAAACCTTAATTAAGATAAAACATTATCTTGTTAATATCTTTATTACCATTAACATAATTACCCATTTATCTTTAAAATTATCTTTACTTAATTAAATCATTAATTAAGTTTTAATATAAATAATCATTTATCTTTAAAATTTAAAGTTATCAAAACATAATTTTAAATAGCTTAAACATTTATCAATTAATAGTTTTTAAAAACTATTTTCAATTTGAATTTGAAAACTTGTCTTTTATATAAACTTTTAAAATTACATTCATAACTCAATTTTAAATATCACTTTAAATTTTCTTAACAAAGTTAAAATTTATCAAACTTTAAAACTTCTTAATCAAAATGTTTAAGAAAACATTTATTACACATCAAGTAATTTACATAAAAGTTTTAAACCAATTTAAAATTTTAAATTTCAAAAAAACCAAGTTTAAAAACTTTTTAAAACCTTTAAAACAGTTTAACATTCTCTACTTCGGGTCGAACCCGAAACTTACTCGAGTCAAACCTGAATTTTCTCTTCTTCCTATTTTTTTAAAAACTTTGATTAAATTTTAAGTTTAAAATTCTATAGGTTAATCACTTCCAATATACTCGAGAACGAACTCGAGCTACCCATCCAAATACTTGAACCAGCTTTCGAGACATCTCAAGCCCCAAACCAACTGACACAACCTCAACTTTGTGCACATGCACCAATGCTGTGGATGCCTCCGACCATCGACAATCCCTTCGGCACACCACTCAGCAATGCGGCAACCAAAGTCGACCTCCAAAACATGATCACGGCCCCTCAAACAAGATCAAGCTACCCAGTCGAAATCTGAACCCAAACAGCCTCCAGCAACACTCTTCGACTCCTCGATTCCGATCACCGAAGTCATTATAACTCCGGCCATACCCTGCCGAACCACTATGCCACCAGTCCCCTGCGTTTCACTGCACTCGATCAATCGGAGACAAAGCATTGACCAAAAATTCCTACTTCAACAAAACTAGGGTTTAAAACCCTTGCTCGACCATCACCGACGCCACATGAGGTGATAAATCACCCTAGCATTTTTACCTGAACCCCCATTACCTCCTCCACCTCCAGAAATATTCCCGACCACCCCAAATGCTCCAGCCTCCAGAAATCACCCAAAACCCATTTTCCAGACAACCCCAAAATTTACATTCAATTCGATATTAAAATTTGGATTTTTGTTTTAAAAGTCATAACTTTCAAAGATGATTCGAGATATAAACTTGAATCAATATAATACAACATTTGATTTATCACGTTATTTAAGTTTTCAACTGTAGTTTCTTGTTTATAGGAAATTCCCAAACTAAAAATACTTAAACTTGTTTCAAAATCTAGATGGTGTTTAAACTAGACTAATTTGTTTGAAACCCAAAGCTTCAAAGTGTTTAGATGGGAAGTTTTGAATTTTTGGTTCATTTTAAAATCTCTGTAACCTAAAAAGAACAGAGAAGCACAGATATCAGACATGCATATTCAAATGCATTCATATTCACAGATTTTATACTACTACATACACATGCAGGCATCAACATCACAACAATTACTTAACCAACGACTATTAACCTACTTAAGTTTTAAATTTAAATGTTTGCTCACCATTTTGAATATGCAAAGGGCTTTAAAACTGGAAACTTTTGAAAATTTGAATACTTTGCATGCTGTTGTTAATTCCTGAAACTTGTATTGCTTGAAACATTAAGACTGAAATGCTTTGAAGCTTGAACATTTGAAACTGGAATGCCTGACTAGACTGGAACAAGATGATGATGGCTTAAGACATTTGATATTGGTTTGATTCTAGGCTTGCAGTTTTGAAAATGTTCCAGATTTTGATAACAGAAGGTTTCAGGCTTTTAAATGTTTTGATAATCTCAGATATGATTTTGTTTGGAGGAGATTACAGATCTGAAAGTTGTTACAGGCTGGTAGAAAATGCTTACAGGTTTGTAAAAATGTTTCAGGTTTTGATACAAATTTCTGGTTTCAGGTTTATTGTTTTTAGGAAGTTACAGATTTGAAAACTATTTGCAGTGAAGATGATAACAGTTTTTGGTTTGAGAAAGTGATTTCAGGTTTTGAACTGAGCATTGGTTATAGGTTTTAAATTTTGAACTTGAGTTTTGTAAAATTCATTTAGGCTGATTTTTTTGAGGAATTGTATATAGGACCGGCCATTAATTTTCTTGCTTGAAAAAGAATGAAGAAAGAAAAAATGGGAGTTTTATATTATGTAATTTTATGGTTTATCAAAATTAAAAGAAAAAGAAAAAAAAAGAGGGGCACTTGTTAGATTTTGTTACATTTGTCACAAACCTTAATTTAATTCTTAACACATGTTAAGCAATGAGTTTTAGAAATTAACACATGTCATTCCTTATTTTAAAATTATTTTTAAACAATTTAAAAGCTTTATTATAAAATCTTTTCTAATTAATAAGTACTTTATTAGTTTATAAATGCGTTTTCTTATCTTATAAAAATAAAACTTTTAAAAGACAATAAGATAAAAACTAATTAGATTCTAAATAAAATCATATAAATTATTTAATCCAATTTTAAATGCTAATTTAAATGATTTTTCATTTACTTACTATTAAACAAATATTTTCCAAATTTATATAAATAAAATCCTTTTGTTTCAAATTAATATAAAACAAATCTTATTTTAAAATAAAAACTTTATTCATATATTCTTTTATATCCAAAATAATCTCAAGATATAAATCCTCTTAAAATTTCAATTCAAATCCAAATTTCAATTTTAAATTCAATTTAAACTTTAATTTAAAATCAAATCAAATATATCTATATTAATTTAAACAAACACATTATTAAATTTGGAAATATTAAATTCTAATTTTAAAGTTAATTTTAAATAAATATATATTAAACAACACTTATGAAATTTGAAAATAACAAGTATATTTTAAAATCAAATTTACAGAATAACACAATTTAAATAATTATTCTTATTTAAAATCAATCTATCTCTAAATTTAAAAACATCACGTTAATTTTATTTTGGTTATTTATATTTGAAAATGACAATTTTATCCATTTTAAATAATTTAATTAAGAGATTATCACATTTTAAATTCTCTGAAATTCTGGGATATCACATTATTGTACCCATGATGTAGCGACCCAACTTTCTATCTCCAGAAAGTCGCATCACTAATTAAGAAAGAAAGGGATAGAAGAAGAAAAGATAAGAAAAAAGAAACATAACAACATCAGATACTCACAGCGGAACGAATGAAATATAATATATCACATAAAATATTACATAGTTTCATATTACATCAGAGTACACAACTTATTCAGCACATATTAGACAGCTATAAACATCTGTCTAACTATACAACTCAAGTACACAAGATACAGATACAACACAAACACAGCGGAACCATAATATATCTACACGTGGAAGCCTCCTTCTCCATATCTCCTCCAGAATTCGTCAAGCTAACATGAATCACTTGACTACTCATACATAATATGAGTATCCAAGAGTTTAATAAAATAGAAAAATAAACATTCAGGTCAGACAGGGGTCTGGTGTGAGTAAACGGGTTAAAATTGCTTAACTTTAGAAAAACCTTTGAAAAGGAAAGGTATCACGTAAGACTTCCCACACATAAACATGGAAAAAAATTTACCTTACGCTGACCAAAACATTTGATAGGAAATCCAGTGATATTATAATAGTGTCTAGGGTTTTCAAAATAAAAAACAGAAATGGACGAAATGCTTACATCTCACGTTCCAACATAGTTGGGAACAATCAAAACCGTACATGCACTTATTGGATTTTGGATACCATCAATGGCAGGGATACCGAGGTACCGCCCGTCACAGTATGTGGCCTAGATCACAGTACCGAGGATTACGCCCAATCCCCTGCAACACAAGGCCGGGACCATTCCTTACTGAACAGTCCCGAGTAAGATCACCCCGTGGTTGGCGCGACCAACCACCCACTAAGCCGAAATAAAGGGACATCTAGACAGGAAGGACCTCACCCTGAAATGGATGCTACCCACCTAGCCGTGCTGCACCTCCCCTGTTTTAGCCAGTCTCGGGTGATGAGGCTTGAGGCTGCAACTACCTTTATAGAACACATCTATCTTAGAATGCTCATCATCCACCTGACGATGTTCTGAAAGCATTCGATCCATACAAGTTCTTTCCGGGTTTGAAGGAAACCAAAGGCACTATCTCGTTGCACTCATTTTGGAATCACCCTCAGAGTCAACGACCATTGCCCTTGCACTCTAATCACCATCTCGAACCGATAAGTACTATTTCCGTCAAACTCATCACGGAATCACCGTCAGAGTTATACTGACGAATAGTCCTTACACCTCGAGTCTTCACTAAGCTCCACTTGGATTCACGACCTAACGTTTAATTGGAATCGATGTGGTTTTCGGATATCCAAATATGGAAACCCGATCCCGGTCTCATCGAATCCAAACGCCATTTTAATGTCCAAGTTGTTTTAAGGGTTTTAAACAATTAAATTTATATCCAGGATGATATAAAAAGATAGATGAATCACATTATCACAATAGATAATTCATATCAACATTAATCTCAAAAGCAGCATATCACATAACAGAGATATCCAAAACATCCATCAACATCCAATATCAATCATCCAATATCACTCATCCAAAATAAATCAATCATTCATAAGCAGGATTGGTTAACTCTCAATCAATTAGATTACCTAAATCCTTCTTCATTAATTTATTCCAAATAAATAAATAAATCATCTCTTGATGACCTTCCTTAATTAATCTTCCTTGATAAATCATACATTAATTACATTCAAGTAATTATTCTTAACCATATACAGTAATTAACCTTTAACTACTATCATTAATTACAATAATTAATGATCCTTTATTTACTTTCATTAATTAATCAACTATAATTAATTACATTAAACCTCGATTAATTATAATTAATTAATCACACTTTAATTAATCACTTTTATTAATCAACCTTGATTAATTCATTAATTAACTAATGATCCTTATTAATTAATAATTTCTTTAATAAATTAAATAATTAATTTATAATTAATCACCTCATTAATCATAAACAGTAATTAACAACTTGTAATTACTTATCTTAATTAATTAACTTCTTAATTAATTATATTAACCCTTGATTAATTAATCTAATTAATTAATCTTTAATTACTTCTTTAAGTAATTATTAATCAATTTAATTAATAAATAATCCTTAATTAATTACTTTATTAATTAATTACATTTTTAATTAATTTAATCTCATTCATTAATTAATTAATCACATTAATTAATTAACTAAAATTAATTAAGTAATTAACACTAAATTACTTACATAAGTAATTATCTTCTAATTACTTCCATTAATAAATCTTGATTACTCTCTTAATTAATTACTTAACAAGTAATTAATCCCATCATTAATGATCCTTAATTCTTAAATTAGTTAATTACTCCATAATTGATTAACTTCAAACAATTATATTAATTCCTTAATTAATAACATCATATGATTATCCAATAATCATTTCCATTTAATTACTCCAATGAGTTATTTTCCACTAATTACTTCCATAAGTAATTACTTCCATTCTAAATTACATTCAATAATTAATCATTAATTACTTTATTAAGTAATTACACTTAATTAATCCATAATTAAGTGATTATTTAAAATTAATTAAATAATTATCTAATTATTTAAAATTAATTAAATAACTAATTAATTAACTTCTTGTATTTCAACATTCTTAATTAATTAAGAAAATCCTTTATCTTAATTAATCTCTTTACTTATTAATAAATCATAATAAATTAAGTAATCTTAAGTTCATATCCAATTTATTTAACCTTATTTATCTTCATAAATAAATCATTTGAACTTAACCAAATTTTAATAACTTAAAAACAAATTATTCTATTTGGGTTTCAAAATCATAATAATAACCTTATTTGAAAATAAGGCATTTAGAAATCAACTTTAAAATTTAAAACACTTTAAATTATCTAATTTTAAACTTATTCATTTTCAATATAAATTGAAAACTTTAGTTATTAAACATTACTTAAAAATTTCTTAAAGCTTTGTTTAATACTTTAAATTCAAAACACTTAATTAAATTGAAATTCAAAATTTAATGAAGTTAATTACTTCAAAAAGAAATTATTTTAAAAAAATTTAAAATTTAAAATAAATTCAATTAATACTTTCTAAAGTTTTGATTAACTTTATTTCAAAACAACAAACTTTAACTTATAAATTCATCTCCTTTATAAAACTTGAACTTGTTTTTCATTTAGTTAACAGGTTTAAACCTGTAAACATTATCATTACAGTACTTGAAAAAAACCACCCAAAATCTCGAGACAATCACCTAAATAACACGGTCAGTCCCGAAGACTAACCCCAGATCCACCTACTTCGAGCCGACCTTCGAAAAACACGAGTGCTCCTTCGCGTCACAACTCGTCTTCCCTAGTTCACAAATTTTCCAGTGTACAGAACGTACACGGTGCACATGCACCACCAACCCAAACAACTCCAACCGTCAAACCGATCGCCGACCAACCACACGCGACCTCGATAACTCGTTCCTCAACCTAGATCAACAATCTATCACCAAATCGAAATTCGACCCACGCATCAACTTTACTACAGAAAGTTCGAACCACTAATCCCAATCACCGCCGATAAACATGATGTTGATGAACTTCGCCGTCCCCACTACAGAACCGCCACAACACGAGCTACATCTCCCCCAAACGTGAACAACTCCGGTCAAAAAACCAAGTCGCGACAGCCTCTATAGCCAAGCCGAAAACACAAACAAGCTAAACCCTAATCGACCTAAATCCCATCGCATCAACCATTGAAAAAATTCAATTGTATTTTTCCCTTCATCAGCATCACGACAATGAGCTTCGACCACAATTTCGACGCCGACCATCACGTCAGTCGCCGTGAATTCGCGATAAACCCAAAACCCTTCAATTCAGATTTTCTCAGTATTTACAAGACTAAAAATTATGATATTTGCGCCTTAATTCATCATTTACAATTATTAACCTATTCCTGAAATCAAATTACAAAATTATGAGTATTTATTTTTGACATGCAAATGATTCTTACTGTATATTCCCATTTAAAAATAATTTACTCAAATAAAAATCCTAATTCCATTTTTAAAATCATCCTTATACATTAACAAACAACTTCCATTTATATTTTGAAGATTAATGTTGATTTGATTTAGAGATTTGAATTTCTGAAAGCAAACATGGCCTGTGAAACATCAGAGAATAGAATAGCTTTACACACAGACCCACTTCCACACATATATTCATACCAATTCAATTATATAAAAACTGAAAGGTTTCATGCAACATCAATAACAATTCACAGATCAACACATGATTAAAGATAGTCACGAATTAAACTGTTTTTAAAAATGTTTATTCACCATTAATTTTCAGAGCAGAGAACAAAGCAGAGCATATTTTATTACTTCCAGGCTTGAATATTTAATATGGAAAGTGTTTTGATATGCTTTGCTGAAGAACTCTACTGCATGCCTAAATTGACTTGCTGGTGAAAAAGAATCCTTGCATGCCTTCAAATTTGATTTAAAACTTGCTGTTGAACATCATTTGAATTGCAGTAAAGTTGAAGTAGCATATTTTAATTAAATTCAGATTTTGATCATCATTTGCTTTTGCAGATTTGAAGTTGCACAGGATTTTATTTTGCTTTGCAGATTTTTCTTTTGGTTTTCATTATCAGGTTTTGAGAAAATTTTCTGTTTTGAGAATAATTTCTGGTTGCCATTAATTTGAGTTAAGAAATGAAGACAAGGAAAAAGTGTTTGTGAAAACTAAAAAAAACTAGTTTTCTTCTTCATATGTTTAAAATTTTCAAATAAATGAAATGAAGGCCACTTGTTCTCAAGAATTAACACTTGTCACTATAATACATAATCTTCTTACAAGTGTTATCAAGATGTCCTAACATGTTTACACACGTTACTTAAGTAATTTTTAATAAATTTTTATTTAATTTAAATGTAAATATAAACTTACATATTTAATTAAATCACTAAATTAATAAATATAAGTTTACCTTTAAAAGAAAATATTCTAAAACTAATTATAACACAAATATATTTTCTTATACATGTAATTTAAAATCTAAAACATTTATATATATTCATTTATAACCATTTCAAATTTAAGAATTTAAAGAAAAACAAAAAGAAAACTTTGATTAAATCCTATTTAAACTATCATATTTAAAATAAACGATTATCTTATATTTGAAAACAATTGAATACATCTTAAATTATCTTTCGAAAAATATTAATTTTAAAACAAAGCTTCAATTACAATATATTCATACATATATAAATTATCAGTAGATTAGATTAAATTTCAAAACAATTCCAAATTATAACATATACATACATATATATTACAATTTGAAAATACAATCTTTATCTAAAACAAAAGATATTTCCATCCACAATATATATCAAATATATAATATAAATAAAATAAAATTATATTAGCTTTGAAAAATAAATCTTATCCATTTTAAATTGTTAAAAAGAAATTGATCAAAATTACCAGATTAAATATTTATTAACCTTAAAAAGATTAAATTTTACCAATTTAAATTAAAATTATAAAGAAAAATTATCAAATCAATTAAATTATTAATACAGATTATTAAATTGATATTGCCAAAAATTCCGGGTCATTACAATCCTCCCCCTTAAAAATTTCGTCCCCGAAATTTAAAATCAAAGGTAATTTAATAACCTAGCAAAGATTTCAATTTCAATCAGCAAAGCATTCCTATCAATCAGTTGCTAACAACCATAGCAATCAAACAGACAAGCAAACCTAACTAATTATCCTGACACAAATCAGAATAAATTCTCTAATACTATCTAGAGTTTCCCAAGTATAAATCACCGGGAGACTCGCCCTACAGAAGCTAAACTAACTACACCACCAAAATCAAGAGCTCCTCTCACCTCTAGATCCATTAATCTGAACAGAACATCAGACTATACTCAAGTCTAGCACAACTTCCAAATCCAACTGAAATGCAGATTCAACAACCAATGATGAATCATACACGTACTCCATCATAGATACGTGATATATAATAAATTCCAGCTATCCAAACTGGCAATTCAATCTTATCCTATCAAAAATACAGATAAGAAATCTCAAATGCCTCAGAACTAGCCATCCAATCTTATCCAATTACTTCTCTCTAAACCAGAGAAATAATGAAGACTCCAACTTCGAATTCCAAGCTCCCTATCTCATATCTGCATAACTCAACAAACAATCCTGGGCTGCCAATCCTCTCCCTGATCAGCTCAACCTATGCTGATACTTCCAGAAACAACTCGACCAAAACAAACCAGTTTCTGGATCCTATCCAACAGAAAAGTATTCCAAGATCTGTCGAAATCCAGAACTCAAGCTCTACTTCCCAAGCAATAGCAAACTGAACTTGCTTTCTTCCTTGTACAGCTGCTACCTCGCTTCTGCTGCACAACTCTGATTCTGAAATAAATGAGAATACCGTTGATGAACACAAGTACAAACTTATCCAATATATCCGGAAAATTTGTTCATCAAATCCATAAAATCTTAGTGACCCATCTGACTCGGTCACAACCTTACAGCAGAAATCCAAACTCAAAAATTAGATCTGACTAATCCAAATTCCAAAAATTTCTGAGCTGCTACACCAACTCTCTCTTCTCCAAGAACCATCCTACAACCAGGCTAACCACCATAATCGCTTCTGGAACCAAAACAATATGGAACTCAACTCCAGTGCAACAAACTTCTGATTACATCAGTAGCTCCTACTTCCACATGAGAACCCTCAGTCTCAAATACAAGATTGCTCAAGATAAATTCCAAACTAATCGCAAGTCACTTTTGTGATCCTACCTTATTCGGATTCCAAAGAAACTATCATCTCTTTACCAATTAGAATAGCTTTAAGCTTCTCCAAACAAGGTAACCCTTCAAGAAAACTTTCACCAACTGCCCGGACTGCTAAAAGAAGAACCACCAAGATTCCTGGACCATCGGAGAAACGGGCCGCACTGCTGCTTCCAAACTCTACCTCGATGATACTGCAAAGCCAAAAGACCTTCTTGTCAGCACACCGAACACTTCGAGCTGCACTACTACCACAGCTAACCAAAGACTTTTAATCCAAAGGCTCCTCGAAAACCAAAATGATCAACAAACCACAGAACGGACCTTCGAGATGGCAGACATCCTCTCAAGAAATTCGGGCTTCAAACCAAGCATCAACATCTCGCTCTCCTTAAGGAATGACAAAAGAGACCATGCCCAAGCGAAGCAACTTATAGACCTTAGTCTCATATTCCAAAATAGCCAACCTCATTGCTAAAGATCCAGATAACTTCCGCACAGACGAATCTTCTCTGCAGCAGGTAAAGACTGCTCCTCAACTATTCTAAAACTGATTCAAGAGAAAACATCTTCGGAAAATAACCATGGGTACTACAACTCATCATGCAGTTATCAAGATATCATCACTTACTTCTGCACTTCCGACAGATCCAAACTTACACTTCAAAGATGATGTAGCGACCCTGAATTTCCGACCCAGTTTAAAATTTTAAATCCATCGTTTTAGTATAAAAATTTTGAAATTTATAAACGATCTCAATTAACGTCCAAACTTTATTTATGACATACGTCTAGTTAGAAATGAATATAGAAAAATTTTCGTCGGAAAATATTACAGTAAATTTCGTTCGCGTTTTACTGTAAATCAGTTCACATAAAGCTGCGTAAAATTTATCTTTCAAATCCAAATTTTTTTACACAGTTATGTTGTAAAAATTATTCTGATCAAGATTATGTGATTCGTTTCTTCAAAAAACATCATCGCCTATTCCGTTTAAATTGTTTTGCAAAATGAACAATTCAAGCCGCGTAAATTCGAATTTTTATAAAACTATCGTATCACAATAATCAGTGTACCGTTGGAAGCACGTTGTCGTACTTATCAAAACGGTATATTTATTCGTGCTAATCGGAGTCCAATTGAAACAACCCGCATATTTGTCGATTTTATATTTAAATATTTTATTTAAATATTTTATCGTTAGTCGGATTTTAGTCCGAAAAGCTACTTTTTGCATACGGTCGAATTAGGGCTCGGGACCACTCCCATTGAGTTTAAAATGCCGTTTGCGACCTTTTTGAGTATAAGCTTCGATATGTTTGGAGAAAGTTGATTTCTGCTACTTTTTACTTTGGGTTTGGTTTTTGGGCTCAACCCTATGTTAACTTATGCTCAAATCTGAGCCACTCTTCCCCACTCACCCTCATTCTCTTCTCATTTCAGTTTTTAGAGTGTTAATGGTGGGAGAGATTGGAAATTAAAATTCCAAAACCCTAGTTTCTCTTGCAAATCAAATTCCTTGCTCCAAACTCAAGAAGAACCCATTGGTAAGCTTCTCCTCTTCTTCTCCAACTTATTCTCTTACCAATTTCAGAAATTCCTAAACCTAATCTTGGGAATGTTCTTGTTTTTGAGCTTAGATTCAAGCTCATTTGGGTTGTGTTGAAGAGAGGTTGATTCTCCAATTGCTTTCAAGCTTCTTCTTGTTCGATTTTGTGAAAAGGTGAGATTTTTTTATCTCACATCTATGACTATAATTACCTTTGGTTGTTGGGTATGAATTCCTAACACTTCTTCACGTGCATTTGCTCTTGATTTGGATTGGTTTTGTGAATACTCCAATTTTTGGGTTTTTTAAACCAAATTTGTGTAAAATCCTTTTATGGATGTTTGATCATGCTTTTAGTGATGCATCGAGGAGCATATAGGGCCGGGTTGCCGATTGGCATAAACCCTTAGAGCCAATGTTCGTCCGATTGCATTTTGGAAGAGTTTGCTCTTCATTTGTATAAGGCTGAAAAACAGCCCAGGCATGATTCAGTCGAATGAAATCTCTGTTCAGTCGACTGAACCTGAAACCCAAGAGTTTCCAGGCATGATTCAGTTGACTGAAAAATTCTGCACAGTCGACTGAAACTGGAAACAGAAAGTTTCCTGAACCTGGAAAATTTCCATGTACAGGGTCAGTCGACTGAAAAACTCTGTTCAGTCGACTGAACCTGCTGTTTGAGTCCAATTTGCCTTTTTGGATTGAAATTCCAATTTAAATCGATTCGTGATAATCCTATTTGTTGTTATCATCTATTATGACTTTGATGACTCTTTTTAGGGATTTTTGAATATCCATTTCGATAGATCCTTTATCGATTTCGTTGGATTTTATTCACGTCCTCGTATGTGAATTTTTGTGATTGATTGTTCTTACAATCTTCTTCGTGATTTGTCACTTTAAAAATATAAAGGTTTTCTATACTAGTAGTAAATATCAAAACTCTTTCCTCAAACGATTTCAATACTATTTTAATACCAAATTCGTTTATAAAACAGTTTTCCAATCTATTAGTATAAACAAACCTTTACCTCACTCGTATGAGAAATCTAATTAAACGGCTTAGTAAAACAAGTTGTATGAAACGCTTGCGTTTACTTTATCGGTTAATTCTTGGACTTGTTCGATTGAACCTCTTGTGACAATTTTCTAGTGGAGATTTACAGTTTGTTCGTAAATATTTAAGTTAAGCAAGTGGTTATGGGACATGAAGCTAAACTCATTTATTTACTAGCTTAGTGTAATCGACACTTCTCGCTGATCATGACGATCATCCTTGTGATTTAGACTAGCAATGTGCGATGTCTCTTTGTCTGCGAGGGAGACTAAACCCTATTTTGTGGAGTTTCGACTCAATTTGTGATGGGGTAGCAACCCATGGTCTTCGGGCCGTTTGTGGAGCTTCGGCTCAATTTGTGATGGTTAGCGACCATGGAATTAGCGTTCCGTTTGTGATACACGTGTTGGTGAGCTTTATGCTCCCGTTTGTGATAGGCCTCTTCCCCCCTTTGTGATTTCTGGATTTCTTGTGTAGATTCCTAGAATTTGTGTTTCACCAATTTTCGTGATTTCCATTGATAAGTTTTATCAATATTTGTGCATTGGTGAATTTGTGTGTCATTGACTTTTGTGATTTCTGGATTTCTTGTGTAGTCTTATGGAATTAGTGTGTCATTGACTTTTGTGATTTCTGGATTTCTTGTGTAGTCTTCTGGAATTAGTGTGTCATTGACTTTTGGGATTGACATTGATATTATCGTCAATATTTATGGTATGGTGAACGAAATTAGGAGTATGACGTTTCTTTGATTCTTGTGTAGATTTGGTGACATTGATTAATCTTTTGATGATTATCAACTAAGTATATATGTATATATATATATATATATATCACAGCTTGGCATTGTGATTATTATGTGTTTAGTCATATCACTCATTCTATATCGTTTTATCTGATATTTATAGTTAGACTGATCCGTTTATTATTTTCTTATTAAATAATACTCGGGTCAGACCGAGATGTTGCAGGTGCTTCTGCTTGACTTCTCATCCGTGATTAACTCCTTGACTTTTGGGTTAACTACTAGATTAGTAGTTATTTTGTTGTATACATTTGAGATATAGACTCCTTAATGTATACTTATTCTTTTGTGTAGTTCGTGTAACTATTCGTTCGT
Source organism: Allium cepa (assembly GCA_030765085.1). Taxonomy (NCBI): domain Eukaryota; kingdom Viridiplantae; phylum Streptophyta; class Magnoliopsida; order Asparagales; family Amaryllidaceae; genus Allium; species Allium cepa. The sequence continues at coordinate 611,755,516 of CM060934.1, forward strand.
GATATTGTGGATCTTTTTAGACCACTACTCCGATGTACACTTTCTAGTGTAGTATTCATATCTTATTCCGCCTTTGTGATATGAATTGTCTGTGACTGATTTGTGTTATGCTTATTTCTATATTTGTTTTCCGAAGGATTTATATAGCCCCCGTGTAGTAGCTTTGAGTTTGTGTCGGTATGTCGGATTTCCTCTTGAAATAGAATGCATGTTATATTATCTGACATATCGGTGCTCGCGCAAAGAAATTACATGGATGGTCGCTCCTCAACAGCCTTATTCTCCGTGCTAGTCGACAGCATTCACCGTAATGTTCTTGGCTAGCGTGGGTATAGAGGTGGGGCGTCACAGCTTGGTATCAGAGCCAAACTTCGGAATAATATGGAATATTATAACAAGGATCATCGTCCTAAGTCTTTCTTAGGAGTTGTGCTTTAGGATTTTATTCGGGTCTTCGTACCGTTCTATCCTATTTTCTTTATGATTCCTTGTTTTATCTATCAAGATTGCTTGATATTCAATTTGGTGAATAACCTTTTCTTCTTCTTCTTTCTTTCTAAAGGAAGAGAAATGTCTAGACCTGGCCGCCCCAGAGCCGTGCCATCTAGCACTCCGCCCCAAGATGGAGTTTTTATGACTGCTCAACAGCTTCTTGATTTAGTAACTAATGCTCAAGCAGCTGGAGTTAACCCGGAACCTACTCACCCAAAGTCGGGATTTGCACGCTTGTGTAGCGATTACACTAATTTGGGTGGGGAGTCATTCAAAGGTTCCAAAACTGTTATTGAAGTACAGCCTTGGCTAAGAACATGCGATCGCATCTTTTCGCGCATGAATCTTATTGACCTTCACCGAGTTCAGGTGGCCTCTAGTATGCTCCGAGGAAGAGCATTGGACTGGTACGAGCTTCTTATTTCCGAAACTAATGAAGCGGATCTCACTTGGGAGAAATTCCGAGAACGCTTCGAGTTGAAATTCGTACCGGAAGCTGAGAAAGTGACATTGGCTCGACGATTTATAGACCTTGTTCAAGGTGAGTCCTCCGTGACTAATTACGTCGCCTCCTTCGAGTCGCTCTCCAAATATGGGTTGAATACATCAACACCCCTCTGAAGAAGAATCAGAGATTCGTCTATGGCTTAAACAAAAGTCTCAAGAAGCCATTACTTCTAAAGTTAGAAGTTTCTTTCGACCAACTCGTTGATATCGCTCTTCGTCTTGAAGAGGCGGATAGAGAGAATGACGTTGAAGTGGTGGGTTCCAAACCAACCTTCAACATCAGAAAGAGGCCAAACAAATCTAAAGGCCCTTATCCCAATAAGAAAGGGAAGCAAGCAACCTCCGTGGCAAAGACTTCTTCCTTTGGTCGTGGGGAATGCTATAATTGTGGTTCGAAGGACCATTATGCGAACCAACGCCCAAAGTCTCTTTCTTGTCGCTACTGCAAAGTTCCCGGTCATGTTTTATCTTCATGCCCCAAGCTTCAGGGCAAAAAGGAGGGAAAGTTAAATGTTGCTCAAGCCCCTGGCAACACATCTCGTGGCCAAGGTATTTCTCATTCTATTCTAGATGGAATTATTTTGTTTCGTGATCACCCTATTCGAGTTCTTTTTGATACGGGTGCGTCCCATTCTTTTATATCAAAAGAACTTGTTGATACTTTTTCTTTGGATGTTTTGTGTTTAATGACTTCTTTGAGAATTGTGAATCCGTTTGGTGGATCCGCAACAATCAGTTTATTGTGTAAAGATATCGAGATTATTTTGTGTGATTTTTCTTTCCGAGCCGATTTGCATGTCATGCGTTATTTAGGCTTTGGAATGATTTTGGGAATGGATTGGCTTAACCATTATGAAGCTCATATCCTATGTCCTGAGCGGACTATTCATCTTCGACATCCTCAATCTGTTAATCAGGTTTCTGTTATTCTTAGAGATTCAGATTCTGCTTTGGTTGCATCTTTATATTCTTTAAATCCTCGTGATGACGATGATGATGATGAGGGTGATGTTATTTCTCTTATTCACGTCGTTTGTGAATTTTCCGACATATTCGAGCCCATTTTAGGATTACCACCTAAGCGAGCAATTGAGTTCAGAATTAATCTTATTCCGGGAGCTCAACCTATCACTCGTCCTCCTTATCGTATGTCCAATAAAGAAAACGAGGAGATGCGTAAACAATTATCTGAATTGGAAACGAAGCAATTTATTCGCTCTAGTTCCTCGCCTTGGGGGGCTTCAGCTATTTTTGTGAAGAAATCCGATGGTACACTTAGGGTTTGCGTTGACTACCGCAAGCTTAATGATCTTACTATCAAAAATAAATATCCTTTACCTCGGATTGATGATCTATTCGATCAACTTAGTGGTGCTAGAGTCTTTTCACAATTGGACTTGGCTACCGGTTTTCATCAGCTTCGTATTGCAGAGGATAGCATTCCTTTGACATCGTTCCGTACTCGGTATGGATCTTATGAATGGCTTGTTATGCCATTTGGGTTAACTAATGCCCCGGCTTATTTCGTTGACTTAATGAATCGAGTTTTTAAAGACTTTCTCGACCGGTTTGTTCTCGTCTTTATCGATGATATTCTTGTTTATTCTAAAACCGAGGAGGAGCATGAAAAACATCTTCGGATTGTGTTGGAAACTCTTAGGAGTAATCAATTAAAGGCAAAATTTTCTAAGTGCCACTTTTGGCAATCTCGTGTGAAGTTTCTCGGTCACATTATTTCTGAATCCGGAATTTCTGTGGATCCTTCAAAGATTGAAGCGATTCAAGATTGGAAGAGACCGGAGAGTGTGATAGAGATTCGTAGTTTTCTTGGATTGGCGGGCTATTACCGTCGTTTTATCAAAGACTTTTCTAAGATTTCCGTGCCTCTCACTAGCTTGACGAAGAAAGGTGTTAAATACATTTGGTCGGACAAATGTGAAGCTTCTTTTCAGAAATTAAAAGAACTTCTTTCTGATGCTCCTATTCTTGTTATTCCCGATGGGAATCTAGATTTCGTTGTTTATACCGATGCTAGTCGCATTGGTTTGGGTGCCGTTCTTATGCAAAAGGAACGCGTTATTGCTTATGCTTCTAGGCAATTAAAGCCTGCTGAGACTAGATATGCCACTCATGATTTAGAGCTCGCGGCTATTGTTTTTGCTCTTCGGATTTGGCGTCATTATCTCTTAGGAGATAAATTTGTTCTTTACACAGATCATAAGTCTTTGAAATATTTATTCTCACAAAAGGAACTTAATTTGCGTCAACAGCGTTGGCTCGAATTTCTTGCACCATATGATCTTGATATTCTTTATACTCCCGGTAAGGGTAATCTTGTCGCCGATGCTCTTAGCCGCAAACAACAAGCTGTTGTTTCTATGATGATATCCGAATGGAACGATCTCGAGATTTTATCCACTTGCGAAATTCGAGATCGTGTTTCCGATTTATGCTCATCATTTGTTTTATGTAGCCTTGAGGCTCATCCATCTCTTTTAGACCGCATTCTTGAAGCTCAAAGGCTAGATACTGAATTGGTTCTTCTTGGCCAAAATATTAAGGATAAAATTGATATTGAAGGTTTGAAAGACTTTAATATCGATTCTCATGGCGGCATTCGGAGATTTGGTAGACTTATCGTGCCAAATGTTAGGGATCTTCGTAAAGATATTTTAGAAGATTCTCATCACTCTAAATTTACCATTCATCCCGGTAGTAGTAAAATGTACGCGGATATGAAGCGACTTTATTATTGGGAGGGAATGAAACTTGACATCGCTAACTTCGTTAAACGTTGCATGACTTGCCAACTCGTTAAGGCCGAACATCAAAGGCCCGGAGGGTTATTGCAACCTTTAGAAATTCCAGTTTGGAAGCGGGACAAAATTTCCATGGATTTTATAGATGGCCTTCCCCGTTCTCGTTCGGGTCATGATAGCTTATGGGTAATTGTTGATAGACTTACTAAATCCGCCCATTTTATTCCCGTTCGGTCTAACCGAACCGTTCCTCTTTTAGCCAAACTCTTTATTAAAGAGATTGTTAAATTGCATGGAGTTCCTACTTCAATTGTTAGTGATCGTGATCCATTGTTTACTAGTGGATTTTGGAAGAGTCTTCAAAAAGCTTTGGGAACGAAGCTTAATTTTAGCACCGCTTATCATCCCCAGTCTGATGGACAAACCGAGCGTGTGAATCAAACTCTTGAAGATCTTCTTCGTGCTTGTGTTCTTGATTTTGGTAGAAGTTGGGAAGACCATATTTCACTTGTTGAATTTTTCTATAATAATAGCTTCCAATCTAGTATTGGTATGGCACCTTTTGAGGCACTTTATGGAAGGCCATGCCGATCTCCTTCTTGTTGGCTTGAGGCCGGTGAGAAGTTGGCTTTAGGTCCAGATTTTATTCGTGATTCCACAGAAAAAATTGATCTTATTCGTCATAGGATGAAAGAAGCCCAGAGTAGACAAAAATCCTATGCCGATAACCGGAGAAGGAAGTTAGAATTTTCTGTGGGAGATCTTGTGTTCATTCGTGTTTCACCTATGAAAGGTGTTGTACGTTTCAGTCGATCGGGAAAACTTGTGCCTCGATATATTGGGCCATTTCCTATCACCGAACGTATTGGTTCCATGGCTTATCGCCTTTTATTACCGGCTCAGCTTTCTGCTATTCATGACGTGTTTCACGTTTCTCAACTTCGAAAATGTCTTCGAAATTCCGATTCTATTCTTGAGCCCGGTGTTGTGGAAGAGATTGAAGTTTCGCCTAATTTGACTTATGAGCAACATCCTATTCGTATCATTGCTTCGGAAGTCAAACGACTTCGAAATAAAGATGTTCCGCTTGTTAAAGTTCAATGGTCTCCAAATCCTAAGGATTGTTCTTGGGAATCTAGAGAGTACATCGAGCGTACACATCCGGACTTACTTTCTTGTGCTCTTTGAGGTGAACTTCTTATTTCAAACTTCTTTTGTGTTGAATATGCTTTTATGGTTGTCATTATGTATCTTCTTCTTGTAATATTGCGAGGACGCAATTTCTTTAAGGAGGAGAGTCTGTAACAACCCGCATATTTGTCGATTTTATATTTAAATATTTTATTTAAATATTTTATCGTTAGTCGGATTTTAGTCCGAAAAGCTACTTTTTGCATACGGTCGAATTAGGGCTCGGGACCACTCCCATTGAGTTTAAAATGCCATTTGCGACCTTTTTGAGTATAAGCTTCGATATGTTTGGAGAAAGTTGATTTCTGCTACTTTTTACTTTGGGTTTGGTTTTTGGGCTCAACCCTATGTTAACTTATGCTCAAATCTGAGCCACTCTTCCCCACTCACCCTCATTCTCTTCTCATTTCAGTTTTTAGAGTGTTAATGGTGGGAGAGATTGGAAATTAAAATTCCAAAACCCTAGTTTCTCTTGCAAATCAAATTCCTTGCTCCAAACTCAAGAAGAACCCATTGGTAAGCTTCTCTTCTTCTTCTCCAACTTATTCTCTTACCAATTTCAGAAATTCCTAAACCTAATCTTGGGAATGTTCTTGTTTTTGAGCTTAGATTCAAGCTCATTTGGGTTGTGTTGAAGAGAGGTTGGTTCTCCAATTGCTTTCAAGCTTCTTCTTGTTCGATTTTGTGAAAAGGTGAGATTTTTTTATCTCACCTCTATGACTATAATTACCTTTGGTTGTTGGGTATGAATTCCTAACACTTCTTCACGTGCATTTGCTCTTGATTTGGATTGGTTTTGTGAATACTCCAATTTTTGGGTTTTTTAAACCAAATTTTGGTAAAATCCTTTTATGGATGTTTGATCATGCTTTTAGTGATGCACCGAGGAGCATATAGGGCCGGGTTGCCGATTGGCATAAACCCTTAGAGCCAATGTTCGTCCGATTGCATTTTGGAAGAGTTTGCTGTTCATTTGTATAAGGCAGAAAAACAGCCCAGGCATGATTCAGTCGACTGAAATCTCTGTTCAGTCGACTGAACCTGAAACCCGAGAGTTTCCAGGCATGATTCAGTCGATTGAAAAATTCTGCACAGTCGACTGAAACTGGAAACAGAAAGTTTCCTGAACCTGGAAAATTTCCATGTACAGGGTCAGTCGACTGAAAAACTCTGTTCAGTCGACTGAACCTGCTGTTTGAGTCCAATTTGCCTTTTTGGATTGAAATTCCAATTTAAATCGATTCGTGATAATCCTATTTGTTGTTATCATCTATTGTGACTTCAATGACTCTTTTTAGGGATTTTTGAATATCCATTTCGATGGATCCTTTATCGATTTCGTTGGATTTTATTCACGTCCTCGTATGTGAATTTTTGTGATTGATTGTTCTTACAATCTTCTTCGTGATTTGTCACTTTAAAAATATAAAGGTTTTCTATACTAGTAGTAAATATCAAAACTCTTTCCTCAAACGATTTCAATACTATTTTAATACCAAATTCGTTTATAAAACAGTTTTCCAATCTATTAGTATAAACAAACCTTTACCTCACTCGTATGAGAAATCTAATTAAACGGCTTAGTAAAACAAGTGGTATGAAACGCTCGCGTTTACTTTGTCGGTTAATTCTTGGACTTGTTCGATTGAACCTCTTGTGACAATTTTCTAGTGGAGATTTACAGTTTGTTCGTAAATATTTAAGTTAAGCAAGTGGTTATGGGACATGAAGCTAAACTCATTTATTTACTAGCTTAGTGTAATCGACACTTCTCGCTGATCATGACGATCATCCTTGTGATTTAGACTAGCAATGTGCGATGTCTCTTTGTCTGCGAGGGAGACTAAACCCCGTTTTGTGGAGTTTCGACTCAATTTGTGATGGGGTAGCAACCCATGAACTTCGGGCCGTTTGTGGAGCTTCGGTTCAGTTTGTGATGGTTAGCGACCATGGAATTAGCGTTCCGTTTGTGATACACGTGTTGGTGAGCTTTATGCTCCCGTTTGTGATAGGCCTCTTCCCCCCTTTGTGATTTCTGGATTTCTTGTGTAGATTCCTAGAATTTGTGTTTCACCAATTTTCGTGATTTCCATTGATAAGTTTTATCAATATTTGTGCATTGGTGAATTTGTGTGTCATTGACTTTTGTGATTTCTGGATTTCTTGTGTAGTCTTATGGAATTAGTGTGTCATTGACTTTTGTGATTTCTGGATTTCTTGTGTAGTCTTCTGGAATTAGTGTGTCATTGACTTTTGGGATTGACATTGATATTATCGTCAATATTTATGGTATGGTGAACGAAATTAGGAGTATGACGTTTCTTTGATTCTTGTGTAGATTTGGTGACATTGATTAATCTTTTGATGATTATCAACTAAGTATATATGTATATATATATATATATATCACAGCTTGGCATTGTGATTATTATGTGTTTAGTCATATCACTCATTCTATATCGTTTTATCTGATATTTATAGTTAGACTGATCCGTTTATTATTTTCTTATTAAATAATACTCGGGTCAGACCGAGATGTTGCAGGTGCTTCTGCTTGACTTCTCATCCGTGATTAACTCCTTGACTTTTGGGTTAACTACTAGATTAGTAGTTATTTTGTTGTATACATTTGAGATATAGACTCCTTAATGTATACTTATTCTTTTGTGTAGTTCGTGTAACTATTCGTTCGTGATATTGTGGATCTTTTTAGACCACTACTCCGATGTACACTTTCTAGTGTAGTATTCATATCTTATTCCGCCTTTGTGATATGAATTGTCTGTGACTGATTTGTGTTATGCTTATTTCTATATTTGTTTTCCGAAGGATTTATATAGCCCCCGTGTAGTAGCTTTGAGTTTGTGTCGGTATGTCGGATTTCCTCTTGAAATAGAATGCATGTTATATTATCTGACATATCGGTGCTCGCGCAAAGAAATTACATGGATGGTCGCTCCTCAACAGCCTTATTCTCCGTGCTAGTCGACAGCATTCACCGTAATGTTCTTGGCTAGCGTGGGTATAGAGGTGGGGCGTCACAGCTTGGTATCAGAGCCAAACTTCGGAATAATATGGAATATTATAACAAGGATCATCGTCCTAAGTCTTTCTTAGGAGTTGTGCTTTAGGATTTTATTCGGGTCTTCGTACCGTTCTATCCTATTTTCTTTATGATTCCTTGTTTTATCTATCAAGATTGCTTGATATTCAATTTGGTGAATAACCTTTTCTTCTTCTTCTTTCTTTCTAAAGGAAGAGAAATGTCTAGACCTGGCCGCCCCAGAGCCGTGCCATCTAGCACTCCGCCCCAAGATGGAGTTTTTATGACTGCTCAACAGCTTCTTGATTTAGTAACTAATGCTCAAGCAGCTGGAGTTAACCCGGAACCTACTCACCCAAAGTCGGGATTTGCACGCTTGTGTAGCGATTACACTAATTTGGGTGGGGAGTCATTCAAAGGTTCCAAAACTGTTATTGAAGTACAGCCTTGGCTAAGAACATGCGATCGCATCTTTTCGCGCATGAATCTTATTGACCTTCACCGAGTTCAGGTGGCCTCTAGTATGCTCCGAGGAAGAGCATTGGACTGGTACGAGCTTCTTATTTCCGAAACTAATGAAGCGGATCTCACTTGGGAGAAATTCCGAGAACGCTTCGAGTTGAAATTCGTACCGGAAGCTGAGAAAGTGACATTGGCTCGACGATTTATAGACCTTGTTCAAGGTGAGTCCTCCGTGACTAATTACGTCGCCTCCTTCGAGTCGCTCTCCAAATATGGGTTGAATACATCAACACCCCTCTGAAGAAGAATCAGAGATTCGTCTATGGCTTAAACAAAAGTCTCAAGAAGCCATTACTTCTAAAGTTAGAAGTTTCTTTCGACCAACTCGTTGATATCGCTCTTCGTCTTGAAGAGGCGGATAGAGAGAATGACGTTGAAGTGGTGGGTTCCAAACCAACCTTCAACATCAGAAAGAGGCCAAACAAATCTAAAGGCCCTTATCCCAATAAGAAAGGGAAGCAAGCAACCTCCGTGGCAAAGACTTCTTCCTTTGGTCGTGGGGAATGCTATAATTGTGGTTCGAAGGACCATTATGCGAACCAACGCCCAAAGTCTCTTTCTTGTCGCTACTGCAAAGTTCCCGGTCATGTTTTATCTTCATGCCCCAAGCTTCAGGGCAAAAAGGAGGGAAAGTTAAATGTTGCTCAAGCCCCTGGCAACACATCTCGTGGCCAAGGTATTTCTCATTCTATTCTAGATGGAATTATTTTGTTTCGTGATCACCCTATTCGAGTTCTTTTTGATACGGGTGCGTCCCATTCTTTTATATCAAAAGAACTTGTTGATACTTTTTCTTTGGATGTTTTGTGTTTAATGACTTCTTTGAGAATTGTGAATCCGTTTGGTGGATCCGCAACAATCAGTTTATTGTGTAAAGATATCGAGATTATTTTGTGTGATTTTTCTTTCCGAGCCGATTTGCATGTCATGCGTTATTTAGGCTTTGGAATGATTTTGGGAATGGATTGGCTTAACCATTATGAAGCTCATATCCTATGTCCTGAGCGGACTATTCATCTTCGACATCCTCAATCTGTTAATCAGGTTTCTGTTATTCTTAGAGATTCAGATTCTGCTTTGGTTGCATCTTTATATTCTTTAAATCCTCGTGATGACGATGATGATGATGAGGGTGATGTTATTTCTCTTATTCACGTCGTTTGTGAATTTTCCGACATATTCGAGCCCATTTTAGGATTACCACCTAAGCGAGCAATTGAGTTCAGAATTAATCTTATTCCGGGAGCTCAACCTATCACTCGTCCTCCTTATCGTATGTCCAATAAAGAAAACGAGGAGATGCGTAAACAATTATCTGAATTGGAAACGAAGCAATTTATTCGCTCTAGTTCCTCGCCTTGGGGGGCTTCAGCTATTTTTGTGAAGAAATCCGATGGTACACTTAGGGTTTGCGTTGACTACCGCAAGCTTAATGATCTTACTATCAAAAATAAATATCCTTTACCTCGGATTGATGATCTATTCGATCAACTTAGTGGTGCTAGAGTCTTTTCACAATTGGACTTGGCTACCGGTTTTCATCAGCTTCGTATTGCAGAGGATAGCATTCCTTTGACATCGTTCCGTACTCGGTATGGATCTTATGAATGGCTTGTTATGCCATTTGGGTTAACTAATGCCCCGGCTTATTTCGTTGACTTAATGAATCGAGTTTTTAAAGACTTTCTCGACCGGTTTGTTCTCGTCTTTATCGATGATATTCTTGTTTATTCTAAAACCGAGGAGGAGCATGAAAAACATCTTCGGATTGTGTTGGAAACTCTTAGGAGTAATCAATTAAAGGCAAAATTTTCTAAGTGCCACTTTTGGCAATCTCGTGTGAAGTTTCTCGGTCACATTATTTCTGAATCCGGAATTTCTGTGGATCCTTCAAAGATTGAAGCGATTCAAGATTGGAAGAGACCGGAGAGTGTGATAGAGATTCGTAGTTTTCTTGGATTGGCGGGCTATTACCGTCGTTTTATCAAAGACTTTTCTAAGATTTCCGTGCCTCTCACTAGCTTGACGAAGAAAGGTGTTAAATACATTTGGTCGGACAAATGTGAAGCTTCTTTTCAGAAATTAAAAGAACTTCTTTCTGATGCTCCTATTCTTGTTATTCCCGATGGGAATCTAGATTTCGTTGTTTATACCGATGCTAGTCGCATTGGTTTGGGTGCCGTTCTTATGCAAAAGGAACGCGTTATTGCTTATGCTTCTAGGCAATTAAAGCCTGCTGAGACTAGATATGCCACTCATGATTTAGAGCTCGCGGCTATTGTTTTTGCTCTTCGGATTTGGCGTCATTATCTCTTAGGAGATAAATTTGTTCTTTACACAGATCATAAGTCTTTGAAATATTTATTCTCACAAAAGGAACTTAATTTGCGTCAACAGCGTTGGCTCGAATTTCTTGCACCATATGATCTTGATATTCTTTATACTCCCGGTAAGGGTAATCTTGTCGCCGATGCTCTTAGCCGCAAACAACAAGCTGTTGTTTCTATGATGATATCCGAATGGAACGATCTCGAGATTTTATCCACTTGCGAAATTCGAGATCGTGTTTCCGATTTATGCTCATCATTTGTTTTATGTAGCCTTGAGGCTCATCCATCTCTTTTAGACCGCATTCTTGAAGCTCAAAGGCTAGATACTGAATTGGTTCTTCTTGGCCAAAATATTAAGGATAAAATTGATATTGAAGGTTTGAAAGACTTTAATATCGATTCTCATGGCGGCATTCGGAGATTTGGTAGACTTATCGTGCCAAATGTTAGGGATCTTCGTAAAGATATTTTAGAAGATTCTCATCACTCTAAATTTACCATTCATCCCGGTAGTAGTAAAATGTACGCGGATATGAAGCGACTTTATTATTGGGAGGGAATGAAACTTGACATCGCTAACTTCGTTAAACGTTGCATGACTTGCCAACTCGTTAAGGCCGAACATCAAAGGCCCGGAGGGTTATTGCAACCTTTAGAAATTCCAGTTTGGAAGCGGGACAAAATTTCCATGGATTTTATAGATGGCCTTCCCCGTTCTCGTTCGGGTCATGATAGCTTATGGGTAATTGTTGATAGACTTACTAAATCCGCCCATTTTATTCCCGTTCGGTCTAACCGAACCGTTCCTCTTTTAGCCAAACTCTTTATTAAAGAGATTGTTAAATTGCATGGAGTTCCTACTTCAATTGTTAGTGATCGTGATCCATTGTTTACTAGTGGATTTTGGAAGAGTCTTCAAAAAGCTTTGGGAACGAAGCTTAATTTTAGCACCGCTTATCATCCCCAGTCTGATGGACAAACCGAGCGTGTGAATCAAACTCTTGAAGATCTTCTTCGTGCTTGTGTTCTTGATTTTGGTAGAAGTTGGGAAGACCATATTTCACTTGTTGAATTTTTCTATAATAATAGCTTCCAATCTAGTATTGGTATGGCACCTTTTGAGGCACTTTATGGAAGGCCATGCCGATCTCCTTCTTGTTGGCTTGAGGCCGGTGAGAAGTTGGCTTTAGGTCCAGATTTTATTCGTGATTCCACAGAAAAAATTGATCTTATTCGTCATAGGATGAAAGAAGCCCAGAGTAGACAAAAATCCTATGCCGATAACCGGAGAAGGAAGTTAGAATTTTCTGTGGGAGATCTTGTGTTCATTCGTGTTTCACCTATGAAAGGTGTTGTACGTTTCAGTCGATCGGGAAAACTTGTGCCTCGATATATTGGGCCATTTCCTATCACCGAACGTATTGGTTCCATGGCTTATCGCCTTTTATTACCGGCTCAGCTTTCTGCTATTCATGACGTGTTTCACGTTTCTCAACTTCGAAAATGTCTTCGAAATTCCGATTCTATTCTTGAGCCCGGTGTTGTGGAAGAGATTGAAGTTTCGCCTAATTTGACTTATGAGCAACATCCTATTCGTATCATTGCTTCGGAAGTCAAACGACTTCGAAATAAAGATGTTCCGCTTGTTAAAGTTCAATGGTCTCCAAATCCTAAGGATTGTTCTTGGGAATCTAGAGAGTACATCGAGCGTACACATCCGGACTTACTTTCTTGTGCTCTTTGAGGTGAACTTCTTATTTCAAACTTCTTTTGTGTTGAATATGCTTTTATGGTTGTCATTATGTATCTTCTTCTTGTAATATTGCGAGGACGCAATTTCTTTAAGGAGGAGAGTCTGTAACAACCCGCATATTTGTCGATTTTATATTTAAATATTTTATTTAAATATTTTATCGTTAGTCGGATTTTAGTCCGAAAAGCTACTTTTTGCATACGGTCGAATTAGGGCTCGGGACCACTCCCATTGAGTTTAAAATGCCATTTGCGACCTTTTTGAGTATAAGCTTCGATATGTTTGGAGAAAGTTGATTTCTGCTACTTTTTACTTTGGGTTTGGTTTTTGGGCTCAACCCTATGTTAACTTATGCTCAAATCTGAGCCACTCTTCCCCACTCACCCTCATTCTCTTCTCATTTCAGTTTTTAGAGTGTTAATGGTGGGAGAGATTGGAAATTAAAATTCCAAAACCCTAGTTTCTCTTGCAAATCAAATTCCTTGCTCCAAACTCAAGAAGAACCCATTGGTAAGCTTCTCTTCTTCTTCTCCAACTTATTCTCTTACCAATTTCAGAAATTCCTAAACCTAATCTTGGGAATGTTCTTGTTTTTGAGCTTAGATTCAAGCTCATTTGGGTTGTGTTGAAGAGAGGTTGGTTCTCCAATTGCTTTCAAGCTTCTTCTTGTTCGATTTTGTGAAAAGGTGAGATTTTTTTATCTCACCTCTATGACTATAATTACCTTTGGTTGTTGGGTATGAATTCCTAACACTTCTTCACGTGCATTTGCTCTTGATTTGGATTGGTTTTGTGAATACTCCAATTTTTGGGTTTTTTAAACCAAATTTTGGTAAAATCCTTTTATGGATGTTTGATCATGCTTTTAGTGATGCACCGAGGAGCATATAGGGCCGGGTTGCCGATTGGCATAAACCCTTAGAGCCAATGTTCGTCCGATTGCATTTTGGAAGAGTTTGCTGTTCATTTGTATAAGGCAGAAAAACAGCCCAGGCATGATTCAGTCGACTGAAATCTCTGTTCAGTCGACTGAACCTGAAACCCGAGAGTTTCCAGGCATGATTCAGTCGATTGAAAAATTCTGCACAGTCGACTGAAACTGGAAACAGAAAGTTTCCTGAACCTGGAAAATTTCCATGTACAGGGTCAGTCGACTGAAAAACTCTGTTCAGTCGACTGAACCTGCTGTTTGAGTCCAATTTGCCTTTTTGGATTGAAATTCCAATTTAAATCGATTCGTGATAATCCTATTTGTTGTTATCATCTATTGTGACTTCAATGACTCTTTTTAGGGATTTTTGAATATCCATTTCGATGGATCCTTTATCGATTTCGTTGGATTTTATTCACGTCCTCGTATGTGAATTTTTGTGATTGATTGTTCTTACAATCTTCTTCGTGATTTGTCACTTTAAAAATATAAAGGTTTTCTATACTAGTAGTAAATATCAAAACTCTTTCCTCAAACGATTTCAATACTATTTTAATACCAAATTCGTTTATAAAACAGTTTTCCAATCTATTAGTATAAACAAACCTTTACCTCACTCGTATGAGAAATCTAATTAAACGGCTTAGTAAAACAAGTGGTATGAAACGCTCGCGTTTACTTTGTCGGTTAATTCTTGGACTTGTTCGATTGAACCTCTTGTGACAATTTTCTAGTGGAGATTTACAGTTTGTTCGTAAATATTTAAGTTAAGCAAGTGGTTATGGGACATGAAGCTAAACTCATTTATTTACTAGCTTAGTGTAATCGACACTTCTCGCTGATCATGACGATCATCCTTGTGATTTAGACTAGCAATGTGCGATGTCTCTTTGTCTGCGAGGGAGACTAAACCCCGTTTTGTGGAGTTTCGACTCAATTTGTGATGGGGTAGCAACCCATGAACTTCGGGCCGTTTGTGGAGCTTCGGTTCAGTTTGTGATGGTTAGCGACCATGGAATTAGCGTTCCGTTTGTGATACACGTGTTGGTGAGCTTTATGCTTCCGTTTGTGATAGGCCTCTTCCCCCCTTTGTGATTTCTGGATTTCTTGTGTAGATTCCTAGAATTTGTGTTTCACCAATTTTCGTGATTTCCATTGATAAGTTTTATCAATATTTGTGCATTGGTGAATTTGTGTGTCATTGACTTTTGTGATTTCTGGATTTCTTGTGTAGTCTTCTGGAATTAGTGTGTCATTGACTTTTGTGATTTCTGGATTTCTTGTGTAGTCTTCTGGAATTAGTGTGTCATTGACTTTTGTGATTTCTGGATTTCTTGTGTAGTCTTCTGGAATTAGTGTGTCATTGACTTTTGGGATTGACATTGATATTATCGTCAATATTTATGGTATGGTGAACGAAATTAGGAGTATGACGTTTCTTTGATTCTTGTGTAGATTTGGTGACATTGATTAATCTTTTGATGATTATCAACTAAGTATATATGTGTATATATATATATATATATATATATATATCACAGCTTGGCATTGTGATTATTATGTGTTTAGTCATATCTCTCATTCTATATCGTTTCATCTGATATTTATAGTTAGACTGATCCGTTTATTATTTTCTTATTAAATAATACTCGGGTCAGACCGAGATGTTGCAGGTGCTTCTGCTTGACTTCTCATCCGGGATTAACTCCTTGACTTTTGGGTTAACTACTAGATTAGTAGTTATTTTGTTGTATACATTTGAGATATAGACTCCTTAATGTATACTTATTCTTTTGTGTAGTTCGTGTAACTATTCGTTCGTGATATTGTGGATCTTTTTAGACCACTACTCCGATGTACACTTTCTAGTGTAGTATTCATATCTTATTCCGCCTTTGTGATATGAATTGTCTGTGACTGATTTGTGTTATGCTTATTTCTATATTTGTTTTCCGAAGGATTTATATAGCCACCGTGTAGTAGCTTTGAGTTTGTGTCGGTATGTCGGATTTCCTCTTGAAATAGAATGCATGTTATATTATCTGACATATCGGTGCTCGCGCAAAGAAATTACATGGATGGTCGCTCCTCAACAGCCTTATTCTCCGTGCTAGTCGACAGCATTCACCGTAATGTTCTTGGCTAGCGTGGGTATAGAGGTGGGGCGTCACACCAATGGAAACCGCCATGTTGATTTAACCGCTCTGGACGGACCGTGTAAACAATTGCAACCCAAATTCCTTAACCCGGATTCACTTAAAATTGAAAACAAAAATAAATCAGCTGGTAATTAATACAGTGGTTGGGAGCTAGTAGCTAGAAGTTGCTTGAGAATATGTGTAAACGTTTGGGATTTCGGTGGGAAGTTTGGGAAATGCACGTGACACTTGAGAAAATTTATTTACTGATACTATATTTTAAAGTTAAAAGAATTCACTGCTTCTATTCTCACATTTTTCAAGCTTCGGGTAAACACCTCTCCTCCTTTCTCTTCATCATATTTTCGTTTCTTCTGTAAAAAAATAATACAAATGAGAGTATGGCCGAAACATGCACTTGCCTTACCCCTCTTCACTCACTGCCTCTCCTTCCTCTTATTCTTTGTTTTCCTTCATACTCGTTTCTGTAAAAAAAAAAACTTGCAAGCAAAAAGGAAAAAAAAAACAAACAGAGAATGGCCGAAGCCAACTCAACACGCCCAGGCCGAAACAAAACTCCACTCCTCTTTTTTTCACCATAAACAAGCCCTCCCTCCACTTGCCACCTACCTGAAGCCGATCCCTTCCATCATTCTGCGTATGAAATTTGCGGCGTTGGAGTTGTGTGCATGATGTATTTTGTGTGTGCAAATATTGATTGAGTGTAAATGTGTTTAGTGGGTTGCATGCATGTACCGTGTGTGTATGGTGTGTGCGTGTTGGGTGCTTGGTTGTGTGTGAGTGCTGTGTGTTTGTGTGTGCGTGTGTTGTGTACAAAAAAAGAAAAGGAAAGATGGGTTGGAACTGGAAGCGTGAGAGAACGAAGAAGAAAAGAGGGGGAAGGTAGATGGAACATGTACAACCTGTACATGCGTGCGCGAGTGAGGGGAGGGGGTTTGCTGCAATTTTTTTTGTCTCGACCCGAAAAAAAAATATGAAAAAAAGAAAAAAAAAGAAAGTGAAAGAGCTACGTGCATCATGGGTGGGTTCATGCGTGAGTGTAAATGTGCTCACTTTGCATTCTTTGGCCTTGCGCATGCGTATACTATAAAAAAAAGAAATTGAACGGTATCAATTTGTTGAGTAAATAGTAACCGTTTTTTCTTTCTGTTGTTGCAGCAACCGACTGAGTTTCTTTTTGCGGCAGCATCGATCTCTCAGCTTTTGTTCTTTTCTCCGTCGTCGGTAAGTGCATTTATATAAATTTATAAATTATATACAAACATTCATTGTATTAATATCATTTTCTTTTGTCGATATTACAGTGTCCGTTGTTCGCATTGTACCGACTCTATTCGTGCTTCTTCTTGCTTTGGGTCAATTTCTTAATCCACGAAAGGTGAATTAATTTTTCACGACTATATTCTTATACAAGCTTGATTTATGAATGATTGCTATGTGATGTTGTATTGGATGTTAATTGTTATTGTTAAGTGATAAATAATATGCAAGTTGAAATCGATATAGGATAATTAATTTTTTTTAAATGGATTATATATGTTGAATATTGATTTGTTAAACTTGGCCCCTTCATATGTTGAATATTGATTTGTTAAACTTGACGCCTTCATATGTTGAATATTGATTAGTTAAACTTGACCCTTTTAATTGTTAATTAAATTGACACGTAGAAAATTGTTAATTACACTTTGAACCTTTAAACGTATATTGGATTGAAACTGAACGACAAGTGAAAACCGTAATGTAATAATCTTTAATGTACGTGAAATGATAGTGTAGTATCTAGGAATAATTATATTAATTTACATAAATGATAAATGTAAATTAATATGATTATTTCGGGATTATTTAAATAAATTGTTGAATTGTTATGTATGGATGCTATTGCTTGTTTATTTACTTTGACACCATCCCAGTTATCACACTACAAGTTCCCTTTGTATGCTTTGATTTGAATTGAAATGGAATAGGGTTGAAATGATAGATACCCAAATAACTTTGAATTAGGATAGAAAATAAAAATAAAACCGATTGGTCAATATTTTGATTTAAAATAAAATAAAGTTTATTTGACTAATAACATGGTTTTGAATAAAATTGGAATTTAATTTCGAATGAATGTAGATGTGAATATTTGGATTTGAAACAAATAATAGCGTCGTAATTGACAAAAGAACATTGTTTAAAATTTAATTATTTAATAATTAAATTAGAATTATTTGACAATTAATTTTGAAGTTATTAACAACTAAGTTTTGAAATTATTAATAATTAAGTTTTGAAATTAGTAATAATTAATTTGGAATTATTATTAATTATTTGAAATCATTAATAACTAAGTTTGAAATTATTAATAATTAAGTTTTTAAAATTATTAATAATCTAGTTTGGAATTAGTGATAATTAAGATTTGAATTTATTTGATAATTTGATGAGATTGAATTATTTAATAATTAAATTGAATTGAATTTTCTTGTTAAGAGGAATTGAAATTTTGAATAAGTGAGACTAAGTTTCTTTAATTTGAGTTTTGAAATTTGTAACTAAGGAAATAAATAAATGAAATTGAATTTCTTTAACAAGAAATAAAATGTGTTTATCAAAACAAATGAAAAACTTGTAATTTAACGAATTGGATTCGACAAAATTTAATTTAAAATAAATTAGTAAGCTTTGATAATGAAGTTGACCTTAAGAAAGTAATGTAATGAATTGGAAATTTAATTGAAATTGTTTTAATGATAAATTAATATAATGAATATCGAATGAAATCGATAAATGAGTTTAAATCAATTTGAACATTAAATTAAGTTAAATGATTATGGAATGAACTTATATACGAAATGAAATGAATATTTGAATTGTGATAAATTAAAACTTTGAAATTGAATTATAGAAATTTGAAATGAAATTGTGAAGTTATTAAACGTAAAACTTTGGAATTTGATTTAGAAAGACTAATAAAATGTTGAATTACGAATTTTAATTGAAATTGAAATTGATTCGGTTTTGAAATACATTAAACGACCAATCGGTGTTAAAATTATGAAAGTTATTAAAGAGAATTGGAATCGTTAGGGACATACTCACTGTCTAAACCAAAAACCACTTTAATAACTATACGCGGAGTGTGATCCAGAATGAAGTGGTTGGAATGGCGTATGCGATGACTGAAGAAAGAGAACGATAATGGATAGCCTTGACACTTGTGTCAAATTGGAAATGACTAAAACAGGAGCCGTGCCGGGCCAAATGGGCTTAGCTACCTCGAGCGAACACACTTCTTCGTGAACTACTCATTTACTTTGTGATTGATTGGTGCGCACCATTGAATTTGGAGTGTTGTTTTACGGTGTTGCGGTCATTGCGGCGATGCGTTCTCACCAGTCCAGATCAGGCAAACGATAGTTTCACTACCTTGGGTATTGCCTCATGTGCCTTGTCATATTTGTATTTCCATATACGCGACCACTACGATTTTGTTTTGTATTATACCTATGGAGTACTCCTTGATATCCCACTAGTTTACGGTGGAGTTTACAGTGCTGTATAGACTATAATGCTATCTGAAATGTGTTAAGGGGGACAATGGTAACGCCTTAACACTATTTTGATATTTTACTTTACTGTTAGACATTATCTATTTATCGTGCACTATTATGTATAAATAGTTTAATGGATCCTTAAAGATGTTATTCCATTCATCTTTGAGTTATTGTTATTTGAATTCGAACCATATTATCTGTATAAGAATATATGTCCTGATTCGAGTGTTTGTTTGTGCATATGCTCGGATCAGACTGAGGATTGTTGTTGCTGTTTCTACTTGGAGCTAAAGACCGAAGACTATCATTATCTTATCTTATCAGTATTGATCTTTCTTTTCAGACTATTGGACATCTATGTTGTTGTATTTTATTTTATCTGAGACATTGTTGTATTAATGGGTAGCTTCATGAACTACTCTTATGACTATGTTGTATTTTCCGCTGCACTGTTCTGTGATGTTATATTTCTGTGATTCTGTGATGATTCTCATTTATATATATACTCCATTATGATTCGTGTTTGTATTATTTAAGTTGACAAGTATGGAATATCGTCAATTTAAATGGTACAAATATACGGGTTGTTACAGTTGGTATCAGAGCTTTGGTTCCCGATAACCTTAGCCTGTGGAGTTTAATGCTCATTAGAGATAGGGTAAACATACCCTAGAATGAGGAGAATCATTTCAGAATCCATATCCTTTGATTCCATTCTTCTTATTGAATTCATTCGATTTGAATTTCTTTAAGTTCCATAGATTTCTATCTTTGATTCTAAAATCACTTTTGGTATTCCAGGATGGCTACCATAAGAAATGTTAGAGGCAGGGGTAGGGGAAATGCTCCTGAACCACATGTCCCAGCTCCCGCAGTCAGATTCTCCACTCGTAGCAAGGAGTACACTCAACTTGGCGGAGTCAAATTCACTGGCTCCGAGAGTATCATTGAAGCACAGCAATGGCTAAAGAGTTTGGAGAGGATCTTTACTGGCGTAGAGATCACAGGTGCTCAGAAGCGTAAGTTGGCCGCTTGGCAGCTTCAGGATGCTGCACAGGATTGGTGGGAGTCAGTCACTTCTCGTACTGATGAGTAAACCATCACTTGGGCCCAGTTTAGGTAGTAATCTATCTAAATTTATCTAAATAAAATTTCCTCTATCTCGTCAAATTTTTGACTTATTTTTATATCACTTATAAATAGGGATTCCTTTGTGGCCCAGTGGATGCCAGCTGCTGGGAAGGCCCAACTCTATCGGTCTTTTATGGGTCTCAAGTTAGGCAACATGACCTTCACTGAGTATGAAAAGAAATTCAATGAATTATCTAAGTTCGGACCTGGCATGATTGATACACCTCTGCTTAAGAATGAGAAGTTCATACATGGCGCACGCCTTGAGTATTACGAGCTCCTTGCCGCTCATGTCCATGGAACTTTCACTGAGTTGATGGATTTTGCTCTTTGATATGAGGGTAAGCCAAAGGGAACATCATTCACTAAGGCTCCATCTACTCAGCCATCCTCTAGTCAGACTGGGAAGAGAAAGCTAAATTTTGAGTAACAGAAGAAGAACTGGCAGAAGAAATCCGGGCTTGGCTATTCTCAGAAGAAGCCCATTGACCTATCATCTATTACTTGCTTCAACTGCAACCAAAAATGTCATTATGCTAGTAGCTGCGCATCTCCAAAAGGCGCAGCTGTTCCGCCACTGGCACAGATGACTAGGAGGGATGCGTGTCATATCTGCTTACAACCTGAACACTTGAAGAAAGACTGCCCAACACAGAAGAGAGGTACACCATCAGGAGTCTTTGCTCTTTCCACACCTGCCCCGGAAGTTCCTTCCCCGGAAGTTCCTGATAATCAAGGTACTTTGCAAAGTACTTTTATGTTGCATACCTTGCCTGTTAGAGTTCTATTTAACACTGGAGCAACACACAGCTTCATATCTATTGATTTATGTAATAAACTTGGTTTGGAACCCACTCTTGCATCTATTTCCTTATGTGTATCTAACCCTATTGGAGGGCCCGCTAGCCTCAAAAGGGTTTGCAAATATGTCACTCTAATGCATGGCAGTCACTGTTTTACTTGGGATTTTTATGTCCTTGGATTCGAGGCATTCGATATACTATTAGGCATTGATTGGCTGTGAAAGTTTGAAGCCGTTATCTCATACAAAGCTCGAAACGTCTCTCTTATTGACGACAAGAGTATGCCTTTAGTCATTAAAGGCAAATCACCTTAAGAATATGCTGGGAGTTTTATTTTTTTCTCTTGACTCTCATCCAAATGAACTAAGCTCTTCTCCAGTGGTCCAATTCTTTTCTGATGTATTTGGAGAAGTCAATTCTCTACCACCTCCACGGAAATCGAATTCCACATCGACCTTATTCCTGGTGCACGACCAGTAGTTCTTCCTCCAAGGAGAATGGCTCCTAAAGAAAAGGCAGAGTTGAATGTTCAAATTGAAGATTTATTTTCTAAAGGCTTGATTCGGCGCAGTCATTCAGAATGGGGTGCTGCAGTTGTATTTGTCACCAAATCTGATGGCTTACTCAGTATGTGTGTGGACTATAGAGAGCTAAACAAGCTCACACACAAGAACAGGAACCCGATGCCCCACATCAACGATCTATTCGATCAGCTTCATGGAGCTAAAGTCTTCTCTCAACTTGATTTGGCTACTGGCTTTCGTCAACTCAGAATCGCTGAGGATAGTATTCCTAAAACAGTATTCCGCACTGAAAATGGTTTCTATGAATGGCTAGTTATGCCGTTCGGCCTCACTTATGCTCCAGCTTATTTCGTCGACTTGATGAATAGAGTTTTCCGGGATGTTCTTAACAAATTTGTTCTTGTTTTCATCGATGATATTCTCGTCTTCTCTAAAGATGAGAAGGAGCATAGGTCACATTTAGCTTTTGTTCTTGAAACTCTTCGCAGACATCAGCTTAAAGCCAAGTTTTCTAAATACCACTTTTGGAGAGAGGAAGTTCGTTTTCTTGGCCATATTGTTTCGGAGAATGGGATTTTGGTCGATCCAGCTAAGATCACCGTAATCAATGTAAGTTATATTCTTACTTGTCAATTCTATCTAATTAGCTTATCAATATCTAAATTCGAATCCTTGGAATTTGCAGGATTGGGAGACTCCCAAAACTCCTACAGATATCCGTAGTTTCTTGGGTTTGGCTGGCTATTATCGCAGATTTATAGAAAACTTCGCCCGTATTGCCGCCCCACTTACCGCACTGACCAGAAAGAATGTGAAATTTATTTGGAGTGAAAAGTGCGAAGAATCTTTCAATGAGATGAAGCGGAAGTTGACCTCTGCCCCAGTTCTTACAGTTATTGATGGTAGCGAAGGATTGACCGTCCACACCGATGCTTGTCGCGATGGATTAGGATGGTTTTAATGTAGAAAGGAAAGGTTATTGCCTATGCGGATCGTCAGTTAAAGACCCATGAAGCAAATTACACAACTCACGATCTAGAGCTTCTTGCGGTTGTATTTGCTCTTAAGCTATGGAGGCACTATCTATTGGGAACCAAATTCGAGTTATTCACTGACCATAAGTCATTGAGATATATTTTCTCGCAAAAGGATTCGAATCAGAAACAAGTCCGATGGCTCGAATTCTTAGCTGCATATGATCTTGATATTAATTACACTCCAGGGAAAGCAAATGCCGTAGCCGATGCTTTGAGCAGAAATCAAGCGATGGCATGTTGTAATCTTGTTGAAGGAATGTTATTCTAGCTTTCCGTCTCCCCAGCTCTGATGGATCGCATTATAGCCAAGCAATACGAGGACACTTTGCTTTATCGCATCAAAGAAATAGTTATCGGAAGAGTTGGAAATGCTGATAATAAATTGGGTGCACATGTTGATAGTAATGGAGTCTTGAGAATTGATAATCACATTTGTGTCCCTATGTTGATGGTCTTAGGCAGGAAGTGCTGAGAGAAAACCATCAATCTTCACTTTCATTTCATCCTGGTGTCACTAAAATGTACCAGAATATGAAGAAGTTATATTGGTGGAGTGGGATGAAGCGCGATATCTCTACATATGTTAGTAGATGCACAACTTGCCAACAAGTTAAAGCCGACCACAGAAAGATAGCTGGTTTGCTTCAACCATTAGAGATTCCAGGATGGAAGTGGGAGCAGATTTCTATGGACTTTATTGATAGACTGCCAAGGACTAGAAAGGGTAACGAAAGCATATGGGTGATTGTCGACAGACTGACGAAGTCCGCTCACTTTATTCCAGTCAAGTCCACTCGTACTGCTTCGAGTTTGGCAGTGATATATATGAGAGAAATTGTTAAACTTCATGGTGTACCATCTAGTATCGTATGCGATCGAGATCCTATTTTCACTAGTAAATTCTGGAAATCATTTCAGGATACTTTGGGCACCAAACTGAATCTGAGCACAGCATATTATCCTCAGACAGATGGCCAAACTGAGAGGGTGAATCAGATTTTGGAAGACCTTCTCCGAGCTTGTATTATTGATTTTGATGGATCTTGGGAAGACAATTTTCACTTGGTTGAATTCACTTATAATAATAGTTACCAGGTAAAGAAATTGAAATTCAAATTTGAATAAGTATATTTGAAATTGAATTAATCATCTTTGATAAACCAGGCAAGCGTTGGTATGGCACCGTTCGAAGCCTTATATGGACGGCCGTGCAAATCGCCAGCTTGTTGGATTGAGTCTGGAAATCGATTAGTGCTTGGTCCAGAAATAATTATGGAAGCTTCTGAAAAAATTAAAGAAATTAGAAAGTAGATAAAGACGGCACAGGATAGACAGAAGAGCTACGCTGACAAGAGGAGAAGAGATCTCGAATTCAGTGTAGGAGACAAAGTATTTCTGAAAGTGTCGCCTTTGAAGAATATTGTTCTATTTGGAAGGAAAGGAAAGCTTTCTCCCAGATTTGTTGTTCCGTTTGAGATCACGGAAAGAGTCGGAACATTGGCCTATAGAGTTGCATTACCAGAGAAGTTCGCCGGTGTGCACAACGTGTTCCACGTCTCACATCTGCGCAAAATTGTGCACGGTCCATCGATGACCATCCCTACTGCTCAGTTGGAAGAGATAGTTATCGAGCATGACTTGACTATTGAGCGAAAGCCGCTTCGAATAGTCGATCGTGAGACAAAGCAACTCAGAAGGAAGTCGGTAAATCTCATCAAAGTACAGTGGAGTGCAGATGAGCGAGATTGCACATGGGAGACTGAGAATAGTATTCGGGATTCAAACCTCGAATTACTAATTTCAGGTATAATTCAAATTTCTTAAAATCTATCTTGACTTTTCTGTTTACTTCATTCCTACTTCACTTGTCTCGTTCCTTTTCGAGGACGAAAAATTTTGAGTGGGGGAGATTGTAGCGACCATGAATTTCCGACCCAGTTTAAAATTTTAAATCCATCGTTTTAGTATAAAATTTTTGAATAAACGATCTCAGTTAATGTCCAAACTTTATTTATGACATACGTCTAGTTAGAAATGAATATAGAAAAATTTTCGTCGGAAAATATTACAGTAAATTTCGTTCGCGTTTTACTGTATATCAGTTCATATAAAGCTGCGTAAAATTTATCTTTCAAATCCAAATATTTTTACATAGTTATATTGTAAAAATTATTATGATCAAGATTATGTAATTCATTTCATCAAAAAACGTCATCGCCTGTTCCATTTAAATTGTTTTGCAAAACGAATAATTTAAGCGGCGTAAATTCGTATTTTAATAAAACTACCGTATCACAATAATCCGTGTACCGTTGGAAGCACGTCGTCGCACTGATCAAAATGGTATATTTATTCGTGCTAATCGGAGTCCGACGGAAACCGCTGCGTTGATTTAGCCATTCCGAACGGACCGTGTAAACTATTGCAACCTAAATTCCTTAACCCGGATTCGCTTAAAATTGAAAACAAAAATAAATCAGCTGGTAATTAATACAGTAGTTGGGAGCTAGTAGCTAGGAGTTGGTTGGGAATATGTGTAAACGTTTGGAATTTTGGTGGGAAATTTGGGAAATGCACGTGACACTTGAGAAAATTTATTTACTGATACTATATTTTAAAGTTAAAAGAGTTCACTGCTTCTATTCTCACATTTTTCAGGCTTCAGGCAAACACCTCTCCTCCTTTCTCTTCCTCATATATTCATTTCTTCTGTAAAAAAATATACAAATGAGAGTATGACCGAAACATGCACTTGCCTCACCCCTCTTCACTCACTGCCTCTCCTTCCTCTTATTCTTTGTTTTCCTTCATACTCGATTCCGTAAAAAAAAAAAACTTGCAAGCAAAAAGAAAAAAAACAAACAGAGAATGGCCGAAGCCAACTCAACACGTCCAGGCCGAAACAAAACTCCACTCCCCTTTTTTCACCACAAACAAGCCCTCCCTCCACTTGCCACCTACCTGAAGCCGATCCACTTCATCATTCTGTGTATGAAATTTGCGGCGTTGGAGTTGTGTGCGTGATGTATTTTGTGTGTGCAAATATTGATTGAGTGTAAATGTGTTTAGTGGGTTGCATGCATGTACGTGTGTGTATGGCGTGTGCGTGCTGGGTGCTTGGTTGTGTGTGAGCGCTGTGTGTTTGTGTGTGCGTGTGTTGTGTAGAAAAAAAGGAAAGATGGGTTGGAACTGGAAGCGTGAGAGAATGAAGAAGAAAAGAGGGGAAGGTAGATGGAACATGTACAACCTGTACATGCATGCGTGAGCGAGGGGAGGGGGTTTGCTGCAATTTTTTTTGTCTCGGCCCGAAAATAAAAATATGAAAAAAAATAAAAATAAAAAGTGAAAGAGTTACGTGCATGAAGGGTGGGTTCAGGCGTGAGTGTAAATGTGCTCACTTTGTATTCTTTGGCCTTGCGCATGCGTATACTATAAAAAATAAAAAAATAAAAAGAAGAAAAAGAAAATGAAAGAGAAAAAAAAGAAAATGAAATTGAACGGTTTCGATTTGTTGAGTAAATAGTAACCGTTTTTTTCTTTCTCTGTTGTTGCAGCAACCGACTGAGTTTCTTTTTGCGGCAGCATCGATCTCTCAGCTTTTGTTCTTTTCTCCATCTTCAGTAAGCACATTTATATAAATTTATAAATTATATACAAACGTTCATTGCATTAATATCGTTTTCTTTTGTCGATATTACAGTGTCCGTTGTTCGTATTGTACCGACTCTATTCGTGCTTCTTCTTGCTTTGGGTCAATTTCTTTATCCACGAAAGGTGAATTAATTTTTCACGACTATTTTCTTATACAAGCTTGATTTATGGATGATTGCTATGTGATGTTGTATTGGATGTTAATTGTTATTGTTAAGTGATAAATAATATGCAAGTTGAAATCGGTATAGGATAATTAACAAATTTAAAATGGATTATATATGTTGAATATTTATTTGTTCAACTTGACCTCTTCATATGTTGAATATTGATTTGTTAAACTTGACCCCTTCATATGTTGAATATTGATTAGTTAAACTTGACCCTTTTAATTGTTAATTAAATTAACACGTAGAAATTTGTTAATTACACTTTGAACCTTTAAACGTATATTGGATTGAAACTGAACGACAAGTGAAAACCGTAATGTAATAATCTTTAATCTACATGAAATGATAGTGTAGATTCTAGGAATAATTGTATTAATTTACATAAATAATAAATGTAAATTAATACGATTATTTCGGGATTATTTAAATAAATTGTTGAATTGTTATGTATGGATGTTATTGCTTATTTATTTACTTTGACACCATCCCAGTTATCACACTGCAAGTTCCCTTTGTATGCTTTGATTTGAATTGAAATGGAATCGGGTTAAAATGATAGATACCCAAATAACATTGAATTAGGATAGAAAATTAAATTAAAACCGATTGGTCAATGTTTTGATTTAAAATAAAATAAGGTTTATTTGACTAATAACATGGTTTTGAGTAAAATTGGAATTTAATTTTGAATGAATGTAAATGTGAATATTTGTATTTGAAACAAATAATAGTGTCGTAATTGACAAAAGAAAATTGTTTAAAATTTAATTATTTAATAATTGAATTAGAATTATTTGATAATTAATTTTGAAGTTATTAATAACTAAGTTTTGAAATTATTAATAATTAAGTTTTGAAATTAGTAATAATTAATTTGGAATTATTAATAATTATTTGAAATCATTAATAATTAAGTTTGAAATTATTAATAATTAAGTTTTTAAAATTATTAATAATTAAGTTTAGGATTAGTGATAATTAAGATTTGAATTTGTTTGATAATTTGATGAGATTGAATTATTTAATAATTAAATTGAATTGAATTTTCTTATTAAGAGGAATTGAAATTTTGAATAAGTGAGACTAAGTTTCTTTAATTTGAGTTTTGAAATTTGTAACGAAGGAAATAAATAAATGAAATTGAATTTCTTTAACAAGAAATAAAATGTGTTTATCAAAACAAATGAAAGACTTGTAATTTAAAGAATTGGATTCGACAAAATTTAATTTAAAATAAATTAGTAAACTTTGATAATGAAGTTGAACTTAAGGAAGTAATGTAATGAATTGGAAATTTAATTGAAATTGTTTTAATGATAAATTAATATAATGTAAATCGAATGAAATCGATAAATGAGTTTAAATCAATTTGAACATTAAATTAAGTTAAATGATTATGGAATGAACTTATATACGAAATGAAATGAATATTTGAATTGTGATAAATTGAAACTTTGAAATTGAATTATAGAAATTTGAAATGAAATTGTGAAGTTATTAAATGTAAAATTTTGGAATTTGATTTCGAAGGACTAATAAAATGTTGAATTACGAATTTTAATTGAAATTGAAATTGATTCGGTATTGAAATACATTAAACGACCATTCGGTGTTAAAATTACGAAAGTTATTAAAGAGAACCGGAATCGGTTATGGACATACTCACTGTCTAAACCGAAAACCACTTTAATAACTATACGCGGAGTGTGATCCAGAATGAAGTGGTTGGAATGGCGTACGCGATGACTGAAGAAAGAGAACGATAATGGATAGCCTTGACACTTGTGTCAAATTGGAAATGACTAAAACAGGAGCCGTGCCGGGCCAAATGGGGTTAGCTACCTCGAGCGAACACACTTCTTCGTAAGCTACTCATTTACTTTGTGATTGATTGGTGCGCACCCTTGAATTTGTAGTGTTATTTCGTGGTGTTGCGATCGTTGCGGCGATGCGTTCTCACCAGTTCGGATCAGGCAAACGGTAGTTTCACTACCTTGGGTATTGCCTCATGTGCCTTGTCATACTTGTATTTCCATGTACGCGACCACTACGATTTTGTTTTGTATTATACCTATGGAGTACTCCTTGATATCCCACTAGTTTACGGTGGAGTTTACAGTGCTGTATAGACTATAATGCTATATGAAATGTGTTAAGGGGGACAATGGTAACGCCTTAACACTATTTTGATATTTTACTTTACTGTTAGACATTATCATTTATCGTACACTATTATGTATAAATAGTTTAACGGATCCTTAAAGATGTTATTCCATTCATCTTTGAGTTATTGTTATTTGAATTCGAACCTTATTATATGTATAAGAATATGTCCTGATTCGAGTGTTTGTTTGTGCATATGCTCGGATCAGACTGAGGATTGCTGTTGTTGTTTCTACTTGGAGCCGAAGACCGAAGACTATCATTATCTTATCTTGTCAGTATTGCTCTTTCTATTCAGACTATTGGACATCTATGTTGTTCTATTTTATTTTATCTGAGACATTGTTGTATTTATGGGTAGCTTCATGAACTACTCTTATGACTATGTTGTATTTTCCGCTGCACTATTCTGTGATGTTATATTTCTGTGATTCTGTGATGATTCTCATTTATATATACACTCCATTAATGATTCATGTTTGTATTATTTAAGTTGATAAGTATGGAATATCGTCAATTTAATTGGTACAAATATACGGGTTGTTACAGATGAACTCCGAATCTTTTAAAAAAAATTCCTTCGAATATCAAAGAAATCCTTACTCCAAACTACAAATCTTACTCGAGACGGTATTAGGTCTACAGTCTCGACAAATATACTTCCAACCTCAAACATATGGACCTCTTCCATTAGTGGTAGTCGTGATACACACACACACCACTATTCCATCTACCTCTAAAACTTATGTTGAAAAATCCGAACAGATAACCCAACAAATCAGGTATATATATATATATATATAGTTATATTTAAAAATTACAAGTACGCTCTCTCAAGAAAGACACCACTCCAGAGCCTAGGTATTCACTCAACCTAATGCTCTGATACTAGATGTAGCGACCCAACTTTCTATCTCCAGAAAGTCGCATCACTAATTAAGAAAGAAAGGGATAGAAGAAGAAAAGATAAGAAAAAAGAAACAGAACAACATCAGATTCTCACAGCGGAACGAATGAAATATAATATATCACATAAAATATTACATAGTTTCATATTACATCAGAGTACACAACTTATTCAATACATATTAGACAGTTATAAACATCTGTATAACTATACAACTCAAGTACACAAGATACAGATACAACACAAACACAACGGAACCATAATATATCTACACGTGGAAGCCTCCTGCTCCATATCTCCTCCAGAATTCGTCAAGCTAACCTGAATCACTTGACAACTCATACATAATATGAGTACCCAAGAGTTTAATAAAACAGAAAATAAACACTCGGGTCAGACAGGGGTTTGGTGTGAGTAAACGGGTTAAAATTGCTTAACTTTAGAAAAACCTTTGGAAAGAAAAGGTATCACGTAAGACTTCCCACACATAAATAGGGAAATTTTTTTACCTTACGCTAACCAAAACATTTGATAGGAAATCCAGTGATATTATAATAGTGTCTAGGGTTTTCAAAATAAAATACAGAAATAGCTGGAATACTTACATCTCACGTTCCAACATAGTTGGGCACAATCAAAACCGTACAGGAACTTATTGGATTTTGGATTCCATCAATGGCAGGCTACCGGGGTACCGCCCGTCACAGTACGTGGCCTAGATCACGGTACCGAGGATTACGCCCAATCCCCTACAACACAAGGCTGAGACCATTCCTTACTGAACAGTCTCGAGTAAGATCACCCTGTGGTTGGCGCGACCAACCACCCACTAAGCCGAAATAAAGGGACATCTAGACAGGAATGACCTCACCCTGAAATGGGTGCTATCCACCTAGCCTTGCGGCACTTCCCCTGTTTTTGCCATTCCAGATTGATGAGGCTTGAGGCTGCGATTAACTTTATAGAACACATCTATCTTAGAATGCTCATCGTCCACCTGACAATGTTTTGAAAGCATTCGATCCATACAAGTTCGTTCCGGGTTCGAACGAAACCGAGGGCACTATCTCGTTGCACTCATTTTGGAATCACCCTCAGAGTCAACGACCATAGCCCTTGCACTCTAATCACCATCTCGAACATATAAGTACTATTTCCATCAAACTCATCACGGAATCACACCTAGAGTTATACTGACGAATAGTCCTTACACCTCGAGTCTTTAGTAAGCTCCACTTGGATTCACGACCTAACGTTTAATTGGAATCGATGTGGTTTTCGGATATCCAAATATGGAAACCTGATTCCGGTCTCATCGAATCCAAACGCCATTTTAATGTCCAAGTTGTTTTAAGGGTTTTAAACAATTAAACTTATATCCCGGATGATATAAATAGATAGATGAATCACATTATCACAATAGATAATTCATATCAACATTCATCTCACAAAGCAGCATATCACATCACAGAGATATCCAAAACATCCATCAACATCCAATATCAATCATCCAATATCAATCAATCATTCATAAGCAGAATTGATTAACTCTCAATCAATTGGATTACCTAAATCCTTCTTCACTAATTTATTTCAAATAAATAAATAAATCGTCTCTTGATGATCTTCCTTAATTAATCTTCCTTGATAAATCATACATTAATTACACTCAAGCAATTATTCTTAACCATATACAGTAATTAACCTTTAATTACTTAATTACAATAATTAATGATCCTTTATTTACTTTCATTAATTAATCAACTATAATTAATTATATTAAACCTCAATTAATTACAATTAATTAATCACACTTTAATTAATCACTTTTATTAATGAACCTTGATTAATTCATTAATTAACTAATGATCCTTATTAATTAATAATTTCTTTAATAAATTAAATAATTTATTTATAA
The DNA here is from genome assembly GCA_030765085.1 of Allium cepa. Lineage (NCBI taxonomy): Eukaryota > Viridiplantae > Streptophyta > Magnoliopsida > Asparagales > Amaryllidaceae > Allium > Allium cepa. The sequence continues at coordinate 611,787,052 of CM060934.1, forward strand.
TTAATCGTCTCATTGATCATAAACAGTAATTAACAACTTGTAATTACTTATCATAATTAATTAACTTATTAATTAATTATATTAACCTTGATTAATTAATCTAATTAATTAATCTTTAATTACTTCATTAAGTAATTATTAATCAATTTAATTAACAAATAATCCTTAATTAATTACTTTATTAATTAATTACATTTTCAATTAATTACACTTGGTAATTAATCTTAAAATTAAACTCATTCATTAATTAATTAATCACATTAATTAATTAACTAAAATTAACTAAGTAATTAACCCTTAATTACTTGCATAAGTAATTATCTTCTAATTACTTCCATTAATAAATCTTGATTACTCTCTTAATTAATTACTTAACAAGTAATTAATCGCATCATTAATGATCCTTAATTCTTAAGTTAATTAATTACTCCATAATTGATTAACTTCAAACAGTTATATTAATTAATTCCTTAATTAATAACATCATATGATTATCCAATAATCATTTCCATTTAATTACTCCCATGAGTAATTTTCCACCAATTACTTCCATAAGTAATTACTTCTATTCTAAATTACATTCAATAATTAATCATTAATTACTTTATTAAGTAATTATACTTAATTAATCCATAGTTAAGTGATATTTAAAATTAAATAAACAATTAACTAATTATTTAAAATTAATTAAATAATTAAATAATTAACTTATTTCAACATTCTTAATTAATTAAGAAATTCCTTTATCTTAATTAATCTCTTTACTTATTAATAAATCACAATAAATTAGATATTCTTAAGTTCATATCCAATTTATTTAACCTTATTTATCTTCATAAATAAATAATTTGAACTTAACCAAATTTTAATAACTTAAAAACAAATTATTCTATTTGGGTTTCAAAATCATAATAATAACCTTATTTGAAAATAAGGCATTTAGAAATCAATTTTAAAATTTAAAACACTTTAGTTATCTAATTTTAAACTAATTCATTTTCAATATAAATTGAAAACTTTAGTTATTAAACATTACTTAAAAATTTCTTAAAACTTTGATTTAATACTTTAAACTCAAAACACTTCTTTTAAATTGAAATTCAAAATTTAATGAAGTTAATTACTTCAAAAAGAAATTATTTTAAACAAATTTAAAATAAATTCAATTAATACTTTCTAAAGTTTTGATTAACTTTATTTCAAAACAACAAACTTTAACTTATAAATTCATCTCCTTTGTAAAACTCGAACTTGTTTTTCATTTAGTTAACAGGTTTAAATCTGTAAACATTATCATTACAGTACTTAAAAAAACCACCCAAAATCTCGAGACAATCACCTGAATAACACGAGTCAGCCCCGAAGGCCAGCCCCAGATCCACCTACTTCGAGTCGACCTTCGAAAAACACGAGTGCTCCTTCGCGTTACAACTTGTCTTCCCAGTTCAAAAATTTTCCAGTGTACAGAACGTTCATGGTGCACATGCACCACCAACCCAAACAACTCCGACCATCAAACCGATCGTCGATCAACCACACGCGACCTTGACAACTCGTTCCTCACCCAGATCCAACAATCTATCACCAAATCGAAATTCAACCCACACATCGACTTTACTGCAGAAAGTTCGAACCACTAATCCCAATCACCGCCGACAAACATGACGTTGATGAACTTCTCCAGCCCCACCACCGAACCACCACAACACAAGCTACATCTCCCCCAAACGCGAAAAACTCCGGTCAAAAAACCAAGTCGCGACAGCCTCTACAGCCAAGCCGGAAACACAAACAAGCTAAACCCTAATCGACCCAAATCCCATCGATTCAACCATTGGAAAATTCAATTGTATTTTTTCCTTCATTAGCATCATGACAACATGCTTCGACCATAATTTCGACGCCGACCATCACGTCATTCGCCGTTAATTCACGATAAACCCAAAACCTTGAATTCAGATTTTCTCAGTATTTACAAGAGTAAAAATTATGATATTTACGCCTAAATTCATCATTTACAATTATTAACCTATTCTTGGAATCAAATTACAAAGTTACGCCTAAATTAATCTCTTTACTTATTAATAAATCATAATAAATTAAGTAATCTTAAGTTCATATCCAATTTATTTAACCTTATTTATCTTCATAAATAAATCATTTGAACTTAACCAAATTTTAATAACTTAAAAACAAATTATTCTATTTGGGTTTCAAAATCATAATAATAACCTTATTTGAAAATAAGGCATTTAGAAATCAACTTTAAAATTTAAAACACTTTAAATTATCTAATTTTAAACTTATTCATTTTCAATATAAATTGAAAACTTTAGTTATTAAACATTACTTAAAAATTTCTTAAAACTTTGTTTAATACTTCAAATTCAAAACACTTAATTAAATTGAAATTCAAAATTTAATGAAGTTAATTACTTCAAAAAGAAATTATTTTAAAAAAATTTAAAATTTAAAATAAATTCAATTAATACTTTCTAAAGTTTTGATTAACTTTATTTCAAAACAACAAACTTTAACTTATAAATTCATCTCCTTTATAAAACTTGAACTTGTTTTTCATTTAGTTAACAGGTTTAAATCTATAAACATTATCATTACAGTACTTAAAAAAAACCACCCAAAATCTCGAGACAATCACCTAAATAACACGGTCAGTCCCGAAGACTAACCCCAGATCCACCTACTTCGAGCCGACCTTCGAAAAACACGAGTGCTCCTTCGCGTCACAACTCGTCTTCCCTAGTTCACAAATTTTCCAGTGTACAGAACGTACACGGTGCACATGCACCACCAACCCAAACAACTCCGACCGTCAAACCGATCGCCGACCAACCACACGCGACCTCGATAACTCGTTCCTCAACCTAGATCAACAATCTATCACCAAATCGAAATTCGACCCACGCATCAACTTTACTACAGAAAGTTCGAACCACTAATCCCAATCACCGCCGATAAACATGATGTTGATGAACTTCGCCGTCCCTACTACAGAACCGCCACAACACGAGCTACATCTCCCCCAAACGTGAACAACTCCGTCAAAAAACCAAGTCGCGACAGCCTCTACAGCCAAGCCGAAAACACAAACAAGCTAAACCCTAATCGACCTAAATCCCATCGCATCAACCATTGAAAAAATTCAATTGTATTTTTCCCTTCATCAGCATCACGACAATGAGCTTCGACCACAATTTCAACGCCGACCATCACGTCATTCGCCGTGAATTCGCGATAAACCCAAAACCCTTCAATTCAGATTTTTTCAGTATTTACAAGACTAAAAATTATGATATTTGCGCCTTAATTCATCATTTACAATTATTAACCTATTCCTGGAATCAAACTACAAAGTTATGAGTGTTTATTTTTGACATGCAAATGATTCTTACTGTATATTCCCATTTAAAAATAATTTACTCAAATAAAAATCCTAATTCCATTTTTAAAATCATCCTTATACATTAACAAACAACTTCCATTTATATTTTGAAGATTAATGTTGATTTGATTTAGAGATTTGAATTTCTGAAAGCAAACATGGCCTGTGAAACATCAGAGAATATAATAGCTTTACACACAGACCCACTTCCACACATATATTCATACCAATTCAATTATATAAAAACTGAAAGGTTTCATGCAACATCAATAACAATTCAAAGATCAACACTTGATTAAAGATAGTCATGAATTAAACAGTTTTTAAAAATGTTTACTCACCATTAATTTTCAGAGCAGATAACAAAGCAGAGCAGATTTTATTACTTCCAGGCTTGAATATTTAATCTGGAAAGTGTTTTGATATGCTTTGCTGAAGAACTCTACTGCATGCCTAAATTGACTTGCTGATGAAAAAGAATCCTTGCATGCCTTCAAATTTGATTTAAAACTTGCTGTTGAACATCATTTGAATTGCAGTAAAGTTGAAGTAGCAGATTTTAATTAAATTCAGATTTTGATCATCATTTGCTTTTGCAGATTTGAAGTTGCACAGGATTTTATTTTGCTTTGCAGATTTTTCTTTTGGTTTTCCTTATCAGGTTTTGAGAAAATTTTCTGTTTTGAGAATAATTTCTGGTTGCCATTAATTTGAGTTAAGAAATGAAGACAAGGAAAAAGTGTTTGTGCAAGCTAAAAAAACTAGTTTTCTTCTTCATATGTTTAAAATTTTCAAATAAATGAAATGAAGGCCACTTGTTCTCAAGAATTAACACTTGTCACTATAATACATAATTTTCTTACAAGTGTTATTAAGATATCCTAACATGTTTACACATGTTACTTAAATAATTTTTAATAATTTTTTATTTAATTGAAATGTAAATATAAACTTACATATTTAATTAAATCACTAAATTAATAAATATAAGTTTACCTTTAAAAGAAAATATTCTAAAACTAATTATAACACAAAAATATTAATTTAAATCTAAAACATTTATATATATTCATTTATGATCATTTGAAATTTAAACATTTTAAAAAAAACAAAAAGAAAACTTTGATTAAATCCTATTTAAACTATCATATTTAAAATAAATGATTATCTTATATTTGAAAACAATTGAATACATCATAAATTATCTTTTGAAAAATATTAATTTTAAAATAAAGCTTCAATTACAATATATTCATACATATATAAATTATCAATAGATTAAATTAAATTTCAAAACAATTCCAAATTATAACATATACACAGATATATATTACAATTTGAAAATACAATCTTTATTTAAAACAAAAGATATTTCTATCCACAATATATATCAAATATATATTATAAATAGAATAAAATTATATTAACTTTGAAAAATAAATCTTATCCATTTTAAATTGTTAAAAAGACATTGATCAAAATTACCAGATTAAATATTTATTAACCTTAAAAAGATTAAATTTTACCAATTTAAATTAAAATTATAAAGAAAAATTATCAAATCAATTAAATTATTAATATAGATTATTAAATTTATATTGCCAAAAATTCCGGGTCGTTACACATGAAATGTATTTTTGAACAAAATGTTGTAACAGTTGTTATGCATTTTGACATTTGGAATTATTTGAAATAAATGGGTACTATTATTGTTATTATATTTTATTCCTTTCTCTTTGAGTTTTGGAAGAATAAATAGATGGCTCTATATACTTTTCCTTTTTACCAACTAACAGCCAGTTTTGGAATGGTCTTAATTTTCGATGAGCCTTTTCTAGATTGGAATTTAGGTTTGTTTCGGACTGGGCTGTTACATTAGTATTAAGCATATGTTACCCGATCAACTAGGAAAAGTATATGGATGAGTGGTGTATTTGTTATTTGAAAATACTTTTCAAAACCCTACTATGTATATGCATGCACACACACACACACACACACACACTTATTTTGAATTTACGCCCGACTCAATAAATTCTGACTATAGAAGTAATTACTACTATATTTTGAAAGGGTGGGCAAAGCAACTATGGGTTGGAAAAATAAATAGAGTTAAATCTATACTTTTTCGTAAGACCTAGACTACCTTATCTTTGGGGACCTATAAGCATATTAAATATTTGGGATAAGAATCATAGAAGGGAAGATAGTAACTTCGAAATTTAATAGGCAATGAATGTCAATAAGTGAGTTATAACAAATTAAATAGATTGAGGAGACCATCAAGGTAATCATGGGAAGATAAGGAAGAAGTTAAATTGGTAACATTGAATAAGAAAATAAATGTGTTTAGAAAACATCCGTTAAGACAGCAGCCATGTAATACAAACAAAGTGACATTTATGAGAGTAATGAATATAAATCTTAGGTAATAGTTAGATGTTATAAGACATAGTATTTGTAAACATACGGAAGTAAGGGATATAATAGTGAAACAAGCTTCCGTAAGAAAGTGTAAATTAATCACCACAAGGAGATATCTAGATATTTAAGATGATTGAGTTGGAAGTTCAAAGGGAATAACAATCAAAGCCAATTTTCAAAATCCTACCCTTTGAGAAAGAAAGTGGTAAAGAGATTTTTGAGAACTCCTTGAAAGTTTTAAATGAGCTTTTTCAAAAGATTATTAAGTGAAATCTTATGTGTTGTAAGTTGAAAATTCTCCACAGAAATTGATTTTTGACAGCTTTGGAAATATATTAATATTTGTAAAAAGTTCAGAAAGAAGCGGTGAAACATTTTAAAAACAAATGGCGGATGATTTTTAATTACTTAAAATGTTGAAAAAAATTGAATGTTCTCATTTATTAACTTTTCAATTTAAGAATTTTTTGAATTAAAAGTTTTCGAATTTTGGATTCATCGTTTTTTAATGATTTCTTCTATTTATAAGTTTGGAAGTTGTTACTTTGAAAAGAGCAAGGAAACTTGGAGATTTATAATTTATGAATAGTTAAATTAGAAAGTTCTAACTTAAAGGGATTTTTCGTTTTTAAATTTCTTAGTTTAAATTTATTGATCCAAATGTTTTCGGTCCAAAATTTTTTAACAAGGGATTTTACTTTTGAGAAATGCATTCCTACCTTGTAAAATTAGAGAATTTTTCCTTAAATTTCTTTTGAAGGGGTATACAAATTGAAAAGGCACTTGATGAAAATAGGATAGAACTAATAGAAGGTTAAGAATGTCTGATAAGGTAGATAGGAAGAACACTCCCATATAAGGAAATGTGAAGAATGATAGCTGAATTTAGATAGTGATAGATTGGAGATTTTAAATAAATGGACTAAAAGAGGAGTAATAGGAATAAGATAGGAGTTACCTTTGTCTACTACATTTTTTCGTCATTTGAAGTTATAAAAGTTGCATTTTCAATTCAAATACTGATCATTACTAAAAGAGTCGGGTACTTTTGGAAAGGCAGTTGTGTAAAGATGAGAATTATATATATATATTCTTTTCTTATCTCAATTTAAACCTTTTAAATAAGAATATTATTGGAATTGTTCAAAAAAGGATTACGAGGGATTTTAAAATTTTTGTACAAAATAACAAAAAGTATTTTGTTAAATAATAGTATATTTTGAGTAATAAGGCAATAAAAATTTATCTATATTTCAGATATAACTGTTATTTTGGAAATGATAATTCGTATAACTAGGAAACTCTTTGGAATAATAAAGGTCTAATTCATTATTTTGGAATGATAATTACGTTTTGAATGTTTTGTGTTAAAGATCCTACATTCAAAAAGGAGCAAGTCTTTATCAAAGTAAGTTGTTGAAAAGGGAAGTTTGGCATTTCCTTTATAAAAACCAAGCAGTCTTTGAATTCTATTAAAGGGATAAATAGTTCATGAAGAAAGTTTGAAAAGGAAAAATTATTTTGCACTTATATTGGATTAACAAATTTTGAATATTTGGTAATGGTTTCTAAGGTCATATTTTCAAAAATGGATATTTTGTGTTTGGTAATTCATGTTTGTGAAATTTTAAGTTTTGCAAGAAATGGGGTACTAAGTGTTGATTCTAAATAGTCCGAGGCCTTGGTGCAGTGGTAAAACGCCAGGCTGTTGACGACAAGGTCGGCAGTTCGATCCCTGCCTCTGGCATATTAAACTGTGCGCCATGATGATTCTTGCAGACTTGTGTGCTGCCTTCTTTGTAAATATAAGTACCCAGTTTCAAAAAAAAAAAAAAAAAAAAAAAAAGTGTTGATTCTAAATCTATGAAATAAGTTTATTTGTATAAAAATAGTTTATTTAAAACTATTTTGGATGATTACTAATATTTTAGTTTTATAAAGAATAGTTTTACAGAGTAGATAGGGATCACTATTTTGTTAGCACAAATTAAGGTTTATAGGATGTGAATAAGATATGAATAGAATGTACAACCTGATCTTGAAATTTGAAATCAATCTTAAACCTCTATTTGAAGAAGTTGGCAAAGTGTAAACATATTCTAGATCTATAATTAGGTTATAAATACGGTTGCCCGTAGAATATGAATTTCTATATTTTAAATTTTGGAGCAGGGTCCGTGTAATTTTCATAAATTACAAATTCTCAAATATGTATAAAAGTGCATTGTTTGAAGTAACAAAGAATAAACTAAAAACGAAAGAGATGTGCAAGAATGGATATTCTTTAACGTAGTTTACACTATCTATTTCAAAAAAAATCCTTGTAATTTCAAACAAAGCAAAGTGGTTAATTTATAAGGAATTATGACAGTAATCTTTTTAGAAGAATAGCTTCGATAAATTAAAGAATGAAAATGGGTATTCTAGTTGTAGAACTTAGTTATTAGAAATAATTATACATATTGCCATGCTTAACGATTAGAATATATATATATATATATATATATATAAATATATAATATAGATTATGACTGTATGCATATTAGTTAGTAATTAACATATTAGAATTTATGGACATTTACTACAAATTTAACGGGCAATGAATTTGTAATTAATCAGAGGAAAAAATGAATTAAATTGGTCAGGTTAAGGAAACTTATTATGGCATTTATAGAAGAAAATGATTTCAGCAAAGAATGAATTTTGGAAACCTAAAGAAGGTTAAGGGATTAAAGAAGGATTAATTGAAAAGGTCCAATTTTGACAGTAACAATTAACTATAGATATCTTAATTAAGGAAACGGATGGACCACAATTATTAAAAACTGAACTGTTTTAGGAAAATGGATAATAATTGAATGACATCTTAAGAAATACACATCTTAATTTGGTAGAGAATGTTAGGACCTCAAACGCCAATTATACCACTTGATAATAAATGTAGCTTCGAGCAAAATTTTCTTTTAAAGTTCTCGGATTGTAGTTGCTAGTTGTCTTCTATAGTTATTGGAAAGTGTGTGATGTGGTATAAGATATATTCCTAACTTATTCCTGTGTTGACTTCATGAATGGGATTTAAACCACTTGATAAATATATATATTTGGAAGCAAAGTAAATAGGGAAATTTATGGGACATTTAACTATCGATAAACCATAGGTAAGATTGGAAGTTAATAAGGAAATTATGTTAGTAGCGTAAAGTGAATAAATGTTTCAATCCCAAAAATTTAGAATTTTGGAAAAAATAAAACTTAGCTCATGTCTGAAGTGAAGTTGAAAACCATTTGCATGTGAACAAGTCTGTGTATATATGTACATAAATATGATTGTGTAAGCCTGAGAACAGAAAAATGTCTCTTTTCTAAGTATAACAGGTTTCAAAACCTGTTTGAAAAATCAAAACCTCACTCTCTGATCATCTTGAGACTTTGATGTCTAAATGAAATATGTTAGGATTGGCAAGATCTCTATTCTAAAAATATTTTTTAAGTATTAGAAGTAAATAGGTTTACTGGAAATATAAAACACAGAACAATCAAATTTTGTTCAAAAAATTTAATTGATCAAAACCTAAGTTTTGATTACATGATCAAATTCGTCTCCATAAACTATGATTCTTAATAATAAAATCATGAATTTTAAATTGGGAAATCACGAACATTCGTAAGTTGAACGGAAAGTCTATTTTGGGCAAATTCTAGCAATCGAGGCACTCGAGGTGGTCGGGGTTTTTCCTGGAGGTGGAGGAAGGCTTGATAATCTCAGCAAAAATGTCAAATATGTTGAACATCCATCGTGGCAGCGGTGTTGGGTCGGAATGGGGTTTAAGCCCTAGTTTGGGTCGAGGTCGAAAATCGAACGGCTACGGTGTCTTTGGTGGATCGAGTATCACCGGACATGGGGGATCGAAGCTTCAAACATCGATGAAGCTTGGGGTACTTTTGCGTGACCTCTGATGGTTGGAGGTGGAAGTACGAGGCGATTGTTGGTGGCTTGGTTTTGTTCCAGTTTTGGGTCAAATGGATCGATTGCAAATTCACCGTCATTTCAAAAAACTAGGTGATCGTAAGGCTCGGGGAGGTCGTCGTTGACTCGTGATGGCCGGAGCTTCTACCGGAGGTGGCCGGATTGGTTGTGCACGTGCACATGGCCTGGGTTTGTGGAGTTTGGGAAGAAAGGTTTAACTCGAAGTGGACCTCGGGGAATTTCCGTGTTGGCTTGAGATTGAGTTTGTGTATTTTTGAGTGTATACCAGGTTTTCTAAAACTTAAACAGAAATCAAAGTTTGAAAAGGAATACGGGTTGGTTTGGGGGAAAACTCAAAGTAAACATGCATTTGTCTCGGGAAGCTCTCGGGGAGGTCTCGGGTGTAACAAAAAAACAGTTTTAACTTTAAAACCAAATTTAAATTTTAAAACATTTTAAACCCATTTTTTTTTTAAAATAATTGTTTTGATTTAAAGTTTGGATAATTAAAGGTTTAAGTAGGTTATGTTTAAAGTATTTAAGTTTATTTTAGTTATATAATAATTGTTTATAAATAGATTCTTAATTTATTTTAATTAAATAATGTAATTAAAAGTTAATTAAGATGTAATATTGATTTTAATTTTTAATTAACCTTGATCTTTTAAATTGATTTATGGGTTAATGGTGATTAATTTTGGAAGTTTATTAATTAAAGATTTTTGATAATAATTTAATGATTAATCAAGATAAATGATTTATAATTATTTAATAATTATAGAATAATTAATTAAAGGTTAATTAATTATTAATTTAAGGTTAATTAATTATTAATTTAAGGTTAATTAATTTATAATTAAGGATTAATTAATTAAGGTAATTAATTAAGCAATAATTAGTTAATTAAAGTGATTAAGATTAATTAATTAGTAATTAATAACTAATTAATTAATAATTAAGAATAATTAATCATTAATTAAGGATAATTAGTGAAAATAATTATGTGATTAATTAATTTTAATCACACGATTAATTCATCTTAATTATAGATGATTGATTATTATTGAATGCTTTGTATTGATTGATATCTCTGATATGTGATTGTGATACTATGTGATATGAATTGCTTTGTGCTGAGCTGTGACATTTGTGAATATATTACTATGTGAATGTGAAAACCCCTTTGGCTTGTAAAAACAACATTTAATTTTCGATGCGACAGGGAGTCGGATTCCAGTTGGTTATCCGAAACCCACATCGAATCTTAATTGTGAATCTTCATGATTGTTATATCCACGTGTTTTTAAACTAAGCGCTCACTATTTAGTTTAGCCGAGAGAAGACTTTGTGTCATATAACCCATTCGACGAAATGGATAGCAATTAAAGACGGTGGTGAAGACCGGGTGTCTTCGAGAACGATAGGATAACCTATCGAATAACTCTGCACTAAGTTGCTCCGGTATAGAGATCTCTATATGTTATGGGGAGTTCAATCGGGATTGTGATACCCAGATTTCAAGGGCTTCTTTGGAAGTGCCTTCGGTTCCGTTCGAATCCGGAACGGAATTATATGGTTGTATGTCTGACATTACACTTTGAGATATAAAGTTGATTTCTATCAAATACATTTCTGTTTGGTGGCAGAGAATTTATTCTCTTAGCTTAACACCTTTCTCTGAGACGTATGAGCTCAGAGGTTATATAGTTGATGTTTATTAGTGATATACTCCCAATTTGGTAGTGTGGCATGCTGAGTACTGCTGATCATTTGTTGATCGAAACATGGCTTTTGTGAAAAGCGTAGCTTTGTGGACGAGACTTTGTCGAATCTCACAACCTGGAAATGGTCAAAACAGGAAGGATGTAGCAAGGTTATTAGGGGTAGCGCTCCTTAGGGTATGTGCATTTCCTTCTGGATAAAAAGTGGTATCATGGTATGGAGCCCAGATATTTAACTTATGTTGTTGTACAATTTTATTGCTTTGTGGTTGTTGCTGTTGGGTCCCTGGATAAAGGTCGTTACGACCGGTGGATGGCATACTCGTGGCAGTCAGTTACCTAGTTACGGAGGTAACCCGGCCTTGTGTTGCATAGATCCGGTTAGGTTTTCGGGGCGTCCCTCCAGAGCATACCCATGTGACATAGAAAATTCCTTAGCCTGACCATTTGTTGGAAATCCAATCACCAATACGTGTCCAGTACGGTTTTATTTGTAGAACCTACCATTTAACATGGTAGCTATATAAGGCATACTATAATGGTACGTATGCTGGCTAAGATATACTTTCGAAATGTTTTCACACTATGTACTAATAATAATATCAAAAGAGTTTTCTCGTATCAAGAATATTTGACTATCATAAGGAGAAATCTCCCCCAAGTGTGCGATTGCACTGTGTGTATGCCGGGAGGCCTTATGGTAGTTTCATTTTTCAAAAGCATGAAAAAATTTCTTTTATAAATTGTTTTTGTTCAAATAACCCTTTTTTGTTTACTCATACCAGTCCCATGACGATCCGGAGTTTATTGTTCCCTTCCTAAACTCTGAGTGCCCATAATTTTCCGCACGGGCAAACTAGAAGCAGATTATCCGTGTTTTGGAGCTAGCTTGGATTTAGATGTCTTTTGGAAGCTGTTGGATTTTGGAAAGCTTTTGGTTTGGAAATCTTTTGAAGTGTTTGGAGTTTTGGAAGACCTTATCAAAGTCGAAGTATGTTGGAACCTTTCTGAAGGCATGTTGTTATTGTTCTGCTGCGACGTTATCGTTCTGTTGTTGTATTATGTATATAACACTTGAATGTTGGTGTTGTTCAAATATTGTGATGAATGTTGTATCTTTGTTGTAATAATGAAATCATCTTTTGTTTCTGCTGTTTGTATTCATCTAATGTTGTTATAAGCTCCTTCGAACTGGAGTTCAACGTTTGAATCTTTGACAGTCGAATACAAGTGAAGTATTTGATGTCGATTTTCAATCGCTGGATTTCGGGTCGTGACATTCAGTTATTTTCTTAAAATCATCATAACTTCCTATCAAACTTTCGAAATTATTTTCCAAAATACCATGATTTAAATTCTCAAAATTTCTATAAAATACTCGTCACATTTATTTTTCACAAAATAGTTTATTTGTAAAACGTGCTCATAAATTATTTTTATCTTAAATAAATTTCTCAACCTTGAACCAATTTTATTATCTAACACCTTATAATCCAATCGAGAAACTTAATTCAGAAGGTATTTGTACTTAAAGCTGATAAATCAAACAATCAACCAATTGGTGATAAAAACTGAATATTATTATTCCTTAACAACCAAATACTCAATAACTAACTATATCATTTGAAAATATCTTGTATATTCAAATATAATCCTAGGTAAAATTATTTCATTTACCAATTTTCTTAAAATAAAAACTATTTTATATAGCATTAACAAATAAACGCTCATATATATGGTACTCTCAACTCATTCTAGGGTATTACTTACCTATCTCTAATGAGTTACTCATCTTAGGGTGTTACTAGCCCTATCTCTGATGAGTCTTCACCCCTATCAGGCTCAGATGTTCACTCAATCTAAGCTCCGATACCAATGCAAAGGTCCAAATTCCCATACCCTTCGAGTCGACAAGAAACCACACATGTCCGACCCGAATTAAATGAAAAGATGGATCTTTAAAGGTAAGAGAGAAAAATAGGCAGAATGGAATCTTACTCGAATGGAATAATATATATTATTGAATAATAATCTTTATAGTGGAAATTTTTAAAATACATGTAACAAAGTCTAACCTAGATTCAATTTGGACAGTTATAATATATGTCCTTACACTTGCTGAAAAACAACAGCACACAATGCAGCGGAAAATAGAATACATCCATATGTTGATGAAGATCTCCACTTATCCTTTGGAAACTCCAAGCATCTTCATCTAATCTTGAAACTACTCGGATTTGACTCAAGTATAAAAATATTCGGATCAGTCCGACAAACCAGCATGAGAAACGCGAATCTTAAATGACAGTGTCATGAATTAGAGATTGGTGACAAAAACCTTTATAAAAAGAAAGAGTATCTCATAAGACCATACAGCACATAAACATAGACGGGTTTTCATCGTGAGATAACTAAAACAATTTTTTCAAATCATTTGATTTTATTTGTAATGACATTTTTTGAAAACACTTTTCAAGTAAATTATTCAAATAGCTGAAATTGTTACCATCATTAAATTACAACATACTAGCCTCTACAATCAAAATGGTAGGTACGTAGTGGAGAATGGATTTCCAACAAATGACTAGGTGAAGGGACTGCCTTCCAGTTGTGCATCTCTAGAGGAATGTACCGAGGCCCAACTGATGGTCCTCTACCAACACAAGACCGGCCTACCTCTTCCTAAATAGTATCAAATATGTCATCACCCTAGTCGTTATTGACCTATCCGAGCGCGCTCTAAGATACATCACAGTAATTTAAACCTAAATGTCATAGTGGGTAGAAATATATCTAGAAGGGGATTATCATACCCAAATGGTTGTGAAGCACATAGCCTTGCCACATCTACCCTGCTTTAGCTATTCTGGGTGTGAGGCCTGAAGTAACGATTACCTTTCACATAGCACATCAACTTTCCTCTTTGAATGCCACATTTCCATTCCATAATCACACAAATGGTTTGTATAAATATATAACTCCTGAGCTCATATGTCTCAGTAAAGGGTGTTAAGCTATGAGAAGTTGCGTTCTCTACCACTAAGCAGATGATACGTTCATAGAGACCAATCAATGTGATTTTAAAATACACTATCAGACATTCATCCATACAAGTTGTCCAAGAACAGGAAAAACCAAAGGTACTCTTCTACCACATTCAAATTGAAAATCACCTCTAGGATCAATAGCAAGAAGTCCTTGCAAATCGAAGATTTTCATAACGGAGCACTATTGCTAAATTTATGATATGGTAAACTTCACCACGAGTGACTAGTGGGCAAGTAGCCCTACATTATGAATATCCTCATCTTCAATGATCTTATCTTCAACATGCTTTACTTTAGAATGTAAATTGGTTCAAAGTGGTTTTCGGATAGGAATAACCCAAATCCGATCCTGGTCTCTTCAAAATCCAATCATCGATAAATAAAATTATGAATATGTGTATACAAGATTTGTTATGGCTCTTTTCATTTCAAATTTTTTACCGGTTGATCAAAACCCTTTTAACTTTGGAAATCTTCAAGTCATTTACTTAGGAAGATTTAATTCCAAAAAAATTCATCTTTCTGAGACATGTCCTAACAGGGTCAAAAACAATGTTATTTAAGACATCATTTTTTGAAAAACCAAAACATTTAATATTGAGTAGAAAAAGGACATTATTTAAGACATCTTATTTCCAACACGTTTATTTTTAACAAAGATTTGCTATTTTCCTAATTACATCATTTTTAATAAGTTGAAACCATGTCTAACTTGATAAATTCAAATTAGTTAGTATTTGAATTAAATGGATTCACGGTTGTTATACCAATTCATATTGAATACTAATTCTCATATTCAACAGGCATAATAACGGTGAAATCAATTTTTTAAAATTTATGTGGATAATACAAATTTTACTCCTAATAACTTAATATAGAATTTGGCTGGAACATTCCTTATATTACTAAAAACTTGTTCAACCATTTTTATTTTGGAAAAACTTAAATATGATCTTTTCATTTAGAGCAGCTGGGCTTTCCCTTTGATCTGTTCCACCCCTCGTCTTGAAAGAGAAAACAAAGGCCATGTAAATTCAAGGCACTAGTTGTTCCATTCCATATCTTGGTTAAACATCATGTTTTATCTTTCCAGATCTCATATGTGGGACAAGTGTACTAGTAGTTTCCACATACTAATTTGGTTATTACATTAAAGGATGATTTCAATTATATTGTTTAAGTGTTATAAACTTAACCATTTATTTAAACTCTTACTAAAAATTCCAAATCATATTTAAAATACTAAATTGTTTAATTAAATACATTTATAAAAGATTCGTGAAAGAATAGTTAAGTTTAAACCTATGTTTCTAAAGTTTACTAATACTGCTGCAGAAAAGTGCTACAAAAGTGCTTAAAAAGCTTATTCGATTTAAAAAAAGTTATATTATTTGAAACTCCATATTTTATAATTCAAATCTCTTTAAATATATTTTAATATATTTATCAAATTTATTTCATATTTTTAAATATTTAAAATATTCATTTTAAAGAATTTTATACTTTGGTCACTTATCTGAAAAGGCGCGATTTTCCTGAAAACTTGATTTGGACATATTTTAAAATCTATAAGATAAATCTTGGATTTTTTCCATTTGAAAATTATGGTTATATGGATCTGGAAAATTCTTATTTCAAAGATTTCTAACTCTGTTTTATCCTACGCATTAATTGAGCTTTTCTGACGCGAAATCGGAAACTGCCATTACGCGACGCGCCTATTCAAACTTTGTTGAAACTCTTTTAAATGTTAGAAAATATTCCATAAGATAGAATTTCATCCATGGAGTTTTGCACGTACCGGCCGATCTGAAGACGAAGGGTGATAGACTTGGGTATGTGCTACAAACTTTAGGGTAGATGGTAGATGTTTTTATTTAGATTGTACTTAACCACTTTTGGTTAAGTACACGACCAAAGTGGTCGTTATTAACTACTCTGTAGTGGTAATTATCTACCACTATTGATGATGACCGATTTGGCCAATGTTGATATTGATGATGGAGAGGCTTGAAGGAGCATGACGTGATGGTCTGTTCATTCGTTTGACATTTTATTTTGATGTTATAGCTCTTCGATGAGTGGTTTTGGTGGTGAAGCAAGGTGTTACGCTTCGATACAAGGGCTCAGGGAAGTGATGGCTTCGACGATGGAAAGCTATACTTCGGGATGCTAAAGGGACTGTTGAAGGAAGGTTGTGGGAGGCAAGATGATATTCTATGACTAACGATGGCTTTCTAGCATAGTTACCAAAAGCTATGACTTTAGATGAGAGTTATAAGGGCGGTTCTGGGATGATCTCTACTGTGGATAACGTGTGAGAATTATTGATATTCGTAGGTTTCAATGTCTACTCATAAAGCAAGGTTATGTGTGATGATATCCATTGGGTTACGGATTATGCCTTAGATACTTCACTTAGGTTATGGAGTACACCCTGGATCACATGATGTTTCAACCCATTTACCATGGACTGTTATGGAGTATGCAGTCTAGTTCATGGCCTTTTGAGTGGCATGGATTTGAGTATCGAGCTTAGACATTGAATAGTCCATGACTCCATAATGATGGTCATACGAGTATCATATATACAATGCACTGAGTGAGTGAATATGAGGATGGACGATGGATGCAATGTTTGCTTGGTTTTTATCACCTGAGGGATGTCACGTGATGTAGATATTATCGATGCATGTATCTAGACACCCTTAGTACATTGATATATAGTACACCCATGATGATTACGATATTAGAGTATCTAGACATTATCGATGCATATATCTAGACACCCTTAGTACATTGATATATAGTACACCCATGTGCTAACTCTTTGGATGTAGGTAAAGGTCAGATATGATTCTCCATGCCCTCTGTTCCTTATGCTATATTGATTTTTATAGTATTTTGAGATTATTTTTCACCCACTCTAGACTGTTATCTGACTTAAAGTTTTATGCTTTTATTCTTATTACATTGGGTACTCTTAAATGAGTAGACTAGATAGCAGTGCAAACAGTACATGGAGTTCTCAAGATGGACTGGTAGGAGGCGACACCTTCACATACTTATATTTGGGCTTATTATTACATATTCCGTCATGTGACATTGTGGAGCCTTGATAGTGTTGATTTACTATTATTAGAAACAGTTACTAGTTGAGTTTATTTATTAGTTGTATAAACTCTATTACTGTTTTATACAACTGTATAAGCTTGGGTACTCTGATTCTCTGGCTCATTTGGTTAACACTGTCTCGCTTGCTTTATATATATGATGACTATTATATTTTATTTGATACGCTGTGAGATATACGATAGATTCTGCGATTGTTTGATGTTTTCTTTATTTTTCTTCTCTTCTATTTTTCTTCTTTAGTATTTTCTTTCCCTTGACAATCGTCACCGGAAGCTCTAGCAGAGCATTATTCAAGTTATATGAGCTTTAGAGGTATAGGACGATTGTCACATGAAAGCGGTCCTTCCTTCTATATAATGTAGTTTAAATTATCATCATTACAATATATAATATGTTAATAGAAAAAATAATACTTATTTGTAATAATTTAAAATATGTCTTACCTTTCTATCTTGTCAAAGCAATATGAATTTCGTAATCTGTAATCAAATCTTCAACAATCAAATCACCATCTACCACTTTATCGTCATCTTCTTCATCCTCTTCTTCATCATCATCTTCCTCTCCAATTTCATAATCATCATCCTTATTGTCATCCTCTGCCTCTCCATCTCCGTCACCCTCTTCCTCATCGTCAACCTCTTCCTCTTCATTCACACATTCTTGCACATTAACTTCCTATCTTAAAATAATATTCTTGTTCTTGATTCACTACATTAAATTTTCACGTCGATCGATCTTCCTTTTACTTGGGTCTTCTAAATGAGATGGCCATGCTTTGTTAAATACTAGAATGACCTGGAATTTCGAACACTTCGTATTTAAATATTGGAATTATTCAAATATTTGAGTAGTTGATTTAATGAAACAAAAGTGATTTTATAGCCTTATTAACCCCTTTTAATTAATAACTAATGAAGGAAATTTTATTTTTGAATTTGTTTATAAAATAAATAGTTTGATGAAATTTCAATAATGTGATCGAAAATCGTTTTATCGATAAACGACTTTTTTATTCAATAAAAGTTTTTCAAACTCTTTGACCCTTGTATAGTAACATATAATTAAGGGGAAAAGGACCCTTGATTCAAGGCATTGAAGATGGAGGGAATAAAGGCTTGTCTCAAGGCTTGTCTTAAGGAAAGGAAGGTGGGGGAAGCTTCCTTGGGATGATCTAAAAGAGAGTATGTCGGGTCATTTTACCTCTTTATCAACTCTATAACTGCATCCCCTTAGCTCGCATTTTAGGTTGCTCGTTTTTCTCAAAGAAAATCCACTCATTTCATATCTTTCTCCTCTCCGACTTTTTCAAAATGATATCAAACCAACTCCTATCTCCACCAAACTTTTACAAAGACTTTAAATCACCAACACAACATGTTGTAGCAACTTAGAAGTGAAGAAAAATGTCACGACCCAATTTTTCGATGCCCAACAGTCAACATCAATACGTCTACTGTATTAAATGTCAAACAATCGAATGCTGAAAACCAGACCGTAAGGGAAAGAAAAAGGAGGTAGAAGAAGAGAAAACAAAACAACATCAGAATCTCATAACCGCAGTGGAACAATATATAATAGTTAAATGATTGATCTTTATACAAAAAAACAATATCTGTTTAATACATTACATCAACATAATACAACACAATCAATAACAAAATACCGAATAGTTATATTAACTTGTCCTCACAAAAGCTGACTATACAGTTTATACGCACAACGGAATATATATCAGGTACGCATGATACGTCTCTCCATCCAGCTCATCTCCTGAGCTCCATAGCATCCTATCATGTATTCTATAATACTCGGTCTGACCCGAGCATTATAGAGAAATAACACCCGAGTCAGTCTGGAAAACCACAGTGAGAAAACACACTCAATTGGATTATTAAAGTTTTCAAAATCCTTTGAAATCAAAGGTATTTCGTAAGACCATGCCACAAATAAAAATGTCAGGTTTTTACCTTACGGTAACCAATATATATTTTTATCAAATTCGTCTGATATTATAACAGTGTCTATTGGAAGTAAAGTAGAATATAGCTGAAATGCTTGCATCTCACGTTCCAGCATAGTCGGGCACAGTCAAAACCGTACAGGCGCTTATTGGAGATTGGATTTCATACAATGGCAGGGATACTGGGGTACCGTCCGTCATAGTACCTGGCCTAGATCAGAGTACCGATGTAACGACCCAAAATTTGACCACTTTAAAATATTCTATTTAGAGTTCAAATATTAAATATAAAAGGTTTTATGATTCAAACAATATTAGATAGGATTTGAAAAGTGAAGTATACACAAAAATAGTAACATTTGCCTAAAACGACAAAAATGACAAAATGCTGATTTCGGAAAAGTATGTTTCAATGGCTAGATAAATTATTTTAATTAATTTATGAGTTTTTAAATTTTTAAATAGCATTATAAAAATATATTTTCAAATTTGGTTTACATAAATAAATAGTTCAACTAAAACATCAAAATGTGACCGTAAAACGTTTTGTCGAAAAACGACGTTTTATCGATTAAAAGTTGTCGCAACGTCGTTGCACCTTTATTATCTTATATAGGAACATATATTCAAATAGTGTAAGTATTAATTAATTCACTAATCAAGTTTACTTTTACTAAATAAAATTAGAAAACTTCTAGAAGTCATTAGTAAAAGTAAGTAAGAGTTAACAAAAGTAAGAAAAAGTAAACATCAAATCAAAGCCAACATAATTATGATATTCTTTACTTAATCTTTAAGTGACTAAGACATAAAGTAAGAACGTGAAAGATGATGTTAAGTATTGAAAAAGTAGAGTTTTCTTTAGGTTGAAGTAAGGTTAGTTTGGTAATTTAGTAAGAGGTTATTTTCTAATTTACCACTTCTTTCTTTTTCTATAAATATCCACCTCCTTCTTCACTTTCATACACATTTTTTCTTCTTCTTTTCTCAAGCTTCTTCATTTTCCTCCCCTTCTCTTTAATGACTTTCAAGCCATATGAAAAAAATTAAAAAGAAACAATGTCAAAATATTAAAAATATTCAAAAGAAATCAATGTTTATTCTCTTCAAATCAAACTCATTTTCTCTCCATATTTTACCTCTTATTCTCTCGGCCATAACTTCTTCAAAACCAAACCGAAATGAAAAAATATTTTTTTCAAATCATGTATTTTTCCAGTGGCTATAACTTTTATGTTGACCACTTTATCTCATTCTAAAGTTACCTATGTCCAAAAAAATTATTATTTCCAGTGCATTTTCTGACCCAGTTTTTAAACCAGAGAATAAATCATTTTGTTTTGATCATAACATGATCATAAAGATCCAAATTAAGAAATTATTTTTTTTCAAGCCATTTGAAATTTCAGTGGTTACAACTTCTTTGTTGATCATTTTCTTCAGTTTTGGGTTTTGCTATACCTGGAACTCAATTCTTTAAAGTGCATTTTCAGGCTTTGTTTTTTTCAATCCGACAATACCTCTTCTTAATTCTATCATATCTCCATCAAAACAACTTGGATTCAAATGGTTCTTTTTTTAAATTTAAGAGAAAAGAATTTGCAACAATTTTTCAGTTAACAGGTTTTTAAAATTTTGAGAGTAAGAGGGCCAAAGACAAGAGAGAAGATGACCTATTCTTCGGGTCTAATTTTGAGAATTCAAGTTCAAAGCTCTATCGCTTCTTCTCTATATTTTCAGCCAACCTCCATCTTAAGCCTCGGCCAAGCTATTCGAAGGGAGAGGGTGTTGTTTGCTAGTGTTTAATGGAGTGGAATTAATTAATGAAGTGTTGGTTGATTAGAATGTTGGTAGGAAGTTAATCGCTTTAGTTTATGGGGAGAAACTCTATTTAGCATCTCTATTTATATATATACAAGTTTGATGTTGTGTTATGATTGTTATGGATGCTTATATATACTTTGATCATCAAGTATTGATTGTTTGATATGATTGTTAAACTTTTTTACCAAGTCACGTTAATACGCGTCGATAAGCACAAAGGAAAGCACTTTCCTTTTGAAAATGAAATGGTGTATATGGAATGCTTAAACCTTTTGGAAATAGTTTCAAAATGAGTTAGAAATGTTTTATAAACATTTAAATATGTTTAAAGAAATAAAGGAAGAAAATCAATATTGTATATTTTAAATATGTCCAAAACAATTTTTCAGAAAAATCGCGTTTTTGCAGTAAAGTGACCAAAGTTTAAAATTGATATTTTAAATGTTTTAAAAATATGAAATAAATCCTAAAAATCTTTTAAAATGTATTAAAAGAGATTTAAGTTGAAAATATGGATTTTTAACTGATATAAAAGTCGTTTTGAAGAATATAGCTTTTAAAACGCTATTTGCAACACTTTTCGCGGTAGTTTGAAATAACTTTTGAAATGCGGTTTTAAACGAAAAAATTCTTTTCTACATATTTTGTGAATGATTTTAAAGGAACAATTAAGTAATGTAAAGATGATTTAGGAGTTTTAATAAAAGTTCTAATAAATTGTTAACATGAATTGTTTATACCACTTAAACAATAAGTGAAGAAGATTGAATATAATAACAAACTGAGTAATGCGGAAACGACTAATACATTTGTCCCGCCTGTGAGATCTGGGAAGATAAAACAATGTGTTTAACTAAGGTTAGGAATGGAACAACCAGTTCCATGAACTTACCTGGCCTGTATTTTATCTTCTTAGGCGAGGGGTGGAACATATCGAAAGGAAAGCCCAGATGCCCTAAAAGATCATATTAAGTTTTTTCTAAGATAAAAGAAAAGAAATAAATTCTTTGAATTTATGGTCTAGATATAAGATTTATAAAATTGATATTTTATAAATAAAAGTAATGGAATTATAAAAATGTTTTATAAATATTAGAAATGGGATTGTAATCAATATATGGGTTTACAATTGAAATTTAGAAAAGAATTTGTAATGGATTTTATAAATAATAAGATTTGAAAGGAATGAATTCGTAAATAAGAGTTTTATAAGTAATTAAATTGTAATTGGATTTTGACTTATAAGTGAGATATAAATGGAATTTGTTAGTAAAGAAATTTTGTATGTGGAGGTTTATAAAATAAAAATGGAATTTATAAACAGCATTTTGTAAATCTGAAATCAATTTAAATCTATAAGTTAAACGTGGAAGTTTATTAAAGGAATTATATTTGCGATTTTGGACAGTGAATAATCCTTTAAATTAAATAGATGTTTTGGAAAGTGATATTATAAAAAGAGAATATTTTCCCTAAGTTAAAAGTTAAGAAAGAAAATCTTTGATTAAGATTTAATGAATGATTTGGAAAGATTTTCCTAAGTAAAAGAGAAAATGATTTGGAATTATTCCAGGATTTAAGAAAGGTTTAAATAAACCAAATGATTTGATAAATGAGGCTTAATGATTTCTTTTACTCTTGACAAGAAAATGTAATAAATCGAAAACAATATATCTATCAAAGATATTTTATAGAAGATGAAGTAAGTGATTAATGATTGGTATCCACATATGAACTTAACATCTTTTAAATCGATAATTGGTATCGAAGGAACAAGGGTTGGATTTGGATAATTCCAATCCGAAAACCACCTCGAACCAATGTATACGTTCGAATGTAAAGACATGTTGAAGATGATGACTATTGAAGACCGTGGATCTTCATAGCGTGAGGACTGCTTGTTGATTTGTTTGTGGTCGCACCCATTATAGAGTTATATATATCAGTGGTCTCCCCGTTGTGGACATTTTTTGGATTGCAAGGACTACTCGCTACTAGTGGTAGTAGGTGAGTGCTTTAGGTTTGTTCTGTTCCCGGACAACTTGTATGGATGTTCGTCTGACATTGCATTTCTAAAGATTACGTACATTGGTTTTTATAAACGTACATCAGCGGTAGAGGAGAAGGCAACTTCTCTTAGCTTAACACCCTCCTTGAGATATACGAGCTCAAGGGTTGTATTTTTGTGAAAGGCAATTAGTAGTTAACGGAAATGGCAATGTGGCATTCAAAGATGTGCGATGTGAAAATGTAATCCTTGCCTCAAGCCTCATCAAATTGGAAATGACCGAAACATGATTAGATGCGGCAAGCCAAAGTGGGTCATTTCCAATTAGGGTATGATCATCTCCTTCTAGATATATTTCTTCCCGCTATGATGTTCGGGATGTAAATTAATGTGGTATATGGAAAACGAGCGCTCGGTTAAAGGTCGGTAACGACCGGGGGATGACATATTCGGTACTATCTAGTTACAGAGGTAGGTCGGTCTTGTGTTGGTAGAGGATCCTTTGTGATGGTCCTCAGGACATCCATCTAGATGTATACCCATCGGAAGGTAGATCCTTAACCTGGTCATTTTTATGGAAATCCATTCTCCAATAAGAACCTGCGGTTTTGTTTGTGTTGGCGTAGTGAATAGCCTCGAAATGCTATATGGGTAACCATTTCAGATAAGATTAATAAGTTTATTTGCAAATGTTTTCAAAGAGATATCATTAGAAATAATATCAAATATTTTGATAAAAAGTGTTTTAGTTATCATAAGGTAAAAACCCATCTGTGTTTATGTGTGGGCGTGGTCTTATGAGATACTCTTTATTTCAAAGGATTTGTAAAAAGGCTGATATATGACACTGTCATTTATTATTGAGCTTTTCCTCACGCTATGTAACAGCCCGAAAATCTGTACCCTTTGAGTCAACACAATTCTACATCAATCAACTCAAATTGAACAGAAATACGAACCATTTGGGTTAAAGAAGAAGAGGTAGAAGAAGAGAAAACAGAAAACAACAACAGAATCTAACCAACGCAACGGAATAAAATATAATATATAATAACATATCTTTACACAAAAGAAAACTATATATGTTTTATACATACATCACTAGAATACATCATCAGAGTTCCACATCAATAACATACAACTGGATACACAGCGGAATAATAATCAAGTACGAAAGTACATGTCGCCATCCAGCTCGCCTCCTGAGCTCCATAGCATCCTTTCCTAAAGTCTATAATACTCGGTCTGACACGAGCATTATAGTTAAATAACACCCGAGTCAGTCTGGATATACTAGCGTGAGAAATCATACTCAAATTGATTATTAAAGTTTCAAAAATTCTTTTGAAAACAAAAGCATCTCGTAAGACCACGCCACAAATAAACATGTCAGGTTTTTACGTTACGATAGCTAAAACATTTTATATTAAATCCTATGATATTATAATAGGGTCTATATACAAATACTTATTAAACTAGCCGAAATTGTTACATGATTAAATTCCAGCTACTAGCCACAGAGTGGGTAATACAAACAAAACTCGTACAAGGCGCGTAGGAAAAATGGGTTTCCAACTAATGACTAGGCACTGGGGTACCACCTGTCATGGTACGTGGCCTAGATCACAATACCGAGGATCACTCCTGACCCCCTGCAACACAAGACCCGGACTACCCCTTACTGGATAGTCCCGAGTAAGATCACCCTACGGTTAGGATCAGCAACCGCACCACTAAGCCGAAATAATAAGGGACATCTAGATAGGGATGACCTTGCTCTGAAATGGGTGCTGCCCACCAAGCCTTGCTGCATAACCCCTGATTTTCTGTCATTCCCGGTTGATGAGGCTTGAGGCTAAGCATTACCTTTAAAACATATCCTTTAGAATGCCCATCGTCCACCTGACGATGTTCCGAAAGCATTCATCCATACAAATCCGTCCCGGGTTCGAACGGAACCGAAGGCACTATTCCTACTACATCCATTTTGGAAATATCCTCAGGATTTCTAGCGACTAGCCCTTAAACTTCGCTGCTCCATCTTCGACTCGGAACTCGTTTCCCCACGAAACGTACAAACCGGATCGAAGTGGTTTTCGAGAAATAAATCTCGATCCCGGTATTTTCAAAACGATCAACGCATTTGGCCAATATTGATAGTCGGTGATTTAACTATCAATTAATATTCACAAACAACCATCAACCAATAAATAATTTACCAAATTATTTATTAATCCCAAAAATATCATCACAAGATATATTTCCACTTTTCAAACCCTTTTGAAAACGGTTTCAAACTATCTTCCTTTCTCAAAATAAATTCCAAGCATTTCTATTTCCATTGAAATCACTAAGCACAAAACTTTAGATTTTTAAAATAATTTAAAACGCTTTACTTTGAAATATACTTTAAAACATTTAAGTTAAAACCTACTTCAATAATTTGTTAAAAATACATACTATATGAATATTTGAAAATAAGTTTACTTTATAAAATATAAAACAAGATTTTCACTTTTTAAAACACAATACTAAGTTACTTTTTAAATAATTACTACGATAATAGATTTGAAAAATATTTACTTAAGAATTTAAACGATTAGAAATAATAAATTTTCTAAAACATGCTTTTTAAAACAACATTAAAACCTTTATCTTATATTTAAAAATTTACTTTGAACGTACTTGGCTATCCAGAGAAATTTACTTCTCTTCACATTCTTCTTTAAATTTCCAATTTTAAACACTTGAACCAATTTCCAAATTGATTTCCAATTTACTCCCTTTTATTCCAAAATCCATTAACTTCAGATTTAAATCCTTAATTATGATTTAAAATATTTTTAACTGGAAATACCAATGTTAGATTTCTCAAATTACTTCTTTATCCTTTTAAATAAATTTAAACTTTGAATTTTAAAAATAATTCTTTATTCCTTTAATTGATATCACTTAAGTTTACAATTCATTAATATCTGTTTATTCAAAATCTTTTTTTTTCTTTTCATACTCGAAGTTATTTATTAGTATTTTTATATTACTTCCATTTCTTTCAATTGATTCTTAATTTATTCCAATTTTCTATAATTATTTCGCTTACAAATTCACTTCTTTTATTTTCTTTCCAAAATCCAATTTATATATTTTTGGCAATTCATTATACCCAAGTATATTCAATCAAACCATAGCATTCAATATTCCAATAAAATTCATCATAGAATATCAAATAATCACAACAGAGAATATTAAATAATTTAAATAAATGTTGAGGAATCCAGTTGGATCCCTCTAACCTGTTTTCCCTGCATCCACAGATGTTAGCACAATATAAAATACCAATTCCACTTCGAGGTGGAATATCGCGGTATATGGGATTAAATATAATATTATCCGCTATTATGCGGCGCATGAGGTTTCATCCGCTATATAATGCGGGAAATCAATCATTCCAAGATGTAATATATACTATAATATAGCATATCAAATCAATTCAACCATTCAACCAATTATTTAAATTTGACCATTTAAATTTAAATAAAAATTCAGCTGAGTGAGATTAACTCACCTTTGATTTTTAATTTGCAAATCCGATCCACACCGGCTTGTTTCTTCTTGATTTTAGACCTTGAATAACATCATACGGTATATTAATATTCGAACAATTCGAATAATTATTTTCTTTTAATAAATTAAATTTTCTAATGATTTAATTTTAAACTAAAAATTTCCTTTAAAATCATTTTAGTAGCTAAAATAATTAAAATAAGTTAGTTAAACAATTTTTTTTACCAAACCCATTATTAAAAATAAACCTAACAATTTTAAAATATGTATATTTATTTATTTTTCTTCTTTGAAACTACTTATACCAAAATGACTTATATTTATTTTAAAAATCTAACCTTTATATGGTTTTTTTCAAAGTCCTATATATATAAAAAAATTGTTTTACTGTACATATTAAATATGTGTGTGAATTTATATATATGTGTATTTTTATCTAAAAATTTGTTTTCTTTTCTGTAAATACACAGTGAGTAACCTTCACTATAAAATCTTTAAAACAGAATCCCCTTTTAAAAACTTTACTGTATATATATATATATATATATATATATATATCTGTGTGTGTGTGTGTGTGTGTATTTTTAATATATACATACATATATCTATTTTAATTGAAAAGAAAAAGAATTATACCTCACTGTTATTACTTTTTCTGTCTTCTGTAAATTGAAAAAAAATAAGTAGTCATTACTGTAAACTTATATCCTTTTCTTTTCATATTCCTAACCTGAATATACATATACATAAATTGAATAGAAGAAAATACCTCCGCCTGTCTCAATTCAGAACCCTCCACTTGCTCGATTAGATAAGCTCCCCCATCGATCGCCGCATGCGAGTGCCTCCCCTCTGGTCTTACTCGAACTCTCGAAGCCCAATGTCACCAGTGCGCACGCGTGTTCGCCGAGACGTCGCCCCAGCTCCTCCAAATCCTCAGAGCATCCGCGACCGTGCATATCGCCGCCTCGAGCTGCCTTCATCCAGCGTCGCCGCACTTGAAACCCATACAACAAATCGCGATAAACTCTTTCCCCCCAGATGCCGATGAAACTGAACAATGACTCGAGTTCGAATTGAATTTCGCTCACTTCATTTGATTTTTTTTAATCGGCTTTAGTACGGCCATTTTTATTTTCTTCGATTTAGGGGAAAAAGAACTCGGCTGTAAGGAATTCGACTATGATTTCAATCGGCCTTGTTCTCTTGAATTTTTGAACGATTGGCAAGAGAAAGGCTAGAGTAAAATTGAATTGAACCTAGCCATTTATTTTTGTTTTTTTTTGTGAATCGAACTACTGGGTGAAATAAAGAAGACGAGAGAGGAAAAATGAGGGCTTCGGCTGTAAATAAAAAAGGGAAGCGTGTTTAAGAAGGCACCGATGACATTGATTTGATTAATTAAAATTTTATTTAATTTTCAACGCGTTTACTTACCATACGCTCACACAACAACTTCGATCACTATGAAATTCGAAATCCGATAATAGTACAATATTATGGATTTAATGGAACTGGTTTCGTCTAATTCCGAGACTATGCATCGGAAGGCTATTTTTAAATTCAATTTAAAACAATAAAATTTCAAACTGAACAAATCAGTGTTAAATTTAATTTTAAAACTTTTATTATCCTCGGCACTATCAATAAAATTTTTATAGGCCTTCAAATTATTTTTAACAGGCTTAAAATTCCAGATTCAACATTTTACTCAACTTCAAATTATTTAATTCAATAATTTAATTATCAAATAAATCGTGATATTTGAATAAAATTTACCTTCAAATATTTAAAATCAATTAAATATTCCATTTCAAATGCTCAAAAATTCTGGATCGTCGCATTCCTCCCCTTAAAAGAATTTCATTCCCGAAATTGCTAGTTAGAAAGAATGATTTAATACCCGTTTACTTTTTCCCTAAAACCCACAATTCAATATCCTACCCAACTATCTTTTATAAAGACCCATTACCATTCTTACTAACTTTCCAAACTCTCTCATAATTTTCAAACAATACTATATGCTCAATCATTCCAATTTCAATTTAAAACCAAATTTTGAATTATCAAAATTTTCTAACTCTCTAAATTTTCGAAAAATTTCGCCAGCGCCTCCTTTGCGCGGATAGCTCGGTACAACTACAAAATGCCTCTACGGGCTCCTAAATTCCAAAAGAAAACAAAAGGCCAAGTGGCAAGATCAAAACCCAATCAAATTTCATACAAAAATTTAAACACATACTTTTTTGTCGAGCAATTCAAATTTATCTTCTGAAATCAAAATTAATTTCCTTTTCCTTTATTGTACCTGTATATCCTACGTAGCAATAATATCCAATCACAACATTCAAAAACATTTTATCGACTTCCTTATAAAATGTCAATATTTATTCATTCAAATATTAACTTAGAATATATTTATAACATCAATTTCCAATTAAGAATTCACCATTCCTTTCTTAGGTTTAGTATAAGCATTTAATATGCTTCTTTATTTATTTTTACTTCACTATTGAAGTTTATATCCATTTCTATTCACTACGCCTTTACAATCCCATTTGAATTCAATTTACTTCAACTTACTAATTGCTTTCAAATCTAAATACTTTCTCCAAATTTCCATTCAGATTTCCATCTTCCGATTCTACTTGAATTCAATTTTGCCTTCAAACTTCGAATATTAAATTCTATTCGCCTTATCTCAATCCATATGTAATTAACCATTTTCTTTTATTAGTTCCTCTTACTAATTTATTTAAAATTTCATATAAAAGTTTACTTGCAGCTTTTTCTTCCTTTAGTTTCTTCAAACAATTTCTTTAATTTCACCTTACTTTACATACACAATTTTAAATTAGATTTCAATATTCAGTTTTAAATCTATTTGCTTACTAATTTTAAATCCTTTACCGTTGGTGAAAATTTAAAAAAAAAATTCTAACTCCCAGAATTTTCGAATTTTTTTGACAGAGTCTCCTTTGTACGAAGGAGCTTTTGCAATTTGACAAGAGATATAAATATATATACATCGACCCACACGGTCGGAAAAACAAAAAACAGTTCATATTTCCTATTTTTATTGCGTAGGTGTACCTTTATTTAGCATTTTTAAGCAAGTGGCTTATTATTTTAGCAATTTACGCGATCAAATCCAGCCAAACAGCTTCCCGCTACCTGTACTTACTCAATTCAAACACATAAGTACTAAATATATGAAATTTTCAACATTTCACTCACTTTCAATAGCTAGCACATAAATTTCACATATAATGCACGTTATATAATTTCCATAAGCACATATAAGGTTCCGACACTTATTACAATTGCTTACAATCAATTCTCAAACTATTCCATTCAGTTTAAGTGATTTAAAACTTACTTGCTTATATTTAATTCATTCTAAGCAAAACAAACTCATATGCATTCCAATTTATTTCAAAATCATCCTATTTCACTTCTAATAACTCATACAATTTTTTTTCTAACCCGTTTTACATCAAACGATCCATTTCTTATGCAATTCAACGATATTAATGTGAATAAATAATTACTTAAGCTTTATAACCATTTAAATTGATTCCAACTCAATTTACACTTGATTCCATCCTATTGTAATTTATTCACAAACTTTTCATTGCATTTTCTTTCATATCTAAAATGTTTGATTCCAAACCATTTTATTAAACTCAACAACCAATATATTAAATAACCATTTCAAAATTTACTTAAGTTATTTATTTTCTTCAAACTATTCCACTCAATAACTTAAGTTTGTTATATTCAATTAGTTTATCCTTTAATCCATTTTTAAATTTTAATTCACATTAACCATTCATTATTGAATTTATTAATAATAAGGCTATTCAATTTATGCTTGAATTGGATTTGTTTACATTTCACACCATATCCATTTTAATCCAATTTAATTTTCATTCAACAACACTTCCAATTTATAATCCCATGCTTGATTTTCTTTTGCATTTATCTTGAAAATCGCTTTATTTGATTTCCTTGAGTTCAATCTTATTTTATATCCCAAGTTTGGATTTTTATCCCAGAATACAATATTTTTATTCTGGCATATTTATTCCCTTTTTAAATTTTATAAGCGACTCGCTTTTCATATTCATACTTTACCATCTATTTACAGTCAACCACATTCACATTTTACTTTTAACTAGGGATTATATATATTATTATTATTATTTCAATGCTTTTCAATTCTTACTTAGTTTACATTTATTTGTTTGAGTAGAATTTTATCCCATTCAATATTATCTATACTCAGCTGAATTTATGTCAACCCAATTTTATTTAGCTTAACTCCAGTTAAATCTAGCTACACACCATTCTTTTCGAATTTTGTTAAGCAAGGACTTAATTCCATTTAATATCATTCCAATATACAAATTTTAAACCCATGTACCTACTCACCTAAATCAATTAGTACTTACAAATCTTAATTCCAATACTTTGTTTAATTTAGTCCAACCTGACTAATTTTCCCATTTCACATAATTTAACACCAATTCAAATTTTTACACTTCTTTAAGTTTCCAACTTATCCATCTTCCAGTCCCATTTCTTTTTAATTCAGTACATTGTATTGGTTTACTATCTTATTTTGTTTCCTATTTCCTTTAATTTAACTCTTTCAAGTTGAATTTTATTTCAACAAATTCCAAATTTACAAGTTATCAAACTTATTATACGCCATAAACATTCTTAGTTAAGATTCCAGAGTTTAAACAGTCTTTTAACATTTCAAAATTCCCTTTGAAATCACCTATACCAAAATTCCTTGCATTTCTAAAATCAAGTTTATCTTTTGCAAACAATTCCAATTTAAAATAATTTGGTAGCAATTTCTTTCTTCGAAACTCGAATATGAATATCGATGATGCTGCAGTCATCGCCGAAGTTATTTTCCAGCGACCGAAAGAGTTCAATGCTTTTATCTCTTTTAAAACATTCAAATATTTTTAAATTCCAAACCTCTCTAGATTTCAAATCCGAATCAAAATATTTCTCAAATATATTTTATTTTTCCCAACTTTTTGAGAATCATTATCAAATTCAAAGGAATCTAAATTTTCAAATTCCAAATCCCAAATCCTTTAAATTTATATTCAAACATTACTTTGGAATTTTATCTTGTTTTAATTATTAATCACACTGTAATTCATATTTATTTTTTACATTTACAAATCCCATTTGTTTATGAATTTGTTTCTTAGTTTTTAATTATGATTTCAATTCCTTATTCAATTATGAATCACATTTACAAATTCCATTTATTTTATTAATTTATTCCTTAATCTTTGGTTATTACCTTCAATTTCTTATTCAATTCTCATACAACAATGATAATAATTTAATATTATCACTTTCTAACAACCAAGCATCCATATATAACTATAATAATTTATGAAAAATTATTCCCTTTATATATGAAAATAATTTGGGTAAAATTATTTCATTTACCCTATTTAAAACAATACTGTGTCGGTTTATCTTGTTTAAGAGTTTAGAAATCTCTATCAATGACATGGCGTCCCACTCATCCACCAGAATCCATAAACACTCAACCGATAAATCAACACAATATAAAAACAATTTTATATTCATTAACAAATATGCACTCATATCTATTAATTCTGTCAACCTCATTCTAGAGTACTTCGGACTCTATTTAATGATTAATTCCCACCAGAGCCAAGGTTATCACCAACCTATGCTATAATACCAAGTGTAACAGCCGTAAATCCATGCCCTTTGAGTCAACACTATTCTACATCAATCAACTCAAGTTGAACAGAAATACGAACCATTTGGGTTAAAGAAGAAGAGGTAGAAGAAGAGAAAACAGAAAACAACAACAGAATCTAACCAACGCAGCGGAATAAAATAATATATACAGATCTTTACACAAAAGAAAATTATATCTATTTTATACATGTCACTAGAATACATCATCAGAGTTCCACATCAATAACATACAACTGGATATACAGCGGAATAATAATCAAGTACGAAAGTACATGACGCCATCCAGTTCGCCTCCTGAGCTCCATAGCATCCTTTCCTGAATTCTATAATACTCGGTCTGACCCGAGTATTATAGTTAAATAACACCCGAGTCAGTCTGGATATACCAGCGTGAGAAATCACACTCAAATTGATTATTAAAGTTTCAAAAATTCTTTTAAAAACAAAAGCATCTCGTAAGACCACGCCACAAATAAACATGTCGGGTTTTTACCTTACGATAGCTAAAACATTTTATATTAAATCCTCTGATATTATAATAGGGTCTATATACAAATACTTATTAAAATAGCCGAAATTGTTACATGATTAAATTCCAGCTACTAGCTACAGAGTGGGTAATACAAACAAAACTCGTACAAGGCGCGTAGGGAAAATGGATTTCCAACTAAAGACTAGGCACTGGGGTACCATGTATCACGGTACGTGGCCTAGATCATAGTACCGAGGATCACTCTCGGCCCCCTGCAACACAAGACCCGAACTACCCCTTACTGGATAGTCTCGAGCATGATCACCCTACGGTTGGGATCAGCAACCGCACCAATAAGCCGAAATAATAAGGGACATCTAGACAGGGATGACCTTAACCGGAAATGGGTGCTGCCCACCAAGCCTTGCTGCATAACCTCTGATTTTCAGTCATTCCCGGTTGATGAGGCTTGAGGCTAAGCGTTACCTTTTAGAACATGTCCCTTAGAATGCCCATCGTCCACCTGACGATGTTCCGAAAGCATTCATCCATACAAGTCCGTCCCAGGTTCGAACGGAACCGAAGGCACTATTCCTACTACATCCATTTTGGAAATATCCTTTGGATTAGTAGCGACTAGCCCTTGCACTTCACTGCTCCATCTTCGACACCGAACTCGGTTCCCCACGAAACGTACAAATCAGATCGAAGTGACTTTCGAGAAATAAATCCTGATCCCGGTCTCTTCGAAACGATCAGCGCATTTGGCCAATATTGATAGTCGGTGATTTAACTATCAATTAATATTCACAAATAACCATCAACCAATAAATAATTTCCTAAATTATTTATTAATCCCAAAAATATCTTCACAAGATATATTTCCACTTTTCAAACCCTTTTGAAAATGTTTTCAAACTATCTTCCTTTCTCAGAATAAATTCCAAGTATTTCTATTTCCACTGAAATCACCAAGCACAAAACTTTAGATTTTTGAAATAATTTAAAACGCTTTACTTTGAAATATACTTTAAAACATTTAAGTTAAAACCTACTTCAATAATTTGTTAAAAATACATACTATATGAATATTTGAAAATAATGTTACTTTATAAAATATAAAACTAGATTTTCACTTTTTAAAACAAAATACTACGTCACTTTTTAAATAATTACTACGATTATAGATTTGGAAAATATTTACTTAAGAATTTAAATGATTAGAAATAATAAATTTTCTAAAACATGCTTTGAAAACAACATTAAAACTTTTATCTTATATTTAAAAATTTACTTTGAACGTACTTGGATATCCAGAGAAATATACCTCTCTTCACATTCTTCTTTAAATTTTCAATTTTAAACACTTGAACCAATTTCCAAATTGATTTCCAATTTACTCCCTTTTATTCCAAAATCCATTAACGTTAGATTTAAATCCTTAATTATGATTTAAAATATTTTTAATTGAAAATACCAATGTTAGATTTCTCAAATTACTTCTTTATCCTTTTAAATAAATTTAAACTTTGAATTTTAAAAATAATTCTTTATTCCTTTAATTGATATTACTTAAGTTTACAATTTATTAATTTTTGTTTATTCAAAATCTTTTTTTTCTTTTCATACTTGAAGTTATTTATTAGTATTTTTATATTACTTTCATTTCTTTCAATTCATTCTTAATTTATTCCAATTTTCTATAATTATTTCACTTACAAATTCACTTCTTTTATTTTCTTTCCAAAATCCAATTCATATATTTTTGGTAACTCATTATACCCAAGTATATTCAATCAAACCATAACATTCAATATTCCAATAAAATTCATCATAGAATATCAAATAATCACAACAGAGAATATTAAATAATTTAAATAAATGTTGAGGAGCCCAGTTGGATCTCTCCAACCTGTTTTCCCTACATCCACAGATGTTAGCACAATATAAAATACCAATTCCACTTCATGGTGGAATATCGCGGTACATGAGATTGAATATAATATTATCCGCTATTATGCGGTGCATAGGGTTTCATCCGCTATATAATGCGGGAAATCAATCATTCCAAGATGTAATATATACTATAATATAGCATATCAAATCAATTCAACCATTCAACCAATTATTTAAATTTGACCATTTAAATTTAAATAAAAATTCGGATGAGTGAGATTAACTCACCTTTGATTTTTAATTTGCAAATCCGATCCACACCGGCTTGTTTCTTCTTGATTTTAGACCTTGAATAACATCATATGGTATATTAATATTCGAACAATTCGAACGATTATTTTCTTTTAATAAATTAAATTTTCTAATAATTTAATTTTAAACTAAAAATTTCCTTTAAAATCTTTTTGGTAGCTAAAATAATTAAAATAAGTTAGTTAAACAATTTTTTTTCACCAAACCTATTATTAAAAATAAACCTAACAAATTTAAAATATGTATATTTATTTATTTTTCTTCTTTGAAACTACTTATACCAAAACGACTTATATTTATTTTAAAAATCTAACCTTTCTATGGTTTTTTTCAAAGTCCTATATATATAAAATTTCTGTTTTACTGTACATATTAAATATGCGTGTGAATTAATATATATATATATATATGTATGTATGTATGTATGTATGTATGTATGTATATTTATATCTAAAAATTTGTTTTCTTTTCTGTAAATACACGGTAACTAATCTTCACTGTAAAATCCTTAAAATAGAATCCCCTTTTTAAAACTTTACTGTATATATATATATATATGTGTGTGTGTGTGTGTATTTTTCACATATACATACATATATCTATTTTAGTTGAAAAGAAAAAGAATTATACCTCACTGTTATTACTTTTTCTGTCTTCTGTAAATTGAAAAAAAAGGTAGTCTTTACTGTAAACTTATATCCTTTTCTTTTCGTATTTCCTAACCTGAATATACATATATATAAATTTAACAGAAGAAAATACCTCCGCTTTGCTCAATTCAGAACCCTCCACTTGCTCGATTAGACAAGCTCCCCCAACGATCGCCGCATGCAAGCGCCTCCCCTCTGGTCTTGCTCGAACTCTCGAAGCCCAACGTCACCAGTGCGCATGCGTGTTCACCGAGACGTTGCCCCAGCTCCTCCAAATCCTCAGAGCACCCGCGACCATGCCAATCGCCGCCTCGAGCTGCCTTCAGCCAGCGTCGCCGCACTTGAAACCCATATAACAAATCGCGATAAACTCTTTCCCCCCAGATGCCGATGAAACTGGACAATGGCTCGAGTTCGAATCGAGTTTCGCTCACTTCATTTGATTTTTTTAATCGGCTTTACTACGACCGGTTTTCTTTTCTTTGATTTAGGGTAAAAAGAACTCGGCTGGAAGTAATTCGACTATGATTTCGATCGACCTTGTTCTCTTGAATTTTGAACGATCGGCAAGAGAAAGGCTAGAGTAAAGTTGAATTGAACCCAGCCATTTATTTTTTTATTTTTTTATTTTTTTCTGTGAATCGAACTACTGGGTGAAATAAGGAAGACGAGAGAGGAAAAATGAGGGCTTCGGCTATAGAAAAAAGGGAAGCGTGTTTAAGAAGGCACCGATGACATTGATTTGATCAATTAAAGTTTTATTTAATTTTCAACGCGTTTACTTATCGTACGCTCACGCAATAACTCCGATCACTACGAAATTTGAAATTCGATAATAGTACAATATTATGGATCCAATGGAACTAGTTTCGTCGAATTCCGAGACTGTGCTTCGGAAGGCTATTTTTAAATTCAATTTAAAACTATAAAATTTCAAACTGAAAAAATCAGTGTTAAATTTGATTTTAAAACTTTTATTATCCTCAACACTATCAATATAAATTTTATAGGCCTTCAAATTATTTTTAACAGGCTTAAAATTCCAGATTCAACATTTTACTCAACTTCAAATTATTTAATTCGATAATTTAATTATCAAATAAATTGTGATATTTGAATAAAATTTACTTTTAAATATTTAAAATCAATTAAATATTCCATTTCAAATGCTCAAAAATTCCGGGTCGTCACACGCTGGTTTATCAAGCCTGATCCGGGTGTTTTCAATACTCGGGTCAGATCCGAGTAGTTTTAGGTTAGTCGAAGATGGTTGGAGTTTCCAGAGGAGAGCTGGAGATATTCATCGACGTATGGACGTATTCTATTATCCGCTGTACTTAGTGTATTTTGTTTGATGTTTGTCAGCAATTGTAAGGACAGATGTTTATAACTGTCCAGCTGAATTTAGGTTAGACTATGATATATGTATTTAAAAGGTTTCCGCCGTAAAGATATTTGTTCAATAATATATATTATTCCATTCATGTGAGATTCGATTCTATCTATTTTTATTTATTACCCTTCATGTTCCATATTTTCGTGCAATTTGAGATGGGCATGTGTGGTTTATTGACGATTCAAAGGGTACGAGAAAATGGACCTTGACATTTGGTATCAGAGCTTTTGGTTAAGCGAACACCAAAGCCTGATAGGGGTAAGTATCATCTGAGATAGGATTAGTAATATCCTAAGATGAGTAACTCATTAGAGATAGGGTTAGTAACACCCTAGAATGAGTTATGAGAGTGTTATATATATGTGAGCGCATAATTATTAATTTTATAAGAATGGTTTTGTTTTAAAAAATGGTAAATGAAATAATTTTACCTAGGATTATATTTTGAATATAAAGTATATATTTGGAAAAGTTGTATAGTTAGAAATCAAGATCAGTGAAATTTCAATATGAACATCTTGTGTTTAAAATTTCACAATTTGACTATAATGTGTTTGATAATAAGATTGGTTTAAGGAATGAACATATAAGATAAAAATGTATTTAAATAATAGAAAATGATTGTTTAAAAAGGAAAATATAAAAGGAGTGAAGGTTTAAAATTGAGTAATTTAAAAGAATTGTGGTAATTTAAATAATGTTAATTAATATAATCTGAATTTATAAAATAGGTTTTATAAAGTAATCTCTAAAAGATTTTGAAAATATTATTATTTCAAATAAAAAGAGGTATTTTATGATAACTAATTCGATTTACTCGAAAATAAACAAAAAAATGGACAAGAGATGCGTTCGGATGGTAAGCACTTCACTTAAGTATTACTCTTCTTGTTAAGAGGATATATGATACTATTGGTAGTACCCAGTTCCTTGGATTGTTTTGGAGTTACTCGATCAATATAATTTTCTTAAGTTAATGAAATAATATGAACCATTGATTAGTAATCTTTATAAAAGTGTTTAAAGTAAAGATAAATTTGGAATCGCTAATTGCTAAAATAAAGCGGAATTTCCGACGATTTTGGACAATCGAAAATTTCTGAATCGCATCAAACTCAAAGCTAAGGGATTTATGGAATATTCTAACAAAAGATAAACCATTGTGAAATACTTTGAGTAAATGAAATAAGATAAGGATAATTTATAAATCTGATTTATAAAGAAAAAAAGATTTAAGAGTATAAGGATTTAAATAGGGTGGTTTTAAAATTTGTTTTTCAAATCTAGAAAATTAACAATAGTACTAAATAAGACATGGGTTTTATAACTTATGAATTTGAGATAATAGTAAATTACAATAAAGTCTAAATTTGTTAGACAGATGGATTTAAGTAAAACCAATTTGGAATTTGGGATTTGTATATACTCTTAGGATGTAAAGGTATATCATACAAATGTAGATTTAAGTCATGAACTATTAAAATAATGACTCCTCAAAAAGGTAATTATAACCTAGAAAGTGTTTTATTAATGAATTCTATCATTAATTAAGAATTTGGACTTAAGTCTTTAAATTGATTGGTTTACATAAGTTATAAGATGTAATAAACTTAAGTAATAGATTTATAAAATGGTTCATAAATAATATTAGTGTTAAAAGATTGTGGGAAGACTTTTTTTATAAAGATAAATTATCTTTTGGGTGAAAAATGGTTTCTTTGGAATATATTCCTTTAATAAAAATATTTAGAAATAAATAATTAAAAGGATTATATAAAAAAACACCTTTATAAAGTGCTTCCGCTTAAGATAAAAGTTTATGAAAGTTTTGAGGGTTAATAAATACATATGTTATATGTAGATCATCTCATCACAAAATTTTGATCTAAGATTCGAGTTCGGAACTTTAAGGTGTTTACATTGATCCGGAAAAGAATTTATCACTCAATTCTGGACGACGAACATTGATGAGGATGTTTGGTTAGGTACTTTAGTTTTCTATCATAGTTGAGCACTATGCAAGGAAAGCAAAGGTTTCTGAGCACAGAGCCTGATTAAAGTCCGCACTGGAGGATCGGGGGAACGATACTAGTTCGGAAATGAAGTTGTGTATTCGAATAAGAGATCGAATAAGATATTTCATACGGATGATCTGTGTATATTATATAAAATTTAACTTAAAGATAAATGTTTTAGGTAAACTTTTGTTTGGATAATTTCGAGGACGAAATTCTTTTAAGTAGAGGCGTATGTAACGACCCAGAATTTGGTCACTTTAAAATATACTATTTAGAGTGATTTTAAATATTAAATATAAAAGGTTTTATAATTCAAACAATATTAGATAGGATTTGGAAAGAGAAATATACACAAAAATAGTAACATTTGCCTAAAACGACAAAAGTGACAAAATGTTGATTTCAAAAAAGTATATTTCAATGGTTAAATAAATTATTTTAATTAATTTATGAGCGTTCATATTTTTAAATAGTATTATACAAATTTATTTTTAAATTTGTTTTACATAAATAAATAGTTTAACTAAAACGTCAAAATGTGACGTAAAACATTTTGTCGAAAAACGATGTTTTGTCGATTAAAAGTTGTCGCAACATTGTCGCACCTTTATTTTCTTATATAGAAACATATATTCAAATAGTGTAAGTATTAATTAATTCACTAATCAAGTTTACTTTTACTAAATAAAATTAGAAAACTTCTAAAAGTCATTAGCAAAAGTAAGAGTTAACAAAAGTAAGAAAAAGTAAACATGAAATCACATTAAATCAAAGCCAACATAATTATGATATTCTTTACTTAATCTTTAAGTGGCTAAGACATAAAGTAAGGATGTGAAAGATGATGTTAAGTATTGAAAAAGTAGAGTTTGCTTTAAGTTGAAGTAAGGTTAGTTTGGTAATTTGGTAAGAGGTTATTTTAGTAATTTACCACTTCTTTCTTTTTCTATAAATATCCACCTCCTTCTTCACCTTCATTCACATTTATTCTTCTTCTTTTCTCAAACTTATTCATCTTCTTCCTCTTCTCTTTAATGGATTTCAATCCATAGGAAAAAAATTAAAAAGAAATAATTTCAAAATATTTAAAAATATTCAAAAGAAATCAATGTTTATTCTCTTCAAATCAAACTCATTTTTTCTCCATATTTTACCTCTTATTTTCTCGGCCATAACTTCTTCAAACCGAACCAAAATACAAATTTTTTTTTTCAAATCATGTATTTTTTCAGTGGCTATAACTTTAATGTTGACCACTTTATCTCATTCTAAAGTTGACTATGTCAAAAATATACTTCTTTGCAGTGCATTTTCTGACCCAATTTTTAAGCCAGAGAACGGGGCATTTTGTTTTGATCATAACAGATCCAAATTATAAAATTCTTTTTTTCAAATCATATGAAATTCTAGTGGATACAACTTCTTTTGCTAAGAATTTTTTCCAGTTTTGAGTTTTTCTATACCTGAAACTCGATTCTTTAAAGTGCATTTTCGGGCTCTATTTTTGTTAATCCGACAATACCTCTTCTTAATTCTATCATATCTCCCTCAAAACAACTTGGATTCAAATGGTTCTTTTTTAATTCAAGAGAAAATAATTTGCAACAATTTTTTAGTTAAACAAATTTTTCAAATTTTGAGAGTAAGAGAGTCAAAAACAAGAGAGAAGATGACATATTCTTCGGGTCTAATTTTGAGAATTCAAGTTCAAAGATCAATCGCTCCTTCTCCATATTTTTGGCCAACCTCCATCTTAAACCTCGGCCAAGCTATTCAAAGGGAGAGGGTGTTGTTTGCTAGTGTTTAATAGAGTGGTATTAATTAGTGAAGTGTTGGTTGATTAGAATGTTGGTAGGAAGTTAATCGCTTTGGTTTATAGTGAGAAATTATATTTAGCATCTCTATTTATATATATACATGTTTGATGTTTTGTTATGATTGCTATGGATGCTTATATATGCTTTGATCATAATGTATTGATTGTTTGACATGATTGTTAAACTGTTTTACCAAGTCACGTTAATGCACGTCGATAAGCACAAAGGAAAGCACTTTACTTGTGAAAATGAAATGGTTTATATGGAATGCTTAAACCTTTTGGAAATAGTTTTAAAATGAGTTAGAAATGTTTTATAAACATTTAAATATGTTTAAAGAAATAAAGGAAGAAAATTAAAATTTTATCTTGTATATTTTAAATATGTCCAAAACAATTTTTCAGAAAAATCGCATTTTTGCAGTAAAGTGACCAAAGTTTAAATTGTTATTTTAAATGTTTCAAAAATATGAAATAAATCCTAAAAATATTTTAAAATGTATTAAAAGAGATTTAAGTTGAAAATATGAATTTCTAAATGATATAAAGTCGTTTTGAAGAACATAGCTTTTAAAACGCTATTTGCAACACTTTTCGCAAGGCTTTTCGCAGCAGTTTGAAATAACTTTTGAAATGCAGTTTTAAACAAAAAAATTCTTTTCTACATATTTTGTGAATGATTTTAAAGGAACAATTAAGTAATGTAAAGATGATTTGGGAGTCTTAATAAGAGTTCGAATAAATTGTTAAGATGAATTGTTTATACCACTTAAACAATAATGAAGAAGATTGAATATAATAACAAACTGAGTAATGTGGAAACAACTAACACATTTGTCCCGCCTGTGAGATCTGGGAAGATAAAACAAGGTATTTAAATAAGGTTAGGAATGGAGCAACCAGTGCCCTGAACTTATCTGGCTATATTTTCTCTTCTTAGGCGAGGGGTGGAACATAACGAAAGGAAAGCCCGGATGCTCTAAAAGATCATAATTAAGTACTTTCTAAGATAAAAGAAAAGAAATAAATTCTTTGAATTTATGGTCTAGATATAAGATTTATAAAAATTGGTATTTTATAAATAAAAGTAATGGAATTATAAAAGTGTTTTATATATATTAGAAATGGGATTGTAATCAATATATGGGTTTGCAATTGAAATTTAGAAAAGAATTTGTAATGGATTTTATAAATAACAAGATTTGAAAGGAATGAATTTGTAAATAAGAGTTTTATAAGTAATTAAATTATAATTGGATTTTGACTTATAAGTGAGATATAAATGGAATTTGTTAGTAAAGAAATTTTGTATATGGAAGTTTATTAAATAAAAATGGAATTTATAAACACCATTTTGTAAATCTGAA
This sequence comes from Allium cepa, assembly GCA_030765085.1. Lineage (NCBI taxonomy): Eukaryota > Viridiplantae > Streptophyta > Magnoliopsida > Asparagales > Amaryllidaceae > Allium > Allium cepa. The sequence continues at coordinate 611,829,804 of CM060934.1, forward strand.
ATCAATTTAAATTGATAAGTTAAATGTGGAAGTTCATTAAAGGAATTATATTCATGATTTTGTACAGTGAATAATCCTTTAAATTAAATGGATGTTTTGGAAAGTGATATTATAAAAAAGGGAATATTTTCCCTATGTTAAAAGTTAAGAAAGAAAATCTTTGATTAAGATTTAATGAATGATTTAGAAAGGTTTTCCTAAGTAAAAGAGAAAATCATTTCGAATTATTCCAGTATTTAAGAAAGGTTTAAATAAACCAAATTATTTGATAAATGAGGCTTAATGATTCCTTGTACTCTTGAAAAGAAAATGGAATAAATCAGAAAGAATATGTCTAACAAAGATATTTTATAAAAGATGAAGTTATTGATTGATGATTAGTATCGACATATGAACTTAACTTCTTTTAAATCGATAATTGGTTTCGAAGGAACCGAGGACGGATTTGGATGATTCCTATCCAAAAACCACTTCGAGCCAATGTATACGTTCGAATGTGAAGATATGTTGAAGATGATGACTATTGAAGACCGTGGATCCTCATAGCGTGAGGACTGCTTGTTGATTTGCTTGGGGTAGCACCCATTATAGAGTTATATATAGCAGTGGTATCCTCGTTGCGGATATTTTTCGGATTGCAAGGACTACTCGCTACTAGTGGTAGTAGGAGAGTGCCTTCGGTTTGTCCTGTTCCTGGACAACTTGTATGGACGTTTGTCTGACATTGCATTTCTAAAGATTACGTACATTGGTTTTTATTAGTGGTGGCGGTGAAGGTCAACTTTACTTAGTTTAACACCCTCCTTGAGACATACGAGCTCAAGCGTTGTATTTTTGTGGAAGGAAATTAGTAGTTAACGGAAATGGCAATGTGGCATTCAAAATGTGCTATGTGAAAAGGCAATTGTTGCCTCAAGCCTCATCAAACCGGAAATAACCGAAACAGGATTAGATGCGGCAAGGCTAAGAGGGTCATTCCCAATTATGGTATGATCATCCCCTTCTAGATATATTTCTTCCCGCTATGATGTTCGGGATGTAAATTAATGTGGTGAATGGAAAATGAGCACTCGGTTAAAGGTCGATAACGACCGGGGGATGACATATTCGGTACTGTCTAGTTACAGAGGTGGGCCGGTCTTGTGTTGGTAGAGGATCCTTTGTGTGGTCCTCGAGACATCCATCTATAGGTGTACCCATCGGAAGGTAGATCCTTAACTTGGTCATTTGTATGGAAACTCATTCTCCAATAAGAACTTGCGGTTTTGTATGTATTGGCGTAATGAATAACCTCGAAATGCTATATGGGTAACCATTTCGGATAAGATTAATAAGTTTATTTACAAATGTTTTCAAAGAGATGTCATTAGAAATAATATCAAATGTTTTGATATAAAAGTGTTTTAGTTATCATAAGGTAAAAACCCGTCTGTGTTTATGTGTGGGCGTGGTCTTATGAGATATTCTTTATTTCAAAGGATTTATAAAAAGGTGGATATATGACATTATCATTTATTATTGAGTTTTTCTCATGCTGATTTATCAAGCCTAATCCGGGTGTTTTCAATACTCTTGGTCAGATCCGTGTAGTTTCAGGTTAGTCGAAGACGGTTGGAGTTTCCAGAGGAGAGCTGGAGATATTCATCGACGTATGGACGTATTCTATTATCCGTTGTACTTAGTGTATTTTGTTTGATGTTTGTCAGCAATTGTAAGGTCAGATGTTTATAACTGTCCCGGCTGAATTTAGGTTAGACTCCGATATTGTATTTAAAAGTTTCCGCTGTAAAGATATTTGTTCAATAATATATGTTATTCCATTCGTGTGAGATTCTGCTTTGTTTATTTTTCTTTATTACCCTTCATGTTCCGTATTTTCGTGCAATTTTAGTTGGACATTTGTGGTTTATTGTCAATTCAATGGGTATGGAAAAACAGGCCTTGACAACCGAGGACCCCTCTCGATCCCCTACAACACAAGACCGGAGCTACCCCTTACTGGATAGTCCGAATAAGATCACCCCACGGTTGGGATCAGCAACCGCCCACATAGCCGAAATCAGAAAGGGACATCTAGACAGGGATGACCATACCCTAATTAGGTGCTACCCACTTAGCCTTGCTACACCTCCCCTGTTTTAGCCATTCTCGGTTGATGAGGCTTGAGGCTATGCGTTACCTTTTTAGAACATATTCTCTTAGAATGTTCATCGTCCCCATGACGATGTTCTGATAGCATTCATCCATACAAGTTACCCTAGGTCTGGACAAACCAAATCACCGTCTTCATTATCTTCACGATCTTCACTCGCAAACGTTCAAACTGGATCGAAGTGATTTTCAGATAATTAAACCCGATCCCGGTCTCTTCGAAACGATCAGCGCATTGGCCAATATTGATAGTCGATTATTTAACTATCAAATTACACAATCATTCAACCAATTATCTTATTTCCATTGAAAACTCCAAGTCTTACTAAAATTAGATTTTTAATAATTTAAATCCCCTTACCCAAAATCATACACTTAAAACATTTGAAATATTACTAATTAAAACCGTTTATCTAAAATAATAGTTATGAAATTTTGTAATAATTTTCCAAGTAAAACTTCAGCCATAAACTATTTTCAAGATAAAGCTATTATGTAAAGGATAAATATTTAATAATTATCTTTTAAACCACAATACTTATTTAACCTTTAAAATAATTACTACTACAATTAATTTTAAATAGATATTTAATTCTTTAAATTCTAAACAATTTAAAATAAATAAATTTCTCTAAAACCATTCTTTTTAAAACAACTTTAAAACTTTTAAGTTATACTTAGAAATCTTCTTTTGAAAATATACTTAGCTTTTCAGGAAATACACCTTCCATTCCAACATAACCCGTCTAATCATTTATAAATCCTTCTCGATTTATTCCGGTTTAACTTACGTCCCAAACCTGTAAAAAAAATTCCACGCCTTTTAAAAATAAACCACTATTTATTTTTAAACAAATCCCCCTTTCCTTATAAATTCCCACCGTGAATTTATTCTTTCAAATTATCACTGATAAACATTCCTCTTTATTTCTAGACCCCATTTATAAATTTCATAATCTCATTCTTCTTTAATCACAGTTTCAACACTTTGTGGGTTTTTCTAATCGATTTTCAAATTAACTCTGTTTAAATATAAATTCCTTTACTTACCCAAATTTATTTCAAAACCCATTAATTCCATATTCACTTCTTTATTAATGATTTGAAATCTTATTTTAAACTGAAATATCCATTTCAAACTTAATTCAAAATTCTCCCTTTTATTTCTTCCCAAACATTTTAAATTTAAATTTCAAAAATAAATCCTTTAATTCTTAGACAATATCACTTAAGTCTCCAAAACTCTTTTATTTTCATTTAATTAAAATCTCTATATTTTTTCCATATTCAGAATTTATTTAATAGAATTTTAAAATCAAACTTTTTATACTTTTCCAAATTCAATCTTTAATTTACCCAAATTAACTATAATTTTTTTTACTTAAAATTCTCTTTTTAGTTTCCTTAAAAAATCACATCTTTGTATTTTTGATATCTTTAATTACCCAAATTATATTTGGCAAAACACATAGCATTCGATATTTCACATTTCCAATATAATCTATCATGCATAATAAATAAATCATATCATAGACTATGGAAATAAATTTCAATATTTTGAGGAATCCAGTTGGATCCCTCCAATCTTTTTCCCTGCATCCATAGATGTTAGCATAATATAAAAATACCAATCCCACTTCGAGGGGGATATCGTGGTATAAAAGGTCATCCACTATTATATGAGGATCATAGGGTCTCATCCGCTATACAATGCGGGAATATCAATCACTCCAATATACATATACATATATATATATATATATATATATATGTTATCACATCCAGATTGATAGTAATCATCAATTCAAGCAATCAACCAATAATTTAAATTTTACTATTTAAATTAACTAGTAATCCAGATGTGAATGAGATTAACTCACCTTTGACTTTTAATTACGATTCATCTAAATTTATATTTTTCTGCATAGCTTCCCTTCGATTTTAAACCTCGTATGAATTATATTAAAATTTATTAGTGAACTCGATTAAATCTCTCGACTAAATTATAGATTTTAAAATTAATTTGAACCATCGAACTATATGCCTTCTCTGACTTCAAATCCCTTGCCCTAGCTCAACAGAAAACTGCAGTAACGACGATACGCCTCCAGCCAATGTCTGTCGCAGCCCATGCTGACTCACCACCATAGCCCTCCCCTTGCTTGACGCTGCCGCTTGCCACCTACCCCTCATGACTTGCCTTGTCGTTCACGATACCATCATGCTAGACGTGCGATAACCATCACGACGTAGCTTTGCTCGATACACGAGCCTCCTTCTCATTCATGCACAAGCGACCACCCCTCTACTTCGAGCGACGCCAATCCCCTGCGAAAAAATCTCAACGTCGAACTCCACTTTGCGACACAGCATCAGTCACGGCCTCCTATGCCCTTGCGAACAATTCCCTATGATCCTGAAGGAGAGCGCCTCTCCTACTCCCAAGTTGAGAGCCAGCTACCCACTCAATTTTTGAGCACTTCCCCTGTTTAAAAAATATCGAACGAAAATCAATTTTGATTTGGGATCTCTTCGATTCGCCATTTTATCTTTTTATTGTTCAAACGAATCAGATTTTGTTCATGCATTTTAACAGGAGGAATTTTGCTTTTGAGATTTGTTTGAATCCTTTTTTTCTATACTCGATTTGGAAAAAAAATTGAAGAGGAGCGAAAGTAGCAATTATTTGCTGCACCCATTTTCTTCTGAGAGGAACAGAATTTTTACTTCAATCTTATAGAGGGTCGACTTCATTTGAAAAGAAGAAGAAAAGCAGTACGTAATTTAAGGACACGATGGGTAGCGTATTGAAGAAAAAGGCTACAGTGATTTGGAAAAGAGTGGAAAAAGGTTTAATGTGAAATGAATTCAGCTGATCGAAAGAAAAAGTTGATGGGAAGAATTTTACTAGTCAATCAAAACATATATATTTTATATTTAAATTTAAACCGTCTCGATAAATGTAACTTATAATTTTGATATCCTATCGAGACGTGCCGCTAGGTGTTTATAATGTTATACCCTTATTTTGAACACAATGAGAAAGGTTTTGAGTCCTAATTCGATCGTATGGAGAAGATAGCTTTTTGGACCCAGTTGTTATATTGGATTTTCGATATAAATTTCAACGCGTTTACTTACCGTATGATAACACGATTACTCCAAATGTTGCGAAATTTGAAATTCAATAATAAAACACTATTACGGATCCAATGGAACTGGTTTCATCGAATTCCGAGGTTGTGTCTCGGAAGGCTATTTTAAACGTCAATTTAAACGGTATATTTTTTGAAAACTGAACAATCACTTTTAAATTCAAATTTAAAACTTTTATTATCTTCAGTATTATTAATATAAATTTTACAAACCTTTGAGTTATTTTTTCCAGCTTGAAACTCTAGATTTCATATTTTACCACATTTCAATTATTAATCCAATAATTTAATTATCAAATAATTATTGATATTTGAAATTCAAGTTAAAAACTAACCTTTCAAATATTTAAAATCAATTAAATATTCTGATTTCAAATAGTTAAAATTCCGGATCATCACAAAAAATGAAAACAAATGGGGAGCTTTAGGAGATTGTGCGCATGGAAAAAGAGATACCATGACCATGAGACAACGTTATATGCAGTAAAATCTCTCTTATAACCCTATAAAAGAGATACCATGACCAAGACTTCTTATCTACATGTTTGAAAATGTAACATGTGAAGTTGAAGTGTGTTGTGAATGTTTGAAGTGAAATACTCGCTACAAACACACTTTGAAATCTCTTATATTTAACATATGTTAAATTGGTTAAAATATGAACATGTGGTGAAAGTATATATTTAGTTGTTATCTACACACGTTTTGGTGTATTTGACATAAAGAATCGGTTTGGGAAATTGTAGAAATTGTGGATGAAAGTTGTAAAAGTTAAAAGTTCACTTTTGATACACTTTGAAAATTCCTTGAGTTTGGTGATTTTTAAAGTTAAATTTGAAAGACATCATGTGACGACCCAGAATTTTTGAGCAATTGAAATTGGAATATTTAATTGATTTTAAATATTTAAAAGTTAATTTTAACTTGAATTCAAATATCACTATTTATTTGATAATCAAACTATTGAATTTAATAATTTGAAGTTGGGTAAATGTTGAATCTAGGGTTTTAAGCCTGTTAAAAATAATTTGAGGGCTCGTAAAATTTATATTGAGATGCTGAGGATAATAGAATTTTTAAAATTGAATTTAACAGTGATTTGTTCAGTTTTGAAATTTCATCATTTAAATTGAATTTAAAAAATAGCATTTCGAGGCACAGTCTCGAAATTCAACGAAACTAGTTCCATTGGATCCATAATATTGTACTATTATCGGATTTCAAATTTCGTATTGATCGGAGTTTGCTGTGTGAGCGTACGATATATAAACGCGCTAAAAATTTAATTGATAATAATCGATTCGGAAAGCTATCTTCTCCATACGATCGAATTAGGACTCGGAACCTTTTCCAATGTGTTCGGAATAGGTGTATAACATTACGAAGACCTAGCGACACTCCTTGGTAAGAGTTCAGAATTTCATGCTGTAATTTTTGTTCAATTTAAATTTGAATTTGAAAATAAATAATATAATCAAACACTATACTAAGCTTTGTCACGTTGAGAAATATAGACACGCATCGTCTTCCTTCTGAAGCTTCCACACACGTCTTTAAAGTAAGAATAATGGCTGAAACATTTCAGTTTATTTTCTAAACCCATCAAAATCCTCTTCTGTATAAAAAAAACACTCGTGTCTTTCCTCAAAGGATTGATAGCCGAAACATTTCAATGGCAGAGAAAAATTCATCTTTCCCCTAAAACTCCAGTATCCCCAAATCGAACTCACCACGTGGAGGGGGGGGGGAACTCGAGCTCGCCGTCACGAGACGATGAGATGGGAATTCGCGAGCTCGAGGTTGTCTAGGGTTGGGTTTGAAGTCTCGAGGTTTACGTTGTCGATTGCATTTCCAATGAAGGCCGCATTCGCGATTTTGGGTAAGGAGTCGATAGTGTGGTGGCGGTTGAACATTCGCGAGGTCGGTGGTCTTTAGAGGGGGTTGTGCGATCAGAGTAGTCGAGAGGGGAAGCAAGTAATTCGCGGTGGCTAGGCATAGTTGAGGCGAGTGTTTGCTGGGGACTCGAACTCGAGTTCGAGTTCGATGGAGTGGTACTCATATTTCAGGAAGTCTGCATCGAGTAACGATTATACATATAGGAGTGATGAGTGCTTGTGTAAAGGATGGGATGTTAAACTTCATTGCCATATTCTAGCATTTGGACTCTTGAAGTTCGATGTCGTGATTGCTAGTTCACTGGTTGATGCTTACTCGAAGGTGGAGTCTTCGACTTCGAGAGTTGTTCTGAGTAGTAAGGTATTAATCAATTCTGCATTTTATTTTATTCTTCATCTTTAAATTTTGATTTAGTAAGTATATGTATATATAGATGAAAGGAATTTAATTATAGAGGGTTGGGAACAGAAAATGGAGGATTTGTTTATATATGAAGTTCGGACTATAGAATTTATATAAAGGTTTGATTTTTGTTTAAAAAAAATCTATATGGATTGTTTTTAATATTTTTATATGTAGTTTCTAAATGAAAATACCTATATCCGTTCTGAATTACTAGTTATTTTAAAATTTTGTATTATAGTAATTAACTTGTTTAATTAAATTTTCTTCATTTATTTTAGTTTTTAAAATAACTTATTAGGGAAATTAGTTAAAATTAAATAATTTGTTTTAAAACCAAATTATTAGTTAAATTAAATTTGTAAATGATAATAAAAATTATTCGGTTAGTTCAAATGTTAATGAACTATACGATATTTATACAAGGTCAACAATCGTGGAGTCCAATCGAGAATAAAGTGGATATGCAAAATTAAGGGGTAAAGGTGAGTTAATCTCACTTAGCTGAATTTTAATTTTAATTTAAATGGTTAAGTTTAAATAATTGATTGATTTATTGATTGGATTTGGTGTATTATATTATATATAGTAGTATATAATATATCTTGGAATGTTTGATTTCCCGCATTATATAGCGGATGAGACCCTATATGCCGCATAATAGCGGATGATATTATATTTAATCCCATATACCGCGATATTCCACCTCGAAGTGGAATTGGTAATTTATATTTTGCTAATGTCTATGGATGCAGGGAAACAGGTTGGAGGGATCCAACTGGATTCCTCAACATTTATTTAAATTATTTAATATTCTCTGTTGTGATTATTTGATATTCTATGATGAATTATATTGGAATATTGGATGCTATGGTTTGATTGAATATATTTGGGTATAATGAGTTACCAAAATATATAAATTGGATTTTGGAAAGAAAATAAAAGAAGTGAATTTGTAAGCAAAATAATTATAGAAAATTTGAATGAATCTAAGAATGAATTGAAAAAGAATAAAAGTGATTTAAAATTCAAGTAAATAAATTTCTAGTATGGAAAGGGGATTTTGAATAAACAGAGAAACAATGAATTTTAAACCTTAAGTGACATTATTTAAAGGAATAAAGAATTTATTTTAAAATCCAAGTTTAAATTTATTGAAATAGATAAAGAAGGAATTTATTTCCAAATGAAGTAAATTGAAAATTGATTTAATTGTGTAAAACCGAGATTATTAAAAGAGAAATGAGACTTTGGGAATTTATAAACTGGGTATATAAAAGTAAAGTAAAATGTATCAGTGGATATTTTGGAAGAATAAATTCACGATGAGAATTTATTAAAGGAATGAGAAAATTTGTTTAAAAATAAATAGTGATTTATTTTTAAAGAATGTGAAGAGAAGTATATTTCACTAGATAGCCAAGTACGTTTTCAAAGTAAATTTTTAAATATAAGATAAAGTTTTAATGTTGTTTTAAAAAGCATGTTTTAGAAAAAATATTATTTCTAAACATTTAAATTCTAAAGTAAGTATTTTCTTTTAATCTAGTTATAGTAGTAATTATTTAAAGGTAACTTGGTATTTTGTTTTAAAGAAAAAAAAAATCTAATTTTATATTTTATAAAGTAGCTCATTTTAAATATTCTTGTAGTATATATATATGATAAAGTATTAAAATAATTTTTAATTTAAACGTTTTAAAGGATAATTTACAATAGATTGTTTTAAATTAATTTAAAAATCTAAAGTTTTGTGCTTGGTTGTTTCCAGTGGAAATAAATATTTGAAAATTTATCTTATGAGGAAAGTATGGTTGAAACTGTTTTCGAAGGGGTTGGAAGTGGAAATATATCTTGCAAAGATATTTTGAGATAAATAAATAATTTGGTAAATTTTTTTATATTAGATGGCTGTTTGTGAATGTTAATTGATAGTTAAATAACCGACTATCAATATTGGCCAAATGCGCTGATCGTTTCAAAGAGACCGGGATCGGGATTAATTTCTTGAAAACCACTTCGTTCCGGTTTGAACGTTTTCGTAAGGAAGACGAGTTCAGAGTCAAAGATGGAGCAGTGAAGTGGAAGGGCTAATCCTGAGGATATTTAATAAATGGATGTAGTAGGAATAGTGCCTTCGGTTCTGCTCGAACCCGGGATGGACTTGTTTGGATGAATGCTTTCGGAACATCATCAGGTGGACGATGAGCATTCTAAGTGAAACGATCTAAAAGGTAACGCTTAGCCTCAAGCCTCATCAACCGGGAATGACTGAAAATCAGGGGTTATGCAGCAAGGCTTGGGGGGCAGCACCCATTTTCGGGTAAGGTCATCCCTGTCTAGATGTCCCTTTTTATTTCGGCTTAGTGGTGCAGTTGCTGATCCCAACCGTGGGGTGATCTTACTCAAGACTATCCAGTAAGGAATAGTCTGGATCTTGTGTTGCAGGGGAATTAGGGTGGCTCGTCGATACGCTGATCTAGACCAGGTATTGTGACAGGTGGTACCCCAGTGCCTAGTCATTAGTTGGAAATCCATTCTCCCTACACGCCTTTTACGAGTTTTGTTTGTATTACCCACTCTGTGGCTAGTGGCTGGAATTTAACAGATGTAACAATTTCGGCTATTTTAATAAGTATTTGTATATAGACCCTATTATAATATCAGAGGATTTGATAAAAAGTGTTTTAGCTATCGTAAGGTAAAAACCCGACAAGTTTATTTGTGGCGTGGTCTTACGAGATGCTTTTGTTTTTCAAAAGATTTTTGAAACTTTAATAATCAATTTGAGTGTGATTTCTCACGCTGGTATTCCAGATTGACTCGGGTGTTATTTAACTGTAATGCTCAGGTCAGACCTAGTATTATAGAATACATGAAAGGATGTTGTGGAGCACAGGAGATAGGTTGGATGGCGATACGTACTTCCGTACTTGATTATTATTCCGCTGTGTATCCAGTTGCATGTTATTGATGTTGAACTGTGATTAATGTACTCTGATGATGTAATATATAAGCAGATATATTTGATTTGTGTAAAGATCTGTGGTTATCTATTATATTTTATTCTGCTGTGATGGTTAAATTCTGATGTTGTTTTCTATTTTCTTCTTCTACCTCTTCTTCTTTAACCCAAATGGTTCGTATTTCTATTCATCTTGAGTGGATAAATGTAGAATAGCGTTAACTCAAGAGGTTCGGATTTGCGGGTTGTTACAGTTGGTATCAGAGCTTAGGTTGGTGATAACCATGGCTCTGGTGGGAATTACTCAAATAGAGTCCATAGTACTCTAGAATGAGTTTGAGCGTTAATAGATATGAGTGCGTATTTGTTAGTGAATATAAATTGTTTTAATATTGTGTTGATTGGTTTATTAAGGGTATATGAACCTTCGTCGGCACAGTCTGCACAACTGTATCGAAGGGGTTTTTAAACATTTAAATAGAACAGTTTGACACGGTATTGTTTTAAATGTGGGTGAATGAAATAATTTTCCCAAAAATACATTTTGATATAAAGAAAAGTTTTTTTAAACTATTTTAGCTAATATATGGTTGCTTGGATGTTAGGAATGATGATATTTAAATTATTATCATTATTGTGTGGAAATTTAACTGGAATTGAAATAATAACCAAAAATTAAGGAATAAATTAATAAAATAAATGGGATTTGTAAACGTAAACTATAAATGTGAATTATAGTGTGATTAATAATTAGAAAAATAAGATAAAATTTTAGAATAATATTTGAATATAGATTAAAAGGATTTGAAAATCTAAAAAATTAAATTCCTTTGGGTTTGAAAATGATTTTCAAATCAATTTTAGGAAGGGATATATCATTGAATTCACTTCAGTCGCTGAAAAATAACTTCGGTGATGACTGCAGCATTATCGATGTTCATTTTCGAGTTTCTAAGTGACGGATTGCTGCCAAATTGATTTGTTCAGAAAAGCTAGTTGTTTTTGAAAATTTCAAAGGAAATTTGTTGGGGATAAAAAAATCAAGATTGGTTTAAAATTTTGAGAAGTGTGACTTGCGATGTTGTAGATTTAGATTTGAAACCAAAAGCCGGGTGTTTAAAAATCCTGATGAAATAGGATGTAAGCTTATAAATTGAGATGATTTTTAAATCGGGAAGGAAATATGAGCTTTGAATGTTGGAATTTAAATTTAAAGTGAAAAGTTATAAATAAGATTAACTTGGATTGATGAAGAAAATTTAATTGAATTGAATTTTATAAATCAGAGATGAAACAGAATTGAATTGGAATAAAATTTAGTTGAGCTATAGGTGATATTTCCATTGGATCCTTACTCAAATAAATGGAAATAAGTTGGATAATAATTGGATTGGAATAAATGAATTAGAATAACTTATAAAAGAATTAAAAGTCCATGGAATAAAAATGTGTTGGGATATAAATAAGGTAAGGCTCGAGTTAAAAATAAAAGATGAATATATTCAAGCCTAGAATGAATGGAATGTGTAAAATAATAAGTTATGACTTATAAAATTTAAAAGTGGAATAGAAAACTCAAATAAATATTGTTTGATGATTCGGAAAATGAAACAAAAATCCAAACTTGAATTATAAAATAAATAGAACTTAAGAAAATTAAATGAAGTGATATTTTGAACTAAAAATCAAGTATTGAATTTTATCCTGGGGGAGAACTAATTAGATAATAAATTAGTTAATAAAATGTGTAAATGGAACCTAATGTAGTCAAATAGAAGTTGGATTTGTGAGTTAATAATGCATTTTGTAAATAAAACTCAAGTTATAAATTAAATTCGACTTGAATTATTAGTGAAGTTAATATGATTGAAAATAGATTAAAGTAGGGATTGTTTTGGTTGCAAATAAAACCCAAATGAGTGGGAATAAAATTGAAAATGGCCTTGTAATCAATTGAATGAATTGAATCTGGAAATTTAAATTTTATAATAACTAATCAAATGAAATTGTAGATTTAGAATGAGATTTGATTGTGACAGAATTAAGTTGAATAGAAAAGCAAATTTACTTGTAAAATGAAAATGGGCTTAAGTATAAAATTTGAATACATTGAATTAAATTAACTTAAGCTAAATAGATGGAGGAGAATTGAATTAAAGTCAACTTAAACTAAGTTTAATGATATTGGGTTGGATATAAGTCAAGTGAAAATAAATTTTAATCGAAATAAAATTCGGTGAGTTATAAATAGTGTTTAATGTAATGAAATTCTTAAATAAATAATTGTAAACCATTTAAATTGTTAAGGAATTGAAATAACTTAGAGATGATAAGAAAAATAGAATGTTTTCAAGTTTAATAGAATGGTTTTAAATGAATGCGGATAAGAATGAAACACAAATGAATGGATCGTGAATAAAATTGAAATGGAACGTGTCGAGCTAAATAAAATGGTTGTGAATGAATTAAAATAGAAGAAATTAAATAATAAATTGGGATGTAATCAATTTAAAATGATTATAAGCTTAAGTAATTGTTATTTGCATGAATAACATCAAATTTGCGCAGAAAATTAATCATTCTATCATAAACGAAAGTAAATGTACTAACCGAGGTGAATAGAATTGATATTTAAATCAATTGGAATAATATGGGTTTGTTTAAAATTAACATGAATGGAATATAAGCAAGTGGGTTGTAAACCATTCAAACTGAATGAAAATGGTATATGAATTAATTGAAAACAGCAGAATTAGTATAAAAATTATATAAATTGCTTACGGAAAGTGTTTAATGTGCATTGCAGTTAGAATTCATGTATTTAACTATTGCAAATAAGAGAAATGTAGCAGCCCACCAATCCGTACCCCTTGAGTCAACGCTATTCTGCATTATTTTACTCAAGTGGAACAGAAATACGAACCATTAGGGTTAAAGAAAAAGAGATAGAAGAAGAAACTAAACAATATCAGAATCTCACAGTCGCAGCGGAATAAAATATAATATATAATATCAGCTCTTTACACAAAATGAAAACTATATCTGTTTCATACAATATATCATCAGAGTGTCTCAAACAACAACATTTACCAGTCAGACAATTTCATACAATCACAGCAGCAGATATATATATACAAGTATGGATAATACGTCTCGGACTCCAGCTCCTCTCCTGCTCCATAGCATCATGTCCTGAACATATAATACACGGTCTGACTCGAGCATTATAATGAAATAACACCGGAGTCAGTCTGGAATACCAGCTGATAATAATGCACCCAAATTGATTACTAAAGTTTCAAAAATCCTTTGAAAACAAAAGCATCTCGTAAGACCATGCCACAAATAAACATGTCGGGTTTTTACCTTATGATAGCTAAAACAATATTTATAGAAATCCTTTGATATTATAATAGGGTCTATATACAAATACTTATAAAATAGCCAAAATTGTTACATCTATTAAATTCCAGCTACTAGCCACAGAGTGGGTAATACAAACAAAACTCGTAAAAGGCTCGTAGGGAGAATGGATTTCCAACAATGACTAGGCACTAGAGTACCACCTGTCACAGTACCTGGTCTAGATCAGTGTACCGAGGACCACGCCCAATCCCTTGCAACACAAGGCCCGAGTCATCCCCTACTGGATAATCCCGAGTAAGAACACCCCGCGGTTGAGATCAACAACCGCACCACTAAGCCGAAATAAAAGGGACATCTAGACAGAAATGACCTTACCTGGAAATGGGTTATGCCCAACAAGCCTTGCTGCGTATCCCCTTATTTTCAGTCATTCCCAGTTGATGAGGCTTGAGGCTAAGCATTACCTTTAGAACGTTTCACTTAGAATGTCCATCGCCCACCTGACGATGTTCCGAAAGCATTCGACTATACAAGTCCGTACCGGGTTCAAACGGAAATGAAGGCACTACTCCTACTACATCCATTTTGGAAATATCCTCAGGATTAGTAGCGACTAGCCCTTGCACTTCACTGCTCCATCTTCGACTCCGAACTCGTTTTTTTCCCATGAAAACCTACAAACCGGATCGAAGTGGTTTTCGAGAAATAAATCTCGATCCCGGTCTCTTCGAAACGATCAATGCATTTGTCCAATATTGATAGTTGGTGATTTAACTATCAATTAACATCCATAAGCATCCATCACACAATAAATAATTTCCCACATTATTTATTTTCCTCAAAAATATCTTTGCAAGATATGTTTCCATTTCAAATCCCGTTGAAAACACTTTTCACACCCAATTCTTCTCATGGAATAAATTTCCCAAATTGTTATTTCCCTTGAAAGCATCAAGCACCAATCTTTAAGATTTAAAACAATTTAAATACCTTATTCATGAAAATGCATTAAAACATTCATATTAAAACTTCTTACGTTCTTGATTTAAAATATATATATGTATACCTTTAAAAATATCTCGAATAAACTGCTTAATAAAATATATACTATTATCTTTAAAATAAAGTTAAGTCATACTAGATTTTTAAAATTAAGCTATGAAATTCTATACAAGTTTCAAATAAAACTTTAACAAATTATCTTTAAAATATAACCATTTTTAAAGTATAAATGTTAATAATATTCTTTTAAACAAAATAATACTTACCATTAAAATAATTACTCTTATAAATAGTTCGATAGATGTTCCCTTTTAAAATTCTTACCACTTAAATGATTTTCTTGAACCATGCTTTAATATAACTTCAAAGTTTCTAACTTTTCAAAAATCAGCTTAAAAGCGTACTTGGCTTCAGGGAAATACACTTCCATTTTAGAATAATCCAAAGAATTCATTTTACAAATCTTACACGATTTATCCCAATTCAATTTTACGTTCGTCCCGTAAAATTCCTTTCCATACTTTAAAATAAACTCCTTTTATTATTAAAGACAATGCAATTTCCTGGAAATCATTTTCAAACATATGTTTAAAATATTCAAAATAAGGCTTCTAGAAATTATTTAATTAAAAATCATACTTAAGGAAATATATGGTGGTTTCCTAGGTACTTTAAATCAAATTAACCTTTAAAATAAAGTTATTAAATTAAATATGTACATTATAATTTCCTTTTGAAAACTTAATACTACTTTACTTTTTAAAAATAATTAAATACCATAATTACTTAATCAAATATTTGCTTTCACTTAAAAACAATTTAAAATAATATTTCTTTTCTAAAATATTCTAAACATATTTAAACTGCAGATTTTATTTGAAACTTTGCTTAAAAACATACTAAAGTTTCCAGGAGAAAGCACAATTCTCATCAAATTAAAAATAAATCTCGCTATTATTTTAAACAATTCACATTTCCCTTTGAAATCACAATTTCAAACACTTCAAATTTTTCAACTCATTCCTTGAATTTAATCTCTTTTAAAATTCGTTACTTAAGAATTTTCTTTTATTTCCTTTAAAACCGATTCATCTATTTATATTCAAGATTTTCATGTTGTATTCACCCAATCACAGCACAACACAATTCAAATTTCAATTTAATTCATCAAGCATATAAATAAAACACAGCCTAACAAGATCAAAACAATTTATCACAGAATAATAAAAAAGATATATCACAGAATATAAATTAATTTCTATTTGTGAGGGATCCAGTTGGATCCCTCCAACCTTTTTCCCTGCATCCACAGATATTAGCATAACAAATAAATATCTATTTAATTTGATAGTAATTATTATATTCAGTAAATCAACCAATCAAACATTTACTGGTATCTAGATGTGAGTGAGAATAACTCACCTTGGGTTTCGACGAGCGTTCAAATTTAAATTAAATCAAACGGCGTTCGACATAACCTAAATTTTTACTTGCTCTGAATAATTCCAGAATTGCTCCACTATATAGTACGCGTCTCTGCGATTCCGGCGTCGCCAGTTTCGTCGAAATATGATAACGTATGTGCTAGATATGAATTTTCAAAGTTTGAATATAAAATTTAAAACAATTTTTTCCTTTTATTATATAAACCTTAGATCTGCCGTTAATTCCAATCAACGAATCTATGCCACACACCCTTTCTTCCCTCACGCATGCGATAACAGTCAAGGCCAAACCCATCATCACGTTCTAGGGTTTGATGTCGTACCTCCAATCATCGCCAAGAACCCGATCCAATACCACCACTCCGAAGAACAAGTCGACACGCACCCATGGTCGAAGCAGCGCTGAGCTCGATGCTAGGCTCGACATGAAAAACGAGCGCGACCTACTGATGAACGCGGCCCCTCTGCCTCCTCTCTGGTGAATGATAGACGATCGCCACCACATGAATCGAAGTGCTCAACGAGCTCTCCATCTTTGCAGTTGAAATTTTTTTAAATTATTGAGTGGATGAGGAGAAAATTGAGAAAGAAAGAGGCAAGTTACCGGCCATTAAATGAATGTAAGCGGCGGCTCCAGAAATTAGGCTAGGGTTTGCGTAAACGCATATATATATATATATATATATATATATATATATATATATATATATACGTATAACCTAATTATATTAATATTTAATTCACTTTAAAGCAACATTATCACACAATCTCCAAACGACGCGTGCCGACAGGCGTTTCTAAGGTTTTACCTACGTTCCGAACACAATGAAACGTGTTTCGGAAGCTAATTTGGTCGTATACACGAGTTATGGAAATAAATGATCAATTTTTAAATTAAACCGATTAACGTATTTTCTATTCGTTTTAAGATGCCGTGGTCAAATGACAATTCCGATTGCTACGAAAATTGAAATCCGATAATAACTAACTATTTTGGATCCAATGGAACTGGTTTCGTCGAATTCTGAGACTGTGCCCCGAAAGGCTATTTTAACTCGTCGGTAAACTAGATCGATTTTCAAATCATCGAATCGCTTAAAATTTCACTTTTAGAATTTTATTGACGTAATAATAAATCATATAAGATTTATATTGACATTAGAAATCATTCTGATTCATTTTAAATCAAAATTTGATTATTTGCATTATTATATTATTAAATTCCATTATTAAATTAATATAAAATTCCAAATTCCACCTATCGACTTTTAATTTCATCCAACAGTCCAATATTATAATTCAAATCAAAATAAACTTAAAATAAATCTTAGAATCTATTTTTATATCTATTTACACTCAGAATTACCATTTATCCCAATTCTAATATATTAAGTTATTATTATTCAAATTTCAATTAAATTACCGTTTATAAAGTTTTAACCAATTCTATTAATTTAACCAAAGTCTTTTATTTCAAAATTCAAATTATAACACATACTCAACATTTAAAATGAATTAAATGTTTAAATCTAGCGACCCAAAATTCCGGGTCGTTACATTCCTCCCCCTTATAAAAATTTCGTCCCCGAAATTTGCTAAAAAGAAGAATGTTCCGTACCCCATAGCAAAACCTACTTAGTGAAAATCTCAATTTCGCTTTGCCTAAATTCTTTATTTTCAAATCGAAACCGCTAGTTTCAACTTCCATTCCATAATCCTTATTATTTTAATTTTTATTTGAAATCAATTTATCGTTAATGAAATATTTCCAAAAATTTCCAAAAATTTTCTAACTCCCAAAATTTTCAGAAAATTTTGGCAGAGTCTCCCTTGTACGGAGAAGCTTTTGCAATATCATAATATATATATATATATATATCGACCCACACGGTTGGAAAAACCCAAAATAGTTCATATTTCTTATTTTTATTGCGTAGGCGTACCTTTATTAGCATTTTTATAGCAAGAAGCTAAATAATATTGCATAAACGCACTCCAACTCTATCTACTGCCTCCTGTACCTGTACTTACTTAAGCAAACACATGTTTTTCAATAAAGATGTAAATTTATTAACATTTTACTCATTTAAACTAACCAAACACATCAATTTCATAGTTTAACTAAGCAAACTTTAGAATTTAACATGTTAACCATATTTTATCAGCAAATCAAAGATTTCAATCACCATTTAATTTTCTAACAAATCCAAACTTCATTTTATTTTACTCGAATGATTTAAATTCAAGTTTGCCTTTTTACAATTCATATTTACTACAACCAATTCACTCTCTTTTCAATATAATTCACATGTTGCATCAATTTACTTCAATTCAATTCCAAATTGATTCAGAACCAAATTTTACTTTCAATTTGAAGTATTTGCATTTCTTGTATGATCCATTTTCATTCATATGAAAAAATCACTTAGTAAAATTTCAATCCATTTCAATTGATTCAAAACCAATTTCATTTGCTTTTTTAAACCAATTCAATTCCGAATACAACAAAACGACCAATTCTTATGCAAATTTTCATATCATTCAAGCAAATAACCATCACCATTAAAATTAATTCCAGTTTAAATTTATATTAATTTTATTCCATTCGGGATTATTCACAACCCAAATATTCTTATTTCCTTGCATTTTCAAATCAAATCCTTATTCTCACTTCAAGTTCACCATTCAACTTGAGGTTTAAATTAATAACATCCCATTCTATATTATTTACAACTCATACATCTTTACTTTATCAAAATAATTAATTAAAATTCCTTTCACTTGCATTTCAATGTTTGTTACCTAAACAAATTTCATTTAAGATCACTTATAAAGCTCGACTACAGCTATTTTCCAATTTGTTTAAGTTTTTGTTTCACAATATTTGATTTCTTCTTAAATAAATTTTATTTTTATTTTCTTTGATTTTCATCAATCCAATTCCAATCCACTTACAAATTTTAATTCAATTTGTTTATTTATTCAATCCATTTGAAATTTTAATTCATCTCCTCGATTCATTCTGAATTTTGTTAATAATATGACCACTTTAACTTATTCCCCTCATTTGAATTTATTTATAATTCAAACCATTACTATTATAATCTAATTCCATTATTCATTCACACTCTAAGCTTTTTATTGCCAAAATTAAATTCCATACCAGAACTGGTTTTTTATTTTTCTTTTCAAAATTTTCTTAACAAACCACCAAAATTTCAACCATGCCAATACAAATTCTCTTTATTTAGTTTACACTAAATTCATCTTCAAGTTTCTCTTTATTTAATTTAGCTTACGCTAAATTCATTCTCAACAATTCCTTTGGATTTAGTTGAGTTAAATTTTTATTCATACAATATCATTCTTTTAACTTAATTAAATTTTCTTTCAAATCAATTCTTTTCTTAAAATTAAATTCAAGTTCTCCTAAGTTTATTTAGCCAACTTGAATTCATTCCATTTATTTTACTATTTTAAATAAGGATTTAATTCTATTCAAAATTATTTGTAACACAACTGAATTTTGATTTTAATTCAATCCAAATTCAACTCAATTTCATTTAATCGAAGTTAAATCCAATTCAATCCAATTTTAATTTTCCATATACAAGTTCAAAGCTTATTTATTAACTTAAATTCGTTCACATCTTTTATATTTTCTTCACCTTATTTCAATTTACATTTCATTTAGGATTAAGTTTGAATTCACCATACCATTCAACTATTTACCATTTGTGATTATAATTTCATTTCCCTATTTATAAGTTCACCCAATTATTTACTTCAAAGTTTATATTGCTCATTTGAGTTATTTTCATCTTATAATCACAATTCCAAATTCTATATATATATTTATGTATCACTGAATTCTTAAGGATACAAATTTTCTTTCACCTTAATCCTTTGTAAATTTTAAATCCACTATTTCAAATTATAAGTATACACTTACTAGCTTATGAGTATAATTTATTACACAATAACCCACAAATACAAAGGCATTTACATTCCAATTTAACTCAAATCAATTTAATTCTAAGCCTAATTTATTTAACTTATCCAAGTTAAATTCAAATTTTCTATTCACTTCAATATATTTCATTCACTTCCATTTACTCAAGTTAAATTTTAATTCCAAGATTAAGATTTCATTTTCTTCTTATTAATATCAACTTCACTTAATAAGTTCAAAGGTTGATTCATTTTAACTTTACACGTTATTTAAATAGAATTTTCCAGAATTCAATTACCCGGTTTTATTTCAAAACCATTTTGAAATAATAATCAACTCATACCTACTTAGTATATTAAATCAAATCTTCGAATATCCAAACAACTTTTTTTTACCAAACAATTTTCCCTTTCGAAATTTCCAAAACAACTGGCATACCCAACAAGTCCAAACAATATCATAATCAACCACTTTGGTAGCATTCCATCACTTTAGAACCTCAAAAATGAATTCTAATGATGTGGCCATCATCATCCGGATTATTTTCCAGCGACTGAAGTGAGTTCATTGCTTCCTTACTTTCCCAAATTCATTCCAAAACAATTCCCATTCAAACATATTTCCCAAAATAATACTCCATCATTGCCTTCAAACACACTGGAAAACATTTCAAACACTCCTAAGATTTTAAATTTCCAAACATTTGTTTTCAATACATTTTAAATCCTTTCCAAAATTCCCGGGACTTATATTCTGGTTAAATTGATTCTTCTTTTTATATAATTTATACTTATAGAATTTTATTAGATTATTACCATTTCAAATTTTAGATCAAATTTTAGATTCTTAGTTTATTAAGATAGCCACATCCAAACAATCAAATATATATAATATTTTCAAACAATTATTTCTTTTATATCAAAATATAATTTTGGGTAAAATTATTTTATTTACCCCTTTTAAAACAATACTATGTTGGTTTATCTTGTTTAAGAGTTTAGAAACCCCTATCGATACGGTTGTACTTCCCGTACCGACCATAATTCATAAACACTCAACCGATAAGTCAACACAATATAAAAACAATTTTATATTCACTAACAAGTACGCTCTCATATCTATTAATACGCTCAACTCATTATAGAGTACTATTGACTCTGTTTAATGAGTAATTTCCCTACCAAAGCCTAGGTTGTCGCCAACCTAAGCTCTGATACCAAGTGTAGCAGCCTGCCAATCCGTACCCTTTGAGTCAACACTATTTTACATCAATTTAATCAAGTGGAACAGAAATTTGAACCATTAGGGTTAAAGAAAAAGAGATAGAAGAAGAAGAAACTAAACAATATCAGAATCTCACAGTCGCAGCGGAATAAAAATAATATATGTAAAGACCCAATTCTTCGACTTCCGAAAATCGACATTAATACGTCAACTGTATCAACTGCCGAGCAATCGAAGGACGGAAAACCGAACCCTTAGGGTTTAAGAAGAAGAAAAAATAGAAGAAGTAAGAAAGGAAAAAAAAGAAGAAAAATGAAACAATATCAAAATCTCACAATCGCAGCGGAACAATATATAATAGATAAATGAGTATCTTTATATCAAAAGAACTATATCAATTATTACATTACATCACATTAAATTACATTATCAGAGTTTACAACAGCAAACAGCGGAAAAGAAATATTATATACTAGTTGATACGCCATGCCATCCAGCTTACCTCCAGATCTCCACAGCAACTCCTGAATTCCAGAATGACCTGATAACCTAACTCTAGACTGCCCGTGCGGAAATTGGTGGGCACCCAGAGTTTAGGAAGGGAACAATAAACTCCAGGTCAGTCATAGGACTGGTGTGAGAACTTAAAACAGTTATATCTTTAAAAATAAAATAAAGAAATATTCTTTTTAAAATAGATCCGCAATGTTTTTAGAAAATGTAACTACCATAAAGCCTCCTGCCACACACACAATGCAAATGTAGAATTGGAGAAGATTTCTCCTTATGATAGTCAAACTGCTTGATACGCAAATTTATTTGATATTATTACTATAAGTGCAAAGTGCAGGAAAACATTTCGAAAGTACAATACAAATCTTAGCCAGCATAGGCATTCCGCACTTATGCATACTATAACTACCATGTTCAATAGCAGGTTATCGCCACATTCCATGGTAGGTTATACAACTAAAACCGTACAAGGTTCATATTGTTTCTTTGGAATTTCCAACAAATGGTCAGGCCTAGGAACTTCCCATTGCCATATGGGTACGCCTCTGGAAAGACGCCCCGAGAACCTAACCGGATCTCTGCCAGCACAAGGCCGAGTTACCCCTAGCTGGGTAACTACTGACACGAGTATGCCATCCCCCGGTCGTAACCGACCTTTATCTTGGGATTCCCCAACAACCACAAAATAATAAGTTTGCAGCAACAACATAGGTTAAGTATCTGGGCTCCATACCATGATACCACCTCTATCCAGAAGGAAATAACATACACTAAGGGGGCGCTATCCCCTAATAACCTTGCTGCATCTTTCCTGTTTCGACCATTACCGTGGTGTGAGGTTCGACAAAGTCTCGTCCACAAAGCTACGCTTTTCATAAAAGCTATTCTTTGATCAACAAATGATCATCAGCACTTTGTATGCCACATTCCCCAATTGGGAATGTATCACTAGTTACCATCAACTACATAACCTCTGAGCTCGTACGTCTCAGAGAAGGGTGTTAAGCTAAGAGAATAAATTCTCCGCCATCAACAGAAATATATTTGATAGAAACCAGCTTTACATCTCAAACTGTAACGTAAGACACACATCCATACAAGTCCGCACCGGGATCGAACGGAATCGAAGGCACTTCCAAAGAAGCCCTTGCAAATCCAGATATTCACTAATCACGTCTGGAATTCCCATCACAAAGGGTGATAAAATCTCTATATCGGGGATCAGCCGATGCAGAGTCATTCGACGGTAATCCTTCCGTTTTCGAAAATATCCGGTCTTCAACACCGGTCTTCAAATGCTATCCATTACGACATATCACTATTCGGAATGGGATTTATGACCCAAAGGTCCTCTCCTGGCTAAACCGAATAACAAGTGCTAATTGTAAAATAAGTGTAGCATTCAAATTCAAGCAAATCACAATAAATACCCATTTAAAGGTAAATATTGATAGTCGGTTATTTAACTATCAACAGATATGCACAACATCACCAAATTCCAAATAATTTCCTAAATTATTTACCTTTTCAAAAAAATATCTTTACAAGATATATTTTTCCACACTTCAACCATTTGAAAACAAATTTCAAATCGCTTTAAAAATTCCATGGTGAATTTAAATTTCCAAATATCCACTGATATACAATTTTAAAATCGATTTCAAATATTCACTTTCAATTTATCTTTAAAAGATATAATCTCAAAACATTTCACTTCAAATTTGAAAACATTCTCGTACTTATTTAATAATAAGTAATTCACAAATCTATTTATTTTCAACATTTGGAAATTATTAAATATACTTAAATCATAATTAAGTATATAATTTATTCTTTAAGGAAAACATTCCCTTAAATACATTCATTTGAGTCAAAACGAATGTTGCGTAAAACATCGTTTTGACAACCCAAAATCACTAGTATAGGGATTCGAAATTAAGATAGATATATAAATCCCAATACTATATAAAACATTTCCTTTCGAAAATCATTTACTATAACAACAGTGTTATAGTCCATCTTTTCCTTTTTCTCGAAAACGTCTATTTCAACAATGAATGTTGAAATCTATGGTTTCGATCCTTAACACATTTTAAAACAACTTCATATCATTTTAATTCTATTTAAAAGATCACTTCCTAAACATTTCTTTAAATATATTATCCACTGTCCAAAATCGTGAATATAAATCGTTTACCAAATTCAACACTTCTGCATATTTAATTTAAAGGATTATCCACTGTCCAAAATCGTGGATATAAATCGTTTACCAAATTCAACACTTCTACATATTTAATTTAAAGGATTATCCACTGTCCAAAATCGTGGATATATCTCCTTTGATAAGTTTTCATATTTACTTATCAAATTCAATTGATTTCGGATTTATAAAACAATGTTTATAAATTCACATTTACATATTTTATAAAAACTTCAACCTATAGAATCCTTTAGTTAACAAATTTTATTTATATCTCATTTAAATGCCAAAATCCAATTTATAAGTTAATTACTCATAAATCTTTTATTTTACAAAAATCTATTCATTTTATAACTTCATAATTTATAAATCTATAAATTTCATTCACTTATGAAATCCATTTATACTTCATTTTAACACTTATAAAAAATCGTTTTAAAATTCCAATATTTGAATTTATAAATATCAATTTTATAAACCTTTTATATAAACCGTTTATAATAATTCAAAAATCCCAATTTAAACCATTTTACAAATTAATCAACTACTTATTTAAAAAAATCACATTTCGGTTATATTTCACAAAAATCAAAATTTTTATAACATAAAAATTATAACGTTTATTTATTTAAAATGAATCAATTCCAAAATTCAATAAAATGTATACTTTCAAAAATCACTGGAAAATCCTTTTAAATTCGAAATCGTTACTTTAACATTTTTAAAACTCCAAAAATAGGCCCAATGCTGCAATAGTACTAAATATAACAATCACGACATCCAAAACATCCTATATCATATGATAACAGAATATATCACAATATCTGTAAATAAATCAATACGGTTGAGGAATCCAGTTGGATCCCTCCAACCTGTTTCCCTGCATCCACATATGTTAGCACAATACCAATCCCGTTTCAGGATGGAATATCGCGGTACCTGGGTTTATATAAAATATTATCCGCTATTGTGCAACGCAATAGGGTCTCATCCGCTATATAATGCGGGAAATCAACTCCAAGTACATATATAATACCAATTCCACTTCAAGATGGAATATCGCGGTACATGGGTTTATATAAAATATTATCCGCTATTATGCGATGCAATAGGGTCTCATCCGCTATATAATGCGGGAAATCAACTCCAAGTACATATATAATACCAATTCCACTTCAAGATGGAATATGGCGGTACATGGGTTTATATAAAATATTATCCGCTATTATACGACGCAATAGGGTCTCATCCGCTATATAATGCGGGAAATCAACTCCAAGTTCATATATAATACCAATCCCACTTCAAGATGGAATATCGCGGTATATGTGTCTAATAATTAACATCCGCTTAATATGCGGCGTATAGGGTCTATTTCAATACAATAAATAATATTTTATCATCCAAGCATACAATCAAGCAATTTTAAATCTAACTATTTAAAATTTAAATTGAAACAATTCGATTGAGTTAGAAGTTCTTACCTTACTTCCAATAACAGTTGCAGTATTTTATTCCGAATAAAATTAAACGTGCGTTTAAATTTACCCAAAATTCACACTAGCTCCAATCAATTCCAATCAAGCTCCATCGCATAGTATTCGTCAATACGAACCCGACGCAATTTGTTTCGTCCAAAACGGACCTCGTATGAACAAGTTACAGCTTTTAGAAGTTTATGCGAATCATAATCTAAATTAACTTCAATTTTTTTTAACCTTCAGCCCATCGTAGCCGTTCATTTCTGCTTGCACAGATCTTGGCCGTGCACTTCATCTTCTCCTCTCCCCCCATCAGTAAAACGCGACCGAACCCATTACTGCCGCCCTCAAACCCTACATGCCGCGACCCCATCCTCCACCTCCACGACGATCAGGTAGCGCCATTCGATAGCTCGACGCGAGTACCATCCCCAGCAACGAAGAGGGCAAGCTCAGTTTCCTATATCCCTCGATAAATGCGCACGAGCGTTCCACATTTCAACCCTTTTTGCCGTCAATCCATACAACCATATCCAATCATAGCTGTTGGATATGAAGTTTTCATCGTTGTCTACAACTTTCATTTAGGAAGTTTCGTGAATTGATTTGTGGATTTGAAGAAAATTGAGGAAGAAGGAGATGCATTTTCGGCCATTAAAGAGTATGCTGGCGGCTAGGGCTTGGAACCCTAATTGCTTTGCAAAACAAAAAATAGTGAGGCCTTATATAGAAAATTACGCGACACTATTCATCCGAAAAATTTTCGAACTCCAAACGAAGCGTGCCGCCTGGCGTTTATAATGTTTTACCCCTATTTCCAACGCAATGGAACATATATCGAAAGCCAATTCGATCGTATTTGGAAGATAACTTTTCAAATCGAATATTTAAATTTAAAAATTCACTCAAATCGATTTTAGTGCGTTTTAGCTTGCCTCTGACAAACCGTAAGTCCGATTGACACGAAATTTGAAATCTTACAATAATTTAACATTATGGATCCGATGAAACTAGTTTCGTCGAAATCCGAGACTGTTTGAAAAATGACTATTTTTACTCGTCAATTAAATATTAAAATATTCAATTTTCACAAATTAACTTTTAGCTCAATTTTAAAAGTTCTATAACATCATTCTAACTCCAATATGATTAAATACAACTTTACAAATCAATTTTAATAACATTAAACCCAATTTCCAATTATTTCTATAATTTCAAATATTAAATTATCGATTTAATTATCAAATTAAATCTAGATATTCGAAATAAAAATTTATTCGACTTACAAATTTTATTTGTTAATATTTAAAATCAATTAAATATACGAATTTCAAATGATAGAAATTCTGGGTCGTTACAAACTTCCCCCCTTAAAAGAATTTCGTCCTCGAAATTACCAAGTAAGAAAAAGTTACAGAATCCATTAACTTTTCAAAACCATTCAAATTAGATTTCAAATTCACTTAAGTGTTTAGCTTTCCCAAAATCAAAGTTATAGTTTTCAAAAAATTTCAATTTTCTCAAAAATATTCCAACGCCTTAAATTTTCAAAAATTTCGCCAGCGTCTCCTTTGCGTGGCTCGATCCAAAAAAAAGGGCAATATATATATATATCACAAATATACATCTCATCAAAGTATTGAGGCATCCCGCAGGGAAAAAAGTGTAAAAGTACGATATGTAATCCGAGATATGTACCTTATATATTATTAGCGAGCATATACGGCTAATATAGCGCGAAAGCGAGCTCCAAATGCGAAGCAATCACAATCCACACCTACTAAACACTCAACAATAATGAGAAACATGCATATATAAAAAATAATATCGATATACAACATATACCAGAAGCAACAACAATATGTGCCAATATAGCAAATGCAACAAAAAGCAATAAATGCAACAAATCCATATCAAATCAATATACATTCACTTCTCATTAATATTCATTGAATTGGTTTTTCATTTAATCACATTTGATTCATTAAAATTGGACATTACTAACATTCATTTATTCATTTTTTTTCAATTAGTGTATATTCACTAATTTACATTCAAACCAAGTTTCATACCTTCCAATTTTATCAATTCAACTTCGTTAACACTTAATGAATTATATACAATCAACTAACAATCATATAACAACCAAATCATAACCAAAATATTAAATTCACATTCAATTTGGTTTAACACTTTTAATTTCAATTGGTTGATATTAAATTGACTTCCATTCAATTATTCAATTTTCCAATTTACTAGTTTTTAATGAATTAACACTTACATTTATTATTCCATATCAATTTATTTGCATTAGATTGATTAACATTCAATCCATTTATTAATTCAATTGCAAATTCATTTTACAATATAAAGTTGAATTTCATTTATATAACTCAAGTTCATATCCATCACTTCGCTTTATTAATTTACTTTGATACCAAAATCAACTTCATTCAACATTACTTAAGTTATATCCCATTTCAAACATCATTTGTTTAACTTAAATTAAATTTCTACTTATAAATCCAATTCAGATTCTAATTCTAAAGTAAATTCTATTTACTTTTACCAAGTCAAATTTATTATCTCATATTATAAGTCAAAACACGTTTCACTTATATTCACCAATTACAGCTTGGATTTTAATTTCAAATTTGTTTATCACAACCTAACTTCAATTTTCAATTTACTATGGTAGAAAATCCATCACACAGAAATATGAAAATGATGCTGATGATGTTGCAGTCATCACCCTTATTATTTCCCAGTAATAGTAGTGAATTTAGTGCTTAATATTCTTTCAAAAAAATTCCTTTTACTTATAACTCACATTTATAAGTCTTTTTCTTATAGAATTTCACTATTTAACTTTTAATTTTGGAAAATAATTTCCAAAATAAACATGATTCAACATTTTCAATTCATAGTTCAAATTCATTTTTATTTACAACTCATATTTATAAATATATTTATATAGTTTCACTTCTTATATATAAGATTATTTCACAATTGTAAATCACATTAATTATAATTCCATCTTATACAATTATTCTTTTAATTAACTTATATATATTCTTACATTTTCAACAATCAAACAATCAATTTATATACACTTTAATATTTCTTGGAAAATTATTTCCTTGATATATAAAATATAATCAAGGTAAAGTTATTTCATTTACCCAATTTAAAATGATACTATGTCGACTTGTCTCGTTTAAGTGTTTAGAATTACCTATCGATAATATGGCGTCCCACATACCGACCAGAATTCACAAACAGCTCAACGGATAAGCAAATACAATATAAAACACATTTATATTCACTAACGAATACGAGATCGTATCTATGATTACACTCAACTCATTCTAGAGTACTACTGACTCTATCTCTAATGAGTAATACCCAACAGAACCAAGGTTGTCGCTTAACCATATGCTCTGATACCACTTTGTAAAGACCCGATTCTTCAACTTCCGAAAATCGACATTAATACGTCCACTGTATCAACTGCCGAGCAATCGAAGGCCGGAAAACCGAACCCTTAGGGTTTAAGAAGAAGAAAAGGATAGAAGAAGTAAGAAAGGAAAAAAAATCTGAAACAATATCAGAATCTTACAATCGCAGCGGAACAATATTAATAGATAAATGAGTACTTTAAATCAAAAGAACTATATCAGTTATTCCATTACATCACATTAAATTACATTATCAGAGTTTACAACAACAAACAGCGGAAAAGAAATACTATTTACTAGTTGATACGCCACGCCACGCCATCCAGCTTGCCTCCAGATCTCCACAGCAACTCCTGAATTCCAGAATGACCTGATAACCTAACTCTAAACTGTCCGTGTGGAAATTGGTGGGCACCCAGAGTTTAGGAAGGGAACAATAAACTCCAGGTCAGTCATGGGACTGGTGTTAGAACTTAAAACAGTTATATCTTTAAAAATAAAACAAAGAAATATTCTTTTTAAAATAGATCCGTAATGTTTTTAGAAAATGTAACTACCATAAGGCCTCATGCCACACATACAATGCAAACGCAGAATTGGAGGATATTTCTCCTTATGATAGTCAAACATGCTTGATACGTAAATTTCTTTGATATTATTACTATAAGTGCAAAGTGCAGGAAAACATTTCGAAAGTACAATATAAATCTTAGCCAGCATAGGCATTCTGCACTTATGCCTACTATAGCTACCATGTTCAATAGCACGTTACCGCCACATTCCATGGTAGGTTATACTACTAAAACCGTACAAGGTTCGTATTGTTTCTTTGGAGTTTCCAATAAATGGTCAGGCCAAGGAACTTCCCATTGCCACATAGGTACGCCTCTGGAAAGACGCCCTGAGAACCTAATCGGATCTCTGCCAACACAAGGCCGGGTTACCCCTAGCTGGGTAACTACTGACACGAGTATGCCATCCCCCGGTCGTAACCGACCTTTATCCCGAGATTCACCAACAACCACAAAATAATAAGTTTGCAGCAACAACATAGGTTAAGTATCTGGGATCCATACCATGATACCACCTCTATCCAGAAGGAAATGACATACACTAAGGGGGCGCTATCCCCTAATAACCTTGCTGCATCTTTCCTGTTTTGACCATTACCGAGGTGTGAGGTTCGACGAAGTCTCGTCCATAAAGCTACGCTTTTCATAAAAGCTATGCTTTGATCAACAAATGATCATCAGCACTCTGTATGCCACATTACCAATTTCGGAATGTATCACTAGTAACCATCAACTACATAACCTCTGAGCTCGTACGTCTTAGAGAAGGGTGTTAAGCTAAGAGAATAAATTCTCCGCCACCAATAGAAATATATTTGATAGAAACCAGCTTTACATCTCAAACTGTAACGTCAGACACACATCCATACAAGTCCATTCCGGCATCGAACGGAACCGAAGGCATTTCCAAAGAAGCCCTTGCAAATCCGGATATTCACTAATCACGTCTGGAATTCCCATCACAAAGGGTGATAAAATCTCTATATTGGGGATCAGCCGATGCAGAGTCATTCGACGGTAATCCTTCCGTTTTCGAAAATATCAGGTCTTCAACACC
This sequence comes from Allium cepa, assembly GCA_030765085.1. Taxonomy (NCBI): domain Eukaryota; kingdom Viridiplantae; phylum Streptophyta; class Magnoliopsida; order Asparagales; family Amaryllidaceae; genus Allium; species Allium cepa. The sequence continues at coordinate 611,860,643 of CM060934.1, forward strand.
GGTCTTCAAATGCTATCCATTACGACATATCACTATTCGGAATGGGATTTATGACCCAAAGGTCCTCTCTCGGCTAAACCGAATAACGAGCGCTTATTTTAAAATAAGTGTAGCATTCAAATTCAAGAAAATCACAATAAATACCCATTTAAAGGTAAATATGATAGTCGGTTATTCAACTATCAATAGATATGCACAACATCACTAGATTCCAAAGAATTTCCCAAATTATTTACCTTTTCAAAAAAATATCTTTACAAGAAATATTTTTCCACACTTCAACCATTTGAAAACAAATTTCAAATCGCTTTAAAAATTCCATGGTGAATTTAAATTTCCAAATATCCACTGATATACAATTTTAAAATCGATTTCAAATATTCACTTTCAATTTATCTTTAAAAGATATAATCTCAAAACATTTTACTTCATATTTGAAAACATTCCCATACTTATTTAATAATAAGTAATTCACAAATCTATTTATTTTCAACATTTGAAAATTATTCAATATACTTAAATCACAATTAAGTATATTATTTTGTTCTTTAAGGAAAACATTCCCTTAAATACATTCATTTGAGTCAAAACGAATGTTGCGTAAAACATCGTTTCGACAACCCAAAATCAATAGTATAGGGATTCGAAATTATGATAGATATATAAATCCCGATACTATATAAAACATTTCCTTTCGAAAATCATTTACTATAACAACAGTGTTATAGTCCATCTTTTCCTTGTTTCTCAAAAACGTCTATTTCAACAATGAATGTTGAAATCTATGGTTTCGAACCTTAACACATTTTAAAACAACTTCAAATCATTTTAATTCTATTTAAAAGATCACTTCCTAAACATTTCTTTAAATATATTATCCACTGTCCAAAATCGTGAATATAAATCGTTTACCAAATTCAACATTTCTGCATATTTAATTTAAAGGATTATCCACTGTCCAAAATCGTGGATATAAATCGTTTACCAAATTCAACACTTATACATATTTAATTTAAAGGATTATCCACTGTCCCAAATCGTGGATATATATCTTTTGATAAGTTTTCGTATTTACTTATCAAATTCAATTTATTCCGGATTTGTAAAACAATGTTTATAAATTCACATTTACATATTTTATAAAAATTTCAACCTATAAATCCTTTAGTTAACAAATTCTATTTATATCTCATTTAAATGCCAAAATCCAATTTATAAGTTAATTACTTATAAATCTTTTATTTTACAAAAATCTATTCATTTTATAACTTCACAATTTATAAATCTATAAATTTCATTCACTTATGAAATCCCTTTATACTTCATTTTAACGCTTATAAAAACTCGTTTTAAAATTCCAATATTTTAATTTATAAATATCAATTTTATAAACCTTTTATGTAAACCGTTTATAATAATTCAAAAATCCCAATTTAAACCATTTTACAAATTAATCAACTACTTATTTAAAAAAAATCACATTTCGGTTATATTTCACAAAAATCATAATTTTTATAACATAAAAATTATAACGTTTATTTATTTAAAATGAAACAATTCCAAAATTCAATAAAATGTATACTTTCAAAAATCACTTGAAAATCCTTTTAAATTCGAAATCGTTACATTAACATTTTTAAAACTCCAAAAATAGGCCCAATGCTGCAACAGCACTAAATATAACAATCACGGCATCTAAAACATCGTATATCATATGATAACAGAATATATCACAATATCTGTAAATAAATCAATACAGTTGAGGAATCCAGTTGGACCCCTCCAACCTGTTTCCCTGCATCCACAGATGTTAGCACAATACCAATCCCGTTTCAAGACGGAATATCGCGGTACATGGGTTTATATAAAATATTATCCGCTATTATGCGACGCAATAGGGTCTCATCCGCTATATAATGTGGGAAATCAACTCCAAGTACATATATAATACCAATTCCACTTCAAGATGGAATATCGCGGTACATGGGTTTATATAAAATATTATCCGCTATTATGCGACGCAATAGGGTCTCATCCGCTATATAATGCGGGAAATCAACTCCAAGTACATATATAATACCAATTCCACTTCAAGATGGAATATCGCGGTACTTGGGTTTATATAAAATATTATCCGCTATTATGCGACGCAATAGGGTCTCATCCGCTATATAATGCGGGAAATCAACTCTAAGTACATATATAATACCAATTCCACTTCAAGATGGAATATCGCGGTATATGTGTTTAATAAATAACCTCCGCTTAATATGCGGCGTATAGGGTCTATTTCAATACAATAGATAATATTTTATCATCCAAGCATGCAATCAACACAATAATGCAATTTTAAATCTAACTATTTAAAATTTAAATCGAAACAATTCGATTGAGTGAGAAGTTCTCACCTTGCTTCCAATAACAGTTGCAGTGTTTTATTCCGAATAAAATTAAACGTGCGTTTAAATTTACCCAAAATTCACACTAGCTTCAATCAATTCCAATCAAGCTCCATCGCGTAGTATTCGTCAATACGAACCGGCGCAATTTGTTTCGTCCAAAACGGACCTCGTATGAACAAGTTACACCTTTTAGAAGTTTATACGAATCATAATATAAATTAACTTCAATTTTTTTTAACCTTCAATCCATCATAGCCATTCGTTTCTGGTTGCACAGATCTCGGCCGTGCACTTCATCTTCTCACCCCCATCAGTAAAATGCGACCGAACCCATTACTGCCGCCCTCAAACCCTATATGCCGCGACCCCATCCTCCACCTCCACGACGATCAGGTAGCGCCATTCGATAGCTCGACGTGAGTACCACCCCCAACGACGAAGAGGGCAAGCTTGGTTTCCTATATCCCTCGATAAATGCGCACGAGCGTTCCACGTTTCAACCCTTTTTGTCATCAATCCACACAACCACATCCAATCATAGTCGTTGGATATGTAGTTCTCATCGTTGTCTACAACTTTCATTTTGAAAGTTTCGCGAATTGATTTGTGGATTTGAAGAAAATTCAGGAAGAAGGAGATGCATTTTCATCCATCAAAGAGTATGATGGCGGCTAGGGCATGGAACCCTAATTGCTTTGCAAAACAGAAAATAGTGAGGCCTTATAAATTACGCAACACTATTCAACCGAAAAATTTCCGAACTACAAACGAAGCGTGCCGCCTGGCGTTTATAATATTTTACCCCTATTCCGAATGCAATGGAATATATATCGGGAGCCAATTCGATCGTATCTGGAAGATAAGTTTTCAAATCGACTATTTAAATTTAAAAAATTCACTCAAACCGATTTCAATGCGTTTTAGCTTGCCCCAGATAAACCGTAAGTCCGATTGACACGAAATTTGTAAGCTTACAATAATTTAACACTACGGATCCGATGAAACTGGTTTCGTCAAAATCCGAGACTATTTGAAAAATGACTATTTTTACTCGTCAATTAAATATTAAAATATTCAATTTTCACAAATTAACTTTTAATTAAATTTTAAAATTTCTATAACATCATTCTAACTCCAATATGATTGAATACAACTTTACAAATCAATTTTAATCACATTAAACCCAATTTCCAATTATTTCTATAATTTCGTATATTAAATTATCGATTTAATTATCAAATAAAATCTAGATATTCGAAATAAAAATTTATTCGACTTTCAAATTTTATTTGTTAATATTTAAAATCAATTAAATATACGAATTTCAAATGACAGATATTCTGGGTCGTTACAATATGTAATATCAGCTCTTTACACAAAATGAAAAATATATCTGTTTCATACAATATATCATCAGAGTATCTCAAACAACAACATTTACCAGTGAGACAATTTCATACAATCACAGCAGCGGATATATATACAAGTATGGATAATACGTCTCGGTCTCTAGGCCCTCTCCTGCTCCATAGCATCCTGTCCTGAACATATAATACTCGATCTGACCCGAGCATTATAATGAAATAACACCCGAGTCAGTCTGGAATACCAGCTGATAATAATGCACCCAAATTGATTACTAAAGTTTCAAAAATCCTTTGAAAACAAAAGCATCTCGTAAGACCACGCCACAAATAAACATGTCGGGTTTTTACCTTACGATAGTTAAAACAATTTTTATAGAAATCCTCTGATATTATAATAGGGTCTATATACAAATACTTATAAAATAGCCGAAATTGTTACATCTGTTAAATTCCAGCTACTAGCCACAGAGTGGGTGATACAAAGAAAACTCGTAAAAGGCTCGTAGGGAGAATGGATTTCCAACAATGACTAGGCACTGGGGTACCACCTGTCACAGTACCTAGTCTAGATCACTGTACCGAGGACCACGCCCGATCCCCTGCAACACAAGGCCCGGATTATCCCTTATTGGATAATCCCGAGTAAGATCACCCCGCGGTTGGGATCAGCAACCGCACCACTAAACCGAAATAAAAGGGACATCTAGACAGGAATGACCTTACCCGGAAATGGGTGCTTCCCACCAAGCCTTGCTGCATATCCCCTGATTTTCACTTATTCCTGGTTGATGAGGCTTGAGGCTAATTGTTACCTTTAGAACGTTTCACTTAGAATGCCCATCGCCAACTTGACGTTGTTCCGAAAGCATTCGTCCATACAAGTCCGTCCCGGGTTCGAACGAAACCGAAGGCATTACTCCTACTACATCCATTTTGAAAATATCCTCAGGATTAGTAGCGACTAGCCCTTGCAATTCACTGCTCCATCTTCAACTTCGAACTCGTTTTTTCCCATGAAAACGTACAAACCAGATCGAAGTGGTTTTCGAGAAATAAATCTCGATCCCGGTCTCTTTGAAACGATCAATGCATTTGTCCAATATTGATAGTCGGTGACTTAACTGTCAATTAACATCCATAAGCATCCATCACACAACAAATAATTTCCCAAATTATTTATTTTCCTCAAAAATATATTTTCAAGATACGTTTCCATTTCAAATCCTGTTGAAAACACTTTTCACACCCAATTCTTCTCATGGAATAAATTTCCCAAATTGTTACTTCCCTTGAAAGCATCCAAGCACTAATTTTTAAGATTTAAGACAATTTAAATACTTTATTCATGAAAATACATTAAAACATTTATATTAAAACTTCTTACGTTCTTGATTTAAAATATATATATACCTTTAAACATATCTCGAATAAACCGCTTAATAAAATATATACTACTATCTTTAAAATAAAGTTAAGCCATGCTAGATTATTAAAATTAAGCTATGAAATTCTATACAAGTTTCAAATAAAACTTCAACTAATTATGTTTAAAATATAACGATTTATAAAGTATAAATGTTAATAATATTCTTTTAAACATAATACTACTTACCATTAAAATAATTACTCCTATAAATAGTTCGATAGATGTTCCCTTTTAAAATTCTTACCACTTAAATGATTTTCTTGAAACCATGCTTTAATATAACTTTAAAGCTTCTAACTTTTCAAAAATCAGCTTAAAAGCATACTTGGCTTCAGGGAAATGCACTTCCATTTTAGAATAATCCAAAGAATTCTTTTTATAAATCTTACACGATTTATCCGAATTCAATTTTACGTTCATGCCATAAAATTCCTTTCCATACTTTAAAATAAACTCCTTTTATTTTTAAAGACATTGCTGTTTCCTGGAAATCATTTTCAAACATATGTTTAAATATTTAAAATAAGGCTTCTAGAAATTATTTAATTGATAATGATACTTAAGGAAATATATGGTGGTTTCCTAAGTACTTTAAATCAAATTAACCTTTAAAATAAAGTTATTAAATTTAATATTTACATTATAATTTCTTTCTGAAAACTTAATACTACTTTACTTTTTAAAAATAATTAAATACCATAATTACTTAATCAAATATTTGCTTTCACTTAAAAACAATTTAAAATAATATTTCTTTTCTAAAATATTCTAAACATATTTAAACTGCAGATTTTATTTGAAACTTTGCTTAAAAACATACTAAAGTTTCCAGGAGAAAGCACAATTCTCATCAAATTAAAAATAAATCTCGCTATTATTTTAAACAATTCACATTTCCCTTTGAAATCACAATTTCAAACACTTCAAATTTTTCAACCCATTCCTTGAATTTAATCTCTTTTAAAATTCGTTACTTAAGAATTTTCTTTTATTTCCTTTAAAACCGATTCATCTATTTATATTCAAGATTTTCATGTTGTATTCACCCAATCACAACACAACACAATTCAAATTTTAATTTAATTCATCAAGCATATAAATAAAACACAGCCTAACAAGATCTAAACAATTTATCACAGAATAATAAATAAGATATATCACAGAATATAAATTAATTTCTATTTGTGAGGGATCCAGTTAGATCCTTCCAACCTGTTTCCTACATCCACAGATATTAGCATAACAAATAAATATCTATTTAATTTGGCAATAATTATTATATTCAGCAAATCAACTAATCAAACATTTACTGGTATCCAGATGTGAGTGAGAATAACTCACCTTGGGTTTCGACGAGCGTTCAAATTTAAATTAAATCGAACGACATTCGATTTAACCTAAATTTTTACTTTTTTCGAATAATTCCAGAATTGCTCCACTGTGTAGTACGCGTCTCTGCGATTCCGGCGTCGCCAGTTTCGTCGAAATCTGATAAAGTACGTGCTAGATATGAATTTTCAAAGTTTGAACATAAAATTTAAAAAAAATTCCTTTTATTATATAAACCTTAGATCTGCCGTTAATTCCAATCAACGAATCTATGCCGCACACCCTTTCTTCCCTCACGCATGCGATAACAGTCAAGGCCGAACCTATCATCACGTTCTAGGGTTAGATGTCGTACCTCCAATCATCGCCAAGAACCAGATCCAATACCACCACTCCGAAGAACAAGTCGACACGCACCCATGGCCGAAGCAGCGCCGAACTCGGTGCTAGGCTCGATGTGAAAAATGAGCGCGACCTACTGATGAACGCGGTCTCGCTGCCTCCTCTCTGGTGAACGATAGACGATCGCCACCGCACAATCGAAGTGCTCAACGAGCTCTCCATCTTTGCAGTCGAAAGTTTTTGAAATTATTGAGTGGATGAGGAGAAAATTGAGAAAGAAAGAGGCACGTTACCGGCTATTGAAATGAATGTAAGCGGCGGCTCCATAAATTAGGCTAGGGTTTGCGTAAACGCGTATATATATACGTATAACCTGATTATATTAATATTTAATTCACTTTAAAGCAACATTATCACACAATCTGCAAACGACGCGTGCCGACAGGCGTTTCTAAGATTTTACCTACGTTCCGAACACATTGGAATATGTTTCGGAAGCTAATTTGGTCGTATGCGCGAGTTACGGAAATAAACGATCAATTTTTAAATTAAACCGATTAACGTATTTTCTTTGCGTTTTAAGTTGCCGGGGTCAAACGACAACTCCGATTGCTACGAAAATTGAAATCCGATAATAACTAACTATTACGGATCCAAGGGAACTAGTTTCGTTGAATTCCGAGACTATGTCCCGGAAGGCTATTTTAACTCGTCGATAAACTCGATCTTTTTTCAAAATCGTCGAAATCACTTAAAATTTCACTTTTAAAATTTTACCGACTTAATAATAAATCATATTGGATTTATATTCACATTATAAATCATTCTGATTCATTTTAAAGAAAAATTTGATTATTTGCATTATTATATTATTAAATTCCATTATTAAATTAATATAAAATTCCAAATTCCCCCTATCGACTTTTAATTTCATCCAACAGTCCAATATTATAATTCAAATCAAAATAGACTTAAATAAATCTTAGAATCTACTTTTATATCTATTTACACTCAGAATTACCAATTATCCCAATTCTAATATATTAAGTTGTTATTATTCAAATTTCAATTAAATTACCGTATATAAAGTTTTAACCAATTTTATTAATTTAACCAAAGTCTTTTATTTCAAAATTCAAATTATAACATATATTCAACATTTAAAATGAATTAAATGTTGAAATTTAGCGACCCAAAGTTCTGGGTCGTTAGATGAAATGTTCTTAAACTTCATTTATATGGCACTTACATGTTTAAATTGAGTAAGTACAGGTACCTGGATGCCGTGTGGCTGGATTTGATTGCACTAATTGCTAAAATAATAAGCCGCTTGCTTAAAAATGCTAAATAAGGTACGCCTATGCAATAAATATAGGAAATATAAACTATCTTTGTTTTTCCGACCGGGTGGGTCGATGTATATAGATTTATATCTTTTGTCAAATTGCAAAAGCTCCTCCATACAAAGGAGACTCTGCCAAAAAAATTCGGAAATTTTGAGAGTTAGAAATTTTTTGAAGATTTTGGAAATTTTTGTTAACGACAAAACGATTTCGAACTGGAAATTGAAATAAATTAGTAAATGAAACTAATTTAAAATAATGACATGAATTGGTTATAAATGGAAAATAAAATTCAAATATTCAGAGTTGAAGATAAATTAAATTCATATGGAAATGAAAGTATCAATTTGAATAAAAATAGATATAAACTAAAGTGTTAAGGTGAAAAAAATATAAGAAGCATTTAAAATGCTTATACTAAACATAAGAAAGCAATGGTGAATTCTTAATTGGAAATTGATATTACAAATATATTCTAAGTTAATATTTGAATGAATAAATATTGACATTTTGTAAGGAAGTCGATAAAATGTTTTGGAATGTTGTGATTGGATATTATTGCTATGTAGGATATGCAGGTACGAAAAAGGGAAAGGAAAATTGGTTTTGATTTCAGATGATAAATTAGAATTGCCCGACCAAAAAGGTATGTGTTTAAATTTTAGTATGAAATTTGATTGGGTTTTTGATATAGCCACTTGCCTTTTTGTTTTCTTTTGGAATTTGGGAGCCCGTAGAGGCCTTTTGTAGTTGTACCAAGCTAGCCGTGCAACGGAGATGTTGGCGAAATTTTTGAAAATTTAGAAAGTTAGAAAATTTTTGAGAAAATTTTGATAATCTAAATTTGGATTTAAATTTAAATTTGAATGGTTGAACAAGTAAAGTTATTTGAAAACTATGGAAGGTTTAGGGAATTGGTTGAAGTAATAGTGGGTTTTTAATAAAAGATATGTTATGGCAAGTTGATAAAACTATTTGGTTTTGGAAAATAGTAACGGGTGTTGGACCATTCTTCCTAACGAGTAATTTCGAGGACAAAATTCTTTTAAGGGAGGAGGAATGTGACGACTCGGAATTTTTGAGCATTTGAAATTGGAATATTTAATTGATTTTAAATATTTAAAAGTTAATTTTAACTTGAATTTAAATATCACTATTTATTTGATAATCAAACTATTGGATTTAATAATTTGAAGTTGGGTAAAATGTTGAATCTAGGGTTTTAAGCCTGTTAAAAATAATTTGAGGCCTCGTAAAATTTATATTGAGATGCTGAGCATAATAGAATTTTTAAAATTGAATTTAACAGTGATTTGTTCAGTTTTGAAATTTCATTATTTAAATTGAATTTAAAAAATAGCATTTCGAGGCACAGTCTCGAAATTCAACGAAACCAGTTCCATTGGATCCATAATATTGTACTATTATCGGATTTCAAATTTCGTATTGATCGGAGTTTGCTGTGTGAGCGTACGATATATAAACGCGCTGAAAATTTAATAGATAATAATCGATTCGGAAAGCTATCTTCGCCATACGATCGAATTAGGACTCGAAACCTTTTCCATTGTGTTCGGAATAGGTGTATAACATTATGTACGCCTAGCGGCATGCCTTGATAAGAGTTCAGAATTTTGTGTTGTAATTTTTGGACAGTTTAAATTTGAATTTGAAAATAAATAATATAATCGAACACTATACTAAGCTTTGTCACGTTGAGAAATATAGACACGCATTGTCTTCCTTCTAAAGCTTACATACACGTCTTTAAAGTAAGAATAATGGCCGAAACATTTCAGTTTATTTTCTAAACCCATCGAAATCCTCTTCTGTATAAGAAAAACACTCGTGTCATTCCTCAAAGGATTGATAGCCGAAACATTTCAATGGCAGAGAAAAATTCGTCTTTCCTCCAAAACTTCAGTATCCCCAAATCGAAATCACCGCGTGGGGGGGGGGGGGGGGGGGGAACTCGAGCTCGCCGTCACGAGATGATGAGATGGGAATTCGCGAGCTCAAGGTTGTCTAAGGTTGGGTTTGAAGTCTCGGGGTTTATGTTGTCGATTGCATTTCCAGTGAAGGCCGCGTTCGCGATTTTGGGTGAGGAGTCGATAGTGTGGTGGCGGTTGGGCATTCGCAAGGTCGGTGGTCTTTAGAGGAGGTTGTGTGATCAGAGTAGTCGAGAGGGGAAGCAAGTAATTCGCGGTGGCTAGGCATAGTTGAGGCGAGTGTTTGTTGGGGACTCGAACTCGAGTTCGAGTTCGATGGAGTGGTACTCATATTTCAGGAAGTCTGCATAGAGTAACGATTATACATATAGGAGTGATGAGTGCTTGTGTAAAGGATGGGATGTTAAACTTCATTGCCATATTCTAGCATTTGGACTCTTGATGTTCGATGTCGTGATTGCTAGTTCAGTGGTTGATGCTTACTAGAAGGTGGAGTCTTCGACTTCGAGAGTTGTTCTGAGCAGTAAGTTATTAATCAATTCTGCATTTTATTTTATTCTTCATCTTCAAAATTTGATTTAATAAGTATATGTATATATAGATGAAAGGAATTTAATAATAGAGGGTTGGAAACAGAAACGGAGGATTTGTTTATATATGAAGTTTGGACTATAGAATCTATATAAAGGTTTGATATTATGTTTAAAATAATAATAATAAATAAATAAATAAAATCTATATGGATTGTTTTTTAATATTTTTATATGTAGTTTCTAAATGAAAATACCTATATCCATTCTGAATTTACTAGTTATTTTAAATTTCTGTATTATAGTAATTAACTTGTTTAATTAAATTTTCTTCATTTATTTTAGTTTTTAAAAATAACTTATTAGGGAAATTAGTTAAAATTAAATCATTTGTTTAAAAACCAAATTGTTAGTTAATTAAATTTTTAAATGATAATAAAATTGTTCGGTTAATTCAAATGTTAATGAACTATACGATATTTATACAAGGTCAACAATCTTGGAGTCCAATCGACAATGAAGTGGATTTGCAAAATTAAGGGGCAAAGGTGAGTTAATCTCACTCAGCTGAATTTTAATTTTAATTTAAATTGTTAAATTTAAATAATTGATTGATTGATTGAAATTGGTGTGTTATATTATATATAGTTGTATGTAATATATCTTGGAATGTTTGATTTCCCGCATTATATAGCGGATGAGACCCTATGCGCCGCATAATAGCGGATGATATTATATTTAATCCCATATACCGTGATATTCCACCTCGAAGTGGAATTGGTATTTTATATTTTGCTAACGTCTGTAGATGCAGGGAAACAGGTTGGAGGGATCCAACTGGATTCCTCAACATTTATTTAAATTATTTAATATTCTCTGTTGTGATTATTTGATATTCTATGATGAATTATATTAAATATTGAATGCTATGGTTTGATTGAATATATTTGGGTATAATGAGTTGCCAAAATATATAAATTGGATTTTGGAAAGAAAATAAAAGAAGTGAATTTGTAAGCAAAATAATTATAGAAAATTTGAATTAATCTAAGAATGAATTGAAAAAGAATAAAAGTGATTTAAAATTCTAGTAAATAAATTTCGAGTATGGAAAGGGGATTTTGAATAAACAGACAAATAATGAATTTTAAACCTTAAGTGACATTATTTAAAGGAATAAAGAATTTAGTTTAAAATCCAAGTTTAAATTTATTGAAATAGATAAAGAAGGAATTTATTTCCAAATGAAGTAAATTGGAAATTGATTTAATTGTGTAAAACCGAGATTATTAAAAAAGAAATGAGACTTTGGGAATTTATAAACTGGGTTTATAAAAGTAAAGTAAAATATATCAGTGGATATTTTGGAAGAATAAATTCACGATGAGAATTTATTAAAGGAATGAGAAAATTTGTTTAAAAATAAATAGTGATTTATTTTTAAAGAATGTGAAGAGAAGTATATTTCCCTGGATAGCCAAGCACGTTTTCAAAGTAAATTTTTAAATATAAGATAAAAGTTTTAAAGTTGTTTTAAAAAGCATGTTTTAGAAAATTTATTATTTCTAAACATTTAAATTCTAAAGTAAGTATTTTCTTTTAATCTAGTTATAGTAGGAATTATTTAAAGGTAACTTGGTATTTTGTTTTAAAAAAAAACTAATTTTATATTTTATAAAGTAGCTCAGCTTAAATATTCCTATAGTATATATTTTTAATAAAGTATTAAAATAATTTTTAATTTAAATGTTTTAAAGGATAATTTATAATAGAGTGTTATAAATTAATTTAAAAATCTGAAGTTTTGTGCTTGGTTGTTTCCAGTGGAAATAAATATTTGTAAATTTATCTTATGAGGAAAGTATGGTTGAAACTGTTTTCAAAGGGGTTGGAAGTGAAAATATATCTTGCAAAGATATTTTGAGATAATAAATAATTTGGTAAAATTATTTATATTGGATGGCTGTTTGTGAATGTTAATTGATAGTTAAATAACCGACTATCAATATTGGCCAAATGCGTTGATCGTTTCGAAGAGACCGGGATCGGGAATAATTTCTCGAAAACCACTTCGATCCGGTTTGAACGTTTTCGTGAGGAAGACAAGTTCGGAGTCGAAGATGGAGCATTGAAGTGCAAGGGATAGTCGCTACTAATCCTGAGGATATTTCCTAAATGGATGTAGTAGGAATGATGCATTCGGTTCCGTTCGAACCCGGGACGCACTTGTAAGGATGAATGCTTTCGGAACATCGTCAGGTGGACGATGAGCATTCTAAGTGAAACAATCTAAAAGGTAACGCTTAGCCTCAAGCCTCATCAACCGGGAATGACTGAAAATCAGGGGTTATGCAGCAAGGGTTGGTGGGCAGCACCCATTTTCGGGTAAGGTCATCCCTGTCTAGATGTCCCTTTTTATTTCGGCTTAGTGGTGCGGTTGTTGATCCCAACCATGGGGTGATCTTACTCGGGACTATCCAGTAAGGGATAGTCCGGGTCTTGTGTTGCGAGGGAGTTAGGGTGGCTCCTCGGTACGCTGATCTAGACCAATGTGACAGGTGGTACCCCACTGCCTAGTCATTAATTGGAAATCCATTCTCCCTACGCGCCTTTTACGAGTTTTGTTTGTATTACCCACTCTGTGGCTAGTAGCTGAAATTTTGATGTAACAATTTCGGCTATTTTAATAAGTATTTGTATATAGACCCTATTATAATATCAGAGGATTTGATAAAAAGTGTTTTAGCTATCGTAAGGTAAATACCCGACATGTTTATATGTAGCGTGGTCTTACGAGATGCTTTTGTTTTTCAAAAGATTTTTGAAACTTTAATAATCAATTTGAGTGTGATTTCTCACGCTGGTATTTCAGACTAACTCGAGTGTTATTTAACTGTAATGCTCGGGTCAGACAGAGTATTATAGAATACAGGAAAGGATGCTGTGGAGCACAGGAGATGAGTTGGATGGCGATACGTACTTCCATACTTGATTATTATTCCGCTGTGTATCCAGTTGTATGTTATTGATGTTGAACTGTGATTGATGTACTCTGATGATGTAATATATAAACATATATATTTGATTTTTGTGTAAATATCTGTGATTATCTATTATATTTTATTCCACTGCGATGGTTCAATTCTGATGTTGTTTTCTATTTTCTTCTACCTCTTCTTCTTTAACCCAAATGGTTCGTATTTCTGTTCATCTTGAGTAGATAGAAGTAGAATAGTGTTGACTCAAGAGGTTCGGATTTACGGGTCGTTACACATCCTATAGGCTTCTTTGTATTTTTAATAAATAATATAAATGTATTTGTTACTGGAAAAGCATCAACCTTTAAATATATTTTTAATAATTATTTATGAATTTTTAAAGTAAAAGGGTTTTAAATTATAAAATATGCTTCTTTTTATGGTTTTTAAATAAATTATAAAATAAGTATCTTTAAGTGATATTTAAAATAAATGTTTTAAACCATACTATATGTTTTTTAAGTATTTTCCAATATATATAGTTTTTAGAAAATTAGATAAAGCTTTTATTAATGTGTTAAAAGATTATGTAATATAATATCTTTTGAATTATTTTAGAACTTTATTAGTTATATTAGCTTATAAATAAATTAGTATACATATAAATATGTATATTATTTAAAAATGGTTTTTAGTAAATACATAAGTTGGGAAAATATAGTTAAATGATTATGAATGTACATAGATTTTTAATAGTGGTATTATAAAGATAATAACAAGTATTGAACCTTTTGTATTATATATAAAAAGTATATGTTTGAAAATATAAAAGAGAGAAAGAGTTTATAATAACAATGTTTGACTAAAATTTGTTTTAACCCCATTGATTATATTTTAAAGTAAGTAAATTTTATAAATTGATTTGCATGATACTTTTTGAAGTATTTAAAAGAGTATAATGAATAGTGAAACAGTACTTTATAAAGAGAAATTAAATATGTATATATACACAAGTATACAGAGGAATTTTAATGAATAAAGGAATATTAATTAAATAAGGAAGTTTTAATTAATAAAGGAGTATTAATTAAATAAAAGATTTTTTAATGAATTACAGAGTATTAATTAATAAAGGAAGTTTTATTCGATAAAGGAATATTAATTAAATAAGGAAGTTTCAATTAGTTCGGAGTTTAATTAATAGGAGTATAAATTAATATAGAAGTTTTAATTAATGAAAGAAGTTTTTGTTAGACAAAAAGGATTTTTTTTCTAATAAAATATGTTTAATCAGTAAAGGATTAATTAAAGAAAAAAGGGATTGGAAATCGTTTATGCGACTTGATCAAGCTTTCTGTGAGTTGATTGTGCTTTGTTTAATTACTCGTCTATGGAAAGCATTTAGTCATGTACTTAGCACTAAAAGCTGACGAAGTAGACTTGTACTATCTGTGAGAGTTAAGATTGACAATTCAATTAGGGTATTGAAGCAAAATAGTGCTCTAACATACTAGGTTTATGTCTTAACCTAGGGATAGCAATTTTTAAAGTCAATTTTGAAAAACATCCTAAGAGCTTTTTGTGTTTTTAATAAGTACTATAATTGAACTTATTACTGCAAAAGTATGAAAGTTTAAATATATTTTTAATAAATATTTATGAATTTCAAAAGTAGTATGGTTACAAATTATAAAACATGTGTTTTTACGGTTTTTAAATAAATTATAAAATAAGTATCTTTAAGTAATACTTAAAATAAATGTTTTATATGATATTATAGGTATTTATAAAGTATTTTCATATATGTGTGGTTTTTAGAAAATTTGATAAAGATTTATTAAATTATCAAAAAGCTTATGTAATATAATATCTTTAATATTATTATAGTATTTTATTTATTATATTAGATTATGGATAAATTAGTATACATATAAATATATACATCATTTTGAAAAAAGATTTTTAGTAAATATATAAGATGGGGAAAATGTTGTTAAATGCTTATGAATATACTTAGATCTTTAATAATGGAATTTATATAAATAACTAGTATGGAACGTTTAGAATAAAGATATAAAAAGTATATGATTAAAAATGTAAAAGAGAGAAGGGGTTTATAGTAACAACGTTTGAATAGTATTTATTTTTAACCTCTTTGATTATATTTTAGAGTAAGTAAAATTTGTTAAGTGATTTGCAAATATACATATATCTTCGAGATAAATATATGAATAGTTTTTGAAGTATTGAAAAGAATATTAATGAATAGTGAAATAATAGAATATAAGTATATATCTTTTAGAAGAAAAATTAAATATATACACTAATATATTAAGGAAATTTTAATTAATAAAGGTATATAAAGGAAGTTTTAATTAATAAAGAAGTATTAATTAAATAAGTAATTTTTATTTAATAAACGACTATTAATTAATAAAGAATTTTAATTAATAAAGGAGTATTAATAAAATGGAAGTTTCAATTAATTAGGAATTTAATCAATTAGGAGTATAAATTAATATAGAAGTTCTAATTAATGAAAGAAGTTTTTATTAGATAAAAAGGAGTTTTACTAATAAAAGAGGTTTAATTAATAAAGAATTAATTAAATGAAAAGGGGATTAGAAGTCGTTTACGTTACTTGATTGTGCATTGTGTGAGTTGATCATTCTTTGTGTGATTACTCATCTATGGAAAGTAATTAGTCGTGTACTTAGCACTAAAAGACGACTATGTAGACTTATTCTATCCATTAGAGTAAAGATTGATGATTCGAGTATGGTGTAGGAGCAATAGTGCTCTAACCTACCAGGCTTCTCCTTGGCCGAGGAATAGCGTAAGTCGAAAAAGTCGAAAACATGATGAGTATACGAGAATTAGTTTTCATATGCAGCCATTTCATTGTTGTTGAATTTGACCAAATTTAGTTAGAAAATATCTAGAAGGAACACAAGAATTATACAGTACAATTATACACTTCGTAATGATATAACCTACATATAAACTCATAATTCTCTTCTAGGACAAGTGGTAAGGAAATCTGTCTGGATAGGAGATGATCTCCTTCTTTATCATTGCCTGTCTATTTTTGAAAGGACCGAAGTAAAGTTAACTAAAAATTCATTGATTCAGTCTTGAAAAGACCGAGAACGGTAACTGTTTTGCGTATCGAAAACCATTTGAAGATTGAGATACATGTTCTATCTTTTGGAAGTGCATCTGTCCAACATCTTGAAATCTATGTAGAGGTTCATGATCTATTTAAGATGTGGGAATCCATATGGGGATTAATGATCTGTTCGAGTGATGATGGCTCGTGTGTTGGGATGTTGAACATGAATTCACCATTAGTATATGACCAAAGATACAGTACGCTACACAATCCGAGGGTTTAGCTTACCCACAAGGAGTACATCAACTCCATATCTAGAGTATGCTTATCGATGTTGCATGCTGCAGTTCATGGTACTTGGTTTCATATGGTTCATGAAAATGTTTGGAGGTAGGCCTTCTGTCTTTATCTTATGGTGTATATTCTATCCAAAGATACACGAGGCTCAGAAGGTAATTATTAATCCTTGTTATAGAGATCCGGTTCAGTTTACTAAAGGCATTTCCATAGAAAATCCATATGCAAATATGCCATAGCGATTTTGATTATACTCCAATACTATTGTGTCGTGAGATGCAAGCGGAACAGCTATTTTATGATTTATATACTCCACCCTGGACATTATGTATTATATGCAATATGTACTAATTAGATAGTTGGTTCTTTTGAGAGGATAACCGTTACGACGATCTCAAAATTACTATTATATTCTAGCTACATATTTCTTGAGTTTCTCACACCAGACTTATGTCTGACCGGTGGTTTTGTTAGTTTCCGTATTTTAATAGGTTTTCTTCATAGTAGCTTGAGAAAGGCATGTTTTCATTGATGTTCATTTATCTCTTGGAGAGGAGTTGGATGTTTTACCTGCCGTAGTATTTATTTATGCTACATTACTTTATGTATGTATATCAGCAATTGTAAGGACAGGCTATTATTATTGTCCAGGCTGATGGTAGTACTTTAGTTAATAACTTCGAAATGCTACGTATATTAGAGTAGCATTATGTACTATCTTTTGATATTATATGCTATCATTGCTCATGTGAGATTCTGATGTTTTTTGTTTTCCTCTTTCTTGATCCTTTTCTAATTTTTCTTTACTCTAACATTCTATCTTTTCGGCACTTGGGTGTTCGAAATGTGAACACCGTAGATGTATTAGTGTTGATATTTGGGGGTCGAAATGGCTGTAATTTACATCATGGTATTAGAGCTGAAGGTTAAGCGAGAATCTAGGCTTTGGATTTGTATAACTCATTAAGAGATAAGGTATAGATTGCCCTAGCATGAGTTGAGTGCATTATATAGATGAGACTATATATGTATTTGTTATATATTAGATATTTCTATAAGTATAGTGTAGTTGATTAATGAAGGGATTAATTATGTCCATTTATCCCTCATTTATTAGCTTAACATGCTTGACCAGTTTATGAGTATTGATTATTATGTGTTGATTGTTGTTTTGTGTTTAACCAGTTTATAAGTAATTTACTTTTTTGCTACATGGGTTGGGTAGATGATAATCGTAGGAACGTTGAAACGAACATCTTGTGAATTAAATTTCATAGTTTTACTATAAGGTGATTTGTGATGATGTTGAGTTAAAAGTTAACTTTAATAAAAGTTTTTTACTATAACCTAAAAGAAAGATAAGTATTTTTGAGAATAAATAGTTGTAAAAGCATTTTATATAAAAAGGAGAATTTATATAAGTATGGTTTTTAAATGTGGTTAATAAAATAAAAAGAAGTTAAATTGAAAATTTGAGAACTAAAACCTGGGTATGTTTGGAAATTGGTTTATGGAAATTAGTACATGATACTTAGTACTATTATATGAAGTATGTGATACCGTTTTGAAAATTATTTTTGGTGTATTCCTAAAAGTATGATTTGATATATGAAAGAATATATATATATGTGTGTGTGTGTGTGTGTGTATTATTATTTCAAATGATTTGAAAACAAAATTCTGTGTTTAATTTTAAAGTTCTCTCAATTTGAAAGCGGTTGTTAAATAAAATGAATGTTTTATATATACTCTTAGGATGTAGTAGAGTATTACACTACTATTGAACTTAAGTCTCAAAATGTTTTTGAATGAAATTATGTTTTAATGAAATGTTATATAAATGAAGATAAGTCTTTGTAAAATAAAAGTAATATTTTATGAAATGCTTTCATAAATGTTAAAATATTAAATACTATCAAAAACTAATGTGATTTAAAATGTAAAGTAATGATGTACTTAAGAAACCAATGGAATAAATTACGTGGTGTACATCGATCATTCTATTCGCATGATAGATCCTGATCTAGGATTTGAGTACATGATTTTAAGGGGTTTACACCGGTCCGAACAAGGATTTTTCATTCGATTCTTGACAACAAACACTTAATACGAATTCTTGATGCGGTTTGAAGTTTTACTATCATAGTATATAGCTATGTAAGGAATACAGAGGTTTATAATCGAGGAAATAGGTCAGAGTGCGCACTAAAGCGGTTAAGTGATCTATACTAGTTTGAAAGTGGAATTTATGTGATCAAGCAAGTAATTAGGTTTGACATTGTGTAAGGATGGTCCATATGCATCGTACGGGCACTAGTATATTTGTATGCTGTTTTTTCTAATGGTTGTGAACATTGCTAAGTATTAATGTGGGATTTTTTTCTTTGATTACTTATGATGGAATTTCGAGGATGAAATATTCTAAGCGGGGAAGAATGTAATGACCCAGAATTTCGGACACTTCGTTTTAAATATCTGGATTATTTAAATAGTTGTATCTTAGGTGTAATGATATAAAAGTGATTTTATAACCTTTTTAACCCTCTTTTAATTAATAATTAATGAAGGAAAAATTATTTTGAATTTTTTTTAAAAATAAATAGTTCAAAGAAATATCGATAATGTGACCGAAAATCATTTTATCGATAAGCAACTTTTTATCCAATAAAAGTTGTCTGAACTCTTTGCACTTGTATAGTAACATATGAACACATAAATAACAAGTTAAAAACATTTAAGTTAATGGAAAATTAATCAAATATTAAGCATATAATTAAGGGGACAAAGACCCTTGATTCAAGGCATGGAAGGTGGAGGGAATAAAGGCTTGTCTCAAGGCTTGTCTTAAGGAGAGGAATGTGGGAGGAAGCTTCATTAGTTGATCTGGGAGGGGGATATGTTGGGTCATTTTACCTCTTTCTCAACTCTATAAATGCATCCACCTAGCTCACATTTTTGGGTTGCTTTTTTTTCTCAAAGAAAATCCACTCTTTTCATGTCTTTTTTCCTCTCTAACTTTTTCAAAATGATATCAAACCAACTTCTATCTCTACCAAACTTTCACAAAAACCTTAAATTACCAATAACATGTTATTGTAACTTAGAAGTGAATAAAAATGGGAAAAAAGAGGAGCTTTGGGTGGCCGTGAACATGGGAAGGCAAGGGGAAGTTGGCTTGGCTTTGGAATGCAAGAGCATGGAGTTTTGGGCTTTGGGTGATGGTAGAAAGTTGTTCTTAGGTTCTTTGAGGCTTTTTCTCATGTGTTCCATGTTTATTACCGAGTTTACTCACCATTTAGTTGTATATATAATATTTGTTATGTAAAATATAAGTAAAATAGAGAATAATGCAAGTTAAACCTTTTGGACCCCCATTTGCTTAAAGAAAACGAGAACATTATATGTAGTGTAATCTCACTTACAACTCTTTAAAAGATGTATAGTGGCCAAGACTTACTGTTTACAATTTTGAAAATGTTATATGTGAATTTGAAGCGTGTTGTGAATGTTTGATGCAGAATAGTTGTTATAAACACACATTGAAATCCCTTGTATTTAACGTATATTAAATTGGTTAAAATGTGAATATATTGTGAAAGCATATATTTTGTTGTTCTCTACACATGTTTTGGTGTGATTGACATAAATGAATTGGTCTGGAAAGTTATAGAAATTGTGAATGAAAGTTCTGAAAGTTAAAAGAGAAAAGGTCATTATGGATGCACTTTAGAAACACCTTATGTTTGGTGATTTTAAAGTCAACTTTGAAAGATATCCTAAGGGCTTCTTTGTATTTTTAATATGTACTATAAGTGTATTTATTACTGGAAAAATATCAAAGTTTAAATATATTTATTATAATTACTCAAGAATTTTTAAAGTACATAGGTTTCTAAGTTATAAAACATGCATTGTTAACGGTTTTTAAATAAATTATAAAACAAGTATTTTTAAGTAATATTTAAAATAAATATTTTAAATCATATTACAAGTATTTTTAAATTATTTTCAAATAAATAAATTATTTTCAAATAAATATATAATTTTTTTAAAAATAAAATAAATATATAATTTTTAATAAATACTTATGAAAGCATCAAGCCTGTTTATCAAGGCAAATAAAATAGAAACAAGAAATAATAACTGCAGATAAAGCAAAGAGGCAAGAGATTTTTATAGTGGTTCGGCTGTTAACGAAGCCTATGTCCACTTTATAACTTTTTTTATGGACTGACTGCATTTAGAAGTTGAATTCGATTACAATTTGATTGGATCTTGTAAGTTAGATCAAGTCACCAGTGCTAGAGTTCACTCGAGAATCACAGTGAACCATTTAGACGATTGTTGTTTGGAAGGAGAAGAGTGAAGAATATTTCTGCAAAATTTTAGCAATCAGTCCAAAAGGTCCTCCTTATGTTCCAAATAAGTGATTATATATAGGGATTGGAGAGCTATTGGGCTAAGCCACTTTGTCAGAAGCCTGCATTTGTAGGTACGAAGATACTCCAAAAGTTTCACAGCGAACCGACCCTATATGATGGATCGCTAGTGATCCATGAAGTTAGCGCATTTTTAGCCCATTTCAGTTGGATCGTTTTCTTGCCTTGTGTAGATTCTCTTCATGTAATTTCATGACCAGATGCCTTGTTTTGATGATGATTCATGCATATGTTTCATTGAACTATCATTGGAATCAAACGAGTATCCACTTCTCGATCTAGCTTGCTTGGAATACCATGAAAATTAGGAGGCGTCCCTGGAAAAGGTAACGCTTCATGATGCAAGAAGAATGGATGATCCATGAGCAATATTTATGGATCGCTAACGATCCATCCCCTCGGACTATTTTTTTTCTTTTTCCGCTTGTGTCCTTCTTGGTTCCTTCTTTTGATCCCTTTAATTGATTAATGAGTTGTTTTGATTTGATGCAAATATTCTTACTTCCATTGAATTCTATTGGGTTAAAATCCCAGATAACACAAACATATAAAGGAATTTTTGATTAATAAAGGAGTATTAATTAAATAAGGAATTTTTAATTCAATAAAGGAGTATTAACTAATAAAGGAATTTTTTATTAATGAAGGAGTATTAGATAAATGCAAAAGTTTCAATTAGTTACGAGTTTAATTAATTAGGAGTATAAATTAATATAGAAGTTTTAATTAATGAAAGAAGTTTTATTGGATAAATAAAGAGTTTTACCAATAAAAAAGATTTGGTTAATAAAGTATTAATTAAATAAAAAAAGGTATTAGAATTCGTTTGTGTGGCATGATCGTACATTGTGTGAGTTGATCGTGCTTTGTGTGATTACGCGTCTATGGAAGGTATTTAGTCGTGTACTTAGCTATAAAAGCCGACGAAGTAGACTTGTTCTATCTGTGAGATTTAAGATTGATGATTCGAGTTGGGTGTACAAGCAATAGTGTTCTAACATACCGGCTTTGGCCCTTGGCCCTTGGCCGAGGGATAGCGTAAGTTAAAATGGTCAAAAACACGATGAGTATACGAGACTTAGTTTCCAGTTACAATAGTTTAATCTTTGTTGAATTTGACTAAATTAACTTAGGAAATGCCTAGAAGAATCATAAGAATTATACGATATGGTAATTCACTTTGTGATGATATAACCTACGTATAAATTCATCTTGCTCTTCTAGGACAAATGGTAAGAAAATCCATCAGGATATGATATGAACTCCATTGTTATCATTGTTTATTTTTGTTTCTGAAAGAACCGAAGTTAAGTTAATTGGAAATTCGTTGATTTAGTCTTGACGAGATTGGTATCGGTAGTGTTTTACTTATCGAAAACTACTTTAATACTGAGATAAGTGTTCTATCTTTTGGAAGTGGATCTGCTCGAGGTATTGGAATCTATATAAAGGTTTGTGATCTAATCAAGATAAGGGAATCCATGTGGGGATTCGTGATTTGTTCGAGTGATAATGGCTCATGTGTTGAGACGTTGAACATGACTTCACCAGCGGTATATGACTAAAGACATAGTAGGCTGCACAATTTAGGGGTTTAGCTAACCCACAGGAGTATATCAACTCCACATCTAGAGTGATGTTGCATGTGAGAGTTGATGATACTTGGTTCCTATTGGTCCATGAAAATGTTCAGGCATGGGCTTGTTGTAGTTACCTTATGATATATTCTATCTAAAGATAAATGACGCTTGGAGTGTAATTTATAATCCTTATCATGGACATCCATTTCATTTTACTGGAGGCGTTTCTGGAATCCATATGCGAATGAACCTTAGCGATTCTGATTTACTTCAATATTGATGCGTCATGAGATGCAAGTGGCGTAATTTTTTTCTAGTTTATATTCTTAACTTTAGACATTATCTATCATATCACAATACATACTTATTAGATGGTTGGTTCTTTTGAGGGGATAACTGTTATGATGGTCTCAATAGTACCATTATATGCTAGCTACATATTTCTTGAGTTTCTCACACCATACTTATATTTGACCTATGGTTTTATTTTTTCCTTATTTCCTTGGTGCTCTTTTGAGTTGTCTGAGAAAGGAAGGTTTTCGTTGATGTTCACTAAGCTTTTGGAGAGGAGCTGGATGTTTTATCAACTATAATATTTGTTTCTACTGCATTACTTTATGTATACATATCAACAATTTTAAGGACATGCTATTATAACTGTCCACGACGATGATAGTACTTTAGTTAGTAACTTTGAAATGCTATGTTTATTAGAGTAGCACTATGTATTGTCTTTTGATATTATATGTTATCATTCCACATGTGAGATTCTGATGGTTTTTGCATTCGTCTTTCTTGTTCATTTTTTTTCTTCTTTTTCTTTACTCTAACATTTTGTCTTTCCCACACTTGGGTGTTCGACATGTAAATACCATGGATGTATTGGTGTCGACACTCAAAGGTCAAAAAGGCTGTCCGTTACAAATACCTTCATTCACATGTAGTAGTTTATATAACATTAATTAACAGTGCAAAGATCTATGTATATAAAATCATATAAATACATATATTTAGTCCTAAAATTCATTGATCAAAATAAAAATAAAAATAAATAAGGCAGAAGCTTCCCTTGGAAAAAATTTACCTCTTAGAAGCTTCCTTACGTAAAAATTATACCTTGTAGAAACTTCCCTAAGTAAAAAATCTAAAAGATGCTACACATGGCTATAATTTCAACATGTAGGACCTTGATATAGAAAAGGTATTCCCCGTGTAGCCCCAACAAATGGAATCTTGACCTAGAAAACAATGTTTTGATAACAACATAAAAAATGATAAGAGGAGTTGCTTACTAATAATGATAGGAGAGATGCTTAGGAAGATGTCGATCTATATAAGGGTCAAAGCTCGCGACTGCGATTAAGATCGACGAGTAGAGAAAGAGCTGTCTATGATAAACTTATGTGTACGAGCAATTTTTTAATTTGTGTGTTGAACGTAATGTAAAAATTGGCATATGTTGTTCATCGAAAATTTTGGGTGTATGTATAGTAAAATAGGGTGTATGAACAGAATTAGCTCAAAAATGATTTTTACATATTGAAAATGGTTTTTCGTTGTTTGGCAAATTCTATTCAAACACCAAGAAATATTATACACTCACCAAAACTATTGACAAACCAGTATACACCAATTATTATTTTACCTACACTATTATAACAACCCGCACCTTACAACATACCAATCCAAAGCCTAATGTGATCGTGGATATGTCATGCTAAAAAATACAAGAAGTTGAGATTCTAAAACATTAAACAACATAAGTATAAGGGTGGAGTTATAAGACATTCTATACTTTCAAATCTAACTACATAAGGAATTAAAATATAAGTATACAAAATAGACATCTTAGAAAAGCAGTTTCCAAAATACTTGTTTTACATATACACTGTTCTCAAAGTAAAATATATGCTTTGAAGATATTTAATACAACAGATCCCTACTCGGAAACAATGAACAACATGAGAACTCCAACACGAAACTCCTTTCTCCACATACTATGTCTAATCATTTATTAACTTGTCATCCAGTGGTGGCGGAAAATGGAAAGAAGAGGGTAGGTCAAACAACATTATGGTGAATGAGAACAAGTTTAACAAGATACTTAAGCGCAATTGACCTCAAATCTACTCTAAGCGACATAGAATGTAATTCCAGTGTCTGTGAACTCCTAAGGTACAATACCTAAGCATTTTTATCTAACTCAACTGGTCGAACCTACTGATCGAACCTCATAATAACGATCGGCCAAAATGGGAACTACTTTCCCTTTAAAACTATATCAATAAAGTGTCGAAGATGGAGAACGCCAAAAGTGCAAATTCGAATAATGACTCATCATATGTACCCATGTTCATCTCCCCAACGTAGAGGCAAAATGCTTCTTATTGTACTGCATTGAAGTCTATCTTGCATGAACACCCGTTAGCACCGGGCTCAAATTTAATACATATAGCTACATATTGTGCTGCAATGTTGTCCACCCATACCACATTGCATTAAAAAAACGTGTGTACCTAGATCTCTCATTAGTATTGGGCCCTCAGATAGCGTTATCGCTAGTGCTGTATCCTCCTTTATGTAACACTTCTAAGCTTATTGTGAAATACATCTCTCCAAACCAACTCTGTAATGCGAACTAAATTTCGCCTTAATCCAATACCAACTATCATGAAATGAAATTATCCCTAATCTTCTTAATAGGGAACCAAATTTCTCTATCCTCTCATGCATGTAACTTAGCCAAATTAGTCTAACAAACTAGTTTACTAATTACATAATTTTTGATTAAATTACATAATGTTTATCTATTTTAATTTTGGCCTTGGGCCAATATTCATTATGAATAATTCTCATTCGAACGGTCGACCCTGGCATTACTCTAGTCAGCCGCCATCGGTCGACCTAAAAAATGTTAAGTTGATTGTTGACGTTGATTTTAGCATGGTTTACTCAATTTTTTGATGTCGATTATTTAATTAATATCGTTAATCTAGGTCAATTAATGACTACATTTATCCCTAATCTTCGTTTAATTAATTTTCTAATTTCAGGGTTTTTTAATTAAGGATTACAAGTTTGCATTAACTAGTGTCACGTTACCCAATTTCATAATTCAATTCAAATTAATTATAGGGTTTAGCGAATCAATTTAAAAAGTAAATTATAGGATATGAACGATTTTAATCATTTAAAATAGTTTAAAATATATTCCATTAATCAAATAATTAATTTGTGCCCACTTACCTTTAGCATAAGCTCTAGAACTGAGAAATTAGCGTACAGTCAATAGTTCTCCTCAAGATCTCCTTAGTCTCCTACTTGATTGCTTGCTTTGCTCCTTAATTTAGCTTTAGATATTATTTTGATTTGATTTTGATTTTAGGGTTTAGGAGATTTAGTGTTTCAATGAAAATTTTGACACCACCTGGCGATCAACTATACAAAAACTTAGGGTTTAATGTAGAGGTTAATCTCTATGGTTAGCATAGAATTCAGGGTCGATGGATTAACCCAACTAGCCATCATGACTACATGACATTTACTTTAAAAGCAAGCAATCATTAGGTATTTGATTCACATGCAAATTAATGTGTCAGGTCAACCAAGAAGGTCATGGGTCATCCTAAGAAGGCCATGGATCGATTAAGGAAGGCCACGGGTCGACCTATGAATATTCTAGGTTGACCTCTATTTATTAAATTCCTAGTTTTCAATTATTTCTTTTCCACTTTTCTAAATGTATGTAACTTCCCCATACTAACTTCGCTTTCAAAGTGTTATATATGAAAATCATTTACAAAATCACTATGAACACAATGGTATAGGATGCATAATCAAATTTGAATGTTTTTGAAAATATTATTTTTAGTCCTTGTTTCAATAAATTTTACTTTTCTTATTAAATTTCCATTTAAACCTTTATTAAATTATTGTTAAAATTTATGTAAATTTTCCAGGAGCTACATTCTCCCCACCCCCCTAAAAGGATTTCATCCTAGATATCTTAAAGGATGGAAAAATGTGACTCATACATACATCAACCAATAAAAGCAACCATCTAATCATCCATCATCCACGAGCAATCACGATCCTTAGATATTTTTCTAATGCAATATGTACATATATATGCAACAAGGAATTCACATGAACCTTTATTAATGCAAAAAAGTAGGCGGTCTGCAGACCTTGTCGACCTCCCGTTGTGAAAATACTCATGCCATAAATCCAATTGTGTGCAACATCCTAAATAAGTTAACCCAAAATTATATATCTATGTGTGACCATTTCATCCATGTGCAACATCCATATGCATAATGCTAAAACAAGATAAATAATAATCAAGCATCCATATATCTCGTATCAAAATAGCTAGGAAATAAATAAGAGATAATGTAAATGTGTATACACTACCTAGAGGATATATTGTCCTAAATGTGTCAAAGCAAACAATCCAACCAATACACCCACTAGCATCCATCATCCATAACATATCCTACTAACATGTTCACAACCATTCCTACCATCTAATGGTCTCTACCTAGGCTAGAACCAAATATAGAAGTAATATGTACTTTCCTAACTAAAATGGAAACGTGCTAGAAAAAAGTTCGAGATGGGTAGCTTGGACTTTCTCCTCAAGTTCCCATGTACTCTTAACTGGATCGTCTCCTTACTAGACTCTAACCAGTTTTATTATTATGAAATTGGTTTGTCCCATGCTCAAAGTATAGGTAGCTGCATGGTGAACAAGAGGCTTACCTATCTTTCCTAACTTTCCCTAACCTACACGGCTCAACCATGGTAACTGCATCAAATAAACACCTCCGCAAGTGTGACATAAAATAAACATTGTGAACTCCTGCCAATTCTCTAGGAAGCTCTGCTCCATAAGATAACACCAAAAATCTATCCAAAATCGGAAAAGGCCCTACAACTCCTAACGCCAACTTTCTCGATTATCAACCTAAAAAATATCGATGAAGCAAGATGTTTAAATGAACTATGCCATCACCATAGATCCTAATTCCATGCATCTCCTGTCAGTATATGCTTTCTTCTTATCTTGTGCAATCATTGTCCTTCTTTGAATCGAATCCATTTTTCAACTGCATTTCTCATCCTTTTCCACTAATATGAATCTTTAATCCAAATGTATGTGCATCGGTAATCCTCTGCAATGCATGCTACCAACTCAAATGATGTCAGCTTGCACTATTCTAAATAATCTTGAGCATAAGTACGCTCCTATAAAACTGTAGACTCATTCCATTCTCAATGCACAACCAAACAGTCTTAAATCATCCAGCAGTATATCTAATCACTTCATCCCCTATATACTAGGAGGACAGCCCAAAGGTGAACGAGTCTCCTTCCAAGGTACTTCCTATATCACTTTGTGCTATTTCTCCATCTTACCCAAATGGTATCCAAACTTGTTGATTCCTTAACTATTGAAAATAGAAAAACTTCCTTTCCAGTTCAGTTTTGCTTATGTCATTTCATTTTTCATTTTGAATCATTTCTTCAGTCCTTCAAAAACTTATTGGAGTTATAATCTAGAATTATTTTAGCATTGGTGATAATTACCTAAGTGATACTTCGTTCGCATGTAATTGTTACACAGCCAAAAAATATATATTCCAAAAAGTCTTCTCCCGATCCGAGGGATGATTTGTGAGAATTCCTTTTTACATTCCCTTCAAATCTTTCCCAAAGTTTTCGATCTTATTTCCTATAAAACCACCTTGGCATTCTCAATGCTTGATGGCAACAATATCTTTTTATTGACGGAGACCCAAATCTTTGAATTAACGAAAAATATAAACTACAATTTTATCTAGGATACCATTTGTGGTTTGAACCTCCAAAACTTTACCATTTATTAATATCATTAATAAATGAGACCTTTTTATCAAACATAGCCTCTTATCCCTTGGTTCCAATTATTTCATTTATTTCATTGTTGAGGCAACTTAATGTGAAATGGCGCCTTGCCTTTTTTAATCCTATAGACATGATGACTTATCTTTGGTTTATATCTAGGATTTCTGCATTTTAATGCGTTGTAACTACATCTTTTCTCAAAAAGGAAATGTGAACTCCATAGCTTTCCATAAATTATCTAAAAACGGATTTGTGCTATGTTCAAAATTACAAGCAATTATCTTTTTTGTTAATATTATAATATATACCATAATATATAGTAACTATCTCTATTTTGTCCATCTCTTTCTTTTGGGGTATATTTCTTATTATTTCAAACGATACACTTTTGTACTAAAACTGAATAGTTTATAGAAATTTACATTCATTCCAATGAATTAAAATGCTACCTAAGTTCCGCTCTATTTTATAACAACTTCTAATTTGGTGTTTACTACTACATATCAATTACTCAAAAATTTGCTGCGATGACTAACTCCACATTTCTACTTGCTCAGATCATGTAGGTCTACAAATTTAGAACTTATCATAGTATTTCTTTTATGAAGGTTTTCATTAATTTGGAGAATACTTCCCCTTATTTCACATATTCTAGTTTATGTTATAGTTAGCCCTACAATCCCAAGATTTACATTAGGAATATGTGGAACATATCTACAATGATACAATTCCAATAACATGTATAAAATAGATACCCTTTCATTCTTCATGTGGTTTGCCTGTATTCTACAGGCATCCTATTCTCATCTACATCTTATATCTTGTTGCTATAGTGCCAAGTCTATACTTACTGTTCCATTTAAGTTTGCCTAACATAATTAAGGATTGTCTATTTTTATTTTACACTCTCAAATACGGATTGAAGTAGACCCTACTTGTCCCTTTTTCCACTTCAAACCAGAAAAAAATTTATATCTGTAGCATTCTTTGATATAATAAAGCATCTTAGCCATTTATTTACTTACTTGGAAATATTTTGTAATATCCCGGAATTTCCAGGAGTTTAAAATGCTGATAATCTCTTAATTAAATTATTTGAATTTATAAATTGTTATTTTCAAAGATAATTAACCAAGTAATATTTTGATTATGGTTATAAATTGGTTTATTGTTTTCAAAATTTATATGTGTGTTTAAAATGCATTTATATCCGTGTATTTAAATCTGTGTATTTTAAATTGATTTTAAAATAGGATAAATTATTTGTAAATAATAATTTGCTTATTTAAAAATTGATGTTTATTTATTTAAAATGATTTTTGGATTTGATTTTTTTAAATTTGACTTTAATTTGAAATATAAATTTGAATTTAAAGGATATACATACATATTACTAATATAGTTTGGTTTTAAATTACATAGATAATGTTTTTAATTAAAAATAAGATTTTTTTTATTTCTTTTATAGAAATTTGATTTGTATTTATTTAATAAAATAAATGCAAGGCTTTTGAAATAACATTTTAAAATAAGGTTGAAATGTTGTATAATTTTATTTAAATTATATTTGGTTCATTCTTTTTAAGGATTGTATTTTGTATAAATTTAGAAAACTTTTATAAATGTATAAATATATTTGTTTATTTGATATTGATTAGAAAAGCAATTTTCAAATTAAGAAAAACATGTTGTTAATCAGGAAAATAATTTTAAAAGCTATTAAATTTCTTTTAGAATAAAATTTAATAAGAATTGACAAATGTTTAATTTTAAAACACTTTGTTAACAAGTGTTAACACATTCATGAAATTAGGGACAAGTGTCCATTTTCTTTTTAAATTTTCTTTTTAATTTATAAAATCTGAAACTTCCTAAAATCAGAAATTTTCATGCAATCCAAAACTCTTCAAACCAGAAAATGCATGAATCAAAAACCTGAAGCATTCTCAAGTTTGAAATCAATTCACTCAAACCAAAATACAACCTGTAATTCATTTCTCAAGTTCAAAGGCAAACCAGAGAAATGTCATCAGGCCTGTAACCTTCCTCAAACCATTTTTCAAAACTCTGAAATTCTTTTCCAAGCTGAAATCAAGACCTGAATCATCTCCTCTAAAAACAAAGCTCAACCAGAAATTTTTCAAAGCCTGTAGCTTTTTCTTCAAACTGCAATCTGGAATCAGTAAATATTCAAAAAGCATTACAGCTTCAAATGTTCAAGTATCAAGCATTTCAGCCTTAATGTTTCAAGTCATCAAGGTTTCCAATGCAACATCAGTTCAGTTTTTGGGAAGCTTTGCATTATCTCAGCAAATTCCAAGTTTTCAGCTTTCAAACATTCACAGTTTTTAAAGTTCTGTCAAAAAAAATTGCTTAGCTCTCTGCATTTCTCTAAGGTGGGTAAACTTTTTAATTAAAGTTAAGTAGACAATTATGGTTGCTTTGAAATTCTATGGTTAAGATGCTCTGCATGTTTATATATATAAGTGTAGTACTTTTGTTTATTTGTTTGTGATCAGGAGTGTGCATGTCTGTGATTACATTGTTCCCCTGTTCATGTTACAGAATTATCAAAGTTTAAACAAAATTTCATGCTCCTCTTACACTGATTTCATATAGGATTGGTTATCAAGCATTAAATGCTTGTTTAAGCTAAGATTCAATATTAAAAATGAATTTATGTAAAAGGATTTAGCAACTCATCTGGAAAATGAAATTTTTATGAAAATTCTTTTAAACAAGACAAATTTTGTTACTTAAATTTACAGTTTCAAGTTTATAACTTGAATCCATTCTAAAGTTTAGAATTTTTAAAAATCAAAATTAGGATTTTAAATAAGGTAAGGTGTAAGAAAGTGAGTATTGTCTGGATATTGGGTTTTTGCAAAAATCAATTGATTTATGCATCTGGAATGATTGAGATTCTTGATGGAGTTAAGGATTGGATCAGAGGGTATAGCAAAAATGATTAAAGAATTTATAATTCACTGTGAAGATTGAGATTTCTTGATTATGGCTTTAACCCTAGCTCTGTTTGGACTTGGGAAATTTTACTACTGAATTTTCAAAACTGCATCGAGCTTGAAGAAATTTCTGGTGAAGGAAGCATGGTGGGTCAGCGAGCTATGGCCGGAGTTCTGGCAGCTATACTTGATCGGAGGCGAGGTTTCAGGGGGAGTTTCCTGATGATGTTTGGGTTCAGTTCCAGCTGAAGAGCTCGATTTTGAATCGAGGCAAGAGGTGATATTCTGTTGGTCGTAGAGGTTTGCGGGGTGCTTGGGTGACGTGTGGGTGGGTTCGCCGATGACCAGAGATGGTTCTGGCACCGGTGCAGGTGCACGAGTGAGTTGGAGTTAGTGAGGTGTGTTCGTTTGGGTTTGGTGATTTTCTCGAAGCAGGTCACGGGATTTAGGGTAGATGGCTCGGGAGGGAACTCGTGTGGGTTCTGGGATCGTGTGCAGAGTTAACTTTTATGTTTTAACAGTTTTAGTTTTAAAACTTAACAGTTTTTAAAAAAAAAATTAAGTCAGGTTGTTTTAAAAAAATGTACTTTGTATTTGAATTCCAGTAAATATGGGTTGAACCCAACTAAAATGTTCAACCAAATTTTCAAATTTAAATAAGTAAGTTTTAAACTTTAAAAAAAAAGTTTAAGTTAAATTAAAATTCTTGTTTTTGAATTTGATTTGTTTTTATAAATAAACTTGTATGATGTTTTAAATGTCTTAAGTTAAAATCTTAATATTATTTCAAAACTTATTTTGAAATATAAAAGAGAATTTTAAGTAAATGTTTTATTTAAATTAATTTATGGAAATGATTTATTAATTAACAATTAAAGTTTGAGATAATTTATTAACTTGAAATTAGAATTGTTAATTAATAAGGAAAGTAATTAATGATTTCTTTATAATTTAATTTAATTTATGAATTAAGTTAAATAAAGATTTCAAGATTTATTTAAGATAATGTTTATCTTAAATAATAATTAAGTATTAATAATTTGTAATTAGTTAGTTAATTAAGGAATTTTAAGTTAATTTATTTTTTTAATTATTATTTTAAAGGGGGTTAATTAAGTAATTAATTAAGTATAATTATTTATTTAGTTAACTATTAATTAAGATGATGATTTAATTAATGACAAATGATTAATTAAATCGTAATTACTTATTTATGTAAGTAATTAAGAGTTAATTAAAATAGTAATTAATTAATACTTAATAAAGGTTTTATTAATTTTTAATTGGGTTTTCCTAATTAATAATTAAAGGATTATTAAAGTATAATGCTAGTTAATTAAGAATCAATTAACTATTTTTATTAAAGTTAATTAATTGTAATTAAGAATTAATTAATTATATTTATGGATTAATTAATTTGTAATTAAGGTTGTTGATTAATAATTAATTTTATTAATTAATGATTAAGAGATAATTAAATTGTTAATTAAGGTTAATTAATTAATTATAAAATTAATTAGTGATTAATTACTTTGTATTAAAGGATTGATTAATAATTAAGGTTTATTAATTAATAGTTGATGATAGTTAATATGTTATTTGAAGATTAATTTGGTTAAAGAGTAATTAAGGAAAGAATCACTCAATTTTAATTAATGAGATAAGTTTGATCAAGTAAGTTAATTAATTTGTAAATTAATTAAATATAGTCACTTGATAAAAGATTAAGTATGGTTACTTAATAAAGTTTTGATAAGGCTAATTACTTAAGATGAGTAATTAATAAATTACAGAGGTAATTAAGATAAGTAAAATTACTGATTGGGAAGTAATTTTAAATGGGTAATTACTAGTTAAAGTAATTAAGGGTTTATTACTTGATGTAATAAATCAAAGAATTTATAAAGTAATTAAAAGTAAATAAGAATAATTGATTACTGTTTATAGTTGATTTATTTAAGTAATTAATTTAAGTATGATTAATTAATGTAATTAATTAAGAGATAATGAAATTAATATAGTTAATTAATTAATGAAGTAATTAATTAAGGTTCATTAATTGATATAATTAATGAGAATAATTAAAGATTAATTATTTGATTAAGATTTAATTAATCAAGGTTGATTAATTAGGATGATGATTAATTAATTGGTTTAATTAGTGAATAATTAAGCAAGATTTATTTTGATGAAGGTAATTAATTCAATTAATTTTAAATTAATTATAGATGAAGTAACTAAATTTAATTCACTTTAAATTAATTAGTGATAGAGATGGTTAATTTAATTCATCTTAAATTAATCATATTGTGGTATGAGTAAATCATTGCTTATGTATGAATGGATGACGTTGATTGTCTTGAATGCTTTGTGATCTCAGTAATGAGATAAGTATGGTTGTATGATATGAATGTTTGGTTGCATTGTGATGATTACATAGATTATCAATTGGGATGTTTGATATGGATTATCTATTATGATATTGATAATGTGGATTACCTGTTATTTGATAATGTTGATTATCAATTATTGATCTGTGAGTTATCTATCTATGTGTATATAGATACTGTATTGAATTGTTTTTAAAACCTTTAAGACAACTTGGATTAAAAGACACGTTTTGGATTTCGATGAGACCGGGATCGGGTTTCCATATTTGAATATCCGAAAACCACATCGATTCCAATTAAACGTTAGGTCGTGAGTTAAAGTGGAGCTTTGTAAAGACTCAAGGTGTAAGGGTTATACGTCAGTATAACTCTGTGGGTGATTCCGTAATGAGTTGACGGACTAGTTCTTATAGGTTCGAGATGGTGATTTAGAGTGCAAGGGTTATTGTCGTTAACTCTGAGTGTGATTCCAAAATGAGTGTAACGAGATAATGCCTTCGGTTTCGTTCGAACCCGGAACGAACTTGTATGGATTGAATGCTTTCATAACATCGTCAGGTGGACGATGAGCATTCTAAGTGATGTGTTCATTAAAGGTAATCGTAACCTCAAGCCTCATCAACCGGGAATGGCTAAAACAGGGGAGGTGCAGCAAGGCTTCGTGGGTAGCCCCCACTTGAGAGTAAGATTTACCCCTGTCTAGAGGTCCCTTTTTATTTCGGCTGTGTGGGCGGTTGAATAGCTACATCCGCCGGGGTTGTCTTATTTGAAACTATTCAGTAAGGAATGGGTCCGGCTTTGTGTTGCAGGGGAGCGGGCGTACTCCTCGGTACGGTGATCTTGGCCACGTACTGTGACGGGCGGTACCCCAGTAGCCCTGCCATTGTATGGAATCAAAATCCAATAAGTGCCAACGGTTTTGATTGTATTACCCACTTTTGTGGCTAGTAGATGGAATTTAATAGATGTAACAATTTCGGCTATTTCTTATTTATTTGAAAACCCTAGACACTATTATAATATCATTGAATTTCCTATAAAATGTTTTGGTTAGCGTAAGGTAAAAACTTTTCCATGTTTATGTGTCGGAAGTCTTACGTGATACCTTTTCTTTCAAAAGGTTTTTAAAGTTAAGCAACTTTAACCCGTTTACTCACACCAGACCCATGTCTGACCCGGAGTTTATTCTGTTTTTCTTAAACTCTTGGGTACTCAAATTTTTACGAGTACCCAAGGGATTCAGGTTAGGATTTTAGGTTGGCTTTGATAAATTCTGGAGGAGCAATGGAGCAGGAGGCTTCTTCGTATAGCTATATAGTTTTCCGCTGTGTGTCTCTGAGTTGTTGTTCTTGAGTTGTATTGAGTTGTATAACTAGATAGGTGTTTATAACTGTCTAGTATGTGTTGTTTTAGCTGTGTATCTATGATGTATACGATACTATGTAAAGTATTATGTGAATAATATAATTTATTCGTTCCGCTGTTTAGATTCTGATGTTGTTTCTTTCTTCTTCTCTGTCTTTTCTCTTTTCTATCCCTTTCTTTCTTAAAGATGATGCGATTTTCTGTGGTAAGAAAGTCGGGTCGTCTCATATTTTCACCCAAATCATACTTTTCAATTTTCCTTACGCAAGGATCCTACAATTCCAACCATACTTGGGTGGAAAGATACATGATAGTGTTTACTCTTCACTATTACGGAAAGTTCGACTTAATAATTTATCCTTCCAATTTAACTGTTAATTTTAAAGGTTATTAAATTTCTATGTTTTCTTTTTATCTGTGTCCCAATCATTTAAGACTTCCAAATTCCGTAGTCAAATTCTTTCTTGGTGGGCTATTTAATCCTATTTGTCTAACTCCAATCAATTTCTCTTCTTTTAAGTTTAAGCGATAGTCAAAATACTCATATTTTGCCTTTTTAAATCAACATCTTTGATTTTTAACTTTATTTTCCACTAAACAAGTAGGTTTTAAATTTGTAAAGCTCTCTTTCCATTTTTATTAAGTGTTTTGTTTTTACTAAAATATTGATATTTTTCTTTAATTAAATCATCAAAATGATTAATTTAACTTAGTAAAAATATACACAAAAATCATCATTTTAAAATTTTATTTCATAAATAAGAAATTTTCACAAAATGCATTTTTAAAGAAAATGTGGTATTTTTAAGTTATTATCATTAGAGTTTGACAAAAGCATCTATAAAATACATTTCAAATATTATCCATTTTTAATTTATAAAAACAATTCTATAGTCGGATCTTACATGTTTCTCAATTTTTACTTTTTGATTTTCCAAAATTTCCATTACTAAAAGAAAAGTGCACATTATGGTAAGTATAACATTGTGCCCAACACAAACAAAAGCTTTAAAACAGTTCATAAAGTTTATCTGACTATTTTAACAAAGATCTTAAATTAACTTCTTTTCTATCTAAAATATCATACATCTACCATTCCTAAATTTTATTTAACATTTTCATTGTTTATAACTTAAATTGGAGTAAATAACCTACTTATACCTAACAATGCTCCAATTGCATAAGGTTCTGCCTTCCCTTTCAAAGATTTTATCTCAAGTCCATTTCCCAATACAGTGTCCACTTTAATATGGAAATGATTGACATACCTTTAATTAAACATGAGTTCTTACAACTATTACCAATATGTAGATATGGTTTTTACTTTAACTGAGGAAATTTTCCTTAAGTTTGAAAAATTCACTTTAATGTTTCCCTTATACTGTCAACATCATATTTCTTATTTTATAGGTCTCATGATACTAATCTTCTTCATTTATGCTTAAATACATAACTTACTTATTACTGCTAGTTGGTATAGGAAACCTCTAATAGCATATCTTTATAGGGTAAATCATAGTAAATGTTAAAAGTCTATTTTTCACCTCAACTGTTATAGCCTAAACATTTATCCTAACCCACCAATTGTTTGCTTATACAAGGGGATAAGCTAACGGCTACCTTATGGGCCATAATATAGGGTGTTGTGTGTTAATAGACATATCAAAAATTATAATTACACTCTCCTAATCCGGCTAGGCTCATTTTGTCTTCTCACTTTAGATACCGACGGAATCATTTAAGGATGTTCACGCTCAGGATATTAGCTGCTTTTCCAGAGCCATTCCTCTAGAACATGTACTCATTCTTACTATCTGCATTTGAGAATTATTTTTAACTTTTCCACAGATAGTATAGGCATGAATATAAAGAAATCTCTATATATAGATAAAATCTCTTTGAAAACTAATACACACACACATATATATATGTATGTACTGTGGTATCCCGGAAATTTTGACAATAACAATTTAATAATCTATGTTAAAATTTAATTGATTTGACAATATTGTTAATAATAAATTTGAATTTGATTTAATAATCTTCTCTTAAATAAATATTTAACTGATAATTTATCTTTTAAAGGCTAATAAATTGTTTTCTATTTGTAATGTATATATATTTGTATGTATCGTAAATAGATAGGCTTTGTTTTAAATTTAATAAATAAAGGCATGTTTTCTAATTTTAATATTTTTGGTAATTTGGAAATTTGATTTAATTTAGTATTAAATAAATAACCATATGATTTTAAAATACTGAAGATAAAAGTTGAATTGTTTAAAATGATTCTAGCTAAAGTTTAAATTTTAAAAAAAGTTGTTTTGTTCTTTTTAAATATAGCGTGATAAAATAAGCAATTTATTAAGAAAGAGATAACTTTTTTATAAATTGTTTTAATTTAAAGATGAGTTATATTTAAACTATATTGATAATGTAATGTCTTTACAAATGATTTTTTAAATACAAATAGAAATTGTCATTTTAAATTTATATATATATATATATATATGTGTGTGTGTGTGTGTGTGTGTGTATGTTTTGATAGAAAGCTATGATTTGAAAATTTAAAATAAAGTTTTTCAATAATATTTAAAATAAAACATATTTCACAAATATTAACATAAGTATATAAATAATAAGTAAATTTAGTATTGATAGTTTAAGTTTAAAAATAAAAGAAAAATAAACACACATGTTAGAAATGGAACTAAATACTTAGGCTAAAATTCATCGCAAAGACTAAAACAACTTTATATATTTGGACATAAGTAAAAACATTACCCAGGCAAGTAAAAGAAATAAATAAATGCAAAGCTAAGAACAAGGAAAAATAAATATTTATGTATCTAAAGAATGGAAGCAAACCAGGTAAAAGAATCTTGTATGTGAAGCTTGGTTATGCAAGGCAAGTAAAATATATGTATATGAAAGAGATAAGACAAAAAAATAAAGCAAATCAAGCAAGGTAATAAGTATGTTACCTGCAAAATATATGCATGAACAAGTAAAAGAGAATATCAACATACATAAAAATAGATATGTGTAAAACACAAAGTACCTTTGCATTTAATTCTAGCACACTATTTAGTCAATTCGAAATCTTATAAAAGCAATTCAGCCTCCTTATGCAGGGAAAAATCTCTGACCAATCTATAAAAAATGAAGAAAATATTGGTACCTGCAAATAGCTACCCAGATATCACCTACCCCCCTCCCCCCATACAACTCTTCTATATCTATCCCTATTTCATTCGTTCAAGTCATAGCAAGTCAGGAGAAAATACAAGTTAGCATTTCCATTTTTTATATAACTTAAATAATGTTTGCAACTCAAAAAACAAGAAGATTAGGAGATCAAAGCAAACAATTCTCAGTTTTTAGAGTCCAAAGCTATATCAAACCAAAATGCTCCGTTCATTCTCAAAGAAATGGTGAGTAACATTATTTTTAAACTTAAATATATAAATATATTTGGTTGTATGGTTAAAATCCGGACCAAAGATGCTTTGTATATATGTATTATTTTGTGCATATAGGGATAAAGGCTGTGTACAGGTTGTAGTTGCTGTGACAATGTAGTTTTTAGTTTACAAGCTTGTGTTTTGATCCATAAATTATTATTCCTTGATTCTGATAACATTTAGGACTTAGTTTACAAATAAAAATTGTTTGTTTCATCATGGAGTAGAGTTCAAATTTTATTTAAGCTAAAATAATTTTGTATGTTGCTTTGGAAAACCAAAACAACATAGAAAATTTGAATAATAGAAGAACCAAACATTCTAATTTATAAATTCAGGATCATAAGTTGAATCATTAACTAATATCATGATTTTTAAGAAGGAAATCAAATTTTTAAATAAAAGAATGGGAGAGTAATTCTGGTATGAACTCAAAAGGGGAATTTGTGATTTTTTGATGATCTAAAGGATTGGAGACGTCGGGGTTCGTCCTGATGATGAAGGGGTTACTAGAGATACTAAGAAAAATGGTTGATGGAGATGCAATTCACCAAGGCAGTTGTAGTTGTAGGATTTCTTCTGAAAACCTAGTTTTAGCTGTGTTTGATTAATCGATCGCCATGGCTCGTGTAGTGGATCGAGTGTTTCGGGGTTTCCGGTGATGGTAGCTTGGACGAAGACGAAGACATGGCCGGAGCTGCAGAACTTCATGTGGTCGGAATTTT
The DNA here is from genome assembly GCA_030765085.1 of Allium cepa. Lineage (NCBI taxonomy): Eukaryota > Viridiplantae > Streptophyta > Magnoliopsida > Asparagales > Amaryllidaceae > Allium > Allium cepa. The sequence goes on from CM060934.1 coordinate 611,900,530, forward strand.
CAGGCGAGGCGATGACATGTTTTCAGGTGGTGATGTTTTTGTGTTTCCAGGTTTCGAGTTTTGACTCGAATTCGTTTCGAGTCGACTTGGAGGCGATCTGAAGATCGAGCTAGTGTTTGGAGGTGTTAGTAGATGGATGATGATCATCGTCGATGATCGAAGACGACCAAGGCTACCGTGCACGTGCACGGGGTGTTGTTCTGATGGGGGTTGTTAGGGTTGCTGTGGGATTTTTGTGTCTCGAGTTTTACTCGAAGTTAAAGGTTGGTTGGCTCGAAGATGTGATAGGATAGGCTCGAAGCAGGATAGGTTAGCTCGAGTTATAGTTATGTACAGTTTTTTTTAACCTGTAGCATTTTTAAACTGAAAGCTGGGTTTTCAAATTGGAATGCATGGATTTAATTAAGCTTAACTCCAAGTTTGACATTGATTCAAATCTAGTTTGAATTTGAGTTTTGGAAAATAAAGTTTTAAATTTAAATTAATTGAAACAACTTTAAAAGGTTTAAATAGTTTGAATTTAAAGTAAAGTTTTAAATAAACTAGAGATTTAAACCTAAGTTTAAATCTGATTCAAATCTAAACCTGAATCTTAGTTTTGAAGTAAAAGAAGATTTAAATTTTATTTTAAACAGTTTGAATGATAAAGTGAAAATTTAAATTGATTTGAAATTAAAAATTAAATTAGGTTTTAAATTCTTTTTAACTTCTATTATAAGATAAATAATTAGTTAACTTGTGAAATTAAAAGGGTTTTGAAATTGTTTTAAACTTGTTTAAGTTAATTTGTTTTCATTTTAAATCTTAAATTTAAAATGAAATTTTAAAGTTAAATTTGAAATTAAATTATTACCTTGTTAATGATAATTTGATCATTAATAAGAAAAAGGTTTTTATAATTGAAGATATAATGATTTGAAATTATTAAGTTAATTAAATGGATAATTAATGACTTGAATTAATTAACTTAGTAATTAAGAGTTTAAATTTATTTAAATAATGTTCAAGCTAATTAATTTAGGGCAAATTAATCGGTAATTAAGAATCATTAATTAAATAAGTTTTAGTTTTTAATTAATGATGAGTAATTAATTAATGAATTAATTGAGGATTAATTAATGAGTTATTAAAGATTGACAAATCTGTAATTAATAATGAATAAATCTTAGTTAATTACTTTAGAAAAGTAATTAAAGAATTGTCAATAGTTAATGAAGGTCATTAACCAAGGTTATGAAATAATCAATTAATGGGATTAATTTTAATAATTAATTAAATTAATTAATTTAAGATAATCAATTGTGAATTGTTAAGTATAATTACTAGATGAAAGTAATTAAGGAATTAATTACTCATTGTAATTAATTAAGTTTAATATGAATTGTTTAAGTTAATTAATTAAGTTTAATTAATTTAAATAATTATTTGATGATGAGTATAATTACTTAGGGAAGTAATTAATGATAATTACTGGATGTAATTAACTGAGGATGATTTAATGATGGAAGTAATTTGAGTATAATTACTTTGTATAATTAATCAAGGGATTAATTTAAAGAAAATTAATTAAGGAGTAGTTAATTTATTTGATGGAGTAATTTAAGGGTAGGTAATTGCTGAATGGTATAATTCAGGGGTGGTTAATAAATATGGTTTAATGGAAGATTAATTACTTAAGGTAATTAATTTAAATTGGATAATTAATTAAAATGTAATTAGAATCATTAATAAATACAATTTAATGATGATCTATTAAGATTAATTAATCAATAATAAGTGATTAAAGAGAAATTAATTAGTGTAATTAAAGATTAATGTAATTATTAAAGATTAATTAATTTATGAAGTAATTAGAGGTTAATTTCTGTGTTTAGTTAAGGATAAATAATTTGTGAAAATAAATTAAAGGATAATTACTTGAATGTAATTAAAGTTAATTAATCAAGGGTAACGAATTAAATTGAATAATTGGATGATGATAAATTAATTGACGGACAATTGATTAATAGTTATATAAGCAAGATTAACAATGGTGAAGTAGTTAATTTAATCAACTTTAAATTAATTAGAGATGCGTGTAATTAATTTAATTCATTTTAAATTAGTTATAGCTGATGTGATTGCTTATGTATGGATAGACGATATTGTTTACCTTGAATGGTTTGAGATCTCAAATATGAGATTAGCGATGATGTGTGATATGTATGCTTTGATTTAAGTATGATGATAATATGGATTATTTGTTGTGATTATAATATGAATTATCTGCTTATGATGATAATGTTGATTATCTATTGTGATATTGTGAATTATCTATCTGTGTGTATATGGATAATCAAATTAAATTGTTTTAAACTTTAAAACAACTTGGCCTTAAAAGATGGCGTTTGGATTTCGATGAGACCGGGATCGGGTTGGCTACAGTACAGCGTCATAGGGGGTTCTCGCTTTGCGTTAGGTGGCGAACGGGAAACTCTTACTCCTACATGCCCCCGGGGATAGTATAAGGCCTTGCGGGGTTGGTTTGCTAGGTGCTTACAGTCGAGAGGCTAGTCGTAAAAGCAAACCCGAGGTATCACTGTGAGCAACGGCGGGGCTGGGATGGTTGCAAAGCCTACCGGTCGAGTGAGCCGCTGTCGATGGTTGAAAAGCCTAGATCGTCACAGTTGGTATCAGAGCGCTAGGTTGAGCGAATACCTAGGCTCTTGAGTGATTTCTTTCTTGAGAGAGCGTATTTGTAATTTGATATATATATATATATATATATATATATCTACCTATTTGTTGGATTACCTGTTCGGGTTTTCCAATATAAGTTATAAAGGTAGATAGGGTAGTGGTGTATGTAACACGACTACCAATGGGTGGAATTTGAATGTTTGAGGTTGGAAGTGTATCTGTCGAGACTGTAGACCTAATACCGTCTCGAATGAGCTTTGGGTAGTGTAAGGATTTCATCGAACTCTGAAAGAAACCTGTTAAGGTTTGGAGTTCATCTTTGAAGTGTAAGTTTGGATGAGCTAGAATTTGGATCTGTTGGTTGGACGGAAGCAAGACATGATATCTTGATACCTCAGGATGTAGTAGTTGTGTGATGAGACACGGTGACTATGGATGTCTTTGAAGATGTTTCTTTGGAACCAGTTAAGGAAGTGTGACTGCTTCGGTGTTGTGGCTAAGTTCAGTAGGGTGTTTGTTTTTGGCTTGAGGTCCGAGTTTCTCGAAAAGCTTTGGATAGCAAATCTTTGGCATCTGAGTCAGCAGTGCAGCTTGGAGTGTTCTGTGTGCCGTCAAGGAAATCTTCTGGCTTAGCAGTTTTTCTTGAGGTAATTTCAGGAGCAGTAGAGTGATTCCATTTCTTTGATGGATTGGCTAATTAAGCATAGACTGTTCTGTTTGGTAAAGAGAGAATAGTTTTTCTTTAGAAATGGGCTAGATAGATCGTAAAAATGACTTGCGATAGCTGAGAATTCTCTTGGGTTGTAAAAGATTTTTCTGTATGTCTTCAGGAGGTCAGAGTTTTGTCCGCATCTAGAGATTGAGTTTTCTTAGCGACTGGATTCCAGGAGGAGCACCGATGGTTCAGCTTAGTATTAGGATGGTTTTTGGAGAAGGAGTTTGGTGAAACAGCTAGGTTTTGGAGGAACTTCTGAGTTTCTTTTATGGACCTGTTGAACCATAGTTCTAGGATGTGTTGTCCAGCTAGTGTTCGTGATCATCATCGGCATTTTCATCTGCTCAATCAGAGTTGCGTAGTGGAAGCATGGTGGTAGCTGTTTAGTTTGGAAACAACTGAGATTTGCAGTGTTTTGGATTGGAAGGTTTCTTCAGGAAATTTTTCAGGATCTTAAGGCCAAATTGGAGTGCACCTTTTTTTATCTTCTCCAAGTGGGAGAAATAAGATCGGTCTTCTGCTGATTTTGGAAGTTGTGTTCTGATTTTTGAGTTGATCTTGGAAAGATCATTTGTTGGATTGTTTTTGGTCCAATTTGTTTCTGAGGGCATCAGCAAGGGTTGAGCTGATCAGTAAGGATGTAGGTAGCCCAGGATCGTCCGAAGAGTTTTATGGATAAGAGAGGAAGGAATTTGATTCCGAAGACGGAGAATTTGGAATTCGAAGTTAGAGACTTCGTTGTTATTGAGGTTTTCTCCGATCCCTGGGAGCTATAAGATTGTGTAAGATCGGGAAGCTAGCTCCGAGATATTTGGATCTTTTTCTGTTGTTCTTTTTAGGATTAGTGTTTGGTCTTCATGAGTGAATTACAGTTTGGATAACCAGAATTCAATGTATTTCACGTATCTCTGAGGAAGTACGTGTATGAGCTGGTTGTAGAACCAGCGGTTCAGAAGGGTATGGTTGTTAAATCAGACTTGAGTTTGGTATGATATCTTTTGTAGATCTAGAAGAGTGGAAGTTCTGTAGCTTAGTAGTATAGATTGTTTGGATTCTGTAGAGCGAGCATCCCGCTATTTATACTTGGGGAAACTCGAGAAAATTCTATCCAGAATTATGTCTGGATAGTTAGATTTGTTTGACTGGATGAATTGGTTGCTATGGTTGTTAGCATATGATTGATATATGCTTGTGTTTTAAAATTAAATCTTTAATTGGATTATTAAATTACCTTTGTTTTAAATTTCGGGGACGAAATTCTTTTAAGAGGGGGAGAAATGTGATATCCCTAAAATTTTGACAATAACAATTTAATAATCTATGTCAAAATTAAATTGATTTGACAATATTGTTAATAATAAATTTTGAATTTGATTTAATAATCTTCTTTTAAATAAATATTTAACTGATAATTTATCTTTTAAAGATTAATAAATTGTTTTCTATTTGTAATGTATATATATTTGTATATATTGTAAATAGATAAGCTTTGTTTTAAATTTAATAAATAAAGGCATGTTTTTTAATTTTAATATTTTTGGTAATTTGGAAATTTGATTTAATTTAATATTAAATAAATAACCATATGATTTTAAATACTCAAGATAAAAGTGTAATTGTTCAAAATGATTCTAGCTAAAGTTTAAATTTAAACAAAAAGTTGTTTTGTTCTTCTTAAATATAGCTTGATAAAATAAGCAATTTATTAATAAAGAGATAACTTCTTTTATAAATTATTTTAATTTAAAGATGAGTTATATTTAAACTATATTGATAATGTAATGTCTTTACAAATGATTTTTTTAAATACAAATAGAAATTGTCATTTTAAATTTATATGTGTGTGTGTGCGTATTTTGATAGAAAGCTATGATTTGAAAATTAAAAATAAAGTTTTTCAGTAATATTTAAAATAAAACAAATTTCATAAATATTAACATAAGTATATAAATAATAAGTAAATTTTGTATTGATATTTTAAATTTAAAAATAAAAGAAAAATAAAAATGAACACACATGTTAGAAATGGAACTAAATACTTAGGCTAAAATTCATAGCAAAGACTAAAACAACTTTATATATTTGGACATAAGTAAAAATATTACCCGGGCAAGTAAAAGAAATAAATAAATGCAAAGCTAAGAACAAGGTAAAATAAATATCTATGTATCTAAAGAATGGAAGCAAATCAGGTAAAAGAATCTTGTATGTGAAGCTTGGTTATGCAAGGCAAGTAAAATATATGTATATGAAAGAGATAAAACAAAAAAATAAAGCAAATCAAGCAAGGTAATAAGTATGTTGCCAGCAAAATATATGCAGGAACAAGTAAAAGAGAATATCAACATACATAAAAATAGATATGTGTAAAACACAAAGTACCTTTGCATTTAATTCTAGCACACTATTTAGTCAATTCGAAATCTTATAAAAGCAATTCAGCCTCCTTATGCAGGGAAAAATCTCTGACCAATCTATAAAAAAAATGATGAAAATATTTGTACCTGCAAATAGCTACCCCGATATCACCTACCCCCCCCCCCCCCCCCCCCCCGTACAACTCTTCTATATCTATCCCTATTTCATTCGTTCAAGTCATAGCAAGTCAGGAGAAAATACAATTTAGCGTTTCCATTTTTTATACAACTTAAATAATGTTTGCAACTCAACAAACAAGAAGATTAGGAGATCAAAGCAAACAATTCTCAGTTTTTAGAGTCCAAAGCTATTTCATACCAAAATGCTCTGTTCATTCTCAAAGCAATGGTGAGTAACATTATTTTTAAACTTAAATATATAAATATATCTGGTTGTATGGTGAAAATTTGGACCAAAGATGCTTTGTATATATGTATTATTCTGTGCATATAGGGATGAATGGCTGTGTACAGGTTGTAGCAGCTGTGACAATGCAGTTTCTAGTTTACAAGCTTGTGTTTTGATCCATAAATTATTATTCCTTGATTCTGGTAACATTTAGGACTTAGTTTACAAATAAAAATTGTTTGTTTCATCATAGAGTAGGGTTCAAATTTTATTTAAGCTCAAATAATTTTGTATGTTGCTCTGGAAAACCAAAACAACATAGCAAATTTGAATAAGAGAAGAACAAAACATTCTAATTTACAAATTCAGGATCATAAGTTGAATCATTAACTAATATCATGATTTTTAAGAAGGAAATCAAATTTTTAAACAAAAGAATGGGAGAGTAATTCTGGTATGAACTGAAAAGGGGAATTTCTGATTTTCTGATGATCAAAAGGATTGGAGACGTCGGGGTTTGTCCTGATGATGGAGGGGTTATTAAAGATACTAAGAAAAATGGTTGATGAGATGCAATTCACCAAGGCAGTTGTAGTTGTGGGATTTCTTCTGAAAACCTAGTTTTAGCTGTGTTTTGTTAATCGATCGCCATTGCTCGTGTAGTGGATCGAGTGCTTCGGGGTTTCTGGTGATGGTAGCTTGGACGAAGACGAAGACATGGCCGGAGCTGCAGAACTTCATGTGGTCGGAATTTTTCAGGCGAGGCGATGATAGGTTTTCAGGTGGTGATGTTTTGTGTTTCCAGATTTCGAGTTTTGACTCGAATTCGTTTCGAGTCAACTTGGAGGCGATCTGAAGATCAAGCTGGTGTTTGGAGGTGTTAGTAGACGGGTGATGATCATCGTCGATGACTGAAGATGACCAAGGCTACCGTGCACGTGCACGGGATGTTGTTCTGATGGGGGTTGTTTGGATTGTTGTGGGATTTTTGTGTCTCGAGTTTTACTCGAAGTTAAGGGTTAGTTGGCTCGAAGATATGATAGGCTAGACTCGAAGCAGGAATAGGTTGGCTCGAGTTATTGAATGTACAGTTTTTTTAACCTGTAGCATTTTTAAACTGAAAGCTGGGTTTTCAGATTGGAATGCAGGGATTTAATTAAGCTTAACTCCAAGTTTGACACTGATTCAAATCTAGTTTGAATCTGAGTTTTGAAAAATTAAGTTTTAAATATAAATTAATTGAAACAACTTTAAAAGGTTTAAATAGTTTGAATTTAAAGTAAATTTTAAATAAACTAGAGATTTAAACCTAAGTTTAAATCTGATTCAAACCTAAATCTGAATCTTAGTTTTGGAGTACAAGAAGATTTAAAATTTATTTTAAACAGTTTGAATGATAAAGTGAATTTTTAAATTGATTTGAATTTAAAAATTAAATTGGGTTTTAAATTCTTTTTAACTTCTATTATAAGATAAACAATTAGTTAACTTGTGAAATTAAAAGGATTTTGAAATTGTTTTAAGCTTGTTTAAGTTAATTTGTTTTCATCTTAAATCTTAAATTTAAAATTAAATTGTTTTCTTAAATACCTTGTTAATGATAATTTGATCATTAATAAGAAAAAGGTTTTTATAATTGAAGATATAATGATTTGAAATTATTAAGTTAATTAAATGGATAATTAATAACTTGAATTAATTAACTTAGTAATTAAGAGTTTAAATTTATTTAAATAAGGTTCAAGCTAATTAATTTAGGGTAAATTAATCGGTAAAAAGAATCATTAATCAAATAAGGTTTAATTTTTAATTAATGATTAGTAATTAATGAATTAATTGAGGATTAATTAATGAGTTATTAAAGATTGATAAATTTGTATTAATAATGAATAAATCTTAGTTAATTACTTTAGAAAAGTAATTAAAGAATTGTCAATAGTTAATGAAGGTCATTAACTATGATTATGAAATAATCACTTAATGGGATTAATTTTAATAATTAATTAAATTAATTAATTTAAGATAATCAATTGTGAATTGTTAAGTATAATTACTAAATGGAAGTAATTAAGGAATTAATTACTCATTGTAATTAATTAAGTTTAATATGAATTGTTTAAGTTAATTAATTAAGTTTAATTAATTTAAATAATTATTTGATGATGAGTATAATTACTTAGGGAAGTAATTAATGATAATTACTGGATGTAATTAACTAAGGATGATTTAATGGTGGAAGTAATTTGAGTATAATTACTTTGTATAATTAATCAAGAGATTAATTTAAAGAAAATTAATTAAGGAGTAATTAATTTATTTGATGGAGTAATTAAGGGTAGCTAATTGCTGAATGGTATAATTTAGGGGTGATTAATAAATATGGTTTAATGGAAGATTAATTACTTAAGGTAATTAATTTAAATTGGATAATTAATTAAAATGTAATTAGAAATCATTAATAAATATAATTTAATGATGATCAATTAAGATTAATTAATTAATAATAAGTGATTAAAGAGAAATTAATTAGTGTAATTAAATATTAATGTAATTAATTAAAGATTAATTAATTTATGAAGTAATTAGAGGTTTATTTCTGTATTTAGTTAAGGATAATTAATTTGTGAAAATAAATTAAAGGATAATTACTTGAATGAAATTAAAGTTAATTAATCAAGGGTGATTAATTAAATTGAATAATTGGATGATGATAAATTAATTGATGGACAATTGATTAATAGTTATATAAGCAAGATTAACAATGGTGAAGTAATTAATTTAATTTACTTTAAATTATTTAGAGATGCATGTAATTAATTTAATTCATTTTAAATTAATTATAGTTGATGTGATTGCTTATGTATGGATGGACGATATTGTTTACCTTGAATGGTTTGAGATCTCAAATATGAGATTAGTGATGCTGTGTGATATGTATGCTTTGATTTAAGTATGATGATAATATGGATTATCTGTCGTGATGATAGTATGAATTATCTGTTTATGATGATAATGTTGATTATCTATTGTGATATTTTGAATTATCTATCTGTGTGTATCTGGATAATTGAATTAAATTGTTTTAAACTTTAAAACCACTTGGCATTAAAAGATGGCGTTTGGATTTCGATGAGACCGGGATCGGGTTTTCATATTTGAACATCCGAAAGCCACATCGATCCAAATTAAACGTTAGGTCATGAATTCTCAAGTGAAGATTCAGAGTGCAAGGGTTATCGTCGTTAACTCTGAGGGTGACTCCAAAATGAGTGTAACGAGTGCCTTCGGTTTCGTTCGAACCCGGAACGAACTTGTATGGATTGAATGCTTTCAAAACATCGTCAGGTGGGCGATGAGCATTCAAAGAGATGCGTTCTCTAAAGGTAATCGTAGCCTCAAGCCTCATCAACCAGGAATGGCTAAAACAGGGGAGGTGCAACAAGGTTAGGTGGGTCATGCCCAAGCAGGACGAGATTTTCCCCTGTCTAGATGTCCCTTTTATTTCGGCTGTGTGGGCAGTTTTTGAGCTCCAACTGCCGAGGTTATCTTGTTCGGGACTGTTCACTAAGGAATGGCTCCGGCCTTGTGTTGCAAGGGAGTTAGGGTGGCTCCTCGGTATAGTGATCTAGGCCACGTACTGTGACGGGCGGTACCCCAGTAGCCCTGCCATTGATGGAAACCCATTTTCCCTACGAGACCCTATGGTTTTGATTGTATTACCCACTTTTGTGGCTTGTAGCTGGAATTTAATAATGTAACAATTTCGGTTATTTTCTATTTACTTGAAAACCCTAGACACTATTATAATATCACAGAATTTCCTATTAAATGATTTGGTTGGTGTAAGGTAAAAACTTACCCATGTGTATTTGTAGGAAGTCTTATGTGATACCCTTTGTTTTCAAATGCTTTTCAAAGTTAAGCAACTTTAACCTGTTACTCACACCAAACCCATGTCTGGCCCGAAGTTTATTTCTGTTTTTCATAAACTCTCGGGTACTCAAATTTTTACGAGTAGCCCAGGGATTCAGGTTAGCTTTGACGAATTCTGGAGGAGCAATGGAGCAGGAGGCTTTGGCGTTGTAGATATAGTTAGTATTCCACTGTGTTGGTATCTCTGTGTTGTATTGTGTATTGAGTTGTATAACTAGACAGGTGTTTATAACTGTCTAGTATGTGATGTATTATCTGTGAAACCCGGATGGATATTGAATATTATGTAATATTTATGTTAATAATATAATTTATTCGTTCCGCTGTTGAGATTCTGATGTTGTTTCTTCTTTCTTCTCTATCTTTTCTCTTTTCTATCCCTTTCTTTCTTCAAGATGATACGGCTTTCTGGGGCCACAAAGCCGGGTCGTCACACACACACACACACAGATATATATATATTCAAAACCCATTTTGAAAACTTTTCGAAAGACATTTTGGAAACTCTTTTGAAAAATCATTTTTTTCAAAACCTTTTCAAGTACGTTCTCTCAATACATGCCTAATCCCTAAGGACTAAACCTAACTTCTGATACCAAATCTAACAACCGCACCTCCAGACATGCCACTCCAAACCTAATGTGAGCTTAGACATGTCATGCTAAGAAATACTAGCGGTTGAGATTTTAAAACATTATAGAGCATAAGTATAAGGGTGGAGTTCTAAGACATTCTATATTTTCATATCTCACAGCAGAAAGAATTAAAATATAAGTACACAAAATAGACATCTTAGAAAAATAGTATCCAAAGTACTTGTTTTACATATACATTGTTCTCAAAGTAAAATATAAGCTTTACAGGTATTTAGTATAATAGATGCTACTCAAGAACGATGAATAATATGAAAACTCCAGCGTGAATATCCTTTCTCCACGTATTATGTCCAATTTTCCGCAAACTTGTCATCGTGTGGTAGTGGAAAATGGAAAGAGGAGGGTGGGTCAGAAAAAATTCTAGTTCATGAGAACAAGTTTAACAAGATGTGCAACTAACCTTAAATCTATTTTAAGTGATATAGAATGTAAATCTAGTGTCTATGAACTCATAAGGATTCTTATCTAATTTAATGGGTCGAACCTACTGATCGAACCTCACTAGCAAAATAGGTCGAACCTACTAATTGAACCTTGTAGTAATGATTGACCAAAATAGGAACTTCTCTCCCATCAAAGCTATAGCAAAACTACATCCAGGTGGGAGAACACCTAAAATGCAAACTCATGTAATGACTCATCGTATGCACCCATGTTCATCTCCCCATTGTAGTGGCAAAATGCTTCTTATTGTACTGCACCGAAGTCCACCTTGCATGAAAATCCATTAGCAACGGGCTCAAATTTAATACCTATAGCCACTTACTGTACTCCACTAACGTCCCCCTGTACCATGTTGCACTAGAACATACGTATGTGGACTCCCATTAGTATTGGGATCTCAGATAGTGTTCCTGCCAATGATGCGCTTATCCGTTCGTAACACTTCTGAGCCTATTGCAAAATACATCACCCCAACCAACTCTGTAATGCAAACTAAAATTCGCCCTAATCTAATACTAACAATCACAAATGAAATTCACCTTAACGTTCTTAATACATAACCAAATTTCCCTATCCTCTCAGCATGTAGCTTAGCCAAAATTAGTCCAACAAACCAGTTCACTAATTACATAATTTCTAATAAAATTACATAATTTTTATCCATTTAATTTGGACCATAGGCCAAGGTTCATTATGCACTTTTTTCATTTGAACGGTCGAACGTGGCATTGTCCAGGTCGATCGCCATCGGTCGCTCGAGAAAGGGTCAGTTCAACCGTCGATGTTGGTTTTAGCAGGATTTGTTCGATTTTTAGTTGTCGATTATGTAATTAACGTCATTAATCCATGACAATTAATGACTACATTTAATCCTAATTTTTTGTTATTTAAGTTTCCAATTTCAATCAATTCCAAGGTTTTTGAATTAGGGATTAAAAGTTTGCATAACTAGTGTCAAATTACCAAATTTCATAATTTAATTTCAAATTAAATTCTAGGGTTTAGCAAATTCAATTTTAATCTAATAAGTAAATTATAAGGCTTCTGCAATTCTAATCATTTAAAATCAGCTCCATTAATTAAATTATTAATCTATGCTCACTTGCCTTTAGCCTATGCTCTAGATCTGAGAAAATTGGCCTCCAATCAATAGCACTCCATCAGATTCCTTAATCTCTTCCTTGATTGCTTACTTTGTCCTTTAATTTAGCTTTATATTTGATTTGGATTGGATTTTAGGGTTTAGGAGATTTAGGGTTTTAGTGGAAAATTTGACAGCATTTGGTTACTGATCGACTAAACAAAAACTTATGGTTTAGTATAGAGATTAATTTATAGGGTTAGCTTAGAGTCTAGGGGCATTATATCATCCCAACGACCATACATCGTTTACTTCCAAAACAAGAACCCATATAGGCCGTTGATTCACTCGCTCTAAAATCGATAATCACTTGAAAATTAATGTGTCAGGTCAACCTAAGAAGGCCATGGGTTGACCAACGAAAGCCATGGGTCGACCTAGAAGGCCATGGGTCAACCTCTATTTATTAAATTTTCAATTATTTCGTTTCCATTTTTTCAATATCTGTAACTTCTCCATACTAACTCCAATTTCAAAATGTTATACATGAAAATCATCTAGAAAATTACTGCGAACGCAATAGTATAGGTTTCATAGCAAATTCGAACATTTGTGAAAATTTTCTTTTTAGTCTTGTTTTAATTAAACTTACCTTTCTTAGTAAATTTCCATTTAAACCCTATTAAATTCTTGTTAAAATATACGTAAATTTTAGGGTGTTTCAACCATAAAATTACAACACTACCATGTCTTTCAATAAAATTTCATACCACGTCCTTTATTTTTTTCAAACAAAGTTTTCAAATTAGAATCCAACATAACAAATTTAACTATATATGCTTAGATAGATTTTTATGTCTTTTAGTTCGTGTGAATCCTTGATTAGGAGAAATATTGATACCTATTTAAAAAACCGTTATCTCTATCTTGTTATTTGAAAGAAAAAAATGAAAAAGGAAAAGAAAAGACAACAAAATTATTCTCTTTTATTCTATTCTATTTCAGGCTTGTAGTCAATTCCATAATTAAAACTATTAATATTTCCTTTTGTTTTTATATGAACTATTGTTTTATTAAAATGGCTTACAAATCAATTGTTAATGTTGTGATGAAGAAGAATGACAATTTTGTCTTAAGTCAATTTTGAAAATACAGATGTAGGATAATAATTATTAGTGTTTGAAGAGAACTAACCTTTTTGTGTTTTATCTTTTAGGAAGAGCATTGTTAAAGGAACTCCATTTTAGAATGGCAGGAAAAGATAAATCTTAGGGGGACTCTAGCTAGAAAAAAACTATTATAGGGACTCCACTCGAATAAAACGGTTTATAACTTTACTCTTCGTGCAAAGAAAAATTCAGCAAAACCAATGAAAAATGCAAAAAAAAACAATGATGGTTCATTGAAAACCTTTTAGGGTGGGGTCTGTCCAAGAAAGGAGATAAAGGTAATTTGTCGCCAAAAATGAGGGAAGTGACGAGTTTGTTTCTATTTATATGGAGGCAAATTTTCTTTTACAACCCCTAGTTATTTCCCCAAAAATGAAAAAAAGACCTCCCTTATCAGGTTTTGGAGTCCCTTTTAACAAGTGTGATACTTCTTACACTCACCTAAACACCTTCTCTCGCCTTTTTATCCTCTCATCCACCCAAATTCTTCACTCACCAACTCCATACCCTCCTTTGCATAAATTTTTTATTCTCTCAAAACCATAGATGAACTTTTCTTGTTCCCTTTTTCAAACAATGAAACAATAATATATTTCCATCTAAGTTCTCCATATTTGAATTTTTTTCATCTAATGCACACATAATCAGACTAATTCGTTGTGACTGAATTGTTATTGACCTTAATGTAATTAGGTTTTCCATTTTTTAAATTGTGTGATCATAATTAAGATTTTTTTTGAAATAAAGAATATGCGATCTGGATTGCACAGTAGTATTAGCATATAATATATATATATATATATATATATATATATCCGACTAATAGGCCTAGACGGTAGCTTAAATAGTTCCATCTTCCATAAACATCACAGTTAAACAAACATAACATAGTTTGTCACAATAGCTAGTAGCCATTGTATATACATCACATATTATAGCAAGTACTAAAAAAGTAGAGAATAGTGAGCAACAAATAACACCTTCTCTTTAGTCAGGCCATGGAGCTATTATGCCCTGCAAATTCACGAGCCTCTATGCTAATCAGGAAGAAGTTCAAGGGGTCTAAAGATGTTCCTGTCGAAAGAGAATAGTCAAGACCTTTTTAGCAACAGATTTATAGGTGTGTTCGCTACGGTTGAAATATCTTTCGTTTTACAACCCAGCATGCCTAGGAAAATACTAAGGATAGCAATACTTTAGGGAGTCTAGAGTAGTATGTCAGAAATTCTTTACTGTTCGATCTTTCAAGATTAATGATGAACAATTCAAGTAATAGTCCAAGGATCAACAATACCGAATATTTCACAAACAAAGCTTAATATGATTTTTTTTGTTTTGTTTAAGATGGCATACCTTGGTTAACAACGAAAGATGTAATGGTTGTCATCTTCTTCTTCTGACTTCTAATAATTACTCTTCTTCTTAAAATTCGGTTTCTCTCTCTAACCCTATTTCTTTATATGTTTCTTGATGGAGAATAATACATCTATATGCCAAGTGAGAGAGGACCCAATCCTTTATATAACATTTAACTCTAAATATGGTACGTCCATCATATACTAATTCAACGCTTAAGATTAATTACAGACCTAATGTTCTAATTATAGAACGTTCTATCTATGACTTAATTAATCGGGTCACATTTAGATTAGAAACTGCATAACGTTAAAGGTAAATGAAATGTTCTATTTATGACCTAATTAATATGGTCATATTAAGATTAGAAACTGCATAACCTTAAAAGTAAATGAAACGATTGCAGTTTCTAATAGCAGTTTTCTAACAATCTCCCACTTGACCCGATTATTCATAATATCAAGTGTTGAACATCACACTATGATAAAATGCTGAGAGTTATGGCGGTTGTGCATTATTAATTCAATGCATTCCCTTCCATATACTACAATACCAGCAATCCATCATTTTATACTCATAATTTATATAAAACAGCATAATGGTCCACATAATGTCTTGTATCATAATGATTAAACATAATATATTTATAAGACTCTTTCTTGTTTAAAATTACATAAAGTACGTACTACGACATTAAAACAAGAGACACATAATTGTATATCAGAAACACACAAAGGAGCTCAGAATTTCACACATCAATTATTATTAATACAACTAAGACATATTCTTTGAACATGTTCCTTAAATTGTCTTGGCTGTAACCCTTTCATCAAAGGGTCTGCAATCATAAGTTCTGTCCTGATGTGCATGATTGACATTCTTTGTTTCTGAACCTCATCTTTCACAACAAGATACTTCAGTTCCATATGTTTGGCACCTTTAGAGTACATTTCGTTTTTTTGATAAAAACACTGCTGTAGAGTTATCACAATAAATTTTCAACGGTTTGCTAATGGTGTCGACAAGCGCAAGTCCTGAAATAAAGTTCCGCCACCATAATGCATGAATTGTGGCTTCATAACATGCCACAAATTCTACCTTCATAGTAGATGAAGCAACGATAGTTTGTTTCGCACTTTTCCATGATATGGCTCCTTGAGCAAACATACACAGGTAACCAAAAGTCGATTTTCTAGTATCGATGCATCCAGCAAAATCTAAATCGCTATATCCACTCACCTCCAATTCATTGGATCTACTATGAATGAGCATGTAATCTTTCGTGCCTTGTAAGTACCTTAACACTTTCTTTGCAGCTTGCCAATGTTCTCTTCCTGGATTACTTTGATACCTCCCTAAAATACTGACTGCAATACCGATATCCGGTCTAGTACAGGTTTGAGCATACAATAGGCAACCAACTGCAGATGCATATGGAATTGATTCCATTTCCATTCGTTCAACATCATTCTTAGGACATTGCATGAGATTGAATTTGTCACCTTTCTGTACAGGAACTTTCCGAGGTGAACACTTACTCATTCCAAATCTCTCTAGAATCCTTTCGATATATCCTTTCTGAGACAATCCCAATATTCCTTGTGATCGATCATGAAATTTTTCTATTCCAATCACATAGGATGCCTCTCCCATATCTTTCATTTAAAAGTTCATTGAGAGAAATTCCTTAGTCTCATGCAATATGCTTAAATTATTTGCAGCAAGCAAGATGTCATCAACATAAAGGACTAGATAAATAAACTTGCTCCCACTGATGGTATAAACAGTAACAACCATATTTTCCTTAAAACCAAAAGATGTAATAATGGTATTGAACTTAATATACCATTTCCGGGATGCTTGTTTAAGCCCATATATTGACTTCTTAAGTTTACACACCAATTGTTCTTTACCTTTTACAGAAAAACCCTCAGGTTGATCCATATAAACATCCTCATCAAGATCTCCATTCAGAAAGGCTCTTTTCACAACCATTTGATGTAATTTCAAATCATAATGTGCTACTAATGCCATTATTATTCTTAGTGAGTCCTTTTTCGAAACAGGAGAAAATGCCTCCTTGTAATCAACCCCATCTTTCTATGTGTAACCCTTAGCAACAAGTCTAGCTTTATACCATTCGACATTACCACTAGAGTCGTGTTTGGTTTTAAAAACCCATTTGCATCCGACTCTTTTACAGCTATGTGGTAACTCAACGAGATCCCAAACTTCATTCTGTTGCATGGATTTTAGTTCTTCTTTCATGGCATTAATCCATTCCTTTGACTCTTTACTTTCTACAGCATATGAAAATGAAACTGGGCCCTTATTGATTTGTAATTGACCCGGAAATTTCGATCCTGAAATTTCCAGATAGTTAGTGAAAAGAAGAAAGAGAAAGAAGAAGAATCAGATAACAAGACAAAGAAACCTCACATTCGCAGCGGATCAAAATATAATATCAAATAATATTCTTTACACAAAGAAATCTGTAACAGACAATTACATTTTAAATACATCAGAGTTACAACAAATATACAAACAGTGGACATATACAACCAATATGTCCCAGATATGCGACAATTTATCACAGCGGAAATACTCCAAACGTTCCTGCCATCTAGCTCGTTTCCTGAGCTCCAGAACGTCCTTACCTGAAAATCTGCAATACTCAGTCTGACACGAGCATTACGTCAAAGTAACACCCAGGTCAGGCTGGAAACCAGAGTGAGTAAATCCATATAATTCGAAATACTAAGTTCAAACCATAAAAGGAAACCCGGGTACGTAACTCGTACTTCAATACGAGTTCCTTACTTGTTACGCTCAAACACTTATTTCACAATTCAAACTCTAAGTATTCTAACTTAGTTCAAGGGTCCATATTATTTCAATTCAACATATCACATAAGAAAAAATTTAGCAAATTTCTAATCGAAGTGGTTTCGGGTATTTACTAATATCCCACTCCAGTTTCTTAGAATTCAATATTATCTTAACCCACACTATTCAGGTGAACCCAATTTACCTTAAATCATAAGATGTCACTTTTTACATAGCACTTCATCATTTGCAGATAACCCTATAATCACTATTCAAGGCAAATATATCATATCACGAATATTTCATATCATACATATTAATCAATCATTCATAAGCAAGATTAATTAGTCATACATTCCTAATTAAATCAAATTAATTTCCTTAATCACTTTTAATCTTGCTTACTAAAAAAAATTAATTACAAACCATTAATTGATCATCCATTTATTATCCATTCAAATTAATCATCCATGATTAATTATTTCCAATTACATAAAGTAATTATCCTTTAATTTATTTGCACAAACGGCAATTAGTCTTTAGTTACTTTCATTAATTACATTAATTAATTACCTCAATTAATGATCCTAAATTAATTACCTTCATTAATCAACCTTAATCAATCATACATCGTAATTAACCAATCTTTAATTACTTACCTTAATTAATTAGCTCTAAATTAATTACCTTAATCCTTAATTAATTATATCAAGTAATTAATCCTTAATTACTACTCCTAAGTAATTAACCCTTAATTACTTTCCATTAAGTAATTTTCCTTATAATAATTACATCCAGTAATTTATCCATCAAATACTTACAAACCTCATTAAGTAATTATACTTCATCAATTACCAAGTGACTATCTTTAATTAATCAACAAATTAATTTGTCTCATTAATCTCATTAATTACAACTGGGAAGTTCATCTCTGAATTACTCGACAAACCAATTAATTAATCTTTAATTAGATTAATTATTCTTTAGTTATTAATTGACAGTCTTAATCACAAATTAATTAATCTTTAATCAATAGTTGACTAAACAGTTAATCAATTCTTAATTTATTTTGATTATCTTTGATTTATCCTCAATAAATTAATCTCCCATCATAGATTAATTTTTCTTTAACATTTATTAATAAAACTTATCCATTAATTAATAAACTTAAATACAAATTAATTACTTCTTAATTAATATTTAAAGGGAAAATAATTAGAAAGGATAAGTTTAAACAAGAAAACTTAAACCAGATTTAAGTTTAAATTTTTATAACAATTTGATTTTAAACATAAACAAAAGGAACTGTGCATTACCTTTACTACGAGTCAAACCCAAAGACCCCTCGGGACTAAACCAGAGTATACCTCACTAAGTTCCAAAACTATAAAACTTAAGTTCTGCAAAACACACACAAAAGAAACTCGAGGTCCCACTCGAGCAAAACAACAGGGACCCCGTGAAGTACTTCGAGCAAAAACTTCCTCCAGAAACCCCATCTCTTCTTCTACAACCTGATGTTTTCTTTCTCCTGCACACATGATACGGCGCACCTGCACACGACAACGGCTGGCATCTAACCTAACTCCGATTATCGATACGTCAACAATCCTCCATCGAGTCGCCTCGCAACACAGGTCGACGAACCATCTTGTTAATAAAAATTTGAACAATCGAACCACAATAAGCTTCCAGACCCTATCACCAAAGTTCCCCTCATCACCTTCTCTGACCATCAGGGATGTCTTCTTTATGCCCCGAACCTTCGCCTAACCACCGTCGTCCTTTTCCTCCACTATCTGACCATCTCGATGCTAGCACAACAAAGAAATCACTCATGAAACAAACCCGTCCCAAACACAACCCAAACCCTACAATCAACTCGTCCGGCCACTACAGTACCAGAAAAATCAAGACACAAATTTTCACATGACCACCATCCCACGATCTTGCTCCAGTATCAACTACGGCACCCAGATCACCGCCAATCACCGGAATCTGATGAAAAGGTCAATCCCGTTCAAAACCAAAATACTTAGTATACCCAAAATTAAAAATCATATTTTTAATACTAAAATTCATCATTTACACTAACAAATCATATTATAAATCCAAATTTAAAATTTATATTGGTTGGTTTTTAACCCATTTCAGCTTACCACTGCATTTTCCCTAAAACTTGATTAATTACAACATTACAATACTTGAAACTATTTTTAGAACTTATATTATGTTGTTATAATCATGCTCCTCTCAAGAATCATAGCTCAATTCTGATTGCATAAGAAGGTTTGGATTTTTTTTTTTTTGGAAATTGTTTGAGCCTGTAAGATATGTACAGTGACAGTCTGTCTACATATATTCAGATGTATATATACATTTAAACAGAAAATTAAAGCACAAAACCAGATAAAAACAAACATGCAAACCATATTACAACCTACCTTATAGTTTATCACATGCATTCCAGAAACCATTTATAAAATTTCTTTTTTAGGGGAAGTTTACTCACCTGTCTTTGAGTTGAAAAGAGAACAAAGCTTTTGATACTTGAACTCTATTTTAAAAACTGACACGCTGAAATGCTTTTGCTTTGGAACTGAGTTGCTTGCTTATTTGAAAAATGCAGTTGCCAAAGTTAAAGCTTTGTACTTGATATGAAGATGCAGATGCATGCTTCCAGACTTGAAGAAAATATGCAGGTTTGATTTACAGGAATTGATTTGCATGTTAGAAAATGTGCAGGCTATAGATTGAAAAGGTGTTACAGGGAATATGATCTTGATATGAAGAGATGATTTGAATTTGTATACTGATTTTGGTTTGAAGATAAATAAACATGGCTCTGAAATCTTTTTTTTTTAGGTGAGGAAAACTAAAGAAAGTTTGAGCTGAAGAAAATATTCAGACTCTTTCTTTTAGACATTAATTAAAAACAATATTTTCTTTTGAATAAGATTTACCACTTGTTCTTTTCCAAGCTAGCACTTGTTATTCTTTTTTGCTATATAGCTTACATATGTTAATTTGTGTGCTAAAATATTTACACTTGTTTGTTTCCTTATGTTCAATTTCTATTTAGTTAATATTTACCTTAATTTATATTTAGAAAATCTTTTAAGAGAAAATAATATAAAACAAATTTGATTTTTATTTCCATGAAAATCTTAAGGTTGCTACTTGTAGTACTA
This sequence comes from Allium cepa, assembly GCA_030765085.1. Classification (NCBI taxonomy): domain Eukaryota; kingdom Viridiplantae; phylum Streptophyta; class Magnoliopsida; order Asparagales; family Amaryllidaceae; genus Allium; species Allium cepa. The sequence continues at coordinate 611,921,346 of CM060934.1, forward strand.
TAAAATCAAACTAACATTAATTTACATGTTTATTTCTTAAGTAAAATGATTTACACTTGTTACTTTACTTGTTTTTAGCATGAAAATAGTTATTATATAATATATCCTTCATATTACGTATACTATATTTATTTATATATGTGTGTGTGTTATAAATTTATATTTCTACTTTTCTCTTATTTGTATTTATATATAACCTTTAAGAAAATAAAATTTGAAACTAATTTATGCATAAATAAATGATCATATTCTCATATATGTATTCGAATCTGACTTATTTCAAGATATTTATCCTTTGAATTTTCAATCTCAAATTCAAATTAAATTTAAATTCACTCATATATTTAAACAAATACACATTACATTTGTTTGAAAATAATGATTTTGCAAATTTTAAATAATTATACTAGAAGAATATCAAATAAATATTTATCCAAGAATAAATATTTATCATCATATTTATTCGTTCAATCAATATCCTATTAATTAACCCAATTATTTATCAATTACAGATGTCTAGAATTCCGGGATATTACATTCCTTCCCCCTTTGAATTTTTTCGTCCTCGAAAAGGAACGAAGCTAGAATTTATAGATATTTTATAACCAGTTAAAATATTCTTTGATCATTTTAAAACACTTTTAAAAATTTGTAATACTACCGAAATAGTTTTATAAAAATACTTTTTATAACTCGATGTTTCAACACGTCCATCCTCGTTCTCACATAATTTCGGTCATACATTGATCAGGCGTAAGACTGAAAATCTACAAGTGCTTGGAAGACCCGTTTTCAACATCCAGTGAAAATACTTTGAAAATAACTTTGTTATAAATATAGAAAACAGTTTTTGAAAATAGAGGATATATCTTTGGTGAGAATGCTCTGGAAATCATCACCCCCATCTATGGTCGCAGTTACATTCCAGGGTTACGTTGTCGTGACAACAAAAGTCCATGTAACTGCAGGCTCTCAGCGACCTCTCGATTACGCCATGGATCCCACACAACAGATCACAGTTACATTCCAGGGTTACGTTGTCGTCATAGCAAAAGTCCATGTAACTGCAGGCTCTCAGCGGCCTCTCGATTACGCCATGTTATACCATAGATCGCAGTCTACCGATATATAATCAAACGCAGACTGTTGGCTCTCAGCGACACACATGACTTTCGCTATGGTATACACTACTCATAATCCCAAGGAACTAGTTTTGTTCGGACTCCTCACAGGATCAACTTTAGAACCCCCCCCCCCTTGGGGCTCAAGGCACCACCTCCCGGTGGTACTCCTGAGAAGTTCATTTCAAGGGAGCGCCTTTTTCCCAGAGCCATCATCAAAACATTTTATACTATATACATATAGTATCTTCAAATCATACACCTAGTATGATCTCATACAAAGCTCCTTTACACAAAATCGATTATCCCAAAATCGATAATTCACAAACTAGGCTTTCCAAATTCAATACTGATTTTACCCAAAAATCAAAAGCCTTTCTAAATCCAAAGGTTCCCAAAAGCTTTTCCAAAATCCTCATAAGATCCTTTACACACACACACACACAGATATATAAAATTTTTAAAACCTTGGATCATTTCTAACTTGTATAAAACTCCTTTTATACTCCAAAACACCTTCAAAATCCTTTTCTTCTGGCAAGAGATTCAACAAGGGAAGTTTCATTTTATAAAACAAAGATATTTACTTTGTTTACTCCAAATCAGATTTTCAAATTTGATTACTCCTTTCAATATCAATTTCATTCAAATATGTACGATGTACACAAATCATCTGTACGCTATACCAATCTGATCGCTCACTCGATCACACAATTTCACTTCCGAACTAGTATCGTCCACCCGACTTCCTAGTGCGGACACGGATCTGGTTTCTTGATTAGAAAGCGTCATTCTCCTTGCATAGTCATAAATATGATAGAGAATATCCAGAACCAATCAACAATCCATATCCAGGTTCACCGTCGAAAATCGAGTGAAAAATCCCACTCCAACCGATATAACTATCTCGAAATTCTGTGCTCGAATCTGGATCAAATCACTATGCGAATAGAATAACATACGTACACCCTACGTATTTATCTTTATTGGTTATTAGCCAAATCAATTCCATTTCTATTCACATTTACTTTGATTTCATTCACTTACTCTCAATTGCTTCAATCCATTTGGATTATCACCTCTATTCTTATCTCGATTGGGTATTTAACCAATAACAGTTTGAACTCCGACCAGTTTATTTAGAAAATAGCTTGAAAATTTTAAAAATAGATAAGTAGTTGGAAAATAATTACTAGTTTGTAAAATAGGTAGAAAATAGTTAAAATAATTATAGAAATTTTAGATAATTTCAAAATAATAGTAAGATAGTAATTTTATAAAACAGTTGGAAATTTTTAAACAGTTTCAAAAATAATTGTAAAACAAATATAAGATAGTTTGGCTTTTTAAAAAAAAAAGGTTGTATATATAATGAATAGCTTTTAAAAAAAAGGTTTATATTAAAACAATTTATAATAAAAAAATAGTCTAGATTCAAAACTGTTCACTTCCCAATCTCCATTTCCTACCACTTCAATTTAAATTTCCACTTCCATTTAAATTGATCCAATTCCAATTTAGATAACTTCAATTTCCCTTTGAACTTTATACCTATACATCTTCAATCAGAATTTCAATTAATTCAAATCAAATTCAATTTGAACTAATTTCAATGCAAATTCCAAATTTAAACCATCTCGAATTATATAAATTCGAGTTAATTTACTTCAAATTTTGATTTAATTCCTTTAAATCAATTTACCTTTAAAGTTTTTTTTAAACCATTCAATTCATAGTTCAGACCCAACATATTATACCACAAATCAAATTAACCTTTAAACAATTTAATTTTGAGTCAAATTCTCAAAATTCCATTCTAAATTATCTTTACTTAACCCATTACAAGGTTCAAGTAACAGTTTCAAACAATTTTAATTTACAATTTTATTTCTTAACATTCAAATCTTAAGTTCAAAGGAATTCCATATCTTAATTTTAAATTTAAGTTAAATTTTATTTATTTCTATAATGGATTTATTACCACACTTCACTTCTCATTCATTTAAAAAAATACAATTCACAATTTAAAGATTATTAATAACAATAGGATGATATCATCCAATTCATTTTAAAACATCCATCAATTTCCAATTTCCATCTTGAAATTCCCAAATCAGGTTGATCATTCCAACTTATTTAACTTTTTTCCCAAGTTAAACTCAATTTACTTAATCCAGTCATCCTTACCCAAATTGAACTTCCATTTCAAATTCTAAACTTCACATTAATAATCTTCCCACTTATTAAGTTCAAAAACTTATCACTATGGCTATCATATCTCATTCCAAATTTAAAACTCAATATTTAGAGTTTATTTCAAGCCATCTTTGATATTATATCCACACATATACATAATTACTTCCTGGCTCACCAAGCCAAATTTAAAAATTTAGACCACTTTTGGTTTTAATTCAAAACAAATTCTTTTAAAGTTTACAAACAACTTCTTGTTCTAAATTAAGATTACATTCAAAATAGTTTAAATAATATTATTTCCTTTAATACTTTGAAAACCATATCAAATGTTTAGATTTAGAATTCAGAACTTCACAATTGGAAACCCACTTTAAATTTACATCCCTTCTAATTTACAAGTTATTCTCTTTAAATAGTTACTTTCCTTAAAACATTTTATTGTTAATTGGAAAACAATCATCACATTATTAAACACAATAACCATTCTATTTATCTGGTTTGAAACCAATTCTAATTCATCTTATTTTGAAATACTTCCCAAATTCAAGATTTCCATTTTAGTTTGAATCCATTTCAAACTTATCTTTATACAATTTCAATTCAGTTTGGTTGTATTTCTATTACTTCTTAATTTAATTCCAATAATTTAACAACCAATTACCTTAATATTTATTAGAAAGAAATATTGCTTATATATATACCAAAATATATTCTTATACAAAATCATTTAAAATCTTTATATAAGAAAATAACAAGTACGCGCTCATATATATTCACTCAACTCATTATAGGATACCACTTACCATATCTTTAATGAGTAATCCCACCAGAGCCAAGGTTCTCGCTTAACCTTCAGCTCTGATACCAAACGTAATAGACCCGGAAATTTCGATCCCGAAATTTCCAGATAGTTAGTGAAAAGAAGAAAGAGAAAGAAGAAGAATCAGAAAACAAGACATAGAAACCTCACATTCACAGCGGATCAAAATATAACATCAAATAATATTCTTTACACAAAGAAATCTGTATCAGACAATTACATTTTAAATACATCAGAGTTACAACAAATATACAAACAGTGGACATATACAACCAATATGTCCCGGATATGCGACAATTTATCACATCGGAAATACTCCAAACGTTCCTGCCATCCAGCTCGTCTCCTGAGCTCCAGAACGTCCTTACCTGAAAATCTGCAATACTCGGTCTGACCCAAGCATCACGTCAAAGTAACACCCGGGTCAGGCTGGAAACCAGCGTGTGCAAACCCATATAATTCGAAATACTAAGTTCAAACCATAAAAGGAAACCCGGGTAACTCGTACTTCAATACGAGTTCCTTACTTGTTATGCTCAGACACTTATTTCACAATTCAAACTCTAAGTATTCTAACTTAGTTCACGGGTCCATGTTATTTCAATTCAATATATCAATAAGAAAAAATTTAACAAATTTCTAATCGAAGTGGTTTCGAGTATTTACTAATATCCCACTCCAGTTTCTTCGGATTCAATACTATCTTAACCCACACTATTCAAGTGAACCCAATTCAACCTTAATCATAAGATGTCACTTTTTACATAGCACTTCATCATTTGCAAATAACCCTATAATCACTGTTCAAGGCAAATAATATCATATCACAAATATTTCATATCAGACATATCAATCAATCATTCATAAGCAAGATTAATTAGTCACACATTCCTAATTAAATAAAATTAATTTCCTTAATCACTTTTAATCTTGCTTACTAAAAAAATTAATTACAAATAATTGATCATCCATTTATTATCCATTCTAATTAATCATCCATGATTAATTATTTCCAATTACATAAAGTAATTATCCTTTAATTTATTTACACAAATTAATTATTCTCAACCATTTACGGCAATTAATCTTTAATTACTTTCATTAATTACATTAACTAATTACATCAATTAATGATCTGTTCGTCGACGGAAATTCTATCGGTTTAGAAAACCGTCGAACGAATTTAGAAATAAAAATAACCGCAAGCGCACGGTGCACGACTGTAGCATACGGCGAATACGGGTCGATCCGCAGGGAATTGATGATTTTAAAATTCTATTCAATCAAATTAACCAAAGTTGAAAGTGTGATTAGATAAAAATGTAAGAAACTAACAAAAATTAGCAAAAGAAAATGATAAAAATATGAGAGTCAAAAGAACAATTTAGAGATAAATCCACTCTCTAGATCATATAAATCAACAAAATGAAGTGATGATCTCTCTTTTCTTTTCAGTAGTGTAATTAGTTGATGTGTTTATCATAAGTATGATATATTTGTGCTATTAATTAGCCCAATATAAACCATCAAACTATAACACAACCACCAATACACTTTTAAATCTCATAAAATATGACAACAAAGTTGAAAGCAAAATCTATTTTAAGCATGGCCTATTAACTATTAATTAGAAATATAAGCCATCAAATTTTAATTTCAACAATCACTTCTTTGCCATAATCATATGTAGATGAAGAGGCAATTTGTGTTTTGTTTGTTTAAGTATAGCCTATTTGTTATGAACAACATAGACTATCAAATTCAAAGCTAAACAACATCATTAAACCACTTCAATCATTCTCATTAAGCACAAAAAGAGAGCATAAACATCAAATTAAGTTGAAGCTACATGATTAGAGAGCTTCATTACCCCTAAATTGAAGGGGTTTAGCCTCTCATATTTGTCATCATATGAAAAATGTAGCAAACAACATTGAATAAAAAGAAGAGGAAAAAGAGAGCAAAATGAAAGGAAAAATTATTCTACTTGCATAAAAGAGAAAAGATCTACACTACAACATGAAAGTAAATAAGCATGAAAAGAAAAAGAACATATATTGAAGTTGCATAAAAAAAAGAATTACATAAGAGAAGACATGGCTAAGTAGCCATGGAAAGAAAGAGAGATTTGATTTATTTTCTAAACTAAAACTAACTAACTAAGAGGAAAGATGGCTACATGAAACATAAGGGGTATTTATACAAGTTAGAAACCCTAATGCATATTTTTGGGGAGTACCCAAAATGCCCTTGGAGGAAGTGTGGTGGCCAAGTTATCATTAGCTTTGATAATCCCCCACTTAAATGTACATGAAGCTTTAAATGTCTTTTAGCATATGCATTAGCCTTTAATTTGTACATTATGTAGTGGGTAGGTGGGGTCCTCCATGTTCTTCACTTTGAATTATTTCCATCTTCATTCCTTTGTATTCATTTTGTGTATGCATATTCCTTCATGAAACCACTTCTATTTGTGATCAAATTCCTACAAAAATATATACAAGTTTTCAATTAATTTTTCTCAAAGAAATATATGCACACAAATGATCGTTTTGCCCATATATGAAGATGAATATGTGACAATTTGGAATAATTTAAATTTTTGGTTTAAACAAGTTAAAATACCCAATATGATCATTTATTTAATTTAAATAGAATAAATATGGTGGTAAAAATATGCACATTTACATGCACATCAAATACCCCCACACTTATCTTTTTATTCGTCCTCGAATACACTAAAACTAAGGTAAATCCGTTTTCGTAGGGAGAAGATTGCATTGAGCGTATGCAACAAGCCGTTAAACCTCTGGGTGTCCCCAGTAGGACGAGTGTTGTCTCGTGAGGGTTTTCAGCGGATACTACCAAAATCCAAATGCATGATGAAAGTATTTACAAAATGCAAGATTTATTTACAAAGAGATGAATGCAAAATTTTGAAAATATTTACAAATGAAGGATTTATTTTTAAATTGACACGAATAAGTTAAATATATGTTTTGGTTATTATCTTGAAAATTTATGTCATTTACTCGTCAAAATTTCCAACAAAAATCAAGTTATCATAACAAATATACAATAGTTTAATTTGTTATTTCGGTTGATAACAAAGTGTAATTATAAAATGGATCCTTAGTTGATTATCAAAGTTTATCAAAGTGGTATTTTCATTTCTTTTCAGTAACAAATCAAATCAAATAAGTAAAAATAGTGCTAGGATTTCAATTGCTTGCTCTCTCATTATTTGCAAGAAAAATTACACAACTAGCTCAGGTAAACTGAGGCCAGATATACCACCCATGCACTGCCTTTCGGGCTTATGTGAGGGGAGTACAGAGCATGGCGAGTGCACACACTTTCATGCATACACTATCGACCGTAGGTGGTTTTTATTAAGTCTTTTTTTACATGTGTTCCATACATCATAACCGTGAGGACTTTTAAATGAGTATGAAAGCACATAATCAAAAATTCCAAGTAATCACCCCTGCATAACCGTGAGGACTTTTAAATGAGAGTGAATACTTGGATGTTATTATTATATATATATATATATATATATATATATATATATATATATATATATATATATTGAGAGGGAGTTTTGCAAAATCATCTTAGCACCATTTAACTTAGAAGACAAAAAAATGTTATATCCTTTACTTTAAATCAACCACTTTTTAAAACAAAGATTTTCAATTAGGATCTACTTCATAATTAACACGTATGAATTTTCCTATATACTAGTTAAACCATTGTTATTTGTAATCAAACTTCATTTTTATTTTTGTTAAGATAAATAAACTTTCAAAAATTTCAATTTAATAAGCCAAAACCATATATTTATCCTATAGTGTTATCTTTAAAAATAAATCAAAAGATGTTTTTGGGACTTTTTTTTTAAAGAAAAGGCAAAAATAAACCATGAAAAATAAAAAAAATGAAGCTGAGTCTCGCCCCACACTTGATTTTGACTGTGTCCCCACAGTCAACCCAAGTGGAAGGAGAAAAAAATAAAATAAAAATCCTATATTTACATGAAAGATTATTATTTACAAGAGATGAGAAAGTATACAGTTAAAAAGTAAATGAAATGGTCTTCCAAAGACCGATTCATTTGTCTCGTCAAGTATGCGAGACACAGCTTAAGCTCGAAAAACCAAATCGTAAAAGATTTCAAAGTTGATTGTCGATTTGGAAAAATGAATTTTGTTTTATTAAAAATTGAACAAGTTGTTTTGTTTTCAATGATTTTTGGGGTTGATAAAATTGATTGAAATTCACATTTATTTTCACCAAATTGAAATTGAAGTTTATCATTGAAAACTTCTTCCAAATTATCGATTTCAAAGTCAAAATGGTGATCGAAATCTTCCCCATCAGAATTTAATGACTCATTTTCGAAAAGTCCATAAAACTCGTCTTCGTTAAATTCATCTTCCTTCGTTGGATTATCAACAACTTCATCGCATGTATCCATTTCAAAATCCAAAGTTGTTGTATTCAAATTTTCAGAAAAAGGAAGATCGAAATTTAAATCGAGTTTCTCACCCTCAAAAGAATTGAAATCCAACACAATTACCGTCTTTTCAACAACTTCGTTCAGATCATCATTTTCATTTTCAAAAGTTGTTGTTTGAAAATCGTCGATTTGGGTAAAAGATGGATTATCACTTGACTCGTCACACGTTGAAATTTGACTTTGTTTTTCACGTTGTTTCATGTATGTTTCAAACAACAAATCCGTGTGATCATCGTAAACTTCATTCATTTGCTCAACAAAATCCAATTTATAGTTATTAACTTGAGAATTTTCAATTTGGATTTGTTGAGAACAAAAATTGTCAATTTCGATAAACGGTAGATTATTATTTGATTCTTCGCAAGTTGAGATTTGATTATGATTTTCACGAAAAGTTATGTATTTTTCAAGTAATAAATCCCCGTTATCTTTTTCCATTTGGTCAACAAAATCAAATTCATGATTATTAATTTGAAATTTTTCATTTTGAATTTGTTGACAACCAAAGGTTTCAATCATGTCGTTATTGAAACTATTCCCATTGCCAAAATTATTTGAAAATCTGTTCACATTTTGGTCTTGATTTTGAAATTCATTTTGAAGCTCAAAATTGAATTGGCATGGGTTACACTCGAAATCATTTGAATTTTGAAGTGAATTCAAATTTTGATTTTTTTTGACTTGAACTATTGCACAAATATGAGTTACACAATTCGTTTACACTTTGATTTTGTTGTGTAGAGAGTTCAAGCAAAGATGAAATGCTATTTTCGAGATTTGAGGATTGATCATTGTTTTGAAAAATTTGTTGTTCGAAATTTGAATCGTTTAAACAATAGTTGGTGTTAAAATATCCATACGAATTTGGAGTGAAATCGTATGGATTATATTGATTTTCACAACTATCGTAAAACTCACGTAAGTGGGGAAACTCGGACATTTTCAAGATTTTTTTTTTTTGGTTTTTTTTATAAAGAAAAATATTTACAAGTAGAATTTATTTTTCAAAATGGAAATTGGTTTTTGTTTTGTTTTTGAATTTTGAATTTTTTTTTTTGGGCTTTTGAAAAGATTTTATAATTTTTTTTTTGGATTTTTGAAATTTCAAAGGAAAAGGATTTAAAAATTTCAAAGAAAAAGAAAAGGAATATTTAAAAAAAAAAATTAGTTTTGGATTTTGAAATTTTTTGTTTTTTTTTTAAACATGCATGAACAAATGCAACTAAATGAATGCAAGGGTTAATTACAAATGATTTATCCTAAGTTAACCTAAAATTGTACATTCACAAATTGTCTTAGATAAACAAGATAGTTCTCAGCCAGGTAACGGGCAAGATTCATCGGTGCACCACGAATCACCGTAGCAATGCAGCCGAAGGTTTAAGTACCTTCAGAGGAACAACCACTATAATATTTACGAATCACCGTAATATTTATAAATGGTTATTGCTCTGCCGTAGCCTAGACACCAAGAAATTAAATTGTTCAAAAAAGACAAATTGTCAATATACAATTAAGTGTTATCGATGTCTAACCGTTATTATTAATCAAAATCTAAGATGAAATGCAAAACAGAAACTAAACGTGTATTAACAATGCAACCACGAATGAATTTTTTTATTTTTTAAAATGCAAATGCAAGCAACCAACAATTCAATTCAAATAAAACTAGAAATGAAAGCAGAATTTTTTAGCAAGCAGAGCAATTTATTTTGGCTAGCTAAGGAAGCAATTTTTAGCAAGTTATTCTTCCTTTATTTCCTGCTTTGGCAACCTGAAAATTAAAAACTAACATATATACAATTTTTTTTTTCGGTTTTTTTTTTTTTGAAAGGAAACTTAAAAGTAGGGTTTTACTAAAAAAAAAAATTTTTTGTTTAAAATGAAACTTAAACAAAACAAAAGGAAAATAAACAAAAAGTTAAAGAGAAGGATGGAATTTTAAACAATAATAAAACAAAATGAAATAGAATGAGACTCAACTCAATATTATCCAAATCAAACTAAAGCAATCTTTTATATTTTTTATGGTTTTTTTTAGGATGAAACTTAAATGGATTTCAAAGGAGCTAACACAAAAACAAACTCACCGTTCAAAAAAAATATATATATAAAGCCCGGCCGAAACCAAACGCACCCTGCCTTAAAAATAAGAAACCAATACCAACTGTCGAAATCACTCTTTTCTTTTTTTCTTAAAAAAAATATATGTCGAAATCAAAGAGATTAAGAACCGAATTTCAGAAAAATCAAAATAAAAAAGAATGCTTGCTGATGTAGGTATTGTGTTGCGGTGAGGTCGACTGGAGTTTGGGTGAAGATTTGTGCTGCTGGGTTATGGTTTTGATGGTCACGGTTTCGGGATTTGCAGAGATACTCGGTCTTGTGGATGAGGTGATGAAGGCAAGGACGCGAGGCCGTAGATTGATTAATAAAGTGGGCACAGGCAGTAGGTGGTGAATCGTGACTTGGGGGATTGGGTTGTCCGATTTAGGTGCGGGTTGAGGCGAAGTGATTTGGGGATGTCGAGGAGTAGTGATGTGTTGTATAAACAGGTGGTTGCGGTTGTTGACAATGAATGGTGGTTAAATCGAAGGGGGCGGGTTGTAGTGATGCAGGCGCGTGTGATAATGGTGTGGCAGAGGCTTATTTGGAGTAGATGATGGTCTGTTGTCAGGTTGTTTGAGGTAGGGCGGTGCGATGGTTTGCAATGATTGGGGGAGTTGACGGAGTTCGTGGATGGTTTGCTGCACAGTGATTCGACGATTTTTTTTTGTATCAGAAGAGGTAGCAGCAGTTTCTGTGTTGATTGGAGAAGAGGCAAATGGATTGTTTATGGGTTGGTTGGGGTGTTCGACTTGGATTATGAAGGAAGTGCCATATAACAAGCAGAGGGGTGGTTTGTTTGATTGGAAGGTGAGGTGAATAGTGGCAGTAAGTAGGGGAGAAGGGGGTAAGCAGTGGTGGAACTGAAGCGTGTGGAGTTAGTAGAGGTTGGAGGAAGGAATGTTGCAGTGTTGACAGAGGGAGGCTGATGGTTTGAATGTTGAGGAGTGAAAGCAGTGATGTGATTTGTGGTTGTTGTGAAATGGTGGTTATTGCAGAGCAGAGGAGGTGCTGATGTCGAGGAGCTTGTATGTTTGGTTGATGTATATGATGAAGTGGTAGGATGGAAAATTTGAATTGTGACTGTATGTAGATATGGTGTGCAGAAATGATGTGCACAGAGAGGACTGTGGTGTTAAAATCTGGTATGTAGAATGGTTTGAGATGAATGAATGAAGAAGCAATTAAGGTAGAGTGTTTTCGAAGTGTGATATGAGGAAGGGGGTGTGTTAACAGAAGTTGCTTGGGGTTTGAGGAGGAAGTTGGTTGTGGAACTGCTGTATGAAGGCAGTAGTAAAGGTTGAAGACAGTGAGTTAGAGGGAAAGCAGTGTAATGTAAAACAATGAAAACAAAGAGCAATGCAATGTGAATTGTATTACACTGTCTGTAATGTTGAAATAAACAGAGATTGGTTGGAAATTGAGTCTTTTCTTTTGGATATGAAATGCAAAACAATATAGACTAGAAAACAAACACACAACAAAATGAGCACAAAACCACACAACAAAGGTTTTTTTTTAAATAAAAGTAAAAATGCAACACACAAAACAAAACACACAAAAGTCAAAGAGAACTAATCCGAAGAGTAGAAAACTAAAATCATAGCAATTCCCCGGCAACGGCGCCAAAAACTTGTTCGTCGACGGAAATTCTATCGGTTTAGAAAACCGTCGAACGAATTTAGAAATAAAAATAACCGCAAGCGCACGGTGTACGACTGTAGCACACGGCGAATACGGGTCGATCCGCAGGGAATTGATGATTTTAAAATTCTATTCAATCAAATTAACCAAAGTTGAAAGTGTGATTAGATAAAAATGTAAGAAACTAACAAAAACTAGCAAAAGAAAATGATAAAAATATGAGAGTCAAAAGAACAATTTAGAGATAAATCCACTCTCTAGATCATATAAATCAACAAAATGAAGTTATGATCTCTCTTTTCTTTTCATTAGTGTAATTAGTTGATGTGTTTATCATAAGTATGATATATTTGTGCTATTAATTAGCCCAATATAAACCATCAAACTATAACACAACCACCAATACACTTCTAAATCTCATAAAATATGACAACAAAGTTGAAAGCAAAATCTATTTTAAGCATGGCCTATTAACTATTAATTAGAAATATAAGCCATCAAATTTTAATTTCAACAATCACTTCTTTGCCATAATCATATGTAGATGAAGAGGCAATTTGTGTTTTGTTTGTTTAAGTATAGCCTATTTGTTATGAACAACATAGACTATCAAATTCAAAGCTAAACAACATCATTATACCACTTCAATCATTCTCATTAAGCACAAAAAGAGAGCATAAACATCAAATTAAGTTGAAGCTACATGATTAGAGAGCTTCATTACCCCTAAATTGAAGGGGTTTAGCCTCTCATATTTGTCATCATATGAACAAATGTAGCAAACAACATTGAATAAAAAGAAGAGGAAAAAGAGAGCAAAATGAAAGGAAAAATTATTCTACTTGCATAAAAGAGAAGAGATCTATACTACAACATGAAAGTAAATAAGCATGAAAAGAAAAAGAAAATATATTGAAGTTGCATAAAAAAAAGAATTACATAAGAGAAGACATGGCTAAGTAGCCATGGAAAGAAAGAGAGATTTGATTTATTTTCTAAATTAAAACTAACTAACTAAGAGGAAAGATGGCTACATGAAACATAAGGGGTATTTATACAAGTTAGAAACCCTAATGCATATTTTTGGGGAGTACCCAAAATGCCCTTGGAGGAAGTGTGGTGGCCAAGTTATCATTAGCTTTGATAATCCCCTACTTGAATGTACATGAAGCTTTAAATGTCTTTTAGCATGTGCATTAGCCTTTAATTTGTACATTATGTAGTGGGTAGGTGGGGTCCTCCATGTTCTTCACTTTGAATTATTTCCATCTTCATTCCTTTGTATTCATTTTGTGTATGCATATTCCTTCATGAAACCACTTCTATTTGTGATCAAATTCCTACAAAAATATATACAAGTTTTCAATTAATTTTTCTCAAAGAAATATATGCATACAAATGACTGTTTTGTCCATATATGAAGATGAATATGTGACAATTTGGAATAATTTGAATTTTTGGTTTAAACAAGTTAAAATACCCAATATGATCATTTATTTAATTTAAATAGAATAAATATGGTGATAAAAATATGCACATTTACATGCACATCATGATCCTAAATTAATTACCTCCATTAATCAACCTTAATCAATCATACATCGTAATTAACCAATATGTAATTACTTACCTTAATTAATTAACTCTAAATTAATTACCTTAATCCTTAATTAATTATATCAAGTAATTAATACTTAATTACTTCTCCTAAGTAATTAACCCTTAATTACTTTCCATTAAGTAATTTTCCTTATAATAATTACATCCAGTAATTTATCCATCAAATACTTACAAACCTCATTAAGTAATTATACTTCCTCAGTTACCAAGTGACTATCTTTAATTAATCAACAAATTAATTTGTCTCATTAATCTCATTAATTACAACTGGGAAGTTCATCTCTGAATTACTCGACAAACCAGTTAATTAATCTTTAATTAGATTAATTATTATTTAGTTATTAATTGACAGTCTTAATCAAAAATTAATTAATCTTTAATCAATAGTTGACTAAACAGTTAATCAATTCTTTATTTATTTTGATTATCTTTGATTTATCCTCAATAAATTAATCTCCCATCATAGATTAATTTTTCTTTAACATTTATTAACAAAACTTATCGATTAATTAATAAACTTAAATACAAATTAATTACTTCTTAATTAATATTTAGAGGGAAAATTATTAGAAAGGATAAGTTTAAACAAGAAAACATAAACCAGATGTAAGTTTAAATTTTTATAATAATTTGATTTTAAACATAAACAAAAGGAACTACGCATTACCTTTACTACGAGTCAAACCCAAAGACCCTTCGAGACTAAACCTGAGCATACCTCACTAAGTTCCAAAACCATAAAACTTAAGTTCTGCAAAACACACACGAAAGAAACTCGAGGTCCCACTCGAGCAAAACAACAGGGACCCCCTGAAGTACTTCGAGCAAAAACTTCCTCCAGAAACCCCATCTCTTCTTCTTCAACCTGATGTTTTCTTTCTCCTGCACACATGATACGGTGCACCGGCATACGACAACGGCTGGCATCTAACCTAACTCCGATCATCGATACGTCAACAATCCTCCACCGAGTCGCCTCGCAACACAGGTCGACGAACCATCTTGTCAATAAAAATTTGAACAATCGAACCACAATAAGCTTCCAGACCCTATCGCCAAAGTTCCCCTCATCACCTTCTCTGGCCATCATGGATGTCTTCTTTATACCCTGAACCTTTGCCTAACCACCGTCATCCTTTTCCTCCACTATTTGACCATCTCGATGCTAGCACAACAAAGAAATCACTCATGAAACAGACCCATCCCAAACACAACCCAAACCCTACAATCAACTCGTCCGGCCACTACAGTACCAGAAAAATCAAGACACTAATCTTCACATGACCACCATCCCACGATCTTGCTCCAGTATCAACTACGGAACCCAGATCATCGCCAATCATCGGAATTTGACGAAAAGGTCAATTTCGTTCAAAACCAAAATTCTTAGTATACCCAAAATTACAAATCATATTTTTAATACTAAAATTCATCATTTACACTAACAAATCAAATTATATCCAAATTTAAAATTTATATTGGTTGGTTTTTAACCCATTTCAGCTTACCACTGCATTTTCCCTAAAACTTGATTAATTACAACGTTACAATCCTTGAAACTATTTTTAGAACTTATATTATGTTGTTATAATCATGTATCATAGCTCAATTCTGATTGCATAAGAAGGTATGGATTTTTTTTTTCTTTTTGGAAATTGTTTGAGTCTGTCAGATATATATAGTGACAGTCTGTCTACATATATTCAGATGTATATATACATTTAAACAGAAAATTAAAGCACAAAACCAGATAAACACAAACATCCAAACCATATTACAACCTACCTTACAGTTTATCACATGCATTCCAGAAACCATTTATAAAATTTCTTTTTTAGGGGAAGTTTACTCGCCTGTCTTTGAGTTGAACAGAGGATAAAGCTTTTGATACTTGAACTCTGTTTTAAAAACTGACATGCTGAAATGCTTTTGCTTTGGAACTGAGTTGCTTGCTCATTTAAAAAATGCATTTGCCAGAATTAAAGCTTTGTACTTGATTTGAAGATGCAGATGCATGCTTCCAGACTTGAAGAAAATATGCAGGTTTGATTTACAGGAATTGATTTACATGTTAGAAAATGTGCAGGCTACATATTGAAAAGGTGTTACAGGGAATATGATCTTGATATGAAGAGATGATTTGAATTTGTATACTGATTTTGGTTTGAAGATAAATAAACATGGCTTTGAATTTTTATTTTTTTTGGGTGAGGAAAAGTAAAGAAATTTTGAGCTGAAGAAAAATATTCAGACTCTTTCTTTTAGACATTGATTAAAAACAATATTTTCTTTTGAACAAAGATTTGCCACTTGTTCTTTTCTAAGCTAACACTTGTTAATCTTATTTGCTATAGAGCTTACATATGTTCATTTATGTGCTAAAATATTTACACTTGTTTGTTTCCTTATGTTTAATTTCTATTTAGTTAATATTTACCTTAATTTATATTTAGCAAATCTTTTAAGAGAAAATAATATAAAACAAATTTGATTTTTATTTCCATGAAAATCTTAAGGTGCTACTTGTAGTACTATAAAATCAAACTAACATTTGTATTTACATGTTTATTTCTTAAGTAAAATGATTTACACTTGTTACTTTACTTGTTTTTAGCATGAAAAAAGTTATTATATAATATATCCTTCATATTACTTATACTATATTTATTTATATATATGTGTGTGTTATAAATTTATATTTCTACTTTTCTTTTCTTTGTATTTATATATAACCTTTAAGAAAATAAAATTTGAAACTAATTTATGCATAAATAAATGATCACATTCTCATATATGTATTCGAATCCGACTTATTTCAAGATATTTATCTTTGAATTTTCAATCTCAAATTCAAATTAAATTTAAATTCACTCATATATTTAAACAAACACACATACATTTGTTTGAAAATAATGATTTTGCAAATTTTAAATAATTATACTAGAAGAATGTCAAATAAATATTTATCCAAGAATAAATATTTATTAACATATTTATTTGTTAAATCAATATCCTATAAATTAACCCAATTATTTATCAATTACAGATGTCTAGAATTCTGGGATATTACATGATTCCTATATCACAGTCCGATTCTTGCATATAAACCACATAATCATTAGAAATAGCTGATCTACGATCTCTTTGAGATCTTCTTAATCCTACTTGTTGTGGTTCATGCATATCAGCATTATGTAAGTCATTTCCTTCAGGAAGTACTTTTTCATTTATATGTTGTTCATCATCATGTTATTCTCCAACAGCCGGAACAACATTTGGAGTAATAGTAGATGGAGGAACTATTCTAAGCAATGTAACATTTATCCTTGTTTCCTTTATTTCCACTATTTCTCTTCTAGTACTCCCACTGACTTCACCAATCTCAATGAATCTTGCATTACCAGTTTCCACAATTCTTGGACTACGATTAGGACAGCAAAACACATATCCTTTAGATTTTTCAGGGTAATCTAAAAATACCCACTAATCGTTCGCGAATCTAATTTCTTTTCATGTGGACTATAAATTCTTGCTTCCACTGGACAACCCCAAACATGCAGGTGTGTTAAGCTATGTTTCCTGTTAGTCTATAATTCAAAAGGAGTCTTTTGAACAGCTTTACTAGGAACCTTATTCAACCAATAATTAGCGGTTTTGAAAGCATACGACCACAAATTCTAAGGTAGTGTAGAATCTGAAATCATACTCCTAATCATATCTGTTAATGTCCTATTGCGCCTTTCTGCTACACCATTTTGCTGTGGTGTACCTGGCATTGTGTATTGCGCACATATGTCATGACTTTTGAGGAATTTTGCAAATGGACTTGGACACTGGCCTGACCCATTATATTTGCCATAATATTCACCACCTCTATCAGACCTTATGACACCTTTTTATCTAATTGCCTCTCAACTTCCTTTACAAACATCTTAAGGTCATTCACAGATTGAGATTTTCATGAAGCAAATAGACATAACCATAGCGGGAAAAATCGTCAATAAAAGTGATGAAATACTTTTATCCATTAAAGGCTGGAGTGTCCATAGGTCCGCAAATATCAGTGTGTATTATTTCAAGAAGTTGGCTGCTTCTAGTGGCTCCTTTCTTATTATGTTTGGTTTGTTTACCTTTAATAAAATCCACACATAATTCTAGATCACTAAAGTTCAAATTTGACAAAATTTCATTACTTACTAATCTCATCATTCTTTCTTTGGATATGTGACCTAGTCTTTTATGCCATAAGAAAGCAGAATTTTCATTCAACGTGCTATGTTTGCATCCAACGTTATTTATTACATCAGGAAGGAATTGGCATAAGTGTCATTCAGTTTCAATTTATATAAACCATCAATTAGAATACCAGAACCAACATTATCAGTATTCTTATATAAATCAAAACAACCAGATCCAAACGTACATCTAAAACCAGAAAACTCTAACTTACTTATAGAAATAAGGTTTCTAGATAATGAATGTACATAAAGGGTACTATATAAGTCTAATACATATCTACTTTCTAGAATTAGACGATAAGTCCCAATTCCTTCTATTGTGGATTTCATTCCGTTTCCCATAAAGAGAAAACGATCTTCATTTGGGTTTATGGTTCGGATTATAAGAAATCCCTGCATATTATTGGAGACATGAGTTGTAGCACCAGTATCAAGCCACCATGTATTAATAGGAACTTCAACTAAATTCGATTCAAAACATACGAAAGATAGATGATTACCTTTCTTTTCGAACCAAGCTATCTTTTTCGGACAGTCATTTTGATAATGTCCTTTCCTTTTACAGAAATGACATCGAACATCCTTTAGTTCCTTCTTTTCCTTATCCTGCCCATTCTTAGCAGGTGTCTTTTTCTTCTTGAAATGACTTGATTTTCCATTCTTTTCTTTACCAGCTTTATCACTTACTAAACTTATTGAGTGATTCACTTGATTTTTCAAACGTCCTTCTTCCTGAACAAGTCTACTAGCCAATTCATTAACATTCCACTTATCCTTCATAGTATTATAGTTAATTTGAAAAGGTCCATATTTAGAAGGTAGCAAGTTCAGGATAAACTGGACAAGAAAAGAATCCTCTAGTGTAAGTCCAAGGGAGTTTAACCGTGCTGCAAGATTAGTCATCTCTATAATGTTCTCTTGCATAGTTCGCGACCCATCAAACTTCATGGTCGTGAGTTCTTCCATATGAGTACCAGCGAGTGACTTATCAGCTGAACGAAAATGCTCTTCCACAAACTGCATATATTCCTTAGCACTTTCTGTTCGCGGAATTGTTGACTTGATGTTGTTAGCAACACTCATCTTAATAAACATGAGGCTCAATCTGTTACTGCGTTCCCATGCTTTATGGTGTGATTTTTCTGTCTCGGTACTAGCTATTGTAAGAGCAGCAGGTTTATCCTCAAGGAGTGCCAAGTCAAGATCCTGAACACCTAAATGGAAATTGACTTGTTCTCTCTATTCGGAAAAATTAACATCAATGAACAATGTAACAGATGAAGCATGTGCATTCACGGGAACTACTGAAAATTAAATTAAAAAATTGAAATTACTATAAGCTCATAGCTAATGCGATTCAGATATGTACATAATAGTATAATATAGCACTCCTTTGGGTAGATACTATCTTATACTTAACATAATTAAATACCAAAACATAAGTAATAAAAAAATTCAATTAAATAAAACTGACATCTTTGGATGATCAATATTTGTTTAATCAAGATATCTATTAAACCTCATCATGTCAACTAGTTATAGAACAAGACTTTCCTTTGGGTAAGTTCTCAGGTTCTACCATTAGGGACGCCAGTTTTTTTTTATTGGTATTATTATAACTGACAATTTCTATCAATAATCATTATGTCACTTATGCACTAAATGATTATTCTGATTTTGACCACTTTGGTGATTCATAAAATCATAAATCTCATGTGCATAATTGACTTATAACACATACTTGATTGAACATCATGAGTAAAGCATAGAACAGATCAATTGCAATCATAGGAAATATTCATTTATTGATTGGTGGCTCTGATACCAAATGTCAGAAATTCTTTACTATTCGATCTTTCATAATTAATGATGAACAATTCAAGTAATAGCCCAAGGATCACCAACATCGAATATTTCACAAACAAAGCTTAATATGATTTTTTTTGTTTAAGATGACGTACCTTGATTAACAGCGAAAGATGTAGTGGATGTCATCTTCTTCTTCTGAGTTCTAATAATTACTCTTCTTCTCAGAATTCGGTTTCTCTCTTTAACCCTATTTCTTTATATGTTTCTTGATGGAGAAGAATACATCTATATGACAGGAGAGAGAGGACCCAATCCTTTATATAACATTTAACTCTAAATCTTGTACGTCCATCATATACCAATTCAACGCTTAAAATTAATCATAGACCTAATGTTGTAATTATAGAACGGTTTATTTATGACTTAACTAATCGAGTCACATTAAGATTAGAAACTGCATAACATTAAAGGTAAATGAAATGTTCTATTTATAACCTAATTAATAGGGTCATATTAAGATTAGAAACCGCATAACGTGAAAAGTAAATGAAACGATTGCAGTTTCTAATAGCAGTTTTCTAACATAATAGACTCCGAAAGATAAAGCCAACGACGCTTCGAGTTCATAGCAGTTGCATGTAGCTTCGTAATGCAAATGACCAAACCTGAAAAGAGAAATCACGATCGAAGAAAATGTAGGCACAGGACTCGCAGTTATCATGACAGAGGAAGCAGAAGTGAGCATATGATATGTTTTTAGTAGCAAATTCATGTGTTGTGTTTAGGTGGTTCATCATGACGGGCTACAAATGCTCAAAATTTTGGGAGAGCATGCAAATGCCAGAGATAACTAAATTTAGAATACTTACCATGGAAGTTGTAAAAAAAATATTGAGATTTCATTGTGTAAATTCCATATACTGAAGCTCCCCATCTATATGAGTCGTTATCATGATTTAGTTGAATCTGGTTAGTTACCATCAACAGTGTTGCAGGCTAACTGAAGTAGAGGGCCAAAAAGTTCCACATTGAAACAAATGTTGCAGTTGCCATTAATGAACACTTGGTGGACGGAGATGTCTTTGTCAACTATAATGGAGCATAAATCTAGAAAAAGAGATCGAAGATCAATGCCATCTAGCCAGGGGTCTATCCAGAAAGTAGTTCACCTACCATTGCCAATTATAATGGATGTATTGATATGTAGTTCGCTACACGAGGAGGCGATATTTTTCCAAAAATTTGATGTTTGTGCAGTATTACTTGTGCAGCAGTTCGAAAGGTTAAAGTTTCCATTATAGTACTGGGCTCTATCTATTGAGCCCAAGGTTTTGAGCAGCCTGTAACTAGTTCCAGCCCCATTTTTTGAAAAGTTCTTTATTGAATTTTGAAAGGTTGATAACTCCCAAACCTCCATCCTTTTTAGGAAGACAAACCCTATACCATGCTAGAAGACAGTTTGTAGGAGTGGTAGCGGTGGAACCCTTCCATAAGAACGCACACCTATTGGTATCAATTTTCTTAAAAACCCAGTTTGGGGCTTTGTAAAAAGAGAACCAATAAGTTGGAGGAGAGGAGAGGATCAAATTCACTAGGGTTATCTTACCAGCTCTTGCTAGGAAGGATCACTTCTACCCTACTAATCTTCTAGAACACTTCTCTAACAATATTAACAAGTCTTATTTGTGGGTTTAGAGAGTCTAAGAAGCAAGCCAAGATAAGGGGTTGGAAATGTTTGATAGGAATAATATAGTGTAGAGGCAACCAAAGGATCAATAGAGTGTGCAGGATCGGACATGTACACAGCACTTTTTGAGAAGTTTATCTTCAACCCAGAGGCAAGTTCAAAACTATACAGTAGAAGCTTCAAGGTGGCAATGGATGATGGCGAAGGCATGTAGATGAGGATGGCATCATTTGCAAATTGGAAGAAGTTCTGGCAATGGACAAAGGCAAAGGCATGTAGATTAGGGTGGTATCATCTGCAAACTAGAAGAAGTTCGGTCCATGGGTGAAGATATCATTACCAGGACACTCAAGTAGACCTGCTTCGCCGGTCAGGTCAAAAAGTTTGGCAAAAGTGTCAACGACGAGATTGAAGAGTAATGGGGAAATGGGATCACCTTGACGAAGTCCATGGGCTGGTGAAAAAATATTTCCTCTTTTTCCATTCACAAACACAAAGGATGAGGATGTTATCAGGATACAATAGATCCAAATGATGAATTTTTCAGGGAATCCCCTATGCTTAAGAACATTTAGAATAAAATTCTAGGAGATTGTGTCAAAAGCCTTAGAGAAATTAGCTTAATGAAGGCACAACTAATGTGATTGGAATGGAAGTAGTCGATAGCCTCCTGAACAATTGTCGCATTATCAGTTAGGGATCTCTTTGGGATGAAAGCTAACAACCTAAGGCTTATGAGTGAATCCATGAAAGGTTGAAGGTGGTTGGCGAGGATCTTGTTTTATAAGTTTGAAAATTGTATTCTGAAGGCTGATCGAGTGAAAGTCTGAAGTTATTGAGGCTCCCTCAAACTTTGGGATGAAGGTGATGTTGGCATAGTTAAGCCTAGAAATTATATTACGCATGGAGTTAAACTCTTCAAAAACTCTAAAAATACTAAACTTCAAGAAACCCCGGTAACGCTTAAAGAAAGAAGGTGGAAAGCCGTCTCGTCCAGGTACTTTATCTATTGCCAAGTCTGACAGGGCCTCCCAAAACTTTGTCAAATTCATGGTCTAAAAGGATATAGATATTGGATGATGGTGGGAATATAGAGATCCAGTCTAGAATATTGTGTACAGAGGAAGTTCGCCCAAGGTCCTCTTTGAATTACTTGGTGAATACATCCAAGATCTTTTAGGAGTCATCGGAGGAGAGGATTCTTTTTTATATTCAAGTCCAAGATATGATTTTGAAGAAGTTCTTTTCTAGATCGGATGGATCCACATAGTCCTTTTGACCATTTGTAAAGGGCGGAATGGAGTAGCCAAAGCTTAGTTACAAGGATCTGAATAGCAGATTCGGATACTCGATAAGGCGATCAGAGACTCTCAACCATGTTGTCAAACCTAAGTTCAAGAGTCCAAAAAATTTCGAATTTGAAAGGTGAACGATGAGGGCTGCCATCGCAGGAGTTGAAGAGAACAAAATAGTGGTCAGAGATTAGAGAAGGGAGGCGATGCTGGAAAGAAAGAGGGTGCATGGTTTCACAGGAAATATTAATGAGTTTAATTTAGTAGGAGAAAGGTGAGAGATTTTGTTTGACCAAGTGAAGGCACGGTTATTTATAAGCAAGAGAAGGGTTCATGGTAAAAAGACCCAAGTTCTGGTAAAAAGACCCAGATTCGATTCCTACCATGCGCTTCCCTTTCCTATATAAATTTATCCAGGTGTATGGGGGATTGGATTAGCGAACGGCTTTACTATACCCTCCTTGGGAGTTTACTGGCCCGCCGGGTTCTCCTGGCTTTTCAAAAAAAGAAAGAGAGAAGGGTGCATGGTTTTATAATTAAGATTAACACAGTGAACAATAACTTGCATCTTAAATTTGGTTTTATAACAGAATATAGTAAAGAACCTTCATTAATAAATAAAAAAAATATCTGGTTCTTTTTACTTTTATTGTTGTTCCAACAAAAGGAAAAGGGACGATGAAACTAATTGTACTAGAAAACTATATGATGTAGTCAAATATAATTTTTTTAGTTATCCTTTCTTTAAAAAATAAAGAGATTACAAAAATAGTAGTTTGCAAGCTTATTCTATGTATAATTAAATATCTTAACTCATCAATTTTTAATCTAAAATTGATAAAGTGTTTTTACTTTTACTTATATTGTTCATCTTTTTTGCAATTAAGGATCCATGAGACTGCAAATTATCATGTGTGAAAATTAAGATTTCATTCTATTTCTACATTATGCATAACTAATCGAGCTTACTTTCAGGTTCTCTTTTAATTTTTTGGTGGGTTTTTGAAGTATATTATATGTTTTAACTTTATCAGATATATACGTGACACCAATAAATGTTTAAATGCATGTAAATAGTAAACCCTTTTAACAATGCCTTTAGAAAATACATAAAATTATCTTTTGTCTTATTCCACCTCCATTTGTTGTGATGCTTAGGAATTTTCATATCCTCTTCCTATCCGGTGAATTATGAAATACATCAAAACAAGTTAAGATTCCTATAGCTTTTCATGGTATGTTTGCCTGATTTTGACTACCTTAGCTTTGAGTTGACCAAAACAGATCGATGTTTACAATAACGTTTAGAAACAGATCCAAACGGATAAAAATATTCTTAGAAGTTTTATCCTTCTTACGTCAAAACCAATTTTTTTAATTTTTTTGGGCATTGTTAAAGGGACTTCACTTTTTGATATGATGGATTTTTCAGTAGGAGGGTCACCGAGTTGGATGTGTTTTTTTAGTATAGAGTCGCCTAGCATACTGTAAAAAATTTAATTTTTTTCGATGGAGTCTGACTTAACTTTTTGACCATTTCGTATTCAAAAGTGGAGTCCCTTTAACAATAGTCTTCTTTTGCTTGTCGAAAGTCTTCTCAAATTACAAGTGTAAATAGGTCGGACTGGATTGGACGAACATATGTATGTGTACCGCCCAATAAGAATTTGAACAGACATGGACCAGACATAGTTGAACATTGCAGTAAGAGCTAGACAATGAACGGAGAATGTACAGACAATAGAAAAACATTGGATAATCTTAGATGGATTTATTCTGTATATTTTTTTCTTGGTCTAAATCATGTCTTAAATGCCAATTGAATGACATTGGATCAGACGCTTTATAACTTCGGACCAAGCTAGAAGTCAGACATTTGTACAAAATTTACAATTCTATCTTAACTAAATTCAACCCATGAAACTTGGAAGCATATGCTTATAGCAAAGTTTCTAAAGTCCAACTAGGCCTGTTAAGGAATGCCTGAAATATTTGAAATCCGTGTGCATCTATATCCGAAAAGTGGGTAAATATTTGATATCTGGAAAAATGGATATCTGAAAATTACGGTTCGGTTTTTGTCAAGATTAAACCTAATATTTTGTGTATTTTAGTACAATGATAGACATGTCTATATTATACTATTAAATATGGGTATGAAATCCTTTGGTCATAAGCCTCCTCAAATTTGAAACTCAAAAGTCACATATAACTATTCCTTTTCCCTTTGACTTCCTAATGTAACTTTATATGGTTTTTGTCTTCTCATACTATTAAAGAGAAGTACGAAATCCTTTACACATAGGCCTTCTCAGCTTTAAACCCAAAGGTCACATGTAGTTATTCCTTTTTTCCTTTTCCCTTTGATTTCCCCATAGGCAAGTTTATGTGTTTTTTTCCTTCCCATCCAAATCACATCAACATTAAGTTAGCAATTAATGAATCTTATAGCAATCATCTGACAAACAAAATTTCAAAAGCTACACTTACGACATTTATTCTTTTGATAAATTCATAATAATTATTGCTTTATGTTTTCACAACAGTTTTCTTCCTCTTCACAATGTTCATGTCCATTATTTATTATTTCCTTAATTCAAGCTATTTCTTTTTTCATTTTTGGCCCCTAATTTTCCCCTTCTAAATATTACTTCAATCTAATATAATTCACCAACTAATGTTTAAACATTTCCATTTCTTCATATTATTACCTTAATTCAAGTAGTTGTATCTCTATCTATCTAATATACCTATTATGAAAAGTGATTAAGACGCTTTATTGGTCATGCTCTGTTTCTTTTTTCCTTTTAGGTTTCATGTGGCATCCTATAATTAACTTGGTGATCTAATCGTTGGTTAGATCAAAATCATTTATTTTTATATACACCCCCATCTTTTTTATTACATATTATTATTATTATTATTATTATTATTATTATTATTATTATTATTATTATTATTGTAGACTTCAAAGTGAGTTTATCAATATGTACATTCCTATCACTTTATTTCATTTATTCCATGTATATTCACTCCCATAACTGTCATACGAAATTTTTGTTCCTCTTCTATACTACTATATAAATGGTTCGAGCTTCATGGCATACTAATCATTTTTGTCATTTTGTTTCAAACAAAATATTTTGTTGTACTTAATCTACGTTACACATTTTCGATTTTCACCCTAAAACATTACCTTTTTTCGCAAATCACATCAATGTTAACTTATATACCTTATATCAATAATATAACAGACAAAGTTTCAAAAACTACACTTAGGCACGTTTCTTTTGATAAATTCATGGTAACTAATGCTTTATATTTTAACAATAGTTCTCTTCCTCTTTTCTATGTTTATATAAAAAAAATATTTCCTAAGTTATTTTTTTCTCCAATTCCTTTCCCTTCCATTTTGTAGATAGCTTTTACATAATATTATCACTTCCTATTTTTCACTTTCATACATATGATACAATTAAAAAATATATTCTATGTTGAAGTAATGGTTCATTCCGAATAATTTTTATTCATTCTCAACAAGCTTTTAGTCTTACTAAAATTTGTTTGAATTCATCAATAATTTTCACTTCTTGTTCTTCTAAAATTTTATATTATTTTATTCACGTTTTGCAAAGATTATGTTTCTATGCATTGCTTTTAATTTACTATTTTGATTGAAGTTTTGTCTAAAATCCTACAAAAAACATTAGCTTACTTGATCGACCGAGCTTGATTTAAAGGTTTGATTTTTATTTTATTAATTACTTTTTATTCAATTTGAGGTTGAAATTGTTTTTTGAACTCTAGATTAATGATTTCAGGTCCTTCGTCAATTTTTGTATCCAATTTTTTTTCTTATTTTTGTTTTAATCTACATTATTATGAATACTATTTCATTCGTATTTTGCATGGGATTATATAGTTTATTAATACATGGATACCATAGAATCTTTGGTTGTTTTGTAAAATCTATTATAGGTTCATGTCAAAACATGTATTTACCATGCTTCTTCAATTCTATTATATGGAAAGCTTATCCTACCTTTAATGTTGTCCAAAATTCTTAATTCTCATAATTTATAGCTTAAATTTTACAATAAAGTCCGTCTATCCCTTCCAAATTTTATACCGAACATTTAAATTAGCATCATGCTCATTTAGAAAATACATGCTACATAATATTAGCATGCATTTTTTACTCTTATCCTCCATTGAAAAATAAACCCATATGTTTCCTCCCGCCTCTTCCTCTTTCAGTACCTTTGACTTTTTTGTAGACCCATTTCAGATTAAATGTAATTTTAGTTCAAACCAGAAGTTTTATTTCTACTTGTGGAACAATATTAATCACTTTTACTAAATTTTATCCTCGTACTAAAACCAGGTTTGTCACTTACTCCTTACAAATTGATTTATTTATAACGCAAAAAACTCTCTATTTTCCTAATTTAAATCCATTCCATTAATCTGTATATTATTATATGTCTATATTCTATCATTCATTTATCTGTTCAATTTATCTATCCATCCATCATATAAGATTTATCATTTGTTCTAATTTACTGCTAGACCATACCACGTTCTCACCATAATTCAAGAAATAATTTGCACTTTTTGTTCAATTATATTTATATCTCCATATATTTTATATTTATCTGTAGTGTAATTTAATAGACTACGAAATATTCATAGGCGACACACATTCATGATTATTACCAAAGTCTTGGTGATCATACGCTACAATATGGTAATTATCCATTATGTTTATGAAGTTTTTCTACAACAATCCTAGTTTGGAGATTATCAGTTGATATTAAATTACAATGGTAGTTATAATTTAATGTAGTGAATTAAAATAAATAAGAGATTTTTTAATTGTTTATTTGGAATAAACAATAAAATGTTCGGAATTTAAAATGAGAAAAATAAATTTTGGAACTTTATTTTATTCATTTTGGTTAATAATGATTGGAAATTGGGTTTTATTTGGAGAAAATGCAATAATTGAATTAATTATTGGCAATTACTTGTTTTAATAATTTTTAAAAGAAGAATGTGATTTTTAGAGGTTGTTTATCTGAATAAAAGGATGGAAATTGGTTTAAAAATGTGTTTTAATTCTAAAGGGTTTAAAATGGTTTGTGAAATTTTTATAAGTAAGAAAGTGATTTTTGTTGAATTTTGGAAGTTAAAAATGTAGACTTTTACATTTATTAGGTGAAAATTGTGTATTATTGTGAAATAAAGGATATTAATATTAATGTTTTAAAAATAAAAATTAATCCTTTTTATACTGTAAAATAATTTATTTCATGCGTATGTAAATTTAAAAAAAAAATTGGTTGAAAATTGAAAGGAAAATGACTTTGTTTTATAATATAGTGTAATATATGTGTGCATTTAATTTAAATGTTGATTAATTAACTAAGGCCACCATATTTTATTTTAATTAATGCGTCCATAAGCCCATTTAGTCCAAACCAGAATTGAGAAAAATAATTAAAGAGATGCCTATACATTCAAAAACAATTATCTCTTCTCCTCCAATTGTCTGTAGGAAGAAAGCACCGTTTTCTTAACTCCAAAGCTTTCAAATTCAAACCTTTTACAAACAAGTTGCTGTTTTTATCAATTTAGAGTGAAACTAAAGGGTAATCGCATTCCAAAACCTTATTATCCCATCAAAATCTTGTTTTTAGAAGAGTTGGTTGTTAATTTCTTCCTTTCCTGTTGCATGTGTTTGTCTTGAGTTCTAGCAAGTTAAGAGAAGCTCCTTCTTTCCAAAAGCAAGCAACTTTCCTCCAAATCTCCGAGTTTGTTCTCTAATAGAAAAGGTGATTTTGTCATCTCACATTTTTAGTTCAAGCCAGCCTGCTAATGCAAAAATCTGAAAGAAAATAGCCTCTGTATACGTATATTTCCCTGTTACTTGTTTTATTGAATTTCTTGTTTCTAGTTGCCACTTTGGATGGCCATAACTTCTTGGTTTTAGCTCAAATTGCTGCTTGATCTTTTTCGAAGTGCAGTTTAATTGTTAATATTATTGCATGTCAAATTTCATCTCAAAATATTGCTGTTTGATAAGTCATTTTGCTCCTAGAAAATTAGCACATGCTAGAAAAAGCGACAAAAACAATATCCATAACCTGGCTCGACAGGGAGGTCGAACCAGTACCTCACCAGGTCGACCGATCTGTCAACCTAGTCCCCTTAGGGGTCGATCTGGTGGTCGACCTGATGATGTATGGGTGTTGACCTCCTGGTCGGCCCACTCTTGTATGTGTGGCCTTACTATCTTGTGCTTTTCGCAGCATTTAGCCTACTTATGCTATGGCTTTGAACATCATTTCTTTAGTAATCTTGTGATTTTTTGAATATCTTGAGAGCTACGATGTCCATCAATGGACTAGCCAAGTTTTGATGAGTTTGTAATTCAAATTTGAGTTGAATTCGAATTGAGTTTAGATTGAATTTGTACTGAAATTAAGTTGAGTTCGAGTTATCGGTTTTAGGTATTTTCTTTGTTTTTCATGGTTTTCGAGCACGATTTTCTCCATATGATTTTGAATTAATTTTTAAATAAATTGGCATTTTAAATAATTATTATATAATATTTTTAAATTATTTTTGAGCTATACAGTCTACATATTCTCTATAATAAGGGAATTTTCAAGGTTTGGTTCCAAATACGATTTCGAAAATTTGTTTTAAAAGCTTGTTTTCTCAAGTAAATTATTTTATATATATAATACACGTTTTTGCACTATTTGAGAGAATGAGATGGAGAACTAAATGATTTGGTAAACACGTGCGTTCATCTTATTAGTTAATTCTCGACTTGTCCGTTTGATCGTTTTGACCTTTGGGTCGATTTTACCGATGAGATGAGGTAAACTTTTTACTACTTTGAGAGTGAAATTTACTATCGGTTAGTAAACCATTTAGTGCAAATGTGTGGTATGGGATACACGTTAACACTGTTTAGGTTCCTATCCGAGAGTTTGTGACATATTTCTCTAAGAGATGTATTTGCCAATACTGGACCTTCAGGTCATTTGTCCTTCGGAATGTTTGTCTAAGAGACCTTTATCGTTGCGACGTATTTGTCCTTCGGAATGTTGTCCTTCTGGATGTTTGTCTAAGAGATGTATTTGTTTGTCCTTCGAGACGTTTATCTAAGCGACGTGGCGCCTTATTTTGGGAGAACTGTACTTGGCGACCTTCGGCCATAAGCACGTGCTATATCTTTGGGATTATTTCAATGATTTCCTTGTGATTTTATGAGTGTATCAACTTTTTACATTATTGGCCATTTAAGCCATTTGAGAAATTATATACGGTGATTGCATCTTTGAAAATTGAACTCCTTATCGAGTTCTATATTTGAGATTTGGGTTTACCAACACTTGGTGCTTATTTGAGATTTGTACTCTCCTATTTGAAGATATATGAGATTGCCATTTTTGGCGTGTTTTTTGTTTTTAGAATTCTCTATTTAGAGAATATTTTTGTGATTGCCATTTATGGCAAGTTTTGTATTTGAGATTTGGGATTCCCCTACTTTGGAGATATGATTCATAGAAACCATTTTAGTGGCTTTTGGGATTTCGCCGATGATATGAGGCATTTATTATACTTAGTGTTATTTGGTGAGTTTACCTATTTCGAGGACATACACTTAGTGTAATTACCTTATTTGAAGTAATGCTCTTATTATTGTTTCTTCTCATTCGAAAGGATATCTTACCCTTTACCTTATGCTCATATTATCATTTATCCTTATAAACTAATTTGTTTAGCTAGACTAACCCGTGTATTATATACTCAGGTCATACCGAGGTGTTTCGGGTTAGGTACTCTTATGGACTTAGCCTATTCTGCTTTTGCATGGACTTATCTGCTAGCCCTTTTTTGTTGTAGTCTTTGTGTCGCTACTCTGGTATGTATATTGTTTTGACTCATGTGTATATTTTGGTCATCATAACATTTATGATGTATTATTTGTATTGTATTGGGATGTATCAGTATATATGTATATATATCTATTTGTTGTTCTATGATGTGTTATGCATTTGAGTTATTGTATTTTGTTCTGATAGATCCTATAGCTACCTGTAGTTTTGTACTAAGAATTTATTGAATATGTCGCTCCGCTTGAGAATGGAAAAAAATATAAAGCACTAATCGACGTATTCAATAGATATTTAAAACGAGACTATAGATGGTCCTCCTAACCAACTCTATTCTCCGCATTAGCAGACGGTATTACCTAGTAATACTCTTTGCTAATGTGGGTCTCGGGGTGGGGCGTCATATCTTGATATTAAAGCTGATTTCAAAACAAAATATGATAGATACAGAACAAAAACATATATCACGGTACATCCAAGTATAATATGAGTGTTACAAATTCCATAATCATCATGCCCTTTATCTTATCGTGTCCTTTGAGATTGAAGTTTGGGATATGCCAAGGAATATTTTTATTCTGTAGTATTCCAAAAATAGAATTGATGACATATTATCTTAGGAGTAATCCAAATTATGATTGTCTTATTTGAGTCCTCTTCAATACGGGTGCTTGACACTAATCCATATTGGAGGAGTTTGTTGATGCTTTTGGATGTTTTTGTCTTGTTCTTTTGTGAGGATTGCGAATCAATTGAGGGGATCCGCAATATTTGGCATGATGTATGAGGATTTAGGATTGTTGATTATAGCTTACCTTTTCGTGCGAATTAGCACACCCTTTTCTACACAGAGTTTGGAGTGTTTGAGATGAAGTGGACTGCCTATTATCAAGCCACATTCTATGATTCGAAGAATCATATGTTAGGTATCCTTATTCAGTTAAGTTGTTGTTTCTTGTTCTTCAGAATGTTAATGATAATTCCGAAGTCTCTATATTCACTCTTGAGTTTCGAGATGTTGATGATATATGTTGAATTTCAGTCATTATGACTCTGTTGATTTCTGTGAGTTTGTTTCGGGAATGACACCTAATCGGGCAATCGAATATGGTATTGACTTCATTCCTGGTTCTTAGTCTTTCATTCATCCTCCCATGAGGATGTCCACTATAGAAATAAGGTGATTCATTGAATTTGATATTGCCATTCTTACCCCTTTTGAGGTATCCACTATGGATACTCGATTGTTGATATACTTTATGGTATTACTTCACTTGAAGTAATGATTTGTTGTTAATGTTACTTCTCATCATTCGAGAAGATATTTTACCCTTACTTTTATATCTCATTTATCTCTTTTTAATCTATTGATTGGTGCTAGGGTCATTCCTCAACTTGACCCTACACTGATTGTTCATGAGCTACGAGTCGCGGAGGATAGCGTTACTCTTACCGCATTCCGCACTTGTTATGAGTCTTTTGAGTGGTTCGTTATACTGTTCGGAATAATGAACACTCCAGTCTATTCCATCCATCTTGAGGATCGAGTATTCTGGGAATATCTTGATGAGCTCTATTTGTGTCCCTTGATTTTGAGAATAAGTAATAAATCGTGTTTTCGAATTTTTCAAAAATTAAAGATATGTTTCTAAGAGAAATTGAATTTTGTTTCTGGGGAAAAACAAAGAATATTTTGAGTATTATATATGAGGTATTTCTTTTTAAAGAAAATTAATTTTTGTATTGGGTTATCCGTCTAGTGCTTTAAGAATTCTGGTGGACGCGTTTGGCCAACGTTATCGATAGGAATTTCCTAAATGCTGTATGAGACAGTCAAACACGGTTAATTGAGTTTATGTAAGTAAAGTTTGGGAATAATCAATATGGTGGAGTATTAATTTTTATTTTGAATTTTTAATGAAGCCATTGAACCATAGTGAGTGTTAGAGGAGTGGCGTGGCAGTTCGTTTGATCAACTCTACAGCTAATCGATGGGGTAATTCACTATAAATCAATGGCGAGGCAATACCCTTATATTATTTGAAATTTGAGAGATTGAATATGGTAATTTGGGTAAGTAAAAGTGAATAATTCTAATCAAGAGGATGTCTTAATCAGAAGAAAATACCATTTGATACTTTGATTAATAAAATGATGTATTTAAGGTAAAAGAATACTTTGGCCCGAAAAATTAAAATATTAAATGAATATTTTAGTACAAGTTATTAATGATGACTATAGAAAAAAAATTTGACACTTAGTTATTTAAGTAATAGTAGAGGATGGATATTAAACTCCATCTTAAGAGAAAATAAAGAATTTTTAGTTTAGAACATTTAGTATAAATTTGTGAGCTAGTTTTTGTTTTAAACTTAAATGGCATTAAAACTTATCGGTTTGAAATTGCAAAATTATTCTGAAAACAAGTTTGAATAAATTATCAACTTTAATTAGTTTTATGTTGATAATTAGATGGAAATTTAATTTTTGTGACAAGTGGAAATTTGAATTTGGATTATTTTGATAAATGAACAATTCATGTGGTATAATCATTTTAAATTATGAGAATAATTTTAAACTTTATATATATATCCCAAAATTTATTTTGATGGATAATCAATAATCATCTCTTGATAATGAAAGAGATTAGTTATCTCTTACAAAATGAGTTTTCAAGATAATTGTTTTAGAGTAGATTTTGGAAAGTAATGAAAATATTTCCACTTAATAAAATGTTTTATGATGATTACATAAATTTGATCATAATTTTGTATGTCTTAGCTTTGCGGGAAAAAGAAAATCATTTAATTATGATTTTAAAAAAAGCTTGTTTGAAAATGTAGTTTGAGCTTAAAATGGTTTGGGTAAATTTCGAATTTTAAACTGATTTATAAGCTGAAATTTTGTTTGAAAAATTGTTGCACTAAAACAGTGATAACTTGAGATTTTAACTCCAAATGAGTTCAATCTTTTTTTGAATGAAAGCGCTTTTAGTAAGCTATAAATTTTCTTTCTACCACTTTGGAAGATTTTAAATTTAATTCATTTTAAAATAGGTTTGAAAGTGGATAGGAAATTCTGCCCTATTACAAAATTCTCTAAGATTTAAGCTGAAAGTAAATTTAACATAACTTTCAAACTGTAAATTCGATATTGATGATCTTTATATTTTTGGAAAGCTTAGACTGAGTACAAAAAATTTCATTTTATAAAAATTTTCATATTTTGTGGTTTGTTGTTCAAAACTTACCTTCTTTACCGCAGATCTAAAATGAAATTGATCTATTTCCCCTTAGTAATTAAATGTAGCACATCTTATCTGTGAACATGAACTAATATCATCTATTTGAGTTAAGTACGGGTGAAAAGAGGACATTTGGACTATATTTCGAGAAAAAAGATAATATATAAGATTGCGCAAACTCGCTTAAAAATGCTAAAAATAAATGTATGTTTTCGGATTAATTTTAAGAATTACATAATGGTATATTTTGTGTTTTCGACCTAATGGTCAATGTATATTATATAAATCATTTTTATAATATTGTATACAGCCCTCCATATAAAGGAGACCACGCCGATTTTTTCGGAAATTTCAAAACTTAAAAAATTTGAGAAACAAACTGAAAAAAAATATAATATATGTTGCAAACTAGAGAATAACTATGAAATAATTAGAGAATAAATAACTTAAACTTTATTTACTCTAATGAAAAGTAACGAATTTAAATTAAAAATCTAAGTAAGAAGCTTTGGAAATTTTCAAGTATTGAAAATTGAGAATTTTAAATCTTTAAGATAATAGATTGGAAAACTTTAAGAATATTTGATTTGTGAGAGAGAGTTTAAATATTTATTCCTTGAGTCTTAACTTGCCTTTGTGCAATTATTTTACGACTTTCATTTATGTAGTCGTATGAGTTTGGTGGTATTGGGGGAAAACCACCTACCTCTTATAGGGTTTTCTTTCCGTGATAGTTGTCAATTTAATATTGGTATGACCCCCTTTATAGTGTTATATGGAAAGTCGTATTGGTTATCATCTTGTGGGATGGAGTTCGAGATAAAGTTGTGACTGAATCCCGACTCTGTTCATTAAGCTTCTTAGGAATCGATCTCACCCGATCTATCTATAGCGTAACATCATATCCTTGTTTTGCTTCGAAGGTGAAACACCTTCGAAATAGGGATGTATTGCTCGTAGGAATTCAATGGTCCGTAAATCTCAGTAATTCCACTTTGGAAACCATAAAATTAATCAAGCAAGCCTTATCTCGATTTTCTACCGTTCTATTTTAAGAGTGAGAGAATTTTTAAATTCGAGCTTGTTTATTTATCTTTTGCTTGATGAAATAATTATGTTGAATACAAAGGTTTCCCTGGAAACTGCAAAAACGCGATTTTGTTAAGGGTGGAGTTTGTAACAACCCTGGTTTTGAAGATTACCTGTTAATATTAAATTATAATGGCAGTTATAATTTAATATTATGAATTAAAATAAATAGGATATTTTTAAATTGTTTATTGGGAATAAACAATAAAATGTTTGGAATTTAAAATGAGAAAAATAAATTTTGAACTTTATTTTATTCATTTGGGTTAATAATGATTGGAAAATGGGTTTTATTTAGAGAAAATGCAATAATTGTATTAATTATTGCCAATTGCTTCTTTTAATAATTTTTAAAAAAGGAATGCGATTTTTATAGGTTACTTATCTAAATAAAAAGATGGAAATTGGTTTTAAAATGTGTTTTAATTGTAAATTTCAGTTTAAAATGGGATGTAATATTTTTCTAAGAAAGCGATTTTTGTTGAATTTTGGAAGTTAAAAATGTAAAATTTTACATTTATTAGGTGAAAATTGTGTATTAGTGTGAAATAAAGGATTTTAATAATAATGTTTTAAAAGTAAAAATTAACACTTTTTATAGTGTAAAATAATTTATTTCATGTGCATGTAAATTTACAAATTTTGTTTGTTGAAAATTGAAAGGAAAATGACTTTGTTTTATAATATAGTGTAATATATGTGTGCATTTGATTTAATTGTTGATTAATTAACTAAGGCCACCATATTTTCTTCTAATTAATTGGTCCATAAGCCCATTTAATCCTAACCAGAATTGAGAAAATGAAGTAAAGAGATGCATGTACGTTCAAAAACAATTATCTCTTCTCCTCCAATTGTCTATAAGAAGAAAGCACCATTTTCTCAACTCCAAAGCTTTTCAAATTCAAATCTTTTTCAAACAAGTTGCTTTTTTTATCGATTTAGAGTGAAACTAAAAGGTAATCTCATTCCAAAACCATATTATCCCATCAAAATATTGTTTTTAGAAGAGTTGGCTGTTAATTTCTTCCTTTATAGGCGCATGTGTTTGTCTTGAGTTCTAGCAGGTTAAGAGAAGCTCGTTCTTCCCAAAAGCAAGCAAATTTCCTATGATTCTCCAAGTATTTTCTCTAATAGCAAAGGTGAGTTTGTCATTTCACATTTCTAGCTGAGGCTAACCTGCTAATGCAAAGATCTGAAAGAAAAATAGCCTCTGTATACGTATATTTCCCTGTTACTTGTTTTATTGAGTTTCTCATTTCTAGTTGCCACTTTGAGTGGCCATAACATCTTGGTTTTAGCTTGAATTGCTATCATATCTTTTTCAAAGTGTATTTTAGCTGTTAATCTTGTTGCATGTCAAATTTCATCTCAAAATATTGTTGTTTAATAAGTCATTTTGCTCCTAAAAAATCAGTACGTGCTAGAAAAAGCGACAAAAACAATATCTGTAACCTGGGTCGACGGGGAGATCGACCCAGTACCACACCACGTAGACCGGCTTGTTGACCTGGTCCACTTAGGGGTCGACCTGATGATGTATGGGTGTCGACCTCCTGGTCGACCCATTCTTTTATATGTGGCCTTATTATCATGAGCTTTCGTAGCATTTAGCCTACTTATGTTATAGCTTTGGACATCATTTCTTTAGTAATCTTGTGATGTTTTTGAATATGTTGAGAGCTATGATGTCCATCAATGGGCTAGCCAAGTTTTTGAGAGTTTGTAATTCAAATTTGAGTTGAATTTGAATTGAGTTTGGATTGAATTTGTATTGAAATTAAGTTGAATTCGAGTCATCGATTTTGAGTATTTTCTTTCTTTTTCATGGTTTTTGAGCACAATTTTCTTCAAATGATTTTGAAATAATTTTTAAAATAAATTGGCATTTTAAGTAATTATTATATAATATTTTTAAATTATTTTTGAGCTATACATTCTATATATTCCTATAATAAGGGAATTTTCAAGGTTTGATTCCAAATACAATTTCAAAATTTTGTTTTAAAAGCTTGTTTTCTCAAGTAAATTATTTTATATATATAATACACGTTTATGCACTATTTAAGCGAATGAGAAGGAGAATTAAACGGTTTGGTAAAACACATGGCATGGGACAAGTCCGTTTATCTTATCAGTTAATTCCTGACTTGTCTGTTTGATAGTTTTGACCTTCGGGTCGAGTTTACCAATGAGATGAGGTAAACTTTTTTACTGCTTTGAGTGTGAAATTTACTAGTGGTTAGTAAACTATTTAGTGCGAACGCGTGGTATGTGACACATGTTAACACTGTTCGGGTTCCTATCTGAGAGGTTGTGACACGTTTGTCTAAGAGACGTATTTGCCAGTACTGGACCTTTGGTTCATTTGTCCGTCGAGATGTTTTTCTAAGAGACTTTTGTCATTGCGACATATTTGTCCTTGGGATGTTTTCCTTTGGGATGTTTGTCTAAGAGACGTATTTATTGTCCTTCAGGACGTTTGTCTAGGAGACATGGCGCCTTATTTTGGGAGAACGGTACTTGATGGGCTTCGACCATAAGCACATGCTATATCTTTGAGATGATTTCATTGATTTCCTTGTGATTTTTTCGAGTGTATCGCCTTGTTACATTATTGGCCATTTGATCCGTTCGAGATATTATATATGGCAATTACATCTTTGGAAATTGAACTCCTTATCGAGTTCTATAGTTGAGATTTGGGTTTGAAAACACTTGGCGTTTATTTGAGATTTATACTCTCCTATTTGGAGATATATGAGATTGCTATTTTTGACGTATTTTGTGTTTTGAAACTTCTCTATTTAGAGAATATTTTTGTGATTGCCATTTATGGCGAGTTTTGCATTTAAGACTTGGGATTCTCCTATTTTGGAGATATGGTTCGTAGAAACCATTTTAGTGGCTTTTGGGATTTCGCCGTTGATATAAGGCATTTATTATACTTAGTGTTATTTGGTGAGTTTACCTATTTCGAGTACATACACTTAGTGTAATTACCTTATTTGAAGTAGTGGCATGCTCATATTATTGTTTCTTCTCATTCGAGAGGACATCTTACCCTTTACCTTATGCTTATATTATCACTTATCCTTATAAACTGATTTGTTTAGCTAAACTGGCCCGTGTATTTTATACTCAGGTCAAACTTAGGTGTTTCAGGTTAGGTACTCTTATGGACTTAGCATATTCTACTTTCGCAT
This sequence comes from Allium cepa, assembly GCA_030765085.1. Classification (NCBI taxonomy): domain Eukaryota; kingdom Viridiplantae; phylum Streptophyta; class Magnoliopsida; order Asparagales; family Amaryllidaceae; genus Allium; species Allium cepa. The sequence continues at coordinate 611,959,850 of CM060934.1, forward strand.
GAACTTATCTGCTAGCAATTTTTGTTGTAGTCTTTTTGTGTTACTCTGATATGTATATTGTTTTGACTCCTGTGTATATTGTGGTCGTCATACCACTTATGATGTATTATTTGTATTATATTAGGATGTATCATTATATGTATATATATATATATATCTGTTAATTCTTCTGTGATGTGTTATGCATTTGAGTTGTTGTATTTTGTTCTGATAGATTCTATAGCCACCTGTAGTTTTGTATCAAGCATTTATTGGATATGTCGATCCACTTGAAAAAAGAAAAAAAAATATAGAGCGCTAATCGACATGTTCAATAGATATTTTAGACAAGACTATAGATGGTCACTCCTGACTGGCCCTATTCTCCGCTTTAATAGACAGTATTACACAGTAATACTCTTTGTTAATGTGGGTCACGGGGTGGGCGTCACATTTGCACTGTTACGTTGTTTAAACTTTTTTGCAACGTGAGAATAGTTTTCAATTGCTATAAATTAGAGATATATTTATTCATAATGGTTATAATCATAACAAATATTGTTATCATGCAATAGATAAAAAAAATCAACTGCTTTAAATTTTGATTAGTTTGAATTCAAGTTCATTTTAAACTGAAGAATAAATTACATACCAAGTTAGTTTATTGCTAATTATTTAATCAGTTGATTTTTTTTATTTTTTTATCAACAATATTTTAAGTGCATAATAGCTGTAGAAGCTTCTATTGTTATATAAAATCTGCTACAAATAAAGTAAAGCTATTTCCTCTTTCTCACGTTTTATATCAAATTTCATTTTCATATTTTTGTTTTTATTAATCTGACAATGAATTAGGGAACCTCTATTTATTTTTTAGGCCTTAACTAGTTTGTTAATACATATATACCAAAAATAAGCGTTTTTGTACAGTCAAATTGAGGTAAAGTTGATCTTTATTTGATACTGAAATGTAAGTCTATAAAAAATTGATTTGGAAGAAAAAAAATTATATCTGAAGTAAAAAAATTATTTGGATTTGAATTTCACCCTATAGTTGGGGTAAATTATAAATGTATAAGCAATACTTACATTTTGTCTTTAAAAGATAATACTAAAATATGTTAAATTTTAGTTTTAAATATGATCTTTTGAAACATACTTATTTTAAAATGTTGTTTAATATACTATGCAATGTTCATATGCAACACACATTTATGGTTATCATCGAATTCTTAAAGATCTTAAGATAGAATGAGGTATTTTTTTTGAACTTTTATGAAGTTCATTTTATTTTATGTTGTTTTCATTTTTTGCAGTTTGAAAATGCATACAAATAATTATAAAATTAGAGATGTAGTTATTCACAATAGTTATAAGTAAACTATTTTTACATAGGAAGGATCATATCAAATATTATCATCATGGAAAAAGTATATGAATTAATTACTTTTAATTTTGATCAATTTGACTTCAAAGTACTTTGAGAATTAAACTATAATTCATACTAATGAGAGAATTAATTAAATAATAATTATATTTAATGTTAGTAAATTATTTAATTAATATGTAATCAATTGATTATTTTTATTTATTTCCTTTTATCATTAACATTTCGGATGAAAACTCTACGAAGTAACATGTAACATGAATTGTTCTACAAATAAATAACTATAATATAGAGATAAAGTTATCCATTATGGGCATAAGTGAACTTTTTAAACATTAAGGATCATATCAAATATTATTTTCATGCAATAAATATAATAAATTATTTGCCTTTTAGTTTGATCAATTTGGAATTCAAAATAATCAGAGAATTGTATTCTAATTCAATTTAATGACAGAGTTAATTACATAGTAAATCTCTTTAATCTAATCAATTATAAATATAATATGTTACCAGTTAACTCTTTTTATTTATTTCCTTTTATAAGCAATCAATAACATTCAACATACATAACACAATGCAGAAACAGGTACCAAGAAGTGTTTTGTGAATTTAACAAATGTTTCCACGATATAACAAATGCATGTATCAAAGAAAAATAATAACACCGGACCTCATTTTCTATTTTTTAAAATCCTTTACTTGACTTCAAAAATTATGTACAAAAAAATTCAAATTTTCGAGAATAAATATAGCTATAAATAATTTCCTTGAACAAAGACATACCAAACTAATATTAGGGTAAAATTTGCTTAAAAATAGAAATATTACAGTCACTTATAATGACATATGATTACATGATATTTTAATGGCTAGCTTTGTTACTATATTTTCTTATGTCATTCGAACTTCTAGTTATTTTCAATACGATCTCATCTAAAGTATTTTATGAATATCTACACGTGTATCTCATGGTGATAATATTTCGCTTTGAATTATGCTAAATTTCATACTGTTTTAGTTATTATACAGTGGTATGATTATTTGAAGTAAATGTTAAAATTATTTAGCTATTCTATATATTAGAATATAATGTCCTCGAGTGGTAGTAGCTTATATGGTTATGACATTAGAGATAATAAAGTGGTGCAAGGATCGATCACCAATGATAAAACTAAATCAATTTTTGAATTACACAAAGTGGAGGGACTTTCTGGTGGACTCACTCAAGAGTTTATAAAACCGTCCAGTTTACCTTGATGCTCAAAAATAATATACTACAAAATGTACTTATATTTCTTACATTATAATATGCTATATCAATTAAAAATATAACCATTGATGCCACTAAAAGATTTTTCTAATTTAATTAGTATTAGTTTGTGACAATACATGTACTAATGCAAAGGTTAGAATAATGTTGATTTGAACCAGTTTCGAAAAGTTATTTCACATGTAGCATGGTCTCTTTATTCCATACATGGAATACTATTATTGTACCGAATGCGTGCATATTTGAACTTATACTTCATATAAGATGAATTCATTTTGAACCTGTTCATCACTTAATTTAATAAGCACACTCAATGATGTAATGCTACCAAGTAGAGAATAGTTGACATACGATGTTAACTTTTTTTGTATTTCCATAATTCTCTAAAAAAAAAATTGTAGTGTCATGTGTGCTTCAGGATTATCTAAGCGGATTAATTGATAAACATTTATATTGGTGCTCAATAAATAAACTAATCGAAGTAAATTCAATCCATAAATATTCATTTTCATCTTCATATGGCTAAAAAATAAAAACATACCGCTATACAAAATTTCGGTGAAGCCTGTGTGCGTAGCATGGATTCCCACTAGTGTTTATTTATTTGTTCAGTTGATAGCTTGTATATTAACAGGAAATAACAAGTCAGATAACAAGACTTTGTCAAGTCATTCTATCTCCTTTATTTACTATTGATTTCCTTATTTTGCTACAGTTTGAAATGGTCATGTATTTTAAACTTTAAACTATCTGTACTTGTATTGTGAGGCTATATATATATATATATATATATATATATATAGCTATGATGGAAGCTGAATAAATGCAGAGAGAGAGAAGCAATAATATTTTCTTCATGGTATCAGAGCAGTAACGACACCTATATTCAAATAAATAAATAAAAATGTCAGTATCTCCTTCCTCATCCCTTTATTCCATCCCTACCACTAACATCCACCACATAGTTTCAGTGAAACTTGACAGCACAAACTATGTGCTTTGGCGTGCTCAATTCCTCCCTCTTCTCCGTGGCTATAAACTAATGAAGTACGTTGATGGCAGCTACCCATGCCCCACGTCCAAAGCCAAAGACGACAGTTCCTCAGATTCCGAGTATGATGCTTGGCAACAACAAGACCAAGTCCTACTTAGTTGGATTCTCTCCTCTCTATCTGAATCTATTCTAGCCAGTGTTGCTAGATATAAAACTTCACAAGAAGTTTGGACAGCCATAGAAAAACTATGTGCGTCTAAATCTCAAGCACGTACCATGCAGCTCCAAAATGAGCTAAGGCACATGCGCAAAGGAGACAAGACCATGAGTGAATATTTGGTTCAAGCTCGTTCCATAGCTGATCTTCTTGCTGCCTCCGGACAAGCAATACCAGATCCGACGTTTCAACAACTCATTCTCATGGGATTGGAATCAACTTATGATCCGATAGTGACCACCTTGTCTGCTACTATTGATAATATCTCTTACTCCATGGATGATTTTCAAGCACATCTCCAAGCTTTTGAATTGCGCATTCAAGCACAGCAAGCTTCACTTTCCCTTCAGCCTGATGCCAACATAGCCACCACCAATCAGTTTTCTCGTGGACGTGGTGGTCGTTTCGGTCAAGGAAGACGTGGTAATGGCGGTCGATCAACTGTAAATCGTCACCCTAATACTTCATTACAAGGACCATGTCAAATATGTGGAAAACGAAATCATACAGCTCAACGATGTTGACATCGGTTTGATCAAACCTTCGCTACTCAAGACTACAGACCTCCACAACAAAATCAAAATCCTACGCAACAACCACACACAAATACAGCCTATGTTCTTCACTCGGATAACAATCATCATGGTCAGTGGATACCAGACAGTGGTGCCTCTACTCATGTAACCGGGGATCTTCAGAACTTGCATATTCACAATCCTTATGAGGGACCCGATCAAGTTTGTGTAGGTAATGGTTCCAGCCTTCCTATAACTAATATTGGTAAGACCATCTATCGTTCAAATTCTCGTACATTTACTATGAATCCAGTTCATTATGTTCCTTCACTCAAAGCAAATTTGCTTTCTGTTTCTCAATTCTCTGCTGAAAATAATGTCTGTTTTGAATTTCATCCAACTTATTTTCTTGTGAAGGATCGTCATACGGGGAAAACAGTGTTGCAAGGGCTAATTAAAGACGGGCTCTACTATTTCACCAATGCTCGTGATTTTTCTAATTCTATTTCTTCAGCATTTTTGTCTAATAAGTGTACGTTGGATGTTTGGCATCAGCGATTAGGACATCCTATGTTTAGAATTTTCAAACATATTGTCTCTAATTTTTCCCTTCCAGTTTGTAATAATAAAATCAGTTGTTGCAACTCCTGTCATGTCAGTAAAAGTAGAAAACTTCCATTCCATGATAGTTTAACTACTTATTCATCTCTTTTGCATTTGATAGTCTCAGATTTATGGGGACCTTCACCTATCATATCTAAAGACGGTTTCCGTTACTACTTACTATTAATGGATGTATTTAGTCGTTTTATTTGGATATTTCCTTTACGTCAAAAGTCTGAAGCATTGGCTGTATTTATCAATTTCAAAAACAAGATTGAAAACTTACTCAACACAAAGATAAAAAAATTTCAATCTGATAATGGTACCGAATATCGAAAATTCACAACTTTTCTTGAAGCAAATGGTGTTTATCATAGATTCTCTTGTCCACACACCGCCGAGCAAAATGGACTAGCTGAGAGACGTCATCGACACATACGAGAAACTGGTACTGCCCTTCTCTCTCAAGCTAGTCTTCCTGAACGATTCTGGGTCGAAGCTTTTCAAACTGCATGTTATTTATTAAATAGATTACCCTCTCCGGTTACAGAAAATAAATCACCATTTCATATATTGTTTGGTACCATTCCCGACTACAGCATTCTACGAGTCTTTGGCTGTTTATGCTATCCTCATTTAAAACCATATGCTGAACACAAATTAGCACCAAGGTCATTACCTTGTGTATTTATTGGATATCATTCTGCATACAAGGGTTATCTTTGCTTTCACATCCCTTCAAATCGTTTATACATCTCACGACATGTGTCTTTTGTAGAGAGCATATTTCCCTTTGCAAATACAGCTAATACACCATGTGATGGAACCTTCAGATCGACTAATATTCCCATTATATTTCAGCCTCCCACTATGCCTACACTACCAACAGTACCAGCTTCTTCTACTACATATTTTCCTAGTTCCCCTCCTCCTAATATGCTTGCTGAAGCTATTTGTCCTGAACCAAATTCACATGCTTCAACTACCTCGATACCACCAGCACATACATCTCCATCAATTCCTTTATCACCGCAAATTGAACCTGCACCAACTCCAACAACAGATTTAGTGCCAACACAACCTTTGCTGTCTTCATCACCACAAACCGAATCTTCACAACCTGCACCAACTCCAACAGTGGATATAGTGCCCACACACCCTATGCAAACACGTTCAAAAGATGGCATATTCAAGCCCAAGATTTATACAGCAACCAAACACCCAATGCCTAATCTTCACCTCCAAGAACCAAGCAGTTACACCCAAGCTCTCAAACATAAAGAATGGCGGCAAGCTATGGACACTGAAATCAATGCACTACTTCGCAATGGAACATGGACCCTAGTACCTCCAAAACAAGAAATTAATATTGTCGGCTGCAAATGGATATATCGAATCAAAAGAAAAGCAGATGGTTCAATCGATCGTTATAAAGCTCGACTGGTGGCTAAAGGTTTTCATCAGCAACCAGGCATTGACTTCAATGAAACGTTTAGTCCCGTCGTCAAGTTTTGCACCATACGGACAGTGCTCACTATTGCTCTCTCTAAAGGATGGTCGATTCGACAACTTGACGTTCAAAATGCATTCCTTCATGGTTATCTTCAAGAAGAGGTTTATATGCATCAACCACCTGGATTTATTGACAAACAGCATCCTTCCTTTGTTTGTCGGCTACACAAATCCTTGTATGGCCTCAAACAAGCACCACGAGCATGGTATCACCGACTTAGCTCTCATCTTCTTCATTTGGGCTTTCAAATTTCTCATGCAGATTGCTCCTTGTTCATTAAACATGATACTGGTTTAACCATTTATGTTTTGGTGTATGTCGATGACATCATTGTCACAGGCTCTTCTGATGCAGGTATTCACTCACTTATTAAATCATTGAATTCTTCTTTCGCAATCAAGGATCTTGGACCTTTGAACTATTTCCTTGGTATTGAAACTATAAAAACCTCTACTGGTTTGTTTTTGTCTCAAAGAAAGTATATTAACGATATATTAGAACGTACCAAAATGGTTGGTGCTCGTCCAGTCTCCACTCCTCTTGATACCAAGAACAAGCTATCAATTCATGGTGGTAAACAAGTCATCGATCCCACACTATATCGCAGTGTTGTTGGCGCACTACAATATCTCACATTTACCCGTCCAGATATATCGTTTGCTGTTAACCGTGTATGCCAATTTATGCAAGATCCGAGGGAAGATCATTGGGATGCCGTCAAAAGAATCATACGATATCTTAAAGGCACTGCTGAATTTGGACTTTCTTTAAAACTTGCTTCTATGCTAAATTTATGTGCATACTCTGATGCCGATTGGGCTGGCTGTCCTGATTCTCGTCGATCTACCAGTGGTTTTTGTGTATTTTTTGGAAGCAATCTTATATCTTGGAGTGCACGCAAGCAAACTACCGTGTCTAAATCTAGTACAGAAAGTGAGTATCGTGCTTTAGCTACAACTACCGCAGAACTCATATGGATTGAATCTCTTCTTCAAGAACTTGGTGTTCATGCTAATATTCCAACATTATGTTGTGATAATCTGGGAGCAACATACCTCACTGTCAATCCGGTATTTCACTCTCGCACCAAGCATATCGAGATAGATTATCATTTTGTTCGTGAAAGAGTAGCGCGCAAGCAACTAGATGTTCAGTTCGTATCTACTAAAGATCAACTTGCAGATATCCTAACTAAAGGATTGAGTACTCAACGCCATGCTTTTCTACGGGACAAGTTGACCGTCAAGACGCTCAACTTGCGGGAGAGTATTAACAGGAAATAACAAGTCAGATAACAAGACTTTGTCAAGTCATTCTATCTTCTTTATTTACTATTGATTTCCTTATTTTGCTACAGTTTGAAATGGTCATGTATTTTAAACTTTAAACTATCTGTACTTGTACTGTGAGGCTATATATATATATATATATATATATATATATATATATATATATATATATATATATAGCTATGATGGAAGCTGAATAAATGCAGAGAGAGAAGCAATAATATTTTCTTCATTGTATTATATGAATCTAATGTATATTAATTGCTTAAAATTATTTATTATATTTCTATTTGTTTATTTTCACACTTGTATGATCAATGAGATTGGAAAAAATTATACTAAAACAAAATTTTCTATTTATATTTCCGGATTGATATATATTTGTATCCGCATTAGAAACGAATAAACAATATTCGAAAATGATGTTGGATGCAAACATGATCATGTCATTATCCGCGTCCAGGCCTATGTCCAGCTAAATGTTAATACGGTATTGGCTATGTCTGTAAGAAAATTAATCAGTTTTTTGTGAGTCTTAGCGGTGAGGCTAAACGAAGTGGGAACTGGTCATTGTCGCTTGCATATCATGAAAGCATACGCTTTTAGTGAAGTTACTGCGTTGTTGATAACCACATGGAATATCAAATAACATTTTTCTGACAACATGAATTTATTCCCGCCACTCAAATGAATGATGTACCTCTCTTTACAGCCACCCGTCTGTATTATCCGAGATTTATTCATGTCAATTTGGTAGTGGGAATTGCTTGCACTTAATATGTTTGATAAAATTGTTCAGCGGTACGAAACTTCAATTAAATTTACACATTTCAAGTCGCTGAACCATCAAAAGGAGGAGACCTACCAATTTTAGCTTCTTGGTATTCTTTTTGTACTTTTTATGCTAGCTGCAAGGTATGATTCCCTTTTCCATTTGATTTTTTTATCTTCCGACACTTGTTCGTATGTTCAAATTTGTATTTGTAGTTGCATAAAGCTTGAATATAGTTTGACAAATGGTGTTCTTATGATCAAAATACATACTACGTAGCAGTAAATGCTAGACTGGAAAAAGCAGAATTGTTTCACTACAAAATTGTTTGTTGATACCAAGCAAATTATAAATATTTAATTACAATATTGTTTTATGTTTTGATATATATTTTGCATTCATATCCAACCCGATGTATCTACAAGAAAACATATGCAGTTTACTTAATAGTGTTTCCTAATGAAACATTATTCTTCCGACAAAGTGCAAAGTGCAAACTAATACACAATCTCAAGCTATATCAAAAAGAGTTATATAATTTTCTAATTTTATGCTTTCGGATGTAGATCCTTACAAATAGTACCTTTTGTTCTCAGGACATGACAAGTGTGTTAATGAGTCAATGTGGAACATTACATATTGGAGAGAAATGTTGTAAAAGTAGATTCAACAAGGCCTATTCTGGTTTAAAATTTGGTAATGGGAGAACAGTATACACTTATACTGATTGCAAACAGGTAGCATCACCATGTAGGCTTGTTTTAGTTAGAGCACTTAACAATAATGCAGAACAGAGCAATGAAGATGATGAAGGTGACAAAAAAGAACCTTCTCAGAATAAAGATGAGGAGGTACTTGAACTTTTTCTTACATCAGTGTAGTAACTTTGTGGAAATAGAGGGTGAACTAACATTGATATCTTATTTCCAAACCAAATGTATATTTGAATGATATATTTGAGTGTTTCACAGGTAAACAAAGGAATGTATAGGGAGGGACTGGAGAGACTAATTGGACAAGACGACTCTACTTTCAGTGGGGTAGATCTTGCAACTCTTATCAGAAAAAAATATGGTAGATCCTATGATGTCCAACTTATTAAAAAGGTGCAATTTTGGATATTCGTCTACTAACAATGCGGTTATTTACCAAAGTGCAAAATTGTCTTAGGTTAACAAAGTGAAAAATCGTTGTCCTGCCAGTCTGGTTTATATAAAATGTAAAATGAAAATTAATAAAGGGAAAACTTTTTAAAGAACAAATTAAAGTAAATAATTACCCACAAGGACACACGCAGAAATTTTTTACCGTAAGGACAAAGCCCAGATAAAATTTAAAACAAGATTAAGAATTTCGTTCGTCTTCCTTCTTGCTTTCACTTGAAATCTGAAGAAATTTTGCTCGACAGAAAAGAATGGCACCACAAAGCAGAAGCAAATCTACATCTCCAATACAATCGCAACAATCGACAGTCGACGAACAACGAGTATAACAATCGACAGTCAAAAAAACCCTAGCTACGTCGGAAGTGAAGCACCAAAGTGAAAATTGAAATGTCGAATCACTTCCAACAGTAGATATTCAAAAAGAAAATGCAATAATAGAAGAAGAAAACCTACCTCTAGTGCAAATGATACCAAAGACAATAAAGGCAAAAGGCAATAAGTTAAAACATAGAAAACCTACGCCAGTAGAAGATGAAAAGCAAAATAGAGAAAAAAAACAAAAAGAATACATGAAAAAAATACAGCAATTGAAAGCAGACCAGAAATAAGAGAAAATATACCAGAAAAGGTAACTGATACTATAAAATCAAGTATAACAAAGTTAGTATAGTTTTATTATAGTAACGTTGAATATTTTTGCACATAACAAAGAAAGAACATGCAGCAATAAATGACTGCGGAGAAAACAGTTAAAGAAAATATGCAAAAAAAAGAACAAAGAACAAAAAATAGAAATGAAAAAAAATGATTCAAAAGAAAATACAAACAGAAACTGAGGTAACCGAAATTGCAAAATTATAAAACTAATATTAACAATTTCATACTGTTAATTGTATTTTAATATTATCAAAAAAGTTAAACAAGAAAAATCTCAGAAAGAAGAAGAGAAAAAGTTGCAGATGAAGAATCAGAAGAAGAACAACTCAATTCGGTAAAATTAGAAACATTATAACTTTATAACATAATAGATATTACAAAAATAATACCTATAAATCATTTGGTAAAAGAAAAAGATGATAATTACAACAAACTAATACCTACTTGCAACAAATAACAGTCAGTATCATTTAATGTAAATCGTTTGGTAAAATAATAGTCAGTATCATTTAGTTGAAATCTGATACTTCCAAAAAACTGATGCCTACTTACAAAAAACTGGTACCTATGTGAAAACAAAATGATACTTACAGAAAGCTGATGCCTACTTAGTACAAACTACTACTTAGTTACTGCAAACTGATACCTATTTACTGTAAATTTGAAATCGTTACATATTTGACTGAAGATGTTTCACTGTAGCTAATACCCAACATATTGTTATGTTTCAACATAATTTGTTTCACAAATAACTTATTGTCTTTATTTTGAAATAATAGGATGATGATCCTCTCCTCAGCATATCTTTTAAATAACTTTTACCATTAGCAATAACATTTGAACAGACAAATCCAGTAGAAGATGATGAAGCACGGACATTAAATGAACTTGAAATAGGAGCACCATCAACATATTTCAATTCAGAACCCTTAACCTTATCGGTAAAACCAAAAAAGAACAGTTCTTGTATAACTGAAAACAAATTATACTCTAAATATCAGAATCAGTGTCAACCATAATACATTTGTCCTCAAGTACATAAGAAATATGAATAGAAGAAAGAGTTAATTGAGACCAATATCGACATATCTCATTCTTCAACTCATACAAAAAGCAATCGATATACAATCGAGTGCTAAAAGCGTTATTATTCAACACAAATAGACAAAGAAGACTGTTATCACTACTGCCAAAAAAAAATCAAAAATAAACATTAGTAAAAATATGTTCAATTTAGAACATGAATTTTTCCATTTTACAAAACTGATACTTACCATATACAAAACTGATATCTAGTTACTGATAAAAAAATGATGTTAAGGAAAAATAAAAATGATACCCCAGAAACTGAACCTAAAATTTTATATTTTCCACTCTATCACAACTTTTTATACAACCCAACCAACTTTATATCAAAACTTTGAGGAAAAATGAGATCACAGTAGAAATATGAATAGAACGAGATCGACAAACGCGCATGAGAAAAATATGATAGATGAACTACAATTTCCAGAAGAACGAAATTGAAATGACCGAACAACGTCGATCGATATTTTGATTGCGAGAGAGATATTAGATTGCGACAGAAAAATTTGATCGAAAGGAAGAAGAAGAAGCGCGCGAAAGTGGGCCGGAAGGAATACATGTCTGTGTCCTTGTGAGAAAATTATTAGCGAGCTGTCCTACATCCAAAAAAAACCCTAAAAATTGTCCTTGAGGAAAATTTTCTGATTAATAAATCATGTAATTCTCCAATGGAATTGAAGAACTTTTTCAAAATTAAAATGCCACACATCCCCAAAAACCTAAAAATTAGCAGCTAAATCCATTGATACGATTTAAATGGTTGATAAAAATCTTGCCCATGGGAAAAAAAGAATAGGGTATGATGTTCATGCTCCATTATCTTGTTGAATCATAATTTGTGCTATATTCATCAAATTATCCTTTATGTTGCAGGAATTCATGGGAAAAAACTTATTAGCAATGAATGTCATGTGGAAGTATGCAGAACAGGTAAGTTATTGTGAAATATATTTCAGTTTTTATATAAAACAGTAGTCCTATAGCTTGGTTGGATAAGCACAATGAGTATACTGTAGTAGAGGTATTCCATGTTCTACATTTGCTGAAAACAGATAATTATCCTTCATTTTTCCCCCTTTAGCGATCATTTCCATTGACTGAAGAGGAATATCTTCTGAGACTTGATGATGTAGCAAACACACTGAAATGTTGGGGAGCTGTCTCACATATCAGAAATAGTCTTGAAAAGTTGAAGGAACGACCTCGGATAGGCAAGGTAGTTTATACTATCATTAAATTATGTTCTTGATGACATATATTGTCCTTATTTATGCATGCATTAAGTTCGATACTTTGGTGTCCCTGGCAAAGCTAACATTCTTATTGCATCGTAAACTATAATGTCCTAGTCCACACATATCTATGGTAATATTAGTTGGGAATGTCAATGTCAAATAAAGGAAATTCCACATGTGCTTTTATGTTAATTTTTTGTAACAAATACATGTTACATGTAGGGGAGCTGTTTCATATGTCTAGCTTGATTTGTTGCTTGGGGTCTTATATTTGAACCACTAGACATACATAATAGCCATATTAAAAAAAATATGCATACCATACTGTTAAGTCGCACAAATGTTTTGAAGACTATCTGCAAACCTGATTTTCAATGATCAATTGCATTACGTTTTATATATGTTTTTGCCGCATATGCCAACGAACAATGTTCAAATAATGGATTCATATTCGAATTTTACATTGAACTGCGATTTATAAAAGAGGCCTGGGATTTAGTTCCAGTATCTAAAAGTAAATGAGCTATCAGATTTAAATGTTTATGCAAGGTAAAAGTAATCAAACATTTCAAAACAAAGTTAGTGGAAAGGTTTATATACAAAGGTAGAGTTGAAAGTATGAAGCAATATTTACTTTAGCATTAGGACAAATCATGGTTGTGGTACATGATATGGAAATAGAAGTACTAGGTGTCAAAACATTGTTTTCACATTATGATTTGGATGGTGAAATCTACATGAAACAACTAATGCGTTTGTAGTGCAAGAAATGTCAACAAGTTTGAGGTATTTATATGGGTTGAAGATCATCTCATGAATGGCAGAAAGGTTTGACAAGTTTGACTTGAAAATGTATTTGGTAGAAGCTTGAATGATGCTTTTTTTTTAAGTAGGGAATGTTGGACAATGGTGATTGGCTGACTTTCTAGTGTGCATGGATGCCATGTTCATTACATCCAAGAATATTTTGAAAATTGAAGAAGAAGAAAACTGAATGGTGATCAAACGAGAGAAGGATATTGTATCAGTTTGATTTTTGAAGTATTCCACGTGGTATTGATCAAATCCAAAGGATGTTAATGAATATGATTTGGATTAAATAATTGTCTCTTGACTCATTATCAATAATCACCGCAATTCAAAACTAAAATTTAGGAACCATTGTTTTTCTTTTGAAAATTTGAAGCAATCTCTTATAATCTTTATCGAGTACAGTGATTTTTTTTCCCACAATATACATGGGGTTTTTAAATATCCTTGAACTGGGAAAGAGGAGGAATGAGCTTTTACTGTAATTCAATTTGCCATAGTACATTTGGACTCTAAATTTAGTTGGTGAATGACTTCTAAGGGTATTTGGATTACTTTGAGGAATTTTACTCAGAAAACAGTGGTTTTATATAGTTTGACCTTGATTAAGAAACTTTCACCATGGAGATGAAAGACAACTTCAACAGTGCATTTGAAAGTTTTGGCAAACCTCTTCTGAACATGGGGCAATGGGATGGTATTTTTATTTTCATTGTCCAAGCAAAACACATTTTAGTGGAAATTATGATCTAAAATCATTATACATGGAGTCCTAAAGAAATTTAAGCTAACCTTTTAAGTGACAGACTGCAATATATATCAAATGAAGGAATTAACGGCCTATTTGGATCGACTTAAATAAGTTGTTTTTTGACTTTTTGAAAGCTAAAATGAATTTGTTTTGGCTTTCAAAAAACTAAAAAGTAGCTTATTTAAGTCCATACAAATGGACCGTAAGCTTGGTTGCCAAGGAGTTATAACCATGCTCTGTTCACTTTGGTATACCGAGGAAAGAATGATAAAGGAAGGTTTGATGTTGATAGGAAAGTTCCAATTCTAAAACGCTATGAAATTGACTGAAGATAACATCAAGATGTGATATCTGCATGAAACTTGTTTAATGAAAGAAAACAGAGCGTTTACATATGTAGATTATATCAAGTGTGGCATTTTATACTTGATCATGTTGTGGAGAAGATCTTGACCTTGACAAAAATAAAGTTTAATCACCGAGTGAATTTCTAAAAGCCTAAGGTAGTGTTTGGTTTAAAAACAAATTTCGTATTTTCGGTTTTCAATATGTATATCAAATATGAGAAGAGAGAAGAGATGGCGGAGGAGATAAAAGAAAGACAGAGGGGAGGACGAAGGGGATGGAGGGACAACGGAAGAATAGATTGTTTATCGTGATTGTGTTATTTTCCAAAACACGGAAAATGAAAAAAGTTGTTTTTTATTTTATATGTTAACTTTATTTTCTAAATTGATCGTTTTCGACAATATACATACACTGTGTGTATTTTTGTATGGACGAAACCCAAAACTAAAAATAAAAAACCAAACACCACCTAAGTTTTACAAGGAGTTTGTTTCAAGGAAACAGACGAAGAAGTTATTTGGTGAATGCAAGCATAAGATGAAAAACATTCATGATATATAACATGGTTGTTTAATGGATTGCACCACTAGTTTCTCTATAAAGAGTTATGCATTTTTGTTTTTTTCCTTTGAAATGCTAAGTCATGTTCTTTCAAGAAGTTCAAAATTTTAGGAAATTGATAGAAAATAAATGAAGAAAACTTTGAAAGCACTGAACTTCGATAAGGGGTGGTGAGTTTATGTCCAGAAAATACTTAGATTGCAAGCACTATAAATTAATGAGAAACTATGCAACACTAGATGATATCATATAACGGGTAATATATCTGTAATCTAAAGTGAAGAAGATGATCACACATGTCATTTTTGATAATTCCACTATTTAACAGGATAATGTATATCATATAATGCCAATGATCATTGTCCCATATCTAGCTTGGAGTGTCACTGGGGTCTTATGTTCGAAACACTAGGCATGCATAATAACCATATTTTAAAAAAAAAATGTCATACTACTGAGTCACCCAAACATTTTGAAGACTGTCGGCAAACCTGATTTTCAATGATCAACTGCATTATGTTTTAATTGTGATCAAATGAGATTCCATATCCGACGTCTGTTATATTTGTGTTGTTGGTAGCTTAATTTACGGAATGATGTGTACAAAGTTGAACACGACACAATTGTTTTATTAGTTAGCAGGTATGTGTCTCATATCTGCGTTTTTACTTATAAAATAAACTGAAAATAAAATATATTTTGTTTTAAGAAAAATGTTAGTCAGTGCAAAGGGGGTGCAGGGGTGATATTAGTTTGACGTCAAACATGGAAATCAGGTTTTCATTTATTTTATTTTATTTTATTTTCAGAGAAAGAAAAGAAAAACCAAAGAACCAACTATGCGTTTATTTTTGGTGAACGTGACATTAGTTTAAGGCTGGAGTTGCTAACTATAACTGTCTTACCCACTTTGGAAAATGAATAGTTATACAGTAACATTTATGTTGTACAGTATTCAATGTAGTTCGGGTTTTGAGCTGAAAGAAAGATGTGATTATACATCACGTTGCATTTAGTTTGGGACAGATCATACTGAGATGAGAATTTTCTTGTTTTCCATTGATTCTTTGGCTGGTTTGGTTGTCTTACAACTAATTTTCGTATGGTTTCAGGCAGTAAGCATATTTATAGACATGGATGAAACTGGAGGTCGTGCAAATGAATGGATTTACAAATGATCCTTGTTTAGGACTTAGATACTCAAATCGTTTATCAATGGATCATGTTTGTACGAAATGTATATCTCAAAGTAAGCTCATATCAAGCAAAAGTTATTGCTCTTCCAAAGTATCACGTGTACATGGACTTAATAATGCTACCAAGGTCATGCTTCTGAGCATGCTTGTATTTGTTAGTCTAATGTTTATTCCAAAAGGTCCATACAGATAAATTTTAGTCATCTTTTTCTTTTTTTCTTTTTTTTACACTTCTGTGCATATTATTGTGTTTATTCACACTGGTTTATATCATTTTTGTAATCATAAATCTACATTCCAGTTTTTCCACATTTTTGTTTGTGCCCGACTCAATTTTTTATATTTACGATGACCGGAACTCAAAAACTTTTTCTATAGTGTTCAGGGACCTAACCAGGAATTTATTTTGCGGTGAACGAATAATAGAAGAAAATTAAATAATAAAAAAATAAACTGTTTTAATATAATTAATTCCATCGCATTCATGATAATCAAAATAATTAAATTCGATTGGTTCCATTAACATAGAGAATTTTAATAAAAATCCTTAAACAAAAAAAAAACATAAATTACTAGTTAAATATCCTACTTAAGTCGTGCTCTACGAACTTCACGAAAATCAAATTCATCTACAATCGTCTCAACATCAATTTGATACATTAACAAATAGTAAAATTCATTCACCAAAATTTACTGTCAGTATCTTCATTATTTGATTCACTAAAATTAACTGTCAGTAGATGGTCGCACAATTTACTGCTAGTATCAACAAAATAGCCTACTGTGCTACAAATACTTGCTGCTAGTATCAACAAAATAGCCTACCGTACTACAATTTACTGCATAATTTGCACAATTTACTGCCAATTTATCGGTCAAGCACTTCATTGCTACAAATACAATGCTACTGCAACTGCCAGTACCTATTCATTGGTACTTGTTTGCAAGTTGAACTTCATTGCTACCAGCTTACTGCAGTACTGCCTACTAGGGTTTATGTTTACATCTAAAATTGAAAACATAATTTACAGTTCACAATGCAAACTAAGGTTTATGGAATTCGAATTTAAAATTGAAAACTTACTAGGTTTTTCTAGTGAGTGGAGAAGGAGGACTGAAGGCTGAAACTGGAGCCGGAGTCTGCTGGCTGCCGCTGGAGAATGTCAGAAGGAGGAGCGGCTGCGAGCGATCGTCGAATCTAGAAAAGCCTGAGCTATGGTTGAAAGCAGTCTTACACAGCACATGTAGGAAGAAGCATGGTTGTAAAAAGGAAACAACCGAACATGTTAAACCAAAACTAACACCAGCTTAAAATGAAAAAAATCAAACAGTTTAGGAACCTGATACGGCATCAAAGACCAAACTTTTCATAAAACCATTTCACATATAAATTTAAGTACTGTAGCAGTCTATTAAACTGTGAAGATTATATCTTTTTTAGCTTCTCGTTTACATGTAACAACACCATTTGCTGGCTGCCTCTTTATTTCTTTTCTTATGCTTTTTTTTTTGGGGTGGGCAGCCGCCCACCCCATACTCCAAAAAGATCCGTCCCTGATAGTGTTGTACTTATCGTCAATAGTATATGTGCAAAAGATGATCTTATTCCGATACTTTTAAACCATAACAAATAATTATTCAATATATAATATATTAAAAACATATATTTTATTTGTTGATTCGAAAATATTAATTAATAGGCAATAATAATCGGAATAATGCAATTTCTTGAAGAGATGATATTAATGATAAGTAGAATACACCTGCAAAAAATTATTAAATTTCAATCACCTATCGTAGATACCAGAATTTGAGTTTGACACAAATTGAGGTTGCGAAAATAGCGGGTTACAGATTCCTCCTCTTATATAAATATATTTGTTGTTTTGTTCACGTATGCAAATTTTATTTCACATGTCCGACTTAAAATAATGTTAGTCAATAATTTTTTGAATAGTACTTAAAGTGAAAAATCGAAATGTTTTTTTAATATGGATAAGCATGTTTTTTCTTTATTAATTAAATAACGGCTAAATAGAAGAAAATAACCTCTCTCTTTTTTACTTAATTCTCCCCTATTATTTATTCCTCCTTAATTTCCTATAATATTTTATTATAGGTCAATTGCAATTTTTTTAAATAAAAACCAATTAGTTTTCTCCTTAATTATCTTCTATTATGATTTAAAATTCTCATCAAAAATGATCATCACAAAATGAATTTTCTTAAAATTATTTAAAAAAAAATATTTCCTCAATATTTAAACTTCGATATTTACTATATAAATAGTTACTTTGACATATTTCATGTGTGTGTGTGTTTTGTTATGTATTTTTGAACAAAACACACACACATATGTGTATGTGTATGCATATCAAATGTTATATTTAATATATAAATTTTTAATTTTCAAAAATATTATTTAAAGTTATTTAAAATTAGAAAATGTAATTTAAAAAATGAAATTACAATAAATTGTATTCTAAATTCACTTACATTTATTTAAAATGTAAAAATTACTAAAAATTATGTTTGACTTATAATTTTTTAAGAAATTTAAAAATAATATATTAGAACTATTTCAAAGCAAACAATATCATTTTGAACTCTCAAATAAATAAAAAATATATCACTATAAAAAAATATGTGATTTAATTATTGATGATATTTGTGATATTTAATATATAATTTATGATGTTACAAAATAATTTTATTAATTATTTTATAACAAAAATATATATTATTTTAACACATCAAAACCCAAAATAATGATGGTATTTTTTATGATTTCATCTATTATAATTTAATACACGTAAATTAGTGTAATATTATATGTAATGTATTTTTACTCAAATTTCAAAATCATTTCAAAATTACAAATATATTATTTTAGATATTTACAATCTTAGAAAAATTATAATTCTCCATAATCTATTCTATTAATATGTTAAATCAATTAATGTATCCACATATCGTTTGATTTGTTGAATAATAATAATGCACAAGAAGATAATATTCAATATTCCATAATTCTCAATTATTATATATTTTTTATTCTCTCTATTATTTTTTCATTTTTTTTCATGAATTTGGTTAATAAATTAAATATAGAAGTATTATCCTTAAGTATCTTTTATTATATATATATAGTACAAATTTAAACACTAACTTAATTCTTTTTTTTATAATTTAAAATATAATTTATAAAATTTTAGAAACATTATGTCCAAACTAGTTCAAAATAAAATATTTCATTTTGAATATTTTGAATAAAAAATAATAGTGTATATAACTATTTAAGATATATAAATATCTACGAATGATGTTCAATATGTGATTGATTTAATTTGAAAAAATAATATTTTAAATTATCTTACAATAAAAGATGTATTATTTTAACACATAAAAATGCAAAAATAACAATAATGTGATGATGATGATTTTCTTGAATTTATTCATACACTCATTTAATATAGATTTAAAATAATAAATATTATATTTAATATATGATTTAATTAAACTTTGGTAATATTTTTGTACAATTACTTATATTCAAACATATCATTTTATGTATATATAGTCCAAAAAATATCATATATAATTATTGCATAATTTCTATTTATTTATTTGATTTATTGATATATTAATCTTTTAAATCTATTCTACTAAATAATTGTGGAGCAGAAGAATTCTAACTCTCTTATAAATTCTAAGAATCGTTCAGTCTCTTTTTTTTTCTACCACTACTTTTTATATAAATCTCTATAGTTTATGATTCTACAATAGTTAATAAGTCTCTTCTTAATGTTGATCCACCATTTTAAGGTAACTTCTTCAATTGTTTAATTTCCATCAACAATGTTATATTCAAGTTTTTATTATTATTTTCTCCCGAAAATGGTATCTAATTATAAACAAACGTGTACACAATAATCAAAGCTCTACTTAATTCCCTTACTATTTACGTGGAACATTTACTATGTTGATTCTTCCAAAATTGGAGTTTTATTACAAACTAACAAAAAAGATAATAATTGAAAAGACAGGACTTACAATGTTTGTATGTATGTATGTATGTATTATTAAAAGAAGTATATTCATTGTAGGTTAACTATTTAACCATGTATATTTAACTATTTATTTAACTAGTTGCTTGTATCATAGATGAGAAATTTTGTTCTTTCCGTACTTTAATTTTTTATAACAAAAGTGATACTTCATTCAAGCATATTACTTGTTTTGATGTTTCAGGGGTTCAAACTCATGATCTCCATAACCTTTGTCTAAAGCGTCATACTACTTTCCACTTGAGTTTTTGGTCCTTAACATTGTACTTCAATTTTGATATTGAACAAAAATGATTAGGACCACTCATCCTCTTTTTGCTTGAAAAAATAGAAATGAAAATATACATAGAGGTATAATATATATGAATAAACTATACATACAAAGAAAGAACAGCTAAATTTCTCATTGGAATAATGAAACTATTAGAACCATGTTTGTTTGTTTTAATAATGACAACTGTATCTCTGTATAAAACTACAATATTATGTTATGCAGGTACTAGAAGATCTTGAATCAAAGAATCGAGAAGAAAAGAAAGTGGATCATCAACATATCAAAAGCCAAGAAAATACAGATCATTAAGTCAAATGTCCTAGAAGATCTTGAATTAAAGAATCGAGGAGAAAAGAAAGCGGATTATCTACATGTCAAAAGCCAAGTACGGATAATTAAGTCAATATATGTATTTGGTTATAGATATATTTGTAAAATCTCCTTGCTAGTTCACATGCACACACATACTGTTTACAAAGAATTTTGAAAATTAAGAGTCAAGAAATTTAAAATAAGGCTGTCAATATAAAAAAGGATTTTTATATAGTTCAGTCGACTGAAAATATATTTCGTCGGCTGAGGGCAGTCGACTGAACTAGTATACTTTACTATGCATTCACATCTTTTAATTTACCGCATAATTTATTGTTTATATTCAGTAGACTAACTTCTTATTATCAGTTGACTGATCACCATGTAATGGCTATTTTCTGAGAAGTCACTTCGAATGGTTGTGACCATTCAAGACTATCTCTACGAACAGTAATGGCTGTTCTGAATGCTTACAACTCTTCGATGCAACTCTTTGATATCTACAAATAGATATCAACATTCAAGAATCAAATTAACTTTCACAAATTGCTGTCTTGATCCCTTATCTCTCTTGAACATTTTTGCTCTCAAACTCTTTTATTCACTCAAGAACCATTATATATACTACCATAATCACGGTGCATGCATCTTGAATCATCAAAGAGATTATAGGAAGTCTTGTACCATAACTAACCGTATTTTAGTTATCAAGAACTCATTAGAAGTTAGAGATTTATTCTAGTATTATGAAGTCCTATTGGAGATTTTCAGGCGAAGGTTAAATCCCATTCGATTGCTCAAACATTTTATAAGAGAAATGTTCCTCCAGGTTAAATAAAGGTTGGTTGGTTAATTCCAGAAGGAGTTTGAGACTGGACATAGGACGGAAGGTCCGAACTAGTATAAAAACTCTGGTGTGATTGTTTTTGTTTACTTTACTTTACTATACTCTGCTAGTTAAAAATTGCTTAGTTTTGAATATACAGTTAAATACACATCTAAGCTATATTACACGAGATCCCTATGCACTTTCATTTGGTATCAAAGCTTGGTAAATTTAATTACCGTAACAAAGTTTGAATAAACATTATAACATAGCAAGAATTTTTCTAGAAGATCGATCAACTACACGTCCCCACTATTCACTGGATCTAACTATGCTTATTAGTCGACACGTATGAGAATCTTTATAGAAGTTAATGGTCTTGAAATCTTGACAGCTACTCAAACTAAGTACGAAGCTCTTAGACAAATGCCCAAAAGACCGCAGCAACCAACAACGCAAAAGCTATGAACATCTTATTCTGTTCACTTGATAAAAATGAGACCTCTAGAGTTATGTTATGTAAACCTGCATATGATATCTGCCATACACTTAAAGTCACTCATGAAGGCACGAATAAACTAAAACAAACTAAGATATCTATTCTCCAGAACCCATTTTCATCATTCAAAATGAAAAGAAAATGAAACCATTGTAGTTATGTATGCTAGATTTCAAACACTTCAACATGATCTGATGGCTCCAGGAGTAACTTTTACAGAATTCAATCTTGTTACTCGTATTTTGAATTATTTAACTATTGAATGGGAAAGAAAAGTTTTAGCTATCAAAGAAGCTAACGATCTTTCTCAACTTAAAGTTGAAGAACTAATAGGAGATTCGTTATCGTATGAAGCTAATTTGCAGGCAAGGAAAAAGAGGAAAATCAGGAGAAAAAGATTATAGCTTTCCAAGTCAATGATGATGACTCAGACTTAGATGAAAATGAGATTGTGTTTATCGCCAAAAACTTCAGCAAATTCATGAAATTTAAGAAGTCCACGAAGGTTCAAAACGCCGGAAACTCTACCTCAATCAAATGCTTCGAATGTGACAAATTCAGATATATAAAGAAGGATTGTCCACGATTAAACAAGGAAAAGAAGATAGAAAATTTTGAAATGAAAATCTTTTCAAGTTACATGAGATGATTCAGACACATCTTCTTCAGATAGTGATAGTGATAATGACACGAAATAAGCAAACGTTTGTTTTATGGCTACTAGTTTGGTATATCCTGAACTTTCTTATAATGATATATATTCTAGAAATTAGTATTGAATTTGATGATAAACTAAGAGATTTAAAGAAATTATATAAGAAAAATATATGCAAGTTAAATAGAGCCAAATTAGAAATTGGCATGCTTAAAGATGATAAAATATTTTAGAAGAACTATAAATTTCACAAAAAAACAAGTGAAAACTTGACTTCTCGAAATGGTAATTTAACTGATAAAATTAAGGCTAGTAATGATAAGATGAACAATGAAGTTTGTGAATTAAAATATAGTTTGGACTTTGCTAAAAATGAAATTGTAGAGCTCAAACAAAAATTGGAACAAATTATTAATAATGTTTCTAAATTTAAAAAAGGAGAGCAGAATTTAGAAAATTTAATTAAAATTTCAAAACCATTTGCCAACAAAAATGGACTTGGTTTCAAAACTAAACAAAGTAATCGCAAAGTATAGCACTTTGCAAGCAAGTTTATAATACACAAAGAGAGTGTTGAATTAAGTATTTCAAATTCAAATTTTTTAAAGATTTGAATCCTAAAACAAATAATAATTTAATTAGATAGAAATACATAAATAATTTTTAGTAAATGTTGTTCATAATAGCGGTTATATTTCTAGAGGTTCCAAACCCACTTGGGTATGGTTACCGAAAATCTAATCCCCTACCCCAACGTGGGAAGTGGGTACCGGAACTTTATCATATTTTTTTTAGGTACACCATACATTGAGGGGGAGATGTATTCCTAATCTTCTCAAGCATATGGAAATGAAGCTAAATATAGGAAAATCGAAAAATTTAATAATCATATCTTTAACTTGATTTTATGAGAAATATTATCTTTAAGCTAAAACAAGGATTTGTCTTAAAAGAAAATATTCATGGGTATAAGTGCTATAAAAGGATTAAATTTTAAAAATATATATCCATTGAAATGTTGTAGTGATATAAATATGCTTTAAAAATTATTGACTATATAAATTTAATAATTTTGTTTCATTAATATATATATATATATATATATATAACTATATGTATTGTCTTAGGTTGGTAAGTTTGTGTATAATTGTGTTTGTTTGTTTTTTCTTTGGTGAAAAACTATTTATTGAACTTGAACTTATGTGGTCATTGATGGTGTTTATGTAGTTGCGTGTGATGCTTTGAAAAAAGAATGGACATATGTGGTGTTTGTTTCATGTTAATATGTTTATGTCATGTGTTCTTGTGTGTTGAGTGATCTATTTGTTATGTTTTAGTTTGGTTTTGTGATTGATTAGTTGTGAGATAAAATTATATAACATGCATTTAGTTTTGATTTCTATGTCATGTGTGTGCATCCCTTACATTTTTCGTTTTTATTGTCCCACCTTCCTCGTATTCCCTTCTTTTTGTTGATGACAAAGGGGGAGAGTATACTAATAAGGAGAGCATGTATTGAAGGGAAGAGGTGTATATATTATCTTATCTCAACTTATATAGCTGTCATCGTCAAAAGGGGAAAGATTGTTAGAACCCTGTTTGTTTGTTTTAATGATGATAACTATATCTTTGTGTATATCTAGAATATTATATTATGCAAGTACCATAACATCTTGAATCAAAGAATGGAGGAGAAAAGTAAGCGAATCATCTACATAACAAAAGCCAAGGAAATATGGATCATTAAGTCAAATGTACAAAAGATCTTGAATCAAAGAATCGAGGAGAAAAGAAAGCGGATCATCTACATATCAAAAGCTAACAAAATACAGATCATTAAGTCAAATGTATCTATTTTTTCTTAGATATACTTGTAAAATATCCTTGATAGTTCACATGTGCATACACATATACTTGCTTACAAAGCATTTTGAAAATCAAAGAGTTAAGCAGTTTAAACTAAGGCTATTTATATAAAAAAGGATTTGTATATAGTTTAGTTGAATGAAAATATTTTCAATCGACTGAGGACGGTCGATTGCAAAAAAATTCCAGTCGACTGAAATAGTATATTTAATATGTAATACAACTCTCGGCGAAATGACCTATTTTGAGGTTAATTTTTTTCAGCCCTTTTTTTTATGAATCCAACCATACAAATTGAATTATCACATTACCAAGCATCAGTGGTTTGAATTTGGCTCGTTCGAAGGTTATTTGAACTTTGAATGAAGGGTTTTTAGTCCAAATATAAATGAACTACTATAAATTTAAACTTTAAGATTGACACCCTACAGTTGTTAATTTTTTTCATTATCTTTTGGAAACAGGTCAAGTATACTTTCTTGGACTTAAGATCCAATAAATTTAATTTTCTACTGATTATTTTATTTTATATAATTTTATCATTTTAAATACAGTTAAAAATTCATAATTAATTACCCAATGGTTTAAAAAATATTTTAATTCGTAAAAATGCTAAAAAAAATCAACGTTATCGAAGTTACTTAATGGACCGACTAAAAGTCATATAGATTGATCATGAGAGCTAGTTTTTTTAATAACATTAAATATTCGAATTGCGCGAAGATAGATCATCGAAAATACTTATTTAATCGATCAAAACAGCCGTTACATTGAATGGTTGTGCTAAAATATCTTGTTTACTTTTTAGGAATTAAATTAGTATTTTTAAACATATTTAAAATATAATGGGAATTAAATTAATTAATTATTTAATTTGGTAATTAATAACATGGCTAGTCATCGCTAGCCGTAGGAAATGTTCGACGGGTCGTCGATGGCCGTCGCCACTAGCTGTCGTTAAACACAGTATATCTTGTAGTGTATAGGTGTTGAATATCCTCTGAAGATTTACTTGGTTCATGAATTGTTTGAATTGACCTTTGAAATGTTATGTTTTTGGATAGCCACTCATTTTAGTTTACTTTGTAGGTGATTTTGTTAGGACCTAAGCCGACAATTAATGTAATGTTATGTGTATTTTATGAGAATGTTTGGTGCAAATACTTAAGTTATGTGTAGGACTAATGATGAAATTTTTTTTGCAGCTCACTAATTCATATTTTGCATGTAAGGAGTTCTATACTTCTGAACCGCAACCACTAAAGTTTTGTAACTAATATAATTTACTACAAAGAAGTTAAAACTATCTGGTGTGGCTTAGAGAAAGATGTGATATTTCTTTAGTTTATTAGTGTCATATTCATTAAATGTTTATACATGAAATCTTATATGTACAATTTGAGTAGGTATAGATACATGAAGATCTTATGGACGATTTTGGCGCATGTTTACATATAAATTAATGAACACGTTTAATAACGCTAATTAAGGTACATTTTACTTAAAGAGTTATATATTGTGAAATATATGTCGCGTGTCAGGTTTTGATATATAGATTGTTTCAGACCATGTTTTGGTCGATGTATATTTTTTTTTTTTATCATATTGTGATTTTTCGAAACGTTCCACGTACAAAGGAGACTCTGGAAAAAAAATTAAACTTCTACAATTGGTAAATTTTACAATATTTTATTGTATGACAAAAATAGAAAGTCAATAATTGAATCTATTTAAATTGTAGCATATGATAGGAGAATTGGAATATGAGTCATATAGAAGATCGAGTAGTTTTGTTTGATAGAATATTATAGTTACGAGGAAGGCATGATATGAGTTTTTTGACCTCCTCTATAGAATTTGCAAGGGCGTAATTTTACAAGGGGTTAATAACCCTGTTTTCTACGCATTTATAATACGTAAATTTAATTTAATTAAAATTATTTGTATTTGATTTTTTTTATAATTACTATTTTTTTGAAATGTAAGTTAATTTGAATTGGATTGAAATAAATTCGTAAATAATTTAAAAGAATTTTTTAATTATTAGAATATACTTTACAAAAACAAAGTGCCAACTAACTTAAATTAGATGGAAATATACTTTGTGAAATAAATAGAAAATCGAATTTAAATAGAATGTACCTATAATTATAAGCAAATAATAAATGATTAAGATGTTAAAACTAACCCCTAATAATATCAAGGGCCGAAGATTATTATGTTCGAGAGTATTCCTTTTTACTTTGTTGTTCATTCCTCTAATATTTTTAAGCCTTAAGTTAAAAAGATCTCAAAACCAAAAAAATTTCCCCAAATCGATTTAAAAAAATAGATGTGTGCGTGCAAGTGAAGCTGCCAGAGTCGAAGGCGACTTAGAGGGAAACGCAATGAGGTTTCGTGCCCAAGACAAGATCTGAAGCGAGCGAACAATGACATGGGATTCATAGATGCACCTATGATGTGGAGGAAGAGAATATTAGAGCTCTAACTACTAGCCGACGCATAGCTCCAACCATAAACCAACACATGACTAAAGTATACCCACCATAGCGAATATCATCACGTACACATGAGCGTATCCCCGTTTGAGTGATATTTACTTACAATTAATAATCAAACAAATAACATAACATCGTCCCATACCACCGCATATTATTTGAATGATTATTCAATGCTCATAAAATGCACTCAATCCATACTAGATATCTATATATGACAAGTCCAATGAATAACCGAAAAAATGTTACCATAAGTTTCATACCAGATAGTTCCACTAATCCGTTTATTCAAATTTCTCATCACATAAAAATAAGAAATATGAATACGATAATAATAATAAAAGTAATCATATAAAATACATATACACACACCCCTCCCTCCACATATTACAAATCTTATGTAATGGTATATATAAGATGTATGATACAAAAGTAATATATATATATATATATATATATATATATATATATATATATATATGTATGTATATATGTATATGTGTGTATATATGTATATATATATATATAAACACCGTTAATCATCATAAATAAAATATTCCACTTATAGTAACTTTACAAATTCGTATAAAAAGAAATAATCAAAAATCGGGAACTAATATAAAAATTAATTATCCGTACAAACAAATGAATCATTTCTTAATAATAAATCAATTACAATATAACTTTATATAACAATATAAATATTCAAAGATGGATAACAAATTCATATTCCAAAATAATTTAAACAATTATCTAAACTAAATATAAATTAGGACAAATTTTCAAAAGAGTCTGGTTTTTAAAAGTATTGGCATAAATAGGCTACTCTAAAAACTATTTGCAATTATAGGCTAGTTTTGACCAGCTTAGCGATGAACTAGCCATTTTTCTTAAAAAAATACGGGAAGCATTTGTAAAACGCGCCCCTTAAAATGTACACTGGCGCATCTGCCAAATGCGCCAGTGTAAAATTTTCAACTAAAACAAACTACAACCAACAGACAACCATTTCTATTATAACATATTCAACCTAAAAAACTTAATTTCATGATTTTCTTCCATTCACCTCAAAATTTATCAAAATCTCACAATATATTAGGATTACTAGTCGGGTTGCTTCTACCAGCTATTTGGCATCAATTTTAAAGTATAAATCTAGTTTAAACTCAAGCCCTATCTCAATTTTAGATATTTTCATATTCTACTTTTCACAAATTTACTCTCTCATTTTTATGCTTTATTATGTCAGTAGTATTTGTTTAGCAATTGATTGTTCTAAATTAATTATGCTTTTATTTCTAGAAGTATGTCGATTTCGTCCCAATTATTTGCTACTTTGATGGAAAATTGAATATGAAAGAAAACAATACACCGATATATGTTGGTGGTAAACAAAAGGGTTTAAACGTTAAAAGATTTTGCTCCTATCATGGACTAAAAGAAATGGTGTATAGGGTCACAAAAATTGAATCACAAGAGTATGATGTAAAATTAGTAAGCAAGTGGGTAATGGATTCTGGATCTTCTACTATCGACATAAATGATGATGAAGATGCCGATGCTATGTTTTCCATTAATATGAATGTGACTGAATTAATTGTAATAAAAAAGGAGTTGAGACATTTTGAAGAAGCAATCGCTACTAATTTGAACAAACATTCTATTCAAATTCTTGGTACTATTCCGAGTTATCCTTATCAGAGCAATCCAAGTCCAGTATTTCCTACTTGTGTGAACACAAAGTAAGTAATTTGTTAAAGTATTTATATTTGAGTAGTTGAAATTTATAATGTTTTGATCTCATACTTTTTTTTCATAGTTTTATGGTGCATCATGGTGGTTAAAGCTCTAGACCAGCAAATGATCAATTTTTACACTCCATACCTTCAAATGCTAGAGAGGTTACAATAATGCTGGAGGCCATAGTTCATTGCATATAGATAACATGCAAGTTGCTTCAATGGATAATGATATGTCATGAATGGATAATATGAAAGTTAATAATGAAGCTCTAGGGTTTGAAATTGATCATGAGAAAGAAAATGAAAATAATGAAGCGTCTTTGGTGGAAAAAGATGACGACGATAACGATGAACATATCTAATTTGAGATGCCTTTGACAGATGATTTATGTAGTGCGAAAATTATGGCGGCATCATTGATTGAAAATATTACTCCTATTAGAGAGTATTTACCTCAGAATGTGTTGATTCTTGTTTTTTAAGTGGGAATGCAATTTCAAACCAAGAAAATATTTATTCAGCAGTTAAGTGAGTAATCCATCAAGAATTTTGTTTCTTTTAAACCCATAAAATCCCGCAAAGAAGAATACATCGGGATTTGCAACGTTGACAAAGATTGTCATTGAAGAATACATGCAATTGTCCCTAAAAAATCATTGATGGGGTGGTGGAAAAGTAGAAAATATGATGGCAAACATACTTGCGTTAATCCGATTATTGATTCAAATCATAAACAAGCTACAAGCAGATTTATTGCTAATAAAATACTTTTTTTGTAAAATCGGATTTGAATACCACTCTTTCTACGATTCAAGTTCTAATGTCGAAAACTTTTTTTTATCAAAATCAACTACTTCAAGGAGTGTAGAGCATTGCATAAATCACTTGAGAGAGTTTTTGGAGATTGAGAAACATCATATGCTGAGTTACCGCAATATTTAGCTACTATTAAAAACCATAATCCGGGAACAGTGTTTAAAGTTGATATCGAAAGAATCACCAATGATAACTTTTTAAGTGTGCATATTGGGCATTCAGTACATCTATTGAAGGTTTTGCACATTGTCGACCGTTGATTTGCATTGATGGCACTCATCTATATGGCAAATATCAAGGTACGTTGCTAGTCGCGACTAGAGTTAAAATGATGTAAAATCTCTCCTTCGGATATATATGTCGACATGTGCATATAGACACATGCACAGAGCATACTTGAATTTTCAGGTCAAATTTAGACGTCTGAATTGACCATTTCAGACGTCTGAATCTGTAATCAAAATTGATTTTTCATACAATATTCAGACGTCGGAATTCTATTTTACAAACGTCGGTATTTTTGAATAGACATTTCTCTTCCATAAAGAGATTATGACTTTTTATCAAAAGATATGTCCATATATTTTCATGATATCTATTCACGAAACAGTGCACCTTTTTATACTCTATATAAACATGTTAGAATCATCAGTTTTATTCACCTAATCGATCTAACTCTTTCTATTCTTATACTACTTTGATTCTAACACTTTTGTGCATTCAAGTACATACAAAATCATTCATTTACTTCCATATTCTTTAGATACATACATACATACATATATCAAAAGGAGAAAATTATAGAAAGGTTGTACTATCAAGAGACAAATCCGTGTTATCAAGAATACACTGTGTCAAATACTCTCTTTATAAGTTGAAGTCATGTTCTGCTGTTCAGGCAAGTGAAGTCCTCTTCGGCTGTTCAAGCATCGAAATCCTGTTCTGTTGTTCAGGTGTTGTAAACATGTTCCTTCAGGTTAAGTGAGGATTGTTGTTAGTGAAATTACAGAAGGAGTCTGAGATTGGACGTAGAACGGGAAGTTCGAACCAGTATAAAAATTTCTGATTTGCTTGATTTATTTTACTTATTTACTTTACTATGGTAACTTAGTTTATTTTCGCACTAGTTTAATATAATTCCATATAGCATGATCGCACCATTTTCTTTTCATTTGGTATCAGAGCATACTTGAATTTATGAAAATCTCTCCTTTGGATATATATGTCGACACGTGTACATAGACACATGCATAGAGCATACTTGAATTTTCTTCAATTCAGATGTCTAAATTGGTTATTTCAGACGTATGAAATCTTCTGGCTTTTCAAAATTGAATTGCTTCTGCACGTTTTTCTATGTAACTACCCCCTTTATTCAACCCCTACCTTTCTTCTATCCTCATTCTTCATCTTCCTTTTCAGTCTTTCCCCATTAAAAATCAAATCTTTCTTCCTCGTATTCACTAATGGCTCCAAAACAAAAAAGACCAAGGCCATCTACCTCATCATCTACCCCAAATATCGATCAATGGCTATGGAATGAGCAAGCAAGACAATGTTTTTCCCAAATGAATAGATCTCACTTCTTTCCAGGTGCTTTCATAAAATTTGAAGAATTCGAGGCTTATCGGATTCAACAAATTGTAAGATCGAATGGGTTAGAATCTCTTGTCTCTTATGCTGCAAATAATACCAAAATCAATCATCTTTTGGTTAAATTGTTCTATGCTAATATGAATTTGGACCATCATACTCCTCACAATCGCAACGATTGTATTTGGCCATTAGTTTGTGGAGTTAAAATTTATCTACCACTTGCTAGACTTGGTGATATTCTTCAATGTCCATCAACGGGGACTGATTTGGATGAAATTGATGTTTCTTTAAACTTGGATGATAGAGACGAGGTCTCACATCAATTTTTGAATGATGACATTACTAGACTTACTTCCATTCAACTCCGTCCACAAGCTCGTATCCTCCACAGAGCTTTGATTCGCTCTATTATTCCACAGACAAGAAGTTATGAAGTAGTTAACAAAAGAAACTTCCAAGCCCTTTATGCTATCTATTCCGGTCAACCCATCAATTGGGCTCAAGTGATTTTGGAAGAAATCATGGATGTTAATCGTCGAAGGCGCTATAAGACCTTTCATTATGGTGCTTATATAATCCCCAAAGATTTAACATTCCTTTTCCTGATTCCGAATTCACAACGATCAAAGAGCTTGGATCGAAGAAATTGGGTCTTACGAGTTTGCCAAAACGACCGGGAAGTTTGGCATATATTTCTTTTCAAGAATGGGTTGCCAACCGTGATCAAAACCAACCCCAACCTTGTCAACATGTTCAACATGCTCAACCTATTGCTCCTCCCTCCAAAGAAGAAGACAATGATGACATAGTGATTCTTTCTCCCGACTCTAGCTCAAGGAATGCTTTGGTCACTCTTTCCTAAAACCAAGCAAAGCTTAGACCCGAATGGTCAATCTCGAAAAGAAAACTAAAAAGCGTTTTAATTCCATTCGTGGCTTCCTCAATAAAATTTGGGAACGTATTGGATGCTCCACCTCATCATCTACCGAAGTTTTCAACCCTGCTCCATTTCAATGGTCATCAAGCTCGGAGAACAACAATGGTGAAGATGAAGATGAAGATGATGATGTAGGTAGTGATTCAAGCACTAGGTTTTAAATTCCTTTGATCTTAATCAGTTTGTTTTGAAACTTTTTCATTGTTTGTTATTTCTATTTTCTGTCATAAACTCCTTTATTATCTGCAGGCATTGTAGTATGTTTTGAATACTCCACTTTGCTTTATATTCTTACCTTCCTTTTTGCGATGTCAAAGGGGGAGAAGGAGTTGTTATTTGATATTTGTCTATTTATTCCATCTTATAAATAGAGGGAGTATATATTACTCGTTTTATATTTATATAGTTGTCATCGTCAAAAAGGGGGAGAATGTTGAAACTTTGTCTACAACGTTTCATATTTTGACTCGACAACTATATATGTTGATTTTATATACTAACTTGTTTTTGCAGGAATATCTACAAGACCGGATGCACATGAACTTCATTCTATTCACATATGTTGTATTGAGTCTTTATCTAGAGTTAAAATGATGTTAAAATCTCTCCTTTGGATATATGTGTCGATACGTGCACATAGACACATGCATAGAGCATACTTGAATTTTCAGATCAAATTCAGACGTCTGAATTGACCATTTTAGACGTCTGAATTTGTAATCAAAATTGATTTTTCATACAATATTCAGACGTCTGAATTCAATTTTTCAGACGTCTGAATTCCTACAACGACTATATTTTTGAATAGTCATTTCTCTTCCATAAAGAGATACGGCTTTTGATCAAAAGATATGTCCATATATTTTCATGATATCTATCACGAAACAATGCACCTTTTTATACTTTGTATAAACATGTTAGAATCATCAGTTTTATTCACCTAATCGATCTAACTCTTTCTATTCTTATACTACTTTGATTCTAACACTTTTGTGCATTCAAGTACATACAAAATCATTCATTTACTTCCATATTTTTTAGATACATACATACATACATATATATCAAAAGGAGAAGATTATAGAAAGATTGTACTATCAAGAGACAAATCCGTGTTATCGAGAATACACTGTGTCAAATACTTTCTTTATAAATTGAAGTCATGTTCTGCTATTCAGGCAAGGGAAGTCCTCTTCGGCTGTTCAAGCATCGAAATCTTGTTCTGTTGTTCAGGTGTTATAAACATGTTCCTCCGGGTTAAGTGAGGATTGTTGTTGGTGAAATTCCAGAAGGAGTCTGGGATTGGACGTAGAACGGGAAGTTCGAACTAGTATAAAAATTCCTGGTGTGCTTGATTTATTTTACTTAATTACTTTACTATAGTAACTTAGTTTATTTTCGCACTAGTTTAATATAATTCCATATAGCACGATCCGCACCACTTTCTTTTCATGAGTCTTAAAGCAAGTGGCCACTTATTATCGCGACCATCTCGACATGTTAACATATGAAGTTGTTATATGGAATCCGTACACACAGGATGTGTTTGTCGATCTTCCATAGATATGTTTACGTGGGATGCATAGTTGGCTTTGTAACACACATATCATATGCATGCGAGATGTAGAGATGTATAATCTTGATCCAGTAATGCGACAGTATGGTCTTCATCAACACATACCTGATCCATGCGAACCAAAGCCAGGTTTGGAGTTTGCTATTGTTCGGTAGAACGATAGACATAACCGTATCGTAAACCAACAGTTTCCTACCATTTCTATTTCGAGATACATGACTTGGTATTGGTCGATTACTCGAAGATTTATTGTTGCAGATCGGACTTCTTACGAACGAGCATACACCGCTCGTGCATCGCTCGAGCGAGATGTGGTAAATCTTAACACTATCGCGATATTTTTAGTTCCTTGGGTTGAATTGTTCGTTCACTTGAATTATGTTTTCTTATTTTGAATAAATAACTACAACTTTAGATCGATGTACTAGAGATGGTAGGAAGTGGGATGTACAATATCAGATATGGTAGAGTACCCGAACGAGAAGTCCAACCACGGTGTCTTGATTTGAAGAAACTTATTGACACACTCCTTTTTAGAAATCGATTAACATGCCCAAGCTCTTCCGAACAAGCTATGTAAACTAGAGAACGAAGAACTAAAAAAAAGTGGCATACACACCAATCGCAACCCATTGGACCTTCTCAACCCCCACCTACTCAAGACGATTCAACTCAACCATGAGTATTTCTATTTTTAGTTTACTATTAGTTTGCTTTTGTTAGCGAACTATAACTTCTACTTTAATTCGAATGTAATCAAATTTTAATCATGTTATGCTTGAATTTGTTTAATGGTAGTTTTATTTGTTGGCTTTTATGTAGATAAACGTTTGCTATTGTTTAAGATAGTGCATTTGGATTTGAATTTTGTGTATTTGGATTGTTTGGTGAAGGTTGTTGTTCGAGTTTGGATCTGAGATTTACACTGACGCATCTGCCAGATGCGCCAGTGTAAATCCTAAGGTGTGTATTTTACGAATGTGCCCCGTATTATTATTTTTTGAAAAAAATCGTCAGCTCATGACTGAGCTGGTCAAAACTAGCCTATAATTGAAAATAGTTTTTAGAGTAGCATATTTATGCCAATACTTTTAAAAAGCAGTCTCTTTTGAAAATTTATCCTATAAATAAATGCTTACAATATATAACTAATTTCTCATTCTTATGTGATATTAATAAATTATCAAATATTTACTAATACCAAATATGAAATTTCTAGGCTCTAATTATTGCACACCTTTAAACAGCCTTCTCTTATCTTTTTGTCCATAAGCAACGAGAAGTATTCCATTACTGTCACAAATAGAAAAGAAGACAAGGGGTCTCCCTACCTCAGCCCATTACTGCTACCAAAGAAACCATGATTATTGTTATAAGCAATAGTAAACCTAGGTGAATTAATTATCTCCTTAACTAAGGAATTCAACACATGTATCATGAACTATATGTTATTCTGATTGAACCCTCTAATTAATTCATGTACCATTAAAATGTCATCCGTGATATTCCTCTTGTGGATGAAAGCACATTGTTTGCAGATATCAAAGAATCCATAAGCATGGATAATTTGTTGCTAAGCACTTTTGCGATAGTTTTATAAATGAAGTTACAGCAACAGATAGGTCTAAAATCAGAGATGACTGTAGTATCCTTCACCTCAGAGATTAAGCAAATCGAAGTGTGGTTGCATTCTCTGATAATTATGCGCCTATCAAAGATTTTCTGAACCATTACGGTGATCTCCTCTTTCAAATCATTCCAGTGAGTTTTGTGAAAATTAGCATTAAAACTGTCAGGACCAGCTCCAATACTATCTTTAAAGTTGAACACGGCTTTCTTAGATTTCTGAAACATAAAACTCATCATTCAAAAAGTTTCTACCATAAACAGATATGATTATTGGGAAATCATGAATTGCTTATTTTGCCTATTCGACATTTTGGCATAAAAACATGCCGATGGTTCATCACTGTTAAGTAACCAATCAGTTTTTTTATTTTGAAACACGTCTATATATTCCCTATGCAGTGCTGCATCCAGAAGCATTTTGCAATCAACCAACTACCTTGCTACATCCAAATCATGATCCAGCTCTAAATTATTTTAACAGCTCTCCACATAATGATCTCAACTCAGCTGTCTCCTTCTGATTGTCTCTTTTATCTCTGCTCTAAGCCTTCATACGTTCCTTGCAGATCTTCCGACATTTTAGAACTCTAAACAAGCAACATCTTCTATATGTAAACACCAAACATCTTCCAAAGTGGTGAGATAATCTTCATACTCCATCCTACAATTCTGAAATTGAAATGATTTACTAAGTTGCGCCTCTAATTTTGGAAAGGTTGATCAAAATAAGGGAATGATCGCTACTACTCGATGAGAGATATTTAAATTTGCGATTAGTAAATTGGTGTAGCCATGCAACATTAGCAAGCGTCCTCTCAACTTCAGGGAGAATATTTTTTTTGAGGTTCCAACCACCAAGAATAGTTAAAACCTCTTATCGATAGCTCCGTAATGCCTAATCTTAGCATGCACACATCTATTCCCTACATCTTATCTAAAGGAACTTGGTTACCTCCAACTTTTCGCTAGCATGGCGAATGCAGTTGTAATCACCTAATAGAAGCCTCACTTGCATCTCTTAACAAGTTTGACCACATATGTGCATAAATAAACGAGCAAACAATTAAGGGAAAGTTAGCGTGCTTGAGCTTCAAAGTAACATGTTGATCACTCATAGACACTGTAGAAGAATCCCAAATCCGCGTATTAATAAAAATCAATATTCTGCATTTATAATAACATTCCACATTACAGATAATTCGCTATCTTTGATCAAACTGGCTACTCCATACTTCTATATCATTTAATTTCAATTTATTCTCTATAAGACTAGCACAATTAGCTCTATAATTATAAATGTGATTCTTAAAATTTAACTTTCTAAAGAGTTTGTGCAACCCTCTGATGTTCTAGTATAAAATGATCAGTTAGCTGTTTTATTATCTTACTTTACCTCTTGACCCTTTCGAGTTTCTTGTTCCTCCCTAACAGATTTTCTCCTTTTCGAATTAATCCATGCTGGATTTTTCTTAACAAGCAGTTCAATTTCGACGTTATCCAATTTTATACTGCCCTTGCTATTATTATTCTGATCTTCCAAATTCTGTTGCTTTCGATTATAAATGCTCATAGGTTTATTCAAATTGTTGTCCATCAATTGATCTTCGTTCCTGATGTCCTATACCTATATGATTTTCACATTAGCAAAAATATTACTAATAAAATAAAAAGATGGATTTGTAGGAGGGAAAAAGGGTTTTGATGATGAATCATTCTCCAACGTGGTTGCATAAGGTACAGATACGTTGTAAGTTAGTGCTGTCATGGCTCCTGCTAAAGTTGAAGTATAACGGTCAGCATTAGCTTTCTCTGTCCGCACCACCCCTAATGCCTGAGAATTAACTGAGAAACCCTACTTCAATGCCTCCTCGTTTGGATTATTATTATGATACTCACCCGAGCTAAACTTTGAATTTTCTACCATTACATCTTGGAATTGATCAGATTTCCCGTGATGATTATTTAACTCCTTTTAAATTCCTGCTTTAGCTAAGTTAAGTTGAAGGATAGCCTTCTCCAACTCCCTTCTAGTCTTCTCCAATCTAGTTATCTCAGACTCCTCCTTACAACAGTTGTCCCCATCAAAATTATCCACCTTAATACCAGTATATTCTGATCCCTCTTCCTTAGCTCTCACCTCCTCCATAATCCCCTCAACCTTCTTCATTTTTGAGTAAATAGTGACTATCGGGCATTGGGATTTAATGTGCCGAAGCAAATGCAGTTATCGCATCTTGGTGGGGTTTTTTTTATACTCTACTTTCTGCTTATAAATACTACCATCTTCAAACATCTCTTTTGGGAACCCAGAATCTACCTTCAATTCAACAAGAACTCCAGCAAACTAAATTTTACTCCTACTAGCTGTTGGTGAATCCATTTTAATTGGAATACCAGTTGAACTATCTAACTCACTAATAACATCTGCCCCCTAGAGTTTGAAACTTATACCTGGAAGTCTAATCCAAATAGGTAAAGAAAGTCGAAGGTTCTTGTCGGTCCTCATATTAGGACACTGTTTTTTCATAATAATTAGGTTCTTATCAAAGAACCAAGGACCTTGGCTTAAAATACTCTCACAACTGTTTGCATTCTTAAATTTGACCACAAAGAATTCATTCTCATGAGATTGAAGAGAAAATTCTCCCTCCGCTTTCCAAACCCTTTTCATATAATTTTCTAAGTTCTTAAAGTAAGTTCTAGTCCAACGACGTACAAGAGTAAACAATTCTCCTAACCTTGTTCCGCCTTTTGTATAGCATTATTAGATAGTTTACCTTTTTTTTTAACCATCTACACAGACAGGTTCACAAAATCTTACGTTGACCTCCTTGGGACATGGCCAAGCCATGCCTCTAAAAGCATCTCTGAAGGACATATTCTTCGCATCTACAGCAATTGGAAATTTCTATTGCTGCTCCTGAGAGATTTGACCATGTGAAGTTTCCTGCTGAAGAGATAGGCGACTTCTTCTTACGAGAAACCACCATGTGTTGCACCCCATAACCTAACCCAGACATCTCCTCGCCACCGCTTCCCTCAACAAATCGAATTCCCTTACCTTTGATGTCGACTGGAGCAGCCATATCGAAGTTTAATGAAAGAGGATAGAAGAGAAGAGATAAGAGCGAGATTAGCAATGGATAAGAGAATAAAAAGGTCAAAATGAAGAAACCATCGTTGGCTTTTCACTATAAGTTCATGTATTTTTTCCAACTACAACTCTAGCATTATTACCCTGTTATAGTATGAGTACACATATTTGCAGTTGATAGTCAAACGAGTGTCGAAGTTTAAAGGATTTCAGTAAAAAAAGACTGGAGTGTGGATTAGTAAATGCATGAAATCCATAAAGTATGGGAAATGTGTAATTGTTAAGGCAATGGTTAAAATCAAGAGAGCAACAAAGGATTGCAGTTTATAAACATTGGAAGAAATAATGAAAATGAAAGGTCAGGATTGGAAGAGTGGACATAACTACCAGCAACCCCAATCTATTATCTAACCTAATAAGTTGCATCGATCTCTTTGTTTGCACTAATATCTTTTTTTACTTACCCATTAAAAATATAGAAATTACTCACACTTTTTATTTTTTGGGTTCATTGAATTGAGAAGCATGTATTTACGCTTTGGCGTATAACCAAAGTGGTACTAGACTTTATAATTTGTGAAGCTAATAAAACAATTAAGATGTGGGAAAAAGGCGAGAATGCTACACCCGAAACCCATCTAATCAACTTCAGGCCTCCAAGAGATTTACTACGTCATTAGAACTTCTATATATTTTGATATGAAATATACAAAGACTAAAATCATATTTCAAAGAAATGAAAAGTTAATGAGAAATTATTAGTTTATATTTTTTTAAGCCAAAATATGTACATAAGAAATATGAAAATGCATGTCTATTTTTAGTTATAAAAGGCTATTTATTGAATGATCTTCTATATATTTTGATATGAAATATATAGTGTAAATTTTAAAATTACATTAGAAGATGGAGTACTTCAATAAATAAACAAAATAATCAAGTCTTTTGGTGTGATTATATTTAATTTAGTCAAAGTAAAAAATATATACCAAAAACGTCCATTTTTTAGCGTTCCAATAAAAACATAGCGCTTAGATTGGACCGACAAGGGATGAAATAAAGCACCAAAGAAAAAAAGCTAAGCACTAGACTTGCCAAATAGCACTACACCATAACAGTTATTTTGCAACATTTTTTTTTAATTACTAATACTTATTTGCGTAGCAGTTTAGTCCCGGTAATACACGTTGCAATACAATAAATGCGTTGTGAAAAACACATATTTACACTTTTACTATTGCAACACTTTTTAATCGTTAGAGGGTGAGACTGAATTGAAATAATCGAAATGTACTAGGAAAAATTTTAAATGAGTATTTTAACTCTACCATAGCCCTAATTTAACGCTTTCTCAATTTAGTCGTTCTCGACACAAATCATCCGTATACCATCGATCCCTCAAATTTTCCGATCCCCTTGATTTTCGATCACTCAATCTCTCGTCAAATTTTTCGATCTGTCTCTCATTCAAATTCTTTATCAATCTCCGAGGCTGTTTCTATTTCAAGCTGGTTTTACTACATATAGGTCTAGCTTTTCGTATTCTTCTAATTTTAACTTTGCAATGGTTTGGCTTCGTGTTTTTATCACTTTTTACATTGTTCCGATTAATTGTTGGAATGGATTATTTGGTGAATTATTAAGTGGATAGTAAAGCAGTTTGCTAAAATTAGAGATTCATGTGAAAAACTTTAGAAAAGTTTCATGAGAGAATTTGTGGAAAACCTCAAACAAATCGAGGTAGTGTTTTCTTTTTATATGGAAGAATACGGTGCAAGAAAAAACTCTAATTACGTAATACAGTAATCAACCTCTTAACAAAATAATACTAAAAGCAGTGGAAAAACAAAACAACTAACTGACAAAATTACATTGGTTATCATCCCTCCTCAAACGAAATTGGTAGTTACCACATGAAGTTTGGATTTAAGATACTGAAATTTGTCAATTGGTAATGCCTTAATAAGAATGTCTGCCACTTGGTCCACCGATGGAACATAACGCACAAAATGTTCTCGAGCAATAATCTGGTCCCGAATAAAGTGCAAATCAATCTCAATGTGTTTACTTCGAGCGTGAAAAACAGGATTAGAAGCTAAAGCAGAGGCACCCTGATTATCCACCCATAATATTGGAGAGTTAGCTAAGGTGACATGCGGTTCATGTAACAAGGAAACAAGCCACTTGATCTCAGCTGCAGCATTTGCTAAGGCACGAAATTCGCTCTTTGTACTTGAACGGGCCACTACTTGTTGCTTTTTGATGACCAAGAAATTAAGTTACCACCTAAAAACATAGCATAACCTCCTGTGGATCTCCTATCATCAGGGCAGCTAGCCCAATCTGCATCAGAGTAGCCTTGAAGATCAAGCATAACGGCTGGTTTAATGAGTAAACCCTCTGAAATGGTCCATTTTAAGCATATGAGAAATCTCTTACTTGCCTCCCAGTGTGTGACTATATGAGCTTGCACAGATTGGCTCAGTTTGTTTACAATAAATGCAACATCTGATCGGGTCAATGTCAAATATTGTAAAGCTCCTATAATACTTCAATACACGGTAACATCGTCAAATGGAGCACCCTCTCTGAGAGACAATTTATGAGAAGAGCTAGTGGGACTAGAACAAGCCTTTTGCTCCTTTAAGATGAAGTTTAACTAATAAATCGTTATATACTTAGTTTGATATAAGTACATACCAGTTGGTGTTCTATGGACTTCAATACCAGGAAAATAGTGCAGAGATATGGGGTCTTTGAGAGAAAAGCAGGTGTTGAGATCAGATATTAGCTTGGAAATGAGGTTAGTATTTGGACCAGTTACT
The DNA here is from genome assembly GCA_030765085.1 of Allium cepa. Taxonomy (NCBI): domain Eukaryota; kingdom Viridiplantae; phylum Streptophyta; class Magnoliopsida; order Asparagales; family Amaryllidaceae; genus Allium; species Allium cepa. The sequence goes on from CM060934.1 coordinate 612,001,414, forward strand.
AAAATGTCATCCATAGACAAGAAGAAGCACTAGGTTCTGTCCCGAGCCATAAACAAACGAAGAGTTATCAAACCTAGATGCTGTGAAACCCCAGCCAAAAAGAGTATGTTTAAGCTTGTCATCCCATGCTCTTGGAGCCTGCTTAAGACCATATAAAGCTTTGTGCAACATACACGTGTGACATGGTTTTGAAGAGTCAAAAAAGACTTAGGGATGCTGCATAAAAACTGCTTCATTGAGAGTACACTTTAAGAATGCATTACTAACATCTAGTTTCTTGACATTCCAATTTGAAGAAACAACCAATGTCAAAACCATTCTAGTCGTGGCTGGTTTGACCACAAGGCTAAATGTTTCTTCATAGTTAATACCAGGTTTTTGAAGGTACCCTTTAGCCAAAAGTCTTGATTTGTGTTTGTCAAGACTTCCATCTGCCTTGAGCTTAACTCGAAACATCCATTTATTGCTAATAAGATGCACGTTAGGATCATAAGGCACCAAAGTCCAAGTACCTTGATTAATGAGAGCATCATGTTCTTCTTTCATGGAAGCAACCCACTTGGGATCTTTTAAGGCTATTTTAGTAGTAGTAGGTTCAGAAGGTAGGAGTAACTTAGGAAGAGGATGTTGAGTGGCCAAGTAAGATTTTGGTTTGTATATTCCATGTTGAGATCTTGTGATCATATGATGCGTCCTTGTAGTTGGAACTTACGGATCTTCAGATGGAACAACTGTAGTGTTAGACACAACTGCAGTAGGGAGTTGAGGTGGACTTTGTTGATATTAATTAGGTGAAGATCCTACTGGCAAGGATGGTTCAGGGACACCAGTAACTACAGTTTGATTAGGAAGCATCTCATCATTGGAGGTAGATAACTCAGGTGAATTAGGTGCACCCGAATTTGCAGCAACATGAACATCATTATTATATGAACATGAAGCATTAGTAGAAAATTGAGCTATAGGAAACTGATGAGAGGTAAAATCAGTTACCTGATGCTCAGTTGGCGTTGTAGAGGTGGAATATTGACTTTCATTAAACACCACAATGCGATCAATAAAAATTCTCCCTGATTTATTCTCATATATATATATATATATTATTTATGATGTAGTGAATATCCTAAAAAGATGCAAGCTTCAGACCTGAAACTCAATTTGTGATTATTATAGGGCCTTAAGTGAGGATAGCAGATGTATCCAAAGGGCTTTAGGAAGCTATAATCTGGTTCATGGTGAAAGAGACACTCATAGGAACTAATATCACCCAAAATTGAAGTAGGAAGCCTATTAATGGAATAGACCGCCCATTGAAATGCATGCCACCAATAGGACATGTCAAGACCAGATTAAGCTAATAAAGTAAGTCCCGTTTCAGTGACGTGTCTATGCTTTCTCTCTACTCTTCCATTTTGTTCATGTGTATGTGGACATGGATGTTGAAAACGAATACCTTGGTCATTTAAGTATCTTTCAAACCTTCTGTACTCACCTCCCCAATCAGCTTGTATATTTTTTATAGGTAAACCACATTGCTTCTCAATAAGAGCCTTGAATTTAATAAACACCTCAAAGGCTTGTGGTTTTAGTGCCAGAGGAAAAATCCAAGTGAATCTACTGAAATCATCAAGAAAATGCACATATTTGATGAATCCATCTTTGGATGGAGTATAGGAAGGTCCCCATAAATCAGTATTAAGGAGTTCTAAAGGTTGGTTAGCTCGGCTTGAGGACAAGGAAAAAGGCAATCTATGACTTTTACCTTTTTGGTATGCATCACAAATTCTAAATCTTTTATTGAACTTGAATTAATAATTTTTGATAGTATTTTGCTTAAAATTCTAGATGAAGGATGACCAAGTTTACAATGTTACACATTAACATCATTAGAAAGAGACGAAGAAAAAACTTATGGATTAGAATCACAACTAGAAACGGATTCTTTATTCATTTGAAATTTATTACAAATATTTGACGTAGTGTTTATTAAAAACAAGATTTATTACAAGAAGACGTTAAAGCATCACAATGATGAAAAAAACTGAAAATGACTCTGATGTGGTAGCTAAATGACATTGCAGACCAGTAAAAGGCTTATAAGAAGCATCTCCAAGCATGTAGAGACCATTCCTAACCTTCCCTTTGAGAATTACATTCCCTGATTGCTTGTCCTTGACAAAACAGCAAGGTTTATGAAATTCAAGAAAAACGTCATTATCTTGAGTTAATTTGGATACACTGACCAAATTTTTAGTAATGGCAGGAACTTTTAAGATAGAATTTAAGCGTGCAGGAGAATTTGATGAAGAAGGAAGAATAACATGACCAATATGAGAAATTAATAATTTCATCCCTTAATAGCATTGCCTACCATCAAAAACTCAAAACCAGTATAGGGTGTACCAAAATCCAGATTTTCCATGCCAAAAGCAACATGATTTGTTGCACCCGTATCAGCATACCACATAGAATCTTCAACAAAATCAAGAACGCTAGGCGAAGAATATGCTTGAGAATACAATTAAGTTTCATACTCAGATAGATAGGCTCGTGGTTGAGCAGCAGGTGTCTTTGGTGTGATAAAGCTCCTATCAAATCTGTAATGATAGATAGCAGCAGTTTGTCCCAATTTTAGACAAACTTAACATAAAAATCTTGAGCTAGAATGATTTGGGGAGCCACTATATGTTCTTAATCCAGTTCTTAATGTGTGATCATAAGAGGTTCCTCTATTGTTATGAAATGGAGATCTGTAAGGGTACGAATTGTTGAATCTTGAAGATCCAACTGTCAGATTTGTAGAAAACTTGGATGTGAGATCAGCAACACTATTGTGGCTGATAGAATATATTTTACATATATTCTAGGCGTTAAAATATTTCAAAATATTTTATGATATTATCTGCATTTATTCTTTGATATTTCCTACATTTATTCTCTGATTTGACTTACTCTTTATTTGGCACATATTTATTTAGTTACCTTTCTTTTAGCAAATCAGTTGATTTGATGATATTTGTATTTAGAAAGTATTTATTTACTTACCTTTGTTTTGGCAAATCAATTGGCTAATTTGTAGCCTATCTTAACTCTTGTAAACCATATATATATGATTGAAAGTGGAATACAATGCAAACAAGTTGATTTCTAAATAGATTTCTTTCATGCTTTAGTCAAGATACAATTTGAACGTAATATTAAGACTTTTCAGTGTGACAATGGTACAGAATACATTAATGGCACTTTTAAGGATTTTTTTAGAAACATGGTATGTTTTTCCGTCTCTCATGTCCTCATACATCTCCTCAAGACGGAAAGGCCGAAAGACACATAAAATCCATAAATAATATCATCCGGACTATTCTTGCTCATGCATCTATGCCACTCTCCTTTTGGCATCATGCTCTCTTCATGGCTACATATCTTCTTAATATCCTTCCTTCCAAGGTATTGAATTACCAATCTTTCGCTCAAATCCTCCATCAAAGTGATCCGGATTATTCAGGTTTGCGTGCTTTTGGTTGCTTATGTTTCCCATTATTCCCCTCTTCTACTATTCATAAATTACAAGAAAGGTCGACTCCTTTTGCTTATTTAGGTCTGGCTCCTAATCATCGTGGCTCCAAATGCTATGACATGTCTAGTGGTAAAATCATAATTTGTCGTCATGTTCGTTTTGTTGAAACTGAATTTCCATTCTCCAAACTCCACAAAACAAAACCTTCGAATTATGATTTTTTGAATGACAATATTAATCCTCAATTAATACATCATTTATCTCAAAATACCACACAATAAAATATGCAGCTTGACCCAACAACGCTGCCCAATGACTCGTCCTCTCTTCCTCAATTTAGGTCACAGTCTCACACAGGCCCAGATTCCACACCTCCCACTACTGCCCACACTCGGTCCTCTATTTCCTCCTCTGACCCATCCTCTCTTCCCCACAGTCCAACCCCGTCTATAACCACCCCTACTTTGACTGTTCCTCACACCACCCCAATGCCTCCCAACCCCATTTCAACTCACATGACCACTCGTGCATCAAATGGCATTTTTAAACCCAACCCTAAACACTCTTCTAATTACCATACTACCACCGCTACAGATATTTCTCCTATTTCGAAAAACCCTGTTAGTGCGCTTAGTGACCATAATTGGAAAAGTGCAATGTTGGATGAATTTAATGCTTTAATTGACAATAAGACTTGAAAATTAGTGCCTAGGCCGCCTAATGTTAATGTTATTCGGTCTATGTGGATTTTTCGTCATAAATATAAGTCAGATGGCTCTTTTGAGCGTTATAAAGCTCGTCTTGTAGGTAATGGAAATACACAGCAACAGGGCATTGATTATGATGAAACGTTTAGCCCCGTGATTAAACCGGTCACCATTAGAGCGGTTCTTAGCATTGCTCTTTCTAAATCTTGGCCCATTCATCAAATGGATGTCAAGAATTGTAACAACCCAGGGTTTCTGCATCGATTTAATATCGTCACTAAATGATTACCGTGCTAGCTAATTTATAGTTGGAGTTTTATTGGGTTAAAATTCTTTAACAAAAAATGGTTAAATTATTGAGTGGGCTTTGGAAATTTAACCTTGGCCCAATATTCCTTTAAAACTCTCGATGTCGTTCCCTCCTCTACCCATTTACATTTCGCAACCCCAAAACCTAAAACCAACGAAGAAGATAAAATGGCGGCTCGATCTCCCTCTCGTTCGCCCCTCAAAAATTAGGGTTTTGAGCTAATTCGTGGTCGCCGACTTCAAGTACTCAGTTGCTTGGTTCTGCGCGTCGAAAGAAAGGTGAGTGGTCCTCCACTCACATCTAATTCAAGTCGTTTTAATGATTTCTGGCTTGCTTAAATTCATGATTTTGGTTGCTTGATTAATTGATTCTCACGGTTTAAAAATTTGTTTACTGTGATGATGATTTTTGGGTTCACTTGTTTCGAAATTCTGGCAATTGATTTTATGTTAATTTCGACATTTGCTCGACCTAGTACTGTTAAGCTTTGTTCGGACCTACCACCACCGTTGCATTGATATTGCTTTGGACATCTCTGTGTTCATCTCTGTAGTATTTTCGACTTGTCTTCTGTTTAATTTTGACCTTCGTGGTTAAAAAACTTGCTACTGTTGATTTCATTGTGACATCGGTTTGACTTCTAGTAACACTCATGCATTACCACAGTATTGTTCGATTTCAGTCTTGACTTATTGAAACATTTTTATGCTCGGTAGAATTGGTTTTGATTCAACTAGTTACGTGAAGTTATCTTCACTATACTCGTATAGATTGAACCATTATCCCTGTTTCATATTTAAACTTGTCTGATCTTCTTGCACCTCACTTGCATTTGATATCATTTGACTTTGATTGTGACAATAGTTGTCAATTTGCAGACTGCCTGCTCCATATTGCATTTGCATTTGGTCTTTACCATGCTTTATTGAGTTGTTTGAGGCTATTGACCTTGTGACAGTATCACTTGTGTACTGTCAGGTCCATATTGCATTGTTCACTTTGGGCTTCATGTAGCTATGTACTCCATTGTCCACATTTTAGTGAGTTGCATATCAGGGCTGTTGCACAGTAGCTTGTTTTGTTATGTAGTCGTTTGGTTCACTGGTGCATGCCTTTGACTATTGGCATGTGCATTTCCTGTGTACATTGTTATGCGATCTGGTTTCATAATGCATCTCTGCATTGTTTTCAAAACTGCTGTAGTTCTGTTGCTATGTCAGTTGTTTTCCTTGAGCATGAGTTTTGTTGCACCTAGCTACTTGACTTGATTATTGCAGTTTGAATTGAACTGCATTTTCCTATCGTCTTCGACATCCTTGGGCATTTGATTACTTGCGGCCTCGACTTTGTTATACATTGCATACACATTTTATGCATGTACACTTGTTTCAATTTCATTTGCATTGTACATGCTGTGTTGTCTGGTCTCCATTGTACACTGGTAGTTCCATTGAGCTTTGAGCATGTGAGCACTTCATGTTAGCATTGATATGGTGCAGTCTGACCATGTAGTCTTCACTGTAGTGTTGCTGTGTCAATTTGCAAATCAGGTTACATTTGAGGTCTGGTTCATTCACTTGTGAACTGTCTTTGTATGTTTAGATAGTTTGGTTCTGCGTATTTAGGTTGGAACATTGATTCATCACTTGTTTTTTTGTGTCATTGAGATTGGCATTTGTGCTTCAGGGACTTGTGTTTGCAGCTGTTTGGGCATTGTCTCCATGTAATTCATGTAGTCACTGAGCATTCATTGTTGTCATATTGGCTTCACTTGAGAATTTGTGTTGCATTAAGCATGTGGTCTTAGGTGTATTCTGCACTTGCATTTGTTTTGGGTTCCTGACTCTTTGCTCATTAGTTGATTCACTTTTCTATGTGTTTCCTTCATGCTACATTTCTATTTGGTAGCACTTGAGTCTGCAGCCACACAGTATCCACTTTTTGAATTGATATTTGAACCTTCAATGATTTTGGTTCGTTGATCTTTTGAGTACATCATCACGATAGTGGCAAGGCAGTGCACGCAAGCGTGAACTGCAGCCACACGGTATTAATTTTATTGATATACTTGTTTTGATTTATGATCTTTTGCATATTTCATTACGGTAGTGGCGAGGCAGTGCACGCAAGCATGAACTGCAGCCACACAGAGTTAACATTTTAAATGTGGCGAGGCCGTACACGAGTGCGTGTACTGCAGCCCTACTAGACTTGATGTTTTAAATGATGTTTTCTATTGATGGAAATTGTTTTATGTTGCCAATTCAATATATTTTGAATCGCATTTTGATGATTTTGTTGTTAAATTGCCGTTTAGGCAATTCTGATATTTTTCTTTCTAAAATTATTTTTATTGATAATCCTTTCATCTATCTTCATTGATAATCTGAATCTGCTGATTTGTTGTATAACACTGTTAAGTGTTATTTACCATCATTCGATTTTGTTGTTAAGGGATCGAATAGGTGAATTTATCTTTGACTATCGTCTAATTGATTTTTAATTATTATCGCTTCTATGCACTAATAACTGAGTTTGAATTAGACTGACCCGTGTATTATTTTCTTTTGAATGTAATACTCGGGTCAGACCGAGTTATTTACCGGTTGTAGATATCTTACTTTGAGTTGCTGCTTGAGCTATGAGGTTTGTTCATATCTTTTGGAGTAGTCGTCGTCATGTTTTGTAGTCAGTGTATTTGTATAGGATGTTGTATATTCATGTATATTATTCACGATAATATACTTGTATATGAAACTTGCAGAGTCGACAGTTGTAGTTGTATCATATGTATTGTATCACATGTATATCAACTGACATCAGTTATATATATATATATATATATGAGACTTTCTGTTATATCTGTATTCCGCATTTACATTATCTGTGTTATTATTATATATATTGTCCTAAACTATTATGAACCATCGTAGTTCGTTTTATACTAAAATTGGGTATGTCGATGGGAGTAAACAAATAAGAGATGAAAAATAAAAATGTTTACCACTCCTATCGAGATAACCAATACTAGTGTAAGGCCTAACTATGGATGGCCGCTCCTATCCAGCGTTATTCTTCGTGATAACAGACAGTATTTCTTTTAATACTCTTTGTTATTGTGAGCATAGAGGTGGGACGTCACAGTTGGTATCAGAGCTTGGGGTTTATGGACATAATATAAAACACAACTTAGATGGAACATGTGTTACAACTATATGTCGATGTTTTATTATGTTTTTAGTCAAAACTAAAGTTTTAAAATAAGGATGGAATTTTTAAATATCTTTATTTAAAAATAAAAAGTGAAACTGTGTTTTGATGATTGATTTAGTGTGTTCTATTTATCAGAGCGCGTAGCGAAAACAGTGACTGTCTTCGCTGAGTACGGCTGATAACCTTTTTGATTTAAAAATCAAATTATGAAATTGAAATAAATTTCATTTGTTGCTTACATAGCTGTGTTTAATTTGTTTTCTTTGGAAATTTCGAATCCAATTTGAGAATTCGAAGCAATTGCAGTTATGTGAATTTGTTGAGATTTCCGCTGTTTTGAATTATCTTCATTGAAGATATATTTGAATGATTTCTTTGTTCATTTTGCGGTATACGTGCAAATTTATGTTGCATGTTACTGCACTAATTTTACGTTGAACCGATGCTTGGTTATGAAACGTATATTGTTGCCGTTATTCTTATAACAGGATTTTTACACCAATGCTATATTTTGAAGCAAGGTGTTTTGTTGACATTTTTAATGAATGAAAATTCACTGATATTGTATTTTGATGTCAATTATTTTGATGAGATTTTGACGTTTAAAAATTACTGTCGCTTTGACTTCAGTATCCGTCATATTTTAAAGTGGATTTTCAAGCGGTTATCCCGCAATGCTTATTTTGAGATCCGTTTCTACGGTGTTTTGAGAAGTACAATTTTCTTATTGAAATTGTCACTAATGTTGCTGTTTATATCACGGATTTGCAAATCGTTATAAAAATAAAATTGTTTTTCAAAATTTTTATAGTTTGCGCTTTCAAAAGAATGATGAATCGATTTAAACGATTCAGAAAAATCGAGGACTATAAACCCTTTCTTTTACTGATTCGCTTAATTCCGAACTTGTTCGTTTGAGAATGTAAATTATTACTTTTATAAAAATAAATGAAATTATTTTCAGAATTTTTACAGTTTGCGTTTTCAGAAGAATGAGAAAGTGACTTAAACGTTTCAGCAAAATCGAGGACTATGACCCCTTTCTTTTACTGATTCGTTTAATTCCGGACTTGTCCGTTTGAGAATGTGAAACGTTATTTTTGGTATACACAATTTTGCACTTTCAAGGAAACGATGAAGAGATTTAAACAATTTAGTAAAACACGTGGTTATAGGACATGTGCGTTTGCTATTTTGGTTAATTCCGGACTCGTTAATTGAAACATTTGCTGTTTGATGATTTTGATGATTTTACACGTTCAAGGAAACGATGAAGAGAATCAAACGATTTAGTAAAACACTTGGTATGGGACATGTGCGTTTGCTACTTCGGTTAATTCTGGACTCGTTAATTGAATATATGATGATTTTCGTGTGCTTTCGAGCCACTATGAGGACCTTCGGGTCATATGTTGGACCTTCGGGTCAATACTAGTACCGGACCTTCGGATCATTTGTTGGACCTTCGGGTCATTTGTTGGGAGCCAAAAATTATGTTGGGTACTTGGTAGGCTTCGGCCATTTGTTGATGCACGTGCGGCGTAGCTTAAAAACTCGCCATTTGTTGGGATCGATCCACCTTTTATGTTGATTTTCTAGATCATCTTAATTGATTTCTAGATATTTGTTGTTTCCAATTATCTGCAGGTAATTGGATATTTGTTGATATGAGTTCTAATTATCGTTTTTGATAATTAGATATTTGTTGATTTGATTATCGCTTGTGATAATTAAATATTTGTTGATATGAGTTCTGATTATCGTTTTTGATAATCGGATATTTGTTGATTTTGATTACCGTTTTTGATAATCGAATATTTGTTGTTCTAATTATCGTTTTTGATAATTAGATATTTGTTGATTTGATTATCGCCTGTGGTAATTAAATATTTGTTGATATGAGTTCTAATTATCGTTTTTGATAATTAGATATTTGTTGATTTGATTATCGCTTGTGATAATTAAATATTTGTTAATATGAGTCCTGATTATCGTTTTTGATAATCAGATATTTGTTGATTTTGATTATCGCTTTTGATAATCGAATATTTGTTGTTCTGATTATCGTTTTTGATAATCGAATATTTGTTGTTCTGATTATCACTTTTGATAATCGGATATTTGTTGATTTTGATTATCGTTTTCGATAATCGAATATTTGTTGTTCTGATTATCGTTTTTGATAATCAGATATTTGTTGATTTTGATTATCGTTTTTGATAATCGGATATTTGTTGTTCTGATTATCGTTTTTGATAATCGGATATTTGTTGATTTTGATTATCGTTTTTGATAATCGGATATTTGTTGATTTTGATTATCGTTTTTGATAATCGAATATTTGTTGTTCTGATTATAGTTTTTGATAATCGGATATTTGTTGATTTTGATTATCGTTTTTGATAATCGAATATTTGTTGTTCTGATTATCGTTTTTGATAATCGGATATTTGTTGATTTTGATTATCGTTTTTGATAATCGAATATTTGTTGTTCTGAGTATTGTTTTTGGTAATTAGATATTTGTCGATTTGTTGATTTGTTGATTTGATGATTTGAAATTTGATTACCGTTTGTGGTAATTAAATATTTGTTGATTTGAAATTTGATTACCATTTGTGGTAATTAAATATTTGTTGATTTGAAATTTGATTATCGTTTTTGATGATTAAATATTTGTTGTTTCTGATTATCGCTTGTGATAATTAGATATTTGAGATTCTGATTATCGTTTTTGATAATTAGATATTTGAGATTTCTGATTATCGTTTTTGGTAATTGAATATTTGTGGTTTTGCGAATTTTGATTTGTGTTTTCTAATTATCTTTGTTGATAATTAGATTTTGCTGTCTTCTAATTATCGTATCGATAATTAGATATTGCTGTTTTGTGATTTCTGTATTCTGACTATTTAGTTGATATTTAGATTTTTGTTGAGAATTTGTGAATTTCTTTTATTGAAATTAAAAGGTTTCTTTGGCATTTGTATTCCCGACTTTATTTTTCTAGCTTAACCAGTTTATGTTAGAAAAATAATTGTTATTGACGACCTTAATTATGAAAATTGCGGGGACGCAATTTTTATAAGGAGGGGAGTCTGTAACAACCCGGGGCTTCTGCATCGATTTAATATCGTCATTAAATGATTACCGTGCTAGCTAATTTATAGTTGGAGTTTTATTGGGTTAAAATTCTTTAACAAAAATTGGTTAAATTGTTGAGTGGGCTTTGAAAATTTAACCTTGGCCCAATATTCCTTTAAAACTCTCGATGTCGTTCCCTCCTCTACCCATTTACATTTCGCAACCCCAAAACCTAAAACCAACGAAGAAGATAAAATGGCAGGTCGATCTCCCTCTCGTTCGCCCCTCAAAAATTAGGGTTTTGAGCTAATTCGTGGTCGCCGACTTCAAGTACTCGGTTGCTTGGTTCTGCGCGTCGAAAGAAAGGTGAGTGGTCCTCCGCTCACATCTAATTCAAGTCGTTTTAATGATTTCTGGCTTGCTTAAATTCGTGATTTTGGTTGCTTGATTAATTGATTCTCACGGTTTAAAAATTTGTTTACTGTGATGATCATTTTTGGGTTCACTTGTTTCGAAATTCTGGCAATTGATTTTATGTTAATTTCGACATTTGCTCGACCTAGTACTGTTAAGCTTTGTTCGGACCTACCACCACCGTTGCACTGATATTGCTTTGGACATCTCTGTGTTCATCTCTATAGTATTTTCGACTTGTCTTCTGTTTAATTTTGACCTTCGTGGTTAAAAAACTTGCTACTGTTGATTTCATTGTGACATCGGTTTGACTTCTAGTAACACTCATGCATTACCACAGTATTGTTCGATTTCAGTCTTCACTTATTGAAACATTTTTATGCTCGGTAGAATTGGTTTTGATTCAACTAGTTATGTGAAGTTATCTTCACTATGCTCGTACAGATTGAACCATTATCCCTGTTTCATATTTAAACTTGTCTGATCTTCTTGCACCTCACTTGCATTTGATATCATTTGACTTCGATTGTGACAATAGTTGTCAATTTGCAGACTGCCTGCTCCATATTGCATTTGCATTTGGTCTTTACCATGCTTTATTGAGTTGTTTGAGGCTATTGACCTTGTGACAGTATCACTTGTGTACTGTCAGGTCCATATTGCGTTGTTCACTTTGGGCTTCATGTAGCTATGTACTCCATTGTCCACATTTTAGTGAGTTGCATATCAGGGCTGTTGCACAGTAGCTTGTTTTGTTATGCGGTAGTTTGGTTCACTGGTGCATGCCTTTGACTATTGGCATGTGCATTTCCTGTGTACATTGTTATGCGATCTGGTTTCATAATGCATCTCTGCATTGTTTTCAAAACTGCTATAGTTCTGTTGCTATGTTAGTTGTTTTCCTTGAGTATGAGTTTTGTTGCACCTAGCTACTTGACTTGATTATTGCAGTTTGAATTGAACTGCATTTTCCTGTCATCTTCGACATCCTTGGGCATTTGATTACTTGCGGCCTCGACTTTGTACATTGCATACACATTTTATGCATGTACACTTGTTTCAATTTCATTTGCATTGTACATGCTGTGTTTTCTGGTCTCCATTGTACACTGGTAGTTCCATTGAGCTTTGAGCATGTGAGAACTTCATGTTAGCATTGATATGGTGCAGTCTGACCATGTAGTCTTCACTGTAGTGTTGCTGTGTCAATTTGCAAATCAGGTTACATTTGAGGTCTGGTTCATTCACTTGTGAACTGTCTTTGTATGTTTAGATAGTTTGGTTCTGCATATTTGGGTTGGAACATTGATTCATCACTTGTTTTTTTGTGTCATTGAGATTGGCATTTGTGCTTCAGGGACTTGAGTTTGCAGCTGTTTGGGCATTGTCTCCATGTAATTCATGTAGTCACTGAGCATTCATTGTTGTCATATTGGCTTCACTTGAAAATTTGTGTTGCATTAAGCATGTGGTCTTAGGTGTATTCTGCACTTGCATTTGTTTTGGGTTCCAGACTCTTTGCTCATTAGTTGGTTCATTGTTCTATGTGTTTCCTTCATGCTATATTTCTATTTGGTAGCACTTGAGTCTGCAGCCACACAGTATCCACGTTTTGAATTGATATTTGAACCTTCATTGATTTTGGTTCGTTGATCTTTTGAGTACATCATCACGATAGTGGCAAGGCAGTGCACGCAAGCGTGAACTGCAGCCACACGGTATTAATTTTATTGATATACTATTTTGTTTTGATTTATGATCTTTTGCATATTTCATTACGGTAGTGGCGAGGCAGTGCACGCAAGCGTGAACTGCAGCCACACAGAGTTAACATTTTAAATGTGGCAAGGCCGTACACGAGTGCGTGTACTGCAGCCCTACTAAACTTGATGTTTTAAATGATGTTTTCTATTGATGGAAATTGTTTTATGCTGCCAATTCAATATATTTTGAATCGCATTTTGATGATTTTTTTGTTAAATTGCCGTTTAGGCAATTCTGATGTTTTTCTTTCTAAAATTATTTTTATTGATAATCCTTTCATCTATCTTCATTGATAATCTGAATCTACTGATTTGTTGTATAACACTGTTATTTGTTATATTTACTATTATTCGATTTTCTTGTTAAGGGATCGGATAGGTGAATTTATCTTTGACTGTCGTCTAATTGATTTTTAATTATTATTGCTTCTATGCACTAATAACTGAGTTTGAATTAGACTGACCCGTGTATTATTTTCTTTTGAATGTAATACTCGGGTCAGACTGAGTTATTTACAGGTTTTAGATATCTTACTTTGAGTTGTTGCTTGAGCTATGAAGTCTGTTCATATCTTTTGGAGTACTCGTCGTCATGTTTTGTAGTCAGTGTATTTGTATAGGATGTTGTATATTCATGTATATTATTCACGATAATATACTTGTATATGTAACTTTCAGAGTCGACAGTTGTAGTTGTATCACATGTATTGTATCACATGTATATCAACTGACATCAGTTATATATATATGAGACTTTCTGTTATACCTGTGTTCCACATTTACATTATCTGTGTTATTATTATATATATTGTCCTAAACTATTATGAACCATCGTAGTTCATTTTATACTAAAATTGGGTATGTCGATGGGAGTAAACAAATAAGAGATGAAAAATAAAAATGTTTACCACTCCTATCGAGATAACCAATACTAGTGTAAGGCCTAACTACGGATGACCGCTCCTATCCAGCCTTATTCTTCGTGATAACAGACAGTATTTCTTTTAATACTCTTTGTTATTGTGAGCATAGAGGTGGGGCGTCACAAGAATGCTTGCTTGCATGGTCATCTCAATGAAGCAGTTTATATGCATCAACCCATGGGCTTTCGTAACAAAAATTATCTGAATCATGTTTGTCTTTTAAAGAAATCTTTGTACGGATTAAAACAGGCTCCTCGAGCTTGGTAACAAAGATTCGCTGATTTTGTTGCTACCATTGGGTTCTCTCGTAGTACATCAGATCACTCTTTTTTCATCTGTAAGAATTGTTCTGATATTACTTATATTCTCTTATATGTGGATGACATTATACTTACAGCTTCTTTTGATCGTCTTCGTAAGTATATTATGACTCTCTTAGCTTCTGAATTTGCTATGAAGGATCTAGGTCCTTTGAGTTTCTTTTTGGGTATTGCTGTCACTCGTCATGCCAATGGTCTTTTCTTATCTCAGACACAGTATGCTGTAAAAATTAATGAACGTGCCAGAATGTCTAACTGCAGTTCATGTCCTACTCCTGTTGACACTAAGTCCAAACTAAGTGCCACCGCAGACACTCCTTATGATGATTTGACTGAGTATCGTAGTCTTGCAGGTGCTCTTCAGTATCTTACATTCACTCGACCAGACATTTCCTATGCCGTGCAGCAGATATGCCTTCATATGCATTCCCCGACTAATGAGCATATGGAAGCTCTTAAGCGTATCATACGCTATCTCCAGGGTACCCATTCTTTTGGTTTCCACTTGTACAAATCCAATATTAATCGTATTATCTCATATACAGATGCAGATTGGGGTGATTGTCCTAACACCCGTCGTTCTACCTCTGGTTATTGTGTATTCCTTGGTGATAATTTGGTTTCTTGGTCTTCGAAAAGGCAACCTACTCTTTCCCGTAGTAGTGCTGAAGCGGAGTATAGGGGTGTTGCTAATGTTGTTTCTGATTCGTGCTGGATCGGAAATTTGCTTCTAGAGTTGCATTGTCCTATTCAAAAGGCTACTCTAGTTTATTGTGATAATGTGAGTGCTATATACTTATCCGGCAATCCTGTTCAGCATCAACGCACTAAACACATTGAGATGGATATTCATTTCGTATGTGAGAAAGTTGCTCGTGGTGAAGTGCGTATGCTTCATGTACTGTCCCGCTACCAAATTGCTGATATTTTCACAAAAGGGCTTCCGCGCGTATTATTTAATGATTTCAGGGACAGTCTAAGCATATGAGAACCTCCCGCTTCGACTGAGGGGGTGTGATAGAATATATTTTACATATATTCTAGGCGTTAAAATATTTCAAAATATTTCATGATATTACCTGCATTTATTCTCTGATATTTCCTGCATTTATTCTCTGATTTGACTTACTCTTTATTTGGCACATATTTATTTAGTTACCTTTCTTTTAGCAAATCAGTTGATTTGATGATATCTGTATTTAGGAAGTATTTATTTACTTACCTTTGTTTTAGCAAATCAATTGGCTAATTTGTAGCCTATCTTAACTCTTGTAAACCATATATATATATATATATATATATGATTGAAAGTCGAATACAATGCAAACAAGTTGATTTCTAAATAGATTTCTTTCAGTGGCGCTCAAGTCTACATTATCAGCCATGAGTAGAGCCTAACTTTCTTCAAGTGACTTTGATTCACTGCTAGAGGTAATTCCCAAGACAACTGGATCATATTCCGGACCAAGACCATTAAGAAGCTGGAGCTCAAGATTGTCATCGTTGACCATATGACCAGCAATTGCCAAATTATCACAAAGAGATTTTATCTTCTCAATATAGTCAGAAATGGTTAGATTACCTTTCTGAATATTACACGGTTGACCCTTAAGTTGTAGGAAACAGCCTTGGATTGATTGGAGAATCTATGTTCGAGAGCTTTCCATAGTGAGTGGGATGAAATATGTGAAGCTCCCGAAGCAAGAACACCTTCTATCATTGAAGATCACAACCAGGATAGGAAGAGCTAATCTTTTCGCTTCCATTGGCTGTAAGCTGGATTTGGATCTCCAATGATCAAGAACTAAGGAGGTTTATCTTTACTAGGTAGAAGATCATCAAGACCGTGGTCTATAACCGTAGGTACCACTTGAGATTTCCATGCCAAAAAATTGATTTGATCAAGTTTGATTGTCAGTGAAGAAGTTAAAGAATTATAAAAATGATTCCAAGATTGATTTGGAAAATTAACAGAACCAGAATTCGCCGGAGTAACAAACGTCCATGGAAAATTCTTCAGACGATCCTCAATCTGAATAGATGGTAACGAAGGTCCAACAAGGGGAACTCTACTCCGGTGAACCCTGCTCTGATACCATAAAGCATTTTGCTCAAATTAGAGATCTATGTGAAAAACTTCAGAAAAATTTCATGAGAGAATTTGGGGAAAACCTCAAAACAAACTGAGGTAGTGTTTTCTTTCTATATGGACGAATACAGTACAAGCAAATACTCTAATTACAGAATACAGTAATCAACCTCTTAACAGAATAGTACTAAAAGTAGTGGAAAAACAAAACAACTAACTGATAGAATTACATTGGTTATCAGATAGGTACAGGTACATATTGACCAATCTGAAAGAAGAAGGATATGCTGGTAGCTACAAGGTAAGACATTTTTTATTATCGTTACTTCGGTGCTATAGTATGTGACCATATTAGTTCCAAATTTTCGGTGCTTACACTTTTCAATATTACCCTACATGAATCTGGAACGTGCACTTTATATGCAGCAATCCTTTCCTATATTGTTCTTGGTAAAGTAAAACTGGAACTTGGAAACATATTATTACTAAGACTCGATACACAGGATTAGAATCCTGCTATATGCCAATAGTAAAGATGCTTGCTACAAGTAAGCCCAAAAGTGCTAATAATGGAATTGGAAGAAAATGTAAACAGAAGTTTTATTAATCCTTCATATATGATACAAGTGCAGTACCTCTGTATTTATAATACATATTTGTACAATGGGCTACTATATGGGCTAAGGCCCAATACACTATAATATAATCTCCTTTGTATACACAGCAATAAGATATAATCTACACCGCTACTTCATATTATAACCTAACTCCCCCTTTCAATCTCATCTAGGGTTTCCTCTTCCCCTTTTTTCTTCACGCTGCTCTCTTTAATTGTGAGATCTTCTTTCAGTTGAACAAAATATTTTGTAGAGAGGGGTTTTGTGAGGATGTCCGCTCTTTGGAACTGAGAGGGGACATGGTGAACTTTCAGTTTGCCTTCAGTAATCTTCTCACGAACAAAGTGCAGATCTATTTCAAAATGCTTTGTTCGTGAGTGCAGCACTGGATTAGCAGAAAGACAAACTGCGCTCAAGTTGTCGCACCAGATTATAGGGGTATTTGAGATGTTGATCTTGATTTCTTTGAGTAGAGACCGATCCAAACAATTTCTGCTGTTGTGTTGGCAATCGACCTGTACTCAGCCTCCGTGCTAGAGCGCGAGGTCGCAGTTTGCTTCTTTGAGCTCCAAGAGATCGGGTTGCCCCTAGAAATATGATGAAGCCGGTGGTTGATCTTCTGTCATCTGGATCTGATGCCCAGTCCGCATCACAGTAAGCTTGTATGTTTAATCCCTTTGCGTCGTTGAAATGTAGACCATGATCCATTGTTCCTTTCAGGTAACGTAAGATGCGTTTTACTGCCTTCCAGTGGTTGCTTAGAGGCCTATGCATGAATTGACATACTTTGTTTATGCTGTAGCTTAGATCTGGTCTTGTTATAGTGATATACTGAAGTGCTCCTACCGTACTCCTATACTGTTTTTCATTTGTGATGGTTTCCCCTGATTCTTTCGATAATTTGAGATTACTTGTCATTGGTGTAGGTAGGGGTTTTGCCTGATCCATATTTGTCTTCTTAAGTAATTCCAGTATATATCTCTTTTGACATAAGATCATCTCTGACTTGGATGTTTGAGTAACTTCTATACCAAGAAAATGATGTAAGTTGCCCAGATCTTTGATTGAAAAAGTTTGATCTAGATATTTGATTGTTTGTTCCATGCCTTGACTGTCATTTCCTGTAATGGTAATGTCATCTACATATACTAAAATATATGTAATTTTCTCCTGCTTGCATTGCATAAACAATGAATTATCTGATTTGGTTGGTATATATCCCAAATCCATCAGTGTGGACTTGAGCTTCTCATTCCACACTCGTGGTGCCTGCTTTAGTCCATAAATTGCTTTATGAAGTTTGCAAACTAAGTTATTGTTTGTACCTCTCTGGTATCCCTCTGGTTGTTCCATGAAGACTTCCTCCTTTAGATTCCCATTAAGAAAGGCATTATTTACATCAAGCTGTCTAATCTTCCATTTTTTATGAAGTGCAATGGTTAATATGATTCTTATAGCAGTGGGTTTAACAACTGGAGAGAATGTTTCATTGTAGTCAAAACCATATTGCTGATTATATCCTTTAGCCACCAGTCTTGCTTTGTATTTTGAGATACTTCCATCTGTATTTCTCTTAATTTTGTAGGTCCACTTGCAGCCTACTATATTCTTGTCTTTTGGTATTGGCACTAGACTCCAAGTTTTATTTTTGATAAGAGCTTTGTATTCATTATCCATAGCTTGTTTCCAGTTATTATTGCTAATAGCTTCAGTGTAGTCTTTTGGCTCTGTTGAATCAAGTTGAGCATTGTATACTTTAGGTTTGAAAATACCACTTTTTGATCTTGTGATCATATGATGTTCTGTTCTTGCAGATGGCATGTCTAAATTAGTATTGTTGTCTTCCGACTGTTGTGATGTGGATTGAGAATCTTCTCTTGAATTTGGATTGATCTGACTGGTGTTATTGAAGGAGCTGGAGGATTTTTCAGTTTCATGACCTAATCCAATGCCAACATTGGGTGATGTGTGTTGTGACTGTTGAATTCTCTGCACACTTCCACTGGTTTGACCCCACTCTGGTATGACAGGTATAGATGACATTGAGAAGCTATCTTTAGTATGCACCTTTTCAGTTGTCTTGATGTTTTTGTCTGCAAAATGAAAATTTTTCTCATTAAAAACTACATGTCTAGTAACATAAATTCTGCCATCATTGCTTAAGCATCTATATCCTTTTTGGTTGTTTCCATAGCCTATAAATGTGCTTGGGGTGGATCTGAGATTTAATTTATGATTGTTATAGGGTCTTAGACATGGGAAGCATAAGCATCCAAATGTCTTTAGACTGTTATAATCTGGTTTAACCCCAAGTAGTAATTCAATAGGACTTAGATGCTTAAGAACTTTGGTAGGTAATCTATTGATTAGGTACACAGCTGTGTTAAATGCCTCTGGCCAGTATTTCATAGGCATTGATGCCTGTGCCAGCAAGGTTAACCCAGTTTCTACTATGTGCCTGTGTTTCCTTTCTACCACACCATTCTGTTCAGAGGTGTATGGACATGTTGTTCGATGAATAATACCCTTTTTCTGAAAATAATCTCTTAGTGGTTTATACTCACTACCACCATCAGACTGTATGATTTTAACTTCATGACACAGTTGTTTTTCTGCTTGAGTTATGAATTCTATTACAGTCTTTTGTGTGTCTAATTTTGATTTTAGAAAGTATATCCATGTATATCTTGAATGACAATCAACAAAAGATATATAATACCTGAATCCATAGTCTGAATTTATTGGAGCAGGTCCCCACAAATTAGTTGCTACTAACTGAAGTGGTTTGTTAATAGAAGTTGTAGAATCTGCAAAAGGTAATTTATGGCTTTTGCCTAGTTGAAAGTAGGTGCAAACATATGGTAAAGATACATCACAGGAAATATTATTATTCATAAGAATTTGTTTTACAACATTTGCATTGGGATGTCCTAACTTGTAGTGCCATAGAGTAAACATTTCTTGACCATTTGTAACATGGGACTCGGTATTATTACACCATACATTTCTATTTTTGCTCTTTCTTGCATTTCCAAAATTGAACTTGTACAGTCCATGGTCCAATTTACCCTGTAACAATATATCTTGATTCAGTAAGTCCTTAACTAAACAGAATTTTGGGTGAAACTCAAAATACACATTGTTGTCATTAGCGAATTGAGATACACTCAATAGATTCTTTTTGATATGTGACACTCTCAACAAATTATTGAGATGAAGAATTCTTTTACCTTGAATACTTCTGGTTCCAACATGTGTAATTTTTAAAGCTTCACCATTCCCCATGTGAATAGAATGCGTACCTGAGTATTCTCTATTGCCTAAATTGAGATTTTGCAGGTTGCTTGTGAGATGATTAGTAGCACCTGAATCAGGGTACCAATCTTCTTCTGTCATTTCATCAGATCTGGTATGTCTTTCTACATTTAGGGCTTGTGGTCTTGTCATTTCTGTTTGACTTCCCGGCCTCTGCTCTATTTGTGCAGCATTTGCACTGATGTTGTTGTTTCTTTGATTTCCCTGATTCTATTGATTTGGGTAATACTCAATGTTGAGTCGGAAATAGCACTGGCTTGCTGTATGGCCTGGTTTTTCACAAATTTGACATTTTATTCTGTTACTGTTCCATCTTCCATTCCTTCCTCTGCCTATTTGATTTGTATTGCTTCTTTGATTGTTTTCTTGCCTGAAGTTTTGATTTTCTTGTTTTCCCTTTCTGTTTCTTGAATTTGAAGCATAATTAAGGGACATTTCTGTGTTACTTTCTTTTCTTTGTTCGATTCTTCCTTCATGAGATAAGAGGATTGAGTAGACATTTTGCATATTAGGTAGAGTCTGTTGTGATGAGATAATCACTACCACTGACTCATATTCGGCATCTAGACCATTTAAGATGGTCAATATTTGTTCAGATTCTGATACTGTGTGCCCTGCTGCATCAAGAATATCATAATAAGATTTCATTTTTGTAATATACTCTCTCATTGACATATTCTCCTTTCTGAGATTCTGCAGTTGTCTTTTGTAATATAAGATTCTTGCTGCTGATTGTGTGTTGAAAATTTGTTGCACTGCAGACCATATCTCAAATGATGTTTTGCATCCCACGATTTGTGATAGTAGATCAGAACTGATAGATGAGAGCAACCAGGCGGCCAGTAAGCTATCTTGTTTCTGATAATTAATGAATTCTTTATTGACTGTTCTTTCTCCAGTGTCTTCTGTCACCATTCTCGCTGGTACAGTGGTAGTACCGTACAGAAAATCCTCCAACCCATATGCTCGAATGCTTGTCTCAACCTGATATTTCCACAATATGTAGTTGTTTTCATCAAGTGTGGTGTTAACTAAATTATTCTTGGGTTTAACAATATCACTGCTTCTTGTTTCTGTAGCCTGTGTAACTTGATTTCTTGATCTTGGTTCATTCTGACTTTTGATTCCACTTGTTGCAGATGAAGTTGTATCATCTTCTCCGGCCATCTTGGTGATGCTTCAAATTAGTACCTGATTGAAAAGATTTACAGTGCAGCCAGAATCTTGATTTCTTGACAAGGCACAATTTATTCTCAGAAGATGATAAGCAATATACTGAGAGCAACCAGGAAGGTGAGTGATGATTCAGGTCTGACACCTTCCTCAGGACGGCTCGATGATGATGAAATTGCAAATTCTGATGAGATTTCAGTGTAAAACTGATCTTAATGGCTGTCGTTAGACAGTTCCTTTTACTGCTCTGATACCATAATGGAATTGGAAGAAAATGTAAACAAAAGTTTTATTAATCCTTCATATATGATACAAGTGCAGTACCTCTGTATTTATAATACATATTTGTACAATGGGCTACTATATAGGCTAAGACCCAATACACTATAATATAATCTCCTTTGTATACACAGCAATAAGATATAATCTACACCGCTACTTCATATTATAACCTAACTGCTAATAGTACATTCGCTGATATTTTGGGTTTGTGTATTAATCTTACAATACAAAATTTATGCATTGTAGATGTTACTGCACAATTTATTAGACAAGAAGAATGTGAAAAGGATACAATGTGTGTCTTGTACTCATGCAATTTTGGCACTATAAGATCAGAACTATTATCAATACTAGTGCAACTGTGCAAGATGGTTCTAATATTAACAAGTGATTAATCAAATGTCTACAGATAAATGGGATGATTAAACATAGCATCCTTCACTTTCTTATCCTCTAGCAATACTGATTCTTGCCAATAATCAACTGAAAACCGACCTCAAAACCTACCTCCCCACAAGATTCCAAATAAGTACTATAGAGTGATCCACTAGAAACATTAATACAATTGCTACGACATGCATTTCGCTTAGATGTTAATGGATACTGTATTATTTTATAGAAAGCAATATTAAATGTGTATTCTTTTTATTGTATTAAAGTTAAAGGTAACTAGCCAACTTATAGCTAAACATACATACAATGATAAGCATCTGGTTAATTCTGTAAAGACAATGCACCATAGTATAATGGTGGTTCATTTTTCTTGCTTTGTCGTTGGATACCAATCAAGGTTTTCAAAACGAAATCCAATTCGTAAATTGCAAAGTTCAACTTTAAATTGAAACGATATTTATAATGTAAATAGTGGATTTAAAAAAATTCATATTATAAGGTTTGTACTACTCTTTGTGCACACTTTGAAATTGGTTTTGATGTTTGAATTTCTACTTTTGAATCTAAAACATAATTTTCTCTCTTGTTACATTTTTATTTTGTTTAAAATACACTAGAATTTAAACTTTGGATCATGGTATGGGTTGAATTATTTTTCTCTATTGACCTTTTAGCTAGATTTGAACCGGAATGTAAATTGAATCATAAAGGAAGACGTTAAATTTCAAATAAGATTTAAATCGGAAGATTTTTGACAACAACGAATCCAATAATATTTTCACTGATTAGTCATTAGTATGCAAGTTTGTAATGTGTTACAAAGTTGTGATCAACTTAAATAGTACACATCTTTCAAATCACATGTTCAAATCTTAGACGAGCTTATAGAAGTGCATTACAAAATTTGTTTTGGTTTTATTGATTCATGAATTATCACATTGGTAACAGACTCCTAGGATATAACATGTGATGTGTGCATGCAATTGTATTGGTAAGAATAGTTTTGATAGATTATATAAATACTACACAACTTTATTTATTTATTTGTAGAATATAATTAAAATAAAAACTGAATATTTTAGTCTTATTTGCTATCTAAAGCATCAACTATCCATGGAAATTTTTTACTCGGGGAGATTATGATATTATTATGTTTCTACATTTCAAAATCATCCATCTTATCTTGAGAATAAAAACTTATCTTTATGTCCCCTACTATTGGTTTTTAATGTAAACAGCTAATTGAAGTTCCATCAAAAAGAGTAGTTGTTGGTAAAATCCATGTTCTATTCAACCCAAAGCGTGGAGATATCAAGCTAGGGTGGGTACATTCTATGAGATTTTCATTAAACGACTACCAAAAAAGTGTAATTATTTTTCCTTGAAACCATGTTGCCATCTGCGCATGCTTTTATGCTTTCTAGACATGGGCATGTATGGAAATTAATTTTTTGGTGCCTAAGCTGATTACTTTTGTTTAACAGAATTAATGCTTAATTTTTAATGCATTAAACTTTACTTTTCAGTAAGGCCAATCATTTAGATTACCTTCTAGGACACACATTTAACCGCTTTTAAAACTATTTACAAAAACAATTATGTTTCCGCCTATTTGGGAAAAGGTGAAATTTTATATTGGTGTTGTTTCAAATAGCATCAGTGTAATTCTCTAGAAAATAATAATCATACCTATGCTGCATCAGATTGAAATAACACCAATTGAAAAAATCAATTATTGAATACATGTGTATTTTGTTACCATAGCAGTCATCAATTATTGAATACATGCATTCCCCACAATTAACATTACAACAATAATAAACTGAACATTTTAAGTGTTTAGAAACAGATTAAATGTCTTCAACCAATTCATGCATAATTAAATACTTTTAACTAAAAAAATAGCAAATGTGCAACGTCAAATGTCCCTGCCATTTCAAAGCATAAAATAATATTAACATGAAATGTCGTTCAACCAAATAAACATAAGACCGGAAAAAAGGTGTTTCCTGACGTATAATATTAGCAATACCTGGAGGAAAACGTTTTTCATCCACTGCTAAATGAACGTATACATAAACTTTTGCCATGTTATTCGATTTAGCTCCATTAGGCTTGGTCATGTAACGACCTGGATTTTTCATCGTTTGATTTTGAATATTTGAGTGGTGTAAAATATGGATTTGGAATATGATTTGATTTTGAATATGAAGATGTTGGTTGAAAATTTTAAAAAAATGAATTTAAATTCCAAATATAGCGATTTACTAAATAAATTAAATTGTTGAATTTATAATTGAAAATCGTTAAATAATTGAAAATTGGAGTTGTTTATGAATCGAAAGGATTTCTAATATTGATATAAATTCTGTTTGAACTAGAAATTAGTTAGTAAGATTTTAAAACTAAAATTTTGAGTGATTTCGTAAATCTTAGTAATCGTCGATTTAATCGACGCGTTAAAATAACGATTCGATGCACAGTTTCGGAATTCGACGAAACTACTTCCATTGGATCCGTAATAGTGTATTATTATCGAATTTTAAATTTCGTAGCGTCTGGAGTTATCGTTTGGTCGTACGGGGTATCAACTCGTTGAATTTAATATCGAAAATATAGTATAATAATTGGGTCCAAATAGCTATCTTCTATATACGGTCGAATTAGGACTCGAAACCTTTTCCATTACGCTCGAAATAGAGGTATAATATTATGAACGCTTAGCGGCACGCCTCGATAGGAGTTCAAGATTTTGAGTTGTGTAAATCAAGACATTTTAATATATATATATATATATATATATATATATATATAACGACCCGGAAATTTCGAACCCTAAATTTCCAGATAGTTATGAAAAAGAAGAAAGAGATAGAAGAAGAAGAAGAACAGCAACACCAAACATCTCACATTCGCAGCGGATAAAATATAATAATAACTAATATCAGTTTACAAAAGAATACCATATCTATGGGTTACATTTAATATACATCAGAGTTTACATATTCACAGTCACGGAATATACACTGTTATCATGTCTCAGATACACAATAATATACTACAGCGGAAATACTCTATATACGTTCTCGTCATCTAGCTCGCCTCCTGAGCTCCAGCACGTCCTACCTAAAAATCTGTAATACTCGGTCTGACCCGAGCATTACACCAAAGCAACACCCGGGTCAGGCTGAAAACCAGCGTGAGTTAACCCAACAAACATGGAATACCAATGCAATCAACTTATATAAACCTGGGGTAACTTATATCAATTTAACCAATTCACAATTTGCTAAAGACAACACTTATTTCACATATCAGTTTCTAAGTACCAAACTTAGGTAAAATAATCCAATTCACTTAAATCGTTTTAGTCCAGCCTATTTATTTCACACATCAATTTATTTTTAATCCAATTTGGTTTTGGGTATTTCCTAATACCCGACCCCGGTCTCTTCGAAACTCATGTTATCCTAACCCAAGTTATTCAAATGAGATACACAACATTTCATATCAGAGATATCAACTCATTCAAAGCACCCAATACCATTCAATCATCCATAAGCAAAGCTTAATCACATACAAATTTAATTTAATTAATCCTGATTGAATTACTAACCTCAACCACTTATATTTCTTCACTAAACATTAATTAATTTCAAATCAATTAATCAATCATCCCTTCATTTTTATCTTAATTAATCACCGTGGATTAATTATCTTTCAATTACATTCAAGTAATTCACTTAGACTAACTTCACAATATTAATTAGTCTCAACCAAGATCATTAAGTAATCTTTATTACTTCATGAATTAATTAATTATGTAATTAATTAATCTTTAATTACTTATACTAATTTACTTCCCATAAGTCACTTATTACTGATTAATTCATCTTAATTAATCAATCTTCAATTACATCGTTAATTATATTTATTAATTATTTCAATTATATTTCATTTTGTTCCAATCTAAATTAATTACTTTAATTCAACCACAATATTAATCACCTTCGATTAATCTCAACCTGTAATTAACTATCCATTTATTTACTTTATTAAATAATCAAATTTCTCCTTAATTAATAATCTTAACTAACCTCTTGATTTATTACCCAAAATAATTATATTTAATTATATAATAAATGTTGTAGTACATTTAGTCAGAGATCTATTATCATCACTCGTACACAGGAAGCTACCCCAAATCCATATTTATCTTCGTTTCTCCTCTCTAATCTTCAAACAGAAACTCGTTTCTCCTCTCTAATCCCTCTCGTTTCTCCTCGTTTCTCCTCTCTAACCTTTCATCTCAATTTAAAAAAAATCACGATCTTCATTTCCCCCCTTTCTTTTCGGTTTGAACGAAATCAAATCGGAGAAAAAGAAAAAAAACGAAGCCTTGCCGGTATAAATCGCGTATACCCCTCCTTTCTCTCTTCAATGGTTATTCACGCTATCAAAAACCAAATCAGTCAAAATCACCCCGCTCTATAAAAAAATGGAATCAATCGCGATTTCGTCGCGAGGTTGGTCGACTCAATGGGGAGGAGCAAGCGACGTGAGGCAGCGGCTCGCCTGGAGTGCGACATCGCGGTGGTATCGGCACGAACTCGATTGGCGGTGGCAGGTGAAGCAGGGAACGAATCGCAACAAGTCGCGATGCTCTGATCGACTCGAGTTCGGCGACGTAGTGTCAAAGGAGAGGCACGAGTGCGATGAAAGCATGCTCGGGCAAGCAAGCGGTGACCTGGATTGAGCAAGGCATGAGTCGCGATTTTGGGCTATTGGTTTGGGCGCGATAAGGAGGCGGCTGCGGCGGCGAACTGGAGGTGATGGCGCCTGAGTTTGCACACTGGCGGCATGAAGGGGAGAACGAGGGCAGCGTGAACAATGTTTTTTTTGGGCGATCGGTCAGAAGTCGCGATTCTGGGTAGGTGTTGATCGATTTGAGAGAAGTAGGTTTAACTGAGAAGGTAATTAACATTTTTTTAATTAATTGATTGAATTAATCGATAATTAATTGTTTTAATAAATTGAATCTGATAAAATTCATAAATGGCTTATACGAGGTGGAATTCGGGTGGACCTTTTTACATTGGATTCGTGATGACATAGGATGCAAAATAAAATTCGGAATGGATTGCAAAAAAAATCATGATGATTAAATCTCGCTCAATTTGGCTGACTAGTTTAATTTATAGTGATTAAAAATTAATTGTTGGATTGTTAAACGAATTGATAATAATTATTATCTGTTGGGTGCTATATTATATATAATAGTATATATTTTAGTAGTTGGGTATATTCTCGCTGATTGGAGCTGTTGATACCCTATGTGCTTCGCATAATAGCGGATGATTCTATATACCACGATATACCCTCGAAGTGTGATTGGTATTTTAATGTTATATTAACATCTGTGGAAGAAGGGAAACAGATTGATGGGATCCAACAGGATTCCTCAAATATATACTGATTGTTTTCATATATAGTGACATATGATTTGATAATCTATCATGGATTGTTGTCTGGTTTGTTTATCGGATGTTATAGTAGCACCGGCCTTAATTTTGGTGTTTTAAATATCATGAAATTATTTTTGGAATTTGAAGGGATTTAAAATGAGATTTTGGACATAAAATATTTATACCGAAAATTGTATTATTTTAAAGAAGATTGATTTGGATAAAATAATGATTTGATATTGGGGTTTCCGTAAAAGGTTTAAATTGGAAATTTTAAAATAATTTATATAAAAGATTTTTAACAATGAATTTTAAAAGATATTTTCGAAAATTTGGGAAAGAAGTTAAAATCGATATTTAAAAATAGATTTGTGAAATAAATGAATTTTTTTTGGAAATGAAATAAATAAATAAATGGAATTTATAAAGCAACGGATTTATAAAAATGAAGTTTTGTAAATGAGGTTATTTTTATAAACAAGCAAATTCCAGATGAGTTTATAAATTCATAAACGATGTTTATAAATAAGGGAAAGTGATATTTGTTGGGAAATTGGAAATATAATTTCACAATGTGAATTTATATCAAGATGTGAAAATAGATTTTTGGGAAAAAAAATAGTGGATTCTATTTTTGAAAGGTGAGAATGGTTAGGGAATCAAAATGAAATCGATGTGTTATAAATCGAGAGGGATTTATAAATTTAAATTGGTTATTGGAATTTAAAAAATAAATTTCTATCGAGAAGTTAGGTTTTGTTTAAAAAGGATAATTTTATTTGTAATTTAAAACTAGTTAGTGCTGAAATACTTCGGAAGTGAATTTTTCAGGTATCCAATATTAATCGTAATTTAATTCTAATTTTTGTAATAAGCTTGTAAATAAATTAGTTTTATTTTAAAAATGAGTTTGAAAGGAATTATTGATGTTTATTTTAAAGTGTTTCAATATTTTAAATAACTAATCAAACTTGTATTCTTATAAAATTATTATTCTTTTAAAGTACATATTATATATATATATATATATATATATTTATAGAGGAAATTGGAATGACTGGAATTTATTTATAAATTCCCTTGAGATTGTAATGGGGATTTATTCGACAGATGTGAATTATAGGGAAAAGAATCTTAAAATAAAATTCTAGGAACTTAAGGAAAATTTATGAAATGTTAGAAGCAAGAACTTAGAGATTTAATTTGAATTCGAAAAGAAATTATAATGGTTGACAAGATTATAAGCGAGTACAATCGATTTTAGAAAATGTAAAAGAATTAATATAGTTCTCAGAGATTTTGAGATAAGTTATAAAATAGTTCTAAAGTGTCGACATTGGAAATGATTTTGAAAAAAAGAATTTCAATACTGTACTAAGTATTGGAATAGAAGTGTTTAGAAATATTTTCATGACAAAATGATTCATATAGGGATATTTTCCTAAGTAATGATTTATAAAGGGAATTTTGAACTATTTTTAAGTGCTGAAATGGTTTGAGATTATCCTGTTATGGATATAAGTATTCGAAAATGTTTTCAAGTATTGAAGTATCGAAAGAGATTGAATATATATATTTGTAAAGATATTGTTGAAATGAATGTTTTGAAAATTTTATAATATGGGCCTAGTGACTGCTTATGGATGTTATTTGATAGTTAAATAACTAACTATCAAATATTGGCCAATTTCATTAATCATTTCGAAGAGACCGGGATCAGATTTAATTATCCGAAAACCACTTCTATCCGGTTTGAATTACGAATGGATACCGTGAAGATAGTGAAGTTGGTGATTCAGTTTGTCCAGACCCAGGACAACTTGCATGGACGAATGCTATCAAAACATCATCATTGGAGGATGATGAGCATTCATAGTAGAATTATTCTTGAAAGGTAACGCATAGCCTCAAGCCTCATCAACCGAGAATGACTAAAACAGGGGATATGCAGCAAGGCTAAGTGGGTCGCACCCAATTAGGGTATGTTATCACTTTTCTAGATATTCTCGGAAATATATATATGGATATGGTTGTGCATGAAAAGGAAGCGCTCGATTTTTATGGGCAGGAACACCCGCAGAGATAACATATTCAGTCTATCCTAGTTAGTGGTAGGCCGGCCTTGTGTAGCAGGCGATCCCGGCGAGGTCCTCGATACATTTTTCTAGAGGTGTACTGTAATGGGCGGTACCCCAGTGGCCTAGTCATTGTATAGGATCCATTCTCCAATACAAGCCTTTTCGGTTTTGTTTATAGAGCCTACTATGCTGGAATTTAATTAATATAACAATTTCAGCTATTTGAATAAGTATTTGTATTTAGACACTATTATAATATCATTGGATTTTTTATAAAATGTTTTGGTTATCGTAAGAGAAAAACCCATCGTATTTATGTGTGACGCAGTCTTACGCGATACCTTTGTTTTTTAAAGGATTTTGATAACTCTAATAATTCAAATTGAGTGTGTTTTTCTCACGCTAGTTTTCCAGACTGACTCAGGTGTTATTTTATTATAATGCTCGGGTCAGACCGAGTATTACAGATTTAGGTCAGAATGCTATGGAGCTTAGGAGACGAGCTGGAGGAGTTCATATGTATATCACATTCTTTGTGTGAGTCATGTATATCAGGGAAGGTTATTATAACTGTGCAGATTGATGTATTGATTATTGTAATTTGATGATTAAAAGTAATAAACAGCTACAGATTCTTTGGTATAAAATATATTAATATATATTATATTTTGTCCGCTGCGATTTTGAGATTCTTTATTGTTGTTTCTATTTTCTTCTACCTTTTTCTTCTTCACCCCTAATTAACCGGTTTTTGGCACTCGATTGCTAGGTATTCTATACAGTGGACGTATTGATGTCGAATTTTCGAGGGTCGAAAATTGCGTTCATCGTAGTTGGTATCAGAGCTGAAGGTTAAGCGAGAACCTTGGCTCTGGTAGGAATTATCATTAGAGCTAGAGTCAGTAGTACTTTAGAATGAGTTTGAGTGCATTAATGGATATGAGCGTGTATTTGTTAGTGAATATAAAATGTTTTATATCGTGTTGGTTGATTTATTGAGTGGCTTATGAATTGTGGTCGGCACAGTCCGTACAACTATATCGATAGGGGTTCCTAAACACTTGAGTAGATAAATTTGACAAGGTATTGTTTTTAAATAGGGTAAATGAAATAATTTTACCCAGATTATATTTTTGATATAAAAGAAATAATTTTATGGAATTATTATGTATAGTTGGAGTGTTTGGATGATAACATTATAATCTAACAAGATTATAAAATTGAGATTGGTTTATATAACCAAATGGAAAATTTGTATAAGTATAAATTATACAAATAGATTACAATTAAATTAGATTCAAACCAGAATATGGAAATTTAAATCCCAGGACGTTTGAAAAAAAAATGTTTTTCAAAGTGGTATAGAAAATAATAATAAGTGTTGTTTTTGAGAATATTTCTGAAAGAAAATTGTTTTAAAATGGATTTTGGAAAAGGTATAGCGCTGAACTCACTTTATTCACTGGAAAATAATTTTAGTAATGACTACAGCATCACCAGTATTCATTTTTGAGTTTTCGGCCAACGGATTCTACCGTAGTAATTTGATATGGAGATTTTTGTAAATAACAAATGTTGTTTTAGAGATTTCAAGGGAACTGGTTTCGAAAAAATCAAGTTGGTTTTTGAAAGTGGAAGGAAATGGTTTGTTAAAGCAGAGTTATATATATATATATATATATATATATATATATATAATTTCAAATGATTTGAAATAAGAACCGGGTGTCTGAATTCTAAAAAAAAAATTAATTAAAAGAGAGGTGAAATAAAAAGAGAATAAGTTTTTGGAAAAAGTAAACTTCAAGATGAAATTAAAATTTGACTTGTGTAAGTTAAATAAATTGGATTTGTAAAAGAAATTTGTAGGAATTGGGATTTGTTGAATCATAAGTTTTTGATTCATGACAAAGAGCTTAAACAAATCAGTGAATGAGACTATATGGGCAAGCAACAAAAAGAAAAAATATGCTGTTAAAACTACAAAGGAGACATGACTACAAAACTAAGTATAGTATGTTTATTTATCGAAGTTTTAGACTTAGAATTGTTAAAATCTATCCTCATGTAGTTCACACAAATCAAAGTTGTTTTTAAAGCTTCAAATTTCAACATATATGTGAACTGTGCACTGACAGTCAGGTCAGTCGACTGACCATATATGGCCAGTCGACTGAATCTGCCCAATTGCACAGACACACTCTATTTTGTACCAACTTTGAACATTCAATTGACTGGCCGTTTTGGGTCATTCAACTGAACTTTTCCAACGGCTATTTTTTCAAACAGACACTTCCATTTGCTAAGAGTTACAATCTAAATTGAATTGTTATGGAAGCTTCCTTTGGTCAGAAATCTTCGTGAATGGTTGCAGCTATTTATCTACTATATAAACACATAAGATTCACTTCACAAATCACCGAATTTCTTTTTATTTTCTGATCATACTCTCTACTATCTCTGCATTCTGAAAAGCAATCACAACTTACATATATTGCTTGAATTTCTGAATCAATTAATTTATTCTTCGATTCAAAGCAATATTTTCCTTTCTAAATCTTTACACACACATATAAACCTGAGGAAAAGATTATAGAAAGGTTGTACTATCAAAGACAAATCAGTGTTATCAAGAACACAAAGTGTCAAAGCAATTTTATTGAAACTGTTGAAGTCCCGTTCGGTTGTTCAAGTGGGTAAAGTCCTTTTTCGGTTGTTAGAGGCGGAAAAATCTTATTCGGTTGTTTGGGTGTTGTTTACCTATTCCTCCGGGTTAAGTGAGGGGTTATTGACTGAAATTCTAGAAGGAAGTCTGAGACTGGACGTAGAACGAGAAGTTCGAACCAGTATAAAAACTCCTGACGTGTATATTCTTTCTTACTTTACTATTATTATCTGTTTCCACATTTAGATTATATTACATTCCACATTACACGATTCTAAGTAAGAACTAGCAACACAGTAGTTACTTTCATTTGGTATCAGAGTATGACATCCTATAACCGTAACATAGTTATTTGGTAATCTTTTGCTAATATGGAAAATAACACCCGCACAAGCACTGTCATTAACACTAGTTTTATTGAAGGTCAACCTACTGCACGACTTCCACTATTCAATGACATGAACTGTAATTACTGTTCTACTAGAATGAGAATATTTATGCAATCTTATGGTTTTAAAACTTGGAACATTACTCAAAATGAATATACATCTTCAACAGAAGATTTTTCAACTTGGACTACTGCATAGAAAGCTGATGCTACTTCGAATGCTAAAGCTATGAACATGTTATTTTATGCATTAGATAGAAATGAGTTTAATAGAGTCAGTGTGTGTACAAATGCTTATGAGATATGGAGAACTCTAAAAGTAACTCATGAAGGAACTAACAAAGTCAAACAAAGAAAAATTTCTATGTTGAAAAATCAGTTTCAAAATTTCAAAATGAAATCAAACGAAAGTATAAATGAAATGTACTCTAGATTTCAAGATATATATCATTCACTATTGGCACTAGGAGAAATTTTTTCTAATTTTGATATGTATCCAAAATCCTAAACTCTTTAATGGATGAATGGGAAAGAATGGTCCTAGCTAGTGAAGAAGCAAACGATCCATCTACTATGAAACCAGAAGAGTTAATAGGAAATCTAATGTCATATGTAGTAAATTTGCAGGCAAAGAAAGTTCAAGCACATGATAAGAAGAATCTAGCATTTAAAGCAGAACAAGATGACTCTGACTCAGATTAAGAGGATATGCCATTTATTACTAAGAATTTCAAAAAGTTTTTGAAATTCAAAAAGAGTAACAAACTCAAGAGTTACAAAAATAACTCTAGCAACAATAATAACAATAAACCATCATCTTCTATCATGGAATGTTATGAATGTCATAAAAAGGGTTATATGAAGAAAGATTGTCCAGAAAAACAGAAAAATAAATTCAAGAAGAACAAATTCAAGAAGAAAGTATTTTCAGTAACATGGGATGATTCAAATTCTTCTTCATCATCAGAAAGCAACGGTGATAGTGACACAGAGCAAGCAAATGTATGCTTCATGGATGCAAATGATGACGTAAGTGAACTAAGTTTTGAAGATTTAGTGGAACTTAATTTAGAACTATTGGATTTTGTAAAACAAACTAAAAAGCAAAATAAAGAGTTACAAGGAAAACTAAATAGATCTGAATTAGAAATTAGTATGCTAAGAGATGAAAAGAAAATTCTTGAAGAAAGACTTGAAAAATCTCAAGAATCTAATTCTAATTTAGCCTCTCAACTCTCTATGATAACTCGGGAATTAGAAATTCAGAAAAATAAAAACGATTTTTTATCAATTGAAATTAATGACTTAAAATCTAACACTAAAGTATTAGAGTTGGAAAAATCTAGTCTCAAAACTAAGTTAGAAGATATTAATAAAAATATTTCTAATTTTAATAAAGGATGAGAATTTTTTTCTAAAATAATAGAAAATTCTCGGACTACTTCAAATAAAATGGGATTAGGATATAAGAAAATTGAAAATCCAAAGAAATTTGAAAAGTTTAAAAATAAGTTTAAAAACAAAATTAGGAAAGATTTAAAGAAAATAGTTTCTAAAGATTTTAAAACTATTAACATATGGATTCCTAAAACAAATAATAACTTAATTAGGAATAAGCATATCAAAACATTTATGGAAAATGTTCATAAAAATGAAAATTACATTTATAAAGGGAATTATGAACCTTCTTGGGTTTGGTTTCCTAAGACCTAACTTTTAGGACCCTAAAATGAAAAGTGGGTACCGTTTTAATCTTTATTTTTCGCAGGTACCACTTAAAAAGAGAGGAAAATGGATTTTAGATAGCGGTTGCTCAAAACACATGACTGGTAATAAAGACATATTAACAAACATTGTCTACTCAAATGGAGGATCGATCACTTTTGGAGATAATTCAAAAGGATATGTCATCGACAAAGGTGGTGTGATCAATAATGGTATCTCTAACTCACCTCTCATCATTGATGTTTTTTTAGTTAAAAACTTAAAACATAATTCGTTAAGCATAAGTCAATTATGTGATAAAGGTTTTAATATATCTTTTTCAGAAAATAAATGTATTATTTCTGATAAAAAGCAAAATTTAATTTTTGAAGGTATAAGAGATAGAAATATTTATATTTTAAATATGAATATACAAACTTGTGTTTAGTGGCTACAGAAAATGATTCTTGGCTATGCCACAAAAGATTTTGTCATATAAATACAAATACTATTGATAAATTAGCTAAAAATAAACTTGTTAAAGGACTACCTGATATGAAATTCAAAATTAATAATATTTGCGATGCACGTCAGTTAGGAAAATTAACAAAATCTTCCTTCAAATCTAAGAAAATTATATCTACAACACAACCACTTGAACTACTACATATGGACCTTTTCAGACCTACTCAAGTTCAATCTATTAATCACAATAGATATATGTTTGTTATTGTAGATGATTTTTCAAGATATACATGGACTATTAGTATGAAACATAAAAGTGATATTTTTGAAAATTTTAAATTTTTCTGCAAAAAGAATTCAAAAGATAAAGAATTTAAAAGTTAAAAATATTAGAATTGATCATGGAGGTGAATTTGAAAATGAAGCTTTCGAACATTTTTGTAACAAGAAAGGAATTAATCATAATTTCTCCTTTCTTAGAACACCACAACAAAATGGAGTTGTAGAAAGAAAAAACAGAACATTACAAGAATGTGCACGAACTTTATTAAATGGAAGCACTTTACCTAAGCACATTTGGGCAGAAGTTGTTGCAACTTCCTATTATGTTTTGAATCGTGTTTCTATTGGATCATTAACAAAACATACTCCATATGAACTTTTAAATGGTAGAAAACCAAATATATCATATTTCAAAGTTTTTGGTTCAAAATGTTTTATACTCAATACTAAAGATCTGCTTAGCAGATTTGATCCAAAATCCGATGAAGGAATATTCATAGGATATTCGAAAAGAAGCAAAAATTATCGAGTTTTTAATACAAGAACTAAAGTAATCAAAGAAACTCTTCATGTTTCATTCGATGAAAATGTCAAAATTTCTTCTAAAATTACAAATTTAGAAAATAATTCAAATAAAATTCTGACAAATAATTCAGAAGATGATGATATTATTTTTCAAAATAATAATTCCAATATTACTATAGAAAATGAAAACATTGTTAATAATGATAATATAGTAAGTGTAACGACCGGAAATTTTCGATCCCAAAACTCCAGATAGTTAGTGAAAGAAGAAAGAGATAGAAGAAGAAGAAGAAACACAACAAAGGTTCTCAAATTCGCAGCGGATCAAAATATAATATCAAATAATAACAGTTTACAAAAGAATTCTATATCTGTCAAATACATTTATAATACACCAGAGTTACTCATATATACATACACTGGATATACACAATCATCATGTCTCGGATATATAACAATATAATATAGCGGAAACTCCATACGTTCTTGCCATCCAGCTCGCCTCCTGAGCTCTAAAACGTTCTTAATTGAAAATCTGTAATACTCAGTCTGACCCGAGCATTACATCAAAGTAACACCCGGGTCAGGCTGGAAACCAGTGTGAGTAAACTCATATAACATGAAAATACTAAGTTCAAACCATAAAAGAAAAACCCGGGTAACTCGTACCTCTCCACGAGTTTATCACTTGTTATAGTCAACACTTATACTCACAATCAAATTCTAAGTATTCTTACTTAGTTTCAAAAGTCCATATTATTCCATTTCAATCTATTGACTTCACTCATCAAATCCAAAGAAAATCATGTAGATTACAAATCGAAGTGGTGTCGGGTATTACAGATACCCGACCCCAGTCTCTCTATATCTCAAGTCATCTAAGCCCAAGTTATTCAAGTGAAATACAATTCAAACATTAAATACAGGGTGTCACTTTTACGCAGCAATTCATCATTAATAGATATCCACATTATCGCAGTTTAATTAAACCTGTCATATCACATAGCATCACAAATCACATATTAGAGCTATCAACTGATCTAAGGCATATAATATCATTCAATCATTCATAAGCAAAACTACTTTGTCATACAATTTCCAATTAAATAAATTAATTATCTCAATCACTTTTAATCCTGCTTACTTAACATTGATTAATTACAAACCATTAATTAATCATCGCTTAATTATCCTTTTTAATTACATTAAGTAATTAACCTCATTAATTAATTTATGTTTCTCTAATTACTTTCATAAATTAATTACTTTTTTTTAAATAAATTAACTTAATAGTTAAATGAATTACAAATCAATAAATTATAATTTTGCTTTAAGATAAAACCTTTTCTTATCTATGGTTAAATTATCATTCACACATACATTTGTAAACATTGATTTTCAAGTTTACATTTAAATTTCATTTTAAATTCAAAATTTTAAATGAAAATCAATTTATCTTTAACATAGTTTGAAAGCAATTTAAAAAACCTTTAAATTCAAATGTAAAAATAATACTTATCTTGTAAAAGAGATTTTAGAAGGGTTCAAACCAAATTCCTTTTTAAATTCAAAACATTTAAAATATACCTTAACATTTAGACTTACTAAAACATTCAAATTTATATAACTTTATTTTATTTCATTGCCTAGGATTCAAATTTAGATTAGAATCCAAATTAAAAATTCTAATTTAAACTTTGTTTAAATCCTTCCTTACATTTTAAAATTCTATTTAAATTCAAATTCTTTTAAATACATTTCCAATTACTTAAACACTTTAAGGTTATTTAAACAAATTTGAATTTAAAAACTTTATTTAATTCCAAAATAAGATTCAAATTTTACTTGAACCTATATTTAAACTTAGATTTAAACTTATTTTAAATCCTTGCTTTATAATTAAATTTTTAGTTTTAAATTTAAAAAAAAACAGAACAGGTTTCTTTAAAAACCTGTAACATCATTTTACTCGAGCTACCCTAAAAATGCTTCGAGTAACAACTAAAAATCTTCGAGTAAAATACTCGAATCACTCGAGACAAACTCAAGTATTCCAATCCCCTGCAACCCATCAGGCTTCACCAGAAAACAATACACCATGCACATGCACGGTCGCTTGGTTTGCCTCCGGTCATCAGCGACCATCTTCCCACATCGACCATCATCCCCAAACTCTAACTTGATCATCAGATCTCCATCTCAAACTCAAAATTTAATTCGAGTTCAAAACCAAAGCCTGGAACGGATAACTGGAAACGCCACACCAAACTGAAATTGCCTCTACTCACTTCTCCGGCCACCAGAAAGTCAGAAGCTCCAGCCACCACTTCGTCGACGTCCAAACTTTAAATTCCCAGAGTTCCGATGAACTCGATGCACCAGAGGAGCCCACGCAACCCAAAAACCCGACAATACCAAAACTAGGTCAACTGGCTTCATCGATCAACCATCGTTGCCACCTTGCCTTGATCGCCGTCCTGATATTTTCCCAAACTCTCTGATCATCCCACTTCCTCCACCGATGATCGCGACCTCCCAGATCACCTCGATCATCAGAAACCACCCAAAACAACAATTTCAGTTCAACACGAACTGCTCGTTGTATCCTCTTCTAAAAATTGTGATTTCACTTTCAAAAATCATGATTTAGTTTAGGGATTCAGATCATATACCTGAATCATTAAATTAAGATGCTTGAATTTTTATCAATGAATTATATTTTCACTGTTCTTTGGTTTCCAGAGGGATTTTCAATTTATTTTAACTTGAATAAAAATTTAAGCTATAATCTAAGATGAGACAAACAACTTTTGTTTATAACCTAAGTCCTAATAGTGATTAGATCAAGAGGAAATGAATTTTGATCATAATTTTAGCTTCTAAACTAAGAACAGACAGCAAATAGATACAACAGCAGAGCATCCATTTATACATTCATATATACACAGGCATTCCATAAATATTCACACACAATTCATACTTCATCTCACAAATTACATGCAACCAGATTTTATACTTAAGTTTTTAGAAGAAGATGTTACTCACCTGTCAAAAGTTTGAACATGGAACACTTCCTATTTTGAAAAAAAACTGCTAGCTTGATCCTCTTCCTAAATTTTCTTCCTTAGTTGAGTTGTTAATTAAGCTTTAGTTGTAAGATGACATGCCTACTTATTTCCTGAAATGCTAAATTTTGATGAACAAAAATGGAACAAGAGGAGATATATATAGAAAAAAGGTGTACAGGGTATGTATTTGCTGGTAGAACATTTTATTTTCCTTGGGTCAGAGATTTTTTTTCCTTCTTTGACCAGAATGAAATGATTTATGATATTTCGAAATGACCTTGTTTTTGTGCTAGAAATGATAACATTAAATGCAAGTGTCTCCTTACATGTTTACATACTTATCCATTGATTTTTGTATGTACATAGACATTTTTTCTCTTCTTGCCTTGCATATACACATGTATTTCTATAGTATATAAACTACTAGAATTATCCTATGTGTTTACTTAATGTCTTCATATAACCATAAAATTTAACATATATATTTATTTCTATTCCTAACATAAATGCTTATTTTATTTCTATTTTGAGTTTAACTATCAAACACTTAATTTATATTCATATAATTTTATACTTATATTTAGTATTAATAAGATTGATTTTATTTTAAACATTATTAATTCATTTATATACATATATTTAGATCAAATGTTAATAAGGTAGAGCAAAATATTTAATTTAATGTGAATAAAAATAGATTTTTATTTTAAATATTTTTGAAAGAATTTATTTTAAGTTTTCAAATCACAGTTTCCTTCACAATATATATATATATATAGAGAGAGAAAATGTTCCAAATATCTTATTTATTTTTAAAATGATAAGTTTGTATTTTATTTAATTAGATTAAATGTTTATATAAATAATATTGCTAAAATCCCGGGTCGTCACAGTAAGATCTCCTCCAAGAATTCTTAGAGATCACCCTGTTCAAAATATAATTGGAGAAGTAAATTCAAATGTAAGAACAAGACATCAATTAAATCAAATGGGCCATATAGCTTTTTTTATCTAATATAGAACATAAAAATATTAAGGAAGCCTCAACTGATGACTATTGGATTATAGCTATACAAGAAGAGCTAAATCAATTTGAAAGAAACGAAGTTTGGGAATTAGTTCCTAGACCAAGTGATCAATTAGTCATTGGTACAAAATGAGTTTTCAAAAACAAAGCTGATGAACAAGGTAACATTACTAGAAATAAAGCTAGATTAGTAGCACAAGTTTATAATCAAGAAGAGAGAATAGACTACGAAGAAACGTTTGCTCCAGTTGCAAGACTAGAAGCTATATGTATTCTATTGGCTTTTGCATTTTTTCATAACTTCAAATTATATCAAATGGATGTTAAAAGTGCTTTTCTAAGTGGATATATAAAAGAAAATGTTTATGTTGAAAAACCTCCTCTTTTTACTCATGAAAAAATTCTAGATCATGTTTATAAACTTAAGAAAGCTTTATATGGTTTAGAACAGGCACCTCGTGCTTGGTATGGCCGACTTAAAAGTTATCTAATAGAATATGGTTTTGAGATAGGAAAAGTTGATCAAATATTATTTATCAAGAAAACTAAGCAATATGTTATAATTATACAAATATATGTTGATGATATTATATTTGTTTCAACAAATGAAAAATTATGTCAGGAATTTTTGACTATTATGACAAATGAGTTTGAAATGTCACATATGGGAGAACTATCATATTTTCTTGGATTACAAATCAAGAAAATACAAAATGGCATTTTTTTTAATCAAGAAAAGTATTGTAATAATCTAATTAAATGATTTGGTATGGAAAACACTTCTGCCAAACCAACTCTTATGAGTACAACTATACATCTCGATAAAGATGAAAATGGTAAGAGTGCCGACCAAAAACTATATCGTAGTATGATTGGATCATTACTTTACTTAACTGCTAGTCGACCTGACATTATGATGAGTGTTTGTCTATGTGCTCGATTTCAAGCAGATCCTAAAGAATCACATACGTGAGCAGTAAATCATACAATTCGTTATCTTAGCAAAACCAATAACTTAGGATTATTTTATCCAAAAGAATGTACTTTTGAATTAGTTTATAGTGATGCTGATTTTGAAGGAAGTCAGATAGATAGAAAAAGTACAAGTGGAACTTGTCATTTCATTGGACGATTCTAGTATCTTGGTTTAGCAAGAAACAAAATTGCGTTTCACTATCGACATGTGAGGCAGAATATATATCTGCAGCTTTAGCATGTGCTCAAGTAATCTACATGCAACAAACATTACAAGATTTTGATATAAAATTAAATAAATCTATAATATATTGTGATAACACTAGTGCAATAAATTTATCTAAAAATCTTGTCGATCACTCACGAACTAAACATATTGATATTCGTCGTCATTTTCTTCATGATAATATTGAAAGGATATAATAAATTTAGAATTTGTAAATTCCAAAAATCAATTAGCTCATATTTTCACTAAATCACTCAATGAAAATTGTTTTATAAAACTAAGAAGAGAACTAGGTATAATTTCTTTAAAAGAATTATAAAAAAAATTGTACTAATTTTTTTTCTGGTACTCAAACTCAGCACCTCGAGTTTGATAAGCCTATGTCTTTGCCATTTGATCATTTACTATTTCACAACCACTTCTACTACAATTTTCTCCTTATCTATTTTTTTATTTTATTTTTTATGAAAAAAATGGCACCCACAAATTTTGTGTTTTATTGTCATCCTCTAATTATTTTTCAGTTTTTACGTAAATCCGTCAACTTCCAACTGTTTATTCTCCTATATATATCTCAAAGTTCTGCACTTTATCCTTTCATCAATTTTTGCTTCAAACATATTTTTTCTTCTCTCTACCATAATGTCTTCACAAGAAAATTCATCAAATGGTTCTGCTTATTCTTCTATCGATTTTTCGACGCCTTCATCTGGTTCGTCAAACTTACCTGCATCTGCACCTACACCTACTCATGAACCGACCAGACCGTCGAACTATCACACAGGCCATACTCCTTAGAAAAAGAAGGCGCGACGTTTTCTGTTCTTTAGTCCTCCTCAAACTAAACAAAAAATTGATGATTTACATCATTACTAGATGGAATCTATAGCGATTCAACGCGAAATGTACTATGAACAGAAAATGATTCAAGACGACTAAGTTTTCTGGAGCAGATTGGATGGAAATTTTATGGGTCATCTTCATCTGCGGTTCATCAATCTACACCATGTTACTCTCGGAATCCATGGGATCAGTCGCCATAACCTCCACCTGTCTCTTCGAATTCCTAGGAGCGTGGAAACCGTTGGTCATCATTGAAACCATATGTAGAGAAGACGAAGGATGAACCGAACAACTCGAAGTCTCCATCTACACATTCATCCAAATAATTTACTTTTCTTTCTATTTTTTAATTAATTTCATTTTAACTTTGTATGCATTATTTTAAATATATTGAATATATTATTTTTATGCAAAATATACTGTAAATGCTGCAAATAAGAAAATTCAGTCGATTGAAAATATTCGACCACTCGACTGAATCTAAAAACAGTGAGCTCTCAGACTATATTCAGTCGGCTGAAGAAATATAGCTAGTCGACTGAAACATAAAACAGAAAGCACTCAAACTATATTAAGTCGACTAAAATAATATGGCCAGTCGACTGAATCTGAAACAGAGAGTTTCGGGATACTGTTTCAGTCGACTGACAATATTCGACCAGTCGACTGAATGGCAATCTAAGCCTCTTTTACTCCTTTTACCTACCTTTTTAACCCTCCAACCCTCTATCTCCTCTTTCACTTTTCACTTTTACCTTCTCATTTCTGTTTTCCAAAAACCCTAGCTCCAAAAAAAATTCAAATTCCTTCACTACATTATTG
Organism: Allium cepa; assembly: GCA_030765085.1. NCBI lineage: Eukaryota > Viridiplantae > Streptophyta > Magnoliopsida > Asparagales > Amaryllidaceae > Allium > Allium cepa. The sequence continues at coordinate 612,044,067 of CM060934.1, forward strand.
TTTCCAATGGCTCCACGTCAACCCAAGAGATATTGACATGCCTCTACCTCCTCCTCTGAGCCGATTGACCCTCAAATTGCTCAATGGCTCTATGATGCTATAGCAGTCAAAAGATGGAATAAAATGAAAGAAGAACGGTTTTTTGAAGGTTCTTTTGTTGTGTTTCCCAATTTTGCTCCATATAGAATTCAAGAGTTAGCAAGGGGAAGCCGTCTAGAGTCTCTCCTAGACCACAATCAAAATAATATCAAGATAAATCACACTTTGGTAAAACTTTTCTATGATAATTTGAATTTAGGCCATCAAAACCCACGTAATCGTGATAATTGCGTTTGAACTTTGGTTTGCGGTCGACAAGTATTTTTGTCTTTAGATAGAATTGGTCATATTCTTCATACTCCAACTGATGGAATTCCATTGGAAGAACTAAATGTACCCATAGGTGAGCGAGATGAAGTAAGTCATCGGTTTTTAGAAGATGACATGACCGAACTAAAGTCTATCGCATTACGCCCTACAGCTATAATTGTGCATCGAGCCTTAATGCACACGTTTCTTCCTCGTACTGGCTCTTATGAGCTTGTATATCCAAACAACTTTAGAGAGTTGTATGCTATTTGAGGAGATGTAAAAATAAATTGGCCTAAGACTATTCCAGATGAATTCTTGTCTTTTAACCAAGGTCGTATGAACATTATTTATTATGGAGAATATATTATGCAGCTACTTATGAACCTTCAGGTTCCTATTTCGGAATTCGATGCTTCTATTCCCAAAACTCTAAATTGCCGCACCGTAAGTCTTATGAAATTTCCACCTAGACCTCTATCTATCATGTCGTTTCAAGAATGGCAATCACGACCTCGTAAACCACTTCTACTCCACAGCAACAACAATCAAGAGATGACATTGGAACACCAACTCCATCTCAAAGCACTCGAGAATCCATTGGTCTAATTGTACGAAATCAAGTCGCTTTGGATTCTCGGATCAAAAATCTCGATAAGAAAATTGACAAGAAATTTGACAAAATTAAGAGCTTCTTCGGGATTTTATGGGATGCGATATCTTGTTCCTCTTCCACCGCTACGGAAACTTCACACCATGATCCGGGAAAACGTCCAGCTCCTCGCTTTACTTGGTCTACATCAGAGAACACACAATTTTCGACACAAGCGACAATGGGGTGGCAGATAGTTTGTGGGAAGTTCTTCCAAAGGCAAAAGTCCGATACAAGTGGAAGAAGAAGGAGAAACAAAGTCTAACCCTGATTGATGTTGTTGTTTCTTGGTAGTAGTAAGTTATCTATTTATTCCAAACATTTTATTTATGAGTTTATATAAGTAACAATTTAAAAAAAAATTCTATGATTGCAATTTTAGTTAGTTCAATGATGGAATTATTTTTATTTCCTTTTTGTCGATGACAAAGGGGGAGAAATTTGTATTTTCTATGATTGCAATTTTAGTTAGTTCAATGATGGAATTATTATTATTTCCTTTTTGTCGTTGACAAAGGGGGAAAATTTTGTATGACTAACCATTTCTTGCAGGGATTAAATATATCGTCAGATACTCATGGGGAGATATATATAAGTTCTGTTATATATTTCTCAAAATATGGTATCATCTATAACAGGTTGTCATCAATCAAAAAAGGGGAGAATGTTGAATCTTAAGTTTTTGATTCATGACAAAGAGCTTAAACAAATTAGTGAATGAGACTATATGGGCAAGCGACAAAAAGAGAAAGAAATATGCTGTTAAAACTACAAAGGAGACAAGACTACAAAACTAAGTATAGTATGTTTATTTGTCGAAGTTTAAGTCCTAGAATTGTTAAAATCTATCCTTAATTAGTTCACACAAATCAAAGTTGTTTTTTTAATCTTTATATTTCAACATATATATGAACTGTGCACTAACAGTCAGGTCAGTCGACTGACTATATATGTCCAGTCGATTGAATCTGCCCTGTTCCACAGACACACTCTATTTTGCACCAACTTTGAATATTCAGTTGATTGGTCATTTTGGGTTAGTCAACTGAACTTTCCAACAGCTATTTTTCCGAGCAGACACTTCCATTTGCCAAGAGATACAATCAAAATTGAAGAGTTATGGATGCTTCCTTTGGTCAGAACTCTTCATGAATGGTTGCAGCTGTTTATCTACTATATAAACACATAAGATTCTTCACAAATCACCGAATTTCCTTTTATTTTCCGATCATACTCTCTACTATCTCTGCATTCTGAAAAGCAATCACAACTTACATATATCGCTTGAATCTCTGAATCAATTAGTTTATTCTTCGATTCAAAGCAATATTTTCCTTTCTAAATCTTTACAAACACACATATACTTAAGGAAAAGATTATAGGAAGGTTGTACTATCAAAGACAAACCAGTGTTATCAAGAACACAGAGAATAAAAGCAATTTTATTGAAACTGTTGAAGTCCTGTTCGGTTGTTCAAGCGGATAAAGTCCTCTTTCGGTTGTTAGAGGCGGAAAGATCCTGTTCGGTTGTTCAGGTGTTGTTTACCTATTCCTCCAGGTTAAGTGAGGGGTTATTGAGTGAAATTCTAGAAGGAAGTCTGGGGCAGGACGTAGAACGGGAAGTTCGAAGCAGTATAAAAACTCCTGGCGTGCTTATTCTTTTTTACTTTACTATTATTATCTATTTCCGCATTTAGATTATATTACATTCCATATTATACGATCCTAAATAATAACTAGATACACAGTAGTCACTTTCAGGATTTACTTAAGCAAATGTTAAAGAAAATATTAAATGAAGTGATATAATAAATAATATGAAATAAATAGAATGTAATAAATTAAGTAAATATAAAGTGCATATGAATGTGTAAGTCAATGGAACAAATAAAAATAAGTAAGGAAGTGTGAAAAAAAACGGATGTTCTAGTAAAGAAATAAAAATTCAAACTTGGATAATAAAATAAATTTGAACTCAAGTAAGCTAAATGGAGCGATTTTTGAAATAAAAATCAAATATTGGGTTGTTAAATGGAAGTGAACTAATTAAATAAATTAATTAGTTAATTGAATATGAGAATGGAATTTAACTTGATTAAATAGAATGGATTATGGTTGAAACTCAAGTTGAATATAGAACTTGAGTGATAAATAAAATCCGACTAATATATACATATAAGCTGATTAAATATGTGTTGAATGTGATAAAATAAAATTGGATTGAAATAAAAATGGCTTAAGTTATAAATAAATTCAATGTGAGTTGAAATAAATTGAATATGGCCTTGAATATTATTTTAAATGAATTCGAGAATGAATTCGAGTTTGAAATTGAAATTGGAAATGGATTAAATGAAGGAACTAATTAAATAAATTAGAAAACGAGATGGAGTTTGATTGAATGAAAATCAATCTAGAAATTGAATCGGAATTCGATGACAAGAGAAATAAACTTAAGTTATGGAATTGAATTAAATGGAGATCAACGAGTCAACTTAAGTGAATTATTTTGGATTGAAACTTGGCTCAAATAAAAACCATAATGCATAAAAAAAATATGGCATGGGGTGATTCCGAGCTTAATGAAATGGATTGAAAATAATGTGGATATAAATGAATTGAATCTAAAATGGAACAGAATTGAATATATATTGATTTGAAATCAATTTAAAATAGTTATAAACCGAAGTGGTCATTTGTTAAATGGATATCGCTAAATTTGCATAGAAAAATTGTCGTTGGATGTAGAAGGAAGTAAATTAAATGCTGCGAATAAATAACAAGTGAATAAATTGATCTTTAAGTCAATTTGAAATGGATATGGATTTGTTTGGTATACAAATGAATTGAATGCAAAAAAAATGGTTGTACATCATTCGGATTGAATGAAATGGTATGAAAATCGATTAAAAGCAATTAAATTAGAATCGGAACCTTATAATTGCTTATAATATATGTTTGGCATGTCGATTTGTGAAGTTTATGAGTTTTATCTATTTAAATAAGTGAAATGTTATTGAATTTGATGTTTTCGGAACTTACGTGTTTAAATTGAGTAAGTACTGGTATCCGGAGGGCATTTGGCTAGATTTTGATCGCGCTAATTGCGTATAAAATAAGCTGTTTGTTTAAAAAGGCTAAAATAAGGTACGTTTTCGGATTAAATACCGCAAATATATAAATATTGATGTATATTTCATTTTCCGACCATGTGGGTCGATGTATATATATTTATCTCTCTTGTCATATTGCAAAAGGCTCTCCATATAAGGTAGACTTTACCAAAAAAATTCAGAAATTTAGGGTGGTAGAAAACTTTTGAAAATTTTTGTTAACTAAAAAGTTGATGCTCAAATTTAAAACTGAAATCAGAGATTTTGTTTGAGAAATGGAAGCTAAATGTTTAGATAGCACTAAAGAGTTTAAAAAAAGTGTGATAAGTTTCAACTAAGTGGGTTTTGACAAGTAAATGGTTTGGAGCATTCTTCCTGCCTTAGCAAATTTCGACGACGAAATTCTTTTAAGGGGGAGGAATGTAACGATCCGTATTTTTCATTCTTTAATTTTGAATATTTATGTGGTTTAAATATGGACTTGGAATATAATTTGATTTTTAATATGAAGATGTTGGTTGAAAATTTTAAAAAATGAATTTAAATTCCAATTATAGCGATTTACCGAATAAATTAAATTGTTGAATTTATAATTGGAAATTGGAGTTGTTTATGAATCAAAAGGATTTCTAATATCTATATAAATTCTATTTGAATTAGAAATTAGTTAGTACAATTTTAAAACTGAAATTTTGAGCGATTTCATAAAACTTAGAAATCATCGATTTAATCGACGCGTTAAAATAGCGATTCGAGGCATAGTCTCGGAATTCGACAAAACTAGTTCCATTAGATCTGTAATAGTGTATTATATCGGATTTTAAATTTTGTAACGTTTGAAATTATCGTTTGGTCGTACGAGTTATAAAAACGTAGAGTTTGAAATCGAAAATTTAGTATAATAATTGGGTCCAAAAAGCTATCTTCTCCATACGATCGAATTAGGATTCGAAATATTTTCTATTACATTCGGAATAGGGGTATAATGTAATAAACGCCTAGTGGCATGCTACAATAGGGGTTCGAGATTTTGAGTTGTGTAAATCGAGGCATTTCAAAATTTAGAATATATATATATAAATATATATAATTATATATTAAATTGACCTATATTTTCACATCAACCCTTTTTTCCTTCACCTCAGAGCTACTGTAGCTGGCCTCCTACATGCAAACTTTCATCTCAATTTAAAAAAAGCACGACCTTCTTTTCCCCCTTTTCCTTTTGGTTTGGACGAAATCAAATCGGAGAAAAAGAAAAAAAATATGAAGCCTTGACAGTATAAATTGTGTGTACCCCTCCTTTCTCTCTTCAATGGATATTCATGCTATCGAAAATGAAATCAATCAAAATCAGCCCGACTCTATAAAAAATTGAATCAATTGCGACTTCGTTGCAAGTTTGGTCGACTCAATGGTAAGGAGCAAGCGACGTGAGGCAGCGGCTCGCCTGAACTGCGGCATCGCGGTGGTATGGGCACGAACTCGATTGGCAGCGGTAGGCGAAGCAGGGAACGAATCGCGGCAAGTCATGATTTCTCTGATCGACTCGAGTTCGACGACGTAGTGTCAAAGGGGAGGCATTGCGACGAAAGCATGTTCGCGTAAGCATGCGATGACTTGGAGTGAGCACGACATGAGTCGCGATTTTGGGCTATTGGTTTGGGCGCAGCACGGAGGCAGCTTCGATGGCAAATTGAAGGTGATGGCGCCTAAGTTTGCATGCTCGCAACATGAAGAGGAGAACGAAGGCAGCGTGAAAAACTATTTTTTTTGGGCAATCAGTCAGAAGTCTTGATTCTGGGTACGTGTTGATCAAGTTAGGAGAAGAGGGTTTAACTGAGAAGGGAATTAACATTTTTTTAATTAACCGATTGAATTAATCGGTAATTAATTGTATTAATAAATTTAATCTAATAAAATTCGTAAATGGCCTCTATGAGGTGGAATTCGGGTGTGGAATTTTTTCATTGGATTCATAATGACGTAGGATACAAAATAAAATTCAAAATAGATCGCAAAAAAAATCAAGGTAAGTAAATCTCACTAAATTTGGTTGACTAGTTTAATTTCGATTAAAAATTAATTGTTGGATGATTATATAAATTGATAATAATTATTATCTGTTGGATTCTATGTTATATATAGTAGTATGTATATATATTAGTAGTTGGATATATTCCCGTCGATTGGAGCGGTTGAGACCCTATACGTCCCGCATAATAGCGGATGATTCTATATACTGCGATATCCCCCTCGAAGTGGGATTGGTATTTTTATGTTGTATAAACATTTGTGGATGTAGGGAAACATGTTGGAGGGATCTAACGTGATTCTTTAAATATACATTGATTGTTTTCATATCTAGTGACATATGATTTGATAATCCGTTATGGATTGTTGTGTGGTTTGTTTATTGGATGCTATAGTGGCACTGGCCTTAATTTTGGTATTTTAATATCATGAAATTATTTTTGAAATTTAAAGGGATTTAAAAGGATACTTGGATATAAAATATTTATACCGAAATTTGGATTATTTTAAAGAATATTGATTTGGATAAAATAATGATTTGGTATTGGGGTTTTAGTAAAAATTTAAATTGGAAATTTTAAAATAATTTATATAAAAGATTTTTAACAATGAATTTTAAAAATGATATTTTTGAAAATTTGGAAAAGAAGTTAAAATCGATATTTAAGAATAGATTTGTAAAATAAATGGAATTTATAAAGCAATGGATTTATAAAAATGAAGTTTTATAAATGAGGCTATTTTTATAAAAAAGCAAAATCCAAATGATTTTATAAATTTATAAACGATGTTTATAAATAAGGGGAAGTGATATTTGTTGAGAAATTGGAAATATAATTTCACAATGTGAATTTATACCAAGATGTAAATAGATTTTTGGGAAAAAAAAGTGGATTCTATTTTTGAAAGGTGAGAATGGATAGGGAATCGAAATGAAATCGATGTGTTATAAATCGAGAGGGATTTAAAAATTTTAATTGGTTATTGAAATTTTAAAAAATATATTTCTATCGAGAAGTTAAGTTTTGTTTAAAAAGAAAATTTTTATTAATTAAACTTGTAATTTAAAACTAGTTGGTGCCGAAATACTTTGAAAGTGAATTTTTCAAGTATTTAATATTAATTGTAATAAAATCCTAATTTTTGTAATAAGATTGTAAATAAATTAGTTTTATTTTAAAAATGAGTTGGATAGGAGATACTGATGTTGTAACGACCCGTAAATTTTCAATAATTAAAATTGTTAATTTAATAAGATTTTTGAAATTTAATATCGATGAAAATAAAAAAATTGTGAATTATTAATAAAAATTGTGATATAATAACGAAAATTACTGAAAGGAAACATAACAAGGTTAATTAAAGTTAATAATTAATGAATTTGAATGAAATTTCAATTAAATAAAATAATTTAAACGTTATGACTTAGTTATGATGGGAATATGAGTAAAACAAGTGTAATTATTGAATTAATGAAATAATACAGTGTTAATCGTAAGTAATAAACTTTTAAATGTAAGAAAGTAAATAGGTGACAACTAATATATGTTATTTATTTATTTAGAGTGTTAAATGAAATTGGCCATCAAATTTCAATTTAAGGCAATAATGTTAATTTCATCTATTTGGTCATAATGAATTAATAACGGAATGAAATGTAAGAATGATAATGCAAGTTAATAAATAAATAATTAATTCCATGCAATCCCAATTAATTGAAACAATTGTAGGGTTATAATTGATTGTAAACAAGAATATTTGGTAATAAATCAAGATAAGAAAAAATATATGTAAATATTGGATTAATCAATGAATTAATAATGAATAAATACTGACTGAATAAAATCAGTGTTCTGTATGTAATTGTTTGGAAATGATAACTTATATAAATATGATTAAGGGTTAGTGGCAACAATTATTATAAAGTAATCATTGATTTAGTCCATTAAATCAAATTTGTAATCAGTTGCAATGAATCTCAATTTAAGGTTATATTGGTATTAATAAAGGAAATAATTGGAAATAATGCTAATTCTATTTATAATATGACAACTGGTTGATTTAAAGAATGGTAGTCAAGATTTATTAATTTAATTGAAGTGTAAAATTCAATAGTTGAATTAATTGCAAACAAATGAAACTAAAATTTTAGTTATTACGTTAATAGAAATTTAGATGAAATCTGGAAATGTTAAGGTAATAGATTTTGAATCCAATGTTAATTTCATCCGTTTGATAATAATAAATTGAATAATAGAATGAAAAGAAAATTAAATAGAATTATTGAAAATTAAATTTTTAATTTTTGAATTTAATGAAATTGAGGAATAAATCAATTTTAAATCAACAATTAATTTTTTTTTAAATTAGTGTAAATGTTTAAGAAATTAAAAATGATGAAATTTTTCATTTAAGAATTGAAATTGAGGATTTGATTTAATTAGTTAATTTATTTATTTAATTAGTGTATAAAAATAGCCATTTTTGCCATTGACTCGGATTTCGACGAAACCAGTTTCATCGAATCCGTAACGGTGAATTATTGTAGGATTTCGAGTTTCGTAGCGATCGGGCTTGTCGTTCGATCGTACGGACTCGAAATGCCTTGAAATCAGTTTAATTGAAATTAATTGAAATCAATTTGAAATAAATTAATTTTTGCATAACTTCTCCATACGATGGAATTTGGACCTGAAACCCATTCCATTGAATTTAAAATATTTTAAACATCCATTTTGCTATATGGTTGACCCAATTTCGTTCCGGAGTCAGAACGGGCTTTTCGAGCCACTTTATCGTTGAACACGTACATCCAATCGATCCGATCCATTCTAATTTCAGCTTGCCTATTTATACCTTGTTATAAACCCTAGCCTACTTCTGTTTCTCATTTGTCTGCGTGTACAATTCCTTTTCACCTCCTCATTTCAATGGAAGACAACTCCAAATCCAATTGCAATTCAAAAATCAAATTGAAATTTTCAAACTCCTCAAAAAAATTCAGAAAAATTATATGTCGTACATCTGGACAATACGAATCAACATCTGGTGTTCGTTTGTCGAAATTATGCTTCAATCAATCGGAAATCGCGGTCAAAGTCAATTTGGGAATTTTTGATTTCGTCGTCAATCAGCGAAATTAATTGAGGGGTTTCGTGGAGATTGTCGAATGGAGTCGTCTGATGGTGGTCGGAGGTTGCGTTGTGGGCTGAGGCACTGGGAAATTGCTAATTAGGGTTCGGCAAGCCGTACTTCTGATGGCGGCGATGTGCAACCGGAAGGGGTGTCGTGGTTGAGGGATGGGTGGCCGGGTGTGGTGAGGTCAGGGACGTTGTCTGCTCGAGGCGACTTCGCCTCTGGTGGTCGGCGTTCTTAGAGTTTTGGTGGCGGGCATTGTTGCTGCGCAATATTCATTGTGTAGGCTAGGGTTTCACGCGGTTAGGGTTGCGTTTTTTCTTTTGAGCGCCTGGAAGATGAGCCACGTGTGTGAGTTTGTTTTTTTATTTTATTTTTATTTAAAATTGAATTCTAGTGTTCTGACATCAATACCTATTTCATACGAGGTCGAAACTACGCGCGGTTTTCTCCGCTAGGTTCGTATTGGAATTCCGGACATTTTGGCACTGGTTTGGACGAATTCTGAGACTGTTCAATTTTTGGGTTTAAATTGGAGTTAAATTCCATTTAAATTCAAAAGGTGGGTGTTTTAACCCACTCACAACTTCTAAAATTTCTTATGTTTGTTAAATTTAATTTATGTTATGATTTTGATTTAATTATGACTATTTCATATATTTTTAATCATCATCTCGGTTAACTGCATTTATTTAAAATTTAATCGTTATTTAATTTTTTATTGAATATAAACTTCCAATAATTACTTGTTATTTATTTCTGTTCTATATTGATGTTATTGTTTGGGTTGGATGACGATTGTGATAAATGGTTGATGATTGATATTGGATGAATGGATGTTGTATTTTATATTGTATAAACTGCAAGTTGTTATGCATTTTGTTTCATTCGGGATTGCGGTTTGGAATGATATATAACCGTAATTTTATTTTAAATTACGGATTGAAATGATAAATATCCTTATCACTTGACCATAGGATAGAAAATTTTATACGGACACCGCCGGTGTGTGTGTGTGTGTATTGAAAATGATTTCTATGGTTTGGATAGAATTATACGGTTTAATAAGTATTGATTCATTTTGATATTATATAAAAATATTTTATATATAGTTAAATTCACATATTTAAGCTATGTATAAATTTGTTTAATAACAATAAGTTTAATAATGGAGTTTGATTTCATTTAAAATAAAATATGGTTAAGTATTTAAATCATACTTTACTATAGAGGTTATAATGATTCAAATAAATTAAGATTGGAAGGTAAATTGGGAATTTAATTGAAATTGAGCTTATTTAAGAATTAAACTCCATAAGTTGATGTAAATTTATTAAACTTAGATTTTTAAAAGGTACAATATTTATAACTGGATTTTTATTCAAGATGAATTGAATGAATATTTCTAGTATAAATAAATTGGAGGAATGTTTATTTATTGGTAATTTGAGTTTTATTTAATGATAATGGATTTATTATGCAAATATTTCAAAACTAAATAACAGGACATTGAATTGTTGAATCGAAATTTCCAACCTTAGTTTTGAAATTGTTTAATACTCAATGTTTGAAATATATTGAAATTGAAGTGGTTTATTGAAACTGAAAGCGAGTGAAAATTTATGAATTGAGATTTAACTTAAAGTGAATAAAAATTGTAATGTCGAGGAAATTATTTTACTTTGTAAAGTAATTTTAAATTTCGAACTATTTTATTTTATATACTGTTGAATATCCAAACTATTTAAGCTTTGGAAGTTATAGTTTTAAAGCTATTAAATCTGAAGTGTTATGTTATAATTCAAGCGTTTGGTTTCGAAATATTATAATTTTGAAAGTGCTATGATTTTTTAAAAGAGATATATTTGAAATAAAAATGATATTATGTTGATTTTGGTTTTTATAAAAAAATGATATCATAATGATTTGGTTTTTGAAATGGAAAGGATATTGTATTCATATGGTTTTGAAATGAATAGTATATTTGGTTTTGAGTATGATTATTTTTAGAAGACCGCGGTGTTATAATAACGTTTGGTTGTTAAATAGACCGGGATCGGAAGTTGTCATACTCTCTGCCAACTCCGAAAACCACTTTGACAACCGTGTACGCGGTGGAGATTCCAGAATGAAGTAGGATGGTGGCGGCGTTTCCTTTGAGGTAAATACGTGGACCCGACTCCCGTGAGTTGGCATAAGGTGGCTAAAACAGGAGCGATCGACGGGCTAATGAGGCAGCACCTTTGATCGGACGCATCCCTTCGCTATTATACTCTGACTTTTGGATTTATTCGGTGGCCACTTTTGATTTTTGATTTGGGGGTGTGGCTTGAAGTGGGCGGTAGCTGCACGCTATGTGTTACCACCGGCCCGGAAGCGTAATTGGTATATCTACCCTGGCATTGCCTAGTTGTGCCGTGTCACCTACCCTAGCGAGACTTGTACGAGTTTGGTGTTCTCCCATAGCCCGTGCAGTATCCTCTGGTGGCTTTACGATCAGGAGGGACCATGATATTGGATGGACTACTGGGACTATTACGTGTTAAGGGCTATATGGGTAACCCCTTAATGCTATGAAAAAGTAAGTTTATTTTACTATAGACATTATTATAATAGCGAAATATTACTACATAGTAAATAGTTTAACGGATCCTTAGGAGGTGCGAATCCCGAGCATCTCTTAAGTTACTGCACTCATGTTAGACACTGGATAGGAGATGTCAAATCCCGTAAACATCTCTGACGCCGTTCTACTCATATTATTTACTATTGATTTAACTTACATTAGATCTTTTAGTTCTGACTCGAGTGTTTTTTCTTTTCAATTCGCTCGAGTCAGCCTGAGCATTTCAGGATTTGAAGGCCTTATTTCTGGAGGACGAAGACGAAGATTGTATTATTACTATTATTTACTATAGTGTTCCACTGCATCACATTTTTCCGCTGCATTGTTATTATCCTTTGGTATGTGTAACTCTGATATTTATTGTATAAGTATAATCAAATGTTTTGTAAAACAGCTTCATGAACCGTTTATTTGAATATTATATTTTGCCGTTCCGATGCAAGATTCTGTTTTGTTTTCTTTCTTTCTCTGCTTTTTCTTATTTACCCCATAACAATCCTCCCTTCTATATGGTTTAAGTCTGACGTGTGTGGTTTATCGTCGATTTAAAGCATACAAAAAGGCGGGACGTTACATATGTTTATTTTAAAGTGTTTCAATATTTTAAATTAAAATTTCAAACTTGTTTTTATAATTATATCCTTTTAAAGTACTCATTATATATATATATAGAGAGGAAATTGGAATGATTGGAATTTATTTATAAATTCCTTTGAGATTGTAATGGGGGTTTATTTGACAGATGTGAATTATAGGGAAAAGAATCTTAAAATAAAATTCTGTGAACTAATGGAAAATTTTCGAAATGTTGGAAATAAGAACTTCGAGATTTGATTTGAATTCGTAAAGAAGTTATAACGGATAGAGGAGATTATAAGTGAGTACAATCAATTTTAGAAAATGTAAAGGAATTAATATAATTCCCAGAGATTTTGAGATAAGCTATAAAATACTTCTAAAGTGTTGACATTGGAAATGAATTTGAAAAAAAGACTTTCAATACTATACTAAGTATTGGAATAGAAGTGTTTAGAAATATTTTCGTAACAAAATGATTCTTGTAGGATATTTTCCCAATTAATGATTTATAAAGGGAATTTTGAAATATTTTTAAGTGCTGAAATGGTTTGAGATTATCCTCTAATGGATATAAGTATTCGAAAATGTTTTCAAGTATTGAAATATCGAAAGAGATTGAATATGTATCTTTGTAAAGATATTTTTGAAATAAATGTTTTGAAAATTTTATAATATGGGCTTAGTGATTGCTTATGGATGTTATTTGATAGTTAAATAACCGACTATCAAATATTGGCCAATTTCATTAATCTTTTCGAAGAGACCGGGATCAGATTTAATTATCCAAAAACCACTTCGATATGGTTTGAATGTTATGAATGGAAACCGTAAAGATAGTGAAGATGGTGATTCTGTTTGTCCAGACCTAGGAAAACTTGTATGGATGAATGCTTTCAGAACCTAGTCATTTCAGTACGATGAGTATTCAGAGTAGAATTATTCTTGAAAGGTAACGTTTAGCCTCGAGCCTCATCAACTGGGAATGACTAAAACAGGGGAGATGCAGCAAGGCTAAGTGGGTTGCACCCAATTAGGGTATGTTATCAACTTTCTAGATATCCTTGTAAAGATATATATATATATGGATATGGCTGTGCATGAAAAGGGAGCACTCGATTTTTAAGGGTGGGAACACCTGGGTTAATAACATATTCGATCTATCCAGGTTAGGGGTAGGCTGATCTTGTGTAGCAGGGGATCCCGATGAGGTCCTCGGTACATTTTTCTAGAGATGTATTGTGATGGACGGTACCCAGTGGCCCAGTCATTGTATGGGATCCATTATTCAATACAAGCATTTACGGTTTTGTTTGTAGAACCTAGTATATTGGAATTTAATTAATGTAACAATTTCAGCTATTTGAATAAGTAATTATATTTAGACACTATTATAACATCAATGGATTTTCTATAAAATGTTTTGCTTATCGTTAGGAACCCGTCGTGTTTATGTGTAACGCGTTCTTACGAGACACCTTTGTTTTTTAAAGGATTTTGATAACTCTAATAATTCAAATTGAGTGTATTTTCTCACGCTGGTTTTCCAGACTGACTCGGGTGTTATTTTACTATAATGCTCGGGTCAGACAGAGTATTACAGATTTAGGTCAGAAGCTATGGAGCTCAGGAGATGAGATGGAGGAATTCAGATGTATATCACGTATTTTTTATGAGTCATGTATATCAAGGCAGGTTATTATAACTGTCTAGATCGATGTATTGATTATTGTACTCTGATGATTGTAAGTAATAAACAGCTACAGATTCTTTTGCATAAAATCTATTATTATATATTATATCTTGTCTGCTGTGATTGTGAGATTTTGTGTTGTTGTTACTATTTTCTTCTACCTTTTTCTTCGCCACCCCTAATGAACTGGTAATTTCCGGCACTCGATTGCTTGGCATTCTATATAATGGACGTACTGATGTCGGATTTTCGAGCGCGGTTCGTCATAGGTCATTTCCTTTTACTTTGCTAAACATGTGCTACAAAAAACACACATTTACATTTTTTTTATTGCTAACACAAATTTGTGTTGTAAAATCTAGTTAAATAAAATTAGCTAAATGTTGTTGGGACATTAAAGTAAATGAGCTCCCTGTCATCCTAGCCCTAAACTGTAGTTTTTCATGACAACTTTAAAATGCAGCAACATCGAGATTCCTGATTTTCTAAACTATAGTTTTTCATGCATATAGAATCACACTCCATTATATATCTTGCATCTAGTTATTACCCTATTATGCATTGCCATGAAACCATTCATTCTTTTATTATAGAACTAATTACAATTAATTTCATTGGGTTCTAATTGTAATTAATTTGACTACTGTTGGTTTGAGTACTGTTAGAATGACATATGAAGAAATACGACCAGGGACGAAGCTAAATGGGGGCAAGTAGGGGCCACAGTACCCCGTTGATTTTCAAAATTGTATTCGGAGAACAAATTTTTTCTTTTTATTGTTTTGATTTATTGTTTTAGCTATGGCTTAGAAAAAAACAATAAATTATCTAGTTTATGGTACTGTGTATGTTCTATTAGAGTAGAGTTGTACTCAAATACCTGGTTAGTTGACCAGTTGATTTGCTTTTTTAGTTGTTCACTTCATTCTGAAATATTGTAGACAAGTTAGTAAAAAAATTGCCACCTATTGTTAAATTTCTGCCTTCCTCCATGAATGCAACACCAATATTTTCATGTAGCTTCTTGCAGGAAAAAAAAGTAAGTTTCCAACAAGACACTCTGGGAATTGTTCTACTACAAGTAAGTGATATTTTTTATTTAACATATGTTATCGGGCAACAATTAATTAGTTTATATTGCTTATTTAATATTAGGAGTGCTTTAAGAGGTTCTATAAGTAACATTTGGTTTGATTTGTTGCATTATCAGCGGTATTGCCACTCATCTTGATACTCCAAGACTAGAGAGTTAGGTAATACATTTTCACAATTGAATTAGATATACAAATATCTATGAAATTGTTTCAACTTCATGCTACATAAGTATGCTCCATCGGTCACCATTTAAATTTCTTTACATAAACTTGCATTTTCAGTTTCTTTACCTATTTCCAAAATTTGTATATTAATATAAACTTGCATTGGAATTTTCCTCCAAATTAATATGTTAAATACAATTAAATTCTTGAAATGTCAAGTAATAAGAAAAAAAAATCTATAAAAAGTTAGTTTGTTACAGAGTCAAGAAGTTTAGAAGCATTTATTGCTCTTTGTTTGTTTATGGTTTCTTTTACATCACTCCTCCCCCAGAATCTCAGATCGAAGCTGATATAACACCCTTTAGAAAACTGCTTCTTGATTTATTCTTTGTAACCATGGGAATATCTATTGATATGCAGGTGAACTTATATTAAATTATTTTGCCTTTTATAGCATATAGTGCATGCTATCTCACTGGTTTGATGTCGTTTAGCCATCTATAACCGATAGTCTCAGTTTTATTCTACAATGCTAGTTACAACCATGAGTACTCAAAATCCTTCTTTTTGTTTTTTATTACATTATTTATAACATAAGATGTCCAAAGTTATAATATAATATTTTATTGTAACGACCCGCAATTTTCAATGACTAAAAATATTAAATTAAATAAGCTTTTGAAATTTAATATTATGAGAAATAAAAAATTTATGATTTACTAATGTGAAAATAATTAAAATATGATTTAATAATCTTGTTTGAATTGACAATTATTTTAATGTAATTTCAATCAATTGAATTTATTTGTAAAGTAATTTGGTTATAATTGTAAACATGGAATTAAATTGGCAATTAATGAAATTGAAATATTACAATTAATATGAGTTCAGATGATAACTATAGAATTTGAATGTAATAAAGTGTAAATTAATGTTAATTTTATTCATATGATATTTTATGATTGAATAATAAGAGTGGAAATCAAATAAAAGAATTTATCTGGATTCAAAGTATAATTAACTGAAATTTTATTACAGTGCAATTGAACGTTGTAATTAGTGCAATATTTAATATTGGATTTGGCATGGAAAAATTATTTTTACAAGATTATAAATTTCTATGTAATCTAGAATCATGAAATTGTTAATTATTAAATTTAAACTTAAAAATTAATTTAATCAATTTAATAATAATTAATTTAATTAGCATGAAAATTTGCCATTTTGGTCACTGTCTCGGATTCCAATGAAACCAGTTTCATAGGTTCCGTAACAGTGAATTATTATAGGAGTTCAAGTTTCGTAGCGATTGGAATTATCGTTTGATCGTACGAGCTCGAAACACGTAGAAATAATTTTAATGAATTCAATTAAAATAATTTTATTTTTTAAAGCTAACTTCTACATACAATGGGATTTGGGTTTGATACTGGTTCCATTGAGTTTAAAAATATTGAAAACTTATACTTTGATATATTTGATGACCCACTTTCATTTTGGAATCGAAACGGGCTATTCGGGTCATTCTTGTCATTTCGACCAATTCGATCTATCCATTCATTTCTTATATATCTTTATCCATATAATTCAATTTTGTTTCTAACCCTAGCAGCCTCTATTTTTTCATTTCTGTATGTACTGTCATCTTCAATCTATATGCTTCTTCCTCTTTCCTAATAGCTGTAAATCCAAAACCCTAATTGTGAGAAATTGCGGAATATGGATCTTAAGACTAGGATTAACACTAGAGGAGGGGGGGTGAATAGTGTTTTAAGGAATTACTAAATCCTTTTGAGTTTTTGTTAATTTGAACACAAAAGTATACAATATTCAGACATAGTTATGATCACAGAAACAAACGCAGATGAAGAAATAAAGTAAAAGCAATAAACGAAAGAACACACCGGATTTTATACTGGTTCGGAGTTACTCTACATCCAGTTCCGCACATAAGTACGGATTTCCTTTCAAAAGCAATTGTACAATTACACCCTCGATTTCAAGGCCATTGTAACGACCCAGAATTTTAAGTAATTTAAAATTTGAATATTTAATTAATTTTAAATATTAATAAGTGAAATTTATAAGTCGAATAAATTTTATTTTGAATAATTGGATTTAATTGGATAATTAAATCGATAATTTAATATGTTAAATTATGGAAATAATTGAAAATTGAGTTAAATATAATTGAAAATGATTTGTAAAATTTTATTTTATCATATTGGAGTTAGAATGATATTTTAGAACTTTTAAAATCGAATTAAAAGTTAATTTGTGAAAATTGAATATTTTAATATTTAATCGACTAGTGAAAATAGTCAATTTTTGAACAGTCTCAGAATTGAACGAAACCAGTTCCATTGGATCCATAATAGTTAGTTATTACTGGATTTCAATTTTCGTAGCAATCAGAGTTATCGTTTGATCGTGGCAGCTCGAAACGCATCGAATTGTTTTTAATATTAATTTGGCGAGTTAAAATAGCTATTTTTCAAAAAGTCTCAGATTTCGACGAAACCAGTTTCATCGGATCCGTAATGTGATATTATTGTAAGGTTTCAAATTTCATGTCAATTGGATTTACCGTTTGTCCGGTACAAATTAAAACGCCTAGAAAATCGTTTAAATCGGTTTAATTCAAATTGAACGTTTATTGCCATAACTCGCACAGATGTCCGAATTAGCTTCCGAAACCTGTTCCATTGTGTCCGGAACGTGGGGTAAACCCTAGAAACACTGGTTACGGTGCGTGAATCGGAGTTCGGAATTTCCGGAATGAATAGTGTCGATCGATTTTCTTATAAATAGCCCCCCCCCCTCAAATAAAAAAAAAAAAATTAACCTAACCCTAAACGTTGCAGCCGCCGCCACCATCAATGAAAGGCTGAAAATTGTCGTCGTTCTCCTCTTAATATCTCGAAATCCATCAACTACTAGTAAAAATTTCCATCTAGGAAATTGTAGATCTTTGCGAGATCTACCAGATCCATAGGTGGGCCGAGTCGCGGTGCCACGAGGAAGGAGGAATCGAAGCCTAAAGCGCCACTGTTCGATCGCGTTTTTCGCGACAAGGAGACAGCCGAGCTCCTTGCTCCTCTGGCCGATGGTAGCTTCCTGGATGCTCTTCGATGTGGTGTGACTCGATCGTGTTGTAGGTGAGTGAAGAGGGTTGCGAAATTAGGTGAAAGGGGCGGCTCATGGGTTCGTTTGGACCTGGAAACTTCCGTGCGCGTGAAGATAGAGAGGGAGGGAGGTAGTGTGATGTGCGGTCATGATGCACAGGAGGGAGATCTAACGGTGATGAGGTTGTTAGGTTATAAAATATAAAATAAAATGTGTGAATTTATATAAATAAAAATCGTGTATCTTCAAATATTCATATCTTTTTCACACGATGTCGAAAACGCGCGAAACCAGTTGCGTTGGAATCGTATGGACGAGCACTACGCGATGGAATTAGATTGGAGTCGTTTGGAGTTAGTGAGAATTTCGGGTAAAATTAAACGCGCGTTTAATTTTATTCGAAATAAATCGCTAAAACGAAATTGAAATCAAGGTGAGAACTTCTCACTCAATCGAATCGGTTTCGATTTTATTTTAAATAGTTAGATTTAAAATATTTGAATGTATGTTTGAATGATGATTGTTATCTATTGATTGTTAAAATAGACATTATGCGCCGTTAGTAAGCGGATGTTATTTATTAAAAACATATACCGCGAATATTTCATAAACAGTGAAATTGGTATTATATATAATAGCAATATATATATATATTGGCATATGTATATATTGGAGTTGTTGATTTCCCGTATTTTTTTAGCGGATGAGACCCTATTGCGCCGTCTATTAAGCGGATAATATTTTAAATCCCATATACCGCGATAATTCCGTACTGGAGCGGAATTGGTATTGTGCTAATGTTTGTGGATGCAGGAAAACAGGTTGGAGGGATCCAACTGGATTCCTCAACAGTTTTTATTTGATTTCAGATTTTTTAATATTTGATGGACTATCATATCGATATATGATGTCGTTGTTGTCGTGATTGACTATTTGGTGTGTAGCATCATTGGACCAAATTTTGGAATTTTAAAATGTTTTTAAAGAGATTTTTGAAAGTATAAGTTATGAAATATTTTTGGAATTGACCCATTATAAATAAATAAACGTTATACTTTTAAAAGTTATATAAAATTATGATTTTGAGAAAATATGGGTTAAAGATTGATTTTTGAGAAAATATGGGTTAATGTTTTTATAAAATAATTAAATTGGATTTTTGAATTTATTATAAAAAGTTTAAAAATAGGATTTATAAAATTTGATTATTTTATAAATCAAAATGGTGAAATTATAAAGGAGATTAAAGATGTTTTAAAATAATAGTATAAATTGATTTATAAAGGATTTATAAATTGATGTTTATAAATTAAAACATTTGAATTATAAACACGAGTTTTTATAAGTGTTTGAATGGAGTGAAAATGAATTCCATAAATGAATGAAATTTATAGAATTATAAACGGTGAAGTTATAAATGAAATTTATAAATAGTAAGATTTATAAATTTTGTAAAATTATTAAAGAATATATTTGGATAAATAATTGAATCTTATAAGTTATAAGATTTATAATTATAAAGTTCAAAGGAACGATTTTTCAAACAAATAAATTATAAGTATTTCACTTATGATATGAATTTTTGTTTTATAATTGAGTTATGAATTGAATAGGTTAATAAAGGAATTTATAAAAGGAAGTTGTTATAAAATAAATAGATTTATAATGGAATTTATAAACGTTGTTTTATAAATTCGCAAACGACTTATTTTGATAAGTAAATTGTTGAAACTTATTAATGGAGTTATATTCACGTTTTTGACTGTGAATAATCCTTTGAAATAAAATGTATAGAAAGGATGAAATTGATTAACGTAGTATATTCACGTTTTTGAATAGTGAATAATATGTTAAAGAAATTGTTTTGAATGTGAAGTTTTAAATAGAATTAAAACGATCTAACGATGTTTTAAAATGTGTTAAGATTCGAAACCATAGATTTCAACATTTATTGTTGAAATAGACGTTTTCGAGAAATAAAAGGAAATAGTGGACTATAACACTGTTGTTATAGTAAATGATTTCCGAAAGGAAATGTTTTGTATAGTATTGGGATTTATATATCTATCTTAAATTCGAATCCCTATACTAGTGATTTTGGGTTGTCGTAACGATGTTTTACGCAACATTCGTTTTGACCCAAATAAATATGTTTAAGAGCATGATTTCCTTAAAGAATGAAATATATACTTAATCTCGATTTAAGTATATTGAATATTTTCTAAGTATTGAAAATAAATAAAATTTGTGAATTACTTATGAATAAATAAGTATGGAAATGTTTTCCAATATAAAGTGAATATTTTGAGAATTTATCTTTTTGAAGATAAATTGAAATTGAATAAATGAAATCGTATATTCATAGATATTGTGAAATATAAATTCACTAAGGAATTTATATAAAGGGGAATTTGTTTAAAAATAAATATTGATTTATTTTTGAAGTGTGAAAACTATATATCTTGTAAAGATATTTTGGAAAATAAATAATTTGGAAAATTATTTGGAAACTGGTGATGTGTGCATATCCATTGATAGTTCAATAACCGACTATCAATATTTCCCTTTGAATGGGTAATTGATGTGATTTGTTTGAATTTGAATGCCACACTTATTTTTGAATAAGCGCTCACTATTCGGGTTAACCGGGAAAGGACCATGGGGTCGTATAACCCATTCCGAATATGTGATACGTCGTTATGAATTGCAATTGATGACCGGTGTTGAAGACCGGGTATTTGCGAAAGCGATAGGATGACCTATCGATTGTATCTGCACTGGGTAGCTCCTGGTATAGAGATTTCCTAATTGATGGGAAATTCGATCGGGATTGTGAATACCCGGATTGCAAGGGCTTCGTGAGAAGTGCCTTCGGTTTTGTTCGAGCCCGGAACAGACTTGTATGGATTGTATGTCTGACGTTACAAATTGAGATATAAAGCAGATTTCTTTCAAATATATTTCTGTTGGTGGCGGAGAATTTATTCTTTTAGCTTAACACCCCTCTCTGAGACGTACGAGCTCAGAGGTTATGTAGTTGAAGGTTATCAGCAATATATTCCCAATTTGGTAATATGACATGCTGAGTGTTGCTGTGAAATGATCATTGTGTTGATTATTTGTGATAGGATCGTTTATCTGATCGTCTATCTTGGTGATCATTTCTATGATCATTTGTTGACCCAAAGCATGGCTTTTGTATAAAGTATGTTTTTGTGGACGTGACTTCGTCGAGCCTCACACCTCGGGAATGGTCAAAACAGGAAAGATGCGGCAAGGTTATGAGGGGTAGCGCCCTTTAGGATATGTGCATTTCCTTCTGGAAAAGGGTGGTATCATGGTATGGAGCCCAGATACTTACTCATGTTGAAAACACTTTATGATTGTGTGAATTAATTGCGAGCGCTCGGTGAAAGGTCCCAAAGGACCGGGGGATGGCATATTCGGTCAGTTGTTACTCAGTTAGGGGTAACCCGGCCTTGTGTTGGTAGAGATCCGGTTTGGTTCTCGGGGATGTCCATCCAGAGGCATTCTCATGTGGCAATGGGAAGTTCCTTGGCCTGATCATTCGTTGGAAATCCAAAGAAACAATACGAGACTGGTACGGTTTTAGTTGTAGAACCTGCCATTTAATATGGTAGCTATAGTAAGCATACTATAATGGTACCTATGCTGGCTAAGATTTATATTCTACTTTCGAAATTGTTTCCTACACTATGCACTAATAATAATATGAAATGTTCTTTTTAAATGCGTATCAAGCATCTTTGACTATCATAAGGAGAAATCTCCTCCAAGTCTGCGTTTGCATTGTGTGTGTGGCGGGAGGTCTTATGGTAGTCTCATTTTTAAAAGCATTGCGAATTGACTTTAAAAATATTCCTCTATTTTGTTTTCAAAGATAAATAAACTGTTTTGAGTTCCCACACCAGTCACATGACTGACTCGGAGTTTATTGTTTTCCTTCCTAAACTCTGGGTGCCCACCAATTTTCACACGGGCAGTCAAGAGTTAAGGTTTATCAGGATATTCAGGAATTGCTGGAGGCAAGATGGATGGCATGGCGTATAACTAGTTTATATAGTATTTCTTTTTCCGCCGTTTGATTTTGTATGATGTTGTACACTCTGATGATGATGTAATGAAATGTGATGTAATGTAATAACTGATATAGTTCTTTGTTTAAAGATTATTCATTTATCTATTATATGTTGTTCCGCTGCGATTGTGAGATTCTGTTATTGTTCTGTTGTTTTTCTGTCCCGTTCTATTTTCTTTCCTCCCTATTTTCTATCTTCTTACCTCTCTTCTTCTCCCTCTTTTCTTTTTTTTTCTTAAACACCCTAACTGTTCGGTTTTTCGGCAACGAAAAATCGAAAACGTTACATTTGGTATCAGAGCATATGGTTAAGCGACAACCATGGTTCTGTTGGGTATTACTCATTAGAGATAGAGTCAGTAGTACTCTAGAATGAGTTTGAGAGTAATAATAGCTATGAGAGCGTATTTGTTAGTGAATATATAAAATTGTTTTATATTGTGATGATTGGTTTGTTGAGTGGTATATGAACCTTCGTCAGCGTGGTCTCGACAACTATGCCGAAGGGGTTTCTAAACATTTGAATAGAACAATTCGACACAGTATTGTTTTAAAATTGGGTAAATGAAATAATTTTACCTTGATTATATTTTATATATAAAGAAATAATTTTTCAGAATTATTAAAGTGCATATAAGTTGATTGTTTAGTTGTTGAAAAAAATTCAAATAAAAGAATAATTGTATAAGTAAAATGAATTATAAGAATTGAATTATAATTAATGTGATTTGCAATGGTGAAATGAACTTATATATAAGAAGTGAAACTATATGAATATATTTATGAATATGTGCTGTAAATAAAAATGAATTTAAAGTTAAATGGAAATTTACTTTAGAATTGAAATCTGAATTGATTTATAAGTGGGAATTTAAGTTATGTAAAACCAAGTGATGTTTATTAAATGGAATATAACTTTAGTGATATTTTGAATTGAATGAATGGATTGAATATTAATCAAATGAATGTGAATTAAGTTGATATGTAATAATGAATATAAGTGTTAATTCATTAAAATCTTATATTATGGAAAGTTGGATAGTTGAATGAAAATCAATTTAATTAAACCAAATTGAATGAATATATGCAAAGGAATTTGGTTGTAAAGAATATACATTGGTTGTTATTTGATTTTTGGTTGATTGATTGTATATAATTCATTAAGTATTAATGAAATTGGAAGCTAAAGTAATTGGAATCCAATTGGAAGTTAAGTGAATCTTAAATAGATTTGAATTTGAATTGGAAGTAAACCAACTTGAATATGAATTAGTGAATATAAACTAATTGAAAATGAATGCTAGAAAATCCACTGTTAATGAATCAAATGTGATTAAATTGAAAACCATTTCATTGAATATTAAAGAGAATATGAACATTTATTGGTTATGAATGATAATTGGTTGATGGTTGAATATATTGCTTTTCATACATTTGCTATGTTGGCATATATAGTTATTATGTTGCTATATGTTGTATATCGATACTATTGTCTATATGCATGATTCTCATGTTGTTGTTGAGTGTTTAGTAGGTGCGGATTGCGTTTGCTTCGCATTTGGAGCTCTCTTTCGCGCTATATTAGCCGTATATGCTCGCTAATAAAATATAAGGTACATATCTCGGATTACATATCGTACTTTTACACTTTTTCCCTTCGGGATGCCTCATTACATGATGAGATGTATATTTGTGATATATATACTGTCATTTTTTTTTCGGATCGAGCCGCGCAAAGGAGACTATGGCGAATTTTTCCGGAAATTTAAAGCGTTAGAAAAATTTCAGAAAATTGGGAAGTTTTGAAAATTTTAACTTTGATTTGGAATTGAAAGTTAAACATTAGTAATTGTTTTTGAAAAGATAACTAAGTATGATTTGAAAACTTAGTAAGTTATTATAAGAAGTTTAAAATTTGTTTTGGGAAAATTAATAGATTCTGTAACTTTTCTTACTTGTTAATTTCGAGGACGAAATTTTTTTTAAGGGGGGAATATTGTAACGACCCAGGATTTTAAGTAATTTAAAATTTGAATATTTAATTAATTTTAAATATTAATAAGTGAAATTTATAAGTCGAATAAATTTTATTTTGAATAATTGGATTTAATTGGATAATTAAATCGATAATTTAATATGTTAAATTATGGAAATAATTGAAAATTGAGTTAAATATAATTGAAAATGATTTGTAAAATTTTATTTTATCATATTGGAGTTAGAATGATATTTTAGAACTTTTAAAATCGAATTAAAAGTTAATTTGTGAAAATTGAATATTTTAATATTTAATCGACTAGTGAAAATAGTCAATTTTTGAACAGTCTCAGAATTGAACGAAACCAGTTCCATTGGATCCGTAATAGTTAGTTATTACTGGATTTCAATTTTCGTAGCAATCAGAGTTATCGTTTGATCGTGGCAGCTCGAAACGCATCGAATTGTTTTTAATATTAATTTGGCGAGTTAAAATAGCCATTTTTCAAAAAGTCTCGGATTTCGACGAAACCAGTTTCATCGGATCCGTAATGTGATATTATTGTAAGGTTTCAAATTTCGTGTCAATTGGATTTACCGTTTGTCCGGTACAAATTAAAACGCCTAGAAAATCGTTTAAATCGGTTTAATTCAAATTGAACGTTTATTGCCATAACTCGCACAGATGTCCGAATTAGCTTCCGAAACCTATTCCATTGTGTCCGGAACGCGGGGTAAACCCTAGAAACACTGGTTACGGTGCGTGAATCGGAGTTCGGAATTTCCGGAATGAATAGTGTCGATCGATTTTCTTATAAATAGCCCCCCCTCAAATAAAAAAAAATTAACCTAACCCTAAACGTTACAGCCGCCGCCACCATCAATGAAAGGCTGAAAATTGTCGTCGTTCTCCTCTTAATATCTCGAAATCCATCAACTACTAGTAAAAATTTCCATCTAGGAAATTGTAGATCTTTGCGAGATCTACCAGATCCATAGGTGGGCCGAGTCGCGGTGCCACGAGGAAGGAGGAAACGAAGCCTAAAGCGCCACTGTTCGATCGCGTTTTTCGCGACAAGGAGACAGCCGAGCTACTTGCTCCTCTGGCCGATGGTAGCTTCCTGGATGCTCTTCGATGTGGTGTGACTCGATCGTGTTGTAGGTGAGTGAAGAGGGTTGCGAAATTAGGTGAAAGGGGCGGCTCATGGGTTCGTTTGGACCTGGAAACTTCCGTGCGCGTGAAGATAGAGAGGGAGGGAGGTAGTGTGATGTGCGGTCATGATGCACGGGAGGGAGATCTAACGGTGATGAGGTTGTTAGGTTATAAAATATAAAATAAAATGTGTGAATTTATATAAATAAAAATCGTGTATCTTCAAATATTCATATCTTTTTCATACGAGGTCGAAAACGCGCGAAACCAGTTGCGTTGGAATCGTATGGACGAGCACTACGCGATGGAATTGGATTGGAGTCGTTTGGAGTTAGTGAGAATTTTGGGTAAAATTAAACGCGCGTTTAATTTTATTCGAAATAAATCGCTAAAACGAAATTGAAATCAAGGTGAGAACTTCTCACTCAATCGAATTAGTTTCGATTTTATTTTAAATAGTTAGATTTAAAATATTTGAATGTATGTTTGAATGATGATTGTTATCTATTGATTGTTAAAATAGACATTATGCGCCGTTAGTAAGCGGATGTTATTTATTAAAAACATATACCGCGAATATTTCATAAACAGTGAAATTGGTATTATATATAATAGCAATATATATATATTGGCATATGTATATATTGGAGTTGTTGATTTCCCGCATTTTTTTAGCGGATGAGACCCTATTGCGCCGTCTATTAAGCGGATAATATTTTAAATCCCATATACCGCGATAATTCCGTACTGGAGTGGAATTGGTATTGTGCTAATGTTTGTGGATGCAGGAAAACAGGTTGGAGGGATCCAACTGGATTCCTCAACAGTTTTTATTTGATTTCAGATATTTTGATATTTGATGGACTATCATATCGATATATGATGTCGTTGTTGTCGTGATTGACTATTTGGTGTGTAGCATCATTGGACCAAATTTTGGAATTTTAAAATGTTTTTAAAGAGATTTTTGAAAGTATAAGTTATGAAATATTTTTGGAATTGACCCATTATAAATAAATAAACGTTATACTTTTAAAAGTTATATAAAATTATGATTTTGAGAAAATATGGGTTAAAGATTGATTTTTGAGAAAATATGGGTTAATGTTTTTATAAAATAATTAAATTGGATTTTTGAATTTATTATAAAAAGTTTAAAAATAGGATTTATAAAATTTGATTATTTTATAAATCAAAATGGTGAAATTATAAAGGAGATTAAAGATGTTTTAAAATAATAGTATAAATTGATTTTATAAAGGATTTATAAATTGATGTTTATAAATTAAAACATTTGAATTATAAACACGAGTTTTTATAAGTGTTTGAATGGAGTGAAAATGAATTCCATAAATGAATGAAATTTATAGAATTATAAACGGTGAAGTTATAAATGAAATTTATAAATAGTAAGATTTATAAATTTTGTGAAATTATTAAAGAATATATTTGGATAAATAATTGAATCTTATAAGTTATAAGATTTATAATTATAAAGTTCAAAGGAACGATTTTTCAAACAAATAAATTATAAGTATTTCACTTATGATATGAATTTTTGTTTTATAATTGAGTTATGAATTGAATAGGTTAATAAAGGAATTTATAAAAGGAAGTTGTTATAAAATAAATAGATTTATAATGGAATTTATAAACGTTGTTTTATAAATTCGCAAACGACTTATTTTGATAAGTAAATTGTTGAAACTTATTAATGGAGTTATATTCACGTTTTTGACTGTGAATAATCCTTTGAAATAAAATGTATAGAAAGGATGAAATTGATTAACGTAGTATATTCACGTTTTTGAATAGTGAATAATATGTTAAAGAAATTGTTTTGAATGTGAAGTTTTAAATAGAATTAAAATGATCTAACGATGTTTTAAAATGTGTTAAGATTCGAAACCATAGATTTCAACATTTATTGTTGAAATAGACGTTTTCGAGAAATAAAAGGAAATAGTGGACTATAACACTGTTGTTATAGTAAATGATTTCCGAAAGGAAATGTTTTGTATAATATTGGGATTTATATATCTATCTTAAATTCGAATCCCTATACTAGTGATTTTGGGTTGTCGTAACGATGTTTTACGCAACATTCGTTTTGACCCAAATAAATATGTTTAAGAGCATGATTTCCTTAAAGAATGAAATATATACTTAATCTCGATTTAAGTATATTGAATATTTTCTAAGTATTGAAAATAAATAAAATTTGTGAATTACTTATGAATAAATAAGTATGGAAATGTTTTTCAATATAAAGTGAATATTTTTAGAATTTATCTTTTTTAAGATAAATTGAAATTGAATAAATGAAATCGTATATTCATAGATATTGTGAAATATAAATTCACTAAGGAATTTATAAAAAGGGGATTTGTTTAAAAATAAATATTGATTTATTTTTGAAGTGTGAAAACTATATATCTTGTAAAGATATTTTGGAAAATAAATAATTTGGAAAATTATTTGGAAACTGGTGATTTGTGCATATCCATTGATAGTTCAATAACCGACTATCAATATTTCCCTTTGAATGGGTAATTGATGTGATTTGTTTGAATTTGAATGCCACACTTATTTTTGAATAAGCGTTCACTATTCGGGTTAACCGAGAAAGGACCATGGGGTCGTATAACCCATTCCGAATATGTGATACGTCGTTATGAATTGCAATTGATGACCGGTGTTGAAGACCGGGTATTTGCGAAAGCGATAGGATGACCTATCGATTGTCTCTGCACTGGGTAGCTCCTGGTATAGAGATTTCCTAAGTGATGGGAAATTCGATCGGGATTGTGAATACCCGGATTGCAAGGGCTTCGTGAGAAGTGCCTTCGGTTTTGTTCGAGCCCGGAACAGACTTGTATGGATTGTATTTCTGACGTTACAAATTGAGATATAAAGCAGATTTCTTTCAAATATATTTCTGTTGGTGGCGGAGAATTTATTCTTTTAGCTTAACACCCTTCTCTGAGACGTACGAGCTCAGAGGTTATGTAGTTGAAGGTTATCAGCAATATATTCCCAATTTGGTAATGTGACGTGCTGACTGTTGCTGTGAAATGATCATTGTGTTGATTATTTGTGATAGGATCGTTTATTTGATCGTCTATCTTGGTGATCATTTCTATGATCATTTGTTGACCCAAAGCATGGCTTTTGTATAAAGTATGTTTTTGTGGACGTGACTTCGTCGAGCCTCACACCTCGGGAATGGTCAAAACAGGAAAGATGCGGCAAGGTTATGAGGGGTAGCGCCCTTTAGGATATGTGCATTTCCTTCTGGAAAAGGGTGGTATCATGGTATGGAGCCCAGATACTTACTCATGCTGAAAACACTTTATGATTGTGTGAATTGATTGCGAGCACTCGGTGAAAGGTCCCAAAGGACCGGGGGATGGCATATTCGGTCAGTTGTTACTCAGTTAGGGGTAACCCGGCCTTGTGTTGGTAGAGATCCGGTTTGGTTCTCGGGGATGTCCATCCAGAGGCATTCTCATGTGGCAATGGGAAGTTCCTTGGCCTGATCATTCGTTGGAAATCCAAAGAAACAATACGAGACTTGTACGGTTTTAGTTGTAGAACCTGCCATTTAATATTGTAGCTATAGTAAGCATACTATAATGGTACTTATGCTGGCTAAGATTTATATTCTACTTTCGAAATTGTTTCCTACACTATGCACTAATAATAATATGAAATGTTCTTTTTAAATGCGTATCAAGCATCTTTGACTATCATAAGGAGAAATCTCCTCCAAGTCTGCGTTTGCATTGTGTGTGTGTGGCGGGAGGTCTTATGGTAGTCTCATTTTTAAAAGCATTGCGAATTGACTTTAAAAATATTCCTTTATTTTGTTTTCAAAGATAAATAAACTGTTTTGAGTTCCCACACCAGTCACATGACTGACTCGGAGTTTATTGTTTTCCTTCCTAAACTCTGGGTGCCCACCAATTTTCACACGGGCAGTCAAGAGTTAAGGTTTATCAGGATATTCAGGAATTGCTGGAGGCAAGATGGATGGCATGGCGTATAACTAATTTATATAGTATTTCTTTTTCCGCTGTTTGATGTTGCAGGATGTTGTACACTCTGATGATGATGTAATGAAATGTGATGTAATGTAATAACTGATATAGTTCTTTGTTTAAAGATTATTCATTTATCTATTATATGTTGTCCGCTGCGATTGTGAGATTCTGTTATTGTTCTGTTGTTTTTCTGTCCCGTTCTATTTTCTTTCCTCCCTATTTTCTATCTTCTTACCTCTCTTCTTCTCCCTCTTTTCTTTTTTTTCTTAAACACCCTAACTGTTCGGTTTTTCGACAACGAAAAATCGAAAACGTTGCAGCCATGAGGTACACTACTCCAGATTCACCGTCCTCTGGGTAGAGATACTTGATTTCAGGGGCAACAAGTTCACCCAATAGATTTCCTAGGCTACAATCACACCTTTTCTAACTTGTTGATTTCCAAGGTCACAATCACACCTTTTCTCACTTGATTGATTTCCAACGCCATAATCACACCTTTTCTCGCTAAATTGATTACAAAGAAGTCTATAACTCTAAATAGCACCGAGGATCTTGTTGAGATAGTGATAGAGAATCAAACCAGAAATGATCTAGTTAGATTCAATGTTGATTTCGGCAGAGTAATGGTAAGAATGTGCATAAAGAAATGCGGAAGAAGAAGAGGAGTGAAAACCAGAAAAATATGAATACAAATTCATTCAACACCACCCTTATTTATAGTATAACAATATGCATGTCCATTCGTTAAGGGATATGATAAATAGACACTTCTTTTGAAATTCAAATTATGAAATCAACTGCTACCATGTCGACATGGGGTACTTGAGTATGTCGACATGCCAAAGGAAATTTTGGTGATTTTTTTTCTTTGAAAATAACTTCTATTTTTTATTAAAACTATTTTAAACTTTATAAATGTACTTAACTATAGCTAAAATACATAAGTAAATATAGAGAATAATAGTTTGGTATATATAAAATTTTACTATAATTTTATATTTAAATCTAAGTATAAATATTAAAAATTAAATATATTATTATTAAAAGATAGTTTAAAACCAAGGATAATCTGATTGTAAAAATAGAGATTATTTTGAGGCTAAAAGTATTAAAACTAGGATAGATGTTTTTGATTTTTTTAAAAGGAAGATTTTGGAAACATTTTGAAAACAAGATATAATTTTGTAAAACATTTTGAATAAAAGTTAGTGGTTTAAAAACAATGTTCCACTAGATTTTTCGTAGGTTCCATCCTACTTAGGGTTCCATCCCTTTAACGGGCTCGAAGTGGATTCCATTCCACGAATAAATTAGATTTTAAGATGCCAGTGTTTTTTTAGGAGTTTTAACAAAAGTCCTAATTAAATTACTTATTATTGAAGTCTTGAACTCTTGATAATCTTGATACTCATGAGTCTTCAATCTTGATATCTTCAGTCTTGAATCTCTATACTGTAAAGTCTTCATTCTTGGTACCTACATGGTTAAATCATGCATATACATATATATCTAAACTATAATATTAGTATTTATATTTTATAATCTTATTCTAAGGTTGTTGTCATCAAAACCATCATTTCAAGGACTAACAATCTCCCCCTTTTTGATGATGATAACCTTTGTTTATAAAATATTACGTCTTATCGTAATAACTCCCCCTAAAACTAATAACTCCCCCTTAGTCTATGCCTAACTATCCCATTTTATATTTCTCCCCCTTTGTCATCAACAAAAACCATCCTAAAACCATAATACTATACAACTCCCCCTTAAACTAATACTAGAACAAAGTATAGTGAATGGAATGTGAAAGACATTAACATAATTATATCATAATTATTCAACACATAAATATGTATAAATATATTTCAAACAATCCAATCAACATGCACATAAAATCCAAACATGTCAAACAATCAAACAAATCAAAGGTCAAACAAATCAATCAAGTCAATCAAAACATACCAAACAAATCAAAAACTAATAATCCTACACTATAAGACAACACTACAAATTCCCCCTAAATAAAATACACTCGTTATGTATACATGTATGCAATATGTAGTTTGTAATGCAGTATGAAATGTATGACATATGCAATGTAGCATGAGATGATATGCAGAATGAAGTGCAACTTGTGATGCAAATGATTATGATATTTCATGCATTGTAATTTATGATGTAATATGCAATGAAATGTGATATTAAATAGGATGAATAATGATATGTAATATGAAATAAAGTGATAATGAAGTAATAATAATAATAATACACAGAATGATATGATGATATACATACTACGGTAAGAGATATCCAGATTATAAGATAAACATAAGTGATAAATAATGTCTAATTGACAAGCATATATATATGTGTGTGTGTGTGTGTGTGTGTGTATGTATGTATGTATACATATGTGACGCCCCACCTCTATACCCACGCTAGCCAAGAACACTACTGTGAATGCTGTCAACTAGCACGGAGAATAAGGCTGTTGAGGAGCGACCATCTGTATAATTGCTTTGTGCGAGTTTCGATATGCCAGATAAAAATATAACTTTTCATCTTAAGAGGAAATCCGACATACCGACACAAACTCAAAGCTACTACACAGTGGCTATAATATCTTCGGAAACAAATATAGAAATAAACATAACATAAATCAGTCACAGACAATTCATATCACAAAGGCGGAAATAGATATGAATACTACACATGAAAGTGTACATCAGAGTAGTGGTCTAAAAAGATCCACAATAATACAAAAGAATAGCAACACGAACTACACAAAAGAATAAGTATACATTATGGAGTCTATATCTCAATGTATACAACAAAAACTACTAATCTAAGTAGTTAACCAAAAGCAAGAGAAATCAATCCCAAGAGAGAAGTCAAGCATAAGCACCTGTAACATCTCGGTCTGACCCGAGTATTATTTAATAAGAAAATAATAAACGGATCAGTCTAACTATAAATATCAGATGAAACGATATAGAATAAAAGATATGACTAAACACATAATAATCACAATGCCAAGCTGTGATATATATATATATACTTAGTTGATAATCATCAAGAGATTAATCAATGTCACCAGATCTACACAAGAATCAAAGAAACGTCATACTGCTTATTTCGTTCACCATACCATAAATATTGACGATAATATCAACGTCAATCACAAAAGTCAATGACACACAAATTCCAGAAGACTACACAAGAAATCCAGAGACCACTAAAGTCAATGACACACAAATTCACCAATGCACAAATATTGATAAAACTTATCAATGGAAATCACGAAAATTGGTGAAACACAAATTCTAGGAATCTACACAAGAAATCCAGAAATCACAAAGGGGGGAAGGCCTATCACATGAACGGGAGCATGAAAACTCACCAACAGCTGTAACACATGAACGAGAAGCTATCTCATGGTAGCTAACCATAAATTTGACACACGAATGGTCCGAAGACCTGACACACGAATGGCCCGAAGACCGTGGGTTGCTGCCCCATAAATTTGACACACGAACGGGGTTTAGTCTCCCACGCAGACAAAGAGACATCGCACATTGCTAGTCTAAATCACAAAAATGATCGTCATGATCATCGAGAAGTGTCAATTACACTAAGCTAGTAAATATATGAGTTTAGCTTCATGTCCCATAACCACTTGCTTAACTTAAATATTTACGAACAAACTGTAAATCTCCACTAGAAAATTGTCACAAGAGGTTCAATCGAACAAGTCCAAGAATTAACCGACAAAGTAAACGCAAGCGTTTCATACCACTTGTTTTACTAAGTCGTTTAATTAGATTTCTCATACGAGTGAGGTAAAGGTTTGTATATACTAATAGATTGGAAAACGGTTTTATAAACGAATTTGGTATTAAAATAGTATTGAAATCGTTTGAGGAAAGAGTTTTGATATTTACTACTAGTATAGAAAACCTTTATATTTTTAAAGTGACAAATCACGAAGAAGATTGTAAGAACAATCAATCACAAAAATTCACATACGAAGACGTGAATAAAATCCAACGAAATCGATAAAGGATCCATCGAAATGGATATTCAAAAATCCCTAAAAAGAGTCATCAAAGTCATAATAGATGATAACAACAAATAGGATTATGACAAATCGATTTAAATTGGAATTTCAATCCAAAAAGGCAAATTGGACTCAAACAGCAGGTTCAGTCGACTGAACAGAGTTTTTCAGTCGACTGACCCTGTACATGGAAATTTTCCAGGTTCAGGAAACTTTCTGTTTCCAGTTTCAGTCGACTGTGCAGAGTTTTTCAGTCGACTGAATCATGCCTGGAAACTCTCGGGTTTCAGGTTCAGTCGACTGAACAGAGATTTCAGTCGACTGAATCATGCCTGGGCTGTTTTTCAACCTTATTCAAATGAAGAGCAAACTCTTCCAAATTGCAACCGGACGGACATTGGCTCTAAGGGTTTATGCCAATCGGCAACCCGGCCCTATATGCTCCTCGGTGCATCACCAAAAACATGATCAAACATCCATAAAAGGATTTCACACAAATTTGACTTAAAAACCCAAAAATTGGAGTATTCACAAAATCAATCCAAAACAAGAGCAAATGCACATGAATAAGTGTTAGGAATTCATACCCAACAACCAAAGATAATTATAGTTATAGATGTGAGATAAAAATCTCACCTTTTCACAAAATCGAACAAGAAGAAGCTTGAAAGCAAATGGAGAATCAACCTCTCTTCAATCACAACCCAAATGAGCTTGAATCTAAGCTCAAAACAAGAACATTCCCGAAATTAGGTTTAGGAATTTCTGAAATTGGGAAGAGAATAAGTTGGAGAAGAAGAAGAGAAGCTTACCAATGGGTTCTTCTTGAGTTTGGAGCAAGGAATTTGATTTGCAAGAGAAACTAGGGTTTTGGAATTTTAATTTCTAATCTCTCCCACCATTAACACTCTAAACACTGAAATGAGAAGAGAATGAGGGTGAGTGGGGGAAGAGTGGCTCAGATTTGAGCATAAGTTAACATAGGGTTGAGCCCAAAAACTAAACCCAAAGTAAAAAGTAGCAGAAATCAACTTTCTCCAAACATATCGAAGCTTATACTCAAAAAGGTCGCAAACGGCATTTTAAACTCAATGGAGGTGGTCTCGAGTCCTAATTCTACCGTATGCAAAAAGTAGCTTTTCGGACTAAAATCCGACGAATGATAAAATATTTAAATAAAATATTTAAATATAAAATCGATAAATATGCGGGTTGTTACAGACTCCCCTCCTTAAAGAAATTGCGTCCTCGCAATAAGTAAGAAGGAAATATAAGAAGTAACAACCATAGAAGCATATTAACACAAAAGAAAATTTGAAATAGGATGTTCACCCTAAAGTGCACAAAAGAGTTAGCAAGAAATCTAGCGAAACTTCAATTTCCACAATAACACCGGGCTCAAGAATGAAATCCGGAATCCCTAAGGCATTCCCGTAGATAAAAGACGTGGGGAACGTCAAGAATAGCAGAAAAATTGAGCCGGTGCAACGGCGTAGTACAAAAACGGTACGCCCGAAAAACTAGAAACTCAAACAATTTGGGACATCAGCGTAGTACAAAAACGGTACGCCCAATGAACCCAAGCAAAGACATCGATGTAGTACAAACGGTACATCCGATGAATCAAAAGCAAAGACATCGATGTAGTACAACGGTACATCCGATGAATCAAACAGCAAAGACATCGATGTAGTACAACGGTACATCCGATGAATCAAAAGCAAAGACATCGATGTAGTACAAACGGTACATCTGATGAATCAAAAGCAAAGACATCGATGTAGTACAACGGTACATCCGATGAATCAAAAGCAAAGACATCGATGTAGTACAACGGTACATCCGATGAATCAAAAGCAAAGACATCGATGTAGTACAAACGGTACATCCGATGAATCAAAAGCAAAGACATCGATGTAGTACAACGGTACATCCGATGAATCAAAAGAAAAGACATCGATGTAGTACAACGGTACATCCGATGAATCAAAAGCAAAGACATCGATGTAGTACAACGGTACATCCGATGAATCAAAAGAAAAGACATCGATGTAGTACAACGGTACATCCGATGAATCAAAAGAAAAGACATCGATGTAGTACAACGGTACATCCGATGAATCAAAAGAAAAGACATCGATGTAGTACAATGGTACATCCGATGAATCAAAAGAAAAGACATCGATGTAGTACAACGGTACATCCGATGAATCAAAAGCAAAGACATCGATGTAGTACAAACGGTACATCCGATGAATCAAAAGAAAAGACATCGATGTAGTACAACGGTACATCCGATGAATCAAAAGCATAGACATCGATGTAGTACAACGGTACATCCGATTAATCAAAAGAAAAGACATCGATGTAGTACAACGGTACATCCGATGAATCAAAAGAAAAGACATCGATGTAGTACAACGGTACATCCGATGAATCAAAAGCAAAGACATCGATGTAGTACAAACGGTACATCCGATGAATCAAAAGAAAAGACATCGATGTAGTACAAACGGTACATCCGATGAATCAAAAGAAAAGATATCGATGTAGTACAACGGTACATCCGATGAATCAAAAGAAAAGACATCGATGTAGTACAACGGTACATCCGATGAATCAAAAGCAAAGACATCGATGTAGTACAAACGGTACATCCGATGAATCAAAAGCAAAGACATCGATGTAGTACAACGGTACATCCGATGAATCAAAAGCAAAGACATCGATGTAGTACAACGGTACATCCGATGAATCAAAAGAAAAGACATCGATGTAGTACAACGGTACATCCGATGAATCAAAAGCAAAGACATCGATGTAGTACAAACGGTACATCCGATGAATCAAAAGCAAAGACATCGATGTAGTACAAACGGTACATCCGATGAATCAAAAGAAAAGACATCGATGTAGTACAACGGTACATCCGATGAATCAAAAGAAAAGACATCGATGTAGTACAACGGTACATCCGATGAATCAAAAGCAAAGACATCGATGTAGTACAAACGGTACATCCGATGAATCAAAAGCAAAGACATCGATGTAGTACAACGGTACATCCGATGAATCAAAAGCAAAGACATCGATGTAGTACAATGGTACATCCGATGAATCAAAAGCAAAGACATCGATGTAGTACAAACGGTACATCCGATGAATCAAAAGAAAAGACATCGATGTAGTACAACGGTACATCCGATGAATCAAATCCCAATCAATTCGGAACACCGACGCAGGACAAAAACGGTACGTCCAATGAACCGAACACAATAAAAGGACATCGGACGCTAGTCCTTAAAAGAAATGAGATAAAGCTCAATAAAACGAAGTATACCAAAACGTCCGATGAACTTGATAGAAAAATAATTCCATTCAGACAACATCAAAGAATCAACCACTTGTTGCCTACGACAAAGCACATTGGCAATACGATTTCCCTTTTCGGGAATAAAAGAATATCAAGATCATAAGACGCTAGGAACTCGAGTCAACAAGCAGTTCCTTAAGAGAACATAAATATTCCAAAGATTTATGATCGAGATGGAGAACAAATTTCTTCCCCAAAGATGATGATGTCAAATTCCAAAAGCAAAAACAATAGCCTCGAACACTAGATCATGAGTGGCATATCTAGTCTCGATAAGCTATAATGATTTAGAAGCACAAGCGATATCACGTCCTCCTTTGTAAGAGAATGGCATTCCAAACCAATACGACTAGTATCGGTACAAATAACAAAGTCTTGGTTCCCCTTCAGGAATCACAAGAAAGAATAAGAATATCGAAAAGAAAGGACTTCTTTTAAATAATTCTCTTTCCCGAAAAATTAAAACTTCCAAAATTACATTTATCATTATGTAATAATCTTTCTAGAAAAATTTACATTTTTACAAGTCAACATATCGTGTCTGACTGTCTCATCAAAGCGTTTAGGAGATTCCTATCGATAACGTTGATCAAGCGCATCGACCAAAATTCTTAAAGCACTCAACGGGCAATACAATCACAAAATCATCTTTTATAGGATAAATAAATCTCTTAAAAAGTTTTAGGAATATTCTTTGTTCGTTTCAAGAACAAAAATCCAGTTTTACTTATAAATAAATCTTATGAAAAAGATTTGCAAAATTTTAAATTACTATTTTCATCCAAAATCAATAAATACAAGAATGGTCTCATCGAAATATTCATAGAATATTCGATTTATAAAATGGATGAAATGAGTTGGACAAATTGAATGACATAATAATTCATTCATAGGAATCATAACGAGCGCGGAATGCGGTAAGTGGAATGCTAATTTCCGCAACTCGTAGCAAACGAAAACCGGTGGTAAAGTCGAACTAAAAAGACCTTAGCACCACACAAAAGATTACTTAGGTGATAATCTAAAGACAAGTCAAATATACCGGAAAATTCTCAAACTATTTAGATGAGAGAAATAACACTTTCCTTATAAGTGGGCTTAAGGAATAAAATGATGCCATCCAGATGGAATCAAAATCACAAAGAAAAATAGAAATCTGCTTAACAGATTGAAAATGTCGAAGATGAATAATCCACTCGGAAAAATAGGATATGGGCTTCACAATGATTAAGCCAATCCTTGCAGAAAGGTCAATTCCGAAGCCAAAGCAAAAATATTGGCTCGGAAAGAAAAGTCACATAAAACAATCTCGACATCTAATCAAAAGCAAATTGAGTGTTGCGGATCTACCATCCGGATTCACAATTCTCAATGAAGTCAATAAGCCCAAAATATTCAAAGAAAAGAATCGACAAGTTCTTTTGATATAAAAATAATGAGATGAAACCCATATCAAAAAGAACTCAAATAGAAAGTTCACGAATTAAAACAATGCCATATAGGATTGAATGAAAATACCTTGACCAAAAGTTGCAGCTTTCCTTCTCACTTGCTAGGAAGCTTAGGACACGAAGATAAAAGATGACCCGAACCTTTGCAATAACGGCAAAAGAGGGGTTTCGGGCACTCCTTTACTTGGTGGTCTGTGGAACCACAATTGTAGCATCGTCCACGACTAAAGGTAGGAACATTTGCTACCAGAGTTTGTTGCTTCCCTTTCTTATTAGAATCGGGGCCTTTGAATTTGATAGGCCTCTTCGAGTTATTGTTGAAGTTCTGTTGGGCAAGCACAACTTCAACATCACCTTCATTATCGGCCTCTTCAAGACGAAGAGCGATATCAATAAGCTGATCAAATGAAACCTCAAGTTTCAGAAGTAATGGCTTCTTAAGATTCTTATTCAAGCCATAAACAAATCTCTGATTTTTCTTCATTGGGGTGTTAATATACTTAACCCCGTATTTGGAAAGAGATTCGAAAGATGCGACATAGTCTGTCACAGAAGATTCACCTTGAACAAGGTCTATGAAACGCCGGGCTAAAGTTACTTTTTCAGCCTCCGGCACAAATTTCAATTCGAATCTTCCCCGGAATTGCTCCCAAGTAAGATCCGCCTCAACGATTTCAGAAATTAAAAGCTCATACCAATCCAATGCTCTTTCTTGGAGCATGCTAGAAGCTACTTGGACTCGATGAAGGTCAATAAGGTTCATGCGAGAAAAGATGCGATCGCATGATTTGAGCCAAGCTTGAATTTCTATAACACTCTCGGATCCCTTGAATGGCCCTCCACCCAAATCGGTATAGTCTCGGCACAAGCGTGCAAAACCGGATCTAGGATGAGTAGGCTCTGGATTGGGTCCGGCTGCTTGAGTGTTCTTAACAAGATCTAGAAGCTGCTGAGCAGACATGAATACTCCATCCCGAGGAGTAGCGCTAGATTGACCGGCGCTGGAACGGCCTGGTCTAACCATTTCTCTTCTTTAAGAAAGAAAGAAAGAAGAGGAAAAAGTTATTCTCAAAATAAATATCAAGCAATTCTTGATAGATAAAACAAGGAATCATAAAAGAAAGTAGGATAGAACGGTACAAAGACCCGAATAAAATCCTAAAGCACAACTCCTAAGATGGACTTAGGACATGATCCTTGCTAAATTATTCTACATTGTTTCGAAGTTTGGCTCCGATACCAAGCTGTGACGCCCCACCTCTATACCCACGCTAGCCAAGAACACTACTGTGAATGATGTCAACTAGCACGGAGAATAAGGCTGTTGAGGAGCGACCATCTGTATAATTGCTTTGTGCGAGTTCCGATATGCCAGATAAAAATATAACTTTTCATCTCAAGAGGAAATCCGACATACCGACACAAACTCAAAGCTACTACACAGTGGCTATAATATCTTCGGAAACAAATATAGAAATAAACATAACATAAATCAGTCACAGACCATTCATATCACAAAGGCGGAAATAGATATGAATACTACACATGAAAGTGTACATCAGAGTAGTGGTCTAAAAAGATCCACAATAATACAAAAGAATAGCAACACGAACTACACAAAAGAATAAGTATACATTATGGAGTCTATATCTCAATGTATACAACAAAAACTACTAATCTAAGTAGTTAACCAAAAGCAAGAGAAATCAATCCCAAGAGAGAAGTCAAGCAGAAGCACCTGTAACATCTCGGTCTGACCCGAGTATTATTTAATAAGAAAATAATAAACGGATCAGTCTAACTATAAATATCTGATAAAACGATATAGAATAAGAGATATGACTAAACACATAATAATCACAATGCCAAGCTGTGATATATATATATATATATATATATATATATATATATATACTTAGTTGATAATCATCAAGAGATTAATCAATGTCACCAGATCTACACAAGAATCAAAGAAACGTCATACTGCTTATTTCGTTCACCATACCATAAATATTGACGATAATATCAACGTCAATCACAAAAGTCAATGACACACAAATTCCAGAAGACTACACAAGAAATCCAGAGACCACTAAAGTCAATGACACACAAATTCACCAATGCACAAATATTGATAAAACTTATCAATAGAAATCACGAAAATTGGTGAAACACAAATTCTAGGAATCTACACAAGAAATCCAGAAATCACAAAGGGGGGAAGGCCTATCACATGAACGGGAGCATGAAAACTCACCAACAGCTGTAACACATGAACGAGAAGCTATCTCATGGTAGCTAACCATAAATTTGACACACGAATGGTCCGAAGACCTGACACACGAATGGCCCGAAGACCGTGGGTTGCTGCCCCATAAATTTGACACACGAACGGGGTTTAGTCTCCCACGCAGACAAAGAGACATCGCACATTGCTAGTCTAAATCACAAAAATGATCGTCATGATCATCGAGAAGTGTCAATTACACTAAGCTAGTAAATATATGAGTTTAGCTTCATGTCCCATAACCACTTGCTTAACTTAAATATTTACGAACAAACTGTAAATCTCCACTAGAAAATTGTCACAAGAGGTTCAATCGAACAAGTCCAAGAATTAACCGACAAAGTAAACGCAAGCGTTTCATACCACTTGTTTTACTAAGCCGTTTAATTAGATTTCTCATACGAGTGAGGTAAAGGTTTGTATATACTAATAGATTGGAAAACGGTTTTATAAACGAATTTGGTATTAAAATAGTATTGAAATCGTTTGAGGAAAGATTTTTGATATTTACTACTAGTATAGAAAACCTTTATATTTTTAAAGTGACAAATCACGAAGAAGATTGTAAGAACAATCAATCACAAA
Source organism: Allium cepa (assembly GCA_030765085.1). Taxonomy (NCBI): domain Eukaryota; kingdom Viridiplantae; phylum Streptophyta; class Magnoliopsida; order Asparagales; family Amaryllidaceae; genus Allium; species Allium cepa. Next base: position 612,085,660 of record CM060934.1, read on the forward strand.
AATTCACATACGAAGACGTGAATAAAATCCAACGAAATCGATAAAGGATCCATCTAAATGGATATTCAAAAATCCCTAAAAAGAGTCGTCAAAGTCATAATAGATGATAACAACAAATAGGATTATCACAAATCGATTTAAATTGGAATTTCAATCCAAAAAGGCAAATTGGACTCAAACAGCAGGTTCAGTCGACTAAACAGAGTTTTTCAGTCGACTGACCCTGTACATGGAAATTTTCCAGGTTCAGGAAACTTTCTGTTTCCAGTTTCAGTCGACTGTGCAGAGTTTTTCAGTCGACTGAATCATGCCTGGAAACTCTCGGGTTTCAGGTTCAGTCGACTGAACAGAGATTTCAGTCGACTGAATCATGCCTGGGCTGTTTTTCAACCTTATTCAAATGAAGAGCAAACTCTTCCAAATTGCAACCGGACGGACATTGGCTCTAAGGGTTTATGCCAATCGGCAACCCGGCCCTATATGCTCCTCGGTGCATCACCAAAAACATGATCAAACATCCATAAAAGGATTTCACACAAATTTGACTTAAAAACCCAAAAATTGGAGTATTCACAAAATCAATCCAAAACAAGAGCAAATGCACATGAATAAGTGTTAGGGATTCATACCCAATAACCAAAGATAATTATAGTTATAGATGTGAGATAAAAATCTCACCTTTTCACAAAATCGAACAAGAAGAAGCTTGAAAGCAAATGGAGAATCAACCTCTCTTCAATCACAACCCAAATGAGCTTGAATCTAAGCTCAAAACAAGAACATTCCCGAAATTAAGTTTAGGAATTTCTGAAATTGGGAAGAGAATAAGTTGGAGAAGAAGAAGAGAAGCTTACCAATGGGTTCTTCTTGAGTTTGGAGCAAGGAATTTGATTTGCAAGAGAAACTAGGGTTTTGGAATTTTAATTTCCAATCTCTCCCACCATTAACACTCTAAAAACTGAAATGAGAAGAGAATGAGGGTGAGTGGGGGAAGAGTGGCTCAGATTTGAGCATAAGTTAACATAGGGTTGAGCCCAAAAACCAAACCCAAAGTAAAAAGTAGCAGAAATCAACTTTCTCCAAACATATCGAAGCTTATACTCAAAAAGGTCGCAAACGGCATTTTAAACTCAATGGAGGTGGTCTCGAGTCCTAATTCTACCGTATGCAAAAAGTAGCTTTTCGAACTAAAATCCGACGAATGATAAAATATTTAAATAAAATATTTAAATATAAAATCGATAAATATGCGGGTTGTTACAACATGTATCAAACAATTTATTATAACTCGCTTGAACCAAACAAAGATAATACACACCAATTACTAGACTTAGGTTAAGAAAACTAGTGAATGGGACTAAAAGAGTAGCAAAGACAAGAGTTTAAATGTAATAAATGGTATTAAAACTATAACATATTCATGAAAGGTAGTAATCAAACTTAATATCAAAATCAAATGCCAAGAAATATGGACTTAAACTATATATGATCAAATATGGTTTTTATAAAAATTAATACCCTCCATACTTAATTTTTTTAAAATATTTTTCTTAACTTAATGTTTTTATAGGAATCCAGACTTTCATGTTTATAAAATACTTAACTTATTAATTAAAACCTATATATAGAATTATTATTGATTAAAATATTTAGAAACATGTTTAAACACCTTTTAGTTTTAAAAAAAATATCATAATGAAATATGATATAACAAAGATTGAAAAACTAAAATAAACATGTGTCATATTAAGGCTTCTTACATAAAAAAAATTAATTAATTATTAAAAAATATTTAAGTATGAAATTAATTTTAAAATATACTAATATAAGTTAGAAAATAACTCTAAAAATAATAGAGAAAAATATTTAATTTAAATATAATCTTTACATAGTTTAAAGTTTCAAATAGAAAAGACAACATTTACAAAATGCTGTAAAAAGTTTTTGCAGTAAAATATATTCAAAACATTTTAAACAGAAACTGCAGCATTTACCAAATGTTGTGAAATGTTTCTAAAATACTACAGTGTTTCAAAGCAGGGAGATGCTATAAAAACGAATTTGCAGTACTTAAGAAACATTCAGAAGAAAAGAAGCATTTTAGAAATGCTATCTAAAATTCTATGCTTGTTTTTAACATGATTTTGCACTAATTTTACGACTAGATATTAACATGTAAATAATTGATTTTTTTACCCAATTTTTTATAGCATTTAATTAACATAAAAAAATAATGAGAAAACATGTGTAAAGACACTTAACATTATGCATGTAAAAATGCTTTTCTACTTAATAGTTGTAATAAATTAGTAGTAAGATTTTATTTGAAAGAAAACACATTTTTTTTATAAAAAATTTAGACTGGTATATCGAAATTTATACTATGGTGTGTCGATATATGGACCTACATATCAAAACTTATAAAAGCGATAAATCTCTATACCTAACTAAATGCATAAATATATATTACTAAATGCAACAATAAAGATAAAATAATAGTAAGAATACCAATTTTTGCCTTTATCTTTCTAACTTTTTTGTTCTTCCATTGTTGTCAACCATACATTTATATCTTTCAGAATTCAATGACGAGATCTATTCTATTGCGACGGGCTCGTTTTTCTGAGCAGCGTAGTATGTTCATTTGCTGAATTTGAAGACCTATGAGAAAGATACAGATGATTTAGTAGATTGACCAATTTGGAGTCAAAAGTTTGAATTTGAATTTTGAATGAATGGATACTTCAACCACTATAAATAGGCCCAACAGTTACCACTTTTCATAAAAATTCCTCTACTTCTTCTTCTTGCCATTTTTCTATATACTATCAAACTTCTAGAAGGCATATCTCCTTCGTTTCTTAACGGAATTGGATGAAAACAGCGGCAAATCGAAGAGGAAGGAAAGGGATACAATCCAGTAATAGTTTGGTGATGAATTTGGACAGTATTGTGGTGGAACAGGCCGAACAGTAAGAGAAATGTAGAAAATCCCGTACATAGTTATTTAGTTTTGGATAGCCAACTTCAAACTGTCACATCTCACTCAATTTTGATCGGAATTTGATGATCCACCCCATTAAAACGACTGTGAGAACAAGAATTACAATCTGGAAAAGGAGTGGGAACAAAATACTCAAATTTTTGGATGCAATTTGAAGAATACCATTGACAGTTCTGCATTCTTTCTCTCTTTGTTCACCAAAACTTCATTTGACCGTAACTTGGTCATTTCTTGACGGATTCGCACAAAACCAGTGACATTGCGAAGTAGATGGAGAGAAGTACAGTATCGTATCAAGTTGTAGATGACAATCAAAAGCTTTGTATTGATCTGGTACCCATTTCGCTATTGATTGCCATTATATATCCATTTGTTCTTCTTGATTGTTGAATGGTTATCTGGTATCTTTTAACCAATAGTCATTAGACATAATTCTTCTCCTGCAAAACAACATAACCTTTTAAAGAATCAAGTGACTTTTCAAAATAACTAAATATAATTTTAAACAACAATATCATGATGATTCTATGACATACTCATATGAAAATAGTGTTAATAATTTTTAAAAAAAATTACCAATTTAAAATTTTTCAAAATTCAGATTATGAAAACTTTAAAAACCTTGCTCTGATACCAAGTGATAGAAATTGCAGAATACGGATCTTAAGTCTAGGATTAACACTAGAGGGGGGTGAATAGTGTTTTAAGGAATTACTAAATCTTTTTGAGTTTTCGTTAATTTGAACACAAAAGTATACAATATTCAGACATAGATATGATCATAGAAACAAACATAGATGTAGAAATAAAGTAAAAGAAATAAAGAAAAGAACACATCGGATCTTATACTGGTTTGGAGTTACCCTACATCCAGTCCGCACATAAGTACGGATTTCCTTTCAAAAGCAATTGTACAATTACACTCTCGATTTCAAGGCCACGAGATACACCACTCTAGATTCATAATCCTTTGGGTAGAGATACTTGATTTCAGAGGCAACAAGTTCACCCAATTGATTTCCTAGGCTACAATCATACCTTTTCTAACTTGATTGATTTCCAAGGCCATAATCACACCTTTTCTTGATTGATTGATTTCCAAGGCCACAATCACACCTTTCTCGCTAAATTGATCACAAAGAAGTCTATAACTCTGAATAGCATTGAGGATCTTGTTGAGTTATTGATAGAGAATCAAACCAGAAATGATCTAATTAGATTCAATGTTGATTTCGGTAGAGTAATGGTAAGAATGTGTGTAAAGAAATGTGGAAGAAGAAGAGGAGCGAAAACCAGAAAAATATGAATATAAATTCATCCAAAACCACCCCTATTTATAATAGAACAATAGCCATGTCCATTCGTGAAGGGATATGACGGATAGACACTTCTTTTGAAATTCAAATTTGAAATCAACTGCTACCATGTCGATATAGGGTACTTGAGTATGTCGACATGCCAAAGGAAATTTTAGTGATTTGTTTTTCTTTGAAAATAACTTCTATCTTATATTAAAACTATTTCAAACTTTATAAATATACTTAACTATAGTTAAAATACATAAGTAAATATAGAGAATAATATTTTGGTATATATAAAATTTTACTATAATTTTATATTTAAATCTAAATATAAATATTAAAAATTAAATATATTATTATTAAAAGATAGTTTAAAAGCAAGGATAATTTGATTTTGAAAATAAAGATTATTTTGAGGCTAAAAGTATTAAAACCAGCATAGACGTTTTTGATTCTTTTAAAAGGAAGATTTTGAAAACATTTTGAAAACAAGATATAATTTTGTAAATTTTTTTGAACAAAAATTAGTGGATACAAAACAATGTTCCACTAGATTTTTCGTAGATTCCATCCTACTTAGGGTCCCATCCCTTTACGGATTCGAAGTGGATTTCATTTCACGAATAAATTGGATTTTAAGATGCCAGTGCGTTTCTAGGAGTTTTAACAAAATTACTAATTAAATTACTTATAATTGAAGTCTTGAACTCTTGATAATCTTGATACTCATGAGTCTTCAATCTTGATATCTTCAGTCTTGAATTTTTATACTGTACAGTCTTTATTCTTGGTACCTGCATGGTTAAATCCGGCATATACATATATATCTAAACTATAATTTTAGTATTTATATTTTATAATCTTATTCTAAGGTTGTTGTCATCAAAACCATCATCTCAAGGACTAAAACTAATTTCAAATTCAAACTCCTCAAAGCATGGCAAATTATATATCGTTGGAAAGCTCTCGACGAGCGCAATCAATTACGGCAATTTGTTTTTCAATTCAATTCGCTTTTTGGCCGAAAATTTGCGATTTGTCATCGGCCATTCATGTTAGGTTCTCGGATTCGACGGTGGATCTTCAGCTATAGGTTGATCGAGAGGTTCCAGCGCGTAGAGGGTGACTTGGAGAGTTGACCCTTGGGGTTCGTTATGGTCGGAGGCGAACTAAATTGCCGAAAATCTTGTTGAAAGCATGGTGGCGGCGGGTCCATATGGTTGCATCGGAGGAGGTCGTGAGTGCTAGGTGGGGTCGGCCTGAAGTTAGGGATGTTGGCGTGGTCTCTGATCGAGATGGTAGAGCTTGTACAAGGCGGCGTTTGGAGGAATTGGTGGCGGCGGAAAGTTTGGGATGGTTCAAGGTCGCGTCGGGTTCAGTGAAAAATAGGTGACATGTCCTCCCTTTTATATTATTTTCTTTATTATTTAATTTATAATTTTCAATTGTTCTAACATTCATAACTTTTTCGTACGAGCTTGGATTTGGACGCAGTTTTTTCCATTGCGATCGTATTGAAATTTCGGACATTATGGATCTAGTTTAGCAGCATTCTGAGACAGTTAAATTTTTAGGCTTTGTTCGGATTTTAAATCGAAAAAAATCAAAAGTGAGCGTTTTAATCCACTCATAACTATCGAACCATCTTATGTTGGTTGAATTAAGTTTATGATATGATTAGAAATTTATTGTTCTCTATTTGGTATATTTAAATTGTCGTTCGAATTTAATTTGAATTTATATTGAATTTAATTGCCATTTAAATTAATGTTGAAATTTAATTACTAGTTAGATACCTGATAATGATAACCAGTTTATTTGTTGTGATTTATTGGTGGATTTGAATGACGATTGTGATGGAGTTTAATTATTGATATTTGGATGATTGGATGTTATATTTATTTTATATGTTGTTATCAAACTACAAGTTTCCTTAGTTATTGTTAGGAAATTCACTATGGGTTGAAATGATATATCCTCGAATAATCTTATAGATTAGGAAAAAACATTATGGATTGAAATGATAAACCCGAGCGATTTTATGTATTTGAAATTTTGATTTGGGATATGGGTTGAAATGAAATATATTCGAAAATTTAAATTATTATGGGTTGAAATGATATATATTCATATCACTTGACCATAGGGTAGAAAATTATATATGGACACCGTTTTAGTTAAATCACATGATTTTAAATTCTTAAAATTTGAATCCAGTTAAATGACATTACGAAATAAAATTAGATTTATATGAACTGAATTATTTTCAAAATCCAAGTTTTAAAATGTTGAAATAGAAATTGGTTTAAATGGATTGTTTAAAGAATTTAATTTGAAATCTTAAAGTTGATCAAATTGGGTTATTGTAAACGTTTAAATATTTAAAATTTTAAACCTATTGAATTTGAAGTGGCTTTAATTTGTAGTTCAAATATGCATTTGGAATCGATATAAATTGAAATAGGTTTTATTGAGAATTTGAATTGGAAACCTTAGCCTTTTAAATTGAAATCGTTGAATTAAGATTAATTTAAATTGAATTTTGGGACTAAAGTTGGTTTGAATTGATTTGTGAATTTGTGAATTTGTGAATTTGGAACTAACATATAAACTATTTTCTCATATAAATATTTTAATATATTAATAATTTTTAATACACTAACTACTTTTAATATATAAACTACTTTAATCTACAACCTATTTTTAAAGCATAAACTATGTTAATATATATTACTTTAAATTTATAAACAACTTTTAATATATTTTAATATATGACACGTTTCAATATATAAACTATTTCTAATATATAAACTATTTTAATCTATAACCTATTTTTAAATTACAATCTATTTTAATATATATTATTTTAAATTTATAAACAACTTTTAATATATAAATTATTTTAATACATTGCCTATTTTAATATATAAACTCTTTAAATATATATACTGTTTTTAATCTATAACCTATATTTAAATTAATGTACAACCATTCCAATATATATATTACTTTCCATATTCAAACTGTTAAAGTTGGAACTGTTATGATTTAGATTTAATTGATTCAAAGGCGAATATTTTGATATAATGGTTTTATGGTTACGATTCTGAAAGTGATATGATTTTGAAGTGAATATGATTTCGAAAGTGATATGATTTTTGAGGTGTATATGATATTTTGATATCAATTATGAGTCGGTTTTGGAAATGTAAAAGAACCAACCGGTGTGAAATAAGCGTTTGGCTGTTAAAGCGACATGGATCAGATATTGTCATACTCTTTGTTAATACCGAATACCAGTTTAACAACTATGCACATGGTGGAGAATCCAGAATGAAGTAGGATGGTTTGGCGAATGCTACTATAATGAAGTAAGAGAACGATGATGGATAGCCTTGAATTTTGGGTCATAATTAAAATGACTAAAATAGGAGCTATACCGGGCCAAGTGGGATTGCTCCCCCTATCGAGCACATTTCTTCGATACCATATTTATTACTTTATGATTGATTTGGCGGCCAGCCCTTGATTTTGATTATGGGAGTGTGTTCCGAGGTGGGCGATAGTAGCAGCTATGCATTACCACCAGTCTGAGAGTGCAAAACGGTAGTATCATACCCTGAGCATTGTCTTGCGTGCCTAGTCATTTTTATCCTGATCGCGCCCGCGAAGACATTGTTTTATATCATACCTATGGAGTGCTCCCTGAGTAAACCATCGGTTTGTTGGAGCTTACAGTATCTGTATAGACCACAATATTTAAATAAAAATGCATTAAGGATGATATGTGTAATGCCTTAACACTATTTTAATACTATTGTAGATATATTATAATAGCGTAATATACTATTATGTAGATAGTTTAATGGATCCTTAGAAGATGGAATCTCGAACATCTCTTAAGTTATTGCACGCACATTAGACACTGGATAGGAGATGTAAAATCTCGTAAACATCTTTAAAGCCATTACACTCATATTTCCTTATTTTGATTTAACTTACATAAGATTTTTTAGTTGTGACTCTAGTGTTTTGTCGATGCTCAGGTCAGCCTAAGTATTTCAACACACCGAGGACCATCTCTCTGGAGGACGAAGACGAAGATTTAGTATATTATTACTATTTATTATAATTATTCCACTGCATCATGTTGTTCGGCTGCATTATTTATTTATTCATGTTGTATGTATAACTCTGATTTATTTTGTAAAAGTGTTATCAAATGTTATTTGTAAAACAACTTCATGAACTATTTATTTGATTATAATATTTTGTCATTCCGCTGTGAGATTCTGTGTTTTTCCCTCTCTTTTCTCTTATTTTCTTATTTACCCCACTAACAATCCTTCCTTTTGAATGGTTTGAGTTGACATGTGTGGTTATTGTCGATTTAAACCGTCCAAAAAGGTGGGTCATTACAAGTGGTATCAAAGCTTGGTTTAGCGTTAACCTTAGCTGTATGGGGCCAGACTCATTAGAAATAGGGTAGCTATACCGTAGAATGAGTTTTTTTGAGTATATATATATGAGAGAGCGTACTTGCTAGTGTTATAAAAATGTTTTTATATTGTGTTAATTTGTTCTCTAGTATTTATAAATTCTGGTTGGTACATAAGACGCTATGGCATTGATAGAGATTTCTAAACATTTAATAGGACAGACCGACATAATATTGTTTTCAAAATCATCGAATAAAATAATTTTACCTAGTATTATATTTTGCATATAAAAGAATAAATTTTATAAATGGGTATAGTTGTATGTTGTATGTTTGTTTGCTATGAAGTGAATTTTTATAAATATTGATTACAAAATATGATTTAAAAATAAAATGAATTTAATTGGAAAAATTTAGAACTTAAGTTCTGGGGTTGGAATTGGTTTCAAAGATTTTGGAGTGTAATAGTATTATTTGGAAGTATTTTCCGATATAGATATTTTCAATGTGATTCGAAAGAAATTATTTCAAAAGTATTTTAAAAGGAAATAAGTTTTGTACTCCCCTCTCTGTCACTGAAAAATAATTCCGGTCATGACTACGGCATCGTCGACATTCATTTTCGAGTTTCAAAGTGGGAAGACCATTGTAGTAGTTTTACTACACATCTGTTTTGATGAACAAATTTTAATTTTTAATTTCTAAATACGATTGGATATATATATATATAAGCTACGAGTGTGTGTGTCTATATATATATATATATATATATATATATATATATAGTTTCAAATGATTTGAAAGGGAACCCGGTATCCAGTTCTAAGTTTCTGTAAATTAGGAATTTTAATTATTATAATGAATGAAATCTTGACTATTTTAATAGTTGGAAACTTCTAAAATGAAAAATAAGAAATTAGATGCTGAATGATTAATGAAACATATAAGAAATTGGAACCTTGTAACTTGTAAATCAAAAGATATGAAAATTTAAAAGATGTAATTATTGAACATTTTGTTAACTTAAATGAATAAGATAAACTTGTCTAACATTCAATTATATTCTTAAAACATATATATAACTTACCAAAAATGTTTAAAAAGTTGTAATTTTAAATAAGAATATGTAACAGAATATTATACAAGTAAAACTTAAGTAATGAAAGTGTTCAAATGGAATTATGTTTATAAATGAACGATTAAGATGTATAAGAATATTATAAACTTAAGTTAATGTTTGAAGTTATTTATAATTAAAGTGAAAAGTAAAAGTGAATACTATATTAGGTAAATGATTATAACTTTAGAAATGTTCAATGACACTATATAAGAAAGGATAGAGAAGAAAGAAGAAACAATATCAGAATCTCAACAGCGGAACGAATAAATTATATTAATCACATAAGTATTACATAATATATAATATTCATCAGAGTTATACTGATAATACATCACATACTAGACAGTTATAAACACCTGTCTAGTTATTGCATCTCAATACAACTCAGAGAAAATAACACAGAGAAACCAACACAGTGGAAAACTATATATCTACAATGCTGAAGCCTCCTGCTCCATACCTCCTTCAGAATTCATCAAAGCCAACCTGAATCCCTTAGCAACTCGTAAAAATTTTAGTACCCAAGAGTTTAGGAAAAACAGAAATAAACTCCGGGTCAGACATGGGCCTGGTGTGAGTAACAGGTTAAAGTTGCTTAACTTTAAAAACTTTTGAAACAAAAGGTATGACATAAGATTTCCCACAAATAAACATGGGTAAGTTTTTACCTTACGCTAACCAAACATTTTATAGGAAATTTAGTGATATTATAATAGTGTCTAGGGTTTTCAAGTAAATAGAAAATAGCCGAAATTGTTACATGATTAAATTCCAGCTACTAGCCACATAAGTGGGTAATACAAATCAAAACCGTAGGGTCTCGTAGGGAAAATGAGTTTCCATCAATGGCAGGGCTACTGGGATACCACCCGTCACAGTACGGGGCCTAGATCACCGTACCGAGGATCACTCCCGACCCCTACAACACAAGGCCGGAACCATTCCTTACTGAAGAGTCCTGAACAAGAAAACCCCACGGTTGTAGTTAGCAACCGCCCACATAACCGAAATAAAAAGGGACATCTAGACAGGGGTGTATCTCGTCCTGCTTGGGTGCTACCCACCTAACCTTGCTGCACATCCCCTGTTTTAGCCATTCTCGGTTGATGAGGCTTGAGGCTGCGATTACCTTCATATCTCTTAGAATGCTCATCGTCCACCTGACGATGTTCTGAAAGCATTCAATCCATACAAGTTCGTTCTGGGTTTGAACGAAACCGAAGGCATTATCTCGTTACACTCATTTTGGAGTTACACTCAGAGTTAACGACGATAACCCTTGCACTCTGAATCTTCTTCTTTACTTCAGATTCACGACCTATCGTTAATTTGGATCGATGTGGTTTTCGGATGTCCAAATATGGAAACCCGATCCCGGTCTCATCGAAATCCAAAACATATCTTTTAAGGCCAAGTTGTTTTAAAGTTAAAACAATTCAATTCAATATTATCAATATACACATAGATAGATAATTCACAATACCACAATAGATAATCAACATTATCATCATAAACAGATAATCCATATTATCATCCCAAACAGATAATCCATATTATCATCATACTTTAATCAAAGCATCCATTTCACACAGCATCTTTTATCTCATATCTGATATCTCAAACCATTCAAGGTAAACAATATCATCCATCCATACATAAGCAATGATTAGTGATCACACCATATATAATTAATTTAAAATGAATTAAATTAATTATTTGCATCTCTAATTAATTTAAAGTGAATAAAATTAATTACTTCACCATTATTAAACTTGCTTATATCACTATTAATTAATTATCAAACAATTAATTAATCATCATCCAATTATTCAATTTAATTAATCATCCTTGATTAATTATCTTTAATTACATTTAAATAATTATCCTTTAATTATTTTCACAATTTAATTATCTTAAACCAAATATAGAAATTAACCTTTAAATTACTAACATTAATTACGTTACTTCTTAATTAATTACATTAATAAATCCCTTTATTTATTAATTATTTCCTAATAAATCCATTCTAAATTACATCATTAACTATAATAATTAATGATCTCTAATTACATTTTCTATTTAAAGTAATTACATTAAGTAATTAATCTTCAATTAAACCAAATTGTTAATCACCCTTGATTAACCCCATTAAGTAATTAACTACCCTTAATTACTTCATCAAATAAATTAATTACTCCTTAATTAATTATCACAAATTAATCCCTTGGTTAATTACACAAAGTAATTATACTCAAATCATTAATCATCCTCAGTTAATTACATCCAGTAATTATCATTAATTACTTCCATTAGTAATTATACTTATCACATCATCAAATGGTTATTTAAATTAATTAAACTTAATTAATCAACTTAAACAATTCATATTAAACTTAATTAATTACAATGAGTAATTAATTCCTTAATTACTTCCATTAAGTAATTATACTTACATTTCACAATTGATTATCTTAAATTAATTAATCTAATTACTTATTTAAAATTAATCACATTAATTCATTATTAAATAATCCTAGTTAATGACCTTCATTAATTATTAACAATTATTTAATTATTTTTCTAAAGAAATTATAAGATTAATCATTATTAATTACAATTTAATTGTATCTTTAATAACTCATTAATTAATCCAATATTATTTAATTAATTAAGTGTTAACTATAACTTAATTAATCCTTAATTAATTAATTAATTAATTACTAATCATTAATTAAAAATTAAAACCTTATTTAATTAATGATCCTTAATTACCAATTTATTTATCCTAAATTAATTATCTTAAACCTTAATTAACTAATTTAAACTCTTAATTACTAAATTAATTAATCCAAATCATTAATTATCCATTTTAATTAATTTAATAATTACAAATCATTAAATCTTCATTTATTTAAAGTAAAAACATTTCTCTTATTAATGATCAAATTATCTTTAACAAGATACTTAAAAAAACAATTTACTTTCAAATTTTACTTTTAAATTTTATTTTAAATTTAAGATTTAAAATGAAAACAAATTAACTATAACAAGTTTAAAACAATTTCATAAACCCTTTTATTTCACAAGTTAAAGAATTATTTACCTTAATATAGAAGTTTAAAAGAATTTAAAACCCAATTTCATTTTAAATTCAAATCAATTTAAAAATTCACTTTATCATTCAAACTGTTTAAAACAAATTTAATTTAAAAACTTCTTTTATTTCAAAACTAAGATTCAAATTTAGATTTGAATCTAGATTTAAACTTAGGTTTAAATCTCTATTTTTATTTAAAGTTTTACTTTTAAATTCAAACTATTTAAACCTTTTAAAGTTGTTACAAATAATTTAAATTTAAAAACTATATTTTATTTAAAAAAATTAAGATTCAAACTTCATTTGAATCCAAACTTAACTTTAGTTTAAATATCCATTTCACAATTTAAAACCCATTTTTAAATTTTTTAAAAACTTACAGGTTAAAAACCTGTAACTAAAATTTACCTGAGCCACCTACTAGATGACTCGAGCCCAAAACCAAATTACTTCGAGTCTAAGACTCAAATTACTCGAGAATTACTCGAGACCCATAAACTCTCAAACAAAACCCAAACAACCTTCACTAGAACAAACACACCGTGCACATGCACGGTAGCCTTGGTCGATTCCGATCATCGACGATGATCATCCCTCATCTAGTAACATCTCTATACACCAACTCGTTCATCAGATCGCTTCCAAATCGACTCGAAATAGAATTCGAGTCAAAACCCAAAACCTGGGAACACAAGAGCAATCACCACCTCAAACCTATCAACGCCTCGTTGTTGCAGCTTCGACCACCAGATTTCATACAACTCCGGCCACGACTTCATCTACGACCAAGCTACCATCACCCGAAGCCCTGAAACACTCGATCAACTATACAAGCCAAGGTGATCGATTAATTAAACACAGAGAAAACTAGGGTTCCAGAAGAAATCCCACTGCTGCAACTTCCTTGGTGAATTGCATCACCATCAACCATTTTTCCTAGTATCTCTGATCACCCCTCCATCATCAGGAAGAACCCCGATGCCTTCAAACCTTTGGATCACCAGAAAACCCAAATTCCCCTATTTTGTTCAACCCAGAACTGGACCTTCAATTCCAAACTAAAACTATGATTCTTGTTTTAAAATTCATATTTTTGTTGATGTATTCAATTTATATTAATGAATTTATAAATTACACAGTTTGGATTTTCACATATATTGACATGCACTATTGTTTTTGATACTTCAGGGACACTCAAGCTATTTTAACTTAATCAAAATTTTAAACCTTAGTGTATGATAAATCAAACAACATTGGTTTGTAACTTACACCCTAACAAAAACCAGATCAAGTGACAAGGATTTAAATGGAATTTTTTTTTAGCCTGGGTAAATAAAAAAGAATAGAGCACATATATTAAACAACATGCACACTATATCAGATTTCACTTATATATACATATAATACATATTTATTTCAATCATACTAGCATGCAACCAAAATATTTTTATAAATTTTAAAAGTTACTCACCGTTTTGAGAAGATGACAGAGCACTTCTGTTTGAAAACAGCTTTGAACTTTTAAAACTGGGAAATGTTTAGCTTCGATCTTCCTTTAAATCATCTTGCTTGTTGAGTTGCAAATGTTACTTAAGTTTGTATTTGAGTTTGTACAGGGTGATTTTATTTTTTCTCCGGTCTGCTAAGTTGTGATGAACGAATAGAAATAAGAAGATATATATATATATATATAGAAAAGAGTTTGTATAGGGGGTAGTGTTTACTGGGTGTAAGCCTTTCTTTGATCAGAGATTTTCCTTTTTTTCCTATCTTACCATGCAAGATTTTGTGGAGGCTGAATTGATTTTTAAACATTTCGAGTTGACCAAATGTTGTGCTAGCATTAAATGCAATGTCCTTTATGTTTTCATGCTTATCCATTTTGTATATGTACATAGATATTTTCTTTTACTTGTTCTTGCCTTGCATAACTACTTACAGGTTACATACATATATTACTTTGTCTGGTTTGCTTTCATTCTTTAGGTACACAACATAAAGTTGTTCTATCCAATGTAATAAATTTTAACTTATGTACAAATGTATACTTTTGTTTTAGTTATTGTTATAAATTTTTTTAACTTAAGTATTAAGTTCTATTCCTAACATAAATGCTTATTTTTATCTCTCTTTTATTTTTAAACTTAAACTATCTAACACTTAATTTACTTATTATTTATTCTTATACTTATGTTAATATCATAGTTTCTTATGTTTATGTATTTATACTTATGTTTATAACCATATATTTGATTTATACTTATGTTCAAATATTTATAAGATTTATTTTATTTTAAACATGTTTGAAAGACTTTATTTTAAATTTTCAAATCATAGTTTTCTTTCAAAATACACACATATATATAAATAAATTTGAAACAAAAATTTCTATTTATATTTAAAATCCATTTGTGAAGGCATTACATTATTAATATTGTTTAAATATAACTCATTATTAAATTAAAATAATTTATAAAAGAAATTATCTCTTTATTAGTAAGTCACTTATTTTATCAAGCTACATTTGAAAAGAACAAAACAACCTTTTTGTTTAAATTTAAACATAAGCTAGAATCATTTTAAACAAATTAAACTTTTATCTTGAGTATTTTAAAGCCATATGGTTATTTATTTAATAGCTTAATATTAAATTAAATTAAATTTCCAAATTACCAAAAATATTAGAATTAGAAAACATGCCTTTATTTATTAAATTTAAAACAAAGCTTGTCTATTTACAATATATACAAATATATATACACATTTATAATAGAAAACAATTTAATTAGCTTTTAAAAGATAAAATCACCCATTTAAATATTTATTAAAGAAGATTATTAAATCAATTCAAATTTATTATTAACAATATTATCAAATCTATTTAATTTTAACACAGATTATTAAATTGATATTGCCAAAAATTCCGAGATATCACAATCACCTTGCACGATTAAAGGTTTCTTAACTTGAACAAATCATTAGTTTGGTTGTTATGGATGTATGCTTGATTTCTTCGTTGCATATGATGGTTGTACTGCTTGTTTGCAAATTAAGGTTGTTGTGTTGTGTTGTTTTACAATTAGTTTGAAACAACTAAATATTTCTCTTGTACATAATTCTCACTATTTTGGATTATACAAGTGAAATACAGGTTTATGGAAGCAATGGCTACTGCTTTTGTTTTCATGAATAAAGTTGTTTGTCCGACAAATTGGTACGTTTTCGGATTACGATTTTATAGCGATATTTTATTGCTTTTCCCATGGCTTGGGATGTTTTATGCTTGAATTATGATATATATATCGTAATTATTGATATTGTTATTTTCCCAGACCTATCCGTACAAAGAAGACTGCTGAATATTTTCGTGAATTTCAGACTTAGAATTTTTTTGTGAAAGTGAATATTTTAAAACCTTGATTAGATTCCAATATGAAAGGTTTAATTGTTTATATATTGATATATTTTATTTAAAATACTTAATTATGTAAGTTTAAAGTGTTATAAATAGATTATTTGAATAAAAATATGTTAGTTTCTTAATTCCTCCTTTTCCCTTATCGAGGACGAAAAGTTTTGAGTGGGGGAGAGTGTAACGACCCGTAATTTTCGACAACTAAAAATATTAAATTAAATAAGGTTTTGAAATTTAATACTATGAGAAATTAAAAATTTATGATTTATTAATGTGAAAATAATTAGAATATGATTTAGTAATGTTGTTTGAATTGACAATTATTTTAATGTAATTTCAATCAATTAAATTTATTTGTAGAATAATTTGGTTATGATTGTAAATATGGAATTAAACTGATAATTAATGGAATTGATGAAATTGAAATATTAAAGTTAATATGAGTATATATGATAACTATAGAATTTGAATATAATAAAGTATAAGTTAATGTTAATTATATTCATATGATATTATATGACCGAATAACAAGAGTGGAAATCAAATAAAATAATTTATCCGTAGTCAAAATACAATTAACTAGGATTTTATTACAGTGTAATTGAATGCTGTAATTAGTGCAATATTTAATATTGGATTTTACACGGAAAAATTATTCTTAAATGATTATATATTTCTATGTAATCTAGAATGATAAAATTGTCAATTATTAAATTTAAATTTAAAAAGTGATTTAATCAATTTAATAATAATTTATTTAATTTACGTGAAAATTTGCCAGTTTGGCCACTGTCTCGGATTTCGATGATCGGATCCGTAACAGCGAATTATTTTCGGATTTCAAGTTCGTAGCGATCGGACTTATCGTTTGATCGTCCGGCTCAAAATGCGTAGAAATCAACTTAATGAATTCAATTAAAATAATTTGTTTTTTTAAAGCTAACTTTTGTATACAATGGAATTCGGGTTTGAATCAGGTTCAATTAAGTTCAAAAATATCGAAAAATTATACTTTGATACATTGGATGACCCACTTTCGTTTCAGAAACGAAACGGGCTATTCGGGTCGTCGTTGTCTTTTTGACCAATTCGATCTGTACATTCATTTCTTATCTATCTTTGTCCATATAAATAGATTTTGTTTCTTACCTTAGCAGCCTTTGTTTTCTGATTTTTGTACGTACGGTCAGCTTTAATCTATCTGCTTCTTCCTCCTTTGTAACGACCCGATATTTTCAACCATTCGCATCCGCACATGTCGGACTTGAATTACTCAAAATACCGCGTTGTAAATAAAATTTGGCAAATCTCAGAATATACAGTAAATACATAATCACAGATCACAGACACAGAGTATTTAATAATGCAACGAAATTTAAAAGAAATAGTAGTTCATGAAGCTACTATATAAAAATAAGATACATCAGAGTTAAACAAGATACACCAAAAGTAACAAGATACATCAGGTACAAATCAGAATACATCACTGAAATCACTGGATACAGAAAGCAAAATAGATGGCTGGATCTTCAAGGAAAGCTCCAACTCCGAAGGTGAATCTTGAATGCTAACTCACTCAATCTGACTCGAGCATAAAGCAAAATACAAAACACTCGAGTCAGGACATAAATACTTATGAACTGTAAATAAACTCAAGTGAACAGTAACAAAAATGCATCAGTAACTTAAAGGATGCTTGGGATCGCCCATCCTTTAAGGATCCGTTAAACTATTTACTATGTAGTAATATTGCGCTACTATAATAATGTCTATAGTAAAACAAACATACTTTTAAATAGCATTCTGGGCTACCCATATCTCCCTTCACACATAATAGTCCCAATAGTCCATCCAATATCATGCCATCTCCACTCCGGGTGACTGTCAGAGGATACCACACGGGCTACGGGAGAAAAACAAACTCGTAGTAAAGGCACGGTATGGTAGGTGACACGGCACACAAGGCAATGCCAGGGTAGATATACCAATTACGCACACGGGCTGGTGGTAACGCAGCAGCCACATACGCCCACCTCGGAACACACTCCCATATCAAAATCGAAGGATGGCCATCTAATCAATCACAAGTAAGAGTATAGTATCGAAGGAATGTGTCCGACCAGAGGTGCTACCTCCTTTGGCCCGAGATCGCTCCTGTTTTAGCCACCTTATGCCAACTCGCGGGAGTTGGGTCCACGTAATATACCTCAAGAACGTCGCCACCATTCTACTTCATTCTGGAATCTCCACCGCGTACACGGTTGTTAAAGTGGTTTTCGGAATTGGCAAAGAGTATGACAACTTCCGATCCCGGTCTCTTTAACGACCAAACGTTATTATAACGCTGTGGTCATTTCAAAATAGTTTATACTTCAAAAGGATCAAATCATTTCATTTAAAAACTATATTCCTTTCAAAATAGTTTATACTTCGAAACCAAAACCATTTTTATTTCAAAGCTATTTACAATCAAAATAGTTTATAAATCGAAACCAAAATCATTTTTATTTCAAAACAATATTCAAATCAAAATAGTTTATCATTTCCATTTCAAACATATATTCACCTTTCAAAAATTATAATACTTTTAAAGTTATAACTTTTCCGAAACCAAAGTGCTTGAAATCGTTACACTTTGAAAATCATAACATTTTGAAATCATACATTTTAAATCATGGAACATTCCTTTAATTCTTTACATTTTATAAATTTATTCAATTAAACCAAAATTTCAAATTTCCAATTTAATTCAAATCAAACCATCAGTTTCAATTCAATTTAGTTTTCTAACAAAACATTTCAAATCTTGTAAATTTCAAATATAGATTTGATCTACAAATTAACTATCCAATTTTAATATATTTCCAAACTTTAATATCCCACATTTCAAAACTAAACTTTATAATTCCATATATTCATATCTCAAATCTAATTTCATTATTATGTAGTTTTGAAATATTCATTTCATAAATCCAATATTATTTAAATTAACTTAAATTACAATTAAACCAAATATCTTTTCACACAAATATAAACTTCAAATATTCCTTTATCAAATAAATCAAAACCAAATATCATTCCACATTCACATTCTTTATTAAAATAAAGTTCAAATCATTTCCAAACCATTTCAAAAATCATTAAAATATTACTTCCTTTCAAAACTTTAAAATCAAATCATTATTTGAATTCAAATCCAAATAATAAAATTTAAATATCATTTAAAAATCAAATATGTCATTCATTTATTATTTCAAACATCATTACAAAAATACATTTCAAAATTCATTCAAAAATTCGTTTATTACATTACATTTCATTCCATTTAACACATAACCATGCATACCTTATTTAAATTCAAATTCAATTTAAATTATTTAAAATTCAAGTTTAAATATAAAAATATATTCAAAACTCCTTATATTCACAAATAATCAATTTCCAAAAGTTAAATCATTTAACACTTTAAAATATAACACAAACAGTGTTGAAATCTATAACACTCAAACATTGTCAGATTTATAGCAGCGACATCATTTATAAGATGTTATCGTAGCTTATAATTTCCAAAAAAATAGTTTAGTTCAAGAATAACGGCATTTATAAAATGCCGTAATAGATATTTAGTTATTTCAATCGTAGTTAAATTCAAAACAACATCATTTAAAAATGCTGTCAAAAGACTACAACATTTTGGAAATGCTATAAAATTCTAGATTTTATTTTAACTTTTCAAAAATAATAATAAAACTCCAAATTTTTATTATTGTTACTTAAAAATCATATTTCTAGACTTTCAAATTTCACATATAAAATCATTTTAACATATGATTTAACACAATAAAATTTTAAGATCAAATATTCAATTTAAAAACTCCATTCATTTATTAAGTCAAAATTCACTGTTTATTAACTTATAAATCTAATAAAACTTAACATTTCACTTCAAATATCATTTCAAAACTTTAAATTAAATTTCCATTATTTATTTACATTTTAAAATAAAATTTAAAGTCAAAAATCATATTTACTTCAAAGTTACATACTTAAATTCACAATTTCAAGACTTAATATTTAATTTTCTTAAAACCATAAAATATATTTTTTTTAAATAAAAATTTATTTTAAAAAAATACATATTTTAATAAAAATCATTTAAAAATATACCACTGGGTCTGTATATAATTTTCTAACCTAGGTCAAGTGATACGGATATATATCATTTCAACCCGCAGTTTACAAAGAAAACCGGGTTCTATCATTTCAAACCCGCAATCCCAAGTCAAATAAAATACAATAAAAATCGCTCAGGCCTATCATTTCAGCCCATGACAATTTTTTCCTATTCTAAAGTCCATTCGGGTATGTATCATTTCAACCCATAGTGATTCTATTCTAACAGGGAACTTGCAGTGTGAAATTATGCATAAACAATATAAATAATGTCAATGTCACAATATAATGTCATATATCATATACCAGGTGATAATTAATAGTTTTAACATGGTAATAACATGGCATAGCATATCGTATGATCATCATTAACTTGCATAAACATTTTATATTACTAAACACTTGTCATCAATTCACTATTTCATAAGTACAAATGTCAGAGTGAGAAAGACTCACCTTTTCAAGCTGAAGACCACTACGACACACAAACGATTCCAAAGCCACGACAAGCACGATACAGCACGACACAACATGAAACATCACGACATGATTCAAATGAGAGAGATAGCCAAGATGTGATCTTGTAAACAACCAATAAACGAAGCAACATATATATGAATATATAACACAAAACAATATCGAAATGAATTGAAATAAAAGCAACGAAGGACAAAATAGTTAAACCTTGCTTTAGCCACTCAAAAGCTTGACCAAAGGGACATTATACTCAGCCATGATCATGGTTTTGCTCAGGTTTTGCCTCAAAATGCACGGCCTTGCAAGTGGTTGAAGAGGTAGGAGTTGCATATGAAGAAGACAAAAGGGATAAAGGCAAAATAGGAGTGGAGTTTTGTGCTCAACCAGGCACGGCCTTGGATCAAGTGGGGCTCGACCCTACATGATTCAGGTCTGATCATTGCTAGAGTGATGTGCAGAGGTCAGGTCAGTAGGTGGTAGTGGAGCTAGGGGGTTGGCCAAGGCAACTATGAAGGTGATAGTGGAGTTATGCTCGACTAGGCAAGGTTTCAAGGGTCTGGTGCAAAGTATTGTGGTGTTTGGTCCACTTGAAGGTCATTGTTTGAGGTGGTGGTCAGAGGAGAGGCTGGTGGTTGCTGTGGTTGGTGATGGTGGAGAGGATGGTGGTGATGATGGGTGGTAGGGCCGAGCAAAGTTAGGTAGAGGCAAGGCAAAAAAACAATGAAAAGAAGAAGGAAGAGTGGGAAGAAGAAAGCCATGAACTTGCCATTTTTTTCCCTCAAGTTGAAATGCCATGAGTTTAAGTGGAGAATGATGTTTTCTCACGTGAATTTTGAAGGGAGATACACGGCTAAGCAAGAAAAAGGTACGGCTAAAAGAAAGAAGAGGAAAAGGCAAAAGCAAATGAAAAGACGAGGAGATGAAAAGACTAGAAAATGAAAGGACTTTGCCTCTTTGTTTTCTATTTTCTTTTAAATTTTAAATACATATAAAATATGTATAAATACAGATAAGACACGAAAATATAATAAATAAACAAAAATAAATAAATAAATATTAATTAAATATAATTAAATTAAGAAGATAACAAAGAAAATGTAAATTAGGCTTGAAAATTTGAAAATAAATGAAATGAACTTTGGGAAAATTATATGTACATGAAAAATATTTATAAATAAATATAAAAACATAAAAATAAAATGCATACATAAAAATGAATAAATAAATTTTAATTAAATATAATTTAAATGAAGAAAATAGCAGAAAAATGGAAACTAACCTTTAAAAATAGAAAATAAATTCAATGAGCTTTGTAAAAATTCAAACATCACTTTAAAAACATTTAAAAGGTAAAAATATATGTAACATAACATATAATACAATTTATAATAAGATATGACAATTAAAAATATTATTTATATAATTTAAAATAAATAATATTGTTAAATAAAACAATTTACACCCAATTTTGTAAAAAGCATAACTTCCACAATATTATTCGGATTTCAACGAAACGAAAAGCAGTGTTCTTGAAATTTTATTTACTTTCATAAAAAAAAATTAAAACTTTCAAACTTTCAAATTTTAATTTTAAAAGTCAAAGTTTGACCATTTTGACCAAAATTCACATTTTCTGGAAATATTCAATTTATGCATGTTTGAAATTCTAATCCACATAAAAATCAACATTTATATTTCAAATAACAAAATATATTCATTTTAATAAATAAAATAAAAGTTTATTTAAATTAGGAATTTAAATTTAAATAATTAAAATATACAATTACAATAATCAGAAAATACAGGGTTGTTACATCCTTCCCAATAGCTGCAAATCCAAAACCCTAATTTCAAATTTAGACTCCTCAAATCATAGCAAGTTATATATCGTTGGAAAGCTCTCGACGAGCACAATCTACTGTAGAAATTTGATTTTTAATTCGATTCAAAGTTTAGCTAGAAATTGGCGATTTATCCTCAGTCGCTCATATTACATTTTTGGATTCAATGGTGGATCTTCAACTATAAGTCGATCATGAGGTTGCAGTGTGTAGAGCGTGACTTGTGGACTTGATCCATGGGGATCTTTGTGGTCAGAGGCAAATGAAATTGTCAGAAATCTTGTTGAAAGCACGGGGGTGGTGGGTCGATGGGGCTGCATCGAAGGAAGTCGCGAGTGCTAGGTGGGGTCTGCATGAAGTGGGGGATTTTGGCATGGTCTCCGATCGAAGTGGTGGAGCTTCAATGAGGTGGCATTTGGAGGACTCGGTGGCAGCTGAAAGTTTGGGATTGTTCGAGGTCGTGTAGGGTTCGGTGAAAAATAGGTGATGTATCCTCCTTTTTTCTATTTTCTTTATTATTTAATTTATAATTGTTAATCGTTCTAACATGCATAACTTCTTCATACGAGCTTGATTTGGACGCGGTTTCTTGCATTGCAATCGTATCGAAATTCCGGACATTATGGAACTAGTTTGGCTGCATTCCGAGACAGTTGAATTTTTGGACTCTGTTTAGATTTTAAATTGATAAAGATCAAAGATGAGTGTTTTAACCCACTCACAACCACTGAGCCATCTTATGTTGGTTAAATTAAATGTATGGTATGATTATAAATTTATTGATTGTTATTTGGTATATTTAAATTGTCGTTTGAATTTAATTTTAATTTATATTGAATTTAATAACCATTTAAATTAATGTTGAAATTTAATTGCCAGTTAAATACCTGATAGTGATAACCAGTTTATTTGTTGTGATTTATTGGTTGATTTGAATAATGATTGTGATGGATGTTTAATTGTTGATATTTGGATGATTAGATATTATATTTATTTTATATATTGTTATCACATTACATGTTCCCTTAGTTATTGTTTGGAAAATCATTATGGGTTGAAATGATACATACCCAAACGATCTTATAGATTAGGGAAAAACGTTATGGGTTGAAATGAAAACTCGAGCGATTTTATGGATTTGGAAACTTTGATTCGGGATACGGTTTGAAATGATGTACATCCGAAAATTTAAATTATAGTGGTTTGAAATGATATAAATCCATATCACTTGACCACGGGGTATAAAATTATATACGGACACCGGATTAGTTAAATTAAATGATTTTAACTCCTTAAATTTTGAATCCAGTTAAATGATTTACAGAATAAAATTAGATTATATGAACTGAATTATTTTCAGAATCAAGGCTTTAAAATGTTGAAATTGAAATTGGTTTAAATGAATCGTTTAAAGAATTTAAATTGAAATCTTAAAGTTGAATTTTAAAATATAAATGAAATTTATCAAATTGAGTTATCGTAAACATTTGAATATTTAAAATTTGAAACCTATTAAATTTGAAGTGGTTTAAATTTGTAGTTCAAAGATGGATTTGAAATCGATATAAATTGGAAAGGGTTTTACAGAGAATTTGAATTGGAATCTTTAGCCTTTTGAATTGAAATCGTTAAATTGAGACTGATTTAAATTGATTTTTGGAACTAAAGTTGGTTTGAATTGATTTGTGAATTTGGAAGAAGCAATTGTAATTTGAAACTATTTTCGATGTATACGCTTTTAATATACAAACTCTTTTAACATATAAACTATTTTATCATATAAACCATTTTAATATATTAAGGGCCCCAGGTGAAGAAGGAAGCAGGAGAATCTTCTACATAGGGTTTTCTTCCCCAAAACCGGAGGAAGAGTCTTGAAAGCGAAGGTCTTCAACCCCTAGACCAGAGGAAGCAAGGGAATCATATAGTTTTTAATACATTAACCACTTTTAATATATAAACAACTTTAATCTACAAACTATTTTTAAAATTATAAATAATTTTAGGAAATATTACTTTAAATTTATAAACAACTTTTAATATATAACCTATTTCAATATATAAATCATTTCTAATTTATAAACTATTTTAATCTATAACCAATTTTAAAATTATAAATTATTTTAGTATATATTATTTTAAATTTATAAACAACTTTTAATATATAAATTATTTTAATATATAGCCTGTTTGAATATAAAAACTCATTTAAATATATATATATATATATATATATATATATATATTGTTTTTAATATATAACCTATATTTAAATTATAAACTATTTTTAATGTATAATTATTCCAATATATATATATATATATATATATATATATATATATATTGCTTTCCATATTAAAACTGTTACAGTTGGAAGTATTATGATTTAGATTTAATTGATTCAATGGCGAATATTTTGATATGATGGTTTAACCTATTTTGTAGTTATGATTTTGAAAGTGGTATGATTTTGTAGTGAATATGATTTCGAAAGTGATATGACCTTTGAAGTAAATATGATATTTGATATTAATTATGAATCGGTTTTGGAAATGTAAAAGAACCAACCGGTGTGAAATAAACGTTTGGTTGTTAAAGAGACCAGGAGATATTGTCATACTCTCTGCCAATACCAAAAACCACTTTAACAACTATGCACGTGGTGGAGAATCCAGAATGAAGTAGGATGGTTTGGCGAACGCTACTGGAATGAGTAAGAGAACGACGGTGGATAACCTTGACTTTCGGGTTATAATTAAAATGACTAAAACAGAAGCTATACCGGGCCAAGTGGAGTCGCTCCCCCTATTAGGGATATTTCTTCGATACCATATTTATTACTTTGTGATTGATTTGGTGGCCACCCCTCAATTTTGATTATGGGAGTGTGTTCCGAGGTGGGCGATAGTAGCTGCTATGCGTTACCACCAGTCTGGGAGTGCAAAACTGTAGTATCCTACCCTGGGCATTGTCTCGCATGCCTTGTCATATTTATCCTGATCGCACCCACTACGACTTTGGTTTGTATCATACGTATGGAGTGCCTCCTAAGTAGACCACTGGTTTGGTGGAGCTTACAGTATTTGTATAGACTACGTTATTTATATAAAAATGCATTAAGGGGGGTATGGGTAACACCTTAACGCTATTTTAATACTTTACTTTATTGTAAACATATTATAATAGTGTATTGTGCTACGTATGTAGATAGTTTAATGGATCCTTAGGAGATGGAATTCCGAGCATCTCTTAAGTTATTGCACGCACGTTAGACACTGGGTATGAGGTGTAAAATCTCGTAAACATCTCTGAAGCCATTACACTCATATTTATTTATTTTGATTTAACTTACATAAGATCTTTTAGCTCTGACTCAAGTGTTTTGTCTTTTCATTACGCTCGGGTCAGCCTGAGTATTTCAGCACATTAAAGACTATCTCTTTGGAGGACGAAGATGAAGATTTAGTATATTATTACTATTTATTATAATTATTCCACTGCATCATGATGTTTTGCTGCATTATTTATTTATTCTTGTTGTATGTATAACTCTAATTTGTATTGTAAAAGTGTAATCAAATTGGTAAAATAGCTTTATGAACTATTTATTTGATTATTATATATTGTCATTCTGCTGTGAGATTCTTTGTTTTTTTCCCTCTCTTTTCTCTTATTTTCTTATTTACCCCATTTACAATCCTTCTTTAATGGTTTGAGTTGACACGTGTGATTATTGTCGATTTAAGCCGTCCAAAAAGGTGGGTCGTTACCAGTGGTATCAGAGCAAGGTTTAGCAATAACCTTAGCTTTGTAGGGTCTGACTCATTAGAGATAGGGTAGTAACACCCTAAAATGAGTTTGTTTGAGAGTATATATGAGAGAGCGTACTTGTTAGTGTTATAAAAATGTTTTTATACGGTGTTAATTTGTTCTTAGTATTTATAAATTATGGTCGGTATATAGGACGCTAAGATATCGATAAGGATTCTAAACACTTAATAGGACAGATCGACATAATATTGTTTTGAAATATCGGTAAATGAAATAATTTTACCAAGTATTATATTGTATATAAAAGAATCAATTTTATAAATCAGTATAGTTGTATGTTTGTTTGTTATGAAGTGATTTTTTATAAATATTGATTGCAAAATATGATTTATAAATAATGAATTTAATTCAAAAAGTTTAGAACTTAAGTTTCGGAGTTTTGGAATTGGTTTCAAAGATTTGGAATATAATAGTATTATTTAGAAGTATTTCCGGATATAAATATTTTTAATGTGATTTGACAGAAATTATTTTAAAAGAATTTTAAAAGGAAATAATTTATGTACTTTACTCTCCATCGTTCGAAAATAATTTCGGTGATGACCACGATATCATCGACATTCATTTTCGAGTTTCAAAGTGGGAAGACCGTTGTAGTAGTTTTACTACACATCTGTTTTGATAAACAAATTTTAATTTGTAATTTCTAAATATGATTGGATATATATATATATATATATATATATATATATATAATCTATGAGTGTGTGTGTGTATAATTTCAAATGATTTGAAAGGGAACCCTGTATTTAGGTCCAAGTTTCTATAAATTAGGAATTTTAATTACTATAATGAATGAAATCTTGATTATTTTAATAGTTGTGAACTTCTAAAACGAAAAATAAGAAATTAGATGCTAAATGATTAATGAAATATATAAGAAATTAGAACTTTGTAACCTGTAAATAGAAAGATATGAAAATTTAGAAGATGTAATTATTGAATATTTTGTTAACTAAAATGAATAAGATAAACTTTTGTAATTCAATTACATTCTTAAAACATATATATAACTTACTAGAAATATTTAAAAAGTTGTATTGTTAAATAAGAATATGTAATAGAATATTATACAAGTAAAACTTAAGTAATGAATGTATTCTAAAGGAATTATGTTTATAAATGAAGGATTAAGATGTATAAGAACATTACAAACTTAAGTTAATGTTTGAAGCTATTTATAATTAAAGTGAATAGTAAAAGGGGATACTATATTAGGTAAATGATTATAACTTTAGAAATATTCAATGACACTATATAAGAAAGGATGAATGTCAATCAGGAAGTTAAGAGACATAAGTTGAATGATTCCTTAATGAATGCTAATATTAAATTGAAATCAAGTTATATATAATAATAAATGGAAATTAAACTACAACGGAAGGAATGTAAGTTAATAAGAAATAACCTTGTAGAATAATTGGAACAAATAAATTGTATGTAATACTTAAATAAAGAATTCATCAATTATTTTAAATATTGAATGGAAAATAATTTATGTAAGTAAATGAATGTAAATAATAAAAGATGATTCTATATGAATGAAAGAGGATTTAAAACAAATGAAAAATGAATAATGTGAGAATAAACTTAAATAAAATATAAAATTCTTTGTGTTTGGCTAATGGGAAGTTTGAGAAATGATACTTCTAATTATTTAAGGTTGTATGAATAACCTATTATGTAATTATCTAAGGCTACTGAGCGTAGGATACACTTTATAGTTTATTTATCACCTTACGATTAAAAATTTATTAACCCTAACAAATCATTAGTTTGGTTGCTATGGAAGTATGGTTGATTTCTTTGTTGCATATGATGATTGTACCGTTTGTTTGCAAATAACCGTTGTTATGTTATGTTGCTTTTACTATTAGTTTGAAACAACTAAATATTTATCTTGTACATAATTATCACTATTTTTGATTATAGAAGTGAAATACAGGTTTATGGAAGCAATAACTACTGCTTTTGGTTTCATAAATAAAGTTGTTTGCCCGACAAATAGGTACGTTTTTTTATTACGGTTTTATAGCGATTTTTTATTGTTTTTCCTGCGATTTGAGATGTTTTATTTTTGAATTATGATATATATTGCAATATTGATATTTTTATTTTCCCGGACCTATCCGTACAAAGGAGACTTTGCTAAAAAAATTCGAGAATTTCAGACTTAGAATTTTTTTGTGAAAGTGAAATATTTTCAAACTTTATTAGACTTGCATATAAAAGATTTATTTGTTTATAAATTGATATATTTTATTTAAAATAGTTAATTATGTAAGTTTAAAGTGTTATAAATTGATTATTTGAATAAAAATATGTTAGTTTCTTAGTTCCTCCTTTTTCCTTTTCGAGGACGAAAAGTTTTGAGTGGGGGAGAGTGTAATGACCCATAATTTTCGATAACTAAAGATATTAAATTAAATAAGGTTTTGAATTTAATATTGTGAGAAATTAAAAATATATGATTTATTAACGTGAAAATAATTAGAATATTATTTAATAATGTTGCTTGAATTGACAATTATTTTATCGTAAGTTTAATCAATAGAATTTATATGTAGAGTAATTTGATTATAATTGTAAATATGGAATTAAATTGCTAATTAATGGAGTTAATGAAATTGAAATATTACGGTTAATATGAGTTTAGATGATAAATGTAGAACTTGAATGTAATAAAGTGTAAATTAATGTTAATTGTATTCATATGATATTTTATGATTGAATAATAAGAGTGGAAATCAAATAAAAGAATTTATCTGGATTCAAAATATAATTAACTTGGATTTTATTATAGTGTAATTGAACGCTGTAATTAGTGCAATATTTAATATTGGATTTGACATGGAGAAATTATTTTTAAAATATTATAAATTTCTATTTAATCTAGAACGATGAAATTGTTAACTACTAAATTTAAATATAAAAAGTGATTTGATCAATTTAATAATAATTTATTTAATTAACGTGAAAATTTGCTATTCTGGCCACTGTCTTGGATTTCGATGAAACCAGTTTCGTCGGATTCATAACAGCGAATTATTGTAGGATTTTAAGTTTCGTAACGATCGGACTTATCGTTTGATCGTGCGAGCTCGAAACGCGTAGAAATCAATTTAATGAATTCAATTAAAATAATTTGATTTTTTAAAGCTAAGTTCTGTATGCAATGGAATTTGGGTTTAAAACAAGTTCCATCGAGTTTAAAAATATCAAAAACCTATACTTCAACATATTAGATGACTCACTTTCGTTTCGAAAGCGAAACAGGCTATTCGGGTCGTTTTTGTTGTTTCGACCAATTCGATCTGTCCATTCATTTCTTATCTATCTTTGTCCATATAAATAGATTTTGTTTCTGACGCTAGCGGCCTCTATTTTCTGATTTCTGTGCGTACTATCATCTTCAATCTATATGCTTCCTCCTCCTTCCTAATGGATGCAAATCCAAAACCCTAATTTCAAATTCAAACTCCTTAATCATAGCAAATTGTATATCATTGGAAAGCTCTCAATGAGCGCAATCACTGCAGTAATTCATTTTTTAACAAGATCCACTATTTGGCCATAAATTGACGATTTATCCCCGGCCGTTCATTTTAGGTTTTCGGATTTGACGACGGATCTTCAACTATAGGTCGATCGGGAGGTTGTAGCACATAGAGGGTGACTTGCGGAGTTGATACATGGGGTTCATTGTTTTCAGAGTTAAACGAAATCGCCGAAAATCTTATTGAAAGCACAACGACGGCGGGCCCATAGGGTTGCATCGGAGGAGGTTGTGAGTACTATGTGGGGGTCGGCCTGAAGTGGGGGATGTTGGCGTGGTCTCTGATCGAGGTGGTGGAGCTTGTATAAGGCGGCGTTTGGAGGAATTGGTGGCATCTGAAATTTTTGGATGGTTCAGGTCGCTTAGGGTTCGGTGAAGAATAGGTGACGCGTGCTCCTTTTTTATTTTCTTTATTATTTAATTTATAACTGTCAATCGTTCTAACACGCATAACTTCTTCATACAAGCTAAGATTTCGACGTGGTTTCTTGCGTTGCAATTGTATTGAAATTCCGAACATTATGGAACTGGTTTGGCAGCATTCTAATACTGTTAAATTTTTGGGCTTTGTTTGGATTTTAAATCAACTAAAAATCAAAGGTGGTTGTTTCAACCCACTCACAAAAACTGAACCATCTTATGTCGGTTATTTATAATATGATTGGAAATTTATTGATTGCTGTTTGGTATTTAAATTATCGTTCAAATTCAATTTGAATTTATATTGAATTTAATTGCCATTTAAATTAACGTTGAAATGTAATTTCCAGTTAAATACCTAATAATGATAACCAGTTTATTTGTTGTGATTTACTTGTTGATTTGAATGATGATTGTGATGGATGTTTAATTGTTGATATTTAGATGATTGGATATTATATTCATTTTATATGTTGTTATCACGCTGCAAGTTCCCTTAGTTATTGTTAGGAAAATCACTATGGGTTGAAATGATACATACCCGAATGATCTATAGATTAGAAAAAAATCGTTATGGGTTGAAATGATAAACCCGACCGATTTTATGGATTTGGAAATTCTATTTGGGATGAGGGTTGAAATGATATATATCCGAAAATTTAAATTATTGTGGGCTGATATGATATATATCCGTATCATTGGACCATAGGGTAGAAAATTTTATACGGACACCGGATTGGTTAAATTAAATAATTTTAAATCCTTAAATTTCAAATCCAGTTAAATGATATTATGAAATAAAATTAGATTTATACGAACTGAATTATTTTCAAAATCCGAGGTTTAAAATGTTAAAATTGAAATTGGTTTAAATGAACTGTTTAAAGAATATAAATTTGAATCTTAAAGTTGAATTTGAAAATATTAATTAAATATATGAAATTGGGTTATCGTAAACATTTATATATTTAAACTTTGAAACCTATTGAATTTGAAGTGTTTTAAATTTGTAGTTCAGACATGGATTTGAAATCGATATAAATTGAAATAGGTTTTACTGGGAATTTGAATTAGAGTCTTTAGCATTTCGAATTGAAATCGTTGAACTGTGATTGATCTAAATTGAATTTTGAAACTAAAGTTGGTTTGAATTGATTTGTGAATTTGAAAGAAACAATTCTAATTTGAAACTATTTCGATATAAACTCTTTTAATATATAAACTCTTTTAACATACAAACTATTTTCTCATACAAACCATTTTAGTATATTAATAATTTTTAATACGTTAACTGCTTTTAATATATAAACTACTTTAATCTACAACCTATTTTTAAATCATAAACTATTTTAGTGTATATTACTTTAAATTTATAAACAGCTTTTAATATATTTTAATACATAACCTATTTCAATATATAAACTATTTCTAATATATAAACTATTTTAATCTATAACCTATTTTTAAATTATAAACTATTTTAATATATATTATTTTAAATTTATAAACAACTTTTAATATATAAATTATTTTAATATATAGCCTATTTAATATACAAATTCTTTTAAATATATATATATATATCATTTTTAATCTATAACCTATATTTAAATTATAAACTATTTTTAATGTATAACTATTCCAATATATATGCATATATATATATATATGCATATATATATATATATATATATATATATATATTACTTTCCATATTCAAACTGTTAAAGTTGGAACTGTTATGATTTAGATTTAATTAATTCATAGGCGAATATTTTGATATGATGGTTTAACCTATTTTGTGGTTATGATTTTGAAAGTGAAATGATTTTGAAGTGAATATGATTTCAAAAGTGATATGATTTTTGTAGTGAATATGATATTTTGATATTAATTATGAATCGGTTTTGAAAATGTAAAAGAACCAATTGGTGTGAAATAAGCATTTGGTTGTTAAAGAGACCGGGATCAAATATTATCATACCCTCTGCCAATACCCAAAGCATTTAACTGTGCACATGGTGGAGAATCCAGAATGAAGTAGGATGGTTTCACGAATGCTACTAGAATGAAGTAAGAGAACGATGATGGATAGCCTTGAATTTTGGGCCATAATTAAAATGACTAAAACAGGAGCTACACCAGGACTAGTGGAGTCGCTTCCCCTGTTGGGCACATTTCTTCGATACCATATTTTTTACTTCATGATTGATTTGGTGGCCATGCCTCGACTTTGATTATGGGAGTATGTTCCGAGGTGGGCGGTAGTTGCTGCTATGCGTTACCACCAGTCCGGGAGTGCAAAACGGTAGTATCTTACCATGGGCATTGCCTTGCGTGCCTTGTCATATTTATCCTGATCGCGCTCACTACGACTTTGGTTTGTATCGTACCTATGGAGTGCTCCCTGAGTAAACCACCGGTTTGGTGGAGCTTACAGCATCAGTATAGACTACAATATTTATATAAAAATGTGTTAAGGAAGATATGGGTAATGCCTTAATGCTATTTTAATGCTTTACTTTATTGTAGACATATTATTATAGCGTATTGTACTATGTATGTAGATAGTTTAACGGATTCTTAGGAGATGGAATCCTGAACATCTCTTAAGTTTATTGCATTCACGTTAGACACTTGATAGGAGATGTAAAATCCCGTAAACATCTCTGAAGCCGTTACACTCATATTTACTTATTTTGATTTAACTTACATAAGATCTTTTAGTTCTGACTCGAATGTCTTGTCTTTTCATTACGCTTGGGTCAGCCTGAGTATTTCAGCACATTGTAGACTATCTCTTCGGACGACAAGACGAAGATTTAGTATATTATTACTGTTATTATGATTAATCCACTGCATCATATTATTCCGCTGCATTATTTTTTTGTTCCTGCTATATGTATAACTCTGATTTGTATTGTATAAGTGTAATCAAATGTTATTTGTAAAACAACTTCATGATTTGTTTATTTGATTATTATATTTTTTTCAGTCCACTGTGAGATTCTATGTGTTGTTTTTCCTCTCTTTTCTCTTATTTTCTTAATTGCCTCATTAACAATCGTCCCTTTTGAATGGTTTGAATTGATATGTATGGTTTATTGTCGATTTAAACCATCCAAAAAGGTAGGTCGTTACATTTGTAATGCTACTTAAGTCAGATACCTTCCCTTGTAATATAAATTATAATTTAGTTACTTGGATTAGCTTTAATGATTAACTTGTATTTTATAATTTATTACAATATCCCAATGATGGAAATATATATTTGCAAAAATTGATGTGGTAACATCATATTTTGCTCCAACCCTAATGGACATAGCAAGTAAAATCACTTACTTGAGTTTCAATAACTTAAATAAATCTGTAGGCACTAATTATTTGTTTATTTATGCATATACGTGTGTGGATAAACCTTAATGGTAGCTTTAATACCTTAAACTACTACTTACCCTTGTAATAGGTTCTGTTGTTCGACTATGTGTTTGGCAGTTTCTTTAATACTTGAACCACTGTTGTTAATTTGTACCAATGTCTCTTCTTCCTTTATTCTTAGATAAAAGATAATCCAAGCTTATCTCTCAGTTCTTACCTGCATGAAGTGCCGATACAAAAAATAGAAAAGTTGCAAATAAATAGATTTTATCAAATACAAAAATACAAATACAACAGAGGCCACAATGGCCTCAGTTCAAACAAGTGAGGCCACTGTAGCCTCAGTTTAAACAACTGAGGCCATGTGGCCTCAGATTAAACAACCGAGGCCACAACAAACAACTGAGGCCACTGTAGCCTCAGTTTAAAACTAAGGCAGCCTCAGTTTAAACTGAGGCCATGTTGCCTCAGTTTAAAACTGAGGCCAAGTCCACCTCAGTTTTAAACCGAGGTCTTGTTGTCTGCCTCGGTCTTAAACGAGTGGGAAATTCTGGTAAAGTGTTTATTCCAAGGAATAGATGTGCATTACTGTTTTAGATATTTAGTGCTATCGAAGAAAAGAAATGCCTTTAATGTCTGTTAATCAAAAAAAATTTTAAAAACCATCTGATCGGTTTTGGATTTTACCACCACAAAAGTCCAAACATGTCATTGCATATGTGAAGTACTTAATTTCAAATTATTGTCCTTGCATATTTGCTTGTTTTATTTAATGTTCTTTTATTGTTAAATTATGTAACATCACCTTGATTACTATTTGTCATTCTTTTTAGTATAAATTTCAATTTAATATAACATTGAATGCATGCAGGTACTTATAGAAGAAGTAGAAGAAAAGAGGAATTGGATGGTAGTTCTGGAGGTAATGGTGAATTTATAAGATCTTGAAAATGATCCAATTGCGGAAGTTTTTGGTTCTGATAGAAAGAAAAATTATTGTCAAGTAGTTGGTTCTTCCTCTTCTATGAAAAAATTAAAGATAAATCAAGCAGTAAAAGCTATAGCTGAAAAAAGGCAAGCCGTGGATTTGTCTGTTTGGAAATTGGAGATACAAAGGAAAGTATCTAATCAAGTTAATGATGTCGTCAAATCAATTACTTCAACTTTTATGAATTTATACCTAATTTTCTAGAAAAGCATTTTGCAAGTCATGTGGTGACTCCACATATGGAAGGTGCTTCTAATTTAGGAGATTCTCATATGAATAATTATCTAGTTGCCACTCAAACCGTATCACATAATGATATTTATTCATCTACAATGGAAAAAAATGTAACGTTATTGTCATAAAATTTAGATATGGACGAAGCCAAAGGTTATGTTGGAACACAAACAGCTTGTCATTTTAGGAAGGTGATACCAAATGTAGAGAAAGTTATTTAGGTGATTGAAGTTCTTGAACTAGATGCATCAGTTTACGTGGTTCTCAAAATGGAATGTACAAGATATGTGAATTATCTAATGGCGGCTTCGTTGTATGGCTAGAGTTTCGTATTCGGTATTTGTAGACTTTAACTATGTCTTATCTTTTGTTGTTGCAATTGGTATTAGTATAGAATTGGTAAACTACGTATTGATAGCTTAATTGTGTATTGAACTTCTCTTTTGTTAATTGATACTCTGTTTTATTACTGATTATGAATATTGTTTATTGATATTGATTGGGTTATAATTTTCTAAATTAAGATAATATTTCATATTACATATAGTCCACATTATATCTTTTAACATTCAAACCATTATATATTTCAAAATTCTCATTACTGATAAGCGTTTATTTATTTGTATTTATTTGTAATACTTTTAAGCGTTGGAAGATATTTTTTGCTAATGCTTATAAGCATTGAAAGATATTATTTCCCAACGCTTATAAGTGTTGGCAGAAAAAACCTTCCAAGGCTTATAAGCATTGCAAATAAATGCCTACGCCCATAAAGCGACACATGTAAGTGTTACTGAAATTATTGGTAATGCTTATACTCGTTGGGAATCCCCTGTATTGGTGTAGTGTAACCGGCGCTTAGCAGCGCCCTTGACAGCAAAGATTGTACATTTAAATTATATAACTTTTAGTTATTACATAACTCTTATAATTTACTTATACAATAGTCTTATTAATAATATTATATTAATTAAATCTCATTTAATTAATTTAATTAACATTTTAATTAATATATATTTTTATTCAATATATATTTTTATTCAATTATAACATATTATATTGAATATGTATACTATAACTTTTATAGTAATACACATATATCTCATATATATGTGTTTTAATTTACTAATAAACTTTTATTTAATTTCACTATTTTAATTAAATTTTATTAATTTCAAAAATTCTTTTATACACACATGTATACTTATATTATCTTATATAGTTCAAGACAACATAACATATATCCTTGTATATATTATACGTGTATATATATTTAATTAATTAACCTGTTTAATTAATTCATTTATTTTATTAATCTTATTAATACATAATATTTTCAAAATTAATTTTACAACATTTTCACATTTTGAAAAATTGTATTATAACTTTTATAATATGTGTTTTATTTTAATTTCAAAACAATTTTGAAATTAGCCTAAGGCCCAATTCAAATTTGGGTGCTTTCTATTAAGGGCAACCTTTGGGTTCGCATAATTGTTCAGGCCAGGCCGGTCGCTAGGTAGGACGGGGTACTTGATTACCCAATAGTACAACCTAGGCACTACCTTTCTTAGACACCCTAGTAACTGGGTTGTAAGCTTAATTAGCTATTCCTAATATGACTAATTTAGACCGCATAGGCTATTGGGCTCTGATACCATTGTTGGAACTGGGCCAGCCCGCAATGGAAGAAATGTGTAAATTTCAATTTTTTTTTATCATTTTGGATCTTTATTGTATCTATGAAGTTTAATTCATTTAGAACTTTTCTAAGTTTCTTTTGAATAAAATCATTATTTTATTTAATTTTATAAATAAACTTTTTCTTTATATTGTTTGGTATTATATTTGAGCCGTGTATCATATACACATACGTCTGTATATGCACGTGCCTGTGTAGTTAATATCAGATAATATTGGTGATATAGCATCGACATATCTCATATCGCTCCTAAGCCAATACTTTTCAAAATATCGCTTGAGATATCTATTAACAAATTTCGTCGTTAACCCCAAAAGTGCAAAGTAGGTGAAGCTTGGTTTAGACTAGACTTAATTAGCCTTATGTCAACTTGCTAGAAATTTGCATGTTGCATGTAGAAGCCGCATACATGTCGAAATCATAAGTTCATGAGAGTCCAGTACAAGTCATAAGTCAAGAATCTTTATTTGATATGCTATGCAATATTAATTTTACAAGTTCCAGTTTGCAAATAGTCAAAAATTTATAATAGAAATGAAGAATCCCCAAATTGATTTATTGTTACAAGTTTAAAAATGTAAGAAAGTGGTGAGGATGAATCGCCCCTCCCAAATTGACATTAGGTTCGTATTTATAGGGGTGAAGGTAGGCGGCATAGCTGTCATGTGTCCTTCGGCATTGTTATTTTCTGGCATCCTTCACTATGTTGCCGACATGTGGCAATAGTATTCACATTGGTGACATACAA
This sequence comes from Allium cepa, assembly GCA_030765085.1. Classification (NCBI taxonomy): domain Eukaryota; kingdom Viridiplantae; phylum Streptophyta; class Magnoliopsida; order Asparagales; family Amaryllidaceae; genus Allium; species Allium cepa. The sequence goes on from CM060934.1 coordinate 612,123,383, forward strand.
CATCCCTCTCCACATTGATGATTTACGATATTACTTTAAGCCTTGATGACTCATGACATCCTTCTCTAGATTGATGATTTACAGGATGACGATTTATGATATTGATTGTTGTTATATTGGTGAAACACGATATCCACACTTGCATTGTCGGCTTTCGACATCTTTAATGACACTGATGATATGCGACATCTTTGATAGTTGTGGATATCTGATACCTCTCATACCCATGGAATCCCAACATCCTTTGTTGCTTGTTCATGCTTTATAATATATATAATTGTAAAGGCCCAATATCTACGGAGTTCCGATATACCCTCCTTGCAGTTATATATGATACCTTTTAATGCTGTGGTATCCTTCAATGATATAATATCTCTTTTTATCTGCCTTTAACCCTTTGCTATAAATTTTTAGCATATGTTGCCACTTGATATCACTTAGATTTGGCAGCATGATATCACTTCCTTTCCATGCATTCGACACCCCTTATGGTTATTGAGGACTTCAATCATCTCTTAGTAATGCTTGAAGTGCGACATCCCTAGAAGCTATCTTGAGATACGATATCTCCTAACCTTTACATTTTTGGCGACACCCCCTTCCCCGAGGTTGTTGATGTTCGACTTCTTCTTAAAATGTTTGAAAGACGACATCCCTTATTTAGTGTTTCTCTGCTTTCCCTTCAACACCTTGTATTTTGACATGCTTGTCTCAAATGTTCCATAACCTTATTTGTAGTAACATTTTTACATCCCCTAGTGTAGAAAGAATGTTTGACTTTTCAAGTCAACTCTTTGATATTAGCACTTGCCGCCTTGATAAATGCATTCCCTCCTATTGGCATTCCGTCTAAATCTAGGTCGTTCATTTAAATTGAGATTAAAGGCTCATGTTCTTCCTCTTTCCTTTATAAATACTTTCTCTTCTCTTCCTTCTTCCTTTACCTGTGAACCAAATCTCAAAGCAAAATGTTCAATCTCACTTGAATTTTTTTGATCTTGTTCGACGTTCAAGCTTATTTCAAGGGTTGATTTCCTTTTCTATTCGAACTAATTGAAAGAATTAAGTTGGGGATTTTCGATTTTGAATTGAAATTAGGGTTTACTAATTGGGTACTGGTTATAAACTTTTGGATTGCAAGTTAAATAATATATTTAGTATGCTTCTGACTGAACATAGTATTCAAATTAGCATGTTGTTTGGGGTTTTTCTCTTTATTGATTGATTAAAGCTTGATGGTGGTAATTTGAAAATTTGTAGCTTTCCCATTCAATTAAGAACTTGGTTGGCTATCATAAACCCGAAACCGCTTCAAAACCTGATAATTGCTAGTTTTGGGAGTTATTAACCCTTCGAAACTTGACATTTAACTTGAAGTCCGATGTCCTAAAGGTTTCACCCCTTAGTCATTGTTTTGGCAACTAGTTAGAATCCCTAAATCTATTTCGAATTTCGACAATCGATTTAAAATTCAAAACACCTACTGTGTCAGAAACCAGTTAAAAAATGGGTATCTACTTAGGAGCACGACATTTGTTTTAGTGGTTTGTTACTTAGGTTATAGATTTGACATCCTCATATTTTGTCATTGCTCTTTTATAGATTCGACTACTGCCTATAGAGTTGATATATAGATTAGAAATTCTATGTCCTATTTTAAGCCTAATACGATATCATTAGTTCGAAATGTGATTTGTGTCGGTAACCTATAAGTTATCTAAGTTTTCGACATCCTCAAGTTCAACAACAAGTTAAAATATTTTTAAATAAGTATAACCCTACTTATTACCTTTGAATTTGGTAACCTTATAAATTTGACATTAGGTTATTAACCCAACATCCCATTATGATTTTTACTAAACATTATACATATGACATCTTGATTGTGCCTTATTGGTTGGTGATTAACTCAATATTTATTCATGAATTCGATGGTTTTTGATGCATTTTTGGTTTATTATAAATTTTCCTATTATTTTATATGTTCGACATCTTATTACAAATTTGATATCTAGAGATGTTATATTCAATAAATTGTTAGCACATCATAAGTTTTGCAGTTGATTCTAGTTTTGTCACTCTATCAATTAACCAAGTATTGATCGATCAAATGTTTAGTTGTTTACCTTGCTTCTATATTTATGCTCATTTCAAATATATTTTTAAATTTTAGATACTTCCCTAACTTCATGTAATATCACCTAGCAGACAAATGGATGGCAAAAAGCCTAGCAAGAGCTCTAAACCTTCTCCTTCTATAAAGAAAGGATACTACAAGCTTAATCAGTTCCTCGTTACCACTGAGAAGGAGGTAGATATGATCCTTCAGCAATTCCAAATCACTAGTATAGATTCCGTGGCTACTGGTCCTTTTGGTTAGATAGATGAGCTTCCAGAAATTTAGAGCTCTTGCTTTTACTCCCATCCACATCTAGCATTCGGGGTACTTACCTTTTTCGAAATTTCTTTTACGATTCCTGAAGCATCTAAATATTGTTTTGAGCTACTTAACTCCTAATTCATATACATACTTGAGCTATCTAGAGGTCCTTGTTAAGGAGGCTAAACTTCCTTCTCTTAGCGTCGAGACTCTCCATACCATGGTAAATCTATAAGGATAAATGAACAAGTGGATAGTCCTGTGTATGATCTTCTTCCTTTCCTAAAAAGTATAGTCACTTATCCGATCAATAAGACGAAGGACTAGGAGAACCAATTTTTCTATATCATATGCTACACCTCTAAGATAAGGGGGTCTTTCTTTGTATCCAATATGTTTTCGTTTCCCATAATCTATGTTATTTCCATCATTATCTTTTTGACGAGTGTTTTCTTTCAGATTAGCCCTTCCATCGCTGCTTCTATTAAGTCGTTGACTCGGGCTTCTAAGAGTATAGGTGATGGGTTTAATCCGTTGATGGAAGAAAATCTCTGTAAACATTGTATGATCTTAGACAATCACAAGGTACTTAGAGAACCCCCGATGGTGAAGGGGAATGCCCATGAGAAATGATCGTTGGTTATTGGTAATTGGAAGACTTTCTATGCTTACTCTCCTATTCAGCTTGAATCCTTTGGTAAATTTTCATTACAATTTAAATGTACTTGTGTTGGTATCTTATAAACTTCCTTCTTTGATTTAGATTCATCTGCACTCGTTGCGGCTTCCAAGCATAAGAAGACTAAATATCACACTTCTGCTTTGGTTGGATCAACTAAACCTACTCCCATCAGAAAGTCCATTGTTAAAGCCATTGACGACTAAAAAAGGAAGGCGGGCTCTAGTGCCTCAGTTGACGCTTCAACTGTTCTCTTGAGCAAAAAGCCTAAGCTCATGGATAACCAAACTTCTATTGCTATTATTGAAGATTCGAGTGCATATATTAACTTGATGGCTCAAGACCGTAATGCGATTAATTTAGACTTTTCAGGTTGTGAAATTCAAACAAACACCGAAAGGGTTCGGACTATAAATCCCTTGCTTAACATCTCACTTTCTACCTCTCCGTATGGTTTCTGTCGTTTGCATGAGAAGCTTGGTTTGACTCCTTTCCCAAATGAATCCCTCCCTTCGAAGGCTCATGCTCAGACTCCTACAACAAGCTTTGATGATCTCCTTCGTTTAATTGCCCAATCTCTGACCTTGGCTTCTCTTACGCTGCTGCGGCCTTTGACCTTCTCAAAAGATCATCTTTACATCATCTATCAACAGCTCTTACCGGCACAATTTCTCTTCTTCTTGGTTAATATAAACTTTTAACTTTTTATATCCTGATTTAGCTTATGTCTGTCTTATGTTTTAGGCATCTAAACTCATGTTCTTCCTTCAACGGGCCTTGTTAAGGGTCTTTTAATCAAGTTGCTGAACTCAAGGAGCAAGTTTCTTCGCCCACAACTCAAATGATTAATAATACTGTAGAGAAAGATAATGCTATTCTTGAGAAGGAAAAACTTGCCACTTTCCTTGATGAGGATAAGAAAGCCAAACTTCTACTGGTAGAGCGGGTGAAAGCTCTAAGAGTGGATCATGAACAGGCCAACGAAGAAAAGGCCAAAATGGCCGGTAAAGTGAAGTCTTTGAAATACAAGGTGGTCGCTACCCTGATTTATGCCAACAACCTTAAAGACGCTAAGGAGAAAGTTTCCTTCTGTCTTGATCAAGCTCTCGCTACAATTACAGAAAACTGCTATAAAGATGCTTTCTTTGTAGTATATGGTGATAATATCGAAAAATGCCCGAATTTGGATTTTCCTTCCCTTCCAAAGCTAAATGACAAAATTAAGAGTAAGTTCAACCTTATATTAGGGAGAGCCGAGGGATCGCTTCGAGACGAATTCCCTGAGGAGGAAGTTGTTATCTTTTGATGACCCCTCATCCGAAGGAGGTGAAGATTCATATAAGGGGGAGGACGATAATGAAGATGATGATAACAATAATGATAATGATGATGATAATCAAGATGGTAGTGGCAAGGGTTAAAAAGGGCCAAGATACGGGGGTAATGGATTAGGTGGTCATGACTCATTTGCCCATGATGTAGATTTTCAAGAGTTACCTGATCTTCAGTATGGTTTGTAGGAAAATATTACTCCAAAAGATCTTGCTTCCTCTATTCGACAACCGAAGGAAAAAGCTCAAGTTCAAGCTTCTCAGGTTCCAGTCATGTAGGCGTGGGATTCATTATTTAAATGTTTGAAGTTGTCTGTCGACCGTTATTTAATAAGTTTTTACTTCATTAAGGAAAAGAATCAAATATTACTATAAGATTCCATATGAAAAGAGCAAGAGGGAGGTGCATCAATTGAATAGAGATCTTGAAAGGATAATTGAGGAGCACGACAAATTATCTAATAAGTATATGCGCCTTTCTATTTATGCCACACGATTAAGGAACTTTAAAGAAAAACGAGTAGCCTCATTAGAATTCTCTCCTTCATCTAGAGAGAGTCATAAGAGAAAATCCAGAGCTAACACTCTCTTCCGGATGCACATTGATGATAGGGATACTTTGGTGGAGTTCTTTTATAAAGTTTACTCAAGAAATGTTCTTGCTAATTTTTCATTCTTAGGGAAAAAGAGTGGATGTTTGCTTAGGGGCTTGCATAGTAGATATTTGGAAGAGCATGGAACCGATCCCCATCCTAAAGAATGTTGGAATCTTCCCATGGTTGCGATCGTTCCTCTTTCTCAAAACACTCTTCCTCCAAGAAAGTTAAATTTAACAAGAAGAGATTTATTTTTGACTTTTACAAAGTGTCAGTATTATATGAACTCAAGTGATTTTATTTTTAACGTGCAACTAAGATAGTTTTATGAATTGTAGTGTTTTCTTCTCTTCGTAACTTAGTTTATTTTTCATAAATTCTATAGATTAGGGAATCATCAGGTAGTCCTATTTCCATGGAACTCTTAAGTAAATTTATCAAATCAAAGCGAGATTTTAAGAAAACATCGTTAATTTTCAAAACTCCTTGGGTAGCAAAATATTGTTTCCTTAGAGATCTCTAGGAGGTTTACACATGGTTTCTGCACTTTCGCTTCGACTTCTTGGGTGATGAGAATTATAAAATGCTTAGTGAAATATGAACCAATCATGCTAAATTATTATGTGGTGAGATCAGCCCTCGGGTCAGAAAATGAGACTACCATCAATTCCCTCCTGTTAATACCCCTCCAGGGTTTAGTGTTCCTTTTGACTCTATCCTTTCTTTATCCACGATATCGCTTAAAAAGGCTACACTACTATCTTTAAACTTTAAGAATATAGAACTTGTATCTGCTTATTCTTTTAAACTTTCTTGTTGTTAATAAAAAATGTATTTTCTTGTTTGTTAATCTCTTCTTTTGTTTATTTATTTTAATAGGAAAAACAGCTAACGTCTACAGTTAGCAGTCCAAATCTACTTTCTCGTTGGAACATATCATAGCTAAGGAAAAATCAGTCATTGAGAAAAAATGTTCTTCTCAAGATGCCTAAGCTTTGTTATTTTCGGATAACCCAAATGTGCAAAAACGGCATAAAAATTTTACCAATTGAAATCTACATTAAGTAGTATGAAGGAGATGGTTTCTAAATTGGAAGAGAAAATCATAGAGAAAGACAGAGAAATTCTATAGCTAAAAGGGAGCATGAGTGCGGTCAGTTGGTCTGAACTTTCAATCTAAAAAATTGACGCTGATGCAAAAATTGCTTGTCTTCATCAAAGGATTATGGATCTTGAAGTAGACTTACTAAAATGTCAAGTATCTCATCAATCCTTAGAACTTATTGCAAGCGGAGACAAATCCATCCTTCCTACTCCTATCCTGTTGATCGGCAAAGAAAGGTTTCCTACTTTGTTGAACCCACCTTCGAGTCTAGATAATGGTGAGATCGCTCAATGGAGTCAAAGCGTTAGATATAAATGCATTCAATTTTTGAACAAGTAATGTGATGATAAAGTTTTTCAATATCTTAATAATTATTAGGGTTAGGTAGAGAAACTTGAGCGTGAAAAGTATGTTGTTGGACTGGTGTTTAGAAATTAAAAAAGCGAGGTCCAGACTTTAAAGGGAGCTAATAAGATGCTCAATTATGCATTGAAAATTCAAGTTGTTTCGATTGACAATGCAAACATCATTCGGAGAAAAGAGAAGAAGCTTTAACAACTTCTGGATAAGGCGATTCATCACATTATCGATTCTTCTTTGGTTACTACAAATTTGAAAAAGAAAGTGCTAAAATTTGACACCAACAAAGAGTTGATTATGATTTTTCAAGCATATTCCTCTTTTTAGTTTCATGGTACCTGTAATTCTTGTATATAATATGTAAAATAAACAAATTTGAATCTGAATGATTGTTACCTTGAATGAACATTGTATTCTTCTTTTTGGATTTTGTTGAATTATTGGAGACACACAACTTGCTCTCCAGAACTTTTTAATGCAATACGATGCGTAGCCTTTGATTGAGCATTGGTTTTTCTTATTAATATCTGTTATTAAAACCTGAAATCTATTTTGATAAGTAGATTAGTAACTTAATCAAAATTTAGGAAGAACCCTTTCATTATTTCAAAGAAAATTAGAAACCCGAAAATTATCTTTTAAAAAAATTTGAACTTCGTTCTAGGAGAACTTAATTTATCAATTTCAAGAGTGAAGCTTTTGACAACTTTGCCATTTGGTTTATCACTTTGAACTTTGGATTTTAACACTTATAGTTTTAGTCTCGAAGGAGAATACATTCGGATGTCCATCTGATAATTTCATCTATATTAAAGACCAAAAATCTTCTAGCAATAATATTACTTGAATAGAAAACTAGAAATCCATTCGGAAATAACTTGATTAAGAGACCAGAAAATAATCTAGTAGTATCTTTGAAGTAGAAGACCAGAAAACTATCTGGCAATTATTTGAAATAGAAGACCATAAAACCATTTGGCAATTATTTGAAATAAAAGACCAGAAAACCACCAACAATTATTTAGAATAGAAAACCAAAAAAATCATTTGGCAAGTGGACTTGAAATTAGATTATTAACGGGGATTCCTATTATTTAGTAATTTGAATAGAAATCATGGATTGAAAATTAATCCAATATTTCAAAGAATGAAACCCCTGACGCGGGTAATAAGTCATAATTTCTTGTATGTCGCTATTTAAATTTTCCATTTCTGCATGATAGATAGCTTTTGATCCTTCCTCAGAAGGTTGCCTTAACTTTGCTGCAAAACTAAATGTGTTTGACTGTTCTTCCTTTAGAAGATTTCCTTTGCATTTGAACGATCTTCCTACAAAAGACTGCCTCGATCCTTTTCAGGATTGAGTTTGATTTGCTTTTGCATTCGATCGATCTTTCTCTAGAAAACTGCCTCTTGCTACTCTTCGATAACAATTTAGGATTTGATTGATTTTTTCGTTACCACTTTTAGGTAATGATCTAAACTTTGATCGAACCCCTTATCATTAGCTTAGGTGATGATTTAGGTTTTGGTCGGTACGTTTGGTTAGCTATCTTAGGCAGAACCAAAGACTTATCCGTCCTCCCTTTAGGATGCACTGCGGTGGCCTTATAGGTGAAACCGAACACTGGTTCAGTGTTTTGGACAGACCATCACAGACGAGACCAAAGGCTTACTCCATCCACCCACTAAGAGACACTTCAGACATACCTTATAGGCGGGATTGAAAGCCGGTCAGTGCTCTGGCCAGGTCATTTTAGGAGGACCAAAGGCTTATTCCATCCTTCCTCTAGAAAGTGCTCCGACCAGGCCACGTATGTGGGAACCAAGGCTTGCAGTGCTTCGGTCAAGCTTTATAAGAGGGATTAGAGGCTTACTCTGATGTCCCTCTAGGAGGTGCTTTGACTAGGCTATCTTGATGGGATCAAAGGCTTTTTTCTTTATTTTATAAATCCTTCTTACAAAACATTCATCTTTATTGAGTATTTGATCCTTTTAGATACATCGGTTAAATCTCTTTAACAAACTTTTGAAGCTCTCCTTTGCCCAAGAAATTCTCAGTCATTCCTTTTAGATCTCGGCATTGGTTGGTTTCATGTTCATTTAGTCTATGATATTGGCAATAAGCACATCCAAAATTCCGTTCATTTTTAGATTGGCTCTTCTTAGAATGCCAATAATTCAGTTTTATCTTGGTTAGAAGGTAAATATTCTCAATGGAGATGGTAAAGGAACGAGTTCTAGCAAATCAAGAGTTTTTAGGGAACCGTGTCCTTGATTCCCTCTTGGCTTTCTTATAACATTGGATTAGTGCATTAGTATCATCTGTGAACTTTCTTTTTAAAGATTCTTGAGTTTTAACTGAGGCAAGAGAATGATTAATCTATTACTTATAATAGAAAACAGAAACTCATCGTTGCTGATGTCGACGGTATGGAATTCCAACATTTCAAAATAGTTACCTCATTACACTCTCTTTCTACTACTTCCTTCGCAATCGTTCCTTCCCACTAACGCATCTGTACGTTCATCTTTTTTTTAAACTTTCTAACGACTGTTCCCACAATCTCATTTCTTCTTTCTATGCAAAATTATTTTCCCCAAATTTTACAACCCTACGTCCCAAATTTCATTCATTAATTTCTCTACTAAGACAAATCCCTAATCTAATGCCACGTCAGAAAATAGTAAGGAGAAAACCATACATCTTAATCTACCACCATCTCAGAAAATTGGGCAAAGGAGAAAACGTACCTTTTTCGCGTTTATGTTCATATTCTTACCAAGGCTATTAGTACATGTTTCTGCCGATATCGTCCAAGGCTACCACACTGCGTACGCCCTCACTGTTAAGCGATGTCCCAATTTCTATCATCCGTACTCCTGAATATTCGACTGTCTTCATTTGATTATCAGCGTCGACCGAAATCAATGATAAAAGGGCTCCTAAATTTTGATTTCACTTTAGGTAAATCATATTTTAATTGTAATCCTACCTGAAAATACTGGTGCTTGAGTTTTTGTTGGAAAATTATGAGTTTTATTGCATCGGTCATGATTACAGTACATTAAACTGGGATCACTGTTGAATGATTTGGTTAACGGTTATCTTTGATCAAATTAGTCCTAATTTTGTTATTGTGTGTACACGCATTGAAAATTGTTCATGTATCAAGATTTCCTTATTTCGAACCTCAGCTTCTTTGAGTTTGCTAATCTTTGCTGTGTTGTAGTACTTTGAATTTGGGTGGCTGATTCTAGAATTGGAAAACCATTTTCATTCTAAACTTTTTATTACTTTTTATATATACTGTTGATATTATTATATTGTATTGTATGCAACCGTAATTGGATAATTCCCGCCCGAAACTGTAATAATAGAAGCTGGTTAATGAAGTCATGACTTTAAATCCAAACAACAGCAGATTTTGGTCAATGGTTAGCTAATATGATCTACATCCCTTTAAACTTATTGTATATTTGTAACTTGATATATGTGATTACTTTTTTTCAAGTACCCAGTTTTGTCTATTTGCTTGATAGACCATTTATTTCGACCATTTGCAGTGAAAGTTAATTTCAACACAAAATCAACCACTCCATTGCATTTACTCAAATCATGCATTGTTGATGCTTCATTAATTGTTCGAAAATAGTGCCGTCTGGTTAATTTTACATGTCTTTATTGTAATTTAACTTACCCCAAATTTCTTTTGCCTAAAACCCATATTGATGGTACAACCAGTTGTTTGTGATCATTCAAAGTTGTAAAAATAGGATTATTTGCCATGAACAAAAAAGACCACCACTTTCGAATGTTTTCCCTTTTTAATATCGTTTGGAAAATGGATTTCTTTTGGACATATTTTTAAGATGTTTGTCTTTTTTTGCACCTTTTGACCTTGACCACTCTTACATGCGAATTAAATAGCACAAATGTTTTAATATATTTAAGCAATTAATCAACGGAAGGGGTTAAGCATATATGGTCATTTGAATTAGTGTGTTGTAGGAACACAGTTTTCACGCACTGGAGCTAATTAGACCAATGTTCAAAAAAAAGGAACATGGTATATTCAATTCTGGTCAAGCCAACCAATTTTCATTATTAACTTTGATATAACAGTGCACACCTATCTCTACATAGTCATGACTTTAACCGCTATGTCTTCTCATGTACATGATTTGAAATGGACTGCTAAACATGGTGGTGAATGAAGGTTGCATCGTGGAATTTAATTATACTAGTTGAGTTTTTTGTCACTTTGGAGTGGGAATAAAATCCAGATGAAATACCTTTGTTCATTCCCTTGAATGTCAAGTTTCAATAAAATAGTTCGTCATCCGTATGTTAATTTGAATTTAATTTTCAAACAAACTATACTGACTTTATACCTTGAAAATTATTGCAGTTACTCTTGTGTCAAGTTAATGTAAGATGGGTAAAACTAATATATGAACTGTTAAGTGGGCAATATTAGGCAGTATATCATATGATTAACATTTTTACCATTGTTAAAGGTAAATTGCTGTTTCAGTTTTATAATTTCGACTTTAGATTTACCATTAAATATTAGCAATTAATTCTTAACTTTTTGTGTAAAGTGCTTTTAGAATATAGACCTTATCAACGTAGTAGAACTGCATTCTTCTACATTCCTTTATACATCATATTAATATCAAAGTCATCCCTATATCACCATAGTTAATATAGTGTGTATTAAAAATTGTTTATAAGGCATAGTATGTTAGGTTGATAGGGGAATCATTTGTTTATAACTGTACCGATGTTCTTTTTGTTGTTTCAATTTTCATCTCTAGAATGATCGAACAATTTTTAAAACAAAGGCTGATCAACAATCATACGAGTATAAACTCCGTTTGACCAAATTAGTTTAGTAAAATAAAACCAGGAAGCTAAAGCGTATAAGCCTTACCTATCAAAAGGTGAAAAAAGTTGGCATCTGAAGTAGTTCACAAATGATAACAGTCATAGATATATTGAACTTTAGGGTTTTAGGTAGCTTCCATGCTATGATTCATCTAATACATAGTGCAGTGCTCAAAATAACAATGAATCCGGCTTCAATTAATCTGAAGCTGAAGTGTGAACTAAAACTATATGGTGTAAATTTTGCTTTGTTGCTTTGATTAATGGTTGAAGGAAGGTATCGTAAAATTTATGTTTGTAAAGTGCTAAATTACTTATTTTGGTTCTAATGTTAATGTCGTTGACTGATACTAGCCTGAGTCATATGGTTTCGATGTGTACAACGGAACATATAACTTTTTCGACCCTTAGTTCAAATACAAAATGTAGTCAACTAATGTCGCTTAACACACATCCAAGTGTACATATTCAACGATCAGGAAAAAATCCATTCGTACCTACGAAATTAAAGCAATATACAAATAACAACAACATTTACAGACTGACATCAAGTTAATATAATTAAATTGCTATGATCATTTTTCTTTAATTTTCCTTTCTTAAATTTTTAGATAGCTCTCTTTTTTGTGATTTTCAACTTCGTATGCATATTGTGGCAGTTCTTAAGCATCCGTGCAGAATACATCGGTCATCGAAGAAAGATACAACAATCAAGCTCATATGGAGATTTTGGTTGTAACTACACATATGAGCTGGATGATTCTACAATGGAATAATTGCTAAATATGGCATTAACTGTTACAACATAGCACATAGGGGTATCCAACTTTATGTCTGTTTGACTCTAATTGAATTATACAAATATTAAACACTTCAAAATACAGAGCTTGGTTAACTAATCATGTGGGTGACAAATCTCACATGCGAGTATGTTTGTGCTAAATCATGTAGAAAATTATTGCTCATCATGCTAAAATTATGTAGTCAAAATAAAGTGCGTTTTTCCATCAAAAATATTAGGTCCGTATAATTTGCGTTGATAATGCAGCTAGGAAAATTTCTACTTTTCTTGAGGATTTTGCACATCTTCGTATTCATAATTTTTCTACTATTGTGGAAACTGATTGAAAAACAGTTGTATCGTTTAATTTACGTATCTGTTGTTTAAGGTTCTTTTGGATGAATAACTTACATTAGCATTTTTAATTGCAATATTGTATTGCAATGCTATGTTAATATTGAACTATCTAACGTATAGTTGTCACCATGATTTTTCTTCAGCATAAATGATATATATCCTCTCATTCACTATGATATATATATCCTCTCATTCACTATAATATTGATTTCAAACTACTTCAACTGGGAGTCTGCATGTACTTCAACTATGTGACGCACTTATGTTGCGTTAATACAACTTAACACTGAAATCAAACATGCACGCTCATATAAAATGTATCACCCACTTTCAATACTTCAAAATATTTTTCAATTTATAAGTATCACCATCTGTCCGTGTGCGAAGCACGGGTGTCAACCTAGTTACTTTATTTCATTTCTGGGCAAAATTGCCGAAATCTTTTGTTATTTTCTCTTCAAAGATAGTTTCTTTTGATTGCAATTGAATGGCCCTCCTCATTTTTAAATTTTGGCTTTCTTTTCCTAAGGCAAAGATTGGGGTAGGTCCTATATGGAATGAATTTATAATCCATTTGTCCGAATTACAAAGGGCAGCTTACTCCTTTTCTTCCCGCTGCAAGAAAATCCGCATTTGATAGAACCATAACACAGCGTTTTGACTCAAAATGCTGTTACAAATTATTTTGCTGTAGGAAATAAAATTACACAATGCTGTTTGAACTGGGTTGGAACAGCAACCGCTGTCTGTGTGTAACAAGGCGGTAAACTTTTACGTTCCCTCCAAATTGAAACCTAACTAAATAAAATTTCCCTCATCATCATTTGTCTTCGTCACCACCTGAAGATCAATGAGTCGATTCAAACAATGTGACTTGAAGCGGATCGTCATATGTAAGTTTTTTTTAATCTCAAATTGAATAAGTTGTTGATTCATACCTTAGTCCTAATTTAGTAATTGGCAATTTTGGTTCATCGGTAAAGGGAGGTAATAACAAGGAAAGAGAGAGTTTCGAGGGAGTAGAATGGATGAAAGGATGCCACCTGCTTCTTTTTTCCCATACAACTCATCACCATCTTAGGTCCACTCTTATCCTTATCGTCACTCCATGAGGCCTTCTTTGGACAGGGAAACGTTTTGTCTTTAGCTCTGTTTTAGATTAGTCGATCCATTTTATCATCCGAGTTCTGAACGAATTTTGTCTAATCGTCCATTTTTTCGTGTGAGTAGATATTATTTGGGCGTTACTTTATGGATTATAATTTGCAGGTATTTAGCTAAACTATTGGTTGAAAGGAAAAAAATGGCTCTTTTCATCCAAGTTCTTCCATTTTGCAGTAGGCTTATTAATCAAGGTAGTTTTCATTATTTCTTTGGTGATTTGAAGGAAATTTATTTTTACTCGATTGTATAGGCAATTGACATTGGGATTTTGTACTGATGAGTTTAAGGAATGGACTGGTTCTATTAGCCTCTGATGTTTGTTTTACAGACCCACTAAAGTTGACATATAATTATTTACCATTTTACCCTTCAAATTAATTCTTGTTCATTTACAACTTTATGTTTTAGGATGAATTGAAGTAATATGATTTCCTTTTTTAAATACTGTGATGATCAATGTTGTTCAATTTTCATATTATATATTTACCTAGATTTCACTGAAATCCAGCTTAACGAAAATTTTGATTTTGTAGAAACTAGCTAGGTGCATGCAGACTAGGAATTAAGTAATACGAGGGGGAGAAGCTAGGAATTTATCATTACCACAAGTGGATGACATGCTAGGAAGTATGAATCAGAAAAAACTATTTTGCTTCACGCTAGGAATTAATCCAAACCAGACTAGAGCTATACATGGTATTATGTTGACTCAACAAGTGAAGAATGAAGCCGGAAATGGAAAATATTAATATAAGTGTATAATTGTGGTAATGGTAGTTTGTGGGGGTGTAAATTTTATTTAGAAACATAAGGGTATGAAAAGAAATCATTGGGGATGCTAATAGATGGAGTCTAAGGAAAGGCATCTCTAAAAAGTGAATTTAATCCAGTCCGTTGATTGATTTTTTATTACTAAAAAAATAATACCTATCTCATTAAGTTTTAGTAGTTCAAACTTTAAATGTGTAGGTTATATTACCTAGGTTCTTCCCATTTTTTTCCATTTAAATTTCTTAACTCTATCAATAGTTGTAGTAATACAGTAGGCATATTACAAAGGTTATAATTCATGATTTTTCTAATAGAAAAATACACTGTTAACGTATTGTTTGTTTTACTCTTTATGTATTAAACTATTATATCCATTAACTATGGATGTATAGATGGTGCTCATTTGAACATAAGAAACACGTTTTCCCTCTGCCTTAAGTCTTTTGAGTTTTCTTATTATTAATAACTTAGTTTTGACTATATTTTTGTTCTAATTGATTTAGTGAATGAAATGTTTGAATCGTTATAGCTATTTGGCTATATTTGTGCCTTTGATCAATTTTGTTTTTTATTGCTAATTCACAATTATAATTCGGATTATAGAATGGTAGGATGGTGAATCCGAAACGTGACTGAAAATTAGCGAATCATTCAAACAGTTGAAACTGAAGCTTGGTTACAAAATTGGTACTGAAGCCGCTGGTGGGCGACAATTATGAAGTGCGTGGAGGGATGTCTCTAAAGTGCATAAATTGAGCCATTTACCGATGTGCCAAAATGAGCATGCATGACAATACTGAGGTGTATAAAACCAGAGGCTCTAGTTCTGAAGCCAAAACTTGTCAAGACAAACTTAACATCATTAATAAGAGGATGCTGCATACACTGAAGCAAAAACTTGTCAAATTCTGAGGCATAATGGGTGATTAAATATGCGTGGGTAGTTGTGCAGCATAAATTGAAGCTTCTAAAAAAATACAAAACAGGATATCAAATAAATAAACCGAGGCATATTAGGTGACTAAATAAAAGCATGCATGCCTAGCAACACCAGAATACATAGGTAAAAGTGACATTGCAAAGGCCTGAATGGGATGAACAGAAGGCGGTAGAGCCTGACAGCGATGTATACAGAAGGCATATGAAGTGGACAGAGTTTGACGTCAACATAGTAGTGGATCTAAACAAAGGCATTGTCTTGTAGATGGATAAATGTATGTTATAAACAAATCAGGTTTGCACGGGTGTTATGATGCATGGTATGGCTACGTCAAAAAGCTTTGCTCAGAGCTAGATTTCATGAGGAAACACTACTTCTCTTCAATTGAAGATTTTAGAGGGTATGGTTTCTTCTAGCTCTTTTATTCACTCTTTCTCGGACTGAAATACAATTAGCTTAGTAATACACACACTTAATTTTCATGAATCAAATTTTACTCTTCTATAGGATTTAATAATTTTAGAATGATGTCCATCCTTCCTCGACTTGGACATGTTCGTAGTACTCATCATAATTTGGAGTAATAATCATATTCGTCACATTGTAATTTATGGGTAATAATATTATAATGAAGTTTAACTTTGCCAGAAAATACGTGTTAAGTTTAATTCCTTATGACGTACTGATTTCAACTAAAATACAAACTTATTAAACATCATTGATTTGGATGACAAACAATTTCTATGTAGAACCCAACAATTTAAGGCCAACTGATTCTTAATACACGTCTGTAGATTTAAGTTATTTGTTTATAAGTTAGAAATTGGCTAGCATATTTTTTTAGAAATTAAATAAATTTATAAAAATCAACCAAGTTAACTACGTTTTATAAAAATTAACTAAATCTATAAAAGTTAACTAAGTTAAAATTAAAAGAGAATTTGAACAACTGTAATTTCATTGAATGCTTTTGATAATAAATGTACAGATTACATACGGCAGTATTTATATAGAAATACAAATCAGCTAATGGGCTAGTGGGCCGAGATGGGTAGACACAATAATGTACCCGAACTCTGTATTCAAAAGAAATAAAAGTCTCTACTTATACACAACTGCATAACTTTATTTCTCCTCTTCAAACCCATCTAAGGTTTTCTTACTCTCTCTCAATTGCGCCGCCATGAATTTTTTCTTCAAAAAATCCTCAGATCTGAGATGCAAAATCATGTTAGATCTCATAGCTCTAACTCTTTCTGTCCACCCTAGCTAGGATTTCTCTTACTTCATCATCTATGCTGCTATCCATCACTTTTAGGTCCATTCTTAGCCTTGAGAAGTTTTTAGCTGAGAGAGCCTTCGTTAAAATATCAGGACGTTGGTATGCTGCTGGAACATGGCGAACATCGAGCTTTCCTCTACTAATTTGTTCACGAACAAAGTGCAAATCGATTTCAATTTGCTGTGTTCGTGAATGAAGAACATGATTTGCAGAGAGAGACACCGTGCTAAGGTTATCACACCGAATTATTGGTCTTTTTGTCAGATTGATCCCAATTTCGTGAAGTAATTGTTCCATCCATACTAGCTTAGCTGTTGTACTCGCAACACATCTGTACTCGGCTTCGGTACTGAAGTGTGAGACCGTTGCTTGCTTCTTTGAGCACCATGAGATGAGATTGTCACCAAGATAGTTACAATAGCCAGATGCAGATCTTCTGTCGTCTGGGTCGGTAGCCCAGTCGGCATCAGCGTAAGCTTGTATATTTTTAACTCTTTACATGTATGTAGTGATATTCCATGATCAATTGTTCCTTTAAGATAGCCAGTACATGCTTAACCGCCTTCCAGTGCTCATCTCTGGGTTGTTGCATAAATTGACAAATTTTATTGACACTATAACATATCTCTGGTCTTGTGATAGTAACATACTATAGAGCACCTACTATGCTTCTGTATTGTCGATCATTAGAAATATGTTCTCCTTTGTCTTTAGAGAGATGTAGATTACTAGTCATAGGAGTGGGCAATGGTTTGCCTAAATCCATTTTTGCTCTGGCAAGAATTTCTGAAATACATTTCTTCTGTCTTAAAACTAGTTCAGTAGCACTCTTTTTATGACTTCTATATCTAGGAAGTAGTTTAAGTCACCCAGTTCTTTGATAGAAAAAATCTGATTTAAATGCTGGATGGTCTTGTTGATTTTGTCATCACTGCCTGTGATTAGTATATCATCCACATATACCAGTAGATATACTGTTTTTTCATGATTTGCTTTCATGTATAGAGAATTGTCTTACTTGGTTGACTTATACCCTAAGTTGATCAAAGTTGTTTGAAATTTTTCATTCCATTCTTGGGGTTTGCTTGAGTCCATAGATAGTCGTATGAAGTTTACACACTAAGCTTGCATTGTTATTTTGAATATAGCCATTTGGTTGTTCCATATAGACCTTCTCTTGTAGGTCACCATTGGGAAATGCATTGTTCACATCTAGTTGTTTAATTTTCCACTGGTTGTGTAATGGTATGGTCAGAATGATTCGTATAGTGGTTGGCTTTAAACAAGGGAGAATGTTTCATTAAAGTCAAACCCAAACTGCTATGTATACCCCTTTGCAACAAGTCTTGCCTTGTATTTTGCTACGTTGCCATTAGGATTTCTCTTTATTTTATATGTCCACTTGCTTCCAATAACATTTTTGTGACTGGGTAGATGCATTAAGCTCCATATCTTGTTCTTTGTGAGAGCATTATACTCCTCATCCATGGCTAGTTTCCAATGATCAACTTGACTGCTTCTTCATAAGTAGCAGGTTCCTTCTGGCATAAATGAGCTGCATATATTTTGATGCATATATTTTGGGTTTGAAGATTCCGCTCTTAGCCCTTGTAATCATATGATGTTCTGTTCCTGCAGGAATGCTTGCTTGATTATTGTCACTGGCACTGGAATGCTCAGAACATGGTGAATTGCTTTCATAACGTTCTGGACTTCCTTCAGGGTTGGAATTACTATGCGGTGAGTTGTTGAGATGATCACATGACTCAGTTGTACTATGACCTGGTCTGATGGAAGACAAAGTGTGTTGTGGTCCTGATGTTTCATCATCTTTCTGCCCAGTGCTCCAGTCAGTAACCTGAGGTATTGGTGGAATTAACACTTTTGCATTGTATATCTTCTGAGTGGTTTTGATTCCTTTGTCTGCAAAAGGAAAAATGTTTTCATTAAATACAACGTGTCTTGAAACGTAAATTGTACCAGTATTACCGAGACATTTATACCCTTTCTGATTATTAGCATAGCCTATGAATGTGCAAGAGGCAGACTTTAGACTTAACTTATGGGTATTATATGGCCTGAGACATGGGAAATACATGCAACCGAAGGTTCTTAGGCCTGAATAGTTTGGTTTTATATTAAATAACACTTCAATTGGGCTTTTATACAGAAGAACCTTGGTTGGTAGCTTGTTAATTAAATAAACTGATCTAGTAAATGCATCAGGCCAGAATTTCATTGGTAGAGAACCTTGAGCTAAA
This sequence comes from Allium cepa, assembly GCA_030765085.1. Classification (NCBI taxonomy): domain Eukaryota; kingdom Viridiplantae; phylum Streptophyta; class Magnoliopsida; order Asparagales; family Amaryllidaceae; genus Allium; species Allium cepa. Next base: position 612,142,281 of record CM060934.1, read on the forward strand.
AGTGTTAGACCAGTTTCCACTATATGTCTATGTTTTCTTTTTACTAGAACATTTTGTTTAGATGTGTGTGGGCAAGTAATTCTGTGAATAATTCCTTTATTTTGAAAATATTCCTTAAGAGGTTTAAATTCACTTCCCCAACCCGATTGAATGATTTGCTTTTCAGCTTGACTAATAAATTGAATAACTGCTTTGCATACCTCTAATTTAGCCTTAAGGAAGTATATCTAAGTATGTTTAGAACAAGCATCCACGAATGAAATGTAGTATTTGAATCCATAATCTGAATTTACTGGAGAAGGTTCCTAGAGTTCTGTAGCTATAAGTTCAAGTGGTTTATTATAAGCAGTAACATAATCTGTAAATGGTAATGTGTGACTCTTGCCAAGTTGACAACTTGTGCATATATAGGGAATAGAAATATTTTCAAAGGAAATATTATTATTTTTTAGAACATGTTTTACAATTTTAATATTGGTATGTCCCAGTTTACAATGCCACAAATCAAATACACTCTTTCTGCTAGTGCCACTAGTTTCTAAATTGTTGCACCATGATCTTTTATGAGCAAATTTTCTTGTATTTCCAAGATTGAATCTGTAAAGTCCCTTGTGCAACCTACCTTGTAACAGTATATCCTGATTTAATAATTCTCTAACAATGCAAAATTTTGGCTGAAACTCAAAGTACACATTGTTCTCATTGGCAAATTGTGAAACATTGATGAGATTCTTTTTAATTTGAGGAACTGTTAACAGATTATTTAAATATAGTTGTCTTTTATCTTTGATGCTGTCATTTCCAACATGAGCGATACTTATAGCTTCACCATTACCCATATGAATAGTTTGTGTACCTGAGTATTCTTTATTGTCAAGATTCAAATTCTGGACGTTGTTAGTCAAATGATTGGTGACACCTGAGTCTGGATACCATTCTTCACCGTGTATGTCTTTTGGTCTGGCAAGGGTGTCTGAATTCATTTGAGCATTTTGAGTGTCCTCGTTGTGATTTCTTGATGATTTCTTTAATTGAGCTACATTTGCATTTGGGTTGAAATTTCTCTGCATGCCTTGGCTTTGTTGACTATTACTACTGTAAGCATTGTATCTGAAATAGCATTTGCTTGCAATATGGCCAAAATTTTCACTTATTTAACACTTAACTCTGTTGTTGTTGTTCCACCTTCCACTTCTTCCTCTGCCTCTCTGGTTAAAGCCATCTCTGTTGTTTTGAACTTTTTCTTGATTCTTGGTTCTTGAACTAGAAGCATTGTTAATTGAGTAATATGATGCACTTGATTTTCTTTGTTCACCTCTCCCTTCATGAGCAAGAAGAGAGGAGTGAAAAAACTGCATGCTTGGCAGTGTCTCTCTTAATGAGATAACTGCAGTAACAAACTCATATTCTTCCCCAAGGCCATTCATTATGGTGAAGAATTGATCGGTTTCAGAAATTTTATGACCTGCAGTCTCCAAATGATCACATAATGATTTGATCTTGGTCAAATAATCCCTCATTTACATGTTTTCCTTTTTTAAATTTTGCAACTCTCTTTTGTAGTGCATAATTCATGCAATAGATTGTGAATTGAAGATATGCTCCACTGTTTTCCAAATTTCATAGGATGATCCACATCTAACAATTTGGTGCGGTAGATTAACACTGATTGATGATAAAAGCCATGTTGATAGTAAACTGTCTTGTCTCTTGTATTTTACATATTCTTGATTACTTATCATCTTGCCTTCTCTGTCTGCAGTCGTCATGGGTGGAATTCCAATGGTTCCTTTGATGAAATGTTCAAGGCCATAACCATTTATGGCAGTTTCAACTTGATATTTCCAAAGCAAAATGTTATTTTCGTCCAGTTGAATATTATTAAGGTGGCTCTTGGATTTTATCAGAGGGAAACTGGTGGTTTCAATGATAGATGTGGTAGTTGAATCATTATCTCCTCCTTCTGCCATAGTGGAAACAGAATTAAAGAAAAGCTGGGGGTATCTTGGCAAGGCACATTGAAGTTAGTATTACATTGAGTTTCAGTGTGCAGCTGAGAATAGAAAGACAGGATCAATGATGAGAAAATGATGCAGGGTTCTTCACTGATGGCAGAGATGCAGCCGAGGTTCAGTTGATCTCTGACTGGGCTCTCTGGGCAAGACACTCTTTAAGAAATCGATTCTTAATCGCTGCAGAGGGAAAAAGGAACGAATTCTCTTATGATGATATTTAATCTGAAGAGAACACACTAATCTGAAAATATTTCAGACGATGAGATCTCTTTGACGGAGTTCAATCGGTGAAAAATGATTTGTCGATGATGCCGTTAGGTTACGGCTCCGATACCATAAAATAGAATTTGAACAATTGTAATTTTATTGAATGCTTTTGATAATAAATGTACAGATTACATACGGCGGTATTTATATAGAAATACAAATCAGCTAATGGGCTAGTGGGCCGAGATGGGTAGACATAACAATGTACCTGAACTCTGTATTCAAAGGAAATAAAAGAATCTGCTTATACATAATCGCATAACTCTATTTAAAATAACTTTCAAAAAAATTAAACAAGTCTATAAAAATAACTAAGTTTATGAAAACTAATTAAGTTTCAAAAAGTCAACTAATTAATGAAGCTAACTAAGTTTTATAAAAATTAACTAAGATAACTAAGTCTTGTAAATAATTAATAAATTAAGTTTGTTTATAAAAATTGACGAATGTAACTAAGTTTTATAAAAATTAAATAATTTAAATGAATTTTATAAAACAATTAACCATGTTGATCAAGTTTTATAAAAATTAACTAAATTCAAAACTTAACTAAGTTAACTAAGTCTTATAAAATTAATCAAGCTTATAAAATAACTAAGCATATACAAAATTATTGATTACTTTAGACACTAAGTTAAAAAACTTAAACAAAGTTAACTAATTATTACAAAAATTAACTAAATTAACAATGTTTTACAAAAATTTAACTAAATTTGCAATATGTTATAAAAATTAACTAAAAAAATTAATGAAGTTAACCAAGTAAAGTGAAAATTTAATATGTTTATAAAATTAACTAAGTTTAAAAATAATAATTAAGTTTTAAAATTTTAACTAAGTTTATAAAATCGACTAAGTTAGTAAGTTTTATTTACATAAATTAATAGAAATTAGGTCAATTCATAAAAAAACTAAGTTTATAGAAATTATTAGGTATATAAAAATTACTAAGTTTATAAAAATTATAAGTTATAAAAAAAATTAATTAAGTTTATAAAAATAACTAAGTTTATAAAATTAGACTTCGTTTATAAAAGCTAACTAAGTATATAATAATTAGATTAAGTTCATAAAATCATTGTAAAAATTACTAAGTTTATAAAAATTAATTAAATTATTAAAAAGCTAATTAATTTTATGAAAATAACTAAGTTTATAAAATTAGACTACAATTTATAAAAGTTAACTAAGTTTTATAAATATTTAACTTTATTAACATGGTCGGTTACTAAGAAGGAGCTGGTTGTGGTTTCTATTTTTACACCTGTTCAGACCGTGTGTACTTCGATATTGTCGATGTGTATTTTAGGGTCGTCTTTCAATGGTGGATGCTTGCTAGGTATGGTTTTTATGTTTTCTGGACTGTATATTGTTTTGTGGGCGAAGATGAAGGAAGATTATGATGAAGATGCTCATGTTTTGAAGTTAGGTAATAGTGAAGTTCAAAATCCCTTGTTAAGTTATCAAAAATGATGAAAAGGATTTTACAATCAAATAATAATTAACGGTGTTTCGTAACAAAATTTTAATTTTGAGAATCTTTAATTAAAGTTAATTAGCACCGTATCATTTGAATACTAATTATGCAAATATGTTATTCCCTGTCTCTAGATGAATTTTATATTTTCCCCATTTTGAAATGTCGTTGTTTGCTTGCAACTTTTCGTACAAATAAAGTTGGGGCAAAGCCATCACATATAAGCCTTAGAGAAAACAATATTTGACGTTAATTTTCATAGTTAGGAATACAAAGCCGTTCACTGTAAGATAGTTGAAAACTTCTTAGTTGCAACCGAAACATGAAAGTTAAGCAAGGAACTTACTAACTGACCAATCAATAATTGATTGTTAGTTTTTGACTATAGATCATTTTATGCAATGTTTATTTTTCATAACAATCTACAAATGCTTGAGCTTCTTGATGATTGCTCATGTTCAATCACCACATCAAGCTCTTGATGTATGCTAGCTGCCAATACTAATATTTGAAAGATCAAAGAGGAAGTTAGTCATTTTGCATGAATATTTAAATCACGTACTTACATAGAAAAGCTTCTTGCTGATGATTTGTTGTGTCCTTATATATAAGATGCAATCCAACGAACATCTAGCAAGTAACTGATATATAAACTGAATTATAAACCGAATTATTGCCGAGTAGCCTTTCACTTTTTGCTTATCATTTTTTTCGCTTATTCTAATTTCATTTTTTCCTTGTAATTTGCAAATTAATTTATTACTTATTCTAACCTCTCTTTTCTCCTTATAGGATATTGGTGTAACGCTTGCGATTTTTCGTTGACGAAAAACCGAAATGTTATGGGTTTAAGAAAGAAGAAAAGAAAAAGAAAGAGGTAGAAGAAGAGAGAAAGAAAAACAGAACAGAAAGAAACAACAACAGAATCTCACAATTCGCAGCGGAACAACATATAATAAGTAAATGAATAATCTTTAAACAAAGAACTATATCAGTTATTACATCACATTATATTACATTACATTAAATCATCAGAGTGTACATCAACAAACAATTTTAAAACAGCGGAAAAGAATTACTAAGTACTAGTAATACGCCATGCCATCCAGCTTACCTCCTGCAACTCCTGAATTCCAGAATATCCTAATAAACCTTAAACTCTTGACTGCCCGTGTGGAAATTGGTGGGCACCCAGAGTTTAGGAAGGAAAACAATAAACTCCGAGTCAGTCATGTGACTGGTGCGAGAACTCAAAACAGTTTATTTTCTTTAAAATCAAAAATAGAGGAATATTTTTAAATCAATTTGCAATGCTTTTAAAAAATGTAACTACTATAAGACCTCCCGCCACACACACAATGCAAACGCAGACTTGGAGGAGATTTCTTCTTATGTTAGTCAAAGATGCTTGATACGCATTAAAATAAAACATTTGATATTATTACTAGTGCATAGTGTAGAAAATATTTCAAAAGTAGAATATAAATCTTAGCCAGCATAGGTACCATTATATTATGCCTACTAATAGCTACCATATTAGATGGAAGGTTCTACAACTAAAACCGTACAAGTCACGTATTGTTTTTTTGGATTTCCAACAAATGGTCAGGCCAAGGAACTTCCCATTGCCACATGAGAACGCCTCTGGAAGGACGTCCCCGAGAACCAAACCGGAACTCTACCAACACAAGGCCGGGTTACCCCTAACTGGGTAACTACTGACACGAGCACGCCATTCCCCGATCGTAAACGACCTTTCTCACGGGATCCCGATAACCAACAACCACAAAGTAATAAATTCATAGTAACCACATAGGTTAAATATCTGGGCTCCATACCATGATACCACCTCTATCCAGAAGGAAATGCACATACCCTAAAGGGAGCTACCCCTCATAACCTTGCTGCTTCTTTCCTGTTTTGACCATTCCGGGGTGTGAGGCTCGACGAAGTCACGTCCACAAAAACACACTTTATACAAAAAGCCGTGCTTTGGGTCAACAAATGATCATAGAAATGATCACCAAGATAGACGATCAAATAAATGATCCTATCACAAATAATCAACACAATGATCATTTACAGCTACACTCAGCATGTCACATTACCAAATTGGGAATATATCGCTGATAACTTCAACTATATAACCTCTGAGCTCGTACGTCTCAGAGAAGGGTGTAAAGTTAAGAGAATAAATTCTCCGCCACCAACAGAAATATATTTGAAAGAAATCGGCTTTACATCTCAATTTGTAATGTCAGACACACAATCCATACAAGTCTGTTCCGGGCTCGAACAGAACCGAAGGCACTTACAAAGAAGTCCTTGCAAATCCGGATATTCACTAATCACGTTCGGACTTCCCATCACATATGGAGTCTCTATACCGGGGACCAGTCGATGCAAAGACATTCGACAAGAAACCCTTTCGTTTTCGAAAATATCCGGTCTTCAACACCGGTCTTCGAATGCAATTCATAACGACGTATCACATATTCGAAATGGGTTATACGACCCCATGGTCCTTTCCCGGTTAACCCGAATAGTGAGCGCTTATTTTAAAAAAAATAAGTGTGGCATTCAATTTCAAACAAATCACAACAAATACCATTCAAAGGTAAATATTGATAGTCGGTTATTGAACTATCAATAGATATGCACACATCACCAGATTCCAAATAATTTTCCAAATTATTTATTTCCCAAAAATATCTTTACTAGATATATAGTTTTCACACTTCAAAAATAAATCAACATTTATTTTCAAACAAATCCCCTTTTCATTTATAAATTCCATAATGAATTTATATTCCCAAAATATACGATTTCAAATCTTCATTCCAATTTACCTTCAAAAAGATAAATTCTCAAAACGTTTCATTTCACATTGAAAAAACATTTCCTTACTTATTTATTCATAAGTAATTCACAAATTTTATTTATTTTCTATACTTGGAAAATATTCTATATACTTTAATCGAGATTAAGTATATATTTCATTCTTTAAGGAAATCATTCTCTTAAACATATTTATTTGGGCTAAAACGAATGTTGCGTAAAATATCGTTACGACAACCCAAAATCACTAGTATAGGGATTCGAAATTAAAATAGATATATAAATCCCAATACTATGTAAAACATTTCCTTTCGGAAATCATTTATTATAACAACAATATTATAATCCACTATTCCCTTTTATTTCTCGAAAACATCTATTTCAACAATAAATGTGGAAATCTATGGTTTCGAATCTCAACATATTTTAAAACATCGTTAGATCGTTTTAATACTAACATCACATTCAAAATAATTTCTTTAACTTATTATTCACTATTCAAAAACGTGAATATACCTTGTTAATAAATTTCATCACTTCTATTCATTTTATTTTAAAGGATTATTCACTGTTTAAAACGTGAATATAACTCCATTAATAAATTACACAATTCACTTATCAAAATAAGCCGTTGCGGATTTATAAAACAATGTTTATAAATTCTATTTCTATTTCTTTTATAACAACTTCCTTTTATAAATTTCCTTTATTAACTTATCTCAATTCATATCACAATGATATATTAAAAATTCATATTATAAGTCAAATACTTATAATTTATTTGTTTATAAAACCGTTCCTTTAAACTTCATAAATTTTATAAATCTTATAACTTATAAGATTCATTTATTTATCTTCAAAATTCATTCCTTTAATAACTTTATAAATTTTATAAACCTACTGCTTATAAAATTCCATTTATAATTTCACCGTTCATAATTCTATAAATTTCATTTATCTATGAAATTCATTCACAATTCATTCTAACTCTTATAAAAACTTCGTTTTATAATTCCAATATTTTAATTTACAAATATCAATTTGTAAATCTTTTATATAAATCAATTTATATCATTATTTTAACATCTTTAAACTCCTTTATAATTTCACCATTTTCTTTATAAAATAATCAAATTTTATAAACCCTATATTTAAACTTTTTTTCAATAGATTCAAAAATCCCAGTTTAAACTATTTTATAAAATCATTAATCCCATATTTTCAAAAATCAACTTTTAATTATATTTCTCAAAAATCATAATTTTATAACATTTAAAATTATAATGTTTATTTATCTATAATGGATCAATTCCAAAAATATTTTATAAACGTATATTTCCAAAAAATCACTTTAGAAATTCCTTAAAAATCAAAATCATATTTTAAACTTCCAAAATTGGATCCGATGATGCAACACATCAAATAGTCAATCACGACTTTCAAACATCATATATCACCCATGATAAACAATCAAATATCACAATATATGAAATCAAATAAATATTTGTGAGGAATCCAGTTGGATCCCTCCAACCTGTTTCCCTGCATCCACAGACATTAGCACAATACCAATTCCGTTTCAAGACGGAATATCGCGGTATATGGGATTTTATAAATATTATCCACTTACTAACGGCGCATAGGGTCTCATCCGCTATACAATGCGGGAAATCAATCAACTGCAATATATACATATGCCAATATATATATATTGCTATATATAATATAATACCAATTCCACTTCAAGGTGGAATATCGCGGTATATGTGTGTAATAAATAACCTCCGCTTACTAACGGCGTATAGGGTCTATTCACATCCAATATATATATATATATATATATATATATATATATATATATATATAACAATCAGCATTCAAGCATTCAATCAACACAGTCAATCAATTTTAAATCTAACTATTTAAAATTTAAATAAACAACAAAATTCCTTATGAGTGAGAAGTTCTCACCTTTATTCCCGTTTGCAATCCACTTCCAATTCAACTTGTTTTCTTCATTTATACCTTGTATAAATATTTACAAAATTTATTAATATTCGAAATAAATCGAATAAACATTTTCATTTGAAAATTTCAATTCATCAGCGATTTTATTTTAAACCAATTTTCTTCTTTAAAATTATCTAATCGAAGAATTAAATCTTAAACTAGAATTCCTTTAATAAATTTATTCAACTAATAAATTTAATTTCAAACTAGTGATTTAAATTTTTAACCAAAGAATCTAAATTTTAAACTAATTCCCTATTAATTTTAAACAGATTACTCTTAACAAATTTATCAAATAAAATTTAAATTTCAACTAAATTTACTTAAATAAATTTATTTAACTACAATTTAATTTTAAAACTAAATTTTCTTCTTTTAATAAATTATTCTTAGTAACACAAAAATAAATTTAGATTTAATTAACTCACCCTATAATTAAATTTATCCAACTAACTATTAAATTTCTTTTTCTTATCAATTAATAATTTTAATTGACAAATCTTAAATTTATACAAATTTTCTGGTTTCAAACTAAAAATCTGAATTCAAACTGATTTTTCTTTAATTAAACTTGTTTAACTAAATATTGAATTAAAACTAAACTTCCTTTTTAATAAATTAATCAAATACATATATTTAAACTCTAGGATTTTTCCTTTTCTCAGTTTTATCCATATAAATAATTCTCGTTTATAAATTTATTAAAAAATTAAATCTTAAACTACATTTCAAGAACTTACAATTAATTAAGAGGCATATATAAATTTCTCTTTACTGCAAATTTCTCTCTTTAACCTTACTGTATTATTATTTTTCTATACATATACTTTTCTATTTTATAAACAGGATTTGCTTTACTGTAAACATTTTTTTTTCTTTAAACGTATATATATATCTATATATCCTAAATTTAAATAATAAATAAATAAAAAAAAATTAGCAAATAACTTACTGTATTTCGCGTGCCCTAGTTTCACCGTGCGCCGCCCCTCCACCTTGTCGCGCACCCCAATTCCACGAAACCCACGCCTCCTCCAATCGAGGCCAACACGAGCGCCGCTTCATCTAATCGCGTCGCGCCTCTGCCTGATGCCGCCGACCTTCTTTGGCGCCTGCGATCGACCCACGCCGCTTCGTGCCACGCGAGTGCTCCTCTCCTTCCATCGCGCCTCCACCTTGAATCGCACGCCACTGCCTCTTCACGCGCGAGCACGCGCGCGTGCCGCGAGCCTTAGCGCCGCCATCGGTCGCGTCGCGACCATTTAACCTCGCCTCGTGCCGTGCGCACGCCATCCCCAGGTCGCCGCTTCTTGATAGCTCGAACGCCATTTTTTTTTTTCGTGAATTCGATTTGGGGGGGGGGGGGAGAAACGAATATTTCACGCGACCTTGTTTTGAATTTGTTTGATCGGCTGCGGCCATGAATAATTTTTGATTCTTGGCTTCGGCCATTTGATTTCTTCTGATATTTATTTTGATTTTTTTTTTTGAACGACAAGGGAGAGGGACATTTAAAATTTTCAGGAGCATGGGTTGCATGATTTCTATCGTGATGTTCTGCGTGATCGAAGGCGTAGGTTTAGGGAAGAGAACGTGATGTCGTTGACCAATTCAAATTTTAAATTTAAATTGAATCCGGTTTAATTTCGACGCGTTTTCTCGCCGTGTAATCACATATCAACTCCGAAAAATACGAAATTTGAAATCCGGCAATAATTCAATATTACGGACCCAATGGAACTGGTTTCGTCGAATTCCGAGACTGTGCCTCGGACGGCTATTTTTAAATATCGATTCAAACGATTAAATTTCAAAACTGAACAAATCACTTTCAAATTCAATTCTGAAGCTTCTATTATCTTCAGTATTATCAATATAAATTTTACAAGCCTTTGAAATATTTTTAATTGGCTTAAATCTGAAGATTCAAATTTTTATTCAACTTTCAATAGATTAAATTCTATAATTTAATCGCTAAATTCATTCTGATAATTTGAAATTCAATTCAAACCATCATTCAAATATTTAAAATTAATAAAATATTTTCAAATTAAATTATTCAAAATTCTGGATTGTTACAATTGGACTGTTGAAGAGGATGAGCTTGGACTTTACACGATTTAGATTTTGCTTTTTTTAGTATGCACTTTTGTAAAACGACTTTACCATCATATTTGCTTATAACATTGTGTATGAAATGTTATGTACGATTATTGTTTTTTTTATGAAGTTAGTGCAACTTTGATTATGTTTAATATATAATATGCTAAGGTTATATTTATTTGTGCTATTCAAATTAAGCAACGTTATCCAGTATAAGTTTTAACAGTCGGTATAAAAGTTGTATGGGTAAAATATTCAGGAGGGTAGGCAGCGTTTTTAAAACATTGTAAGTAACAAAAATTGCTGCGATAACTGGAGATATAACGACGTTGTAGAGGGGTTGTTAAAAAGTTAATAGACGTTTACCCATGAAGACAAAAGGTAAACACTACGATATATTATAGAAATGATGCGAAATTATTTATGAAACGCTGTAACAAATTTATAATAGGGTTTTATGAACGTTGTAATCAATTTAACTTAACGTCATATTAAACATTGTAAAACCTATACTAAACATGAATATCAATGTTATCGAAAACTTATCTTCTACAGCAATTTCGAACGGCTATTATACGTCGAGGGTCTACTATAGCTTGTAGGTAGATAGCATTCTTCATAATACAATGAAAAGATGTCGCCGCTTTTCTAAAACGCTGCGAAATGTCTTTTTTGTTGCAATATCCATAATTTGCAAGGCCAGTAATCTCAACACGTGTTCTTTATGCAATTGAGGGTCAAGGGTAACTTGATAAACTGGTTTGGCCAAACGAGGATCAGAAGATCCTTGTTCAGAATTAGTCATTATGTCGCCTAAAGATGGTTATGCGGAATTTGGAAAGTTCCCCTATGGAATATGCAAGTAAAGGTAAATCTTTTAGATCCCTTATATGTAGGATAGGAAGTTTGATGTGGGATACACGGAAGACCGGATTTAGATCCCTCCTTCTAGCGCCAAAATGTTAGAAAATTTCTTTGTTAACCCTAAAGAGTGCAAAGTAAGTGAAGCTTGGTTAAGATTAGACTTAAGTAGCCTTATGTAAACTTGCTAGAAATTTGCATGTTCCATATAGAAGTCACATACATGTCGAAATCATAAGTGCATGAGAGTCCAACACAAGTCATAAGTAAGAATCTTTACTTGATATGCTATGCAATATTAATTATACAATTCCCTATTTGCAAATAATCATAAACTTATAATAGGCACGAATAATCCCCAAATTTAGTTGACAAGTTTAAAAATGTAAGAAAGTAGTGAGAATGAATCGCCCCTCCCAAATTACCATTGGGTTCTTATTTATAAGGGTGGAGGCAGTCGGCCTAGCTACCATGTGTCCTTCGGCATTGTTGTTTTCCGGCTTCCTTCATTGTGTTGCTGACATGCGATATAAGTCTTCACATTAGTGAATTACAGCGTCCCTCTCCACATTGATGATTGACAATATTACTTTAAGCACCGATGACTCATGGCATCCTTCTCTAGATTGATGATTCAAGGCATGACGATTTACAGTATTATTGTTATATTGGTGAAACATGGTATCCTCACTTGCACCGTCGACGTTCGACATCTTTGATGGCACTGATGATATGTGACATCATTGCCAACTATGAATATCTGATACCTCTCTTACCCTTTGAAGCCTGACATCCTTTGCCACTTGTTCATGCTTTACAATAGATAGAATTGTTAAGGCCCGATATCCACAAAGTTATGATATACCCTCCATGCGATTATATATGCGATCCCTTTCAATGTTGCGCTATACTTTAATGATGCGGTATCTCCTTTTATCTGCTTTTAAGTTCAATAATCTCTTTGCTATAGTTTTTCAACATCTGTTGCTACTTGATATCACTTATGGTTGGCACGGTATCTCTTCCTTTTCATGCATTCGAAAACCCCTAAGGTTGCCAAGGACTTCAATCATCTCTTAGTAATTCTTGAAGTGCGATATCCCTAGAAGCTGGCTTGAGATACGATATCTCCTAATCTTCACATTTTCGACAACCCCCTCCCCTGGGTTGTTGAAGTTCGACATCTTCTAGAAATGTTTGAAAGATCCACCCCTTGTTGAGTGTTTTTCTGCTTTCCCTTCAACACCTTGTATTTCGACCTGCTTGTCTCAAATGTTTGATAACCTTATTTGTAGTAACAATATCGTTACCGATATATCGCACGATATTTGTCGATATATCGCTTTGATATTTGATGTAAAATACATAGTATTTTTTCAGAATACTGTTCGTCATTGTATGTATTGGACAAAATGTATTTACAAATAAATATCTTCACATTCTCAATATTTATTTATTGTATACGGTGAATGACAATATCTAGACCATATATTAGAAATCTCATTGCACTAATTTTTGGTTTTAACCATACAGTTTAGTGAAAACCCTACTTATTCCATTATTATTATTTTATTTTTCATGAAGACTTTACCAATAAAAACAAGATCATGAAAGAGCTACTTCTTTTTTTAATTGTTTTTTAACTATTTTAATTGGTAAGTTAGCTTATGAAAATTCATTTACTAGTTATTATGTGCATCAATAAATAAAAGTTGAAAAGCGGTAAAGTTATATATTTGACATATAGATATAAAATGAGCTAAAGTAGTAATTGGTATCAAATCGGCATTGCCTGTTAGATAAATTAAGCGAAAATGAAAACGACGAAACTATAAATATGAAAATTTTGAGAAAGTAAAACAGATGATTAGATGACTGAAGAAATAATGAATATAGTATAAAAATAAAGAAAATAACAAAGATGTACGGTATACGAATTTCATGGGTTTTATGACCCCATATTATGATTTGTATTTAGTAGAATATCTCAGTAAATGAATTATAATATGTAAACTATATGCAATTAGTATTTGATAGTAATTTGGAAATATTTATCCAAATATTTGAAAACTTAACATCAATGTAACATTATAACATAGTACAATATCGTCTATAACATGTTCTACACATATCCGATATTTTACCAATATTATCGCGATATTTTAAAATATCTCATATCAGTACTTGATCAATATGTAACCGACATCGATATTAACTACATGGGTATGTGCATTATAATAAAGTGTACATGATTTGACATGCCAGTGTATAGGTTCTGCAATTTACACTACGATGGACATGTTAGCCTCTCAAGTGTTCTATGAGCTGTCTAAATGAATATATATATATATATATATATAATTATAATTATACTTATGTATAATATAATATTATATACACACATACAAAAATATACAGAAATAATAATTATAATAATTTAAATATAATATTTTAGAATATATTTGAACAAATGTCTATTTATATTAAATAACAAACCATATAATAATTAATGTTACATAATATAAAAAAATTATATTCGAATTAGCGCTACAAAGTTGTGTATCAATTATTTTTTATATCTAATTTTTAAAATTTAAAAATATATTTACATATGTGCATATGCATATATATATATATACACACACACACTTTATTAAATATTTCCTGACTTTAAGGTCACGAAAGAAGATTTAATGTTTCTTAATTTTTTTTCCAGATTTTAAAATGATTTTTAAATTCAACAATTATAAAATAATTTTAAAAATGATTTAATTAAATTAATTAAAATTATAAAAATCATTTCTGAGATCTGAAAATTACGCAATCTTTGTACGTAAATTTTTTTTTGAGAAAAATGTGTGATCCTCTAACAAGAGAGGAGAGCACACATGGAATACTATATATATAACAAAATGATGGAGCTGCCAACATGCCTGGCAGGTGGCAAGAATAAGAACAAGAAAAATAAAGAAGAAGATACCCCTCAAATGAGCTCCGGCAAAGCCACCGCCCATTACACCCTAATATCGAGCTCCGGCAAGGCCACCGCCCAATACTAGGGCGTTAGAGGTATCTAAAAAACTAGACTCTCAAGAAAAAAAGTCCAAAGAGAAGAACACCAATAACAGAACCAAAATGAAGAGCTCCACACTGAAGTCCTGGAGTAGCCGAAGAGAAAAGACAGATGCAAACCGAATCCCTGAGAAGAGCTATCCTGAAAACCTGAAAAAAGCTAAAAGCTATCCAGCAAACCAGATAAGAGAAAAACCAGCAACCAACCTAAACCATACCTGGAACAAAACTAGAAAACAAATTAGAGTGAAACACATATATGTATATAAATAGAATTTATATACATATATGTGAGAATATAAACCAAAAAGAGAACTAAAGCAAGGATAATCTAAAAACAAACAAGAAACAATTTAGGAGCCTAAAATAGAAAGAGAATTATGATTAAAAGAATTATTAGAAACAATATAATTGAAGATAAGATTAAATGTGTTAATATTATTTCTAACCTTATTAAGATAAACCTTAAAGCAATTATTTTTGGCTAATTTATAATTAGGATTAGAAATCCACTTTAAGCAGAAATTTGAGATTAAAATTATCAGTTTGTTATTATGTTGATATTTATTATTAAAAATTCTTTGATTTCTTTCAAACCAAATGTACCAACAAGAAATAGTGAATAAAGTATCAAGCAAATATCTAAAATCTTTGTATGTAAAATTTTATAATTAATTTCAAACTATATTAAATATATGTACACACACATAATCAATTTCCAGTTAAATAAATATGAAATATAATAAAATTGAACATTCGTTGCTACCGAATTAATATTGTGCAAAATTTAAAATTTATTAATTTTAAAATGTTTGTTATATGATTTTTATCATTAAGATATAATATTTTAATTAATAAAATTCATATATATAATATTTTATTCTAATTTTAGGCTATGAGTTTAATGTTAATATGTGTACAATTTTTTTAATTAATTTATATGTAATTGCACTAATATATTCAACCATCTAATATGTGGTAAAACATCGATACACTAGATTCATAATATAATCTAATAATTTATAATATATTACAATAATAGAGAATAAAAAAATTGAATTAGTAAACGAATACCTTTCATCATGGCCTATAGATCTCACTTTGAAATGATGAAATGGCTCCTCTAATCAAATTCCAAGTCCAAGAGTTGTTGGTTCCCAAACTGCTTTACCACTACTAGACAGCAGGAAGCGACGACTCTTTTCCGACGGCTTCCGATAGGCCATCGGCGGCCGTCGGAAGCTGTCGAAAATTCGCGAATTATAGGGCTCAGTTGACCCTTCTTCTTCCTCATTCTCAGCACGAAAAGTTTTAATAAAAACTTCCAAATCCCTCCTCCAAGCTTCCAATCTTCAATTTCAAGCTTCCGGATCCTTCACGGCTACCTAATCAAATTCTATTACTCTCAATCTCAAGTTTAATCGCTTATTTTCGCCAAAAATCTAATTTTTACCCTAAATCTAGATTTGCATAAGTTGATAAATTAGGGCTAGACAGTAATTGCAATTGTTTCCAGTAGCGTAATAATGGTTTATAGAATCGCATGGTATACCTATTTCATATGTTATCGTGAAATTTTAAAGTGTACGTATAATTTGTGATTGTGTGTGTATATATAAACCATTGTATATGTGTTGTTTATACCATTGTATTATGTTAATTGGAATAAGACATGAGTTGCATAGCATCTTGACTTGTATAACGATAATTAATGCATGAGTCTAAAAAGAATTTGACTGTATTGGAAAATGATAACAATATTAAAGCAGCCTTATTCGATAAAATACACGAAACAAATGTGGTAAATTAATATCTTTCTGAAAAGTATAAAATTAGTAAAAAAATTATAAACTACTTTTTTACGTCCCTTAGAGATTTTTTGGCCCCGTCCGACGGGTGTTATACATGATCATTATATAAATTGATTTTTGTCACAAAACGACCATTTATATTCATCTGGTACAATGCTTGTTGGATTTGTCCATTTATTGGATAATTTATAAACATAGTAAACAATTACATTTCGCACGGTATTTCGTTTCAAACGGTTCCCAAAATTTCACGTCACTTTTCTTTCTTGTTTCCTTCGTACATGCATTTGCGTACAATGCTGGAAACAAAAGGAAAGTGCTATCCAAATTTTGTTGAATCATTTAAAACGAAATGCAAGTGTTTAATGTGTTTGTAATGGAAAGTAGGATGGCCGACCAGAAAAAAAGATAACCATAAACCAACATTTCTATATTGTATTCTTAAGTGGTGTAGAATTAACGTGTACAAGTTTTTGTATCGATATACTAAAAATAAAATGTGAATTCGTAATATGACCAATATTAATTTTTGAATTTGTGACATATTTTTCCAAATGGAAAAATGATCGATTACTTTGTTGATCAAAGGAGATGGATGTATCAAAAAAGAGGGTTGAGAGGCTCCATAAAAGAAGATTTTATAATGGTATAAACGTATTTGTTGAATTTGTTTTAAGTAATAAAGAAAACGATGTAGAAATTCATTGTTCATGTAGTAGGTATAAAGATTAGAAGTATTTGTTACCCGATATTGTGAAAGTCCATTTGTGCAAAAGCGGTTTTGTGTCGGAGTATTATGTTTAGGATCGTCATAGAGAAGTTGTAACAAATACTTCTACAGAGTCTGAATTAGACATTGTTGGTAATGAAATTGTTATGACGAACCATATAGAAAATATAATTGAAGATGCAACACAATCAATGTTCCCCACGGTTGAAGTTGACGATGATAAAAATGTTGAAGAACCAAATATTGAAGCAATTTTTTTTTATGATTTACTGGATGCTGCTAAGAAACCTCTTTGGGATGGTTGCAAAAGTGGCACCCAGCTATTAGTAACCGCAGAATACATTGCGATGAAGTCAAAATAGAACATCAGGGAAGCCGTATTTACAGCCGATGTACAAGCTGCAAAAAAATATACCGTCCAATAGTTTAATGTGCGAAAATCACTATGAAGTTAAAAAAAACTTATATCGGCTTTTGGTTTACCTTATCAGAATACAGATACATGTTTAAATGGCTGCATGTTATTTTGGAAAGAGGACATCACTCTTAGGAAGTTTAGAATATGAAACGAGGAAAGGTACAAACCAAGAAAAAAAGAAGGGAAATGAAGTTTCATATATGCATTATTTGCCCATCACTCCCAGGCTTCAAAGATTATATGCATTTTCTGTAACTGCATCTCATATGAGATGGCATAGTGTGTAAACAGAAGAATAGGGTATGTTGACACATCCAGCCGATGGAGAAGCATGGAAGCATTTCGACAAAACTTATCCCAATTTTGCAGTGGAGAGTCGTAATGTTAGACTTGGATTATGTACGGATGGTTTTTCACCATTTTCTCAATTTGGTACTAAATATTCATCTTGGCCCATTATCATCACACCTTATAATTTACCTCCATGGATATGTATGGAAATGCAATATATGTTTCTTACTGTTGTCATTCCTGACCCTTACGATCTGACACAAGGAATCATTTTTTATTTACAACCTTGATTGAGGAGTTAAAACACTACGGGACGAAGGATTAGAAACATACGACGTTTTAGAGAAAAAAAATCGTATATTTGCTTCTTTGTTGTGGACTATAAGTGATTTTTCTGCCTATGCAATGCTTTCAGGATGGAGTGCATCCGGTTGTCTATCATGTCCATATTGCATGGAAGAAACATGGGTGTTTTCTTTACCAAATGGTAAGAAAATTTCATGTTGTGACTGCCATCGATGTTTTCTCTATATCAATCATTCCTTCAGAGGAGACGAGAAAAACATTTTAGCTAATAGAGTAGAAACCAAACACCTACCAACGATATGGTCAAGCGAAGACATATACGAACTTGTAAGGGACTATCCAAAGATATATGAAACTGGAGTGCAAACAAAAATTGCAGGCATATCGATTATTCATGATTGGTGCAAACAAAGTACATTTTGGAAGTTGGCTTATTGAAAACATCTTCTGCTTCGTCATAATATTGATGTGATGCAGAACGAGAAAAATGTCTTTAATAATGTTTTTAACACAATTTTGAATGTCAATGGGAAGACTAAGAACAATTTGAAATCAAGACGTGATATACAAGAATTATGCAAAATCCAGAGCTTCGTATGAAACCAAATGACAGTAAAAAACCAAAGCATGTTACGAGATAGATAATAATCAAGTTAAAGTTATGTTAAAATGGGTGGAAAGATTAAGATTTCCTAATGGGATTTCATTAAATCTTCATAGATATGTTGACTTTAACAACGGTAGATTTAGCGGAATAAAAAGTCACGATTGTCACATAATGATGGAAAATTTATTACCCATTCTATTCAATGAACTATTGCCGTTAAAAGTTTGAAAGATAATAACGGAGCTTAGTCTGTTTTACAAAGAGCTTTGTTCGACTGCTTTAAAAGTGCAACGTTTACGTAAATTGAAGAAGATATTCCTATATTGCTCTGCGAATTGGAGAAAATATATCTGCAAGATTTTTTTAATGTAATGTAACATTTACTTATTCATCTCCCATCTTAAGCATGACTTCGAGGTCCTGTGCAAAATGAATGGATGTATCCATTTGAGAGGTATGTAATATGTTACCTATTAATTTAATTACATTCGGAAGTTAAAGTTAATGTAAATTAATTTTACATAGATAATTGAATCATCTGAAGAAAAAAGTAAGGCAAAAAGCACGAGTTGAAGGTTCGATATGTAAATCTTACATCGAAGAAGAAGCTTCGTTCTTTTTCTCTCACTATTTCAGTGACCATGTGAATATATCATTTGAAAGTGTTCCATGTAATGACGAAAGCGACGAACAAGAGTTCTTTCAAACAATGTTATCTATTTTTAGACAACATGACCGACCTTCTGGAAATGTGTAGAAGAATGACTAGACGATAGAGATATTCATGTAGCACACACACACATTCTTCTAAATTGTGCTGAGGTTGCACCATTTGTTAGATAATCTGAAATAATAATTTGTGATTTATTTATTTCTATAACGCAACCGCGTGTAGAACTTAATGCAATATTTTGTTTGTATATGCAGTATTTATGAAAGTGAACATCCGCACGGACATCTCAGTAAAAAAAATTCTAAATGGTTCTCAAAATACTTTTATGAAGCGAGAAATTATGCAGTTGACGAAGGTTTGAAACATCTTGCATTGGGACCAAAAAAAATTTCAAGACATATCCAATATATTCCATCAATGGATGTAAATTTAACACCAAAGAATACGGTGCAGAAAAATTAAATAATAATACAGGTATATTTGTTAAGGGTAGTGATGATCAAAAAAATCACGTAAACGATTACTGTTGCATTTTAACACAAATTTTGCAACCGACATATTTCTCACGACCCACGGGGGAGGTGTTTCTGTTTATATGCAATTGGTTTAGCAATGTTTCAGGTTCTAGAATTAATGTGCACAAGGATTATAATCTTATTGAAATAAAGCACATATCGCATTATCATAAGTACGATCCTTTTGTACTAGCCAAACAAGATTGCAAGTTTATTATGCTCCTTATCCGCCTTTAAAAAAAGATAAAGCAGATTGATCGGCGGTTTTTAAAACAAAGGAAAGATTTACGTTTGATGGGAAGAATATTCCAGACGAACAAGCTTATCAGGCAGATCTTGAGCAAAATAACGAAATAATAATTACAGACGATCATACTGATTTTGGACCTCTGAACGATGAAATTTTGGTAGAAACATTCGAGAGTAGGAAGGAAAATAACGTAGATATGAGACCGAATCTGAACCAGAAGACGATGAAGATTGATGTAAATGATGAGATTTATTTTGCTAGTTATGCAATTGATGTAATTGATGAGGTTATGCAATTGATGAGATTAAGCAATTGATGTAATTATGCAATTGATGTAATTATGTAATTGATGTAATTATGTTGAATTCTTGGTGTATTATGAAGTTGATGTCATTGATAAGATTTATTTTACTAGTTATGTAATTTATGTCATTTATGAAACCGAATCTACTTATCGTCATTTACATCTTTTATGGCATTGCCATTTCTGTCATTTATTTAGCATATGTTAAAAATACAATGTATTCTTCTTATCGTCGGAATATGAGACCTAATCTGAATCAGGTATACTTTGCACTTTACGTACTTTATATCATTTATGTCATTTAACTAAAAAATATATTTCATTATCATGTTATTTTTCTCTTTTAAAATGATGTGTCTGTGACAGATAACATGTCGTCCAGAAGGAGGAGTTTTTCCCATTCTTTAGGACGTGCTGACAGCGGTCCATCGCAATCGCCACAACGACCTGTTGTGTCTCCAGTACCTAGAGCGGAGGGGTAAGTATTAAACATTTTTCAGCATCTTAAATATTTTGTGTACGATATACTAATCTATATTATATTTAACACAGGTGGTTTGAGCTACAGCCATCAGCTGTAGTTCTATTAGTTTCGAGAGAGGCGTACAAAAGTAGGATGTCGGCTTGTTGATCGAAGTGGGATAATATCTCTCCCCACATCCTGGAGTATATTTGGCAGGATTTCATTGTAAGTATAATCTTCTGTTTTCCGTTCTTAATTTGATTTTGTCGCTTATTTGTTGTTCATCTTTTGTTGTTTAATTTTTGGTTGCTTGTTTATCATGAAACGTAGGCCGCAGTAGACATACAATCAGATGACCTACAGTTGGTACGACATTACTAGATGCAGAATATGAGGAAGAACTACAAGGATTCCATGTTGACAGTGAAGCATAAAAGGCAGAAGCCAAACTGGATGAGGAAGAGTGTGTGAGAAAGGTGGCTGGTACATTAGGAAAGTGACGAAGCGAAGGAAAGTGTACTAAACTTTTATTAATTATTTGATTGATACGTAAATATCAAAAAATATTTGGTAAGAATATTGTATTAAATTTAAATGTACAGGCAGAGTTGGAAAGAAACTCTACAAATAGGAACAAAAATCCAGTCACTCATCGAGGAGGGTCAACGTCGTTCCAGCAATATCGCTAGGAGTTGATAAATTTATTAAGTGTGAATTGTAAATAGTTATTGTGCTATATAATTTGACTATACAATAATAGTACATAATAATCAATTTCAGAAAGCTGAGGCGCAGGGTCTCGTGTCATATATGGATGTGTTTACCCGTTCTCATGCCGTAGAGCATGCAAATTCAAACCGGACAGTTTCATATACATGGCACAACGATAAATCGAGAAAGAGCCATGTAAGCATATTTTAGTTTATATACTATTAGTAATTGTTTTAAATGTTAAATTATAATGAATTAAGATATCATGATATTAATTTTGACTGCATTTTTGTTTGTTCATACAGACAAAGTTTATGGAATAGCGCCAGAAACTTCTGAAAGATACCGGTCGAGAGGAGCTGAAGACGGATGAGGAGGACGTTATTTTTGAGTCAGTCATGGATCCACCGTCACGAACATGCGCTACGGCTTTGGCAATCAAGTGGTAATGAACAAAATATTAAAATATAACAATTTAATAATCTTCTAGTTCTAAAGAACTTCACATCGCTTTAGTTTTAGTAATAAGTTTTTAGATATAACAATTAACACCTTATGTTCCAACTTTAATAGTAAGATTATAGATTAAATTAAATAAGTATTGTAGGTCAACAGATAGAGGAGAGCCAGCCAAACGGCTGATATCGATCTAGTAGAGATTGAAGAGTTGAGAGCTAGGATGACACAGCTGGAACAGCAGAACCGTCGTCAGGCCATTGAGATGACACATCTGTTGAATTAACGTATTATTGAGTACATGCAGCAGTATGGTGGCCGCTTTCCATCCTCTGTTGGTTCGAGAGGTTCTAGAGCTGATTGACCGGAGTGATAGGTATATTTTTTGTTTTGTGTCATTGTTTAGTTAGTCTGGATGATACATGAAGTTGTTGGAGTTGGATTCGAAATGTTATGTATATTGTTTGATGATACATTTTATGGTAGTAATTCTGACATTTAGGAGTTGATGGTGAGGAGTTGGTGAAGGATTGATGTATATATTGTACAACTAGATGTTTGTAAATTATGGTAGCGAAGTTTGGTTTGATTTTATATGAATTATGCTTGATTTATTTCTTTATGATATTTAATTATCTTTCTATTTTGATTTCATATTGAATATCGGAGTTGGATATATTGAGTTGGGTGAAATATATTGTGTTTATGGATTGTTGATGAAAGGCGAAAGCGTAGAAGAAATTCAGAAAAAAGTTCTACGTTTTCCGACGACCTGTAGGCTAAATTTTACAATGTTTTCCAACAACTCGAGATGGTAATTTTCCGATGGCTCCTAACGACTTTCGGCACACAGCGGATCGTCCACATATCTTCCAACGGTCGTCAGAAGTCGTTCGAAAATCAGACGACGGTGTTTGTCGGGAATCGTCGGAAATTCTGTTCACCGATGGATTTTTTGCAGCGGTTATTTCCGACGGCTTCTCACAGCCGCCGACGGACAAGAGCCGTCGGAAATTGATCTGATTCTTGTAGTGTATCATCGACGATCAAATCGAATTTTTTTTGATGTGATTTGAGCTTGGATTTATTTTGGGCTCAAATGGGTTTTACTATTCGAAATTTGCAGAAGGAGAAGATGGAAAAAGTATCAAAAAGAATGGTGTGGATGGTGGCATATAAATATAAAGTCAAATGGAGAGAAAAATGGATCTTATCCTTGTCTCTCTCTTACCAATTTCACTCTTCTAACCATTCAAAAGCCTCCCTCTTTTAACAATATTTGGTTAGCCTATCGAAGCTATTTTGGTCGAAATTTGCATGCTCCATATGAGCCTCATAGCCAATTCCACACCGGACAAGGTTGTTGCATTTAAATCTAAATTTAAAACCGTACCAATATCGTTTATCGATTAATATATTTTTAACTATTATAAATACATTGTTAGAGTTGTTCAACACATCAAATGCTAAAATTTATTATTAATATTTCATAAATATTAATTAAACTAATTAATTTATAATAATTACAAATTAATTAAATCAGATGATAAATGAAGTATTCATTGTTTCGGTAGTCATACTATTTGGTGTAAATCTGGTCAACGACTAACACCGAACAATTCAAATATTAACGTTCATACGTCACTTAACAAATAGTGTAACATTATGAACAAATTTATCGCTTATTTGGTTTTGGAAAAATCCTATTTTACTTTATTAAGCGTTACTAGATCGTGATAATTATTTATGCCAATTCTCTTCGTCAAAACTAATCACTTTGGAATTATGGAATTCAGTAATCGTCAAAATTCCAACATCACCCATATTCAACTTTATAGTCCATACACAAAGTCCTTAGTTCAATAATAATAATTATTATTAATTGAAATGCTCTCGTTGGAGACTTTGGCTTTGAATTGACTTTAGTTGACCATAATACTAACCTCATATAATTGAGAAGACGAATCTTCTCTTGAATAGTGTTTCGCTTCCATTGCCTCCACTCGACCCAACTGTAGTTGTTTAATGGACGTTGAGACGACCGTCCTACATCTCCGTTACCCAATATACATATATAATGCGCTGTGCATGTACCTGGTTGATGTAGGACTATAGCCAAGGGAGGGTGTAAAAAATAAAAATCCAAGCGTAGAACCCATACCATATCTCACATCGTATAGATAAAATATAGTATAATAACATAGATGTAAATGAGCGAGACAGTGATATAATCAAATGAACTATAAGTAAGAACATTAGTGTGCATCAGGTTCATAAATTATAGAAATATCTGAAATAATAGAGTTTATACATCGCAAATCTGCAAAATAAACTCCCAACTGTCTCCGAAGTAATACAAGTACTGGTATAGCTTCACAGTACTGCACGGTGGAATATAAATGATAGTAAGCTCTGAATATAGATATATGAAAGCGCAGCCTCCGCTCGTACTCTGTATAGCTCCATGCACTATCCAAACCTATTATCTTTAATCTACATATTTAAGAGTATCTGAGATAATAAAAAGCAAAAGATAAAATCTCGGGTCATACAACAGTCTTGTGTGAGTGATACACCATCTCAAAAATACTATAGAAATCGTGTATAATAAATATGGGTATAGAATATGAAGAACCATACTTGACATGTTCCTGCATCCAAAGAGTTAGAACATAACAATCGATATATGATAATTTTCTATCACAACCATATAAGTCTACTACAACCGAAGTACAATGTCTAGTGCCTAGGTATGCGTTCGAAAATACGTACATCGTGTAATACCTTAGAGTGATAAACAACTACGACAAACATAACATCTATTAAACAGTCATCACCATTACTCATGTGCATCGGATTAACTCGTGTATGGCACAATCGCAAACCAGGGACCCAATCGAAAATCCTAGATTCATTGGTTTGTTAATATGATTTTTATTTTTTCTCGATTTTGTTTTTATACATGTAATTTGTGATTTAATAATGAAAATGATTTGTTAATATGATTTTTCTATAAAAAATGATTGCATTTTAAAAGTTCAAATTAAATTATGGTGTAATGCCTTAGAATGAAGGCAAGAATAACATGTTGCAAAGGACGTGTTAGTAGAGATTGATTGTGTTTTAATTATTATTAAGGATTTGTCCTCTACATCCCTATTCATTATTTTCCAAATCCCTATTCAAATCTATAGTCCAAACACAAAGTTCTTAGTTCAATAATAACAATTATTATTAATCGAAATGCTCTCACTGGAGACTTTGACTTTGAATTAATTTTAGTTGACCATGATACTAATCTTATGTAATTGAGAAGAACAATCTTTTCTTAAATAGTATTTCGCTTCCATTGTCCCCCGTCGACCCAACGATAGTTGTTTGATGGACGTTGAGACGATCGTCCTACATCTCTGATACCCAATATATATGTATAATACGCTGTGCAGGTACTTGGTTGATGTAGAACAATAGCCAAGGGCGTAAAAAAATAAAAATCCAAGCATAGAACCTATAGAATATCTTACAGCGTACAGATAAAATATAGTATAATAACATAGATGTAAAATGAGTGAGATAGTAATATAATCAAATGAACCATAAGTAAGAACATCAGTGTGGATCAGGTTCAAAAATTAAAAAATTCTGAAATAATAGAGTTTATATATCCCAAATCTTCAAAATAAACTCCCAACTATCTCTAAAGTAATACAAGTACTGGTATAGCTTTATAGTGTTGCACGGTGGAATATAAACGATAGTAAGTTCTGAATATAGATATATGAGAGCGCAGCCTCCTCCTTGTATTCTGTATAGCTCCATGTGCTATCCAAATCTGTTATCCTTAATTTACTTATTTAAGAGCACCCGAGATAATAAGTTGTAAAACATAAAATCTTGGGTAATGCAACGGTTTGGCGTGAGTGATACACCATCTCAAAAATACTGTAACGTGTATAATAAATATGGGCATAGAATATGAAGAACCATACCTGACATGTTCCTACATCCAAAGAGTTAGAACATAACAGTCGATATATGATAATCTTCTATCACAACTATATAAGTGTATTACAGCCGAAGTACAATGTCTAATGTCTGGGTATGCGGTCGAAAATACGTACATTGTGTGATACCTTGGAGTGACAAACAACTACGACAAACATAGCATCTATTAAACAGTCATCACCATTACTCATGTGCATTGGATTTACTCGCGTATGGCACAATCGCAAACCAGGGACCCAACCAAAATCCTAGCTTCATCGGTTTGTTAATATGATTTTTATTTTTTCTCGATTTTGATTTTTATACATATAATTTATGATTTAATAATGAAAATGATTTGTTAATATTATTTTTCTATAAAAAACGATTGCATTTTAAAAGCTGAAATTAAATTATGGTGTAATGCTTTAGAATGAAGGCAAGAATAACATGTTGCAAAGAAGGACATGTTAGTAGAGATTGATTCACACAAAATTACTAGTGAGTTTTTTATGTGTTTTAATTATTATTAAGGATTTGTTCTCTGCATTCCTATTCATTATTTTCCAAATCCCTATAGCAGTGCATACCCTACACTATTTTGCTATTCAGAAAACATAGCATACGACATGCGAGAATCAATGCCTTGCTTCTTTGCCTGGTTGAAATCAAAGAAGCATCCAGTTCTTTTCTTTTTCCATCAAGAAAAGCTTAACACACAAGGAATCAGTATCAATCCTTGCAATAGGAAGAGATAATTAAGGAAAAGCAGGGTGATTCAACATTTATCAAAAGCACGGTCTTTACACAACAACTATAAAAAGGCATCTTGGAAGCTTAGCTGCCAAGTGATATACAGAATCATCACTTTACAACTACAAATTCGCTTCGTATAAAAATGTACGCCAACCCGCATTTCTCCGGTCATTATCAAACAAACTATCCATTCAATATCATATATGGAGTCATTTATGCTGTTTATTACCATCGCATTTGTACTTGCTTTCTCATCGATAGCTACTGGAGACGATGCTGTAGGCAGTGGAGGAATGTTATGTGTCAGCAAATGCGACACATGTCCAGTAACATGCTCAGAATCACCGCCTCCTCCTTCCCAAATTTACATCATTCCTGATTCTCCCCCGCCGTCACAATCACACAAATATTCTCCATCGCCACCAGTAGAGTCATCACCTCGTCCGCCTGCCCCAAAGAGTTCGTCTTCTAAACCTCCTCCGACTAACGAAGAACAGTCACGAGGAGGCCTTTCGTATCCCTACTACTACTTTTACACTGCGTCCGTATCACCTTTGATTGTTGACTTCAGCCTGTTGATTCTTGGGTTGGTGGTGTGCTTTTCAAGGCTGCTTTGATTCACATATTTGGATAGTGGATGATGTTGTTTTAGTTGCTTTTGTTTTGGTTTGGCGTTGTTACTGTTTATGTATAGTTGTCGGTGTAACGCTGTTTGGGCGTCCATTGATTATGTTGCTGTTTAAGGTGTATTTTTAAACCGAATCTGTATAAAATATATCGTTATTTTAACTCTGCAATTCCTCCACGTATAATCATTCCACTTCCTTGGTTCTTAACAAACTCGTTACCGTCGATTCCTGGTTAAAAGAAGGTGCATAACTAGAACAACCGGACCACTACTAACCAAATGAGAACTTCAGAACAGGCTTCCAGTTTATAAAACGAGGTCCGGATCAAGCTATAACACACAAGATAAGATGACAGCCCGTAATCTATTCAAATCCAACCTCAAAATGTTTTCATCCCTTTTTATTTTAGTTTTCGCGGGACAAGTAAAATCATAGGAATCGACATCACCTTACACCAGCAAGGTTGTAGATTGAATTTTTTGTACACACCGTCCACGTTATTATTCATATAATTCACTTGAAATATGAAAGTATAGTACATTTCTCCACAATTTTCACGAGTTTTTGAGTTTTAGATAAAGGAAAGGAAGGTTAAAGCTATATAAGAATCGTTAAGCCAACGACTAATACAATTTAATCCATCAACCCATTAAATCTAAAACTGTTAAAGCAACAATAAACTGCATGTTATCTTATTTTTAGTTAAACTAATGTACCAATATGATAAGTACCATCGTCTAGGTGCTTAAGTGAATCAGCTTTGTTGCGAGAGGTCACGTGTTTTCTGTGGGACCCACTTTATGCCTACATCTTATGCACGATGTCAAAAGCCTGTTTGAAGTGTTGTTTGACGATTTCATGAAACTCTCTATCAATCTTCACGAACTTCTGAATCATCAACTTTGTTCTTCCACAGCTCCTTCATTTGGACTCAGAAATAAACTAATACCAGTGCAAACAGTTTGAAATCACGAAGCTAACCACAAGACGAGCCGAAGCGAATGATTCAAGACGACCAGTTTGGCCGTTTTAGGGTCGGTACCTACCCACCATGACCTTGGAGTCATACTGACCCGTACAAAAGTGATGATATGACACCTTATTTCATTAAGAAACAGTCTATGGTGTGGAAAATGAGATAGAGATCTTTTGTGTGAGATTTTAGGCTCGCTACCTCTATAAATAGAGCGGTAGAGCTCATTTTTTAGTATCTTTTGGCTTTTATTTTTTTCTTTAATTTCTTATAATCTCTGCCGAAGTTATATCGACTTCTAACGATACCAAGCCGTAAAAAATTCTGCCTGTAAACAACAATATAATCAATGAAAACTTCAAGTAGACGTAGGTAAAAATACACCAAACCACTATAAATCTGTATGTATTTTTTGTATTATTTTTCTTCACTTTACATTCTCTACTGACTTTTGTGCCATTTTTGTTCAAATATTGTTTTAAAAAGATTTTTGATCTACTTTAGGAAGAATAATTGTATATAAGAAATGCAATATCTAGCCATTTTTATTTTTTATGCAAATTCAACTTACATCCTAATCTCTCTTATTTATTCTATTTCTCATCCTACATCATCTTATTAATAAGCCACTCATGAATTTACTTAGCTGAAAACTCAGGGCCTCATGATCTTCGCTCAGTCTGTAGGTGCATAAAAAAGAAAAAGAAAACAGTCTTCACTAATGGTGCGAAGAGCATAAAAAAAATCAATTTAGTTTTTTGTAAATTTTAGTTGAACAGCATTGAGAAAATTTAAAGTCAACAAGATTTAAGGAGAATGGACACTTGTGAAAAGAATAAATAGCATCAAATTCAAGTAGACACGGTGATCCCACCCAGTTTACTATTGCCTACTTCAATAATGTTTCAGCGAGCATTTAGCCGTTCTACTAAAAAATTAAACTTGCAATTTATATTCATCTTTTTTCATTCACAATCATTTGGAAATTTTTTAACAACCAAAATTTCAACAACAGCTTTTCTATTTACATTCAGCGAGGGACAATCGAAACCCATTCAACACCTTGTTTCTCTCGTTCATTGCAATTCTAAACAAACTATTCATCTCATTCCTCAAACCATCCAAACCCTCCATCAAATTCCCCACCGCTGTTTCCGCTTTCATCAACGTTGTCCTTAACCTTTCTTCCATGTCCAGATATTCCATCATTTTTTCCAACTCCGTCAAACTCGCATCCACATCCTCAATTTCTGCCACTCGACCACTCTTAGTTATCCTCATCGCCGCCGCCAGCACTTCTTTAAACGCATCAGCCCAACAGAAATCGTTCGAAACCCTAATATTCTCCAAATCAAAACTCTCTCCTAAAGCCGCCGCTACCAGTTCAGTAACCAGTTCCGAAACGGCCTCAACAGCGTACAACGCGCGCCCCATTGCGGTCGTTTTTAAATTAGGCGTGCGGACAATATTGGATTTCAAGCAGGACTTTGATTTTCTCTTCCATTCGTCGATTGAAGCACGAGCTTTGCTCGTCATCTCTAGCGTGAGATTTCCTCCAGCGACGACGTGAACGGCTAGGCTGGCGTGTAGGCGTCGGCGGGAGATCTGGTCGATGGCGCAGGAGAGGGAGTTGATTTTGTCGAGGAGAGAGACGGAGAAATTCAGATGCGATGAAAGGGATTTGGTATCGTGTTCGGATCTGGAGAGGTTGGGATCGGATAAGAAAGTTGAGAAAGTGGATATGGTTGACGACAGAAGTTGGATGGCTGCGATGAGGAAGGCGATGGAGTTGGACGGCTGAGATTTAATCAGCGAGTTGAAGCGTTGGATCAAGACGGAATCAAAAGGTTTGGGTGGTTTTCTGGTTGGGTTTGGACTGAAGAGAGGAGCGCTGTATTTTTGGGTAAGAAACATTATTGCTCTATTTTTGTTTTACGGATAAATCGGGATAATTGGTATATTTATACGAAGAAGAAGAAGAAGAAAAGAGAGGACGCAGTTTTCTAGCTTCTTGGAATCTTGCTTGAAGATGTACCGACCAAGTGGCCATTATCGTAAACACTGAAAAGATAATATAAATTAATGTTAGCAGAGTTAACACGCTAACTGAGTGAAATCAGACCGTTGCTTTCTGTAGTAGCAGGAATGAGGAGTAAACCGCAGCAATAAAATGTCACTCAGGAACACTTATGGAGGTCGACGTCAATGAAACAGAGGACATTTTTGTCCATGTTCAACGGCTTTGAGTCGTATGGAACAGGATAAGCAATATCGCGCATGCGGAATGTAAATGAAATACGAGTGCATGGTTTGCAAAAACGTGTGAAATTGATGCGGCTCTTGGAGAAACGGCGACAGGCACTCGGAAAAGGACGGTCAGGACATACGGTTTTGCAAGTAACTTGTGAACATTTTATATCGTAGAACCTTCTTTTCAGTCTAAGAAAAATTATTATTATTTTAATTCATTTGATAGTGTGTGTAGGCCGGGTCAAGCCCAAGTTGTTTAATAAACATGGACTTTTAGCTCTAAGCCTGGATCAAACCTGAGGCATGCATAGCACAACTTCGTTACTACCGGCAGGCTAAAATGATTTTAGTTTTGAAAACCCTTTTTGTTAAATTATTTTTTAATTTTTTCTGGCCTCCAGCCTGGGGGTTGCTCAAGACAAAGAGCTTTGTGAGTTTCCTTTGGCTAACTCTGAACGTATGATACTATTTCAACACCTTACTCTTCTCTTCTATATGAATACATGGAGCACTTATCTAATCTAGAATGAAAAAACATCATGTGTTCTAATAAATTTTATATCAGCGTGATGTGACAAAAACAAACAATAATCATTTAATTGGAACTTATGGCTAGTGATAGGTCTCCTCATATCACTTGTAATAGAGAGCGTTGGCTAAATTGGACCAACCAAAACAACCTCAGGCTCATAGATCTCTTGTTTATCTGATATATTAAATGCCACTAATTTATCAGTATTTAAAATGTCTTATAAGTGTTATTGGCAAAGTTATAAATTATTATCGTTGTTTATTTATCGGTCATTTGCAACGTTATTAATTTATATCATTGTTGTATTATCACCCAATATCTGTATCACTCCATATGTTACCTATATTTTCACACTGAAAAACATCGCATTCTCTCAACTTTCTGATCTCAACTCATTCAAATAAAAACTACAATGCTCAACAATCGGAATGGAAAACAAAATGCAAACTTTTCTTACCCTATCTTTCAATCATATCAAAGTAATTCTGATTAAATGATAATTTCTTTTCTATGTGATAATCATAACAAGACTATCACCGTATTTTCCATCTCAACAACAATCTCAACATGCTTCTCAATAACATTTTCAACAACAATTCAAATCAAGTACTCAACATCATGCTTCACAACGTACCATGAATTTTTATCAACATCAACATTGCAAACATAACCCGAGTTTTAGTCTTTACCACCAGTATATGAATTACGGCTATCGGTCGCAAGTAAACTACACCCACATGCCAAACATAAAAACAATTTGGATGATGAATTTAACTCCATGGATGGTGATCTTAATTAGATTCCTTTAACTTTGTGGATACATTGAACATGTTAATGCATGACAAGGATACTCTACTCAAACTCAAAGCACTGTTATAGGAGAGGATGAAATAATACTGATGGAATAAACATTAGAGAAGCACATATCGAAATAAGGCATTAGGAGAGGGTAGGAAGGGCAAATTTCAAAAATTCCTTTTGATTATTAGGTAATAGATCTTTATAAAGTGTTGTCACGATTCACGTAGTTTGCAATAAATCATTTTTAATATTTGATTTAATTTAATACAATTATTTTGAGTTAAAAGTAATTTTATTATAATTATTTTTAATTAAATATATATGACGTATATAGTGAACATCATATGTCCATTATTATATTATAATAATGTCTTAAAAATATCTATAAACTTGTATAATCACAATAATAAATACACACACATAATTTTCAATCTATTTACGAGAACTATATTTGTGTATATAATTTATTAATAAATTTAACCAATTCCAAATTCTATAATGTGAAGAATCACTAGCTTAGACAGTAAGATCTATAGGCTATGATTCTAGAGGTCTTAGGTTCAATTTTCCAAGACATCAAAAATGAGTAAAATTTATAATTTTATAATAATTAATATAACCATGGAAAAATTCAACCAATACTATTATAATGCATACATAATTAGTGTAACAACCCTCTCTAGAACGGGCCTAATTTCCTACACAATAAAAGTCTATCGAACTTTAGTTCCGCTCCAAGCTGGTTGTTGATTAATAAAATTGATACAATAATTAATACACAAAGCTATCTATCTATGCTTTCAGAATCTCACAGTGGAAAGGATAAAATATAATAAAAAAATAAGTACCCATATCATAAAAACCAAATCTCTAAATCACAATATTAACCCAAAAAATGGATCAACACCCTGTATTGAGTGTGAAAGCACCAACCTTGTTTATCAGGCAAATAAAATATAAAAAGCAATAGTAAATCGAAGAAAAGGTAAAAAGACAAGAGATTTTTATAGTGGTTCGGCTCTTAACGAAACCTACGTCCACTTTTTGGTTTTTTTGATCAACTGCTGTTACAAAAGAGTTTGGATTGCAATATGACTTTTCTTTCCTAAGTTAGATCAAGCCACCATTATTAGAGACAACCGAAAGGGTGCCCTTTAATGGCTGCTGTGAAGGAGAATAAGAGTAAAGAAATAATGGCAGAGTTTCAGTAGAGATCAAAGCAGATCTCTTTTCTGTTGTAGATGAGATGGTATTTATAGGGGTTGGATAGATCTTGGGCCTAGAAATTCTTTGTAAGAAGCCTACAGTAATTATGCAGAGAGAGAATAGAAAGTTTGAAGCCAAAATTGGCCAACTTTTTGGATCGTCCCTATCCAAACCCTTAGACAATTTTTGGCTTTGATTTGTTTGATCAAGCTTCTTACTTCATAATGATGCTCTCCTTATAGTTTCGTATCTTGTTGATTTGTTTTGATGATGATTCTCTTGTGGATTAGATTGAACTGAACTTTGAATTAGACGAGCCTTTACTTCTTGAACTCAGATGCTTGGAATATTACCAAACTTGTTGAGTGAGCTTGGTTGAGGCATAGAGTTACAATGCAAAAGGATTGGGGCCACCATGAACCACCGATTCGTTGGATCGGATCGGTGTCGGCCCAAAAAGATAACATATTTTTCAATCAAAATTCCTGGAGTTCTTTGTCTTGTATTTTTGGGCCTTTTTATCAAGTTTTGAGTCGTTTTGTTTTAATCTAAATGTTTTAACTCCCATTAAATTCCATTGGGTTAAAAACCTGGTTAATATTTGCCCCTTAGAGTACGATTTCATTAAAAACAAGGTGTGGTCTCTATTTTAAGGAGTTTCAATAGTCGTATCTGGCTATCCTAAAAAGCTATATATGACGTACTTGTTAACTATTCAATCTTTAGTGTGAATCTCCATTGTTCGTAATTACGGAGTGATCTCGACTTGATAATTTCTAGAATGAATACGAACATCGAGTAGGTCACATAGAGAAATTGAGACCATTCGGAGGAGTAAATTTGGGTCCGTACCAATCCAAGTACATTATAATTTTTTTCACCTTTCTCTTTCTTTTTATACGAGCCGACCCCCTACTTCACTTCATTTCTATTCAATCCGAGCCTTTGTCCTCCAACCGATCCAATCTCTTCAAACCCTAGCCTGCCTATCCAAGCTTTATGTCCATTTACGAGCTGCCTCCATCGATCTCCCCCACCAATGCTATCAGCCGCTGATTCCTGGAGATACCATCAATGTTCTAAGTAGGTCCCACTATTGTGATCTCCTCTCTTTCGAGGCATTGCCGATCCGATCCATCCAATACCCTAGTTTGGGTTATCTTGAATCAGAAATCAAATCACTTTTCTCCATTTTTAAAGGTTGGTGATGTGGATTTTGGCGTTTTACTACATTAACGATTGGTGATAGAGTTGTGTTGGTGACGGATACAATGGAAGATTCGAGTTGAATTTGGCTTTGTGGAAGAAGATAGTACATTGAGTCTTGAACTCTTCATGGAACGAAGCTAGGGTTTTGCTCCGATGCTTGACATGTTTATCTTCATCCACAGAGCCGGAATTAACTTGCACCGAGTTACACGGTCAATCCCGGAACAACGTCTTGCGAATCAATTTTGGTTTTTCTAGGAGGGGATAATAGTTTAGGGTAGCGTCTTATATGCAGCTCATACTATTATCACTTTCCAGAGAACTAATGTCAACTTATGTTGAGAATTCTCTATTCGATTCGGACCCATCGATCTATAGTCGCTCACTTTGGATTGGTCTTGTCATTGCATAGTCGGTGTACCTTTAATAGGAAGGGCTTTCTGTGTCGCTTTAGATAGCAGACCCATCATTGATCGTTGGTCAAAAATGGGTAGGTATAGAACAAAAGAAATTAATAGGTGATACAGATCGCTCTTTCTCGTATGAGTGAGCCATCTACACAGAATGGTTTGTTCACAACATTCAGGACACCGAACCCATTCTCACTTAGATTACACATCGCACACAACTTCGGTTAATACTTGGAATTCGATCGGTGGTTGGTACACTTCAATTATCTTTTGGATTTCAAGTATCAACTACATTGGGGTCTATAGTTTAGAGATTAGGCATACCTGACTATTTTGAACACAAGCTTTCTTACATAGAATGATGCACAAATCTTCTCGATGCAAATCAGTTGAGGGGAACTCACTTCTTTCTGAAGCGGAGTCATCGTCGATCCCAACTGGATTCGTCGCTTCCATAACTTCAGGTCAGTATGGTCGCCTGATTCTAGTCGGTCCTGTCGTCGATCACACTCCTCCTAACTTTAGAGTCTTGCTTGATCCTCTAGAGAAAGCTCCTTCAATCCTTACATACATGATGTTGCATAGCATTTGCTCGCAATATGTTATCCCATAGGACGACATGCTTCCACCATTGAAAGGAGAATTTACTCATAGGCCACCTTCTGGATACATGGCTTACCACCGATACATGTGCATGTTGGTGTGGTGCCCCCGTTCAATTACTTCTTAATGACAACACTTCAAAACATAGGGTTCTCCCCATTCTAGATTCTTCCGAGTGGATATGCCATGCTGACGTGCTTATATGTTATCTTCAAGGCGCGACATAGTTGGAAACTTATAATAGATCTTCCCAGTGAAGATCCTTCATTCAAGGATCAGTTCTTTTTCGCTAAATGTCCAGAGAGATTCACTCGTTTATGGACCACGGGGAGTAAGTCTCTTTCACCATGCTTGGAATTTCTTTAATTGCAACAAGTCTTCTGAACGATTGTATATTCCTTACAGTTCTTTTGAAGATTAACAAGGATCTGACACTTGGCATTGTTCTTAGTGCCGTTAAAGTGGTCGATGCTTAGGAGTACACAATTAGGTTCTTTCTCATAGATGAAAATCTTCGCTGATGTGGGCTTTTACACCCTACGACGTCCGTTGGATTCATCAGCGCTCCTTCCCGCTCTAAAGCCTGGACCCATCTTGTTTCCTCTTCTCATGACTCTTTGTGAAGATGATGATAATGATGAGAAAGAAGAAATTGACCCATCCGATGGGTCAGAGAAGACCTCTGAGGAGATCCAAATTCAAGTCAGGGTCAACAGTCCGCTCAAAATGCCACCGGTCCTAGAATAGAAAGAAGAAGAGTTTATCCAATGGAAGGGCAATGCTCTGTTGATTAAAAGGAAAGAGGAA
Source organism: Allium cepa (assembly GCA_030765085.1). Taxonomy (NCBI): domain Eukaryota; kingdom Viridiplantae; phylum Streptophyta; class Magnoliopsida; order Asparagales; family Amaryllidaceae; genus Allium; species Allium cepa. Next base: position 612,178,619 of record CM060934.1, read on the forward strand.
GGAGAGATCAGTAAGGGGTATCCTCTAAATGCACTGATGAAGTTGACATCAACTTATGTGACAAGGTCTCTGAGTTGAGCCTTGGACATGCTCCTTCACCTTCTTTGAAAGAGCCCATTGAAGGAGCTCTCTTAAGAATAAACCTGTATACAGCTCTGTGCCAGAAGGTGCCGACATTGACTTAGGAGATACGAGCTATATTTTTGTGAATATGGGTGACTTGATGGATGACTTCATTTCGAAAGGGTCGCCTTTCCAGCTTACTCAGATTATCCTTACAAGAATCAATATCCTAACATTAGTCGGTGACCGATCCGGTTTATTTATTCTATTGGGGTCGTTAAACTACAACACACACTTCACTAGGATCACACACTTTATATTACTACTATTTTCTAGGACGTTTTAGTTCATCAAATGCCTCTTTCCTAAAGCCGTTTTATCATTTGCTGCAGGGATCATGTCTCGTGGCTTATACATCGATCTTGATCAATTATTAGAGTCTCGGCGTTCGTAGAGACACTCTTCCCTGTACCATGCTCCCCAGGATACTGACGAGGAGAGGAAGAGGAGGAAGGATAGTGTAATGACCCATACTTTTAACTATTTTAAATTATTAAATTTAATATAATTATTGAATTAAAATGTCTAGAAATAAAAATTTAATGATTTATTAATGTAAGTTATTGGATATGAACTTTAGATAAAATTTTGTAATAATCAATTTCGAAGATTTTGGCAATAACAAATGTTGAAATTAATTTTTCGTATTGAATATATTTATAATCAATAGTTGAAAATAAATAAAGCACCGATAAGGAAAATTCATTAAGATTTTATTATTGGATAATCAAATTGTTTAAATTTAATATTGAAAATTATTTAAATAATTGAATTCTGGATTTAATATCAATTAAAATGATGTCAAAAGTTGATTTAAATTTTATTTAAACAATAACGAAGATTGTTATACTTAGAAATTGAATGTAAAGTGATTGAATTAAAATTTGGAGATTTCATGTTTTAATTAACGTGTAAAAATAGCCATTTTGGCCACTGTCTCGGATTTCGACGAAACTGGTTTCATCGGATCCATAAAAGTGATTTAATATAGGATTCCAAGTTTCGTCGCGATCGGGCTTATCGTTTAACCATATGAGCTTGAAATTCGTTGAAATTAATTAAAAGAAATTAATTGAAGGAATTTAATTGATTTTGAAATGTCATCTTATGAATACGATCGAATCAGGCCTCGAAACTAGTGCTATTGCGTTCGAATAGGGGTAAAACATTAGGAACGCCAGGCATCACGCTTCATTTAAAATTCAGAATTTTGCGGACCAATCGAGCGAGATATTTTCTTATTTAAATAAAATATAATAAAAGTCAACACTTAACATCAGCCTACCTTATGCCTCCCTCGTACGCTTCCCCTATTCCTTTTTTTCATTTCATTTTCAAATCTCTCCGATGAACAAAGAGAAAAAAAAGAGGGATAAACGTATCAAATCGTGTAGCCGCTTGTGGGGGCGAGCTATCGCGATCGATCAGCGATGGTCGCGAGTTCCTAGAGGGCGGTGGCATGGCAATGGGGGGACGAGGCGGTTCTCATTCGATTTTCATTTTAGGTTGCTCTAGGTTGGAGGCACTATGGCCTGGAGGTTGGCGCGGTGGCTGGAAGGGGCAGACTCGCAAGAGGAGTAATAGCGCGCGCATCGAGGGAGGCCAACGATGGATGGGCGACGACAATGGAGCAGGCATAGTGATGTTTGTCGCGTGTTTGGGTTATTTTGGAGTTTGTGTGAAGGATACAGGAGAGGTAACGATTAATTATTTATTAGTTTAATTAATGTTGATTATATTTTAATTACCATTAAATTAATTATCGCGTATCTTTGTCGTACGAGGTACGTTTTTGTTACAAAACAAATCACGTTGGAATCATATCGATGAAGACTTTGGCGTGGAATTGAAGTGGTATTTGTTTGAAGATGAAAATATTTTTAGCTTCAAATAAAAGGTGAGTGTTTATACGCTCACGATGTGCTAGAATATTTTATGTTAGTAAAATTTGGAATTATGAAGTAATTTGAATTTATTGATTGTTGTTTGATAAATTTAATTGGCATTTAATTTGACATCTGAATTAACTGATAAAAATTTGAATTGACAGTTAAATTGAATTGGAATTAAATTACTAGTAAACCCCGATTATTGATATTCAGTTAATTGTTGTGATATTTTGATTGTTTGGATGATTGATTATGATGGATGCCAATTGGTTGACATTTGGATGATTGGATGATTATTTATTTTTTATATATCCTATTATCATCTTGTATATTATTTACAGTATATAAAATTGTAACTCGAATTATTTTGAATAAATTAAGAAATAGGTTGAAATAATATATACCTATGATATTTATTTTGGATTGAAATGATATATATCCATCCCTGAATTAAATTGAAATAATTGATTCACTTGGTCATAGGATAGAAAATTTTATACGGACACTGGATTTGATTAAATTAAATAATTTTAAACTTTATGATTTGAAATTATCTAAATGATTTTGATTTAAAGAAAAAAAAATCAAATTTATGGAAACTGAATTATTTTCGAACTTGAGCTCAAAATATGGGATTAAAATGTGTTAAATGAAATTTGGGAGTTTGAAATTACAATTGAAATATGATTTGAGTTTCGAAAATCGATTTGTTTTAAAACAATTGGGTTTTATTCTAACTTGGAATATTACTAAGTAAATGTAATTTAAAACGATACTTCATAATTGAGCTCGGAATTGAATTATTTTGAAGATTTAAATCTTAAATTGAATAATGAAGTTAAATTTAATTAAAGTGATCTAAATCGATATTTTGAAATTAAAATTATATAAATCAAAATGGTTTAAATTTGAGAATCGAATTGAAATTAATTCAAATTGGAATTGAATTCTAATTAATTCAAATTGGAATTGAATTGAAATTAAGTGGAATTGAAATCGAAATTGAATTAATTTGGACTCGAAATTGAAATTGATTTGAATTAAAATTGGAATCGAAGTTAATTCGAATTGAAATCGGAATTCAATCGATTTAAATGGAAAAGGAAATTAAAATTGATTTGAATTGGAAGATTTGGAATTGAATCAGTTTGACTTTGAAACTATTTTCAAATAAATTATTTTGACATAAACTGTATAAAACCTATCTTTTTAAAATATTCAAAATATTTGGATCTTCCAGGCTATTTTACTACATAAATCATTTCAATATTCAAACTAATCATATTAAACCATTTTAAAACCATTCAAGCTATGTTCTAAAAATTCAAACTGGTTAGAGTGAGAATTGTTCATATTTAATCATGGATTTAAATACGACTTGGGTTAAAATGAAGTTATAACTTAAATTGAAATTTGAAACAAATTTGAAAGCGAAATTGAGATATCAAGACGAAAATGATTTTGAAATGAAATAGTATATTTTGAGCAAATATGATGATTTTGAAGTGAATATGATATTTTGATATCAATTACGAATTGTTTTCGAAGTATAAAAGTACCAACCGGTGTGTAAAACAATTTTTGGTTGGTAAAGAGACCGGGGCCTCTTGTTGGCATACTCTCTGTCAATATTGGAATCACTTTAACAACTATGAATGTGGAGGAGACTCCAGAACGAAGTTGTTGGATTTGGTGTCATTGCTGGATTTGAAGAAAGAGAACGATGATGGATAGACCCGGTACTTGTGCCAATTTGAAATGACTAAAATAGGAAGGGTTGACAGGGCCAAGTGGGCTTGCTACTTCTAGCGGACATCCGTTCTTTGATTTTCTTGGACTTGGTCCATATTTTTACTCTTGTTGTTGGTTTCGATTGGTGCATGTTGATTGTGGGATAGCTTATCTTGACTCGATATAGGATGGATGGACGCGGTAGGTGGTCATGGCTACGACGCGTTACCGCCAGCCCTACGACCCGAAATGGTAGTATCCTAACTTGGGTATTGCCTCATGTGCCTTATCATACTTTTATCGCTATAGGAAACCCCTACGATTTTGGTTTAGGGTTGTCGTATCACGGCGCATTACTGGTTGTCGACATACTACTGGTTGTGCTAAATGCAAACTATACGACATTGCTCAAAAACGCATTAAGGAGGATTAATGTAATGCCTTAACTCTAAGAAAAATATTTATTTTACTGATTAGACATTGTATATATAGCGTATTCTGCTATATATAAATAATTTGGTAGATCCTTAAGAGATGGAAAATCCTGTAACATCTCTTGCATTATTGCACACACGTTATACACTGGATAGAAGATGTGAAACCCCATAAACATTTCTAGCGCTATTACACTCATGTTATGTGATATCGATTTGACTCATATAAGAATATTTTAGTCCCGACTCGATTGTTTTGTTTTCATTATGCTCGGGCCAGCTCTGAGTATTTCAACGCATTGAAGATCATTTACTAAAAGACGACGATGAAGATTTGGTATATTGTTACTATTATTATTCCTGCATCATTTTGTCTGCTGCATTATTTTATTTATCCCTGTTGTATATATAACTATAATAAATATTGTATGGATTATAATCAAATGTATAATATAAAAAGCTTCATGAACTATTTATTTGATTATTATATTTTTTCATTCCGCAATGAGATTCTGTGTTTGTTTCCTTTTTCTTTCCTTATTTTTCTTAATTAACCCCATTGATTATCTGTGTTTTGGATTGTTTAAGTTGGACATGTGTGGATTATGGTTAATTTAAACTTTCTAAAATGTGGGTCGCCATAGTTGGTATCAAAGCTTTGGTTTAGCGATAACGTTAGCTTTGTGGGGTTTGACTCCTTAGAGATAGGGTAGTAATACCCTAGAATGAGTTGTTTGAGCGTATATATATAAGAGTGCATACTTTTTAGTGTTATAAAATGTTTTATATTGTGTTTACTTATCCGTTGAGTTGTTTATGAATTCTAATCGATGCTTGGGACGCTGTGTTATCGATGGGAGTTTCTAAACACTTAAATGAGGAAAGTTGACATAAAATTATTTTTAAAATCGGGTAAATGAATTAATTTTACCTAAATTATATTTTACATATAGATTTATAACTTTCATGAGCCAGATAATTACCGATGAATGTTAGTTGTTAGGAGATGATAATATTTAATTATCATTGATTATTGGTGGAATTAAATTTAAAGACGAATACTTTGTGAATTCCATTTCACGAAGTGTTCGATGATTAATTGAATTGAAGTCCAATTACAATAAGAATTGTTTAAAATAACAAAGTTATAAATTTATGAAATGTTTGATGATAAGGTAATGAAATTTGCATAAGTAGATTTATAATATAGTTTACAAATAGGAAGAATTTAAAAGCTGAGAATTTTTGAATTTAAAAACCTATTGCTTTCAAATTGTTATCAAAACCTTCAAAATTAATAATAATATTACTTGAAAGTGTTTTGACGTTAAATATATTTTGAAAGGATTTTTAAAAGAAACAAAACCATTGAACTTGCTTTAGTCGCTGGAAAATAATTCTGGGGATGACTGTAGCATCGTTAGTACTCATTTTCGAGTTTCTGAGTGAAAATTGCTTCCAAAAGAAATTTATTTTCAGTTAAAATAAGTTTGATTGTGAAGAAAAAAATATTCCTAGTTTGATTTAATAAATATATAAAAATAGTTTTGAACTTATAAATTTCAATGATATTAAAGAAAAATAAGTTTATAATTTATGAATTTGAATAGGAGAATAAAATCAAAGTTTAAAATGTTAAACATTTTGGTAGAGCAAACAAAAGAAGCTTCGAATTTGAGATATGAAATAAATTAATTAACTTAAGAAATGTTAAATAAATTGAGTTAGTGAAATGGAATAAAATAAAATGAAGTTTAACTCAAGAAAGCTTAAACAAAAATGAATTGCATTTGAAATGAATTTGATAAAATAATAAAATGAAATTTTAAGTTGTATAATTTATAAATTTGAGAAATATTAAGCTAAAAACAAATTTTAAATTTGATAAATGTCAACGAGAAGAAAAAAAATTAACTTGAGTAAAGTTAAATAAAACGAGCAATGGATTACATGAAATAAAATTTCACTTAATAAAGATTAAATGAATTGAATTAGATTTGAATATAACTAGATAAATTATTAAAGTGAATTAATTCCACTCAAGCTACAAAATGAATTAGTAGTATGAATACGAACTTGGATTATAAAATAAAATGCAATTTGGGTGTGAAAGAAATTGAATAAAAATAAAAAAGTAAGTAAAATTAATGTGAGTAATCGAATTTAGTTCAAAATTGGATGTAAATAAGTTAAATACAAATGAAATGAGTTTTAATAAATCGAATGTTAGCTAATTGAATATGAAACAAGATAATGAGATAAATTATTAAATGGAAGTTAACTTAAGAAAAGTTGAACAAAAATTGATTATGATAAAACAAAAAATTTATTTTGTATGAATTTGATCTATAAAATGAATTTTACTTAAGTTAAATTATTAATATGTATTTGAATTACTGAAATGAACTAATGGAAGTGAAAAATGAATGTAACTATAAACGAATGTAAATTAATAGAATGTGAATTCATTAATGTTGATAAGGGCATATCAATTAATTGAAAATAAATAAACTGAATGAAAATCGATTGAATGTGAATTAATTTGAATGTAAGTTGATTGAATACAAATAAATTGAAATGAGCTAATCAAGTGATTTCGTTTATAAAAATAAGATTAACTTAAATAAGGTCAAATGAAATAATTTTATAAAATGGCTCAAAAATAAATTTATATGAATTGTGTTAAACATAAAATGAAACAATTGATTTTAACAAATTGAATTGAATGAACTGAATGTAAATGAAATAGATGTGAATAAATTTGAAGCTAACGATTAAATGTCAAAAAAAATTGGATGTAATAAGAATGAAGTGCATAAATTTAATATTGACATTGAAAATTGTGGTAGTTTGGATTATTTAGATTAATATTAATGATTACTGAATGGTTTCTTTTGTTGCAAACCATTATTATTACTTTTTGCTTGCATATGATCGTTATGTTTGTGTATCGATGCTTGTGTTTATGATTTGGATTGAGAATTCATGTTTTATGGTTCATTAAACTCATACATGTTCCATATCTTATTATTAAATGACTAATATTCTAATTTGAGTTGAGATAGGTATATACGAAGACCGTTTGGACGTATACACAGATTTATTTTGATTTTGCTTGCTTAATACGAGCGAACTTGCTTGTATTAATAATAATAATAAGGTACGTATCTCGGATTACATATCGCGCTTTTATATTTTCCCAACGGGATGCCTCATCATTGAGATGAGATGTATATTTGGTATATATTTTGGTTATGTATTGTATTGTAAAAAATTTCCACTCGAGCTGCACAAAGGAGACTCTGTCGAAATTTTCCGTAAATCTGGGTGTTAGAAATTTTTTGAGATTTTAAAATTTTATAACTTATTTTCTGTAGAAGTTGTAATTTCCTTAAGCCGATCAGAGTGGCGTAGTAGAAGTGTAGTAAAGGTCTTGTAAAAAGATTTTAAAGTTTATAAGTTGATTATTTTTAATAAAATATATCGTGTGTTAAATTCCGTGCTTAGCCCTTTTCGAGGATGAAAATTTTTTGTGGGGGAAAATGTAACGGCCCATGCTTTTAACTATTTTAAATTATAAATTTAATATAATTATTGAATTAAAATGGTTAGAAATAAATATTTGACGATTTAGTAATGTAAGTTATTGGATATGAACTTCAATTAAAATTTTGAATAATTATTTTTGAAGATTTTGGCAACAACATATACTGAAATTAATTTTATGTATTGAATATATTTATAATCAATAGTTGGATTGAAAAATAAATGTGACTTATTTAGTTGAAAATAAATAAAGTGTCTATAAGCAGAATTCATTAAGATTTTATTATTGGATAATCAAATTGTTTAAATTTAATATTGAAAATTATTTAAATAATTGAATTCTGGATTTAATATGAATGAAAATAATGCCGAAAGTTGATTTAAATTTATTTAAACAACAATGTAGATTGTTAAACTGAATAATTGAATTTAAAGTTATTAAATTAAAATTTGGAGATTTCTGGTTTTAATTAACGTGTAAAATAACCATTTTGGCTACTGTCTCGGATTTCGACGAAACCAGTTTCATTGGATTCACAATAGTGAATTATTATAGGATTTCAAATTTTGTCACGATCGGACTTATCGTTTGACCGTGCGAGCTTGAAACTTATTGAAATTAATTAAAGGAATTTAATTAAAATTAATTGATTTTGAAATGCTATATTCTGCATACGATTGAATTAGGTCTTGAAACTAGTTCTATTGCATACAGAATGGGGTTAAAACATTGCAACGATCTGCTATTCTAAACCATTCAAATCGACAATCATCCACTCATGTCTGATTTGAATTGCTCAAAACAACAGATTGTTAATTTTATATTTGACAAAACTTAACATATACAGTAAATAAATCAATCACGGAATCACAGATACAGAGTAAGATAGTAATAAACAGCGTGATAGATAAATAGTAATTCATGAAGATACTATAAAACATCAGAGTTAAAACAAAATACAACACATATCTCGAATGCACAGAAGTTACTAATACAAATGTCAATGACAAGTCTGAACAAAACAACAGGAATAAGCTGAAGCAACTGGAAAGCTGAGTAGATGATGATAGATCTCCAAGCAAAGCTCCAATCCCCAAAGGTGAGTCTTAAATGCTATGACACTCGGTCTGACCCCAGCATAAAGAAAAACACAAAACACTCGAGCCAGGATTAACATTCTTATATCAGTAAATTTAACTCAAGTGAAATGTCAACTGAAATACAAGTAACTTAAAGGATGCTTGGGATTTCCATCCTCTAAGGATCCGTAGGACTATCTATTATGTAGTAATTATACGCTATTATAATATGTCTATCAGTAAAGTAAAGTATTAAGATAGCATTAAGGCATTACCCATATCCACCTTAACACATTTTATAAATGTCGTAGTCTATACAGTACTGTAAACTCCACCAAACTGGTGGGCTACCAAGGAGCACTCCATAGGTACGACATAAACCAAAATCGTAATGGGCCCGATAAGGTAGATGACAAGGCACATGAGGCTATACCCTGGGTAGGATTCTACCAATTTACACTTCTGGGCTGGTGGTAACGCATAGCCGTAGCTACCACCCATCTCGTACAACACTCCTAAGGTGCACCCAATCAAATCACAAAGTAATAGAATGGTATCAAAGAAGTGTGTCCGATAGAGGGGCTACCTCACTTGGCCCGTCAATTGCTCTATTTTAGTCATCTTATTTAAGCTCGTTTCATACCTCAATGCAGCAATGTCGTCAAACCATCCTACTTCGTTTTGGATTCACCACCGCGTACGCAGTTGTTAAAGTGGTTTTGGGTATTGATAGAGAGTATGACAATATCCGATCCCTGTCTCTTTAACAACCAAACGTTTATTTCACACCGTGGTCATTTCATTTCAAATAGTTCATACTTTGTATCAAAATATCATATCCATTTCAAAATCATATCAATTCGATACATTATTCACTTTAAATAATATTCATTTCCAGAATCGTAACACTTTCAAAATTTTAACACTTCCAACTTAAATAGTTTAGATGTTGAAAATAGTATATATTAAAATGGTTATAAATTAAAATAGTTCGTAGATTAAAATAATATATATATTAAAATACTTTATATAATAAAATTAGTTTCCTCAAATTTCACAAATCGATTCAAATCAACATAAATTCCAAAATTTCAGTTTGAATTAATCCCTGTTCAACAATTACAATTCAATTCAAATTCTCAATAAACTATTTTTATTTCATACCGATTTCGAATATAGATTTGAACTACAAATTAAACCATTTCAATTTCAACAGGTTTCAAAGTTTAAATATTCAATAATAACTCAATTTGGTAAATCCCATTTATATTTCTAATTCAACTTTACTATTATTTAGCTTTGAAATATTCACTTAATCAATCCAATAATCATTTAAATAAAATCTCAAATTACAAATTTAAATAAAACTAAATATCCTATTTCAATTCATTTAAATTTGAAAATATTCATTTAATCGCATTTAATCAAAAGTCAAATTATAAAATAATATCTTTAAAATCTCAAATTCAATAGGTTTCAAATCAATTTTATTTAAGTAAAATTTCTCAAATAAATACAATGTCAAATCAATTTCAATTTATCTTCCTAATCTTAAATTATTAAAGTTATTACAAAATCTATTTTTAAAATATAATTTTATGTAAATACCTAAACATATTATATACTAGTTAAATTAAATTTTATTGTTAAATTTATTTTATATAAAATTTATTTTTATATATTTTAAAATTGTAAAATTATAAGTAAAATATTAAAAATTATATTTTCAAAACTAACTTATAAATTAGAAATGTCCACAACATATAATTTTAAAAATCTAATTTTTACAAAATAAAATATATTTATATCATATTTAAAAATCAATATCTAATAAAATCCTTTCTTCCAAAACTTTGGAAATCATTTTAAAATATAGACCAATGATGTCCGTATATAATTTTATATCCTATGGTGAAGTGATACGGATATTTTTCATTTCAATCCGCAAATTAAATATTTACAGGTGTATACCATTTCAACCCGCAATCTAAAAATTTCAAAATCAATGAAATCGCTTTCGTTTATCATTTCAACCCATAATGATTTTTCCTTAATCTATAATATCATTCGGGTGCGTATCATCAATAACAAATTAAATAAAATATATACAACATGATATGGTGTCATATATCACTGGTGAACAACTGCCGATAATGGCATATCATATTTAACAATTAAATAACTAACAATTTAAATTTAACAGCATATTTCAATTGTCGTTTCAAGTGAAATCAAATTTACAAAATATAAGAATGTTAATCATGAGTGATTGCTCACCTTTTGTGGCTATGGAAACAACGATAACAAGATGTAGATGGATATGGATAAGCATGGATCGACAACATGACATCGAGGCAAGAGATGATCTGCTGCGACATAGAAGTGACCAGCAAGATCTAGAATTCAATGGAAAACAATTGTATTTATATTTTCTTAAAAATCAATATTTAATTTAAAACACTTAATAAAATCTAAATCTTTATATATAACATATTTAAAAATCAATACTAAGATTAACCAGCCTCTCAACTATGAAAACAACCCATAATCATAACGATCAAAATATTTATATTTACAGACTTTAAACTCTATACATGTATTTAAAAATCTAAATATCAATATATATACTACAAGAAATTGTTTCTTAAACCGATATGTTATATGTAGACTAACATATATACCGTTACATGTATAATACTACTACATAAATATCTATAATATATACATCAAATTCCAAATATGTATACATAATATATATATATATATATATGAGTATGACCAAAAATCAAAGTATAATATGAACCAATATATAACTTATAGAGAATATAGGGCAAATAAATTTTAAAGCTATCACAAAATCTTTATAATATATATATTTTCTTTAAAACAATATTTCATTTGAATTACATGTCAAATTAAAAAAAATAAAAAAATAATGGTATATATTCAACATACCACATAACTTATGTAAAAACTTTATATATAACAGACAGAATATATATAATTTGTATGAACTCATACATATATATGCACACTATATATACATGTACAAGCAAATGCATGCATGCTATTCTAAATATATATACACTATATACATATACATGCACTCTACCAAAATATACATAGACTATACACACACAAATATATATATATATATATATATATATATATATATATATATATATATATATATATATATAAACGAATATATGCAGATTCTAGCATATAGATATATAGTAAAATATGTAGGCTACTATGTAGACTCTAATATATGTAAATACAACTGACGTAAATTTATATATAATTAACATATTATAACAGTAAAACAAAATGTGAAATATGGATAATACCCTTTCTATAATATATTATATGCTTTAAACTTATATAGAATATATACATATACAGTGTACCCATATCATACTTATATATACTCATTTAAATATCAAAATACTAATATATATCATACTCAAAATCTATACAAACAACATATATATACTGCTGTTGCATATAGACCTTACATTAATTTAAAAATCAAAACATATAAATAATAAAGAGGAGCTAGGGTCGTTACCTGTTCAGGGGAGGAAGAATCGTGTGGGTCAGTGGTTGATGGGAGGCATGCTCGACTACGTGTGGTGGGTGGAGCAAGGAAGAATAGCGGCGGTGGGTAGCTTTTTGGTCAGTGGAGATTTGTCATGGTTGCGTTTGGAGGAAATTCGGGAGGAGGGCGACATGCATACAGCATGGCTGTGGATATGGAGTCGGCTCTTGGATGTGGCTGCCCGATTGGCTGGAGCTTTGGGCTGAGGAGGGAGGGGATCGATGGTCTGTGAAGGTGGATTCATGGGTTGCTGGCGTTGCATGGTCGGAGGAAGATGGAAGGCCGAGATCTGGGAGGGGTGTAGGCTGCTCAAGATGCGATTGCTAGGAGGCAAAGTGCTGGAGGAGTTTGGCGGTGGAGATGCTCACGGAATGGCTGACGTAGCGATATGCACGGGCGAGGTACATGGAGATGCAGCGGCAGGAGTTGTACGTGTAGATGAAGCGTAGTTCGCTGATTTAAAAATGAAGGAAGTAGAGCTTCTTCTCTGGAAAAACTATATATATGTAAGATATATATTTATTTTATAGTTTCTTTTACAAATGAAGGAACATAAACCAAAGAGAAGCGGAAAGGAAATGAATCGAACCAGAGGATAATTTTTTTTTTGAGAAAAATGTGTGATCCTCTATAGAATAGAGGAAAGCACACATGCAAAAATATATATAACACAATAGCAAGGTGCTGCCAACATGCTTGGCAGGTAACAAAAACTAAAAATGAGTAACAAAGGAGAAAAACAGGTACCCTAAGATGAGTTCCGGCAAGGCCACCACCCATTACACCCGATAATGAGTTCCTGCATAGCCACCACCCGATACTAAGGTGTTAGGAGTACGTAGAGACAAGAGAGAATGATGCTCTATACATCTCAATAGATCCATGCAAAAAACAAAGAAGAAAAACTCTGTGCATTTGGATCGGAATGATGCTCTATACATCTCGGAAGCTCTAAGCAACACATAAAAATAAAGCAGAAAAACTCCATGCAATTGGATAAGAAGGAATGAAGAAGCCTCAATTCTGAAGTGAAAATAAAAGAGATGCTGGATAGGATAATCTGCACTGGAAACGCTGAACAAGGGAAAAAATGCCAAGCTGTAGCATGGATCCTCTCTGAAAGCCTCTCAACAAACCGAATCATGCGCTCTGAAGATATGGGAACCTGCAAGAAGAACCTGGTATCCTTTCACCCATATCTGTATCTGAGTGGTGACTAAGGAAAAAAAATAAGAATTATACATATATATGTATATTTATATAATTAATATACATATATATGTATATATAAAGAAAGAAGTAAAAAAAAGGAGACAAAACTAGAAACAACAGAATTAAGATATTTCTAAACTAATACACCAAAAAAAGAACAAAAAATTAAAACCAAAATTAAAAGAAAACTATGAATCTTTAACCATAAGTAAGTTATGATTAACAGATAGATCCTGATATGAATTTGAAAAAATATTCATATTAATACAGACGTCATTAAAAAGACAATTGTTGTGATTAAAAAAATTAATATTGTAGCTAACCTTATTAAGATACCCTTTAAAAAATTTATTCTTAGCTAATTTATATTTGGGATTAGAAGTCCAGTTAAAATAGAATGAAGAAATTATATAAATCAATTTATTAATATGACTATTATTATTTTAATTAAAAATTCTTTGATTTCTTTCAAACCATATATACCAACTAATAATAATGAATAAAGAGTCAAGTAGAAATCTAATATTCTTTTTAAACCTAAATCTAAAATTATTCCAATAAAAGTCACAATTCGAAATTTTAGTTATAATATTAAAATTGAAAATTTTGAGAATATTATTAAGAATGTAATAGGAATCCATGCAATCATAGTATATATGCTTAATGTCTTCAAGATGCAGATTACAAAAATAACATCTATTATCATTATGAATGTTCTTTCTTTTTAAGTATTCAATTGTATTGAGTTTTCCATGCAATATTAACCATATGTGTATTTTAGATTTAGGAGGAGCATTTGATTTCCAAATAAATTTGAACGAATTGTTTATAGTACCCGAAAAATTAATAAATCTGTAAAAAGAGTTTGAAGTATATTTCTTACTTCTATCCCATTCCCAACAAAAAATATCATTATCATTATCAATATTGTAAAGATTTAATCTTGCATAAAGCAAATGAAGAAGCCTAAGTGTAACGACCTGTAAATTTCGACGATTTAATTTATTTAATAGAATTTTGTAATAAAAATTTAGTAGAAATAATAAAAGGTGATAAATATATATTGAACGCTAATTTAACAATGGTAATTTAAGCCTTTGTTTGTAATATGAATAAATTTTTCAATAAAAATTGGTGTAAGTATTGTACCTGAATATAATGGCAATATAGAAAATATAGGTAAGGCATTTAATTAGTTAAGTGTAAATTTATGGGTATAATAACAATTCGTATACATTACCTAATTAATCTGTCAATTAATTTGTAAAAAAAAATCAAAACCTTTTAATTTGGTAAATAATTTGATGCGTATTGATAAGCGTTACTTTAACGATTAATTTTAAAGTGATGGGAAGAAAATAAGTAAAGTTATGCAGTAATAAATAAATAAAAATATCGCAATAAATAGGAAACTGACATAACATTTATTTATATGAACGTTACTTATTGATTTGAGAGTAACGGAAGTGTGGACGTAGAATAAAATAAGCGTAGATTTATGTTAGGTAATTATTGAGAATATGGGGAATAAGTTGAAATAATATTAATTAAAAATTTATGCGTAAAACATGTTATGTAAGATATATTGATTCCATTTAATAAATTGAGGATTAATATTATCGAAGAGGATTAAATATGGTCTCAATGTAAATTTAGATAAGTTTTGAAATAAAGACTAATTCCATTCAGAAGATGACAATGGGTGCAATATTTTGATTTGTAAGCAATAGTAATAGGTTACATGTTTAATTGGTTGATAGAATTTGAATTGAAATAAGTGTTAATACACTAAATAAAGGTTACATTAATATGATAAGTAATACAATGTCTAGAAGTTTAATATAGAGTGTGTTAAGACGTAGAAATGGAAATTAGGAAGCAGTTGGAATTAAATGAAATTTTAGGTGTATTTATGAGAAATTTACGTACAATTAAAGAGGCGAATGAAATAAATACCAACCAATTTTAGTGAATAACGGGATCTAAACCTAAATAAATAAATTCCTTGAAATTTAAGTTTTAATTTTTGATAAATAGGATTTGTACTTTAATATTGAAAATTTTGGGATTATTCAAAAATAAATTAACGTAGGAAGTTGTTAAAGGATTCTGAATTTACCGAGTGGTCCAAACTGACAAAATTTGCAAATAATTAAAGTTGGATTGTAAATCTGATTCAATTAACCTATTATTAATTTATTTGTTTGGAATATAAAAAGTAATGATAGGGTTAATTGAAATTAAGGGTAGTTTAATTTGTATGTTATTTGGGATTAAGGCAAGATGGGTGGATATTAGGAGTTATATACTTAGATCATTCAATTTATTTGGATAACATTGTAATAAATGTAATTAAATGTACATTTACGTGAAATATAATACCATGCTTAATAGATTGCTAAGTTGTATATATTAAAGGGAATTTTATTAATTGTTTTTAAAAAACCTTAATTAATATGGTTAATAAATTTAATATAAGAAAAACCAATGAAATTCTTGGGAATAATGTAGGTTAATATGAGTTAGTAGTTAGGGTAGTGACTAAAATTGGTAATACATTGCAATTAATGTTAATAGTGTTTACATAAGCTAATAAATTTAAATGTTAATGCAATACCAATTTATGTATTTAAGGTGACTGCGAAATTGGAATTTGATAAATGCAGTAACTAACTCAGGGCAAATAGATTTTATGGAATCAATAAAAGATAGGTAAATTTAATGATTGTTTGGTGGTAATTTAAGCATGAATGGGAATAAATCGGGCAATAGTGAGAATTATTAATTATTACCCATCAATTTATTTAGAATATAAATCAAATGCAACATTCGTTGTTATTTGTAGCTTATAGGTGGAAATAACGTAAACTTTATTCAGAATATGATAATTAGTTAGATTAAAAGAATGGAAGGCAGGATATATGGATTCATTTGGATTTATAACATGATAATTTGAATTTATTGAATTTATTGGAAACTGAATAGAACATTTTATGTGATTGAAATTAAAGTTGAAATTCGAAGATGTTTTAGGAATTCCCATCCATGGGATACCAATAGATAGGATAATTAAATGCAAGGTCAACTAAAGGATTTCTGCAAAGTTAATTTATAATTTGTAGATAAAATAAAATTGAAGTTTTACGCTGAAGTTGATAATGTACTCAGCATTTAAGAAACATCTTAAATTGTCTAAATTTGAATAAATAATGAAGTAATAAATAATAATTATTAATAAAATCCAAAATTTGGTAACCCGTTTTCAAATTAATGATAATTAGTGTTGGTATAGGCTATTTATTTAAGTAACAGTGCGATGCCAAAAAAATGGATTGGAAGTAATTGCGAAATATAAATAAAATATTTTAGTAGGGAATTCAAATGTATATATACATAGAAATGTGGATTTTTATAGTATGAAAACTTAGTCAATTTACAATAGTTAAATCTATTGAGAATGAATAAAAATCTAAGATAATTATTACGGTAATTTAGAAATTTAGTTGAAAATGGAAACTTATCTATGAATTTGGAATTTAGTGAAATTGTGAACTTATATTGAAACTTATAAATGAAGCATCTAAATTTACATTTGTAAATACGTTTAAAATTCAATGTAAATGTCTGAGGAAGAAATTAATTTATTTACTAATCCGTAACTTATCCAATTAATATAAAATATTCTGGTGGGCCAACAACCATTTTGCGCGTTTATGATTCGTGCCCACCTATCCTATTTCACTTTGTCTATTTATGGGCTGTGTAAACCCTAGCCTCCATCTATCTTCATTTCTCTCTGTGTGTTCTTTTCTTCAACTTCTTCTCTTCCAATGGCTGCAAAATTTCTAGATCCAATTACAATCCAAAATAAATAATAATAATAATAATATATATTTCAAACTCCTCTAAAAATTCCAGAAAAATTATATGTCATAATTCTCGAAGAGCGTAATCTTTTGGTACTGTCCGTTTTTTTTTGATTGGTGCTGTAGCATGCTCGAATTTGAGAAGAAGGACATGGCCTGTGACGTGGCATGGTGATGGGGTATATTTGTTTATTTTGTTTTATTTAATTTTTGTTTCAATCGAAATTTTCGAATAACTTTCTCATACGTAGTCTGATTCACGCGAGATTTTTTTGTTAGGATCGTAATTAAATTCCCGATCTGCTGACGCTGGTTTGGACCAATTCGGAGACCGTCGAATTTTTGAGTTTAAATTGAATTTAAATTGGATTTGAATTCAAAAGGTGAGTGTACTCACAACTTCTAGAATTTCTTGTGTTTGTTAAATTAATTTTAGATATGAGTAGAAATTTATTTATGACTGTTTGACATGTTTTATTCATTATCTCTGATAAATCGCATTCATTTAATATAACTGTTAATTAATTTTATTTATTGCATAAATCTGACAGTTAGAATTTATTTAATTGCATATTAACTGCCAGTCATAGTTATGTTAAATTTTTATTTCATATTAACTGCCAGTTAAATTTACGTTTATTTTTGCATATAAACTGCCAATTAACAGTTATTAAATTTATTTTGAGTATAAACTGATAATTGATACCATTATTTATCACCCGTTATGTATTGATGATTGTTTGAAATTGGATGATGACTGTGATAAATGGATGTATGATTTGATGGATGAATGGACGATTAATCTTATTAATTGCAAGTTGCTATGCATTTCATTCATTCGGGATTGCGGTTTGAAATGATATATAACCGTATTTTTTTTCATTTTAAATTGCGGATTGAAATGATAAACATCCGTATCACTTGACCATAGGATAGAAAATTATATACAGGCACCGCGGTAAATATATAAATTATTTTTGAAATGTTTTTCTATGGTTTTGTAAAGTTATATATATATGGTTTATGAGATATTGATTTGGTTATTGATAAAGGCTATTATATATATATAGTAATTTTCGGTTTTTAAGCTTTGTATAAATTTGATTTGAAGTTTAAATAAAGTTTGATTTTAAGATCAAATAAGATTAAACATTTATTTAAAATTTAATTTCTGGAGTTTTATGACTTAAATGAGAATAGATTAGGAAGATGAATATTAAGTTAAATTGAAATTTAATAAAAAATTAGAATTTTTAAAGGATATGATTTTTATAACTTGACTTTCGTGTAAAGTGATTTTAATGAATATCAGGTTGATTAAACGAATATATAATAAATTGAAAGATGATCCAGTTATATGAAGTTAAAGGTTTTCTTAAATTATATTGAATTCATTAAGCAAACATTTCAAGTCTAAATAATAAGTAACTGAATTTGATATATATATATATATATATATATATATATATATATATATATGGAATTGTCAAATGAGTCTGTTTGAAATGGTGAAATATTTAAAGCCTTGAAACATAAGAATTGAAATGGTATTTGGAAGTTTAAATCGGTATTTGAAATTGATTTGTGAAATCTAAAGAAGCTATTTTGTTTATAAAAGTAATTTAATATTTAACCATTTAAGAGATGGAAATTTTGTTTCAAAGCTATGTTTTCAAGGAAGTATAATTTGGAAATATTATATTCAAGAGTTTTGATTTCTAAATATTTTACTTTGGAAAACCTATGATTTTGGAAAGAATATATATCGGAAAATAAATGATATCGTATTGATTCGGGGTTTTAAGAATAAATGATATCGGGTTTATATGGGTTTTAAATGGATATTTTATTATGGTTTTAAAAGTATAATTTTTTTTATGACCGCGGTGTTATAATAACGATTGGTTGGCAAAGAGACCGGGATCGGATATGGACATACTCTCTGTCGATACCGAAAACCACTTTGACTAACCGTGTACGCGGTGGAGATTCTAGAATGAAGCAGGAAGGTGGCGACGTTTCCTGTAAGGTAAATACGTGGATCCAACTCCCATGAGTTGGCATAAGGTGGCTAAAATAGGAGCTATTGACGGGTTAATGAGGTAGCACCTCTGATCGGACACTTCCCTTCGATACTATACTCTGACTTTGGATTTTTCGGTGGCCACCTTCACTTTTGATTTCTTTGATGTGGGGAGTTTGTTCGAGGTGGGCGGCAGCTGCGCGCTGCGCGTTTCCATCGGCCCGGAAGCGTAATTGGTATATCTACCCTAGCATTGCCTAGTTGTGCCGTGTCACCTACCCTTGCGCGCCTTATACGATTTTGTTTTGTACGATACCTATGGAGTGCCCTCTGACGACGCCCAGTATGGGGGAGATTACGGTACTGTATAGACTATGGGAATATATAAATGTGTTAAGGTGGAAAATGTAAAGCCTTAACGCTATTTAAAAGTAAGTTTATTTTACAATTAGACACTATTATAATAGCGCAATATACTACATAGTAAATAGTTTAACGGATCCTTAGAAGATGTAAATCCCGAGCATCTCTTGAGTTACTGCACTCATATTTATTTCTGTTAATGTAACTCACATAAGATCTTTTAGTTCCGACTCGAGTCTTTTTGTCTTTCCAAATTCGTTCGGGTCGGTCCGAGCGTTTCAGGATTGAAGATTTTATTTCCGGAGGAAGAAGACGAAGATTTTATTATTATTACTATAGATAATATGGTTTCACTACACTCATATTGTTCCGCTGCATTGTTATATGGTATGTGTACTCTGATATGTATTGTATAAATAAATCAAAGGTTTTTGTAAACAGATTTATGAACTGTATATTTGATTATTATATTTTATCCTTCCGCTGTGAGATTCTGTTTCTTTCTCTGTTTTCTTATTTATCCCATAACAATCCGCCCTTACGTATGGTTTGAATTGGCACGTATGTCCGTTTAAATCGTGCAAAAAGGCGGGATGTTACACTAAGAGTTGATCCTACTAAAATTCTGTTAAAGCTGAAATTCCAAGGAGGATCATTATCAGGAGAAAAAACTTCATTAATTAGAGCAAACTTAAAATTACAGATATCGTAAAGCTCTTTAAATTCCAGTTTAAGAGGTAAGAACGAAATCCAACGGTCGTGCCAAAAGGAAGTACGATTACCAGAATGAACTATAGTATTTATTCCTAAGTTAAAAATCTCAAGACATTTTAAAATGTTTTTCCAAAATTAGAAATATTATGAGTGGCTGGAGAAACTATTTGATATAAATTACTATTTCCATTATAGTAATATTTAGAAATAATCTCTTTCCAAATAGCATTATCATTAATATCTTTAAACTTCCATAACTATTTATCTAGCAATGATAAATTCATATTACGCAAATTAATAACCCCTAAACCACCTTCCTTCTTAGCTTTACAGACGGTCTTCCAATTAACTAGACATTTTATATTATTACTAGAATTTTACCCACTCCAAAGGAAGTCTCTTCTAATTTTGTCAATTTTATCAATAACCCAATCTGGAAACAAATGCATGGTCATCCAATAAATCGGAAGGGCTAATAAAACCGAATTAATTAAAACTAGTCTTCCTGCTCTTGATAAATATCTCCCACTCCAGTTGGAAATCTTATTCTTAATTTTATCAATAATAATAAACCAATCTTCATGCTTGATTTTAGTGGGTCTAATCACAAAACCAAGATAGTCAAAAGGAAAGCTCATAGTTTTGCAATTTAGAGTATTAGCAACTGAGTTTTCAACATTTTCAAAATCATTTAAGACTAACACTGAACTTTTGTCAAAATTTATTTTTAAACCTGATAAAATTTCAAAACTGTAAAGAATAAACTTGAGAGTTATAATGTGTCTAGGAAGATGGGAAGAAAAAAGTAAGGTATCATCGGCAAATTGGAGAACCGATATACCATTACGCGAAATACCATTTCCAACACTGCCTAGAGATCCATTATCCACTGCTCTTTTAATAATTTTAGCAAAAACATCAGCAGCTAAATTAAATAATAAAGGCGATAAAGGATCTCCTTGCCTTAATCCTCTCTTAGATTGATTTTTATTACCTAATATACCGTTAACCATAATACTAGAGTTTCCGGTTCTAAGCAAAGTCATAATCCAATTGATCCATCTAGGACCAAAACCTCTAACATGAAATATATCAACAATAAAATTCCAGTCTACCGAATCAAAATCTTTAGCAAAATCAAGTTTCAAAATCGCACATGTTATGTTATTCTTGTAACAGAAATTAATATATTCTTGAACAACTGCCACTCCATCCGTGATATTTCTACCTTTAATAAAAGCTGATTGAGAACAATCAATTAATTCGTTCATTCTTTTACTAAGTCTATTAGCTAAAACTTTAGAAAAGATTTTAACTGAGTAGTTAATCAAAGAAATAGGTCTAAAATCCTTTAAATTATTAGCTCCTACTTTTTTATGAAGTAAAATAACATTTGCAAAATTAAATCTCCCTAATTGCAAATTACCATTATAAAAATCGTTGAACATATTAACTAAATCAAATTTTAAAACATCCCAAAAAGTATTATAAAATAAAATAGGAAACCCATCTGGTCCCGACGATTTATCACTGGGCATGTCATTAATAGCTTTTCTAATTTCATCTTCAGTGGAAGGATAATCTAACTCTGATAAATCAACAATGGAATAAGGTGGATACAGATCCGACCATCTTACATTGATTCTATTGTTAATTTTAGAACCAAATATATCCTTATAGTAATCTATAAAAGCCTTGTTAAGATCTCTTTGATCAACAAGTTCTATATTATTAACAAAAATAGAGTTAATTGTATTACTACATTTCCTACCATTGGCTATATTATGAAAAAACTTAGTATTGTTATCACCTTCATTGATCCATTGAATTCTGCATCGTTGTTTTCACATAACCTCCTCCTTTTCTAAAATAGAATTTAATTTCGCTTTTAAGTTAGAAAGAACATTACGTTCACCTAGATTTAGAGGTCTAGATTCTTCTATCTTATTAATTTTAAGAATTTCATTAAGAATGTTATCTTTTTTTATTTTTAAATTACCAAAAACATTTTTATTCCAATTTTTAAGGAAAATCCTAAGGCCTCTAAGCTTAGAAACAAAAGCTTTTGCGGAGTTAGCCATATTACTGATATTATGGAAACTCAAAGAAACCCATTTACCTTTTAACTAGATTCACAAAGTTATTTTCCAAAAGCCACATCTTTTCAAACTTAAAATTCTTTAAAACAGCTCTATGATACTCACATGTAAGTATAATAGGACAATGATCCGATAAGGTAAAAGGAAAACCAGTTATTTTACAAATTAGATATTTGTCTTCAATTTCATCACTAACAAAAAATCTATCAAGAAGAGCCATGGAAGGAAACTCTCTAGCGTTACTCTAAGTAAACTCTCTATTTGAAATAGGAATTTTAATCAAATTAGAATTAATAATAAATTTATCGAATTCCTCCATAGCAGAGTAATCCCCTTCCCTAGGATATCTCTCACTAATGAAACACGTAACATTAAAATCATCCCCTAAAATCCAAGACCCTGAGGCAAATGATCTAAATTCTAGGAATTCATTCCATAAAATTCTCCTATTAATTTTAGAATTAGGCCCATAAACATTAGAAATATTTAAAAGAGAATTATCAGAAAGATTGATAAGAATAACATGAAGAGAATGCTGTTTAACAATACATTGAAGTAATTTAAAGAAATTATCACGCAAACTATCATTAATCCCCTTGAAGAACCCACAGAAGGTAAAAAAACCATTTCCTAAAGTGAAAACCACCTAATCTTCAAAAAAAACGAATGTCAGGGCAATCAATTTTGGTTTCTTGAATAAGAGCAATGTCAATTGAATAATCTTTAAAGAACAATCTAACCTTATCACATTTATTCAAATCGTTTAAACCCCTAATGTTCCAACTAATGATCTTTATAAACTAACAGTGCTAGACCTCTCTACTTCCTTACGTCTAATTTATTCCCTATCTATCTCTATATCAGAAAAAATAAAAGAAGCGTCTCTAGCTAACTGACTAAACTCAGCAAAAGAAAGATTGCCTAATGCATAAGTAGAGAAAGTACTACCTTAAAAAGTACTCATACCTGAGCCTGAATTCGTAGTACCAATCACAGCACTCGAACCAGGTAACTTATCCAAAGACTGCAACTGACAGCTACGAATCCTGGCACTCCTACGAATGGATCCACTAGAAGCAACTAATTTCCTGCCCTTAGATTTCTTCGACAAAGCAGCCGAATCCTTAACAATATTACTCTTTACTATCGCACCTGAGCTCGAAGAAAAATCACAAACACCAGAAGCCAAAAATGGATCCACACTAAGACAACTGCCAGCTAAAATCTCCTTCAGTTGCACAGTTCAACAATATTGAATATCTACACCTAGGTCCTTTTTGGAACCAGTAACGTGCACACCCCCTGGTGTGTGCATATCAGATAAATCAGAATCCCTAACCTCCTGAAATTTGTCAAAATAAACCACTGCCTCTAACTCAGATTCAAATTCAGAAGAATCAGAGTCATTTAACCATTCCAGCGAGTTAAAGTCAGAAGAAGAAATTGAATTTCATAGACAAAATATATAGTGATGGAATGACGAAAGCCAACAGCTGTATATAGTGAATATTAATAGCCAGTATTTATTTGATTTTACACGCAATGAATGGCCCCCGGAAACCAAATGGTTGAAATGGTACTAATATCGCTGACCGTTTACCGGGTTTCACCGTGTATCAGATGCCGAATTGCAGAAATGAATGCACTGTGGATATCCGCATGATAAGACGGATAGAATGGTACACAGATATCAGCGATACGTCCATCCTATCAAAAGTCGATTTTCGTTTTCGAAAATGCTGTTAAAATGCAAAAATAAGATAATGGAGCAATATCAGTTCAAATTTGGCGAAACGAAATATGACGTCTCACTCAGAAAATGGTTTACATTTTTGTTATATAAAAATATTCCGATTTGGAAAATATTTTATTTTCATCAAATTCAACTGATTTAAATTGAAATTGAAAATTACACGACAGAACTAACTTTCATATTTTCAAATGAAAATCTACCATTTGTTATGTTTAAATCGACGCATACCAAATATCAATTTTTCATTACCAAATTTAATTGTTATATTTTCAAGAAAAATCCAGTTAATTACATTACAAAAATTGTTAAAATTACCGGGTCGTTATACTCTCCCCCCGAAAAGGAACGAGATAGGAGAATAGAGGCAATGGAAAGGAAAATAGATTCAAAATACAAAACACAACAATTGAATCATAACCATATAAATTTCATTAGTTTTAAAATTGATTAATATTCAACAAATTTGGTTTAAACCCATTTTATTTAATCAACAATATTCATTGCATTCACATTCTGGTTAATTTCAATTCAATGGATTTTTATTAAATTGAGTTGATTCAAATTTATTGTCATTCGTTACAAATAAATTTTATCCTAATTCAACTACTTTAGGTTTTAAATTCCAATTCTCATTTTGAACACTCCAATTATTCAAAATTTTGCCTTATTTCGATAGTTGAAAACCATTACTTAATATGAACTTAAGAGTTAAATTTCATGTTTCACTTCAAACCCATTTGAATAAATGTATACAAATATATATTACACATCGAATCATACTCAATAGATTCGAATAACATCAATTATGATCAAAACAAAAATGTAGGAAAGCTATGAACCGGTCTCGCCGTTTTGAAACTCGAAAATGAATGTTGATGATGCTGTAGTCATCACCGAAATTATTTTCAAGTGACAAAAGGGGAGAGTACTAATTTACTTATTTTAAAATTCTTTGGAAAAAATTCCCATTCAAAAATACTTTCAAATAAAAATGTTTCCAAACTTTGAAAACCCAATTTTGAAAAACCCTAGAAATTAGATTCTTAAATTTAAATTCGTTTCATTTGTAAATCAGATTTATAACCAATTTATAAAATTATACAACAATAGTTAATGGTTTACAAAATAATAAATGACAATATAATATTATCATTTCTAACAACCTATTCATTTAATTATTTAATTTAAGAAAACTATACCTTTATATATATAATATAATCATACACAAAATTATTTCATTTACAAATTTTGAAAACAATATTGTGTCAGTTTGCTCTGTCCAAGTGTTTTGGAATTCCTGCCGATAGCGTTGGCCAGATGAATCGATCGAAACCTAAAATCAAACTTAACAACTCAAACAACACAATATAATTTTTTTATATTAATTACAAATACACTCCCTCACTCGATTATTCAAGAATGGATCATAGAACAGGGATAAAGATTTAAATTTAGAGAGATCCTAAATATTTTTTTTAACAACGAAGATAGCTCGAAAGGATAAAAGGATAATTAAATTGCAAAAGGGGACAGCTAGATAGGTTTATATTAATTACGACGACCTTAACCGGGTTAACCGAAATTCTTAGAATAAGATCGATGTGGAAATTCAAATTCCCGTTTGAGAGGAAGAAAAAATGACTTTACCAAAACATCAGGATAATCCCTGACTATTGGGTGGAGTCAAGATCACTTGGATGGGTATCAAACGAAGGATAAAACTATCTAAAATTTCTGAGGCAATTCCACATTTCAATAAGAAGAGAATTACCCAAGTTATCCACTAAGAGATGATTTAGCTTTGCAAGAAATAGCAACATCAAACCCGAGGACATAGAAATCTCCGATGAATCGATGCATGTTGTAAAGGAGTTTCACCCCTTTACAAAATTATATCAAGGTTGGGAAACCGCCGATGGAATAATCACACAAATGGATGTAGTTGCCAATTGGGATGGCAAGATAAGTTCAAATTATTATAGAAATCAACAGTAATGGAGCTATGGGATGCTCCAATATCAAGAAGAACATGAAAAGAAGGAAAAGAATGGATTTCAGAACAAAGGGGAAAGTTTTGAAAATTCAAAGGAAACCCGAGTCAAGAGGAAGAGACTCAAGCTCGAACGAAGGTGATCCTGTAATTAAATTTACTCTATATGACAAGTTTTGCCTAAACCAGAGCTCTGATACCAACTGTAATGACCCGCTATTTTGAACCGTTTAAATCGTCAATCATCCACTCGTGTCAAACTTGAATTGCTCTAAACAACAGATTGTTAATTTTATATTTGGAAAAACTTAACATATACGGTAAATAAAGCAATCATAGAATCACAGACAAAAAGTAATATAATAATAAGCAGCGGGATAGATAAATGGTAGTTCATGAAGGTACTATAAAACATCAGAGTTAAAACAAAATACAACAAATATCTCGAATACACATAAATTACTAATACAAATGCCAATGAAAAGTCTGAACTAAACAATAGGAATAAGCTGAAGTAACTGGAAAGCTGAGTAGATGATGATAGATCTCTAAGCGAAGCTCCAATCCCTAAAGGCGAGTCTTAAATGCTGTGACACTCCATCTGACCCGAGCATAAAGAAACACACAAAAAACTCGAGTCAGGATTAACATTCTTATATCAGTAAATTCAACTCAAGTGAAATGTCAACTAAAATACAAGTAACTTAAAGGATGCTTGGAATTTCCATCCTCTAAGGATCCGTCAAACTATCTACTGTGTAGTAATATACACTATTATAATATGTCTATCAGTAAAGTGAAGTATTAAAATAATGTAAGGCGTTACCCATATCCCCCTTAACACATTTTATATAATGTTGTAGTTTATACAGTACTGTAATCTCCACCAAACTAGGGGGCTATCAGGGAGCACTTCATTGGTACG
Source organism: Allium cepa (assembly GCA_030765085.1). Classification (NCBI taxonomy): domain Eukaryota; kingdom Viridiplantae; phylum Streptophyta; class Magnoliopsida; order Asparagales; family Amaryllidaceae; genus Allium; species Allium cepa. The sequence goes on from CM060934.1 coordinate 612,205,968, forward strand.
ACACAAATTAAAATCGTAATAGGCTCGATAAGGTAGATGACAAGGCATGCAAGGCTATTGTAACGACCCGTAAATTTTTAAGGGTTTAATTAACGTAATTAATTGAATTTTTGTAAAATTTTAAATAATAATATTTTGAAATAAAAATTTAATATTTCGATTACGTCTAATTGAACATAGCTAATGGGAAATTTTCATCAGATAATATGGAAGTTTATTTTATCGTGTAATTCTATTTCAATTTAAAATCAGTTAATATTTAATGATAATGAAATGTTTTCCACACTTGAATATTTTTATACAATAATTTGTAAACCATCATCTCATCTTCCGCTTCGTCAAATTTGGACAACTATTGCTCCATTTATCTTATTTTCAGCAAATTAACAGCATTTTTCAGCACCGATTACCGATTTTTGATCGGATGATCGTACCACTGATATATGTATAACGTCTTGATCATCTCGTCATGCTGATCTCTATGGTATATTCAATTCTGTGTTTTGACGTCCGATACATAGTGGAATTTACGAAATGGTTATACGTATCGGTACTGCTTTGAACTTTCTGAATTCATTTGTCTGTTTATTATCATTTAATTCCATCCAGTAAATTCCAATGGTCATTACCATTTAATTTCCTTGAATTCAAAGACCTTTGCCATTCCACGTTCCCCGATTATTTTGCTATTTCATTTTATTGGTTCACTTTCTTTCATCCTTTCTCTCTGCTTGAAAAAATATATCAAAAACTTTATATTTTATCTGAAGCCAAACCTAGCTGTGACCATCTTCCCTTCAACAAAACCCTTGCTTCAAGCCTCCAAACCCGAAACCGTGCTCCACCCACCGTTGTTCAGCATACCTCTCCACCTCGCCATAGCCGCAAGCCTTCATCTCAACTGAGCTCACGTCCACTGCTTCCCTCAAAACTGAAGACCATCACCCTTCCTCCGCCTTGCTCCTCCACCGTCCACTCTTGAGTTATCAACCACCCGAGCCAGCCGTCTCGTCCATCAGGCCCGCCATCGCCACCTCCCTTCATTTGATGGCCGATCTCCTGCCATGCCGAGCCATGCTTTTACAAACTATTCTTTGCTTTGTTATGTCTACCCTTCTCTGATTTGAGAAATTTACTTCTTCATGTAAATTTTGTATGTGTAAACTATTTATATAACTATTGTATATATATTCATATAGGTTATATAATATTTATACTATCGGTTAGTTTATATATACTGAGTTTGTTGGGAATATGTATGTTAGTAAAACATATTTATATAATATTTTAGTTTTATACTGATGTTTACTACAGTATAGACATGTGTATATTGATATGTTAATACTTTAGTTAAAATTATGTTATATATTTTAGGTTTTCACCTGTTTTGTGTTATTCAAAATATAGGTTTGTTTAAAAGTATGTATATATTTGCAGTGTGCACATATAGCCTGCACATATTTGTATGTATATACATATAATAAAAAAAGTAAGCTTGTAGAAGAATTTTTGATATATATATGTATGTATATATATAAACTGTTATGTGATACAAGCTTTGTATAGAATCTACAGTTTACCTTTTTATTTTATGATATATGTTAGTATTCTGGTTTCGTATGAATATATATATATATATATAATGATTTTTTTAGCTATTACATATATACTTTGTATATATGACCGAGCTTTGACTTTTGAAGACTTGTATGCTGTAATAAGTAGTTACTTTTATCATCCTGAAGATTATATATATATAGTGTTATGTGTGTGTGTATATATATATATATGTATGTATTAATTGTGGAAGTACATATGGGATTCCCTGGCAAAACAGTGAGCATGGCTTTGGTTATATATATTGATGTTCACATATATATTATATTATTTTTATCATAGTATGAAGTGATGGTATATATATTAACCTGGTAAACTTATATTGATTTTTAAATTTACACATGTTTTAGTCTAAACAATGATTTTTAGCAATAAAATATATATAGCTTATATATGATTTGCTGGGTTCATATATATTAAGTTATATTGATTTCTTTTATAATTACCATATATATATTCCATTTATATTAAACTGATTTTTGGTTCTTGATTTCCAATTTATCACCTTGTCCGTTGAACTCGAGTCCATCGTGCTTTGCTTTGAAATTCATGCTTGGATCCGTAACTCATTTTGTTGTATAATCTCTCTAGCCTCGAAAGGTGAGAAATCACTCATGATTACATTCTTATATTTATTAAATTTGATTTCAATTTAAACGACAATCGAAATATATTACTGTTAGTTATTTACATTGCTATATAAATGCTATCTGTTCGTCTGTTACATCCGACACCATTATCTGTTATTTGTGTTGATGATACATGCCTGTTATATTATTATCATATCTCTTATCACTCTACAACTTTCCTGTTAGTATAGAATTCACTATGGGTTGAAATGTTACATACCCGAATGATCTGTAGAATAGGAGAAAATCGTTATGTGATAAACCCAAGCGATTTTCGTTGAATTGAATTTGGGATTGTGGGTTGAAATGATATATACCCGTATTTATATTTAAATTTGCGGATTGAAATGATAGATATCCGTATCACTTGACCGTAGGATAGAAAATTATATACAGACACCGTTGGTATATATATATAAATATTTTGAAAATGATTTTTATAGCTTTAGAAAGAAATATATGGTTTAATGAATATTGCTTTTTAAGATAATATATATAAATGTATTTTATAAAATTTAAATTCTTGATTTTAATTTATGTGTTTTGGAAATTTTAAAATTATAAGTTGCTTTTGAAATTATAAATTTTAAGAATTTATTTATAATTTTACTATTTTAAAATATGTATAAATTAGTTTTATTTTAAAATAAGTTAAAGTTTGATTTAATTTATATATAGTATGTTTATGTATTTATTTAAAATTTTATTTTCAAATATAGATTTTTATAATGATTCTATAAGTTAGGATTGGAAAGATAAATTTGAATTTATTTGAAATTTTATTTAATTAAGAATTTTATTTGATTAAATAGATTTGGAACTTATTGAATTTGAGATTTTTAAAGGATATGATTTTATAACTTGATTTTGGTTAAGGTGATTTAAATGAATATTTCAAGTTTAAATAAATGAAAGGAAATATTTAGTTTATTTGTAATTTAGAGTTTTTATTTAAAGGATATTGGATTTATTAACTAGATATTTCAAAACTAAATAATAGTAAAGTGAATTTGATACATATATGAAATTATCAAATTTAATTTTGAAATATTGAATATTTAAAGCTTTGAAATATATTGAAATGGTTTATTTTTGGGTTCAAATCTGTTTTGAAATAGATATAATTTGGAATAGTTTATTGAGAAACCAAATTGAATTGAAATTGATGATTTGGGACTTGATTAAATTTGAATTTTGGAATTCGAATTTACTTGGAATTGATTTATGAAATTTGAAGAAACTATTTTATTATATAAAGTATTTTAAATTATATTTAAACTATTTTATATTTTACCTTATAAATTATTTTAAAATAAACTATTTTAATATAAAACGTTTTTAATATATAATATTTTTAATATAAACTATTTTAATCTACTAACTATTTTAATATCAACTATTTTAACTTATAACTCTTTTCTATAAACTATTTTACTTTATAAACTATTTTATTATATATACTATTTTAATATCTAAACTGATTAAGTGGCGGAAGATATGTTTTCAAAGTTGTGAATTTCAACGTATTATGTTTTGAAAGTGTTATAATTTCAGATGTTTGGTTTCGAAAGTGTTATAACTTTGAAGGTGCTTTGATTTTGGAAATGAATATATCTGAAATGGAAATGATATCGTATTTGGTTTTGAAATGAATATGATATCATATTTATATGGTTTGAAATGGCAATGATATTTTGGTTTTGAAGTATAAACTATTTTGAAATGACCATGGTGTTATAATAACGATTGGTTGTTAAAGAGTCCGGGATCAGATATTGTCATACTCTCTGCTAGTACCGAAAACCACTTTACCAACTGTGCACGCGGTGGAGATTTCAGAATGAAGTAGGATAGTAGCGACGATCCTATATGAGGTATATACGTGGACCTAACTCCCGTGAGTTGGCATAAGGTTGCTAAAACAGGAGCAATTGCCAGGCCAAGTGAGGCAGCTCCTCCGATCGGACACAACTCATTCGATACTATATTCTGACTTTGTGATTGATTTGGTGGCCACTTTTGATTTTTTTGATTTGGGAGTGTGGCTCGAGGTGGGCGGTAGAGGTTGCTACACGTTACCACCAGCCCGGAAGTGTAATTAGTATATCTATCCTAGCATTGCCTTGTTGTGCCGTGTCACCTACCCTAGCACATCTTGTACGAGTTTGATTTGTGTCGTACCTATGAAGTATCCTTTGGTAGCCTCCCGATCTGGAGGTATTACGGTACTGTATAGACTATTGGCACTATAAAATGTGTTAATGGGGATATGGGTAACGCCTTAACGCTATTTTAATAGTTTACTTTAATATAGACATTATTATAATAGCGTATATTACTACATAATAGATCGTTTAACGGATCCTTAGAGGATGGCTATCCCAAACATCCTTTGAGTTACTTGCATTTCAGTTGATATTTCACTTGAGTTGATTTTATTGATATAAATGTTAATCCTGACTCGAGTGTTTTGTCTTTTGGTTTACGCTCGTGTCAGACTGAGTGTACCAATATTCAAGACTCACCTTTGGAGTTGGAGCTTTGCTTAAAGATCCATCTATCTATTCAGCTTGCAGTTATTCAGTTGATTTTAGTGATGTATTGAAATTTTTGTATTTGACTGTTGTATTCGAGAATTCTATTGTATCTTGTTTAACTCTGTTTATGTATAGTAGCTTCATAAACTGCTATTCTTTGTTTCTGCTGCTTGTTATTATATTACTCTGTGTCTGTGATTCCGTGATTATTTTATTTACCATATATGCTGAGATTTTCCAAATTTAAATTAAAAATATGATATTTTGAGCAATTCAAGTCCGACATGTATGGATGTGAATGGTTGAAAATATCAAGATGTTACAGTTGGTATCAAAGCTTTGCCTTGCGGCAAAACTTAGCAAAGCAAATGAAGTTACAAAATTACTTTCGTTCGTGCTTGAATCTCTTCCTCTTTGATTCTGTTTCCTTTGAATCTCTCCCACTTGTTCTGAAATCCATTCTTGTCTCTCCTTATTTGTATTCTTTTGATTCTGGAGTATACTATAACTCCACTTCGAATGATCTCTATAAAAATCGATAATCTCACCAGTCTTCGAATGATTTGAAAAAGGGGTGAAACTCCTTTACAACAGGCATTGATTTACCGAAGAATTATATGTCCTTGGTTTAGATGATGCTATCTCTTGCGATGCTCGAATTCTATCTCTTGAGATCGAATGTCGATTTGTCTCTGGATTCTACATCGATCTTATTCTTGAATTCACGGTTGATCCGGCTAAGGTTGCCCGCAATTAATATCAGTATATCCAACTTCCTATTTTGAAATTTAATTATTTTATCTCCCGCCCAAGCCTAGCTTCTTAGCTAGAATTTGCTTTGATTAGGGTCTCCTTGAATTTGAATCCCTATCCTCACTTTGAAATTCATTTTGTATTATCGAGTGAGGGAGTTTATTCATTATTAATTTAAATGTTTTATATATAGTGTTGTTTGAGTTGTTAATGTTGATTTGGGTTTTCGATCGAATCGTCTGATCGACGCTATCGATAGGAATTCTAAAACACTTTAACAGAAAAAACTGACACAATATTGTTTTCAAATTTGGTTGATGAAATAAATTTTGTATGATTATACTATGTATATTTAAATAAATTTTCTGAAATTAAAAAGTTAAGTAAATTGGTTGTTGGAAATGATAATATTTGTTTTTCATTTATGTTTTGTAAACCGTTAATTTTACCAACATATAAATAAATGAATTTATAAAATTTGGTTTATAAATTAATTTAGAATTAAGAATTTGAGAATTTCATTTTCGATGATTTCAACTTTGGTTTTAAAAGTTTAAAGGTATATTATTTAAAGTACTTTCAAATAGAAATAGTTTCCAAAGAATTTTAAAAAAAAATTATAAATTGGTACTCTCTTTGTTTGTCGCTGGAAAATAATTTCGACGATGACTGCAGCATCATTGACATTCATTTTCGAGTTTCAGAGTAGAGAGACCATTCTGTAGCTTTGCTACATGTTTGTTTTGAAAAATAAATTGTTTTGGAATTTCTTAAGTACGACTTGATTTATAATATATAGGTATAAGATTTTAGATTTGATTGATATATAGCATATATATGTATATATTTATCCTTAAATTGTTTGAATGAATCAGAAATTTAATTCTTAAATTTTGTTAAAGGATGATTTGAATTATAAATAAAGTTAAATTTTTGAATAAAAATTTAAACTTGAAATAATTGAATTAGAAAATTTTACTTGTATAATACTCAATTACATTCCAATATAACTTACCTTGATCAACTAGAAGTTGAATATGTAAGTGGATAATATACAATATAAAATGGTTTTTATAAATAAAATTTGAGTGGTTATAATAAATGTTATACAGTTAATTTTTAATTATAAAAATGTTAATAGAGATAAATAGAATAATAAATTAATTGAATAATAAATGAGATAACTAAAATAAATTTTGTTTGGAAAGAAATAATAAATTGAAATTAAGTCAACTTAATGAAATACTTTTAATTTAAATTCAATTATTAATTATTAATTAATTTAAATTGAAATTTATATGGTTTGAACTAATTGTTTTATTTTATTTTTCAATTTGTTTTCTTTCTGGTTGTTTTGTTCTCCTACCTCCTTCCTGTTCGGGGACGAAAAGTTTTGAGTGGGGGAGAGTGTAACGACCCGTAAATTTTAAAGGTTTTATTAACGTAATTAATTGAATTTTTGTGAAATTTTAAATAATAATATTTTGAAATAAAAATTTAATATTTGTATTACATCTAATTAAACATAGCAAATGGGAAATTTTAATAAGATAATCTTGAAGTCTATTTTATCGTGTAATTTTATTTCAATTTAAAGTCAGTTAATATTTGATAATGAAATGTTTTCCAAACTTGAATATTTTTATACAATAAATTTGTAAACCATCTTCTGAGTGAGACATCATTTTCCATTTTGTCAAATTTGGATCGCTATTGCTCCATTTATCTTATTTTCGGCAAATTAACAGCATTTTTCAGTACCGATTATCGACTTTTGACAAGATGATCGTACCACTGATATATTTATACCATTTTGACCGTCTCGTCGTGCTGATCTCTATGGTATGTTCAATTCTATGTTTTGACGTCCGATATGCAGTGGAATCTGCGAAATGGTCATACGTATCAGTACCGCTTTGAACTTTCTAAATTTGTTTGTCTGTTCGTTATCATTTAATTCCACCGTGTAAATTCCAATGGTCATTACCATTTAATTTCCTTGAATTCAAAGACCTTTGCTATTCCCATGTTCTCCGATTATTTTGCTATTTCATTTTACCGGTTCACTTTCTTTCATCCCTTCTCTCTGCTTGAAAAAAAATATCAAAAACTTTATATTTTATCTGAAGCCAAATCTGGCCGTGACCATCTTCCCTTCAACAAAACCCTTGCTCCAATCCTCCAAACCCAAAACCGTACTCCACCCATCGTTGCCCAGCCTACCTCTCCACCTCACCATGGCCACAAGCCTTCATCTCAACAGAGCTCACCTCTACTGCTTCCCTCCAAACTGAAGACCATCACCCTTCCTCCACCTTGCTCCTCCACCGTCCACTCATGGGTCCCCAACCACCCGAGCAAGCCGTCTCGTCCATTAGTCCCTCCATCACCACCTCCCTTTATTTGATGGTCGATCCCTTGCCAGGCCGAGCCACGCTATTCACAAACTATTCTTTGCTTTGTCATGTCTACCATTCTTTGATTTGAGAAATTTAATTCTTCATGTAAGTTTTGTATGTGTAAACTATTTATATAACTGTTGTATATATATTCATATAGGTTATATAATATTTATACTATCGGTTAGTTTATATATATTGAGTTTGTTGGGAATATGTATGTTAGTAATATATATTTATATAATATGTTAGTTTTATACAGATGTTTACAGCAGTATAGATATGTATATATTGATATGTTAATACTTAAGTTAAAATTATGTTATATATTTTTGGTTTTCACCTGTTTTGTGTTATATTCAAAATATAGTTTTGTTTAAAAGTATGTATTGAGCACATATAGCTTGCACGTATTTGTATGTATATATATAATAAAAAAAGTAAGCCTGTATAATAATTTTTGATATATATAAATATATATAAACTGTTATGTGATACAAGCTTTGTATAGAATCTGCAGTTTACTATTTTATTTTATGATATATGTTAGTATTCTGGTTTTGTATGAATATATACATATAATGATTTTTTTAGCCATTACATTTATACTTTGTATACTTGAAAGAGCTTTGACTTTCGAAGACTTGTATGTTGTAATAAGTAGTTGCTTTTATCATCCTGAAGCTTATATGTATAGTGTTGTATATATATATTAGCAGTGGAAGTACATATGGGATATCCCTGGCAAAATAGTGAGCATGGCTTTGGTTATATATAAATTGATGTTATTATATATATATATTATATTATTTATATTACAGTATAAAGTGATGGTATATATATATATTAACCTGGTAAACTTATATTGATTTATAAATTTACATGTGTTTTAGCCTAAACAATGATTTTTAATAATAAAACATATATAGCTTATATATGATTTGCTGGGTTCATATATATTAAGTTATATTGATTTCTTTTATGATTACTGGTTTTTAAATATAATGTATATATATTTTCCATTTATATCAAACTGATTTTTGGTTCTTGATTTCCAATTTATCAGCTTGTTCGCCGAACTCAAGTCCATCGCGCTTTGCTTCGAAATCCGTGCTTGGATTCGTAATTCATTCTATTGTATAATCTCTCTAGCCTCAAAAGGTGAGCAATCACTCACGATTACATTCTTATATTTATTAAATTTGAATTCAATTGAAACGATAATTGAAATATACTGCTGTTAGTTATTTACATTGTTATATAAATGCTATCTGTTTACCTGTGACATTTGACATCATTATCTGTTATTTATATTAATGACACATGCCTGTTATATTATTATCATATCTGTTATCACTTTGCAAGTTCTCTGTTAGTATAGAATTCACTATGGGTTGAACTGATACATACCCGAACGATCTGTAGAATAGGGGAAAATCGTTATGGGTTGAAATGATAAACCCAAGCGATTTTCATTGAATTGAATTTGGGATTGCGGGTTGAAATGATATATACCCGCATTTATATTTAAATTTGCGGATTGGAATGATAAATATCCGTATCACTTGACCATAGGATAGAAAGTTATATACAGACACTGTTTGTCTATATATATAAATATTTTGAAAATGATTTCTATAGTTTTGGAAAGAAATATATGGTTTAATAAATAATGATTTTTAAGATCTTATATATAAATGTATTTTATAAAGTTTAAATTCTTGATTTTAATTTATATGTTTTAGAAATTTTAAAATTATAAGTCGGTTTTGAAATTATAAATTTTAAGAATTTACTTATAATTTTACTATTTTAAAATATGTATAAATTAGTTTTATTTTAAAATAAGTTTGATAATAAGATTTATATTAATAAAGTTTGATTTAATTTATATATAATATGTTTAAGTATTTATTTAAAATTTATTTTCAAATATAGATTTTTATAATGATTTCATAAGTTAAGGCTGGAAAGATGAATTTGAATTTATTTGAAATTTTATTTAATTAAGAATTTTATTTAATTAAATCAATTTGGAACTTATTGAATTTGATATTTTTAAAGGATATAATTTTATAACTTGATTTTGGTTAAAGTGATTTAAATGAATATTTCAAGTTTAAATAAATTGAAGGAAATATTTAGTTTATTTGTAATTTGGAGTTTTTATTTAAAGGATATTGGATTTAATAAATAAATATTTCAAAACTAAATAATAGTAAAGTGAATTTGATACATATAGGAAATTATCAAATTTAGTTTTGAAATGTTGAATATTTAAAGCTTTGAAATATATTGAAATGGTTTATTTTGAGGTTCAAATCTGTTTTGGGATCGATATAATTTGGAATAGTTTATTGAGAAACCGAATTGAATTGAAATTAATGATTTGAGACTTGATTAAATTTAAATTTTGGAATTCGAATTGACTTGGAATTGATTTGTGAAATTTGAGGAAACTATTTTATTTTATAAAGTATTTTAAACTATATTTAAACTATTTTATGTTTTACCTTATAAATTATTTTAATATAAACTATTTTAATATAAAACATTTTAAAATAAAATATTTTAATCTACTAACTATTTTAATATCAACTATTTTAACTTATAACTCTTTTATATAAACTATTTTATTTTATAAACTATTATATATGTATATATTCTATTTTTGTATCTAAACTGTTTAAGTGGCAGAAGTTATGTTTTCAAAGTATTATGTTTTGAAAGTGTTATAATTTCAAGTGTTTGGTTTCGAAAGTGTTATAACTTTGAAAGTGCTATGATTTTGGAAATGGATATATCTGAAATGGAAATGATATTGTATTCGGCTTTGAAATGAATATGATATCGTATTTATATGGTTTGAAATGGCAATGATATTTTTGTTTTAAAGTATAAACTATTTTGAAATGACCGCGGTGTTATAATAACGATTGGTTGTTAAAGAGACCGGGATTGGATATTGTCATACTCTCTGCCAATACTGAAAACCACTTTAAGAAATGTATACGCGGTGGAGATTTCAGAATGAAGTAGGATGGTGGCAACGATCCTATATGAGGCATATACGTGGACCCAACTCCCATGAGTTGGCATAAGTTGGCTAAAACAGAAGCAATTGACGGGCCAAGTGAGGTAGCTCCTCCGACCGGACACACTCCTTCGATACTATATTCTGACTTTGTGATTGATTTAGTGGCCAGTTTTAATATAAACTATTTTTAAATTAATTTTTATGTTAAATTTATTTTATACAAAATTTATTATTATATATTTTTAAAATAGTAAAATTATAAGTAAAATCTTAAAAATTATATTTTCAAAACTAACTTACAAATTTAAAATTTCCAAAATATATAATTTTAAATATCTAATTTTTACAAAATAAAATATATTTATATTATATTTAAAAATCAATATTTAATAAAACCCTTTCTTTCAAAACTTTGGAAATCATTTCAAAATATAGACCAACGGTGTCCGTACATATAATTTTCTATCCTATAGTCAAGTGATACATATATTTATCATTTCAATCCGCAAATTTAATATTTACGGGTGTATATACTTTCAACCTGCAATCCCAAAATTTCAAATCAATGAAAATCACTTGCGTTTATCATTTCAACCCATAACGATTTTCCCTTAACATATAATATCATTCGGGTGTGTATCATTTCAAACCATAAGGATTTCTAAACTAACAGAGAACTTGCAGAGTGAGGACAAATATGATTATAATATAACATATCATCAATAGACATATATCATTAGTAACAAATTAAATAAAATATATACAATAGGATATTGTGTCATATATCACCGATGAACAACTGCCGATAATGGTCATATTTAACAATTAAATAACCAACAATTCAAATTTAACAACATATTTCAATTGTCGTTACAAGTGAAATCAAGTTTACTAAATATAAGAATGTTAATCATGAGTGATTGCTCACCTTTCGTGGCTATGGAAACAACGATAACAAGATGTAGACGGATACAGATAAGCATGGATCGACAACGGGACAACGAGACAAGAGATGAACTGCTGCGAATAGAAGTGACCGGCAAGATCTAGAATTCAATGGAAAACAATTGTATTTATATTTTCTTAAAAATAAATATTTAATTTAAAACACTTAATAAAATCTAAATATTTATATATAACATATTTAAAAATCAATACTAAGATTAACCAGCCTTTCAGCTATGAAAACAACCTATATATCATAACGATCAAAATATTTATATATACAAACTTAAAACTCTATATTTATAATTTAAAAATATGATTATCAATATATATACTAAAAGAAATCATTTCTTAAAGCCGATATATTATATGTAGACTAACATATATACCGTTACATGTATAATACTACTATAGAAATATCTATAATATATACATCAGCTCCTAAATATATATACGTAATATATGTATGAGTATGACCAAAAATCAAAAGTATACTAATATGAACCAATATTTAACTTATATAAAATATAGGGAAAATAAATTTTAAAGCTATTATAGAATCTTTATAGTATATATATTTACTTTAAAACGATATTCCATTTGAACTGCATGTCAAAATAAAAAAAATAAAAAAAGGGTATATATTCAACAGACCACATAACTTATGTAAAACCTTTATATATAACAGACAGAATATATAACTTGTATGAACTCATATATATATATATATATATATATATATATATATATATATATGCACACTATATACCCAGGTATAAGCAAATGTATGCATGTTATTTTAAATATATATACACTATATAAAAATACATACACTTTACCAAAATATACACAGACTATACGTGTATATATAAACGAATATATGCAGATTCTAACATATGGATATATAAGAAAATATGCAGGCTACTATCCAGACTCTAATATATGTAAATACAACTGATAAACTTTATATATAATTAACATACCGTAACAATAAAACAAAATATAAATTATAGATATTACCCCTTCTATAATATAGTATATGCTACAAACTTATATATAATATATACCTATACAGCGAACCCATATCATACTTATATATATACTCATTTAAAAATCAAAATACCAATATATATCATATTCAAAATCTATACAAATAATATATATACATATATAAACTGCTGTTACATATAAACTTTACATTAATTTGAAAATCAAATCACATAAGTAAGAGAGAAGAGCTAGGGTCGTTACCGGTTCAGGGGAGGAAGAATGGTGTAGATCAGTGGTCGATGGGAGGCGTCCTCGGCTACATGTGGTGGGCGGAGCAAAGAAGAATGTCGGCAGTGGGTATCTTTTTGGTCAGTGGAGATTTGTCATGGCTGCATTTGGAGGAACTTCGGGAGGAAGGCGGCATGCATATGACATGGCTGTGGAGATGGGGTCGACTTTTAGATGTGGCTGCCCGATTGGCTGGAGTTTTGGGATAAGGATGGAGGGGATCAGGTGGTCTATGAAGGTTGATTCACTTGCTGGCATTGCATGGTCGAAGGAAGATGGGATGCCGAGATCTAGGAGGGGTGTAGGCTGCACGAGATGCGGTTGCTAGGAGGCAGAGTGCTGGAGGGGTTTAGCGGTGGAGATGCACACGGAATGGCTGACGTGGCGATATGCACGGCGAGGTACGGGGAGACATGACGGCTATAGTTGTATGTGTAGATGAAGCATAGTTCGATGATTTAAAAATGAAGGAGGCAGAGCTTCTTCTTAGGAAAAACTATATATATGTAAGATATATTTATTTTATAGTTTTTTACAAATGAAGGAATAGAAACCAAAGAGAAGAGGAACGGAATTGAACAAGAGAATAAAATTTGAAGTGATGGAATGACAAAAGCCAACAGTTGTATACACTGAATATTAATAGCCAGTAGTTATTCGATTTTACATGCAATGGAAGGCCCCTGGAAACCAAAATGTTGAAATGGTACTGATACTGCTGACCGTTTCCCAGGTTCCAACGTGTATCAGATGCCGAATTACAGAAATGGATATACTGCATTGATCTGCATGACTAGACAAACAGAATGGTACACAAATATCAATGATACGACCATCTTATCAAAATTCGATTTTCATTGTCGAAAATGCTGCTAAAACGTCCAAAATGAGATATATGGAGTAAGAGCATTTCAAATTTGGAAAAACGGAATATGATGTCTCACTCAGAAAATGGTTTACATTTTTATTGTATAAAAATATTCAGATTTGAAAAATATTTTATTTTCATCAAATTCAACTGATTTAAATTGAAATTGAAAATTACACAACAAAACTAACCTTCGTATTTCCAAATGCAAATTTTCCATTTTCTATGAATAGACGCATACCAAATATCAAATTTTCATCACCAAATTTAATTGTTATATTTCCAAGAAAAATTCAGTTACTTACATTCTAAAAATTATTAAAATTACTAGGTCGTTACAAACATTAGGAACGCCAGGCGTCACGCTTCGTTTGGAGTTCAGAATTTTCTGTACCAATCGGGGGAGATATTTTCTTATTTAAATAAAATATAATAAAGGTCAACATTTAACATTAGCCCAGCTTACGTCTCCATCATACGCTTCCTCTACTCCTTTCATTCATTTCATTTTCAAATCTCCTTGATGAACGAAGAGAAAGAAAAAAGAGGGATAAACGTATGAAATCACGTACGCGCGAGTGGGGCGAGCAGTTGCAATCGATCGGTGATGGTCGTGAGTTCCTGGAGGGCTGTAGCACGGCGATGGGGTGGCGAAGCAGTTCTCGTTCAATTTTCATTTTAGGTTTCTCGAGGTTGTAGGCACGATAGCTTGAAGGAGTGCTTGAGGTTGGCGCAGTGGCTAGAAGGCATGGAACCGCGAGAGGAGCGATGAAGTGTGCGTCGAGGGAGGCCTGCTGTGATGCCCCACCTCTATACTCACGCTAGCCAAGAACATTACGGGGTAACGCCATCGACTAGCGCAAAGAATTAGGCTGTTGAGGAGCGACTATCCATGTAATGGCTATGTGCGAGTACCGATATGTCAGATAGTATAACATGCATTTCAATTCATGAGGAAATCCAACATATCAAATACAAACTCAAAGCAACTACATAGTTGCTATATGTTCTTCGGAAACAAATATAGAAATAAGCATAACACAAATCAGTCACAGATATCCAAATCACAAAAGCGGAAACAGATATGGATATATCACATAAAAGTGTTCATCAAAGTAGTGGTCATACAAGATCCACTACATTACAAAAGAATTGGTACAAGTGCGACACAAAAGAATATGTATACATTAAGGAGTCTCTATCTCGAATGTATAATGACGAAAACTACAAAACTAAGTAGTTAGACAAAAGTCAAATGATGGTCCCAGATAAAGAGTCAAGCAGAAGCACCTGTAACATCTCGGTCTGACCCGAGTATTA
Organism: Allium cepa; assembly: GCA_030765085.1. NCBI lineage: Eukaryota > Viridiplantae > Streptophyta > Magnoliopsida > Asparagales > Amaryllidaceae > Allium > Allium cepa. Next base: position 612,221,351 of record CM060934.1, read on the forward strand.
TTTAATAAGAAAATAATAAACGGATCAGTCTAGCTATAAATATCAGATAAAATGAGATAGGATAAGAGATATAACAAAAACATATGATAACAATAATGCCATGCTATGAAAATTATACATTTATCAACAACAAAAATCATACAATATCTCAAGAATCTTAGAAGTAAAAAATAATGTCATATTCTTTATTTTATTCACCAAACCACAAATATTGACAAATATATCAATGCCAATCATCAAATTGGTGAAACACAAATTCTAGAAATCGTCAATTAGAAATCCAGCAATCACAAAGGGGGAGGCCTATCACAAATGGGAGCATGAAAACTCACAAACACGTGCATCACAAACGGGTCGTTAACCCATGGGCGCTAACCATAGAGCCAGTGCAAAGACGTAGTACAATTACGGTACCCTCGAGGAACCTGAAACTCAAATAATTCGGAACAACGATGTAGTACAATAGTACTCCTGATGAACCTGATATGCTCGTACAACGACGTAGTACAACGGTACGTTTGATGAACCGAACTCCATAAAAGAACATGGGTCGCTAGCCTACAAAAATGAGTCGAAACTCCAAAGAACCAATAGGTCGTTAGCCTATAAAAGAATGGAGACGAAACTCAATAAAACGAGGTACAGTCCCCCACGTGGGCAAAGAGACATAGCATATCGCTAGTCTGAATCACAAAACGATCATCATTGATCAATAAAAAGTGTGAATTACACCTAGCTAATAAATAAATGAGTTTAGCTTCATGTCCCATAACCACTGGCTTAACTTAATTATTTACGAACAAATTATAGATCTCCACTCGAAAATTATCACAAGATTTTCAATCGAATGAGTCTAAGAATTAACCGACAAAGTAAATGCAAGCGTTTCATACCACTTGTTTTGCAAAGTCGTTTAATTGGATTTCTCGAACAAATGGGGAAATGGTTTGTACATACTAATACGTTAGAAAACGGTTTTATAAAGAGCTTTGTATTAAATATAGAGTTGAAATTATCTTTGTAAAAGAGTTTGAATATTTACTACTAGTATAGAAACCTTTGTATTTCAAAGTGACAAGTCACAGAAATGATTGTAGAAATAATCAATCACTAAAAATTCACATAAGAAGTTGTGAATGAAATCCATAGAAATCGATACCAAATCCATCAAAATGGATATTCTCAAAAATCCCGAAAAAGAATTTATCAAAGTCAACAAAGATGATACAACAAATTGGATATATTAGAATCGATTAAAAATTGGGAATCAACACAAAAATGCAAGATTCGCTGAGACAGCACATTCAGTCGACTGGACCAAAGAAGTCAGTCGACTAACACAATACCTGGGAACTTTCTGTTTTCAGGTTTAATCGACTGAACCAAGGTTGTCGGTCCACTGAAACATGTCTGAAAACTTTCGGTTTCCAGGCTCAGTCGACTGGCCTAGAGTGGTCAGTCGACTGATACTGGCCCAGGAAATTTCTTGGGTTCTGGTTCAGTTGAATGACTTCCTGGTTTAGTTGACTGAACTGGAATTTCCAGTATTTTCAGCCTAGCCCCCAAGTTGGGCAAAAATTCAACAAATTGCGATCGGACGAGCGATGTGCGCTAGGGGTTTATGCCAATCGGCAACCCAGCCCTGTAGGCTCTTCGATACACCACCAAAAACATGTTCAAACATCAAAGCTTGGATTTTTAAAGATTTGACCTCAAAACACCAAAAATTGGAATACTCATAAAATCAGTTCAATCCAAAGCAAATGAACAAGGAATATGTGTTAGGAATCACTACTTAACAACTATAAAAAATATAAACATAGATGTGAGTTCAAAAACTCACCTTTTTCTCAAAAACAATAAAGGAGAAGCTTGAAAACAAAGGGAAGATCAACTACTCTTCAAGTTCAACAAAAGCTCCAATCTAAGATCAGAAGCAAATAATTCCTAAGTTAGGTTATAGGAAATTTCTAAAATTGGAGAGAGATTGAGATGGAGAAGAAGAAGAGGATGCGTAACTAAGCTTCTCTTTGACTTTGGAGCTAGAACTTGGATTTGCAAAGAATACTAGGGCTTAGGATTTTAGTTTCCAATCTCCTTCCCCATTTTTACTAAAGCCTGAAGTGTTAGGAAATATTACGAAGGAATAAAGAGGAGTGGAGTTGGGTTCATATGTTGGGTTAATGGGCAAAAACCCAAATCCAAATCCCTAAATGAAAACATCAAAATTCTAATCAACTCCAAACATATCAATGTTTATACGCAATAAGGTTGCAAATGCCATTTTGAACTCAATGGAAGTGGTCTTGAGTTCTAATTCGACTGTTCGCAAAAAGTAGCCTTTCAGACTTAAATCCGACTAACGATACTACATTTAAATAAAATATTTAAATATACAAATCGTAAAATATGCGGGTTGTTATAGACTCCCCTCCTTGAAAATTTGAAATAAAAAGTTCACCTCAAAGAGCTCTAGAGAGTAAGTCTGGGTGTGTTCGCTCGATGAATTCTCTATATTCCCAAGAGCAATCCTTATGATTTGAGGACCATTGAACTTTCTCAAGCGGAACTTCTTTATTTCGAAGGCGTTTAACCTCCGATGCAATGATACGAATAGGATGTTGCTCATAAGACAAATTCGGCAAAACTTCAATTTCTTCAATAACACAGGGGTCAAGAATAGAATCGGAATCCATAAGGCATTTTCGTAGTTGAGAAACGTGAAACACATCATGAATAGCAGAAAATTGAGCCGGTAATAAAAGGCGATAAGCCACGAAACCAATACATTCGGTGATGGGAAATGGACCAATATATCGAGGTGCTAATTTTCCCGATCGACTGAAATGCACAACACCATTCATAGATGAAACACGAATAAACACCGAATCTCCCATAGAAAATTCTAATTTCCTTCTTCGGTTATCGGCATTGGATTTTTGTCTATTTTGAGCTTCTTTCATCCTATGACGAATAAGGTCAATCTTTTCTGTGGAATCACGAATAAAATTGGACCTAAAACAAACTTCTCACCGGCCTCAAGCCAACAAGGAGATCGGCATGGCCTTCCATAGAGTGCCTCAAAATGTGCCATACCAATACTAGATTGGAAGCTATTATTATAGAAAAACTCAACAAGAGGAATATGATCTTCCCAACTTCCACCAAAATCAAGAACACAAGCATGAAGAAGATCTTCAAGAGTTTGTTTCACACGTTCTGTTTGTCCGTCGGACTGAGGATGATAAGCGGTGCTAAAATTAATCTTCGTTCCCAAAGCTTTTTGAAGACTCTTCCAAAATTCACTAGTAAACAATGGATCACGATCACTAATAATAGAAGTAGGAACTCCATGCAATTTAACAATTTCTCTAATATAGAGTTTAGCCAAAAGAGGTACGGTCCGATTAGACCAAATGGGAATAAAAAGGATGGATTTTGTATGTCTATCCTCAATCACCCATAAACTGTCATGGCCCGAGCGAGAATGGGGAAGTCCGTCAATAAAGTCCATGGAGACTTGATCCCACATCCAAATTGGAATGTCCAAAGTTACAATAACCCACCGAGCCTTTGATGCTCGGCCTTAACAAGTCGGCAAGTGATGCAACGCTTAATGAAGTTAGCAATATCGGATTTCATTCCATACCAATAATAAAGTCGCTTCATATCCGTGTACATTTTACTACTACCGGGATGAATGGTAAATTTAGAACGATGAGAATCTTCTAAAATGTCTTTACGAAGATTACCAATATTTGGCACGATAAGTCTACCAAATTTTCGAATGCCTCCACGAACATCGATATCAAAGTCTTTCAACACTTCAGTATCAATTTTATCCCTACAATTTTGGCTAAAAAGAGCCAATTTGGGATCTAGCGTTTAAGCTTCAAGAATGTGGTCTAAAAGAGAAGGATGAGCCTCAAGGCTACATAAAACAAGTGATGAACATGAATCAGATTCACGATCTTGAATCTCACAAGTAGATAAAGTCTCGAGATCATTCCACTCGAATATCATCATTGAAACAACCGCTTTTTGCTTAAGACTAAGTGCATCGGCAACACGATTTCTCTTTCTAAGAGTATAAGAATATCAATATCATAAGATGCAAGGGACTCGAGCCAACGTTGTTGACGAAAATTAAGTTTCTTTTGAGAAAATAAGTACTTCAAAGATTTATGATCAGTATAGAGAAAAAATTTCTCTCCCAAAATATAACGACCCTAAATTCTAAGGGCGAAAACAATAGCCGCAACCTCTAAATCATGAATGGCATATCTAGTCTCGGCAGGCTTTAATTTTCTAGAAGCATAAGCAATAACACGTTCCCTTTGCATGAGAACGGCTCCCAAACCAACACGACTAGCATCAGTATAACAATAAAGTCTTGGTTCCCTTCGAGAATCACAAGAATAGGAGCATCGAAGAGGAGTTCTTTTAACCTTTGAAAAGAAGCTTCACGTTTGTCTGACCAAACGTACTTAACTCCCTTCTTGTCAAGCTAGTAAGAGGCATGGAAATTTTAGAAAAGTCTTTTATGAACCGACGGTAATAACCCGCCAATCCAGGAAAACTATGGATTTCCGTCATGCTCTCCAGTCTCTTCCAATTTTGAATCGCTTCGATCTTTGAAGGATCCACGGAAATTCCGGATTCAGAAATAATATGACCGAAAAATTTCACACGAGGTTGCCAAAGTGGCACTTAGAAATTTTTTCTTTCAATTGATTGCTCCTAAGAGTTTCCAACACAATCCAAAGATGCTTTTCATGCTCTTCCTCGGTTTTAGAATAAACAAGAATGTCATCTATAAAGATGAGAACAAGTCGATCGAGGAAGTCTTTGAAAACTCTATTCATAAGGTCAATGAAATAAGCTGGAGCTTTCGTTAAACCAAATGGCATAACAATCCATTCATAAGATCCATAATGAGTATGGAATGATGTCAAAGAAATGCAATCCTCTACAATATGAAGCTGATGAAAACCGATTGCTAAGTCTAACTATTAAAAGACTCTAGCACCACAAAGTTGGTCAAATAAACCATCAATCCGATGTAACGAATATTTATTCTTAATGGTAAGATCATTAAGCTTGATGTAGTCAACGCAAAGCCTAAGTGTACCATTGGATTTCTTCACAAAAATAGCCGAAGCTCCCCAAGAGGGGGTACTAGAACGAATAAATTGCTTCTCCTCTAGTTCGGATAATTGTTTACGCATCTCCTCATTTTCCTTATTAGACATACGATATGGAGGACGAGTGATAGGTAGAGCTCCAGGGACTAGATTAATTCTTAACTCGATTGCTCGCTTAGGTGGTAATCCTAGTCTCAAATATGTTGGGAAATTCATGAACAATGTGAATAAGGGAAATGACATCTTCCTCCTCCTCCTCCTCCTCCTCCTCATCATCATCATCATCATCATCAGGGTTTAGAGGATATAAGGATGCTACCAATTTAGAATCCGAATCTTTAAGAACAATAGAAATCTGCTTAACAGATTGAGGATGTCGAAGATGAATAGTCCTCTCAGGACATTGGATGTGGGCTTCATAACGGTTAAGCTAATCCACTCCCAAAATCTTTCCAAAGCCTAAGTAACGCATGACATGCAAATCGGCACGGAAGGAAAAATCACATAAAATTATCTCGACATCTTTACAAAGCAAACTGAGTGTTGCAGATCCACTAACCTGATTCCAGTTCTCAAAGAAGTCATCAAAGCCATAACACTTAAAGAAAAAGTATCAACAAGTTCTTTTGATATAAAAGAATGGGATGCACCCGTATCAAAAAGAACTCGAATAGGATGAACATGAAACATAATAATGACATCAACGATAGAATGAGAAATACCTTGACCACGAGAAGTGTTACTAGGGGCTTGCACAACATTTAGCTTTCCCTCGTTCTTGCTTTAAAGTTTGGGACAAGAAGATAAAATATGACCCGAACTTTTGCAATAATGACAAAAGATAGTTTCAGACATCTATTAGAGAAATGGTCCTTCGAACCACAATTGTAGCATTGCCCATGACTAGAGGTAGAAGTTTTTGCTACTGGAGTTGCTTGCTTCCCTTTCTTGTTGGGATAAGAACCTTTGAATTTAATAGGCCTCTTGTTGTTGTTGTTAAAGTTTGGCTTGGCACCCACAACTCCAACATCATCTTCTTTATCGGCCTCTTCGAGTCGAAGAGCGATATCAACAAGTTGGTCGAAAGAAACTTCCAATTTCAGAAGTAAATACTTTTTGAGGTCCTTTTTTAAGCCATAGACAAACCTCTGATTTTTCTTCAATGGGGTATTAATGTACTCGATCCCATATTTAGAGAGGGATTCAAAAGATGCGACGTAATCCATCACAGAAGATTCACCTTGAACAAGGTCAATAAAGCGCCAAGCTAAAGTTACTTTTTCAACTTCCGACACACACTTCAATTCAAATATTTCTCGGAATTTCTCCCTAGTAAGAATCGCTTTAATAATTTCATAAATTAGAAGCTCATACCAATCTAATGCTCTTTCTTGGAGCATACTAGAAGCCACTTGGACATGATGCAAATCAATAAGATTCATGCGAGAAAAGATGCGATCACATGTTCTAAGCCAAGCTTGGACTTCTATAATGCTTTCGGAACCCTTGAATGGCTTTCCACCCAAATTGGTATAATCATTGCACAAGCGTGCAAACCCAGATTTAGGTTGAGTAGACTCTGGAATAGGTCCGACAGCTTGAGCATTCTTTACAAGATCTAAAAGCTGTTGGACAGACATAAATACTCCATTCTAAGGAGTAGCACTAGATTGACCGGCGCTAGGGCGGCCTGGTCTAACCATTTCTCTTCTTTAAGAAAGAAAGAAAGAAGAAGAAAAAGGTTATTCCTAATGTGAATATCAAACAATCATGATTGATAAAACAAAGCATCATAAAAGAAAATAGGATAGAACGGGTCCTAAAACTCGGATAAATCCTAAGGCACGACTCCTAAGAAGGACTTAGGACAATGATCCTTGCTAGATTATTCTACATTGTTCCGAAGTTTGGCTCAGATACCAAGCTGTGATGCCCACCTCTATACTCACGCTAGCCAAGAACACTATGGGGTAATGCCGTCGACTAGCGCGAAGAATAAGGCTGTTGACGAGTGACCATCCATGTAATGGCTTTGTGCGGGTACCAATATGTCAGTTAGTATAACATGCACTTCGTTTCAAGAGGAAATCCGACATATCAAATACAAACTCAAAGCAACTACATAGTGGCTATGTGGTATTCGGAATTTTTTTAGAAATAAGCATAACACAAATCAGTCACATATATCCATATCACAAAGGCAGAAACATATATGGATATATCACATAAAAGTGTTCATCAAAGTAGTGGTCATACAAGATCCGCTACATTACAAAAGAATATGTATACATCAAGGAGTCTCTATCTCGAATGTATAATGACAAGAACTACTAAACTAAGTAGTTAGACAAAAGTCAGATGATGATCCCAGATAAGGAGTCAAGCAGATGAACCTGTAACATCTCGGTCTGACCTGGGTATTATTTAATAAGAAAATAATAAATGGATCGGTCTACCTATAAATATCAGATAAAATGAGATAGGATAAGAGATTTTACAAAAACGTATGATAATAATAATGCCATACTATAAAAAGTATACATTTATCAACAACAAAATCATACAATATCTCAAGAATCTCAGAAGTAAAAAAGAATGTCATGTTATTTATTTTATTCGCCAAACCACAAATATTGACAAATATATCAATTCTAATCACAAAATTGGTGAAACACAAATTCAAAAATCATTAATTAGAAATCCAGAAATCACAAAGGGGGAGGCCTATCACAAACGGGAGCATGAATAAACCAACACGTGCATCTTAAACGGGTCGCTAATCCATGGTCGCTAACCGTAGAGTCGGTGCAACGATGTAGTACAATAACGGTATGCCCCATGAACCTGAAACTCAAATAATTTAAAACAAAGACGTAGTACAATGGTACGCCCGATGAACCTGATAATCCCATACAACGACGTAGTACAACGGTACGTCCGATGAACCGAACTCCATAAAAGAACACGGGTCGCTATCCCACAAAAATGAGTCAAAACTCCAAAGAACCAATAGGTCGTTAGCCTATAAAAGAAATGAGACGAAACTCAATAAAACGAGGTACAGTCCCTCACGTGGACAAACAGACATAGCATATCGCTAGTCTAAATCACAAAATGATCATCATTGATAAATAAAAAGTGTGAGTTACACTAAGTTAGTAAATAAATGAGTTTAGCTTCATGTCCCATAACCACTGGCTTAGCTTAAATATTTACAAACAAATTATAGATCTCCACTCGAAAATTGTCACAAGAGTTTCAATCGGACGAGTCTAAGAATTAACCGACAAAGTAAACGCAAGCGTTTCATACCACTTGTTTTGCAAAGTCGTTTAATTGGATTTCTCGAACAAATGACGAAAAGGTTTGTATATACTAATAGGTTGAAAAACGGTTTTATAAAGAGCTTTGTATTAAATATAGAGTTGAAATCATCTTTGTAAAGGAGTATGAATACTTACTACTAGTATAGAAACCTTTGTATTTCAAAGTGATAAGTCACAGAAATGATTGTAGAAACAATCAATCACTAAAAGTTTACATACGAAGGCATGAATCACATTCATAGAAATCGATACCAAATCCATCAAAATGGATATTCTCAAAAATCTCGAAAAATAAGTTATCAAAGTCAACAAAGATGATAACAACAAATTGGATCTACTAGAATCGATTAAAAATTGGAAATCAACACAAAAAGGCAAGATTGGCTGAGATAGCACATTCAGCCGACTGGACCAGGGAGGTCAGTCGACTGACACAATACCTGGGAACTTTCTATTTCCAAGTTCAGTCGAATGAACCAGGGTGGTCATTCGACTGAAATATGCCTAGAAACTTTCGGTTTCCAGGCTCAATCGACTGGCCCAGAGTGGTCAATCGACTGATAGTGGCCTAGGAAATTTCCTGGGTTCTGGTTCAGTCGACTGACTTTCTGGTTCAATCGATTGAACTGGAATTTCCTGTATTTTCAGCCAAGCCCCCAAGTGGGGAAAAAATCCAACAAATTGCGATCGGACGAGCAATGGGGGCTAGGGGTTTATGCCAATCGGCAACCCAGCCCTGTAGGCTCTTCAATACACCACCAAAAACATGTTCAAACATCAAAGCTAGGATTTTTAAAGATTTGACCTCAAAACACCAAAAATTGAAATATTCAAAAAATCAATTCAATCTAGAGTAAATGAACAAGGAATAGGTGTTAGGAATCACTACCTAACAACTATCAAAGATATAGACATAGATCTGAGTTCAAAAACTCACCTTTTTCTCAAATACAACAAAGGAGAAGCTTGAAAACGAAGGGAAGATCAACTACTCTTCAACTTCAACTCTAAAAGCTCCAATCTAAGATCATAAGCAAATGATTCCTAAGTCAGGTTATAGAAATTTCTGAAACTGAAGAGAGATTGAGATGGAGAAGAAGAAGAGGATGGTTACCTAAGCTTATCTTTGATTTTGGAGCTAGAACTTTGATTTGCAAAGAAAACTAGGGCTTAGGATTTTAGTTTCCAATCTCCTCCCCCATTTTTACTAAAGCTTGAAGTGTTAGGAAATATTATGAAGGAATGAAGAGGAGTGGAGTTGAGTTGGGTTCATATGTTGGGTTAATAGGCTGAAACCCAAACCCAAAGCCCTAAATGAAAACATCAATATTCTAATCAACTCCAAACATATCAATGTTTATACTCAAAAAGTTTGCAAACACCATTTTGAACTCAATGGAAGTGGTCTCGAGTTCTATTTCGATTGTTTGCAAAAAGTAGCTTTTCAGACATAAATCTGACTAACGACGCTATATTTAAATATACAAATTGTAAAATATGCGGGTTGTTACACCAGCGATGGATGGGTGACGATAGTGGAGCAGGCGTGGTGATGTTTGTCACGTGTTTGGGTTATTCTGAAATTCACGTGAAGGACACAGGAGAGGTAACAATTATTTATTTATTAGTTTAATTAGTGTTGATTATATTTTAACTATCGTTAAATTTATTATCGTGTATCTTTGTCGTACGAGGTCCTTACCGAACAAAGCAAATCACGTTGGAATCATATCGACGAAGGCTTTGGTATGGAATCGAAGTGGTATTTATTTGAAGTTGATAATATTTTCAGTTTCAAATAAAAGGCGAGTGTTTATACGTTCACAACGCACTTGAATATTTTACGTTAGTTGAAATTGGAATTATGAAGTGATTTGAATTTATTTATGATAAATTTAATTACATTAAATTTGACATCTGAATTAACTGATAGAAATTTGAATTGACAGTTAAATTGAATTAGAATTAAGTTACTAGAAAACCCTGATTATTGATATTTAGTTAATTGTTGTGATATTTTGACTGTTTGGATGATTGAGTGTGATGGATGTCAATTGGTTGACATTTGGATGATTGGATTATTATTTATTTTTATATATATCCCATTATCATCCTGTATATTATTTACAGTATATAAAATTGTAAATCGAATTATTTTGAATAAATTAAGAAATAGGTTGAAATGATATATACCCATGACATTTATTTTGGATTGAAATGATATATATCCATCCTTGAATTAAATGAAAATAATTAATTCACTTGGCCATAGGGTAGAAAATTTTATACGGACATTGAATTTGGTTAAATTAAATAATTTTAAATTTTTTGATTTAAAATTATCTAAATGATTTTGATTTAAAGAAAAAAATTGAATTTTAGGAAATCGTATTATTTTCGAACTTGAGCTCAAAATGTGGGATTAAAATGTGTTAAAAAAATGTTTAAAAATGAAATTTGGGATTTGAAGTTATAATTGAAATATGATTTGAGTTTCAAAAATTGATTTATGTTACAAGATTTGGATTTTATTTGAACTTTGAAAATATTACTAAGTAATGTACTTTAAAACGTTACTTCATAATTGAGCTCGAAATTGAATTATTTTGAAGATTTGAATCTTAAATTGAACAATGAAGTCAAATTTAATTTAAGTGATTTAAATCGATATTCTAATATTGAACTTTAATTTATACAAATCAAAATGGTTTAAATTTGAGAATGGAATTGAAATTAATTGGAATTGAAATCGAAACTGAATTAATTTGGAATCGAAATTGAATTAAAGTTGGAATTGAAGTTAATTCAAATTGAAATCGGAATTGAATCGATTTAAATGGAAATGGAAATTAAAATTGATTTGAATTGCAAGATTTGGAATTGAATCAGTTTGACTTTGAAACTATTTTCAAATAATTTTTTTTAATGTAAACTATTTAAAACCTATCTTTTTAATATTCAAATTATTTGGATTTTCCATGCTATTTTTTATATAAACCATTTCAATATTCAAATTAATTATATTATACCATTTGAACTATTTAACTATTGTAAAATATTCAAGCTATTTTGAACAAAAATGATGATTTCGAAATGAATTTGATTTTGAATCGAATATGATATTTTGATGTCAAGTGCGAATTGTTTTTGAAATATAAAAGTACAAAGCGGTGCGTAAAACGAAGTTTAGTTGTTAAAGTGACCGGGGCCTCTTATTGGCATGCTCTCTGTCAATATTGGAACCAATTTAACAACTGTTAACGCGGAGTAGACTCCAGAATGAAGTGGTTGGATTTGGCTTCATTGTTGGATTTGAAGAAAGAGAACGATGATGATAGACCATGACACTTGTGCCAATTTGAAATGACTAAGATAGGACGGCTTGACAGGGCCAAGCGGGCTTGCTACCCCTAGCGGACATCCATTCTTTGATTTATTTGGACTTGGTCCATATTATTACTCTTGTTGTTGGTTTCAATTGGTGCAGCTTGATTGTGGGATAGCTTCCCTTGACTCGATATGGGATGGATGGACGCGGCGGCCGGTCGTTGCTATGATGCGTTGCCACCAGTCCTGCGACCCGAACTTGTAGTATCCTACCTTGGGCATTGCCTCACGTGTCTTGTCATACTTTTATCCCTATACGAGGCCCCTATGATTTTGGTTTAGTGTTTTTGTATCACGGTACATCACTGGCTATCAATGTGCTACTAGTTGTGCTAAATGCAAACTGTACAACAATGCTTAAAAACATATTAAGGGGGATTAATGAAAAGCCTTTACGCTAAGAAAAATATTTATTTTTACTGATTAGGCATTATATATGTAGCGTATTCTACTATTATATAAATAATTTAATGGTTCCTCAAGAGATGGGAAATCCCGTAACATATCTAGAGTTAATGCACACATGTTCTACGCTGGATATGAGTTGTGAAACCTCGTAAACATCTCTGACGCTATTACACTCATGTTATGTGATATCGATTTGGTTCAAATAGGAATATTTTAGTGCTGACTTGAGTGTTTTGTTTTTCATTACGCTTGGGTCACAACCTGAGTATTTCAGCACATTGAAGATTATTTTCTAGAAGACGAATATGAAAATTTGGTATTTTATTACTATTATTATTCCTATAACATGTTGTCTGCTGCATTATTTTATTTATCCCTATTGTATATATAACTCTGATAAATTTTGTATGGATTATAATCAAATGTATAATATAAATAGCTTCATGAACTATTTATTTGATTATTATATTTTATCATTCCATCCGCTGCGAGATTCTATGTTTGTTTTCGTTTTCTTTTCATAATTTCCTTGCCTCATTGGTTATATATATTTCGGATTGTTTAAGTTGGACTTGTGTAGGTTATTGTCAGTTTAAACCTTCATAAATATGGGTCGTCATAGATAGGGAGGCGGTAGAGCATAGTCGTGCCAAGAAAGATCAAGGCCGTGATAAAGGAAGTGGCTATGAGAAAAGGAAGAGCTCGGCTGAGCAGTAAGATCCGTCAATAAGGCCGAAAAGTGACCAATAACGAGAACCCGCTTCATAGCTTCCTGCTTCCACTGGGATAAACGTTGCTTTTAGTGTCGTGACCTCCTCCACTCTCGCTGCTATGACCGCATCTTTCCTAATTTCTAGGCATGTGCCTTACATTCTCCCCGTTGGCCCCTCGCATCTGCAAGCTGCATACCCTAACTTGTAGTTAAGGAGTTATTTTTATAACCCCTATTTGAAGGCAGTTCCTACCGAATCTTATTCACCCTATCTTCATGTGATTTAGAGCGATTTTGGGCAAGCCGAGAGGTGGGAATAATTATGCAAGCAGTTGTCCATTGTTAACTGAAATAACTATCAAGAAATTCTATCATTCGAGTTTGAAAAGATGAGTACAAGAAGCAGCTCGCAGATCGTGACACGGAGATTCAAAGGCTGAAGAAAGAGAGGGATGACGCCCTTAAGAGAGAAAGAGAGAAAATGTGCTTCTTTGTTTAAGAAGCTGAAAGGATCCACCAACCGGGCTGCACTCATATTTTGAGATGAAATAAAAATGTGCCACACTGATGAGGCGGCTTTAAAAGAAAAGTAGACAATAAGTGAGACAATGGTTGAAATACAGAAGAAAACCATCACCGAATAGGCTCAAAAAATTACCTCTCTTCACGAACAAGTTTCGATTTTGGATGCTGAGACAAAACAGCTATCGGTAGAGAAGGCTAGCATGGAAGGCAGATTTTCAGAGCTTCAAGATGCCTTCATAAAGAAGATGAAAGGATTGGATGCTACCATTTTGGGTTTCTTGTCAAGTCCGTGATGCATCAGGGGAGCCTCAGTTACTTAGGTTTGTTGTTCCCTCGTACGCTTTCTATAGTTTGGAAAGAGATTTTGGCCCGATTTCAAGACATGAGTAGTGGTTATACCGAAGTGGAGTCGGTTCAAGCATATTTGAATGAAAAAACTGGCCAAGCCTTAGTGGAGGGCCAAAAAATTTTAAGACTGGAGAGGGAAGGAGAAGTTGTTGATGTCACGGCCGCCGCTATGGCTGTAACAAGGCATTTTGCTTCAAGCCCTGGTGAGCTGTCTTCGCATCTTTGTGCTGATGAGGGGACATTTCTACTTCTCCTATGTTTATGCAGCCATCAAAGGAGGAAACAGCAAAGGCTTCGAAGTTGTGGCGCATGAGCAGATCCCTACAGCATGTAATTTTCTTATCTCTCCTATGCTTAAAGACTTCCAATTTACACCTGATGAGATTGCCGAGATAAACACCCTTTTATTATGATATTATAGATCAACCCTCTCTTCCTGCCAAGTTACCTCCTCATCATGATATTGGATTTGCTGCCATTCTGACCGCATCAACCGTCGTTTTTGCATGTGGCTCACAGTCTGGTTTACACTCTGAGAAAGTTGCGGCAATGCATGGTTTGGATGACCCCTTTGTATCTCAAAAAGAAGGCTTGGAAGCTACTAATACATGAAAGCAGGTAGATCAAGCTAGCTGACTAAATAAACAAGAGGCTGAGCAGCCGATGACCGAACAACAGATGGTAGCGGTGGAGAAGGAGAAGGTTGAAGTGCAAAAATGGTCGTCAAAGAGTTCTCACAAGTCATGAAGCGCAAAGGCAAAGAAGGGTCCACCAGTGGCCATGTTTCAAAGAGCAAGATCGCTCGAGTAGGGGAGAAGCCTGAGAAGTTGCCGATCAGAGGCGGGAAAGGCTACGGGGGAAGCAGCAACAAGAAATCATGATTTGTCCATGTACTCATGAAGCGGAGTTGCTTTTTTGGTTCCTTTGTTTTACAAGTGCAAAGTCTTCACTTAGCACTTCTTCTTGTTGTTGCAACAATAGTGTTTGTATTTCCCTATTCTTGGTCGATATTATGCAGGCATGGCCCCTGTTGTCTGTTATTGTACATGAAAAAGTTTATAAGTAATAAAACTTTTGAAATTTTGATTGTAACTTCACTTGTCCACTTAACTATGTTTCATGCACTTATGCCACTCTTTTTTATTCACAACCGTTTTTTAGTCCAATAATTACTGCCAAAATTCTTTATTGGGAGTAACAGAACTGTGAAGTATTTGCTACTTTGGTTAAGTGTTGGTTATGCACGTCCCCCAGTTCACAGGCTGTTTACTCCGAACACTGGATACGAGATTGGGTTCCCCCTGTTAGGTACATACTGCAACTCCTATCTTCGGTAGCTTCTGGCTTGAGATACGTAAGAAGCTCTTTTGCAGCCTTACAGTGAGTAATTTACGCACTCAAGTGATTTATGTGCTTAAGTGATTGGCGATGCTTTAGCAACACCGATTACTTGAAATTTTGTTAAGTGATTTGGTCGTGGTGCTAATATTCCCGACCTACCACTTGAGTACTGGTACTGAATATGAACATCCCTTCTTTAATGGGCCTCGAAGCATACAAATGAGAGATAACATTGACTCTACATAAGAATGATCATACCCTAATTAGGAGTGGCCCACTTATCCGAGATGCATCTCCCATGTTTTAGTCATTCTAGATTGATGAGGCTTGAGGCTACGTTTTACCTTTTATATAGCACTTCCTTCTTGGAATGCTAAGACTGCCCCCCAGGAAACAATACAAATGATGATTAATAGTATTTTTAAAACATAAATTTGAGGCCAATAATAATCTAATGTTTTAACAATATCGATTATTGATTTTCTGTCACTACAGAGTTTAAGTTTTGAACATATAACTATGTTACATCCCATTGTATAAAAAATCAGGTTTTATATCAAATGATGCATATAACAGGAATATTATTGAAAACAATTCAACAAAGGCGAGGAATCTCATTGGATCCCTCCATCCTGGCCCCCTGCATCACAACTCATATACATATATATATATGTGTATGTGTGTGTGTGTGTGTGTGTGTGAGTGTGTGTGTGTGTATATATATATCAACACACATATATAAATAAAATTAAAAAGTGGTGAGGAATCCTGTTGGATCCCTCCAACCTCCACTGCATCAATAATTATATAATATGGTCATCCGCTACTAAGAGTGTATATATAAAAGGTCACCCGCTCTAAGGCCAGGAATAAAACCCAAACCAACAGATAAAACAGTAAATCATCCAAACATCCAATCAACCATTTTTATTAATTAATAACATACTGGTTAGCCAAAAAGGTGAGTTTAACTCATCAAAATTCCAGTCCTTGCCGAGGCATTCTAGTTTTGTCTGAATTCGAACGACGTTTAGATTCAGCATAAAATCCACTAGCTCCAATCTTTGCTAAAGCAATTCCATATCATAGTTCACGTTAGCACAATCCTAACGCAAAAATCCATGTGTCATAGGGAGTTAAAACGGGTGATTAATGGATAGTAAGGTTATCAGCTTAACTAACTTATTAAATAACTAAAATTATTAAAATACTCTCATCTCACCCAAGCCCATCAAGGCCCAAACCCACTTTTTTCTTCTTCCTCAATCATTTCCTTCTCAATTCACAGTAAATGTACATGTGCACCATATCACTGATATGGTGTAAATGACCAAAAAATGGAATGCCATCTTCACCATTGCATTTCTCTTCGCACGCTTGATCTCCTGGACCCAAATCCATCATGCATGCACCCCCTTCCCTTTGCTCCTGCCAAAGCATCCTTTAAGCAACACAAATGCACGACACTTTTTTGAACTAAACTCCACCAAAGTCGACCGCAAGGTAAAACTCTCCATCCTAAACCCAACGACATGCTCTGCTTCTCTTAACTCCGCCCCAATCCCGAGCAAACCCTAAACCTAGTCCTCAACCATTGTCCGTCGTCATGAAATCGCGTCAAATTCACACAAAATACTACTCTCTGATACGCACCCAATGACGCTTACAGCGTCGAGTAATTCTTTTCGGATTGGGAGAATTAACTTTTTGAACTTTGAATAGTATAAATTTGCTTACTGTAATATTAGAATATTTCCCTCGATTCAATGAAATTTCGATCCGTCAATTTCTAAAAATACAAAAAGTGAATGGTTTGAATGGTGCTGATTTTTGAAATGGTGAAAAGTGGTATTTGTTGTTTACTAGCAGTGGGCATTTTGTATGAGTAAAGTTTTGGTTTGTGTGTTTCTCTTTCCTTTTTCTTGCGATTTATTCTATTTGATTTCAAATTTTGAAATGAGAAAAACTTATCAAATTTGTTACTGTATTGTATTTATAATGGTGAGAGTATGGGGCAAAGACTTGGAGAAGATGGGCTAAGTGTGTCTGGTATGGCGCACATATGGCTGTGAGGAGAAGAGAGATAGGACTGCATAAAATATTTTATTCAATAATATCAACTCCAGGCACTCAAAATTTCGAACTCTAATCGAGGCATGCTGTGTAGCGTTCTATACAAAATACCTCTATTCCTAACATAGTGGAACAATTGTTGTAACCTGATTCGATCATATACAGAAGTTAGCTTTACAAAATCAAATTATATTAAATTAATTTGTATGTATTTCAAGCTCGCATGACCAAATGGTATACTCGATTGCCACAAAATTCGATAACACATAATAATTCACTATTACAAATCTAATGAAGCTGGTTTCGTCCAAATCCAAGACGATACCTTAGACACATATTTTTATACATTAATTAAAATGATTATTATTAAAATAAGTTTAATCTCTTCTTAAATTCAAATTCAAAAGTTTACTATCTTCATTCTTATTCGAGTAGAATTTAAATCAATTTCTGAAATCATTTTCATTCACATATATTTCAAGATTTAATCATGTATACAATTTCATATATTCAAATAACCACAAGTTATTTAACTTATAAAATTAACTTTTCAATATTTAAAGCAATTAAATATTTCAAATTCAAATGACTAAAATTCTGGGTAGTTACTGTTTAAGTTTTATTTATTGTTATAGTTTAGTAGTTTTATATGTAATTTGGGCTTTTATATATATGATTTATATGTGTGACATCGATACGTCATATATATATTGATATGCGCATGTTGTGTAAGAGATGAATGGAAGTAGAACTAAAAACATAGCGTAGATTTTCGATGGCTACTGGCAATATATTGGTCAATAATATCCAATGGTTATTATCGACGACTTATTGGAAAAAAAATCAATTGCTTACAATGGTTTCTGACGGCTAGAGAGCAAGGGTTTCCGACAGCTTCCGACATATGCACTATTGAACCATTGCCATGTGTATACAATAGTCGTCGAAAAATTATCGAAAGCAATCGTCAGGGGCTATCGCAAAGCCATCAGAAATTAAATCCTTTCTTGTATTGTTTAGTCAAGATTACTAACTCAAGTGACAAATAGTAAGACGCTATAAACTAAGCTATTATAGTCTTAGGTTCGAACCCTGAGAATCCTTACTCTAAAAAATTAGCTTTATCCTAATCAACAAGCAACTTTTAAATTGTAACCGCTTCCATGTATGAGCAACTAGTAATAAAAGGATAGTAACATTTTGTACAAATTTGAATTGAGCATATGAGATGTCAAACAGTAAAGTACTTCACATGTGCATTCAAAGTTGTACAAAGTATTGTTAATATATTTTTACAAAATTGTTTTTCTTACAAAACACTTTGTAGGTACATTTTACTTACCAAAGAAAAAAATGAGATGTGCAAACCACAACACATACGATCCCACATGTTGCATTCCCTCTTTAAGTACAATTTTCAATTTTGTAGTAACTGTAGCAAAGCTCGTATTTTTACTCAATTCATAATTCTCATATATCACAAATTATAGTTTGTTGAGTTGGTCATGAACTAATCTAAAAGAAGTCTTTCCACAATAAATAGTTTCTCACATATCACAAATTCTAATTTGATGAGTTGTTCGTTGACCAATCTAATAGAAGCCTATTTCCACGATAAATCTGTTGGCAAATCTAATTGCTAGTACTTTATTTGGAATAGATTATATAGTTTATTCGTTTTAAACTATTAATCTTTAGCGTTTTTTAGAAAGTTCTATCTTTTTTAGTAAATATGAATTAAATAATTGATTTTCTATGCAAAACGACTATATGATTTTTGTAACTAATTTAGTCATAAATCAGCAGAGTTTGTGAAGTAGTTATTTATGAAGATTTATATATTTTTGTTTCTTGAATTGATTGCAGTCCACGCGCTTGTATTTATGTGTATGTTACCCATGGGCTGTTGTATCATATCAAAATATTATATAATTACTAGTGTGGATCCATGCTATGCTATGCGCACAGATTGGTTCAAAATTTTGAAATAGTTATATGCTACATGTTGAAATTATTTAGCTTTAAAGGGATATTATAAAATGAAAATCTAAAGCAAGAAACTGAATTCCAAGCATTATTAGGATGCTTGAGAAATTCTAAGCCAAAAAAGATTTATAGATAGCATAAACTAGTGTAATACCTTTATGAATTCCAAATGACCACATAATTAAAATTGGTTGTAATAACCCGCCAAAAAACAAACTTAAACCGACCCAGAAAAGATTCATTGAAACTTAGAACCATTCCAAGACTAGCTGTTGGTTGGTGAAATTTAAAACTATACATAGAACTATCTATCTATACTTGTAGACTCTCACAGAGAAATGGATAAAATATAATAATAAAACATGTACCCATAAATAAAAGTCATTCAAGAGCACATAAATATTATCCAAAAGTCACAATTTATTCAAACACAATCTTTGCAGTACATAACCTCATAACGACAATAGTAGTAACAACAACATAGTCTGAAATCTGGGTATATGAACAATAACGTGGGAAAACGATATCGGATAAACAACTGACAAAATCAACATCCCCACTTTTGCTCCTCTAAGCAACCCTATTTCCCCTAACTTGCTTTGTTGATATGAGGAGGCAACAAATTCTGGTAAAATAAATTTCAAGCTTTACCATAATAGTTGTAACAACCTAAAATTGAGCTATAATAATTAATTAATGAATTAATTAAATAATAAATTTTTTTGTGTAATTGTCAGAATTGAGCTACAAAGTTGCACTATTGGGTCCATGGTGATTTTTTGAACAATTTTCCTATGTAACTTGTCAAAATCCGAGTCAGTATGGAGAAGTTATGAGAGAAACAAGAAATCTAAATTTAATAAACAAAAACGAAAAAAAATAAATAGACCCTTAGGGTCGACCTTTATTTTGGTCAGGTCGACCTATAGGTCGATCCCTAAGGTACTTAGGTCGACCCGCATAAATATTAGGTTGGCCCGCCTTATTTCCTGGATGTTATTTCGTCCAGGTACGAGCCGATGACTTTAAAACCTGATTTTTGTGAGATCCTGTGCATTCTTGCTTGCATCTGATAGTTCCTAGTGAGCCTATGACGTGGTTGTGCTAGATTTAATCATCAAATCCAACGGCCTGAGATCCCTAAGTCATACTATAAATAAGACCCTAGATCTAGCTATTTTTCTCATTTAGTTTTTCTTCCAAATCGGTTCATTGCCTGAGGCTGAAGCCTATATAGAATTTTTTTTAGAAAGACGATCTTTTTAATAAATATATTCTACGCCCTAGATTGGATCCAAGAAGGCCAAGGATTAGAGTTAACGACCACAGGTGAGTGTTTTGTAATTATTTTAGATTTTTAAGTAATTTAAAATAATAGGGTTCTCAATAGTTGTAGTTTTTCTACAATTTTGAGACAATTTTCATCTAAGTTTATTTACAGTCTATTTTTAAGTAAATTTCGGAAGTTCTTTCTTGCCTATTTTATTCGGCTATTTTATTCAGTTATTTGCAATTATTTACAGTTATTACGGTTATTTACATCTATTTTAAGTTGAAATTTAGCCTGTAAATGTTAGTTTCTTTTTATTCCTTTTTGATGCGAACAAAATATTAAAAAGAAAAGAATTCTCTAATATGGATTAAAATAGAAAAATACCAAATTTATAGAAATCATATGTAAAATGAGCAAGACTGAAATAAAAATAGAGATGGACTGAAATAGGAAAATTTAAGATATTTGCAAGTATAATTATAACAAGTGGTTATAACTAAAAGGGAAAATAGAAGAATAACAGCTGCAAGAGCAATTATAACATATGTTATAATTAGAAAGAAAAAAATATAACAAAAATAACAGAAGAGGCTTATTTTAAAACTTTGATCTCGGATTAAGTTAATAAGAAAATATAGCAGAAATAACAGAAGAGGCTTATTTTAAAACTTAGATCTTGGATTAAGTTAATAAGCATATATAGTAAAGAAAGAAATAACAAAAGAAGCTTATTTTAAAAATTTAATAAGCAAATATAGAAGTAGGGCCTGTACCGGCAGCATTCCTTTTAAGATCAAGGACTGATGGTCTCACAATAGTAGGTGAGCCTGGGACACACTTATGTTGATTAGGATAAATAAGTGGCCAATAGAT
This sequence comes from Allium cepa, assembly GCA_030765085.1. Lineage (NCBI taxonomy): Eukaryota > Viridiplantae > Streptophyta > Magnoliopsida > Asparagales > Amaryllidaceae > Allium > Allium cepa. The sequence continues at coordinate 612,242,747 of CM060934.1, forward strand.
AGAGGCTCAAATCTAAGGATTTGGGCAAAGTGCGCAAAACTAGAAGATTGTTTGTTAAGACCAGTACCGACAACATTCCCTTTTAGGACTAGGACTGATGGTCTCACAATAGTTAGGTGAGGTTTGGCAGCATTCCCTTTCAAGTCTAGGACTGATGGTCTCACAACAATTAGGCGAGGTCGGACACGCTTATGCTGATTAGGGTAAATAAGAGGTCAAATAGGGGATGATATTTAGTGTGTATCGGCGATGACCAAGCATGCGACATTGATTATGGTAAATAATTCGCTACTGCATCCTAAGCGCTAAAGATGTATCTTTTTCTGTGGGACCACCAGGATTGGATCAGGCCACAGTGGCACAACAGAGATAGAATGGCCGACTAAAGGGTAGAATTAGGATTCCAACCTAATCAAGATAATAGTTGAGATAGGATTTGGGTTTAAGCCTAATCATAGCAGTTTAAGACAAGTTCAAACAATCAAAGAAAATAGTTAAATAGAATCAGAACCAGTATTTTACCATAGTTTTATATTTTCTGTATTTTCCTTTCAAGCTAGAATTATTGCTTAGTCTATAATCTTTATCTTGCTTAGAAATGCTAAAAATTACTTTCACTCACCGGACTTATTTTCTAACACACTCCTCTATTTCCCCCTTTTCCCCCAATAGGCCAGAAGAGTTGAGTTTATTTAGGTTGCTTAGAGATTCATTCTCGAAGTTTTTTCGTTTCTAAAACGACCCTGACTCGACCTTCGAAAATCGACACCCATACTTCACTTATACTCGAATGTCGCAGATTCAAACGCCGAATCTGGTTCGCCGGAGCTTATAACACATTAAGTATAAGTGGAAGAAAAGAATATATCATATAACTCAATGATACAATATTAAATGATATACAACAATGATCACAAATACATATCAAAGATCTACAATAACACAGCAGAAAGACAAAGGCACCAGGAGCGGAAACAACTTGAACTCCTAATGGAACTCCAATGTCTGCAACTCCATCATAAATCTCTTATCCAAAGATAGCTCGAACTTCCAATCAAGTTGGACTTAAGCAAGTCCGGTCCAAGTGAACAATTGCTATCACCAAATCCAAAGGCCGGACGCTATCGAATCTACACCTACTATTTGGTTATCTGAAAAACCCAACTCTAAACTGCCCGTGTGGAAAATTGTGGGCACCCAGAGTTTAGGAAGGGTTCAATAAACTCCAGGTCACTCATGGGACTGGTATGAGCAAACAAAAACATTTTATCTTTATCAAAAGCAAAACAAAAAATTTAAAAGAAATCCGCAATACTTTTTGGAAAATGAAACTTCCATAAGGCCTCCCGCCACACACACAATGCAAGCGCAAACTTGGAGGAGATTTCTCCTCATGGCTGTGACGACTCGGAATTTTTAATGTTTGAAATTGGAATATTTAATTGATTTTAAATATTTAAAAGTTAATTTTTAACTTGAATTCAAATATTATTATTATTGAGCAATTAAGTTATTCGATTTAATAAACTGAAATTGGGTAACTTATTGAATCTTCTATTTTAAGTCTGTTAAAATATAATTTGAAGGCATGTAAAATTTATATTGATAATACCGAAGATAGTAAAAGTGTTAAAATTGAATTTAAAGGTGATTTGTTCAGTTTTCAAATTTTATCGTTTAAATTGAATTTAAAAATAGCCTTCCGAGGCGTAGCCTTGGATTTCGACGAAACCAGTTCCATTGGATCCGTAATATTGTATTATTATCAGATTTCAATTTTCGTAGTGTTTGGAGTGATCGTTTGGCCGTACGATAAGTAAACGCGCTGAAAATTAAATCGAAATTTAATAAAATAACTAAGTTCAAAAAGCTATCTTCTTCATACGATCGAATTAGGACTTGAAACCTTTTCCATTGCATTCAAATTAGGAGTATAACATTATAAACGCCTGACGACACACCTCGATAGGAGGTCTAAATTTTAATTTGCGAGATACTTTAGAAAGAAAATTTTAAAATATTATAACGGAAAAGAAAAATTAAAAACCCTATGCCCAATCTTCTAAAGCACGCCATACCTTACCCTTCACGTATATCTTGCGCTTCCTCCTCTTTCTTAGAAAATCGAAATCAAATCGTGAGTTTTTCCCTATCTTCAATTCTTACGAATGAAACCAAATCAAAAAAGGGAAATCATCTTGTTCCAGTTAAATGAAATACAGAGAGATAAGCTCAAACCGATAATCATTCCTCCCTCTTCTTAGTATAAAAACCAAATAGATTTCACAAAATCGAGCTCTCATTCGGGTCGCCTTTCATCGCGACTCGCAGCGAGTTGCCGTGGGTTTATCTTGGTTGAAGCCCTCATGCGTGCGTGTTCGTTGGTGGTAGTCGACGAGCTTGTAGTGGAGGATCACGGGTAGGCTCGGAAATAGGGAGGGTGTCGTGTGAGATCGAGCACGAGCAAGTGATGGAGGCGGCTCTACGCCGGAGGCGACATGCGGGTCGAAGCGGTGTAGGTATTTCTGTTCTTTGCTTCTGATTTTAAATTGTAGGATTTGGGAAATAATAATAATAATAATAATAAAAGGAAATGACAATCAGGTTTTAACTGAAAAGAAATTTACAAAAGGAAAACAATTCTGTTTATATATATATGTAGGTAATTAAATTAATTAGAAGTAAGATAAAGTTGTTTTTTTAATTTTTAGATATACAGCTGAAAAAAATAGGAAGCAATTCTGTTTTAATTTAGTATACGTATATAGGTTTGGAAGGAATTTTATTTTAGGATTTAATGTATATGTGTGTGTGTGTGTGTGTGTGTCTATATATATATATATATAGATAACCAGAAAAAAATATGGATAAGGTTTGAAAAAAAATAGAAAATTTAAATGTTAAAAGACTTTATATATTAGATTTTTTTATCTATAATTTTATATATATATGTGTAGTTTCAAAAGAAAAACAAATATACACCGTAAATCTGCTTTTAAAATTTTAAAGAGGCATATTAAATTGATTAACTTATAATTAGCTTATTTAATTATTTTAATTACTAGAAATAATTTATAAAAAGGAAAATTTGTTTAAAGTCAAATTTATTAGTTTAAACCCAAATTTCTTAGTTAGTTAAATTAATAAATGGAAATTTAATTGTTCGGTTTTATTTTGAATATTAATAAACCATATAATTGTTATACAAGGTCAAAGTCGAAAAACCAAGATGAAATTGAAGTGGACTGCAAAACAAATTCAAAGGTGAGTTAATCTCACTCATCTAGTTTTAATTTAAATGGTTAAATTTAAATAATTGATTGGTTGACTGATTTGATTAGATGTGCTATATAATATAATAGTATATATATTATATATTAAAGTGATTAATTTTCCGCATTATATAGCGGATGAGACCGTATGCGCCGCATAATAGCGGATGATATTATATTTAAAACCCATATACCGTGATATTCCACCTCGAAGTGGTATTGGTATTTTATTGTGCTAACGTCCATGGATGTAGGGAAACAGGTTGGAGGGATCCAACTGGATTCCTCAAAATTATTTAGATTGTTTAATATTCTGTGTTATGAATATTTGATATTCTGTAATGAATCATATTGATAATTGGAATATTGAACGCTATGGTTTGCTTGAAAATATTTCAGTTCACTGAGTCATCAAAATATATAGAATTGGATTTTTGAAAAGAAATAAAAGAGTGAATTTTTAAGTAAAATAATTATAGAGCATCTAAATAAATTTAAGAATGAACTGGAAAAGAATAAAAGTGATTTTAAATCTTAATTACTAAATTCGGAGTGTGGAAAAAGAGGGATTTTGAATAAGAAGAGAGAGAATGAATTTTAAACTTAAAGTGATATTATTTAAAGTAATAAAAGAATTTATTTTAAAATTCAAGGATTAAATTTATTTTAAAGGATAAAGAAGAAATTTAGAAAAGTACGAAAGTAATATTTCAGTTAAATAAGATTTTAAACCATATTTGAAAGGTAAAAGTGAAGTTGATGGGTTTTGGAGTTAAATTGAGAAAGCAAAGGAATCTATTTCAAATTGGAATAAAATCTGAAATCGATTTGGAAATTGATTTAGAATTTGAAATTATGATTTTAAAGAAGACGAGACTTTGAAATTTATAAACTGGGTTTATAAAAGTAAAGTAATATATCAGTGGATATTTGAAAGAATAAATTCACGATGGGAATTTATTAAAGGAATGGGAAAATTTGTTTAAAAATAAGTAGTGATTTATTTTTAAAGGATGTGAAGAGAAGTATATTTCCCTAAATAGCCAAGTACATTTTCAAAGTAAATTTTTTAAATATAAGTTAATGGCTTTAATATTGTTTTAAAAAACATGTTTAGGAAATTTATTATTTCTAGGAAATTTATTATTTCTAAATGTCTAAATTCTAAAATAAATATTTTCTTTAATATATTTATAGTAGTAATCATTTAAAGGTGGCTTGGTATTTTGGTTTTAAAAGTTAGAAATTCAGTTTTATATTGCACAAAGTAGTTTTATTTAAATATTCTCAAAGTATATATTTTAATAAGTATTAAAGTAATTTTTAATTTAAATGTTTAAAGTATATTTTATAATAAAGTGTTTTAAATTATTTAAAATCTAAAGTGTTTGTACTTGGTGTTTTCATTTGAAATAGAAAATATTTGGGAAATATATTCTGTAAAAGGGAGATAGTTTGAAAACTATTTTAAAAAAAGGGAAATCATCTTGTTCCAGTTAAACGAAATACAGAGGGACAAGCTCAAATCGATAATCATGCCTCCCTCTTCTTAGTACGAAAATCAAATCGATTTCACAAAATCGAGCTCTCATTCGATTCGCCTTTCATCGCGACTCGCAGCGAGTTGCCATGGGTTTATCTAGGTCGAAGCCCTCGTGCGTGCGTGTTCGTTGGTGGTAGTCACTGAGCTTGTAGTGAAGGATCGCGGGTAGGCTCGGAAATATGGAGGGTGTCGTGTGAGCTCGAGCGTGAGCAAGTGTTTTAAATTATTTAAAATCTAAAGTGTTTGTACTTGGTGATTTCAGTGGAAATAGAAATTATTTGGGAAATTTATTCTGTAAAAGGGAGATGGTTTGAAAACTATTTTAAAAAGGGTTGAAAATGGAAATATATCCTGTGAAGATATTTTGAGATTAAAAAATAAATTGGTGAAATTATTTATGTTGATGGCTGCTTGTGAATGTTAATTGATAGTTAAATAGCCGACTATCAATATTGGCCAATGCGCTGGTCGCTTCGAAGAGACCGAGATCGGGGTCTATTTCTCAAAAACCATTTCGATTCGGTTTGTACGTTTTCGTGAGGAAGATGAGTTTGGATTCGAAGATGGAGCCGTGAAGTGCATGGGCTAGTCGCTACTAATCTTAAGGATATTTCCAAAATGGATATAGTAGGAATAGTGCCTTCGGTTCCGTTCGAACCCGGACGGACTTGTATGGATGAATGCTTTCAGAACATCGTCAGGTGGGCGATGAGCATTCTAAGAGAAATGTTCTAAAAGGTAACACTTAGCCTCAAGCCTCATTAACCGAGAATGACTAAAAATCAGGGGTTATGCAGCAAGGCTGGGTGGGTAGCGCCCATTAGGGTGAGGTCATCTCTGTCTAGATGTCCCTTTTTATTCGGCTTAGTGGTGCGGTTGCTGATCCCAACCGTGGGGTGATCTTACTCGTGATTATCCAGTAAGGGGTAGTCCTGGTCTTGTGTTGCAGGGGATTGGGAGCAATCCTCAGTACGGTGATCTAGGCCACGTACTGTGACAAGTGGTACCCTAGTGCCTAGTCATTAGTTGGAGATTCATTCTCCCTACGTGCCTTTTATGGTTTTTGTTTGTATAACCCACATTGTGGCTAGTAGCTGGAATTTAATCATGTAACAATTTCGGCTATTTTAATAAGTATCTGTATATAGACCTTATTATAATATCAGAGGATTTTAATAAAAAGTGTTTTGGCTATCGTAAGGTAAAAACTCGACATGTTTATTTGTGGTGTGGTCTTACGAGATGCTTTTGTTTTCAAAAGAATTTTAAAACTTTAATAATCAATTTGTGTGTGGTTTTCTCACGCTAGTATTCCAGACCGACTCGGGTGTTATTTAACTATAATACTTGGGTCAGACCGAGTATTATAGAATACATGATTTGATGCTGTGGAGCTCAGGAGACGAGCTAGATGGTGATACGTACTTCCGTATTTTTGTTACATTTTCCGCTGTGTATCCAGATTGTGAGGACAGATGATGATTACTGTCCAGTTGTGTGTTATGTATACTCTGATTATGTATGTATAAACAGATATAATATTTGTTTTTGGAGTAAAGATCTGTGATTATCTATTATATTTTATTCCACTGCGATGGTTAGATTCTGATGATGTTTTCTATTTTATTCTTCTACCTTTTCTTCTTTAACCCAAATGTTTCGTATTTCTGTTCATCTTGAGTTGATTGATGGAGAATAGCGTTGACTCAAGGGGTATGGATTAGAAGGTCATTACAGTTGGTATCAGGGCTTAGGCTGGCAGTAACCTTGGCTCTGGTGGGGATCACTCATTGAAAATAGACCGTAGTACTATAGAATGAGTTTGAGCATATTAATAGATATGAGCGCATATTTGTTAGTGAATATAAATTGTTTACTATTGTGTTGACTTATTGGTTGAGTGGAATATGAATTCTGATCGAGTAAGCTGGCCGCTAGATGAGTTTATAAATACTTGACAAGATAAATTGACACAGTATTGTTTTAAAGGTTGGTAAATGAAATAATTTTACCCAAATATATATTGATATAAAGGAAATATTTTCTTAAAGTATTATATAACTTGGGTGTTAGAATGTATATTAAACAAATAAGATTATAAAAATTGGAATGACTTGGATAATCAAATGGGAATTTGTATGAGCATAAATTGTACAAATGAATTATAGTTAAATTTGATTTAAGTCAATATTTGAAAATTTAAAGCCCCGGAGATTTTGGAAGTGTTTTGAAGACAAATAATAGCATTATTGTTTTAGAAGTATTTCTGAAAGGAAATTGATTCAAATAAATTTTGGAAAGGGATATAGCATTGAACTCACTTTAGTCGCTGGAAAAAATTTCGACGATGACTGCAGCATCGATGTTCATTTTCGGGTTTCTAAGTGACGGATTACTGCCAAGTTGATTTGTTCAGAAGAACCGGTTGTTTTTAAAATTTCAAAGGAAATTTGTTGGGAATAAATACCAGGATTGATTTAAAATTTTGAGAAGTGTGATTTTGAGATAATGGCGATTTCTAATGATTTGAAACTAAAGGCCGGGTGTTTAAAAAAATCCTAATGAGATAGGTTATAAGCTTATAAATTAAGATGATTTTTCAATCAGGAAGGAAATGTGAGCTTTAAATGTTGGAATTTAAATTTAAAGTGAAATGTTAAGAATGAAATTAACTTGGATTGAGGAAGAAAATTGAATTGAATTAAATTAAATAAATTTGAGTTAAAATAGAATTGAATTGGAATAAAATTCAGTTGAGTTATAGGTGATATTGAATGGAATTAGATCCTTACTTAAATAAATGGAAGTTAGTTGGATAAGAAATAAGCTGGATAAGAATTGGATTGGAGTAAAGGAATTAGAATAACTTATAAAAGAATAAAAAACCCATGGAATTAAAATATGCATGGGTTATAAATAAGCGTAAATCTCGAGCTAAAGATAAAAGATGAATATATTCAAGCCTAGAATGAATGGAGATGTGTAAAATAATAAGTTAAGACTTATAAAATTGAAAAGTGGAATAGGAAACCCAAAATAAATGTTGTTTGATGTTTTGGAAAATGAAACAAAAATTCAAACTTGAATTATAAAAAAAAAATTGAACTTAAGAAAATTAAATGAAGTGATTTTTGAGATTAAAAATCAAGTATTGAATTATAATAGGAGGAGAACTAATTAGATAATAAATTAGTTAATGAAATATGTAAATGGAACCTCGTGTAGTTAAATAGAAGCTGAATTTGGGAGTTAATAATGAAGTTTGGTAATAAAACTCAAGTTATAAATCAAATTCGACTTGAATCGTTAGTGAAGTAAACATAATTGAATATGTTGCCAAATGAAAAGAAATTGGATTAAAGTAGGATGGTTTTAGTTGCAAATAAAACCCAAATGAGTGGGAATAAATTGAAAATGGCCTTGTAATCAATTAAATGAATTGAGAATGAATTATATCTGGCAATTTAAAATTTATACGAAACAGATGAACAAATCAAATAAATTTGTAGTTTGAAATGAGATTTGATTGTAATAGAATCAAGTTAAATTGAAAAGGAAAATTTATTTCAAAATGAAAATGAGCTTATGTATGAAATTTGAACTATTTGAAGTAAATTAATTTAAGCTTAAAATTAGAGGAAGCTTGGCTTCGAGTAAGGGTAAAAGTCCATTAAATAAACGCTTGGGTAAATATAAATTGGGAAATGGTTATTGATATATAAGCATGGAATGGTTCAAGCTTAATAAAATGGTCTCAAATGAAATGAAGACAAATATGGTATGAAATGCAAATGTATGGTTGGTGAATAAAACTAGAAATGGGATGGAATTTAAAATAAATTGAGTCGGAATCTATTTAAATTGGTTATAAAACTTAAGTAATTATTTATTCACATGGATATCATCGAATTGCATAGAATGAATTGTCGTTTGACGTAAACGAAGGTAATTAAAATTCTATAAGTTGATAGATATTTAAAATTGATTTTAAGATCAATTGATGAGAATATGCGTTTGTTTTGCTTAAAAATGATTTGAATGTAAGAAATTGAGTTTTAAATCATTTAAATAGAATGAAGTTGTATACGAATTGGTTGTAAACAATTAAAATTAATGTCGGAACCCTATAAGTTGCTTATAAATTGTGTTTAACCTGCATTGGTTATAGAAACTCGTACGTTTACTAGTTAAATATGTAAAATGTTGTTAAGTTACATGATTTTGGCACTTACATATTTAAATTGAGTAAGTACAGGTACCAGGAAGCTGTTTGGCTGGATTTGATTGCGTAAAATGCTAAAATAATAAGCCGCCTGCTTAAAAATGCTAAATAAAGGTACGCCTACGCAATAAAAATAGGAAATATGAACTGTTTTTGTTTTTCCAACCGGGTGGGTCGATGTATATATATTTATATCTCTTGTGAAATTGCAAAAGCTCCTCCGTACAAAGGAGACTCTGCCAAAATTTTGGGAGTTAGAAATTTTATGAAAAAATTTTGAGAAAATTTTTGTTAGCGACAAAAACGATTTCAGATTGGAAATTGAAATAAATTAGTGAATGAAACTAATATAAAATAATGATATGAATCAGTTATAAATGGAAGATGAAATTCAATATTCAGAGTTAAAGGTAAATTGAATTCATATGGGAATGGGAAAACTAATTTGAATAGAAGTAGATATGAAAAATTCTGTAAGGAAATGTACAAAATGATTTTAAAAGCTATGATTGGATATTATTGTTAAATAGGATATGCAGGTATTATAAAGGGAAAGGAAAATTGGTTTTGATTTCAGAAGATGAATTTGAATTGCTCGACAAAAGGTATGTTTCTAAATTTCTGTATGAAATTTGATTGGGTTTTTGATCTAGCCACTTGGCGTTTTCTTTTCTTTTGGAACTTGGGAGCCCGTAGAGGCATTTTGTAGTTGTACCGAGCTAGCTGCGCAAAGGAGACGCTGGCTAAATTTTTCAAAAATTTAGGGAGTTAGAAAATTTTGAGAAATTTTGAAAATTTAAAACTTGGTTTTGAATTATAATTTGAATGGTTGAATAAGTAAAGTTGTTTGGGAACCATGGAAAAGTTTGGAAAGTTAGTAAGATGGATAGTGTGTCTTTAATAAAGATTGTTGGGTTGTTGTTAAAACTGTTTGGATTTGGAAAATAGTAATGGGTATTGAATCATTCTTCTTAACTTGCAATTTCAAAATTCTTTTAACGGGGGAGGAATGTGACGACTCGGAATTTTTGATGTTTGAAATTGGAATATTTAATTGATTATAAATATTTAAAAGTTAATTTTTAACTTGAATTCAATTATTATTATTATTTAGAAATTAAGTTATTGGATTTAATAAACTGAAATTGGGTAAATTATTAAATCTTCTATTTTAAGCCTGTTAAAATATAATTTGAAGGCTTGTAAAATTTATATTGATAATACTGAAAATAGTAAAAGTGTTAACATTGAATTTAAAGGTGATTTGTTCAGTTTTGAAATTTTATCGTTTCAATTGAATTAAAAAATAGCCTTCTGAGGCATAGTCTCGGATTTCAACGAAACCAGTTCCACTGGATCCGTAATATTGTATTATTATCGGATTTCAATTTTCGTAGTGTTTGGAGTGATCGTTTGGCCGTACGATAAGTAAATGCGCTGAAAATTAAATTGAAATTTAATATAACAACTGAGTTCAAAAAGCTATCTTCTCTATACGATCGAATTAGGACTCGCGACCTTTTCCATTGCGTTCAAACTAAGGGTATAACAATATAAACGCCTAGCGGCACACCTCGATAGGAGGTCTAAATTTTAATTTGCGAGAGCGAGATACTTTAGAAAGAAAATTTTAAAATATTATAATGGAAAAGAAAAATTAAAAACCCTATGCCCAATCTTCTAAAGCAACGCCATACCCTACCCTTCACGTATAACTCATGCATCCCCCTCTTTCTTAGAAAATCGAAATCAAATCGTGAGTTTATCTCCTATTCCTATCTTCAATTCTTACAAAAATAAAAAAGGGAAATCATCTTGTTCCAGTTAAACGAAATACAGAGGGATAAGCTAAAATCGATAATTATGCCTCCCTCTTCTTAGTACGAAAACCAAATCGATTTCACAAAATCGAGCTCTCATTCGATTCGCCTTTCATCGCGACTCGCAGCGAGTTGCCGTGGGTTTATCTGGGTCGAAGCCCTCGTGCGTGCGTGTTCGTTGGTGGTAGTCAATGAGCTTGTAGTGGAGGATCGCAGGTAGGCTCGGAAATATGGAGGTTGTCATGTGAGCTCGAGCGCGAGCAAGTGTTTTAAATTATTTAAAATCTAAAGTGTTTATACTTGGTGATTTTAGTGGAAATAGAAATTATTTGGGAAATTTATTCTTTAAAAGGGAGATGGTTGGAAAACTATTTTAAAAAGGGTTGAAAATGGAAATATATCTTGTGAAGATTTTTTGAGATTAATAAATAAATTGGTGAAATTATTTATGTTGATGGCTTCTTGTGAATGTTAATTGATAGTTAAATAACCGACTATCAATATTGGCCAATGCGTTGATCGTTTCGAAGAGACCAGGATCGGGATCTATTTCTCGGAAACCACTTCGATTCGATTTGTACATTTTCGTGAGGAAGACGAGTTTGGATTCGAAGATGGAGCAGCGAAGTGCAAGGGCTAGTCGCTACTAATCCTGAGGATGTTTCCAAAATGGATGTAGTAGGAGTAGTGCCTTCGGTTTCGTTCGAACCCGAGACGGACTTGTATGGATGAATGCTTTCAGTACATCGTCAGGTAGGCGATGAACATTCTAAGAGAAACGTTCTAAAAGGTAACGCTTAGCCTCAAGCCTCATCAACCGGGAATGATTGAAAATCAGGGGTTATGCAGCAAGGCTAGGTGGGTAGGGCCCATTAGGGTGAGATCATCCCTGCCTAGATGTCCCTTTTTATTTGGCCTAGTGGTGCGGTTACTGATCCCAACCGTGGGATGATCTTACTCGGGATTATCCAGTAAGGGGTAGTCCTGGTCTTGAGTTGCAGGGATTGGGAGTAATCCTCGGTACGGTGATCTAGGCCACGTACTGTGACAGGTGGTACCCCAGTGCCTAGTCATTAGTTGGAATCCATTCTTCCTACGTGCCTTTTAGTGTTTTTGTTTGTATAACCCACTTTGCGGCTAGTAGATGGAATTTAATCATGTAACAATTTCGGCTATTTTAATAAGTATTTGTATATAGACACTATTATAATATCAGAGGATTTTAATAAAAAGTGTTTTGGCTATCGTAAGGTAAAAACCCGACATGTTTATTTGTGGCGTGGTCTTACGAGATGCTTTTGTTTTCAAAAGAATTTTGAAACTTTAATAATCAATTTGAGTGTGGTTTTCTCACGGTGTTATTCCAGACTGGCTCGGGTGTTATTTAACTACAATACTCAGGTCAGACCGAGTATTATAGAATACAGGATATGATGGTGTGGAGCTCAGGAGACGTGCTGGATGGTGATACGTACTTCCGTATTTGTGTTACATTTTCCGCTGTGTATCCAGATTGTGAGGACAAATGATGATTACTGTCCAGTTGTGTGTTATGTATACTCTGATGATGTATGTATAAAAAGATATAGTATTTGTTTTTGGAGTAAAGATCTGTGATTATCTATTATATTTTATTTCGCTGCGATGGTTAGATTCTGATGTTATTTTCTATTTTCTTCTTCTACCTCTTCTTCTTTAACCCAAATGGTTCGTATTTCTGTTCATCTTGAGTTGATTGATGGAGAATAGCGTTGACTCAAGGGGTACGGATTTATGGGTCATTTCAATGACAGTCAAAAATGCTTACTACGCGAAAATCCCTTCTCATATTATTATTAGTACATAGTGAAAAACACTTCGAAAGTATAATATTAATCTTAGCCAGCATAAGTGCGATTATATTATGCCTACTACAGCTATCATGTTAAATGGCATGTTCTACAACTAAAATCGTACAAGGCGCGTATTGGAGATTGGATTTCCAACAAATGGTCAACCTAAGGAACTTCCTACTGCCACATGGGTACGCTTGTGGAGGGACATCCCGAGAACGTACCTGGCTCTCTGCCAACACAAGGTCGGGTTACATCTGTAACAAGGTAACTACTACTCGAGCATGCCATCCCTAGGTCATTTGTGACCTTTATCCGAGGTACCTATACACCAACAACCACAAAGCAATAAAAAAGTAATAGATTTGTAGTGACCACATGAGTTAAGTATCTGGGCTCCATACCATGACACTACCCTTTTCAAGAAGGGAATGACACACTCTAAAGGGCATGACCCTCATAACCTTGCCGCATATTTCCTGTTTCGACCATTTTCGGGGTGTGAGGTCCTGATGCAGTCTCGTCCACAAAGCTACACTTTTTCACAAAGTCATGCTTCGATCAACAAATGATCACCAGCACTTCGTATGCCACATTACCAAATTGGGAATGTATCACTAGTTTCCATCAACCACATATCCTCTAAGCTCGTACGTCTCAAACAAGAGTGCTAAGCTAAGAGAATAAATTCTCCGCCACCAAACAGAAATGTATTTGACAGAGACCTGTTTTACATCTCAAAGTGTTGTGTCAGACATAGATCCATACAAGTCTGTTCCGCGTTTGAACAGAACGGAAGGCACCCAAAGAAGCCCTTGCAAATTCGGATATTCATCAATCACGTCTGGACTCCTCATCACAAAGGATGATCAAATCTCTATACCGGGGATCAACTGGTGCAGAGACGTTCGACAAGTTATCCTGTCGCTTTAAAAAAGATCTGATCTTCACCACTGGTCTTCAAATGCTATCCATAACGTCGTATCATTATTTGGAATGTGTTATATGACACAAGGTCCTCTCCCGGCTTAAATCGAATAATGAGCGCAATATTTAATAACATATGGATATATGGATCTCAATTAAGTCATAACTTAAAGCCCAAAACTTTTCTTTCAATGGTTTAAACCAATTACCGTTTTCAAATGATTAAACAAAAAGATTTACTTCACAAAGTTCACCAATTTTTCACAAAGATTCATTCATAGTTTTTCAAAAAAATTCTCAATTCCATTTCTAACTTGAAACCTTTCAACACAAATTGGAAATCCTGTCTTTATATGAAAGCTATTATTATTTGAAAACAAATAGTTTTCGTTTTGGAAAAATCCGATCAAATATACACAAGTTATAGCCTTTAAGTATATATATGGGTTAAATTCAAATTCCCAAAACAATACTTTTAAAAATGGTTTAAAACCCATATAAACACATTTATAACTTGTGTAACCTTTTTAAACCATAATTTCCAAACATAGAATTCAATTTTGAAATCTTGAATTCAAATTTAAATCAAATTATTTAAATTTCAAAACTTTATTAAGTTATTTAAAATAACTTTTATCCTTGAAACCCCTTTTCAAAAGCTTTTCATATTTAATCCTAATTCCATTTTCAAAACCATTTGGATTCAAAATTCAACTTTAAAACCATTCATTAAATTCACAATCCGTGACTTAACCGATTTCCTCGTGAAATCCATATTTGCGTGTGTATAGTGTGGTCCAGGGGTTTTACACAATAATAGTGCAACATCATCAGTCATTACAAATTCAAGCACGGCAATATCGATAAGTGGTATATTCCTATAACGCTTATCTTCATTCACAGATCACAGATGAATAATATAAGTTCATTGCAGATAAATAAATGAACCACAGATAAATAAATTACATCTAAGTTCACAGTTCAAATCATAATAATTTATATCATAAAGCATCACATATCATGAATATCGAACAAATTAAATCATCCAGTAGAATCCAAACATCCATAAGTAAGATCAATTTAATTATCTAATTTATTTAAATCAGAATAATTACTTATGAATAGCTTACTAATCCTGGTTAATTAATCATTAATTAATTACAAACTATTTTGATTAATCATCCTTAATCTCTTATTAATTAACTTTTAATGATAAATTAATCAACCTTTAATTATTAATTAATAATCCTTAATTAATAAATAATTCAACCTTAAATCATTAAATAATTTTCCTTAATTACTTAATTATTCTTTAATTTATTATCTTTAATTAATTACGTTAATTAGTTAACTCTTAATTAACTATCCTTAATTAATTACCATAAGCGATTACCCCCAATCACTAATATTTATAAATCACAAATTGAGTATCCATTTATCACTTGATTAATCAAATTTAATCATTAATTAATTATTTTTAATTAAGTAATTATCTTTAATTGCTTTCATTAAATAGTTATCTTTAAGTAATTAATTTCCTCCTAATAACTTATATTAATCGACTATCCTTTAATTATTTATTGTCCTCAAATTAATTACCTTAATTAAATAATCACAAAAATTAATTATCCTTTAGAAAATTAAGGAAATAAACCTTTAATTAATCACCTTGATTAAACATTCTTTAAATTTCTTTCATTAATTACAGCATTTTATTTTTATTTGAAACACTTGGGAAATTTCAAAAACTAAAAAAATTTCAAAACATATAACTTGTCAAAATTAACTTGTAACTTGTTTAAAAGGTTGTTTATAAATTAAATTTGAAAGCTTAGTTTACAATCCTTTGAAAACATATACATTTTTATATCTTTAAAGCTTTATTTAAATACATTGTTTAGAAACTTAATCATCTTAATAATACATTGTTTGAAAACTTAAAACTTGTTTAACAATTGTTTCAAAACTTGTAGCAGCTTATTCTTCTTAAACCTGACATGATTCTATCTAAAAATTTTAAGACCCGATAACCTTAACATACAAACCCGACCAGTTTACTCAAATTCCTCAAGTAAAACACTCAACCCCCACGAGACACTCGAATACCCACTGTTCTTCGAGTCAACATCGCAAACGACTCGATAATTAACTCGATCTCCCCCATGGCTTCAATGGTTCCAGAACGACGTGCACGTGTGCACAGTAAACAGTTCCCCGACCACCTCTTTCCAACCTCCCGATCATCGTCAGGTTTTAGTCGACCCCACCTAACATTTCAACTACCTTTGTCGACGAAATTTTCAGCGAATTGAAAACGAACCCAAATCGTTCATGCCTGGAACCATCATCATCGAAAATTTTCCCCCTCCATTGATTTTGACCATGATGAACCCTGCCGACTTCTCCGTAGCTTCGCCATGATCCCCTGCTCCTATCCCCCGTGTGCGATAGCTTCCCGTTCACCCTCTACTACAAAAAGACCTCAACTTCAACAATGTCCAAAACCATTTACTAAACCCTATTTCATCATCATGTCGCCATCTCGATGATCGGAAAATTTTTCGATCATTTTTGCCAAGATCCCCATCCTCAAACACGCTTCAGTAAAAATCTCGAGGCCAATAACTTTGCCAATCACCAGAAATTTAAAGAAATCCCATTTCCGTTTATCTTCAAATTCCTCCCAAAATACTATCTTTAAAATCCTTATTTTAGTTTCAAAAAGCATGGTTTGTAAATACCAATCTATTTATATAACCAAAACTCGATAATAAAATTATTGAATTTAAGTTTAAAAATATCTTACTGTAATTCCTAAATTTATAAATATTTTCAGACTATTTTTTTACTTAGAATTATTTTTAAAATCAGATTAACACTTCTACCATCATCTTTTATTTAGAAGTCAAGGTTTAAAATTAATTGTATATAGAGGTTTGAATTTAATTTG
The DNA here is from genome assembly GCA_030765085.1 of Allium cepa. NCBI lineage: Eukaryota > Viridiplantae > Streptophyta > Magnoliopsida > Asparagales > Amaryllidaceae > Allium > Allium cepa. The sequence continues at coordinate 612,259,313 of CM060934.1, forward strand.
GGTGTGATCAAACCTGTGTACAACAGAAAAGGTGTGTATACAAGTGTATACAAACATGCACCGGCTTGTTTTTATATATACATGCATTTATATTTATAACTAAAAATATTATCACACATCCATTATCACAGAAAAACCAAAAATTCAAGTATACAGGTTCAAAACTTTGCTCACCTGGGTAGGAACAGAGCAGAGAACAGGAACAAATTCTTTTGCCTGGAAATTTTTGATGTTGATCTTTAAATTTGAAAATCTTTGATTGCTTGTTGATTTGTTTGAGATTTTCTTGGATATGAACTACTATTTGCTATTGATTTCTTGCATTTAAATTGCTCAGGTGTTACTGCTTTGATCTTTTTCTTTGATCTGGAATGGTTGAGCTGCTTCAGATCTTTGTTTCTTTTGCATTTCCTGTTTTGCTTGATTCTGATACATTGCATGCTTCAGATTTTAAGATGTCCTGATGTTTGAATTTGCTTGCCTGAACTTACGTGTTTTCCAGGCTTTGATTTCCAGATTCAAACTTGACCAGGTTGTAGCTTCCATATTTGAACGTTGCTCAGGATTTAAAATTTGAAGCTTTGAATTTCTTTTATCTCAGATTTGAGACGTTTTGAAAAATTGAAAACAGCCTGGCTTCTATTTTTTTATTTCATTTTATGCATGTTTTATAAATTTAGTTTAAAAGAAAAACAATGATTTGCCACTTGTTAATCTTGCATGCTAATTCACCTACACTTGTTCAACTACAAGACTAATTAATTAACACTTGTTAATAAAATTAAAATTAGGTTTAAACCCCTATTTGATTAAATTTACTAATTTTGTTTTTAACCCTTTAAGCTATTATAAATTTATGCAATATAAATACATATGTATTACATTTTCAAATCTATACTTATTACTTTCAAATGGCAATTCAAAATTATCATATTAAATTAAAATTTTAACTTTCAAATAGTTATTGAAAATTTTCTATATTTAATTTCAATATAACTTTCAAATTACATATATATATTATTTACTAACTATATTTATTCTCAAATATATAAGAAAAGCATTTTAAATCTTAAATTAAATCTTACTTATATATTTACAAACAAATTTTATTCATATATATATTTTCTTGTTAATTTTCAAAAGATATGTATATTTTAAAACTTTCATTAATTCTTATGATTAGAAAACACATTCTATCAACTTCAAAATATAAAGTTTTGAATCCAATTTATTTTAAAAACACTTATCTTTGAATTTCTAATCCAAATTTTATTTAAAATATCTACTGTGAGTTTCAAATTCCAAATTCAATTTAAAAATCCATTTATATACATATATAAAAATAAACAACATATATTATATGTTGGAAAAATTCAAATTCAAATTTTCAAATTAGTATCAATTTATATAAATAAATAAGCACATATCTTATTTAATTTGAAAAATTCAAACTAATTTACAATTAAATCCAAAAATTTATTTTAATTACCAATTTAAATTTAGCTTAAAAACTGGGATCGTTAAAGATTCCCCCCCTAAGAAAATTTCATCCTAGAAATTTTCCAGGGAGACAACAAAGAACAGATGAAAGATTGAGCAATATCTTTCCAAATCAAACCGAATATCTATTCTACATTTGGCTTACCAAATCAATAGATATGAGAACAAACACATTCAATATTTCACGAAGTACTCGGGTTATCCAGATCTACGAAATATACAGGGGTATTGGTTAGTTCGAAGGAATAACTTACCACTTGTAGAATATATCAAGACCTAGACAATAAATACATGGATTTAATCTTCCATAGTTTTCCAACACTTGGTATAAATTCCAAACTCTGGCTGGAATACCCCAAAGTTTGCACCAGCTTATTCCTCTTCGGACTTAGACCCACATAAGAAATTACAGTAGAATTTCAAATTTGGTTTTGACCGAAATCGTTCCATCGTTACAATCCAATTTAACTTCATATTTAATTTACCAATTTATTCCAATAAAATTTCAAATTTATTAAATTTAAGATGATAGAAATCTGATGGAAAGAATACGAATTAGGAACTTATCTCACGATTTATAGGGCCACCTCAACACCGAAGCTTCTCCCTCGAGCTGCCACGAAGCAATCAAAGAGTTTGAAACTGGATCAAAGGAGATTGAGAAGAATGTTGTTCCCGTTGTCGCAGGTATTGACCATTTGTAGTGGTACTTCCCTGTCCTCTACCTCGTCCTCTTCTTGCACTCATACTTACTATCAGTGAATGGTATGAGAATTTACGGAGGCATTCAGATGGATATCTTAGGGATATACTCATTCTAGGGTATACTTCATCCTATCTCTAATGAGTTACCTAATGTGTAACACTCCTGAGCTAAAGTTTCGACCTTCAGCTCTGATACCAAATGAAACGACCCTGACTCGACCTTCGAAAATCGGCATCCGTACTTCACTTGTATTCGAATGTCGCAGATTCAAACGCCGAATCTGGTTCGCCGGAGCTTAAAACACATTAAGTATAACAACACAGCGGAAGAAAAGAATATATCATATAACTACAATGATACAATATCCAATGATATACAACAATGATCACAAATACATATCAAAGATCTACAACAACACAGCAGAAACACAAAGGCACCAACAGCGGAAACAACTTGAACTCCAAATGGAACTCCAATGTCTGCAACTCCATCACAAATCCCTAATCCAAAGATAGCTCGAACTCCCAATCAAGTTGGACTTAAGCAAGTCCGGTCCAAGTAAACAATTGCCAAATCCAAAGGCTTACATCTACTATTAGGTCATCTGTAAAACCCAACTCTAAACTGCCCATGTGGAAAATTATGGGCACCCAGAGTTTAGAAAGGGAACAATAAACTCCAGGTCAGTCATGAGACTGGTATGAGCAAACAAAAACAGTTTATCTTTATCAAAAGCAAAACAAAGAATTAAAAAGAAATCCACAATGCTTTTTGGAAAATGAAAATTCCCTAAGGCCTCCCGCCACACACACAATGAAAGCGTAAACTTGGAGGAGGTTTCTCCTTGTGACAGTCAAAAATGCTTACTACGCGAAAATCCCTTTTGATATTATTATTAGTGCATAGTGAAAAACACTTCGAAAGTATAATATTAATCTCAACCAGCATACGTACCATTATAGTATGCCTACTATAGCTACCGTGTTAAATGGAAGGTTCTACAACTAAAACCGTACAAGGCGCATATTGGAGATTGGATTTCCAACAAATGGTCAGGCTAAGGAACTTTCTACTGCCACATTGGTACGCCTCTGGAGGGACGTCCCGAGAACCTACCCCGCTCTCTGCCAACACAAGATTGGGTTACTTCTGCAACTAGGTAACTACTACTCGAGCATGCCATCCCTCGGTCGTTTGCGACCTTTATCCGAGGTACCTCTACACCAACAACCACAAAGCAATCAGAATGTAATAGATTTGCAGTGACCACATGATTTAAGTATTTGGACTCCATACCATGATACCACCCTTTTCCAGAAGGGAATGACTCACCCTAAAGGGCGCGACCCTTATAACCTTGCCACATCTTTCCTGTTTCGACCGTTTCTAGGATGTGAGGTCCTGATGCAGTCTCGTCCACAAAGCTACACTTTTTCACAAAGTTATGCTTCGATCAACAAATGATCAGAAACACTTTGTATGCCACATTACCAAATTGGGAATGTATCACTAGTAACCATCAACAACATAACCTCTGAGCTCGTACGTCTCAAAGAAGGGTGTTAAGCTAAGAGAATAAATTCTTCGCCACCAAACAGAAATGTATTTGATAGAGACCAGTTTTACATCTCAAAGTGTAATGTTAGACATACATCCATACAAGTCTGTTTTGGGTTCGAACAGAACAGAAGGCACTTCCAAAGAAGCCCTTGCAAATCCGGATATTCACTAACCACATCTGGACTCCTCATCATAAAGGATGATCAAATCTCTATACCGGGGATCAGCCAGTACAGAGATGTTCGATGAGTTATCCTTTCGCTTTCAAAAATATCCAGTCTTCACCACCGGTCTTCAAATGCTATCCATAACGTCGTATCATTATTCGAAACTTGTTATGACACAAGGTCCTCTCCCGGCTTAAACCGAATAATGAGCGCAATATTTGATAACGTATGGATATATGGATCTCAATTAAGTCACAACTTAAAGCCCAAAACTTTTCTTTTAATGGTTTAAACAAATTACCATTTTCAAATGTTTAAACAAAAATATTTACTTCCAAAAGTTCACTAATTTTTCACAAAGATTCATTCATAGTTTTTCAAAACAATTCTCAATTCCATTTCTAACTTGAAACCTTTCAACACAAATTGGAAATCCTGTCTTTATATGAAAGCTATTATTATTTGAAAACAAATAGTTTTCGTTTTGGAAAAATCCGATCAAATATACACAAGTTATAGCCTTTAAAGTATATATTTGGGTTAAATTCAAATTCCCAAAATAATACTTTTAAAAATGGTTTAAAACCCATATAAACACATTTATAACTTGTGTAACCTTTTTAAACCATAATTTCCAAACATAGAATTCAATTTCAAATCTTGAATTCAAATTTCAATCAAATTATTTAAATTTGAAAACTTTATCAAGTTATTTAAAATAACTATTATCCTTGAAACCCCTTTTCAAACGCTTTTCATATTTAATCCCAGTTCCATTTCCAAAACCATTTGAATTCAAAATTCAACTTTGAAACCATTTCATTAAATTCAAATATCTGTGACTTAACAAATTTCCTCGTGAAATCCATATTTGTGTGTGTATAGTATGGTCCAGGGGTTTTACACAATAATAGTGCAACATCATCAGTCATTACTGATTCAAGCAAAACAATATCGATAAGTGGTATATTCCTATAACGCTTATCTTCATTCACAGATCACAGATGAATAATATAAGTTCACCGCAGATAAATAAACGAACCACAGATAAATAAATTACATCTCAGTTCACAGCTCAAATCAGAATAATTTATATCACAAAGCATCACATATCAGGAATATTGAACAAATTAAATCATCCAATAGAATCCAAACATCCATAAGTAAGATCAATTTAATTATCTGATTTATTTAAATCAAATTAATTACTTATGAATAGCTTACTAATCCTGGTTAATTAATCATTAATTAATTAAAAACTATTTTGATTAATCATCCTTAATCTCTTATTAATTAACTTTTAATGATAAACTAATCAACCTTCAATTATTAATTGATCATCCTTAATTAATAAATAATTCAACCTTAAATCATTAAATAATTTTCCTTAATTACTTAATTATCCTTTAATTTATTATCTTTAATTAATTACATTAATTAATTAACCCTTAATTAATTATCCTTAATTAATTTCCATAAGTGATTACCCCTAATCACTTATATTTATAAATGAAAAATTGAGTAATTATCCATTTATCACTTGAATAATCAATTTTAATCATTAATTAATTATTTTTAATTAAGTAATTATCTTTAATTGCTTTCATTAAATAGTTATCTTTAAGTAATTAATTCCATCCTAATCACTTATATTAATCGACTATCCTTTAATTATTTATTGTCCTCAAATTAATTACCTTAATTAAATAATCACACAAATTAACTATCCTTTAGAAAATTAAGGAAATAAACCTTTAAGTAATCACCTTGATTAAACATTCTTTAAATTTCTTTCATTAATTATGCCATTTTATTTTTATTTGAAACACTTAGGAAATTTCAAAAAATAAAACAATTTCAAAACATATAACTTGTAAAAATGTAACTTGTAACTTGTTTTAAAACTTTTCTATAAATTAAATTTGAAAGCTTAGTTTATAATCCTTTGAAAACTTATACATTTTTATATGTTTAAAGCTTTATTTAAATACATTGTTTAGAAACTTAATCATCTTAATAATACATTGTTTGAAAACTTAAAACTTGTTTAACAATTGTTTCAAAACTTGTAGTAGCTTATTCTTCTTAAACCTGGAATGTGTCTATCTTAAATTTTTAAAACCGATAACGTAAACATACAAACCCGACCAGTTTACTCAAATTCCTCGAGTAAAACACTCAACCCCCCGAGACACTCGAATACCCACAGTTCTTCGAGTCAACATCGCAAACGACTCGAGAATTAACTTGATCTCCCCCTTGGCTTCAGTGGTTCCAGAACGACGTGTACGTGTGCACAGTGCACATTCCACCTCTGGCCAACCTCCCGATCATCGTCAGATTTGAGTCGACCTTACCTAACATTTCAACTTCCTATGTCGATGAAATTTTCAACGAAGTGAAAACGAACCCAGATCGTTCATGACTGGAACCATCATCATCGAAAATTTTCCCCCGCCATTGATTTCTACCATGATGAACCCTGCCGACTTCTCCGTAGCTTCGCCATGATCCCCTGCTCCTATCCCCCTGGGTGCGATAGCTTCCCGTTCACCCTCGACTACGAAAAGGCCTCAACTTCAACAATGTCCAAAACCGTTTACTAAACCCTATTTCATCATCGCGTCGCCATCTCGATGATCGGAAAATTTTCCGATCATTTTTGCCAAGATCCTTAATCTTTAAACACGCTTCACTAAAAATCTCGAGGCCAATAACTCGCCAATCACCAGAAATTTGAAGAAATCCCATTTCCATTTATCTTCAAATTCCTCCCAAAATACTATCTCTAAAATCATGATTTTAGTTTCAAAAATCATGATTTGTAACCACCATTCTATTTATATTACCAAAACTCGATAATAAAATTATCGAATTTTCAAGTTTGAAAATATCTTACCGTAATTCCTAAATTTCTAAATATTTTCTAAATTGTTTTTTACTCCGAATTATTTTTAAAATCGAGTCAATACTTCTACCATCATCTTTTATTTAGAAGTCAAGGTTTTAAATTAATTATATATAGAGATTTGAATGTAATTTGGGTGTGATCAAACCTGTGTGCAACAAAACAGGTGTGTATACAAGTGTATACAGACATGCACAGGCTTTTTTTTTACATACATGCATTTATATTCATAACTAAAATATTATTACACATACATTATCACAGACAAACCAAAAATTCAAGTATACAGGTTCAAAAGTTTGCTCACTTGGGTAGGAAGAGGGCAGAGAACAGAACAATTCTTTTTCCTGGAAATTTTTGATGTTGATCTTTAAATTTGAAAATCTTTGATTTGCTTGCTGATTTGTTTGAGATGTTCTTGGATTTGAACTACTGTTTGCTATTGATTTCTTGCATTTAAATTGCTCAGGTTTTACTACTTTGATCTTTTTCTTTGATCTGGAATGGTTGAGTTGCTTCAGATCTTTGTTTCTTTTGCATTTCCTGTTTTGCTTGATTCTGATACATTTGCATGCTTCAGATTTTAAGATGTCCTGATGTTAGAATTTGCTTGATTGAACTTACATGTTTTCCAATCTTTGATTTCCAGATTCAAACTTGACCAGGTCGTAGCTTCCAAATTTGAACAGTGCTCAGGCTTTTAAAATTTGAAGCCTTGAAATTCTTTTATCTCAGATTTGAGAAGTTTTGAAAAAATGAAAACATCCTGGCTTCTATTTTTTATTTTATTTTATGCATGTTTTAAAAATTTAGTTTAAAAGAAAAATAATGATTTGCCACTTGTTAATCTCGCGTGCTAATTCACCTACACTTGTTCAACTACAAGACTAATTAATTAACACTTGTTAATAAAATTAAAATTATGTTTAAACCCCTATTTGATTATATTTACTAATTTTGTTTTTAACCCTTTATGCTATTATAAATTTATGCAATATAATTACATATGTATTATTTTTTCAAATCTATACTTATTACTTTCAAATGGAAATTCAAAAATTATCATATTAAATTAAAAATTTATCTTTTAAATAGTTATTGAAAATTTTCTATATTGAATTTCAATATAACTTTCAAATTACATATATATATATATATATAATATTTACTAACTATACTTGTTCTCAAATATATAAGAAAAGCATTTTAAATCTTAAATTAAATCTTACTTTTATATTTATTAACAAATTTTATTCATATATATTTTTTATTATTAATTTCCAAAAGATATGTATATTTTAAAACTTTCATTAATTCTTATAATTAGAAAACACATTCTATCAATTTCAAAATATAAAGTTTTAAATCCAATTTATTTTAAAAACACTTATCTTTGAATTTCTAATCCAAATTCTATTTAAAATATCTATTGTGAGTTTCAAATTCCAAATTCAATTTAAAAATCCATTTATATACATATATAAAAATAAACAACACATATTATATGTTGGAAAAATTCAAATTCAAATTTTCAAATTATTATCGATTTATATAAATAAATAAGCACATATCGTATTTAATTTGAAAAATTCAAATTAATTTACAATTAAATCCAAAAATTTATTTTAATTACTAATTTAAATTTAGCTTAAAAACTGGGATCATTACAGTTTCAAATGTATTCTTTTATTTTTCATCCTTTTCATTTGGCTTATGATGGATTGGTACTCATGAGAGGGATTATTATTATTGTTGTTGTTGTTGTTGTTGTTGTTGTTACTTTTGTACTCTGATTGTATGAGACTAAGATGTATTTTCGTAAGACATAAGAGATTTTGAGTTTTTGACTTGTTATGTCTTTATGACTTATTTTGAGATAATCTTTAATTTTGAATGATAAGTTATTATTTAAATGTTTTCCGCTGTTTTTACTTATTTGTCTTGTAAATCTTAGTCTCCGTGAAACTTTAGCTATACCTATAATGCACCACATCCTTTGGTGTGCCCTTTTTGTGTATGCTAAGGGGTGTGGGGGTGTTTCAATAGTAACTAGGCAACATTATTCGAAAAAGAAATATGTCTTACGTATTAAAAACGTAACATAAATATAACTTCAACTGTGAGCCAAAAGGCTCTTCCAGTCCAACTACACAATTCTAATGCAACTAACATTTATGATGTAAGAAAAAACACCTGAACCACTTAATAACTTTTTATTGGAAATTAGGTAGAATCTGACCATTTAATACCTATAAAATAGGCAGGTGTTAACCGGGCTTTTTACCTAATGAAATTCCATGAAAGAACATCTAGACAAGTCAAAACAACTCAAGTGTCAACCAAGAGGAGAAAAAGAAAAAAGAAGAGAAAGAACAAAGAAGAAAAATGCAAAAATAAGCTAAGGCGATGGATCGTTAGCGATCCATCACCTATGGATCGCTAGAGATTCATAAAGCTTGCTCGTGGATCCTCTAGTCCTCTTGTATCATGTTCTAATATGTTCCCTAAAGAAGCTTGCCACTTTTCATAGCATATCGAGCAGTCTAGCTCGAGAATTGAAGATTCACCTGATTCAAGCAGTTTAACCAAAAGCAGCTAACTTAAAATGAACCTACAAAACTCATACGATGTCGGATTGACCTGAATTTTAGGAGAACATTTAGAAAACATAGAAGAAGACTCGCAAAAAAAGTAGATCTTTGGAGTCGATTTGATGGATCGCTAACAACCTAACTAGATATATCGCTAGCGACCCATCTAGATTGGGCCCCACTGCCTAATTTTTTTATGGTGGGTCCTTGACACCCTCTAGAGTGTTCCTGCAAAGTTTTAGTTGATTTCGTTAAGATTTGAGCAAGTTATAGATGATTCTTCTGGACCAGATGACCCACGAAGATGGATGATCACTAAACGACTTGATATTTGGACAAGGCACTTAAATAGAAGATAGGGAGAAAACCAAACAGAGATCAATCAAAAATATGTTAAGTGGATGGATAGCTAGTGATCCATTCCCTACAGATAGATAGCGATCCGTCCAGATAGATCGAATCGCCCTCAAACTTTCCAAGCTCCTTTGTACAACTAAGTAAAGGCTTTTGGTAGAAAATATGCTAAGTTGATGTAGCTAGCGATCCATCCCCTATGGATAGCTGGCGATCTATGGAAATGACTTAGATTAATTTAAAATTTTCATAGCATAACAACTGGACCCTTCTGCACTTGGACTTCTGGCCCAGCACTCACTGACTTCATGTAACATCCCTATCTAGAGGCCCAAAAGTAAACACTACAAATGTTGTAGTCATCTATAGTATTAGCTTCCAACAACTAAATACGGCTATGTTAATGATATTTATAATATCTGAAGCACTTGAATATGAAACAAAACACAAATTTCAAAACAACATTTTCTTCATTGCAATCAAAACAGATGTTCCATATTCATCTTACATAATCCCAATACGTTCTCAGGCATAGAAAAATATGCTTATTACAAAATACACTAAGAGTGGTGAAGATACCCCCTTGGATGATCAAAGTCATATATGCGTAATGGACTTAATAAAAACATAAAACATAAAAGAAGAACTACAACTCCTAAATAGCTATCCGTTGACCTCCTGCATGCCTCCGGTAACCTTATTCGTCGTCCTACTAAAACCAGAAAAAATCTTAACCCTTCGGCCCAATCAAATCAATTTTGAGCATCCGAGAGTTTAAGGGAAAAACATAAACTTCAAGTCATACATAAAGCCTTGTGTGAATAATACTGTACATCCCAGTTTAATATGTTAAGTGAGACCACACCGCTTAGTGGAACGGGTTTCCCTTCACTAACATCCTTTTGAAACATAGCTTTGCAAAACCTTTTCTTGCAACCAAAACTGGTTCAATCCTATAAAGCCTCATTATGTAAACATATATAAATTTCAAGTAATAATGAACTATCTGTTCAAACACATAAGATTTGTTTGGCTAACTTTTAACCTTTGGCTGACTCGGGCCTACAAAACACTATAACCAAAATTATCTAACATCTATTTGACACTCCTCTCACAGACAGTCTATCCTTAATTATCTATTAAATACTTTTCTTTTAGACAGTCTATCCCTAACTTAATCATCTCCCAGGTCTTCCTGATCCTAATGGTTTTTCAGGCTCACCAGTAACCTATCTATATACAAACATATATTCTCTTTGGTGTGTAATCATAATTTTAGTCTACCTGTGACCAAGCCCTGCGCACTGGAACTTTGGACAATAATTAGCTGGGACCAATAGCTAATGTATAGGGCGCGACCCTATACCACTTCCATCTGGTATTCTAATTCTGAGTCATTTTCACTTAGGGTCCCCTCCCATAAATTTTCTTGAAAATCTTTTCAAAATGATTTAAAACCTTTAAATCAATCTAACATAAGGAAAATATATATTCTTTATGCTTTACACAAAATCACATTGCCATGTAAAATATATATAATTTACTCAAACCTTTGTTGATGGGAATATTTAAACATTTGAAAGTACCCCTTTCTAACCCTTTGATAGTATCTCTTTTGAACCCAAGTAAAACCCTTCAATTATCTAGACCAAGAGGCTAAAACCTTACCTTTTGAAACCATACTTAAAACCTTTCGAAACCATTGGAATCTTTCCCTTCGAAAGCAATAAAACTTTAGACATCCTATTTTGAAAACACTTTAAAACATTGCCTTAGAAAACCTTTGGAAAACCTTCTATTTTAAACCTTTCGAAACCATCATAAAATAGGACCTTTCGACCTTGTCTGAAGCTACATTTTGACCCCTTCGAAAGCTACCTTTTGACCCCATTGAAAGCTTTGATTTTGACCCCTTCGAAAGCTTGGCTTTCGACTCCTTTGAAATCACTCAGGAAATGAAATCTTTCAAAGCATTAAACCATTAAAACAAAAACCTTCCGAAAGCTCTTTGGGTTCAATTTCAAACATGTGGAAAAACTTCTAATAAAACCTTTCGACCTCATCAAAAGCAACCTTTCGACTTTATCGAAAGCTTAGCTTCCAACCCCTTTGGAAGCTCCCATCGATAGCTTTAAAACATTTCTTTTTTAAACAATAGGCTCCAGCCTTTTAATACTCTAAACACCTCTTTCGAAACCTTGGGTTATACTTCAATTAGAATATAAAAGGGTAAAACATCTAAGTCGGAAGTTTCCTTTTGAAAGCATGGGAGAGCTATTGATTTTTTGAAAGACAAGTATACCTTTCAACCTTGTTGAAAGCAATGACTTCGAAAGGTAGAAAGACGGTAGCTAGAGGATTTTGACCCCTTCAAAAGCTTGTTAACCTTTCAACCTTGTCGAAAGGTTTGAACCTTTATTTCAAATAATTGACCTGGTCAAAAGTAACAAAGTCAAAAGCTTCTTTTCGTAAGCAAAGCAGGCGTTAGTTTTGGTTTATAAAACAAACATATTCCAACCTCTTCGAGAACTAAGGCTTCAACCAAGTATCCTTCGACCTTGTCCAGTTTGTTACGTCCAAATTTCTCGATACCATACACGTTGGCTTTTAACCTTGTCGAAAGCTATAATACCTTTTGATCTTGTCGGGAGGTCCGGGTCGGAAGGTTTGATGCCGAAAATGGCTGAAACATGCTAAAAGTATATTTTTCTTATTTTTAACTTAAAGTACTAACTTTTCAACTAACTTGCCTTTGTTGTTCAAATTCTTACAGGTTAATAAATTCTTTTTAGAAAAGTGCTGCCCATAATTTTAGAAATAAACAATAATTTTATTATATAAAATGCCCATTCTCCTTTATTAAATATATAAAACATTTAAGTCTCGTACCTTAAATAATTATATATATTCACCAAAACATTTAGGAAAAATTTGGAAGAATTCTAGAAAATTTATTTTAATATGTTCACCAACATATAAAAATGTAAACCCAAATAATTATTATTTTAGCCGTAAATAATTTATAACCCAATAAATCATTTTTCTCACTAGAAAATAATATAAAATCCACGTTAGTTTAGAAAATTATGAAAATTGAGCTCTAATCATGGCCTCTACCCATGGCCTCTCTCCCATCACCGACCTCAATCCATACCTTTTCCTCCTGTCATTCCCACTCCTTCAACTGTTCCCTCCTTGTCAACTACCACTTCGGTCAACCCATGCCCTCCTCCCATTGATCCTCCTCCTTCCCCTCTTCCTCTTGACCTTTTTCCTCCTCTTCCAGTTTCGCTATCTCCTTCCATTCCTTCTTCATCCCTTCCTTCTAACTCCTCTGCTCCACCTCTTCTGAAATGGTCCTCTCTCTTCTCCTCCAAGCCTCATAATGCTGGTCATTATGCTCCAGTTCATTTTGATGCCAGCTACATAGGAAATCCCATTGACCCTCCCAAATCTGTGTGGTGAAAGCTTTGGACTCCCTTGATATGTACCAAATGCCAGATTTTTGGTCATTCCACTAAGCTATATGAGGCCTTAAATGATAATCCTGATGTGGTGAAAGTGTCAAACTAGAAGTTGGAAAAATATGATGAAGATAACGAAATGAAATCTGCTGATAGTACTGAGGATAGAATAAATATGAAATACTTTCTAGTTAAATGGAAAAAGAATTTTTTTCAAAAAATCTAGCAGGAATTAAAGACTCCAATTAATAATGGCAAAAATGATGATGTTGATTCAGGATGTCCAGTAAGGCCTGAAGTTAAGATGCTCAATGATAGTGGGGTGGTTGCAATTGGAAGTGGTAGTAACGACAGTTAGATTCTTGAAGTTCAAAGTAATGCCAAATATTTTAGGTTACATGCTGAAATTCTCGATGTATCCCTGAACAACCTGATGAAATTCCTCCAAATCAGCCTAATGCACTTGAGTCTCCGCATCAAAATGTTTGTGTTCATGTTGAAACTTCAGTTGATTCTTTTCATCAACAAGACAGTCTTGATTTAGTTGATTCTAAATCTCCCCATCAATTGTCCCTGATCCAGGTTCCTGGTGATATTCCCTTTTAATTGGGTGTTGAGACTTCTTTCTCCTCTCCCACAATCAACCATTCCATTAATGCAAGAGTCTTGACTGACATAGCCACTGTTACATCCAAAATGCGAAGTCCAATTTCTGAAGCTCTCAATACTTCAAACCCTTTTGATCCACTTTAAATGCTCCAGGAAAATTGCATTATCTCTGTAATGACAGAGAGTTCTCTTCTCAACCTCAAATTAGTCCCTCCTTTCTTTTTTCCATGCGCGCTGACATGCACACTAACATGCACACTTTTGTTTTATCATCTTCTTCCAATTCTACTCTTCACACAGTTCAATCCAAACCATATTCTTCTGAAATAATCTTTCCACATATAGTCCTCCTCCTAATCCTTCAACTATTTCTCCTCTTGTGATTTTTTCAGATGTTATTCTACCACCAAATATTTTCCCAAACATCCCCAAACCTCCCCCATATCCTACTGCACCTTCTGAATCTCAATCTAAAAGGATAAGAGGCAGACCTAAAAAACTGCCTCACAAGCTTTCTTTGATGATCTTGACAAAGGAACCGAATTCTCCTTTGAACAAATCTCCCTTTCCCCTTCTTCTACTATTTCTCCTGGTGTAAAGGCTAGGGCCTCCTCATCATTATTATAAGGACACCCAAAATTGAAAAGATTGGGTACTGGAACATCGGAGGAGCAAATTCCATTGATAAACAACTTGAAGCAAAGAACTTAATACTCACATACAATCTCCAAATGCTTATTTTATCTGAAACTAAGCTCAATCATGCATCTACCATGAAAGCCTCTGCTATTGTTAATCGTACGTGGAACTCGATCCATAATCTAGCTCAAGCACCTTTTGGTAGGCTTCTCATTATTTGGAATCCTCTTATGTTCTCTGTTGATCCTATTTCTATTCAAGGATAGTTCGTTCGCTCTAGAATTAATCATATCCCTTCAAATCAAACTTTCTATTTGACCTCAATTTATGCAGAAAGTAGTGTTGTTCTCCGACAGCCCATGCTTGACTACCTCTCCTCTCTTCATCCTTCAAATGCTCCCTGGATTTGTATTGGGGATTGGAACTGCATGCAATCATTTCATGACAAGTGTGGTGGTGTTCCCCTAACTTTGAAACAAATAAAACCTCTGAATAACTTTCTTTTTTCCTCCAATCTCTCTATAATTCCCTCCGATGGCTGCTTTTATACATGGAATAATCGCAGTAGAAATGGTGCCAGAACTTATTGTAGACTTGATAAGGCATCCTCTAACATCGATTCCCTATCTCTTTGGCCAAATATGCTTTATCACTCCCTCCCATCCACTCTATCTGACCATTCTCCAACTATCCTTGACTGGGGTAATGAGGCTATGAGTAGGCATCCATCTTTTTTGACATATGAACTGAACACTCTGAATTTTATACCTTAGTTTATGACTACTGGAAATGTAAACCATATGGAAATACTATATTTATTTTGCAGCTAAAACTAAAGGAGTTAAAGGGTAGGCTTAAGACTTGGACTTACAACACCTATGGTAGAGGATCAAAATTATATGAAGGCTTCAGGAATTAACTTTTGGATGTTCAAACTGCAATGCAATCCTCCCTTCTAACACTGCTCTATCAACTAGAGAACATAGGCTTCGGGAGGGGACTGCTAAATCTTTATGTGATGAAAATAAGACGAAAGTCCAGAAATCCAAAAACCAGTGGAAATTATATGGTGATAGGAATTCTGCTTGTTTTCACAATTCTCTAAAAATTAAATATGCAGCTTCAAATTATCATAGCATTTTAGATAAAGATGGTAGCCTTTGTTCCTTCTCTGAATCTGTTCAAAATGCTTTTTTGGATTACTAGAAAAATCCACTGTCCAATTTTCAACCTGACAATGCTCGGTTATCTCATTTCTCAAAGGCTCCTCTTCCATCCATTTCTACATCTTACTCCCAAGATTTGATTCAGGTTGTGCCTTTTGATGAGATTAAACAAACTATGTTTAGCATGAACTCATCTAGCTCTCCGGGTCCTGATGGGTTTAATGCCCACTTCTACAAATCCTGTTGGAATATAATAGAGGATGATGTTGTTAGAGCTGTCAATTTTTTTTTCAAAAACACAATCATATGTTGTTCGGTATAAATGCAACTAAATTAGCCCTCTTTCCCAAGACTCAACACCCTGATTCTGTCTCTCGATTTAGGCCTATTGCTTATTGTAATGTGATTTACAAGTGTATATAAAAAATTCTAGCATCTAGGTTGAAACTTGCTCTTGCCTCAAGCATTGCAGCAAACCAAAATGCTTTTCTTCCTGGCAAGGATATAACTTATATTGTCTTGATATCTACTGAATTATTAAGAGGATATACTAGGCAACATATCTCCCCTAGATGTGTTATGAAACTTGACATTCAAAAGGCCTATGACACAGTTGAAATGGAAATCCATCATCTTCATTCTCCACTGCATGAATTTCCCTCAAACTTTCTTGGCTTGGGTCTACACTTGCATTTCCTCAGTAAGTTATTCTATTAGTATTATTGGAGTAGTTTTTGGATACTTTAAGGGTGCTAGAGGATTAAGACAAGGAGACCCCATTTTTGCTTATTTATTTATGTGTATTATGCAATTTTTATCATCTCTTTTAACCACTGCACAGAATAGAAAGATGTTGGATTACCATCCTCTCTGTAAAAGGACTTAAATAGCTTCCCTTATGTTTGCTGATGATATTCTCCAATTCACTAAGCCAAATAATAAATCCATTTCTACTACCTTGGGTATTTTACAAGTGTTCTCCTCTCTGACTGGCCTAAGCATAAACAATTCAAAATCCAAAATTTTAATTGCGGCTGTTTCTGATGATGTTAAAGCTTTCATGACTGAATAGTCCACCCTCACCCCCTTTGATCATGATGAGTATTATCTTGGAGCACCTCTGGTATTATCTACTATTAAAAAATCTCAGTCCTTTCTTTATTTGAAAGAATAACTAAAAAGTTATTTTCATGGCCAATATCAAAATTATCCTTAGCAGGCAGACTTGTGATTGTAAAATCCATAGCTTCGGCCATGTGTCTCTATTATGCTCGTATTTTCAGTCTACCTTCAAAATTAATTTCCATGACCGATTCTTCCATGAACCACTTCCTCTGGCATGGTAATCTTTTCTCCAGAAAATTAATTCCAACTTCCTTCAAAACCGTATGATCTCCAAAATCTATGGGTGGTCTTGGAGTTATGGACATTAAACAATGGAATATTATGGCTTTCTTTACTCACTGTGAATTTTTTTTGGACATGATCAGAGCTTGGGGAGAATGGTGTAGAAATTATCTTCTTAAGAAGCAGCATTTTTGGACCATGCGGATACCACATGACTGCAGTTGTACTTGGAGGAAAATGTTGGGGTTAAGGGCTTGTTTTCTACCTTATTTCCAGTTCACTATGAAGAACAGTTCTGTTCTTTCTTTCTGGCATAATCCCTGGTCTTCAAAAGGTCTTATTCTTGCTAATATTATTCCATACAGTTTGAGAAGTACCATTGGTATTCCTGCTGAAGCAAAGCTAACCCCATATTTATGTGATGATAAAATTTGTTTACCTTATTCCAGTTCCTACATTATTAGGAATATATGGAAAATGTATGATAATAAACAGTTCTGCAGTCCTGCATATGCTTGCCTTTGGGGTGATTGTCAGCACTCAATTAATCGAATTTATAAATTGATTACTTCATCCACTGACACTTTTATTTTCCAATGGCACTAGAGAATATGGTCTACTAACTCCGTTCCTAGGTATGATCTACTTCTTAGAGAATAATCAGAGGGGGTATTCACACTCGCGATAAGTTGTCCGCTTTAGGTTTGATTCAACAACCAAACTGTGATCTATGTGGCCACTCTGTGGAAACTACTGATCACCCGTTCTTCTCTTGCCACTTGTCCTTTTACATATGGAGAAGCATCTTAAATCGATGTCACTTAACATAACCCTTCATCTAGTTCTAGGTTTGAATGCTTCACTATATTCAAGGCTACTAGATGGAAAACATCTAGATCTCTATTGCTGCTTAAAGTTTTAAAAAAATCTGTTCATCTGATTTGGGTTGAAAGAAACTGTAGAGTGTTTTCAGGAATTCACTCCTCTAAACATGGTATCTTTCTTGCCTTAGTCAGGGCATTATAATCTCTTTGTTGCTATGCTTGTCATCGATATCTCTACGTGCTTAGGGTTTTCTTTGATGTTGCTTGGAGTCCTGACTATTCTGCTTCGTGTCCTCTGCTGATGTCTATATTTAGTTTGGTTTCAAATGCCCTTGTGATTGCTTGGAGTTTTGTCCTGTGCTGCTTCGAGTTTGTTGGCCCTCTCTGCCTCGGGCAGTTTTTTGTGTGTCTTTTTGGTCTTTCATCTTCTTAGTTTCTCATGTATTTCTTTATTTATAACTGTAATACTTTTTACATGTTATAAATAAAAAGGTAGGGGCCCTTTCAACTCTGTTGGATTTTTCAAAAAAATTCATGGCATTTGGATGTCATCTTATAGGGTTTTCATGCCAAATATATCATAAAAACTAACATGAACATATATAATTCATCAACAAGCATATATAAAACTATAATCATCAAAACATGGCATAAACTTGCAAAAACACTTTGGATCTATCTTGAAACTGAAAACCATAAGAAATTGGGATACAGTAATTATTCACCTTAGCATTGAGATTAATAGATGTGAGGTTAGATGTTGAATAAGTTGATTATCTTCTTTCTCTTGAATTCTAGCTTTATCTTCCTTGAGAATAAAAAGGGTGGTGGTCTTGATGATTTAGTTTGATAGAATGAAATGAATGTGTGCTTCATTTACCTAAGGGTTTAGGGTATAAGTTTCTCCTATTTCCCATAGCTCTTACTCATTTCCTAACACATTAGTTCATGTTGTTTCATTTGATTTACAACTAACATGACCCGGCTACCCTTAGCTTAACCAAATCTCAATCTTTTAATCTTCACATTATTTTATTTAATTTAACTAATTAAATATCCTAAATAATGTTATGAAAATATGGTGTGTTAGAGACTCCATACCTTAAAGAATTTCATCCTCAAAATTTCGATAAGGCACACAACAGAACAATTAAAGGTAAAACATACCATCAAACAAATCAGGATAAGAGTCTCCAATCCTGCTCTCAGTCTCCTAAGTACTGCCTCTAGCATCGTCACTCCAGTGGACCTTTACCAATTCGACTGTCTTGTTCCTCAACTTCTCATCTCTAGCTACAATCTGAATCGGCTTTCTAACTATAGTCAAGTCCAGCTCTACTACTAAATCCTATAACACTGTAGATGTTATGGTAGTCTTCGGGTCTCTAACACATTTTCTAAGATGAGAAATATGGAAAACATCATGGACTTCTACTAAACTATTCGGTAACTCCACTCTATAAGCGAGTGTCTCGATCCTCTAAATAGTACGAAAGGGTCCAACGAATCTAGGTGCTAACTTTCCTGACTTCTTGAATCTAATCACACCTTTCATCGGTGAAATCTTAATAGCCACATAGCCCCCAACAGAGAATTCCAAGTATTTCCTTCTTCTATCTGCATAACTTTTCTGCATAGACCAAGATTCCTTCGTCCTAACTCGAATCAACTTAATCTTCTCTGTGGCTTCTTTCACTAAATCTGGATCAAGAACCAATCTATCCCTAGTCTCTAACCAACATACGGGAGATTTTCATGGCCTTCCATAGAAAGCTTCAAACATTGCCGTCCCATTACTAGTCTAATAAATATTGCTATACGAGTACTCAATTAAATAAAGATGGACTTCCCATGATCCCCCAAAATCAAATACACAAGCTCTTAACAAATACCCCAAGACTTTGTTAACTCTTTCTATTTTCCCATCAGTCCGTGGATGGTAAACGGTACTCATATTGAGCTTCGTTCCCAACGCTTCCTGCAGACTCTTCGAGAACTCACTAGTAAACAAAGAATCTCTATCATTGATGACACTACTAGGAATCCCGTGCATTCTGACCAACTCTTCATAAATAACTTCACCAAAATAGGTACCATCCTAGTTGACTTTACTGAAATGAAATGAGAACACTTAGTCAGTCTATCTACTATGCCCCATATGCTTTTATTTCCTCTACTACTCTTTGGCAACCCATCAATAAAATCCATAGAGATAGAATCCCACTTCCACAATGGAACTTCCAACGGTTGAAGTAATCCACTTGGCTTCTAGTTGTAACGACCCAATATTTTCAACCATTCGCATCCGCACATTGTCGGACTTGAATTGTTCAAAATACTGCGTTGTAGAATAAATTTGGCAAAACTCAGAATATACAATAAATAGATCACAGAATCACATACACAGATATCAGAATCTCGCAGCGGAAATTAAAAATTTAGTGGTTCATGAAGCCACTGATATAACTTCAACAAAACAGAACTTACATTGTCTATAATCCTCAATACAAATTTTAAGACATAAATAGAGATAGAGTCTTCAAAGTCTTGAATTCCAGAAAAGATAAAGGCTGAAACAACTTCCAACAGCGCGAATGATCTACTGAGTGTCCTAGCTACGGAGAAGAAATTGAAGCTGCAACTCAGGCTGACCCGAGCGAAAAATAAAACATAACACTCGAGTCAGGACATACATACTTATATAATGTAAGCTAATTCAAGTGTACTGTAATATAGAGCAAGTAACTTAAAGGATGCTTGGGACCGCCCATCCTCTAAGGATCCGTCAAACTATTTACTATGTAGTATATTGCGCTATTATAATAGTGTCTATTTATAAAATAAACATACTTTTAAATAGCATTAAGGCTTTACATTTTCCACCTTAACACGTAATAGTCCCAGTAGTCCATCCAATATCATAGCTCCTCCTGATCGGGAAGCAACTAGAGGATACCACACGGGCTACGGGAGAAATCTAAACTCGTACAAGGCTCGGTATGGTAGATGACACGGCACAACTAGGCAATGCCAGGGTAGATATACCAATTGCTATCCAGGCTGGTGGAAACGCGTAGCCGCAGTTACCGCCCACCTCGGACTAACTCCCCAAAATCAAAATATAGAGGTGGCCACCGAATCAATCCAAAATCATAGTATAATATCGAAGAGGAGCGTCCGATCAGAGGAATGACCTCATTGGCCTGGAATTGCTCCTGTTTTAGCCACCTTATGCCAACTCACGGGAGTCGGGTCCACGTATTTACCTTACAGGAAACGCCACCACCGACCTACTTCATTCTGGAATCTCCACCACGTACACGGTTGGTCAAAGTGGTTTTCGGTATCGACAGAGAGTATGTCCATATCCGATCCCGGTCTCTTTGCCAACCCATCGTTATTATAACCCGTGGTCATTTAAAAACAATTTATACTTTAAAACCAGTATAAACATTTCCATTTCAAAACTATAAATACGATATCATTTAAAACCCAAAACAACATGATATCGTTATATTCAAATATAATTCTTTTCCAAAACCATACTGCTTAAAATTTATAATATCTGGAAACCAAATATTTGAATTATACCTTTAAACCATAATATATTGGAAATTTTTCTTTAAAAAAAACATAACTCCCAAAACACAAATGGTTTGGATATAAATGGTTTAACTTTATGGTTACTTTGTAAAGAAGATAATTTACATAGCTTTACAAATATATTTCTTTATTTTAAACCATAATTTAAATATCACTTCATGTTCCCAAGACCATTTCAATTCCTATATATATATCCAATTGGAGTATTAATATTCAAAACTAAGGTTGGATATTTTTTCTTTCAACAAATTAGTGTTTATTATTTCGTCTTGAATATTCCCATAAATTCCATAGATAAAACTCCAAAATTATGCCATTAAATAATTTCAAAATTTACTTAACACTAGAATGTTCATCTTAAATTTATTAAGAAAAATCCAGTTATAAATCTCATATCTTAAAGGTCTCCAAAACTTAAACATAAATATAATTTATCAAATTCCTTAAATTTCAAAACAATCAAATTCCAGATTCTATAGCACTTAGGAAATGCTACCTAAAGTTACGGGTAAAACTAGTCCAATTTCAAAAGACAGCATTTAAATGCTTTAGTAGATTGTTTAACTTAATAAATATTTCCAAATATAACTTATATATATATATTTCTTAACTGAAATCTTATCCTTTCAAAAATCCAGAATTTCCAAAATAAGTTATATTCCAAAATTTTATTCAAATATTTATTTATTTATTTATTAACATTTATAACTCATTCAAAATCAATATAAAATCCTTTAAAGATATTAAATCAAATATTTAACTTCCAAAATAATTTTAAATATTTCAGAAAATATTATAGGACCACGGGCCTGTATATAGTTTTCTAGCCTAGGTCAAGTGATACGGATTTATATCATTTCAATCCGTAGTTTACAAACCCCGGGTTCTATCATTTCAAACCCGCAATCCCAAGTTAACAGTTAAGCGGTTAACAGAATAGTTTAACAATAATCATCATTTAGGCCTATCATTTCAGCCCATACAATCTAAATTAACAGGGAACTTGCAGTGGTGATTTAAGCAGTAAATAAACAATAATATAATATAACTGCATAAATAATACAACAGATAATAACTGATGAGATGTCAAAAATGGGGTTCATCATTCTATATCACACTACAGACAGATAATAGTGAAATAAAATTTTACACATACACTTGCGAAAATTTACAAAATACATGTACATATGTCTGGTGAGAAATACTCACCTGAGAACTGCAGCCAATTTGAATTTCAAAACGGCAATTCACCGGACAAGAACGACAAAGGGTAACTATCAGATTTCTCGGATGTCGCCTAGATTCAAATCTAGAACAAAAGTAAATATAGAATACGCGACTTTAGAATTTACGGTCAAAGAAAAATTAAAAATAGAACGAGAATCAGTTTGGCTTGCTCGACCACTCCACCGTGTAATATGACCAAAGTGTACCCAAAATGTGAACCGGGCTAAAACTAAAATCTATAACAAAATTCCTAAGGACGAACTAAGGCAAAATGGTGGGTTTCCTATTATATGTCGGGACATATATACACATGTACACGTGCACGCATTTTTCGACTCACGCCAAAACACTATATGCAGCCAAAATCCTGTGCTAATATTCCCAACCTTTATTCCAACTTTCTCAGATCCATCTTCAAACAAATCAGTTCCTATCTCATCCTTACCTAGTTTCCCATCAGTCGCTGCAAAACATGTATAGACGTGCACATATGCACGCCCCCCTTCTTCTGTTATCATTCATCATATCATACTCTGTGCAAAAGATATCTATGAAATTCCCAGCCTATTCCTATCCACTTCTATTTTTGTTTAACTTAGCTTTACATTATATCTTAACCCATCTGATATTTAACTTTCCAGACTGAAACCAATATGCCTAACCCCAAGTCCATCTTCATCTATTACTGCAGGTATGTGTTCTGAAAAGTTTGTTGCCTAATTATATCATTTAGACTCCCTTTCTAGTATTCAGTTTCAAATCTTAAATTTTAGGCTTAGTTTTAAAACATTACTTTACAGATTGATTTTCTTAGATTCAAACTTCCCAGGCTAAAACTGAAGCATTTCAGAGGCCTTATCTAACTACCCGAGCCACACTTGCTTTACTTCGAGAAAAATTATTCAAGGCTTCGAGTCACATGTGTCTCTGCTTCGAGACAAATATGCGCATGCTTCGGGTAAAATTTTCCACACAACTTGCTTTCTGAAAAATCACTCCTCACCTACCTCAACACTGAAACTTGCCACTACTTCTATTTCTATCAACTTATCAACTGAAACAAATATATAAGCCTTAGCTGTGCACTTATTACAGCTTTCGAAAAAGAAGGGCATGTGTTGCATGTACACTATGATGCACCATGATACTTGACATGCACAGCTACTCAAGATTTTGTATAAAGGCAGACTTACTTTAATGATACCAATGCAAACTGAAAAACTCACGTATGCCTTCTCTACCACTTCTCAGACCAAGCTATTCAACTTCAAATTTTTAAACTTCCCTTCTATTCCTATCATCACCCACTCCAGTCTTTATAATTCAAACAGACAGAACCCATATTATCTAGTTCCTCATAACCGCTACTTCGAGACAAATATGCAAACATTTCAAGCAAGCTTTCCACCCAAACTGAAACTTGAATCAACATCTACCCCCCCTTACTTCTATTTACTAGCATCAAACAACTCAGCTCTTTACTAAAACAAATCAGTGATCCATATAAAGGTAAGGTGGGACAGGGCATAAACACAGGTGGTCATGGCCGAGCAAAGTGCCAACGAAACAGAAAGGAGACTGAAAGAATCAAAAGAAACAAGGTGAAATATTACCTGATCTGGATTCACGAGAAGAAGCAGAGAAGTTGAGATCCAGAAAAGAAAAGATGAATGAAGTGGGAAAACATATAGGCAGTATGAGGAGGGGTGAAAGGAATGTCATATCAGTTTCTTCAGCCTCTGATGTTCATTCGTTACAAAATCTGAGTCGCGTGATTTGTGAGCAATTGAAAGGTTTGCATACATAGTGGTTTGAATGTAAACTGCTGGCGAAATCAAAGGGGAAGATAAATATACGTCAGTTATATTTCTTGCGTGATTTAAGTGTTTGATAACTGATGAAAACAGAGGTTACAAGCAAGGTTGATAATGCACGTTACTTTCTAAACTTTTAAGGCTTGCGTGATTTTCCCTTTCCAGTTTCAAAGAATAAAAGTTGCCAGACTTTTGATTTATATAAACTGTGATTTGCATTAACTATGCTTCCAATTGTACTTGGACCATGCAGCTTCCATGCTTGATCATAGGCAAGAACACAGGGGAAAAAAAAAGAGCTGTAGGGGTTTAAAGCTTCCAGTTACCAAAGTTATAAATATTTGCGTGACATAAGCTTTGAACGTTTTCTTCATGTCTAATTCATTTTATACATTTGATTCTATAGTTTGATATTAATAAATGAAATGGTAAATATTTATGTAGGCTTTAGGCATAAAAGTATATAATTTAAATTTAAACCAAACTGTCAGTTAAAATAACGTAACGTTAGCCAAAAATCTCTGACTGATATTTTTCTTCAAAAGGGTTCGAAAATATGATTTTTACACTACGTTAAACAGACGTAGTCTAAAACATCAAAATTTTCATAAACATAACATTTTAAAAACACACGTTTTATTTCGTTGCTTATACCCTATAATTTGACGCGTCTTTTAAACGCGAAATTTAACAGTTCAAAAATAGCTTAAATTTTCACAGTTATTATTTTATTTTATTGACATACATAATTTTTATAAAATATATCTCCAAATTAAATATTTAAAATAATTTTGGTAAACACCATTTATATGAAATATATTTCAAAATTAAATAATTAAAATAAAATAAATAGCTAAAAACTAGGGCTGTTACACTCTCCCCCACTTAAGAACTTTTCGTCCTCGAAAAGGAACGGAAGAAGAGAAACAAAGGAAGATCAGCTAGATAAACAAAAAAAAAAAAAAAAACTTTAACTGAATAGTTCCGGATTTGAAGCACGAAGAAGATCCTCTAGAATCGGTTTTACTCTTTCAGTTTGACCGTCAGTCCATGGGTGATAAACGGTGCTCAGGTCCCGATGAGTAACAAAGATTTTCAAAGATTATAGAAAGATTTCTAAATAGACTGGTATAAGCAATAGCCTTCCCAATCTGTAGCAGATAGGAAACCAAGGATACTCGAAGATAGTTTGAAAATAAGAAAATAAATTTGAAATCATAATGCCTTTGAAATCATAATACTTTGAAAGTCATTAAAACCTATAGATATTATTATTTGGAAATCATACTATTAAAATCATAACACTTTTAAAATAATCTTTATTTATACCCTTTAAATTTAATGCCAGATAATATTCATTTCAAAGTTGAAATATTCTTAGGTTCATTTATTCAATTATAAATTTTTTTCAAACTATTCATTGTTAGAAACAGTTGCACTTATAATATGCTACAGTAGATATAATAGTATTTCCAATCAGTTCATTTTTTTCTTAACTCTTAATTGTAACAAATAACTTACACTTGTAATTTTCATTTGAAAACCAAATTCTCAATTATCAAACTTTAGTGATATTAAAATACGTCTTAACTATTTAAATCATAATTATTCATTTAGACATCAATTAAAATAATCCTTACTACAAAAATATCCCTTCAAATATTTTCTTTATTTACCTCTATCAATCTTTTATAATTAAAATTTAAGTGTATAACATTTATTATAACCACTCAAATTTTATTTATAAAATCCTTTTATATTGTATATTATCCAATTACATTGTTAACTTCTGAAAATCAAGGTAAGTTATATTGAAATGAAATTGAGTATTATACAACTAAAACTTCCAAATTCAATTATCTCCAGTTGGAATTCCTTATTCAAAAATTTTATTTTATTTTTTTCAAGATAAACTTTAAGAGTTAAATTTCCGATTCCCTTCAAACCATTTAGAGATAACTAAATATATGTACATAATATGTCCAATCAATTTTATAAATTAAGTCATATTTTAGAAATTCAAATTAATTAAAATCTCAAGGTAACACTGTAGCCAGACTACAGAATGGTCTTTTCACTTCGAAACTCGAAAATGAATGTCGATGATGCTGCAGTCATCACCGAAATTATTTTCCAGTGACAAAGAGAAAAGCACTAATTTTAAAATTTCTTTGGAAACAAATTTCTATACAAAAATACTTATTACATCCTTTTAAAATTTAAACACAAGGTTTGAAATCATCAGAAATTTAATTCTCAAGTTTTAGTTTTAAATTCATTTCTGTTTCCAAATTAATTTATAACCATTGTTTTATATTCACTTATTTATTAGACAAACACATGGCTTACAACACCATAAATAAAATCAAAACTATTATCTCTTGACAACTAGTTAAATTAATTATAAAATTTTGAAAATTATACTCATATATATAATATTAGATTTTAATTTCAAATATAGGAATAAACTTCTCAAACCAGGATAGAGACTCAAATTTGATGAACTCAAATCAAATAGAATTCAAGATAAATTGAAATCAGAAGATCAGAATAAGGAAACTGGGTAAGTCTATATAAGTCGCGGACAACCTTGACCTAGTCATCCGTGACTTAAAGAGCCATATCGATGTGGTTGGGGTAAATCTACATTTGATCCGAAGAGATAGAATTTGGAATAACCAAAGATACTAGCATATAAACCGAGGATAAATATAAATCTCCGGTGAATCAATGCTAATGGTAAAGGAGTTTCACCCCTTTATTAGAATAATGGCGAGACCGCCAATTTACAATAAAGATCATCCGAAGTGGAGTTATGAGATACTCCAGAATCTAAAGCAGATGAAAAAGTGAGGGATACGAATGAGCTTTGGAACCGTAGGGAATGTTCCAAAATTCGAAAAGAGAGTGGTTCAATCTCGAATGAACGTGATTCTGTAAATCAAATTTACCATACATTCTAAGTTTTGCCTAGAACCAAAGCTCTGATACCAAATGTAACGACCCAATATTTTCAACCATTCGCATCCGCACATTGTCGGACTTGAATTGTTCAAAATACTGCGTTGTAGAATAAATTTGGCAAAACTCAGAATATACAATAAATAGATCACAGAATCACATACACAGATATCAGAATCTCGCAGCGGAAATTAAAAATTTAGTGGTTCATGAAGCCACTGATATAACTTCAACAAAACAGAACTTACATTGTCTATAATCGTCAATACAAATTTTAAGACATAAATAGAGATAGAGTCTTCAAAGTCTTGAATTCCAGAAAAGATAAAGGCTGAAACAACTTCCAGCAGCGCGAATGATCTACTGAGTGTCCTAGCTACGGAGAAGAAATTGAAGCTGCAACTCAGGCTGACCCGAGCGAAAAATAAAACATAACACTCGAGTCAGGACATACATACTTATATAATGTAAGCTAATTCAAGTGTACTGTAATATAGAGCAAGTAACTTAAAGGATGCTTGGGACCGCCCATCCTCTAAGGATCCGTCAAACTATTTACTATGTAGTATATTGCGCTATTATAATAGTGTCTATTTATAAAATAAACATACTTTTAAATAGCATTAAGGCTTTACATTTTCCACCATAACACGTAATAGTCCCAGTAGTCCATCCAATATCATAGCTCCTCCTGATCGGGAAGCAACTAGAGGATACCACACGGGCTACGGGAGAAATCTAAACTCGTACAAGGCTCGGTATGGTAGATGACACGGCACAACTAGGCAATGCCAGGGTAGATATACCAATTGCTATCCAGGCTGGTGGAAACGCGTAGCCGCAGTTACCGCCCACCTCGGACTAACTCCCCAAAATCAAAATATAGAGGTGGCCACCGAATCAATCCAAAATCATAGTATAATATCGAAGAGGAGCGTCCGATCAGAGGAATGACCTCATTGGCCTGGAATTGCTCCTGTTTTAGCCACCTTATGCCAACTCACGGGAGTCGGGTCCACGTATTTACCTTACAGGAAACGCCACCACCGACCTACTTCATTCTGGAATCTCCACCGCGTACACGGTTGGTCAAAGTGGTTTTCGGTATCGACAGAGAGTATGTCCATATCCGATCCCGGTCTCTTTGCCAACCCATCGTTATTATAACCCGTGGTCATTTAAAAACAATTTATACTTTAAAACCAGTATAAACATTTCCATTTCAAAACTATAAATACGATATCATTTAAAACCCAAAACAACATGATATCGTTATATTCAAATATAATTCTTTTCCAAAACCATACTGCTTAAAATTTATAATATCTGGAAACCAAATATTTGAATTATACCTTTAAACCATAATATATTGGAAATTTTTCTTTAAAAAAAACATAACTCCCAAAACACAAATGGTTTGGATATAAATGGTTTAACTTTATGGTTACTTTGTAAAGAAGATAATTTACATAGCTTTACAAATATATTTCTTTATTTTAAACCATAATTTAAATATCACTTCATGTTCCCAAGACCATTTCAATTCCTATATATATATCCAATTGGAGTATTAATATTCAAAACTAAGGTTGGATATTTTTTCTTTCAACAAATTAGTGTTTATTATTTCGTCTTGAATATTCCCATAAATTCCATAGATAAAACTCCAAAATTATGCCATTAAATAATTTCAAAATTTACTTAACACTAGAATGTTCATCTTAAATTTATTAAGAAAAATCCAGTTATAAATCTCATATCTTAAAGGTCTCCAAAACTTAAACATAAATATAATTTATCAAATTCCTTAAATTTCAAAACAATCAAATTCCAGATTCTATAGCACTTAGGAAATGCTACCTAAAGTTACGGGTAAAACTAGTCCAATTTCAAAAGACAGCATTTAAATGCTTTAGTAGATTGTTTAACTTAATAAATATTTCCAAATATAACTTATATATATATTTCTTAACTGAAATCTTATCCTTTCAAAAATCCAGAATTTCCAAAATAAGTTATATTCCAAAATTTTATTCAAATATTTATTTATTTATTTATTAACATTTATAACTCATTCAAAATCAATATAAAATCCTTTAAAGATATTAAATCAAATATTTAACTTCCAAAATAATTTTAAATATTTCAGAAAATATTATAGGACCACGGGCCTGTATATAGTTTTCTAGCCTAGGTCAAGTGATACGGATTTATATCATTTCAATCCGTAGTTTACAAACCCCGGGTTCTATCATTTCAAACCCGCAATCCCAAGTTAACAGTTAAGCGGTTAACAGAATAGTTTAACAATAATCATCATTTAGGCCTATCATTTCAGCCCATACAATCTAAATTAACAGGGAACTTGCAGTGGTGATTTAAGCAGTAAATAAACAATAATATAATATAACTGCATAAATAATACAACAGATAATAACTGATGAGATGTCAAAAATGGGGTTCATCATTCTATATCACACTACAGACAGATAATAGTGAAATAAAATTTTACACATACACTTGCGAAAATTTACAAAATACATGTACATATGTCTGGTGAGAAATACTCACCTGAGAACTGCAGCCAATTTGAATTTCAAAACGGCAATTCACCGGACAAGAACGACAAAGGGTAACTATCAGATTTCTCGGATGTCGCCTAGATTCAAATCTAGAACAAAAGTAAATATAGAATACGCGACTTTAGAATTTACGGTCAAAGAAAAATTAAAAATAGAACGAGAATCAGTTTGGCTTGCTCGACCACTCCACCGTGTAATATGACCAAAGTGTACCCAAAATGTGAACCGGGCTAAAACTAAAATCTATAACAAAATTCCTAAGGACGAACTAAGGCAAAATGGTGGGTTTCCTATTATATGTCGGGACATATATACACATGTACACGTGCACGCATTTTTCGACTCACGCCAAAACACTATATGCAGCCAAAATCCTGTACTAATATTCCCAACCTTTATTCCAACTTTCTCAGATCCATCTTCAAACAAATCAGTTCCTATCTCATCCTTACCTAGTTTCCCATCAGTCGCTGCAAAACATGTATAGACGTGCACATATGCACGCCCCCCTTCTTCTGTTATCATTCATCATATCATACTCTGTGCAAAAGATATCTATGAAATTCCCAGCCTATTCCTATCCACTTCTATTTTTGTTTAACTTAGCTTTACATTATATCTTAACCCATCTGATATTTAACTTTCCAGACTGAAACCAATATGCCTAACCCCAAGTCCATCTTCATCTATTACTGCAGGTATGTGTTCTGAAAAGTTTGTTGCCTAATTATATCATTTAGACTCCCTTTCTAGTATTCAGTTTCAAATCTTAAATTTTAGGCTTAGTTTTAAAACATTACTTTACAGATTGATTTTCTTAGATTCAAACTTCCCAGGCTAAAACTGAAGCATTTCAGAGGCCTTATCTAACTACCCGAGCCACACTTGCTTTACTTCGAGAAAAATTATTCAAGGCTTCGAGTCACATGTGTCTCTGCTTCGAGACAAATATGCGCATGCTTCGGGTAAAATTTTCCACACAACTTGCTTTCTGAAAAATCACTCCTCACCTACCTCAACACTGAAACTTGCCACTACTTCTATTTCTATCAACTTATCAACTGAAACAAATATATAAGCCTTAGCTGTGCACTTATTACAGCTTTCGAAAAAGAAGGGCCTGTGTTGCATGTACACTATGATGCACCATGATACTTGACATGCACAGCTACTCAAGATTTTGTATAAAGGCAGACTTACTTTAATGATACCAATGCAAACTGAAAAACTCACGTATGCCTTCTCTACCACTTCTCAGACCAAGCTATTCAACTTCAAATTTTTAAACTTCCCTTCTATTCCTATCATCACCCACTCCAGTCTTTATAATTCAAACAGACAGAACCCATATTATCTAGTTCCTCATAACCGCTACTTCGAGACAAATATGCAAACATTTCAAGCAAGCTTTCCACCCAAACTGAAACTTGAATCAACATCTACCCCCCCTTACTTCTATTTACTAGCATCAAACAACTCAGCTCTTTACTAAAACAAATCAGTGATCCATATAAAGGTAAGGTGGGACAGGGCATAAACACAGGTGGTCATGGCCGAGCAAAGTGCCAACGAAACAGAAAGGAGACTGAAAGAATCAAAAGAAACAAGGTGAAATATTACCTGATCTGGATTCACGAGAAGAAGCAGAGAAGTTGAGATCCAGAAAAGAAAAGATGAATGAAGTGGGAAAACATATAGGCAGTATGAGGAGGGGTGAAAGGAATGTCATATCAGTTTCTTCAGCCTCTGATGTTCATTCGTTACAAAATCTGAGTCGCGTGATTTGTGAGCAATTGAAAGGTTTGCATACATAGTGGTTTGAATGTAAACTGCTGGCGAAATCAAAGGGGAAGATAAATATACGTCAGTTATATTTCTTGCGTGATTTAAGTGTTTGATAACTGATGAAAACAGAGGTTACAAGCAAGGTTGATAATGCACGTTACTTTCTAAACTTTTAAGGCTTGCGTGATTTTCCCTTTCCAGTTTCAAAGAATAAAAGTTGCCAGACTTTTGATTTATATAAACTGTGATTTGCATTAACTATGCTTCCAATTGTACTTGGACCATGCAGCTTCCATGCTTGATCATAGGCAAGAACACAGGGGAAAAAAAAAGAGCTGTAGGGGTTTAAAGCTTCCAGTTACCAAAGTTATAAATATTTGCGTGACATAAGCTTTGAACGTTTTCTTCATGTCTAATTCATTTTATACATTTGATTCTATAGTTTGATATTAATAAATGAAATGGTAAATATTTATGTAGGCTTTAGGCATAAAAGTATATAATTTAAATTTAAACCAAACTGTCAGTTAAAATAACGTAACGTTAGCCAAAAATCTCTGACTGATATTTTTCTTCAAAAGGGTTCGAAAATATGATTTTTACACTACGTTAAACAGACGTAGTCTAAAACATCAAAATTTTCATAAACATAACATTTTAAAAACACACGTTTTATTTCGTTGCTTATACCCTATAATTTGACGCGTCTTTTAAACGCGAAATTTAACAGTTCAAAAATAGCTTAAATTTTCACAGTTATTATTTTATTTTATTGACATACATAATTTTTATAAAATATATCTCCAAATTAAATATTTAAAATAATTTTGGTAAACACCATTTATATGAAATATATTTCAAAATTAAATAATTAAAATAAAATAAATAGCTAAAAACTAGGGCTGTTACACTAGTGTTCAGCCTTTGCCTACTAGCAATTCAAGCACTGCTTAACACATAAACCAATGTCCCATTTCTTACATTCCCGGAAGAAACTTCTCTTCACATCCTGATACATCTTCATTCCTCCTAGACGGATAATGTAACGATCCCGTTTTTAAAACAAATTTAATTTAGAAATTAATACAAATTTTTGGATTAATTTGTGAATTTAATTGAATTTTTCCCAAAACGAGATAAAATATGTGTTTGTTTATATATATATATATATATATATGTTAGATTATAAATAGAAATTTGATTGGAAATTCAAGACAAATATCTTATGAATAAATTGGATTTAAAAACTTTATATTCTAAAACTAGAGTGTGTATACATATATATGATTATTTATTAATGTATAAATAGATTTCAAATCATTTTCTTTTAAATTGTATACATAAAAATAAAAGGAAATGTGTTAATAAAAATAAAAAATATTAAAGGCATGCAAATTAAAAAAAGATAATAGCTTAAGTTTAAAATGAGATTTAATAAAAAGGTTGGCATTCTTTCTTTATTTGGAAAATACACATGAACTAAGTTCGTGTGTATATATATATATATTTTAAAAACATATAAGAATATAAACATTTAAAACATAATACATATATATAAAAGTAATACATAAATTAGTAAAAACATAAGTAAGGGTTTAAACACAAAATACATTGTTTATGACATTTGTAAAATAATAAGATCATGTATTAACATTAGTAAGCTCATGTATGCCATAAATTAACAAGTGGCTTAGTTTCTTTTAATTGATATATATATATATATATATATATATATATATATATATATAATTAGAGAAACTTGTCCATTTATTTCCAGTTCAAACCCTCTTCGTCTTTTAAAAAAACCTGAGAAGAAAATAAAAATCAAACATCTTCAACCTAAGTTGCAGCTTCAAGCAATCAAAGTTCAACTTAAACTAACATCAAGTAGCAGAATCAAGCACCTCCAGTTCAAACAAATTTCCAGTTTTTGAATCAA
Organism: Allium cepa; assembly: GCA_030765085.1. Taxonomy (NCBI): domain Eukaryota; kingdom Viridiplantae; phylum Streptophyta; class Magnoliopsida; order Asparagales; family Amaryllidaceae; genus Allium; species Allium cepa. The sequence continues at coordinate 612,293,059 of CM060934.1, forward strand.
AGTTACAGATCAAAACAAAAATAGCTTGTTCTCTGTTTCTTTTGAAAATCAGGTAAGAAAACTTCAAACTATGTAGATTAAATTCGTCAATATTTACTTTTGAATGTAATAAATAAAGGTAGAAATATGCTTTGCATGAATGTATAAATGCATTTTGACTGAAAGTATTGTTGAATTACTGAGTGAACAACTACATGTCTGTGTGTGTATATGTATATAGGTAGCCTCTGTTCTTGGTTTACAGGCTCAAGAATCAATCAAAAATCAATTTCTCTGCATACACTCAGTTTTAGGTTACGATCTTTAGATAAAAATGATTGTAACAATGTAATATCAATTTTAAAAATTGTTCCAAGAATTTATATTAGGTAACTTCTTCAAAAGTGATAAATTACAGTGGAAATCATATATAAGTCAAAATTCGATGATCATAAATTCATGTTTGGATTTCATAACCAGATTCGAATTAGCCAATGACGATTTTAGATGAAGGTTTCATTACTTTTAAGAGAGTAGATGTCGAGAAATTTCGAGTTGATCGTTTTTCGATTATCCATCGATTCATGGCGATCGACGATAAGCTGGGTGGCATGCTCGTTCCTGAAGGAAGCTGGCGTGATGGAGATTAGAGGAAAACTGGTAAAGGGCTTTATTGGTGGCTGTGGTGGCCGGGAGAAGTCGATTTAGGGTTTTGATAGCCGTTTAGATCGATGATGTTTTTCGATTTCGTATGTTGCCAAGGAAGCACCGGAGGTGATCAGTGGTGGAGGGATTTGAGCATTAATGAGTGACGCTGCTTTGGTCGAAGTGGCATGGATGCTAATGGTCGAAATCGTCAGCGTGAGGTAGACTTGTCGATCGAGGTTGGTTCCAAGTGGTGATCGAGTATCTCGATTTCAATTTCCAGTCGAATTCATTAGAGTTGGGTGGTCAGAGCACTCGTGTAGATCATCGTCGACGTGTGAGTAGTCGCGACAGTGACCGGAGGTGATCGAGACGTCGGTGCATGTCCACGCGTGCACGTTTGTATCTGGGCATTGCTGTAGTTTTAGAGAAGATGAGGTTATCTCAGGGATTTGCTCGAAGTATTTGTGAATTGACTCGAGTTTTTCGAAAAGATAATTAGCTCAAGAAGTTTAGTTTGGCTCAAGTACTCGTTCGGGGAATTTGATATAGGGCTCGGGTTGTTCTGAGCATAATAGGTTTTAAATTTTAAAAGTAAATTTTAAACTGTTTTTTTAAAGAAGAAAGAAATTTTTATACCAGATTTTAAAGCAAAAGAAAACTAAGTTTAAAGTTTCAAAAATAAACAAAGAAATAGTACCAAGTTTCAAAATGAATTGTTATACAAATTTTTAACAAGTTTCACGGTATTAAAAATGTTAACAAGTTTTAAAGGTTGAAAAAAGGGACAAGGTTTCAAACAAATATTTCCAAGTTATAAATAAATTATTAAACAAGATTTTAAACGAGTTTCAAAGTTTAAAATTTAAGTTAAATGTTTTAAAATTATTTTTATGTAATTATGTATATAGGGTTAATTTTGTAATTAATTTCCTTAGTGTTTTTAAATGTAATAAGATGATATAATTAAGTAAGTGATTAAGGGAAATGTATTAACTTTGGTTAATAAAAAGATCTCATGTGATTTTGTATGTTAATAACAAAATTTATTTCAAGCATTTAATTAAATAAAATTTAAATGGTGCAATTAAGTAATTGATTAAGATAAGGGTTTATCTTTAATTAATTAAGGTGTTGATTAATGAAAATTATGGTGATTAAGTAAGATAAATGGTTTATCTTTGATTAATTAAGGATTTAAATGTTAATCAATTAATGAAAGTAACTAAGGCTAATTAATTTATGTAATTAATCAAAGGATAATTACTTAATATAATTGATAATAAATTGTTATTTAATGTAATTAAGGTATAATTACTTAATGTAATTGCATTAAAGGATAATTAATTGAAGGTTAGTTAATGTTAGTAATTAAGGGTAATTAATTACTTAAAGGTAAATTACTTAATAAAAGTAATTAAGGATAATTAATTAATTATTAAAGGTTAATTAATGAAGTGAATAAAGGTTAATTACTTAATATAAGTAACTAAAGGGGGTTAATTTGTTCATTAATTAAGGGTTAAATTAATTAATGAAGATTAATTAAAGGTTAATTAATGGTTAATTACTTAATGTAAGTAATTAAAAGATAATTAGTAATTAAAGGTTAATTAATTAAAGGTTAATTAATTAATTATTTAAGGTTAATTAATTTTATGTGATTAACTAAAGGATAATTAATTAATTGAGGATGATTAATTAAGATGGATAATTAAGGTTGATTAATTAGTTTTCATTAATTAATTAAGATAATAACAAATGGGTTGCAACTAATTAATGTTAAGCAGGGTTAGATAATTTATTCATAAACAATTAAGTTATTTGGTTTAATTAATTATGTGATTAATTTATCTTGCTTATGGATGATTGGATTACGTTGAATACCTTCGATTGTTTGACATCTCTCATGTGTGATGTTCTATGATATGGATTGTTTTGGATTTGAGCTGTGATAAATGTAAGTTATTTATCTGTGATGAATTTACATATTTATCTACGAATGGAAGATAAGCGTTATAGGATTATACTGCTTATCGATATTTCTGTGCTTGGATTTATGATGGTCGTGATATTTTATTGTTGTTCGCAAAACCCCTACACACAACACACACAAATATGGATTTCACGGGAAATTGGTTAAGTCATGGGTATTTCGAATTTAATATTTTTTTTAAGGTTGAATTTTGAATCCAAAATGGTTTGGAAGTGAAATTGGGTCAAATATGAAAAACTTTTGAAAAGGAAGTTTTGAAATTAAAATTATTTTGAATATTTATTTTAAATAAATAATTTTGGAAATTTGAAAATTTTGAAACTATGGTTTAAAAAGGTTATAACTTGAGCAAATTTGATCAGATTTTCCTGAAACGAAAATCCTTTGTTTTCAAATGATAATAGATTTCACATAAAGAAAGAATTTCAGTTTTTGTTGAAAGGATTTTGAGTTATGGGAAAATCAAATTTGAAATGGAAATAGTTTTGAAAGTTATGAATGAATCTTTGTTAAAGATTTGGTAAACCTTGTTTCGAATTGAAAAGGATCTTAAAGGGTGGATCTTTTGTTTAAAAGATTAAAAATGGAGATTTGTTTAAACCATTCGAAGGAAACGTTTTGGGAAATAAGGGCTAAAAAGTTGTGACTTAACTAAGATCCGAATGTATCCATATGTTTTTGAAATAAGCACTCATTATTCGGTTAAGCCGAGGGAGGACATTAACTCATGAAACCCATTCCGAATAATGATACGACGTAATGGATTACATTTGAAGATGGTGGTGAAGACTGGGTATTTTCAAAAACAAAAGGATTACCTGGCGAATGTCTCTGCATCGAGTGGCGCCGGTATAGAGATTTAGGTTACCCTATGTGATGGGGAGTCCGGACGTGATTGGGGATATCCAGATTTCAAGGAATTCTTTTGAAGTGCCTTCGGTTCCATTCAGACCCTGGATGGACTTGTATGAATGTATGTCTGACGTTACACTTTGAAATGTAAAGCTGGTTTCTATCAAATACATTTCTTCTTGGTGGGGGAGAATTTATTCTCTTAGCTTAACACCCTTCTCCGGGACGTACAAGCTCAGAGGTTATGTAGTTGATGGTTACTAGTGATATATTCCCAATTTGGTAATGTGGCATGCTAAGTGCTGATCATTGGTTGATCGAAGTATGGCTTTTGTGAAAAGCGTAGCTTTGTGGGACGAGACTTCATCGAACCTCACACCCCGAAAATGGTCGAAACAGGAAGGATGCAGCAAGGTTACGGGGTTCGTGCCCCTTAGGGTATGTACATTTTCTTCTGCATAAAAAGTGGTATTCTGGTATGAAGCCCGGATATTTTACTTATGTGGTTGTTGGAATTTGTTGGAATCTCGGGATAAAGGTCGGTTACGACCGGAGGATGGCATACTCATGGCAGTTAGTTACTTAGTTACAGAGGTAACGGGCCTTGTGTTGGCAGAGATCCAGTTAGGTTCTCGAGGCATCCCTCCAAAGGCGTACCCATTCGTAAAGGAAGTTCCTTATCCTTGCCATTTGTTGGAAATCCAATCACCCAATACGATCTTGTACGATTTCAGTTGTATAACCTGCAATTCTTAAATTGTAACTATATAGGCATAATATAATGGTACCTATGCTAGATAAGATTAATATTATACTTTCGAAATGTTTTCACACTGTGCACTAATAATAATATCAAAAAGATTTTCGCGTATCAAGCATATTTGACTATCATAAGGAGAAAATCTCCCCCAAGTGTGTGCATTGTGTATGAGTCGGGAGGCCTTATGGTAGTTTCATTTTCCAAAAAGTGTAGAGGATTTCTTTTTAATTCTTTTTGTTTGTTTTTGTACAAATAACTGTTTTTGTTTGCTCACACCAGTCCCATGACTAACCTGGTGTTTATTGTTCCCTTTCTAAACTCTGGGTGCCCATAATTTTCCACACGGGCAGCCTAGAGTCTAGTTATCAGATAGTCAGCTAATAGGTGTAGATTTGGCGATCTTTGAAGTCTGTGGATATGGCGATCGCATTCGCTATATTCTAGCATGATAGCTTTTGGTTTTGAGCTTTTGGGTTTGGTAATCTTTGGAGCTTTGGAGCTTTGGAAATAAAGACGCAGTTTGGTTGAGCTCTCTCTCTCGAAGGCTATATTGTTATCTTTTCCGCTGTTGTTTCTCTTGTTCCCAATTCTGTTATGTATTTCCGCTATTGTATCTATTTTGGCTTTGATATTATTAGGCATCTGTTGTATCATGTTGTATCAATTGTTGTGTATCAATAAAATTCTTCTTTGTTTCCGCTGTGTTGTTTTTCATCTAATGTGCTATAAGCTCCGATGAACCAGGCTCAACGTTTGAATCTCCGGCGTTCGAATACGAGTGATGTATTGGATGCCGATTTTCGAAGGTCGAGTCCGGTTCGTCACAGATAGTGAAATTTGAATGATGGCATTCACCCAAAACTTCATTACTCATGTCGTTAACATTCGGAACAAACGACCTTCCTTTCTTTCTCAACCACCCCTTCTGATCAAGATTGAAATCTCTAAAGTCATCGCTCTTTGTTCCTCTCTTTAAATTTTTGATCCGTTCAGCCTAAAATGGATCATCTTCCTGTTATAAGCTATTTTGTCAATCATTACCGGTTGAACTTCTAAAAAAGACAACACAACACTTCCTGCACTAGAACCTGCCTCGGATCTGCACTCTATAAGCTGATAATGCTTCCAAATCTTTCCACTCAGCAATCATAGTTAATACCACATTTTGATATTTCCTGCTAAGTGCATCTACTACCTTGTTTCCTTTTTTGAGTGTATAGTCAATTTCAAAGTCATAAGCAGCAATAAACTCCAATCATCTCTACTGTCTCATATTCAGCTTCTTTTAAGAGAACAAGTACTTCAACGACTTATGATATGTATAAAGCTCAAATCGCTCTCCTAAAAGATAATACCTCTGCACCTTCAAAGAAAATATAACGGCAGCTAACTCCAAATCATGCGTTGGACACCTAACTTCATATGGTCCGAACTGTCTAGAAGAATAAGCATCACTTTACCTCTTTGCATCAACACATCTACCAATCCAGTTCCACATGCATTTCTATAAACAACCAAATCCAGATTCCCCTCCGGAACCACCAACACCGGTGCATGGGTCAATAAGTATTTCAAGCTCTGGAATGCTTCCTCACACTTATTAGTCCATACAAACTTCACATCATTTTGCATAAGCTTAGTTATTGGTGCTGCTATTCGTGAAAAATCCTTTATAGACCTTCTATAATATCTAGCTAGTCCGAGAAAGCTTCTTTTCTCAGTCATGGCTTCTGGCCTCTTCCAACTATTCACAGTCTCGATCTTAGTTAGATCCACTGCTAATTCCCTCTTCGAGACTACATGACAAAGAAACTTAACTTTCTTCTTCCAAAAGTGGCACTTCGAAAACTTCTCCTTCAGCTGACACTCCCTTATGGTCTCAAGTACTACTCTGAGATGAAATTCATGCTCCTTCTCATCCTTAGTATATATCAAAATATCATCTATGAACACCGGCATGAATATATCCAAGTGCTCTCTGAAAATTCGGTTCATCAGATCTACAAAGAATGTTAGCCCATTAGTTAGTCCGAACGGCATAACTAACTATTCGTACGATCCATAGTGGGTCCTAAATGCCATCAATAGAATAGTATCCTTTATGAAATCTCATCGCCAAATGCAGCAGAGAAAATACCATGGCTCCACTTAACTGATCGAACAGATCATTAATTCTCAGCAATGGATATCGGTTCTTTATTGTCTTTTCATTCAACTAGTGGTAATCGATACATAGCCTTAACGATCCGTCCGGCTTCTTAGCAAACATTGCTGCTGCACCCCAAGGTGAACTACTCGACCGAATAAAACTATTACCTTCCAATTCCACCTATTGCACCTCCAACTCTTTCATCTCTGTAGGTGTCATTCTGCTTGGTGGCCTACTCACCGGTTCTGCTCCAGGCACCAAATCAATCTAAAACTCATTGGCTCGTTTCGGTGGCATTCCGGTCACCAGCTCAAACACATCAGCAAATTCTCTAACCATAAAGACTCGATGCAACTCATCCTTCAACTCCATAATACCCAGTAAAGCATTCATCTTACAGATAAGGTTTTCTAAGGTATAAACTATCCGATCAATACAATTCAGGCGTCAAAGTGATATTTTCCTATCGTGGAAAAATATCCTAGCATCATTTTTACGTAACCAATCCATCCCAAGGATGATCCTAAACTCCACAAAATGAAATACATGCAAACAACAATCAAAAGTATGACCTACTGAATCAAACTCTAAATGGTCACACCTCATCCCAAGTGTCACATACTCTCCTATTGGATTTGCAACCATTAAGGAAGTAACTAAATATGAGGGCTCTAGGTTAAGCTTATCAGCCAAACATCGAGAAATAAAAGTGTATGTTGCATAGTATCAAACATAATGCTAATAGACGTACCATGAATTTGTAGCAAGCCTCCAAAACAGCCTTCCCTTTCTCCTGCACAACTGGCCTTGAAGTTGCGAGTTCCAATGCATACATCTATCCCTTTACTTCTCTGGTAGGCTCCTTGCAATGGTTCTTATAATGGCCAATCTGATCAAAATTAAAGCATCAGATATTCTTCTTTCCAATCACCTCCTTTCTTTTCCCATTTCCAATACGACACTCATTAGCATAGTGTCCTTTCTTATCACATTTAGGACAAACCACTTTAGATTTTTCCTTCTTCTGTGCTCCTCCCTTCTGAGCATTCTTCTTATGGAATAATTTTCTTTTCTGGCGTTGTCCCACATGGACTTCCTTCCCTTTCTTCTTCTCTAAATAAGCTAACGCCTCTTCCTGCCTCAGTGCCATTTCTACCACAACATCACTTGGATCTCTTAGGTACCGTAAGGTAGCACTTACCAACTCCAGCTTCAACCCTCTTATAAACTCCTCATTTCTATTCATCATCATATCAACCATGGCATACCTATACTGGGCTAACTCTTCAAATCTTCTAGCATACTCTTGGACAGACATCTCTCCTTGCCCTCAGTTTAGCAAACTTCCTCACCAGTACCAACCACGCCATTACTGACATAAACCTTTCTTGAAACCTTCTCTTAAACTCTGCCTAAGTCAAAGTTTCCTCATCAATACCAACTGCAATAGTATTCCACCAAAATAGAGCAGCTCCCTAAAGCTTTCTTGATGCTAATGTCATTTTCTAATCATCGTTCAACCTTAAGTCGGCAAAAATCTTCTTGCTATGTAACAGCCTGTTTTCTACCTCGATCGTATTTTTAGTTCCAATGAATGGCTTCCCTCCAAGTCTAATATAGTCTCTACTCAGGTTAGCACAATGGTTGACCATCAGAGCTTTCTAAACTCCTCCTCCAGCAGCATTCCCTCCGATAACTCTAGTTGCAATTCTAGCTTGCATCATGTTTAAGAAAAACTGATAAATGGCTCCCATATCCACTTGGGTAACCCCAGCACCAACATTTTCAACTTGAACCTTACTTGAACCTCTTCCAGCATTTAGTCGGGCATTTCCATTGGTGGTGGTGCACTCTCCTCCAAGATTAACTCTGCATCTCCTTTCTTCTATATCTATATTCAAACTTCGTGAGATACAGATGAATAACCTAATTAAGATAGGAGTCTAGAGATATATCACATATTTATATATGAAAAATACAAGTACATTACCATAGCGCTATCCCCTACCCCAGTCTTAAATCTAATTACTAAGGATTATATTTTCAAAAATCATTTTTAGTTAAAATATTTCATAAACCATACTCTGATACTAAGCTGTAACATCCCCTATCTAGAGGCCCAAAACTAAGCACTACAGATGTTGTAGTCATCTATAGTATTAGCTTCCAACGACTAAATACGGCTATGTTAATGGTAATTATAATATAAGAAACCCTTCAATATGAAGCAAAACACAGACTTCAAAACAACGGTTTCTTCATTAAAATCAAAAAATATGTTCCATACTCATATTACATAATCCCAGTACGTTCCCAGGCACAGATAAATGTACTTATTAAAAAATATGCCAAGAGCGGTATATGAAGATATCCCCTTGGATGATCAGAGTTATATAGTCATAATAGACTTAATACAAACACAGCGGAAATACAATCAGAACAAAAAAACAAGAACTACAACTCAATAACTATCTATTTTCCTCCTGCACGCCTCCGGTAGCCTTATTCGTTGTCCTACTAAAACCTGAAAAGACCTTAACTACTTAGTCTACTCAAATCAATTTTGAGCACCTGAGAGTTTAAGGGAAAAACATAAACTTCAAGTCAGACATAAATCCTGGTGTGAATATTACTATACATCCTGGTTTAATATGTTAAGTGAGACCATGCCGCTTAGCGGAATGGGTTTCCCCTCACTAATATCCTTTTAAAAGATAACTTTGCAAAACCTTTTCCTACAACCAAAACTAGTAAAATACTATAAAGCATCATTATGTAAACATACATAAATTTCAGGTAATAATGAACTATCTGTTTAAACAAATAAGTTTTGTTCGGCTAACTTTTAACCTTTGGCTGACTCGGGCCTACCGGACACTATAAACAAAATTAGTCTAACATCTGTTAGACATTCCTCTTTTGGACGGTCTATCCTTAATTGTCTGTTAAATACTTCCCTTCTGGATGGTCTGTCTCTAACTTAATCATCTCCCACGTCTTCCTGATCCTAATGGTTCTTCGGGCACACCACTAACCTATCTATATACAAACATATATTTCCTTCGGTGTGAAATCGTAAATTTGGTCTAAATATGACCAAGCTTTACAAAACTGGAATTTTGGACAACAATTAGCTAGGGCCAATAGCTAATATATTGGAGCGACCCTATACCAGTCCTATCTGGTATTCTAATATCTGAGTCATTTTCACTTTGGGTCCCCTTCTATTATTTTACTTGAAAACCTTTTCAAAATGATTTAAAACCTTTAAATCAAACTAAAACAAGGAAAATATATATTCTTTATGCTTTGCTTAAAATCACAATGCCTTGTAATACACACACACACACACGCACACACACTGTACTCAAACCTTTGTTGATGAAAATCTTTAAACATTTGAAAGTACCCCTTTCTAACCCTTTGAAAGTATCTCTTTCAAACCCAAGTAAAACCCTTCAATTATCTAGAACAAGAGGCTAAACCTTAACTTTTGAAACCACATTTCAAACCTTTCAAAACCATTGAAATCTTTCCTTTCGAAAGCAATAAAAATTTAGACATCCTACTTTGAAAACACTTTAAAACATTTCCTTAGAAAACCTTTGGAAAACTTTCCTTTTTAAACCTTTTGAAACCATCAGAAAATGGGACCTTTCAACCTGTAAGAAGCTACCTTTCAACCCCTTCAAAAGCTACCTTTCGACTCTATAGAAAGCTTAGCTTCTAACCCCTTCGAAAGCTTAGCTTTCGACCCCTTTGAAATTATTCAGGAATGGAAACCTTTAGAAAGCATTAACCCATTAAAACATAAACCTTTCAAAAGATCTTTGGGTTCAATTTCAAACATGTGGAAAAGCTTCTTTTAATACCTTTCGAGATTGTCGAAAGCAACCTTTCGACTTTGTCAAAAGCTTAGCTTTCGACCCCTTTGGAAGCACCCATTCAAAACCGGTAAAACATTTCTTTTTAAAACAATATGCTCTAGCCCTTTAATACTCCAAATACCTCTTTCAAAACCTTAGATTATACTTCAATTAGAATATAAAAGTGTAAAAGATCTAAGTCAAAATCTTCCTTTCGAAAGCATGGGAGAAGCGGCTGATTTTTTAAAAGACAGGCATACCTTTCGATCTTGTCGAAAGCAATGACTTTGAAAGGTAGAATGGTGGCAACTAGGGGAATTTGACCCCTCCAAAATCTTGTTAACCTTTCGACCACGTCGAAAGGTTTAAACCTTTACTTTAAATAATTGACATGGTCAAAAGCAACCAAGTCGAAAGCTTCTTTTCGAAAGCAAAGCATGCGTTAGTTTTGATTTATAAAACAAACATATTCCAACCTCTTCGACAACTAAGGCTTCAACCAAGTACTGTAATGACCCGAGAATTTTAACGATTTTAAATAATGTAATTAACTAAAATTTTTCTTGAAAATAAACAATAAATTGTTTCTAATGAAAACTTGATATTTGGTATGCCCTATTTACGCATTGCAAGTGGCAGATTTTCACTGAAAAATATGAAAGTTTGTTTGGTTGAAAATTTTAAAATTTAAAATCAGTTAAATTGGTTGGTAATAAAATATTTTTGTAATCTGAATATTTTTATATGTGAAAAATGTTAATCATTTTTTAAGTGAGGCGACATATTTCGTTTCGCTAAGTTTGGACTGCGCGAGCCCGGTTTATCTTATTTTTGGTGAATAGCAGCATTTTGGCAGCGAATATCGAGTGTTGATAGGATAGTCGTATCTCTTATATCTATATACCTTCTTGTTCGTCTCATCACGCTGATCTTCATAGTATATTCGTTTGTGTATTTCGGCATCTCGTGCATGGAGAAATTTGCGAAACGATTAGCTGTATCGGTTCCGTATTTGAGCCTTTTGGTTTCCTTGTATCCTTCCATTTTTCCATCGGGTGAAAACAAATGACCACTAGCTGTTAATATTCTCTGAATTTAATTGCCGACTTTCGATATTCCTTGGTTTCAAAATATATTTGCTGGTTCATCTTGTTTCTCTAATACGTTCATTTGTCTCTTTCACTCTTTTCTCTCTCTCTTCGTTCTCTTCTGTTCATTGCTTGAAAATTTTATATAAAATAAAGTTTGCATATAAAGGTTATATCTGGAAACTGCTCCTTCCTTCCCTCATCTGAGAAATCCAATCGTACCCTTGTTTTTCGAACCCATCTATCTTCCTCCGACCATTGTTCCCTTCCATCAACGCCAAACACCCCACTTTGCTAATCTTCTTGTGCTACGACCATTCCCAACCCACACGCCCATCTTCCCTCTACGTCCTTTCCTCCGATTTGTTCCCTGACCACTGGTCATCAACGCCAAGCACCCTCCTCGCCTTACTCCATGTCATCTGCAAGCAACACTACCCGCATCCTCCCACTCCATCACGTAGCAGCTTCCTTCCACGAAAGACACTAAATCCCTATGCCACACAGCATCTCCACTCCTTCCCACCAGCCAAGCAAGCACCCAACCAGCCACTGTTTGAACCCCCTCCGCTACCTTGCTTCCTCCATCACCACGTGGATGTACGCCATTGACCATACCCTTTGCATCCACTCAACAGCCTCCAACTTTCCTATGAAGCCACCCAACAACCTTTACCTGGCTGAACTACACCACAGCAATGCCATCTCCATCATCGAACGCGCAGCTCGGTCCAAACCTGATCCTCTCTGCATCACCTCTATCGCAGACCCTTCGACCTTGTTTCCCACACCCATAACCCCTGACTACCTTCTAATCTTTTATTTAAAAAATTAAAAGAAATATATATATATATATATATATATATATATATATATATATATTATTTTCATCGAATTCATCAGGTTCATCGAATACGTCATGTTTGCGGAGGCGACGCTGAATTTATTGTGATGTGCTTTGGATATATATATATATATATATATATATTGTTTTCATCGAATTCATCATGTTCTTGTCACTTTGCCGTGCTTTGAAATTTGTTGTTTGGATTCGTAGCTTGTCGTGTTGTCTAATTTCTCTAGCCATGAAAGGTGAGCGATCACTTACGATTGACATTCTTTTGTTTAGCGAATTTAATTCACATGAAACAACGATTAAATTATGTTGTTAAATTTGAATTTGTTGGTAATTTGATTATTGAATACGATATGTTATTATTTAAATTTGTTAACCTATATGAATTAACATATAACACCGTAACATGTTGTATATATATTATATTTAAATTGTTATTTATGATCCATGCTTGTAATTGATATGAAATGCTATTTTATATTATTATTTTATTGTTCTCACACTACAAGTTCCCAGCTAGTTTAGGAAATCACTATTGGTTGAAATGATACATACCCGAAGGATATTATAGATCATGGAAAATCACTATGGGTTGAAATCATAAACCCAAGCTATTTTATTGATTTTGAAATTTTAAGAATGTAGTCTGAAATGATATATACCCGTAAATTTTTAATTATTACAAATTGAAATGAAAAATATTTATATCACTTGACCATAGGATAGAAAATTATATACGGACACCGTTGGTCTATTTTTAAATGATTTTGAAATTTTTAAAAGGAGAAATATATGTGTATTGATTTTTAGAATATAATATAAAGGTAATACATGTATAAAATTTAGATCTCTAAGATTATATGTTTTGGAAATTTTAAAAATTATAAGTTAAGTTTAAAATGTAAATTATAATAATTTAACTTATAACTTTATTATTTTTAAATTATATAAAATAGGATTTAAAATAGATTTAATAAAAAGGTTTAATTTAATTTATTTTATTAAAAATTTAATTTAATTTAATTAATATACATAATATGTTTTAAAATATTTATTTAACATTTATATTAATATTTGGAAATAGTTTTTATAATAACTTTAATAAATAGAGTTGGAAAGATAAATTATAGTTGACTTGAAATTTAAATTGGTTAGTAATTGTATTTAAATAGGATTTGATTTTGAACTTATTGATTTTGAGATTTTAAAGATATGATTTTTATAACTTGATAATTGGATTTTGATTAAAGGTGATTGAATAAATATTTCAAATTTAAATTAAATTTAAATTTGAATATTTAATATTGATCTAAATTTGTAATTTGAGATTTTGTTTAAATTAAAATGATTAAGTGAATATTTTCAAATTTAATTAAAAGTAAAGTTGAATTTTTAAATATAAATGAAATTTATCAAATTGAGTTATTGGAAATTGTTTGAATATTTAAACTTTGAAACCTATTGAATTGGAAGTGGTCTAAATTTGTAGTTCAAACCTGGATTTAAAATCGATATAAAATACGATGGTTTTAATGAGAATTTGAATTGAACCTTTAACCATTTTAATTGAAATTGTTGAACTGAGATTGATTTAAATTAGATTTTGGAACTAAAGTTGATTTGAATTAATTTATGATATTGGAAGAAATAATTTTAATTTGAAACTATTTTCAACATAAGCTCTTTTAACATACAAACTAATTTAAAATATATTATTTGAATTTATAAACAGTTTTTAAACCATTTCTGATATACAAACTTTTTTAATCTATAATCTTTTTTTAAATATAAACTACTTTTAATGTATAACAATTCTAATATATAAACTACTTTCAATATTCAAACTATTTAAGTTCGAACTATTGATTTAGATCTAATGAATTTAAATGCGAATACTTTGATATGATGGTTTAACCTAGTTTATGGTTTATGATTTTGTAAATGAATATGATTTAAAGTGAATAATGATTTTGAAAGTGAATATGATTTCGAAAGTTATATGATTTTGAAACAAGTATGATATTTTGATATCAATTATGATTCAGTTTTGAAAATGTAAATTTAATTTTATTAGATGACCCGGTGTGAAATAAGCGTTTGGTTGTTAACGAGACCGGGATCGGATACCGTCATACTCTATGCCAATACCGAAAACCACTTTAACAACTGTGCATATGGTGGAGATTCTAGAACAAAGTAGGATGGTTTGGCAAACGATTCTGTATGAAGTACGAACGAGCCTTGACCCCATCGGGTCAGCTTGATATGACTAAAGAAGAAGCCATGTCGGGCCAATTGAGGTCGATCGTCCGATCGGACATGCTTCTTTGATACCATATCTATTACTTTGTGATTGATTTGGTGGCCACCTTCGATTTGATTATAAGAGTGTGTTTCAAGATGGGCGGTAGTACCTACTATGCTTTACCACCAGTTTGAATCCGCAAAACGGTAGTATCCAACCCTAGGCATTCCCTCGCGTGCCTTGTCATATGCCTTATCGTACCTACTATGAGTTTGGTTTGTGTCGTACACTATGGAGTGCCCTTTGATAGCCCTCCAGATTTCAGGGGAATTACGATACTGTATAGACTACGACATTCATATTTACGGCATTCATATTAAAACGTTTTAAGGAGGATATGAATAATGCCTTAACTTTATTTTAGTAGTTTACTTTATTGTAGACATTATCTATGCAGCGTATTGTACTATGTATGTAGATTGTTCCATGGATCCTTAAAGGATGGAATCCCAAACATCCTTTAAATTACATTGCATTTCACTTGGATGTTTCACTTGACTTTATCTACTTGCATAAGAATGTTAATCTTAACTTGAGCGTTTTGTGTTTTGCTTTATGCTCGGGCCATACTGAGTGTTACAACATTTGAGACTCACCTTTGGAGCTTTGCTTAGAGATCTATTTTTTTATCTATTTCGCTTTCAGCTATTCCAATTATATAACGACCCATATTTTTGGTCGTTTAAATTTAGATCATTTAACTGAATTTAAATATTGAAAAGTAAATTTTAGAAGTTAAATAAATTATATCTCGAATATAGTGATTTATTTAGATAATTAAATTGTTAATTTAATATTCGAAATTGCAGAAATAATTGGAATTTGAATTTAATGTGAATAAAAATGATCTGTAAAGTTGTTTAAATTCTATTTGAATAAGAATAGAGATACTAAACTTTTAAAATTGAATTGAAAGTTAATTTATAGAAATTGAAAATTTTAATATTTAATTAATGGGTAAAAATAGTCATTTTCACATTGTCTCGAATTTCGACGAAACCAGTTTCATTGGATCCGTAATAGTGAATTATTATAGAATTTCAAATTTTTGGTCAATCATACTTACGGTTTGCTTGTGCGAAGCTGAAACGCATAGAAATTTTTTTATGTAAAATTTAATTTAATTAAAATAATTTGATTTGAAAACCTATCTTCCCAATATAATATAATAGGCTCTTGATATATAATTCCATTGTATTTGGAATAGGGGTACAACATTATAAACGCCTGGTGGCACGCTTCGTTTGGAGTTCGAAAAATATTCGGGTGAATAGTAATTTATATTGCCTATAAATAGAGGTGCCTAGCTTTCTTTTGGGCCCATAACCCTAATAACTAAATTTACAGCCGCTACTTTCCTTCACATCCAACGACCACCCTTTAATGGCGCCTCTAGAGGCAAAATTAGACCATGGCTTCTACTATAAACTTGGAGAGCATGGTAAGATCGACTCGATCAACGGTGGAGATGGGCTAACTCATCACGAAGAGGCTAGAAATTGCCTTTGTTCGCTAGCAGGTGATGGGTTCAGCGAGCCCTAGAGCTGTGCATACGTGTGAGCGTAGGGAGGAGAGGAAAGGCAGAGTAGAACGTGGCAGGCGGTAGGTTGGTCGACGCCAATCGATGGTGGCGTGCGATGACTCTTGTGCGATGTTTTCAAACGAGGAAAAATAACAAAGGCGCATGAAGCCTGGATAGAAAGAAGGGGGAATTGAAAATTGACAGGTTGGAGGGTTCAATTTTAAATTTAGTTATTAAATTAATTATACGAATAGTTATCGATTATTTAGCAATGCTTATCTCTCTCGTACGAAGTAAAAAATTAGACGAGACAAACTGAGTTGGGTTCATATTCGCGAACACTACACGATGGTGCCGGATTGGGATTCATTTGAGCTAGTGAAAATATTGGTTAAATTCGAATGCTTGTTCGTTTTTAATCATAATAAACGTTGCAACGGTGACTTCGACCAAAGTGAGTAAAACACACTCTCTCCATCTCGCTTATATTTTTATATAAGCGATAATAAATTTATTTATGATGATTGGTGATTGTTTGGGTGAAATATGATATATTTTATATATCTATTGGTTTGGGTATATTCCCGCATATTTTAGCGGATGAGACCATATACGTTCCCGTGTATGAGTGGATGACCCTTTGTGCGTCTATCTCGAAACAGACGTTGTACATATTTTCTAATATGTATATTTGTTTAAAATGACAGGTTGGAGGGATCCAACTGGATTCTTCACCGGTGTCGATTTTATTTATGGATATTGTTATATATGCTATTATCATGTGATATATGATGTTTGGATGCCATGATTGATATGATTGATGTGAATTCCAGTATCGGGCCATATTTTGGAAATTTAAAAATATTTAATCGATGATTTCAATTTAAAAAGGATTTCAAAGTGCTTTTGAAAATATATATGTTTTTGATAAATTTTGAATTGTTAAAGAAACGGATTTATTTTAAATAAATCAAAAGTTATGATTTTTATGTTGTAAAAATTATGTTTTGTGAAATATAATCAAAATATGATTTTGAAAATATGCAGTTAATTAATTGTGTTGGACTTATTATAAATTGTTTATATATAAGATTTATAAAATTTATATTTTATAAATAAAAGTAATGCAATTACAACTATTAAAAAAAATCAAGCCCAGTAACTACTTATGTACTAGATTTTGTTTATTTCTTTGATAGTTCAATAACCAACTATCTGAATTGGCCATTTTAGTTCCTCAACTTGATGGGGAAACTAATTAGTTGTACACTTAGTATGTAAATGACTGTGTAGGCTTGATTATCGTTTGTGTCGAGAATTTTGGTTCGTGTAGTGCGGAGTGATTCCCCCATTCTATCGAGCTTCTTTCTTGGTCGAAGAATAGCAAGTTGAAAGTTGGAAACATGATAAGTCTACGAGACTTGGTCTCTATATGAGGTTGAGAAATGCATATGCATTGTTTGTGCGAACAGACCGGGATCAGATTTATTGAAAAACCACTTTGGACCAATATTTATACGACGATTGTGCAGGTTGGTCGATGATATTGATATTTAGATTTTTCATAGTGAAGGACTGCTTGTTGATCGTTTGGGGTTAAAATACCAATATACATCCAATAGCAGTAGCCTCTTTGCTATGAAATATCAATTGCAAGGACTATTCGCTACTAATCCTTTGGATTTCACGACAGTATGTGGTATGAAAGTACCTTCGGTTTGTCCTGTTCCTGCACAACTTGTATGGATGAGTGTTTGACATTGCATTTCTTAGATTACGTACATTGATTTTTATAAATGTACATCATTTAATGGAGGAGAAGGCAACTTCTTTTAGCTTAACACCCTCCTTGAGACGTACGAGCTCAAGGGTTGTATTTTTGTGTAAGGCAATTAGTAGTCAACGGAAATGGCAATGTGACATTCAAAGATGATGTGATATGTGAAAGGTAATCGATACCTCTTTTGGTCACTCTCCAAGGAAAATGACCGAAATAGGATAGAAGCAGCAAGGCTAAAATAGGTCGCTTCCATTAGGAGATGTCATCACTCTTCTAGTTATATCTTTATACGCTATGACATTGTATACCTGGTTATTGTTGTGTATGCTTGTGGCCACGAATTTTTGGTCGGTAACGACCAAAGTGATGGCATATTTGGTACTATCTAAGTATGGGTAGGTCGGTCTTGTGTTGGTTTGGGCGCTAAGTATCCAGACCCTAGGTACATCCCTCTAGAGGTGTACTGAGTTTTGGAAAGGTAGTCCCTTCACCTAGTCGTTTGTATGGAATACAAAATCCACTACGTGCTTGCCGTTTTGTTTTGTAGAGCCTAGTATTGCATGAATTTAATAATGGTAACAATTTCAGCTATCTAATTTATTATTTGTATAATAGACACTATTATAATACACTACAAGAAAATATATCATTGATTGCAACACGTAATAGCAATGAAAGTATGGTGCTATCCTTTTATTATCTAGTTTTTCAAACACGCCATATTTACCGTGTACACGCTGTCTTTAATTACGCTCCATGAAAAGCGAAAATAAAAAAGGTTAAGCGGCAAAACATTTCTTTCCCTCTTTATTTTCATTATTTACCCGGCCTCTTCTTCTTCGAATTCTCTCAACCCCATTTTCCTCCTTTCTTCGCCGATTTGAACTCAAATCACGCAACCGAAGTCGGCTAGGAACCCTAGCTTCCTTCTTTGACTTTTCTCTGAAAACTCTAAGTCATGTATGTTATTTTTCTGTTCTCTATCGTGCATGATTTGATTAATTTGGTTAGATATGTTCTAAAAACCTTAATTTTCCATGCTTCAAAAACCCTAACTTGATTCTCTATTATGCCATGAAAAAATCTGATTAGCTTTGTCCTTTTGTTCATAGATTTTAGATTTTTCATATATCTATGTTGTTTCGTGTTTGTATTATATAGATTTTATAGGATGCTTAAGTTGCTATTTCTGTGGGAAATGAGATAGCTAAGTTGTCATTTGTACAAGAATATGATAGAATTTAAAGCAAGCTTTTAATTAATTTGGATTTAGAAGTTAACATGGAAGTGTTCTTGAATTTGTTAGGCTAATAAGTCATAAGCACTATATAGAAACACTAGAATATGGATCCAAGCCTCTGACCTTTCTTTCTTATTATGACAGAAAAACTTAGAATATATAGAATTTTTGCACAATTGGCACTAGCAAATGCAATAAATTTAGCTTTACCTCCCTACCTCAACATCTTACAAATAACAGTCATGAACCTTATCTCTTATATACCTGTTTTTGTTAATACTCCTATTAATTGACTACTAGCTAGAAGAAAAAAATATGTGTATAAAAACAGTGCGGTGGAAGCTCTAAAACCCATTCCTTCTACTTCAATCATTCAACAGAGACATAAAATTCTGTTTGTTTATATTTATGAGATAAATATTCCAAGAAAATTCAGCAAAGGTGGGTTTGATGCTCTATCTCTAGCTTTCAGTAATCTCCAAATGATGACTATGAGTGTGTAAGATTGTGTGTATATCTATATAGTTCATTTTCCATTTAATTTCATAAACACAACTATACGACTTATATTGTTAATATCTACAATACTTAAATCAGTAAGTGCAATATGAATTTGTAGATTTGATTCAACAATAAAAAAAATTGTAGCACTGTCATTGAAGTAACTTTTATTAAAACTAGCGTTTCTTATAATTTACTAGTTTATTTTGATGGACAGAATTTGAAAATTGCATCAATGGAAGAAAAGCAAGAAGAAGATACACACACAAGATGAAGCAACAGAATTTCATGGAAATCCATCAATAATAAAAAAGACAGGAAGATGGAAAGTTTGCCCTTACATTATTGGTATATTTACTCAGTTCACAACATTTTTTTCCTATGATACTACATAAATAATATTAATATATTGATAAATAATGCTTTATTTGTTTACCAAATGAATGTTGCAAAAGGTTAGCGTATTTTAGGATGGGAATAAATCTGATACCATATAATCTGAGAAATAATTCTTTTGTGATATAACATGAATGTTTCCATGGTATAACATGTAATCGATTGTTTAGCAAAAGAATGTTTCTATGATATAACATGTAATCTGACTAATAATGCTTGATTTATTTTACTTTTGTAGATTTTTAACATGTAATTGATCGGTCGATAATTTATAAATCATAAATTATGGTTAGTGGTCAACTTTCTACAAATATTCTGTTTTCATATGTTGTTCACGGGACCATAATAAACACCAAACAAAATATTAAACAACGATAGTTTTGATGTACATCAAAGCTTATTCCATAAAACCCGCTGTCTAAATTTGGTTGTTTATGATCTGAATTACGTCCGATTGGTTGAATTGATCCGAATCCAGTCCAAGTTAGTTGCAAATGTTTAATGAATAAGTTTTGAGCTTACATATTGACCATTTTGCACTCAACTTATTTATGCCCATTTTCTTATCATTTGATAAAGAAAAAACTAAGCATTGTATATGTGAGGTGGGTCTGGTCCAGAAACATGTTCACCAAAAAACTAGGTTCATGCAACCCATTAAAAGTTGGGCAAAAAAAACATCTCTGTCCATTTGTGTCAAATTCATTAGTATACTCATCATTTTAAATGTCATCAAATTAGACATGTACACTTCAATGTTCATTATCATATCACATACGAACAACACATGCGTCCATGTGCACATCTGTGCAATTAATGACTTAATAGATGTGCAAAAAATTATGTCAAAGATATATTAGAAAAATCAAATGATTCTAAAAATAACACATGTAAATTTACTTAACTTTTTACATGCATATTTCAAATTTAACTTAATCAAAATTGAAATATAATAAAACAAATTACTTGTTATAACACATAATTGAATATCTCAACGTTCACCGATCTTGTGTTTTATTTGAGGTCAACTTATATTATGTAACTAAGATTACACAAGATAATATCACTAAATAATTTAGTGATATATCGTATAATTATTTTGAGGTCAACTTGTATTTGAACTTTCAAACTCTAAATTTTATTCTCTCAACATCTCACATATGACATGAGTCAAGTTAATAAATATTTTGATGCAATTGTTTCATAAACACTTCCTTCATATTTTTGTTTGTTTGTGAGTTCACATACATACATATTAATTGAAATAGAACAATATATATTTCAAGTAATGCCAAGGGATAACTAGTGAGTTGAAGCTGGGCAAAAAAAAATGTTCGCTGCTACAAGTAATGCCTAAGGGTAACCATTGCATGGGAAAGTTAAAATATGAAACCAAAGCAACGAATGACTCACAAAAAAGGCATGAGGCAAGACTCATAGAATGCGCTGCAAGAGAACGACCGCTACATGCATCTTTTCTGGACATGTAGGCATGAGGCAGTGTGTGATCAGGTCACACAGAGAGGTGCAAAGCATATGTAATGGTGCAATGAAGTAGTACAGAGTGGTGCAAACCACATGCGAAGATCGAAGCAACGAATTTAAAGAGTTGGGGCAGGCATGGGTTATGTCAGAAATGAGATCTAAGGGGCAATGAAGCTGAAATAGAGCAAGAGTGAGAACGGTTGCAAGGAGTGATCTAGACAGAGTTGCATTGAAGCCGAAACATACAGAATTAATGCAAGAAGGACAGAGCTGAGTTCTGCACATGAAGGCTACAATACAAAGCAACTGAGCTGCTATACGATAGGGATGTGCCGAGTTCATGCAAATATCTTTTATTGTAGATCTTTCTTCTTCATTTTTGAGAGCCACTGTTAATGTTATTGTAATTTTACTAATTATTTAATATATTTTCAGTTCATTTAGCGGCTCAGCTGCTAGAGAAAGGATGAACCCATTCATAGAACAAGAAGCTTGAGAAGAACATCGACACTGGACAACCAAGTGAGCTTTCCTCTTTTCTTTTTAGCTTGACTTGTGATTAATTTACAAAATAGCACTATTTGAATGGGACTATGTAATTGCAATCCCAATTCTAAAATGCACATATAACAAAGATAAATGGCAGAAGCTGTAGAGGGCTTGCATTTTTCAAGACCTGCATTGTGACTAAACAACTCTTTACTATGCATTGAGATTAATCTGAAGTCTTATGCTAAATATGTTCATTTATCTATCTTTCATTCATTCCATCTTTGGTAATTGAGGTAGAAAATTCAGAAGCAATTTTTTTAAAATGCACAATCAAACATTTTTTGCATCCATTGTTTGGGTATGAGTAGATACATACGTATTGTAGTAAAACCTTTTATATTCGTTGCAACCAATTATACGTAGTATAGAGCTGGGCATAATAAAAATGTATGAACATATCTTTTTTTCTCTCTCAAATATGCTATAGCATACTATATTTTCAATCAATCGTAGGATTGATGTATGAACTGTGTGTTTGCCTAACACCGATTCATTTAACGCTTCCTATTTGTTGTAACAAACATATGAATAGCCTTTTTGAAGTAAAGAAAATCTAACTCACATTCGTATGTCCATTATTTGTTTCACTTGTACTGTAATTACTTAACTAAGTAGACTTTTATATTTAAACAGTGTTGCGCAGTGTGCCGTTGATTACCAAAATTTTCAGTAAGATTTAATAGCTAAAGTTGCTCAGCTATATGATGTCAAGTTATCAACTTTCGAATTTACTCGGATTTACAACGAGGCAAGTATTATATAGCAGTTACACTTCATGACCAACTTACTGTCGCCTTTAGTTTTTATTTGAATCTGCATAACACAGTACAGTACCTATTGTGTATTGTACTGATTTATGGAAACAAAAGATGATTTCTACTTTTTTTCACTATTTTGATAAGTAGCTTATCCAAACAGCAGGTACACTTTGTTCTCTCTCCTCCAAGAATTTTCTCTCTGCTTCCTCGGTTGCTTACCCAACGAATCAAATTAAATTACAATAATGATCATTTCCAACCCCAAACAAGGTGTAGATCTCTAATTTTATATCACTGTCATAGTAAGATTGTGTGATCAAATCTTTGAAATATCGGGTTTACCATTTATGTGATTTTAGTTCAACGGAACTTTGTTCTTTGAAAATGAAACTAGGTCTTAGATATTTCTTCAAATCGCAACAAAGAAAAAGGTGATTGTGCCCACTCCAGTGTACAACTTTGTATAAGGACTAATTTTTGTGTTTGATAAGTTTTTACATTTTAATTTATTGTATTACATAGAGACCTAGGTGGTATTCTGCTCCTGACAAAGAATTATTAGCGGCTAAAGCTCAAATAGGGAAAATGCACCTCCAGTCAAAAATGTTCAAGGACTTCACGCTCCTGCTTTCCGAAACATTTCTAAATTTATAAGATGAGTTTTGTGTAAATGTTAAAACTTATATAAGATAGTGGTCAATGCAAGCTTCTTCCTTCATCTTTTACCATATACACTCTCCTTTTACATTGTAATAATAGTTCTAAAAGTTTTAGTTTGTGTATTATGCTTAGTAAAAGAGAAATGGGAAAGGTGAAGCAAGAATTAGTGTGTCGATCACCTTCTTGGATTGATATTGCTTTCTTTATTGCTTAATTTCTTATCTCAATCTTATGAAGTTTGCACTGCATTTTTGCACTGTTGCCTGCATGTAACCAAATAAATCCTAGTGTTAAAGAATAGTCCCTCACCTTAATTATATCAAGGACAGCGCTCACATGCTTCTTGTTATGTACATAGGAGAAATCATGAAGATCTGAATCCGTTGAGTACAATTATGAACCAAGAAATAAGGAAATTAGCTACCCAAGAAATTAGCTGCATCTTTGAAGAAAGAGCTTATATTGGAAGGGCATGTAGCTGAAAATATCCTAACTGAGGTTAGTTTCCTCACTCAATTTAGTTTTGCTATGAGTAGACTGCATTTGTTATGTTTACTTCATTTTATCTTCATTTCCATTTGTTTATTTTATTCCTTAATCTTGTGAACTGACAATTCACAGTATGGTTGCCAGTTGACAAACAACAACTAGAAATGAGTGCAATTTCTCTAAATGATACTATATGGATGCTGAATTAGTGCATCCCTAAGCAAACACGAGTGGGTTAGGATCATTATGTGATGTCGCATAGTGTCTGAAGCAAATTGCAAGCACCAAATCATCAAATTGGCTGAACCGAAAGTTGTGTGAATGAAGTGACAAAGGTAAGCAGTGAATAAACTGTTTCTCATTTGGCAAAACTAAGTTTATTGTTTTATGACCAATGAAATAATATTTGATACTCCGTAAAGAAATGATCATTTATGTGAAATTCTAATTTATATTATATTTTTATGTCATAGATTTGTGTTACTTGCTCTCTTGTTTATTACATGAAAATGGTCTACTGATTAAGTATTAAGAGATGTTTTTGCTATTAAGGAAAAAAATTCAGATATCATAACGTCTGGCTTCTCCCTTACAATGTCACTGAGGTTGTAATTCCTAAAATTACTTAGCTTGAATTTTAGGAATAAGTCTAAGAATAAGGAAATCTTATTGTACGAACTATTTTATTGTATTGTTAAGAATAAATCATGATACAATGAATAATGAATCATGTTCAGTGCATGCAACCTGATTAATGACATGTTTAAAGTGGATGCAAACTGCATTAGTGTAAATAATCCATCGATTGATCGTTTAGACACACAATCTCATTATCTGAAAATATTTAGTCCAAATACAGCTGTTATTATTATGTTATTATGGGAGCATTAAAAATAGTTATAATTCTTATTTATCATTATTTTTATTTCTACAAATCCTCAAAATAATTATGTACTCAATTTAAAGCACCTATCTCATTTTTTCTCTATCAAGTTAGAAAAGAGATACATGATTCAAATATAAGCACATCAACAACTATTAAATTGTGTATTCTTCCCATTGCTCTCACATGATTTCTTTTGACTGCATCGAAATTAATGCAATTATAGACCCATAAGTCAAATTTGTCAACGTTATTGTGCATGCAGGAATATGAAGTGGATTAAAGTGTTGCGCCTGTGATAAAAAAATCAATAAGGAATGCAGCAAAGTCTTTAGATAAGTTTTGATGTGCTTATAAAAATGGTCGCCTATTGCTCTGAAAATGGTCGCCTATTGCTCTGACTCTCCACGCATGAAAAAGGAATGCAACAAAGCCTATGAAAATGGTCGCGTATTGCTTTGACTCTCCACGCATCCTTGAAGAAGTAGTATCAGACGTCGTTGAAGAAGCAGTAGCCCGCATCGTTGAAGAATCTGTAGCATGCATCGCCGAAGAAGCTGATGCATTGAAAACAGTAAGCTTTGATTTGTGTGTTGGTATGTTTTTAGTTTCGGTATGTTTCGATCTCTATTTTATTTTGAAATCGGTAAGCTTTGATTTGTAGATAAGTTTGACAATGTTAGCTGAGTTCTGATTTCACTTGCCATGTTAACTGAGTAGATAAGTTTGACAATGTTAGGTTTCGTTGTGGCTTCTCTCAAATTTATTTGAGGTCTGGATAAGCAGAGATTCATCAAATCCTGTGATAATAAACATAACTTTGTATTAGTATGAAATAAAGGTATCAAGTTAGTGCTGTTTTAAACATAACTTTGTATTAGTAGATAAGTTTGACAATGTCCATAACATTCATGGTTTACTTTAGTTCAGTCAATATGGAAGTTTGTTATGTTTTATTCCTTTCATTTTGTTGCAGCAGCTTGAAAGTAGGCCAATCTAGTTACTTCTAGAAAGTATCAAGGCTTTAAGTCAGCTTCTTAACAAACTTCTAGAATAATTTCATTCACAGTTGGAACTCTAAAAATGTCCTCCTTTTAGGCTTAACCTCTGACAAGAAGAGGTATAAATAAATACATAACTGGTAGTTACTGTAATTGTGGATTAGTCCCCAACATTTTTTGAGAAATATTCAATCTAGTTACTGTAATCTAGTGTTGTATAGTGAGTGAAGTGCTGGCTGTTCGGTGAGGTGTTGATTTGGTTGTAGCAGTTGTTGTAGTGTTAGGTTGTAGGCGATTGTAGGTGGATGTATAGGATGAATAGAGGATGGGTTTTGTGAGTTGTATTTGGTGATGGAGTGTTGTTGGAGTGTGATGGTACTAGAGTAGAAGGCGATTTGTGCGAATGGCAGAGGGGAGAGTGAACTTGCAGGGGTGATTTCAGTTGTCAAGTTGACGTTTGTGTGAATGGTTTGGGTGAAGGAAGCTTGTGAATGGTTGTTTACTGTAGACTTGTAGGAGGGTGATGAGGTCGTAGTGATGAGCAGTGGGTGAGTGGGGTGTTGCTAATGGTCATGTAGGTGGATGGTTTTGGTTGTAGGAGAATGAGGATGGAAGTTTGGCTTTGATGGAAGTGCAGTTTGCGATTGGTGATATTAGTGTTTGATTGTTTGCAGGTTAGTAATGGTAAGCAGCGAGGTCGATGTCGTGGAAGGGAGAAGCTGAAGTCGTTGTTTGGTTTGTGAAGTATTGTGTGGTTCAGTTTGCTGGATTCGAGAGGTGGTCGGGGTGACGAACTGTGTCTGGTTGTTGGTGGTGAAGTGATGAAATGTTGAGGTGTTTGGGTTGATACAGTGAGGTTTTGAAGCAGTGGATGGAGTGGAATGCAAAATAGAACTGAGAAAACATGAAACTTTGTGAAAAAAATAGAGTTGGAGTTTGTGTTGCAATTCAGGTTGACAATGGAAAGCAGAGGCTTGAGTGTTTGGGATTGTGGTTGGATGGTGATGTTTGTTGGCTGTAGGAGATGTAGGTGCTGGTGGTTGAGGTAGTTTTTGAATAGAGAATGGTTTTGATCGAAGCAGGTGATGGTTGTAGCAGTCTGAAGTGGTGGGTGAAGTTGAAGGTGCTGAATGCAGATATGCATAAGTAAAAATATTTGTTTCACGAATTGAAAAGAGTGGTTAGTAGAAGAAACACAAAGGTCAAACTGAGTCACACACTTTTTCAATACAGTGTGTAAAAAAAACATTGGGTTCAAGTGTCATTATAAGCTGTAACATGTACACCTAAACACTTTATTAAAACGTTAAACGTTAAACACATTGATATGCTAGCTATCTAACTTTTTACCGCCACTTGTTCAGACTTCAGACACATGATACGGTACAGCAGGTGAAATATTTGACTTAGTTTTAATGTACATCTATCTTTTGTAGAGTAGAAAACAGAAAGCACAATGATGTTCAATGAATTCTTTTCATCAGGATTTTATACATGCTTTAGCCACAATTATTTCCATTTTGAGTTTCAGAAAACAAGACACTTCATAATATTGACAATACCAAAATATTAATAATACCGTGCTAACATACTTCATAATACTGAACCCTTTGATTTATATAACAGCCATGCTAACATACTTCATAATATTAATAATACCAAAATAACCATAAGTAAAAATAGAAACATATTACTGAAGTAATATTTCGTTATGGTTCAAACAAACATTTCTTCCGATCCTGTTTTGTATTGCTTGTTAGGAGAGTCATATTATTCTTCTATTTGCATGATCAAAATTTTGATTTTGATTTTTCTTTCTTTTTTTCGGCTAAAGTATTCTCAGCTCATATACTAGTTCATTTAGTAGGCTGAGTTCATGAGCTCAATCAGCTCATATACAGTCCTTATCTTTTTTTGTTATGAAAAATTATATAACTTGCGGATGATGTTTAGGTTGAAAAGTAACCTATGTGCTTCGTTTTGACAGGTGCTGTATGATGATACCGGGGTTACTACAAGTTGCAAGGGAGGAAAAATTATTTTGATGCATTCATTTTCTTTCAAATCGGTCTAAAGCTTGGATTAATGTATTTTGTATTGACGTATATCTTTGCTTTTAGTATGTATCGTTTTGGTTAGCTACGGTTGTTATTGTTTTTTTTGAGATCACAAATATTTAATGTTTGAAACTTTGTTTACGAAATATTATGGATATATATATTGTGATTTGGCTTATGTCTCCATTTGATTACGGACATCACAATGTGATAATTGTGTTTTTTTGAAATTTTATAATATATTCGTAGAATTGTAAATTGTAAGCTGGAATGTATGTAGCAGCAATGATAAAAACTTATAGCGTTTTAACTGTGCTATGGAAAGATGGTTTTTCCTAGTTTTAATATACTACCGCATTATGATAGTGCTATAAACAGTTTTCATAGCAAATAAACAATGCTATAAAAGACAGCTAAACGCTATAAAAAGTAGTTGTATTTATGCATACAATTTACGATTGCAGTCCAAAACGCTGTTGAATTTTGTTTTGTATAGCGTTTTTGGACGCTATTGTATATTTCGTATGTATGGCAACTTATTGTTATATAGCATTCATAAAAACGCTATAGTTTTACTTCATAGCGATTTTTCAAGGCTATTACAAATCATGTTTATAGCACTTTTAAACCGCTATGAAAAGTCCTTGTCCATAGCGTCTCTTATAGCGTTTTTTACGTTGCTATTATAGGTCACTGACCTATAACAACATGTTAATATACAACGTACCAAAACACGCTATAGTAGCCTATAATAGCGTTTTTTCAACGCTATTAAAGGGTGTTTTTGTTGTAGTGATATAACGTGATTTGATATGAAAATGTTTTGGTTGACGTAAGGGAAGAACCCGTCGATGTTTATGTGTGGACGGGTCTTACGAGATACCTTTTGTTTTGATGAAGGAAAAAACTTTGATAACTTTAAAATTAAGTGTGGTTTCTCAAGCTGGTTTACCGGAATGATCTAGGCGTTCTTTCCTTTTAATGCGCGAGTCAAACCGAGTATATTTATAAGTTCAGATTTGGTACTTTTGGAGCTTCGGCAGGCGAGCTGGAGATCTTTATGTCGTATACACGTATCTGTTTATTTTTTCGCTGCTTTGCATTGTTGTTGTTGTAAATTATCAGCATTTATAAGGATAGGTTATTATAACTGACCAAGCTGATGATTACTTATCGTGTACTCTGATATTGATTTATGTATATTACAATATCTCTTTGACTGATTTATATTATATGTTATTCCGCTGCGATGTGAGATTATGTATTGTTTTGGTTCTGCTTCTCTCTTCTTCTTCTCTTATCTTCTTCTTTCTTCTCTCTTTCTTCTCACCCTCTCTTTTCTTTCTCATGATCATCTGCAATTAATGTACTCTAGGTCGGACATGTGTGGTTTGGTGTCGGACTCAGAGGGTGCCGAGTGCGGGTTGTCATAAGTTATTTCTAGTTGTTTATGCTCAGACTTGTCATTTGCTTTTGTTATGGGACTTCTATGTATTGAATTTTGTTTTATTTTGCTTTAGAATCTGATGTTCTGTAGTAGCATCATGAACCACTATTTATCTATTCTGATGCATATTGTTGTAATACTCTATGTCTGTGATTCTATGATTGATTTATTTACCATATATGCTAAGTTTTCCGATGAATATTGTTGTAATACTCTATGTCTGTGATTCTATGATTGATTTATTTACCATATACGCTAAGTTTTGCGAAATATGAATTAACTTCTATTATTTTAAGAAATTCAATCCTGACATGTGTGGATAATTGTCAAAATAGTTGGTCCGCTTTGGTTTAGGTAAAACGTAGCATATGGAGTAAAAGCTCATTAGAGATAGGGAAAAATACCGTAGAATGAGTAAAATCAATTATAGAATCATCTTTTTGTTAGAGCTTGAAATTCTTTTTTAGGATGGTCTTTGATTTGGATTTCTTTGAATTTTGGAGCTTTACCTTTGTTCTAAAATCCATTCTTGTCTTTTCATGTTCGTATTCTTCTTGATATTGGAGCATCCCATAGCTTTATTTCTGTTGATCTCTATAGTAAATTTGAGTACATCTTGCAACCACAATTGGAAACTTCACCCTTATGTGTGACTAATCCCATCGACAGTTCCTCCAACCTTAGTATGATTTGCGAAGGGGTGAAACTCCTTAACAGGTGTTGGTTCATCGGTGATTTATATGTCCTCGGTTTTGATGCATTTGATATCCTACTTGGGGTGATTGGTTAAAGAGTTATGATGTAGTCATTTCTTGCAAAGCCCGAACCGCTTCCTTAATAGACAACCATGGTAATTCTCTTGTGATCGTATGTCAAATTTCTTAGGATTATGTAGGCAGTTTTATCTTCTTGCTTGATTCTCATCTTAGTGATCTTGACTCCACCCCCATAATCAGGGTTTATCATGATGTTTTTGGTGAAGTCATTTCCCTTCCTCCCAAGTTGGAAATTGCATTCCACATCGATCTCATTCTTGGAGCTCGATCTTGTTACCAACTTTCACCAACTTCGTGTAGCCGAAGAGAGCATTCCCAAGACATCTTTCCGAACTAAGAATGGTTTCTATGAATAGTTAGTCATGCTCTTTGGATTGACCAATTCTCCTGCCTTCTTCGTTGATCTCATGAATCACGTTTTCCGTGATGTTCTCAACAAGTTTGTCCTGGTTTTCATTGATAATATTCTCGTCTTTTCTAAGTCGGAGAAGTAGCATGAATCTCATCTGAGCAATGTTCTCCAAACTCTTACGAGTCATCAGTTGAAAGCCAAATTTTCTAAATGCCATTTTTGGAGGGTGAAGCCCAATTCCTTGGGGATATTGTTTTTGAAAATGGAGTCTCGGTTGGCCTAGTTAAGGTCACTATGATTAATATAAGTCTATCGGCCTTTCATCTTTTGTAGTTTAATTATCTTGTCTTCCTTTCAAACCTACCTTCTTGAGTAGAATTCTCTTTGATTAGGGTCTCTCTAAATTTGAATCTCTACCTTTGTTCTAAAATCCATTCTTGAATCATCCTATGAGGAAGGTATTTGTAATTAATATAAAAATATTTTATATTGTATTATTTGAGTTGTTAAGTTTGAATTTTGGATTTCGATCGATTTGTCTAGCTAACGCTATCGATAGGAATTTCAGAACACTTGAACAGAGCAAATTGACACAATATTACTTTCGAAACTGGTAAATGAAATATTTTTATGTATAATTATATTTTATATATAAAAGTATAATTTTCTGAAATTAGGTAGTTAAATGAATTGGTTGTTAGAAATGATAGTACTAGATTATCATTTGTCGTTTTGTCAACATTCCTAAACCTACTATTGTATGTTATGAAGGGATGAAATTTTAAAAACATGGTTTATAAATCTGATTTGCATATGAAATGAATTTAAATTAAGGACACGAGAATTTAATTTTCGATGCTTTTCAAAATTTAGTTTTCAAAGTTTTGAAATATATATTATTTGAAAGTATTTTCGAATGGAAATTGTTTCCATAGAATTTTAAAAGAAGTAAGTCAGTACTCTCCTCTTATGTCGCTGGAAAATAATTTCGAAGATGACTGCAGCATCGTCGACATTCATTTTCGAGTCTCAAAGTGGAGAGACCACTTAGTAGCTTTGCTACACTTTTGTTTTGGGAAATGGATTTGAATTGAATTTCATGAGTATGATTTGACGTATAAAATATATATGTATATATTTATTTCAAATGGTTAGAAGTGAAACCGAAAATTTAATTATTAAATAATGTTAAGTGATGGTTTTCACTTATTGAAATGAAGCTAATTTTTTAAATAATTGAAGTGTCTAAAATGAGAAATGAAATTGTAACAACTTGAAATAATTGAACTAACATAAAATTAGTTTGTATAATACTCAATTATATTCTAAAACATATAAAAATTACCTGGGAAAAGTTTGAATGTAATGAGAACATGTAATTGAATGGTATACAATGGAAATGTAAGTGATAAGATGTCAAAAATGAAATTTTGTTAAGGGAATTTAGAAATAAAAATTCAGTAGTTATAATAAATGTTTGCATACTTAATCTATGTTGCAAGATATATTAAGTGAAATAATTGAATAATAAAGAGAATGCTATTTAAGTAAATAAGGTGAATGCAAATAAATTGGACATGAATGTAAGTTAATTGAAAGTGGGTTGAATGAATGTTAATAAGTAATAAGATGTATAATATTAACACTTGAAAATGAAATTTACATGGTTTTTGAATTAATTATTATATCTAGTACTATGTATTTTGAATTTATCTTTCCTCTATGTTGCTGCTATTCTTCTATCTCCTTCCTTTTCGGGGACGAAATTTTTTGAGTGGGGGAGAGTGTAACCACCTGAGAATTTTAACGATTATAAGTAACGTAATTAATAAAAAATTTCTTGAAAATAAAAAATAATTTTTTGCAATGAAAATTTGGTATTGACATGCTCCTATTTAAGCATAGAAAGTGACAGAATTCTATTGAAAAATATGAAAGTCTATTTGGTTGAAAATTTTAAAATTTTAAGTTTAGAATCGGTTAAATTAGTTGGTAATAAAATGTTTTTGAAATCTAAATATTTTTATGTATACAAAATGAAAATCATTTTCTACGTGAGACATCATATTTCGTTTCGTCAAATTTGGACTGCTCTAGCCCCGTTTATCTTATTTTCGGTGTTTAGTAGCATTTTGGCAGCGAATATCAAGTTTTGATAGGATAGTTGTATCTATCATATCTTTGTACCTTCTTGTTCGTCTCATCGTGCTGATCTCCACATTATATTTATTTGTGTATTTTGGCGTCCGGTGCACGACGAAATCAGCGAAATGATTAGCCGTATCAGTTCCGTATTTGAGCCTTTCGGTTTCCTTGTGTCCTTCCACTTGTCCATCGACTGAAAAAAATGGCCACTAGTTATTAATATTATTTGAATTCAATTGCGAACTTTCAGTATTCCCTGGTTTCAAAATATATTTGTTGGTTCATCTTATTTCTCTAGTTCGTTCATTTGTCTGTTCCCTTTTTTTCTCTCTCTTCGTTCTCTTTTGTTCATTGCTTATAATTTTTATATAAAATAAAGTTTGCATATAAAGTTTACATCTGGAAACTGCTCCTTTTCTTCCCTCATCCAAGAAATATGATCGTACCCTTCATTTCGATCCCATCCATCTCTTGCCGACCGTTATTCCCTTCCATCAACTCCAAACACTCCACCTTCGCCATTGTCCTTGTGCTCCGATAATTCTAAATCTGCATGCCCATCTTCCCTTTATGTCCTCTCCTCTGATTTGTTCCCTGACCACCAGTCGTCCGCCAAACACCCTCTGCGCCTTACTCCACGTTGTTCGCAAGTAACACCACCTACATCCTCCCACTCTATCATGTAGTAGCTCCCTTCCATGATAGCCACTAAATCGCCGTGCCACGCAACATCTTCACTCCTTTCCACCAGCCAAGCAAGCACCCAACCCACCACCGTTCCAAGCCCCTCCACTGCCTTGCTTCTTACCATCGCCATGTGGTTGTAAGCCATCGACCATACCCTCTGCATGCACCAACAGCCTCTAGCTTTCTTGTGATGCTACCCAACAACCTCTGCCTGGCCGAACTCCACCATGGCAGTGCCATGTCCATTACCGAACGCGCAGCCTGCTCCGAATGCGCAGCCTGCTCGGAAACGGAACCTCTCTACATCACCTCTATCGTAAACCCTTCGGCCTTATTTTCCACATCCACAACCCCTAACTACCTTCTCTTCTTTTATTTTAAAAAGAAGGAATATTATATATATATGTGTGTGTGTGTGTGTGTGTGTGTGTGTGTTGTATTTTCATCGAATTCGTCATGTTTGCAGAGGTGAGGACGGAATTCTGTGTGCTGTGCTTTGGAAATATTATATATATATATATATATATTGTTTTCATCCAATTCATCATGTCCAAGTCACTTTGTTGTGCTTTGTAATATGTTATTTGGATTCGTAGCTTATCGTATTGTCTAATTTCTCTAGCCATAAAGGTGAGCGATCACTCACGATTGACATTCTTTTGTTTAGTGAATTTAATTCACATGAAATAACGATTTAAATATGTTTTTAAATTTGAATTTGTTAGTAATTTGATTGTTGACTATGATATGTTATTATTTAAATTTGTTAACCTACGTTAATTGACATATAACACCATAACATGTTGTATATATATTATATTTAAATTGTTAGCTATGATCCATGCTTGTAATTGATATGATATGCTAATTTATATTATTATTTAATTGTTCTCACAGAATAATTTCTTGTTAGTTTAGGAAATCCCTATGGGTTGAAATGATACATACCCAAATGATATTATAGATTAGAGAAAATCATTATGGGTTGAAATGATAAACCCAAGCGATTTTATTGATTTTGAAATTTTAGGATTGGAGGTTGAAATGATATATACCCGTAAATATTAAATTATTACGGACTGAAATGGTAGATATCCGTATCACTTGACCATAGTATAGAAAATTATATACGGACACTGTTGGTCTATTTTTAAATGATTTCTAAATTTTTAAAAAGGAGAAATATATATGTATTAATTTTTAGAATATAATATAAAGATATTTTAATTTTAATATGTGTTTAAAATTTAGATCTGTAAGATTATATGTTTTGAAAATTTTAAAATTATAAGTTAAGTTTTAAAATGTAAATTATAAAATTTTAATTATAACTTTATTATTTTTAAAATATATAAAATCAGATTTAAAATAGATTTAATAAAAAGGTTCTATTTAATCAAATTTAATAAAAATTTAATTTAAATAGTATATATAATATGTTTTAAAATATTTATTTAAGATTTATATTAATATTTGGAAATAGTTTTTATAATAACTTTAATACATAGGGGTAGCAAAGATAAATTAAAGTTGACTTGAAATTTAAATTGGTTAATAATTGTATTTAAATAAGAATTGATTTTGAACTTATTGATTTTTGAGATTTTAAAGATATGATTTTTATAACTTGATAACTGGATTTTGTTAA
Source organism: Allium cepa (assembly GCA_030765085.1). NCBI lineage: Eukaryota > Viridiplantae > Streptophyta > Magnoliopsida > Asparagales > Amaryllidaceae > Allium > Allium cepa. The sequence goes on from CM060934.1 coordinate 612,327,934, forward strand.
AGGCGATTAAATGAATATTTTAAAATTTAAATAAATTTGAATTTGAATATTTAATATTTATTTAAATTTGTAATTTGATATTTTATTTAAATTAAAATAATTAAGAGAATATTTTCAAATTTAAATAAGATTATAGTTGAATTTTGAAATATAAATGAAATTTATCAAATTGATTTTCTAGAAATTGTTAGAATATTTTAACTTTGAAACCTATTAAATAGGAAATGGTTTAAATTTATAGTTCAAACCTGGAAATGGCTTTACTGAGAATTTGAATTGAACCTTTTTAATTGAAATCGTTGAACCGAGAATGGTTTAAGTTGGATTTTGGAGCTAAAGTTAATTTGAATTGATTTGTGAAATTGAATGAAACAATTTTAATTTGAAACTATTTTGGTCATAAACTATTTTAACATAGAAACTATTTTAATATATATTATTTTAAATTTATAAACAATTTTTAATGTATATTCTAATATATATATTTTAATATAGAAAGCATTTCTAATGTATAAAATATTTTAATCTATAACCAATTTTTAAATATAATTATTTTTAATGTATAACTATTTCGATATATAAACTATTTTAAATATTCAAACTGTTTAATTTGGAACTGTTGATTCAGATCTAATGGATTTAAATGCGAATACTTTAATACGATGGTTTAATCTATTTTTTGGTTATGATTATGGAAATGAATATGATTTAAAGTGAATAATGATTTCAAAAGTGAATATGATTTCGAAAGTTATGATTTTGAAGTGAATATGATATTTGACATCAATTATGAATCGGTTTTGAAAATATTAATTAATTTTATATAATAACCACGATGTGAAATAAGCATTTGGTGGTTAAAGAGATCGGGATCAGATATTGTCATACTCTCTGCCAATACCGAAAACCACTTTAACAACTGTGCACGTGGTGGAGATTCCATAACGAAGTAGGATGGTTTGGAATATGAGGTATGAACGCAACCCTGACCACCTTGGGTCAGCTTGATATGACTAAAATAGAGGCCACGCCAGGCCAAGTGAGGTCGCTCCTTCGATTGGACATGCATCTTCGATACCATATATATTACTTTGTGATTGATTTGGTGGCCACCTTCGATTTGATTATAGGAGTGTGTTCCGAGGTGGGCGGTAGTAGCTGATATGCGTTACCACCAGTTCGAATCCGCAAAACGGTAGTATCCTACCTTGGGCATTGCCTCGCATGCCTTGTTATATGCTTTATCACGCCACTATGAGTTTGGTTTGTGTCGTACACTACGAAGTGCTCTCTAATAGCCCTCCATTTTGCAGAGGAATTAAAGTACTGTATAGACAACGACATTTATAAATGTGTTAAGGGGGATATGGGTAATGCCTTAACACTATTTTAGTAGTTTACTTTACTGTAGACATTATCTATGTAGTGAATTGTACTATGTATGTAGATTTTTCCATGGATCCTTAAAGGATGGAATTCGAAACGTCCTTTGAGTTATATTGCATTTCACTTGGACATTTCACTTGAGTTGATTTACTCGCATAAGAATGTTAATCCTAACTTGAGTGTTTTGTGTTTTGCTTTATGCTCGGGTCAGAGTGTTACAGCATTTGAGACTCACCTTTGAAGCTTGGAGCTGTTTAGAGATCTATTTATCTATTCTGCATTCGGTTATTCTAGTTTTTTATGTTTGGACTTGCCATTTGCTTTTATATTGAGACTTCTATGTATTGGATTTTGTTGTTTTTTGCTTTAGACTCTGATGTTATGTAGTAGCTTCATGAACTACTATTTATCTATTCCACTTCATATTGTTGTAATACTCTATGTTTATTATTCTATGATTGATTTATTTGTTGTATACGCTAAGTTTTTCCAAATATAAATAAACAATCCGTTGTTTTGAGCAATTAAAGTCTGACATGTGTGGATTATTGTCGATTTGAATGGTTCAAAATAGTTGGTCATTACAAGTACCCTTGGACCTTATCCAATATGTTACTTACCAAATTGCTAGATACCATACACATTGGTTTCTGACCGTGTCAAAAGCTATAATACCTTACGACCTTGTTGTAATGACCCACCTTTTTAGACGCTTTGAATCGACTATATGCTACACATGTCGGACTCAACCCATTCAAAAGGTAGGATTGTTATGGGGTAAATAAGAAAAGACGGAGAAAGAAAGAAAAACAAAATAGAGAATCTCACAACGGAATGATAAAGTAAAATAATCAAATAAACAGTTCATGAAGCTGTTTTACAAATAACATTTGACTACACTTTTACAATACAGATTAGAGTTACATACAACAGAAATAAATAACAATGCAGCATAACAACATAATGCAGTGGGATAAATATAATAAACAATAATAATTTAGAAATCTCCATCTTCGTTCTCTAAAGCAGTTTTCATTACATTGAAAAGCTCAGACTGACCCGAGCGAATTGAAAAGACAAAACACTCAAGTCAGAACTAAAAGATCTTATGTAAGTTAGATCAACAGTAAATAATATGAGTGTAATGGCATCCGGGATGTTTACGGTTTTGACATCCCCTATCCAGTGTCAACATGAGTGCAATAACTTAAGAGATGTTCGAGATTCCATCTTCTAAGGATCCAATAAACTATCTACATACATAGTACAATACGCTATTATAATAGTGCTTGCAGTAAAGTAAAGTATTAAAATAGCGTTAAGGCGTTACCCATATCCCCTTTAACACATTTTATATAATGTCGTAGTCTATACAATATTGTAAACTCCACCATAAACTGGTGGGCTATCGGGGAGCTATCCATAGGTACAACACAAACCAAACTCGTAGAAGGCGCGATAAGACATGTGACAAGGCACGCGAGGCAATGCCCATAGTAGGGTACTACCGTTTTGCGGATCCTGACCGGTGGTAACACACAGTAGCTACTACCGCCCACCTCGCAATACATTCCCATAATCAAAATCGAGGGGTGGCCACCAAATCAATCACAAAGTCATAATATGGTATCGAAGAAATGTGCCCGATCGGAGGTGCGACCTCACTTGGCCCAGCGATGCTCCTGTTTTAGTCACATAAAGCTGACTCGCGGGAGCCAGAGTATGCTAATATCTCATACAGAATCATTCGCCAAACCATCCTACTTCATTTTGGAATCTCCACCTAATACACAGTTGTTAAAGTGGTTTTCGGTATTGACAGAGAGTATGAAAATGTCCGATCATGGTTTCTTTAACAACCAAACGCTTATTTCATATCAGATGGTTCTTTTAAATTCCAAAACTGTTTCACAATTGATATCAAAATATCATATTTAATTCAAACATATCACTTTCAAAAATCATATTCACTTTCGTAATCATACTGACACAATATGTTAAATATCATTTCAAAATCATCAAATTCAATCAATTATGTCATTTCACTAAAATATATCATTTAAATCTTAACTTAGGTTATAACAAAATTTAACAATATTCGCTTTTAAATCAGGATTTAAATATAAACACTTCACTTTACACAAATCTAAAATTTAGAAATTAATTTAGATAGTTATAAATAGTTTAATTAGTTTGGCATAGTTTAAAAATAAGCCTTTAAATATTTAGAATACTCTAAAATAGAAAAAATAGATTAAAATAATTTAAATGGATTTAAGATATTTTTAATAGGTTAAAATAGTTTAAATAGATTTAAATTATACTAAATAAATTGAAAATAGATTAAATAGATTTAAAATAGATTAAATAGATTTAAATTATATTGAATAGATTTAAAATAGATTAGATAAATTCAAAATGGATTAATTAGTTTAAAATACGTAAAATAAATTGAATTAGATTAAATAGATTAAAATAAATTAAAAAGTTTAAATCGATTAAAATAGTTTAAAATGGATTGAATTAGTTTAGTAGTATGAAAATCTTAATAATCAGGATTTAAAATAATATAATTTTAAATAGTTTATATTAAAATGGTAAATTTGAAATTAATATCAAATTAAACTATTTCTTTCATTTCAACGCATATGGACCATGCTCAGCTTTCTAATCAACAGACTAAATTTTGTCCTTCAATTCATATTCACATTTAAACCATTCAATCAATATCGATTTCAAATCCAAGTTTCGATAAATCCAAACTATTTCAAATTTAGTAGATTTCAAAGTTACATTTTTAAAGGTTTTCAATAACTCAATTCCGATAAATTTCATTTATACTTCAAATCTAACTTTTAAATTTCAATTTAAACCAATTCCAATTTCACATTTGAAACTCGGATTTTCAAATAAATAATTCATTTCATATAAATCAAATTTTCTTCAAAATATCATTTAACTAAATTCAAAATTTAAGGATTTAAAATCATTTAATTTAACCAATCCGGTGTCTGTATATAAATTTCTACCCTATGGTCAAGTGATATGAATATTCATCATTTCAATCCGTACATATTTTAAATTTTATGAAAATATATTATTTCAACCCGCAATCCCAAATTTTTCTTCAAATCCATATATCGCTCGAGTCTATCATTTTAATCCATAATGATTTCTCTCTTACCTAAAACATCGTTCGGGTATGTATCATTTCAACCCAAAGAGAACTTGCAGTGTTATAACAATATGAAATATAACATCTAGTTATCCAATATCAACAATCAACGTCCATCACAATCACCATTCAAACCAATCAATAAACAATAACAAGTGACTGATTATTAATAATGGGTATTAACTGGCAATTTATAATTTAATATTAAATTAATGGCGATAATATTTAATTAAAGTCAGATTTAACTAGAATGACAATTTAAATATACCAAACTTCAACCAATTGATTTCTAATCGCGTCACAAATTCAATTTAACTAATATAAGATAATCTAGTAGTTGTGAGTGGGTCAAAACACCCACCTTCGATTTGTCGTCGATTTAAAATCCAAAATTAGCCTAAAAATTTAACAGTCTCAAAACGCAGCCAAACCAGTTCTAAAATGTATGAAATTTTGATACGATCGTAAAGGAAAAACCGTACGTGAATCCGAGCTTGTATGCAAAAGTTATTAACGTTAGAAGATTGAAAAATTTCGACTTTGGGTCGCCGCCTCAACTACCCGGTGCTTGCTCTAAGTTCTTGCCAAAATGACCCGAGACCCGAGTCATTTGGCTTCTGATCCGAAGTCGTTGTAGGGTTTTCACCTTTGGGACTCGAAGCTCGACTAGATCCGCCTTGTTTGGCATGGAACTCTCTCTAACCCAAAGTCGCTATAGGATTTTCGCCTTTGGAACCCAAAGCGAACCTCTTCCCGACTCGAAATAAACTTGGAGCAACCATTTTTTTTGAAATTAGCTTTTGGAATTTTGGGAATTAGGTTTGATGTTCTGATGTTTGAAAAGGAGGAAGAAGATGTACATACATAAATAATAAAATGAGAAACAACTAGGGTTTATAACAGACTATATATAGATCGAGTTGGATCGAAACGATAACAACGACCCAAAAAGCCCATTTTGTTCACGTAAAGAAAACAGGTCATCCAATACATCAAAATATAGGTTTTTGATATTTTTAAACTCAATGGAACATGTTTCAAGTTCTTATTCCATTGTATACATAATTTAGCTTTCAAAATCATCTTATTTCAAATCGATTTCAATTAAATTAAATTCTACGCGTTTCAAGTTCGCATGATCAAATGACAAGTCTGATTGCTATAAAACTTCGGACCCTAGAATAATTCATTGTTATGGATCCGATGAAACTGATTTCGTCGAATTCCGAGACCGTGACCAAAATCGCTATTTTCACGTTAGTTGAATAAATTATTATTAAATTAAATTTATCACTTTTCAAATTCAAAGTTTATAACTAACAAATTTTTATCACTTTTGATTAACTAATAATCATTATCTTTTAAAACAAATTTTCAATGTCAAATTCAACTATTAATGCTGCGGTAATTACAGCGTTTCAATTTCAATTGTAATAAATTCATTAATTATAATTTAAAACCCAATAAATTGATTCATTTTGGTTTCAATCTTTTTATTCAATCAATCATTACTTTATGGACATAGTTAACATTAGTCTTCCATTTATTACATCAATATTCTACAATTACCATCTTAATTCATATTAACTGTAGTATTTAAATAGATTAATTGCAATTGATTTCCAATTAAATTTCAACGGATTAAATAGTGAAACGATAATTAAACAATTGTTACAACTTATGATTTTAAACACATTTTCTATGTTTATTGTTAACGAACAAAACTAATAAATTCACAAACGGATTAATTATTCTATTTTAATCAATTCCAATTAATTACATATAATTCGCCGTTTAATACAACTTTTGGTTTATTTACCATTTACACTTTATACCAATTATAACTTTCTACTCATTCCAATTAATTAAGATTGCATTAAAATAGTTATCAATTGCCTTAAATTAACATTATTAATATTACATTCTAGTTATTTTCTTATTAATAAATCATAATTTTTTATTTCTTCTAATATTAACACAAACATCTTATTAAATTAATATTATTTTTCTTTTCATCGAAAATTATGGGCCATTACACTCTTCCACACTCTAAACTTTTCGTCCTCGAAAAGGAAAAAGAAGATAAAAGAAGGAATTAAGGAGCAAATATATTTTATTCAAAGTATTCAATTTATAAACAATAAATTTACATAATTAAATAATCTAAATTTACAAACAATTAAATCCTTTCTTATTCAAGTTCAATAAAAGTTTGAAAAACATTTTCACAAAATTTTTCTAAGTCCAAAATTCACGGAAAATTTCGGCAGAGTCTCCTTTGTACGGAGAGATCCAGGAGAAAATAATATTAATAAAAACCATATATATATATATATATATATATCATATTCAAAATAAAATATCCCAAACCATGGGAAAAACAATATAATATTGCTAGAAAACCGTAATCTGAAAACGTACCTATTTGTCGGGCGAACAACGTTTTATTTATGAAACCAAAAGTAGTAGCAATTGCTTCCATGACCTGTATTTCACTTATACAATCCAATGAAGTTAATAATTATATAAAGAGAATTTACACTGTTTCAATTAATAACAAACAAAACAACACAACATAACAATAATCACTTGCAAACAAAACCATACAATCATCACATGCAATCAAAGTAATCAGTCATTCATCCATAATAACCAAAACAAATGGTCTGTTCGGGTTCGGAAACTATTAATCATATACAATGATAAATAAACTACTAAGTATACCATACACTCAACAGTCTTAGATAAAACTTAATGGATTATTTATAAATCTTTATACAGTTAGAAGTATCTTTTCCTAACCATCTCACAAGCCAAAACAAACAATAATTTCAAGTATCATTTAATTTTATTCTTATAAATATCCTTTCACATCATTTACTGTTCATTTTTTTCACACAATGATTATTCTCTTTATACATTCATTACTTACAAAATTCGTTTCCCATTCATTCATACAATGCCATTTGTTCATTAGTTTACATTCACTTACTTATTATGTTGTTTTCCATACAATTATTTAAAATAATCAATGAATTCATTATTTATGTATTACATAATTTTCAATTATTTCCAATTTATTCATACCATGTTATTTCTTATTAATTTATATTCATTTTATTTCAGTTTATTTAACATTTATCATTTATATAGCTTGATTCATATAAATAATCATTCATGGATCTTTTCACTTAAATTTCTTAACTCTATAAATTGCATTCATTTCCTTATATAGTGTCGTTGAATTTTTTTCTGTTTTCTGAATCATTTCAACATTTTTGAAGTTATAATTATTTAATTAATATAGCATTCATATTTACCATTCACTTCAAATATAGTTAGCTTCAAACCTTAACTTAAATTTGTAATCATTTACTTACAGTATTCACCGTTCTATTAAATTTAGTTACTAGTATGTCAAATTATTAACTTAAGTTTATAACATTTTTGTAACATAAGAATTCTTATTTATAAATAATTCCATTTGATCGCTTTCATTACCTAAGTTTTACTTGCATAATATTCTATTACATATTCTATTTAACATTACAACTTTTTAAACATATCTGGTAAGTTGTGTGTGTGTGTATATATATATATATATATATATATATGTTTTAAGAATGTAATTGAATGTTACCCAAGTCTATCTTATTCCTTTTAGCTAACAAAATGTTCAATAATTACATTTTCTAAATTTCATATCTTTTTAATTTACAGGTGACGACCTTCAATTTCTTTACATTTCATTATCACTTAACTCCTAATGTCTTTTTTTCCTTTTAGAAGTTTTCAATTATTAAAATAGTCAAGATTTCATTCATTATAATAATTAAAATTTCTCATTTATAGAAACTTAAGAACTAAATACCGGGCATTCCTTTTTAAATCATTTCAAAACATATGTATATTCATATCGTTTATATATCAAATCATATTTAGAAATTAAAATTTATTCATCAAAAAAATGTGAAGTAAAACTACTTCAGTAGCCTTCCCACTTTAAAACTCGAAAATGAATATCGACGATGCATGCACTCATCACCGAAATTATTTTCTAGTGATAGAGAGGGGACTACAAAACTTATTTCCTTCTAAAATTCCTTTAAAACATTTCTCCCAAATCATATTGAAATATTTCTATCAGAAAATACTTCCAAATAATACTAATATTATATTCCAAACTCTTTCGAAAGAAATTTTCAAAATCCCGGAACTTTAGTTCTCAATTTTCCAATTTATATTTACTTTACTTGTAAATCCTATTTTACATCCAATATTTATAAAATTTAACTTCCAAACAAACAACTATCACATACCATTATATACAGTTGTAAATATTATTATTTTATATACAAAATATAATACTAGGCAAAATTATTTTATTTACCTATATTTTGAAATAATATTGATTGGGTCTGCCCTATTAGGTGTTTAGAAACCCTATCGATACAATAGCATCCTATATACCGACCGAAATTTATAAATACTAAATAGAACAAATTAACATAATATAAAAACATTTTTATAACACTAACAAGTAGGCTCTCTCATATATATACACTCAAACAAACTCATTCTAGAGTATTACTACCTATATATAAAACTCTGACCCCATAAAGCTAAGGTTATTGCTAAACCAAAGCTCTGATACCAAATGTAACTACCAACCTTTTTGGACAGTTTAAATCGACTATAAGCCATACATGTTAGACTCAAACCATTCAAAAGGGAGGACCGTTATGGGATAAATAAGAAAAGACAGAGAAAGAAAGAAAAACAAAACATAGATCTCACAGTGGAATGACAAAATACGATAATCAAATAAACAGTTCATGAAGTTGTTTCACAAGTAACATTTGATTACACTTTTACAATATAGATTAGAGTTACATACAACAGAAATAAATACAATGCAACGGAACAACATAATGCAGTGGGATAAATATAATAAATAATAATAATATACAAATCTTCGACTTCGTCCTCCAACGCAGTCTTCGATAAACTAAAAAGCTCAAACTGACCCGAGTGAATTGAAAAGAAAAAACACTCGAGTAAGAACTAAAAGATCTTATGTATGTTAGATCAACAGTAAATAAATATGAGTGTAACGGCATCAAAGATGTTTATGGATTTTGACATCCCCTATCCGGTGTCAACATGAGTGTAATAACTTAAGAGATGTTCGAGATTCCGTCTCCTAAGGATCCGTTAAACTATCTACATACATACAATACACCATTATAATAGTGTCTTCAGTAAAGTAAAGTATTAATATAGCGTTAAGACGTTACCCACATCCCCCCCTAACACATTTTATATAATGTCGTAGTCTATAAAGTACTGTAAACTCCACCTTACAGTGATAGGCTATCAGGGAGCACTCCATAGGTATGACACAAACCAAACTCATAGAAGGCACGATAAGGCATGCAACAAGGCATGTAAGGCAATGCCCAGGGTAGGATACTACCGTTTTGCGGATCCGAACTAGTGGTATCGTAGAGCACCTACTACCGCCTACCTCAGAACACACTCCCATAATCAAAATATAAGGGTGGCCACCAAATCAATCACAAAGTCATAATATGGTATCGAAGAAATGTGCACGATTGGAGATGCGACCTCACTTGGTACGGCGTTGCTCCTGTTTTAGTCACATCAAACTGACTCACGGAAGTCAGAGCTATGCTAATATCTCATACAAAATCATTCGCCAAACCATCCTACTTCCTTTTGGAATCTCCACTACATGCATAGTTGTTAATGTGGTTTTCGGTATTGGCAGAGAGTATGACAATATCTGATCCCGGTCTCTTTAACAACCAAATGCTTATTTCATATCGGATGGTTCTTTTAAATTCCAAAACTATTTCCTAATTGATATCAAAATATCATATTCAATTCAAACATATCACTTTCAAAAATCATATTCACATTCGAAATCATATCGACAAAATAGGTTAAATATCATTTCAAAATCATCAAATTCAATCAAATATGTCATTTCATCAGAAAATATCATTTAAATCCCAACTTAGGTTATAACATCATTTATCAATATTCGCTTTTTAATCAAGGATTTAAATATAAACACGTCCACTTTTCACAAATCTAAAATTCAGCAATTAATTTAGATAGTTATAAATAGTTTAATTAGTTTGGCATAGTTTAAAAATAAACCTTTAAATAGTTAGAATACTTTAAAATAGAAAAAAATAGATTAAGATAATTTAAATGGATTTAAGATAGTTTTAATAGGTTTAAAATAGTTTAAATAGATTTAATAGATTTAAATCATACTATATAGATTTTAAATATATTAAATAAATTTAAAATAGATTAAATAGATTTGAATTATATTAAATAGATTTAAAATAGATTAAATAAATTCAAAATAGATCAAAATGGATTAATTAGTATAAAATAGATAAAATAGATTGAATTGGATTAAATAGATTATAATAGATGAAAATATAGTTTAAATCGATTAAAATAGTTTAGAATAGATTACATTAGTTTAATAGTTTGAAAATCTTAATAATTAGGATTTAAAATAATATATTTTTAAACAGTTTATATTAAAATGGTAAATTTGAAACTAATATCAAATTAAACTATTTATTTCATTTTAACAAATCTGGACCAAGTACAGCTTTCAAATCAATAAACTAAATTCTGTCCTACAATTCATATTCTTATTTAATCCATTCATTCAATATCGATTTCAAATCCAAGTTCGAACGATTAATCCAAACTATTTCAAATTTAGTAGATTTCAAAGTTACATTTTCAAATGTTTTGAATAACTCAATTTCGATAAATTTCATTTATACTTCAAATCAAAATTTAAAATTTCAATTTAAACCAATTTAGATTTCACATTTAAAACTTGTATTTTCAAAAAAATAATTCAGTTTATATAAATCAAATTATCTTTAAAATATCATTTAACTAAATTCAAAATTTAAGGATATAAAATTATTTAATTTAACCAATCCGGTGTCCGTATATTATTTTCTACTCTATGGTCAAGTGATACGGATATTTATCATTTCAATCCGCAAATATTTCAAATTTTATGGGAATATATTATTTCAACCCGCAATCCCAAATTTTACTTCAAATCCATGAAATCGCTCGAGTCTATCATTTCAACCCATAACGATTTCTCCCTAACCTAACAGATTGTTCGGGTATGTATCATTTTAACCCATAGGGAACTTGTAGTGTTATAACAATATGAAATATAACATCTATTCATCCAATATCAACAATCAACATCTATCACAACCACCATTCAAACCAATCGTTAAACAATAACAAGTGACTGATTATCAATGACGGCTATTAATTGGCAAATTAGAATTTAATATTAAATTAATGGCGATAATATTCAATAAAAGTCAGATTTAACTAGAATGACAATTTAAATATACCAAACATCAACCAATCGATTTCTAAACGCATAATAAATTCGATTTTAACTAACAAAGTTGATCTAGTAGTTGTGAGTGGGTCAAAACACTCTCCTTCGATTTGTCGTCGATTTAAAATCCAAAATTAGCCCAAAAATCTAACAGTCTCAAAATGCAGCCATACTAGTTCTTTAATGGTCGAAATTTAATAAGATCGTAACGGAGAAAACCCGTGCGAATCCAAGATCGCATGCAAAAGTTGTTAACGTTAAAAGATTGAAAAATTTCAACTATGGGTTGCCGCCTCAATTACCCAGTGCTTGCTCTGAGTTTTTGCCAAAATGACCCGAGACTCGAGTCATTTGGCTCCTGACCTAAAGTCGCTGCAGGGTATCAGCCTCCGGGACTCGAAGCACGATCAAATCCATCTTATTTGGCATGAAACTCTCTATAACCTGAAGTCGATGCAAGGTTTTCGCCTTTGGAACCTGAAGCTAACCACTTTCTGACTCGAAGTAAACCTGGAGCAACCAAATTTAATTTAATTTTTTTTTTTTGAAATAAGGTTTTGGAATTTTGGGAATTTGGTTTGATGATATGATGTTTGAGAAGGAGGAAGAAGATGTGCATATAGCAATAATAAAATGAGAAATAACTAGATTTATAACATCTTATATATAGGCAGGGTTGGATCGAAACGATAATAACGGCCCAAAAAGCCCGTTTCGTTCCCGAAACGAAAATGGCTCCTCCAATATATCGAAATATAGGTTTTCGATATTTTTAAACTTAGTGGAACAAGTTTCAAGTCCTAACTCCATTGTATACAGAACTTAGCTTTCAAAATCACCTTATTTCAAATCTATTTCAATTAAATTAATTTCTACGCTTTTTGAGCCTCCACGGTCAAACGACAAATCCAATCGCTACGAAACTTGATACCCTTTAAAAATCACTATCACAGATCCGATGAAACTAGTTTCATTGAATTCCGAGACAATGGCCAAAATGTCTATTTTCACGTTAATTAAATAAATTATTATTTATTTAAATTTATCACTTTTCAAATTCAAATTTCATAACTAATTTTTTTATCACTTTTCATTAACTAATAATTATAATCTTTTACAACAAATTTTCCATGTCAGATTCAACTATTAATGTTGCGCTAATTCAGTGTTCTAATTTCAATTGTAATAAGTTCATTAACTATAATGTAAAACCCAATAAATTGATTCATTTTGATTTCAATCTTTTTATCCAATCAATCATTACTTTATGGACATAGTTAACATTGGTTTTCCATTTATTACATTAATATTTTACAATTACCATCTTAATTCACATTAACTGCAATATTTAAATAGATTAATTGTAATTGGTTTCCAATTAAATTTCGATGGATTAAATAGTGAAACGATAATTAAACAATTGTTACAACTTATGATTTCAAACACATTTCTATGTTTATTGTTAACAAACAAAACTAATAAATTCATATACGGATTAATTATTCTATTTTAATCAATTCCAATTATTCACATATAATTTCACCGTCTAATACAACTTTTGGTTTATTTACAATTTACGCTTTATACCAATTATAACTTTTCAATCATTCCAATTAATTAAGATTACATTAAAATAGTTATCAATTGCCTTAAATAGACATGATTAACATTACATTCTAGTTATTTTTCTTGTTAATAAATCAATTTTTTTTATTTCTTTCAATATTAACACCAATACATTATCAAATTAGATATTATTTTTCTTTTCATCGATAATTGCGGGTCGTTACACTTGTTAAGAGGTCCGGGCCGGAAGGTTTGAGGCCGAAAATGGCTGAAACGTGCTAAAAGTATGTTTTTCTTGTTTCTAACTGAAAAGAGATAACTTTTCAACTAACCTGCCTTTATTTATCAAATTCTAATTAGTTAATAAATTAATTTCAGAAAAGTGCTTCCCATAATTTTAGAAATAAACAGTGATTTTATTTTATAAAATTCCCCTCTCCCTTAATTAAATAACTAAAAACATTTAAGTCCCATGCCTTAAATAATTTTATATATCCATCAAAACAATTAGAAAATTTTTATAAAAGTTCTAAAAAATCTATTTTAAATAAAAATTTCAAACCTAAATAATAATTATTTTAGCCGCAAATAATTTATAACCCAATAAATCATATTCTTCACTAGAAAATAAATATAAAATCCACATTAATTATCAACTTCCTGACCTATATTTATATTTTCAAGGCACTTAGATGTCATCTACTAGGGTTTTCATGAAAAGATATCATAAAAACTAACATGATACGTAACACTCCAGATTTTTGATAACATTATTTAGGAGATTTAGTTAGATAAACGAAATAAAATAATTTGTTGAAAGGGGATTGAGATTTGACTTAATAGTGGTAACTGTGTCTTTTAAACTAAGAAATGAAATAAAGGGTTTAAAATGAATTAGATGAGGGGTATTATGGGAAAGATGTCATTCCTATATCACCATCCTTAGGCCATGTATTTCTAAAAACACATTCACTCTCATTGTCTAAAATTGAAAAGCTTAGCCTGCCTTCATTAACAAAGGTAGAAGAAGGGGAAACAAAAGAAAAGCTTATGGAAAGAAAATTCAGATCAAACTCATTCAAATCTCAAGCTCCTTAATCATTAAAGCAAAAGGTGAATAATGTTGACATCTTCAAATAAATTTGGTTTCGATTTTAAGGTTAATTTTGAATGATTTTGCAATGATTCCCCATGTGTTTTAATGACAAAAAGATTATATACTCATCTTGATGATTTATATATGTTCAAATAGATTTTATGACATGTTTTGAGATAAAACCCTACTAATTGGCATCCGTTAGCCTTGCGAATTTTCATGATGATCTAAAAGGTTATTTTAAAGACGGGTTTCGATTTTTAGAATTTTTTGAATTATTGCGGAGTTGTTATGAATTTTCTAAGGTATAAAAGGTTAATTTTGATTACAACATTATTTGCGGGAAAAATAAGTACATTTTGGAATCAAAATTTTTATATGTTGAAGAGAACATAGTATTTGATTTTTTGGAATTTTTCCAGTATTTTTCAAGGTGTTCTAATAGTTATATAAAATTATTTAAGCTATGGGACTTAAATATTTTATATAATTATAAAGGAATAAGAGGCATTTTTAAAATTATTCAAATTTCCAAATAAGAAAAGTCGGCAACACTTTTGAATATAAAATTTTGGAAACTAATCAAATTTAGAAAAACAAGGCATGTTGGGTATAAAAGAACTATTTTAAAGCGTAAATAACTAGGCTTTCTTTTATTTCAACCCTTTCGGTAGAGCTTCGGCCTTCATTCCAGACCTTCCAACAAGGTTGAAAGGTATCAAAGCTTTTGGCTAGGTCAAATGCCAATGCACAAGGGATTAGGCAATTGGTACGTAGAGAATTGGATGGATTCGAAAGGTTTAGGGATGAAAGATTAAAGCTTTCGAAAGAGATGAAGTTTTGTTTTGGTTTAAAGAAAATACGCCTGCTTGCTTTCGACAATGTCAAAAGGTTTAAAAGAAAAAGGTTTCGATTGGTTTGCTTTCTTGTTTTAAATAAAACCTTCTGAAAAAGCCGAAAGGTATAACTTTCGACATGGCCGAAAGCATTGTTGCCGCTTCATTACCTTTCGACACAGATGGAGTCAAAGGTTATCTTTTGTTTTCTTAAACTTGCTGCCTCTCTCCATTATTTTCGAATGGTTGGTTCCAACACCAACACTTCATTGTTTTCAAATGGTTTCGAAAGGTTTTATAAAGGTTTCGAAGCAGTTGCTTTCGACTCTAATATTTTTCCGATCCTTTTGCATAATCCAAATATTTTAAGTTGAAATGTTTTAAAGGTATCAAAGCAGTTACCTTTGAATGGTTTGAAAGGTTTCCACCTATTTTAAATTGAACCCAATGCCTTCAAAAGGTTTATTATATAGGGGAGGTATCCAGGCTTTCGATAAAGTCCAAAGGTGAAAACTTTGGACTAGTTTAAAAAGAAACCTTCCGACAAGGTCGAAAGCTATGGTTTGCAATGTTTTCGAAAGGCTAAGGTTCAAAGGATTTAAAAGGAGAATGTCATATGTTTTAAAGTTTGTGGAAGAAAGAATTTTATAAGGTTTAGAAGGAGTTACCTTAAATGATTTCGAAAGGTTTATTAAAGGATAGGAAGGAGTTGCATTCAATACTTTCAAAGGGTTTTATGAATGGTTTCGAGGGAGTTAACTTCTATGTTTTCGAAAGCTTGTTTATAGGTTTTAAACAAAGTTTCGAATATAAGAACTAGGCAGATAGCCTAAATTTTTTAAGTTATAAAGGGCATTAACCTACTTTAAAGGATAGACAATCCTTATTGAACATCGTCAACTTTATTTTGAGTAAAGTAAATATATAACATGGCAAAAATAGCTTAGAGTAAAGCTAAAGATATATTTTCCTTGTATATTTATGATTTGATGGATTAAATCTTTTTGAAAAGGTTTCAAGGAAAATTTAAAGAGCATTTAGCTCATATATTTTGAAGGGTAGTTAACCCAAAAGAAAGTTTGGACAGTTAGCTTGTTTTAAATTCGGACATTAGTCCATTTTGAGGGCAGCCAGTCCAGAGGATAGTTAGTCCAGAAAGAGCAGTCAACATTGATATGAACAGATCGTTCATTTATTAGCATAACGGATCTTGCTAAATTTTAAGGACAGTTATTCCACCCTTTTTACCTTTTTTGGGCAGATAAACCATTATCGAGCATAAAAGATATTGCTATAATCAATTTTAGGACAGATAATCCAGTAAAGAGCATATAGCTCATAATTTAGAGCAGATAGTTCAGATTTTAGGCAGATAGTCTATTGCATTTCCTGTTTTAGCATAATGGATATGGCAGTATTATTGCTATAATTAGTTGATTAACCAGTTTGGTTGCTGGAAAGGATTTGCAAAATATATGTTTTGAAAAGAGATATTAGTGAGGAGAATCCATTCCTTTAAGTCCGACTCGAAGTTTTTTCCCCCATAAACTCTCGGGTGCTCAAAATTTGATTTAAGTAAGCTGAGGGTTTAGATTTTTAGGTTTTAGCAGATTTTGGCAAATAAGCATCCGAAGACGAGAAGGTAGTTGATGAATAGCTAATTTAGGAAATTCTGTTTTAAAATTGTTTCCGCTATGTATTAAGACAATTATGTCATTGCTTTGATCATCCAAAAAAGCATCTTCATATGCAGTTCTTGGTGTATTGTTGTAATTTATATTTGATCAATGCCCGAGATTACGTTTGGAATTTTTGTAACTTGGATATGAATTATTTGAAATATAATCACTGAAATTATTGTTTTTGAAAATTTGTGATTTTGCTAATATTCAAGTGCTTCTGATATTATGGATACCATTAACATTGCCGTATTTAGTCACTAAAAGTTAATACTAAGGATGACTTCATCATCCATAGCACATAGCTTTTGGCCTCTAGATACAAGATGTTACAACCTGGTATCAGAGCATAGATTTATGAAAAATTTAACTAAAATTGGTTTTGAAAACAAAAATCCAAGGAAATTTGAGTATGATTTGGGGTTGGGTTAACGCTATAACAACGTACTTGTTTTTGCTATATACAAGTATGTGTTTATCTTCATTCATTTATCTTTGATTAGGTTATCTTTATGTATCTCATGAGGTTTGAATATAGATATGGATGGTGAAGAAACAGAGTTAACCAAATAGGGGAAGCACCTAAAGGAACGCTAGAAATAATGGAGGGAGAGGCCATGGTCAGGCAGAGAATGTTGGTACTAAAGTCCCACAAGTCGTAGTAGAAGCCATGTATTAGTTTTTAAGGAATATGACGCAGGAAGGAGTTGCAGCCGGAGTGGTAGGAGGAAATGCCGAAGGATCAGTGGTTTCAGAAGTTCCGGTACTTAATTATTTTTCTAAGATGTGCAGTGATTATGTGCAGAAAAGGAGTTAAGAATATCATTGGAGTTAAGAATTGGTTGTTTCACTATGAAAGGATTTTTGTAGATTTAGGGCTCAATAATGAGCAGAAAAGGAGGTTAGCTTTAGGGGACCGCATTCTTTTGGTGGAACAGTGTAACAACGATAGTTAATAAGGAGATAGTAACCTAGGAGGATTTCAGGAGGATATTTCAAGAGAGGTTTATGTCAGCAATGGCACGGTCATCTTTGATTAGGCAGTTTGCTAAGCTGGTGCAGGGAGAGATGTATGTTGCCGAGTATGCCAGAAAGTTTGAAGAGTTGGCCCGCTATGGGTATGCTTATGTAGATACTGTGTGAAGAGAAATGAGAAGTTTACCAGAGGATTGAAACCAGAATTGGCTAGCGCTACTTTGTCTCATTGTAGATATTCTTATGATATTGTTATAGAGATGGCTTTGAGGTAGGAAGAAGTCCTTGAGTCTCTGGAGAAGAGCAAGGCAAAAGTGGTCTAGGTTGGGCAGAGCTAGAAGAGGAAGTTCTTTACCAAGAAAGATGCTCAGAAGGGTGGAGCAGCCAAGAATGTGAAGTCTGAAGTTGTCTGTTATAAATGTGACAAGAAAGGGCACTTTTCTAATGAGTGTCGCTCAGGGAAAGCGAAGGATGTAGATAGGGGAAGAATATCCGGTGTTTTAACTATGATCAGATAGGCCATTAAAAGAACTAGTGCAAGGAGCCCATTAGAGATGGTAAGGGCAAGGTATATGCATTGGAGCCTGCCACTTCCAAGCCAATAGCCCAGTGAAGAGAAAGTTAATTCTTGGGGGAGCGCTTCAGATTCATGATATGTCTGTTGGTGTTTAATTTAATATTGGTGCATCACATTCTTTTATATTTTGATGTTTGATAGATAAGCTTAACCTTGAACCCACATATTTAGTTACTTCCTTACGGATTGTGAATCTAATAGGAGGGTAACTCTAGGGTTAAGGTGGGACCAATTTGAGTTTGACCTTTTAGGTCATACTTTTGAGTGCAGTTTGCATGTGTTTGACTTTTTTGGGTTTGGGATCAACCTAGGTATGGATTGATTAAGTGAGTACAATGCTAAGATATTTTGCCAGGGTAGGATGATATCTCTTAGTCACCTGAATTGTAGGGATCGAATTGTTTTCACCATAGGAGGTTCTAGCAGTGCAGTGTTCGCTTTGTTGGGTGCGTTGGATTCAGATAATGAGATGAGCCGAGTTTTCGTGGTTAGAGAATTCGTAGATGTGTTTGAGCCTGTAGTTGGATTGCCATCGAAACGAACCATTGAGTTTTGGATAGATTTGGTTCCGTGAGCAGAACCGGTGAGTAGACCACCAAGCAGGATGACCCCTTCGGAGATAAGGGAGTTGAAGGTGCAGTTGGTGGACTTAGAGGGCAAGAGTTTTGTCAGGCTGATCAGTTCGCCTTGGAGTGCAGCGGTAGTGTTTGCTAAGAACTCGAACGGATCATTAAGGCCGTGTATAGATTATCGTAAGTTAAATGAGAGGATGATAAAGAATCGATATCCATTGCCCAGGATTGACGATTTGTTTGACCAACTAAGTGGAGCAGAGGTATTTTCTCAGTTGGATTTAGCAACGGGTTTCCTTCAGCTCAAAGTAGCAAAGGATAGTATACCTTTGACAGCATTAAGGATCGGATATGGATCGTACGAATGGTTAATTATGTCGTTCGGGCTGATGAATGCTCCAGCTTTCTTTGTGGATTTGACAAACCAGATTTTTCGAGCGCACTTGGATAGGTTCATACTGGTTTTCATAGATGATATCTTGATTTACTCTAAGGTTGAAAGAGAGCATGAAGTTTATCTTAGAGTGGTTCTTGAGACGCTTAGGAAAAATCAGCTGAAAGCAAAGTTTTCGAAGTGTCACTTCTGTAAGAAGGAGGTGAAGTTTCTTGGTCATGTCGTCTCATAGGAAGGGTTATCAGTAGATCCAACTAAGATCGAGATAGTGAATAGTTGGAAGATTCCCGAGACAGTAATCGAGATTAAAATTTTCCTTTGGTTGGCTGGTTATTATCGAAGATTCATTAAGGATTTCTCACACATAGTAGTACCAATGACCAGGTTGACGAGAAATGATGTGAAGTTTGTGTGGACCGATTAGTGTGAGGAAGCATTCTGTAGTTTGAAACACTTATTGACTCATGCACCTATGTCTTTTATTCTAGAGGGGAATCAGGATTTGATAGTCTATACATATTCATGTGGAACATGATTAGGAGCTGTACTGATGAAGAGAGGTAAAGTGATTGCCTCTGCTTCTAGACAACTTAAACCATATGAGGTCTGATATCCAACGCATGATTTCGATTTGGCTGTTTTTAGTTTTTCTTTGAAGCTGTAGAGACATTACCTTTTAGGAGAAAGGTTTGAGCTGTTAACCGATCATAAGTCGTTGAAATATTTGTCCTCTCAGAAGGAGCTGAACATGAGACAACAGAGATAGTTAGAATTCATAGCCACTTATGATTTTGGGATTGAGTACATACCAGGAAAAGGCAATCGGGCTGCAGATGTACTTAGCAGGAAACATCAGAATGCAGTGTTGGAAATGATGGGTAAGTGGAAAGATTTAGAAGCATTAGCAAGTTACAGAGTGTAGTGGAGATCTGAGGCAAGGTCTAGTGGTGATATAGTTGTATTGTCATGTTTGGAAGTTCGACCAATTTTGATCGAACGGATTGCATCTAAGCTGATAAAGGATCCAGTGTTAGCTAAACGGATCAGTAAGCTAAAGGAAGGAACCAAGAGCGATGACTTAAAAGATTTCAGTCTTGACCAGGATGGGTGTTGGGAAAGAGAGGAAGATTACGTGTTTCGAGTGTAGGAAACATAATAAAGGAAGTCTTAGATGAATTCCATCGTTCGAAGTTCACTATACATCTTGGAGGTACCAAGATGTATCGGGATATGAAGAGGAGTTTCTTCTGGGATGGAACGAAGCGGGATATTGGTTTGTGTGTAAGGTGGTGCTTGAATTGATAGCAGGAAAAGCCGAACATCAGAAAGCAAGTGGTTTGCTTCAACCGTTAGATATCCCAGAGTGGAAGTGGGATTATATTTCTATGGACTTCATAGACGGGTTGCTAAGGCCAAACAGGGGAAATGAAAGTGTTTGCGTCATAGTGGACAGATTGACCAAGAGTGCCCATTTCATTCCAGTTACGTCAATCAGGACATCACCTTTTTTAGCAAGGTTGTTCATGAAGAATGTGGTTAGACCGCATGGAGTTCCTAGCAGCATAATTAGTGATAGAGATTCCTTGTTCACTAGAGAGTTTTGGAAAAGTCTACAGGAAATTGTGGGAACCAAGCTTATGATGAGTACCGCTTACAATTCGCAGACATATGGGCAAACGGAAAAAGTTAACAAGGTCTTGGAAGATCCGTTGAGAGCTTGTGTTTAGGACTTTGGGGGATCATCTGAGGACCATTTACATCTAGTCGAGTTTTCGTATAACAATAGTTATCAGACTAGTAATGGGATGGCACCATTTGAAGCCTTTAATGGAAGCCACACAAATCTCCTATTTGTTGGTTAGAGACTGAGGAAAGGTTGATTCTTGGTCCAGATTTGGCTAGAGGAAATGCAGAAAAGATTGAGGTCATTCGAGATAGGATGAAGGAGGCTCAGTTTAGGTAGAAAAGTTATGCCGATGAAAGACGGAAATATTAGGATTTCTCAGTTGGGGACCAGGTTTTCATCAAAGTATCTCCGATGAAGGGTGTGCTTAGATTTGGGAAGTAGGGGAAGTTATCTCCTAGGTTCATAGGACCTTTTTCTATTCTTGAGAGGATCGAGAAGCTCGCGTATTGACTTGAGTTACCGAGCAGTTTGTCACGTGTCCATGATGTTTTTCATATTTCTCATCTCAGAAAGTGTGTTAGAAACCCGAAGACTGCTATTGCATCAATAGTGCTAGATGATTTAGTGGTAGAACCAGACTTGACCATGGTGAAAAGCCAGTTCGCATTGTTGTGAGAGATTAGAAAAGTCTTAGAACTAAGACGGTCAGATTGGTCAAAGTTCAGTGGAGTGACGATGAAAAAGACTATACTTGGGAAGTTGAGAGCAGGATTAGAGATACTTATCCTGACTTATTTTGATGGTATGTTTTACATTCTTGTTTTTTAAGCCTTATTGTAATTTTGAGGATGAAATTCGTTAAGTAGGGAAGTCTGTAACACCTCAGATTTTTGATAACATTATTTAGGAGATTTAGTTAGATAAAATAATGTGTTGATAAGGGGATTGAGGTTTGATTTAATAAAGGTAGTCATGCCTTTCTAACTAATAAATTAAATGAATGGTTTAAAAATGAATTAAAGGAGGGGTATTATGAGAAAGAAGCCATTTCTATATCACCTTCCTAAGGCCATGTATTTCAAAACACAAGTTCACTCTTATTTTCTAAAATTTAAAAGCTTGGCTGACCACCATTAACAAAGGAAGAAGAAGTGAAAAAAAAAGAAAAGCTTAAGGAAAGCAAATTCAAATCAAAGGCATTCAAATCTCAAGCTCCACAATCATTAAAGAAAAAGTTGAATAACGTTTACATCTCTAAATAATTTTGGTTTCGGTTTAAGGTTAATTTCGAATAATTTTGCAAAGATTTGCCATGTGTTTGAATGATAAATAGATTATATATACATATTGATGATTTATATATGTTCATACAGATTTTATGATATGTTTTGAGATAAAACCCTATTAAGTAACATCCGTTAGCCATGCGAAATTTTATGATGGTCTAAAAAGTTATTTTAGAGATGGGTTTCGATTTTCAGAATTTTTCGATTTTTGTGGAATTGTTATGAATTTTTAAGGAAGAAAAGGTTAATTTGGATTTAAAAATTATTTATATAAAAAATAACTACTGCTTGGATTCAAAAAAATTATATGTTGAAGAGAACATATTATTTGATTTTCTAGAATTTTTCAAGGCATTTTTATAGTCATATAAAATTATTTAACGTATGGGACTTAAATATTTTATATAATTATAAATGAGAAAGGAGCTTTTTCACAATTATTCAAATTTCCAAATAAGGAATGTCAGCGGCACTTTTGAATATAAAATTCTAGCAACCAATCAAATTTAGACAAACAAGGCAGGTTGAGTACAAAAGAACTGTTTTAAAGTACAAATAAATAGTCTTTCTTCTATTTCAACCTTTTCGGCACAGCTTCCGCCTTCATTCCAGACCTTCCGACAAAGTCGAAAGGTATTAAACCATTTGTCTAGGTCAAATACTAATGCACAACGTATTAGGCAACTGATACACAGTGAATTGCATGGAGTCGAAAGGTTTAGGGACGAAAGGTTATAGCTTTCGAAAAAGATGAAGTTTTGTTTTGGTTAAAAGAAAATACGCCTACTAGCTTTCGACAAAGAGCTTTCGACAATGTCAAAAGGTTTAAAAGAAAAAAGTTTCAATTGGTTTGCTATCTTTTTTTAAATGAAACCTTCCGACAGAGTCGAAAGGTATAACTTCGACAAGGCCGAAAGCATTGTTGCCACTTCCTAACCTTTCGACATAGATGGAGTCAAAGGTTATCTTTTGTTTTCTAAAACTAGCCGCCTCTATCCATTGCTTTCAAAGGGTTGGTTCCAGCACCAACAGTTCATTTTTATTGAATGGTTTCAAAAGGTTTTATAAAGGTTTCAAAGCAGTTACTTTCGAATCCAACATTTTTCGATCCTTTTGCATAATCCAAATGTTTTAAGTTGAAATGTTTTATAAGTTTCAGAGTAGTTAACTTTGAATGGTTTCGAAAGGTTTCCACCTATTTTAAATTGAACCCAATGGCTTCAAAATGTTTTGAGTTACATTGCTTTTGAAAGGTTTATTATACAGGAGAGGTACCCTAGATTTTAGACAAAGTCGAAAGGTGAAACTTTTTGACTTGGTCGAAAAGAAATCTTCCGACAAGGTCAAAAGGTATGGTTTTGCAATGTTTTTGAAAGGCTAAGGTTTAAAGGATTTAAAAGACGGATGTCATATGTTTTAAAGCTTGTGAAAGGAAGGCTTTTAAAAATTTTAGAAGGAGTTAGATTCAATTATTTCGAAAGGTTTATTAAAGGATAGGAAGGAATTACCTTCAATACTTTCAAAGGGTTTTATGAATGGTTTTGAGGGAGTTGCTTCTATGTTTTCGAAAGGTTTTTTAAGGGATTTAAACAAAGGTTTCGATTATAAAAACTAGGCAAATAGCTTAAGTGTTTTAAGTTATAAAGGACGTTAACTTGATTTAAAGGATTGACAATCCTTATTGAACATCATCAACTTTGTTTTGAGTAAAGTTTATATATAACATGGAAAAACTAGCGTACACTACAGCTAAAGATATAATTTTCCTTTATATATATGATTCGACATATTAAATCATTTTGAAAAGGTTTCAAGGATACTTTAAATAGCAGTTAGCTCATATATTTTAAAGGGTAGTTAACCCAAAAGAAAATTCGACCAGTCAGCTCATTTTAATTTCAGACAGTTAGTCCATTTTGAGGGTGGTCAACTCAGAGGACAGTAAGTCCAGAAAGAGCAGTCAGCTCTGATATGAACAGATAGTTCATTTATTAGCATAACAGATCTTGCTAAATTTTTAAGGACAGTTGGTCCACCCTTTTAAGCTATTTTGGGCAGATAGCCTATTATCTAGCATAAAAGATATTGCTATAATCAATTTTAGGATAGATAGTCCAGAAAAGAGTAGATAGCTCAGAATTTAGAATAGATAGTTCAGATTTTAGATAGATAGTTTATTTCATTTTCTGTTTTAGCATAATGGATATTGCTATATTATTTTTATAATCAGTTGATTAACCAGCTTGGTTGCAGGAAAGGATTTGTAGAATATATGTTTTGAAAAGAGATACTAGTGACCGTTCCACTAAGCAGCGTGGCCTCACTATTTCTTAGTAAACTGAGATGTAACAGAAATTATTCATACCAGGCATTAGGTCTAAAGAAAAGTTTTTATTTGCCTTTAAACTCTCGGGTGCTCAAAATTTGATTTGAGTAGGCTGAGAGTTTACGTTTTTAGGTTTTAGCAGATTTTGGGGAATAAACATTCGAAGAT
This sequence comes from Allium cepa, assembly GCA_030765085.1. Taxonomy (NCBI): domain Eukaryota; kingdom Viridiplantae; phylum Streptophyta; class Magnoliopsida; order Asparagales; family Amaryllidaceae; genus Allium; species Allium cepa. The sequence goes on from CM060934.1 coordinate 612,353,029, forward strand.
GAGCAGGTTGCCGACGGATAGCTTATTTAGGAAATTCTATTTTAAAATTTTTTCCACTATGTATTAAGACAATTATGTCTATATTGCTTTGATCACCCAAGAGGGCATCTTCATATGTCGCTCTTGGCGTATTGTTGTAAATTTATATTTGATCAATGCCTGGGATTACGTTTGGGATTTTTGTAAGTTGGATATGAATTAGTTGAAATACAATTATTGAAATTATTATTTTGGAAATATGTGATATTTCTCATATTCAAGTGCTTCTGATACTATGGATATCATTAATATTATCGTATTTCGTCACCAAAATTTAATACTATGGATGACTGCAACATCCATAACGCTTAGCTTTTGGCCTCCAGATACGGGATGTTACATGAACATATATAATTCATTAACAAGCATATATATATATATATAACTATAATCATCAAAACATGGCATAAACTTTCCAAAACATTTTGGATATATCTTGAAATCCAAAACCATAAAAAAAAGGGATGTGCTAATTATTCGCCTTAGCTCTTAGAATAAAAAATGTGAGATTTTATGTTGAATAAGTTGATTATCTTCTTTCTCTTGATTCCTAGATTTATCTTCCTTAGAATAAAAATGGTGGCCGGTCTTGATGTTTTTAATTTTATAGAATGAAATGAATATGTGCTTCATTTTTCTAAGGGTTTAGGGTATAAGTCTCTCCTATTTCCCATATTGCCTATACTCAATTCCTAACACAATAGTTCATGTTGTTTCAATTAATTTATAATTACATGGCACGACTACTCTTAGCTTAATCAATTCTCAACCTATTAATATTCACATTATTTTATTTAATTTAACTAATTAAATATCCTAAATAATGTTATGAAAATATGGGGTGCTACACTTCCTCAATTAATATTCAACTACTTGTAACTAGAGATTGATTTTTTGCGAGGAGAGATCTCCCATTACTCTACCGGAATTCCTTTAGTTCTTCAACTTTCTTCTCCCTCACAAAAGCCTTCAAGAGGGATACTGTGATTCTCCAGTCAACCCTTGAACTTGAGACTTATTTTAACTCATTGTAACTTAAATCTAAGGGCTAGCTAGTTGAGATCCAAAGAGATTCAACTCATATAATCATAATAAAGATTGATTAAAGTGGACGTAGGCCAGAGTCAGTTGAAATACTATAAAATCTTGTGTCTCTTGTAACATTTCCGAATTTTGAACAAGTTCAATTTGATAATTTATGAAATTTTGAAAATTTAATTGTGAATTAACGGTAAGTTAATTTGAGATTTTTCTAAATTTTATAAAGAAATTTATAATTGAAACAAAAATACATATAAAAAAAAATACGATTGCATAAGGCTAAAATGAAAATTTTAAGTAAGTATGTTTAATATCTTAAGTTTAAAATGAAAATAATTTTTTTTTACTAACTTATAAAAATTTATTAGCAATGTATAATCTAATTTCAAACCATTTTTTCCTTAATTTGTATAAGTATAAATAATACATAAGAAAGTATTAAATAATTGCTTTTAACATTTAAAACATAATAAGTAAATTTGAAAATAAATATGTGAGAAGACATGTGTTACTTAAAATTATCATTGTATTTACAAGTGTTAAACTAAATATACATATTTCTTTAAGATCAATAAGAATTAAATTAAGAGTTTACATACTCTCTTTAAAATTTGTTTGAACTAAATTTGTAAATCAATTTTGAGAAAAAGGATTTAAACATAAATTTATAATTATTAACAAGTGTACATATTATAGACAAGTGTCAGTTTAATTTAATTTGAAAATGTACAAGTGTCAAAGATGTTTTCCTTTTTAATTGAATTTTTTTTATAAAAGAATATTTTAAGACAGTAACCAGGTTTTCCTCTTCACTTTTCAACCTGGAAACTAAAAACTACAAATTCAACCAAAGAATCAAAAATGAATTCAAACAACTTCAGCCTGTTTTGAAGTTTTGTAATTCAAACTAAGCAGCTTCAGTTGAAAATCAGTAAGCTAAAAAAGAAAAGTGAATTCAAGCTTCAACCTGGATTTTAGATCTGATCATCTCAGATCAAAACAATATAGGGATTCAGTTTAAGTCAAAGATCCAGCCTTGAAATCAAACACTTTCTGAAATCTGAAAATCAAGTTATCTGCATGCATGAAGTTTTTAAATATGAAGCAACAAGATCAAAGCAAACAAAGTAATTCAACGTCTTCAACCTGGAGTTTAAAATCAGAGGAGAAGAAAATCAAATCCAAGTTCCAGTTTTCAGTTCTCTCTGGAAAAAAAAGATAAGTAAATTTTCTTAAATCTTTGAATTTAATATTGTTAATCAGTGATAAAGCATAAGTTTAAAACAGTTGAAACAAAAATCAAAAATGCAGATTCAACTAGAAAGAAGATGCAAAGTGAAGTCTGCAGCCTGGAAAGAAAAAAAAACAGTTGAAGCTTTAAACAAATTTAATCCTGTAAGTAATTTATTTATTTTTCTTTTGTATTGAATAAATTAAGAATAACAAAGGGTAAATGAAAATCTGTAACCAGAGATCAAGTAATTCCCAAACCAGAGCAAAAACAAGCATCAAAGAAACTGGAAAACAACAGTTTGCCTCAAATTAAAAAAAAACTGTAAGTAAATGGAATATTTTTTGTTATTGATGAGTTAAGTAAACAAATATAACTAAGAAATCTTCAATTTGGAAATTATAAATTCAGATTCAACTTGAAAGCAAGATATCAAAACAAGTTCCAGTTTTGAAGAAAAAGAAACTGTCTCTGTTCTTCATTAACTAAGGTGAGCAAAACTTCATCCTTATTATTTTTGAAGTGAGCAAACTTTTGTTTCTTTTTCCAATCTTTGTTGCTGTGTGAATTCTTGGATGGTATAGTATGGTTAATTGTTGATTTGCATGCAAGAATTTTGAGTATGTGAATGAATGTTTGGCCTGTGTATGATAGCACATGAATGTAACTCCCTGTTTAGCTTCAGGATGAAAAAGCATGTCAAACCCCTTCTCTATTTTCTGTGAATTTGAAAAAAATGAACAAGATGGAGTTGTTAAAACTTGTACTGTGTTTTCCAGTAATTAATTAAAGCAAGTTTGAACTTTTTTTTTACTGGGAACTAAATAAACACAGTATTTTTTTTGGTTTACAGGTTAATCATATCGAAACAAATTTAAATCTCTCTCTCCCTCTTGCTTCAGAAAAAAAATTTGTAAACAAGTTCAAAATATTGTTTAATCCTGTATTTTGTTTCAGCAATGAATTTGAAGCAAGTTTTTTTTTTGTGATTTCCTTTTACTGGAAACAGAATTTCTTTTAAGTAACAGGTTCAACAAAGTAAACCATTTCAAAATCCAAATCTTCTTCCCCTCATTTCTTTTGGAAGTAAATTGAAAACAAATTGGAGTTTTGTTAAAACTTGCCCTATGTTCCAGTAAGAAATTTAAGCAAAGTTTTTATACAGTTTCCTTCTTGAAAATTATGAAACACAGTCACAAGATCAAATGTTGCAGAATTTCAAACTTCACAAATACTAATGTCAGTAATACCATGCGAATCCCCTCTAAAAATGATGATTTTTGAAACTAAAATCAAAATTTTTCATTGATTTTTTACTGAGAATTTGGGGATAATGAGAAAAATGGAATTTCGTCAAATTCTGGAGATCTATGAAATTAGAGACCTCGAGTTCGTTGTGGCAGCGAGATTTGGTGTTCGAGATTACTAGAAAAATACGAGTAAAATTTACAAATCCTTAAATTTTCAATTCGAGATGAAATTAGGGTTTAAGCTCTGCATTTTTTGATGGTGAGGTCGTGGGTTAACTACGTCAACGTGGGTAGACCGGACTGGATCACAAGGTGGGGAATCGAGCAAGGGGACGTCGATGCATCTCTAGGAGGTTTCTGGTGGCGAGTAACGAACCGAGGTGGTGATGCGGTGAATTTTTGGACGATCGACCTTCGTTGTTGGGTTCGTTCGAATGCCACATTTTCGATTAGGTTGGGTTTCGAACTTCTGGATAGCTTGGTGGTTTGAGGGGAGCAACGGCGACTTGAGAGCGTCGATGAAATACGTCGGTGGGTCACCAACGACGTGTACACGTGCACGTTGCACGGTGTACCGTGGAGATGTTTGGGTGTAGCTGTTAAAAAGGAAGAGGAAGGAGGAGCTTCAGTGGATTTTGGTTCTGGGCTCGGGTCTAAATGGGTTACAGTTTTCAAGTGTTTTAAAGCCACATTTGTTTTAAAGTGTTTTAAAGATAATTAAGGGCTTATAAATGACAATCCTTAATTATTTAAAATTAATTAATTTAGATACAAAGTGATCTTTAATTAAGGAAGGCTTTGGCAAATTTAAGAATCGTGTATTTATTTAGGGGTAAATTGTAAATAAAATTTATTTTAAAGGTTGATAAATTAATATAGGTAATTAAAAATAGTTCATTACTTAATAAATAATTTAAGAATGTGGTGAATCTTTTTAAGATTAATTTAGGGAAAATAAATTGATTTAAGTTAACTAATTCAAGGGAATTATTATTCGAAGTGAATTTCTTAATGAATTTAGTTAAAGTAATTAAAGTAATTGATTAATAATTCAAGTTAATTAATCAAGTAATTAATAAATGATTAAATAATAATTACTTAGCGAAAGTAATTAAGAATAGATAATTAAAGATTTAAGATTGGATAATCAAATATTAAGGCTTAATTACTTCAAAGTATAATTAATTAATGTGGTTAATTAATTAAGATAATTAAATCAAGAATAATAAATTAAGATTAATTAACTTAAAGTGATTAAGAAATCATTATCAATTAAGGAGTAATTAATTATTGTAATTAATTAAAGAATAAGTAATTAAAATTTAATTAACTAAAATTAAAGGTTAATTAATTAAGTTAATTTATTAAAGAAATGATTAATAAATGAAGGTGGTTAAGACTTAATTAATTACAGTTAACGATAATTAATCATTGATTTAAAGATTACCAATGGAAGTAATTATGTGGGTAATAGATTTAAACCACACGATTTATTCATCTTAATTGTAGATGTTTGATTGCTATTTATTGCTGTGTGATGGATTGACATATTTGATATGTGATTGTGTTGCTATGTGATGCTTTGTGCTAAGCTGTTATATCCGTGATGAATATACTGTTGTATGAATATGAAAACCCCTTGACCCATAAAACGACATTTGAATTTCGATGCGACAGGGAGTCGGATTCCAATTGGTTATCCGAAACCCACATCGAATCGTATTAGTGAATCTTTGGAATTGATTGATTTACTTTACATATGAATCTGTGAAAGAACATAAGCGTTATGGGTTATACCGCTTATCGATATATCTATGATGATTGATATTGTGCACTATTGTGTAAAACCCCTGGACCACACTATACACACACAAATATGGATTGCACGTGGAAATCGGTCAAGTCACAGATTTTTGAAATGGTTTTAAAAGTTGGATTTTTGAATTCAAACGGTTTTGAAAATGGAATTGGGTTAAAAGTGAAAAGCTTTTGAAAAGAAGTTTTTAAATAGTTTGATTTGAATTTAAATTCAAGATTTGAAATTGAATCCTATTGGTTTGGGAATTTGAATTTAATCCAAATTTATATTTGAAAGGCTTTAACTCGTGCAATTGAAATCGGGTTTTCCGAAATAAAACTGTTTGTTTTCAAATGCTAATAGCTTTCACATAAGTAATGAATTTCAAATTCATAAGAAATTTCAAGTTTAAATTGAAATAGTTTTCCAAGTTATGGATGGATCTTAGGAAACAAGCTTTGAAAGTTATAAATGAATCTTTGGAATTGTTTTGAAAGGCTATGAATGAACCTTTGGCAAAGATTGATGAACCTTGTTTTAAAACTGAAAAGGGATCTTAAAGATAAATCTTTTGTTTAAAAGATTTAAGTGTGGAAATTGTTTAAACCGTTGAAGGTTTTTGAAGTGGATTTTTTTATTTAAAAAGATTTGTAAATGGTAATTTGTTTAACCATTTGAATAAAAGGTTTTGGGCTTTAAGTAGTGACTTAAATGAGATCCAATATCCATATGTTTTTAAATATTGCGCTCACTATTCGGTTTAGCCGGGGGAGGACCTTTGTGTCATATAGCCCAATCCGAATGTGTGATACGTCGTTATGGATAGCATTTGAAGACTGGTGGTGAAGACCGGGTGTTTGCGAGAACGATAGGATGACCTATCGATTGTCTCTGCACTGAGTAGCTACGGTATAGAGATTCCCTAAGTGATGGGAAGTCCGATCGGGATTGTGAATACCCGGATTAGCAAGGGCTTCTTCGGAAGTGCCTTAGGTTCTGTTCGAACCCGGAACTGACCTGTAGGTTGTGTGTCTGACACTACACTTTGAGATGTAAAGACGATTTCTTTCAAATACATATCTGTTGGTGGCGGAGAATTTATTCTCTTAGCTTAACACCCTTCTCTGAGACGTGCGAGCTCAGAGGTTATGTAGTTGAAGGTTATCAGCGATATACTCCCAATTTGGTAGTGTGGCATGCTAAGTGCCGCTGTGTGTTGATGATCATTTGTTGATCAAAGCATGGCTTTGTGGAAAAGCGTAGCTTTGTGGTCGAGACCTCATCGAGCCTCACAAACCGGTAATGGTCGAAACAGGAAAAGATGCGGCAAGGTTTCAGGGGTAGCTCCCCTAGGGTATGACCATTCCTTTTGGAAAAGGGTGGTATCATGGTATGGAGTCCAGATACTTACTCATGTGGACACACTATTTTATTACTGCGTGATGTTGTTGTTGGAGGGCCCTCGGATAAAGGTCCCAAGGGACCGGGGGTGACATATCTCAGGTTTTATTCCCCGGGAAGGGGGTAGCCGGCCTTGTATTAGCAGAGAGCCGGGTTGGTTCTCGGGGCTTCCCGCCAGAGGCGTTCCCATGTGGCAATAGGAAGTTCCTTAGCCTGACCATATGTTGGAAATCCATTCAATTCAATACGAGCCTTGTACGGTTTTAGTTGTAGAACCTGCCATTCAATAATGGTGGCGCCCCACTGTTTGGATGGTAGCAATAGTAGGCATAGTACGAAATGTCTATGCTGGCTAAGATTAATATTATACTTTTGAAATTGTTTTCCACTGTGCACTTATAATAATAATATCAAATGGTTTTCGCATATCAAGCACTTTTGACTGTCATAAGGATAAATCTCCTCCATGTCTGCGTTTGCATTATGTGTGTGGTGGGAAGGCTTATGGCAGTTTCATTTTTCAAAAAGCATTGCAGATTTCAAATTTAAAATCTTTTGTTGTTTTAAAAGGTAAAATGTTTTTGTTTGCTCATACCAGTCCCATGACTGACCTGGATTTTATTGTCCCTTCCTAAACTCTAGGTGCCCACTATTTTTCCATACGGGCAGTTTAGAGTTTGGTTTTTCAGATAATAGATGTAGATATCGATTCGGTAGTGGTTGGCTTTCTCTTTGGTATTCCTTGGAGAGCTTAGATATTGGAGTCTTTGGATTCGGACGAGACTTGCTTATCTGAGGTGCAAATGATGGTGGTTCGAGCTAGTGGTTTAGAGTTTTTGCTTTGGAGCATTGGATTGGAGTTGCAGTTCACTTGGAGTTATCTCATCTATTGATACTTTTCCGCTGTAGCATTTTATCTTGTATCTCTGGTATTGATTCATATTTTATCATTGTTGTATCGAATGTTGTATATCAATGATATTCATTTCTTTTCTTCCGCTGTGTTGTTATACTTGATGTGTTATAAGCTCCGGCGAACCAGATTCGACGTTTGGATCTGCGGCATTTGAATACGAGTGTCGTATTCGGTGCCGATTTTCGAAGGTCGAGTCAGGGCCGCTACATCTCTTTTCTTGCTTCTACTGTTTATTTATTGTTCATCTAAGATTTGTGCTATTAATTATATACACTAGTGCTTTCATACTCATCCAGGTGTTGTCCATTTTTGGGGTTAACATTGTGGTGCTTTTATTGAGATCCTTGAATGAGATCTGAAGAATTGAAGTTTGCATCTAAGATTTAGAGAAGATGAGTAAGCCTATAATAGATATAAAGCTGTAGCAAGTCAACCGGAGCCTGAGGGGAAACCAGGAGGTGTCCTAAATTTCTTATCAACCCATTTATGTGATTAGAGAAGAAAGGGAAATGTCGATGAAGGAGATGCAAGATGGGATCTGGCTTAGGCAACAAGAGATGATGTATAGCTTTTTCTAGAGGATGGAGCAACGAAGGATGGCTAGATCTATAGGGAATAAGAATCAAACTCCTGAGAACAAAATAGGAGCTGTCAGAGTTGGATTTGAACAAGGTGGAGTCTTGTCCCTACGTCCAGAGCAATTGATATTTGGGGCAACACCAGAATCAACAATAGGATCCAATGCAGTAGCATTTGGATTTAGAGCAAAACAAAATGAAATAATGCCCATATGACTTGAGGCACGACAGATTTGGATCTAGGATAAGCTTTAACGCCTAGAACGGGTGATGCTAGAGCCAGAGTAGCTAATCAAAGCATAAATACATGACCTCGTGAGCCGAAACCAAAATCCCATAGTTGGAACAGGGGGCAGGTTCGTCCCTTACTCTCTGCCTTTTGCTTTTTCTGCCTTTAATACCTCAGGCCACTTACACATGTACTGGACCTCGAACTTTCCATAGGCACGCTCTAAGTCGGATGCTCGAGATAAATATTTAGGACAACACTGACCCAGATAACATAGACTTGTGCTAAACTTAGACTGCTTTCTAGTCACGCTCTAAGTCGATTATTTGGGATAATTGCTTAGGATAATAATCTTAGACCGCTTGGATGTGCAGTAACCTAGATTGGTCCATTCCCATGCTCTGAGTCAAATGTCTGGTATAGACATTCAGGATTTGTGCTTATTTGATTTCTACTTGTTTTCTTTAATTTGAAATTTGTAAAATCCATATTTAATGTGATAACTGATTTTGAACGCCATAGAGTCCCGACCGGAGAGACGAGACTGAAGTGCAAGGTGCAAGTCCTCTTGCCGGAGAGCGATCAGATGGACTTGTACGATATTGAATGCCATAAAGTCCCATTCAGAAAGAGACGAGAATGGAGTGCCAGAAGTAAGTCCTCTTACCGAAGAGTGAGCGGATGGGCTTACTTAATCCTCCTTAACTTAATAATCAAATGATCTGGAGAGATCACCCCCCTTAACTTAACAGACATGATCTGGAGAGATCATCCCCTTAACTTAAAACATTAAACGATCCAGAGAGATCACACATTAAACTAATCATTAAACGATCTGGAGAGATTGCGCATTAAACTGAAAATTAAATCTGGAGAGATCATGCATTAAACTTAAACGATCAGGAGAGATCGAGCCTTAAAATAAATTTGATTTAATAAAAGGATTTGAATGCCTTATAACTAGAATAAAATTGATAAATCCTAGAAGAACACAAGATGATTTTGATATATGTTGTGATTCTGATATATGACGTGATTTTGATATATGATGTGATTTCGATATATAATGTGATTTTGATGTAAAGCAAAAAATTGATAGTGATGTAAATCCCGAATGAACATAGGACAACTAGAGATATGTGATGTAAATGGAGATATGTGCTGTAATTGGAAACATGTGATTTAATTAGAGATATATGATGTAATAACTTTGAATCAAAACAGAATGATTGTGAGGAATAGATTACACCTAAGCAGAGTTTGAGACCTAGGATATAACGAGTTTGGAATGACTTGTGATTGGAAAGCAAATTCGAAGGAACTAGACGATTCATCAAGGCTAAAGTAGCTGGAAAGTTCAATTATCGAAGACTGGAGACAAGAACTTGTTTTGCAGCAAAGCATACCTTTAGTCCAAAAGGTGTAATTTAAGGGGCAAGTATTAACTGAGTATTTTAACCCAATAAAATTCAAAGAAAGTTAGAACATATAGACAAGTTAAGATAACTCAAGTGTAACGACCCGAAAATTTCGATCCCGAAAATTCCAGATAGTTAGTGAAAATAAGGAAGAGAAAGAAGAAGAAACAGAAAATTCAAACTCAGAATCTCACATTCGCAGCGGATAAAATATAATATCACATAAATAATAGTTTTACAAAGAAGAACTGTATCAATACATTTATATTTTATACATCAGAGTTACAATCCATTTCACAACACTGGACAATTTTAAAATAACATGTCTAAGACAATTACAACAAAAACAGCAATATATGCTTCATACGTTCCTGCCATCTTGCTTGCCTCCTGAGCTCCAGAACGTCCTTACCTGAAAATCTGTAATACTCGGTCTGACCCAAGCATTACATCAAGGTAACACCCAGGTCAGGCTGGAAACCAGCGTGAGTAAATCCATACATCATGAAATACAAAACATACAACTCATATAAAACACGGGTAACTTATATGAGTTTACAACTTCGCACGTTGTTATATATATCATTTAATCCACCGTCAATTTTCTAAGTACCAAACTTAGAATAAATGATCCAGTTCACTTAAACCATTCAGTCCAATATATAGATTTAACATATCAAATCTGAACAGAGTTATTATAGATTACAAATCGAAGTGGTTTCGGGTATTTTCTAATACCCGACTCCGGTCTCTTCAAATTCAATTTCCATCTTAACCCCCATAGATTAAGTGAAACACAATTCAACCTTTAATACAAGATGTCACTTTTAATATAGCAACTTTTCAACGACAGATAACCACACAATCACTATAGAAGACAACAGATCATATCACAAACATTTATACCAAAAATATCAACCAATCATTCATAAGCAAGATTGATAAGTCACCCATTCATAATTAAATCAAATTACTTTACTTAGTCACTTTTAATCTTGTTTACTTAACAATAATTAATTACAATCAACTAATTAGTCATCCCTTAATTATCCTTTTTAATTACATTCAGTGATTAGCCTTTAATTAATTTACCACAAATCAATTATTCTCAAACCCCTCACATCAATTAACCTTTAATTACTATCTTACTTAATTGCCCAAATTTGATTATCCACCAATCCATTGATTAATTTATTCTTACTCAATAATTGCATAAATTAATCAATCCTTTAACTCATTATACTAAGTAATTAACTCTTAATTTCTCCTGTCAAGTAATTACCGTTAAATAGATCATCTTTAGTAATTACCCATTAATTACCTACCTTAATTAATGGCATTAAGTAATTACCTTCATTATTATTATTGATTAATTAAATGATTAACCTTTAATTACTAATTAAATTAAATTATACGTAACTGTTAATCCTTTAAATTACATACATTATCATTTCCTGATTTCACTAAGTAATTTAGCCTTAATCATCCTTTAATTGATTCCTTAATTAATAAATCATATTAATAGATCAATTCCTTAATTTACCTCACCTCACTATTAATTAAATTAATCGATCATACCTAATTTTCCCTTAATTAACTTACTTAACTCAATCATCAACAAAGACTTAAAATAAAATAAACATTTTAACTTGATAATTGAAAGTTGTTAAAACACAACTTAAACATTATCAAGTATATGCTTTAAGAGCTAATCCCAATTTGTATTTTAAACTTGTTTTACTATGCTTTGAAGCCTGGAAGTACTGAAGAGTTCAGATTCTTTGATCTAATCTGAAACACTTCACTTTATACTTAATATTTAAAAACCTGAGTCCAACATCAAACATAACCCGAGACCCAACGTCCACTTCCCCAATCATACCATATATTATACTTTATAAATTGAATTAACATTTATAAAGCTTGATTTGCATTTATTTTAAAACAACAAGTTTTTTTAACGTCAAATATTTTCTTTAATAAAACTTGTTTTATAACTTAATACTTGATATATATCAATTCAAACTCAAGTTTCATATGCAATTTAATATCTACACATTAACCAGAAAGCCCTCACCCTCAAACTCGAGTCGAGTCGCAGGAACCTCTCGTGCCTACCCTGAAGACCCCCCCACTCTTCCTCTACTTCGGGCCGATCAACGAAAAACACGTACAACCCTTCGAGTCTCCACTCATCTTCCCCAGAACTTCAAACTTCAGTGTACGAATCGTACACGGTGCACGTTGCACCACCAACCAAACAACTCCGACCATCAAGCCGATCGCCAACCAACCCCAAATGACTTCGACGACCTGCTCCTCAACCCAGATCGAACAACTAACCTACGAACCGAAATTCGACCCAAATCTCGAATTACTGCAGAAAGTATGAACCATAAAACCCAACGCCGCCGACAACTTCTACCCCGATGAACCTCGCCGATGTACCTGATGATGCTCCATACTTCGCGAACAAAACCCACACCTCGTGAAACCTTCCGACCCTCCATGGCCGACACAAAAGCTCTGTAAAACCCCTCGTCCCAAAAGGACAACCGAACCCTAGTTCACCCATTAGCCTCCACCACGGTGGTTGCAAAATTCTACCACTATTTTTACCCTATCCTCTGGCCTCCCTTCTTGCTTCAGTAGAAGCCTCGGTCATCCTAAAGCCGCCGATCGCAAGAAAAAGTAAGAAAATCGGAATTCGATCAACAAACCAATTCTCTCGATTTACCCAATTAAAACTCATGGTTTAACCATTAAAATTCCTATAATTTAATGGTGATTCATATTATATATATATAAACTTTAATGGTAGAAATCAAAATTTTGACAATTCAGAGTTTTCCCTGTAAAATTCAAATTTCTAGAGATATACAAAACTTAATTCACTTAAAAATAAATTAAATTTTTAACTTATGTTTTAAACAGACATAGTTTGTTCAGATACTCAAGCCCAACAGTGATCAGGGTGTGAAGAATTGGAAATTTTGAACTAAATTTTAATTCCGTAACTTAGGCAGAAGTGATTACTGATACTTTCATACATGTTCACAATTTCCACATTCATATATAACAACATTAATCTCTAAACAAACATGCACACATTACTTCCATGTATACTCATACATGCAAGCAAATCTTACAACCAAACTTCAAAAATTTCATTAGATCAAGATACTGGCAGATTCAAAATGAAAAGGAGTAGTTCACTCACCTCACAAACCTGAACAGGGAAGTTGAAACTGTGGAGTTGATCATCATTTGAATTGCAGAAGGTTTTAATTGATGTTGATTTAAACCGTTGTTGATCTTTCCTTGAATTGCATATGATCAAATGTTGCAGTAGATTTGAATTACAGGTTTGAAATGTAATGAAGAATTTTGTTTGCAGGTTGAACTTCATTTTAATTTGCAGGTGTTTGATGTTGCAGGTTTGAGGTTTTGCATATTTTGAATTCTCAGGTTTGTATTTGATTTTGTGTTTAAAATTTTCAGATTTGAAGTAGTTCATTAATTTGCCCTTAATTTGAGAAGAAGAAAGGAAGTTTGGAAAAATGAAAGAGAAACAAAATTTCTTTATGTTTAAATTCAAATAAATAAAAATGTAGGCCACTTGTCCCTAAATTGAACAAATGTCATTCAATGTGTTTAATTTATTTACAAATGTTTCAAAGATGATTAACATGGTTACCTTTGTATTTAAGCATTTTTTTAATCTAAATGTAAATAGAAATCTCACTTACATAAATCTCTTAATTAATAAATGTTTACATATATATAATTAATTTTACTTTTAAAAGGAAATACTCTAAAATTAATTACAATGCAAATATTTTTCTTCTACATGGATTTAAAATCTAAATATTTATATATATACACTCTTATAACCATTTTATATTAAGCATTTTAAAAGAAAAGAAAACAAAACTTTAATTAAACCCTCTTTACACAATCATATTTAAAACAACAATTATCTTATATTTTTAAAACAATTGAATTAAATTAAATTTTTGAGAAATATTCATTTTAAAACAAAGCTTTAAATTACAATTTATTCATATATAAATTATCAACAGATTATATTAAATTTCAAAACAACATCAAATTATAACATATACTTACATATATATTACAATTTGAAAATTCATCTTTAATTTAAAACAAAAGATATTCTATTCACAATATATATCAAGTATACATATTATAAATAGAATAAAATTTTATTAGCTCTGAAAAATAAATCTTATCAATCTTTACCAATTACCAGATGCTTGAAAATGAGGTTATCACATTCCTTCCCCCTTTGAATCTTTTCGTCCTCGAAAAGGAACGAAGCCAGAATTATCAAATGCTTAAAATTTATATAAATTTTCTTTGATCATTTTTAAAACACTTTAAAAATCTGTAATACTGCCAAAATAGTTTTATAGAAATACTTCTTATCATTCGATGTTTTAACCAGTCCATCCTTGTTCTCATAGAAATTCGGTCATACGTTGATCAGGCGTACGACTGAAAATCTATGAGTACTTAGCAGACCCGTTTCCAACATCCAGTGAAAATACTTGGAAAATAATTTTATTGAAAATATAGAAAACATTTTGAAGTAAAGGAAATATCTTTGGTGAGAATGCTCTGGAAATCATCACCCCCATCCATGGTCACAGTTACATTTCAGGGTTACGTTGCCATCGCAGCAAAAGTCCATGTAACTGCAGGCTCTCAGCGGCCTCTCGATTATGCCATGGAACCCACACAACAGATCATAGTTACATCCAGGGTTACGTTGCCGTCATAGCAAAAGTCCATGTAACTGCAGGCTCCCAGCGGCCTCTGATTTTCGCTGTCGAAATGAAACTTCTCCACTCCTACATAGGTCGCAGTCTATCGATATAAAATCAAACGCAGACTGTTGGCTCTCATCGGCACACACGACTTTCGCTATGGTATACTCTACTCATAATCCCCAGGAACTAGTTTTGTCCGGACTCCTCACAGGATCAACTTTAGAACCCCCCTTGGGGCTCAAGGCAGCACCACCTGGTGGTACTCTTGAGAAGTTCATTTCAAGGGAGCGCCTTTTTCCCCATAGCCATCATCAAAAATTTTTATACCATACATATATAGTATCTTCAAATCATACACCTAGTATGATCTCATACAAAACTTCTTTACACAAAATCAATTATCCCAAAATCGATAATTCTCAAGCTAGGCTTTCCAAATTCAATATTGATTTTACCCAAAAATCAAAAGCCTTTCCAAATCCAAAGGTTTCCAAAACCTTTTTCCAAAATCCTCATAAGATCCTTTATATATATACAGATATATATAATTTTTTTAAAACTTTGGATCATTTCAAATTTGTATAAAACTCCTTTCTATACTTCAAAACACCTTCAAAATCCTTTTCTTCTGGTAAAAGATTCAATAAGGGGAGTTTCATTTTATAAAACAAAGATATTTAACTTTGTTTACTCAAAATCAAATATTCAAATTTGATTACTCTTTCCAATATCATTTTCATTCAAATCCGTACGATGTACACATATCATCCGTACGCTATACTTACCTGATCGCTCACTCGACCACACAATTTCACTTACGAACTAGTATCGTCCACCCGACTTCCTAGTGCGGACACAGATCTGGTTTCTTGATCAGAAACCGTCATTCTCCTTGCATAGCCTAACTATGATAGAGAATATCCAGAACCAATCAACAATCCATATCCAGGTTCGCCGTCGAAAATCGAGTGAAAAATTCCAACTCGGATCGACATACTATCCCGAAATTCTATGCTCGAATCCGGATCACATTACTATGCGAATATAATAACATACGTACACCCCATGTATTTATCTTTATTGGTTATTAGCCAAATCAAATCCATTACTATTCACATTCACATTAATTTTCATTCACTTACTCACAATTGCTTCAATCCATTTGGATTATCACCTCTATTCTTATCTTGATTGGGTATTTAACCAATAACAGTTTGAACTCCGACCATTTTATTTAGAAAATAGTTTGAAAAATTTAAAAATAGATAAATAGTTGGAAAATAATTACTAGTTTGTAAAATAAGTGTAAAATAAGTGTAAAATAGTTAGAAAATAGTTAAAATAATTATAGAAATTTTAGATAATCGCAAAATAATAGTAAGATAATGATTAGTTTTGTAAAATAGTTGAAATATAGTAATTAGTTTATAAAACAGTTGGAAAATTGTTAAACAGTTTCAAAAATAATTGTAAAACAAGTATAAGATAGTTCGGCTTTTAAAAGAAAGGTTGTATATATAATGAATGGCTTGGAAAAACAGGTTTATATTAAAACAATTTATATTAAAAATAGTCCAGAGTCAAAACTACTCACTTCCCAATCTCCATTCTCATCAATTCAATTTAAATTTCTACTTCCATTTAAATTGACTTAACTCCAATTTAAATAACTTCAATGTCCATTGAAATTGATTCAACCCCAATTCAAGTTGAATTATCTTTAGTTTCTTTTCCAAATTTAACTTTATTCAATCTTGATTTCAAATTCTACTAATTCAAATAAATTTCAATTTGAACTAATTTCAAAATTAATCTCACTTTAAATCATCTCGAATTATATAAATACGAGTTAAATCCACTAAGGTTGGTTTAACCCTTTAAACCAAATTAACCTTTGTCAAAAGCTTTTAAACAATTTAAATTCTGAGCTCAAATTCTAGAATTTTCATTTTAAATTATCTTTACTTACTCATTACAAAGTTTACAAAAGAGCTCAAAATAATTTCTATCTTAAAAATTCAGCTTATCACCCAATTTTATCTTCTAGTTTGAAATCAATTCTCAAACAAGTTTAATCTACAAATTCAATTTATATTTTAAAGATTATTAATAACAACAGGACGGTATCTTTCAAATTATTTCAAAAATATCCATCCATTTTCAATTTTCGGATCTCAAACCCAATTTGAGATCACTCAAACTCTCAATTATAATCAACCATTCAACTTCCCAAGTTATATCTTGATTCCATCTTAAAATTTCCAAATCAGATTGATCATTCAAACTTATTTAACTTTTTCCAAGTTAAATTCAATTCAGTCAAATTTGCACAATTTGAATTCCCATTCAAATTTCAAAATACTTTCTCATCTATAAGTTCAAAACTTATCACTTGGGTTTTCACATCTCATTCCAAATTTAAAACTCAACATTTAGAGTTCATTTAAAACCATCTTTGACATTATGTATATTCCTCATATATACATATTATTTCCTTAGCACACCAAGTTATCCATAAATTTTAAATCACATTTGGTTTTAATTCAAAACAAATTCCTATATATTTCAAACAACTCTTGTTTGAAATAGGACCATTTCATTCAAATGCATGAAATAATATTGTTATCCCATTCTGAAATTCTTTCCCAAATTCATGATTTAAATTTCAGTTTGAATTTATTTCAAACTTATCTTTATTTAATTTTAATTCGGTTGTAATTCTATTACCACTTAATTTAATTCCAATATTTAACATCCAATTACCTTAATATTTATTAGAAAGATATACTGCTTTATATATATCAAAATATATTCTTATATAAAATCATTTAAAATCTTTATATAAGAAAATAACAAGTACGCTCTCTCATATATATATAAATATACACTCAACTCATTTTAGGGTACCACTTACCCTATCCTTAACGAGTAATCCCACCAGAGCCAAGGTTCTCGCTTAACCTTCAGCTCTGATACCAAATGTAACCACCCGAAAATTCCGATCCTGAAAATTCCAGATAGTTAGTGAAAAGAAGAAAGAGAAAGAAGAAGAAACAGAAAACTCGAACTCAGAATCTCACATTCGCAGCGGATAAAATATAATATCATATAAATAATAGTTTTACAAAGAAGAACTGTATCAATACATTTATATTTTATACATCAGAGTTACAATCCATTTCACAACACTGGACAATTTTAAAATAACATGTCTAAGACAATTACAATAAAAACAACGGTATATGCTCCATACTTTCCTGCCATCTTGCTTGCCTCCTGAGCACCAGAACGTCCTTACCTGAAAATCTGTAATACTCGGTCTGACCCGAGCATTACATCAAGGTAACACCCAAGTCAAGTTGGAAACCAGCGTGAGTAAATCCATACATCATGAAATACAAAACATACAATTCATATAAAACCCGGGTAACTTATATGAGTTTACAACTTCGCATGTTGTTATATACATCATTTAATCCACCCATCAATTTTCTAAGTACCAAACTTAGACTAAATGATCCAGTTCACTTAAATCATTCAGTCCAATATATAGGTTTCACATATCAAATCTGAACAGAGTTATTATAGATTACAAATCGAAGTGGTTTCGGGTATTTACTAATACCCGACTCCGGTCTCTTCGAATTCAATTTCCATCTTAACCCCCATAGATTAAGTGAAACACAATTCAACCTTTAATACAAGATGTCACTTTTAATATAGAAACTTATCAACGACAGATAACCACACAATCACTATACAAGACAACAGATCATATCACAAACATTTATACCAGAAATATCAACCAATCATTCATAAGCAAGATTGATAAGTCATCCATTCATAATTAAATCAAATTAATTTTCTTAATTACTTTTAATCTTGTTTACTTAACAATAATTAATTACAATCCACTAATTAGTCATCCCTTAATTATCCTTTTTAATTACATTCAGTGGTTAGCCTTTAATTAATTTATCACAAATTAATTATTCTCGAACCCCTCACATCAATTAACCTTTAATTACCATCTTACTTAATTGCCCAAATTTGATTATCCACTAATCCACTGATTAATTTATTCTTACTCATTAATTGCATAAATTAATCAATCCTTTAACTCATTATACTAAGTAATTAACTCTTAATTTCCCCTATCAAGTAATTACCGTTAAATAGATCATCTTTAGTAATTACCCATTAATTACCTACCTTAATTAATGGCATTAAGTAATTACCTTCATTATTATTATTATTAATTAAATAAATGATTAACCTTTAATTACTACTTAAATTAAGTTATACGTAACAGTTAATCCTTTAAATTACATACATTATCATTTCCTGATTTCATTAAGTAATTTAGCCTTAATCATCCTTTAATTGATTCCTTAATTAATAAATCTTATTAATAGATCAATTCCTAATTTACCTCACATCACTATTAATTAAATTAATCGATCATACCTAATTTTCCCTTAATTAATTTACTTAACTCAATCATCAATTAAGACTTAAAATAAAATAAACATTTTAACTTGATAATTTAAAGTTGTCAAAACATAACTTAAAAACCATCAAGCATATGCTTTAAGAGCTAATCCCAATTTGTATTTTAAACTTGTTTTACTATGCTTTGAAGCCTAGAAGTACTAATGAGTTCAGATTCTTTGATCTAATCAGAAACACTTCCCTTTATACTTAATATTTGAAAACCTGAGTCCAACATCAAACATAACCCGAGACCCAACGTCCACTTCCCCATGCATACCATATACTATACTTAATAAATTGAATTAACATTTATAAAGCTTGATTTACATTTCTTTTAAAAAAAAGTTTTTTTAACTTTAAATGTTTTCTTTAATAAAACTTGTTTTATAACTTAATACTTGATTTATATTAATTCAAACTCAAGTTTCATATGCAATTTAATATCTACACAGTAACCAGAAAGCCCTCACCCTAAAACTCGAGTCGAGTCACAGGAACCTCTCGTGCCTACCCTGAAGACACCCTCACTCTTCCTCTACTTCGAGCCAATCAACGAAAAACACGAACAACCCTTCGAGTCTCCACTCATCTTCCCAGAACTTCAAACTTCAGTGTACGAATCGTGCACGGTGCACGTTACACTATAAACCAAACAACTCCGACCATCAAGCCGATCGCCGACCAACCCCAAATGACTTCGACGACCTGCTCCTCAACCCTGATCGAACAACTAACCTACGAATCAAAATTCGACCCAAATCTCGAATTACTGCATAAAGTATGAACCATAAAACCCAACGCCGCCGACAACTTCTACCCCGATGAACCTCGCCGACGTACCTGATGATGTTCCATACTTCGCCGAACAAAACCCACACCTCGCTAAACCTTCCGACCCTCCATGGCTGACACAAAAGCTCTATAAAACCCCTCGTCCCAAAAGGACAACCGAACCCTAGTTCACCCATTAGTCGCCGCCACGGTGGTTGCAAAATTCTACCACTATTTTTACCCTGTCCTCTGGCCTCCCATCTTGCTTCAGTAAAAGCCTCGGTCATCCCAAAGCCGCCGATCACCAGAAAAAGTAAGAAAACCAGAATTCGATCAACAAACCAATTCTCTCGATTTACCCAATTAAAACTCATGTTTTAACCATTAAAATTCCTATAATTTAATGGTGATTCACATTACATATATAAAACCTTTAATGGTAGAAATTAAAATTTTGACAATTCAGAGTTTTCCCTATAAAATTCAAATTTCTAGAGATATACAAAACTTAATTCACTTAAAAATAAATTAAATTTTTAACTTATGTTTTAAACAGACATAATTTGTTCAGATACTCAAGCCCAATAGTGACCAGGGTGTGAAGAATTGGAAATTTTGAACTAAATTTTAACTCTTTAACTTAGGCAGAAGTGATTACTGATACTTTCATACATGTTCACAATTTCCACATTCATATATAACAACATTCATCTCTAAACAAACATGCATACATTACTTCCATGTATACTCATACATGCAAGCAAATCTTACAACCAAACTTCAGAATATTTCATTAGATCAAGATACTGGCAGATTCAAAATGAAAAGGAGTAGTTCACTCACCTCACAAACCTGAACAGGGAAGTTGAAACTGTGGAGTTGATCATCATTTGAATTGCAGAAGGTTTTAATTGATGTTGATTTAAACTATTGTTGATCTTTCCTTGAATTGCAGATGATCAAATGTTGCATCAGATTTGAATTACAGGTTTGAAATTTTATGAAGAATTTTGTTTGCAGGTTGAACTTCATTTTAACTTGCAGGTGTTTGATGTTCCAGGTTTGAGGTTTTGCAGATTTTGAATTCTCGGGTTTATATTTGATTTTGTGTTTAAAATTTTCAGATTTGAAGTGGTTCATTAATTTTCCTCTAATTTGAGAAGAAGAAAGGAAGTTTGGAAAAATGAAAGAGAAACAAATTTTCTTTATGTTTAAATTTAAATAAATAAAAATGTAGGCCACTTGTCCCTAAATTGAACAAATGTCATTCAATGTGTTTAATTTATTTACAAATGTTTCAAAGATGATTAACATGGTTACCTTTGTATTTAAGCATTTTTTTAATCTAAATGTAAATAGAAAGCTTACTTACATAAATCTCTTAATTAATAAATGTTTACATATGTATAATTAATTTTACTTTTAAAAGGAAATATTCTAAAATTTATTATAATGCAAATATTTTTCTTCTACATGGATTTAAAATCTAAATATATATATATATATATATATATACACTTATAACCATTTTATATTAAGCATTTTAAAAGAAAGAAAAACAAAACTTTAATTAAACCCTCTTTACACAATCATATTTAAAACAAAAATTATCTTATATTTTTAAAACAACTGAATTAACTTTTTGAGAAATATTCATTTTTAAACAAAGCTTTAAATTACAATTTGTTCATATATAAATTATCAACAGATTATATTAAATTTCAAAACAACATCAAATTATAACATATACTTACATATATATTACAATTTGAAAATTCATCTTTAATTTAAAACAAAAGATATTCTATTCACAATATATATCAAGTATATATATTATAAATAGAGTAAAATTTTATTAACTTTGAAAAATAAATCTTATCAATCTTTACCAATTACCAGATGCTCGAAAACCAGGTTGTCACATCAAGAATCAACTAAGATGACCAGAAACAAAAGAAGAGAAAGACCAAAGAAGAAAAATGCGAAAACAAGATACCTATGGATCGATAGCAATCCATAATGCTTGCCTATGGATCCTCCAGTCTTGTTGCATCATGTTATAGTATGTTCCCTACAGATGCTTGCCACATTCATAGCATGCCAAACGATCTAGTTCAAGAAGTGAAGATTCACCCGATTTAAGTTGTTTGACCAAAAGCATCTAACTTAAAATGGACCTACAGAACTCATACAAAGTCGGACAGATCTGAAATTTTGAGAGAACATTTAGAAAACATAAAAGAAGGCATGTAAAAAATGAGATTATTTGGAGTTGATTTAATGGATCACTAGAGACCTAACTAGATGGATCCCTAGCGACCCATATAAAGTAGTCCCCACCATCTAATATTATATAATGGGTCCTGATGCCCTCTAGATTGTTCATGCAAAGTATCATTTGATTTTGTCAAGATTTGAGCGAGTTATGGATGATTCTTCTGGACCAGATGACCCATGAAGATGGACGATCAAACTAACTCCATACGACCTGATATTTGGATAAGGCGCTTAAATAGAAGATAGGAAGACGACCAAACAAAAATCACTCAAAAATATGCTAATTGGATGGATAGCTAGCGATCCATCCCCTATGGATAGCTAACGATCCATCCTCTATGGATAGCTAGCGATCCATCAAGATCGGTCTCATCACCTTTAAACTTTTTGAGCTCCTTCGTAGTACTTAGTGAAGGCTTCGGGTAGAAAATTTTGCTAGCTTGATGGATAGCTAGCGATCCATCCCCTATGTATTGCTAGTGATCTATTGAAATGACTCAGATTGATTTGACATTTTTGGTGATGAATTGGCATAACAACTGGACTCTTCTACACTTCGACTTATGGCCTAACACTCACTGACTTCCCCTATAAATACTCCCTACCAACATCTAGAGATGGATTTTTTCCAATGAGAGAGTTGCCATTACTCTACTGGAATTCCTTCACTTCTTCAATTTTCTTCTCCCTCGCAACAGTCGTCAAGAGGGTACCTGTGATTCTCCAGTCAACCCTTGAACTTATGACTTTTTCTATTTTATTGTAACTTAGCTCTAAGGGATAGCTACTTGAGATCTAGAGAGATTCAACTCGTATAAACATAATATAGGTTGATTAAAGTGGACGTAGGCCAGAGTCAGCCGAACCACTATGAAAATCCTATGTCACTTTTCTTACTCCTACTGTTTATTTGTTGTTCATGTGAGATTTGTGCTGCTGATTATTTGCACTGGTGCATTCACAGTTGATCCATAGTGTCGATTCATTTTTTTGGGTTAATAGTAGGTCGCTGTCATTCCAGACATAACCCAAGGTTGGTCCTTACGTGGTTCTCACTAACTGACATTGTAAGAAATCCCATCAAGTCACTTAAAAGTACTCCTAAGTAAAGTGGGGGGCCCTATAATAGCCACTTGATACCTCTAACTCAAAGCAGACCCCTTGTAAAGATTTCACCAATCGTATCAATAGCATGACTTATGATCTATAACCCAACCGTGACATCTCAGATTAATCTGACTTATTTATTATAGGTGATGTTCCACATCAGTCCGCAAAGTCACGGTACCGGTAGCTAGATTTAAATAGATAGACTTCTTTGTAACTTTAGACCAATCTTGCATCCTTATAACTTAGTCATGCTTTAAGTGTGTACCAAATGTGCATATACACCACACTACAGAATTAATAGTTTAGTCATATAAGGTAACCATTTATTACACCTTTAACTAGGGATTAACTCCATTATTTACATAAACTACCTGCCTATTGATATTGTCTAATTATCTAAATAATACTAATCATTACGCTCAATGTGCTATAATCAATACATTATTAATTTTAATAATCAATCCATTAATATTATACACACACATACATGCATAGAGTTTGAGATCTAATCATTACATCCTAATAATTCAATAATAATTCGCTTAAAAGGTAATTTGAAATATCAATCTCATACAATTCTCAAATTCCAAACTAGCACAGCTATTACCTATAGCCAAACAAATTAGAATTATGTTAAAATGGAATATAATCAAACTTGTCCCATATTAATATACTAAAATCACTTTTCTATTTTAGAAAAATGGATCTCTAAATTAGAGCATATATGTTCCATTCAACCTTTGCACATATTACTTTAGAGTGAGAAAGGAATTCATTATTTATTAAGTTATAAAAATAGGCGGTGGAAACTACAATCAATCAATTTCATACTTTGATCGCTATTTGTAATTTATATGCTTTTAGAACTCTTTAACACTACAAATTAAGATAAAAGAAAATAGGTTGAACATACTATAAATTGTCTAATTCCAAACAATTGATTTAATTCCTATATATAAATATACAATAATTACAATTCCAACATATTAAAAGGTTGATATTTACATAGGAAAATTCCAAGGTTTTATTATTTAAGGTTTTGTGTTTACTGGACCCAGCCATATATCAAGTCCAAATAAATATAACGCAAACACTAGAATGGGAAAAATTAAATTTCACTCGTAGAAGATTCCTTGATTATAGATTAGATCTGATTTATATCGCTCCTAATTCTCTGTTAGATCTTTCCTTTTTTGAATATACAACAAATAGATTGTGTATATACATTAGATTTCAAAAATTAGAAGATAGAGGATAAGGATTGGGAATTTAATTAAACTAGAGATTAGAGATTAGAATTACTAACCAGAAAGTTTGCTGTTTCCGAAAACCTAAGGGGAAAGATCTTGATAGAGCTTCACCGTTGCTATAGAATTTTATGAAGAAAAGTGATGGGACTAGGGATCTATTTATAGAGGTGGGAAGGGATGAGGCCGTTAGATTTAGAATAAACGAATCTACAACATTCTGGGCTTTTCATCACCAAAACGTTTCAACCGGTTGTGATATTCCAGAATTTTAAGCAAATAACAATGTGATAATCTTCTTTTATAAATTACTTTTTTTCAAACAAATAAAATTTGTGGTTGTTTATATATATATATATGCAAGTAGAATTTGAATTTGAATTTGAAATTCAAAGGATAAATATCTTAAAAATAAAACGGATATAAAACTCTATATTTTAAGAGCTAGTGTGTGTGTGTATGATTATTTATTTGAGTGTAATTCGTTTTAAATCATTTTCTTAAGGGTTATAAATATAAAAAAGGTAAAGTTTAAATATAAAAACATAAAAACACATATCAATATTAAACTAAATAGAAAATAAAATATAAAGTTATATAAAAACATATTTAAAATAATTAACACATGCAAATTAACAAATGTAAGATTAGTAGCATGCAATTTAACAAGTGTCACATTATTTATTTTTTTTTATTTTTAAAAATAATAGGAAAACAAGATTTATATATATATATATATATATATATATATCTTTCTATCCTTCTCTTCTCATTTTTCTCACATTCATTCAAAACTAAGACAAAACAAAATCTTCCAATTTTCAAACCTAAACAGAAAATAAAATTGTCAAACAACTATCTCAAACCTGTAGAAATCAAAGCATAGATTCATCTCAACAAGCTAAAGTAATTTCCAGTTTATAAAGTTTTTCAAAAGATCAAGCATTTCCAGTTCAAAACTTCTCTGTTCAACATCATATCTGGTGAGTAAACAAAGCTTTAATCTGTTAAAACTTATTCATGTGATAGATATTTGAAACGATGATGTGATAAATGTTTGTAAGAATGTATATTATGCTTGCATGTATGTAAATATGAATTTGTTTGAGTGTGCATGTCTGTGTGTATATATAAGTCTTTGTTTTGAATTTACAGACTAAAAACAGGTTCAAAAATTAAAATCTCTTCCCTCATTCACTTTTAAGTTAATATGTATAAAGGAAACTTGTTTGAATTAACCAGATCTAAGTTTTAAAAATATTGTAAGTATAATTAGTCTGAGTATTTTCTGTAAAATTGGAAAATACAGTGGAAACTCTAAAACATCTCAAATTCGAATATCATGATTCTTTGGTTCACTTATGTAATCTAAATCGTCTTCGAAATCCATGAATTTTAAAGGTAAAATCCAGATTTTTGACATTGTTTTGAGTGAGGAATCTCGAGTTGAACAGAGTTTGGGTTTTTGGCTGAAACTTGCCTGGAGGTAGGCGATCTAGGAAAATATGATCAAGCAATTTCCTCATTACCGTGGCGGCGACACATCGTCGAAGTAGGGTTTAAGCCCAGGTTTTGGTCAACATTGTTCCAAAGGCTACTGCATCATCATCGAAGCACCAGAGTTGATCGGAGGTGGGGAATAGGTGCGTGGTTATTCAACGAAGCTTGGACGGAGTTTTGAAGGCTCTGGTGGTCGAAGGCATCGGGTCGAGGTGGTTCTTGGTCGATCAGTTTTGTTCCAGTTGTACCCAGGTTGCTCAATTTCGTTTTGGTGTTTGATTCGGGGTTCTGGGTGGTTGAAATCCTAGGCAAGGTGATCGACGGCATGTTGGAGGTGGTGGCGATGATCGGAGCTGCGTCGTTCAAGCGTGCACGTGCATGTGTGTCAGTGGTTTGGTTTGGGTTACTGTAGTTTGGGAAGAAGGCTGTGTCTCGGGTAGGATCTCAGGAAAATGGAGTGGTGGCTCAAGTGTGCATTCGGATATGATCGTGAGTGACTTCCAGAGCTACTGTTTTCAAATTTAAAACCAAAATAAAGTTTTTTTTAAAAAGGACGAGTTTCTCGTGTCTGGACTCAGGTGGGTACCGGGTTAGACTGGGTATATATTTATAACAATTTTAAAATTTAAATAAAGCAAGTTTTTTAAAAAAATCAAGTTTTAAACTATTTCTTAATTCAATTTCTTTTATGTAATAAATATTTTTATATATTTGGTTAGAGAGAGTTGTATAATTTATTTACCTTAAATTAATTAAGTTAATTATTAAGTGTATTAAACTTAAATTAAACGGTGTAATTAAGTAGTTAATTAAAAGGTAAAATGTCTTTAATTATTAATTAACTTTATGGTCTTAAGTTAATTTATATGTTAAAGATAATTTATTCCAAGATTTATTAAATATGATTCTAATGATAATTAAGTAATAATAAAGATAAATGGTTTATCTTAAAATTGATAAGGTCTTGGGTAATTAAAGATTAATTAAATTAATGAAATAAGTAAAGAGAAATTAATTAATTAATTAGTAATTAAGGATTAATTAATTAGTAATTTAGATTAATTAATTAGTAATTAAAGATTGACTAATTAATAATTTAAGGATAATTAATTAATGATTAAAGGGTAATTAATCAATAATTATAATATAACTAATTAAGTATGATTAATTAATTTCATTAATTAATTAGGTAATAACCAATGGGTTGTAATTACTTAATGTTAATTAAGTAAGGTTAGGTGATTAATTCATAAGTAATTAATTTATTTTGAGTTAATTAATTAATTATAATTATGGGATTAATAAATCTTGGTTATGGATGATTGATTGTATAGAATGTTTGGATTGATTAATATTTATAGTATGTTAATCTGTGATGTTCTGTGATGTTCATTACTTTGGATATAGTTGTGATAAATGTGAGTTATTCATATGTAATGAATTGCTGTGTGAATACAAAGTTCTGAATTGAATTGAATTGCATTACTTAAACAACTTAGCCTTTAAGAAACGTTTGGATTTCGTTGAGATCGGGATCGGATATTAAAATGTGTTATCCAAAAACCGCATCGATCCAAGTTAAACGATAGATCGTCAAATCTCAAGTGAAATCGAGAAGAAGATTCAGAGTGCAAGGGCTATTTGTCGTTAACTTTGAGGGTGATTCCAAAACGAGTGTAACGGAGATAGTGCCTTCGATTTCGTTCGAACCCGGAACGAACTTGAATGGATGAATGCTATCAGGCCATCGTCAATGAAGGACGATGAGCATTCCAAGATAAGTGTTCTGAAAAGGTAATCGTAGCCTCAAGCCTCATCAACAGGGAATGGCTTAAAAAGGGGAAGTGCACGCAAGGCTAAGTAGGTAGCACCAAAGTAGGATAAGATTTTCTCCTGTCTAGAGGTCCCTTTATTCGGCTGTATGGGTGGTTGTTGGCCACATTCGCGGGGTTGTCTTATTCAGACTATCCAGTAAGGGTAGCTTCGGTTTTGTGTTGCAGGGGATCAGAGTGGATCCTCAGTACAGTGATCTAGACCATGTACTATGACGGGCGGTACCCCAATAGCCTTGCCATTGTATGGAATCCAATCTCCAATAAGTGATCTTGGACTTGATTGTATACCTTTATATGCTGGAATTTAATGAATGTAACAATTTCGTCTATGTGGATATTTATTTGAAAACCCTAGACACTATTACAATATAACTGAATTTCCTATCAAATTTTTTGGTTATCGTAAGGGAAAAACTTGTCTGTGTTTATTTGCGGAGAGTCTTACGAGATACCTTTTATTTCAAAGTTTTTTCAAGTTAAATAACTTAACCATTTACTCACACAAGACCCATGTCTGACCCGGAGTTTATTTCTATTTTTCTTAAACTCTTCCGTACTCAAATTTTTATGAGTAACCAAGTGATCAGGTTGGCTTGACGAGTTTTGGGGAAAAGCTTGGAGCAGGAGGCTTGGCTTATCTATATATATCTATTTCCACTGTGTTGGTATCATTTGTCTGTTTGTATTTTGGAATGTAGTGGATAGACAGGTCTTCCCGACTGTTTAATTTGATATTGTTGTAACTGTATTGACTTTGATGTGCAATGAATATGTAATATCTATGTGACATAATATATTTTTCCATTTCCGCTGTGAGATTCTGATATTGTTAAGTTCTTTCTTTCTATCTATTCTTTTTCTACCTATTTCTTTCTTAATGATGATACGTCTTTCTTTGGAATGAAAGGCGGGTCGTCACAGTTGGTATCAGAGCGCTAGATTGAGATAATACCTAGGCTTTGGAGTAATATCTATCTTGAGAGCGTATTTGTAATTTTTATATATCTATATACCTATCTAATTGTTGGGTCACCTGTCCAGATTGCCAACATGAGTTCTAGAGGAAGGAGAGGTAGAGTAGTGGGCAACACGATGACCACTAATGGAAGAGGTCCAAATGCTGAGGGAAGGGTAACTAGCGAGGCTGTAAACCCAGTACTGCCTCGAGTAAATTTTTCTGCATTGTGCAAGGATTTTACCAATCTAGAGGAAAGCCTTTTAAAAGAACATAATCCATCATTGAAGTTTAGGGTTGACTACGCTCGTGTGATGAATTTTTAAGAGTTTGGATCTGTCAGATGAGCAAAAGAGAGTGATGGCATCGTGGTAATTTCAAGAAGGAGCAGCTGCATGGTGGGATGCGGTTACCATGAATATTTCAGAGGATGATATTTCTTGGAGCAAGTTTAAGGAACTATTTGAGGAACAGTTTATGACTATAGCTGGGAAGACTCGTCTGTATAGAGATTTTCTGGATCTGAAGCAAGGAAATATGTCGCATCCGAGTATGACACTAAGTTCAATGAATTATCTCGCTACAGACCTGGTCTTATTGATACGCCCCTCAAGAAGAATGAGATGTTTGTGCTTGGTATGAGGCCCGAGTTCCATAAGAAGATGACAGCTCATCTTAAGGGATCATTTGTGGAATTGGTAGACATGGCATTGAGGTATGAGGTTCTTATGAATAAGAAACCCCTGGGGTCTGTAGCAGTAACGAGTGGTACTTCTTCCAATCCGAACAAAAGGAAATTCAACCCAAATTGGAAAAAGCAAGGCAAAGGGAAACAAGAAGGAAGTAAAAGAGCTTGAAAGTGTTATGTGGGTCAGCAAGAGGGTCATTTGGCTAAGCAGTGTCCTAGAGGTAGAGCTCAACATCAGCAGCATCAGAGTGGACCCGATTCTGAAATGGTTTAGAAGTCTTTTTATTTCAACTGTCAACAACCAGGGTACATAGTGAAGGCAACTTCTTCGGATAGGAAAGGCAAATGCATTCTGGAAGGTACTTTTCTTTTAGATGGCATTTTTGTTAGAGTTTTGTTTAATTCTGGTGCTTCCCTTAGTTTTATTTCTTTGGATATGGTAGAGAAGTTTCATCTTACCCTTAGTACTGTGGACCGCCCTATTTTTGTACCTAATCCTATAGGGGGAGTGACCAAGTTAGATAAGATCTGTAGAGGCCTGAGAATTTCTTATCTGTCCCATAGTTTCTCTTGCGACCTATTTATATTGGATTTCAAAGGGTTTGACCTTATTTTGGGAATGGATTGGTTGGACAAACATAAGGCTGTTTTGATTTGTGAGAAGAGTATTGTGTCTTTTGAAATCGAGCTGGGAAGGATTGCAAAAGTGACTTATGATATTTCAGGAGTTCACCTGAGTAGTCTTTTGCATGGAATTGCGGCATCTCCAGAAGACGTAGAATCCATTGAATTGGTCAAAGATTTTCCAGATATCTTTAAAGAAGTTAAAGGTTTGCCCTCACATCGGGAGATAGAGTTTCGGTTCGACTTAGTTCCAGAGCAATACCTGTTGTTCAACCCAATAGAAGGATGGCGCCGAGAGAGAGAAGAGTTGGTGAAGCAGACCCAAGATTTCTTAGAGAGAGGTTTGATTCGGCCTAGTTATTCTAGTTGGGGTTCTGCTATAGTCTTTGTGACCAAGTCGGATGGGTCATTTAGATTCTGTGTGTATTATCGAGAGTTGAATAAGGTAACTATTAGGAATAAGTATCCCCTGCCCTGTATAGATGATCTTTTTGACCAACTCCATGGAGCTCTTGTTTTCACCCTGTTGGATCTAGCTTTAGGTTTTCACCAGCTAAGGGTAGCTGAGGGCAGTATACCCACTGCATCCAGGGGACCCAATTGTTTTTATGAGTGGCTGGTTATGCCTTTTGGGCTAACCAATGCTCCTGGCTATTTTGTGGATCCAATGAACCATGTTTTCTGAGATGTGCTGAACAAGTTTGTGTTCGTGTTCATCGATGACATTCTCGTCCACTCCAATTCTAAGGAGGAGCATAAGCGACATTTGGATATAGTGTTGGAGACTTTAAGGAGGCATGTCCTGAAGGCTAAGTTTTCGAAGTGCCATTTCTGGAAGTCAAAAGTGAGATTTTTGGGGCACGTTGTATCTAGAGAGGGGTATTTCTATAGATCCGGCCAAATAGCTGCTATTCAAGAGTGTAAGCAACCGCAGACTCCTACGGAAGTCCGTAGTTTCCTTGGTTTGGTAGGGTACTATAGGAAATTTATCAAGGACTATTCTAAGATTTCTTCGCACTTGACCAAATTGACTAGGAAATGAGCAAAGTTTAAATGGACCCCCAAGTATGAAGAGCATTCCTGGATTTGAAGGCAAGGCTGACCAGTGCACCTATTCTAGCTATTCCTGATGGTAAGAGTAAGTTCGAAGTCTATATAGATGCTTATGGAGTAGGGCTGGGTGTTGTGCTGATGCAGAATGGGAAAGTGATTACGTATGCGATTAGGTAATTGAAGCCACATGAGAAGAATTACGCTACGCATGATCTGGAATTGTTGGCCATCGTCTTTGCTCTGAAGATTTGGTGGCATTATCTGTTAGGAGAGAAGTTCGAGCTTTTCACTAATCATAAACCTTTAAAATATCTTTTCTCCCAGAAGGATCTGAATTTGAGGCAGCAAAGATGGGTAAATTTTTTGGCATCATAATCTGCATATTCTTTATACTCCAAGGAAAGCGAATGTAGTGGCGGATGCTTTGAGTTGGAATGCAGTTTTGGCTATTTTGGAAGTTGTTCCGTCTCTACTTGAAAGGATTGCGAGTAAGAAAGGATAGGATAGAAGTTTGAGAGCAATCTTTAGGAGAGTCAAAATTGGGCAGTGCTCCAGTTTTGAGATTGATGACTAGGGAATTTTGAGGATCAACGGGAGAATTTGTGTTTCGAATTTCTAGGATTTGAGGCAAGAAGTTTTGTCAGAGAGTCATCACTCCAGGCTGAGTATACATCCAGGGATCTCAAAGATGTATAAGGATATGAAGAGAGTATTTTGGTGGAAAGGCATGAAGAAGGATATTTATACCTTCGTTAATGAATGTGCGATCTCTCAACAAGTGAATGGTGATCAACAGAAGACCGCAGGGTTGTTGCAGCCTCTGGAAATCCCAAAACGGAAGTGGGAAATGATATCGATGGATTGCGTCGACAGGTTGCCAAGGGCTAGAAAAAGAAATGAGGGAGTGTGGGTAATCGTTGACCGGCTGACCAAGAGCGCCCACTTTATCCCAGTTAAGGCAATCAAAACTGCAGCACCTTTAGCATAGATTTTCTTAAAGGAGATCGTCAGGTTGCACGGAGTTCCCACTAGCATAGCAAGTGACCATGACCCAATCTTTATCAGTAAATTTTAGGAAGCTCTGCAGACAGCTCTGGGCATAAAATTGAGTTTAAGTACAGCCTATCATCCCCAGACCGGCGGACAAATAGAAAGGCTGAATCGTATTCTTGAGGATATGTTGAGGGCTTGTGTTCAGGATTTTGATGGATCTTGGGAGGATCATCTGCATTTAATGGAATTCTCGTACAATAATAGTTATCAGGTGAGTATTAAGATGGCACCCTATGAAGTTTTGTACGGGAGACCTTATAGATCACCGTCCTACTAGGTAAAATTGGGAGATTGTCTTGTTCTTGGTCCAGATTTGATTCGGGAGGCATCTACGAAGGTGGAGCTGATCAAGAAGAGAATGAAAGCAGCCTAGGATCGTCAGAAGAGTTATGCAGACAAGAGACGAAGGCAATTGGAATTCGAAGTCAGAGATTTGGTTTTTGTCAAAGTTTCCCCAATAAAAGGAGCAATCAGATTTGGAAAGACGGGAAAGCTTTCCCTGAGATATATTAGACCCTTCCGAGTGCTCGAGAGAATTGATGCTTTGGCCTACAGGATTGAACTTTCCAGACCGGATGGCTGGAATTCACAATGTTTTTCACGTATCTCACCTGAGAAAGTACGTGTACGACTTATCTGCAATTTTGGAACCAGCAGTGTAGGAGGATTTAGAGGTCGAATCGGACTTAACTGTGGTCAGGCATCCAGACAAGATAGTTGGTCAAGATGAGAAGCAGCTCAAAATCAAAGTGGTGAAGCTGGTCAGGGTTCAATGGAGTGAGGATCCCAGAGATTGCACCTGGAAAACTCTAGATAGCATTAGGAAAGCCTA
This sequence comes from Allium cepa, assembly GCA_030765085.1. Lineage (NCBI taxonomy): Eukaryota > Viridiplantae > Streptophyta > Magnoliopsida > Asparagales > Amaryllidaceae > Allium > Allium cepa. The sequence goes on from CM060934.1 coordinate 612,386,162, forward strand.
TCTGGATTTATGTCATGATAGTTAGTAATGTTTGTTGAATGAATTTTTTGTTTGGTTGTTAGTATAAGGCTGATATGTATGCTTGGATTGTTTGAAATAAAAGCTTTTGGATTATCTTTTGCTTTTAAATTTCGGGGACGGAATTCTTTTATGGGGTGACGCACGGAATTTTAGGCAAATAATAATGTGATAATCTTCTTTTACAATTTTTTTTTCAAACAAATAAAATTTGTGGTTGTATATATACGTAGATTTTAAATAGAATTTGAATTTGAATTTGGAATTCAACGGATAAATATCTTAAAAATAAAATTGATTTAAAACTCTATATTTTAAGAACTAGTGTGTGTGTGTGTGTATATATATATGATTATTTATTAGAGTATAATTTGTTTTAAATCATTTTATTAAAGATTTTATAAATATAGGCAAAGGTAAAGTTTCAACATAAAAACATAAAAACACATATTAATATTAAACTAAATAGAAAATAAAATATAAAGTATATAAAAACATATTAAAAATAATTAATGTTTGCACCAAATTTGGTCACAACACTCTTCAGGAGTCTGTGAAGAGATAATAATGAAGAATGTAAATTGAAAATGAGGATTATCTAACAAAAAATCCAAATAACAGTAAAGTAAATGCGTAGACAAACGATTTATAGTGGTTCGGCGTGTTGCCTACGTCCACTGTGAAGTTTTTTGCAGCTTTATTGATTCTCTTTTAATGGTTACAAGTTGTTACAGCAATCAACAAGTTACAACTGGAAATTCGATAGTGACAACAAGAATATGGTGTAGGATGATGGATATCTCGATTCGGCAGAGTCTCGGCGCTTCAGAGTCAAAAAAGATCCCTTCTCTGTAGGCTTTGGGGCTCTATTTATAGACGTAGGAGGCTGAGACTTCGCTCAAATCTCGGGAGACTTTTTTTGGCACGTGAGTGGGCCCACGCAACCAACCTCAGGAAGTTTCGACTCGATACGAAACCATTTCGTATCAATCAAGATGACGTCCAATCGAGCTGAAATTTGGTGTGAACACTCCTTGGCATGTGGGGAATCTCCTGTGAAAATTTTATGGCATTTGGATCAGTGGATCATGAGTTATCATCGATACGAAATGAGTATTCTCGAGTGGCTATTTGGTTCGAATCCACCTCTTCGAATCGATGGTTTCGAATCGATGGTGGCACGCGTCTTCGTGATGACGTGGAGCGCAAACTTTGCCTCGATCCGGTCTTCACTCCGAGTTGACCGCATCGACTACATATATTTCGCCTTGTTCGTATCGTCGGATGACACGTCACCCTGATCTATTGACTCGATGGATTCGAATAAGGCCTCACTGATGGATTCGAACTACTGATGTTCATTGGTTACGAATCAAGTCTTTCCTCGATGGACACGAAACCAATTGATGCGAGCTGGAACCTTTCGATGGATACGAAGTAGGATAACCTAATGGATATGAAATGCTCTGCCCATATGGGTTTGAAGAGAGGCTTCCACTATGGATACGAAGCAATATCCATTGTTTTAGTTGATGGATGCGAAATGCTCTATCTGTCGATGGATACGAAGTTGGGAGATGCCGATGGATTCGAATAAGGAAGTGTTGATCGATACGAATCGCGGCTTTATGATGGGTACGAAGTCCATCGATACGAACTCGATTGATTCAAACACAGCCAAGTTCATCAATACGAACCTGTGCTCTTCGATGGATACGAAACCGCTGGACCCATGATCGATACGAAATCGATCGATACGAACTGGGGCATGATGATCGATACGAAACCGGAGCTTTTTCCTTCAACTTACATCCATCATAACTTGAGCATACGAACTCGGATTGACTTGAAATTTGGAAAGATGGTTCTTATGATCTTTCTTGTCATGTCCTATCGATTGTAGCCTGATCCGGGCTCGGACAAAATTCAGCGATATCCATAGTGAAGCAAAGTATAAGCAATCTTTGAGACGAACTGTCCTTTGTTTTCGATCGATCTTTTGGTATCATGGCTTTGCCAAAAAGTGGGATAAAAATTAACACATGCAAATTAACAAATGTAAGATTAGTAGTATGCAACTTGACAAGTTTCACATTATTTATTTTCTTTTATTTTTAAAAATAATAGGAAAACAAGATTTATATATATCTTTCTATCCTTCTCTTCTCATTTTTCTTACATTCATTTAAAACTAAGACAAAACAAAATCTTCCAATTTTCAAACCAAACTAGAAAATAAAATTATCAAACAACTATCTCAAACTTGTATAAATCAAAGCACAGATTCATCCCAACAAGCTAAAGTAATTTCCAGTTTACAAAGTTTTTCTAAAGATCAAGCATTTCCAGTTCAAAACTTCTCTGTTCAACATCATATCTGGTGAGTAAACAAAGCTTTATTCTGTTAAAAATTGTTGCATGTGATAGATATTTGAAATGATGATGTGATAGATGTTTGCATGAACGTATATTATACTTGCATGTATGCAGATATGAATTTGTTTGAGTGTGCATGTCAGTGTATGTGTATATATATAAGTCTCTATTTTTAATTTACAGACTAAAAACAAATTCAAAATTAAAATCTCTTCCCTCATTCACTTTTAAGTTAATATATATAAAGGAAACTTGTTTGAATTAACCAGATCTAAGTTTTAAAAATATTGTAAGTATAATTAGTCTGAGTATTTCTTGGAAAATTGGAAAATACAGTGGAAACTCTAAAACATCTCAAATTCAAATATCACGATTCTTTGATTCACTTATGTAATCTAAATCATCTTCGAAATCCATGAATTTTAAAGGTAAAATCCAGACTTTTAATTGTTTTGAGTGAGGAATCTTGGGTTGGACGGAGTTTGGTTTTTTGGCATTTTCTGGTGATCGGAATGTTGGGGTCTCGAGGTCATGGCTGATACTTGCCTGGAGGTAGGCAATCTCGAAAAAAAATAATCAGGGAATTTCCTGATCACCGTAGCGGCGGCACATCGTCGAAGTAGGGTTTAAGCCCAGGTTTTGGTCGACATTATTCCAAAGGCTACTGCATCGTCATTGAAGCACGGAGTTGATTGGAGGTAGGGGAATTGGTGCGTGGTTGGTCTGTGAAGCTACGGATGGAGTTTCGAAGGCTTTGGTGGTCAGAAGCGTCAGGTCGAGGTGGTTCTTGGTCGATCAGTTTCGTTATAGTTGTACCCAGGTTGCTCGATTTCATTTTGGTGTTTAATTCGGGGTTCTGGATGATCGAAATGTTGGGAGAGGTGATCAACGACATATTGGAGGCGGTGGCGATGATCGGAGCTGCGACGTTCAAGCGTGTAGGTGCGTGTTAAATGTTTGGTTTGGTGCTGTGGGATTGGAGAAGAAAGAGTGGGCTTTGGTTTCGACTCGAGGAAATGTTGTAGTGGCTCATGAGTGTTGTCGGTAGGTTCGTGAGTGTGCTTTGTATAATAGTTTTAAAATTTAAACCAAATAAAGTTTTTTTTTAAAAGGGAGAGTTTCTTCGATCTAGACTCGGGAGGGTACCGGGTTAGACTCGGGTATATATTTATCACAGTTTTAAATTTTAAATAAAGCAATTTTTTTAAAATTAAAATAAATCAAGTTTTAAACTATTTCTTAAATCAATTTCTTTTATATAATAAATGATTTTAAATATTTGGTTTGAGAGAGTTGTATAATTTATTTAACTTAAATTAATTAATTTAATTCTTAAGTTTATTTAAACTTAAGTTAAATGGTGTAATTAAGTAGTTAATTAAAAGGTAAAATGTTTTTAATTATTAATTAACTTTAAGGTCTTAAGTTAATTTATATGCTAATGATAACTTATTCCAAGATTTATTAAATAAGATTTTAATGATAATTAAGTAATTAATAAAGATAAATGGTTTATCCTAAAATTAATCAAGGTCTTGGGTAATTAAAGATTAATTAAATTAATGAAGTAATTAAAGAGAAATTAATTAATTAATCAGTAATTAAGGATTAATTAATTAGTAATTAAAGATTAATTAATTAGTAATTTAGGTTAATTATTAGTAATTAAAGATTGATTAATTAATAATTTAAGGATAATATATTAATAATTAAAGGGTAATTAATCAGTAATTATAAGATAACTAATTAAAGATGATTAATTAATTAATTTCATTAATTAATTAGGTAATAACCAATGGGTTGTAATTACTTAATGTTAATTAAGCAGGGTTAGGTGATTAATTCATAAGTAATTAATTTATTTTGAGTTAATTAAATTAATTATAACTATGAGATTAATAGATCTTGCTTATGGATGATTGATTGTATAGAATGTTTAGATCGATTAATATTTATAGTATGTTAAGCTATGATGTTCTATGATGTGCAATACTTTGGATATAACTGTGATAAATGTGAGTTATTCATCTGTAACGAATTGCTATGTGAATACAAAGTTCTGAATTGAATTGAACTGCTTTACTTACACAACTTGGCCTTTAAGAAACGTTTGGATTTCGATGAGACCGAGATCGGATATCAAAATTTGTTATCCGAAAACAACATCGATCCAAGTTAAATGATAGGTCCTAAAATCTCAAGTGAAATCGAGATGAAGATTCAGAGTGCAAGGGCTATTTGTCGTTAACTCTGAGGGTGATTCCAAAATAAGTGTAACAGAGACAGTGCCTTCGGTTTTGTTCGAACCCAAAACGAACTTGAATGGATGAATGCTATCAAACCATCGTCATTGGAGGACGATGAGCATTCCAAGATAAGTGTTCTAAAAAGGTAATCATAGCCTCAAGCCTCGTCAACCGGGAATGGCTGAAACAGGGAAGGTGCACGCAAGGCTAAGTGGGTAGCACCTAAGTAGGATAAGATTTTGCCCTGTCTAGAGGTCCCTTTATTCGGCTGTGCGGGTGGTTGTTGGCCACAACCATGGGGTTGTCTTATTCAGACTATCGAGTAAGGTGTAGCTCCAGTTTTGTGTTGTAGGGGATCAGGGTGGATTCTCGGTACAGTGATCTTGACCACATACTGTGACTGGTAGTACCCCAGTAGCCCTGTCATTGTATAGAATCCAATCTTTAATAAGTGATCTCGGATTTGATTGTATACCTATGTATGCTGAAATTTAATGAATGTAACAATTTCGGCTATGTGGATATATATTTGAAAACCCTAGACATTATTATAATATAAATGGATTTCCTATCAAATGGTTTGGTTATCGTAAGGGAAAAACTTGTTCGTGTTTTTTTGCGGAGAGTCTTACGAGATACCTTTTATTTCAAATTTTTTTCAAGTTAAACAACTTAACCATTTACTCACACCAGACCCACGTTTGACCCGGAGTTTATTTCTTTTTTACTTAAACTCTTGGGTACTCAAATTTTTATGAGTAGCTAAGTGATCAGGTTGGCTTGACGAATTCTGGGGAAAAGCTTTGAGCAGGAGACTTGTCGTATCTATATATGTCTATTTCCGATGTGTTGGTATCATTTGACTGATTTTGGAATGTAGTGGATAGACAGGTCTTCACGACTGTCTAATGTGATGTTGTTATAACTGTATTGACTCTAATGTGTAATGAATATGTAATATCTATGTGATATAATATATTTTTCCGTTTCTGCTGTGAGATTCTGATATTGTTTAGTTCTTTCTTTCTTTCTATTCTTTTTCTACCTATTTCTTTCTTAATAATGATACGTCTTTCTTTGGAATAAAAGGCGGGTCATCACACCGGTGGACTGCTGCCTCTTGGGCGTTTGACTGCTATTGACTGACCAGCCTAAGTAAGGTGGTCGACCGACCCTTTGTAATTTTGGCCAATTTGTTTCTTACGTTATTTTCTGATTTGTTACCCTAATTAATTTACTAATCACGGTTAGCGTTAATGTTATAGTTAATGTTACTTCCAGCCCAAGGCACCGTTATGATTAATTTACTAATCACCGTTGAATTTCTTCTAAATTTTAAATTTTAAATTTTAAATTCGTTTTAAATTATTTTAAATTCGAAAACTTTAAATGTCCATAACTTATTCATTTGAATTCCATTTTTAACATGTCATTTATGAAATTTATTGGGATCATCATACATTCAATGGCGCAACATCCGTAACAAAATTATGACATTTACGGAAATTTTATTTTTAGCCTTATTTTAATTATTTAATTTTCTATATATTTTACGAGGTATTACATTGATCTACTCCCTCAATAGTCTTACCATAATTGTATTTGTATGAAAAACAAGTTTAATCATGAAATTCTATTGGAATTATGAGAAAATGTTGCAAAATGAAAAGAGTTTATCAGGTTAACATAAATTTAATCTTAAAAAAGAATTTGTCATGTCAAATACTAAGTATTCTCTTTGCTATATTGAAAAACATCTCTTGCTACAAAAAACAATAAAAATATCAAGGTTACTAAGCATTGGAAAAATTCCTATATCTATCCACTAAATTATATCATTTTAAATAGGTGAGAAAAATAAATCTTAAGATAGAGAATCATTACAATTTTATGGAAAATATGTTAACCCTCCAATTACAAATAATATAACACACTCCGTTTTATCTTTTTGTCCTCATACTTTCATTGAATCAAGAGACTGCGTTTTTTAAATTACGATGTAAATGTAACAAAAAAATGGTTGCAACATTAGGTAACATATGATCATATTGGAATAACTAAATAAAATACTGACTATGTTAACAATGTCAACTTTAATCAGCACTTGTTCCAAAGGAGTATTGTTTTGTATGGTTTTTTCTTCATATATTTGTTTCCATGTTTAGCTTTCTTAATGTTCTTTGAGTACCAAGTTACTATATTTAGTACGTAAAATTAGGGAATTTGGATATAGGGTGTGTTAGTAAAAAAATTCCCTTTTCTTCCCCATTTTATTATATTTTCGCCACCCCTTTCATAGCATAAAAACACATTTCTCTTTCGTCTAACTTTTCTCTTTCATTTCCCTTTCAAAATGCCAATCTACTTTTTTTTTTGCAGAAAATGCACCCTCAATATCTGTAGTAAAATGGTGCTTATATACAATATAAGCATTAGCTATGGTTGAGGTATACATTCAATACTTTTGAGCCTAATACTAGAAAATTGAATACAATGTTCACTTACGGTATAGCTAATGTTCCCTATCATGTTTCCAACCCATATTACTAAAATGTAAAACTATCTAGATCTATATAACAATATGCATTACATTTAAAATTCTTCCTTATCCTATCTCTAGTAAGCGAAGTTTAGTAAAAGAATATATCAAAATATCAAGAAGCATTAGAAGGATTCAAAATAATAAGAAGTTTGCATGTATATACTATTACTATATACAAATATTATGGATAACAAAAGGAATAATATATTGATAACTAAAAGTGAAAGCTGTCACAAATTTTTTATTTTCACTTTCTCAAGAATTCGAAACATATAGTAGGATTGGATCATCAGATTAGTCTTTTGAACAGTAGTATTAATTAATCTAGACTTATTTTAGATTTGGAACCCATTTATAACATTTGAACTTTCTCTATCTGAATCATCGTAGGGGCACTAACTTTCTTGTAAATGTTTATTAAGGGTTTTACATTATTGAAACAATTAATAATGTAGTTTATAAAATATTAATAACAGTTTCTATTACAACTAGATGATTATTCTATAGTACATGACTGATATTTACAGTTAGATTACCTGTAGTCCAAGTAATTATGTAATACGAAAATTGTAGCGCCCCTATTTCTATACCCATACTACCCAAGAGTACTGTGAAGTAATACTGTCGAGAATACGGAGAATGAAATGATATGGGATATACATATGAATATTCTCTTGGACTAATAACCGGCACACACCTCAAATATCAATATAACTTACCATATTCGTACTTGGTGTCGATACATAGAAATAAGCATGTATGCCTCCAAGATGAACACTAGACAATATAATATAAGTGATAGAGAACACAGAGTCAATCAACGCGATAATAATATATATAATATTAAAAATATACATTATCTTTTAATTATATAATACCTAAATCAAATTTTACTTCAACAATGTATTGTTATAATATAATAAAGTCATATCCTCCTTCTATGTCCAAGCATTCTCAACTAGTCAACTTGTCCCTGAACCTGTAATGTCTCGGACTTACCTGAGTATTATAAATAACATACGGGTCAAAATATGTCAAAATCAAGGGTTAATACCTTTAAAATTCAATTTATCAGTGTATATTAATATGATAATACCCATAATGTAATAAATACGGAATTATATATATATATATATATATATATCGAATATTTTACCACAACATCATAAATAATCTGAAATGTATAATATAATTCTAAGTGTCACAAATCATACATATCGATATCATCACCCATCTCAAATCAAATCATAAATCATAAATCAACTATAAATGGTTGAATCATCCAAATCCTGAAATTATCATCAATATACAAAAATAGGATAGGCTACCTATCAAAACATAATAAAAGATACGAGGATCCACCATACTCCGAAAACCAATCCAAATATAATCTCATCTCCTTATATACGGATAAACCAGAATAGTATGGATATAACGGGGACTGACTACATTTTAGTCTCATCCAGTCTCTAGTATAACTAACTCATTAAAAGAATGAGACATTTTTGCAAATCCATTACACACATATACCAAAACTAGATGGGAGACTAATGGTTGTATGCTTGCTCAAGGAACCCAAGTTCTACTGCCGAATGCCTATAGCCTAATCTTTTCCTATAGTCTTTAGTTACCTTGATGGACACACGAAACATATCCACCAATGATTGGTTAACGAGTTGCCTTGGTCACGAACCTGCTTTTTCTCTATAGATAACAGTCTGTTGGCCTAGGTGACACAAGGAGCTATAGGACACCTGCCTATGGGTCACCTAATCTAAGAATAGCTGTACTATCATGGATCTTGGGCACGACCCCACTATAAGGCTGCCAGGACAACCTGGTTTACTCCCAAACCATTAAGGGAGCTGGACACAAGGTGGATAGTCATATAGTACTCATATCCTATAACTATACATATCTCTAATCATAGGCCGACACATGGATCATATAAATCACCACGTGACTACAACATACTCACCGTAGTAAGTATCACATATACACACGTGTATAATCCTTGTTTTGAGTGATATTTACTTACAATGAATATTCAAACAAATAACATAACATCATCTCATACCGCCGCATGTTATTCGGATAATTATTCAATGCTCATAAACTACACTCGATCCACACTAGATATTTCTACATAACAAGTCAATTGAATAACCAAAAAATTATTACTGAAAGTCGCATATCAGATGGTTTTACTAAACCGTTTATTCAAGCTCATCGTCCTAAAGAAATGAGAATTATATATATATATATATATATATATATATATATATATATATATATATATGTATATGTATATGTATATGTATATATATATATATATATGAAAAATAATTATTAACATTGAGAACTATATTCGTTTTTGTACTAAAATAAATGATATGTACATATATAGATTTATAATAATATGAGTTTAAATGTCATAATGAATAGTCAAATATATATATATATATATAATTTAGATATATAATATAATATAAAATACTTCAAGTAAACAATTCAAACGAAATGAAAAACAGGTATTTGGATGTCGGGGATCATAGCTCATATGTCTGGGTACATGTTCCAAGTGTTTAAATCATTATACATATAAAGAAAAACAATGCAAAGGTTTTCTAGACGTTTGGAGGAACTAGGTCAGACGTTTGACCTGAGGTAAATTCAATTTAGAGAGTATCATGTGTAAATTTCACATAACTTAGATGTCTAAACTTTTGATTTAGATGTCTGAATTTATAATTCAGATGTCTGACTACCTGATATAGTTAATTCCTAAGCTAAATTGATTTATCTTCACTTTGATTCTCCTTGTTGTATCTTCTTTTGATTGGGTTTAATGACTACCTACCACTTACTCGCCAACTATATGATTATTCCACCGAATCAAGTCAACATATAAAACTAATTTGCTATAGAAGAGGTGTGATTAATCATATCAAAATATATTTGATTACATGATCAATTGATCATTTAATCAAATTAGATATAGTATTGAGTAAGGAAACTCACCACGACTTGATGATTTATAGCTTCTAACCCTCTTTTATTCTTTAATGCATGTATTCCTCAATTCAATTTGGATGTACAACACATGTGCTTCATTATGATAATTGGTGTAGATATTTAACTTGAAGCTTGATTTTGATTGTCTGAACTTATAGTGTTTTAATTGAATTTATTTCAGTTTTAAGGTGATGAGATATTAGAGGGAAATTCAAATATTTCCATGTATCCAAAATAATACAGTTGGCTTGTATATATAAGTAAGTGTAAAGCCATTAGAGAAAGAAAATTTTAGAACTCATTTTTCATGAAAATGAATTTACTTATTCTCTTATTTTAGGCTAGTCAATATGGGCTTATTTCATTTCTAATCATTTCTTTCTTCTACTTTGTTTACATGAGAAAAATTCGAACACTTTATTAGCGTACATCATACACATGAAATCAAATTGGGTTTGGACTTATGTAATAATAGGCTTTGAATTTATTCCATTTCAATTACTTTCTTTTCCATTCAAAATCATCTCTAAATTCATTTTAATTTTTTTTATCATCATATAATCCTTTTTATCATCTAAATAGATGCCAAAGCATTTATTCAATTACTATCTACTATAAACCTCATAAAGTTTTGTTTTATCATTTTGTTTCAAATAATAATTCATAACCTCACATTTTAAGATAACTAAAGGAAATACTAAATCAACATCATTTTCAAATTAAATTCTTTTTATTGTAATATACTATTTTCCATCCAATTCTCTAATCATCTCTTCGATTGATAATAGTTAATTTAAATAAGCATTTACTTCATTTTATTATTAATTATCATTAATTAATTGCTATTTAACAATGGGTTATTACTGACCGCCATCCCTCCTCCCATAAGGAAATTGTGTCCTCGCAATTCCTACTTAGGAAGAATCTATAACTAGGTAGACATGCTCTTGCCCTCTACACCATTGGTTATGCCATATTCAATACCAAATGATCAACTTGATATTGCTCTATCTTTTCTATTACGAGTTAGCACGAACAATGATTTGCATCAACCTATCAAGCATATAAATAGAGCAATACTAATTAATGATTAGACCCTCCATCGGTGGCATACAAGACTTAGAATATTATCTTCCTTGCCTATTGCTCGTGTTCATTGACTATGAGTTTATATGAAACTCACTTGGAAGTTTCTAATATATACTCAAGTTACTAAAGTATAAAAAATTCCGGGACACTTTGAAGTATTCTCTAAGGTACGAAATACACGAAAACCTTTAACACCGAAAACATCATATCAAAATTTAAACAAATCCTTTAAGGAATAATTTCTATACTTCACAATCTCATAAATAATTTGTATTACCAAAAGCTGATTTTATGAAATATTTCTTTCCTATTAAAAGAAAATTCTTGAAATTTCCATTACTAATCAACCTTTTAAATTTTCATTTCAAAAATTAGAATTGGTAAGGCTTATTAACTAGTAAATAGTAACATAAACCAAACGTGACTTTCTTTTCTTCAAATAAATTACTCATTAATTTAAACTTTATTTCTAAAATTAAACATCTATCTTTACTAAAATAATTATTTTCTAAACAATTATTCAAAAGTCTCCCTTTTGCAAATCATTCTAACAATGCAATTTGCGACTATTACTAGAAAAAATAATAACAACACGCAATTAAAAGAATTATTTTATCTCAAAGCATTTAATTTACAAACTTACTATACCAAGATATTCCTTACTTGCCAAAATATTTTGATTTAATAATTTAATCCAAGTAGAATAGAAATATTATATTATTCCATATAACCCACTCTAATCTCAGAACATTAAAACATCACTTACAGATGCCATATATTTTAGATTTCAGTTACTTTGATGTATAGTTATGTTGCCTTGCCATTTATTTCTTAGTGACTATGTTTTTTGATTGAATGCAATATCGATCATGTGATCAACAATGCCTTGTCATCAACGTCACTTATTCCTTGATACTCGATGGTTGCAATCAACATATGATATATATATAAACATATGAAAATAAATTTATTGTCCATAGACAATTCATTATATAAAATAACACTTCTACATACTCATCTCAAAATATTTGTGGAAACACCATTTAAATAATATTATTTTACTTTATCATAATAATACACACACACACACATATAAATTTTGAAATCTAAACTATTTCAAAACCATTTAATTTTTTTTTTTAAATTTTTCAAAGCTTCTCAGGATCACATAAAACTCTATACAGCTTCTAAAACTTTATAATGCTTCATGTTTGTGTCCCGTCCTAGTGTTTAGGAATTCCTATCGATAACGTTGGCCAACCGCGTCGATCAGAATTCTTAAGCATTCAATGGAGTAAATAACACCAATCTATTTTCCAAACTTGCTTAAATATTTTATATACTTTCTTTTCATAAAATCTCATGTTATAAATAGTCATTCAAATAAATCTTCATCAACTACCTCATCTATGAACATTGATATTATTAAAAGATTTTGCTATGAAAACATTTGCTTACTTTCACAAAATGTTTTCTAATACTATGTATATAAAATTTGAAAACGATAAACTTACTTTTATTGAAATATTTACCAAAACTCTTTTTTAAAACCAATACCAAATTACTTCCAAAAATTCATACATTACACTTTATCAAACAACATTAGACTATCAAAATTACATTACTTAATGACATCTAACTATAAAATAATATGCTATAAAATATGATCTGTAACCACTACAACAAAAAAGACTTTTAACAGCGTTTGAAAAACGCTGTTAAAAGTTTTCACAACGTTTTAAAAAACGCTGTATAACGACATGCTGTCGTTGACCCTAAAGTTTTAACTGCAAAAATATAAACGCTGTCAAAAACCAACTTTCTACAGCGTTTATTAAACGCTGTTAATAATTTTTCTACTGCAAGGTATAAACGCTGTTAATAGTTTTCTACTGCAATGTATAAACGCTGTCGTAGGGATATGCATTTTTTTCCCAATGAATTGACAGCAATGTATAAACGCTGTCGTAGGGATATGCATTTTTTTTCCAATGAATTGACAACAATGTATAAACGCTGTCGTAGGGATATGCATTTTTTTTCCAAAGAATTCAGAAAATGCTCTATACTCAGTACATTACAATTACAATACTTTGTGCAATTCAGTTCAAAAAGTACTCACTCCCCAGTTCAACAATAATACATATAGTACAATTCAATTCAGATAGTACTCACTCCCTAGTTCAACAATAATACATAATACCATATGTAATCCAATTCAGATAGTACTCACTCCCCAGTTCAACAATAATACATATAGTACAAAGTTCAACAAGGCAGGCAGCAACAATACAATATTGTACATAGTTCATAACCTAAAATATCGGCAAGAAAATGAAATATAATATGGTCATAGACCCTAAGTTGCATTAAAACTCTAAGTCAACTGTCATAGAATCACAACGCGTCCGCAAGTTGCAGCAGTTATTCATGATCCAACCAAGCAATTTGCAGGCTTGCAGTAGATCTGAGACATAGGTAAGAAGGCAAGTTCTTAAACTGTGGAATATTTAATTCATCATGACTGATTAGTGGAAGATCACCAACTTTGAAACCAAACTATTTATATATAAAATAAAAGCAAGCAGGTAAAAAAATACGTTAATTTTTTGGAAGGCTAATTTGACGTTGTGCTTGTGTGAGATGCTTTCAATGCTCCACAGAGCCCTAATTTATACATTGTTTTGAAATCCTAACTTGGCTCAACATATAATTGGCATGAACATGCTTAGTCTTTACCATCAATGTCCCGATAACTATACCAAATTCAACATAGCAACTTTAATAACACAACCTACATTTAATTTATGACATTAAAATAGTAATCATTCTTTAAATTTAATAATTGATAGTTAAGAACATAAAGCTTAAACAGCAAACCTGTAGTTAACATTAATCAACTGAAATAGCTTTCGCATTAAAAATCAACTTGGCCCTGAAATCCCAGTAATCCCAATCTTGGCCCTAAAATATCAACTAAGGTCAACACACAGCCAACTGCCCGTTCAACTCAGCCCAGCACTAGTCATAGAAGCATTGAATAAACTCATAAAGACATGGACTTCTGCCTGAAAAGTGAAGACGCAATGAATGGAAATGATAAGTCAATAGAAGTAGATGACAGCAGAATCAACACCATGGGACAGAAAAATACTAGGAAGACAAGAAACGGCCAAATCCTCTTTGAATTTAAGACACTCAATAAGATGACGTCATTGAAAATCATGTATGGAGTAATCTAGTGACTCAAATCAAAAATAAAAGCAGCAAATCAAAACGAACAAGACTGAATGGTGTTACTCCTTTTCCAGAAAATAGGAGTACTTCTACTTCAAATTAATTTAATGGACATGTTAGTTTGGGACATTAGGGGATCAAAGTCAAACTCCCCTTCCAAACAGCTTGGCTTGATGCAGACTATTAGACAAAGTAAATGTTTAATGGTTGTTATTCTTGAGAGTAAACTTTATATATCCAACATGCAAAAAGTGGTAGATAATAAATCCTAATTGAAAGTACTAACGAGGAACGGCTCAAAGGCACAATCATGGTGATGTGGGATCCAATTATTTGGACAAATGATGTAATATTCAAGTGTAAATAATATATCACTTGCCTGCTTCATAATTGTGGAGGATTAAGAATGTTATTTACCTTTTTCTTTGCTCATAAGCAAGCAAACCTGACCTGTGTCAAAAACCTGACCTGTGTCAAAAAGAAATAATGATATTACTTGGCAATGCACAACTATTTTCCAAAATCCATTTGAAGTTTTTCTAGTTTGAGTTTAGTCCATTTCAGAAATGGTGTTAAGTCTAAGTTTCTCTTGCAGAATGAATTGAAAGTTTGTTGGCATCCCCTAATTAGTTATGCTATCTGGAATTAATAGGACAATTAATATGACAAATGAATGTTTAGACGATTTTCAGTTTTGCTAATTTGAGTTCATACCATTCAAAATATGTGTAAAAGAATTGATATTAATAGGAAAACTAATGCATATATCAAATTTTAATAAATATAACGTTACAGTTGATATCTACTAGCTCCCAAACATGCAACAAATATAATACAAGTGCATAGACTAAACACTTATTGCTATTTGAGGCATCAAACACTTAATTCATTTATCGTTTATGAATTCCATTCAGTTATAAATTAATGGCTTGTTAAGAACAATTAATCTATCAGTTATAAATTGCATTCGATCAACGTTAGCATCTAAGGCATCTAAACCCTTATTTCTCACTATCAAACACCAACAACGATGAGAAAAGATATTGAGTGGGAATTTAAGAGGATTCTTTGTAGATTAATGAACCAATCCCAATTAAAGCTCCTTAAAAGCAAAGACAACATAAAGAGTGGTAGAAAGCATGCTCCCTACTTGCCGAGCACCATGAATAAAACTAGTCTAAATGTCACATCTGTTTTATGAAGGGAAGAAAAAAAGAATTATTATTTAAGAGGGTAGTTTTACAGTTTAAAGTATTTAGTTTCCAAATAATCAAATACCATTGATAAAATATCTCTTCCACGTTGGTGTCAAGATCACAAATGATATTTACTTCATCATACCGTAAAAAGAAATGCTTACAAATTTTCATGAAAGGGGCGAAAATTTTCCAAACAATCAATGAGAGATCGTTTAAACTTGCAACGTCAAACTAGTTTCAACTATAACGATTGAGACATAATACCCATGAAAAGATGGTTTATGGATTGCAAGGAAATTAAACTTATGTCATATGCTAGTTTAGAAATTCTTTGCTTTTGATGAATATTACTGTATGGACCATAGCACAATAAAACCTATAAAACTATATATTTCATTTACATATGAACAAAGATACTCCAAGTTTTGTTATTTTTCAACATGGCAAGGATCAGTTCACACAATAAACTGAGAGATATTTCATAAGCTTTCCTTTACCAGGGAGCAACCAAAAAAGAAAGAAAAAGTAACATGTACTCCCAACATTTACTCCAAATTAAGTCATATTTCTATAAAAAAATTATATATATGAAGCTCAACAGTTCAATGCCAAATTTAATTACAGTTTTAATTGAATAAAAATGGTTTGGGTTGTTTAAGATATACTTATTAAATAATTGAAAGTACTCTAGGAAAAAACATATGATATTAGAGGATGTGTTCAGTAACATGGAAGGACATTATACTACACTAATAATCCAAATTATAATGTTACTACCTATCAATGCTATATAATGAACTGTGTGCAAGTTCACACTAATTTCCTAAAACCAATTAAATAGAATCCAAAGTTAGCTTTGATGGAAATCACTTTGAAGATTCAGCATTAAGTTCAAAATCTCTCTGTAGACTAGATTAACATAATTAATTTTTTATTAAACTTGGCTAAATTCTACAAATTTATTTAATTTAGTCGGATGTTTATAAAACTTGATTAATTTATTCTCATCACTAGACTCATAGTTATTGTTTGCTCTCAATTCAAATTAAGTAGGGAATATCCAAGACATGTAACATTGGGATTTTTCTCAGGTCATTAGAGCTGACATGCTTTTTTCAATTGGTATAATGTGTATAGAATGTTATCACTATCCACGTTACCAAATTTAGGTACATGCAGTGGTTGCAGGCAGAAGAAAATAATGATCATAAATAGATATTTACAGTAATTCTATCATAAATAAATTACAACTTGTAACACAAACGATCTTTATATATAGTTTTATAGCTAAATACATAGGAAAACATAAGTGTATAGTTATATACTTAAAGACATCTTTCTTAAGGAAGCAGAAGATCATGTAGGGTAAATGGCTCTTTTGGGAGAGGAATGAGTAATGTAAAAATAGTCGTATATGAGCTAAACTATGTACACCTAAATCTAAATAGAGCAATAAATTCAATAGAGACGGTATTAAGAGGAAGAATAAATATAATTATTTCTAAAGCTATGAAGCGCCTAAAAAAAGAAGCAAAAAGAGTTAAAGATTAAAAATATGCTAAGTACAACATGTATAACATTCACCTGAGAGTAGAGCTAGCCATTCCGATCCTCTAATAAAGTGAGGCTAAGTACAGCATGTTCGAGTTGAAAGCACCAGTCCATCAAACATTGGTTTTGCAGTATGGCTGCTGAGTGGAGATGGATGTGAGAACGCGCATCGTGGAGTTGAGGCAACAGGATTAGCACTTACTGTAGTTGAGCATTACAAACATATGTGTACTACTCTAGAAGTCTTTCCATGAACTATTCAAGCAACAGGATTAGCACTTACTGTAGTTCTAATTAAATAAATACAACTACACTCATTGTTGCATAATACAAATAAACCATTAAATTGCACAATGATACCTTATAATTCAAGCACTTCATTTGAAATAGCCTACTAAAATTTTATTTGAGCTTGTTGAATTACGTTGCATAATGTAGTATGTAGAGTAGAGTTTATTTTAAATCAGTATAAAGAAATAAATAGCAGAAAATCTATCAAAACCTATCAATTACGTTGCATAATGTAGTATGTAACCCAAACAAGCTTTAATGCTTCAAATCTATCAAAAAAATCTTCAGGAAAACCTGAGAGATAGAACATAGTTTAGCACAAAGGATACTTCTAGTTAGAAAATGTAAGCATAAGATTGCAATAAAGTAGAATTTCTACTCCTAATATTCCTTCATTTCTTACGCACTCTCTTTGCTTTGCCGGAATTCTCGAGAGCACTCTTTACATGCTTTCTTGCTTCTTGCGATTAAAGGGTGAGGTGGAACATGGGTGGTTTTTACAATTTATGTGAAGCTGCTATCTTGCTATAAAGCAAGAAACAAAAATGTTATAACTTATATATGAAATAAAATGATAACTTAACGTATGTGATACAAAATAGGGTTATAGTATATTGAACAAAATCATACAGTATATTAGCGAGTAATATGTTAAAAATATGACAAAGTGCTTCATTTTTAAAAAAAAATGAAAAACCATTTTACTTCAAGTAAAATGACAGCCATCTTTCAAAATTTAAAAATAAGAATGATAAGCCTTCATTGTTTTCTTTTCACCGACTAAAGTAATCTAACTGAAATTCAAATGGGCTTCTTATCAAATACAGTCGACTAATTCGAACACAATCACATCATGTTAAATAATAGAGCGCAACAAAAACTCATCTTTGTAATGTGTTATTATGTCTTTCCCTAAATATTGTGTACAGAAAAAGAAGTCCACTATAAGTGCACACTTATGTTGCTTTGTTAAGTTTTAGGTGCATATAAAATTAATAAGGAAGACATCAAACATCTTTGCCTAAGAAAATCAACAATAACTTCTTTGAAAAAAATAAAAATTATTCACGGCCTATTTGAATCTATAGTCTTAACAAATATTCATTGAGCTCTCAAAATATGCGCTCAGCCAATTTGAACACGTATTTAATAATTGTACAAATAAAGTTTAATGTTATGGTGATTGGATCAGATTTTTCATTCCTTAGAAGCAAAATAAGGTTAAAACACTTACTAAAGGGTTGATTTTATTTGAATCACCACCAAGTCTGTTCATTGCATCACGCATGCATGCGAGATCAACAACAGCTGGAACACCCGTGAAATCCTGTTAAACAAAAAGGAAGGACAGCTAAGTAAATAAATATTCAGCATATGTGCAAGGCATGCCAACCAAGTTACATAAATTATACACCTAACATATCATAGTGTAAATAAGTCAACTACTATGTATTTAAGTAGCATTTTATTATTCATTACGAAAGAAGCAAGTATTCAACATAAAAATACATTAAAGACAAAAAACAGTTCCTTTTGTTAAAAGCATCTTCTATTTTACAAGCTCGGATGTATAGCATCGCATAAGATCCAACAGAAAAATAAAAGAATAATCCTTCACCCTTTTGTTGTTGCGAGGGCAGTTCAGAAGTTATAAACCTAACTTCAGTAATAGAAATTAATTTGTAAACCTAAAAAGGGGAAGGTTAGATGAAAGCCTTCCTACTACGGTTCTGCGCTATAAGCAGGGTTCTACCTTATATATCCCTTTACTCGCTATCAAGCATCAAGTAGAGTAAAAAGGGTGTAAGTCCAGATTCCCAGATACAACATAACTAACTTCCAAAAAATCACAGATTAACACCTGAAGCAAAACTCTGGCAGGCTTAAAAGGAATCTCCACTTGTTTAGGAGCAGTATTCTCCCAATCCAAAATCTTCTCCACGTCCTTCTCCGTCACTTGAAACCCATCATAATTCCTGATTGCCGATTCCAACAGAATCCTTATTGAGTAAGGCAACCGGTCTGCGTTTGTTTTAAATTTTTAGTAAGAAATAATAGCAGGATAAGTAAGTTTAGAAAATGAATTCACTAGTCAATAAGCAAATCAAACTCACCAATTCTAGGATCACTAAGTGCTGGCAAGCTATAATATTTCCCAAATTCACCTCCACCAGGCTTTGACAAGGCAGTCAATATACACTCGTAAGCATTTTTAGTGGCTACGGAATCAAACAAATCGATTTTAGGGTATAAACGTTTATTGAATTTCGAATTCAATACTTTCTTGGAAAGGTTTTTTATAAACTTCAAACCTACATACAAAGTCGATCTGAGGTGCCCTTTGTACCTGAGATGGAGACGATTAGTTGAAATGAAATCCGATTGTGAATCCTAATCCGACTGTATGTAAAAGGCATCGACAGAAATGATTAGTTGAAAAAAAATCGACGATTAGTTGAAACACGTACCCGAGATGAGCAGCTAGCAGTGACGTTTCAGAGTCGACATCGAAAGAGAGGTGAAGGAAGATGCATGAACGATGAGGGCAGTGACGAAGGGAAACTTCGGTGATTGGAAGAGAGACTTAATTTGCTCTGGGTTGTGAAGGCGGTAACGAAATGAAAGAGCGATAGAATTAATTGGGGAAAGCGGGAAAAAGCAGGCGGCAAATGATAATTAGGTTTTCCTCAGCGTTTGGGACGGAAACATTTTCCCTCCAGAAACTCTATGACCGCATTTGAAGGAGAAACGCTGATATTGGATGCTGTTGATAGTATGTTTTCTTGTAGTGAACGATCTCGATTTTTAAGCTAAATTTAAATTGTTGATTAATTTAATTTTTGAATTTAATTGTAAATTAATGGTGAGTCAATTTGAATTTTTTTTCTAAATTTTATAAAGATATGTGTTTGGTTTGTGTTTATATATATATATAAATAGAAATTTGAGATTTGGATTTGAAACAAATGATAATATATTGAAATTTAAATTGGACTAAAAGAAATTTATATAATAAGTATGATTTCGAAAATGAAAATTTTGAAGTAAGTATTTGTTAATAAGAATAAATATCTTAGAAAATAAATTGGATTTAAAAGTTATATTTTAAAACTTAATAAGAATTTTTTTTCTAATTTTAATAGATGTAATTTGTATTTTGAAAGTTATATTTTAATTTAATATGGTAAATCTCTAAGAACTATTTAAAGAATAAACTCCAATATATATGTATACATATTTATTTATGTATGTATATTGGTAAATACTTTCTTTTAAAATTATATATACACACATAAGGAAATATATTTCATAATTTATTTTAACATAAGGATTTAAAACTAAAAATAATATATATAAATGTATGAATGTAAAATAAATATGAATATATTTATGTACTAAACTAAATTAAGTTTAAATGTCAAAATTATAAATTGAATTCAAACAAGGTTTAGAAACATAATTTGTAAATAAATTAGTGGAAAAGGACTCTACATAATTTTGTTTAAATTCAACAAGTGTTAAAATAAATCACAAGTGTAAACTAAGTAGCATGAAGATTTACAAGTGGCAAATTTTTTAAATTTAGTTTTACTAAATATAAGAAAGAAGATCAAAACTAGGCTTATCATATTCTTCATTTTTTCAACTAAGTTTTCTTCTTTCCTTATCAAATATGGAAAAAAATAAAATCATATCAAAATTAAAGCAATCAAGTTTTGAATCAAATCCAGATCAAAGAAGAAATAAAAGTAAACCTGTAAAAGATCAATTCATCACTGATTCAATGCAAAGATTAAAAGGCAAGAAGCATCTCAGTTTAAAACATCACAAGTCTGAAAGCTTCAACCTGATGCATGAAAATGCATCTCAAAACTTAGGCATGCAAGATTCAATTCAAAACCTGAAAACATCAAAGTATAATGAAAAGAACAGGTAAACTCTATACTCTATAGTTTGGTTAATTTGTAATTTTGAAATCAAGCTGTAACACAAATTCTGTCAAATTAAATAAATTGCAGGAAACAAAAAAAAACAAAGATTAAATAAAAAAATGTGTAAAGGCAAGCATTTGTCTCTGCCTTCAAACATTAAATTCCAGGTGAGCAATTTTAGCCTTGAATTTGTTCTCTGTCTTTCAATCATATAGGTGAGCCACACTTTTAATAACTTAAGTTTTAAAACTAGTTGCATGTTAATATCTGAAAAGTATATCTGTGTGAATATTTATATGTGCATTGTTCTGTGAAATTTGGTGAGGTATGATGCCTGCATGTTGATAACCTGTAATACACCTCTGTATTTAAGATTTTAAGCTCATGCTTCACTTCCAAAAAATCATTTCTTCTTGATCTATTGGTTATTAGGACTTGGTATCTTAACAGGATATGTTTGTTTGATCATTAAGTAAATTTTAAATTTTGTATTTTAGTTAAATATAGCAGAACTGTTCGGTAAAAACCTAAGAATAGTTAATGATTAACATGAGTGAAATTTCAGTCATCTTAAATTATTAATTTAGGGTTATAACTTGAATTCTTATCTGAAATTAGGATTTTTAAAACTAAATTCACATTTTCTTGTTAAGTATTGATTAGGCATTTCTGGTTTGATTGTTTTGGGAATTTTGGGTTGCCTCTGGTAATCCAGTTGATCTGGGAGTTTGGGGTCTTCACTGGAGATAGTGAGATGATTGGAGAGTATGGCAAAAATGGCAGGTGGATGGTCACTGGCCGGTGGTGACGAGGGTTGTTGGATTTTATTCCTAAACCTAGTTTTGGGTCTGGGTTGAATTTGGGTATGTTTGTATTCTCTGGTGCATCGAGTTGCTTGGGGTTTTAGAGGTGGCTAGAGGGGTGGTAGAGAAAGCTATGGCAGGAGGTGGTGGAACTCCGGTGGTTGGAATTGGGAATGCGGCGAAGTTCCAGGTTTTGGATGATGTGCGGTGTCGAGTTCCAGGTTTGGTTTGAATGCCTGAATTTTGATTTTTGAGGAGAAATCAAAGTGTGGTGATTGAGGTGGGATGCTTTGGTGATTGATGACTTGTTTAAGCCATCATAATTGATCGGAGTCTGGTGGATGATCAGTGCATGTGCACTGTGCAACAAGTTCTGATGAACTTTGGATTTTTGGGAGTTTTGAACTCAAATTTACTCGAGTGATTCCAGTGTTTACTCGAAGTAGAAGAGTTTGTGACTCGAAGTATATTTGTATTGCCTCGGATTAGTTGTCTGGTTTTGGATTTTTTTGAAACCTGACTATAATTTGAAAATTTAAGAGCAAATTTAAATGAAGTTTAAATTGGTGAGCCAGATTTAGTAAAGTTTAAATCCAGTTCGAAATGTGGATTCAAATTCACTTTTGAATCCCAATATGAAATAAAATAAAGTTTAAATAATTTAAATGTTTGGTTTCCAAGTTAATAAAAACCTGACAGTTTTCATATTTTTAAATTTAATTTAAAATCTGAAAATAGAATTTAAACTGGGCTTAAATTCAAAGTTAAGTTCAATTTTCAAATAAACTTTTAGATCTTAAAATTTTAAAATGAAATTTGGGTTTTAAATTAATGTTTTAAATCAAGATTTTAAAAAAACAAGTTTTTAAATCAAAAATTAAAATATGGATTCAAGTCTCTTTGAATCCAAATCTGAAAATTTAAATTAGTTTTAAATCTGAATGTGTTTAAAACAAGTTTAAATTAAATAGCTTTTAAAAGTATATTTGTTTTCAAACAAATGTTTAACTTGATTTTGATAAAATTCCTTTATAAAGATTTTCTTAATTTTGAGTGAAGAGTTAAATAAATTGTTTTAACTTGAATTTGCAAGATAAAATGTAATGTATTTTTAAAGCTTAAATTTTAAATAAAAAAATTTAAGTAAATTAGTTAGAACCTTTTCTTATACAGGGTTTTAAGTGGATATTAAAATTTGGTAAATGTTTAAATATATAATCATTTTGAATCTTAAATTAAAAATGGAATTTATATTTAAATTTAAAGTGTAATGTTTAAAATACACTTAAATGTTAATGAAATCATTAATAAAGAAATTAATTATCTTTGAGATAATTAAGATAATAAAATGATTTAATTAATAAGGTAATTAAAGAATGACTTATTTAATTTATAAAAAAAATTAGATTAATTTATAATTAGAAATGATTAATAATGATTAAATCTAAGATAATTTCTTAAGAAAGTAATTAAAGAAATTTTATTAGTTAATGAAGAAAATTAACAAAGGATTATTAAGTATTAATTAATGTGATTAATTTTAATAATTGATTAGATTAATTAATTAAGATAATCAATTGTAAATTGTTAATTGCTTAATGAAAGTAATTAAGGGAATAATTATTTATTGTAATTAATTTTGGATATTGTTATTTATTAAAGTTGATTAAGTAATTAGGGATAATCATTTATTGTACTTAATTAAGAATAATTAATTAAGTGGTAATTAATTAAGAGTTGATCAACTTATTAAGGAATAAATTAAGGGAAATTAATCGAAGGATAATTGAATAATTAAAGGTTGAGTATTTAATAATTAAAGGTTAATTCTTTAATAATTAAAGGTGGATTAATTTAATTAATAAATGATTAAAAGACAATCAATCAAATGATTTGAAATAAATTAATGTTAATTAACCATGATTGATGACTTATCTGATTTAAATAAATCAGATAATTAATTGAGCTTATTTATGGACGACTTTATTCTATTGAATGCTGTATTGGATTGATAACACTGTTATGAGATTGTGATACTTTGTAATATGAATTGCTTTGTGCCGAGCTGTTATATCTGTGATGAATATACTGTTGTATTAATTTGAAGATCCCTTTTTGCCCGCAAAACGGCAATTAAACTTCGATGCGATAGGGAGTCGGATTCCAGTTGGTTATCGGAAGCCCACATCGAATTGTAATGATGAATCTTTGTGATTGATAAATTTATTTTATCTGTGGAACTGTGAATAAAGATAAGCATTATGGGTTATACCGCCTATCGATATTGATTGAATCTGTGATGATGATGTTGCACTATTGTGTATAAAACCACCGGACTACACTATAGACACACAAATATGGATTTCACGAGGAAATCGGTTAAGTCACAGATTTTTGAAATGGTTTTAAAAGTGAATTTTGAATTCAAATGGTTTGGAAATGCAATTGGGTTGAATATGAAAAGTTTTGAAAAGGGGTTTTTGAGGATAAAAGTTATTTTGAATAACCTGATAAAGTTTTGAAATTTAAATAGTTTGAACTAAATTTGAATTCAAGGTTTGAAATTGAAATTTGTGTTTGGAGATTATAGTTTAAAAATGTTATAGAATTTTATAATGTGTTTATATGGATTTTAAACCATTTTAAAACATATTGTTTTGAGAATTTGAATTCAACCCAAGTTTTATACTTGAAGGGTTTTAACTTGAGCAAATGTAATCGGATTTCCCCGAAACGAAAACCACTTGTTTTCAAATAATAATAGCTTTCATTTAAGGAAAGGATTTCCAAATTAGGTTAAAATTTTCAAGTTTGAAATGGAATCGAAATGTTTTGAAAGCTATGAAATGAGTCTTTGATTCAAAGACCGGACGAGTTAATCCAACTTGAATTGGAATTGTTTTGAAAGGCTATGAATGAATCTTTGGAAACAAATTTTGAAAACTATAAGTTAAATCTTGATTTAAAGATTTAACGAGTTAATCCAATTGAAATATAAATTGTTTTGAAATCCATGAGTGGATCTTTGTGAATGCGGTGAACTTTGTGAATTAAATCTTTTGTTTAAAAGATTAAAGTGTGGAAATTGTTTAAACCATTGAGGGCTTTTGAAATAAATCTTTTGTGTTTAAAAGATTGGAAATGATAATTTGTTTTAACCATTTGAATGAAAGTTTTTGGACTTTAAGCTGTGATTTAACTGAGATCCCATATCCATATGCTTTTAAATATTGCGCTCATTATTCGGTTTAGCCGGGAGAGGACCTGGTGTCATATAACCCATTCCGAATAATGATACGACATTACGGATAGCATTTGAAGACCGGTGGTGAAGACCGGGTATTTGCGAGAGCGATAAGATGACCTATCGATTGTCTCTGTACTGAGTCACGCCAGTATAGAGATTCCCTAAGTTATGGGAAGTCCGATCGGAATTGTGAATACCGGGATTTGCAAGGGCTTCTTCGGAAGTGCCTTCGGTTCTGTTCGAAGCCGGAACAGACTTGTATGGATTGTATGTCTGACATTACAAACTGAGATATAAAGCTGATTTATTTCAAATACATATCTGTTGGTGGCGGAGAATTCATTCTCTCAACTTAACACCCTTCTCTGAGACGTACGAGCTCAGGCATTATGTAGTTGAAGGTTATCAGTGATGCACTCCCAATTTGGTAGTGTGGCATGTTGAGTGCCGCTGATCATTTGTTAATCGAAGCATGGCTTTGTGAAAAAGCGTAGCTCTGTGGACTAGACTACATCGAACCTCACAACCCGATTATGGTCGAAACAGGAATCGTGGCAGCAAAGTTATTTGAGGGTAGCGCCCTCCGAGGGTATGTCCATTTCCTTCTGGATTATAAGTGGTATCATGGTATGTACCCAGATACTTGCTTTGTGGTTGCTGCAAACTTATTGTTTTGTGGTTGTCGGTTGGGATGCGCTTCAGATAAAGGTTGGTAACGACCGGGAGGTGGCATACTCGTGTCAGTAGTTACCTAGTTACAGAGGTAACCCGGCCTTGTGTAGCAGAGATCCAGTTAGGGTCCGGGGACGTCCCTCCAGAGGCGTTCCATTTTATTTTTATATGGGAAGTTCCTTGCCCGACCATTTGTTGGAAATCCAATCATCCAAATACGAGCCCTTTACAGTTTTAGTTGTAGAACCTGCCATCTACTTATGGTGGCGCCCCACTGTTTGGATGGTAGCTATAGTAGGCATAGTACGAAATGTCTATGCTGGCTAAGATTAATATTATACTTTCGAAATGTTTTCCACTATGCACTTATAGTAATAATACCAAAGGATTTCGCGTATCAAGCATTTTTGACTATCATAAGAAGAAATCTCCTTCAAGTCTGCTTTTGCATTGTGTGTGTGGTGGGAGGTCTTATGGTAGTTCCATTTTCCTAAAAGCATTGCGGATTTCAAATTTCAAATTCTTTTATTTGTTTTAAAGATAAAAACTATTTTGTTTGCTCAAACCAGTCGCACGACTGACCCGGAGTTTATTGTTCCTTTCCTAAACTCTAGGTGCCCACTATTTTCCACACAGGCAGTCTAGAGTTAGGTTTTTCAGATAGTAGATATAGATATCGATTTGATACCCTTCAGCATTCTCTTTGGAATTCTTTGGAGTCTTTGGATTTATGGACGACTGACCATGCTCATCTTGGTGCAACGTGATTGTGGTTCAAGCTGGTGGTTTGGAGTTTTAGCTTTGGAGCATTGGTTTGGAGTTATCTCTTGGCTATTTATTTTTCCGCTGCTATATCATATTATTATTCCACTGTAGCATTCATTATCTTGTATCTTTGATATTGATTCATATTGTATCATTGTTGTATCGAATGTTGTATATCAATGATATTTTCTTTTCTTCCGCTATGTTGTTATACATAATGTGTATAAGCTCCGGCGAACCAGATTCGACATTTGGATCTGCGGCATTCGAATACGAGTGTCGTATTCGGTGCCGATTTTCGATGGTCGAGCCAGGGTCCGTCACATGATCTCTAAAAATCCTAGTGGTAACTTTACCATCTAAGACAACGTAAGGTATTGATACCAAATATTACAAATTTGATGTAAGAAATCGTTAACTAATAAACATACATAAAGACAAACAATTGATACACCCAACAAAAAATAATTCTTCAGATTTCATTGCGCACTCTAATCATTAACAAATAAGAATACAATAATTTTTTCCCAACCACCATAGGTCATCATTTTATATTTCATCTTCGATAAATAGTTGTAAAATAAAATAAAAATATTATCTTTTTAAAATACAAATACACTCCTAGATGAATATGCCAATAATCACCATAGAATAAATAATACATAAACATCTGTAGTCTTATTGTAACGATCTTCCTTTCTTAAAGCTAAAGACAACGTTTAATACATCCTCGGTATTCATGTGCTGATTTTTTAAGTGTCCGAACGACATGTTGTTTGGGTAAAGAAAAAGACAGACCATAATCTCATATCATGACGAGGAATATATAATATACACATGTAACGACCTGTATTTTTGATAATTAAAAATATTAAATTTAATAAGCTTTTGGAATTTAATTGTAACAATCCACCTTTTTGGATAGTTTAAATTGACAATAAAGCACACGTGTCAAACTCAAACCATCCAAAGGGAGGATTGTTAGAGGTGAATAAGAAAAAAAAGAGAAAGAAACATCAAAAAACATAGAATCTCACAGCAGAATGACAAAATATAATAACCAAATAAACAGTTCATGAAGCTGTTTTACAAATAACATTTGATTACACTTTTACAATACAGAATATGAGAAAATACAACAGAAATAAATAAATAATGCAACAACATGATGCAGTGGAAAGAATATAATAAATAATAATAGTATAAAAATCGCCATCTTCATCCTCTAGAAAAGTAGTCTTTGATACACTGAAAAGCTCATATTGGCCGGAGCGAAACGAAAGACAAAACATTTGATTCGGAACTAAAAGATCATATGTATGTTAAATCAACTATAAATAAATATGAGTGCAACAATGTCAGAGATGTTTATGGGATTTGACATCTCCTATCCAGTGTCAACATGAGTGCAATAACTTAAAAGATGTTTGAGATTTCCGTCTCTTAAGAATCAGTTAAACTAACTACATACATGGTACAATATGCTATTATAATAGTGTCTACAGTAAAGCAAAGGATTAAAATAGCATTAAGGCGTTACCCATATTCCCCTTAACACATTTTATGTAATGTCGTAGTCTATACAGATACTGTAAACTCCACCGTAAACTGTGGGCTTTAAGGGATCATTCCATAAGTACGACATAAACCAACCTCGTAGAAAACGCGATAAGGCATGTGACAAGGCACGTGAGGCAATGCCTGGGTAATATTCTACCATTTATACTCCCAAACTTATGGTAACACATAGCAACTACTACCACCCACCTCAGAACACACTTCGTTATTCAAAATCAAGGGGTGGCCAACAAATCAATCACAAAGTCATAATATAGTTTCGAAGAAATGCGTCCGATAGGAGGTGCGACCTCACTTTGCCCGGTATAACTCCTGTTTTAGCCATATCAAGCTGACTCGTGGGAGTTAGTGCTACGTAAATACCTCATACATAATCGTTCACCAAACCATCCTACTTCATTCTGGAATCTCCACCTCGTATACAATTGTTAAAGTGGTTTTCGGTATTGGCAGAGGTATGACAATATCTGATTCCGGTCTCTTCAACAACCAAACGCTTATTTAACACCAGTTGGTTCTTTTACATTTCAAAAGTCAATTCATAATTGATATCAAAATATCATATTCGATTCAAACATATCACTTTTGAAATCATATTCACTTTCAAAATCAAATCGACAAAATGGGTTAAATCTAATTTCAAAATCATCATATTTAATCAAATATGTCATTTCACCAAAAAATATTATACAAATCCCAAGTTAGGTTATAACATCATTTAACCATATGCGCTTTAAATCAAGGATTTAAATATAGCAGTCCAACCTTGGACCATTTTATTTTTAGAAAATAGTTTAGATGGTTTTAAGATAGTTTAAATAGGTTTAATATTTTAAAATAGTTAAAATAGTTTGAAGTAAATTAAAATAATTAAGGTGGATTTAAGATAGTTTATATAGATTTAAAATAGTTTAAATAGATTTAAAAAAAATTAAATAGATCTAAAATCAATTAAATATATTTAAAATAAATTAAAATGGTTTAATTAGCTTAAATAGGTTAAAATATATTAAAATAGATTAAGATAAATTAAATAGTTTAAATTGAACAAAATAGTTTACATTAGTTGAAAATAGATTAAATTAGTTTAATAGTTTGAAAATAATAAAATTAGGATTTTTAAAATGATAAGTCTTTGAACAGTATATATTAAAATAATTAAATTTGAAATTGATATCAAAATAAACAATTTCTTTCATTTTAAGACATTTGGACCATATCCAGATTCAACAAACTAAAGTTTCGTTCAATTCAAATTCCCAGAAAAATCATTTCAATTTATATCAATTTCAAAATCATGTTTGAACTAAAATTTTAAAGAATTTAAATTTCATATATTTCAAAGTTTAATTATTCAAACATTTCCAAAAACTCTGTTTCGATGAATTCCAGTTATATTTCAAATTCAGCTTTAAAATTTCCATTTTTATTCTTTTAAACAATTCATTAAACCAACTCCAATTTAAATATTTAAACTTGGATTTTTGAAAATATTCCAGTTTATATAAACTAATTTTTTTAAATATCATTTAACTGAATTCAAAAATTAAGGATTTAAAAATCAATTAATTTAACCAATTCCGTGTCTGCATATAATTTTCTACCCTGTGGTCAAGTGTTACGGATATATATCATTTTAACCCACAATAATTTAAATTTACGGGTATATATCATTTCAACCCGCAATCCCGAGTTAAAATTGAAATCCATAAAAGTGCTTAAGTTTATCATTTCAGTTCATAACGATTTTTCCTATCTATAAGATCGTTCGGGTATGTATCATTTCAACCCATAGTAATTTTTCCTTACAACAAACTAAGCAAATTTGCAGTGTGATAACAGTATATAAATATAACATCTAGTTATCCAGTATCAACAATTAAACATCCATCACAATCATTATTCAAATCAACCTATAAATAACAACAATTGACTGGTTATCATTAATAGGTATTTAACATGCAATTTAAATTCAATATTAAATTAAATGGTAATTTAATTCAATAAAATTTAGATTTAACTGGCATCACAAATTAAAAATACCAAACAATGATCAATCAACTTCTAATCACACCATAAATTTGATTTAAATAACATAAGACAATTAGTAGTTGCGAGTGGGATAAAATACTCACCTTTCATTTCAAATCGATTTAAAATCTAAATTAAGACCCCAATTTGAACAGTCTCAGAATTCGTTTGAACCAGTTCGATGATGTCTGAAATTTTGATACGATTGCAGTGGAATAAACCACGCCCAAATCCGAGTTCATATGAAAAAATTATTAAGGTTAGAATGTTTTAAAATTAAATTTAAACTAAAAAACAAGACAAAACATACCCAGCCACATCACCCCACTCTTATGTTCAAAACCCTAGAACCCATCACAGTAACGCATGCTATCTCAACCTAGCCGCCGCCTGTATCATCGTTCACCACACCGCTGATCTAGGTAGCCTCACCACCAATCAACGCGCCTCAACCAGATGAACGCCGCGACCTCCCTTTGTGTTCGCCACTATCTACGATCTGAAAAGTAGAGTAGCTGCCATCGTGGGTTTTAGACCCTAACTGATTTATGTAGGCCGATCCAACCACCCAACAACCAAGA
The DNA here is from genome assembly GCA_030765085.1 of Allium cepa. Lineage (NCBI taxonomy): Eukaryota > Viridiplantae > Streptophyta > Magnoliopsida > Asparagales > Amaryllidaceae > Allium > Allium cepa. The sequence goes on from CM060934.1 coordinate 612,417,335, forward strand.
AAACACTGCCGATGCACTCCCCACGTCACTCTCCACAAATCGGTATCCTCCAATCAACGATCCATCGACGATGATAATCCTCCAAATGAACGGCGGAGAATGATTTGGCCAATCTGGACAAACCAAAACCTAATTGTAAAAATGAACAGCAGAATTGAGATGCGCTCATCGAGAGCTTTGAATCGGTATAAATATGATAGGGTTTGGAGAGTTTGAATTCCGAATTTGATTATGATTTTGAAATTGAATTGGGATTTAGGGTTATATATTCTGCGTTGAGAGGGAGGAACTTGTAGAAGTAATAGTATGTACACAAATTAGAAATGAGAAATAACTAGGGTTTATTACCGTCTATATATAGGCAGAGCTGAAATAAATATAGATGGACCAAAACGATTTGGATCAAAATGACGAGAATGACCCGAAAAGCCCGTTTTGTTCCTGAAACGAAAATAAGTTATCCCATATATCAAAAGAGATATTTTCGATATTTTTAAACTCAATGGAACAGTTTTCAAGTCCTAATTCCATCATATGAAGAAGTTAACATTCAAAATCAATTTATTTCAATTGGATTTAATTAAATTGATTTCTGTGCGTTTTGAGCCAGTACGATCAAACAATAAGTCCGATTGCTATGAAACTTGAAACCTTACAATAATTCACTATTACGGATTCGATGAAACTAGATTCATCAAAATCCAAGACAGTGGCCAAAATGGCTATTTTCACGTTAAATAAATAATAATTATTAAATTAATTAAATCACTTTTCAATTCAATCTTTATAATTAACAAATTTTAACATTTCCAATTACATAAAAATTAACAATCCTTTTTAATACCAATTTCCCATGTCAAATTCAATGTTAATTATTTCACTAGTTATAGTGTTAAATTTCAATTGCAATAAATGTAATGACCCACCTTTCTGGACAGTTTAAATCGACTATGAACCTTACATGTTAAACTCAAACCATTCAAATAGGACGATTGTTATGGGGTAAATAAGAGAAAGTTGGGTAAGAAAGAAAACAAATACAGAATCTCGCAGTGGAATGAAAAAAAATATAATAATCACATAAACAGTTCATGAAGCTGTTTTACCAATAACATTTGATTACACTTTTAAAATACAGATCAGAGTTACATACAACAAAATTAAATAAATAATGCAGCTGAACAATATGATGTGGTGGAAATAATATAATAAATCATAATAGTGTTAAATCTTCGTCTTTGTCCTCTAGGATGTAGTCTTCGATAAATTGAAAAGCTCAGACTGACCCGAGCGAACTGAAAAGACAAAACACCCGAGTCAGAACTAAAAATCTTATGTAAATTAAATCAACAGTAAATAAATATGAGTGTAACGGCATCAGAGATGTTTACGGGATTTGACATCTCCTATCCAGTGCCAAACATGAGTGCAATTACTTAGGAGATATTCAGGATCCCATCTCCTAAGGATCCGTTAAACTATCTACTTACATAGTACAATACACTATTATAATAGTGTCTACAGTAAAGTATTAAAATAGCGTCAAGGCGTTACCCATATCCCTCTTAATGCATTTATATATTCTCATAGTCTATACAATACCGTAAGCTCCTCTGTGAGGTTTACTCAGAGGGAAATCCATAGGTATGGTACAAACAAAACTCGTAGAATGTACGCTACGAAATGTAAACACGGCATTCGAAGCAAGGCCAAGGTAGGATTCTACTATTTGCACTCCCGAACTGGTGGTAACGCATAACAGCTACTACTGCCCACCTCGTAACACACTCCTATAATCAACATCGAGGGGTGGCCACTAAATCAATCACAAAGTAATAGTTGGTGTCGAAGAAATGTGCCCTATTGAAGGAATGATTTCGCTTGGCCCGATATAGCACCTGTGTTAGTCACATCTAAACTGACTCATGGAAGTCAGGGTTACATATATACCTTATACAGAATCGTACACCAAACGACCCTACTTCATTCTGGAATCTCCACCACGTACACAGTTGTTAAAGTGGTTTTCGTTATTGGCAGAGAGTATGACAATATTTGATCCCCATCTCTTTAACAACCAAACGCTTATTTCACACCGAATGGTTCTTTTAAATTTCTAAAACTCTTTCATAACTGATATTAAAATAACATACTCAATTCAACCATGTCACTTTCGGAAATCATATTCACTTTCGTAATCATATCGATAAAATAGGTTAAATCCTCATTTCAAAATCATCATATTTATTTAAATATGTCATTTGAATCCAACTATGGTTATAACATCCTTTAACCATATTCGCTTAATATAAATCATCCCACTTTGCACGGTCTGAATTTCACATGGGTTAAAATAGGTTAAAAAGAGTTTAATAGTTTAGAAATAGATTAAAATAGTTGAAATGGATTTAAGATAGTTTTAAAATAGATTAAAATACTTTAAATAGGTTTAAAACACATTAAAATAGATAAATATGGGTTAATTAGTTTGAAATAGGATAAATGGATTTAAATTGGATTAGGTAGATTAAAATAGATTAAATAAATTAAAACAGTTTAAATTAATTAAAATTGGTTAAAATAATTTAAAATAGATTAATTTAGATTAATAGTTGAAAATTTTAATAATTAGATTTTTAAATAATATTTTAACAGTTCGTATTAAGAAATAATTTGGAATTTAACATCAAATTTAACTATTTCTTTCATTTCAACAAATTTGGACCATATCCAGATTTCAAATCAAAATCCAATTTTACATCTTGAAATATCAATTTAAGCTCTTCCAATTTCAATAGATTTCAAAGTTACAATTTTCAATGTTTCATTAAATCAATTTTCGATAAATTTCGTTTATACTTCAAAATCAACTTTAGAATTTTGATCTAAACAAATTTCCAATTTCCAACTTTTAAAACTTGGATTTTCAAAGTAATTCAACTTATATAAGTCAATTTTCTAAAAATATCATGTAGCCTAATTCAAGATTTAAGTATTTTAAAAATCGTTTAATTTAACCAATCTGGTATCCGTATATAATTTTCTACCCTATGGTCAAGTGATACGGACAGATATCAAATATTTTAAATTTATGGGTATATATCATTTCAGCCCACAATCCTGAATTAAAATAAAATCCATAAAATCACTCGAGCCTATCATTTCAACCTATAACGATTTCTTCCTAATCTATCAGATCGTTCGGGTATGTATCATTTCAAACTATAGGAACTTGCAGTGTTATAACAATATAAGAATATAATATCTAGTCATCCAATATCAACAATCAAACATCTATCACAATTACCATTCATTCACTAATAATTAACATCAATTTACTGATTATCATCAAGAAGTATTCAATTGACAATTAAGTTCAATATTAAATTAAACTATGGTTAAATGCAATAAAAGTCAAATTTAACTAGAATGACAATTTAAATATACCAAACATCAACCAATCAATTCCAGATCACATCATAAATTTAATTTAACTAACATAAGATAATTTAGTAATTCTGAGTGGGTTCAAATCGATTTGAAATTCAAAATAAGGCCCAAATTTAAACAGTCTTAGAATTCATCCAAACCAGTTCCATAATATCCGGAATTTCGATACGATTGCAGTGGAGGAAACCATGCATGAATCGGACCTCGTACGTAAAAGTTATTAACATTAGAAGTTAAAATTAAGGTTGTACATGTCACCTTCATTCATTATCTCAGAGGAACCCTAGAGCAACATCGTTTGATCGATCTGCCGCCACCAGATTGACCAAAGCACGTGCCTCACGTCCAATAGTGCCTGTGACCATTGCCTGTCGCCACCACTTACGCCACCTCCCGAAGACCTCTCAACCACCAACGATGCCGAAACCTGGTCATCATTCACGAAAAACGAAGACAACCACTATTCGAACACATAACCCTAGTCAAATTGTTCTCATCAATCAAGCCATCAAACCCTAATGAACCACACAAGTGTGCTCCATGCGGAAATCTCCACGCAACCGTATCCTCCAATCAACCATCCGTCGAAGTTGATCAACGCGCGATGAAAGGCCGAGATTAATTCATCCAATTCTAGGCAAATAATGATCCGAATTGGAAAACAAACATTGCAGTAGAGCGCACTCATCGAGAGCTCTGAATCAATATATAATATGATATAGTTTGAGGAGTTTTAATTTTTCGATTTGATTTTGATTTGCAATTGAATTTGGAAATTTGGGTTTCTGCCATTAGGAAGAAAGGAGCAGATAGAATAGTATGTACAGAGATAAAAAATAAAAGGCTGCTAGGGTTTGGTGAGATGTATTTACATGAACCAAGCTCGATAAGAAAATGAACACAAATTGAAGTTGTACGAATGACGAATAGCGACCTAAAAAGCCTGTTTTGCTTTCAAAACGAAAGTAGGCCATCTCATATATAAAAATATATGTTTTCGATATTTCCAAATCCAATGGAATAGGTCTCAAGTCCGAATTCCATTGTATAAAAAAGTTAGCTTTAAAATCAGCTTATTTCAAATTGATTTCAATTAAATTGATTTCTATTCGTTTTAGGCCCGTACGATCAAACAACCAGTCCTGTCTTCACCAAACTTGAAATAATTCACAATTACGGATCCGATGAAACTGGTTTCATTGAAATCCGAGACCATTTCCAAAATAGCTATTTCCACATTAATTAAATAAATTAATATTAAATTGATTAAATCACCTTTTAATCTCAAATTTAATAACTAACAATTTTCGTCATTTTTATTCCTTGGACATTTATAATAATTTAAAACAAATTTACATATCAATATAGCGTTAACTATTACACTAATTACAGTGTTTAGTTTCAACTACAATTAGATCTAATTAATTATATTTTAATTCCAATAAATTGATTTAATTTGATTTCAATCTTTTTGTTCAATCAATCATTACTTTATGGACATATTTAACATCGGTTTATATCTTATTACATCAAAATCTACCATTATTGTAGCGACCCACTATTTTGGACCATTCAAATCGACAATAAAACCATACATGTCCATTTGAATAATTCAAAATACCGAATTATTAATTTAATTTCGCAAACTCAAAATATACAGTAAATAAATAATCACAGATCACAGAGTAATAAAATGCAACGGAATAAATAAAGAATAGTAGTTCATGAAGCTACTAGGTACATCAGAGTTAGAAATAAAATACATCAGAATATCCCAGATGCGGTGAAGTCTCCAGTACGAGCCAATGACTTCTCTGAACCAATCACTGGATGACTGAAAGGATAGATAACTGGATCTTCAAGCAAAGCTCCAACTTCAAAGGTAAGTCTCAAATGTTGTATCACTCAGTCTGACCCGAGCGTAAAGCAAAACACAAAACACTAGAGTCAGCATTAACATTCTTATATCAATAAATCCAACTCAAGCGAAATATCAACTGAAATACAAATAACTTAAGGATGTTTGGGATAACCATCCTCTAAGGATCCATGGAACTATCTACAAGGTAGAAATGTACACTATGACACCGTGGCCATTCAATTTTATTTAGACTTCAAAACCAAAACATCATTTCCCTTTCAAATATATCTATTTTCCAAGATAGTATATATATATTAAATAATTTATAAAGTAAAGTATTTGAAATTTCCTCAACTACACAAATTGATTCTAATCAACTCAAGTTCCAAATTCCCATTCATTCAAAGCTCAATTCATTAATTCAATTCATCTCCCAATAACCATTTAAACTTTCGTTATATTCAAAGCTCAATTCATTAATTCAATTCAGCTTCCAATAACCATTTAAACTTTCGTTATATTCAAAGCTTTAATATTCAATATTTCAAAGTTAAATCTAACAGTTTCATATAGATCTTGATTTAGCTTCATCATTATTATTTAGTCAGGAAATATCCACTTAACAAGTTCAATATCATTTAAATAGCCTTAGATTTCATTTTACCGAATATTTCCTTAAATTTATTTAAACTTAAAACATCCATTTAATCCCTTTTACCAAAACCAAGTTATAAAATCATATCTTAAATCCCGAATTCAATAGTTTCAAATCGATTTAATTGAATATAATTCTTAATTAAATACCATTTCCAATTAATTCGACTTTATCTTCTCAACTCTAGCTTATTCAAAATTTTACCAAATCTAATTTGAAATATAAATTTAAACGAATCCTTAAACATACTATATGTATTAAATCAATCTCAATTAGATTAAATATTATTATTAGGTCTATACATAAAATTTTCATTTTTATACATATAATATTCTAAAAATTAGTCTTTATTAAAACTATATTTTTCTTCCCCAAACCATAGAAATTATTTTCAAAACATTTATATATATATATGGACCAACGATGTCTGTGTATAATTTCCGACGCTATGGTCAAGGGATACGGATATTTATCATTTCAATCCGAAATTTAAATATACGGGTAGATATCACTTCGACCTGCAATCCCATATTCAATTTAATGGAAAATCGCTTGGGTTTATCATTTCAACCCATAACGAAATTCTCCTATCCAAAAGTCCGTTCGGGTATGTATCATTTCAACCCATAGTAAATTCTAAACTACAGGGAACTTGCAAAGTGATAACAGATAATACAATAAAATAACAGGCATATATCATCAATAAAAATATAATATAAACAACAGGATATAGTGTCATATCCCACAGGTGAACAGTTATAGAAAATAGCATATATATATAGCAATTTAAATGACTACAACATCATATTTCAATTGTCGTTTCAATTGAAATCAAACTTAATAAAATACAAGAACTTTAATCGTGAGTGATTTCTCACCTTTCGAGGCTAAAGAGAAGAACGTAAATGGAGCAAAATATGGAACAAACACGAATTCCAGGTTGAAAACAAGATGGGTACGAATTCAACGATTAAAGCTGAAAATAGGAATAGACGAATTCAAATCAGAACTGGATCGATGAAGATAATTGATACATAAGTCTCTTATATATATGTGTGTGTGTGTAACTATTACATATTCTAAATTCAAACCATATAGTATTTAAAACCATATATACTATATATATGCCATTTAAAAATAAATATATACATATGTTACCCCTTTCAAAATTTCATATATACATGTTATATATTTAAAATAAAATTTATATAACTTACTTTATATCAATACCAACAATGCACTGACCACAACTTATAAATATAAATCTTGAACCAATGATTTTTTTTTCTGTAACTTATATATCCACCCACCCATATACCATATAACAGACTAAACATATATAATGCATGTTTCTCCTGATTTCAAAATGTCTATTATTATTTTACCATACAACAACAAAAGCATATACACATATACATATATATACCCCGATAAATCAAAATAATAATATATATTTCGATATATTCTTAGAACCGAAACAATACTCTAAACTTATAAATAAAACCCATGCTAAAAATCTATCCCAAAATATCGTTATATACTATATAATACATGCGCTAAAAAGGGAAAGCAAGCAGACATAGCCTAAAATATGCAGACTCAATATACACTACTATGCATGCGGCTACATAAAAAAATTCCCTTTTTTTCCTGTACAGTCATATCTAGTTAATATAACGATAGATTTATAGTAACTATAATATACTAACATAATTATGAAAGCTGTACAAGACAAAGCAGAGCCTAAAATCTTCCCTGACCAAACCACTATGTATATATAATATAAATTTTATATGTTTATATAGATACTACTGACTATATACAGTAGCTGTTGTCAAACAAAGTTTTGTAGAGAAAATAACATACAAATCGTACATACTGATTATACAGAAAACTACAAACAAAGCTTACTATATATATAAGTATGAAAGTTTGTAAATCAAATAAATATAAAGCTATATAGTGTATATAGTATATACCAGTTTCAAAAAGAGAAGACAAAGGCTATGAGCAACCGTGGTGGTGCAGCGGCGAGGCGAAGGAAGAGAAGCGTCGGTGCGGAGGAGTGTGGGCGGAGCAAGGGTCGCGTGGGGAAAAGCTGAAGCTTAGGTGGCTATGGGGCGGTGAGAGGCCAGAGAGAGGTGATGGGTGGATGAGGCAGGCGCGTTTGTGGGCAAGGAGGTGGGTGGTCGGATCTAGGAGCAAGGGACAGAGATCAAGTGGTGGAGGAGGGTTTCGGCTGGGGAGGTGCGTTGCGGCACTGGCGTGGGTGATGGAAGCTCGGCTGCGATTTCTGAAACTTGAGTATAAAAGAAGAAGAGGAGGTAATATAAAGGACCCATAATATATAGTTAAACAAAGGAACAGAAACGCGGACGTGAAATCAGGGAGGCAAAGAAAGCAAGTGATTTTTCGAATTTGTAACGTTGGCAATAAATGAAAAATACATGGAAAGTAATAGAAGGATGCTTGATTGACGCACATGATTAAAGTAATTGATGGTTGCGTGTCAGTCACGTTGAATTTTGAAACAAAGGAAAAGGTAAATGAATAAAAGGGGTAAGCCAGATTTTTCCGTTTAGATTTAGAGAAGACACATCACTGCTGGAACACGGGGATTATGAAATGGCTAGATTCTAGAAAATAATAAATATGGTAATAAAATGCTAGTTGTTGACCATTCCCATTTGAAATTTGAATAGACACCACTATTAAACGTGTAAAAGTGGTACCGCTACGACGAGCTATTTTATCGTTACCGTCGTGTACCGAATCTCAAAATCCAAAAATGAATATACCATGTAGATTGGCACGACGAGGCGATCAAAACGGTACACAGATATCAGTGGTACGATTGAATTATAAAATTTTGAATTTCTGCTAGCGGAAGATGCAGTAAAACGCAGAAAATAAGATTGACGAAGCTAAAGAAGTCCGAATTTGATGAAACGAAATATGACGCCTCCCTCAGAAGAGGATTAAAAATTTTCCTATAAAAAAATATTCAGGTTTTGGAAATAAATTTATTTTCATCAATTATTAACCGATTTGAATTTAATAGAATTACATAATAAATAAACTTTCATATAATAAATTGAAAATTTACCATTTTCCATATTTAATTATACGTAATCCAAATATAATTTTTTTTCAAAATAATATTATTAGTAATTCCTCAACAATCCAATTAAATACGTTATAAACCAATTAAAAATTATTAAAATTTTATGGGTCGTTACACTCTCCCCCACTGAAAACTTTTCGTCCCCGAAAAGGAAGGAGGCAGGAAAATAGAAACGATTAGATTTAGAAAACAAAATAAACAATTTATTTAAAACCATACAAATTTTATTTAAATTAGTTTATATTTAATAGTTTGGTTAAGCTCATTTTATTAAATCCACTCACTTATTTATAAAATCAATTATTTACATAAAGCACTAATAATTTATTATTAAACCATGTAGTATATCAATAACAATATTTTCAAAGGACATATTCAAAAAGGAAGGAGATAGATGCAGAAAACAGGAGATGGGTGAATAAATAAACTGAGCAGATACGGTAGATTCAAAATAATAGTATCGGGCATGATTAATCAATTCAAACCATAAAATTTTGAATCCCAAATATTAATACAAAATTTCTTTGTTGGAAATACTTTTATAATAAAATACCTTTATAATAAAATACCTTCATAACTCGATGTTTCAACAAGTTTATCTTCGATCTTGAGGACTCTGGCCATGCGTTGATCAGGCGCAAAGCTAGAATTCTTCAAGTACTTGGTAGACCTGTTTCAATTCCTAGTGAAAATACTAAAAAACTTTTAAAAACAGATATGAAAAGTACAATCCAAACAAAATAACCAAACCAAAACCTTTGTCTAACCATGGTTCGCAGATACACAATGGTTACGCCTAGATCCCCTAGGAAATAATCCGTATCCGTAAGCTTTCTTAGCCCTGTGAGTTACGCCATGATGACTAGTAGGGTGCAGGATACACAATGGTTACGCCTGGATCTCCCAGGAAACAATCCGTACCCCTAGGCCATCTCAGCCAGGCAGTTTCGCTACTAGTGCGACCTACACAGATTGCAGGATACACAATAGTTACGCCTGGATCCCCCAAGAAACAATCCGTACCCCTAGGCCAGTCTCAGCCAGGCAGTTGCGCTATGCAGTCGCGAGAAAAAAAACCATGGGTTACGCCACAGAGGGACACTCGAGTATCACATCCGGAAAACCAAAAATCAGAGAGAATAATATCGATAGAATGAATCCACAATGTGGCCACAAAGCGGATATCAAGCAGAAGACACTTTCCATATCTTTACTTCGAAAATATGTATAATATAGTACCTTTTCAAATCACTTTCAAATATCATACTTATATAAAGTCCATTTTATATAGGATTCCATTTTCAATCGAATACTTTCCCAATTAATAGTATATTGAATCACACTTATATAGACTTCGATTATATAAAATTTCTCTTTACAAATTGAGTACCTTTCAAATCCATAGGTTTCAAATCAATTTCGTACTATACAAATCAGTTTTATATAAGTTCGATAACTCCCAAATCAAGTATTTAGTAAATCAAGGTTATCAAATTTTTCTCGTTTCAATAACATTTCAGTTTCGAGATCATATATGATTACACCAAATCATTTCTTCCAAGTTAAATATCTTCAGTTTCAAAGTTTCCAAAATAATAGGTTTAGAAAACAATCCCAGTTTCCAAATTAACATAATTCAAGCCAAACAAATTTATTTCCAAAATCACCCTATAAGTACTAGTTTTAATTCCAATCTAATTTCAAAACCAAATATTTTTCTCAAAATCAATTATACTCAAAATGGTTTCCAAATTTATAACTATCCCTTTAAAACCTTTATGAAAACCTTATTCAAAACTAACTTTTTTTTCAAACATTTCAAAACTAAATTCCATATTAGTATAATTCAAAATAGACATATTCATTTTCTTAACAAAAGGTTTCAAATTTAAACATACAAAACCAAACTTATATGCTTTATCAAATATTTTATCCACTTCGAAATTTCTTAGCTTAGCAAATTCGACCTCGATTTGGAAGCGTTCGAACATTCAAAAATAGTTAGGGAAATCAAATTTACAATTCAAGAGTTGAAAATCAGCAATAAATCAATATCAATTTCAATAGATAGGATTATACCAATCAAATCCGAAACTCGAGGACTGAACACCGGTCTCACTTTAAATTGTTTCAAATATATACATATATCTTTCAAAAATGTCAAATTATACATCGGAATTTGAAATCAACAAGGGTTTTACAAAATCACTCGCATAGAGAAGCTGTTAAAGTGGCCTCTCCCCCACTCTGAAACTCGAAAATCAATGTCGATGATGCGTGCACTCATCACCGAAATTATTTCCCAGCGACAAAATAAGTTCTGGACTTCTATTTTCTTGAAAACTTCTCGAAATTTCTTTGAAATCATTGGAATTCATTTGAACTCATTTGAAACATTTCTTATTTGGAAAATACTTTTAAATCCTATTATTATATTTTTTTCAAAATCTTAAAACCAATTTCAAAACACCGGAGTTCAATCTCTCAAATTTCCAATTAAAACCTTTCAGTTATAAATTATTTTTTTATATAAATCCATTTCTTATAAATTTTCAAATTTCACATCCTTTCAAAATTTTAGACTTTCATTTTTAAAAGATATATAATCCTTATCGAAAATATTTCACTTTTATATATAAAATAAAATCATAGTTATCAGAATAGAAATTTCGATTTATGCAGAATTTCAAAACACAACCAAACACAAATTTCCAAAGAATGAGTCAAGGATGGATTTCAAAACGAACAGAGATTCAAATTTCATATCATACAAAAACAGGAACATGAATATCTTAGTTTGAGAACTTCAGCTAAGCAAAAGATATAATAAAGTTTACCGAATGCAACCTAACAACTGCTGAAAACAAACAGATCCACAAAATACCACCCTACATAAACAAAGCATCGATATTAATTCTACCGGGTGGTACTTCAACGGGTCCAGAACACTCCCCCTCAATATGGCCCCAACTTCTGCATTTCTTGCATAAATGCACGACACTCCCATCCTCTTTAATGAACTGCGGAAATGCAGCCTTCCTTCCGTACTTCCTCAGAGGACAATTCCTGGCTATATGCCCAGGCATCTTGCAGTGATAGCAAATGGTTGATTGGTCGACTGATGCAGTGGGTGCATCTTTTACTTTCTTCACCTTCTGGCAGCGACTGGGAAAGTGCCCCATACTACGACATTTAAAACAGAAGATCTTGGATCGAAAAAGCTTGCCCACTTTTTTTTTCCTTCATCTCTCTTCCCGCACATGGCTGCATAATGTCCCTTCTCCTGACACTGATAAGAGATGACATGGTCATAAGGACCAGGTCCTGCCCTTTCCCTCCATAGCCTTTCGCACTTCTCAATTGCTTCCTCATGTTCCTTACAGGCTAGTGCTCTTCGAGCTCGACGAGCTGCTTTCTGCTCTTTCGATTTTTCCATCTACAAAATAGTTTCCTATCATTGAAGGAGTCCAAAATCAAACAAGATAGAGGTTTAAAATTTTAAGGGGAAACTTGATCAAAGGAAGTTTCAAAACAAAGTGGAAAGGACCGAACGAAGATGAGGAAATACAAATTCAAAATAGACGATGGATATACTTATCTAAGAATATAAATAGGGAGAGGCAAACACGAATTTCAGAACTAAGATAGAGATCTCGAATTAGAGGAACTCTAATCAATAACAAATGCAGATTCGAAGATAGACTCGATCGAAGATGAGATAATTAAATTACAAAATAGAAGATGGATATACTTCTATAAATCGCGGGCGACCTTAACCGGGTCAACCGTGACTTCAGGAATATGATCGATGCAGAATACTAAAGCAAATCGACATTTGATCGCCAGAGATAGAATTCGGCATACCAAGATATCGTAGCATCGTAAACCGAGGATACAGAAATCTTCGGTGAATCAATGCCAAATTGTAAAGGAGTTTTCACCCCCTTTACAAAAAATTCAGTGGAGTTATGGAATACTCCAGAATCAAACGAATATAAATAGAAGAGACAAGAATGAATTTCGGAACCGAGGGACGTTCTAAAATTCAAAGGAAACCGAGTCAAAAAGGAAGAGATTCAACTCAAACAAAAGTGATTCTGTAAATAAATTTACCATATATGCTAAGTTTTTCCTAGAGCCAAAGCTCTAATACCAACTGTAACGACCCGCTATTTTGGACCATTCAAATCGACAATAAAACCATACATGTCCGACTTGAATAATTCAAAATACCGAATTGTTAATTTAATTTGGCAAACTCAGCATAAACAGTAAATAAATAATCACAGATCACAGAAAAAAAGCAATAAATTGCAGCAGAATAGATAAAGAATAGTAGTTCATGAAGCTACTAAGTACATCAGAGTTAGAAATAAAATACATCAGAATATCCCAGATGTAGTGAAGTCTCCAGTACGAGCCGATGACTTCTCTGAACCAATCAATTGGATGAATGAAAGGATAGATAGCTGGATCTTCAAGCAAAGCTCCAACTTCGAAGGTGAGTCTCAAATGCTGTATCACCCATTCTGACCCAAGTGTAAAGAGAAACACAAAACACTCGAGTCAGGATTAACAATCCTATATCAATAAATCCAACTCAAGTGAAATATCAACTGAAATACAAATAACTTAAGGATGTTTGGGATAACCATCCTCTAAGGGTCCATGGAACTATCTACAAGGTAGAAATATACACTATAACACCGTGGTCATTCAATTTTATTTAGACTTCAAAATCAAAACATCATTTCCCTTTCAAATATATCTATTTTCCAAGATAGTGTGTGTATATATATAATAATTTATAAAGTAAAGTATTTAAAATTTCCTCAACTACACAAATTGATTCTAATCAACTCAAGTTCCAAATTCCCATTTATTCAAAGCTCAATTCATTAATTCAATTCATCTCCCAATAACCATTTAAACTTTCGTTATATTTAAAGCTTTAATATTCAATATTTTAAAACTAAATCTAACAGTTTCATATAGATCTTGATTTAGCTTCATCATTATTATTTAGTCAGGACATGTCCACTTAACAAGTTCAATATCATTTAAATAGCGTTAGATTTCATTTTACAGAATATTTCCTTAAATTTATTTAAACTTAAAATATCCATTTAATCCCTTTTATCAAAACCAAGTTATAAAATCATATCTTAAATCCCGAATTCAATAGTTTCGAATCGATTTAATTGAATATAATTCTTAATTAAATACCATTTCCAATTAATTCAACTTTATCTTCTCAACTCTAGCTTATTCAAAATTTTACCAAATCTAATTTGAAATATAAATTTAAACGAATCCTTAAACATATTATATGTATTAAATCAATCTCAATTAGATTAAATATTATTATTAGGTCTATACATAAAATTTTCATTTTTATACATATAATATTCTAAAAATCAGTCTTTATTAAAACTATATTTTTCTTTCCCAAACCATAGAAATTATTTTCAAAACATTTATATATATATATATATATATATATATATATATATATATATATATATATGGACCAACGATGTCTGTATATAATTTCCTACGCTATGGTCAAGGGATACAGATATTTATCATTTCAATCCGAAATTTAAATATACGAGTAGATATCATTTCGACCCGCAATCCTAAATTCAATTTAATTGAAAATTGCTTGGGTTTATCATTTCAACCCATAACGAAATTCTCCTATCCAAAAGTCTGTTCGGGTATGTATCATTTCAACCCATAGTGAATTCTAAACTACAGGGAACTTGTGGAGTGATAACACATAATACAATAAAATAATAGGCATATATCATCAATAAAAATATAATATAAACAACAGTATATGGTGTCATATCCCACAGGTGAAAAGTTATAGAAAATAGCATATATATATATAGCAATTTAAATGACTACAATATCATATTTCAATTATCGTTTCAATTGAAATCAAATTTAATAAAATACAAGAACGTTAATCGTGAGTGATTGCTCACCTTTCGAGGCTAGAGAGAAGAAAGTAAATGGAGCAAAATGTGGATCAAACACGAATTCCAGATTGAAAACAAGATGGGTACGAATTCAGCGATCAAAGCTGAAAATAGGAATAGACGAATTCAAATCAGAACTGGATCGATGAAGATAATTAATACATAAGTCTCTTATATATATATATGTAACTATTACATATTCTAAATTCAAAACATATAGTATTTAAAACCATATATACTATATATATGCCATTTAAAAATAAATATATACATATGCTACCCCTTTCAAAATTTCATATATACATGTTATATATTTAAAATAAAATTTATATAACTTACTTTATATCAATACCAACAGTCCACTGACCACAACTTATAAATATAAATCTTAAACCAATGAATTTTTTTTCTATAACTTATATATCCACCCACCCATATACCATATAACGGACTAAACATATATAATTTATTTTTCTCCTGATTTCAAAATGTCTACTATTATTTTACTATACAACAACAAAAGCATATACACATATACATATATACACACCAATAAATCAAAATAATAATATATATTTCGATATATTCTTAGAACCGAAACAATGCTCTAAACTTATAAATAAAACCCATGCTAAAAATCTATCCCAAAATATCGCTATATACTATATAATACATGCGCTAAACAGGGAAAACATGCAGACATAGCCTAAAATATGCAGACTTAATATACATTACTATGCATGCGGCTACATAAAAAAAAAAATTCCCCTTTTTTTCCCTGTACGGTCATGTCTAGTTAATATAACAATAGATTTATATTAACTATAATATACTAACATAATTATGAAAGCTGTACAAGACAAAACAAAGCCTAAAATATTCCCTGACTAAACCATTATGTATATATAATATAACTTTTATATGTTTATATAGATACTACTGACTATATACAGCACCTGTTGTCAAACAAAGTTTTGTAGAGAAAATAACATACAAATCGTACATACTGATTATACAGAAAACTACAAACAAAGTTTACTATATATATAAGTATGAAAGTTTGTAAATCAAATAAATATAAAGTTATATCGTGTATATAGTATATACCAGTTTCAAAAAGAGAAGACAGAGGCTATGAGAAACCGTGGTGGTGCAGCGGCGAGGGGAAGGAAGAGAAGCATCGGCGCAGAGGAGTGTGGGCGGAGCAAGGGTCGCGCGGGGAAAAGCTGAAGCTTAGGTGGCTATGGGGAGGTGAGAGGCCAGAGAGAGGCGATGGGTGGATGAGGCAGGCGCGTGTGTGGGCAAGGAGGTGGTCGGTCGGATATAGGAGCAAGGGACGGAGATCAAGTGGTGGAGGAGGGTTTCAGCTGGGGAGGTGCGTTGCGGCACTGGCGTGGATAATGGAAGCTCGGCTGCGATTTCTGAAACTTGAGTATAAAAGAAGAAGAGGAGGTAATATAAAGGACCAGCAATATATAGTTAAACAAAGGAATAGAAACGCGGACGTGAAATCAGGGAGGCAAAGAAAGCAAGTGATTTTTCGAATTTGTAACGTTGGCAATAAATGTAAAATACATGGAAAGTAATAGAAGGATGCTTGATTGACGCACATGATTAAGGTAATTGATGGTTGCATGTCAGTCACGTTGAATTTTGAAACAAAAGAAAAAGTAAATGAATAAAAGGGGTAAGCCAGATTTTCCGTTTAGATTTAGAGAAGACACATCAACGCTGGAACACGGGGATTATGAAACGGCTAGATTCTAGCAAATAATAAATATGGTAATAAATGCTAGTTGTTGACCATTCCCGTTTGAAATTTGAATAGACACCACTATTAAACATGTAAAAGTGGTACCGCTACGACGAGCTGTTTTATCGTTACCGTCGTGTACTGAATCTCAAAAATCCAGAAATGAATATACCATGGAGATTGGCACGACGAGACGATCAAAACGGTACACAGATATTAGTGGTACGATTGAATTATAAAAATTTGAATTTCCGCTAGCGGAAGATGCAGCAAAATGCAGAAAATAAGATTGACGGAGCTAAAGAAGTCCGAATTTGATGAAACAAAAGACGACGCCTCCCTCAGAAGAGGATTTAAAATTTTCCTGTAGAAAAATATTCAAGTTTTGGAAATAAATTTATTTTCATCAATTATTAACCGATTTGAATTTAATAAAATTACATAATAAATAAACTTTCATATAATAAATTGAAAATTTACCATTTTCTATATTTAATTATACGTAATCCAATTTTTTTTTTTCAAAATATTATTATTAATAATTCCTCAACAATCTAATTAAATACGTTATAAACCAATTAAAAATTATTAAAATTTTATGGGTCGTTACAATTATCATCTTTTGCAACATTAATCGCAATATTCCAATTATATTGAATTTTTGTTGATTTTCATATTAATTATAATTTAAAGTCCCAATAAATTCATTTATCTTAGTTTCACTCTTTTTATTAAATAAATTATCTCCTTAAGAATATAATTGACATTTTTGTACATTTTATTACCTTCACATTTTACAGTTATCATCTTAACTCATATTAGCGTAATACTTAATTGCAATTGATTTTCAACTTAATTCAACATATTAAATAAATTGGTAACAAGTAACAATGGTTACCTTTTCTTAATTTAATTACATTTTTAAGTTTGTTATCTACACGTAAATGTTATAACTACTAACACGACACAAATTTTATCCAATTTCAACTTATTACATATTATTTCATCAATTAATATAACATTTAAATTTATTTCCTTAATTTAAAACTTTTAACTAATTATAACTTACAATTATTACAATTACTTGAGATTACATTCATATAGTCATCTATTACATTAATTTACATTATTAAAATTCATTCCAGTTAGTTTTTCTCATTCCTACATCATAAATTTTATTTTCTCCAACATTAAATTAAAAAACCTTATTTACTTCAATATTTTAACTATTGGAAAAATGCAAGTCGTTACACTCTCCCCCACTCAAAACTTTTCATCCTTGAAAAGGTAAAAGAAGGGATAAGGAATTAATATATCTTATTCAAAATATTAAATTTATAACAACTAATTTATATAATTAAATAATTTAAATAAAATATCAATTTATAAACAATCAAACCCTTTTATATTCAAGTTAGTAAAGTTTGAAAACATTTCACAAAATTTTTCTAAGTCCAAAATTCACACAAAATTTCAGCAGAGTCTCCATTGTACGGAGAGGTCTGGGAGAAATAATAATATCAATAATAACAATATATATCGTATATTTTAAAATAAAATATCCCGAACCATGGGAAAAACAATATAATATCAATATAAAACCGTAATTCGAAAACGTACATATTTGTGGGCAAACAACGCTTATTTACGAAACAAAAAGCAGTAGTTGTTGCTTCCATAAACCTGTATTTCACTTATACAATCCAAAGAGGTTAATAATTAAGTAAAAGAGAATTATTTAAGTTGTTTCAACTAATAACAACAAAACAATCACAATATAATAATAACCATTCGTAAACAAACAGTACAGATATCATTTTCAACAAAGAAAACAATTATCCATCCATAGAAACCAAAACAAATGGTATGTTCGGGTTCAAAAACTTTTAATTGTATAAAATGATAAATAAACTACTAAGTATACCATACACTCAACTGTCTTGGATAAAACTCAATAGATTATTTACACATTTTTATACAGTTAGATGTATCCTTTCCTAACTATCCCAGAAGCCAAAACAAACAATAATTTCATGTATCGTCAAGTTTATTCTTATAAATCTCTTTTCACATTATTTATTGT
The DNA here is from genome assembly GCA_030765085.1 of Allium cepa. NCBI lineage: Eukaryota > Viridiplantae > Streptophyta > Magnoliopsida > Asparagales > Amaryllidaceae > Allium > Allium cepa. The sequence continues at coordinate 612,436,248 of CM060934.1, forward strand.
TCATCGGTTTCATTCATTCATACAATGTTTATTTTTATTAATTTACATTCATCACTTACAAAATTCATTTCCTGTTCGTCTATACAATGTCATTGTCTCTTTTTATTACTTTGCATTCATTACTTACATAAGTTATTTCCATTTCAATTATTAGATTATCCATTATTATATAAGTCTCTTTACAGTTTAATTCACCACTAATAGATTATTTCCTTTTCACATTCATTCTTCCACATATAGTATTAGTGAATATTAAATCCATTTTTAAAACATTTCAATGTTTTCTGAAGTTATAATCATTCAATTAATATAGTATACACTTTAATTATAAATGGCCAACATTAACTTAAGTTTATAACATTTTAGAACACCAACATTCTTATTTATTGAAATAATTCTACTGAACAGTTTCATCGCCTTAAGTTTACTTGCATAATATTCTATCATATTTTGGTAAGTTATATATGTCTTTTAAAATGTAATTGAATTTTACACAAGTTTTTCTTATTCATTTAGTAAATAAAATGTTCAATAGTCATATTTTCTTATTTTTCACATCTACAAGTTACAGATTTTAATGTCTACATATTTCATTAATTACTTAACATCAATTTCTTAATTTCACATTTTAGAAGTTTCCAATTATTAAAATAGTTAAGATTACATTCCACTAGCATAATTGAAAACTACTAATTATCAAAAAAATTTAAGAATTAAACTCTGGGTTTCTTTCAAATCATTTAAAGCAAAAAATATATATAATCATATCCTTCCTATCCAAATCATATTTAGAAATAAAATTAAGATTTATTTATCAAAAAAATATGCAGTAAAACTACTACAACGGTCTTCCTACTTTGAAACTCGAAAATGTATGTCGATGATATGTGCACTCATCACCGAAAGTATTTTCCAACGACAAAGAGGGGAGTACAGAACTTATTTCTTCCCATAATTTCTTTAAAGCCTTTCTTTCAACTCATATTGAAATATTTATATCAGAATATAATGTTAAATACTACTAATATTATATTTCAAACTCTTTTGAAAACAAATTTCAATAATTCTAGAATTTAAGTTCTAAATTTTCCAATTTATATTTACTTTATTTGTGAATTTCATATTTCAATCAATATTTATAAATTTCAACTCTTAATAAACAAACCCATCACATCCAACTATATTTTTATAAAATTTATTGTTTTATATACAAAATATAATACTAGGTAAAATTATTTCATTTACCCATATTTCAAAACAATATTGTGTCGGTCTGCCATAGTAAGTGTTGAGAAATCCCTATCGATGCCATAGCTTCCTACATACGGATCAGAATTTGTAAATATTATACAGATCGAATTAACACAATATAAAAACCTTCTATTACACTAAAAAATACGCTCTCTCATATATATACACCCAGTGACTCATTCTAGGTTATTACTACCCTATTTTATATGAGTCAAACACCACAAAGCTAAGGTTATCGCTAAACCAGTGATCTGATACCAAATGTAACAACCCACCTTTTTGGACAGTTTAAATCAATAATAAATCTCATATGTCAAACTCAAACCATTTAAAAGGGAGGATTGTTATGGGGTAAATAAGAAAAAGCATGGAATGAAAGAAAAATAAATATAGAATCTCGCAGTGGAATGATAAAATATAGTAATCAAACAAACAATCATGAAGTTGTGTTACAAATAACATTTGATTACACTTTTATAATACAGATCAGAGTTACACAAAACAGAATTAAATAAATAAAGCAATGGAACAATATGATGTAGTGGAAATAATATAAAAATAATAATAGTATTAAAACTTCGTCTTCATCCCCCAGAAAGTAGTCTTCGATAAATTGAAAAACTCAGACAGACCCGAGCGAATTGAGAAGACAAAACACTTGGGTCAGAATTAAAAGATCTTATGTAAGTTAAATCAACAGTAAATAAATATGAGTGTAACGGCGTGAGAGATGTTTACGGGATTTGATATCTCCTGTCTAGTGTAACATGAGTGCAATAACTTAGGAGATGTTTGGGATTCCATCTCCTAAGGATCCGTTAAACTATCTACACACATGGTACAATACACTAATATAATAGTAACTACAGTAAAGTAAAGTATTAAAATAGCGTTAAGGTGTTACCCATATACCGTGTAGGATCGATTTCACCCTAGAGGGGGGGTGAATAGGGTGATAGTATAAATTATAAAAATTAATTGCTGAAGCTTATAAAATAATTTCAACACAGATCACAGAATAGTAGCAGCACAGATAAAATCAGAATAATAAATGTAGAAATAGAACGACACAGAATTTACCCAGCTTCGGCAAAACCTGCCTACGTGCTGGCCCCAAGGTTTCTACTAGAAATTAGATAGTCACACGCTTACACACGTAAACTCGCGACACCCGCTACTGACTAACCTAACTCTACGCTCAAAACCCTGCCACAACTCAGCCACTGAGTTGCGAATTCTCAAGCTACGCCACGTAGCTTGTCCCCTAGTCACACGACTAGCAAATACAACGGTTTGAAAAGAGATTTAAAAATTAAAAACAAATTCAAAACAAATAATAAGATAAAACCCTTATTTTAAAACTAAAGCCTTATTTAACAAACAAGGCCCCTTTTATAAAACACGCCGGCCCAATTGTTTTCTTTAACCCGATTCTCTTTTATTTTCTTTGAGATAATGTCGGCTTGTTCTTCTTTCTGAAATTAGGGCTTCGGCTCTTGTTCGTTGCTCTTTGTGAATTTAGGGCTTTGTTCTCGATCCAGATTAGGGCTTTCGAATGCCAATTTATTTTGATCGAATCTGTGGTTGTTCGAGAGTTGCCTTGCTCGATCGATTTCTCCTTGCTCCCTCTCTGGTTACTTCGAGTTGACGGAGTTCGACTTCGATTCAGTATATGATTTTCTCTTTTTTTTTTCTGGTTTGATGCTTGCTTGAATTCCGATGCTTTTTAAATTGCCGATGATGACGATTGGGATTTTAGTGCTTGAATTCGATCGATTTTTCCACTTGCCGATGATGATTTGGGTGTTGCATTTATATGAATTGTGTACTTTCCTATTTCATTCTTTCCTGACTTTATGCACACGGCTTTGATTATGAAACGTTCGATTTGGCAAAAAAAAAACTTTCCTCTTTTTGTTTGTGACCTTTTCAAAGATACGTTTTTGATTTTTTTTTCTTTTTTTCTTTTAACAGTATACATACATGAATCCCCTTCTTGAGTTCTATATGTTTCCATGATTTCGTCTTGGACTTGAATATGCCATTCCATGACTTTACTGGTCGGCTTCGACTCTGGCCTTGATAAAATTGATTTGCTATTTGCATGCTTCATTGACATCTGGATATTGATCACCATTGTTGCTGTGTTGATCTGAATTGCTTTAGCCATGTTGCCTACACTCTGGTGCATTCCTGTATATGCTTTGCTTTTTACTTGGTTCATGCATTTTTGAAACTCTGTTTTGTTGCATCTCTGTCCATTGGGCTGCACACTTGCTCGATTTTACTTGCTGTTCACAGTCATTATATCTTTACTGCCATGTTGTTTGCATTGCATTTGTGTTGACTCTATGTTTGCTGTAGTCTTCAAGCATTGCCGAGTCACTTGAATTTAATGTGGTGTTTATACTGCTGCATATCACAGCATTTCCATTACTGTTGTACCATCACTTGTGTCTGCACTTGCTCGTGAAAAATAGTTGCTCATGTGCTTGTCAAATTTTCATGTACACTGTGTCATTTAAAGTTTGTTGTGGTCTTTGTAATTTCACCACCTATGTGTACTTGTGTCGAGGCTTGTTGGCATCTAATTGCTGTGGCTTCATTTTTATCTGGGTTCGACTTTGACATTAGTTTTTGTAGTTGGTTCCTTACATTTCAATGTTGCTGTTCGAGTTCATTGTTCAGTAGTTTCTGTCTGGATCTTGTGGTTGCCACTGTTCATTGTGGTAGTAGCTGTCTGGTAGTAGCTGTCTTCACTGTCCACCTGTATCATGCTTGGTAATCACTGCTTCAACTTGTTGGGTTCCTGTAGTTGCAGTTACATCACTTCGAATCACTTTGATACTGTGTTGCATTTGATCACTTGTCTCATATCTTCTGCTCGAGCTCTGTCCATACTTGCCCAGTTTACACAGATGTTCCACTTGTTCATTTTGTTCAAGTGTATTTCTCTGGCCATTTGTGTTATTGCTTCATTATGTTGTATACATGTCCACTTCAGTATCCATTTGTAGTTGTACTCACTTCATGTTTGCCATGTTCATGTGTGTCTGCCATTCCATGAATTTCTTGTATCAGTTCTCGACCACACTGTTTCCATAGCTAGACTTTGACTGGGTCTTTGTTGCATTCATGTCATGTTGCCTTGTGTTGAACCCAGTTTCAGAACTCGGGATTGACCTTGTGCTGTTGACGAGATTTTGAATATATTGCACCTGAGTTGAACCTATCTGTATATTTGGGTTTGACCTTGTGCTGTAGCATTAACAAGTGTATATCGGTGTGCACGGCCTTGTGGCATGTACAGTGATACACTGTGCATGTCACATTGTTCGTGTGTGATGAATTCAAATAAATCATGACGAACAACCCAAATAACTGAGGCAAATAATATTTTCAAAAATCATATTTTATTTTATATTGCAAAAATATTTCTTTTTCAATTTTACCGCGTTAGTGAATATTTTTGCAGATTGCTCAGATGCTGGATTCAAACTGGAAAGAAGTTGAAGATAAAAATACGAGTGTGAGTGATATGTAGTGAGGTTCTGAATGTAGAAAAGAATTGTGATGCAATCAGAAATTGTTTTGTAATTTAAAATGTATAGTTATAGTGAGAGCTTGAAATTGTACTGTCAAAATTGTAATAAATATTTGTTTGAATAAAATTTTCGTTTGAATTCAAATTCCGTGTTATTTATTTTATTCTGCAAATATTTATTTAATCTTTGAAAAATAAAATAGTAAATTAACAAATACATTTAAACGAATGTATATATGTTTATTATCATCAAACAAAAATCATATAAGCGCATATTCAACAATCTCCCCCTTTTGATGATAACAAACATATATTTAAGATTTTGAATATATTAAATGTATTTGATCATTAATATGCTTTAATTGCTCCCCCTATTTAAATGCTTCCTCTCTACATGATGCTCCCCCTACATATATGCATACAAATAGAAATATATAAATGAGCCTAGATGCAAATGGAAAATTATTTGACCTTTGCTTGATTCTATTTGACAAAATCTTAACTTTTCTCTCCCCCTTTTGTTATCAGCAAAAGAATAACAGTGTTAGAAAAAATAGAGATAAAGTGATCAATATTAATCCAACCTTAAATTCAAATTGAATATAAATATTAAACTTCAATAAAAATCATAACTATCCTTGTTAGGTGCATATTCCACTTTTAGAAAGAATGGAAATGATATTCTAATATAAAATCTTACAATTGTATCAACTTGTGGTACATTTATATCGGGAATTTGAATATCTACTAATCATGCATAACCGTTAGGACTTTTAAATGAGATTAGTAGTATTCCAATTTATTTTTTTAAAAAATGAAATCAAGTATCTTCTAACCACGCATGACCGTGAGGACTTTTAAATGGGATTAGAATCAACTTGTCTATTTAATCAATTAATTTTGATATGCATTCCATACATGCATAACCGTAAGGACTTTTAAATGAGCATGGAAGCACATAATAAAAAATCCAAGTAATTCACCCATGCATAACCGTGAGGACTTTTAAATGAGAGTGAATACTTTGGATATTTATTTATTTATTAAAAAAAATATGAAATGAAAAACAAATGATCCCTGATTATAGTACCATATATCGACCATCTATATTTAAGTTTTGATAAACCGTGGTCGATAGAAATATGATAGATATAGAAATGGTCATGGAATCTTTACCCAACAAAAAGTTTTATAACTCTTGTTTGAATTCCTAAAGAAATTTTCCAAATATACTCTCTTGAGTAATGCATGTTAAATGTCAACACTTATCACCTTTTCAATCACTATTTATCTTTTTGATAATTAGTAGGGAGTCGGATTAGTAAAAATTTGTCATTTAAAATCAAATAAAAATGACTAATCTAAAAATATGGTCACACAATTATTTTCTCGAAGGGGTTATATAAGAAAAAAATTTCTGCTAATTAAAAATTATTTGTAACGAAAAATATGCAGGCATTTTCTTTGAAAAACGATGCAGTTACTAAATGTCTCACCATAAATCACGTTCAACTAGTAATTTTTCTATCAACTAGATTACCAGTGTAATCTGCATCTGAATTTCTCTTTCACTCCAAAATATCACTAACTATATTTGATAGACCAGATCATGAAGTGTGTATGAAAATTCAAAACGCATTCAAAATGGCATTCTCTTGAATTTGGATTGAAGCCGTGTAAATAATAATTTTTTTTTATGAATACAGTGTTTTTGGCATAAATGTAATTGGCCAACTATTTTGAATAAGTCAGAATCAAAGTCATCATCTTTTCATCATCTCGATATTGGCTGATTCAGAATATGGTGCAGACTATCACATTTAATATATCGTTCAAATAAATATACCATTACCTGTTTTACCTTTACGATAGTGATTCTGTCACCTTTACAATAGGCTAAGGAACTTTGCTTTGTCGCCCGTTGTGTTTCTGAAACAGCCAAAAATCCAGAAAACACTGTTGTTGTTCCTTAGCCTGCCACCACACCTACACGGGAAAAGATTTATGTGACCTATTTGTTTTTATAGGTCCATGGTTGTTAGTGGCAGAAGATTTAGAAAAATAATTTTGTGGAGACCCAAAACTGTTTATATATGTTCCTTTTGGCACCCAAATTTGTTTAACTTTGAGAGATTTTATATTTGTGCCTTTTGGAACCCAAATTGGTATGATTTTCACATGTTTGGGTCTATACCAACAATTATTGTGATCGTGTCCATATTTTCTACAAATTATGCACATGGAATTTTCTTGATTTATATCGCTTTCAACATTTTCAGATTGACTATATCCAAGTCCTTGTCTAATCGTATTACCAGTTTGCTTTCCTAATAGCATATTCAACGATTTTTCACCTTTTGAAAATTTATCTAAGGTCGTCGACAATTGTTGGACTCGTGTTTGAGAGATTCATTTTCGTTTAGCAATTGTGTGCACTTTTTAATAGAGTTCTCTCTCCTCGTTTTTTCACTTTCTTTCAAAATCAGAATTTCATTTTCAAGTGATTTTATATTAGTTTCTGATTTTTTGATTTCTTCTTCGAATGTTGGACACTTATCACACTTAGGGATCCTACTTTGATAGGTTTTAACTAATTGGTCAAGTTGTTTATTTAAATCTATCAAAGTGTCTTTTTGTGATTCAAGTTTAGCGTATTTTTCCCTAAGTCGTTCAAAACAACCATTCACTTCATGGAAATATATATGTAATTCCGAATGAGAAAGTTTTGATACCTCACTTGGCTCGTCATCATCACTGTCAGTTATTTCACCGTGAAGACACAAGTCTGCTTTTTCATCCTCACTGTTAGCACTTTGATTATCTTCATCACTTGTATTCCACGTGGCAGCAAAACTACTCCTTTTTGATTTCTTTTCAAAGTCGCGTCGATTTTGAGGACAATTAGGCTTGATGTGTCCGGGTTGGTTGCACCTATGACAGATGATCTTTTGTTCTTCTGGATTGTCCAATATTTTATTTATTCTTCTTTTCAATTTTCGATTTAGAGCTGAATTTCTGTATTTGTAATTCCACCTTTTGACTTTCTTTATTATCAGCTCCAATTCCGCTGCTCCATCATCATTATCATCACTATCACTTTCAGTTGTTCCTTTAAGAGCTATTGATTTCTTTCGAGTATCACCTCCTTCACGTTCTTCCTTGAATTCCATTTCTAGCTCATAAGCAGTGAGATTTCCGATGAGTTCTTCGACTTTCATTTGTTTCAAATCTTTTGATTCTTGAATGGCAGTCACTTTGGCTTCAAAACTTCGTGGAAGGACTCTGAGGATTTTTCGGACTATCTCCAACTCTGTATATGGTTTTCCAAGGGCTTTTGATTTGTATACGATATTGGAAAGTTGTCCATGCATCTCTTTTACATTTTCTTCTTTTGCCATTGTGAAATTCTCGTATTCGCTGCTTAGCATGGCAAGGTGAGATTCTTTGACTTGAGATGTTCCTTCGTGAGTCACTTCTAGTGCGTGCCATATTTCCTGTGCAGTTAGACAATGTGAGACACGATTAAATTCAAATTGATCCAATGAACAGATAATAGAATTCATAGCTCTAGCATTAGCATTTTGTAATTTATTTTCTAGTTTTGTCCATTGATCCATCGGTTTATTTATTTCCTGATTATCTACAATTATAGTTGGTGCTCTATAACCTGTCTCAATAATGTTCCAAGCGTCAATGGTTTTCAGAAAAATTTTCATTCTATTTTTCCAATAAGCATATTCACCATTGAACATTGGTGGTCTAATTATGGACTGACCCTCAGCAAAAGCAATATTAAAAGAAGCCATTTTAAAAATTCAAAATTTTAAAATAAAAATTGGTTTTTGAAAAACGAATTTTTTAAAACAGAAGTTGACTTCTATTCCTAGCTGTGATACCACTTGTAGGATCGATTTCACCCTAGAGGGGGGGTGAATAGGGTGATAGTATAAATTATAAAAATTAATTGCGGAAGCTTATAAAATAATTTCAACACAGATCACAGAATAGTAGCAGCACGGATAAAATCAGAATAATAAATGCAGAAATAGAACGACATAGAATTTACCCAGCTTCGGAAAAACCTGCCTACGTGCTGCCCCCAAGGTTTCTACTAGAAATTAGATAGTCACACGCTTACACACGTAAACTCGCGACGCCCGCTACTGACTAACCTAACTCTACGCTCAAAACTCTGCCACAACTCAGCCACTGAGTTGCGAATTCTCAGGCTACGCCACGTAGCTTGTCCCCTAGTCACACGACTAGCAAATACAACGGTTTGAAAAGAGATTTAAAAATTAAAAACAAATTCAAAAATAATAATAAGATAAAACCCTTATTTTTAAAACTAAAGCCTTATTTAACAAACAATGCCCCTTTTATAAAACACGCCGGCCCAATTGTTTTCTTTAACCGATTCTCTTTTATTTTCTTTGAGATAATGTCGGCTTGTTCTTCTTTCTGAAATTAGGGCTTCGGCTCTTGTTCGTTGCTCTTTGTGAATTTAGGGCTTTGTTCTCGATCCAGATTAGGGCTTTCGAATGCCAATTTATTTTGATCGAATCTGTGGTTGTTCGAGAGTTGCCTTGCTCGATCGATTTCTCCTTGCTCCCTCTCTGGTTACTTCGAGTTGACGGAGTTCGACTTCGATTCCGTATATGATTTTCTCTTTTTTTTTTCTGGTTTGATGCTTGCTTGAATTCCGATGCTTTTTAAATTGCCGATGATGACGATTGGGATTTTAGTGCTTGAATTCGATCGATTTTTCCACTTGCCGATGATGATTTGGGTGTTGCATTTATATGAATTGTGTACTTTCCTATTTCATTCTTTCCTGACTTTATGCACACGGCTTTGATTATGAAACGTTCGATTTGGCAAAAAAAAAACTTTCCTCTTTTTGTTTGTGACCTTTTCAAAGATACGTTTTTGATTTTTTTTTCTTTTTTTCTTTTAACAGTATACATACATGAATCCCCTTCTTGAGTTCTGTATGTTTCCATGATTTCGTCTTGGACTTGAATATGCCATTCCATGACTTTACTGGTCGGCTTCGACTCTGGCCTTGATAAAATTGATTTGCTATTTGCATGCTTCATTGACATCTAGATATTGATCACCATTGTTGCTGTGTTGATCTGAATTGCTTTAGCCATGTTGCCTACACTCTGGTGCATTCCTGTATATGCTTTGCTTTTTACTTGGTTCATGCATTTTTGAAACTCTGTTTTGTTGCATCTCTGTCCATTGGGCTGCACACTTGCTCGATTTTACTTGCTGTTCACAGTCATTATATCTTTACTGCCATGTTGTTTGCATTGCATTTGTGTTGACTCTATGTTTGCTGTAGTCTTCAAGCATTGCCGAGTCACTTGAATTTAATGTGGTGTTTATACTACTGCATATCACGGCATTTCCATTACTGTTGTACCATCACTTGTGTCTGCACTTGCTCGTGAAAAATAGTTGCTCATGTGCTTGTCAAATTTTCATGTACACTGTGTCATTTAAAGTTTGTTGTGGTCTTTGTAATTTCACCACCTATGTGTACTTGTGTCGAGGCTTGTTGGCATCTAATTGCTGTGGCTTCATTTTTATCTGGGTTCGACTTTGACATTAGTTTTTGTAGTTGGTTCCTTACATTTCAATGTTGCTGTTCGAGTTCATTGTTCAGTTGTTTCTGTCTGCATCTTGTGGTTGCCACTGTTCATTGTGGTAGTAGCTGTCTGGTAGTAGCTGTCTTAACTGTCCACCTGTATCATGCTTGGTAATCACTGCTTCAATTTGTTGGGTTCCTGTAGTTGCAGTTACATCACTTCGAATCAGTTTGATACTGTGTTGCATTTGATCACTTGTCTCATATCTTGTGCTCGAGCTCTGTCCATACTTGCCTAGTTTACACAGATGCTCCACTTGTTCATTTTGTTCAAGTGTATTTCTCTGGCCATTTGTGTTATTGCTTCATTATGTTGTATACATGTCCACTTCAGTATCCATTTGTAGTTGTATTCACTTCATGTTTGCCATGTTCATGTGTGTCTGCCATTCCATGAATTTCTTGTATCAGTTCTCGACCACACTGTTTCCATAGCTGGACTTTGACTTGGTCTTTGTTGCATTCATGTCATGTTGCCTTGTGTTGAACCCAGTTTCAAAACTTGGGATTGACCTTGTGCCGTTGACGAGATTTTGAATATATTGCACCTGAGTTGAACCTGTCTGTATATTTGGGTTTGACCTTGTGTTGTAGCATTATCAAGTGTATATCGGTGTGCACGGCCTTGTGGCATGTACAGTGATACACTGTGCATGTCACATTGTTCGTGTGTGATGAATTCAAATGAATCATGACGAACAACCCAAATAACTGAGGCAAATAATATTTTCAAAAATCGTATTTTATTTTATATTGCAAAAATATTTCTTTTTCAATTTTACTGCGTTAGTGAATATTTTTGCAGATTGCTCAGATGCTGGATTCAAACTGGAAAGAAGTTGAAGATAAAAATACGAGTGTGAGTGATATGTAGTGAGGTTCTGAATGTAGAAAAGAATTGTGATGTAATCAGAAATTGTTTTGTAATTTAAAATGTATAGTTATAGTGAGAGCTTGAAATTGTACTATCAAAATTGTAATAAATATTCGTTTGAATAAAATATTCATTTGAATTCAAATTCCGTGTTATTTATTTTATTCAGCAAATATTTATTTAATCTGTGAAAAATAAAATAGTATATTAACAAATACATTTAAACGAATGTATATATGTTTATTATCATCAAACGAAAATCATATAAGCGCATATTCAACATCCCGCTTAACATATTTATATATTCTTGTAGTCTATACAGTACCGTAAGCTCCTCCGTGAGGTTTACTCAAAGGGCACTCCATAGATATGGTACAAACCAAACTCGTAGAAGGCATGATATGGCATGTGAGCACGACACTCGGGGCAATGCCAGGGTAAGATTCTACCATTTACACTCCTAGACTAGTGGTAACACATGGCAGCTACTACCGCCCACCTCACATAACACACTCCTACAATAAAAATGGAGGGATGGCCATCAAAATGAATCACAAAGTAATAGTATGGTATCGAAGAAATGTGCCTGATTGAAGGAATGACCTCACTTGGTCCGGTATAGCTCCTGTTTTATTCAAATTTAAGCTGACTCACAGGAGTCAGGGTTACGTAAATACCTCATACAGAATCGTATACCAAACCACCCTACTTCATTCTAGAATCTCCACCATGTATACAGTTGTTAATGTGATTTTCGGTATTGGCAGAGAGTATGACAATATCTGATCCTGGTCTCTTTAATAACCAATTGCTTATTTCACACCGGATGGTTCTCTTAAATTTCTAAAACTGTTTCATTATTGATATCAAAATATCGTATTCAATTGAACCATATCACTTTCAAAAATCATATTCACTTTCTAAATCATATCGAAAAAATAGGTTAAATCCTCATTTCAAAATCATCATATTTATTTAAAAATCTCATTTAAATCCAACTTTGGTTGTAATATCCTTAAACCATATTGCTTAATATAGATAATCCCACTTTACACAGTTTGAATTTTAAATAGGTTAAATAGATTAAAAATAGTTTAATAGTTTAGAAATAGATTAAAATAGTTGAAATGGATTTAAGATATTTTAAAATAAATTAAAATAGATTAAAATACTTTAAACAGATTTAAAATAGATTAAAATAGATAAATATGGGTTAATTAGTTTATAATAATTAGTTTAAAATTAGATAAATGGATTTAAATTGGATTAAATAGATTAAATAAATTAAAATAGTTTAAATTGATTAAAATGGGTTAAAATAATTTGAAATGGACTAATTTAGTTTAATAGTTAAAAATTTAATAATTAGAATTTAAAATAATATTTTAACAGTTCGTATTAAGAAATAATTTTGAAATTAACATCAAATTTAACTATTTCTTTCATTTCGACAAATTTGGACCATATCCTGATTTCAAATCAAAACCCAACATTACATCTTGAATATCAATTTAAGCTCTTCTAATTTCAATTGATTTCAAAGTTACAAATTTTCAATGTTTCGACAAATCAGTTTCGATAAATTTCATTTATACTTCAAAATCAACTTTAGAATTTTGATTTAAACTAAATTCCAATTTCCAACTATTAAAACTTGGATTTTCAAAGTAATTCAACTTATATAAATCAATTTCCTTTAAAATATCATTCAACCTAATTCATGATTTAAGGGTTTTAAAAATTGTTTAATTAAACCAATCCAGTATTCGTATATAATTTTCTACCCTATGTTCAAGTGATACGGACATATATCATTTCAATCCGCGGATATTTTAAATTTACGGGTATATATCCTTTCAAGCCGCAATCCCGAATTAAAATAAAATCCATAAAATTGCTTGAGTCTATCATTTCAACCCATAGAGACTTCTCCCATATCTATCAGATCGTTCGGGCATGTATCATTTCAACCCATAAAGAACTTGCAGTATTATAACAATATAGAAATATAACATCCAGTCATCCAATATCAACAATCAAACATCCATCAATATCACCATTCAATCAAATAATAATTAACATCAATTTACTGGTAATCATCAACATGTATTCAATTGACAATTAAATTCAATATGAAATGAAACGATTATTAAATGCAATAAAAGTCAAATTTAAATAGAATAACAATTTAAATACACCAAACCCCAACCAATCAATTCCAATCACATCATAAATTTAATTTAACTAATATAAGATAATTTAGTAATTGTGAGTGGGTTAAAACACCCACTTTTGATTTCAAATCGATTTGAAATCCAAAATAAGGCCCAAATTTGAACAGTCTCATAATTCATCCAAACCAGCTCCATAATGTTCGGAATTTTGATACGATCGCAGTGGAGCAAACCATGTGTGAATCAAACCTCGTACGAAAAAGTTATTAACATTAGAAGTTAAACGATACATAATTTAAACAAATAAATAAATTAAGGTTGTACACGTCACCTTCGTTCCTTATCTTAGAGAAACCCTAGAGCAACAACACTCGATCAACCCGCCGCTACCTGATTGACTACGGCACGCGCCTCATGTCAAGCAGCGCCTGTGACCATCGCCTATCTCCACCACTCATGCCACCTCCCCAAGACCTCTCGACCACCAACGACGTCGAAACCTCATCATCGTTCATGAAAAACGAAGACAACCGCTACTCGAACACATAAACCTAGTCGAATTGTTCTCATCGATCAAGCCATCAAAAACCCAAACGAACCACACAGATGCGCTCCACTCGCAAATCTCCATGCAACTGTGTCCTCCAATCGACGATCCATCGAAGTTGATCAACGTGCGATGAACGGTCGAGATTAATTCACTCATTTCTAGACAAAATGATGATCCGAATCGAAAATCAAATCATTGCAGTAGAATGCGCTCGTCGAGAGCTTCGAAATATATAATATGATATAGTTTGAGGAGTTTTAATTTTTGATTTGATTTGCAATTGAATTTAGAAATTAGGGTTTCTGCCATTGGGAAGGAAGAAGCAGATAGAATTGTACGTACAGAGATAAGAAAATAAAAGTTTGCTAGGGTTTGGAGAAATCTATTTATATGAACCAAGCCCGATAAGAAAATGAAGACAAATTGAAGTTGTACGAACGACCAATAGGGACCCAAAAAGCCTGTTTCGCTTCCGAAACGAAAATGGGTCATCTCATATTTCAAAATATACGCTTTCAATATTTCTAAATCTAATGGAACATGTTTCAAGTCCTAATTCCATCATATAAAGAAGTTAGCTTTAAAATCAATTTATTTCAAATTGATTTTAATTAAATTGATTTCTATGCGTTTCAGGCCCGTACGACCAAACGACATGCCCCATCGCTACTATAATTCACCATTACGGATCTGATGAAACTGGTTTCATCAAAATTCGAGACCATGGCCAAAATAGCTATTTCCACGTTAATTAAATAAATTAATATTAAATTGATTAAATCACCTTTTTAATCTCAAATTTAATAATTAACAATTTTCATCATTTTTCATTACTTGGACATTTACAATAATTTAAAACAAATTTACATATCAATTCGGTGTTAACTATTACACTAGTTACAGTGTTTAGTTTCAACTTCAATTAAATCCAATTAATTATATTTTAATTCCAATAAATTGATTTAATTTGATTTCAATCCATTTATTCAATCAATCATTATTTTATGTATGTATTTAACATTGGTTTATATCTTATTACATCAAAACCTACCATTATCATCTTTTACCATATTAATTGCAATATTCCAATTATATTGAATTTTTGCCGATTTTCACATTAATTATAATTTAAAGTCCGAATTAATTCATTTATCTTAGTTTCACTCTTTTTTTAAATAAATTATCGCCTTAAGAATTTAATTGACATTTCTGTACATTTTATTACCTTCACATTTTACTGTTATTGTCTTAACTCATATTAACGTAATATTTAATTACATTTAATTGCAATTGATTTCCAACTTAATTTAACATATTAAATAAATTGGTAACAAATAACAATTGTTACCTTTTCTTAATTTAATAACATTTTTAAGTTTATTATCTACACACAAATGTTATAAATACTAACACAACACAAATTTTATCCAATATCAATTTATTATATATTTTTTCATCAATTAATATAACATTTAAATTTATTTCCTTAATTTAAAATTCAAATAGTCATATATTACATTAATTTACATTATTAAAATTCATTCTAGTTAGTTTTCTAATTCCTACATCATAAATTTTATTTTCTTCCAACATTAAATTACAAAACCTTATTTAATTCAATATTTTAATTATCGGAAAAATGCTGGCCATTACAGTAAACCCATTAATTATACTATAAATTCCAATAAATTGATTAAATTTGATTTCAATCTTTTTATTCACTCAATCTTTACTTTATGGGTATAGTTAACATTGGTTTACCATGCATTACACCAATATTCTACAATTACCATCTTAATTCACATTAACGTAATATTTAATTACACTTATTGTATATTATTTCCAATTGATTTTCAATGAATTAAATAGTGAATTTATAATTAAACCATTGTTATAACTTACCAGTTCAAACACATTTCCATATTTATTATTAACAAATAAAACAAATGAATTTATATATTGATTTATTGTTCTATGTTAACCAATTCCAATTAACTTGTAACGACCCGTAAATTTTAGACAATTAAAAATTGTTAATTTAATAAGATATTATGATTTAATGCTGGAAGAAATAAAAATATGTTAGTCAATAAAAAGAAGATAACTGAAATGAAATGTAATAGTATTAAATTAAGGTAATTTATGATTTCTTGGAATGAAATTCCAATCAATTAAAATGATTAAGATTTAAAATTGATATAGACTGTAAGTAAATTATAGTAATATGTGCATTAATTAATAATTGGATATAAAGAATAATTAATGGTTAAAAAGTGATTAATTAATAAAGTAGATGTGATTAATTGTAATTGATAAGAGTAGTGTTGTATAAGTTGTTAAAACAATTGGTGGTAAATAATAAACTTACTAATGTTATTAAATGTAGGAATTGTGACAATTATTAATTGTTACCAATTTAATTAATCAATTGCTATTAAATGAAACTAAAAGTTACATTAATGTGAGTTAAGACGATGACTGCAAATTGTGAATGTAATAAATGGGTATAGGAATGTTAATTATATTTACAAAGAAATAAGTAATGTAATAAAAAGAGTGAAACAAAGGCAAATTAATTTATTGAGATTTTAAATTATAATAAAATTGACAGAAATTCAATATAATGAAAATATAATAGTTAATACAAATAAAAGATGGGATTTGCAGCATATTAGTGAAATAAGATATCAACATATATTAACTATGCCATTAGAGTAATAATTAATTGAATATAATGATTGAAATCAAATCAAATCAATTTATTAGGACTAAATTATAATTAATTGGATTTAATTATTGTTGAAATTGAACACTCTAATTAGTGTAATAACCATCACTGAATTACTATATAAACTTGTATGAAGTCATTGTAAATGTCAAATGATTAAAAATGATGAAATTTATTAACTATCAAATTTGAATGAAAAAGTAATTTAATTAATTAGTTATTAATTAATTCAATTAACATGAAAATAGCCATTTTGGCCACTGACTTAGATTTCAACGAAACCAGTTTCATCGAATTCGAAACGGTGAATTATTGTAGGATTTTAAGTTTCATAGCGATCAGACGTGCCATTTGATCGTACGGGCTCGAAACTCCTAGAAATCAATCTAATTAAATATAATTGAAATCAATTGAAATAAGCTGATTTTAATCTAACATCTTCATACATTGGAATTTGGATTTGAAACATGTTTCGTTAAGTTTAAAATTATCAAAAACATCTATTTTGATATATGGGACGACCCATTTTTGTTTTGGAGACAGAACGGACTTTTCAGGTCATTTATCGTTCAACATGCAAATCAATCTGGTTCATTTTTACGTTTTCAGATTTGCCTGTAAATAGCTCGTTATAAACACTAGCAACCTTTTTATTTTCTATTGTCTTTACATACATTTTATCTACCTCCTCTTTCTCAAATGACAGTTAATGGCAAAAAACAAATTCCTAAATCAAAACCCTAATTCCCAAATTGCAAATTCAATTCCAAAAATCAAACTCCTCAAAACCTTATCAAATTATAAACCATTTCAAAGCTCTCAATGAGCGCTATTCACTGGTGGTATTGTTTTTCGATAAAGATCACTTTTTTTCCGATAAAGCGAATGAACCTCAACCGTCCATTTTAGGTTTTGACGATCCAACGACGTATCGCCGTCCGATCGACAATCGGGAAGTGGCATCGGAAAAGGGACGTTGAGCAGGTCTTGGGGTATAAGTTGCTCATGCTAGATGGTCACGGAATCACCAAAAATGACTATTAATTTATGGTTGCGGCGGTCGTGAAAGGGGCGACCGGAGGTGGCCGCTCGGTCATATGAGGTACGACGTGAAGATGGGATGACGGTGGCGACGTCGGATCAAGGTGAAGATGAGTGTGGCGGCAGGAAATCGAGGAGAACGATCGACGACTAGGGCTTTTTTGGGTTCGTTCGAGTTATTGTAGCTGAGATTTTTGCTGTATGGGGTGGAACGTGGCAATGACGTGGCAAAAGTTTTATTAAATTATTTATTAAATTTGTAAATTGTTTAACTTCTATTATGTATACCTTTTGCATACGAGGTTCAGTTCACGCACGGTTTGTTCCGCTAGGATCATATTGAAATTCCAGACATTTTGGCATGATTATGGACAAGTTCCGAGATTGTTAATTTTTTAGCCCTATTTTGGATCACAAATTGATTGAAATCAAAAGGTGAGTGTTTTAACCCACTCACAACTTCAAAAATTTCATAAGTTAGTTAAATTAATGTTATGATATGATTTGAAATTTATTTATGGCTGTTTAGTCTATCGTAATTTATTGATCAAATTGTGATGATTATGATGGATGTTTGATTGTTAATATTGGATGATTGGATGTTATGTTTGATTTATATACTGTTATCACTCTGCAAGTTCCCTGTGGGTTAAAATGATACATACTTGAATGATCTATATAATAGAAAAAAATCATTGTGGGTTGAAATGATAGGCCGGAGCAATTTTATGGGTTTTTATTTAAATTCAGGATTGCGGTTTGAAATGATATAACTGCAAAATTGTAAATTGTGGATCAAAATGATAAATATCCATATCACTTGACCCTAGGGTGAAAAAATTATACACGGACACCAGATTGGTTATATTAAATGATTTCTGAATCTTTAAATTTTGAATTTAGTTAACTGGTTTTTTGAAATGGAAATTGATTTATATAAACCGAATTATTTTCAATAATCCAAGTGTTAATGCTGAAATTGGAATTTGATCTAATAAATTTTCAAAGGATTCAAAATTGGAATTTCAAAGCTAAAGTGTCAATTATGAATGAATTTATTGGAATTGAGTTATTGAAAATGTTTGGATATAACTTTAAAATCTATTTAAACTACTTTAATTAAATTAACTATTTTAATCAATTTAAACTATTTAAATTTATATTAATCTATTATAAACTATTTAATCCAATTTAATTTATTTCACCAATTTTAAACAAATTAAATTTATTTAATCTATTTTAAATCTATTTGATATAATTTTAATATATTTAATATATTTTAAATATATTTAATCTATTTTAAATTTATTTAATCTATTTAAAATCTACTTGATATAATTTAAATTTATTTAACCTATATTTAATCTATTTAAATCATTTTAACTAACTAAATCAAAATTAAATCTATTTATACTACTTTTTTTCTATTTTTAGACTTTTTAAATCTATTTGAACTATTTTTAAACTATATAAACTATTTATAATTACCTAACCATTTCTAAAATTTCAGACTGTGCAAAATAGAAGTATTTATAGTTAAATCCTTGATTGAGATACAACCTAAGTTGTAATTTGGAATTGATCCCTTTTTGAAAATTTACATGTTGAATAATATGATGATTTTGGAATGAGAATTTAATTAATCTATCTTATCGATAATTACAAAAGTGAATATGATTTGAAGGTGAATATGATTTTGAAAGTGAATGTGATTTTTGAAAGTGAACCATGGTTTGAAAATGATATGTTTGAGAATATGATATTTTGATATCAATTGTAAATTGACGTTTTGAAATGTAAGAACCATCCGGTGTGAAATAAGCGTTTGGTTGTTAAAGAGACCGGGATCAGATATTGTCATACTCTCTACCAATACCGAAAACCACTTTAACAACCATGTACATGGTGGAGATTCCGAAATGAAGTAGGATGGTTTGGCGACGATTTCTGTATGAAGTATGAGTCATGACGTGACCCTGACTCCCGTGAGTCAGTTTAGATGTGACTAAAACAGGAGCCACGCCGGACCAAGTGAGTTCATTCCTCCTATCCAGACACTTTTCTTCGATACCATATATGTTGCTTTGTGATTAATTTAATGCCACCCTTTGATTTTGATTTAGGAGTGTTTTTCGAGGTGGGCGGCAGTATCTGCTATGCGTTTCCCCCAGTCCGAGTACGCAATTTGTATATCTACCCTGACATTGCATCGAGTGTCGTGTTCATATCACCTAGCGCGCATTTTACGAGATTGTTTTGTACCATACGTATGAAGTGCCCTCTATGTAAACCTCCAGTTTGTGGAGCAGCGTACGTTACTGTATAGACTATGTGAATACATAAAATGTGTTAAAGGGGATACGGTTAACGCCTTGATGCTATTTTAATACTTTTACTTTACTGTAGACATATTATAATAGCGTATTGTACTTAATGGATCCTTAGGAGATGTAAATCCCGAACATCTCTTAAGTTATTGCACTCGCATTAGACACTGGATAGGAGATGTGAAACCCTGTAAGCATCACATACACCGTTCCACTTATATTTATTTACCGTTGATTAACTTACATAAGATCTTTTAATTTTAACTCGAGTGTTTTGTCTTTTCAATTCGCTCGGGTCAGCCTGAGCATTTCAGGGTTGAAGACCTTATTTCTGTTGGACGAAGATAAAGTTTTGTACTAGTATTATTTATTTTACTCCACACTTATTTATTGTTTTCCCATGTTTATGTAACTCTAATATTTATGTTGTAAAAGAATAGTCAAATGTACTTATAAAATTGCTTCATGAACTATTATTTGATTATTGTATTTGTCATTTCGCTGCGAGATTCTGTATTTGCTTTTTCTCTGCTTTTTCTTATTTACCCCAATAACAATCCGACCTTTTATATGTTTTGAGTCTGACGTGTGTGGTTTAACATCGATTTAAACCGTCCAAAAAGGCAGGTCGTTACTGAAAGTGGCTATATGATAGGATCGTGTAATATGGAATAATGAAATATTCTAGGTAGATAAAGTAGGTAAATGCAAGGAGACACTAGGATTTTATACTGGTTCGGACCTCTCGTCGTACGTCCAGTCCCTAAGCTTCACTTAGGAATTTCACTAACTAACACCCTCACTTCACCTGGAGGAATAGGTTTACAACTTACTCGAACAACCGAACGGGATTTCTTGCCTCAACTACCGAAGAGGACTTCAACTCAATTGCTAAAATACAATATTCGACTTGTTGTGTTCTTGTCAACACTAATGAGTCTAATGTAGTGCAATATTCCTATAATCTTATCCTCGAGAGTATGCAATGTGTTTGTGAAGATTTAGGAATTGTGAATTGCTATGAATCAAAAGAATGTTATAAACCAAAACAGTGATTCAAGCAATAGATTGGTGATTGCTTTGAGAATATATAGAAAATATGAACAAGAGAATAGTAAGATTAAAGCAAGAGAATTCAGTGAATTAAATGATGTTAGAATCATGTATATATACTTGTAGAAGAGATGCATATGTTGTCAAAGGTTGCAAACAAGAGATGCTTCCATTTCCATTGATGAATGGTTGCAACTCTTGGGAGGAAGAAGGTGTCTTTTCAGAGAAAATTCGCAGGTTCAAATTCAGTCGACTGAGCAGGGAATTCAATCAACTGAAAATATGAAGTAAAATTTTCGGAAGCAAATTCAGTCGACTGTGCAGGAAATTCAGTCGACTGAAACTGTGCATGCGTATAAATTTGTTCCAGTTTCAGTCGACTGACTGAACCTGTTCAGTCGACTGAACTTATAAAATATGCATAGTGAAAGCTTAATTGAAAAACGAAGTTTATAAAAAATTTCTAGTGTTCGTGCAAGCTTCTTGAGGATAGATTTTAACAATACATCTAGACTAAGACATATATAAAAACATACTTTAAGCTTGTTTGGTCTTCATCTATCTTCCTTTAGCATTTGCATATATTTCTTCCTTGTTTGTTAAAGCACATTGTCATTGATCAAAATCTTCGCATATCAACATTCTTCCCCTTTTTGATTGATGACAATACTGATTTATTCTAGAGATGTTTTACATATTTTCTCCCCCTGAATGTATGCACTATCTTTCCTACAAAACAAAGTTAGTACCATCGATTTTCTCCCCCTTTGTCATCGACAAAAAGGAAGAACTAACAGCAGTAATAATTTATCAAAACAATCACTGAAGCATAGAGAATATTTGCATAATCATGGCTTAAGAAAAATAAAAATGTTGTGACAAACAAGCATAAAATGGCTATTTATACAAGCCACTAGAAAGTTAAAAATACACATCAAAACAAAAATTACTAATCTCTATCCCAGTCATATGAACCTTCTCTTCCTGTTGGTTCACGTATGATGGGTCCTCCTGTTGGTGGTCTGTGCGCTCTTCCTCCTTGGCCACAACTAGCTCCGCTTGCACTGCTACTTGTATGCTCTTCGGATGTCGTCCATGTAAACATAGGTGCCGGACGTTTGCCGCGTGATGTTGAAGCAGTGGTGGTGCTTGAGCACGAGATTGCATCCCATAGCTTGTTGAAGAATCCTTTGATTTTGTCAAGCTTATGATCTACCTTGTGTCAAGAATTTGTTGATTTCTTGACAATATCCCCAAGGATTGGTTGATAGTGAAGCTTGGGTCAACAAGACGAATTTCATCATCTTGCTCGAGATGTTCTTCGTGGCGAGGTTGAGGAGGTTGTTGTTGTTGTTGTTGTTGTTGTTCTTGATGCCTTGCTTCCCATTCGGCGAGTGATATTATGCGAGGAGGTCGAGATGGGAGTTGCATTAGGCTTATGGTCCGATGATTAATTTGATGGACCATTGTATTCTCCGACTCAGGTAATGGCGTATCGATATTAAGGAGAAGTCGCATGATGTACTCTCCAAAGTAGATAGTTCACATTTTTCCATTATTAAAAGTGAGAAACTCATCAAGAATAAGTTGTACCCAATTGACTTGTATATTGCCAAAAATAGCATATAGAGCTCGACAGTTATTTGGGTAGACAATTTCGTACGAGCCCATGCGAGGAGTAATTGTTCTCATTAGGGCTTTATGGAGGATTCTTGCCATAGGTCGAAGAGAGGTGGACTTAAAATCCCTAAAGTTGATATTATCATCCATAAATCGATGGTTTATATTGTCGCGAATATGTGGATTGAATTCTATCTCCTCTAGCTTTCTCCCGACATTTGGTGTTTCTAAAATGTGTGCTTTCTATCCAAGGAAACCCAAACTTTCTTTCCACATACCATACTCCAAACACTATTGTTTGGATTTCTTGGAGTTTGGTGTCCAAGATTAAGATTAGAATAAAATAATTTGACCATTACATGGTTAATGGCATGGTCATTTCTTTTCAAATCTAAAAGAGAAGTTAAACCTGCTGGATCTGTTAACGCTTAGATGTTGTAGGTTTGAAAGCTTTGGAAATCAACGAAAGAATGCTCGAAAATTCGGGAATTCTTCATCTTATTCCATCTAGTGACAACGGTTCCATCTAAAGCCATTGTGCTATTTGAGCATCAATTGGCTCGGAGGATGAAGAAGATGAAGCTCTTGATCTTTTTGGTGCCATTTGGGTGAGATTTGAGGTGATTTTGAGGAATTGGGGGCTAGGGTTTTGAAATTAATTTGGGGAATAAAGTTTGTAGAAGGTAAAAAGTGAATTGGTAGGGTAAAATTGGTGGTTAAATGGAGAAGTTTGCCTGAGAATTGGCGTTCAATCGACTGAATTCACTGTTCAGTCGACTGAATTGAAGGCCGAAAATTTTCTGGGCTAAATTCAGTCGACTGAACAGGGTTTTTAGTCGACTGAATGTTTGCCTGAAGGTTTCTGTTAGTAGTCCAGTCGACTGAGCAGAAGATTCAGTTGACTGAATTGTAAAAAATTTGCATTCTGTCTTAAGTTCAGTCGACTGAACATGGGGTTTTAGTCGACTGACTTATGTATTTTGTTGTTCCTTGTTAATTTGAAGGCAAACTCTTTATTCAAGGAAATAATTACAATTATATAGATGTAATATCATGAATAGATTTCAATACTAACTATTTCTTAGGGTATGGACTTGCATTCTTTTTTCCTTCATTCTTCATATAATTGATATCCCATGAATTTGGACTATATTGAGGAGTCTTAGGAGACATCCAAGGATTCACAGGATCGACTGGTGTACGAAGATGAAGACGGATCAAGTGACCTAAGGGGCGAGGTAGGGGTTCAGCCACTTCGTTCTTCTTTGATCCACAGAAGCGTAAACCAATTTTCTCTAGGAAGCTCAAACGTCTTGCCGTAACTTTTTGCTCGAAGTATAGTTCTCGTTGAAGATCTATCTGTTGTTATTGAAAGTGATGAATTTCATCAATCTTTCTTTTTGTGTCAGGTGAAATAAAGAGTCCGCGTTTCGCCTTTTTAGATTCTGGTGTGAAACTAGTACGATAATTTTCCCATTTGTAAACCGGCTCATGTGCTGGTGTTGGTGTGGGAAGTTTTGGCGACGTTGGAGTGTTATCAACTGACGAGGTGATATTGATTGGAGAGAAGGAGTTGTTGGACGACATTTTATGTTGAATTTTGTTAAGATTTTATTCGTAAAATCGAGATGTGAAAATAAAAATATTTTTAAGAATTTATTTATAGTAGAATTTTACTAAACAAATAATGGTTATAATTTAATAAGATTTTTTTAACCGCATAGAGATTTAATGGTAAAGAGGATTTTGTTAAAGTGTATGGTTCTTATCTAATAATTCAGTTTAAAAATGTGTGGTCTATAAATTATATAATGTAGCATATAACATAACTGAAAATATTTGAAATTCTTATTCAGTCGACTGAACATTTTGTTTTAGTCGACTGAAATGTGGGAATATTTCTAATGTATATCAAATTAATATTTTTAAAGGATATTATACCTAATTCTCGTCGAAGTTTTATAAAGGAGTTTTCTAATAGAGGTTTAGTAAATATATCGGCAATTTGATTTTCGGTAGAAATATGTTCTAAACTAATTATTCCTTTTTCGATATTGTCACGTAGAAAATGGTGACGAATATCTATATGTTTTGTACGAGAGTGATTAACCGGATTTTTAGATAAGTTTATTGTACTTGTATTATCACAGTATATTGTAGAATTTGTTAAATTTATATTAAAATCTTTAAGTGTTTGTTGCATGTATATAACTTAAGTGCAAGTTAAAGCAGCTGATATATACTCTGCTTCTCAGGTGGAAAGCGAGACATAACTTTGTTTCTTACTAAACCAAGATACAAGTGATTTTCCAATGAAATGGAAAGTACCACTTGTACTTTTTCTATCTGTTCGAGATCCACCAAAATCAGCATCACTAAATGATACTAACTCAAATGAACACTCCTTTGGATAGAAAAGACCGAAATCTTTAGTTTTGTTAAGGTATCGCATTATTCGTTTTACTGCTCTTTAGTGTGAATCTTTAGGATCGGATTGAAAACGTGCACATAAACAAACACTCATCATTATGTCAGGTCTACTAGCGGTTAAGTAAAGTAAGGAACCTATCATACTTCTAAACAATTTTTGATCTACACTTTCGCCATTTTCATCTCGATCGAGATGTGTAGTGGTACTCATAGGAGTAGGTTTAGCAGAAGTGTTTTCCATGCCGAATAGTTTAATTAAATTAGCACAATATTTTTCTTGGTTTATAAAAATTCCATTTGTTAATTGTTTGATTTGAAGTCCGAGAAAATATGATAAGTCTCCCATATGAGACATTTCGAACTCATTAGTCATTATATTTGAAAATTCTTTACATAAATTTTCATTTGTTGAACCAAAAATAATATCGTCTACGTATATTTGAATTATTAAAATATCTTTGGTAGTATTTTTAATAAAAAGTGTTTGATCTACTTTTCCAATTTTAAATCCTGAGTTTAATAAATAACTTTTAAGTCTTTCATACCAAGCACGAGGTGCTTGTTTAAGACCATATAGTGCTTTCTTTAATTTAAATACACGATCCGGATATTTTTCATGTATAAATAAAGGAGGTTGTTCTACATATACATTTTCTTTAATAAAACCATTTAAAAATGCACTTTTAACATCCATTTGATAAAGTTTAAAATTGTGAAAACATGCAAAGGCTAATAGTATACGTATTGCTTCAAGTCTTGCAACGGGAGCAAAAGTTTCTTCAAAATCAATACCTTCTCTTGATTATACCCTTGTGCTACTAGTCTTGCTTTATTCCTTGTTATATTACCTTGTTCGTCTACTTTATTTTTGTAATTCCATTTTGTTCCAATTACTGATTGATTATTAGGACGGGGAACTAATTCCCAAACATCGTTACGTTCAAATTGATTTAATTCTTCTTGCAGTGCGATAATCCAATAATCATCTGTAGATGCTTCTTTTGGATTTTTTGGTTCTATTGATGAAATGAAAGCTACATGACCCATTTGATTTAGTTGATTTATTGTTCTAACTTGAGAATTTATTTCTCCTATTATATTTTGAGTTGGATGATCTGGTAATATTCTAGGAGGAGATCTTAGTTCATTATTATTATTTTCAAGGTTTGTTTCTTCTATATTTATCAATTCTTCATCATCTTTTATATTAAAATTTTTATTAAAATTTTCATCAAAAGATATATGCAAAGTTTCTCCAATTAAGTTTGTTCGTTTATTAAATACTCGATATGCTTAACTTCGTTCTGAGTATCCTACGAAAATTCCTTCATCAGCTTTTGAATCGAATTTTCCTAGTTGATCTTTTGTATTTAAAATGAAACATTTTGATCCAAATATTTTAAAATAAGATATATTTGGCTTTTTATTATTAAATAGTTCATAAGAAGTATTTTTAGTTAATGGTCTAATTGATATTCTATTTAATACATAACATGCAGTAGCAACGGCTTCTGCCCAAAAATGTTTTGGTAGAGAACATCCATTAAACAATGTTCTTACGCATTCTTGTAATGTTCTATTCTTTCTTTCTACAACTCCATTTTGTTGAGCATTTCTAGGAAAAGAAAAGTTATGACTTATTCCTTTCTTTTTACAAAAAGTTTCAAAAACTTCATTTTTGAATTCGCCTCCATGATCGCTTCGAATATTTTTAATTTTCAAATCTTTAGTTTTTTGGATTCTTTTGACAAATGTTTTAAAATGCTTAAAAGTGTCACTTTTTTTTTTCACAAAAATAGTCCATGTATATCTTGAAAAATCATCAACTATTACAAATACGTATCGATTATGATTAATGGATTGAACTTGTGTTGGTCCAAATAAATCCATATGTAGTAATTCTAATGGTTGTAAAGTTGAAATATTTTTCTTAGATTTAAAAGATGATTTTGTTAATCTCCCTTTTTGACAATCATCACAAAGATTATTTATTTTAAAGTTTATTTTGGGTAAACCTCTTACTAATTCATTTTTAGAAAGTTTTCTAATAGTTTTAAAATTTATATGACAAAATCTTTTGTGCCATAACCAAGGATAATTATCTTTGGCAAGTAAACACATACTTGAATTATGATTAATATTCATATTTAAAACATAAATATTTCTATCTCTATTTCCTTCAAAAACAAGATTTTGGTTTTGATCAAAAATACTACATTTATTATTTGAGAAAGTTATTTTAAAACCTTTGTCACACAGTTGACTTATGCTAAGTAGATTATGTTTTAAATTTTCAAGTAATGAAACATTTGTTATAAAAGGTAAATTTGATGTATCGTAATTGTTCACATCTCCTTTGCCAATGATATAGCCTTTTGAATTGTCTCCGAAGGTAACCGAGCCACCATCAAAGTATGTGATGTTTGTAAGCATATCTTTGTCTCCGGCCATGTGTTTTGAACAACCACTGTCTAATATCCATTTCTTCTTTTTGAGTGGGACCTGAAAATAAATATGAAATTATTGGTACCCACCTTTTAATAGGGTCCTAAAAAGTTAGAGTTTAGGAAACCAAACCCAATTTGGTTTAGTATCCTTTTTATAAATATAGTTTTCATTATGATGATTATCCATAAATGTTTTAATATATTTATTTCTTATTAATACATCGTTAGTCTTTAGTACCCAAATTTTAACTACCTTGTTTTCTACTTTTGTTTTAATAGGTTTCTTTAGCAATGTTTATTGTTTTGAATCCATATTCCTCTTAAAATTAGTATTTTTCTTTTTAGGAATTTTGACTCCTTTTTATATCCTAATCCATGTTTACTTGAAGAGGATTGAGAATTTTCTAAAGTTAGAAACATTTTTAGTGATGTTATCTAATCTAGCTTGAAGACTATTATTTTCTAACTCAACTTGTCTAATCTTAGTTTTTAACTCATGATTTTCAGAAACAATTATATCATTCTTTGTTTTTTGAGTTTCAATTTCTTGACTTAAAAGTGATAATTGAGTTTCCGAATTTGAATGAGATTCTTGAACTTTTTCAAGTTCTTCTTCTAAGATTTTCTTTTCATTTTTTAACATATCCCTTTCAAATTCAGCTTTGTTTTGATTTTCACGAGTTTCTTTTTAAGAGTTTTTATTGTGCTTAAAAGTTCAGTGTTTACTTCAATTAAATCGTCGAAAGTTAAATTATTTACCTCAGATTCTTGAGCCATGAAGCATACATTTGCCTGTTCATTGTCGCTATCACTATCATTTTCGGATGAAGATGAATCTGAATCGTCCCATGTTACAGAAAATGCCTTCTTTTTGAATTTATCCTTCTTGTTTTTGTTGTTGAAGTTTTTCTGATTTTCCTTCATTTGTTCTTGACAATCTTTTTGCATGTGTCCTTTCTTGTGACAATTGAAGCATTCTATATTTGAGGATGAAGGTTTGTTCAAGAAATTCTTTTTGAATCCCTTTTTGTTTCCTTTTCTATAC
The DNA here is from genome assembly GCA_030765085.1 of Allium cepa. NCBI lineage: Eukaryota > Viridiplantae > Streptophyta > Magnoliopsida > Asparagales > Amaryllidaceae > Allium > Allium cepa. The sequence continues at coordinate 612,464,988 of CM060934.1, forward strand.
TTTAAGAATTTCTTGAAATTTTTGGCTATAAATGCTAGATCCTCATCTTCAGACTCTGATTCTTCCTTTTCCGCATGAAAAGCAACATTCTTTCTTTCTTGAGCTTGATCCTTTTTAGCTTGCATATTTACTTCATACGACATAAGATTTCCAATCAGTTCTTCTGGTTTCATTGTAGATAGATCATTTGCTTCCTCGATTGCTAGTACTTTTCTCTCCCATTCATCAGTGAGTGAATTTATAACTTTAGACACAATGTCAAAGTCCGTGTATCTTTCTCCTAGTCCGATTAGAGCATGATGAATGTCTTGAACTCTTGAGTACATGTCATTGATGGATTCATTTTGTCGCATTCTAAAATTTTGGAATTGATTCTTCAGCATGGATATCTTTATTTGTTTAACATTGTTTGTGCCTTCATGTATGACTTTAAGTGTTTCCCATATCTGATATGCAGTAGTACATATGCTAACACGGTTGAATTCATTTCTATCCAGGGCGCAAAATAGCATATTCATAGCTTTGGCATTTACACTAGCTTCATTCTTTTGAATTTGTGTCCATGTAGGATAATCGGTTGTGGGTACAACAAACTCTGCTTGAGTAGCATTCCAGGCTTCGAAACTTGTTGTTTGCATATAAATCCTCATCCTTGTAGCCCAATAGTTATAGTTTAGTCTATTGAATAGAGGAGGTCTTAGGGTAGATTGTCCTTCCGCAAATGTAGAACTATAGGCAGATGTTGTGCTTGTACTTGCGTTATTTTCCATATTATCAATATGTCTAATAACGGTGTTATGGTTATAGGACAGCCTTGCTCTGATACCAATTGAAAGAGGCTATGCGATAGGATCGTGTAATATGGAATAATGAAATAGTCTAGGTAGATAAAGTAGGTAAATGCAAGGAGACACCAGGATTTTATATTGGTTCGGACCTCTCGTCCTACGTCCAGTCCCTAAGCTTCACTTAGGAATTTCACTAACTAACACCCTCACTTCACCCGGAGGAATAGGTTTACAACTTACCCGAACAACCAACGGGACTTCTTGCCTCAACTACCGAAGAGGACTTCAACTCAATTACTAAAATACAATATTCGACTTGTTGTGTTCTTGTCAACACTAATGAGTCTAATGTAGTACAATATTCCTATAATCTTATCCTCGAGAGTATGCAATGTGTTTGTGAAGATTTAGGAATTGTGAATTGCTATGAATCAAAAGAATGTTATAAACAAAAACAGTGATTCAAGCAATAGATTGATGATTGCTTTGAGAATATCTAGAAAATATGAACAAGAGAATAGTAAGATTAAAGCAAGAGAATTTGGTGAATTAAATGATGTTAGAATCATGTATATATACTTGTAGAAGAGATGCATATATTGTCAAAGGTTGCAAACAAGAGATGCTTCCATTTCCATTGATGAATGGTTGCAACTCTTGGGAGGAAGAATGTGTCTTTTCAGAGAAAATTCGCAGGTTCAAATTCAGTCGACTGAGCAGGGAATTCAGTCAACTGAAAATATGAAGTAAAATTTTCGGGAGCAAATTCAGTCGACTGTGCAGGAAATTCAGTCGACTGAAACTGTTCATGTGTATAAATTTGTTTCAGTTTCAGTCGACTGACTGAACCTGTTCAGTCGACTGAACTTATAAAATATGCATAGTGAGAACTTAATTGAAAAATGAAGTTTATAAAAAATTTCTAGTGTTCTTGCAAGCTTCTTGAGGATAGATTTTAACAATACATCTAGACTAAGACATATATAAAAACATACTTTAAGTTTGTTTGGTCTTCATCTATCTTCCTTTAGCATTTGCATATATTTCTTCCTTGTTTGTTAAAGCACATTGTCATTGATCAAAATCTTCGCGTATCAACGGTTACAGTTGGTATCAGAGCTTCGGTTTTGCGTTAACCTTAGCTTTGTGGTGTCTGACTCATATTAATTTGGGTAGTAATACCCTAGAATGAGTCGCTGAGTGTATATATGAAAGAGCGTAGTTGTTAGTGTTATAAATGTTTTTATATTGTGTTAATTTGTTCGTTTTGTATTTATAAATTCTGGTTGGTGCATAGGACGTTATGACATCGTTAAGGATTTCTAAACACTTAATAGGGCAGACCGACACAATATTTGTTTTGAAACATAGGTAAACAAAATAATTTTGCCTATTATATATTTTTGCATATAAAATAATATTTTATAAATGATATATTTGGTTGTAATATATTTGTTGTTAGGCGGTGAAATTTATTTATATTGGTTGAAAATAAGATTTATAAATAAAATAAATATAAATTGGAAAATTTAGAACTTAATTTTCAGGATTTTTGAAAATTTCTTTCAAATGATTTTGAAACATAATATTAATATTATTTTGAAGTATTTTCTGATATAAATATTTCAATGTGATTTGGAGGAAGTTTTAAAAGAATTTCGGAAGGAAATAAGTTCTGTACTCCCCTCTCTGTCGTTGGAAAATAATTTCGGTGATGAGTGCATGCATCATCGATGTTCATTTTCGAGTTTCAAAGTGGGAAGACCATGTAGTAATTTACTACATAATTATTTTTATAAATTAATCTTGATTTTTTTTAAATTCCAAATATGATTTGATATATATAAAGATATGAATATATATATTATTTTAAAATGATTGAAATGAAACCCAGTTGTTTAGTCTTAAGTTTATATAAATCAGAAATTGAAATTGTTGTAATGAATGGAATATTGACTACATTAAAAATTGGAAACTTCTGGAATGAAAATGAGAAATTTAATGTTAAAATGATAAATGAAATAGCTAAGAAATTGGAAGTTTGTAAACTGTAAATAAAAATGGAAAAGAAAATAAGAAAATGTAACTATTGAACATTTGTTGCCTAAATAAACAAGAGAAACTTAGGTAATATTCAGTTGCATTCTTAAAAACATATATAACTTACCAAATTATTAAAAGTTGAAATGTTAATAAAAATATGTAATGGAATATTTTGCAAGAAAAACTTAAGTAATGAAAGTGTTCGATGGAATTACTTTTATAAACAAGAAATTTTGATATTTTAATTGCTCTAAACTTAAGTTACAATTGAAATTTTATTAATTAAATGCAATAGAAAAGTGAGTATTATAAATAAACGATTATAAACTTAAGTATGTTTGAAGTTATATATAATTAAAATAAGTAGAAAGGATGAATACTGTAAGTAGATGATTATAAACTCAAGTTAATGATCGAAACTATTTATAACTAAAATGAGTACTATATTAAATTAAATGATTATAATTTCAGAAAAGTTGAAATGATCCAGAAAATAGATTTAATATTCAATGACACTATGCAGAGAAATGAATGTAAATTGAAAACTAAGAAACTTAAGTATAAACTTTTGCATTAATGAATATTGATATTTAATGGAAATCAAGTATATGAAATAATAAAGGTGAACTAAAATGCAATAAAATGTATGTAATACTTGAATAATGAATTCATTGATTATTATAAACAACTGAATGGAAATAACTTATGTAAATAAATGAAAGGAAAATGGTATTGTATGAATGGATGGAAATTGAAATTTTGTAAGAAATAAATGTAAATTAAAGAAAATGGTAACTGTGCGAATGAAAATAGACAAACAATAAATGATATTGAAAGAAAAATGCAAAAATAAACTTAAATAATGTTTGGAATTTGTTGTTTGTTTAGCTTATGGGTTGTTTGAGGAAGGATACTTCTAATTGTTTGGGTGTATGAATAATCTGTCAAGTTTTATCTAATACTATTGAGTAAAGTGTATACATCGTAGTTTATTCGTCATTCTATGCGATTAAAGGTGTCTAAACCCGAATGAACTGTTTGTTTTGGATGCTATGGACGTATGATTGATTTCATGGATGATTGTATGCTTTTGGTTGCAAGTGATTATTGTTATGCATATGGATTTGTTTTTTTATTAGTTGAAGCAATTTAAAATATTTCTCTTTTATATAATTATTAAATCCTTTGGATGATATAAGTAAAATACAGGTCTACGGAAGCAATTGCCACTACTTTTGGTTTCATAAAATAAACATTACCCGAAAATACGTTCTCGGCTTATTATTTTCTAGCGATATTATATTGTTTTTTCCATTGTTTGAGATATATTATTTTGAAAAATATGATATATTTTGTTATAATTGATATTATTATTTCTCCCAGACTTCCTCGTACAAAAGAGACTCAATTAAAAAATTTCGTAGATTTTGGACTTTGAAATTTTGTGAAAGGCATTCCAAACTTTTATTAACTTGAATATAAAAGGATTTAAGGGTTATAAATTGATATATTTTATTTAAATTATTTAATTTTGTAAATTTATTTGTTTATAAATTTAATATTTTGAATAAGATATATTGATTACTTAATTCCTTCTTTTTCCTCCTTTTTCCTTTCTGGGGACGAATAGTTTTGAGTGGGGGAGAGTGTAACGACCCGTAAATTTTCGATAATTAAAAATTGTTAATTTAATAAGATATTTTGATTTAATGTTGGAAAGAATAAAAATTAGCGAGTTAATAAAAAGAAGGTAACTGAAATGAAATGTAACAGTATTAATTTAAGGTAATTTATAATTTCTTTGAATGAAATTCCAATTAATTAAAATGATTAAGAGTTAAAATTGGTATAGATTGTAAATAAATTATAGTAGTATATGCATTAACTAATAATTGGATATATAGAATAAATGATAGTTAAAAAGTGATTAATCAATGAAATAGATGTAATTAATTGTGATTGATAAAAGTAGTGTTGTATAAGTTGTTATAACAATTGGTGGTAAATAATGAACTTACAAATATTATTGGATGTAGAAATGATGACAATTGTTATTTGTTACCAATTTAATTAATCAATTGCAATTAAATGAAACTAAATGTTACATTAATGTGAGTTAAGACAATGGCTGCAAATTGTGAATGCAATAAAAGGGTATAGGAATGTTAATTATATTTATAAGGAAATAATTAATGCAATAAAAAGAGTGAAACAAAGACAAATTAATTCATTGAAATTTTAAATTATAATAAAATTGACAAAATTCAGTATAATGGAATATAGTAGCTAATACAAATAAAAGATGTGATTTGCATCATATTAATGAAATAAGATATCTACAAATATTAACTATGCTATTAGAGTAATAATTGGTTGAATATAAAGACTGAAATCAAATTAAATCAATTTATTGGGACTAAATTATAATTAATTGGATTTAATTACAGTTGAAAATGAACACTGTAATTAGTGAAATAACCAACATTGAATTGCTATATAAACTTGTATGAAGTCATTGTAATGTCTAAATGAATAAAAATGATGAAATTCGTTAACTATCAAATTTGAATGAAAAAGTGATTTAATTAATTAATTATTAATTTATTTAATTAGCATGAAAATTGACATTTTGACTACAGACTTGAATTTCGACGAAACCAGTTTCACCGGATCATAAATGGTGAATTATTGTAGGATTTCAAGTTTCGTAGCGATCGGACGTGTTGTTTGATCGTACGGGTTCGAAACGCCTAGAAATCAATTTAATTAAATTCAATTGAAATCAATTTGAAATAAGATGATTTGAAGCTAACTCCTTCACATGATCGAATTTGGACTTGAAACCTGTTCCATTGAGTTTAATACTACCGAAAACATCTATTTTGATATATGCGATGACTCATTTTCGTTTCGGAGACAGAATGGGCTTTTCGGGTCGTTTATCGTTCAACGTGTAAATCAATCTAGTCCATTCTTTCTGTTTTCAGCTTTGCCTATAAATAGCCCGTTATAAACCCTAGTAACTTTTTTATTTTCTATTTTCTGAAAATACATTTTATCTACCTCCTCTTTCTCAAACGACAGTCAATGGCAGAAAAAAATTCCCAAAATCAAACTTCGCAAAACCCTATCAAATTATATATCATTTCGAAGCTTTCAACGAGCACAATTCACTGGTGGTATTCGTTTTTTGAATTAAATCATCGTTTGTCCGGAAATCGCGAAACCTCGACCTTACATTTTAGGGTTTTGACCATCCAACGGTGGATTGTCGTCCGATCGACGATCTGAAAGCGGCGTTGGAAAGGGGAAGTCGCGTCGGTCTTGGGGTGTAAGTCGCTAATGCTAGAAGGTTACGGAATTGCCAGAAATGGCCATTAATTTGTGGTGGTGGCGGTCATGAAAAGCACGATCGGATTTGGCCGCTCAACCATAGGAGGGACGACATGAAGAGGGGTTAACGGTGGCGACATCAGATCAAGGTGAAGGCGAGTGTGGCAGCAGGAACTCGAGGAGAACGATCGGTGGCTAGGGCTTTTTCTGGGTTCATTTGAGTTACTTTAGCTGAGAGTTTTGTTGCATGGGGTGGAACGTGGTAATGACGTGGCAAAAGTTTTATTAAATTATTTATTTAATTTGTAAATCGTTTACCTTTTATTATGCATAACTTTTTCATACGAGGTCCAATTCACGCACGGTTCGTTCCACTGGGATCGTATTGAAATTTCGAACATTTTGACGTAGGTTTGAACAAATTCTAAGATTCTTGAATTTTAAGCCCTATTTTGGCACACTTACAACTTCTAAAATTTCCTATGTTGGTTAAATTAATGTTATGATATGATTAGAAATTTATTTATAGCTGTTTAGTCTATTTAAATCGTCATTCTAGTTCATTTGAATTTATTTTGAATTAAATTAATATATTTATGAATTTAAATTTCCAGTTAATTACCAATAAATGATAATCAGTTATTTATTGTAATTTATTGGTCAAATTGGATGATGATTATGATGGATGTTTGATTGTTGATATTGGATAATTGGATGTTATGTTTGATTTATATACTGTTATCACTCTGTAAGTTCCCTATAGGCTGAAATGATACATACCCGAAGGATCTATAGAATAGGGGAAAATCCTTATGGATTGAAATGATAGACCCGAGCGATTTTATGAATTTTTATTTAAAACCGGGATTGTGGTTTGAAATGATATAACTGTAAAATTGTAAATTGCGGATTGAAATGAAAAGTATCCATATCACTTGACCCTAGGGCAGAAAATTATATGCAAACACCGTACTGGTTAAATTGAATGATTTCTGAATCTTTAAATTTTCAATTCAGTTAACTGGTATTTCGAAATGGAAATTGATTTTGTATAAATTGAACTATTTTTGATAATCCAAGTGTTAATGCTGAAATTGGAATTTGATTAAAAAATTGTTCAAAGGATTTAAAATTGGAATTTCAAAGTTGAAGTGTCAAATATGAATGAATTTATGGGAATTGAGTTATTGAAAATGTTTGGATATGACTTTTAAATCTATTTAAACTACTTTAATTAAATTAACTTTTTTAATCAATTTAAACTATTTAAATTTATATTAAACTATTATTACCTATTTAATCCAATTTAATCTATCTTACCAATTTTAAACAAATTAAATTTATTTAATCTATTTTAAATGTATTTGATATAATTTAAATCTATTTTAAATATATTTAATCTATTTTAAATTTATTTAATATATTTAAAATCTACTTAATATAATTTAAATCTATTTAACGTATATATAATCTATTTAAATCATTTTAAACTAATAAATCAAATTTAAATTTATTTAAACTATTTTTTTCTATTTTAAACTTATTAAATCTATTACAAAATATTTTTAAACTATATAAACTACTTATAATTACCTAACTATTTTCTAAAATTTCACACTGTGCAAAATTGAAGTATTTACATTTAAATCCTTGATGATGATATAATCTAAGTTGTAATTTGGAATTGATCCCTTTTTGAAAATTTATATATTGAGTAATAAGATGATTTTGGAATGAGAGTTTATTAACATATCTTATCGATAAATTCAAAAGTGAATATGATTCGAATGTGAATATGATTTTGTAAGTGAATGTGATTTTTGAAATTGAATATGATTTGAAAACGATATGGTTTGAGAATATGGTTTGAGAAATGTAAAAGAACCATCCGGTGTGAAATAAGTGTGGTTGTTAAAGAGACCGGGATCGGATATTGTCATACTCTTTGCCAATACCGAAAACCACTTTAACAAATATGTACGTGGTGGAGATTCCATAAATGAAGTAGGGTGGTTTGGTGAACGATTTCTATATGAGATATGATGTTACCCTGACTCCCATGAGTTAGTTTAGATGTGACTAAAAGGGAGCCATGCTGGGCCAAGTGAGGTGATTTATCCTATCGGACACATTTCTTCTATACCGTATCTATTGCTTTGTGATTGATTTGGTGGCCACCCTTTGATTTTGATTTGGGAGTACGTTCCGTGGTAGGTGGTAGTAGCTGCTACGAGTTACCACCAGTCAAGATACGCAATTGGTATATCTACCCTGACATTGCATCGAGTGCCATGTTCACATGCCTTAGCGTGCCTTCTATGAGTTTGTTTTGTACCACACCTATGGGGTACCCTCTATGTAAACCTACGGTTTATGGAGGAGCGTACGGTACTGTATAGACTATGGGAATATATAAAATGTGTTCGGGGGATATAAGTAATGCTTTAACGCTATTTTGATACTTTTACTTTAATATAGTCATATTATAATAGCGTATTGTACTATAGTAGATTGTTTTAGGGTCCTTAGGAGATGTAAATCTCGTACATCTCTTAAGTTATTGCACTCATGTTAGACATTGGATAAGGGATGTGAAACCCTATAAGCATCTCTGACGCCGTTCCACTCATATTTATTTACCCGAATATAAAAGAAATATGTTTCAATAAAAATAAAAGAAAACGATTGATTTATTAAAAAGAATATTTTTATCAAATAAAGTGAATGTTTCATTTGTGAATGTAAATTTAATTTCATTAAAACAAAGATATGTTTTTAGTTGGAATATTTGATTTATTTAAATATTCAAGCTTAATTTGAATTTAATTTATAAAAAAATAACAATGATAAAATAGTAAGAAAACAACTTGAAGGCTTGGTTAAAATTTTGATTTGAAATAGTTAGCATATTTACTTTGGAAATTTATTTTGTTCCAAATTTGAATTCGGAGTCTCGGTTCATCTTTTGTTGTGTGCGGTGGCGATCCTTATTAGGTTAATTGCAGTGTATAATTTTGTTATCTGTGTACCAAATAAAAATTAATCTATATGTGTAAATTTGAGCGTATTGGGATTAATAAAATATGTTAAAATGAACGTTTTTTGTATTTGAATATATTAGATTTGTGGTTTTCATGTACGGTCTACCTTCTTAAATTTAAATCGTCGCTTTCATTTATTTTATTTTATTATTATTACTTTCTTTTATTAAATGCATGCCTCTTTCGGTTTTCCACTAAGTTTTATTTATTTACACGTGAGTCTTGCCTTGAAATGTTTCCTGTGTGTTAATGAAATTAATTGAGGCAGTGCACGTTTTCAAATTTTATACCAAAAGATTTGCCTACCATATAAACACGTCTTATCAAATTCCAACGTGTGTCTTTCATCTTTTGTTACTTACTGCATGTTAGTCTCTTTTCAGTTTGCAAATTTACATCTTTTTATATCCTTCCATTTTATATTTCAGTTTCCAAACTTGTTTTACCCTTATTCATTTCCTATTTCAAAAATCTCTCCCTCTAACTTTCCATTTTCAAAACGTGCTTCCGTTATTTCTTTTGCCTAAAGTTTTTCTTTCTCTTCTAAAAAAATAAACAAATGTGAGTAATTATTTTCATAAAGCCAATCTTTTCCATTTGTTTGCTAAATCATTTCCTAAAGCCTCCTTCCTCCATGTGCGAGCCATCATGTCATTTTCTTCCATTGATACTCTAGGATTTAGAAACATTAGTAGGCTTTAAAATTCTAAACGTGAGTAACTAATTCGTTTTATTTTATTATTAAAATGTATGCATATGTTTTTTATTTCATTTTCATAATATTCTTATAACTTGTTCTGCATATGAATTTCGATTCACATGCGGTTTCTTCGATTGGTTCGTATCGAAATTCCGAAGGAGGTGAAACTGGTTTGGTTTAATTTGGAGATTGTTGAATCTAACAACATAAAATTTAACCCATAATAATTAATTCATTAATTAATGAAATAATAAAATAACTTTGTGAAATTATCAAAATTGAGCAACGGAAGTTGCACCATTATGTCCGTGGTAATTTTCTGGTCAATTTTCGTATATAGAATGTTAGAATCTGAGCTAATATGAGAAAGTTATGAATTAAACAATAATAAAGAAGAATAGAAAAAAATATAAGTAGGGAGGTCGACCTAGAGGTCGACCATCCTAAGGCTTAGGTCAACCGCCCGGTCGACCTTCCTACAATCGAGAAGCGTAGATAATTTCTTCTTCGCCCTGTACGATTTTGACACGTTAATTTTATACTTTTTCCTAATCTGGTCCCTTCGTGCTTCCATTCGATAGCTCCTATTTAGCCTATGACGTGGTTGCATCTTATTCAATTTCCAAATTCAATGGTCCGAGATCCACTTCCACACCTACAAATAGGACCCTAGACCTAATACGCTTTCTCATTCTTGGTTTTCTCCAATTAGGTTCACCATTTTAGGAAGGACCCTAAAAGGAATAATTTTCCAAGAAGAAAATCGTTTTAAATTAAAATATTTAACAACGCCAAGTGGATCCGGGAAGATCTAAAGGGAAGAGCTTAGGACCACGGGTGAGTGATTGTAATTATTTTAGATTTTTAAGCAATTTAAAATAATAGGTTTTCCAATTGTTGTAGTTTCTCTTCGATTTTGAAAATACCTTTTTATCAGTTATTTTTATTTATAAATTTAGTTTCGGTCTATTTCTTTTTAGCTATTCTTTTCGGTTAATTGTAGTTAATTTCTGTTAATTACAGCTTTTCAGTTTAGTTACTGTTATTTACAGTATTTTTAATTATTTACTTTTAATTGCTATTTATTTACATCTTTTTCCATGTTTGGGATTTTTTTTTATAACTGTCAGTTTCTTCCATTTCTCCTTTTTCTTCGCGGATGGATTAGAATATATTTAACGCGAATATGGATTATACAATAAGAAAACTGAAATTACGTAAAATAAAATGAAAATTGAAACGACTGTAATAAAATGGAATTGGATTGAAATTGACCTATTTGCAAGCCTAATTATGAAGTAAAATTAGAATTAAAATGAGAAAATAAAGATGTAGCTTATTCTTCACACTTAGACTTATGGGTTAAGCAAATAAGCTAAATTATAACATAGGTTATAGTAAGATAACAAACAGAATGAGGCTAATTTTAAGACTTAGGATAAATTAAAAAGCATAGATAGTAAGAATAAAAGTAAAGGTTTATTTAACTAATTTATCTAAGTTAATAAGTAAAGAATTAAAGTAGGACATATATCAAACAGCATTCTCTTATCATTTCTATACGGTGTTTCACATAACCCTGAAGTAAGATGAGGTGTTTTACATAATCCTGTAGTGAGACGAGGAGGCACGCTTATGCTAATAATGGTAGTAAATGGTCAATAAGTAAAAGTCCAAATCATGGGGATTTGGGCAAGGGGCGCAACTAGATGTTTTTTGGATGACAGGCCAATACCCACAGCATTTCCCCGATTATTTCTATAGACATGGTGTTTCACATAACCCTGAAGTGAGATGAGGTGTCTCACATAATCCTGAAGTGAAACGAGTTACATTCTTATGCTGGAGTTTGAGGTAATAAGAAGACCCAATAGGTGGAACAAAAGGTAACATGAGTATTGTGGCGGTTACGCGTGCGACTTCCATTCGGGTGCTCAGTAATCGTTATGAATTCCAAGCGCTTAGTGTGTGCCTTTCGTAGGCACCAAGTAGATTCTATGGAGTAGCATGCCAATCATAGGGTAGTATTAGGAATTCATCCTAATCAAAACAGCTATAAAAAACAAGTGCAAACAATCAAAGTTAATCAATTATGTTAATTTAGTCAATTCATATTTATTTCCAGCTTATTCCTTATCCTTATTTCCTTTGTTTCCTTTTATATACTAGAACTGTTGTAAAGTCTATTACTTGTACTTTTCTTAAATATTCTAGTAATTACTATCGTTCACTAGACTTTTAGTCTGATCCACTCCTCCATTTTCCCCTTTCCCCCATGGGAAATCAGGGGCAAGGACGGTAGGCTGCAAGCATTTGGAGATTTCTTAGAGGAGATTCTATCATGTATTTCTTTTCTTCAGTTTCAGTTTTTTGTTCTTTTTTTGTTGAGCTTGCATTTTGTGAGGGTTGTATTGTACTCTGATACTATTGATGTTATGGGTTTTATTTCACAAGGCACGCGTGGTTATTTTGATTTTTGATGTATTTGGTATTTGGCGTCTTATTTGATTTATAATGTAATTATGAGGATTTGTTCTAAATAAATTATTATTACTATAATTGTTTCTTCTATTTATATATATTTTGAATCTTAGACTCTGCTAGCTTTAGTTGTACCTACACCTCACCATGTCTTTTAGTGCGTCCTTTTGGGTATACTAAGGGGAGTGGGTTGTTTCACTTGGTATCAGAGCCTAAGTTTATAGGATTCCTAAAAATTTATTTTAAAAGTAAAGTATTTTTCCAAAATAACTTGTTTTAAAATTATTTTTCAAAAAAGAACTCTTAAAAGTGATTTTTAAGTATAAAGAGTTTTTCTTTTAAAAAATCCGCTCAAAATTCCAGTTCAATCTTCCTTCGGCTCTTTCCTAAATTCTTTTTTTCTTTGCGTAGAATGGAGGATGCCCCTAATCTTCCCAAGGGCATTCCAGTCCCAGGCTGGTTTGTAGGTATCTACAAATCATGGCTCTAGAAGTGTAAGGGCAAGCGCCCAATCCAGCACCAGCGGGTGGAAATCCCATTAACCCACCTACAATGATTAATTTCTTTAAGCTTTATAAGGACTTAGCGAATTTGGGTGGAAAGACGTTTCTTGATACAGAGACTTTTGTGAAGGCTCGGTCTTGATTATATATCACGGATAGGATATTCAGACTACTGGGATTGGACAATCAACAGCGGGTTGAGATAGCATCTTGGCAGTTGAAAGAGGAGGGTTCATATTGGTGGGAAGTTGTAGAGTTGGAAGGAAGGAAAGTCACCTGGTATGGATTTTGGGAGTGATTTGATAGGAAGTTTTTATCTCAAGCAGAAGAGAGCGTTCAGTCGGAGTGATTCATTAATTTGAAGCAAGAGAGTTTGGCTGTGTAGAAGAACATCAATCAATTTAATGAATTGTCGAGGTTTGGGATGGAGTTGTTTAATACACCGCACAAGAAGTCTTTGAAGTTCGTGAAGGGGTTGAATCAACCCATTCAGGGATTGTTGTCGACTCAGGTGCCGATGGGAGCTACTTATGAGTCTTTGGTGGAAATGGCACTTATGTCTGATGCAGTCAATGAAGGAGAGTCAAAAGAAGTTGTTACGTCGGAAGGTCCAAAGAAGAAATGGTGGAAGAACAATAAGGAGAACAAGAGAGGCGAGGCCCTTGGAAGTAGATTAAGGATTGAAGTGTCTTGTGGAATTAGGGAACATATCGCCAAGGATTGCAAGAGGGAGAAGACGAAGGGAAAGTGCTTTAGTTGTAGGCAGCCTGGTCACTTGAGTAGTAAATGTCCCCAAAGCACGGGATAGGGAAGTCGAGCAGATTCCGACTTTAGATGGAGAACCTTCAGGAAACATTTCGAATAGAGGTAGGAAATTCACCATTGGAGGTTTGATTTCTATTTTCGATTTTCTCACTCGGACTCTTTTGATCCTAGAGCTTCATACTCTTTTATCTCTAGCCCTCTTGTGAATTGTTTGCACTTAGACATCTCTTTAGTAGTAGACCCCATTATTGTTTCAAATCCATAGGAGGATCGGCACACTTGTCTATGGTTTGTAGGGGTTTGAAAATTTTTATCCTAGGTGAAGAATTTGACCGCAACGCCTATGTTTTAGGATTTTCGGTGTATAGGATGATTTTGGAAATGGATTGGCTATCCACGTATGGAGCTATATTAAATTGCGAGAGGAGAGTCGTTAGACTATAGACATGCAATGGTAGGACTCTCGAGGTTTCTTACGACCCACAAGGGTCGGTTATGTTGAACTTCTTTTATTCTCTCGATTCATCGTCATCGGATTTAGATTCAGTTCCTGTCGTCAGAGATTTTCTAAATGTCATTGAGGAGGTTAGGGGACTAGACCTTAAGAGAGATATTGACCTTAGTATTTACGTGGAGGATAATCCCAAGCCGGTGGCATTACCCATTTGGCACATGGCACCTAGGGAGAGGAAGGAATTGAGCAAGCAAATATGTGAGCTTTTGGAGAGAGGAGGTATGTTTCTTGGGGCATGTAGTGTCGAAAGAAGGTTTGGCTATTGACCCCGCTATGGCAACGGCAGTGCAAGATTGGAAAGCTCCAAAGAATGTCATCGAAGTTAGAAGCTTCCTAGGATTGGCTGACCATTATAGGAAGTGCATTAGAGATTTTTCCAAGATCTCAGCACCACTCACGCGCCTTACTAAGAAGAATAAAGCATTCGTGTGGACATGAATTGTGAGGATTCTTTCCTGAAACTTAAAAGAATCCTTACTAGTGCACTAGTGTTAGTTCTACTTGATGGAGTTAAATCTTTTACAGTATATTCTGATGCATGTGGGATGGGTCTAGGAGCGGTGTTGATGCAAGAAGGGAGGGTGGTATGTTATGGAAGTAGGCTGTTGAGGATGCTTGAAAGGAACTACCCTGCCCACGATTTAAAGTTGGCTGCTATAGTTTTTGCACTCAAGTCTTGGAGGCATTATTTTCTTGGTGAGAGGTTCAAGTTTTTAATTGACCATAAGTCATTAAAGTACCTATTCTCACAGAAGGATTTGAACTTGAGACAGTAAGGATGGATGGAGTTTTTGGCACCATATGACTTTGAGATAGCTTATACCCCTAGCAAAGGTAATGTGGTTGCGGATGCGTTGAGTAGGAGGAACGCAACCCTTAGTCCTTTGTTCATAAAGTGGAAGAGCCTAGAATTTATTTCTACTTTTGATTTTAAGCCCTTTACGGACATTACCCCTAGATTGCTAGCTACACTTGAGGTGAGGCCTTCTTGTAGATCTGATTATCTCGAGGCAGCGAGAGGATTCAAAACTTATGGATGTGATGGATATGATTAGCAGAGGAGAGGTCTCTAGAAATCTCCAACATTATTCCATTGATAGCAACGGGTGGCTTAGGAGAGATGGAAGGCTTTGCATTCTCCGCGCTGGTGACTTGTTGAAAGCAGTTTTAGAGGAAGCACACCATCGTATGACTATTCATCCGGGTGGGGACAAGATGTATAGGGACATAAATAGGATGTTTTACTGGAATGGCATAAAGAAGGATATGGTGGAGTTTCTAGCTAAGTGTCTTATATGCCAAAGGGTTAAGGTGGAGCAGTAGAAGCTCGGAGGATTACTTTAGCCCTTGGATGTACCTGAATGGAAGTGGGACAACATTTCGATGGACTTCATAGATGGTTTACCCCATTCTAGGAAGAGGAATACTAGCATTTGGGTGATTGTAGATCGCTTAACTAAAAACGCCCATTTCATTCTGGTTAAGAGTAAGTGTACGGCATCTTATTTGGCATCCCTATATACTCGTGAAATAGTCCAACTTCATGGAGTTCCCTCTAGCATAGTGAGCGATAAAGACCCTATTTTTATTAGCGAGTTTTGGAGAAGCTTGCAAGTGGCTTTTGGGACGCACCTTAGATTGAGTACGGCCTATCACCCTCAGATTGATGGCCAACTGGAAAGAGTTAATAGAGTGTTTGAGGACTTGCTGCAAATGTGCATTTTGGATTTTGGAGGAGCTTGGGAGGATCATCTTCCGTTGGTGGAGTTCGCGTACAATAACAGTTACCAAGCATGCATAGGAATGGCACCATTTGAGGCTTTATATGGGAGACATTGTAAGTCACATTCATGTTGGGTGGAGTCTATGAAGAATTTGCTACTTGGGCCTGAC
The DNA here is from genome assembly GCA_030765085.1 of Allium cepa. Classification (NCBI taxonomy): domain Eukaryota; kingdom Viridiplantae; phylum Streptophyta; class Magnoliopsida; order Asparagales; family Amaryllidaceae; genus Allium; species Allium cepa. The sequence goes on from CM060934.1 coordinate 612,481,049, forward strand.
ATGGTTAGGGAGACATCGAAGAAGGTGGATTTGATTCGACGTAGGATGAAGATAGCTCAAGATAGGCAGAAATCTTATGCGAACAAGTGGAGGAGAGACATTGAGTTTGAGGATGGAGACTTAATTTTTATTAAAGTATCCTCGCTTAGAAAGGCGGCAAGGTTAGGGTCGAATGGAAAGTTAGCCCCTAGATTTGTAGGACCATTTCCTATCTTAGAGAGAAATTGGAAGATGGCATACCGAGTGAAGTATCGGAGAGGCTCGCTGGAGTGCACAATGTTTTCCATGTTTCGCATGTGCGAAAGTGCATACATGACTCTACGGAGGTTGTAGAGCCTAGTCAGTTAGAGGAGGTGGTAGTATAAAGGGAAGCATCGGTTCGGCGTAGTCCTACGAAGATCGTTGGATGAGACACCAAGCGACTTAAGAGTAAAGAAGTTCCATTAGTAATGGTGCAATGGGGAGACGATGTTGCAGATGCTTCATAGGAGATTGAAGAGAAGATTCGTATTTCTTATCCTCATCTTTTCGATAGTAAGTTTTTGAATTTCCAATTTTCCATCTTTACTTTTGAATAGATTTTTTCCTTTATTATCCTTTGGGAGGATAGAACTTAGGATTTAACCTATGGATGATAGGATTTGATGTAAACATGTTAATAGAACATGTTATGAATGATGTATGTCAGTGGTTGCAAACCTTTGCTAGTGGATGCTAATGGACGCATATACTTACACTAGGAACTATTATCTCTTAGGGATCGCCTAACTAGGACACTAGAGCATATGCGTATGGATGTGTGCGCATTTTTTATATATTCCATGGTTGCTATAAATGGATGATTATCATATGATTATTGCATTTGGATGATGTTTGTAGCACGCATATAGATCTATTAGTTATCATTAGGAATTTTTGCATTCATTTGGATACATAGCATAGGATTGATTGCATAAAGGGAGATCAACTGAATCAGCGGACCATCTAATCGTTTGCATTAGTTTAGGACATTAATACTACACTAATTGCATAAGTAACATAAATCGCATTAGAAAACTTAAGGACAATGGATGAATAGTTGATGATTGAGTAGTTGGGCGCAGATATTGGATGAAAACATTTAGTTCATTCTTTTATTCTTAAAGATTTCTAGGACGAAATCCCTTAAGGAGGGGAGAATGTAACAACCCAAAATTTAACCCATAATAATTAATTCATTAATTAATGAAATGATAAAATAAATTTGTGAAATTATCATAATTGAGCCACGGAAGTCATACCATTGTGTCCGTGGTAATTTTCTAGTCAATTTCCATATATAGAACGTCAGAATCCGAGCTAATATGAGCAATTTATGAATTAAACAATAATAAAGAAGAATCGAAAAAATAATAATTATAATATAAGTAGGGAGGTCGACCTAAAGGTCGACCATCCCAAGGCTTAGGTCGACCGGTCAGTCCATTGCCCATAGGACTAGGTTTTCTTCAATGGGAGGTCGACCTGTAGGTCGACCCGCCTATAGTTGAGAAGCAAAGAAAATTTCTTTGCCCTTTACGATTTTGACACGTTATTTTCATTCTTTTGCCCAATCTGATCCCTTTATGCTTCCATCCGATGGCTCTTATTCAGCCTATGACGTGGTTGCATCCTATTCAATTCCCAAATTCAATGGTCTGAGATACACTTCTACATCTATAAATAAAACCCTAGACCTAACACCTTTTCTCATTCTAGGTTTTCTCCAATTGGATTCACCTTTCAGGAAGGACCCTAAACGGAGTAATTTTCCAATGAGAAAATCGTTTTAAATTATATCATTTAACAACCCAAGTGGATCCGGGAAGATCTAAAGGGAAGAGCTTAGGTGCACAGGCGAGTGATTGTAATTATTTTAGATTTTTAAGCAATTTAAAATAATAGGGTTTCCAATAGTTGTAGTTTTACTACGATTTCGAAAATACCTTTTTATCGGTTATTTTAAGTTTAAATTTTAGTTTCAGCCTATTTCTTTTTAGCTTTTTTTTAGTTAATTGTATTTAATTTCTGTTAATTATAGCTTTTCAGTTTAATTATTGTTATTTACAGTATTTTTAATTATTTACTATTAATTGCTATTTATTTTTATTTTTTCCACATTTGGGATTTTCTTTTATAACTGTCAGTTTTCTTCTATTTCTCCTTTTTCTTCGCGGATGAATTAGAATAGATTTAACGTAAATATGTATTAGACAGTAAGTAAACTGAAATTACGTAAAATAAGATGTAAATTGAAACGACTGTGATTTTTATCCCACCTTTTGGCAAAGCTGTGATGCGCAAAAATTAACTGGAAATCGATAATAATAAGTCATGAATATCAACTATACATTGCAGGATATCCATGGATATCGACAAAAAAATTTCGAGTCCGGATTGAGCTATAATTGATAAGACACGGGTAGCAAGGCCAAGAGAGCGAACATTCTGAGTTTCAAGTCAATCCAAGTTCGTATGCTCAAGTTATGGCCAATACAATTTGTAGGGAAAAGCTCCGTCTTCATATTCATCATCGAACTCCGGTTCGAATCGATCACGTTCGTAACGATCAGGGGTCCACGACTTCGTATCCATCGGAGAGCCTCAGTTCGTGTCGATCAAGTTCGAATCCATCGGGAAGCCTCGGTTCGACTCGATCTCGTTCGTACCCATCGGCTCCTCCTTATTCGAATCCATTGGCATTTCCCTACTTCGTATCCATCGGCAGATAGTCTACTTAGCATCCATCAACTAAGGCAACGGTTACTGGTTCGTATCCATCGTGGAAGCCTCTCTTCGAATCCATCTGGGCAGAGCAATTCATATCCATCAGGTTACCTTACTTCGTATCCATCAAAGGACTCCGGTTCGCATCGATTGACTTCATGTCCATTAAGGAGCCGTATGGCTCGTATCCATCGAGTAAAGGCCTGTTCGTAACCACCGACCTTTGTTAGCTCGTATCCATCAACGTAACTGTTGTTCGAATCCATGGATGATGACTACTTCGTATCCATCGAGTCAACAAGCTTGGGTGACGTGTCAAATTCGATATGAACAAGACGAAAATAATGGAGTCGACACGGTCAACTAGGAGTGAAACTTGGATCGAGGCGAAGGGTGCGTGCCACGTCATCAGAGAACTACGTGAGAAGATCGATTCGAATGTATCGATTCGAAGTGATGGGTTCGTACCAAACAGCTACCGAGAAATCCCATTTCGTATCGACTATATCTCATGAACCACTGATTCAAATGCAATGAAATTTTCACAGCAGCTTGCATACATGCTAAAGAACCATCCTGCCAAGTTTCAGCTCGATTGTCGCATTTTTTGATCGATACGAAATTATTTCGTATCGATCACAGAACGAGTCGAAACTTGGTGGGGTCGGTCGCGTGGGTCCATTCACGTGCCAGAAGAATTCTCTCGAAGTTTGAGCGCGATCTCAGCCTCCTACGCCTATAAATAACCCCCTGAAGCCTACAGAAAAAGGATCTTTTGGTTATTCAACGTCCAGACTCTGCCGGATTCGATTCTACTTCTTTCCATTGTTGTTATAGTCGAAATTCTATCATTGTAACTGCGACAATCATTTGTAAACAGCAAAGAACATCAATAAAAGATAAAACTTAAAAGTGGACGTAGGCCGGAGATAGCCGAACCACTATAAATCTTTCGTTTCTGATTGTTATTTCTGGATTACTGTTTGTTGCTTGCTTAGATCAGAGACTTGTGCTTGAATATTGCTGATTTATATTCATTGTTTGGTGCTTTCACAATACTTGGGGTTTGTGATCATTTTTGGCGCAAACACTTTGGTGCTTTCACTGAGAAGAACTTGCACCCGCTACACCGGATTGAAGTTCAGATTTGAAAAGCTTGAAAAATTCAGACTTAGAGAAAATGACTAGACAAAACAATAGAAGACAAAGGGCTGAGAGAAGCCAACAAGGAGGAAGTCAGGAGGCATCCTCTGGAGCTGGAGAAGGACAGGCTTCAATCTACATCACCAGGAATGAGATGGAGGCTATGGAAAATTTGATGCATGAAAGAATGATGAAGAGTCAATAGGAGATGCTGCAGAATTTCTTTGAACAGATGAGAACAGCGAATGCGCAGAACCTTGGACCAGCTAGTGCAGCTGCAAGTGCAGGACAAGGAGTCAGGATTGCGGAAACCGATGAAGGTCAGGTTCAAGATCGGAATGTAGGACCTGATGCCAATCAACAAGGACTAGGGGCAGACCCTCAGGATCAGACACTTGAAGACCCATAGATGAAGCTCAGCAGGCTGGAGTCAATGCCACTATTACTGAGCCACATGAAGAGTATGTACCGGAGTTCCCTTCGAGACTTGGGAGGCAGGATAGAAACATAACAAGGGGGCAGGCCCCGGATGGAGATGAAAGAATGATTGGTCCAGTGCGACGAATCATAAGAGGCGGATTGTCGAGTGGAGGGTTGGAAGAAGTTAGTCGGAGTCCGTTCACTCCGAATATCCGAAATGCAAGGAGCCCTCCAAAGTTCAAACTGCCTATGCTGGATCCTTATAACGGAAAGTCTGACCCAACGATGCATATTACTCGATACATCAGGCAAATGGAGGTGCTGGGGGCATCAGAGGAAGTGATGGCTCGATGCTTCCCTCTATACTTGTCAGATTTAGCTGCGCTTTGGTTTAGACAGCTGGAGACTGGATCAATCGGAACATGGGACGAGCTTGTAGATTGCTTCATGAGACAGTTTAGGGTCCACGTGACGCGACCCAAGAGTGTGATGACTCTAGCTTCAATCAAGCAAAGGACCGGAGAGTCCATAAAAGATTTCTTATTGCGATTCAATGCAACGGTGGCTTCTGTAGATCTCCCGGATCCATCGATGATTTTGATGGCGGCGGTGGAAGGAGTTGAGGAAGGCACCGAATTCAAAGATTCTCTAGCAAGAGATCCACCACAAGATGTTGAAGAATTTTATCATGAAGCTGAGAGATTCATTCGGCTGGAAGAGTCACGAGCCGAAAGGCAAGAAATAAATGCTGTGCAGGGCGAAGGAACTGTCAGGGAACAGTCCGGAGCGGACAAAGGAAAGAGAAAGCAGGACGATAGACGTGATGGTCCTGATAAACGGAAGAAATTCCGAGAACCCAGATTCAGACAATACATGGATCTGACGGCGAGTCTAGAAAGAATTACACGGAAACTCGGGAGCATCTCCCCTATCGAAAACCACCCAGGAGAAATCCCATTGAGCGGGAACGTAGAACTGGAAAATTTTGCCTATTCCATGAGCTGGATGGGCACACTACCGATGAATGTCGTGACCTAAAAGATGAGGTAGAAGAGCATGCCAGGAGTGGTAGATTGCCACAGTATATCAAAGAGCGTACGGCAGCCGTAAGACCTGAACAACTGCCGCCTCCACCTAACAGAATTGATCCTGGATCGGGATCACGACTCGTCATCAATTGATTATGATGACAAGGGCCAAGTTCGGGATTTGGGCTTTGGTCGGTTTGTTTTCTTAGATTTGATTTTAAAAATAAATGGCTATTCCACTTACTCATGTACGGGAACAGGAGAGATCCCTAGGCATGCTCAGAGATGGAAATAGACTGATCTGCTCGGAGAGGCAATGTTTAGTTTTCTTCTGATGTTTGAGATTGAACATCTAGGACTTGAATTTAATAAATAAACTTGAATTTCTTGAAATAAACGTTTGACCGGAGAGTTAAAGGGTAAATGTTAAATACTAACATGAAAATGATCGCTTTATGGCCCTACCCGGAGAGGCGGGGTCCGGAATGCAAGAAGTGAGTTGCTTCGCCGGAGAGCGATATGATCGACTCACTTAACGTCGTTTCCAATTCACCGGAGAGTGATTGGATCGGGATTCAATAAGTACCCGGAGAGGCTATGATCGGCCCACGATTTAGGCCATGACACGCTTAATGTTCAGATACACTGAACCGGAGTGCAAGAAGTGAGTTGCTTCGCCGGAGAGCGACAGGATCGACTCACTTAACGCTGCTTCCCCTTCACCGGAGAGTGACAGGATGGGATCCAGCAAGAGCCCGGAGAGGCTATGATCGGTTTAGAACAACCAAGAAATCGCTATATGCCCTAGCTGGGGCCAGAGTGCAAGGGATAGAAAGCAACGCCGGAGTGCAATGGGATCTTTCTATTCAATCGCCAAGTCTGGAGTGGGCTTGGCAAGGGTCCGGAGTGACCACCGATAGTCTTGAAAGACTGTAGAGTTTCATTCTTAACTTCCACTGGAAGAAATGGATAACGATTTGGCTTCGAACAGCCATGAACTTGATTGAAAATGCTATAAACTCTGAATAAAACATGAACTCACTGCATTCGATTTGAGATTGAACAAAACACACTTTTTACCAAAGGTCATGTTTTGGGGGGCAAAGTGTTATCCCACCTTTTGGAAAAGATGAGATACCCAAAAATTAACTGAAAATCGATAATAATAAGTCATGAATATCAACTATACATTGCAGGATAACCATGGATATCGATAAATTTTGTCCGAGTCCGGATTGAGCTATAATTGATAAGACACGGCTAGCAAGACCAAGAGAGCCAACATTCTGAGTTTCAAGTCAATCCGAGTTCGTATGCTCAAGTTATGGCCAATACAATTTTAAGGGAAAAGCTCCGTCTTCGTATCCATCATCGAACTCCGGTTCGAATCGATCACGTTCGTACCAATCGGGGGTCCAGCGACTTCGTATCCATCGGAGAGCCTCAGTTCGTGTCGATCAAGTTCGAATCCATCGGGAAGCCTTGGTTTGACTCGATCTCGTTCGTACCCATCATCTCCTCCTTATTCGAATCCATTGGCATCTCCCTACTTCGTATCCATCGGCAGATAGTCTACTTCACATCCATCAGCTAAGGCAACGGTTACTGCTTCGTATCCATCATGGAAGCCTCTCTTCGAATCCATCTGGGCAGAGCAATTCGTATCCATCAGGTTACCTTACTTTGTATCCATCAAAGGACTCCGGTTCGCATCGATTGACTTCCTGTCCATTAAGGAGCTGTGTGGCTCGTATCCATCGAGTAAAGGCCTGTTCGTAACCATCGACCTTCGTTAGCTCGTATCCATCAACGTAACTGTTGTTCGAATCCATGGCTGATGACTACTTCGTATCCATCGAGTCAACAACCTAGGTGACGTGTCAAATTCGATACGAACAGGCAAAAATAATGGAGTCGACACGGTCAACTAGGAGTGAAACTCTGATCGAGGCGAAGGGTGCGTGCCACGTCATCAGAGAACCACGTGAGAAGATCGATTCAAATGTATCGATTCGAAGTGATGGGTTCGAATCAAACAGCCACCGAGAAATCCCATTTCGTATCGACTATATCTCACGAACCACTGATCCAAATGCAATGAAATTTTCACAGCAGCTTGCATACACGCTAAAGAACCATCCTGCCAAGTTTCAGCTCGATTGGAGCACTTTTTGATCGATACGAAATTGTTTCGTATCGATCACAGAACGAGTCGAAACTTGGTGGGGTCGGTCACGTGGGCCCACTCACGTGCCAGAAGAAGTCTTCCAAAGTTTGAGTGCGTTCTCAGCCTTCTACGCCTATAAATATCCCCCTGAAGCTTACAGAAAAAGGATCTTTTGGCTATTCAACGTCCAGACTCTGCCGGATTCGATTCTACTTCTTTCCATTGCTGTTATAGTCGAAATTCAATCATTGTAACTGCGGCAATCATTTGTAATCGGCAAAGAACATCAATAAAAGATAAAACTTGGAAGTGGACGTAGGTCGAAGATAGTCGAACCACTATAAATCTTGCGTTTCTGATTGTTATTTCTGGATTACTGTTTATTGCTTGCTTAGATCTGAGACTTGTGCTTGAACATAGCTGATTTATATTCATTGTTTGGTGCTTTCACAATACTTGGGGTTTGTGACCATTTTTGGCGCAAATGGTAATAAAATATAGTTGGACTGAAATTGACCTATTTGCAAGCCTAATTATGAAGTAAAATTAAGATTAAAATGAGAAAATAAAGGTGTAGCTTATTCTTTACACTTAGACTTTTGGGTTAAGTAAATAAGCTAAATTATAATATAGGTTATAGTAAGAAAACAAAAAGAATGAGGCTTATTTTAAGAATTAGGATAAATTAATAAGCATAGATAGTAAGAATAAAAGTAAAGGCTTATTTAACTAATTCATCTAAGTTAATAAGAAAAGAATAAAAGTAGGACTTGTACCAAATAGCATTCCCCTATTATTTCAATACGGTATTTCACATAACCCTGAAGTGAGATGAGGTGTTTCACATAATCCTGAAGTGAGACGAAAGGCACGCTTATGATAATAATGGTAGTAAATGGTCAATACGTAGAAATCCAAATCATTGGGATTTGGGCAAGGGGCACAACTAGATGTTGTTTGGATGACGGGCCAATACCAACAGCATTTCCTCTATTATTTGTATGGACACGGTGTTTCACATAACCCTGAAGCGAGGCAATGTGTCTCACATAATCCTGAGGTGAGATGATGGGCATGTTTATGCAGGAGCTTGAGTTAATTAGAAGACCCAATAGGTGGAACAAATGGTAACATGAGCATGGTGGCGGTTACGCGTGCGACTTACATTCGGGTGCTCAGTAATTGTTATAAGTTCCAAGCGCTTAGTGTGCGCTTTTCATAGGCACCAAGTAGATCCTATGGAGTAGTAGACCAATCAAAGGGTAGTATTAGGAATTTAGCCTAATCAAAGCAGCTATCAAAAACAAGTGCAAACAATCAAAGTTAATCAATTATGTTAATTTAGTTAATTCTTATTTATTTCCAGCTTATTGCTTATCTCTATTTCCTTTATTTCCTTTTATATACTAGAAATTTTGTAAAGTCTATTACTTTTACTTTGCGTAATGTTTCTAATAATTACTATCATTCACCAGATTTTTAGTCTGACCCACTCCTACATTTTCTCCTTTTTCCCCTATAGGAAATCAGGGGCAAGAACGGTAGGCAGCAGACATTTGGAGATTACTTCGGAGGAGATTCTATCATAAATTTCTTTTCTTTAGTTTCAGTTTTTTTTTTCTTTTTTGTTGAGCAGGCATTTTGTGAGGGATGTATTGTACTCTGATACTATTGATATTTTGGATTTTATTTCGCAAGACACATATGGTTATTGTGACATTTGATGTATTTGGTATTTGGTGACTTATTTGATTTATAAAGTAATTTTGAGGATTTTTTCTAAATAAATTATTATTATTATAATTGTTTCCGCTATTTATATATATTTTTAATCTTGGTGTCTGCTAGTTTTATTTATACCTACAATGAACCATGCCTTTTAGTATGTTTTTTTGGGTATACTAAGGGTATTGAAATTTTGGGCTTTTATTGGATTTAAATGGGCTTAAAATCAACAGTGAGTGATTAAACCCGCTCATGCAATACTAAAATTTCCATTGCAAGTTAAATAAAATTTATGATGTGATATATAATTTTTGATTGTTTTTTGTTGATTTAAACTGACATTTGAATTGATATTGGATCTGAATTGTCATTTAAAATTATATTGTAATTCAATTGGTTGATTTGGATGTTGTTTGAAATGGATGTTAGTTGACTGATATGTTGGATGTATGGTTGTTATTTATTTTACCATGTCCATCTTATCACCTTGTATATTATTGACATAATTTAAATGGCCATTTGAATCATTTTAAAGGTTGGATGACTATGACATTTAAATTATAGGTTGAAATGATACGTACCCATACAATTACTTGAATTTGGATTATATATTGGAATTGAATTATTTGAAGGGTTTAAGTTTTTAATTTAAATTTCGGACTTATTTTAATTAAAGTGGTTAAACTTGGTATTTTGAATTATTTGAAATCTCTTAAATTATTATAATCACATTATACACTTGATAGGAGATGGAAAATCCCATAACATCTCTGAAGCTAGTGTAATTATATTTTACTTGATATTGATTTAACTTACATAATAATTTCAGTTCTGACTCAAGTGCATCGTTTTTCATTATGCTCGGGTCAGCTTGAGTATTTCTATGTTTGAAGACGTTATTCCTTGGAGATGAGGATGAAGATTATTGATCATATTTATTATTATTTTTCCTTTGCATTATTTAATATGTTCTTTTATTTTACTCTAATTAATGTTGTAAAAATGTGTAATCAAATGTATACTGTAAAACAGCTTCATGAACTGTTTTATTTGATTATTATACTTTGTCTTTCCTTTGCGAGTTTTTGTGTATTACTTTCCTTCTTTCTCATGTTTTCTCTATTAAAACCCATTGATAATCCGCCATTTTGAATGGTTTGAGTCAGACATGTGCCGAACGACATCCAGACCGATCCGCATTCGTATGTCGAACGACATCCAGGCCGAACCGCATTCGTATGCCGAACGACATCGAGGCCGAGCCACATTTGTATGCCGGACGACATCCAGGCCGATCCGCATTTGTATGCCGGACGACATCCAGGCCGATCCGCATTCGTTTGCCGAGCGACATCCAGGCCGATCCGTATTCGTATGCCGAACGACATCCAGGCCGATCCGCATTCCTATGCCGAGCGGCATCCAGGCCGATCCAAACTTAAGTTACACCGGTCTCTTATACGAACCCTAGCCATAGTGCAGTGCCTCCAGATAGTGAATTCAAAAACTCAACTTAATAAAGGAACATTCTATCTACTTCCTTTACATCCAATTATCGACCAGGGCATAGAGGATCTAACTGCAACGAGGGAACGGACAAACAACTGCTACTCAAATGATACTCTCAAAGGGATATCATACTGATCACCTTTGAGTAGAATCCACCTCTATATATATTTTGGCAGCTACTTAACTGGAGTGCCTCCTACGACCACGAATCGGTTCTATGACAAAAATGAATCTAAACCAAAGTGTGGAGGAGCGAAACAGACTAAGAAAAATAACAATGAAGGCCCGTTGGCTAAGGATGCAGATCCTATAACCGAAACAAGACCTCAAAATTCGGCTCATATGCTCTTTGAAAGATTTAATTGACAACCTCTACTTAAAGACTCGCGACTCGGAGTGGTACTGGAAACCTACCTCGAAAGAGTACACTAAAGTCTAAAGAAAATCAAGGGGATGTTGTATATTCCCAGATGCTTACTGATCCTAACATGGGCGATTACAAACACCTCCGAAGTGTGATCGAAAAGCCGATCTGGAAAGGAAAGCTTCAATAGTATGTACAAGTCCTGCAAAATGGCGGGCAACGAACATCCGATGCCTATTAATAAAGGGCTATGATTATCAATTGGACTGTTGACGGCCGACATCCCTTTGAAAGGAGTCAGGGGCAAACTCGAATAGCGAGCACACAATGCTTCTTCACTTGTCAATGAGATTTATCCTAATCTTCTTTGAATTATTTCCAAATCTATTTCTATTTCAATTTTTCTATGAACTATGACTAGCTTGAACTAAACTACTTTCAAAACGATGCAGGTGACCAGGTACTCAGATTTGGTCGCCAACTAATCCACGCAGACCATGATCGGACATGTGGAGTTACATCTAAACGAGCATAATTCAATCACTCATCATCAAACATATGCCTTTGATTTGGAGCTATGGACTAGATATTGAAAAGCTCATCACAATCAGAGCCCAATACAAAGTGAACACGACTGACCTCGCATTCGTCGACCTCCACATTTGACTTGGAGACCTAAGCGAGGCTTGGAATGATCATGGCCCGGTCATCCACTCAAATCGAGTCACGGAACAAAGTTCGATGAAATACAGATGCCCCTCTTGAAGCTCAGTGACGTCGAGATCTATCTAGAGTGGATGCGATTTGATCGTCTACACATCAAATCCTACCTTGAACACAAAAGGTTTTTCGAAAGCCCGACTTAGAGTAGTTGTGATGGACTACCTACTCGTCAACCATCGCTCTCAATACATGGAAATGACACTGCACCTTGAAACATATGCAACTTACTGTGTCTACTCAATAATCCATTGTTCTTAGTTTCTAGAAAGAGATACAAAAAAATTGTGTGAGATTTAACTATCTAACCTAGCATGGATGTGATCCAACCATCTGTCATATACCTCCTCCCTTAACTTGATTGGAAGAGCTATAATCACTAAGCAAACGAGAATCGGTCGTCCATTCTTCAAGTTTCATCCTTCATGCTGGGGGCAGAGTCCCATTCCATGAGCAAACGTGGTCTGATCATTCATTCGACAGCATTAGCCTCGATACGTAAATGAAATACAAATTAATTGGGTGGAAATACGACTGCTCTCGATAAAAGCCTCCAAGTCCCTTGGGCGTGGATTGGAGTACTCTAAGTCCCTAGTGTGCGGACTAGAGTATAAACGACTTCAATCTCCAAGTCGCCTGAGTGTGGACTGGAGTGCTCTAAGTCTCCAGAGAGCGGGCTAGAGTATAAACGACTTAAATCTCCAAGTCCCCTAAGTGCGGACTGGAGTGCTTTCAGTCCCCAGAGTGCGCACTAGAGTATAAACGACTTAAATCTCCAAGTCCCCTGAGTGCGAACTGGAGTGCTCTCAGTCTCCAGAGTGCGGACTGGAGTATAAACGACTTAAATCTCCAAGTCCCCTGAGCGTGGACTAGAGTACTCTAAGTCCCCAGAGTGCGGACTAGAGTATAAACGACTTAAATCTCCAAGTTCCATGAGCACGGACTGGAGTACTCTAAGTCCTCAGAGTGTAGACTAGAGTATAAATGACTTTAATCTCCAACTCCCCTGAGCGTGGACTGGAGTACTCTAAGTCCCCAAAGTGCAGACTAGAGTATAAACGACTTAAATCTCCAAGTCCCCTGAGTGTGGACTGGAGTACTCTCAGTCACCCAGAGTGTGGACTAGAGTATAAACGACTTTAATCTCCAAGTCCCCTGAGCGTGGACTGGAGTAATCTCAGTCCCCAGAGTGCGGACTAGTGTATAAACGACTTAAATCTCCAAGTCTCCTGAGCGTGGACTGGAGTACTCTAAGTCTCCAGAGTGCGGACTAGAGTATAAACGACTTCAATCTCCAAGTCCCCTGAGTGTGGACTGGAGTGCTCTAAGTCCCCAGAGTGCGGATTAGAGTATAAACGACTTAAATCTCCAAGTCCCCTGAGTGCGAACTGGAGTGCTCTAAGTCCCCAGAGTGCAGACTAGAGTATAAACGACTTAAATCTCCAAATCCCCTGAGTGCGGACTGGAGTACTCTAAGTCCCCAGAGTGCGGACTAGAGTATAAACGACTTCAATCTCCAAGTACCCTGAGTGCAGACTGGAGTGCTCTCATTCCCCTGAGCGCGGACTGGAGTACTCTCAATCCCCTGAGCGTGGACTGGAGTACTCTCTGTCATTTGAGTGCGGACTAGAGTATAAATGACTTAAAACCTCTAAGTTCCTAGAGTGCGGACTAGAGTACTCTCAATCCCCTGAGTGCGGACTAGAGTATGAATGACTTAAAACCCTCTACGTCCCCAGAGTGCGGACTAAATACTCTATGTCCTCTGAGTGTAGACTAGAGTATAAATGACTTAAGAACCTCTAAGTCGCTTAAGTGGACTAGAGTATAAACGGCTTAAAAACCTCTGCGTTCCCTGAGTGCGGACTAAAGTACTCTCAGTCCCCGGAATGCGGACCAGAGTGTAAACGAATTGATGAAAATCTCTGTGTCCCGAACTGTGGACTAAAGTATAAACCATTCGACAAATCTCTAGGTCCCCATAGCGTGGACCAAAGCATTAACACAAATTGGGCACGAGTCGAACGAGGGGAGAATAACACTAAGTCACCAAAATGCAGAGTGGTGTATAAACATCGAGAAATAGACGAGTGGGTTCCGACCATTCTCTATTCCGCAAACGTCGGCCTAAAATCGACAAGAGGATTATTAACTCGCTAAGGATGGAGCTCGACAATCCAACTAGTGGCCTGGCTAAATCAATGCTGGGAGCGGGGGTGCAAATAACTAAAAGCTAAATACGATAGCTTACTATTGCTCTAGCTTGGCGTTCTTTATAACTTAAGGCAACGACTACATGGAGGCCTCAATACAGAACTAATCGAAACGGCATCCAAAGCTACGTGTAACAACCCGCATATTTATCGATTTTTATATTTAAATATTTTGTCGTTAATCGGATTTTGGTCCGAAGCTACTTTTTGCAAACGGTCAAATTAGGACTCGAGACCACTTCCATTGAGTTCGAAACGTCGTTTGCAATCTTCTAAGTATAAACATTGATATGTTTGGGGTTAGTGGAATTTCACCACTTTTTCACTCGAGCCTTTGGTTTGGACTTTTAGCCCATTAGGCCCAAGTTCCACCCCCCTTCTTCTTCATTGCTTCATTTCATTTCCTAACACTAAAGCTTCAACAAAAATGGTGAATGGAATGAGAAATTAAAACTCCAAAGTCTTTGTTTTATTGCAACTCCAACATTCAACTCCAAATTCAAGAAGAAGACATCGGATTCAAGCTTGTGGTTGCTTCTCCATTTGCCTTCAAGTTTTGTTCTTCATTTTCATTGGGTTTTGGAGCAAAGGTGAGATTTTTATCTCACAAATATAGTCTATAACTATATTGGACTGTTGGGAATGATTCCCTATCACTTTTGCATGCACATTTGCATTTGGTTTGGATTGGATTGGCAAAAAACTCCAATTTTTAGTGTTTTTGGTGAAAAACTGCTCTTAGGTCGTTCTGTCTTCATTAGGTCGCTCGGGGTGGAAAAGTCACGGCCTTCGTATTTGACTCACTCGGTTTTAGGTCGTAGGTCGCAAGCCTTTTAGGTCGTAGGTCGTATGGTCGTTAGGTCGCTCTGCTTTGACTCTGGTCATTTTTGCTCACTCGCAGTTAGGTCGCTCACGACCTAGGACTTAGGTCGCTCGCGAGTTAGTGGCTTAGGTCGTTGGGTCATATAACCCATTAAGTCGCGCTCCTTTAGGTCGCGCCTCTTTTAGGTCGCGCCCCTTTTAAATCGCCCTGCTTGTTTGAGTTAGGTCGCTCAACACACCGTGTCGCTAGGTCGCTCGACTCTGGACCTCATTAGCTCGCTCAACCGTCTACCTTTATAAGTCGTAGGTCGTCTCCGACCTTAAACCACTCGGCCGCATTAGGTCGCGTACCTTTTAGGTCGCGTGTTGCACTAGGTCGTATGGCCTTAGGTCGTTAGGTCGTATGGCTTTAGGTCGCTAGGTCGTATGACCTTAGGTCGTTTGGCTTTTAGGCCTCTTCCACGCTAGGTCGTTCGACTCTTAGGTCGTAACACTTAGGTCGCTCTCCTCTTAAGTCGCTAGGTCGCGTGCCTTTAGGTCGCGTTTCTTTCTTAGGTCGCGTGTCTTTGTTAGGTCGCTGACCTTCTTAACTCGCATGACCTAACCCCTAGGTCGTTGGGCCTCGTTTCTTCTTAGGTCGCTGCTTCTTATAGGTCGCTCGGCTCCTTAATTTCTTTAGGTCGTTTGAATGTTAGGTCGCGAACCCATTTTAGGTCGCATGACCTATACCCTTTAGGTCGCTGGACCACTAGGTCGTGCCCCTTAGACCCCTAGGTTGCAACCATTAGGTCGCTCGACCCTATCCCTCTTAGGTCGTTAGACCTCATTTTGTCTTCACTAAGTCGTACCGTTTTGGACGGGGCGATGCCCCGCACCCCGCCGGGGGCGCTGCCCCCTGGACCCCCGCGACCTGACCGGGCAGGTCGAACCCCGTAAGCGGTGGCGTTGCCCCCGCACCCCCACCTTGGGGGGGTTGCCACCCCCCCGGACCCCCCCTCCGTAGGGGATCTTATCTGAAAAATATTCAACAGAACTTGCTGAGCTGATTTCCTTGGATTTTTATCACATCTTCGAATGTGACCTTTATGATTGATTGTTTCTACAATCGCTTCTGTGATTTGTCACTTTATAATATAAAGGTTTCAATACTAGTAGTAAATATCAAAACTCTTTCAACAAAATGATTTCAACTCTATTTTTAATAACAAAGCTCTTTTCTTAAACCGTTTTCCAATCTATTAGTATATACAAGCCTTTACCTCACTCGGATGAGAAATCTAATTAAACGACTTAGTAAAACAAGTGGTATGAAACGCTTGCGTTCACTTCGTCGGTTAATTCTTGGACTTGTTCGATTGAACCTCTTGTGACAATTTTATTAGTGAAGATTTACAGTTTGTTCGTAAATATTTAAGTTAAGCAAGTGGTTATGGGACATGAAGCTAAACTTCTATATTTACTAGCTTAGTGTAATTGACACTTCTCGTTGATCTTGATGATCGCTTTATGAATTAGACTAGCAATTGTGCGATGTCTCTTTCATTGCAAGGTTAGGCTAGACACCACTTGTGTGATTCCACTCACACGTACCTTTTTGCTTTTTGGTTAGCCTTGACCTCATTCGGGTGACTCAGACTCATCCATATGGGGTAGCTCCCCATGGTCTTCGGACCGTCATGTGATAGGCCTCTTTCCCTTTTTATGATTTCTGGATTTCTTGTGTTGATTTCTGGAATTTATCTCTTTGACTTGTCATGAGTACAAGTTTAGGGTATGATGCCCTCTTTGGATCTTTGAGAAGATTCTTGTGATATTGATTTATCTCTTATCGGTTGATCTCCTGTTGATCATTATTTGCATACTTATAGTAGTATGTCAGGATGGATATTTTATGTTTATGCCATATCTTTTATTTTATATCATGTCATCTGATATTTATAGCTAGACTGATCCGTTTATTATTTTCTTATAAATAATACTCGGGTCAGGCCGAGATGTTACAGGTGCTACTGCTTGACTCCTCCCCCAGTGATTCACTACTCAGACTTTTGGCTACTTGTTTAGATTAGCAGCTTTTGTTGTTTACACTTGAGATATAGACTCATAGTTGTATTCTTTGTATAGCACGCGTTGCTAATCTTTTGTATTATCGTGGATCTTTCTAGACCACTACTCTGATGTACACTTTTATGTGATATATATTCATATCTCTTTCCGCCTTTGTGATATGGATATCTGTGATTGATTCGCATGTTATGCTTACTTCTATATTTGTTTCCGAAGATCATTTTATAGCCACCGTGTGATAAGAAATTACATGGATGGTCGCTCCTCAACAGCCTTATTCTCCGCGCTAGTTGACAGCACTACACCGTAGTGTTCTTGGCTAGCGTGGGTATAGAGATGGGGCGTCACACTACGAGTAACCGACTATATCATACCTCAGATCGAGGATCAATATCGATCCGCACTAAGCATATACGAATGTGACTGGGTTGTTCCTTGATAAGCTATGGCCTCTAGAGTGTGGAAAGGAGAGTAAACCATGAAGAATTGGTCAAAAATTCTCCAGCACCCTTCTTCGATCAATTAGGAGGAGTATGAAACTGGATGGGCATGACCCGACTACATTTGTAGCCAACTTTACCTTGAGATCTGATTATAGAACATGAACCAAAGTGGACATGGATGACCGTCCAATGTCTAAATTACACCCTATAACTGACGAGACATCGAAGTATTCCTCTTGGAATGAAAAACCCTGATAAAATCCAAGATAGACGAGACCCCGTCTCCCATCGACTGACCTGATCCCCAATTCAACGGGAAAGAGAGTAATGCTAAAGTGGGCATGGCTGACATTCCTACTTATTGGTATATCCCAGACCTGGGGGCATGAGCCAGAAGCAACATGAATGTGAACCAACTATTCATCGATCAACTCTATGTTTTTGAAATTTAGGTGGGGATATAAACATAGCTAGGACGAGACTCAACCGTCCATGTAGTACATTTATCAACTCGAGACTGGGAGCAGATGCGTGGTCATCCAAAAACGGCTTCAATAGCTCAATATTGAACTTATATATAATGTTTACAACTACTCAAGGCTACGACCGAAAGAATGCCTAGGAATAGAATCATTAAATCGATACCTAAGCTAGTGGGCAACTAACTGTCACTCCAACCCGAGGCATGCGGATCACGAAAGTTGCTCGAATGTGGAAGATGGAACCCCTGTAACACAACAATGCATGATGACAGATGATATAGTGTTTAGAAATGCAGACAAGGTGGACAGCGTCCGCATCCAAAACACTAACAATTGGCAAATAGTGCCTGAGCCCTGGCTCGGGAAGCATTCTTGGATGTATAGAGACATATGTTCGAGAGATGATGATGGGGGACTTAGGGAAACGAATGCAGCATCAGTTGAGCTGACGATTGACGTACCGGCCAGCCGGGATGACCCGTCAAGAGTCCTTAAGATTGGATTGCAACTCGACCCATCATTGGCCGAAGATCTTACTGATTACCTCCAAGCGAACCTAGACGTTTTTGCTTGGACACATTCTGACATGTGCAGGATTTCTCCCGCTATTGCGAGCCATATGTTGAACATAGACCCAAAATACGTCCCTGTAAAACAAAAAAGGAGAGGCATGGACCCGGAGAGGTCCGCTGCTCTCAGAGAGGAGGTGGACAAACTCAAAGCCAATGGGTTCGTCCGCGATGCCCTCTACCCTGAATGGGTTTCTAACCCTGTGCTTGTGAGGAAAGAAAACGGAAAGTGAAGAACTTGTATTGATTACTCTGATCTGAAAAAGCATTCCCGAATGATAGTTTCCCTTTACCTAGAATCGACCAGCTCGCTGACTCTACGGTCGGACACGAAATATTGTCTTTTATGGATGCGTATTCAGGATACAATCAGATCCCGATGCATATTCCAGACCAAGAACACACAAGTTTTGTCATAGATGTGGGGCTATATTGCTATGTAGTAATGCCTTTTGAATTGAAAAATGTGAGAGCGGCTTATCTGCGTCTGGTGAATCGAATATTCAAAGACCAGATTGGTAGAACGATGGAAGTCTATGTGGATGACATGCTCGTGAAGTCACGGCAGTCAAACGACCACATCCGAGACCTAGCGGAGATGTTTGATATAATCAGGCATCATGAAATGAAAATCTATCCTTTGAAGTATTCATTTGGTGTAGCGTCGGGAAAGTTTTTGGGTTTCATTGTGAATGCGCGGGGAATCAAAGCTAACCCGGAGAAGATTCAAGCTATCCGAGACATATAAGTGCCAAGAACTATGAAGCTAGTACAAAGCTTGAATGGAAAGGTGGCTACGCTGAGTCGATTCATATCCAGAGCTACGGACAAGTGTATTCCTTTCTTCGATGTGATAAAGAAAGGAAAAAGGAATTTCGAGTGGACATCCGATTGTGAGGAAGCATTCTGAGCTCTGGTAAGGCATTTGGAAAGTCCCCCGGTGCTATCGAAACCAATAGACCACGAAATGTTGTATGTGTACTTGGCAGTATCCCAACATGCTATCAGTATGGCTTTGGTTCGCGAAGAAGACCGAGTTCAAAAGCCAGTTTACTATGTTAGTAAACGTCTGACGAGCGCAGAAAGAAATTAGCCCAAGATCGAGAAATTAGTCTATTGCTTGGTGATTGCATCACGCAAGCTTCGCCAATATTTTCAGGTACACTCAATTAGTGTTTAAACTGATCAACCGTTGCGACGGGTACTCCAACGATCAGAAACTTCTGGAAGGATGTTAAAATGGAATATCGAGTTGAGTTGGTTCGATATTACCTACCTTCCATGAAGGGCCACATAGAGGCAAACACTAGCAGACTTCATTGCTAAATTCACTGTGTCAGACGACTCAAACGGCCACAATGTCATACCTCCCGTTCGATGGAAGATGAATACCGATGGGGCATCTAACGACCGTTGTTCGGGGCTGGCGTAGTTCTTGTGATTCCTGAAAACTGATCAGTTTGTTATGCTTTGAAGCTTGAATTCCTAGCAACAAATAACAAAGCCGAGTATGAAGCATTGATTGTCGTCTTAAGACTCATCAAAGAACTGGGAGTAAGATCGGTTGAAATCTTTTGCGACTCGCAACTGGTGGTGTACTAAGTGCGAGGAGACTACCAAGCAAGGGGGCAGAGACTTGCTCCGTATTTGGTCCGAGTTCAGGAGCTGCTAGCGAATCTTGAGTATTATGATATTTCACATGTCCCGCGTGAGCAAAACAGAGCAGCCAATTCATTGGCAAAATTTGCAAGCACTAGCGACGTGCAGCAGATGGGATTGTTTCCCGTTGAAACCTTACATACTCCGAGTATAAATATGATGGAGGTAGATTTCGTGTTAGAAACCGAAATCGATAAGGAATCATGGATGACACTATTTAAGCAATACTTACTACATGGGGTCTTACCCGAAAGAAGGAGCAAAAGATGACAAGTCATTTGTAAGGCTTCCCGATATGTAATGGAGAGCGGAATAATGTATTGAAGGGGATTCTCGACCCCCTTACTTCGGTGCATAACCCATTATGAGATAAAACGAGTCCTGAAGGAAGTCTATAAAGAAGAACGCGGCGATTACATCAGGAGGAAAACCATAATAAAGAAAATACTCTGCTACAAGTATTGCTGGACAACTATCAATCCAGATGCAATTGATCATGCTAGACAATGCAATGAGTGCAAGATGTTTGCAAAAAATCCAAGAACCCCGTCAATGGAAATTACTCAAATGGCTAGTCTATAGCCGTTTGTCACTTTGGGGCATTGAAATCATCTTCTTGCTGATCCTAAAGGTGGTGCGAAATACACCATCATAGCAGTTGTTTACTTCACCAAATAGGCAGGCAAAGAACTTTTAGCCACAACCAAGAAAAAAAAATCAACCTCACTATCCATAACGTCATCTGTCCTTATGACCTTCTATGATCTATTATTACTGCAAGTGGACAGGTTGAAGATGTGAACAAAATCATAAAGCCTGTTCTAAAGAGAAGTTTGAAAAAGGCTAGAGGTAAATGTATGGATGAACTCCCTACAACACTATGGGCTTATAGAACTACCCATGGACCCGTTACTGGCCGTACTCCATTCACCCTTGCTTACTACTTTGAGAAAATACAAACAAGGAATTGCTATTGAATTGCAAATAAACTAGATGGAATTGGCGATGACTTATGAGCATATAAAATGCATCCAACAGCCAATGGCAAGAACATGTACCCGAACACGCATGTGTTCATTCGAAAAAAGTTCGAATTCTTGAAATCAACAGGGAATTGAATTCTCACTTAAGGTTACTAAGAAAAGACTAGATCAAATAGCCGAAGCTTATTGGCCCTATAGAACCGGACATGGATAGCCACTGATGAACAACAACCCCAGATTTATGATATTAGGAATCGACCAAGCGTCATGATGACCAAAGAAGGATATGAAACCTTGGGAGGATAAAATTGAAGAATAATGACTATTCAGGAAACATGGTGGATTTCTTTCTGTAAACAAGGAATACTCGTTGATTCAAAGTGTGTCATGTTGCTTCACATGACACACTTTGGGGGACAAGTGTTACCCGGCACCTTGGGCAGGCTACAAAACGACAGGTAAAGATATTATTATTAGCACTAGACAAGATTTTGACCAAGAAGATCTTGGAGGTATAAGGGTTTGATGCAATCGACATGTTTCGGAATCCCTGGCACGGTGCAGACTGGAGGTGTTAGCAAGCTGTCAGGCGCACAACAAAGCAATAGCGTTTGGCCTGCTTGGCCCGGTGTACAGAAGTCACCTACTACGGGCCGAGGTACCTTGTTCCTAAGCCCATGAGGGAAGTCCAACCCATCTTCTTCTATAAATAGAAGGGCAGAGGCACAGTGAAAGGGACCTTTTTGGGGAAGAACACTGGGGAGACCCTGCCATTTTGGATACTCTTCTCTTTTTAATTCAAACTTGTATGCAAGTGATTGGTTTACGGATTGTATCTGTATTCAAGTGATTGAGCAAAATAATAAAGATTAAACAAAAAGTGGACGTAGACAATTACGCCGAACCACTATAAATCTGATATTCTCGTTTTTTTTGTTCTTTTTGCATTGAATTACACTATTCTTCAGTTCTAATTTACTCTCTTCATTAATCTCTCTACATAACTCTACTTAAGGGTGTTAGTGACCGATTTTGGTGCTAATAGGCTCAAGCCTCATAAACTGGGAATGACTAAAATAGGGAAGATGCAGCAAGGCTAAGTGGGTCGCAACCAATTAGGGTATGTTATCACCTTTCTAGATGTCCTCAGAAACCTGTATATTATGGATACGGCTGTGCATGAAAGGTGCGCTCGATGGTAAGGGTGGGAACACCCCGGGTGATAACATATTCAGTCTATCCAAGTTAGGGTTAGGCCGGCCTTGTGTTACAGGGGATCCCGGCTTGGTCCTCGGTACATTGTTCTAGAGATGTACTGTGGTAGGAGGTACCACAGTGGCCTAGTCATTCGGTGGAATCTATCCTCCAATAAGCACCGTGTGGTTTTGATTATGCCCAACTATGTTTAAGTGTAAGATGCAAGCATTTCAGCTATTTTTATTTACCTTTTATAGACACTATTATAATATCAGGTGATTTTGATAAAAATCATTTTGGTTATCGTAAGGTAAAATCCCGTCGTGTTTATGTGTGACGCGATCTTATGAGATACATACATTTCCAAAGGGTTTGATAACGTTAATAATTCAAATTGAGTCTTTTTTTCTCACGCTGGTTTTCCAGACTGACTCGAGTGTTATTTTATTATAATGCTAGGTCAGATCGAGTATTACAGATTCAGGACTGAGTGCTATGGAGCTCAGGAGACGAGTGGGATGACCGAGATGTATCTCCTACTTGGCTTATATTCCGCTGTGTAAGGACGAGTTATTAAACTGTTCAAATTAATTATTGTCTATTGTACTCTAATGGTTGTAAGTATATAATAGTTATAGATTTCTTTGTGTATACAATTCTCTTATGATATATTATATTTTGTTCCGCTGCGATTGTGAGATTCTGTGTTGTTCTATTTTTCTTCTACCTTTTCCTCATCGCCCTAAAGATTCGTATTTTCCTT
This sequence comes from Allium cepa, assembly GCA_030765085.1. Lineage (NCBI taxonomy): Eukaryota > Viridiplantae > Streptophyta > Magnoliopsida > Asparagales > Amaryllidaceae > Allium > Allium cepa. The sequence goes on from CM060934.1 coordinate 612,504,068, forward strand.
TCAATTTGAGTTGGACTGGTGTGAATTATGATTGACCTAAGGGGTACGGATTTACGGATCTTTGCACTTGGCATCAAAGCAGAATGTGAAGCGAAAACCTTGGCCCGGGTGGGGATTACTCATTAGAAATAGAGTTAGTGGTACTCTAGAATGAGTTGAGTGTAATAATAGATATGAGCATGTACTTGTTAGTGAATATAAAATCATTTATATTGTTTTTACTTATCGGTTGAGTGGCATATAAATCCCAGTGGAGAAGTGGGATGCCGCTAATTCGATAGGAGTTTCTAAATACTTGAACGCGATAAACTGACACGATATGGTTTTGAAGCGGGTAAATGAAATAATTTTAACCAAATTATATTTTTTATAAAAGGAATAATTTTCTAAAATTATTATGGTATGTTTGGGGTGCTTGGATGATAATATTATAATCAAAACAAGATTTTAAAACCTGGAGTTGGTTATATATAAACGAATGGATATTGTATAAGTATGGATTATATAATTGAATTAAAAACTAAGACTTGATTAAAACCAGAGTTTGAAAAATTAAATCCCAAAGATTATTGGAAGTTTTTTCCAAAGTATTTTGAAATAAGTATTATTATTATTATTTCGGAGATATTTTTGAATAAAAAAATGTTTTTAAACGGACTTTGGAAAGTGATAGTAGCACTATACTCACTTCAGTCGTTGGTGATGACTACGCAACATCATCAGTATTCATTTTCAAGTTTCTAAGTGACGAATTACTACCGTAATTGATATGCATGGATGGATTGGGAAAACCAGTTTTGTTTTGGAAATTCCAAGGGAATTTGTTTTGGATTGGAAACAAGGGTTGGTTTAAAATTTAAAAAGTGTGATTTGGAATATTGAGATTTCAAAATGATTTGAAATAAATACCAGGTATTTGAATTTTTAAATCCTTATTAAAATGTTTAGAAAATATCAGGAAATAGTTATGAACTTTTAAAATTGAGAATGATTTTAAAGAAAAATGTGGAAAATGAATTTTGAAATAAAAATTAAAAGTAAAAGGGTTAAAATGGAATTTAATTTGGATTAAGTTGAAGGAATTAAATTTTAAAAATTTAATTCATTGTGATTTGAATAGAATTAATGAATTAAATTAATGAAATGGTGGATTAACTTAGCGAAGTTAAAGGAAATCAATAAACGAGATGATTTTGATAAATAAATCGAATTGAGTAAAATGCAATGAGGTTAATTACATATAAGGAAGGAAGAGAAAAATGTGAGTTTCAGGGTGAAATTAAAACTTGTGTAAGTTAAATAAATTTAATTGGTAAAAGAAAATAGTATGGATGAAATCTAACTTAAGCTAAGTTAAATAAAATTGAATTGAGTTATCGATGATACTGAGTGGAATTGAATGCTTACTTAAATAAATTAAAATGAATGGTATGAAGTTTAAATTTAACTTAAGTTAAGTTAAATAAAATTTGAATTGGAATAAATAAATTTCAAAAGCTTATAGAGTTTGGAATTTATGAAATAAAAGTATGTATTAAGCTATTAAGTGATGTAGATCTTGAGTTAAAAATAAAATGTGAATATACTCGAGTATAGAATTAATGGAAAAGTGAAAAAAAATAGTTCTGTAACTTATAAAAATTGAAAAAGAAAATGGGATAGAAAAACCCAAAATAAAAGAGCTTGATGTTTTGGAAATGAAATAAAAAATCCTAACTTGAATTATAAAATAAATTTGAACTCGAGTAAATTTATTGAAGTGATTTTTGAAACAGAAATCAGATATTGAATTATAAATTGGAAGTGAGCTAATTAGCTAAATAAATTAGTTAATTAAATATGGAAATGGAACTTAACTTGGTATAATAAATTGAATTGTGGATTAAAAGTGAATATTATAAGTGGAACTTGGGTAACAAACAAAATTTAACTTAAATAATAATTGAATTAAATATACTTGGAAGTATGATCGAATAAAATTAATTTGGAATGGAAACAAAAATGGGTTGAGCTGCAAATAAATCCAATTTGAATATGAATGAATTAAATATGGCCTTGGATATTATTTTAATGAATTGAGTTCGGAATCAAAAATGAAGTGGATTGGATGAATGAACTAATTAAATTAATTAGTAAACGGAATGAAATTTTATTGAATATAAATCAAAACAGTAATCTAAATTGGAAATTGTTTACCAGAAAAATAAACTTAAGTTATGGAGTTGAAATAATTTGAAGTAAATAAATTAACTTAAGTAAATATTTTGAATAAAAGCTTGCTACAAATAAATTTGTAAAACAGCCATTAAATAAAATAGCATGGAATGTTTTCGAGCTAAATAAAATGGATTTGAAAGTAATGAAGATGGACATGAATGGAATGTAAATAAATGATAGAGAATAAATTTAAAATGGAATAGAATAAAATATAAACTGAGTTGGAATCAATTTAAAATAGTTATAAACTAAAGTTGATATTTTATTAAGCGAATATCGTTGAATTTGCATAGAAAAAATGGATCGTTGACGTAAACGAAAATAAAGTAAATTCTACAAATGAATGCAAAGTGAATGAACTGAGTTTTAATCAATTTGAAATGAATATTAATTTGTTTAGCGAAATGTGAATTGAATGTAAGCAAATTGGGATGTAAATCATTGAGTGAAATATTATATTGATTGATTGAAAGCAATTAAATTAGTATCCAAGCGTTATAAATTGCTTATGATATATGTTAGCATGCTAGTTTAAGAAACCTATATGTTTACACTAGTTAAATAAATGGAATGTCATGGAATTTCATATATTTGGTGCTTACGTGTTTAAATTGAGTAAGTACAGGTACTGGGAGCTGTTTTTCTTGATTTTGATTACGCGAATTGCAAACTAATAAGTCGCTTGCTTAAAAATGCTAAAATAAGGTATGTTTACGGATTAAATACTCCAAAAATATAAAATATTGTTATATATTTTGTTTTTCGACCATGTGGGTCGATGTATATATATTTATATCTCGTGTCATGTTATAAAAGGCTCTCCATTCTAGGGAGACTCTCGCAAAATTTTTTGGAAAGTTAGGGTGTTAGAAATTTTTTGTAAAAAATCAAAATTTGTTAACGGAAATTGATTTCGAATTTACAATCGAAATAAAGGATTTTGGTTTAGGATGGAGAACTAATTGTTTTGAACGAAGGAAAAAGGTTAGAAAAGTGAAATATCGAAATTTCACTAAGTGGGTTTTAATAATTTAATTGGTTTGGAGAATTTTCCTAACTCAGCAATTTCGGAGACGAAATTATTTTAAGGGGAGAGGAATGTAATGACCCGGATTTTTCGTTATTCGATTTTGAATATTTAAATGGTTTTAAATATTGAATTTGAATTATAGATTGATTTTGAAAATTTATGTTTATTTATAAAACAAATTCAGAATTTAAATTGAACGGTTTATTGGATAATTTAATTATTGAATTTAATAATTGAATATTGGTTAAATTATTGTGTCTTGAGTTTTAAGCTCGATAAAAATAATTTAAAGGCTTATAAAATTTATATTAATAATAATGAAGATAATAAAAATTTTAAAATTGAATTTAAAAGTGATCTATTCAATTTTAAAAATATCTTGTTTAAATTGACATTTAAAATAGCCTTCCAAGGCACAGTCTCGGAATTCGACAAAACTAGTTCCATTGGATCCATAATAATGTATTATTATCAGATTTCCAGTTTCTTAGCGTTTGGAGTTATTGCTTGATCGTACGAGATAGAAACACGTCAAAATTAATATAGAAAATTTAATATAATAATTGGGTCCAAAAAGCTATCTTCTCCATACGATCGAATTAGGACTCAACCTTTTCCATTGCGTTCAGAATATGTGTATAACATTATGAATGCCTAGCGGCATGCCTCAACAGGGGTTTGAAATTCTGTGTTATGCAAAGCGTTATATTTTGGATATTTATAAAATTATATATAATCAAATCAAAAACAGACAGTGCCTTGTACAACACGCTTCCCCTCAATCTTAAATCATGTCTCCCTCCCTTCAGTTCGAAATCAAATCGATCCATCCCTATTGCCTTCATTCCAATTCAAGTCACGAAATCGTTTTCATTTGGAAAAAAAAAAGCTTCGACTCATCAGGCCTTTTAAGTGGTGCGGTTTCAATCTGGGTTCGAAGCATGTTGTAGGATGTCACGACGTTGAGGGGAAAGTATCGCAGATGGCCTTGAGGCGAGTCGTATAGAGAAGAGACGAGGCAAACAGGAAGTCAACATTCGGAAAATGGTGGGTTCGAATTTTGGAATAGGCGCTCGACGTGGATGGATCGTACGACACGATTTTTGGTATGGAAAGGAGTGAATTTCGATTTTGATGATTAGAATTGGATAAAACAGGGTATTTTGGAATCGTATTAGAAAGGGCGACATGATGGTGGGGATCGGTCGTGCTCTGATGGCCTCTATCGATGGCGGCGGTGATGAGGATGACATGCACGGTGAACCTTTCTACGTGCGTGATGCTGGTTTTAGTCACGAACGAGATGGTGGAGGTATGAATTTGTAATTAAATTTAAGTATATGATTAGTTATTTGGTTTAGAATTTAAAAAATAGAGATAGCTAATGAATTAATAACTTATTCATACGAAGTTTAAGTTGAATGGAATCTATGTAGAAAAATGTAAATTGGGACAAATTGCAATTAAAAAATCAAGGCGACAAAAATCTCACTCATATGGACAATTAGTGTTGTTTAAAATAGTTGAATTTATTTATTGAATGATTAGTTAAATTGATTATTATTATTATTATTATTATTATTTGATGAATGAAAGGTTATATATATATATGGTAGTACATATATTAGTAGATGGAGTGATATTCCCGCATATTATAGTGGATGAGGCGCTATGCGTCCCGCACAATAGCGGACGACCCTATATACTGCGATATCCTCGTTGAAGTGGGATTGGTATTTTTTATGTTGTATTAACATATGTGGATGCAGAGAAATGGGTTGGAGGGATCCAACTGGATTCCTCAAATGTGTAGAATAATCAATTATAGATCATCGTAGTGTTTGGAATTATTGGATGTTATGGTAGCACTGGCCTGAATTCTGATAATTTAAATACTGTAAATATATTTCTAAAATTTGTGGAACTAAAGGGAATCTGATATATATATATATATATATATATATATATATATATATATATTAGAATTGGAGTTATTTTAAAGAAATTTAATTAGGGAATATATTTGATTTTTAGTTATACAACTATTGTGAATTTTTAAATAGCGCTTTTAAAATGAAATATATAAAGAATTTGTAAATGGTATTCTGGAAATATGAAAAGAAGTTGAAATTGATATTAAAAATTGATTGGAAGTTATAAATAGATTTATAAAGAAATGGATTTATAAAATGGAATTTATGAATAGAGTTCTTTTTATAAACAAGAAAAATTCAAAGGAGTTATAAAAAAAATATAAACGATATTTATAAATAAAGGAAATTGATATAAGGATGATAAATCGGAAATATGAATTTCATAGGTAAAATTACATTAGAATATGGAAGTAGGGTTGAGGAAAAATAATAGATTCTATTTTTGAAATGAGAATGGTTTGGTAATCGACAATGAATCGATATGTTGTGAAATCGAGAGGAAGTTATAAATTAAATTGGCTATTGAGATTTTAAAATATGTATTTTTCTTAAGAAGTTAAGTTCGTTGTTCAAAAGGGAAGACTTTAATATTTAAACTATGAAATTTTAAATAAGTTAATATTGGAATACTTTGGAAATGGATTTTTAAATATTTAATATTTGTTGAAATAAGATTTTAAGATTTTACAATCAGCTTGGTTAATTGATTTGTTTATTTTAAGTGAGTTATTGATGGTTTATGAAAAGTGTTTAATATTATAAATAATAACTTAGAACATATTTTTTTTAAATTAAAAATAAATTACTATTCTTTAAAAATGCTTATTATATATACATAGTTTGAAATAATTGAAAATTTATTTATAAAATTCTCTCAAGATGTGTAAACATGTTTAATTTAAAAATGAGATTGATATGAGAAATCTTTTAAATGGAATTATAGGGACTTAAGAAAATTTTTAATGTTAGATGTGAGGACTTTGGAAAGAAATATGAATTCATCTAAAGAAGTTAAAAAATGGTTGGTTGGGGTTATAAATAAGTATATTCGTTTTGGCAATTGTAGGAAGGATTTATTAAAATTCCAGAGACTTATGAGATAGGTTATGTAATATTTCCAAGTTAAATATTGAGATGATTTTGGAAATTATATGTATAAATATTTTCCTAAGCATTGAAAGGATGGTTATGGAAGTATTTTTGGTGGGAAATGATTTGCAATAGAAATATTTTCTAAGTGTTATAGAAATGGAAGTCTGAAAATATTCCTAAGTATTGAAAATTGTGAAATATACTGTTATCGATACAAATGGTGAAATTTTTTCAAATATAGAATTATTGAAATAGACTGAATATACATCTTGGAGAAGATGTTTTGAAATTAATATTTTAGTCATTTATAAAATAAGACCTGGTAATTGCTTATGGATGTTTAATTGATAGTTAAATAACCGACTATCAATGTGGGCCAATTTCGTTAATCATTTCGAAAAGACTAAGATCGGATTTAATTATCCGGAAACCACTTCGATCTGGTTTGAACGTTGTGAATGAATACCGTGAAGATGACGAAGACGGTGGTTCGGTTTGTCCAGATCCAGGGCAACTTGTATGGACGAATGCTATCAAAACATCGTCATTGGAGGACGACGAACATTCTAAGTAGAATTGTTTTCCTGAAAGGTAACGCTTAACCTCAAGCCTCATCAACCGAAAATGATTAAAACATGGAGATGCAGGAAGGCTAAGTGGATCGTATCCAATTAGGGTATGTTATCACCTTTCCAGATGTCCTCGAAACCCTATATATTATGGATACGGTTGTGCATGAATGAAGGAGCGCTCGATGGTAAGGGAGGGAACACCCAGGGTGATAACATATTCGGTCTATCCAGGTTAGGGGTAAGCCGGCCTTGTGTAGCAGGGATCCCGATGTGGCCCTCGGTACATTGTTCTAGAGATGTACTGTGGTGGGCGGTACCCCAGTGGCCCAGTCATTCGATGGAATCCATCCTTCAATAAGCGCCGTACAGTTTTGATTGTGCGCAACTATGCTCAAACATAAGATGCATGCATTTCAGCTATTTTCTATTTACTTTCTATAGACACTATTATAATATTGGGTGATTTTGAAAAATATCGGTTTGGTTATCGTAAGGTAAAAACCCGCCGTGTTTATGTGTGACGCGGTTTTATGAGATACCTTTGTTTCCAAAGGGTTTGATAACATTATTAATTCAAATTGAGTGTTTTTTCTCACGCTGGTTTTCCAGAATGACTCAGGTATTATTTTATTATGATGCTCGGGTCAGATCGAGTATTACAAATTTAGGATTGAGTGCTATGGAGCTCAGGAGACGAGCTGAATGATAAAGACGTATCTCTGTACTTGGTCTATATTCCACTGTGTAAGGACGAGTTATTAAACTGTCCCGATTGATTATTGTCTATTGTACTCTGATGGTTGTAAGTATATAACAGTTACAAATTTCTTTGTACATACAGATCTGTTATGATATATTATTTTTTGTTCCGCTGCGATTGTCAGATTCTGTGTTGTTGTTCTAATGTTCTTCTGCCTTTTCCTCTTCACCCTAAAGATTCGTATTTTCCGTTCAATTTGAGTTAGACTGATGTGAATTATGGTCGACCCAAGGGGTACGGATTTACAGGCCTTTACAATATGTTTCAATAAAAATTAAAGAAAACAATTGATATATTGAAAAGAATATTTTTATCAAATAAAGTGAATGTTTCATTTGTGAATATAAATTTAATTTCATTAAAACAAAGAATTGAATTTTATTACAAGTTTCTAGCTGGAATATTTGATTTATTTCAATATTCAAACTTGATTTGAATTTTATTTATAAAATAAATAAAAATAATAAAATCGTAAGAAAAAAACTTGAAGGTTTGGTTAAATTTTTGATTTGGAATAGTTAGCATTTTACATAGAAAATTTATTCGTTCCAAATTTGAATCTGGAGTCTCAATTCATATTTTATCATGTGTGGTGGAGGTCCCCATTACGTTAATTGTAGTGTTTAATTTTATTTATTATGTACCCAAAAAAAAAATATGTGGGTGTAAATTTAAGCATATTGGAGTTAATAAAGTATGTTAAAATGAACTTTTTTTATTTGAGCATGTTAGAGTTATGGTTTCCATGTATGATCTACCTTCTCAAACTTAAATTGTCGCTTTCATTTATTTTCTTTTATTATTATTACTTTCTTTTATTAAATACATGCCTCTTTTGGTTTTCCAGTAAGTTTAATTTATTTACATGTGAGCCTTGCCTTGAAATGTTTCCAGTGTGTTAATGAAATTAATTGAGGTGGCATACGTTTTGAAACTTTATACCGAAAGGTTTTCTTACCATGTAAACATGTCTTATCAAATTGCAACATGTGTCTTTCATCTTTTGTTAATTACCTGCATGTTAATCTCTTTTTATTTTGCAAATTTACATCTTCTTGTATCCTTCCCTTTCATATTCCAATTTCCTAATGTGCTTTACCCTTATTCATTTCCTATTTCATAAATCTCTCCCTCCAACTTTTCATTTCCAAAACGTGCTTCCATTATTTCTTTTGCCCAAAGTTTTCTTTCTCTTCTAAAAAAGCAAGCAAACATGAGAAGCTTATTCTTATGAAGCCAATCTTTTCCATTTATTTGCCAAACCATTTCTTAAAGCCTCTTTCTCCATGCCCGAGCCATCGTGTCGTTTTTTTCGTTGATTCTCTAAGCTTTAGAAACATGAACAGGCAGCTAGATTCTTTACATGAGTAACTAATTTGTTTTATTTTATTACTAAAATATGTGTACATGTTTTTATATTTCATTTACATAATATTCTTATAAATTGAATATCTTCCGCATATAAACTCCAATTCATGTGCGGTTTCTTCTGTTGGGTTCGTATCAAAATTTTGAATAACATGAAACTGGTTTGGTTAATTTGAAGACTGTTGAAATTTTGGGCTTTTATTGGATTTTCAATGGGCTTAAAATCAACGGTGAGTGACTAAAACCACTCATGCAATACTAAAATTTCCATTGCAAGTTAAATAAAATTTATGATGTGGTATATAAAGTTTTGATTGTTATTTGTTGATTTAAACTGACATTTGAATTGATACTAGATCTGAATTGACATTTAAATTTATATTGGAATTCAGTTACTTTTTAAAACCCTGGCATTGGTAACTATGAATTGTTGTGATACATTGACTGATTTGGATGTTGTTTGAAATGGATGCTTATTGAATGATATGTTGGATGTATGGTTGTTATTTATTTTAATATGTCCCTATCATCACCTTGTATATTATTGACATCATTTAAATGACCATTTGAATCATTTTAAAATTAGATAACTATGACATTTAAATTATGGATTGAAATGATACATACCCTTACAATTACTTGAATTTTGATTATTTATTGGAATTGAATTATTTGAAAGGTTTATGTTTTTAATTTAAACTTTGAATTTATTTTAATTAAAGTGGTTAAAATTAGCATTTTGAATTATTTTAAATCTCTTAAATTATTATACTCACGTGGTAGACTTGATAGAAGATGGAAAATCCCATTACATCTATGAAGCTACTGCAATCATATTTTACGTGATATTGATTTGACTTACATAGTAGTTTTAGTTCTGACTCGAGTGTATTGTTTTTCATTATGCTCGGGTCATCTTGGGTATTTCAGTGTTTGAAGACGTTATTCCTTGGAGATGAAGATCAGTGATCGTATTTATTATAATTTTTCCACTGCATTTTTTGATATGTTCACATATTTTACTATGATTAATGTTGTAAAAATATGTAATCAAATGTGTATTATAAAACAACTTCATGAACTGCTTTATTTGATTATTATACTTTCTTTTTCCACTTCGAGATTCAATGTATTGCTTTCCTTCTTTTCTCTTGTTTTCTCTATTAAACCCCATTGATAATCTACCATTTTGAATGATTTGAGTTGGACATGTGTGGTTTGTTGTCAACTTAAATTGTTTAAAAAGGTCGGTCGTCATATCACATGATCTTTCCAATAGGAAAGAACTTCATTATATATACAACATCAAGGTATATTAATCTATTATAAGCATAGACAGTTATAATAGCCCATCCTTACAATTGATGATTTATACAACACTAAATACAGGGCAAAACAAAATAGAATAGTGGTGGATTTAAAGATATAGTAATACATCTTGGAGAATCTAGCTCGTCTCCTGAAAGCTCCAAAGTATACACCTAAATATGGAAAATATGCTTGGGCTAACCCGAGCATTATAAGAAAATAATGTCCGGATCAGTCTGATAAACCAGTGTGAGAAAACTCAATCAAATCATATTGATTTCTATATTTGAAAACTTTTACAAAATAAAAGGTATCTCTTAAGACCACGTCGCATATAAATACAGACGAGTCTTTACCTTACGATAACTAAACCACTTCTTTTTTTAAAAATCCGGTGATGTTATAATAATCTCTATGGGTTTAAAATATCTATAATCAAGTAGCTGTGATGTGTGTACATCATAATAATAATAGGTATACAATGCAAAAACCGAAGGAACTTTTTGGAGAATGGATTTCCAACTATGGAAAAGTAAGGGAGTACCATACGAAAGCAGTACACCTCTAGATAAAAGTTACTATGAGATTGAAAAACTTTTGACCTAAGCATGACAGGATCGACCTACCCATGATTGGATAGTACCGAATATGATCACCTCTAGGTTGTGAGCAACAACCAAAAATGGGCTCCAAAGCATACATAGAGACATTGACTCTAGATAAGGGATGATTATACCTTAATGGGAGCGACCCACATAGTCTTGTGGCCTACCATGTTTTAGCCATTCTCGGGTTATGAGGCTCAAGAGGATGCACTCTTACCATTTCCTTATAGCAAACCATCTTAGAATTCTAATAATGCCCTCCTAGTAGAAATGTAATGTAAGCACTCATCCATACAAGTTCATTCTGGGTCTGAAAGAAGCCAAAGGCACTTTGTAATGACCCGTAAAATTTTAATAATTTTGACCTGTAAAATTTTAATAATTTTGAATGGTTTTATTTACGTATTTAATTGAATTTTTTTATTTTTATTCATCTTATTTAAAACTTTGGTGTTTCATTACTTAAAAATTTGAATATTAGAAATTTCTTTAATTGATTATAAATCATTTGCCCAAATTGTAATAAATATAAGCAATTTCTGCAATTTTGATTTTGGGTTAAAGTTTAACTTTAATTGAAATTTTAACTTCCAAATCTTTTATTTAAAATGTATATATTTGTACAACATTTGTTCCAATTTTGTTTCTTTTAAATTGGTTATACACTTTTAAATTAAGTAATAAATAATGTGTAAAAAGAAATAAATTTATATGTTTCTTTTATACATATATACACCCGTGTTCTTAGTAAAGTAATAAACAAATCAAATGGATGTAACAAATCAAATTTTAAATCAAGAAATAAATAATGTGTAAATAGCTATTTAATTATATGTTTTATTTGGTACGTTTTATATCTGTTCTTGTTTAAATTATTTGGCTTTATATAAATGATTCATTATCTCTTGAAATATACTTTAGCATACATTTTACTAGATTAGTACGAAAAAATTAATTCAAAGTACGTTACTTTGTTATAAATTTTGGGCGTATGTTTCGATTTAATTATTTCCTCTCTAATGCGCACATTTTTAATTTCTTACCTTAGCTGTTAAAATCATTACCCGTGCATTTTAAAAGGGAATGAAAATCTTGCCTTACACTTCACGTGTAAATTATTTCATCTCTTTTACACTTGCCTTTTGCTTATTTGTATTTAACAGGACTGAGATCCTATAATTCCTCCACCATTTCAAATCATTTATTTCTTGCCTTTCATACACCAAATCAACAAAAGCCTATGTTAAATACAAAAACCCACGTACACAATTTCATCCGCATCTCATATTGCCTTCATCTACTTGCACGTGCTTCTTTCTGAAAGTAATGGCCGCACATATATATTTTTTCCTTGTATTTTCTTGTTCTTTTTTTTTAAGTCTAAAGACTGTTGATAGTAATATATTTATTACTGTTGAAGTACAAATTTTCCCACAGCTTTCAAAATTACTTTATATGGTTTACCTTTCCTACCGCTCTTTTATTACATTTTGTATATAAAGCATACAGCTATATATTAGCTGTTTTACATTTTCTGGGTAGCGTGTTATATATATACATTGGGTTTTAGTCTTTGATCCCTTTTCTTTTTTCTTTTTTTATAATTTACAAATATATTGGTCCCAATACACATGTTTAATGAATATTGATTTTTATATCTAGAGATTTTGATTTTTAAAATGTGTTTTAAATACTATTTTTAATATATATATATATATATATATATATGTATGTATGTATCTTACTTTAATTGTTTAAAATTTTATATTTTGTTTTGCTGATTTCGGTTATTAATGGTATGTTAATATATAATATATTTTACCAGTTATGTTCTGATGTTTATATGTGTGTATTCTTATAAAGCAGGCAATACAAGTTATTTTGGTTACTAATATGTATTTTTATATTATTATGTTAGTTTATATTATACTGGGTATTACTAGCTATAGTTATATTTATAGTTTGATTGCATAAGTTAAGTATATATATGTTTCCTCTATTGTACAGTTTTAAAGTTTATAAAAATTATAAAGTTGTTTATATACCAGTTTGTTTATTTTAAAGATTGTATTATACCAGTCTCTGTTTTTTTAAAGGTTATGTTATACAATAGTTATATATATATTATTTTATATAAACTGATACTTATATGTTGTATAGTATATAAAAGTAATAATGAAAGTTTGTTAACTGTACGTGATAGTATATGTGAAGTAAATTTTGTGTTACTGTATTGGTATGCTGTTTATAATATAATGAAATATGTTAATACAGATATTTTAATAACTTGCATTTTTAAAGCATATAATATAGTGCATTTGTTCGTATAACATACAATGTATTAGTTCTGTTAACAACATGTTTAATACTGAATAATTTGATATGTAAGTTAGTTATATATAGCTGCCTATCAGCTTATATATATGAGTACCATTTTAAAATAGAATGTATGCATATATATATATATATATATGTAGTTTATATAAGATTTTGTGTATGTTATATATATATATACATGTAATATGTTGTTTATCTTTATGAGTATATATATTGATTTATTTCAAATTTTACTATGTAAATATATGTTGTTTTATATGGGTTTTTATTTAAAAGCAATGATTTTGAAATACATATATATTTAATTTAATATGCGTTTAAATTAATATTGATTTGAAATTAATAATAATAATGCAACGTACATTTCGTTTATGTCTCTATCAAGATTGATTCTAATTAGTTCTCACTGATTTTTCCACTTATCAGCTTGTTCGCCGTGTTTGTTTTCTTCATCGAATCGTGTCTATCTAGCGTTGCTTTGGAATTCGTAACTCAACTTCATTTTCTATTCACTCTAGCATCGAAAGGTGAGAAATCACTCACGATTAACGTTCTTTTATTTATTAAATTTGATTTCAATTGGAACGACAATTGAAATATGTTGCTAAAATTTAACTGTTGATTGTTTAAATTGTTATATATATGATATGCATTTATATGTAATTGTTCACCTATGGATATGACACCATATCCTGTTGTTTATATTATATTGTTATTGATGATATATGCCTGTTATTATTATTGTCATATCTGTTATCATTCTGCAAGTTCCCTGTTAGTATATAATTCACTATGGGTTGAAATGATACATACCGAAACGGACTTTAGAATAGGAGAATTTCGTTATGGGTTGAAATGATAGACCCAAGCGACTTTCATTTGAATTGAATTTGGGATTGTGGGTGGAAATGATATATACCCATATATATTTAAATTATGGATTGAAATGATAAATATCTGTGTCACTTGACCATAGGATAGGAAATTATATACAGAAACCGTTGGTCTATATATAAATATTTTTAAAATGATTTCTATGATTTTGAAAGGGAATATATATATGCTTTTATTAAATATTGGAAATATCTTTAAGTTTTTACATAAAGTAGATTTAATAATAAATTAAATCTAATAAAGTTTGATTTAATTAATATAATATGTCTATATCTTTGAACAGATTTTCAAGGATTTGTATAAGTTAAGGAAGATAAAGTGGAATTAAGTAAAATTGTATCTAATTAAGAATTCTACTTAATTAAATCGATTTGAACTATTGAATTTGAAGTTTAAGAATTGATTTTTTGATTTAAAGTGACAAAATGATATTTAAAGTTTAAACAAATCGGAAGGAATATTTAATCTAAGGGTAAATTAAGGTTATTTAATAATACTGAGTTTATTAAGTGAATATCTCCAGACTAAAAAAATGTGAGGTTAAATCGAGATCTATAGAAAACTATTAAATTTAACTTCGAAATGCTGAATATTAAAGCTTTGAAATATACTGAAAATTAAATGGTAAAATTGTGATTCAGATTTGTATTCGAAATTAATATAATTTGAATTTGTTATTTCGAAAACTGAATTGAATGGAAAATGATAAATTGAGATTGAATTAGTTTGAGTGGGAAAGTCGAGATGATTTTTGAGGAAATTGCAAATACCTTACTTTATAAATTATTTAATATATACATACCATTTTGGGAAATAGATCTATTTGAAATGGAAATGATATTTTTGGTTTTGAAGTATGAATTAATTTGAAATGACCACGGTGTTATAGTGTATATTTCTACATTGTAGATAGTTCCATGGATCGTTAGAGGATGGTTATCCCAAACATCCTTTAAGTTAATTATATTTCAGTTGATATTTCACTTGTGTTGGATTTATTAATATAAGAATGTTAATCCTGACTCGAGTGTTTTTGTGTTTTGCTTTACGCTCAGGTCAGACTGAGTGATACAACATTTGAGACTCGCCTTTGGAGTTTGGAGCTTCGTTTGGAGATCCAACTATCGATTCAACTTTCAATTTTTTCCAGTTGATTGGTTCAGAGAAGTCATCGGTTCGTATTGGAGACTTCACTGTAGTTGAGATATTCCTTTGTATTTTATTTCTAACTCTGATGTTTATATACTAGCTTCATGAACTACTATTTATCTGCTCCGCTGCGTTATTTTTATATTACTCTGTGTCTATGATTTTGTGAATGATTTATTTACTGTATATGTTGAGTTTTGCCAAATTTAAATTAACAATACGATATTTTGAGCAAATTCAAGTCTGGTATGTGCGGATGCGAATGGTTGAAAATAGCAAGTCGTTATACACTTCAAGGAGCACCGTCTTCAATCATCATTAAGTTGTCTTCCATTTGAATGCATATGTTAGATCGAAGTGGTTTTTGGATAATATATACGATTCCGGTCTCTCCAACCCATTAACCGATAATTTCCGGTTGACTTATTCCTAATTTTTTCAAAAGTATACAACAGGTATTCGAGTCCTCACTAGAAAATTAGAATATACACAATATACTTTCTGAGTCAAAACTGGCCAAAATTTGATAGTCGGTTATTTGCCTATCAAATAAACAAACAACAACAGTTCCGAGATTTAATTACCATAGCAACCATTAAGCCTCAAAAGAAATCTTTCCTTTATTTTAAATCTCTTTCTAAAATATTTATCAAAATAGTCATGTTCTTATCCCACTGGCATAAGTATTTTCACAAAATATCATGAAAGATTTCTTATTCCAAAATCATATTAAAGGATCAAAATGGTTATAAGGATAAACGCAAACACTATTCCTTTTGGTGTTAAGCATGGAAGAATTTTCCACACCACCAAAACTAAGAAGGTCTATTTGGGGAAATCTAATCTTAATTTCTTTTATAAATTTCTTCAATAAATGCTTTTTCGATAAATCTCTTTCATCTTATGAACTCTCCTTTATTCAAATTCCATGTCCATTTGTAAAACTCTTTACAAATCCCCAAGTTTATTTGTAAAACTTTTTTTATAAATATCAAAACTATTTATAAAACCATTTAATAAATATCCAAAACCAATTTTAAAACTTCTTTATAAATATTCAAACTCATTTATAAAACTCCTTTATAAAGTTTAATAGATAAAGTTCCTTTGATAGATAATCAATTATTTAAAACATCTTTACATAAACAATTATTATTTAAATAGTCCTCTTTTAATTATCTTCAAACCACATTAACAAGATAATGATTTCAAACAATCATTTAAAAATTATTAAATTACTTCAAGACACCTTTGATAATATAATTTCTTAATTATTCTTTATATATCATATTTAAAATGGTAATGAACTTTAAGCATAAAAAATAAGTAATAACTTTACTTTAAAACCCTTTACATAATATAATAATTTACTTTAATCATCTCAAAATATATTTAAAATAATTGACTTCAGAAAATCAAAAAAAGGCTTAGTGACCATAATGGTTTTCATTTAATTCAGTTAACTTTCCTATAATAACATGGGTATTTACGTAACAAGCAGATATGTAAAGGGAATCAGCCAATAACAATCAAACAACATGTAGGCAAATGTCCAAGTTACCAAAATTACAGAACCAGGTTTATTTTCTATTTAATAGTGTTAACGTAACTATTTTGTGAATTATGGCAGAAATGTGATTTATTTTACCAACAGATATCAAATACAATTTAGTTAGCATAATGGTGATTTACTTTACTAAATAGATGTCAACTATAATTTAATTAGCTGACTAGTATTTTATTCTGCTAAACATATATCCTTCCGTTTCATATTCAAGTGGGGTTACTTAAAGGTAATCAACATAGAAGTCCCTTATATCTTAAAACATCTTTAAATAAGATAGTTACTTTAAAACAAACCGATTTTCAGGAATTAAGTCGTATAAATTTCGTATCTTTATTAAATAATTAAAAATACTTAAAGCCTTTACTTTAAAAATAATTACACCTTTCGTTGTTAATTAAACAATAATTAACTTTAAATAAGTAACTAAATAACAGTTATCCTTAATATTTAAATAATAGTTAACCTTTAAATAAATAACCGAACCATAATAAATCTTTAATTAATTATTAAATAACAATTTAAACCTTTTAAAGAATAACTAAATATTAATTGATCTCAATTAATTAATTAAATAATCCTTAATTAAAACTTAAATAATAAATTAAACCTTCATTTAAAAATAATTAAATCATAAATATGTTTTAATTAAATCTTGACTTACATTTAACTTGATTGATAATTAATTAATAATTAAACCCATTCTTAAATAAATAATTTAATAATATTACCCTTAATTATAAATTTCTTAGTAATTAATCCTTATGTAAATTATTAAATAATGATTAATATTACATTGTTAACTAATTATAACTAACTTACTAAAAAAATAATTATGTTCTAATAAGCCTAACTTGATTAATGATTATATACTAATTACCCTACTTAATTACTTAATTAAATAATCATTAAATAAACAAATAATTAATTAATTAAATAATTACATTTTATTTCTTGATATATATTTGAATATTCTTTTCAAAAACACCGTTAACTGAAAATAAATTTAAATATCGAAAGAGTCTATTTTCATGAACTACACTTATAGGATTAACACTATATGACCAGTAATTTTCAAAGCTTGATTTTGTAAATTAAACAGTTTCAAAATCTTACCTTTTATACTTTAACTACGTTATAACCTTACAAAAAAATTTGAAAACCAAAGTAAGGTTTTTGAAGCAAAATAAAAATATTTCTAAAAGTAAGTAAGGAAAACAAGTTTTTGAAGCCAAAGGATTTCATTGTCGCAACTACGCCAAATATTAACCATTCCTTTTACATATAACCACATACTCAAGTACTAACTTTTAGCCCATACAATATAACGTACATCACCACAATATAATTTTGTACTATTTCCTAAGCAAGATCACAACTTTCTATACATACATATATTCACTTCGATTTCTAAGTCAAACTAAGCATCACATTCAAGCATATATGTAAACATATAAATCAACATCTAACCAACAAGCAAATGATTTTACAACAATCTATACATCATAATTCAAAGTTAATAACTTTAAATAAAGGGTTTAGTTTTCTCACTTTAACGCAAACCAAAACACATGAACTTCACTAGAACTTATGCACCAAACCTAGAACTTGCTTTACCTAAACAATTACTTAAATTTATAAAGGATAAAAAGCTTAATGATTTTGGCCACTATGAAAACATGGCTCGATCATGGTAGGGTAAGGGGTGTATGGCTTGTTTTTGTGAAGAACGAGCATCGAAATAGAAGGAAGGTGTTAAAATAATGTTTTTAAGAATTAAAAGTGAATAAAGCCATGAATTTTAAACACTTGAAAATAAGGAAGCCATTAGAGAGGGTTTTGGAGCTTCGAACAAGCATGGAATTTGTGACATGGACATAGAAATAAAAAAAAATAAGAAGAAAGAATTAGGAATTTACTTTTATATGAAATAAAAATAGAAAATTACTAAACTACCCTTGTATTTTACCCTCCCCTACCTTGGACCACCTCACCATGTCTCCTTTCCTTAGTGTAACTCACGACACCCTTTTACTCCCCTCTCATCTCCTTGAGCCAATATGCTTAAACATGCATTGAATTCTTAGTGTACTTAGTGATTCCTAAGGCATCTTTTAATTCTTTTACTATATTTACATAAAACGTCACATCCTACCTTATATATTACTTAAGTAAATGTGTGCATATACACAAATATATCTTAACTTATCTGTGCATGTATATATATATGCACTTGCACTGGAATTCACTATGTTTTCGACAACTTTAGTTGACAAAGAGTCGAAAATTAGGAAAATGAATTCTGGTTACATTTTCGATTTTCCTTTGAGCTAAATATTTTTGTAGACAAATTTTGAAATTCATTCGACCATCATTAGTTAACATTTAAAAGAGATTTTAATTAAATTATATAACCTATTATGTGAATATTTAAAACTAATATTCGCAAATAAAAATGGTGAAATTCTTGATCATTGCACACTCCTCCCTAAAAAAATTTTGTAACAACCCGAGAATTTTAACGGTTTTATAATGTAATTAACTAACATTTTCTCGATATTTAAATGATAAAATTTTGAAATAAAAATTTGATATGTGAAATGCGTCTATTTAAATATAGTCAACGGTAAAGTTTTAGGGGAAAATACGAAAGTTAATTTATTTGTGGAATTTTAAATATGAATTTAATCAGTTTATTATTGAAATTTAATACTTTCGCAATCTGAATATTTTTATATAATAAAAATTCAAATCATTTTTTAAGAAAGGCGTTGAAATTCGTTTTGTAAAATTTGGACTGCTTCCGCTCCATCTATCTTATTTTCGACGTTTCAACAGCATTTTCAACGGTGGAAAATCGAGTTTTATAACTCGATCGTATCTCTAATATCCGTGTATGATTCTGTTCGCCTCATTGTATTGGTCTCCATAGTATATTCATTTATACAATTCGGTGTCCGGTACACTATGAAAACGACAAATCAATTGATCGTATCAGTACCGTATTGGTGTTTGTTTGTTTCCCTGTGCCTTTCTAAATTTCCAGTTGAGTAAAAACCCATCTGCCATTGTTTTATCAAATTCTAAAACAACTTTTGACCTTTCACATTTTGTTGATCCTATATTTATTATTGTGCCTTTTCATTTTGCCTGATTTTTCGTTCTAAAGAAAAAAGTGGTAAGTCCGTCCTCTTCTTCTCCTTCTTTGTAGCTCGTGATTGTCCCATAAATTGGCCGAAGGAAAACTCATGCTACTGCACATTTTTCCCGAAGCCATGCAGAGCCTCACTGCCACCATCTCCTACCCCTCTTTACCCGTGTTTCCCTTTCATCAACTTGAAACAACACCCGAGTATTCCACTACCTTGACCCGAGCCATACCTCTCGCCACACAACCGTTGCCCCCACCTCTCTCTCCTACGCCACCGTCTTCCCCGAGTTACAGCCAACCCCTGCCTCCGCCTGAACCGATCGTCTAGCCTTTGCCGAACATTCCTCCTCCATGTCCGCCTCCACCAGATCACCGGCGACCCTAGGCATGCCCATGCCTTCCCTAGCTGTGCACCTATCTGGCCTGGCTTTAAACCCTCTAAACCTTTGTCGATTTGCATATATATCGGCTGTATATATATGTATATGTGTTTCCTGAAGTGTTTTTTTCTTTTTTTATTTGGGTTTATTGAAAATTTTATACGCAGAATATATATTTCGTATATGTGTAGTATTAGTCTGCGTTTGGCCTTAGATTCGTCCTTGTTTTGCGTATATTTGAAGCATATATGCAATATATTATATAAGAACCCATGTCACATATTTACTATGTAATTGTTCCCTGACCGTGTTTCGCCATACAAAAGTTGTTCCCAGTATAATATCTTCACTTAGATTCCTAGCATATTTGTAGTTGTTCATACTGTGAGAATGGGCATATACACATTGCAAGGTGTATATATAGCTCAGAAACTAGTTATTTCCAGGTTTTAGCTTACTTCTTTGTGCAATTATTTATCTACTGTTATTATTCGGTGTGTAAAAATATTCTGCCCAACCTCTTGTAACAACCCGCAAATCCGTACCCCTTTGAGACGATAATATTCTCCAACAGTTCAACTCAAAGTGGATGGAAATATTAACCATTAGGGTTTAAAAAAAAGGTAGAAGAAGAAATAGAAAACAATATAAGAATCTCATAAATGCAGCGGAACAATATATAATAGATAAATGACCGATCTTTATACAAAAAGAACTATATCTGTTTTACACATTACATCATTAGAGTACAACATAATCAATAGCAAATTATTGGACAATTATATTAACTTGTCCTCACAAAAGCTGACTACGCAGCATACCATACATAGCGGAAATAAGACATATACGTGAGATACGTCTCGCCATCCAGCATATCCCCTGAGCTCCATAGCAGTCCATCCAAAATCTATACTCTATAATACTCGGTCTGACCCGAGCATTATATTAAAATAACACCCGAGTCAGTCTGGAAAACCATCGTGAGAAAACACACTCAATTAGATTATTAAAGTTTTCGAAAATTCTTTGAAAACAAAGGTATCTCGTATGACCACGCCATAAATAAACATGTCGGGTTTTTACCTTACGATAACCAAAGCATTTTTATCAAATCCGCTTGATATTATAATAATGTCTATAGAAAGTAAAATAGAATCTAGCGGAAATGCTTGCATCTCAAGTTCCAACAATAGTTGGGCACAATCAAAACCGTACAGGCGCTTATTGGAGATTGGATTCCATACAATGGCAGGACTACTGGGGTATCGCCCGTCACAGTTTCTCGTCTAGATCAGCGTACCGAGGATCCCTTCTGATCTCATGCAATACAAAACTGGAGCAACCCCTTACTGCATAGTCCGAATAAGATCACCCCGCAGTTGGGATCAGCAACCGCCCACACAGTCGAATAAAAAGTGACATCTAGACAGGGATGACCTTACTCTAATTAGTTGCTAGCCACTTAGCCTTGCTACACCTCCCCTGTTTTAACCATTCCCAATTGATGAAGCTTGAGGCTATGCGTTACCTTTTTAGCACACATACACTTAGAATGCTCATCGTCCCCCTGACGATGTTCAGATAGCATTTGTCCATACATGTCCGTTCCCGGTCCGAACGAAACCGAAGGGACTACTCCTACTACATCCATTTTGGAATTAGCCTCACGATTAGTAGCGATTAGCCCTTGCACTTCACTGCTCCATCTTCGAGTCAAAGCTCATGTTTTCCTTACAAAAACATTCAAACTGGATCGAAGTGGTTTTTGAGAAATTAATCCTGATCCCGGTCTCTTCGAAACGATCAGCGCATTGACCAATATTGATAGTCGATTATTTAACAATCATATAACATCACAAACAACCATCAGGCCTTAATCATTTTCCAAATTATTTATTTCAAAATATCTTTGCAAGATATTTTCCTACACTTCAACCCTTTGAAAATAGTTTCAAATCGCCTTTTCTCTCACGGAATAAATTTCCACCTAATTGTTTTATTTCCACTGAAAATCACGAAGTCTTAATACTTTAGATTTTTAAATAATTTAAATTACTTTATCCAATAATATATATACTTTAAAGCACTTACAATAAAAACTACTTAAACACTTTATTTCAAATACTAGTTATGAAATTTTATAATAATTTCTCATGCAAAACTTAAGCCAAATTAATTTAAAATAAAAGTTATTCCATAAGGTATAAATATTAAATAATTATCTTTTAAATCATATTACTAGTCACACCTTTAAAATAATTTACTTATATGATTAACTCAATAAATATTTACTTTTAAAAATTTTAAGACTACTAAATAATAATTTCTTTCTAAAACATTCTTTTAAAACCACTTAAAAACCTTTGACTTATACTTGGAAATCTTTCTTTGAAAATATACTTGGCTTTTCAGGGAAATACACTTTCCATTCCAATACAGCCATCTAATCATTTATAAATCCTTCTTGATTTATTTCCAATTTAATTTACGTCCAAAACCCGTAAATTTTCCTTTCCATACCTTTAAAAATAAAACCACCCTTTTTATTTTTAAAATAAATTCCCACCGTGAATTTATACTTCCAAATATCCATTGATATTTTATTTCACTTTGTAAACCCAGTTTATAATTTCCATACCCTCATTTTCCTTTAAATCACAGTTTCCAATTCTTAGTCGGTTTTCAAATCGATTTCCAAAATAACTCCATTTTAAAATAAATTCTTTTACTAATTCCATTTTAAAATATTCCTTTAATAAAATCCTATTTTATTTCAAACTATTTTTAATATCGGTTCTAATATCTCTTGAAGTCTTAATATATATTTAAATTTTCAATTCTGCACTTTACCCAATTTACAGATAGTTAGGTGTAACCTAAGTTAGTTAATATATTTTTATTCTACTTAATTCCCTTTAGAATAAATCAAATTTCAGTACAAATAATTACTATTCAAATTCCCTTTTTTTAAATTCCTTTAATTTAATTATTTACGGTATTTAAAAATATCAAATTCAGTTCCCAGGCTATTTGACATTTTATAATTCAATTCACACAATCCATATCAATTTATCTATCCTGTCATATATCAACGTATATATGAAAACAATGAATATTTTGAGGAATCCAGTTGGATCCCTCCAACCTGTTTTCCCAGCATCCACCGATGTTAGTCAACAAATAAATAACAAATCCCACTTCGAAGGGGACTTCGCAGTATAAAGGGTCATCCGCTATTATGCAGGGAGCATAGGGTCTCATCCGCTATATAATGCGGGAATATCAATCACTCCAATATACATATATACATGTATACATATACACTATGTATATACTATCACATCCAAACTGATAATAGATCATCAATTCAAGCAATCACTTCAATAATTTGAATTTAACTATTTAAAACAACTAATAGCCCAGATGTGAGTGAGATTAACTCACCTTTGACTTTTGTTTTGCAATCCGACCCAAACCAGCTTGTTTTCTTCACGATTTTAGACCTTGTACAAACATTGTATAATTATTAATATTTGTACTAATCAAAAATAAATTTAATTAACTGATGATTTAATTTAACAAATTCCTTAAATAAATTATTTTTAGTGACTAAGATAATTAAATAAGTTAATCACCTTTATACATAATTCTAAAATAAACTAGTAAGTTTAAAATGTATATCTCTATATTTTTCCTTTTTGAAACTACATATATACACACACACACTTTAAATAATGTATAGATTTAAAAATCTGATTTTATATAAACTCCTCACACATTTTAAAATTTTCCATTTTCAAAACTTCATCCCATATATATTTGCTGTTTTAAAATAAATATGTATGTGAATATATATATATATATATATATACATATATATTAAGTTAAAATATAATTATTTTATACTTTACTATAATCATTTTTTCTTCTGTTTTTTTACAATATCCACATTTATGTTATTAAATTTTAAATTGAAAATATGAATCGAAAATATACCTCACCGCCTATCCTCCCTCGCGAGCACGCACACTGACACATGATTTCTCCAATGAAATCCCAAGCCAACGTCACCAAACATAGCCCCCACATGCGCCTCGACGCCACCACCATGCCCACGCCCTTCGTCTCTGCTAACCCTCCACCACTATGACAACTTCAAGCACCACCGAGCAACATGAACACTTTGCCTCGCGACTCGAGCTGATGCTCGAACCCTCGCCACTAACCAAATCGCGACCATAATTCTAGCGTACACCTCATCGGCGCGCGACTCGCCTCGCACGGACGACCATCGCCATCCACTGAAACGAACTCTAGCCTCCCCAATTGAAACCAACGTGCGTTGTGACTGACTTTGACCTCGATCTAGGAATGAGGAGGTTGGCTCAAGATTTTTATTTACTTTGATTTGAATTCCAATATGAAAATGAAGAAGAAGAGAGATATTGGGGGTGAGCGGTTTCGAACAGGAAGGGATAGGAGAAAAAAAGAAACTGCGATTTCATTTGGTTTAAAAAAAATTCAGAGGGGAAGAGGAGCAATTTTGATTGGGCTGAGGCATTTCTCTTTGTCTAAAATTTCGGCCGAATTATACATATTCATTTTTTCCTTTTTTTTAAAAAGTGAGGAAGAAGGGATGCATGGCTATAGAAAAGAAAGAAAGGATGCCATGTGTGTGAAGGGAAGAATGGTACAGTGGAAGATAAAGCTACAGCTGAAAAGAGGTTTGACCAATAATTAAAATAATTTAAGTTCCAAAATATCTCGATAAACGCAGCTTAAAACCCCGACCTCCTGCCGAGGCATGCCGCTAGGCATTCATAATGTTATACCCCTATTTCGAACACAATGGAAAAGGTTCTGAGTCCTAATTCGATCGTATGGAGAAGATAGCGTTTTGGACTCAATTATTATATTGAATTTTCGATATAGATTTCAGCGCATTTATATATCGTACGTCCATACTATAACTCCAAACGCTACAGATATTGAAATTCGATAATAAACAGTATTACGGATCCAATGGTGTAACATCCCCAGAATTATATCAATTTAAAATTTAATAATTAATGTAAATTTTGGAATAAATTTTGAAATTAATTTGAATTTTTGAAAATAAAAGAAATAAATGTTGAATTATATTTATATATATAAATATGGTTGTGAAGTTGCATTTGAATTTAAGGATTTATATATATATATATATATATATATATATAAAAATATTTTGAAAACATATTTGAATTTAAATTATACAAGTATTTGTATAGATATAAATGGATTATAATTTAAATTTGAATTTGAATTTAAATTTTAAATTTAATGTCTTAGAAAAATAATTTGCATTTGAAAACATAAATGTGTAATTTATTTAATGTAAAAGAAATTGTTAAAAACATTTATTCTTTTAACATTGTATATACAAAAAATAGGAAATGTATTTACTAATAAAGTGAATATGATATAAAATTTATTTAAAAATTCTTTTATCTTTGTAAATATATAAGTGTTAAGCATGTATGAGAAAGATGGTGTGAAAATGAACAAGTGTAATAATCTCATAATTAGATTCAACAAATGTCATTATGTTTTAAGAAAATGAATAAAAATAAGAAACAAATATACATAAACTTCCTACTCTCTCTTTTCTTTTACATTATTTCCAAAAGACAAAAGTCTGTAATTTTCCAAAGCCAGGAAGAAAATTCTCAAAGAAAAAAAAAAGAGCAAAACAAAAACAACCTGTAAACAAACCTGGAGAAAAAAAAGCAATCAAAAACAAAAATCAAAAGCTAAACAAGCTTCATTACAAATTCAACACAGCAAAATCAGTCCAGAAATCAAGCAAATTCAAAGCTTTCCAGCAAAAACAAGAGAGCAAGATTTCAAACTTGAATCTATAAATAAACATCAACAAGCTTCAACTAACAAATAAAGTTTCATCATTAATTCAGCACATCAAACTCAGGATTTTAAAGAACAAAATCAATTTCCAGGAATCCAAAATCCCTCTGTCCTTAGGCATCAATGTGAGTACACTCTTTGATCTTTATTTTGGCTTGATTGTTTGAGAAGTCATGTTGAAGTATGATTGAAAACTTTGTGTGTGCATGTATATTTATACATGAAGTTGTTACGTACATGTCTGTTGATCAGGATATAAACCCTGTTCCAGGTTCAGGGATTCAAATTCCTGTATAAAGTCCAACTTCTTTTTCTCTGATCATCATTAGGCCTTGGGATTTAAATAAGATAGTTTTGTCTAAACACGTTTCAACTTTTTAAAATTTATTTAAGCAAAAGGAAATCAGGGTTTTCATTGGAAATGGAAAATACAGGGAAAATTCAAAATGCATTGAAATTCAAGCACATAAATTTTAGTTTCGAATTTATCATCTGAATAACTTTCAAAAACAAAGATTTTTGAAGTTGAAACCATATTTTTTTATCACGTATTCACTGATTAATTTGGGAATGATAGAATTTGGGGTTTTTATCGAATTCTGGTCATTGGCATGATGATGATGGTCGAGGTTGAGGATGGAGGTGGCTGAAGTGATATGGGTTCGGGGAAAAATACTCAAAAAAATTATTTGTTTGGTGATGGCTGTGCGACGTTCATCTAGGGCTTTAACCCCTATTTTGGTCAAAGCAGGAACAAGTTTACCGTGGTTACGTCAGACCTCCGGATTTGATCGCTCCGATAGGGATAGAGGCATATGATGAAGATGAAGCTTCAGTTAGATTTTCATGGCCTCTGAATGCCAGAGGTGGGAGGACGAGCGTTTTTTGGTGATCTGGTTCTGGTGCTAGTTTGGGTTAGCATGCGTAATCGTGAATTCGTCTATATTCTGGGTATCTGGGTGCTCGTATGACCCATACGAACTATTGCCGAGATGTGGAAGGGGTGGCGTCGGTTGAAGTTCGTCAGCGTCGTCGTGCATGTGCACGGCACCAAGGTGTGTGTCAGTTACTTGTTATGTGGAAGGTGATGTTCGACTCGAAGTACCACTCAGGGTTCAGGGTTGATGACTTGAATCTTGGATCGAGAAATTCTGGCTATACATCGGGTCATTTTAAAACTTAAACAATTTTTTTTTAAAACTGAAGCCATTGGGTCATTTTGAGGAGAACTCGAAGAAAATAGGTGTTTTCCTCGGGGAACAGTCGAAGCAACTCGAGAGTAATAGCGTTCGAGTTTAAACTTTAAAAATTTAAGTCAATTGTTTTCCAAATTTATTCTTTTCAAATGAATAATTTTTGTTAAGTTTTAAATTGTACTTTAAGGTTTTAAAATAAAATATTTTAAATCATTTAAGTTAAGAATGTTTTAAACTTATAATTTCAAAAAGTTTATTTTAAATAAAAATTTAACAAAGTAATTATGGTGACCTTATCAACTTAGTTAAAAGTTAATTAATTTATATAGTTAATGATGATTAACAATTAATGACTTATAATTACTTAACAATTAATTCATAATTAATTAAAGGATAATTAATTTATAATTAAGGATAAATTAATTAGGTAATTAGTTAAGAAATAATTAATTAACAAGTAATTAAGATTTAATTAATTAATAATTAAGGATTCAATTAACAAGTAATTAAGTTTTAATTAATTAATAATTAAGGATTTAATTAACAAGTAAGTCTTAATTAATTAATAATTAAGGATTTAATTATTAAGTAATTAAGTTTTAATTAATTAATGATTAAGGATTTAATTAACAAGTAATTAAGTTTTAATTAATTAATAATTAAGGGTTAATTGACTAATAATTAATATTTAATTAATTAATATTTAAGGATCAATTAATTTAAAATTAAGGGTAATTCATCATTAATTAAAGTAATTAATGAGATATAATTATGTGATTAATTGATTATAATCACACTGTTAATTCATCTCATGGTTAGATGATTAATTATTTGCCTTGAGCTGATTGATACCCCTGTTTGTGATTGTGATGCTGTGTGATGTGAATTGCTTTGTGCTAAACTGTGATTTGTGATTTGTTTCTGTGTGAATGTGAAAACCCATCGGACCGTAAAACAGCAATTGAATTTCGATGTGACAGGGAGTCGGATTCCAGTTGGATATCTGAAACCCACATCGAACCATGAATGTGAATTTTTGTGATTGATATATCCATGTGTTTTTAAATTTAGCGCTCACTATTCGGTTTAGCCGAGAGAGGACCTTTGTGTCATATAACCCATTTCGAATATGTGATACGACAAAATGGATAACATTTGAAGACGGTAGTGAAGACCGGACGTCTTCGAGAATGATAGGATAACTTGTCGAAGGACTGTGCACTGAGTTGATCCGGTATAGAGATCTCCATATGTGATGGGGTGTAATGTCCCGCCTTTCCGAATGCTTTAAATCGACACACGTGCTAATTCAAACTATACGGAAGGGCAGATTGTTATGGGGTAAAAAAGAAAAAGCAGGGAAAGAAAACACAAAATAGAATCTCACAACGGAACGATAAAATATAAAAATCAAATATACAGTTCATGAAGCTGTTTTACAAAAAATTGATTATATTTTTACAGTACATATCAAAGTTACACAAACGATAGAATAATAATTATGCAGCGGAATAAAATGTAAGGGAATAATATAGTAGATAATAGTACTATAAATCTTCGTCTTCGTCCTCCAGAATAAAATCTTCAAATCCTGAAACGCTCGGACTGACCGAAGTGAATTGAAAAGACAAAACACTCGAGTCAGAGCTAAAATATCTTATGTGCGTTAAATCAACAGAAATAAATATGAGTGCAGTAACTTAAGAGATGCTCGGGATTCACATCTCCTAAGGATCCGTTAAACTATTTGCTATGTAGTAATATTTCGCTATTATAATAGTGTCCATTGGTAAAACAAACTTACTTTTAAATAACTTTAAGGCTTTACGTTTTCCACCTTAACACGTAATAATGCCAATAGTCTATACAGTTCCGTAATACCTCCTGATCGGGAGGCTACCAGAGGATACTCCATAGGTACGACACAAATAGAAACTCGTACAAGGCGCGCTAGGGTAGGTGACACGGCACAACTAGGCAATGCCAGGGTAGATATACCAATTACGCTTCTAGTTCGGTGGTAAAGCGCAGCTGGTACTGCCGCCCACCTCGAACAACACCTCCAAATCAAAGAAATCAAAAGTGGCCACCGAATAAATCCAAAGGTCAAAGTATAAGATCGAAGGGATGCGTCCGATCAAATGTGCTACCTCATTAACCCATCAATCACTCCTGTTTTAGCCACCTTATGCCAACTCGCGGTAGTTGGGTCCATGTATTTACCTCAAAGAAAATGCCGCCACCATCCTACTTCATTCTGGAATCTCCACCGCGTACACGGTTGTTAAAGTGCTTTTCGAAGTTGGCAGAGAGTATGACAACTTTCGATCTCGGTCTCTTCAACAACCAAACGTTATTATAACACCGCGGTCTTATCAAAATAGTTTATACTTTTAAAAACAGAATATAATATCCATTCCAAATCCATATAAATATGATATCATTTCCTCTTTTAAAACCCAAATCAATTTTTGATATCATTTTCAAATATATCCTTTTCTAAACTATAATATTTCAAAGTTATAATATTTCGGAACCAACTTGAAATATCTCCTTTCAAAACGTAAAACTTTAAATTTCATAACTTTGAAACATACTACACCACTTAAATGGTTTAACTATTAAATTTCTTTATAAAATAAAATACTTCTTTAATTTCACAAATAAATTCCAAATATCGATTTGAACCTCCAAATAAACCATTTCTAATTTAATATTTTCAAAGCTTAAAATTCAATATTTCAAAACTAAATTTTATAATTCATATATATATACCAATTTCACTTTTTCTATTATTTAGTTTGAAATATGTACTTAATAATCTAGTATCCCTTTAAGAAAACTCCAAATTTCAAAAATTGAATATTCCTCAATTCATTTAGACTTGATATTTTTACTTAAAGCACCTTAACAGCGAATTTAGTTTTAAAACCATATTCTTTTAAAAATCTAAATTTCAATAAGTTCCAACGGATTTTTATTAAATAAAATTCTTAATTAAATAAAATCTCAAGTCAATTTCAAAACTATTTTCTCATACTTGATTTATAAAATCAATATAAACTCTATATAAAAATAATATTCAAGTAAATACTTCCCATAATATAATTTAATAAAATCAACTTTATTATTAAAATTATTCATACTTTAAACAATTTTATACCTAGCGTAAACCAAGAGTTTTACTATATATCAAATAACCTTTATCAAATATCTGAATCGATATCTCATAAACCATATATATTTCTTTACAAAACCATAGAAAACATTTCAAGATATTTTTATGTATAGACCGCGGTGTCTGTATATAATTTTCTACCCTATGGTCAAGTGATACGGATATTTATCATTTCAATCCGTAATTTAAAATAAAATTACGGTTATATATCATTTCAAACCGCAATCCCGAATGAAATGAAAATGCATAATAACTTACAGTTTATAACCGTATAAAATATAGCATCCATTCATCCAATATCAAACATCAACCATTTATCACAATCATCATCAAATTTAAAAAATAGCATCAATATAGAACGAATAATAAACAACAGGTATCAAATAGTAGTTTATATTCAATAATAATTTAAATAACTGTTTAACTGGCAGTTTATATGCAATGAATAATCAATTAACAATTTAACTGGCAGTTTGAATACAATGAATAAATTAAATAGCAATTTATTTTAAATAAATGAAATTAACTGAGATGATGATTAAAAATATGCCAAACAACCATAATTAAATTTTAAATCACATCATATATCAATTTAACAAACATAAGAAATTTTAGAAGTTGCGAGTGGGTTAAAACACTCACCTTTTGAATTTAAATCCAATTTAAACCCAAAATTTGAATAGTCACCAAATTCGTCCAAACAAGCGCTAAAATGTTCGAAATTTTATTACGATCCTAGCACAAAAAATCGCGCGTGAAACGGAGTTCGTATGTGAAAGTTGTTCGATTTAAATCGTTTGAAACAAAATTTTATTTAAACAAAATAAACTCACACTTTCCCTACCATTTGCCACGTCATTAACCCCATCCTTCCTCACGCAACAATCCATCGAACAAAAACTTCGAAACCGTACTACCTCGCGCATGCCACCATGCAACTTCGATCGTACGTGCGCCTGACACCGGCCGACCGCACCGTGACTCGCGGGCCCCTCTCTCCCCAGCCTCGCGCGCCGCCACGCGACATTCTCGGTTCCAACCAAATGACAGCAGCCGCACTAGGGTTTAACCCTATTTTAATTTTTTTCGACGATCTAACCGTCCAAACGACGAACAAACTATGCCGATGCGATCCCCTCGGTCCACTCTATAATACCCAGAATTGGTTTGACGATCGGACTAGTTTGATTTCGACGTGATGAACGACCGAAAATGCTTCATTTTTACTGATCATACGATGAACCAAAATGAAAAACGAATCATGGATCTGAGTTACGCTCATTGAGAGCTTCAATATATATTTTTTTTTCAAATTTTTCTGAGGAGTTTGAAATTTCTGCTTTGGATTTGATTTTTGGGATTGCAATTGTAATTAGGGTTTGTCTACCATTGGAAAGAAGGAGTTAAGAAGAAGATATACCTATAGACAAATGAGAAATAGAGGGCTAGGGTTTATAATAGGGATATATATAGGCAAACCGGAATAGAATAGATGGATCGGGTTGAATATACGCGCTAACGACAAAGTGGCCCAAAAAGCCCGTTTTGACTTCGAAATGAAATTGGGTCAACCCATATATCAAAATAGATGTTTTTAAATATTTTAAACACAATGAAAAAGGTTTCAGGTTCAAATTGCGTCGTATGAAGAAGTTATGCTAAAATCAATATTTTTTCAAATTGATTTCAATTAATCGATTTCAAGGCGTTTCAAGCCCATACGATCAAATGACCAGTCCGATTGATACAAAACTTGAAATCCTACAATAATTCACTGTTACGGATCCGATAAAACTTGTTTCATCGAAATCCGAGTGAGTGGCCAAAATGGCTATTTTTGTATTAATTAAATAAATTTAAAATAAATAAATTAAATCAAATTTCCTATTTAAATTCTGAAATTGACAATCTTTATCACTTTATAATTCTTAATCATTTATACAAAAATTTAAACAAGTTTAGATGTCAATTTAAGGTTGATTAATCTATCAATTGCAGTGTCAAATCTTCAATTTCATTATATTCAAAATTATAAATTAAATTTTCAAAAATTCTATTAAATTAAATAAATCAATGATTATTCCATCCATAAATTTCAAATAGATGGATTTAATATTGGATTCCAAATCAATTACTTTAATATTCTTAGATTTCATTTAAATCTCTATTAACGAAATATTTAGATGTTTAAATTCATTTATTTTCAATTTAATAAATCCAGTTATTTATAATTACTTACAATACATTGCTTTAAACCTGATTTCAATCCTTCCATTCTCTATGAAATCTTTCTATAATCATAGTTAATATCTATTTCACATTCATTACATTAGTGCTCTCATTCCATCCTTTAATTATTGACTATCATATTTCCATTTACTATATTTTGGTCAATTTCACACGTTATTTGAAATTAAAGTCTCAATTAAACTTATCTATTTTGATTTCATTTCTGTATTACATCACTTATTGTTTTACAAATAACTACATTTCAATTCATCATATTTCCTTCATATCTGGTGACTATTGCCTTAAATTCTCATCAATATACATTAAGGTTCACTAAATTCTAATTGTCTCCCATCTTAATTATTACAATAATTACTATCCTTACTTCCAATTTCAATAATTCAGAAATTACCAATTTTATTTTCAATAATCCCATTTAATAGCCTTTCCATTCTATTATTCAATCAAATTGCCTTATTATGGATAGTATTACATTACTAAATCAGTTATCAATTTATGGGAAGAATTATGTAGGCTTACTCTTATTACATTAACAATTACCATCTTATTCCAATTTCCAATTAATATAGAAGTAAATTTCATTCACTTACAAATAAATTCATTTATTATAGATTTCCTTCCAATTAATTTAAAATTGATTTCTATAAATTGATTTGATTTAATTGCCAAATATATATACATTAATTAGTATTAAATGTCCTCAATAATTTATTTACTTTGTTTTCAACTTCTGTTTCATCAATTACTGCCTTAAAATAAACTTACGCTTCTCTTCAATTTACATTCACCTTTCCGTTATAAATTTGGTAACCAAGTTATAACATTTACACTGTTTCACTTATTGGAATTACATCCAAGTTATTAATAGTTAACTTACATTTCTACTGTTGCAATTTATTCTAGTTATTATTTCCGAACAATTACATACAGAACCTTGATTTTACTTAATCATTATTTATTATTATGAATTCATAAATTAATTCACTAATTGCCTTTGTTTTCTTATATTCAATTTATTACCAAAGATTTCTATTTACACCCCCATTATAACCTAAACAGTCATTTAAATCAAAATTGAATTGCATTAAATTGGTTATTCATCAACTGTCATTTACACTACAACCTTAATTCACATACAGTTACAGTTTATTAATATATTAATACATAGGTAAATTGAATTCTTGTCTTTAATTACTTATTTTAAATTTTATCCAAGTGCAACAATTAACACTATTTCTTTATTGGGATTTCACTTAAATTTTCAACAATTAGATTTAATAACCGTTTCTACAATTCATTTATTAATATTTATTTCAATATACAATATAAAATTTTTATTCCTTTCTAAATTAATTTCGAAAATCTAATTAAATTAACCAATTTTATTTATCAAAATTTACGGATCGTTACACTCTCCCCCACTCAAAACTTTTCGTCCCCGAAAAGGAAAAGAAGGGAAAAGAAGAATTATAATATATATTATTCAAAACATTATATTCATAACAATAGGTTTACAGAATAGGATAATTTAAATAAATATATAGATTTATAACCAATTAATCCTTTTATATTTAAATTAATAAAGTTTGGAAACGTTTTTCAAAAAAATTCTAAGTCTAAAATTTACGGAAATTTTTTGGCAGAGTCTCCTTTGTACGGGGAGGCTCGGGAGAAAATATAATATCAAATATAACAATATACGACATATATTTTCCAAAATAATATATATCCCAACACGAGAAAAATAATATAATAACTCTATAAACCGTATTCTGAAAACATACCTATTTGTCGGGCAATTTATGCTTAATTATGAAACCAAAAGCAGTAGCAATTGCTTCCATAACCTGTATTTCACTTATATAATCTAATAAGAGTTAGCAATTATATAGAATGAAATATTTAAGTTGTTCAACCACAAACAAACAATCAATTCAACAACCAATTGCCACAAACAGCATACAACCTTCATACAGAATGAACACAATTCAATCGTTCATTCAAACAAAACAAACAGTTGTTTGGGTTCAAACTTCAAGTTGTACAGAATGAAAAATAAACTACTAAGTGCACCATTTACTCAACAGTCTTTGATGAAGTTAAATAGATTTATTCATTCATCCAGACACTTTTAAAGTATCCTTACCCAAACAACCATAAACGAAACAAACAACAACTATTTCAAACAACAGATCTAGTTTATTCCTATTAATTTCATTGATACATTTGTTGTTCGATTTCTTTCTTTCATATAATGATTTATCCTTTTATTTTCATTTATTTCTTAAAATTTTATTTAGAAATAACTTCAACTCATTTACTTAAGTTTAAAATTTCTCTTTATTATATTACATTCATTTTTTCCACTCTTAATATTATTTATTTACCGTATTCATCTTTCCATTTATTTTATTATAAATAACTTCAATCCTTCTTAAACTTATTTTCATTTCTTTATAACTGTTCTATTATATTAATTAGTGGCATTTCAGTTATAACTTAAGTTTATAATAATTATAACATTAAATTCTTATTAATAATAGCAATTTATTGAACACTTCATTACATACTTCTAGTTGTACAATTTCCATTACATTTTCTTATTAAACATTTCAACTTTTAATATTTGGTAAGTTATATACATATGCTTTTAAGAATGCAACTGAAAATCATACAAGTTTATCCCTTTTTTTTAAATTTAATGTCCAATAATTACATCTTTTGTTTTATAAGTTACAAATTTCAACTTTCTTTTTATTTAATTTGAAACTTAGCATTTAATCTCTTATTTCCTTTAGAGGTTTCAATTATTAATTACCTGCGTTCCAATTCACTACAATAATTGAAGCTATTAATTAATGGAAACTTAAGAACTAAATACCGGGTTAAATTTCTAATCATTCTAAAATAATAGATAAATGTATATACTTACAGCTTATATATCCAATTATATTCAAACAATTAAAATTTTATATTTATCTATCAAAACAACTCTGCAGTAAAACTACTACAGTGGCCTTCCCTCTTCGAAACTCGAAAATGAATGTCGATGATGTGTGCACTCATCACCGAAATTTTTTTCTAGCGACGGAGAGGGGAGTACAAAAACTTATTTTCTTATATCAGAAATTACTTTTACAATATTATTACTATATTTCAAAATCATTTAAAAGAAAGTTTCAAAAACCCCAGGACTTAAGTTCTACATTTCCAATTTTATTTATTTTATTTTATATCTTATTTCAACTATTATTTATAAATTTCATTACCTAACAACCAATAAATTGCAACCAAATATATATCTTTTATAAATTTTTTTTTATATATAAAGAAAATATAATAGGCAAAATGTAACAACCCGATATTTTCAGCCATTCGCATCCACAATTGCCAGAATTGAATTGCTCAAATTACCACATTGTAAATAAATTTGGAGCAAATGAAATATAATCACAGAATCACAGACACAGAAAAATCAGAATAACTCGCAGCGGAATATAAAATACATAGTAGTTCATGAAGCTACTACAGCAGAGTCTCAAACCAAATACATAATACAGTCTGAAAACAACATAATAGAAATCCCAAATACATAGAAGTTCACTAATACATGAGATAAACTAGAACAGCTGAAGCAGAAAGTAGATATAAATGTAGATAAGTAGAAACTCCAGCAAAGACCAGCTCTAGAAAGAGAATCCAAAGCTGTGAATACTCAGGCCGACCCGAGCGTAAAGTAAAACACAAAACACAAAACACTCGAGTTAGGACAATATATACTTATATAATGTAAACCAACTCAACTGAAATGTAGTAGAAATGCACAATAACTTAAAGATGCTTGGGATCGTCCATCCTTTAAGAATCAGTTAAACTATAAATTTAATACATCCTGTGGTTAAAATTTCAAATTGGTATTTCATACTTCAAAATCAAATATCATTTCAAAATTCATTACCATTCAAAATCCATTTCAAAATATCATATCTTTCAAACCACATTCATTTTTATTTAATTTAAATACCATTACAAAACACATTTCAAAATAGTTTATATTTCGAAACAAATTACTTCATTTTAAATCATAAAATGAAGTTATTATATTTAATAATTAAATTATCAAATTTTCAAAATTTTAGTCTTTCAAAATTCATTTATTCACTTAATTTATTAAAACGGATGAAAATTCAACTTTCACAACATTTAGAAATTGCTACAGAAAGTTACATTCAAAACAGTTCAATTTAACAAAAGATAGCATTTAAAAATGCTGTAATAGGGTTACATTAGTTTCAAATAAAACTTAGTTAAATTCAACAATTATAACATTTACAAAATGCTATAACAGCCTTTAATTAAACTTAGCCATTTGGTTCATTATTATCAACTACAACATTTACAAATGCTGTATTATCATTTACATTAGAATTAATAGCATTTCAAAAATGCAGTTAATTAACTTCAAATATTCAGTGTAATTTCACAAACAATTATATTTTTATTTAAATCATTTTTAACTTATAAAATCATATAATTTCACTTTTAAAACAATCATTCAAATACCCTTATATTCATGATTTTATAAAGTTAAATCTCCATTCAAAAATCAAAGTTTAATAATAATTCAATTATTAAATTCCAACATTAAATTTTAAATTCATTAAATTAAATTTAACTTAACACTTAAGTTTAAAATTTTAAAATATAACTTAATTTCATTTTTATTTACTTAACTTAAAATTCACTTTTAAGCCAAATTCATAAATTTCCCATTTTAGTTATATTTCAAAATTTCAACTTAAATATTCATTCATTTCACATTTTAAATTTATTCAAAAATCATTGATATATTATAAATTCATTTTAAATTCATTTAATTCAAAGTATCATAAACTTATCATATTTTCATATTTAATTTAAATTCCATTTACCACCAAATTATAGTTTCCAAAATAACTTACATTTCAGATTTTCTAATTTTACCATTTATTTATTTCATTTATAATTTTTCAGAAAATCAATAATTCTTTACAAAAATAATTTTCAATCAAATTAAAATCAAAATATTATAATATTTACATTTCTAAAATATTTTAAAAATTTTAGAAAAACATATTTTAACTACGGGTTTGTATTTCATTTTCTAGCCTAGATAAAGTGATACGGGTAATATATCATTTCAACCCGAAATTTACAAAGAAAACCCGGGTTTGATCATTTCAAACCCGCAATCCCAAGTAAATGAAAATAATTGAAAATCATTCAGGGCTATCATTTCAGCCCATAACAATTTTCTCCTATTCTAAAGTCCGTTCGGATATGTATCATTTCAACCCATAGTGATTCTAATCTAAAGGGAACTTGCACTGTGATAAACTAATAAAAATAACAGAACAACATAATATAACAGTAACAGATGTTATAACAGGTGTTTAAGCATGGGTGAACATCATATAATCATAATATAGCAGGTGTAACATGATAATGCATTTTACAGATTCAAAAGGGTCAATTTACTAGTTATATATGTACATATTATCTGGTGAGAATAACTCACTTGTCAAAAGATGGAGATAGCCACTAAGGCACACAACACTGAAACTACTAAGGCACGATAACTCAAATACGACTTGAGAGTGGAGAGCCAAAGCTAATAGCCTTGAATACATTTAAACAAACAATACAAATACACATAACTTTCAACACAATTTAACATCAGACAACAATAGAAATCAAAGCCCAAAACAACTTCATATGGTTTGCACTTGTTCTCAACTTCACATGGATCAGTTAGTGATGGAATAAGCTGAGCTAAGGTAGGGACTAAGGGCTAGGTTTGGGTCCAAACAGATCGGCCTAGCTTGGGTTTAAAGGTGCATAGATATATAGGTGCACAAAACTACACTACAAGGCAAACAAATCATCATTTCTATGCTCCTATTGTGTTCGGCCATAGGCTAGGTGGGCCCAGCCAGTGGCTCAGGTGGTGGTGGGTGATGTGGCAGAGGGTGGAGGTCAGGTCAGAGGTGTTGATGGTGGAGGAAGTGGCGGCTAGAGGGGGGTAGAAGGTGGTGCTAGCAAACTAGGCTCGGTTTGTGTGAATAGGTGATGTATTTGTGGATTTTGATGGATGTTCAAGCCTTGGTTGTGGTCGGCCTGGTCATGATGATGGACTAGGGGGTGGTTGATCAGAGAAGGAGGAGGTGGAGGTCGGCCTATGGCTGGAGGAGAGGAGGCCGATCCAATCTAGTTGAGAAACAAATGCAAATTCAATAAGAAAATAGAAAAAAAAAAGGAAAGGAAGGAGATTTTACTCAAACTTTCAAGCAATGGCCGTGAATTAATTTTGGATGAGAGAGTGGTTTTAGTTCATGTGAAAAATGAGGAAATGCATCTGAGAAAAGAAATGAAAAGCACGGCCAAAAATTAATGAAATGTAGGTTGGAAAATGAAAAGGCGGAAGAGGAAAAGACTTTGGAAGTTAAAGGGTTTAAAACTTTTCATATATCCAACCATTTCTTTTTAAATTCTTAAATAACTAAAATATATATAAAAATTGAGATAAAAATACGAAAATTTAGTAAATAAACAAAAATAAATAAATAAATTTTAATTAAATAGAATTTAAATTAAGAAAATGGCTTAAAGATGCAAACTAGGCTTTAAAAATTTGGAATAAATTCAATAAACTTTAGAAAGATTTTATAATCACTTTAAAAATATTAAAAGACAAAAATATACATAAAATAACATATTAACACATATTAAAATAAAATATAACAAAGAAAATATGATTTATATAATTTAAAATAGACAAAATTGCAGAATAAAACAAATTATACCCAAAATTTGAAATGTACATAACTTTCACAGTTTAAGTCCGTTTTCAACGAAACGAAAAGAAATATTCAAGTTATTAAATCTATTTCCACAATAAAAGATAAAATTTAGGATTTTAAATATTTAAATTTGAAGTTTAAAAGTCAAAATTTGACCAGTTTGAACAGAAATTCACCTTTCAGTAAAATATCCAATTTATACCGGTTTGAATTATAATTCACCTAATAATCAAAGTTTATATTTAAAAATGAAATGTTTGAAATGAAACAAGTTTAAAATAATTTCAAAATGAAATAAAGTCAAAATTAAAATATACATAAAAATCTTGGGTTGTTACACAAAATTATTTCATTCACCTATATTAAAACCAAATATTATGTCGGTCTGTTCTATTAAGTGTTTAGAAATCCCTATTGATGTCATAGCATCCCATGCACCAACCAGAATTTATAAATACAAAACGAAACAGATTTACACAATATTAAAACCTTTTTATAACACTAACAAATAAGCTCTCTCATATATATACACTCAGCGACTCACCATAGGGTATTACTACCCTATTAGTAAAGAGTCAAACCCCACAAATAAGGTTTATCGCTAAACCAAAGCTCTGATACTAGATGTAATGTCCCGCCTTTCCACATGCTTTAAATCGACACACGTGCTAATTCAAACCATACGGAAGGGCGGATTGTTGGGTAAATAAGAAAAAGCAGGGAAAGAAAACATAAAATAGAATCTCACAGCAGAATGATAAAATATAAAAATCGAATATACAGTTCATGAAGCTGTTTTACAAAACATTTGATTATATTTATACAGTACATACCAGAGTTACACATACCATAGAATAATAATTATGCAGCGGAATAAAATGGTATAAGGGAATAATATATGTAGATAATAGTACTACAAATCTTCGTCTTCATCCTCCAGAATAAAATCTTCAAATCCTGAAACACTCGGACTGACCCGAGTGAATTGAAAAGACAAAACACTCAAGTCAGAACTAAATATCTTATGTGAGTTAAATTAACAGAAATAAATATGAGTGCAGTAACTTAAGAGATGCTCGGGATTCACATCTCCTAAGGATCCGTTAAACTATTTACTATGTAGTAATATTTCGCTATTATAATAGTGTCTATTAGTAACATAAACTTACTTTTAAATAGCGTTAAGGCTTTACATTTTCCACCTTAACACATAATAATTCCAATAGTCTATACAATATTGTAATACCTCCTGATCAGGAGGCTACCAGAGGATACTCCATAGGTACGACGCAAATAGAAACTTGTACAAGGCGCGCTAGGGTAGGTGACACGGCACAACTAGGCAATGCCAGGGTAGATATACCAATTACGCTTCCGGGTATGCGTAGCTGTTACTACCGCCCATCTCGAACAACACCCCCAAATCAAAGAAATCAAAAGTGGCCACCGAATCAATCCAAAGGTCAAAGTATAATATCGAAGGGATGCGTCTGATCAAAGGTGCTACCTCATTAACCCATCAATCTCTCCCGTTTTAGCCACCTTATGCCAACTCATGGGAGTTGGGTCCACATATTTACCTCAAAGGAAACGTCGCCACCAACCTACTTCATTCTGGAATCTCCACCGCGTACACG
Organism: Allium cepa; assembly: GCA_030765085.1. Classification (NCBI taxonomy): domain Eukaryota; kingdom Viridiplantae; phylum Streptophyta; class Magnoliopsida; order Asparagales; family Amaryllidaceae; genus Allium; species Allium cepa. Next base: position 612,545,433 of record CM060934.1, read on the forward strand.
GTTATTAAAGTGATTTTCGAAGTTGGCAGAGAGTATGACAACTTCCGAACCCGGTCTCTTCAACAACCAAACATTATTATAACACCGCGGTCTTATCAAAATAGTTTATACTTTTCAAACCAGAATATAATATCCATTCCAAATCCATGTAAATACGATATCATTTCCTCTTTTAAAACTCAAATCAATTTTTGATATCATTTTCAAATATATCCTTTTCTAAACTATAATATTTCAAAGTTATAATATTTCGGAACCAACTTGAAATATCGCCTTACAAAACGTAAAACTTTAAATTTCATAACTTGAAACATACTACACGACTTAAATGGTTTAACTATTAAATTTCTTTATAAAATAAAATACTTCTTTAATTTCACAAATAAATTCCAATTATCGTTTTGAACCACCAAATAAACCATTTCTAATTTAATATTTTCAAAGCTTAAAATTCAATATTTCAAAACTAAATTTTATAATTCATGTATATATATATACCAATTTCACTTTTTCTATTATTTAGTTTGAAATATGTACTTAATAATCTAGTATCCCTTTAAGAAAACTCCAAATTTCAAAAATTGAATATTCCTTAATTCATTTAGACTTGATATTTTTACTTAAACCACCTTAACACCGAATTTAGTTTTAAAACCATGTTCTTTTAAAAATCTAAATTTCAATAAGTTCCAATGGATTTTTATTAAATAAAATTCTTAATTAAATAAAATCTCAAGTCAATTTCAAAACAATTTTCTCATACTTGATTTATAAAATCAATATAAACTCTATATAAAAACAATATTTAAGTGAATACTTCCCATAATATAATTTAATAAAATCAACTTTATTATTAAAATTATTCATACTTTAAACAATTTTATACCTAGCTTAAACCAAGAATTTTACTATATATGAAATAACCTTTATCAAATATCCGAATCGATATCTCATAAAACATATATATATTTCTCTACAAAGCCATAGAAAACATTTCAAAATATTTTTATATATAGACCGCGGTGTCTGTATATAATTTTCTACCCTATGGTCAAGTGATACGGATATTTATCATTTCAATCCGTAATTTAAAATAAAATTACGGTTATATACCAATTCAAACCGCAATCCCGAATGAAATGAAAATGCATAATAACTTGCAGTTTATAACCATATAAAATACAGCATCCATTCATCCAATATCAACCATCAACCATTTATCACAATCATCATCAAATTCAAAAAATAGCATCAATATAGAACGGATAATAAACAACAGGTATCAAATAGAAGTTTATATTCAATAATAATTTAAATAACTGTTTAACTGGCAGTTTATATGCAATGAATAATTAATTAACAATTTAACTGGCAGTTTAAATGCAATGAATAAATTAAATAGCAATTCAATTTAAATAAATGAAATTAACTGAGATAATAATTAAAAATATGCCAAACAACCATAATTAAATTTTAAATCACATCATATATCAATTTAACAATCATAAGAAATTTTAGAAGTTGTGGGTGGGTTAAAACACTCACCTTTTGAATTTAAATCAAATTTAAACCCAAAATTAGAATAATCTCCAAATTCGTCCAAACCAGCGTCAAAATGTCCGAAATTTTATTACGATCCGAACAAAAAAAATTGCGCGTAAAACGGAGTTCGTATGTGAAAGCTATTCGATTTAAATCGTTTGAAACAAAATTTAAATTAAACAAAATAAGCTCACCCTTTCCCTACCATTTTCCACGTCATTAACCCCATCCTTCCTCACTCAACAACCCATCGAACAAAAACTTCGAAACCCTACTAGTTTGCGTGCCCCGCCATGCAAATTCTATCGTACATGCGCCTGACACCGGCCGACCTCACCGTGACTCGCGGCCCGTCTCTCCCCAGCCTCACGCGCTGCCACGCGACACTCTCGGTTCGAACCAAATGACAGCAGCTGCCATTAGGGTTTAACCCTATTTGAATTTTTTCCGATGATCTAACCATCCAAACGACGAACAAACTATGCCGATGCGATCCCCTCGGTCCACTCTACAATACCCAAATTGGTTTGACGTCGGACTAGTTTGATTTCGACGTGATGAACGACCGAAAATGCTTCGATTTTTACTAATCAGATGATGAACCAAAAATAAAAACGAATCATGGATCTGAGTTACGTTCATTGATAGCTTCAATATTTATTTTTTTCAAATTTCTCTGAGGAGTTTGAAATTTCAGCTTTGGATTTGATTTTTGGGATTGCAATTGTAATAGGGTTTGTCTGCCATTGGAAAGGAGGAGTTGAGAAGAAGATATACGTACAGACAAATGAGAAATAGAGGGCTAGAGTTTATAACCGAGATATATATAGGCAAACTGGAATAGAATAGATGGATCGGGTTGAATATGCGTGCTAACGACAAAGTGGCCCAAAAAGCCCGTTTCGACTCAGGAATGAAATTGGGTCAACCTATATATCAAAATAGATGTTTTTAAATATTTTAAACACAATGAAAAAGGTTTCAGGTTCAAATTTCATTGTATGAAGAAGTTATGCTAAAATCAATATTTTTTCAAATTGATTTCAATTGATTTCAATTAATCGATTTCAAGGCGTTTCAAGCCCATACGATCATATGACCAGTCAAATCGATACAAAACTTGAAATCCTACAATAATTCGCTATTATGGATCCGATGAAACTTGTTTCGTCGAAATCCGAGTCGGTGGCCAAAGTGGCTATTTTTATACTAATTAAATAAATTTAAAATAAATTAATTAAATCAAATTTCCTATTTAAATTATGAAATTGACAATCTTTATCACTTTATAATTCTTAATCATTTATACAAAATGTTAAACAAGTTTAGATGTCAATTTAAAGTTGATTAATTATCAATTGCAGTGTCAAATCTTCAATTTCATTATATTCAAAATTATAAATTAAATTTCCAAAAATTCTATTAAATTAAATAAATCAATGATTATTCCATTCATAAATTTCAAATAGATGGATTTAATATTGGATTCAAAATCTATTATTTTAATATTCTTAGATTTCATTTAAATCTCTATTAACGAAATATTTAGATGTTTAAATTCATTTATTTTCAATTTAATAAATCCAGTTATTTACAACTACTTACAATACATTGCTTTAAACCTGATTTCAATCCTTCCATTCTCTATTAAACCTTTCTATAATCATAGTTAATATCTATTTTACATTCATTACATTAATGCTCTCATTCCATCCTTTATTTATTGACTATCATATTTCCATTTACTATATTTTGGTCAATTTCACACGTTATTTGAAATTAAAGTCTCAATTAAACTTATCTATTTTGATTTCATTTCTATATTACATCACTTATTGTTTTACAAATAACTACATTTCAATCCATCCTATTTCCTTCATATCTGGTGACTATTGCCTTAAATTCTCATTAATATACATTAAGGTTCATTAACTTCTAATTGACTCCCATCTTAATTATTACAATAATTACTATCCTTACTTCCAATTTCAATAATTCAGAAATTACCAATTTTATTTTCAATAATCCCATTTAATAGCCTTTCCATTCTATTATTCAATCAAATTGCCCTATTATGGATAGTATTACATTATTGAATCAGTTATCAATTTATGGGAAGAATTATTATAGGCTTACTCTTATTACATTAACAATTACCATCTTATTCCAATTTCCAATTAATATAGAAATAAATTTCATTAACTTACAAATAAATTCATTTATTATAGATTTCCTTCCAATTAATTTAAAATTGATTTCTATAAATTGATTTGATTTAATTTCCAAATATATATACATTAATTAGAATTAAATGTCCTCAATAATTTATTTACTTTGTTTCCAACTTCTATTTCATCAATTACTGCCTTAAAATAAACTTACGCTTCTCTTCAATTTACATTCACATTTCCGTTATAAATTTGGTAACCAAGTTATGACATTTACAAAGTTTCACTTATTGGAATTACATCCAAGTTATTAATAGTTAACTTACATTTTTACTGTTGCGATTTATTCTAGTTATTATTTCCGAACAATTACATACAAAACCTTAATTTTACTTAATCACTATTTATTATTACGAATTCATAAATTAATTCACTAATTGCCTTTGTTTTCTTATTATTCAATTTATTACCAAATATTTCTATTTACACTCCATTATAACCTAAACAGTCGTTTCAATTAAATTTGAATTGCATTAAACTGGTTATTCATCAACTGCCATTTACATTACTACCTTAATTCACATACAGTTACAGTTTATCAATATATTAATCCATAGGTAAATTAAATTCTTGTCTTTAATTACTTATTTTAAATTTTATCCAAGTGCAACAATTAACACTATTTCTTTATTGGGATTTCGCTTAAATTTTCAACAATTAGGTTTAATAACCATTTCTACAATTCAATATTAATATTTATTTCAATATACATTATAAATTTTTTATTCCTTTCTAATTTAATTTCGAAAATCTAATTAAATTAACCAATTTTATTTATCAAAATTTAGGGTCGTTACATGGGGTGTTTGATTGGGATTGTGGATGCCCGGATTGCGAGGACTTCATCGAAAGTGCCTTCGGTTCTGTTCGATCCCAGAACAGACTTGTATGGTTGTATGTCTGACATTACATTTTGAGATATAAAGCTGATTTCTTTCAAATACATTTCTGTTGGTGGCGGAGAATTTATTCTCTTAGCTTAACACCCTTCTCTGAGACGTACGAGCTCAGAGGTTATGTAGTTGAAGGTTATTAGTAATATACTCCCAATCTGGTAGTGTGGCATGCTAAGTGATGCTGATCATTTGTTGATCAAAGCATGGATTTTGTAAAAAGCGTAGCTTTGTGGACGAAACTTCGTCGAACCTCACAACCCGGTAATGGTCGTAACAGGAATGTTGCAGCAAGGGTTTTAGGGGTCGCACCCCTAGGGTATGTCCATTTTCTTCTAGATAAGAGGTGATATCATGGTATGTAGCCCAGATATTTATATGTGTGGTTGTTTCTTTTAGTTGGTGAATCCCCGGATAAAGGTCGGTAACGACCGCGAATGGCTTACTTGTAGGTGTTACCTAGTTACAAAGGTAACCCGCCCTTGTGTTGGTAGGGAACCATTTTGGTTCTTGGGGGCGTCCCTCCAGAGGCATCCCATTTTTAAGGAACTTCATTAGTCTGACCATTTGTTGGAAATCCAATTATCAATACGAACCCAGTACGGTTTTAGTTGTATAACTTGCCATTTACTTATGGTGGTCACCACTATTTAGATGGTAGCTATAGTAGGCATAGAATATTGGTTGTATGCTGGCTAAGATTAATATTATATTTTCGAAATGGTTTTCCACACTATGCACTAGTAATAATGTCAAAGAATTTTCTCGTATCAAGCATGTTTGACTATCATAATCTCCTCCAATTCTGCGATTGCATTGTATGTGTGGCGGGAGGTCTTATGGTAGTTTCATTTTCCAAAAGCATGAACGAATTTCTTTTATAAACTGTTTTTGTACAAACAACTATTTTGTTTACTCATACCAGTCCCATGACTGACTCGGAGTTTATGGTTTCCTTCCTAAACTCTGGGTGCCATAATTTCCACATGGGCAGCCTAGAAGCAAGTTATCCATGTTTTGGAGTAGCTTGGAATCTTTTGAAGTCTTTTGAAAGCTATCGGATTTTGGAAAGCTTCTGGCATTGGAAATCTTTCGAAGTGTTTGAATTTTTTAGAGGATCGTCTCAAAGTCGAAGTATGTTGGAATTCTCTTGAGGTTGAGACAAATGTGTTATCGTTTTGTTGCTGTATCTTATATTTAAACTCTGATGATTGTAACCAAATATTGTGTTGGTGTTGTATATGTGATGTTGATATATGATATTCATTTTGTTTCCGCTGTTTATATTCATCTAAAGTTGTTATAAGCTCCATCCGAACTGAAGTTCGACGTTTGAATTTCCGACAGTCGAATACAAGTGAGGTATTTGATGTCGATTTTCAATCGTTGGATTTTGGGTCGTGACAAGTGGTATCAGAGCTAAAGGTTGAGTAAGAACTTTAGCTACGGAGTATGACACATTAAGTGGCTCATTAGTGATAGGGTGAAGTATACCCTAGAATGAGTATAAACCGAAAGACCGAAACCCTAAAATTTCTTGGTCTCTTTCTTTTAACTATTAATATTCCCTAAGATATCTCATATGCATACCTAAATCAGGTTTTCTTACTAATTACATATAGTGAGAATGAGCGGGCGAAGAGGACGAGGTAGGGGTTGGGGAAACACCACTGCAACTGGTCAAGTCCCTGTAACAACAGCTTTACCTACTCAACCTCAGCCAAATTCGGCTGATTTATATAGAAATTTTACCAGACGTGGTGGAAAGCCGTTCACTGGCAAGGAATCTGTTGTTGAAGCCCAAGCCTAGATCTGATCTTGTGAGAGAATTTTTAAAGGGCTGAAGTTAGAAGACGATCAAATGCAACTAATAGCTTCTTGGCAACTCCAAGAGGAACTTTAGCTTGGTGGGAAACAGTTACTGTGGATGAGCCGGAAGATGAATTCACTAGGAGTCGTTTTAAAGAGGTGTTTGGACAGTGATATATGCCATCTGCTGGTATCTCCCGAATGTACCGGGAGCTTATTGATTTGAAGCAGAGAAGTTTATCATTTGAGGACTATTTGAATAAATTTAATGAATTACCTCGTTTTGGTTCGGTGCTAGTGAATACATCTTTGAAGAAGAATGAGAGATTCATTCATGGAATGAATAATAAGTACCATGAAAGGATGACTGCTCACATAAAAGAATCCTTTTCACATTTGATCGATATGGGTTATCGATATGCTACTCTGGATATGCAAAATGTTCCTAAGGTGGAGGAAAGTTCAAGTAATCCCAATTTGAAGAAAAGGAAGTTTAAAGGGAAGAAACCAGATCAAGGCAAGGAGAAGATGAGTAATCAGGAGGAGGTTCATTATTCAAACGATAGTAAGAAGCCAAAGAAATGAAGAAAGGAATATCACCCTATGAAGACAAGTCGAAGAACTAAGGGATTCTTTTATTGTCATAAGCCAGGTCACGAATCTAAACATTGCCCGAAAAAGAAGCGAGCACAAGAAGCGAAAATGTATGCAATAAAAGATGACCCGTTGACTTTAAAAGCGGATAAAGGAAAAGGAGTTTTAGAAGGTAATCTTATCATTTATGATAGAGTTGTTAGAGTATTATTCGACACTGGTGCTACACATAGCTTTATCTCCCAGCAAACCGTAAATGAATTAAAACTTAAACCTGAATTTGTTGACGAGCCTATTTGTGTAAAGAATCCAGTTGGCGGTCCGACAAATCTTTGTCTACGATGTAAAGATGTTCCTATCTCATATTCTTGTCACAAATTTCCTATCGACCTTTTCATCCTTGACTTTGATGAATTTGAAGTCCTGCTCGGAATGGATTAGCTAACGGAATACGAAGCCAAGTTAGATTGTAATAATCGAACCATTTTGATCAGAACCAAATTTGGGAAATTCATTGAAATCTCTTATGAGGATCTGAGTCCTAAAAGAGATAAACTGATGTGTACCTTGGGATATCCTGAGCCTAGTCTGGAGTCCATTCCTGTTGTTCGAGAATTTCCAAACATGTTCGAAGAAGTAAAATCCTTACCTCCACATAGAGAAATAGAATTCAGAATTTATTTAGTACCCAATGCTCGTCCCGTCGTTCACACAAGTCGCAGGATGGCACCCAGGGAGAGAATTGAATTAGTCAATCAAACTCGAGATTTGCAAGAGAAAGGATTGATTCGCCCTAGTGTTTCCGAATGGGGTTCGGCTGTTGTGTTTGTGGCTAAACCGGACGGATCTTTGAGATTGTGTGTAGACTAACGCGATCTCAATAAACAAACTCTCAAGAACAAATTTCCTTTACCTAGAATCGACATTCTATTCGATCAACTTCATGGCGCCCGATTCTTTTCAAAGATGGATCTAGCTTAGGGATTCCATCAGCTGTGAATTGCCGAAGATTGTGTCCATTTGACAACTTTCAGGGGTCCTAACATGTTCTACGAATGGTTGGTCATGCCTTTCGGACTAACAAATGCTCCTGCGTACTTCGTAGATTTAATGACCCATGTTTTTCGAGAGGTGTTAAATAAATTTGTCCTTGTGTTTATTGATGATATCTTGATCTACTCCAAAACCGAAGAAGAGCACCCTGAGCATCTCAGAACTGTTTTGGAAATATTAAGAAAGAACATTCTGTTTGCTAAATTTAACAAATGCCATTTTTGGGTTAAAGAAGTCATATTTATTGGGCATGTTGTTAATGAAGAGGGAATCTCCATTGATCTGAGCAAGATTTCTTCTATTCTAGACTGGAAGTGACCCATAACCACGAAAGAAGTTCGTAGTTTTCTGGGTTTAGTGGGATATTATCGGAAATTTGTTCAATACTTCTCTAAGATAGCAAGTCCGTTGACTAATCTCACAATGAAAAATGCAAAATTTGATTGGACTCCGAAATGCGATGAAGCTTTCCAAGAGTTAAAAAAAGATTGACTACTGCTCCTGTTCTCACTATCATTAACGCGAATTAGGGTTTATCTGTTTATACTGACGCTTGTGGTGATGGTTTGGGTGTGGTACTAATGCAGAATGGGAAGGTAATTGCCTACGCGAGTAGACAATTATGTCCACATGAAAGAAACTACCCAACCCATGATCTAGAACTCTTAGCAGTTATTTTTGCTTTGAAAATATGGCGGCACTATCCTCTGGGTAAAATTTCTTTCACCTTTCCTAAAAGAAAATTTAAAAGCGTAACTTAACCTGATAAATATACTTAATGAACTCTCTTTGTTTTTAGATGAAAAATTCGAATTATTCACTGACCACAAATCTTTGAAATATCTCTTCACCCAGAAAGATTTGAATCTGCATAACAACGTTGATTGGAATTTCTAGCATCCTATGACCTAGACATTCTATATACGCCTGGTAAAGCCAATGTAGTTGCTGATGCTTTGAGTAGGAAACACGCTATACTCGCTCATCTTATAGTCGCTCCTACTCTTCTTAAAAAGATTGCAAGAAAGCAAATAGAAGATAAGTTCCTTCGAGAAATCTATAGAAGAATATGTCATGGTGAAGATACTAGCTTTGATGTCGATGATAGAGAAAGTATAAGATTGAAGGGCAGAATGTGTGTTCCAGACATTCCGGATCTGAAACGCGAAGTTTAGATGAATGTCATAAGTCTAAACTCAGTATCCATCCAGGAGTTAATAAAATGTATAGAGATATTAAAAGAACTTTCTGGTGGAAAACAATGAAAAGGGATATATCTATATATGTGAGTCGTTGTGCTACCTGCCAGCAAATTAAAAGTGATCAAAAGAAAGTAACGGGTTTACTCCAACCTTTGGAGGTACCCAAGTGGAAATGGGATCAAGTATCGATGGATTTCATCGACGGGTTGTCCCGCACTCGAAAGGGGAATGAAGCAATTTGGGTTATTGTGGACTGTTTGACTAAGACAGCCACTTTATAACAGTGAAATCTACCCAGACAGCAACAAGTTTGGCTGAGATATATATCAATGAAATTGTTCGTCTCCACGGTATTCCTAGCAGCATAGCGAGTGATCATGATCCGATCTTCACTTTGTAGATTTTGGGAGGCATTTCAAGCCGCACTTGGAAAAAAATTGAATTTCAGCACTGCTAATCACCTACAGTCTGATGGGCAGACTGAAAGGAATAATCGAATATTAGAAGACCTTTTGCGTGCTTGCATTCTCGACTTTGGTAGTTCTTGGGAGGACCATTTACATTTGGTTGAATTCTCATATAACAACAGCTATCAAGCCAGTATCAAGATGGCTCCTTTTAAGGCTTATATGGTCGTCCGTGTCAATCACCGGCGTGTTGGATTGAGTCTGGTGATAGACTTGTCCTTGGATCAGATATGATTAAGAAAGCCACCGAAAAAGTTGATTTTTTTTGGAAAAAGTTGATAACTGCACAAAGTCGTCAAAAGAGTTATTATGACCGCAGAAGAAGAGATTTGGAATTTCAAGTCGGAGATTATATATTCCTAAAAGTTTCTCCAATGCGAGGTGTTTTGAGATTTGGGAAAACTGGAAAACTGGCACCGCGTTATATTGGTCCTTTTTTCATATTGGAAAGGATCGGCCTTTTAGCTTACCGAGTGCAATTACCCAGCTTGTTACCTGATGTACACAATGTGTTTCATATTTCTAACCTTCGGAAGTATGTGCACGATCCAGATAGTATTATTGAAGAGGCAGCTCAGCAGGATCTTGAGATCACACCAAATCTAACAGTTAAAAGAGAACTAATAAAGATTGTGGATCGTGATGAAAAACAATTGAGGAACAAAATTATGAAACTAGTCAAAGTACAATGGAGCGGTGATCCGAAGGACTGTACTTGGGAAATAGAGGATAGTGTGCAGAATTCCTATCCCAACTACAGAGTGGATATCTCAGCGTAATCCGGTAAGCCATTTTCTATCTTTTTCTATATTCGTATATTCTTTGTTTGTCTTTCTCTCTTTCAAATTTCGAGGATGAAATTTTCTTAAGGGGGAAATCTGTCACATTCCTAGAATTATATCAATTTAAAATTTAATAATTAATGTAAATTTTGGAATAAGTTTTGAAATTAATTTGAATTTTTGAAAATAAATGAAATAAGTGTCGAATTATATTTATATATATAAATATGGTTGTGAAATTGCATTTGAATTTAAGAATTCAAAAAAAATAAAATTTGAAAACCTATTTGAATTCAAATTATACAAGTATCTATATATAATGGGAATACCCTCAAATGAAGCTTTTGAAATACCAATAAAAACCTTCTGCTTTTTGTACCATGATAAGGATGTTTATGTAATTTCTGTGATGCACGTTCTTCTCCACCACACACAAGAGACAGTTGTCCTACCGTGCCAAAATTTTCCACTCATTTGCTATTTGCTTCCTCCTTCGATCTATAATAAATACCATCCGTACTCATCCTCTCTTCCAGATTACGAAACAGTATCTCGCTTTTATCCATTGCGGTTCACCTACTTCCTTCCCAAAGCAAGGATCTAAGTTATTGTCAGTCTTCTGAATTGTTGATTTCGGTACCTTTATGTTAACTCTACATCAAAAATTAGGGTTTCTTACTCAAATTATGCACCTTCATGTTTAATTCGTGTCTCAGGCTAGCTGCTTGCTTTTTCTATGGAATTGCAGAGCCGGATTTCAACTATCCATCTCTGTCGCTGCACCTATGTTAAATATTCAGGTATTGATTATAATCTTTCTCCTAAATTCACTTTCAAATTTTCTTCATCTTTGTAAGTTTAAAACCTTTAGGGCTTAGTTAAATAACTTTTTTGGCGATCTCAAATTTTGAATGCCAGATCTGATTAGATGTTGTATATTTCGGTCTGCACCTATGTTAAATATTCAGGTACTGATTGTAGGATCTAAATTAACCCTAGAGGGGGGGGTGAATAGGGTTATAGCAAATTTTCTTAATTTAAACACAAAAATAAACTGCAGAAATAAATATACTGAAAAGTAAATCACACACAAGATTTACCCAGCTTCGGCAACCCCTGCCTACTGCTGCATTCCCAGATTTCTATTAGAATTAAACAGTATCACGCTTACAAACACTCTAACAGACTTGCAAACCCTGCTACCGCCTATAGAGTTTTGCAAACTCGCAACCCCTGCTTACTGAACTAACTCTAAATAGACAATCAGACACAACCTAAAACCTAGGTGGTGATTTACCTAAACTCTTTGATTCGTAGAATAAAAAAAATAATTAAGAACAAAATAGCCCTAAACTAATTAACATTATTAATATAAGTTTATTAACAATATTAATTAAAAACAAAAACCCCCTTTTGTTTTTGAACACCGGCCCACTTCCTTATTTCACCCGATCCTCTTTTTATTCGTTCGTGAGAAATAATGGCGGCTTCGTTCCAGTTAGGGCTTCGTTCCCTTTTGATCCAGTTAGGGCTTCGGCTCTTCGTTGCAATTAGGGCTTCGGTTCTTCGTTGCAATTAGGGCTCTGGTTTCTTCAATTGATCTGTGATTTGTTGCCCTAGCTTGCTTGCAGTTGCTCGATCGAGTTTTGATGGTTGTGAATTCGGTATGTGCTGTCTCCTTTTGCTTTTCTAATTTGATACTTGAACTCGATCGAATTGAAATGCCGATGATGATTAGGGTTTTAATAGGATTTGATTTCCTATTTTTGCGTTCGACTGATTATTTCAAAAAATTGCTTTGGTCGTTCGATTATGTATTGATGCTTGAGATTTCTTTGACTTAATCAAATTCGTATGCACTTGATTCCTTGGTTGACACGGTAGAGAATTCTCGGCTTGAATTTGATTTTGGTTCCGTGACTTTCTCTGACTTGATAAATTTCGTATAATTTGATACTCACGGTTTTGAAGTTGTGATTTCTTGGCTTTGACCTATTTTGTTTACTTGGTTATCACGACAGTGGTTTGCTTTTTGACTTCGGTCACTTGATTTTGACTGTGGTTACTCTGTGCTCCTTTTTGAAAATTGGCTGCTCGATATTGTTGTAATGTGTTGTTTTACCCTGCTGCATATCACTGCATTTGAATTTTGTATGTAAACTTGGATTTGCTTCATTTGAAATTCTAGTGGCTGATCATCTTGCTGTTCACGGCCATTATATCTTTACTGCCATATTTTGCTTCACTGTTGCATTCATTGTCATTCATTTGTGTCTTGTATCAATGCTCGACCATGTTGCATATTGGACATCAATTCATTTCCACTTGATTCTTAATTTGGTTGTTACCTGAGTCACTTGTTCATATTGCCTTTGCACACTTGTTTATATGAACTGCTGTTCCATTGTTGGTCTGTTGCTTTATGTTGCATTGTTCACTGCGTCACTCTTGTAGTTGTAACTGGACATTCTGGCCTTGAACCTGTTGCATACATGACTGCTGTATGGTTGCATATTTGTAAGTTGTTCAGTTTGCATCATGCTTTTGTGCATTTGGATTTTTGGTCGACCCTATCTCCTTGAGTTGCAGTGCTTCATGTTGTATTCATCCCTGCAGCATAACCTGTTGCATTCTTTGATGGTTCATTGGTGCACTTGTACTTGGTCATTGTAGTATGTTGTCACTGAGTTTGAGCATTTGCACATTTGCAGCCTTGGTCTTCATACTGTATTCTCTGTATCATGCTTGTGCATTTCTCTGTTGTATTACTGTACACTGCATAGTGGTCTTCATTGTGATGATTTTGTTGCTCTGACTTATATCACTTGATGTCTTGAGCTTCAACTGTGCTCGAACTCTGTCCATACTTGCCCAGTTTACACAGATGCTCCACTTGTTCATTTTGTTCAAGTGTACCTGTCTTCATTCTGGTTGTTACAGTCCTATGCAGTTCATGTTGCCTTGACTTTGGTTTGTACTGGTGCACTTCTGTTTGCTGAGTTGAATCCAGTTTTAAAACTCGGGTTTGACCTTGTGCTGAGAGTTGTGACTTTTATGTTATTGCACGTGAGTTGAACCCGGCTTTTGTTTGATTTCTGCACACGAGTTGGCGAGGCAGTGCACACGTATACGAATGTACACGTGTGTACTGCAGCCACTTGTAATTACCTGTCCCTGATAAAAAATATCGATATGCACAGATATTGCACAGTCAAAAATGATGACGAACAACCCAAATAACTGAGGCAAACAATGTTTTCAAAATCATCGTTTCTTTCAAATTTCAAAAATATTTCTCTTTCAATTTTACTGCGTTTGAATATTTTTGCAGATTACTCAGATGCTGGATTCAAACCGGATTATAGTTGAAGACAAAAATATGAGTGTGAGCGATATGTAGTAAGGTCGTGATGTAAATGTGATGTGATTGTAATCAAAAGTGTACATGTATAGTGAGAGCATGAAATTGTACTATTTACAATTTGTAATAAATATTTGTTTGAATAAAAAATTTCTGTTTGAATTCAAAATCTGTTTAACTTGTTCTGTTTGAATTCAAATTTGAATTCTGTGTAATTTAATTTTATTCAACAAATATTTATTTAAACTATGAAAAACAAAATAGTACATTACCAAATACATTTATATGAATGTATATATGTTTATTATCATCAAACAAAAAAATCATATAGCGCAAAGCGCATATTCAACAATCTCCCCCTTTTGATGATAACAAACATATATTTAAGATTTTGAATATATTAAATGTATTTGATAATTTCATTTGCTCCCCCTATTTGAATGCTCCCTCTCCACACAATGCTCCCCCTACATATATGCATAGAAATATATAAGAGAGCCTATATGCACAATGAAAATTATTTGACCTTTGCTTGATTCTATTCGACAAAAATCTTAACTTTTCTCTCCCCCTTTTGTTATCAGCAAAAGAATAATAGTGTTATAAAATAGGGATGAAATGATCGACATGAATCAAACATTTAACTCAATTAAATATAAATATCAAATTTCAATAAAATTCAAACAAAAATCATAATTACCCTTGTCAAGCGCATATTCCACTTTCAGAAGTGATGAAGATAGAATCATCAAAAATTCATATAGTTATGTCTATTTGTGGTATATTTATTTCTGGAAATTTGAATATCTACTAACCATGCATAACCGTTAGGACTTTTAAATGAGATTAGTAGTATTCCAATTTAATTTTAAAAAATGAAATCAAGTATCTTCTAACCACGCATGACCGTGAGGACTTTTAAATGGGATTAGAATCAACTTGTCTATTAAATCAATTATTTTTAATATGCGTTCCATACATGCATAACCGTGAGGACTTTTAAATGAGCATGGAAGCACATAATCAAAAAAATCCAAGTAATTCACCCATGCATGACCATGAGGACTTTTAAATGAGAGTGAATACTTTGGATATTTATTTTTAATTGCTGAATATAATAAATTGAAGCACAAATAATTTCCTTCACTGATTTAAAGATATTGAAGAACAAATGATTTCCTTTGTAAACTACCACAAATTTACATACTAAATATGATCTTGATGAGTAATGAGTAATGTTTTAATATGATCTTCATGGAATTATTACCCAACAAAAAGTTTTTATAACTCTTGTTATGAAATTCTAAAGAAATTTCCTAATTATATTTTCTCGAGTTTTAATATATGATAAATATCAACACTCATCACTTTTTCAATCACTATTCATCTTTTCGATAATCATTAGGGAGTTAGATTAGTTAAAAAATTGTCATTTAGAATCAAATTCAAAAATCAAAATTTTTTTTAAAAAAAAAATGATTAGTCAACCTCTATAATTCCCAAATCTAAGCGTAATTTGGAAAATCTGTCTTCGGGGAGAGGTTTTGTGAAAATATCAGCAAGTTGAGTTTCTGTTGAAATATATTCAATGCAAATATCTTCTTTAGCAATGTGATCTCGAAGAAAATGGTGTCTCACATCAATGTGTTTTGTGCGAGAGTGATGAACAGGATTATTTGACAAATCTATAGCACTCCTACTATCACATTTTAATGGGACTTGTTTATAGACTAAGCCAAAATCAGAAAGAGTTTGCATCATCCATAGAATTTGAGCACAACAACTTCCCAAAGCAATATATTCTGCTTCAGTGGTGGATAATGCAACACAATTCTGTTTCCGACTTGACCATGAGACTAATGAATGTCTTAGCATGAAACATGTCCCACTAGTGCTTTTTCTGTCAACTAATGAACCAGCATAATCAGCATCGGAATAACCTACTAAATCAAAATTTTCACAAGAGGGGTACCATAGTCCAAATTTGTGTGTGTGTGAAAGATATCTCAAAATTCGTTTAGTAGCTTTTAAATGAGATTCTTTGGGATTAGCTTGAAAACGTGCACACAAGCACACAGAAAACATGATATCAGGTCTAGAAGCAGTAAGATAGAGAAGTGAACCGATTATCCCTCGATATTTCTTTTGATCAATTGCAATTCCTTTCTCATCTTTGTCCAACTTTGTTGATGGGCTCATAGGAGTTCTCAATGGTTTGGAATTTTCGACTCCAAATTTCTTCAATAGCTCCAACACATATTTGGATTGTGAAATGAAGATACCATCACTGCTTTGCTTAATTTGAAATCCAAGAAAGTATTTCAATTCACCAACCAAACTCATCTCAAATTTAGCCTGCATGACTTGTTCAAAATTCTCACACAAAAGCTCATTAGTAGCACCATAAATAATATCATCCACATAAATCTGAACAATTAAAAAATCATGTTCTTTATGTAATAGAAACAGAGTCGTGTCAGCACTTCCCTTTTTAAAACCATTTTCCAAAAGATATGTACAGAGGCAGTCATACCAAGCTCTTGGTGCTTGCTTAAGACCATATAATGCTTTTTCTAGCTTATACACATGATTTGGAAATTCATGATTTTCAAAACCGGGTGGTTGTTCAACAAAAACTTCTTCTTTTAAATCACCATTCAAAAAGGCACTTTTTACATCCATTTGTTTAAGTTTGAAACCCTTGTAGCATGCAAAACTTAGTAAGATTCTAATGGCTTCTAACCTAGCAACTGGAGCAAATGTTTCATCAAAGTCTATGCCTCCTATTTGGTTATAACCTTTTGCAACCAACCTAGCCTTGTTTCTAATTACATTTCCTGATTCCTCAAATTTATTTTTAAACACCCATTTAGTCCCTACAATTGGATAGTCATTAGGCCTAGGAACTAAATTCCAGACTTTGTTTCTCTCAAATTGATTAAGTTCATTTTGCATTGCTAAAAACCAATTTTCATCATTAAGAGCCATTTCAACAGAATCAGGTTCAATTTCAGAAATAAAACCACTATGACAACAAAACGCACACAAATTTTCATCAAATGAGGAACGAGTACGTATACCTTCCGTAGGATCACCAATGATTAATTCAGGAGGATGATTAGGTTTGAACCTTAATTTATCAGCATCAACAGTCCTCCTTTCAGTTTTCTCACTAAATGTCCCTTCTTCAGTGCCTTCAGGATCTACTCCATCGTCAACCATCCTTTCAGTCGTTTTTTCCAGATCAGATTCATCAAATTTCACATTGATTGACTCAACAATTGTCTTTGTTCGTTTGTTATATATCCTGTAAGCCTTACTCCTTGTTGAATAGCCCATGAAAATTCCATCATCAGCCTTTGATTCAAATTTTCCAAGTTGATCACCTGTGTTAAGAATGAAACAAGGACACCCAAATATACGAAAATAAGAAATGTTAGGTTTCCTTTCATGCCACAGTTCATAAGACGTTTTGCCAAGTATTGGTCTAATCATTACTCTATTCATTACATAGCACGAAGTATTCACTGCCTCTGCCCAAAAGATTAGAGGTAGCTTATACTCACTTAACATGGATCTAGCCAATTCCTGTAATGTACGATTTTTCCTTTCAACCACCCCATTTTGTTGAGGTGTTCGTGGAGCAGAAAATTCATGTTTTAAACCGTTTTCTTCACAAAAATTTTCAAATTCAAAATTTTCAAATTCGCCTCCATGATCACTTCTCAAGGTTTTAATTGTAACCCCTTTTT
Source organism: Allium cepa (assembly GCA_030765085.1). NCBI lineage: Eukaryota > Viridiplantae > Streptophyta > Magnoliopsida > Asparagales > Amaryllidaceae > Allium > Allium cepa. Next base: position 612,563,116 of record CM060934.1, read on the forward strand.
CATTTTGAACAAGTTTTGCAAATTTTGAAAAATATTCGAAAGATTCAGACTTTTTGGCTAAAAAGTAAACCCATGTAAATCTAGAATAATCATCAACCAATACATAACAATAACGTTTTCCATTCAAGCTTGAAATTTCATTTGGTCCAAATAAATCCATGTGAACTAGTTCAAGGACCCTTGATGTGCTAACAATGTTTTTAGGACGAAATGATGATCGACTAAGCTTGCTCAAGGAACATGCTTTACACACTTTATTATTTTTAAATTTCTGATGTGGTAACCCTCTGACTAATTCTTTTGATTCGAGTTTTTCTAAGAGACTCATGCTAGCATGTCCAAGTCTCCTATGCCATAAATATGCCTCTTCGTCAGTGGCTACCAAACATCTAGAAAGTTTTAGATTATCAAATGAAAGTGAGTAAACATTCCCTTTTCTTTTGCCCATAAAAACAATGTTACTAGAAGATTTATCAATAATTTTGCAAGTATCACTATCAAAAATCACGTTCATACCTTTGTCACATAGTTGGCTAATAGAAATGAGATTGTGATGCAGATTTTCAACGTATAAAACATTAGTCAAAGAAAAAATACCGTTACCAACTTCACCTTTGCCAATAATCTTACACTTGCTATTGTCTCCCATGATCACATTTCCACCTTTATAATTCTCTAAGCTAAGGAACTTCGATTTGTCACCTGTCATATGTCTAGAACAACCTGAATCTAGAAACCATTCTTGTTGTTCCTTAGCCCGCCAACAGACCTACATAAGAAGAGAGGAAGATGACCTAGAGAAACTCTTAGGTCCAATGTTATTAGTGATAGAAGCATTGTGAATAAACAATCCCTTTGGAATCCACACTTGTTTAGTCCTTTTATTTTTATTCCAATAAACATGAAATTTGTTTTTAGAATTCTTAGGAACCCAAACTTGTATAAATTTTGTGTTCTTGTTCCTATGACTATCATTTTCATCACGACATCTATATATTTCACATCTATCAAAGACATTCTTATATTTTGCATTATCATCAACTTGTGTTTTCCCAAAACCTAGTCCTTTCCCGTTGTTAGCAAAAATTTGATTTCCCAATAGCATGTTGAAAGATTTTTCGCCTCTTGAAAAGTTATTCAAAGATTTCTCAAGACTTTGGACTTTGGTTTTTAATGTTGAGTTTTCAGTAACAAGTGAGGTGCATCGATTAATAAAATCCTTTCTCCTAGTGTCGATGGTTTCCTTAAGATTCAAGTTTTCATTTTCAAGACTTTCAAAGTTATTCCTCAGTTTTGATAATTCTGAATCTAAAATCTTACATTTTTTACATTCTAGGTTTTGAATATTTTCAATTTCAGTTTCTAACCTAGAATTTTCATGGACAAGTTCTCTCCTATCAGATTTTAGTTTTTCAATTTTAGATTCAAGAGTATCAATCATTTTAGTAAAATCACAACACATTGAAACAAGTTCTTTATAAGAATAGTTACTTACCTCACTAGATTCCTCTAAGCTTGCTTCTGAATCTGATTTTGACATAAGACACAAGTTAGCCTCCTCTGAGCTATTATTTGAAACTTCCTCTCCTTCTTCATCATCCCAAGTTGCTGCAAAGGCCTTCTTTTTCTTTTTCTTTCCTTTGTTATTTTTGAGAAGTGGACATTTTTGTTTGAAGTGGCCAGGCTTCTTGCAGTTATAGCATGTCAATTCATTATCGGAATCGTCAGAATTCTTTGACTTATTACCACTTATTTTCTTCTTTCGTGACTTGAATCTTGACCATTTTTTAAGATTATTGACAGCCATTGCAAGCTCTTCAATTGGATCTTCTTCTTCTTCATCGCTTTCTTCTTTGCTCTTTAAGGCAATCGTCTTCTTCTTTGGTTCGGAGTTATTGCGTTCTTCCTTTGCTTTTAGCTCAAGTTCATATGTCATCAAGTTTCCAATCAACTCCTCCATGCTTAGTTTCCTCAGATCTTTCGATTCTTGGATTGCCGTGACTTTTGCCTCAAAGTTCATTGGTAAAACTCGTAGTATCTTTCGCACAAGCTCTACCTCAGTGAATACCTTCCCAAGCGCTCTAGCATTGTATACCAAGGTTGAAAAACGTCCAAACATATCCTTTATGCTCTCGCCTTTGTCCATCACAAAGTTTTCGTATTCATTGCTGAACAGGGCTAGCCGAGACTCCTTGACTTGAGAAGTTCCTTCGTGTGTCACCTCCAAAGTATGCCATATTTCCTGTGCTGTTGTACAATGAGAAATTCTATTAAATTCATTTTTATCAAGAGCACATATCAAAGCATTCATGGCTTTAGCATTTGTTGTTTTCAATTTCTTATCGTTAGCATCCCACCTATCCTTAGGTTTAGGAATCTCAGTATCACCAACAATTATAGTGGGGGGTTTATAGCCAGTTTCAATAATATCCCAAACTTCATAATCAACAGAACTGAGATAGATACCCATCCTAACTTTCCAATAAGCATAATCGTTCCCGTTAAACATGGGTGGCCTAGCAATAGATTGCCCCTCAGAAAAAGCATTATTTTGTAGACTCATGACTCTAGAGTTAAAAATACCAGGCTCTGATACCACTTGTAGGATCTAAATTAACCCTAGAGGGGGGGGTGAATAGGGTTATAGCAAATTTTCTTAATTTAAACACAAAAATAAACTGCAGAAATAAATATACTGAAAAGTAAATCACACACAAGATTTACCCAGCTTCGGCAACCCCTGCCTACTACTGCATTCCCAGATTTCTATTAGAATTAAACAGTATCACGCTTACAAACACTCTAACAGACTTGCAAACCCTGCTACCGCCTATAGAGTTTTGCAAACTCGCAACCCCTGCTTACTGAACTAACTCTAAATAGACAATCAGACACAACCTAAAACCTAGGTGGTGATTTACCTAAACTCTTTGATTCGTAGAATAAAAAAAATAATTAAGAACAAAATAGCCCTAAACTAATTAACATTATTAATATAAGTTTATTAACAATATTAATTAAAAACAAAAACCCCCTTTTGTTTTTGAACACCGGCCCACTTCCTTATTTCACCCGATCCTCTTTTTATTCGTTCGTGAGAAATAATGGCGGCTTCGTTCCAGTTAGGGCTTCGTTCCCTTTTGATCCAGTTAGGGCTTCGGCTCTTCGTTGCAATTAGGGCTTCGGTTCTTTGTTGCAATTAGGGCTCTGGTTTCTTCAATTGATCTGTGATTTGTTGCCCTAGCTTGCTTGCAGTTGCTCGATCGAGTTTTGATGGTTGTGAATTCGGTATGTGCTGTCTCCTTTTGCTTTTCTAATTTGATACTTGAACTCGATCGAATTGAAATGCCGATGATGATTAGGGTTTTAATAGGATTTGATTTCCTATTTTTGCGTTCGACTGATTATTTCAAAAAATTGCTTTGGTCGTTCGATTATGTATTGATGCTTGAGATTTCTTTGACTTAATCAAATTCGTATGCACTTGATTCCTTGGTTGACACGGTAGAGAATTCTCGGCTTGAATTTGATTTTGGTTCCGTGACTTTCTCTGACTTGATAAATTTCGTATAATTTGATACTCACGGTTTTGAAGTTGTGATTTCTTGGCTTTGACCTATTTTGTTTACTTGGTTATCACGACAGTGGTTTGCTTTTTGACTTCGGTCACTTGATTTTGACTGTGGTTACTCTGTGCTCCTTTTTGAAAATTGGCTGCTCGATATTGTTGTAATGTGTTGTTTTACCCTGCTGCATATCACTGCATTTGAATTTTGTATGTAAACTTGGATTTGCTTCATTTGAAATTCTAGTGGCTGATCATCTTGCTGTTCACGGCCATTATATCTTTACTGCCATATTTTGCTTCACTGTTGCATTCATTGTCATTCATTTGTGTCTTGTATCAATGCTCGACCATGTTGCATATTGGACATCAATTCATTTCCACTTGATTCTTAATTTGGTTGTTACCTGAGTCACTTGTTCATATTGCCTTTGCACACTTGTTTATATGAACTGCTGTTCCATTGTTGGTCTGTTGCTTTATGTTGCATTGTTCACTGCGTCACTCTTGTAGTTGTAACTGGACATTCTGGCCTTGAACCTGTTGCATACATGACTGCTGTATGGTTGCATATTTGTAAGTTGTTCAGTTTGCATCATGCTTTTGTGCATTTGGATTTTTGGTCGACCCTATCTCCTTGAGTTGCAGTGCTTCATGTTGTATTCATCCCTGCAGCATAACCTGTTGCATTCTTTGATGGTTCATTGGTGCACTTGTACTTGGTCATTGTAGTATGTTGTCACTGAGTTTGAGCATTTGCACATTTGCAGCCTTGGTCTTCATACTGTATTCTCTGTATCATGCTTGTGCATTTCTCTGTTGTATTACTGTACACTGCATAGTGGTCTTCATTGTGATGATTTTGTTGCTCTGACTTATATCACTTGATGTCTTGAGCTTCAACTGTGCTCGAACTCTGTCCATACTTGCCCAGTTTACACAGATGCTCCACTTGTTCATTTTGTTCAAGTGTACTTGTCTTCATTCTGGTTGTTACAGTCCTATGCAGTTCATGGTGCCTTGACTTTGGTTTGTACTGGTGCACTTCTGTTTGCTGAGTTGAATCCAGTTTTAAAACTCGGGTTTTACCTTGTGCTGAGAGTTGTGACTTTTATGCTATTGCACGTGAGTTGAACCCGGCTTTTGTTTGATTTCTGCACACGAGTTGGCGAGGCAGTGCACACGTATACGAATGTACACGTGTGTACTGCAGCCACTTGTAATTACCTGTCCCTGATAAAAAATATCGATATGCACAGATATTGCACAGTCAAAAATGATGACGAACAACCCAAATAACTGAGGCAAACAATGTTTTCAAAATCATCGTTTCTTTCAAATTTCAAAAATATTTCTCTTTCAATTTTACTGCGTTTGAATATTTTTGCAGATTACTCAGATGCTGGATTCAAACCGGATTATAGTTGAAGACAAAAATATGAGTGTGAGCGATATGTAGTAAGGTCGTGATGTAAATGTGATGTGATTGTAATCAAAAGTGTACATGTATAGTGAGAGCATGAAATTGTACTATTTACAATTTGTAATAAATATTTGTTTGAATAAAAAATTTCTGTTTGAATTCAAAATCTGTTTAACTTGTTCTGTTTGAATTCAAATTTGAATTCTGTGTAATTTAATTTTATTCAACAAATATTTATTTAAACTATGAAAAACAAAATAGTACATTACCAAATACATTTATATGAATGTATATATGTTTATTATCATCAAACAAAAAAATCATATAGCGCAAAGCGCATATTCAACACTGATTATAATCTTTCTCCTAAATTCACTTTCAAATTTTCTTCATCTTTGTAAGTTTAAAACCTTTAGGGCTTGCTTAAATAACTTTTTTGGCGATCTCAAATTTTGAATGCCAGATCTAATTAGATGTTGTATATTTCGGTCCATAATGGCTTGCAATTCTTAGGTTATTTTTCAATGGTTAGGTAGATGCTGAAGTTCTTAGATAGTAGCAACTCCAGTTCGTGGAGGATTGACAACTAAAACTGTGAGGCAGAGGGGGTATAGCATTCAGGTGTGTATGTTGCAAAGTTAGGCAATTTGATTTTACAGATTAATTGTTTTTAGTATTTTCCTATTGAAAGAATAAAAATTAATTTCATCTTATAGAATTCATATAATCTTACCAGTACCACATAATATCCATCTTACTATAAACTTCATTGATAATGGGTTGGGATTATGTTAGGAGTTGTATCAATGGATGGTCCACTTACTTTAAAGTTAATATGACTTTGGAGTGAGATACACAGAACGCATTTCAGTACTTCTAATTTTATTTATACTTACGTTACATCGCAATGATTATGAGTAATAAATAGTTATACCTATTTTATAAAGTTAAAAGTTTATTGAAAATGATAATTAATCAAGGGCTAGAAAGCACCGGTGGTAATCATAACCAAACAATACGAGGGTGTAAGCTCATAAGACAACATGGTATTGATAAAATTGTGTTAGTTACTCTAGATAATACACTGTTCTACACAAATAGAGTGATGAAAATTCTACAAGTTTTTGATTGCTCACACCTATTTTCATGATTTTGAAAAGAAAAAAAAAAGTTGATGTTTATCAGTTTGTCCGTTGTTGTTGATGAGCTATGTAAACTGATGTGAGTTGGCTTTTAACTGATTTTATCTCGTATTTTTATGTTTAGGCCTTTGACTTTTCTTATACATAATTTGGATGTCTTTTTTTGTTGCTTGCATCTAGATGTTTGTATATCTCATTCAGACGATTTTTGTGCGTGCAGATATCAATGCATGGAAAAGGCTTATTTTACCAATTTCAACTGACAAATAACTTTGTTTAATACGAATCTAAAGTCTTGAATGAGCGCCTTTACTAACTTTATTATGCAGGTTTTAATGGAGTTTGAGAACCTTAAAAAGTGAGCAGACTTCGTTGGGCAAGAAGATTGTTTATGCCTCATATATGTCTTCAAGTTCAAAGAGTGGATGCATTTCATCTAGCAAATAATAAAGGTATGTTCTTCACCTTAACATGATTGTGGAATGAATGATGCAGTTAGGAGTAGCATACTTGAAGACTATGTCTGTATAAGTTTTAACTTGCTTAGTTAAAACTACATAAAGGAAATGATATATTGCTAAAATTGGTTTCCATGCTTTTTTTACATTATGTTTTCAAAATGAGTATTGGCTTTGTGTTTTCATTTGCATACGTGATTAATTAATATCTACAATTTTTATATGATTTAGGGATTCATCAAAATGATACATATACAACTGCAAAGTTGCTACTTAGATTTCCTATCCAAGCCATATTTTCAGTAATCAGGTTATCATTACTGAAAAATCTTTTGACTCAATTCATTTATCAAGTTGTAAACTTCATTTTTACATATTTTTGAGACTATACAATCACTTGAATCAATGTATGTCCAGGCGAAGGCATCAACCTTTTTGAAGAGTGGATTGAAACAATTTGAGCACCTTATCAAGCAAAGGTTTACGCGAATTACGGAATATCTGCAACGTATGATGTGGTTTCAACATTTTTAGGACAAGGTAATTAGTTACAGTTTCTGGTGACAGTGACACGAATCAAAGGCAACGCGTTTCCTTTTGTGATTAGATCCAGGTCGGACTGTAACTTCAAGTTGCAATCAATTTTAGATTCAAGCACGAGCAAATCCAGACACCGTTTTTGTGAAGAAGATTCACATATCTCGAGGAAGTTTTTGGCACCATTTAAAGGGTGTTATGAACTTCTTCCGTGTACAAATAGGTAATGTACATATGTAATCTCATAATTTTTTTCCATAGTATCTATGTTCCTTAATTATTATAAATTCACAATAAATAATTGTAAACTTGCAAATTTCATATTTATAATGAACAAAATATGATTCTAATTTTAGTTGGACTTAGATTAAAATTGGTTCCAATAGGTTTCCATACCTTTTCTAAATCATGTTCTTCTTTTGAAATTATTTACAGTGGACGATAGTAGCATCACATTACATTGGTATTTTTGTCCTTTTCAGTTATATATACAAAAAAATTATTTGCTTTTCAACCAAGCATTTTGAGTGCTATAAAAATGTATTCTATACTTCACAAATATTTCTAGGAAAAATTGTTTACAATAAGTATGTACTTTATGCATATATAAAATTTATGAAGATGCATGGTGACTGCATGTCATAACATTCTCTTTCTACATTTTATGTAATTCACCTAAAATTGGTTTTATATGCCACAGGAAGCTGATGGAGATGTCTCATGTTTCGTTCTGTGTCTTACAAAGATACAGAAACACACTCTTAAATAATTATTAAATTATTGTTTATTTCTAAGTAATGAAGATACTTCAGTTGTAAATTCTACAAAATACAATAAAAAAGGCACCATAATCAATATTTTCCATCACCATAAAGTTCGTATAATTAATAGGAAAAGAGCTTTACTAATATCTCATAGGTACTATAAAATTCCATATGAAGCAGCAATTGGAACACATAGTTTTGAAACTGATGAAGTATTGATGCGAGATACAGAGCTTTGAGCGGATTTTTATAAACAACAATCATTTTCACAATTGTAAATTTATTTTACATTCATCGTTTTCATGCTTTTTTTATTTGGTTCTAACTTGGTTTCCCATCTTCGTAAATTAAGTAATGAAGGAGCTGCATTTTTTGTTAATAACAGTGGCCAGACATCAGGTTTTATGGCTACGGATGAAACGCTTTAGTTGTTGATGCTATTGCCAATTTCATAAATTGAAGTATAAATTACAGAGATGGCAATAGCTTCCTCAACGATACTACAAAATGTTTAGACAAGGTAGATATCTTCAAATCCTTGGAGAGATCAAAGAAAAGGAATGCATATGCAGTGGGTATATCGAATGTAAGTATGCTACATTATTTTCTTCTGTTATGATATAAATAAAAAGATATGTACATGCTTCAACCATTATTTGATATAATACAAGTCAAATAACTAATTGCATCTGTTAGTAAACGATTATCTGAAGGCATAAAAACAATCGATATTATTCATGCTCTTATTTTTTTTCTGTCAAAATATATGAACAATACATCTGGAAATTTGTCAATGCGTTTTGTGGTGCTTTTTCTACGCAGGTTCATGTGAATCGGAAGAAAAGAGTGGTACTATGGCTAGCATGTAGATATCATGTTTAACAATCTTTGGATGACCTAGATATGTCAGCTCTTGGCTCAAAACTTTGTAATTTTCTATGTTCATATTGGAAGCCAGAAGCATTACATGAATGCTCATTTACTGTTATAACTTAGTATTTTGAAAACTCACCTGAACTTATTGATTGAACTTATTTCTTTGCATCGCATGTCTTATATGTGCATTGATAGTTGCTCCTACATTTCGAACTGCAGTAAATTGTTCTAAGCATAGTTTTTTTTCTTCAATAAATAATATAAGCTTAAGGAATAACTGATATTATACCTTTGGTGCTGTGATTTCTTAATCCACTTCTTTCCATATTTCCTTTATTGGTAGCTATCACCAAATGGTGAATTAGTAACCACTTTGTTCATACTCCACTTCTTACTGCTCTCAGCCAAGTTATTATCATATTAGAGTTTAACTACAAATATTATCTGGATATTAATATCAAAAACCATATTCTAGATATTTCATTACCTGAGTCATTACATCACTTGCACCATATGTGAATACTACACATTATTAGGTCTGTGCACATGTAGCATATGTGAATACTACACATTATTACACATGTGCCATTTCAGTGCTATTTAGTGGTCTTTGGTGTGGTGAGGGAGATTCACCATATTTACATGTCCTAATTTCTTAGAAGCCTCTCTTTTATACTGTTTTATCTGTGTGCTATTAGTATGTAGATCCACCCAATACTATTTTTTTCATTATCTCCATTAAAATACATTATGAGTACTCTCAGTTTATCATATTACCTCTACGTGGTTGCCAAAGTTTATTGGTGAATCATGTTTTATTATTGTTATAATAGTTGCTTTGAATATTCAAATATAGCAAGGTTCTCTCATAGTATATTGAAGAACGAGTTTGCGGACTCATACCATAACAGGTTTTATGTAAATTTTCAAATCTCCATGGATTTGAAATAAGTCGGACAATTTTTGTTTATGCTTTCAGTTTGAACTTAGGAGTGTAAATCTATACGATGTATTTTGCACATTCAATATTTACACCAAAAGAAAATTGATGCTTGAAAAGATAACAATAAAATTTGTGCATGTCCGTTCATACTATTTCAACGTAAACTGAAGTTAACTCACATACTTATTTGTAACGAGCATTAATTATGCATTTGACTAACATTTCAACTGGCATCTTTGTACATGTTTTATAATTGCTTAAATAACAATCATTTTGTTACTCAAACTACTACAGATAAGTACATATAACATTTCCTTTTCATATACGTACAATAGTGATTCTTTGGATAGACAAATGTAGCATTATTCGTACTTAATAAGCCATTCATTACTATGAGTCTGCATTTTTTTGTTGATGAAGCCAAATGCGATAAAGTCATGACTATTACAGTAAAATGATTTTTGTGGGTATTTTTTCCGTGCTATTCCATTGCATACATAAGTTAGCTGACATAATTATTTATATTAACTGTTATCTATGCACATGACTATTATTTTACAGTAAACAATACATTTTGTTTCTGTCAACATATATGAACAATACATCTGCAAATTTGTCGCTACCTTTTCAATTGATTTTGCCAGGCAGGTTCATGGGAATCAGAAGAAAACAATGGTATTAGGTAGCAAAATTCAAATGTATGCTGCTGGGTTAATGGATTTCTATGTTCAATGTATAAATATTTTCCGTTCAATTCTTTTGTGCCGATGCATATTATGTTGTAACTATTTTAAATGTTGGATTTGTAACTTACTTTATTTATTAATAAATTGCTGAATTTTTTTTCGATAGTTTGCTGCCACTATTATGTGTGATGTGCACGTAAATGTGCACATTTTTATCGCCATATTTAATCTATTTAAATTAAATAAATGATCATATTGGGTATTTTAACTTGTTTTAACCAAAATTCACATTAATTCCAAATTGTCACATATTCATCTTCATATAGGGACAAAATTGTCTTTTTTGTGCATTTATTAATTTGTGAAAATTTAATGGAAAATTTCTACGTATTTTGTAGGAATTAAAATTCAAACACAAGTGGCTTCATGAAAATATATGTATGCACAAGGGTGAATGGAACAAATGGAGATGGAAATAATTCAAAGGCATGATAATGGAGGACCCCACCTACCCACCTTTCTTCATGTACAAATTAGAAGCTAATCCACATGCTTATGGCTATTAAATCTTCATGCATACTTAATGGATGATTAGTGGAAGTTAATAGTTACTTGGTGACCACACTTCCTCCAAGGGCATTTTGGGTACTCCCCAAAAATATGCATTAGGGTTTGTAACTTGTATAAATACCCCTTATGTTTCATGTAGTCATCTTCCTCTTAGTTAGTTAGTTTTAGTTTAAAAAAATAAATCAAAGCTCTCTTTCTTTCCATGGCTACTTAGCCATTTCTTCTCTTATGTAATTCTTTTTTTTATGCAATGTTAATTATTGTTTCTTTTTAATTACATGTTCATTTACTTTATGCAAGTAGTGTAGATTTTCCTTTATGCAATTAGAATAGTTATCCATTTCACTTTGCTCTCTTTTCCTTTTCTTTTTCTCTTCTTGTTTAATGTTGTTTTCTACATTTGTTCATATGATAACAAATATGAAAGCTTAATCCCTTCAATTTAGGGGTAATGAAGCTCTCTAATATGTAGATCCAACATTTTGATATTTTGTACTCTCTTTTTGTGCTTTAATGTGAATGTATGAAGTGGTTAACTTGTTGTTTAGCTTTGAATTTGATAGTCTATGTTGTTCATAACAAATAGGCTATGCTTAAACAAACATAACACAAATTGCCTCTTCATCTAAATATGATTATGGCAAAGAAGTGAATGTTGAAATTGAAATTTGATAGCCTATATTTCTAAACAATAGTTAATAGGCTATGCTTAAAATAGATTTTTATTTCAACTTGTTGTCATATTTCATGAGAGTTAAATGTGTATTAGTGGTTGTGTTATAGTTTGATGGTTTATATTGGGCTAATTAATAGCACAAATATACCATACTTATGATAAGCACATCAACTAATTACACTAATGACAAGAAAAGAGAGATCATAACTTCATTTTGTTGATTTATGTGATCTAGAGAGTGGATTTATCTCTAAATTGTTCTCTTAACTCTCATATTTTTATCATTTTCTTTTGCTAGTTTTTGTTAGTTTCTTACATTTTTAGCTAATCACACTTTCAAGTTTGGTTAATTTGATTGAATAGAATTTTAAAATCATCAATTCCCTGCGGATCGACCCGTATTCGCCGCGTGCTACATTCGTACACCGTGCGCTTGCGGTATAAATTTTATTTCAAAATTCGTTCGACGGTTTTCTAAACCGATAAAATTTCCGTTGACGAACAAGTTTTTGGCGCCGTTGCCGGGGAATTGTTTTGATTTTAAATTTTTATTCTTCGAATTATTTTTGTTTAATTTTTGTGTGTTTGTTTTGTGTGTCAATTTTCTTTGGAAAAAAAAACTGTGTGTTTGTTTGTTTTTTGTGTTCATTTGTGTGCTTGTTTTTCTTTTGTTTCCATTTGCATTTGGTGACATACACAAACACATCACAATTTCAAAACAAAAACAAAAACATTTTATTTCTTCTTCATTTACAAATTTCAGTTTGTTTACAATTTTTTTTTCCTCTCTGCCTCACTATTCACTGTGCACAAAGAACCTGCACATACCCCTTTACACAAAACTGTGCCACAACACAGTGCATCAACCATCAACACTGTCATCACAGATAACACCAATTTCCACTCCAGCACTGTGACAGTCATCTTCCCCACTTCATTCACCCTTCCTACTGCAATCAAAAACCCCACCTGATCACAAAATTCCTTTCTGCACCAAACACTACAGCCAATACATACTTCAAACAGCCCATACTCCACATACTTCCTACTGACACTCTACTTTCCTCTACAAACAGCCTGCAACTAGCCATTGCCACTGCTTTGTGCACTGCTGCTGTCAACATCTCCTCACCACTACCCTCCCCAGTATAGTGCTGCCACCATCATAAATACCCCGACATTAGCATCCCACAATCCACTTCAATTCGTTCAACTACAAACTCAAACAATTCAACTGCAGTTCTCTACATCACAAACTTCACCACAGTGCCTTCATCTTCTAAACATCACAAACATCACCATCCCCTTCGTTATCATCATCCAGAACCACCACCTTAAACCAGAAATCAATCGCAACAACCCAAACCCCACTTCGAAACCCACCAACCTCGACTACGACGCCACTTCAAAAGTTACTGCAACTGCCTCGTTCTTCACTGCAATAGCTTCCATCGCAACCTAATCAACTACTACCCAAATTCACGGCTTCACCACCTTAACCCGAATATCGAAACCCAAAAACAACCTGAACCAGCAATTGCGACCAATTCAAACTCTTAGCAACTGCTCCTCCCCCTTACATCACAACCCTCTACCTACTACTTGAATCGCAATCGCCTGCACTCATTCAAACGAACCCGCATCCATAGCCAATCCAAATTGACCTTCCCACCCCTGCATCCAAATCCACCAATCGCCTTTATTTCTCCACCACAATCCTCGGCATCCCTCGACATCACTAGAAATCTTCATCAATCCCCAAATCGAACGCAACTTCAATAAAGAACTGACATCGACATCAATCCTTCGCGTGTGAATTTCATTTGGTTTTCTTTCGAATTGTGAAGTGTGAATTGGGAATTTCGCGTGTGAATTTGATTCGGTTTTCTTACTTCGGAATTTTGCGTGTGAATTTTGAAATTTGCTTGATTCGGTGAAGAAAAATAACTTTTCTATATTAAACTATACATCTTTTAATTGGGCCGGGTTTGCATTTCTTGTGGGTATGGGTTTGAGTTAATTTTTTTTTATTTCTTTTGTTTGGTTTTAAATTGTTTTTGTTTAAATTGCTTTTATAATTTGGGGTGAGTTGAGTTGATTTTAAGTTTTCCTTCAATTTTTTTTTTTTTTTTTTTTTTTTTTAAGTAAAACTTCACTTTTAAGTTTCCTTTACAAAAAAAAAATTAAGCAAAAAAAAAAAAAAAAAAATTGTATATATCCTGTTTTTTTTTTTTTTTTTCAGGCTGCCAAAGCAAAATTTCAAAAGGAGAAGAACTGCTGTCAAAATAATTGCTTCGCTTTGCTTGCCAAAATAAAATAAATTGCCTGCTTGTTATATCTATTGTTTTATTTGTCTTGCATAGTTGGTTGTTTGCATTTGCATTTACAAAAAAAATTAAAAAAAAACAAAAATTTCATTGTAGTTGCATTGTTAATACACGTTTACTTTCTGCTTTGCATTTCATCTTAGATTTTGATTAATAATAACGGTTAGACATCGATAACACTTAATTGTATATTGATAATTTGTCTTCTTTAAACAATTTAATTTCTTGGTGTCTAGGCTACGGCAGTGTAATAACCATTTATAAATATTACGGTGATTCGTAAATATTATAGTGGTTGTTCCTCTGAAGGTACTTAAACCTTCGGCTGCATTGCTACGGTGATTCGTGGTGCACCGATAAATCCTGTCCGTTACCTGGCTGAGAACTATCTTGTTTATCTAAGACAATGTGTGATTATACAATTTTGGGTTAACTTAGGATAAATCATCTGTAATTAACCACTGCATTCATTTAGTTGCATTAGTTCATGCATATCTAAAAACAAAAAACAAAAAAAAATATTCAAAATCCAAAACTAAAAAAAATTGTAAATATTCCTTTTCCTTTGAAATTTTCAAATCCTTTTTCTTTGGAATTTCAAAAATCCAAAAAAATTTAGAAAAACCAAAATCCAAAAAATATATATATAAAACCTTTTCAAAAACAAAGAAAAAAAAATTGAAAAAAAAAACGAAAATCAATTTTCCATTTTGAAAAATAAATTCCACTTGTAAATATTTTTCTTTATAAAAAAAAAACAAAAAAAAAATTCTTGAAAATGTCCGAGTTTCCTCCCTCTTACTCACTTGAATTTAGTTGTGAAAATCAATATAATCCATATGAGTTCACTCCAAATTCGTGTGGATATTTTAACTACAACTATTCTTTAAACGATTTGAATTTTGAACCACAAAATTTTCAGAACGATGACCAACCTTCAAATCTTGAAAATAGTATTTCATCTTTACTTGAAATCGCTACACAACAAAATCAAGAGATAAATGAGTGGTGCAATTCATATTTGTGCTATAACTCGAATCAAGGTTTTCAAAATAATCGAAATTTGAATTCACTTCAAAATTCAAATGATTTCGAGTGTAACCCATGCCAATTCAATTTAGAGTTTCATGATGAATTTCAAAATCAAGACGAAAATATAAACCAATTTTCAAATAATTTTGGCAATGGGAATAGTTTCAATAATGATACGATCGAAAACTTTGGTTATCAACAAATTCAAAATGAAAATTTTCAAATTAATAATCATGAATTTGATTTCGTTGACCAAATGGAAAAAGATAACGGGGATTTATTACTTGAAAAATACAAAAAAATTCGTGAAAATCATAATCAAATCCCAACTTCGGAAGAATCAAATCAACCGTTTATTGAAATTAACGATTCTTGTCCTCAACAAGTCCAAATCGAAAGTTTTCAAGTTAATAATCACAAATTTGACTTTGTTGAACAAATGAATGAAATGTACAACGATCACATGGATTTGGTGTTCGAAACATATTTGAATCAACGTGATAAACATACTCAAATTCCAACATGTGACAAGTCAAGTGATAATCCACCTTTTACCCAAATCGATGATTTTCAAATAACAACTTTCGAAATTGAAAACGAAAATCTTAACGAAGTTGTTGAAAACATGGTAATTGAGTTGGATTTCAATTCTTTTGAGGGTACGGAACCAAATTTAAAATTCGATCTTCCTTTTCTCAGTTTCGAAAATTTGAATACAACAACTTTGGATTTTGAACTTGAGATATGTAATAAAGTTGTTGATAATCCAACAAAGGAAGACGAATTTAATGAACACGAATTTTTTGGACTTTTGGATGACGAGTTGTTAAATTCCGACGGGGAAGATGAAAATCACCATCTTGATTTTGAAATCAATAACTCTGAAAGTGTTTTCAATAATAAACTTGAATTTCAATTTGGTGAAAATAAATGTGAATTTCAACCAATTGTTTTATCAACCACAAAAATCATTGAAAACAAAACAACTCGTTCAATTTTTAATAAAACAAAATTTGTTTTTCCAAATCGACATTCAACTTTGAAATCTTTTACGATTTGGTTTTTCGTGCTTAAACTGTGTCTCACACATTTGACGAGACAAATGAATCGGTCTTTAGAAGACCGTTTCATTTACTTTTTGACCGTATACTTTCTCATCTCTTGTAAATAATAATCTTTCATGTAAATATAGGATTTTCATTTTATTTTTCTCCTTCCACTTGGGTTGACTGTGGGGACACAGTCAAAATCAAGTGTGGGGGAAGACTCATCTTCTTCTTGATTTTTTTTAGGATTAATTTTACATTTTTCTTCCAAAAACTCAAAAAAAAAATCAAAAACAAAAGATGATTTTTTTTTTCTTTTTTTAGCATTTTGATTTATTTTTAAAAGAAACACTATAAGATAAATATATGGTTTTGGTTTATTAAATTGAAATTTTTGGAAATTTATTTGTCTAAACAAAAATAAAAATGAAATTTGATTACAAATAATAATGGTTTAACTAGTATATAGGAAGATTCATACGTGTTAATTATGAAGTATATCCTAATTGAAAATCTTTGTTTTAAAAAGTGGTAGATATAAAGTAAAGGATATAACATTTTTTTTTGTCTTCTAAGTTAAAGGGTGCTAAGATGATTTTGCAAGACTCTTTCTCTCTTTTAAAAAAAAATTAAAAAAATAATAACATCCAAGTATTCACTCTCATTTAAAAGTCATCACGGTTATGCATGGGTGAATTACTTGAAATCTTTGATTATGTGCTTTCATACTAATTTAAAAGTCCTCACGGTTATGTATGTATGGAACACATGTAAAAAAAACAAAAATAATAAAAATCACCTACGGTCGATAGGTGTATGCATGAAAGTGTGTGCACTCGCCAAGCTCTGTACTCCCCTCACATAAGCCCGAAAGGCAGTGCATGGGTGGTATATCTGGCCTCAGTTTACCTGAGCTAGGTGTGTAATTTTTCTTACAAATAATGAGAGAGCAAGCAATTGAAATCCTAGCACTATTTTACTTAGTTGATTTGATTTGTTATTGAAAAGAAATGAAAATACCACTTTGATAAATTTTGATAATCAACTAAGGATACTTTTCATAATTACACTTTGTTATCAACCAAAACAACGAGTTAAACTATCGCCTATTTGTTATGATAACTTGATTTTTGTTGGAAATTTTGACGAGTAAATGACTTAAATTTTCAAGATAATGACCAAACCTATATTTAACTTATTTGTGTCAATTTAAAAATAAATCCTTCATTTGTAAATATTTCAAAAACTCGCATTCATCACTTTGTAAATAAATCTTGCATTTTGTAAATATTTTCATCATGCACTTGGATTTTGTGGGTAGTATCCGCTGAAAACCCTCACGAGACAACACTCGTCCTACTGGGGACACCCAGAGGTTTAACGGCTTGTTGCATACGCTCAATGCAATCGTGCTCCCTACGAAAACGGACTTATCTTAGTTTTTCTTTATTCGAGGACGAATAAAAAGATAAGTGTGGGGGTATTTGATGTGCACGTAAATGTGCACATTTTTATCGCCATATTTAATCTATTTAAATTAAATAAATGATCATATTGGGTATTTTAACTTGTTTTAACCAAAATTCACATTAATTCCAAATTGTCACATATTCATCTTCATATAGGGACAAAATTGTCTTTTTTGTGCATTTATTAATTTGTGAAAATTTAATGGAAAATTTCTACGTATTTTGTAGGAATTAAAATTCAAACACAAGTGGCTTCATGAAAATATATGTATGCACAAGGGTGAATGGAACAAATGGAGATGGAAATAATTCAAAGGCATGATAATGGAGGACCCCACCTACCCACCTTTCTTCATGTACAAATTAGAAGCTAATCCACATGCTTATGGCTATTAAATCTTCATGCATACTTAATGGATGATTAGTGGAAGTTAATAGTTACTTGGTGACCACACTTCCTCCAAGGGCATTTTGGGTACTCCCCAAAAATATGCATTAGGGTTTGTAACTTGTATAAATACCCCTTATGTTTCATGTAGTCATCTTCCTCTTAGTTAGTTAGTTTTAGTTTAAAAAATAAATCAAAGCTCTCTTTCTTTCCATGGCTATTTAGCCATTTCTTCTCTTATGTAATTCTTTTTTTTATGCAATGTTAATTATTGTTTCTTTTTAATTACATGTTCATTTACTTTATGCAAGTAGTGTAGATTTTCCTTTATGCAATTAGAATAGTTATCCATTTCACTTTGCTCTCTTTTCCTTTTCTTTTTCTCTTCTTGTTTAATGTTGTTTTCTACATTTGTTCATATGATAACAAATATGAAAGCTTAATCCCTTCAATTTAGGGGTAATGAAGCTCTCTAATATGTAGATCCAACATTTTGATATTTTGTACTCTCTTTTTGTGCTTTAATGTGAATGTATGAAGTGGTTAACTTGTTGTTTAGCTTTGAATTTGATAGTCTATGTTGTTCATAACAAATAGGCTATGCTTAAACAAACATAACACAAATTGCCTCTTCATCTAAATATGATTATGGCAAAGAAGTGAATGTTGAAATTGAAATTTGATAGCCTATATTTCTAAACAATAGTTAATAGGCTATGCTTAAAATAGATTTTTATTTCAACTTGTTGTCATATTTCATGAGAGTTAAATGTGTATTAGTGGTTGTGTTATAGTTTGATGGTTTATATTGGGCTAATTAATAGCACAAATATACCATACTTATGATAAGCACATCAACTAATTACACTAATGACAAGAAAAGAGAGATCATAACTTCATTTTGTTGATTTATGTGATCTAGAGAGTGGATTTATCTCTAAATTGTTCTCTTAACTCTCATATTTTTATCATTTTCTTTTGCTAGTTTTTGTTAGTTTCTTACATTTTTAGCTAATCACACTTTCAAGTTTGGTTAATTTGATTGAATAGAATTTTAAAATCATCAATTCCCTGCGGATCGACCCGTATTCGCCGCGTGCTACATTCGTACACCGTGCGCTTGCGGTATAAATTTTATTTCAAAATTCGTTCGACGGTTTTCTAAACCGATAGAATTTCCGTTGACGAACAATGTGTTACGGTAGGCATATGTTACTTAAACAAATAACCTTTCAGTTGTCATTGCTATCCATTGCGTGTTGACACATGGTTTTCGTACAAGAGTAGGTCTACTATCTGTTTTTTGTCAGACAAAAAAACAAAAAAGTTAATGACCGAATACAGGGAGGTAATAAACATTACCCATCATTCCACCTGTGGAGAACATAACCACGTCCTTCTATATACAACAACATTTTGTTTTCAACCAATTCACAAAAATGGAATAACCCAATACAGCTACTACTTACTAGCCATCATGCTTGCTGTCAATCATGGCAGGTCCAAAAGCTTTTAAATATTAGCCTACTATATATATAGCATACTATATTTAAATGGATGCACAATCTTTTATGTGCAGCAGCCTATAATATTCAAACACAGCAAAATGTACGTATTCAAGCTGTTCTACTATCTAGGCATGTAAGTAGGAAACCATCCGTAACATCTATCAAACGACCCATTATTTTTGCCAATTTTATTGTCCACTTTTACGTTACAAACTTCAACTTCCTATAATTTAACTACCTACCTCTACATACAGTACCCACTATCTCTTCTCTGTTATACACAAAATATTAAGCTATATATTTTTCATTTGTTATCATGCCTAAGGTAATTGATAATTATTTTATTTTTGTTCGTTACAACGCTTTTATATCTTTTTAAATTTATTCATTATATGTTGCACTATAGGGTAAATCTACAGGGAATAAAACTGATAATTCATTATGCACTCGAAAGCAGCAGCTAAAGCGAGCAGGAAAGCAGCTCTGTGAAGAGTTGGTACAACATTCAAACGCCTTCTCGGTTAACATAGAACCATTCGATCAGTCATCAGAAACTTCCCTGCCTACTGCAGTTAATGTGGAAAACGAAGACAGAGTTTTTAGTGAAACTACTGTTGTGCACGAATCAGAACGAACCATGAATGTTCAAGAATCCAAACTAATTATGGACCAACCTTCCATTATCGATGACTGAGATGAACCATTTGCAAATGCTGTGGTAAACAACAAACTCACATTTTAACTTAATTATCCCTATCCATACATTTATTTCGTGATTCTATCTTTTACAGATTGAATGTTGCAAGAAATTTGACAAATGAAGATCGATATTTTAACATAGCTTCCAACGATTTATGCTGGATGTTTTTTGTTCTCATGCATTTTTATTTCTTTATGTACTGCAATCCCTTACGCATTACTACACAATAAATGTATGTTATAACCTTTTGTTTTCATTTCATATGACTTTTCGTTGTTCACCTTTGCAATAAAACAAAAGCTTTGTGTATGAGCGCTAATGGTGTTTGGGCATTTGTGACTGGATTGCTCATTAGTTATCATCGACTCCGCTCTTACTTTGTCCAATTTTTTCCGGCATCAGAATGTTAAGGTATACACAATAAATAGTAATGTATGCATGATGTGGTGCATAAATATCTACACATCATGAATGATTTACATCATATATGACTCTTGACTGCTTTACTCAAATTTTACTCAGACGTTGTAACAGTTAGATAAATATTAATCTTAAAGTGAAAAAATATGGGTATGGGTCTTTGGTGGTACTACTGGGTATGGATCTTTGGTGGTACTGCACAAACAACAAACAGATAATTTGATCAAAACAAAGTCAACAAATAGAACTACCTATACGGAACTTATACTAAATGTGAATCCAACAAGAAAGCAAAGTAAATTATGCACTAAGAATGACGTAGAATAGACAAGAAATTGTTGTGTCAAACCCACCTTATACACTTTAGCAACTTTCTACATCTTTCATTAATTTTGTTTTACAACTATAAACTGTTGTAATATCGACTCACTAATCTATACATTGTAACTTAAGTTACATGGCCCCGTTCACTGTTCTCCAATTTCACATGACAACACTTTTATTTTAATTTACGCTTTTGTAAACTTTACTTATAACTACCAAATAACATTTAACACATAACTCCACCTTTAACTATGCCACTTAATTTCACTGCCCCATACTGCACGCGGATTCCACAAACATATAAGTCCGCTTGATGTTATCTCTTCTTTCCATTATTCATACATCGAATTCCCACTGTACACACACTATACAATAAACACAACCACTTTCTCTCTCTGACAATTTGTATATTCACTTACAATGGCATTCATTGTGATTGTGATGTCTAAAACTGAAATACGTGGTTAAAGTTCACACTGAAATGTCAACGTAATTATTATCGCAAGCACATACAATAACATGCTATCTTAGCGGAAAAAAATTCTATACATACTCATCATTAAAAACACATACGTATTTACATCGTAATGAACCTTTTTAACAGTTTATCAATGTGCTGATAATACTAAGAAAGTAACAAAGCATGAAAGTTTAAATCAGTTGAAATACAACAGCATTGAAGCATAAAGTACATAATTTTATAAGTCGTGACTAAACTCATTGCGGCAGCATTAAATTTAGCACTGCAATCAACAACCGCCTTTGTTCAATATTATACTGCCCGCCATCTCATATTTCACTCTTGCTACAAGGAGGATACCACTACTTTAGCTTGACTGAAAGTGAGGCTAAAATGCAATCTATTTTTATAACAAAAAATTGTAGCCTTTTTTAACACATTAAAACATATTTTTTTCACCAATTCACTTCAACCTGCAAAATTGTAGCATTTTTTAACACTTAACAACATCTTAGTTTTATTCACCAATTGATTTCAACCTGTAACGGGTACATATTACATTTTATTACTGTGAACATATCATCTTTCATGGATATTGACATGACTAATATGTGATTGATGTATACGTTTTACTTATAGATGAAAATGGAAATCATACATACATTACTACAACTAGGCTGCTGTGTACAACCTTACCCTTGAATTGAAATGGTTGATGAGATCCAGTACTAACGATACTATGCATATTATTGACGGACTCCAAAAATACCTGCTATATTTTCTCATCTCTTACTCATTCAAACCATATGTTACTGTTACTCACACGTTGTCTTTCTTTATATAACTAAATTGTTCAGTTTTATGTTTTCACAATACAATTACTTTCTAAGCTAACCAAACAACCTTATATTGCACTTTATTGAATTGCGTTCATACTGTTCTGTTTATTACTATGGCTGAAATACAAAGAGAACGACGACGTGAGAGTCAACGGTCTAGACGTGCACATGCAAGAGAGCAAACTATTTCAAATAGAAGGACATAATCAGTTGAAAGCTCTCATTTGAGTCAACCAGGTATTTACTTTATTATTACATACCTTCAACTACATCCAAAACAAAATTTCTAAGATTAGAGGGTGTTCATTTGTTGAAGCTAAGATACATATAAATTTTGTTATTATATTAGGAGCACTACATCTTATTTTGTCATTATGTGCTACTGCGAATAATTTTTTGCGCACTTACAACAAAGCTAGAAATCCATGTGAACTTGGTGATTGATTTTACTGATACCTCATGCTTTTGGACATAATTAAAAGCGAATGCCCATTCATACAGAAGTTGTACCTCCTAACGCCCATGTAACATACACATAGGCCTGTACAGATCAATAACTTCATTTGTTTTCTTTTAAAAGTGCATTCTAATCCATATTTACTCAAATGTAAAGTCGTTAAAATATTTTTCTTTTTTTAAACCTAATTCATTGTTGTATGCATTCCCTTGACAGTGTTTAAACCTTGCACTTTTAACGCAAAATGCAAAAAAAAAAACAGTTTTTTTACTGCTACATTTTTGACATCGTTTTCTATATTTTTTTGGATTTGACAAGGTTTGAGATAAAAAGAGACTGTTTATTTTCCTTCGGGTTAAAGTTAAATTTAATTATATTTCAACAGCAAAGTTTGGGAACTTGGACGCACTTCCCACATGCAGAGTTAACTGCGCGCAAACCATCGTTTAAAACTTCATAACTACATCATTATTGGTTAAATGAGGCAGTATACGACGCCCCGTTTCAACGTAAATTTTGGGACTTTTTAAAATTCAAAAATTAGTCTTAGTTTCATATTTTTTATGTTAATTGTCTTTTTTCCAAATAAGGACAGAAATAAATATTGCTGACGATATTTTTTTCTACTAGCATATGTTTTATACTTGCTTAAATAACAGTACGTTTGTTCGGTGAGATGTGTTTTTCATGGAAATTAATACAACTCTTTTGAAAGTACATATATAAACAAGGAATACAACTCTTTTGACAGTACATATATAAACAACGTGACTTCCATTTCAAACAAAAAGAATCTTATTTGCTATCAACATATAATTATTAAATCATGATGAAATGCCACCCCGGTTATTTGCTACAAAAATAAACCAACTGTCTGCTTGCTTGATATTATCAAAGTATGTGCTATGTAATTAATGTTTGAGTATTTAATCTTTGCCTTCGAACATACTTTTTCCCTATCAAGTAGTTTTTAATTCATTATTTTTGTTCCAAACGTTATTATTACCCTTTTGTCTCAGCTAATAAAGTTTTAACTAATAAAGTTTTAACTGGCTTATTTGACATCAACATATAATATATATAAAAGGTTAGAATTTACGTAACATGCAACTTTTATCAACTTTTCGAATTCATCTAACTCGTTTCTTTCATCAACTTTTATCAACTGTTCAACATTTACATATGGTACCTTTTACAAAGCAAGTTGACTATGATTTTTGACATGACCAGGCTGTGTGAATTTATATGACATTTCAATTTTTTTCATGTAAATGTACTACGTACGTTTTTTGCTCAGAGCGAAAGTATTCGCTATTTTTTTTATGAATGGTGTATGATGCTTTAGTAGTAATATATTAAGTTTGCGTTATTATGTTCAACAGATCCCAATACGTTTGTACTATTTATATGCAGAGAGTACTTCAAACATTGAAAACATTAGGTTGCGTGAATATTACACCGTCCACTTTTAGATTCTCAGTGGGTAACCTCAACTTTTTTTAATAGCCTGTCAATAAACGTTGCTCACCATTCTGCGACCATAACTGTTGCACGTCTTCCTGTCCAATTAAAATCTTTTTTCGTCCAGTAGCATTTTCCATTTTTCCTAGCTCTCACAGCATATGTGCATATGTGTTACACAGTTTTTCCTTCGCACTGAAGTCTGATCTATTAGTGACAGTCATCTTAAGTCTAAAAATCGTTTCTGTTTGTTACTGTTCTGTAGCTGTTTTACAGAACGTATTCTGTCATTTGCTAAAGTAGAATTAATCGTTATTGCATTATGAATATTATTGCATATGCGTCATTTACTGTTTCAACCACTCACTTTCTCATTTCATTTCTAATGTTGTAATTCTACTCATTCCTATGTTGGTAATAATTTAGGATCATCTGAATATGAAGAACAAAGGATACGTCGATCCACTTTCATTACAAGCTATAACAGTGGTCGAAACTTTATTGCTACATAGTATTTTCACAAGCACATGCTATCTTCTCCTACGTACTGCCCATTTTGCGGCTCAAATATATTCTTTCATGAGACGTTAGAGATTTGCTGTAAGAATGGTAAAATTACCATTCAAAGACCAACAACACCTCAACAGATATTAGATTTGTATATTGATCAAACCGAACATGGTATGCATTTTAGAAGTAACATAAGATCGTATAACAATGCTTTTTCTTTTACGTTGATGGGTGCTAACATTGATCAGAGCTTAGCAAATGTAACAAATGGAGTTTATTCATATCATTCACAAGGCTCCGTATATCATAACATCGGTAGTTCTTTACCTATGGATGGAATGAGACCAAGATATTTGCAATTATATATTTATGATACTGACCACGAGATTGAAAATAGACAACATGATAATGCAGCAATGAGGCCAGACCTACTTTTGACACTAAAACATATTTTAGATGTCCACAATCCTTTCGTACAAGTATTTCGACATTTGAGCTAGCGGGATGATATACAAAATTGTAGAATAAGAATAAAAGAGCTTGCAGTAAATAAACACATTCATGCGCTACCAACTGCATCACAAGTAGCAGGTATAATTGTCGGAGATGAAGAAGATACCAATTTGAATAATAGGGATATTATAGTTCAAACAAGAAGTGGAAATTTACAAAGAGTTCAAGATACTGCAGGGTTTTATGATCCATTACAATATCCACTTTTACTACCATACGGTGAACATGGATGGGATCTACACATACATGACAATGGAGTCACAACAATAAGCTGTAGAGCTTATTATTCTCATCTTTTGCAGGTGAATAACATACCAATTACCTCCACTTACTTTTATTTTTTTTAATCATTATTGATTTGTTTATGTGTTATATACGACCAATGGAGATGTCACTACTTTTGCACGGCGGTCGCCTACTGCAGCAGTATGTGGTAGACAATTACGTTAAAATAGAAACTATGAGACTAAGGTACCTCCGAAATAATCAAGATACTATAAGAGCTGAATTATATCAAGGTTTGCAGGATGCTCTTGCTTCTGGAGAGACGTCTGTCGGTTAGTACTAATTCATAAACAATTATTTATTATGTTTCTGTAACTTCACATTCCAAATTACATGCTGTAACTTTATTTCATTTTACTACAACCTTTAGAAAATGTTGGTGTTCGAAAAATTCTTCCATCATCTCACACCTGTAGTCCTCGAGATATGCATAATCGATATCAAGATGCAATGGCAATAGTGCGAAGGTATGAAAAACCTGATTTATTTATTACTGTCACATGTAATGCTAAGTGGTTGGAGATTACACAAGAACTATTACCCGGTCATCAAGCCCAAGATAGACCCGATTTAACAACAAGGATATTTCGTGCTAAATTAGAACAACTAAAACACGACTTATATGAAAAAGGCGTATTAGGTAAAGTCATTGCGCATGTGCACGTCATTGAGTTTCAAAAGAGAGGTCTACCTCATTCACATATGTTAATTATTCTACATGAAAATGATAAGATTAACAACCCTGACGATTATGATGCTTTAGTGAGAGCTGAAATCCCAGATAAAGATTTAGAACCGGAATTACTTGATGTAGTTATAAAACAAATGGTTCATACTCCATGTGGTCGTTTTAATGCTAATGCCACGTGCATGAAAAATAATCAATGTAAGAAAGTATTTCCAAAGTCTTTTGCACCTACAACTCTACAAGGAAGTGATTCGTATCCAATTTATAGAAGACGTGACAATGGAGTAAAAGTACAAAGAGGTGGACAAATAATTGACAATCGCTGGGACGTTCCTTATAATCCTTATTTACTACTAAAATATGATTGTCATATAAATGTTGAAATTTTCTCAAGTATTACATCTGTGAAATATTTATACAAATATGTTTATAAAGGGTCGGATCGTGTTTCTGTAAACGTATCTTCTAACGCAAATGAAGCGGATGAAATTTCAGTTTGCTAACGCTAGATGGATTTGTGCACCTGAGTCAATATGGCGAATATTTAACTTTGCGCTAAGTTCTATTTCTCCTTCTGTTATAGGACTAAAAATACATCTTCCAAATAGACAACAGCTACAATTTACTGCAAACGAAAACTTAGAAACTATTTTGACTGATGAACATAGATCTAAAACAATGCTTACTGAATTTTTCACTAAGAATATTAACGATGTCAATGCACGTCAATACTTATACTATGAATTTCTTGAAAAATATTGGTGGGAATATAAACAAAAAGAATGGATACGTAGACGAAACAATCGTAAGGTAATTGGTCGAATTTATACGGTATCTCCTACAGAAGGCGATCGATTTTATTTACGATTACTTTTAAACCATGTTAGAGGTCCGACATCTTTTACGCACTTACTTACCGTTAACGGAACTCAGTATAACACCTTTAAAGAAGCCGCTGAACATAGAGGTTTGTTTGAAAATGATAATAGTATTAAGGAATGTTTACAAGATGCTTCAAACACACACATGCCCACCGCTTTAAGAAGATTGTTTGTCACAATTTTAGTGTATTGCGAGCCTTGCATTGTGCGAGAACTATAGGATGAGTTTTTACCACATTTAATTGAAGATTATCCTTCTACGCATACTAATAACCAAAATAATATATATCTAATAACCCGATGTCTTTTCGACCTTAATAACCTCCTAAACCAATATAACAAAACAATTTTTGACTATGATATCCCTCATAACAATCTACAGAGATACCACAAACTGATATAGATTCTATAAATAAGTTAAACGCAGAACAAAATGAAGCATTTCAACTGATCATGCATTCGGTAAAAGAAAAAACAAATTCAATATATTTCATAGACGGTCCAGGAGGTACAGGAAAAACTTATCTTTATAGAGCAATTTTAGCCCATATACGAATCCAAGGCCTTATTGCTATTGCGGTTGCTA
This sequence comes from Allium cepa, assembly GCA_030765085.1. Classification (NCBI taxonomy): domain Eukaryota; kingdom Viridiplantae; phylum Streptophyta; class Magnoliopsida; order Asparagales; family Amaryllidaceae; genus Allium; species Allium cepa. Next base: position 612,590,650 of record CM060934.1, read on the forward strand.
CCTCTGGAATTGCTTCTCTCGCATTGCCTGGAGGTCGCACTGCGCACTCCAGATTTAAAATTCCTATCAACTTGGATTCTTCGTCAACATGTTACATTCCTAAACAATCTGATAATGCAAAACTATTGCGTTTGGCCACTGTTATATTATGGGATGAAGCAACAATGGCTCATCGCTATGCATTTGAAGCCTTAGATAGAACATTAAGGGACCTAACAGGTGTACATACTCCATTTGGTGGGAAGATTATTATACTAGGTGGTGATTTTAGACAAGTACTACCCATTGTTGCAAAAGGTACTAGAGCTCAAATAGTCGATTCATGTATTGTACGATCATATTTGTGGACAAGTGTCCATGTACTTCATTTAACACAAAATATGCGAGCGAGAAACGATCAATCATTTGCCGAATTACTTTTACGTATTGGAAATGGAACAGAACCTTATGTACAAGATGATCTTATTAAACTCCCAGATGATATTGTTATACCCAACACCAATACAAATTCTCTATGTCATTTAATTGATGAAGTCTTCCCTACACTCCATGAAAATTTAGGAAACACTGATTATATAATGAATAGAGCAATATTAACACCAAAAAATGAAACAACGGATGATATAAATAATACAATCATACATATGTTTCCAGGACAAGAACATATTTATTATTCTTTTGATAGAGTTGACGATGATAGTACTACTTTGTACCAGCCAGAATTTCTAAACTCGCTTGCTTTAGGTGGCTTTCCACCACATAAAATAACACTTAAAGTAGGATCACCAATAATGTTACTTAGAAATATAGACCTAAAAATTGGATTCTGTAATGGTACAAGATTAATATACCGTATCTTCCATAGAAATCTCATTGATGCAGAAATTACAGTTGGTCATTATCGTGGTACAAGGGTATTCATTTCACGTATCCCCCTAAAGCCTTCTGAAAATATTAACATGCCTTTTAACTTCATTCGCAAACAATTTCCAATTAAATTATCGTTTGCTTTAACAATTAATAGATCACAAGGACAAACCATTCCTCATGTTGGAATTTATCTTCCAGAGCACGTTTTTAGTCATGGTCAACTATATGTGGCGTTATCCAAAGGAGTTGCACGAAACTCAACAAAGATTTTAGTAGAAAAAGGTAAAATTCCACGTAACAATGGAACTCACACTAGAAATGTAGTGTACAAAGATGTTTTATTGTCGTGTAATCAAAACTTAAACTAATTACTATTAAGATTATCTTTTCCACCAAAATTTTTCAATATTCACTATTCATTTTCAACATATCACTGAGTACTGTCCTTCTGCATTTACCAAAGTAACTTCATCATTTCACTTATATTCCAGTTCCTCGTTATACCCATGTATTAATTTATGCTCAAATTTGAAACTTTCGTTTACATCAAATATATAACAACCATAATTTTACATTTTTACAATCATTACAAAAACATGTATCACATAAACTAATCCCTAAAAAAATGTTTTTAACTCCGCTATCACCTATTACTTACCGATGCCGGTCTCAAGCCCGGATAAAGGAGGAGAGAAAAATTTTTCCAAACAAAGAGGTAATAATGTAGTCATGCAGGAATAGCAGCAAAATAATAGTCTGAGTATTCAATCTTAACCCATAAGCTTATGCAGCTGTATGACAATACATTTTTTGTATGCACTACTTTATATTAACAAAAATTTAACTCACGGTTGTCTTCGTACACGTCCAACGGACGTGCCATCCATACTGGTATGTATAGATATAAATGGATTATAATTCAAGTTTGAATTTGAATTTAAATTTTAAATTTAATGTCTTAGAAAAATAATTTTCATTTGAAAACATAAATGTTTAATTTATTTAATGTAAAAGAAATTGTTAAAAACATTTTTCTTTTAACATTGTATATACAAATAAACAGGAAATGTATTTACTAATAAAGTGAATATGATGTAGAATTTATTTAAAAATTCTTTTATCTTTGTAAATATACAAGTGTTAAGCATGTATGAGAAAGATGGTGTGAAAATGAACAAGTGTAATAATCTCATAATTAGATTCAACAAGTGTCATTTTGTTTTAAGAAAATGTATAAAAATAAGAAACAAATATACATAAACTTCCTACTCTCTCTCTCTCTTTTCTTTTACATTATTTCCAAAAGACAAAAGTCTGTAAATTTTCCAAAGCCAGGAAGAAAATTCTCAAAGAAAATAAAAGAGCAAAAAAAAAAATCTGTAAGCAAACCTGGAGAAGAAAAAGTAATCAAAAACAAAAATCAAAAGCTAAACAAGCTTCATTACAAATTCAACACAGCAAAATCAATCCAGAAATCAAGCAAATTCAATACTTTTCAACAAAAACAAGAGAGCAGGAATTCAAACTTAAATCTGTAAACAAACATCAACATGCTTCAACTAACAAATCCAGTTTCATCATCAGTTCAGCAGATCAAACTCAGGATATTAAAGAACACAATCAATTTCCAAAAACCAAAAGCCCTCTGTCCTCAGGCATCAATGTGAGTAAACTCTTTGATCATGACTCTGGCTTGATTGTTTGAGAAATCATGTTGAAGTATGACTGAAAACTTTGTGTGTGCATGTATATTTATACATGAACTTGTTATATGCATGTCTGTTGATCAGGATATAAACCCTGTTCTAGGTTCAGGGGTTTAAATTCCTGTATAAAATCCAATTTCTTTTTCTCCCGATCATCATTCGGCCTTAGGATTTAAATAAGATAGTTTTGTCCAAACATGTTTCAAGTTTTTAAAATTAATTTAAGCAAAAGGAAATCAGGGTTTTCACTGGAAATGGAAAATACAGGGAAAATTCAAAATGCATTGAAATTCAAACATCATAAATTTTAGTTTCAAATATATCATCTGAATAGCTTTCGAAAACAAAGATTTTTAAAGTTGAAACCATATTTTTTATTACATATTCACTGATAAATTTGGGAATGATCGAATTTGGGGTTTTTGCCGAATTCTGGTCATCGGCATGATGATGATGGTCGAGGTTGAGGATGGAGGTGGCTGAAGTGATATAGGTTCGGGGAAAAATACTCAAAAAAATTTATTTGTTTGGTGATGGCCGTGCGACGTTCATCTAGGGCTTTAACCCTTATTTTGGTCGAAGCAGAAAACAAGTTTACCGTTGTTTCGTCAGACCACCGGAGTTGATCGCTCCGGTGGGGATATCGGCGTATGATGAAGACGAAGCTTCAATTAGATTTTCATGGCCTCTGATTGCCAGAGGTGGGAGGACGAGGCGTTTTCTGGTGGTCTGGTTCTGGTTCTAGTTTGGGTTAGCATGCTCGATCGCGAATTCGTCTATATTCTAGGTACCTGGGTGCTCGTATGACCCATACGAACTATTGCTGATATGTGGAAGGTGGTGGCGTCAGTCGAAGTTCGTCAGCGTCGTCGTGCATGTGCACGGCACCAAAGTGTCTGTCAGTTAGTTGTTATGTGGAAGGAGATGTTCGACTCGAAGTACCACTCGGGGTTCAGGGTTGATGACTCGAAACTTGGGTCGAGAAATTCTAGTTATACATCGGGTCATTTTAAAACTTAAACAATTTTTTTAAAACTGAAGCTATCAGGACATTTTGAGGAGAACTCGAAGCGAACAGGTGTTTTCCTCAGGGAACACTCGAAGCAACTCGAGAGTAATAGCGTTCTAGTTTAAACTTTAAAAATTTAAGTCAAATTGTTTTCCAAATTTATTCTTTTCAAATGAATAATTTTTGTTAAGTTGTAAATTGTACTTTAAGGTTTTAAAATAAAATATTTTAAATCATTTAAGTTAAGAATGTTTTAAAACTTATAATTTTAAAAAAATTATTTTAAATAAAAATTTAACAAAGTAATTAAGGAGATAATTAAATGTTTTACCTTATCAACTTCATTTAAAAGTTAATTAATTTATATTGCTAATGATGATTAACAATTAATGATTTATAATTACTTAACAAATAATTCATAATTAATTAAAGGATAATTAATTTATAATTAAGGATAAATTAATTAGGCTAATTAATTAAGAAATAATTAATTAACAAGTAATTAAGATTTAATTAATTAAGGATTTAATTAACAAGTAATTAAGTTTTAATTAATTAATAATTAAGGATTTAATTAACAAGTAATTAAGTTTTAATTAATTAATAATTAGGGATTTAATTAAAAAGTAATTAAGTTTTAATTAATTAATGATGAAGGATTTAATTAACAAGTAATTAAGTTTTAATTAATTAATGATTAAGGATTTAATTAACAAGTAATTAAGTTTTAATTAATTAATAATTAACGTGTGACGCCCCACCTCTATACCCACGCTAGCCAAGAACACTACGGTGTAGTGCTGTCAACTAGCACGGAGAATAAGGCTGTTGAGGAGCGGCCATCAATAGTTGGCCTTACACTAGTATTGGTTATCTCGATAGGAGTGACATATATATATATATTCTTTCATTTTTCATCTCTGATTTATTTTCTCCCATCGAAATACCCCAATTCCAGTATAAAACGAACTACGATGGTTCATAATAGTTTAGAACAGTAAATATAAAATAATAACACAGATAAATTTAAATGCGGAACACAGATAAAACAGATGCTCTCATATATACAATAACTGATGTCAGTTACAATACATTTGACACGGTACATATGATACAACTACAACAGTCGACTCAGGAAGTTACATATACAAGTACATTAACGTATACAATATACATGAATACATATCTTCCTATACAATCATACATACTACTACAAATAACGACGACTACTCCAAAAGATATGAAAGAACTTCATAGCTCTAGCAGCAACCCAAAGCAGAATATCTACAACCTGAAATACTCGGTCTGACCCGAGTATTAAATTCAAAAGAAAATAATACTCGGGTCAGTCTAATTCAAACTCAGTTATTAGTGCACAGAAGCAATAATAATCAAATAATGAATAGACGACAGTAATTAAACCAAATAAGAATGCAATTCAGAATATTGAATTGAAATAAACAGAACAGTTCAAACCATTGAAATATCAATTAAAATATTAAGATGAGTAGGGCTGCAGTACACGCACGCGTGTACTGCCTCGCCACTACAGCACATGAACTACGCAAAAGATTAATAAATCAAAACAAAATAGAATATCACAAAACCATACCGTGTGGCTGCAGTTCACGCTTGCGTGCACTGCCTTGCCACTATAGTGACGATGTACCCAATGAATACCGTGTGGCTGTAGTTCACGCTTGCGTGCACTGCCTTGCCACTACAGTGATGATGTACCCAATGAAAATTCACAACCAAACACAAGATCAAACCCGAGTCATCGGATTCAACTCAAGTGTAATTCGAAAATCAATCCAAATGCACATGGCAGTGACATGATGAAACAGTGCTAACAAACAAATAATGGCAGTGGTACCAACATGAAGACACAGTGGAATAAGGTGACAGCAAGAGAGAGATATGGCCAAAATATATGAAACTGCTCATATACTCGAGCAACAGAGGCAAAATGCACCAAAACCGACAGCAAGCATATAGGATAATCAAAGTCTACAAGAATGCATATAAATGCAAACAAATGCAAAGTCTAATGAATGCAACAGTGACTCAAAACATATGCAGTGAAGAGGGAATGCTCGAGTTATACCAGATTCAGGTATACACATGAGAAGCGTACGGCCAATACGAGTAACCATGAACCTGTTTCAGCAAAACCAAAACTGGGTGTAACACAATGTTACAACACACATGAACATACATGCTATAAAACATCACACATATATACAATTATACATACATATGTGTGTACATGAAAATCAGTGCATATTTACATGTCAACAGGTGGAACAAAGATCAGACTAACCAGTTAAACAGTGCAGGTTCTAGTCTTAACAAAGAACTGCAGTGCAAAATAATGCCCAATGAAACAGACATAAAAAAAATCAAATTAGCCAATATGATTAAAGAAACAAGTCCAGCAACGACCAAGAACAAGGCACAGTGCAGTTTCAATGCTGCAAGGCTCGAGTATATATATGAATACACATATATGGTGACACAGCAGTATGTTGAAGCAAGCGAGTTTCAAAACTCGAAGTCAAGTGATCAAAAATCAAGTTTAAAAAGTCAGGATCATACATGAATTGCAACACACAACAAAATTCACGTTACTGCCCCTTTGTCAATTAGAGCAACAAATTGAATGTCAAAGCAAGAATGCTTTGTGATCAATATATGTACATGTGATAAAATATATTCATGTAAAAGATATCAAACCATTGTACAGGCATGTACAGTCAATAAAATAAAAATCAAAGCATGTACAGGCAATGAAATAAAATCAAAGCAAAAGTGCCTAAAAGGTGTGTTTTTCAGAACTTCTTTCTGAGAGGACGGTTGAGTATTTTGAAACTTAAAAAGGGTGTTTTACAAGTTCCCTTTATTTTAAGTGCACAAGGACAAGGATGAAAAAAGAAAAGGGAAGAGAGAATTGCACCAAAAGCAGGTTCACCAAGTAAGAGCTGACAACTACTTGTTGATGGCAAATTCTATTGAGAGACCATAAATAATCAATATTCCCCAAGTTTTACTTTGTCTATATGAAACATAATCACTATCCATACTTTTCAGTAAAATTACAATTTCATACCTTCCTCTTCAGCTTTTTTTTTTCTTTTCAAAGAGACTCCCTGAACATAGATCCCAACTCGACAAATTCAACCTGGTATGCTCGGGTGATCTTTTTATTTATAGTAATTTGTGTTTAGCATTCTGTTATTTTATTATTGATTTATTGTTACTTTAAGTATAATGAGGCAATGATGAAATCGACGCCGTGAAAATCAGTAAGCAAGTATCACTAAACATACGAATTCAAGCAAAACCTTAGTCTGGAAGAACAAAACCACGAAAACACGAAATCGAACCAAGACAGGAAAAATCAGTAACATCAAAATAAAGTTGAACGACCTAAACACGGGCTTAAGGATGAATTAGATGTGAGAATTTCTCACCTTGTCGACAAATTGAAGGAGCAGCCGATTGTCGAAGCGAGCAACGCGAGCACCACAAGAGACGAGCACGATCGAGTAGCGACGGCCACCACAATTCCAAGCCCTAATTTGGAGAAGAGGACGAACGAGACCGCCTCCATTTTCTTCGTTCGATTTTATTTAGGTTTACGAACGAATAATGGAAAATGAGAAAGAGGGGATCGGGTTTAAGTCGAAGAAAAAGTAAAGGGAGATTGTGGGCTGGGTTGAAAATTTGAAATGAGTTGCGATTTGATTAAGTTTTATAATTTAATACTTTGGGCTGAAATGGGAGAGGCAGTTTGGTTGGGCTGGTTTATATTTAATAAATAATTTAGTTAAGGGAGATTGCTTAATTTAGTTTAGCGTTTAGCTTGTTTGTTTAATAGTAAGTGCAATTTGATTGTTATAATAATTATTCACACTTTCTGATAGCATTGTTCTTAATTCACAGGTACGCTATGGAAAACCAAGTAAACACTACAGAGATCGAACGTTTATCAACAAACTACTGACTTTATAACCATTTGTAATTTAAATTTTAAAAACTTCAATTTGAAAATTGACGAAAATATCGGGTTGTTACATAACGGTTAATTGACTAATAATTAATTAATAATTAAGGATTAATTAATTTAAAATTAAGGGTAATTCATCATTAATTAAAGTAATTAATGAGAAATAATTATGTGATTAATTGATTATAATCACACTGTTAATTCATCTCATTGTTAGATGATTAATTATTTGCCTTGAGCTGTTTGATACCCCTGTTTGTGATTATGATACTGTGTGATGTGAATTGCTTTGTGCTAAATGGTGATTTGTGATTTGTTTCTGTGTGAATGTGAAAACCCATTGGCCCGTAAAACAACAATTGAATTTCGATGCGATAAGGAGTCGGATTCCAGTTGGATATCCGAAACACACATCGAACCCTGAATGTGAATTTTTGCGATTGATATATCCACGTGTTTTTATAATTAGCGCTCACTATTCGGTTTAGCCGAGAGAGGACCTTTGTGTCATATAACCCATTCTGAATATGTGATGCAACGAAATGGATAGCATTTGAAGATGGTGGTGAAGACCGGGCGTCTTCGAGAATGATAGGATAACCTGTCGAATGACTCTGTATTGAGTTGCTCCGGTATAGAGATCTCCACAAGTGATGGGAAGTACGATCGGAATTGTGGATGCCCGAATTGCAAGGACTTCTTTAGAAGTGCCTTCGGTTCTGTTCGATCTTGGAACAGACTCATATGGTTGTATGTCTGATATTACATTTTGAGATATAAAGCTGATTTCTTTACATTTCTGTTGATGGCGGAGAATTTATTCTCTTAGCTTAACACCCTTCTCTGAGACGTACGAGCTCAAAGGTCCTGTAGTTGAAGGTTATTAGTGATATACTCCCAATCTGGTAGTGTGGCATGCTAAGTGTTGTTGATCATTTGTTGATCGAAGCATGGCTTTTGTGAAAAGCATAGCTTTGTGGACGAGACTTCGTCGAACCTCACAACACGATAATGGTCGAAACAGGAATGTTGCGGCAAGGTTTTTAGGGGTAGCACCCCTAGGGTATGTCCATTTTCTTCTGGATAAGAGGTGATATCATGGTATGTGTGATATCCCGGAATTTTGGCAATATAAATTTAATAATCTGTGTTAAAAATTAAATTGATTTGATAATTTTTGTTAATAAAATTTAACAAGTAATTTACAACCTCTTTTATAAATTTATTTAAGGTAATTAAAAATGTTATTTTCAAATAATTGATATGTGTACTGTTTTTATTTATAATTATAATGGTTTTATTCTTTAAAATTATTATCTATACAAAACTATGTATTTAAAACTAATTAATTAAGTTTAAAACTTTTATTAACACTTTAATTTTAAATACAAATTATTTAAAAGGACATGCATAAGTATATAAAAGCCTAATTTAACATGTGTTAGATGTTTAGACAAGAAAGTTAACAAGTGTTCATATTTTATACAAGTGTCAAATTTTAATTTTAATTTTCTTTGATTTTTAGTAAATCATAAATTTAGTTATATAAGCTTGCCATCTTCCATCCTTTTTCTTTTTCTCATTTTTATTTCTAAGCAAACAAAAGAAATTCTCAACTGAAACATTTTCTCTAAAAACAAATCTGAGAAAAATTTGCAAACCATTATTTTCAAAACCAAATCAGTAATCACTCCTCATAAAATAAAACTTGCATTTTTCTCATTTCTTTCTTTTTCTCAACTTCATTCCAAAACAAAGAAATCTTTCAACTAAAAGAAAACAAAAAACAATCCTCCTATCAAAATACAAAGCATTTTCAAGTATGCAAACCTGTAATCATTCTTGTAATTTATTATAGCAAAGATCCTTGTAGTATTCTCAAAAACAAAAACATGCAACAATCTGTTTTAAAAAGGCCTGCAAAATCGAACTCTTCATCCTCATATCCAAACAAATCATTCCCTGTTCTAATTCAAACTGCATTCTTCAATCCCTGTAAACCAACATGCAAATCTGAAATCCCTGAAACATTTTTCTGCATGAAAAAAAAAACCTGTATATTTCCAAAGCTTAAACCTGCATTTCCCTCTTCAAAAAAAATCTGGAAATTAAGCAAGAAAATCCGCATTCTTCAAAATTTGGAAATTAGCCACTGCATTCTCTTGTAAGCTGAAGCATGCATGCAAGTTTGTAATTAATCAAGGGGCAAAGGCATTTTAAAAGCATCAAAGCAACTCTAGTTTAAAAACAGAAGCATTCAAGTCAAAGGTTTTAAAAGCAAAAAGGGGTTTCAGTTTTCAAAGCATTTTCAAAATGGCTGTCTTCTATTTATAAGGTGAATAACTCCAATTTTTAAAATTTAAGTAGGTAAAATTGGGTTGCATGCTAGTTAATTTGCGATGAATGTGTATTGTATGATATCTGCTATGAATATATATATATATATATATATATATATATATATGAATATATATGTGTGCATGCTTGTTTACTTGTAGCATCTCTGTTTCTTTGATTTCAAGCTTCTGTTTGATTTAAAAACCACTATCTCTTGTTTTAATCTTGGTTTGTATTTAAGACTTAAAACAAAATATGTTTGTTTCATCATAAACTTCAGTTTAAAATTTTACTTAAGTTAGAAAAATATGGTAATGTCTTTGGGACTATAAACAGATGATCAAACATTTAAATTAGTGAAAATTCAAATTTAGTAATTCTCGGATTCAGGATTATAAATCAAATCCCTAATCTAAAATATGAATTTTAAAACTATAATCCTAATTTTTAGATTAAGGTGGAAGGTGCATTTCTGGTTTAACCGGAAATTGGTCATTAGGAAGATTCTGGTGATCTATGGGTTCGAATGGTTTGAATTTCCTCCTGGAGGTGGAGGAGGGATCAGGGATGAGGGGAAAATTATCATATTGGGTTGCATTTCATTTTGGAGTTTGTAATTGTGATTTGCAGTTTTGAACCCTAGTTTTACTGGGCTAGATAAATTCAATCATTTCGGCCATTGTAGTTGATCGAGTTCAACCATAATTTGGGTATTGGTAGATGGTGAGTTGTCGAAGACTTCGCCATAGTTTCGAAGGCGATCGTGGTCGGAGTTTCAAATGGGAAGCGCTGACAGGTTTGGATTGAGGTGGGCACTACCTGTTCCAGGTTTTGGGAATTTTTATCTCCTTTTGATTTCGAGCATGAATCGAGGGAATTGGTGTGAAGATGGTGTGAGGTGATGAAGGTCGACTATGGGGAGGTTGCGAAGATGATCAAGGATGGTCGGCGTCGCCATATATGTGCACGGTGACATGTTATTTTCCCTGATGAGTTGGGATTGTTGCGGCTGTAGCATACTCGTGCTTGTCCTGGGTGATTCGAGTTTTAGCTCGAAGGAGATTAGGATGTGACTCGAAGTCGTTGTTGGGTAGGCTCGAGTATATTACATTGTTCCAGATTTTAAAATAAAACGGAACATGTTCTGTTCTTCTTTTTAAAGATTTTAATGAAAAGTTTAAATGTAAACAAAAATTTAAACTAAGTTTAAAACCTGTGTTTGAATCTGAATTCAAGCAGTTAGAATCTATATTTTAAAATAATTTAAATTTTGAATTTAAATTTGGTTTTAACAACCTTTGAGTGTTTAAGTATATTTGGTTTGAATTTAAACAGAAGTTTAAATTGTAAAGTAGAAATTTAAAATAAGTTTAAATCCAGTTTTAAAAATCTAGAATTTGGTTTGAATTTCAGTTTTTAAAATAAAATAAGTTTTTAAATTTAATTTGTTTTAACTATTTTAGAAATGGTTAAATAATTTGAATTTTAAAATGAAGATTTGAAATGTAAGGAAAGCTTTTAAAGATTTAAGTTAAAATTGGAATAAGGTTTAAAATCTGTATTTCGGTTTTGAAATTAAAGGAAAATTTTAAATTGAACTTGTTTTTAAATAACTTGGAATGTTTAAAGTATATTTTAAACTAATTGAATTTAAAGATGAATTTGGTTTAAATTCTTTTAAAAAAAACTTGTTTCTAAAATGAATATATCTTTAACATATGAGATAAAAAGGATTTGAATTATTTTTAAACTTTGTTTAGATAAATTTGTATTCATTTTAAAATCTTAAATTTTAAAATGAAGTTTAAATGAAATTTAAAGTTAAACTGAAAATAAATTGTGTTTAAATACTTTAATTAAGTAAGGAATGTTTATCTTAAAGATAAATAAATTTAATGATTTGGATTCATTAAATTGTTAAGATGAATAATTAATTATTTAATTAATTAATGATATGGATAATTAATTAAGTAATTAAGAGATTTTAAATTAATTAATTAAGACTTGAGATTAATTAATTAAGGTTAATTAATTTGTAATTAAGGATTATTAATTAAATTTAATTAATGATTTAAGATTAATTAATCAAGTAATAAAGCATTAATTAAGTTACAGTTAACACTTGATTAATTTAATAATTAGAGGTTAATTAATGGACTGTTAATGTTTAATTAATTTGTAATCAATAATGATTAAAATAAGTTAATTACTTTAGAAAAATAATTAATGAATTGTTAATAGTTAATGAAGGTTATTAACTAAGGATTATTTAATAATTAATTAATGTGATAAATTTTAATAATTAATTAGGTTAATTAATTTAAAGGTAATCATTTGTATAAATTGTGTAAGTATAATTACTTAATGGAAGTAATTAAGGAATTAATTACTCATTGTAATTAATTGAAATTAATCTGATTAGTTTAAGCTAGTTAATTCAGTTTAATTAACTTAAAACAATCACTTAATGATTTAATAAGTAAATTACTTAGGTAAGTAATTAATGGATAGTTACTAGATGTAATTAATTGAATAAGTGATTTATTTATGAGAGAAATTTGGATTAGATTACCTTGTATAATTAATCAAGGGATAAGTTAGAGATAATTAATTAAGGAGTAATTAATTTATTTGATGAAGTAATTAAGGGTAGTTAATTACTGATGTTATTAATCAAGGGTGATTAGTAATTATGGTTAGTAATTAATTAATGAAATAATTAAAGTTTAATTACCGTACTGGGTTAAGGATAATTAATTTGTGGAATTAATTAAGGGTTAATTACTTAAATGTAATTAAAGGATAAATAGAATGATATTGGAAGCCTTTGATTAATTGTTATTTCTAATATGTGGTTGTTGATGTTATGTGATAAGATATATTTAATTTAAATTGTGATGATGTGGTTATCTATTGATGATGAATTATGTGACATCCTGTATTTATAATTGAATTGTATTTCACTTGAATAATTTAAGTTAAGATGATATTGGTTTCGAAGAGACCGGAGTCGGGAATTAGTAAATACTCGAAACCACTTCGATTCTTTATAAATTGCTAGGTGAAATCAATAAGCTGGAATGGAATGATTTAAGTGAATTAGACCATTTAATCTAAGTTTAGTACTTAGAAATTGGTGAGTGAAATAAATGATGTCGATAACAATTTGTGAAATTGTAATTGATACAAGTTACCCGGGTTATATATAAGTTGTATGCTTTGAAATTTATGTTAGATGGGTTTACTCACGCTGGTATCCAGCCTGACCCGGGTGTTACTTTGATGTAATGCTCGGGTTAGACCGAGTATTACATATTTTCAGGTAAGGACGTTCTTGAGCACAGGAGGCGAGCTGGATGGTAGAAGCATATGGGGTATTTCCGCTGTGATATATTATAGTTTATCTAGGACAGGTTTTTTTAAACTGTCTAGTGTTGTGTAATGGTTGTAACTCTGATGTATAAAAATATAAGTGTAAAGATACAGTTCTTCTTTGTAAAACTATTATTTATGTGATATTATAATTTATTCGCTGCGAATGTGAGATTCTGAGTTTGATTTTTCTGTTTTCTTCTTCTTTCTCTTTCTTCTTTTCACTAACTATCTGGATTTTTCGGGATCAAAATTTCCGGGTCGTTACAGTATGGAGCCCAGATATTTATCTGTGTGGTTGTTGCTTTCAGTTGGTGAATCCCGGGATAAAGGTTGGTAATGACTGGGGATGTCTTACTTGTAGGTGTTACCTAGTTGTAGAGGTAACCCGGCCTTGTGTTGGTAGGGAACCAGTTTGGTTCTTGGGGGCGTCCCTCCAGAGGCGTCACATTTTTAAGGAAGTTCCTTAGCCTGACCATTTGTTGCAAATCCAATTATCAATACGAACCCAGTATGGTTTTAGTTGTATAACCTACCATTTACTTATGGTGGTCACCGCTGTTTAGATTGTAGTTATAGTAGGCATAAAATAATGGTTGTATGCTGGCTAAGATTAATATTATATTTTTGAAATGGTATTCCACACTATGTACTAGTAATAATATCAATGAATTTTCTCGTATCAAGCATGTTTGACTATCATAAGAAGAAATCTCCTCCAATTCTACGATTGCATTGTGTTGTGGCGGTAGGTCTTATGGTAGTTTCGTTTTCCAAAAGCATGCACAAATTTCTTTTATAAAAGAGGACTTCCTAGGAGGTCACCGATCATAGTACTACTCTTGCCCAAGCTTTCTTATTTTCGGAGTTCTGATGGGATCCGATGCTTTAGTGCTGGTATTTTTAAAAAAGAAATTATAATTTTTAATTAAGTTACAATTAAGCACTTAATTAATCTTTAATTACTTGATTAATTAATTAATTCCTAATCATTAATTAAAAATCTAATCTTATCTAATTACTGATCCTTAATTACAATTTAATTATTACTTAATTAATTAACTTAAACCTTAATTAATTAATTTAAAAATCTTACTAAATTAATTAATCCAAATCATTAATTAATTAAATTAATTAATTATCCATTTTAATTACCCTAATAATTTAATGAATCACTAATCATTAAATCTTAATTAATTTTATGATAAAAACATTTCTTACTTATGACAAAATTGACATTAACAAAAACATTTGAAAATATTTTACTTTTGAATTTACTTTCAAATTCCATTTCAAACTAAAATTTAAAATGAATACAAATTTAAATTTTAACAAAGCTTAAGAACAAATTCAAAAACCTTTTAAATCTCATATCAAAGAAATACTTATCTTATAAAAGAAACTTAAAAGTGTTAAAACCAAATTCATTTTTAAATTCAAACCATTAAAAAATATACTTCAACATTTAAAGTTGTTAAAACAATTTAAATTTTAAAAAACTTATTTATCTCCAAACTAAGATACAAACTAAATTTGAATCCAGATTTAAAACTTTGTTTAAAACTTTGTTTAAATCTTTACTTTCAAATTTTAAAATCATTTTAAAATTTGAACAGACAGGTTTAAAAGAAAACCTGTAACCATAAAACTACCCGAGCCACCCATCAATTACTTCGAGTCCAACCTAAAAAACTTCGAGTTAAACACTCGAATTATTCAAGTACAAATCCTCTAATTACTTTATTAATTAATTAACTATAATTAATTTACATTAATCCTTAATTAATTACCTCCATTAATCAACCTCAATTAATCATCGAAAGTATTTACTATGCTGGCTAAGATTAATATTATATTTTTGAAATGGTTTTCCATACTATGCACTAGTAATATCAATGAATTTTCTTATATCAAGCCGGTTTGACTATCATAAGAAGAAATCTCCTCCAACTCTGCGATCGCATTGTGTGTGTGGCGGGAGCTCTTATGGTAGTTTCATTTTCCAAAAGCATGAACGAATTTCTTTTATAAACTGTTTTTGTACAAATAACTGTTTTGTTTACTCATACCAGTCCCATGACTAATCCGGTGTTTATTGTTTCCTTCCTAAACTCTAGATGCCAATAATTTCCACATGGGCAGCCTAGAAGCAGGTTATCCGTGTTTTGGAGTAGCTTGGAATCTTTTGAAGTCTTTTGGAAGCTGTCAGATTTTGGAAAGCTTTTGGCCTTGGAAATCTTTCGAAGTGTTTAAAGTTTTTATAGGATCGTCTCAAAGTCGAAGTATGTTGGAATTCTCTTGAGGTTGAGACAAATGTGTTATCGCTTTGTTGTTGTATCTTGTATCTAAACTCCGATGATTGTAACCAAATATTGTGTTGGTGTTGTATTTATGATGTTGATATGTGATATTTGTTTTGTTTCCGCTGTTTATATTCATCTAATGTTGTTATAAGTTCCATCTGAACTGAAGTTCGACATATGAACTTCCGACAGTCGAATAAAAGTGAGGTATTTGATGTTGATTTCAATCGCTGGATTTCGGGTCGTGACAAATGGATCTTTCATCGAATTCCGAGTCTGTGCCTCGAAAGGCTATTTTTAATTATCGATTTAAATGATAAAATTCTAAAACTGAACATAATACTTTCAAACTCAAATTTAAAACTTTCATTTTCTTCAGTATTATCAATATGAATTTTACAAGCCTTTAAATTATTTTTAATAGACTTAAAAACCAAGATTTCATATCCTACCCAATTTCCAACTATTAAATTCAACAATTTAATTATCCAATAATTAGTTGTATTTGAAATTCAAGTTAAGAATTAACTTTTAAATATTTAAAATAAACTAAATATCCCAATTTCAAATATCCAAAATTCCGGGTCGTCATACCTCTCCTCTATTATCATTGATATATGCGTGAGTATATGTAAGTGTGTGTCTACATATATATATATATATATATAGTGTACATGCCGTATATATATACTGCGGTTGTATGGCATTTTATCTGAGCCTTTATACAGTTGTTCTACCAAATATCCACAAAACTAATGTATGTATGTATCGCATATATATATATATATATATATATATATATATATTTGTCTTCATCTTATTCTCGTGCTAAATCAAAATTTTCTTGTCGTAGCTATTTGTTGTGTCGTATCTGTGTTAGTGCTTTTCAAAGCCTTGAAAGGTGAGAAATCACTCACGATCAATATTCTTATGCTTATTAAATTGATTTCATAGGAAAGGACAATGTAAAATGTGTTGTTAATATGAATTGCAAATTTTTAACTGTTAAATATGACATGTTGTTTTGTTAAATTGATCACTTCTGAAAATTTACACCAATATATGTTAATCGATTTTTTTATATAATTGTTATTGATCGCATATGCCAGAAATTGTTATGTTATTGTTCTCACTCTGCAAGTTCCCTTAGCTTTAGGAATCGCTATAGGTTGAAATGATACATTTTCGAATGGACTTTAGAATATGGAAAAATTCGTTAGGAGTTGAAATGATAAACCCGAGCGATTTTCAGTTATTATTGAAATTTGGGATTGCAGGTTGATAATATGAACCCATAAATTTAAACTATTACGAATTGAAATAACAAATATCCGTATCACTTGACCATAGGATAGAAACTTCTATATGGACATCGTTGGTCTATTTTTGAAAATGATTTCCAAATATTTGAACGAAAATGTATGAGTTTGATTCCAGTATTCTATTTTATTAGTGCAAAATTTATAACCTTAAAGGTTGATTTTGAGAAAAATATTTTGAGTTTAATTTAAAAGTAATTTGTAAAATTTTACTTATAGTTGTATTTTCTAAAAAATACAAAATAAGATTTTAAAATAGATAAATAAAAAGTTTAATTTATTTTAATTGTATAAAATAAATTTTATTTAATATATATTATTGTAAAAGGTCCATTTAATTTATTTAACATAATATATTATTTAAACAGGTTGTAATTTTATTTAAAAAGAGATACATTCAGAACTTAATAATTTGGAAATGATTTATAACTTGTCTTAACAAAAGTGATTAAAGGAATACTTTAAAGATTAAATAATGTAACAATTGATTATTCGTTTTGATTTAAATTTACTTGAGATTTTTATCTAAATATTTATAAAGTAATTTTATAAATGACCACTGTATGAAATAAGTATTTGGTTGTTGAAGAGACCGGGATCGGATATTATCATACTCTCTGCAAATACCGAAAACCACTTTAACAACTGTGTACGTGATGGAGATTTTTGAACGAAGTAGGATGGTTTGGAGAACGATTATGTATGGTATTTACATAGCCCTGGATCCCGTGATTCAACTTGATGTGGCTAAAACAGGAGCTATACCAGGCCAAGTGGGGTCATTCCCCCTATCGGACACATTTCTTCGAAATCTTATCTATTGCTTTTATGATTCGATTTGGTGTGCACACCTTTGATTTGGAGTGTGTATTGAGGTGGGCGGTAGTAGCTACTATGTGTCACCACCAGTCCGGTAGTGCAATTGGTATATCTACCCTGGCATTGCCTTGTGTGCCTTGTCACATGCCTAATCGCGCCTTCTACGAGTTTGGTTTGTATTGTACCTATCGAGTGCCCTCTAATAGCCTCTAGTCTATGAAGTAGTTACGGTACTGTATAAACTATGGGAATATATAAAATGTGTTAAGGGGGATTTGGATATCGCCTTAATGCTATTTTGATACTTTACTTTATTGAAGACATTATATAAGTAGTGTATTGTACTATGTATGTAGATAGTTTATCAGATCCTTAAAGGATGGAATCCCAACATTCCTTTGAGTTATATTGCATTTACTTGATATTTCACTTGAACTTGATTTATCTGCATAAGAATGTAAATCATGATTTGAGTGTTTTGTTTTGCTTTACGCTCGGGTCAGCCTAAGTGTCACAGCTCAGAAACTCATCTATTGAAGCTTGGAGTTCGCTTGGAAGACCTATCTTATCTATTTCAACTTTATGTTTATTTCTGTCATTTTTAGTTATATGTCTCAGACTTGTCATTTTCTTTATACTAGAGACTTCTGTGTATTGGGATTTCTTATGTGTTCTGTTCCAGACTATGTTATTTCTGAAGTAGGTTTATGAACCACTATTTATCTTTCCACTGTTTGTTGTAAACTCCGTGTCTGTGATTCTGTAATTAATTTATTTCCTATATATGCTAATTTATGCCAAATAGATATATTAACAATCTGTTATTTGGAGCAATTCAAGTCTGACATGTCGGTTTGAATGGTCTGAAATCGCAGGTCGTTACAAATTTCAACCCTGAAATTTTACCACAACACTAACCCTAGAAAAAAAACCAACCCTGGGATACCTAACTGTTAGTCCCTGAGAAGATGGTTTTGATGACAACAACCTTAGATTAAGATTATAAAATATAAATACTAACATTTTTAGATATATATGTATATGCAGGATTTAACCATGTAGGTACCAAGAATGAAGACCGTACAATATAGAGATTCAAGACTGAAGATATCAAGATTGAAGACCCATGAGTATCAAGATTATCAAGAGTTCAAGATTTCAATAATGTTAAAACTCCTAGAAAAGCACTGACATCTTAAAATCCATTTTATTTGTGGAATGGAATCCACTTCGAGCTCGTTAAAGGGATGGAACCCTAAGTAGGATGGAACCTACGAAAAATCTAGTAGAACATTGTTTTGTATCCACTAACTTTTATTCGAATGTTTTACAAAATTATATCTTGTTTTCAAAATGATTTCAAAATCTTCCTTTTAAAAGAATCAAAAACATCTATCCTGGTTTTAAAATACTTTTAGCCTCAAAATAATCTTTATCTTCAACATCAAATTATCCCTGGTTTTAAACTATCTTTTAATTATAGTATACTTAACTTTTAATATTTATACTTAGATTTAAATATATAACAAAATTTTATATATACAAAGTATTATTCTCTATACATATTTATGTATTTTAACTATAGTTAAGTATATTTATAAAGTTTAAAATAGTTTTAATACAAGATAGAAGTGATTTTCAAACAAAAATAAATTACCACAAATACCATAGGCCTGTCGACAACCCCAACATACCCTTGTCGACAAGGTGGCAGTTTATTTCAAACTTTTGAATTTCAAAGGAAGGTCTATTCGTCATATCCTTTCAGGAATGGACATGGCTGTTGTTCTACTATAAATAGGGGTTGTTTTAGACGAATTTATATTCATATTTTCTTTGATTTCACTCCTCTTCTTCTTCCATATTTCTTTATATACATTTTTACCATTACTCTGCCGAAATCACCATTGAATCTAACTAGATCCTCTCTGGTTTGATTCTCTATCACTATCTCAACAAGATCCCAGTGCTATTCAGAGTTATAGGCTTCTTTGTAATTAATTGAGTGAGAAAAGGTGTGATTGTAGCCTGTGAAATCAATCAAGCGAGAAAAGGTGTGATTGTAGCCAAGGAAATCAATTGGGTGAACTTGTTGCCTATAAAATCAAGTATCTCTACCCATAGGATTGTGAATCTGGAGTGGTGTACCTCGTGGCCTTGAAATCGAGGGTGTAATTGTAAGAATTGATTTTCAAAGGAAATCTGTACTTGTGTTACGGGACTAGATGTAGGGTAACTCCGAACCAGTATAAAATCTGGTGTGTTCTTTCCTTTATTGCTTTTACTTTATTTCTGCATCTGTGTTTGTTTCTGTGATCATATCTGTGTCTGAATATTGCATACATTTGTGTTCAGATTAATATAAACTCAAAAGAAATTAGTAATTCCTTAAAACACTATTCACCTCCCCCCTCTAGTGTTAGTTCTAGCCTTAAGATCCGTAATCCGCATTTCCCACATTTGGTATCAGAGCAAGGTTTTCAAAGTTTCTTAATATGATTTTTGAAAAAGCTTTTAAAATGGCTATGTTTAAAAAAACTTGTTAATATAGTTTAGAAATATTCGGATCATCGTTGTCTCATGAGTCTGCATATAATCAATATTCAAATTCAAGTGTCTATCAAAATTTTATGATGTGCAGGAAACATGTTTTATGGTTGTTAAGGAATCAATCCATAATGGACAAATTGTGCAGATCAAAAAGAATAAATGGATACTCGATAGTGGATGCTCTAGACACATGACTGGTAATCTAAATATGCTGAATGATATAATTTCCAAATCGGAGGATTGGTTAACTTTGGAGACAACTCAAAAGGATATGTGATTGGCATCGGCAAAGTTGGTAACTCTGAAACTCCTATTATTACTAATGTTTTGCTAGTTAAGAATCTGAAACATAATCTGCTAAGTATTAGTCAACTTTGCGATAAACGATATAAAATTAAAGTTGAAAAAGATAAGTGTCACATTGAAGATAATAATTCAACCATAATATTTAAGGGAATTAGGAAAAAGAATATTTATATTCTTAGTATGAAAGTTTCAAATGATAACCTGTGTCTTTTGGCGAATACAAGTGACCCTTGGATTTGGCATAAGAGATTTGGGCATTTGGATTTCAAACTCTTATCTAGACTGTCAAAACTTGATCTAGTAAAAGGTCTCCTTAAAATGAATTTTAAAGTAGATAGTTTATGTGATGCATGTCAATTAAGAAAACTAAGAAAAGTTCCTTTAAATTAAAAGATATGATTTCAACTTCAAATCCTCTTGAATTACTTCATCTTTTATTTGGTCCATCTCAAATTCAGTCAATAAATCATAGTAAATAAGTTTTTGTAATTGTAGATGATTATTCTAGATTTACATGGACAATACTTTTAAAACATAAAAGTGATACTTTTGAATGTTTTAAAAACTTTATAAAAAGGATTCAAAATCAACTTTCTTTAAAAATTATAACCATCCATAGTGATCACAGTGGTGAATTTGAAAACGAAAAGTTTAAGGAATTCTGTAATAAAAAGGGAATAACTCACAATTTTTCATTTCCAAGAACTCCACAACAAAATGGAGTAGTAGAACGTAAAAATAGGACGATTCAAGAGTGTGCGAGAAGTATGCTTTCAGATAGTAAATTACCAAAATATTTTTGGGCAGAAGCAGTTGCTACCACCTATTTTATTTTAAATAGAATTTTAATTACACCTTTAACTGATAAGACATCTTATGAACTTCTACACACAAAGAAACCTAAGGTATCTTATTTTAGAATTTTTGAAAGTAAATGTTTTATTTTAAATACAAAAGATAACTTAGATAAATTTGATCCTAAATCCGACAATGGTATCTTTGTCGGATATTCTAATAGAAGTAAAGTATAAAGAGTGTTTAATTTAAGAACTAACACCATCGAAGAAACAATGCATGTTTCATTCGATGAAAGTCTCAAAAATTTTGAAGATACAAATGATGAAGAGGATTTAATCACTCAAAATCAAGAGTCAACTGAAATTAATAATGAAATTAATCGTCCTAGTAAAAAGATTAAACTTTTAAAAGACCATCCTATAGAAAATATACTAGGAGATATGCAATCAGTTGTTACAACTAGAAATCAACTAAATAAAATGAGCAATGTAGCCTTTATATCAACTATTGAACCTAAAAATCCAAAAGAAGCATCAACTATGATACATGGATTTTGGCTATGCAAGAAGAACTGAATCAATTCACTAGAAATAATGTTTAGGAACTTGTTCCTAGACCTGAAAATAAAACTATAATTGGAACAAAATGGGTTTATAAAGTAAAATGAATGAACAAGGTGAGGTTGTTAGAAATAAAGCTCGGTTAGTCGCTCAAGGTTATTGTCAAGAAGAAGGAATAGATTCTGATGAAACCTTTGCTCTCGTAGCAAGATTAGAAGCCATTAGGATTCTACTTGCTTTCGCAAATCATAATAATTTCAAATTATATCAAATGGATGTTAAAAGTGCCTTTTAAAATGGATTTGTAAAAGAGGAAGTATATGTTGAACAACCACCACTTTTTAAAAATGAAAAATTACCAAATCATGTTTACAAACTTAAGAAAGCTCTATATGGTCTAAAACAAGCTCCTAGAGCCTGGTATGATAGACTAAGATCTTACGTATTACAATCAAACTTTGAAATTGGTAAAGTAGATAATACTCTTTTTATTAAAAGAAATAAAAATGATATTCAACTAGTACAAGTTTACGTTGATGATATCATTTTCGGATCAACTAATTTTGAAATGAATAAAGAATTTTCTGAAATAATGACAAAAGATTTGAGATGAGTCATATGGGTGAATTAAACTACTTTCTAGGATTGCAAATAAAACAATTAGATAATGATATTTTTATAATTCAAGAAAAATATGCTAAAGACCTAGTCAGTAAATTTGGTTTGACTACTGCAAGTGGAAAACCTACTCCCATGGCAACCAATGAGTACCTAACTAAAGAAGATCTCTCGAAAGATGTAGATCAAAAATTATATAGAGGAATGATTGGATCACTACTTTATATCACTGCTAGTAGACCTGATATCATGCATAGTGTTTGTCTTTGTGCAAGATATCAATCCCAACCTAAAGAGACCCACTTAAAAGCTGTAAAACGTATCATAAGATATGTTAAACACATATTTGATTATGTCTTATTTTATCCTAAAAATAATTCTTTTGAATTAATATCTTACTGTGATGCTGATTATGCTGGTTGTAAATCAGATCGAAAAAGTACAAGTAGAACTTGTCACTTTTTGGGGCATTCTCTGATTTCCTGGTTTAGTAATAAGAAAAAAACAGTTTCTTTATCAACAACTGAAGTAGAGTATATTTCTGCTGCTTTGGCTTGTTCTCAAGGAATATATATGCAACAAACTTTAAAAGATTTTGGTCTAAATATCTCAAAATCGCCAATTTATTGTGATAATACTAGTGCAATAAATTTATCCAAAAATTCTGCTCATCATGCTCGAACTAAACATATTAATATCAGACAACATTTTCTCAGGGATAATATAAGTAAGGAAGTAATTACCCTCGATCATATCAATTCCGAGAACCAAATTGTTGTCTTATCAAAACCCTTAAATGAATCTATATTTACTAAATTAAGAAGAGAATTAGGTATTTGTTCAATAACTGAAATATAGAATATAAATAACAAAGTATAATTAAGAATTAAATTAAAATAAATCAAATAGTAAAAATATAGGTACCATGTCGACAACCCTCCCTTGCCCCTGTCGGCATGTAATGATTTTTTTCTTTTGAAATTTTCCCATCAAAATTCAAATAAGCGGTTATATATTCTTCTTATTTCGAAATTTTGTTCATTCTTTCTGTCCTTTCTCTGATGTATCTTCTGAAAACAATAAAACAATGGCCTCCTCTTCCAAATCAAATAAAAAATCAACCTTTTCGTTCCCTTCTCCTTCTACTGGACCATTTCAACGAACTACGCTTGCACGAATGATGAAAATGGAGGATTTCTTGAAGGATGCACTGCAACTAATGACCGAAATTCAAGTAGTGCAACTCAGAATGGTCAAAGAACAAGAACGACAAGGCAAAATCCTTAGAAATTTGCAAAAGTTTCTAATGGACAATCACGCTAATCCGATCTTGATTAATGAAGAATCTTCAGGAGATCAAGTGCAAGAGGACAGCGAGGAAGAAGAAGAAGAAGCCCTCATGGAAGAAGAGCACGTTGAGGATGACGACAAAGTTGTTTGCGTTGGCGAAGTTTGCTTTGACAAGGATGGAAATCTAGTCGAACAACGTGGAAATTTCTGTTTCCACTACCCAAATTGCTCGATTCATATATCTCCCATTTTCAAGGGGACACATTAGTTACTTTTCTCTCTTTCTTATTGTTATATGTTGCAAATGTAAATATAACAATATATAATTAATAAATGATTTGTGTTCTTATATTTGATTTCTCACATTATCACTATTATAACTATTATCATATATGGATTATTAGTTAGGATTGTTAGTAATTAAGGACTAAGTTTTAGTTTTAGAATTAATTGTTGATTATTTATGATAACACTATTATTATAATCACATGTCATATAGTATTAGATTAAGGGGGAGTTATATAGCTTGGAGTTAGTTTTTGTTGATGATAAAGGGAGAGAAGTATAAAATAGGATAGTTAGGCGTAGATTAAGGGAGAGTTATTAGTTTTAGGGGGAGTTATTAGGATAGAAGTAATATTTTATAAACAAAGGTTGTCATCATCAAAAAGGGGAGATTGTTAGTCCTTGAGAAGATGGTTTTGATGATAACAACCTTAAAATAAGATTATAAAATATAAATACTAACATTATAGTTTAGATATATATGTATATGTAGGATTTATCCATGTAGGTACCAAGAACGAAGACTGTACAATATAGAGATTCAAGAATGAAGATATCAAGATTCATGAGTATCAAGATTATCAAGAGTTCAAGATTTCAATAATATGTAATTTAGTTTGGAATTTTGTTAAAACTCCTAGAAAAGCACTGACATCTTAAAATCCATTTTATTCGTGGAATGGAATCCACTTCGAGCTCGTTAAAGGGATGGAACTGTGACGACCCAGAATTTCAATTTAAATTGGAATATTTAATTGATTTTAAATATTTAAAAAGTTAATTTTTAACTTGAATTCAAATATTATTATTTATAGCAATTATGTTATTGGATTTAATAAACTGAAATTGGGTGAATTATTTAATCTTCAGTTTTAAGCCTATTAAAAATAATTTAAGGGTTTGTAAAATTTATATCGATAATACTGAAGATAGTAATAGTGTTAAAATTGAATTTAAAGGTGATTTGTTCAGTTTTAAAAATATATCGTTTAAATCGATATTTAAAAATAGCCTTCCGAGGCACAGTCTCGGATTATGACGAAACCAGTTTCGTTGGATACATAATATTGTATTATTATCAGGTTTCAATTTTCGTAGTATTTCGAGTTGTTGTGTGAGCATACGATATGTAAACGCGTTGAAATTTTTATCAAAAATTTAATATAATAACCGGGTCCAAAAAGCTATCTTCTCCATACGATCGATTTAGGAATCGAAACCTTTTCCCTTGCGTTCGGAATAGGGGTATAACGTTATAAATGCCTAGCGATACGCCTCGATAGGAGTTTGTAATTTTAAGCTACGTAAATCGAGACGATTTAAATCTAGATTTTTAAATATAAAATATTCTTCTTTGACTGGTCAATTTACCTTGACATCAAAACTTTTTTGTATCACTACAGCAAGTTGGGCTAAACACGTTTCCATCATGTCGTGTCCCCCTATTCTTTCTTTTTATATTGCAAATTGGTTCATAGAATGGGGAACGAAAAATAATAATCGATCAATTGAGGTAATATAATCAAATTTCATTTAGATGAAAACCCTTCTCTGTTTCATAAACGATATTAAATATTTAATGGCTTCTCCTCTATCATTCTTTACCTCGTCTCAAATTACTAATCATGTGAGCCGAATCGTTTTCAATCCAAACGACTTTAGGGCCGATTTTTTTTGGGGATTCGCAAACCATTTCCTAGTCGCGACGTTGTCGCGATCGCCAGGGCAGAGGGGTGCTGTCGCGATCTTCTAAGGGCTTCACGCTAGTATGGGGAAGGTGTTTTTCGATCGGAGTTAGAGGGAAAACACGGCCGTGACGTTGGAAGCGTGAAACTAGGGTTGTGATTCAGGCTTGATTTACAGATCGATGTGGGAATTAGAGGTTGGATTTGAGTTCATGGTGGATGAGAGCATCGACGACCAAATATTGTAAGGTCTGATCGCCTATTGGAAGTCGCAACATTATACGGCCACGTTTGAACACGTGTAGGCCGATTTCTTAGGAGGGGCTCGTGATGCCAGGTTGTAAGCGACGAATTTTTTGATGTCGAGCGGCGTTATCTGGAGGGAGGCGACGCTCGAACAAGGAGGCGGTGTTGCGATAAATGGCAGAGGATGATGATAGTTCGGCGACGTGAAGGTGTGCGACCAAGGTTATTGAGCGGTGTTCAATGGTGATGCGAAGAAAAGTGGAGATGGAAGTCGCGCGAGGCATGGAAGCAGCGAGGTATAACTGACCTCAGTTTTACTTTATTTTATCAAATAAAGTATGTGTATACATATACACATACAGTTTTAAATTAAATAAATAGATAAATAATGTATAACAGTAAGTTTTGTAAACAGTTGATTTCTATATATATACAGAAATTAATTACAGTAAATGAAATCTCAAATGGTTAAGCAGTTTTGAATTTTAAGTTGTTTTTAATTTAATTTAAATGTATATAAGGAGTCAGAATATATATGCATATTTTCACTTACTAGCTTAACTTTAAAATAATGTTTTGTGGAGATAGATTTGTTTAATAAACTTATTCAATTATTTTAGTTGCTAAAAATATTTTTATTAAAGGGAAATCGGTTTAATATAAGATTTTTAGTTTAAAATAAATTCATTGGTTAGTTAAATTTATAAATGGGAATTTAATTGTTCGGTTATTTCGAATATTAATAAATCATATAAATTGTTTATTCTAGGTCAAACATCAGGAAATCCAAGGCAATATTGAAGTGGGTTGCAAATAAAAAGCAAAGGTGAGTTAATCTCACTCAAGTGGTTTTTTTATTTAAATTTAAGTGGTTAAATTTAAATGATTGGTTAAATGGTTGAATTGAATTGACGTGCTATATTATATATTGTAGTATATATATAATATATATTGGAGTGATTGATTTCCCGCATTATATAGCGGATGAGACCCTATGCGCCGCATAATAGCGGATGATATTATATAAATCCCTTATACCACGATATTTCACCTCGAAGTGGAATTGGTATTGTGCTAACGTCTGTGAATGCAGGAAAACAGGTTGGAGGGATCCAACTAGATTCCTCAAAATTATTTAAACTGTTTAATATTCTATGTTATAATATTTGATATTCTGTGATGAATTATATTGATAATTGGAATATTGGATTTAAAAATGAATTTGGCTTTAAATTTCTTTAAACTTATTTTATAAAATGAGTAATTAATTTAATTAATGAAGTAAATAAAAAGGTAGTTAATTACTGGTTGAGATTAATCAAGAGTGATTAATATTTGTGGTTTAATTAATGATTAATTACTTAATGTAATTAATTTAGAATAGGATAAATTAAAATGTAATTAGAAATCATTAATTTATATAATTCGGGATCGGGTTTGCTATATTACAGCATGATAGGGGGTTCTCGCTTCGCGTTAGGTGGCAAACGGGAGACTCTTACCCCTACATGTCCCCGGTGGTAGTATAAGGCCTTTTGAGGTTGGTTGCGAGTCGAGAGGCTGGCCGTAAAAGCAAACATGAGGCACCAATGTAAGCCACGGCGGGGCTGGGATGGTTGAAAAGCCTACCAGTCGAGTGAGTCGCTACCGACGGTTGAAAAGCTTAGGTCTTTACAATTGGTATCAAAGCCGAAGGTTAAGTGAGAACCTTAGCTCTGTTGGGATTACTCATTAAGGATAGGGTCAATGGTACCCTAGAATGAGTTGAGTGTGTGTGTGTGTGTGTGTGTGTATAGAGAGAGAGAGAGCGTACTTGTTATTTTCTTATATAAAGGTTTTAAATGATTTTATATAAGAATATGTTTTTATATATAAAGAAATATTTCTTTCTAATAAATATTAAGGTAATTGGTTTATATTATTTAAAAAATCTAATAATGAGAATTAAGTAATAGAAATACAACCAAATTAAAATTAAATGAAGATAAGTTTGAAATGGATTCACAATTAAATGGTTTAAAGAGATAAGTTGATTTGATTTAAAGGATTAAATCAATATTTAAAAATTTAACTCGAATTTATATAATTCGGGATGGTTTAAATTTGAAATTTGAATTGAATTCGTTCAAATTGAATCTGATTTGAATTAATTGGATTTGTGATTGAAGATGTATAAGTTTAAAAAAATTTAAGTGGAAAATTTGAATTGGATCGAATTGAAATGATTTGAAAATTAAGTGTGTTCAATTGATATTAGTCCAAATTGATTGGAATAATTCGAAATTGTAATTAAAAGTTGAATAGGTTTAAAATCAAAATTAATTCGACTTGAATTGGGGTTAAATCAATTTCAATGGAAATTGAAGTTATTCAAATTGGAATTGAGTCAATTTAAATGGAAGTAAAAATTTAAATTGAATTGATGGGGAAGTGAACAGTTTTGACTCTGGACTATTTTCAATATAAATTGTTTTAATATAAATTAAAACTTATTTTTTTCCAAGCTATTTAATATATATACAACCTTTCTTTTTAAAGCCAAATTATTTTATAATTGTTTTACGGTTATTTTTGGAACTATTAACAATTTTTCAACTGTTTGATAAACTAATTACTATTTTTCAACTATTTTACAAACTAATTACTTTTTTGCAACTATTTTGCAATTATTTACAATTATAATAACTATTTAACTACTTTTCAACTATTTTACAATTAGTTAACTATTTTACAGCTATTTTGCAAACTAATAATTATTTTTCAACTACTTGTCTATTTTCAAAATTTTCAAGTTATTTACTAAATATAAACTGGTCGGAGTTCAAACTATTATTGATTAAATACCCAACTGAGGTAAGAATTGAAGTGATAATCCAAATGGGGATAAAGGTAAATGTGAATAAGTGAATAAAATCAAAGTGAGGATGAATAGAAAGGAAATTGATTTGGCTAATAATCAATAAAGTTAAATACGTAGGATGTACGTATATTATTCTATTCGCATAATGGTTTGATCCGGATTTGAGCACAGATTTTCGAGATTGTTTAACGATTCGAGTTGGGATTTTTCACTCGATTTTCGACGGCGAACCTAGATATGGATTGTTGATTGGTTCTGGATATTCTCTATAATAGTTATGGCTATGCAAGGAGAATGACGGTTTCTGATCAAGAAACCAGATCTGAGTCCGCACTAGGAAGTCGGGTGGACGATACTAGTTTAGAAGTGTAATTGTGTGATCGAATGAGCGATCAGATTGGTATAGCATACAGATAATAAGTGTACATCGTATGGATTTGAATGAAATTGATATTGGAAATTTGTGGATAAGAATGTGAAATGATTTCTTTCAAAATGAAAGTATATTTTATGAAATATACAATGGATAAAAGTGAAAGTTGGATATCTTTATGATGATAAGTAAGATGGAAACAACTTTATAAAAAAGAGAAATCAAATTTGAATATTTTATTTTGAATAAACAAAGTTATATATCTTTGTTATATAAGATAAATCTCCCCTTGTTGAATCTATTGCCGGAAGAAAAGGATTTTGAAGGTGTTTGAAGTATAAAAGGAATGTTATGCAAGTTTGAAATGATCTAAAGTTTTTAAAAACTCATATATATATCTATATATATATAAAGGATCTTATGAGGATTTTGGAAAAAGGTTTTGGGAAACTTTGGATTTGGAAAGGCTTTTAGGTAAAATCAATATTGGATTTGGAAAGCCTAGTTTGAGAATTATCGATTTTGGGATAATCGATATTGAGAAAAGGAGATTTATATGAAATTCATACTAGATGTATGATTTGGAAGATACTATATGTGTATAGTATAAAGTGTTTTGATAATGGCTCTGGGGAAAAAGGCGCTCCCTTGAAATGAACTTCTCAGGAGTGCCACATGGTGGTACTGCCTTGAACCCTAAGGGGGGTTCTAAAGTTGATCATGTGAGGAGTTCGGACAAAACTAGTTCCTGAAGATTATGAGTAGCGTGTAGTGAAAGTCGAGGGCGCTGATGCATACAGAGGCATTTAGGTTATGCTGTGACGACAGTGTAACTCGATGTCACTGCGATCTACTACAGACCATAGCGAAAGTCGTGTGTGCCTCTGAGAGCCAACAGTCTACATTTGATTTTATATCGGTAGACTGCGACCTATGGTAACATAGCCAAAGTCGTGTGTGCCGCTGAGAGCCAACAGTCTGCATTTGATTTTACATCGGTAGACTGCGACCTATGTAGGAGTGGAGAAGTTTCACTTTTGAAAGCGAAAATCAAGGGCGCTGATGCCTACAGTTACATGGACTTTTGCTGCGATGGCAACGTAACCCTGGAATGTAACTGCGATCTGTTGTAGGTTCCATGGCCTAATCAAGGGGCGCGGAGTGCCTACAGTTACATAGACTTTTGCTGCGATGGCAACGTAAACCAGGATGTAACTGCGACCATGGATGGGGGTGATGATTTCCAGAGCATTCTCACCAAAGATATTTCCTCTATTATCAAAAACTGTTTTCTGTATTTTCAGTAAAATTATTTTCCCAAGTATTTTCACTGGGTGTTGAAACGGGTTTACCAAGTACTTATAGATTTTCAGTCCTACGCCTGATCAACGTATAACAGAATTTATATGAGAACAAGGATGGACTGGTTGAGACATCGAGTTACAAGAAGTATTTTTAAAAAAGCTATTTTAATAATATTATGTGAATTTAAAAGTATTTCCAAATTTTTTAAAATAAAAGTGTTGGAATTTTGGAAAATGAAAGAAAATCCAAACTGGAATTATAATAAATAAAAAATTGAACTCGGGGAAAATTTAATGAAGTGATTTTTGTAATAAAATCGAATATTGATATAAAAGTTGGAAGTAAGCTAATTAGCTAAATAAATTATTTGATAGAGTATGTTAATAAAATTTAACTCGTTAAATAAAATGGATTGTAAGTTAATAATGGAGTTTGGAAATAAATTCGAATTATAAATAGAATTCGACTTGGATTGATAATGTATTAAAATAAGTGGAGATGTTGTAAAAATAAAATGGAATTGGATTATAATAGAAATGATTTGAGTTACAAATAAAATCCAATTCGAGTATAAATGAGTTAAGTATGTGCTTGGATATTATTTTGATAAATTGAGAAGGTGAATTAAAATTAAAGCGGAAGGAATTAAATATAAATTGAGTTAGAATCAATTTAAATTGGTTATAAAACTTAAGTAATTATTTATTCATATGGATATCATCAATTGCATAGAATGAATTGTCGTTTGACGTAAACAAAGGCAATTAAAATTCTATGAGTTGATAAAGATTAAATAAATTGATTTTGAGAGAAATTGAAGTGAATATGAGTTTGTTTTGCTTAAAAATGAATTGAAGGTAAGTAAGTGAGTTGTACATCACTTAAATTGAATGCAAGGGTAAGAAAAGCGAGTGAAAGCAAATGAATTGGTGATTGAAACCTTGTTAATTACTTTTAAGTGATGTTTGGTAGGTATGGCTCATGAAATCCATGTGTTAGCTATTGAAAATGAGTGAAATGTAAATAAATTTCCTATATATGGCACTTACATATTTAAATTGAGAAAGTACAGCTACCTGAAGGCCGTTTGGCGGGATTCTGACGCGCTAATTGCTAAATTACTAAGCCGCTTGCTTAAAAATGCTAAATAAAGGTGCACGCAATAAAAATAGGAAATATGAACTGTTTTTGTTTTTTCACCATGTTGGTCGATATATATATATATTTATATCTCTTGTCAAATTGCAAAAGCTCCTCCGTACAAACGAGACTGCAAAAATTTTCTGAAAATTTTGGGAGTTAGAAAATTTTTGGAAAATTTTTTATTAGCGACAAAACGATTTCAAATTGGAAATTGAAATAAATTAGTGGATGAAACTAATTTAAAATAATGATATGAATCAATTATAAATGGAAGATAAAATTCAATATTCAGAGTTGAAGATAAATTGAATTCATATGGAAATGGGAAAACTAATTTAAATAGAGGTAGATATGAAAACTTCTGTAAGGAAATGTACAAAATGATTTTAAAAGCTATGATTAGATATTATTGCTAAGTTGGATATGCAGGTATTATAAAGGGAAAGGAAAATTGGTTTTGATTTCAGGAGATAATTTGAATTGCCCGACTAAAAAGGTGTGTGTTTAAATTTCTGTATGAAATTTGATTGGGTTTTGATCTAGCCACTTGGCTTTTGTTACTTTTGAGAATTTGGGGACCCGTAGAGGCATTTTGTAGTTGTACCGAGCTAGCCGCGCAAAGGAGACGCTGGCAAAAAATTTCAAAAATTTAGAGAGTTGGAATTTTTTTGAGAAAGTTGTGATAATTTAAATTTTGATTTAAATTTGAATAAGTGGAGTAAATAATGTTGTTGGAAACTATGGAAGGTTTTGGAAAGTTGGTTGAAGTAATAGTGGGTCTTTAATAAAACATATGTTATGGCAAGTTGATAAAACTATTTGGTTTTGGAAAAAAAATAAATGGGTAGTGGATCATTCTTCTTAACTAGTAATTTCGGGGACGAAATTCTTTTAAGGGGGAGGAATGTGATGACCCGGAATTTTTAACAATTTAAATTGGAATATTTAATTGATTATAAATATTTAAAAAGTTAATTTTTAACTTGAATTCAAATATTATTATTAATAGCAATTAAGTTATTGGATTTAATAAACTGAAATTGGGTGAATTATTAAATCTTCGGTTTTAAGCCTATTAAAAATAATTTAAGGGTTTGTAAAATTTATATCGATAATACTGAAGATAGTAAAAGTGTTAAAATTGAATTAAAGGTGATTTGCTCAGTTTTAAAAATATATCGTTTAAATCGATATTTAAAAATAGCCTTTCGAGGCACAGTCTCGGATTACGACGAAACCAGTTTCGTTGGATCCGTAATATTGTATTATTATCGGTTTCAATTTTAGTAGTATTTCGGGTTGTTGTGTGAGCGTACGATATGTAAACGCGCTGAAATTTTTATTGAAAATTTAATATAATAACTGGGTCCAAAAAGCTATCTTCTCCATACGATCGATTTAGGACTCGAAACCTTTTCCATTGCATTCAGAATAGGGGTATAACGTTATAAACGCCGAGCGGCATGTCTCGATAGGAGTTCGTGATTTTAAGCTACATAAATCGGGACGATTTAAATCTAGATTTTAAAATATAAAATATTCTTCTTTGACTGATCAATTTACCTTCACATCAAAACTTTTTCATATCACTGTAGCAAGTTGGGCTAAACATGTTTCCATCCTGTCGTGTCCCCTATTCTTTCTTTTTACATTGCACACTGGTTCATAGAATGGGGAACAAAAAATAATAATCGATCAGTTGAGGTAATATAATCAAATTTCATTTAGATGAAAACCCTTCTCTGGTTCATAAACGAAATTAAATATTTAATGGATTCTCCTCTATCATTCTTCACCTCGTCTCAAATTAGCAATCCTGTGAGCCGAATCGTTTTCTATCCAAACGACTTTAGGGCCGAGTTTTTTTTTGGGGATTCGCGAACCATTTACTAGTCGTGACGTTGTCGCGATCGCCAGGGCCGAGGGGTGCTGTCGCGTTCTTCTGAGGGCTTCACACTAGTATGGGGAAGGTGTTGTTCGATCGGAGTCAGGGGAAACACGGCCGTGACGTTGGAAGCGTGAAACTAGGGTTGTGATTTAGGCTTGATTTAGAGATCGATGTGGGAACTAGAGGTTGGATTCGAGTTCATGGTGGATGAGAGCATCGCGACCAAAATATTGTAAGGCCCGATCGCCTATCGGAAGTCGCGACATTGTAAGGCCGCGTTTGAACATGTGCAGGTCGATTTCTTAGGAGGGGCTCGCGATGCCAGATTGTAGGCGACGAATTTTCTAATGTCGAGCGGCATTATCTGGAGGGAGGCGACGCTCGAACAAGGAGGCAATGTTGCGATAAATGGCAGAGGATGATGACAGTTCGGCGACGTGAAGGTGTGCGACCAAGTTTATCGAGCGGCGTTCAATGGTGATGCGAAGAAAATTGGAGTTGGAAGTCGCGCGAGGCATGGAGGCAGCGAGGTATAACTGACCTCATTTTTACTTTATTTTATCAAATAAAGTATGTATATATATGCAAATACAGTTTTAAATTAAATAAATAAATAAACAATGTATAATAGTAAGTTTTGTAAACAGTTGATTTATATATATATATACAGAAATTATTTACAGTAAATGAAATCTTAAATGGTTAAGCAGTTTTGCATTTTAAGTTGTTTTTAATTTAATTTAAATGTATATAAGGAGTCAGAATATATATGCATATTTTCACTTACTAGCTTAACTTTAAAAAATAATGTTTTATGGAGATAGATTTGTTTAATAAACTTATTCAATTATTTTAGTTGCTAAAAATATTTTTATTAAAGGAAAATCATTTTAAAATAAGATTTTTAGTTTAAAATAAATTCATTGGTTAGTTAAATTTATAAATGGGAAATTAATTGTTCGATTATTTCGAATATTAATAAATCATTTAAATTGTTAATTCAAGGTCAAACATCAGGAAATCCAAGGCAATATTGAAGTGGGTTGCAAATAAAAAGAAAAGGCGAGTTAATCTCACTCAACAGGTTTTTTTATTTAAATTTAAATGATTGGTTGAATGGTTGAATTGAATTGATGTGCTATATTATATATATAGTATATATTGGAGTGATTGATTTCCTGCATTATATAGCGGATGAGACCCTATACGCCGCATAATAGCGGATGATATTATATAAATCCCACATACCGCGATATTCTACCTTGAAGTGGAATTGGTGTTGTGCTAACGTCTGTGGATGCAGGAAAACAGGTTGGAGGGATCCAACTGGATTTCTCAAAATTATTTAAACTGTTTAATATTCTGTGTTGTCAATATTTGATATTCTATGATGAATTATATTGATAATTGGAATATTGAATTTAAAAATAAATTTGGTTTTATATTTCTTTAAACTTCTTTTATGAAATGAGTAATTAATTTAATTAATGAAGTAAATAAAAAGGTAGTTAATTACTGGTTGAGATTAATCAAGGGTGATTAATATTTATGGTTTAATTAATGATTAATTACTTAATGTAATTAATTTAGATTAGGATAAATTAAAATGTAATTAGAAATCATTAATTTATATAATTAATGATGTAATTAAAGGTTGATAAATTAAGATTAATTAATCAATAATAAGTGATTTATGAGAAATTAATTAATATAAGTAATTAAGGATTAATGTAATTAATTATAGTTATTTAATTTGTGAAGTAATTTAAAGATTAATTACTGTTTTGGTTAAGAATAATTAATTTGTGTAATTAATTAAAGATAATTACTTGAATGCAATTGAAGGATAAATAATCCAGGGTAATTAATTAAGATGGATAATTAAGGGATGATTAATTAATTAATTGGAAATTAATTAATGTCAAGTAAAGGAATCTGAGTGATTGAGGTTGGTAATTCAATTAGAAGTGGTTAAATTTATTTTGGAGATGATCAAGTTTGCTTATGGATGATTGAACGGTATTGGATGCTTTGAATGAGTTGATATCTCTGATATGAAATGTTGTGTATTTCATTTGAATAAATTGGGTTAGGAAGACATGAGACTCGAAGAAACCGAGGTCGGGTATTAGAAAATACCCGAAACCACTTCGAATTTTTACAGATTAATATGTGAAATCAATAGGCTGGAATGAAATGATTTAAGTGAATTGGACTATTTAATCTAAATTTTGGTACTTAGAAAATTGATGTGTGAAATAAGTGATGTCCATAACAAATTGTGAATTTGTAAATTGATACGAGTTACCCTAGGTTTTATAAAAGTTGTATGCTTGTATTCCATGTTAGATGGGTTTACTCACGCTGGTATCCAGCCTGACCCGGGTGTTACTTTGATGTAATGCTCGGGTCAGACCGAGTATTACAAATTTTCAGGTAAGGATGTTCTGGATCTCAGGAGGCGAGCTGGATTGCAAGAACATATGGAGTATTTCCGCTGTATTGTATTGTTGTTTATCTGAGACATGATGATTTTTCATATCTAGTGTCTATATATATGTGTAACTCTGATGTATTAAAGTGAAATTTGACAAGTACATCTTTCCTTTGTATAACTGTTATTGTTTGTTATTATATTTTATCCGCTGCGAATGTGAGATGTTGGTGTTTCTGTTCTTCTTATTCTTCTATCTCTTTCTTCTTTTTCCTAACTATCCAAAATTTTCGGGATCGAAAATTTTGAGTCGTTACAGGAATCCTAAGTAGGATGGAACCTACGAAAAATCTAGTGGAACATTATTTTGTATCCACTAACTTTCATTCAAATGTTTTACAAAATTATATCTTGTTTTCAAAATGATTTCAAAATCTTCCTTTTCAAAGATCAAAAACATTTCTCCTGGTTTTAAAATACTTTTAGCCTCAAAATAATCTTTACCTTCAACATCAAATTATCTTGGTTTTAAACTATCTTTTAATTATAATATATTTAACTTTTAATATTTATACTTAGATTTAAATATATAGT
Source organism: Allium cepa (assembly GCA_030765085.1). NCBI lineage: Eukaryota > Viridiplantae > Streptophyta > Magnoliopsida > Asparagales > Amaryllidaceae > Allium > Allium cepa. The sequence goes on from CM060934.1 coordinate 612,627,329, forward strand.
AAAATTTATATATATCAAAGTATTATTCTCTATACTTATTTATGTATTTTAACTATGTTAAGTATATTTATAAAGTTTATAAGTTTTAACACAAGATATAAGTTATTATCAAAGAAAAATAAATTACCAAAAATACCATAGGCCTGTCGACAACCCTAACATACCCTTGTCGACAAGGTGGCAGTTTATTTCAAAAAATTGAATTTCAAAGGAAGTGTCTATTCGACATATCCTTTCAGGAATGGACATGGTTGTTGTTCTACTATAAATAGGGGCTGTTTTAAACGAATTTATATTCATATTTTCTCTGATTTCACTCTTCTTCTTCTTCCATATTTCTTTGTATATATTTTTACCATTACTCTGCCGAAATCACCATTGAATCTTACTAGATCATCTCTAGTTTGATTCTCTATCCCTATCTCAACAAGATCCCAGTGCTATTCAGAGCTATAGGCTTCTTTGTAATTAATTGAGTGAGAAAATGTGTGAATGTAGCCTGTGAAATCATTCAAGCGAGAAAAGGTGTGACTGTAGCTTAGGAAATCAATTGGGTGAACTTATTGCCCGTAAAATCAATTATCCCTGCCTAGAGGATTGCGAATCTGGAGTGGTGTACCTCGTGGCCTTGAAATCGAGGGTGTAATTGTAAGAATTTATTTTGAAAGGAAATTCCTACTTGTGTTACGGGACTGGATGTAGGGTAACTCCGAACCAGTATAAAATCCAGTGTGTTCTTTCATTTATTGCTTTTATTTTGTTTCTGCATCTGTGTTTGTTTCTGTGATCATATATGTGTCTGAATATTGCATAAATTTGTGTTCAAATTAATATAAACTCAAAAAGAATTAGTAATTCCTTAAAACACTATTCACCCCCCTCTAGTGTTAATTCTATCCTTAAGATCCGTAATCCGCATTTCTCACACTAACACTATTTATCAGTCCGTAAGATGTGCATAGATCATCTGCGCATGAAATCTGATTCCATCACTCACTCAAATACATAGCTTTACTTCCAAACTAATATCGGTCAACTGATTCCATGGTATGGGTTCTGAACTAGCTTCACTTGAATTATCGAAATGATATGAAAGTTTAATTTGAAATTTTAAGCATATTTTGGGAGATTAGCTTCGTATTTGTCAATTTTCCCACATCAAAAGTTATGAATTTTTTAAGGAATCCTTGTAGTAAATAAATAAGGGGAAATGGCTTAAAAATAAAAATGTGGGTAAAAATGTTCCAAAGAATTTATTTGCAAATTTTTGGAATTTTATAACTAGTTTCCTGATAAAAATAAATGTTTCAAAAGCTAAATTTAAATACTGAAACTATATATTAAGGCAGTCAAGACCTTATTATGCATGCGAATTACATGATTAAGTAATAAGGGGACAAGATCTCATAAAATTCTGTAAAATAATATTAAGGACGTTATTACTAACTAAAGATGAGGATGAATGAATCAAGAGGCGACAAGTATAAAGGCGAGTGCTAAATGCGTTTATATGTCAGGGTTAGCTTCCTTTATAAGAGTTAAAATAGAAAATAAGAGTACGTTTGTGGTAGGACTAGACCGAAACCGAAGGTTAAAATAAACTATAAAAAGACCAAGCAAATTTAAAGTATACTGAAATAAGAAAGTGTAAAGGAGAGAGCCGAAGGAAGAGGCTGCAACCGGAGGCCGATGCATAAGTAACATAATAAGGTAAGAAATACCGAAAGATGAAAGGGGTATACCACGGCCTAACATGAAGGCAAGGAAAAGTGCCAAAATGAACCCATGAATGAACAAGGCTTCTTTAGAGGAGACAGAGGGTAGTGTTGGCTGAGATTTATCGACTTTAGGAGGATAGTTGATAAGTAGGTGATGGTTTCGGTGTAAGGCCATAAGTGGCATATAAAAGCCTATTCACGACCTTAAACAAATAAGAATGTGTAAGGCGTTTGTGGCAACCTAAAGTCTAAGAAAGACATAACGAGGTGTAAGGCTTATGTGGTTATCTAATGTTCAAAAAGAAAGTGATTTTAGCAACAAGACGTTAGGCATGTATCAACCCAATGTCCAAAAAAAGACATTGATTATGGTAGTGATGTGTAAGGATTTTATGGAAACCTAGAGTTTAAGTAAGATAATGTTTCAACAATATGGCATAAGGCCTTCGTCTCATCTGAATGTCCAAAATAACATTGTAATCGGTAGCATGGTGTAAACCTTGTATGGCAACCAAGTGTCTATAGGTGACCATATTCTAAGGTGTTGGTGTAAGGCTTGTGTGGCAACCGAAGGATCATAGGAGGCGTTGCGTTCTTAGTGGGTTTAAGGCCTTTGTGTTAACCAACGTCTACACTAAATAATATATACGAAAGAATAAGACATATGGTCTTAATGGTAGCCGAAAGTCAAATAAATATGACGATAAGATACGAGAATGGTATAAAGCCTTAGTGGCAACCAAAAGTAAAGTAAATACGATTTTGATATCCGAGGAAAGCATAAGGCCATAGTGATGGCTGAAAGAGAGAGAAGTAAAAACTTAAGTAATAGTAAAGTCATAAGGCCTTCATGGCAACTGAAATCATAATTATCTTACTATTGCTAAAAAAACAAGATAAAGCCTAAGTGCTAAGATAAATGAACCGGCTATAAAACCTATTCATGATGTGGTAATAAGTATAAGGAACACTTGGGTAAGTTTGAATGACTTGTATTTACATTCATATTGATGAAGTGATGTTGTTGTACAGTGAGGAAAACTTGTTTCATGCTTTAACGGCATGGTCTCATTATACGTTATGTTTAAGGTAATGTACTACTCATACCAGACTTTATATCTGACTGATATTTTTATTATTATTTTCCCTATAAGCCTCGATTGAGTAGGTTGAATTTATGAGTTTGGATAGTATACTTTAGAAGGATGAATAAAGTGAGCCAAAGAAGAAGTAGGAGGCTTGGTTGTAAACAATAGTTATTTGGGTATGACACTTTATTTATGTTCTTTTGTATCTGACCCTATGTGGTCATGTTTTGGGACCTATGAAATTTTTCATAAAGCGTATTAAAATAATTATGTGTGATAAATTTGTTTAGTTGCTCTGTTTACTTAATCTATTGAAAAATACTGAACTCACTCTGTCACTAAAAGATAATTCCTTGGTGATTGCAGCACATTAGGGTTCCATCTTTGGGTTTTAGAATGGAGGATGTTACAGTTTGGTATCAGAGCCTAGGTTAGGGTGCACTTAAGTGAAATGGTGCTAGAATTAGTTAAGTACTTAGTAGAAAAATGAACACCTAAGGGAGGGTATACCTTATTAAATAACATACTTTTATTTCTATTTAGGTATATATGTTGGTGTATCTATACCTCTTGTTGTTTCACTCTCTTTCTTATGCTTCGACCGAAATCTTACTAGGTAGAAAATCAAGATGGAAATGAGAAGTTAATGGATCACAATTAGTGGAGGAAATGCAAGAAGAGAGGCCGAGAGCACTTAAGCCAATGGCGAAGGAGGGAAAGCGGCTACAAATATTGAGTTGATTTTAGAGTTCAAATGCTAGTTAGCTATGGGGAAAATACCCAAGAATATGCTTTTGAGTAGTTTATGGAAAATATGGCGCAGTGGCAAGTGCCACTATAAGCCTTAATTGTGCCAAGGGGACTCTATAGCCAAATAGAGAAGATTCTTTAAGATGAATAAAGACTTTTGATGTCTGGTAGGAGAAATGATTGATGGAAAAAATACCTTTGGAAGCAAACAATTGGCTACTTATATGTGAAATAATCCATGACGAGATGGAGTTTATTAATGCGCAAAAGGTGAAGTTAATGTCCAAATAATTTAAATGGTTAGTTGGTATTTAGTAGTAAATAGTGAAGGCATCAATTCCTGAGCCAAAGCTTACTTAGGAAAGATTTAAAGTGATGTTCAAAGAGCATTTTACTACTGGATTAGAGTTGTCATTTATGTTTTGACAGTTTTTTGAGCTACAACAAGAAAGCCAGTATATACCAGATTGTGTAGAAGTTTAATGCTCCATCGAAGTATAGGGCAAATCTTATTAGAACACCATGGAAGAAGGTGAAGAAATAAATTCTAGGGTTAAGGCTATGACTGAGTGATATGACAATGGCCCACTTAGCACCTTCATTCAACGAAGTGATGGATATGGCAAGGCAATATTACCTTATGTACATCAAAAGGAGGGGTGTAGGTTTGAAAGCTCTTTCGAATAGTCTGAGAAAGGCAGGTTTTCGTTGATGTTCATTTGGCTCTTTGAGAGGAGCTAAATGTTTTACCTACCATAATATTCTTATTGTCACCATATTACTTATGTATATTTCAGTAGTTGTTGGCATCAAAATTAGCCATCAACACGCAGTTATAAGTGAATGCACCAATATCCAGTCACAGATCACAGATAGAGTGCATGTAGAGAATATAATATGAAGAATAACCAAAATTAAAATGATAACAAGTAAAAGAGATAAGATTTATAGTGGTTCGGCTAACTCCGGGCTACGTCCACTCAAGAACAATCCTTTTTATTATACTGAAATTTGATTACAGTTACAATCCAAAATTACAAAATGAAAATGGCAGAGTAGTCTCTGGATAGAAGGTGAAGAGAAACAGAATGGAAAGAGATCCCATTTTCTGGAGCCAAACCTGCTATACTTATAAGTGAAACTCCGACTACAGGGCCTCCTCATCTACATAGGCCTACCATAACGATCGTCGAGCCCAAATCGTCCATCCTACACTGACCTAAATTTGATCGTATGCCAAACTGAAGCAAGTGATATGCCGACCCGAAGAAAAGTCAACGCCGACCCGAAGCAAACTTGATGCTGGCCTGAAGTAATAGTATGCCGACCCGAGCTTGATTTTCCTTTGCCCATCCGAAGTTGCTTCTATGCCAACATGAAGAAAATGCAGATCTACCCGAAGTGAGGTACATGTCGACTCAAAGTGGAATTTATTCCGATCCCAAGCTACTCATCTCTATAGTCGACCCGATGTTGAACAACTCTATTTTATGCCGACCCGAAGTTGACCCTAATGCCGACTTGAAGTATACCATTGCCGACCCGAAGTAACATGCCAACCCAATGTAATATGCCGACCCGAAGTCAAACAAATGCCGACCCAGAGTGAAACCCATGCCGACCCGAAGTCATTCCTTAGTTGACCCGAAGCAACTCCTTAGATGATCCTAAGCAACTCGACCTTTGCCAAAATCGATATTGCAAGTACGCGGCATCATTTATTCATCGACCGTGTTTAATTCTGGCTTCATATTCAAATTTGTTATCCATAATTGATCATCGATCCATTCAAACCAAACCCATAATATTCTAGCCTTGATAGCAGTGAAGTCTATTGGGTTAAATCCGCCTGTATACTACCTTGCCGAAAGGCTGGTTAACACTTTGCTCTCCGAAACATGCCTTGCCATTGGAAGGCGTGTTTTGAATTGCCTTAGGTCCAATGTTCAAAACCCATTGATGACCTATGAACAAATCAATGATCATGCCTGATTGTTATCTTAACCAAATTCGTAGCCGCTCCAGGCTGTTGATGATCACACGAGATCGAGTGTCTGTTCGAGGTGAAATGCGATTGTTCGAGATCGAGTGCTATTCGAGGCAAAATGCAATCATTTGAGATCGAGTGTCGTTCGAGGCAATATGTGATCGTTCGAGATCAAGTGTAGTTCGAAGCGATATGTGATCGTTCAAAATCCTGTGCCATTCGAGGCGAGTTACAATCGTTCAAGACCGAGTGTCGTTCAAGGTGATATGTGATCATTTGAGATCGAGTGTCGTTCAAGGTGAAATGTGGTCGTTTGAGATCGTGTGTCGTTCGAGGCAAGTTGTGATCGTTCGAGATCAAGTGCTATTCGAGGTGATATATGAGTATGCGGATGGGACTTGGAATTATAAATGTTAGATTTCACATACGATTGAGTTTTATGATCGAAACATCCAACTAACAGAATCAGGACCAGATAAAAAAAGAGAAACAAAAGCAAAAAATGAAACATCAAATTGCATGCATCTCCGGGTGTGACGATTCATCGTCATCTCAGAGCATGCCTGAGGACCGTTTGCGGTCCCATGCATGTGTAAGTGACTTAGCCATTTTATTATGGTGTTTATTGCTTATTCTTTGTCATTCCGATCAATTGATGATAAGTTGATGCCTCAATCTAGAGTCGTCTTCGTTTGATGCAAATGGTGATCTTTCCTATTCCACTACCGTTGCTCATGTTCTTATGTATTGTAATAGCCCACCATTTTGGATATGTCCCTTGATCTCATCCTTCAAGTGCCTGCAATCGTTTGTACTATGTCCGCCTAGCTCGTGGAACTTGCAGTAATTGTCTGGTTCTGGTTTCCGTTCATTATTGGTGAGCTCCCTCCTCCTAATCGGCCTTCGATAGGGAATTTTTCCCCTAGTGTCGTGATATATCCATTCTAAGGTTTCAATCAATTTCGTGCAAGAGGTGAGTCTTGGTTCCCTTCATGGTTGCTTCGGCCCATCGAAGTTATTCTTTGCTCTTCATTTTCCTTTATCCTTATTTGAATCTTCCCTGGGCGGATCTCTCCTTTGACTGCATAAATCTCAACTTCCTCTCTTTCCACTCTATCAGCTTTTGCATCTTCCTATCGTAGAAACCTTTTTACTACAAGGTAAAAATGTCCTAAATCCATAGGTGGATCCTTGCTAGTGAATACTTGATTTCCATGCCATCAATAATGCCAGATACAGCTGCCATCAAAACCATGGATGGATCTGAACGATCCGCTGATGCCGCCACAACATTAAATCATGTTAGAAAACTCCTCAGAGACTCTCCGGTCCTCCGCTTCAGCGTTTCCAAACTCATCACATCTTGGGGTCTCGAGATGTGAACTCTAAACTGTCTCATAAACCTTTCGATCAATTCTGTCCATACTACAATAGAGCCACTTTCGAATTGTCTGAACCATAGTGCCACTATATACATCAAATACAAAGGGAAGCACCGTGCCATGACCTCCTCTGATGCTCCTAGTACTTCCATGTTGCACATCAACCTTATCAGATGAACAACAGGATCCGTCCTTCCATCATATGTCTCGAATGTTGGTGGTTTGAATTCGGGTGGATTCCTAGCTTGCCTAATTGTAGGAGCGAAGAGGCTCCTATTCACATCCTCCAAATCACTATTCACCAAACCTCCTCTCATGGCCCATCTGACCATTTCTGCCAAGCTGTCTCTATCACCAAGTGGTAGTCTTTGTACGTTGTCTCCAACCTGCCCCCTGAATCCGTGAGGGAATCCTGAAATCTGTTCATTTGGATGAGCATTCATTTCCCTATCAATGCCAAACTACGTAACACCACGTGGTATCCTGCCTGGAATTGAGTCAATACGATCTGGGGGCATGCCCCCCAAGTCCAGGGGCTGCTCCTGATAGCTCCACTCTATCCCATACCCTAGTTGCTCTGTTTCCATAGTTCTAATTCTGGACTTCATTTGCTCCTACTACTCCAACTTTATCCATATTTTCAGTATTCCCTGCTACTCCATTCCCTTGGTTTTGCACTCTAGCTTGTCCAATCCGTCAGAGTAGATTTTGCAGCATATCCTCCTGCCTTTTCAACATTCTTTCCATCTCGTATCTAGTAATATAGATTGAGGTCTGATTAGCTCCTAAGGAAGCCTCCTGACTTCTTTCATGATGGCTCCTTTCTGTTCTCTGTCTCTTGTTGATTGCCTAGCCATCGCTTTCTAAATTCAAGTTCTCAAGCTTCCAAATCAAAGATCCTAACTTCCAAATTCCTAAGTGCTAGCTTCCATAGTGAAAACACTAAAATGTTGGGGTCAGAATTAACTACCAACACCCAGATATAAGTGAAAGCACCAATATCCAGTCACAAAATCACAGATAGAGTATATGTAGAGAATATAATATGAAGAATTACCAAAATTAAATGAAAACAAGTAAAAGAGACAAGATTTATAGTGGTTCGGCTAACTCTATATCCACTCCAGAAGAATCCTTTTTATTATACTGATATTTGATTACAAATACAATTAGAATTCTAGAATGAAAATGGCAGAGTAGCCTTTGGGTAGAAGATGAAAAGAGACAGAATGGAGAGAGATCCCTTTTTCTAAAGCCAAACCTGTTGTATTTATAGGTGACACTCCGGCTACAGGGCATCCTTACCTACATGGGCCCACCATAACGATCGTCGAGCCCAAATCATCCATCCTACAATAATCCAAAGTTGATCATATGCCGACCCAAAGCAAGTGATATGCCAACCCGAAGAAAACTTAACACCAACCGGAAGCAAACTTAATGCTGACCCGAAGTAACATGTATGCTGATCCGAGCTTGATCTTCCTCTGCTAAACCGAAGTTGCTTCTACGCCGACCCAAAGCAAATGTTGATCCGACTCGAAGTGAGGTCCATGCCAACCTGAAGTGAAACATATGTTGACCCCAAGTGACTCATCTCTATAGCCGACCCGAAGTTGATACAACTTTTATTTTATGTCGGCCCAAAGTTGACCCTGATGCCGACCCAAAGTTATATCATTGCCGACCCGAAGTAACATGCCGATCTGAAGTAATATGCCGACTCGAAGTCAATCAAATGTTGTCTCAGAATGAAGTCCATGCCGACCCAAAGTGATTCCTTAGCTGACCTGAAGCAACTCCTTGGATGACCCAAAGCAACTCGACCTTTGCCAAAATCCAAATTCCATGTACCAATCATCGTTTATTCATCGAATGTGCTTAATCCTAGCTTCATATCATATTTATTATCCATAATTGATCATCCATCCATTTAAACCAAACCCATAATATTCTAGCCTCGATGACGGTGAAGTCTATTGGGTTAAATCCACCGATACACTGCCTTGCCAAAAGGCGCATTAATACCAGTTGTAAGGATATGTTGTTATAACTGTCTAGGCTGAAAATAGTACTTTTATTAATAACTCTAAAATGCTATGTGTATTAGAGTAGCTCCGTGTTTTATCTTTTGATATTATATGTTATCACTACGCATGTGAGATTTTGATGTTTTTGTTCTCTCTTTCTTGTTCGTTTCTTCTCTTCTTTTATTTACCCTAACATTCTGTCTTTCTGGCACTTGGATACTCGACATGTGAATACCGTTGATGTATTAGTGTTGACATTCGAGTGTTGAAAAGCCGCCTGTCAAATAAGTATTTTTAAGTAATATTTAAAATAAATGTTTTAAACAATAGTATAAGTATTTTTAAAATATTTTAAAATATATATTGTTTAATAAAAACTAGTTAAAGATTTTATTCAAAGCATTGAAAAGATTATTTAATATAACATCTTTTAAATTGTTGTATAATTTTTATAATTATATTAGCTTATAAATAAATTAGTATACGTAACAATATATACATCATTTTAAAAAGGTTTTTAGTAAATATATAAGTTTCAAAAAGTAAGATAAGTATTTATAAATGTAGAAAGGAAGTTTACATTTTAACACTTAAATTAAAATAAATTATTTGAGAAGTTTAATTAAATGTATATTACAATATTTATTAAGTGTGGATATCCTTTGATCTTTAAAATGAATATCTTAAAGTTAATCATAAACATAAAATGGTTTTGGGTTGTAGTAAACAATGTTTTGGCAACAATTATTATTAACCCGTATTAATTATACTTAGGAATATAATTAGATATTTAATAATGAATATTTTAAAGATAATTATGAGTGAATAGTTTTGAGTTATGACAATGTTTGAGTAATACTTGTTTTAAACCCTTATAAATGTAATTATGTCTTTAAAAGAGAATTTTAAAGATAAATATGTATAGTATGAAATGTTTTGGGTTTGTAGTAAATGGTGTCTTAGTAACATTTTTTTTGAACCATGAGTTATATTTTAAAGTTGTAAAAATATTATTAAATGATTATAAATGTACTTAGCTGTTACAAATTTTAATGATAATAACAAGTATGGAATCTTTTTGAATGAAGATTAAAAAGTAAAAGGTTAACTTATAGAAGAAAGGGTTTTATTAGTAACAATGTTTTAGTAACATATGTTTTCAACCTCTTTAGTTATATTTTAAAATAAATCGAGTTAATGATTTATGAATATACTTATACCAATTGAGATATATGAATACTTTTTGAAGTATAGAAAAGAGAATAAGTAAATAATATATTATTTGTAAAGGGAAATTAAATCTATACACAAGTTAAATAAGTTAAGTTTTAAATAATAACGAGTTTAATTAAATAAGAGAAGTTTATTTAAAATAGGAAATTTTATTAATAAAAGGTGTTTAATTAATAAGAAGTTTATTTGAATAGGAATTTTTATTAGTAAAGGGAGTTTGATTAATAAGAAATTTATTTAAATAGGAAGTTTATTTAAATAGGAAGTTTAAATAATAAAGAGAGTTTAAATTAATATGGAAGTTTTAATTAATGAAAGAAGTATTAATAGATAAAATGAGTTTTACAAATAAAAGAGGTCCTAATTAATGAAAAATTAATTAATTAAAATGAGAATTAAAAATCATTTATATGAGTTGATTGTGCTTTTTGTGCGTTAATCGTGCTTTATGTGTTTACTTTATGGAAAGTATTTAGTCGTGTACTTAGTACTAAACTGACAAAGTAGACTTGTTCTATCTGTGAGAGTTAAAATGATGATTTAATTAGGGTGTAGAAACAATAGTGCTTTAATATACCAAGCTTCACTCTTGACGAAGTGATATTAGAAGTTAGAAGTTTAGAAACATGATAAGTATACAAGACCGGGTTTTCATTTGCAATCATTCCTTTTGTTTTTGAATATGACCAAATTAACTTGGGAAATATCTAGAAGAAACATAAAAATTATACAGTGCGGTTACTCACTCCGTGATGATATAACCTACATATAAACTCATCTTTCTCTTCTAGGGTAAATGATAAGGAAATCCGTTCGAATAGAAGATAATCTCCACCCTTATGTATTGTCTGTTTATTTCTAAAGGAACCACGGTTGAGTTAAGAAAAATCTATGTATTGGTTTTGAGGCATTTGGTAAGTGGGAAAATGTGCTTATATGAGATGACTTGAAAACACAACTACTTCAAAATCATATACATGATATATGCTCTGAAAGAGGCTTGTGATCTCTTCGAAATGCTGGAATCTTTGTGGAGATTCGAGATGAATTCGAGATGCTCGAACCCATGTAGAGGTTCATGATCTATTCGATATGTTGGAATCGATTTGGGGATTTGTGCTCTATTCGAGTGATGATGGCTCATGTGTTGAGATGTCGAACATGACTTCACCATCGATATATGACTAAAGACAGAGTAGGCTGCACAATCTCAGGTTTAGCTAATTCAAATGGTTATATCAACTCCATATCTAGAGTATGCATTCGATATGTTGGGCATGGGGAGTTGTTGATACTTGGTTCATGTGTCAAGGTTTGGGTCAGTTGTGTTATCCTTATAATATATTTTATCTTTAGATATACGATTCTTGGAAAAAAAATTGATCTTTGTCGTGAAGTTTGGTCTCATTTTACTTATGAGTTTTACTAAGGAGGCATCCTCAGAAATCCATTATGCGAACGTGCCTTAGCAGCTTTGTTTGTGTAGCCATTAAATATTGTTATGGTGTGATTGATGTAAGCACCAACAACAATTTTCTGATTAATATTCTTCACACTAGACATTATCTATTATATTGCAATACATACTTGTTAGATGGTTTGGCTCTTTTAAGGGGATAACCGTTACGATGGTCTCAAATGGCGCTATTATATGTCATGCATATTTCTCGATTTTCTTACACCAAACTTATATCTAACTCTTGGTTTTATTTTTCTCTTATTTCCATGGGCGCTCTTTTGAGAAGTCTGAGAAAAGCAGATTTTCATTGATGTTTATTATGCTCTTAGAGAGAAGCTAGATGTTTACCTATCATAGTATTCTTATTTTCACTGCATTACTTTATGGGTATGTGTGTGTATTAACAGTTATAAGGCATGTTGTTATAACTGTCCAGGCTGATGATATTACTTTGATTAGTATCTGTAGAATGCTATGTATATTAGAGTAATACTATGTACCGCATTTTGATATTATATGTTATCATTCTGTTGTGAGATTCTGATGTTTCTTTCTTCTTTTTCTTGTTCCTCTATTTTCTTCCTTTTCTTTATCCTGACATTCTATCTTCTTGGCACTTGGGCGTTCGGCATCTGAATACCGTGGATGTATTAGCGTCAACATTCATGGGTCAAAATGTCTATCGTTGCAGCGTGGTATCAGAGCTGAAGGCTAAAAGAGAAACATTAAATTAATGAAATAATCATTGTATGTATGAATGAAAATAAATGAACAGTAAATCATGTGAAAGTAAATTAATAAAATAAACTTAAATAATATTTCAAATTCTTGGTTGTTTTCGCTTATGGGATGTTTGGGAAAGGATACTTCTAACTGTATATGGATGGATAAATAATCTATTATGTAATTATCTAAGGCTGTTGAGCGTAGGATATACATGATAGTTTATTTATCACCTTGTACGATTAAAGGTTTCTGAACCTAAATAAATCATTAGTTTGGCTGTTATGGATGTATGGTTGGTTTCTTTGTTGCATACAATTGTACTGTTTTGTTTGCAAATGATTGTTGTGATGTTGTGTTGCTTATATAATCGGTTGAAGCAACTAAAATTTTACACTTTTACATAATTATTAACTTCTTTGGATTGTATAAGTGAAATATAGGTCTATAGAAGCAATAGCTAGTGCTTTTGGTTTCATAAATAAACCATTATTTGCTCGACAAATATGTATATTTTAGGATTATGGTTTTATAGAGAAATTTCATTATTTTTCTCATGGATTGGGATATATATTTTCGAAATATGATATATATATATATATATATATATATATTGTTATTACCGATTTTTTTTTTCCAGACCTCTCCATACAAAGGAGACTCTGCCGAAATTTTTCACGAATTTTAGACTTTTTTGTGGAAGTGGAAATGTTTTCAAAATTTTATTAACTTAAATATGAAGGATTTAATTAATTGTAAATTGATATATTTTATTTAAAATACTTAATTATTTTGATTAATTTTTTTTATAAATTGAATACTTTGAATAAAATATATTAATCGCTTAAATTCCTTCTTTGCCCTTTTCGAGGACGAAAAGTTTTGAGTGGGGGGAAAGTGTAATCACCGTAATTTTCGATAATTAAAAATATTAAATTTAATAAGATGTTGGTATTTAATATTGGAAGTAATTAAAATTTATGATTTATTAATGAGAAAAATAGCTAGAATGAAATTTAATGATGTTAATTTAATGTAATTGATTACTAATTTAATGTAATTCCAATCAATTTAAGTAATTGTAAAGTTAATTTGTTGATAACTATAAATAAGAAATACAATTTAATGTTGAAATTATATGTAATTAATTGGAATTGACTAATAATGAATATGAAATCAGTGGTGTGTAATTAGTTATATCATTTGTTTGTAAATAATAAAATTTATAAATGTGATTAAATTGCTTAATAGTAACAGTGGTTTATTTATCATCTCATTATTTAATATGTTGAAATAACTTGGAAATCAACGAAAATTAAATGTAATTAAATATTATTGTTATTATGGTAAAAGATGATAACTGTAGACTATTGATGTAATAAAACGTAAGCCAATGCTAATTATGTCCATAAGATGATAGTTGTTTGAGTAATAAGATGTAAATAAAAATAAATGAATTTATTGGAATTTAAATTATAATTAATGAATTTATTTCAATTGATATTAAACATTGTGATTAGTTAAACATTTAACATTGGATTTGACATGGAAATTAAATTTGATAGATTATTAATTTCTAGGTAATTTAGAATAATGAAAATTGTTAACTATAGAATCTGAATTTAAAAGGGGTTAAATTAATTTAATAATAATTTATCTAACTAACGTGAAAATAGCCATTTGGCCATCATCTCGGATTTTGATGAAAAGTTGTATCGGATCTGTAACGGTGAACTTATTATAGGATTTCAAGTTTCGTAGCGATCGGACTTACCGTTTCATCGTGCGGGCTCGAAACGCGTAGAAATCAATTTAAAGAATTCAACTGAAATAAGCCAATTTTAAAATCTAACTTCCGCATACTTTTGATTTAGGTTTGGAACATGTTCCATTGAGCTTAAAAATATCGAAAACATCTATTTTGATATATGGGATGACCCGCTTTCGTTTCGAAAATGGAACGGGCTTTTCGAGTCGTTATTGTTGTTTCGAACCAATACAGTATGTTATCCATTCTTATCCAGATCTATCCATATAAATAGATTTCTTTCCTAAACCCTGACAGTCTTTTATTTCTATCTGTATGTGCGATTCTATCTGCTTGTTCTTCCTTCTTCTAATGGAAGAAATCCAAAACCCTAAATCCAACTTCAAATTCAAATCGAAATTCAAACTTCTCAAACTAGAGCAAATTATATATCGTTGGAAAGCTCTCACGAGCGTAATCCACTGTAGCAATTCATTTTTAATTGGATGCATCATTTGACCAGAAAAGTAGAAGAACCTTGATCGTCGAAATTAGGTTTTCGCGATCCAACAGTGGATCCTCATCTGATCGACAATCATGAAACGGCATTGGAAAGAGGATGAAGAGTAGGTCTCGTGGTGGTGTTCGCTCGTCTGTTAGGGATGTCAAAATTCACCATGGTGGCCTAGGAAAGTGTGGCAGCGGCGGAGCCTCAAGGGGAAACTGGAGTCGTCCTCGTGGTGTTGGCATGTGCGCTTATGTGTGGACGTCACGGTGTTGGGCGCTGATTTGGTGAAAGTCTTCGAGGCGGCAGTGACAATTGATGGAAGATAGTGGTCGTGTTGTGCTCGATGTTGAACGAAGCTAGGGTTTGTGAACGAAGATGATAACATGGTAAATTATTATTTGCTATATTATTATTTTATTTAATTTTGAATTTCAAAATTCTAATGTTAATTACTTTTTCAACAAGATCAGATTCATGGGCGGTTTTCTCCATTGCATTCATGTCGGAATTCCGAACACTATGGAACTGTTTGGAAGAATTTTGAGACTGTTCAAATTTGGGTCTTTATTTGGATTTTAAATGGTCGAAAATCAAAGGTGAGTGTTTTAACCCACTCACAACTACTAAATTATCTTATGTTTGTTAAATTATATTTTCGATGTGATTAGAAATTGATTGACTGATGTTTGGTATATTTAAATTGTCATTCGAGGTTAATTTGAATTTATATTGAATTTAATTGAATTTAATGTAATATTGAATTTAAATTGTTGATTTAATACCCGAAATGATAACCAGTTAATTATTGTGATTTATTGATTGATTTGAATGATGATTGTGATGGATGTTAAATGTTGATATTTGGATGATTTGATTGTATGTTTAAATTATATATTGTTATCACACTATAAATTCCCTTGGTTATTGTTAAAAAAATCACCATGGTTGAAATGATACATAACCGAATGATCTATAGATTAAGGAAAAATCGTTATGGGTTGAAATGATAGACTCAAGCGATTTTATGGATTTAAAATTTTAAATCAGGATTGCAGGTTGAAATGATATATGCCCGTGAATTTGAATTATTGCGGGTTGAAATGGCAGATATCTGTCTCACTTGACCATAGGGTAGAGAATTATATACGGACACCGAATTGGTTAAATTAAATGATTTTAAATCCTTAATTTTTGAATCCGATTAAATGATATTTTGAAATAAAATTCGATTTGTATAAATTGAATTACTTTCAAAAATCCAAGCTTTAAATATTGAAATTGAAATCGGTCCATGTAAATTGTTTAAAGGGAATTGAAATTTCAAAGTTGAATTTTGAAATATAAATGAAATTAATCGAAATTGAGTTATTGAAACATTTGAATATTCAAACTTTGAAATCTCCTGAATTTGAAGTAGTTTAAATTTATAGTTCAAACATGGATTTGAAATCGATATAGATTTAATGGTTTTGTTGAGTTGAAAGTTTAAAAATTGAGTTTTGTTCATTTGAAGCTTGACATGGTCCAGATTTGTTGGAATGGAAGAAATAGTTTAATTTGGTATTAATTTCAAATTAATTATTGTAATATAAACTGTTTAAAGATATATTATTTTAAATTCAGATTTATTTAGATTTTCAAACTATTTACTATATAAAACATTTCAATAATCAAACCATTTTATATTAAACTATTAAAACTATATTAAATATGATTAAGTGCATAGCTATTGTAGGGGTATAAGACTTGATTAGACAGACTGGGCAGAAACGACTCACTATTTTTAAACTATTTTAAACCATTTAACTATTTTGAACTATTTTAATCTATTTTAAACTATTTTAATCTATTTTAAACTATTTTTATCTTTCTTAAAACTATTTTAGTCTATTTTAAACTATTTAATATATTTTAATCTATTTAGACCATTTAAACTATTTTAAAGTATTTTAAACTATGTTTAACTATTTAAACCATTTATAACTATCTAAACTATTTTCAAAATTTAAATGGTGAGAAGTTAAATTGGTTATATTTAAATACTTTATTTAAAAGCGAATATGGTTAAATGATGTTATAACTTACATTGGAAATTGAAATGATATTTTCTACTGAAATGACATATCTGAGTAAATATGATGATTTCGAAATGAGGGTTTAACCTTTTTTGTGAATATGGTTTCAAAAGTGAATATGATTTCGAAAGTAATATGATTTAAGCTTATATGATATTTAAATATAAATTATGAATTGATTTTGGAAATGTAAAAGAACCATTCGGTATGAAATACGCATTTGGTTATTAAAGAGACCGGGATCTGATATTGGCATGCTTTTTGCCAATACCAAAATCCACTTTAACAACTGTGCACGTGGTAAAGATTCTAGAATGAAGTAGGATGGATTGACGAATGATTCTGTATGAGGTATTAAAGTAGCCTTGACTCCCGCGAGTCAGCTTGATGTGGCTAAATTAGGAGCTATACCAGGCCAAGTGAGGTCGCTCCACCTATCGGGTTTATTTCTTCGATAACATGTTATGACTTTGTGATTGATTTGGTGGCCACCCCTTTATTCAATTTCGGGAGTGTGTTCTGAGGTGGGCGGTTGTAGCTGCTATGCATTACCACTGGTCCGGGAGTGCAAATGGTACAATTCTACCCCGGCATTGCCTCACGTGCCTTGTCACATGCCTTATCGCGCCCACTACGGGGTTTTTTGTACCGTACCTATGGAGTGCTCACTGAATAAACCACTAGTTTGGTAAAGCTTACAGTATCTGTATAGACTATGATAATATATAAAAATGTGTTAAGGGGGATATGGGTAACACCTTAACACTATTTTAATACTTTACTGATAGACATATTATAATAGCATATATTATTACATAGTAAATATTTCAACGGATCCTTAGGAGATTGCAATCTCGAATATCTCTTAAGTTATTGCACGCACGTTAGACACTGGATATGAGATGTAAAACCCCATAAACATCTTTGAAGCTGTTGCACTTATATATATTTATTGTTGATTTGACTTGCATAAGATCTTTTATTTCTGACTCGAGTATTTTGTCTTTTCATTACGCTTGGGTCAGTCTGAGCTTTTCAGTGATATTGAAAACCATTTTGTCTCTAGAGGACGAAGACGGAGATTTGTATGCTATTTATTATATTTATACCACTGCATCATGTTATTCCGCTGCATTATTTATTCATTTTTGTTGTATGTAACTTTGATCTGTATTGTAAAAGTGTAATCAAATATTATTTGTAAACATTATGAACTGTTTATTTGATTATTATATTTTTTTCATTCTGCTGTGAGATTCTATGTTTTATTTTTATTCTTTTTCTTATTTACCCCATAACAATCCTCCTTTTGAATGGTTTGAGTTTGACATGTGTGGTTTATTGTCGATTTAAATCGTCCAAAAAGGTAGGTCATTACAATATTTATTTCCAAAAATCACCTTTGAATTTCTTTTTAAAATTCAAAAATATTATTTATGGTATTTAAAATACCGAAATTAAGGCCTGTACTAATATAGCATCCGAACAATCAAGTCATACAACAATCCATAACAGATTATTTAATTCCATCATATATCACTATATATGGAAAACAATAAATATATTTAGAGGATCCAGTTGGATCCCTCCAACATGGTTTCCCTGCAATCGTAGATGTTATATAACGTAATTACCAATCCCGCTTCGAGGCGAGATATCGAGGTAAGATAGAATCATCCGCTATTATGCGGGGCGCATAGTGTCTCATCCGCTCTAATTGGCGGGAAATATACCCAAATACTAAGATATATATTACTACATATACTATAACATCCAACTGAAATAATTTTCAAATTCATCCAATCAACGAATAATTAATTTTTTTTCATTTTAAATTAAAATCAGTTATCCAAAATGAGTGAGATTTACTCAACTTTATTTTTTAATTTGCTGAATGCTCATTTTAGATTAAATAGAACTGACATTCGATTTAATCTAAAGCCGCAGCTACTCTCAATTGACTGCAAATAAATCTCATTACGTAGATTTTGTAGCTACAAATCCAACGTGACCGATTTCGTGATTTTTGGACCTCGTATGTAAACGATATGTAATTTATAAATTTTTGATTTTTATTAATATCATAAATTTTTCTTATTAATTACAGTAATTAAAAAGGTTAATTACCTTACTTAATCTATCCCCTTAATACGTCTTCCTCCCATGCTGAAACATGTACGCCTGAACATTCACAACCAATCATCGTGCCTCCCTGTCTCCTCCTCCTCCGCATCTTGTCCATAAAACCCAAAATCGACGATACCGTTGAACTCCACATTGCCTAAGCATCTCGTTCATCACTACTATTTATCGATCTAACCCCCAATAATAAGTTGCGACTTCGTCTCTCTTCCCATTGTCGTACCATGTCGTGGCCAACAAAGGTCCACCGCGAGTTACCGTTTCACCCCCTACGCCGTGCTTCCACTCGCCGAACCTGAATCCATCCTTAGTTCCCCAAATCTTCGATCGAGACCACCCAAACTCGAACCCTAAATCGATCCTCATCTCCCTCAAACACAACCGCACCCATACCAGATTGAAGGTTAACTCGATTCGAGAATTATGGAATTTATTTCAAGATTTATGGCTTTGATTTCGATTTTTTATCAACTTTTTTTATTTCGGTTTCCTGTTCTAAAATGAAGAAGGACGAGAAGGAAGTGTGAGCGTGAATTTAAACGAAGGGAGATGGCGGCTTCGTTCAGACTTTCGGTGTGCATTTAGGGTTAGGTCGGTTGGCCTGGGTTTATAGGGTGGCTGATGTTGATTTATAATTATTTAAATATTCAAAATATCTTGTTTACGCACCTTAAAATCCTGAACCTCTATCGTGTCGTGTCGCATGGTTTCTATATGTTGTACCCCTATTCCGAACCCAATGGAACTAGTCTTGAGGCCTAATTTGATCGTATGTGAAAGATAGCCTTTTAAATCGACAATTTTAATTAAATTGATTCCGGGCGTTTTTTAGCTCGCACGGCCGAACGGTAAATCCAAATGCTATGAAATTTGAAATCCTATAATAACGCACTATTACATATCTAATGGAACTCATTTCGTCAAGTTTCAAGACTATGCCCCGGATTGTTATATAAACGCGTTCATTAAAACGATGATTTCAAAAATTGATGAAATCACTTGAAATTTCAGTTTTAAAAACTTGCTAACTCAATTATAATTCAAATAGAACTTACATTCACATTAGAAGTCATTTTGATTCATATTCAACTTAAATTTCAATTATTCACCATTTATGTGTTATGGCAATCGCTGTATTTGAAATTTAAATCTATTTCTCGAATTCAATCAATAATTCCATTTTCAAAATCCATTAATAATTTAAATCCAATGTTTAAAACCATTTATATATTCAAAATCAAATGACTGAAAATACAGGTCATTACACTAATGTCTTCAAAGATAATGTTTGACTCATTATCTTCAATATGACATTTATCTTTTACGAATTTAATTTTAAAACCCTTATCACACAATTGAGTAACACTCAATAGATTATGCTTTAAATTCCGAGCTAACAAAACATTATAAATAATAGGAGCTTTAGAATTACCGACACTGCCGATACCAATCACATATCCTTTAGAGTTGTCTTCAAAATTTACCGATCCACCATCTTTGTAAACTATATCTTTCAAAATCTTCGAATTTTCAGTCATATGTCTTGAGCATCCACTATCCAATATCCATTTTTCCTTTTTGTCCTGCTGCGTTTGATCATCAGATGTATGTTCATCAAAAATATAGTTTACAAAGATGCAAATTTATGAATAGATCATGTGATTTTTTATAATGAATAGATGCAATTTATGAAACAACATTATGATGATCTTTGTAAATTATATTTTCGTTAATAATGTTAAAAATATTATCAAAAATTGCCATTAAATTTTTTTTCAAAAATCAAATTATGAATACTTTGAAAACCAATGCTCTGATACCAAATGTGAGTCAGTGAAATAGGGAACTTAAGGCTAAATTAACACCAGAAGGGGGTGAATTGTGTTTAATGGATTATATGAATGTTATTAAAATTCATTAAAATTCTATTTGGAATGATGTAACTAACAATTATAGAAATAATCAAAGAATCAAAGAGCAGATAAAAGTAAATACAGTAAAAGTAAGAAAGAAAGAACACACCAAGATTTTATACTGGTTTGAAGTTACCCTACATCAAGTCCCGCACAATTCCTTGTATGGATTTCTTTTTAACTAGTAAATGCAAATACAATCTCGATTTCAAAGCTACAAGACACCCTCCAAAATCTCGATCTGAGTAGAGTCACTTGATTTTCGGGCTACAAACACACCTACTAGATTTAGCGACTATTAAGCACATCCAAATGATTTACGGGCTACAATCACACCATCAAGTATAATAGTATGATTTGATAGAGTTTTACAAAGTTAGATCTTTGATTTTGATTATGATTGATCCTACAACTCTTGAATAGCACTTTGATCTTGGTTTGAGTAAGAGAGATGAGAGAAATCAAAGAGTAAATGATGGAGAATCAAACTAATAATGATTGAATTTGATTCTGGTTGAGTTTCGATAGATTTTGGATAGAATTGATTTAGAAAACAAGAGAGTAAAAGAGGAGAGAAGAATAAGAAAGTAGATGTTTAAAATTTGTATGGAAGTGTGATATTTACAGGGAAACAGCTGTCATGTCCATTCGCCAAGGGATATGACAAAAAAACACTTCTATTCAAATTTGAATTTTGAAAAGTACGGCCACCATGTCACATGCATGGTTGGGATATATCGAGATATCCCTTTGTATTTTGAAAATTTTAAAAATATTATTTGGAAAATCCATCACTTTGTAAAATAATTTGATACTTTGTAGAATCATTTAAATATAGTTTATACATATTTCAATCAAATATAATTTAATAAAACTTTAAAGAATAATGTTGAAAGATTTAATAGGAGTATTCAATAATATATAGAAAAACAATATGCTTATAACTTATTAAAGTATAAACAAAAGTTCAATATATATATATATATAAACTTACAAACACTAAAATAATCTCTTTACAGGTATAAGAGTGATCATTTTGGAAAATATTTTGGAAAGATTATTTTAAAACTATAATATTTGAAAAAACAATTTAAAACAAAATTAGAGAAGGCGAGAGAGATCGGGAAAGTGCTATCAAGGTTTTAACATAAATTTTATGACTCTGTAACTTATTTGGAGTACCTTGAAATGTAAAACTCTTTAATACTCATGAGGCTTCAGTTATCATCATCTTGAATCTGCTCTTGATACCGTACATTCTTCTTTATTAACACCTTTCTAATGTCATGCATTGTGTGTGTGTGTGTGTGTATTGATAAATCATTTGGGTGTTCGTTAGGTAGTTAAATTAATTACATAATTAGGGATAGAAATATAAAATGATTATGAGATAATCATCATGGGCGTACTTTGATTTTTAAATTGTTATACTAAAAATAATATTAGAGTTTGGATTATGCATAATAGGATTATGGTTGGAGGCAAACCTAGAGTTACATCGGGATCGGCCAGTAATCTTGGTACAGGAGGGGTGTTTATGACCCCCAAGCAGATTACAAAGTTGTCTGTGCTGGTTGAACTATTGCTCTTGATGATCGTTTGGTTCATGATGATTGCGCTTGGTTATGTAGTAACTTTGAGCATTTAGGAGGTACACCCATTAAGGGAACGGAAAGATTTATTGAGATACAGGCTTGGATGAAGATGTGCGAGAGATTCTCTACTCACGTGAATCTTGCAGACGCCCAAAGATTTCAGGTAGCATCTAGCTAATTGCAGGAAAGGGCTCTCGACTGTTATGATCTTTCTATGGCGGAAGTTGATGAGACTCAACATACCTGGGCAGAATTTAGGCAGAGATTCGAGCAGAAGTTTATGCCTGAGGAAGCAATGACCAGGAAATTCATTGACCTTAAGAAAGTTCAATCTT
Organism: Allium cepa; assembly: GCA_030765085.1. NCBI lineage: Eukaryota > Viridiplantae > Streptophyta > Magnoliopsida > Asparagales > Amaryllidaceae > Allium > Allium cepa. The sequence continues at coordinate 612,650,014 of CM060934.1, forward strand.
CCATTATAGAGTACGCAACAAAACTCGAAGCCTTATCTAAGTATGGGTTGGAACTTATTTGTACCCTAAGAAAGAAAAATCAAAAGTTTATTTATGGATTATGCAAACCATTGAAGAAGGCTCCCCTACTTCAGTTGGATATGTCTTTTGAGAGTTTATTTGATTTAGCACTTTGTCTTGAAGATGCGGAGAAGGATCTTGAAGCTGAGATAGTTCCTAAGAACCAAAAGCAAGAGTTAGGCCAAAAGAGGAGCAACCAATTGGAGAAGGCAATTCTGAGTCTATAAATAAGAAAAGAAGCAGAATGAGTCCAGTTCTACAATCCCACCTAAGAGTCAAGTAGCATGTTTCAATTTTGAAACCAAATTCCATTATTCGAATGAGTGTAGTAAGCCCCGAACCGTGGATGTTTTCTTTAACTGCAAGAAAGAGGGGCACTTGATAGCAGCTTGCCCGTATAAGGACAAAAAGGAAGGAATAGGACAGGTCATTGGAACTTCTGGTAGATTGGCTTAGCTAGCCTGCTAGGTATAGTTTTGGCTTTTATTTTTAGGAAGTGTTCTTTCTTTTGCTTGGTTGCATTAAAGTTAGGTTTATAAATAAGTTAAATACCTTTGTGTGAACTTTTGCATTTCATGGATAGGATTTAGGATGAAAGTTATTTTCTTTTGGTTAATTGGTTGTTAAAAATTGATTGTTTAGTTATATACATTCAACTTAGATGCTATTAATAATCAAATAGTCATTAGTAAGGGAAACTTGTAATTAATTATTGTATTGACTTGTTGGGTAAATTTTTAAGGATTTTGATTGATATTTGGGACGCCAAGTTATCGATAAGAATTTCTAAACATCAGTCGAGACACTTTAACATGAGAATCTAAGAATAATTATTTTGATAAAAATATTTTGAGTTAAAAATAAATTGAAATAATATTTTTGCCATAAAATAATTTGTGAAGCGATGGGACTTGGTAAGACATTGTTGATAGCTTATGCGATCAACTTTGTAAGTAGTGAAGTGGATCCAATAATTCTGTGGCTAAATATTATTTTACCTAGTGAGAAAATTTTTAGTTCATAACTTATGAATTGGTTGGAAATTTTAATAAGTTTCATAAAAAAGGTAGGATATCTTAATTATCATTGAGTGAAATTTAAATATTTAAATTACAAATTTATTTCATTAAGAAAAGTGCAAGGATGCAATTCTGTTAAACAGGGAAGTTTGTAACAATCTTATTGTTAATTACCTAATTAATTAAGTTTAATTATGGATAATTAATTTTTTGTGGTTTGTGAAATTAAAACCAGTTTTTGAGAATAATTGATTTAATTTAATTGAGAAATGAATTTCATTTCTTAATGAGAATTTCAGTTTAAATTTGAAATACGATTATACTAATTATTTAAATTTGGCATTTTTGAAAATTGTTGCTATTGAAATTATTTTAAAAAAAATGATATTTAGGAAATATTTGTCCATCTTTATAAAATGGTAATAATAATTTAATTTGTAATTGTCAAGATTGAATTTATATAAAACTCTTCAATATTGATTTAAAATAATAATTTCTAACATATTAGTAATTGTCAAGGTTTGTGAAATCAAATTTATAATTTATAAAGTATGTTTAGTGTAGATTAGCGCATGTAATATGTGACAAAGCAAAAGTTAAAAATTAGCAACATTACTGTTAAAAGGAGAATAAGTAACACTTGCTTATCGTGTTTATAATCATACCTTCTTGGTCAAAGAAGAAAAGAATATGAGATTGAGAAGTAAAGTACAAAAAAAACTCTCATTCTCTGCAATGACCCGTATTTTTTGGATAATTAAAAATATTGAATTAAATAAGATTTTAAAATTTAATATTGTGATAAATTAAAATTTATGACTCATTAATGAGAAAAATAATTAGAATATGATTTAATAACGTAGTTTGAATGTTATTGATAATTGTTTTAATGTAATTTCAATCAATTCAAATAATTGTTAAGTTAATTTGGTTATAATTGTAAATAAGGAATAAATTAAATGTTGGATTTTATGTTGAAATCATATGTTATAAATTGGACTAGGTTTATTATGGAATATGAAATCAATTAATTAGTACGTAAATTTATTAGCTTCTGTTTGTAAACAATAAATTTAGAAATGTGTTTGGATTACTAATATAACAATTGATTTATTTATCACCTTATTATTTAATCCGTTGAAATTAATTTGGAAATCGATGAAATTTAATGTAATTAAATATTGTAGTTAATGTGGTAAAAGATGATAACCGTAGAATATGAATGTAGTAAAATGTAAACTAATGTTAATTATATTCATAAGGTTACAGTTGATTCAATAATAAGAGTGTAAATCGAAATAAAAGAATTTTTGAAACCTAAATTCTAATAAAATAAGTTTTGTTTCCATTGTAATTGAATGCTTAATTTAGTGTAACATTTAAATAGCGGATTTAACATGGAAAAATTATTTTAGTAGATTATAAATTTCTATGTAATCAAGAATGATAAAACTGTTAACTTTTAAATTTGAATTTAATGGTGATTAAATCAATTTAATAATAATTTATTTAATTAACGATGAAAATTAGCCATTTTGGCCACTGTCTCAGATATCGATGAAACCAGTTTCATCAGATCCGTAACGGTGAATTATTGTTGGATTTCAAGTTTCGTAGCGATCGGACATATCATTTGATTGTGCGAGCTTGAAACGCGTAGAAATCTATTAAAAGAATTTAAATAGATATAAATTGATTGTAAAAGCTAACTTCTGTATACAATGGACTTAGGGTTTGAAACTAGTTTCATTGAGTTTAAAAATATCAAAACACTATATTTTGATATATGGGATAACCTATTTTCGTTTCGGGGACGAACTTGCTTTTAATGTCATTGTTATCGTTTCGATCAAATTCGATCTGTCAATTCCTTCTTATCCATCTCTGTCTATATAAATAGATTTTTTTCTTTAACCCTAGCAGTCTTTCATTTTATTTCTACATGTAATTCTATTTCTCATCTGCTCCTTCCCTCTGTATTTGTTCCTTCTCAAACATGTCAAACCCGAATTCCCAAATTCAAATCGAAAATTCAAACTTCGCAAACCCTATCGAATTATATACTATCGAAAAGCTCTCGATGAGTGCAATCTTCTTCTGCTATTCGTTTTTGCAATTGAGTCACTAGTTGGCTGAAAATCATTCATGAAGTTTCGCCGTCCATCCTAGGGTTTTCAATTCGACGGTGGATCATCGTCCAATCGACGATCGGGAGGCGCTGTTGCGTAGAAGACAATCAGGGGAGTCGAGCCACATTGGTCGTTCATGTTAGGGGTCGCTAGATTCGTTGGAAATCGACCTTGAAGTGCACGGCGGTGGTTTAGCTAGGTGGAGCCGTAAGTGGCGGCGCTTGTAGGGGAGGCGTGGCTCGGCCTAGGCTACAGGTTGGCATGGTCGGATCTGGTGTTGGAGGGGCATGGGCATGGTGTTTTGGAAGAGATAATCGACGGCTAATCTGGGTTTGGTCGATGTACTTTAGCATACGTGCTAGGGTTGGGAGGTGAGAAATTACATTTTGCCTCTATAATTTATTTTAACTTAAATTTAAATGTCAAACTTCTAACGTGTATAACTTTTTCATACGAGCACGAATTTGGACGCGGTTTCTTCCATTGGGTTCGTATTGAAATTACGGATAATAAGGAACTAGTTTAGCTACATTCTAAGACTTCTGGATTTTCAGACTTTATTGGGATCTTAAATTGGCTTCAAATCTAAGGTGAGTGATTTAGCCCACTCACGAAATACTAAACCTTCTTACGTTGGTTGAATTAAATTTATGAATCGATAAGAATTTTATTGATTGTTGTTTGGTAATTTAAATTATCATTTAAATTTAATTTAAATTTATATTGAATTAAATTGCCATTCAAAATTAATATTGAATTTAAATTGTTAGTTAGTATCTGATAATGATAACCAGTTAATTATTGTGTCTTATTGGCTGATTTGGATGGATGTTTATTTATTGACATTTTGGATGATTGGATGTTTATATCCTTGTTATCATTATGAGTTGAAATGATTCATACCCGTATGATCTTATAGATTAGAAAAAATCGATATGGGTTGACATGATACATACCCGAGCGATTTTATTGATTTGGAAATTACTGATTCGAGATACGGGTTAAAATGATATATACCCGAAAATTAAACTATTTTGGGTTAAAATGATACATACCCTATCACTTGACCATGGGATAGAAAATTATATATGGACACTGTTGGTCAATTTTAAATTATTTTCTAAATGGTATAGTATGTTTGATTTATAAATATGACTTCTAAATTTAACTTAATGATTTTTTAAAAAAATTTATATTTGGAAAATAATTTATTTTATTTGTTTTAAGCTTCAAATTATAAGTTAATATATGGTTCTAAATGTAAATTTAAGATTTTAGCTTAGAATTTTATTTAGTTTTAAATATATGTTTTAAATTGTATAAAATTATATTAATAAAATATCTAATATAGTTTTAATATATATATATATATATATATATATATATATTATAAATTTAATTTAACATAATAAATATAGTTTTTATTTAATATAATAAATATATACTTTTTAATAACCATGATAGATAAAAAAATCTGAAAAAGATTTTAGAATTTTGTAAAAGGTTTTGTAAAGAATTTATAAAAGTTTTGTAAGAGATTTTATAATGGATTTTATAAAGGATTTTATAACTGTTTTATAAAGGAGTTATAAGGGTTTTAAAGGATTTTAAAAAGGGTTTTGTAAATGAACTTGTATAAAGGGATTTGGAAGCGTTTTAAATAAATTTGCATAGAAGTTTATGAAAAGGAGAAGGGTTGTAAACTGTTTTGGAATTTATAAATAGCTTTATAAATGGTATAAAAGCATATAATTAGTTTATAAATGGTTTAAGAGAGATTTATAAATTATTTTTGAAATTGGTTGAAAGAAATCTTCCTCGGCAATTATGAATATATCTATACTTTTGAAATAAGTATAAGGATATCTTGATATGAAGGTATAAACTGTTTTATGGATTTATTACTAAAAATGTTTTATAAAATGACCACGGTGTGTAATAAGTGTTTGGTTGAAGAGAACGGGGTCGGATATTGTCATAATCTCTGCCAATTGCGAAACCCCTTTAACAATTATGCACGTAGTGGAGAATCCAGAACGAAGTAGGATGGTTTGTCAAACGCTACTGGTATATGGTAAGAACGTACCCTTGACCCTCGGGTCAGCTTGATACGACTAAAACAGGAGCTATCCTGGGCCAAGTGAGGTTGCACCTCTATCAAACACACTTCTTTGATACCATACCTACTACTTTGTGATTGATTAGTGGCCATCCTCAATTTGATTATGGGAGTGCGTCTCGAGGTGGGCGGTAGTAGCTGTTATGTGTTACCACCAGTCCAGGCATGCAAAACGGTAGAATCCAACCCTAGGCATTGCCTTGCGTGCTTTGTCATATGCCTTATCGAGCCCACTATGATTTTGGTTTGTGTTGTATCTATGGAGTGCTCCTTGATAGCCTACCGATTTGGTGGAGTTTACAGTACTGTATAGACTGCAACATTTATAAAATGCGTTAATGGGGATATGGATAATGCCTTAACGCTATTTTAATACTTTACTTTACTGAAATGCACTATATATAGCATATACTACTACATATAGATAGTTTAACGGATCCTTAGGAGATGGAAAATCCTGAAACCTCTCTTAAGTTATTGCACGCACGTTATACACTAAATAGAAGATGTAAAATTCCATAAACATCTCTGAAGCCATTACACTCATATTCATTTATTGTTGATTTAACTTACATAAGATCTTTTAGTTCCGACTCTAGTGTTTTGTCTTTTTATTACGCTTGGGTCAGTCTGAGCTTTTCAGTTGAAGATTCTATTTTTGGAGGACGAAGACGGAGTTTGATATTTTATATTATTAGTAATTTTCCACTACATCGTTATCGGTATATCATTGTTTGTACCCAGATTGTTGTAAAAACTGTGTAATCAAATGTATATTATAAAAAAGCTTCATGAACTATTTATGAATATTATATTTTATCATTCCATTATGAAATTCTGTGTTTCGTTTTTCCTTTTTCTCTTATTTTCTTATTTACCATATCGACAATCTTCCTTTTGAATGGTTTGAGTTGACATGTATGGTTTATTGTCTGTTTAAACCGTCCAAAAAGGTTGGTCGTCGCATTCATTTTCTTCCTTTGCCATAAAACCTGAAACATAAAACTCCTCTAGCATAAACCCTGGTTCTTAAATCTCCAATTTATACTCTTAGATCATAGGGATTTGGTGATTTCTGGTAGCAATTGAAAGAAGGTAACCTTCTACGCCTTCTAGTTTTTCAATTAGGGATTATTAATTTCAGTTTCATCTTTTGATTGCAATTTTTTTGTAATTTCCCAAATTAAACCCAAGCATTTGCTGAAAGGTATTAGCCCAGGTGAATTCAAGTTTATTGCATCAAATTCAAGCTATAAAGGTGAGTTAACAATTCACACAACCTACCTCTATATTCATAATTGATGTATTTGTTGTTTTGGACGAATTAGATAACGAATATATCTGAATTGCTTAGGATATTTGATAGACTTTAGTTTTACTAGGAAACCCTTGTTTATATGATCCTTTAAATCGTCAATTTGAAGTTGGTTGGTTGCTTACATGATAGCTAATTTAGTGTAGTTAATGTGTAGGTCCAATTTCACGAAAACCTTACTAACGGACAATCCAGGAGCCGCGTGCACTGCTCGGGACTTAGCCCATACGGTGTTACCAGTCCACTTGTCCCACCAGGCGATGCATCGGTCATGACCTTGGTTGAGCCCCAAGTCATTATCGTTTCGCTCCCCGATCGTTCCATTCGTCCATTTTCTTGCCCGTTTGTTTCCTTGTTGATATTTACTTGTTTTTGATGTCCTATTTCATGTCGTTTTGTGATGATTTCAATTTTATTTTCAGATATAGAATTATGAAATTTTTTTCAAATGGTTATGCCACATAGTCTATAGCACAACACCAAATCTTCATCGCATGTTTTCAATAAGAATTTTCAAAGAGAATGGATTTTCAAATCAAACCATTTCTTCTTAATCAAGTAGGAAGAAAGTTATGTTATTTATAAAGGATATTTGAAAGTGTAAATAGATATACTTATTATCATTTATATAAGAATGATTTTTGAAATGTAAATAAAGTTATTTCTAATTAGAGGTTTCAAATATTTATGTGGTTTCGGATAAGAGTAAATGTAGATTTTATAAAATACAAGGACTCCTATGTATTTCGTAGCTTGGTTTATTAAAGAAATATTATATGTGGAATTCTGAGATAAATATACATATATAAGTGCATTTTTGGAATAATCCAGATTTATGTAATATTTTATCAAATGGCGAATATTTACATAAAGTTGAATCATAATTAAATTATGGAATTTAAATAAAGAAACTTGAAAGTAATAATCTATATGAAGTTAATTTTAGAAAACCATTTTATATATATTAAGAATTTGGAATAATTGTATATATAAAAGCGTTCTTAATATTAAGTGTGGAATTATGGTTTATTTTATCAAAGGATATATATACAGTTGAGAAATAGATGTGTTTATGGATTTTAAAGAAGAAGTTTGAACATAGGTTCATATATAAAGTATTTTAGAAACCATTTCTTATACAATAAAATGATATTATCCATTTTTAAACTATAATTTTTTACCGGATTTCAATGGATTTAACACTTGGTTATTTATATGCTATTTTAGCATTTTCATGAATTTTGGATTTAGAGAAGATTTCAAATATAAAATGTTTTGAGAGCCTTAATTCTATAATTTGGGGAATACTAATAATCGACGTAGTGTTATTGATTCATTTAAATTCTTTCAAGTTGTAACGATCCAGATTTTCCTTCATTTGATTTTGAATATTTAAGTTATTTTAAATGTTGAATTCGGAATTCAAATAAGTAGAATAAAACTTAATTTCCAAATACAGAGATTTATTGAATAAATTTAGTTGTTGAACTAATAATTGGAAATCATTTAAATAATTAAATTGGAGTTGAATATGAATCAAAAACGATATCTAATGTTAATATAAATTCTGTTGGAATTATAATCGAGTTAACAAGTTTTTAAAAAAACTGGAATTTCAAGTAATTTTGTTGATTTTTGAAATCGTCGATTTAATTGACGCGTTAAAATAATGATCCGAGGCACAAACTTGGAATTCTTCGAAACTAGCTCCATTTGATTCGTAACAGTATATTATTGTCAGATTTCAAATTTTGTAGCGTTTGGAGTTACGTTTGATCGTACGGGATAGAAATGCGTTGAAATTAATATCAAAAATTTAATATTATAATTGGGTTCAAAAGGCTATCTTCTCCTGAATATCGAAGAAGGACTTGAAACATGTTCTATTGGATTTGGAATAAGGTTATAACATTAAAAACGCATGACGGCACGCCTCGATTAGAGTTTGAAAATAATATCTTGATATTTTGGAATTACGTATGTATGTTATATCTTATATATATATATATATATATATATATATATATTATTTTCCATGTCTTTTCAGCCGCACTTTTTTCTGTCAACCTCAGCCACCCATGTGGACTTTCGTTTCCTTCCACTCTGATTTATACATGTTCTCTATTATCTTCGTATGCAAGGTCAAAGAAAAGAAAATAAGACTACAGAAACTTCAAAAATTATTTACTCCAAATTTACTCAATGAAAAATCTTGAAATAAAATTTTAAATTCTAGTTTCAATACGATCTTCACACTGATACACTCCTATGCATGTGCATGGAGAATTTAGGTTTGGTCGAGCTTGCTTAAGAACTAGTGTTAGGGATATTGCGAGATGAAATGCTCGATTTTAACATTTATAACCATATTTGAATTCGTGGGAATGAGCTACACCTTGGCGCCGAAGAGGGGAAGTCATGGTTCACTATAGAGGGGAGGAGCCAATCACTGTCTTAGCTTTGAGGAATGCCAGGTCTTGTTTCAATACATTGGATCAGAGGGCAAGGTGATGGTTTCATGGGGTTGAGCTCAAAAATTAGGACACGTTGACGATCTCAGGGGTAGCATTCATCGAGTGGGTGAGCAGGCATGGTGCATGGCAGTGCATGGCATGTACAGGGGTGAGTTGTTTGAGGGAAGAAGGTACTGTTCCTAGCGGGTTGGGCTGGTGGTTTAGGTTGGGTAAGAATCCATTTTAATTTGTGAAATTAAATTGATTTATTTAATGTTAAACTTTGAAAATTTATAACTCCTCCATACGGAACACGATTAACCCAAGGAGTTATGCGTTAAGGTCGCACGGACGTGAACAGTAATATGGGATCGGATTTGCTTGGTGATAGGTTCATGCATGATAGAGGGTTCTCGCTTTGTGTTTGGTGGTGAGCAGGAGACTCTTACCCCTACATGTCCCTGAGTGGTTGGTTGTAGTCGAAAGGCTGGCCATAAAAGCAAATTCAAGGTACCAGTGCAGTGCCATGGTGGAAAGTGGCCGCTATCAATGGTTGAAAAGCCTAGACCGCCACACATGGTATTAGAGCTGAAGGTTAAGCGAGAACATTAGTTTTGATGGGGGTAACACATTAGAGATAGGGTCAGTAGCACAATAGAATGAGTTTAAGTGTATTAATAGATATGAACGCGTATTTTTAAGTGAATATAAATTGTTTATATTATGTTGACTTATCTGTTGAGTGGCATATAATTTTTGGTCGAATAGTGGGACGCCACTAAATCGATAGGAGTTTTTAAACACTTAAACATGGTAAACTGACACGGTATGTGTAACAACTCATAAATTTTAACGGTTTTAATAACTTAATTAACTGAATTTTTGTAAAATTTTTAAAAAATTTAATTTTGAAAATGAAAATTTAATATTTGAATATGCTTATTTAAACATAATAAATTGTAAATTTTCATCTGATAATATTGAAGTTTATTTTCTTGTGTAATTTTAATATAAAATGATAATAAAATGTTTTCCAAACCTGAATATTTTTATATGATAAATTTGTAAATCATCTTCTGAGTGAAACATCATATTCCGTTTTGCCAAATATGGAGTTCTCTAGCTTCGTTTATCTTATTTTTCAGCGAATTTGTAGCATTTTTGGTACCGAATATCGACTTTTGATCAGATGATTGTATCACAAATATCTGTATACCATTTTGATCGTCTCGTTATGCTGATCTCAGTGGTATATTTATTTCTGCAGTTTTGAGATTCGGTACGCGACGGAAACGATAAGACGGTGCGTCGTGTCGGTGCCATAAATTGCGACTTTTGATTTCCTTGCTTTTCAAATTTGAAACGTGCAGTCCAAACAAAAAAAATAAATTGCTTTAATTATTTTTCAGCTGAATCAGCATAATCCTGTTGCTATTCCCTTTACTTTTCCCATTTTCTTTACATTTATTGGGTATGTTTCTCTACCTATTCTCTCTTTTCTATTCATACCTCAGAAGTATAAATAATATATTTTTATTTACTTATAGAGTTGCAAATGGATTCCATTTCTTCTTTCTTTCCTGTGAACCCATCCCTTTGGCATGCCGCGCATCAACACCCACACTGCCTCTTTCACCTCACCGCCCTTCTCCACAGCCGTGAACCATCTTCATTCACCATGACCATCTCCATGCTACAGTGCGCCTTCACCATTTCTTCACTCCTCTATCTTCCATTTGCATGTGTCCTTCTGCGTAAGCATATATATCATGCTTTGTTATATTTTTTTTCTTATGTATGTATATATATATAATGTCTGTAGTTTATGTTTATATTAGTTGCAATTTTATATATATTAGCTATAGGCAGGTCAGGCTAGCTATATATATGTGTTGTTTAATTTATATATAAGGTTGCGGTATTGTTTATATATAGATTTATACATATTTTTTCTATCTACGTATATATAATCTAACTGAGTTGTATATATTTTTAAAAGTATTTATATATATTATGTTATATTTACCTTTTATATTAGCATTTGATCTCAATGTATTGGTTTAAATGTTATATATATACACTTGATTTAAGCAAAAAGTTTTATTTGTTCTCGCATCTATAGTTGCATTTGTTACTGAGTAGACGTATATATGTTGGTTCACCCACTAGCCTGTGCATATATATATAGGTATGTTTAATGATTATATATATATATATGTTTTACATATATATTAGTTAATGAATATTTTGTAGAGTTTTGTAATTTGCATATGTTTATAGTATGAGGTTGTATATATATACATAAATTTTATATTTTGGTTATATACTAGTCTACATAAGTATATAGTTATTTATAAATTATAAATTAAGTTGTCTGCATAGATTGTCTACATTTAGTTATCTTCATAGATTGTATTTCTACTTGTTTGTATGTATATATGAAGTCTGCATATATTTTGGTAGTATGAACATATACTTGTCTTCATAGGCATTGTTTGTAGATACTATATATACAATTTATATAAATATTTGGCAACTAATATATTTATATTTATATAAATAGGTTATGTGTTCAGATTTATATATATATATATATATATATTGGTTTTAAATCATACGTATATATATGGAGTTGTATAATGTATAAGTTCATATTAGTATACATATATATATAAGTATCTTGCATTTTAAATGCGTATATATATTTTATTATATATATAGTTTTGAGTATGGCTTTAAGATATAATAATGGTTATAGTGATTGATAATAAATATTGATTTTATTTATATCCATTGTGTAAGTTTATATATAAGTGCATATACATTAATTATATATATGTGTGTGTGAATTTGTTTTTCAACTTTACACATAAATATTGTATGTGTTGGGATTTAATATCGATTTTTTTTTGAAATACATATATATTTTATTTAATATGTGTTTGAATTTAGAGTGATTTTATATATATATATATATATATGTATATATATAATTTTATACAAGTTCACAAATACCTATTCATCTTCGTCAATCCAATTCTGATTTGAATTCGTCAATTCCTATTTATCAGCTTTGTTCATCCAATTCGCCTTAAATCTTGACTTGCTTTGGAATTCGTGCTTGGATTCATAACTCATCTCTTTCTCGTTCGTCTCTAACCTCGAAAGGTGAGCAATCACTCACAATTAACGTTCTTGTATTTATTAAATTTGATTTCAATTGAAACGACAATTGAATATGCTGTTGTAGTTATTTAAATTGTTATATATGCTATTATCTGTAACTGTTCACCTGTGGGATATGAGACTATATCTTATTGTTTATATTTTAATGTTGTTGATGATATATGCTTGTTATATCATTATCATATCTGTTATCATTCTGCAAGTACCCTATTAGTATAGAATTCTCTATGGGTTGAAATGATACATACCCGAACGATTTGTAGAGTAGGGGAAAATCGTTATGGGTTGAAATGATAAACCCAAGCAATTTTCATTGAATTGTGTTGGGATTGCGGGTTGAAACGATATATACCCGTATATATTTTAATTTGCGGATTAAAATGAAAAATATTCGTATCACTTGACCATATGATAGAAAATTATATACAGACGCTATTGGTGTGTGTGTGTGTGTCTATATATATATATATATATATATATATATATATATATATTAAAATGATTTCCAAGGTTTTAAAATGAATATTTTGGTTTTAATAAATAAGTGACTTTAAGATATTATATATATATATATATATATATATATATATATATTATTTATAAGGGTTTAAAATTTAGATTTTTGAATTTATATGTTTTGAAAATTGTATGGTTATAAATGAATTCTGAAATTTTATTTCAAATATAAAGTTATAATAAAAATTGGTTTGAAATTATATTTATTTAAGAATTATGCTTAACTAGGTTGATTTGAAATTTATTAAATTTGAGATTTTAAAGATATGATTTTATAACTTGAATTTGATTAAAAGCGATTTAAATGAATATTTCAAATTTACATAAGACGAAATGGTATATTTAGCTATATTTAAATTTGGAAGTTTAAGGTTTGCTTAAATGATATTGGATTTATTAAGTGAATATTTCAAAACTAAATAATAATGAAGTTAAATTAAAGAGATATATGAAATTATCAAATGTAGTTTTGAATTTGTGGAATATTTAAAGTTTTGAAATATATTGAAAAATAAATGGTTTATTTGGTGGTTCAAATCTGTACTTGAAATCAATTTAGTTTAAAATTGTTTATTGAGAGACTGAATTGAATTAAAAATTGATGAATTGATATTTAATTTGAATTTTGGAGTTTGAGTTAATTTGAATTGATTTGTGAAATTTGAGGAAACTATTTAGTATGTTCAAATTATATTTTTCTTTATAAGTTACTTTAATATAAACTATTTAATATAAACCATTTTTAATATAAACTATTTTTATATAAACTATTTTATAAACTATTTTATTATATATATCGAACTATTTAAATGGTGGAAGTTATGATTTCAAGGTTATGGTTTCCAAAGTATTATGATTTCAAAGTTTTATGATTTCAAGTGTTTTGGTTTTCGAAAGTGTTATAACCTTGAAAGTGATATGATTTGTGGAAATGGATAATTTTGAAATGGAATTGATATTGTATTGATATGGTTTTGGAAAATGAAATTGATAAGTATAAATTATTTTGAAATGACCACGGTGTTATAATATGATTGGTTGTTAAAGAGACCGAGATTGGATATTGTCATACTCTCTACTAATACCGAAAACCACTTTAACAACTGTGTATGTGGTGGAGATTCCAGAATGAAGTAGGATGGTTTGATGACGATTCTATATGGTATTTGCGTAGCCCTGACTCTCATGAGTCAGCTTGATGCGGCTAAAACATGATCCATGCCAGGCCAAGTGAGGTCATTCCTCTGATCGGGCACATTTCTTCGATACCACTCTATTGCTTTTGTGATTGATTGGGGTGCACCCTTTGATATGGGAGTGTGTCATGAGGTGGGCGATAGTGGCTGCTATGCATTACCACCAGTACAAATCCGCAAATGGTATATCTACCCTGGCATTGCCTTGAGTGCCTTGTCATATTCCCTATCGCGCCTTCTACGAGTTTGTTTTGTACCATACCTATGGAGTGCCCTTTGATAGCCCTCTAGTTTACGGAGTGAGTTACGGTACTGTATTGATTGTGGGAATATATAAAATGTGTTAAGGGGGATATGGGTAACGCCTTAACGCTATTTTAATATCTTTTACTTTACTATAGACATATTATAATAGCGTATATTACTACATAGTTGATAGTTCCACGGATCCTTAGAGGATGGAAATCCTAAACATCCTTTGAGTTACTTGTATTTTAGTTGATATTTCACTTGAGTTGGATTTATTAATATAAGAAAGTTAATCCTGACTCGAGTGTTTTTTGTTTTGCTTTACGCTTCGGTCAGACTGAGCGTTACAGCATTTGAGACACCTTTAGAGTTGGAGCTTCGCTTGGAGATCCATCTGCATCTATTCAGCTTTCAACTTTTTCAGTCGATTTGTTCAGAGATATCATCTGTTTGTATTCGAGACATTACTGTATTTGAGATATTCTGTTGTATTTTATTTCAAACTCTGTTGTTTATATAGTAGCTTCATGCACTACTATTTATCTATTCCGCTACAGTATTATTATATTACTCTGTGTCTGTGATTATGTGATTGATTTATTTACTGTATATGCTGAGTTTTTCTAAACATAAATTAACAATTTGATATTTTGAGCAATTCAAGTTTGACATGTGTGGATGCGAATGGTTGAAAATAGCAAGTCATTACAGTTGGTATCAAAGATCGGGTTTTAGGCAAAACTTAGTATATGTAGTAAATTTAATTACGGAATAACCTTCGTTTGAGCTTGAATTTCTCCCTCTTTGATTCGGATTTCTTTCAAACTGTGGAACCCTGCCTTTCTTTTGAAATCCCTTCTAGTCTCTCCCTGTTCGTACTCTTCTTGATTCTGGAGTATCCATAACTCCACTTCGGTTGATATATATAATGAAACGGCGGCTCCACTAATCTTAGAATGATTTGTAAAGTGGTGAAACTCCTTTACAGCAGGCATCGATTCACTGAAGATTTCTATATTCTAGGTGGATGCTGTTATCTCTTACTATGCTCGAATTATATCTCTTGTGATCGAATGTCGATTGCCTCAGAATTCTGCATTCTTATTCTTGAAGTCACGGTCGACCCAGAAAAGATCGCCTACAATTTGTATAAGTCTATCCATTCTTTCCTCTCTTTGTAATCATCTCATTTTCATTTCGAGCTTATCTTCTGGGTAGAATTCTCTTCGATTAGGGTATCTCTAATTTGAACCTCTATCCTTGTTTTAAAATTTATTCTAGAATCATCGTGCGAGGGAGTGTATTTGTAATTAAAATATAAAAAGGTTTTATATTGTGCTGTTTGAGTTGTTAAGTTGAATTTTGGGTCTCGATTGATTCATCTAGCTAACATTATCGATAGAGATTCCAAAACACTTGAACATAGCAAACTGACATAATATTATTATCAAATTTGATAAATGAAATAAATTTTGTATGATTATATTATATATATATATATAAGTATAAAATTTTGTATGATTATATTTTATATATAAGTATAAATTTTTATGAAAGATGATTGTTAAATAAATTGGTTGTTAAGGATGATATTATTTGATTTTCATTAATTATTTTGTAAACCATTGACTATTGTCACTTGGTATAAATAAATGAAATTATAATCATAAATTATAAATTGACTTGGAATTGAAATGAATTTAAATTAAGAATATGAGAATTCGATTTCTGGTATTTTCGAAATTTGGCTTTTTATTAAGATACATTATTTGAAAGTATTTTCAAGAAATTGTTTTCAAGAAATTTTTAAATAAAGTAAGATAGTACTCTTCTCTTTGTCGTCGTAAAATAATTTCGGTGAAATAGGTACAGGTACAAGGTGACTACCTGTTTAAATTAAGTATAGGTAATTTCGCTAGTTAAATAAATGAAATCCATCGGTGAAATTCATCGGTAATTTCGCTAGTTAAATAAATGAAATGTTACTAAATTTCATGTTTTTGGTACTTACCTGTTTAAATTAAGTATAGGTACAAGGTGACTATTGGTCTAGATTTGGTTCGCGAAATTGCATATAAGATATGCTCGCTTGCTTAAAAACGCTAATATAGGGTACGTTTTTGGATTAAATACCATAAAGATATAAATATTGTTATCTATTGTGTTTTTCCAACCGTGTGGGTCGATGTATATATTTTTATCTCTCTTGTCATATTGCAAAAGGCACTCCGTACAAGAAAAATTTTGCCAAAAATTTTCAAAAATTTAGGATGTTAGAAAATTTTTAAAATATTTTGGAAAATTTTTGTTAACTAAAATTTGATTTTGAGTTGAATTTGAAATATGAGAATTTTCTTTTGAAATGGAAACAAAATGTTTTGGATGGAACTGAAAGGTTCAGGAAAGTGGAATGTAAAGTTTTAACTAAGTGGTTTTGAATAAGTTAATGGGTTCGGAACAGTTTACTACCTGAGCAATTTTGGGGACGAAATTCTTTTAAGGGGGAAGGAATGTAACGACCCGGATTTTCAATCATTTGATTTTGAACATTTAATTTATTTTAAATGTTGAATTTGATATTTAAATAGAATTTTAATATGAAGTTTACCGATCAAATAAGTGGAATAAAACTTAAGTTCCAAATATAGTGATTTATTGACTAAATTTAATTGTTGAACTAATAATTGGAAATCGTTTAAATAATATAATTGGAGTTGAATATGAATCGAAAACGATTCCTAATGTTGATATAAATTCTGTTGGAATTATAATTGAGTTAATAAGTTTTTCTTTAAAAAGAATGGGATTTCAAGTAATTTCTTTGATTTTTGAAATCGTCGATTTCATCGACGCGTTAAAATGGCAATCCGGGACAATCTCGAAAATTCATTGAAACTAGTTCCATTAGATCCGCAATAGTATATTATTATCGGATTTCAAATTTCATAGCATTTAAAATTACTTTTTGATCGTATGAGATAGAAAAGCATTAAAATTAATATCGAAAATTTAATATTATTATTTAGTTCAAAAAGATATCTTCTCCACACGATCGAATTGGGATTTGAAACTTTTTCTATTGGGTTCGGAATAGGATTATAACATTAGGAACGCATGGCGGCACGCCTCGATTAGAGTTTGAAAATAATATCTAAATATTTTGGAATTATATATATATATATATATATATATAATTTTCAATGTCTTTTCAGCCGCCCTTTTTTTCTGTCAACCTCAGCCACCCTTGTTGACTTTCGTTTCCTTCCTCTCTTATTTATATATGTTCTCCTTTATCTTCATAAGCAAGCTCAAAGAAAAGAAAAGAAGATTACTGAAATTTCAAAAATTATTTACTCCAAATTTACTCAATGTAAAATCTTGAAATAAATTTTAAAATTCTAGTTTCAATATAAGCTTCACACTAATACACTCCTATGTATGTGTGTGATGGAGGATTTGGGGATAGCCGAGATTGCTTAAGAACTAGGGTTTGGGATATTGTGAGATGAAATGCTCGATTTTGAAATTTATAACCATATTTGAATTCGTGGGAATGAGCTGCACCTTGGCACCGAAGAGGGAAAGTCGCGGTTCACTGTAGAGGGAAGGAAGCGATCACTGCAGCAGCTCGAGGAACGTTAGGTCGCATTACAATACAGTGGATCGGAAGACAAATTGATGGCGTCATGGGGTCAAGCTCAAAAATTGGGCCTCGCTAGCGGTCTCAAGGGTAGCGTTCGTTGATCGGGTGAGCAGGCAAGGTGCACGGCAGTGCATGGCATGTACAGGCGTGAATTGTCTAGGGGCAAAAGGTACTGTTCCTAGCGGGTTGGATCGATGGTTTGGGCTGGGTAAGAATCCATTTTAATTTGTGAAATTAAATTGATTTATTTAACGTAAAACTTTGAAATTTTAGAACTCCTCCATATAGAACCCGATTAACCCACAGATTTTTGCGTTAGAATCATATGGACGTGAACAATAATATGGGATTAGATTGATTAAGATAGATAAATTCAAAGCATTCAAATTTAATCGGAACTAGAACGTGAAAGCGACAATAAAAATCAAGGTGAGTAATCTCACTCAATTTGGTTGAATGGAATTAATTAATAATAGCTTAAATTGATTATTGAACGATTGGATGAATTGATAATTATTATTATTATTAGTTGGATGTTATGTTATATATATATATGTAGTATTATGTATTAGTAGTCGTATGTTATTCCTATGACAATCCACATTCAGCATCCTCTGAATCCGACAATAAACCACACATATCCGACCTAAAGCACACTGATTGCAGATGATCATGAGAAAGAAAAGAGAGGGTGAGAAGAAAGAGTGAAGAAAGAAGAAGTGAAGGGAAGAAGAAGAGAGAAGCAGAACCAAAAAAATACAGAATCTCACATCGCAGCTGAATAACATACAATATAGATCAATAATCTTTACAAAGAGAAATTGTAATATACATAAGTCAATATCAGAGTATACAATAAGTAATCATCAGCTTGGACAAGTATAATAACATATCCTCACAATGCAGATAATTTACAATAACAACAATGCAAAGTAATATAGAGGAATAATAAACATATCCATGTATACGACATGAAGATCTCCAGCTTGTCAGCTGAAGCTCCAAAAGCATTCAAATCTGAACCTAAAATATACTTGGTATGACCCGAGCAATGAAAGGAAAGAACGCCTTGATTAGTCTAGTAAACTAGCATGAGAAAACACATCTCAACTGAATTTTTAAGTTTTCAAAACTTTTCTTTTATCAAAACAAAACGTATCTCGTAAGACTCGCAAAGAAATACCGACAAGTTTTTTCACCATACGATAACCAAAACATCTCATACCAAATTCTCATTATATTATAATAGTGTCTATTGCACACAAATAATATTAAAATTTCTGAAATTTTTACATTATTAAATTCCAGCATACACCTTGTAATACAAGGCTTTCTATAATAGAAAATGGCAGGCACGTATTAGATTTGGATTTCCATACAAATGACTAGGTAAAGGGACTATCTTTCCCAAAACTCGGTATACCTCTAGAGGTATCTAGGGTCGAGATACTCGGCACTTTAACTAACACAAGAACGGCCTACCCTTTCTTGGATAGTACCGACTATGTCATCACTCTGGTCGTTATCGACCTAAAATCCGTGGCCATAAGCATACATAAAAAAATCAAATACAAGACGTCATAGCATGTAAAGATATATCTAGAAGAGTGATGACATCTCTTAATGGGAGCGACCCATTTTAGCCTTGCTGCTTTTATTCCTGTTTCAGTCATTTTTCGAAGAGTGAGGCCAAAGAGGTATCGATTATCTTTCACATATCACATATCACATCATCTCTGAATTCCACATTACCATTTCCATTGACTACTAATTGCCTTCCACAAAAGTACAATCCCTGAGCTCGTACGTCTCAAGGAGTGTGTTAAGCTAAGAGAAGTTGCCTTCTCCGCCACCACTTATGTACGTTTGTAAAAACCAATGTATGTAATCATAAATACTCAATGTCAGACACTCGACCATACAAGTTCTTCGGGAATAGGACAAACCGAAGGTACTTTCTTACCACATCCTGTCGGGAAATCCCTAGGATTAGTAACGAATAGTCCTTACATTGGATATTTCATAACGAAGAGACTACTGCTACTGGATGTATATTGGGATTTTAACCCCAAACGATCAACAAGCAGTCCTTCGCTATGAAAATCCTAAGTATTAATATCATCGACCAACCTGCACAATCGTCATATAAATGTTAGTCCGAAGTGGTTTTCTGATAAATCTGATCTCGATCTCTTTGCACCAACAACGCAAAAGCATTTCTCAACATCACATAGAAACTAAGTCTCATAGACTTATCACATCTCCAACTTTCAACTTTCTATCCTTCGGCCAAGAAGGAAGCTTGATAGATTGGAGTAATCACTTCGCACCACACGAATCAACATTCTCAACAAAAACAATAATCAAGACTACATAGTCAGTTACGTACTAAGTGTACGACTAATTAGTTTCCGTAGCAAGTTGAGGAACTAAAATGGCCGATTTTGATAGTCGGTTATTAACTATTAAAGCAACAAACAAAATCAAGCACATAAGTAGTTATTGGGGATGATTTTTTTTAATCATTTAAAATTCAAAACATTTCCCAATTATTCACTTTAAAATATCTTTGAAAATATAATATTCAAAACCATTTCACTTGTTGGATATTTGTAAAACATTTTCATATATTTATTTCAATAATAAGCAATTTACAATTTATTTTATTTTCAGCATTTAAATTCATTTTATAACATCATTTTCCAAAACATCCATTTTATTTAAAGGATTATTCAATATCCAAAATCGTGAATTTAATTCTCTTACCAAATTCATTACTTCTATATATTTAATTTAAAGGATTATTCACTGTCCAAAATTTTGAATATAATTCCTTTAATAAAAATCCAAATTTAGCTTATCAAATTAAATTGATTTCACATTTATAAAATAGTGTTTATGAATTCTATTTATAATTTATAAACACTTCCATATATCAAATTCCTTTTTAACAAATTTCCATTCCTATCTCATTTAAAAGCCAAAATCCAATTATAAGTTAATTTACTTATAAATCTCTTTTATTTGCAAAATCCTTCTTTTTATAAATTCATAAATGTTATCGACTTATAAGATTCAACTATAACTCCATTTCAATACTTACAAAATTCGTTTATAATGCCATTTCTTTTTCTTTGTAAATTATCAATTTTATAAATCTCATATATATAAACCATTTGTAGTAAGTTCAAAATCCCAATTTAACCTATTTTAACAATTTTATAAATATTATAAATAAACCATTTACAATAAATTCAAAATTCTCATTTTAACTTACTTTAACAAAATAATTAACTTCATATTTTAAAAAAACCATATTCTGGTTATATTTCACAAAGCCATAATTTTTATAACATAAAAATTATAACTTTTGTTTTATTTAAAATAAATCCATTTCTTTAACAATTCAAAAATTATTAACAATATATATTTTTAAAATCATTTTGAAATCTTTTTAAATTGAAACCAACATTTTAATATTTTAAATTCCAAATGTGGCCCAATGGTGCAAACGCGCTAAATAAAAGCATTCACATCAATCATATCGATCATGACCTCGAACCATCATATATCACATGATAACAGTATATATAACAATATCTGTAAATAAAAATCAACAACGGTGAGGAATCTAGTTGGATCCCTCCAACCTGTAACCTGTAACCTATAACAAATATACATATTAGAAAATATGTACAATGTCCGCTTCGAGGCAGACGTGCGTACAAAGGGTCATCTGCTCATAAACAGGAACGTATAGGGTCTCATCCGCTAAAATATGCGGGAATATATCCGAACCAATCAATATATATAATATATCATATATCCCCCAAACAATCATCAATCATCATAAATAAAATTTATTCTCACTTATATAAATATAAGCAAGTCAGAAAGAGTGAGTTGTGCTCACATTGCTTCTAACAGACGTTGCAGCATTTTATTTGAAATAAAATCAAATGGGCATTTGATTTTATCCAAAATTCCTAGCAGCTCCAAATCCATCCAAACCAGCTCTAAAATGTAGTGCTCGTAAATACCAACCCATTGCAATTTGTTTCGTGCGAAATATGAAATAGTTATGGCAATTATAAGATTACACAATTTTAAAATAATTGATAACATCATTACTTAATAAATCTCCACCTAATTATCTTCCTTCTTCATCACGTTACTTCCTAGGTTCACGTACGCTAATGAACCCATCACGCACCCACTCCATTTGTTGGCCACACCCTCCACGTCGCACTAGAATTCGATCGAAGACCATCATATTGAAGATCGTCACGAACTCCACCTACGCCTGCAAGCATGAGGCACTCGACACCTCCATCATCATGAAAATCTCACTTGAATGCGCGCCCTTCTTCGCCATATTTTGGCAAATCCAAGCCACTACAAAGAAAATCTACCATTGGATGTGAAGATCTTGTTACGCTCTACACCAGTTAGTTGGAAGCTTTTGATAATTGTTTACGGATTGGATGATAATAGAGGAAGAAGATTCTAGCTCTTTAGGCCATTGAAATTAAAGGTGGCGGCTAGGGTTATGGGGAGCTAGGGTTTGCAAATGAACATCCTTTTATAGAAAATTTATAAAACACTACTCACCAAAAAAATTCCGAACTCCAAACGAATCATACGGCCCGGCGTTTGTAATGGTTTACCCCTACTTCGAACATAATAGAATATATATCGGAAGCCAATTCCATCATATTTGGAAAATTGGTTTTCGAATCAAATTATTTTAATTAAAATTTACTTAAACAAACTTCGACACGTTTTAGCTTCGCACGAGTAAACCGTAAGTTTGATTGACACGAAATTTGAAATTCTATAATAACTCACTATTACGAATCTAATGAAAGTAGTTTCGTCGAAATCCATGATAGCGTAAAAAATGACTATATTTACGCGTTAATTAAATATTAAAATTTTCAATTTTTATAATTAACTTTAAATCAATTTCAAAAGTTTATTAACAACATTCTAATTCAAATAGAATTTAATTTACCTTTATAAACCATTTTCATTCACATTAAATCCAAATCTCAATTTTTTTAAATAATTTCAAATTTCAAATTAATAATTTAATTATCCAATTAATCATTATATTCGAAATATGAGTTATTCAACTTATAAAATTTACTTTTTAATATTCACAATCAATTAAATATTCCAAATTCGAATGACTGAAAAACTGGGACGTTACAATTCCCACCGTTGGAGCGGATGAGATCATATGTGTCCCGCATAATAGGGATGACCCTATATTACCACGATATCCCCCATGAAGCGAGATTGGTATTTTTATGTTATCTGACATCTGTGAATTTTAGGAAACGGGTTGGAGGAATCTTACTGGATTCCTCAAATATATATATATATATATATATATATATATATATATATATATATATATATATTATTTTCGTATATAGTGATATATGATGTGAATTAATTATCTCTTATGGATTGTTGTGTGTTTTGTTTATTGGATGCTATAGTAGCACTAGCCTAACTTTTGGTATTTTAAATACTATTTTTGGAATTTAAAGGGATTTAAAAAGAGATTTTGAATATAAAAATATTTAATCGGAATTTAAATTAATTTAAAGGAAATTGATTTGGATAAAAAGAAAATTTATTTTAGATTGTACTTATTTATTCATAAAAATATTTTAAGTGGAGATTTTAAAATAAATTTTATAAACGATTTTTTTACAGTAAATTTTTAAGTGATATTTCTGGATTTATAGAAAAAAAAGTTGAATCGATATCAACCATTGAATTGGGAAATAAATGAAATACATTGAAAATTGGATTTAAAATGTGAATTTATAAAATGGAATTAGTTTTAGAAACAAGAGAAAACTCAAATGGGTTTATGAAATTTATAAATGATGTTTATAAATAAGGGAATGATATTGGTTAATAAATTGGAAATATAATTTCACAATGTGAATTTATATCGAATTATGGAAATCATTTAAAAAAATAATGAATCTATTTTTGAAGGTGAGGAAGGTTATGAAACGACATGAATCGATAGGGACTTATAAATTGAAATTGGAATATTTAATTTCTAAAACTTATTATTGTTTACAATTTAAAATTTGTTTTAAATGGAATTCCTATTTAATAAACTATATAGTTAAACCTTTGTAGTATGGAAATGTTTTCAGAAAAATGAATTATTAGAATATTTAATATTTATTGAAATGAATTTCCATTGTGTAATAAGCTTTAAAAATTGATTGATTTGGTTTAAAATGAATTGGGAAGAAGTAAACGATGTTTATTTAAAACGTTATGATATTTAAATAATTTTCTTAACATGTTTTAAAAATAATTTTATTATTTAAAATACTTATTATACATATATATTTGAAACGATTGAAATTTATTATAAATCTTCTCGAGATTGGCAAATGGAGTTATCTACAGATATGATTTTTGTGGGAGAAACTTGTAATGGATTTCTAGAAATCTAAGGAAAATTTCCAAGGTATTTAAATATAGAAACTTCAAAAATCAATTAGAATTCATAAAAGAAGTTAGAAATAGATATTTGGAATTATAAACAAGTGTGATCAATTTGGAAATTTTAAAGGGAATGGGTTAATGAATTCCAGGTAATGTTGGAACCCGTTAATAATGAGTTAAGGTAATGATAAATAGGTCGTAAGTATTTTGAGAAGTATGATTGAAAAGGAATATTTCCTAAGTAATGGAAATAAATAGATTTTTGAGATAATGTACTTATAATATATCCTAAGTGTTGGACTAGAAAGGTTGGAAATATTTTGACTATTGGATTATTATTTCAGAAAGATTTCCAAAGTGTAGAATTGTAAATGAAATTGGAAGGAATATTTTAAAGTATCGAGATGGATGGAGAATATCCTAAAAATGGATATAAGTATTTCAAATTTGTTTGCGAATATTGAAATAGTGGAAAGATTTGGATATATATTTGTAAAGATATTTTGAGATGAATATTTTGGAAAACTTATAATATAAAGCCTAGTGACTGTTTATGGATGTTATTCGATAGTTAAATAACAGACTATCAAATCTGACCAAATTTGTCAATTATTTCAAATAAAGCGGAATAGGATGTAATTATCTGAAAGCACTTCGATCCGATTTGTGTGTTACGAATTGTGATATCGTGAAGCTAGTGAAGACGGTGATTCGATTTGTCTAGATCCAGGACAACTTGTATGGGTGAATGCTATCATTATTGTTTGCCTCCAAAGCAGTGCTAGCATTCCAAATATGAATGCTATTCTAAAGGTAAACTGTAGCATCAAGCCTCATCAACCGAGAATGACTAAAACATGGGAGATGCGGCAGGGTTAAGTGGGTCGCACCCAAGTAGGGTATGTTATCACCTTTCTAAATACCCTTAGACATATTATGTTATAAATTATGGATATGGTTGTGCATGGAAAAGAGAGTGCTCGATTAGAGTGGAAACACCCAGGGTGATAACATATTTGGTACTATCCAGTGAGGGGTAGGCTGGTCCTGTGTTGGCAGAGATCGTTAGGTACGACCTCGGTACATTTTACCAGAGGTGTGCTGTGACGGACGGTACCCCAGTAGACCAGTCATTATATGGAATCCAATATCCACTATGAGCCTGTATGAGTTTTGATTATATACCAACTATGCTGAAACATGAGATGCAAGCATTTCTTCTATTTTCTAATTTACTTTTCATATACACTGTTATAATACCATATGATTTGATATCAAATGTTTTGGTTATCGTGAGATAAAAACCCGTCTTTTATGTGTGACGTGGTCATACGAGATACCTTTGTTTTCAAAGGATTTTTTAAAAGGTAATAATTCAAATTGAGTGTGTTTTCTCACGCTGGTTTTCTAGACTGACTTGGGTGTTATGTTATTATAATGCTCGAGTCAGAGTGAGTGTTACAGATTCAGGAGAGAATGCTATGGAGCTCAGGAGACGAGCTGGAGGATTTCAGATGTATTTCGCATACTTGGTTATTTTCGCTGTATGGGACAAGTTATTATAATTATCCAGTATCTATTTGTGACCATTGTACTCTGGTGGTATATATATTAATTGATACAGTTTCTTTTGCATAAAGATCTGTTATTATATATTATATTTTGTTCCGCTGCATTTGTGAGATTCTATTTTGTTGTTCTATTTCTTCTATCCTCTTCTTTCTCTTAGTTTTCGTTTTTTCATACCATTTGTGTTGGACAAGTGTGATGAAATGTCAGCTCAAAAGGTAGTGAACGGCGGGTCACTACACTAGTAATGCTTCATCGAATAGTGTAAAACTCATTGAATAGAATGTTTGAGTGCGATTTACTAGCCCATCAGCAAATACTTGAATTTCACCGGGTAGTATAGGATGCCAAGCTCTTGTGATTGCTATAGGGAAATATTTAAAACTTTAGAGTTGTATTCTCTTTTGGTTTTATGTGGTGCTAATAGATCCTTAAATGAATGTACTTTAGGTTTTCCTGTGGTATCTGAAATGAGTGAGATTTATTAGCTTCTCGTAAATGCTTGAATTTCACCAGGAAGTATGGGACATTCTGGTCAAGCTCTCATGATTACTAAAGGTGATATGTTTGGCACTTTAGATTTTACTCTCTTTTATTATGTGGCATAGGGTTGCTAGATCCCTAAGAACTAAACTCATGGTTTTTACACCATCCTTGTGATTAGTTGAGATTTTATTTTCTTAGATTTGAGATTTGTTTTTACGGTATGGAAGATCATCGGCATTGGAACGGTATGAGTGATACCACCTTCTATTTCCTACCATATGTGTACGATCATTGAGATTGATATTTCATAGATTATTATTTCTATGTCGGAACTTATGGGTTCTCATGAGTTATTCCATCTTTTGCGATTGAAATATTTACATAGCTTGAAATGAATTCTAAGAAACTATTTGAGTGCTTTGTTTATATTTATGGCATTCGTGTTTATTTTTATGCATATGCTCCTATGTTATATCTTGTTCTTGCATTCTAGATATTTAGAGATAGTCTGACTCATTTATTTAAATACTCGGGTCAGATGACTTTTCAAGTTTCCAGGATGCTCAGACTTTTGGGTAGGTGTGCTAGCACCTGATAGACATTTTGACATCAGTTTATCTTCTGTAGATGTTTACATGTTGTATTATGGGATGTGTTATTTAAGATAGTGACTTATTTTGGATGTGTATTATGTGAGTCTAGTATTTCAATATGTAGACTCATAATATGTATTGTATAAGATGTAAATTATTCGCTATGATTTATTGCTGTTGTTTATATGATATATCATTCTGATTTTGAGAAATCGATATGTTTATTTCTTTAAACTGAGACTGTACATGTCAAAATTTCATTTCAGATATTTAGCAAATAGAGTTAGTGTGACATGTCAATGTTAGATTAAAGATATATTCATACATGGTCGCCCTTAACAAGTTGTATTCTTTGTATTATTAGATGACATTATTTATAATGTTCTTCAATAATATGGGTATCATGGTGGTCTCAGACTGACTAGAGTATTATAAATAACACACGGGATAGACTATGTCTACAATGATAGGTGTAATATAACATATACTGATAATATAAAAAGTATAATATGAATAACATTTATCAAAATAACTATAAGTAACATTCACAATAAACCCAAACAGGAAAGCGTCATCATCCACATTAAACATGTCAAGTCAGGATCCACCAAATCAACATCGAATAGGCGAATCATCCACATCTTGTGATCACTGTCACATCAAAAAATAATCAAGAATGAGATATCCTCAAGTAAAGCTCGACAATGATGAAGAAATGCCCATGAATATCTCTCAATCTCTTATTATAAAATACCATCATCAAATTCAGAAATCAATAAAAGGTTTGGGTTAGCCAGGGAAATGCCCAAATAAATCCAATAATGAGCAGGCCGTCTACCTTTAAAGAATAGGCCATCTGCTAAAGAAGGATAATGGAGTTGACCATACTTCGACACAGTCTGTAACGATTCATATTTTACATATTGGACGATCATAGAATATTTTATTTTATTCGTATGAGGTCGTATGATTCTATAATTTGGGATATGACACTTAGTGACATTTTACACACATAAGATTTTCCTAAATTTCAGTGTGACCATTTTGACCCTTAAAACCTTGTTTGAGTTATAACTTTTGATAAGAGTTGAATTTGGATCTTAAACTAAATCCACTACTTCAGAATGATGGTTTCTCATTCCGTAGAGTGGTCATAATAAAAAACGGACTAAAGATTAGAAAATTATGCATGTTTTAAGTTTTAATAACTACTGGCCAAGATTAATGTGTAATTAATTATGCCTATAAGTAGACGCATTAGTCTAATTCAAGATTTACTGTAAATAGGGGATTGGATAGTCAAATTAAAACATTTTTTCTTTCTTCCAAATTTGATCTAAACTCCCAGTAACCTTATATTCATCCAAATCACCTAAATTACTCTCTAAATCAAACTGAATTGAAGATTATTGAATAGATCATCGATTAGAACATAGAGATCATCGATTTGGTCAATTTGCATTGCTTTCGGTTGCTACCTGTATTAGATTTACGCTCGATTTGGTTGAATTTTGTAATTTATGAGTGGTTTCCGCCCTCTCACTATTATGCGCATGTTTATACGGTACATATTTTAACATGATCTTTTGATCTAAAAATACTTTTCTAACTTTACTCATGTGTTACCATATGTTTATGACCTAAATTGAGAAATCCTAATATGATTTGCAGAAGTGGTTTCGTAATTCACCTGGTTCATACTCATATTTTTATTAATTTCTTAGATTTGGATTGGAATATGCTTAATTGCTATAATTCTATGTGTTGCTTATTGAAATGGATGTAATTTCATGTTATTCCATGTTTGTATGTTGTGCTTTGATGTGGTTTGCCAGTGTTTTGGATGTTAGGAAGATAGGTTGATGAATTTGGAAAATCGGAAGCAAAGATGATTGAAATAGGATGAAACTTGAAAAGGAGACTTTGGAGTATGGAAAGAGCATGGGGTTCATGTTCTAGGTTCCAATTCATTGAGCAAAAAAGTTGGTGCTAACTTGTTTATGTTGGTGATGACATGTTTATGTTGGTCAAATAGCTCGGTGGTTTTGGGGGAACTTAGGAGCAAGGCTAGTAGAGGTGACCCAAGGCAACAGATACATGATTGGCTAAGGGTTGAAGGCTAAGCAACTTGTTTCTAGAACATGAAGTGGAATGCTTTGGAGTGAGGACCGAACTGTTTGGACCGATAGGTCATAGAGAAAGTATCCAAGCATAGGTACTAGACGAAAGGAAGGAGTGCAAAGATACTTGGCCAATGATTGGCTAAGGGGAGAGGTCGGCATTGACATGAAGAGCTCGGTACTAAGTAATCCTAGTTGGTCTATTGAAGTAAAACTTATGGAGGATGAAGTTGAGGTCCTGTAGATCGTGCTGGAGGTGTACGCTCTTTCGCGTCAAGGTTGGATGGCGATGTAACAGCATGATAAAAGCTTCATATCTTTGGTTTGTGACTCATGGTGGGAGTAGGTATCGAAGAAAGCTGCTCGATAATGGAGAGAGCTATAGAATGAGGAAGGAGGTAGTTTCCTAGATAATAGAAGGATTGAGCAATTGAAGGGCTCAAAATCTGAATAGAGCAATGGAGGGTTTGGATATGAATGTGCTAAGGAATCATTGGTAACTCGGGGCGTTTTCTATTGTACTCGAAGTAGGTTATTGTAAGTAGGAGTGCCCATGGGTCAATTGAGGGATTCGTATACCCTGGACTAGTGGCTTTAGGTCTAATGTCTAGCTTTAGGCTACCCGTATCGAGCTTTAGGCCATGTGATACGAGAGTACAATGAAATCCGAGATTTTCATTAGCTCATGGCAATAAGGAGGACATACGAGTTATCATATATTCAAAGCACAGGGATGAGTGATAGTGAGTATTGCTTGATGGATGTTACGGTTGCTTCGGTTGCTTTCTTTAGTGGGTTACCACTGGGGGTATCATCGGGAGTAGGTACTAGAGATAGGGATATCTAGACATCCATCATTCTATGATGTATGGTACCTTTATGGTATTATAGAGTAGCATATTATAGTATTATGCGCTGATTCTTTGGTTGTAGGGACAGGTCGGGAATGGTTTGTGTACTCTTATTCCTTACCATATTTACCTGTATAGTATTTTGGGATTCATTTATCGCTCACGCTAGACTATTTTTTAACCCAAGGTTTTATGATTTTCTTTTTATTATCTTGGGTACTCTTAAACGAGTAGACTAGATAACAGGTTTAGGTGGTAGTAGTTGTTCGAAGGACGAGCTGGATGGAGCTATCTCATATTGTATACATATATGGATTTCTACGCTTTTCCACTGAGCAACAATGTAGAGCTCGTGGCAATGCTTGTTTATTTCTATTTGCTGAGATAGTTTATTCGAGTTGATCATGTTATATACTCTATGACATTTGATGTATAACTTTGTGGATATTATACTCTAATGATTGGTTCATATTGTTATTACCATCTCTTCTATTGTATATGCGATATTATATTTTATCCATGTGTTGTGAGATATGCGACAATTTATATGTTGCATTTGTTCATTTTAAACCCTGATGATCATCCTATATCGATCGGGTACGACTACAATGCACTATTTATTTATTATTTATGTCGGTGGTATAGGGCGATCGTCGCATAGTCCTAGGTATAATCATATCTCGTAAATGCCTATCTACCACACTAAAACTAGAAGGAAGACTGACGGCCGTCTGCTCGCTCCATAAACCCTGGGTCTACCAGTCTCCCATTAAGTAGCCAAATCTGTTTCAACAGTCTTCAGTTACCATGACAGACATCGTGACCCCATCCACCAACGTCTCATCTACACGTAGCCTCGATCACGACCCTACTTTGTCCCTAATAGTAACAGATTGCTAGCCTAAGTGACACAAGGGCTACCAACTACCAAATCTTATGATGCGCATCAAATATAATATATAGCTACTATGTCGCAGATCAGGGGCACGACCCCATGACTAGGCCGCCTGGGTGGACGCTGGCCTATTTTGTTAACTACCAAAATAGAAAGGAAGTTGGGAATGGGTAGACAAACACATGCCATATATACAATAACTAACACGTGGTCTATATATAGTCCAACGTGTGGCTTTAAATATACTCAACGTGGTGAGTATCACAAACAACGTGCACCCACATGAGTGTCATTCATGAGCAAAAGAGTAACAGAATAAATATCACAACGACATCCCATACCACCGTGTGTTACTTGTTCGTTTATTCAGTTCTCACATACAGCACACACTCCTTCTATATTTTATATAAATAGCCCAAAGAATAATCGAAAAAGTGTTATCGAAAGTCTCAAACCACATGGTTTCACTAAACCGTTTATTTAGATCCATCGTTATGCAGAATAAAATCTCATAATCAAATAGAAAGATGTCATCGCTATATCATCTTACAAATATGAAACTCAAATCAATATCCATGATGAATCATTCATAGCAAATCAATTAATGTAAAAGGAGAAATTATAATATAATAAATCATTATTTAATATAATATAGGAAATATCTTAATTAATTATTCCATTAATTATAGATAACTCTTAAAATATTGGTACATATATATATATATATATATATATATATATATATATGCTTATAAAACAAGATATAAATATAAAAGTTTACTACTAAATCCTTGTATGTGTGTATAGATATCTCAAAATAAGATTTAAACATAAAAATTCCTTTAAAAATATATATATGTAATTCAGAATTCCAAATCACTTCATAAGTTAATTATAATTATAGAATTCATTTACAAATTTCCTATAATTAAATAACTTTCAAAATATTTCCTTCGTATTTCTAGCCATCAAATATATAATCAATATACATATACATATATATATATTCAAAGACATTAATCATTATATTAAAACTATTCGATAATATCATATAGTTATTTCAAAATTTATATACAAATACCATCCGATATTGAATGCGTATATATATAAGTATAAATAAATTTCTAAAATAAAAGACACTTCTTTGAAATTAAAATAACACTTGAATATGATTAAATAGAATATAAGATTTATAAAATATTCTATTAAGTTCACAATGTAAAAATAACATATATATATATATATATATATATATATATAAACACACAAAACATTAGTGAAAAAATTCAAAAGAGATAACAATAGAAAACAAATTAGCAGTAGCTCAAACATTTGGACTATAAGTCAGACATTTGAAGATATATTTGTAAAATGACTTTTAAATAATTTAGATATCTAAATCCACAGACCAGGCATCTAAACTAAAATAAAAAAAGAATTAGTTCATATTTAGGTTGATTTATATGTCTGGATAAACAACACAGACGTTTAAATCTTTGCTGAGTTCAAAACAAAGAATTTATAGGCAAAAGTTTAACCTATTAAGATGTCTAAATATTTCACTCAAATGTCCAAATGCCTGTCTGAGTGCAAAACAAATTTTTAAGTCAAAAACCTAAATTTATCTTTGATTAAGAGCTTGCAAACATATTATAAAACATCCATATGGGTTTATTTGCACACTATATCAATTCATAAATGTTATTTTCCCATAATTAATCCAATTCAATGAATGAAATAATCAATGCATTCAAGATAACTTGCAGTATTGCATCAAATCAATATTCAATCATCAAAATTCACCCCAATCTATGATATACACAAGATACAACTTCATAGATACAGAATTAAACATCAAGACATAGATATTTGAGTGGTAAAGCACTCACTATGGCTAAATAATGCTCAATAACTAAATAGTACTCAATCATCTTCAATTTTATCCTAAACAAGAAAACTCTATAGCTTCATAATTGATCAAAACATCAACTTCCTCATAAAAATTGGTGTAGCTTGGTATTGAAAACCACATGCTTTAATCTTGTGACTTATTGGATTTTTTTATTTTAATTTAACTTTAGAATGAAGTGAAAGAATTTTCGTTATTTTGTTTACATGAAATTTGAAAGAGAGAATGCTCTTGAAATTATCAAATGTGAATTGCTTTGTGAATGAAGGAGAAAGAGTTATCTAGATAATGAAATATCTAGACTTTTCATGGGAACAAAGATTTGGGTTTGTGTTCATAGGCTGGGGCCTTACACAATTCCTAGCCCGAAAACCTTTCTTTTCATTTTCTTTTCTACTTCTTTTACAAACCATTTTCCTTTCAAAATAAAACATTATAAACTTTGAACAAAAACTATGTACACATTACTAAAATGTTTACCCAATATCACAAAAAAATTATAAAATTTATATTTCATAAATTTGTTTATTTTATTTAAGAAAATCAAAACTACTATCATAGCTCACTTTATAAAATCCTTTCCATCAACCCAAATCAATTTCAAACTCTTACTTGAAATTATTACTATCACCAATCTCCATTACACATTCATATATATAAGTTTATAGAATATTATTTTCATATTTTAAGTTATTTTATTTTAAAACATTTCTTAATTACATTTCAAACTCAATTATTAAATAATTTCCAAAATCAATCATTTAAATTAAATAAAACTTCCTTTCCTTTAAAAATATTTCAAATCACACTTACTAATAATACTTGATTTTTATAAAATTATCCAATCGCTATTATCATATTCAAAATCATTTTAAATCCATAGATATTTGGAAAATCCAAATCTTTCTTGTTTAATATTTTAAAATTAATTGTAATTAGTTTAATCACCATTATTATCATTAACTAAATGCTTCTCAACACCAAGTTGTTATGGATAATCATATTATTATTTAAGTACCATTGGAGCTCTTGTCCAACGTACTCACCTCTTTGATCAAACCGAAGTATTTTAATCATATGGTCTGTCTAATATTCAACCTCATTCTTATACCCTATGAATTTCTTGTAGATGTAGGATTTATTCATCATAATATTTACATATTGTAATCTCGAGAAATCATCAGTAAAAGTTATAAAATAAGAAGAATTATCTTTGGTGACTATGGGCATTGGGCCACATACATCAGTATGCATAATAGCTAAGAGTTCATCAACTCTATTATTGCATCCACTCAAGGGGTGCTTGGTCATTTTTTATTTTGAATATGACTCAGAAGTATAAAATGATTCAGAATTAAATAATGGCAGGAAATATTCAGTTTTCAATTTGAGCAATCGTTTTTCACTAATACAACCTAGACTACAACGCCAAGGATATTTACTATTTATGTAAATATTAGAATAATTATTAAGAGCACAAATTCGATTAAGATTAAATACATAAAGGCCATTATCCAGAACACCGTCACAGATAATATTTCCACCAAACACAATATATATAATATTTTTATTACAATGAAAACCATAAGCAATCTATGACAATCTTGAAATATTATAATACTGCAAAAAAGTTTGTTACATAATAGAAATTATTCAAGACTAAATAAAAAAATTTAGGAAAAAGTAAATGGTAGTTTCCAACTGTAGTTGCATCTACAATAGATCCATTAGCAACTTAAAGCCTTATTTCACCTTTTACCGCATGTCGTATGCTATTAAATCCCGATAATGAATTATAGATATAAGTCTCAGAACCAGTACTTAAAATGCAAGGTAATTTATTGATTGCAAAAAAATTTTGAATCGTAAAAAATACTTACAGGAGTAGTAGAAAAACTCATTTTCTTCTGTTTGACAAGTTTTAGGTAGTTTGGATGATCCCTTTTCTAGTGCTTCTTTACGTGGCAATGGTGACATTTATCCTCGTCATTAGAAGCAATCTTCTTACCCTTATTATTAACACGATTTTTCTTCTTCGAACCATTTGAAGATGATTTCTTTCCCTTTATAGCAAGCATTGTCCCTTGATCCTTGGATGAGCTCTCAGTTGATATCCACATTTTGAGCAGCTCCACAAGGCTCACATTCAATCGGTTCATATTGTAGTTCAATATGAATGACATAAACTATGGAGTGGGTAAGCCTAAGATCAAGTCTACTTGCAGCTCATAGCTTACACTAACGTCTAGTTGTGAAAATCAATCAGTATTGTCTTTCATCATCAAGATGTATTCATCTACATAAGTGCCATTTGTCATGTAAGTATTGAAAAGATTTTTTAGTTATATCGTACCTTATGGAACAATATTTCTCCTTAAACAAAGCTTTGAGCCTATCGAAGATTTAATGGATAGTCATGCTTTCATGTTGTATTTGCAATGGTTTGTCTAAAGTAAATAACGTATAAACTTGGGCAGCATCAAGATCGGCTACCTACTTATTATAAGCAAACACTAATTCGGGATGCACATTTTCAATAGGTTTTTGTTTTGGAGGTTCTTGCAAAGATGACCATAAGTGTTCATAAATTAGTGTTATTTTGATTGCTCTTAGCCAGTCAACATAATTTGATCCAGCTAGTTTGTCACTTTCTGAAAATAACCTTAGTGTGGACATTTTCTACAAATTTAATTTAAGTAGATTAGGACATTTTAACATTGCAAATTTTCTTATATTATTAGTAAGATAAAAAAAATATTTTATTAATAAGCTCCCACTAGATTTTTATATTTCTCTAAACCCAAAGGGAAATATATAAGTCTTTTGAATTCTATAATGAGTATTAGGACTAACATGCCTTAGGATTCTGACCTTAAGAAAAGTTCAACAAATCATTAACCTGTATGTGATGGATAACACCTTATCGGTTGTATCATATACAACTCCTAACTAGTTATCTTTATCCTAATCCCATCTTGACCTTAAGGAAAGCTCAACAATTCAAGAGAGATTGCACTCGTACCTACCATTTGATGATGGCATAAGTATAATGCACGTACCTTGAGGAAAGCTCAACAAATACGTGCATGTATCTTGTCTCATTTAGTCAATATGTTATTAGCACTATAGATCCTATCTTTAGCTTGAGGAAAGCTCAATAACTAAAGAGTATGCAAGTAATCTATTAATTTCTAAATAGTAGAGGACAACTTATATAAACTTGACATTCATAATTTTTAGTATATTCACTTTAGTGATACCGATTTAGGGAATAATCTATTTTCATGAAGAGAAAGAACCCTTATGGTTCAATTGCCAGACACATCGAAAATCATGGTATACGTACCATACATATGTATTTATTCTTTAAACCAAATTAGGGTCTCTCATAGTTCCATTGTGTTTAATTAAATCAGTTTAATTTTATTTTAATTTTATTTTAATTTTAATTTTATTATCATATTTAATTGACTTAATTAACACTTTAATAAGTTTAATTTAAATATCAACCATTGAATTTTATTTTTTTCATCCTTGACAATTTAATGATGAAAATAGACTAATGCTTATAATAATAATATGCATATATCATTATTCATGAATATTATGTATTATCTAACCTTTAATTAATTAAAACAATATTTTAATTAAAATAATATTAATTAATTTTAAAATTTATCATCATTTACCTTAAGCATTTCAAGGTAACTATACTTATATCATATATATATATATATATATATATATATATATATATATATGTTTTAATTCAATTTAATTAATTAATTAATCTAATTAATCGAATAATTTGGATAAAATTCATAATCAATTTATTGATATTCAAAAACAACTTTTAAAGATTTTATAACATGTTATATTTTAAACTTAACTTTTGAATATAAAATATAGTTCTAAATTTTCTAAACATATTATGAAAATAATTCCCAAGGCTAAAAATCAATTTGGGCCTTTATATTGGCGATAACTTTTAGGCTTACATCATCTTTCGGGCTAGGCCAGTAGCCAGGTTGGGCAGAGTGATTCCTTGAACCTAACCTTAGAAAATTCCTTCCTGCACACCCTACTAAGTGTGTAGGTTTCACTCAATTAGCTCTAACATTGCTAATCGAGACCGCAC
The DNA here is from genome assembly GCA_030765085.1 of Allium cepa. Taxonomy (NCBI): domain Eukaryota; kingdom Viridiplantae; phylum Streptophyta; class Magnoliopsida; order Asparagales; family Amaryllidaceae; genus Allium; species Allium cepa. Next base: position 612,686,946 of record CM060934.1, read on the forward strand.
AGGCTATTGGGTATCTGGGTCGTGTTACAGCAAGTTAAATGGATGAATTTCAAAATAAAATTCCATTTTGGATCCTTATTGGGCTTATGAAGTCTAATCGATTTTCGATCCAGTCTAAAAAAATTTAAATAAAATCTCATTTTATTTATTTTATTTAAAGGAGTTTAAATTTAGTTTAAATTAAACATATCATAATGAGCGCATAATATACACTCATGTTCATATAGTGCAAGTGCAACATATAAACAGTACACAAGGTTAATATGTAGATTTATAGATACTAGGATTTACACTATAATGGACAAAATCACCTATTATATATGTCTTTGTTGTCCATAATTTTATTTGATATATAAAATAAAATTTGTGCGTATATACAGACACATATGTTAAAATTTATTTTGACTATGTTTTGAAATCTAAAATTAACAATTTAACGTCGAGTTTTGACATAAGAAGTAGTTCAAACATTAGTTATGTAATTTTTCAAAAGAAGTCCGTTTATAAATTTTAATTTTTAAATAATATATACATACATACATACATATATATATATATATAATCACAAACTATATTAAAAATTAGAATAACACATACAAGCACACACGTGCACGCATGCCCCCACACACACGTGTGTATGTGTATAACTTAAAATTTGACATGTTTTACAATTTGAAATCTAGCTTTGACTGATGAAGGAATTCAATATTAGATCTATAATTTTATAAAAATGTGCTTTTTATAAATTTTAATTTATAAAATATATATATATGAACACATATATATATAACGATCAAAAGTAGTTGATATTCAAACTAACATATACATACATGAAACATACATTCAATTTTATAAAATAATTACAAGTAGTTAATGTATGTATTTCACTTATCTTTGTATATAAAATGTGTTCTAAAATTAGTTTTAAATCTATTTTTTTCCATTAAACTTTAATTTCTGAAACAATAACAAGTAATAGATTGGATAACACAGACATATCTAAATTTGTTGCATAATACCTGAGATCTTAACTATATAAACAAGATGTAACATATAATTAATGTGATGTATAGATAGGGGATCTAAATTATTCTTAGGTGGTTTAATGTATAATAAAAAGAGATTGGATAAATACCTTATGATGTTGCCAAAAATCACACTTGGAATGAAGAATAATTCCTAGATTTGATCGAACTAGCCTCCGGATTTTGCAACAATCTGGAAGCAAACATAACCATGTATAAATTCGATTTTTTTTGAATATTTTTAAAGAAATTTTATGGCTTTAGAGTCATTGACTTTCGATGGAAAAAGTGTAAAGAGAGAAGAAGAAAAAACCATAAGAGTAAATGTGTATTAAGTAGGTTATAAAGAAGAATAAAGGATGGAAATTTATCGCCTTCCTTTAAGTGTTCCCCTGCCTTTTGAAATCACATTTGAAACCATTCCTCCCCTTCCCCTTTGGCCGAACATAATAGAGGTAATATGTGCCTTCAAATATTCCCAAACCCATTTAGTAATTAATTTATTTAAATTAAATCTAAATATTTTATTAATATCATATATTGATACGTACATATATAACTTTTATATATGCAGTTATTTAAATAATAATAGCATTCAAAAATTAAGCAAATATTAATAATAAATATTTCATAGATATTAATTGATTTACAATGATTGTAAATAAATTAAATGGTGTGGTTTATTTGAAATATTCTTTTTTTGGGTTGTACGACTTAAAGATATAAATTCGATGAGCGATTAATATCGAATAATTCAAATATTAACATTGACATGTCAGCTTAGATAGTGATGTGACAGTTTGGTCAAACTTATTGCTTGTATATCTTTTTGGTAAAATCCAATTTTATTATTTTAAATCTAAATCACTTTAGGACTTATGGAATTTGATTTTGATCAAAAATTCCAAGGTCGTCTACAATCAACTTTATTATATATATATATATATATATCCAATCATAAAGGATGAAACTTTGACTTTGAGTTGACTATAACTAACTATGATACTAACCTCATATAACCGAGGAGACAAATTATGCATTGAATACTGTTTCACTTCTAATACTTCAACTCAGACCCTATAGTGGTCCAGTGGACATCCTGCCATCCATGATTTAACTATAATCGAAGTAGAGTATTTGATTAAAGTTCAATGATATTCTCATGTTGAGAGAACCGTGTAATATCATTACTTCAAGATTCTTCGTTTGACCTTAGCTATATTAACTAGTAGAAAACTCTTAAGTGAGTCATTCTATAGTTATCAAATAACCATCAGTAACACTTTAGTGCCCCTAGCGGCCATGAATAATACACTTCTTTAGAGAATGTTATGCATTCTAATCTCAACTGATGTATTGAAATCCTATTTCGAAACATCTTAGCTAGGAATATTTAAAATAATATGTTATTTTAATATGATAAATTTCTTGTGATTACAATACATTGTAATTACTACCACATGACGTATCATTTAAGGATTTTCTTTTCAGTATAATTAAATTATATAATTAATTAACATATCATAATATAACAAAGTATATAATAGTACGACAAACACTTTTTATTTTCAACGTGATTTTATTACAAAGTTAATAATTTACAATAAATTATAGAATTTCGGCTAGGACATACCTTACCTATAGCATTGTTCTCCAACATGCAGGCAGCATCATCTATAGGCTAGAGTGGGACATCACTTGACTAAAATTAATCTATACCGATCCCTCAAAACTGATCGACATTGATCACTCTTGTTAGTTCAACATTAAGCCAAAATTCTTGAGTTCCCTTCATTAGTCAATCATGACATCTTCTAAGCTTCTTAATCCTTTCTTCATTATTTCAAAGTCCAAATCCATCGAGATGTCACTTGGTTCAAATATCAGATAGCATAAACCAAATCCTTGTAGGGATTGTTGCACATATAAAACTTGAGCACACGTTAAGAAATCTATTCATCTTCACATGTCGATGGAGATACATAGTTATTCTTTTTACTAAACCATGATTCCAAAGATTGGCCTGAAAGTGACATGTTCCCTTGTGCTTTTCCTGTCTGGCTTACAGCCTTCAAAATTAGCATCACTATATGATATTATTTCAATGGACAATCTTTAGGATAGAAAAGTCCATAATCTTTAAAACTAGTTAAGTGTCACAAAATTCATTTAACCATGCAAATGTGTGTTTCATTAGGATTTGAATAAATTTGGTGCAAAGATAATCACTCATTATTATATCTGGACGACTGACCATTATATAAAGAACTGATCCAATCATACTTTGATATAATTATCGATCAACTTCTTTACCAATTTCATCTTTATGTAGAAGTAAACTTATGCTCATTGGAGCATGTTTTGTAGTTGTATGTTCCATATCGAAACAGTTAAGCAAATACTTGCACTATTTTTCTTAATATGTGAAATATCATTACTTAGTTTTTTAATTTATAGACCTAAGAAAAAAATTGATTCACCAATATGAGATATTACAAATTCGCTTCTCCTTATGTTTAAAAATTCATTACTTTAAGTTTTTTTGTGGATTAAGAACTAGTATTGTCTACATTGATTTGAACAACCAATAAACCATTATTTTCACTTTTAATGAAAAGTGTAAGACAAACTTTGCCAATTTAAAATTTTGAGTTTAAAAGATATCATTTTAGCCTATCATACCAAGCAAATAGTGCTTATTTAAGGCGTAAAGCGCCTTTTAAAGGCCGTACAGGTGGGTTGAGAATTTTTCTTGTTCAAATAAAGGGGTTGTTCGACATAAACATTATCTTTAATAACTCCATTTAGAAAAGCACTTGTAACATGCATTTGGTAAAATTTAAAGTTATGATGACATGTAAAAGCTAATAATATTCTTATAACTTCCAATCATTCTACAAGGGCAAACATCTCATCGTAGTTGATTCCATCTTCATGATCGTATCCCCAAGCGACTTAGCATACCTTTGTACATATTACATCACCTTTTCATCTACTTTATTTTTGTAGACTCATTTTTCCAATCACATATTGATTAGTGGGTCTTGGAACAAACACCTACACATCATTACGGTTGATTGGTTAAGTTCTTACACTGCTAAATTACAATAACCGTCTTTAGAAGCTTCTTTTATAATTTTTAGGTTCTAAATTTGATATAAAATCTATGTGATCCATTTGATTTAGTTATCCTCTAGCGGTTACTTTAGTATTAAACATTATCTAGAGCGGTATCTAATGGATGATCTTTTAATATTCGAAATATGATGAAGATCTCAAAATTTTATCTTGGACTTGATTTTGAAAATTATTTTCAAAAGTCATGCTTTGTTGTAAATAATTTTGTTATAATATTGTTGATTGATTTATTTTTCAATAATATAATCATCATTAGATTTATTTATTTATTTCAAATGATAGATGAAAAGTTCTTCAATCATATTAGTTCATTTGTTAATTATTCTATAGGCCTTGCTTCTTTTTTAATAGCCAATAAAGATTCTTTCGTCGGCTTTTGGATCGAATTTTCCAAGTTGATATTTTGTATTTAAACTGAAAAATTTAGATCTAGAAACATGAAAATAAGATATAATTAGTTTTCTTCCATAAAATAGTTTATACGGGGTTTTTAGTAACGATCTTATAGAAATGTAATTAAGAACATAATAAGAGACAACATTTGCACAAAATTCTTAGGCAATGACCTACAGCTTAATAATGTTCTAGCACATTCTTTAAGGTCCTAGCTTTTCTTTCCACAACACCATTTTATTATGGTGTTCTAGGATAGGAAAAGTTATGCTTTATTCCCTTTTTTGTTACAACCTTCATTGAAAAGATGTATTCAAATCCCAACATCACTTTTATTGTATTTTATTTAAAATGTTTAAATTTTTATTTTTATCCAAAGATCATAAATTTTTTAAAAGTATCATATTCATGTTTCGAAAACAAAGTCCAAGTAAAGTGTGAAAAATCCTACTATTACAAAAATGTATTTGTTATGTTAAGAGGTCAAACTTGTATAGGACTAAACAAATCTTGATGAAATAACTCTAAGTTTTTTTATGGAAATCCTAATTTTAGACTTAAAACATGTCTTTTTAAGTTTTCCTACTTGGCATACATCACATAAATTATTTATTATGAAATTCAACTTTAGTAATCATTTTACAATTTCATTTTTCGATAATTTATTTATGTGTTTTTAATATTAATATGATAAAAATGTAACGACCCGCTTTTCTATATACTTCAAGTCAACAATAATCCACACATGTCCAACTCATACCGAATGGAAGGTCAGGTAGTTAAGGATGAAAAAGAAAATAAGACAGAATAAAAAAAATCACACGAATGGAATAACATATATTATTTCAATAATAATCTTAACAGCAGAAAATCTTTAATACAAAATCAGAGTCTAACCTGGATTCAGCCAAGATAGTTATAAACCATGCCCTTACAAATGCTGAAAAATAAAAACAAATGCAATAGACATAGCGGATAATAGAATACGTCAATACGTAGATGAAATCTCTGGCTCTTCTTGTAACAACCCGCCGCTCTGACCGCCTCTAGTCGGTAATTAAACCAACCAGAAACGTTCAGAATGACGGATTGTTATTTAGTTTATAACATTTAAACAGAATCAGTCACAGAATCACAGAAACAATAATATATTTTATAAATAAACTTTTCTTTTATATACAAGTATCAGAGTTATACAGTGAATTACATTTTATACAGCGGAACAATTTTTATTAAGTACAAGAAAAATTTTGCTGAAAACTTTAATGAAGTGCTTTCCCCTCTCTCTCTAACTTCGCTGCGAGAAAATCTCCAAGCTGCAAAAATACTCGGTCTGACCCGAGCGTTAATTGCAAAACACAAAAACACTCGAGTCAGGATTAATCTTAATTCAAGTAATTAAATTTGCAATGAATTGAAATAAAATGGTACAGATTTAAACACTAAGAACAGGATCAAACTGGAATAACTCCCAATACTACAGTGTGTCAACCAAGCAACAGAGATGGTGAATCTCATAATTTAATTTAAATTTACTATGGATTTTCATATTAACAACTTCAAATTTTTTTTTTTTAAATCTGTCAATCCTGTGTGGCTGCAGTACACACGTATATTTGCACACATGTGCACTGCCTCGCCAACACGTGTGCACCAAACAAAAACACGGCTATCAGATCGAAACAAGGCCAATGCACAGACAAAGGAATCATGAAGACATCAGACAAAGCAATAAAAACAGCAATGTCAAAGCAGGCAATCAAGGCAGAGGCTCAGAAATGCCAAAGACATGAAGGCATAAACAATAACAAATGCAGGACCAACTGCAAAAGTGACACAGCAGAAGTGATCAAGGCAAAGCACAAGTGTGCAGCATCAAATAGTTGTTTCAAGTGCATGGACATATATATATGGAACTGCCACTGCATGCAGACAGAAAAAATCAAGTAACTAGAGGCAACTGGCAATAACCACTACACCTAGCAAACTACATGAAGACAACATGCATGCAACATGGACTGCAGACAACTCAAATGAACCAAATGCACATGCTAACAGCAATGGAAATAAAGTCAGACCAACAACAGCTGCATAGGAATGCAGTAACAAACAGAAGGAATGACCAGAACACAAGTACAAACAAATGAATGCAATTCGAAGTGATATAACAGTTACAACTGCAAGAACCAGCCGCAACATAAAGTGAAAATGCACAATACATACACCATGTACAGAATGGAAGTAGTGATACAAGGTAAACTGGCATCAAACATGAAGTGAATCAAGTCAGTAAAGCAATGGACCAATGAAAGTGACTCAAGCAACAGGTCCTCAATGCAAGTGCAGAAAATCAAGTCGACCAGGTAGCAATGATGAAAGCGTGCAAGTGTAGACGACAGCTACTCAATGCAACTCAGGTGAAACAAGACTAAAACCAACAGCAACATACCAAGACCAGGTAATAATGAAGTGGATGTGAAACAGGTCAAGCATATATAGGTATGCCGTGACAAGTAAGAATTGTAGTGAAGCATGTCTACAAGATTACATGTAGTGTCAACAATCAAGCAAAGTGCAGACCAAACAATGACACAATGCAGAGCACATTTGTCGAAGATTGCCACGAACATGGAACCAAACAGCAAAGGAACAAGATTCGACTTCAAAAATGAAACAAGTCAAAGTCTGCAACTCAACTAAACAGGCAAGCCCAACTCAAGTACACCAGTGACAACCAAAGTACTAACAAACCACTATGCAGACAAAATGCAAATTCCAGTGATACAAGTGCAACACAGTTGCAAACAACATAGGGAACAGATAAAAATGGACCGATGAACAATATGCAGCAGTGAATGGGAACAACAACAATGAATACTGTTACATGACCAATGATACAGGTGAACAGAGAACAAGTGTCACCGCAATAAAATGCACAAGTGAAACCAAACCGCAAAGCTAAGCATGAAACCATAGTGAAAACAAGGTTGCAAGCATATGAAATGCAGACAACATGTACACAAGTCCAGCTACAACAAAAAGTGCAGACCAAATAAATCAAAGACATCAAGTGATGAAGCACTGCAACTCAAAGGGCTCAAATGCATGGAACATGACAGCAAGAACAAACAGTGCAAACTCCCAAAAAAATACAACAGTGAAGGAAACTGCATCACAGCAGCATAAAAAGTGGATACAACATCAAACTACATGAATATGGAACCAACTATACAAGTGCAGACTACAGATGGGTGCAAACAAAATAAACCAAATGCAACAGGATGGAATGCAACTACAAAATTCATCATTCACAATTTAGAACCAGATTACCAATTCAAAACAAGAACTTCAAAAATTGGAATTTGGTCTTATTGTTAAATCAGACCTTAAACACTAACTCCTCAGATGATTTAAAAAAAATGTGATACTTGTTTTAATATTCATGTTTTTTTTAAACATGCATTCAAGTTTTAACTTGATTGAATAATTAAAGATGTTTGATAATCTTACTTAAAAAGAAAATGAAACACTGTAATTCAATCCATAACAGTCTTTTTTTTTTCTCCTTTTTCTTTGCTGTTCATTTTACAACAGAGAGATAACTTCATACACACAGTAACATGTAAATGCATAAACATATATTCACATGTATACTTTCAATTCCATACCTAAACAACATTCAAGCATCACACAATGGATTCAAGGGTTATAGTAGCACATCAGATTCATCAAAGAATAGTTTCAAGCTTGTAAATTTTGTTATTTTCCAAATGTAGAATATTTTACAGGGGTTCAAAATTGGGTTACTCAGACCTTTAAACTGAAATTATTCACATTTGGCATGCAACATAACACACAACAACAACAAAGAACACCACAAGCAGAAATAGGGGTTTTACAGACACATACATTCAACACACATGAACAGAAGCTCAAACAAGCACATGCAACAAAATTTTCCTCATCTAGATTTAAAATCCATCACATGCAGCAACAACAAACAAGCAAGGTTTTTGATATAGCATCTGTTCTTATCAATTTAAAACAAATTATCAAGTAGCATCTGTTCTTATCAGTTTAAAAAAACAAAGATTGGGTAGAGTCTGTTCTTAACAGTTTAAAAACAAATTTTATAGTATCTATTTCTCATCAGTTTAAAACAAAATTATAGTATCTGTTCTCATCAAAAAAAAAACAAATTACAAATAGCATCTGTTCTTATTAGTAAAAAAAACAAATTTCACATAGTATCTGTTCTTATCAGTTTTAAATCGAATTATCAGAGCAAACGATAGTAAATAACACCAACAACCATACATGCAGAGACTTATCTGTTCTTATCAGTTTTTTTTATTGCAAATTAACCGAGCAAATGAAAGCCAAATAACACCAATTCATAGCATGCAACCAAGCAACCAATTCAAACAAATTTAAAAACTTGAATCAAAATTAATCGTGAGAAAACTCACCTTAACAAAATCGAAACAGCCGAAGAGAGTAATGAGCCAAGTTGAACGAAGATTGAAGCGAAGAATGAAGCCCCACATCAGATCGCAAGCCCTAGTTTTCGGAAAGGAACGAAAATGAGAACTGAAGCCGCCATTTTTTTTCTTTCGTGATCTTTGTTTAGGGTTTAAAAAATGGAAATGGTAAAGTGAAATAAAGGGAATCGGGTATCGGGTTGAAAGTAAAGGCAGTGGTTCTTTTCTTCTTTATTTTATGTTTATTTTATTCTTATTATTTTATTTTATTTTTATATATTTTTCTTCTTTCATTCTATGTTTATTTTTCTATTATATTTTTTTTTCTTCTTTCATTTTAAATCCAATTTGTTTTGTGTAATTTATTTTCTTTACTTTGTTTTGTAAATCTTGTTTAAATTATGTTATTAAAATTTCTCCAATATAGTTACATTATGTTTTTCATATTAAACTCGAACAATTCAAATTACTTCACAGTTTTCAAATCAAAATTTAATTCAATTTTTTATTTACGTAAGTAATAATCCTTAAATCCAAATTATTTTTCTAAGTCATTAGTACGAATTTTTAAATATAAATTTAATATTCAATCTCAACTCCAAAGTCAAATTTAAATTTTTATTCAACTCTTTATAGATTAAATTTTAAAATTTAATCACCAATTTCATTGTTATATTGGAAATTCAATTTAAATTATCATTCAAATATTTAAAATTAATTAAATATTCACAATTTAAATTGTTCAAAATTTAGGATCGTTACAATCTCCCCTCCTTAAAAGAATTTCGTCCCGAAATTACAAGTAAGGAGAAAGGATTGTTGAAATTTCACTAATATTTATATTTTAACAATTTTATCTAGTTCGAAACTTATTAGAAATAAATGAATATAGGATTCATTCCATTTGTTTTATCTCACTAGCTTTGTTTATTAACTCATTTGTCTATTATTTTTCTACAATCAAGACACAAAAATCTTTACTAAAATTTTCAACTTACAAAACCCAAATTTTAAATTTGAACTTCTTCATTTAAGAAATTTACATAGTATAACTTTTCCAAAGCTGTGGACTTTTCAAAACATTCCAAAAATCCTCTTCCTTAATTTATTAGGTTGGAATTTATATCACTTTAATTTCAGATAATTGATTTTCTATTTAAAGTTTGAAAATACTTGCTAACTCGAAATTTAACAAGTCTATTGTCGTTCTTAAAGACATTAGGCATACGCTGGCCAGGCGCAAGTCTAACAATCTCCAAGTACTAAATATACTTGCTTCAATTCCCAGTGAAAATACCTTTTTAAAAATTCTTTTAAAAATGGATATGGAAAGCACATTCCCCCATGGATCACAGTTTACTCGGCGGTTCCGCTACTATCCCAGTAGAGTCGCTTGTAACTGTGGATATCTCATCCCTTGAATTTCGCCATGGTTGTTGCCAAAGATCGCGGTTCACATGGCGGTTACGCTACTATCCCAGTAGAATCGCTCGTGACCGTAGGCATCTCTCCCCTCGAATTACGCTTTGGTTTGTAGATTGCAGTTTACACAGCGGTTACGCCACTATCCCAGTGGAATCGCTTGTAACTGTAGGCATCACGCCCCTCAAATTACGCTACCACCCGAGTGTAACTAGATCGCGGTATACACGGCGGTTACGCCACTATCCCAGTGGAATCGCTTGTAACCGTAGGCATCTCGCCCCTCGAATTACGCTAGCACACTATACCAGTCCAAAAGGACATTCCAACTAATGGAAATACAAAAGGTCACCCAACTAATGGAAATACAAATAGTCATTCCAACTAATTGAAATACTACGTAGCTACGATTTTCAAATGGACACTCTTCTCGAGTTCCAACAACCTTCACAAAGTTTAAATGGAAGGTACTTTTCCATATCCTCAATTTGAAAAACATAATATCATACATACATATATAATATTTCATTTCACATTTTTGTACATATCATACTCATGTACTTACATAAGTTTTCCACAGCAATTACTTTTCCAAACTAATTGGTTTTCGAATTAATCGTATTCACAAATATACGTTATGAAAACCACAACATTTCATACCCATAACAAATAGAGGTTTCACAAATTTTTTCATTTCATCATCCATTTAAAATTTTCCTCTAAGTCGATTTGGAAATTTTTTAAGGTTATCTCAAACCAAATTCACATTCATAATCCAATTTATTATCGACTTCACACTCGATTTGGATTTCACGTTACATCGTCAATCCTCAACACATAATTGATGTCTATCGATATATAACCTCTAAGCTCGTACGTCTCAGAGAAGGGTGTTAAGCTAAGAGAATAAATTCTCCGCCACCAACAGATATATATTTAATAGAGATCAATTGATATGTCATCAATTCACGACGTTAGACATACAATCCAAATCATCCATTTAAAATTCAAAGTTCAACTTACATTGTTTTTGGGTGTCAAAGTTAAACTCAATTTTAACTCAAGATTCAATCTTTTTGAAAAATTTCCAAGTTGAACTAACTGTTCAAACTTCTCAAAATAATATCTTTACAAGATATATAATTTTCACACTTAGCCATTTGAAACAAATTTCAAATATTCATTTTTCAATTTATCTTCAAAAGATAACATTTTAACCCTTACACTTCATATTGGAAAATATTTCCATACTTATTCAATAATAAGTAATTCACAAATCCATTTATTTTCAACAATTTTGAAAATATTCGATATACTTAAACCAAAATCAAGTATATATTCCATTCTTAAGGAAATCATTCTTTTAAACACATTTATTTGAGTCAAAACGAATGTTGCGTAAAACATCGTTACGACGACTCAAAATTACTAGTATAGGGATTCGAATTTAAGATAGATGTATAAATCCCAATACTAAATAAAACATTTCCTTTTGGAAATCATTTACTATAACAACAGTGTTATAGTCCACCATTTCCTTTCTTACTCTCGAAAACGTCTATTTCAACAACGAATGTTGAAATCTATGCTTTCGATTCTTAACACATTTCCAAAATGGATTACTTCATTTCATAGTGTTGCTTCCCAAAAAACATTCCCATTTAAGTTTTTCAACTTCAACTTAATTCATAGTTTGAATTCTGCATACATTTCAAAATATTGGTTTTAAACCAACTTCAAATTTCCAATATTAAGTTTTCCACTTAACTTATTTCCATGCCCATTCAAATTCAAATTCTTCATTGAATCTATTTAAATCTCTTATAAATTTTCATTAGATTAATATCTCCTTTTATATCTCATTTATTGTCCAAAACCATAGATATAACTCCTTTAATAAGTTACAACAATTTACTTATCAAAATAAGTCGTTTGCGGAATTTACAAACATCTTTAGAAATTCCATTTCTATTTATAAAACTTCGATTTATAATCTCCTTTACTAATTTGATTTAAACCAATTTAGACCAATTCATTAATTCACTTAACTCATATTTCATTTTCCATAACTCTCAAAAATTCGATAATGAGTTTCCGAATGATCGAAACTCAAGTCTAACGAGACCTCACCGAAGAGAAACGGTCGCAAACCTAAATTTAGAGAGGGGAATCTCCGAAAATGATTCTAATTTTCAAATACCCTTTATTTTAAAGAATTTCTTTTTTTATACTTCTTTAGATTTGAAAACACTTTCTTTAAAGTGATTCTAGTAACTATTCATATTAAATGCCATAAACTAAGCTTTGTGTAAACCAAAGCTCTGATACCACTTTTGTAACAACCCGCCGCTCTGACCGCCTCTAGTCGGTAATTAAACCAACCAGAAACGTTCAGAATGACGGATTGTTATTTAGTTTATAACATTTAAACAGAATCAGTCACAAAATCACAGAAACAATAATATATTTTATAAATAAACTTTTCTTTTATATACAAGTATCAGAGTTATACAGTGAATTACATTTTATACAGCGGAACAATTTTTATTAAGTACAAGAAAAATTTTGCTGAAAACTTTGATGAAGTGCTTTCCCCTCTCTCTCTAACTTCGCTGCGAGAAAATCTCCAAGCTGCAAAAATACTCGGTCTGACCCGAGCGTTAATTGCAAAACACAAAAACACTCGAGTCAGGATTAATCTTAATTCAAGTAATTAAATTTGCAATGAATTGAAATAAAATGGTACAGATTTAAACACAAAGAACAGGATCAAACTGGAATAACTCCCAATACTACAGTGTGTCAACCAAGCAACATAGATGGTGAATCTCATAATTTAATTTAAATTTACTATGGATTTTCATATTAACAACTTCAAATTTTTTTTTTTTTTAAATCTGTCAATCCTGTGTGGCTGCAGTACACACGTATATTTGCACACATGTGCACTGCCTCGCCAACACGTGTGCACCAAACAAAAACACGGCTATCAGATCGAAACAAGGCCAATGCACAGACAAAGGAATCATGAAGACATCAGACAAAGCAATACAAACAGCAATGTCAAAGCAGGCAATCAAGGCAGAGGCTCAGAAATGCCAAAGACATGAAGGCATAAACAATAACAAATGCAGGACCAACTGCAAAAGTGACACAGCAGAAGTGATCAAGGCAAAGCACAAGTGTGCAGCATCAAATAGTTGTTTCAAGTGCATGGACATATATATATGGAACTGCCACTGCATGCAGACAGAAAAAATCAAGTAACTAGAGGCAACTGGCAATAACCACTACACCTAGCAAACTACATGAAGACAACATGCATGCAACATGGACTGCAGACAACTCAAATGAACCAAATGCACATGCTAACAGCAATGGAAATAAAGTCAGACCAACAACAGCTGCATAGGAATGCAGTAACAAACAGAAGGAATGACCAGAACACAAGTACAAACAAATGAATGCAATTCGAAGTGATATAACAGTTACAACTGCAAGAACCAGCCGCAACATAAAGTGAAAATGCACAATACATACACCATGTACAGAATGGAAGTAGTGATACAAGGTAAACTGGCATCAAACATGAAGTGAATCAAGTCAGTAAAGCAATGGACCAATGAAAGTGACTCAAGCAACAGGTCCTCAATGCAAGTGCAGAAAATCAAGTCGACCAGGTAGCAATGATGAAAGCGTGCAAGTGTAGACGACAGCTACTCAATGCAACTCAGGTGAAACAAGACTAAAACCAACAGCAACATACCAAGACCAGGTAATAATGAAGTGGATGTGAAACAGGTCAAGCATATATAGGTATGCCGTGACAAGTAAGAATTGTAGTGAAGCATGTCTACAAGATTACATGTAGTGTCAACAATCAAGCAAAGTGCAGACCAAACAATGACACAATGCAGAGCACATTTGTCGAAGATTGCCACGAACATGGAACCAAACAGCAAAGGAACAAGATTCGACTTCAAAAATGAAACAAGTCAAAGTCTGCAACTCAACTAAACAGGCAAGCCCAACTCAAGTACACCAGTGACAACCAAAGTACTAACAAACCACTATGCAGACAAAATGCAAATTCCAGTGATACAAGTGCAACACAGTTGCAAACAACATAGGGAACAGATAAAAATGGACCGATGAACAATATGCAGCAGTGAATGGGAACAACAACAATGAATACTGTTACATGACCAATGATACAGGTGAACAGAGAACAAGTGTCACCGCAATAAAATGCACAAGTGAAACCAAACCGCAAAGCTAAGCATGAAACCATAGTGAAAACAAGGTTGCAAGCATATGAAATGCAGACAACATGTACACAAGTCCAGCTACAACAAAAAGTGCAGACCAAATAAATCAAAGACATCAAGTGATGAAGCACTGCAACTCAAAGGGCTCAAATGCATGGAACATGACAGCAAGAACAAACAGTGCAAACTCCCAAAAAAATACAACAGTGAAGGAAACTGCATCACAGCAGCATAAAAAGTGGATACAACATCAAGCTACATGAATATGGAACCAACTATACAAGTGCAGACTACAGATGGGTGCAAACAAAATAAACCAAATGCAACAGGATGGAATGCAACTACAAAATTCATCATTCACAATTTAGAACCAGATTACCAATTCAAAACAAGAACTTCAAAAATTGGAATTTGGTCTTATTGTTAAATCAGACCTTAAACACTAACTCCTCAGATGATTTAAAAAAAATGTGATACTTGTTTTAATATTCATGTTTTTTTTAAACATGCATTCAAGTTTTAACTTGATTGAATAATTAAAGATGTTTGATAATCTTACTTAAAAAGAAAATGAAACACTGTAATTCAATCCATAACAGTCTTTTTTTTTCTCCTTTTTCTTTGCTGTTCATTTTACAACAGAGAGATAACTTCATACACACAGTAACATGTAAATGCATAAACATATATTCACATGTATACTTTCAATTCCATACCTAAACAACATTCAAGCATCACACAATGGATTCAAGGGTTATAGTAGCACATCAGATTCATCAAAGAATAGTTTCAAGCTTGTAAATTTTGTTATTTTCCAAATGTAGAATATTTTACAGGGGTTCAAAATTGGGTTACTCAGACCTTTAAACTGAAATTATTCACATTTGGCATGCAACATAACACACAACAACAACAAAGAACACCACAAGCAGAAATAGGGGTTTTACAGACACATACATTCAACACACATGAACAGAAGCTCAAACAAGCACATGCAACAAAATTTTCCTCATCTAGATTTAAAATCCATCACATGCAGCAACAACAAACAAGCAAGGTTTTTGATATAGCATCTGTTCTTATCAATTTAAAACAAATTATCAAGTAGCATCTGTTCTTATCAGTTTAAAAAAACAAAGATTGGGTAGAGTCTGTTCTTAACAGTTTAAAAACAAATTTTATAGTATCTATTTCTCATCAGTTTAAAACAAAATTATAGTATCTGTTCTCATCAAAAAAAAAACAAATTACAAATAGCATCTGTTCTTATTAGTAAAAAAAACAAATTTCACATAGTATCTGTTCTTATCAGTTTTAAATCGAATTATCAGAGCAAACGATAGTAAATAACACCAACAACCATACATGCAGAGACTTATCTGTTCTTATCAGTTTTTTTTATTGCAAATTAACCGAGCAAATGAAAGCCAAATAACACCAATTCATAGCATGCAACCAAGCAACCAATTCAAACAAATTTAAAAACTTGAATCAAAATTAATCGTGAGAAAACTCACCTTAACAAAATCGAAACAGCCGAAGAGAGTAATGAGCCAAGTTGAACGAAGATTGAAGCGAAGAATGAAGCCCCACATCAGATCGCAAGCCCTAGTTTTCGGAAAGGAACGAAAATGAGAACTGAAGCCGCCATTTTTTTTCTTTCGTGATCTTTGTTTAGGGTTTAAAAAATGGAAATGGTAAAGTGAAATAAAGGGAATCGGGTATCGGGTTGAAAGTAAAGGCAGTGGTTCTTTTCTTCTTTATTTTATGTTTATTTTATTCTTATTATTTTATTTTATTTTTATATATTTTTCTTCTTTCATTCTATGTTTATTTTTCTATTATATTTTTTTTTCTTCTTTCATTTTAAATCCAATTTGTTTTGTGTAATTTATTTTCTTTACTTTGTTTTGTAAATCTTGTTTAAATTATGTTATTAAAATTTCTCCAATATAGTTACATTATGTTTTTCATATTAAACTCGAACAATTCAAATTACTTCACAGTTTTCAAATCAAAATTTAATTCAATTTTTTATTTACGTAAGTAATAATCCTTAAATCCAAATTATTTTTCTAAGTCATTAGTCCGAATTTTTAAATATAAATTTAATATTCAATCTCAACTCCAAAGTCAAATTTAAATTTTTATTCAACTCTTTATAGATTAAATTTTAAAATTTAATCACCAATTTCATTGTTATATTGGAAATTCAATTTAAATTATCATTCAAATATTTAAAATTAATTAAATATTCACAATTTAAATTGTTCAAAATTTAGGATCGTTACACTTCTTTGGAAACTCCAAGTGTCTTCAACTAATCCTGAAACTACTCAGATCTGACCCGAGTATTAAAGATACTCGAATCAGACTTGATATACCTGTATGAGATACTCAAAATTTATATGTATAGATCATGCTGATGTCAATCAAAACAAAGAAAGGTATCTCATAAGACCACGCCCACACATAAATACATATGGATTTTTATCTTATGGTAACCAAAATACTTTATGCTGAAAACGCTTTGATATTATCTTTAATGACATTAGTTTTGAAAAAAAATTTCAAGTAAATATATATAAAACAAGTATCAATGGATGGACTAAGTCTACAATAATATATCCGAACTAAGTCAAGTGGAATATATCTGGACGAAATATATGATACCAAAGGGGTAGCTAAAATGTTTGCAAAGCATTACAACTATTATGGGACTACAGTTAAAACCATAAAGCTCGTATTAGGATTGAATTTCCAACATGACAAGAAACTAGTGGCCTGATGCAGTGTTTTGGTTGCAACAGACATATATCTAGTGGCTACACATCTAAGGACTCACAAGTCACTATAATGCTGTCGACAATCAATAGGAACCAATATCCATTGTTACCCATCCAAGGACTCAAACGCCACTTATTATACCCATAAAAGGTTGTGGCCTTTTTTGCATTTCATTCCATAGCCCGTACTTGTGTCTTGTAGACCATATAGTATCCTGCATCATTATCGGTTTGTGAGGTTGGAAAAGATGCGATCTTCTTTTCATAATGCCATACTTTGTTTTTCACAAAGCCATGCTTTATTCTTCCATAAAGCACATTCCACTTAAAATTCCACATTTCCATTTCTGTTTATCACTGATTGACTTCCATAAAAATACAACATCCAATCTCGATGTCTCAAAGAAGGTGTTAGGCTAATAGGAGTTTGACGCCACCAACAGATGTATGTTTGTAAAAATCAATGTTCGTGATTAAGAAATGCAATGTCAGACACTCATCTATACAAGTTCATTCTTGGACTAAACGAAATCAAAGGCATTCCTCCTATCGTATCTTTGGGAATCAACCCTAGGATCAGTAGCGAGTAGCCTTGTAGTACGAAGATTTTAAAACATGAAAGGACCACTCCTATAATAAATATCTCTATATTAGGAGCAACCTAGAGAATGTCAACAAGCAGTCCTTCTACTACGAAGATCTTCGTTCTTCAATAATCGGCATCTTCAACATGTCTTCATCATCAAGATTTCTTACTTTGGTCGTTGAGCGACAAAACTGGATATTTCTGAAAACTTGTTTTGGACATAACTCAAACTCTATTAGACAAAATCTTGATTTTCCTTTTTCATTTGAAAATTATGGTTACAAGGATCTGTAAATTACCGTTTTCAAACATTTTCGACTTAGTTTGCATCCTATACATTGATTTAAAATTACAAATCAAATATTACGAACTACCGCTACGCGACAAGCTCGATTTTTGACTATTTGGTGAATTGTTTTGAAACTTATCTGAAACACTTCAAATATGTTTTGAAACCATATTAAAATTATTCTAACTTATTTAAAACAATATTTTATTATTTTAATCAATAAAGAAGCTAAACAACTTCATACACTTTTCATTTGGATTTGTTAACTAACTGGGGTTAGTTTGCTAACCATTACCTAACTTGAATATTGTTTTTACATCAATTGCTTATAAAATTTCATAAATAAGTTATCAACCATCTTAACATCTATATAACCATCTAATTCTCAATAAATCCTCAACAAAGCATATAAATTCATAAAGTAAACATACTTAATAGTATTTAAGGAGTTGAATAATTAAAGATAACTCAAGTAATCACCATTATCTCTAACTAATTCTTCTTACCAACATTCTTATCCAACAACACTTCACTATCATTACTAAACCTAACCAAACTCCACCAAAACAATTCCTTCTTCTCTCGAACATCAGCTAGAACCTTGCTTCTCTCTTCTAAACAACCATCCTACATCATCATCTTTTAGCTCACGGCCATCCTCCCTCCTCCACTTTGCTCATGTCCAAACCCCTCCACATCCACCATTTCCTCGGACTTGAGCCTTCATGGGCATGAATGCCCCGAACCTTCCACCATACATTGTTATTGGGTTTTATAATGATGTTCAAAGATATTTGCAAAAGTTTGGAGGAGATTAAAATTTGTTTAACAAGATTTCAAGAAATTGGAGAGGAGGAAGAAGAAGAGAAAAAGAAGTCATTAAAATAGCTTAAAGGAAGAAGAAGAGAATGTGCGTGATAAAACGAAAAGAAAAAATTGTGTATTTATAGGAAAAGAAGATGTGGAAAGTTACCAAATTAACCCTGTATAAAATTACCAAAATACCCTTCCCTAATTTTAAAGTAAACTTACATTTTTTCAACACTTACCGTCATCCATAACTTCATTGCTTTATGTCATTTTTACCTGATACTTAAGGAATGTATTTGGATGGAAAAGTGGATTAAAGTGAAGATTTGCCTTGGTTTAGGTGGGATTTGATTTGATATTTACTTTTTGACTTTTTAAATTAGCTTACTTACTTTTACTAATGACATTCTAGAATTTTTTAATTATACTTAGTAAAAGGAAACTTGATTAGTTGTAAAATGTGTATGTGTGTGTGTATTTTAAAACATGTTAACAAAGGTGGAACAATTTTATGACAACTTATATTGAACAAAACGTTGATTTTCAATAAAACGTTTTACAGCCACATTTTGGTCTTTTTATTACCCTATTTATTTAAGCAAACAAAACTTGAAAATAAGTTTCTTACTATCCTTAAATAATTAACACAAGTTTATGTGACTTATAAAACCATATTTTATAATATTAAAATCTCATTTATAAAAATACGATGTCGATTTGACAACGTACGATGAAATTTGTCAATCTTTACAAAACAAGCATTTTTATACTCATAAAACTTTTGTCAATCACCTATTATCATTTTATAATAATTTAAAAATAATTATTTATCATTAAAAACAAAAATTGAACGTATATTCCATTTTATTGGAAACTGGCTTTTTTCACTTTTCGACGAAAATCCAACCTTCTTGATTTTGTAGTCAAACTCTAAAATTAAGTTTATCATTTTTATTTATCATATAAAACATGATTATTTAAGTTTAAAAAGTCTATATTTTAATATTTAAAATTAAATAAATATTCCATTTAAAAGTGATTAAATTACGGGTTGTTGCATACTCCCCCTTAAAAGAATTTTGTCCTTGAAATTAAACCAAAACTCAAAACCCAATAATACTCATTCAAAACAGTCTTTAAACTTAATTTTTTATGATATACGCAGATCATCCATACGCGATATCTGATTCGACCACTATTCGAATCCACAACTTTACTTCTGAGCTAGTATTGATCCCCCAATTCTCTAATGCGGACTCTGATCAGGCCCTTTGATCAGAAACCTTCATTTCCCTTATATAGCTCTCAACTATGATAGAAAACTCAAGTATCCAACCATAAACCATCATCAAAGTTTGCGGTCAAGAATCGAGTGCTAAATCCTCTTTTGGATTGGTGTAAACACATCAAATTCTATAGTCGAATCTTAGATCAAAAATTATATGACAAAATGATCTGCGTACCTCATGTGCACTTGTTAACATTCAAAAATCTTTATAAAATATTTTTATAAAACTTTTGACTTTCGTTTTTATAAAAATATAATCACTTTAGATATTTGTTCCAAATATTTTTCTTAAAGGAAAACATTTCACCCCAAAGGAATCGTTTCAATTTTAAAAGATAATTTTCCTTTTATTTTCAAAAATCGCAATCAACTTCTCTCATTATAATATATTCCTTTTTAACCAACCTTGATATTAACCTATCTAATGATAATTGAAAATTATCTTTTCAGCTTAAGGAAAATTATAGATAAATCAACTCCAAATAATACCAAGGAATTGGGTACTACCAACAGTATTCTATATCCTTTTAATAAGAAAGGTAATACCTAAGAAAAGTGTTTACCATTCGAACATATCTCTTGCCCATTTTTACTTATTTTCGAGTCACTCAAATTAGTTATCATTTGAGACTTTCTTACTTTTCAAATTTCTTATTTGAAATAATATCATTTTTATTTCTTTTTAAAAATCCTTTGAGATTACTTTGTTTATAAAATGTATTTTATAAATTCTTTCCACAAAATCATTCATAATTCCTTTCCAAAATACCCAAAATTTAGTTTCTCAAATTTTATATAACATATCTTTCATATCCATCTTTTCAAAATCATTTAATTTGTGCGAAATATATTTTTATACTGCAAGCTTATTTTATTATCTTATACAAATTCATTAATCTTAACTCAATATTAGTATAAAATGCCTTATAGTCTAATCATGAAACTTAATTCACAATATGTTCGCTTAATCAACAAATGGTAATAACTGAATATTATCATTCCCTTAACCATAAATTGACATATATAAATATTTATATCTTGCAAAAGATATTCCTTATACTTAAAATATAATATTTTTAAATTTTCAAAAGATTAGGATAGGAAGTCTTAAAATTCTTTTTTTTATTACACATATATCTCTTACATTGGAAATAAAATATATAGACCCTAAAAAAAATTATTTCTTTGTTTTTTTTGCTTTCCTTTTATCCTTTTCCTTTATTTTCCTATTCTTACATAGAACTGCATAATGCCCTTATTTAACGCATCTGTAACAGAAGGTGTCAGTATAAGATCTTAGTTTTAATTTCTCTTCTACCTCTCTTTATGCACATATTATTCAAGCTTGCTTTGGATTAGCCAATAACTCATTTCCGGGCATATAATAAGCAATCTTGCCCCTAAGTGATATACCAAGATATTATTAAAAGGTAAAAAAATCCTTTTTATCCAAATAACTTGATGTTGACTTGCTCGGATTTGAACTAGCCTTGACTTTACAATGATAAGAAAAATAATTTACCAAGTGTTCGATACCATTCGCCCAACCTAACATATGATCGATACTTAGAAAATTATTCCCACATCACCAAACAGATCAAGATCTAATTATTGAAACTTTCCAAAGGGAATGTACCTTATAAATTTTCCTAACCACAAAAATATTTAAAATTTTGTATATATAAAATATATTCCTTATAAAAATGGTATGTCGGTTTGCCTTGTTTAAGTATTTAGAAATCCTTGCCGATAACAGTGACCAGGTGCGTCAACCAGAATCTATAAATCACTCAACAGGAAATCAAGACAAAACATTTTTATATCAATAACAAATACGCACTCATATACATATAATAATCTCAAACTCATTCTTGGGTGTTGCTAACCCTATCTATAATGAGTCACTCATTCTAGAGTATTACTAACCCTATCTATAATCAGTTCTACCCCACCAAATCCTAGGTGTTCGTCTAACCTAAGCTCTGATACACAATGTAACGACCCGCTTATTTGTACAGTTCAAGTCGACAATAATCCATACATGTCCAACTCAAAAACGAAAGAGCAGATAGTTAAGGGTGAAAAAGAAAATAATTTAGAATAAAAAAGAAAATAGAATGTAATAACCCTGGTTTTGGTGATCACCTGTAAATATTAAATTATAACGATAGTTATAATTTATTATTGTGAATTGATAATAAATTTAAAAAAATATTTTTTATTTGGAATATACAATAAATTTTGGGGATAAATGAGAAAATAAAGGTTTAGGAACTTTATTATAATAATTTGAGTTAATAATAAATGGAAGATGATCTTTATTGGGTGATAAAGCAATAATTTTATTAATTATTGTCATTGCTTCTTTTAATAAATTTTAAAAGAAGTAGTTAATTCTTAAAAGTGTTATATTTAATAAAAAGGTGAAATTGGGTTTAAAAACATGTTTTGATTATGAATTGGAGTTTAAAGCGGTTTGCCATATTTTTCCAAGTAAGAAAACAATTTTTGTTGTATTTTAGAAGTTAAAAATGTGAACTTTTGCATTTATTGGTGAAAATGGTGTATTTTTGTAAATTAAGATTTATGATAATATAAGGTCTTAAAAATAAAGATTAATTTTTTTTATATGATAGAAAATATTCTATTTTGTATGTATATAAATCTACATATTTTATTTGAGTGAAAACTTGAAAATATTGGTTGGTTGGATCTATTGCATTAGTGTTCATATGTATTAAGTGTTAAAATAAATAAACATGGGCTAATTATTCAATTTGGGTCCAAACTCATTATTTCTTAGCCCAGCTTGTTAGTAAACTAGAAAAGAGAAAAAAAAGGGTATGTACATTCGTTTTTCTTCCTGTTGTATATTCCATAAAGCTTCAGAGAAGAGAAACTCATCCCCTCTTCAAACCCTAGCCAAAATCTTCAAATTAAAGCACAAACCTTATGTTTTTTAAATCAAATTGAAGCTAAATCTACAGTTTTACAGGTTGTAGAAGCTTAAATTCAAGCCAAACTTCTTCCTTTCAGCGAATAATCCGGGTTGTTGTTTCAATATAGCAAGGTGAGTTGAAAACTCACAATCTCTATCATAGATTGAGATTTCAAGATTAGAAATCCCAATTTTATTTTTATTGCATGTTCATTTGTAAACCGCTGTTAGTAAATTGGGTATAGATTTTTCATTTTAAATCGGAATTTGATTTTTTTTGAATTTTTGGAAAGCATGAACAGAGTGTGATAACTTTGGTGTTAAATACTTTTGCAAATTTTGAGCATAGACAGTCGAAAAGTCCAATACAATTTCGCTGTCATGTCCTGTCATTGTAAAATTGTGACTTTTTGTGCGATGTGTTGTTGGTAATTTGATCATAACTTTTTCATTTGATGTCTGAATATGATGATTCTTGAAGTTTTGGAAAGCTAGGACCATGTTCTAAAACTTTCATGTTGTATGTTTTGGAAAGCTTTGTAATTTAAAGGATCGACATTGGTTTTGAAACTAATACATGCTTTGCTGTGTCAATTTTCTAAATTGAAATCTAAAATAAAAATGATCATAACTTTTGATTGGTTATCCATAATTGAGTGAGCTTTTTTTCAGTTGAAAGGAGTTTTTATAAGGAACAACTTTTATGTTTTGTGTTTTACATAATTTTGAAGTTTAAATGTTCAAAAACTTATTTTTTGTCGCTAGCCTGTTGATTAAATGACAGAATTAACAAACTCAAATCTGAGAAATTGTTTCAATCCTCACTTTTGAATCATATGTCCAAATTAAATGAGCTTTTTTTGTTTAATATAAAAATCATTTATCTACAACTTTCATGTATTGAGTTTACTATAATTTTGAAGTTAGCTATGTCAAAATTGAATTTTCTTTCAGCTATTTCGAGAGCAAAATATATATATATTTGCTATGTGTTTGAAGCTGAAACAAAATTAGCCATAACTTCTTCGTTTCTTAACCGAATTTGATAATATTAGATGTTCTGAAAAGCTTAGATCATATGCTATAAGTTTCATTCGTTGTGTTTTCTATAATTTTAAAGATTTCTTGGTCGAAATTATGGTTGTATGTTGTTGTCCGGAGAGCAAGATGACCGCAACAAACATTCATTGAACTTAGAATTGTATTAGCTTATTTTTACTCCCATTCTTATTCGATCTTAACGTTGTTTTGAGATATTTTGAGAGATATGATGCCTATCAATAGGCTAGCTATATTTGGAGAATTTGGAACCCAAATTTAAATAAAATTTAAATTGATTTTGGATTAAATTTGAATTGAATTTGTATTGAATTCAAGTTATCGATCTTGAGTTATCTTTCTTGTTTTTCATTGTTTTCGAGCATGGTTTTCACTAAACAATTTTGAAGTGATTTTTTGAAATAAATGAAAACTTTAAATTATTATTATATAGTATTTTTAAATTATTTTTCTAATATAAAATCTATTTATTTCCTATAATAAAGGAATCTCAAATATTGGATTTATTAATCTTTTCAGGAAAAAGTATTAAAAGCTTGTTTTCTCTAGTAAACTATTTTAAATATAAAATATAAAATTTTGCATATTCGAACGTATGAGAAAAAGAATTAAACGATTTAGTAAAGCACGTGGTAAGGGACATGTGCGTTTACTATTTCGGTTAATTCCGGACTTGTACGATCGAAACTATCCGAGTTATGATTTCTGAGTTACTTAGCCAATTTATGGCGGGTATTTTTAGATTATAAGTCCTATATTTAAGAATTATTTGGGAAGACCAATATTTGGCAAGTTTTATGGTTGATATTTCTACTTTAAGATTTATGGTTTATGAGGAACCATCACGATGTTTTCACTTTTCGATGAGATGAGACGAATTACGATGTCATTTAATACTTGTCGATGAGATGAGATGAGTATGGTGTCTCTTTATCACCCGCCAATGAGATGAGGCGAGATATGATTTTCTGAGTTTTATGTTGTTCTAGTGTGGCATCGACTAGCGGTTAGTAAACCGCTAAGTGCGAATGTGTGGTATGGGACACACGTTAATACTTTTCGGGTTCTTATCCATGAGTTTGTGACACATTTACGATGTTTACCTAACATAATTGATTTGAGAGGTGTCAGTGACCTTGTCATGAGGACAAACTGCTTTGGGAGGTGTTAACGACCTTGTTAGGACTGACAAACGGCTTGGAAGGTGTCTACGACCTTGTCATGAGGACAAACTGCTTTGAGAGGTGTTAGCGACCTTGTTTGAGGCTTCGGCCGTCTGAGTTTAGCACGTGCAACATTGCTTCGGCATTGCAATTGGGGATTTGGCCAATCCGGGTTTTATGAGTTTTCTATTTTATTGTGATTTCACCATTTTAAGATGTTTTATTACATCGATAGCTTAGTGCTATATGAGATGTTATGTATATGGTGATTTCATTTATGATGTTTTGAACTCTTGTCGAGTTCCTTGAGTTATGAGTTTGGATGATGTGACAACCCGAATGTTTTTATGTCTATTTATCGGGTGATTAACTGATGTGATTATTGGAATATTAGTTTTGATTAGTCGAATAAAGGAATTTCTGATGATTAAAATGATAATTAATTAATTTTTGAGTAAATATTAGTGAAATAAATGGACAAATGGATGCGAGTTTCCCCGAACTTAAATATTTCTGTATAAATCATTTAAACTTTAAATATTATATATATATGAATATATATGTATTTGAGCATATATGAGTAAATTTGAATTTATAAATATATATATATATATATATATATATATATATTTGATATAAATTTGAATTGTAATTAAATGGTGAAATTGAAGATACAAATTACATAAGATATAAAAGTATAAAATAAATACCTTAGATAAATTATAACAATGTATAAAAAAATGAAAATGAAAATAAATAATAAGTACATACTTGTAAGAGAAAAAAAACTAACTAACATATAAAAATAGATATGTATGAAACTAAACAACAAAAGAAGGAAACAAATATAATAAAATAAAAATAGAAACTTATATTATAAAGTAATATTATAAAAGACAAGTCAAAAAGCAAAGAAACAAACATATATACATAGTTAAGTATGAAACAAAAACAAATGAAGATAAGTATGCAAGAATGACAGCAATAATTAATATAAGTATCCATCAGCCGAAATGAACAAAAGAAAAATAAAAATATCTTTGGCTGCAAAGGAAAGAAAGCAAATACATTCAACTAAGTATTCAAATATACATACAAATATCCATTTGCTTGTAAATGAAGACAACATTCAATTCATCTATGTACAAATCAAATAAAATAAGGGAAATTGTACAAAGCTAATTAATGTTGGCCACCACAATAATCTATCAGCCAACAAAGAAGGAAAATATCACTGATCAAATTTGTATAAACAAATATATTACCCTGTACAAAACCTATCACTTGTAAAACTCATTCTTTTATCAACCTTTCTTCATTCCAAATTCGTTCATTTCAAAACTGAGATAATATCACTTTGTAAACAAACAAAACTTCAACTTAAAACAACAAACCTGTCCACATTTCTTTTTTTATTTATTTATCGTTCCTTAAGTCATTTCGTTTTTTTAAAACTGAGTATCACATTATAAAAAAAAAGAGAAAAATATATGGAAATAGCAAACCTGGACTAAACACAGCAACTACATTATCTTCATGAACAAATCAACAGCCAAGCTAAGAGATCAAACAAGAAACAATAAACTGTACAATGTGGTATTAAACTATGAAGAGACATTTACCTTACACACCATCATATTAGCACAAACAACAACAGTCAGTTCGAAATGTTGAAAAATCATTTCAGTTCAGTGAAGAAATTCTTGAGTAATTAAAAAGAAATATATATATATATATATATGAAATGAATACCAGTTTGTTTATGAAAATAAGAAATGAGACAAGTCTGAGCTTGTGAAACAAGCCAATGTAATAAATGATAGCACAAAAAAAATGTCATCTCAGCCTCCATACTAAAAAATAAAAAAAATAAAAATACCTCTGTCTAATTTTTTTGTACCAGGGGACAAAGCCTGTACAGTTTTCTTTCTATATATATGTCATTTTCATTCCATTTCGATTCATAGAAAAAGAAAAGAAAAAAAAAACAAGAACAGAAGTATTCCAGGGTAGATTCAACTGCAGTTTTCTCAAACATTCTGTTCAAAGATTTTCAGGTGAGTAAATCGTGTCATCTTAGGAATTTAAATATCGATAATTGGTTCATGAAAATCTTATGTTGTTGTATATTGTAAAACAAAGTTGTTCTGTGATGTTTGCTGATTTCTGGAACCTCTGCTATACAATGTTCTTCGGTATTTTCAAGCCTCTGAGTCAAGAGAAGTGGAGAAAGATTTATACTCTTCATATAAAAACATTTATACTTAGGATTTGAACTAAATAAGTTGTTTAAAACTTAAACCCATAATCTGGAAAATTTCTAAAGGTGGACAGTGAATATAAATACTGTAAATTCAAAATTTACAGTAAAAGTAAATCAATGTGAAAAATTCGAATATCTTAAATTGTTGATTTAATTTCATTTCTTGAATACACATACGAAGGTATGATTTTTAAATCCAAAATGAAGATTTTTAGTTTAGAAATTCACGAGCAGTATGTTTTTGAACAAAAATTGTATTCTTACCCACTTCTAGTGATCAAATCATTAATAAATACTGAAATTGATTTTGAAGCATGTTTGGATGTCTATGATGTTGGAAAAATTATTGAATAATTTATCAGATACGAGAATCGGTCGAATGAGATGGATTTAGGGTTGGGTTTCAGGTTTCTAGACGTGACAGAATCATGTGTGTTTGTCTTCTATGTATTATCGAGTGTCACGAGGTTCATGGAAGTGGAAGAGGAATGTGCTATCATGGTGTGGCCGAAGCTTGAGAGACTCCGGTG
Organism: Allium cepa; assembly: GCA_030765085.1. NCBI lineage: Eukaryota > Viridiplantae > Streptophyta > Magnoliopsida > Asparagales > Amaryllidaceae > Allium > Allium cepa. The sequence continues at coordinate 612,715,385 of CM060934.1, forward strand.
GTCTGTACAGTGATGACGAGGCGTTGCTAAGGGAATGTTGGTTACAGTTTTAGTGTGAATGCCTTAATTTCGATTCGAAGAGTTTGGAGGCGATTCGTGTTGGGAATTCGAGTTTGTGGGTGATTTGTGGTTTTCCTGGGGTGTCGGAGTTCACCGGAATTGGGTGGCGCCGCCGTACACGTGTACGGCGGTGAGGGTGTCAGCGTTTGTGACAAGGGGACGGTCTCGAGTCGCTACTTGAGGAAAAGAGTCGATTACTTAGGGTCATACTCGAGTTTGAATGAGTAGCTGGAGGCGTGAATTTATAAAAAAAAAGTGGAGATGAAGAGTTATGAGAGGGAGAGAGAGGCGACTCAGGGAAAAACTGATGGGAACTCGAAGTACTACTCGAGTTAGCTAGGGGAAGTGCTCGGGTTTTCAACATGCAGAAAATATAAAAGAAAAATAACAAAGTTAAGCAAATTGTTTCAACTAGTTTAAACACTGTCAACTACATAAAGGTTTAACAGATTAAGTTGAAAATTTAATTCAAGTTTTAATTATTTGGTTAATGTTTAACAATGCCTCCAAACTCTTAATTAATTATTCTAATTAAGTAATTAACTTAAGTATAAATTGAGTTCACATTTAAGTTTTGTGGTTAATAATAAATTGATTTTCAAAATTTAAGGAAGACTTTAAGAAGTTAATTAAGATGAATAAATTAATATCAATTATTTAGTTTAGAAGGCAATTAAGAATGATGACTTTTAAATAGTGATTAGAAATTGGTTAATTAATGATTAATTGATAATTAAATTTGTAAGTAACAACTTAAAGTTAATTAACGAATGATTAAGTAATTTAATTAACTAATGACTTAAGATTAATTAACTGGTAATTAAGGAATATTTAATTTGTAATTAAATTGTGTTAATCAATAATTAAGGTTTATTAATTATTGGTTGAGGAATAATTAGTCCACAATTAAGATTAATTAATTGGATTTAAGGGTAATTAAGGGATGGATTACCCGATTGGAATTAGTTTGTTAATTAATTAAAGGTAATCTCTTAGAGATTAATTAAATATAAATACTTCATGAGATTTAGTGAAGTAATTCATAATAAATTAAAAGGAATTACTTAATGAGAAATAATTAAGGATGAATTACATGGGGTAATTAACCAAATGGGATTAAAAATTAAGTAAGGGATTAGTTACTTAAGTAAGTAATTACAGAGGGGTAATCACTGTTATAAGTAATTGGGATTGATTTGTGGATGCAATTAATTAAGTTTAATTGATTAATTAAGGATAAACATTCATGGAGTTTTGTTAAGTATAATTACTTAATGGAAGTAATTAGATAATGATGATAAACTGAGTATAATTAAAGAATAAATAATCACGAGGGATTAACTAAGATGAATGATTTGGGGTGGTAAATTAATTGGGCTTTAATTAATTAATAAGTAGGATTTAAAGGTGATTGACTTAATTTAATTTTGGCTAATTTGAGATGGTGTAATTCGTTTATCTTGCTCGTGTAAGATTAAATGATAATTAATTGCCCTGAACCGATTGATAACCCTGATATGAAATGGTTCGTGATATGATGTGTTTGAGTGGACAATGGTAATGTGGTTATCTATTAATGTTAAATTGCTGAGACAAAAGAGGTGACATCTTTCAAAAAAAAAATGAATTGCATTTCACTTGAGTAACATGTGTTAAGATGAGATGAATTCGAAGAGACCGGAGTCGGGTACTAGTTGATACCCGAAACCACTTCGATTCTTTATAAATTGATACGTGGAATCAATAGAGTGTAAGGGAATGATTTAAGTGAATTGTACCTTATAATCTAAGTTCTGGCACTTAATTGCTTTGTGAAATAAGTGATGTCTATAACGACTTGTGAAGTTGTAAATGGATAAGTACCCGGGTTTTATTTGAGTTGTATACTTTGTATTCCATGTTATTTGGGTTTACTCACGCTGGTTTCCAGCCTGACCCGGGTGTTACTTTGATGTAATGCTCGGGTCAGACCGAGTATTACAGATTTCCAGGTTAGGACGTTCTAGAGCTCAGGAGGCAAGCCGTATGGCAGGAACATGTAGAGTTTTTTTTCCCGCAGTATTTATATTATTATTGATCTGAGTCATGATAATTGTAAATATTCAGTGACTGTATATAATGTGAAACTCTGATGTATTAAAATGTAATCGACAGATATGGTATTCTTTGGTAACTATTAATATTTATTATTATATTTTATCCGCTGCGAATGTGAGATGTTTGATGTTTCTGTTCTTCTTCTTCTATCTCTTTCTTCTTTTTCATAACTATCTGAAATTTTCGGGTTTGAAAATTTTGGGTTGTTACAGATGATTTCATGATTTTATAGGATATTCTGGGTTTTGTCAGTTTGGCGAGTTGAGATTTAGATTTATATAAATTTATACCGAGGAGAAGAAGTATAATTGAATTTGGAGATTCTTCAATATTTGAGTTTTGAATCATCGTATATGAGAATATTTTTTTTGTTTTCCATTTTGGTGAGAGTTTGTAATGATGTTCTCCTTTTAAAGAGATTTGGTTCATGGAAACCATGTATACATTTCGGGAGGTCGTAGATGATATGAGGCGAATGTTTATATTATTTGAGTATTATTGTTGAGTTTACCTCTTTTGAGGCCTTTGTATACTTAAGTGACATTGTTTCACTTAAGTCATGAGTATTTGTTCTTTCTATTGCCTCTTCTCATTTGAGAAGAATTATCACCTTGCACCTTATGCTTCATATTGTCGCCTATCCTCATTAACTGATTGTTTTAGCTAGACTGACCCATGTATTTTATACTCGGGTCAGACTGAGTAGTTTCAGGTTAGATATCAGTTTCAGGACATAGCTTTGATGCATCTGCTTGGATATTAGCCTAGCATTCTGTGTAGTATACATTTCTTTCCGCTTGGCTTTGATGTGTATTTTGATTCGATGTAGATAGTGTGGTCTCTGGACCACTTTTGTATATCGTTTTGTATTGTAATGGGATGTATCGGTGTATATGCATTTATATATATGACGATTACTGTTCTGTGATATGATATGCATTCTATTATTGTATTTTGTTCTGATAGATCAATTAGCCACCTATAGTTTTGTATTAAGTATTTATTGGATATGTCGATCCACTTGAGTAGAAAAAAGTAGATAGCAATTGTCGACATATTCAATTGTTATTTAAGACAATGCTATAGATGGTCGATCCTAACTAGCCCTATTCTCTGCATTAGCCGACAAAATTACCCAGTAATTCTCTTTGTTAATATGGGTCTCAGGGTGGGGCGTGAAAACTTGGTATCAGAGCTGAGTTCAGAACAAAGTATGATAAACACAGAACAGAAACATATATTATGGTACATCTAAGTGTATTACAAGTATTATGAATGCCTTAATCATCGTGTCCTTTACCTTATCATGTCTTTTGGAGTAGATAATTTGGGATATGTCTAGGAATATATTTTATTACGTAATATTCCCAAATTTAATTGATGATATTTTACCTTGGTAGTAATCCAAATCATGATTGTTTATTCGAGTCCTCTTCAATACGGGTGCTTGATACCCATCCGTATCGGAGGAGTTTGTTGATGCTTTTCGATGTCCTCGTCTTGTTCTTTTGTGAGGATTGCGAATCATATTGAGTGGATCCATAATATTTAGCATGATGTATGAGGATTTGGGATTATTGCTTACATCTTATCTTTTCATGCGAATTAGCACGCCATCTTCTGTCTAGAGTTTGGAGCATTTGAGGTGAAGTGGCTTGCCTATTATCAAGCCACATTCTATGATTCGAAGAATCCTATATTAGGTATCCTAGTTCGGTCGATTTGTTGTTTCTTATCCTTCGAAATATTAACAATGATTCTGAAGTCTCTACATTCACTCTTGAGTTTCGAGATGTTGATGATGTATCTCGAATTCCAATCATTGTGACTTTGTTGATTTCTATGAGTTTGTCTTGGGTATGACACCCAATCGGGCAATCAAGTTTTGTATTGACCTCCTTTCCTAATCTTAGACTTTAGATCATCCTTCCATGAGGGTGTCCACTAAGGAATGAGGTGATTCGTTGAATTTATTTGTTATTGCCATTCTTACTCCTTTTTGAGAATAAGTAATAAATTATGTTTTCAAATTTTTCAAAAAAAAATTAAAGATATATTTTTAAGGGAAATTGGAGATTATATTTTTGAGAACAACAAAGAATATTTTTAGTATTATATATGAGATTTTTCTTTTAAAGAATATGAATTTTTGTGTTAGGTTGTCCGTCTAGTGCTTTAAGAATTCTGGTCGATGCGTCTGGCCAACGTTATCGATAGGAATTTCCTAAATGCTATGATGAGACAATCAGACATGGTAAATTGAGTTTTAAAAAGTAAAGTTTGAAAATAATTAATATGGTGGAGTACTAATCTTATTTTAAATGTATAATGAAACCATTGAACCATAGTGAGTATTGGAGGAGTGGCGAGGCAGTTTTGATCATTTGGTCAACTCTGCAGCCAATCGATGGGGTTATTCACTATAAATCAATGGCGAGGCAATACCCTTATATTATTTGGAATTTGAGAAATTGAATATGTTAATTTGGGTAAGTAAAATGAATAATTCTAATTAAGGGGATGTCTTAATTAGAATAAAATGTCATTTGATGCTTCGATTAATAAAATGATGTATTTAAGGTAAAAAAATACTTTGGTTTGAAAATTAAAATTTTAGTTGAATATTTTAGTACAAGTAATTAATGATGAATATAAAAATTTATTTTGATGGATAATTAATAATAATCTCTTGATAATGGAAGAAATTAGTTATCTCTTCCAAAATGATCTTTCATAATTAATTGTTTTAAAAGCTAGATTTTAGAAATCAATGAAAGTTTTTCCACTTAATGAAATGTTTTATGATAATTATGTAAGATTGATCATAATTTTATATGTCTTAGCTTTCTAAGGAAAAAGAGAATCGTTTAATAAATGATTTAGCAAAAAGCTTGTTTGAATTTGTAGTTTGAAATTAAAATGGTTTGGGAGAATTTCAAATTAATTTTATAGGCTGAAATTTCATTTAGAAAAGTGATGTACTGACACAGCGATAACTTGAGATTTTAACTCCAAATGAGATGAATCTTTTTGCAAATGAAAGAGCATTCAGTAGGCAATAAAGTTTGTCTTTGCCACTTTTAAATATTTTTCTTTTTACTAAGTCTAAAATGGGTTGGAATATGGATAGGCAGTTCTGTCCTATTACAAAATTCTCTAAGATTAAGCTGAAAGTAAATTTGACATAACTTTCAAATTGTAAATCTGATTTTGATAATCTTTTTATTGCTGGAAAGCATAAACTGAGTAGAACAACTTTTATTTTTTAAATTTTTTCAGATTTTGTAATTTTTTGGGTCAAAACAGGACTTCTTTACAACAAGTCTGAAATAAAATTGTTCTATTTCCCTCAATAGTTAAGTGTAGCATTTCTTATTTATGATCATGAACTAATATCATCTATTTGAGTTAAGTACAGGTGAAAAGAAGATTGTTGGACTATATTTTGAGCAAAAATAATATATATAAGTTTGTGTAAACTAGCTAAAAAAATGCTAAAAAGGAAGGCATGTTTTCGAATTAATTTTAAAGTGTTAAATAATGATATATATCGTGTTTCCGGCCTAATGGTCGATGTATATTCTATAAATCATTTTTATAATATAGTATATGGCCTCCGTACAAAGGAGACTCCATCGATTTTTTTAGAAATTTCTAACACTTAAAAAAAATTGAGAAACAAATTGAAAATAATAATAATATGTATTGCAAATTAGAGGATAAACAACTTAAATTTTATTTACTCTAATGAAGAGTAATGAAGTTAAATTTACAAATCTAAGTAAGAAGCTTTACAAATTTTCAAGTGTTGAAAATTTAGAATTTTAAATCTTGAAGATAATGGGTTGGAAAACTTTAAGAATATTTGATTAGTAAGAGAGAGTTTAAAAATCTATTCCTTGAGCCTTAACTTGCCTTTGTGCAATAATTTTACGATTTGCAATTATGCAATTATTTGAGTCTGGTGGTATTGGTAGGAAAACCACCTACATCTTGTTGGGTTTTTTTCGTAATAGTGGCCAATATTATATCGGTATGACTCCCTTCGTAGTGTTATAAGGAAAGTAGTATTGATTATCATCTTTGTAGGTTGTAGTTCGGGATAAGGTTATGACAAAATCCCAACTCTGTTCGTAAAGCTTCTTAGGAATCGATCTCACTCGATTTATCGGTTGTGTAACATCCTATCCGTGTTTTTCTTCAAATGTGAAATGCCTTCGAAATAGGGATGTATTGCTCATAGAAATTCAATGGTTCGTAAATCCCGGTAATTTCACTTGGGAAACCTTAGAATTAATCGAGCAATCTTAGCTTAATTTTCTATCATCTTGTTTATAGGGTGAGAAAATTTTGAACTCGAGCTTATCTATCTTCCTTTGATTGATGAAATAAATGAGTTAATACAAACTCTTCTCTAAAAATTACGAGGACGCAATTTTTATAAGGGGGTAGTCTGTAATAACCCTAGTTTTAGTGATTACGTGTAAATATTAAATTATAACGATAGTTATAATTTAATTTGTGAATTGATAATAAATTAAAAAAATTTATTTTTTATTTGGAATATACAATAAATTTTAGGGATAAATGAGAAAATAAAGTTTTGGGAACTTTATTATAATAATTTAAGTTAATAATAAATGGAAGATGATCTTTATTGGGTGATAAAGCAATAATTTTATTAATTATTGTCATTGCTTCTTTTAATAAATTTTAAAAGAAGTAGTTAATTCTTAAAAGGTGTTATATTTAATAAAAAGGTGAAATTGGGTTTAAAAACATGTTTTGATTATGAATTGGAGTTTAAAGCGGTTTGCCATATTTTTCCAAGTAAGAAAACAATTTTAGTTGTATTTTAGAAGTTAAAAATGTGAACTTTTGCATTTATTGGTGAAAATGGTGTATTTTTGTAAATTAAGATTTATGATAATATAATGTCTTAAAAATAAAGATTAATTGTTTTTTATAAGATAGAAAATGTTCTATTTTGTATGTATATAAATCTACATATTTTATTTAAGTGAAAACTTGAAAATATTGGTTGGTTGGATCCATTGCATTAGTGTTCATATGTATTAAGTGTTAAAATAAATAAACAAGGGCTAATTATTCAATTTGGGTCCAAACTCATTATTTCTTAGCCTAGCTTGTTAGCAAACTAGAAAAGAGAAAAAAATGGGTACGTACATTCGTTTTTCTTCCTGCTGTATATTCCAGAAAGCTTCAGAGAAGAGAAACTCATTCCCTCTTCAAATCCTAGCCAAAATCTTCAAATTAAAACTCAAACCTTGTAAAAATAAATTAAAGCTAAATCTACAGTTTTACAGGTTGTAGAAGCTTAAATTCAAGCCTGACTTCTTTCTTTCAGCGAATAATTCGGGTTATTGTTTTGATATAGCAAGACGAGTTGAAAATTCACAATCTCTAGCATAGATTGAGGTTTCAAGGTTACAAATCCCAATTTTATTTTTATTGCATGTTCATTTGTAAACCGCTGTCAGTAAATTGGGTATAACTTTTTCATTTTAAATCGAAATTTGATTTTTTTTGAAGTTTTGGAAACATGAACAGAGTGTGATAACTTTCGTGTTAAATACTTTTGCAAATTTTGAGCATAGACGGTCGAAAAATCCAATACAATTTCAATGTCCTGTCATTGTAAAATTGTGACTTTCTATTATATGTGCTGTTGGTAATTTGATCATAATCTTTTCGTTTGATGTCCGAATATAATGATTCTTGAAGTTTTGAAAAGCTAGGACCATGTTCTAAAACTTTCATGTTGTATGTTTTGGAAAACTCTGTGATTTAAAGGATCAAAATTGGGTTTGAAACTGATACATGCTTTGGTGTGTCAATTTTCTAACTTGAAATCTAAAATAAAAATGGTCATAACTTTTGATTGGTTAGTGGTAATTAAGTTAGCTTTTTTTAAGTTGAAAGGAGGTTAAACAACTTTTATGTTTTGTGTTTTGCATAATTTTGAAGTTTAAATGTTCAAAAACTTGTTTTTTATCGCTAGCCTGTTGATTAAATGACAGAATTAACAAACTCAAATCTGGGAAAAAATTTCAATCGTAACTTTTGAATCGTATGTCTAAATTAAATGAGCTTTGTTTTTAATAGCTAAATCATTTATCTACAACTTTCATGTATTGAGTTTTCTTCAATTTTGAAATTAGCTATGTCAAAATTGAATTTTCTTTCAGCTATTCCAAGAGCAAAATATATATATTTGCTCTGTGTTTGAAGCTGAAACAAAATTAGCCATAATTTCTTTGTTTCTTAACCGAATTTGATAATTTTGGATGTTCTGGAAAGCTTATATCATATGCTATAAGTTTTATTCTTTGTGTTTTCTATAATTTTAAAGTTTTCTTGGTCGAAATTATGGTTGTATGTTGCTGTCCGGAGAGCAAGATGACAGCAACAAACATTCATTGAACTTAGAATTGTATTAGCTTATTTTTGCTCCCATTCTTATTCGATTTTAATGTTTTTTGCGATATTTTGAGAGCTATGATGCCTATCAATAGGCTAGCTATATTTGGAGAATTTGAAACCCAAATTTAAATAAAATTTAAATTGATTTTGGGTTAAATTTGAATTGAATTCGTATTGAATTCAAGTTATCGGTCTTGAGTTATCTTTCTTGTTTTTCATTGTTTTCGAGCATGGTTTTCACTAAACAATTTGAAGTGATTTTTTGAAATAAATGGAAATTTTAAATTATTATTATATAGTATTTTAAAATTATTTTTCTAATATAAAATATATTTATTTCCTATAATAAAGGAATCTCAAATATTGCATTTATTAATCTTTTCGAGAAAAGGTTTTAAAAGCTTGCTTTCTCTGGTAAACTATTTTAAATATAAAACATATAATTTTGCACTATTCGAACATATGAGAAAGAGAATTAAATGATTTAGTAAAACATGTGGTATGGGACATGTGCATTTACTATTTCAGTTAATTTTGGACTTGTACGATCAAAACTATCCGGGCTATGATTTCTGTGTTACTTAGCCAATTTATGACGGGTATTTGAGATTATAATTCCTATATGTAGGAATTATTTGGAAAGGTCAATATTTGGATAGTTTTATGGTTTAAGATTTCTACTTTGAGACTTATGGTTTATGAGGAACCATCATGATGTTTTCACTTTTCGATGAGATGCGACGAATTACGATGCCATTTAATACTTGTCGATGAGATGAGACGAGTATGGTGTCTCTTTATCACTCGCCAATGAGATGAGGCGAGATATGATTTTTTTGAGTTTTATGTTGTTCTAGTGTGGCATCGACTAGCGGTTAGTAAACCGCTAAGTGCGGACGTGTGGTATGGGACACATGTTAACAATTTTCGGGTTCTTATCCATGAGTTTGTGACACATTTACGATGTTTACCAAACAGAATTGCTTTGAGAGGTGTTAACGACCTTGTCATGAGGAAAGCTGTTTTGGGAGGTGTTAGCGACCTTGTTAGGACTGACAAACGGCTTGGAAAGGTGTCGGCGACCTTGTCATGAGGACAGACTTCTTTGAGAGGTGTTGGCGACCTTGTCTGAGGCTTCGGCCGTCTGAGTTTAGCACGTGCAGCATTGTTTCGGCATTGCAATCGGGGATTTGGCCAATCCGGGTTTTCTGAGTTTTCTGTTTTATTGTGATTTTACCATTTTAAGATGTTTTATTACATCGATAGCTTAGTGCTATATGAGATGTTATGTATATGGTGATTTCCTTTATGATGTTTTGAACTCTTATCGAGTTCCTTGAGTTATGAGTTTGGATGATTTCATGATTTTATAGGATATTCTGGGTTTTGCCAGTTTGGCGAGTTGAGATTTAGATTTATATAAATTTATACCGTGGAGAAGAGGTATAATTGAATTTGGAGATTCTTCTATATTTGAGTTTTGAATCATCCTATATGAGATTGTTTTTTGTTTGCCATTTTGGTGAGAGTTTGTATTGATGTTTATCCTTTTAAAGAGATTTGGTTCATGGAAACCATGTATACATTTTGGGATGTCGTCGATTATATGAGGCGAATGATTATATTATTTGAGTATTATTATTGAGTTTACCTCTTTTGAGGCCTTTGTATACTTAAGTGACATTGTTTCACTTAAGTCATGAGTATTTGTTCTTTCTATTGCCTCTTCTCATTTGAGAAGAATTATCACCTTGTATCTTATGCTTCATATTATCGCCTATCCTCATTAACTGATTGTTTTAGCTAGACTGACCCGTGTATTTTATACTCGGGTCAGACTAAGTTGTTTTAGGTTAGATATCAGTTTCAGGACATAGCTTTGATGCATCTGCTTGGATATCAGCCTAGCATTTCTGTGTAGTATACATTTCTTTCCGCTTGGCTCTGATGTGCATTTTCATTAGATGTAGATAGTGTGGTCTCTGAACCACTTTTGTATATCATTTTGTATTGTACTGGGATGTATTAGTGTACATGTATTTATATATATGACGATTACTGTTCTATGATATGATATGCATTTTATTATTGTCATTTGTTCTGATAGATCCATTAGCCACCTATAGTTTTGTATTAAGTATTTATTGGATATATCAATCCACTTGAGTAGATAAAATAGATAGCAATTGTCGATATATTCAATAGTTATTTAAGACAATGCTATAGATGGTCGCTCCTAACTAGCCCTATTCTCCTCATTAGCAGATAAAATTACCCAGTAATTCTCTTTGTTAATATGGGTCTCAGGGTGTGGCATCACATAGAATCTCACATGAATGGAATAATATATATTATTTTAATAATAATCTTTACAGTAGAAAATTATGAATACAATATCAGAGTCCAATCTGGATTCAGCCTGGACAGTTATAAACCTCCGTCCTTACAAATGCTGGAAAATAAAAGAAAAGGCAATAGGCACAGCATATAATAGAATACGTCAATACATAGATGAAGATCTCCATCTCTCCTCCAGAAACTCCAAGCATCTTTAACTAATCTTGAAACTACTTGGATCTGACTCGAGTATTAAAAATACCCGAATCAGGCTTGATAAACTAGCATGAGATACTTGAAATTTGAGATGTATAGATCATGATGATGTCAATCAAAACCATTGAAAACGAAAGGTATCTCATATGACCACGTTCACACATATATCCAATCAAAACTGTAAAGCTCATATTGGGATTGGATTTCCAATATGATAAGGAACTAGTGGCCTGATGCGGTGTTTTGGTTGCAACAAACATATATCCAATGGCTACTTATCCAAGGAATTATATGCCACTATAATGTTGTCAACGGCCGATGGGAATCAATATCAGTGGCTACTCATCCAAGGACTCAGACGCCAGTTATTCTACTCATGGAAGGTCGTAGCCTTTTTCGCATTCCATCCGATAGCACGTAACTGTGCCTTGCAGACTACATAGTATCACGTATCATTACCAGGTTGTAAGGCTAGAGAGGCTACACTCTTCTTTTCGTAAAACCATACTTTGTTTTCACAAAGCCATGCTTTATCCTTCCACACAACACATTCCACTTAGAATGCTACATTTCCATTTCCGTTTATCACCAGTTGACTTCCACAAAAATACAACATCTAAGCTCGTATGTCTCAGAGAAGGGTGTTAAGCTTATAGGAGTTGCCTCCTACGCCACCAACAGATGTACGTTTGTAAAATCAACGTTCTTGATTTAGAATTGCAATGCCACACACTCATCCATGCAAGTTCGTTTTAGGATTGAACGAAACTGAAGGCACTCCTCCTACCACATCTTTGGGAATCACCTCTAGGATCAGTAACGAGTAGTCCTTGCAATATAGATATTTCAAGATAAGGAAGGACCACTACGACAATAAATATCTCTATACGAGAGTGACCCAGATGTCAACAAGTAGTCCTTTCCTTATAAAGATCTTCGGTCTTCAATAATCATCATCTTCAACGTGTCTTCATCATCAAGATTTCTTCATTTTCACATATATATATTAGTTCGAAGTGGTTTTTGGATAGGAGTTACCTAAATCCGACAATGGTTCCTTCGAACCAATCATCGAATAAAAAGATACCAGGTATATAGTGTTTGTTAAACAACATCCAATCAATTAATCTTTTTATTCGAATTAAATTTCTCTTAGAGATAGATTCATTAATTATTCTTTTACCCTTTTCAGAATATATGGAATCATTAAGCCTCATTTTATCAAATACTTTGGTTAATTAAAACCTTTTAAACTTCGAAATAATTCTAATTTTTTCACCCTTTTACTTAGGAAAAAAGTTTCCAAATCATTTATTTAAATATCATATTGGAAAACATTAGTTTAGATCATCCGGGCTTTCCCTTTGACATGTTCTGTCCCTTGCTCAAGTCCCCTTGGATCTCACCAATGAAACACGTGTACTAGTCACTTCTGCATACTCCTTTCATTTTTAGAAATGATTTATAAAACTTCCAAATCATTATTTAAAACATTTAATTATTCATTTTAAAAACCATTTATGAAAGATACAAAAAAGAATGGTTAAGTTTAAAATCATATTTCACAGGTTACAAAACTGGTGTGAAAAGTGCTGCGAAAAAGTGTTGCAAATAGCGTATTAAAGCTTCTTTGAATAAAACAACAATTTTACTTCACATATGTTCATTTTTCCAACTCAAACTACTTTTACAACATATTAAAAAATTTGTAAAATTTATTCCATAGTTTTAAAGATTTAAAAATGACCGTTTCAAACAATTTCTTGCTTTGATCGTTAAGCGACCAAAACTGGATTTTTCTAAGAAGTTGTTTTTGGACATAACTCAAACTCTATCAAATGAGATCTTGATTTTCATTTTTCATTTAAAACTATAGTTACAAGGATCTGTAAATTTCTTATTTCAAATTTTTTTGACTTAGTTTGTATCCTATAAATTGACTTAATGTTATAGGTCGAATATTACAAACTACCGCTACGCGACGAGCTCGATTTTTGATCATTTGGGGAATTGTTCTAAAACTTGTCTGAAACATTTCAATTATGTTTTGAAACCATATTAAAACTATTTTAACATATTTAAAACAATACTTTATTATTTTAATCATTAAAGAGGTTAAACAACTTCATACTTGTATCGACCAACTATTTCGAACCATTCAAATCGACAATCATCTACACATGTCGGACTTGAATTGCTCAAAACAACAGATTGTTAATTTATATTTGGCAAAACCTAGCATATAAAGCAAATAAATAATCATAGAATCAAAGACACTGAGTAATATAATAATAAGCAGCGGAAATAGATATATAGTAGTTCATGAAGCTAATATAGAACAGCAGAGTTAGAAAAAAAATATAATAGAAAATCTCAAGTACATAGAAGTATCAAATACAAATGCAAATGACAAATCTGAACATAGACAATTGGAAATAACTGAAATAACTGCGAAGCTGAATAGGTATAAGATAGATCTTCAAGAAAAGCTCCAAACTCCAAAGGTGAGTCTCGAAAGATATGACACTCGGTCTGACCCGAGCATAAAGCAAAACACAAAACACTTGAGTCAGGATTAACATTCTTATTCCAGTAAATCAACTCAAGTGAAATATTAAGTGAAATACAAAATAACTTAAAGGATGTTTGTGATTTCCATCCTCTAAGGATCCATTAAACTATCTACATATATAGTAAAATACGCTACATATATAATGTTTATAGTAAAGTAAACTATTAAAATAGCATTGAGGCATTAACCATATCCCACTTAACACATTTTTATATATTCTCATAGTCTATACAATACCGTAATTCCTCCGTAAACTGAAGGGCTATCAGAGGGCACTCCATAGGTACGGTATAAACAAAACTCTTATAGGGTGCGATAAGGCATGTGACAAGACACGCGAGGCAATGCCCAAGGTAGGATACTACCGTTTTGCTAGTCCGAACTGGAGGTAACGCACAGTAGCTGCTACCACCCACCTCGAGACACACTCCCGTAATCAAAGGTGCACCCAATCAAATCACAAAGTAATAGAATGGAATCGAAGAGGCGTGCTCGATCGAAGGTGCGAACTTAGTTGGTCCAGTGTGGCTCCTGTTTAGTCACATCAAGATGACTCGTGGGAGTTAGGGCTTTGTTCATACCTCATATAAACATCCGCCAAACCATCCTACTTCGCTCTGGAATTTTCACTAGGTACATAGTTGTTAAAGTAGTTTTTGGTATCGGCAGAGAGTATGACAATATCCAATCCTGGTCTCTTTAATAATCAAACGTTTATTTCACACCGTGGTCATTTTAATTTCAAACAGTTCATACCTCATATCAAAATATCACATCCATTTCAAACCATATCACTTTCTAAATTATATCACTTTAAATCATATTCATTTCTAAAATCATAACCAGAAAATAGTTTGAACCATCATATCAAATATTCGCATTCAAATCTATTAAATCAAAATCATAACGGTTCCAACTTAGACAGTTAAATATTGAAAACAGTTTATATATTGAAATAGTTATAATTAAAAATAGTTTATATTTAAAATAGGTTATAGATTAAAATATTTTATATATTAAAATAGTATTTATATTAAAATATATATATGTATATATCCAAAAATAGTTTTAAGTTAGAATTTGTTCTTCCAATTTCACAAATCAATTTAAATCAACCAATCTCAATTCAACGATTTCAATTAAAAGGTTAAAGGTTCAATTCAAATTCCTAATAAAATCATTTCAATTTGTAACGATTTCAATCCAGATTTGAACAACAAATTTAAACCATTTCTCAATTCAATAGGTTTCAAAATTTAAATATTCGAACCTTTACAATAACTCAATTTGATAAATTCATTTATATTTCAAATTTCCACCTATAACATAATTTAAATTTGAAAATATTTACTTATTAATTTAACAACAATTGAATAAAATTCAAATTGCAAATTAAAATCAAAATTAAATATTAAATTTCAATCTTATTTAAATTTGAAAATATTCATTAAATCACCTTAAAATCAAAATCAAGTTATCCAGTTATAAAACATATCTTCAAAATCACAAAATCAATAAGTTCCAATTTTATCCTATCAATTATTAACCAACTTAAAATTTCAAATCAACTTTAATTTATCTTTTCAACCTCTATTATTAAAGTTATTACAAATCTATTTTTAAAATATAAATACTTAAACATTTTATATATACTAATTCAATTAAATTTTATTAAATTAAATTATATTAGTTTATTAAATTATATCTTATCATTAAATTTATTTAAATCTTATTTTATATATTTGAAAAAATAAAATATAAGTAAAATCTTAAAAAATTACATTTCCATAACTTAACTTATAATTTTATTATATAATTTAAAATCTAAATTTTTATACATATTAAAATAAAATCTATATACTAAATTTTAAAATTCCATATTTTTGTAAAACTCATATATTTTCTTTCAAAACTGTAATTTCGAAATAGACCAACAGTGTCTGTATATAATTTTATATCCTATGATCAAGTGACACAGATATTTATCATTTCGATCCGCAAAAATTAAATATTTGCGAGCATTTATCATTTCAACCCATAATCTAAAATTTCAAAAAAATCAAAAAAATCATTTGGGTTTATCATTTCAACCCATAACGATTTTTTCCCAATCCATAACATCGTTCAAGTATGTATCATTTTAACCCATAGGGATTTCTAAACTACAGGGAACTTGTAGTGTGAGAATATAAAATAACATAAAATGACATACATTCAATGGCAAGCATATATAATCACAATCAACAATTTATATTCAACGGGTTATGGTGTCATATGTCAATTAATATAGATAACCAATTGCAGAAAATAACATATCATATTCAACAATTAAATAACTAGCAATTCAAATTTAACAACATATTTCATCGTCATTCCATGTGAATTAAATTTACTAAATAAAGAATGCTAATCGTGAGTGATTGCTCACCTTTCGTGTCTAGAGAAAATAGACAGTACAACAAGCTATGATTTTGAATCACGAACTCGACAATCGACCGAGCTAGAAAAATTTGTTGCTGTAATCTCCGGACAGTGGCAATTTGATAGGACAGCTTAGAAATGGCTACGACAACTAAATACTTGAATTCGAATTCAATGAAAACAACATATTTAAAAATAAAATATTTATATTATATCCTTTTTTAAAAGAATATTCAATTTAAAACTCATTTTTAAAAGAAAATCTTCATTATATTTTAAAAAAATAAACATTTAAACAAATATTTAAAAATTAGTATATACTAAGCTAAACTTTTTTTAATATAAAAATAGAGAATGAGAAATAGAACTCGACAATGGGAAGCAAGGTGAATGGCCTATCAAGTTGGGCTGTTGGCACAGGAGCATAAGGCAAAGCTGTGTGCTTGGTGATGGGAGAATGATCAGTCTGTGAGGGTGGTCGGGCTATAGGTGGAGCACGACAAAATCTTAGGAACAACAAATATACAAGCATGAATTATATATAAGAGAAGTTTTTAGAAAATGAACAGGCTTAGTGGTGGAAGGCGGGGAAATGGTGGAGTTCGATGGCCAAGGGATAGACTGATGGTCAAGAGAGGTGTGCGGAAGGGCGGGTTTCAAGAGAGGTTGATGGAGTTGGCGAGAGCAGGCTGTGGCGAAGGCATTGGCTGTCGAGAGGGGTTGGCTACAATGGCAAGTGAGAGAATTGGGTCGAGTGGATGGAGCTACGTGTCTGGGCTTGTGCGGTAATGGCGAGGGGATCTAGGGCGGTAGGTGGTTGCTTAGAGGCTGACGGGCGAAGGAACTGGCACGGTGGAGATTCTAAATGGGCGGTGGCGAATTTGCAGTGGAGATAGGTGGGTTTTCAGCTATGGGGTAGTGGGTTGGAGGACACGACTATGAAATGTCGAGGAAGGTGGGGTTGTGCTTGGCCGAGAAAGAGTTGGGATGGAGAGGAGGTCGCGGTGGTTGATGAATGGCAGGTGGAAGGCGGTTTGCAATGAGGAAGAGAGGACGAGCACAAAAGTATACAGTAAGAAGAAGAAGTAATAGGTTCCATGCTAAATTGAAAACTAATATATATAACTACGTTATTAAAAAAATTCTTAAAAACAAAAAATGGCAGAAAAGAAAGGAAGATAAGAGAATCTCAATGGAGAACGAACAAGAGAATAAAATTTGAAATGATCAAATAACAAAAGCCAACAGTTGAATTCTGGGAATTATAAAAGGCTATTGGATATTAGTTTTAAACCGATGGACAGATGAAAGGCCACAAGAAAACGAAAAGGGTTAAACCTGTATTGATACAGCTAACCGTTTCGCAGATTTCGCCACATACCGTACACCGAAATGCACAAATGAATTTACTGCAGAGATTAGCATGACGAGACAAACATAATGGGACAAAAATATGAGTAGTGTGACCCACCTATCAAAACTTGGAATTTCGCTGCCAAATATGCTGTTAAAACGTCGAAAATAAGATAAACGGGGCTAGAGGAGTTCAAATTTGGCGAAACAAAATATGGTGACTTTCTTAGAAAATGATTTACATTTTTATTATATAAAAATATTCGAATTTCAAAAATATTTTATTTTAACTGATTTTAAATTTGAAATTGAAAATTACAACAGAACGACTATTATATTTATCAATGAAAATCTACCATTTGTTATGTTTAAATAGACGCATACCAAATTTCAAATTTTCATTGCTAAATTATATTTTTTGATTTCATGAAAATTTTTGTTAATTACGTTATTTAAAACCATCAAAATTTCTAGGTCGTTACACTCTCCCTCCACTCAAAAATTTTTGACCCCGAAAAGGAACAAGATAGGACAGTTGAAGAAACCAGAAAGGGAAGATAGATTCTAAATACATAGTTCTAGACGCAACAACTAATTCAAAAGCATATAAATTTCATTAGTTTCTAAATTGATTTATATTCAACTAATTAGGCTTAAATCCATTTTATTCAATTAATAAATATTTCATGTATTCACATTTGGTTGATTTTAAATCAAGGTATTTTCATTCAATTGATTTGCTTTCAATTTATTATCATTTGTCACAAAAAACTTCTTTTAAAACAAAATTTATTTTATTTAACTCGTTTATTTATTCCATTTGACTTCATTTAAATTAATTTGATTTCAACCATTCTTAAGTTCATATTTATTTACTTAAATAGCATTCTCTATTTATTATTCAATTTATTTATCTTAACATATTTTGTAACATGGATTAAGTGTATAAACATTTATTTTAACAATCAAATTTTATTTATAATTTCTCTTAACAAAATTTCATTTTGGGCATCATATTGCCTACATTTATATTGTATATTATTTAATTACATATGCTCATTATATTCAAACTTTTCTCGGTTATTAATGTTCAGAATGTAATTGAACACTATAAAAATTTACCTTTTATTTACAATATTTCTATTAAGCAAAAATTTTGTTTGAAAATTTAATTATTTAAGTTTTCTTTTGTATAACTTTCAATTACATATCCACGTTAACATTTTAACCTTTTGAATACAGGTAAGTTATATATGTTTTAGAATGCAATTGAGTATTATACAAATAAATTTTATCCTAGTTCAACTGTTCCAAGTTGTTTTAATTCCATTTCTCCCTTTAAGTCACTCCAATTATTTAAAAATTTGCTTCGTTTAAATTATTGAAAACTATTACTTAACATGGAATTTAAGAATTAAGTTTTCGGTTTCACTTCAGACCATTTTGAAATAAATATATATACATATATATATATATATATATATATATATATATATGTTTTATACATCAAATCATACTCAAGAAATTCAAATCAAATCCATTTTCCAAATTAAAGTGTAGCAAAACTACTAAGTGGTCTCCCTACTGAGACTCGAAAATGAATGTCGATGATGCTGTAGTCATCATCGAAATTATTTTCCAGTGACACAAGAGGAGAGTACTGACTTACTTCTTTTAAAATTCTTTGGAAACAATTTCCATTCGAAAATACCTTCAAATATTATATTTTAAAAAAATTTGAAAACCAAATTTAGAAAAGCACCGAAAATTAATTCTTAAATCCTCAATCTTAAATTCATTTCATCTACAAACCAGGTTTATAAACCATGTTTTATAATTTTATCTTCTTATACCATACAACAATAGTTAATGGTTTAGGAATGTTAACAAAATAATAAATGATAATCTAATATTATCATTTCCAACAACCAATTCTTTTAACCATATAATTTTAGAAAATTATACTTATATATATAATATAATCATACATAAAATTATTTCATTTACCAATTTCGAAAATAATATTGTGTCAGTTTGTTTTGTTCGAGTATTTTGGAATTCCTATCGATAGTATTGGCCAGACGAATCGATTGAATCCCAAAATTCAAACTTAACAACTCAAACAACATAATATAAAACATTTATATCAATAGCAAATACGCTGTCTCATAAGATGATTCGGGAATGGATCATAGAACAAAGATAAAGATTCTAATTTTGAGGGACCCTAATCAAAGAGAATTCTAACTAAGAAGATAGGCTCGAAAGGAAGATCAGACAGATAATTAAATTATAAAAGAGGAAAGATGGATAGACTTATATTAACCGCGACGACTTTAACAGGATCAACCGAGACTAAGAAAAGAAGAGAATACCATTAGCGAAAACCAGGACAAACTTGATAAGAACATCACGGAAAGCGCGATTCATGAGATCAACGAAGAAGGCAGGGGCATTGGTTAATCAAAGGGGATGACTAACCATTCATAGAAACCATTCTCCTTTCGGAAAAGCTGTCTTAGGAATGCTCTCCCCGACTACACAAAGCTGGTGAAATCCAGTAGCAAGATGAAGCTCCAGGAATAAGATCGATGCGGAATTCAATTTCCCGCTTGGGAGGGAGAGAAGCGACTTCACCAAAGACATCAGGATAACCCTGGCTATCGAGGTGGAGTCAAGATCACTAGGCTAAGAATCAGGTGAACGATATAGCTACCTACATAATCTTGAGGCATTCGACATTCGATCACAAGAGAATTACCGTGGTTGTCTACTAAAGAAATGGTTCGGGCTTTGCAAGAAACGACTACATCGAAAACCAAGGACATAGAAATCACCGGTGAATTGACCCCTATTGTAAAGGAGTTTCACTCCTTTACAAATCATAATAAGATTGGCGAGATCGTTAATGGGATTAGTCACACAAAAGGATGAAGTTATGGGACGCTCTAGTATCAAAAAGAACACGAACATGAAAAGACGAGGATGGATTTGAGAATAAAGATAAAGTTCCAAAATTCAACAGAAATCCTAATCAAAAAGGATCCTAACGAAGAAATTCAAGCCCGAACGAGGATGATTCTATAATTGATTCTACTCATTCTTGGGTATTAATACTCTATCTCTAATGAAGTTTACTCCATACGCTAAGTTTGCCTAAACCTGGGCTCTGATACCAACTGTAACAACCAGCTATTTCGAATCATTCAAATCAACAATCATCCATGCATGTTGGACTTGAATTTCTCAAAACAACATATTGTTAATTTATATTTGGCAAAACTTAGCATATACAGTAAATAAATAAATCATAGAATCACAGACACAGAGTAATATAACAATAAGTAGCGGAAATAGATAAATAGTCATTCACGAAGCTACTATAGAACAACAGAGTCAGAAACAAAATAAAATAGAAAATCTCAAGTACATAGAAGTCTCAGATACGAATGCAAATGACAAATCTGAACATAGACAACTGGAAATGAATGAAATAACTGCAAATTTGAATAGAAATAAGACAGATCTTCAAGCAAAGCTCCAATCTCCAAAGGTGAATCTCGAATGTTGTGACACTCCGTCTGACCCGAGCGTAAAGAAAAACACATAACACTTGAGTCAGGATTAACATTCTTATACCAGTAAATCATCTCAAATGAAATATAAAATAACTTAAAGGATGTTTGGGACTCCCATCCTCTAAGGATCTATTAAACTGTCTACATAGTACAATGCCCTACATATATAATGTCTACGTAAAGTAAACTATTAAAATAACGTTAAGGCATTACCCATAAACCTCTTAACACATTTTTATATAATCTTGTAGTCCATATAGTACAGTAATTCCTCCTAAACTGGAGGGCTATCAAAGGGCACTCCATAGGTACGGTATAAACCAAACTCGTAAAGGGCACGATAAGTCATGTGATAAGGCATGCAGTGCAATGCCCAGGGTAGGATACTACCGTTTTGCAGATCCGGACTGGTGGTAATGCATAGCAGCTACTACCACCCACCTCGAGACACACTCCCATAATCAAAGGTGCACCCAATCAAATCACAAATTAATAGAATGGTATCGAAGAAGCATGCTCGATCGGAGGTGCGACCTCACTTGGCCCGGTGTAGCTCCTATTTTAGTCATATCAAGCTGATCATGGGAGTTAGGGCTGCGTTCGCACCTCGTATAGACATTTGCCAAACCATCCTACTTCGTTCTGGAATCTCCACCATGTACACAATTGGTAAAGTGGTTTTCAAGTATTGGCAGAGAGTATGACAATATCTGATCCCAGTCTCTTTAACAACCAAACGCTTATTTCACACCATGGTCATTTTACTTTCAAATAGTTCATACCTCATATCAAAACATCATATCCATTTCAAATCATATTGCTTTCGAAATCATATCACTTTAAATCATATTCATTTCTAAAATCATAACCACAAAATAGTTTAAACCATCACATCAAATATTTGCATTTAAAGCTATTAAATCTAAATCATAACAGTTCCAACTTAAACCATAAAATATTGAAAATAGTTTATATATTGAAATAATCATAAATTAAAAATAGTTTATATCTAAAATAGGTTATAGATTAAAATATTTTATATACTAAATTAGTATTTATATTAAAATATAAATACATACATATATATATATATATACATACACATCTAAAAATAGTTTCAAGTTAGAATTTGTTTTTCCAATTTCACAAATCAATCTAAATCTACCAATCTTAGTTCAACGATTTCAATTGAAAGGTTAAAAGTTCAATTCAAATTCATAATAAAACCATTTCAATTTATATCGATTTCAATCCATATTTGAACTACAAATTTAAAACATTTCCCGATTCAATAGGTTTCAAAATTTAAATATTCAAACTGTTATAATAACTCAATTTGATAAATTCATTTATATTTCAAATTTCTACCTTTAACTTTATTTAAATTGAAAATATTTACTTATTCATTTTAACAATATTTGAATAAAATCTCAAATTGCAAATTAAAATCAAAATTAAATATTCAATTTCATTCTTATTTAAATTTGAAAATATTCATTAAATCATCTTAAATCAAAATCAAGTTATCTCGCTATAAAACATATCTTTAAAATCACAAAATCAATCAGTTCCAAATCAATCCTATTTAAATTCAATTATAAAACAACTCAAAATTTCAAGTCAACTTTAGTTTATCTTTCCAACCTCTATTACTAAAGTTATTACAAATCCATTTTTAAAATATAATTACTTTAAAATTTTATATATACTAATTCAATTACATTTATTAAATTAAATTATATTAGTTTTATTAAATTAAATATTATTAAATTTATTTAAATCTTATTTTGTATATTTGAAATAATAAAATATAAGTAAAATATTAAAATTTACATTTTCACAACTCAACTTATAATTTTATTATATAATTTCAAATCTAGATTTTTACACATATTAAAATAAAATCTATATATTATATTTTAAAATTCCATATTTATAAAACCCGTATATTTTCTTTTAAAAGTGTGATTCCAAAATAGACCGATTGTGTCCGTATATAATTTTCTATCTTATGGTCTAGTGCTGCGGATGTTTATCATTTCAATCCGCAAAAATGAAATATTTGCTGGCATATATCATTTCAACCCGTAATCCCAAATTTCAGAAAAATCAATAAAATCGCTTGGGTTTATCATTTCAACCCATAACACTTTTTCCCTAATCTATAATAACGTTCAGGTACGTATCATTTCAACCATAGGGATTTCTAAACTACGGGGAACTTGTAGTGTGAGAATATAAAATAGCATAAAATGACATACATATCAATGGCAAGCATATATAATCATAATTAAAATTTTAAATATAATATATTCAAAGGTGTCATATGTCAATTAATATAGATAAATAATTGCAGATAATAATATATCATATTCAATAATTAAATAACTAACAATTCAAATTTAACAACATATTTCAATCGTCATTCCATGTGAATTAAATTTACTAAATATAAGAATGTTAATCATGAGTGATTGATCACTTTTCATGGCTAGAGAAAATAGACAATACAACAAGCATGATTTTGAATCACGAACTCGACACTCGACCGAGCTAGAAAATTTTGATGCTATAATCTCCGGATAGCGACGATTTGACAGGATAGCTAAGAGATGGCTGTGACAACTTGATACTTGAATTCAAATTCAATGAAAACAATATTTAAATTTTCAAAAAATCAAAAACTTACCCATATATTTAAAAATAAAACTTTATATTATATTCTTTTTCAAAAACAATATCCAAAATAAAACTCATATTTAAAAGTAAATCTTCATATTATATTTTTTTTAAATCAACATTTATTAAAAACACATTAAAAATAAAATATCCATACATTATATTTTTAAAACCAATATTTAAAAATCAATATACACCAAGCTAAACTTCTTTAAATGTATAAACAGAGAATGAGAAATAGAAATCGGCAATGGGAAGCAAGGTAAATGGCGTATAAGGCTGGGCTGTTGGCGCAGGAGCATAAGGCAGAGCTATGTGCTCGATGATGGGAGATTGACCGGTCAGTGAGGATGGTCGGGCAATAGGTGGAGCATGGAAAAACTCAGGAACAACAAATATGCAAACATGAATAATATATAAGAGCAGCTTTTAGAAAACGAACGGGCTTGGTGGTGGAAGGCAGAGAAATGGTGGAGTTCGGCGGCCTAGGGCTGGACTGATGGTCATGAGAGGTGTGTAGAAGGGCGGGTTTCAGGTTAGGTAGTTGGCGTTGGTGAGAGCAGGTTGTGGCGATGGCGTTGGCTGTCGAGAGGGGTTGGCTAGTGTGGCAAGTGGGAGAACTAGGTCGAGTGGATGGAGTAGCAGGTCTGGGCTCGTGCGGTAGTGATGAGGGGATCTAGGGCGATGGGTGGTCGCTTGGAGGCTGATGGGTGAAGGAAGTAGCACGACGGAGGGTGTAAGTGGGCAGTGGCGGATCTGCGGTGGAGATGAGTGGGTTTTCGATTATGAGGCGGAGGAAGGTTGGAGGACATGGCTGTGAAATGTCAAGGGAGGTGGACCTTGCTTGGCCGAGAGAGAGTTGGGTTGGAGAGGAGGTTGCGGTGATTGATAAACGGCGGGTGGAAGGTGGTTTGCAACGAGGAAGAGAAGACAAGCACAACAGTATACGGCAAGAAGAAGAAGTAATAGGTTCCATGCTAAATTGCAAACTAATATATATAACTATATTATAAAAAAAGGTTCTCAGAACAAAAAATGGCAGAAAAGAAAGGAAGATAAGAGAATGCCAATAGAGAACGAACCAGGGAATAAATTTAAAATGATGAAATAACAAGAGAAAATAGTTGAATTCTGGGAGTTATAAAAGCCTACTGGCTATTAGTTTTCAATGATAGATAGAAGAAAGGCCACACAGAAACAAAAAGGCTTAAAGGTGTACTGATGTGGCTAACCGTTTCGTAGATTTCTCCGCGTAACGTACACCAAAATGCACAAATGAATATACTGTAGAAATCAGCATGACGAGACGAACAGAATGGTTCACATATATGAGCGGCACGACCCAACTATCAAAACTCGATATTTCACTGCCAAATATGCTGCTAAAACGTAAAAATAAGATAAATAGGGCTAGAGCAGTCCAAAATTGAAAAAACAAAATATGATGTCCTTCTTAGAAAATGATTTACATTTTTTTATATAGAAATATTCAGATTTTAAAAATAATTTATTTCCATCAATTTAACTGATCTTAAATTTGAAATTGAAAATTACATAACGAACAGCTTTTATATTTACCAACGAAAATCTACCATTTGCTATGTTTAAATAGACGCATACCAAATATCAAATTTCCATTGCTAAATTTTATTGTTTAATTTCATGAAAAATTTAGTTAATTGCATTATTTAAAACTGTTAAAATTTCTGGCTCGTTACACTCTCCCCCACTTTTCGTTTGGATTTATTAACTAACCATGGTTAGTTTAAGAATCATTACCGAACTTGGACATTATTTTCATATCACTTAATTATGAAATTTCACAACCAAGTTATCAATCATCTTAACATCAATATAATCCCATAATCCTCTTCCATGTATATAAATTTATCAATCTAACATACTTAACAATATTTTAACGAGTTGAATAATTAAAATAACTCGAGTACTCACCTTTGTCTCTAACTAATTCTTCCTACCAATATTCTTATCCAACAATACTTCCTTACCATTACTAAACCTAACCAAATTCCACCAAATCAATTCCTTCTTCACTTAAATATCACTTAGAACCATGCTTCTCTCTTATAAACAACCATCCTCCATCATCATCTTTAAGCTCACGGCCATCCTCCCTCCTCCACTTTGCTCACGTCCAAACCCCTCCACATCCACCATTTCTCTCGGCCTTGAGCCTTCATGGGCATGGATGCCCCAAACCTTCGACCATACATTTCTATTTAGTTTTCTAATGATGTTCTAAGGTATTTGACAAAGTTTGGAGTAGATTAGAGCTTGTTTTGATTTCTAGAAAGTTAGAGAGGAGAAAGAAGTAGAGAAGAAGTAGCCATTAAAGTAGCTTAAAGGAAGAAGAGGAGGAGGAGAATGTGTATGATAAAATGAGAAGAAAACTTATGTATTTACAGAAAAAGAAAGAAGTGATAAGCTACCAAATTAACCCCTAACCAAATTACCAAAATATCATTCCTTAACTTTAAAGTAAACTTACTTTTTTCAATACTTACCATCATCATCGCTTTATTACTTTATATCATTTTACTTAATACTTAAGGGTTTTATTTGGATGGAAAAGTGGATTAAAGTGTAGATCTGCCTTGGTTTTAATGAGATTTGATTTGATGTTTACTTTATGACTTTTGAAATTACCTTACATATTTTTACTTATGACATTTTAAATTTTCTAATGATACCTAGTAAAAGCAAACTTGATTAGTTGTAAAATGCGTGTATATATTTATGTATGTGTGTGTGTTAAAATTTGTTAACAAAGGTGCAACAACGTTGTGACAACTTATATTGAACAAAACGTTGATTTTTCGACAAAACGTTTTATGGTCTCATTTTGACATTTTTGTTACACTATTTATTTATGTAAACAAAACTTGAAAATAATTTTCTTATCATCTTTAAATAATTAAAAAAAAGTATATTTGACTTATAATACCATATTTAATAATATTAAAATCCAATTTATAAAAATACGATATCGATTTATCGACGTACGATGAAATTTGTCAACCTTTATAAACAGTTTTTATACTTATAAAACTTTTATCAATCACTTATTATCATTTTTTAACAATTTAAAAAGAATTATTTATCATTTAAAACAAAGGTTGAACATATATCCAATTTTATCGAAAAGCGCCTTTTGTCACTTCTCGACGAAAATCCAAACTTCTTGTTTTTATAATCAAACTCTAAAAATAAGTTTATCATATTTATTTATCATATAAAAAATGATTATCTAAGTTTGAAAATTCTATATTTGAATATTTAAAGTTAATCAAATATTCTATTCAAAAGTGATAAAATTACGGGTCGTTACAAAAAGCGTCTATGTCATAGCCATGGATCTTTAAGATTTGCAACCAAGTACATATCGCTATTGTGATTAACTTTCATATTTAAAATATAGATATTTCTTTTCCTTAAACCTTTATAAACTAAGCTATTATTTTTATCAAAAATGTTATATCCAACTTTTTCAACCAAAATCAATAATCCATGTTGCATACCTGATTAGTACTAAGTAAATTACGTTTTAAGTTCACTATAAGTAAGACATTATAATTAAATTAGAGTTGCTTATACCAACATAACTGACGCCCCATCATCTAATGACGTATTGTCTAGAATTATCGCCAAATGTGACAATTTGTCCATCTATATAAGTAATGTTAATTAACACATTGGCATTTCATGGGAATTATAACGCCCCACCTCTATATCCATACTACCAAAAAGTATTGCTAGGTAGTCTAATCTGGCAAGAATGAGGCTTGTTAGGAGCGACCAAATTTGAATATTCCATTAAGCTAACACTAATATGTATCTTACCTCAAAATATATCAATATACACGCATCTAGTATCGACACAAAACAATAAACACATTGGCTTACCAGGGCAAAATAATATACAACGTATCCAAATGAACACAGAGTCACAGATCATAGTAGAAAAATATAATACATAAAAATATAATACCAAATAGTAAATGGTGTCTCATAGCGACAATATATACTAAGTCAAGTTCACAGTACGCAACTCTATCTATCTCATCAAAATAAATACAAGGAGACACCCAAGTAGAACATATACATAATCATCATCTCAAATTATGATATAATAAATATATAATATCTCCTGTAATGCCCAATCATCCAAAATGGCTAATGTGCCTGTACCTGAAAATTCTTGAACTAATCAAAGTATTATATAAATAATAAACAGGTCAGACTATAGCTAAATCCAAGGTGAGTACTAAACAATAAGCATGGTAATAATAGGCAAAGCATGAATACGATACAGCGTAACATCCATCATAACATCATAAACATATTCCATGCAATAAATCTCAATATCACCCATGAAAGAAAGTAAGAATCACAATAACTATAAATCGGGTGATAACAATTAAACACATCAAAATCTTAAAATACTATGGATAAGCACATAGCATATCCATAAAATCCACAATAATGGAATAAATCCCAAATCAAACCAAATCCAAGAGTCAACAACCAATATATATATATTGACTTGTAGACCTAACAGAAACGTAAACTTTCGACTGTCAAGCCTTGTAATACAAATAAAGAAAGTCATAATATCAAATAAATAATCAAAGTATCAAATCTCGACTTACAGCCCTAATGGAAGTAATAACTTCCGACTGTTAAGCCATGGAAGATAAATCGAGAAATCTGGAATCCAAATAGAATATAATCCATACAAATGCAGAAATCCATATCCAAGAATACCGTTGACTTACGAACTTGATGGAAGTAAAGACTTCTGATCGATAGTCCTTGGAGATATGTGGAAACACAAATCCAAATAAATCATAATTCATTCAAACACCAAAGTCAATATCCAAATAATCATCTCGACCCACAGTCCTAATGGAAGAGGTAACTTCTGACTGTTAGGCCCCCAGAGATATCAAGAAAATTCGAACTCAATAAACATCAAGCAATGAAATACCAAATGATCAAAATCTTATAACTTGGCCCCCAGTCCTTGGAGTGGCAAACTCTCGACTGTGTAGTCCTAAGAGCTATAAACAATAAATCATACAAAACAACAATCTCTTAGCCATAGACTCGTATGAGGGAATAACAAACAAGCTTACAGCAAGTCTCTGATGTTATAGATAAACGACATGAGCATGTCTCGGGTTAAAGTATCTCAAATAGCAGACTAATAAGGAGGTAATCTCTAGTGTCATATGATCATTGTATCTGGAGAGGTGATAATATCAAATATCACGTACATAATGGAACTACCTAGGTCATCCAAATGGGAGATAGACATATCACAACATTGCTCTAGGAAGCTCTAACGGTCGCAGGCCGTTTTTTGTAGTCCCTAAGTTAATCCCAGAATCATGACACTCATATTCATCGCATGTCAAAAACATGTTGTCGGACTACTGTAACGACCCAGGGTTTTTGAAACTATTATTTGGATAATTTACTGATTTAATTATTGATAACATAAGTTTTTATCGGTCAATAATAATAAAATCTAGTTTTATAGATATATATATACATATTTAGGAAGCTATGATTTAAAAATCTAAAACTTTAATCTCTCAAAAACATTTAAATTAAAACTCCACTTACCTATTACAAGATACAATTATATATATAGATATATACATATGGGTATATAAGCTTAGCTTTGATATAAAAATTTAGAATAAAATATATGTATATAAGAGTAAGAATAAATACATAAGTGGCTAATATTTTTATTTAATGTAATATAAGTGAAAATTTATATAAATGCGACAAGGCTTAGGCATGTATATATATATATATATATATATATATATATATATATATATATATATATATATCTGTGTGTGTGTGTATAAGGTAAATAAGACAAAGCTATGTTTATATACATATGTAGCATATATATATATACATATATACACACACAAATATTTCAATGAGGTATATGTATATGTAAACACTTAGGGAACAAGGCAATAAATGCACATCCTCTCAAGCATATAAAACATCGAAATCCCCCTCTCGATTTTCAAATCAAGTAAAAAATGTCAAATCAAAGAAAGTATACAGCAAATAAAAAAACAAAAAAAAACTTACTGTACATAGGAAGCTACAGCTATCCCCGTTTCTCTATAAATAGGCACTACCTTGCTTCACATTTTTTTTGCATTCGAATAAGATAAGAAATAAAATACAAGCTTCCAATTAAACTTAAGGGAAAATTTTTAAAAAAACGAAAAAAACTCAAGTTCAGAAAGGATCAAACCAAAGCAAGCAGTATATTCAAAACAATGCTCTGTTTCAAAAGAAGAAAAGGTGAGCAAAAACATAATTCCTTTTACATTGTAACATGGTTTTTATGTTTGATATAGAAATGGAAGTGTTGCTTGATACTTATGTTTGTAGAAGACTATATATACATACTTATATATGAATGTTTGTTAAGGTTATAACTAGAGAAAACTCATTGTTCTGAAACATCATCTTTTGTTCTGTTGTATGTTGAAAACTGTATGCTTAACTTCTAAATTTCCCACCTCTCAACCTAATTATATTTAGGTTATGATGTTAAAAGAAATATTTTTGGTTTTTTACTATACTTTGTTTCATAATTTGTTTTATTAAATATTATCAAGTGGAAAGGAATAAAAGTGTATTTTACAGTAAGTTAACAAATATTGTAAGAAATTCGAACATCATTTTTTATGCTTTTACTTATATGAATGTGATCAGCATTGGAAATGATGAATTTTGAAGGTGGTTTCACGATTTTTAGTTATGTAGATGGTGGGATGTAGGGAGATGAAGGTTTTTTTAGTCTTTGATCAAATTACGGTGGACCAGGCGATGGTGGAGGTCGTGGTTTGGTTAGAAGGAAGCTCGAAGGAGGGGGAGCTTGGGAAAAATGGAGTGGCATGGTGGTCAGACGGGGTTGATGTAGGGTTTCAAGGTAGAGTTTGGTCATGGTCGGACTTGAGTCAGTTGTGGCGTCGAGGAGGAGATAGGGGGTTGCGGTATGGGAGGAAAGGGAGAGGAGGTCAGGATGAGGCTACTGGTGGATTCTGAGGAGCGTCGGTGGTCGGAGGTAGCTGGACGAGGCGGAGAAAGGTGGTCGGGTTCATTCCTGGTTTGGATTTGAGTTCAAAATTTTCGAACTGGTCTTTGCCGTGAATTTTTGTGGGCCAGTGGGTCCGCGAGGTCGGAGGTGGCATAGGGAGATGGTAGGAGGTGGACGGCGAGTCGTCGTCGGAGTGTGCATGTGCACGACAAGGATACGTGCAGGTAAAGAAGAAAGGAGGGAGGTGAAGAAGAAAGAGTAGTAGAAAGAGAGGAGAAGAGAGGGGGTTTGTTTTTTTGGTTTTGGGCCGATGGGCCAGTTCATGTTAAAAAAAGTATATAAAATGTTAACCATGTTTTCTCTAAAAACTATTAACTTTCAAACCTTTGTTTTCTTTCATTTTAAATAATATAGGAATCCTATCACCTATAATTGCCTATTACACCTGATTAAGTTTTGGAAATTTATTTATTTATTTTAACAATTTAAAATAAATAAACAACTTAAACTTTTAAATTGATTAGATCCTAGGTTAATTGATATAAAATAATTATTAATGAACCTCTAAATTTAATTAAATTAATAACAAATAGTTTTGGAATTAATTTTAATTATAAGTAAAAAATGTTTGAAAGATAATAAATTATGTTTCTACACAAAATAGATGATGGTTTGTGATTAGTTAATATAGGCTATACATCGTTAAATTATTTAGGATATGCGGCTTAACTTGATTTCCCTTGTGTATTCATTTCAAGTTGTTATGTGCCTGTGATATTAGGTGACTAAATGAATTGAATGACTGAACTAAGAGATGTTTTATTGGAAATAGAAATCTGTAGTGGAACTTCCATTTGTAACTATGACATTCTGAAATTGAATTGTTTCGTTAAAAACAACTTAGCCTTTAAAAATCTGTCGTTTGGTTTCGATGAGACCGAGATCGGATATCAGTACTATCCGAAAACCACATCGATCCAAAATAATTGATCGGGTCATGAAGATTTCAAGGGAAGATCCGGAATGAAGAATCAGAATGCAAGGACTATTTGTCGCTAACTCTAAGGGTGATTCCAATATGGGTGTAGTGGAGATAGTGCCTTCGGTTCTGTTCGGACCTGGAACGGACTTGTATGGAAAAATGCTATCAGACCATCGTCATTGGAGGACGATGAGCATTCTAAGTGAATGTGTTCTAAAAAGGTAATCGTAGCCTTAAGCCTCATCAACCGGAAATGACTAAAACAGGGGAGATGAAGCAAGGCTTAGTGGGTCGCTCTCAAGTAGGGTAAGGTTACCCCTATCGAGAGTCCCTTTTATGTGGTGCGGTTGCTAATCCCAACCACAGATTAATCTTAATCGGATTATCCAAGTTAGGGGTAGTCCGGTCTTGTGTAGAAGGGAATCCCGGAGAGGTCCTCGGTGTTATTTTTCTAGAGATGCACCATGACGGGCGGTACTCCAGTAGCACAGTCATTGTATGGAACTCATTCTCCAATAAGTGCCTTCGGTCTTGATGTATACCTATTATGCTGGAATTTAATTAATGTAACAATTTCTGCTATGTGAATAATTTATTTGAAAACCCTAGACATTATTATAATATCACTGGATTTCCTATGACAGTGTTTTGGTTATCGTAAGGGAAAAACCCATCCATGATTATGTGCGGTGAGTCTTACGAGATACCTTTGATTTCAAATGATTTTCAATTTAAATAAATTTAACCGTTTTACTCACACCAGACCCATGTCTGACCCAGAGTTTATTTTTCTATTTCATAAACTCTTGGGTACTCAAATTTTTACGAGTAGCCAAGTGATCCCAGGTTTGCTCTCGACATATTTTGGAGGAGGATTTGGAGCAGGTGGCTTCAACGTATCTAGCTATATCTATATTCCGCTGTATTAGTATTTATGTCTGTATTTTGGCATGTAATGAATAGACATGTCACTATGACTATCTGGGTATAATGTATGTATAATTATGACTCTGATGCCTTGTACTAGTGGCTATATGATATATATTATTTAATATATATTATCCATTCCGCTGTGAGATTCTGTGATTTGTTTGGTTCTCTCTTTCTATCTATTTCTTTTCTACCTATTTCTTTCTCTATTACGACTCGTCTTCCGATAGAATAAAAGGCGTTTCGTCACAACTACATCGGGTATTAGCCACAACTCTTACTTTCCCTTGGTGAAGGACTATTGGCCCTTTAGTGATGTCAAGGCAATGGCTCTACGAGAGAAATAACTCTTAACCTACAAATCAACATGGTGACATCACAACTCTGAGGCATGACCCTGCAATCAGGACTGCTGGGATGGACAACTAGCCTATTTGGTGGGTCTAATTCACATGCTCTCCGTAGTGGCATGAACCCGATGATGTATATTCCCAACAAATACTCTTGACTATATAAGTCCTAGTGGGAGTAATAACTAGTACTCTCGACTCTAGGAATCCTGTTGAGAGTGACAACAACTGCCCTTGACTTGATAAGTCCTGCTAAAAGGATAACTAATATTTTTGAGTTGATGAGTCCTCACGATTATCACGTCAATTATTGTTGATTCTAGAAGGCCTGATGCGAGTTATCTCAATATAAAAAATACTTGACTACTAGCCCTAAGAGCAGATAATGATACTTAACTAGATAGTCCTTAGAGGGTACAAAGAAATGCTCTAAACGAGATGAGACCGAATGAGAGTAATAATAAGTACTCCCGACTCCATACGTCCTAATGAGAGCGTCATAACATAATAATTTCTCGACTACTAGCCCTAATAAATAATAATATACATGGCCGGTTAGTCCTAGGAGGATAAATCTATATATCTCAACATATATCCAACTTGTAGCACTTGGAGAATGAATAACTCTCGACTACTAAGCTCTAAGAAGTAATCTCTAGACAATATCACAAATTCACCACCTATCTTCAAAATATAAGTGCAATCTATTTACTAGTAGTAATCGAACAAGTATTACTTAAGTGTCCCATACCACTCAGTATTACTCGATCATTTACTAGAAGCTAGTAAACTACACTCATCGAATCAACAATTATTATATAATAAGAATCAATAGAATAATCAAAAAAATATTACCTTGCGTCCCATGAAACTCGATACTACTAATTCGTTTAATCAACCTCCTCTTTATTAAGAATTAAATCAAAATGTTATTGATATAATTCATTTCAAATCAAACCATATATGAAAGGGAATTATAACTCAAAACTCTCAAATCTATTTTAATATTTCACAATTTAATTTTTCTTCAAAATAAATTGTAAACTTTAAAAATCCCCTTTTGAAAATACGTACTCGGTCCTTTTTATTAAATTTTCACTTTACAAAAATAGTTCTCTTTAAAAAAATATTATTAAAATCCCTCAATTATACTTATAAAAACTCCATATATTCCAATACAATTGAAAATTCTCTATTTTCATTTCCAAAACAACTTATTTTCAAGACAAATTCCAATAGTCATTTTATTTCTCAACCACTTTTATTTATTTATAGACATACTTCAATTAAATTTCAAAACACGATAAATAATTTTTCAAAGCTTCAAAAATCTTTTAAAACCAGAAAATCAACCGAACGCCCAAAATATAAATCATTTAGCGAAATTCTCCAAAATCACCATTATAAATTTTATCTTTTGGCCCAAGATGAATTACATTGAATTTCGGCCATCTATACAATGAGCTCACATGTAAAAATAACTATACATTCAAAATGCAATCGGATAAGATCTCCTTCGCTTTTTGGACAAATCCAACATAAACAAATCTCAACATCCAATCAAAATCATAACTAACATCACACAATAATCAATCTAATATCCCAAACCAACATTTCAATCAAGCAATTCTACCAAGCAATTTAATCAGTACTGGATAAATATATAATAATTTGCTAAAGGAATAAATATAGACGTGAGTGCAAAACTCAATAAATGATGCTTAAGCAACCAAAACAGCAATTGTACGATGTTAATTTTACTACAAGACCCACCTCCACTTCATTATGTGCCCACCATTACTGCTGCCAGTATACCTATCTCAAAATTTAACCACGGCTCTACATGGTCAGCCCACCAACAAGTCACCTCCTTCTAGAGCTAAGGGACTCAAGCTTGCTTCACCATCAGCCACCGTGGCTCCAAACCGTGTGAAACTTCCAACCACTGTGGCTCCAACCGCACAACCACCACACATCGTGACTTTCCTTTTCTCCCTCGTTCGCTGACAAGGTCGCATGTCGTCATGGTCGCTCCTCCACCAAACGTCGATTGTCATTGCTAGTCGTCGAGGATTCAAGCATGATGTTTTTTTGTTCGCGTGTGTTCAACTTAACGTTAGGGCACCGGTCGGGAGAATTAGGGGGTTTCAGTTTGATTTAGGTAGAGAGGAGTTTTCTAGAAAGAAAATAGGAAATAGTGAGTCTAAATGTGTTTTGGACCTTGATTTTTGGGCCTAGTTAAAATCAAATGAGTATTTCCTTTCTTTTCTCTTTAATATCTCCTTTTTAATTTATTTATATATAAATTCAAATCTAATTCAAATTAATTCACACTTTATTCTGCACAATATATTTCGATAACTAGACAATTTTATTCAATTCATTGCCCGCCTATTTTTTTCTACTATTTTAATCACATAACAATTATTTATACTTCAAAAATATTTTATATTCAATTAAAACATTTATTTAGTTTCAATATATTATTTGAAAAGAATTTATAAATTTAATCAAAATTATTTAAAATAATTTTTTATTAAATAACCTTCAATTAAGTAAATATTTACTTGAAATAATAATAATCAAATATCGAATTCAAATAATTTTATTTTTATTAAGTTTACGCATTATTACAGCGTAGAAAGTAGGGTTGTTACTGACTTCCCCCTAAAGAAAATTGAATCCTTGTAATTTCTTATAGGGCAACGTGATACGCAACTCATACACTGCACTTTCTTCATATCCTACAAACTTTTAACAATTTCCACAATCTACTATATGACTCCTTCTACACCCTATTGTGTTGTATGCTACAATATAAATAGACTTATTCGACAACTTTCTATTTTTGCATACAATAAATTTTATGAAAATATTCTAAGTATCGGATTTTCTTAAAAAAAATTGGCAGAGTCTCCTTTGTCTGGAGAGCATTTCAAAAAATCAAAACACAATATATCATAATATATATGCACATCCTAATACAGGGCATCCTAAAACACGTAAAAAAAATACAATATCACATATATACCAATATATCATAAAAATGTATATTTTCATTAGCGTTTAAGCAAGCTATTTCGCTTTTATGCAAGTAAAAACAAGCTATCGCTACAAAATAATCAATGTAAGCTTCAAAAGTACATGTCCTCAACTCATGTTCAAATATTAGTCACATATGAAGAAATATAAGAAGTATGCATTCATTTAACATAAAAACAACATTTCTTTCTTATTTAACCTACTTTTTGACAAACTTTCAAAGGTAGAAACCACCAAATCAAGTTATGGTTTATAAAAGTAAATTATTACATATTTTGTTAGTTAAACAACTTTCAGATTGCAAAAATATGGATTACAACTTGAGTTATGGGCTATTTTCTAAAAATAATCAAATCTGGTTTTCCAATATAAGCAGGCCTACATAACACACTTGTGTTTTAAACCTAGAAAATGATAAAATTTTATGAAACACTTAAACAAAACTTATTGCATATGTTCTTAGCTTTTTAGAAAATGCAAGATCACTGAAATCAGGCAGTTCAAAAGTTATGATCAAATGAGTTCCACTTGTGTGACACGAGCTTTCCTATTTAAAAAACAATTACATTGTTTGTAATTTATGTTTTAATCATTGTTATCTTTAAATTTTTGCATTGTATTTCAGACAAAAATTGCCCTCTAATAGCATAGCTTTCAGACGAAATTAAAATCATCAA
Source organism: Allium cepa (assembly GCA_030765085.1). Taxonomy (NCBI): domain Eukaryota; kingdom Viridiplantae; phylum Streptophyta; class Magnoliopsida; order Asparagales; family Amaryllidaceae; genus Allium; species Allium cepa. Next base: position 612,752,225 of record CM060934.1, read on the forward strand.
AAATGGACCGGTGATTTGAAATTTATGGTCAAAACAAGTCATGTCATGGCTGAAAAAACTTCCTATGCAAAATAGGAGTATCTTTTGTCCCATTTGTTTACAATTTCAAAAGAGATGAACTCCATAATCATATTAACGCACACATTTATCAGCTTTTAACATGCTTTTGTTATTTTCAGTTGTTGTTCGAAATCAAGTAAAAATTGATGGTAACAACCTTCAAACAATCAACATTGCTTTCAAGGCTTCTATCTCCATTGTTAATTCCTAATTAAAAACTTATTTTTTTCCAAATATGATTCCAATTTCAAACCATTTACAAAATCCTAAATTTTGAAATTTCTAGATTATTATTTAGAATCCCTTATCCACTTCAAAATCTATAAAAAAAACCATTATGGTAATAATATAACAATTTTAAATTTTGGTTTCCATAATAACAAAATAGTAATAAGATTTATAAGTCGAGAGTTTATCATAATACAAAATTAAAACTTTCTTTCTTTTTACATTGAATTTCATTTCTTTTGAAATGATTTCAAAACATCTTTACATTAATTAATTTTTTCAAAACACGTTTTGCCTTACCAAATAATATACTTTTTCCATTAGGGAACAACATTCTATCTTGTTTTTTTCCAAAATCAAGCATCATAAAAAATATAATTTTAAAAACATTACTCTTTTTTTTTCGAAAACACGTTATTCTATCTTCAAAATATTAGTTACTTTCCATAATATTATTTATATTGCTTCTAAAATCATTACACTTCTTTTCCAAAATAGTAATTCCCTATTTTCAAAAACATTGTGTCAAAATATCTCATCCCGGTGTTTAGAAATCCCTATCTATAGGCCAGACCCATCGATCGGAACTCTTAAAGCACTTAGCCGACAAATTAACATCAAAATAAACTATCAAAACATTTCCAGTCGCTTTATAAAATAAAACTCGCATTTTATCAAATCACTTGCTTGCTAACGTGAAAATATTGATTTTCAAAATTTATATATACATCCAATTCATCAACCATCAATAACAATGAAAATCATCACATATCATACATCCAGGAAATCAAACAATCATTATACAACAATAAATACATTTTGAAATAAGCCAACAAACACCTTCAGCAAAAAGTTGTCCATCAGTTTTCGTTGCGCTACTCTGATCACTATTAGATCTTATTACTCAAACTCTCATCATCACAATCTAGAATGTGAAGTATTTAAAATATGAGATTCCAATTAGGGTCTTTTACAGCTTCTCTAACTAAGCTACTTCATTCACATTAAGCCATATAGAGGTTTAGTCACCATCATCAATGCCTACGCTACTCGTTAGACTAACTACTCCCTACTTCACTACCGCCCTCAACTACTTCTGTTTCACTCGGAAATAACACACAAAAAAGGTAGAGATAAAGAATATATATATATATATATATATATATATATATATTGTAGGAAAAATAACAAGTATGTTCCCAAATGATTTCCCTAATAATCATCGTACACTCCTACTATCCTTTTAATATAGGGTAACTACCACAAACCTAAGGGGGATAGGGACACTAAGTCACCCTAAGGCCAAGACTCGTGTCACATGTATCCTATATTATTCTGAACTTGGCTCTGATACCAATCTATAATGTCTCACCTTTGTACCCATACTACCAAAGAGAATTACTGGGTACTCCTATCCGGTATTACAGAGAATGAGGTTTGTTAGGAGTGAGCACACATGACTATTCTATTGGGCTAATATTGGTATGCATTTCACCTCAAAATATATCAATATACAAGTATCTGGTATCGGCACAAAACAATAAACACATGGGCTTCTTATGATAAAACAATATACAACATATCTAAATGAACACAGAATCACATATTATAGTAGAAATTATGACACATAATAATTTGATACCAAACAGTAAGCAGTGTCTCACTATGACAATATATACTTAGCCAAGTTCACAATACACAACTATTAGCCTCTCATCAAAATAAATACAAGGAGACACCCAAATAGAACATATACATAGTCATCATCTTAAAATACGGTATAATAAATATATAATGTATCCCCTAAACCCTAATCATCTAAAATAGATAATGTTCCTATACCTGAAAAATGTCGGCCTGATTTGAATATTTTACAAATAATAAATAGGTCAAAGTAGATCTAAATCCATGGTGAGTACATAACAATAAGCATGGTAATAACAGGCAAAGCAAGAATATGATACAACGTAACATCCATAATAACATCATAAGAATATATAATGCCGCAAATATCAATATCAACCATGAAAGCAAGTAAGAATCATGAAAACTATAAATTGGGTGACAACAATAAAATACATCGTAATTCCAAAAACTACGGATAAGCATATAGCGTATCTATAAAATCGATAACTAAAGGAATAATCCTAAATGAAATCCATACCAAGGGTCAACAACCAAAATATATGTCTTGACTTGCATTCCTAATGGAAGTGTAGATTCCAACTGTCAAGCCCTAGAATACAAATTAAGAAACGCATAATCCCAAATAAATAACCAAAGTATCAAATCTTGACTTATGGCCCTAATGAAGTAATAAATTCCGACGGTTAAGCCATGGAAGAAAAACAAGGAAATCTACAAGCCAAATAGAAAATAATCCGTACAAATATAGAAATCCATGTCCAGGATTACTATCTTGACTTACGATCCTTATGGAAGTAAAGATTTCCTATCGATAGTCCTTAGAGATAGACAGAAATACAAATCCAAATAAATCCGAATTCATAAAAAATACCAAAGTCAATGTCCAAATAATTATCTTGACCACAATCCCAAAGGAATAGGTAACTTCCAACTGTTAAGCCTTCAAAAATATTAAGAAAACTCAAATGCAATAACATTAATCAATCATTTTTACTCAATCCTTTTTATTAAATTTTCACTTTACAAAAAACTTCTCTTTCGGAAAATATTATTAAAATCCCTCATTTATACTTATAAAAAATCCATATATTCCAATACAATTTAAAATTCTCTATTTTCATTTTGAAAACAACTTATTTTCAAAATAATTCCAATAATCATTTTATTTCTCAACCACTTTTATTTATTTATAGACATACTTCGATTAAATTTCAAAAAATGATAAATAATTTTTCAAAGCTTTCAAAATCTTTTAAAACCAAAAAATCAACTTAATCCCCAAAATATAAATCATGGAGCGAAATTCTTTGAAATCACCAATATAAATTTTATCATTTGGCCTGAGACGAATTACATCGAACTATGGCCAACCGTACAATTAACACACATATAAAAACAACTACACATCAAAAAGAAATCGAATAGGATCTCCTTCGCTTTTTGGACAATCCAACATAAACAAATCTCAACATCGAATCAATCATAACCAATATCACACAATAATCAATCTAATATCCCAAACGAACATTTCAATTAAGCAATTCTACCAAGAAATTTAATCAATACTAGATAAATATCTAATAATTCGATAAAGGAATAAATACATATGTGAGTACAAAACTCACTGAACAACGCTTGAGCAACCAAAATAGCAAATATATGATGTTAATATTGCTATCAATCGCTCAGCATACTCGCCACAAGACCCACCATTACTGCTACCAATATACATGTTATAGGATCGTGTAATATGGAATATATACTAATATTATATATGTGTGTGTGTGTGTGTGTGTGTATGCGGAATAAAAATATAAAAGTAGAGAGAAGTAATGAAGATGACACCAGATATTTTTATACTGGTTCGAACTCCCGTTTTACGTCCAGTCCCAGACTCCTTCTGGAATTCTAACTAGCAACGCTCACTTAACCTGGAGGAATAGGTTTATACTACCTGGGCAACTAAATAGGACTTTGTCCACCTGAGCAACCGAATAGGATTTTCCCACCTGAGCAACTGAACTGGACTTTGATGCAAATGAACTGTTTTCTTGACTTTACATGCTTATGTTACAACATAGATTGGTCAAATGAATTACACTCTAATCTTTTTCTCAAGTATGATTTGCACATTTGTGTGTATGTGAAGATAAGGAAAATATATATTGCTTTAGAAATGGAGAATTAAAAGTGTGATTGCACAAACTTAAAGCAATAAGAGATTTTGAAATTCAAGACAGTAGAGAATAAAAAATTAAGTAAGTTAAGTTCTTTGATCTTGAATTGAGAATGTATTTATAGAGAATACAGAGTTGCAACTCTTGGTTAAGATTTATGATCGAAGATAATCGTTGCAACTCTTCATGGAAGAGATTCCTCTTCGCGAAGAGTGGTGTCTTTTTAGAAAATTTGAAAATATGACAATTGGAAAGTATTCAGTTGACTGAATATTCATGGTTAATCAACTGAATTAAAACATAGAAAAAATAGTGCAAAAATATTCATATTAAGTCGACTGAAATTTTGATTTTGTCGATTGAATATTTTGTAAAGTCGGATTTTTGAATATTTAGTCGACTAAGAATGAATTTAATATATATATATATATATAAGCATGTATACAGGTTCAACCGACTGAGTTTGTTAATTTATTCGACTGACATGGAAGTTTCATGCATACAAAAGCTTATTTCTGAAAAATAATTTTGTCGTGCTTTTTTGTGTTTGTAAACTACTGAGGATAGATTTTAACATAGTTAAAACTGGACTTTGACTAAACAACATATATATGAACCATGCTCCATATTATTGAGTCTAGTCTTCGTAGTTCTTTGTCATAGATTCATGAATCTTCATGTCAGTTGAATTTCTTGTCATTAATCAGAACATAAGATCCAACATTCTCTCCCTTTTTGATGACGACAACTCCATTTGTGATATGAATGAATCTCGACAATATTGCTCCGTAGTTTTATATCTCCTCCTAAATATATGCTAGTCTTATCTTTCAGTTTCTCCCCCTGAATCAGTACTTGCATCGTTTATTCATGTAAATAGTGTTAGAGCAATATCTTTCTCCCCCTTTATCATTGGCAAAAAGGATATTTTATATGACGGCATAAATTATATTCCACATAAGTGATAACATAGAACAATACAAAAAAATAACTTTTGATTTAAAGGATAAAAGGATTTATTTTCAAAATCAAAATAAAACAAGATGAATGAAAAATAATTTCCTAAGATGATTTTATAAATATAACAAATAAAGATAAAATAGCAGAACTTAATAAATTTTCTCTATTTTGTTAAGGTTCTAAAAAGTTAGGTCTTCGAAAACCAAACCCAAGAGCGTTCGGAATTCCATTTGAAATTTTTATTTTTGTGAACAGTTTCTATAAAGGATTTTATGTATTTTTTTAATTAAAAATTATTTGTTTTAGGGACCCATATCTTATTTTTTATTTAGAATAATTTATTGAAACCGATTTTGCAATGTTATCATTTTTCCTTTTAAAATTATTATATGAATTCTTTTTCATAGGAGTACTTTTAGATCCTTTCTTATATCCTAATCCCCTTTCATTGAAAATGTTTGAGAATTTTCTATAATTTTAGAAAGATTCTCTCTTCCTTTATTAAAATTAGAGACATTTTTAGTAATATCATTTATTTTTTTTAAGATGTAGAAATATACGATTCTAATATTTTAATATTAGCTTTTAAATCATGATTTTAATTAAAAGAGCATCACTCCTTTTCTTCTGAGTTTCTATTTCTTGACTTAATATAAAGAGTGGAGAAAGTATTAAAACAAGATTGTTGAGAAGTTTCAAGTTCTCCTAAAGTTTCTTTCTAATTTCTCAACATATCCATCTCAGTTTCAAACCTATTTAATTTTTCAAGAGTGTCTTTATATTTTCTTCTGATATTTCTGAGTTTATCAAGTAACTTAGAATTTATTTCCACTAAATCATAAAAAGTTAAATCACCCTCATCATTTGTTGCCATAAAACAGATGTTTGCTTCTTGACAATCGCTATCTTTGTCACTGTCTGATGATGAAGATGATTCTGAATCATCCCTTGTAACGGAGAAGGCTTTCTTTTTGAATCTGTCTTTCTTATTCTTAAATTTATCTCTCTTTTGATCAAGACAATCTTTCTTGATGTGCCCTTTCTTATGACATTCAAAACATTCTAGAGCTAAAGACGATGGCTTATTGTTGTTATTATTACTGTTGAAGCTGTTCTTGTTGTTTCTGAATTTGTTGGTCTTTCTAAATTTAAAAAAAAACTTTTTGAAATTCTTAGCAATAGATGCCATATCTTCCTCATCTGAATCCTATTCATCCTTTTCTGCTTAGAATGCTATATTCCTCTTATCTTGCGCATATACTCATTTTATGTCACGGCGTATTTTTCCGTATCCTTTGAAGATAAACCACACATGTCTAACTCAAATTGCACGAAAAGGCAGATCATTAAAGGTAGAAAGAAAATAAAGACAGAACAGAATCTCACACGAATAGAATAACATATATTATTTCAATAATAATATTTACAGTTGAAAATTTTAAAATACAATATCAGAGTCTAACCAAGATTCAGCCTGAATAGTCATAAACCCATATCCTTACAAAAGCTGAAAACAACAAAACAAATGAAATAGATGTAGAGGATAATAGAATATGTCCATACGATGATGTAGATCTCCAACTCTCCTCTGGAAACTCCAAACATCTTCAACTAAATCCAAAACCACTCGGATCTGACTTGAGTATTAAAAATTCCCGGATCAGGCTTGATAAACCGGCATGAGATACTCGAAATTTTAAATGCATAGATGATGACGATGATATCAAAACCTTTGAAAAGAAGGGTATCTCATAAGACCATGCCCACACATAAACATGAACGGGTTTTTACCTTATGATAACCAAAACACTTTTTTTACCAAAACAATTTGATATTATCTTTAATGACATTCTTTTGGAAAACATCTTTCAAATAAACTTATTCAAATAAGGTATCAATGCTAGACTAAGTCTAAGGTAATATATCCAGACAGGGTCAATAGAATATACCGAACGGAATATATGATACTAAAAGGAGTAGCTGAAATGTTTGCAAGTCATTACAGCTATTTTGGGAATATAATCAAAACCGTAAAGCTCGTATTTGAATTGGATTTCCAAGATGATAGGAAACTAGTGGAAAGATCAATCTATATCCACGGCTTACGTCCAAGACTCGGACGCTGTTATACAACAACACAAATGGCTAAAAGGGGATACAATCTATGAACAAAATCCAAGGACTCCGACTTCGCGCATCCCCTCCATGAGTCCCAGACATATCTGGTACCATGGCTCAGAACATCTGATAACTCAAATCACTACTATTCGAAATGTGAGCATACATCTAACCACATAAAATCCCATCATAACTGGGGTGTGAGTCTTGCAAGGCTACGATTACCTTTCACATATCACATATTGCATTTATGAATGCCACATTGTCATTTCACATCACACGACTGATTTCTAGAAAAGTATAACTTCCTGAGCTCGTATGTCTCAGAAAAGGGAGTTAAGCAAAGAGAATTTGCATTCTCCACCACCAATTGATATACATTTATAGAAACCACTAATATATGATTTAGAATACAATATCAGACAAATATCCATACAAGTTCATTATGAGGCTAAACGAAACCGAAGGCACTCTCCTACTACCACTAGTAGCAAGTAATCCTTGCAATCCAAAAAATCTCCACAACGAAGAGACTGCTGCTATAAACAAATCTATAACGGGAGCGACCGAGAGCATGTCAACAAGAAGTCCTCATGCTATGAAGATCCTCAGTCTTCAATAGTCATCATCTTAAACATGTCTTCACTTTCGAACGTATACATTGGTTCGAAGTGGTTTTTGAATAAGAATCGTCCAAATCCGACCTCGGTTCCTTCGAAGCCAATCATCGCTTAAAAGATGTTAAGTTTATATGTGGATATCAATCATCAATCAATTACTTTATGTTTTATTTAAATCAAATATCTTTCTTAGATGTGTTCTTTTCAATTTATTCCATTCTCTTTTCAAGTGTATATGGAATCATTTAGCCTCATTTATTAAATCATTTGATTTTTTTAAACCTTTCTTAAATCCTGAAATAATTCCAAATCATTTTCTATTTTACTTAGGAAAACATTTCCAAATCATTCATTAAATCTTAGTCAAAGATTTTTTATATTCAAGTTGTAACTTTTAATTTAAGGAAAATATTCTCAAACCATTCATTAAATCTTAATCAAAGATTTCTTTCTTAACTTCAAATCATATTGCTGCAAATAGAAGATTTTCATAACAGAGCACTACTGCCACCTTGGATATGGTAAATTTCACCTCCATGAACTAATGGCAAGTAATCCTACATTATGAAGATCTTTGTCTTCAATGTGTTTTATTTTGAAAATTAGTTTGAAGGGGTTTTTATATAGGAATCACCAAAATCCAATCTCGGTTTTTTAGATAGGAATCACCCTAATCCGATCCCGCTTCCTTCGTACCAATCATCAAATAGAAGGTGTTAAGTGGTTAATTAACATTCCAAGAATTTGTTTCTTTTCTTTTATCATGGAAAAACTTAAATATGATCTTTTAGAGCATTTGGGCTTTCCTTTCGATTTGTTCCACACCTCGTCTAAAAGATCAAGTGAAGGATAGGTAAGTTCAAGGCACTGGTTGCTCTATTCCTAACCTTAGTTACATATCTTGTTTTATAGTTTAGCTCTCACAAGCGGGACAAATGTACTAGTCGTTTCCGCATACTTAGTTATTAGCTATATTTTGGAAGTGATTATAAGATTCCGAATTATCTTTGAAACTCTTAATTTTCCTTTTAAAAACATTAATAATTGATTCTAGAAAATATCGTTATATTTAAACTCATATTAAAAAGGTTATAGAATTCGTAGCATAAAGCGTTGCGGAAAGTGCTATATAAGCTTATTTGATTTAAACAACTTTTTAATATTTGAAAATTCATATTTTCCATTCCAAATATCTTTTAAACTGTTTTAATAGATTTATTAAATTTACTCCATATTTTAATTAAAAACGTTCATTTAAATAGATTTTCCGTTATGGTCACTTAACTACATTAGCGCGATTTTTTCAGAAAATTATTTTGGGCATAATTCAAAATCTACTTGATGAAATGTTGATTTTCTTTCTTTGTGGAAAACTATTACCATTGTGGAACAAAGAATTTATTCGAAGAAATCCGACTTATAAATCATTCTCTACGCTAATTTGAAATTACAGGTCAAAATTTACGAACTTCCACTACGCGATGAGCTCGATTTTGACCAATTTTGTGAATTGCTTTGGAATTTGTCCGAAACACTTTAAATTTGTTTTAAACCATAATTAAACTACTTTAACTCATTTAAAACAATATTTTCGTCATTTCAAACTATTTTTTTCATTTCATTTCACATTATATTATTATAATATCATTTTCAATCTTTTACATATTTTGAAATTATTAAGAGGCTAAATAATTTCCATACACATAATTCTACGGGGTTAAATCTTATTAAATTAACTATGGTTAATTTCTAATCATTTCTCTTATCATTTATCAAACAAGTTATCAACCACATAAACAATCATATAATCAACCAATTTTGCATTCAAGTTATCAAACATTCAAATAATTTATTCAAGAGTTTCAACGGACAAAATAGTTATACGGATGGTTTAAATAAACATTGAGTACTCACAATTAGTTCCACTCCTCCAATCTTTTATGTAGATTTTCGAATCGATTCCGGCAGCACTTCCTTCTCTTTTTCTCGCTCCAGAGCTCCTTGAACTTGCTCATCCACCTTGATATGCTCGGCCTTGACCTTGAGGGTGGCTATATTGCTCACGGCCAAGGCTAGAGGGAGGTCATTGACTCGAGTTTAGAGGTGGAAAGGGGTGGTCGTGGGTAGAAAGGAGGAAAAAGAGGGGTTTTGAAGTGATTTTGGTGAAGTTTTTGTGAATTCTTCTCTTTATATTATTTTTTTGGAAATATTTTGCCATTATTTAATTAAGGAAAGATGCCATTAAAGAGCTTGAAAAAGGAAGTAGAAGTTGTGGAAAAAAAGTGATAAAGTGGATGCTTATTTATAGAAAAAATTTTGGATTAAAATAATATTATGTAAAGGATCAAAATACCCTTACTTGTAAATAAGTAATCTTTTTTTTCAACACTTACCATCACCATTTCAAATTATGTCATTTTCACTTAAGGAGTAAGAAATGTAAAGTAATAATTATGCGTGGTTTGATTTGACATGTTTTGGAATTTTATGCTTACTTTTTCTTAGCGAAATTTTAGAATTTTCTAAGTATGTTTAGTAAAAGTAAACTTAATTAGTGAATTAATTAATACTTACACTATTTGAATATAAGTTCCTATATAAGAAAATAAAGGTATAACAACGTTGTGACAACTTTTAATCAACAAAACTTTTATTTTCGACAAAATATTTTAAAGTCATATTTTGACGTTTTAGTTAAACTATTTATTTATGTAAACCAAATTTAAAAATATATTTTTATAATGTTATTTTAAAATAAACACTCATAAATAAATTAAAATAATTTATTTAACCATTGAAACAAACTTTTCTGAAATCAGCATTTTGTCACTTTTGTCGATATAGCAAATGTTACTATTTTTGTGTATACTTCTCTTTTCAAATCCTATCTAATATTGTTTGAATCATATAGCCTTACCTAATTTATATTTAAAATTACTTTAAACTGTATATTTAAAGTGGTTAAATTCTGGGTCGTTACATTCTTCCCTATTTAAAAGAATTTCGTCCTCGAAATTACCAAAAACAAAAGTTTGCCCAAAAAATTTATCTTTAAACTTAATTTCATATAATATACACAGATATTCGTATGAAATATATTATTCGATCTCCTATTCGAATACACAACTTTATTTTCGAACTAGTATCGATCCCCAATCCTCTAGCGTGGACTCTAATTGAACTTCTAGATCAGAACCTTTGCATTCCTTGCATGGTTCTCAATTATGATAGAATACTAAAGTACCTAACCAAAAACCATCATCAACGTTCGTCGTCAAGAATCGAGTGACAAATTCTTTTTCGAATCAGTGTAAAACACCTCAAAATTTTGTACTTGGATATCAGATCAACATTTGTGTGATGAAATGATTTACGTATAAATTACATATTTATTCCTATTGGATTTTTTCTCAGTTATACCAAATTCTCTTTATTCACATTCATAATTTTTTAGTATATTTTCTTTAATACTAATATTGTTTATAAATCATTTCATAAAACAATTACTTAAGTTTATTTCATCTTATAACTTATGCAAATCAATCACTTTTGAAGACTTAAGTCCAAATTCGTAAGTAATGCTAGAATTCATTAATAAAACATTTTTCTACGTTATAATTATCTTTTTTTTGAGGAGTCATTATTTTTATTAATAGTTCATGACTTAAATCTATATTTCTGTGATATACCTTTACATCCTAAGAGTATATACAAATCCCAAATTTCAAATTGATTTTACTTAAATCCGTCTGTCTAACCAATTTAGACTTTGTTGTACTTTACTATTATCACAAATTCAAAAGTTATAAAACTTATTTCTTATTTAATATTATTATTGATTTTCTAGCTTTGAAAAAAAACCACCCGCGTTTAAATCCTCATACTCTTAAAAAACGTTTCTTTATATATAAAATTTATAAATTATCTTTATCTTATTTCATTTACTCAAAGTATTTCACAATCTTTTACCAAATATTTTCATAAATTTCTTAGCTCTGAGTAGGTATGATTCGAAAAATTTTGACTGTCCAACATCGTCAGTATTTCCGCTTTATTTTAGCAATTAGCGATCCAAATTTATCTTTAGTTTAAAAACTTTTATAAATATTACTAATCAATGATTCACATTATTTCTTTAACTTAAGAAAATTATATAGATCGAGTAACTCCAAAACAATCCAAGGAATAGGTACTACCAATAGTATCATATATCCTATTTTATAAATCCATTTTATCTTATATTAATTAACTTCATTTAAAATACCGTTCTTTTACAAGAATTTAAATTCTCATTTCTTTTATATTTATCTTTTTAAACAATAATTTAAATACATTTTTTCTTATTTGTTATTCCTTAAACAAATCTTATTATCAAACACCTTATAGTCAAATCGTGAAGCTTACTTCACAAGGTATTCATACTTAAACTTTTAAATCAAACAATTGATCAATTTATGATAGTAACTTTCTTAATTTATTATTTTGGAATAAGTATTAAAGATCTTAATTACCTTATCAGATTTCTTACTTATCGATTATCTTTATGAGACATCTTATAGTCGGAATATGAAATTCTAATCACAAGATTTTCATATTTAAATTTCACTAACCCTGATTTCTAACTATACAACTTTTCAAAATATATACTTTATATTCAAAATATAATCCTAGGTAAAATTATTTCATTTGTTAATTCAAAATCAGTGTGTCGGTTCGCCTTGTTTAAGTGTTTAGGAATCCCTATCGATTACATAGAGCTCCCATGCACGACCATAATCCATATACCACTCAACAGATTAATTAACACAAAACATTTTTATACCCAATAAAAAATACGCGCTCATATATAATACACTTGAACTCATTCTAGGATATTACTAACCCTATCTCTAATGAGTCTTTACCCCCACAATGCTAAGGTTCTCGCTTAACCTTCAGCTTCGATACCAATTGTAATGGACCGTTTTTCCATATCCTTTAAATCGATAATAAACCACACATGTCTAAATCAAATTACACGAAAAGATGGATCATTAAGGGTAGAAAGAAAGTAAAGACAGAACAAAATCTCACACGAATGGAATAATATATATTATTTCAATAATAATTTATGCAACGGAAAATTTTAAAATACATTATCAGAGCCTAGCCTAGATTCAGCCTGGACAGTTATAAATTCTTGTCCTTACAAATGCGAAAACAACAAAAACAAATGCAATAGATGTAGCGGATAATTTAATACATCATGCGATGATGAAGATCTTCAGCTCTCCTCTGGAAACTCCAACCATCTTCAACTAAACCTGAAACTACTCGGATCTAAACCGAGTATTAAAAATACCCGGATCAGGCTTGATAAACCAAGGTGAGATACTTGAAATTTTGAATGTATAGATCTTGACATTAATATCAAAATCTTTGAAAAGAAGGGTATCTCATAAGACCAAGCCCACACATAAACACGGATGGGTTTTTACCTTATGATAACCAAAACACTTTTATTACCAAAATAATTTGATATTATCTTTAATGACATTCGTTTGGAAAACATCTTTCAAGTAAACTTATTCAAATAAGGTATCAATACTCGGACTAAGTTTAAGGTAATATATCCAGACTAGGTCAACGGAATATATGATACCATAAGGAGTAGCTGAAATGTCTGAAAGTCATTACAACTACTTTGGGAAAACAATCCAAACCGTAAAGCTCGTATTTGTATTGGATTTTCAACATGATAGGGAACTGATGGAAAGATCAATCTGTATCCATGGCTTACATCCAAGACTCAGACTTCGTTCTACAATAACACAAATAGCTAAAAAGGGATACAATCTGCAAATAACGTCCAATGACTCAGACTTCGTGCATCCCCACCATGAGGCCCAGACGTATCTGGTACCAGTGCTCAGAACGTCTGATAACCCAAATCACTACTATCCGAAATGCGAGCATACGTCAGACCATATAAAATCCCATCATAATCGGGATGTAAGGCTCGCGAGGCTGCGATTAACTTTCACATATCATATCTCTGAATGCCACTTTATCATTCCACGTCACACGACTGATTTCTAGAAAAGTATAACTTCCTGAACTCGTATGTCTCGAGAAAGAGTGTTAAGCTAAGAGAAGTTGCCTTATCCGACACTAATTGATATACATTTATAGAAACTACTCAAATGTGACTTAGAATACAATGTCGGACAAACATCCATACAAGTTCGTTCTGGGACTAAACAAAACCGAAGGCACTCTCATACTACCACTAGTCGCAAGTAGTCCTTGCAATCTGAAAAATCTCCACAACGAGGAGACCGCTACTATAAATAACTCTATAATAGGAGCGACCAAGGGCATGTCAACAAGCAGTCTTCATGCTATGAAGATCCTCGATCTTCAATAATCATCATCTTCAACATATCTTCACTTTCGAACGTATACATTGGTTCGAAGTGGTTTTTGGATAGGGATCACCAAAATCCGACCCTAGTTCCTTCGAGGCTAATCATCGCTTTAAAAGATGTTAAGTTCATATGTGGATATCAATCATCAATCAATTACTTCATCTTTTATTTAAATCAAATATCTTTCTTAGATATATTCTTTTCAATTTATTCCATTTTCTTTTCAAGTGTATATGGAATCATTAAGCCTTATTAATTTAATCATTTGATTTTTTTTTAAACTTTCTTAAATCTTGGAATAATTCCAAATCATTTTCTCTTTTACTAAGGAAAACCTTTCCAAAATATTCATTAAATCTTAATCAAAGTTTTCTTATATTCAAGTTATAACTTTTAACTTAGGAAAATATTCTCAAATCATTCATTAAATCTTAATCAAATATTTCTATCTTAACTTCAAATCATATTTTTGCAAATCAAATATTTTCATAACAGAGCATTACTGCCACCTTAGATATGGTAAATTTCACCTCCAGGGACTAATGGCAAGTAATCCTATATTATGAAGATCTTTGCCTTGAATATATTTTATTTCGAAAATTAGTTTGCAGGGGTTTCCGGATAGGAATCACCTAAATTCGATCCCGCTTATTCGGATAGGAATCACCCAAATTTGATCTGTTGAGACTTGGTTTTGATTCATGACACGAAGCTATCACTACGACTTACAAACTTGATATGACAAAAGAGAATATCTACTACAAGGAGACAAAACTTCAAAACTGATGCATTAATTATATTATATTATTTTGGTTTTGAGTCTTAGGTCAATTTTGTTAAAACCTCTCCTGAATTGAAAAAGGTCAAAATTTGCCTAAAATCGTGTTGTCAGCGTTTTAATCTAATTCAGAAGTCTAAATTATTTTAATTCAGATGTATAAATATCTCTAACTGCTATTTTCTTGAACAGTCGCTTCTCTTCACCGAAGAGAAATGTTTTCAAAATCAATGGTTGCGCCTGTTCTTTTCAGTATAACTTTTCATCTATAGTTGCAACTCTTTATACACTATAAATAGATTACACAATTCAACAAACAATTAACCGAATCCATTTTTAATATTCTTGAATTCTTATCTATTCTCCATTTTCAAACTGCACTCAAATTGCTTATATTCTCTGATCGCTGATCAATGTATCTTCCACTATTCTCAAAGCACATCACACTATATATCATAAAGGATAAGATTATAGGAAGACTATGCTTAATTGACTTATCAGTGTTATTTAAGAACACATTACAGTCAGATACTTTTGTTATTTGTAAAGAAGTCTTGTTCTGTTGATCAGGCGTGTAAAGTCCTCTTCGGCTGTAGAGGCGAAATCCTGTTCTGCTGCTCAGGTCCTTGTTCGGTTGCTTAAGGGTTGTATCGACCTGTTCCTCCGGGTTAAGTGAGGATTATTGTTTTAGTGAAATTCCAGGAGGAGTTTGGGACTAGACGTAGGACGGAGCCCCGAACCAGTATAAAAATCTCTAGTGTCATTTAATATAATACTATTATTATTTTCCTCACTAGTTATTTTTATACTCATATTCGGCATCAGTAGATAACTTAATTTATATCGCATTGCCACTTCATTTACATTGTTTATAACTGTTGGCCATTTCGATCCTATAGCGTAGCAGTCACTTTCAATTGGTACCAAAGCATAGTGATTTTCAATTGGTATCAGAGCCTGGGATTCTAGAGATCATAACAACATCCTAGAATAATGGCCAGAAAACGATCCATTCGAAATACAACATGCGAAATCCCTATCAAAGCCACCAGTGAGGACTACAAAATGGTACTTTCTGATTTACCAATTTCAGGAAAAGATAATAATGAATTATTTAGTATAAGCAATAAGATTTCAAAGCTTAATTTTATTATTTTAGAAAAGATGAAATCCGTTGAACTTGAAAATGAAAAATTGAAAATTGAGAAGTTAGATTTTGAAAATCAACTTGGTGTTTTAAAAAATAATTTTGAGGCTCTTAAAGATTTCCTAGACGAACAAAACACCATATTTGAAAAAGAGAAAGAAATATTTTCAAAAGAAATTCTTGATTTGAAAAGGAAAAATGATTTATTACAATCCGCTTTAGATAATTCAGAATCTCAAAATATCTTTCTCAAAAATGAGAACTGTGCGCTAAAAAACGAGAAATTTGGATTAAATAAGAAAATTGATATTTTAAATAATAATAATATTTCTTTTGAAAATAATACTTGTGACTTTAAAGTTAAATTTGATAAATTAACACTGAAGTCATAAAATTCAATAAATGTCAAAACAATTTAAACATGATATTATCTAGTTCTAGACCTTTACATGATAAAAGTGGTTTAGGATATAATAAAACTGATCGTAGAAATAGCACTAGGCACGCTTTTATGTATATTAAATATGTTAGTGCTACTATTAAATTTTGAGTAAAGTCTAAATCAAATTTTTCTATAAATTCAAATACTACTATGACCAATAATGTTTATAATTTCTTTAGAAGTACAAAATCATTAACGGGAAATATGAATAAAAATTATCTAAATATTTGGGTTTCTGTTATTTGGAAAAATAGAGAAAAATATATTGATGATTGTTTTGACATGGTAGTTAATAATGAAAACTATATGTTTAAAGGTTCAACCGCACCCAAATGGGTATGGTTTCCTAAAAATTAGGAAATTATAAGAACCTTGGGTATCGCATGCTTTAAATGTTAATTTTTTTCTGATACCATACAATATAAGTAGTAGTTATTTTGTTTTATATTCCTTATTCCATTTTATCGATGATAAAGGGGGAGAAATATTACTACTAACGTTAAGAATGCAAGATATAGAGCATCAAAGATTCAGGAGAAGTAAGTATTTATATTATATATACATTCGAAATCTATATCTATTTACAGGTAGTCATCAATCAAAAAGGAGGAGAATGTTGAGACTTGGTTTTGATTCATGACACGAAGCTATCACTACGACTTACAGATTTGACGATTGCTACGATAAAAAGAGAATATATACTACAAGGAGACAAGACTTCAAAACCGGTGCATCAATTATATTATATTATTTTAGTTTTGAGTCTTAGGTCAATTTTGTTAAAATCTATCCTGAATTAAAAAAGGTTAAAATTTTCCTAAGATTTTACAGTCTGCATTTTAATCTAATTCAGAAGTCTGAATTATTTTAATTCAGACGTATGAATATCTCTAACTGCTATTTTTTAGAATAGTCACTTTTCTTTACCGAAGAGAAACATTTTCAAAACTAGTGGTTGCACATGTTCTTTTCAATATAACTTTTCATTTATAGTTGCAACTCTTTATACACTATAAATAGATTACAGAATTCAACAAACAATTAACCGAATCTATTTTTAATATTATTGAATTCTTATCTATTCTCCATTTTCAAACTGCACTCAGATTGCTTACATTCTCTGATTGTTGATCACTGTATCTTCCACTATTCTCAAAGCATATCACACTATATATCATAAAGGAGAAGATTATAGGAAGATTATACTTAATTGGCTTATCAGTGTTATTTAAGAACATACTACAGTCAGATACTTTTGTTATTTGTAAAGAAGTCATGTTCTGCTACTCAGGCATGTGAAGTCCTCTTCGGCTGCTGAGGCGAAATCCTGTTCTGCATCTCAGGTCCTTGTTCGGCTGCTCAAGGGTTGTATAGACTTGTTCCTCTGGGTTAATGAGGGTTATTGTTTTAGTGAAATTCCAGAAGGAGTCTGGGAGTGGACGTAGGACGGAGCTTCGAACCGGTATAAAAATCTCTGATGTCATTTACTATACTACTATTATTATTTTCCTCACTAGTTATGTGACGCCCCATCTCTATACCCACGCTAGCCAAGAACATTACGGAGAATGCTGTCAACTAGCACGGAGAATAAGGCTGTTGAGGAGCGACCATCCGTGTAATTGCTTTGCGCGAGCATCGATATGTCAGATAGTATAACATGCATTTCTTTATCAAGAGGGAAATCCGACATACCGACACAAACTCAAAGCTACTACACAGTGGCTATAATATCTTCGAAAACAAATATAAAAATAAACATAACATAAATCAGTCACAGACAATTCATATCACAAAGGCGGAAATAGATATGAATATTACACTAGGAAGTGTAAGAGTAGTGGTCTAAAATGATCCACAATATCACAAAAGAATAGTTACATGAACTACACAAAAGAATAAGTATACATTATGGAATCTATATCTCAAATGTATACAACAAAAACTACTAATCTAAGTAGTTAACCAAAAGTCAGAGAAATCAATCCCAAGAGAGAAGTCAAGCAGAAGTACCTGTAACATCTCGGTCTGACCCGAGTATTATTTAATAAGAAAATAATAAACGGATCAGTCTAACTATAGATATCAGATGAAACGATATAGAATAAGAGATATGACTAAACACATAATAATCACAATTCCAAGCTGTGATATATATAAGTAATTGAAAATCAACGAGAGATTAATCAATATCACCAAATCTACACAAGAATCAAAGAAATGCCATACTCCTTATTTCGTTCATCAAACCACAAATATTGACGATTATATCAATGTCAATCACAAAAGTCAATGACACACAAATTCACCAATGCACAAATATTGACAATAATATCAATGTCAATCACACAAGTCAATGACACACAAATTCACCAATGCACAAATATTGACAATAATATCAATGTCAATCACAAAAGTCAATGACACACAAATTCCAGAATCCAATATGCGAAATCCAGAAATCACAAAAGTCAATGACGCACAAATTCACCAATGCACAAATATTGATAAAAATTATCTATGGAAATCATGAAAATTGGTGAAACACAAATTCTAGAAATCATCTCAAGAAATCCAAAAATCACAAAGGGGGGAGGCCTATCACAAACGGGAGCATAAAGCCCACCAACACGTGTATCACAAACGGAACGCTAATTCCATGGTTGCTAACCATCACAAATTGAGCCGAAGCTCCACAAACGGCCCGAAGACCATGGGTTGCTACCCCACCAAATTGAGTCGAAACTCCACAAAACGGGGTTTAGTCTCCCTCGCAGACAAAGAGACATCGCACAGTGCTAGTCTAAATCACAAAGATGATCATCATGATCAACGAGAAGTGTCAATTACACTAAGTTAGTAAATATATGAGTTTAGCTTCATGTCCCATAACCACTAGCTTAACTTAAATATTTACGAACAAATTGTAGATCTCCACTAGAAAATTGTCACAAGAGATTCAATCGAACAAGTCCAAGAATTAACCGACGAAGTAAACGCAAGCGTTTCATACCACTCGTTTTACTAAGTCGTTTAATTAGATTTCTCATACGAGTGAGGTAAAGGTTTGTATATACTAATAGATTGGAAAACGGTTTTATAAACGAATTTGGTATTAAAATAGTATTGAAATCGTTTGAGGAAAGAGTTTTGATATTTACTACTAGTATAGAAAACCTTTATGTTTTTAAAGTGACAAAACACAAAGAAGATTGTAGGAACAATCAATCACTAAAATTCACATACGAAGATGTGAATAAAAATCCAACGAAACCGATAAAGAATCCATCAAAATGGATACTCAAAAATCCCTAAAAAGGAGTCATCAAAGTCATAACAAATGATAACAAGACATAGGAAACAACACGAATCGATTAAAGTTGGAAACCACACAAAATAGGCGAAATAGGCAAAATAACATCAGGTCGGTCGGCCGGCTACAGAGCTCGGTCGACCGAACCTTGTTTTGAAAAACTTCTCGGGCATCAGGTCGGTCGACCGAACCAGCGGGGTCGGTCGGCCGAACCAGAAACAGAGAAGTGCACAGCACTTTTATTAGCAGGTCGGTCGACCGGACCAGGGGGTCGGTCGGCCGGACCTGATGCCCATAAATTGATGTGCAACCTCCACCAATTCGCAACCGAACGAGCACAGATGCTAGGGAATTAAGCCTAACGGCTACCTGGCCCTATTGGCTCCTCGATGCATCACCAAAAACACATTTGAACCTCAAAGCTATGATTTTTAAGGATTTGGCTTTCAAACACTAAAATTGGAATATTTTCAAAAGCAATCCAAATCAAAAGCAATTGCACAAGAATAAGTGTTAGGAATTCATACCTAACAATCAAAGATAAATATAAGCATAGATGTGAGATAAAAATCTCACCTTTTTACATAATCAAATAAGAAGAAGCTTGAAAGCAAATGGAGAATCAACCTCTCTTCAACACAACCCAAATGAGCTTGAATCTATGCTCAAAACAAGATCATTCCCAAAATTAGGTTTAGGAATTTCTGAAATTGGTAAGAGAATAAGTTGGAGAAGAAGAAGAGAATGCTTACCAATGGGTTCTCTTGAATTTGGAGCTAGGAATTTGAAGTTTCAAAAGGAACTAGGGTTTTGGAGTTTTAATTTCCAATCTCTCCCACCATTAATACTTTAAAAACTGAAAAGAGAAGAGAATTAGGGTGAATGGGGAAGAGTGGCTCAGATTTGAGCATAAGTTAAACATAGGGCTGAGCCCAAACCCAAACCCAAAGTGAAAAGTAGCAAAAATCAACTTTCTCCAAACATATCGAAGCTTATAATCAAAAAGGTCGCAAACGGAATTTTAAACTCAATGGGAGTCGTCCCGAGTCCTAATTCGACCGTATGCAAAAAGTAGTTTTCGGACTAAAATCCGACTAACGATAAAATATTTAAATAAAATATTTAAATATAAAACCGATAAATATACGGGTTGTTACAGACTCCCCTCCTTAAAGAAATTGCGTCCTCGCAATATTTAAGAAGAGAACATAAAGTAACAACCACAAAAGCATATTCAACACAAAAGAAATTTGAAATAAAAGGTTCACCTTAAAGAGCACGGGAAAGCAAGTCCAGATGTGATTGCTCGATGAATTCCCTAGACTCCAAAGAACAATCCTTAGGATTTGAAGACCATTGAACTTTAACAAGAGGAACATCTTTATTTCGAAGTCGTTTGACTTCCGAAGCAATGATACGAATAGGATGTTGCTCATAAGTTAAATTATGCGAAACTTCAATCTCTTCCACAACACCAGGCTCAAGAACAGAATCGGAATCTCGAAGGCACTTCCGAAGTTGAGAAACGTGAAACACGTCATGGATAGCAGAAAATTGAGCCAGTAATAAAAGGCGATAAGCCATGGAACCAATACTAGATTGGA
This sequence comes from Allium cepa, assembly GCA_030765085.1. Lineage (NCBI taxonomy): Eukaryota > Viridiplantae > Streptophyta > Magnoliopsida > Asparagales > Amaryllidaceae > Allium > Allium cepa. Next base: position 612,773,726 of record CM060934.1, read on the forward strand.
AGCTATTATTATAGGAAAATTCAACAAGTGAAATATGATCTTCCCAACTTCCACCAAAATCAAGAACACAAGCACGAAGAAGATCTTCAAGAGTTTGATTCACATGCTCGGTTTGTCCATCGGAGTAAGGATGATAAGCGGTGCTAAAATTGAGCTTCGTTCCCAAAGCTTTTTGAAGACTCTTCCAAAATCCACTAGTAAACAATGGATCACGATCGCTAACAATAGAAGTAGGAACTCCATGCAATTTAACAATCTCTTTAACAAGGAGCTTGGCCAAAAGAGGAACGGTTTGGTTAGACCAAACGGGAATAAAATGGGCGGATTTAGTAAGTCTATCAACGATCACCCACAAGCTATCATGACCCGAACGAGAACGGGGAAGGCCATCTATAAAATCCATGGAAATTTGGTCCCACTTCCAAATTGGAATTTCTAAAGGTTGCAATAACCCACCGGGCCTTTGATGTTCGGCCTTAACGAGTTGGCAAGTCATGCAACGCTTAACGAAGTTAGCGATGTCAAGTTTCATTCCCTCCCAATAATAAAGCTTCTTCATATCCGCGTACATTTTACTACTACCGAGATGAATGGTAAATTTAGAATGATGGGAATCTCCCAAAATATCTTTACGAAGATCACCAATATTTGGTACGATAAGTCTACCAAATTTTCGAAGGCCGCCACGAGAATCGATATCAAAGTCCTTCAAACCTTCAATATCAATCTTATCCTTAATATTTTGGCCAAGAAGAGCCAATTCGGGATCTAGCCTTTGAGCTTCAAGAATGCGGTCCAAAAGAGAAGGATGAGCCTCAAGGCAACATAAAACAAATGATGAGCATAAATCGGATACGCGGTCTCAAATCTCACAAGTGGATAAGATCTCGAGATCGTTCCATTCGGATATCATCATAGAAACAACAGCTTGTTGTTTACGGCTAAGAGCATCGGCGACACGATTACCCTTACCGGGAGTATAAAGAATATCAAGATCATATGGTGCAAGAAATTCGAGCCAACGCTGTTGACGCAAATTAAGTTCCTTTTGAGAGAATAAATACTTCAAAGACTTATGATCGGTATAAAGAATAAATTTCTCTCCTAAAAGATAATGATGCCAAATTCCAAAAGTAAAAACAATAGCCGTGAGCACCAGATCATGAGTGGCATATCTAGTCTTGATAAGCTATAATGATTTAGAAGCACAAGAGATAGCACGTTCTCCTTTGCAAGAGAACGGCATCCAAACCAATACGACTAGTATCGGTACAAATAGCAAAGTCTTGGTTCCCCTTCAGGAATTACAAGAATAAGAGTATCGAAAGAAAGAGTTTCTTTTAAATAATCTTCTTTCCCATAAAGTTAAAACTTTCAAAATTACACTTATCTTTATGCAATTATCTTTCTAGAAAAATTTTACGTTTTACAAGTCAATGCATCGTGTATGATTGTCTCATCAAAGCGTTTAGGAAATTCTTATCGATAACGTTGATCAAGCGCATCGACCAGAATTCTTAAAGCACTCAACGGGCAATACAATCACAAAATCATCTTCTATAGGATAAGTAAGTTTCTCAAAAACTTCTAAGAATATTCTTTGTTCGTTTTAAGAACAAAAATCCAATTATACTTATAAATAAATCTTATGAAAAGGATTTGAAAATTTTTAAATTGCTATTTTCATCCAAAATCAATAAATACAAGAATGGAGTCATCGAGATATTCATAGAATATTTGATCTATAAAAGGATGAAACAAGCTGGACAATTTGAATGACATAATAAGTCATTCATAAGAATCATAACGAGTGCGGAATGCGGTAAGTGGAATGCTAATTTCCGCAACTCGTAGCAAACGAAAACCGGTGGTAAAGTCAAACTGAAAAGACCTTAACACCACACAAAAGATTTCTAAGGTGATAATCCTAAGACAAACTCAAAAATACCGGAAAATTTCTCAAACTACATGAATGAGAGAAATAACACTTTCCTTATAAGTGGGCTTAAGGAATAAAATGATGCCATCAAGTTGGAATCAACATCATAAAGGAAAAATAGAAATCTGCTTAACAGATTGAAAATGTTGAAGAGGAATAGTCCACACGGAAAATAGGATATGAGCTTCACAACGATTAAGCCAGTCCTTACAAAAATCAATTCCGAAGCCTAAGTAAAAATATCGGCTCGGAAAGATAAATCACATAAAATAATTTCGACATCAAATAAAAGCGAATTGAGTGTTGCGGATCTACCATCCGGATTCGCAATCCTCAAAGAAGTCAACAAGCCCAAAATATTCAAATAAAAATAATCGACAAGTTCTTTTGATATAAAATAGTGAGTCATATCAAAAAGAACTCAAATAAGAAGATCACGAAATAAAACAATGCCATCAAGGATTGAGTGAAAAGTACCTTGACCAAGAGAAGAGTTGCTAGGGGCTTGCACAACTTTCAACTTTCCCTCCCTCTTGCTAGGGAGTTTGGGACATGTAGATAAGTAATGACCCGAGCCTTTGCAATAGCGGCAATAGAGGGGTTTCAGGCACTTAATTACATAATGGTCCGTGGAACCACAATTGTAGCATCGTTAATGACTTGGGGTAGGAGTCTTAGCTACCGAAGTTTCTTGTTCCACCTTCTTCTTGCTTTGAAGTATGGGGCAGACAGAAATATGGTGACCTGTATTTTTGCAATAGCGACAAAAGAGTGGCTCCGGACACTCCTTTGCATAGTGGTCCTTAGAATTACAATTGTAGAATCCTCCACGATAAGGGATTGGAGTCCTTGCTATAAAAGTAGTTTGCTTCACTCTCTTATTGGGATTAAGGCTCTTGAACTTCATATGCCTCTTCTTGGAAGTCCCAATATCACAAACACTTCCTTTACCAACCTCTCCATGAAGAAGAGTAACATCCACAAGCTGATTGAAAGAAACTTCAAGTTTCAAAGGTAGAACCATTTCGGGGTTCTTACTCAAAGCATAGATAAACTCTTGATTCTTTACAAGATCCAAAAGTTGTTGGGCAGACATGAATGCGCCATCCAGAGAAGGGCTACTGGATTGACCAGCGCTAGGACCGCTAGAACTAACCATTTCTCTTCTTTAAGAAAGAAAGAAAGAAGAGGAAATAGTTATTCTCAAAATAAATTTCAATCAAACTTGATTGATAAAACAAGGAATCATAAAGAAAATAGGATGAATCGGTACGAAGACTTGAATTAAAACCTAAAGCACGACTCCTAAGAAAGACTTAGGACGATGATCCTTGTTATATTATTCTACATTGTTCCGAAGTTTGGCTCTGATACCAAGCTGTGACACCCCACCTCTATACCCACGCTAGCCAAGAACATTACGGAGAATGCTGTCAACTAGCACGGAGAATAAGGCTGTTGAGGAGCGACCATCCATGTAATTGCTTTGCGCGAGCATCGATATGTCAGATAGTATAACATGCATTTCTTTATCAAGAGGGAAATCCGACACACCGACACAAACTCAAAGCTACTACACAGTGGCTATAATATCTTCGGAAACAAATATAGAAATAAACATAACATAAATCAGTCACAGACAATTCATATCACAAAGGCGGAAATAGATATGAATATTACACTAGGAAGTGTACATCAGAGTAGTGGTCAAAAAAGATCCACAATATCACAAAAGAATAGTTACATGAACTACACAAAAGAATAAGTATACATTATGGAGTCTATATCTCAAATGTATACAACAAAAATTACTAATTTAAGTAGTTAACCAAAAGTCAGAGAAATCAATCCCAAGAGAGAAGTCAAGCAGAAGCACCTGTAACATCTCGGTCCGACCCGAGTATTATTTAATAAGAAAATAATAAACGGATCAGTCTAACTATAGATATCAGATGAAACGATATAGAATAAGAGATATGACTAAACACATAATAATCACAATTCCAAGCTGTGATATATATAAGTAATTGAAAATCAACGAGAGATTAATCAATATCACCAAATCTACACAAGAATCAAAGAAATACCATACTCCTTATTTCGTTCATCAAACCACAAATATTGACGATTATATCAATGTCAATCACAAAAGTCAATGACACACAAATTCACCAATGCACAAGTATTGACAATAATATCAATGTCAATCACACAAGTCAATGACATACAAATTCACCAATGCACAAATATTGACAATAATATCAATGTCAATCACAAAAGTCAATGACACACAAATTCCAGAATTCAATATGCGAAATCCAGAAATCACAAAAGTCAATGACGCACAAATTCACCAATGCACAAATATTGATAAAACTTATCAATGGAAATCACAAAAATTGGTGAAACACAAATTCTAGAAATCATCTCAAGAAATCCAGAAATCACAAAGGGGGGAGGCCTATCACAAACGGGAGCATAAAGCCCACCAACATGTGTATCACAAACGGAACGTTAACTCCATGGTTGCTAACCATCACAAATTGAGCCGAAGCTCCACAAACGGCCCGAAGACCATGGGTTGCTACCCCACCAAATTGAGTCGAAACTCCACAAAACGGGGTTTAGTCTCCCTCGCAGACAAAGAGACATCGCACATTGCTAGTCTAAATCACAAAGATGATCATCATGATCAAAGAGAAGTGTCAATTACACTAAGTTAGTAAATATATGAGTTTAGCTTCATGTCCCATAACCACTAGCTTAACTTAAATATTTACGAACAAATTGTAGATCTCCACTAGAAAATTGTCACAAGAGATTCAATCGAACAAGTCCAAGAATTAACCGACGAAGTAAACGCAAGCGTTTCATACCACTCGTTTTACTAAGTCGTTTAATTAGATTTCTCATACGAGTGAGGTAAAGGTTTGTATATACTAATAGATTGGAAAACGGTTTTATAAACGAATTTGGTATTAAAATAGTATTGAAATCGTTTGAGGAAAGAGTTTTGATATTTACTACTAGTATAGAAAACCTTTATCTTTTTAAAGTGACAAAACACAAAGAAGATTGTAGGAACAATCAATCACTAAAATTCACATACGAAGATGTGAATAAAAATCCAACGAAACCGATAAAGAATCCATCAAAATGGATACTCAAAAATCCCTAAAAAGGAGTCATCAAAGTCATAACAAACAATAACAAGACATAGGAAACAACACGAATCGATTAAAGTTGGAAACCACACAAAATAGGCGAAATAGGAAAAATAACATCAGGTCGGTCGGCCGGCTACAGAGCTCGGTCGACCGAACCTTGTTTAGAAAAACTTCTCGCGCATCAGGTCGGTCGACCGAACCAGCGGGGTCGGTCGGCCGAACCAGCGGGGTCGGTCGGCCGAACCAGCGGGGTCGGTCGGCCGAACCAGAAACAGAGAAGTGCACTGCACTTTTATTAGCAGGTCGGTCGACCGGACCAGGGGGTCGGTCGGCCGAACCTGATGCTCTGCAAATTGATGCCCATAAATTGATGTGCAACCTCCACCAATTCGCAACCGAACGAGCACGGACGCTAGGGAATTAAGCCTAACGGCTACCCGGCCCTATTGGCTCCTCGATGCATCACCAAAAACACATTTGAACCTCAAAGCTATGATTTTTAAGGATTTGGCTTTCAAACACTAAAATTGGAATATTCTCAAAATCAATCCAAATCAAAAGCAATTGCACAAGAATAAGTGTTAGGAATTCATACCTAACAATCGAAGATAAATATAAGCATAGATGTGAGATAAAAATCTCACCTTTTTACAAAATCAAACAAGAAGAAGCTTGAAAGCAAATGGAGAATCAACCTCTCTTCAACACAACCCAAATGAGCTTGAATCTATGCTCAAAACAAGATCATTCCCAAAATTAGGTTTAGGAATTTCTGAAATTGGTAAGAGAATAAGTTGGAGAAGAAGAAGAGAATGCTTACCAATGGGTTCTCTTGAATTTGGAGCTAGGAATTTGAAGTTGCAAAAGGAACTAGGGTTTTGGAGTTTTAATTTCCAATCTCTCCCACCATTAATACTTTAAAAACTGAAAAGAGAAAAGAATGAGGGTGAATGGGGAAGAGTGGCTCAGATTTGAGCATAAGTTAAACATAGGGCTGAGCCCAAACCCAAAATGAAAAGTAGCAAAAATCAACTTTCTCCAAACATATCGAAGCTTGTACTCAAAAAGGTCGTAAACGGCATTTTAAACTCAATGGGAGTGGTCCTGAGTCCTAATTCGACCGTATGCAAAAAGTAGCTTTTCGGACTAAAATCCGACTAACGATAAAATATTTAAATAAAATATTTAAATATAAAACCGATAAATATGCGGGTTGTTACAAGTTATTTTCATACTCATATTCGGCATCAGTAGATAACTTAGTTTATATCGCATTGCCACTTTATTTACATTGCTTATAACTGTTGGCCATTTCGATCCTATAACATAGCAGTCACTTTCAATTGGTATCAAAGCATAGTGATTTTTATAATCCTGGTTCCTTCGTACCAGTCATCGAATAAAGGTATTAAATGGTTAATTAACATTCAAATAATTTGTTTCTTTTCTTTTATCTTGGAAAAACTTAAATATGATATTTTAGAGCATTCAGGCTTTTCTTTCGATCCGTTCCACCCCTCGTCTAAAAGATAAAGTGAAGGCTATGTAAGTTTAGGGCACTGGTTGCTCCATTCCTAAACTTAGTTACACATCTTGTTTTACCGTTTAGCTCTCATAGACGGGACAAATGTACTTTTCATTTCCGCATACTCAGTTATTAGCTTTAATTTGGAATTGATTATTAGATTCCAGATTATCTTTTAAACTCTTAATTTTCTATTTAAAAACATTAATAATTGATCCTAGGAAATATCGTTACGTTTAAACTCATATTCAAAAGGTTATTGAATTCGCAGCATGAAAGTAATGTGGAAAGTACTATATAAGCTCATTTGATTTAAAATTTAATATTTGAAAATTCATATTTTCCATTCTAAATATCTTTTAAATTATTTTTTTAGATTTATTAAATTTATTCCACCTTTTTCCATAATTAAAAAGGTTCATTTAATCTGATTTCCCGTTATGGTCACTTAACTGCATTAGCGCGATTTTCCCAGAAAATTGTTTTGGACATAATTCAAAATCTACTTAATGACATGTTTATTTTCTTTCTTTATGGAAAACTATTATCATTGTGGACCAAAAAAAAATATTTCAATGAAATCCGACTTACAAATCATTCTCTACGCTAATTTGAAGTTATGGGTCGTAATTTACAAACTGCCGCTACGCGACGAGCTCGATTTTGACAAATTTTGTGAATTGCTTGGAACTTGTCCGAAACATTTCAAATTTGTTAAAAACATTTTTAAATTATTTTAACTCGTTTAAAACAATATTTCGTCATTTCAAACTCATTTTTTTCATTTAATTTCACATTATATTATTATAATATCATTTTCAATCTTTTTAAAAAAATTGAAATTATTAAGAGGCTAAATAATTTCCATACACGTATTTCTATGGATTCAAATTCTTATTAAATTAATTGTGGTTAATTTCTAATCATTTCTCTTACCATTTATCAAACAAGTTATCAACCACATAAACAATCATATAATCAACCAATTTTGCATCCAAGTTATCAAATATTCAAACAATTTATTCAAGAGTTTTAATGGACATATTAAAATAGTTATAAGAATTATTTAAATAAACATTGAGTACTCACAATTAGTTCCACTTCTTCATTCTTTTATGTAGGTTCCCGAATCGATTTCGGCAGCACTTCCTTCTCTTTTTCTCGCTTCGGAGCTCCTTGAACTTGCTCCTCCTTCTTGATGTGCTCGGCCTTGACCTTGGGGGAGGCTATATTACTCATGGCCTAATCTAGGGGGAGGTGGTTGGCTTGGGTTTTGAGGTGGAAGGGGGTGGTCGTAGGCAGAAAGGAGGAAGAGAGTGGTTTTGAAGTGATTTTGGTAAAGTTTTTATGAATTCTTCTCTTTATATATTTTTTTGGAAATATTTTGCCATTATTTAATTAAGGAAAGAAGCCATTAAAGAGTGAAAGAAAGCTTAAAAAGAAGAAGTTGTGGAAAAAAAGTGAGAAAGTGGATGCTTATTTATATAAAAAGTTTTGGATTAAAATACTATTATGTAAATGACCAAAATACCCTTGCTTGTAAATAAAGTAATATTTTTTTTTCAACACTTACCGTCATCATTTCAAATAATATTTTATGTCACTTTCACTTAAGGAGTAAGGAAAGTAAAGAAATAATTATGTGTGGTTTGATTTGACATGTTTTGAAATTTTGTGCTTACTTTTTCTTAATAAAATTCTAGAATTTTCTAAGTATGTTTAGTAAAAGTAAACTTGATTAATGAATTAATTGATACTTACACTATTTGAATATTTGTTCCTATATAAGAAAATAAAGGAGCGACAACGTTGTGACAATTTTCAATCGACAAAACGTTGATTTTCGACAAAATATTTTACGGTCACATTTTGACGTTTTAGTTAAACTATTTACTTATGTAAACCAAATTTAAAAACAAATTTGTATAATTTTATTTAAAAATATAAACACTCATAAATAAATTAAAATGATTTATTTAACCATTGAAACATACTTTTCTGAAATCAGATTTTGTCACTTTTGTCGATACAGACAGATGTTACTTTTTTGTGTATACTTCTCTTCCCAAATCCTATCTAATTTTGTTTGAATCATACAACCTTACCTAATTTATATTTAAAATCACTTTAAATAGTATATTTTAAAGTGGTCAAATTTTGAGTCGTTACATTTTGCTTGGAAATTTACTTCATAAGACATTAGATTTCCTATCAACTCTTCCTGTTTAATGGTTGAAATGTCTTAGCTTCTTCGATCGCTAAGACTTTTCGTTCCCACTCATCCGTTAAAGAGTTGAGGATCTTAAAACGATATCAAAATCTGAATATTTTTCTCCTAATGCTAAGAGAGAATGGTATATATCTTGGAATCTAGAGTACATTTCATTTATTGTTTCATCTTGCTTCATTTTGAAATTCCGGAACTGATTCTTAAGCATAGATATCTTACTCTGCTTTACTTTTTTAGTACCTTTATGTGTAATTTTAAGTGTATGCCAAATTTCATAAGCAGTATTATACGTGCTAACTTTATTAAACTCATTTTTTGTCTAATGCGCAAAATAACATATTCATAGTTTTGGCATTTCAATAGCATCTAATTTAGTGTGTTAGACCATTGTGAATATTCAATAGTAGGTATGTTATATTTTTCTTGAGTAATATCCAGGTTTCATAACGATTGGCTTTCATATAAATCGCCATTCCAGTAGACCAATAGTTATAGTTTAACCCGTTAAATAGTGGCGGTCATGCAGTAGACTGACCTTCAAAGAAACTTGTGCTAGTGTTGTTTTCCATATTACTAAAATATCAGATAACCGTGTTATGGTTATAAGATGACCTACTTTGATACCAAATGAAATGTTTTATTGACTTTGCATGCTCTTGTTACAACATAGATTTTGTTAAATGAAATACACCTTCCTATAATCTTTTTCTCAAGTATGATTTGTACATTTGTGTGTACATGAAGATAAGGAAGAAATATATTGCTTTAGAAATGGAGAATTGAAAGTGTGATTGCACAAACTTAAAGCAATAAGAGATTCTAAAATTCAAAGAGTAAAGAATAGAAAATTAAGTAAGTTAAGTTCTTTGATCGTGAATTGGGAATGTATTCATAGAGAATATAGATTGCAACTCTTGGTTAAGAGTTATGTTCAATGGTAATCGTTGCAACTCTTCATGGAAGAGATTCCTCTTCACAAAGAGTGGTGTCTTTTTAGAAAATTTGAAAATATGATAGTTGGAAAATTTCAGTTGACTGAATATTCATAGTTAGTCGACTGAATTAAAACATAGAAAAAATAGTACAAAAATATTCGTATTCGGTCAATTGAAATTTGATTTAGTCGACTGAATATTTTGTAAAGTCGGTTCTTTGAATATTTAGTCCACTAATAGTAATTTAATATATATATATATGTGTGTGTGTGTGTGTGTGTGTGTGTGTGTGACGCCCCACCTCTATACCCACGCTAGCCAAGAACACTACGGAGTAATGCTGTCAACTAGCACGGAGAATAAGGCTGTTGAGGAGCAACCATCTATGTAATTTCTTTGTGTGAGCACCGATATGTCAGATAGTAAAGCATATTTCATTTAAGGAGGAAATCTGACATACCGATACAAACTCAAAGCTATGACACAGTGGCTATATATAATCTTCGGAAACAAATATAGAAATAGACATAACATAAATCAGTCACAGGAAATTCATATCACAAAGGCGGAAATAGATATGAATATTACACATAAAAGTGTATATCAGAGTAGTGGTCAAACATGATCCATAATAACACAAAAGAATAGATACAAGTGCTAGACAAAAGAATATGTATACATCAAGGAGTCTATATCTCAAATGTATACAACAAAACTACTAGACTAAAGCAGTTAAGCAAAAGTCAGAAGATGGTTCCAGATAGAAAGTCATGAGGAAGCACCTGCAATATCTCAGTCTGACCCGAGTAATATTTAAGAAGAAAATAATAAACGGATCAGTCTAGCTATAATTATCAGATAAAATGAGATATAAGAAGAGATGCAATAAAAACGTAAGATAACCAGAAATGTCATACTGCGACAAGTATACATAAGAAAATCAACAAAGGAAAATCATACAAATATCTCACGAATCTCATAGCATAAAAAGAATGTCATATTCTTTATTTAATTCACCAAGCCACAAAAAAATGACATACATATCAATGTCAATTGTAAAAGTTGGTGAAACATAAATTCCAGAAATCAATAATTAGAAATCTAGAAATCACAAGAAAAGGATGGCCAATCCCTTAAAAATGAGCCGGAGCTCCTCCTGACAGGGTATAGTCCCCCATTGCGGACTTTGAGCCGAAGCTCCTCCTGGTGAGCCGAAGCTCCTCATGACAGGGTATAGTCCCCCATTGCGGACTTTGAGCCGAAGCTCCTTCTGGTGATCCACCAATTCCTCCTGACAGGTTATAGTCCCCCATTGCGGACTTTGAGCCGAAGCTCCTCCTGGTGATCCACCAATTCCTCCTGACAGGATATAGTCCCCCATTGCGGACTTTGAGCCGAAGCTCCTCCTCGTGAGCCGAAGCTCAATAAAAAATGAGGTACAGTCCTTCACGTGGACAAAGAGACATCGCACAATTGATAGTCTAAATCACAAAATGATCATCATCGATCATCAAGAAGTGTCAATTACAGTAAGCTAGTAAATATATGAGCTTAGCTTCATGTCCCATAACCACTAGCTTAACTTAAATATTTACGAACAAATTGTAGATCTCCACTAGAAAATTGTCACAAGAGATTCAATCGAACAAGTCCAAGAATTAACCGACGAAGTAAACGCAAGCGTTTCATACCACTTGTTTTACTAAGTCGTTTAATTAGATTTCTCATACGAGTGAGGTAAAGGTTTGTATATACTAATAGATTGGAAATCGGTTTGAGAAAACGAGCTTTGTTATAAAATAGTGTTGAAATCATTTGAAGAAAGAGTTTTGATATTTACTACTAGTATAGAAAACCTTTATATTTTAAAGTGACAAATCATAGAAGTGATTGTAGAAATAATCAATCATAAAAATTCACATTCGAAGACGAGAATAAAATCCAAAGAAACCGATAAAGAATCCACCGAAATAGATATCCAAAAATCCATAAAATCGACCGAGAAGCCCAAGATAGTTTGTCTCGAAGAATGGTCAACTCAGCATCTCAACAAAGCAAGTTCTGTTAAATGTTTTTCAGATAAGATCCCCTACGGAGGGGGGGTCCAGGGGGTAGCAACCCCCCAAGGTGGGGGTGCGGGGGCAACCCCACCGCTACGGGGTTCGAGCTGCCCGGTCAGGTTGCGGGGGTCCAGGAGGCAACGCCCCGTCCAAAATGGTACGCCCTAGTGAAGACCTAAAGGAGGATAGGATCGAGCGACCTCGATAATAAATGATAACAACAAATAGGATCATCACGAATCGATTTAAATTGAAAATTCAATCCAAAAAGGCAAACTGGGCTGAAACAGCAGGTTCAGTCGACTGAACAGAATTTTCAGTCGACTGACCCTGTACCTGGAAATTTTCCAGGTTCAGGAAACTTTCTGTTTCCAAATTCAGTCGACTGAACAGAGGATTTAGTCGACTGAATCATGCCTGGAAACTTTCGGGTTCCAGGTTCAGTCGACTGAACAGGCTTTTCAGTCGACTGAATCTTGCCTGGGCTGTTTTTTAGCCTATCTAAATGAAGAGCAAACTCTTCCAAAATGCAACCGGACGAACATTGGCTCTAAGGGTTTATGCCAATCGGCAACCCGGCCCTATATGCTCCTAGATGCATCATCCAAAGCATGATCAAACATCCATAAAAGGATTTTCACACAAATTTGAGTTAAAAACCCAAAAATTGGAATATTCACAAAACCAATCCAAATAAAAAGCAAATTCACATGAAGAGGTGTTAGTAATTCATACCTAACCACCAAAGATAATTATAGTCATAGATGTGAGATAAAAATCTCACCTTTGAACCCAAATCAATGAAGGAGAAGCTTTTAAAACAAGCCAAGATCAATTCCTCTTCAATAACAACTCAAGAAGCTTCAATTTAAGCTTACAAGTAAAATATTTCCTATGTTAGGTTTAGGAATTTCTGAAATGGAATGGAGAAAGAGTTGGAGAAGATGAAGAGGATGCTTACCAATGGGTTCTCTTAGAATTTGGAGCTAGATCTTGGATTTTGCAAATGAACTAGGGTTTTGGATTTCTATTTCCCATTCTCTTCCACTATTTTTGCTTTAGAACTGAAAAGAGGAGGAAGTGAGAGTGAATGGGGAGAAGTGGTTCAGATTTGGGTATAAAGGGCTGAACCCAAACCCAAACCCAAAGTGAAAAAGGTCAAATTTTTGGCTAGCTCCAAACATATCAATGTTTATACTCAAAAAGGTTGCAAACGGCATTTTGAACTCAATGGGAGGGGTCTCGAGTCCTAATTTGACTGTTTGCAAAAAGTAGCTTTTCAGACCAAAATCCGACGAACGATAAAATATTTAAATAAAATATTTAAATATACAATTGATAAATATGCGGGTTGTTATAATATATATGCATGTACATAGGTTCAGTCGACTGAGTGGGTTAGTGTAGTCGACTTATCTGGAAGTTTCATGCATATAAAAGCTTATTTTTGAAAATAAAAATTTTCATGCTTTTCTGTGTTTGTGAACTACTTGAGGATAGATTTTAACATAGTTAAAACTAAACTTTGACTCTAAACAACATATATATGAACCATACTTCATATTGCTGAGTTCGGTCTTCGTAGTTCTTCATTGCAGATTCATGAATCTACATGTCGGTTGAATTTCTTGTCATTAATCAAAACATAAGATCCAACATGAGTGAGAGCGGTAGCCTGGAGGGAGAGATGGAGTAAGTAAAAAGTTTAAAACTTAAACTATATTAATTTAATTAAATTATTGATTATCGTTACGTTTAAAAATGTACGACTCAAAAGGTCGGTTTCCCACAAAACGAATTATGTTGGATTCAAATCGTCAAACACTGCATTATAGAGTTAGATTAGATTGATTTGGAGCTCATAGGATTTTTTGTTAAAATTAAACGTCCATTTAATTTTAATCTAAACGGAATGCTGAAACGACAACAGGAATCAAAGTGAGTAAAACTCGCTCTTTCAAACCTGCTTATATTTTTATATAAGTGAGATTATTTTTATTATGTCGTTTTGATGAATGTTAGATGTTTATGTGTGTTTGTATATTGGATGTTTGGATGTCATGCTACAGCAGTTAATAGTTGGATATATTCCTACCGATGGGAGCAGATCAGACCCTATACGTTTCCATGTATGAGCGAATGACCCTTTGTACGCGTGTCTGCATCAAAACAGACACTGTACAGATTTTCTCATAGTATATTTGGTGTGGGTGACAGATTGGAGGGATACAATAAGATTCCTCACTATGGTTGATGTTTATTTACACATATTGTTATATATTCCGTGTTAGGTGATATTTGATGTGATGGATGCCATGCTTGCTATTACTGATGTGAATTCCCTTATTTAGTACTTTTGCAGCATCGAGCCATATTTCTGGAAATTAAAAATATTAAAATGATGATTTCAATTTAAAAAGGATTTTCAAAGTGATTTTGAAAATATATATACATTTTAATAATTTTTGAATTGTTAAAAAAGGAATTTATCTTAAATGAATAAAAAGTTAAAATTTTTATGTTATAAAAATTAGGGATTTGTGAAATATACTTAAATATGATTTTTGAAATACAAAGTTAACAATTTTGTAAAATAAGTTAAACTGAGAATTTCGAACTTATTATAAATGGTTCACGTATAAGATTTATAAAATTGATATTTTATAAATGACAGCAATGAAATTACAGACGAATTTTATAAGTGTTAAAATGAAAGTTTATAAAGGAATGCTATTAATAAAGAGATTTAATGAGGTTAGTGAGGTTCGTGCATGATAGGCGGTTCTCGCTTTGTGAACAGTGATGAAGCTTAAACTCTTACCCCTACATGTCCCTGAGATTGAGTATCGAAGGGTTGGATGATAGCCGAGAGGCTTACCGTAAAAGCAAATCTAAGGTACCACTTGTAGTCACCTCCATGTTGAAAAGTAGGAGTGCCCCCATGTTGAAGAGTAGGGGGGATAGTTAAAAAGCTTACTGAGGCGGGCCCCATAAACCCGTTCGTCACATCTTGTATCAGAGCTTTGGGTTTAGCGATAAACCTTGGCTTTGATGGATGCTCATTATAGATATGGTTAGTAATACCATAGAATGAGTCTGACTGGGTGTGTGTGCATGCGTGAGTGCATAATTATTAGTGATATAAAAATGTTTTATATTAGGTTGTTTGTTTTGTTAAGTTTGAATTTTGGGTTCTGGTCAATGCGTCTAGCTAACATCATCGGTTGGGATTCCAAAACACTTGAGCAACCAAACTGACATAATATTATTTTTGAAAATTGGTAAATGAAATAATCTTACCTTAATTATATTTTATATATAAAGGAATAATAATTTTCCAAAAGTTATTATAGTTATGTATGGTATGTTGGCTGGATTTAAAATACAATATTAATAAAGTTATTTATTGTAATCTAAACAAAAATAAGCAATTGTAAAATAAGCTATGTAAATTGAAAGTGAATTTATAAACAGTAATGATTATAATTACAATAATCAACAATTGTGAAATGAACTTATATAAGAAAGGTGAAATAAGAGAAATTATATCAATATAGATTTATAAATGTGATTTATGAAATAAAAGGATTTAAAAGAATATAAATGTGACGATCCACAAATCTGTACCCTTTGCATCGACAGTAAACAACACATGTCCGACCCAAAAAGCACAGACTGACAGAAAGTCAAGAGAAAAAAAAGAAAAGAGAAGAAGAGAAGAAAGAGAGAAGATAGAACCAAACAGAACAATACAGAATCTCACATCGCCGTGGAAAACACATAATATCGTATCAATAATATTTACAAAATAGAAACTGTATATACATACATCAATCACAGTACAACAATCAATCGATAATTATCAGCCTGAACAGTTATAATAACCTATCTTCATGATTGCGGATAATATACAACAACTAAGCACAACAGATAATTAATAATGAAAATAGATACGTGTATACAAAATAAAGATCTCCAGCTTTTCTGCTGAAGCTCCAAAAGCACCAAATCTGAACCTGTAAATATACTCGGTCTGACCCGAGCATTGAAAGGGAAGAACGTCCGGATCAGTCTGGTAAACCAGTGTAAATTACCAAATTTTTCCTTCATCAAAACAAAAGTATCTCATAAGACACGCCCACACATAAATACGGGCATGTTTTTACCTAACGATCACTAAAACATTTCATATCAAATTCATCTTATATTATACTAGTGTCTAGTATACAAATAATATTCAAAATAGCCGAAATTGTTACCATTATTAAATTCTAGCATACTAGGCTCTACAAATAAAATGGCAGGTACATAGTGGAGTTTGGATTTCCATACAAATGATCAGGTGAAGGGACTACCTTCCGATGGGTACACCTCTAGATGGATGTCACAAGGCATAGAATATCTGCCCTCTACCAACAAAAGATCGGCCCACCTCTATAACTAGATGGCACCAAATAAGTCATCCTCTGGTTGTTACCGACCTTTACCGAGGGCCCTCATACCATACAAACCACAAAAATCAGATACATGATGTCATAGCATGTAAAGATATATCTAGAAGAGGATGATCATACCCTACTTGGGAGAGACCCACTTAGCCCTGATGCATCTAACCATGTTTTGGTCATTTTCGGTTGATGAGGCCTGAGGTAACGATTACCTTTCACAAATCACAATCACATGACTTTGAATGCCACATGGCCATTTCCTTTGACTACTAATTTCTTTCCACAAAAATATAACTATTGAGCTCATACGTCTCAAGGAGGGTGTAAAGCTAAGAGAAGTTGCCTTCTCAGCCACCACTGATGTACGTTTACAAAACCCAATGTGCATAATCTTTAGAAATACAATGTCAGACAAATATCCATAAAAAATTTCCAGGAACAGGAAAAAACTAAGGTACTTTCCTACCATATCCTGTCGGGAAATCCATAGGATTAGTAGCGAATAGTCCTTGCATTGGATATTTGATAATGAAGAGACCACTGCTACTATATGTATATTTGGAATTTAACCCCAAACGATCAACAAGCAGTCCCCCACTATGAAAATCTTAGATATCAATATCATCAATAACCAGCACAATCAAACGCATATACACTGGTCTGAAGTGGTTTTCAGATAAATCTAATCCTGATCTCTTCACACCAACAACGCAAAAGCGTTTCTCAACCTCACATAGAAACTAAGTCTCATAGACTTAACATGTCTCCAACTTTCAACCTGATATCCTTCGGGCCAAGAAAGAAGCTCGATAGAATGAAGTAATACTCCACACTATACGAATCAACATCCTCAACACAAAACGATAATCAAGCCTACACAGAAGGCTACGTAATAAGTGTACGACTAAATAGTTCCCACATCAAGTCGAGGAATTAAAATGGCCAAATTTGATAGTCGGTTATTTAACTATCAAAGCAACAAAAAAATATCTAGCACCATAAACAATCACTAAGCCCCTTTAATTAATCTTTTATTAATTAAATCATTTGTCAAATATTCACCTCAAATTATCTTAAAAAATATATAATCTCAAAACCACTTCAACTTCTATATTGGAAAACATTTCCATGTACTTATTTAATAATAAGTAATTCACAATTCAATTTATTTTCAACACTTAGAAAATATCCCATATACTTAAATCACAATTAATTATATATTTTATTTCAGGAAAAGATTCTTTCTAAACACATTTATTTAGGTCAAAACGAATGTTGCGTAAAACATCATTACGACAAACCAAAATCTTTAGTATAGGGATTCGAAAATAAGATGATATATAAATCCCATATACTATACAAAACATCTCCTTCCGAAAATCATTTACTATAATAATAGTGTTATAGTCCATCATTTCTATTCTTTTCGAAAACGTCTATTTCAATAATGAATGTTGAAATCTATGGTTCCGATACTTAACACATCTTCAAATCATTTAACTTCATTTAAAATATCACTTTTCAAAACATATCCATTTTATTTAAATATATTATTCACTATCGAAAATCGTGAATATAATTCATTAACCAAATCCAATATTCCTACACATTTATTAAAGGATAATCCACTATCAAAAATCATGGATATAGCTCCTTTTACCAAATTCATTAACTCTACATATTTATTAAAGGATTATCCACTGTCCAAAATCGTGGATATAATACCTTTAATAAACTTACACATTTAACTTATCAAATTCAACTGATTTCGGATTTATAAACAATGTTTATAAATTCACACTTCTATTTTATAAAAACTTCAATTTGTAAAATTCATTTATTTAGCAAATTCCATTTATCTCATTTACATGCCAAAATCCAATTTATTTATGAATCATTTATTTACAAAATCTTTTATAACTTCACAAATTCACAAATCTTATTTGCTTATAAAATCCATTTATAACTTTATTTTAATACTTATAAAACTCCTTTACAACTTCATCACTTTTGATTTATAAAAATTCAATTTTATAAATCTTATATATAAACCATTTGTAATAAATTCAAAAATCTCAACTTAAATTATTTACAAGATAGTTAACTTCATATTTCAAAAATCACATTTCAATTATATTTTACAAAAATCATAATTTTTATAACATAAAAATGATAACATTTATTTGTTAAAAATAAATCAATTTCCTTAATAATTCAAAAATTAATAAAATATCTATTTTCAAAATCACTTGGAAATCCTTTTTAATTTGGAAATCATCACTTTAACATTTTTAAATTACCAAAAATATGGCCCAATGCTGCAACAGCACTAAATGCATGAATGACATCAATCCTGACATCCAAAACATCAAATATCGTATGATAACAGCGTACATATCAATATGAACCAAAAATGGTGAGGAATTCAGTTGGATCCCTCCAATCTATCACCTGAAACAAACATACATATTAGAATATGTGTACAATGTCCGCTTCAAGGCACATGCACGTACAAAGGGTCATCCGCTCATACACGGGAATGTATAGGGTCTCATCTGCTCCAATGGGAAGGAATATATCCGAATACGAATCAATATATATATACACACAATATATCATATCTCATCCAAACAATCATCAATCAGTATAAAATAAATTTATTCTCACTTATATAAAAATATCAGTGACATAGAAAGAGTGAGTTGTACTCACATTGCTTCTAATAGCAGTTGCAATGTTTTAATCTGAATAAAATTAAACCGCCGTTTAATTGTACCCAAAATTTACACTAGCTCCAGTTAAATCCAACCAACTTTAATGTGTAGTGCTCGTCAATACGGACCCAATGCAATTCGTTTCATCAAAAACAGACCTTGTATGAAGAAGTTAAACATTTTTAAAGTTTACACAAATTATGATATAAATTAATTTACATTTTATTTTTAAACCTTAAATTTATCTAGGCCGTTGATTTCAAAACCAAATAATATCGGCCACGCTTCTTTCCTTCTCCCTCCTCAAGCTTTCTAACGCAACCGAACCCATTGCCAATGATACCTCTCTCCTCGCCGCTCCAATCACAATCATCGGGACATTGATCAACTAGCACCATTTGGAAGCCCTTACCCTCACCTACCATCGCCGTGAGCATGGTTGAACTCACTCATGTCGTCGCCTCGTATTTCATGCTCGAACATGCGACGTTCAACGTCAATTGGCCACCGATCCATAGCTTGAAATCCCATCTCGACCATTCATATCGAAGATCTCAATGCCCTCTTCATTTTTGTAGCTGTAGATTTTTCGTAATTGTTGACGGATTGGATGAAATCGGAGGAAGAAAATTGGAAGATATTGGCCATTGAACGAATAAGTGGCGGCTTGCCCAAGATGAATTAGGGTTTAGTGAAAAATGAAAAATTAATGTCCTTTTATAGAAAATTCTTACGACGCTATTCACTCAAAAAAATTTCAAACTCCAATCGAAGTGGGCCTCTTGGCATTTATAATATTTTTACCCCTATTCCAAACGTATTGGAATATATATCGAAAGGCAATTCGATCGTATTTGGAAGATAGGTTTTCGAATCGACTATTTAAATTTAAAATTTGCTTAAATAGATTTCTACGCGTTTTAGCTTACCACGGACAAATCATAAATCCGATAGACACGAAATTTGAAATCTTACAATAATATAACATTACGGATCCAATGAAACTACTTTCATCGAA
The DNA here is from genome assembly GCA_030765085.1 of Allium cepa. Classification (NCBI taxonomy): domain Eukaryota; kingdom Viridiplantae; phylum Streptophyta; class Magnoliopsida; order Asparagales; family Amaryllidaceae; genus Allium; species Allium cepa. Next base: position 612,793,762 of record CM060934.1, read on the forward strand.
ATCCAAGACAGTGTGAAAAATGACTATTTTTACTCCTTAATTAAATACTAAAATATTCAATTTCTGTAAATTAACTTTTATTCCAATTTTAAAAGTTTACCAACATCATTCTAATTAAAATAGAATTTAATTCAACTTCACAAATCATTTCTATTCACATTAAATCCAAATTTCAATTATTTCTGCAATTTTAAATATTAAATTAACAATTTAATTATCCAATTAAACCTTTATATTCGAAATATACTTTATTCTGCTTATAAAATAACTCTTGAATATTTAAAATAAATTAACTATACGAATTTCAAATAACTGAAATTCTGGATCGTTACAATAAAAGCACCGAATTCACTACAATCGTTGGGAAATAATAAGGATGGTGACTGCAGTATCACCAGTATTCATTTTCGAGTTTCAAAGTGATGGATTTGCTACCTTATTAATTTATTGATGAATTTTTGTTTTGATAAAACAAGTTTTGAATTATCTAAATTATGATTTGATAAATATATAGAAAATGAGTTTTGAACTTATAAATTGAAAATGGTATGGTTAAGAAAAGAAAATGTGAAATTGATATATGAAATTAAAACTTTAACTTAAGTAAAAGTTAAATAAAATTGAGTTAGTATAATGAACTATATGAATTGAAGTTAACTAAGGAAAAGTTAAAAAAATCAAATGGAATTTGAAATGAATTAGATAGATATTTGGAGTGGATCAAATAAAATTAGATATAAACTTGAGTGGTAAAGTGATTGTATAACCATGAATTGAAAGTAAATATTTATGAAATTGTAAATAAATAAGATGTATAACTTATAAAATGAGAAAATATAAAGTAAAACCAAATATTAAAATGATTAAATAATTTTGTTAAGCAAAACAAAATCTGAATTTGAATGGTTAAATGAAATTTGACTTAAGTAAAAGTTAAATAAAATGACTTTAGAAATGAAATTTAAGTTAAGTTAAATAAAATGTTATTTGAAAAAAATTGAATATAACTGAAGTTGTGAATTGATAGTAAACATAAAAATGTTAAAATGAACTCAAGTAAATAATATGTATATAATGCTTATGAAATGTTATTAGTATTATAAGAAATATACTAAGTAAATAATGATTGAATGATAATAAATAAATGTAAGTCAATTGAATGTTAGTTAGTTGAATATAAACTAATTAAATAGGAATCAAAATGAATGTAAGTGAATGAATGAAAAAAATGAGAATGAATATTAATAATAATGAATGTAAGTAACATTAATGTGAACAATTGAATTTGATTGGAATTGAATGAAAATGAATTGTATGAAAATGGATTGAATGTTAATTAGTTGAATGTAAACTAATTGGATGAAAACTAAATGGTAAATGGATGTTATTTGTCTGTTGATTTCTTATGTTGCATGTGCTCATATGATAATTGTATTAGCTATGTTGTATATTGATATTATTTCTATATACATGTTCTCATTGGTTTCTTGAGTGTTTAGTAGGCACGGATGGCGTATGCTTCGCATTTGGAGCTTGCTGTCGTGCTATATTTCTTATATATACTCGCTAATAATACATAAGGTACATATCTCAGATTACGTATTGTACTTTTACACATTTTCCCCCCGGGATGCCTCATCATTGAGATGAGATGTATATTTGTGATATTATATATATTGTGATTTTTTACGACAGAACCGCGCAAAGGAGATTCTGGTGAAATTTTCTATAAATTTAAGGCTTTAGAAAAAAATTTGAGAAAATAAAAATTTTTACAAAAATTATGATTTTGAATTATAAGTTGAAATGATATTGATTGATTTTTGGAATCGTATTAGTTAATAACTAAGAATGAATTTGGAAACTTAGAAAAGTTTTTATAAAAGGTTGCAAATAATTGATTTTGGAAAGTTAAACACTTAAAAGAATTTGGTAATACATTTCAACTAGTTTGTTTTGAAAGTTAATGGAGTTGTAGCATTTTTCTTACTTATTAATTTCGAGGTTGAAATTCTTTTAGGAGGAGAGTATGTAACGACCCAGCTTTTCAGTCGTTCGAATTTGAAATATTTATTTCAATTTAAATATTCAAAAGTAAATTTATAAGTTAAGTAACTTATATTTCAAATATAACGATTTATTTGATAACTAAATTGTTTAATTTAATATTTGAACTTGTGAAAATAATTGAAAAGAGAATTTAATTTAAATGAAAATGATTTATTAAGTTAATATAAATTCTACTTGAATTAGAATGAAGTCAGTAAACTTTTAAAATAGAATTAAAAGTGAATAAATAGAAAATTTTATAATTTAAATAAACGAGTAAAAATAACTATTCGGGATACTGTCTCAGAATTGGACAAAACCAGCTTCATTGGATCTATAACAGTATATTATAATAGGATTCCAAATTTTGTAGCGATTGGACTTACCATTTGATCGTGCCAATTAAAAACGCATAGAAATTTATTTAAGTAATTTTAATTAAAATAATTCGATTCGAAAACATATCTTCCAAATATGATGGAATTGGCTCCCGATATATATTCCATTATTTTTGGAATAGGGGTAAACCATTAGAAACGCCAAGCTACACTCTTCGATTGGAGTTTGGAAAAATTTGGCGATGAATAATGTTTTGTAGTTGTCTATATAAGGACCCTAAACACCAAATGCTAGCCTCTAAATTAGAGCCAGCCGCTGTTTTCTTTTCAATGGATAAAAATTCACGATTTTCTTCCCTCGAACTCTCTCAATCCATAAGCTATCAGCAAAAACTTTCAACTAGAAAATTATAGAGCACGCCGAGTACTTCAGATCCAAAGGTGGAGATGGGCTATAGTGGCCGATGGTGGTCACAAAATCACCATGTTCGTGATAGGTTTTGGGTTCCACGCTGGGTGGTTTCACGCGTACGCACGCGCGGCCATGGGTGCGTGAAGGCGTGGGGTCTGGTCGAGGGTGGCGGCACAGCTATGGGGCGATGGGTGGTGGTCATGGTCTCGAGCATGGTCGAATCGAGCACATATAATAAATAAATAAATAAATAAATAATGATAGGGGAGCATGCACATAAGAGCAGTAGCCTAGAGGGAGAGATGGAGTAAGTAAAAGATTAAAACTTAAATTATATTAAGTTAATTAAATTATTGATTATTGTTATGTTTAAAAATGTATAACTTTTTCATACGAAGTCGGTTTCATATGAAACGAATTGCGTTGGATCCGTATCGTCGAATACTACATTATGAAGTTGGATTAGATCGATTTGGATCTTGTAGGATTTTTGTTAAAATTAAATTACCATTTAATTTTAATCGAAATGGAACGCTGCAACGACAACATGAATCAAAGTGAGTAAAACTCACTCTTTCTGACCCGCTTATATTTTAATATAAGTGGGAATTTTTTTATTATGTTGTTTTGATGAAAATTGGGTGTATATATATAATGTGTGTGTGTATGTATGTATGTTTGTGTATATGTATGTATGTATGTATATTGGATGTTTGGATGTTATGCTAAAGTAGTTAGTAGTTGGATATATCTACCGATTGGAGCAGATGAGACCCTATTCGTTCCCGTGTATAAGCGGATGACCCTTTGTACATGTGTCTGGCTCAAAGTAGACATTGTACATATTTTCTCATATGTATAATTGTTGCAGGTGCCAGGTTAGAGGGATTCAACAGGATTTCTCACTGTGGTTGATGTTTATTTACACATATTGTTATATATGTTGTATTATGTGATATTTGACGTGATACATGGCATGTTTTCTATTATTGATGTGAATCCCCTTATTTAGTACTTTTGCAGCATCGGGTCGTATTTTTGGAAATTTAAAATATTAAAATGATGATTTCAATTTAAAAAGGATTACAAAGTGATTTTCAAAATATATATGTTTTAATAATTTTTGAATTGTTAAAAAAATGAATTTATTTTAAATGAATAAAAAGTTATAATTTTTATGTTATAAAAATTATGGCTTTGTGAAATATACTTAAATATGATTTTTGAAATATGAAGTTAACTATTTTGTAAAATAGGTTAAACTGGGAATTTTGAACTTATTATAAATGGTTCATATATAAGATTTATAAAATTGATATTTTATAAATAAAAGTAATGGATTACAGATGAATTTTATAAGTTTTAAAATGAAATTTTATAAAGGAATGCTATAAGAGATTTAATGAAATGGATTTCATAAATAGTGTTTTATAAATTTTAGAAATGGATTTATAATCAAAGTTGTAAATGGATTTGCAATTAAAATTTAGAAATGAATTTATAATGGACTTTATAAATAATGAGATTAAAAAAGAATGAATGTATAAATAAACAAATTCATAAGTAAATAAGCTTATAATGGAATTTTGATATATAAATGGGATAAATGGGAAATTGGCTAACAAAGGAATTTTATAAATGTAAGTTTTTATAAAATAGAAATGTGAATTATAAACACTATTTTATAAATGTGAAATCAATTTAATTTGATAAGATAAATATGGATTTTTATAAAAGGAAATATATTCACGTTTTTAAAGAGAATAATTCTTTAAATGAATGTTTTGGAAAGTGGTATTATAAAATGGAGTTTAAATAGTTTAAAAATAAAATAAATTGTGAATTCACTTATTATTAAAATAAGTATATGGAAATGTTTTCTAAATATTGGAATATTGAAATGGTTTTGGAATTATATCTTTTTAAAGATAATTTGAAGTAAATGATTTGGAAAAGCGATTTAATTAATGAAAGATTAATAAATCTGGCTTACTGACTGTTTAATTGCTAAATTTTATTATTGGCCATTTTAGTTTCTCAATTTGATATGCAAACGAATTAGTCGTACACTTAGTACGTAGTCGTTGGTGTAGGCTTGATTATCGTTTAGTGTAAAGAATGTTGATTCGAGTAGTGCGGAGTGAGTTTATTACTCCAATCTACTGAGCTTCCTTTTTGGCCGAAGAATGGTAAGTTGAAAGTTGGAAACATGATAAGTCTACGAGACTTGGTTTCTATATGAGGTTGGGTAACGCTTTTGCGTTGTTGATGCGAAGATACCGGGATCAGTTTATCCGAAAACCACTTCGGACCAACCTATATACGATGATTGTGCAGGTTTGTTGGTGGTACTGATATTTAGGATTTTCATAGTAAAGGACTGCTTATTAATCATTTAGGGTTAAAATACCAATATACATATAGTAGAAGTAGTCTCTTTGTTATGAAATATCCAATGCAAGGACTATTCGCTTCTAATTCTAGGGATTTTCACGATCGGTTGTAGTAGGAAAATACCTTCGGTTTTTCCTGTTCTTGGATAACATAATGGATGGATATCTGACAGTGCATTTTCTAAGATTATGTACATTGGTTTTTACAAACATACAACTGTGGTGGCAGAGAAGGAAACTTCTCTTAGCTTAACACCCTCCTTGAGACATACGAGCTCAAGGGCTGTATTTTTATGGAAGACAATTAGTAGGCAATGGAAATGGCAGTGTGGCAATCAAAGATGATGTGATATATGATATGTGAAAGGTATTTGACACCTCTTCTGGCCTCACACCCCAAGAAATGACTAAAATATGGTAGAAGCAGCAAGACTAAGTGGGTCGCTCCCATTAGGAGATATTCCGTACTATCCAGCAAGGGGTAGGACGGTCTTGTATTGGTTTAGGCGGGCGGTATCTGCTCCCTAGGTGAATTCCTCTAGAGATCTACTGTACGGATAGTGGTCCCTTATCTTGTCATTTGTATGGAATCCAATATCCACTACGTGCCTACCATTTTTTTGTAAACCTATTATGTTGGAATTTAATAATGTAAAATTTCAACTATGATTAATTATTATTTGTGCAATAGACACTAATATAATATAACAGAATTTGATATGAAATGATTTGGTTATCATAAGGGAAAAACCCATCTGTGTTTATGTATAGGCGTAGTCTTATGAGATACCCTTCGTTTTGATAAAGAAAGTTTGGTAATCTTAAACTTTAAAATTTAGTTGAGATGTGTTTTTCTAATGCTGGTTTACCAGACCGATCCGAACGTTCTTCCCTTTCAATGATCAGGTCTGACCAAATATATTTATAGATTAAGATTTGATGCTTTTGGAGCTTTAGCAGACGAGCTGGAGATCTTCATGTCATTACATGTATCTGTTTATTTTCCGCTGCATTTTTGTTGTAAATTATTAGCATTTGTGAGGACGGGTTCCAGGCTGATAATTATTTATTTTTGTACTCTGATTGATGTATGTATATTACAATTTTTCTTTTGTAAGATTATTCATCTATATTATACGTTATTCCGTTGTGATGTGAGATTCTGTATTGTTATGGTTTTATTTCTCTTCTTCTCTTCACTTCTTCTCTCTTCTTTCTTTCTTCATACCCTCTCTCTTCTTTCTCATGACTTTCCATCATTCTGTGCTTTTTGGGCCAGACATGTGTAGTTTATTGTCGATTCAAAGAGTACAGATTTACGGGTCATCGCAATGGTTTTGGACCTTGATTTTTGGGCCTAGTTAAAATAAGACAAATATTTTCTTCCTTTTCTCTTTAATAACTCCTTTTTAATTTATTTGTATATAAATTCGAATCTAATTCAAATTAATTTATACTTTATTTTACATAATATATTTCGATAATCGGACAAATTTACTCAATTCGATGCCCGCTTATTTTTTCCACTATTTTAATCACATAACAATCATTTGCACTGGAAAAATATTTTATATTCAATTAAAACAATTTACTCAATTTCAATATGTTATTTGAAAATAATTTATAAATTTAATTCAATTTATTTAAAAAAATCAATAAATAGCCTTCAATTAAATAAATATTTACTAGAAAAAATAATAACCAAATATCGAATCCAAATAATTTTATTTTTATTAAGTTACACATTATTACAGCATAGAAAGCAGGGTTGTTATAGACTTCCTCTTAAGAAAATTGTATCCTTGTAATTTCTTGTAGGGCAACGTGACACACAAATCATACCCTGCATTTACTTCATATTCTACAAACTTCTAACAATTTAAACAATCCACTATGTGGTTCCTTCTCCACCTTATCGTATTGCACGCTACAATATAAATAGACTTATTCAGCAACTTTCTATTTTCGCACACAATAAAATTTTGTGAAAATATTCTAAGTGTAAGATTTTTCAGAAAATTTTGACAAAGTTTCCTTTGTACAGAGAGCATTTTGAAAAATCAAAACAAAATATATCACAATATATATGCACATTCCAATACAGGGAATCCCGAAACACAAAAAGACAATACAATATCACATATATACCAATATATTATAAAAACATATCTTTTCATTCGCATTTAAGCAAATAATTTCTCTTTTATGCGTGAAAAAGTAAGCTATCGCTGGAAAATCATCCAAAGCTTCAAAGTACCAATTCTCAACTCAGGTTCAAATATTAGTCACATATGAAGAAGTATAAGAAGTATGCATCCATTTAATATAAAAAGAACATCTAATTCTTATTTAATCCACTTTTCGACAAACTTTAAAATGTCGAAACTACCAAATCAAGTTGTGATTTCTCAAAGTAAATTGTTACATAATGTGTTAGCTTTCCAAAATAACTTTCAGATTGCAAATATATGGATTACAACTCGAGATATGTGGGATTTTCTAAAAATAATCAAATCCGGTTTTCCAATATATGCACAGGCCCACTTAACAAACTTGTGTTTTAAACCTAGAAAATGATAAAAATTTATGAAACACATAAAGAAAAAGTTGTTGCTTATGTTCTTAACTTTTTAGAACATGCAAGATCATCGAAATCGGACAATTCAAAAGTTATAATCAAATGAGTTCCAATGATGTTACACAAAATTTTCCATTTCAAAACAACAATATACATTGTAATTTATGTTTTAATCATTGTTATCTTCAAATTTTCGCATTGTATTTCAAATAAAATTTGCCCTCTAATAGTATAGCTTTCAAACGAACATAAAATGATCGAAAATGGATTTGGTTTGAAATTTATGGTCAAAACAAGTCATGTCATGGCTGAAAAAACTTACTATGCAAAACAGGAGTATCTTTTTTCCCACTCATTTAAAATTTCAAAAGAGATGAACTCCACAATCATGTTAATGCACATATTTATCAACTTTAACATGCTTTTGTTATTTTAAGTTGTTGATTGAAATCAAGTAAAAATTGATGGTAACAACCTTCACACAATCAACATTGCTATCAAGGCTTCTATCTCCATTGTTAATTCCTGTTACTTGGAGGTTTGACCAGGCAACTACGCACTCGGCATTTGCAGAGCGTTCGGCAATCAAGAGCGTTCGGCATTCAAGAGCGTTTGGCGTTTAGACCTCGACCGGCATTTATGGATCGTTCGACATTCATCTCGTTCGGCATTCATGGATTGTTCGGCATTCATGCCTTGTTCGGCATACAAGCTCGTTCGGCATCTAGGGACGTTCGGCATATGCCGTTCGGCATTTATGGATTAGCACATAGGAGTTACTTGTTTTGGGCCGAGGTATCTTACTACTAGGCCCACCAGAGAAGTCCAACCCATCTTCGTCCATAAATAAAGAGGCATGGGCACAGTGAAAGGGATCTTTTTTAGTATAACACCAAGGAGACTCTGCCGCATTCAAGACTCATTGAAGACTTATCTTTTTTGCTTAACAATTGTAATCAAATAGTTGGTGTACGGATTGTATCTGTAATCGATTGTTGAGAAAAGCAATAAAGATTAACCTCAAAGTAGACGTAGGCATTTACGCTGAACCACTATAAATCTGGTGTTCTTATTTTCTGCACTAAATTTAGCATTTTGTTCATTGTTTACATTTACTTTCTTCATTAATCTCTCTACATAACCTCTCTTAAGGGTATTAGTGACCAATTCTGGTGCTAACATTTTGGTGCTTTCACTGAGAATTGAATTCTCGGGTCGATAGGATCTACTTTGTAGCTACTGGATTGAAAAACCCCCGAAGGAGATCCGAATTATTCATTGGACGCCCGTTGAATCTATTCAGAGTTCCAACCGACAACTCTACTATGGAAAGACCATGCACCGGATCAGCCTCTCAAAATGCGGACGCCCACAAGACTGCTAGTATGCAACAAGCTGGACCTAGCAACCAGCAAGCAATTCAAGGCGCAGGGCCCTCCACCCAAAATCAAACGGAAGTCGTTTCTCGAACAGAGTTCAACGACTTGATAAGAGAACTCAGGGAAAGTAGAAGGAAACTGGCTGAGCAGATTCAAGCCAACACTAATCTCATGACTCAGCTTGCCCAGCAGCAGCATCAGAATGATGGAAATAGTCATGCTCCTTATTCCTCATCCGATAGTTCGACTTCAGCTGATGAACCTCCAAGGCATAGACTCCGTAAGACTGAAGCTGCACAGGCAGGTGCCACTGATCGATCCGCCAGGGATCAGGCACGTGAGGAGACCGGACGCCCGGCTCACCAAGACCCAAATCAAGCTGGCCTTCAGGATGCACGTTTGGCCGACCACCAGTAGGCGGGACATCAACCCACACGGTCCCGTGGAACGGAACCCAACCTTCCATCCTCTATACAAACTCCAGACTTATCAGCCATGGTCAGGCAGTTAATGAGAGAAAACCAAGGCTAGACCAACGAAGATTGGGGAGTGTCTAGGATCATACTCCCTTCACAGAAGTTATTCTACAGGATGAATATCCTAAAAAATTCAGTATGCCGACTATCCTAGCCTACGAAGGGAAGACTGACCCTAGGCACAGCGTGATGATGTACGAATGGATGATGGATTCTGCAAGAGAAAATGACGCGACTAAGTGTAGGTGCTTCCCAATCACTTTGTCCAGAATCGCCACTATGTGGTTTACTCGACTTCCTCCGCGGTCTATATCCAGCTTCGACGAGTTGGCGGTGAAATTTGTTGAAATACATGCTACTCGTCCAAAGGACGTGATGTCCTTATCAAGCATGATCCACGCTCCGAGAGAGTCTTTGAAAGCGTACTTACAGAGGTTCCATGTTGCCGCCACTGAAGTTAGCAACCCTAACGATCACGCAATCTTGATGGCAGTAATGCGAGGTGTAGATCCAGATTCGGAGTTTGGAGATTGGTTGGCAGGAAAGCCTCCAACTACGTTAGAACGATTATATTCCAAAGCTTACCAGTTTATCCAGAGGGAGGAAGCTCGATGGACGAGACAAGATAAGGCACCAGGGCCTGTTCAGGAAACTGTGAAAAGTAACATCGCCGTGAAAAAATCCGGCGACAGTTCGGGAAAAGTTCAAGTTAACGTCCAGAAAAAGCCTGGGCAATCTAAATGATCCGGAGATGGAAATCCCGGAAAGAAAAAAGAGACAGGGAGATGGAAGTCGAGGATTCCGACCTACAATGAATACACCCCCCCTGAATACGTCCCTTGAAAACATTTACCTATCTACCTGTAACACCTTCCAATACAGAAAGCCGCGCCGAAAGGAGTCCACTGAAGAACAGAAACAGACAAGAAAGTACTATCGCTTCCATGAGATCCATGGGCACAATACTAACGAGTGTAGACACCTCCATGATGCCATAGAAAGGTTGATAAGGCAGAAAAACCTCCAGGAATTTGTTAAGAACCCACCAGAGGGTAGGCAAGGAACGTCGGACCCCAGACGCGGGCCGGCTCCACGCCACCCAGACGAACCTGCCCGGACTGTAGGAAGGTTGATCATAAACATTATAGTCGGAGGACTTCATCTTGCAGACAAAAATTGGCATGCTACCTCCCTGAGGCATGCGAATTATAAATGTTGTTCGAATGTGGAAGACGAAACCCCCGCAAAACAACAGTGCATGATGACAGAGGATATAGTGTTTAGGAGTCGAGATACAGACAAGGTGGAGGCTCCTACTATCGACCTGATGGTTATATCTGCAACGATTGGGCCAGCTTACGTAAAAAGAATTTTGATTGATTGCAGAAGTTCTGTCAATATCATCTACAAGAAGGCTTATGACCAAATGAAGATGGAGAAAAAAAATTTGAAACCATGCAAAGCTTGTATCCACGGCTTTAATGGTGCTGCAACCGACACGATGGGGTATATTGAGTTACCAGTTGAACTATGGGAAGGTGAGCATAGGAGAGTGCGAGTCCTACAGTTCATAGTAATGGATGTTGACTCTCCATGCAATGTATTTCTGGGTCGTCCGGCCCTGGCGGAGTTTAGGGCAGCCTTGGACCCCTGGTGTTTGACGTTGAAATTTCCGACTGACAAGAGAGTTGGAGTGGTACATGGCGATCAGGCGACCGATCGCGCGTGTTATGTGGCAGAGCTGAGAGAAGCTCAACGGAGAGAAAAATGGAAGGTTACGGATAGCACCGTCCGCATCTTAAATACTGATGATTGACAAGTAGTGCCCGAGCCCTGGCTCGGATGACATTCTCGGATCCTTAGAGACATAGATCCGAGAGATGATGATGGGGAACCCAGGGAAACGATTGCAGCACCGACTGAGCTGACGATCGGCATTCTAGTCAGTCGGGATGACCCATCATGAGTTCGTAAGATTGGATCACAACTCGACCCTTCAGTGGCCGAGGACCTTACTGATTTCTTTCGAGCGAATCTGAATGTTTTCGCTTGGACACACTCTCATATGTGCGGGATTTCTCCCACTATTGTGAGTCATATTTTGAACATAGACCCAAAATACATTCCTGTGAAACAGAAAAGGTGAGGCATGGACCCGGAGAGGTCCGCTGCTCTCAAAGAGGAGGTGGACAAACTCAAAGCCAATGGGTTCGTCCACGACGCCCTCTACCCCGAATGGGTATCTAACCCTGTGCTGGTGAGAAAAGCGATAGGAAGTAGAGAACTTGTTTTGATTACTCCGATCTGAATAAAGCATGCTCGAAGGATAGTTTCCCTTTACCAAGAATCGACCAGCTCGTCGACTCTACCGCCGGACACGAATTATTGTCATTTATGGATGCGTATTCGGGATACAATCAGATTCCGATGCACATTCCAGACCAAGAACACACCAGCTTTGTCACAGATGTGGGGCTATATTGCTATGTAGCAATGCCTTTTGGATTGAAAAACGCAGGAACAACTTATCAGCGTCTAGTGAATCGAATGTTTAAAGACCAGACTGGTAGAACGATGGAAGTCTATGTGGATGACATGCTCGTGAAGTCACGGCAATCAAATGACCACATCCGAGACTTAGCAAAGATATTTGATATACTCAGGCATTACGGGATGAAGATCAACCCATTAAAGTGTTCTTTTGGCGTTGCATCAGGGAAGTTCTTGGGTTTCATTGTGAACGCACGTGGAATTGAAGCTAACCCAGAAAAGATGCAGGCTATTCGGGACATATAAGTGCCCAGAACTATAAAGCAAGTACAAAGCTTGAACGGAAAGGTGGCCGCGCTGAGTCGATTCATATCCAGAGACACGGATAAGTGCATTCCTTTCTTTGATGTGATAAAGAAAGGAAAGAGGAATTTTGAGTGGACATCTGACTGCGAGGAAGCATTTCGAGCTCAAGTTAGACGTCTAGAAAGTCCCCCGGTGCTATCAAAACCAAATGACCATGAAATGCTATATGTATACCTAGAAGTATCCCAACATGCTATCAGTATGGCTTTGGTTCGCGAGGAGGACCAAGTTCAAAAGCCGGTATATTATGTCAGTAAGCATTTGATGGGGGCAGAGAAAAATTATCCCAGGATTGAGAAGTTAGCTTATTGCTTGGTGGTTGCATCACGCAAGCTTCGCCCATACTTTCAGGCACACTCGATCAGTGTTTACACCGACCAACCCTTGCGACAGGTACTCCAACGATCGGAAACTTCTGGAAGGATGTTAAAATGGAATATCGAGTTGAGTCAGTTTGATATTACCTACCTGCCATGAAGGGCCAAACAGGGGCAAGCGTTAGCAGATTTCATTGCCGAATTCACCATGACAAACGAATCAAACGGCCACGATGTCATACCTCCCGTTCAATGGAAGATATACACCGGTGGGGCATCTAACGACCTTTGTTTGGGGGTTAGCATAGTTCTTGTAGCTCCTGAGAACCTATCAGTTTGCTACGCTTTGAAGCTTGAATTCACAGCAATGAATAACGAAGCCGAGTATGAAGGATTGATTGCCGGCTTAAGACTTATCAAAGAAATTGGAGTAAGATCGGTTGAAATCTTTTGCGACTTGCAACTAGCGGTGTACCAAATGCGGGGAGACTATCAAGCAAAGTGGCAGAGACTTGCCCCGTATTTGGTCCGAGTTCAAGAGCTGCTAGCGAATCTCGAGTATTATGATATTTCACATGTCCCGCGTGAGCAGAATAGAGCAGCCGATTCGTTGGCGAAATTTGCAAGCACTGGCGATGCGCAGCAGATGGGATTGTTTCCCGTTGAAACCTTACATGTCCCGAGCATAAATATGATGGAGGTAGATTTCATGTCAGAAACAGAAATCGAGAAGGAATCATAGATGACCCCATTCAAGCAGTACTTGTTACACAGGGTCTTGCCTGAAAGAAAGAGCGAAAGACGACAAGTCATTCGTAAGGCTTCACGTTATGTAATGCAAGATGGAGTAATGTATCGAAGGGGATTCTTGACCCCCTTACTCCGACGCATTGCCCATGATTAGATAAAACGAGTACTAAAGGAAGTCCATGAAGGTGAATATGGCGACCATACCAGGAGGCAGACGTTAGCAAAGAAAATCCTCCGTTGTAGATATTATTGGCCGACTGTAAATCGAGATGCAGCAGACTATGTGAGATGATGTGACAAGTGTCAGAAATATGCAAAAATCTTGAGAGCTTCGTCGATGAAACTCACACAAATGCTTAGTCCCTGGCCATTTGCAATGTGGGGGATCGATATAGTCGGTTCATTACCCCTATCCAAAGGTGGTGCAAAATACGCAATAGTAGCAGTCGATTACTTTACCAAGTGGGCAGAAGCAGATCCTTTGGCCACTATCACCACCAAAAAGGTTAGCAATTTCGTTGTATGAAATATTATATGCCGTTATGGCCTTTCACGAACCATCATTACAGACAACGGAACTCAATTCGCAAGCAAAAGGTTCAAGGAATTTTGCCAAAAATATGGTATTGAGAAAAATTTGCAGCAGTTTCTCACCCGAAAGCCAATGGACAAGTGGAAGCCGTAAACAAAATAATCAAATCCATATTGAAAAAACATTTGGAAAAGGCTAGAGGCAAGTGGGTGGATGAACTTCCAACAGCGCTTTGGGCTTACAGAATCATCCATAAGTCTGCGACTGGCCACACTCCATTCGCATTGGCATATGGCATGGAAACTGTCATACCCGTGGAACTTGAAGTTCCATCACATCGGGTAACTTATTATGACCATGAGTCAAATCCAGATCTTTTGCTGGAATCATTGGACTTCATTGATGAAAAGCGTAAAGAAGCTAATTTAAGAGCAGCCGCATACAGGCACCGAGTCGCTCGATATTATAATGAAAAAGTTCGACCATGAATCATTGGTATGGGTGATCTCATTTTGAAAAGAGTTTTCCCAGTTCCATCACATATGAGCCCCGCATAGGAAGGTCCGTATGTCATTGAACGAAAGCTTGGAGAAGGAACTTTCAAGCTAACGAATGTTGATGGTGCGACACTCCCCCGAGCATGGAATAGCGAGCATTTGCACCATTATTACACTTAGTTCATTTCTTTCATATTTTAGTTGCATTTATTTCCAGCAAGTTTTTATTCCTAGTTTACGGCATGTAATAAGATAATTTAGCTTGTTTGCATTAATAAAGGCTTGAAGCCATTTTCTTTGTGAATTGTCAATGTTTCTGTGTATGATAACACTGTGACGAATGACTAAGCGATAAATTATTCTGTCTGACTTACGAATGCGCACGAGCACTCAAAATCTTCAAGTCCCCAGAGTACGGGCCGGAGTACTCTGAGTCCTCGGAGTGCGGACTAGAGTATAAACGACTCAAAATCTCCAAGTCTCTGGAGTGCGGACTGGAGTACTCTGAGTCCCCAGAGTGCGGATTAGAGTATAAACGACTCAAAATCTCCAAGTCGCAGGAGTGCGGATTGGAGTACGCTAAGTCCCCAGAGTGCGGACTAGAGTATAAAAGACTCAAAATCTCCAAGTCCCCGGAGTGCGGACTGGAGTACTCTGAGTCCCCAGAGTGCAGACTAGAGTATAAACGACCCAAAATCTTCAAGTCCCCGGAGTGCGGACTGGAGTACTCTAAGTCCCCATAGTGCGGACTAGAGTATAAACGACTCAAAATCTTCAAGTCCCCGGAGTGCGGACTGGAGTACTCTTAGTCCCCATAGTGCGGACTAGAGTATAAATGACTCAAAATCTCCAAGTCCCCGGAGTGCGAACTGGAGTACTCTGAGTCCCCAGAGTGTGGACTAGAGTATAAACGACTCAAAATCTCCAAGTCCCCAGAGTGCGGACTGGAGTACTCTGAGTCCCTAGAGTGCGGACTGGAGTATAAACGACTAGAAATCTCCAAGTCCTCGGAGTGCGGACTGGAGTGCTCTGAGTCCCCAGAGTACGGACTAGAGTATAAACGACTCAAATCTTCAAGTCCCCGAAGTGCGGATTGGAGTACTTTGAGTCCCCAAAGTGCGGACCAGAGTATAAACAACTCAAAACCTCCAAGTCTTCAGAGTGCGGACTGGAGTACTCTAAGTCCTCGGAGTGGGGACCAGAGTACAAATGATTCAAATGTCCAAGTCCCCTGAGGGCGGACTGGATACAAACTATTTGAAGTCATCGAACCCTTGGCGTGTAGACTGGAAAATATTCTAAGTACTCGGAGCACGGAATAAAGAATGTGCAATGCCAAAAAGTTATCAACTTATTTAGAGACGAATCGAGAATTTTATGTAACTTGCAATAGCTTCAGTTTTGACCACGATTATACAAAAAAAATCAAGCAACAGAAGTCTTCTGAAAGGCAAAAAAACTAAGTTTTATTCATCAAAAATAAGTTTCTAATACAACTCCTCCAAAATTCAGAGCCAAAAGTTTATTTACATGAACTACGAAGATAAATAAAAATAATTGCATAATCTAAACTAACTCTCGTGGAACGAGAGCAACGACTACTTCTTCAAACTCTTTGACCTTTATCCAGATGACTCATCTCCCATGCGTTTGCCCTTGATAACTTTCTTTGACGGGGGAGTGACAACTGAAGAAGCACGGGGAACTTCCATATGCTTGGACCCGCCTGGGAGGATGACCTTCAACGGCTTATTCAAAGGATCGTCCAGGTCCATAGCTTGAGGCTTGACTTTGACCTCGACCGTCTTTTTCTTCTCCTTCTCAAGCTGCTCCTTCATGCTCAGTTTAGATGTGTGTTCAGAGCCGCCTGTAATTTCAATTTCATAACTCCCATCGATGGGAGAGGAAGTCTCGGATTTATCCTCATCAAGCGCTCCGATCACCTGAGCATCTGGACCGGGAGCCTCTCCTGCGTGAATGGTCTCACTTGTCTTTTCCTTCACGTCCTTGGCGACACGCTCCTTGGAGTGGGCTCGGGATCAGAACGGCCTGCACAAAATCATGAAAAACAAGCATTAGAATACGATAGCTCCTGGTGAAAAACAACGACTCTTGGAATGTTAAAGTGAAGAGTTATCTACCAGGTTCCAGCTGGCTCTCAGCCGTCAGAGGGGTATCACCCTCTGGAATAGGATACAAAATGTGAACGACAAGGCCGGGATCCTCTGGATCATAACCAACATGCTGCTCAAATGGATCAAGTATCGACCTATCGGCCGGCTGAGTGGGCGCATGAGCTTGAGACTCGATCCTGGACGGACCGGTAATAACCTCTTTCCCTTTCGTAGAGCGGGAGCCTTTGCAGTAAAGAGCTTTTGCGGCCGACAGGTTCGAAGGCTCGTTTCCCTTAAGAAATTCTTTTATCAAAGCTCCTTCATCAACCTCTCTGGTACCATATTCGCCCTTCCTGATTTCTATTAAGGTCTCCCATGCCTCAGCTAAAGATTCGAGATAGCCCTCACCCAGAAAAGTTAAGTCTCGGTGCATGAGAACGCGGGCATTGAATTCTGTAATTAGTGGGTCGAACATGTTTTTGACCTCTTCCCTACCTTCTTCTTTAGCCGCCTCAAGACGGGAGCGGACGCTATCTTTTTTCCCTCTTTACGGGCTTCATTCTTTAGCGTCTCAACCTTGGAAAGTTCATCCTCAAGCTTCGCCTTTAGAAGTCGTGTGGCAACGATCTCGTCGCAATATCGTTGCGACTCTTCTTGAGCAGCAATCTTCTCCTCCTTTTCTTTGTGGAGTTGCTCCTCCAGCTCTTTAACCCGGAGGGCAAAGGCGTCCCTCTCCTTCTGTACTGAGACTTTCTCCAAAGCCAGGGCCCCACAGCGTTGTACCGCCACGTCGATTTCTTTTTTATGGGTTGGCTCCAGACGAGTAACGGCCTCGGTAGTAACTTTAGCGCTCCGCTGGGCGGCTTCAAGCTGAGAATTATAAGAGGCAAGCTCTTCGTCCTGAGCTTTAATAATATCTTTATCATGAATGGCCTCAAGCTTCAGGCGATCTATCTCATGCTGACGCTCTATGGAAACTTTCGAAACTTTCTCAGCCAAGTGCACGAACGCATCATTCTGTACATAGACATCATTGGTACAAGCGATAGCACTTTGCTTCATATGCCCTGGAATATGGTGGATCGTTGGAAGAAACTTCAAGCCATCAAAGCATATCTTAGAAAATAAGGCTTTAAGTTCAGAAAACCGCTCAGCAACCGTTGGATCGGTCACGGGAGTAAGAGGAGTCTGCTTGGAGACCGCATGCGATTTGTGGGAATCTCGAGATTGCCTGGTACTTGATGAACCAGATTGTTGATCCCGATGTGCTCCAGGCTGAGGTCCCATATGACCAGATTTCTCATTGCTCTGCTCAGATTGAGAAGGAGGATCGCGAGGATATGAGGGCTGATTATAAGTTTTTCTTCGGTATGATGACTCCCGACAGTGGTAGTCTCGATCGATAGATTCATCTCTATCTCGGCGCCTTCCGAAGCTCGAATCGCGGCCAGATTGGTAGAAAATCGATGACCCACGAAGGCGATCAAGTCCATGTGTGCGTCCCATGTCACCTACACAAAGTTTAAACAACGGCGAGTTGGTAAAGAATAGGGTGACGGCGGAATTTAAGTGCAAGGTGGAGTGTATGTGTTTGTGCGTGTCCTAGTGTTTCCTCCCGATGGACCGATTTCTTTACTAATAGGAGTTTTTTCTCCCTGATTTTGGGCTTGAACGCTTGTATCGCCTCTTGCGAGCGAATGAAGATTAAGGGCCTCTGGATCGTCGAAGTCATAGTTGAGTAGATCATCAGGTATGGACAGGTTCGACGGGCCTTTTAGTGAACTTTCTAAATGCTATAAAGAAGCTTCTTTCTCCACTGGAACAAGAGTAACTTTGAAAGTTCCACCGACAGTTTTCCTCCTCGGTATGTATGTTAGTTTCTTCTTCCCTTTCGAAGGGGACGGCGACGTTTCGAAATCGTGAACTTCGACCATCGGATCCCGAGTGGGACTAACATTTTCATCTTGTGACTCAGGCGTTTCAGTTTCTTTAATTTCCCCCTCTTCTAGTGTGTCAGGGGCGTTACGTACTGAAAATTCAGCTTGCTTTTTCCCTTTGCCAGAAGCAGGCCGGGATATAGTAACGCCCTGAGGGGGGCTTATCCGGTGACCTTCTGCCAACAGCCTGAACTTTGTAAGCGTCTCATTTGAAATGAGAGTTTTGATATCCCGGTCTTCGGTGGGAATGGCTCGAATAGCTTCGACGGCTTTAAAATATCCGGGGCCCTCGGGACGCGGATTAATACCTGAAAAGATGGAAGAGAGTTAGAAAAGGTATAGCTTCGATCACACATGAGTATCGATCCAGGAAAATGACTTACTTCCTTCCACCCATCTCCTCGCAAAATCGGAAGGACGACGCACATAAAACCATTCCTGTTTGTACAGGGAAAACTTGCTCCATTCCCCAAATAAGATTTGACATTTTCTATACGGCTCGAGAAACATGAAAGACGGGCTATCCCTTCGTCTCTTGATGCAATATATGTATCGGATATTGCCCGGAGTCGGAAGCCTCGAGAGGACACTCATGAAAAGGATGCAAGTGCCATAAATGAATGCGTGGCTGTTTGGATGCAGTTGCGATGGAGCGATGTCGACATACTGCAACACGTCTTGAAGAAATGAGTTGAATGATGGCACGCTACCAACCCAGCACATAAATTTGTTGCAAGCTGTGTATCCGACTAGGAGCAAGTGTGGACGATCATTCCCCGGTGGAACTAATCATCGTCAAAGGGGATTCCGTGGATAGAACAAATCCGACGGAGCGTACTTTCGTTAATCTTTGAAGCTTGAGAATCGATTGGGTTGTCTAGAAAAATCCTTGCCTCCAGAGCAGCAAGAGCCAAGTCAACGGATGTAGTCGTTGGGTTCGGTAAGTTTTGAGCGGGGGTAGTTGATGGATGAGAAGTATCTGCAACTTCTTGTCGAGAGAATGGCCCAGGTATATCTGATCGTAGCTGAGCTAGATTTTTTAGACATCTCTAATGAAGATTGAATCTAACAGAGCACCTGTTTGAACTATACTTGAAAAATAATCGACGTTAGACTTAACAACACAAATATTCCCCCTGTGTGGTGTGCGAACTAGTGCGATCATTCAAAAATAAGTGCCAAGCAGTGAAAAGACGTTGAATTAATGAAATAGGTTTAAGCTTTGAATTGCCATTTTCGAAGACCGTCATCGTTGACCGTCTCCAAAAGCCTGCTCTATGATGTTTTCAATTTTGGACTCGGACATTGGCACTACATGTTAAAGGTCGTCATCCGTTTTTATCGATTTAAGTTCAGACTTGTGATTATTGAAACTAGGGAATTATCAGTCCGGATTAGTTCGATATGCTGGTTTGCTTAAGTCCATGTCCTTGTTTTTGTCATGTGATTAAGCATGGGAAATAAGTAAATTCGACGAGGGTTATGTTTGAGTTGGAATGATTTCGACCATTGTTATCTATTCGTCAAGGGTCAAGGCCGAGCGACACTTGAAACACACGGCCTAAATGTTGTTCGGCCTAAATGCCATTCGGCCTAAATGTCGCTTCGCTTCCATAACATTCGGCCTAAATGTAAATGTCGTTCGGCCTAAATATCACTCTTCCAACCCATCTCCTTCGCCGTTTGGCATGCGGCAAATCATGTCGAACCTTCTTGTGCCGAGCTGCACCGCTCGGCATTCTACCCTTAACATTATTTTTTCCTCTTTCCTTCCATCTCTACCGACCGGCATGGTCGAGTCTTTCGGCAAGTCATGCCAAGCCATGTCGATCGGCATCCTACCCAATTCCTGCTTTCTCTCTATTTTTTCACTCCAACCTCGTTCGGCTTGGGGGGAGCATACCGAACCGTGGTCGTGCCAAGCCACACCACTAGGCACGCTAGGCCTTAACCCCAATTCCATTCCCATGCTCCCTTTTAATCACTCGGCATTATGAGAACATGTCAAGCCACAAAAATGCATCTCCTACTAACTCCTACCTTCGAGCGCCTCTACCATCCACTTTTTCCCCTCTATGTTCCACCCACCTTGAAATCGCCTAAAATTATACTAAGTTCCGGCCTTAGGGCATGTCTGAATCTCAATTCGTCTCCCTCATCCACATGCCTCCTACCTTCTTTAGTCTATGGAGGATTCACAAATTCGAGCTTTGTGCTACACTTCATAATTTTAAAAAGCATTTGAAAGATTCTTGCCAAGGAGAATGGTGGGAGCTTACGGGTTCGTGGGCTTGAGATTGAAAGTTGTTCAGACTTAATTTGGGAAGGAACTGTAGGAAGGGCTCGATGGAATCGGGGTAAGAAGGGAAGATCGGAGAGGTGAGAGAAATTTGAGGGAGGTAAGTTACAAGTTCTTGAAGGATAGCGGAGGTAAAAAGTGAAAAGAGAAGAAGAAGTGGGGTGCCGAATTTTATAGAGGAGGAGAGGAAGTCGAAGGGACAATGACCAGTAGAACCGGTCAAAGCGCGTCACTCGTTCGGCATCTGCTATACCGTTCGGCATCCAGAGCACTTGGCTTCAGCTATGCTGCTCGGCATTTGTATGTCATTCGGCAAGCTTTGCCTCACCCAGTATTCAAGAGAAAATACTATCGAGAAGACTAAGCCAAGGCTCGAAGCGAAGCACAGAGGACTCGCGATTCAAAGCGCAACACGTTCGAACACGTGATGCACTTTGGGGGGGGGCAAGTGTTACTTGGAGGTTAGACCAGGCAACTAGGAACTTGGCATTTGCAGAGCGTTCGGCATTCAAGAGCATTCGGCATTCAAGAGCGCTTGACATTCAAGAGCGTTCGGCATTCAAGAGCGTTCGGCATTCAAGAGCGTTCGGCGTTTAGACCTCGATCGGCATTTATGGATCGTTCGGCATTCATCTTGTTCGGCATTCATGGATTGTTCGACATCCATGCGTTGTTTGGCATAAAAGCTCGTTCGGCATCTAGGGACGTTCGACATATGTCGTTCGGCATTTATGGATTGGCACACAGGAGTTATTTGTTTTGGACCAAGGTATCTTACTGCTAGGCCCACCAGAGAAGTCCAACCCATCTTCGTCTATAAATAGAGAGGCAGGGGCACAGTGAAAGAGACCTTTTTTGGGTGAACACCAAGGAGACTCTGCCGCATTCAAGACTCATTCAAGACTTATATTTTTTACTTAAAAATTGTAATCAAATAGTTGGTGTATGTATTTTATCTGTAATCGATTGTTGAGAAAAGCAATAAAGATTAACCTCAAAGTGGACGTAGATAGTTACGCTGAGCCACTATAAATCTGGTATTCTTATTTTCTACACTACGTTTAGCATTCTGTTCACTGTTTACATTTACTTTCTTCATTAATCTCTCTACATAACCTCTCTTAAGGGTGTTAGTGACCAATTCTGGTGCTAACAATTCATAATTAAAAACTTTTTTTTCCAAATATGATTCCAATTTCAAACCATTTCCAAAATCCCAAATTTTGAAATTTCTAAATTGTTTTTTAGAATCCTTTATTCACTTCAAATTCTATGGAAAAAAAACCCATTAAAATAATAATTTAACAATTTTAAATTTGATTTCGAAATGATTTCGAAACATCTTTACATTAATTGATTAGTTTTTTCAAAACATGTTTTGCCTTACCAAATAATATACTTTTTTCCATTAGGGAACAACGTTCTATCTTGTGTTTGTCAAAAATAAATATCATTAAAAATATAATTTTTAACACTTTATTTTATTTTATTTCGAAAACACATTATTCTATCTTCAAAACATTAGTTACTTTCCATAATATTATTTATAACACTTCCAAAATATTTACACTTCTTTTCCAAAATAGTAATTCTCTATTTTCAAAAATATTATGTCAAAGTATCTCATCCAAATGTTTAGAAATCTCTATCGATAACTTTGGCCAGAACCATCAATTAGAACTCTTAAAGCACTCAATGGACAAATTAACACCAAAATAAATTATCAAAACATTTCCAATCGCTTTATAAAATAGAATTCATATTTTATCAAATCATTTGCTTGCTAGTGTGAAAATATTTATTTTCAAAATTTATATATACATTCAATTCGTCAACCATCAATAACAATGAAAATCATCAGATGTCATACATCCATGAAATCAAACAAGCATTATACAAAAATACACACATTTTCAAATAAGCAAACAAACGCCTTCAACAAAAAGTTATCCATCAGTTTTCGTTACATTACTCTGATCACTACTAGATCTTCTTACTCAAACTTGCCTTATCACAATTTTGAATTATGAAGTATTTAAAATGTGAGATTCGAATTAGGGTCTTCTACAGCTTCTCTAACTGAGCTACTTCATTCACATCAAGCTACACAAAGGTTTACTCACCATCATCAATGCCGACACTACTCGTTAGACTAACTACTCCCTTCTTCACTACCTCCCTCAAATACTTACGTTTTACTCGAAATAACACATAAAAGAGGTGGAGATAAGGAATAAATAACTATATATATAGTAGGAAAAATAACAAGTACGTCCCCAAATGGTTTCCCAATAATCATCGTACACTCCTACTATCCCTTTAATATAGGGTAACTACCACAAACCTAAGGGGGATAGGGCTCTAAGTCACCCTAAGGCTAAGACTCGTGTTATATATATCATATATTGTTCTGAACTTGGCTCTGATACCAATCTATAACGCTTCACCTTTATATCCATACTACCAAAGAGAACTACTAGGTACTCCTGTCTGGTAACACGGAGAATAAGGTTTGTTAGGAGCGAGCACAGATGACTATTCTATTGGACTAACACTGGTATGTATTTTACCTCCAAATAAATCAATATACACGTATCTGGTGTCGACACAAAACAATAAACACATGGGCTTCATAGGACAAATCAATATACCGCACATCTAAATGAACACAGAGACATAGATCGTAGCAGAATATATAACACATAACAATGTGATGCCAAACAGTAAATGGTGTCTCACTACGGCAACATATACTAAGTCAAGTTCACAATACAGAACTATTAGCCATCTCATTAAAATAAATACAAGGAGATACCCAATAGAATATATATGTAGTCATCATCTTAAAATACGGTATAATAAATATACAATGTCTCCTTTAAAGCCCAGTCATCTAAAATGGTTAATGTTCCTATACCTAAAAAATCTCAATCTGATTTGAATATTATATAAACAATAAATGGATCAAATTGTATCTAAATCCATGGTGAATACATAACAATAAGAATGATAATAATAGACAAATCATGAATACGACACACCGCAACATCCATCATAACATCATAAGAATATACGATGCCGCAAATCTCAATATCACCCTTGAAAACAAGTAAGAATCATGAATACTCTAAATTGGGGATAACAATCAAATATATTGAAATTCAAAAAATTATGGATAAGCATATCTATAAAATCCACCATAAAGGAATAAATCTTAAATAAAACCAAATCCAAGGGTCAACAACAAAAATATATGTCTTGACTTGCATTCCTAATGAAAGTGCAGACTTCCAACAGTCAGGCCCTAGAATACAAATCAAGAAACGCATAATCCCAAATAAATAATCAAAGTATCAAATCTCGACTTATGGCCCCAACGGAAGTAATAACTTCCCACGTTTAAGCCATGGAAGATAAACTAGGAAATCTAGAAGCCAGATAGAATATAATCCATACAAATACAAAAATCCATATTCAGGAATACTATCTTGACTAACGATCCCGATGGAAGTAAAGACTTCCAATTGATAGTCCTTAGAGATAGGCGGAAATACAAATCCAAATAAATCCCAATTCATACAAAATACCAAAGTCAATATCTAAATAATTATCTCGACCACAGTCCTAACGGAAGGGGTAACTTCCAACTTTTAGGTCCTCGGAGATATCAAGAAAACTCAAACGCAATAAACATTAACCAATCAAATACCTAATGAACAAAATCATATATCTAAACCCTCAGTCTTTAGAGGGGCAAACTCTCAATTAAATGGTCCTAGGAGATAAAAACAATAAATCATACCAAATGGAGATCTCTCAGTCATAGACTCTTATGAGAGAAAGATAGGCAAGCTTATAGCAAGTCTCTAATGTCATAGATAGACAACACGTAACTGTCTCATTTCAAACAACAGACTTACATGCATCTAATCTCTAATGTCATACGATCATCATTTTTAGTAAAGTGGTTGTGACGCCCCACCTCTATACCCACGCTAGCCAAGAACACTCCGGAGTAGTGCTGTCAACTAGCACGGAGAATAAGGCTGTTGAGGAGCGACCATCCATGTAATAGCTTATCACACGGTGGCTATAAATAATCTTCGGAAACAAACATAGAAATAATCATATCACAAATCAGTCACAGATATCCATATCACAAAGGCGGAAGAAGATATGAATATATAACTAACACATGAAAGTGTACATCAGAGTAGTGGTCAGTAAGATCCACGATAATACAAAAGAATAGCAACACGTGCTATACAAAAGAATACAACTATGAGTCTATATCTCAAGTGTATACAACAAAAACTGCTAATCTAAACAGTTAGCCAAAAGTCAGAGTGATGAATCCCTGGGAAGAAGTCAAGCAGAAGCACCTGTAACATCTCGGTCTGACCCGAGTATTATTTAAGAAAATAATAAACGGATCAGTCTAGCTATAAATATCAGATGACATGATATAACATAAAAGATATGGCATAAACATAAACATCCATAACGACATACCACTATAAGTATGTAAATAATGATCAACAGAAGATCAATCAATAAGAGATAATCAATATCACAAGAATCTTCTCAAAGATTCGAAGAGGGCATCATACCCTAAACTTGTACTCATAACAAGTCAATGACATAAATTCCAGAAATCAACACGAGAAATCCAGAAATCATAAAAAGGGAAAGAGGCCTATCACATGACGGTCCGAAGACCATGGGGAGCTACCCCGCATGTGTGAATGGAATCACACAGATTGAGGTCAAGACTAACCAAAAAGCAGAAAGGTATGTGTGAATGGAATCACACAAGTGGTGTCTAGTCTAACCTTGCAATGAAAGAGACATCGCGCAATTGCTAGTCTAATTCATAAAGCGATCATCAAGATCAACGAGAAGTGTCAATTACACTAAGCTAGTAAATATAGAAGTTTAGCTTCATGTCCCATAACCACTTGCTTAACTTAAATATTTACGAACAAACTGTAAATCTTCACTAATAAAATTGTCACAAGAGGTTCAATCGAACAAGTCCAAGAATTAACCGACGAAGTGAACGCAAGCGTTTCATACCACTTGTTTTACTAAGTCGTTTAATTAGATTTCTCGTCCGAGTGAGGTAAAGGCTTGTATATACTAATAGATTGGAAAACGGTTTAAGAAAAGAGCTTTGTTATTAAAAATAGAGTTGAAATCGTTTGTTAAAAGAGTTTTGATATTTACTACTAGTATTGAAACCTTTATATTATAAAGTGACAAAACACAGAAGCAATTGTAGAAACAATCAGTCACAAAAATCGCATATGGAGATGCGAATAAAATCCAAGGAAATCAGCTCAATGTTTTTCAGATAAGATCCCCTACGGAGGGGGGGTCCAAGGGGGGTGGCAACCCCCCAAGGTGGGGGTGCGGGGGCAACGCCACCGCTTACGGGGTACGACTTAGTGAAGACAAAATGAGGTCTAACGACCTAAGAGGAATAGGGTCGAGCGACCTAATGGTTGCGACCTAGGGGTCTAAGGGGTCAAACGACCTAGTGGTGTTCGCGAGTTAGCCGAAGAGAGCGACCTAATAGAGACGAGCGACTTAAGGAACTCGCGACCTAAAAGTTAGCAAGGTCGAACGACCTATAGAGGCATAGGGTGCAGCGACCTAAAACATCGCGACCTAGTGAAGACCTAAGGGAGGCGAGCGACTTATAAAACTCGCGACCTAAAAGTTAGCAAGGTCGAACGACCTATAGAGGCATAGGGTGCAGCGACCTAAAACATCGCGACCTAGTGACCTAACGGTTTAAGGGTCTTGCGACCTAACTGGAAACAAGGTCCAAACGACCTAACGACTTAAAGTGAAACCTGGCTGAGCGATATAAGGTCGGAGACGACCTACGACTTAACTCCGTGTGAGCGACCTACGACCTATGGTTGCTACGACCTAACGAGTTCCAATAGTGAAGGCTTAAGGTCTAACGACCTAAGGGGTACGACCTAAGGTCTTACGACCTAAGGTGTTGAGGTTGGACGACCTAACCAAATTGCATAGGCCATACGAGCTAAGGCCTAACGACCTAACTCCGAACGAGCTATACGCGAGTGACCTAGGGCGCTAACTCGCAAACGACCCAACGTTAACTCGCGAACGACCTAACTCCAGACGTGCCTTTTCAACGCGTGCGAGCTGAAGACCTGCCGACCTACGACCTAACTCCAAGCGACCTAAGGCCTAACGACCTATAGTGGACGAATGGGCTAAGGCCAGAAATGACCCAAATGAAGGTGACGACTTTTCCACGCGAACGACCTATAGATGCTGGGCGACCTAAGGGGGACAGAGCGACCTAAGCCAGAAATTCACCCCAAAACACTAAAAAGTGGAGTTTTTCGCCAATCCAATCCAAACCAAATGCAAATGTGCATGCAAACATGATAGGGATGCATTTCCAATAGCCCAAGATAGATATAGACTAGAATTGTGAGATAAAAATCTCACCTTTGCACTAAAATTTATGAAGATGAAGATTGAAAGCAAGGAGAAGAAAGGAGAAGCAATCCAAAGCTTGAATCCAATATCTTCTACTTGAATTTGGAGTCGAATGTTGGATTTGCAATTGAATTTGTGCTTGGAGTTTTAATTTCCAATTCCTTTCACCATTAATGCCCAAGCTTGAGTTAGTTAGGAAATTTATGAAGAGTGAGGAGAAGAGGGTTGGAACTTGGGCTTAATAGGCTAAACTAACCCAAAGTCCAAAGCGGGAAAAGTTAGTGAAATTTCACTAACTCCAAACCTATCGATGTTTATACTTAAAAAGTTGTAAACGACATTTCGAACTCAATGGAAGTGGTCTCGAGTCCTAATTTGACCGTTTGCAAAAAGTAGCTTTTCGAACCAAAATCCGATTAACGAGTTAATATCTAAATAAAATATTTAAATACAAACTCGATAAATATGCGGGTTGTTACAGTGGTTGTATCAAATCTCTTGTATATAATGGATCTACCTAATCCATCCAGATGGGAGACTGACGTGCCACGGTACTACTCCCGGAAACGCTAATGGCCGCAACCCATTTTCTACAGTCCCTAAGTTACTCTCAAAATTGTGACACTCGTATCCATCGCATGTCATAAACACGTTGTTGGACTATGCTGAGAATTGGCTACGACTCCTAGTTGCCTTTGGTAATGGACAGTTGATCCTTTAATGATGTCGAGGAAATGACTCTAATGAGAGAAATAGCTCTTTGCCTATAACTCAACATGGTGACATCACAGATCCAGGACGCGACCCTGCAATCAGGACCGCTGGGATTAACAACTAGCCTATTTGGTGGGTCTAAATCATGTGCTCTCTATAGGCGCATGAACTCCATGACGTAGATTTTCGACGAATACTCTCAACTATATAAGTGCTAATGAGAGTAATAACTAGTACTCGCTGCTCTAGAAATCCTGATGAGAGTGACATAACTACTCTCGACTCGATAAGTCTTGTTGAAAGGATAACTAATCCTCTCGACTCGATGAGTCTTGACGAGAGTCATATCAAATACTCTCGACTCTAGGAGTCCTGATGAGAGTAATCTCAATATAAAAAAAATCCTTGAATACTAGCCCTAAGAGTAGATAATGATACTCGACGAGATAGTCCTTAGAAGGTTAAATGAAATGATCTCGACGAGATGATTCCTAATGAGAGTAATAATATGTACTATCAACTCCATACGTCCTAATGAAAGCATCACAACATAATAATTCCTCGACTACTAACCCTAAGAGTAAATAATAATATACTCGGCTGGTTAGTCCTAAGAGGGTAAATGTATAAATCCCAAACACATCTCCAACTTTCAGCCCTAGGTGAGTAATACACATCTCAACTACTAAGCTTTATGAAGTCACCTTTTGACAGTATCACAAATTCATAACTATCTCTAAAATATAAGTGACATCTACACATGAATAGTAATCGAACAAGTATTAGTTGAGCATCCCATACCACTAATATTACACGATAATTTACTAGAATCTAGGAAACTATACTCATCAAATCAACTATTATTCTATAATATTAATCAATAGAATAACTAGAAAAATACTACCACGTGTCTCATACCATATGTTACTACTAATATGTTTATTCAACCTCCTTATTATATAGAATTAAATCACAAAATCATCAATATAATTCATTTCAAATCAAACCATATATGAAATGTAATTATTACTCAAAACTCTCAATTCCGTTTAAATAATTCACAGTTTAATTTATCTTCAAAACAGATTGTATACTTGAAAAAAAAACCTTTTGAAAATATTTCTTCAATCCTTTCTACTAAAGTTTCACTTTATAAAAAAAAATCTCTTTCCAAAAATATTATTAAAAACCCTCGTTTATAATTATAAAAATTATATATATTTCAATACTATTTAAAATTCTATATTTTCAAAACAACTTTTATTTTCAAAACAATTTGCAATAATCTTTCTATTTCTCAACCACTTTTATTCATATATAAACATACTTCAATTGAATTTTAAAACACAATAAATAATTTTTCGAAGCTTTCAAAAATATTTTAAAACCAAAAAATCAACCGAACACCCAAAATATAAATCATGGAATGAAATTCTCTAAAATCGCCAGTATAAATTTTATCATGTGGCCCAAGTCGAACTATATCGAATTTCGGCCATCTCTACTATGAACACACACATATAAAAATAACTCATATCAAAATGCAATCTAACATACACAAATCTCAACATCAAAATCAAAATCATATCCGATATCACACAATAATCAATCTAATATCCAAAACAAACATTTCGATCAAGCAATTGTACCAAGCTATTTAATCAATATGGATAAATGCCTAATAATTCGCTAAAGGAAATAAATATAGATGTGAGTACAAAACTCACCGAACGATGCTTGAGCAACTAAAACAACAACTATACAACGTTAATACTGTTGTCATCCACTCAGCACACTCGCCACAAGACCCGCATCCACTCCATTGCATGCCCACCACTATTTTTACTAATATACGTATCTCAAAATTCATGCACAGCCCTACATGGTCATCACACCACCAAATCGCCTCCTTCAAGAGCCAACGGACCCAAGATCACTCCACCATCAGCCACGCAGCTCCAACTGAGCAACCACCAACCAATGTGGCTCCAACCGCTCAACCACCACACATTGCAACTTTCCTCTTCACCCTCGTTCACTGCGAAGGCCGATCGATGCCAGCACCTCGTTACGATCGCTCCTCCCCATTACATCTGTTATCGTTGCTAGACACCATATATTTATGTGCGATGTTTTTTTATTCACATGCGTTCAATTTGGTGTTTGAGCACCGGTCAGGAGAAGTAGGAGGTTCGGATTTGATTTGGGTAGACAGGAGTTTTCTAAAAAGAAAGGAGGAAATAATGGGTCTAAGTGGGCTTTGGACCTAGTTAAAATCAAATAAAATTTTCTTTCTTTTCTTTCTAATAATTCCTTTTTAATTTATTTATACAAATTCCAGTATAATTCAAACCAATTTACACTTTATTTCACATGATTTCAATAACTGGAATTTTATTCAATGCGATACCCACTTATTTATATTCCACTATTTTAATTACATAACAATTATTTACACTTCAAAAACATTTTATATTCAATTAAAACAATAATCAATTTTAATATATTATTTAAAAAGAATTTATTAACTTAAAATAAATTTATTTTAAAAAAATCTTTTATTAAATGGCTTTCAATTGAATAAATATGTACTTTCAGAAATAATAATAATAAAATATCGAATTTAGATTAAAAAAAAATATTAAATTTACATATTATATTGCGTAGAAAACAGAGTTATTACAGGGTTGGCTTGGAAATCCGCTATCCAGTATCCATCTTTCATTTCATTATTGGGTACCTACAAAAGGTAAACATATATATCACTTCCTACGTTATGTTTCTAAGAGTTAGATTTTAGGTAACCATACATAAGCGGTTTAGTTGAATCTTTAAAAATAAAATCGTTATTTTTTTGAATATTTAACATAAAGTTATCAATATATTCCTTACTAATAAGATTATTGTCGGTTTTAGAGAACCAAATAGATTTAATTTTGTTAAAAACGTATTTCTCAAAATTGTTCTTTGACTTCCTGAAATTACCATATGAAGAAATATACTTCAGGACTAGATTTTCTATCCCGGAACCTTTTAAACCCCAAATGATTATTATTATTAGTTGGTTATATATAATTATCAATATTGATAAGTTTTCTTGACATTTGTTAAATATAGACACATTATTGATTTATTTTTAAATTTAGTTTATACTTCTTTAATATTATTTTGAGATGTTTCAAAAGATGTTTTCAAATCATAAGTTTCCTTTGAAAATTAAACAATCTCATCGCTATATGCTTTGATTTCATCATTTAGAGTGAGATTTTTGTTTGTTCATAATTTCGTAATTTCCTTTGATATCAGAAGCAAAATGAATTTCTTAATTTTTCATCTTTTAGCATGGTTGTTTTAATTCTACACAGTTTACTCTTGCTTTCAGTTCTTTATTTCTCTCTGATGGCATATATTTATCATCTAATTCAGAGTTGATTTCTATTAATTCTTCTTGTGAGTGTTCACAATTTACCTCATCATTTATCATGAAGCGGACATTTGCTTGTTCGTCGTCATTGTCATTGTCAGAAAATGACTCTGAACCGTCCACTATGAGTTGGAATGCTTGATATTTTTTTCTTTCCCGATTACTCTTGTATTGGCTTTTGAAACTCATTTTTCCTTATTCAGTTAAGGGCCATCCTTTTTCATGTATACCGCCTTGCGCTTAAAACATTCTACAGAAGATGGATTTTTGTTACTGCCAATCTCCAGATTTTCTTAAAAAATTGAATTTTTTGCAATTCTTGGCAATAAAAACAAGGTCCTCTTTGTTGAAGTTTCAGTCTTCCACAACTTGAATAGCAATGATCTTTTCTGGTCTACAAATTCACTTCTCAGGGCATTAGATTACCTAGTCACTCTTAAAACGTTTTGAGAGATCATTGGCCTCTTCAATTGCAATGAATTTTCTCTTTGATTCATCGGTTAAATATTTTAATAGATACAGCATCAAAATATGTGGGTGTGGAAATTAAATCAGTGTGTGTTGTATGGCTTGAAATCGAGAATACATAGTTGTTATACTCTCGTTTGGTTTCATTTTAAAATTTTCTAATTGATTGTTTAACATTGAAATCTTGCTTTATTCAACATTATTGTGCCTTCGTATGTTACTAGCAAAATGTGCCGGATTTCATATGCAATAAATACTAACTCTATTAAGGTCCTTTTTTGTCAAGTGCACAAAATAATATATTCATAGGTTTAGAGTTGATTTCAGCCATTGTTTTCTGCCCATTGAATTATGTTTCAAAACCAATATTCAGTTCCTCATATTGAACTTGAGTATTTTCCAAAGCTCAAAACCAATTTCTTGCATGTATACTCTCATTCTAGCAGACCAATATGCATACTTTGAACCAATGAAAAGTGATTGTCGTGCAGTGGACTGACCTTTAAAAATGGTTTGTATTAGTACTAAAAACGTTGTTACAATTTTTTCAAAAAGGCTCTGATAACAAATGAAAGAGTGTATGGATCGACTATAGCCTAAGCTTATGTGATTAAATCTATTCTAGCTATATAAACAGTATTATAAATAGATATAAATTAAACAAGTAAATAGTGAGAACGCGGTAAGCAGACACAACGAATTATACCGGTTCGAACTCTT
Source organism: Allium cepa (assembly GCA_030765085.1). Classification (NCBI taxonomy): domain Eukaryota; kingdom Viridiplantae; phylum Streptophyta; class Magnoliopsida; order Asparagales; family Amaryllidaceae; genus Allium; species Allium cepa. Next base: position 612,826,498 of record CM060934.1, read on the forward strand.
TGTCCTATGTCCAGTCTTGAAGCCCGTCTTCAAATTTGCACAAAGCAAGTTCCTCAAAGTCATCGCTTAAGACTTTGCACAGGGCTTCTTACAACTTCATAACTGTTTGTAGACAGCGGTGTACCTTGATAATGCGAATTTATCTCTTGCGGCACAGTGCTCCCATAACTTAAACATAATTTCTCCTAATTGAATAAAGAAGTGGTATAAGAAGAAATCTGATTGTTGATTAATATGGCTTTAAATGGATAGTGATTGAATAGGTGAATATTGATCATAAAGTTAGAGAACAATATATCACAAAATCAAAGAATGGAAAAGTGATTTGCTCAAAGAAAGGTTATGGGTTTTTATACATGTCGTAGGGATGTATTTGGAGTTTTATGTTTTTTGAAAATAAGTAGAGAGGTGACAGAAGAAATGGGACAAATGGATGCGAAGTGAAGTATTAAGGAATTCGAAAAATCGACTAAAAAATATTACACATGTCAATCTCGGTATCTTGCACGGTTGATATGTTTTCTTCTATAAGTCGACCTATGGAAGATGCATAGGTCGACGTGTGCACGACATATGTTGACTTGCGTATCTCTCCTAGTGTCGACTTTTGCTTCTTCATTCGACCTTTCTGACGCCTCCAAAAATCCTGAAAAAATCTCAAAAATATTTTGAAATGCTTGAAAGGTGGTGAAAAGGTTTGGAGTGATTCAAAGACACTTGCGAGGTTTTAACAAACCTAAACAAAAAGGGCCCGATAAATAACATACTTTAGACGAATCTTCCATGAAAACATATATTTATCAAAAGTTCTTAAATAAAAAGTATAGCTTTCAAATCAAGTGATTTTTATACAGTTATAATCAGTTATTGAAATTTTTTCTTATTCATTTTGCAGTTTGTTTATTAATTATTATTTTTTCCGTTAGTATTAAGATTTTTTTTTAGAACAAGAGTAGCACTTAATTTAAATAGAGCACTCATTAGTATTAAGATTATCACAAACATTCAAAATATGTTATCTTTTTACAATTAAGTTTATAAATTTAAAAAATGAAACCAAAATTGAACATAAATCATGCATATTTTTTTGAAATCACTATAAAAAATAACTTTATAGGATTGGAACTCGATTTTTAATTGGAATTATAGGGTAAAAGAGACATAAAGGAAAAATAAAAGATACTAATAGAACGAGTTGGTTAGAAATGAACTTGGGTACTTGGTAGTAAAGTAAAAACAAAACATTTGGAATTCACTCTAACATACACATTACACAAACGAAAGTCAATGGAACTTGAACTTGAGTTTCTTCACAATAGACTCAAATCAATGGTAGTTAGAGTATTTTTTAGGGGTGGGCGTGGGTCGGTTTGGTGCGGTTTGGAGTTCAAACCACTTCTGCACCGCATCAAATGGTTAATCAAAAATATAAACTATTATACCAATCCTTTAAACAGTTCGGTTTCGGTCCGGTTTGAATGTAAAACGGTTCGGTTCCGGTCCGATCTGGTTTGAATCCGTATTAAATATGAAATAGAAGAATTACTTCCATTAGCAATCAATTTACAAAGGCAGCTGTGTGAAACTTTTACATTTAAAGGTTAAAACACACAACGTTATACTGAAATGAAAGATTAGTTCTTAATTGTATGAATATTTCAATTTGACATTTACCTACAAATGAGATTATTTTTTGTAGATTAATCAAGCATCAACATTAATCAATATATAATCATTAAGAAAAATGACTAGAATAACATTATAATTAGAATTTATTCACAAACAAGATGAGATGAAAAGTATTATACCAAACTATAACTTCTTCCTTTATGTCAGCGATTATTATTAATATAACAACAACATACGCTAAAAATAGAATGTACATCAATAGAATCTAAAATAAGATAGGAGTGTTTATATTTTTATCACATGATTTCAATAACTGGAATTTTATTCAATGCGATACCCACTTATTTATATTCCACTATTTTAATTACATAACAATTATTTACACTTCAAAAACATTTTATATTCAATTAAAACAATAATCAATTTTAATATATTATTTAAAAAGAATTTATTAACTTAAAATAAATTTATTTTAAAAAAATCTTTTATTAAATGGCTTTCAATTGAATAAATATGTACTTTCAGAAATAATAATAATAAAATATCGAATTTAGATTAAAAAAAAATATTAAATTTACATATTATATTGCGTAGAAAACAGAGTTATTACAGGGTTGGCTTGGAAATCCGCTATCCAGTATCCATCTTTCATTTCATTATTGGGTACCTACAAAAGGTAAACATATATATCACTTCCTACGTTATGTTTCTAAGAGTTAGATTTTAGGTAACCATACATAAGCGGTTTAGTTGAATCTTTAAAAATAAAATCGTTATTTTTTTGAATATTTAACATAAAGTTATCAATATATTCCTTACTAATAAGATTATTGTCGGTTTTAGAGAACCAAATAGATTTAATTTTGTTAAAAACGTATTTCTCAAAATTGTTCTTTGACTTCCTGAAATTACCATATGAAGAAATATACTTCAGGACTAGATTTGCTATCCCGGAACCTTTTAAACCCCAAATGATTATTATTATTAGTTGGTTATATATAATTATCAATATTGATAAGTTTTCTTGACATTTGTTAAATATAGACACATTATTGATTTATTTTTAAATTTAGTTTATACTTCTTTAATATTATTTTGAGATGTTTCAAAAGATGTTTTCAAATCATAAGTTTCCTTTGAAAATTAAACAATCTCATCGCTATATGCTTTGATTTCATCATTTAGAGTGAGATTTTTGTTTGTTCATAATTTCGTAATTTCCTTTGATATCAGAAGCAAAATGAATTTCTTAATTTTTCATCTTTTAGCATGGTTGTTTTAATTCTACACAGTTTACTCTTGCTTTCAGTTCTTTATTTCTCTCTGATGGCATATATTTATCATCTAATTCAGAGTTGATTTCTATTAATTCTTCTTGTGAGTGTTCACAATTTACCTCATCATTTATCATGAAGCGGACATTTGCTTGTTCGTCGTCATTGTCATTGTCAGAAAATGACTCTGAACCGTCCACTATGAGTTGGAATGCTTGATATTTTTTTCTTTCCCGATTACTCTTGTATTGGCTTTTGAAACTCATTTTTCCTTATTCAGTTAAGGGCCATCCTTTTTCATGTATACCGCCTTGCGCTTAAAACATTCTACAGAAGATGGATTTTTGTTACTGCCAATCTCCAGATTTTCTTAAAAAATTGAATTTTTTGCAATTCTTGGCAATAAAAACAAGGTCCTCTTTGTTGAAGTTTCAGTCTTCCACAACTTGAATAGCAATGATCTTTTCTGGTCTACAAATTCACTTCTCAGGGCATTAGATTACCTAGTCACTCTTAAAACGTTTTGAGAGATCATTGGTCTCTTCAATTGCAATGAATTTTCTCTTTGATTCATCGGTTAAATATTTTAATAGATACAGCATCAAAATATGTGGGTGTGGAAATTAAATCAGTGTGTGTTGTATGGCTTGAAATCGAGAATACATAGTTGTTATACTCTCGTTTGGTTTCATTTTAAAATTTTCTAATTGATTGTTTAACATTGAAATCTTGCTTTATTCAACATTATTGTGCCTTCGTATGTTACTAGCAAAATGTGCCGGATTTCATATGCAATAAATACTAACTCTATTAAGGTCCTTTTTTGTCAAGTGCACAAAATAATATATTCATAGGTTTAGAGTTGATTTCAGCCATTGTTTTCTGCCCATTGAATTATGTTTCAAAACCAATATTCAGTTCCTCATATTGAACTTGAGTATTTTCCAAAGCTCAAAACCAATTTCTTGCATGTATACTCTCATTCTAGCAGACCAATATGCATACTTTGAACCAATGAAAAGTGATTGTCGTGCAGTGGACTGACCTTTAAAAATGGTTTGTATTAGTACTAAAAACGTTGTTACAATTTTTTCAAAAAGGCTCTGATAACAAATGAAAGAGTGTATGGATCGACTATAGCCTAAGCTTATGTGATTAAATCTATTCTAGCTATATAAACAGTATTATAAATAGATATAAATTAAACAAGTAAATAGTGAGAACGCGGTAAGCAGACACAACGAATTATACCGGTTCGAACTCTTTGTCCTATGTCCAGTCTTGAAGCCCGTCTTCAAATTTGCACAAAGCAAGTTCCTCAAAGTCATCGCTTAAGACTTTGCACAGGGCTTCTTACAACTTCATAACTGTTTGTAGACAGCGGTGTACCTTGATAATGCGAATTTATCTCTTGCGGCACAGTGCTCCCATAACTTAAACATAATTTCTCCTAATTGAATAAAGAAGTGGTATAAGAAGAAATCTGATTGTTGATTAATATGGCTTTAAATGGATAGTGATTGAATAGGTGAATATTGATCATAAAGTTAGAGAACAATATATCACAAAATCAAAGAATGGAAAAGTGATTTGCTCAAAGAAAGGTTATGGGTTTTTATACATGTCGTAGGGATGTATTTGGAGTTTTATGTTTTTTGAAAATAAGTAGAGAGGTGACAGAAGAAATGGGACAAATGGATGCGAAGTGAAGTATTAAGGAATTCGAAAAATCGACTAAAAAATATTACACATGTCAATCTCGGTATCTTGCACGGTTGATATGTTTTCTTCTATAAGTCGACCTATGGAAGATGCATAGGTCGACGTGTGCACGACATATGTTGACTTGCGTATCTCTCCTAGTGTCGACTTTTGCTTCTTCATTCGACCTTTCTGACGCCTCCAAAAATCCTGAAAAAATCTCAAAAATATTTTGAAATGCTTGAAAGGTGGTGAAAAAGTTTGGAGTGATTCAAAGACACTTGCGAGGTTTTAACAAACCTAAACAAAAAGGGCCCGATAAATAACATACTTTAGACGAATCTTCCATGAAAACATATATTTATCAAAAGTTCTTAAATAAAAAGTATAGCTTTCAAATCAAGTGATTTTTATACAGTTATAATCAGTTATTGAAATTTTTTCTTATTCATTTTGCAGTTTGTTTATTAATTATTATTTTTTCCGTTAGTATTAAGATTTTTTTTTAGAACAAGAGTAGCACTTAATTTAAATAGAGCACTCATTAGTATTAAGATTATCACAAACATTCAAAATATGTTATCTTTTTACAATTAAGTTTATAAATTTAAAAAATGAAACCAAAATTGAACATAAATCATGCATATTTTTTTGAAATCACTATAAAAAATAACTTTATAGGATTGGAACTCGATTTTTAATTGGCATTATAGGGTAAAAGAGACATAAAGGAAAAATAAAAGATACTAATAGAACGAGTTGGTTAGAAATGAACTTGGGTACTTGGTAGTAAAGTAAAAACAAAACATTTGGAATTCACTCTAACATACACATTACACAAACGAAAGTCAATGGAACTTGAACTTGAGTTTCTTCACAATAGACTCAAATCAATGATAGTTAGAGTATTTTTTAGGGGTGGGCGTGGGTCGGTTTGGTGCGGTTTGGAGTTCAAACCACTTCTGCACCGCATCAAATGGTTAATCAAAAATATAAACTATTATACCAATCCTTTAAACAGTTCGGTTTCGATCCGGTTTGAATGTAAAACGGTTCGGTTCCGGTCCGGTCTGGTTTGAATCCGTATTAAATATGAAATAGAAGAATTACTTCCATTAGCAATCAATTTACAAAGGCAGCTGTGTGAAACTTTTACATTTAAAGGTTAAAACACACAACGTTATACTGAAATGAAAGATTAGTTCTTAATTGTATGAATATTTCAATTTGACATTTACCTACAAATGAGATTATTTTTTGTAGATTAATCAAGCATCAACATTAATCAATATATAATCATTAAGAAAAATGACTAGAATAACATTATAATTAGAATTTATTCACAAACAAAACGAGATGAAAAGTATTATACCAAACTATAACTTCTTCCTTTATGTCAGCGATTATTATTAATATAACAACAACATACGCTAAAAATAGAATGTACATCAATAGAATCTAAAATAAGATAGGAGTGTTTATATTTTTATCATAAGATTACTAATATAAATTTTCGGTTCGGTCCGGTTTAATATGGTTGGTTCAATCGTTCAAACCGCAACCGAACCGTATCGATGCGGATTAGTCCGGTTGAGGGTATCAGCTTTGGGTAGAAGATTCGGTACGGTTTCCACACCGCTTTTGCGGTCTGCTGTGGACGATTTCCGTATAGCGGTGCAGTTTATGCCCACCCCTAGTATTTTCTGTGTGCCTAAAAGATAGAACAGACTTCAGTTAAATATATAAACAAAATAAACAGTTCACAAAAGCCTCAACCAACGCACAGCAGTCGCATCTTCGTTCACTGTAACAAGAAAATGTTCTTTGAGAAAATGACAATCATGTCGTAGGCTCGTTTCCAAATCAACAATGAAATTATAACAAATGATAGTATCTACTACAACACTATTAAAATCAGAACTTGAGAGAAAAAACCCCTACCATTAAACAGTGAAAAAAATTTCTTCTTAGTTGAACAAATATAACAATGTACAACGGAAGCTGTAATACAATACCCACCATTTCTCATACATATTGAATGCCAGTAACAATGCATCTATAACTCCACTCCATCAAGCCATTTTAGTGTTGGAATCACTATTTTTAACATATGTCTAAAGTTACCATTGACGAACACAATATCACCTATATCGAGTTGTACAAGACCAAGATCTTTGAAAAATAGTACAGCTTCCCAATAATCTTTTAAATTGATGTTATGCTTCTTGAGCTCTTCTACAATGTCTTGTTCAAAGTCATGTGTGTGAGACAATGGAGATGCACATAGATATCGCCATGTATCCACCAGGTGAGAACCAATCTCATTGGCAGATATGTTTAATGCTTTAAGGGATTTCAATAGTTTTAGAGGTGCCAAAGCAGCAAAGCTACTGATCTTATTGTTGCTCAGATTTAAACAGACTAGAAGTTGCAACGCCTCTAAACCTGAAATTAGAGGGATGAGATACTCTTGAGCAGAAGGCAATAATACAAACACTTTTGCAACTTCATCATGGATTACCTTACATTTATCTATGTGGTTTATACAGTATTTGAAAGCACTGAAGTTTAGAACACTTGCAAATATGTACAACATCTGTTAGAAGTAGAAAATTGATGGATTTTTCTGTCATATGTATAAAAGATGAAGTGCACAATTTCTGTAATGTTAACGTCCTATCTTTCGCTTCCTTGAAGCATCTGATAATAGAGCTACAGCTGATTAGAGGATCACTTTAAGCCAATCAGCCAATATAAATTACTAAAAGTATGACATGGTAAACGTAGTGAAATGTGGTCAAAAGGAATACTAATACGAGATAAGTGAGGCGTGTAAGCTCAACGTAGTTTGGAGAAAGTAAATAACCTTCAATTGACTGGAGCTCGTTATGACTAAGATCTAGCATTTGAACCCATAACAAATTGTTGACACTCCCAATTTTTGTCAAACCTAATCTGCTTAGTCGAAAGCCAGCATATCTAGACTGAGTAGAGCATTTCATAACACACAGTTTATCAGAAGTTGCCTGCATTTACAAAATAATAAGAAAGTTTCAAACATTATGTCATGTAACAAAGACAAGGAAAATATTTATACGCTCAGATTTCTTACTCAAAACGAATAGCCGTTTGATCAAAAACAGCGGTAAGGTCAAAAAATTATTACACGGAAATATACGAGAATTTAGGGACATCAAAGTTATAATTAAATTTTAACCTTCGGGTTGATTTGAGAAAGAAGTTTGAGAATCAGAGTATCAAAATCAGTGTGAGTATCAAAATACATAAATAGCAAGGATCCACTACGCATCTCTTTCACTACACCCCCATTCTACACCCATATGGTTTTTAGTGACATACAATCCTAAATCAAATGAAATTTCATGGACCAAATATTTAAATATAAACTTGTGGCTGATATCAAAGGGCTACAGATAATGCTAAATAAAAGAGGCTTTTGATCCAGGACCAATAGCTCCCTTTATTTAGCATCATCTGTAGCTCCTTGATATCAGACACAAGTTTATATTTAAATATTTGGTCCCTGTAAGTCCCTGTAACAGGAGAGAGAGAAAAACAAATATATAGATAGAAACTTGTGGTTGAAATTAGAAGGTTATGAAATGGTACTAAATAAAGAGGGCTTTTGATTCTAGATCATATCTTTTTGATATGATGTTCATAATATAAGAAGTTCAAAATGCCAAGTTAATTTCAACCATCAAAACATTTATTTTAACCATCAATTTGAAATATTATTTACGCTAAAATTATTTAATTTGAGCCAAAATTTGTGAAGATGGTCGAGAACTACTAGCTCAACTTGTTAGTAGTACAGCACTCTACACAGAAGTTCTAGAGATCATGTGTTTGAATACTGAGACATTAAATGAGTGCTCTGCTTAAATGAAAAGTACTACTCTTGTTATCATTAAAAAAAATTGTGGAGATGATCCTGAATCATATAACAATATATTTATAAATTGTCATTCGATTTTGAATTGTGTGGCTTTAAGAATCATAAGCGTGTAGAGAGGTGCAATGCAAAAAAGGCATTGTAGTCTTTTGCACCCTAATTGAAATAATAGAGATCCAAAACTAAAAATAAATCTGTTTTAATATGGAATTCTTCCTTTATTTGAAACATTTTTCTTTAACGCCAATTTTCACCTCTTAGATGTTGATTTTTGCACACATAAGCCATGGTATTATTTACTTCACTAAGCATCTTATCCTATTTTCATAATTTGCAGATCTTTGAATTTATGTGCATACATATAAATCTTAATACGATGATACATTCTCCCTTTGTTATACTACATACCATGGATATAAAAAATAATACATTATTACCAGCATACACAACAATAGGCCAAAAATTCTTAATTTTAATGTGTAGATTTGGAAATTTACTTTCATTCTTAAAACGCCACATTAGTAAGAAGATGTCATCTTACTTTGCGTCAATTTTTTATTCACAACTAAATGAGTCAACTATGGATTCTCAACACAACAAAAAAAAAAAAAAAAAAAAAATCAGCTTTTTACTATTATCATTATACATCGTTGCAAATCAATTTTTTACTATCGTCGTCACAAATTTTTACACTGTTCATTGTAAATCAATCATTTACCTTGGAAATTCCAACCACACTATGCTTTCCCAAAAGCGTATTCTTATTTCCATGTTGACTAGAAATAGAAAGATCTCTCAAACTCCTAAATAATAGTAAAATTCTTAAGCTCCTCGAACGTTATAAAACTCTATTGACTTCTCCAAGAAAAAATTTGAAAATTTTGACCAATATCTTGTTTTTAAACTCCACATGACAAAATGCAAATTCAGAATCCGATCTCACTTGGCAGTAACCTTGTTTAAAATTATACATATTGGTGTAAATAAAAATGTTTGCTTTTTTATATATTACAAAACATATTCAGATTTCTACTTTTTAGAGTTTGGTTTCAAAATCAATTAGTTTTAATATTTGATGCAACCCTCATAATGAAGATGCTTGAACGAAATGCTTATTCCATATCACAAATATCACGCAAATATCAATCATCATAAAATAATATATATTGTTTTTTATTTTATTTTTTATTTAGCGCTTCCAATAATATAAGTTATCCGGAGAGAATTCGAGATGAAATTTTAAAAAACAAGATATGCACACAAGTTATATGTATCATCGTATGTTTAAACATTACTGATTCACGTTCAAGACGAGACCAAGGATCCAAAACTTAAAACAAAATTATCTTCAAGAAAATAAATATTGCAAACTCTAAAAAAAAACACAAGCTCCTTAAATAATTAATTACAGCTCCTGGTTTAAAAGGTTCGATCCTTCAACGAAAAACTCTACTTGTTCGGTTGAACTGTCAAAAAGCAAATTGTATTTTAACTTGCTAAAAAAATAGAGTGTTGTTTTATCATATACCAGCCAGAGCTAACATTATCTATACTAGTATAAACCGCACGTACGTGCATCTAATAGGTAAGATATTTACATTTTATTTAATAATAAAAAATGAGTAGACGGATGTGCGTTGTAAGTGTAAAAGTTTTCATAGTCCCAACCCTTTTATTTCAAGTCGTCTTGTTGTTAGTGTCGATGACCAATGGTGTAGCCAGGATTTGAACCTGGCGGGGCACAATTTGAATAGTCGGGAGTTCGAAGCGATAGCCCCGAATTTATTTATTTTTTTGGACAATTATTCAATATTGATTTTAGCATTGCAAGAAAATTGAGCAATGATCCAGTACTGCAAGCAATTCAAAACATAATATTCGGTTCAAGGCTTGGCATTTCGGAACAGAGCATTATTGATTAACCTAAGCATTATCTAAATTAAACACTCCATATTCATTAAACTAGTGAATAAATTAGGCGAGTTAAACAAATTAATGGAACTGGAGAAGATGCATTCAATAAACAAATTAGACATTAGAAACATTCAATATATAAATCCCAAAGCATCAGTTAACTTAAGCATTCATAAGAACTAAGCAAACAAATTAGGCTACATTAGTGGGTAAATAAAAATCTGAAGGGATTAGGGTTACCCATATCAAGGGGCGGACCGCTGCGGTAGTCAGTTCAGGTGGAACTAGCAACAATTAAGGTTTGAGTTTCACATTGTTGCAGAGTTTGACTTTCAATCACGAGAGCAGATGGTGAAGAAGAAGATATACATGACATCTTAGCAGTTTGAGTAGATTGAAGAAAAAATAGCAATTATGAAATTTAAGGTTGAAATTGCGAAAAGTGAATTTAGAAGAAGGGAACAGAAAAAATGAAGAAAAAGAAATTATTTTTTGCGTTTCTAGGAGGGACGCGTGACCCTCCCTCCCAAATCAACGTGGCACTGCCACTGTCGGTGACAATTGATAGTAAAATCTCATTGGAAGATAATTCGAAAGGAGATGATGATGGATGGATGTTGCAAATCAACGATAAGATTCCGTTAATGGATTAGGGTGTTTCCTGAATTTCAAAAAAAAACAAAAAAACAAAAAAAAAAAAAAACCATTGAAGTCTTATTCATTATGTTCTCTTTATTAATAGCAGTGATGTTCCTTTTCCATTTACATGGTAGAAACCAAAATCTTCCAAAAGGCCTATATTTCTTAATTGGGATTGTGGTTTGGTAGTTTTCACTTTAAAACTTAACGGAACATGATTCAAAATAAATGGGAACTCGTCATTCTTGTAATGAAAACATTTTTAACAATGTGACTAAAATTCAAAGAATGTTATTTTCAAAAAGTTCAATTTTCTACATCTTTGTCAAAGTGAAAGCAAAAGTCGGAATTGAACCCACTACCTTTTTTCTTTTACTAAAAATATTTTTTTAAAAGCTTTTTCTATCATTACAAAGTAATGTTAGCATCAATGTTCGAGGTTTCGGTTAAGCTTAGAGATCTCGGTTTCGGTCTTCTGTAGTTTAAGAAATTTCTATCTAATTCGTAAATTAGGTTCAAGTTTCGATTTCAGATTTTACTATTTATTTTTCATATAACTACACATATTGTTTAATTAATTGATATGCAATTTATATTTAAGTGGAAAATAAGACATAAATAAACAATTTTGATTAATTATAAATATTTATTAACATGAATGAATATTTATTTATTATTCTGTATTTAAGTTTTTTAGTTACAAGATTCATATATTTTGTGATTTTACATGTTTTTGAAGTCAAAATTTCAAATTTTGAATACTCGTATATTTGAATCTCAAATTAGTTCTTTGTTTGATTTTAAACTGTAAAAATTGTATTTTAATTGGTATTTTTATTGAATCGGAGTTTCCTTTTGGCTTCGTCTCGGTCTCTACTGAAACAAAAAAGGAATAGAAATCTCGGTGTTTCGACTGAAAACTCAAACCTTAGTTTCGGTTTAAATCTCGGTTTCTGTCGAAAATTATGAAATTTCGTTCAAAACTCAGAAGTTTTGCTTCGGATTTCGGTTTTGAAATATTTTTAAACAATATAACATGATTAAGAAATTTTACCAAAATAGGACTTGATTAAACAACATTAAACGTTATTCAATCAAAGTATTAACAAATCAAAATCTAAATATAAACTCATTCCAAAATTAGCACAACCATATCTATTATATAGAAAGTAGGAACCCATCCAACTCAAATGTAATTCAGCCCAAACATAATACACCCATCTTATCCTCATTGATAGAAGGCTTCATTCTCATCCCCTATTATTTTCTCTTTCCGTTCTCAGGAAAATTAGGATTCCAAATATAGACTGGATTTGATTTTCTGAGATATATTCGACTTTGAATATAATCAAGAGAAACCCAATCAAAAGGAGCTACTACAAGATAATTTTGTGCTTTTTTTTTATTGATTTCAACGTTTTTGTATTATTATTGAACTTTAAGTCGAGTGATTTCTTGTCTTCTCCTTTCATCGACACCAATCCATAAAGAGAAACTTTTTTTTTTTTACTTACAAAAATGTTTGTTTCCTTTCGGATTCCGTTCTAGTTAAGGACAGAACCGAAACATGATATTTGGAATTTTGTGGTTCGGACCGAGATCTTACACCTTGGATAGCGTTATAATATTGTAAATAAACACTAATATAATAAATATTAAAATATATTAAATTATGAGAATAGTAATAAATACTATTAAGAACGCATTCATATCTTGCACACTTAGAATATTATTTTTATTTTTAATAGCAAGAGTGATACTTGATTAAGCAAAGCACTCATTTTGGTGTCCTGGGGGATCGTACACAAGACCTCTTGAGCCACAATCTAGATATCTTACCATTGAGCTAGTGGTCATTAACGCACGCTTAGATTATTATTATCATTGTATTTTTTTGAATTTGGTTTGTTCCACTATAGTTTTTTTTTATTAGTAGTCATGGTCTCTCATTCTCATTTCCGTTATAGTTTTCGCTTTTAATGTACATACTAATTAAGCTAGGAGTAAACCTACCAATGTGCATACCATATTTAAAGTGAACTATCCTCTCTAAGGTTCCTAGAAGTATCTTTGAAATAGTACCATATGACAGAAAATTATAATATTATACTCCTCTTCTTGTTTGATGGCCCTATATCAACGAAAGTAAATTTTGTGTAACAAATTCAGTTTCAGTGGTATAAACAACTGCAGGGCACGTCTTACATACCACCACCTCCCCCTTTAAACCCCCCCCCCCCCCAAAACACACACACAATAAACAATAAATAACATGAATTGAAGTTAATATCACAAAAGGACCTAAAATTTAAAAGGTGGGAATCTCACTTTATATATAAGTATAATGACATACCTGATTTAATAGAGTTAAACTTCGTTGGTCCAAATAATATTTTGCATGAGAAGGATCCAGCTTAACCAAATCATCAAAGACTTCTAGTATCTCCTCAAATTTTTTCCCTTTTTGAGTTAATTTATTTTCACATATAAATAACCGTGCCAGAGTTAACTTCGCAAACTTACTGCATGGAGAAACATGAGACAGTTGTATTAATAAATAAATACATGACATACTATCTCGAAAAAAATCAGGACAGATAACTGACCAATTTTCTTCAGATAACTCCTTGAAAAGATCAATTTCATAAGACAAAGTATCCAAATTCCATTTAGTTGATTCTGACTCTTGCTTGTCGATAATGCTCAAATTCTCAAACGAACATTGATTTACACATCCAAAATCATACTCTGTGGTATTTTCATTCCATATAAACAACTCTTTCGAGGCTTCTTTTATTTCACCTTCATTAAGAGATTTTAAACTAATGGCGAACTTGAATTTAATTGGATGGGAGCAGTGAGAACCATTTGATGATATGATGCCACTTGAATTTCCTATGATAATTTCAACGGTTGAATCTGAATTGACAAGGTCTGCCTCTGAAAATTTAATAAATGTCGCCCAGCAGTGGGATTCTGTTGATCTATTTGTCGAGAGAGGACTCCAAATAAGACCTTCATTATCCACAAATGTAGAACTCACAATAACATTTGATGAATTTACATCACTAACAGCCTGATTGAAGTAAAGAATTATAGGTAATAAACCTTTATGAAGAATATAATGTTGATCCATGTTTGAGGATGGGTATAATATGACTTTATTTTTTCTTATGGACAAATACCAATTAGATTTATGAGAAGGCCATGAAGAAATAATTCGAAGATTGTCTACGGTGATAGTTTGTTTCAAAAGCCAAAGATGATAAAACCATCCACTTTGATCATTTGGATCCGTAAATAAAGCTTGCCGCACAAGTTCATATTCTTCGGTTAGGATACTCTCTTTATTTTTGAATCCATCAGCTTTCTTTTCCAGTAATTGAGAAAGGATTACACTAATAAAAAGTTCAGTTAGAAAGGTTACGGCGAGAATTAAAAATTAAAACAAAACAGAATAACTTCAAAACTAATCGCACAGTAAGGTAATAGCAACTTAGAAGTTGATTCTCATTATACCGACAAAACTATATGAAACCCTTAATCTAAATCACAGAGAAGAAAGCTAGTTCAACTACTTTCATGGGATCTACCCGACTGAGATCCACTTCAACTTTTTTTTCTTCAAGCGTCGCCCCTGTATGTACTAGTCAGACTAGCCTACCTATGACTTGGAAAAGCATAACATGAGGAACAAAATCGTAAAAATAGATTAAAGTTGGCTAATTTCATGCCTCATGCTCATATTGAAGTAGTTTTATTTAAATTGACATGTGGACGTGCTCTTAACTTGCTCTTTTTTTTTCATATTGATTATGTATGTTGATAAAAAATTATAACAATGCATAGATACGTATATGTGTGTGTAATCTGACAATAAATCCATTTTAGTCAAAATGATCGTTAGTCGTGTGACAATTTCAGAGTAGATAAAGATATACTTCAAAAATGAAATGGTTCAAAGACGCAATATTAAGTTACAAGATAGTCACAAACTTTCTTCAAGTCAAATTATATATTTTGACAAAAAAAGTTCCAACAATATTTTCAAACTATCAATCTTCCTATGCATTAATGGTAGAAATAAGATAGTAAAATAATGAACAACGTACCTAGAATGAGTACCAATTAAGTGACCGCGAAATAATAGGAAATACATCTACATATTGCAATATTATAACATACGAAATTTCTGGATCTTACTGGTAATTTTTCATATTTTACTGAAAATATGCTCCACTACAAATACGTCAACTACCCATTGACAAGTTCAGTTGTCATCATATATCAGAAAAATTATCATGAGGCTGAGCATGCATAGAAGTTTGATGTGATCTCACTAGTGTGTGACCAAACCATGATTCTAAAAAGGGTATAAACATAGAATGCTATAATCTATAAAACTGACAAACAGAAACAACAAATTAATTCCAAGGAAATAATAATCAGGACGAGGTATATACTACGATAGACATTTATTTTTTAAAGTGTATGTTATGTACAGACTGAATTTGATGACTAGTTAATAATATGTATCATTTGATTGTGGAAACAAAAGGCAGGTAAAAGTGGAGCCAGCAACTTAGTTGGAAGGGAAAAGAAATGCTTTTGCAAAGCATGTTTAAATAGATGAAAATAAAAAGTAAAAGCAGTTCACTAATGTTACATCACCACACCCAGGAAGGCAAAATGTTGAAGTCAAATAAATACAAACTTACAAAACATTTATTTATTTTACCTTCGATTGTGCCAAGCAGAATAATTACTGAATTCATCATTGATCATATCCATTGTGAATTTCAGTTCTTCAACTTCAGGGACATTCTTTAATTTTGCAACAAATCTGAAACAAAACAATGAAAATCAAAGTCACTAAAATATTGAGGAAAATCTCCAGGATAAAATATCAACTATATTTCCGTTACTAGTACAATTTTATTTGTGCACACTGCTTAAGGGAGAAGATACGTAGATCCAATTATTATGCTCCGAATCAAGGAAATTTTAATTTTCTTTAATATCGCTTTATTTCTAAAATAAAATGACATCGATTAACTAAGTTTTTCAGTAACTCGCTTATAAAACCAAGTGAACAATCATTAGTAAATTCATAAACACTATCACCTGCGATAGTTCCATCCATGGAAATTTCGAGGGTCGGTTTTGATACTTAATAGCTGATCCAAGAGACGAAATTCACGATCAAAATCTATTTCTGAAAGCCCAAGATCCAACACCCATTTACGATGGTGCCATGCTCCATATGATTTAGGATTTCGTCTTAATGCAATTTCTACCTTGAAAAATAAAAATGCAGGCAGAGAAATAGTTAACATGCTAAAAATTCTACATTAGCGATTTTCTACTACTTTAACATTAATAAAGTGATTAATAATGTTTGCAATAAAGATATTATGCATAGTTGTTATTAAGACGCGCGCTTAGGCACACCTAGGCCCGTCTAAGGCGCAGGCGCACCTCCTGCGCCTTGTCAGGTGCCGAGGCGCCTCCTCTAGCGGAAGCACACCAAAAGCGCAAAAATCACCAATTTTGTCGAGGCGCCGAAGCTTCATTAGACACGCCTCGACTAGCAACTCTTATTTTTGCAGGCCGATCTTCATTCGACCCGAAACTTGACCTGTTTTTGAAATTGATTAGGTCGACGAAGCTGTTTAGGGTTTCAAATTACATGAATTTAAAAAAAAAAAAACAACCGCACCGCCTCATACAGCCGTCACTGCCCCCCAGCTCTCCACTACAGCCGCCGCCAACTCTCCTCTGCCGCCGCCGCCTCCAGTTCTCTCGGGTATTTTTTTTTTAACTACAGTAGTATTAATTAGGCTTTTTTAATATAAACTTTTAAGTTAGATTATTATTAGTCTAAAATAATAAAATATAAATTATGAAGTTTATTTTAATTGGTTTAAAATTTTAAAATTTAATGAGTTTGTTATAATTTATAAATACGATTTAAATTTTAAATTTAATTATGTTTTAATTTAAAATTTAGTTGTGTTTTAAAATTTAATGAGTTATGTTTTAGTTTAAAATTTTAGTTATGTTAACTTATGTTTTAAATTTCAAATTTTGTTATGTTTTAACTTTTAATTTAAAATTTAAAAATGTTGTAAAATTTAAAGAGTTATGCTTTTGTTTTAGTTATGTTTTAAATTTTAAATTTGGTCATGTCTTAATTTAATTTTAAATTTTAGTTATGTTTTAAAATTTAATGAGTTATGTTTAATTGTGTTTTAATTTAAAATTTTAGTTATGTTATGTTTTAAATTTTAAATTTAGTTATGTATTAATTTAAAATTTAGTTATGTTTTTAAAATTTAATGAGTTATGTTTTAAAATTTAAAGAGTTATGTTTTAAATTTCATATTTAGATATATTTTAATTTAAAATTTAGTTATGTTTTAAAAATTAAAGATTTATGTTTTAAAATTTAAAGAGTTAAAATTTTAGTTATGTTTTACTTATGTTTTAAATTTTGAATTTAGTTATGTTTATGTATTAATTTAAAATTTAGTTATGTTTTAATTTAAAATTTAATTAAGTTTTAAAAATTATTGAGCTATGTTTTAAAATGTAAAGAGCTATGTTTTAGTTATGTTTTAATTTAAAATCTAGTTATGTTTTTAAATTTAACGAGTTATGTTTTAAAATTTAATGAGTTACATTAAGGGTTAAAATTTTAAAATTAGAATTTTAGTTAATAAAATAGTTTAACAACTTTATTTTACTAGATATGGATCCAAACACACATACTTCAGCAGGTTCTTCTGCTGCACCTAAAAATCGTAGAGTAGATGTTGAATGGAATTACATTTTTTTTGGCGGATAAAAAAAACCCTAATAGCGTGACTTACATGTATTGCTTGAAAGTGGCTTCGGGGAAAATAAATAGAGCAAAACAACATCAAATCAGAGGGTTTAGAAATGCAAGCACTTGTCCTAAATGTCCACTCAAAGTGAGAACAATTTTATTGAAGGTTATGACTAGTAAACAACGCAGAAGACAGATGTTTTTGAAGCTCATGCGAGCAATGAGTTAGATAACTATTGTTTGGATTTAGAAGATAATGAAGTTGAAGAAGTTGCACTAACTAATAAGAGATTGAACATTGGTGAAAAAAATGTTGGAAAGAAGGCAAAATCGTCAAGGTAATGCAAAAGGCCCGATTGATTCGTACATGAGTAACATGACATCAAAGCAAAGTGAATAAGATAAAATTTTGGGAACGTCTAAGTTGAAGCAATCAAGTATAAATAATGCATGTGAAAGAATTGAGAGCTAAAACCAATCAATATATTATTCGTTTTTTTATCAAGCTGGTATTGCATTTAATATTGCTCGTATGGATTCATTTAAGGACATGAAGCAACTGGTAGATATGAACCTAATCTTAAGCCTCTAACTTATCATAAATTGAGAGTTTCACTGCTAAAGAAAGAGTTGGATTATACAAATGAATTAATGAAGGGACATAAAGCCGAATGTGTGAAATATGGTTGCTTCATATGTCGGATGGGTGGACGGATTGAAAAGGAAGAACATTGATTAACTTTTTAGTAAAATGTTCTTTAGGGTTAATGTTTGTGGAATCTGTCATCCCGCCTTTTGGTCAGGACCGAGATATCAACAAATTGGCTGGAAAGGATAGATATCAGGATTGTAGATCGATTGGAAATAAGGCTATGATCGATACCGTCAAAATTGGACTAACCTTCAATTAAGATAGGATCGATTGGGAATGATAAACTAGGCTAGGTGAGGCTACATTTCAAATTTCAGGTCAATCGAAGTTCGTATGCTCGAGTTATGGATAGATCAATATTCATGAAAAATCGGTTCGTATCGATGTGGTTCGTATCGATCGACATGGACTCGGCTATCTACTTCGGATCGATACTTTCGTATCCATCAGAAATGTGCTTGATGCTTTCGTATCGATCAGCATGGATATGGATTGTTATCGGGATGGATACGGGTTTAGACTAACACGTGCGCTTAGCATTTGGTTTGGATCAATCAATCTTCGCCTCGATGCATTTCGTATCGATCGAAGCATGGGATCGATATGAAGAACATGCAACCGTATCGATACGAAGGTTGTGACGCTAGACGGATACGAAGCATTGATGGATACGAAGGCTCTGTACTTCGTATCGATGGATACTAAGGAAGCGCTCGAGGTGGAGCGAAGGATATGGATCAGAGCGCATGAAGTTAAGATCGATGCGAAGGCTATGACTATGGATATGGGACCGATGGATAATTGGATAATGGATACGAAGGGGATTGAGACGATTGATATGAATAAGTATTGATACGTACACTTCGGCCACTTGCAAAACCAAACTTGGATCGATCATAACTCAAAATCTACAAGTCCAAATGTTATGAAATTTTCACAGAAGCTTCCATATGCACTGAAGAATGTTCATGATCGATCTCGGCTTGATTGGAGCTAATTTAGATTGATACGAATTATACCTGGATCGATCCAAAATCACTCTGAATCGATCTGACGAGCCCACATGCGCACGAGAAGTGGTATTTCAGGTTTTGTAGTGCATATTTTCGGATCAACGCCTATAAATAGCAGTCCTATGACAACTAAAAAAGGAATCTTTTTCTTTCCTAGGCTAAACTCTGTCATTTTGTTTACTGATTCCAAAGGCTTGTAACTGTAATTACAGTATAAAATGAATAAAAGGATTGATTCCGAATGGACGTAGACCGGAGATAGCCGAACAACCACGAACCTTGTGTTCTTTCTTGCTTTCTTTCATCTTAATTTTGTTGCTTCTTCATTTTTATTCTCTACATTATCTGTATCTGAAATCTGTGTAAAGATATTGAGGATTTGTGTATAAACACCGGTGTTTTCACTACATCTGAGGTTTGTGACCAATTTTGACCCAAACACTTTGGCGCTTTCACCGAGAGAGATTAGCGCTCGCTACATCAGATTTGAAGTTCAGATCTGGAAAGCTAAAAGGTCGGATCTGGTAGAGACCATGTTTAGGCAATCAGCTAAAAGGATATTACCAGAAAGGAGCTATCAAGAGGGGAGTCAAGAAGCTTCCTCAGAAACGAATCAGACCTCAGTTTTCATCACCAGAGATGAGATGGAGATGATGATGGGAGCTATGCAGAAAGAATTGTTGAAAATGCAGAAGGGCATGATGCTAAACCTTCTCAGACAGTTTGAATAGGTACAAACAGCTGGAGCTTTAGGAGTTCAGATCCACGAAACTGGAACAGAATGACCCACCAGACAATCGGATGGAGCATCTCAACAGGGCACAGCCCTCAATCAGCACACATTACCAATTTGGATGGATCTAGACTCGGAGGCACACCACCATGCAATGATAGACCGATTCATGAAGGAATTTCAGGTGACACCACACAACAGGATGCCGGTAGGAGTACAAGAGTACGTGATGAAGAATATATACCAAAATTCCCTCGGGGACTCGGGGGGCAACCTTTGATGGACAACGCTAGATTAGCTGAGATTATCAAACGAACTATGCGCGGAGGTTTAACAAACAGAGATCTGGAAAGAGTATACAGGAGTCAGTTTACCCGTGACATCAGAATGGATCGGAATCCACCAGAGTTCAAGCTACCTACTCTGGAGGTATACAATGGCAGGGTTGATCCTACCGATCATTTGATGAGGTACATGAGACACATGGAAGTGCTGGGGACATCGCAGGAAGTTATGGCCCAGTGTTTTCCTCTGTACTTGACGGATATAGCTGCTATGTGGTTCAGGCAGTTGGAAGATGGATCTATTAGGACATGGACAGAATTGATGGACAGGTTTTTGAAGCAGTTTCGGGTTCATATCAAAAGACCAAAGAATGTGATGACACTAACATCAATAAACAAATAACAGGGAAATCGCTCAAAGTTTTATTAACTCGGTTCAATGCAGCGGTTGCTTCGGTGGATCGGCCGGATCCATCGATAGTTTTAACGGCGGTAGTGTCAGGAGTCAGGGATAACTCGGATTTCAAAGTATGATACGAGATCCACCAATGGATCTCGGGGAATTCTTTCACGAGGCCGAGAAATTCCTTCGGTAGAAGGATGCAAGTTCGGATTTGAAACTAAAGGAAGTAATTGTGGTCAAGGATGGAGAACCATCCGGTGAAAGCTCGGGTTAGGATAAGGATAAAGGAAAAAGGAAGTCGGATGACAGCTTTGGCAAGGCAAGGAAACGTTGAGAAGAGCCAACAGGATTGAATGAAACATTGAAGCGGATGTTCTGGAAACCCGAGATCGTCTTCCCTACCGAAGGCCGGCAAGAAGAGAACCCTCGAAATGTGAGAAGGCATCAGGAAGGCACTGTCTCTTTCATGATCTGGACGGGCATGATACCAACAGTTACAGACATCTAAAGGATATAATCGAGGAGCATGCAATGAGTGGTCAGTTGCGGCAATATGTCGAAACTCGAAATGCGGCGATGGAACAGAAGCAGCCACCGTCTACCTCAAATGACGATGACACGAGACCCAGGAATGATATGGAATAAGTAGCAAACACTGGACAAACAGCCAAGTCACTTATGTACGGGGACTTAGATAGCCTCTAGGCATGCTCTAAGATGATAAACTTCGGCGCTGTAGTTTGTGAAATCTGCTTTTTCTTTTTTGGTTTAAACATTTACTCTTTTTGGTTTTGTTTGAACACCTGGTTTTGTTTGTTTTCCTGGTTTGAACTTTGATTTGGATGCTTGTTTTCTGGTTTGGATATTGGTTTGGATTTCTGGTATGGATTTTTGGTTTTCTGATTTAATCTGGATTTCGGATTGGATTTTGATTGGATTTTTATCTGGCTTTTGGTAAATGGTCGTCGGGTATGGATTATGCCTAGCAAGCGGTAAGTCGCTTCGTCCGAGCGTGGCGAATCGACTTATTCAGGTCGTCGGGTATGGACTATGCTCGGCAAGAGTCCGAAAAGATAAGGATTCGATCTAGGACTTAGGTCACATATTATCTATTGGTTACTATTTTAGGTCGTCGAATATGGACTATGCTCGACAAGGGTCCGAAGCAACCAAGATTCGGCTTAGGACTTAAACCACAGCATTAATTAACGTTTAGGGACACTGAACCAGGATCACTATCGGTCTAGGACTTAGACCGGGATATTGCTTCATACAGATTGTCAAGTGTGGATTGCGCATGGCAAGAACCCAGAGGGTTATGGATTCAGATATCGGTTATGAATAGCTAAGGATTTGGATAGTGACCCGTACTGTCCTGGATTTGGTTAAGAGCCCGAAGCGGTCCTGGATTTAGATATCGATCCGAAGAGGTCGTGGATTTGGTCATTGATTATTGAATATTGATGGATTACAACTCGATTGATGGGTTCGAATGGCTATGTCATTGGCTAAGGGTTTGGTTACTGGATTATGAATTGGACATCGGCTCGGAGTGGTCGCGGATTCAGATAAGGATATGGCTATGGCACTTGGATAGGATGGCCTGGTAATGGATTGGATTATGGATGGAATATGAACTTCGGATATCAGATTGGGAGCTATTCAAAACACGTCTTCTTACCACAAGACATGTTTTGGGGGGCAAAATTTACCCCGTCTTTTGATTAAGGCCGAGATATCAACAAATTGGCTGGAAAGGATGGATATCAAGATTGTAGATCGATTGGAAATAAGGCAATGATCGATACCGTCAAAATTGGACCAAGCTCCAATTAAGGTGGGATCGATTGGGAATGATAAACAAGGCTAGGTGGGGCTACATCAGATCAATCGAAGTTCGTATGCTCGAGTTATCGATGAATCAATATTCATAGGAAATCGATTCGTATCGATGTGGTTCGTATCGATCGACATGGGCTCGGCAATCTACTTCGGATCGATACTTTCGTATCGATCAGGAATGTACTCGATGTTTTCGTATCGATCAGCATGGATATGGATTGTTATCAGGATGGATACGAGTTTGAACTAACGCGTGCGCTTGGCATTTGGTTTGGATCGGTCAATCTTCGTCTCGATGCATTTCGTATCGATCAAAGCATGGGATTGATACGAAGAACATGATACTGGATCGATACGAAGACTGTGACGCTAGATGGATACAAAGCATTGATGGATATGAATGCTCTGTACTTCATATCGATGGATATTAAGGAAGCGGTCGAGGTGAAGCGAGAGCGCGTGAAGTTCGGATCGACGCGAAGGCTAAGACTATGGATATGGGGACCAATGGATAATTGGAGGATGGATATGAAGGTGATCGAGACGATCGATACGAACAAGTATCTATACGTACACTTCAGCCACTTGCAAAACCAAACTTGGATCGATCATAACTCAAAATTTACAAGTCCAAATGCTATGAAATTTTCACAATGACTTCCTTATGCAATTAAGAATGTTCACGATCGATCTCGGCTTGATTGAAGCCAATTGAGATCGATAAAAATTATACCTGGCTTGATCCAAAATCACTCTGGATCGATCTGGCGGGCCCACCTACACACAAGAAGAGGTATTCCAGGTTTTGAATTGGATATTTTCGAATCTACACCTATAAATAGCATTCCTATGGCAACTAAAAAAGATCTTCTTCTTTCCTAGGCTAAACTCTGACATTTTGTTTACTGATTACAAAGGCTTTAACTGTAATTACGGTATAAATGAAAGAAAAGGATTGATTTTGAGTGGACATAGGCCGGAGATAGTCAAACCACTATAAACCTTGTGTTCTTTCTTTCTTTCTTTCATCTTAATTTTGCTATTTCTTCATTTTTATTCTCTACATTATTTGGATCTGAGATCTGTGTTAAGATATTGAGGATCTATGCATAAACACTGTTGCTTTCACTACAGCTGGGGTTTGTGACCAATTTTGACGCAAACAGAATCTGTAGGTGCATCCTCTTATGTCAAATCGGGAGAGAGTATATTTGAGTTGCTCGACAAGTTTCTTAAAAGAATTGGCGTGGAGAATACTGTTCAAGTTATAACGGATAATGGAAGTAATTTTAAATTAGAGGGTGAATTCTACTTTTAAATATCTATTTATAAAATTTTAATTAACAATTACTCAATTTTGTTGAAATTTGAAACTAATTAAATTCATATTTTTATTTTTTGTTATCTAGATGAGTTGCTGATGGCAAAAAGAAAAAATTTAATTGGACTCCTTGTGCGGCCCATTGCGTCGACCTTATGCTTAAGGATGTTGAAAAAACAAATAAGGTGGGAAACACAATTAAAAAAGGAGTTGCTCTTTCGGGATTTATTTATAACCATAATGGTGTATTGAACATGATGAGGATGTTCAATGGAAACAAGGAATTGGTGAGATTTGAAGTTACATGCTTTGAGACTAGTTTCCTATGTTTGTAAAATTTGCACAAATAAAAAATTTCTCTATGTACCATGTTCATTTCTGAAGAGTGGATTAGAAGCAAGCAGGCAAAAAAATGAAAGGAAAAAAAGCTTGTGATACGCTTTTAAATGCATACTTTTGAAAAACATCTTTTATATTCTTAAAGTGATGAGCCCTCTTGTTCATTTTCTACGATTAGTCGATGGCATAGTTATCAAGGCACACGCCTTTGCCTAGGCGCCAAAAAGGCGCAGGCGCAACCCATGCGCCTTTTCTGGTTATGAGGCGCCTTTGCCAGTGGAGGCACACAAATGGAGCAAAAGGCGTGCCTTTTGCCGAGGCGACGAGACCTAATTAGGCGCGCCTCGAGTAGGCAAAGTTATTTTGTAGGCCAACCTCTTTCTTCGATCTGAAACCCGACCTGATTTCAATTGAAATTGACTTCGATTTATTTTATGGTTTCAAAAAATATAAGTCGAGTCGAACAAAAAAAACTGCTGCTGTCATCGACCCCTCCCACCGTCGCATCCTGTTGCTGTCGCCACTGCTTGTATAAAAATCACACAAAAAATCCCAAGGCGCAAAAAAGCCCAAGGCTTAAGTCTTGTGTCTTAGCGCCTTAACTACTATGGTCGATGGTGAGAAAAGACCAACTATGGGGTACAGATATGAAGCAATGGATAGAGTTAAAGAAGCCACTGACATAGGGAGATGTGACTTTGTTTTCGAAGGAGATACATTGACATGGGAAGATGTGACACGCGCTTCCAAAGCAGGAGAAAGGCTGCACATGACTAGGCAACATGTCATTGCAAAATCAAAAGGAAAAGAAAATGCTTCTTCAACTTCTACTATACGACCTAGTTATGTTGAAAATAAAGAAGCTACTATTGATGATAATTCGAAGGATGAGAATTTTGAATATGATTCGAAGGAGGAGGAAAACTACAACTTAAAGCTGGATGATGGTTCGAAGGATGATGATGATGATAGCTGGGATTTGTGATTAGTAGAAATTGAACTTGAATTTCTTTATCGTTTCTAGCCTTTTGTTATTGTTGTTGTGACTTATAACTTCTATATTTTTGGTGTTGAAACTTGAATTGTGATCGTTTTAGTTTTGAATTACCATTTGTGTCTTCGTACCTATAAATCTATGTTTTTTATTTGCACAAAATGGTTATCAACACTAAATTTATCATTTTTCGTAGTATTTTATATTGCAGTTTTTTCCACCAAAAAAACCCATACTTGTATAAAGTCGCACAAAAAACCCAAGGCTCAAAAAAGCCCAAGGTTCAAGCGTTTCACCTTTTTGTGCTTTAGTGCCTTAACTACTATGATATTTGACTTTGTTTTCGAAGGAGATACATTGACATGGGAAGATGTGACACGCGCTTCCAAAGCAGGAGAAAGGCTGCACATGACTAGGCAACATGTCATTGCAAAATCAAAAGGAAAAGAAAATGCTTCTTCAACTTCTACTATACGACCTAGTTATGTTGAAAATAAAGAAGCTACTATTGATGATAATTCGAAGGATGAGAATTTTGAATATGATTCGAAGGAGGAGGAAAACTACAACTTAGAGTTGGATGATGGTTCGAAGGATGATGATGATGATAGCTGGGATTTGTGATTAGTAGAAATTGAACTTGAATTTCTTTATCGTTTCTAGCCTTTTGTTATTGTTGTTGTGACTTATAACTTCTATATTTTTGGTGTTGAAACTTGAATTGTGATCGTTTTAGTTTTGAATTACCATTTGTGTCTTCGTACCTATAAATCTATGTTTTTTATTTGCACAAAATGGTTATCAACACTAAATTTATCATTTTTCGTAGTATTTTATATTGCAGTTTTTTCCACCAAAAAAACCCACACTTGTATAAAGTCGCACAAAAAACCCAAGGCTCAAAAAAGCCCAAGGTTCAAGCGTTTCACCTTTTTGTGTTTTAGTGCCTTAACTACTATGATATTATGCTGATAGCTCACTGTAATGCAGATTTTCATGGCAGAAAATACTACGCCTATAATATTAGAAGAGAGGGTGTGGAAAATGAGCGCTAATCTGCTGTTTCTTTTTAAGTTTTGTTTTCATGTTCCTAATATGTTTTTTTGAAAGAAAAGTTCTCATATTCATAAACATGACACATTTCAAAGGGAAAAGGTCCGCCAACATAGCTGTACCAAAGCCAAGCCAAAAAAAGGAGGGTTCATAGGCAAGCTCCAGCAACATAAAATTTTTGTTTTTCTAGAAGCATAGACAGTGATAAAAAACTGTTAGCATACAGTATTTAACAACACACCCGAACATGATTGACTATGGATAACCTCAATCAAAATGTGATTTAAGCTAAGATGACGAGAATAATTGCATGTGAAACTAGACTAAATGTCAAATTTACTATTACTTCTGGAACCTATTTATAAAATATATGGATGATACATCCATATCTACATCTGATGGACGACGGTAGCAGCAACAGCAGCAAAGAATACAAGAATGTTTCAATATAAGTGCCACCAACTATCACTCGAACCACGACTGAAACCAATCAAACTAGTATGTTCGGTTCAAACCAAAGGACAAACATGATTTAAAAACATAATGATACTGAATTTGTACAATTCAAATATGTGTGAATTGTATATCAAATTGAAGAGGAGTTCGAGAGCTCTGCAAAGGAGGAAATGGTAGGTCAAACGGAGAAGTGGTTCAAAACCTCTGCAAAGGAGGAAACGATATATCAAACAAAGAAGCGGTTCAAAACTTATGATGAGTTGAAAATAGCTTGAGAATCGAACAGGGCATCCAGATATAGGACCTGTCGACCATTGGCACAGATAGCGGTTGGTCGGTGGCACTACTGGTCATAGAGATAGCTACTGACCAATGGCACAATTGGCGGTCAATCGGTCAGTGCACAAAATTGTGCACCTCGAAAAAGATTCCGGACCAGTTGATTAATCGGCAGCTTGGAAGCCCAAATCAGGTTGTTTCAAAATGCTAATTTTGGTTGAGCTCTGTGAAATTGATTGGTGATTATTCTAGGCTTCTAATCAAAGGTTTGAGAGATGATATTGCACATAAAAACATTTTGTCTCTATCTTTAGTGTGAATGAGAGAACCATCATCATCCTTTTGAATTAAAACACTAATTTGCAAAATCAAAAAAAAGTCAAAAAAAGGAAGAAGAGGCTTTGAGCACTGCTAAGTCTAAGGCATAGGGTTATTGATTAATAGGAGCTTTGAGTATACTTGATATAAAGATTGTGGTGGATGTTGAGAAAATGGGAGTAATCAATGCTTGCTTCGTAGTGATGAAGGGTGTTCTAATAAATAATATTTATGTGCTTTAGAGAGAAATAGCCATGTGAGAGTCAATAGTTTCTACAGATTCTAGGGTTTCAGATTCTACTCAAGTATGGCATTTTCATGTAAGTCATGTTCATGAACAGAATTTACATGTGTTAACGAAGGATTGATTGTGTTTCTCAGCTAAACCCTACCTTTTATAGGGATTGTGCTTTTCGAAAAAACATGTCGCATTTGATGTAGAAAGACCTAAACTATATAATTTCTACGATATGTTTACAATAATGAGTGAGAATACATCCATGTTGCATATTTAGATGGAATCTGTTACTTCGCCTTGTTTGTTAATAATTTCTCACAAAAGATCTAGATACATTTCAATAAGACCAAAAATGAAACATTAGTCCGGTTTAGTACGCAGAAGACCTTGGTAAAATAGTAGTAGTCGGAGAGGCATTTTAGAGTTTTGAGAGTTGGTTATAGTATTGAAGTTGCTTCGGAAGAATTCATTATGTATTGTAGGTCCGATGATTTATTCAGATATGTTGATATTTCTGTGGTCACTGTATTATGGAGTGACCAAGAGCATGAACCAAATTGTGGAAGAGATGTATAAGCTTGAGCTTGTCTACTGGTTTGGAAGGGGAATTTTGGACAACACGTTATCTATGATAGCATTTCTTATCTTTCATTATCACAGAAGAGAAGATCCTAAAAAGCTACGAAAAGGTAAATTTGTGAGTTTAATTCCTTGAAATGTTTAGTAAATATGTGCAGAGGTAAATTTTGTATGATTGTCCAATGTCCGGCTCCATCCGATGCTGTAAGGTGGCCGGTCCATGTTCGTAGTTTTCATTTAAAACAAAAGGAAATATACGAAAAGATGTCCGTTAAAAAATGTTCGATATTTTTCTATTGTCCAAACATTGTCCGACTCGTATGAACAATGTTCGAACATAAATCTTGCATGATCCGTGTTCGTTCGAATCTTTTTTAAGACAGAACATGGACACACTTCTATCCGGTCCGGTCCAGTCTAGTCCGACCCGTTTACATCTCTATATATATATGGTAAGAGACGTGATAAGTTGAAGTCTAAGGGAAGCACATGTTTTATTAAGCAATAGAGAAGTGAAAAAGTATAAATTATGGTGTTAAGCAACCAAGAAGAATATAACTTACAAGCATGTGAGTTTTGATGAAAGTGCATTTACTTAGTGATGACATTACGAGGATAGAAAAAAATCAAACAATTTAGAGGTCATTATCGTATTTTTATGTTCAAAATTTGTTGTATTTCCGATGATATCACGATTGATGAGAATGTTTCAAATGTTCAAACTATAGGTGGAGCTAGTTGCAAGCAAGGCAATTGATCTAATTAGTGAGCTTGTTGGTGAGTTTGATAGTTTAAAATCTGAGAAGTCGAGCAAAATTCTTGGGAAAGAGATTTAAATATATAATATTGAGTACATCCTCATTTAATATGGTATGGAAAAGGTGTAGCATGTTATTAGTTCTCCAGTGACCAAAGTTTGATATGTACATGTTCATCTCATACATCATATGTATTAAAAAAAATGGTGTTCAAATACTTGTTCTAACATTGTATTGTTGAGGTACAATTCCTTTTTTATGCTTGCGTTATCCGGTATTTGGCACAAGAGACATTCGATGGAATTGAACTACGAAATGATGAAGGGATAAACTAAGGACTTGAAGGTTACCTATGTGGAGTACAGATCTATCAAAGATCAAAAATGTCCTTGGTCGACATTTACTATGAATGTACATGCTATTTTAAGAAAAAGGTCAAATTTGGAAGATGGAGGATGGATCGGTACTGATCCATCATAATTACTATTTTGCCCCTAAAGACTAAAAGCATAAAGACTTCAGCAAATATGGAGGAAAAGTCAGCTTTGGACCAAGCATATGGATACCATCATGATTTTGGTCCAATTTGACAATTCTCTTATCTTCTTGAATCCGACTGATTCAACGAATTCAAACAAGATTTGACGATTCCGATGCATGGATTCAGCTATAAATATCAAACTTCATCACTTGAGTTGCTGGTAGTTGATAACAGGTTAGGTACTTTAGTTCCGAGATAAAACTGAAAATTTACACAGCACACTTCTTATAAGTCTCATCTTTGCCTCCGAATTAGTTTGCAGAATCAAGTGGTGGTGGTGGTAAATAAACTACACTGTTTATACAGAAGCAAACAGGTTCAAAATATAAGAATAAAAATTACCCAGTCCGTGAGAAATAAAATGCATCAGTTAACTAAGGTTTTGAAAAATGGTTATAAGCTATAATTATAATATCCACAATTTATCTGTTGCAAAAAAAGCAGCTTAGCGATAAAAACTTACAGTTCTGAGCTCTTCGTTAACAAAACCTTTAAGTACCTCAGCTTCTTCAACACCCTTGACATTATGCTGAAGAGCTAACTTTCTGTAGTTCCATGCTGTATAAACTTCTGGATTCATCTCTAGCAATTTCGCACTAGCTTCTACTGCTTCTTTAGTATACCTATCATGTTAGACTCAATTAAAATAATTATAAAGAAAAAGACTAATATAAAATTTTAGGATATCGACAAAAAGAATACAGCTTGTTTCTGTGATTGAGGAGGAGTTGCGACTGAAGATCTTTCAGCTTTGCGGATTTAGTAGCAACGACGGCTGAATCCGGTGCCGATAAAGGTTTGCGGGGTCGGCCGTGCATGTTTTTGGTTTTTGGATCTGAGAAAGACAGGGAGTTTTAGTGAGGGCCTTTCGTTGGTAACAAGAATGTGGAGTTTGATATGTTTGATTGATAACCTGACTTTCGTTAAAAAGAGGAAACTGAAGACGGTACGAACCGTTGAATGTTTTTGCAAATGAGATCCCAACGGAGGGAGGGTCTGGAGGACGGCAAACCCCAAGGTGGTGGGGTGGGGGGCAACGTCCCCGCTATGGGGTTTGACCTGTCCGGTCGTAGGGGTTTAAAGGACAGCGTCCCGTTCAAAACGGTATGTTTTATTGACTGTTGAATTGCAGCCAACGGTAACAACCGTTAGAAAACGGTCACGATCATTCGAATAGACACATGTAGACGAATAGACATCTCACTCACTATATAACAGTGCATTCCATCAACGCAAACAACACTTCTCTTTTCCTCTAAATCTAAAATCAATAGCGTTATTAACTTCTGAGTGTTTCTTCTGATCTGAGCACGTAATCACAACTTGCACAGATACATCTCCATTGAATCCTGAAAGAAGTTTTCATACAACCCGTTGTGATAAAGAAGGGAAAAACATTCTTAAAAGACAACGGTTATTTCGTGCTTTAGAGTGATTAGTCTTATATTACCCTAAGTTGTTCAACACGAATTTCAAGAAGACGATTGGAGAAACCCTAATTTTGATTTGAATAATTTCACAACTAAAGAATGGTTACGGGGGAAGTGAAAATAGAAAGCACGCAGGGAAGAAAAAAAGCGGAAGTTAATAGTACTTAAGCGTTTTTTTCTTTGGAAAAAAAAGAAGAAGAAAAAAGAGGAAACTGAGGAAAATGATCAGATCTGTATCTACGGTATACCATTTAATACTAAGTGGAATTTCTTTAGCTCCGAAGCTTTCAATGGCATTTGATGTGGTTTTGACAGTGTATTTTAAAGTCCAAACGCCATTTTATTTGCCGTAAGAAAGCATTCTTTGATTCTTCTCCGGCTACCAAGCCATAATCTATAGATAATCTAATTGCTCGAACTTCTATGGTCATTCTTGATTCCCTGACCACGCCTTCGCCAATAGGTTATTTGGTCGTTCATCCTAACTCCATCACCGGCAGCTATCACCCATTTCCGAACATGTGTGGGTTGTTGCCTAATCTTGAAAAGGTCATCTTGAAATCTTGAAAGTGTTAACCAAAAAATGGATCAACACGCTGAATCAAGTGTAACCGGTGCAGATAATCAGCGGCACAAATCTTAGATAAACAATATATAAATAGCAGAAGTAAAAAAAAGACACGGAATTTTTTAGTAATTCGGTTGACTCTGGCCTACGTCCACTTTAATCAATCTTTATTATGTTTATACTAGTTGAATCTTTTTGGATATCAACTATTTAGTACTTAGATCTAAGTTATAATGAGTTAGAATAAGTTATGATTACAAGGGTTAACTGAAGAATCGCAGTAACCATCTTGATGACTGTTGTGAGGGAGAAGAAAGTCGAAGAAGTGAAGGAATTCAAGTAGAGTACTGGCAGCTCTCTCTTCGAAAAAGATCCATTACTAGTTGCATGTGGGTGAATATTTATAGGGAAGTTCAGTAGGTATTGGGCCAGAAGTCCAGGAGCGGAAGAGTCCAACTGTTACACCAAGTCACCATCAAAAATCAAAAATCAATCTAAGTCATTTCTATGAATCGCTAGTTATCCATCAACTTAGCATATTTTTATACTAGAGCATTTACTTAATACCATGAAGAAGCTCGGAAAGTTTAAGGGCGATCCAACCTATCTTGATGGATCGCTAGCTATCCATAGGGAATGGATCGCTAGTTATCCATCCACTTAGTATATTTTTGAGTGGTCTTTTTTTTTGTCCTCTTATCTTTTATTTAAATGTGTTGTCCAAATATCAAGTCGTTTGGAATTAGTTTGATCATCCGTCTTCATGGGTCATCTATTCCAAAACAATCATCCATAACTCGCTCAAATCTTAACGAAATCGAATGAAACTTTGCAGCAACAATCTAGAGGTTGTCAGGGACCCACCATAAAAAACTGAGGTGGTGGAGGCCACTCTATCTAGCAATCCATCAAATCAACTCCAAATGACATCAACTTTTTATGAGCCTTCTCCTATGTTTTCTAAATGTTCTCCCAAAATTTCAAGCTAATTCGACTTCGCATGAGTTCTGTGGATCCATTTTAAGTTAGCTGATTATGATCAAATAGCTTGAATCAGACGAGCCTTCACTTCTTGAGCTAAATTGTTTGGCATGCTATGAAACTTGACAAATGTGCTTAGAAATGGTAATGAATCATGTTGCAAGTGGTTTGGAGGGTCCATGAGCATGCCTTATGGGTCGCTAGCGATTCATAGGTGATGGATCGCTAGTGATCCATCACCTTAGCTTATTTTGACATCTTTTCTCTTAGGTCTTTCTCTTCTTCTTTTTTCTTGTCCTTTTGGTTGATTCTTGAGTTATTCTGGCGTAGTCTGAATGTTCTAACTCTTATTGAATTTCGATGGGTTAACGGTTAACAGTTATGTTTCTTGATTTCCCTTAATTGCTTCTTCGGTTCAGTCGTTCCTAACCCTTTTAACCTTCGTGCCTTCTTCATCAAATTTTCGTATAAACAAACCATCGCTATATAAAAACAAATCATCCAAGGTTATTCTGACCATTGGTGCAGTTATTTTCACGCTTATAGCCCATACCAAATCGTATTGATTACTACCAGATATGTTAGAATCTCTATTGTTAGATTTTAATGATAATAACTATACAATTATGTCAAAAATCTCTAAGCTAACTTGCAGGTATATGCTGACATATTTACATGAAAATACAAAAAGAGATATACATGACGAAGATAAGATGAAGGAATATATACAAGAAGATATAACGATCGACATCAAAATCGGCCTAAAACTGAAGAAAACAAATAGAGTTTAAATATTATTTTTGTTAGTCAAGATTATATGTACGATCTCTAATTTTATGATCATACACGCACACAAAAATATATTTTGAAAACTATTTTCACAATATGACTAATTTATAATATATACATGCATACATACATATATATATATATATGTATGTATGTATGTATCACTACAAAACATTTTTGGTTTCTTAATAGTCCCTAGCGATGGCTAGTGACGATTAAAAAGGCTAGCCGTCGTCCGCCGTCGTTAATCGCGATTATACAGGCTTGGTCGAGAGTAGCTTTCAGCACTTCATTTCCTCCAATCAATCTGCTGCCACCTTGAACCCTGTCTCCAACCACCTCCAACCAACTCCTACCGACGCCAACCGCCTCCAGAAGCTGTTGCCGCCCTCCGGTGCTTCTCTATCCCCTTTTTCTCCGATTTCTCAATTTCTAGGTATAATTTCTTAACCTTAATTTCTGAAAATAACTTGATTATGGGTTTGAATATGGTAAAATATTGGTACTAGATGATGGTTATAGTTTATTAGTTGATTTGGGATTTAAATTAAAACCCTTATTTAGAAAATTAGTTGATTATGGATTTGAAATTGTTGATTACTATGTATTATTTGACGATAATGGTATGTTAGTTGATTTAGGGAAGTTAAAGTGGTTAGTATAAAATAGTAAGTTAAAATTTTAGTTTACAAAGTAGTTAAGTTAACATTTTAAATTGTTAACTGAATGTTGAAATAAATTTTCAAATTTATTTAAATAAAATGTTTATATAGTTGAATAAGTTATCAAATTTTGAAAAGAGCATAACAACACAAATACTCTAGTGAAATGGATTTTGTAAATAAATTAAGTAATGAAAATAACAACAATAAATAATTTTAATTAAATCGATTTTGTAAAAGATTAAGAAATGAATATAACAACAACAAATATTCCGTTAAAATGGATTTTGTAAAAAAAATTAAGAAATAGATATAGAAATAGTTGAATGAATTATAAAATACATTTTAAGATTTAATTATAAATATTTGAATAGTCGAATGAATTGTAAAATTTGTTTTAATCTTTTTAATTCCTTAGAGTGTTTTTGGTCCCGTTAGGCAAGTGTTGTATATGACCGTTATATGGATATTCGTTTTTTAACAGAACAGACATATGCATTCATCTGATATAATATTTGTCAGATTTATCCTTGTATTGGATAAGTTACAAACATAATAAAGTAATTATATTTTATAAATCATTTTATTTTAAACGGTTTACAAAATTTCGACAGCACTTCCTTCTCGTTCCTTGTGTACACGCATTTGTGTACGATACAGAGAACTAAGGGAAGTGCTACCGAAATTTTGTTGAATCGTTTAATCTGAAATGATTTATAAAATGTAATTACTTTATTAAGTTTGTAATGGAAAGTAGGATGATCGACCATCAAAGTAAAAACCAATGAAATAAAAATTAAAAAATAAAGTGAAGTGTGAATTTCCAACGATGGTGAAATGTTTACAATGATGAAGTGTTGAAAATTATTCCCGCAGTTCAATTTTTTACTTGAACTTTCTAACATATATTTTCAAATTAGGAAAAATATTCGATTATTTTCTCGACCGTAGTTGGATGTATGAAGTCGGAACTGGAACACAGGAGCGAGTTGGTAAATTTATAAATTGTGTTTATAAAAATCCAAAATGTTGTTTAATTATATTTGTAACATTGTTTATTCGTGTATATATTTTCAGACGACGAGATACAATCGCGAGCCTACTATGTTTGAGGTGTTCACGGCCACGCATGCCGTTGAATAAACAGATGAGGAAGGTAACGTTTCGTACGAGTGGACGGATGATAAATCAAGATCCGTTATGGTAAACATTTGTATCCTTAATGACAATGTTTCATATTCCTTTATTTCACATTTCATAAACTTTAAATTAAATATTTATCGTGTCAAACAATTGTTTGTAATCGCAGAAGAGGTACGAAGTGGAGCGGGCTCAGTAGCGCAGTCCACCGACGGGGCAGATGTTACGTTTAAAGAGTCGAACTGTATTTGGGATTATTAATCCGCCTTCACGACATAGACGGTACGGTTATGAAAATCAGGAGGTAAATTTCTTCATTTACTAATATATAAATTTACACATGCAAATGAATTTAAACTTAAGTGAACAAATTATAAATTGAATAAGGAAGCTGAATAATTGAAATAAAGAAATAGTAACCAATGTACAACGGTTAATTATAAATATTAATCGCATAATTAATCAACTGTTTTTGTTCATACTATTTATAGTGTTCATAAATTATAACTAAATATCAACTATTTCACAAGCATTAATATCCTAGAGGGCTTACAAGAGATCCCAAGTCGATGAGGAGATTGCTCGAACGAAAAAACAGTTGGAGGGGATAAACGATTGGAGGAAGAGTGCATTGGCGCAATAGCTGAACGAGCATATTACAGCCTACTTGGCACAACGTGGGACGATGCCTGTAGGGAACGAGTCGGGTGACGAGGATGAATAGACATGCTTGTGTTTCTGCCGGATTTTCATCATCTTGTTTTCCAGTTGTATATATTTGATACATGTTGGTTGGTTGTTGTGTTTGATGGGTTAATGGACATTTGTGTATATATGTGATTGATGGATAGTATTTGATTGTTTGGTTACATTGTTTAATGGATTTGAGTGGTTCTGTTTGATTGGTATGATATATTTATATAGTGGTGTTGAAATTTCTATGTAAATTTATATGTTGCGTTATATTTATGATTATTTGCGATATGTGTGAGATTATATTATAGATGGAGTAATATTTGTTGTGAATGAATGTACATGTGTTGGAAAGTGATTTGAATTTGGTTATGTGGTTGGATTGATTGAAAGGCAGAATTGATGTTGGAAATTTATCCTAAGTTAGCGATGGCTAGCGAAGGCCTATTTATCAAGGTTAGCGACGGCTAGTGACCGCTATGTGGTTTTAGCTTAGCAACGGCTAGTTACGACATGTGGCGTTATACTTATGATAATTAATTTTCCACATGTCCAACTAGGCGTCGTCAACCGGGGCTATTTTGATGATGGAGCCATCGCTAAAGCCCTCGCTTTACTGTGTGGTGGCGACCTAAATAGCAACGGCTTTTAGCGACAGACTAAGACACCTTTTAGCCATTGCTAAAGCTGTCTTGTTTTGTAGTGTATATTTAAAAGAAAATAGTCAAAATATTATTTTATAAATAAAATATAATATTTAAAAAGAAGAAGAACGTTTTAATTCAAAACCAGAAATCTAACTTTCATCATAGATGTCTAAGGAATATTTTAGTTCAACGTTATCGACGTTTGAGGAATATTTTAGTTCAAGTCAGACGTCTGGCATTTTATCATGGACGTTTGGTCAAATAAAAATATACTTTTTAGTTCAAATCTAGACATCTGAATTTTTCGTAATAGACATCTATACTGAATCTAGACGTCTGGTATAAAATATCCAAATGTCTAAATGCGTGTAGCCTCCTCTTCTTCAACAATTGCATCTCCTTCTTTGAATAGTTCTCTTCAATGGTCAGTACTATTGATTTAGAACTTTTCAAATATATAAATAGAGTTGAGAATTCACTTTTATTTTTAACCAAAACAGGAATCGACTCTTTCTATCAGTATAATCTATACCCACTTGTGAATTACAAATATTCTCAACTATTTACTTCATACAATTATACGTTCAAATCACCATCCCAAAGAGATAGAAAAGGTGTACTTTATAGACTTATATGTGTTATCTAGAACACAATCAATCAAGAAACTTACTACCATTTATAGTCGAAGTCCGGTTGGAATTTTCAGACTTGAAATATTATTCGGCAGCTTAGGCGGTTTGTAATATAAATGTCGCAGCTTTAGGCTGTTTGTAAAACCAACACTTAAGTATAGCTATAAATCCAGAAGAAGTTTGAGACTAGACATAAAACGGGAAGTTCGAATCAGTATAAAAATCTCCGGTGCACTTTATTATTGCAATTTTTATACCGTCAGTTTGATATGAATTTTTATTTAGTAAATATAATCATATATTACTCGATTTGTATCGACTTTCATTATATCCATATATACTACTGCTGCTATGATTACCGCGCTTCAATTGCGTATTTATATGTTTGACCATCATCGATACAGTACATAGCGACTATTAATCGACATTGGCTACTTTCAAAATAAAGTGTGTTTATGTGTTATTACAAAGGTTGCTCAAGGATCCAACAAACCACCTCCTTTAAGGTAAAATGCTGAATTCGAGCTGATTTCCTTGTTCTTCGTTTATTGTTTAAGTTGGTATTGTTGATTTGTGATCAAAATTAAATTTCAATGTCAGTGTTCTTCAATGTTTCAAGATGCTATAAAAGATATTTGATAACCATACACCAGTTCAAAAATATGTTGATATGAAAGCGACTTGATAAGTTGAAAACAAAATATTTTTTTCTTTTGTTTGCATGATCCTTTATACAAGTATTCGTTTTGTCTTGGATTTACCGTATGCTTTTACACTTAGATTTAGTTTAGGTGGGGAATGATTAGTAAACAAACTTTGGATCATTATTACATTAAATTCTCAATGCCTCGAAACAATTAGTATAGTAGTTTCACATTTATATATCTTACCAAGTAGCATGGCCAGATATTTCTATAACAATACCGTTACAAAACACAATGAGGTATTATCTTGATTATACTAATAGTAACAGGGAATTGGTTTTAGATGCATTTGATATTTGGGATGTTTTCTAGAACGTGCAAAACTGATAGCAATGTACAATAAAATTACCCGGCATTTGACCATAAAGACTTAGGGCTCGTTTGGTTTCATTTTGTATTTTGAGTTTTGTGTTTTCAACTTGCACTAAGAAATAAGAGAGAAGATTTATAATTCTTAGCCATTGCGATGACCAACGGACAACGAAAGTGTTTGATTGTTTTTCGTACTTTTGTTATGTCTTAAAACACGAAAAACAAAATAATCTTGGTTTCTATTTTGCATGTTAATTTCATTTTTCAAAATTATTTGTTTTTCAACAATACATACAACGGACATGCTTTTGTATAAACGAAAACACAAAACTAAAAACGACAAGCCAAACGGGCCCTTAGTTTCTAGGTTGCATAGTTACAACGTGTATCTAACTGAATAAATAAAAAATGCTTCTCATTTAATGTATGATACTATTATTGATGATAAGTTGGTTTCATGCATCACTAATCTTGACAGACTGATTCGAATATCGAATTTCGTGATTTCAGATGGTTGAAAGCCACTCTTCAAAGTCTGCAATTTTGTGGAACCAACTAGCTTTGAGATTTTATAGTCAAGTAGGTAGGTGTGTTTTATTAATCATGGCCTTACGTATATATCTTCACGCTTTTAGTAATTGTTTTTAATATATTTATGTGCATATTCTCTTTTAAGACATGAATCCTTGGGTATATGCTCTTTGAAACCATTTGATACGCATTTGTAATTATTTGAACTATGTAAGTTATTTCTTCTCTGTGTTCTATATGCGATAAATGATATCATACAATATTCACAACTGATTACAGTGGGTAAAATAAGAAAACTTGGTATGTGTGGAACTTAATCGAATCTAGAAGGAAAAAGTAATGAAATTATATTATTTAGATGGTTCCATCTCTTTCCTAACGGTCAAGGGGAAGCACATATTTGATCACAATTGCAATTCTTACATGTTTTTGCGGTAATTATTATATACATCATGTCATTTTATTTACATTATCGGTATTACCATGAAATTGCTTGAACCGGAGAATGCTGCTCTTTTTTGTTCTTCAGGCGACCCATCCTCATTTTTTCAGATTTAATATATTGGTGCTTTGTTGCTCAAATCTTCTTAGTTGTAGTCGCGATTCTTTGTCTTCGACACCCAAGTATAAATTTTTATAATGTTCTCATGGTATATTTGATCTTGCACACATGATAGTATAAATGTGTGGTATTTTGTGATAATACTCATGACATACCTTGAGTAAAATCTCTTTTACTCTTTTACTATTTAGTACGTATGGTTAAATTAGCTTTATCTATAATTGATTTGAATGGTATTTTTATGACAAGAAAATTGGTCAAAGTAAATTATTTTTCTATTTGATTCACTCACATTTGCCCGGAGGTATGGGGGCTTGGATCAACGGACGGTTTTACTATACACTCCTCAGGAGTTTACCGGTCCGTCGGGTT
Source organism: Allium cepa (assembly GCA_030765085.1). NCBI lineage: Eukaryota > Viridiplantae > Streptophyta > Magnoliopsida > Asparagales > Amaryllidaceae > Allium > Allium cepa. Next base: position 612,866,226 of record CM060934.1, read on the forward strand.
TTTCTGGGTTTTCAGACAAAAAAAAAAAAGTAAACCTGAACCTGGATATATTGAACCTTTATGATGTACTATTACTGTACTCAACATTCAACTACAATGTTTTAACAAAATTTGCGAATAATCAACACATTTTGACCTTTTAATATTGTCTTTCTATGCTTACTTAAAAGGTATAACAAAGTCAGTAGGTGTATATACAGTAGAAATCATATGTGCTCCACATAGTCACAACATCATTCAAATTAGGCATAACAGCATCCATTTTGTGAGCTACACATACATACACAGATATTCGTAGCTATTAAAAAGTGTACCCTAATTTTACTCCATTTGAAGCATTTATATAGTGAATATAGCTATTCACAGTAAATTTTAGAAATCTTGATTGCTAATATATACTGTACTATTAAAACTAAATATGCTCTTCTCTCCTTCATTCTCAGCATTGTCTTTTGAGTTCTCATGTCATGTGGCATCCTTTTAATTCATTTCTTTTAACTGCATTCTTCTCTCATTAATTAAAGGAATAAAAACTCAACATAACTCCAATTCTTTTCTAAGCTACATATTAAATTATATTACCTTTGATGTTCCGTAGATAAGATTTTCTCAGTAAATTTTGATTTTATTTTTTGAATGTTCAAATTTAGTTAATCTTTGTTCTTCTTAATTTTTTAATGGTAGAAAATGTTATAAATCTATACTGTTATGAAATGAAGAAAGTGGAAGCCATTAGAGAGAGAACAATTTTATTCATTCAGATATTAGTGATCCAATTACATTACATAGGCTCCTTTATATATAGGCCTTGGAGCATGAGATGAACATATCTCATGATGTGGGACTAAATAGAAAAACACAAAAGCATATTCATTTATACATTTACATATATTATAACACTCCTCCTTTAATATGTGTTTTCGAAATCTTGGATGCTCATATGGTTGCTAGAAATTATTTATTTTAAAACGTCCATGACAATTGTTCTCCCTCATTATTATCTTGCTTTCATATATCCATTCAGTCGTTATAAATATTGTCTGTTGCCTCATTAAAAACCTCTGTTAGGAAAATCCAGTGGGAAAAAACCTTAACGAGGAAAAGAGTGCAACTTGTAAAATCTATTAAAAATGATATTATTTCTAGAGGGTTTGATATTTGGGGATCAAAACAATGCCTCATCAAAACCTTACTAAGAAAAACCCAATGGAAAAATCTTAGTGAAGGAAAAAGAGTATAATGGTATATTTATTTTCTTATCTCTTCAAATGAAGTTTGATACTTTTGGATCAAACTAATGCCTCGTTAAAACCTTACTAAGAAAAACCCTATGGGAAAAATCTTAGTGAAGGAAAAAGAGTACAATATAGTATGAGATATTTCAATAATTTACAGAATCAAATAGTGTTTGATACTTCTGGATCAATATAATACTTCATTAAAAACCTTACAAAGGAAAACCCGATGGGAAAAGCCTTAGTCAAGGATAAAAATACAATTTAACTTAAATAACATATTTGAGATGTTATTTCTTGAAAAGACGTTTGATTCTTCTAGATCAAGACAATGCCTCGTTAAAACCTTAGTAAGAAAAACCCAGTGGAAAAAATCTTAAATAAGGAAAAATAGTACATTATAACTTATTTCAAATGTTAATAGGGAGTTGATACTTCTGGATCAAGGTAATGCCTCATTAAAACCTTACTAATAAAAACTCAGTGGGAAAAATCTTAGTTAAGGAAAAAGAGTGCATTATAAAATACTTATGAATGCTCCCTCTGATTTTAAAATTTCCTCTAAATTCATATTCGTCTTTCGATAACTCAAATTGGTTATAGATACTTCTGGATCCATAAATATGTATCTCATTAATAATACAATTTATTAATATTTTCCTTCGATGCAATCAAATTTTCTAAGATTGTTTCTTCCAAATATGATTTGCATTTTATGCATTTTGTATGCTACTTTTATGAAAAACACTTCATGTGCTTTCATTTTTGTGCTTCAAATTAGTTTTGCGCATTGCAACTATACATCTCTCATGAATATTAAAATTTTTGTTACAACGTTACTAGAAAGCAGGAAGTAATCTACTCATTTTGAAGTATATCAAGATTTTCATTACAACAATACTTAGAAGAAATTTGTAATCTACACTTCATGTCTTTTGCATTCTTTATAACTACAAAAGTTATATATATTCTTCAGAAATTTGTATACTTTAATAAGTATTTGCATATCGCAACTATCACTTCAATGAATATTAAGAGTTTCATTACAACGATACTTAAAAATAGAAAGTAATCTACTCATCATGAATTATATCAAGATTTTCATTACAACAATACTTAAAAGTATGTTGAAATCTACTCTCCTTGTTCTTTGCATTCTTTATAACAATGAAAGTTATATTCTTCAGGAATTTGTATACTTTCATTATTTAATATGATTTAAACCATATTTATACCTTCGGGGTATGTTAAGCATTTCAAGTATTTTCGCTACTTTGCGGACTACATGTCCATATTTCTCTATTGGTAAAGGATTCATGATGGTCAGTCATGTTTTCCCTTAATCCAGGACCTTTAATCCATTTATAAACATAAGCGCTTTATTATTTATAAATTTATCATCGATGATTATTTCTTGTCAGTTCTAGACATGATTTATTGAGATCTCTTTAATTATCATGTTTTAGGTACCTAAACCACTTCTAGGGTAATTTGACAATCATGTCATTATTCTCTTCAAGAGCACCCTTAAGTGTTTCTTCAAGAACACTCACCTTCATTATTTGCATCTTCATTTGGAGATTTTTGTATTCTCTTGAATGTAGTATCATTTTCTCATATGATTATTTATTAATTTTCTTTAACTTCTTCAGGAAGTACAATCATTTTACATAATTTCAAAAGTGCTTCGGGCTTCTAATTCATGAACTTCAAGTTCATTAATTTGTTATGAACTTCAAGTTCTCAAATTTTGTGTAAACTTCTCCCCTTTTTTTGTACCATATTGTTACAAAATAAAAGTCTATTCTTATTTCAAGACTTGTACATTTTGACTAATTAAAAAAAATACTGACAAGAATTCGAGCTTGTAAAGTTTATCAGAAAATCTTTTCATAATTCAAGACTTCAGGTTTTGGACTTTGAGTTAAACAACTTCTGGTGTAAAAAAAAATCTTTGCACAACTTCAGGTTGTCGTTAAAACTTATTTCTTTCATTATATCGAACATTGTTTGCCAAAATGAATACACCATATAATGAACCATATGTCTATTCTTATTCCAAAAATAAAAATACAATATCATTTAATTTACTGTAGCCAGTGCATTTATGATGATATGGTAATTTAATTTATTACCATGACAACAACATTTAATGCATTTATGATTAAAAAAATGAATGCAATTTACCATTATTGTGGCATAAAATATAAAATATTATCACAACGAATTAATTTCTTTACAAACAAATAAATCAATCTAACTAACTTCAGTTAGCAAAATTTAATCTCAAAGCTAAGTTTAATATACTCAATAATAAAATTAAATGAATACCATAAGAGAAACTTTATTTCTTAATAGTCAAAATTTCTAAAATAACTAAAATAACTCTTATATATATGTATATACTTATATATATATACACATATATACATACATACATATATATATCCCTTTTTTTTATAATTCAAGTTTCTGCTCTTTTATTGAAACTTCTGGTTCTTTATTATAAGAAAACTTGAAATTTAATAATTTGTGGAAACTCAAGCTTTTAGCATTATAGGAACTGCAGGTTCTCAACTTTTATTTCAAATGCTAGAAATTAAGTTTACCGTATATGTTTTCATTAACGTTTCCATACACTTTTGGTGTACTAAATCAATATTAATATTGGATCTAAACTAATATGATTTTTTAAACATGCATTATTCTTGTATATGTTTCTCTAAGAAATAATAAAATATTTCTTCTGAAAATATAAACAATATATATCAAAATAATTTCCAAAATCCAAATCCAAATCAAAGAGTTTTCAAGATGAAAACTTCATTTATCAAACATGTATATATTACTTAGATCTATATCACAAACCAAAACGTAATCAAGATCAATTTATTTGAATCAACAACAGAAATTGTCAAATTCAAAACTTGCTTTCCAAAATAGTGAACTCAAAAAAACATGCAATAATAAGCAAGTTCGAAACAATTCAAATCCAAATTCAAAAAATCACGACATTTTATTTTTAAACAATGTACAAATCTCAAAGGTATATTATTTGGATGTGATTTTGAGATCTACAATATAATGAGATCAGAAAAATAAGAACAAAAAAATTGGATCTACTGTAGGATAAGATATGAAATATAATGACAAAAATACATGTACAGTGGAATAAGATCTATAAATTTAGATTTATGACAAAATAAGATCTTGAAAAGGTAAGATATATTAAAACTTAAATCCAAATCTGAAAAATTAGAAAATAGATATAGAATTGTGAAACAAGAATACTTAAATCTAGATCTAAATTAATCGCAGAATAAATATAGAAAAGCATATCTAGAAAATTTCAAACCTGATTTCAATGGTTGAATAAGAGGAAGAGATAGATCTGATTTCAGTAACTGAATAAGAGAAAGAGATGTACCTACATGAAAAAAATGGATCTAATCTTCTGGATTGGAATATCCAATACATTCGAGAAAAAGATTGTGCTAATAACGTGTTATGAAATGAAGAAAGTGGAAGCCATTAGAGAGAGAACAATTTTATTAATTCAGAGATTAGTGATCCAATTACATTACATAGGCTCCTTTATATATAGGCCTTGGAGCATGAGATGAACATATCTCATGATGTGGGACTAAATAGAAAAGCACAAAAGCATATTCACTTATATATTAACATATATTATAACATATACTATATTATTAAAAGTGAGTCATAAATCCTCTTCTTTTCTTCATTCTCGGTCGTGCCTTTTGGGTTTTCTCCAATATCAAGATGACATTGTAACAGCCCGCAAATCTGTACCCCTTGAGTCAACACTATTCTACAATAATCAACTCAAGTTGCACAGAAATACGAACCATTTGGTTAAAGAAGAAGAGGTAGAAGAAGAAAATAGAAATCAACATCAGAATCTAACCATCACAGCGGAATAAAATATAGTAGATAATAAATGATCTTTACTCAAAATCAAATATATCTGTTTATATATTACATCATCAGAGTACATCAATCACAGCTCAATATCAATATCATACAAATGGATACACAACAACTCAACACAGCGGGATATATATATATATATATATATATATATATAAACAAATACGGGAGTACGTATCGTCATCCTGCTCGTCTCCTGAGCTCCACAGCATTATATCCTGTACCCTATAATACTCGGTCTGACCCGAGCATTACAGTTAAATAACACCCGAGTCAGTCTGGAATACCAGCGTGAGAAAATCACACTCAATTGATTATTAAAGTTTCAAAAATCTTTTGAAAATAAAAGCATCTCGTAAGACAACGCCACAAATAAACATGTTGGGTTTTTACCTTACGATAGCTAAAACATTTTTATAGAAATCCTCTGACATTATAATAGGGTCTATATACAAATACTTATAAAATAGCCGAAATTGTTACATTATTAAATTCCAGCTACTAGCCACAGAGTGGGTAATACAAACAAAACTCGTACAAGGCTCGTAGGGAGAATGGATTTCCAACTAATGACTAGGCACTGGGGTACCACCTGCCACAATACGGGGCCTAGATCACCGTACCGAGGAGTACGCCCGCTCCCCTGCAACACAAGACCGGGACTACCCCTTACTGGATAATTCCGAGTGAGATCACCCCGCGGTTGGGATCAGCAACCGCCCACTAAGCCGAAATAAAAAGGGACATCTAGACAGGAATGACCTCACCCTGCTTGGGTGCTACCCACCTAGCCTTGCTGCATAACCCCTGATTTTCAATCATTCCCATTTGATGAGGCTTGAGGCTAAGCGTTACCTTTTATAGAACATATCCCTTAGAATGCCCATCGTCCACCTGACGATGTTTCGCAAGCATTCATCCATACAAGTCCGTCCCGGGTTCGAACGAAACCGAAGGCACTATTCCTACTACATCCATTTTGGAAATATCCTTAGGATTAGTAGCGATTAGCCCTTGCACTTCATTGCTCCATCTTCGAATCCAAACTCGTTTTTCACGAAAACGTACAAACCGGATCGAAGTGGTTTTCGAGAAATAAATCTCGATCCCGGTCTCTTCGAAACGATCAACGCATTTGTCCAATATTGATAGTCGGTGATTTAACTATCAATTAATGTTCACAACATCCATCACACGATAAATAATTTCTCAAATTATTTATTTATCTCAAAAATATCTTCACAAGATATATTTTCACTTTTCAAACTCCTTGAAAATAGTTTTCAAAACTATCTGCCTTTCTCAGAATAAATTCCAAGTATTTCTATTTCCACTGGAATTACCAAACACAAAACTTTAGATTTTTAAAATAATTTAAAAAAACTTTATTGTAAGATATATTTAACATTTAATATAGAAAAAATTACTTTAGTACTTAATTTAAAATAATACTTTAGAAATAACTAAAATAAGGTTACCTTATAACTAGACATTAGATTTTCTTTTTTAAACAAAATACCAAATCATTCTTTAAATAATTATTACGATAATAGATTAACAAATTACTTACTTTAGAATTTACTTTAAAATATTTAAATTAAAACTACTTCAATAATTGATTAAAAATATATACTATATGAATATTTGAAATAAGGTTATTTTATAAATATAAACTAGGTTTTCACCTTTAAAACAGAATTACTAAGTCACACTTTATAAATTATTACCACGGTAATAGATTTGAATAAATATTTACTTTAGAATTTAAACATTTAGAGCTAATAAATTTCCAAGAACATACTTTGCGAAACAACATTAAAACCTTTATTCTTTTTAAAAAAAACTTACTTTGAAAACGTACTTGGCTATCCAGAGAAATATACTTCTCTTCACTACCTTTAAAAATAAATCAGTATTTATTTTTAAACAATTTTTCCTATAAATTCCCACATTGAAATTTTTTTTTGAGAAAAATGCGTGATCCTCTACAGGAGAGGAGAGCACACATGCACATATATATAACAACAATAGAAAAGGAGCTGCCAACAAGCCTGGCAGGTAGCCAAAAACACCCCCATACAAAAGAGAAAACAAACCCACCCATACTCAACACCGACCTGATACCATGGCCTAAAGCGACACCAGAAGAGAAGTAGCCGTCTGAAGAAACACCCACAACCACATCCTCAACAACCAAGCTGAAAACAACTCAATATACTACATCTACACAAACCACTAACAAACACCAAAACCACAAAGCAACCCTCAACCGAAAGACTAAAAAGCTTTACGATTTAAACGAGGACTTCTCCTAATAATACCAGCTGAAAAGCTCTTACTATTTCTATTCCTAACTTTGGTAGCACGTAATAACTCTCTAGCATGGGCAGAAGAACGAGGAAATTTTCCTATCGACGCAAGACAACAATACATAACGAATCTGAAACCCCCAGTCCAATAATAAACAGCTCTATCAGAACCGTGGTTATTATCTAAATCTACAACTATAGTTTCACTGCTCAGATTTATCATTTCAGAACTCTTAGAACCAACAATATGTGTAACTATTGTACTGGGGTCATTTTGCACAATAATAGAATCTGGCTCAAAACAACCTTCAAAGTTCCTACTTATATCATTCTCCATTTTCTTACCCAAATTCACTGCTGATTTCATTAAAAATAAACCATCAACAACCTTTTCCAGATGCAACATTGCCACTTCTTCTGAATTTACAGAAGTACCATCCTTCAAGAGTAAGTTACCCAAAGCGTTTGAATTATCCAAAGAATCCAAGTTATACTGTTTATCATCAACACATGATTTCAAATTCTTAACAATGCTATTAGCTAGCGCATCATCTAAAACCTCTTCCATCAGATTAATCCTTTCAGTGCTCATTGAATAAACAGATTGTTTATCTATTGCATTTCTACAAGCAGAGAGATCATTGCCCATTGTAACTTCAGAATGATCTATTCCAAATTCGGTGTCCTCTTTGTCAACCTCTGCCTGACAATTAAATTTACTATTGGTCTTAATCTCGAAATAACTATTATCAGAAAAAGATCTGGCAGCAGTATTAAAGCTGGAATCAACAGACAAAGTAGAAGAAGATAAATCATTCGCCACTTCTGATGATTCTCTCAAAACCATATTATCCTTTTCAGCAACGAATCTCCTTAAGTCTGAACAATTCAACTTATAAGGGACAACAAACCTATAAGTACCAGAAACATCCTCATCTAAACTGGAACTGTTCTCTAAAAACAACAATCTATTCACATCACCAATAACTGAGTTATCGAGAGTAACATCATTTATAACTTCATCAATCAAATAGGATGCAGCATCTATAAGGTCTATAGACTGCAAATCATGCACACCATGTGCACCGATATCATTAAGCGAGATATTGGAATTTGAAACTAGACAAACTAACTTCTCATCGATTACTACAGGAAAAGAAATTGACAAAATCTCATTGAAGACCTCTCCATGATAAGACTTAGTAACCTCAACAATATTATCATATGTTCCAGCTAACGAAGACTTTCCAAACGAAAGAACCAAATTACTAACCTGAACTGACGTGTCAATGAAATTTTGCATTTCATCACCAACAAAGATGGAATTCTTATTAATACTAACAGCAAAATCTCCTTTTTTATTCTTATCATACAAGTTATTATTTCCATAAGTCTTTGAACAAATCGAACTTGCGGCAGATATTCCTTTGAATGCTAATGAATTACTGTCTGGTATGACACCAAAAGATTCTAGTTCAATATCCTGATCAGCAATGATAGTATTCAAGTAATCAAATCTGTTACTTGTTTCTAACTCAAAATTCTGAGAAATTGCTCTCATACCACTAACACGAGTAAAATCAAGATCTTCATCATTAACAAGAATGATTGGATCAGACGAACTCGTCTCTTTGTTTTCCATAGGTGCATATGAACAAAGTTTCACAGAGGCATCCAATAGCATAGGATCTTGGTTAATGCTCACATCATCCTTATTAACAGAACCGACATAGAATGCTGGATCTTTTTCCTCTATCTGATTATCGATTATCAATTCACGATCAATAGAACTCTTGAAGGATGATTTTCTAAAGTAGTCATTTGGATCTCCAAATTTATCCATGTACCCCTTGCCTATATTAGGTGAATTTATCACATCAAAGTGAGAAAATAATTCTTCTAATAGCTGCAAACCTTCATATCTCTGCTGACATAAATTGTCAAGAAGCAAACCTTTAAGCAACAAGAACTTTAACGTGAATTGAAAACCATGGTCAATAAGCAGTGGTCCAGAGGCTAAGAGTTTTGATTTTAATAGGTATTTATTCCGATCAGCACTTATCTGGGAATCGGGATCTACAATCTTAGAATTCAATAAGCAAGAATCTTTCTTGTGCCCGAGTTTGCCACAGGCGAAACACCTAATAGGGTCACGACATTGATATGCAAAGTGATCTTTATCCCCACATCTGTAGCAAAAATTATTCCTATTCCTCAAATCAGACCAGATTCGCTGGCGATCCCATAAACGACCACGAGATTGAGAAGACTTAACCGGTAAACTATCCTTAACAGTTTGGGCATAAGATCGAAATTTAGAATCGCATCCAGAACTCCAGATTGAATTAGGCAAGATTGGTCTCGAAATTGATTGAGAAATAGGAGGGAAAGATTGATTGTAAGTTGTTGGATTATCTTGAATTAGCATAGAAGAAAGCGAATATCTAGAATCAAGATTGAAATCGCCATTTTCTTGAAGACAAGAGTTATCCCAGAACGCCATTCCAATTCCCACATTGAATTTATTCTTCCAAATATCCAAAATTTCAAACACTTAAATCAATTCCCAAATTGATTTCCAATTTACTTCGTTTATTCAAAAATCTTTTAATTTCATATTTTATTCCTTAATTATGATTTAAAATACTTTTAATTGAAATACCAATTTAGATTTCCCAATTTACTTCTTATTCCTTTAAATAAATTTAAAACCTTAAGTTTAAAAGTAATTCTTTATTCATTTAAATTAATATCACAAAATTTTACAATTCATTAATTTCTGTTTATTCAAACGCTTTTCTTTTCATACTCGAAGTTATTTATTAGTATTTAACCCACTTCTATTTCTTTTCCAATTCATTCTTAATTTATTAAATTTTCTAAGATTATTTCGTTTACAAATTTACTTCCTTTATTTCTTTCCAAAATCCAATTTATATATTTTTGGTAATTCATTATAACCGATATATATATATATATATCCAATCCAATCATATCATTCAATATTCCAATATATTCAACATAGAATATCAAGTAATCACATCAAAGAATATTAAATAATAAATGTTGAGTGGTCCAGTTGGATCCCTCCAACCTGTTTTCCCTGCATCCACAGACGTTAGCACAACATAATACCAATCCCAAAATATACCATACTATAGCACATCAATCAATTCAACCATTCAAATAATTATTTAAATTTAGTCATTTAAATTTATTTAACTGAGTGAGATTAATTCACCTTTTATTTGTTTTGCAATGCTCTTCAATCCCGCCTTGATTCATGATTTTTGACCTTGAATAAATAATTCAAGATTTATTGACATTTGAATTAACCAAAATAACTTATTACCATTGAATTAACCAAACAATTAATTTCCCTTTATTTACCTAATTCTCAACTAATAATTCCCTATAAAAATCTCTTGGTACCTAAAGTAATTAAAATAAGTCAATTACTCTAGTTAATCTCCTTAATATATTATAAACAATAACTAGTTGGTGATATGATCTTACATTTATATATATATATATATATATATATATATATATCTTTAAAACTCATCCACTTAAAAACAAAAATTCATTTATATAGATTTAAAAATATAATTTTTATAAATTCTTTTTAACATTTAAATTCTTATCTATTTTTTTCCAAAATCTTCTTTATATTCATATTTCCTGTTTTTATCTATATTTTAAACATGAATGCATATTTCTTTTCTGTAAATAACATAAATAGAAATTTTATCTATCCGTTAACACATGATTACTCAAACAGTATACTTCATTTACAAAAATCGTTCTCAAACCAGATAAAGTTTTCTGCTTTACACTTTACATAAACTTTAAACATTTTTAAATTCCTATATATTCTCAACATTTTATATATATCTATTCACTGCTTATCCTACATATATATATAGGTATAAATATTTAAATTGAAAAATATTTACCAAATATTCCTTTCTAACCTATATATACATATAATTTAAATCAGATTCAAATTTGAAATTAAATTGTTAACATATATACCTTACTGCCAAACACTCCTCAACCAACGCGAGCAGGCCTCCTTCCACCACGTCGTTGGATCGAGATCCATGCGAGCTTTTCACGCCTCCTTACTGTTCAGACGAACCCCACAACGCTGCCTCCATCGATGACGAACCCTGCCTGCTAATGTGTGCCACCATCGTCCGTGATTCATCCTATTCGAGCATTGATCCAATTGACTATCGCCCCTAAGACCGCAGCGCGTTCCCAGGTCGAGATCCCACGCTACCCTGAGTCGCTACACTTCTTGCGATTCATACCGTCGACGAACGAGGTAGACGATTCGAATTCGACCCAAATACTAGAGGAGATGAGAAAGGAGTTGAGCGACTCGGCCATTTTCTTGTTCGACTAGGATTATTTGAATTCGAATTTTAGGGAAAGAAAGGAAATAAACTGCGGCAAAAATTTTAGACGAGGCGGCCATGATTATAAACCCTTCTTTATTTCTTTTTTATTTTTATTTTCGCGTGATTTTAAAATGAGTTCGAGGGAACACGATGTGATACCAGCGTGAAGGAAGAAAGAGGCATGCTTCAGAAGGTAAGCTACAGTATTCCGATGTGAAAAGTAAAAGTTCTGATGTGAAATTTATTTGGCTGGTCAAGTTGTACAATATGTATATTTTATTTAAATCCAATTGTCTCGATATAAATTTCAACGTGTTTATTCATCGTTCGCTCACACAACATCTCCAAATGCTATGAAAATTAGAATCCGACAATATTTAAATATTACGGATCCAATGGAACTGGTTTCGTTGAATTCCGAGACTGTGCCTCGGAAGGCTGTTTTTAAATTCAATTTAAACGATATATTTTTAAAACTTAACAAATCACTGTTAAATTCAATTTTAACACTTTTATTATCTTCAGTATTATCAATATAAATTTTATAAGCCTTCAAATTAAATTTTTTACAGGCTTAAAATTCCAGATTCAACATTTAGCTCAACTTCGAATTATTTAATTCAATAATTTGATTATCAATAATTGGTGATATTTGAAATTTAAGTTAGAGACAAATATTTAAAATCAATTAAATATTTAAATTTCAAATGTCCAAAAATTTCGGGTCGTCGCATTCCTCCCCCCTTAAAAGAATTTCGTCTCTGAAATTACTAGTTATGGAGAATGGTCCAATACCCATTTATTTATCCCCAAAACCAAACAATTCAACATCCTACCAATTATCATTTATAAAGACACATTACCATACTTACTAACTTCACCCACTTTCCCATAGTTTCAAACAATATTACTTACTCAATCATTCAAATTTCAATTTTAAATCAAATTTAAAATTAACAGAATTTTCTCAAAAAATTTCTAACTCTCTAAATTTCCGAATTTTTTTTCCAACGTCTCCTTTACGCGGCTAGCTCGGTACAACTACAAAATGGCTCTACGGCCTCCCAAATCCAAAAAGAAAACAAAAAGCCAAGTGACTGGATCCAAAACCCAATCAAATTCCATATAGAATTTTAAACACATACCTTTTTGTCGAGCAATTCAAATTTATTATCTGAAATCAAAACCAATTTTCTTTTCCCTTTTTCATACCTGCATATCCTGTTTAGCAATAATATATAATCACAACATTCAAAATCGTTTATTTGACTTCTTTCCAAAATTTCAATGTTCATTCCATTTAAGCCCGTACGATGTACTTATATCATTCGTACGCAATACCAAATCCGATCGCTCACTCGATCACATAATTTCACTTCCGAACTAGTATCGTCCATCCGACATCCTAGTGCGGACTCAGATCTGGTTTCCTGATTAGAAACCGTCATTCTCCTTGCATAGTCATAACTATGATAGAGAATTTCCAGAATCAATCAAAATTCCATATCCAGGCTCGCCGTCAAAAATCGAGTGAAAAAATCCTAACTCGGATCGATACAACTATCTCGAAATTCTGTGCTCGAATTTGGATCAAATAGCTATGCGAATAATAACATACGTACATCCTACGTATTTGCCCCAATTGATTATCAACTATATCAATTTCCTTTTTATTCACATTTATTTTGATTGTTATTCACTTACTCACACTTTCCCTTGTCACAATTTTCAGTTTTAATCTTCATTCAATTATTCACTTAGTATATTTCCAATGCCAACTTACTTAAGAATTTCATTCTTCATTTCTTAAGTTCAATCCAAATATTTTACATACTTCTTATATTATTACTGTCATTTCATCACTTAGTTTTTATTTACTTCTATTCAATTGGATTCCAATTCCAAATAAATTTCAATTTGCTTCACTTTATTAATTATTTTCAAACTTCCATACCCTTATCTCCATCTATTACCCAAATTCATTTCCAATTCTACTAGAATTTTATTTATCTGTAAACCCCGAATATTGAATTTCAATATTCAGTTTCACATCTATTAGCTTACAAATTTTAATTCATTTGTCATTAGTGAAAATTGTCAAAAGATTCAAAAAAAAATTCTAACTTCCAAAATTTTTGAATTTTTTTGGCAGTGTCTCCTTTGTACAGAGGAGCTTTTGCAATTTGACAAAAGATATAAATATATATACATCGACCCATACGGTCGGAAAACAGAAAAACAGTTCATATTTCTTATTTGTATTGCGTAGGCGTACCTTTATTTAGCATTTTTAAGCAAGTGACTATTTAGTTTAGCATTTAGCGTGCCCAAATCCAGCCAAACGGTTTCCAAAAACCTGTATTCACTCAATTAAACAGGTAAGTGCTAAATATATGCAACTTATTAGCATTTCACTTATTTTTAAATAGCTAACACATGAATTTCGTAAGCAATGCATATAAACAAATTTCCACAAGCAACTTATAAGGTTCCAACCTAAATTTCAATTGCTTACAACCAATCCTCAAACCATTTCATTCAATCCTAAGTGATTTACACTCTCTTACATGTATATAATTCTTTTTCAAACTCACTTTATATTAATTCTATTTTATTTTATTCACCATCATACATTCTTATTTCCTTTACATTTTTTCTCTTCTTTCAATCCAGTCACTTGCATTTCATTTCATTATCCAATCAAGTTTTATTCACAAACCATTTCATAAAGCTTGCCATCAACCATTTAAAATTTACCTTCGTTGTTTAGTTACTTCAAGCTATTTCCATCTCAAAACTTAAGTTCATTTTCTTCCTTACACCAATTCTATTTTAATTTGATTCTAATCCAAATCAAACTCCATTTACTAATTTAATTCAGTTAATATACTCATCCGATTTATTTTTAATCCAAACAAGCTCATTTTCAATTTGACTCTATTCGATTTAAATTCAATTAGTGTAGTCATTCAACCTATTTAAACTTTATTTCTCATTTCAATTTACTTCTAACTTATTATATCAATAATAAAGCCATTTCAATTTTATTTCTATTCACTTGAATTTTATTTACCACTCAAACCATCACTATTTCAACTCTATTTTGTTTAACTTGAGTTCATTGCCAGCTCCATTCGTTTAAATTAAATCAGTATATTTCATTGAATCAATATGAATTCTAATTCACATTCAATAGTTTATTTCTGAATTCCTTTCACTTCATAACGAGGCCATTTCCAATTTATCTCCACTTGGATTTTTATTTGCAATACAAATCATTTTTATGTAAGTTCAATTCTATTCAACTTCAATTCAAATTTAATTCACTTACAATTTCAAGTTGAACTTCTATTAATAACTCAAGCTTCACTTTCAAATTTTATCATTTATTCACAACTCAAATTTTTATTAACCAATTCGAGTTCCATTTCCATATTCCATTAACTAATTTATTACCAATTAGTTTATTCAAATTTTATACCCAATATTTGATTTTCATCTCAAAAATCACGTTAACTATTTTACTGGAGTTCAATCTATTTTATAATTTAAGTTTTGGATTTTATTCATTTCCCAAAATACAAAACAATTTCATTTTGGCTTATTTATTTCACATCTAACTTTTTATAAGTCACACATTTATTTATATTCAGGTTTAATCTATTTACGATCAATCCCATTCACATTTTTACACTTTAACCAGGGATTTTATTTTATTTCAATACTGTTCAATTCTTTTATAAGCTGTCGAAACTTATTTATTCCAATTCGATACTTACTCTGTTACATTTATTTAGTCTAGTATATTTTTATTATTCCATAAACATTAAAATAAGATTCCAGAGTTTTTTTTAAACAATTCCCAAAATTTCAAAATCACTTTTGAAATCAACTACATCCAAATCCTGTGGCAAATTCAATTATCCTTTGAATTCCAAAACCAAACCCACTTCGCAAACAATTCCAATTTAAAATATTCAGGTAGCAATTCCTCTCTTGGAAACTCGAAAATGAACACCAATGATGTCGCGATCATCATCGGAATTATTTTCCAGCGACCGAAAGAGTTTAGTGCTTTTATTTCTTTAACAACATTTCAAATATTTTTAAATTTTCAAATCTCCCCATATTCGATTCCAATTCAAAAATATTTCCGCAATAATATCACTATTATTTCTCCAAAACCCTTTGAAAACCATTTCCAAATCCCAAGAATTTAAACCCTTATCCAAAATTCCAAATTTGAAATCCATCCAATTTATATTCCAACATTACTCTGAGATTTTATTTCCAATGTTAAATCACATTCATAGTTTAAATTTACAAATTTCTCTAGAGGTTTATTTCAATTTATAAATTACATTTATAATCTATATTTCAAATTCCATTCTGTTATATAAATTTATTCTTCAACTTTGGTTATAAGTTTTCAATTTCTTCACAATAGTGTTAATATTTTAATATTATCATTCCTTAACAATCAAGCATCCAAATACTATAATACTTTACAAAAATTATAATATTTTTTTATATACAAAAATAATTTGGGTAAAATTATTTCATTTACCCTACTTTAAAACAATACTGTGTCGAATTATTCTATTCAAGTGTTTAGAGATCCCTGTCAATAACGTTAATTACTCGTATTGACCAGAATCCGTAATCTACTCAATAAACCAATCAACACAATATAAAATCATTTTATATTCACTAACAAATACGCGCTCATAACTATTAATACACTCAAACTCATTCTAGAGTACTGTTGACTCTATTTCAACGAGTAATTCCCACCAGAGCCAAGGTTATCACCAACCTATGCTCTGATACCAAGTGTAACAGCCCGCAAATCCGTACCCCTTGAGTCAACACTATTCTACAACAATCAACTCAAGTTGCACAGAAATACAAACCATTTGGTTAAAGAAGAAGAGGTAGAAGAAGAAAATAGAAATCAACATCAGAATGTAACCATCGCAGCGGAATAAAATATTGTAGATAATAAATGATCTTTACTCAAAATCAAATACATCTGTTTATATATTACATCATCAGAGTACATCAATCACAGCTCAATATCAATATCATACAAATGGATACACAACAACTCAACACAGCGGGATATATATATAAACAAACACGGGAGTACGTATCGTCATCCTGCTCGTCTCCTGAGCTCCGCAGCATCATATCCTGTACCCTATAATACTCGGTCTGACCCGAGCATTACAGTTAAATAACACCCGAGTCAGTATGGAATTCCAGCGTGAGAAAATCACACTCAATTGATTATTAAAGTTTCAAAAATCTTTTGAAAACAAAAGCATCTCGTAAGACCATGCCACAAATAAACATGTCGAGTTTTTACCTTACGATAGCTAAAACATTTTTATAGAAATCCTCTGATATTATAATAGGGTCTATATACAAATACTTATAAAATAGTCGAAATTGTTACATTATTAAATTCCGCTACTAGCCACAGAGTGGGTAATACAAACAAAACTCGTACAAGGCTCGTAGGGAGAATGGATTTCCAACTAATGACTAGGCACTGGGGCACCACCTGTCACAGTACGGGGCCTAGATCACCGTACCGAGGAGTACGCCCGCTCCCCTGCAACACAAGACCGGGACTACCCCTTACTGGATAATCTCGAGTGAGATCACGCCGCGGTTGGGATCAGCAACCGCCCACTAAGCCGAAATAAAAAGGGACATCTAGACATGAATGACCTCACCCTGCTTGAGTGCTACCCACCTAGCCTTGCTGCATAACCCCTGATTTTCAGTCATTCCCATTTGATGAGGCTTGAGGCTAAGCGTTACCTTTTATAGAACATAACCCTTAGAATGCCCATCGTCCACCTGACGATGTTTCACAAGCATTCATCCATACAAGTCCGTCCCGGGTTCGAACGGAACCGAATGCACTATTCCTACTACATCCATTTTGGAAATATCCTCAGGATTAGTAGCGATTAGCCCTTGCACTTCACCGCTCCATCTTCGAATCCAAACTCGTTTTTCACGAAAACGTACAAACCGGATCGAAGTGGTTTTCGAGAAATAAATCTCGATCCCGGTCTCTTCGAAACAATCAACGCATTTGTCCAATATTGATAGTCGGTGATTTAACTATCAATTAATGTTCACAACATCCATCACACGATAAATAATTTCTCAAATTATTTATTTATGTCAAAAATATCTTCACAAGATATATTTTCACTTTTTAAACTCCTTGAAAACAGTTTTCAAAACTATCTGTCTTTCTCAGAATAAATTCCAAGTATTTTTATTTCCACCGGAATTACCAAGCACAAAACTTTAAAAACACTTTATTGTAAGATATATTTAACATTTAATATAGAAAAAATTACTTTAGTACTTAATTAAAATAATACTCTAGAAATAACTAAAATAAGGTTACCTTATAACTAGACATTAGATTTTCTTTTTAAAACAAAATACCAAATCATTCTTTAAATAATTATTACGATAATAGATTAACGAATTACTTACTTTAGAATTTACTTTAGAATATTTAAATTAAAACTACTTCAATAATTGATTAAAAATATATAATATATGAATATTTGAAATAAGGTTACTTTATAAATATAAACTAGGTTTTCATCTTTAAAACAGAATTACTAAGTCACACTTTATAAATTATTACTACGGTAATAGATTTGAATAAATATTTACTTTAAAATTTAAACATTTAGAAATAATAAATTTCCAGGAACATACTTTGTAAAACAACATTAAAACCTTTATTTTTTTTTTAAAAACTTACTTTGAAAACGTACTTGGCTATCCAGAGAAATATACTTCTCTTCACTACCTTTAAAAATAAATCACTATTTATTTTTAAACAAAATTTTCCTCATTCCTTCAATAAATTCCCACGTTGAATTTATTCTTCCAAATATCCAAAATTTCAAACACTTAAATTAATTCCCAAATTGATTTCCAATTTACTTCGTTTATTCAAAAATCTTTTAATTTCATATTTTATTCTTAATTATGATTTAAAATACTTTTAATTGAAATACCAATTTAGATTTCCCTATTTACTTCTTATTCCTTTAAATAAATTTAAAACCTTAAGTTTTAAAGTAATTCTTTATTCATTTAAATTAATATCACACAATTCATTAATTTCTGTTTATTCAAACTCTTTTCTTTTCATACTCGAAGTTATTTATTAGTATTTAACATACTTCTATTTCTTTTTCAATTCATTCTTAATTTATTAAATTTTCTAATATTATTTCGTTTACAAATTTACTTTCTTTATTTTCTTTCCAAAATCCAATTTATATATTTTTGGTAATTCATTATAACCAATATATATATCCAATCCAATCATATCATTCAATATTCCAATATATTCAACATAGAATATCAAGTAATCACATCAGAGAATATTAAATAATAAATGTTGAGGGGTCTAGTTGGATCCCTCCAACCTGTTTTCCCTGCATCCACAGACGTTAGCACAACATAATACCAATCCCAAAATATACCATACTATAGCACATCAATCAATTCAACCATTCAAACAATTATTTAAATTTAATCATTTAAATTTATTTAACTGAGTGAGATTAACGCACCTTTTGTTTGTTTTGCAATCCGCTTCAATCCCACCATGATTCATGGTTTTTGACCTTGAATAAATAATTCAAGATTTATTGACATTTGAATTAACCAAAACAACTTACTACCATTGAATTAACCAAACAATTAATTTCCATTTATTTATCTAATTCTCAACTAATAATTCCCTATAAAAATCTCTTGGAACCCAAAGTAATTAAAATAAGTCAATTACTCTAGTTAATCCCCTTAATATATAATTAACAATAACTAGTTGGTGATATGATCTTACATTTATATATATATATATATATATATATATATATATATATATATATATCTTTAAAACTCATCCACTTAAAAACAAAAATTCATTTATATAGATTTGAAAATCTAATATTTATAAATTCTTTTTAACATTTAAATTCTTATCTATTTTTTTCCAAAATCTTCTTTATATTCATATTTCCTGTTTTTATCTATATTTTAAACATAAATGCATATTTCTTTTCTGTAAATGACATAAATAGAAATTTTATCTATCCGTTAACACATGATTACTCAAACTGTATACTTCATTTACAAAAATCGTTCTCAAACCAGACAAAGTTTTCTACTTTACACTTTACATAAACTTTAAACATTTTTAAATTCCTATATATTCTCAACATTTTATATATATCTATTCACTGCTTATCCTACATATATATATAGGCATAAATCTTTAAATTGAAAAAGAATTACCAAATATTCCTTTCTAACCTATATATACATATAATTTAAATCAGATTCAAATTTGAAATTAAATTGTTAACATATATACCTTACTGCCTGTAACAGCCCGCAAATCCGTGCCCCTTGAGTCAACACTATTCTACATCAGTTAACTCAAACGGAACAGAAATACGAACCATTAGGGATTAAAGAAGAAGAGATAGAAGAAGAAGAAGTTAAACAATGTCAGAATCTCACAGTCGCAGCGGAATAAAATATAATAGTAAATATAGATCTTTACACAAAATGAAATCTATACCAGTTTTATACATCACATCATCAGAGTATCTCATACATCAAATTACCAATCTGACAAATCCATACAATCATAGCAGCGGAATATATGTAAGTACAGATAATACGTCTCTGACTCCAGCTCCTCTCCTGCTCCATAGCATCCTGTCCTGAACATATAATACTCGGTCTGACCCGAGCATTATAATGAAATAACACCCGATTCAGTCTGGAATACCAGCTGATAATAATGCATCCAAATTGATTGTTAAAGTTTTAAAAATCTTTTTGAAAACAAAAGCATCTCGTAAGACTATGCCACAAATAAACATGTCAGGTACCTTACGATAGCTAAAACACTTTTGATAGAAATCCTCTGATATTATAATAGGGTCTATTTACAAATATAAAATAGCCGAAATTGTTACATCTATTAAATTCCAGCTACTAGCCACAAAAGTGGGTAATACAAACAAAACTCGTACAAGGCCCGTAGGGAGAATGGATTTCCAACAATGACTAGGCACTGGGGTACCACCTATCACAGTATGGGGCCTAGATCACCGTACCGAGGACCACTCCCGATCCCCTGCAACACAAGGCGGGACCCATCCCTTACTGGACAGTTCCGAATAAGATCACCCCGCGGTTAGGATCAGCAACCGCCCACTAAGCCGAAATAAAAAGGAACATCTAGACAGGGATGACCTTACTCTCCAGTGGGGCTACCCACGAAGCCTTGCTGCATATCCCCTGATTTTCAGTCATTCCCATTTGATGAGGCTTGAGGCTAAGCGTTACCTTTTTAGAACTTATCCCTTAGAATGCCCATCGTCCACCTGACGATGTTTCGCAAGCATTCATCCATACAAGTCCGTCCCGGGTTCGAACAGAACCGAAGGCACTACTCCTACTACATCCATTTGGGAAATATCCTCAGGTATGGTAGCGACTAGCCCTTGCACTTCACTGCTCCATCTTCGACTCTAAACACATTTTTCCGCGAAACGTACAAACCGAATTGAAGTGGTTTTCGAGAAATAAATCTCGATCCCGGTCTCTTCGAAACGATCAACGCATTTGTCCACTATTGATAGTCGGTGATTTAACTATCAATTTTTATTCACAAACATCCATCACACAATAAATAATCTCACATTATTTATTTGCCTCTAATATCTTTACAAGATATATTTCCAAATTTTCAAAGCTCATTTGAAAACAATTTCCCAAAATTCTTCCTTTACAAGGTAAATCCTTTATCATTAATTCCCATTGGAAATAACCAAGTTCAAACAATTTAGATTTTTAACCAGTAAAACACTTTAGTCTAAAATATACTTTAAAATATGGAAATTTACTACTAGTTATTTACTCAAAATAAAATTCCAATATGTACAGTAAAATCATTTATTAAGATATAAACTTTGATTTTAAATAAGGGTTTTGTTAAACTAAATTTAGAAGTAGTGTTTTAAAAGATTAATATTAATTTCAAAATAACTTAAGTCAAAACCAGCCTTTAAATAAATCCATTTGTAAAAATAATTACAAATGTAATAAATCATTACTATTGCTAATTTATTAATTTGTTACTTTAAAATAATAATTTTCAAACACTCTTTAAACAAGTTTAAACTTTAAACTTCCTTTTAATAAAAATCTGTTTAAAACTCGAACTTGGTTTTCCAGGGAAACACACTTTCCATTCCAACATTCCAAAGAATCCGTCTTATAAATCCTGCCAATTTATTACCATTCAAATTCATGTTTTTAATAACATAAATTTCATTTCCATGTAAAAAAAAATAACTTCTTCCAAAGCCTAAACATAGTTTTCCATTCCTGGAAATTCACTTTCAAAGTTCGGGTTTAAAAACCTTTTAAATAATTTTTTGAGAATTTATTAAAGGAAAATAATACTTACGAATTTCGTAAATAAATCCCAATGGTGAAAAATTGCATTTCAAAATATTTTATTTACATTTTAAACTGCTAATTTATATTTGGAAAGCCTCGTTGAAAATATACTTTAATTTCCTGGAAAACATCATCAAATAATCCTATCGTTACTTTGTAACTATTTATAATTTCTATTGAATTTATCTCCAAATATTTTTACTTTCACATTTATCAACTGATAACTTTTCTCTTCGTTTATCGTTCCAAATTTACCAATTTTCATCCCAACAGATTTCAACTTTATTTTTTTTTATTTTTTATTTAACAATATCCTTTATTTCCTAAAAACCCAATTTATCCATTTATAATTAAATTCTGAATTTATCCAACAATATTCCAATACAATTTAATTTTTGATTTATCAGTCACAACATATAAACAGATTGCATTATCAATTGCAAAAAAAATACGATTACTACATCGTGAGGAATCCAGTTGGATCCCTCCAACCTGTTTTCCCTGCATCCACAAATATTAGCACAATAATATATATATATATAAATCTAGACTGATAACAACAATTATATCCAACCAATCACACAGATATTTAAATATCACTAGTACAAAAAATGCATATTGCTTCGCCTCATTTGCATCGGTTGAAGTAAAAACCGATGCAAATAGAACTATTTGCATCAGTTCTATCTTAATAACTGATGCGATTGGTACGTGGAAAGCAATAGGTAATAAAAAAATCAAATTTGCATCAGTTCTCACCAACAACCGATGCAAATTGTTTTAGTTGCATCGGTTTTAAAGTCAACCGATGCAACTACATATTGATGGCAATATGAAATTTAGGTGGGAAATAATGAAAACTTGGCTCCATACAAAATTAATAATAATAATAATACTGTGTCATCCCCTTCATTTCATTTTCAATATCGAACAAAAGAAGAAAAAATTAAAACGAAGCTTTCGAAAATTTTGATGGCGAAGATGGCAGCAAACTCGAAATTGATTTACAATAAGAAATCCACGGCCGAGCATCTCAAACAAATAAAAATCAATATCAACGCAGTTCGATAAAATTTCACTTCCCACGGATCTTCTTCACCCAATTCCCAAAGTGCAAATCAGAAAATTTAACGACGGCACCAGAGACTACCCCCTGTTCGTTCGTTTTGCTTCCCAATTCGATCCGATGGATGCTCAAAAAAAAAAATCTTTTGTTGTGGATTTGCTGATGAATCCTGGACGCAATTCCAAAATTGCAACCAACGATGGACATGGAGAAAATTTGTCATACATTGATGGATGGAAAGCATATGAAAATGACCCATTTAATCTAACAAATAATGTCGGAGGAGTCATTCAAATGGGTTTAGCAGAAAACGAAATTTGTCATGATTTGATAGAGGATTGGATCAAGAACGATCCAGAGGCTTCCATTTGCACTACAGAAGGTGTTTCCGAGTTCAAGTATATTGCTAACTTTCAAGACTATCATGGCCTCCCTGCTTTTAGACAAGTAAGAACTCATCCTATTCCATGTCCATCGACATTATAATGTATTATTGTGAATTTGCAGATGCTAATACTAGTATAATCTGCTACATGCAGTGGCAAAATTATGGAGAAAGTGAGGGGTGGAAGTGCAAAATTTGATCCAGAAAGAATAGTGATGAGTGGTGGAGCTACTGGAGCTCAAGAACTTGTTGCATTTTGCCTGGCTGATCCTGGAGATGCTTTCCTTATTCCCACTCCTTACTATCCAGGGTATGCATACATATTTATGATAGTTGAACAAAATAGCAATATAAGAAATCATATAACTTTAAGATGAATGTCCTTAAACAATTTATAAGTGTTTAGAAATCAATAGTTGTACTAGTTCTTTTTTGGTACCTAGTATGGAAACATGCATCAACCCCTATATTAATATTTTGAATATGTACCACAGCCTAGAAAAATATACGGGGTTTTTATGGATATTTATAGGTTTCTATCTATCATAATTGTGGACAACCAATCATGATACAGATTCAGTTATAAATGAAGTCATCAATCAAGTTTAGTGACAACTAATATATTTATATTTGAATAAACAAGTCATCAGGATTGCTATTGGTGAGGTCAATGCTTTTCTGATAGTCTCATGTCAAAGTGATAAGTTGAATGCACTTAAATCAAAGATTAAGTTGACCATTACTTCTAGAATAAGTGTTCTTTTAGGATATTATAAACGTTTAGGAAAACCTTTGAAGTACGAATATGGAAATCTAGAAATTGAAATCTTCTAACAATGCCAATTTTCTTCTTTCCTCTTGAACAAAAAATGCTAAAATATGTTGCTAATTTATATTTCAGATTTGATAGAGATTTCAGATGGAGAATAGGTAGCTAGAAAAGAGTATTCTTTTAGCAAAGAAGAGATGGAACTACCTATCGTTTTGAACCTCGTCGCAACTGGATTAAAGGTATTCATGTTCTTGCTCAGTTCAATATTCTTTATTAACTTCAAGAAATTTTTACGATTTATGTGCCTTTGATCCTGTTTACGTGAGATATAATAGCATAAGTGGTCCCCATTGATCCTTTAAAATATGTTATACTTATATTTGTTAACTAAACAAAAAATAATCATTTTTTTTCACATTACCTCAGATTGCAGATCAATGTATTTAGTCTTAGTACCTTCATCTCTATTAATCAACATTACTAGGAAGATTATTTTTCATGATGATTGATAACTAGTTGACGAATAACTAAACTGCACATTTCCTTTTCTATGATAATCATTTTTGATCTCTTTTGAATTTGTACTTGTAGTAGTTTAGTTTAATTTAATGAACACTTCTGCTTGATAGAGTTGGATCACATGGAAGCTTGAGTTTTGTAGGATCTCATGCTACGAGTGCAGAAGCTTGTACAAAGAGTGCAACTGCAACTCTCAGTTGATAAATACTTCAGGTGGTCATTCATAAATTGTTTATTTCTTAAATGGTTTTGGGTGCAATGATTCATCATTAGGATTTAAGTGGAACAACATATTTGTGTTGAGGTAGTGCTTGTAAGGAGATAGTGGCAGTTATAGGATGGTTGAAGAGTAGAACAATAAGGGTGATGTTTGCCCAGTGGGGAGATAGAGGAATGTTGATGATGTATGATGTTGATGAGGTTGACAGTGAAGTATGTATGGGAAGTTATGTGAAGTTGGTTTCAGTTCGTTGTTGGTATGTTGCTTGAGGTGTGTTGAAGGGAGAGGAGGGCAGAAATAATGGTATGTGTACAGATAGTTGACAGTAGTGCAGGCCTGTGGTCAGGTGGTTTGATATGTATGTATGCTGGAAATGTATTTAGTGATCAATGGTTTGGATGTGGGGTGAGTTGGTGATGCCGTAAAGTTTGTTGGTCAGTGAATGGTTGTATCAGTGGCAATGCAGGCAGAGCAGTGATATGAAAATGTAAGGCAGAGAGTATTTCACGTACAAGTTGGTCTATGGGGGTGTGGCACAGTTGTGGGTGATGACCGGTGGTATGGAGCTCAGTATACTGTAGGCAGAGGTGGCAGTTTAGAAATGGTTGATGGCAGAGGGTTATGTGAGGAGATGGTTAATTATGGTATGTTTAACAAGAAAAATATTTGCATCATATTACCACATTTGTCATATTTTAAAACTACACAATTCAAAATGATACCAATCATGTAAATCGATCATCCAACATGGTACTGTATATATAAACTCCCTGTAGCTAGATTATTCAATCTTGTAGCAAAATCACATTAATAATATATGTATACAGTATTATGAGATTTATAGAATATGCTTTAAGCATAAGTTCACTTCCTGTTCATATAACCACTCCTCTGCAATATAGCTTAAAAAGATATGTCAAAAGAACACCTGAAAGAATTTAAGTAAAGAAAGAATCTATTTGTTCATCTATTTGTCCTCTGCAATAGGAGGTTTGTTGTGGTGGAAAACACCATCCTCTCACTTACAAGACAGGGTAAGCCTTTGTCCATGTATTTAGCTACAGAGAAACACACATGTAATAAAACATCATAGAAAATAACACAGTTTTGTTGTCAGTTATTAAGTGGTCTAAGGTTTAAAATTTTGGTTTTTGGATCCATTTCGGCCATTTTAAAAATTTAAAACTTTAAAATTTTGATTCTGTTTTGAAAATTTCATAAATTGTGTTTCAATTTCAGTTTTTTTGATATTATTTTATATAAGTACATGATAGCTGATATAAATTTGTGTAGCATAACAAAGTTATACATAGTGATGTTGCTCTAGAACGTAGACACTGATATGAAGTGTATACAGCATCAGTTTTCAGGGACCAAGCATGTCTAAAATCAAACCAAAATATTGTCATTCTCTAGTTTCTTTACATGACACTGCATACCCAGTACTTTCAAATAGGAAGATTTTCTAACTAATCCATACAGTAACAAAAATTAGAAGTAAGTTTTTCCATCAAAAATGTTGACATTGCATTAAATGATAGACCCAAATCCTGAAGGCTGTTCATCTAACTCAGATCTGCAACTGTTAGTAATATGAGATACAACGTGTGAACAATTCTTGTATAACACTCAGATAAAGCAATTCTAATATGCATCTCACTGACCTTACAGACAGCATTGCTCTTCTTCTTCTCAGTCTTTTGGGGCTTCTACCCTTTATACAATGCAGTTTTCACGTTCCCTCAAGAAAGATCAATGCTAATCAAGGAGAGATCATCTGGAATGTACCGTCTCTCCATATATTTCTTAGCTCGAACAGCTGCAGACTTACCTATGGAATTAGCCCTACCTACAGCCTTTGTATTTATATTATATTGGATGGACGGTCTGGATCCATATCCATCAACTTTCTTTCTATCTCTTTTGGTTGTTCTTTATAGCGTCCTAGTTTCTCAAAGCCTTGGTCTAGCAATCGGTGCTATTTACATGGATGATATCAAACAAGCTACTACTCTTGCTTCAGTTACTACCCTTGTATTTTTAATAGCAGGTGGATATTATGTGCAGCAGATTCCAACTTTTTTGCCACTTCAGGTTTGGATAAACAGACTTAAAAAATTCAATATTTGACATTTTAAATTTACAATAATATGATCTTTCTATATTTGCATGGCACTTCAGAAAAGAAAAGAAAAAAAGGTTTTGGACCCTTTTATGATGTGCAGGCTGTTGTTTAACAGAGGGGTTGATGATGTAGATGAGCAAGAAGAGGTGTTGGTAGTGTGATTGTATAGTAGTGATGATGAAGATTAAGCAGTTGTATGAGTGGCTGTAGGAGTGTAGTATTTGTGGTGTGGCAACGCTGTCTGGTGGAAGAATGCAGCAGGCACTGAAGGTGACAGTGTAGAAGAGGAGCAGGCAGTGGTTGTTTGGTTGGAACAGCTCAACTTCAGGTAGCTCAAGTACAATATAGGATGAAGGTTTGTGCATTTGAAGACCATCTTTTGCTTAATTTATCCACTGTCAACGATACATTCT
This sequence comes from Allium cepa, assembly GCA_030765085.1. Lineage (NCBI taxonomy): Eukaryota > Viridiplantae > Streptophyta > Magnoliopsida > Asparagales > Amaryllidaceae > Allium > Allium cepa. The sequence goes on from CM060934.1 coordinate 612,894,163, forward strand.
CTTCTCTATACATATGTATTTTTGTGTGTCTACATATAACACGCTGCATTTATTTTTACTACTGATTGTCTGATTATGTACTGTGGAATTTATGTTTTTCATTCTTTTATAGAATTATTAAATCTGATTATGTATTTTCCATCAAATTTAATTTTGAATGATTGTAATATTGCATACAATAATTGTTTGTTATAACCAATAATATATATATATATATATATATATATAGTCTATTTGAGTACTGTAATAATGGTTTCTGAGAATGGCTTTTTTGCATCAGGTATAAATAGCTGATGCAATAGAGGGATTAGTTTGCATCGGTTGTTATAAAAAATTGATGCAATAGGGGGATGATATTTTGCATCAGTTGTTAGTAACAACCGATCGGTTTCAGAACTGATGTAAAAGTGTTAAGCCTGTTGCATCGGTTGTTGAACTGATGCAAAAGGGTGGTAAACAACCGATGCAAATGACCTGTTTTGTAGTAGTGTATTGACTATTTAAATTTGCTAGCATCCAGATGTGAGTGAGAATAACTCACCTTGAGTTTTGGCGAGTGTTCGAAATTTAAATTAAACCGAACGACGTTCGATTTAACTCAAATTCCTACTTGCCCGAAATGATTTCCAAACTGCACCACCGCGTAGTACGCATCTCTGCGATTCCGGCGCCGCAAATTTCGTTGAAATCCGATACAGAATGCATTAGATATTCGATTTTAAAGTTTGAATTGAATTTAAAACAATTTCCTTTTAAATTAAATTTTATTATACCCAAACCACATCAAGCCGCACAATCCACAAACTAAATCCAGGCCGCATCTATCATCTTCCACATGCATGCTATCACAGTCAAAGCCGAACCTAAACGTTCGAACTAGGGTTCGAAATCGCCTCCTCCACGCTCGCCGATAGGTTAATCCAAAGCCACCACTACAAAGCTCACGGCCTGCTCCACCTTCGGCCCTAACAGCTTCGAGCTCGGTCAAGACAATCACGCACAATACGTGCTCGAACCCCATACGAACGCGACACCAAGCTCCTCCAAACGATCATTTCACGAGAAATCACCCGTTGGATCTATAGATCCCTCAACGATCTACAACTTTCATTTAGAAAGTTTCCCAAATTAAAGCATGGATTGAGATATTTTTGAGGGGGAATGAAATTAATTTTCGGCCATGAAAATGAATAAGTGGCGGCCGGTGAAAAATGGTTTAGGGTTTGGCTGTTTTGCGTGAATATATACGTGTATATATATAGATATATTAATTTAATATTAAATCCAGTTTTAACTAGCGTTTACAAACAGACTCGAATTCATATGTGCCGACAGGCGTTCCTAGGGTTTTTCCACGTTCCGGACACAATGGAACAGGTTTCGTAAGCTAATTTGATCGTATATGCGGGTTACGGAATTAAACGATCAATTTAAAATTAAATCGGTTAAATTGATTTTTATGCGTTTCGGGCTGCCACGGTCAAACGACAACTCCGATTGCTACGAAAATCGAAATCCGACAATAAATAACTATTACGGATTCAATGGAACTGGTTTCGTCGAATTCCGAGACTGTGCCCCGGAAGGCTATTTTAACTCGTCTATCAAATCGAGCGATTTTCAAAATTGTCAAAAACACTTAAAATTTCACTTTTAAAATTTTAGTACCTTGATAATAAATCATATTAAATATATAATCACATTACAAATCATTCTGGCTCATTCCAGACCCAAAATCTGATTAATTGCATTTTAATAATATTAAATTCATTTTTAATTTAATATAAAATCCCAAATATTAACTTATCAACTTAAAAATTCATCTAAAATTCCCACCATACTATTTACACTCAAATAACTCAAAATAAATTTTTAAAACCATTCTTATCACTATTTACATCCAGATTTACCCTTTTATCTAAATCCCGAATATTTAATTATATTTTTCCATTATTCAAATTCAACCAGATTTACTAAAATTAAAAATTATAGCTTATTTCATTGATTGAACCCGAATCCATCCATTACAAAATCAATTAAAAATCCACATTAACATTTAAAACGAATTAAATGTTCAAATTCAATGGCTTAAAAATCCGGGATGTTACATTCCTCCCCCCTTATAAAAATTTCGTCCCCGAAATTTTCTAAGGTAGAAACTATGCTCAAACTCACTTACTCATCCAATTTGCTTAGTTAAAAGATTATATTCACCTTCCAAAATCCTTTAGCCCAATCCCACATTCATTTGTTTTACTTACTCTAAAGCTTTAAATTCTAACGTATTTCAAAATAACTTTCCAAGTTCATTAAACTTTTCCCAAATTCCCAAAAAAATTCTAACTGCCAAAATTTTCGGAAAATTTTGGCAGAGTCTCCCTTGTACGGAGGAGCTTTCGCGATATCGCGATACATATAAATATATATACATCGACCACACGGTCGAAAATCAAAATATATCACAATATATATACCATTTCCCAATTATATTTACGTAGGCGTACCTTTTTAGCAAATTTTTAAAGCAAGCGGCTAATATATAATGCATAAACGCGCTCCAACTCTATCGATCGCCTTCCTACTTGTACTTACTCAACAAACTCATCATTTTTTCAAAGATATGAACATTTTAACAACATTTCCAATATTAATCTAAGCCAAACATAACAGTTTCATAATCCAATCAACGAGTTGCATGATTTCATAAGTAAATCATATTCTATAGCATGTACAAAGTTTCTTTTCTAATGCCAAATTCCATTTTATTTCACACAAAGGATTTACATACAAGTTTCGCTATTCCAATTCATACTCTACCCAATTTTCGAATTGATTCACCAAGCAAATTTTATTTCAATTTGTTACATTTGCATTTTTATTATAACTCACTTACGTTTATACTCAAATCCATTTATTAAGATTTTAGCCCATTCTACTTTCATTCAAACCAACTTCATTTTCATTTCACTTGAATGATTTACATTCAATGTTTACTATATACCATTCATATTTATTACAACCAATTCATTTCTATTTCAATATGATTAACATATGCCTTACTTGAATTTCTTTACTTTAACTTACATTCCCAATTTGATTTACAATCAAACTTTATTTTAAACTTGAAACATTTGCATTCCTTTTATGATCCATTTCTATTCATATGCAAAATCACTTAATTAGATTGCATTTATCTAATTAATTTAAAACCATTTTATTTGCTTCTTCAAATCAATTCACTTGCATCCATATACAAACTCTTTGAATTTTATTCCAATCCATATCAATTTATTCAAAAATCAATTTCAATTGCTTGTTAAACAACTCAATTCCGAATACATGCAATTTTCATGTCATTCGAGCAAAATAACCACCACTTAAGCTCATAACCATTAAAATTAATTCTACTTAGATTTATATTAATTTTATTCAATTTTTCCTAGTTCACAAGCCAAGTATTTTTGTTCCAATGCAATTGTTAAATTAAATTTCCCTTACATTTTTATTTCATTAACCAATTCAGGTTTATATTAATTTCATTCCATCCTGGATTATTTACAACCCATACATCCTTAATTTATCACAATAATTAATTAATACCATTTCACTTGCAATTCAATTTTATTATCTAACAAATTTCATTCAAGAGTACTTAGTAAAGCTTATTCACAATCATTTTGTTTTTCTCTTTCAAGTTGCTTAAGTTCTTTCAATTTTCACAATATTTTCATTATCTTCTTATACCAATTTTATTTTATTTCCATTTGATTCTCATTCAATCAAATTCCAAACAATTTACAAATTCGAATGCCCTTTGTTTACTTATCCAATCCATTTTAGATTTATTTTATTAACAAAGAAACCATTTAAATTATTTCACTCATTTGAATTTATTTATAAATCAAATCATCATTATTATAACCTAATCCCATTATCCATTCACACTTCCAATATTTATTACCAAAATTAAATTCCATTCCAAACTGGACTTTATTTACTTTCTAAATTTTGGCCAAACTATCAAAATTTTGTTCATGCCGATACAATTTCCATTTAATTTAGCTTACACAAAATTCATTTCCAAACAATCATTTTGAATTTAGTTGAGTGATCACTTACTTCATTCAACATCATTTCAACTAAATTAAATTTCCATTTAATTCGATTCTTATCCAAATTTATTTCAAGTTTACTTGAAATTTTGCTTAGCCAAATTAAATTCATTCCACTTCCTTACCACTTAAATAAGGATTGAATTTCATTCAATACGCCTATAATGCAACTGAATTTTGTATTTCATTTCACTTCAATTTTATTCCTCCATAAATAAATTCAAAACTCATTTTCTATTGTAAGTTCATTCATCCTTTTATATCTCACTTTCCTTATCTTACTTTACATTCCCTTTAAGATTAAGTTTGAATTTACCATACCATTCAAGTATTTCCCATTTGTGATTATAATTCCACTTTACTTAGGTTAAAATCAAAGTGTCCATTCCCAAGTTCATCAACTTATTTTTTTATAAGTTTATATTGCTCATTTTAATCCTTTTATGTCTCATAACCACAATTCCAAATTTCTATATATATATATATATATATATATATATATATATATCTGAATTCTTAAAGATACAAATTTTCTTTCACGTAACTTCTTGCACAAATTTAAATCCACATTTCCAGATTATATGTATAACATTTAATAGCTCATGGGTATAATTTATTACACAATGACCCACAATTATAAAGTCATTTTACCTCCAACTTAACTCAAATCAATTTAATTCCAATCCCAATTTTATTTAACTTATCCCAAGTTAAATTCAAATCTCTAGTCACTTTAGTATCTTCATTCACTTCCATTTACCCAATTTTAATTTTAATTTTAATTTTAGGATTAACATTCTCATTTCCTTCTTATTAGCATCAACTTCACCAAATAAGTTCATTAGTTGATGTATTTTAACTCTACACATCATTTAAATAGAATTTTCCAGAATTCAATTGCCCGGTTTTATTTCAAAACCATTTTGAAATAAAAATCAACATATTCCCTCTTGGCATATCAAACCCAATCTCCAGATTCCAAAAGGATCTGCTTTTACCAAAATAATATTTCCCTTTGGTAATTCCCCAAAACAACTAGTATACCCAACAAGTCCAAACAATATCATAACCAACCTTTTTGGGTAGCAATCCATCACTTTAGAAACTCGAAAATGAATTCTAATGATGTGGCCAGCATCATCAGGATTATTTTCCAGCGACTGAAGTGAGTTCAATGCTTTCTTATTTCTCAAATTCATTTCAAAACAGTTCCCATTCAGAAATATTCCTAAAATAATATTCCAATATACCCTTCAAACACTTTAGCAAACATTTCAAACTTTCCTAGAAATTTAAATTTCCAAACCTTTATTTCATTACATTTAAAATCCTTTCCAAGACTTCTGGGATTTAAATTCTGGTTTAATTCAAATTTAGTTATTCTTCCTTTTGTATAATTTATATTTGTAGAATTTTATTTTCATTATAACTATTTCAAATTCCAGATTAAATTTTAGATTCTTATTTGATTTAGACATTAACCACCAATCATCCAAATATATATAATAATTTCAGAAAATTATTTATTTTATATCAAAATATAATTTTGGGTAAAATTATTTCATTTACCCATTTTAAAAACAATACTACGTCGGTTTATCTTGTTTAAGAGTATAGAAATCCCTATCGATACGGTTGTACTTCCCGTACCGACCAGAATTCATAAACACTCAACCGATAAGTCAACACAGTATTAAAACAATTTTATATTCACTAACAAGTACGCTCTCATATCTATTATTATTCACAACTCATTATAGAGTACTATTGACTCTGTTTAATGAGTAATTTCCCCACCAAAGCCTAGGTTGTCACCAACCTTAGCTCTGATACCAAGTGTAACAGCCCACAAATCCGTACCCCTTGAGTCAACACTATTCTACATCAGTTAACTCAAACGGAACAGAAATACGAACCAATAGGGATTAAAGAAGAAGAGATAGAAGTAGAATAAGTTAAACAATGTCAGAATCTCACAGTCGCAGCGGAATAAAATATAATAGTAAATATAGATCTTTACACAAAATGAAACCTATACCAGTTTTATACATCACATCATCAGAGTATCTCATACATCAAATTACCAATCTGACAAATCCATACAATCATAGCAGCGGAATATATATAAGTATAGATAATACGTCTCTGACTCCAGCTCCTCTCCTGCTCCATAGCATCCTGTCCTGAACATATAATACTCGGTCTGACCCGAGCATTATAATGAAATAACACCCGAGTCAGTCTGGAATACCAGCTGATAATAATGCATCCAAATTGATTATTAAAGTTTTAAAAATCTTTTTGAAACAAAAGCATCTCGTAAGACGATGCCACAAATAAACATGTCAGGTTTTTACCTTACGATAGCTAAAACACTTTTGATAGAAATCCTCTGATATTATAATAGGGTCTATTTACAAATATAAAATAGCCGAAATTGTTACATCTATTAAATTCCAGCTACTAGCCACAAAAGTGGGTAATACAAACAAAACTCGTACAAGGCCCGTAGGGAGAATGGATTTCCAACAATGACTAGGCACTGGGGTACCACCTATCACAGTACGGGGCCTAGATCACCGTACCGAGGACCACTCCCGATTCCCTGGAACACAAGGCCGGACCCATCCCTTACTGGACAGTTCCGAATAAGATCACCCCGCGGTTGGGATCAGCAACCGCCCACTAAGACGAAATAAAAAGGAACATCTAGACAGGGATGACCTTACTCTCCAGTGGGGGCTACCCACGAAGCCTTGCTGCATATCCCCTGATTTTCAGTCATTCCCATTTGATGAGGCTTGAGGCTAAGCGTTACCTTTTTAGAACTTATCCCTTAGAATACCCATCATCCACCTGACGATGTTTCGCAAGCATTCATCCATACAAGTCCGTCCCGGGTTCGAACGGAACCGAAGGCACTACTCCTACTACATCCATTTTGGAAATATCCTCAGGATTAGTAGCGACTAGCCCTTGCACTTCACTGCTCCATCTTCGACTCTGAACACGTTTTTCCGCGAAACGTACAAACCGGATCGAAGTGGTTTTCGAGAAATAAATCTCGATCCTGGTCTCTTCGAAACGATCAACGCATTTGTCCACTATTGATAGTCGGTGATTTAACTATCAATTTATATTCACAAACATCCATCACACAATAAATAATCTCACATTATTTATTTGCCTCTAATATCTTTACAATATATATTTCCAAATTTTCAAAGCTCATTTGAAAACAATTTCCCAAAATTCTTCCTTTACAAGGTAAATCCTTTATCATTAATTCCGATTGGAAATAACCAAGTTCAAACAATTTAGATTTTTAACCAGCAAAACACTTTATTCTAAAATATACTTTAAAATATGGAAATTTACTACTAGTTATTTACTCAAAATAAAATTCCAATATGTACAGTAAAATCATTTATTAAGATATAAACTTTGATTTTAAATAAGGTTTTTGTTAAACTAAATTTAAAAGTAGTGTTTTAAAAGATTAATATTAATTTCAAAATAACTTAAGTCAAAACCAGCCTTTAAATAAATCCATTTGTAAAAATAATTACAAATGTATTCTTAAATCATTACTATTGCTAATTTATTAATTTGTTACTTTAAAATAATAATTTTCAAACACTCTTTAAACAAGTTAAAACGTTAAACTTCCTTTTAATAAAAATCTGTTTAAAACTCGAACTTGGTTTTCCAGGGAAACACACTTTCCATTCCAACATTCCAAAGAACCTGCCATATAAATCCATCCAATTTATTACCATTCAAATTCATGTTTTTAATAACATAAATTTCATTTCCATGTAAAAAAAAATAACTTCTTCCAAAGCCCAAACATAGTTTTCCATTCCTGGAAATTCACTTTCAAAGTTCGGGTTTAAAAATCTTTTAAATAATTTTTTAAGAATTTATTAAAGGAAAATAATACTTACGAATTTCCTAAATAAATCCCAACGGTGAAAAATTGCATTTCAAAATATTTTATTTACATTTTAAACTGCTAATTTATATTTGGAAAGCCTCGTTGAAAATATACTTTAATTTCCTGGAAAACATCACCAAATAATCCTATCGTTATTTTGCAACCATTTATAATTTCTGTTGAATTTATCTCCAAATATATTTACTTTCACATTTATCAACTGATAATTTTCTCTTCGTTTATCATTCCAAATTTACTAATTTCAAATTTTCATCCCAACAGATTTCAACTTTAATTTTTTTTTAAATTTTTTATTTAACAATATCCTTTATTTCCTAAAACCCAATTTCTCCATTTATAATTAAATTCTGAATTTATGCAACAATATTCCAATTCAATTTAATTTCTGATTTATCAGTCACAACATATAAACAGATTGCATTATCAATTATAAAAAAAATATGATTACTACATCGTGAGGAATCCATTTGGATCCCTCCAACCTGTTTTCCCTGCATCCACAAATATTAGCACAACAATATATATATATATATATATATATATATATATATATATATCAATCCAGACTGATAACAACAATTATATCCAACCAATCACACAAATATTTAAATATTGACTATTTAAATTTGCTAGCATCCAGATGTGAGTGAGAATAACTCACCTTGAGTTTCGGCGAGCGTTCGAAATTTAAATTAAACCGAACGACGTTCGATTTAACTCAAATTCCTACTTGCCCAAAATGATTTCCGAACTACACCATCTCGTAGTACGCATCTCTGCAATTCCGGCGCCGCAAATTTCGTCGAAATCTGATACAGAATGCATTAGATATTCGATTTTAAAGTTCGAATTGAATCTAAAACAATTTCCTTTTAAATTAAAGTTTATTATACCCAAACCACATCAGGCCGCACAATCCACAAACTAAATCCAGGCCGCATCTATCATCTTCCACACGCACGCTATCACAGTCAAAGCCGAACCCAAACGTTCGAACTAGGGTTCGAAATCGCCTCCTCCACGGTCGCCGATAGGTTGATCCAAAGCCACCACTACAAAGCTCACGGCCTGCTCCACCTTCGGCCCTAACAGCTTCGAGCTCGGTCAAGACAATCACGCACGATACGTGCTCGAACCCCATATGAACGCGACACCAAAGCTCCTCCAAACGATCACTTCACGCGAAATCACCCGTTGGATCTATAGATCCCTCAACGATCTACAACTTTCATTTAGAAAGTTTTCCAAATTAAAGCATGGATTGAGATATTTTTGAGGGAGAATGAAATCGATTTTCGGCCATGAAAATGAATAAGTGGCGGCCGGTGAAAAATGGTTTAGGGTTTGGCTGTTTTGCGTGAATATATACGTGTGTGTGTGTATATATATATATATATATATATATATATATATATATATATATATATATTAATTTAATATTAAATCCAGTTTTAACTAGCGTTTACAAACAGACTCGAATTCATATGTGCCGACAGGCGTTCCTAGGGTTTTTCCACGTTCCGGACACAATGGAACAGGTTTCGTAAGCTAATTTGATCGTATATGCGGGTTACGGAATTAAACGATCAATTTAAAATTAAATCGGTTAAATCGATTTCTATGCGTTTCGGGATGCCACGGTCAAACGACAACTCCGATTGCTACGAAAATTGAAATACGATAATAACTAACTATTACAGGTTCAATGGAACTGGTTTCGTCGAATTTCGAGACTGTACCCCGGAAGGCTATTTAAACTCGTCTATCAAATCGAGCGATTTTCAAAATTGTCAAAAACACTTAAAATTTCACTTTTAAAATTTTAGTACCTTAATAATAAATCATATTAAATATATAACCACATTACAAATCATTCTGGCTCATTCTAGAGCCAAAATCTGATTAATTGCATTTTAATAATATTAAATTCATTTTTAATTTAATATAAAATCCCAAATATTAACTTATCAACTTAAAAATTCATCTAAAATTCCCACCATACTATTTACACTCAAATAACTCAAAATAAATTTTTAAAACCATTCTTATCACTATTTACATCCAGATTTACCCTTTTATCTAAATCCCGAATATTTAATTATATTTTTCCATTATTCAAATTCAACCGGAATTACTAAAATTAAAAATTACAGCTTATTTCATTGATTGAACCCGAATCCGTCCATTACAAAATCAATTAAGAATCCACATTAACATTTAAAACGAATTAAATGTTCAAATTCAATGGCTTAAAAATCCAGGATGTTACACTGCCAAACACTCCTCAACCAACGCGAGCAGGCCTCCTTCCACCACGTCGCTGGATCGAGATCTAGGCGAGCTTTTCACGCCTCCTTACTGTTCAGACGAACCCCACAGTGCCGCCTCCATCGATGACGAACCCTGCCTGCTAATGTGTGCCACCATCGTCTTGCGGTTCACCCTATTCGAGCATCGATCCAATTGACCATTTCCCCTAAGACCCCAGCGCGTTCCCAGGTCCAGATCCTACGCTACCCTGAGTCGCTACACTTCTCGCGATTCAAACCGTCGACGAACGAGGTAGACGATTCGAATTCAACCCAGATACTAGAGGAGATGAGAAAGGAGTTGTGCGACTCGGCCATTTTCTCGTTCGACTAGGATTATTTGAATTCGAATTTTAGGGAAAGAAAGGAAATAAACTGCGACAAAAATTTTAGACGAGGCGGCCATGATTATAAATCCCTCTTTATTTCTTTTTTATTTTTATTTTCGCATGATTTTAAAATGAGTTCGAGGGAACACGATGTGATACCAGCGTGAAGGAAGAAAGAGGCGTGCTTCAGAAGGTAAGCTACAATATTCCGATGTGAAAAGTAAAAGTTCTGATGTGAAATTTATTTGGCTGGTCAAGTTGTGCAATATGTATATTTTATTTAAATCCAATTGTCTCGATATAAATTTCAACGTGTTTATTCATCGTTCGCTCACACAACAGCTCCAAATGCTATGAAAATTGAAATCCGACAATATTTAAATATTACGGATCCAATGGAACTGGTTTCGTCGAATTCCGAGACTGTGCCTCGGAAGGCTATTTTTAAATTCAATTTAAACGATATTTTTAAAACTTAACAAATCGCTTTTAAATTCAATTTTAACACTTTTATTATCTTCAGTATTATCAATATAAATTTTATAAGCCTTCAAATTAAATTTTTTACAGGCTTAAAATTCCAGATTCAACATTTAGCTCAACTTCGAATTATTTAATTCAATAATTTGATTATCAATAATTGGTGATATTTGAAATTTAAGTTAGAGACTAACTTCCAGATATTTAAAATCAATTAAATATTTAAATTTCAAATGTCCAAAAAATTTGGGTCGCCACAGACATCGTTTCAATCAACTTCTCTTGAATGTCTTCTCCTCTTCCGTCAATTTTAGAAATAAAAACTCATCTTCTTCAGAATATTTGTCTTCTCCTCTTCCATCAATTTTAGAAATAAAAACTCATCTTCTTCAGATAAATATTCTTTCCCATTTTAAATAACTAAAACACCTCACTCCCCTTACTATACCTAAAAGGACACAATAAAAGTTGTGATGCGTTGTAGATATAGCTAAAACTTGTAGAGACTAAGATTCACAAGATAAAATAGATAAAAACAGTGGAAAACTATTGAAACAATAACTTATTTAAAACCAAACTTCATAAATATTTATAAACCCAATAAGTCACAAAATACCAAATACATAGGATGTCTCAAAATGCCAAAACATGTCTCATGAAAATCAAAACATCGGTCTCATAAAAATCAAAGTACAAACCATCCCTCAAAAAGTGCCAATATATCAAATGAGCTAAAAACTAAAAATGAAGAAGAGAAACACATAAGGAAATATCTGACTTAAAGTCTCCAAGAATCTACAATCTACCATTCTTCCCTTGCTGGCCTATAGGGAAGGGGAAAATAAAGGAGTGAGTCAGACTAAAAGTCTGATGAATGATAGTAATTACTAGTTTTTTTAAGCAAAGTAAATATAATAGATTTTGCAACAGTTCTAGTTATAAAAGGAAACAAATGAAATAGAAGGAAAGATAAAATGGAAAATAAATACGATTTAACTATTTCTTAGGTTTATTCAATTGTTTGCACTTATCTTTAATAGTTGCTTTGATTAGGCTGAAATCCCAATCCTACTTTAATTAGGCTGAAGTCCTAATTCTACCCTTTGATCAGTCTTCTACTAATGTGTCAACTCTGGACCGTTCACCTATAGCTCTCTACACAAAAGACTGTGGACCAGGCCCTCTAGGCCCCTACACAGAAAACACCCACTAAGCGCATGGAACACATAACGATTACTGAGCACCACTCCACTATGCTCACGTTACCTGTTGATCCACCTATTAGACCATTTATTTACCACTGCTCCCACATAAGCGTTCCCTCATCTCACTTTAGGCTAATGTGAGACACCATGTCTATAGAAATAATAGGGAATGCTGTTGGTACAGGCCTGTCATCCAAACAATATCTAGTTGCGACCCTTATCCAAATCCTCATGATTTGAACTTTTATTATTTGACCATTTATTTACCACTACTCCAGCATAAGCGTGCCCTCATCTTACTTCAGGCTAATGTGAGACACCATAAATCTAATAGGGAATACTGTTGGTACAGGTCCTACTTTCATCTTTGCTTATTAACTTGGAATAAATTGTTTAAATAAGCCTCTACGGTTATCCTTGCTATCTTTTCTTATTAATTTATTTCTAAGTCTACAAATAAGCCTGTTTCCTGTTCCTTTTTTTATTATACCCTACGTTATAATATTGCTTATTAACTTAACCCAAGGTCTAAATATAAAAATAAGACATTTTTACCGTTTACTCTTTTTAGTCATAATTACAAGTTATAACTAGGTCAAAGGTCAATATCTTAAATTCAGTCCAATTCCAATTTATTATAGTTTTCTCATTTTACGTTTTATTCTCTGTAATTTCAGTATTCTTATTATTTAGTCCATATTTTCATTTTAATTTGTTCTATCCATTCACATAAAAAAGGAAAAATAGAAAGAAATTGACAATTATAGAAGGAAATCCCAATCGTAGAAAAGACGTAAATAATAGTAAATAATCATAAATACTGTAAATAGCTGTAAATAAATGGAAAAGCCATAATTAACAGTAATTAACTATAAATAACTAAAAGGAATAGTTAAAAGGAAACAGACTGAAAATAAATTTAAAATCGAAAATAAACTGGTAAAAAGGTTATTCCAAAATCGTAGGAAAATTACAACTATTGAAAACCGCCTTATTTTATATTACTTAAAAATCTAAAATAATTACTAATCACTCACCTGTGTTCTTTAGCTCTTCCCTTGGTCTTTCCGGATCCTCTTGGGGTTATTAAATATTTTAATTTAAAATGATTCCCTCCTCAGAAAATTATTCCTTATAGGTCCTTCCTAAAAAGGTGAACCCAAATGGAGAAAATCGAGAATGAGAAAAATGGCTAGGCCTAGGGTCTTATTTGTAGGGGTAGAAGTGGATCTCATACCGTTGGATTTGGAAATTAAATATGGTGCAACTACGTCATAGGCTGGATAGAAGCCGTCGGATGGAAGCACGGACGGACCAGATGGGAGCAAAAAATGCAATTGAGGTGTTCAAATCGTATCAAATGAAAGAACTAAATTATTTCACTCAATAACGTAGGTGGGTCGACACTACTGTCGATCGCCCCCTTTCTAGGTCGACCGGTCGGTCGACCTAGGTGTCGACCTCCCTATATATATATATATATATATATATTCTTTTATTGTTTTCTTTTTTATTTCGTATCTTCTTCATACTAGCTCGGATTCTGACGTTCGATATATGAAAATTGATCAGAAAATTACCATGAACACAATGGTGCAATGCTCGTGGCTCAATTCTGATAATTTGATAAAGTTATTTTATCATTTAATTATTTCGTTAATTAATTATTATAGCTTAAATTTTGGATTGTTACATCTCTCCCTCCTTAAGGTATTTCGTCCCCGAAATCTCTAAGGATAGAAGAATGAAATAAATGTTTTCATCTAAGTTCTACAACCAACTACTCAAGCATAATCCATTGTCCTTAGGTTTTTCTAATGCAATTTAGGATACTTATGCTATTAGTGTACTGTCAACGTCCCTAACTAATGCAAAAGATTAGACGTTCTACCGACTCAGTTGACCTCCTTTTTATGCAATCATGTCCGTGCCATGCATCCAAATGAATGCAAAAATTTCTAATGGTAACTGATAATTCTATATGTGTGCTGCAATCATCATCTAAATGCAATAATCATGTGATAATCATCCATTTATAGCAACAATGAAATATAAAATGAAAATGCGCACACATCCATATGTACGTGCTCTAGTGTCCTAGTTAGGCCAATCCCTAAAGGAAAATAGTGCCTAGTGTAAGTACATGCGTCCATTATCATCCTCTAGCAAACACTTGCAACCACTAGCATCCATCATACATAACATGTTCTAATAACATGTTTACATTAAATCCTACCATCCATAGGTTAAATCCTAAGTTCTACCCTTCCAAAGGATAATGAAGGAAAGAACCCATTCAAAACTAAAGATGGAAATAGGAAATTCTAAAACCTACTATCAAAAAGATGATGATATATGAATCTTTTCTTTAGCTTCCCAAGTAGCGTCTGCAACATCATCTCCCCACTGCATCTTTACTAACAGAACTTCTTTATTCCCTAGTCGCTTGGTGTCTCGTCCAATAATCTTCGTTGGGATACAACAAACGAATGCTTTCCTTTCTACTTCCACCTCCTCCAACTGACTAGGCTCCATAGCCTCCGCTCAGTCATGTAGGCACTTTCTTAAGTGCGAAAAATGAAAAACGTCATGCACTCCTGCTAGCCTTTCTAGCAGCTTCACTCGATATGTCATCCTCCCTACTCTCTCCATGATAGGTAATGGTCCTACAAATCTAGGGGCTAACTTTCCATTCGATTCAAACCTTACCACCTTCCTTAGCGAGGATACCTTAATAAAAACTAAGTCTCCAACCTCAAACTCAACGTCTCTCCTTCGCTTGTCTGCATAAGATTTCTGCCTATCTTGGACTATCTTCATCCTTATTTGAATCAAATCCACCTTCTTTGAGGTCTCCCTAACCATATCATGCCCAAATAGCAACCTTTCCATAGACTCTACCCAACAGAATGGTGACTTGCAAGGTCTCCCATATAAAGCCTTAAATGGTGCCATCCCAATGTTTGCTTGGAAACTGTTATTATATGCAAACTCCACCAACAGAAGATGCTCTTCCCACATTCCTCCAAAGTTTAGAATGCACATCCGCAACAAATCCTCAAGCATTGTATTAACTCTCTCTGTTTGGCCATCCATCTGAGGGTGATAGGCCATACTCAATTTAAGCTGCATCCCTAAAGCCTCTTACAAGCTTCTCCAAAACTCGCTAGTAAAAATATGGTCTCTATCTCTCACTATGCTGGAGGGAACTCCATGAAGTCGGACTATCTCGCAAATATATAAGGATGCTAAATAAGATGTTGTCCCCTTACTCTTAACCGGAATAAAGTGGGCGCTCTTGGTCAAATGATCTACAATCACCCAAATGCTAGTATTCCCCTTCCTATAACGGGGTAAACCATCTATGAAATCCATCGATACACTCTCCCGCTTCCATTTGGGTACATCCAATGGCTGAAGTAATCCACCGAGCTTCTGCTGCTCCACCTTAACCCTTTGGCATACAAGACACTTAGCTACAAACTCCGCCACATCCTTCTTTACGTCACTCCAATAAAACATCCTCTTCATGTCCCTATATATCTTATCACCGCCCGGATGAATAGTCATACGAGAATGGTGTGCTTCCTCTAGAACCGCTCTCAACAAATCACTAACGCGGGGAACACAAATTCTTCCATCTCTCCTAAGCCACTCTTTGTTATCAATGGAATAACGTTAGAGATGTCTAGAGACCTCTCCTCGGCTAATCCTATCGATAATATCCATAAGCTCTGAATCCTCTTGCTGCCTCGATCCAATCTGATCTATAAGGGTAGGCCTCACCTCAAGTGTCGCTAGCAATCCAGGGGTAATGTCCGTAGAGGATTTAAAATAAAAAGTGGAAATAAACTCTAAGCTCCTTCACTTTACGAACAAAGGATTAAGGGTTTCTTTTTTTCTACTCAACGCATCCGCAACCATATTTCCCTTACTAGGGGTATAAGCCATCTCAAAATCGTATGACGCCAAAAACTCCATCCATCGCTGCTACCTCAAGTTCAAATCCTTCTATTAGAATAGGTACTTCAATGACTTATAATCAGTGAAAAGCTCGAACCTTTCTTCTAACATGTAATGCCTCAAGGTTTGAGTGCAAAAACTATAGCAGCCAACTCCAAATCATGGGTAGAGTAGTTCTTCTCATGTGTCCTCAATTGCCTACTTCCATAACATACTATGCTCCCTTCTTGCATCAACACCGCTGCTAGACTCTTCCCACATACATCAGTGTATACTATAAAGGCTTAGCTCCATCGGGTAAAACTAACACCGGTGCACTAGTAAGGGCTCTCTTAAGCTTCATGAAGGAATCATCACAATCCACGTTCCACACGAATGCTTTATTCTTCTTGGTGATGCGAGTAAGTGGTGCTGAAATCTTAGCAAAGTATCTAATGAACTTTCTATAATAGCCATCCAATCCTAGGAAGCTTCTAACTTTGTTAACATTCTTGGAGGCTTTCCAGTTTTGCAAAGAACTTCCTCTAAATGAACAACATGCTCCTCTATACTCTTGGAAAACGCCAAAATTTCATCCACGAATACCACCATGAACTTATTTAGGACATTTTTAAAAGCAAGGCTCGTCAAATCCATAAAATAGGCTAGGGCATTAGTTAGCCCAAAAGGCATAACCAACCAGTCAAAGAATCTGTCAGGTGTCCTAAATGTTGTCTCATCAATGCTGTCATCAGTGACCCTACGCTGATGGAATGTAGTGGCTAAATCAAGCTGAGAAAATACTGAAGAGTCAATTAACTGGTCAAAAAGATCATCTGTCCTAGGATGTGGATAAAGGTTCTTCTTCGTGAGATTATTTAATTCTCTATAATCTACGCAAAGTCGAAGAGAACCATTCGCCTTAGTAGCAAAGACGGCTGGTGCTCCCCACTCCGATTTGTTCCTTCTTACGAAACCTTTCTCCAAAAGCTCAGGAATCTGCTTGCTCAATTCCTTCCTCTCCCTAGGTTCCATGTGCCTCACGGGTAATGCTACTAGCTTAGCATCATAAGTCAAGTAAATCCTGAAGTCAATCTCTCTCTTAGGGGGTAGTCCCCTAACCTCCACAAAAACGTTCGGAAAATCTCTGATGATAGAAACCGAATCTAACTCGAGTAATGATGAATCGAGGGAATAAAGGAAATTCAATATAACTAACACTTATGGGTCACAAGAAACCTCGAGAGTCCTATCGTTTCATGTCTCTAGTCTAACAACTCTCCTCTCGTAGTCTAATATAGCTCCATATGTGGATAGTTAATCCATCTCCAAGATCATCCCATACCCCAAGAATCCCAATTCATAGATGTCACAATCAAACTCTACGCCAAGGATAAATTTTTTCAAACCCCTACAAACCATAGATAAAAGTGTCGATCCACCTATGGGGTTTGAAACAACAATGGGGTCTACTACTAAAGAGATGTCTAAGTGCAAATAATATACTAGAGAACTAGAGATGAAAGAGTGTGATGCTTCAGAATCGAAAAGAGTCCGAATGGGAAAATCAGAAATAGAAATCAAACCTTCCACTGTGACTTTCCTACCTCTCTCTGAAACGCTGTTGGATGGTGTTGCATCTAATGCATGAGTTTACGTACAAAATTCTCTAAAAAATTAGGTATGCTGCCGATGTACTCACTCCTTGCCCTATTCTCTAGGTACAATTCCTACTCATGTGACCATGCTATCCACAAGTATAACACTTTCCTTTCATCTTCTCCTTTATTGTTCTTCAACCATTTCTTCTTAGGACCTTCCAACTTAACAACTTCCTTAGGCTCTCCCTCCTTAGCTGCATCAGACATAAGCGTCATCTCTACCAAAGACTCATAATTAGCTCCCATCGGCATGTGAGTCAACGATAACCCTTGAAGGGGCAGATTTAATCCCTTCACAAACTTCATAGCCTTCTTGTGCGGTGTATTCACCAACTCCATCCCAAACCGCGACAATTCATTAAATTGATTGATGTACTCCTTCATAGACAAACTTCCTTGCTTTTAGTTAATAAACCGTTCCAACTGAACACTCTCTTTTGCTTGAGATAAAAACTTCCTATTGAATCTCTCCCAGAATCCATTTCAACTAACTTCTATTCCTTCCAACTCAATAACCTCCCACCAATAAGAAGCCTCCTTTTTCAGTTTCCAAGATGCTAATTGAACCCGCTATTGATCATCCAATCCTAATAGCCCGAATATCCTCTCCGTGTTCCTTAGACAAGCCCGCACCTCCACAAAAATCTCTGTACTAGAAAAGAGTCTTTCCACCCAAATTCGCAAAATCCTTACAAAGCTTGGAGAAATTAACTACTACAGGTGGGTTGATGGGATTCTCACCCGCTGGTGCTGGATTGGGCGCTTGCCCTTGCACCTTTAGAGTCTTGACTTGTAGATACCTATGAAACCAGCCTGGGACTGGAATGCCCTCAGGAAGATTAGGGGCATTCACCATTCTACGCAAATAAAAAGAGAATTTAGGAAAGAGTCAAAGAGAGATTGTATTCGACTTTGATGGATTTTATAATAACTCTTTTATACTTCAAAGCATTTCTAAGAGTTCCTTTTTGAGAAATACTTTTAAAACAAATTATTTTGAAAAAAACTTTACTTTCAAAATAAAATTTTGGGAATCCTGCAACCTTAAGCTCTAATACCAAATGAAACACCTCACACCCCTTAGTATACCCAAAAGGACACGCTAAAAGGTGTAGTGCATTGTAGGTATAGCTAAAAATTACAGAGACTAAGATTCACTAGAAAAAATAGATAAAAACAGTGGAAAACTATTGAAACAATAACTTATTTAAATCCAAACTTCATAAATACTTTATAAACCCAATAAGTCACAATACACCAAATACATAGGATGTCTCAAAATGCCAAAACATGTCTCATGAAAATCAAATCCTCGGTCTCATAAAAATCAGAGCAAAAAACTATCCTTTAAAATACATAAAATGAACACAAAACATAAAATGAAGAAGAGAAATACATAAGGAAATCTCTGATTTGAAGTCTTCAAGAATCTGCAATCTACCGTCCTTGCCCTTGCTGGCCTATGCGCGGGGGAGGAGGGATGAAGGATTTCATTTTTATGATTTCTCTATGCTTAAATAATTAATTTCGAACCCCGAATTAGTTTCAATATAATGTTATAATTCGTTTATTCATATATGTACGTACATCTTAAACTTTCATCATGTTACTATTTTACTTTTATTTTCTCATCTTCTCCACCTGACCTGTAACGACCCGTAAATTAATCGCTTTGTATTTGAATATTTAAATAATGGATTTAACATATTTTAAATATTAGTTAGTGATATTAAAATCATTTTCAAATTTTTTTTTACCAAAATAATTAGTTGAAATAAAAATAGAAAATGTGACCAAAAACATTTTTTGAATTTTGACTTTTCGGCATAAGAAAGTCGTCGGAAACATTGCGCACGTTTTGTATAACTCATATATCCACGCACATATATCATGTGATAAGATAATCAATGTACTAAAGTTAATAAGCAAGCTTAGTTTAAAATATAAAACTTGATTTGACCTTAACTGCACAAAATATATTAAATAACCTTAGTAAATTAATTAAGTACCCTAACCATAACCTAAACAAGGACCTAAGGCATAGTGAGTGGGGGCCTAGAAGGGTACGTGTGCACCTAGGGTGAGGGGGATGAGATGGGAGCTTGTACATGATGACATTAATATATTTTAAATGTTAAAATTAATTTAAATTCTTTCTTCATTTCTTTTGCCTATATACTTCTCATCTCCACGCATTTTCCACTTTAAATATTAATTTATGCCTTTATTTCTTTCCTTTTCATATACACGAATACTTCCATGACACCCAAGAGAAATTCCCAAGCTAAAAAATAGTGAATACACTTTTAAAAATCAAGCTATACTCCTTACTTCGCTTCCAAATTAAACAAGACCCATACCCCCCACATTCCTGCCATGGCTAAGCCCCATATGGTCTAGGTCAAGCCTAAAAGCCCACAAAAAGTCAACTAACTCAAGCCAAGTGCATAGGAAAGCTTAGTTCACTACAAGAAAAACCATTTAAGGTTGCAAAAAACTGTGGCATTTTATCATAAATGCAACCAAAAATATTTTTCCCAAAATATGTTCCGTGACTAATTTTTTTTTGTTCCCGCTCCTTAGAAAACTTTTCCCGCCTAGCCAAAAATAAACGTGACCGGTCATTGTTTTCCATCTCACCTATACTTAGAAAACTCTATCCCAATTTCGATCTAATAAACTTAGCCCGTGCATTCCCCATCGTTATTATCTCACACTTGTAAATTTTCTAAACCCGAGGAACAAAATTTTCCAAATCGCTTCCCAAATCGCTTTTTGATTCAACCGTTCCTCTCTACATCACTCATCTCCACATCGTCGTATCTATTCAACAACACCAGAGCACGATTTATCCTCACGGTGCCCTAAATAGGTATATTTAGGATGATTTTTATAAATTGATTTTCTGATTATGATTAAAGCTTGCGCATTCTAAGAGATTGTCGACCATCTAAGATGTTAAAGAGATTGCATGGTTTGTGTAGACAAGCTTATAGCATCTGCAACATGCTTTGATTCGAGCAGTTTCGCCATTTCCAGTGATGAGTTTGCAACAAAAGAGGTGGTGGAAGAAGAAGAGAGTTCAAAAAACAGTAGTAGTTTGAAATTCGTGAAACATAACGGTGATGAATTGGAAAATAAAGTATCAGAATGCCGAATTTGTCAGGAAGAAGGAGATGACGCTGAAATGGAAGCGCCTTGTGCTTGTAATGGAACTCTCAAGGCTTAAATTCTATCTTATTCACCGTACAAGTATTTTGGGAATTTTTCATGATATGATCAAATTTTTTGGTATATTCATCTGCTATTATTATTTTCAAAGAATAATAGGTTAAATTATTATTTTTGGCGAAGGTGTATCTAATGTTACTTAATAAATACGAGTTGAATAATTAAAGATATTCGGTGAGGTTGTTAGACGCGGTTGATGGAAATGCTATTATATTATTTAGTTGAGGATTTCATTAGGACTTTTCTCGTATGTAGTGTGTAACATCCCGCCTTTTCGCACGATTTAAACCGACACACATGCCGATTCAAACCATACGGAAGAGCGGATTTGTTATGGGGTAAATAAGAAAAAGAAAAAAAAACAGAGAAGAAAAAAAACAAATAGAATCTCACAGCGGAAGGATAAAATATAATAAGAAAATATACAGTTTATAAAAAACTGTTTACAAACATTTATATAATACATATCAGAGTTACACATACCAATAACAATGCAGCGGAACAGTGTGAGTGTAGTGCAATACTATGAATAATAATAATACAAATTCTTCGTCTTCGTCCTCCAAAGCTAAAGTCTTCGATCCTGAAACGCTCGGACTGACCCGAGCGAATTTGAAAAGACAAAAACACTCGAGTCAGAACTAAAAGATCTTATGTGAGTTAAATTAACAGAAATAAATATGAGTGCAATAACTCAAAAGATGTTCGGGATTTACATCTCCTAAGGATCCGTTAAACTATTTACTATGTAGTATATTGCGCTATTATAATAGTGTCTATAGTAAAATAAACATACTTTTAAATAGCATTAAGGCTTTACATTTTCCACCTTAACACGTAATAGTCCCAGTAGTCCATCCAATATCATAGTCCCTCCTGATCAGGAAGCCACCAGAGGATACCACACGGGCTACGGGAGAAATCCAAACTCGTACAAGGCGCGATAGGGTAGGTGACACGGCACAACTAGGCAATGCCAGGGTAGATATACCAATTACGCTTCCGGGTCGATGGTAACGCGTAGCCGCAGCTACCGCCCACCTCGAACAAACTCCCCAAAATCAAAATAGAAGTGGCCACTGAATCAATCCAAAGTCAAAGTATAATATCGAAGAGGAGTGTCCGATCAGAGGAATGACCTCATTAACCCGTCAATCGCACCTGTTTTAGCCACCTTATGCCAACTCACGGGAGTTGGGTCCACGTATTTACCTTACAGGAAACGTCGCCACCAACCTACTTCATTCTGGCATCTCCACCGCGTACACGGTTAGTCAAAGTGGTTTTCGGTATCGACAGAGAGTATGTCCATATCCGATCCCGGTCTCTTTGCCAATCCATCGTTATTATAACACCGCGGTCATTTAAAAGTAGTTTATACTTTAAAAACCAGAATAAATTTTCCATTTCAAAACTATGAATTCGATATCAATTTAAAAACCCAAAATAATATGATATCATTTTACCTCAAATATAACTCTTTTTCCAAAATCATACCGGTTTAAAATATAAATATCTGGAAACCAAGCATTTGAATTATATTTTCAAAACATAATATTTCGGAATTCATACTTTTAAAACCATACTTCTAAAACTTGAATGGTTTGGATATTCAACAGTATATAAAATAAATGGTTTACTTCTAAGGTTACTTTGTAAAGAAATTATTTCCAGGGCTTTACAAATATACTTCTTTATTTAAAGTCTACCAAATTTAAATATCACTTTCAAGTTCCAAAACTACTTCAATTTCTATTTATATATATATATATATCCATTTGGAGTATTAATATTTCAAAACTAAAGTTGGAATTTATTCTTTCAACAAATTAAATGTTCTATTATTTAGTTTTGAATATTTACATAAAATCTATAAATAAAACTCCAATTTCTAGAAATTAACTATTTTCTTAAATTTAAATTATACTAAAATATTCTATTTAAGTAAATCTTGGAAAATCCATTTATAAATATCATACCTTAAAATTTCCAAATTTAAACATATAAGATAAATCACCAAATTCCATTTTCTCAAATTTTTATCATTTTATTCAACAGGTTTATACACAGCTTAAATTTAAAATTTTAACTTCATATGTGTATATCTCGAAGAAAAATATTTTATAAAATATCAAAATTAAATTTTATAAACCGTATCCCATCCAAACCATAGAAATCACTTTTAAAATAATTTATATATAGACCACGGTGCCTGTATATAATTTTCTATCCTATGGTCAAGTGATACGGATATTTATCATTTCAATCCGCAATTTAAAAATAAAATTTTGCGGTTGTATATCATTTCAAACCACAATCCCGAATGAAATGAAAAATGCATGATAACTTGCAATTTAATGATATCAAATAAACATCCATTCATCAACATCATCCATTGTCCAAATCACAATCATCCATCAATATCAATCAAAATCAATATATATATGAGATTATATAGCAGGTAATAACTGTCAATTATATTCAAATTAAATTTAACAACTATTAATCTAACATTTAATATTCAGTAATAATTTATATAACTGTTAACTAGCAGTTTATATGCAAACAAATAAATTATAACTGTAAATAAATACGCAATAAATAAATTAAACTAACAGTTAAATTTAATAAATGCAATTCAACAGATATGAATGAAATAAACATGCCAAATACTCATAAATAAATTTCTATTCATTTCTAAAATTAATTTAACAAACATAAAAACTTTTAGAAGTTGTGGGTGGGTTAAAACACTCACCTTTTTTGAATTTAAATTGGATTTAGATCCAATTTAAACCCAAAAATTTGACGGTCTCCAAATCTGTCCAAACCAGCGTCAAAAAAATCTGGAATTTAATTACGATCCTAAAAAAAAATCGCGCATGAAACGGAGTTCGTATGTGGAAGTTAAATGTATTAACGCATTTGAAAAATCAAAATTAAATTAAATTCAAACAAAAATAAATTAAACGAAAATGAAATACCGTGCCACATCCGCTCTTCCCACGTGAAAAATGCGTATGCTTCTTCTTGATTTCAAGCTTTGTTCCATAATTTTTCTTTTATTTCGATTTACTTTAATTTTCCTCCTTATTATATGAATGTATGTATTTTTAAAAGGTTTGGAAAAGAAAAAAAAAATTTGAAAAAGAAGATTTGAAAAAGAAAAGGATTAAAATAAGAACTGAAAATGGAAGAGAAGATCTAGATTTGAAAAGAAAGAAGAAGTATGAAATAGAAGAAAACTTGAAGAAGAATATTTGAAGAGGAAGGAAAAAATTAGAATGAGATATAATAAGGAGATTTGAAGAAGAAAAGAAGGAGAAGGAGATTTGAATGGAGGCTAGGGTTTCATTTGCATCATTTCGTATTTATAAGGTTAGAGTTAGGTTTAGGGACAAATAGATTTGAAAGGAGAGGCTGCTATTAATTAGAAATAAAGTGAATATGAACACTTGGTATTGAAATATAGCAAATATGAACAGTCCTTTTTTTTTTAAGTAGCAGGTATTAAAAAGAGGTATTTATTAATTAGAAAGAAAATGAATATGGAGGGACAAAAATAAATGACACGTTTCGTTAGTTTGATTCTAAATTAATTAAGTGCTAGATATAGAAAAATTTGAATACATCATATATATATATATTCATACTTTAACTGTGTGACAAAATTGCTAAACATACATCAAGTACGATTAATTGGTGACAATATATAGGAATAATCAACAATAAATGTGGATGCAATCACATAAGGATCTAATAGGGAAGGAGATAAAAAGTAACGACGTTGATTAATTCCACTTTCCCACTTTAGCCAATCCAATTACAAAATTTAAAATTTTATAAAATTTCTCTCCTTTGATTTCTTAAACAATTTTAATAACTAACAACAAGTTCTATGTTAATTCAATCATTAATCATTTCGCCAATTACCAAATTAAATTTCAATTATTCGCAATAAATCAAATTATAAATTTTTCATTCCAATAAATAAAATAAATCTTGATTTTTTTTTCTTCCATCCTTATTAATTCCACAACTTGTTCAATTTGAAAATCATTATCATATTTTCCAAATGTTACCTTAATTTAACACTTATGTAACGTATTATTAGATTCGTTGCAAGATTTCAATTTCAATCCCCATTTCTTAATATACTCAAATTCTGGACATTTTTATTTCCTTACCCATAAGTGTAACATTTATTGCCAATTCCATCCAAATTTAACAGGTAACCCTTAACAATGTTTTCAATCCAAAGGTTATACTTAAGTTTACGTTGTATTCTACAACTTATCATATTATGAAGAAAATTCACATTATTCCCCAATATTACCTTAATTCATATTAACTTAACATTAAATTTACTCTTCATTCTATTATTAACCTATTAGTATTAAATAGATGAAATTAACATTGGTTTTACACTCTATTACGTAGATATCCTTAAATTTTATCTAAGTTTATGTTTACATAATATTCCAACATTAAATTTCATCCAATTTTTTTTTTCTTCCTTTTTATTTTAATTAAATCCAATTTCCCTAAAGTTACATTCAAACAAGTAAATTTTGATTTCCAATCAATCATTATACTATAACATTCTTAACATTTTTTCATTACACTACTAAATTCTACCTTGATAAGTTTACGCTTCTATTGCTTTACTTTCACACTTCCGTTAAAATATAAATTAATTCTAAAGTAACGTTTATTGTTGACCCCGCCATTTTAATTACTCATATTTAGATGAACGTTATTTCAAATAAGTTCATTGACTCATTTAAATTAGGTAGTTTATAGTAGTTGTTATCCCACCCTTACAATTATTTCCTACTAACGTGCTACCAACTCCTTTAATTAAAATTTGAATTCCAAACCTTATTTAATATACTAAGTAAGATAAATAACATATATAGATTGCTACCAACTTTCCTTTTCTTGCATCTATGTGTTTATTACTTGACACACCAGTAAATATTACATATACACAGAATTCCGTTATCACTTGCCTAACAAGGTTATTATCACTTAAGATCTCACTGCATCCACATTTTCACATTTTCATTTCCTAGTTTCTTTACTTTATTCTACATAATTTATTACAAATGGGATTTTCTTTGGTTTACATCTTATTTGTATTTAACATTTCTCAATCACCAATTCATTTCACTTTAACTGCGGTAAATTGGCGGATAAATTGAATTTGATTCCCAAAATCTAAATTAACAAGAAACAAGGGTAGGTAACATACAATAGTCATTACTCCAAATTCTAGTCACCTAAATAATCTTTTATTCCTTGCAAATAAATGTTACTATTTATTTTCATAGTACAAATCTCAATGATTATTCCATTTTATATTTGCTTAGGCCATTTATAGTCCACTATACATATCTACATAAATGGGTAATTTATTCAATTCATTAAGTGTCAATTCCATTAAGCCCTGTTTATATCTTATGCATTCTTCCATTACTTTACAAAAGGGAATAACTTTTAAACTCATACACTTAATAACAAAACCGTTATAAATCCAATAAACTTCCAAATCCAAGTTTGTACACATTTTACACAACTATTATGATTTCTCACAAACGTTGAATTTATTAAATGACCATTTATTATAATTTAATTCCCTTAATTGAATCAAATGCTTATTATTATATATATTCTTTTCATTCTACCATTCCTTTCCATTTTATATTCATTAACGTATTTACACATCTCTATCTTTCAAATATAAAATAACCAAACTGATTACAAACACTGTTTCTATCAATTTTCATAAGTTTGTTCAAAACTATACTTTTGTTTACATAAAATAAATTTTATGTTTCTATTAGTTTTCTTTTCCTTTCACTACAGGCATAAATTATTACTATCTACACTAATTACATCTTTGTATTAATGAACACCATTTAAGTTAATATTTATACTAACATTCACAAATTCAACATTTATTTGTTTCTTCAAAATTACTTTAAATCAAGTTGTGAAAATTTACATTATCCACATCTATTATCATAAAATTTTATAGTTACACTAAATTGCAACCACTATACCAAATTTCTACATTTATTCTTAACCAAATTAGAAATTATATTAATTCATTTTATTAAATATCATAAATTTAACGGGTCGTTACAATCTCCCCCACTCAAAACTTTTCGTCCCCGAAAAGGAAAAAGAAGGGAGGAGGAAGATTTACAGTGCATCTTATTTCAAATATTAACTTATAAACAATATTTTACTGGATTAATTTCCTTTAATGAAATATACTTGTTTTATAATCATTATATCCTCTAATACTTGAATTATTAAAGTTGGGAAAATACTTTCACAAAATTCTAAGTCCAAAATTTCCTGAAAATTTTGGCAAAGTCTCCTTTGTACGGAGGGACTCTGGAGAAAATATAATATCCAAATATACAAATATATTACACATATTATCCAAATAAAATATCTCAACATGGGAAAATATATAAAATAGCGCTTTATACGTAATCCGGAAACGTACCTATTTGTCGGGCAATACGCTTATTATTACGGAACCAAAAGCAGTAGCAGTTGCTTCCATAACCTGTATTTTCTTATAAGCCTAAAAGGTTAAATATTTATTTTAAAATGAACTATTCTAGTGGATTCAATCATTCATATCCAATCAAATGCAACAACCATACATTTTAACAAACAGCACACACCGCAAACAAAATCATTCAATCAAACAAACAATTAGTTGTTAGGTTCAAATTCCGAAATTGTACGAAATGTAAAATAACTATCAAGTGCATCCTTTACTCAACAGTCTTAGATGGAACAAAGATAGATTATTTCTCCATCCAACAACTTCAAAATTCCTTACCCAACAACCATACATCAACCAAACAATTCAAATCAACACCAAAATAGCTTATTATACATTTATTTCATACTTCAGTGGTTTGATTTTCTTCCCTTCATTTGTGAGGGATTTCTTTGTTCTTACAAGTTTTATTTTCCAATTATCCCAAAATTCATTATATTTGTATTTCCTTTTATTACTTAAGTTTCCTTTTATTACCTAAGTTTATAAAATAAATTCTCATTAATAACAACAAATATTTTGAATATCTTCATTTCCTTACTCTTCACTTGTAAGATTTCCCTTAAATTCTTAATCTGCTAACATTCATTCTTATAAGTGGAAGTTTTTATTTATCCATTAACTATGAATTGCAGTCATTTAATTTTTCCTACTTTCCATTATATTAGAATAGGGAAGATTAAAACATACTTAAGTCAATAATCATACAATCAATTCTTATTTTGAATTTCATTTTATATACTTAGGTTCATATCATCTATTAATAATTCTTAACCCTTTTTCAGTAAAATTTCAATTATAACCTAAGTTTATACCATTAAATTCTTATTATAACAGTAATTTATTGAATACTTCATTTTTCCTAAATTTCTACTTGTAAAATATTCAATTCCAGTTTCTCATTTAACACTTCAACTTTTATATTTGGGTAAGTTATTTATGTTAAGGAAATTGCAATTGAACTTATACAAGTTTAATCTCCATTCTTTTAATTAAATTTAATGTTTATCCATATTACTCTTTGTCTCATATGTATGCAAATTCCTCTTTATAGCTTTGCAATTATTCTCTTATTTCAATTAGAGGTTTCAATTCATTTATTACTTAACTTTTATTTCACTACAATTTAACAATTGATTAATTAATGGAGAATTTTAGAATTGGATTCCGGGTCAGATTTCAATTTATTTCAAAATAATAGATAAATAAGTTCTTACAACTCAAAATCTCTAATTATAGTTAGAACAATAAAAGAAATTTTTTTTAGAAAATTTCATAATAAATATGCAGTAGAATTTACTACAGTGGCCTTTCCCCTTCGAAACTCGAAATGAAAGTCGATGATGCGGCCGTCATCACCGAATTTATTTTCCAGTGACAGAGAGGAAAGTACAGAATTTAATTTTTTTTTCCCAAAATCTTCTTTAAAACAATTCTTCCAAATTATACGAAATATTTATATAAGAAATTACTTATAAACCAAATCAATAAATTTCACAAATTCTTTGAAAGCAGATTTGGAAAAATCCCGGACTTAAGTTCTAAAATCTCCAATTTGATTTATCATAATTTCAACTTAGCTTCAGTTATTATAAATATTTTATTTCCTAACACCCAATCTATAGCAACCAAATATATATATATCTTTATAAAAATATTTTTATATATAGAAAATATAATAGGAAAAATTCTTTCATTCACCTATATTAAAACAAATATTATGTCGGTCTGTCCTATTAAGTGTTTAGGAATCCCTATTGATGACATAGCGTCCCATGCATCAACCAGAATTTATAAATACAAAGCGGAACAGATTAACACAATATAAAAATCTTTTTATTAATACTAACAAATACGCTCTCTCATATATATACACTCAGCGACTCTTATAGGATATTACTACCCTATTAACAAAGAGTCAAACCCCACAAAGCCAAGGTTTATCGCTAAACCAAAGCTCTGATACCAGATGTAACATCCCGCCTTTTCGCACGATTTAAACCGACACACATGCCGATTCAAACCATACGGAAGGGCGGATTTGTTATGGGGTAAATAAGAAAAAGAAAAAAAAACAGAGAAGAAAAAAAACAAATAGAATCTCATAGCGGAAGGATAAAATATAATAAGAAAATATACAGTTTATAAAAAAACTGTTTACAAACATTTATATAATACATATCAGAGTTACACATACCAATAACAATGCAGCGGAACAGTGTGAGTGTAGTGCAATACTATGAATAATAATAATACAAATTCTTCATCTTCGTCCTCCAAAGCTAAAGTCTTCGATCTTGAAACGCTCGGACTGACCCGAGCGAATTTGAAAAGACAAAAACACTCGAGTCAGAACTAAAAGATCTTATGTGAGTTAAATTAACAGAAATAAATATGAGTGCAATAACTCAAAAGATGTTCGGGATTTACATCTCCTAAGGATCCGTTAAACTATTTACTATGTAGTATATTGCGCTATTATAATAGTGTCTATAGTAAAATAAACATACTTTTAAATAGCATTAAGGCTTTACATTTTCCACCTTAACATGTAATAGTCCCAGTAGTCCATCCAATATCATAGTCCCTCCTGATCGGGAAGCCACCAGAGGATACCACACGGGCTACGGGAGAAATCCAAACTCGTACAAGGCGCGATAGGGTAGGTGACACGGCACAACTAGGCAATGCCAGGGTAGATATACCAATTACGCTTCTGGGTCGATGGTAACGCGTAGCCGCAGCTACCGCCCACCTCGAACAAACTCCCCAAAATCAAAATAGAAGTGGCCACTGAATCAATCCAAAGTCAAAGTATAATATCGAAGAGGAGTGTCCGATCAGAGGAATGACCTCATTAACCCGTCAATCGCTCCTGTTTTAGCCACCTTATGCCAACTCACGGGAGTTGGGTCCACGTATTTACCTTACAGGAAACGTCGCCACCAACCTACTTCATTCTGGCATCTCCACCGCATACACGGTTAGTCAAAGTGGTTTTCGGTATCGACAGAGAGTATGTCCATATCCGATCCCGGTCTCTTTGCCAACCCATCGTTATTATAACACCGCGGTCATTTAAAAGTAGTTTATACTTTAAAAACCAGAATAAATTTTCCATTTCAAAACTATGAATTCGATATCAATTTAAAAACCCAAAATAATATGATATCATTTTACCTCAAATATAACTCTTTTTCCAAAATCATACTGGTTTAAAATATAAATATCTGGAAACCAAGCATTTGAATTATATTTTCAAAACATAATATTTCGGAATTCATACTTTTAAAACCATACTTCTAAAACTTGAATGGTTTGGATATTCAACAGTATATAAAATAAATGGTTTACTTCTAAGGTTACTTTGTAAAGAAATTATTTCCAGGGCTTTACAAATATACTTCTTTATTTAAAGTCTACCAAATTTAAATATCACTTTCAAGTTCCAAAACCACTTCAATTTCTATTTATATATATATATATATATATATATATATATCCATTTGGAGTATTAATATTTCAAAACTAAAGTTGGAATTTATTCTTTCAACAAATTAAATGTTCTATTATTTAGTTTTGAATATTTACATAAAATCTATAAATAAAACTCCAATTTCTAGAAA
This sequence comes from Allium cepa, assembly GCA_030765085.1. NCBI lineage: Eukaryota > Viridiplantae > Streptophyta > Magnoliopsida > Asparagales > Amaryllidaceae > Allium > Allium cepa. Next base: position 612,925,602 of record CM060934.1, read on the forward strand.
TTAACTATTTTCTTAAATTTAAATTATACTAAAATATTCTATTTAAGTAAATCTTGGAAAATCAATTTATAAATATCATACCTTAAAATTTCCAAATTTAAACATATAAGATAAATCACCAAATTCCATTTTCTCAAATTTTTATCATTTTATTCAACAGGTTTATACACAGCTTAAATTTAAAATTTTAACTTCATATGTGTATATCTCGAAGAAAAATATTTTATAAAATATCAAAATTAAATTTTATAAACCGTATCCCATCCAAACCATAGAAATCACTTCTAAAATAATTTATATATGACCACGGTGCCTGTATATAATTTTCTATCCTATGGTCAAGTGATACGGATATTTATCATTTCAATCCGCAATTTAAAAATAAAATTTTGCGGTTGTATATCATTTCAAACCACAATCCCGAATGAAATGAAAAATGCATGATAACTTGCAATTTAATGATATCAAATAAACATCCATTCATCAACATCATCCATTGTCCAAATCACAATCATCCATCAATATCAATCAAAATCAATATATATATATGAGATTATATAGCAGGTAATAACTGTCAATTATATTCAAATTAAATTTAACAACTATTAATCTAACATTTAATATTCAGTAATAATTTATATAACTGTTAACTAGCAGTTTATATGCAAACAAATAAATTATAACTGTAAATAAATACGCAATAAATAAATTAAATTAACAGTTAAATTTAATAAATGCAATTCAACAGATATGAATGAAATAAACATGCCAAATACTCATAAATAAATTTCTATTCATTTCTAAAATTAATTTAACAAACATAAAAACTTTTAGAAGTTGTGAGTGGGTTAAAACACTCACCTTTTTTGAATTTAAATTGGATTTAGATCCAATTTAAACCCAAAAATTTGACGGTCTCCAAATCTGTCCAAACCAGCGTCAAAAAAATCTGGAATTTAATTACGATCCTAAAAAAAAAATCGCGCATGAAACGGAGTTCGTATGTGGAAGTTAAATGTATTAACGCATTTGAAAAATCAAAATTAAATTAAATTCAAACAAAAATAAATTAAACGAAAATGAAATACCGTGCCACATCCGCTCTTCCCACGTGAAAAATGCGTATGCTTCTTCTTGATTTCAAGCTTTGTTCCATAATTTTTCTTTTATTTCGATTTACTTTAATTTTCCTCCTTATTATATGAATGTATGTATTTTTAAAAGGTTTGGAAAAGAAAAAAAATATTTGAAAAAGAAGATTTGAAAAAGAAAAGGATTAAAATAAGAACTGAAAATGGAAGAGAAGATCTAGATTTGAAAAGAAAGAAGAAGTATGAAATAGAAGAAAACTTGAAGAAGAATATTTGAAGAGGAAGGAAAAAATTAGAATGAGATATAATAAGGAGATTTGAAGAAGAAAAGAAGGAGAAGGAGATTTGAATGGAGGCTAGGGTTTCATTTGCATCATTTCGTATTTATAAGGTTAGAGTTAGGTTTAGGGACAAATAGATTTGAAAGGAGAGGCTGCTATTAATTAGAAATAAAGTGAATATGAACACTTGGTATTGAAATATAGCAAATATGAACAGTCCTTTTTTTTTTAAGTAGCAGGTATTAAAAAGAGGTATTTATTAATTAGAAAGAAAATGAATATGGAGGGACAAAAATAAATGACACGTTTCGTTAGTTTGATTCTAAATTAATTAAGTGCTAGATACAGAAAAATTTGAATACATCATATATATATATTCATACTTTAACTGTGTGACAAAATTGCTAAACATACATCAAGTACGATTAATTGGTGACAATATATAGGAATAATCAACAATAAATGTGGATGCAATCACATAAGGATCTAATAGGGAAGGAGATAAAAAGTAACGACGTTGATTAATTCCACTTTCCCACTTTAGCCAATCCAATTACAATATTTAAAATTTTATAAAATTTCTCTCCTTTGATTTCTTAAACAATTTTAATAACTAACAACAAGTTCTATGTTAATTCAATCATTAATCATTTCGCCAATTACCAAATTAAATTTCAATTATTCGCAATAAATCAAATTATAAATTTTTCATTCCAATAAATAAAATAAATCTTGATTTTTTTTTTCTTCCATCCTTATTAATTCCACAACTTGTTCAATTTGAAAATCATTATCATATTTTCCAAATGTTACCTTAATTTAACACTTATGTAACGTATTATTAGATTCGTTGCAAGATTTCAATTTCAATCCCCATTTCTTAATATACTCAAATTCTGGACATTTTTATTTCCTTACCCATAAGTGTAACTTTTATTGCCAATTCCATCCAAATTTAACAGGTAACCCTTAACAATGTTTTCAATCCAAAGGTTATACTTAAGTTTACGTTGTATTCTACAACTTATCATATTATGAAGAAAATTCACATTATTTCCCAATATACTATAACATTCTTAACATTTTTTCATTACACTACTAAATTCTACCTTGATAAGTTTACGCTTCTATTGCTTTACTTTCACACTTCCGTTAAAATATAAATTAATTCTAAAGTAACGTTTATTGTTGACCCCGCCATTTTAATTACTCATATTTAGATGAACGTTATTTCAAATAAGTTCATTGACTCATTTAAATTAGGTAGTTTATAGTAGTTGTTATCCCACCCTTACAATTATTTCCTACTAACGTGCTACCAACTCCTTTAATTAAAATTTGAATTCCAAACCTTATTTAATATACTAAGTAAGATAAATAACATATATAGATTGCTACCAACTTTCCTTTTCTTGCATCTATGTGTTTATTACTTGACACACCAGTAAATATTACATATACACAGAATTCCGTTATCACTTGCCTAACAAGGTTATTATCACTTAAGATCTCACTGCATCCACATTTTCACATTTTCATTTCCTAGTTTCTTTACTTTATTCTACATAATTTATTACAAATGGGATTTTCTTTGGTTTACATCTTATTTGTATTTAACATTTCTCAATCACCAATTCATTTCACTTTAACTGCGGTAAATTGGCGGATAAATTGAATTTGATTCCCAAAATCTAAATTAACAAGAAACAAGGGTAGGTAACATACAATAGTCATTACTCCAAATTCTAGTCACCTAAATAATCTTTTATTCCTTGCAAATAAATGTTACTATTTATTTTCATAGTACAAATCTCAATGATTATTCCATTTTATATTTGCTTAGGCCATTTATAGTCCACTATACATATCTACATAAATGGGTAATTTATTCAATTCATTAAGTGTCAATTCTATTAAGCCCTGTTTATATCTTATGCATTCTTCTATTACTTTACAAAAGGGAATAACTTTTAAACTCATACACTTAATAACAAAACCGTTATAAATCCAATAAACTTCCAAATCCAAGTTTGTACACATTTTACACAACTATTATGATTTCTCACAAACGTTGAATTTATTAAATGACCATTTATTATAATTTAATTCCCCTAATTGAATCAAATGCTCATTATTATATATATTCTTTTCATTCTACCATTCCTTCCCATTTTATATTCATTAACGTATTTACACATCTCTATCTTTCAAATATAAAATAACCAAACTGATTACAAACACTGTTTCTATCAATTTTCATAAGTTTGTTCAAAACTATACTTTTGTTTACATAAAATAAATTTTATGTTTCTATTAGTTTTCTTTTCCTTTCACTACAGGCATAAATTATTACTATCTACACTAATTACATCTTTGTATTAATGAACACCATTTAAGTTAATATTTATACTAACATTCACAAATTCAACATTTATTTGTTTCTTCAAAATTACTTTAAATCAAGTTGTGAAAATTTACATTATCCACATCTATTATCATAAAATTTTATAGTTACACTAAATTGCAACCACTATACCAAATTTCTACATTTATTCTTAACCAAATTAGAAATTATATTAATTCATTTTATTAAAAATCATAAATTTAACGGGTCGTTACAATCTCCCCCACTCAAAATTTTTCGTCCCCGAAAAGGAAAAAGAAGGGAGGAGGAAGATTTACAGTGCATCTTATTTCAAATATTAACTTATAAACAATATTTTACTGGATTAATTTCCTTTAATGAAATATACTTGTTTTATAATCATTATATCCTTTAATACTTGAATTATTAAAGTTGGGAAAATACTTTCACAAAATTCTAAGTCCAAAATTTCCTGAAAATTTTGGCAAAGTCTCCTTTGTACGGAGGGACTCTGGAGAAAATATAATATCCAAATATACAAATATATTACACATATTATCCAAATAAAATATCCCAACACGGGAAAATATATAAAATAGCGCTTTATGCGTAATCCGGAAACGTACCTATTTGTCGGGCAATACGCTTATTATTACGGAACCAAAAGCAGTAGCATTTGCTTCCATAACCTGTATTTTCTTATAAGCCTAAAAGGTTAAATATTTATTTTAAAATGAACTATTCTAGTGGATTCAATCATTCATATCCAATCAAATGCAACAACCATACATTTTAACAAACAGCACACACCGCAAACAAAATCATTCAATCAAACAAACAATTAGTTGTTAGGTTCAAATTCCGAAATTGTACGAAATGTAAAATAACTATCAAGTGCATCCTTTACTCAATAGTCTTAGATGGAACAAAGATAGATTATTTCTCCATCCAACAACTTCAAAATTCCTTACCCAACAACCATACATCAACCAAACAATTCAAATCAACACCAAAATAGCTTATTATACATTTATTTCATACTTCAGTGGTTTGATTTTCTTCCCTTCATTTGTGAGGGATTTCTTTGTTCTTACAAGTTTTATTTTCCAATTATCCCAAAATTCATTATATTTGTATTTCCTTTTATTACTTAAGTTTCCTTTTATTACCTAAGTTTATAAAATAAATTCTCATTAATAACAACAAATATTTTGAATATCTTCATTTCCTTACTCTTCACTTGTAAGATTTCCCTTAAATTCTTAATCTGCTAACATTCATTCTTATAAGTGGAAGTTTTTATTTATCCATTAACTATGAATTGCAGTCATTTAATTTTTCCTACTTTCCATTATATTAGAATAGGGAAGATTAAAACATACTTAAGTCAATAATCATACAATCAATTCTTATTTTGAATTTCATTTTATATACTTAGGTTCATATCATCTATTAATAATTCTTAACCCTTTTTCAGTAAAATTTCAATTATAACCTAAGTTTATACCATTAAATTCTTATTATAACAGTAATTTATTGAATACTTCATTTTTCCTAAATTCCTACTTGTAAAATATTCAATTCCAGTTTCTCATTTAACACTTCAACTTTTATATTTGGGTAAGTTATTTATGTTAAGGAAATTGCAATTGAACTTATACAAGTTTAATCTCCATTCTTTTAATTAAATTTAATGTTTATCCATATTACTCTTTGTCTCATATGTATGCAAATTCCTCTTTATAGCTTTGCAATTATTCTCTTATTTCAATTAGAGGTTTCAATTCATTTATTACTTAACTTTTATTTCACTACAATTTAACAATTGATTAATTAATGGAGAATTTTAGAATTGGATTCCGGGTCAGATTTCAATTTATTTCAAAATAATAGATAAATAAGTTCTTACAACTCAAAATCTCTAATTATAGTTAGAACAATAAAAGAATTTTTTTTTAGAAAATTTCATAATAAATATGCAGTAGAATTTACTACAGTGGCCTTTCCCCTTCGAAACTCGAAATGAAAGTCGATGATGCGGCCGTCATCACCGAATTTATTTTCCAGTGACAGAGAGGAAAGTACAGAATTTAATTTTTTTTTCCCAAAATCTTCTTTAAAACAATTCTTCCAAATTATACGAAATATTTATATAAGAAATTACTTATAAACCAAATCAATAAATTTCACAAATTCTTTGAAAGCAGATTTGGAAAAATCCCGGACTTAAGTTCTAAAATCTCCAATTTGATTTATCATAATTTCAACTTAGCTTCAGTTATTATAAATATTTTATTTCCTAACACCCAATCTATAGCAACCAAATATATATATATCTTTATAAAAATATTTTTATATATAGAAAATATAATAGGCAAAATTCTTTCATTCACCTATATTAAAACAAATATTATGTCGGTCTGTCCTATTAAGTGTTTAGGAATCCCTATTGATGACATAGCGTCCCATGCATCAACCAGAATTTATAAATACAAAGCGGAACAGATTAACACAATATAAAAATCTTTTTATTAATACTAACAAATACGCTCTCTCATATATATACACTCAGCGACTCCCATAGGATATTACTACCCTATTAACAAAGAGTCAAACCCCACAAAGCCAAGGTTTATCGCTAAACCAAAGCTCTGATACCAGATGTAACATCCCGCCTTTTCGCACGATTTAAACCGACACACATGCCGATTCAAACCATATGGAAGGGCGGATTTGTTATGGGGTAAATAAGAAAAAGAAAAAAAAAACAGAGAAGAAAAAAAACAAATAGAATCTCATAGCGGAAGGATAAAATATAATAAGAAAATATACAGTTTATAAAAAAACTGTTTACAAACATTTATATAATACATATCAGAGTTACACATACCAATAACAATGCAGCGGAACAGTGTGAGTGTAGTGCAATACTATGAATAATAATAATACAAATTCTTCATCTTCGTCCTCCAAAGCTAAAGTCTTCGATCCTGAAACGCTCGGACTGACCCGAGCGAATTTGAAAAGACAAAAACACTCGAGTCAGAACTAAAAGATCTTATGTGAGTTAAATTAACAGAAATAAATATGAGTGCAATAACTCAAAAGATGTTCGGGATTTACATCTCCTAAGGATCTGTTAAACTATTTACTATGTAGTATATTGCGCTATTATAATAGTGTCTATAGTAAAATAAACATACTTTTAAATAGCATTAAGGCTTTACATTTTCCACCTTAACACGTAATAGTCCCAGTAGTCCATCCAATATCATAGTCCCTCCTGATCGGGAAGCCACCAGAGGATACCACACGGGCTACGGGAGAAATCCAAACTCGTACAAGGCGCGATAGGGTAGGTGACACGGCACAACTAGGCAATGCCAGGGTAGATATACCAATTACGCTTCCGGGTCGATGGTAACGCGTAGCCGCAGCTACCGCCCACCTCGAACAAACTCCCCAAAATCAAAATAGAAGTGGCCACTGAATCAATCCAAAGTCAAAGTATAATATCGAAGAGGAGTGTCCGATCAGAGGAATGACCTCATTAACCCGTCAATCGCTCCTGTTTTAGCCACCTTATGCCAACTCACGGGAGTTGGGTCCACGTATTTACCTTACAGGAAACGTCGCCACCAACCTACTTCATTCTGGCATCTCCACCGCGTACACGGTTAGTCAAAGTGGTTTTCGGTATCGACAGAGAGTATGTCCATATCCGATCCCGGTCTCTTTGCCAACCCATCGTTATTATAACACCGCGGTCATTAAAAAGTAGTTTATACTTTAAAAACTAGAATAAATTTTCCATTTCAAAACTATGAATTCGATATCAATTTAAAAACCCAAAATAATATGATATCATTTTACCTCAAATATAACTCTTTTTCCAAAATCATACCGGTTTAAAATATAAATATCTGGAAACCAAGCATTTGAATTATATTTTCAAAACATAATATTTCGGAATTCATACTTTTAAAACCATACTTCTAAAACTTGAATGGTTTGGATATTCAACAGTATATAAAATAAATGGTTTACTTCTAAGGTTACTTTGTAAAGAAATTATTTCCAGGGCTTTACAAATATACTTCTTTATTTAAAGTCTACCAAATTTAAATATCACTTTCAAGTTCCAAAACCACTTCAATTTCTATTTATATATATATATATATATATATATATATATATATCCATTTGGAGTATTAATATTTCAAAACTAAAGTTGGAATTTATTCTTTCAACAAATTAAATGTTCTATTATTTAGTTTTGAATATTTACATAAAATCTATAAATAAAACTCCAATTTCTAGAAATTAACTATTTTCTTAAATTTAAATTATACTAAAATATTCTATTTAAGTAAATCTTGGAAAATCAATTTATAAATATCATACCTTAAAATTTACAAATTTAAACATATAAGATAAATCACCAAATTCCATTTTCTCAAATTTTTATCATTTTATTCAACAGGTTTATACACAGCTTAAATTTAAAATTTTAACTTCATATGTGTATCTCGAAGAAAAATATTTTATAAAATATCAAAATTAAATTTTATAAACCGTATCCCATCCAAACCATAGAAATCACTTTTAAAATAATTTATATATAGACCACGGTGCCTGTATATAATTTTCTATCCTATGGTCAAGTGATACGGATATTTATCATTTCAATCCGCAATTTAAAAATAAAATTTTGCGGTTGTATATCATTTCAAACCACAATCCCGAATGAAATGAAAAATGCATGATAACTTGCAATTTAATGATATCAAATAAACATCCATTCATCAACATCATCCATTGTCCAAATCACAATCATCCATCAATATCAATCAAAATCAATATATATATATGAGATTATATAGCAGGTAATAACTGTCAATTATATTCAAATTAAATTTAACAACTATTAATCTAACATTTTATATTCAGTAATAATTTATATAACTGTTAACTAGCAGTTTATATGCAAACAAATAAATTATAACTGTAAATAAATACGCAATAAATAAATTAAATTAACAGTTAAATTTAATAAATGCAATTCAACAGATATGAATGAAATAAACATGCCAAATACTCATAAATAAATTTCTATTCATTTCTAAAATTAATTTAACAAACATAAAAACTTTTAGAAGTTGTGAGTGGGTTAAAACACTCACCTTTTTTGAATTTAAATTGGATTTAGATCCAATTTAAACCCAAAAATTTGACGGTCTCCAAATCTGTCCAAACCAGCGTCAAAAAAATCTGGAATTTAATTACGATCCTAAAAAAAAAATCGCGCATGAAACGGAGTTCGTATGTGGAAGTTAAATGTATTAACGCATTTGAAAAATCAAAATTAAATTAAATTCAAACAAAAATAAATTAAACGAAAATGAAATACCGTGCCACATCCGCTCTTCCCACGTGAAAAATGCATATGCTTCTTCTTGATTTCAAGCTTTGTTCCATAATTTTTCTTTTATTTCGATTTACTTTAATTTTCCTCCTTATTATATGAATGTATGTATTTTTAAAAGGTTTGGAAAAGAAAAAAAATATTTGAAAAAGAAGATTTGAAAAAGAAAAGGATTAAAATAAGAACTGAAAATGGAAGAGAACATCTAGATTTGAAAAGAAAGAAGAAGTATGAAATAGAAGAAAACTTGAAGAAGAATATTTGAAGAGGAAGGAAAAAATTAGAATGAGATATAATAAGGAGATTTGAAGAAGAAAAGAAGGAGAAGGAGATTTGAATGGAGGCTAGGGTTTCATTTGCATCATTTCGTATTTATAAGGTTAGAGTTAGGTTTAGGGACAAATAGATTTGAAAGGAGAGGCTGCTATTAATTAGAAATAAAGCGAATATGAACACTTGGTATTGAAATATAGCAAATATGAACAGTCCTTTTTTTTTTAAGTAGCAGGTATTAAAAAGAGGTATTTATTAATTAGAAAGAAAATGAATATGGAGGGACAAAAATAAATGACACGTTTCGTTAGTTTGATTCTAAATTAATTAAGTGCTAGATACAGAAAAATTTGAATACATCATATATATATATATTCATACTTTAACTGTGTGACAAAATTGCTAAACATACATCAAGTACGATTAATTGGTGACAATATATAGGAATAATCAACAATAAATGTGGATGCAATCACATAAGGATCTAATAGGGAAGGAGATAAAAAGTAACGACGTTGATTAATTCCACTTTCCCACTTTAGCCAATCCAATTACAAAATTTAAAATTTTATAAAATTTCTCTCCTTTGATTTCTTAAACAATTTTAATAACTAACAACAAGTTCTATGTTAATTCAATCATTAATCATTTCGCCAATTACCAAATTAAATTTCAATTATTCGCAATAAATCAAATTATAAATTTTTCATTCCAATAAATAAAATAAATCTTGATTTTTTTTTCTTCCATCCTTATTAATTCCACAACTTGTTCAATTTGAAAATCATTATCATATTTTCCAAATGTTACCTTAATTTAACACTTATGTAACGTATTATTAGATTCGTTGCAAGATTTCAATTTCAATCCCCATTTCTTAATATACTCAAATTCTGGACATTTTTATTTCCTTACCCATAAGTGTAACATTTATTGCCAATTCCATCCAAATTTAACAGGTAACCCTTAACAATGTTTTCAATCCAAAGGTTATACTTAAGTTTACGTTGTATTCTACAACTTATCATATTATGAAGAAAATTCACATTATTCCCCAATATTACCTTAATTCATATTAACTTAACATTAAATTTACTCTTCATTCTGTTATTAACCTATTAGTATTAAATAGATGAAATTAACATTGGTTTTACACTCTATTACGTAGATATCCTTAAATTTTATCTAAGTTTATATTTACATAATATTCCAACATTAAATTTCATCCAATTTTTTTTTCTTCCTTTTTATTTTAATTAAATCCAATTTCCCTAAAGTTACATTCAAACAAGTAAATTTTGATTTCCAATCAATCATTATACTATAACATTCTTAACATTTTTTCATTACACTACTAAATTCTACCTTGATAAGTTTACGCTTCTATTGCTTTACTTTCACACTTCCGTTAAAATATAAATTAATTCTAAAGTAACGTTTATTGTTGACCCCGCCATTTTAATTACTCATATTTAGATGAACGTTATTTCAAATAAGTTCATTGACTCATTTAAATTAGGTAGTTTATAGTAGTTGTTATCCCACCCTTACAATTATTTCCTACTAACGTGCTACCAACTCCTTTAATTAAAATTTGAATTCCAAACCTTATTTAATATACTAAGTAAGATAAATAACATATATAGATTGCTACCAACTTTCCTTTTCTTGCATCTATGTGTTTATTACTTGACACACCAGTAAATATTACATATACACAGAATTCCGTTATCACTTGCCTAACAAGGTTATTATCACTTAAGATCTCACTGCATCCACATTTTCACATTTTCATTTCCTAGTTTCTTTACTTTATTCTACATAATTTATTACAAATGGGATTTTCTTTGGTTTACATCTTATTTGTATTTAACATTTCTCAATCACCAATTCATTTCACTTTAACTGCGGTAAATTGGCGGATAAATTGAATTTGATTCCCAAAATCTAAATTAACAAGAAACAAGGGTAGGTAACATACAATAGTCATTACTCCAAATTCTAGTCACCTAAATAGTCTTTTATTCCTTGCAAATAAATTTTACTATTTATTTTCATAGAACAAATCTCAATGATTATTCCATTTTATATTTGCTTAGGCCATTTATAGTCCACTATACATATCTACATAAATGGGTAATTTATTCAATTCATTAAGTGTCAATTCTATTAAGCCCTGTTTATATCTTATGCATTCTTCTATTACTTTACAAAAGGGAATAACTTTTAAACTCATACACTTAATAACAAAACCGTTATAAATCCAATAAACTTCCAAATCCAAGTTTGTACACATTTTACACAACTATTATGATTTCTCACAAACGTTGAATTTATTAAATGACCATTTATTATAATTTAATTCCCTTAATTGAATCAAATGCTTATTATTATATATATTCTTTTCATTCTACCATTCCTTCCCATTTTATATTCATTAACGTATTTACACATCTCTATCTTTCAAATATAAAATAACCAAACTGATTACAAACACTGTTTCTATCAATTTTCATAAGTTTGTTCAAAACTATACTTTTGTTTGCATAAAATAAATTTTATGTTTCTATTAGTTTTCTTTTCCTTTCACTACAGGCATAAATTATTACTATCTACACTAATTACATCTTTGTATTAATGAACACCATTTAAGTTAGTATTTATACTAACATTCACAAATTCAACATTTATTTGTTTCTTCAAAATTACTTTAAATCAAGTTGTGAAAATTTACATTATCCACATCTATTATCATAAAATTTTATAGTTACACTAAATTGCAACCACTATACCAAATTTCTACATTTATTCTTAACCAAATTAGAAATTATATTAATTCATTTTATTAAATATCATAAATTTAACGGGTCGTTACATAGTGTTAAATATTACAGGCTACCAACTATGCTATTGCATCTAATGACATATAGGCCCTTCTTAAGCTCTGTTTTTTAACTAGCGGTTTTCATATACGACAACACATATTTAGATGGGGAAAAGGATTTAATGTAAAATTACAATGTAAATTCAACAAATACAATTTTTTTTGCACTTTTAGATGGAGGAAAGGACTATAAACAAACTTCTAATTTCAATACTTCTACGTTGGATATATTTACATTTTTATAATTTGAGCTTTGCACAAACATTGTTGCAGTGATCTAACCGAACTTATTTCATGATGTTGGATTAATCTAAATCCAAATATCTTGTCACTTCTTTTTAAATTGGTATGAGACAACCCCTCAACACTAACAACATATGTTAGTACATGAAATGGTGAGAATATTATGCAACACTGCTGCCATAATATTTCATCAGTAACACATACCAAGCAAGATCATTGTGTGCGATGTGATAGTGAGACTAGCTATAAACTTTAAGCTAATATAATTCTATCTTTGAATTCTATATATTCAGAAGCTGCTAATTTATAGCAATTAATAACTATTTGAACATTAAATACGCAATCTAAATGTTTATAGGCTATTTTATCAGAATTATACATAGTCTATTTCAACTAATGTATAAACTCAATATGTAATTATAATTTGCAAACCTTGCATTATTGGAGACAATTAAATCATGCTAACTGTGAATCGACTGTTCATAGTAATATGTTTTAAATGGAGCCTTCTTATACAGCTGTCCAGTATGATTATCCATAGCTAGCATATTATTAATATCCATTCGTGTGTTTCCTTATTTTACACTCTTAAGATTTGTGCCTCAAACTTCTAATCCAATTTAATTTTGTACTATAGCTAGGATGATAACTGATCAACATACAATGATTTGTAAATTGTTACTCTAAATAATTCAGGGATTAAAGATATTTATGCTTCAATTCCTTTTAAAGAAAACATTAAATCAATGTTCACTGGTATCAAGATATATTAACATTGACATTGTGAAAGATTTAGAGATGGAATTGAGATTAATTGCATATCATTTTCACCAATTCATATTATTTACTCCTTACTTCATATGATACCATCCAAATTACATGTAGTTTGTCAAAGAATGCCTGATCAAATTTCTCTCTCCGTCTCAGTTTGCATACAGGACATGCATACAAAGATGGTGCAATAAAAAAGGGGACATTACTTGTGAAATTTGCAACCAGGTTGGTTTAATTCTAGTTTAGTGTTAGCTATACGTTTACATTCTGTATATTTGTCTACACTATATCATTCTATATGTTATGCGAAAGTTATGGACTCAGTTTTTCCTTGTTTATGCATCAAAGATGAGTAAACGGTACCCTTATCATTATCTAAGTATATATTGACATGGTAACTATAGTATCATTGGAACGTCTCACTGGAATCATGCTATAAATACACATCAGGGGCTGGGAATGGCTCATGTACTGCTGTATAAACTGACACTTTGATTTCTCTTGTATAAATTATTTATATGCCTTGTTTATTCTTTGACAATTGATGCAGGAGTCTAGTGCCTTGGGGAAAGCAGTAAGAGATATACCTTCTTCAGTTATTGGTGATTCCAGTACTTTCGATGTTGTGACCTTTAAAGATGCAATAAAGTAAAGCACATCAAAGTCATTTTTGAGCAAATTCGCGATGGTAGCACCTTGCGACTCAATTTGCTCCCATGGTTCCAATTTTTCCAAGCATTTGTTGCAGGAGTTTAGGTAATTTCTTGGTATCATATGTTTCACATTCATGCAAATTATTTGTGTGGTTTTTGATATTTAAACACATATCACTGTTTGTACTTTCACTTTGAACTTAGATGTTTTGTACTGGAACCTGGAAGTTATACATGAACTTTGGAATTTAATATAAACACCCATGAAACTATTTACTCGTTACACTTTTGTAAAAAGTGTATTGCAAATATAATGAATTTGTTAATACGATGAAGCATGTATATGATTCATAGACATAGTTGTACAAGTTATCTAATCCTAACTCCTACTATAATAAGTTAACTGAGTTTTATAAATAATAATAATAATAACAAATTAACTAAGTTAAATGAGTTTCATAAATAATAATAATAAGAACAAATTAACTAAGTTAACCAAGATAATAAAAATTAACTATTTTAAAATTAAACAACTTTTATAAAATCAACTAAGTTTAAGTTAAATAAATTTTATAAATAATAATAATAATACTAATTTAACAATTTTATAAATGATGATGATGATGATGATGATGATGAATTGCCTAATTTTACCAATATTAACTAATTTTAATAATAAATTAACTAAGTTAATAAAAATTAACTAAGTTTTGTTAAACTTAAACTAGTTTTACTAAATTAACTAAGTTTAAGTTAACTAAGTTTATTGCCAGTTTATCCCAACTTACATTGCCTGCAAGATAATGAGTACATATTGCATGCTGCAAAATGTGAATACTGATTTCTAATTGTATACTGTACAATTTATTGACAGTTTATCTCAACTTACATTGACTGCAAGATAATGAGCACATATTGCATACTGTAAAATGTGAATACTGATTTCTAATTGTATCCAACAGTTTGCAAATTATAATCGGACACATGCATCATTGGTTGAACTAGATTTATGATTTTTGTTTTGTGATTGTTCTACTACTATTTTTTGAAGATATTATGGATCGACCTTTCTTATTCTGCAGTTTTTGGTACATTAACATGATTTGTGAATCTACTCTTATGTGCAAAAATAGAGATTTGTCTCTCAATATGGGCAATCTGGCATCCCTCAAAAAAGATTTTTTGTTGGATATTTCCTGCTTATATAAGTAAAACAAAGCTGCATTAAGTATGCACAGAAAAATATTTTCCCATGTTATTACAAAATTACCTGTGTCGTATTTTGTTTTTTTCGTACATAGTTATTTATACGCTTGCAAGTTATCAAAATTGTGTTGTAATTTAAATATGTGTTTGATGCTGACATCAAATTATGGAGATGGCTGAGAAAGAAGGCTTGGAAGGCCGTTGTCCAGCTTGTCGCGCCATATATGACAAACAAAGAATCATTGCAACTGATAACTGCAAAAGGTTCGAGTGTCTTTGTCAAGGAAAAAGTTTCTACTTAGTTGCATTAGTATTTTCGTTATTAAATGGTTATAATATAACTGGTAGGATGGTGACTGAAGAGAAAAAGCAGAAGTCACAGAGGGAAAAGAATAAATCTTTATCGACAATAGAAGATAGAAAGCAACTTAGCAATGTGCGGGTTGTACAAAGAAATCTTGCATGTATAATGGGAATGCCATCTAATTTAGCCGATGAAACTGTATGTACTGTAGCTCATCTTATCTGATTCATTGGAAATAAATTACCCATTTTGTTTTCTAATTGTTTTGATCTTTCTGTTGAGTAGATTCTTGAATGCAAAGAATATTTTGGGCAATATGGGAAGGTTCTAAAGGTGTCAATTTCTCGGCAGGCTGGAACAACTCTTCCACAGGCTTATATGAATGATACATTTAATGTGTAAGCTTGTACTTTCTTCATGAAATACTTTGCGATTCAAGATGCTTAAACAACCTGAGCATTGCAGATGCAATAAAAATATGTCATTAAAACATACTAATGTCTGCATGTGATAGATATCACATTTTGGATCAACTTAAGACTATAATCAGTTTCTATAATGTTTTTCTTAAAAAAAAACAAGTCCATTCCCTAAACAATAGGAAACATAATTCCAGCACTAAGTTTGAAAAAAAAACTATTATCAGCACAATGCAATTGCCATTCTAATGTTCGTTATGCATGTACATACGTCGACACACACACATATGTACATGCATATATGTATGCATAATATGGTTGGTTCTGCCACACTCCATCCACATCCCTGATAGTTTTTGAGCTATACGATTCATAATCAAATGAAAATTTATGTAGATGTTCTTACACGTCTCAAGATTATTTTCACATAATTTTGGGTTTAGAATGGGTGTACTGAAAGAGAGTGTAACAGATCCTTTCTTGTTACGTTTATTGTATATTGGGTTTAGAATAACAACTTCTTATTGACTGCTATTTTCCCATCAATGTATTTTGACTAGATCTCTAACAAAAAATCATTTTAATTTGGAGTGGCAAGTTTAGAAGTTCAAATTTTTATAGGAAATTTCAATTACAAGTAGTTTGGTAAAAAGCTTCTAGGACTGTATTATAGCCTTATGTGGATATCAACTCAACTTATGTGTCAGTTGATTGCGAATTGATAGGCCGACATCAAGGAAGAAAAAGGAAGAATGTTGGTAGAAGGATAGACGAAGAGGAGATGGAAATGGAAGAAGAAAACGGAGGAGAAGGAAAATTAATGGTTTTTCAAGGTGGAGAGCATCTGACACTTGAATATGTATTGAATGCAACGGGTCAAGTGATGGAGAAGATGTATGGAAGTTGTAAAGGGTAATGAAGGTTGGCAGAGGTAGTGTTTCAGGATACTGGCTACGGGCAGTTGTAAATATATATGGGTTGGGTGACAGGGCAGTGTTTCAGGCGGAAATGGGAGAATTGTTAATGAGAAATGTGAAAGCAGGGGGATGTTTGATATCAGATTTAAAGTCCTACGAATTAACATAATTGTTTGACTATATGTTGTGCTTTCACTTGTGCAGGCATTGGATTTTCGAAGAGAGCAAGGTTGGAATTTTATGGTTCTAGCTTTCACTTGTGCATGCAACAAAAAATTATGGGTAATCGAGCATTTTGTTAGCACTAGTTTGGTATAACATTTTATTAGTATTTGGTGTGTAAATTTGTATACGAATAGTTATTGTATGTGAGTTTGGTTATTTTATCAAAAATCTATTGTATTAGAATGGTTATGGATAACCTATTTGATTATATGATTAATATGTTTTTTTAGTTGTTCGAATATGATGATTATGTGAGCGATTGTTGATTGATATAGTAGAAACAAAATAGACCATCAACAGGAAATAATAACATGAAAAAATAGTGCAAAATGATCATCAACTTTTAGTAGCGTTTTAAAAACGCTACTAAAATACATATAGTGGCGTTGAGTAAACGCAACCGTAAAGTAGGGGTAAAGTTTAAAATTCTATTGGTAGCGTCAAAAAACCTTTTGGTGGCGTTTTATACACGCTGCAAAAAAAGAATTTAGTGGTGTTTCGTAACGCTGCAGTAAAACGATTTATGGTAGCGTCGAAACAAGTGCAACTAAAAATCAGGTATTTTTAGTCGCGGGCTTTATAACAGCGTTCATCAAAACGTTGCTAAAACTTTTAGTAGCGTTTTCTGAATGCTGCTAAAAATCAAAATTCTTGTAGTGGTTCTAGTGTTATTCGAAGAGTTAGTGCGATTTTGATTGAAGTAGTAAGCATTTTGGTGAGTTAAGCTTCACCTTCAAACCAACTATTTTAAACTATATTTGTGTTCATGCCATAGCTATTGAATGCTTGCTGTATTGGTGAAATAATGATTTGGTTGTTGGATTGGATTATTGCTTGAAAGTTAGTCGCTTTGAAAAGTTAGTAAGCGAATCATTAGTTATATGGAAATCTAGTAGTTAAACTAATTCTGTTGTTAATAAATGCTTTATATGTGTTGTATTATTGTAAATCACCATGTACATATGCTCATACCTTTGTTGTGTGATGTGTGGTTGTATTGCAAATGTCGTAAACTTGAATCCCGAACTGCCCATATAGCGATAGTCGCTATATCGGCACTTTCGGAAAATCACGTTTGGTTTCATTATCATGCTTGGAATTATTTACAAGTTAAGCAAATTTTTGATTAATGATGTTTTTAATAATAATTAATTATTTTAATAACGATAATTTAATTTAATTAATAATTAATAAGGATGAAGGTTAATTAATTAACTTATTAATGATATGTTTTAATTTTAACTGATTTCTTAATTAATGATGTTTTAAATTTAATTAATCATTTTATTTAATGATGTTTAAGGCTTTATTGACTTTTAAAAGTTAATAAATCTAGTTAACCTTAATTAATCTTTCTTAAATAAAGTTTTAAATTAATTAAGACTTTTAAGTAGTGATATTTAATTATATTATTAATTAATTGAATTAATGATGTTTTAAAGGAGATTTACTCATTTTAAGTAAAGGTTATTAAAGTAAATTAATCGGTTTAGTTAATAAAGTTTAAAGTTGATTAATCAATATAATAAGAATATTTTATGTTATTAACTCCTTTTTAACTATGTTTTGAAGTTTGTGAATTCTTTTAACAAGTTGTTTTTAAAGTTAATACTTGTAATGTAAAACCAAGTATGAATTCGGGTTTTTAAAAGAAAAGATTTGATTTCTTTATAGAAATGAATTGATTTCCATAAAGCGGTTCAATTATATGAAAATGATTTATTTATATAATTAGCACTAAACATCAAAGAAGTAGACTTGTCACAATTTTGAAAGTTAAGAATAACCATAAGATATGAATTTGAGGTAACACAATCTTGACTTGCCAAGAAATAGTGCAAGTTTGAATTCGATGATTGGTGGTAAATATACAAGACTTAATTTTTATATACAATCGTTTTATATCCTTGATAGTTGATTTCTCAACTGTTGGTTACTTTAGCTTCTTTATTGTCGTCATTCTAAGACGACGTGTTTCTGTGTTGAGCATTGATATCCTTTGTTGAAAATGACTAAATCCTAAGCGCAAGAGGAAGCCAAGCTATGTGGGGTTGCTCTCATTAGGGTACTTTCACATCTTATCAAGATTTAGATTCAGTAGCGCTATTGATATTCGGTAAGGTTTGGTAGGGTTCAGTTTGGTGTTTTAAGAAGTGGCATGGATTATAAAAGCTTCTTTGAAGTATATTACTATAGGTATACTTCAAGGGTGGTGCACCTTCCTAGTTATTTGTTGGAGATTTTCCTTTTCTGATTTGGTTTGAACCTTCAAATTTATTATATCAGAAAGAGTCAACCACTCTTCGTAAAGTTTAATTATTCATCCATTTTTTATGTTTAGATGTTAATTTATGTGAGAGTAAACCTATTCCGTGTTCAGCGGCATGGTCTCACATGTTTGTGTTTAACTACACCCCTATTGTTTAAAAGTTTTACTCATAGCAGACATATCGTCTGACCTGATTTGTTTGTATTCTCTAATTTCTTGGGTACTCATTTTACTTGAGTAGTCCGAGAGTAGGTCTTTATTGGGCTCTTTTGATGAAGATGTCCGAGCAGGGGGTTTCATCTTCTTTGTTATCTATTCCGCCATATTATCATGTTTGTGTAAATGTATTTTGTTTCAGCACATGTAAAGGCAGGTTGTTATAACTGCCTAAGCTGATTTGTAGTACTTTTGTGTAACTCTAATAACTCCCTGTTAAGGAGTAACATGATGTACTATTCACTATTATGTTTTATTTAGCAGTTTCGTTGTGAGGTTTTCTATTCTGTTCTTTATTTTACCCCATGATGATTCATCTTTCCGATGCTTAGGAAACAACACGGGAACATCGAGGATGTGTTCAGTGTCGTTCTTAGGATTCAAAAAGGAGGGGCATTGTAATTGGTAACAAAGCTTCGGTTGAGCAAACACCTTAGCCCGATTGGGGTACAATTCAATAGAGATAGGGTGAGAGCCCTAGAATAAGTTAATCTTGACAGAGCATTTCCTTTTCTACCCTAGAAGTCTGGTCTTAGATCCTTTATTGCGGTTTCCCTTTTATCATTTTTGACCCTATCTTTATATTCTAATAATACTTATCACTTATCCAGGTTATTGAAAATGAGTACAAGAGGAAGAAGAGAGAAGGGACTTGGAACTAGCACGGCTACAAATGGCAGAGCTCTTAGAAATGAGCCAGTTGTAGAGCCGATAGTAGAAGCAGTGATGCAAATTCAGCCGTCTTAGAACTTTGCAACCTTATGCAATAATTGCACTGCTTTAGGTGGTAAGCCATTCTTTGGAACTGAAGATATTTTAGGAGTTCAGATATAGCTCCGATCTTGTGAAAGGATATTTGAGGATCTTTGGTTGAGAAATGCTAGAAAGAGATTGTTGGTATCACGTCAACTTAAAAAAGCAGCAATGGATTAGTGTGATTCAATCACCATGAAGAAGAAGATTTCTCTTGGGCATAGTTTAAAGAGGTTTTTGAAGCTCAGTTCATCCCAGTGGTGGGAAGGACTCAGTTGTTCAGAAGTTTTGTGGATTTGAAATAAGGTGAGATGACAGTGGCGTGGTATGAGCATAAGTTCAATGCATTGTCTCGCTTTAGACTAGAATTGATTGGTACGTCACTCAAAAAGAATGAAATGTTCATGAAAGGAATGCGACTAGAATTTTTCATCAGGAAACGACCAGTCATCTCAATGGTATCTTTACCAATCTGATCTTTATGGCTTTGAGGTTTGAAGCTCTTGATATTGAGTAACAAATTCAAAAAGGGTTTGTACCAGCAGTCAATGCCGAACCTTTTTCGGTGATACTAGTTGCTAGTAAGACATTTTTCAAGCGTAAAGGGAAGAATAAGTGGTCCAAAAAGAAGCGTGGTGGTGGAGTTCCAGCTCAGAACAAGCAGTTAGACTTGACCAATATCCTTTGTTATAAGTGCAACCAAATAGGCCACTTTGCAAATCAGTGCCCGAACTGGCTAGTGGACCACTCTGCTACAATTGCAACAAACACAGACATGTGAAGAACTGGTGCCTTTTTCCAAAGAAGGGATCGCAGAGACAATTTTATACTATTAAGGAAATACCACCTACTTCTACGGACCCAAAAGAAAAGCAGGTGCTGTAAGGTACATTATCCATTTCTGATATTCCTATTGGAGTGTTATTTGATACCGGTACATCCCATAATTTTATCTCATATGACTTAATAAATCATTTGAACCTTAAATATGTTATTCCCCATAATTCTCTTTGTGTGTCGAACCCAATTGAGATTCCAACCAATCTTGATACCATATATTTGAATGTGCTTATATCTTATCGAGATTGGCCTTTCTTTTTTGACTTGTTTGTTCTTAGGTTCATGGGTTTTGGAATATTATTGGGATTGGACTGGTTATCTTCCTGGACTATGTTATCGAAGTAAAAGATGTAATAGGTATAAGCACTCATATATGTTATGGAGATCCTAAGGGGTTGATGAGCAGTTTTCTGTATTCCCTCGAAATACCCAAAAAGGAGATAAGGAATATACCACTTGTCCGAGACTTCAAGGATATTTCTGAAGAAGTGCAAGGTTTACCTCCTCACCGTGAAGTGTAATTCCATATTGATTTGATTCCAAGAACTAGACCGATTGTACAACCTCCTCAAAGGTTGGCTCCAAAGGAAAGAAGGGAATTGGAGAATTAGACGTCTGATATATTGTAGAAAGATTTGATCAGACGCATCACATCGAGCTGGGGATCGCCAGTAGTTTTCATTACCAAGGCCGATGTCTTTTAGATTATGTGTGGATTATTGAGAATTAAATAAGAGGATTAACAAGAATAAGTATCCTTTACCTAGGATTGATGACATGTTTGACCATGCTGGAGCTTGGATATTTTCTCAGTTGGATCTTGCCACTAGTTTTCACCAATTAAAGGTAGCAAAGGAGAGTGTAACCTTAACAGCTTTTCAAACCCCTGATAGTTTTTACGAGTGGTTAGTCATTCCAAATGGGTTGATTAACACAACCGCTTATTTCATGGATTTGATGAATGGAGAGTTTCAGGATTTTTTTAAACAAGTTTGTTCTCATCTTCATTGATGGCATTCTTGTTTATTCGAAAACGGAGGAAGAGCACAAGTACCATCTTCATGTGGTTCTAATTACTTTAAGAAGTCATGTTTTAAAGGAAAAGTTTTCTAAGTGCCATTTTTGAAAATCCGAAGTTAGATTTATAGGGCACATAGTTTTGGAAGAAGGAATATCAGTGGACACAGCTGTAGTGGTCGCGGTTCAAGATTGGAAGAAACCCAAAAATGCAACAGAGGTCAGAAATTTCTTGGGATTATCAGGTTTCTATAGAAGGTTTACTAAATATTTCTCAAAGATTGCTTCTCAAACAAAATTGACGAAGAAAGATGCTAAGTTTGTGTGGACGTCCAAGTGCGATCAAGCATTCAATGAGTTGAAAGAGAAATTGACAGGTGCGCTCATTTTAAATATTTTAGACAGGAGAAAAGGATTAGCAGTTTACATGGATGCTTGTAGGATCGGATTGGGAGCATTTTTGATGAAGAATGGAAAAGTAGTAGCATATGCGAGTCGACGGTTGAAACCTCATGAGAAGAATTACGTTACGCACGATTTGGAGCTTTTGGCAGCTGTCTTCGCATTAAAGGTGTAAAGGCACTATCTTTTGGGTGTCAAGTTTGAGTTATATATAGATCACAAGTCATTAAAGTATCTTTTTACCCAAAAGGACTTGAACTTGAGGCAACAAATTGAGGCAACAAAGATGGCTGGAGTTTTTCACATCTTATGATCTAGAGATTCTTTATACCCTAGGAAAAGCAAACACAGTTACAAATTCATTAAGTTGGAATGTGGCGATGTTTGTAAATTTGGAAGTTAAGTCAGCAATACTTGAGAGAATTGCATATTTCCAATAAAAAGGCCCTATTTTAGCTCGGCTTAAGAAGGATGTTGAAAACGGAACTATCTCCAGTTTTATATAGACTTTTGTAGCATTTTAGGAATAAATGGTTGAATTTGTATGCGGATGTTAATGGAATTAGACTGGACATGCTGAGAGAATGAAATCATTCGAAGTTTTCTATCCACCCAGGAGTAACTAAGATGTTTTAGAATATGCAGAAGACCTTTTGGTGGAAAGGGATGATGAGAGACATTTCGTCTTGGTGAGCCGGTGTGCAAATTGTCAACGGGTCAAGAGTGACCTGTAGAAGACTGCTGGGTTACTCCAACCATTGGAGATACAAATTGAAAGTAGGAGCAAGTATCCATGGACTTTACTGATGGTTTTCCTAGAACAAGGAAAGGTATTGAATGCATTTTGGTAATTGTAGATCGACTAACGAAGATCGCCCACTTTATTTCAATGAAGCCAATAAGAACTGCGGCTTCTTTGGTAGGGATTTATTTGAGGGAGATTGTTCGACTGCATGAAATTCCAGTAAATATATTCAGTGATCGAGATCCCATCTTTACCAGTCGATTATGGAGAGCATTTCATGCCTCTTTAGGAACAAAGTTGAATTTGAGCATAGCCTGTCATCCACAGACAGACGGACAAACCAAAAGGATGGACCAGATTGTGGAGGATCCCTTAAAAGCATGCATTTTGGACTTTGGTGGTTCTTGGGAAGATCGTCTGCATTTGGTAGAGTTCTCTTATAATAACAGTTACCAAGCTAGCATTGGCATTGTGCCCTATGAAGCTTTGTATGGACAACTATGTAAATCACCTTCATGTTGGGTTGAGACTGTAGATCAATTAGTTCTTGGGCCAGAGATAATTCGAGAAGCATCAGAGAAAGTGGCTATGATTAAGGAAAGGATGAAAGAAGCCCATGATCGATAGAAAAGTTATGTCGACCAATGGAGAAGTGACTTAGTGCGGTCGGGAATTTGATATTTATGAAAGTTTCCCGGATTAAAGGATTTGTAAAATTCAAAAGAGCAGGAAAGCTAACAATCAGATTCATTGGACCATTTAGAATCCTTGAGAGAATTGGATCATTGACCTGTAGAATAGATTTGCCTGAATGATTGTCCGAAGTTCATAATATCTTCATGTATCTCATTTGAGAAAGCATATTTATGCTCCATCTTTGATTGTTGAGACATCTGCTCAAGAAGACTTAGAGATAGAACCGAACTTGATGATAGTCTGACACCCAGTTCATATTGTAGATCGGGATGAAATGAGATTGAGGAACAAGGTGGTGAAGCTTATGAAAGTTTAGTGAAGTGAGGACCCCACGATTGTACTTGGGAGACTAAGGGTCATATTAGAGAAAGTTTTCCCGATGTAATGCTAGATGAGTTGTTAGTTATTTGAATGCATTATGAACGTTCTTTTATGGCATAGTTGCTTTGCATTGTTATCTGAATTTCTTGATATAACATATATACCTTTTGGATTTTCCTTTTATGTATTAATTTCGGGGATGAAATTCTCGAAAAGGGGAGAGTGTAACGACCCGTAAATTAACCGCTTTGTATTCGAATATTTAAATCATTTTTAAATATTTAAATAATGTATTTTAATAACCAAATAAACATATTGTAAATATTATCTAATGATAATAAATTCATTTTTAATTTTTTTTTACCAAAATAATAAGTTCAAATAAAAATAGAAAATGTGACCGGAAAACTTTTTGAATTTCGACTTTTCGGCATAAGAGAGTCGTCAAAAATATTGTGCTCATTTCGTATAACTCATATACACATGCAGATATATCATGTGATAATCTAATCAAAGTGTTAAAGTTAATAAGCAAGCTTAGTTTAAAATATAAAACTTGATTTGACATTAAACGCACAAAATATATTAAATAACCTTAGAAAATTAATTAAGTACCCTAACCATAACCTAAACAAGGACCTAAGGCATGGTGAAGAGCGGCCTAAAAGGGTGCAAGCGCATAATTTTCCACTTTACATATTCATTTCTTTCTTCATTCCTCCTCATATACATGATTACTTCCATGACTTTCAAGAGAAATTCGCAAGCAAAAAACTAGTGAGTACAAATTTAAAAATCAAGCTAAATTCCTTACTTCACTTCCAAAAAAACCATTCTCTATCAAACAAGACCCATATCCTCCATATTTCCACCATGACCAAGCTACATATGGTCTAGGCTGAGCCCAAAAGCCCAAAAATGTCCACTAAATCAAGCCAAGTGCATAGGAAAGCTTAATTAGAGTGTTGTTCGAAGAGTTCGTGCGATTTCGATTCAAGTCGCAAGCATTTTGGTGAGTAAAGCTTCCACCTTCAAACCAAATATTTACAAACTATATTTGTGTTCATGCCATAGCTATTGAATTCTTGTTGTATTGGTGAAATAATGGTTTGGTTGTTGGACTAGATTATTGCTTGAAAGTTAATCGCTTTGGGAAGTTAGTAAGCGAATCATTAGTTATATGGAAATCTAGTAATTAAACTAATTCCATTGTTAATAAGTGCTTGATATATATTGTATTGATGTAAATCACCATGTATATATGCTCATACCTTTGTTATGTGTTGTGGGGTTGTATTGCAAATGTTATAAATTTGAATCCCGAACTGCCTGTATAGCGATAATAGTTATATCGACACTTTTGGAAAATCACATTTTAACCGTTTGGTTTCATTATCGTGCTTGGAATTATTCTATAAGTTAAGCAAATTTTTGATTAATGATGTTTTCACTAACAATTAATTATTTTAATAATGATTATTTAATTTAATTAATTAATTTATTAATAAGGATTATGGTTAATTAATTAACTTATTAATGATGTGTTTTAAATTTAACTAATTTCTTAGTTAATGATTGTTTTAAATTTAATTAATCATTTTATTTAACGATGTTTAAATATAATTAATTAATATTTTGACAATGATGGATTAAGATTAACTAATTTATTAAGTAATGATGTTTTTAAAATTATTTAAACCTATTAATTAATGACTTTTAAAGGTTAATAAATCTATTTAACCATAATCAATCTTCCGTAAATAAAGTTTTAAATTAATTAAGAACCTTCAAATAATGATATTTTATTATTTATTAATTTATTTAAATAATTATGTTATTAATTAATTGAATTAATGATGTTTTAAAAGAGATTTAGCCTTTTAATCAAAGGTTATTAAAATAAATCAATCAGCTTAATTAGCGAAGTTTTAAAACTGATTAATCGATGCAACAAGAATATTTCATGTTATAAAATCCTTTTTAATGACGTTTTGAAGTTACTGAACTCTTTTAACAAAGTGTTTCAAAAGCTAATACTTGTAATGTGAAGCCAAGTGCGAATTTGGGTTTTTAAAAGAAAAGGTTTGATTCATTTATGGAAATGAATTAATTTCCGTAAAGTGATTCACTTATATGGAAATGGTTTATTTACATAATCAACACTAAACGTCGAAGAAGTAGACTTGTCACTATTTTGAAAGTTAAGAATAATCGTGAGACAAGAATTTGTGGTAACACTACCTTGACTTGTTTGGTATTATTATCAACCAAGAAAAAGTGCAAGTTTGAATTCGATGAGTGGTGGTAAGTATACAAAAATAAATTTCCATATATGACAGTTTTATACCTTTATAGTTAGTTTCTCAGCTATCATTTACTTCAGCTTCTTTATTATTTTCATTCTAAGACGATATGTTTGCTCTATTTAGCATTGACATCCTTTGTCAGAACTAAATTCGAAGCGGAAGAGGAAGCCAAGCTATGCAGGTTTCTTCCATTAGGATACTTTCACGTATCATCTTGATTTGGATTCGGTAGCGCTATTAGATGTGAAATATTCGGATACCGAGTAAAGTTTGGCGGGGTCCGACTTGTATTGTCTGAGAAGTGTCATGGATTATATGAGCTTCTCAGTAGTATATTACTAGAGGTATACTTCAAGTATACTTCAAGGGTGGTTCACATTTCTAGTCATTTTTAGAGATTTTCCTTTTCTGGTTTGATTTGAACCTTCAAATCTATTTGCATTTTGAAGTGTCAACAACTCTTCGCGAAGTTTAATTATTTATCAATTCTTATGTTTGGATGTTGATTTATGTGAGAGTAAACTTGTTCCATGTTAAGAGGCATGGCCTCACATGTTTGTGTTTAACTAGACTCCTATTGTTTAAATTTTTTAGTTATACCAGACATATCATTTGACCCGAGTTGTTTATTTTCTCTAAACTCTTGGGTACTTCTTTTATTTGTGTGACGACCGCCTTTCTAACCCCAGAAAGACGTATCATCATTAAGAAAGAAAGGGATAGAAATAGAAAAGAATAGAAAGAAAGAATAACAACATCAGAATCTCACAACGAACTGGAACAAAATATAATACATCACATAACTATTACATAGTTTTTACATATATCAGAGTTATACAACAGCATACAACATGACAGTCATATACATATATGCCAATACATACATCCAAAATACATCATACACTAACTACACAACGGAACAATATAGATAGATACATACGTTTGGAACTCCTGCTCCAAGCTCCTCCAGAAACCAATACTCCAAATACCTATCACTTGGCTACTCATAAAAATTTGAGTACCCAAGAGTTTATGATAAACAAAATATAAACTCCGGGTCAGGCATAAGTCTGGTATGAGTAAACGGTTTAAAGTTGTTTAACTTTGAAAATCATTTGAAAATAAAGGTATCACCTAAGACTCCCCACACATAATCACGGGTAAGTTTTTACCTTACGCTAACCAAAACATTTTATAGGAAATCCAATGATATTATAATAGTGTCTAGGGTTTTCAAGTAAATAGAAAATAGCCGAAATTGTTACATTCATTAAATTCCAGCTACTAGCCACAAAAGTGGGTAATACAAATCAAAACCGTAAGGTCTCGTACGGAAAATGGATTTCCATCAATGGCAGGGCTACTGGGGTACCGCCCGTCACAGTACGGGGCCTAGATCACCGTACCGAGGAGCCACCCTAACTCCCCTGCAACACAAGGCCGGAACCATTCCTTACTGAACAGTCGCGAACAAGATAACCCCGTAGTTGGCTGCAGATCCAACTGCCCACACAGCCGAATAAAAAGGGACCCCCAGCAAGTCACATAACGACCCCACGTTCGAAATCCAAACCCAGTTCGACGTAATAAATACGAAATCAAAATATGCTCATTTATATGAACTGTAACTCGAACACGTCCACTACAAAATCGTCATGACCACCCTACGTTGACCACCGTTGTCGACGCGGCTCTGGCCACATCACGGCTCTGGCCACATCACGGCCATATCCCCCTCTACCATCTCCCAGAAATTCTTGTAGCTCGGTCGATCCAAGGAGACGAAATCACCGAATATGCAGACCCCAAAATATTCGAACCAAAACCCTATTCTTGACCCGTCCTAAAATTTCTTGCATTCGAAAAATATTTCAACATTTTTCCCATATTCCTGAATCAACAATCTAGCTCCACAACAAATTTCAACATCAATTATTTGTTGAATCATCAGATATTCATAAAAAGGCATTTTCGGTTCCTTTACGAACTGCACTCTGAATACTTACCTAAAAATTATCATTTTTGTTTTAAAAATCCTACCTTTATATGTTTATTCAAGAAATGAATTCAAATCAACACTTCAAGATATTTGAATTTTACATATTGACTTGCTTTTACTGTAAATTTGGATTTACAGTACTTATATTTCACTGCCAACCTTCAAATAATTTTCCAAGCCTTGATCTTTAATTTAAACAAATTTATTTAGTTAAATTTCTAAGTTAAAATTGTTTTAATATGAAGAATTGCTAGTTTCTTTACAATTCTTTGCTCAGAGACTTGAAAATATTGAAGAGCAACTCATAGCAGAACTTCAGTAAAACAGTAATATCACAGAACAAAATATAACAATCAAAATGTTTTCATGAACCGGCAATTAAGATTTAAATTTCAAAAAGTATGTTTACTCACCTAAGATGTTGTTGAAACAGAGGATAAATTGTTGCTGATGAAGAGCTGAAGTTTAATTATCCTGAAAACCTTCTCTGCCTTGATTTTTTTTGAATGATTGAGTTGTAAATAAAGATGATGTTTATATTTTCTTTTCTTTTCTCAGGTATAGTAAGTTTTTTTGTGAACGAACCAGATAATATGATGCTTAGATATAAAAGAATAGCTTTGAACAGAGATATAAACTTCTAGTACAAGCCTCACTTACTTGATCAGACAAAATTTTTAGGTTTAATTACTGTAAATCTGAGATGATACTTGCGAAAATTCGGCTGAATAAATGTTTGTGGTGCTTAGACGAAAGCATTTAATGATATGGTCTTCAAATATGTCTACACCTAATAATAGTTTGCTGATATGTATATTTATACAAAGATTTTTGTTTGCTGCTTTTGTTTTTATTTTCATCTAGCTAACACATATATATTTATGTGCAGATATTACTTACTTGTCTGATTTCATGTGTTACAAAACTATCATTTATTTTATATGTTTACTTCTATTCTAAACTCAAATTATCAAGTACTTCATTTACTTGTTTATTTTATACTTATATTAATATTATAGTTTCCTTATGTCTATACACTTATGTTTATAACCATATTTTTATGTTATACTTATGTTCAATATTTATAAGATTTATTTTATTTTAATCATATGAGTTGTTGTTAGAATAACTCCTAAATTCTATTTTTATTTAGAGTTTAACTTCCAAATATTCGATTTATAACCTATATTTGCATTAATATATTTTATATTTATATTTAATATGGATAGGATTGTTTTATTTTAAACATTATTATTATAGACTACATATATATATATATATATATATATATATATATATATATATAGTATCAAATATTAATAATATGGAACCTTTAATTTTAAATTGAATAAGACAGATTTTATTATAAACTTTTTGAAAGAATCTATTTTAATTTTCACAGAAAATTTCCTTCGCAAACATATATATATATATATATATATATACATATATAACTGGTAATGCCCAAAAATCTTGTTTATTTATAAATGAAAAACTTGTATTTTATTTAATTAGATTAAATTCTTATTATAATAATATGGTCAAAATCCCGGGTCGTTACAATTTGAGTAGTCCGAGAGTAGCACGTCTTTGTTGTGGTTTTAGAAGACGATGTCCAAGCAGGAGGCTTTCATCTTCTTAGTTATACATTTCGATGTATTATCTAGTTTGTGTAAGTGTATTTATTTTCAACATATGTAAAAGTAGGTTGTTAAAACCGCCTAAGCTGATTTGTAGTACTTTTTTGTAACTCTGATAACTTTGAGAAAAGGAGTAACCCGATGTACTGTTGACTATTATGTTTTATTTAGCAGTTTCATTGTGAGTTTTATATTCTATTTTTTATTTTACCCCATGATGTTTCATCTTTCTGAGGCTTAGGCAATGACACACAAACATCGAGGATGTGTTAAGTGTCATTCTTTGAGGTCAGAAAGGTCGGCCGTTACACGATACAAAATCTTAAATCCTCATATGCTATGAATCCCTATGTTTTTTAGCCTCCACCATTTGATGGGAAATTTTATCCTTTTGTAGTTCATATTTCTTATAGCTTTGCCTAGAGTAGTATAATTTTCTCTTGCATCATTTGTGTTGTGTGTCATGGCTTTGGTTATATAATGTTTAATTTGTTACATATCAATGTAAGTTTGTAAAAATTAGATTTCACTTCTATAAATAATTAATCCGTAAAGAATAACATTTGGTCTCCAACAGGTAGTCCATTTTAATAGAACCAAAGTTAGAAAAATCAAACTAAAAGATACCACTCTTTTGAAAAGTTATTACAATTATCTTTCTTTGGTTATAGATATTTATTGCTCAAATGTTAAAGTTAAAAAATTAGAAGAGATTTTGATTCAACTAACTCCAGTACACATGTTTACAATTTATTTTATCATCTGTTACATTTTTGTATTAGTTCTCATCAGTTATAATTTTTTTCATTTGTCTACCTATTTAATTATGTCCTAATATTTAAATTATTCATTTAAGTTTCAGGTCATTTATCCTTCGGTTCATGTGTACATATTTCTTTTTTTTTGTATTTCAACATAATGTAATTTAAATATTCTAATTATATTCTCATTGCCCTAATTATTATTTTATATTTATGACATTTTGTTCTAATTCACAGAAGATGCTCTATGAGACAACAACGCATACCTTGAACTGTGATAAGTATAGGGCTGATATTTCTAAGGATGTATTCCAAAAATCAAGAATTTATGCTAAGTTTATGTGATCTTATACACTTAGTGCTGTTTTATAAAATGAATTTTCTATCTATTCTCTTGCATAAGAAATTCAATTTTTGATCATTTATACTCTTTTTGAGAATTCATAAAGAAGATACTGGGATAAGGGGAGTTAAAAGGACATCTGTTTTATTATATCTTTTTTTAGTTTGCTCCTATCTCATATTTTGTATTCTTCTTGACTTAGGGAATAATTTTGCATTTTCCCTTATTCATATTTATATCTATATCTTAATCTATCTTATCTTCTTTTTAGTTGAGCAAGGAATCGAACATGATACCATTATTATTCTTACTTCTTAGTTAAAATGAATTAGTATAATATTTTAAACTGAAACTTTTACACTTCTTAATGTTAATACCTATAATAATTTTCCCTCAATAGTTAAATAAAACTCTTCATTCACCGAATGCCACTCTTTCTTTATCATATTTTCATAATAATTCAAGGTTTAAAATCAACTTTCCCTTTGGATCCCACACATTTTGACTTAAAACTAAAAATTATCCAGTTTTTTACTATGGGTTTCTATTCTATCGTGTAGAAAGTTTATCTCTCACCACATTTAATGTCGTACTAAATTCTTAATTCTCATAATTTATAGCTCAAATTTACAGTAAAATCCATCTATCTCTTTTAAAATTTACTGTACATTTAAATTAAAATCGTACTCATTTGTAAAATACGTGCTAACAAAATATTGGCATGCATTTTTTACTATCATCCTCCATTAGAAAATAATTCCACATGTTTCCTCATGGTTTTCCCCTTTTATTAACATAAAGCATAGTTAAGAGCTTTTTTTTTACATGATCCATTCTAGATTAAATGTGTTTTTAGTTCAAACCATAATGTTTTAACTTCTACTTTAAGAACATTATTAATGCTTCTACTAAATTTTGTCTTTATATTAAAATGAGGATTCTCACTCACCTCTTACAAATAAAATAAGTCAATTTATTTGAAATGCGAAAAACCTTCAGTTTTTGTAATTTAAGTCCATTCCATTTATTTTTATACTGGACGGGGCATTTCACTAGAAGGACAAACTTTGCAGTCCAATTAGTTTCTAGGACACACATCTACAGAAATTAGTTTTAAGGCCAAAGTTAGTAGAATAATTACTTTTAAGGACAAAGTCAGCAGTCTAATTACTTTTAAGGACACAATTTCATAGGTTTTTAGGCCTTAGAAACTAATTATTTTGCATTTTTTCCTTAAAAGTAAATATTTCAGTTGTGTGTCCTAGAAACTCATTGCACTTGCTAAAGAGGCCCTTGTGGCTAATTTCCACACTGGTATATCTATATATTCTATCAATCCATTGTCTATTCAATATATCCATATATTCATTATATATGATGATATATCTTTTATCTTTTAATTTATTCTTGGATCATATCATGTACTCTCCTTAATCCAAGAAATAATTTGCACTTTTTTTCTCAATTTCATTTATATCTCAATCGATTTTATATCGACTAATTCTATTTAAACCTAAATATGAGTAGCCCATAAAATTGAAAAAAAAACCATTATATCCATGTTTTTGCCGAGAATACCCGTCTTATTATTAATTTTTTCCTCTATACCCTTCATTAGTAAACACCAATCCATAAAAAATTTCACCTATAACATTCAACCCAATAAAATCGCACTACGATATAAAATTCAAGTTTTACCCCTTCTGCAAACTATGAATTTTTAAATTTGAAATTTAGAAATAACACGAAATTCAAGTTTTACCTCTTTTGTTCCATTAAATTTGTATTATCATCATTACAATCTATTGATTTAAGCATAAGATTTGATAACTTACTTAAAACTAAATTTAGGATTTGTTGGATAAGGGGAATAAAAGAAGGAAAATATAATTAGAGACAAAAAGATGGCCAAAAGACATAAGGGCAAATTTGTCTCTGAATTTTTTTTAGAATTTAAGAGGCTACTCAGCAATATCATATGTCTAAATAGAATTAGCCTTATAATTTTCTATTGTGTTATATAACAAACTACCAAATGTTCATAGGCAATACACATTCATGGTTATCATCAAATTCTTAGCGATCTTTTGTAAAATGAGATAATTATTCATTATTTTAAAAAATTGCAGTTTCAAAGTGATTATCAATAGCTATAAATTAGGGACATAGTCATTCATAACGGTTATAATCATAAAAATATTGTTACTATGCAATAAATAAAACAAATTGCTTTTAATTTTGATTAATTCGAATTTAAGGTAATTGGAGAATTAAACTAAATTCAACTTGATGAGAGTATTAATCACATAAAAACTCACTTTATTGATAATTATTTGATCCGTCAATTATTTCCATTTATCAACCAAATTTTAGGTACATGATAATCGAATAAGCTTCTATTGTTACATAAAATTTGTTACAAATAAAGTTTAGTTATTTTTTCTTTTTCACATTTTATATCAAGTTTTGTTTCCATATTTTTGTTTTATTGGCTTGACTATGAATTTGGGGTACTCCATTTATTTGTAGGAAGTAATTAGTTGGTTAATACAATATACCAAAAAATTGCAAGTTTTTTGTATAACCAAATGATGTAAAGTTGATCTTTATTTCATTTTGAAAAAACAGGTATATAAAAAAATCAAGTTGGAAGGAATGCATAATATGTAAAGTTAAAAATTATTTAAATAGTAAGGTTCACACTGTATTCGGGGAAAAATATAAATGTATAAGCAAGATTTACTTTATATCTTTGGAAGATAATATCAAAATTTATTAAAATTTTAATTTTGAATATGTGTTTTGGAAACATATTTATTTTTAAATGTTTTACGTTATCATAGTCGGTGTCTTTTTTATATTTTTCTTTTTTAATTAATCTAGGTTTTTAATTTTTTTCTTCTGTGTTTTTTAATATCCTATGTAATGTTCATATGCAACGCATATCTATGGTTATCTTCAAATTCTTGAAGATCTTAAGCAAGAATGAGTAATTATTACAGTTTTACAAAGTTTGTTTTATTTTATGTTGTTTGAATTTTTTGTAATCTGGAATGTTTAAAAATAATTATAAAATTAGAGATGTTATTATTCATAATGATTGTAAGTAAAATATTTTTAAGCAAGAATCAAATATTGTTATCATGCAAAAGTATATGAATTAATTGCTTTTAATTTTGATTAATTTGACTTTAAAGCGCTCTGAGAATTAAAATGTAATTCATATTAATGAGATAATTAATTACATATTAATTTTCTTTAATTCTAATAAATTATTTAATTAATTTTCAGTCGATTAATTGTTTTTATTTATTTCCTTTTACCATTGACATTTAGGATAAAACTCTATTAGGGAACGTCACATGAAGTGTTATGTGAGTAAATAATTGCAATTTAAAGATAAGGTTATTCATTATGGTTATAAGTGAACTATTTTTAAATAGAATCATATCAAATATTATCACCATGCAATAAATAAAAGAAATTAATTGATTTTAATTTTGATCAATTTGTAATCCAACATAATTTGAGAATTATATTGTAATCCAATTTAATAAGAGGATTAATTTCATAGCAAATACCTTTGACTCTAATCGATTATGGAATTAATATGCAATCAATTTTTATCTATTTTCTTTTATCAGCAATCAACAAAATATAACATACATAACTCAATAAGGAAACAGTGTTAACAAATGTTTCATCGATATGAGAAATATTCGTATCCAATAGTAACATACAAGCTTATTTCCTACTTTTAAAAAATACATTGCTTGCCTTCGATAAGATTAGTAAAATAATCAAATTTTATAGAATAAATATAGTTACAAATAATTTTCTTCAATAAAAACTTATCGACTAATATTGTGGTAAAATTTGCTTACACGTTAAGGACAACGGGATATTTTTGACATTTTCTTATCACTAAAGGTTAACAATATTTATTTAATATATTTTAAAATGCAATTATAATTTTTTTCATACATGCGTAACAATTCAATTTTTTATAAATATATATTTTATCGATGTTGGATGAAAAAACCAAAAATATTACAAGTATCTATAATGAAATATAATCACATGATATTTTAATAGCTAGCTTTATTGATTATATTTTCATATAACATTCGGCCTTATAGTTATTTTCAATTCGACGACATCTAAAGTATCTTATATGTAACCATTCTCTTTGTGAGAATTATTTTGCTTTGTATTATGCTAAATTTTATATTATTTTAGTTGTTATTTGGTGGTATGATTATTTAAAGCAAATGATAGAATTATTTAGCCGTTTCAGAAATTAGACTACTTTTGTCCTCGATTGGTAGCTTATCTGGTCATGACATTAGAGATAATAATGAGTGCAAGGATCGATTGCCATTGACAACATTAAGTCAATTTGTCAATTACCCAAAGTGAAGGGACTTTCTACTGCACTTGCTTGAATGTTTATGAAGTCGTCTATTTTACTTAAGTGTTCAAAATAATGCAGTACACGATATTTATTATTTATATTTTTCACATTATAATATGCTTTGTCAATTAAAAATACAATCTTTGAAGCCTCTAAAATATTTTTCTAATTCAGTTAGTATCAATAAGTGTATTAGTGCAAATGTTAGACTATCGTTTATTTAAACTAGTTTTGAAACACTGTATCACGCTTATCATGGTTGCTTTATTCCATATATGGAATACTATTATCATACCAAAAATGTACATTGT
Organism: Allium cepa; assembly: GCA_030765085.1. Classification (NCBI taxonomy): domain Eukaryota; kingdom Viridiplantae; phylum Streptophyta; class Magnoliopsida; order Asparagales; family Amaryllidaceae; genus Allium; species Allium cepa. The sequence continues at coordinate 612,961,695 of CM060934.1, forward strand.
TTAACTTATATTCTATATAAGATGAACCCCTGTTGGACATATGTGATTAAATTAATTGGCATGCTTAGTAATGTAATGCTACTAAGTACGAAATAGTTGACATACGATGTTACCGTTTTTGAGTAAATTCATTATTCTCTAAAATAATTGATATACTATGTGTATTTTAAGATTACTTAAGCAAATTCATTGATAGACATTTTCCATTGGTGTTTAAGAAATAATTCAATCTAAATAAATTCAAGCCATAAATTTACACTTTCATCTTCATATGACTAAAATAAAAAAATATCACTAAATTAATTGGTGAATCCTGTGTATGTAGCATGAGTTTACACCAGTTTATAGTTATTTGTGAAATCATTGTTGTGTAAAATAATTTGTCTAACAAAAAATCCCTGTCTCAACTGCATCTCCAATGCTTTCTTACATCTGGTTTATATTGTAGAATACATCAACATATCTTAGATTTGAACCTTCACTTATTTAGTAAGTTTCGCATTGCCATAAACTATTGTTATTCCAGATCTAATCGTAAAAGCATTACTCTATCTATGACAACATATATGTACTATAATTTTACAGCAGCACAAATATCAATCAATTGAAATGCATGGAATATAATGACTATAGAGAAAGGAGAGCATGCTTTGATTGTAAGTTTAAACTTTTTAAAAACTTGGTTCACTATCTAATATTATTCTTGCTTTACTTAATTCAAATCACTCTTTCTTGTCTTTTCTTTGTTTCAATCCTCTTATAAAATTGATGCATTCGATTAGATGATGTAGCATGTTTAGCTAACTTGGATATTCATGTTAATAGATGTATGCAATGAACTAAGCCGGATCCACCATCAGGAAATGTTTGTCTATTCATTTACTGTAAAACTCTACCTTTTAGCTTCACGATATTACAAATAAGTATAACCTTGCTTGCATTGCCTTAGTTAGATAGAAAAAAAATCCTTACACATATGTTTTACATTGTATATTCCGCAAGTACTCTAAGGTGATGATAAAAGATATTTTTTGTATCATTTTTCATATTATCAACATCGTTCATTTGTTCTCGTGCATGCATTGATCTTGTCTGGTGTAACGAAAGGGGTTTTTCGACCCTCGAAAGTCGACATCAATATGTTCACTATATAGAATGCCGTGCAATCAAATGTCGTAAATACCAGTTCATTTGGGGTAAAGAAGAAAAAGGTAGAAGAAGAAAAATACAGAAAACAACAACATAGAATCTGACAATCGCTACGAAACAAAATATAATACATAATAACAGATTTTATACATAAGAATCTATAACTGTTTATTACTTACAACCATCAGAGCACAACAACCATCAGAGCACAACAGTCAATACATTGATCTGTGAAGTTATAATAACTTGTCCTGGTATACATAACTCACAATGCGAAAATAACCATGTACGTGATATACGTCTGAACTCCTCCAGCTCGTCTCCTGAGCTCCACAGCATTCTAATCTGAATCTGTAATACTCGATTTGTTCCGAGCATTATAATAAAATAACACACGATTCAGTCTGGAAAACCAACATGAGAAAACACATTCAATTTGAATTATTACTATTATTTTCAAAATCGTTTGAACAACAAAGGTATCTCGTAGGACCACATCACACATAAATACAACGGGTTTTTACCTTATGATAACCAAAACATTTTTATCAAAAGCATTTTATATTATAATAGTCTAAATCAAGTAAATAGAAAATAGCTAAAATGCTTGCATCTCATTTTTCAGCATAGTTGGGCATAATCAAAATCACACGACGCTTATTGGGGAATGAATTCCATGCAATGACTAGGCATTAGGGTACCACCTATCACGATACACATCTAGAATAATGTACCGAGGACCTTGTCGGGATCCCCTGCAACACAAGATCGGCTTTATCCCTAACCTGGATAGAACGGGATATGTTATCACTCGGGTGTTCCCACCCTTATCGAGAGCTCTTTCGCATGCAACCGTATCCATAATATATAATATATTCGAGGGTATATAGAAAGGTGATAACATACCCTAATTGGGTATGACCCGCTTAGCCTTACTGCATATCCCTTGTTTTTCAGCCATTTTGATTGATGAGGCTAGCGGCTACAATTACCTTTCAAGAATAATTTCACTTAGAATGCTCTCGTCCTCCAATAACAATATTATGATAACATTCATCCATGCAAGTTGTCCTCGGTCTGGACAAATCGGATCATCGTCTTCTCTGTCTTTACAATATCCATTTGTAACGTTCAAACCGGATCGAAGTGGTTTTTCAGATAATTAAATTCTATCCTGTTCTCTTCGAAACAATTAACGAAATTGACCAATATTTATGGTCGGTTATTTAACTATCAATATAACATCCATAAGAAGTCATTAGGCCTTATTGTAATTTTTTTTCCAATTTTTTTTCAAAATATCTTTACAAAGATATACATTCATCTCTTTCAATATTTCAATATTCGAAAACAATTTCAAACATTTATATCCATAATAGGATAATTTCAAACCATCTCAACACTTAGAAAATATTTTCTTCCAATTCCATTTATAATTCGATGCTTTGAAATTATTTCTATAATAATAACCTCGCAGTTGAAATATTTCAAATCCATCCAGTCCAACACTTAGAAAGTATCCTTAAGTATAACTTTCCAAAACCATTTTTTTTCCAATACTTAGAAAATATTTCATTTATTTCCTATTTGCTCAAATCCTTTACAGTTCATCTGTAAATTCCTTATCTCACTTTTAACAAATTTTATAAGTTCAGGAATCCATTAATAATCTTTAATATTTCCGAAGTCAAATATACTTGCTTATAATTCCAATTTCCTTTTCTACCTCTTCTATGAATTCTATTTTATTTTTGAAGTTCTCTTTTATTTAACTACTTCGAAAATTTACTTACTTTTTCCCTAACTCTATCTTGAGAATTCTCTTATAAATCCCATATACAAAATAACCCCTTTTCCAAATTTTCGAGAAGATTTACAAATAAATTTTAAAACATTCAAAACTCTCTCTATATATAATAAGTATTTAAAGGAATAATAATAATTTATTTTAAGCGATGTTCTAATAATTATCAAAAACATTGAAACACTTTTATAACATCACTTTTCAAAGCTGATTTTTAAGGTTTAGGATTTATTAAAATAAAAGTTAAATATTTGAAAAATCCACTTATCGAATTATTTAAATCTTAACTAGTTTTAAAATTTCATAGTTCAATAAATAAAATTTCCCTTTTGAAAACAAATATTACTTCTTAAATTATAAAAATATAATTTTTTAAAATCCAATAACCAATTCAATTTATAAATTCATCTCGATTTCCATCATATCGCTTCCATTTCGATCTCCTTAACCATTTCCACTTGAAAAATAGTATCCATTATTTTTCTCTCACCCTATTTCCGTATTCAACTATAAATTCTCCATGTAAATTTATATTTCTAATTTATCATCTGATATCAATTTCTTTATCTATAAACATCGTTTATAAATTTTTATAACTCCTTTGAGTTTCACTAAAAATAACCTCATTTATAAAATTCAATTTTATAATTTCAATTCCTTATAAATTCCATTTATTTTTGCCAATCTATTTTTATCATCGGTTTCAACTTCTTTCCATATTCTTTCCCGAATATCATTTTAAAATCCAGTCTTAAAAACCCCTTTATATAATTTATTTTAAAATGTCTATTTAAAATATTTTCCCTCCATTATTTAGTCGATCAAAAACCAATTATTGCTTATTTAAATCAATCTCTTTTAAATAATGCAAATTTCGATATACATATTTTTATATTAAAAATCTCGTTTTCATTTCTTAAAGTTCAAAATAATATTTATTGTATTTAATATACCAAAGTTAATTCCCATGCTATTATAACATTTAAAAATTTACAACACACAATAATCCAATAGATTATTCAATCACTTCACGTATTTTTATATATATGAAAACACCAAATATATTTGAGGAATCCAGCTGGATCCCTCCAACCTGTTTCCCTGCATCCACAGATGTTAGATAATACAAAATACCTATCCCACTTCGAGGGGGATATCGTGGTATGTAGGGTCATCCGCTATTATGCGGGCCGCATAGTCTCATCCGCTAAAAATATGCGGGAATATCAATCCAGCTGCTAATATATACACACACACACACATATACATATATTATATAATCATCCAACAGATAATTAAATTTATCAATACAATCAAGCATCCAATAATTAAATTTAAACTTTAAATTTAAATTTGACAATCCAAATGAGTGAGAAATTCCCACCTTGATATTTATTTTGCAATCTGATCCAAACCTGACTTGTTTCTTCACGATTTTAGACCTCGTGTAAACGTCATGCAGTTTATTAACATTTGAAATAATAAAACAATTAATTACTATTTAATAAATTTAAATTAACTAATTATAGGCAGTACTTACCTTCATGTCTTCTCTTCCCAGGCTGCAATGCACGCAACTTTTTTTTATGCACATGTATACACGCGACTAGAAACCCTCGACCACCACCTTCCAACGCCGGCGCCTCCAGAGTTTGCCTATCCTCTCATTACCACAGCAGCAACACAGCCTTCCCCCTTCCGATTGCCGATCCTCTCTAATCGACGCCATCGCCTGACTCACAGCCACGAACCGCCTTGCCGCCTCGAAACCTACAGCTCCGCCATCGAACATCCAGAATCGCAACTTCGACACTGCACGATATCCCATGCTAACCACGTGCCAACCGAGCTCGATTGCCTTTCGTCTTCGATCGCGACTATGTCCCCTTCCCTCAACTTCGACGTCGACCTCGCAAACCACGGCAGTACAACCTCGCTACCTCCCATCGAAATCATGACTCATTCGTGATTTGAATCGCACGATTGTTTGTTTTTATTGTGAGGAATGAATTTTTTTGATTTCATTTTTTTTTGAACTGAAGGGTAATAAAAAAATGCATGGATTTTGAAATAGGGAAAAGAGGGATTTCGTTTTAAATTGCCTTCGTATTTTTCTCTCTTTTCTATATGGTTGCATGAAATATAAAGGTGAGGAGAATGTGATGTTGGCGTGTAGGAGAGAGGCTACAGTGACTAAGGTGAAGGAGAAAAGGGGTGATGGAAATATTGTCAATCAAATGAATATATATATATATATATATATATATATATATATTAAAATCGTCTTGATTTCATAATTGAAATCTCAAACCCCCATCGAGGCGTGAGGCTAGGTGTTTAGAATGTTATACCCCTATTCCGAACGTAATGGAAAAGGTTTCGAGTGCTAATTTGATTGTATGGAAAAAATAGCTTTTTTCTTGAACTCAATTATTATATTGAATTTCGATATTAATTTTAACGCGTTTATATCTCGTATGATCAAATGATGACTCCAAACACTATGAAATTTGGAATCCGATAATAGTACACTATCACAGATCCAATGGAAATGGTATTTATCGAATCCCAAGACTGTGCCCTGGATCGCTATTTTAATGCGTCAATTAAATTGATGATTCCAAAAACTTTACGAAATCACTTGAAGTTTCTATTTTAAAACCTTAGTAACTAAATTATATTTCAAAATCCAATATTTAAACCAGTTAAATATTAAAAATTAAATGATAGAAAAACCTAGATCTTTACATTCCTCCCTCTTAAAAGAATTTCGTCCCCGAAATTGCTAAGGTAGAAAAATGATCCAAATCCATTAACTTGACAAAACCCACTTAGTTAAAACTTAACATTCACTTTTCTAAACCCTTTAGGTTCATCCAAATATTTAGTTTCCACTTCTGATTCAAAACCCCTTTTTCTTCTTTCTTCAATTTCAAATCAAAAATCCAACCTTTTAAGTTAACAAATTTTTTCAAATTTTTTTCTAACACCCTAAATTTCAAAAAATAATTGGCAGTGTTTCTCTTGTGCGAAGAGCCTTTTGCAATATGACAAGAGAGATAAAAAATTTTATACATCGACCCACACAGTCAGAAAACTAAATATATATCAATATTTTATATTTTTGCTGTATTTAATTCGAAAACGTCCTTATATTAGCTTTTTAAGCAAGCGGCTTTTTTAATATGCAATTACGCAACCCAACTCTAGCCCAACCAGCTCCGGGTACTTATACTTACTCAATTAAACCAGGTAAGTATCAAAATATGAAAATCAATAATATTTCACTTATTTAACAACTTCAACACATAATTTTCATAGCAATGTGCTAAGCAAAGATTTATAAGCAACTTAAGGTTCTGTTTCTAATTTAATTACTTTCAATCGATCCATATATCAAATGATTTACAACCCAATAATTTGCATTCAACTCATATTTATACCAAACAATTTCATATCCATTTCAAATTGATTAAAAATCAATTTGTTCACTTCCTATTAATTTATAAAATTTCATTTACTTTCATTTACATCAAATGGCAATTTTTTCTATGCAAATTCGGCGATATTATTTTAATCGAATAATCACTAAAGCTTATAGCTATTTTAAATTGATTTCCAAATCAATTTATATTTAATTCTATTCTAATTAAAATTCAATCCATTCATATCCACATTATTTTCAATCCATTTTATTAAGCTCGGAACCATTCCATGTTATTTACTTATGCATTATGGTTTTATTTGAACCATGCTTTGATCCTAAAATAATTTGCTTAAGTTGATTCTTTTATCTCCAATTAATTCAATTCTATAACTTAAGTTTATTTTCCCTTATCATCAAATTCCGATTCAAATTCTAGATTGATCCTCATCCAATTAAATTCCATCCTGTTTACTAATTTATTTAATCAATTCCTTCATTTAATCCACTTTTAAATTCCAATTTCATACTCGAATTCATTATCAAAGTCATTTAAAATAATATTCAAGGCCATATTCAACTTATTTACACTCATATTGAATTTATTTATAACTCAATCCATTTTATTTCAATCCAATTTTATTTTATTCGATCCCATTCAACATATATTCAATTAGCTTATATTTAAGTCGAATTTTATTTGTTACTCAAGTTCCATATTCAACTTCAGTTTCAGTCCATAATCCATTTTATTTAATAAAGTTAAATTCCCTTCCCATATTCAATTAACTAATTAATTTATCTAATTAGTTCATTTCTATTTTAATTTACTTGAGTTCAGATCCATTTTATAATTCAAGTTTGGATTTTATTTGTTTACTTTAAAATATCATACCATTTTATTTTGGTTGTTCTATTCTATTTTTCGAATTTAATGAGCTACAAAACTTATTTTTCACATTTCCATCAACTTTATACCCGAGTATATTCATATTTTATTTTTAACTCAAGATTATACATATATTTATAGCCTAAGTATGTTTTTATTCCATTAATGTCAATTTTATAAGCTATATAAACTTATTTATTCACATTTCTAGAATTTTCCCTTTAAATTTTATTCCATTATCTCGTCACTTTGTAATTCAAACTCTATACACAATTTAACTCAGTAACATTTCGAATTCCAATTCAAATTTTTATTTAACTTAACTCGAGTTAAATTCCAATTCATATAATTAATTTTCCACATTTTCATAAATTCTTTATTTGAGTTGATTCCATTTCTAATTTTATAACTTATAGTCACATAATGATTTCACAACTCAACTTTATATTCAATATCTTCCATTTTATTCAATTCATTCAATTATTAATATTTATTTCAATTTACATTAATAGTTCTTTTCATTTATACATATACAATTTCTTTTCATTCAATTAATTCACATCTCAATTTAATTAGTCCACTTCACTAATTTATTCCATTCAAATCAATTTTATTATAAAATTATTCTAATTGGCTTAAGCTGAATTCCATTCAACTTCATATTTCAATTTTTAGATTTCTTTTCTTACCTATGCCATTTTCCAAATTATAAGTTCAAAAACTTCTTATATATTGCTTTCCCACGTCATTTAGATGAAATTCCATAATCTATACATCCGGATTTATTTTTAAATCCTTTTGAAATCACACAAATACATATCTCTCTGTTTCAACAAAACATTTCCCTGAAATTTTTAAACTCAAACTTGGTTTTACCCAAAAAAATTCCATTCAAAATTTTTAAATAAAACTTGTTTGCCCAACAAATCTGAAACCAATCAATTTCGGCAACAATCTGTCACTTAGAAACTCGAAAATGAACATTGATGATGCTGCAGTCATCACCGGAATTATTTTCCAACGACTATAGTGAGTTCAGTGCCAGTCCTTTTAAATTCATTTAAAACCATTTTTCTATTCAAAAATATCCCAAAATAATAATACTATTATTGACTTTCAAACACTTTGGAAAATATTTCCAAAAATCTCCAGGATTTAATTCTTTTCAATTTCTGGTTTGAATAAGCTTTCTGTTTTAACCCATTTGTATTATTCATTCTTATACAATTTTATTTTAGTTTTTATAAAATATTTCTAATTTTATAATCTTGTTAGATTATAATATTATCAACCAAACACTACAATATGCTATAATAATTTTAGAAAATTATTTCTTTGATATCAAAATATGGTTTGGGTAAAATTATTTACTTACCCACTTTTTGAAACAATATTGTGTCAGTTTTCCCAATTTAAGAGTTTAGAAATCCCTATCGTTGCCATTGTCAAGACCGCACCGACCAAAAATTTATAAGCACTCAACCGATAAGTCAACACAATATAAAATAATTTATATTCACTAACAAATACGCGCTCATATCTATTAATACACTCAAACTTATTCTAGGGTACTACTGACCCTATCTCTAATGAGTAATTCCCACCAAAGCCAAGGTTCTCACTTAGCCTTCAGCTCTAATACTAACTTTAACGGATGGGGATTTTGGACCATCGAAAATCCACATCAATACGTTCATTGTATAGAATGCCGAGTAATAGAATGCCGGAAATACCAGTTCATTAGGGGCGAAGAAGAAAAAAGGTAGAAGAAGAAAAAGACAGAAAACAACAACACAGAATCTCACAATCGCAGCGGAACAAAATACAATATATAATAACAAAATTTATACAAAATAATTTGTAGTTGTTTATTACTTACAACCATCAGAGTACAACAATCAATACATCGATCTGGGCAGTTATAATAACTTGTCCTGATATACATAACTCACACAGCGGAAATAACCAAGTACATGATATACATCTGAACTCCTCCAGCTCATCTCCTGAGCTCCATAGCATTCTAACCTGAATCTATAATACTCGGTCTGACCCGAGCATTATAATAAAATAACACCCAAGTCAGTATGAAAAACCAGCATGAGAAAACACACTCAATTTGAGTTATTACTATTATTTTCAAAATCCTTTGAAAAACAATGGTATCTCGTAAGACCGCTTCACACATAAACACGACGGGTTTGTACCTTACGATAACCAAAATATTTTTATCAAAATCGTTTGATATTATAATAGTGTCTAACTCAAGTAAATAGAAAATACATGAAATGCTTGCATCTCATGTTTCAGCATAGTTGGCATACTCAAAACCGTACAACGCTTATTGGGGAATGGATTCCATACAATGACTAGGCACTGGGGTACCACCTATCACGGTACATATTTAGAAAAAATGTACCGAGGACCTCGCCGGGATCTCCTATAACACAAGACCGGCCCTATCCCTAACTTGGATAGAAACGAATATGTTATCACCTAGGTTTTCCCATCCTTATCGAGAGCTCTTTCGCATGCAACCGTATCCATAATCCGAGGGTATCTAGAAAGGTGATAACATACCTTAATTGGGTATGACCACTTAGCCTTGCTGTATATCCCTTGATTTTCAGCCATTTTGGTTGATGAGGCTAGAGCTACGATTACCTTTCAAGAATAATTTCACTTAGAATGCTCATCGTCCTCCAATGACGATGTTCTGATAGCATACATCCATGTAAGTTGTCTTGGTTCTGGACAAATCGAATCATTGTCTTCTCTGTCTTTACAGTATCGTTTCGTAATGCTCGAACCAGATCGAAGTGGTTTTTCGGATAATTAAATTCGATCCCGGTCTCTTCGAAACGATTAATGAAATTGACCAATATTGATAGTCGGTTATTTAACTATCGATATAACATCTATAAGCAGTCATCAGGCCTTATTATAATTTTTTTTCCAATTTTTTTTCAAAATATCTTTACAAAGGTATACATTCATCTCTTTCAATATTTCAATATTCGAAAAAAATCTCAAATATCTATATCCATAACAGGATAATTTCAAATCATCTCAACACTTAGAAATATTTTCTTCCATTCCATTTATTATTCGATAATTTGAAATTATTTCTATAATAATAACATCGTAGTTAAAATATTTCAAATCCATCTAGTGCAACACTTAGAAAGTATCCTTAAGTATAACTTTCCAAAACCATTTTTTTCCAATACTTAGAAAATATTTCATTTATTTCCTATTTGTTCAAATCCTTTACAATTCATCTGTAAATTCCTTATCTCACTTCTAACAAATTTTATAAGGTCTGGAATCCATTAATAATCTTTAATATTTCCAAAGTTAAATATACTTGCTTTTAATTCCAATTTCCTTTTCTACTTCTTCTATGAATTCTATTTCATTTTTCGAAGTTCCTTTTATTTAACTACTTCGGAAATTTTCTTAACTTTCCCCAACTCTACCTTGACAATTCTCTTATAAATCCCATATACAGAATGACCCCATTTCCAAATTTTCGAGAAGATTTATAAATAAATTTCAAAACATTTCAAAATTATATATATATAATAAGTATTTAAAGGAATAATAATAATTTATTTTAAGTCATATTCAATTATCTAAAACAATGAAACACTTTTATAACATCACTTTTCAAAGCTAATTTTAAAGTCTAAGATTTATTAAAATAAAGTTAAATATTTGAAAAATCCACTTACCAAATTATTAAAAGCTTAACCAGTTCTAAAATTTCATAGTTCAATAAATAAAATATCCCTTTTTAAATCAAACTTAACTTCTTAAATTTTAAAAATATTTTTTTTTAAATCCAATAACCAATTCAATTTATAAATTCCTCTCGATTTCCATCACATGGCTTCCATTTCGATCTCTTTAACCCCTTCCACTTGAAAAATAGTATCCATTATTTTTCTCTTACCCTATTTCCGTATGCAAATATAAATTCTCCCTGTAAATTCATATTTCCAATTTATCATCTAATATCAATTTCCTTTATCTATAAACATCCTTGATAAATTTTTATAACTCCTTTGAGTTTCACTAGAAATAACCTCATTTATAAAATTCCATTTTATAATTTCAATTCCTTATAAATTCCATTTATTTTTGCCGATCTCTTTATAACATCGATTTCAACTTCTTTCCATATTCTTTCCCGAATATCATTTTAAAATCCAGTCTTAAAAATCCCTTTATATAATGTATTTTAAATCTTTATTTGAAATATTTTTCCCTATTATTTAGTTCGATCAAAACCAATTATTGCTTATTCAAATCAATCTCTTTTGAATAATCCAAATTTCGATATACATATTTTATATAAAAAATCTCCTTTTGATTTCTTAAAATTCAAAATAATATTTATGGTATTTAATACACCAAAGTTAATTCCTATGCTATTATAACATTTAAAAATTTACAACACATAATAATGCAACAGATTATTCAATCACATTATATATTTTTATATCTATATACAAAAACACCAAATATATTTGAGGAATCCAGTTGGATCCCTCCAACATATTTCCCTGCTTCCATAGATGTTAGCAATATAAAATACCAATCCAACTTCGAGGGGGATATCGTGGTATATAGAGTCATCCGCTATTATGCAGGGCACATATGGTCTCATCCGCTAAAAATGTGTGGGAATATCAATCAAACAACTAATATATATATAAATATATTACTATATATTGTATAATCATCCAATAGATATTTAAAATTTATCAATCCAATCAAACATCCAATAATTAAATTTGAACTTTTAAATTTAAATTTGGCAATCCTAAAGAGTGAGAAATTCTCACCTTGTTTTTCATTTTGCAATCCGATCCAACCCGATTTGTTTCTTCATAATTTTAGACCTCGTATAAACATCATACAGTTTATTAACATTTGAAATAATCGAACAACTAATTACTATTTAATAAATTTAAATTGACTAATTATAGGCATTGATTACCTTCATGTCTTCTCTGCTCAGGCTGTAATGCATGCAACCTTTTGTATACACATATATGCACACACGACTGGAAACCCTCGACTGCCACCTTCCAACGCCGGCGCCTCCACAGTTCGTCTATCCTCTCATTACCACAACGGTAGCACATGAAAGTTACTGTGCAGATCGTGCAATATGGAATTATATTAAACAAGTGCGGAAATAAACTATAGTAATGTAAAGTAAATAAAACAAGCACACCAGGAATTTTTATACTGGTTCAAACTTCCCGTTCTACATCCAGTCCCAGACTCCTTTCTAGAATTTCACTAACAACAATCCTCACTTAACCCGGAGGAATAGGTTTATACAACCCTTGAACAGATGAACAAGGGACCTGAGCAGCAGAATAGGATTTCGCCTCAACAGCCGAAGAGGTCTTTCTGCCTGAACAACCGAACAGGACTTCTACTATATACAGAAAGCTTTGTTGACTAATATGTTCTTGATAACACAAATATGTCTTGAAGTACACCCTTCCTATAATCAAATCCTCAAGAGTATTTTGTGTGTGTATTGATTGAAAGGAAGTAAATCACTTAGAATCAAAGATTATATGTATTAACTCAAAGATTCAAGCGATACAAAGTTTGTGAATGCTTTGAATATAGAGAAAAAAATCGATTAAGAGAGCAAAGTAAAAATTCGGTAAATGTGATGAGAATCAAAGCATGTTTATATAGAGGATATAGGGATGCAATCGTTCATGAAAGATCTCAATCAAAGGTTGCATCTATTCCTATTGAAATTGGATTGAAACCCCTTCATGAAAGAAGGTGTCTTTTCAGTAAAATAGCCGTTATTTACCGTTCAGTCAACTGACTCAGAAGTGCCAGTCGACTGAAATTCAAAACTGTGCATTTCATAGCAATTTTATGTGCACTAACACAAGTCAGTCGACTGGTTGGTATGAGTCACTCGACTGACCTGTGCTATGTTGCATAGATCAATTTAAAAATCAATATTTCAAGGTGAAATCATTTTGTGTGAGAGTATGACTTCTTAAGGGGTGATTTTAACAGTATTTGAACAGAACTAAGACTCAAAAACAATATAAATATACATACAATTGAAGTTCTCTTTGCTTGAAGTTCTATTCTCTTTTTGTCGCTATGTTTCATTATCTTGTGAGCTATGATCGTCAATGCTTGTTGATGTTCTTCGTCATGAATCAAAATCATGATTCAACATTCTCCCCCTTTTTGATTGATGACAATATATATAATTGACGATATATAATACGAGTTATAAAGAATTCGTTTTCTTTATTTTTCTCCCCCTGAATGTATGGCTCTGCAAAAAACTATTAGAAAGCATAATAATTTCTCCCCCTTTGTCATCGACAAAAAGGAATACTTAAAAATAGCCAAAAGTTCACAGAAGATCACATAAGTTCATAGCCATATAGTCACATAAACATTCTACTATAGATCACACAGTCACATAAACATTTTATGCAACAATAGTTCTTGGAAAAGTTCATAGCCATATGAATTAAAACAACCACCAAAATACCTAACCAAAAGCCATAACACAACTTACTCTTCGTCGGAATCAGAAGTATCTTCCTCCTCCGGTTGAATTGGTTTCTTTCCTTTAGCGATGTCATGAGCACTTGTGCTAGAGCTTGTGGCTTCGGAAATCGACCAAGAGAATTGTGGAGCTGGTCTTTTTCCAAGATCCAAATGCAAAGAACCGGTAGTGGAAGATGTACAAGAAATAGCCTCCCATAAAGTTGTGAAGAAACCTTTGATCTTGTTATGCTTTTTATCTATCTTATTCAAATGAAATCCAAGAATAAGTTGATTTTGTGCAAGCAAATCAATAGCCTCTGGCGAAGTTTGACCAACAGTTGGACGACGGATAACCTCTTCTTCAGGTTGATGAGTTTGAGAAGAGGATTGTTCGACAATGTGAATACCTTGTCGTCTTTGTTGTTGGGTTGCTTGTCGGTCGATCAGGGAGTTTCATTAACCTTATGGTACGAATGTTATATAAGCCGACTTTGGAGAATTCAGATTCCGGGGATCTTATACCAAAATCATTTAATAGTCGCATTATATATTCACCAAAGTAAATGACATTAGTTCTACCTTGGTTAAAACTGAGAAATTCATCCAGAAGAAGCTGAGTCCAATTAACATGCAAATTTCCCCATATAGCATATAAATCACGAAAATTTTCAGGATATACTAATTCATATGATACTGTTCGGGGGGTTATGCTTTTAAGAAGAAATTTATGCATTAATCTAGCTTTGGGTCGTAGAGACATAGATTTAACTTCAACAGCATTATCTTCGAGATATAAGTGACTTATATTGTCCCGAAGTTTCATATCGCAACCTACATCGCGAAGATTAATTCCCCCAACTCTAGTTTGAAGAAAATGGTACATTCGTTCTAGAGAAAGAAAAAAAAGAGATTCCACATACCGAAATCCAAATGCAGTTTTCTCTATTTCTAGGTGTTGGCTCTTGAAGATTCAAGTTCGCATAAAAGAGTTTAACAATTGTATGGTTGATTTTTAGGTTGGTCTTCTTGCAGTCCAAAAAAGTATCCAACCCACTTCTTTGGAAAGCTCTCGTATGCCATATGCGTTAAAATCAGGATAATGAACAAAAGAGCCTTCAAAAATACACGAATCTTGCATATTTATCCACCGTTGAATTGCTTTGTCATGGACCAACCAAGTAGCAATTTGAGAATCTATTGGAGTAGAGGAAGAAGAAGAACCTTTCTTGACATGTTTTGTTTGCCTAGGAGCCTTGGAAATTGAAAGAGAGAGGTCAAAAAATTAGAATTTGGTAATGGAGAAGTGGTGAAATTCGGAATTAGGGCTGGAGGAAAGAAGAAGAAAGGTTAAAAAGTGAAAATGTGGGGTAAAAAAAAAGGTAAGAGTAGTTTAAATGCAGAATTCTACGTTCAGTCGACTGAAATAACCGAGTCAGACGACTGAAAGTAGAACCCGAGAGTTTTTAACATACATTCAGTCGACTGACTCAGTTATTTCAGTCGACTGAGCCGAAACATATAGTTTTTACTATGAAATTTAGTTGACTAACTCAGTTTTTCCAGTTGACTGAGCTGAACCCAAGAGTTTTTACTATGAAATTCAGTCGACTAACTCAAATTTTCCAGTTGACTGAGCTGAACCCGAGAATATGTTTCGAGTCCTAATTCGATAGTATGCAGAAGATAGCTATTTTTAGACCCAATTATTATATTGAATTTCGATATTAATTTCAATGCATTTATATCTCGTACGATCAAACGATAATCCTAAATATTACGAAATTTGAAATTCGATAATAATACACTATTATAGATCCAATGGAACTGGTTTCGTCGAATTCCATGATTATGCCCCGGGTCGCTATTTTAATGCTTCAACTAAATTGACGATTCCAAAAAATTTACAAAATCACTATGTTTAAAATCTTAGTAACCAAATTATATTTCATAATCCAATATTTAAACCATTTAAATATTCAAAATCAAACGACAAAAAAATCTGGGTCCTTACATTTGGACTTCCCACACAGTAAGTTCATAAGTATGGTATAAAAGTGAATTTATTAACTTAATAATAGGTTAATATAATATTCAATTATGTCATAAACATTTGTCGCTATGCAAATTGTCCTCCACCTTTTTTATAATCTGAGGAAAGTATAATTTGTTACATTTTTAGAATAAGATGAGAGTAATAATCAAAGTAAATAAGTCCTTGCATGTATTATCTATTGGTGTTGTATGATTCAAATATATGCCTATAAGTGTTTCGGATTGAGATATAGTGTAGAGCATCGTATTAGAAAAAAGGAAAGTCAATTGAAGGAGTAGATCAAAAAATTTGGAGAAGTGAAACCGTCAAGTGGTAGTTTCAGGCACTTAGACGTTTAACTATCCTAATCAGACGTCTGAATGCTTGTAGATTTCAAACCAGAATGCTTCCAAGCATCAGACATCCGACTTGGGGAATCATACGCCTGAATCAATGTAGATTTCAACCCAAGAGTTTTGAAGTTCTACAGAAACATCTGACCCCTTAAGTCAGACATCTGAGTTTCCATATCAGCGGTTTTTTCCAGAGTCTATGCTTACTCGAATTTGTGATGGCAGTTTTTTCATTACGATTCAAGTTATTCTCTATTGATGGTGTAGATTCTTTTGATATGATCTAATGATCTAGAGTAATTAGGGATATATGTATTAGCCTTCTATTCTTCTTCTTAATCGATATTATTAGGTTTTCATCGTAGTAATTAGTAGAAACCCTAGCTCATCCAATTTGGGTTTTTTTTATTTTGAATGTTGTAAATTATAATTCTTCAATTGAGTGACTAAATAGAGAGAGTCTCCACATATTGTAAGTCTCTAATCATTGATTTCTCTTGAAATCTCTTGTAATTTCTAATTGGAATAAACGGGTTATTGAGTCTCCATGAACGTAGGATACAATTCCGAAATATATTAAATCTTTTGTGTCTCTTTTCTTTTTGTTATTTTATTTTATGATATATCATAATTGATTTTGAATTTGCATTGGTGTTTGAATCGACAATACTAGATTATAGTTAATCGCTTCCACATATTAGTGATAAATCCTTCTACAACGACCCACCTTTCTAACCCTTAGGAATGATATTTAATACATCTAGTTATTCATGTACCATTGTCCAAGCATTCGAAAGACAAGTTGTCGTAGGGTAAAATCAAAGAATGGAATATCTCACATTGGAACAGTTAATTATAATATAACGATATTGTAGTATATAAGGTTACTCTTTATCATGGAGTTATCAGAGTTACAACCAAAGTACTACCATCAGCCAAGGCAGTTATAATCACCTGCCTTCACACTTGCTGATACAAAATACACTTATATAAATAAACATAACAACATAAATAGATAGCTAGGTAAATATGGAACCTCCTACTCATCCATCGTCTTCAAAAGAGCCCAAAGTAACCTGCTACTCTTAGACTACTCAAATATAAATGAGCACCCGAGAGTTAAGGGAAAACAAACAACTCGGGTCAAACAATAAGTCCGATATGAGTAAACTCTAAACAATGGGTGGAAATAAATAACAATATGTAAGACCATGCCGCCAAATGCCGAACAGGTTTCTCCTTACAAGAACAACATCCAATCAAAAGTAAGGGTATAAATAACTAAACAATGTGATGCGCAAGACAACTCCTGATGCAATTAAGAAAGAAAGAAATTCAAGGGTTTGAATTAAAAACAAGGAAATTGAATTTTCCAACAATGACTAAGAGGGTGCACCCCCCTTACCGAAAGTATATCTCTAGACAATATACTTGAGAGAGTCATTTACTCTATGACTCTCTTGAAAATGTATAAGCCGGACCCCGCCAACCTTACCAAGAATCCGAGTATTCCACATCTATGTGCGCATACAACCAAATCTAATGTAAAGTAGATGTAAATATACCCTAATGGAAGCAACCCCACATAGCTTGACGTCCACTCGCTTTCTGGTTTTAGTCATTTCCGACAAAGGATATCAATGCTCAAATTAGCAACAAATTGTCTTAGATTGATGATACACAAAGAACATAGCAGAATTGATAGTTGATAAATCAACTATCGGGAATAATTAAAATGATCTATATGGAAATTAAATCCCATACCCTTACCACCACTTGTCAACTTCAAACTTGACTATCCCTCGGTTGAAAATGAAGCTGGACGGGTAAAGATAGTGTTACTATAAGGCTTGCCTTGAAGGCATTTTTAACCTTCAAGATAGAGATTGGCTTCCATACCTCGATGTTTAGTGCTAAGTATATGACTAAATCCTTTCCATATAAGTGATATCGTTTATGAAAATTAAATTTCTTATCTTTTCCATAACCGAATTAAACTTTTAAACATTTAAAATCGAACTCGTGCTTAGATTTTACATCACAAAAATTAACTTTAAAAAGCATTATTAAAAATGATTAATTAGCTTTAAATGTGATTAATTACTTCAAACATCCTTATTTAAAATAATTAGTTAACTTTATGTAACAACCCATACTCGACCTTCGAAAATCGACACCCGAATACATCACACGTATTCAAATGTTGCAGATTCAAACGTCGAATCTTGTTCGCCGGAGCTTATAACACTTTAAGTATAACAACACAGTGGGAGAAAAATGAATGACTATATTGATATACAACATTCGATACAACAATGATACAAATGAATACCGACATATATATCAGAGATACACAACAACAGAAAGAAAGTCTTCGACAGAAGAACACCAATATTAACTTCAATAGAAAGAGAGAGCTAGAGAATCCAATATTGCATCTCCATAGTCAAAGCTCCAAACCACAAGCTCGAACCCCCATCACGTGGTATTAAGCAAGGTCAGACATCGATGCGATCGCCAAGGTCCAAAGACTGGATGCCATCAAATCTACACCTACTATTTGATTATCTAAAAATCCCAACTCTAGGCAGCCCGTATGGAAAATTGTGGACACCCAGAGTTTAGAAAGGGAACAATAAACTCCAGGTCAGTCATTGGACTGGTGTAAGCAAAAAATAGTTTTATTTGAAACAAAACAGCAAAAGAATTCAAATTTTAAATCCGCAATGCTTTATGGAAAATGAAACTACCATAAGGCCTCCCGCCACACACACAATGCAAAGCAGAATTGGAGGAGATTTCTCCTTATGATAGTCAAACATGCTTGATACGTAAAATCCTTTTGATATTACTATTAGTACAGAAAACATTTCGAAAATATAATATCAATCTTAGCCAGCATAGACATTTCATACTATGCCTACTATAGCTACCATCTAAACAGTGGGTCACCACCATAAGTAAATGGCAGGTTATAAAACTAAAACTGTACTAAGCGTGTATTGGTGATTGGATTTTCAACAAATGGTCAGGCAAAGGAACCTCCTGGGCCATATGGGTATGCCTCTGGAGGGATGCCCCGAGAACTTAACCAGGTCTCTGCCAACACAAGGTCTGATTACCTCTATAACTTGGTAACTACTACATGAATATGCCATTCCCCGGTCATTACCGACCTTTATCCGAGAGCTCTCAACCACAAAGCAACAACCACAAAGTAATAAATTTGCAGTAATCACATAGGTTAAATATCTGGGCTCCATACCATGATACCACCCTTTTCCAGAAGGAAATGGACATACCCTAAAGGGCGTGACCCTCATAACCTTGCTGCATTCTTCCTATTTCGACCATATCCAGGTTGTGAGGTCCGATGAGGTCTCGTCCACAAAGCTACGCTTTACACAAAAGCCATGTTTCGATCAACACATGATCAACAGCACTTCGTATGTCACATTACCAAATTGGGAATGTATCACTAGTAACTATCAATTACATAACCTATGAGTTCGTACGTCTCAGAGAAGGGTGTTAAGCTAAGAGAATAAATTCTCCACCACCAAACAGAAATGTATATGATAGAAACTAGTTTTACATCTCAAAGTGTAATGTCAAACATACATCCATAGAAGTCTGTTTCGAGTTCGAACAGAACCGAAGACACTTCACAAAGAAGCCCTTGCAATCTGGGTATTCACAATCCCGATCGGACTCCCCATCACATATGGAGATCTCTATACCATAGCTACTTGGTGCATAGTCATTCGACTGCCAATCCTTTCGTTCTCAAAAATACCCGGCCTTCACCACTGGTCTTCAAATGCTATCCATTTTGTCATATCATTATTCGAAATGGGTTATATGACACAAAGTCCTCTTTCGGCTAAACCGAATAATGAGCGCAATATTTAAAAACATATGGATATAGTGGGATCTTAGTTAAGTCAAAACTTAAAGTCCAAAACCTTTCTTTTGAATGGTTTTAAAACAAATTTCCACTTTCGATCTTTTAAACAAAAAGATTCACTTCGCAAAGTTCACCATCTTTCATAAGGATTCATTTATAGTTTCCAAAACTATTCCAATTCCAAATCTTTTATACAAAAGATACACCTTTAAGATCCACTTCAACTTGAAAACAAAGTTCACCAATTTTTCACAAAGATTCATCTATAGCTTTCAAAACAATTCCATTTCAAAATTTTGAATCCCCTTTCAACAAATACTGGGGATCCTTTCTTTATTTGAAAGCTATTATTATTTGAAATACATTTTGTTTTGAAAAAATCTGATCAAATATACACAAATTATAGCCTTCAAAAGTATAAACCAGAGAATCAACGAACTGCCATATTATTGGCAAGTTCTAATTTAAGTTAAATTCAAATTCCCAAATCAATTTATTTAAAATAGTTTAAACCCATATATAACATTGTATAACTTGTATACACTTTTCAAACCATAATTTCCAAAATAATTTCAAATAATATTTAAGAAGATATAATATATTCAAAACCAAATTTCAATTTCAAAACTTCCCTTTCAAAGGCTTTTCATATTTAATTCAATTCCATTTACAAAACCATTTAGATTCAAACTTCAATTTTTAAACAAAATAAATTTAGATTTCAAAATATCTATGACTTAACCGATTTCCTCGTGAAATCCATATTTGTGTGTATATAGTGTAGTCCAGGGGTTTTACACAGTAGTGCAACATCATCAATAGTCACAATCCAAACACAGCAATATCGATAAGCGGTATAATCCTATAACGCTTATCTTCATTCACAGATTCACAGATAAATATGTAAATTCAACGCAGATAAATAAAGTACATTCATCACAACTCAAATCCAAATAATTCATATCACAAAGCATCACACATCAGGGATATCAAACAATTCAGGCATTCAATAAAATCCAAACATTCATAAGTAAGATCAATTTGTCATCTAATTAATTTAAATCGGATTACTTACTTATGAATAAATTATTAATCTTGGTTAATTAACATTAATTAATCACAAACCATTATAATTAATTATCCTTTAATCATTTAATAATTAATGTTTAATTAATAAATTAATTAATCATTAATTAATCAACCTTAATTAATAAAATAGCAATCATCCATTAATCACTAAATAGTTAACCTTTAATTAATAAATTAATTAACCTTAATTAATAAACTAATTAACCTTTAATCATTAAATAATTAACCCTTAATCACTAATTAATTATCCTTAATTGATTATATTAATTAATTAACCCTTAATTAATTACCATTAAATTAACTATCCTTAATTAATTATAATAAGTGATTATCCCTAATCACTTAATCAACTTTAACCATTAATTAATTACTTTTGATTAAGTAATTATCTTTAAGTAATTAATTACCCTTAATTACTTACATTAATTAATCTAGATTAATTAACTATCCTTAATTAATCACATTAATTAATCACATGGGTTAGTTCTCCTTTAGTTAATCACTTTAATTAATTAACCATTAATTAATTACGTTAATTAATCACCCTAATTAATTCCATTACGTAATTAATCTTCAATTACTTTCATTAACAAATTAACCCTTTATTTAATTACATTAAATAATTATTCATTAATCAATCACCTTGATTAATTAAGTAATTAACTATTACTTAAACTTTAATTAATCCTATTCAATAATTGATTATCCTTGAGTCACCAATAAATGATCCTTAATAAATCAAGAACTTAATTTAGTAAAGATAAACCCCTTTCCTCTATTAATTATTTAATTACATCTTTATTAAATTACATATGGAAACATTTAACCAATTAATTATAAAATTGCCTAATATATAATTATTTTAAAACAAAACAAATTTAAACATTTGAATTTAGAATTAAATCCTTGAAATATTTGTTTAAACTTGTTTTAATAAATTACTTTAGAAATTTGGTTATCATTTATAAAATTTAAAAACCTGGTATATCTTTTCCTTTCAAATTTTAAGACCTGAAACTTAAAAATAAAAACCCGAGCCAAGCACTTCATCTCCGAGCTAATACCCGAGCAAAATCTCCTGCTCTAAATCCTTCGAGCCAACACCCATATGACTTCGAGTTCAACCCCAAGGTCAATGTTTCTTCCCCAACTTACAACTACATCAGATACAATCACTCACGCGTGCACGTGCACGATCAAACTGGCCACCTCCGATCAACCACCACACCATCCGCAAGTCACCGGTAACCTTCCCAAAGCATCCGCTCACCCAGAATATGGGTATGATCTCGAAATCAAATTCGAGCCCATTAGAACACCACCTGGAAAAATTCGATCATCAACAACCACCACATGCGGACCCTCCTAACCACCAGAGATCATGCCATCCATACCAAAGATGCGTCACGTCCTCCTCACAATGTTCCCCCACTTGCGATCGCCTCTAGATCATCCATGATGACGCAAATGCCCCGACCACAACATCAACAAAGTGAGCTCCAAACTCTACTATGGCTTTGCCACGCCACTACGGCGATAGACAAATTTCCTGCCCATTTTTCTCCTAATCCTCGACCCTCCACCTTACGCCGTTCACCAGAAATTGAGCAAATACTCGATTCTGTTCAACCCAAAATTTCTCACGATTTACACACCTAAAAAATAATAATCTGATTTTACTTTTAAAAATCCTAATTTTTAATTATGAATCAGATAATATAAACAAGAACCCCGATTTAAACAACAAATTTTTCAGACATTGTTTGATCTTCTTGGCTCTTTCCATTTTCCAGTGATATTCTTACTATTTATATTTTTTATAACATTTTTAAAAGTTGAATTAGGTAAAAATAAACAAATTTCATTTTAAATTAGAACATGAAACTGTTTAAATAGTGAGATATGAATTTTTTTAGTGTTGTTAAGCCTATGATACAACAGAAATATATACATACAATTTTCCAGACATGCACATATATTCCATTTTTTTATGCATGCAAATATATTTAACAACTAAGCAACATTTGCATAACACATTCAAGTGTTAACAACAACATCAAGAGATAGGAGCAGGTTTAAGAGGTTTGCTCATCTGGGTTGGTTTTAAAGAAGAGAACAACCCTGGATAGTTTGAAAACTGGAATTTAGCATTTTGATTTGAAGCTGAAGTTGATCTTGTTTTGCTTTAATACTTTGATATGATCCTAGAATCTGGTTTTAATGTTAATCTTTTGATTTTGTTTAGGTTGCCTGAACTTTGCATGCTTTAGATCTGAGATGCTCTGATCTGTAGCTTTAGTTAAAATGATCTTTGCTTTGAGTTCCAGATTGTTTTGATTTTTGATCAGGTTGAAGAACTTGGTTCTCTGAACTGAGTTAGATTTATCTTTTTCTGATTTTTGTGTTTAGTTTTTAGGTTTTGAATTTGGAAAGAGGCTATTTACTTATTTCTTTTGTTTTGATTTTACTGGTTTTATTTCTTGACAGATCAAAGAAAATGATATGGGGAGAGGTGGAGATATGTATAGCCTTGAAATTACAATTTAAAATAAAAATAAAGAAAAAGAATTATTTGCCACTTGCATCACTAAACTAACACTTGTTAAATTTACTTATTACATGGTTTACAAATGTTTTGATGCATTTTTAATTATCTTCCACTTGTCAATGCATGTGTTTAATAAATATTAAAAACTTAGAATTTATGTTCAAACCATTTATTAAATTTTATTTCACTTTATATTTACGTATGTTTACATTTATACACAAATTATAGCCTTCAAAAGTATAAACCAGAAAATCATCAAACTGCCATATTATTGGCAAGTTCTAATTTAAATTAAATTCAAATTCACAAAACAATTTTTTTTAAATAGTTTTAAATCCATATATAAAATTGTATGACTTGTATACCCTTTTCAAACCATAATTTCCAAAATAATTTCAAATAATATTTAACAAGATAAAGTATATTCAAAACTAAATTTCAATTTCAAAACTTTCCTTTCAATGGCTTTTCGTTTTCAATTCAATTCCATTTCCAAAACCATTTGGATTAAAACTTCAATTTTTAAACAAAATAATATTTAGATTTCAAAATATCTATGACTTAACCGATTTCCCCGTGAAATTCATATTTGTGTGTGTATAGTGTAGTCCAGGAGTTTAACATAGCAGTGCAACATCATCAGTCATCACAATTCAAACACAGCAATATTGACCATCCGTGAGTTTTACTTTAAGCGAGCATCGATACGTCAATTAATATGCTATACATTTCTTTAATCAAGTGGAATCGACTTATACAATTCAGGCTTAAAACAGAACTACAGTAGCTATAATAAAAATTTAGAACAACATATAATAGTATACAGATCATAGAATCATAGATCAGACATAGCGGAATACAAATATGTAATGACCTGTAATTTCCAGTAATTAAAAATAGTTAATTTAATAAGGTTTTGTGATTTAATGTGGAAGAAATAAAAAATTTGTGATTTAATAATAAGGATATAATTGGATGAAATGTAATAGTATTAATTTAATTGATAACTTCTTTAAATGTAAATCCAATTAATTGAAATTATCAAAAGTTATAATTGGTTATAGATTGTAAATTAATTGTAATAATATGTATTAATTGATAACTGGATTAAAGGAGTAACTGATAATTTAAAGGTTGTATTAATTAATGAAATAGTATGTAATTAATTGTATTTGGGTAAAATTAGTATTGTGAGTTGTTATAAAATTTGTTTGTAAATAATAAACTTATAAATGTGATTAAAAGTTAATGGTGACAATTATTATATGTTACCTATTTATTTAGACTGTTAAATTAAATGGGAAATCAATTGCAATAAATGTAATTAAATATTATGTTAATGAAAAATTAAGATGATAGCTGTAAAATATTAGTGTAATAAGATATAAACAAATATAATTTATAGCCATGAGATGACAATTGATTGAATAACAAGATAAAGGCAAACAAATGGAATTATTGGAATCTAAAGTAATAATCACTATATTTATTTCAATTGAAATTAAACACTATAATTAGTAAATAATTTACATTGAATTGACATGTAAATTTATTTAAATTATTGTAAATATCCAAGTAATCAAAAATGATAAAAATTGTTAGTTACAAATTTTGAAATTAAAAAGTGATTTAATAAATTTAATAGTAATTTAGTTAATTACTGAAAATAGGCCGTTTTGGCCACTGTCTCGGATTTCAATGAAACCAATTTCATTGGATCCATAACGGTGAATTATTGTAGGATTTCAAGTTTCGTAGTGATCAAATTTGTCGTTTGATCGTATGAGCTCGAAACGCGTAGAAATCGATTTAATTAAATTCAGTTGATATCAATTTGAAATAAGTTGATTTTAAGCTAACTTCTTTATAAGATGGAAATAGGACTTGAAAACTGTTCCATTGAGTTTAAAAATATCGAAAACATCTATTTTCATGCATAGGACGACCCATTTTCGTTTCGGAGGCGAAACGGGCTTTTCGGGTCATTATTGTGAATTCAAATTTATTCGGATGTTCATTCATTCTTATCGGGCTTTATTAATATTAGTAGTCTTGTTTTCCAAACTCTAGTAGTCATTTTCTTATTCTGTACATACAATCCCATATATTTGTTGCTCCTTCTCAGTGGTAGAAACAAAAATCAAGTTTACAAACCCACAATTCAATTTCCAAATCAACTTCAAAATCAAACTCAAAAATGTATCATATTATATATCGATTGGAAGCTCTCGACAAACGCAAGTCAAATCTGTAATTTGTTTTTCGATTTGGATTTCTATGTGGCCAGAATTGGGTGATTTATTCTCGGCCGTTCGTCGTGTCGTGATCAACTTTGTCTGATCGTCGAACCGAAGGTACTGGGTCGTGGAGATTCGCAAGTGGAGTTCATCGGTGTAGGTCATTCATTACATCAATGGCCAGATCACCATGATAAGTTCGATTAGGGTTCAAAAGGGGCGGCGACAGTTGGGTAATTCAACGTCGGTCGACGACGTGAGGTGGTCGTTGATTGGCGAGGAGGGTGGAGAGGAAGTCGGCATCTTGATTGGTGGTGGCATGCATGGCCGCAGGTGGCTGGAGCGGCATGCGTTAGTGATGTAGAGGACGGCGGTTTCAGTTGCTCTGTGTTCGTAGCGACTTGGATAGGGTTTGTCAAAGGTGAGATAGATTACGTGTTTTCCCTCATTTTAATTTTTATTTAAATTTAAATTTTACGCATACGAGGTCAGATTTACGTGCGGTTTATTTCGCTGGGATCGTATCAAAATTTCGAACATTTTGAGACTGTTTGGTCAAATTCTGAAACTGTTTGAAGTTTGGGCTTAAATTGGATTTTAGTTCGATTTAAAATCAAAGGTGAGTGTTTTAACCCACTCATAACTACTAAATTTTCTTGTGTTAGTTAAATTAAATTTCTGATGTGATTTGAAATTTGTTTGTTAATGTTTGGTGTATTTAATTTGTCATTCTAGTCAATTTGACCTTTATTGAATTAAATAGCCATTTAATTTAATATTGAAGTTTAATCACCAGTTAATACCTATCATTGATCACTGTTTGATTATTATTGTTTGTTGATTGGATTGAATGATGATTTTGATTGATGTTGACTGTTGATATTGGATGACTGGATGTTATATTTTTTGTATTGTTTTAACACTGCAAGTTTCCTATGGGTTGAAATGATATATATCTGAACGATCTATAGATTATGGAAAAATCGTTATGGGTTAAAATGATAGATTCGAGCGATTTTATGGATTTTGAATTTAACTTGGGATTGCGGATTGAAATGATATATATCTGTAAATTTAATATTTGCGAATTGAAATGATAAATATCCATATCACTTGAGCATAGGGTAGAAATTATACACGGACACCGGATTGGTTAAATTTAATGATTTTAGTTCTTAACTTTTGAATTCAGTTAAATTATAATTTAAATAAAATTAGGTTTATATAAACTAAATTATTTTTGAAATTCCAAGTTTTAAATGTTGAAATGGAATTGATTAATGAATTATTTAAAGAATTAAATGGACGTTTCAAAGTTGGATTTTCGAAGCATAAGTGAAATTTACCGAAATTGAGTTATTGATATTATTTGAATACAACTTGGAATTCTATTTAATCTGAAGTGGTTTAAATTGATAATTTAACATGGATTTGAAATTGATATTGATTAAAGAGTTAAATGAGAAATTGAATTTGAAACCAATTTTAGTTAGTTGATCTGAAAAAGAAACTGGACATGGTCCAGATGTGTTGAAGTAAAAGAAATTGCTTAATATTGATATTAATTTAATTATTTTAATATAAACCGTTTAAAGATTTATTATTTTAAACACCCTGACTTCTGAGATACTATTAAACTATTTTAAACTATTTTAACCTTTTTTAAACTATTTTAATCTATATTTAAACCATTTAAACTATTTAAAGTATTTTAAAGTATTTTAAACCAACTTAAAGCATTTAAATTATTTTAATACTATGAACTATTTTAATCCATTTCAACCATTAAAACCAATTAAACTATATTTAAAGTATTTTAACCATTTAAAATTTAATTTAAATTGTTTAACTATTTTAAAACTATTTTAAATTATCTAAACTGTTTCTAAATTTCAAATTGGGTAAAGTTGAAGTGTTTATATTTAAATCCTTAATTTAAAGGTGAATTTGGTTAATGAAGCTATAAGCTAAGTTGGGAATTGAAATGATATTTTCTAGCGAATCAATATATTTGAGTAAATATGATGATCTTGAAAAGAGGATTTAACTTATATTTTCGATATGATTTTGAAAGTGAATATAATTTCGAAAGTGATATGGTTTAAACTGAATAGGATATTTTGATATCAGTTATGAAAACAGTTTTAGACATGTAAAAGAACCATTCAGTGTGTAATAAGCGTTTGGTCGTTAAAGAGACCGGGATCTGATATTGTTATATTTTCTGCCAATACCCAAAATCACTTTAACAACTGTGTACGTGGTGGAGATTCCAAAAATGAAGTAGGATGGTTTGGCGAACGATTTTGTATGAGGTATTTACGTGAACCTGACTCCCATGGGTCATCTTAGATGTGACTGAAACATGAGCTATACCGGGCCAAGGTCATTCCTCCTATCGTGCACATTTCTTCAATAATATATTTCGACTTTGTGATTGATTTGATGGCCACCCTTGATTTGATTATGGGAGTGTGTTCCGAGGTGGGTGGTAGTAGCTGTTATGTGTTACCACTAGTCTGGGAGTGCAATTGGTATATCTACCCTAGCATTGCCTCGAGTACCGTGTTCACATGCCCTATCACGTATTCTACGAGTTTGGTTTGTACCATATCTATGGAGTGCCCTATGATAGCCCTCCAGTTTACAGAGGAATTACGGTATTATATAGACTATGGAAATATATAAAATGTGTTAAAGGGGATATAAGTAACGCCTTAATGCTATTTCAATACTTTACTTTACTGTAGACACTATTATAATAGCGTATTATACTACATAGTAGATAGTTTAACGGATCCTTAGAGATGGAAATCCCGAACATCTCTTAAGTTATTGCACTCATATTAGACACTGGATAGGAGATGTCAAATCCCATAAACATCTTCGACGTCGTCACACTCATATTTATTTACTGTTGATTTAACTTACGTAAGATCTTTTAGTTCTGACTCAAGTGTTTTGTCTTTTCAATTTGCTCGGGTCAGTCTGAGCTTTTCAGTTTATCAAAGACTGCTTTATGGAGGATGAAGACGAGGATTTTATACTATTATTATTTATTATATTTATTCCACTGCATCATATTGTTCCGCTGCATTTATTTATTTATTCTTGTGTATGTAACTCTGATCTGTATTATAAAAGAATAATCAATGTTATTTGTAAATAGATTTATAAACTGTTTATTTGATTATTATATTTTGTCATTCCGCTGCAATATTCTGTGTTTGTTTTCTTTCTTTCTTTGCTTTTTCATATTTACCCCACAACAATCTGCCATTTTAAATGGGTTGAGCCTGACGTGTATGGTTTACCATCGATTTAAACCATCCAGAAAGGCAGGTCGTTACAGTTGGTATCAGATCTTTGGTTTAGCGATAACCTTAGCTTTGTGGAGTTTGACTCTTTAGAAATAGGGTAGTAATAACCTAGAATGAGTCGTTAAGTGTGTATATATGAGAAGGCGTATTTATTAGTGTTATAAAAGATATTTTATTGTGTTAATTTGTTCCGTTTGTATTTATAAATTCTGGTACGTGCATAGGACGCTATGACATCGATAGAGATTTCTAAGCACTTAATAGGGCAGATCGACACAATATTTGTTTTGAAATATAGGTAAATGAAATCATTTTTCCTATTATATATCTGTATATATAAAATAATAGACTTTATAAATGATATAGTTGGATGTAATATGTTGTTTGTTAGGTAGAGAAATTTTACAAATATTGATTTAAAAATAGGATTTACAAATAAAGTAAATATAAATTGGAAGTTTAGAACCGAAGTTCTGGGATTTTTGAAATTTCTTTCAAAAGATTTTGGAATATAATATTAGTATTATTGGAAGTATTTTCTGATATAAACCTTTCAGTATGATTTGAAAGAAATATTTTAAAGGAGTTTTAAAAGGAAATAAGTTCTGTACTCCCCTCTCCGTCGTTAGAAAATAATTTTGGTGATGATTGCACGCATCATCGATATTCATTTTCAAGTTTCAAAGTGGGAAGACTATTGTAGTAGTTTACTACACATTTGTTTTGATAAACAAATCTTAATTTTAAATTTCTAAATAGAATTTGGGCATATAAGAGATATGATTATATGTAATATTTTAAAATAATTGAAAGGAACCCTGTATTTAGTTCTTAAGTTTCTGTAAATTGGAAATTTCAATCATTATAATGAATTGAAATCTTAACTATTTAATAATTTGAAACTTCCAAAACGAAAATAAGAAATTGAAAATTTGCAAACTGTAAATAAAAGGAAATGAAAATAAGAAATGGTAACTATTGAACATTTTGTTAACTAAATATATAAGAGAAACTTGGGTAATATTTAATTGCATTCTAAAAGACATACATATATGTGTGTGTGTATATATATATAAATTTCCAAATTATTAAAAGCTGAAATGTTAATAAGGATATGTAATAGAAAATTATACAACTAAAACTTGGAAAAATGGAAGTGTTCAATGGAATTACTTCTACAAAGAAGAATTCTAATGTCATAAATTGTTATAAACTAAAGTTAATAGTTTGAAATGCTACTAATTAAGTATAATAAAAGTGAATAATGTAAGAAAAATGATTATAAGCTTAAGTTAATATTTAATCTATCTATAATCTGATTTAATATTAAAGGTGAATACTATAAGTAAATAATTATAAACTTAAATTAATATTGAAGCCATTTATAACTAAAATGAGTACTATATTAATTGAATGATTTTAACTTCAGAAAACATTGAAATGATTTGGAAATGAATTTAATATTCAATAATACTACATATGAAACAAATGAATGTGAAAAAAATAACAACCTATTAATGGTGAATTAAATTGTAAGAAGCTTACATAATAATGGATAATCTAATACTTGAAATGAAAATAACTTATGTAAGCAGTGAATGTAAAGTAATGAAAAGAGAAAAAGACATTGTATGAATAAATGGGAAATGAATTTTGTAAATGATAAATGCAAATTAAAGAAAAATCATTGTATGAATGAAAATTTATGAACAATAAATGAGATGAAATGAAATTTTTGAGAATGAACTTGAATAATACTTGAAATCACTTATTTAGTTTGGCTTATGGGGTGTTGGGAGCTGATAATTTAAATTATTTAGGATGTATGAATAATCTATAAAGTTTTATATGCGACTGTTGAGTATATGGTTTACTTCATAGTTTATTTATCGTTTTATATAATTAAAAGTTTCTGAACCCGAACACACCATTTGTTTTGGTTGCTATGGATGGATAATTGTTTTCTTTGTTCAAATGATGTTTGTAATGTTTGTTTGTAAATGATTATCGTTATGTCGTGATTGTTTTGTGTTATTAGTCGAAATAATGTAAATATTCCTTTTTTATGCAATTATCAACTTCTTTGGATTATATAAGTGTAATACAGGTTTATGGAAGCAATTGCTACTGCTTTTGGTTTCATAAATTAAGTGTTGTTTGCCCGACAGATAGGTACATTTTCGAATTATGGTTTTCTAGCGCTATTATTGTTTTTCCCATCGCACGCGATAAAAAGATGATGGCCGCTCCACCTACGATCATCGAGAGGACGATCAGCTACCCTCGTTTCGAAGCCCAAAGGCTAATGCACTGCCACCCATAGATCTGTAGAACTCGGCCTCCTCCTCTTCTCGAACAACGTGCATGAACGCCACGCCTTCAAACCCATATTTCGACCACCTGAAGCTCCATTTTCGATCTCAACCATATGGATACGTAGATCTTGTTGCCCTCTTCAACTTTTATTTAGAAACTCTTTGCTAATTCTTGATGGATTGAGAGGAAATGAGGGTAGAAGGATATAGTTTTTTGGCCATTAATAACAAGAAACGACAGCTAGGCTAAAATGGGTAGGATTTGGCTGAAGGACACGTATACGTATACGTATACGATTTTCAACTTTTTCAGGACGAAGTCCAAACAAAGTGTGCCGCTTGGCTTTTATAACGTTTTACCTCTATTCCGAACACAATGAAACATGTTTCGGGGCCTAATTTGATCGTATGTGGAAGATAGCCTTTTGAACCTAATTAAAATATTAAATTTTCGGTATTTAATTCAATGCGTTTTTAACCCATATGACCAAACGATAACTCCAAACGTTACGAAATTTGAAATCCGATAATAACACACTATTACGGATCCAATGGAATTAGTTTCATCAAAATCTAAGACTGTGCCCCACATCGCTATTTTTAACGTCTCAGTTATAATATGAAAATTTCAATTTCTAATTATTCACTTTTAAATCCAATTTTAAATGTTAAAAATCTTCATTATCGTATAAATAAAATTTACATCGTCTTCTAGCATTATTTTCAGTCATATTAAATTCGAAATTCAATTATTCAAATAATCACAATATTAGGTGTAATCTATCTGGACAATTCAATAAATCACTATCTTTTGAAATACTAGTAATGAACTTATAAGATTTGAATTTTAAAACAAATTCAAATTATAGAACACCTGTTCCCATTTTACAGTTATTCAATTATTTAGATAGTTTTCCAATATTGAATTTAACAATTTAATTTTTTGATATTCAACCAATTTCAATATTGGATTTTTAAATGAATTATTTTTTCTTCAATGCCATTTTATTTCTATCTATATAATTCACAATTATTGTCCAACTCTAGTTATTGATTTTTATACCCAGTTAATGTATAATTTCATTTCAATCTTATTATCGTCGAAACTTCAAAATTAGTTTATTTCAAAATTTTAATCAAGTTCATATCCCATACTTACATTCAATATCATTATTATATTTTAACCATTTTTATTTGATAATTACATCAAATCTAATAATTTAAAAAACTAAAAATACGGGTCGTTACTATTTTCCCACTCAAAACTTTTCGTCCTCGAAAAGATGTTAAGTAAAGCATTTAACATTCAATCTATTTAAAAATATAATATACTTCTAAAACATCAAATCCATTAGAAAACTTTTGCTATGCTTCCGCTACGCCACTCTGATCGGTTATCGGAATTTACAAGTTAGTTATCAAAGCAAGTTACAAAATTTTTAAAACTTCAAAAGTTTTCTAACACCCGGATTTACGGAAAATTTCGACAGAGTCTTTTTTGCGCGGCTCGATCGGAACGACTACAAAACACCACTACGGACTCCAAACCAACAAAAGAAAACAAAATCCAAGTGTCTCAATAAAAAAAATCACAAAATCCAATGACAAAATAAACATGTACTTTTTTGTCGAATAATCCAAATTTTTCTTTATTTTAAATACCTGCATCTTAATTATCAATGATATCCAATCATATAATTTAAAATCATTTTATGTTTTACATTTTCAATTTCCAATATTTGCTTTACTTAAGTTTGTACGACGTACATATTTCATTCGTACGCAATAGCAAATCTAATCGCTCATCGATCATACAGTTTCACTTCCAAACTAGTATCGCTCACATGACTCTCTAGTGCAGACTAAGATTTGGTTCCTTGATCAGAAACTGTCATTCTCCTTGCATGGCCATATACTATGACAGAGAATTTCATAATCAAATCAAAAATCCATATCCAGTGTTCACCATCGGGAATCGAGTGAAAAATCCTAACTCGGATCGATATAAATTATCTCAAAATTCTGTGCTCAAATATGGATTAAATCGTTATGCGAATAAAATAATATACGTACAATTTTGTATTTATTCCAATTGATCTTAGTTACACCAAATTCTTTTCAATCCCATTCATTTTATTTATATTCGATTTATTCACTTTAATTATTAACTTTCCATTGTTTCATTTTACGTTTTGCAACATCTCATATAAATTCACTTATTCACTTACATTTTCATAATTTCCTTTAATAACAAATTTATTTGTGAAACTTTTTATTAATCATCAATTTAGTTTATAGTTATCCTATAAAATTCCAACTTCTCATATATGGTTTTATCTAAGTTTATAATTATCTTAAAAGTTACAAATTCAATTTAACATTTTCCTTGCAAATTCATATTCTATAACCTATTTACAAAGATATTATTTATTTTATTTGTCCACTTCAATAGGTTCCACTTACTTACTCCTATTCAGTCATTAATTATTTCATAATATACTTAAGTATATAACATTTATTGTTACGACAAAATTTCCATTTATATACATTTTAATTACTTTTAAGTTTTGTTTACTTATATAATATCCCATTACATATCCCAATCGTCATGTTAACTTTTAACATTTGGCAAGTCGTATTATATGTTATTAGAATGCAATTTTGGTATTACACAAAATAATTTGATTCATTTTACTTAATTAGAATGTTCACTATTTTATCCTATTTAAATTTTCTTTACTTCCCATTTAAGGGTTGCAAACTTCAACTCTGAAGTTTCTCAAAACATTTATAGCTTAGATTTCTTAATTCTCTTATTTTATAAGCTATGGTAATTCAAATATTCCATTTCATTCAAATAATTTGAATATTATTAATTAACAAAACTTAAAAATTCTAAATACCCAGTTCGTTTCAAATCTTTTGAAATAAGTATGTATACTTAAATCTTATATACATCAAATCAAACTTTTGGAGTTTTAAAAAAATCCATTTAACAAAACAATTTCGATGCAAAGCTTCTCATAAGTCTCTCCCACTATGAGACTCAAAAATGAACATCAATGATGCTGCGTAGTCATCACCGAAATTATTTTCCAACGACAGAAGAGGAGAGTACTGAATTCATTCTCTTTAAAAATACCTTTAATTTTTTTTCCATAATTACTTTCCAACTAACATCATTTATTTTCCAAAATTTGAAAACCATTTTCAAAAATTCCTGGGTCTTAAATTCAAACCCCTCAATTTAAATCCATTTTAATTTACGAATCATATTTATAAATTATACTTACATAATTTCACTTCTTAAAACATTTCACAAATTGTTTCATCATTGTTTATCTAATAGCAAAACCTCTTTTATTAAGACATAATAACCAATTAATGAGAATAATCAATAGTATCATTCCTAACAACTAAACACCCTATATATATATGCTATAATAATTTCCGAAAAATATTTATTTATATATTAAAATATAACCAGGGTAAAATTATTTCTTTTACCCAATTTCAAAACAATATTATGTCTAATTGTTTCATTCAAGTGTTTAGAGATCCCTATCAATAATGTTAGTTACTCGTATTGACCAGAATCCATAAGCCACTCAACAAATCAACCAACAAAATATAAAAAAATTATTTCACTAAAAAATACGTGCTCCTAGCTATTAATACACTCAAACTCATTCTAGGGTGTTACTGACCCTATCTCTAATGAGTTACCCCACAAAGCTAAGGTTATCGCTAAACCAAAGCTTTGATACCAACTATAACGATCCACCTTTTTGGACAGTTTAAATCGACAATAATCCACACATGTCAACTCAGACCATTCAAAAGGTGTCACGACTTGGTATTTTCAACCATTCGCATCCACACATGTCGGACTTGAATTGTTCAAAATACCGCGTTGTAAATAAAATTTGGCAAATCTCAGAATATACAGTAAATAAATAATCACAGGTCACAGACACAGAGTAAGAAATGCAACGATAGTAGTTCATGAAGCCACTATTACATAGTCTCAAAATAAGTACGAATTACATAGTCTTAAAATCCAATATATTTTGAATCAACCACAGAAAATCCCAAATTTATTTGTCTCAATTACATAAGCTAAGATAAAAGGCTAAATAGAAAGTAGACAGCAGCTTGAAAGATATGATCTTCAACAGTCCTAGCTCCGGGGAAGGTGAAGTCCGAACTAATACTTAGGCTGACCCAAGCGTAAGAAATAAACACAAACACTCGAGTTAGGACAACATACTTATGCAGTGTAAGCTAATTCAAGTGAACTGTAATATAAAGGCAAGTAACTTAAAGGATGCTTGGGACCGCCCGTCCTCTAAGGATCCGTTAAACTATTTACTATGTAGTAATATTTTGCTATTATAATAGTGTCTATTGGTAAAATAAACTTACTTTTAAATAGCGTTAAGGCTTTACATTTTCCACCTTAACACATAATAGTGCTGATAGTCTATACAATACCGTAATACCTCCTGATCGGGAGGCTACTAGAGGATACTCCATAGGTACGACACAAATCAAACTCCTACGGGGCTCGCCAGGGTAGGTGACACGGCACAACTAGGCAATGTCAGGGTAGATATACCAATTACGCTTCCGGACGGTGGTAACGCATAGCTGCTACTACCGCCCACCTCGAACAACACTCTCAAAATCAAAGGTGCGCACCAAACAATCACAAAGTAATAGAATGGCATACGAAGAAGTGCGTCCGATCAAAGTTGCTACCTCATTAGTCTGTCAATCGCTCCTGTTTTAGCCATCTTATGCCAACTCACGGGAGTCGGGTCCACGTAAATACCTCAATAGAATGTCACTACCATCCTACTTCATTCTGGAATCTCCACCGCGTACACGGTTGTCAAAGTGGTTTTCGGTATCGACAGAGAGTATGCCCATATCCGATCTCGGTCTCTTTAACAACCAAATTTATTATTACCCGTGGTTATAAATTCCAAAAACAGTTTATATTTCAATCAAAATACTTCATTTTAAACTATTTGAAGGTGAAGTTATTATTCTTACAAAATCCAATATTATCCCAAAGGTTTAGCCTTAATTCACTTGCATCAACTACAACACTTGCAAATTGCAGTAATATCCTTTACAACAGACTTAAGTAAATTAAATTTCAGATTTCAATAAAAATTTAGCAATAATTAACCCTTAATTTAAACCAATTTAACTTATAAAATCATATTTTTCACTTTGAAATAGTCATTTAAGTTACTCAATAATTTATGATTTTTATAATGTAAATCTCATAAATAAATATCAAACTTCTCTATGCTTTACTTATTAAAATCAAGTGCACAATATTTGATAAAATTTTACTTAAAAATTAAGTTTAATTACCATTTCAAAAATAAACTTAATTTCAAATTTATTTCTTAACTTACCTTTTATTCTAAAACCAACTTCACATTTCTAAATTTAGTTATACTTCAACTTCCATTTTTAAGTATTCACTTATTTAACCATTTCATAGAAAAAATTAACCCTTTATTAATTCACTTTATATTCAAATTTATACCAAATTAGCATACTTTATTTCTTAACTTGAATTCCATTTTATTTTACAAAAATCAAAATTTGCAAAATAAACTTATGCTTCAAATTCCAACTTAACCATTCATTTATTTACATATTTAACTTGTACAAAACCACTATACTTTATAAAATTATCTTTAATCCGATTTTAACAAAATATTATAATATACTAATTTAAAAATATGTAATATTTCCAGAAAATATATATATATATAATAACCACGGGTCTGTATAATATTTTCTAACCTAGGTCAAGTGATACGGATAATATATCATTTCAATCCGTAGTTTACAAAGAAAAACCCGGATTCTATCATTTCAAACCCGCAATCCCAAGTAATTAAATAAATAGAATAATTAAATAAATAAATAACGTTCGGGCCTAACATTTCAGCCCAAAATGATTCTACTCTACAGGGGACTTGCAGTGATAATCAGTAATAAATAAACAATAAAATAACATAAAATATAATAACAGATAATATAACGGGTGATGTGACAATTTTATAGCAGGGTTCTAACATCATAAATTTTATATCACAGGTAACTAAAATAAAATTATTCATTCTACAATTTCACTTATTATTAATTTACAGATCTATAAATATGTTTGTCAGGCGTGAATATTCACCTCTACGGCACTGAAAATTAGATTCCTAAAACGATATCCACGCCGAAAAAACGTACAGAAGGCACGATCAAATTTTAGCGGAGGCGACGATCAGATTCAAATCTTGAAACAAAATGAATAAAACTAATTACGCGAATTTAAAAACGATCACATCAAATTTTATATAAAGCAACTGAAAAGCTAGATTGAATAAAATGATATGATTAACCAATAACTCGGTCCCTTCACCATACGATTTAACCCACACCTCAAGTCTCGGCTATTTACCATATTCAAAGCTAGAGAAGCATGTACGCAGAGGGATGCTGAGGTATATAGGATGAGATTTAATTATGCACAGGTGGCGTATGCATTAATATATAAAAAAAATTATTTATAGCCTGAAACACGCAAGCAGTGGGAGATTGGAAAATTTAGGCTGGGGTTAAAACTCGAAGGTGGTGGAGGGCCGAGTACTTGGTGTAGCAAAACAATGGACAAAGGAAACACAAGAAAAAAGAAAGAAAATAAATAAAAGAAGGAAGAATTTTTTTTGCAGCCATTACCTGAAGCAGAGAGCTCACTGAAGAAAGAAGAAGACTGAAAACAAAACGAGATGTAAAGGAAATTTGGTACGTGGGCTTTGTATTTATTTGGGAAACCTCAAGTTGATAAAGTGGGAAGGCGTAAATTATGGCATGCGAATTTTAAGGCAAGGAAGAATGGAATTTTGTGAACGTGTTTTAGTATTCAACAGGGAAAGACTCATTATAAAATTTACAGTGGGACCACGAGTTGATTGAGGTGAAAGGAAAAAAAGCAAGGAATAAATTGATTTTTGAAACGTCTGAAGCAATTGGAAGATTTTATTCCATATATATACAAGAGGTAAATGGGAAGTTACACGCGAATGACAATGCAATAAGTAAATTTTGAACGGCAAAGAAAAATGAAATTTGAACGTTAGGGAAATAATTGGATTTCGTTCATATAAACAGAGGAAGCAAAGGAAAGTGAGGAAAGTTTACCCGTAAATTTTAAAGCAAGATTTAATGAAATTGAAACGGCTAGGGATTTATTTCTTTCCCACTTAGAAAATGCACGTCTACTGATTGATTTTTACTTAGCTAAGGTAAGCAATTTAGAAGTGCTCACTATAGACGCAATAAATAAACAAAACGTATGCCCAATATTTAACAAAAGTAACGTATTAAAAATTTATACGTTTCTTATTTATTCAGTATATATGCTAAAAATAAATCAGAAAAATAACGTACCTTTTAGCATCCAACAAATCAACAATAACGGATATAAACGTACAAAATTTAAAACGTGAAATTTATATAGCTTATTTACACAGTATTTATTACTTAATTCAAAATTTGATTTACTTACATTTGTTTGATTTATTTATCATTTAATTAAGAAACTGATGTATACATGTATAAAGAAACGTAAAATTTTATTTCCCTTTTACACAATATTTATTCCCTAATTAAAAAAGTATATAACCATAATAAATAAAACAAGCACGAAATAAATATTGTACATATATATGATTTATATGAAAGATAACGTACAACATATACTAAAAATAAATCAGGAAAATAATGTACCCTTTTAGCATCCAACAAATCAACAATAACGGATATAAACGTACAAAATTTAAAACGTGAAATTTATCTAGCTTATTTATACACCATTTATTACTTAATTCAAAATTTGATTTGCTTACATTTGTTTGATTTATTTATCATTTAACTACGAACTGATGTATATACGTATAAAGAAACGTAAAATTTTATTCCCCTTTTACACAATATTTATTCCCTAATTTAAAAAGTATATAACCATAATAAATAAAACAATCGTGAAATAAATATTGTACATATATATACTTTATATGAAAGATTTGAACTTAGAACTTAGAATTCAAAATTTCAATTAGGGTTAAACATAAACCAAAATCAAAATTATAGAAATTGCCTATATTTATTAAAATTTTGGGCAATGATTTCAAGAAAAAAAAGGGAAAAGAATTAAAGAAATAGTTTATTAAATTGAAACAAGGCTTCAAAATTTACATACAATACCACTAGCTTGGAAAAATTTCAACCACACCTTAAAACAAATAAAAATCAGTGAATAAAACAAAACAAGCTGAAATAAAGTGAAAAAGAAAATAAATAATTATATTTTAGGAAAATAGAAAGA
Source organism: Allium cepa (assembly GCA_030765085.1). NCBI lineage: Eukaryota > Viridiplantae > Streptophyta > Magnoliopsida > Asparagales > Amaryllidaceae > Allium > Allium cepa. Next base: position 613,001,727 of record CM060934.1, read on the forward strand.
TAAATAAAGAAAATGGCTTAATTTATTGAAATTAGCTTAAGAAAATTGCAAACACAATTCACTTAACTTTGGGAAATTACAACTCTTCTTAAAAATGGTTTAAAATAAATCTTTAAGAAACAAAATAAAGGAGAACGAGAATAAAATAAGTTCTTAAGAAAAATATAAAAATAAATAAAGAATTTCTTAAATTAATTGAAGTTGGAAATTAGAAATTGTAAACAAAATACAACTGACACTAGAAGATGTCAATTACACTTTTAAAAATGTTTTAAAACCAAAATATATACAAAACAAGTTATTTTACCCCTGGAAACATAAATTAGAACATTACATGACCAAATAAAATATTATTTATATAATTTAAAGTAAACAATTTTGTTAAATACAGCAAATTACACACAATAGTTAAAAAGGCACAACTTTCACATTATAAATCAGATTTCAACGAAACGAAAATCAGTATTCTTAAAATTTTATTTACTTTCAAAATAAAAGATAAAATTCAAAATTTTAAGCTTTAAATTTTTAAATTTAAAAGTCAAAGTTTGACGATATCGACAAAATTCACATTTTCGGAAAATATTCTATTAATTCATGTGTGGAATTCTAATCCACACCAAAATTTATATTTTAAATAACAAAATTATCTAAATTAAATAAATAAAACATTTATTAAAATTTTTGGGTTGATACATAAATGGTTTGGATGACAAGCAAAGTGAGAGTAAATGCTAAGAAACAGAAAAGACATAAGTTAAGGAGAAAGAAACGTATATATGTTTTATTCTTAAATGAAAATGAAAACGAGGAGTTTTGAAATGAGAAATAAATCTTCTTGTACATGATTTGCAAATGAGAAATACACGGCTAGGAAAAGAGTTTGTATGGCTAAAGCAAGAAATAAAGAGGCCATGTAGAAAAAGCCAAGAAATTAAGCAATGACCTGATGAATTTAATTAATTTCTTTCCTTTGTATTAACAGTTGTTCTTAATTATATTGAATTTATTAAATGTGTACATTTATTGTGATTGAGTCCTCAAATAAATTCATTCAGAAAAGTTTCATTCTTTTATATTACCTTATGAATAAAATATGCATTTCCACTTTAACATTCCTTCCTTATTTTATTACAAAGCTTATTTTTCTTCATATTAAATTACCAAAATTTTATCAATTCAACAATTTTAATTATTTAAAATTTATGGGTCGTTACACTCTCCCCCACTCAAAACTTTTCATCCTCGAAAAGGAAGAAGGTAGGGGAATAGAAACAACCTGAAAGAAAACTAAATTGAAACTCGAAATAAAATCATTAATCTAAACCATACAAATCCAATTTTAATTTAATAATTGATTTCATCTATTTAATTTCACTTAAAGTTAAATTTAAATATTTCAAATTTCATTACTTCATCTTCCAATTATCTAAATTTTTTTTTTCTAAAATCATAAGTTTGAAAATCATTTGCTATACTTAAAAACGTGTTCAATAAATTAGTTTCTTCTTTATTCCTAATTATAATTAAATTTATTTCTCTCAATTTATTTTTATCATCTATGTTAAATATGTTTACACTTATTATGACTGCTTAAATTTATTCTTAATTCCTTTAACATCATTTCATATTGTAAATTATTCCATTACCTTTTTATTCTATTTACCTTTGTAAATCTTTTTATAAGTAGAATTTAAGTGTATAACATTTATTATAACCACACAAATTTTATTTATAAAATCTTTTTATATTGTATATTATCCAATTACATTGTTAACTTCTGAAAATCATGGTAAGTTATATTGAAATGCAATTGAGTATTATACAAATAAAACATTCAAATTTAATTATCTCAAGTTTGAATCATTGATTCAAAATTTTGTTTTTATTTTTATAATTAAAATTATTCTTTAAGATAAAATTTAAGAATTAAATTTCTGATTCCCTTCAAACCATTTAGAGATAAATAAATATATGTACATAATATGTTAAATCAAATTTAAATCATATATCTATTATAAATCAAGTCGTATTTTAGAGATTCAAATCAGTTAAATTCTCAAGGTAACACTGTAGTCAGACTACAAAATGGTCTCTTCACTTCGAAACTCGAAAATGAATGTCGATGATGCTACAGTCATCGCCAAATTATTTTCAGCGACAAAGAGAAGAGCATTGATTTTTAAACCTTTAAAATTCTTTGGAAACAAATTTCTATTCGAAAATAATTTAAATAATATATCCTTTTAAAACTTTAAACACAAGGTTGAAACCATCAGAAATTGAATTCTCACGTTCTTGTTTTAATTTCATTTCTGTTTCCAAATTAATTTATAACCATTATTTATAGTTCACTTATTTATATGAGACAAAACCCAAGACCATAAATAAAATCAAAGATTATTATCTCTTGACAACTAGTTAAATTAATTATAAAAATTCTGAAAATTATACTTATATATATAATATTAGATTTTTTTTCCAAATATAGGAATAAATTTTTTAAAACAAGGATAGAGATTCAAATTTGATGGACTCAAATCAAAGAGAATTTTGATTTAAAGATAAGTTGGAATCAGAAGATCCGATGATTAAATAATAGAATAAGGAACTGGATAAGTTTATATAAATCGCGGGCAACCTTAACCGGGTCAACCGTGACTTAAAGAATAAGATCGATATGGATTTTCTGCGGTAAATCTACATTTGATCTGAAGAGATAGAGTTTGGAATAGCCAAAGATACTAGCATCTAAACCGAGGATAAATATATATCTCTCGTGAATCAATGCTAATTGTAAAGGAGTTTCACCCCTTTATTAGAATATTGGTGAGACCGCCAATTCACTATAAAGATCATCCGAAGTGGAGTTATGTGATACTCCAAAATCGAAAGAAGATGAATAATGTGGGACACGAATGAACTTTGGAACCGCAGGGAACGTTCCAAAATTCAAAGGAAATCGAATCAAAAGGAAGTGATTCAAGCTCGAATGAAAGTGATTCTGTAAATAAAATTTACCATACATGCTAAGTTTTGCCTAGAGCCAAAGCTCTGATACCAAATGTCACGACCCGGTATTTTCAACCATTCACATCTGCACATGTCGGACTTGAATTGTTCAAAAAACCGCGTTGTAAATAAATTTTGGCAAATCTCAGAATATACAGTAAATAAATAATCATAGGTCACATACACAGAGTAAGAAATGCAGCGGAAGTAGTGAAACAGTAGTGCATGAAGCCACTATTACATAGTCTCAAAATAAGTACGAATTACATAGTCTTAAAATCTAATGTAGTTTGAATCAACCACAGAAAATCCCAAATTTATTTGTCTCGATTACATAAGCTAAGATAAAAGAGTGAATAGAAAGTAAACAGCAGCTTGAAAGATATGATCTTCAACAGTCCTAGCTCCAGGGAAGGTGAAGTCCGAACTGATACTTCGGCTGACCCGAGCGTAAGAAATAAACACTCGAGTCAGGACATACATACTTATACAGTGTAAGCTAATTCAAGTGAAATGTAATATAAAGGCAAGTAACTTAAAGGATGCTTGGGACCGCCCATCCTCTAAGGATCCGTTAACCTATTTACTATGTAGTAATGTTTCGCTATTATAATAGTGTCTATTGGTAAAATAAACTTTCTTTTAAATAGCGTTAAGGCTTTACATTTTCCACCTTAACACATAATAGTGTTGATGGTCTATACAGTACCGTAATACCTCCTGATCGGGAGGCTACCAGAGGATACTCCATAGGTACGACACAAATCAAACTTGTACGGGGCTCGCTAGGGTAGGTGACATGGCACAACTAGGCAATGCCAGGGTAGATATACCAGTTACGCTTCCGGACCGGTGGTAATGCATAGCTGCTACTACCGCCCACCTCGAACAACACTCTCAAAATCAAAGGTGCGCACCAAACAATCACAAAGTAATAGAATGGCATACGAAGAAGTGCGTTCGGTCAAAGGTGCTACCTCATTAGTCCATCAAGCGCTCCTGTTTTAGCCACCTTATGCCAACTCACGGGAGTCGGGTCCACGTAAATACCTCAATAGAACGTCACCACCATCCTACTTCATTCTGGAATCTCCACGGCGTACACGGTTGTCAAAGTGGTTTTCGGTATCGACAGAGAGTATGCCCATATCCGATCTCGGTCTCTTTAACAACCAACGTTATTATTACCCGTGGTTATAAATTCCAAAAAAGTTTATATTTCAATCAAAATACTTCATTTTAAACTATTTGAAGGTGAAGTTATTATTCTTACAAAATCCAATATAAATCCCAAAGGTTTAGCCTTAATTCACTTGCATCAATTACAACACTTGCAAAGTGCGGTAATATCCTTTACAACAGATTTAAGTAAATTAGATTTCAGATTTCAATAAAATTTTAGCAATAATTAACCCTTAATTTAAACCAATTTAACTTATAAAATCATATTTTCCACTTTGAAATAGTCATTTAAGTTACTCAATAATTTATGATTTTTATAAAGTAAATTTCGCAAATAAATATCAAACTTCTCTATGCTTTACTGATTAAAATCAAGTGCACAATATTCTATAAAAATTTACTTAAAAATTAAGTTTAATTACCATTTCAAAAATAAACTTAATTTCAAATTTATTTCTTAACTTACCCTTTATTCTAAAACCAACTTCACATTTCTAAATTTAGTTATACTTCAACTTCCATTTTTAAGTATTCACTTATTTAACCATTAGTTCATAGAAAAACTTAACCCTTTATTAATTCACTTTATATTCAAATTTATACCAAATTAGCATATTATATTTCATAACTTGAATTCTATTTTATTTTACAAAAATCAAAATTTGCAAAATAAACTTATGCTTCAAATTCCAACTTAACCATTCATTTATTTACATATTTAACTTGTACAAAACCACTATACTTTATAAAATTATTTTTAATCCGATTTTAACAAAATATTATAATATACTAATTTAAAAATATGTAATATTTCTAGAAAATATATATATAATAACTATGGGTCTGTATAATATTTTCTAACCTAGGTCAAGTGATACAGATAATATATCATTTCAATCCGTAATTTACAAAGAAAAACCCGGGTTCTATCATTTCAAACCTGCAATCCCAAGTAATTAAATAAATAGAATAATTAAATAAATAAATAACGTTCGGGCCTATCATTTCAGCCCAAAATGATTCTACTCTACACGGGACTTACAGTGATAATCAGTAATAAATAAACAGTAAAAGAGCATAAAATATAACAGCAGATAATATAACGGGTGATGTGACAATTTTATTGCAGGGTTCTAACATCATAAATTTTATATCACAGGTAAGTAAAATAAAATTATTCATTCTACAATTTCACTTGTTATTAATTTACAGATCTATAAGTATTTGTCAGGCGTGAATACTCACCTCTACGACACTGAAAATTAGATTCCAAAAACGATATCCACACCGGAAAAACGTACAGAAGGCACGATCAAATTTTAGCGGAGGCGACGATCAGATTCAAATCTTGAAACAAAATGAATAAAACTAATTACGTGAATTTAAAAACGATCACATCAAATTTTATATAAAGCAATCGAAAAGCTAGATTGAATAAAATGATATGATTAACCAATAACTCGGTCCCTTCACCAAACGATTTAACCCACACCTCAAGTCTCGGCTATTTACCATATTCAAAGCTAGAGAAGCATGTACGCAGAGGGATGCTGAGGTATATAGGATGAGATTTAATTATGCACAGGTGGCGTATGCATTAATATTTTTTTTTTATTTATAGCCTGAAACACGCAAGCAGTGGGAGATTGGAAAATTTAGGCTGGGGTTAAAACTCAAAGGTGGTGGAGGGCCGAGTACTTGGTGTAGCAAAACAATGGACAGAAGAAACACAAGAAAAAGAAAAAAGAAAGAAAATAAATAAAGAAGGAAGAATTTTTTTTGCAGCCATTACCTGAAGCAGAGAGCTCACTCAAGAATTCGTGATTAATTTGATTTCTATAAATTTAATTTTTATTTCTTTTAAATAAAAACCATTAAATAATTTCAAATCTAATATTTTCTAAACCACTTAATTTAACCAATGCGGTGTCCATATATAATTTTCTATCCTACGACCAAGTGATCAAATATTTCTATTTACTTTCAGGGATGGATATATATATATATATATATATCTTTTCAATCCAAATCACAGCGTCATCGGTATATATCATTTCAACCTATTTCTTAGTTTATTCGAAATAATTCAATTTACAGTTTATATACTGTAAATAATATACAAGGTCATAACAGGATATATCAAAATAATTAGACATCCAAATATGACCAATTTACAACCATCACAATTGTAACGACCCGATTTTTCGACTCTCGAAACGACATCAATACGTCCACTGTATCAAATGCCGAACAATCGAATGCCGGAAAACCGAACCATTAGGGTTAAAAAAGAAGAAGATAGAAGAAGAGAAAATAAAAACAACAACAGAATCTTACTATCGCAGCGGAATAAAATATAATAGATAATAACATATCTTTACACAAAAGAAACTATATGTGTTATATACATTACATCATCAGAGTGCAATACAAACAACAACACAATTCAAGACGGTTATAATATCTTGTCCTTCCAAAGCTGAATATACAACTTACTCAGCACAACGGAAATATAACCTATGGAAAATACGCCTCGTCATCCAGCTCGTCTCCTCAGCTCCACGGTAGTCCATCCAAAATCTGTACTCTATAATACTCGGTCTGACCCGAGTATTATATTAAATAACACCGAGTCAGTCTGGAAAACCAGCGTGAGAAATCACACTCAATTGAATTATTAAAGTTTTCAAAATCCTTTGAAATCAAAGGTATCTCGTAAGACCACACCATAAATAAATATGCTAGTTTTTTACCTTACGATAACCAAAATATTTTTATCAAATCCGTCTGATATTATCATACTGTCTATAGAAAGTAAAATAAAATCTAGCTGAAATGCTTGCATTTCACGCTTCAGCAATAGTTGGGCATAATCAAAACCATACGGGCGCTTATTGGAGATTAGATTCCATACAATGGCATGGTTACTAGGGTACCGTCCGTCATAGTACGTGGTCTAGATCACCGTACCGAGGATCCACCCCAAATCCCCTACAACATAAGACCGGAGCTACCCCTTACTGGATAGTCCAAATAAGCTCACCCCGTAGTTGGGATCAGCAACCGCCACACAGCTAAATATATAAGGGACATCTAGACAGGGGTGACCTTACCCTAATTGTTTGCTAGCCACTTAGCCTTGTGTGCACCTCCCCTGTTTTAGCCATTCCCCGTTGATGAGGCTTGAGGCTATGCGTTACCTTTTTATCACCACAATCACTTAGAATGCTCATCGTCCTCCTGACGATGTTCTGAAAGCATTCGTCCATACAAGTCCATTCTGGGTTCGAACGGAACCAAAGGCACTACTCCTACTACATCCATTTTGGAATCACCCTCAGGATTAGTAGCGATTATCCCTTGCACTTCACCGCTCCATATTCGACTCCTAGCTCTTGTCTTCCTCACCAAAACATTCAAACCAGATCGAAATGGTTTTCGAAAAATTAAATGCAGGTCTCTTCGAAACGATCAGCGCATTGCCCAATATTAATAGTAGGTTATTTAACTATCAAATAACATTCACAAACAATCATCAAGCCATAGTAATTTCTCCCAAATAATTTATTTTTAAATATCTACGCAGGATATTTTCTTACATTTCAATCCTTTGAAAATTCTTTTCAATTCACTTTTCTCTCTTTCGTGAAAATAAATTTCCACCCAATTGTTTTATTTCCACAGAAAACCGCCAAGTCCTAAATACTTAAGATTTAAAAAGTAATTTAAATCATTTTGTTCTAAAATATACTTTAAAACATTTAAATTAAAATTACTTAAATACCTTATTCAAAAATATATTCTTTTAAAAATATTTAAAATAAAACTACTTCATGAAATATAAAAACTAATTTTTGATATCAAAGTTAAGCCAAACTAAATTTTAAAAATAAGAGCTAAGAAATTCTATAATTTTAACCAAACTTTATATTTTTAAATAAAATTATTTTATAAAATACAAATATTAATAATTATATTTTTTTTGAAACATAATACCAATTAACCTATAAATAATTACTACTAAAATAAATTTGAATAACATTTACTTTAAAATTTAAAACATTTAAAAATAATAAATATTCTAAACATTTCTTTAAAACAAAATTTTAAAGCCTTTAACTTATAAAAAGTCTCCTTTAAAATATACCTGGCTTTCCAGGGAAATACACTTCCTGTCTCCATACCTTTAAAAATAAATCACTATTTATTTTTAAAACAAATTACCCATTCCTTTATAAATTCCTACCGTGAATTTATACTCCGGAATATCCATCGATATCCATTTCACTTTATAAACACAATTTATAAATTTCATAGTCTCATCTTCCTTTAAAATCCCAATTTCGAACACTTAAATCAATTTTCAAATTGTTTTTCAAAATTTACTCCATTTAAAATAAATTTCTTTACTTACCCAATTTCATTTCAAAACTCATTAATTTCATATTTTACTTCTTTATTATAATTCAAAATCTTATCTAAGCTTAAATACAAATTTCATACTTTTCCCAAATTTCTTCTTTATCGTTTTCAAATTCAAACCTTAAATTTGAAAATAATTTCTTTATTCCTTTTAAAAAAATATCATTAAGTCTAAAAATTTATTCATTCCTCTTTGTTCAAAATATACTTCCCATACTCGGAATTTATTTATTTAAAATTTAAAAATCAACTTTTATCCTTCTAAATCATTTAATTATCCAAATTCCTTATAATTATTTTATTTAAAATTACCTTTTTATTTACTTTAAAAAAGCCAAACTTCATTCATATATCAATTCTCAAAATTTCAATATATATATATATACATATACATATATTTAACCAAGCCAAAGTATTCAATAAATTCCAATTCCCAATATGATCATCACAGACCATCACGTAATCATATTGCTGAATTTATTTTCTCCAACCCATTTTTCCCTGCATCCACAGATGTTAGCACAATATAATAATACCAATTCCACTTCGAGGTGGAATATCGTGATATATGAGATCATATTATCCCATCCGCGATTATGCGGCGCATAGGGTCTCATCCGCTATATAATGCGGAAAATCAATCACTCCAATATATATATATACTACTATATATAATATACCACATCCAATCAATTCAATCATTCAACGAAATATTTAAATTTAATTATTTAAATTTAAATAAAACCCAGATGAGTGAGATTAACTCACCTTTGACTTTTTTTGCAATCCGATCCAAATTAGCTTGTTTCTTCATGATTTAGACCTTGTACAGGCATTAGATGATTTTATTAATATTCGAACAAATCGAAAAATCAAATGTCCATTTGGTAAATTTAATTAATCCAATAATTTTATTTAAACCAATTTTCCTTAAAAGATCTTTTGTAACAAAAAACAATTAAATAAATAAATTAACCATCTTAATACTAATTAAAACAGTAAGTGAAAATATATATACATAAGTATATTTATAAAATTTTCTTTTTCCTTTGAAATCACATATTTATTTATATTTATGAAATAACTCATGTAAATTCAAATATCCAACTTAAATAAACTCTCCAATATTTTTAAATCCCTATATACATTTTTTTCAAAATCTTATCTTTCGAACTATATATATATACACTTATAAAAATACTTTATATTACCATTTAAAGTTTCGTACTTGACAAAAAATTTATTTACACACACACACATATATATTCCTATCTATTTATTTTTTATTTTTTTACTGTATATATATCCAAATATATATACCATCAAATTAAAATATATAAATTATATAAATATGTACCTTGCTGTAATCATTATTATTATATATTCAAATTAAAAATAGAAACTACCTTGAAGCACTAAACCCAAACCCGAGATGTCCAATAACACGTCTCAGCACCATCCTCCCATCATCGCGACCACCCCGGCCCCAACCATCGTTGCCAGTCATCTGTCCAGACCCACATCAGGTTCTATGATGTGACCTTCCAGCCTTACCAGAAATCGCCATACGACACGGCCTCTCCAGTCATTCACCACGCCGCCCTTTTTTCTACAGCCGTGCCCTATGTGTCGACCACTTGATTCGACCACTTCAACTACAAAATCAGCGATACGAGGTGGGTAGGGTACTCTCGGCGATGTCTTCTGATTCGAACCAGAAAAGGAGCGTGGCCAAGAACGTCGCGAAGCCATTGCTTGAATTCTCGAAATTGAGCTCGAACGAGAACATCGGCAATTCAATTTGAAAAAAAATCTTGAATGATATTGATTGAAACAAAGGAGAGAGGAGAGGGAAAATAGAATTTTTTTTCTTTTGCTCTGCCATTAACTTTATATACGAGAGCAATTTTTTTTAACTTTTGATTTGAATATCAATGAGATACTGTGGCCTTTTTAATTTTCTTTGTTTTTTCCTTTAGATCTACATTGCATTTCCCTTTTGCTTTAAAAAAAAACGCGTGTTATACAATTGGACACGTGTATTAAAATTCCTGTATGTGTATGCTCTTGCACGATGCAAAATTCATTATTTATGCTTTAAATATAAATATAAATTTAAATCGACTCGGTAACCGCAACTCACGATCTCGGCTTCCTATCTATGCATGCCGCTAGGCGTTTATAATGTTAAACCCCTATTCCAAATGCAATGGAAAAGGTTCCGAGTCCTAATTCGATCGTATGGAGCTTTTCGGACCCAGCTATTAAATTTAATTTTCGATATAAATTTTAGCGTGTTTACAAACCGTACGCTCATACGACAACTGCAAACACTACAAAAATAGAAATTCGACAGTAATACAATATTACGGATCTAATGGATCTGTTTTCGTCGAATTCCAAGACTGTGCCTTGGAAGGCTATTTTTAAATATCGATTTAAACTGTATATTTTCAAAACTGAACAAATCACCTTTAAATTCAAATTTAAAGCTTTCATTATTTTGAGTACTATCAATATAAATTTTATAAGCCTTTGAAATATTTTTATCAGGATCAAAAATCAAGATTCAATATCCTACCCAATTTCCACTTATTAAATTCAATAATTTAATTTCCTAATAATACTGATATTTGAAATTCAAGTTAAACCAACTTCCAAATATTTAAAATAAATTAAATATTCCAATTTCAAATATCTAAAAATTTTGGATAGTCACATTCCTTCCCTCTTAAAAGAATTTCGTCCTCGAAATTACTAATTAAGAAGAATGGTCCATAACCCGTTTGTTATTTCTTAAACCAAACAGTCTTTTCACCATGAAGAACAATCTTTACATTAAAGACACTATCACCCTTTCTAACTTTCCTAACTTCTTTCATAGGTTCCTACCAATATCACTTACTCAACCATTCAAATTTAAATTTAAAACCAAATTTAAATTATCAAATTTTTCTCAAAATTTTTTTAACTCCCTAAATTTTCGAAAAATTTCGCCAGCGTCTCCTTTGTGCGGCTAGCTCAGTGCAACTACAAAATACTTCTATGGGCCTCCAAATTCAAAAAGAAAACAAAAGGCCAAGTGGCTAGACCAGAAAATCATCAAATTTCATATAGAAATTTAAACACATACCTTTTGTCGAGTAATTCAATTTACCTTCTAAATTCAAAAATCCCAATTTCCTTTTTGCTTTTAAAACACCTGTATACTATTTAGCAATAATGTCCAATCACAACATTCAAAAACCATTTATTCACTTATTTTTCAAAATTATAAATATTTGCGTTATTTAAGCCCGTACGATGTACATATATCATTTGTACACAATACCAAATCCGATCGCTCACTTGATCACACAATTTCACTTCCGAACTTGTATCGTCCACCCGACTTCCTAGTGCGGACTTAGTTCTGGTTTCTTGATTAGAAACCATCATTCTCCTTGCATAGCCACAAACTATGATAGAGAATTTCCAAAATCAATCAAAAATCCATATCCAGGGTTCGCCGTCGAAAATCTAGTGAAAAATCCCAACTCGGATTGGTATAACTACATCGAAATTCTGTGCTCGAATCTGGATCAAATCGCTATGCGAATAAAATAATATACGTACATCCTACGTGTTTAGCCCTAATTGATTTTTAGTTGTATCAATTCTCTTTTATTCACATTAATTTTGGTTTCTCTTATCCACAATTATCCAATTTCACAACTTTACTTAATCTTCATTCCAAAATTACTTAGTATATTTCCAATACCAAAATTACTTAAGAATTTCACCATTCATTTCTTAAGTTCAATATAAGCATTTTATATACTCTTATATTATTACTTTCACTTTACCACTTGGTTTTTATCTACAGTTAATCAATTTGTATTCCAATTCCATATAGATTCAATTTGCATAAATTTACTAATTAATCTCAAATCTCAATACCTTTTCCAAATTTTCATCCAGATTTTATTTTCAATCCTACTTGAATTCAATTCATCTTCAAACTCTGAATATTGAATTTTATCAACTATCTTCCATTCACAACTGGTTCACGTCACTATTTTAAATCAGTTCCACTTACTAATTTATTTCAATTCTCAAACAATTTCTTATTTCCAAACTTTTATAATTTTGGTTCATTTCGAATTAATTCTATAACTTCACTTTATTTTACACATTTTAAATTAAGAATTATCCCATATATAATTCCAATACATTTTCTTACTCTCTTGAGTCAATTAGTTTACTCACAAATTTTATTTAGTCCTTAATTTTATTTAGTCAAATCTTGACTATCTCCCATTACACACAGTTTAAATTAATTCCCAATATTCAGTTTCAATTCTATTTTCTTACAAATGCAAATTCATTTGTCTATCCACAATTTTATTTCCAACTTAACTTTTATTTGATTAACCCTTCCACTTGGTCCACCAAGACTTTTTCTTTACATTCATCTTTACTTGTCTAGAATTATTTACACTCTGATTATATTCAAATTTTAAATTTCTATAAGTTTTTCCAAATTTAATTACATTTATTAACTAATCTTTCTAATTTATTTCATCTAATTGGTTTTCTTCACCAGCTTAATTCATTTTAAATCAAATTTAACTTACTAATTTTATTTATCACTTCATTCTCAAATTTAATTTCAAATCTTAATAAAAAATTTATTTCTAAACTTTTACTCCTTTAGTTCCTTGGAATAAAATACTACAATTTTCATTTTAATTTTTAAACTTCCTTAAGTTTCCGACATATTTAAATTCCATAAACATTTTAAATTATCTTCCAGAGTTTAAGCAACATTTCAAAATCACCTTTGAAATCAATTATTTCTTTGAATTTCAAAACCAAACCCAATTTTATAAATAATTTCAATTTAAAAATCTCGAGGCAGCAATTCCACCCCTAGAAACTCGAAAATGAACATCGATGATGCTGCAGTCATCACCGAAGTTATTTACCAGCGACAAAGAGTTCAATGCTTTTATCTCTTTAAACCCCTCAAATATTTTTAAATTCCAAATCTTACCAGATTCTAATCCAATTCAAAAATATTTCTCAAATAATATCACTTTTATTTCTCTAAAACCTTTAAAACCATTTTCAAACCTAAAGGAATTTAAGCCTTTCCCAAAATTCCAAATTCCAATCCTGCCAATTCATATTGAAATATTTCTCTGGAATTTCATTTCAAATTATAAATTACATTTATAATTCACATTTACAATTAATTATGTAATATGAATTTACTTTCTTAACTTTTTGGTTATAACATTAATTTCTTATTTTAATTTCTACATAAAAATGATAATAGTTTAATATTATCATTCTTTAATAACCAAACAACCTATACTATAATAATTTACAAGAAAATTATATCTTTTATATACAAAAATAAATTGGGTAAAATTAATTCATTTTCCTTATTTCAAAACAATACCGTATCGGTTTATCTTGTTTAAGAGTTTAGAAACCCCTATCGATAACATGGCATCCTACATACTGACCAGAATTCATAAACACTCAACCAATAAATCAACACAATATGAAAACAACTTTTATATTCACTAACAAATACGCGCTCAAACTATTAATACACTCAAACTCATTCTAGAGTACTAAGGACTCTATTTTAAATGAGCAATTCCCACCAGAGCCAAGGTTCTCGCTTAACCTTCAGCTCTGATACCAAGTGTAACGACCCGATTTTTCGATGCTCGACAATCGACATCAATACGTTCACTGTATCAAATTCCGAACAATCGAATGTCGGAAAACCGAACCATTAGGGTTAAAGAAGAAGGAGATAGAAGAAGAGAAAACAAAAACAACAGCAGAAACTTACCATTGCAGCGGAATAAAATATAATAGATAATAATAGATCTTTACGCAAAAGAAACTATATCTGTTATATACATTACATCTTCGGAGTACAATACAAATAACAACACAATTCAAGATGGTTATAGTATCTCGTCCTTCTGAAGCTGAATATATAGCTCACTCTGCACAGTGGAAATATAATCTACAAAAAATACTCCTTGTCATCCAGCTCGTCTCCTGATCTCTACAGTAGTCCATCCAGAATCTATACTCTACAATACTTGGTCTAACCCGAGCATTATAGTTATATAACACCCGAGTCAGTCTGGAAAACCAGCGTGAGAAATCACACTCAATTGAATTATTAAAGTTTTGAAAATCCTTTGAAATCAAAGGTATCTCGAAAGACCACGCCATAAATAAATATGTCGGGTTTTTACCTTACAATAACCAATTTTTTTAATCAAATCCGTCTGATATTATAATAGTATCTATCGAAAGTAAAATAGAATCTAGCTGAAATGCCTTCATCTCACGTTTCAACAATAGTTGGGCACAATCAAAACCGTACAGGCACTTATTGGAGATTGGATTCCATACAATGGCAGGCTACTAGGGTACCGCACGTCATAGTACGTGGTCTAGATCACCGTGCTGAGGATCCACCCTAAATCCCCTACAACACAAGACCAGAGCTACCCCTTACCGGATAGTCCGAATAAGTTCACCCCGCGGTTGGGATCAGCAACCGCCACGTAGCCGAATATATAAGGGACATCCACACAGGGGCTACCTTACCCTAATTGGTTGCTAGCCACTTAGCCTTATGTGCACCTCCCCTGTTTTAGCCATTCCCGGTTGATGAGGCTTGAGGCTATGCGTTACATTTTTAGCACACAATCACTTAGAATGCTCATCGTCCTCTTAACGATGTTCTGAAAGCATTCGTCCATACAAGTCCATTCCGGGTTCGAACGGAATCGAAGTCGCTACTCCTACTACATCCATTTTGGAATCACCCTCACGATTAGTAGCGATTAGCCCTTGCACTTCATTGCTCCATCTTCGACTCCCAGCTCTTGTCATCCTCACGAAAACGTTCAAACCAGATCGAAGTGGTTTTCGAAAAATTAATCCCAATCCTCGTCTCTTCGAAACGATCAGCTCATTGGCTAATATTGATAGTCGGTTATTTAAGCATCAAATAACATTCACAAACAATCATCAAGCCATAATAATTTCTCTCAAATTATTTATTTTTAAATATCTATGCAAGGTATTTTCTTACATTTCAATCCTTTGAAAATAGTTTTCAATTCACTTTTCTCTCTTTCGTGGAAATAAATTTCCACCCAATTGTTTTATTTCCCCTGAAAACCACCAAGTCCTAAATACTTAAGATTTTAAAAATAATTTAAATCGTTTTATTCTAAAATATACTTTAAAACATTTAAATTAAAATTACTTAAACACTTTATTCAAAAATATATTCTTTTAAAAATATTTAAAATAGAACTACTTCATGAAATATAAAAACCAATTTTTAATATAAAAGTTAAGACAAACTAAATTTTAAAAATAAGAGCTATGAAATTCTATAATTTCAACCAAACTATTTTTTTAAAATAAAATTATTTTATAAAATATAAATATGAATAATTTTTTTTAAAACATAATACCAATTAACCTTTAAATAATTACTACTAAAATAAATTTGAATAACATTTACTTTAAAATTTTAAAACATTTCTGAACATTTCTTTAAAACAAATTTTTAAAGCCTTTAACTTATAAAAAGTCTCCTTTAAAATATACTTGGCTTTTTAGGAAAATACACTTCCCATCTCCATACCTTTAAAAGTAAACCACTATTTATTTTTAAAACAAATTACCCATTCCTTTATAAATTTCTACCGTGAATTTGTACTCCCGAATATCCACCGATATCCATTTCACTTTATAAACCCAGTTTATAAATTTCATAGTCTCATCTTCCTTTAAAATTCCAATTTCAAACACTTCAATCAATTTTCAAATTGATTTCAAAAATTTACTCCATTTAAAATAATTTTCTTTACTTACCCAATTTCGTTTCAAAATTCATTAATTTCATATTTTACTTCTTTATTATAATTCAAAATCTTAACTAAGCTGAAATTCAAATTTCATACTTTTTCCAAATTTCTTCTTTATCTTTTCCAAATTTAAACCTTAAATTTGAAAATAATTTCTTTATTCCTTTAAAAAAAAATCATTAAGTCTAAAATTTATTTATTCCTCTTTATTCTTCCCATATTCGAAATTTATTTATTTGAAATTTAAAACCAGCTTTTATCCTTCCAAATCATTTAATTATCCAAATTCCTTATAATTATTTTATTTAAAATAACCTTTTTTTACTTTAAAAACATCCAAACTTCATATATATATATATATATATATATCAATTCTCAAAATTTCAATATATATATTTAACCAAGCTAGAGTATTCAATAAATTCCAATTCCCAATATGATCAATATAATTCATCACAAACCATCACATAATCGTATCGCTGAATATATAAAATTAATTCAGACGTTTGAGGAATCCAGTTGGATCCCTCTAACCTGTTTTTCCCAGTATCCACAGATGTTGGCACAATATAATAATACCAATTCCACTTCGAGGTGGAATATCGTGGTATATGGAATCATATTATCTCATCCGCTATTATGCGGCGCATAGGGTCCCATCCGCTATATAATGCGGAAAATCAATCACTCCAATATATATACTACTATATCTAATATACCACATCCAATAAATTCAATCATTCAACCAAATATTTAAATTTAACTATTTAAATTTAAATAAAACCCAGATGAGTGAGATTATCTCATCTTTGACTTTGTTTTGCAATTCGATCCAAACCGGCTTGTTTCTTCACGATTTAGACCTTGTACAGACATTAGATGATTTTATTAATATTCGAACAAATCGAAAAATTGAACTTCCATTTGGTAAATTTAATTAATCCAATAATTTTATTTAAACCAATTTTCCTTAAAAGATCTTTAGAAACTAAAAAAACAGTTAAATAAATAAATTAACCACCTTAATATTCATTTTTAATTAAAACAGTAAGTGAATATATATATATATATACATAAGTATATTTATAAAATTTCTTTTTCCTTTGAAATCGCATATTTGTATATATTTATGTAATAAATCATGTAAATTCAAAAATCCAACTTAAATAAACTTTCTAATATTTTCAAATCCGTATATACATTTTTTTCTCAAAATCTTATCTTTGGAACTATAAAATACTTCATATTACCATTTAAAGTTTCCTACTTGCCTAAAATCTTATTAACATATATATATTCTTATCTATTTATTTGCTTATTTATTTTACTGTATATATATATCCATATGTATATACTATCAAATTAAAATAAATAAATTTTATAGTTATGTATCTTGTTGTAATCATTATTATTATATGTTTAAATTAAAAACAGAAACTACCTTGTTGCACTAAACCTAAACCCGAGATGTCCAATAACACGTCTCAGCACCATCCTTCCATTATAACGACTACCCCGACCCCAATCATCGTTGCCAGTCGTCTATCTAGACCCACATCAGGTTCCATGCTGTAACCTTCCACCCTTACCAGAAATTGCCACACGACGCGTCCTCTCTAGTCATTCACCATGATGCCCTTTTTTCTACAGCCATGCCCTATGAGTCAACCACTCGATTCGACCGCTTCAACTAAAAAAATCGAAAAGCGATATGAGGCGGGTAGGGTACTCTCGATGATGTCTTCTGATTCGAACTAGAAAAGAAGCGCGGCCAAGAACGTCGTGAAGCCCTTGCCTGAAATCTTGAAATTGAGCTCGAACGAGAACGTCGGCAATTCGAATTGAAAAAAAATCTCGAATGATATTGATTCGAACAAAGAAGAGAGGAGAGGGAAAATTGAATTTTTTTCTTTTGCTCTGCCATTATTTTTATATACGAGAGCGATTTTTTTAGCTTTCAATTTGAATATCAATGGGATACTGTAGCCTTTACAATTTTCTTCGTTTTTTCCTTCAGATCTACATTGCGTTTCCTTTTACTTTTTTTTAAAAATAAGATGCATGTTATATAATTGGACACACGTATTAAAATTCCTGTATGTGTCTGCTCTTGCACGATGCAAATTTTATTATTTATGCTTTAAATTTAAATACAAATTCAAATCGTCTCAGTAACCGTAACTCACGATCTCGAATTTCTACCGATGCGTGCCGCTAGGCATTTATAATGTTAAACCCCTATTCCGACGGCAATGAAAAAGGTTCCAAATCCTAATTCGATTATATAGAGAAAATAGCTTTTTGGACCCAGATATTAAATTTAATTTCTGATATAAATTTTAGCGCATTTACAAACCATATGCTCATACGACAACTCCAAACACTATGAAAATTGAAATTCAATAATAATACAATATTACGGATCCAATGGATCTGATTTCGTCGAATTCCAAGATTGTGCCACGGAAGGCTATTTTTTAATATCGATTTAAACTATATATTTTCAAAACTGAACAAACCACCTTTAAATTCATATTTAAAGCTTTCATTATTTTCAGTACTATCAATATAAATTTTATAAGCCTTTGAAATATTTTTATCAGGCTCAAAAATCAAGATTCAGTATCTTACCCAATTTCCACTTATTAAATTCATTAATTTAATTTTCAAATAATAGTGATATTTGAAATTAAATTAAACCAACTTCCAAATACTTAAAATAAATTAAATATTCTAATTTCAAATATCTAAAAATTTTGGGTTGTCACAACAATCAATCATACAAACAGACAATATAATTCACGGCATTTTCATAGTTATTAATATTGGTTAAGTTACTAGCAATTCAATTTCAATTTCAAATTTAACTATCAATTCTAATTTATAACGATTAATTCAAATGACAATCAAATTTGTCAAACAACGACCAATAAATTCATAACACTTCATAAATTTTAATTTAGCTAGCATAAAAATATTCTAGTACGTTGTGAATGTTATAAAACACTCACCATGAGTTTCAATTTCAAATCAAATCGAACGACATTCGATTTAACCTAAAATTTTAACTAGCCCCAAACGAATCGAAATCAGCTCTATGATGTAGTGCTCGTCATCATGATTCCAACGCATCTTGTTTCGTCCAATTCTAATAAAATATGAAGAAGTTATGATTTTCACAAGCTTGAATACAAATTATAAACAAATAAATTTCTTTTTTTATATATAAAACAGATATGTCGTTCGTTTACCCTCTGCAAATCAAGGTTGCATGCTGAAGCTTCTTCCACATCATGTTCCAGGCAACCTCAAGCTTGCACAAACCCATCACACGCGATAAAAAGATGATGGCCGCTCCACCTACGACCGTCGAGAGGACGATCGGCTGCCCTCGTTTCGAAGCCCTAAGGCTAATGCACCACCGCCTAAAGCCCTGTTGAATTCGGCCTCCTCCTCATTCAAACCCAGATTTTGACCACCATGAAGCTCCGTTTTCGATCTCAACCATATGGATTCATAGATCTTGTTGCCCTCTTCGACTTTCATTTAGAAACCCTTTGCTAATCTCGATGGTTTGAGAGGAAATGAGGGTAGAATGATATTGTTTTTCGGCCACTAATAACAAGAAACAGCGGCTAGGCTAAAATGGGCAGGATTTGGCTGAAGGACGCGTGTGTATATATACGTATACGAATTATTTTATTATTAGTTTCAACTTTTTTCGAACGAAATCCAAACGAAACGTGCCGCCTAGCGTTTATAATGTTTTACTTCTATTTCGAACACAATGGAACATGTTTTGGAGCCAAATTTGATTGTATGTGGAAGATAACTTTTTGAACCTAATTAAAATATTAAATTTTCGATATTTAGTTCAACGCGTTTCTAACCTGTACGACCATACGTTAACTTCAAACATTATGAAATTTGAAATCCAACAATAGCACGCTATTATGGATCCAATGGAACTGGTTTCGTCAAAATCCGAGATTGTGCTACGGATCGCTTTTTTTAACTTCTAGGTAATAATATGATATTTTCAATTTCTAATTATTCACTTTTAAATCCAATTTTAAATGTTAACAATCTTCGTTATCGTATAAATAAAATTTACATCAACTTTCGGCATCATTTTCAGTCATATTAAACTCTGAATTCAATTATTCAAATAATCACAATATTCGGTGTAATCAATTTGGATAATTCAATAAATCATTACCTTTTGAAATATTAGTAATGAACTTATAAGATTTAATTTTTAAAACAAATTCAAATTATAGAGCAACTATTTCCATTTTATAGTTACTCAATTCCCGTTATTCAATTATTCAGATAATTTCCCAATATTGAATTTAATAATTTAGTTGTTCAATATTCACCAAATTTCAATATTGGATTTTTAAATGAATTTTTTTTCTTTCTTCAACATCATTTTGTTTCTATCTAAATAATTCACAATTATTATCCAACCCTAGTTATTGATTTTTAAACCCAGTTAATGTATAATTTCATTTCAATCCCGTTATTTTCGAAACTTCAATATTAGTTTATTTCAAAATTTTAATCAAGTTCATATCCAATACTTACATTCATGTCATTAAAAAAATATTTTTAACCATTTTCATTTGATAATTACATCAAATCTAATAATTAAAATAGCTAAAAATACGGGTCGTTACGGAGCGGGTGACTCCTTAGTTATCTAGTTATTCATGTTCCACTGTATGATTATGTAGGTGTATTTTGTATCTTAAAAATGAAAAGTTAGAATGTATAGCTATCAATCTGTTAGGTGTAGTATTTTCTTATAACTCTGATAACTCCTTATAAGAAGTAACCTTTTGTATTATATCATTTCATATTATATGTTACCATTCCGCTGTGAGGTTTATCTATTCTATCTTGTTCTGTTCTTTATTTCATCTCGAGACAACTTACCTTTCAGATGCTTGGGAAATGACACACGAACATCAATGATGTATTAAGTGCCATTTCCAAGGATCAGAAAGGTGGGTCGTAATAGAAAATATGCGTTAAAAGTGGATATTACTCCCAAAGTGCATAGAACAATCTCTATGGTGTAAAACATCAAATGAATTCATCAATTCGTAAATCAAAATTCCAAGACACACAGAGCATTTCTATGGTATAGAAACACTAAAATGATTTCATTAATTGACAAATAAAAAATGCAGAAATATCAATGAAATTGATATGAAATGCAATGCCAAAATCAAGCAATCAATAATATTGAATCAACTGAGCAAACAGGTGACAAATGGGTCGATCAGAGTTCACCATAACATAGCCTAGGAGTTAAGTCCAGGCTATGACCAATGCACCGATAGGTCATACCGGTCCATTGGTTTCTTAGCCTGGGCTGAATCCCATGCGATTCTTGTGAACCTCCGACGATCCGATCTTGCTCATTTTTCCTATGCTGCTTCTCTAATGTTCTAGGGGTAATGTATTAGCAAACATGCAAGCATATAAACATGTATAATTAGATGAACATCATGATTTCATGAGTGGGTTTTAATCAAACAACAAATCCAATACAATTCGGTAATGAATTCGCCAACATATTGAGAGTAGAGATTCAACTATAATCATATAACAACAACAACTATTCATCTAAGGCTAGAAATCATGAGATAAACCCACCTTAATATCAAAAAAGATTCAAAGTTATATATATCAACCTTAAGCCACGAATAACCAAAACAACCCTGAATTCGTCCCTGTTGCAGAATGAATTTGACACAGTAAACCTAAATATTTTTCCATAAAATTTTATATGTATTGAGAACAACATATCCAAATTTAATATTTTTATGATTTTTCTACAATTAATTATTATTCTTTTACTAATCTGCGTTTTCTGCCCAGATCCACTTGAAAATAACTTGCAAATTGACCACCTTTAATCCATTAAAACCCAATAATTACATGAAATTTGGAGCTATGGTGCTAGAACATGGTAGCAATAACGTATCCCAGTTTGAGAAATTTATTTGAATTATTTTGATTTTTGGAAGAGGCTAGAGTTTTAAGAACTTAGAATACTTTTTATCTTTCTGATTACAGAGATGCAAATATGAAATGAGAAACTTGTACATATATATCTCATCTCGTATTTCTCTTGTCTTGCAAAATGGGTTAAGATGTGGATCCATTATCCAAGTTTACTTGTTTTATAAAAAAAGAAAGTGTTGCTAATGTTCCTTGTTTTGTTTTAATAATTTATAAACACTAATACCTCATTGATTTCATCTTAGAAAAATTCTTGTTGACACACTAAAATTAAGTTCATCACCTACGCTTTATGATTAATTAATGAAACATAATTTTTAAAACCTTATTTTTATTGTGGAAAAAAGGCAATGTTGCATTATCAAAAATGAGACAATATAACACTTAAATCAATTTTAACACCAAAACGTGATTTTCACACAAAACAAGCTTACAAATATTTTATAAAACACTAAAATAATATTATCAAGTTTTAAACAAGAATTTACGTACTCAATCCTATTTATTCAATATTTTGTCCAATTCCTTTATTAAAGAAAAATACATATTTTTAACAAACTCCACTCAAATCATTTCATTATAAATTATAGAAATAAGCTTCAGTGTTTCTTAAATCATTGTTCAATCTTTACAAAGATTTTAATACTTGAATTTACATAAATACTCAATTTAAGCCCAAAAATCCAACTACTTAGTTCCGCATTGATTATATTTTTAAAATTACGTGATTAAATCTGGTTCGTTTAATTAAATGAACGATAATCAAAGTGAACTCAACCAGGTTGTTACAGAACTGTCCACCTAATAAAAATTGCATCCTCACAATTTGTATCTATAGGAAATTCCATAAAAATTTACAACTTAATTCCATAAACAACAAGAATTTAGTGACAACCACGCACTGGAACAAACAAATACAAAAGAAAGGCTCATCGAACTCATGTGCTTTTAAAAATATACCTTGATCATTATTTCTTTTAAAAGTTCATTTCAAATTAAGGTTTCTACACAAGTTCAAATTATACTTCCTACTAATTGTATCTAATTAATACTTCCAATTTTTATCATTTATAATATAGATTCATAAACTTAAGCACAACCTTTTAACTTAAAGTCCAAGTTCGCTAAGGTTTGATTATTTATAAAATAATCATTTTTAAAATTCTATTATAACTAATGAGTGCAAATCCATGCTACGTACATGGATTATTTTGATAAACTTGTTATATTGAATAACACATAGCTGTATAATAAGTATTGGTAATCATTTCCATATATAAATAATTTAAATGAACTTGTAGTATAAGCAAGTTTCTTGCTTATATGCACATAGCGTTATACGAAATAATTGTAGTCAACCATGAATATATGTGTGTGTGTGTGTGTACATGTGTATATATGTGTATGTGTGTATGTACATATATATGTGTATATATACATATATGTATGTATATGTGTTTGTATATATGTATATGTACATATATGTATATTTATGTGTGTGTTATGGGAACCAGTAATGGAGATAATCCTTTTTATGCTATAGTGGCTTGTACAACTTACAACCGTGCACATTATATACGATTCATGCAAACTAATACTGCATGCTGACATAACAAAACTGGCGTACAATTGCACATTTAACACTCGGTTCATATTGCTAAACATGTGATTTTTTTATTATATATGGATAGTTTATAACTTTTGGCAAATAGATATTATATGATGTTTACATGGGAAATTAATAATTTGACTCTAAACCCTACCCTAACTTTACCTGCTGATATAAAAAATTAAATGCTTTTGCATAAAGTCATAGTACAATAAATCTAGCACCAACTTTAACTGAACATATGGTTACAGTTTTGAACATATGTGACTATTTTTTGATTTGGAATATATGGTATCTACTTCCAAGGTTGCAATCATAAATTTTCGTTCCCTTTTATAACTTCTGCACATTTTCCTCAAAAAAGCGCTATAGGAAGATTCGAGAAGATAAGCCTTAAATATGCAAATTCAAAGACCAACCAAAAGTACTATTAGTTACCATTGACATTTTTGGACTTATTAAATGAAAGAATGCTTTAGTTAATGTACATCATTGATATTTTTGTTAAATTGAAAAGTAGGTTATCATGAAGAACGAACAAAATTTTGTTTGTATTTATCAAAAAAGTAATAACTATAAGTCTACCTTATTACGGAATAGAGATGAAAAAAATTCCAACCAAACTGTCAGACTTGTAGCATTTTGAAAGATGAATAACGCTGCGATGTTTTAAGATGAAGATCCAAAAGACGTGTCTATAAAGTTAACCACTCTGAATATCATAAGAAGTAGCAATAACAAACATAAAATAATAATAGTTAATTAATTAATGTCTTCTTAAAAGAAAGAAAGCCATGGAAAGTTGTATAACATATGACTGAACTTACCATTGACAGCAGCACCGAGGGAAAAATTAATCTGAATAAAAATGAAAAATGAATGTATAAAAGATTTGATATGATGGACATTATTGTACATTTGGAAACATCTAGTTTGAGAACAATTGATATGATAGACAGAACTTACCAAAGTAAATCAATAGCTAGAAACCATCTAGTTTGAGAACATGGATAAACAATAATGTTTGAAAAGAAGAGGAATTATTGTGTGAATAGAGATACTTATGCCATCTTGGCTGCCCACCGTTACTTTTCTTCATGTCAAATAACATCAGTCATGAAAGGTTATTGTAACAGCTGACTTAATAAATCTTATTATAATTTTTAAATCTAGTGCCTAAAATATATTAGTATGAATTTTATTGAATATTAAAAGACGTAGTTGATTGGGTTGTAAATTGGGAACTAATTTTTGTGTTATGTAGTCAATGTTTTAGGACATTAGTGCAAAGATAGTAATATTAATTAGGACTTGTGGGCAATTGTAGATAATGCACCTTGTATTCATCATACAACCTAATAAATTCGAATAACGTAAATCAAAGCACTACATTTTCAGTTACCATTGTACTCACAATTTTGAAGCTCAAACTAGTATGGATTAGAATATGCAGTACTTTAGTTATACTACACAAACGATAGCATCAGTAAAAGGTAAATAATGAAATAATAAAATTAAACTATAGCAAATAAAGGGAAAATATACATTCATTTACCGAGTAGTAGCACTCGTAGTTATAACTTTAGGATATGTTAAGTTTTTTCCCTCACAATAAATCCGAGTCAGATTCCAAAACATCATGATACTAAAATGATTATGTGTAGATCATAGTACAAAAGATCGACATATGAAATTGATATGCATTCCAAGAAATGTCATTAGCAGGAAACACTGGAAACTATAATTGTGAGTATAAATTATTGGGTTGTCAGCATTTAACCGAGTAAATAGATTTTAGCGATGAAAAACTGGAATGAAAGTAAATGTATTTATATTGCGTATAGTGCTAAACTTTAAAGCCACATCTCTTAGTTTGTAAAAAATGACTCCATTACATGTTAATGCTGATGAATAGCTACTCAACGTTAAATTGATATTGTTTCTATAGTGTGCAGCAGTGAAATGCATTAATCAGACAATACCCATAATATTTGTTATAAATTTCTAACTTAAATTAAGCAATTATGTCTTAAAATTAGGTCTTTACCCTAACTTTTTTGACTTTGTTCAAAAGAAACTTACAAATATTTTATTTAAAGTACAAATCCATGCAACACACATGGGGTTTTCAAAAAATGATATGAAACTCTACTTACTCATACATGTGCTTACGTAATCACGAACCAGACAAAGTATAACTTATTTTTTCGGAGCATAATATTTTTATCCAACAAATATCAGTGCCAACCAATGGTATTCCTAACTTGATAATAATTATATATTGAGAATGCCCATTAATTTTGGAATGCAAGAGACATATGTTGAAAGGGTTTATCATACTTTTAGCATAGAAATTTAAATATGTACACAATTATATATAATAATTGTATTATAAATCTTGTATAGTGAATTTGTTGTAGAATTGAAATTGTCCAAGTGTATTTTATAAGAAAAATAGACCAAGACTTACATTATTATACCTTTTTAACATCATCCATTATTAATTGGTTTGGAAAAAGTAGTAGCTTTGAAACATGAACTTTTCAAACAAATATAAGATAAAATGATATGGGAAACTTACATGAAGTATAAACATTGTGTAGTTTGATTTTCTGAACGACCAAACTATTTTTGTTCCACATCAAATATCTATATAGATAAAATAACTTAAATAGTAAATCAAGTATAATCATTCAAAATGATATAGTGTATCATTATAGTAAAAATACTTATGAATACATATAAAAAATACCTTAGATAATATTCGCTGAAGATGATAGTGAAATAAATGTAGTTGATGAATTAAGCTGCTAAAAATTTATTAATACTATTGGAATGAATTAAACTACTAAACACTAATTATTATAGCTAGAATAAATTTTCTGTAGTAGACTTTGTTGTCGAACATAATGTAACGACCCAAAAAATTTATTGGCTTTATTTATTAAATTAATTGAAATTTTATGAAATTTTAAACAATAAAATTGAAAATAAAAATTTATTATTTGAATACGTCTATTTAAACATAGTAACTAGTAAATCTTTATCTAATAATATTGAAGTTTATTTTATTGTATAATTCTATTTCAATTTAAATAGGTTAATAATTGATGATAATAAATTAATTTCTAAACCTGGAATATTTTTCTATATAAAAATTTTAAATCATCTTCTGAGTGAGACGTCAAATTTATTTTCATCAAATTCAGACTTGTTTAGCTCTGTCGATCTTATTTTTCTATGCTTTAGCCGCACTTTTCCGTAGTGGAAATTGGAATTTTTAAAATCCAATCGTACCACTGATATCTGTATACCGTTTTGATCGCCTCGTCATGCTGATCTTCGCAGTATATTCATTTGTATATTTCGGAGGTCTGGTACACCACGAAACTAGTAAAACGATTACCGTATTGGAAACCGTTTTTGAATCTTTTATGTCATTAGCCTCTCATTCATCTTCCAGCTGAAAATTTAAAAAGCCACTCACCTTTATCAATTGCTGAATCCAATGTTTTGACGTTTGATTTCCCTAAGTTTTAAACTTCCTTTTCAAATTTTAATCGGTTCACCTTCCCTATCTTTCTTTACATCGGCAATTGTAACATAATATTATAAGAAATGGAGAGCTGATTCGTCTTTACTGGTTCGTTCCTCCAAAAATTTTGGCCTTAGCATTATCTTTAATTACAGCCATGCTCGGTCCCTTCACACCATGCTCGCGCCCATATGCCAAAGTCGAACCCGACCTACACCTTTTCATCATCGAATCCAGCCCCTTCTCTTCATTTCGGCTTCATCCAAGCCTCGCCCTGCTCCTTGCCGAGATCTTCCAAACCCGACCCAAGCTTGCCTGCCTCCGCCTTTTCTCTTGCATCACCGCCTTCACCACCGGTTTCCTAAAGGCCATCTACTTGCAGCATTCTTTTCCTTGAAGCCATGTATACTGTTACAGTAAGTTATGTATTTGGTTGCTGTTGGATTTATATTAGTTGTATAAGATATACATTTTAGTTAAATCATATTATATGTTAGTTAATAAATTATATACATACATACATACATACATACATAGATATATATATATATATTTAATATGTTACAGTATTTTTGCTGGTTCTCTGGAACTGTATGTATACCTTTATGTAAGTTATTATCTTGCTCTGTTGGGTTATAAGTATATGGTATACATAGGTTTTAAAATGACCTGTTATTTATATATATATAAGATTATATATATATATATATATATCGGTTATGTAATATAAATAATAACAGATTAGTTTATATAGTTTTATGAAAGTTTGGTATAAATATATTGGGTACAATGTTTTGTACATATAATTGTTGAGATAAAGTTTGGGTCTGCATAATTGGTTACATATATATAATTGTTCGCATGTACATTTTTCTAGCTAGATGGAAGAGGGTCTGTTTGTTCATTTACAAAGTGAAGTGAGTATATGTTCTGTAAAATTTAGTTGATTTAAAATCTTAAAATATGTTAGTACCTTTATATATGTTTTGAATCTATATGTATATTATGATAAAATAAGGTTATATTGAAATTTTAATATCAGGAGAATATAAGTATTTATTTCAAATTGGAATAGGTAGGTAGATGTTTTTTTTGTAACATTTTGTTTTAATTGTGAATAATGGTTTGAAAATATATTTATATTTAAATTAATAAATGTTTGAATTCAGGATATGATTAAAAATAGATAATATAAAAGAAAAGAAATGTGTATTTCTAAAATTAAAATTGGTTTTTATATAATATGTTTTGTTCAGTAACATTTTGATGGTTCTGATTCGTTTTATCAACTCCTATTTATCAGCTTGTCCGACGAACCCTTGTCCATCGTGCTTTGCTTCGTAATTCATGCCTGGATTTCGTAACTCAACTTCATTATCTATCTCTCTAACCTCAAAAGGTGAGCAATCACTCAAGATTAATGTCCTTATATTTATTAAATTTGATTTCAATTGAAACGATAATTGAAATATGCTGTTGTAGTTATTTAAATTGTTATATATGTTATTATCTGTAATTGTTCACCTGTGGGATATGACACCATATCCTGTTGTTTATATTATATTGTTATTGATGATATATGCCTATTGTTCTATTTTATAGTATCAGTTATCACTCTGCAAGTTCCCTGTTAGTATAGAATTCACTATGGGTTAAAATGATACATACTGAACGAACTTTAGAATAGGAGAAAATCGTTATGGGTTGAAATGATAGACCCAAGCAATTTTCAATTTAATTTAATTTGGGATTGCGGGTCGAAGTGATATCTACCCGTATATATTTAAATTATGGATTGAAATGATAAGTATCACCTGACCTTTTGATAGAATCCTATATGCAGACACCGTTGGTCCATATATAAATATTTTGAAATAATTTCTATGGTTTTGGAAATGAATATATGGTTTTTATTAAATATTGGTTCTTAAAATATTATATATAAATGGTAATTTTATATATATATTTAATAATAATATTATTGAGATTGATTGAATACATATAATATGTTTAAGTATTTATGTAAATCTATATTTTAAAATAGATTTTTGTAATAATTTGAATAAGTTAAGGTTGAGAAGATAAAGTGGAATTAATGGAAATTATATTTTATTAAGAACTCTACTAAATTAAATCGATTTGAACTATTGAATTTGAAGTTTAAGATTTGATTTCATAACTTGATTTTTGATTTAAAGTGATTAAATGGATATTTCAAGTTTAAATAAATCGAAAGGAATATTTAGTTTAAAGGTAAATTAAGGTTATTTAAATAATACTTAATTTAATGAGTGAAATATTTCAAGACTAAATATAATGAGGTTAAATCAAGATCTATATGAAACTGTTAAATTTAACTCTGAAATGTTGAATATTAAAGCTTTGAAAAACATTGGATTTAAATGGTTTATTCTGTGATTTAGATCTGTATTTGAAATTAATATAATGTGAATTTTCTATTTAGAAACTGAATTAAATGGAAATGGACAAATCTAGATTGAATTAAATTTGAAATAGAACTCGTGTTGATTTGAATCAATTTGTGAAATTGAGGATATATATATATATTTAATGGAAATGATATTTCGGTTTTGAAGTATAAATTATTTTTAAAGGACCACGGTGTTATAATGATGTTTGATGGTTAATAAAGTACACTTCTACATTTTAAATAGTTCCACGGATCCTTAGAAGATGGTTATCCCAAAATCCTTTGAGTTACTTGTATTTCAGTTGATATTTCACTTGAGTTGGATTTATCGATATAAGAATGTTAATTCCGACTCGAGTGTTTTGTGTTTTGCTTTACGCTCGGGTCAGACTGAGTGATACAACATTTGAGACTTACCTTTGGAGTTTGGAGCTTCGTTTGGAGATTCAACTATCATTCAGCTTTCAGTTTTTTCCAGTTGATTGATTCAAAGAAGTCATCTGTTCGTACCGGAGACTTCACTGTATTTGAGATTTTCTGTTGTATTTTATTTCTAACTCTGATGTTTATATAGTAGCTTCATGAACTACTATTTATTTATTCCGCTGCGTATTATTATATTACTCTGTGTCTGTGATTCTGTGATTGATTTATTTACTGTATATGTTGAGTTTTTCCAAATAAAAATTAACAATATGATATTTTGAGCAATTCAAGTCCGACATATGCGGATGCGAATGGTTGAAAATAGCGTGTCGTTACACATAAAAAACTAATTTATAAAATGTTTACCTAGGTAGAAAGAAATATTTAAATGAATTCAGAAATGATATTTGGTAAAATAATAGGTACAGAGAATGCAATAAATTACCAGTGTTGATTTTTCTATTATAAAGTAAATTTTGGAGGAACCATGATTTACCAATAAAATAAATTATGCCATTTTTCAACAATAGCAAAGACAAAACTTGCATATCAATTGTGTAGATCAAAGATCTCTTTACTTTTTAGAGTTCTTTCTAAAATGAGCTAAACAAAAAAATATCTATCATACCACTCCTTCAACAAACAAACTTTACTCCATGTAAACTGTGCATTCAAACACAGTTTCATTTAAATTTGATACTCTATTTTATAATTTACCTGTTTTATATTCTTTAATCATGTGACCAACAATTATTCTTTTTTTACTCTTTTTGTAGTATCGTGACTTCTAATATTCACCATGAGTTTTCTTTGTCATTCCAATTGGAAACTGGCCATAAATTTCCCTTAATGCATTATTCCAACATTGATACAATGCTTGTTACATTTTATATGTATATCCAATATGACACAATATAATATTCATAACCTATACGGTAATTATGCATTAAAGATGAGATAATTGGGTTTTATAATTAATAAGTACATGATATTACCTTTCAAGCATAAGGAAATGTTTAAAATATGTTGTATGTTGCATCAAAGCGTAATCAATGGTTATCTAAACAATATTTTGGTAAAGTTTTAGTTGTTTCTAAACACATCTTTTTCTCATTTATTTGTTCCTATGCTAAGTTTGTTAATTAAAACAATTTTTTCTAGTAATAGGTAACAGTTCTAACCTTACAACCAGTTAGAATATAGACCGATTTGTTAAAGGTACATAACCAACAGACTTTATTTATTCCCTTGTATATTTGGAATTTAAAATGCATTCGAACTTTTATGGATGATACATGGATTAATATGTTAAAATTAATTCCTCAGCTAATTAAATTGATTCTCTCACCCATCTGAATTTAAATTAAAGACAATTTATTAAGTTAATCCTCCAATAAAATCCAGTTTAAATTATACTAAACTGATTATAATCAATTTCTTTTACCAGTCTCAATGATATGATCCTTGATGCTAAAAGTTGATATACTTATAAACATTAAAAAAACCATATTTTCTATCTATTATTATATCTTAGCATCTCCAAACCCTGAAAGTTGAAAATAGCAAAACTGTGGTTTTTTTAGAATCGCATATAATCGCTAAATTATTCTATAAGATACCTAATAATTTGATGGTATCACAAGATGATATTATAAACTCAAAGTTGGTTTTTATGGATAATATTAGATTTTACAATATAAGTTCAGATCGACTAAGACTGTATATAAGAAATAAATTTACCAAACACATATTTGAAACTAAACATTTAACCAAATTTTAAACTTAATTGTTATAAGTAGTACAAAAGTGTTGCGCATAAATTTATATATTTTCCCAAAATATATTACGAAAATTTATGGTTTGAATGAATCTTTTTCACTCAACTTGATTTTTTATACACTTGTGCTTAAAAATTGGAAAATGATCAACTATTTCTCTAACGAATTATTTACAACAATTTGAGTTCTTTGGTACCTAAACATTGATAGTCTAATAATGTCCTATAAAATAACGAAGGAAACAAAATTCATAATCAGACAAATCGAATAAATATAAGATAAAATTCTAATTTGACACGAAAATTGAGAATGGAAATAATAATTCAATCATACTTTTAACAAAATTTGAAGAATAATTGAAGATTTTATGTATGAACGTATTTATAGTCCAATAACCGCCTTTAAAACAAATGAGGGAAACTAAATTCATTATAATACTAATTGAAACAAAAATAGTTCAAAAATAATTTTAGACATAAAACTTGAAGAAAATACTTAAATTTTGAAATCTAGAAGGAAAAACAAAAATTTAACCGTAAATTAAATAAATAGATAAATAAAAGACAAGTATCATTGTCCTAGTGGTTAAGTGATTCAGTTTTGGTGCGAGAGGTCATAAGTTCGAAATATGCATAGCGTGATTCGAACATATATTGATACGTGAATTGTGTTTTGTTGTCCCAATGACATGTTGTATCTAAGTACCATTTCAAAAAAAATAAAGATCAAACCTCTAAATTGTGTTGAATTGACCTAATAAATAAATATTTTTTAGCGTTAAATATTGTTTACACAAAAGTCAAACCTTAGAAATAATAAGTAGAAACATAGCTATTGGAAATGGTAAAATAAAAAAAATTGAGAAGAGTAAAAAAAAGCGAAACACTATTGAATAATTAAATAAAGTTATATTAAGATTGAAAACTAATAAGATCAGTCAAATAATTATTTGGAATGAATTCTTAGTTTGATATAGATTACGAGAATACAATTTTTGAATTTTTATAAATATGAATATAAAAATGGGAAGGAGAGAAAATCAGAACAAAATAATATGATATAGAAAAGTTAATATGAAAAATAAACTAAGAAGTTCCAAAAAAAATTATATTAAAAGTTTAGAGAAGAGAAAGAAATGCTATTAGATTATAAAGGTATAGTCAAGGTAAAAAATGCGGTGAATGAAAATATATAATTTTTTAATGTAAAATTAGTATAAAGAAGGTTTAAATAGTACAAAATTAGGATTTTGTTCCTAAAATTATTATAAAAGAAAAGGAATACAGATGGTCAACGATCGAACTTCTGTCTATAAATAGAATATATTCTTTTATAAAGCGATATCAATCATAACAATAATTAACAAATAGATTTGTGCATAAGTTATCTACCGGTAGAACATGTTATAGAGATCAAATTAAACCCCCCCTCCACATTCAAGACAGGGATGTTGTCTCATAGGTTATCCTTCACATGATAAAATAGTGACCATCAATACAAAATGATATTAAAGTAATCAAAATAAAGAACATAAATTTCAACTGCATTATGTTGAAACATGAAAACTATTATATGTACTTAAGAATTGAGAAGAAAATAAATTGATTTAGGATTTTGTTCCTGAAATTATAAAAGAAAAAAAACAGATGTTCAACGATCGAACTTCTATCTTTATGTATAATAGTGTAGATTCTTTAATAAAATAATATCAACTATATCAATAATGAATAAACAGATTTATACATACGTTATATAGCAGTAGAACATATTATAGAAATCAAATTATACCCAACACACTTTAAGATAGACATGTCTCGTAGTTATCCTTTACATGGTGGAATAACGATTGTTAATACAAAGGGATATCTAAAGTGATCAAAATAAAGAATAGAAATTTTAACTACATTGTGCTGAAACATGAATTATATGTACTTAAGAACTGAAAAAGAAAATAATTGACACACATACTTCAATAGTCTAGATACTACAAAATAATTGAATTGATATAAAAATATGACAAATAAGAATGGAGCATCTATTGATTTAAAAATTTAATAAATTTTAAAATAAATCAAAACCATGTGTACTGGAGTTACCATGAAAGTTAAATCAAAAACTCTTCCGATTTCTTTATTTTGACATTTCAACGAACAAATTATCTGCAACCAAGTAAAAGCAACCATGTTAACTTTTAAAAATAATCACTTGTTGGGGACTAAATTTTATTTATGTTACATTGTACCTTAAGAAGTCAAACTAATCCCTATAAGCCAAACTGATATAGAGCAAAATAAAACATTGCATACCTAAAACCATAGCGCATGCTACGGAAGGTGGAAGATAGAATTCTACAACTATAACAAAAGATAGAAGAAAACAAAACAACCAAAGGAAAAAAAATTCCACTTGGACTTAAAGGTAAAAATTTAAGAGAGATTATTTATGGATTAAAAATTTATTTTAGACAGAGAAGATAAGGAAATGAAAGCAAAAAAGAGAAATGAATTGAGACAAAAAGTTAATAATATAGATACAATAACGCAATTGAATAGATACAAAAGTCGGACAAATTAGAATTAATGAAAAATTGATAAACAAATATAATAAATTCAAAAACAGATTAAAAGTATATGCATTGAAATTACCATGGATGTTGAGGCAAAATCCCTTCCAATTTCTTTACTTTGACATATCAGCAAACGAATTACCTACAACTAAAGAAGAAAACTATAATAACTTTTTAGGAAATGATATCTTTTAACTTGACTACTTGTTGGAAACTAAGTAATGTTTTATTTTACATGTTAATTTTTTGAAGAAGCCAACCCTAATCCCTTGAACCAAACTACTATAGAATAAAAAATACTATGTACCTAATCTCATGCCATTAATGATGGAAGAGGTAATTCTACAATTACAACCAAAGCTAGAAGAAAACTTAACCAACGAAAGAGGCAAACTTTCCACTTGGATGTAAAGGAAAGAAAACAAGAGAGTTGATAGTATTAAATATTAGAAGAGGTGAAAATGAAAGTAAAACGGGAAAATGAAAGTGGAAAATACATTTGAGCGGATGAAATCGAATAAATAAGATAGGAAAATGAAAATAAAATTGAAAAAGGATGACAGAATATATTTACGAGTAGATGAAACTGAAAATCAAAGGTCATACTGTTATGGTTTTTCAAGTATAATGGAAATTTATATGTCAGCTTAAATGATAGATAATTACTAGGGCTATGTGAAATTTTTTCCTCAAATTAAAGGGAGAATATGATTTTGAATGAGAGTAAATGAGAAGCAAGAATTCAAATAGTCACTTATTCTCTTTTATGCGTAAGATAGAATATTTATAGATATGTAAGAATAGGTAGTCTAAAAATAATAATTTTTTTTGGAGGTTTATATTGCGAAAATTAAGGAGAGAGCGATATTTTATTTCTAAAATTCTAAGAAAATGGGAAGGAAATCGTGGGAGATCTGCTAATAAGTTGTATACTATAAGTCAAAATAGTTTAACAATAAAGTCCCAATGTATCCTATTAAAATTAGTAAATGCAATTTACCACTTTAACTCTTCTTTTAAAATGAAAAGGATTTATCAAAATAAAATTCTCATAGAAACCTCTAAATATCCAAAAGGGCGAGAACATATAATAAGCATGCATAACAATAAAGGTATATAAATCGTATAGTAAATCAGTAAAAAAAATTAATACGTTAATAATACCTCATGATGCATGGTCTCAATAACTAGAAATATCCACAAGGAAGTGATGATAATACTTCACATATTTCACCAATTCATATAACACTAATAAGTCCCTTCGTTGGCAAAACTGAATTATTGTGAAAACACAGACTAAATCCTAAATCTCAACGTTTAAATCAATAAACACATGGTTGGCACAATTTTTCAAGGACACAAATAGAAATCACCAAATCTCAAAGAAACATAATTCCCAAATCAAATATCCAGATATCTGCCTATCATAAGCGGAAAAAGAAAAGATGGTGAAATCCTACAACTTGTCAATCGAAATTCAAAACCCAAAGGTACCTCCCCAAAGCAATTCGGTTCTGGTCGCTAATTAGCATACTCCCATCAGTTCGAACCAGGTTTCTAACATCTTCATAGAAAGTGTCACTTACTATCAATTAGCAACTAAATGAATACCGCCTAATGTCCCATAACCACTTTGCTATATTTAAATATTTACTAAAAGATTATAAATATCGCTACTAAAATATTCAATTGAACAAGTCCAATAATTAATCGACAAGTAATGCAAATGTTCAAAACAATTTGTATTGCTAAATCATTTAATTAGATTCCTCATCCGAATGAAGATGGAAATTACACGGAAGTAATAAACCCAAAATCACATAAAAATCCCCAAATAACACATAAATAACCAAAGGCTAAGTACCACAAGAATTAAAACGAGTTTCTGGTTTTGAAAGCAAGTGATATAATTTTATCATATAGAAAATGAACTCTAAAACGCTTTTTTCATATACTTACTTCCAAACTATTCACTTTAAAAAAAAATCCATAACTCAATTGTCATTCAACATACATACATACATACATACATACATACATACATACATACATACATACATACATACATACATACATACATATATATATATATATATTTGTGTGTGTGTATAATTGTTATAAAATCCCCTTTAAAAGCGATGTACAGATATATGTACCTTTTATATAGAAAACAATATAGGTTTATATTTCAAAGCCAAATTAGTAACCGAACCTTTGCTTAGAAATAACCTAAGCTTATATTTTCAAATCCATACTTTAAAATACACAACTATAGCCACTAACTTTGTTTTAATATATATATATATATATATATATAATTACTTATTAAAACCATTTATAAAAAAGAATTGCATCAATGTAGAAATTTAGTTTGAAACTGATATTAATATAAACTCACTTTTGCAAATTTCTTTTATTTAAAACATATATATTTTAAATAGATATACGTATATTTATAATAGCCCCAGACCTTTGGATCAAAATAGTTCAAAGTCCATAAAACATGAGAAAGTTTACTATTCCATAAATCCAAACTCATTACAAGACCGTAGCAATAAGTTGATCCATAGAGCTCAAACTCTATAACAACTTGAGCCAAGGATTAGAGAAATCAAAATCCAAGAAAATAAAAGTATTCAACTAAAAAAAACTAATGAAATCAGAACGCAAACTCACAATGAAAAGCACAAGGTAATCAAGAAAAACGAGCCATGCATATGGACACAAGATTTATTAACTTTGTCGTTTATTCTCAGGGCAGCGACCACGAAATGATATTTCAACATTTTAAACCTAAAAGTTTTGTAGAACTCAAAACATGAAAGTTTTAAGTAATAATATAAGATTTCAACAAGAAATAAATCATCAAATTTGGAATTACGGTTCAAAATTTATAGCTAAAACAATGAGTAGGTTTTAAATTAATATCTCTGTCGTTTATTCTCTAGATAGTGACAAAGATGTGCAATTTAGACCATTCTAACATTATAATTTTCCAAAACTCAAAAGCAAAAAACTTATAGAACGAAATCTAAGATTCTAGAACATCGAAAATCATTGAATTCTGACAAGAAATGAAAAGGACATGTTCAAATTACCAACAACGTTTAGCTTAGAAATCGAAAATTTTATAGTGGCAGGGTAGCGAGTTTGCAATAGGTTTTTGATCGACCTAAGCTCGGAATTTTTAAAAGTGTTCAGCGTGAAAGTTGAAACAAATGATATAAGCTTTCTAGAACATTAACTTAAAATTATTGTATTCCGACAAGAAGTGAGAAAGATATATTCAGATTACTAACAAAGTTTAGCTTGGAAAATTTATAGAGTTTAAAGCTCCATCTAAAACATGAATTTTACCAAGACAATTACAAGATATGGAAAAGTGATCAAAATAAAAGTTCTTCAATGCATTAATCAACTAAACAAACTTTCAACCAACTAATCAATCAATCATAAATTTACTAGATGATGTGCCCAGCGGAACAATCCGTCTACTTCTGCTGCGCAGCCCTGATCATAAAAAGATTGACCACAAACTTCATGATCTGTTGGATGGACAAAGTAACACGTCTTAACTGAGCCCTCAGGATGGCCCAATACTAGAATGAGTGACTCAGCTGCTGGCCAACTATACTTCCAAAATAGATAAGATTGGATCAAAGACTACTTAGGAATCATATGATTTAATAATAGGAACATCAAAGAGTGGAAACGAAGGGAAACATTCCTAGACTTTCTAAAAGACACTTTCTTATTCTAAAGGGGATGACTCCTACTATCTACCTTAAGAAACCCTAAAGGACGGTCTCCCAGACTCACCTAGGCCAAGATTTGTTCCCGTAATATCATATTTTGTTATGAACTCAGTTCTGTTACGAAGCTGTGATGCCCCACCTCGAGATCCATTCTAACAAAGAATATTATAAAGTAATATTGTTGACTAATGCAGAGAATAGGGCTGGTTAGGAGTGACCATCCGTGTATTTTACTTTAAGCGAGCATCGATACGTCGATTAATATGCTATACATTTCTTTAATGAAGTGGAATCGACGTATACAATTCAAGCTTAAAACAAATTGCGGTGGCTATATTAAAGATTTAGAAAACATATAATAATACACAAATCATAGAATCACAGATCAGAAACAGTGAAATACAAATGGATACAAGTCTGAACCGACATAAAATAGATACATGATGTGGACTACAAGTGTAACAACCCGGGATTTCGCCCAATTTATAATCAAATGATGATTGTGCTAGCTTATTGCTAATTGAAGTCTTTTTTTTAAATTCAGTTTAAATTCTTTTAAAAATTCGTTGAATATCGGTGGGCTTTGAAAAAAATGAATCGTGGCCCATGTTTTATTTTGGGACCGTGAACACTTTCAAGGTAATACGCGATCCCCCTTTTCATTTGCATTCGTTTGATAACCCTATAACCCGATCCTCCTTTACCATTCCCATTCGTAACCCTTAGAAAAAACAACGACGACGAAAATGGCGGCGGCTCGTTGCCCTTTTCTTCAAATTAGGGTTTCGAGTTCAAACATGCTTGATTCTTTGATTGGCCATGGCGTCGAACCTAGATTGATCGATGGTGACTTCGGCTGTTCGCTCGAGATGTTTTTGGGCTTTGCTCGATTCGTCGTTCTCGCGCTCGTCAGTATAAGGTGAGTAATTCAAATTACTCACATCTAGTCCTTCCTTAGTATGGTGCTTCTGCAATTTGATTTTTGGTTCGATGTTGATACTTTCTGACTTGAGACAGTTGAATTAATTTGCATTTTTATGGTGACCTCGGCTTTGAATTCTTGGCAACTTCGTGTTGATGTTGCTGATTTCTTGTTTTCTGATATTCACGGCATTGTTTTATTTCGTGACCACTATGGCTCGACTTCCATTTGACTTCGGCCACGTGGTTGCGTGAATGTGATTCCATGGCGTTGTTAAGTAGCTCACTGCTTCAACTTGATTTCTTGAAAACTATTTTGAAAAAAAAATGTTTGGCTTCGGCATTGACTTAGACTTGTAGTTGTTTTCGACTGCAAACTTGATTTTGTTCATTCTTGTTGTATTCGACACTGATTTTTGAAATCTGCAAACTTAGTTGTGAAAATATTTTGGAGGAGAATTTACTTTGACTTAGAAATTTTCTTTAGCGTTGACTACGGGCAGTACTTTGGTTTAAAACCATTGATCTATGATTGTGGAATTTATCTGTTGCTTTGTTTCGGCCACAGTATTACAGTTTTCCACTTGTTGTAAGTGCTGCCTTAACTGGGTTCTTCACTGACTTGTACACAGTGTTGCTTGATTCTACTCTGAATTGTTAATGTCTTCGACGTTGTTCACTGACCTATACATTTTGTAATTACTGATGCAAGATATATTTTTGGGCATGTACCGTGTGTAGTTGTTGTTGCCCCGTCCATCTGCTTCTGGTAGCACCGTCGACCCTGTTCATTTGGGTCTATATTTTTGTAACATTAGCTGTATTTTTGTAACATTAGCTGTTTATGTTGTATACAAATTTGATTGCATCATGTTGCAACAGTTTCGAGTCAGATGCCTTTTGAAGTTTGCATCTGTAGGATTCATTGTTTTATATGTTAGAGACTTCAATTATGCTTTGTCCGGTAATGTGCTTTCGACCTAATAGCACTGTCCAGTTTTACAATTGCCTTTCATATGTATATGTTTCCACCTGAGTTCACATGTATTGTTTCTTGCATATATATACCAGTATGCATGCATTTACATCGCTGTTTATTATCCTGCACCACTTGCATACCATCTGAAGCTTGATATGCTAGCTTGTAGTTCATGTGTTCACATTGATGTACTACACCTCTTCTTCATACAACACACTTGTAGTTGAAGTAATCTTAGAGTTTGATTATTTATTGCGGCTGTCTTGACCAATTGAGACAGTTTGCATACCTGTTTCACGTAGTATTGAGCATATGTAGATTGCGTTCATGAGGATTCATTGATGAGGACTGTGTTTAATTTATAAATAAGCAGTTGTTAAATTACATACATACGAGATTATGCATCCATGCTGTCCAATTCATTTAGTTGTTCACTTTTGCCTTAGTGACCATTGCAATTGATTATGCAGTTTGTGTTTCATGTAACCTGTTTCATGTAGTCTTTGGTTTCACTGATCGCTTATGTACATGCTTGCATCTTTGTCATTTAGAGCCTGTGTTTCATGTGGTGCCATTTCATTGGTTCTCTCACCTTCATTCGGCTGTGTCTTCATGTTGTACACTGTCTTGTCCACTTGCTCATTTGAGTTATACTGCTTCTCGTTGCACCTCTGATTCATTTTTCCATGTGCAGTTTGTTATGTACATTCATTGGGTACATCATCACTGTAGTGGCAAGGCAGTGCACGCAAGCGTGAACTGCAGCCACACGGTATTGATTTTATTGGTATTTCTTTTACTTTTGATCCATGGATCCTTTGCGTATTTTATATGCCGTATTGGCGAGGCAGTGCACGCGTGCGTGTACTGCAGCTAATCGGTTTTGATGTTGTTAAGTGACATTTCAATTATTGATTTGATTTGATTTAATTTAATCATTTTGTGTTAATTGCCAATTAGGTAATTCTGATGTTTTCTTTTAAATATATCTTCATTGATATTCTTTTCATTCATCTTTGTTGATATTTTGAATCTGCTGATTTGTTGTTTAACACTATTACGTGTTATATTTAGCGTTATCCGATTCTCTTCTAGAAGGGTCGGATAGACGGAATTTACTGTGACAGTCGTCTATTCATATTTAATTATTATTGCTTCTGTGCACTAATAGCTGAGTTTGAATTAGACTGACCCGTGTATTATTTTCTTTTGAATATAATACTCGGGTCAGACCGAGTATTTACAGGTTGTTGATATCTTACTTTGGGTTGCTGCTAGAGTTATGAAGTCTTTTCATGTTTTGGAGTAGATGTTGTCATTATATAGGATGTTGTATATTCATGTATATTATTCACGATAATGTATTTGCATATGTAACTTCCAGAGTCGATAGTTGTAGTTGTATCATATGTATGTATCACATGTATATCAACTGACTTCAGTTATATATATAGATATGAGACTTTTCTGTTTAATCTATGTTCTGCATTTATATTATCTGTTTTATTACTATATATTTAGTCCTAAACTATTATGAACCATCGTAGTTCGTTTTATACTGGAATTGGGTATGTCGATGGGAGTAAATAAATATGAGATGAAAAATTTAAAATATATACCACTCCTATCGAGGTAACCAATACTAGTGTAAGGCCTAACTACGGATGGCCGCTCCTATCCAGCCTTATTCTTCGTGATAACAGACAGTATTTCTTTTAATACTCTTTGTTATTTCGAGCATAGAGGTGGGGCGTCACAACAAGGTACACAACTATCTAACTGATAGGATGTCCACCTTAAAAGCCCTAAGCTGAAGGACCTAAAACATCTCAGTCCGACCCGAGTATTATAAAATAATGAACAGATCGGTCTAGAATAAAATAAATGAGTTAGCAAAATGAGTGATGGATAAAATGAACTAGATCTCAAATATAGTCATATATCATCAAATGTCAAACATGCAACAATAACTTCAAATCACCAATTTTAAAACTCAAGCTACCTTTTTAAAAGCAACAAATTCCCTAAATGATTTGGTGATAATTCAACAACATCAGATCCAGAAATCTCACAAATAGACATCCATATATCACACAATAAAGGGGAAGGAACCAAACTCCAAGATTAGTTAATAAATCCACCTATACGCATGTAACTCCAAGATAGACGTATAAGTCTATAAACACCAAGATATGTACGTGGCTTATAAACTCCAAGATAGGAACAAGTCCTATAAACATCGAAATTGGTACAAAACCTATAAAAAATCAAGAAAGGAACGAGTCCTTTAAACATCGAAATAGGTATAGGACCTATAAACTCCAAGATAAAAGCATTATGTACTTTCATATAGCAACCAAATAGATAATGACCATGTGTCATATACCATATGGGTTTACCCAAACGTTTACTATATAGTAGTCTACTTGTGTGTAGTAAAGGTTTGGTCAAACAAGTCAGAGAATTAATTAGTAAAACAAATGCGAGAGTTCCACACCATTTGTTTTATCTAACTGTTTAAATCAATTCCTCATTCGATCGATGTCATGCAATTTTATCAAATTCTTTATTTTAAAACCATTTTGTAAAACATTGATTTATAGAAGATATATATATATATATATATATATATATATATATTGTTAACCCACCTTTTGTCAAGGCAGTATACAGGTGGATTTAACTCAATAGATTTCACAGTTATCAAGACTGGGATATCATGGATCTGGCTCAAATGGAATGGATGGATAATCAACTGCAGATGGTAATATGAAGCCAGGATTAAATGTAGTTTATGGGTAGATGATGTAGGGTGCTTGAAATGTGGATATTGCCTTGATTAAGGATAGATCGGCATAGGAGGGTTTAGCTTGATATGGATCGATACAGGGAGGATTGCTATAGACGGGCTTGGCACATCATGAATTGGCATAAGAGGATCGACATAGGAGGATTCGGCATAAGAGGGCTCGACATAGTGATAGGTCGGCATAGGGAAGGCTCAGCATAACATTCTAAGCGTGAGGGATCGGCAAAGCTGGAATGGTATCATATGGCTCGGCATACTCAGGAAGAGAAGGGATCAGAATCCTCGGTAAGACAAAGGATAGGAATAGCTCTGTGGAAAAAGAGGGATCGACATAGGTGATGGAAGGGGTCGGCACGGGTGGTCACTGGAGGGATTGGCATATCAGATGGGTCGGTGTACATCGACTCATAACAGGGGATCAGTATAGGATATAACATCAAGGGATCAGCAGGCTTTCCTTATTGAGAACAGAAGAAATCGGCATACATGGAGGGATCAGCATATGTAGGAAAACCAAGGGTACTCTCAAATTAAACATTTAGTAACTCGAGCTCTATTGATCCAAATGACATGAAACTTGGAGGTCGAACGTATATAGGCATGAAGAATTCATCATAGGAGCCGCTGTCCATAAATCATCCAAGAAAGGGATCGATACCGACCCCTCGCCTTTGAGCTTTGGGCCTAGCAACCCCTATGGTGGACCCATATGGATAAGAGGCTCCTGTCCTGAAGTTTCACCTATAAATACACCAGGCACGGCTCCAGAAAGGGGACTTCGACTCTGCTTCTCTTCATCTTT
Organism: Allium cepa; assembly: GCA_030765085.1. NCBI lineage: Eukaryota > Viridiplantae > Streptophyta > Magnoliopsida > Asparagales > Amaryllidaceae > Allium > Allium cepa. The sequence continues at coordinate 613,045,891 of CM060934.1, forward strand.
TACTTAGGCAATACTCTGCCATTTTCACTCTCAAATTTCATAAACTTGTAACTGTAATAAGCTGTATAATCTAATAAATGGAAAATCTTTGGAGTGGACATAGGCCAGAGTCAGCCGAACCACTATAAAACCTATTGTTCTTGATTTCTATTTTCATTTGCTTATTGTTTTGATATATCCATCTATTTTAATTTAATTTCTTCATTTACTTCTCTACACAAACCTGTTCTTGGGTGTTTATGGCCAATTTTGGTGCTCTCATTGAGAAAACTTGTACCTGCTGATTTGGAAGCTTGGATAATTGAATCTAGGAAGCAATGGTTAGACAATCAACAAGGAGAACGTTGCTGGAGAGGATTCACCATGGAAGGAGTCAAGAGGCTTCCTTAGGAGCTGGAGCTAATCAAGAAACTATCTACATCACCAGGGATGAAATGGAAACAATAATGGATGCCATGCATGAGAGGATGCTGAAAGTACATGAAGAGATGATGCAAAATCTTTTCCAACAAATTAGGCAGGGTAGGGCCATAGGAGCCTTTGAAATGCAAAACCAAGGTGTCGGAGCAGTATGAACTAGTGAAGCTATGGACCAAGGAGTTGAGGTGGCAGGAATCGCTGGAAATCAGAATCGAGGACATGTAAATGGAGTTAACGGACATGGGAATGGAATAAAACAGCCGAGGGCAACCCCCGACCAACCAAGAGGGATCGACACCGATTCCTCTAGAGGGATTGGTACCGATCCCCAAAGGTCAGGGGCATGCTCTCGGCTTTGGTAAGTCGCAATACTGGAGGACCTCCGTTCAATCCCATGGAGCTTGGTGTCAATAGGAATTTGGATGATCGACCTGAGGAGTACGTCCCAAAATTCCCTCGTCGACTCGGGGGGTAGCTTGGGCATGACAATGGGAGACTACCAATGGAAGACAATGGAAGGTTTGTAGAGATGATAAGGCGAGCTATGCATGGAGGATTGGTGAATAGGGATCTTGAGGATGTAAATAGAAGTCCATTCGCTCCAAATATCAAGCAAGCTAGGAATCCACCATAGTTTAAACTACTAACGCTTGAGATATATGATGGAAAAACGGATCCTACTATTCATCTTATGAGATACATGAGACAACATGGAGGTACCAGGGGAATCAAAGGAATTCATAGCATGGTGCTTCCCATTATACTTAACGGATATAGGTGCGCTATGGTTCAGCCAATTGGAAAGCAGCCCTATTAGCACATGGAAGGAACTGATCGAGAGGTTTGTAAGGCAGTTTAGGGTTCACATATCAAGGCCTAAGAATGTGATGAGTTTGGGAACGCTGAAATTGAGGACTGAAGAGTCCTTAAGGAGTTTCTTAACGCAGTTTAATGCCACTGCGGCATTACTGAATCTTCCAGATCCATCCATGGTTTTGATGGCAGCTATATCTGGAATTGCTGATGGCATGGAGTTCGAGGATTCATTGGCATGGGACCCACTACAGATCTTGGGGAATTTTATCATGAAGAAGAAAAGTTTCTACGATAGGTAGACGCACAAGTAAATAAACCGGAGGTAAATGCTGTGCAAAGTGGAGGATCATCAGAAGATGTAAACAAGAATGATAAAGGCAAATGGATAATGAATGATGACACTGGTGAGCCAAAGAGGCAGTGGAGAGAACCAAAATTCTCTTCTTATACGGATTTGACCGAATCTTTGGAAATGATTTATTTTTATGCATGGGGACACCTTCGATATCGAAGGACGGCAAGGAGGGAACCCTTCGAATGTGAGCAGACATCAAGGAAGCATTGCCTATTTCATGAGCTGGATGGGCACAGTACAAATGACTGTAGGAATTTAAAGGATATCATTAAGGAACACGTGAGGAATGGTCAATTACAAAAATACATCAGGACTCGGGTTGCGATGGTGGAACAGGAGCAGCCACTATCCACCTTGAAAGAAAATCGCACTGGGACAAGGCATCATCGCCAACTTGTCATCAATTGATCGGGATGGCAAGGAATAAGTAATAAACTTCACTGTAGTATGGCTAAGTCACTTACATATGTATGGGATCGATGATGGTTCCCAGGCATGCTCTGAGATGATGACGAAGTATGGTGCTCGTGTTTGTGAAATTTTGTTTTTTCTTATTTGCTTTGAACTTTGGTTTATTTCTTGTATGGAATTTATCTTGTGGACTTAGGGATGCTTAAGTCTGGATCAATGTAATAAATAATATAGGTCGCGGCTATGGCCTCGACCAAAGAGATGACACAATAACCGTAAGGTGTGAGTCCCTTCGCTGGAGAGCAATAGGATGGAATCGTACACAAATCATGTCGTCGACTAGGATCGAGGTCAGAGAAGGATACCCCATGGATCAAGTCCTCGACTGAGGATCAAGGCTGAAGAAGAATACCCTATGGATTAAGTCCTCGATTGGGAACCGAGGCCGCAGAAGGATACCCCATGGATTAAGCCCTTGATCGGAGAGTCAAGGCCAAAGAATGAAACCCAACAGGTCATCGAGTTTGGAATGTGCTCGGCAAGGATCTAGAGAGATCAAGGTCGTCGAGTATGGATTGTGCTTGGTAAGGGTCCGACGAGATCAAGAATTTGGATTAGGCTAATGACTTGGAGAGGTCCATGGATTTGGAAATGGACCCGGAGTGGTATCAGATTTGGATGAAATGACCCAGAGAGGTCTATGGATTTGATATGCACCCAAAGCAGTCCTGGATTTGGATAGGACGATCCGGAGGGATTATGGATTTGATTAATGAGTTTGGAGTGGATTCAGAATTGGATAACAAATCAGAATAGTCATGGATTTCGCTAATGATCTGCAGAGATCAATGAATTGGATTGGCAATGGATTGGATTCTAGATTGGATAATATAGCAATCAATGGATTATGGAGTTCGGATTTTGGACTTCGGATTTTGGATTTACGGCAATTTAAAACACTCCTTCCTATCGCAAGGCATGTTTTGAGAAGCAAAGTGTTAACCCACTTTTTGTCAAGGTAGTATACATGTAGATTTAACCCAATAGACTTCACGGTTATCAAGGCTGGGTATTATGGATCTGGCTCAGTTGGATGGATGGATAATCAACTACAGATGATAATATAAAGCCAGAATTAAATGTACTCAGTGGATAAACGATGTAGGGTGTTTGAAATGTGGATATTGGCTTGATTAAGAAGGATTCGGCATAGGAGGATTTAGCGTGATATGGATCGACATAGGGAGGATAGGTATAGAAGGGCTCGGCATAGCATGAATTGGCATAAGAGGATTGGCATAGGATGGTTCGGAATAGGAGGGATCAGCGTAGTGATGGGTCGACATAGGGAAGGCTCGGCATAGCATTCTAAGCATGAAGGATCGACAAAGCCTGGATGGTATCATATGGATCGGCATACTCAGGAAGAGAAGGGATCGACATCCTCAGTAAGAGAAAGGATTGGCACAACTCTGTGGAAAAAGAGGGATCGACATTATGCATGAAGGAGTAGTGATCGGCATAGGTGATGGAAGGGGTCGGCATGGATGGCCATTGGAGGGATCGACATATCAGATGGGTCGGTGTACTTCGACTCAAACAAGGGATCGGTATAGGGTATAACATCAAGGGATCGGCATGCTTTCCTTACTGAGAACAGAAGGGATCGGCATACACGGAGGGGTCGACATATGTTAGAAAACCAAGTGTACTCTCGCATTCAACATTCAGTAACTCGAGCTCCATTAATCCAAATAACATGAAACTTGGAGGTCGAACGTATATAGGCATGAAGAATTCATCATAGGAGCCGCTGCCTAAAAATCACCCAAGGAAGGGATCGGTACCGACATCTCTCCTTTGAGCTTTGGGCCTAACGACCCTTATGGTGGGCCCATATGGACACGTGGCTCATGTACCTAAAGTTTCACTTGTAAATACATTAGGCACGGCTCCAGAAAGGGGATGTGGACTCTGCTTCTCTTCATCTTCTACCTAGGCAATACTCTGCCATTTTTACTCTCGAATTTCACAAACTTGTAACTGTAATCAGCAGTATAATCTAATAAAAGGAAAATCTTTGGAGTGGACATATGCCGGAGTCAGTCGAACCACTATAAAAACTATTGTTCTCGACTTCTATTTTGATTTGCTTATTGTTTTGATATATCCTTCCGTTTTAATTTAGTTTCTTCATTTACTTCTCTACATAAACCTGTTCTTGGGTGTTTGTGGCCAATTTTGGTGCAAACATATATATTATTACACTTTTCAAACCATTGATCCAAATCAATTTTAAAACCATTGTAAAAGAGAATAATATATATTTCTAAAATCTTTCATATTGAAATTAGTTTGGTACTTAAAATGATTTCCATAAAAGGGTTTGATTTAGAATTCCGCCTTGTATAAACTCGATTCGAAAATGTACATTAAAGGTGTATATTACTCCCAAAGCCCATAGAATAGTCTCTATGGTATAAAAACAACAAATGAATTCATTAATTCATAGTTCAAAATCCCAAGACCCATAGAGCAATTCTGTGGTATAGAAACACCAAAATGAATTCATCAATTCACAAATCAAAAATCTAGAAATATCAATGAACTTGATATGAAATGCAACATCAAAATCAAGCAATCAATAATATAGAATCAACCAAGTAAACTGGTAACGAACGGTCAATCGGAGTACACTAGAACATAGCCTTGGAGTCAAGTCCAGGCTACAACCGGTGCACCGGTAGGTTATACCAGTCCAACAGTTGCTTCGCTTGGATTGAATCCCAAGTGGTTCAAATAACCCTCCGACGATCTCATCTCGCTCATTTTTCCTACGTTGCTTCTCTAATGCTCTAGGGTAATGAAATAACAAACATGCAAGCATACAAAAATGTATACTTAGATGAACATCATGATTCCGTAAGTGGGTTTTAAGAAAACAGCAAATCCAACAAAATTAGGCTATGAATTCACCAACATATTGAGATCATATACATTAGAGATTCAACCATAATCATATAACGGCAGTAACTGTTGGGCGTGTTCTCACCCAGAAGACTGGACCAAGGACTACCGATCCAAATCCATGCTACCGAGCCAAAGCTAGGAAGGCATTACCGAACCAACCACCTCCAACCCTTCACTACCAAACCAAAATCCCAATACACCCACCACCGAATCAACTACCACCGGACCAGGCACTACTGAACCAACCCCTTTCTCCATTCACCACCGAATCAACTACCACCGGACCAGGCATTACCGAACCAACCCCTTTTCTCCATTCACCATCGGATCAACCTCTACCGCTCCAACCACTACCGGACCACTCACAACCGGACCAACGTCAACAGGCCAGATCGCTTCAGCCCAGGCCCACCAGCAGCTATATACATCCAAGACCCCTGCCCCCAGCCTCACTCTATAAATAGAGGGGCAGGGGTACAACAATGGCAGACAAGTTTGAGAGCTCAAGCACGGATAGAACTTTCAAACAACTCTCAGTTACTTGTAATCAAAGCTTTGTACTTGTAATCTGAAGAGAAAAGGAGAATAACATATAAAGTGGACGTAGCCACGTTCTGGCCGAACCACTATAAATCTGTGTGTCTTTTACAGTTTAGTCCCTGCTTTTTATATATTTGCATAAATCACCCAAATCACTAAAAACAACATAAAATCAACTAAATCATACGACTTGGAGGTGTTTTCCATTTTTTGTGCAAACATTTTTGGTGCTTTCACTGAGAACGGGAGCTCGAAGCTTCAGCTTCTCCCACTTAACCCTTTTTCTATCAGCATCGTTCATTACTTGGAAAACATGCCTCCCGGACGAAAGAAAGACGCTAACAAAGGAAAGAACATCGCAATTGGCAATATCCCAGATCCAATGGTCAGAGACCAAGACAATTGTCTGGTTCCAACAGCAAATGTAAATCAGGCAAATCCGACAGCCCCTGCTACGGAACAACCAATTACAAGGGCGGATCTGGACAGGGTTGTGGCTGAAGTAACTAACCGCTTCGCATCTCAACAAGGAGCCTTGGTGGATCAACTCATGTCACGCTTAAGGGATGTTGAAGAAACCAACCGCAACACTGAATCATGGGATGAGTCCCGGTCTGGAGGATGTAGGAGACGACAAAGGTCTTTCTTCTTCGAAGAGGCTGACAACAGAAACAGCTATGGTAGGAGCCGAGCCCGGACTCAGCCCAAATTCTGACCCGAGGAAATGCTCGGAACCGAACCCAACGGGGGAGGTACCAGGCAAGGATCAGATTTAGCTGAGCCCGCCATGCTACCTAACCATGGAAACACCAAGGGACGGGGCCGAGCTGGAGTCCAGCCCGAAGTTGGACCCGAGGAAGTGCTGAGAAGAGAACCCAGCAGGGAAAGATCAAGGCAAGGGCCAACTGTGGCTGACCCCAGCATGCCCCCGGAAGACCAGAGGCAGCCGTTGGAGAATGTTAGGAGTGATAAATGATACCATCCCTACAGGTCATCTGGACGGAAACAATCCCGCAGGGAAGAACCAAACTCATTTCTATCCGCTCCAAGTTCTGATGAAAGGATGGCGCGATTGTTCTGAGAGTGCGTCCAACGGGAACAAAGGGATCGAGGGATCGGTGCTAGGGTAACCAACCCCTTCACCCGCAATATCGAAACTGCCATCACCCCTCGGGAATGGAAAATGCCAACAATGGAACCTTACAAGGGAACCTCTGACCTCGTTGTACACTTGAAGAGATACACACAACATATGCTAATGAGCGGAGCAACAGAGGGAGTGTTGTGTAAATGCTTTCCACTATTCTTGGCAGATCTAGCTACCTCCTGGTTCTGCCATCTGCCCCAAGGATCCATCAGCTCATGGGAAATGTTGAAAGAAAAGTTCATCAGCCAGTTCCGCATTCATGTGGAACAAGCCAAGGACGTTTATTCCCTATCTAATGTCAAACAGAAGCCCGGGAAGACAGTGCAACAATATCTAACCCGGTTCAACGCCGCAGCAGCCGCAGTCTAAGATGCCGACGAGAAACTTATCCTAATGGCCCTCTGCAGTGGTGTACACCTAGATACTAAGTTTGCCAGGAGACTAACGAAAGAAAAGCCAGCTACCTTACCCGATTTCTTCCACGAAGCCGGGAAATATATGAGACTTGAAGACGCTGCCATTGAAAGGCAGACATGGCAACAAACCAAGGCAGCTCATGGAAACACATCCGCAGTAGCTAAGGACGTTCGAAGAAATGACTCCAGGGATAGTGCTGGGGGCAAGAAGGGGGAAAAGCGCTTATATAGGCCAGGACCGAGATTTGACTCTTACACTCCTCTAAATGAAACAATCGAAAATATCTTCTTGGCCACCCAGGATGAAGTTAAATACAAGCGCCCCCCGCACAAGAAGGAATCAAATAATGCAATTAAGTCTGGAAAGTTCTGCCGATTCCACGAATCTCATGGGCATGACACCAATGAATGCCATCATCTCCGGGACTTGATTGAAGAACACATCAGAAGGAAGAGACTAGAGCGCTATGTGAAAGGTCAGAACAGGACTTCAACTCCTGTCTATGAGAACCCAAGGCTGCCCCTCCCGGAAGAAGGCGGAGGAAATCGCAACACCAGTGGCTCCAGTCAAGAGAAGATAGTGGTCCTTACCATATCAGGAGGACCACACATCGCCGACGGAAGCTGGGCAGAGATGGAGAGATACGGTAACTCGCTTAGAAACAATGGAGGCAACATTAATTCTATTACAGAAGAACGCCACCCGAAACGGAAAGAGAATGATGACATCACATTCAGTAGGCGTGATCTAGAGGGAAGGCAGTACCCTCACATTGATCCTATGGTCATCTCTGCCTTGTTCGGTCCAGCCAAGGTTTTTCGAATTCTAGTAGACACTGGAAGCTCAGTAAATATCCTATTCAAGCATGCTTTCGACAAAATGAAGCTGTCAATGAAGGATGTGTCTCCCTGCAGCAAACCGCTACGTGGCTTCACTGGAGATGCGAAGATGCCCCTCGGGCAACTGGACCTCTTTGTTGAAATAGGAAGTCATCCGCGCTCCGTTGTGCGAAAACAAACATTTGTGCTAATAGAAAGCCACTCGGCCTACAACGCCTTTTTGGGAAGACCAGCCTTGTCTGACTTTCAAATTGTCCTAGCCCCATGGTGCCTGAAAATGAAATTCCCAACAGATAACGGAGTAGGAGAAATAGAGGGAGATCAAGACGCCACTCGAGATTGCTATGTAACTGAACTTCGCAATAACCGCAGGAAGGATAAAGGGAAGGATGTAGAGACTTCTCTCTGCAAGAAAAACTTGGAAGCATAGCAATTAAAGAAATCCCCTCCTCTTCGATATACCAGCGATCCTTTCAACGAATTAGACCCCAGGGACAAGGAGGAGGAGGCCACCACCGACCCTGCAGAGGCTATGGAATTTGTATCTGTAGACAAACACGACCCAAGTAGACTGCTAAGAGTCGGGTCTCAGTTAAGAGCGGAGTTGAAGGATCAGCTCGTCGATTTCCTTCGCCACAACATGGATGTATTTGCATGGACGCATACCGACATGACTGGAATCTCCCCAGATGTAGCATGCCACGTACTGAACATCGATCCCACCAAGGTGCCAGTGAAGCAGAAAAAGAGGAGCATGGGGGCATAACGATCATCAGCCCTCGAGGAAGAAGTAAAGAACTTACTTGCCAATGACTTCATACGAGAAGCCATCTACCCAGAATGGATCGCCAACCCGGTACTGGTAAAGAAGGCTAACGGGAAGTGGCGAACATGCATCGACTTCTCCAACTTAAATGACGCTTGCCCGAAGGACTGCTTCCCACTCCCCCGAATCGATCAGCTCGTGGACAGCACAGCTGGACACGACTCTTATCCTTTATGGACGCATATTCAGGATATAACCAGATCCCTATGCACGCCCCCGATCAAGACCGCACTAGTTTCATCACTGACCGGGGATTATACTGCTACAAAGTAATGCCTTTTGGACTTAAAAATGTCGAAGCTACTTATCAGCGCCTCGTCAACAAGATGTTCGCGGAACTAATAGGACGAACTATGGAAGTTTATGTGGATGACATGCTGGTAAAATCGAGGAAAGCCAACGATCATATATACCACCTGGACGAGATGTTTCAAGTACTTCGCCAATATGGAATGAAGATGAATACTCTAAAGTGCTCCTTCGGAGTATCGTTGGGAAAATTCTTGGGATTCATCGTCCATGCCCGGGGGATTGAAGCAAACCCTGAACAAGTCCGGGCTTTGCAAGATATCAAGATAACATCCACTCGAAGAGAGATGCAAAGCCTAAACGGGAAAGTGGCCTCCCTAGCAGGTTCTGTAGGATCGATTTCACCCTAGAGGGGGGGGGTGAATAGGGTGATAGTGTAAATTATAAAAATTAATCGCGGAAGCTTATTAATTAATTTCACTTCAGATCACAGAATAGCAGCACAAATATCGCAGAATATAAATAACAGAATAAAACAGAACAACACAGAATTTACCCAGCTTCGGCAAAACCCTGCCTACGTGCTGCCCCCAAGGTTTCTACTAGAAATTAGATAGTCCCTCGCTTACACACGTAAACTCGCTATACCCGCTATTGACTAATCTAACTCTACGCTCAAAACCCTGACCACAACTCAACCACCGAGTTGCGAATTCCCAAACTACACACCGTAGTTTGTCCCCTAGTCACACGACTAGAAAATTAAAAACGGTTTAAAAAGAAAATACAAAACAAAACAAAATAAAATAAAATAGCCCTAATTCAAAAATATAACCCTTATTATAATTTTAAAAACCCCAAACTAAATTAAGGCCGGCCCAATTATTCTTTCAATATATTTTTATCGCCCCCGTTCCTTTGTTTGTGATGGCGGCTCTTATTTCTTCGTTCGTTCTTCTACACAAACGAATTAAGGCTTGCGTCTTCGTTCTTTGATCTGAAAATTATGAGAGGCGGCTTTGTTTCGATGCTCTTTAATTTTGGCTATTGCTTGTTGCTCTGGAATTCACGGCTCCGCTCTCTCGTGGTACTGTGATTTAGGGTTTATGGATTTGGGGCTTTGATCCCTTGAATGCTCTGATTTGCGAATCAGGGTTGAGATGATTATTGGCTTGGCTTGGCTTCTCTTTGGTGAGTTCGGTTTCGCTTCAGGTAAATTTTTTGCTTTGTTCCTTTTTTATTTTTGTGTTCGAACTCACACACTTATGCCGATGATGATCTGGGGCTTTTATAGGATTCGTTACCCTTTAATTTCGTTCGTCTGATTGTTTCAAAATTATTGCTTTGGCCGTTTGATATTTGTTGAATGATGATGATTTATTTGACTTTGTCAATTTCGTATTATTGTTGCTTGATTGACACGGTTTCGAATTGATATCGTGGTCATCACGATTTTGACTTTGATTAGAAACACGGTATTGATTTCCTTGATTTCCCGTGACTTTCTCTTTGACTTTGGCATGTTCGAACTTGATTGCCACTTGATGTTGAACTCGGTCGATCATGTTTACTCCAGCCATTTGATTTGAACTTGTAAATACTTGACTTTGTTTTTTTTTTTTAAAAAACTGTTATATGACTTTGCTGGATACATGCTTTTGATCTGCTATGCACATTGTCGCATTGTTGATGTTCTTTGTAGTTTGGTCATTGATCTCGTCATTCATTTGCTTTTTGGATGATGTGGATGTCACTGTTGTACACTGCATAGTGGTCTTCATTGTGATGATTTTGTTGCTCTGACTTGTATCACTTATGCAGTCTTCACTGTTACTGTGCCATTGCTGTTTGGTCTGAACTTGCATATTTGAGTTGTTGTTTTCTATCCTGTTGCCTTCAGTTGCTTGTCGAATTTTAGTCATTGAAGTATGTTGTTGAACTTGGTGACATGCATTTCTTTGTTGAACTTGTCATCTTGAGTTTGTACAGTGTTATACTTGCTGCCTTGTATCACTGTGTTACAACGAGTAGCTATCGTCTGCACTTGCATTCGTGTTGTTGTTTGCTTCATGTACCCTACTGCTTTGAACTTCTGGTTGGTTTGGCCTGGACTTCACTTGACCATTGCTTCATGTATACTTGGTGCTTGATTTGGGTTCATACTTGTTCATGTGTACATCTGACCCTTCCATATGCTCTCTGATAATGTTGAACTTCACTGTTGCTTATGTCCACTGATGCATCCAATCTGCACTTCACTACTATCTGTCTGAACTGTGCACATTGTTGCACTTGCTCATGTTAAATTGCATTGTTCATCTTGATTCTGCATCCTCTTATAATTTGTGTTGGCCTTGAATAGATGTTGACTGCATCACTGTTATTTGATTGTCGAGTTGTTTGCATTCACTTCATTCATTTGTATCAGTTGTTCAGTTTGCACTTGTTCATCATGTAGCTTGTTGTCTTCATGTATAGTTGCTGTCTACATTCATGTTTGGTTGCTACTGAAATTTGATGATTTTGCCATTCACTTGTGCTGTGCAGTTTTGTGCTTTGAGATAGTTTCATTGTTGCTTCTGAACTTGGTTCACATCATGTTGATTTTTGAAATTTCACTTGAGTTGAATCCAGTTTCAAAACTCGGATTTGACCTTGTGCTCGTGTCCTATTTTTGAATTTATTGCACCTGAGTTGAACCTGTCCATATATTTGGGTTTGACCTTGTGCTCACCTGTCCCTATAGCATTATCAAGTGTATATATCGGCGTGCACGGCCTTGTGGCATATACAGTAATATACTGTGTATGTCACAAGCTGTTCGTGTATGATGAATTCAAATTTAAATGATGACGAACAACCCAAATAACTGAGGCAAATATTATTTTCAAAAATCATATTTTATTTTATTTTGCAAAAATATTTCTTTTTCAATTTTACTGCGTTAGTGAATATTTTTGCAGATTTCTCAGATGCTGGATTCAAACTGGAATGAAGTTGAAGATAAATACGAGTGTGAGTGATATGTAGTGAGGTGAATTGTAAATGTGAAATGTGATGTAATTGTAATCAAAGTTGTATAATTATAGTGAGAGCTTGAAATTGTACTATTCAAAGATGTAATAAATATTTGTTTGAATAAAATATTCGTTTGAATTCAAATTTCGTGTTATTTATTTTATTCTGCAAATATTTATTTAATCTGTGAAAAAATAAAATAGTATATTATCAAATACATTTAAACGAATGTATATATGTTTATTATCATCAAACAAAAATCATATAAGCGCATATTCAACAATCTCCCCCTTTTGATGATAACAAACATATATTTAAGATTTTGAATATGTATTTGATCATTGATATGCTCTAATTGCTCCCCCTATTTAAATGCTTCCTCTCTATACGATGCTCCCCCTACATATATGCATACAAATAAAAATATGCAAATAATTCTAGATGCAAATAGAAAATTATTTGACCTTTGCTTGATTTTATTTGACAAAATCTTAACTTTTCTCTCCCCCTTTTGTTATCAGCAAAAGAATAATAGTGTTAGAGAAAATAGAGAAAAAGTAATTGATATCAATCCAACATTAAAACTCAATTGAATATAAATATCAAATTTAAATAAAAAATCAAACAAAAATCATAAATATTTTGTTAGGCGCGTATTCCACTTTTAGAATGATGGAGATGATGTCATCATATAAAACCATACAGTTGTGTCTATTTGTGGTATTTTTATATCAGGAATTTGAATATCTACTAACCATGCATAACCGTTAGGACTTTTAAATGAGATTAGTAGTATTCCAATTTTATTTTATTTTAAAATGAATTCAAGTATCTTCTAACCACGCATAACCGTGAGGACTTTTAAATGGGATTAGAATCAACTTGTTTATTTTACAAATCAACTTTTGGTATGCGTTCCATACATGCATAACCGCGAGAACTTTTAAATGAGCATGGAAGCACATAACAAATTCCAAGTAATTCACCCATGCATAACCGTGAGGACTTTTAAATGAGAGTGAATACTTTGGTATTTATTTATTTTATTATTATTATTATTATTATTATTTTAAAATTTGAAAATGAAAAACGAACGATTCCTGTTTAAAGTACCACATTTCAACAAACTATATAGAATTTTGATGAGTGATGGTTGATAGAAATATGATAGGTATAGAGATGGTCATGGAATTTTTACCAACAAAAAGTTTTATAACTCTTGTTTAAATTTCTAAAGAAATTTTCTAATTATACTTTCTCGAGTTATAATATATAATCAATATCAACACTCATCACTTTTTCAATCACTATTTTTCTTTTCGATAATCATTTGGGAGTCAGATTAGTCATAATAGTCATTTAAAAATCAAATTCAAAAATAATTATGAAATTAATTTTTCAAAAATGAATAATCTGAAAATATGGTCAAAAATGATTTTCTCCAGGGGGTTTTTAAAAGAAAATTTTCTGCTATTTGAAAATTATTTGAAATGAAAAATATGCAGATATTTTCTTTGAAAAACAATGCAGTTACTAAATGTCTCAAAAAAAATCACGTTTCACTAGTAATTTTTCTATCAACTAGATTACCAGTGTAATCTGCATCTGAATTTCTCTTTCACTCAAAAATTTTCATCAATTGAATTTTATAGACCAAAACATGAAGTGTGCATCAAAAATTTCAAACTCAATTTTTTCAGCAATTTAAATGACATTCTTTTGAATTTGAAATGAAGTCGTGTAAATAATCGAAAAACCGTGAATAAAGAGTTAGCCATATTATAACCAATTGTAATATCCAACAAAACACTATTTTTAATCCAAACTGATATTTATATGAAGTAATTCAAAGAATCTAAAGATTTTTATAGTGTTTTTGGCATAAGAATATAATTGGCCAACTATGTTGAATAAGTCAGAATCAAAATCATCATCTTTTCATCAATCTCAATATTGGCTGATTTAATTCAAGATACGGTGCAGATTATCACATTTAATATATCGTTTAAAACATACCATACCTGTTTTACCTTTACGATATTTTTCGTTGTTGTCCGTTGTGATTCTGTCACCTTTATACTAGGCTAAGGAACTTAGCTTTGTCGCCCGTTGCGTTTCTGGAACAGCCAAAATCCAGAGAACACTATTGTTGTTCCTTAGCCTGCCATCACACCTACACGGAAAAGGATTTATGTGACCTATTTGTTTTTATAGGTCCATGGTTGTTAGTGGCAGAAAATTTTGAAAAATAATTTTGTGTAGACCCAAAACTATTTATAATTGTTCCCTTTGGCACCCAAATTTGTTTAACTTTGAGAGATTTTATATTTGTGCCTTTTGGAACCCAAATCGGTATAGTTTTCACATGTTTGGGTCTATACCAACAATTATTGTGACCGTGTCCAAATTTTCTACAAATTGTGCACATAGAATTAACTTGATTAATCTTGTTTTCAACAATTTTCGAATTATTATATCCAAGTCCTTGTCTAACCGTATTAACAGTTTGCTTTCCTAATAGCACATTCAACGATTTTTCACTTTTTGAAAATTTATCTAAAGTCGTTGACAATTGTTGGACTTGTGATTTGAGAGATTCATTCTCGTTTAACAACTGTGTGCACTTTTTAATAGAATTCTCTCTCCTAGTATTTTCATTCTCCTTTAAAATCAGAATTTCATTTTCAAGTGATTTTATTTTTATTTCTGATTTTTTAATTTCTTCATCAAATGTAGGACACTTATCACACTTAGGGATCCTACTTTGATAGGTTTTAACTAATTGATCAAGTTGTTTATTACATTCTATCAAAGTATCTTTTTGAGATTCAAGTTTGGCGTATTTTTCCCTAAGTCGTTCAAAACAACCGTTTACTTCATGAAAATATATAAGCAACTCAAAATGGGTAAGTTTTGATACCTCACTTGGCTCGTCATCGTCACTGTCAGTTGTATCACCTCGAAGACACAATTCTGCCTTTTCGCTTTCACTGCCAGTGCTTTGATCATTCTCGTCTATTTCATCCCAAGTGGCTGCAAAACTTTTCTTTTTCTGTTTCTTTCCATGGCTGGATTTAATTTGTGGACAATCAGGCTTGATATGGCTGGGTTTGTTGCAATTATAACAAATAAACTTTTGTTCTTCTGAGTAGTCTAGTGCTTTGGCTATTCTGCTTTTTGCTTTTTGATTTCGAGCTGAATTTCCATGTTTTTGATTCCATTTTTTGAATTTCCTTATTAACAGCTCCAATTCTGCTGCTCCATCATCTTCATCGTTATCATCATCACTTTCGGTTGTTCCTTTGAGAGCTATTGATTTCTTTTGAGGGTCACCTCCTTCACGCTCTTCTTTGAATTTCATTTCAAGCTCATAAGTGGTGAGATTTTCGATGAGTTCCTCAACTTTAAGTTGTTTTAAATCTTTCGATTCTTGTATGGCAGTTACTTTTGCTTCAAAGCTTCGTGGAAGGACTCTGAGGATTTTCCGGACTATTTCTAATTCGGTGTATGTTTTTCCGAGAGCTTTTGATTTGTATACGATATTGGAGAGTCGTCCGTACATCTCTTTAACATTTTCTTCCTTCGCCATTTTGAAGTTCTCGTATTCGCTGCTTAGCATTGCAAGGCGAGATTCTTTGACTTGAGATGTTCCTTCGTGAGTCACTTCTAGTATGTGCCATATTTCCTGCGCAGTTAGACAATGAGCGACACGATTAAATTCAAATTGATCCAATGAACAGATAATAGAATTCATAGCTTTGGCATTAGTATTTTGTAATTTATTTTCTAGTTCTGTCCATTGTTCCTTTGGTTTCTCTATTTCCTGATTATCTACAGTTATAGTTGGTATTCTATAACCTGTCTCAACAATATTCCAAGCGTCAATGGTTTTCAGAAAAATTTGCATTCTATTTTTCCAGTAAGCATATTCACCATTGAATATTGGTGGTCTAACTATCGACTGACCCTCTGCAAAAGCATTATTAAAAGAAGCCATTTTAAAAATTCAAATTTTAAAAAAAAAACCGATTTTTTTTTTTTTGAAACACAAATTTTTAAAAAAATTGATTTTTGAAACACGAATTTTTAAACAAAAATTGATTTTTGTAAAATTAAATTTTTAAAACAAAACGGCTTTTGTTCCTAGCTTCGATACCACTTGTAGGATCGATTTCACCCTAGAGGGGGGGTGAATAGGGTGATAGTGTAAATTATAAAAATTAATCGCGGAAGCTTATTAATTAATTTCACTTCAGATCACAGAATAGCAGCACAGATATCGCAGAATATAAATAACAGAATAAAACAGAACAACACAGAATTTACCCAGCTTCGGCAAAACCCTGCCTACGTGCTGCCCCCAAGGTTTCTACTAGAAATTAGATAGTCCCTCGCTTACACACGTAAACTCGCTATACCCGCTATTGACTAATCTAACTCTACGCTCAAAACCCTGACCACAACTCAACCACCGAGTTGCGAATTCCCAAACTACACACCGTAGTTTGTCCCCTAGTCACACGACTAGAAAATTAAAAACGGTTTAAAAAGAAAATACAAAACAAAACGAAATAAAATAAAATAGCCCTAATTCAAAAATATAACCCTTATTATAATTTTAAAAACCCCAAACTAAATTAAGGCCGGCCCAATTATTCTTTCAATATATTTTTATCGCCCCCGTTCCTTTGTTTGTGATGGCGGCTCTTATTT
This sequence comes from Allium cepa, assembly GCA_030765085.1. Taxonomy (NCBI): domain Eukaryota; kingdom Viridiplantae; phylum Streptophyta; class Magnoliopsida; order Asparagales; family Amaryllidaceae; genus Allium; species Allium cepa. The sequence goes on from CM060934.1 coordinate 613,062,612, forward strand.
CTTCGTTCGTTCTACACAAACGAATTAAGGCTTGCGTCTTTGTTCTTTGATCTGAAAATTATGAGAGGCGGCTTTGTTTCGATGCTCTTTAATTTTGGCTATTGCTTGTTGCTCTGGAATTCACGGCTCCGCTCTCTCGTGGTACTGTGATTTAGGGTTTATGGATTTGGGGCTTTGATCCCTTGAATGCTCTGATTTGCGAATTAGGGTTGAGATGATTATTGGCTTGGCTTGGCTTCTCTTTGATGAGTTCGGTTTCGCTTCAGGTAAATTTTTTGCTTTGTTCCTTTTTTATTTTTGTGTTCGAACTCACACACTTATGCCGATGATGATCTGGGGCTTTTATAGGATTCGTTACCCTTTAATTTCGTTCGTCTGATTGTTTCAAAATTATTGCTTTGGCCGTTTGATATTTGTTGAACGATGATGATTTATTTGACTTTGTCAATTTCGTATTATTGTTGCTTGATTGACACGGTTTCGAATTGATATCGTGGTCATCACGATTTTGACTTTGATTAGAAACACGGTATTGATTTCCTTGATTTCCCGTGACTTTCTCTTTGACTTTGGCATGTTCGAACTTGATTGCCACTTGATGTTGAACTCGGTCGATCATGTTTACTCCAGCCATTTGATTTGAACTTGTAAATTCTTGACTTTGTTTTTTTTTTTAAAAAAAAACTGTTATATGACTTTGCTGGATACATGCTTTTGATCTGCTATGCACATTGTCGCATTGTTGATGTTCTTTGTAGTTTGGTCATTGATCTGGTCATTCATTTGCTGTTTGGATGATGTGGATGTCACTGTTGTACACTGCATAGTGGTCTTCATTGTGATGATTTTGTTGCTCTGACTTGTATCACTTATGCAGTCTTCACTGTTACTGTGCCATTGCTGTTTGGTCTGAACTTGCATATTTGAGTTGTTGTTTTCTATCCTGTTGCCTTCAGTTGCTTGTCGAATTTTAGTCATTGAAGTATGTTGTTGAACTTGGTATATGCATTTCTTTGTTGAACTTGTCATCTTGAGTTTGTACAGTGTTATACTTGCTGCCTTGTATCACTGTGTTACAACGAGTAGCTATCGTCTGCACTTGCATTCGTGTTGTTGTTTGCTTCATGTACCCTACTGCTTTGAACTTCTGGTTGGTTTGGCCTGGACTTCACTTGACCATTGCTTCATGTATACTTGGTGCTTGATTTGGGTTCATACTTGTTCATGTGTACATCTGACCCTTCCATATGCTCTCTGATAATGTTGAACTTCACTGTTGCTTATGTCCACTGATGCATCCAATCTGCACTTCACTACTATCTGTCTGAACTGTGCACATTGTTGCACTTGCTCATGTTAAATTGCATTGTTCATCTTGATTCTGCATCCTCTTATAATTTGTGTTGGCCTTGAATAGATGTTGACTGCATCACTGTTATTTGATTGTCGAGTTGTTTGCATTCACTTCATTCATTTGTATCAGTTGTTCAGTTTGCACTTGTTCATCATGTAGCTTGTTGTCTTCATGTATAGTTGCTGTCTACATTCATGTTTGGTTGCTACTGAAATTTGATGATTTTGCCATTCACTTGTGCTGTGCAGTTTTGTGCTTTGAGATAGTTTCATTGTTGCTTCTGAACTTGGTTCACATCATGTTGATTTTTGAAATTTCACTTGAGTTGAATCCAGTTTCAAAACTCGGATTTGACCTTGTGCTCGTGTCCTATTTTTGAATTTATTGCACCTGAGTTGAACCTGTCCATATATTTGGGTTTGACCTTGTGCTCACCTGTCCCTATAGCATTATCAAGTGTATATATCGGCGTGCACGGCCTTGTGGCATATACAGTAATATACTGTGTATGTCACAAGCTGTTCGTGTATGATGAATTCAAATTTAAATGATGACGAACAACCCAAATAACTGAGGCAAATATTATTTTCAAAAATCATATTTTATTTTATTTTGCAAAAATATTTCTTTTTCAATTTTACTGCGTTAGTGAATATTTTTGCAGATTTCTCAGATGCTGGATTCAAACTGGAATGAAGTTGAAGATAAATACGAGTGTGAGTGATATGTAGTGAGGTGAATTGTAAATGTGAAATGTGATGTAATTGTAATCAAAGTTGTATAGTTATAGTGAGAGCTTGAAATTGTACTATTCAAAGATGTAATAAATATTTGTTTGAATAAAATATTCGTTTGAATTCAAATTTCGTGTTATTTATTTTATTCTGCAAATATTTATTTAATCTGTGAAAAAATAAAATAGTATATTATCAAATACATTTAAACGAATGTATATATGTTTATTATCATCAAACAAAAATCATATAAGCGCATATTCAACAGGTTCATCTCTAAAGCAACTGACAAATGCATCCCTTTCTTTGAAGCTCTGAAGAAAGACAAAGGAAAGTTCGAATGGACTGACGAATGCTCGACAGCCTTCCTTAACTTAATTGAACACCTCCCGAGACCACCAGTACTCTCACCTCCAAATGAAGGCGAGGAACTATACCTATACCTCGCTGTATCGTCCCATGCTTTAAGCGCCGCTTTGGTGAGAGAAGACAACTGCACACATCGGCCCATATACTTTGTAAGCAAAAGATTCATGGGGGCAGAAGCCAGGTACCCTAAACTTGAGAAGCTAGCATACTGTCTGCTAATCACGTCACGGAAGCTGCGACACTATTTCCAATCTTATTCCATCAGAGTTTTAACCGATCAACCGCTAAGGCAGGTACTCCATCGCCCCCGACACTTCAGGGCGACTACTTAAGTGGTGCATTGAACTGAGTCAATATGATATCACCTACCATCCTAGCACCGCCATCAAAGGACAAGCCATGGCCGATTTTATTGCCGAATTCACTACCAACGAAGGTAAGGATCAATCTGAGATATCAAATGGAATCTCTTTGTAGATGGAGCATCGAACGAATAGGGCTCGGGGGCAGGTATTGTGATAATCACCCCCAGGGGAAGGAAGCTGCATTGTGCCCTAAAGTTGGAATTCGCTTCCACCAACAACGATGCAGAATACGAAGCAGTAATAGCAGGACTGGAACTTGCCTTAGAAATTGGAGTCAGTTCTTTATGTCTCCATAGCGATTCTCAACTTATTGTACATCAAATACTGGGAGAATTCCAGACTCGAGGAGAATGACTCACAACATATCTAAAGAAGACCAAGCTACTGCTCAATCAATTGGATCACTATTTAATCAAACACATTCCTCGAGGAGAGAATCAGGAGGCCGACGAACTGGCGAAACATGCTAGCATGAAGGACGGCACCACTTCCGGAAAGGTAACCATCTCAAAACAACTAGCCCCAAGTTACGAACAAGAGGATCTGATAGCTGCAATCGAAGAAGAAACTTGGATGACTCCTATCCGGAAATACTTGCAAGATGACACACTACCCAACGAGCGTAACGAAGTCAGAAAAATCTTGAGGAGTGCTTCCCGCTACACGATACAAGAGGGCATCCTCTATCGGCGTGGCTTCTCTAACCCCTTATTAAGATGTGTCGCCGAAAGGGAAGCCAAGGAAATCTTATCCCACATCCATCGAGGAAGTTGCGGAGACCACACTGGAGGGCAGACTCTGGCAAAGAAGATGCTCCGATATGGATATTTCTGGCCCATCTTAAACAAAGACGCCTTGGACTTCGTCAAAAAATGCGACAAATGTCAAAAATTTGCTAAAATCCCTCGACTACCAACCAATGAGATTACTCAGATGGCCAATCCTTGGCCCTTTGCGGTATGGGAAATTGACCTGATTGGCGAACTGCCGATGGGCCGAGGCGGAGCCAAATATGCTATAGTGGAAGTCGACTATTTCACCAAATGGGTGGAAGCGGAACCTTTAAATAAAATATCTTCGGCAAAAGTTATTAACTTCTTGATCAAAAATGTTTTATGCAGGTACGGGGTTCCACTCAAAATCATATCGGACAATGGACTTCAATTTGACAGCGAGGAATTCACCGACTAGTGCCGAGAGCACGGAATTCACAAAAGCTTCTCATCTGTAGCTTATCCCCAGGCAAACGGACAAGTCGAAGCTGTCAATAAAATTATCAAAACTCTAAGAAGAAACTTGAAAAGTCAAAAGGCGCTTGGGAGGACGAACTTCCTACGGCACTTTAGGCCTACCGCACATCTTACAGAACATCAATAGGACATACTCCTTTCTCTTTGGCATACGGATCGGAGGCCATGCTCCCAGTTGAAACTGTAGTGCCCTCCCACCGTAGGATCCACTACAACACAGAAGAAAATGAAGAACACCTACACATGTCTTTGGACCTAATCGAAGAAAGAAGAAATGATGCAGCACTTAAAGCGGCAGCTCACAAGCAAAAAGTGGCAGCACAATACAACTCCAAAGTCAAGCACCGCAGCTTACGAGAAGGAGACCTTGTTCTCAAACGGATCTTCCCGCGCCCCGGAGCGCTAGATCTTATCTGGGACGGACCCTATGTAATTCATAAAGATCTCCACAACGGAGCTTATATTTTGTCAACAGTGGACGGAGAGGTGTTTCAGAGGGCATGGAACATCCAACACCTTCGTCGATACTTTTCTTAACTTGTACTGCCCATATGAAGTGAATTAACGAAGAGAATCAGTGGACGTAGGCATTTTCATGCCGAACCACTTTAAAAATTTTTGTCTCTTTTTAACTTGTTCCATTATATCTTGGCTTCTTGTTAAGCTTTATCCTTTTCTATTGAACAAAATCCTGTATAACGGCATTTCCATTCTGGACACTTCATGGCACAACCTCACCCGGACAAGACCTAACAGGTACTATACGAATCTATGCCCTGATCAATGAGACACTTTTGCTCCAGCATCGCTCTGCTGTGGGTTAACTCATTGCTCGCGATGGCCCTCAAAAAAAAACTGTAATGACCCGATCATAAGCCACCGAGAAGGCCGACTATAGCCGAGGCAGCTCATTACGGCGTTCGGCTCGCCGGCGATTATGAACCGATTATAAGCCCCAACATAAGGTGTGGCCAGCTAGGGGCAGTTCATAGTTGACGATCGGCACCCACGCTAGCCGGCCACGGTAAATCGAATAATACCCACGATTACGGGCCAGAATGGCTCGGGTAGTTACTATGCGCGATCTCGGCTCCGATGTGTCTTAAGTACGGCTTTGGTAAAAAAGAAAACTCCCCACGGAGGCGTAAGATGGGTGACGAATGTCACCAAGACCCACAGCTAGGGAAAGTGACTACAAAACCCGTTTGCCACGAACTTAAGCACATCGAAGGCCTTCCGTGATTGGAAGTTTTTCTATTTCTTATATTTCCTTTTTATTTATAAAAACTTTCCTCCTATCCTCTATAACGATCACTAAAGTACAGGACACAAAACAGGAGACACTCGCTAGTGGAAATGAGAACTCACATCTGGATAACAGGCCACTCAGCTGCATTCCATCCTCAGTCACACAAGACATTCAAAGCTACTGTTTACAACTAAAACATGAAGGGCGGTACTTCCTTTTCTTGTACATAAACATGTAGCTATAGCCTATTCGCACATCACACTAACATTGCGAAACATGAAATTACATCTTAAGCAAGAGCTTAGCATCAAACACGATTAAAGCACATGCATATACACAACTATATTTCTTATGCAACACATCAAAATAACGATAGCATTCAAATATGACAGAATCAGCTTATGTTATAAAATTGTATAAAAATAAAATCATTTGCTACAATGACATTATTACGTAATTATAGCCTGAAAGTACATTAATGTTTTGGACTAGTATATTCAGGAATGCCAAGTAAACCAAAAAAAGTAGTCAGCTGCAGCAGGGCTCCGCCTCTATCCTGCTAGCCCTTCGAGACCTACTTGACCGCTGGATCAGAGCTCCCAGCATGCTGGCCAGAGGTCCCACCTGTCCGATTCAGGAGAAGAATCCATCAGATAAATGATACGCAGTCAAGTTAAGAAAAGATTGAGAGGGAAGACTTACCAGCATCTGCTCCCTGATCATCATCCCCCAGCTGCACACCCACTTCCTCGGCGGTAAGCAGCCGCATGCCCTCCTTCACTGCCACTTTCTCCTCCTAAGTAAACTGGGCCGTGACCACATCCATTCTAAAAGCTACACCACCCTCCTTATCCGCCTCAGCCTTGGCCTCCTCCAAAGCCCATAGATATATCCTAGCCATGACCCGGGGATAATCGTCCATCCAGGACAGGTTGCCCTCCTTCCAAGTATGGAAGTACATGTCCTGGAGCATCTCATCCATCATCCCCTTGTTCTCCTCAAACTCCCTCATCCGGGCCTCGGAAGCCGACAGCCTTGCAACGGCATCATCTCTCTCCAATCGGTATCTCGAGTAGTCAGCCTGAAGGGATTTCCGCATCGCCTCCATCTCCTCCTTCAGCTTAGCATGAGCAAGCTCTACAGCCTCAAGCTTCCCAGATAACTCCTCTATCTGCTCAAGATCCGCTCTCCGAACATCATCCACAGTGGCAATGGCCATATCGATTCATTCCTTGCAGGTGGCCTCCATTTTTCGCAGCTCGGCTCTACTAGCCTCCTCCATAGTTTTCTTCAGCCGTCTGGAGGCCGCCTCATGCTGGGAGATCTGAATGGCCTGATCGGCAAGCTGTTTGGCCTGATCGGAAACCATTAGCCACAGCCGAATGTTAGCACTTCCGATTTCCTCTCCAGCCTTGACCAGTCGGGAGTGATGCCCCATTAACTTCTTGGTCTCTTCAGCCACCTGATCGATGTTTTTCTTGGCCTCATCCCCCACAGTCACAATCCGAGTGGTCAACAAGTCGAGATCCAAAGCCTTAGCCTCATCAAGTACCCTTACCATAGGATTGCGGGGTAGGAGGTGCTCACCGGTAACCTCATCGAAGGAAATATCATGAGAACTCGGGTCCAGATCTGGATGACCCGCAAATGGGTTACGAACCAAGCTGGGACGATCAACATGAGTAACGGAAGGATTCTCTGATGGATGCAGAGATGGTATGGACTCAGTATCCTCCCCCGTGATGTCATGAATATGCTGGGTTAGGGGCTGAGATCCAAGTGAAGGTTCGAACATGGAACGCCTCCTCTTTCTCTTTTGAATATCCTCTTCGATGACTCCGAGAAGAGGACGATAACTGACTACGCCCCCGCAACGGTCAGTCGAGGGCTTCGGTTTAGCAGAAGCCTTGAAGAGTTTAAATTGCTCGAGGCGGTGCCGAATGTCTGATGTCTTGGCCGCCTCAACCGTTCCTGGAATAAAAACCAAGTGTTACAAGCGTGCACGAGATTATAATCCAAGAAACATTTGAAGTTAAAAGAGGAGTCGAAAATTCACCTTGAACCGCCGAAGTTATCCCAGCTGAAATGCTCTCAGAAGATGGACTGGCACTAGTCCCGGCCTTATCAGATTTCTTCGGTTTCCCCACCAAGGCCGACCCTTCCTCCAATCCCTCAAAGGCTTGGCGGAAAGCATCATCCGTCCACTCTTGAATCTCACCTGCTTGCCCAGAGGTCAAGGCACAGCTCCACTACCACTTTGTCCTTCGCCACCGTTACCACCATCACCTTTTCCATCACCTCCGCTCTCCTCCTCTCCACTTTCCTCCTCCGGAACATCTGGGCATGTGCTGGGAGAGGGTCCATCAGATTTCTTGAGCTTCTTTCCCCCGACGACTGGAGGTATCGAGAAGGGTCTCCTCTTGCTGCTCTTTGTCGTGGCCCCTCCTTTTGCTTTGCCAGCTCTTTCCTCAGCCGTATCCCTCTGCTTGACCACAGACTGATGTGGTAGAATCAAGTTGTGTCCCAGGAGAGTGGCATTCCTGATTATGTAAGAAGATGACCTATCCCTTCCCGAAATGGCCTCTATCTCCACGGCCATCTGAACCAGATGACCATTCTCCACGACTGCAAAGCCACCTGTCGCTAGCAAGAGATAAAAGCACATAAGAAGAAGCATCTCAGTCAGAACGGAAATTATAAATAAGCTTCAACTTACAGCCAGAGGTGAAGAGGTGGATCGAAACGGTGTTATCCTGAACGAAGAACCATTCCTTCTTAAACATGGTGAACTTTGAATACAAGTCCAAGACCGGCTTGAAGGACACAGCTGATTCCAAGATGATATATGGAGACCCCTTCTTGTAACCTCTCAAGTTATATAGATACCGAATCTCCCGGTTAGAAGGGGGCGCCCGTACTTTCTCTGGAAAATCACAAATAGGCACACCAAGATAGTGTAGGAGTTGGGCTGGAGCTGGAAAGGGGCCACCTTCAAATAGGTGACGAAGCTAACTATCCAAGCATTGATTGGAGGAATGGCCCCACACATGCAGTGCTACCTACTAGAAGCGAAGTATCCTTCAGGGGGATTATATGGCATGACCCCCTTCCCTGGCAACAGCATGCGTGCTCTATCAATCCCAAAGGAGCGGGAGATAACATCAAGCTACTCCTCTCTGAGAGAGCTCGGAAAGCAGTCAGGCGGAGAAATCAAGAGCTCTTGGGGACCATACCCATCTACTAGCGATCTCGGGGTGGGTCCACGATGTTTCGGTCCTGGCTGAGCTGGGGGCACAACAGGGGACTCTCTTCCGTCCGTAGATTTCCTCTTCTCTGAATGGGTTTCTACTTTATGAGACATTTATCTGCAACACAAGGAAGCACGTTGTTAGAAATAGAGATATAAAAAGCAAGTGCGTACAGTCTAGAATTTCATTCATAAGTCGAAACGTAAAAAGCTAAAGGTTCATTCAGCACTCGGAATCCCCAAGTTCGTTTGGGAAGTCGAAGTCATCAAGTTCATTCGGTACTTAAGGTCTCCGAGCTCATTCGGTAGATCAAAATTTTCATGTTCATTCGGTACTTAAGGTCCCCGAGTCCATTCAGTAGTTTAAAGCAAAAAAAAACCCATTCGGCAGAAGATGGTCTCACGTGAATCGGCAAAGATGAGGGTTTGATTCGGCTAACCCGTTTGAATCGGCAAGGAAAGGAGTTTGATCCGGCAAACACGTTTGATTCGGCTGATAGGGAATGATGGAAGCATGAACCACATACTTATAGTCAAAAATCAGCAACCGGACCAATTGGTTCGGCACTAGAGACCGGATTGGGGTGTCCCGGATGAATAACTTAAAACAAAGCACGCCATATACAAGCATATGCCCTACTTTGGGGGGCAAATGTTGGGCGTGTTCTCACCCAGAAGACCGGACCAAGGACTACCGGTCCAAATCCATGCTTCCGAGCCAAAGCTAGGAAGGCATTACCGAACCAACCATCTCCAACCCTTCACTACCAAACCAAAATCCCAATACACCCACCACCGAATCAACTACCACCGGACCAGGCACTACCGAACCAACCCCTTTCTCCATTCACCACCGAATCAACTACCACCGGACCAGGCATTACCGAACCAACCCCTTTTCTCCATTCACCACCGGATCAACCTCTACCGCTCCAACCACTACCGGACCACTCACAACCGGACCAACGTCAACAGGCAAGATCGCTTCAGCCCAGGCCCACCAGCAGCTATATACACCCAAGACCCCTGCCCCCAGCCTCACTCTATAAATAGAGGGGTAGGGGTACAACAATGGTAGACAAGTTTGAGAGCTCAAGCACGGATAGAACTTTCAAACAACTCTCAGTTACTTGTAATCAAAGCTTTGTACTTGTAATCTGAAGAGAAAAGGAGAATAACATATAAAGTGGACGTAAGAACGTTCTGGCCGAACCACTATAAATCTGTATGTCTTTTACAGTTTAGTCCCTGCTTTTTATATATTTGCATAAATCACCCAAATCACTAAAAACAACATAAAATCAACCAACCCATACGACTTGGAGGTGTTTGCCCATTTTTTGTGCAAACAGCAACCATTCATGTAAGGCTAGAAATCATGAGACAAACTCAGCTTGATATTTAAAGAGCTTCAAAGTTACATGCATTAACCTTAAGCCAAGAATAACGAAAACAACCCTGAATTCGATTGTAGAGCGAATTTGACATAGTAAACCTGAATATTTTTCTACGAAATTTGAATTGAAGGTGCATACATATGTTGAGAACAACATATCCAAATTTTAGATTTTCCAAATTTTTCATATTTTTCTACAATTAATTATTATTCTTTTAGTAACCTGCATTTTCTGCCCAGATCCGCTCGAAATTAACTTGCACATGAAATTTTGAGCAAAAGTGCTAGAACATAGCAGCAACAATATATTCAAATTTGAGAAATTTTAGAAAATTATTTGAGTTGTTTTGATTTCTGGAAGAGGCTAGAGTTTCAGGAACTTAGAATATTTTTTTATCATTCTGATTATGGAAATGCAAAAATGAAATGAGAAACTTGTATGTATGTTTCTCGTCTCATATTTATCTTGTTTTAGCTAAATGAGTTAAGATGTGGATCATTATCCAAGTGTTGCTAATTTTCTAAAAGAAGAAAGTGTTGCTAACTTGCCTTGTTTTATTTTAATACTTTATAAACACTAATACTTCATTGATTTCATCCTATAAAAATTCTTGTTGATACACTAAAATTAAGTTCATCACCTGTGCTTCATGATTAATTATTGAAACATAATTTTTAATAACTTTTAAATCCTTATTTTTATTGTGGAATACAAGGAAATGATGCATTATCAAAAATAAGAAAATACAACACTTAAATCATTTATAACACCAAAACCTTATTTTCACACAAAACAAGCTTACAAATATTTTATAAAACACCAACACAATATTATACAAGTTTTAAACAAGAATTTATGTACTCAATCCTATTTATTCAATGCTTTCTCTAATTTCATTATCAAAGAAAAATACATGTTTATAACCAACTCCACTCAAATCTCTTCATTGCAATTATAAAAATAAGCTTTAGTATTTCTAATATCTCCATTCAATCTTTACAAAGAATTTAATGCTCGAATTTACACAAATACTCAATTTAAACCTAAAAATCCAACTACCTAGCTCTTCACTTATTAGAATTTTGAGCTTAGATAATTAAATCCGGCTCATTTAATAAATAAACGATAATCAAATTGAACTCAATCAGGTTGTTGCAGTATATTCAGAATGAAGGGGTAGAGTATCATGATATCTTTGCTCCAGTTGTTAGGCATACATCCATTCATATTCTTTTGGCATTACTTGCTCATTATGATATGGAACTTGAGCAACTAGATATCAAAACTACATTCTTGCATGGTGATTTAAATGAGGAGGTTTATTTGCTATAGTCAGAAGGGCTCATTGATTGTAACATGCCAGATTATCTTTGTAAACTTAACAAATCTCTATATGGACCGAAGAAGTCTTCTAGAATATGATATAAGAGATCTGATAAGTTTATGCTTTCACAAGGTTACTCTATAAGCTTCAAAGTCCATTGTATTTATTTTAGGAGGTGTGATGGAGATATGATATATCTTTTGTTATATGCTGATGATATGTCAATTGCATCTCAGAGTATGGTCAGAATTACGGAGTCGAAAGCAGAGTTCAACAACGAATTTGATATAAAAGATTTAGGGAAAGCACAAAGAATTTTGGATTTGGCGATGGTCAAAGATAGAAAGCAGAGAGTTGAATCTCACTAGGCATAGCACATAGAGAAGGTCCTTGCTTGATTTGGTATGGAGAGAGCTAAACCGGTCGGCACCCCATTAGGCTCTCATTTTAGGCTATTGAAAGAATTATCTCCTTCATCGGATGGAGACAAGAGGTATATGGAAAATATACCTTATTCTAGTGCTGTTAGTACTCTCATGTATGTGATGGTGTGCATGAGACTAGATTTGGCCCATGTAGTGGGTGTTGTGAGTCGATATATATCTAATCCCTATGACTATTTTGTTAATTGTTGAAGAAACCGACATATACTAAATCATGGTGGAGTGTTGTTGTTATAAAATTTAAATATGTGCCTATTGAGTATAGATTGAAGATATAGTGTAGAGCTTTATACTGGAAGAGAAAAAATGTCGATTTGAGGAAGAGATCAAAAGATATGGAGAAGAGAAACTTTCAAGTGCCATTTTTAGGCACTTAGACGTCTAACTACTCTGGTCAGATGTCTAAATGCCTGTAGATTTCAAAACAAAAAGCTTCCAGGCAATCAGACATCTGGCTTAGGGGATCAGACGTTTGAACTGATGCAAATTGCCACTCGAGAGTATCGAAGTTCTACCAATGTGTCTGACCTCTTAAGTCAGACGTCTAAGTTCCTATAGTAGTGTTTTTCTAGAGTTTATACTGACTCGAATTTGTGAGGGTAGTTTCGTCATTACGGTGCAATTTCTTCTCTATTGATGGTGCAGATTCTTTTGATATGATTCGATGATCTAGAGTAATTAAAGATATCTATATTAGCCTTCTATTCTTCTTTTTAATCATGGATTATTAGGTTTTCATCATGGTAATTAATAGAAACCCTAGCTCCTCAATTAGAGGGTTTCTCTATTTTGAGTGCTCTACATTATAATTTTTCAATTAAGTGATTGATTAAAGAGAGTCTCCACATATTGTAACTCTTTAATCATTGATTTGGTTTGTAATCTTCTGTAATTACTGACTAGAATAAAAGGGTTTGTAACGACCCAAAATTTCCGCAACCGAAAATTCCATATAGTTATGAAAAAGAAGAAAGAGATAGAAGAAGAAGAACAAAACACCAAACATTTCACATTCGCAGCGGATAACCTATAATAATAAATAATAACAGTTTACCAAAGGAATACTATATCTATCGATTACATTTAATATACATCAGAGTTTCACATATATATACACTCACTGAATATATACAATTGTCATGTCTCAGATTAACAATAATATAATTACAACGGAAATATTCTATACGCTCCCGCCATCTAGCTCGCCTCCTGAGCTCCGGAACGTCCTAACCTGGAAATCTGTAATACTAGGTCTGACCCGAGCATTACACCAAAGTAACACCTGGGTCAGGCTGGAAACCAGCGTGAGTAAACCCAACTAACATGGAATACTAAACCAAACAACTTAAATAAACCCAGGTAACTTTTATCAATTTAACCAATTCATAATTTGCTATAGGCAACACTTATTTCACATATAAATTTTTAATTACCAAACTTAGATAAAATAATCCCATTCACTTAAGTTGTTTCATTTCATCGTATTGATTTCATAAATCAATTTATATAAATTCGAAGGGGTTTCAGGTATTTCTCAATACCCGATCCCGTCCTCTTCGAGACTCATACCATCATATCTCAAGTTATCCAAATGAAAATCACAATATTTCATATTAGAGATATCAACTCATTCAAAGCATCCAGTACCACTCAATCATTCATAAGCAAATTTTATAGCTTCCAAATTAATTCAATTGATTCTAATTGAATTTCAATCCTCAATTACTTAGATCCCTTCATTTAACATTAATTAGTTTCAAATTAATTAATCAACCATTCCTTCATAATTCATCTTAATTATTTACCATGGATTAATTATTTTCAATAACCTTCAAGTAATTATCTTTATTAAATTTTATGATATTAAGTATTCTTAACTAAATCAATGAGTAATCTTTCATTACTTTACAAATTATTAACCATAATCAATTACACTAATTCTTAATTACTTACATTAATTAGTTTCTCATGAGTCACTTTTGATTAATTCATCTTAATTAATCAATCTTTAATTACATCGTTGATTATATAAATTAATGGTTCACAATTATGTTTTGATTTGTTCTAATCTAAATTAATTACTTTAATTCAATCTCAATATTAATTATTCTCGGTTAATCTTAATCTGCAATTAACTATTCTTTTTATTTACTTCGTTAAATTAATTACTCCATAATTAATTATCTTAATTAATCTCTTGACAAATTTCACAAAGCAATTATATTTTGTTAATTACATTAAGTAATTATTTATCACACCATCAAATGATTATTCTGAATTACTTATACTTAGTTAATTAACTTACAACTTAATTTATTATTTATTTAAATACCTTTAATTACTGAATTAAATAACCCAAATCATTAATTAATTGAATTAATTATCCATTTTAATTACCCTACTAATTTAACGTATCATAAATCATTAAGCCTTTAGTAACTCTTTAAAAAGGAAACATTTTCTTATTTATTGTTTTAAGTTTAAACCAACTTAAAATTCCCAATACTTCGAGTTAAGTAACAATTAACTCGAGAACCATTCAATACCAACATCACCAGATCATCAATTCACAGTACATATCAAATAAATTTAACCATTCAACCAAATATTTAAATTTAACCGTTTAAATTTAAATAGAAATCCAACAGAGTGAGATTTACTCACATTTGCCTCACAATTGGCAATCCACTTCCTTCAATTAATTACATCTAGTGATTATTAATTTATTACTTCCCAAGAGATTTTTAATTCATTATTCCCTAGCTATTAATTGTTAACCTTCATTGTTAATTCCTAAAACCTAATTCCCAATTGTAAATCACTAATTACAAATTACTCAATCAAAAATTTCAAATCAATTACTTAATTAATCTTTAACTTCTTTCATAAGTGACCAAATCTTAAATATTCTTAAGATAAACATGTTCTTTGTTAAATACTAATCACAATAACATTTAACTTAATTTGTAAAATAATTAAGTTTTAAGTATCTTTTATGTATTTAACATACCTAATTTAACAATAAATCAAACTGTCTTAATTTAATTTTTGAAGAGCAGTTAATTTACAGGATTCATAAATGATTTAAACAATTCCATTTTCTTTATTTACTTTTTTTAGCCTAAGTTTAAAAACAAACAAAGCTGAAATAAATAAATAAAGGAAAAAATTACTCACAATCGATCATCGACCCAACCCAGATCGCGCTTCCCCTCCGCACGTCACTGCAGCAGCACCGCACGCCACCCTTCCACCTCAAATCGTGACTTCCCCCAAATTTTACAGCGAGCCCTAGCTCGCGCGCGACCCAGGTCGCGATGCTCAGCTGCCGACGTCGACACCAGGCAAAACCCTCGGCCCCCACTTCTCTCTCGCGACCACGATTGCTTCGCACGAGCGCCTAGACCCGAAACCCTATCGCGACCATGCCCTTCGATCGATGCGACCTTCACTCATGCGATCGTGCTCGAGTTCGCGTCTCTTCCCCCCAGATTTGAATTCGAACCCTCCTATCGCTCGCGACTGCGTCGCCTCTTCCTTCGAGGGCTTTGGCCATTATCTGTTTTTTTTTCGAGTTCGATCCCTTGCTTGAGAATAGAGAGAGAGGAACGGCTGATAAAAATTGATTTGGGTAGCTTCTAGCATACATTTGTTTATATAATTAAATATTGAAAATATCTCGTATCGCACAGTGAAATTCGAACCCCGAATCAGACATGCCGACACACGTTTATAAGGTTTTACCCGTGTTCTGAACACAATGGAACGTGTTTCGGAGGCTAATTTGAACGTATGTGTGAGTTACGAAATTAAACGATCGCTATTGAACTAAATCGATTAAAATAATCTAAGCGTTTCGAGCTGCCAGGGTCAAACGACAACTCGGATTGCTACGAAAATTGAAATTCGATAATAACTTACTATTACGGATCCAATATAACTGGTTTCGTCGAATTCCGAGACTGTGCCTCGGAAGTTTTTTTTAAATTCCAATTTAAACGATATATTATTAAAATTGAACAAATTACCTTTAAATTAAATTTCAACCATTCTATTATCTTCAGCATCATCATTATAGATTTTATAAGCCTTCAAATTATTTTAAACAGGCTTAGAATCTCAGATTCAACAACTTACCCAATTTCAATTATTAAATTCAATACTTAAACTATACATCAATGATTTAATTATCAAGTAAATATTGCTATCTTGAATTCAAGTTAAAATTAACTTTTAAATATTTTAAATCAATTAACTATTCAAATTTAAATTGTTAGAAATTCTGGGTCATCACATTCCTCCCCCCTTAAAAGAATTTCGTCCCCGAAATTACTAGTTAGGAAGAATGGTCCAATACCCGTTTACCTTCTCCCAAAACTCACAATTCAACCTCCTACTAACTATCCTTTATTAAAGACCTGCTATCATCTTAACCAACTTCCCAAAACCTTCTATAGTTTCAAATAATATCCCTTTGCCTAATCATTAAAATTTTAATTTGAAATCAAATTTTGAATTATCAAATTTTCTCAAAAATTTTCTAACTCTCTAAATTCCCGAAAATTTTTGTCAGCGTCTCCTTTGCGCGGCTAGCTTGGTACAACAACAAAAGGCATCTACGGGCTCCCAAATTCCAAAAGAAAACCAAAAGCCAAGTGGCTACATCAAAAACCCAATCCAATTTCATCTAGAAATTTAAATACGTACCTTTTTGTCAGGCAATACAAATTTATCTTTTGGAATCGAATCCAATTCCTTTTTCCTTTAATACCTGCATATCTTACTTAGCAACAATATTCAATCGTAACATCTCCAATCATTTTATACATCTTCTTACATAGGTTTCATATCTATTTCAATTTAGTTTTTTCCCATTCCGTATGATGTCAATTTGTCTCCAACTCTGAATATGGAATTTATCTTCCATTTATAACTGATCCATATTAGTTCTCAAATTGAAATCGTTTTTTCGTTAACCAAATTTTTCTCAAAATTTTCAAAAAATTTCTAACTCCCAAAATTTTCAAATTTTTTTGGCAGAGTCTCCTTTGTACGGAGGAGCTTTTGCAATTTGACAAGAGATATAAATATGTATACATCGACCCACCCGGTCGGAAAAAGCAAAAACAGTTCATATTTCCTATTTGTATTGCGTAAGCGTACCTTATTTAGCATTTTAAGCAAGCGGCTTATTTGTTGTAGCAAATAGCGCAATCCAAATCTAACCAAACGGCCTTCAGGTACCTGTACTTACTCACTTTAAACATATAAGCACCATATATATGAAGTTTATAACATTTCTCTTACTAAAACAACTATAACATTTCAATTCCAAAAGAAATGCATTCAAAATAACTTCCACGAGCAATTTATGTGATTTCTAACTAATCCAATAGCTTTCCACCAATTTATATAGCATTTCTTTCAATTTTAATGGTTTAGAACACAATTTCTTACATTCAATTTATTTTTAATCCATACAAGCCCATATTCACTTCAAATGATTCAAAAATCAATTTTATTTAATCTCTATCATCTCATAAATTTTAATTGCTTTTGTTTACGCTAAACGGCAATTATTATTATGCAACTTCGACGACATTCGCTTAATAGAGTATCTATTTTAGTTTATAACCACCTTAAATTAATTCTCAACTCATTCTATATTTAATTCCATTTCACTTCTAATTCATTCACCAACCATTCATTTAGCTCAACACATTCCATTCTTGTATACTTCTAGACATTACCAAATTAATTCAATCCAAGCTTTTATTTAATGGGCTTTCACTCTTATTCGAAGCCAAGCTTCCATAAATTTTAAACTTAAGTTAATTTACTTTAATTTATTCCAAAATCAAACTTAAGTTTGCTTCTTTTTTATTCTCATTTAAGCAACTTCCATTAAATTCAGTTAGCCCATCCATTTTAAATTTTAATTTCAATTTTACCTTCTCAATTTATCAAAATAATAACCAAGCACATACTTAACTCATTTATACTTCAAATTTATACACCACCAAATTTAAGTTCAGTCTGATAATCCAATTCCGATCACAACTTGATTTAGTTTTTATTCAATCGGACTTCATTCAATTATTATTTAATTCAATTAACCCATTTAAAAAAATTCATTTACTTACTTGATTCATTTCCGAATTCATTTTATTAATACAAGGCCATTCTCATTTTATTTCTATTCACTTGGGTTTTGTTTTGCAACTCAAACCATTTCTATTATAATCACTTTTCTTATATCCAATTTACTTGCAAATTCCATTACATATTATTCAAATCACTCTTGAATTTTATTATTATTCAAACCATCACATTTTCCAATCCCACTCTAATTTATTTTTTTATATTTTTACAACATCTCTTCTAATTCATTTCATTATCAAATCGAAATCGAATTCTATTTACAATTTGAATTCATTTCCAAATTCCATTATTAACTTACAATTCATTTTATTTATCCAAGTTAAACTTTATTAATATACTCTATCGAATAATTATTTAACCAATTAGCTTTCTTCCAATTTCTAAATCAATATCTGATTTTAATTACAAAATCACTTCATTAAAATTCCAGTTTTGATTTCCTTTTATTTCCCCAAAATTCTAACATCTTATTTTAAAAATTTAGAAATGCTTTTAAATTCACATCATACTCAATAAAATAGCTCTTTATAAAAATACTTCTTATGACTCGATGTTTCAACCAGTCCATCCTTGTTCTCACAGATATTCAGTCATGCGTTGATCAGACGTAGGACTGAAAATCTATAAGTACTTGGTAAACCCGTTTTCAACACCCAGTGAAAATACTTGGAAAATAATTTTATTGAAAATATAGAAAACAGTTTTGTGACGACCCGCCTTTCTCAACCCCAGAAAGACGTTTTATCATTAAGAAAGAAAGGGATAGAAATAGAAAAGAATAGAAAGAAAGAACAACAAACATCAGAATCTCACAGCGGAATGGAACAAAATATAATACATCACATAACTATTACATAGTTATACATTCATCAGAGTCATACAAGATCATATAATAGGACTGTCATATACATATATGTCCATACATACATCCAAAATACAGCATCACTAACTACACAGCGGAACTACATATATAGATACATACGTTTGGTCTTCTCCTAAAATAGCTCCTCCAGAAAATCAACACTCCCAAATACCTATCACTTGGCTACTCGTAAAAATTTGAGTACGCAAGAGTTTATGAAAACACAAAATATAAACTCCGGGTCAGACATGGGTCTGGTATGAGTAAACAGGTTAAAATTTCTTAACTTTGAAAATCGTTTGAAATAAAGGTATCACGTAAGACTCCCCACAAATAAATACGGGTAAGTTTTTACCTTACGCTAACCAAAACATTTTATAGGAAATTCTGTGATATTATAATAGTGTCCAAGGTTTTCAAGTAAATAGAAAATAGCTGAAATTGTTACATTCATTAAATATCAGCTACTAGCCACGAAAGTGGGTAATACAAATCAAAACCGTAGGGTCTCGTAGGGAAATTGGATTTCCAACAATGGCAGGGCTACTGGGGTACCGCCCGTCACAGTACGGGGCCTAGATCACCGTACCGAGGATCACCCCTGACCCCCTACAACACAAGGACGGAACCATTCCTTACTGAAGAGTCCCAAACAAGATAACCCCGCAGTTGTGGCCAACAACTGCTCACACAGCCGAAATAAAAAGGGACATCTAGACAGGGGAATATCTTGTCCTGCTTGGGCATGACCCACCTAACCTTGCTGCATCTCCCCTGTTTTAGCCATTCCCGGTTGATGAGGCTTGAGGCTACGATTACCTTTAAAGAACATATCACTTAGAATGCTCATCGTCCGCCTGACGATGTGCTGAAAGCATTCAATTCATATGAGTTCGTTCCGGGTTCGAACGAAACCAAAGGCATTATCTCGTTACACTCATTTTCGAATCACCCTCAGAGTTAACGACGATAACCCTTGCATTCTGAAACACCATCTCAATCACCACTTGATAAGTCACGACCTATCGTTTAATTTGGATTGATGTGGTTTTCGAAGAATCAAAATTGATTCTTCCGATCCCGGTCTCATCGGAATCCAAACGCCATTCTAAAGGCCAAGTTGTCTATTTAACTTAACAGTTCAATTAAATATCAGAATTAACATAACAGATATATCAGATAAATCATATACAGTTATCACAGATATCCATAATATATCACAACACATCACAGAAATATCATCAAACAGATATTAAAGTCAATCAAACAGAATTATCAATGCATACCAAACAGTTTGGTTTTACTTAACTAAATTATTTGCTTAAGAATAAACTATTTAATTTGCTTAATTACTGATTTATTAGCTTATTAATGATCAATTTATTAATTAGTTAATCATTAATAATTAATTTATTAATCATCTCATCTTTAATTACTTATTTAAATAATAAACCTTTATTCATTAACAGTTACTTAATTACTCAGTTAATTAATTTATTTTTAATTATTAATTATTAAGTTACTTAATATAAATTAATTACTTATTTAATTCTCACAAATTACTTTAATTAATCAATTATTATTAATTTAATTAATCATATTGTCTTTAATTAATCACTTAAGTTAATTATCATTTGTTAATTAACTTTTAAGTGATAGGCTAACATTCTTAAGATTTAAATTGATTTAACATATGATTAAATTTTTAATTCAAAATCAACTTAAAGTTATCAATTTAAAATTCAAGTATAAATTAATCAACATTCTAACTACTTACTGATAATCTCCTATCTTTACATATTTACCTAAATCAACCTTTAATTAAAATATTAACTTAACTAACTAATAAAATGTTTAATTAATTTAGTTAAAACAAATGCTAAAAACAAAACGACGCACGTCCAAAAACTATACCCGTGACAAACTCCAATCCTACTCGAGACAGTCTCGAGACTTCCCCGCATCTCTCTCTCCCACCTTATCATGTTCTTCTCCCCAGTTCTTCTTCTTTTTTTTTTTTTTTAGTTTTTAAGTTAAGATATAAATTGAACTGCAGTAGTTTACTCACGCAAACGCGTCCTAACTCAAGCCAGCATACCAACTTACTCGAGTACCCACTCGAGTACCACTCGATACAAAACCACCACGATCTCACTGCACGCCCACGCCACCGTGCACGTGCACGATGGTGCGCCTCTCTTCCGGCGACTCGCGGCAGCCCCCACACATCACAAAACTTCCACTCGTACGAAATCGAGACCCAGATTTCAATTTCAAGTTGAAAACAAAAATATGACCTGTAGCTTGAATATGCGACAACAACGCCCACTGTCAAATCCTTCGTGCGGCCACCACCCATCACCGGAGGTGATGAAACTCCACCAGAACGTCACTCACACCTCCCCCTAACTCCACCTAAAGTCGCGCTTTACTCGGTTGCATATTGGAGCCGAAATCTAATTTTTACAGGGCATTGAAAAATATGAACTTAAACCCTATTTTAGATTCAAACCCAAAATACTTGCATTCGAAAAATAATTTGACATTTTTATTGAATCAAAAGGTTTACAAACTTGCTTCCTGTTAATTTACATAAGTTAAAATTAGCTCAATCTCCTAAAATTGACAAAAACCCATTTTTGATTCATTTTAAAACTGCTCTGTTGATCTTTGCTTAAAAATCAAGATTTTTATGTTAAAAATCATAATTATGTTTATGAAAACTAAATATGTTATTGGATTTACAAATTTAAACATTTGAATTTTAAACTTTGATCTCTTTTTTAACCTGTAGTTTGACAATACAGTATGAATATCATGCTGTTAAACCTTAAACATGTTTGCAGGCTTTGTTTCATATAAACAAACTCGAATTAGCTCACTACCAAGTTCAAATGGTTATATGAATAAGTTACATAGATTTCTTGGCTTAACCTTTATCAGATTTCAAAGTTTGAAAGAAACAACTACCTGTACTTATTCAAACAACAGAAGATACCAAGGCTAATTATATAAACAATATTCAAGCACTTACTATTTACAAACTAAAAATACAAATTTAGATTTAAAATGGATATGTTTACTCACCCAAAAGCAATTGAACAGAAAGTATGTCGAAGGAACTGCAGTTGAACTACCCTGAAACATTCTTGAGTTTCCTGACTTCCGTTTCCCCTTTTATTTTCTCAGGTTTGCTTTTTAGTTTTAATTCTTCAGTTTGTATAAACGAATAGATGATATGTAGGTGTATATATATAAAGAAACTACAGAGTAACAGGTTATAACTGGCCAGTTTATATTTGTATTATCATTTTTTTTATTGGTTACCTGATATTCTCCTGCAATATGAAATGATAAAAAGATTTTGGCTGCATGTACTTGTTAAACAAAAAGTTATGCTAATAAATGTTTATGCTTTTAATTATGATAGCAAGTAATTAATGTTTACTGATAGTTGCAATTTTGTACAAAGATATTTATCATTATTTCGGCTAGCATGTTTTTGTATAGACACAGACTTCTTTTTTTATTATATTTAAAGTAAAACTTGTTTTATATTGAAGTGAACCTTGTTTTATTATGCATAAATGTTTTCCAGCGGCTTTAAGTTTATTACTGGTTTACATTTATTTTTAGTTTATAAAATTTTTCTTTGGACAAACACTTAATTGCTGTGTATATGTGTACATAGACACTACATAAGGATATATATTTAAACTTTTATTATTCATTACTTCTTTTATTTGTTCATTTACACTTAGCATCATTTCTTGTGTTGTGAACATATATATATGTATGGCTTGTCTTATTTTCTTTGACAAGTAGTTGTATTTTATTTATTAATTAAATTTTTAAACATTTGATCTACAACATACTTGTATTTATACATTTCAAATTATAATTCATATTTGTATATTTATATTTTTAGCTACATCTTAGTTTTGTAATTGTGTTTTATACTAGTTTTGTATGTTTATACCTTTATTGTTTTGCACTTCCATATTTATGTTTAATATTTCCATGTTTACTTATTTTAAAACTTATCATTTTAAAAACCAAAATTGTATTCATATAAATTATCAAATAATAAAATATTGAATCTTTGATTTGATTTTATTGAATAAGACAGATTTTGTTTTAATGGTTTTGAAGCATTCTATTTTAAAATTTTCAAATCATAATTTTCTTTTATAAAACATATAACTATTAAATATCCAAGATCTCATCAATTTAAACATTGACAAGCTTATATTTAATTTAAATTAGATTAAATATTTATTAAAATATGCTGTCAAAAATTCCGGGTTGTTACATTCCTCCCCCCTTAAAAGAATTTCATCCCCGAAATTTAAACAACAGTAAATTCAAAAGCTTTTATATTAATCATCCAAACATACATATCAGTCATACAATAGCAAACAAACAAACGGTCTATTCTAACAAATAATACTAGTTATCCGAGCATAAATCCGGATAAGCATTCCTAAAACTATCGAGAGTTTCCCAGGTACAATCTCTGTGATCCTCACTCCACTGCACCTTGACGAGTTTCATCACTTTGTTCCTGAGTTTCTTCTCGTCTCGGTCCACAATCTGAACTGGATTTCTAACCACAGTTAAATTGGGTTCCACTTCCAAATCTTCTTGAATTACCAGTTCTACAACCAATGAGGGATCATGAACAAATTTCCTCAAATGTGATACATGAAACACATTGTGAGTCCCAGACATCCGCTCTGGTAATTCAATCCTGTAGGCCACAGTTCCAATTCTCTCCAACACTCGGAGTGGTCCAATGTATCTCGGAGCAAGTTTTCCCGTCTTTTCGAATCTTATAGCACCTTTAATTGGGGAAACTTTAACAAAAACCAAGTCTCCGATCTCAAATTCCAATGGCCTTTGTCTTCTATCCGCATATTTCTTCTGACGATCTTGAGCAGCTTTCATCCTTTTCTTGATAAGCTCAACCTTCGCAGAAGCTTCTCGAATAAGATCGGGTCCGAGCATAAGACGATCCTTCGATTCAATCCAATAAGATGGAGATCTACACGGTCTTTCGTATAAAGCTTCATAAGGAGCCATCTTAATACTTGCTTGATAACTGTTATTATAAGAAAATTCCACTAAATGAAGATGGTCTTCCCAAGATCCTCCAAAATCTAAAACACAAGCCCGTAGCATATCCTCGAGAATACGATTCAGCCTCTCTTTCTGTCCATCCGTTTGAGGATGATAGGCTGTACTTAATCTCAAATCTGTACCCATAGCTAATTGCAGAGCTTCCCAAAATTTGCTAGTGAAAATAGGATCACGGTCACTTACTATGCTGACTGGGACACCATGCAATCGAACTATTTCCTTCAAGAAAATTTCCGCCAAAGAAACTGCAGTACGGGTTGCCTTAACTGGTATAAAATGGGCACTCTTAGTTAAACGATCCACAATAACCCATATACCTTCATTTCCTTTCCTGGTTCTAGGCAAATCATCAATAAAATCCATCGAGATCATTTCCCATTTCCAATTCGGGATTTCCAAAGGTTGCAATAACCCGGCAGATTTCTGTTGATCACCTTTAACTTGTTGGCAGATGGCACAACTGTTCACAAAAGCAGCTACATCCTCCTTCATGCCCTTCCACCAAAAGATTCTCCTCATGTCCTTATACATCTTCGAGATTCCAGGATGAATATTCAATTTGGAGCGATGACTCTTAGATAACACTTCCTGCCTCAACTCCTTATCGTTTGGAACACAAATTCTCCCGTTGATCCTTAGCGTTCCTTGGTCATCAATTTCAAAACTGGGACACTGACCTTTCCTGACTCTTTTGATGATCCTCCTCAACTTCTTATCAGATTCTTGCTTGCTTGATATCCTTTCAATGAGAGATGGAACCACTTCCAGAAGAGATAAAACTGCATTCCTACTGAGAGCATCAGCTACGACATTCGCTTTCCTCGGAGTGTACAGAATATCCAAATCATAAGATGCAAGAAATTCAACCCACTGCTGCTGTCTCAGATTAAGGTCTTTTTGAGAGAATAGATATTTCAACGGTTTGTGATCCGTGAACAATTCGAATTTCTCTCCTAAAAGATAATGTCTCCAAATTTTCAAAGCAAAAACAATGGCTAGCAATTCAAGATCATGCGTAGCATTGTTTTTCTCATGAGGCTTCAACTATCGACTAGCATACGCAATAACCCTTCCGTTCTGCATCAGAACTGCACCCAAACCCACTATACAAGCATCAGTGTAAACCTCGAATTTGCTCTTCCCATCCGGAATAGCAAGTACTGGTGCACTAGTAAGCCTTATGTTCAATTCCTAAAAAGCTTCTTCGCACTGAGGCGTCCATTTGAATTTTGCTCCTTTTCTGGTCAGCTTAGTCAGATGCGAAGAAATCTTGGAATAATCTCTGATAAATTTCCTGTAGTAGCCAGCCAATCCTAGAAAACTGCGAACTTCCGTCGGTGTCTTTGGCTGTTTCCATTCCATAATAGTTTCAACTTTCGCTGGGTCTACAGAAATGCCTTCACCAGAAACAATATGCCCTAAAAATTTAACTTCGATTTCCAGAAATGACACTTCGAAAACTTCGCCTTCAACACATGCTTCCTCGGAGTCTCCAATACAATCCTCAAATGCTCCCTGTGCTCTTCTTCGGATTTGGAATAAACCAAGATATCATCAATGAATACCATCACAAACTTATTCAACACATCTCTAAAGACTCGATTCATGAGGTCAACGAAGTAGGCAGGAGCGTTGGTTAACCCGAACGGCATAACCAACCACTCATAGAAACAATTCGGTCCCCTAAATGCAATCAAGGGAATACTGTCTTCAGCTACCCTCAACTGGTGGAAACCTGAAGCTAGATCTAATTGAGAAAAGATAGAAGCACCATGCAACTGGTCAAAAAGATCATCGATGCGAGGAAGAGGATATTTATTACGGATAGTCACTTTGTTCAATTCTCTATAATCCATACAGAACCTCAGTGATCCATCCGATTTGGTTACAAACACCGCCGCTGAACCCCAACAAGAAAAACTAGGTCTTATCAATCCTTTCTCTAAAAGATCCTGCGTCTGCTTAATCAACTCTTCTCTTTCCCTAGGAGCCATTCTCTTACTGGGCTGAATCACTGGCACAGCTCCTGGAATCAAATCAATACGGAACTCTATTTCTCAATGTGGTGGCAAACACTTAACTTCTTCAAAAACATCAGCAAAATCTTGAACCACATCGATGTCTTCAACCCTCTCTTCAGATGTCTCAATTCCATGCAAAAGACTGCTCAAGTGAATTCCAGAATTATCACACGACACTCTGGCAATTCGACCCAGATCAGTTTCTAACGAAACTGTTCTTTCATCACAATTCAAAACGGCTTTATACTTATCCAGCCAATCCATACCCAAAATAAGATCAAATCCCTTAAAATTCAACACATACGGGTCACAAGAAAAACTGTGGGATAGATAAGAGATGTTCAAGTCCTTACAGATAGAGTCTAATTTGGTCACCCCTCCTATAGGATTTGATACCAAGATAGAACTATTTACTGAACTAGGGGTAAGAGAAAACTTTTCAACGGAGTCCAAAGAAATAAAACTCAAGGAAGCTCCTGAATCAAACAAAACTCTAATATATTTTCCATCTAAAAGTAAAGTACCTTCTAATACTCCTTTTCCCATCGAAGAAGAAGATGGTCCGGCTTCCAAAGCAAAAACTTTATTCTGAGGTGCCCTCTGCAGAAGTGGACAATTCTTGATCATGTGTCCTGGCTGATGACAATTAAAGCACAAAGATTTCTGAACCATAGCTGATCCTGGGCCACTCTGATGCGGTTGCTGTTGTTGCTGCTGGAATCCTTTCCTAGGACACTTATTTGCCAAATGTCCTTCCTGATGACAAATGTAGCACTTTCGGGGTCCGTTGTTATTCGCAGGTTTCTTCTTATTCGGCTTCCTCCATTTAGGATCGAACTTTCGCTTATTCGAATTAGTGAAACTCCCACTTGAAGTTGCAACTGGAGCCACCGGCTTCTTACTCATCAAACTCTCATACCTCAATGCCATATCAATCAAATCAACAAAAGATCCCTTCAGAAGCACTGTCAATTTTCCATGGAATTCAGGCCTCAACCCTTGCACAAATTTCTCATTCTTTTTCAGAGGAGTATCGATGAGTCCTGGTCCATAACAAGAGAGCTCGTTGAATCTAGTTTCATACTCCGAAATGGACATACTACCCTGCTTCAAATACAGAAAATCCTGATACAATTGGGTTCTCCCTGCCGTTGGCACAAACTTCTCTTCAAACAATTCCTTGAATATGTCCCAAGAAATATCATCCTCAGAAATATTTGCAATAGTTGAATCCCACCATGCTGCTGCACCACCTTGCAGTTGCCACGATGCCATATGCCACTTACGCTCATCAGTCAATCTCATGCTCTTGAAAATACGTTCGCAAGAGCGTAGCCAGTCCTGAACTTCAATTATTGACTCCGAACCTTTGAATGGTTGACCTCCAAGATGTTTGAAATCCTTGCATAAAGCTGCAAAGCTAACTTGAGACGGTACTGGATTGACAGCCTCACTAACATTCTGACTCCGTCCATTATCTGTAGAAGTGCTGGCCCTAACTCTGCCTCTTCTTCCTGAACTCATGTCGGTCACCTGAACAGGTAACTCAACTAATTTAGATAGATATATGTATATAATATGAAAATACAAATACGCACTCTCAAGACAGATATAACTTAAGAGCCTAGGTACTCGCTCTACCTAGCGCTCTGATACCAACTGTGACGTCCTAGGCTTTTCAACCATCAGCAACGGCTCACGACCGGTAGGCTTTTCAACCATCCCAGCCCCGCTGTGGCTCACAGTGATACCTCGAATTTGCTTTTACGGCCACCCTCTCGAGTCGCAACCAACCCCACAAGACCTTATACTATCCCCGGGGGCATGTAGGGGTAAGAGTCTCCCGTTCGCCACCTAACGCAAAGCGAGAACCCCCTATCACGCTGTAGTGTAGCAAATCCGATCCCGGTCTCATCGGAATCCAAACGCCATTTTAAAGGCCAAGTTGTCTATTTAACTTAACAGTTCAATTAAATATCAGAATTAACATAACAGATATATCAGATAAATCATATACAGTTATCACAGATATCCATAATATATCACAACACATCACAGAAATATCATTAAACAGATATTAAAGTCAATCAAACAGAATTATCAATGCATACCAAACAGTTTGGTTTTACTTAACTAAATTATTTGCTTAAGAATAAACTATTTAATTTGCTTAATTACTGATTTATTAGCTTATTAATGATCAATTAATTAATTAGTTAATCATTAATAACTAATTTATTAATCATCTCATCTTTATTTACTTATTTAAATAATAAACCTTTATTCATTAACTGTTACTTAATTACTCAGTTAATTAATTTATTTTTAATTATTAATTATTAAGTTACTTAATATAAATTAATTACTTATTTAATTCTCACAAATTACTTTAATTAATCAATTATTATTAATTTAATTAATCATATCGTCTTTAATTAATCACTTAAGTTAATTATCATTTGTTAGTTAACTTTTAAGTGATAAGCTAACATTCTTAAGATTTAAATTGATTTAACATATGATTAAATTTTTAATTCAAAATCAACTTAAAGTTATCAATTTAAAATTCAAGTATAAATTAATCAACATTCTAACTACTTACTGATAATCTCCTATCTTTACATATTTACCTAAATCAACCTTTAATTAAAATATTAACTTAACTAACTAATAAAATGTTTAATTAATTTAGTTAAAACAAATGCTAAAAACAAAACGACGCACGTCCAAAAACTATACCCGTGACAAACTCCAATCCTACTCGAGACAGTCTCGAGACTTCCCCGCATCTCTCTCTCCCACCTTATCATGTTCTTCTCCCCAGTTCTTCTTCTTTTTTTTTTTTTTAGTTTTTAAGTTAAGATATAAATTGAACTGCAGTAGTTTACTCACGCAAACGCGTCCTAACTCAAGCCAGCATACCAACTTACTCGAGTACCCACTCGAGTACCACTCGATACAAAACCACCACGATCTCACTGCACGCCCACGCCACCGTGCACGTGCACGATGGTGCGCCTCTCTTCCGGCGACTCGCGGCAGCCCCCACACATCACAAAACTTCCACTCGTACGAAATCGAGACCCAGATTTCAATTTCAAGTTGAAAACAAAAATATGACCTGTAGCTTGAATATGCGACAACAACGCCCACTGTCAAATCCTTCGTGCGGCCACCACCCATCACCGGAGGTGATGAAACTCCACCAGAACGTCACTCACACCTCCCCCTAACTCCACCTAAAGTCGCGCTTTACTCGGTTGCATATTGGAGCCGAAATCTAATTTTTACAGGGCATTGAAAAATATGAACTTAAACCCTATTTTAGATTCAAACCCAAAATACTTGCATTCGAAAAATAATTTGACATTTTTATTGAATCAAAAGGTTTACAAACTTGCTTCCTGTTAATTTACATAAGTTAAAATTAGCTCAATCTCCTAAAATTGACAAAAACCCATTTTTGATTCATTTTAAAACTGCTCTGTTGATCTTTGCTTAAAAATCAAGATTTTTATGTTAAAAATCATAATTATGTTTATGAAAACTAAATATGTTATTGGATTTACAAATTTAAACATTTGAATTTTAAACTTTGATCTCTTTTTTAACCTGTAGTTTGACAATACAGTATGAATATCATGCTGTTAAACCTTAAACATGTTTGCAGGCTTTGTTTCATATAAACAAACTCGAATTAACTCACTACCAAGTTCAAATGGTTATATGAATAAGTTACATAGATTTCTTGGCTTAACCTTTATCAGATTTCAAAGTTTGAAAGAAACAACTACCTGTACTTATTCAAACAACAGAAGATACCAAGGCTAATTATATAAACAATATTCAAGCACTTACTATTTACAAACTAAAAATACAAATTTAGATTTAAAATGGATATGTTTACTCACCCAAAAGCAATTGAACAGAAAGTATGTCGAAGGAACTGCAGTTGAACTACCCTGAAACATTCTTGAGTTTCCTGACTTCCGTTTCCCCTTTTATTTTCTCAGGTTTGCTTTTTAGTTTTAATTCTTCAGTTTGTATAAACGAATAGATGATATGTAGGTGTATATATATAAAGAAACTACAGAGTAACAGGTTATAACTGGCCAGTTTATATTTGTATTATCATTTTTTTTATTGGTTACCTGATATTCTCCTGCAATATGAAATGATAAAAAGATTTTGGCTGCATGTACTTGTTAAACAAAAAGTTATGCTAATAAATGTTTATGCTTTTAATTATGATAGCAAGTAATTAATGTTTACTGATAGTTGCAATTTTGTACAAAGATATTTATCATTATTTCGGCTAGCATGTTTTTGTATAGACACAGACTTCTTTTTTTATTATATTTAAAGTAAAACTTGTTTTATATTGAAGTGAACCTTGTTTTATTATGCATAAATGTTTTCCAGCGGCTTTAAGTTTATTACTGGTTTACATTTATTTTTAGTTTATAAAATTTTTCTTTGGACAAACACTTAATTGCTGTGTATATGTGTACATAGACACTACATAAGGATATATATTTAAACTTTTATTATTCATTACTTCTTTTATTTGTTCATTTACACTTAGCATCATTTCTTGTGTTGTGAACATATATATATGTATGGCTTGTCTTATTTTCTTTGACAAGTAGTTGTATTTTATTTATTAATTAAATTTTTAAACATTTGATCTACAACATACTTGTATTTATACATTTCAAATTATAATTCATATTTGTATATTTATATTTTTAGCTACATCTTAGTTTTGTAATTGTGTTTTATACTAGTTTTGTATGTTTATACCTTTATTGTTTTGCACTTCCATATTTATGTTTAATATTTCCATGTTTACTTATTTTAAAACTTATCATTTTAAAAACCAAAATTGTATTCATATAAATTATCAAATAATAAAATATTGAATCTTTGATTTGATTTTATTGAATAAGACAGATTTTGTTTTAATGGTTTTGAAGCATTCTATTTTAAAATTTTCAAATCATAATTTTCTTTTATAAAACATATAACTATTAAATATCCAAGATCTCATCAATTTAAACATTGACAAGCTTATATTTAATTTAAATTAGATTAAATATTTATTAAAATATGCTGTCAAAAATTCCGGGTTGTTACATTCCTCCCCCCTTAAAAGAATTTCATCCCCGAAATTTAAACAACAGTAAATTCAAAAGCTTTTATATTAATCATCCAAACATACATATCAGTCATACAATAGCAAACAAACAAACGGTCTATTCTAACAAATAATACTAGTTATCCGAGCATAAATCCGGATAAGCATTCCTAAAACTATCGAGAGTTTCCCAGGTACAATCTCTGTGATCCTCACTCCACTGCACCTTGACGAGTTTCATCACTTTGTTCCTGAGTTTCTTCTCGTCTCGGTCCACAATCTGAACTGGATTTCTAACCACAGTTAAATTGGGTTCCACTTCCAAATCTTCTTGAATTACCAGTTCTACAACCAATGAGGGATCATGAACAAATTTCCTCAAATGTGATACATGAAACACATTGTGAGTCCCAGACATCCGCTCTGGTAATTCAATCCTGTAGGCCACAGTTCCAATTCTCTCCAACACTCGGAGTGGTCCAATGTATCTCGGAGCAAGTTTTCCCGTCTTTTCGAATCTTATAGCACCTTTAATTGGGGAAACTTTAACAAAAACCAAGTCTCCGATCTCAAATTCCAATGGCCTTTGTCTTCTATCCGCATATTTCTTCTGACGATCTTGAGCAGCTTTCATCCTTTTCTTGATAAGCTCAACCTTCGCAGAAGCTTCTCGAATAAGATCGGGTCCGAGCATAAGACGATCCTTCGATTCAATCCAATAAGATGGAGATCTACACGGTCTTTCGTATAAAGCTTCATAAGGAGCCATCTTAATACTTGCTTGATAACTGTTATTATAAGAAAATTCCACTAAATGAAGATGGTCTTCCCAAGATCCTCCAAAATCTAAAACACAAGCCCGTAGCATATCCTCGAGAATACGATTCAGCCTCTCTTTCTGTCCATCCGTTTGAGGATGATAGGCTGTACTTAATCTCAAATCTGTACCCATAGCTAATTGCAGAGCTTCCCAAAATTTGCTAGTGAAAATAGGATCACGGTCACTTACTATGCTGACTGGGACACCATGCAATCGAACTATTTCCTTCAAGAAAATTTCCGCCAAAGAAACTGCAGTACGGGTTGCCTTAACTGGTATAAAATGGGCACTCTTAGTTAAACGATCCACAATAACCCATATACCTTCATTTCCTTTCCTGGTTCTAGGCAAATCATCAATAAAATCCATCGAGATCATTTCCCATTTCCAATTCGGGATTTCCAAAGGTTGCAATAACCCGGCAGATTTCTGTTGATCACCTTTAACTTGTTGGCAGATGGCACAACTGTTCACAAAAGCAGCTACATCCTCCTTCATGCCCTTCCACCAAAAGATTCTCCTCATGTCCTTATACATCTTCGAGATTCCAGGATGAATATTCAATTTGGAGCGATGACTCTTAGATAACACTTCCTGCCTCAACTCCTTATCGTTTGGAACACAAATTCTCCCGTTGATCCTTAGCGTTCCTTGGTCATCAATTTCAAAACTGGGACACTGACCTTTCCTGACTCTTTTGATGATCCTCCTCAACTTCTTATCAGATTCTTGCTTGCTTGATATCCTTTCAATGAGAGATGGAACCACTTCCAGAAGAGATAAAACTGCATTCCTACTGAGAGCATCAGCTACGACATTCGCTTTCCTCGGAGTGTACAGAATATCCAAATCATAAGATGCAAGAAATTCAACCCACTGCTGCTGTCTCAGATTAAGGTCTTTTTGAGAGAATAGATATTTCAACGGTTTGTGATCCGTGAACAATTCGAATTTCTCTCCTAAAAGATAATGTCTCCAAATTTTCAAAGCAAAAACAATGGCTAGCAATTCAAGATCATGCGTAGCATTGTTTTTCTCATGAGGCTTCAACTATCGACTAGCATACGCAATAACCCTTCCGTTCTGCATCAGAACTGCACCCAAACCCACTATACAAGCATCAGTGTAAACCTCGAATTTGCTCTTCCCATCCGGAATAGCAAGTACTGGTGCACTAGTAAGCCTTATGTTCAATTCCTAAAAAGCTTCTTCGCACTGAGGCGTCCATTTGAATTTTGCTCCTTTTCTGGTCAGCTTAGTCAGATGCGAAGAAATCTTGGAATAATCTCTGATAAATTTCCTGTAGTAGCCAGCCAATCCTAGAAAACTGCGAACTTCCGTCGGTGTCTTTGGCTGTTTCCATTCCATAATAGTTTCAACTTTCGCTGGGTCTACAGAAATGCCTTCACCAGAAACAATATGCCCTAAAAATTTAACTTCGATTTCCAGAAATGACACTTCGAAAACTTCGCCTTCAACACATGCTTCCTCGGAGTCTCCAATACAATCCTCAAATGCTCCCTGTGCTCTTCTTCGGATTTGGAATAGACCAAGATATCATCAATGAATACCATCACAAACTTATTCAACACATCTCTAAAGACTCGATTCATGAGGTCAACGAAGTAGGCAGGAGCGTTGGTTAACCCGAACGGCATAACCAACCACTCATAGAAACAATTCGGTCCCCTAAATGCAATCAAGGGAATACTGTCTTCAGCTACCCTCAACTGGTGGAAACCTGAAGCTAGATCTAATTGAGAAAAGATAGAAGCACCATGCAACTGGTCAAAAAGATCATCGATGCGAGGAAGAGGATATTTATTACGGATAGTCACTTTGTTCAATTCTCTATAATCCATACAGAACCTCAGTGATCCATCCGATTTGGTTACAAACACCGCCGCTGAACCCCAACAAGAAAAACTAGGTCTTATCAATCCTTTCTCTAAAAGATCCTGCGTCTGCTTAATCAACTCTTCTCTTTCCCTAGGAGCCATTCTCTTACTGGGCTGAATCACTGGCACAGCTCCTGGAATCAAATCAATACGGAACTCTATTTCTCAATGTGGTGGCAAACACTTAACTTCTTCAAAAACATCAGCAAAATCTTGAACCACATCGATGTCTTCAACCCTCTCTTCAGATGTCTCAATTCCATGCAAAAGACTGCTCAAGTGAATTCCAGAATTATCACACGACACTCTGGCAATTCGACCCAGATCAGTTTCTAACGAAACTGTTCTTTCATCACAATTCAAAACGGCTTTATACTTATCCAGCCAATCCATACCCAAAATAAGATCAAATCCCTTAAAATTCAACACATACGGGTCACAAGAAAAACTGTGGGATAGATAAGAGATGTTCAAGTCCTTACAGATAGAGTCTAATTTGGTCACCCCTCCTATAGGATTTGATACCAAGATAGAACTATTTACTGAACTAGGGGTAAGAGAAAACTTTTCAACGGAGTCCAAAGAAATAAAACTCAAGGAAGCTCCTGAATCAAACAAAACTCTAATATATTTTCCATCTAAAAGTAAAGTACCTTCTAATACTCCTTTTCCCATCGAAGAAGAAGATGGTCCGGCTTCCAAAGCAAAAACTTTATTCTGAGGTGCCCTCTGCAGAAGTGGACAATTCTTGATCATGTGTCCTGGCTGATGACAATTAAAGCACAAAGATTTCTGAACCATAGCTGATCCTGGGCCACTCTGATGCGGTTGCTGTTGTTGCTGCTGGAATCCTTTCCTAGGACACTTATTTGCCAAATGTCCTTCCTGATGACAAATGTAGCACTTTCGGGGTCCGTTGTTATTCGCAGGTTTCTTCTTATTCGGCTTCCTCCATTTAGGATCGAACTTTCGCTTATTCGAATTAGTGAAACTCCCACTTGAAGTTGCAACTGGAGCCACCGGCTTCTTACTCATCAAACTCTCATACCTCAATGCCATATCAATCAAATCAACAAAAGATCCCTTCAGAAGCACTGTCAATTTTCCATGGAATTCAGGCCTCAACCCTTGCACAAATTTCTCATTCTTTTTCAGAGGAGTATCGATGAGTCCTGGTCCATAACAAGAGAGCTCGTTGAATCTAGTTTCATACTCCGAAATGGACATACTACCCTGCTTCAAATACAGAAAATCCTGATACAATTGGGTTCTCCCTGCCGTTGGCACAAACTTCTCTTCAAACAATTCCTTGAATATGTCCCAAGAAATATCATCCTCAGAAATATTTGCAATAGTTGAATCCCACCATGCTGCTGCACCACCTTGCAGTTGCCACGATGCCATATGCCGCTTACGCTCATCAGTCAATCTCATGCTCTTGAAAATACGTTCGCAAGAGCGTAGCCAGTCCTGAACTTCAATTATTGACTCCGAACCTTTGAATGGTTGACCTCCAAGATGTTTGAAATCCTTGCATAAAGCTGCAAAGCTAACTTGAGACGGTACTGGATTGACAGCCTCACTAACATTCTGACTCCGTCCATTATCTGTAGAAGTGCTGGCCCTAACTCTGCCTCTTCTTCCTGAACTCATGTCGGTCACCTGAACAGGTAACTCAACTAATTTAGATAGATATATGTATATAATATGAAAATACAAATACGCACTCTCAAGACAGATATAACTTAAGAGCCTAGGTACTCGCTCTACCTAGCGCTCTGATACCAACTGTGACGTCCTAGGCTTTTCAACCATCAGCAACGGCTCACGACCGGTAGGCTTTTCAACCATCCCAGCCCCGCTGTGGCTCACAGTGATACCTCGAATTTGCTTTTACGGCCACCCTCTCGAGTCGCAACCAACCCCACAAGACCTTATACTATCCCCGGGGGCATGTAGGGGTAAGAGTCTCCCGTTCGCCACCTAACGCAAAGCGAGAACCCCCTATCACGCTGTAGTGTAGCAAATCCGATCCCGGTCTCATCGGAATCCA
Source organism: Allium cepa (assembly GCA_030765085.1). NCBI lineage: Eukaryota > Viridiplantae > Streptophyta > Magnoliopsida > Asparagales > Amaryllidaceae > Allium > Allium cepa. The sequence goes on from CM060934.1 coordinate 613,098,436, forward strand.
AACGCCATTTTAAAGGCCAAGTTGTCTATTTAACTTAACAGTTCAATTAAATATCAGAATTAACATAACAGATATATCAGATAAATCATATACAGTTATCACAGATATCCATAATATATCACAACACATCACAGAAATATCATTAAACAGATATTAAAGTCAATCAAACAGAATTATCAATGCATACCAAACAGTTTGGTTTTACTTAACTAAATTATTTGCTTAAGAATAAACTATTTAATTTGCTTAATTACTGATTTATTAGCTTATTAATGATCAATTAATTAATTAGTTAATCATTAATAACTAATTTATTAATCATCTCATCTTTATTTACTTATTTAAATAATAAACCTTTATTCATTAACTGTTACTTAATTACTCAGTTAATTAATTTATTTTTAATTATTAATTATTAAGTTACTTAATATAAATTAATTACTTATTTAATTCTCACAAATTACTTTAATTAATCAATTATTATTAATTTAATTAATCATATCGTCTTTAATTAATCACTTAAGTTAATTATCATTTGTTAGTTAACTTTTAAGTGATAAGCTAACATTCTTAAGATTTAAATTGATTTAACATATGATTAAATTTTTAATTCAAAATCAACTTAAAGTTATCAATTTAAAATTCAAGTATAAATTAATCAACATTCTAACTACTTACTGATAATCTCCTATCTTTACATATTTACCCAAATCAACCTTTAATTAAAATATTAACTTAACTAACTAATAAAATGTTTAATTAATTTAGTTAAAACAAATGCTAAAAACAAAACGACGCACGTCCAAAAACTATACCCGTGACAAACTCCAATCCTACTCGAGACAGTCTCGAGACTTCCCCGCATCTCTCTCTCCCACCTTATCATGTTCTTCTCCCCAGTTCTTCTTCTTTTTTTTTTTTTAGTTTTTAAGTTAAGATATAAATTGAACTGCAGTAGTTTACTCACGCAAACGCGTCCTAACTCAAGCCAGCATACCAACTTACTCGAGTACCCACTCGAGTACCACTCGATACAAAACCACCACGATCTCACTGCACGCCCACGCCACCGTGCACGTGCACGATGGTGCGCCTCTCTTCCGGCGACTCGCGGCAGCCCCCACACATCACAAAACTTCCACTCGTACGAAATCGAGACCCAGATTTCAATTTCAAGTTGAAAACAAAAATATGACCTGTAGCTTGAATATGCGACAACAACGCCCACTGTCAAATCCTTCGTGCGGCCACCACCCATCACCGGAGGTGATGAAACTCCACCAGAACGTCACTCACACCTCCCCCTAACTCCACCTAAAGTCGCGCTTTACTCGGTTGCATATTGGAGCCGAAATCTAATTTTTACAGGGCATTGAAAAATATGAACTTAAACCCTATTTTAGATTCAAACCCAAAATACTTGCATTCGAAAAATAATTTGACATTTTTATTGAATCAAAAGGTTTACAAACTTGCTTCCTGTTAATTTACATAAGTTAAAATTAGCTCAATCTCCTAAAATTGACAAAAACCCATTTTTGATTCATTTTAAAACTGCTCTGTTGATCTTTGCTTAAAAATCAAGATTTTTATGTTAAAAATCATAATTATGTTTATGAAAACTAAATATGTTATTGGATTTACAAATTTAAACATTTGAATTTTAAACTTTGATCTCTTTTTTAACCTGTAGTTTGACAATACAGTATGAATATCATGCTGTTAAACCTTAAACATGTTTGCAGGCTTTGTTTCATATAAACAAACTCGAATTAACTCACTACCAAGTTCAAATGGTTATATGAATAAGTTACATAGATTTCTTGGCTTAACCTTTATCAGATTTCAAAGTTTGAAAGAAACAACTACCTGTACTTATTCAAACAACAGAAGATACCAAGGCTAATTATATAAACAATATTCAAGCACTTACTATTTACAAACTAAAAATACAAATTTAGATTTAAAATGGATATGTTTACTCACCCAAAAGCAATTGAACAGAAAGTATGTCGAAGGAACTGCAGTTGAACTACCCTGAAACATTCTTGAGTTTCCTGACTTCCGTTTCCCCTTTTATTTTCTCAGGTTTGCTTTTTAGTTTTAATTCTTCAGTTTGTATAAACGAATAGATGATATGTAGGTGTATATATATAAAGAAACTACAGAGTAACAGGTTATAACTGGCCAGTTTATATTTGTATTATCATTTTTTTTATTGGTTACCTGATATTCTCCTGCAATATGAAATGATAAAAAGATTTTGGCTGCATGTACTTGTTAAACAAAAAGTTATGCTAATAAATGTTTATGCTTTTAATTATGATAGCAAGTAATTAATGTTTACTGATAGTTGCAATTTTGTACAAAGATATTTATCATTATTTCGGCTAGCATGTTTTTGTATAGACACAGACTTCTTTTTTTATTATATTTAAAGTAAAACTTGTTTTATATTGAAGTGAACCTTGTTTTATTATGCATAAATGTTTTCCAGCGGCTTTAAGTTTATTACTGGTTTACATTTATTTTTAGTTTATAAAATTTTTCTTTGGACAAACACTTAATTGCTGTGTATATGTGTACATAGACACTACATAAGGATATATATTTAAACTTTTATTATTCATTACTTCTTTTATTTGTTCATTTACACTTAGCATCATTTCTTGTGTTGTGAACATATATATATGTATGGCTTGTCTTATTTTCTTTGACAAGTAGTTGTATTTTATTTATTAATTAAATTTTTAAACATTTGATCTACAACATACTTGTATTTATACATTTCAAATTATAATTCATATTTGTATATTTATATTTTTAGCTACATCTTAGTTTTGTAATTGTGTTTTATACTAGTTTTGTATGTTTATACCTTTATTGTTTTGCACTTCCATATTTATGTTTAATATTTCCATGTTTACTTATTTTAAAACTTATCATTTTAAAAACCAAAATTGTATTCATATAAATTATCAAATAATAAAATATTGAATCTTTGATTTGATTTTATTGAATAAGACAGATTTTGTTTTAATGGTTTTGAAGCATTCTATTTTAAAATTTTCAAATCATAATTTTCTTTTATAAAACATATAACTATTAAATATCCAAGATCTCATCAATTTAAACATTGACAAGCTTATATTTAATTTAAATTAGATTAAATATTTATTAAAATATGCTGTCAAAAATTCCGGGTTGTTACATTCCTCCCCCCTTAAAAGAATTTCATCCCCGAAATTTAAACAACAGTAAATTCAAAAGCTTTTATATTAATCATCCAAACATACATATCAGTCATACAATAGCAAACAAACAAACGGTCTATTCTAACAAATAATACTAGTTATCCGAGCATAAATCCGGATAAGCATTCCTAAAACTATCGAGAGTTTCCCAGGTACAATCTCTGTGATCCTCACTCCACTGCACCTTGACGAGTTTCATCACTTTGTTCCTGAGTTTCTTCTCGTCTCGGTCCACAATCTGAACTGGATTTCTAACCACAGTTAAATTGGGTTCCACTTCCAAATCTTCTTGAATTACCAGTTCTACAACCAATGAGGGATCATGAACAAATTTCCTCAAATGTGATACATGAAACACATTGTGAGTCCCAGACATCCGCTCTGGTAATTCAATCCTGTAGGCCACAGTTCCAATTCTCTCCAACACTCGGAGTGGTCCAATGTATCTCGGAGCAAGTTTTCCCGTCTTTTCGAATCTTATAGCACCTTTAATTGGGGAAACTTTAACAAAAACCAAGTCTCCGATCTCAAATTCCAATGGCCTTTGTCTTCTATCCGCATATTTCTTCTGACGATCTTGAGCAGCTTTCATCCTTTTCTTGATAAGCTCAACCTTCGCAGAAGCTTCTCGAATAAGATCGGGTCCGAGCATAAGACGATCCTTCGATTCAATCCAATAAGATGGAGATCTACACGGTCTTTCGTATAAAGCTTCATAAGGAGCCATCTTAATACTTGCTTGATAACTGTTATTATAAGAAAATTCCACTAAATGAAGATGGTCTTCCCAAGATCCTCCAAAATCTAAAACACAAGCCCGTAGCATATCCTCGAGAATACGATTCAGCCTCTCTTTCTGTCCATCCGTTTGAGGATGATAGGCTGTACTTAATCTCAAATCTGTACCCATAGCTAATTGCAGAGCTTCCCAAAATTTGCTAGTGAAAATAGGATCACGGTCACTTACTATGCTGACTGGGACACCATGCAATCGAACTATTTCCTTCAAGAAAATTTCCGCCAAAGAAACTGCAGTACGGGTTGCCTTAACTGGTATAAAATGGGCACTCTTAGTTAAACGATCCACAATAACCCATATACCTTCATTTCCTTTCCTGGTTCTAGGCAAATCATCAATAAAATCCATCGAGATCATTTCCCATTTCCAATTCGGGATTTCCAAAGGTTGCAATAACCCGGCAGATTTCTGTTGATCACCTTTAACTTGTTGGCAGATGGCACAACTGTTCACAAAAGCAGCTACATCCTCCTTCATGCCCTTCCACCAAAAGATTCTCCTCATGTCCTTATACATCTTCGAGATTCCAGGATGAATATTCAATTTGGAGCGATGACTCTTAGATAACACTTCCTGCCTCAACTCCTTATCGTTTGGAACACAAATTCTCCCGTTGATCCTTAGCGTTCCTTGGTCATCAATTTCAAAACTGGGACACTGACCTTTCCTGACTCTTTTGATGATCCTCCTCAACTTCTTATCAGATTCTTGCTTGCTTGATATCCTTTCAATGAGAGATGGAACCACTTCCAGAAGAGATAAAACTGCATTCCTACTGAGAGCATCAGCTACGACATTCGCTTTCCTCGGAGTGTACAGAATATCCAAATCATAAGATGCAAGAAATTCAACCCACTGCTGCTGTCTCAGATTAAGGTCTTTTTGAGAGAATAGATATTTCAACGGTTTGTGATCCGTGAACAATTCGAATTTCTCTCCTAAAAGATAATGTCTCCAAATTTTCAAAGCAAAAACAATGGCTAGCAATTCAAGATCATGCGTAGCATTGTTTTTCTCATGAGGCTTCAACTATCGACTAGCATACGCAATAACCCTTCCGTTCTGCATCAGAACTGCACCCAAACCCACTATACAAGCATCAGTGTAAACCTCGAATTTGCTCTTCCCATCCGGAATAGCAAGTACTGGTGCACTAGTAAGCCTTATGTTCAATTCCTAAAAAGCTTCTTCGCACTGAGGCGTCCATTTGAATTTTGCTCCTTTTCTGGTCAGCTTAGTCAGATGCGAAGAAATCTTGGAATAATCTCTGATAAATTTCCTGTAGTAGCCAGCCAATCCTAGAAAACTGCGAACTTCCGTCGGTGTCTTTGGCTGTTTCCATTCCATAATAGTTTCAACTTTCGCTGGGTCTACAGAAATGCCTTCACCAGAAACAATATGCCCTAAAAATTTAACTTCGATTTCCAGAAATGACACTTCGAAAACTTCGCCTTCAACACATGCTTCCTCGGAGTCTCCAATACAATCCTCAAATGCTCCCTGTGCTCTTCTTCGGATTTGGAATAGACCAAGATATCATCAATGAATACCATCACAAACTTATTCAACACATCTCTAAAGACTCGATTCATGAGGTCAACGAAGTAGGCAGGAGCGTTGGTTAACCCGAACGGCATAACCAACCACTCATAGAAACAATTCGGTCCCCTAAATGCAATCAAGGGAATACTGTCTTCAGCTACCCTCAACTGGTGGAAACCTGAAGCTAGATCTAATTGAGAAAAGATAGAAGCACCATGCAACTGGTCAAAAAGATCATCGATGCGAGGAAGAGGATATTTATTACGGATAGTCACTTTGTTCAATTCTCTATAATCCATACAGAACCTCAGTGATCCATCCGATTTGGTTACAAACACCGCCGCTGAACCCCAACAAGAAAAACTAGGTCTTATCAATCCTTTCTCTAAAAGATCCTGCGTCTGCTTAATCAACTCTTCTCTTTCCCTAGGAGCCATTCTCTTACTGGGCTGAATCACTGGCACAGCTCCTGGAATCAAATCAATACGGAACTCTATTTCTCAATGTGGTGGCAAACACTTAACTTCTTCAAAAACATCAGCAAAATCTTGAACCACATCGATGTCTTCAACCCTCTCTTCAGATGTCTCAATTCCATGCAAAAGACTGCTCAAGTGAATTCCAGAATTATCACACGACACTCTGGCAATTCGACCCAGATCAGTTTCTAACGAAACTGTTCTTTCATCACAATTCAAAACGGCTTTATACTTATCCAGCCAATCCATACCCAAAATAAGATCAAATCCCTTAAAATTCAACACATACGGGTCACAAGAAAAACTGTGGGATAGATAAGAGATGTTCAAGTCCTTACAGATAGAGTCTAATTTGGTCACCCCTCCTATAGGATTTGATACCAAGATAGAACTATTTACTGAACTAGGGGTAAGAGAAAACTTTTCAACGGAGTCCAAAGAAATAAAACTCAAGGAAGCTCCTGAATCAAACAAAACTCTAATATATTTTCCATCTAAAAGTAAAGTACCTTCTAATACTCCTTTTCCCATCGAAGAAGAAGATGGTCCGGCTTCCAAAGCAAAAACTTTATTCTGAGGTGCCCTCTGCAGAAGTGGACAATTCTTGATCATGTGTCCTGGCTGATGACAATTAAAGCACAAAGATTTCTGAACCATAGCTGATCCTGGGCCACTCTGATGCGGTTGCTGTTGTTGCTGCTGGAATCCTTTCCTAGGACACTTATTTGCCAAATGTCCTTCCTGATGACAAATGTAGCACTTTCGGGGTCCGTTGTTATTCGCAGGTTTCTTCTTATTCGGCTTCCTCCATTTAGGATCGAACTTTCGCTTATTCGAATTAGTGAAACTCCCACTTGAAGTTGCAACTGGAGCCACCGGCTTCTTACTCATCAAACTCTCATACCTCAATGCCATATCAATCAAATCAACAAAAGATCCCTTCAGAAGCACTGTCAATTTTCCATGGAATTCAGGCCTCAACCCTTGCACAAATTTCTCATTCTTTTTCAGAGGAGTATCGATGAGTCCTGGTCCATAACAAGAGAGCTCGTTGAATCTAGTTTCATACTCCGAAATGGACATACTACCCTGCTTCAAATACAGAAAATCCTGATACAATTGGGTTCTCCCTGCCGTTGGCACAAACTTCTCTTCAAACAATTCCTTGAATATGTCCCAAGAAATATCATCCTCAGAAATATTTGCAATAGTTGAATCCCACCATGCTGCTGCACCACCTTGCAGTTGCCACGATGCCATATGCCGCTTACGCTCATCAGTCAATCTCATGCTCTTGAAAATACGTTCGCAAGAGCGTAGCCAGTCCTGAACTTCAATTATTGACTCCGAACCTTTGAATGGTTGACCTCCAAGATGTTTGAAATCCTTGCATAAAGCTGCAAAGCTAACTTGAGACGGTACTGGATTGACAGCCTCACTAACATTCTGACTCCGTCCATTATCTGTAGAAGTGCTGGCCCTAACTCTGCCTCTTCTTCCTGAACTCATGTCGGTCACCTGAACAGGTAACTCAACTAATTTAGATAGATATATGTATATAATATGAAAATACAAATACGCACTCTCAAGACAGATATAACTTAAGAGCCTAGGTACTCGCTCTACCTAGCGCTCTGATACCAACTGTGACGTCCTAGGCTTTTCAACCATCAGCAACGGCTCACGACCGGTAGGCTTTTCAACCATCCCAGCCCCGCTGTGGCTCACAGTGATACCTCGAATTTGCTTTTACGGCCACCCTCTCGAGTCGCAACCAACCCCACAAGACCTTATACTATCCCCGGGGGCATGTAGGGGTAAGAGTCTCCCGTTCGCCACCTAACGCAAAGCGAGAACCCCCTATCACGCTGTAGTGTAGCAAATCCGATCCCGGTCTCATCGGAATCCAAACGCCATTTTAAAGGCCAAGTTGTCTATTTAACTTAACAGTTCAATTAAATATCAGAATTAACATAACAGATATATCAGATAAATCATATACAGTTATCACAGATATCCATAATATATCACAACACATCACAGAAATATCATTAAACAGATATTAAAGTCAATCAAACAGAATTATCAATGCATACCAAACAGTTTGGTTTTACTTAACTAAATTATTTGCTTAAGAATAAACTATTTAATTTGCTTAATTACTGATTTATTAGCTTATTAATGATCAATTAATTAATTAGTTAATCATTAATAACTAATTTATTAATCATCTCATCTTTATTTACTTATTTAAATAATAAACCTTTATTCATTAACTGTTACTTAATTACTCAGTTAATTAATTTATTTTTAATTATTAATTATTAAGTTACTTAATATAAATTAATTACTTATTTAATTCTCACAAATTACTTTAATTAATCAATTATTATTAATTTAATTAATCATATCGTCTTTAATTAATCACTTAAGTTAATTATCATTTGTTAGTTAACTTTTAAGTGATAAGCTAACATTCTTAAGATTTAAATTGATTTAACATATGATTAAATTTTTAATTCAAAATCAACTTAAAGTTATCAATTTAAAATTCAAGTATAAATTAATCAACATTCTAACTACTTACTGATAATCTCCTATCTTTACATATTTACCTAAATCAACCTTTAATTAAAATATTAACTTAACTAACTAATAAAATGTTTAATTAATTTAGTTAAAACAAATGCTAAAAACAAAACGACGCACGTCCAAAAACTATACCCGTGACAAACTCCAATCCTACTCGAGACAGTCTCGAGACTTCCCCGCATCTCTCTCTCCCACCTTATCATGTTCTTCTCCCCAGTTCTTCTTCTTTTTTTTTTTTTTAGTTTTTAAGTTAAGATATAAATTGAACTGCAGTAGTTTACTCACGCAAACGCGTCCTAACTCAAGCCAGCATACCAACTTACTCGAGTACCCACTCGAGTACCACTCGATACAAAACCACCACGATCTCACTGCACGCCCACGCCACCGTGCACGTGCACGATGGTGCGCCTCTCTTCCGGCGACTCGCGGCAGCCCCCACACATCACAAAACTTCCACTCGTACGAAATCGAGACCCAGATTTCAATTTCAAGTTGAAAACAAAAATATGACCTGTAGCTTGAATATGCGACAACAACGCCCACTGTCAAATCCTTCGTGCGGCCACCACCCATCACCGGAGGTGATGAAACTCCACCAGAACGTCACTCACACCTCCCCCTAACTCCACCTAAAGTCGCGCTTTACTCGGTTGCATATTGGAGCCGAAATCTAATTTTTACAGGGCATTGAAAAATATGAACTTAAACCCTATTTTAGATTCAAACCCAAAATACTTGCATTCGAAAAATAATTTGACATTTTTATTGAATCAAAAGGTTTACAAACTTGCTTCCTGTTAATTTACATAAGTTAAAATTAGCTCAATCTCCTAAAATTGACAAAAACCCATTTTTGATTCATTTTAAAACTGCTCTGTTGATCTTTGCTTAAAAATCAAGATTTTTATGTTAAAAATCATAATTATGTTTATGAAAACTAAATATGTTATTGGATTTACAAATTTAAACATTTGAATTTTAAACTTTGATCTCTTTTTTAACCTGTAGTTTGACAATACAGTATGAATATCATGCTGTTAAACCTTAAACATGTTTGCAGGCTTTGTTTCATATAAACAAACTCGAATTAACTCACTACCAAGTTCAAATGGTTATATGAATAAGTTACATAGATTTCTTGGCTTAACCTTTATCAGATTTCAAAGTTTGAAAGAAACAACTACCTGTACTTATTCAAACAACAGAAGATACCAAGGCTAATTATATAAACAATATTCAAGCACTTACTATTTACAAACTAAAAATACAAATTTAGATTTAAAATGGATATGTTTACTCACCCAAAAGCAATTGAACAGAAAGTATGTCGAAGGAACTGCAGTTGAACTACCCTGAAACATTCTTGAGTTTCCTGACTTCCGTTTCCCCTTTTATTTTCTCAGGTTTGCTTTTTAGTTTTAATTCTTCAGTTTGTATAAACGAATAGATGATATGTAGGTGTATATATATAAAGAAACTACAGAGTAACAGGTTATAACTGGCCAGTTTATATTTGTATTATCATTTTTTTTATTGGTTACCTGATATTCTCCTGCAATATGAAATGATAAAAAGATTTTGGCTGCATGTACTTGTTAAACAAAAAGTTATGCTAATAAATGTTTATGCTTTTAATTATGATAGCAAGTAATTAATGTTTACTGATAGTTGCAATTTTGTACAAAGATATTTATCATTATTTCGGCTAGCATGTTTTTGTATAGACACAGACTTCTTTTTTTATTATATTTAAAGTAAAACTTGTTTTATATTGAAGTGAACCTTGTTTTATTATGCATAAATGTTTTCCAGCGGCTTTAAGTTTATTACTGGTTTACATTTATTTTTAGTTTATAAAATTTTTCTTTGGACAAACACTTAATTGCTGTGTATATGTGTACATAGACACTACATAAGGATATATATTTAAACTTTTATTACTCATTACTTCTTTTATTTGTTCATTTATACTTAGCATCATTTCTTGTGTTGTGAACATATATATATGTATGGCTACAACATACTTGTATTTATACATTTCAAATTATAATTCATATTTGTATATTTATATTTTTAGCTATAGTTTTATAATTGTGTTTTATACTAGTTTTGTATGTTTATACCTATATTGTTCTGCACTTCCATATTTATGTTTAATATTTCCATGTTTGCTTATTTTAAAACTTATCATTCTAAAAACCAAAATTGTATTCATATAAATTATCAAATAATAAAATATTGAATCTTTGATTTGATTTTATTGAATAAGACAGATTTTGTTTTAATGGTTCTGAAGCATTCTATTTTAAAATTTTCAAATCATAATTTTCTTTTATAAAACATATAACTATTAAATATCCAAGATCTCATCAATTTAAACATTGACAAGCTTATACTTAATTTAAATTAGATTAAATATTTATTAAAATATGCTGTCAGAAATTCCGGGTTGTTACAGGTTTTCTGAAAATAGAGGAAATATCTTTGGTGGGAATGCTCTGGATATCATTACCCCCATCCATGGTCGCAGTTAACCCGATGGTTACGTTGCCATCAAAACAAATTCCATAGATAACTGTAGGCCTCCGCGCCCCTCAATTACGCCATGGAACCCGCTACAGATCACAGCTACAGCTGGGGTTACGTAGCTATCACAGCAAAAACCCATATAGCTGTACGCATCAGCGCCCTTGAATTTCGCTACCAAAAGAATGAAACTTCTCCACTCCACCTGACCATAGATCATAGTCTACCGATGTTGCGTTGCCTTCCCGACAAAATCAAGTGTAGACTGTTGGCACTCATCCTCCACACGATTTCGCTATGGTCCCCACAGTAGATCGCAGTGACATCGAGTTACACTGTCGTCACAGCATAACCCAAATGCCCCTGTAGGCATCAGCGCCCTCGACTTTCGCTACCCAATAATCCTCAGGAACTAGTTTGTCCGGACTCCTCACAGGATCAACTTTAGAACCCCCCCTCCCCCGGGCTCAAGGCAGCACCACCCGATGGCACTCCTGAGAAGTTCATTTCAAGGGAGCGCCTTTTTCCCCAGAGCCATCATCAAAACATTTTATACTATACACATGTAGTATCTTCAAATCATACACCTAGTATGATCTCATACAAAGCTCATTTACACAAAATCGATTATTCCAAAATCGATAATTCTCAAACTAGGCTTTCCAAATTCTCATATTGATTTTACCCAAAAATCAAAAGCCTTTCCAAATCCAAAGGTTCCCAAAACCTTTTTCTGATTTCCTCATAAGATCCTTTATATATATATTCATATATAAAATTTTAAAAACTTTGGATCATTTCAAACTTGTATAAAACCCTTTTATACTTCAAACACTTTCAAAAATATTTTCTTCCGTCAATTGATTCAACAAGGAAAGATTTATCTTGTATAACAAAGATATATAACTTTGTTTATTCAAAATCAAATATTCAAATTTGATTTATCTTTTTAATATCAATTTCATTCAAATCCGTACGATATACATATATCATTCCTACGCTATACCAATCTGATCGCCCACTCAATCACACAATTTCACTTCCGAACTAGTATTGTCCACCCGACTTCCTAGTGCGGACTCAGATCTGGTTTCTTAATTAGAAACCGTCATTCTCCTTGCATAGCCATAACTATGATAGAGAATATCCAGAACCAATCAACAATCCATATCCAGGTCCGCCGTCGAAAATCGAGTGAAAAATCCCAACTCGGATCGATAAACTATCTCGAAATTCTGTGCTCGAATCTGGATCAAACCACTATACGAATAGAATAATATACGTACATCCTACGTATTTAACTTCATTGATTATTAGATAAATCAATTTCTTTTCCATTCACATTCACATTTACATTAATCCCATTTGGATTATCACTTCAATTCTTATCTCAGTTGGGTATTTAATTAATAACAGTTTGAACTCCGACCAATTTAGAAAATAGCTTGAAAATTGAATAATAGGTAAGTAGTTGAAAAATAATTATTAGTCTACAAAATAGCTATGAAATAGTTAACTAATTATAGAATAGTTGAAAATCGTCAATTAGTTTCAGAAATTTCAAATAATTGCAAAATAGTTGTAAAATGGAAATTAGTTTGTGAAATAGTTGAAAAATAGCCATTAGTTTAGAAAACAGTTGAAAAATGATTAAATAGCTCCAAAAATAATTGTAAAACAAGTATAGAATAATTTAGCTTCAAGAAAGAAAAGTTGTATATATTAAATAGCCTAGAAAAATAAGTTTATATTAAAACAATTTATATTGAAAATAGTCAAGAGTCAAACTGTTCACTTCCCAATTTAAATCAAATTCCATTTAATTTTTATCATGTTCAACTTATATTATAATTTCAAATTATTCCAATCAATCTGAATTATTATCAATTGCACCCATTTCAAATTCAAATCATTTCAATATAATCCAATTTAATTTCCTATTTAAAATTTTAAACTTATACATCTTCAATCACCAATCCACTTAATTCAAACCAAATTCAATTTCAATCTTGAATTTAATCTATCTCGAATTATATAAATTCGAGTTAAATTCTCAAGGGTTGGATTACCTTTTTAAACCAAATTAACTTTTATTGAAAGTTTCTAATCAATTTAATTTCTGAGTTCAATTCCCAAATTCCATTTTGAATTATCTTTACTTATGTAATTCAAATAAGAGCTCAATACAATTTTATTTGTTTTCAAAATTAAATTTATTATCCAATTTTATCTTCCAGCTTGAAGCCAGTTCTTAAACCAGTTTATTTTACAATTCAATTATTCAAATTTATTTTATTTATACAATACCATTCACAATTTAAAGATTTTTATTAACAATAGGATGGTATCATCCAATTTATTTTAAAACGTCCATCCATTTTCAATTTTTAAATCTCAAACCCGTTTTGAGATCACACAAATTCCCAATTAAAATCAACCATTTAACTTTCCAAGTTAAATTCCAATTTTACTTAATCCAATCAATCTTACTCAATTTGAATTCTCGCTTCAACTTCAAAATTATTTCCCTCTTATAAGTTCAAAACTTATATCACTTTGGGTTTTTACATCACACTTCAAGGAACAATCAAAACTCAACCTCATAGAGTTTATTTCAAATTATCTTTGATATCATGTATATCCATACATATATACATATTTATTTCTTGGCCCTCCCTTCATATTTTAAAATTTTAAACCACCTTTGGTTCTAAATTCAAATCAATTTTCAAACAACCCATTGTTTGCAACAAGTCCAGTTATCCAAATAATACCTATTTATTATTTTTCATTACTTTGAAACAAAATTTTCAAATTCCGAGACCAGATTTAGAATTTTATTTTTAATCAATTAAATTTTAATTTAGTTGTATTCCTATTTCTACTAAATTTAATTCCAATTCAAGACTTCAATTTGGTTGTATTATATTACTTCTTAATTTTAATTTCAATAATTAACAACCAATCACCTAAATATTTATTAGAAGGAAATTTTACTTTATATATCAAAATATATTTTTTATATAAAATCATTTAAAATCTTTATATAAGAAAATAACAAGTACGCGCTCGTATATATACACTCAACTCATTCTAGAGTACTTTGGACTCTATTTCATGAGTAATCTCCACCAGAGCCAAGGTTCTCACTTAACCTCTGGCTCTGATACCAAATGTAACGACCCGAAATTTCCGCAACCGAAAATTCCAGATAGTTATTGAAAAGAAGAAAGAGATAGAAGAAGAAGAACAGAAACACCAAACATTTCACATTCGCAGCGGATAAACTATAATAATAAATAATAACAGTTTACAAAAGAATACTATATCTATCGATTACATTTAATATACATCAGAGTTTCACATATATATACAGTCACTGAATATATACAATTGTCATGTCTCAGATTAACAATAATATAATTACAGCAGAAATATTCTATACGCTCCCGCCATCCATCTCGCCTCTTGAGCTCTGGAACGTCCTAACCTAGAAATCTGTAATACTCGGTCTGACCTGAGCATTACACCAAAGTAACACCCGGGTCAGGCTGGAAACCAGCGTGAGTAAACCCAACTAACATGGAATACTAAAGCAAACAACTTAAATAAACCCAGGTAACTTTTATCAATTTAACCAATTCACAATTTTCTATAGGCAACACTTATTTCACATATAAATTTCTAAGTACCAAACTTAGATAAAATAATCCCATTCACTTAAGTCGTTTCATTTCATTGTATTGATTTCACAAATCAATTTATATAAATTCAAAGGGGTTTCGGATATTCTCAATACCCGATCCCGTCCTCTTCGAGACTCATACCATTATATCTCAAGTTATCCAAATGAAAATCACAACATTTCATATTAGAGATATCAACTCATTCAAAGCATCTAGTACCACTCAATCATTCAAAAGCAAATTTTATAGCTTCCAAATTAGTTCAATTGATTCTAATTGAATTTCAATCCTCAATCACTTAGATCCCTTCATTTAACATTAATTAGTTTCAAATCAATTAATCAACCATTCCTTCATAATTCATCTTAATTATTTACCATGGATTAATTATTTTCAATTACCTTCAAGTAATTTTCTTTATTAAATTTTATGATATTAAGTATTCTTAACTAAATCAATGAGAAATCTTCCATTACTTCATAAATTAATTAACCATAATCAATTACACTAATTCTTAATTACTTACATTAATTAGTTTCTCATGAGTCATTTTTGATTAATTAATCAATCTTTAATTACATCGTTGATTATATATATTAATGGTTCCCAATTATTATTTGATTTGTTCTAATCTAAATTAATTACTTTAATTCAATCTCAATATTAATCATTCTCAATATTAATCATTCTCAATTAATCTCAATCTTTAATTAACTATTCTTTTTATTTACTTCGTTAATAAATTAATTACTCCATAATTAATTATCTTAATTAATCTCTTGACAAATTTCACAAAGCAATTATATTTTATTAATTACATTAAGTAATTATTTATCACACCATCAAATGATTATTCTGAATTACTTATACTTAGTTAATTAACTTACAACTTAATTTATTATTTATTTAAATACCTTTAATTATTGAATTAAATAACCCAAATCATTAATTAATTGAATTAATTAATTATCCATTTTAATTACCCTACTAATTTAATGTATCACAAATCATTAAGCCTTTAGTAACTCTTTAAAACGGAAACATTTTCTTATTTATTGTTTTAAGTTTAAACCAACTTAAAATTCCCAATACTTCGAGTTAAGTAACAATTAACTCGAGAACCATTCAATACCAAAATCACCAGATCATCAATTCACAGTGCATATCAAATAAATTTAACCATTCAACCAAATATTTAAATTTAACCATTTAAATTTAAATAGAAATCCAACAGAGTGAGATTTACTTACATTTGCCTCACAATTGGCAATCCACTTCCTTCAATTAATTACATCTAGTGATTATTAATTTATTACTTTCCAAGAGATTTTTAATTCATTATTCCCTAGCTATTAATTGTTAACCTTCATTGTTAGTTCCTAAAACCTAATTCCCAATTGTAAATCACTAATTACAAATTACTCAATCAAAAATTTCAAATCAGTTACTTAATTAATCTTTAACTTCTTTCATAAGTGACCAAATCTTAAATATACTTAAAATAAACATGTTCTTTGTTAAATACTAATCACGATAACATTTAACTTAATTTGTAAAATAATTAAGTTTTAAGTATCTTTTATGTATTTAACATACCTATTAACAATAAATCAAACTGTCTTAATTTAATTTTTGAAGAGCAGTTAATTTACAGGATTCATAAATGATTTAAACAATTCCATTTTCTTTATTTACTTTTTTTTAGCCTAAGTTTAAAAACAAATGGAGCTGAAATAAATAAATAAAGGAAAAAATTACTCACAATCGATCATCGACCCAACCCAGATCGCGCTTCCCCTCCGCACGTCACTACAGTAGCACTGCACGCCACCCTTCCACCTCAAATCTAAACTTCCCCAAAATTTACAGCGAGCCCTAGCTCGCGCGCGACCCAGGTCGCGATGCTCGGCTGCCGACGTCGACACCAGGCAAAACCCTCGGCCCCCACTTCTCTATCGTGACCATGGTTGCTTCGCACGAGCGCCTAGACCTGAAACCTTATCGCGACCATGCCCTTCGATCGATGCGACCTTCACTCGTGCGATCGTGCTCGAGCTCGCGCCTCTTCCCCCCCCCCTCCAAGATCTGAATTCGAACCCTCCTATTACTCGCGACTGCGTCGCCTCTTCCTTCGAGGGCTTCGTCCATTATCTGTTGTTTTTTTTCCAAGTTCGATCCCTTGCTCGAGAATAGAGAGAGAGGAACGACTGATAAAAATTGATTTGGGTAGCTACTAGCGTACGTTTGTTTATATAATTAAATATTGAAAATATCTCGTATCGCACCGTGAAATTCGAACCCCGAATCAGACATGCCAACACGCGTTTATAAGGTTTTACCCGCGTTCCGAACATAATGGAACGTGTTTCGGAGGCTAATTTGAACGTATGTGCGAGTTACGGAATTAAACGATCGATATTAAATTAAATCAATTAAAATAAATCTAAGCGTTTTAAGCTGCCAGGGTCAAACGACAACTCCGATTGCTACAAAAATTGAAATCCGATAATAACTAACTATTACGGATCCAATGTAACTGGTTTCGTCGAATTCTGAGACTGTGCCTCGGAAGGCTATTTTTTTTGATAAAAATGTGTGATCCTCTAACGAGAGAGGAGAGCACACATGGAATACTATATATATAACAAAAAGATGGAGCTGCCAACATGTCTGACAGGTGGCTAGAATAAAAACAAGAAAAATAAAGAAGAAGATACCCCTCAAATGAGCTCCGGCAAAGCCACCTCCCATTCACCCTAATATCGAGCTCTGGCAAGGCCACCGTCCAATACTAGGGTGTTAGAGGTATCTAAAAAACCAGACTCTCAAGAAAAAAAAGTCCAAAGAGAAGAACTCCAATAAAAGAACCAAAATGAAGAGCTCCACACTGAAGACCTGGAGTAGCCGAAAAGAAAAGACAGATGCAATCTGAATCCCTGAGAAGAGCTATCCAGAAAACCTGAAAAAAGCTAAAAGCTATCCAGCAAACCAGATAAGAGAAAATCAGCAACCAACCTAAACCATACCTGGAACAAAACTAGGAAAACTAGTTAGAATGAAACACATATATGTATGTAAATAGAACTTATATACATACATGTGAGAATAAAAACCAAAGGGAAAACTAAAGCAAGGATAACCTAGAAAGAAAAACAAACAAGAAACAATTTAGGAGCCTAAAATAGAAAAAGAATTATGATTTATCAAGTGAACATTATTAAAATCAGAGTAGGGATTAATAAAAGAATTATTAGAAACAATATAATTGAAGTTAAGATTAAATATGTTAATATTATTTCTAACCTTATTAAGATAATCCTTGAAGCAATAATTTTTGGCTAATTTATAATTAGGATTAGAAATCCACTTTAAGCAGAAATTTGAGATTAAAATTATCAATTTATTATTATGTTGATATTTATTATTAAAAATTCTTTGATATCTTTCAAACCAAATGTACCAACAAGAAATGGTGAATAAAGTATCAAGCAAATATCTAAAATCCTTATTGAACATAAATCTAAAAGAGTTCCAATAGAATAAACAATCAGAAACTCTAGAGTTAATATGAAACTCAAAAATATTAAGGGTCTTAATAAGAATAAAATGAGTATCCAAGCATTCGTAATAAATATGATTAATATCTTCAAAAAATGTGTTGCAAAAGAAACATTTATTATCAATACTAATATTTTTCTTTTTTAAAAATTCAATAGTGTTTAACTTACCATGAATGATGAGCCACATATGAATCTATGATTTTGGAGGAGCATTAGACTTCCAAATAAATTTAAAACAATTGACAGAAACCCCCGAAAAGTTGATAAATTTGTAAAAGGGATTAGAAGAATATTTCTTACTCTTATCCCATTCCCAACTAATAAAGTCATTATCATTGTCAATGTTATAAAGATTAAGTTTAGCATAAAGCAAGAAAAGATGTCTAAGAGCAGGGCCTACTAAAATACAATTAAAATTGAAAATCCAAGGAGGATCACTTTTAGAGTTGAAAACATCGGAAATTAACGCAAATTTAAAGTTAAAAATATCATATAAATCTTTAAACTCATTCTTAAGAGGAGTAGAGAAAATCCAACTGTCATGCCAAAAAGATGTATTATTACCAGAATGAACAATAATATTTAAACCTAAGTTAAAGATATTACTACATTTTAAGATAGATTTCCAAAGACAAGATAGATTACTAAAACTACAAGGACTAATTTGATAGAGATTATAACTACCATTGTAATAAAATTTAGAAATAATCTCCTTCCAAATGGCATTATCACTAATATCCCTGAATTTCCATAACCATTTACCAAGAAGAGACAGGTTCATATTATGTAAATTAATGACTCCTAAACCACCCTCTTTTTTAGATTTACAGACAGTATCCCAATTAACTAACCATTTAATACTACTGTTAGGGTTATCGCCACTCCAAAGAAAATCCCTTCTAATTTTATCTATGTTATCTATCACTCAATCAGGAAAAAGGTGCATAGACATCCAATAGATAGGAAGAGCTTATAAGACAGAATTAATCAAAACCAGTCTACCAGCTCTAGATAAAAATCTCACATTCCAATTAGTAATCCTATTTTTAATCTTATCAATAATAATTAACCAATCATCATGTTTAAGTTTCGAAGGTCTGATTACAAAACCAAGATAGTCAAATGGAAAACTCATAGTTTTACAATTTAAAGTATTAGCAACTAAATTTTCTACATTATCAAAATCATT
This sequence comes from Allium cepa, assembly GCA_030765085.1. Lineage (NCBI taxonomy): Eukaryota > Viridiplantae > Streptophyta > Magnoliopsida > Asparagales > Amaryllidaceae > Allium > Allium cepa. The sequence goes on from CM060934.1 coordinate 613,118,066, forward strand.
TAAAATTAAAACGGAACTTTTGTCAAAGTTAATTTTTAAACCCGATAATAGTTCAAAACTATAAAGAATAAACTTGAGAGCAATAATGTGGCTAGGGAGATGAGAGGAAAAAAGCAAAGTATCATCAGCAAATTGAAGGACAGATTGGCCAAAATTAGAAATATCATTACCAATAACACCCAAAAGGTTATTGCTAACAACATTTTTAATAATCTTAGAAAAGACATCAGCCGCTAAATTAAACAGAAGGGGCGATAAAGGATCCACTTGCCTTAATCCTCTCTTAGATTGAATCTTATTACCTAAAACACCATTAACCATAATACTAGAGTTATCCGTTTTAAGCAAGTTAATAATCCAATTAATCCATCTATTACTAAAGCCTTTGGCAAGGAAAATCTCTATAAGAAAATCCCAATCAACCGAGTCAAAAGCTTTAGCAAAATCTAATTTTAAAATAGCACAGGTTATATTATTTTTACAACAAAAATTAATATATTCTTGAACAACTGCTACACCATCAGTAATATTCCTTCCTTTAATGAAAGCTGATTGCGAACAGTCAATGAGATCATTCATTTTTAAACTAAGTCTATTAGCTAAAACTTTAGAAATAATTTTAACAGAGCAGTTCATCAAAGAGATGGGCCTAAAATCTTTTAAAGTATTAGCACCCACTTTTTTATGTAATAAAATAACGTTAGCAAAATTAAAATGACCTAATTGGAGATTACCATTATAAAATTCATTGAACATACAAATTAAGTCTAGTTTTAAAACCTCCTAAAAAGATTGATAAGAGAAAATAGGAAATCCATCCGGGCCCGGAGATTTGTTTCCTGGTAAATCAAAGATGGCTTTTCGAATTTCCTCTTCAGAAAAAGGAGCATCTAAATCAGAAAGATTAATGTTAGAGGTGGATGGGTAAAGATCATTCCATCTAGCACTAACTCTATGCTTGATTTTGGTGCCAAAAATTTCTTTGTAATAATCAGTAAAAGCATTGTTTATATCATGTTGATCAACTAATTCCACATTATTAACTAAAATGGAATTAATTGTATTACTACGTTTTCTACTATTAGCTAAGTTGTGAATGAATTTAGTATTATTGTCACCTTCATTGATCCATTGAAAATTAGATCTCTGTTTCCACATAACTTCCTCTTCTTCAAGAATAAAATAAAGTTCATCTTTTAAATTATTAAGGACATTTCTCTCACCTATATTTAAGTGTCTAGATTCTTCAATCTTATTAAGTTTGAGCAATTCATTAAGAATATTATCCTTTTTAATTTTTATATTACCAAAAAAAATTTTATTCCATTTTTTAAGAAAAATCCTGAGATTTCTAAGTTTAAGCACAAAAGCTTTGGCAGAATTATCACAATACTTAAGGCTATAAAAACTAATAAAGGACCAGGCTATTTTTAAATTCCAATTTAAACGATATATTATTAAAATTGAACAAATTACCTTTAAATTAAATTTCAACCATTCTATTATCTTCAGCATCATCATTATAGATTTTATAAGCCTTCAAATTATTTTAAACAGGCTTAGAATCTCAGATTCAACAACTTACCCAATTTCAATTATTTAATTCAATATTTAAACTATACAATTCAATGATTTAATTATCAAGTAAATATTTCTATCTTGAATTCAATATAAAATTAACTTTTAAATATTTTAAAATCAATTAACTATTCAAATTTAAATTGTTAGAAATTCTGGGTCATCACAGGGTTGTTGGGCCTTCGTGGACAAAGGATATAAATCAGAACCACGTTAAATCTTTGGTATCTCTTTTCTTTCAGTTATTTGATCTTGTGTGATATCATAATTGATTTTGAATTTGAATTGGTGTTCAAATAGACAAAACTAGATTGTGGTTAATCGCTTCAGTATATTAGTTGTAAATCTTTCCCTAGAGTCGGCGGAACAAGAATCTTAAAGCTAAATTAACACTAGAGGGGGTGAATAGTGTTTAATGGATTATATTAATATTTTTCAAATTCTTTAAGATTCTAAATTAAATGATGTAATTAACAATCACAGAAACAATCACAAAATCAAAGTACAAATAAAAGTAATGTAGTAAATGTACACTGGGATTTTATACTGGTTCAAAGTTACTTTACATCCAGTCCTACACAATTCCTTATATGGATTTCTTTTCGACTAGTAAACTCGAATACAATCTCGATTTAAAGGCTACGAGACACATCCTTCAGAATCCCGACCTCTGGATAGAGTCGCTTGATTTTTGGACTACAATCGTACCCATTAGATTTACGGGCTACTAAGCATACCTAATTAATTTTAACAGGCTACAGTCGCACCTACTTGGTTTCAGGGATACCAAGCACATTACAAAGTATAAGAGTATGATTTGATAGAGTTTACAGACTCAGATCTTTGAACTTGACTATAATTGATCCTATAACCCTTGAATAACTCTTTGATCTTGAGGGAAATCAGAGAGTATATGAAAGATAATCAAATCAGTAATGATTGAATTTGATTATGGTTGAATTTGGATAGAGTTTGATAGAAACTGATTTAGAAATCAAAAGAATGAAAAGAGGAGAGAAAAATAAGAGAGTAGTTAATGAAAATTTGTTTGGAAGTCTATACATATACATATACATACATATATATATATATATATATATATATATATATATATGGAAACAACGACCATGTCCATTTGCGAAGAGATATGAAAAAAACACTTCCCCTCAAATTTGAATTTTGAATTTACGGCCACTATGTCTACATACATAGATATAATATGTCGACATATCCCTTTGTATTTTGAAAAACACTTTAAAAATACTATTTTGAAAATCCTTTGCTTTGTAAAATACTTTGATCTTTGTAGAATCATTTAGTTATAGCTTATATACATTTTAATCAAAATATAACCTAATAAAATAATTTTGAAAGACTTAATAAGAATATTCAATAATTTACGCAAAAATTAATATAATTATAGCTTATTAAAGCATAAACAAAAATTCAATAGATATATAAACTTAAAAACATTAAAATGGTATCTTTATAAGTAAGAGATTGAAAATCATTTTAGGAAATATTTTGAAAAGATTATGTCATAAATAGAATATTTGAAAAACAATTTAAAATAAAATTAGAGAAGGTGAGAGAGATCACGAAAGTGCTATCAAGGTTTTAGCATAAATTATGACTCTATAACTTATCTGGAATATTTGAAATCTCAAAATCTTCTATACTCATCAGTTTTCATTCTTGAACCCTTGAAACCTTATATCAGAATCTTGAATCTACTCTTGATACTGTACAATCTTCTTAATCAACACATGTTTAATATCTTATACCATGTATTATAAATATATTAATAAAACATAATTTTATATACGTGCTATGGTTATTATCATCAAAACCAATACCTAAGATACTAACAATCTCCTCCTTTTTTATGATGACAACTTTATACATAGAATATATTATAAATCCCCTAGATTAAAAAACTCCCTCTTAATCTACGCTTAAATTTTATATATTTCTCCCCCTTTGTCATGAACAAAAAATAACCTCCAAAAATTATAACTCTAACACTAACTCTTACTACAATCCTAATTCTTAATAAAATACTAATCAATATGTATAAGAATTATATATAATGATAATGAGAAAGATTATATAAAAATAATAAGTGATATGTAAAATTAGATAATCATGAAATAATCAATCCAAATATTCATCCAATCAAACAAAGTTTATGTCACACGGTATTCAAAAAAATCCACAAAAATAAAAACTAATCAAATTAAAACCAAATCAAGTATTATTATTTATATACAAGCAAGCCAATTTAAACTGGAAATTTCAAGGAACTTCAACCTATCCATCAGCGCCAAAGATTGGATCCACTTTGATAGCATCCCAATCTTCATTATCTTTGTTGGTATACTCTAGATTAGTGGTTGGTTCTTCTTTGACCAAGGCAGAAATCATCCACCTACCGCATTGAAATGCCTTTCTTGCTCTTTAATTATCTACATTTGACTCAATTCTAAGCGACTCTGGTTTCTTAGGATGAAAGTAAGAATGTTCTTGGATGATTCAAGAGTTTGTTCAAGATTTTCGATTATTTTTTGGACTGAAGAAGCCATTATTTTGGTTTCAGAGTTTAGAAATACAAAGGAAAAAGAAAGAGAGTAGAAAAAATGATTCTGTAGTCTTAATAGCTATTTAACGGGGTTGGAAATTCGTTGGAAATAAATAGACATTTGCTGTCTATTCCATTTTCAAAATTATTTTTTTTTGAAAAATTACCGTCGTATGTCGACATATATACCTTGGGTATATGCAAAAAATTTCAAAATAACTTTGTTTTACCTTTTTATTGTGTTTGGCTTATACTATTATATTTATATGACTTTTCAGAGATAGTTGATAATATATAGTAGATAATGATGAGTACAAGAAATAAAAGAAAGATACAGGAGATTTAACATAAACTAAAACTAGAAAATGAAATACAAGGATAGTTCAAACAAACAACTAGAAAGATACAGATGAAGATGAAGAAGAACCACCAAGCTTGCGAAAGATCTTTTTAAAGATTTTATACATTTTGTTAGAAATTGAAGTAAATCTCTTTGAAAATGATTACTTAAGCTTCCATTGGTTATTGATGATCTTCTCTTGATTTTTGAGAAGATCTTTATTGGATGGATTTGGTGGCATATTGATACTTTCCAAAGAAGTATCCTCCTCCTCTTCTTGTTCTTCGTCCTCGACTTCCATTTCCTCTCCTTCATCTTCCTCTTCCTCTTCTTCTCTTATTTCATGCTCTTCTTCCCAAGCCAACCTTTGTTCCTTTTCCACAAGCATTTCATAAGGCTCGAAAAAGGGTGAAATAGGCATAAGTGAAATGTTGACCTTGTCAAATATTTTTCAAAGAATTATTTCCTCTCCTTTAAGGCCAACACCAAAATAATTGAAAACATGAGTAAGATACACAGTATGAAATGGTGTGTTTTCATGTTTAGAAAAATTCTTAAGGAAAAGTTCATCCAAAATGACTTGAGATCAATTTATGCCGTATTGACCATAAATTGCAAAAGAGCTTTGAAAACTTTTTGAGTCAGGTTATCATAATTACATGTTCTAGGAGTGATACTTTGTTGCAAAAGAATGCTTAAAATACTTGCTTTTGGATTTAAGTTTTTGTTTTTAAACTCAAAATCCTCATCACTTTCGAATATATCATGAATTACTTCACGATTTTGAAATCAATTTGAAAATATGAAAGGTCCATTCTATTAGATTTACATTCAAGAATGTGACCAAAAAGTTCACAATTTAAAACAATTTGTGTCCCTTTGACTCTATTCCAAACTTCTCCTTCTCTACCGTCATAAAATTTTCCTTTTAAATTTGCATAAAAGATCTTTACTAATTATGGATAACAAACAAAATCGTTTTAAGAAGCATGGATTAAACCAAGAATTTCATTTTGTAAACAAAGATTGAAAAGATCATATGTAGAAAAATCTAAAAAAATAGTAAATCTTCCAGGAAAGAATTTACTAAAAGATAAATACTCGATATAGGCTTCAATGGCTTCTTGATCATTGAAAAGATATTCTTTTATTTTCTAAGAAAGCCTTATGGTTGCCTTAGTATTGTTTGGGGACGCCATTGAAGAATAGTTTAAAGAGATATGAGGGTGTATGATTTTTGAACTTGAAAATAAAAGCGAGAAATGAATGGATGGAGATATAGTAAGGAAATGGAGAATCAAAGGATATGTTCTCTGGTTAAAAGACAACCTTTTAGACTATAGGAGTTGGTGAAAAGATGGAGGGAAATTCAAATTTTGAATTTGAAATAGACGTTTAAAATCTATCTACATATGTTGACAATTGCTCGTGGGGTATGTCGACATATAGGTTAAAATTTTCAAAAATGAATTTTGTTTAACTATATCCTATTTTATTATATAGATTTATTTATAGTTATTCTATTTTGAAAAAAATAATTTTAAATATATTTTATATTATTATTTTATTATTATTAAAATATATAAAATATTTATATTTGAAATATAATTACATAATATTCAACCAATATTATTATTAATTAAGTGGATATTAGCCACAAGGACCTCTTTAGCAAGTAGAATTAATTTCTAGGACACACAGCTGAAATAATTACTTTTAAGGACAAAATGCAAAATAATTAGTTTCTAAGGCTTAGAAGCCTACGAAATTATGTCCTTGAAAGTAATTGGACTGCTGACTTTGTCCTTAAAACTAATTATTCTACCGACTTTGGCCTTGAAATTAATTTCTGTAGATATGTGTCCTAGAAACTAATTGGACTGCAAAGTTTGTCCTTCTAGTGAAATTCCTCTTTTATTAATTTATAGGATATTCCTAACAACCAATAAAGCAACTAAAAGAAAAGAAAAATTCATTTAGAAATTAAAAAAATTTTGATATATTAAAAGCGTACCTTCTTCTGATCTATTTTACCATTTTATTCTGAATTATGTTTTGCTGTGAAGCACATGTTAGCAATTTCTATATCCGATTCACTTGACGTTGTATTTGAGTCGTCTAATGTTACAGTATATGCTCTTGTCCGTTTTCTGGATGAATAAGTGTTTGGTGTGTTTTTCAGTTTATTGGGATGTGGACAGTCTCATTTTAAATGATCAGGTTCATCGTAGTTATAACAGCTAATGTCATTTCCGTTTTCATTTCCGCTTCCTGGAATTTTTTGTCATTTCTTTTGAAATTGTTCATCTTCCTATATTTTCGAATTTTTTTGAAATTGCTTGTCATGAAAACAATTTCTTCATCTTCATCACTTTTTGAATCCAGATTATCCATCATTGCATTAGAGCTATAGATTTCTTCTCTGTTGCTTTGCTTTCTCTCCTGCCCTGCATGTGTGCTTCAAAAGACATTAAATTTCCAATTGACTCTTCAATGTTTTAGAGTGCTAATGTCATAAGCTTCTTCGATTGTAAGAGTCTTTTGATCCCATTCAGGAGTAAATGAATTGAGAATTTTTCTAACTTGATCCTCTTAAAAAAAACTTTTACCTAGTGTAATAAGTGAGTATATTATATGTAGAAATTTACTATACGTATTAGATATGGACTCATTTGGACTAATTTTGAGTAATTGAAACTGGTTTGTTAACATGGAAATTTTAGTCTTGTGGACCTTACTTGTCCCTTCATGTATAACTTGCAAACTTCTTCAAATTTCAAATGCAGACTTATATATAGATACTCTATTAAATTCATTTCTATCTAGTGAAAATAATAAAGTCATAGCCTTAGAGTTACTATGTGCAACTGCTTTTTGGTTAGCAGTCCATTATACAAAATTTATCTCGGGTTCAACGTACTCAATTTGTGTGATATTCCAAGTGTCTAAACCAAATGACTGTAAATCAATTTTCATTCTACATGACCAATATACGTAATTACTACCATTAAAAAGTGAAGGTCTAGCGGTGGATTGTCCTTCGACCAATGAGTTACTAAAAAGTGCATTAACAATGTTACTAACAATACCATTACTAGTGTTGGTAGTCATTTAAACTTTTTCAAAAATCAGACGATGAACACTTTGAAAACCAATGCTCTGATACCAAATATGAGTCAGTGGAATAGGGATCTTATGGCTAAATTAACACTAGGAGGGGGATGAATAGTGTTTAATGGATTATAAGAATATTTTTCAAATTCTTGAATGATGTAATTAAAAATCAAAAAAAGAATCACAAAATCAAAGTACTGATAAAAATAAATGCAGTAAAAGTAAAAGGAAAGAACAAACTAGGATTTTATACAGGCTCAGAGTTACCCTACATCCAATCCCGCACAATTCCTTACCGGATTTCGTTCCAACTAGTAAATGCAAATACAGTCTCAATTTTAAGGCTACGAGACACACCCTCTAGAATCTCAACCTTTGTGTAGAGTCACTTGATTTTCTGGGTACAAGCATATCTACTAGATTTATGGGCTACTAAGCACACCTAATGATTTTAATAGGCTATAATCATACCTACTTGGATTTCAAGGATACCAAGCACACCACAAAGTATAAGAGTATGATCTGATAGAGTTTATGGACTCAGATCTTCGAACTTGACTACAATTGATCCTATAAATTTTGATAGCACTTTGATCTTAAAAGAGATAAGAGAAATTAGAGAGTATATGAAAGAGAATCAAACTATTAACGATTAAATTTGATTCTGGTTGAATTTTGACAGAGTTTTGATAGAAACTGATTTAGAAATCAAGAAAGTGGCCAGAATTATTTTCCAACGACTGAAGTGAGTTCAATGCTTTATCACCTCAAAAAACCACTTATAAAACATTTTCTCTCCAAAAATCTCAAATTTAACTCCATTATTCTTTTAACCACTTTGGAAAACATTTATAAACTTCCGGAATTTCTAAATTTCTAAATACTTAGTTCAAACCCATTTAAAACATTTCTCAAAGCTAGAATCTCCTAATTTTAGTTTGAATCCATTTTAACTATAATCCATTTGTATAATTCATACTTATACAAAACATCATTTGGTTATATAAACCATTTCCAGTTTTATAGTCTTATTTTGATTATATAATAACAACCAAACACCCCGGTATACTATAATAATTTTAGAAATTTTATCCTTTTATATCAAAATATAATTTGGGTAAAATTATTTCATTTACCCACTCCCAAAACCATACCATGTCGAATTACTCTATTCAAGTGTTTAGAAACCCTTATCGATGTCATGGCATCCCATTACTTGACCAGAATTTATATACCACTCAACAGATGAATCAACACAATATAAAACTATTTTATATTCACTAATAAATACGCGCTCATATCTATTAATACACTCAAACTCATTCTAGAGTACTACTGACCCTATCTCTCTTGAGTAATCCCCACCAAAACCAAGGTTCTCACTTAACCTTTAGATCTGATACCAAATGTAAAGGCCCGTAACTCCACACGCTTTGAGTCGACCATGATTCACGTCAGTTCAACTCAAATTGAACGGAAATATGAATCTTTAGGTATGAAGAAAAAAAAGATAGAAGTAAAAAAACAATAACACAAAATCTCACAATCGCAGTGGAACAAAATATAACATATAATAACATATTTTTATACCAAAGGATCTGCAACTGTTTAAACTTACAATTATCAAAGTACAAAAATCAATACATCAATCTGGACAGTTATAATAACTTGTCATCATACAGCAGAAAATATAAGTCAAGTACGAAAATACATCTCCATCATCCAGCTCATCTCCTGAGATCCATAGCATCCAATCCTGAATCTGAAATACTCGGTCTGACCCAAGCATTATAATAAAATAACACCCGAGTCAGTCTGGAAAACCAGCATGAGAAAACACACTCAATTTGAATTATTAAAGTTATTAAAACCTTTTGAAATACAAAGGTATCTCGTAAGACCGCGTCACACATAAACACGCAGGGTTTTTCGCTTATGATAACCAAAACATTTTATAGAAAATCCAACGATATTATAATAGTGTACAAGTACAAATACTTATTCAAATAGCCAAAATTGTTACATTAATTAAATTCCAGCATACTAGGCTCTACGAACAAACCTGTAAAGGCTCGTATTGGAGAATGGATCACATACAATGACTGGCCTTCTGGGGTACCTCCCATTACAGTATACTTCTAGAAACATGTACGGAGGACCTCGCCAGGATTCCTTGCTACACAAGATCGGTCTACCCAAACGTGGATGGAACCCAATATGTTATCACCATGGGTGTTCCCACCCTTAAAAATCGAGCGCTCCCTTTTTCATGCACAACCATATCCATAATTTATATATATTTCTGAGGGTATCTAGAAAAGTAATAACATACCCTAATTAGGTGCGACCCACTTAGCCTTGCTGCATTTCCTCTGTTTTAGTCATTTTCGGTTGAAGAGCCTTGAGGCTAAACGTTACCTTACAAGAACACTTCCACTTAGAATGCTCATCGTCCTCCAATGACGATGTCCCGATAGCATTCGTACATACAAGTTGTCCTGAGTTTGGACAAACCGAATCACCATCTTCACTATCCTCATGGTATCCATTCGTAACGCTCAAATTGGATCAAAGTGGGTTTTCGATAATTAAACCCGATCCCAATCTCTTCGTAGCTATCAACGAATTTGGCCAAAATTGATAGTCAATCATTTAGCTATCAATAAAATTTTCTTTTATAAATATAATCAAGATAGTCAAATACTTCTTTTATAAAACCCTGCTTAAGTAGTCATTTAAGAATGTCTTCACTATCTTCAAAGTATTATACGTCTTTTATAAATATAATATCAATCATTTAGCTATCAATCTTCAAACTCTCTATATATAATAAGTATTTAAAAGAATAATAATTTATTTTTTAAAACAAGCTTAAGTAGTCATTTAAGAATGTCGAAATCCTTTTTATAAACATCACTAAAATCAATTTCAAAGCTAATTTTCAAATTTATAATTTATTAAAAATAAAAATTAAGTATTTGAGAAATTTACTATTCGATGTACTTTAATTCTACTAGGTCAAAATTTTATAGTTTGATATAAACATTTTCCTTTCAAAACAAACTTAAACTCTTAAAATTAAAGATTTTTTTTAAATTCAATTAACTAACTCGATTTATAAATCCTCTCGATTTACAACCATCGATTCCATTTCAGCATCCTATCCATTTCCACTTTTCAAAAATAGTATTCACTATTTTTTTCCAACCCTATTTCCATATTCTAATATAAATTCACCCTATGAATTTTATATTCCCAAATTTTAATATGTTATCGATTTTCTTTATGTATAAACATCATTTATAAATTTATATCTTCTCTGGGTTTCACTTTTTATAAAAATAATCTCATTTATACAATTTCATTTTATAAATTCAATTACTTATAAATTCTGTTCAATTCTGCCGGTCTACTTTTAATCTCAATTTCAACTTCTTTCTATATTTTGCAGAAATATCATTTAAAAAATCCATCGTTTAAAAATCCTTTATATAATTTATTTAAAATCTCTATTTAAAATATTTTTACGAATTGTTTAATACAAACCAAAATCAATTATTATTTTTATCCAAATCAGTTTCTTAAAAATAATCCCAATTTCTGTATGAATACTTTTATATTCAAAATCTCCTTTTAAATCTTTTCAAATTCCAAAAATAATATTTATGGTATTTAAAGTACCAAAAGTTAGGCCAGTGCTACTATAGCATCCAATAATTCACATCATAACAATAATCTATAACAAAATATTCTAACACATTATATATTATTATATATGGAAACAATCAATATAAATTTTGAGGAATCCAATTAGATCCCTCCAACCTGTTTCCTTTCATCCATAGATGTTAATACAACATAAAAATACCAATCCCACTTTGAGGGGGATATCACCGTATATAGGGTCATCGCTATTTTGCGGGGCGCATTGGGTGTCATTCACTAAAATATGCAGGAATATCAATCCAACTACTAATATATATACTACCTATATGTAACATTCAAGTGATAATAATAATTATCCATTCACCCAATCAATCAATGAATGGTTTTCAACAATTTTAAATTAAATCGATAATCCAGGTCGAGTGAGATTTACTCACCTTGACTTGTAATTTGTAATCCGTCCTCAATTTATATTTTTATGCTCAGATTCCGTTCGATTTCGACCCTGTATGAATCTAATATGGATTAATAAACCACAAAATAAATTATTGACAATTAACTTAGATTTATTATTTTAAATAATTCACCCTCTGCTCTCATCTCAATGATCACCCTTCCCCATCGCATTCCAGTCGATCGTGACTGTACTTAAATCATCATGCCCCTGCTATCGAGCCTCTCCTTCGAACGAGTACTGCACTATCTCCCTCTCGCCTTTTCTACAACCTTCGCCGCAACATCGCAACCCAAACCCCAGCCCACGTGCCCTGACAATCACATGACATGATTCCTTCACTGCTCACGCCACCTACGCTCCTCCACGCGGTCGCCTGTGATACAAGTCCGACCTTAAACCCTAGCTACTCGACCATCATAATACGACTGCACTATGCCGCCTCGAGCTATCGCGATTTCCATCATGCGATCTCAACTTCCTCGTGACTCTGATCGTCAAACAACATCGCGTGCCTCCATAGCCCACGCCTCTACACGCCACCGAGATCCATTACCACTATGCCTTCATCGCAACATGGTTGAACACCACCAAATCCCCGGTACGAGTAGCGCGAGCACGAATTTAATTTCGTTCGCCATTTATTTATTTTTTACTCTTTTTCTAGAACGAGATTTTCGTTTCCTTTTTTTATGTTTGAACTGATTCGATTAAAATGGAGAAAAGGGAGATATTTGCGATTTAAATGGAAGGGCAGCTACGTGTTCAAGAAGGTAGGGTGGCGTGTTCTCGGAAGGTAGAGTTTGACTTAGTTTGACATTGATTAGATTTTATAAATTTTAAATATTGAAATTATCCCGTTATGTACCTTGCAATTTAGAACCACTATTTAGGCGTGCCGCTTGACGTTTATAATGTTATAGCGCTATTTCAAACCCAAAGGAAAACGTTTCAAGTCCTAATTCGTTAGAAGATAATCGATCCAATGGAACCGGTTTCGTCGAATTTCGAGACTGTGTCTCGGATCGCTATTTCAACACGTCGATTAAATCGACGATTTCCAAAATTTACAAAATCACTTGAAATTTCAGTTTTAAAATCTTACTAAAAATATTATAATTCCAGTAAAATTTATATCAGCATTAGAAATCGTGTTCGATTCATATTCTACTCTAATTCAATTATTTAAATGGTTTTACCATTATTAATTCAACAATTAAATTTATCCAATAAATTGCTATATTTGAACCTTAAGTTTTATTCAACTTATTTGATCGTTAAATCCATACTAAAATTCTATTCACATATCAAAACTCAACATTTAAAATAAATTAAATGTTCATAATTAATGACCAAAAATTCGAATCGTTACATTCCTCTTCCCTTAAAAGAATTTCATCCCTGAAATTGCTATGGTAGGAAAATACTCCAAACCCATTGACTTAACAAAACTCACTTAGTTAAAACTTGACATTCCCCTTTCTAATCTTTTAGTCCTAACCAAAACAATTAGCTTAACATTTCCAACCCAAAACCTTCTATATCAATTGCAATTTAAATCAACCTTTTTTAAGTTAACAAAATTTTTTCCAAAATTTTTCTAACACCCTAAATTTCAATTTTTTTGGTAGAGTCTCCTTTGTACGGAGGACCTTTTCTAATATGAAAAGAGAAATAAAAATATACACATCGACCCACACGGTCAGAAAACACAATATATAACAAGATTTATATATTTGCGATATTTAATCCAAAAACGTACTTTATCTTAGCGTTTTTAAATGAGTGGCTTATTTTTATATGACATAATGCAACAAACTCTAGCCCAATATCCTCTCAGCACCTGGATTTACTCAATTTAAACACGTAAGTAACAAAAATATGAAATTCAATAACATTTCACTTGTTTAAAAACTTAAACACATAATTTTCATAGCATGAATTAATAATCACAAGATCCCAACGTTCAATTATTCATTTCAATCGATTTATATATCATATCATTCAATCCGAAAGATTTACAACCTAATTATCTGCATCCAATTCATAGTTATACCAAACAAACTCAAATCCATGCCAAAATTGATTTAAAAATCAATTTATTCACTTTCTATTAATTCATAGAATTTTACTTACTTCCGTTTGCAGCAAACGCTAATTTTCCCATGCAAATTCGACGACATTCATTTAATAAAATAACTATTTCAAGTTATAGCTATTTTAAATTGATTCCACATTGATTTATATTCAATTCTATTCCATTTCAAATTTATTCTTAATCAATTTATTTACATTCCGTTCATATCCACATTCGTTATATTCAAATCCATTTATTTGGCTCGAAATCATTCCATGCTACTTCATTAAATAACTATTTCACAAATTTTATATAAGCCAAGCTTCCATCAAAAATATTAACTCAAGTTAATTTGTTTATTTCAAATTATTTCAACTCTACAACTTAAGTTTATTATTCTTGCAACCAAATCCCTTTTTCATTTTAGATTGATTCTTATTCAATCAAATTCTATTCCATTTACTAATTTATTTAATTAGTTTATTCACTTAATCCACTTCAAATTTTAATTCCATACCCAAATTCATTCTCGACTTCATTTAAACAACATCCGCGGCCATATTCAATTTGTTTACTCTTAAGTTGAATTTATTTATAACTCAAGTCGTTACTATTCCCATCCATTTCTATTTTATTTGACCACATTTCCAACTATATTTAATTCGCTTACACTTTAGTCCAATTTAAATTATAATTCAAGTTCCATTTCCAAAAGCCACTTTTAATCCACAATCCGAATTTTATTCAACCTAGTTAGGTTCCATTTTTGTATTCAACAATTACTCCATTTAATTTACTTGAGTTCAAATTTATTTTATAATTCAAGTTTGGATTTTATTCCTTCACAAAATATCAAACCATTTTAAATTTGGGTTTTGCCATTCCATTTTTTCCCAAATTATCAATTTTACACTTGTTTTCCTTATTTTTACCAGCTCTATACTCTAGTATATTCACATTTTATTTTTAACTCGAGATTATACATCTATTTATAGCCTAAGTATATTTTTATTTCATTTATTCCAAATTTTATAAGCTATATAACCGATTTATTCACCATTCCATAACTTTCCCTTTTAAATTTTATTCCATTCAAAAATTTATAGCTTTTAGTTATCCCATCACTTTATAATTCAAATTCTATATTCAATTTGATAACATTTCTAATTCCAATTCAATTTTTATTTAACTTACCTTAAGCTAAATTCCAATTCATACAATTTATTTTCCCCATTTACATAAATTCTTTATTTGAGCTGATTCCATTTCAATTTTATAACTTCTAGTTCATATCCATTTCAGAACTCAAACTTTATATTCAATATCTTCCATTACATTCAATTAAATCAATTATTAATATATTTTCAATTCATATTACTAGTTTCCTTCATTTATACACATTCAATTCTTTCCGATTTAATTCTTTTAATTAGTTCACTTTACTAATTTTATTCTATTTTACTTTGCTTGAGTTAACTCACGGTTTCATTAAGTCCATTCAAACCACAAGCAATTAAATTCTTAAAATTTAATCCCTTCAACTTAAGTTAAATTCCTTTTTAACTTTCTCACTTTAAATTTTAATTTCAAAATTCAGTTTTCATACTTCTTCCCTTATTAATATCATCCTCCACTTACAAGTTCAAAAACTCATTTTTCTAATATTTCTAAAACATTTAGCTAGGAATTCAAAATTCAAATACCCGATACTTATTTCAAATGACTTTGAAATCATGGATATATACATATATCTCTCTACATACCATATTCCACTTTTCAAATTTACCCCAAACCTGGTTTTTATCCAAAACAAATTTCCTTCGAGATTTCCAAAATAATCTTTTTTTCCCCCTAAAAATTTTCATATTAAATTACTACGCCAGCAATTCGTCACTTAGAAACTCGAAAATGAATACTGATGATGCGGCCGTCATCACCAGAATTCCACTGACTGAAGTGAGTTCAGTGCTTTATCACCTCAAAAATCCATTTATAAAACTTTTTCTCTCCAAAAATCTCAAATTTAACTCCATTATTCTTTCAACCGCTTTGGAATATATTTTTAAACTTCTGGGATTTCAAAATTTCAAAATACTTAGTTCAAACCCATTTAAAATATTTCTCAAAGCTACCAAGATTTTAGATCTCCAAATTCTAGTTTGAATCCATTTTAACTATAATCCATTTGTATAATTCATACTTATACAAAACTTCATTTGGTTATATAAACCATTTCCAATTTTATAGTCTTATTTTTATTATATAATAACAACCAAATACACCAATATACTATAATAATTTTGGAAAATTTTCCCTTTTATATCAAAATATAATTTGGGTAAAATTATTTCACTTACCCCCCCCCCCCCCCAAACCATATTATGTCAAATTACCCTATTCAAGTGTTTAGAAACTCTTATCGATGTCGTGGCGTCCCACTACTCGACCAGAATTTATATACCACTCAACAGATTACTCAACACAATATTAAACCGTTTTTATTCACTAACAAAATAGGCGCTCATATCTATTAATATACTCAAACTCATTCTAGGGTACTACTGACCCTATCTCTAATGAGTAATCCCCACTAAAACCAAGGTTCTCACTTAACCTTTAGCTCTGATATGAAATGTAAAGGCCCGTAACTCTGTACCCTTTGAGTCGACCATAATTCACATCAGTTTAACTCAAAATGAATAGAAATATGAATCCTCAGAGGTGAATAAAAAAATACGACAACACGGAATCTCACAATCGCAGCGGAACAAAATATAATATATAACAACAGATTTTTATGGAAAAGAATCTGCAACTATTTATACTTACAATCATCGAAGTACAAAAATAATACATCACTTTGGACAATTATAATAACTTGTCCTCATACAGCAGAAAATATAAGTCAAGTATGGAAATACATCTCTGTCATCCAGCTCATCTCCTGAGCTCCATAGGAGCTATCCTAAATCTGAAATACTCGGTCTGACCAGAGCATTATAATAAAATAACACCCAAGTCAGTCTGGAAAACAGCGTGAGAAAACACACTCAATTTGGATTATTAAATTTATCAAAACCTTCTGAAAAACAAAGGTGTCACGTAAGACCGCAACACACATAAACACGAAGGGTTTTTCCCTTACGATAACCAAAATATTTTATTGAAAATCCAGCGATATTATAATAGTTTCTAAGCATAAATACTTATTCAAATAGCCGAAATGGTTACATTAATTAAATTCCAGCATATTAGGCTCTACAAACAAAACCATAAAGGCTCGTACTAAAGAATGGATCCCATACGATGATTGGGGAACTGGGGTACCACCCACCACAGTACACTTCTAGAAAAATGTACCGAGGACTTTGTCGGGATTCGCTGCTACACAAGACCGGTCTATCCCTAACCTAGATAGAACCGAATATGTTATCACCCCTGGTGTTCCCACCCTTAAAATCGAGCTCTCTTTTTTTCATGCACAACCATATCCATAATTTATATATATATATATATATTTCCAAGGGTATCTAGGAAAATGATAACATATCCCAATTGGGTGCGACCCACTTAGCCTTTTTGCATCTCCTCTGTTTTAGCCATTCCCGTTTGATGAGGCTTGTGGCTTAACGTTATCTTTCAAAAACACTTCCACTTAGAAAGCTTATGGTCCTCCAATGACGATGTTCTGATAGCATTCGTACATACAAGTTGTCCTAGGTTTGGACAAACTGAATCACCGTCTTCACTATCTTCACGGCATTTATTCGTAACGCCCAAATCAAATCGAAGTGGTTTTTGGATAATTATAATCGATCCCGGTCTTTTCGAAGCGATCAACGGATTTGGCCAATATTGATAGTCGGTTATTCAACTATCAATAAAACATCCATAAGCAGACTTAGGCCTTATTTTATAAATCTTCAAACATTTATTTCAAAATATCTTTACAAAGATATATATTTAAATTCCTTTCCGTATTCCAATATTTGAAAACAATTTCAAATACTTAAATCCATAATAGGATATTCCAAACCATTTCAACACTTAGAAATATTTTCAAATTTCCATTTTTATATTTAGGAAAACATTATAACTTATATCATAACTCTCTGGAATCATTAATAATTTCCATTTAACAATTTCCAAAACCCAGTATACTTATTTATAACCCCATTCAACAATTTATAACTTCTTTTATGAATTCATATTTCATTTTTGAAGTTTCCATATTCAACATTTTTGAAATTCCATTTCCTCCAAATCCCTTATAAAATTTCTCTTACTAACATCGTATTCATTTTATAAACCCATTCGCAAATCTTGAGAGAATTTATAAATAATAATTTTCAATCACTTCAAACTCTATATATATAATAAGTATTTAAAAGGATAATAATTTATTTTTAAAAACAAGTTTAAGTAGTCATTAAAAAATGTCGAAACCTTTTTTATAAACATCAACAAAATCAATTTCAAAGCTGATTTTTAAATTTAGAATTCATTAAAATAAAAATTAAGTATTGAGAAATTCACTTTTTGATGTACTTTAATTCTACTTGTTCAAAGTTTTATAGTTTGATATATAACATTTTCCTTCTAAAACAAACTTAAACTCTTAAAATAAAAGATATTTTTAAATTCAATTAACCAAATAAATTTATAAATCCTCTCAATTTACAATCCATCGATTCCATTCTAGCATCCTATCCATTTCCACTTTTCAAAAATAGTATCCACTATTTTTTTCCAACCCTATTGGCATATTTCAATATAAATTCACCCTATGGTTTTTATATTCCCAAATTTTCATCTGTTATCGATTTCCTTTATTTATGAACATCGTTTATAAATTTATAACTTCTTTGGGTTTAACTTTTTATAATAATAATCTCATTTATGAAATTCCATTTTATAAATTCAATTCCTTATAAATTCTATTCATTTCAGCCAATTTATTTTTAATCTCGATTTCAACTTCTTTCCATATTTTCCAGAAATATCATTTAAAAAATCAATCGCTTAAAAATCCTTTACATAATTTATTTAAAATCTCTATGTAAAATATTTTTATGAATAGTTAAATACAAACCAAGATCAATTTTTTTTAGCCAAATCAATTTCTTAAAAATAATCCAAATTTCCATATGAATATTTTTATATTCAAATTCTCCTTTAAATCTTTTTCAGATTCCAAAAATAATATTTATGGTATTCAAAATACCAAAAGTTAGGCCAGTGCTACTATAGCATCCAATAATTCACATCACAACAATAATCTATAACAGATTATTCAAACACATCATATATTATGATACATGAAAACAATCAATATAAAATTTGAGGAATCCAGTTGGATCCCTCAACCTGTTTTCCTGCATCCACGGATGTTAATACCACCTAAAAATTCCAATTTCACTTCGAGGGTGATATCGTGGCATATAGGATCAGTCGCTGTTATGTGGGGTGCATAGGGTCTCATCCGCTAAAATATGCGGGAATATCAATCCATCTACTAATATATACTACAATATATATATATATATATATATATATAACATTCAAGTGATAATAATAATTATCCATTCACCTAATCAATCAATAAATGACTTTCAACAATTTTAAATTAAACCAATAATCCAAGTCGAGTGAGATTTACTCACCTTGATTTTTAATTTGCAATCCATCCCAAATTTATATTTTTCTGCTCAGATTCCTTTCGATTTCTACCTCGTATGAATTTAATATGGATTAATAAACCACAAAATAAATTATTGATAATTAACATAGATTTAAAATCGTTTTAAACAATTTACCCTCTGCTCTCTTTTTAATGATCATCCTTCCCCGTCGCATACCAGCCGATCGTGACTGTACTCAAATCATCATGCCTCTGCTATCGAGCCTCTCCTTCTAATGAGTACTGTAACTTCCCCCTCTCGACTTCCATACAGCCTCTGCCAGAGTATCACGACCCAAACCCTAGCCCACACGAGCTGACAATCACACGACATGATTCCTTTACTGCTCACCCCACCTACGCTCCTCCACGATGTTGCATGCGATACAAGTCCGACCTTATACCCTGGCTGCTCGACCATTACAATGTGACTGCACCACGCCGCCTCAAGTTGTTGCGAGATTTCCATTGCGCGATCTCATCTTCCTCACGATTCCAATCATCGGACAACGTCGCGCATCTTCATAGCCCATGCCTCCATGCATCGTTGAGGTCCACTACCATCGCGCCTTCATCACGACGTGGTTGAACACCATCGAAGCCCCAGTATGAGTAGTGCAAGCATGAATTTAATTTCATTCGTTGTTTTTTCTTCTCATTTTCAGGAACATGATTTTCGTTACCTTTTTAATGTTTGAACCGATCCGATTAAAATGGAGAAAAGGGAGATATTCGCGATTTAAACTGAAAGGCGGCTACGTGTTCAAGAAGGTAGGGTGGCATGTTCTTAGAAGGTAGAGTTTGAACGAGCCTGACCTTGATTAGATTTTATAAATTTTAAATATTGAAATTATCCCGTTACATACTTCGCAATTTTGAATCACTATTTAGGCATGCCTCCTGGCATTTATAATGTTATACCACTATTTCGAACCCAAAGGAAAATGTTTCAAGTCCTAATTCGATCATATAGAAAAGATAGCTTTTTGGACCCAATTATTATATTGAATTTTCAATATTAAATTCAACTCGTTTGTATCCTACACGACCAAATGATAACTCCAAATGCTACGAAATTTGAAATCCGATAATGATACACCATTATGGATCCAATGGAACTAGTTTTGTCGAATTTCGAGATTGTGCCCCGGATCGCTATTTCAACAGGTTGGTTAAATAGACGATTTTCAAATTTTACGAAATCGCTTGAAATTTCATTTTTAAAATCTTACTAACTAAATTATAATTGCAGTAGAATTTATATCAACATTAGAAACCGTCTTCGATTCATATTCTACTCCAATTCAATTATTTAAACGGTTTTTCCATTATTCATTCAACAATTAAATTTATCCAATAATCGCTATATTTAAAACTTAAGTTTTATTCCACTTATTTGATCATTAAATTCCATACTAAAGTTCTATTCGCAGTTCAAAACTCAAAATTTAAAATAAATTAAATGTTTAAAATCAACGATAAAAAATTCAGGTCGTTACAGGCACCAATAAAAGCACTCTTGGTTTCTTCGTTGAAATATTTAGGGCTTCAGCCCAAAATTGGGCCCGATTGCGACATTTTGGAGATTGCCGGACGTATTAGAGCATCAATTTCTCATATAACATGAAGTAAAAATCTTGATCTCGAATAATTGATCTTAACTGATATCTGCAACCGCCCCCGACCCTGATCCACCATCATCAGTAGATGACCCTGCTCAGCTTAACGCCTTGACCTTTGTCAAACAATAACTTCTAAACCAATCTTTGGTTGAGGTTTTTTTTACTCCAATATCCGATGTTTAAAATATAAATTTATAAACTGATTTAAGATTAATTCTAGTTAGTTTAAAGTTCAGTATAAATTTTTGTAGTTAAAATTAAGTCTATAATTTAAATTTAAGGTTTAGTATAGTTTAAGGCTTAAATGTTAAATTATATTTTAAAGTCATTTTAGTTTAATTTCAACTTAGAACTATTTTAAAGTTTAGTTTTGTGTAAGTTTTATATTTGAAGTTTAGTTTAGTTTAGTTTAATTTAAGTTTTAGAGTTTAAAGTTTTTAATTTAAGTTGAATTTTAAGTTTAAAGTTTTGGTTTTCAATTGAACTTTAAGTTAAAGTCCATAGTTTTAAAGTCCAAAGTTTTGGTTTCCTGTTAAACTTAAGTTTAAAGTCCAAAGTGTAGTGTAAATTTTAAATTTAACGTTTAGTTTAGTTTATTCTAAGTTCTAGAGTTTAAAGTTTTAATTTTAAATTGAATTTTAAGTTTAAAGTTTTGATTTTCAGCTGAACTTTAAGTTTAAAGTCCAAAATTTTAAAATTTAAGTTTTGAATTTAAATTGAATTAAAAAATTTATTTCTATATTTATTTTTACTAATATTGAATGTATATAATTTTATGAAGTTTAAAATTTAATTTTAATAGCACTTTTGAAGTACGGTATTTTTTTGCTGAAATTAAAAAAAGTGACATTAAAGGTGTCCAAAAAGCCCTAGGCACTTACCTGGTTCTTATTCGCCTTTACAATTTTGACAAAATTTATACGGTAGATTACCACTCATATGAATATGTATCAATCAAAAATGGCTTTTATACCAGTGTCATCATGATACTCAATAGTGTAAAACATAAACTGTAACAACCCGCATATTTATCGATTTTATATTTAAATATTTTATTTAAATATTTTATCGTTAGTCGGATTTTAGTCCGAAAAGCTACTTTTTGCATACGGTAGAATTAGGACTCGAGACCACCTCCATTGAGTTCAAAATGTCGTTTGCGACCTTTTTGAGTATAAGCTTCGATATGTTTGGAGAAAGTTGATTTTTGCTACTTTTTCCCGCTTAGGGCTTTGGTTGGGCTGAGCCAATTAGTCACTTAACTCAGTTCCAACCCTCTCCTCTTCATTCACTTCTCTTCTATTTTCCTAATACTCAAGCTTTTATGTTAATGGAGGGTGGAAGAGGAAATTAAAACTCCAAGCCCTAGCTTCCTTTGCTAGCTCAAGTTCTTGCTCCAAACTCAAGAAGAACCCATTGGTAAGCATCTCCTTCATCTTCTCCAACTCTTTCTCCATTCAATTTCAGAAATTTCCTAAACCTAATTTAGGGAATGTTTCTCTTTTAAGCTTAGATTCAAGCTTCTAGTGTTGAGATTGAAGAGTGTTTGTTCTTGCCATTGCTTTCAAGCTTCATCTTTATAAATTTAGTTCAAAGGTGAGATTTTTATCTCACATCTATGACTATAATTATCTTTGGTTGTTGGGTATGAATTCCTAACACT
Source organism: Allium cepa (assembly GCA_030765085.1). Taxonomy (NCBI): domain Eukaryota; kingdom Viridiplantae; phylum Streptophyta; class Magnoliopsida; order Asparagales; family Amaryllidaceae; genus Allium; species Allium cepa. The sequence goes on from CM060934.1 coordinate 613,140,838, forward strand.
TCTTCATGTGCATTTGCTCTTGATTTGGATTGGTTTTGTGAATACTCCAATTTTTGAGTTTTTAAGTCAAATTTGTGTGAAATCCTTTTATGGATGTTTGATCATGCTTTTGGTGATGCATCGAGGAGCATATAGGGCCGGGTTGCCGATTGGCATAAACCCTTAGAGCCAATGTTCGTCCGGTTGCATTTTGGAAGAGTTTGCTCTTCATTTGAATAAGGCTGAAAAATAGCCCAGGCATGATTCAGTCGACTGAAAACTCTGTTCAGTCGACTGAACCTGAAACCCGAGAGTTTCCAGGCATGATTCAGTCGACTGAAAAACTCTGCACAGTCGACTGAAACTGGAAACAGAAAGTTTCCTGAACCTGGAAAATTTCCAGGTACAGGGTCAGTCGGCTGAAAACTCTGTTCAGTCGACTGAACCTGCTGTTTGAGTCCAATTTGCCTTTTTGGATTGAATTTCCAATTTAAATCGATTCGTGATGATCCTATTTGTTGTTATCATTTATTATGACCTTGATGACTCATTTTTAGGGATTTTTGAATATCCATTTCGATGGATTCTTTATCGGTTTCTTTGGATTTTATTCACATCTTCGTATGTGAATTTTAGTGATCGATTGTTCCTACAATCTTTTTTGTGATTTGTCCTTTAAAAATATAAAGGTTTTCTATACTAGTAGTAAATATCAAATCTCTTTCCTCAAACGATTTCAATACTATTTTAATACCAAATTCGTTTATAAAACCGTTTTCAAATCTATTAGTATATACAAACCTTTACCTCACTCGTATGAGAAATCTAATTAAACGACTTAGTAAAACGAGTGGTATGAAACGCTTGCGTTTACTTCGTCGGTTAATTCTTGGACTTGTTCGATTGAATCTCTTGTGACAATTTTCTAGTGGAGATCTACAATTTGTTCGTAAATATTTAAGTTAAGCTAGTGGTTATGGGACATGAAGCTAAGCTCATATATTTACTAGCTTAGTGTAATCGACACTTCTCTTTGATCATGACGATCATTTTAGGTTTTAGACTAGCATCGTGCTATGTCTTTGTGATTTGGTTCATCGGACATCCCGCTGTACGACGTCGTTGTTCCCTTTGATTGTGATTTGGTTCATCGGATGTCCCGCTGTACGACGTCGTTGATCCTTTCCTTGTGATTTCTGGATCTCGTGTGTTGAATTCTGGAATTTATGTTTCACCAACTTTTACGATGGGCATTGATATATGTGTCATATATTGTGGCTTGGTGAATGAAATTAGGAGTATGACATTCCTTTTTATCTTGAGTAGATTATTGTGATATTGATTAATCTCTTGTTGATTTCCAATTTACTTATTTATCACAGCTTGGCATTGTGATTATTATATGTTTATGTCATATCTCTTATTATATATCACTTCATCTGATATTTATAGTTAGACTGATCCGTTTATTATTTTCTTTTTAAATAATACTCGAGTCAGACCGAGATGTTACAGGTGCTTCTGCTTGACTTCTCTCTTGGGATTGATCCCTCTGACTTTTGGCTTACTACTTAGATTAGTAGTTTTTGTTGTATACATTTGAGAGATAGACTCCATAATGTATACTTATTCTTTTGTGTAGTTCATGTAACTATTTCTTTTGTGATATGTGGATCCTTTTTGACCACTACTCTGATGTACACTTTCATGTGTAATATTCATATCTATTTCCGCCTTTGTGATATGAATTTTCTATGACTGATTTATGTTATGTTTATTTCTATATTTGTTTCCGAAGATCTTTATAGCCACTGTGTAGTAGCTTTGAGTTTGTGTCGGTATGTCGGATTTCCTCTTGAGATGAAAAGTTATATTTTTATCCGATATATCGGTACTCGCACAAAGCAATTATACAGATGGTCGCTCCTCAACAGCCTTATTCTCCGTGCTAGTTGACAGCATTCACAGTAATGTTCTTGGCTAGCGTGGGTATAGAGGTGGGGCGTCACAGCTTGCTATCAGAGCCAAACTTCGGAACAATATGGAATATTATAACAAGGATCGTCGTCCTAAGTCCATCTTAGGAGTTGTGCTTTAGGATTTTATTCGGGTCTTCGTACCGTTCTATCCTATTTTCTTTATGATTCCTTGTTTTATCAATCAAGTTTGATTGAAATTTATTTTGAGAATAACTCTTTCCTCTTCTTTCTTTCTTTCTTAAAGAAGAGAAATGGTTAGACCTGGCCGTCCCAGCGCCGGTCAATCTAGTGCTACTCCCCAGGATGGAGTTTTTATGTCTGCCCAACAGCTTTTAGATCTTGTCAAGAACGCTCAAATAGCGGGTCCCAATCAGGAGCCTACTCATCCTAGATCCGGTTTTGCACGCTTGTGCAGAGACTACACTGATTTGGGTGGAAGGCCATTCACGGGATCCGAGAGTGTTATAGAAATTCAAGCTTGGCTCAAATCATGCGATCGCATCTTTTCTCGCATGAATCTTATTGACCTTCATCGAGTCCAAGTAGCTTCTAGCATGCTCCAAGAAAGAGCATTGGATTGGTATGAGCTTTTAATTTCTGAAATCATTGAGGCGGATCTTACTTGGGAGCAATTCCGGGGAAGATTCGAATTGAAATTGTGCCGGAGGCTGAAAAAGTAACCTTAGCCCGGCGTTTCATAGACCTTGTTCAAGGTGAATCTTCTGTGACAGACTATGTCGCATCCTTCGAATCTCTGTCCAAATACGGGGTTGAGTACATTAATATCCCATTGAAGAAAAATCAGAGATTTGTCTATGGCTTGAATAAGAATCTTAAGAAGCCATTACTCCTGAAACTTGAGGTTTCGTTTGATCGGCTTATTGATATCGCTCTTCGTCTTGAAGAGGCCGATAATGAAGGTGATGTTGAAGTTGTGCGTGCCCAATAGAACTTCAACAATAGCTTGAAGAGGCCTATCAAATTCAAAGGCCCCGATTCTAATAAGAAAGGAAAGCAACAAACTCAGGTAGCAAATGTTCCTACCTCTAGTCGTGGACGATGCTACAATTGTGGTTCCACAGACCACCATGTAAGGGAGTCCCCGAAACCCCTCTTTTGCCGTTATTGCAAAGGTTCGAGCCATCTTTTATCTTCGTGTCCTAAGCATCCAAGCAAGTGAGAAGGAAAGCTGCAACTTTTGGTCAAGGTATTTTCATTCAATCCACGATGGCATTGTTTTAATTCGTGAACTTTCTATTTGAGTTCTTTTTGATATGGGTTTCATCTCATTATTTTTATATCAAAAGAACTTGTCAATTCTTTTTCTTTGAATATTTTGGGCTTATTGACTTCATTGAGAATTGTGAATTCGGATGGTAGATCCGCAACACTCAATTTGCTTTTGTTTAGATGTCGAGATTGTTTTATGTGACTTTTCTTTCCGAGCCGATATTTTTGCTTTGGCTTCGGAATTGACCTTTCTGCAAGGATTGGCTTAATCATTGTGAAGCCCATATCTTATTTTTCCGAGTGGATTATTCATCTTCGACATTTTCAATCTGTTAAGCAGATTTCTATTTTTCTTTGTGATTTTGATTCCATCTGGATGGCATCATTTTATTCCTTAAGCCCACTTATAAGGAAAGTGTTATTTCTCTCATTCATGTAGTTTGAGAAATTTTCCAGTATTTTTGAGTTTGTCTTAGGATTATCACCTAAGAAATCTTTTGTGTGGTGTTAAGGTCTTTTCAGTTTGACTTTACCCCCGGTTTTCGTTTGCTACGAGTTGCGGAAATTAGCATTCCACTTACCGCATTCCGCACTCGTTATGATTCCTATGAATGAATTATTATGTCATTCAATTTGTCCAACTCATTTCATCCATTTTATAAAGCGAATATTCTATGAATATTTCGATGAGACCATTCTTGTATTTATTGATTTTGGATGAAAATAGTAATTTAAAATTTTGCAAATCTTTTTCATAAGGTTTATTTATAAGTAAAACTGGATTTTTGTTCTTGAAACGAACAAAGAATATTTTTAAAACTTTTTAAGAGATTTATTTATCCTATAAAAGATGATTTTGTGATTGTATTGCCCGTTGAGTGCTTTAAGAATTTTGGTCGATGCGCTTGATCAACGTTATCGATAGGAATTTCCTAAACGCTTTGATGTGACAATCAGACACGATATATTGACTTGTAAAAATGTAAAATTTTTGTAGAAAGATTATTACATAAAAGTAAAAATGTAATTTTGGAAGTTTTAACTTTTCGGGAAAGAGAATTATTTAAAAGAAGTCCTTTCTTTTCGATATTCTTATTCTTTCTTGTGATTCCTGAAGGGGAACCAAGATTTTGCTATTTGTACCGATACTAGTCGTATTGGTTTGGAATGCCATTCTCTTGCAAAGGAGGACGTGATATCGCTTGTGCTTCTAAATCATTATAGCTTATCGGGACTAGATATGCCACTCGTGATCTAGTGTTCGTGGCTATTGTTTTTGCTTTTGGAATTTGACATCATCATCTTTGGGGAAGAAATTTGTTCTCTACCTCGATCATAAATCTTTGGAATAATTATTTTCTCATAAGGAACTTCATGTTGACTCGAGTTCCTGACATCTTATGATCTTGATATTCCTTTTTATTCCCGAAGGGGAAATCGTGTTGCCAATGCGTTTAGTCGTAAGCAACAAGGGGTTGGTTCTTTGTTGATGACCGAATGAAATTATCTTTTTATCAAGTTCATCGGGCGTTTTGGTACACTTCGTTTTATTGAGCTTTATCTCATTCCTTTTAAGGACTAGCGTCCGATGTCCTTTTATTGTGTTCGGTTCATTGGACGTACCGTTTTTGTACTACGTCGGTGTTTCGAAAATCATTCGGGCTTCGGTTCATTGGACGTACCGTTTTTGTACTGCGTCAGTGTTCCGAATTATTTGGGATTTGATTCATCGGATGTACCGTTTGTACTACATCGATGTCTTTGCTTTTGATTCATCGGATGTACCGTTTGTACTACATCGATGTCTTTGCTATTTGATTCATCGGATGTACCGTTTGTACTACATCGATGTCTTTTCTTTTGATTCATCGGATGTACCGTTGTACGACATCGATGTCTTTTCTTTTGATTCATCGGATGTACCGTTTGTACTACATCGATGTCTTTGCTTTTGATTCATCGGATGTACCGTTGTACTACATCGATGTCTTTGCGTTTGATTCATCGGATGTACCGTTGTACTACATCGATGTCTTTGCTTTTGATTCATCGGATGTACCGTTGTACTACATCGATGTCTTTTCTTTTGATTCATCGGATGTACCGTTGTACTACATCGATGTCTTTGCATTTGATTCATCGGATGTACCGTTTGTACTACATCGATGTCTTTTCTTTTGATTCATCGGATGTACCGTTTGTACTACATCGATGTCTTTGCTATTTGATTCATCGGATGTACCGTTGTACTACATCGATGTCTTTGCTATTTGATTCATCGGATGTACCGTTGTACTACATCGATGTCTTTGCTTTTGATTCATCGGATGTACCGTTTGTACTACATCGATGTCTTTGCTATTTGATTCATCGGATGTACCGTTTGTACTACATCGATGTCTTTTCTTTTGATTCATCGGATGTACCGTTGTACTACATCGATGTCTTTTCTTTTGATTCATCGGATGTACCGTTTGTACTACATCGATGTCTTTGCTTTTGATTCATCGGATGTACCGTTGTACTACATCGATGTCTTTGCTTTTGATTCATCGGATGTACCGTTGTACTACATCGATGTCTTTGCTTTTGATTCATCGGATGTACCGTTGTGCTACATCGATGTCTTTGCTTTTGATTCATCGGATGTACCGTTGTACTACATCGATGTCTTTGCTTTTGATTCATCGGATGTACCGTTTGTACTACATCGATGTCTTTGCTTTTGATTCATCGGATGTACCGTTGTACTACATCGATGTCTTTGCTATTTGATTCATCGGATGTACCGTTTGTACTACATCGATGTCTTTTCTTTTGATTCATCGGATGTACCGTTTGTACTACATCGATGTCTTGGCTATTTGATTCATCGGATGTACCGTTGTACTACATCGATGTCTTTGCTATTTGATTCATCGGATGTACCGTTGTACTACATCGATGTCTTTGCTATTTGATTCATCGGATGTACCGTTTGTACTACATCGATGTCTTTGCTTTGGTTCATTGGGCGTACCGTTTTTGTACTACGTTGATGTCCCAAATTGTTTGAGTTTCTAGTTTTTCGGGCGTACCGTTTTTGTACTACGCCGTTGCACCGGCTCAATTTTCTGCTATTCTTGACGTTCCTCACGTCTTTTATCTACGGGAATGCCTTAGGGATTCCGGTTTTCATTCTTGAGCCCGGTGTTATTGTGGAAATTGAAGTTTCACCAGGTTTCTTGCTAACTCTTTCGTGCACTTTATGGTGAGCTTCCTATTTCAAATTTTCTTTTGTGTTGATATGCTTCTATGGTTGTTACTTCATATATTTCCTTCTTACTTATTGCGAGGATGCAATTTCTTTAAGGAGGGGAGTCTGTAACAACCCGCATATTTATCGATTTTATATTTAAATATTTTATTTAAATATTTTATCGTTAGTCGGATTTTAGTCCAAAAAGCTACTTTTTGCATACGGTAGAATTAGGACTCGAGACCACCTCCATTGAGTTCAAAATGTCGTTTACGACCTTTTTGAGTATAAGCTTCGATATGTTTGGAGAAAGTTGATTTTTGCTACTTTTTCCCGCTTAGGGCTTTGGTTGGGCTGAGCCAATTAGTCACTTAACTCAGTTCCAACCCTCTCCTCTTCATTCACTTCTCTTCTATTTTCCTAATACTCAAGCTTTTATGTTAATGGAGGGTGGAAGAGGAAATTAAAACTCCAAGCCCTAGCTTCCTTTGCTAGCTCAAGTTCTTGCTCCAAACTCAAGAAGAACCCGTTGGTAAGCATCTCCTTCATCTTCTCCAACTCTTTCTCCATTCAATTTCAGAAATTTCCTAAACCTAATTTAGGGAATGTTTCTCTTTTAAGCTTAGATTCAAGCTTCTAGTGTTGAGATTGAAGAGTGTTTGTTCTTGCCATTGCTTTCAAGCTTCATCTTTATAAATTTAGTTCAAAGGTGAGATTTTTATCTCACATCTATGACTATAATTATCTTTGGTTGTTGGGTATGAATTCCTAACACTTCTTCATGTGCATTTGCTCTTGATTTGGATTGGTTTTGTGAATACTCCAATTTTTGAGTTTTTAAGTCAAATTTGTGTGAAATCCTTTTATGGATGTTTGATCATGCTTTTGGTGATGCATCGAGGAGCATATAGGGCCGGGTTGCCGATTGGCATAAACCCTTAGAGCCAATGTTCGTCCGGTTGCATTTTGGAAGAGTTTGCTCTTCATTTGAATAAGGCTGAAAAACAGCCCAGGCATGATTCAGTCGACTGAAAACTCTGTTCAGTCGACTGAACCTGAAACCCGAGAGTTTCCAGGCATGATTCAGTCGACTGAAAAACTCTGCACAGTCGACTGAAACTGGAAACAGAAAGTTTCCTGAACCTGGAAAATTTCCAGGTACAGGGTCAGTCGACTGAAAACTCTGTTCAGTCGACTGAACCTGCTGTTTGAGTCCAATTTGCCTTTTTGGATTGAATTTCCAATTTAAATCGATTCGTGATGATCCTATTTGTTGTTATCATTTATTATGACCTTGATGACTCATTTTTAGGGATTTTTGAATATCCATTTCGATGGATTCTTTATCGGTTTCTTTGGATTTTATTCACATCTTCGTATGTGAATTTTAGTGATCGATTGTTCCTACAATCTTTTTTGTGATTTGTCACTTTAAAAATATAAAGGTTTTCTATACTAGTAGTAAATATCAAAACTCTTTCCTCAAACGATTTCAATACTATTTTAATACCAAATTCGTTTATAAAACCGTTTTCCAATCTATTAGTATATACAAACCTTTACCTCACTCGTATGAGAAATCTAATTAAACGACTTAGTAAAACGAGTGGTATGAAACGCTTGCGTTTACTTCGTCGGTTAATTCTTGGACTTGTTCGATTGAATCTCTTGTGACAATTTTCTAGTGGAGATCTACAATTTGTTCGTAAATATTTAAGTTAAGCTAGTGGTTATGGGACATGAAGCTAAGCTCATATATTTACTAGCTTAGTGTAATCGACACTTCTCTTTGATCATGACGATCATTTTAGGTTTTAGACTAGCATCGTGCTATGTCTTTGTGATTTGGTTCATCGGACGTCCCACTGTACGACGTCGTTGTTCCCTTTGATTGTGATTTGGTTCATCGGATGTCCCGCTGTACGACGTCGTTGATCCTTTCCTTGTGATTTCTGGATCTCGTGTGTTGAATTCTGGAATTTATGTTTCACCAACTTTTACGATGGGCATTGATATATGTGTCATATATTGTGGCTTGGTGAATGAAATTAGGAGTATGACATTCCTTTTTATCTTGAGTAGATTATTGTGATATTGATTAATCTCTTGTTGATTTCCAATTTACTTATTTATCACAGCTTGGCATTGTGATTATTATATGTTTATGTCATATCTCTTATTATATATCACTTCATCTGATATTTATAGTTAGACTGATCTGTTTATTATTTTCTTTTTAAATAATACTCGGGTCAGACCGAGATGTTACAGGTGCTTCTGCTTGACTTCTCTCTTGGGATTGATCCCTCTGACTTTTGGCTTACTACTTAGATTAGTAGTTTTTGTTGTATACATTTGAGAGATAGACTCCATAACGTATACTTATTCTTTTGTGTAGTTCATGTAACTATTTCTTTTGTGATATGTGGATCCTTTTTGACCACTACTCTGATGTACACTTTCATGTGTAATATTCATATCTATTTCCGCATTTGTGATATGAATTGTCTATGACTGATTTATGTTATGTTTATTTCTATATTTGTTTCCGAAGATCTTTATAGCCACTGTGTAGTAGCTTTGAGTTTGTGTCGGTATGTCGGATTTCCTCTTGAGATGAAAAGTTATATTTTTATCCGGTATATCGGTACTCGCACAAAGCTATTATACAGATGGTCGCTCCTCAACAGCCTTATTCTCCGTGCTAGTTGACAGCATTCACAGTAATGTTCTTGGCTAGCGTGGGCATAGAGGTGGGGCGTCACATAAACAATGCAAGAGAAAAATCACACTTAAAATAAGAAACGAGCTTACAAAAAGAAATAAGAAGTCAAATATTTGCCGAATGGGGACATTTTACATTGGCCTTTAAAGTTTAAGCATATTGCCTCAAAATTAAACTACATTGCTTTATGCATACAATTATATATTTCTCGAATAATGAAGCTTATCCAAAATTCGTAAAGTTATATATAATTTTTAGCCACATCACCATGAAAATGGATTAAAGAAAATAACTACAAACTCTAAATAATAATTGGGCTTAAAGATATTATCACCATCAAGCTAAAGCAATTTAATGTGGTCAAAACAGTTTACTAAGATGTTCATGCATTTTTGAGTATGCCTGTCAATTGATACTTTTAAATGCAGATAGTGCCATAACTACATATGCATCCAAATTCATTTTCACATTACGTATATTCGAATCCATGAGTATGGACGAATATCAGATAATTATTTGATCCGCTAATGATTGATAAATCAAGAAACATAATAGATATTTTTTGATTTAATATAAAAAAATTCCAATCTCAGTTATAATAATAATGTGAAAATTATATAAAATATGATGATAATAAATAAATTTTAGTAGTTAACATCTATTAAATGCATATAATACAAACCACTAAATTAATGATACAATAAATACATATCTTTCATTGTACTATAATACACATAGTATAAACTATAATCTTGATGAAAAACAGACAGATAAATTCGGATGCGGATGCCATCGTACCCATATCTGTATCTATTTTTTCAGACATTCGAATGTTTATCCACTTTTTGGATATGTATGCGGATACATTTTGAATTTTTTTTCACTCCATTTGCTTAAATTTGAGTCAACTCTCATTAAGAAGTGGAGAAAAAGGAAAAACAAGTTGAAAGAAAAGATATTAAATAACATTTATTAAGTCTTAATTCATCTTATTAGCATTCAAGAGAGCTTAAAGACAAGCATGAATTATGTACCATGCATTATAATTTTGAAAACAAGGAACTACGGTCAAGTCCCTATAATTGAAAGATGACGGAAGAAAAGTTCCTCTTGAAAAAATTATAAAAATTTGGTCCTTACTTTTAGTTTTTGACTAATTTATGTCACTTTTGCCTCTGATTTCAATGTTGAGCCAATTTTCTAGAAGGAGACAATTTGGTAAAAAATAACAAAACATGGACCTAATTTACATGGGTTTATTAGCAGAGACTTTTTGTGCATGAGCTTTGAGAACAGAGACCTTTGGTCCAAAACCCCTTTTGAAAAATATAAATTTGAAAGCTGAACTCAAAGATTGTTTATGTTAATAACTAATTAAATTTGGTTAATAGATGTTATGTTATAGATATAAGCAAGGAATAATATCTTAACTGGTTTAAAACAACAAACATCTACGCCCATAAAAATATGGTGGTTTAAGCCGTATAAAAAAACTTGAAAGGTTCCGACTATATTCACAAATTATGAATTTGTACAAAGGGTGTGATAAATATTTGTTATTCATTAAACATATAGTTGTATGATAGGGACAACATTTTCGTACCGGGAGAAACACGTAATTTATATATATATATATATATATATATATATACACACACACACACATACATACATATATATATACATACATATATATATATACACACACATATATATATATATATATATTAAATGAATATGATGTATATAATAAAGAGTTATTTGCAGCAAACCAGATTCCCAAGTCGTCATATATATACACACACACATATATATTAAATGAATATGATGTATATAATAAAGAGTTATTTGCAGCAAACCAGATTCCCAAGTCGTTTTGATTACGATTGGAATAAGAGTTTTTATTGGTTATATGCATTGCACAAGTCACTGAAATATATATTATTATATTTGATGCAAACATGACTTTCTTTGTCTCTCTGAGTTTCTTGAGTTTTTAAGCTTCATAATATCTTATTTACTACAATTAAACTTGGAGAAGCCTTGGTTTTTATGGTTTAATTTGTAATCTCCAATGAAATATTTACATCGTACCTGACATTCCAAAGGAATTTTTTTAATAATGTTATCATGAAATTTATCACTACAAAAGTTAGTACTTAGCATGTATAGTAGATTGTTGTTCCATTATCATCTAGCATTATATTAGCTTTGCTTTGTTCAATAGATGAAAAATTAGTAGAACACTAGAAAAGTTTATCCAAATCCAAATAATTATGGTTTACTTTTAAGTGTAGCGGATTATAAATGCCGTGTACCACGAAATGGGGCTTTAAATATTAGCAGTAAGTATACAACGTATGTAATTATTAAGTGTTACAAAATAATTCCATAGCTTGAAACGACTGGTGCTTTCTAATGTTTCATTTTCTATTAAAGGAAGTAAATTTAAGACGGATTTACAGATAAAAAAGCCCAAGTTTACCTTTCTCCTTCACTTTCTCTTATCCAACATTCTACTACATATATGAATTTTTAACGTTTTTTACTTTATGTAATCAAAGAGGAGAATATTATTCATAGAAAAGCTGTAAATCATAGCTAAAATTTTGTTTGCAAAAGGGATTATGGATGTTGTTCTTAAGGAACTTTTTGGACCTACTTATGTATAAGTCCTACATCTTTCACTATTTTCATTTTTCAATAATCAAATGACAAAGAAATGGAAAAAAAAAATGTAAACATTAGGACATTTAACATGTTATATTAGCATTTATTGCTTGCACTTTTGAATGGAAGTGTTAACATGCATCCTATCTTATTGTAGAATAAATGGACGACATATAAAAGGACCTTTATGTCTTAGAATTTTCATTTTTACCAACCATAAAACTTGATAAACTATATTTAAGGTCTAAATAATTTTTTATGTAGGTATACAAATGGACAACCTTCCTCTATCCTACAACTAATTGTCCTACGAATCATGTAAATTTAATATTCATTATGCATATCATTCTAATATTTCCAAAAGTATTAAATAATTTCAAGTTCTACAAGAACCTAAGAGATGAAATTGGATACATGAAACAATTGGTGAGCATTCTCTGGAAGTAGTTAAATCAAATGACTGAAACATTTCATTTTTGCTCTATTTCTAATTTGTGTAACGACTTTATTAATAGTTTAATGTATATGAACAAATTTATATCTACTTGGTGCAAAATATAAAATGCTTCCTGATATGTATAATTAGTGTAACAACTTTGTTAATTAGTGTAACCTTAGCAGGATGGATACGGATTATCACACATTGTGTGTCATATTTTGCTCCTAGCTAAAACTGGTCCACAAGGGAAAGTGTTATTTTACTGCCCGTTTATGCAAGCATCTTTTGATCACTTTTGTTGTATTATTTAGTGTCTACATTTTATAATACGAGTTAGTTTATATTCCAGTTCCACAACAAAAATTAAGATCATCTTCGCTCTGACACGATTGAATTTTAAGAGCATTTAGTTTCACATCAATTGCCAAACAAAGGATTTGAGGTTAGACACATGTTTAATCAAGTTGCATTGTATATTGAAGTAGTATACATCCTTAATATGATGATTCCACCACGAAATGTAAAGTAAATTCATGTCCATGGATAATGAAGTCGTTTATTGCTTCTGTCCATGTAATAAGGGCCACCGACTAGAAATAAAAGCGATAGTACATTTGTCATAAGAGCCGGATTTTGAAATAAAGAGAGGCAAGAGAGTACAATTCAGTTTTTTTATAGCCAAACATGTGAAACAAAATTCTATAATATCATTTGGTTCGTTTTTTGGTTTGCTTGAGAGATGAATCTTACAATATTTAATCAAATATTGCAGCTGAAACTATAGAGGTGGAAAATTATTGTTTAAATTGGTATAGTATCATGTAAGTTATTCGATTGTTTCACTGTTGGATGAATAAATGGGATATTCTTTGTCTACAACGAAGAAATTATGATTGTTGTGGCATTACACAATTTAAGAGTATACATCAAACCATTGATGTAACGGAGAGGCCATTTTCGATCCTCGAAAATCGACACAAATACGTTCACTGTATAGAGTGTCGAGCAATCGAGTGTCGAAAATGCCAGATTATTAGAGTTTAAGGAAAAAAATAGAAAAAGAAACAGAAACAACAGCACAGAATCTCACAATCGCAGCGGAACAAAATATAATATACAATAGCAGCATTTTATACAAAGAAAAGCTGTAGCCGTTAATATATATACAACTTATCAGAGTATAATTTATCAACAAATAAATCTGGACAGTTACAATAACTTGTTCCTAAATGCTGAAAATACAGTCTACAATATACAGCGGAATATAGTCAATACGCGCAATACGTCCCTACCATCCAGCTCGTCTCCTGAGCTCTACAGCGTTCTAACCTGAAATTCTGTAATACTCGGTCTGACCCGAGCGTTACAATAAAGTAACACTCGAGTCAAGGTGGAGACCAACGTGAGTAAAATCAATTTAATTGAAATACTCACGTTGTAAAATCTTTTGAAACCAAGGTAACTCGTACCAGGATGATGAGTTTTTACCAGATTATAACCGAAACAGTTTTGCAGAAATCCGCCGATATCATAATATTGTCTAAGTACAGTTACTTATTTAAAATAATTGAATTTGTTAAATTAATCCAAGTTTCAGAATATTAAACTTTACAATAAAAAACAATAAAGGTTCGTAGTGTTCATCAAATCGAAGTAGTTCAGGATAACAGTGATATCTGATACCGGTCTCTTCGAATCCAAGCAATAAATTTAAAAGAGGTAAGTTTTTTAAAATAAACAATTTATATTTTATGGCGACAATATTCACATAAAGGAATTTATTACAGATGTTTGTTTCAAATAAAACGAATCATCATTTTGTTCTAACTATTTTAACTCATTTGACCACTTGATGGTACAGATAGGAATAATTGAAATAAATGCCCAATAGGGTTAACCCAAGATATAGATCGTTAACCAACTTAACGATCAATATCCAATATCAAATGATTCACACATCAAGGTTTAATTAACTATAATTATCCGAATCCATTTATGTTATAATCCAAATTAATTACAAACTAAAGAATTTATAACAATTTATTTTAAGTTAATTAAAATTTAACACTCTTCTTCATATCTAACTTTGATTAATTTTACATAAGTTTTAAGTCAAACAATAGTAATATAATCAATTTCCATTTTTAATTATAAAATATCATTAAACTTTAAATTACGGGGAAGGTCCATAACATTATTATAACATGGTAATAGGCTTAAGATGTAAAAATACTCGATATTGGTTTGGTTTTAAAATGAAAAATATATTTTAGAGTTTAAAATTTTAGGTTATTATATAAGTATATAGGTTTCACCTCTTCCATTTTTTCCTTTTCTTTTACTTTTATTTCTCCTTTTCCTTTCTATTTTTCTTTCTTATTTTCCTTCCTTTACTTTTCCTTTTCTTTTTTCGTTTTCTTTTTGTTCTTCCCTTTTCTTTTTCTCGGCCCATCTCCACCCGGCTCAATTCCTCTCCCCTTCCCCCTTTCTTTTCTTCAAGTTCTTCTTCCTTTCTTCTTTTCTTTTCCTTCCGTATCAACATATATGCACTTAAAAATTGTTTCGATGACGAACACCTTTATATAAGCAAAGACCCAAACCATGATACTCGAGTTCTTCCATATTTGGTTACTTCATTGTAAAACATACTTTTCAACCTCTGTGCTTAATAATATTCAACAAAACAAATTTTAAAACAAAGTACATTCAAAAAACAAACTTAACCTAACACTAAGTGATTTATGAGGTAGAAATTATTGAAGCCGGGTTTAACATTTTTTTCATCCTACAGAACATAGATAAATAAAGAGTGTACAGGCTTGTGAATTTGTTTCCCTGGTCATAACACTTTACATTTATATTTATGTCTAGAGTGTATATATATGTACATTCATGTTCAAGTATACATATCAACCAATCCTATGTACAAATCCAAACATAGTTTATAGTAAAAAAATGTTTTACTTATAGTCTTTGATATGTGTTAAGTTGCTGCTCTGTTTTTGATCCCTTGCTTCAAGCTTTGACACTCAGCTTGCTTTGGGTTTAAATAGCAACACTTTGTATTTTAATGTTATTGAAAAATTAGGATATAAAAGTGAAGTTAGCGTAGGTATTTATAATGGAGAGAGTGGGTACAAGAAGGCTGAAGCCTTGTATAGGCTTCCATTTCACATAATTTTTTCTTTCATTTTTATTTTATTTTCTTGATTTGATTTCATATAAAAAGTTTTTAATGTTTGCCTTGATTTGATTTATTTTCATGGATTTGATCTTTTATGGCTTGACTTTGAAATTGATTTGTGTGTGACTTGAATTTGAAATTTGTCATGATGATGTCTCCTTGCATGTATACATCTATATGTATATATGTAGGTAAAATAAATTTACCAAATGTAAATGCATTTGTTTACTAACACTTATATATGCTAAACTTGAACACTATATTTACATACAAGTATAAATAGCCATTACAATGTATGTATTATTTATTATATATATATATATATATATATTCTTACACATTTTTATATACCTTTAAGTACACACAAGTTTTACATACATTTTCATTTTTACTATTTAATATAAGCATATATACATATATTCATAAGTTTGACCTTTTCATTATGAGGTTTTATATGCTCATATATATAATCACATACTATATTTCTATAAATATGTGTATATAGCTACTTATTCACTATTTTGTATAACATATATTCATATACATTTACTTATTTATGTTTTTTAAGTACATACATACATACATACTTATGTACATATATATATATATATATTCATATTTAACATCATAAAACTTGTATATGTTATATATGTACACACATAAATATATATCATATCAAGAATTTATAGTTTTTAACCAATTTTATATTTAGATATTTTTTTAAACATCCGAATTCATTTATTCGTTTAATAAAAGTTAATGTTTCAACAATTAAAATCAGTTAATTATCCCAACAACAGACGTTAGAAAATCCGGGACGTCACAATTGATGTCGTGCAAATTGCATTATAATTTACCAAGAATAAGTCAACCATTAAACATCAAAAACCAAGTGCACAAACCATGTAAAATAGCTATCCTATGTTTTGTTGAATAAGTTCATTTTTCCAACTATTTATTTCCTTATGCCAAGGTCAGATGAAGCTAATTTTTTCAAGAATAATCGGATTTTTTTTTGTTCTTTGCATAACATATCATAAGGCCTTGATTTGATGAGTTTAACATCATTGAGTATATACCAGTATATAGTAAAAGGATGTAAAGATACAGGGAAGAAAAAATGAAGATGTTGATGATTGTCAACCATTACGTATGTATGCAATTTATTTTAACTAGATACGATCAATAATGTATTTTGTTGCTATATTAATTAGTGATTATTATTATCCAATGTTTACTTTGATTACTCCCAAGAAAAGTATGCTTGCATAGCACAAGTATGATGCTTTTGGAGACATTTCCAACCTTTTTGCACTTGGCACAACTTTAAGCATTATATTAAACATCGTCTTCTAAATGAAAAAATATCATGGTTTGAGGATAATCAGTTTTCGATTGCAAGCAAAAATAACTTTGCATGAAAAGAAATATCCATCAATTGAGTTCATGTACATAAGTAAATTTCAAATAATATATGAGAGCTCAATTAGGTTTTTTCGGTGTGATAGTCAGAACACGCGGGCATACTCCAGGGCCAAAACTTCTTGTTTCAGAGGGTGAATCTATCTCTTTGTGTGTAGCACGGTTTCGCATTAGCTTTATATAGTATATAATAGATGTAGCATCCAAAAAAAAATGAAAACTTCATATTCAAATATAGGGACTGTTTAAATATTTAAACTCTAAATTAAATATTATTTAAAGGGATTTAATAGCCTTATTAAACACATTTTTTAAATTCATTTATATAAATAAATAGTTTGGTGAAAAATTAAAATTGTGACCGAAATTAGTTTTTCAGATTTTCAACTTTTCAACTTTTTATCAACGAAAGTTGTCGCAACGTTATTGCACACTTATGTACAAATATGTATACATATAATAACAATTTTAAAAAGTAATTAAAAGTGAAAACTTTTGTTAATTTTTGCTTCTTTTTATGTGGTTAGATGGCAAGTGCTTAAGGCCACATGGTAGCACATAGGTGTATGATGTAATAGTGGAAATATCTAAGGTTAGAAGGGTTATTTGGCTAAGGCACAGTGGATGTCATTTGCCATTTTACAAAGTTGATAAAAGAGCATCCATACTTCTTTTTTTCACTTTATATTTATTTCCATTTTTTTTCTACTTTGAGCTCTCTTCTTTTCTCTTCATTTTTTTAAAGTAAAAACCATGTCAAAACACACTCTTTTCTCCTCCAAAATATCAAATAAACCTAGAATAATATTGCAAACATCATCACCTTCTCAAAATTGCAAGTTTTGGATCTGTTTTCCCATTTCTTACTTGGGCCGTGAGCATTAGAGGAGTGTTCCCGGCCATTGGTCAAGCTAAGGCAAGGAAAGGAGGTTGCTTTGGTCATTTCTTGGTCAGGAAGGAAGCATGTGTCTTTGCTTGAAGTTTAACTTTGGAGAAAGTAAGTTAATCTTACGATAAAATAGTTTTGAATCGATAAAGGTGTAAAATATAAATTGTTGTTTATATTATTTAAACTTATGTATATTTATTGTTTGGTCTTGTTCTCTCTTGAAAGCGGAAGACATATGTAACCATTGTTTTGCAGGGGATAAAAGCAAGAGGAAGTCAAAGTGTGCTCGTAGCGGATAGGTCGGTACAGAGCACCTTGAAGAACATAAACATATGAGATTTGCATGGGACTTTTGTAGCGAGATTCTAAGGGGTTTCTCGCCAGTGCTGATTTACTTATTACTTATATTGCTTATGTTGAAGTTTGATTGAAATATATGTGTGATTTATTGGTTGTTCATGAAAGTGTCGTATAGCAACCATCGCAATACCGACACTTATGAAATCTCTTTTTTCAATCTTTGTTTGTTTCTCTTGCGCTTATGCTTGCATCGTTAAATATTTGATCGTGTTTTTGTGCTTTTAAAATGTTATTTTTAACCAAGTTTTGATGACTTGGAAAAAGTTATAACACCAACTCTGTAGTGTTTAAAAATTAGAAATGTTTTTGTTGCGCTTCTGCAATTCGAAAGTCATGTTTTAAAACAACCTTCAATTGAGTTTGCTGACTTCAAAAATCTCTAAATTTTTGTGAATGCATACTGAACTCATAGTATGTTGTTCTAAAAATAAAGTATAGTATTCACACTCTGTAATAATGTGGATAAAATGTCAATTTGAAAAGAACTAATTTAAAGGAATTTTTCATACTCTTTTAGTAGTTGTTTTACGACATTTTTCCAACATTTATAAATTGGGTTTAAACTTGATTCTCTTCTTCAATTCTTTTTGTGAACTTTTCTAACACATAGTTAAGTGTTTTGAAAAATGGTTTGTAATTTATATATATTTTAAATGAATTAATATAAATTATCGAAGAAGAAGTTTTATTTTGAAAAATAAAGAAAGTTAATGATTTTGTGTTTTAATATATATTAAACTTGAGAGTTTCTTTTTATATAATATTTGAAATAGATGTTTTAAAACTATATTTCAAGTATTTTTGAGTTTATTGGTAGTGAAAAGGGAGGCATAGATTACAACACCATTGTTGTAATAAATGTTTTTGGGAATTAAGAAAGAAGTCATGGATTATAATATTTTTGTTATAATAACTGATTTTGAAAAGTAGAAAAGAAGTCATGGATTATAATGTTTTTGTTATGATAACTGATTTTGAAAAGTAGAAAAGAATTCATGGATTATAACACTTTAGTTATAATAAATGATTTCATTAAGTTACTGAAATAACTTGTTCCTTAACTTTATAAGTGTTGATATTCTTAAATCTTTTGGTGAGTTTTGTTTTAAAAATAATAATAAGTTGATTTCTAGATGAAGATGTCTTTAAAAAGATTGTTTTAAAGGTAAAGCTAAGTGTTTTTGGTTTGGTTTAAAGTAAATAATATTTTAATTACATTTGTTTCTAACCCTTCTTCTTGATACACTTAGAAATATAATTACCTCTTTAAAAGAATATTTTAAAGATTGTTTTAAAAGTATTTTACAAATACCAGTGATTTGAAAATCAAACACAAGTATGAGTCAAATGTTTTAAAAGCCTAAAGGTTTGATTTCATTCATGGAAAGGATTTAGTCCTATCCTTAGTACAAACATCGAGAAGGTTGATTTGTTACTATTTGTGAGATTTAAAACCAAAGTGTCTAGACTAGGCAAGGTGTAGCCATTGCCTTAATTTACCCGGCTTCATTTTTAAGCAGGGGATAGTATGAGTTGGAAATTGAAGTTTGGTGATGAGGGTAAGAAATTTAATTTCCATAAGCGATATCACTTATATGGAAATAATTTAGGCATATACTTAACATCAAACGTCGAGGTATGGAAATTCATCTTTATCTCGAGTTCATGGAGAAAGGATTTCATGGGTGGGAGGATGGAGCTCATGGAGAAGAGTTAGATGTTCACCTGCTGTAGTAATTTTATTTCCACCATATTATTATGTATACCCATCAACCATTGTAAGGTTAGAAAGTTATAACTGTCCAGGCTGATGAGCTTTGTTTAAAGCTCTGATATACCATGTATCTTAGTGAGACAACTTTTACTATCTTTGTTATATTATATGTTATTATACCAGTGTGAGATTCTGCTTCCTCTGTTCTTTTTCCTTTTATTTTACCATAACAACATGCCTTTCTAGCAATGAGATGCTCGATGTTTGAATACCATAGATGTATTATGTGCCAAATTTTGAGTGACGAAAAAGAGAATCATTAAGAGAGATTTTGTACATTTGAGGTTGGGATTTCTATGGTGCCAACTAAAGAATTTTTACTAAATTTTGATGTACAATGATTGAGGAAACCAAAGAATGAGCTACTATGGAAAGCAAACCTAATAATACCAGTCATGGTTGCAGCCAGGGCCGGTCAGGGAGCAAACCCAAAACCTTGGGCTGGAACAACACTGAATAGGGCAATTAAAAAATATTCAGTTCCACTTAAACCTCTTTAGACTCACCTTTTGATTTTTCAAATCCTGCTTAAATAAAATACTGGATTAAAAAACTAGCATTTCTAGAAATTTTTGTTCTTCTAAATATTTGTTTTTCAACCCGTATCTTTGAACATGGTAAATTTTAAAAATAATAATTTTTTATATAATAACTTAAACTAAAAGTGTGAGAATAAAACATTAATTTACGGGGATAGGAGAATCGGGGTTTTAAGTGTACTTTCATTTTTTCTGGAATATGGTTTATGAATCTTTTAGGTCTAAGCTTCGATATACTTGGATTTACGGATTTTGAGTCAAGAGTTAGGAATTGATCAATAAATGATCTAAAACAGTAACTTTTGCATAATATGTCTCTCTCAACAACAACAACGGAGGAGGAGGAAAAGAGAGAGATATCTCTCTCAACAACAACAACGGAGGAGGAGGAAAAGAGAGAGATATCTTTATGGAAAATAAGAAAACTAAACTTTGACTCATCAAAGCAAACCCATTTCTATAATTGGCTGGCCATCCTTCCTTTATCTCTCTCAAACTAATTTCATAACTTATCTAGGTTACTTACAAAATTACTTAAACACTCTATCTTAAATCCATCGTAACACACTCAAATAAATTCTAATAAATCCTAAAAAAATCACCATAAATCTATTTGAAAGATCTAAAGCAAATCCTCTTCATCTCAAATCATTTGGAGAAGAAAGTAGTTACTTAAAAATCGTTAGAGGCTTGTAAAAGGATATTAGAGCTTCCATTTGTTCTTGAGTTTGATTTTGGAAAGTGGCATGAAACTCGTAGCATGTAGCTACATATAGATATATATTTTAGTGCAGTTAAAGCGCTTAGTGACTCTACAGCGGTGTAGGTAAAAAAATTAATGGCCGGGATAAAACGGGAATGTGATGGAAAATAACGGAGCTATAAAAAACTTCATCGGATATAAAAAAAATTGGGTCTTTTTCCTAACCTTTTTAATTGGTTAAAAAATTGCTAATCAATTCAATATTTTATATTAATGTTGTTTAAGCGGGTGCTAAAAAAGCTTGATTTAGCAGGTGTAGCGGAAAGTAAAGAGGCTTAAAGCAGTTCTCGTGTTTAATAGTGATAAAAAAATTTAATGGATGAGTGATCATTTTAAGAGGAGAGCACTCATATTTTTATTAATTATAGAAACAAAAACTCTAAAAATGTTCGATGTGAGACACATAGTGCAAATATTTAAGATCATCACTTTGATGATCAACAAAAGGAGAATGATAAGAATAAACAAAATAATATATATACAAGTAAATGAATAGAAAAAATTCAGCATTAGAGTAATGAGAGTGCTTACAACTAGAGAAGCACAAGCCGTGACTAGACAGCAATGGATTCTACAGCAAAGATGAGGGATGTTGCTGTAAGTGAGGTGCGGTGCAAGATAGGTGGAATCGATGACATAAGGGGTGTTAATGAGCATGAATTGGTGTTGGAGTTGTTGTGATTACTTCATGTTGAAATGCTCTACTGGCTCCATTTTAGAGGTTGCATACATGTCCGATAGCAAAGCTGCTTGCGTACGCATGCATGAATAAAATGAAAGATCAGATTGCTTGCGTGAGTAGCTGGAGAATATGCTTAAATGAAAATATGAAGAGTTGCTTGCATGAGAATGTGAGGAGCTACTTGCTTGAAGAATATGATTAAATGGAAATACAAGCTTTGGCTTGATTGTGCAAACAACTAGCTGAGTTCGTGTGCCGTGCTTGCTGAATATACAAAAATGTTTGTTGAATGCGTGCTCAGGAGGATGCCTAGTTGGGAGAGTAAGGAGAGGCATATCATTTGTAGTGTGATATATTTCGGCAATCCCTTTAGGTAGAGTTTTCACCTTAGAAGTCTTTTAGTTGTATCTTTCCAAAGAGATATAAACCAAGCAATAGTAAAAATAATCGAGTTAAGGTGTTTATAGTTATTTTTAAATATGCATTGATTATGTTTATTCCATAAGGTCCAACATGTGATTGAATAGATTGAATCTAAAGTTATCCTAGTTGTTTGTGTAAAGTTTAATTTGAAGAAATTCTAGTAGAGCTCTAGAGGAGGCATATATGTAATATTGCTCATATTGAAAATCTCAAGTACCTTACCGATAACATATTGCGAGAATAGGCAGTCGAGGAACAAATAAGATTAGGTTTCAGGCATCCAGTTAAAAAATAACAATGGTTATTGTTAATGTTGGTGGTTATTCTTGAATCAATATTGGTTATGGTGTTTAATTTACCGTGTAAAGAAATCCACATATGAATTTTAACTTGGGGATGAAGCTTTTATTTTCCAAATAGGTTTAAAGGGGTTAAAGACATTAGTTCCCAAATAGTGCAGTAATTTATACGTCGAATTGGAGGTATACCTTTCTTTTTTATCCCAACACCATACTAAGTAATCAAGACTGTTACTAATATCATAATTTTCAATCAAATCAATAAGTTTCTAAAATTGACCAAGCATACTCCCTTTTAGGTTTTGGTTAAACGGTATACCCCACAGAAAGATCGAGTGGGGTTTGTAGACATCAGTAAAGAGATCATTTTTTTATTAGAGATCATAAACAACTCAGGTAGTTGATGTTTTAGGGAGATGGAAGAGATTCAAGGCTTGTTCCAGAAGGAGGTCTTATCCTCGGAGTTAACATTGTGCCCAAGTCCTAATTTGAATATGTGGTACACGTTAGAGATATTTTTCCAGAAGAAAGAATATTTATGGTTAGAATGCATGTAAATTTTTTTTGATCTGTTATAGTAGTAGTTACTGATAATTTCTTTCCAAGATGTAGGTTTATCATCCAGGAATTTTCAAATCCATTTACCCAACAGAGAAATGTTTGGTGCCTTTAATTCAATAATGCCTAGGCCACCATGAGTTTTCGGTTTGCAAATAAGATTCCAATTAACAAGATAGCTCAAATTGGAACTCTCTGTTCCTCCTTTCCATAAGAAATTTCTTTTAATATTGTCGATTTTGCTAATTACTTAGCTAAGAAATTTACGATAAGACATCCAATATATTGGTGTTGTTGATAGGACTGCATTAATATGGGTCACTCTACTAGCTTTGAAGAGGCAATTAGCCTTCCAGGATGGCAAGCAACTGTTAATCTTATCAATTATAGCATTTCAGTCTTATTTTTTTCAGTTTCCTGTTTCATATTAGTATACCCAAGTATTTAAAAGGGAAATTCATAATTATATAGTTAAGGGTGTCGGCTACATCGACTGTGAAGTTTGATGGACCATTAATAACTAGAACAGAAATTTTGTTGAAGTTAATCTTAAAGCCATAAAGGAGTTCAAAGTAATATAAAATAAGTTTAAGAGAGGCAATATGGTGCAGGAGAGGGGAGTAGAATAAAATGGTATCATTTACATATTGCAGAGTGGACATTCCATTCGAAGTAATGCCATACCCATTCTGGGTAGGACATTGTTTCTTAGGGCTAACGAAATAATTCTATAAAAACATCGGCTACAGGGTTGAAAAGAAGCGGGGATAGAGGGTCGCCTTGACGAAGGCATCTCTACGATTAGATTTTGTTACCCTTCATACCATTTACGGTGATAAAAGACACACTATTTTTGCAGAACTAGGTTAATCCATGAAATCCATTTGTTTGAAAATCCTTTGGCTTTAAGGGCATCAATCAGAAAGCCCAATTAATAGAATCAAAAGCTTTTGCAAAGTCTAGTTTGACAAGGGCGCAAAAGATACCATCTTTGTGGAAATAGTTTATGAATTCTTGTGCGGTAGCAACTCCATCCATGATGTATTTTACTTGGATGAATGCCGATTGAGATTTTTCTGTTAAGTTGTCCAGTTTATTTTTTTAGTCTGTTAGCTAGAACTTTGGTGATTATTGTAACGACCCAGAATTTCAGCACATTAATTTCCAAATATTTACTAAACTTTAAATATTAAAATAATAGGCTTTATAATTAAAATAAAAATCTTTTAAATAATAATTGGAGATAAAATAGTTTTCAAAACTAGCTTACAAAACATTTAGTTCAAAAAAAATCGAAAATGTGACCGGAAACCGTTTTTCCAATTTTCGATGTTTCATCACATAAAAGCTGTTTGAAATATTGCGAGCCTTTTTTATATTTGAAACAACATTTAAAAAGTTAAGAATGTAAATTAGTTATTACACATTGGTATATACATAGGTATATACACTTAAGTATATACTAAAAGATGCCTTAAGAGACATGATTTGACACTTTGGCGACTCGAGTACAAAACATGTTTAAACATGTTGAGGGGGGACAAGGTGGAGGCTGAAATGGCAAGTGTGGTGGAGGGTGTTAAGATGGCAAAACAATGTGGATGGTGAAGGACAAGAGGTATTTAGGTAATTTATATTTTCACTTGCTTATAAATAGTCTTTCATCTCTCTAAATTTTCCTCTTCTTCCACCGATCAGATCTCTATCATATCTTTTCCAAATGAAGTTTTTATTTTTTCAAATCGTGTCAAAGTCTAGAGGATAAATTTTTTACCTTGATCACTTTTTCTAATTTCGAGCATAGCTATGTCAAAATATCAATTGTTTACAGAGTGTTTTTATATCCAGAATTTCAAGTCCGAAAATGATCCTTCTTCTTTTGGCCATATCTTCTTAAAAACTAATCAAAATTGAGTAATTATTTTTTTAAAATTGTAGAGAAAATAATATTATAAAACTTTCCCCTTTTTCACTTTTTCAAAATTCGAGAGTAAATAGTCAAAAAACTAGTTGGAAAATGACCTACTTTTGGGTTCGTTTTTGAGAGTTCGATGATTATCCAAAGTCATTCCACCTTACCAAAACAAGTTTCACTTCCTTCTTCTTTCAAGGTTGAGCCTACCTAGTATACTAAGGGTCCAAGACTCCATCTTTAACTTAGGAATGGAAATGCTAGGTCATACCCTAAGTTAGCGAAGGTTTGAATAGCTTTCGGTGAGTAAAACTACGCCATCTTAAACCAAGTTGCACTATGTTGATGTTCATGTTAATAGCCTATGAATGCTTGTTGAATATATGAAGTTATGGTTTGGTTGTTTGTTTGTTTCATGCTTTGAAAAGTTGTCGCATTTGAAAGTTAGTAAGCATGTGGCTAGCTACATGAAAAGTTGGTAGTTAAAGTTAATATAATTGTTAGTAAATACTTATTACATGCTTATCATCATTATTTATCTTGTGTTGCACTTAAACCATGGCTATGTGATGTTTGGCCAATGTCAAAAGTTTTTTTGCCGAGCTGCTCGTATAGCGATAGTCGCTATATTGGCACTTTCAAAAAAATCACCTTTCATTGAAATCGTTTGGTTTCGTCTTTGTATTTGAAATTGTTGTGCAAGTTAAGCAAGATTTTGATTAACGACGTTTTCAAAAGTAATTAACCATTTTAATATTTATTATTTAATTTAATTAATTACTTAATTAATAACGATTAAGGTTAACTAATTACTAAGTTAATGATGTGTTTTAAATTTAACTAATTACCTGGTTAACGATTGTTTAAATTAATTAATAATTTTATTTAATGATGTATAATTTAATTAATCATTTTACTTAATGATGTTTAAGGATAATTAATCAGTCAATAATGATGGATGAAAATTAATTAATCAATTTGCTAATGATGCTTGAAATTAATAAATCTTTTTAATAAATGATTTTTATAATTTATCAACTTGTTTTAACTCTAATTAACCTTTCCTTTATTAATGTTTACAATTAATAAATAACTTTGAATAACGAGAATTAATTAATTGATTATATTCTAATTAATTAATTGATTGATTAATGATGTTTTAAAGGTGATTTACCCTTTTTAATTAAAGGTTATTGGAGTTAATTAATCAACTCAATTTATGAAGTTTCAAAGTGAATTTATTAAGTAACCAGGATGTTTTGACTTTTTTATTCATTTTAAATAATGATAATTAATTAGTCATTAATTTAATTAATTATATATTTCTAATTAATTGGGTTAATAAGGTTTAAAGTGGTTTACCCTTTTTATCATTTAAAGACATTTGAAGTTTAAAAATAAAATTATGTGATGAAGTTTAAAGTTATTTAATCAAGTAGTAAAGATGTTTTAAGTTATTAAATTCTTTTTATATTGATGTTTTGAAGTTAGTAAGCTCTTTTAACAAAGTGTTTTAAAGCTAATACCTGTAATGTGAGGTCAAGCACGACTTTGGGTTTTTAAAAAAAAGTTTGATTCGTTTGTGGAAATGAATTAATTTCCCTAAAGCGATCCACTTATTAGGAACGTTTTATTTGTATACTTAGCACTAAATGTCGAAGAAGTATAATTGTCACTATTTCGAATGTTAAGAATAATCGTGAGACATGACTTTGAGGTAACACTACCTTGACTTGTCCAATATTATTGTTAACCAAGAAACAGTTAAGTTGGAATTCGACGAGTGGTGATAAGTATACAAGACTTAATTTCCATATACGATCATTTTATATCCTTGATAGTTGGTTTCTTAGCTATCGATTACTTCAGCTTCTTTACTATCGTCTAACTAAGACGATGTGTTGCTCCATTGAGCTTTGATATCCTTTGTTGGAAATGACTAAAACCAAAGAGCGAGTGGGGGCTAAGCTATGTGGTGTTGCTCCCATTAGAGTATTTTCACATCCACTCTAGATTGGATTTGTTGCTGCGCACTGATATGTGATGTACTCGGATTCTCGATGACAGCTGGCGGAGTCTGTTTTGGAGGTTTCCGAGCGTCATCCAAGTTCTCAAGTATATTTCTAGAGGTATACTTTCGGTAAAGGGGTGCACCATCCTAGTCATTTGTTGAAAAATTTCATTTTCTTATTTGATTTGAACCTTTGAATCTGTTTTCTTTAATTATAACGGAAAGAGTCAACCACTCTTTATGATGTTTAATTATTGGTTTTGTCCATTCTATCGAGTTTGGATATTTATCTTGTTTAGTCCAATCTATTGAGTTTAGATTGTTGTCATGTTTATCCATTCTATCCAGTTTGGATATTTTATTCAAACTATTTCCATTCTTTAAAGTCCGAATGTTAGACTAATTGTACCGATCATATATGTTTGGATGTGTTCCCTATTGTTCATTTACATTTTTGTTATGTTTGGTTATTATTTCTGTGGGAGAAAACTCATTCCGTGTTAACGTCATGGCCTTACATGTTATTGATTAAATACACCCCACTTTTTCGTAGTTTTACTCATACCAAACCTTTTTTCTGACCCGAGTTGTTTAATTTCTCTAAACTCTCTAGTACTCAATTATATTTGAGTTGTCTGAAAATAGCAGATTTTTCTTTGGAGCTCTTTGAAGATGACGAGTGAGCAGGAGGCTCCTTAGTTATCTAGTTATTTATTTCAATTGCATGATTATGTACGTGCATTTTGTATCTTAAAAATGTAAAGTCGGAATGTATAGTCACAGATCTATTAGATGTAGTATTTTTTTCATAACTCTAATAACTCCTTATAAGGAATAACCTTTCGTACTATATCATTTTATATTATATGTAACCATCCCGATGTGAGGTTTAACTATTCTGTCTTGTTTTGTTCTTTATTTTATCTTAAGATAACTTTCTTTTCAGATGCTTGGGTAATGGCATATGAATACCGAGGATGTATTTACTGTTGTTCGCAGGGGTCAGAAAGGTGGATCATAACAATCAATTTGATCGAGCAATTAATCAAGGAGATAGTTCTAAAATCAGACAGCTCCTCTGGATTCTTCTTTTTATGGATTAAAATAATGTTTGGTCGATCAATAATCCTAGCTGAAGAGTACTATTGTATAATTATTCAAAAAGGTTCATAATGTCCTATTAAATAAGAAACCAGAAGTTTTAATAAAAGAGCATCAGAAAGCTATCGAGGCCTAGGGCCTTATCACTCGCTAGGTTTTTTATCACCACCCAGATTTCTTTTTCTGAAAAGGGCCATCTAGCTCGCACAGAGAGTGGTCCTTGTGCGGGAAAAGGTGTGATCAATTAGTTTGAATTCTGTGCGAGCATCTAACACCATAGATGTTAGAGTGTTGGCTAGTAATTTTTTTTAGATCATTATGTTTGTTGTACGCATTTTCATTAACTCTAGTTGATTTTATTTTCTTTTGGCGTCTCCTTCTGTTAGCAATACGATAAAAAAAATTGTGTTTTTATCCCCCTCCTCAATGCATTGAACACGTGATCGTTGTTTCCACATAATTTTTTTTTGATAGAAATTTATTTAGTTCAATCTTTAATTAGTGAAGCTTGAGATTCTCATCAGTGTTTATATTTCTCAACTTGCCAATTTTGTTTAATTCTAGAATTTCATTTAGAATATTTTTCCTTTTGGTGTTTAAATTGCCAAAACTGTTATGTTCTAATTTATTAGGAAAGATCATATATCTCTCAATTTGAATACAAGATTTTTGGCTTCGTCATTTAAATTGTTGTCTGTTAAAGAATTTCATTTCATTGTTATAATATTTATAAAGTCAAAAAGATACGCTATAGCGAGAAATTTGCGGGACTTTAACTACATAACTTTAGTATGAAATGTTTATGGAAGTTGTGTTGATTTTTTATTGAAGTTAGTTCGATTTGGCATGGATTTGATTATGCAAGTAAGACGAAATGACTTCGTTCCCTATTAATGGTACCATGTGGTATATGTATAGTTAGTATGCATTTAATGATTTGTAATCAAACGACATATGGAATG
Organism: Allium cepa; assembly: GCA_030765085.1. Lineage (NCBI taxonomy): Eukaryota > Viridiplantae > Streptophyta > Magnoliopsida > Asparagales > Amaryllidaceae > Allium > Allium cepa. The sequence continues at coordinate 613,169,977 of CM060934.1, forward strand.
GCTGGAGTAGTCATTAACAAAATTATAGGTGAATCTAATTTGGAGTAATATTGATAAAAGTGTGTCGTTTAAGTAAGTTAATAAATAATTGAATGATTCAACTTAATATATGAAATTTTTTATTACTAGTAGCTTGATATATGAAGTATGGAGTCAGTAAAGCTATAAGAGAATGATATATGGACCATTTAGCCAATTTAAAGTTAAAATGTTGGCTATTTGTGAAAGTTAATAATAAAGGAAAGATTTTAAATAAAGTAAATTTGATCAATAATGGATTTAAATAATGGGGTTAGTTATAATGTTTTAGACTAAGTGGTAGAATAGATTTAAATAACAAAATAAATATGCCACCTATTGAAACCTACGAGAGTGTGATGCCCTACTATTTCTAACATCTAAAGTTAGTGATGAATGCCATTAGAATACGCTTGTGTACCAATCTCAGATGTCAAAATTAGTGGGTCATTGGTTATATAGTTTAAAATCTAAAAATACAGACTAGGGAAAGACTGCTATCAGAATTTAACAAAAATATATGTCTTATATCAAGAAATGAATACCATGCTAGATTTACTGCATCAAATAAACATCCACTTCTTTATACACATCAAGTTTATGAACAATATAACTATAATACATGAGAAATATATAAAATAAATATCTTGTAGATGTCGCATGCATTCAAACTTCTTTTCCCTTTTTGTTTCCACATGCAAATTTTACAAAACATGGATATATAAATTAAAAAGGAAAAGATGATCAACTATGTTTGGATCACACCTAACCTTTCATCCTGACCTCAAGGAAATAGTAGATTATTGCATAAGAAAAAAATACCTACGTACCCTTTAGAGATCAAATTCATATAGCTCTATTTTTCACTTTTCTCCTATATAAAATACTTTGTAGTACATAACATTGCACGAAAATAATAACTAAGCAACAAACATAAAATGAAGACATTAGATTCTACCATGCCATCATAATCAATCAACATGTATATGAGATAACAATAATAGTAGCAATACACAGCCAGTAAACATCATACAAATTCAAATATGCAATGTTAACCCTAACCATCAAAAAAATCATCAACAACAAATATCTCAAATGTGTACTAATTAACAATCACAAGTAACATAACATCAAATACACAAATGCAAGTATAAATCCATCAATGTGTACTAGCTACTCCGTCTTAGTAACACAATATCAAATTGATCAAATGCATATTGATTCCTCTATATTAGTAATACAAACATCAATGTTATTAATACAATAAAACCATAAATAACTACATAACGTTCATGTAGTAAGCCAATAATAATTGTAAAATATTGCATCACTTGTCTCAATGCGATTCCATCTTCACACATTAAATATATACGATAATTTCAAACAACAATCAATCATGTATGTTGCAACAATCCAAAATAATGTATTTACATATATTATTTCATTCTAAGTATAAAATCATCTTATTATTGTTTATTATAAAAACATATTTAATTATCTTATCTGAAAACAATAATAATTTATCAAAACGCCTATATACTTCAACAACATTCAATATACATTTATTACATAAAATACCTTAAATATCGTTATGTAATTATACATTCATTCTAAGTAGAATTATGTCGCTAATAATATGTGTAGTAGATGATTCCCTCTATTATACTTGTGTTAACTGTGACTTTATTGTGCATCGTTGATGTAGGCTTGATTTTCTGGAAAATGAAGAAAGAATGAAGCAAAGACAAACACGAGTATAAGAGATATAATAATAGAACGAAACATATGGCCGGCATCCCAGACTAGATGTTTGTTCCGTCATCCTATGGTATATCGGACCGAGTAGTCCGACATCCTCAGATATGCCGGACCAAATATTTAGTCCAACATCTCTAATATGCAGAACCAAATATTTGGTCTGGCATCCTCAGATATGCCGGACCAAATATTTGGTCCGGCATCTTCTAATATGCCGGACCAAATATCTGGTCTGGCACGACACATCCATCACCGGACCAAACATTTGGTCTGGTACACAAACATGCCAGATCAAATGTTTGGTCCGGCAAATAAGGTACTCCAGGGCAGAATCACCAAACCAAGCCAAAGAAGGACAACCGGTCCTTGCAAGCATCCTGACCCAAATGTCGATCCAACTGCCCCTGGCCCAAACGTCGAACCAAAATCAAGAAGCTATAACTTCTCCTCCACACTTCAAAACTACACTATATATATACAGGAGCTTCTCAACAACAATGGGGATGGATTTTTGGAGAAAAAGGGAGAAAACTCTATTGAAAATCCATCACTTCGGCTACTTAATTTTTTTTACTCTTTTCAAACATATCTTGTACTTGTAATCAAATCAAAGAGAGGATAATAAGATGAAAACAGGATGTAGGCACATTCGGTCTAAACGACTATAAAAACTCTATGTTATTTACTTTTATTATCCGCTTTACAAATTTTGAACTGTCTTTGCACTTGCTGAAATTCATTTCATCACGTGTTGGAACATAAAAAACCCCAAATCAATCAAATCAAATGAAACTTAACTAAAAAATCAGGTTTAGAGGTGTTTGTCAAACTTTAATTTTGGTGCTTTCATCGAGAAAGAGCGGGCATAGAAAGGCAAACTATCCTATCCATTATTCTTACAACCTTAGCGTATCATTAGAACATGGCTCCCTCTAAGCGAAATGCTGGCAAGGGTAAGAATGCAGCTACTGCAAATACACTCAACCCTATCCAAAAAGATCAAGAAAACCCAACTACTCGCTCCCTACCTCCAGGCTCAGTTGTCACCCAAGATGACTTAGAAAGGGTTGTGTATGAGATGACTGACCGCTTTGCTGCCCAGCAAGAAGCTTTGGTGGACCAACTCATTACACGCTTAAGGGGCACGGAGGAATCTACTCATAATACCGAATCCTAGGGTGAATCCCAATCTAGAGAGTCACATAGAAGGAATAGATCTCTCGCCAATAATGAGTTTGATCAAGAAGATCCAGGGGCTCGTAGTCGAGCCAGGACTGAACCCAAAGCTAGTCCAGAGAGGTCGTCAAGAGCTACCACATGGTGTACCATGCAAATGTTTTTCGCTATTTTTGTCTGATTTAGCAACCACATGGTTCTATCACCTACCTCACGGATCCATCAGTTCTTGGAAAATGTTGAAGGAAAAGTTCATAAGCCAGTTCCAAATTCATATGGAGCAGCCTAGGGATGTGTATTCCTTGTCCGATGTAAAATAGAAATCAGGGAAACCTCTACAGCAATAACTTACCCGTTTTAACGCAGCTGTAGTAGCGGTGCAAAACGCAGATGAAAGACTTACATTGATGGCACTATGCAGAGGCGTCCACATGGACTCTAAACTTGCAAGAAGACTGACAAAGGAGTAGCCTTTAGCTCTTCAGGAATTCTACCACGAAGTAGGAAAGTATATGAGATTAGAAGACCCAGTGGCTCTCCGGCATGGCGAGCAACCCGTAGAGGGTTCCGGCTCCCATGGAAACACAAGAGTCCCACCTCGAGGAGAAGGGAGCTAGCAAAACAATGACGATAAAAGTAACTGTCAGGGCAACCCCAGAACTAAAAAAAGCAATAAACGACGATACAGACCGAGACCGAGATTTGATTCCTACACTCCTCTGAATGAAACTGTGGAAAACATTTACTTCACCACTCAACAAGAATTGAAGTATAAACACTCTCCATATAAGAAGGAATCGGAAGATGCGGTTAGGACGGGAAAGTACCGTCGCTTCTATGAGTCTCATGGACATAACATAGAAGAATGTCAGCATTTGTGGGGCCTTATTTAAGAATACATCCGAAAAAAGAAACTCTCCCGCTCAGACCCACGAAGGACCAGGGCTGCTCCGACATGGAAATAACAAAGAAGAAGCAAGCGTGAGCCACTCAAATCAAGAGAAAATAATTATCCATACTACATCAAGGGGCCCGCATTCAGGCGACGGAAGTTGGGACGAGATGGAGAGGTACGGAAAATCTTTGAAGGATGGAAAAGGGCACGTTCATTCCATTAAAGAAGGGCGCCTCGCCAAGCGAAGAGAAAGGTCCAATATAACCTTCACCGATGAGGATTTGGTTGGAAAGCAGTACCAACATACTGATCCCATGGTCATTTCCGCCTGGATCGGCCCAACAGTGGTGTTTCGCATTTTGGTCGATACGGGAAGCTCGGTGAATATATTGTTCAACCATGCCTTAAATAAAACGAAGTTATTAATGAAATATGTATCACCACGCAATAAGCCCCTACACGGATTCACTGGAGAAGCCACAATTCTGCTAGGGCAGTTGGACTTGTTTGTTGAACTAGGAAGTCACCCTTGATGCGTTATCCGAAAGCAAACATTTGTGCTGGTAAACAAACATTCTACTTATAATTCATTTCTGGGTAGACATGCATTATCATATTTTCAGATAGTCTTAGCCCTTTGGTGCTTGAAAATGAATTTCCCTACCGATGGGGAAATGGAAGAAACATACGGCGACCAAGATGCAGTCCGCGGTTGTTATGTGACAGAACTCCGCTAGAACAAAAGGAAGGAAAAGGGTAAAAACATTGAGGTTTCCCTCTGCACCAAAACCACGAAGCATAACAATCAAAGAAGGCCCCTCCTCTCGAGTATATTAGCAACCCGTTTAATGAACTAGATCCAAGGGATAGAGAGGAGGAGGCCAGCATCGAGCCTATGGAACATGTTGCAGTAGATGATCACGATGGCACAAGGCTTTTCAAGATAGGGTCGCAGCTAGACAAAAATCTGAAAATCCAATTGATAGGGTTTTTACGTAGAAATTTGGATGTGTTCGCATGGACCCACGAAGACATGGTGGGAATATCCCTCGAGATAGCTTGTCACTACCTAAACATATACCCAACCAAAATCCAGGTCAAGCAGAAGAAAGGACATGGTGATGGAACACTCGACTGCCCTCAACGAGGAGGTGAAAAATCTACTCGCCAATGGTTTTATTCGCAAGGCTATCTACCCCAAATGGATCTCCACCCTGGTTCTAGTGAAAAAGTCCAATTAGAAATGGTGAACCTGCATCGACTTCTCCAATCTCAATGACGCTTTCCCCCAAAGACCGCTTTCCACTGCCTCGAATAGACCGACTGGTGGACGAAACTGCATGGCATGAATTGTTATCATTTATGGATGCCTACTCAGGGTACAGCCAGATTCCCATGCATATACCAGACTAAGAACATACTAGCTTTACCATAGATTTGGGCCTATATTGCTATAAGGTCATGCCCTTCGGACTTAAGAATGCTGATGCAACCTATCAACGGTTGGTTAATAAGATGTTTGAGCAGCAGATTGGTCATTCCATGGAAGTGTATGTCGATGACATGCTTGTCAAATCAAGAAAAGAAACGGATCATTTTCACCACCTAAATGAATTTTTTTAGATATTGCACAAATACCAAATGAAGATGAATCCATTGAAATGCTCCTTTGGAGTATCCTCGGGAAAATTCTTGGGTTTCATTGTGCACCTCAGAGGGATTGAAGCGAATCCCGAGAAAGTCCAAGCCTTGAAGGACTTCAAAATACCAACCACACAAAAGGAAATGTTGAGTCTAAATGAGAAGGTAGCCGCTCTAAGCAGATTTATATCCCAGTCCATAGAAAAATGTGTCCCATTCTTCGAAGCTTTAAAAAAGGACGAGTGAAAGTTTGAATTGACTGGTCGGCCTTCCAAAGCTTGCTGGAACATAGGCAAAAACCACCTACGCTCTCCACCCTGGTAGATGAAGAAAGCCTCTACTTGTACTTAGCTGTGTTCCCTCATGCATTGAGCGCTATTTTGGTACAAGAAGATGACCATATCCAAAAACCAGTATATCTCATCAGCAAATGGTTTACAAGGGCATAGGCTAGATATCCGAAGATCAAAAAATTGGCCTACTGCTTGCTCATAGCATCCAGGAAATTACGAAACTACTTCCAATCTCATTCCATAAGGGTCATAACAAATCAACCATTGCGCCAGGCCCTATATAAACCAGATACATCAAGGCACCTGCTAAAATGGTGCATCGAGCTAAGCCAGTATGATGTCACCTACCATCCATGCATCGCAATCAAAGGGTAGGCCCTGGATGATTTCATAGCTGAATTCTCCATTCAGAACAAGGATACAACCATCAGAACAGAGGAAACAATCGAGTGGAATATGTTCGTGGATGGAGCATCCAACAAGCTCGACTCGGGGTAGGAATAGTAATTATCGCGCCTCAAGGAAGAAAGTTAAGTTATGCGAGGAGGTAAGAATTCACCGTAACCAATACGACGCTGAACAAGAAGTAGTAATAGCTGGCTTGGAAATCAGTAGGGAAATAGGGATCAAATCAATATGCATACACAGTGAATTATAGCTAATCATAAACCAAATCCTTAGGGAATTCCAGACTCGTGGGCAAAGACTTACTCTTACCTCAACAAGACTGAAACCCTCCTGAATGAGCTAGACTATTTTGTAATCATACATATCCCACGGGAGGAAAATCGAGAAGCGGATGCCCTCGTCAAAGAAGCTAGCATGAGAAACGAGTCGATGCTGGGGGAAACCCCTGTCATGATGCAAGCCACACCAAGCTTCGAATGTCTTCATGTCACGCCCATCAGTAGTAGCGAAGAGACATGGATGACTCCCATCATCAAATACTTACAAGAAGGAATCCTTCCAGCAAATCGCAATGAGATTAGAATAATCCTAAGGAAGGCATCCTGCTACACCATCTAGGAGGGCGTCTTGTATCGTCATGGGTTTTCCAGTCCCCTACTGAAGTGTGTCGCAGGAAACGAAGTGAAAGATATTCACAATAACATACACCAAGGAAGTTGCCATGACCATACTGAAGGTCAAACTCTAGCCAAAAAGCTCCTATGCTATGGGTACTTTTGGCCCACACTAAACAAAGATGCAACCGAGTTTGCTAGAAAACGCGGAAAGTGACAAAGATTAGCCAAAATCCCAAGATTGCCACCTACTAGTCTAAACCAGGTGGTTAGTCCTTGGCTCTTCGCCATCTGGGTGATTGACCTAATCGGGGAACTCCCCATGGGTCGGGAGGAGCAAAATACGCCATAGTGGCAGTGGATTACTTCACCAAATGTGTAACGATCGGATATTTTCAACCATTCGCATCCACACATACCGGACTTGAGTTGCTCAAAATATCAGATTTTTAATTTATATTTAGCAAAACTCAGCATATATAGTAAATAAAATAATCACAGAATCACAGACACAGAGTAATATAATAATAATGCCGCGGAATAGATAAATAGTAGTTCATGAAGCTATTATATAAACATCAGAGTTAGAAAGAAAATACAGTAGAATATCTCAAATATAGTGAAGTTTCTAATACAACTGATGACCTCTCTGAAAAAATCAACTGGAAAAGCTGAAAGCTGAATCGATAGTTGGATCTCCAAGCCAAGCTCCAAACTCCAAAGGTGAGACTCAAATGCTGGATCAGTCAGTCTGACCCAAGCGTAAAGCAAACACAAAACACTAGAGTCAGGATTAACATCCTTATATCAATAAATCCAACTCAAGTGAAATATCAACTGAAATACAATTAACTTAAAGGATCTTTGGGATACTCATCCTCTAAGGATCCGTGGAACTATCTACCATGTAGAAATATATGTTATTAACAATCAAACGTTGTTATAACACCGTGGTCATTTCGAAATACACACACACACACACACTCTTTAAAAACAAAATATCATTTCCATTTCAAATATATCTATTACCAAAATATAACACTTCAAAGTTACAAACCTTTCGAAACCAAAAACAGTTTGAAATCATAATTCTTGGAAAACCATAACTTTGGAATCATAACTTCAACCACTTAAACAGTTTAATAATAGTATATAAAATAAAATAGTTTATAAAATAAAATAATTTATATCAAATAGTTTATATTAAAAATAGTTTTATATTAAAATAGTAATTTATATTAAGTAATTTACAAAGTACAATATTTATAATTTCCTCAAATTTCACAAATCAACTCAAATTCTAAATTCAAATTTTATTCAGTCTAAATTTATCAATTTCAATTCAGTTTCTAAATAAACAAACTCAAATTATACCGATTTCAAATACAAATTTGAACCACAAAATAAGCCATTTAAATTTCAATATATTTCAAAGCTTTAAATATTCAACACAAAACTAAATTTAACAGTTTCATATAAATCTTGATTTAACTTCATTATTATTTGGTCTTGAAATATTCACTTAATAAATTCAACATTATTTAAATAACCTTAAATTACATTTTACTAAATATTTCCTTCAATTTATTTAAACGTGAAATATTCATTAAATTTCTTAAATTAAAATCAAGTTATAAAATATTATCTTTAAATTCCAATTTCAATAATTTTAAATCGGTTTAATTAGATAAAATTCTTAATTAAATACAATTTCAAATAAATTCAAATCTATCTTCCCATCCTTATCTTATTCGAATTATTACAAAAACCTACTTTTTTGAAATATAAATTTTAATAAGAAACATATTATATATTAATTAAATAAATCTTAATTAAATTAAATATTATTGTTAAATCTATAAAAAAATATCATATATATATAATATTTTAAGAATCAATATTTATTAAAACCATATATCTCTTTCCCAAACCATAGAAATCATTTTCAAAATATTTATATATAGACTAAGGTTGTCTGTATAAAATTTTCTATCCTATGGTCAAGTGATACAGATATTTATCATTTCAATCCGTAACTTAAATATATACGGGTATACATCAATTCAACCTGCAATCCCAAATTCAATTCACATGAAAATCGCTTGGGTTTATCATTTCAACCCATAACGATTTTCTCCTATTCTACAGATCGTTCGGGTATGTATCATTTCAACCGATAGGGAATTCTAAACTAACATGGAACTTGCAGAGCGATAACAGATATGATAATAATAATAATAGGCATATATCATCAATAACAATATAATATAAACAACAGGATGTGCTGTCATATCCCATAGCTGAACAGTTTCATATAAATGCATATATAACAATTTAATTAACTAACAGCAGCATATTTCAATTGTCGTTTCAATTAAAATCAAATTTAATGAATATAAGAACGTTAATTGTGAGTGATTGCTCACCTTTCGAGGCAAGAGACGAACGGGAATCGGATGAGTTACAAATGCAAACATGAATTTCAAATCAAAGCAAGGTTGGCACGAATTAGATGGGCAAAGCTGATAATAGAGAATTGATAAAGCGAATCAGAACCAACTATATAACAACATATATAAGCAACACACGCATCAAAATCCCTGACCTATATATATACATATATATACATACATACATATATATATATAGATCCGACAGAATATACATATATAAACCTTATAACTTAATATACTTTAAAATATAACTGACACATATATTATTAAACATACAACATATGCTTAAAATATTAACAGACTTTGGAAACCAGATTTATAAGTTATATGTAATAAAATTTGAAAACCTATATATACTACTATTATATATATAAATAAATAGTGCTTTACAACATATCTTATGGAACAGTTGTTAGTGGAGAAGTACAACCGCGTATAATATATGCTTTCATTTATATATATTTATATTAAACCCATAAATGTATGTACGTATTGACTCAGTATATTTATATTAAGTAATTTATAAAGTACAATATTTATAATTTCCTCAAATTTCATAAATCAGTTCAAATCAACTCGAATTCTAAATTCAAATTTTATTCAATCTCAATTTACCAATTTCAATTCAATTCAGTTTCTAAATAAACAAATTCAAATTATACCGATTTTAAATAAAGATTTGAACCATAAAATAAGCCACTTAAGTTTCAATATATTTCAAAGCTTTAAATATTCAACATTTTGAAAATTAAATTTAACAGTTTCATATAGATCTTGATTTAACTTCGTTATTATTTAATCTTGAAATATTCACTTAATAAATTCAATATTACTTAAATAACCTTAAATTACTAAATATTTCCTTCAATTTATTTAAACGTGAAATGTTCATTAAATTTCTTAAATCAAAATCAAGTTATAAAATTTTACCTTTAAATTCCAATTTCACTAGTTTTAAATCGAATTAATTAAATAAAATTCTTAATTAAATACAATTTCAAATAAATTCAAATCTTTCTTCCCAACCTTAACTTATTCGAATCATTACAAAAACCTATTTTTCTTTTATTTTTTTGAAATATAAATTTTAATAAATGCTTAAACTTATTATATATTAATTAAATCAATCTTAATTAAATTAAATATTATTATTAAATCTATAAATAAAATATCATCTATATATAATATTTTAAGAATCAATATTTATTAAAACCATATATTTCTTTCCAAAACCATAGAAATTAATTTCAAAATATTTATATATTGACCACGGTGTCTGTATAAAATTTTCTGTCCTATGGTCAAGTGATATGGATATTTATTATTTCAATCCGTACTTTAAATATATACGGGTATATATCATTTCAACCCGCAATCCAAAATTCAATTCAAATGAAAATCGCTTGGGTTTATCATTTCAACCCATAACGATTTTCTCCTATTCTACAGATCGTTCGGGTATGTATCATTTCAACCCATAGAGAATTCTAAACTAACAGGGAACTTGCAGAGTGATAACAGATGTGTTAATAATAATAATAGGCATATATCATCAATAACAATATAATATAAACAACATGACATGTTGTCATATCCCACAGGTGAACAGTTTCATATAATTGCATATATAACAATTTAATTAACTAACAGTAGCATATTTCAATTGACGTTTCATTTGAAATCAAATTTAATAAATATAAGAACGTTAATCGTGACTGAATGCTCACCTTTCGAGGCTAGAGATGAACCGGAATTAGATGAGTTACGAATCCAAGCACGAATTTCAAATCAAAGCAAGATTGGCACGAATTAGATGGACAAAGCTGATAATAGGGAATTGATCAAGCGAATCAGAACCAACTATATAACAACATATATAAGCAACACACGCATCAAAATCTCTGACCTATATATATAGAGATCCGACAGAATATACATATATAAACCTTATAACTTAATATGCTTTAAAATATAAATGACGTATATATTATTAAACATACAACATATGCTTAAATATTAACAAACTTTGGAAACTAGATTTATAACTTATATGTAATAAAATTTGGAAACCTATATATACGACTATTATATATATAAAATAAATAATGCTTTACAACATACCCTATGGAACAATTGTTAGTAGAGAAGTACAACCACATATAATATTTGCTTTCATTTATATATATTTATATTAAACCCATAAGTGTATATATGTATTGATTTAGTATATCAGTAAATTATATTATATATATATACTTCTTAAAGCAAAAACCAAAACACATATATGACCATATACACTTCAACGTATATACGCATATACCTTACTGTGGAAACTGAAACTTGATAAAAATATCTACTTTAAACTCATAATATACTTCATTCAAACTAGTATACTGTAACACATATTTTTAAGGTAAAAATCTAGATATAATTTAATATCAATATTCTTAAAATCAACATTCATTATAAAGTCAATATAAAAAAAATTATTATTATAAAGCTTAAACAGTAACAGATTATGTTTTTTCTTATATCATATTGTAAGTACAATATACAGCAACACATCTATATATATACAATTTAATATAATATAAAATATTTGTATCTATAATACCTTTATATATTTTAAAGCAAGAAGAAGAAGGAGACTGGCACAGGGACAGGCGAGCACGGGTTGAGGCCGAGGTGGATGGCAGCCATGCTGTGAATGGCTGTTGGTGCTGGGGTGCTGCAAACGACAAAGCTACGGCCGGAGGAAGGGTGGGAGTGAGGCGGAAGCGGAGGTGGACAGTAGACAAAGCAGGGTCGATCATAGGGGAAGAGCTAGGTGGTAAGGATGGCCGATTTGCAAGGAGTAGGGCGAAGTGGCTGAGGAGATGCTTGCAGATTTGGGTTGCTATCCGGTGCGGTTGTAGGGGTTGTCAAGAAGAACAGAGGGGTGAGGGAGACAGTGGCGAGGAGATGCAAGAAAGAAAGGAAGAGGGAGGAGTGAGTTTCACATGAAAATGGAGATGCAGACACAAGTTTTCTTTCTTTAGTAAAAGCAAGGCAGAGAGGAAAGAAAAATGGATAAATATAGAAAACGAACAACAATATTGAAACGAATGGATCGTTATGAGTTAGTCAACAATTTAACTCAGGAATTAATAAAGCAACGGTGGACAAATCAAAGGAAAACTGATTTGAATTTCAAGTGGTGGGATGGTGAAAGTCAAAAGGCTGAATTCTAGCAATTAATAACAATAAATGTTCATTCGTTTCCGCCTATAGGAGTGGACAGAGAAACCAAAGATTTTAGAACGATACGGTTATCCTTTTCACGGATTTCGCTGCGTACCGGACTTCAAAATATAGAAATAAATATACCGTAGAGATCAGCGAAACGAGAAGATCAAATAGATATACAGATACCAGTGGTTATAAAACTCGAATTTTCGCTACCGAAAATGCAGCTAAAACGCAGAAAATAAGATCGACGGAGCTATAACAATCAAAATTTGGTGAAACGAAATATGACATCTCACTCAGAAGATGATTTACAAATTTTCTGTAGAAAAATATCTGGATTTGGAATACATTTTATTATCATCAGTTGTTAACTGATTTGAATTGAAATAAAATTACACAAGAAAATTTACTTTCATATTTTCTGATGAAAATTTACCATTTGTTATGTTTAAACAGACGTATTTCAAATATTAAATTTTTATTTCCAAATGCTATTATTAAAATTTCAAAAAAATTAGTTAATTTCGTTATTAAAACCAATTAAAATTTACGAGTCGTTACACTCTTCCCCACTCAAAAATTTTCGTCCCTGAAAAGGAAGATGGTAGGAGAACAGAAATAACCAGAAAGAAAAATAGATTGAAAGACATGGATAAACAAAAAATTTAAAACCATAAAAATTTTAATTGAAATATTATTTGAAAACTTCATTTGAAGTTCAATTGTCTTTAATACTTCAAAACTTTTCAAACACCCATTTGTAAAATTTCTTACTTCCTTTATAAATACCATTTATATGTTTAAATAACACCTTTATAAATATATGAAAACTATTTGAAAACAATTATTTACATCATTACTTATATTTATAAAGAAGTATTGAAAACATTAAATCCATGATTCATAAATTTACTAATTTATCTCAAGATGCCTTTCAAACATTATTAATAAACCAATAATCATTTTCTTTAAATATGTTTTATTTAATTATTAACTTCTAAAATATTTATAACACTAATAATTTTCTATTAAACCATGTAGTATGTAAATAAACAATATTTTAAAAGGATATATTCAAAAATGAAAAGAAGGTAGATTCGAAAAAACAGAATATAGGTGAATAAATAAATCTTAGCAGATAAGGTAGATTCAAAAGAATAGTATCGGACATGAATAATTAATTTGAACCATAAGAATTTCAATTTCAAATATTAATACAGAATTTCTTTGTTGGAAATACTTTTATATCGAAACAAATTTTCCTTTCAAAATACTTTTATAATTTAATGTCTTAACAGGTTTATCCTCGTTCTTGCAGACTCTGGCCATGCGTTGATCAGACGCAAAGCTAGAATTCTTCAAGTACTTAGTAGACCTGTTTCAACACCCAGTGAAAATACTCGAAAAACCTTCAAAATTGATATGGAAAATACAATCCAAACAAATCAACCGAATGGAATCATGTATTGCAGATATACAATGGTTACGCCTGGATCCCCCAGGAAACATCCGTACCTTTTAAGCAATCACTGCCTTGCGAATTTCGCCATGACAACAAAAAACCGTAGACCGCGGATACACAATGGTTACGCCTGGATCACCCAGGAAACATCCGTACCCTTTAAGCAATCTCTGCCTTGCGGATTACGCTGCTAACACGACCATAGATCGTAGATACACAATGGTTATGCCTGGATCCCCCATGAAACATCTGTACCATTTAAGCAATCACTGCCTTGCGAATTACACTATGCAGTTGAGTTTGGTAAGACCATGGGTAACGCCATGGAATTCGAAGGACACTCGAGTATCATATCCGAAAAACCCGAATCAGAGAGAATAATATCGATAGAATGAATCCCCAATGTGGCCACGAAGGGGATATCAAGCAGAAGGCACTTTCCGTATCTTTACTTCGAAAATATGTATCATATAGTACTTTTTGAAACCAATTTCAAATATCATACTTGTATAAAGCCCATTATATATAAGATTTCATTTTCAAATCAAATACTTTCCAAAACCAAAAGTATATCAAATCACACTTATATAGACTTCGATTATATAAGATCTTCGCTTTCCAAATTGAGTACCTTTCCAAATCAATAGATTTCGAATCAAATTCATACTTATACAAATTAATTTTATATAAGTTCGATAACCCCCAAATCAAGTATTTAGTAAAAAAAGGTTCTCAATTTCAATTTGTTTCAATATTAGTTCGGTTTCAAAATCATATACGATTTCTCCAAATTATTTATTTCAAATTATATATCTTAAATTTCAAAGTTTCCAAAATAATAGGTTTAGAAAATAATCCTAGTTTCCAAATCGACATAATTTAGGTCAAACAAATTCATTACCAAATCATCATATAAACACTGGGTTTTTAAATTCCACTCTATTTTCAAAACCAAATATTATTCTCGAAATCAATTATACCCAAACATGATTACCAAGTTTATAACCATCCCTTTAAAACCTTTAAACTATTTATTTCTATTTGAAAGATCCAATTTACCTTTTGAAAATTATTATTATTATTATTATTATATATATATATATATAGTTTTATTAAAGATATTATTAAGTAAAAACTAAATTTTATTCAAAACATTTCAAAACTAAATTCCACATTAGTATAATTCAAAATAGTCTTATTCATTTACTTAACAAAACAGTTTCAAAATTATTTAAATCATATTACTTCATACTTAAACATACAAAACTAAACTTATATACTTTATCAAATAATTTATATCTTCCAAAATTACTTAGCTTTGAAAATTAAACCTCGATTTGGAGGTGTTCGAACATTCAAAATAGTAGGAGAAATCAAATTCAAATCCAAGAGTTGGAAATCAGCCACCAAACAGTAAACCAATTTCAATGGATAGGGTTAAATTCGAAATTCGAGGACTGAACACCGGGCTCACTTCAAATTGTTTCAAATATATATACATATATCTTTCGAATATCAAATCATACTTTAGAATTTGAAATCAAAATTGGTTTCACAAAATCAATCGCATTGCAAAGTTACTAAAGTGGCCGATCCTCCACTCTGAAACTCGAAAATCAATGTCGATGATGCGTGCACTCATCACCGAAATTATTCTCCAGCGACATAAGTGAGTTCTGAACTTCTATTTTCTTGAAAACTTCTTTAATATTTCTTTGAAATCATTGTAACTCATTTGAAGTCATGCGAAACATTTCTTATGGAAAATACTTTCAAACCGTATTATTATATATTTTCAAAATCTTAAACCAATTTCAAAATACTGGAGTTCAATTTCTCAAATTTTAAATTCAAAACCCTTCAGTTATAAATCCATATAAATCATTTTCTTATAAAATTTTCAAAATTTCAAATTCTTTCGAAGCTACAAAATCCTCGTTTAAAAAGGTATATAATCCTTATCGAAAACATTTTCACTTTTATATATAAAATATATCACACTTATCAAAATAATAATTTCAATATATAAAACAATTTCTAAAATACAAACAAACACGATTTTTCAAAGGATGATTCAAGGATGGATTTTAAAACAAAGATAGAGATTCAAATTAGAGGGACTCTAATCAAATAGAATTTTGATTTGAAGATAGCTCGAACAAAGATGATATAATTAAATTACTAAATACAAGATGGATATACTTATATAAATCGTGGGCGATCTTAACCGGGTCAACCGTGACCTCAGGAATATAATCTATGCGGAATTCTATGGCAATTCGACATTCGATCACCAGAGATAGAATTCGGACATAGCAAGAGATAGCAGCATCTAAACCGAGAGTATAAAAATTTCCAGTGAATCAACTCCAATTGTAAAGGAGTTTCACCCCTTTACAAATCATTCAATGGAGCCGTGGGATACTCCAGTATGAAGAAAATATGAATAAGAAGAGGAAGGAATGAATTTTGGAACCAAAGAGAACGGTCCAAAGTTCAAAGGAACCTGAATCAAAGAGGAAGAGATTCAAACACGAATGAAAGTAATTCTATAATTAAATCTACTACATATGCTAAGTTTGGGCTAAAACCATAGCTCTGATACCAACTGTAACGACCCGATATTTTCAATCATTCGCATCCACACATGCCGGACTTGAATTGCTCAAAATATCATATTGTTAATTTATATTTAGCAAAACTCAGCATATAGAGTAAATAAAATAATCACAGAATCGTTGATATAGAGTAATATAATAATAATGCAGTGGAATGGATAAATAGTAGTTCATGATGCTACTATATAAACATCAGAGTTAGAAAGAATATACAGCAGAATATCTCAAATACAGTGAAGTCTCCAATACAACTGATGACCTCTCTGAATAAATAAACTGGAAAAGCTGAAACTGAATCGATAGTTGGATCTCCAAGCGAAACTCCAAACTCCAAAGGTGGGTCTCAAATTCTGTTTCACTCAGTCTGACCCGAGCGTAAAACAAACACAAAACACTCGAGTTTGGACTAACATTCTTATATCAATAAATCCAAATCAAGTGAAATATCAACTGAAATACAACTAACTTAAAGGATGTTTGGGATACCCATCCTCTAAGGATCGGTAGAACTATCTACCATGTTGAAATATATGTTATTAGCAATTAAACAACATTATAACACCGCGGTCATTTCAAAATATATATACTTCAAAACCAAAATATCATTTCCATTTCAAATATATCTGTTTCCAAAATATAACACTTCAAACTTACAACCCTTTCGAAACAAAAACACTTTGAAATCATAATTCTTGGCAAACCATAACTATGAAATTATATCTTCCACCAATTAAACAGTTTAATAATAGTATATAAAATAAAATAGTTTATAAAATAAAATAATTTATATCAAAGTAGTTTATATTAAAAATAGTTTTATATTAAAATAGTATATTTATATTAAGTAATTTATAAAGTACAATATTTATAATTTCCTCAAATTTCACAAATCAATTCAAATCAACTCGAATTCTAAATTCGAATTTTATTCAATCTCAATTTACCAATTTCAATTCAATTCAGTTTCTAAATAAACAAATTAATATTATACTGATTTCATATATAGATTTGAACCATAAAATAAGCCACTTAAATTTCAATATATTTCAAAGCTTTAAATATTCAACATTTTCAAAATTAAATTTAACAGTTTCATATAGATCTTGATTTAACTTCATTATTATTTAATCTTGAAATATTCACTTAATAAATTTAATATTACTCAAATATAAATTACGTTTTACTAAATATTTCCTTCAGTTTATTTAAACGTGAAATATTCATTAAATTTCTTAAATCAAAATCAAGTTATAAAATTATATCTTTAAATTCCAATTTCAATAGTTTTAAATCGATTTAATTAAATAAAATTCTTAATTAAATACAATTTCAAATAAATTCAAATCTATCTTCCCAACCTTAACTTATTCGAATTATTACAAAAACCTATTTTTCTTTTATTTTTTTGAAATATAAATTTTAATAAATGCTTAAACTTATTATATATTAATTAAATCAATCTTAATTATATTAAATATTATTATTAAATCTATAAATAAAATATCATCTATATATAATATTTTAAGAATCAATATTTATTAAAACCATATATTTCTTTCAAAACCATAGAAATTAATTTCAAAATATTTATAAATAGACCACGGTATCTGTATAAAATTTTCTGTCCTATGGTCAAGTGATATGGATATTTATTATTTCAATTCGTAATTTAAATATATACGGGTATATATCATTTCAACCCGCAATCCAAAATTCAATTCAAATGAAAATCGCTTGGGTTTATCATTTCAACCCATAATGATTTTCTTCTAATCTACAGATCGTTCGGGTATGTATCGTTTCAACCCATAGAGAATTCTAAACTAACAGGGAACTTGCAGAGTGATAACAAATGTGATGATAATAATAATAATAATAGGCATATATCATCAATAACAATATAATATAAACAACATGATATGGTGTCATATCCCACAGGTGAACAATTTCATATAAATGCATATATAACAATTTAATTAACTAACAGTAGCATATTTCAATTGACGTTTCATTTGATATCGAATTTAATAAATATAAGAACGTTAATCGTGACTGATTGCTCACCTTTCGAGGCTAGAGATGAATCGGAATTAGATGAGTTACGAATCCAAGCACGAATTTCAAATAAAAGCAAGATTGGCACGAATTAGATGGACAAAGCTGATAATAGGGAATTGATAAAGCGAATCAGAACCAACTATATAACAGCATATATAAGCAACACATGCATCAAAATCCCTGACCTATATATATATATATGTATATATATATAAATATAGAGAGAGAGATCCGACAGAATATACATATATAAACCTTATAACTTAATATACTTTAAAATATAACTGACATATATTATTAAACATCCAACATATGCTTAAATATTAACAAACTTTGGAAACTAGATTTATAACTTATATGTAATAAAATTTGTAAACCTATATATACTACTATTATATATATAAAATAAATAATGCTTTACAACATACCCTATGGAACAATTGTTAGTAGAGAAGTACAACCGCATATAATATGTGCTTTCATTTATGTATATTTATATTAAACCCATAATTGTGTATATGTATTGATTAAGTATATCAGTAAATTATATTATATATATACTTCTTAAAGCAAAAACCAAAACACATATATGACCTTATACACATCAACGTGTATATGCATATACCTTACTGTGAAAACTGAAACTTGATAAAAATATCTACTTTAAACTCATAATATACTTCATTCAAACTAGTATACTGTAACACATATTTTTAAGGTAAAAATCTAGATATAATTTAATATCAATATTCTTAAAATCAACATTCATTATAAAGTCAATATAAAAAAATTATTATTATAAAGCTTAAACAGTAACAGAATATATTTTTTCTTATATCATATTGTAAGTACAATATACAGCAACACATCTATATATACACAATTTAATATAATATAAAATATTTATATCTATAATACCTTTATATATTTTAAAGCAAGAAGAAGAAGGAGACTAACACAGGGACAGGCGAGCACGGGTTGAGGCCGAGGTGGAGGCCACCTATGCCGTGAATGGCTGTTGGTGCTGGGGTGCTGCAAACGGCAAAGCTACGGCCGGAGGAAGGGTGGGAGTGAGGCAGAAGCGGAGGTGGACGGTAGACAAAGCAGAGTCGATCATAGGGAAAGAGCTAGGTGGTAAGGACGGCCGATTTGCAAGGAGTAGGGCGAAGTGGCTGAGGAGATGCTTGCAGATTTGGGTTGCTATTGGGTGCGGTTGTAGGGGCTGTCAAGAAGAACAGAGGGATGATGGAGAGAGTGGCGAGGAGATGCAAGAAAGAAAGGAAGAGGGAGGAGTGAGTTTTACGTGAAAATGGAGATGCAGACACAAGTTTTCTTTCTTTAGTAAAAGCAAGGTGGAAAGGAAAGAAAAATGGATAAATATAGAAAACGAACAACAATTTTGAAACTAATGGATCGTTATGAGTCAGCCAACAATTTAACTCAGGAATTAATAAAGCAACGATAGGCAAATCAAAGGAAAACCGATTTGAATTTCAAGTGGTGGGATGGTGAAAGTCAAAAGGCTGAATTCTAGCAATTAATAACAATAAATGTTCCTTCGTTTCGGCCTACAAACTATGGAGTGGACAGAGAAACCAAATTTTTTTAGAATGATACGGTAATCCGTTTTATGGATTTCGTTGCGTATCGGACTTCAAAATATAGAAATCATTATACCGTAGAAATCAGCATGACGAGGCAATCAAAATAATATACAGATATCAGTGGTACGATTGAATTATAAAATTTGAAATTTCACTCCCGAAAATGCAGCTAAAACGCAGAAAATAAGATCGACGGAGCTATAACAGTCAAAATTTGACGAAACGAAATATGACGTCTCACTCAGAAGATGATTTACAAATTTTCTGTAGAAAATATTTAGATTTGAAAAACATTTTATTATCATCAATTATTAACTGATTTGAATAGAAATAAAATTACACAAGAAAAATTACTTTCATATTTTCTGATGAAAATTTACCATTTGCTATGTTTAAACAAATATATTCCAAATATTAAATTTTTATTTCCAAATATTATTATTAAAATTTCATAAAACTCAGTTAATTTCGTTATTGAAACCAATTAAAATTTATGGGTCGTTGCAAAATGGGTGGAAGCGGAACCTTTGAACAACATTTCATCTACCAAATCGATAATTTTTCTAATATGTAACGTCCTGTGCAGGTATGGGGTGCCACAGAAAATCATATCGGGCAATGAAGTCCAATTCGACAGCAACGGATTTTCCAATTAGTGCCATGAACACGGATTGCCCAAAGCTTTTCATCTGTGGCATATCCACAGGCAAACAGATAAGTCGAAGCAGTGAACAAGGTTTTGAAAACACTGATCAAGAAGAAACTGGAAAAATCCAAGGGGCATGGGTCAACGAATTGCCTACGACTTTGTGGGCCTATTGAACTTCTTATAAAACTACGATAGGGCACACTGTATTCGCACTGGCATATGGAGCCGAAGCCATCCTCCCTGTCGAAACAGTTGTCCCCTTGCATCGAAGAATACACTATAATTCGAAAGAAAATGAGGAGCTGTTAAATTTATCACTCGACCTGATCGAGGAGAAGAGAAAAGATGCCGCTCTCAAAGCAGCCGCTCATAGACAGAAAGTGGCGAGGCAATACAATTCCTAGGTGAAGCCTCGAATACTACAAGAAGGAGACTTGGTTCTCAAACGAGTCTTTCCACAACCTGGGGCATTAGATCAAAGGTGGGAAGGATCATTTGTTGTTCATAAAGACCTTAACAATGAAGCTTACATCTTGTCAACGGTAGATGGAGAGGTGTTTGGGAAAGTAAGGAATCTCCAACACCTCCGCCGCTACTTCTCTTGAGCCGTAATGAAACATGTACTAAAGCAATAAAAGAAAGATAGTGGATGTAGACGTATTTTGGCCAAACCACTATAAAAATCTGGTGTCTTGTATTACTTACCTTATTTAAAATGTTCTTCCGTTTAACTATTTTATCTGATGACCATTCCTACTGCGAGCAATCGCAGACTCTCATCGACAGCATTGAAAGTAAGATAGCCACGATAAAGGGCACGAAACATGCCTTGAAAATTCACTACAACGATCGGCGCCCCTAAGCCAGCAATAATGAATCGATCATAAGCCATGAATGGGGCACAAATTATAGCCTAGGCAGTTCATCATTAACGTTTGGCTTGCCGCCAATTGTGAATCGATTATAAACCCCACGATTAAGGCATGGCTGTAACCATGGGTAGTTCGCACTTGACTATCAGTATTACACACGCTAGTAACGATAAATCGAATAATACTCACGACAAGGGCATTAGCCCGCGTTATCATTCGCGATCGACCTTGAATAAGACAATGCTTTTATGGTTCTTTATGTCTCTAAACGCTATAACGATTAACTAAGTCGTAAACAGTTCACAAATAGACAGAGCAGACTATAAAAAGCACGCATCAAAAAAGTCATCCCCGATAAACACATAAAAAAAGTTGAATAGTACAATGTTAAATTTTTATCGTACAAAATTTATCGCTTATATTTATATACATATCCAAAAATGCAGCCAGAAAAGGAAAAAGGAAATCTCCTTGACTAAGAAGGAGGGATGCCCTTGCCGCTCGGTCCGCTACCTCCAGCCATGTCCTTCGAGAACTCTGATTTCCCGAGAGACTCGCCTTCCTTTCGCGAAGGCCCAACTTGCCCCGAAGACATCCCTGCATGAGGCAAGTAAAAATAATTATAAGTTTTGCAATTCAGAATAGGTAAAGGCAGAGCTAAAGTAAAAAGACGAGATACATGCGGCAACGTGACTTGGATCACCGAACTCCTCGAGATCCGATCCGTGCTCATCATCCTCATCCTCATCCAGCACCTATACCCCTTGGCGGTAGCTATAGTCTCCTCCACTGTGAACTGGCTGTTCACCATCTTAACGTCATACACAACCCCTTCTTCCTACCCAAATGCAGCCTTAGTCTCCTCGGTAAGTCGAGCATGGATCCCGGCCATCACCCGAGCTTAGTCATCCATCCACTAAAGGTTCATGTGTTTCCAGAACATAAAGTAAGTATCCTACAGCATCTGGTTGACCGTGTCGCAAAAATCGCTGGATTTATCGACTTCGGTCTGGAGGGCCACCACCTTATTCATGTATTGCTCCTTATCTCTCCTCAACTGAGCATGTTCCATCTTCAACTTATCGATCTCAGGTTGATATGAGTCCTTCTCCTTTTGCCACTTGCCCCGAGACTCCTTCAGCTCTACTAGGGCATCTTTGGATTTCTTCACTTTGCCCTTAAGGGAGCGGATTCGCTCCAGATCTTTCTGCCAAGCCTCATCCATTGAACTGATAGCCATGTCAATCTACATCTTACATAGGTCGGCAGTCTCTTTCCTTGCCTCTTCCTTGGCCTTCGTTATCTCGAAGGCACGAGATGCTTCGACTTCCTCTAACTTAGCCTCTTTCTCCCCGAGCGCCTTGCTAAGTTCCTCTTTCTCTAGATGCAAACGCACATTGGCACTCCAAACTTCTTCATTAGTTTTGACCAAACGGGACTGATAATTAACTATATTTCTGGTCTCATATGTAATCTGGACCATCTTCATTGTCAAATTAGCAAAATTAAGAGTTTTCTCTTCATCCAGGATCCGGACCAAGGGATTTCGAGGTAAGGAACTCGGTGTCAGGATCCGCTACACGACAACCCGCATAGTTGGGATTTATATCAGGATGACTCTTAAAAGGATTCTGCGTGGGCTGTTGATAATTCGAGAAAAAAGAATCCACATTTCCTCTCCCAACTCATCCAGCACTTCATGCACTTCAAAACCCATCGAATAGTGGCGACGATGGCGGGAGAAAGTTTGGGAGCCAGGGAGGTGGCTTCCTTCCCCTAGGACCTCATATGTTTCAGGGACAACTCACGGCTCCCCTCTTATCCCGGCCTGTCAGGGTCTACCAAATATTCTTTGCATAGTTTTTTCCTCTTAAAAACTCACCTTGGAAGAAACGGAAGTCATTTTCATCCGTTTGAACTGCTCAAGCCGCTTGGAGACTTCATTCCTCTTTGGGTTTCCCCTCTTCCCTAAAATACGGGCAATAATGTTAGACCCAAGAAAGCGAGAAAGCATAAAAAATACGAAACTCTTAAGACACTAAGGCATAGCAAGCTAATACAAACCCTCAGGGTAGACTGGATCATATGGTCGGGGCAGGGTCTCCCTCAAATAAGGAATAACCAGGGACGGGACTCCACTCGAAGGAAGGACAACACACGGTGACCAGACTTCATTGGATTGAGGAGCAGGATGAGGCTGGGACTCGTAAAAAAACAAAAAAAATTCAAGAAGTATCTCAAAATCCGTAGAGTAATCTTGTACACGGACTGTCCCAGGCCGACCAAGTTGTAGAATCAGAGGGCTACATCACGGAGTAGGAACGAGGCTTCTTGCTTCGCCTTCGGGATAGCCAATATTTCCCTGGTCATTTTTTAAGTCGTCATCCTCCGCCGCCTTTACACAACCTGAAAATTATGGAGGAACAAGAGGCCAGGTCGATAGAAAGTTTAGAAAAGGATAATACAATAACTTATAGCCCAAAGTAAAAGCATGTTGGGCCACGGTATCATCATGTATAAAGAAATATTCCTTCTTGAACATATTAAACTTAGAGTATAAATCTAGGACGGATTTAAATTTGCGGGCGGACTCTAAACTAATAAAAGAACCCCCTTCCGATAACTTCTTACGTTATACAGATATCTGATCTCTCTATGGGTGGAGGGTCTCCGATCCCGCTTCATGAATATCAGGTATAAACATGTCAGGATAGCATAATAGTTCGGCTGAAGTTGCATGGAGCGACCTTCAAATAGATCATGAAGCTAGCAATCCAGTTGGCAAGTTAAAGGATCACGCCGCACATGCAATGATACTTGCTATATGCCATATACCCGTTTGGAGAAAAGCATGCTCTATCGTCTGGACCGGGCAATAAAATGTCTCGGCGAACTATCCCAAATGAAGTAGCTATAGAGTTCAGCTCCACTATCATTAGCACGTTGGGATAACACTCCGAAGGCCTAACCAGTGGTTGATTAGGAGCATAGCCTTCGATTAAAAAAGTAAGTAAAACAGGGTTGCTTGGGAGGATTAATTGGAGCATCATAAGAAGTGGGACCAGCCCCGGTCGGCTGTGAAGCCATAAACTTGGAACGGAGCTCGCGACCAGAAGACGTATTCCTGTGCAAGAAAATAAAAGTCAAGCGAAGGCCTAAATCATAAATAGAAGTTAAAACATGCATGGGAATCTCCTATCATCTAGCCCAATTAAATCCATACCCCCAGCATAGCCATCTCGTGGAAGACCTGCTTTTGGCTCGGCATGCCTATAAAAAATGCGCTCGGCAAATTTGGCCCGACAAATTTGGCCCGCATTATCCTATGCCGAATGCCGAACCAAAATTGCCATACACCAACTGCCGAATTAAAGCATACCCTCCTACGACCTTGGCTAGACAATATCTATTCTCAGTTTCGACAAAAAACAAGAATACTGCCACTAGTGCCTCTGCCAATAGCAACTCAGTTAACCGGTCAAGCAATGGATCAAACACCCGATGGGCAGGTGGTTATTTACACACCCATTCCCAACACGAATTTCCAAATACCTCGACTATCACTAGAAGGATGAAGAGCATCCAAACATCATGATCCTTCGGCGCTTGTTCAAACGAGATACCTCTTCGCCAATTCGAGACCGAAGCCACCCATCCTCACATCAAAACCCTAAAACGTTATAACCAGTAATCGAGTTAAGAGAAGCTTACCTCAAGCTATAACGGTGCAAGAATAGCCAAATTCGAACAAGGAAAAAAAGCTCAAATTAGTTGCAGTCAACCTAGTTGAATTGAAGAAATTTGATTGAGAAAATAGAAGCAACAGAGTGAAGGGAAGAAGGTTTATTTAAAGGAAAAAGAGGGGAAGACGAATGGTCACCAATTTCATTCGGTGGTGGAAGCTCAATGCCGAAGCGAAAACAAAGCATGCTGTGTAGTTACACAACAAACTTTGGGAGGCAAGTGTTGGCTCGATTTTCTGGCAAACGAAGAAAGAATGAAGCAAAGATAAGCAGGGGTATAGGGGATATAATTATCGAGCCAAACATATGGTCGACATGCCGGACCAGATGTTTGGTCTGGTGGTATACCAACCGAGTATATGGTTCGGCATCCTCAGATATGCCTGACCAAATATTTGGTTCGGCATCTCCTCATATATCGCACCAAATATTTGGTTCGACATCTTCTAATATGCCAGACCAAATATCTGGTCCGGGACGACACATCCATTACCGGACTAAACATTTGGCCCGGTACACAAACATGCCGGATCAAATGTTTGATCCGACAAATGTACTCCGGAGCAGAATCGTCGAACCAAGCCAAAGAAGGACAACCGGTCCTGGCAAGCTTCCTGACCCAAATGTCGATCCAACTGTCCCCGACCCAAATGCCGAACCAAAATCAGAAAGCTATAACTTCTCCTCCACACTTCACAACTCTTCACTATAAATACGGGAGCTTCTCAACAACAATAGAGACGTATTTTTGGAGAAAAAAAGAGAAAACTCTACTGAAAATCCATCACTTCGGCTAATTAAAGTTTTTACTCTTTTCAAACATATCTTGTACTTGTAATTAAATCAAAGAGAGGATAATAAGATGGAAAATGGATGTAGGCACATTCGGTCTGAACCACTGTAAAAAACTCTGTGTTATTTACTTTTTTTATCTGCTTTACAAATTTTGAACTTGTGAACTGTCTCCGCACTTGCTAAAATTTAGTCCATCATGTGTTGAAACATAAAAAACCCTAAATCAATTAAATCAAATGAAACTAAACTAAAAAAAAATCAGGTTTAGAGGTGTTTGTCTAACTTTAGAGCAAACAGTTGATAATCACATGTATTTTGAAATAAAATTTGATAATAATTTTACTATTTTATGACACTTAAATATTATCCCAAAAGAGTATATATTTTTCTATGACATGCTTTTGTTCTTAATAACCTTTATCGACAATCATTTATGTTTAATAATTTCATTTTTTTCTACTTATTTTTTATAGTACTCTATCAAACTAGCCGTGCTTTTTTACTAAATGAATAATTGTCCTTTGGCAATGTTGGTTTCTGTTTAACTTTTACATTAGTTTATAAATTCAATAAAAATCTACTATCATTTATAAATAAGTACAACAAACCATGCATGCCAACGTGTACAACCAAGAAGCAATCGTTTCAAGATCGGAAATGCTAAAGCAACCGAACGCACTGCCCGTGAAAATATCTCATCAAGAGAGAAAGAATGGGACCCCTTAAATTCCTCGAATTTCTTTAGTTCTATCACACCTCTTGATATCTCCTTAGCCTGTTAGCGTAGCAATGTAGTTTCAGAATTCTACACTTGGGTGCCTCTCCGTTTTGTTTTTTAACATTCATCCGCTTACGCTAAAATCGCTAATTTCTACAACCACTTCTTCTTCAAACTAATAACCCTAATCCTAAAATTCTAAACACAACTACGGCGATGCTTCTTCGATCATGATAACTTTATCTGCAAAATCCTTCTAATGCTTCTTCCACGAAATAGCATGTTGTTGCCCTCCAACTTAGCGCTTCCTCTTCGCCACGTACAGCCCCAACTAAATTTATAGTTCCAATTTTGATTAAACAAAATCATCCAATCGCCAACTATGGCATGGTGAGCGAGCGATTACCGATGATCAAAGGGCAATAAGATTTCATCAACGTCTGCAACATCTAATTTCTTCCAAATACCAAAGGTATAATTAACTGATCAAACAATTTATTCTTTAATTTCATTCATATCCATCATTTTTCCTAATCAATGTTTTAATGGTCGTTCATTTCAACTGTCGACTTCCAAGGTTCTCTCCTAGGGTTTGATTAATGTTATCACACGCTTTGCAACTGATTTTTGAAGCTGGAATGTTTTTTGTTAATTCGTGCACTAAACAATGAAAATGAATTTACCTAATAGGGGAAATTTGGTAATGAACTTTAAATGGATCCAAATATTGAATATCCACTGTGTGTTATTTTAATTTCAGTTTGATTCGCTTTGTTTTGATTTGGACTGCTACTCATGTATGCGTATTTCAAGTTACAATACTTCTAAACTGCATTTTCATTTTCAGCTTTCCATGATTGCCACTTTTGTAGAAAAATATAAAAAGATTGCTCGACATACAACATGTTTAGATTCGAAAAGAATATGTACTCTGCATTTTAGAAGCTTGTATGCGAGAATTGAGGGGGTATGTGCAAATGGTTTTTGACTGGAAATATGTTTTGTTATGCTTTTTCAGTTGGAAATAATCGTTTATTTAACTTCATGTACAATCTGTGATTTATATGGTGGCCATAATATCATGAGCTAAATTTGAAAAGCATTGCATTCAAAGAGACAACCTTTCATTTGTTGAAAAATTAAAAGTAGGTATGTTACTATTTATTTATGTCTATTCGTGCATGAAATTTTGTTTCTTATACTCCGCGTTTTTGTCAAATCCTTTTCTGAGGAGACTACAGGTTATATATGTATTACATTAAGTTAGTCATATGCTTGCACCTTGATATTATTTTTGTTCATACAGAGATACACCGTTCGCACGCAACTTCATAATGTTCTGTTAATTGATGACCAGCAAAGTTATGTATGGCTACTTGAGAAATGTGGCGTCCTACTCTAAGACCCACATTAACAAAGAATATTACAGAATAATATCGTCTATTAGTACAGATAATATGGCTGGTTAGAAGCCACCATACATAAATTTTCCTTTAAGCGAGCATGAATACGACGATTAATTTATTATTTAATTCTTTGTTCAAGTGGAGTTGACATATATAATTTAGGCTTAAAACAAAACTTCGGTGGCTAATTAAAATCCAGATCAGTCATACGATGAATATAAATCACAGAATCACAGATCATAGAATATACAGAGCTGTAACAACCCAGAACTCGTACAGTTTAAGTTGACAATAAATCATATGTGTCCAACTCAACTTGAACGAAAAGATGGATAGTTATTGGGAAAAGAAAATAAAGACATAGAATAGAATCTTACATAAATGTAATAATATATATTATTTCACAGCTGAAAATTTAAATACATTTATCAGAGTTTAACTTAACATTAATCTGGACAGCTATAAATCTTTGTCCTTACAAATGTGGAATGCAATAATACATAAGTGTGGTGGAAATGGATAACAATCTTCAGAAGAATCTTCTAGCTCCATGCTTTGAGTCCTTTCAAAATACTTCGAACTGTTAGAACCTAGAATTTTGATGTTTAGATTGTGACAACTATACAAGTAAATACTATACGAACTAACCATGCTTACTGGAGAGATTTTGTTTTTACTCGAGAAATAATCTAACAACTTGCAGACCAGATTCCGGATTGGAGCTTCAGCAAAATATTTAGTCTAAGGTCTGAGTTTAGTAGTAAATTCATGTTAAAATCTCTTCAAAGTGGCATAGGCACGCACACACAGAAGTTTTTTTCCAAAGAATTGTTCATATGCTAAAAAGCATAAAATTCAGCCGATTGAATAGTATGTTTTAGTCGACTGAGATCTGTGCATATGCACAATTTACTTTGAATATTCAGACGACTAAAGTTGTTATTTCAGTCCTCTGAATTGGGTTGTTTTTGAACTATTTTTTTCCTGGATCAATTTGCTGAATTGCTCCATTCGGACAGCTGACGCTTTGTAACGGCTATATTTTGAAAAGACACTTCAATTCAATGAACAGAAACAACTTTTGATCCAAGAGTTACTTCCATATCCTTTCATGGCTATCTTTCACGAACAATTACAATTATTCAATCTCTATAAATAGTCATGAATTCTATTGTTTTAATCACCAATATTTATTCTAATTCTCATTCTTATATTCTAAACTATCTTGCTCTAAACATTCAATACTTATTGTTTAAATCACCAAGTTTTCAAAGCTTATTTGATCAAGACAATTTTTCTATCATTTAGAAATCTATTTTTATAACTCAAATCTCTTTTAAAATATTTTAAGTTATATGTTGAATTTATTTCATATTATTAAAGAATTAAAAATATCACTTTTAAAGAACTATCGTTGTGGTTTTCGAACTGCCAGAACGCAGTTATTTTAAAAACTTAATTTGTTCATATTTCAGAATCCACTAAATAAAAACTCGATTATTTTCTTTTGTTTAAAACTATGATTATAAGAGTTTGAAAAATTCTTATTACAAATAATTCTGACTCCGAATCCATTGTATAAGTGGATTTAAACTTTATGGCGTGAAATCGCGAACTGTCGTTACACGACGCACCTATTTTATCTCAATTGTCATATGCTGTCCAAACTTTACCAAATCAGGTTTTAGTGTTTAAAACATTTATAAACCATTTAAACCATTTTAAAAAGGTTTAACAATTTCATATACACAATTTCATTTAATTTAAGGAAAATGTTTTCCTTTATGGTTTTCGACTTGTATTAAACGTGAATTTTTTACACATCAAAATAAACATATAATCAACATCCAAACTTGATGATCAAACGTAGTAAATGTGACAACCGAAGTTCCAAAAGTTCCAATGAGTCCGGATTTTTCGCAAAAATGCTAAATCCAAATACACTGAAGCTCGAATTAGGTGTTTGGTATCCTACAAATAGACAAAGGTAAATATATCAGAGCTCAAATAAATATCTCACGGCAGAACTGAGTAAAATATAGTAATAAGTAAATACTCACTATGGTAATAACACTTTCTAAACAAGTGTCTCAAAACTAGAAAATCTCTTTCATCTATCTAACCCGTGGGATGATATGAGAAGGGGGTCAGAACTAAAATTCTGATGAATGGACAAATTATACACTTCTAAGTATAATTCTATGTATACCGTTCTATTTCCATTTTATGTTATATTAGGTTTATTGGGTTTACAATATTCTCGCCTCTCTACATGAATCGTACCCATCTAGTCCCTAGTAGATTAAGACCTAATAACCAATATATTTATGTAGCTACGTGCCCAAAGACCACATCGGTCCTAGGTACTGCCTATAGCACCTTTTGTATCCTCCTCGAAAAGGACTCTCATCTCGCTACTAGAGCGTACTGTAACTAAATCTGTAAAGGACAACTTCATGAGGCCTACAACATAGATGTTCCATCGTCTACTATAAAAACGTGAAACTGCATCCGCACTAGCTTGTACTAGTGCTCAGATATCCATAATGTACCATCCAGTGTGTACCTTGAGGATTACACATAATCGTTTTGTCTACTCCCTGAATTCCGCCGACAAGGTCTACCTTGTACGGAACACAGTCAGGAATTTTTTATATCTCTAAAGGTCTGAGTCGTTAGCCTTATAATATAGATATTCTACTTGATCTGTCCCTTTTCTCATGTTATGGCCCCATGCAGCCCCCATCAACTAATCGAAAGATCTTTCAAGAGCTAAGTGGCTGTGCCCTACTGCAAACAATCTAAATATCTAATTGTCTGTGCTCCTCATCCAATGTCTTGATAGTGAAAGAATCATTGACCCGTTGGTTTAACTATAGTCTTTCCCAAACTCGCTCTGACTGATGATGGCTGATACCCGCATGCGACTATCCTTATGGGTCCTGCCCACTATAACCTACTCGCAAACTAAAGTACGGTGTCATATGAATATCCTATTTCATCATCAACCTTTTAACTGCCCATAAAGGTCCGCTTCGTTAGGCATACAATGCAAAACCGGTCAAGACATACACTCTTGATGGAACACCTATAGACCTACATTCGGGGTGCAACTTCGTTAGGCCTACCACAAAGCGCCATCCTAGAGTATCCTCATGTCTTGTTGAAGTCTCGTACTTTCTTCTAGCCCAAATAACTAAGTTGAACATGCTCTTTCTATAATAAAAATCTACGACGAACTACTTCGTTAGGCTCTTTATTCAGATTCTCTTTGGGCTACTCTGAATGCACCTTACCATTTTATTAGACCCTATATCTAATTTTTTATTATGCGTTTAGTTTACTTTTTTATTCTATTGGCTACTTATTTACCCTAATCAGCATGCCCAGCCCCACCCATGTATGAAACAATCAGTCCTAGACCTGAAAGTGAATGTTGCCGGTTCGGGCCATTGCTATATTTTTTGCTTATTAACTTAATCCAAAATCTCGGTTTGATAAAATAAGCCTCTTCTATTCCTTTCTTTTTAATTATAGCTTACGTGTTACAATTATACTTGCAATTGTCACTTTTAAATTCTTTTCTTTCTTTTATAACATACATGTTATAAATGTAATTGCAAGTGTCCCTTTCCTATTTTAGTCTGTCTTCTTTTATTATGATACTAAATTCTCCTTAGTTCTCTTATATTATATGACAGTCTTAGCTTGGGACTACATCCAACTGTCATAAATTACTTACCATACTAAATGCTTTACTTTTTATTCTACTATCTGCGTAGTAAATGCAGATCTAGTCACATTTTCTGTTTATTATTTCTAATCTTGTCAAATATTTAACTTAACTATTTCCTCTTCTTTAATTTCTTTAACGCTTCACGTTTTATTCGCTTTTATTCCAGGAAGTAGTTCTATTCTATTTGGTTAGTTACAAAAACTGTACTAGAATCCATTTCCATGTTTTAATATTAAATTCAAAAAAATATAAGTTTGTAGGCTAATCCTGCACGTTTATTTATAGAGAGCCAAAGCAACGTTGTCTGTTCGTTTAAAGCGATTTGATTCTAGCCATTAAAAACAAGCAAAATGCGTTAGTTTTGACGTATCTAGCCTTTTTGTCCTATACGTATTAGTTTATTTCCTCTATTTTTAAAGGGGTCGGCTATTTGAACACAAAATTAAACACAAAATGGCGACACCAAAGATCCGGACCATTGGATTTTTTTTTGTCTTTATGGGGAGGGTGGAATTCAAGGGGCAATCCAATGGTGGGGATTCTTTGTGTCTCAATTTTGTGTCTAAATAGAATTTTCCATTTTGAAACGTTACCTTTTAACCGTTGCCTATTCATCTAATTAATTTCCATCAATTTCAAATTTAATTCCCTTTAGAACACATGTTTTTTATGAAATTCAAACGTTGCTAATTAATGTAAATTAATTTCTTTTAATTGTTGATTTGATTAACATTGCTCACTAATGTTAGTTAATTACCTCTAATTGTTGATGTCAATTAATTTTCTTTATGACGCACGTTCATTTTGAAATTCAAATGCGCGTTATTTTGGGAATTTATACACGCATATATTTATAAACAAATATATCACGCACAATTACACGTATAATTATTTTTCGATACAGAACTTCAAACGTCAATAACGTTTTCATACGAAGTCCGTTCTAGGCATATTATATATGTAAATTAATTAGAAAATTGCCACGATTACAATGACATAAGTTTCGGGACCATATTCTAACAATTTCAAAAACGCTCATTTTCACAGTTTATAATTATTTTGGTTATTTAATTATCTAAAAATGCGGGGTGTTACAATAAACATCCATAGCAATCATATCACATCATCGTCATATATATAGTTTTATAGAGTTTTCTCACCTTTATTGGATATCAAACTTAGGAAAAAGGACTGTAGCCTCACTATAATCGAACCAAAGCTTATGGAATTTAGCCCGAGACCTTTGGAAAGCCACGGTCTAACTTGGAAAGAGGTGGAGTGCACAGCTTTGGTAATGGATGGTGGTGGCCATGAGTTTGGAAGGTGGAGAGAAGGTGTTTAACTTGGTTTTTGTTGGAACTGAGGCAACACACAACGAAAGAAATGAGTGAATTTCAAAAAATTTACTATTTTGGATCTTTAATGAGCGTATGAAGTCTAAACGTTTATTAGATCCAATATAATAAAACATTGAATAAAGTCTTTTTTTATTTAAAGTTGGTTAAAAGGAAGTTTAAAATTAATTTAGTTTAAATGTATAGTGTATCAAATACACCCAACAATTATCTATAAGAGTTAATTTAGGGAAGGAAACCTTTCGTTTCTTTCCCTAAAAAGATGTAGTTAATTAAAAGCATAATAAACATTATTTTGGGAGAGAAACCTTCCACTTCCTCTCCCTCTAATTAAATTGTTTGAGTCGTTAAATGATATTAATTACCAATTTATTCATGGCATAAAATGCAACTATTGTTCAACTGTACTTTACTGTAACTTATGTAAGTGCAACAAATCAAACAGTGTATAGAGATGATATTTCCTACATATGTGTCTTTATTGTCCATAGTATTATTTAAAAAACACACACACACACACACACACATATTTACATTTATATATAGTATACATATACATATAAATGAGATAAAATTAAATATCACTTTTATAACTCCAAAAGGACAACAATTTTGAACCTAGTTTCAAAACTGAAAGGTTTTAAGATTAAAAATTATTATTTTACATAGAAGTCCATCTTATACATTTTAATTCAATTTATATATATATGTATGTATGTATGTATGTATACACACACATAAAATATGTTTGTGTGTATATACACATACAAAAATCATTGTAAATAATGTTTTAAACTTAATACATCTTTACGTTAAAATTTATAATTTAGTATATGTTCCAATATAAAGTAACTACTAAAGCCTAACTTTAATTTCAAAAGAAATCCAAGGGTTTTTGATATGTTGTATTTAGGTTATATTTATAAAGAGAACCTTTTTTTTAACTTTAAACAGAAGTGTGCAAAAACCAAAAGATTGAATTTAAAATAGTGGATACAAAACATACGTGCAAACATAAATAAACTACATTTGTCTTCTATTTGAATCAATAATAGAATAATTCATTAATTAAGACATAGATTTCAATCTTTTTTTTTTAAATAACAAACTTAAAACAACACCAAAATAGATAGGACAAATCAAACACATGTTTATGTTGCAAATGTTCAGGTCTAAACAATTAAGCAATATGAAAAATAATTAAACTTAGGATCATATAATGTAGATCTAATAATGACAACATGAATCGAAAAACAATCAAAATATATCTTAAAACAGATTCAAATAAAAATAACATGGTGAACATATGTAATTAATTAAGATGGACCAAAAGGGGTCTGATTTATTTGATCAAATAAACAAATACACAGATGAGATGAAATAGGCGACGGGTCTAAATTACATAAACACGTTGAATGATGAATATATAAAATTAGAATTATTACTCTGAGATGTTGCTAAGAGAATGCACCTTGAATGATGAATCAAAGGCTCTTAGATTCAAATCGATCTCTGAATTTTGCAAGAATTAAGAGGTTAGAACCGCCTTTTTTATTAATTTTATTTGATATTTTATTTTGGAAGTTTAGAGTTTACAAAGCCATGAAAATTTGAAATTCTCTAATAGAAGAGCAAGAGGGATGATTGTTACAGGAAAGAAATCAATATTAAAAGAAAAAGGCGATGTATAGGAATGATAGAAACCTTTCATATTCCTTCCTTAAAACTTTCTCTCATTAATTCTTTTTTAAATGTTAATCAAATCCACTCTTTCTTCTACATGCATGACTAGCTATAGATGGTGACACATGGGCCCTCAAAATTTTCCAAAATCTCATTAGCATCAATCCCATTTAAATCCAATTCAAATGTGCATGCATTTATAACTTTTATATATGCACGCTATTTAATGCTAATGTTTTTCAAATAAATTAAAATAAAATTTTAATAATTGATATTTTATAAATAATAATTAATTTAATTTATTTAAAGCCCTTTTTAGTATTTATTCTATTTAAATCAAATTAAAACACTATAAAGTTATCATATATCGATACGTGTGTTTGTAACCTTTATATACGCACTTTACTAAATGCTAAGGGCACTCAAACAAATTGAATAAAATTTAGTATTTAATATTTTGTAAATGTTAATTAATTTAATTAATTTACCACTATTTAAATTAATTAAATCATGTGGTTCATTTAGAGCATTCATCATTTCGGTTGTGCGACTCAAAGGTGTAAATTCAGTCATCGATTAATATTGAACTATTCGAATATTAATGTCCACACGTCACTTAGCAGGTGGTACGACATTTTGGCTGAATATTGCTTACACTTCTTGTGGTAAAAATCTATAATTACTTATTATAAGTAGTACACGATAGTGACAATTATTTATTCCAATTCTCTTCGTCAAAACTATATTACTTTGAATTTATGGAATTTGATAATGGTCAAAATTCCAATATCATCCACATTCAACTTTACTGTCCAAACAAAAAATCCTTGGGCCAATAATAATTTTTTTTAATTAATCGAACCGCTCTAGTCAGAGACTTAACTTTGAGTTGACTTCAGTTGATCATGATACTAACCTCATATAACCATGGAGACAAATCCTCTCTGTAATAGTGTTTCACTTCCAATGTTTTCACTCGACCAACTATAGTTGTTCAATGGACATCGTGATATGATTTAACTATAATCAAAGCAAAGCTTCCACATTGAAGATCAATAAGTTCCTCAAGTCAAGGGAACTGTGTAAATTAGTCACATCGATATTTTCTGTTTGACCTTAGTTATATTAACCAACAGAAAACTATCAAGTGAATCGTTGCATAGTTATCCAATAACTATTAGTACGTAACCCCTAGGTGCCGCAACAGTCATGAGTAATACGCTGCCCAACATTTGAAGAGTGTTACGTACTCTAGTCTTAACGAATACATTTATATCCAGTCTCAAAGCATCTTGACTAGGAACATTTAAATAGTATGTTTGTTTCACTATAATAAATTACTCACGGTTATGAAACTTTGTAACTACTATCACAAAATATTCCATTTATGGATTTTCTATTAAATATACTTTTAATTAAATTAATTAATATATCCACAGTATATAAAGTATAAAATAGAAAGAAACACCTTTATTGCAAACAAGATTGGTCAACGAGTTAGATATATGTATCAAATTACATAATTGCATTTAGGGCATACTCCTAACTCTATCAATCTCTCACTTGCACTTGAGGTCAATTATGGAATCTTATTCCAACTTTTCCAATCGATTTCTCAAACCAATTGGGTCAGTGCCTTTGTGAAGGTGTATGATATTATATTTCAATTATCTACTTTGTCAATCAACTCTCTCCGACAGTGATAAAATGCTTTATCATGTGGAACAATTCAGAGTATGTCTCTCGAACTCTAGTAAGCTCTAAATTCTATTACAAAACCATATCGCGACATTGTTATCATATAACAACGTCATGAGATTGACAAGCACAATTGTTCAAGTGGTTAAGTGATTCGGCTTTGGTTTCGAGAGATCACAAGTTCGAAACTTGCGTAGCGTGATTCGAATGTTTATTGACATGTGATATGTTGTCTCGGTGACATGTTGTATATAAAGTACCATTTCAAAAAACAATGTTATGAGATTCTCAACATTTGGAACCGACTCAGTTATAAATTTATGCACTTATAATATTATATACGTTAGTTTTGCGATGATATTCAAGGCGATGTACTTAGCCTTTTCATTGAATCAGCCACAATATTTAATTTGGAATATTTCCAACGAAATATTCTTAACTAGAATTTATTATTGACATACTATACTCATATAACTTATGAAGTTTGAATCTGAACGCTCCTTCATAAGGAGTTTTTTGTTTCTATAAACAATTCTCTAGTATTTCACAAATACATGAGAACACTTCAAACATCCATTTTGTTACCAATTTGGATTTGATATTTGCTCTATATATCAAATACATAACGATATCATAGACAACATAACATGTACGATAATTCCTCTCGTTGAATCACTAGTTTTGATTCATGACAAAGCAATTTAGAAGAAAAAGAGAATGCATGATCAATCACAACAAAAAGAGACAATCAAAGGACTACGGTGATATCGAGACTTTTAATCTATGTTTTCACTATTTAATACTTGTGTTTGAGTCTTAGATATTTTAATCTATCCTCAAGTAGTCCGCACCTCATCATTCTCATTTAAAAAAAAGAGCTACCAGTGCAAATATACTGCAGCCAGTCGACTGGCTATAAACAACCAGTCGACTGACTGGTGTACATGCACGAATGTGCACTTCTTTTTTTAAATTGTTGAATGATCAGTCGACTGATCCAAATCCATCAGTCGACTGACCTGAACCCAACCGTCATATTTTGAAGAGACATTTCCATTCTGCGAATGGTTGCGATCCTTCTTTGAACCGAATGGTTGCTTCTTTTGGTCAGAACTCTTCACGAATGGCAACAACCCTCTGTCTACTATAACTATATGTTCCCAAACACTTCATACTTACCGAAAATCTTTCTAGCTATCTTATGTTCTTCTTATACTCTCATACTCACATTCAAACAGCATACAAGCATTTTATTGCTTTGAATCTCCAAATTAAGTTTCATAATCTTCGATTCCTAGCAACACCTTCTTTTCATATCTTCACATACACTTCAGACACTTGAGGATTTGATTATAGGAGGTTTGTACTATCATGGACAAATCAGTGTTATCAAGAACACACAATGTCAGATATTCTTTGGTATTAGTGAAGTCCTCTTCTGCTCCTGAGGCAAAAATCCTATTCTGCTGCATAGGTGTTTATTCTGCTGCTCATGCTGTGTATACCTATTACTTCGGGTTAAACGAGGGTATTGTTGTTATTTAAATTCCAAAAGGAAGTCTGGGACTGAACGTACTGTTGAATATGCGATTATATGATTTTTGTTTGATGATAATAAACATATATATGTTCGTGTAAATGTATTTGTTAATGTACTATTTTATTAAATAAATATTTGCTGAATAAAAATAAATAATACAGAATTTGAATTCAAACAAATATTTATTACAATTTTGAACAGTACAAATTCAAGCTCTCACTATACATATACAACTTTGATTACAATACAAATTCAATTACATCACAATTTAACTTCTACATATGACCTCACTACATATCACTCATACACTCAACTCGTAATTTATCTTCAACTTTATTCCAGATTGAATGCAGCATCTGAGCAATCTGCAAAAATAAATATTGAAGCAGTAAAATTGAAAAGGAAATATTTTTGCAGTATAAAATAAAATGTGAATTTTGAAAATAATATTTGCCTCAGTTATTTGGGTTGTTCATCATCATTTAACTTTGAATTCATTATACACGAACAGCTTGTGACATACACAGTGTATCACTCTATATGCCACAAGGCCGTGCACATCGAAATATACACTTGATTGATTTACAGGGACAGCTGAGCACAGGTCAAACCCAAATTATCGGATTCAACTCAAGTGCAGTAAAATAATGTCACAACTTTCAACAGAAGGTCAAATCCGAGCTACAAGCTGGATTCAACTCAGTTTCAAGTGACAGCAAAACCAAAAATCCAAATGTACAAGACCACATGATACTGCAAACTACAACAAACGGACTAATATGCCACAGAAAAGAAGTTCACATTTGAACATAGCGTCAACAATGCAAATATGTCACAAGGGTCAAGCTAATGAATGCAACTTGAGCTTCAGTCAGTACACACTCGAACAGTTCAATATGCTATGCACAGGAACCAAGGCCAAGACTAGTGAACTGCAAGTGCCGACTAGTGCACATAATCAATGCTGAAATCAAACCAACATAAATGACACAGTATACACAAGTGACACAACAGTGACAATGCAACGACCAAAGTCTGCAACTCAACTTAACTGCAAGTCCAAACCAAAGCACAAAGGACACAACAAATACTCGAGCTCAAGACAGTGCAACCCAAGATGAAAAATATAAATACGTGAAACAGTTCAATATCTTAGACTCAAGTGGTCTGTAAAAATATCAAAGTAAAGACTTAAATGGAACCAGACTCAATACAACAAAGATGAACATCAAAATTGCACCAGTACAGTTTCTATGCCACAAGCCCAAGTGCACAACCAATAAACACAGCAGTATGTTGGAAACAAACTCAGCAATAGCATAGTACACAACAGTGCCCAGTGAAACATCTCAAGTATTCGAAAATATAACTCTAAGCAATGCTTAGTGTACAGCATACATATGAACCAAGTTCATATGTACAATAAACAACATGATGCAACAACATTATATACAGTGAATAGTGCAGCATCAGGTCGAGCACAATGCAAATACAACACTGAATCGGATGTAGGAGTCACAGTACATGAGTAGTATAGTGACAGTGTTAAATCATGCTAATACCATGGAATCACATGAACAAGCCATAAGCTACTGACCGGAGTCACTGAAAGCAAAGAACACTTGCAACAGTGGTGATGCAGTGCAATACAACATGATTATCAAGTGTATACATGATGAAGCAACAGAGTAACCAAAGTCAAAGCCGTGAGTTTATCAAAATCAAACAAGTGCAGGTTGACACAAATGGTCGAAAATGAACAAGTGCCTAAAACAATTTCAAGTTGAACAAATTACAGTGAAGTTAGTGGCAAGCATACAAATGTACAATGCAAAGAAGGGCGCAGTGAAGACTGTAGGTCATGGCTACAGCAACAGAACGAAAATGGCAACTTGCAGCCGCAAAATGAAATCTCAAGCCAAGGCCGAAGCCGACAGAAACTCATGAAATCAGAGAGTAAAGTCAAGAATCATCAAATAATCAGACAAGGCATAGTTCGTTACTGCAGTATAATATCAATGCAATGAAGTTGAGACTCATGGAATTGAAGTCACAAAAGAAATCAAAGTCGTCAAATAAATTAAAACGACCAGAGTCATCATGAAACAAGTCAGAAATCAAGTATGTGTAAAAATGGAAAAAGTCAAAAATCAAATCCAAATAAAATAGGAAAGTAGCTACCGTAACGATCAAGGAAGGATCGAATGGTTTCAAGCTAAAACCGTGACAGTGAAGTAAGGGAAAGATACGATGTGAACAAGTCAGAAATATCCAAATCGTTAAAACAAAATCAAATGGCTAAGAATACTCAAGTGACGAATTCAATCAAATGAATATGAACAAAAATTCAAGGGCATCGATTTATATATAAGCAACATCATCGGCAGTTCCATGATCATCGAGTTCAAGCATTAAAACTCCAAAAGTCATCATCAGCAGATTATAGGAGTTCAATCAAGCATAACATAATAGCATAAACGAAAATCACATACCAAATCGAAGTTGAACTCCATCGAACAGAAGCAGCCAAAGTGAGCAACGAGAAATAATCGATCAAAGCTACTCGCAAGTATTCTCGCGATTGATCAACTAAAATCAGGCGCTTCAAAAAGCCCTAATTACAGATCCAAGAAGAACGAAAAAGGAGCAGCCACCATTTTCACAAAGGAACGGAGCAAATAAAAAAGGAACGGGCCAAATTAAAAAAAAAGGGTCGGCTTTGTTTTATTAAGGGTTTTTTATTTTTGAATTATGGTTGTTTTTAATTTAAAGCGTTTTTAATTTGTTACTTTGTTTTTAAACCGTTGTAATTTCTAGTCGTGTGACTAGGGCACAAACTACGTGGCGTAGTTTGAGAATTCGCAACTCCGTGGCTGAGTTGTGGCAGGCTTTTGAGCGTAGAGTTAGGTTTGTCAGTAGCGGGTGTCGCGAGTT
Organism: Allium cepa; assembly: GCA_030765085.1. NCBI lineage: Eukaryota > Viridiplantae > Streptophyta > Magnoliopsida > Asparagales > Amaryllidaceae > Allium > Allium cepa. The sequence goes on from CM060934.1 coordinate 613,211,332, forward strand.
TACGTGTGTAAGCGTGTGACTACTTAATTTCTAGTAGAAACCTTGGGGGCAGCACGTAGGCAGAGTTTTGCCGAAGCTGGGTAAATTTTCTGTCGTTCTATTTCTGCATTTTATTATTCTGCTAATTTTTTGTGCTGCTTTTATTCTGTGATCTGCGTTGAAATTATTTAATAAGCTTCCGCAATTAATTTTTATAATTAATACTATCACCCTATTCACCCCCCTTCTAGGGTGAAATCGATCCTACAAGTGGTATCAAAGCAAGGAATAGAAGTCGGTTTTTGGTTTTAAAAATTTGATTTTTTTTCAAAACAAGTTTTGTGTTAAAAAGTTGAATTTTTAATGGCTTTTTTTAATAATGCTTTTGCTGAGGGTCAGTCCATAGTTAGACCACCAAAGTTCAATGGTGAATACACCTACTGGAAAAATAGAATGAATTTTTTTTTGAAAACCATGGACGCTTGGAACATTGTTGAGACAGTTTATAGAGCACCAACTATAATTGTAGATAATCAGGAAATAGATAAACCGATGGATCAATGGACAGAGCTAGAAAATAAATTACAAAATGCTAATGCTAGAGCTATGAATTCTATTATTTGTTCATTGGATCAATTTGAATTTAATCGTGTCTCACATTGTCTAACCGCGCATGAAATATGGCACACACTAGAAGTGACTCACGAAGGAACATCTCAAGTCAAAGAATCTCGCCTTGCCATGCTAAGCAGCGAATACGAGAATTTCACAATGGCAAAGGAAGAAAATGTTAAAGAGATGCATAGACGACTTTCCAATATCGTATACAAATCAAAAGCTCTTGGAAAATCATACACAGAGTTGGAGATAGTCCGAAAAATCCTTAGAGTCCTTCCACGAAGTTTTGAAGCCAAAGTGACTGCCATTCAAGAATCAAAAGATTTGAAACAAATGAAAGTCAAAGAACTCATTGGAAATCTCATCACTTATGAGCTAGAAATGAAATTCAAGGAAGAGGGTGAAGGAGGTGATACTCGAAAGAAATCAACAGCTTTTAAAGGAACAACAGAAAGTGATGATGATGACGGAGCAGCAGAATTGGAGCTGATAATAAAGAAAGTCAAAAGGTGGAATTACAAATACGGAAATCCAGCTCTAAATCGAAAATTGCAAAGCAGAATAAATAAAGTATTAGACAATCCAGAAGAACCGAAGATCATCTGTCATAAGTGCAACCAACCCGGACACATCAAGCCCAATTGTCCTCAAAATGGACGCGACTTTGAAAAGAAATCAAAAAGGAGAAGTTTTTCAGCCACATGGAATACAAGTGATGAAGATAATCAAAGTACTAATAGTGAGAGTGAGAAAGCAGACATGTGTCTTCATGGTGAAATAACTGACAGTGATGATGACGAGCCAAGTGAGGTATCAAAACTTTCTCATTCATAATTACTTATATATTTCCACGAAGTGAATGGCTTTTTTGAACGACTTAGGGAGAAGTATGCCAAACTTGAATCACAAAAAGATACTTTGATAGATTTAAATAAACAACTTGACCAATTAGTTAAAACCTATCAAGCAGAATCCCTAAGTGTGATAAGTGTCCAACATTCGAAGAAGAAATTAAGAAATCAGAAATTAATATAAAATCACTTGAAAATGAAATTCTGATTTTGAAAGAAAATGAAGAAACTAGGACAGAGAATTCTATTAAAATGTGCACACAATTGTTAAACAAAAATGAATCTCTCAAAACACAAGTCCAACAACTATCGACGACTTTAGATAAATTTTCAAAAAGTGAAAAATTGTTGAATATGCTATTAGGAAAGCAAACCGTTAATACGGTTAGACAAGGACTTGGATATAATCAATCTGAAAATGTTGAAAGCAATATTAATCAAGAAAATTCTATGTGCACAATTTGTAGAAAATTTGGACACAATCACAATAATTGTTGGTATAAACCCAAACATGTGAAAACTATACCAATTTGGGTTCCAAAAGGCACAAATATAAAATCTCTCAAAGTTAAGCAAATTTGGGTGCCGAAGAGAACAATTATAAATAGTTTTGGGTCTTCAAAAAATTATTTTTCTAAATATTCTGCCACTAACAACCATGGACCTATAAAAACAAATAGATCACAAAAATCTTTCATCTTGTAGGTATGGTGGCAGGCTAAGGAACAACAACAGTGTTCGCTGGATTTTGGCTGTTCTAGAAACGCAATGGGCAACAAAGCAAAGTTCCTTAGCCTAGTATAAAGGTGACAGAATCACATTGGACAACAACGAAAAATATTGTAAAGGTAAAACGGGTAATGGTATATCTTTTCGAACGACATACTAAATGTGATATTCTGCACAGTAATCTAAGTAAAATCAGCCAATATTGAGATGATGAAAAAACGATGATTTTGGTTCTGACTTATTCAAAATTGTTGGCCAATTATATTCTTATGCCAAAAACACTATAAAAATCTCTAGATTCTTTTGAATTACTTCATATATATTAGTTTGGATTAAAAATAGTGTTTGTTGGATGATAATACATTTGGTTATAATACGGCTAACTCTATATGCACGGTTTCTGATTATTTACACGGCTTCAATTCAAATTCAAGAGAATGTCATTTAAATTGCTGTTAAAATTGAGTTTGAAGTTTTTTGGTGCACACTTCATGGTCTGGTCTATCAAATTGAATTAGTGATATTTTGGAGTGAAAGAGAAATTCAGATGCAGATCATACTGGTAATCTAGTTGACAGAAAACTTACTAGTTGAACGTGATTTTTAGTAACTGCATTGTTTTTTTTTGGGAAATGTCTGCATATTTTTAAATTCAAATAATTTTCAAATAGCAGAAATTTTTCCTTACATAACCCCTTCGAGAAAATCATTTTTGACCATGTTTTCAGATCAGTCATTGTGAAAAATTAATTTCATAATTATTTTTGAATTTGATTTTAAATGACTATTTTGACTAATCTGACTCCCTACTAATTATCAAAAAGATAAATAGTGATTAAAAAGGTGACGAGTGTTGATATTTATCGTACATTACTCAAGACGGTATATTTAGAAAATTTCTTTAGAAATTCAAACAAGAGTTATAAAAACTTTTGTCGGGTAAAGATTCCATGACCATTTCTATTTCTATCATATTTCTATCGACCATGACTCATCAAAAATTCAATAGAGTTTGTCGATATGTGGTACTTTAAACAGGAACCATTCGTTTTTCATTTTATAAAATAAAATCCAAAGTATTCACTCTCATTTAAAAGTCCTCACGATTATGCATGAGTGAATTACTTGGAATTTGTTAAGTGCTTCCATGCTCATTTAAAAGTCCTCACGGTTATGCATGTATGGAACGCATATCAAAATTGATTTATTAAATAAACAAGTTGATTCTAATCACATTTAAAAGTCCTCACGGTCATGCGTGGTTAGAAGATACTTGAATTCATTTTTAAAATTAAATTGGAATACTACTAATCTCATTTAAAAGTCCTAACGGTTATGCATGATTAGTGGATGTTCAAATTCCTGATATAAATGTACCACAAATAGATACAACTGTATGGTTTTATATGAGAACACCATTCCCATTATTTCTAAAAGTGGAATATGCGCCTAACAAGGGTAGTTATGATTTTTGTTTGATTTTTTATTGAAATTTAATATTTATATTCAATTGAGTTTTTAATGTAGAATTAATATCGATCACTTTATCTCTATTTTCTCTAACACTATTACTCTTTTGCTAATAACAAAAGGGGGAGAGAAAAGTTAAGATTTTGTCAAATAAAATCAAGCAAAGGTCAAATATTTTCCATTTGCATCTAGGCTCATTTTCATATTTTTTATTTGTATGCCTATATGTAGGGGGAGCGTTGTGTAGAGAGGAAGTATTTAAATAGGGGGAGCAATTAGAGTATATCTATGATCAAATACATTTAACATATTTAAAATCTTAAATGTATGCTTGTTATCATCAAAAAGGGAAGATTATTGAATATGCGATTATATGATTTTTGTTTGATGATAATAAACATATATATATATATATATTCGTGTAAATGTATTTGTTAATGTACTATTTTATTAAATAAATATTTGCTGAATAAAAATAAATAATACAGAATTTGAATTCAAACAAATATTTATTACAATTTTGAATAGTACAAATTCAAGCTCTCACTATACATATACAACTTTGATTACAATACAAATTCAATTACATCACAATTTCACTTTTACATCTGACCTCACTACATCACTCATACACTCAACTCGTAATTTATCTTCAACTTTATTCCAGATTGAATCCAGCATCTGAGCAATCTGCAAAAATAAATATTGATGCAGTAAAATTGAAAAGGAAATATTTTTGCGGTATAAAATAAAATGTGAATTTTGAAAATAATATTTGCCTCAGTTATTTGGGTTGTTCGTCATCATTTAACTTTGAATTCATCATACATGAACAACTTGTAACATACACAGTGTATCACTGTATATGCCACAAGGTCGTGCACATCGAAATATACACTTGATTGATTTACAAGGACAGCTGAGCACAGGTCAAACCCAAATTATCGGATTCAACTCAAGTGCAATAAAATAATGTCACAACTTTCAGCACAAGGTCAAATTCGAGCTACAAGCTGAAGTCAACTCAGTTTCAAGTGACAGCAAAACCAAAAATCCAAATGTACAAGACCACATGATACTGCAAACTACAACAAATGGACTAATATGCCAGAGAAAAGAAGTTCACATTTGAACATAGCATCAACAATGCAAATATGTCACAAGGGTCAAGCTAATGAATGCAACTTGAGCTTCAGTCAGTACACACTCGAACAGTTCAATATGCTATGCACAGGAACCAAGGCCAAGACTAGTAAACTGCAAGTGCTGACTAGTGCACATAATCAATGCCGAAATCAAACCAACATAAATGACACAGTATACTCAAGTGACACAATAGTGACAATGCAACAACCAAAGTCTGCAACTCAACTTAACTGCAAGTCCAAACCAAAGCACAGAGGACACAGCAAATACTCGAGCTCAAGACAGTGCAACCCAAGGTGCAAAATACAAATACATGAAGCAATTCAATATCCTAGACTCAAGTGGTCTGCAAAAATATCAAAGTGAAGACTTAAATGGAACCAGACTCAATACAACAAAGATGAACATCAAAATTGCACCAGTACAGTTTCTATGCCATAAGCCCAAGTGCACAATCAATAAACACAGCAGTATGTTGGAAACAAACTCAGCAATAGCATAGTACACAACAGTGCACAGTGAAACAACTCAAGTATTCGAAAATATAACTCTAAGCAATGCTTAGTGTACAGCATACATATGAACCAAGTTCATATGTACAATAAACAACATGATGCAACAACATTATATACAGTGAATAGTGCAGCATCAGGTCGAGCACAATGCAAATACAACACTGAATCGGATGTAGGAGTCACAGTACATGAGTAGTATAGTGACAGTGTTAAATCATGCTAATACCATGGAATCACATGAACAAGCCATAAGCTACTGACCGGAGTCACTGAAAGCAAAGAACACTTGCAACAGTGGTGATGCAGTGCAATACAACATGATTATCAAGTGTATACATGATGAAGCAACAGGGTAATCAAAGTCAAAACCGTGAGTTTATCAAAATCAAACAAGTGCAGGTTGACACAAATGGTCGAAAATGAACAAGCGCCTGAAACAATTTCAAGTTGAACAAATTACAGTGAAGTCAGTGGCAAGCATACAAATGTACAATGCAAAGAAGGGTGCAGTGAAGACTGTAGGTCATGGCTACAGCAACAGAACGAAAATGGCAACTTGCAACCGCAAAATGAAATCTCAAGCCAAGGCCGAAGCCGGCAGAAACTCATGAAATCAGAGAGTAAAGTCAAGAATCATCAAATAATCAGACAAGGCATAGTTCTTACTGAAGTATAATATCAATGCAATGAAGTTGAGACTCATGGAATTGAAGTCACAAAAGAAATCAAAGTCGTCAAATAAATTAAAACGACCAGAGTCATCATGAAACAAGTCAGAAATCAAGTATGTGTAAAAATGGAAAAAGTCAAAAATCAAATCCAAATAAAATAGGAAAGTAGCTGCCGTAACGATCAAGGAAGTATCAAACGGTTTCAAGCTAAAACCGTGACAGTGAAGTAAGGGAAAGATACGATACGAACAAGTCAGAAATATCCAAAGTATTAAAACAAAACCAAATGGCCAAGAATACTCAAGTGACGAATTCAATCAAATGAATACGAACAAAAATTCAAAGGCATCGATTTACGTAAAAGCAACATCATCGGCAGTTCCATGATCATTGAGTTCAAGCATTAGAACCCCAAAAGTCATCATCGGCGGATTATAGGAGTTCAATCAAGCATAACAGAATAGCATAAACGAAAATCACATACCAAATCGAAGTTGAACTCCATCAAACAGAAGCAGCCAAAGTGAGCAACGAGAAACAATCGATCAAAGCTACTCGCAAATATTCTCGCGATTGATTAACTAAAATCAGGCGCTTCAAAAAGCCCTAATTACAGATCGAAGAAGAACGAAAAAGGAGCGGCCACCATTTTCACAAAGGTACGGAGCAAATAAAAAAGGAACGGGCCAAATTAAAAAAGGGGGCCGGCTTTGTTTTATTAAGGGGTTTTTTTGAATTAGGGTTGTTTTTAATTTAAAGTGTTTTTAATTTGTAATTTTGTTTTTAAACTGTTGTAATTTCTAGTTGTGTGACTAGGGCGTAAACCACGTGACGTAGTTTGAGAATTTGCAACTCAATGGCTGAGTTGTGGAAGGGTTTTGAGCGTAGAGTTAGGTTAGTCAGTAGCAGGTGTCGCGAGTTTACGTGTGTAAGCGTGTGACTACTTAATTTCTAGTAGAAATCTTGGGGGCAGCACGTAGGCAGGGTTTTGCCAAAGCTGAGTAAATTTTGTGTCGTTCTATTTCTGCATCTTATTATTCCGCTAATTTTCTGCGCTGCTTTTATTCTGTGATCTGCGTTGAAATTATTTTATAAGCTTCCATAATTAATTTTTATAATTAATACTACACCCTATTCACCCCCCTCTAGGGTGAAATCGATCCTACACGTACAATGGGAAGTTCGAACCAGTATAAAAAATCTCTGATGTGCTCATTTATTATTTCATTTACTTTCCTACTTTTATCTGTTATCAAGTTTATTATTTCGTACTATTCCATATTACACGGTCCTACACACTTTCATTTGGTATCAGAGCAAGGATTCATCTAAATGTAATATAGTTATTTTATTCTTTGCTGATGTGGATAGCAACACTAGCATTAGCACTATAAGCACTAACACCAGTTTTGTAGAAGGTCAATCCACTGCACGACCTCCATTTTTCAATGGTTTGGACTATAATTATTGGGCTACTCGTATGAGAATCTATATGCAATTAAATAGTTTTGAATCATGGAATATCACACAAAATGAATACACTTTTCCTATAGGAGAATACTCTACATGGATAAACACACAAAAACAAGATGCTTCTGCCAATGCTAAAGCTATGAACATGTTATTTTGTGCACTAGATAGAAATGAATTTAATCGAGTTAGCATGTCAAACTGCTTATGAAATATGGTGAACACTTAAAATCACACATGAAGGAACTAGAAAAGTCAAACATAGTAAAATCTCCATGCTCAAAAATCAGTTTCAAAATTTTGGAATGAAGCAAGATGAATCCATCAATGATATGTACTCCAAATTTCAAGATATCTATCATTCACTATCACGATTATGAGAAAAGTTCACTGATTTTGATATTATATCGAAAATCCTAAACTCTTTAATGGATGAATGGGAAAGAAAAGTCTTGGCTATTGAAGAAGCTTCTCTACCATAAAACCAGAAGAGTTAATGGGAAATCTAATGTCCTATGAAGTGAATTTGCAGGCAAAACGAGCACGAGCCGTAGAACATGATTTTTGGGCTCAACAGCAGAAGAAGACTTCACTAATACAAAAGAATATCTGACAGTGTGTTCTTGATAACACTGATTTGTCTCTGATAGTACAAACCTCCTATGATCAAATTCTCAAGTGTATGAAGTGTATGTGAAGATGTGAAAAGAAGATGTTGCTAGGAATCGAAGATTATGAAAGTTAATTTGGAGATTCAAAGCAATAAAATGCTTGAATGTTGTTTGAATGCGAGTATGAGAGTACAAGAAGAATATAAGATAGTTAGAAAGATTTTCGGTAAGTATGAAGTGTTTGGAAACATATATTTATAGTAGACAGAGGGTTACTGTCATTGATGAAGAGTTCTGACCAAAAGAAGCAACCATTCCCATTCAGAGAAGGATCACAACCATTCGCGGAATGAAAATGTCTTTTAAAAAATATGACAGTTGGGTTCAGGTCAGTCGACTGGTGGATATGGATCAGTCGACTGATCACTCAACAATTTTAAAAAAAGACAAGCAGTGCACACTCGTGCATGTACACTAGTCAGTCGACTGGTTGTTTATAGCCAGTCGACTGGCTGTAGTGTATTTGCACTGGTAGCTTTGTTTTTTTAAAAATTAAGAACGATGAGGTGCGGACTACTTGAGGATAGATTTTAACAATTTCTAAGACTCAAACACAAGTATTAAATAGTGAAAACATAGATTCAAAGTCTCGATATCACCATAGTCCTTTGATTGTCTGTTTTTGTTGTGATTGATCGTGCATTCTATTTTTCTTCTAAATTTCTTTGTCATGAATCAAAACTAGTGATTCTACATTCTTCCCTTTTTGATTGATGACAGCCTGTATATAATTAACCTAGAGAACATATAAAAAACTCCCCGTGATTATATGACACTTCTTGTACCTGCATCAAAATGCTTAGTTCATATACTTTTTAAATGAAAGTGTGTAGGATCGTGTAATATGGAATAATGCGAAATAATAAACTTGATAATAGATAAAAGTAGTAAAGTAAATGAAATAATAAATGAGCACATTAGAGATTTTTATACTAGTTCGAACTTCCTGGTTTACGTCATTTCCCAAACTCCCTTCTGGAATTTAACTAACAACAATACCCTCGCTTAACATGGAGGAATAGGTATACACAGCTTGAGCAGTAGAACAGACACCTCTTATAATCAAATCCTCAAGTGTATGAAGTGTATGTGAAGATATGAAGAGAAGGTGTTGCTAGGAATCGAAGATTATGAAAGTTAATTTGGAGATTCAAAGCAATAAAATGCTTGTATGCTGTTTGAATGCGAGTATGAGAGTACAAGAAGAATATAAGATAGTTAGAAAAATTTTCGGTACGTATGAAGTGTTTGGGAACATATATTTATAGTAGACAGAGGGTTGCTGCCATTGGTGAAGAGTTCTAACCAAAAGAAGCAACCATTCCTGTTCAGAGAAGGATTACAACATTTCGCAGAATAAAAATGTCTTTTCAAAATATGACAGTTGGGTTCAGGGCATTCGACCGGTGTATTTGGATAGGTCGTTTGATCATTCAACAATTAAAAAAAAAAGCAGTGCACATTCGTGCATGTACACCAGCCAGTCGACCGGTTGTTTATAGCCAGTCGTATGGCTGTAGTGTATTTGCATTGATAGCTCTGTTTTTTTTTAAAATGAGAATGATGAGGTGCGGACTACTTGAGGATAGATTTTATCAATTTTTAAGACTCAAACACAAGTATTAAACAGTGAAAACATAGATTCAAAGTCTCGATATCGACATAGTCCTTTGATTATCTCTTTTTGTTGTGATTCATCATGCATTCTCTTTTTCTTCTAAATTGCTTTGTCATGAATCAAAACTAGTGATTCAACATTCTTCCCCTTTTTGGTTGATGACAACCTGTATATAATTAACATAGAGAACATATAAAACTCTCCCTGGATATATGACACTTCTTATACCTGCATCAAAATGGTTAGTACATATACTTTTTCTCCCCTTTGTCATCGACAAAAGGAGACATTTCATAGCAATAATTACAATACCAAGTGCAAAAACAAATATCCATAGTGATACTAATTAGTACAAGTCTCAAAAATGTCCATAGCTTTAAACTAAAGGATAAAAGTACCAATAAGCATATAACAAGAGCATCTACCAAACTTACCTTCTAACCAATAGAAGCTCATCTGTCAAGATCCTAGTTATACTCTTCTTCCGGTGCAGTCTCCTTCCCGGGTCTTGAAGAGCCGTAAGCACCACTGCCTGCTCCACTAGTGTCGCTGCTAGTATGCTCCTCTTATGTAGACCATGTAAAACAAGGTGCTGGACGCTTGCCTTGAGCGACGGAGGTGGCAGTGATGGAGGAAGAACATTATATGACATTCCATAAAGTAGAGAAGAAGCCTTTGATTTAATTAAGCTTCTTATCCACATTCTTGAGTCTTGAATCTAGGATAAGTTGATTTCGGGAAAGAATTTCAATAGATCCATGGGTGTTGGAGGAGGTAGCTAAACATATATCTTCTTCTTCTTGATGTGGTTCTGTTTTCTAATTACAGGACCTCTAGAATGTTGTTGAGTCTGTTGATGCTTCCAATCTTCGTATGCGGTAATAGGTGGAGGTTTTGCCAGTAGCTTCATAAGGCTTATGGTACATACATTGATCATTCCAACGGTAGAGAATTCTGAATCGGGTTGACGAACACTAACATCTAGAAGAAGTCGCATTAGATACTCGCCAAAGTAAATAACGTGCATATTCCCATTGTGGAAGGTAAGAAATTCATCCAAAATACATCGTAACCAATTTACGCGTATATTTCCCCATACTGCATAGAGAGATTTGAAATTCTTCGGATATGTCAATTCATACGATTCGGTTCTTGGGAGAATAGAACGCATAAGAATCTTGTGCAAGATTCGTGCTTTAGGCCTTAGAAGCCTGGATGGCAATTCAGTCATATCGTCACCAATGAACATGTGGCTAACTCTATCTCTTCGTCTTATATTGCACTAAACATCATCCAAATCAATACCTACATTTGGAGATTGAAGGATATGTGCCATTCGATCAAGCGAAAAGAAAACTGCTTGACCATAAACCAAACATGAGATGGTTAATTTTGTGGTGATTGGAATTGTAGTCGAGTAGCGACTCTAATCCGTTTTTCCGCATCAATTTTTGAAGTGCATAAGCTCCAAAATCAGAGTACACCATAAAAAAACCTTCAAAAATCCTCGAATTTTTCATCTTTTTCCATCTTTCTATTGCGGTGCGTCGTATAGCCAATGAGCGACATGAGTGTCGGCGGAAGATGAAGAGGCTTGCTTTGATCATTTTGATCTAGGAAGAGCCATCAATTTTATGTTTTTGAGAGAGATTTGAGGAAAATGGGGATTAAGGTTTCAAGAGATTAGATGGAAGGTAAAAAATATGAAGATGGTAAAGTAAAAAGTAATGGGTAAATGAGTTAAAAAAGGAAGGCCAGAGTTAATTCGTACAGCCAGTCGACTGGTCGGGGTAGGTCAGTCGATTGGTTGCAAACCCAAGAGCAATTGTTCTCTGTAAATAGTGGATTGACCTATCTATTTCAGTCGATTGACTGTAGCTAAAATTGCCAGTGAATTCTAAAACTGTTTCTTTCAATCTTTATTCAAAGATTTATTGAACAAGAACATACATGAATAAGGCAAACATAGAAATATACAAGGAAATCGATTATTTTGGAGTCGAAGGAGAGCATTCATCTGGTTCAATCTTGGTGACTTCAATGTGAGGTTATAGAGGTGACCAATAGTTTTGGCGTTCCCAAGAGTTGGGAGACACTGGAGGCTGTTGTGGAATTTGCTCCCATGGATTCCAGCCAGATGTATGTGGTTGACGAGATGATGAAGGTTCACTAACGTTTTTCTTTGGTGATTTGCCACAAAATTTTATCGCAATCGATACTATTAAGCTAAGACATGTAGAATTTATTTCTTGTTCATAGTACATCTCTCTTTCAGAGTTGATCTACTCCCTTTGATAATGGTAGATGTCGTCTATTTTCTCTTTAGTTTTTGAAGAAATAAAAAGTGATCTCCTTGACTTCTTGCTATTTGGTGTATATGCAGTGTGATATTGTCCCCAACCATGAGCTAGTTTACTTTTAGATGTAGTAGTGGCCAAAGAATGAGTTGAGCTATTTGAAGATGGTGGTGTGGCATATGACAGCTTAGAGTTGGAGGAATCATATGAATCATGAGAAGCCATTGATAAAATGTTGAAGAGTTTGAGAATGAAATAGTAATGGTGATTGTTATAGTATGAAAAATATATATAGGGGAGATGGACCAGAATTTGATAGCCAGAGATGGGAATGAACAAGAGCTAGTGGAAATAATGTATGAAAGGAATGGATGAGAGTAAATTCAAAAATGGATGGTTACGGACTGATGTGATATAAGTTAAACCAAAGTATGTAGCTCAACAAGTAATACAATATAGCATAACTGGTAAAACATGCATTTACCAGCCATGAGAACCAGAGTTCAAACCCCAATAGTCACATAATTTTTGTAACCTGAAATTTTGTAGAATATTGATAACCAAACTTCTAGTTAAGACAAGAAATACGTATAGCTCAAATGGAAAGAAACAATTGCAAGTCTATAACCAAGAGATCATGAGTTCAAGTCCTTAAAACGTCATGGAAAAAAAAATTCTCAAATTTTTTGCATGAAAACTTTCTTTTGCATATCAATATTTTATCAAATTATGCTATGAATTTTGCACATAAAAAATGAATTGAATTGTTTAACTTTAAAATAACTTGGACCAAAAAGATGGCATTTTAGATTTCGATGATACCAGGATCGGGTTTGCTACATTACAGCTTGATAGGGGGTTCTCGCTTTGCGTTAGGTGCCGAACGTGAGACTCTTACCCCTACATGTCCCCTGAGGTAGTATAAGGCCTTGAGGGGTTGGTTGCGAGTCGAGGGGCTGGCCGCAAAAGCAAAACTGAGGTACCAATGTAAGCCACGGCGGGGCTGGAATGGTTGAAAAGCCTACCAGTCGAGAGTGGCCGCTATCGATGGTTGAAAAGCCTAGACCGTTACATTTGGTACAAAAACAATATACTAAAAAAAATTCATGAAAATTTATAAATCTTTAAAGGAGACGATTCCAAGTTCTCGTCTTAATTTGATGAAAGTATTTTCATTTAAGGTTTTGTAAAGATATCTACCAATTGTTTGTCAGAGGAAGCAAATTTTAGATTTATCAAATCCTTTTCAATATTATCACGAAGAAAATGATGACGAATGTCAATATGTTCTTCCCGTGAGTGATTGACAGGATTTTTAGATAAATTTATAGCACTAGAATTATCACAATAAATAGTTGATTTGGATAAGATAAAACCAAAATCTTGTAGTGTTTGTTGCATATAGATAATTTGAGCACATGCCAAAGCTGCAGAAATATATTCTGCTTCACATGTCGATAGTGAAACACAGTTTTGTTTCTTACTAAACCAAGATATAAGAGACCGTCCAATGAAGTGACAAGTCCCACTTGTACTCTTTCTATCTGTCCGGCTTCCTCCAAAATCAGCGTCACTATATGACACTAATTCAAAAGGACATTCCTTTGGATAGAATAGTCCAAAGTCCTTGGTTTTATTAAGATATCGTAATATGCGTTTCACCGCTCGCAAATGTGATTCTTTGGGGTCTGCTTGAAATCATGCACACAAACAAACACTTATCATTATGTCAGGTCTACTAGCTGTTAAATATAGTAACGATCCAATCATACTTTGATAATTTTTGGTCAACACTTTTTCCGCTTTCATCTTTATCAAGATGTATAGTCGTACTCATAGGACTTGGTTTGGTAGAAGTATTTTCCATACCAAAGCATTTAATTAGATTGTTACAATATTTTTCTTGATTTATAAAAATATCATTTTCAAATTGCTTTATCTGTAAGCGAAAAAAATAATTTAATTCACCCACATGTGACATTTCAAATTCTTTGGTCATTATTTTAGAAAATTCCTGACATAATTTTTCATTTGTGGACCCAAAAATGATGTCATCAACATAAATTTGAACAATTAAAATATCCTTCTTGTTTCTTTTAACAAAAAGAGTTTGATCAATCTTTTCAATTTCGAAATCAGAATCTATTAAATACCTTTTATAACGATCGTACCAAGCACGAGGTGCTTGTTTCAAACTGTATAAGACCTTTTTAAGTTTATAGACATGGTTTGGAAATTGTTCGTGTACAAATAAAGGAGGTTGTTCAACATAAATTTTTTCTTTATAAAACTATTTAGAAAAGCAGTTTTAACATCCATTTGATATAATTTAAAATTATGAAAACATGCATAGGCTAGTAAGATTCGTATTGCTTCTAGTCTAGCGACTGGAGAAAACGTTTCTTCGTAGTCAATTCCTTCTTCTTGATTATATCTTTATGCAACTAATCTAGCTTTATTCCTAGTAATATTTTCTTGTTCATCTGCTTTATTTTTGAAGACCACTTTGTGCCAATAACTGATTGATCACTAGGCCTCAGAACTAAATCCCAAAAGTCATTTCTTTCGAATTGGTTTAGCTCTTCTTGCATAGCGATTAAAAAAATTTCATCGGTGGATGCTTCTTTAATATTTTTAGGTTCAATATGATAAAGGAAAGCTACATGGCCCATATAATTCAATTGAATTCTTGTTCTAACAGATGAATTGAGTTCTCCAATGACATTATTGGGAGGATGACCCCTTAGTAATCTAGGTGGAGATCTTAATTTATTATTATTTTGAACAATGTTTTCATTATTTTCAAAATTTGAAATTTCCGTATTTGTGATATTATCAGAGAATTCTTCATCATCTTCTATACTTGGCATTTGATTAAAATTTTCATCGAAGGATACATGAAGTGTTTCTTCGATGATATTGGTTCTTTTATTAAAAATTCGATAAGCTTTGCTTCGGTCCGGATACTTACAAAGAATCTTTCATCGGATTTTGGATCAAATTTGCCAAGCTGATTCTTTGTGTTTAAGATGAAACATTTTGAACCGAAAACTTTGAAATAAGAAACATTTAGTTTTCGACCATTAAAAAGTTCAAAAGAAGTATTCTTAGTAATTGGTCACGATTCAAAACATAACCGGCTATTGCAACTGCTTTAGCCCAGAAATGTTTTGGTAAAGTACTTCCATTTAACAAAGTCCTTGCACATTCTTGTAAGGTTCTATTTTTACGTTCCATAACTCCATTTTGTTGTGGAGTTCTAGGAAACGAAAAATTACGGAATATTCCCTTCTTCTTACAAAAATGTTCAAAGGCTTCGTTTTTGAATTCACCTCCATCATCACTTCTAATGTTTTTGACTTTCAATCCCTTGAAATTTTGAAATCTTTTAACAAAATATATTGTTTTTATATGCATTTTTTATATGCAAAATTCATAGCACAATTTGATAAAATATTGATATGCAAAAGAAAGTTTTCATGAAAAAAATTTGGCAAAAATATTTTTTTTTGGTTTCATGGCATTAAAAGGACTTGAACTCATGATCTCTTGGTTATAGACTTGCAATTGTTTCTTACCATTTGAGCTATATGTGTTTCTTGTCTCAACTAGAAGTTTGGCTATAAATATTCTTCAAAATTTCAGGTTACAAGAATTATGTAGCTGTTGGGGTTTGAACTCTGGTCTTATGGCTAGTAAGTGTATGCTTTACTAGTTATGCTATGTTGTTTTACTTGCTGAGCTACATACTTTGGTTTAACTTATATCACATCAGCCCGTAACCATCCATTTTTGAATTTACTCTCATCCATTCTCTCCATAAATTATTTCCTCTAGCTCTTGTTCATTCCTATCTCTGGCCATCAAATTCTGGTCCATCTCCCCTATATATATTTTTCATATTACGGCAATCACCATTACTATGTCATTCTAAAACTCTTCAATATTTTTTCAGTGGCTTCTCATGATTCATATGATTCCTCCAACTCTAAGCTGTCATATGCCACACCACCATCTTCAAATAGCTCAACTCCTTCTTTGGCCACTTCTACTCCTAAAAGTGAACCAGCTCATGGTTGGGGACAATATTACACTGGATATACACCAAATAGCAAGAAGTCAAGGAGATCACTTTTTATTTCTCCAAAAACTAAGGAGAAAATAGGCGACATCCAGCACTATCAAAGGGAGCAAATCAAATTGCAAAGAGAGATATACTATGAACAATAGATAAATTCCAGACATCATAGCTTAATAGAGCCGATTTCCTTAAAATTTTGCGGCAAATCACCAAGAAAGACATTATTGAACCTTCATCATCTCGTCAACCACATGCATCTGGCTGGAATCCATAGGAGCAAATTCCACAGCAACCTCCGGTGTCTCCCAACTGTTGGGAACGCCAAAACTATTGGTCACCTCTTCAACCTCACGTTGAAGTCACCAAGATTGAACCAGATGAATGCTCTCCTTCGACTCTAAAATAATCAATTTTCTTGTGTATTACTATTTTTTCCTTATTCATTTAAGTTTTTGTTCCATAAATCTTTGAATAAAGATTGAAAGAAACCATTTTATAATTCACTGGAAATTTTAGCTACAATCAGTAAACTGAAATAGATAGGTCAGTCGACTACTTACAAGGAACAATTTCTCTTAGGTTTGCAACCAGTCGACCGACATACCCCGACCAGTTGACTGGCTATACGAATTAACTCTGGCCTTCCCTTTTTAACCTATTTACCCCATACTTTTTACTTTACCATCTTCATATTTTTTACCTTCCATATGATCTCTTGAAACCTTAATCCCCATTTTCCCCAAATCTCTCTCAAAAACATAAAATTGATGGCTCCTCCTAGATTAAAACGATCAAAGCTAGCCTCTTCATCTTCCTTTGATACTCATGTCGCCCATTGGCTATACGACGCCACCGCAATAGAAAGATGGGAGAAGATGAAAAATTCGAGGATATTTTAAGGTTCTTTTATGGTGTACTCTGATTTCGGAACTTATGCACGTCAAGAACTGATGCAAAAATGCGGATTAGAGTCGCTACTCGACTACAGTTCCAATCACCACAAAATTAACCTTCTCATGGTAAAGCTCTTATGCTAATCTTAATCTTGACCACCAAAAACTATCTAATCCGAATAATTGTGCATGGAGTTTCGTTTGTGGTCAACCAGTTTTCTTTTCGCTTGATCAAATGGCACATATCCTTCAATCTCCAAACGAAGGTATTGATTTGGATGATGTTGAGTGCAATATAAGATGGAGAGATAGAGTTAGCCACATGTTCATGAGTGACGATATGACTGAATTGCAATTCAAGCTTTTAAGGCCTAAAACACGAATCTTGCACAAGACTCTTATGCATTCTATTCTTCCAAGAACCGTATCGTATGAATTGATATATTCGGAGAATTTCAAAGCTCTCTATGCGGTATGGGGAAATATATGTGTAAATTGGCTACGACGTATTTTGGATGAATTTCTTACCTTCCACAATGGGAATATGCACGTTATTTACTTTGGCGAGTATATAATGCGACTTCTTCTAGATGTTGGTGTTCGTTAACCCGATTCCGAATCCTCTACCGTTGGAATGATCAATATCCGTACCATAAGCCTTATGAAGCTACCGGCAAGACCTCCACCTATTACTGCATACACAGATTGGAAGCGTCAACAGGCTCAACAACAATCTGGAGGTCCTGTAATAAGAGAGCCAGAACAACATCAAGAAGAAGATGATATCCGTTTAGCTACCTCCTCCAAGACTCATGAATCCGTGAAATCCTTTCCCGAAATCAACTTATCCTAGATTCAAGACTTAATAAAGTGGATAAGAAGCTTGATAAAATCAAAGGCTTCTTCTCTACCTTATTGGATGTCATATTATGTTCTTCCTCTACCGCTGCCACCTCCTTCGCTCAAGGCAAGCGTCCAACACCTCATTTTACATGGTCTGCATCTGAGGATCATACTAGCAGCGACACTAGTGGAGCAGGCAGTGGTGCTCAAGGCACTTAAAGACCCGAGAAGGAGACTGCATTGGAAGAAGAGTATAACTGGGATCTTGACGAATGAGCTTCTGTTGGTTGGATGGTAAGTTTGGTAGATGCTCTTGTTATTTGCTTATTGGTACGTTTATCCTTTAGTTGAAGCTATAGACATTTTTGAGACTTGTACTAACTAGTCTCACTATGGATATTTGTTTCTGCACATGGTATTGTAATTATTGCTATAATATGTCTCCTTTTTTCGGTGACAAAGGGAGAAAAAAGTATATGAACTAACCATTTTGATGTAGGTACAAGAACTATCGTATATTCATGGGATATATGTTCTTTAGGTTCGTTATATACAGGTTGTCATCAATCAAAATGGGGGAGAATGTTGAATCACTAGTTTTGATTCATGACAAAGCAATTTAGAAGAAAAAGAGAATGCACGATCAATCACAACAAAAAGTGACAATCGAAGGACTATGGTGATATTGAGACTTTGAATCTATGTTTTCACTGTTTAATACTTGTGTTTGAGTCTTAGAAATTGTTAAAATACGTCCTTAAGTATTCTGCACCTCATCATTCTCATTTTAAAAAAAAAAGCAGAGCTACCAGTGCAAATACTACTACAGCCAGTCGACTGGCTATAAACAACCAGTCGACTGACTGGTGTACATGCATGAATGTGCACTGCTTTTTTTTTTGAATGGATGAATGATCAGTTGACTGATCCAAATCCACCAGTCGACTGACCTAAACCCAACTGTCATATTTTGAAAAGACATTTCCATTCTGCGAAAGATTGCGATCCTTCTCTGAATGGGAATGGTTGCTTCTTTTGGTCAGAACTCTTCACCAATGGCGGCAACCCTCTATCTACTATAAATATGTGTTTCCAAACACTTCATACTTACCGAAAATCTTTCTATCTTATATTCTTCTTGTACTCTCATACTCGCATTCAAACAGCATACAAGCATTTTATTGCTTTGAATCTCCAAATTAACTTTCATAATCTTCGATTCCTAGCAACACCTTCTTTTCGTATCTTCATATACACTTCATACACGTGAGGATTTTATTATAGGAGGTTTGTACTATTAGAGACAAATCAGTGTTATAAAAAACACACAGTGTCAGATATTCTTTTGTATTAGTGAAGTCCTCTTCTGCTGCTGAGGTAAAAATCCTGTTCTGTTGCTCAGGTGTCTGTTCTGCTGCTCGGCTGTGTATACCTATTTCTCTGGGTTAAGTGAGGGTATTGTTGTTAGTTAAATTTCAAAAGGGAGTCTGGGACTGGACATAGAACGGGAAATTCGAACCAGTATAAAAATCTCTGGTGTGCTCATTTATTACTTCATTTACTTTATTACTTTTATCTGTTATCAACTTTATTATTTCGCACTATTCCGTATTACACGATCCTGCACACTTCCATCTCTTGCCAATGCATAAGGAACTCATCTCTCATGTTCCGTATATAACAATTTGATAAGGTGCCTTTGCTTACCGTTTTGGGACATTCCCTATATATTTAATGCTTTCTGTAAAAGCGTCATTCGCAAATCCAAAGTAGAGTACTAAAATAACCAATGTTGATTTTAACACAAGTGCATTACTATCAATAATGTGTTGTTTTCTAGTTTAGAAATGTCAATATACGTTTAAATGTTCTTTCTTATGAACACATGCTTCATCTGCACTTTGATTCAAAATCAAACTATTTGATATTTCTATTAAAATACTTATTCAATCCTGATGCTTCTAAAATTATACTTTCGTATCATTTCTTGGATCATATTCAAAGACTTACAAACTCAATATCGATCCCAATGACTTCGAGACATTTTTGGATAACATGTGCTTGTTTACCCGCCTTTTGGAAAGGCCGTGGACATGCCGGATTTAACTAAATTGATTGCTCGTTTGTCGAGGCTGGAATATGGTAGGTTTGAGTCAACTGGATGGATAGATGGTCAGTCCTAGGTGGTTCGGTGTATATGGCTCAACCTAGGTGGTTCGGTAGGTACCGCTCGGCCAAGGATGGAAGGTCATGCATGGCTCGGCCTAGGTGGGTCGGCCAAGATAGGACGGTTGGGCTTGGTTCGACTTTGGAGTGGTTCAACACTAGCAGTTCGGCCTCGATGGGATCGGCATTGGTGGACTGGTTATATTGGATCGACATCGATGGTTCGGCCTCAGCAGGATCGGCTGTGGAAAGGGTCGGTTGTATAGGGTCGGTCCAGGCAAGTAGGTCGGTAGGATGGTGCAGATCGACGATTGAAGTGGATCGATGATCGAAGGTGGTCGGCATGTTTCAGATCACCCTGGTTCGGCAGCGTGAGTGGGTTGGCATCTCTGGATCGGTCTAAGGGAGTAGGTCAGCATCGCCACAAGATTGGGTCAGCATCATGAGTGGTTCGGCATCGTGAGTGGGTCGGCATTTCGAGTGGACCGACAGGATGGTGTGGCTCGGCAAGAGGTGTGGCTCGATAGGATGGTATGGATCGACGTGTTTACTGCTTCGAGTCTCAACTTCATTTACTTCGAGTCATAGGTAGGCATACTTCGGGTCATCACCTAGGAAATATCAGGTTGGCATATTCTGAACTTAGGGTCGGTCGTGGTGTTGAACCTGGGTCGGCTATGGTCCCAGTGGGCTCGGACCACTCAGGAAGCCCAGTAACTCATGTTTTGCTTATAAATACAGCATGTGGGGCTTCAAAAAAGGGATCTTCATTCTTCTTTCTTTCTTCTTTCCTATTAAGGCTACTCTACCATTGTTGCTTTAAAAGCTATGGATTGTAACTGCAATTGATTTGGATATCAATATAAAGAAAATTTCTAAAGTGGACGTAAGCTAGAGTTAGCCGAACCACTATAAATCCTGTGTTATTACCGATTTCTTTTTAATTTTTATTGTTCTTCACATTCATACTCTCTACATGCATACTATCTGTGATGTGTGACTGTGATTTGGTGCTTTTATCTGAATTTGGGTGTTAGTGACCAATTTTGACGCTAACAGTGCTAAATCGTTATTTTGAATTTTCCGTTTCAAAACATATGTACCAAAACGATAGGATTTATCAAACGATAATTTTGTGAGTAAATCCGAATTCACTTATGCATGTTGAATATCGTATCTATTACGCTAATTTCAACTATTAAAATTTGTGATATTATTCTTATCAACATTTCTCATTTAATTCTAACTGCATTAGCCTTGCTCATAATGACACAGTCACCGTTGATGGATCATATCTCTTCGGTCACGACCACCAAAATCTATATTTTGATAGCATACTTGGAATTCTTTTGGATTCGCGCATCATACCATATAAAGTCAATATTCTTAATGGTTTAGTTAAACAACCGAGGATTATATATTTTTGACATTAATAAGAAACTCATAATTTCTCTTTGATGTGTGAGAATACTTATTAGACATTCTAATATTATGTATTCGTTTAGGTTAGTTAATTTCATTTCATCTCATCTAATCAGTTCTATCTACAGATCGTATCCAGTTCCATTTTACTACTAATAATTCCTCAAGGAAATTCCTTCACAGTGAAGTTGGTATATCTTGAAATAACAATTGTTTCTCAGTGCAATAGAATAGTTATTCATAAATGTTTTATAAACTTCTTAATTTTTAAAACTGATTTGGTTTTAGTTTACAAAAATTATGTTCAGAACACAAATATATCATCCAATGACAGTATTTTCATAATCCTTTTGGGGAGATTAATACAAGATCCTCTATGAACAATTATTACGTGCAACCTTTCGGCTCGCATAAAATGCCAACCCCTTGGCGTAGGATATGTTAGAGTTTCTTATAAACCCTTATCTGATAAAAAATTTTAAACTGTTATTTAAATGAAATAATAATAATAATCCTGTATACTACTCTTAAGTACATTACCTCATAGAAAAAACTAACTCAACTTCACTCATAATTAATCGTACATAGTCCAGCAAAGTTTGATCAATCCTTATCGATGTCTCTTTACGTATCACATGGAGGAGTGACTTTTGAGATTGAATTTTTATTTATTTTTAAGTATGTTTGGAACCTTTTCCAATATACCGACTCATTCGATCAAATCGAATCATTACTATTGCATGTTATTTTATTTACTTCTATTTTATGCTCTATGAGTTTACCATTAGACATATTACATGCGTATTAAATAAACAGTCCCTATTTGGGATAAGTCATCGGTGAATATGACAAAGTATGTGGAACCATTTTAGTATTAATGGACTTACGATTGCATACATCAATATGTATCAATTCGAAGAGTTCATCAACTCTTATGATGCTCCCACTGAATGAGTGCACAGTCCTTAATTGTTTGAGATATCATTAACCAATATCACATGATTCAAAATCATATAATAAAATCATTTTCTCAAAACTATGGCTTAGTATATAATTCCAAAATAAGTATAAATAATACTAGATACTTCTGTATTTTTCAATGCATCACATTTGTTATAAAAAAATTACGATATTATAGTTTTATTTCATAAAGAATATTCATAATATTCATATTAAAATATAGCTACGTCTATTTTTTATTTATTTTAGTTGATACCAAAAAAATTACCATTATTTCATAAATAATGTATGGTAAGTTTTACGAAAACAATTTTCATACTATGATGCAATTAATAAGTGCTATATGGCATGCTCCCACTATTTCCAACATTACTATAATAGCATACTAAATTCAAAGGTTTATCATTCACTTAATGCAATTTGTTTATTTCATACACAGCAACTATTTATAGCGGAGAGTTCGTTGATCAAATATCTCGAGCTCAAAGAAATAAATCCCATAGAAATCAATTTTCTATATGAAAATACTTCGGAATAGAAATCATATTTTTTATTCCAATATAAGTATCAATTATTATTATAATTCTCGTTTTCAATGTTTCTCTATGAAACAAAAGTGACTATTCATTCTCTTCATTCCAATTGTACCTTAAATTACATCTATTCTTATATACTCGTTTTCCTTTCAAATAGTCAAACTATTCAAAAGAAAACCTTACTGCAATATCATAACAAACTCTTTACAAAAGTGCATTCGATTATCCTTAACATTTAAGGACATCAAATATGTTGCACTTCACGTAAACCGACCAAAATGAGATTTCAACGATCGATTTCTTAAAACTATCTTGTAGATTTTGGGCCTCATGTTACATTAACACAATATGATACCTTTTGTAATCAATTAAGTTGAATATACGATCTCAATGAACTATATTCATTGAAGTATCATACATTACAAACTGTGACCATTCACCACATAACATTTATAAATTATAATATATGGATCAAATATCCATAGTCTTGTATTGCTTTTTGAGTTCGAAACTTATAGAGTGCAATACACGATCTCAACCAAATAAGTATGTAAGTGACATTCTACGAATGTATAAAGTAGTTTTAAAAATTAGACACTTGCATGGGTTTAGAAAACATTAACATGCAATAGGCACTTAATAGTGGGTACAGTATTTCTATTTGTCAACTTTTAGTTCAGTTCGTTTGTATATGTTAATCGATAAACATTTTATCAATCACATTAAATGCATAAATTTATCATTGCAAATAATTATAACATTATTTAGCACATGTTCTTACAATATTAGAAAGGTTAAATATTGCCATTTCTTTTTTTAATAAGGCTCCTACTAGACTTTTATATTTCTCCAAACCCTAAGATGAAACATTGAAGTTCTTTGACTTTATTAGTGGGTGTTAGGACTCATTTGTCTTGGTATATAGCCTTGAGTTTGCTCAACAAATTATAGCCCCACAAACGATATATAATTTCTTATCGATTGTATCACATGCAACTCCTAACCCAGTTTTCCTTGTCCTATTCTCATTTCAACTTGAGTTTGCTCAACAAATTGAAAGAGATTATTCCCTTGTACCTACCATATCATGATGGCCTGAGTATAGTATATGTACCTTGAGTTTGCTTCTCAAATACATATAATTATCTTACCTCATATGTTCAATATATTAATAATACTACAAATAACATCCATAGCTTGAGTTTGCTCAACAACTGAGGAGTATGCAGGCGATTCATTAATATATATGGTGGAGGACAACATTATATTGAAAATCCATAATCTTCAACATATTATATTGAGTGATATCGGTTTATGGAATAATGTATTTCTTATGAAATACCACCTTGATTCAAGTGTCAGACAAATCAAAAATCACAGTATACATACATTACGTATGTATTTATTCCTTAAGTCTATTTGGGTTACGTTAACGTTCCATCTTTAGTTTATACACTCATATTATTAAAGTTTCATTATTATGTAACTTTTATACTTTAATTAACGTGTACAATGATCTTATGTATAACACTATTAATTAAATCTTATTTAATTAATTTTAAATTAGTATTCCAATACATCTTTTATATTGGCATATCTACTATAACCTTTACAGTAAGACACGTATATCTTATATATGCATATTTGTAGTTAATTAATTGACCTTTAATCACATTATTAATTAAACAATTTTAATTAAATTATATTAATTTTGAAAATTTATCTTATATACATATATATATATGCTTATGATATCTTAAACACTTTAAAATAACATAACATATATCAACATATATAATACACGCGTATAAGTATTAATTAATTAACTCATTAATTAATTTATATTATTAATCTTTTTAATAATTTTAAATTTTGAAATTAATATCTACATAGTTTCAAACATTTTGAAAATTTATGTTATATTATAACCTTTAATAAGAAACATGTTTTTATTTTAAATTTAACTTTAAATTTAAAATCTTGACTTAATTTTCAAAACAATTTTGAAAGGGTTAACCTTTGGGCCTATTCTACCTTTCAGGCTAGACAGGTAACCGGTTATGATATGGTACTTTATTACCCAATTCCAATCTTAGACGTCACCATTTTAGACACCGTACTAAGTGTGTAAGCTTAGCTAATTAACCTTAACATGACTAATTTAGACTGCATAGGCTATTAGGCTCCGAAACCATTGTTGGAATTGGAGGAACCTATACGGAAAAAATGGGCAGATTTCAAAAATTTTACCATTTTGGATCTTTAATGAGCTTATGAAGTCTAAATGTACACTAAATCCAATCTAATAAAACATTAAATAACTCTTATTTTATTTAAAGTAGGTTAAAAGGAAGTTTAAAATCAATTTAGTTTAAATGTATAGTGTATCAAGTACACCCAAAAATAATTTATAAGAGTTCATTTAGGGAAGAAAACCTTTCGTTTCTTTTGCTAAAATGAGTTAACTAATTGAAAGCATAATAAACATTATATGGAGAGATAAACCTTCTATCTCTCTCTCTAATTAAATTGATTGAGTTATTAAATGATATCAATTAGCAATTCATTCATGGAATAAAATGTAACTATTGTCTAAATGTACTTTACTGTAAATTATGTAAGTGCAACAAATCAGATTGTGTATAGAGATGATATTTCCTATATGTATGTGTCTTTATTGTCCATAATATTATTTAAAATACATATACATACATATATTTACATTCATATGCAATATACATATACATATAAATGAGACAGAATTAAGTGTCACTTTTATAACTCCAAAAGGACAGCAATGATGCGGACAGAGAATGGTGTGGTCGGTTTGAGAAGGAGAGGTGTGGACAGAGAATGATGCGGTCGGTCAGATGTAGCTCGTGAGGTAGAGTCGATCGATGGTCTCAGTTCATCGAAGGGTGAGCGTACGTGGAGATGTGGTGTGTGTGCATAGGTGGAGGAGCTTATGCGTGTACATGAAATGAAAAGGAGAATTGGGGAAGAATGCACTATTAAAGGTGGGTTTGGGCCTTGCTGGATTTGGGTGGGTGAGGTTTTATTATAATTTAGTTTTTAATTGAGTTAATTAAGGTAGTTAATATTTAAAAACCCATAATTCGCTTGTTTTATTCCGATTGACCCGCCGGATTTTTGCGTTATATTCGTATTAACGAAAAGAACACAATAGTGTAGTTCATTGACACATTTAAAGAAGTATGAAATATTGATAAAAATTTAGGGACATTTTATTAGCAAAACAAAATCTCATTCTGCTATCATAAATTGTGTAGATTTATTATTATTCGATAGTTGATCTGTTTGATATTGATTATTAATTATTTAATAGATAGACGTGTTGCTATTTATTATTATTGTTGTTGATTGATTATTTTGTTGTTTGGATTGCGCTCGACCAGTTTATGAGCATTGACTATTGTATATTGATTGTTGATTCTGCTTAACCAATTTATGAGCAATTAACTTTACATGCATGGGCTAGGTAGATTATAATTACGAATGCATTGAATACGAAAACCTTGTGATTGGAATTTCACAGTTTAACTATATAGTATTCAATGAGAATATTAGTTAAGTAGATATTATAATAAAATATGTTTATTATAATTTTGAAAATAAGATATTTTGTCTTTTGAATTCGAATGATTTCTTTTGGAAAGTAAAAGAAATATTTTGAGGATAAATATTTTGAAGTGATGATAAAAGTGATTTATATAAAGAATGGTTTATAAAAGTGTATAAACAGTGAGAATTTCAAGACCTAAAACGTCGATGGATTTAAAATGGATTTCCAAAGATTTTGAAGAAATAAACAATACCATATTTGAAAGCATTTGTGATTATTGGTGAAAATTGATTTATCACTTGGAGATGTAAAATGATTTATCACTTTGTTTATTTATTTTGGAGAGGCTGGGATCTAGTTGCTTTTTTATTGGGAGAAAACTTTCGATCTGGTTGCATATATATTGATATGTTTTTACAAAGTATTTTGAAATTTTCAAATAAATATTTCAAAAGTGATTTGATTTAAAATCCCGAAGTAAAGTATAATTTGATACAAAGATGTGTATATATTATTCCAAATGTTCTGAAATTAAAACCGAGAGTTAGGTCCTAAGAGACTATTTTCGAAATATTTTGAAAATGATAAAGTTAATTAGATTTTGAAAATCTAAATTTGAAGATTAAGTGGATAATTTTGGAAATTGCATATTTTTTGCTACATCTTAGGCTCTTTGAGTCCTATTAGCGGTAGGAGAACTGCGTTGGCCCGATTCTGTATCTAATTGGGTACCTAATTAGATAAGGGTACGTAGGTAGTTACAAGTGGTAGTGATGCAGCCCCAATAATAATATAACCCTTTCCTGTTTGTATGTTTGTTGTTTCATATTCATCTTGTGTTATTATATCGTTTATGCTTATCATTTTATTCTTCATTGACATGTTTATTGAGTTTGCAGGTAATGACATTGTTGTCTCTCACCTTAGAGTTGTACAGTGGTAAATTTATTGTATTTGATTTTGGTTTATATTAAAGCAAATTCTATAGAATAAATGAATACTTTGATAAGTCGTATTATTGAAATTGTATAATACATTTAGCAGTGTTCAATATTTATCAAATAATATTGTGTATTAAGTTGGTAGTTTTCATTAGTAGTTTTAAAGCGGATGGTTTTTTTCCTACGATTTTAGCTGGTTAGAAAATCCGGGTCATCACAGCTGGCATCAAAGCATATGTTAGGTGTCTAAGTAAAATTCAACTAGGATTAGTAAGTCAACCTAGGAATTATAAAATGATACAACCTTAATTTGATAAATAAAATGGATAGGATAAAGCACCATACCTCCGAACGGGGTTATGGGTGGTAATATTTTTGGTGTGCTTAGCTTTCGTTAATTGTTTGGTTTTCGTTATATTTTTCTGTCCCTGGAATTTCGAGGACAAAATTTTTCTAGGGGGGAAGAATGTAACGGCACGTATTTTTTAGTCTTCGTATTTGAATATTTAATTTGTTTAAATATTCAGGTTCGAATTGGAATTATAATAAAATCTATGTTTCCAACTTAAACCTGATTTTTAATGGCGTATTTTTAATTTATTTTATAGAATTATTCCATAATTTTAATTCGAAGATAATTAAATTTTCGTTTGCCGCTTTTTACAACAAACGTCGGCATTTTTGAAACTTCATAGAATAGGTTAACTTGTCTATTTTATTGTTGTTTTGTGATCGTGTCGCTTGTCGTGCACAGTCATATTTTTACTTCCGTTGTTCTCAGCTCGTAGGCAAACTCGTTATTGTGTAGCAGGGTACCACAAAATCTAACTTTTTAAACAAACTTTCTAAATGTAAAAGTCATACACGTACAATACAACCACAGCATAACCTTACCTTTGCCATGCCGCACACGTTCACTTTGCCCATTCCATGTACTTGCACACATGCTTTTGCATACTTAGCTATGAAGTATGTTTGCTTATATATACATATTTTGAAAGATGGACACACTCTTTGGACTCAGGCATGGAATGAAATATATAGAGAGCCATGAAATATAGAGAGACTTTCATCTTTCTTTTTCTTCCTCTGTAATAAATAACACTCCATTTCCACTCTTCAATAATCAATAGCTCAAAATCTATTGACAACTAATAAAAATTTCCTACATGAAAGTTGTTTATTATCACCTCTAGTATTTTTAAAATTGATGAGTTAGATTTGGCCAAACGTTCGTAAATGGGAAAAGTTAGACATGAACTTTAAAAATCAAATTCTCTTGATTTGCTTGGAATCAAAACGAAGTAGTTTGCGTTGTTGGCTTCGTGGAACAACGTAATTTTTTTTGTGAAATTTCAGCGGGATTTGGCGTCCGTCGATGATGGTGATCATAAAATAGGATTAGCGTTTCTCAGAGCTTGAGGCCGACAATAGGCGAAGCAAAGGTTGACTTTGGATTTGTGGAGAAGAGTTGCATCTAGGGATCGAGATCGATGACGTGCGGTCGTGGGAAGCATGGTGCGTCATCTTGGACAGCATTAGGGGAGCTCTAGGTCGGACTGAGAAGGAGAGGTACGAAAAGAGAATGGTGGGGTCGATCTGGTGTAACTCGCATTGTAGAGTCGATCGATGGTCTCAGTTTATCAAACGGTTGAATGTGTATGGGAATATGGTGTGCGTGCATGGGTAGAGGAGCTTATGCGTGTACAAGAAATGAAATTAAGAATTAGGGAAGAATGCACGGGTTTGGAACTTGCTGGATTTGGATGGGTGAGGTTTTACTACAATTTAGTTTTTAATTGAGTTAATTAAAATAGTTAGAAATTAAAACTCATAACCCACTTGTTTTAAGTCTGATTGACATGCCGGATTTTTGTGTTATATTCGTATAACGAATAAAACAAACTAGTGAAGTTTATTGACATGTGTAGGAAAGAATAAAATATTGATAAAATATTAGTGACATTTTATTAGAAGAATAATTTCTAATTCTGTTATTATAAACTGTGTAGATTTATTATTATTCGACAATTGATCTATTTGATATAGATTGTTGCTTCTTTAATAAATAGACGTGTTGTTATTTATTATTGTTGTTGATTGATTATTTTGTTGTTTGGATTGTGCTCGACTAGTTTATGAGCACTGTCTATTGTATATTGATTGTTGGTTTTTCTCAACCAGTTTGTGAGCAATTAACTTTACATGCATGGAATGGGTAAACCATAACTACAGATGCATTGAATATGAACATCTTGTGATTAGAATTTCACAATTTGACTATAAGGTGTTCAATGAGAATATTAGTTAAGCAGATATTATAACAAAATATGTTTGTTATAATTTTGGAAATAAAAGATTTTTTATATTTTGAATTGAAATAATTTCTTTTGGAAAGTAATAGAAATATTTTGAAGATAAATATTTTGAAGTGATAATAAAATTGATTTATATAAAGAATGGTTTATAAATTGTTTTATAAACAAAGAGAATTTTGAGGCCTAAACCTTGATTGTTTTAAAGGGATTTCCAAATATAGATATAAACAATACTGTATTTGAAAGCATTTATGATTATTAGTGCAAACCTATTATCATTTGGGGATGTAAAATGATTTTTTATGTTACTAATGATTCGGGCAACCCATAACTAAAAAGTTGGCTTTGAAGGTTTTATGTAACCGTTAGTATAGTCCGCTCTTCGATAGAGGGATATACGTTTTTTGTTTTTTTGAGAGGTTGGGATACAGTTGCTTTATTATTTGGAGAAACCTCTCAATCTGGTTGCATATATGTTGAAATGTTTTTATAGTAGTATTTTTATATTCAAATAAATATTTCAAAAGTGATTAATTTAAAATCCCGAAGTAAAGTATAATTTGATACAAATATGTATATATATTATTTCAAATGTTTTAAAATTAAAACCGGGAGTTAGGTCCAAAGAGATTATTTTTGAAACGAATTATATTTTGAAAATAATAAGTTAATTATATTTTGAAAATCTAAATTTGAAGATTAAGCCTAAGTGGGTAGTTTTGGAAAATGTATATTGTTTGTTGCATCGTAAGCTCCATAGTCCTATTAGCGGTAGGAGAACTACGTTGGCTTGATTTTGTAACTAATTGGGTACCTAATTAGATATTAGTACGGTGACAGTCACAAGTGGTAGTGATGCAGCCTCAATAATAATATATCCCTTTCATGTTTGTCTGTTTGTTGTTTGCTATTCATCTTGTGTTATTGTATTTTTCATGCTATCGTTTTATTCTGCATTGACATGTTTATTGAGTTCGCAGGTAAAGGCATTGTTGTATCTCACCTCAAAGTTATACAGTGGTAGATTTATTATGTTTGATTTTGGTTTATATTAAAGCAAATTCTATAGAATAAATGAATACTTTCATAAGTTATATTATTGTAGTTGTATCCTACAATTAGCAGTGTTCAATATTTATGAAATGATATTTTGTATTAAGTTAGTAGTTTTCATTAGTAAAATTCAACTACGATTAATAAATCAACCTAGAAATTTTGAAATGAAACTATCTTAATTTGATAAATAAAAATGGATAAGATAAGGTACCATACCTCCGACCGGGGTTATGAGTGGTAATATTTTTGGTGTGCTTAGCTTTTATCAATTGTTTGGTTTTTGTTATATTTTTCTATCCTTGGAACTTCGGGGACGAAATTCTTTTAAGGGGGAAGAATGTAACGAACTGAAGCGACCGGGAATTTTTGACTCTCGAAAATCGACATAAGTATGTTCACTGTATAACATGCCGAATAATCAAGTATCAAAAATATCGATTACAAGGGGTAAAGTAGAAAGAGGTAGAAGGAGAAACTAAATAAACAACAACACAGAATCTCACAAACGCAGTGGAACAAATATAATATATAATGATAAATTTTTCATACGAAGGAATCTGTAACTATTTAATGCGTATAATCATTAGAGTACAAAATTCAATATATCAATCTGGACAGCTATAATAACTTGTCCTCACTTAGCGGAAATATAAGCCAAGTACGGAGATATACGTCTGAAATCCTCTAGCTCGTCTGCTGAGCTCTATAGCATTCTAACCTGAATCTGTAATACTCGGCCTGACCTGAACATTATAATAAAATAACACCGAGTCGGTTTGGAAAACCAACGTGATAAAACACACTCAGTTTGAATTATTATTATAAAAATCCTTTGAAAAACAAAGGTATCTTGAAAGACCATGCCACAAATAAACACGATGAATTTTTACCTTACGATAACCAAAACATTTTATATCAAAATCGTTTGATTTTATGATAATGTCTAAGTACAAATACTTATTCAAATAGCCGAAATTGTTACATTAATTAAATTCCAGCATACTATGCTCTACAACAAAAACCGTAAAGGCACGCATTGGAGAATGGATTTCCATACAACGATTTTGCATTGGGGTACCACCTATCACAGTACACATGTAGAAAAATATACCGAGGACCTCGCCGGGATCCCCTACATTACAAGACCAGCCCTACCCTAACCTGAATAGAACCGAATATGATATCACCAGGGTATTTCCACCCTTATCGAGCTCTCTTTCCATGTACCGTATTTATAATATCCGAGGGTATCTAGAACGGTGATAAACATACCCTAATTGGGTGTGACCCACTTATCCTTGCTGCGTCTCCCCTGATTTTCATTCATTCCAGTTGATGATGCTTGAGGCTACAATTACTTTTTAATGAATTTATACTTGGAATGTTCGTCATCCTTCAATGACAATTTGTTGAAAACATTCATCCATACAAGACCATTCTGGTTTTGAACGAAACTGAAGGCACTATTCCTACTACATCCATTTTGGAATTATCCTTAGGATTAGTAGTGATTAGCCCTTGAACTTCAATGCTCCATCTTCAATTTCACGCTCTTGTCTTCATTTTGAAACATATTCGTGGATCGAAGTGGTTTTCAGATAACTTATCCGATCCCGGTTTCTTCGAAACAACGTTCGATATTTTCGGTAAACTCAACCCTGATTCTTTAGGAAATAGACATACGAAAACAAGATCGGAGATCATCTCCTAACCGTTAGTGGACGGATTTCCTTATCATCGTCCTAGAAGAATGAAACGAGTTTACATATACAGTATAACACCTTCGACGGTAACTGTAGCATATAATTCCTGGGTTTCTGCTAGATATTTCCGAAATTATGTTTTTAGTTCAAATTTGATAGTCGGTTATTTAAACATTAAATAAACAATCATCCAATCAAAGATTCCATTTCCTATTGAATTCACTAAGTCTTATTTAATTTAAATTTCAAATAACCTAAATCACTTTATTCAAAAGTATATACTTATCTTACCTAATTTTGTATATTCGCAAACCATCCTTTTCAAAAATATTTGAAACATTCTAAAGTAAATTTGGAAAGCACCATATCAACCATGGATTTGTGGCTCAATGATTACGTCTCCATCCCAGAGAAACCAAAACTTAACTATAAGTAATATCCGCCTCCCAATTTCCGCCATGAAAGTATACCATTACTTTGCGAAACCTTATTAAATAATTAAATATTCTTTTAAACAATAACTTCAAAACAATAATTAATTCTGAAATTCTAATCGATTTACAAGATCTGTTTATAAAACTTATAATTCATTTTGACAATTTAAAAATATTTAAATAGCTAACTTTATGAAATATTTTTATGCTAAAACATTTAAAAATTACCTAGTTTAATATTTAAAAATCCTCTTTTTAAAACAACTCAACTTCTCGATGATAATATATTTTTCAATTCCAATATAACTAATCTAATATTTATAAATCTCTCTTGATTTATTTATCTTCCCAATCTCATAAATCCCCTTTTTACATTTCCAAAATATAAAATCTATCATTTCTTTTTAAACCGATTTCCTATCTCGTCATAAACTCTTACCGTGAAGTTATATCTTCAATTTATCAAATGATAATCACTTCACTTTATTTATAAACATTATTTATAAATCCCATAGTACCATTTCCAGTTTTACAGTGGTTTCACATCTCTTGAATTCACTATAAATTTATTTCTAAATTAAATTTCATTCATATATCAATTTCTTAAATAACCGAAACTATATTATAAAAACCAACCAAATCTCGATTATATTTCCATTTTGTAATTTTGAAATCGTATTTAATCCAGATATAACCAATTTTATATTTATTTCCAAATTTCCTTCTATTATCCAAACTATTAAAAATTTTGATTTTTAAAACCTTTATATTTAAACAAGTATCGCTTAAGAACTCTTATTTAAAATTATTTATATGAATTATTCCAAAATCTCTATTTATAATATCACGAAATAGTTAGGTACAAATTTAAAGTCAACCCATTTATTTTATCTAAACTAATTTCTTTCAACTAATCCAAAATTCTAAATAAATACTTTACTTCCAAATTCCCTTTTTAATTTCTTTTCAAATTCAAATAAATATTCATGGTATTTTAAGATACCAAAATCTAGGCCAGAGCTACTATAACATCTAATAATTCAAATCATATTATAATTTATCCTAGATTATTCAAACGTATCATATATCACTATATATGAAATTGAATTCAACAATTTTTAGGAATCCAATTATGTAACGACCCTGGATTTTGGCCCGGTTTATTTTAATAAATATTTAATCTAATTGAATAAAATGTAAACTTATCATTTTAAAATGAATATGACTTTTGGAATAATTGCCATTTATTTGTATATATTAGTATTTTAAAAGTAAATTGATTTGAAAATTTAATATAAAATATGTCAATAATATTTATATTAAAATTTGTCTTATATAATTGAATTGAAATACTTTGTCTAGTTAACATGTGATAAATAAATATATAGATGTGGATGATAATGTTTGAAATAAAAATCAAATTCTATCAACATAAAAAAGATAAGTCAAACATATGAATATAACTTAATTATTGATAAAATACAAATAGAAATAAATATAAGTATAAAATGTAAGTAAACCATACTGAATATAATAATTTAAATATTGTCAGTTAAAATATAAAATATAAACATAAATAAGTAAGCATGAATATCATTTAAATATTGATAGATAAAATACAAATACAAACAAATATAAGTAAGTAAACCATATGAATATTGATAGTCAAAATACAAAATACAAATGTAAATAAAGCCAAGAATTAAGTGAAACACAAAGTATAAAATAAGAACAAAGTATAAAATAAAATAAAGCCAAATGTAATGTAAAACCAAACACAAACATATGAGTATAAACTATTCAAACCAGAAATCAGATAAAACAAACATATATAGAAAAATTACTCAAGAAAGAAGACAAATTTTTACAAACAAAATATTTTCATAACAAAGCAATAACACAACATGTCTTCATACACAAGCCAAGTCTACCTGCTAAAGTATATATTTTTATACAAATATCTACACACAGTAAAAACATAATTATAATAGCGTAAACAAATTAGGAAACCTAAACATTAATTTTCTATCATCTCAGCCTAACATTTTGTCAATTCAAAATATTTATAAAATCTTAATAAAAGACGAAGCTGACCAGTTACCACCTTCACTTGTACATCCTGATATTATATATATATGTGTGTGTGTGTGTGTGTGTGTGTACATCTTCTTTCCAGTTCGTTCAGCTACCATAGGAAACCAGGGAAAAAGAAAAAGAAAAATAATAGCAAGCAAACTCCATTTTATGCAAATTAAAAATAGATTCAAGACAGCTCACAACTTCAGGCTTTCAAAAGAAAACAGGAAGTATTCTCTATTCAAAGGATTGCAGGTGAGTAAACAAAAATTTTAAAGCTTTAAGTTATTTAAAAATAGATCAAGATTCATTTATAATCTAGTTTGTGTATGTTTCAGTTTGAATATGATTCTGTGTATATTTATATGTTGCTCTGTACATATATTTCCCTGTCAATTGATACAGGATTCATGTTTCTGTTCAAGCAAACATTTTTAATCTATAAGTTGTCAACTAAAATAATATGTTTAAACTAAATTAAGATTTAAAAAGCTAATTAAAACTATGTTGTAAGAATATACTACTGTAACTTGTTCTACAGGTAAATCAAATATTTCTTTGATAAATTTGAATGCTATAAAATGCTAATTCAAGTTTATATCTTGAATTATTACTGCAAGTTGTGATTTTTAAAACTAGTATGAAGATTTTTAGCTCAGTATTTCAAGAGCAGTTTGTATTTGAACCAAAACTGCACTTTTACAAATTTCTAGTGATTTAATCAATAATAAATATTGAAATTTGGGATGAAGCAAGTATAAACACATGCGATTTCATGAAAATTATTAGTAAATTTTTCTATTGCGTGAAATTAGAGGACGAGATCATATTAGGCTTTTTGCCGAGCTTTTGCACTTGTCAGTAAATGTGGTGTGCTCGTCCTCTTCACGCGACCGAGTTGCACAAAATTTTGGTGGAGGGTTGCTTGGTGGGTTGCTGTAGTGTGGTCGAAGTTCGAGCACCTCCGGTGGCGAGGTGATTTGGGTTAGTGGTGATGTTTGCAGTTTTCGTTCGAACTGCTAATTTTCGTATTCAAATTTTTGTAAGCAATTTGTGTTTGGATTTCGAATCTAGCGTAGATTTGTGACTCGCCTGTGATGTTGGAGTTCGCCCGAGGTCGGTCGCGCCGCCGTGCACGTGTACGTCGGAGGGATTTGGTGTTAGTAACGTTGAGGTCGTGCGTCTCGAGCCGTTCTCGAGTAGATGTAGTGGTAGCTTCGGGTTTGTGTTCGAGTGTTCATGTGCGTGAATAGGTACCTGATGTTATAATTAAACTTAGTTTAAAACTTAAACTAAAGAAGAAGAAAAAGAGGAGGAGAAGAAGAACACGAGAGGGAGAGAGGTGATTCGGGGCAAATCAGGTGAGGCTCGAAGTTATACTCGAGTTTTAATAGGGGAAGCCTCGGGTTTGTTATTTTCAAACTACAGTATTGCATTATAGTGTTGAAGTTAAGTAAAATTTGGTTTCCATAAATTTTTAAGCACTATGAACATAATAAATGTTTAACAAGTTTAAGTTAAGATTTTGTTTCAGGTTATAATGATTTTAGTTAATACTTAACGATGTTTTAAAACACTTAATTATTATTTTAATGAAGTAATTAATTTAGTTAAGTATAAAGTTAATTAATAATTGAGTTTGTAGTTAGTAATATAATTGATTTTCAAAATTTAAAGAGGACTTTAAAATGTTAACTAAGTTGAATAATTAATATTAATTAATTATTCTAGAAAGTAATCGAGAATAATTACTTTATAATTGTAATTAAAGATTGATAAACTAATGATTAAGTGATAAATAAATTGTAATTAACTAATTAAAGTTAATTAATGAATGATTAATAGTTAATTAATTAAGTAATTTAATTAAGAATTAACAAATGATTAATTAAGTAATTATTAGTTAATAAATGGATAATTAAGTTTTATTAATTAATAATTAATTATTAATTAATGATTACGGGCAAGTAATTAAGTAATTAAGATTTAATAATTGATTAAAGAAATGATTTATTAATTAAATAATTTGAAATAGAATAAGAAATTAATTGATAATAATTTATTAATTGAGTAACTAATTCTCAAGTAATTGTATTACGATAATTTAAGATGATTGCTTATGGATTATTGTGTATGTAGAATATCTGATCTGTGATATTTATTTGGTGATATTCTATGATGTTTCTATGATATGCTCTTGATATATCTGTGATGATTGTGTATGATTTATCTGTGATAAATATTATTTGAATTCAAAGTATTGAATTTAACTTTTTAAATTAATTAGAAAACTTGGCCCTTAAAATGGCGTTTGGATTTCGATGAGACCGAGATCGGGAATGATTTATGATTATCCAAAAACCACATCGATCCAAATTAACGATAGGTCGCGAATTCTCAAGTGAAGATCAAGATGGTGTTTTCAAAATGCAACGATTATTGTCGTTGACTCTGAGGGTGATTCCAAAATGAGTGTAACGAGATAATGCCTTCGGTTTTGTTCGAAGCCGGAATGAACTTGTAGGGATTGAATGCTTTCGGCACATCTTTATGCGGACGATGAGCATTCTAAGAGATATGTTCTGTAAAGGTAGTCGTAGCTTCAAGCCTCATCAACCGGTAATGGCTAAAACAAGGGATGTGCAGCTAGGTTAGGTGGGTCATGCCCAAGCAGGATGAGATACACCTCTGTCTAGATGTCCATTTTTATTTCGGCTGTGTGGGCGGTTGCTAGCTACAACCGCAGGGTTATCTTGTTCGGGACTGTTCAGTAAGGAATGGCTCCGGCCTTGTGTTGTAGGGGGTCGGGAGTGATCCTCGGTACGTTGATCTAGGCCACGTACTGTGACGGGCGGTACCCCAGTAGCCCTGCCATTGATGGAAACCCATTTTCCCTACGAGACCCTACGGTTTTGATTTGTATTACCCACTTTCGTGGCTGGTAGCTGGAATTTAGTAATGTAACAATTTCGGCTATTTTCTATTTACTTGAAAATTGTAACGACCCGAAATTTTCAAAACCTGAAAATTCCAGTAGTTATGATAATGAAGAAAGAGATAGAAGAAGAAGAACAGAAACACCAAACATCTCACATTCGCAGCGGATAAAATATAATAATAAATAATAACGGTCTACAAAAGAATATTATATCTGTCGATTACATTTAGCATACATCAGATTTTCACATTATATATACAGTCACTGAATATTTACAATTATCATGACTCAGATTGATAATAATATAAATACAGCGGAAATACTCAATACGCTCCTGCCATCCAGCTCGCTTCCTGAGCTCCAGAACGTACCTACCTGAAAATCCGTAATACTCGGTCTGACCCGAGTATTACATCAAAGTAACACCCGGGTCAGGCTGGAAACCAGCATGAGTAAACCCATCCAACATGGAATACAAAGCATACAACTTAATTAAAACCCAGGGTATTCGTATAAATTCACAAATCCACAATTTATTATAGACATCACTTATACCAAATTATAAGTACCAAACTCGGAATAAATGGTTCAATTCACTTAAATCATTCCATTTCAGTTTATTGATTTTACATATCAATTTACAAGAATCGAAGTGGTTTCGGGTATTTACAAATACTCGAACCCGGCCTCTTCGAGTTCAATATCACCTTAACCAAGTTATTTAAATACAATATAATTAAATTTTAAATACAATATACACATCAATGATAGATAACCATACTATTACTGTTTATCCAAACTTATCATATCGAAAAACATTCCATATCAGAGATATCATCCAATTCAAGGTATTTATATCCTTCAATCATTCATAAGCAAGATAGATCACTTTCCAAAATTTATTTAGTTTATCTCTAATTAAATTAATTGCTAACTTTAATCACTTGATTTATCTATACTTAACATTAATTAATTTCGAGTCAATTTATTAATCATCTTTTTATTATCCATCTTATTTCATCCTTAGTTACTTCCCTTAAGTGAATTTACTTTTAATTAATTATTTTCATTCATGAAGATTTGTAAACTTTGGGATTTAATACCATCAACATAGGTCCTAAGTTTGATTGATGATATCACTTCATCTTCTTCGTTACTACCTAATTATATTAATTATTTAAATCTTGAATTAAACTTAAGAACTACTCTTCTTGAGCTAAAATAAATTTTTCTACTTTAACAAATCACAATATTAATTAAACTCGATTTCTTAAAGAATTAGTTTGTAAGAAATTAGTTTAAAGTAGATTTTACTTTTAATCGTTAAACTTGAAAATCTTAACACTTTACCCGAGTACATCCTTTTTACTTCTCTTTATTTTTCCACGTTTACTAAAATACATCCCTGCTAACACTCCACGAAGGCTACGCGCTACACACTAGATTTCCTGAGAGATTCTTCCTTTCCAAACTTTGTTTGTTAAAGCTTAAAATCCTGATCACAGCTAAAAAAACACGCAAGCATCTTCGAGTCTCTCCTATATTCGTACGAACATGAACCAGAGAAAACCTCAACTTTCCTCTACTTCCAGATACCTTCTTCTCCTTCCCCTTTCTGCTCCTACCCTTCTCAATTTCCAGCCAGGCACAATCGTGTGCACATGCACACTTAACTCAGAGCACTCCGACCTCCACCGGTACATCCGCCGAGTTTCCTCCGATCAACTGAACTTGCCACCACCCTCGAATTTGACGAATTCGCCTCGCTCGAAAATTCATCCTCACAATCACAAGCTTTCGTCAAACTTCCTTAACCGATTCCTTATCTTGACGCCACCATCCACCATTAATTGCCAGAAAACAACCCAGTCTTCGCCGTGACCGTCCTCTTCGAGTTCCCCCTTGTCCGTGACCCTAAAACTTCATTGCGACTCCTCACCGATCTTGAAACCCATCGGCACCAAAACCAGAGTCGAAACCCTAGACCTCCCTCTACCGGTCACCCTGATGATCGAAAAAATTATCGTGCATTTTTCCCAAGTCCTACTGACAATATACCACTCCCAGCTACAACCCCGTCTCTCCACTTAGCTTCGATCGTCGTAATTTGACCAAAACCCACAATTCCGATCATCCCTGATTTCTCCTAAGGTAGTGATTTAAAAATTACAAGATTTACTTCAAAAATCATCAAATTCCAAGACGAATTCACCCATGTATGAAAAACATGAAATTAAAATGATATATTTTTGACCTATTCCATCTTACATTGTATTTTTTCTAAAATTTTGATTAGTTACAATATTTGAATCCTTGAAACTATTTTAGACTTTGTATTATATTGTCATAAGCATGTTTCACTTAGAAATCAAAACCCAATTCAAATTGTATGACGGGGTTTAGATTTTTTTTTTGATATTGTTTTAGCCTGAGTAATATACAGAGTCAATCTGTATATGAACATACAGATATATACACATTTAAACAATGAAATTCAAAGAATCGAACCAAATAAACACAAACATGCAAACCATAATACAACCTTCCTGTACAAATTTCATATGAACTTCTATAATCATTTCTTAAAAAAAAATTAAGGGGAAGTTTACTCACCAGTCAAATATAAGCAAAGAAGCAGTTTGGAAACTTGAAACCTTGTTTTATCTTCGAAACTGAAATTAGAATTAGTTTTTCTTTGAGAATTTGATTGCTTCAGGTCTGAGTTTTCTTTGAACTGGGCACTGTTTTGACAAAGGCTGCTTGCTTTGTTGTTGCAGTTGGTCTCTTCTTTATATATATATATATATATATATCTCAGTTTTCAATTGATGCTCGAATGAAGCAATATAGGATGATATATAGAACAGATGTGTACAAGGTTGAACATGATACTGATATGATGCAAGATTTTTTTATAAACTTAGCCAGAGATTTTTTTTTTTCAATTGTTGGCTGAGATGAAAAATGTGTGCTACGTTAATTATCTTTGTCCTGGTTATATCATCATACTTGTAATTATATATATATTTTCCAGGTTTGTACACTTGATTTTTGAAAGCATATTTCATATATTACCTTGTCTTATTTAAGAAGCTTGTTCATTTATATATTGTTTTTAACAAAAAGGTGTAGCCTGATTTCGGTTTTGATAAGCACATGTATATATATAGTTTGTCTTTGTTACTTCTAGTTTGAACTAGCGGGCAAACACTGTCATATATGAAGATATTTATTTAAATATATGTTTTGTTGTTTTGTTATTTTGTTATACTTGTTTTTATTTCATTTTACACTTAGTGTTTCACTTAACTCTTGTTTGTATTTACATTTGTATTTTATATTTTGACTATTAATGTTCATATGGTTTACTTACATTTTATATGTAAATGTTATATTAATAGAATTTGATTCTATTTTAAACATTATTACCTATATATATTTTTATACCAAATGTTAACAAGACAAAGTATTTTAATTCAATTATATAAGATAAATTTTATTATAAATATTATTAAGAGATTTTAATTTAAGTTAAAAATCAAATTCCTTTTCAAAATACAAATAAATGGCAATTATTTCCAAAAGTCATATTCATTTTAAAATGATAAGTTTACTTTTTATTTAAATTAGATTAAATATGTATTAAAATAATACTGCTAAATACCGGGTCGTCACATTCCTCCCTCCTTTAAATCTTTTCGTCCTCGAAAAGGAACGAAGCCAGATTTATTAAAATGCTTATAAAAATATCCATTTTTCAAAAATAAATTTAACCCTACCTTTTATTTAATACCTTACATCTAATAACTCAATATCAACTAAAACTTTGATTTAGTTTTTATTTAATCAGGCTTCATCCATTTATTATTTAATTCCATTAACCCATTTGTTTCCCCATTTTATATTTTTAATTTCACTTACTTCATTTGCGAATTTATTTTATTATACCAAGCCATTCTCAATTTATTTCTCTTCACTTGTGTTTTGTTTGCAATCCAAACCATGACTATTATAATTCACTACCATTAGATATTATTCATATTACACTCGAATCTTATTTGCAATTCATCCCATCGCTACTTAGATCCCACTCTATTTTATTTTTATTTATATAGCATCTCTACTTATTTAATTTATTATTGAATCCAAGTCGAATTCTATTTACAATTCGAATCCATTTCCAAACTTCATTAAACTTTCCCGATTTCAAATTTATTTTATAATTCCAGTTTGGATTTTCTTTCATCTTTCCAAAATTCCAACATCTTTATTTTAAAATTCTAGAAATGCTTTTAAATTCAGCTAATACTATTTAAAATAGGTTTTAATAAAAATACTTTTATAACTCAATGCCTCAACCAGTCCATCCTTGTTCTCATAGAAATTCAGTCATACGTTGATCAGACGTAGGACTGAAAATCTATAAGTACTTGGTAAACCCGTTTTCAACACCCAGTAAAAATACTTGGAAAATAATTTTATTGGAAATATAGAAAACAATTTTTTGAAAATAGAGGAAATATCTTTGGTGAGAATGCTCTGGAAATCATCACCCCCATCCATGGTCGCAGTTAACCCGATGGTTACGTTGTCATCCCGACAAAATCCATAGATAACTGTAGGCCTCCGTGCCCCTCGATTACACCATGGAACCCACGACAGATCGCAGCTACAACTGGGGTTACGTAGCTATCACAGCAAAAACCCATATAACTGTAGGCATCAGCGCCATTGAATTTCGTTGCCAAAAATGAAACTTCTCCGCTCCACTTGACCATATATCACAGTCTACCGATGTTGCGTTGCCTTCCCGGCAAAATCAAGTGTAGACTGTTGGCACTCATCCTCCATACGATTTCGCTATGGTCCCCAAAGTAGATCGCAGCGACATCGAGTTACACTGTCGTCACAGCATAACCCAAATGTCCCTATAGGCATCAGCGCCCTCGACTTTCGCTACCCAATAATCCTCAGGAACTAGTCTTGTCCGAACTCCTCACAGGATCAACTTTAGAACCCCCCTTGGGGCTCAAGGCAGCACCACCCGGTAGCACTCCTGAGAAGTTCATTTCAAGGGAGCGCCTTTTTCCCCAGAGCCATCATCAAAACATTTTATACTATACACATATAGTATCTTCAAATCATACACCTAGTATGATCTCATACAAAGCTCATTTATACAAAATCGATTACTCCAAAATCGTTAATTTGCAAACTAGGCTTTCCAAATTCTCATATTGATTTTACCCAAAAATCAAAAGCCTTTCAAATCCAAAGGTTCTCAAAACCTTTTCCAAAATCCTCATAAGATCC
The DNA here is from genome assembly GCA_030765085.1 of Allium cepa. Lineage (NCBI taxonomy): Eukaryota > Viridiplantae > Streptophyta > Magnoliopsida > Asparagales > Amaryllidaceae > Allium > Allium cepa. Next base: position 613,254,630 of record CM060934.1, read on the forward strand.
TCTATATATATACAGATATATATAATTTTTAAAACTTTGGATCATTTCAAACTTGTATAAAACCCTTTTATACTTCGAACACTTTCAAAAATCCTTTTCTTCCGGCAATAGATTTAACAAGAAAATATTTATCTTATATAACAAAGATATATATAACTTTGTTTATTCAAATCAAATATTCAAATTTGATTACTTTTTTCCAAAATCAATTTCATTCAAATCCATACGATGTACACATAACCTCTGTACGCTATACCAATCTGATCGCTCACTCGATCACACAATCTCACTTCCGAATTTGTATCGTCCACCCGACTTCCTAGTGCGGACTCAGATCTGGTTTCTTGATCAGAAACCGTCATTCTCCTTGCATAGTCACAACTATGATAGAGAACGTCCAGAACCAATCAACAATCCATATCCAGGTTTGCCGTCGAAAATCGAGTGAAAAATCCCAACTCGGATCGATAAACTATCTCGAAATTCTATGCTCGAATCTGGACCAAACCACTATGCGAATAGAATAATATACATACATCTTACGTATTTAACTTCATTGATTATTACCCAAATCAATTTCTTTTCCATTCACATCCACTTTAATTTTCATTCACTTATTTACAATTGCCTTAATTCCTATTTGGATTATCACTTCAATCCTTATCTCAGTTGGGTACTAAATCAATAACAGTTTGAACTTCGACTAGTTTATATTTAGTAAATAGCTTGAAAATTTAAAAAAATAGATAAATAGTTGAAAAATAATTAATAGTTTGCAAAATAGCTGTAAAATAGTTGGAAAATAGTTAAATGGTTTCAAAACTTTTAAATAATTACAAAATAGTTGTAAATTAGTAATTAATTTGTAACATAGTTGAAAAATAGTAATTAGTTTAGAAACAGTTGAAAAATGGTTAAATAGCTTCAAAGTAATTATTAAACAAGTATAAAATAGTTAGGCTTTAAGAAAGAAAGGTTGTATATATTTAATAGCTTGGAAAAATGAGTTTATATCAAAACAATTTATATTGAAAATAGTCCAGAGTCAAAACTGTTCACTTCCCCAACATTTCAATTTAAATTTCCACTTCCGTTTAAATTGGCCCAATTCCAATTTAAATAACTCCAATTTCCATTAGACTTGATTTCTTCCCAATTCAAGTTGAATTAATTCTCAATTTCTTTCCAATTTCAAATCAAATTCCACTTGATCTTTAAACTTGTACAACTTTAATTTCAATCCGAAGTTATTCCAATCAATTCGGACTAATATTGTAACAACCCGCATATTTATCGATTTTATATTTAAATATTTTATTTAAATATTTTATCGTTCGTCGAATTTTGGTCCGAAAAGCTACTATTTGCAAACAGTCGAATTGGGACTCGAGACCACCCCATTGAGTTCAAAATGACGTTTGCGACCTTTTTGAGTATAAAGTTCGATATGTTTGGAGATAGTAGAATTTTGACCTTTTTCACTTAGGGCTTTGGTTTGGGCTGAACCCATCTTACAACTCAGTCCCAACCCACTCCAACTCTTCATTACTTCATTTCTAATTCCTAACTCTTCAAGCTTTAGCAACAATGGTGGAAGAGAGTGGAAATTAAAACTCCATGCCCTAGTTCCTCTTGCTAGCTCAAGTTCTTGCTCCAAAATCAAGGAGAACCCATTAGTAAGCATCTCCTTCTTCTTCTCCAACTCATTCTCTCTTTGATTTCAGAAAATTCCTAAACCTAATTTAGGAAATATTTCTCTTTTAAGTTTAGATTGAAGCTTCTTGAGTTGTTATTGAAGAGGAATTGATCTTAGCTTGTCTTTAAAGCTTCTCCTTCATTGATTTGGGTTCAAAGGTGAGATTTTTATCTCACATCTATGCTTATAATTATCTTCGAATGTTAGGTATGAATTCCTAACACTTATTCGTGTGCATTAGCTTTTGGTTTGGATTGATTTGGTGAATATTCTAATTTTTGGTGTTTTGGGTTCAATTCTTTAAAAATCATGGCTTTGATGTTCAAATGTGTTTTTGGTGATGCAACGAGGAGCTCATAGGGCCGGGTAGTCGAATGGCATAAATCCTTAGTGCCGATGCTCGAGTGGTTGCAAATTTTCGTGATTGGCCATTGTATTCGATGGGGTAGGAGGGGACTGGGAAGAGGTTCGGCCGACCGAGCCCTGTGGCCGGTCGACCGACCTGCTTCCAGAGTGCGTAAGCACTCCTCTGTCTCAGGTTCGGTCGACCGACTACAGGGTTCGGCCGACCGACCTGCTACCCCGAGCATTTCTGCTTTTGGTCCGGTTGACCGAGCTCTGTAGCCGGCCGACCGACCTGATGCAATTTAGCCTATTTCGCCTAGTTGCTTGAATTTCCAACTTTAATCGATTCGTGTTGTTTCCTATTTGTTGTTATCATTTATTATGACTTTGATGACTCCTTTTTAGGAATTTTTGAATATCCATTTCTATGGATTCTTTATCGGTTTCGTTGGATTTTTATTCACATCTTCGTATGTGAATTTTAGTGATTGATTGTTCCTACAATCTTCTTTGTGATTTGTCACTTTAAAAATATAAAGGTTTTGAATACTAATAGTAAATATCAAAACTCTTTCTTCAAATGATTTTAACACTATTTTATTACAAAGCTCGTTTCTTAAACTGTTTTCCAATCTATTAGTATATACAAGCCTTTACCTTACTCGTATGAGAAATCTAATTAAACGACTTAATAAAACAAGTGGTATAAAACGCTTGCGTTTACTTCGTCGGTTAATTCTTGGACTTGTTCGATTGAATCTCTTGTGACAATTTTCTAGTGGAGATCTTCAGTTTGTTCGTAAATATTTAAGTTAAGCAAGTGGTTATGGGACATGAAGCTAAACTCATATATTTACTAGCTTGGTGTAATTGACACTTCTCGATTGATCGATGACGATCATCTTTGTGGTTTAGACTAGCAATGTGCGATGTATCTTTGTCTGTATGGAGGTTTGTACCTCATTTTATTGAGCTTCGCCTCATTTATCGCATGGGTCGTATCTTTCTAGATACGTCGATGTTTATTTCACGCATAGGTTGTACCTTTTTAGGTGCATCAATGTTTGTTTACTTCGTAGAGCAATCGACTCAATAAGTTGAGACATGGGGCATATCTTTCTCGTTGCGTCGACGTTCGTCCATGCATGGGGCGTATCTTTCTAGTTGCGTCGATGTTCGTCTATGCATGGGGCGTATCTTTCTAGGTGCGTCGATGTTAGACATTACATGGGGTGTATCTTTCTAGGTGCATCGACGTTTATTTATGCATGGGATGTATCTTTCTAGGTGCATCGATGTTTATTTATGCGTGGGGCGTATCTTTCTAGGTGCGTCGATGGTAGAGCATGGGGCGTATCTTTCTAGGTGCGTCGATGTTCGACTGTGCATGGGGCGTGTCTTTCTAGGTGCGTCGATGTCCAGTTTATGGGATTGGCCATCCTTTTATTGTGATTTCTGGATTTCTTGAGATGATTTCTGGAATTTATGTTCCACCAACTTTTGCGATTGGCATTGATATATATGTCATTTATTGTGGCTTGGTGAATGAAATTAGGAGTATGACATTCCTTTTTATCTTTGAGAAGATCTTTGCGATATTGATTAATCTCTTATTGATTTTTCAATTATTTATTTATCACAGCTTGGCATTGTGATTATTATACGTTTAGTCATATCTCTTATTCTATATCATTTCTTCTGATATTTATAGCTAGACTGATCCGTTTATTATTTTCTTCTTAAATAATTCTCGGGTCAGACCGAGATGTTACAGGTGCTTCTGCATGACTTCTCTTCTGGGGTTATCATAAGATCTTTTGGCTAAATACTTAGATCAGTAGTTTATTTTGTTGTATACACTTGAGGTATGGACTCATAGATGTATTCTTTTGTATAGCACGTGTTGCTATTCTTTTGTATTATTGCGGATCTTTTTGACCACTACTCTGATATACACATTCATGTGTTAGTTATATATTCATATCTTCTTCCGCCTTTGTGATATGAATTATCTGTGACTAATTTGTGTTATGCTTATTTCTATATTTGTTTCCGAAGATTATTATAGCCACTGTGTAGTAGCTTTGTGTTTGTATCGGTATGTCGGATTTCCTCTTGAAATAAAAATGCATGTTATACTATCTGACATATCGGTGCTCGCGCAAAGCAATTACACGGATGGTCGCTCCTCAACAGCCTTATTCTCCGTGCTAGTTGACAGCATTACACCGTAGTGTTCTTGGCTAGCGTGGGTATAGAGGTGGGGCATCACAGCTTGGTATCAGAGCCAAACTTCGGAACAACATGGAATATTATAACAAGGATCATCGTCCTAAGTCCATCTTAGGCGTCGTGCTTTAGGATTTAATTCGAGTCTTCGTACCGATTCATCCTATTTTCTTTATGATTCCTTGTTTTATCAATCAAGTTTTATTGAAATTTATTTTGAGAATAACTTTTTCCTCTTCTTTCTTTCTTTCTTAAAGAAGAGAAATGGTTAGACTTGGCCGTCCCAGCGCCGGTCAATCTAGTGCTACTCCCCAGGATGGAGTATTTATGTCTGCCCAGTAGCTTTTAGATCTTGTTAAGAATGCTCAAGCAGCTGGACCCAATCCAGGGCCTACTCATCCTAGATCCGGTTTTACACGCTTGTGCAAAGACTATACCGATTTGGGTGGAAGGCCATTCAGGTGATCCGAGAGTGTTATTGAAATTCGAGCTTGGCTCAAATCATGCGATCACATCGTTTCTCGCATGAACCTTATTGATCTACATCGAGTCCAAGTGGCTTCTAGCATGCTCCAAGAAAGAGCATTAGATTGGTATGAGCTTTTAATTTCTGAAATCATTGAAGCGGATCTCACTTGGGAGCAATCCGGGAAGGTTCGAATTGAAATTTGTGCCGGAGGCCGAAAACGTAACTTTGGCCCGGCGTTTTATTGACCTTGTTCAAGGTGAATCTTCTGTGACAGACTATGTCGCATCTTTCGAATCTCTGTCCAAATACGGGGTTGAGTACATTAATACCCCATTGAAGAAAAATCAGCGATTTTTCTATGGCTTGAATAAGAACCTTAAGAAGCCATTACTTCTGAAACTTGAAGTTTCATTTGATCAGCTTATTGATATCGCTCTTCGTCTTGAAGAAGCCGATAAAGAGTGTGATGTTGAAGTTGTGGATGCCAAACAAAACTTCAACAACAACATGAAAAGGCCTATTAAATTCAAAGGCCCCATTCCCAACAAGAAAGGGAGGCAAGAAACCTCGGTAGCAAAAGTTCCTACCTCTAGTCGTGGACAATGCTACAATTGTGGTTCTGCGGACCACTATGCAAGGGAGTGTCCAAAACCTCTTTATTGTCGCTATTGCAAAAATTCGGGTCACCATATAACTGCATGTCCCATACTTCAAAGTAGGAAGGAGGGAAAGCTCAATGTAGTGCAAGCTCCTGGTAACACTTCTCGTGGTCAAGGTATTTCTCATTCAATCCTTGATGACATTTGCTTTGTGATTATCTTGTTCGTGTTCTTTTTGATATGGGTTCCATCTCACTATTTTATATCAAAAGAACTTGTTGATTCTTTTTCTTTAAACATTTTAGGCTTGATGACTTCTTTGGGAATTGTGAATCCGGATGGTAGATCCGCAACACTCAATTTGTCTTTATTGATGTCGAAATTATTTTATGTGATTTTTCTGTCCGAGCCGATTTTTACTTGGGTTTCGGAATTTACTTTTGTAAGGATTGGCTTAATTATTATGAGGCCATATCCTTTGTCCCGTGTGGACTATTCATCTTTGACATTTTCAATCTGTTAAGTAGATTTCTATTTTCTCCCTTATGATTTTGACTCCAACTTGATGGCATCATTTTATTCTTAAGCCCACTTATAAGGAAAGTGTTATTTCTCTCATTCATGTAGTTTGAGAAATTTTCCGTTATTTTTGAGCTTGTCTTAGGATTATCACCTAAGTAATCTTTCGTGTGGTGCTAAGGTCTTTTCAGTTTGACCTTACCTCCGGTTTTCAATTGCTACGAGTTGCAGAAGTTAGCATTCCACTTACCGCATTCCGCACTCGTTGTAATTCCTATGAATGAATTATTATGCCATTCAGTTTGTCCAGCTTATTTCATCCATTTAAGGTATCGAGTATTCTATGAATATCTCGATAAGTCCATTCTTGTATTTATTGATTTTGGATGAAAATAGAAATTTAAAATTTTGAAAATCTTTTTCATAAGATTTATTTATAAGTACAATTTGATTTTTGTTCTTAAAATGAACAAAGAATATTCTTAAAAGTTTTTATAAACATGTTTATCATATAAAAGATGGTTTTGTGATTGTATTGCCCATTGAGTGCTTTAAGAATTCTAGTCGATGCGCTTGATCAACGTTATCGATAGGAATCTCCTAAACGCTTTGATGAGACAGTCAGGCACGATATATTGACTTGTAAAAATGTAAATTTTTGTAGAAAGATTACTGCATAAAAATAAAAATGTAATTTTGAAAGTTTTAACTTTTCAGGAAAGAAGAATTATTTAAAAGAAATTCTTTCTTTTCGATACTCTTGTTCTTGTGATTCCCGTGGGGAACCGAGACTTTATCTTTTGTACCAATACTAATCGTATTGGTTTGGATGCCACTCTCTTGAAAATGGGAACGTGCTATCACTTGTGCTTCTAAATCGTTATAGCTTATTGAGACTAGATATGCCGCTCATGATCTAGTGCTCGCGGCTATTGTTTTTACTTTTGGAATTTGGCATCATCATATTTGGATGAGAAATTTGTTCTCCACCTCGATCATAAATTTTTGAAATATTTATTTCTCATAAGGAACTTAATTTGCGTCAACCTCGTTGGCTCGAGATTCCTTGTATCTTATGATCGTTTTACCAAGTTCATCGTGCGTTTTGACGTACTTCGTTTTATTGAGTTTCATCTCACCTCTTTTATGGACTAGTATCCGATGTTCTTTTATGGTGTTCGGTTCATCGGATGTATTGTTATTATACTACATCGATGTTCCGTCTTATCTGGATCAATGGATGTATCATTATTTTACTACATCGTTGTTCCGGTTTATCGGTTCATTGACGTACCGTTTTTGTACTACGTCGGTGTTCCGAAATTATTCGGGCTTTGGTTCATTGGGCGTACTGTTTTTGTACTACGCTGATATTCCAAATTATTTGAATTTCTAGTTTCTCGGGCGTACTGTTATTATACTACGTCGTTGCATCAGCTCAATTTTCTGCTATTCTTGACGTTCTCCACGTCTTTTATCTACGGAAATGCCTTAGGGATTCCGGTTTTTATTCTTGAGCCCGGTGATATTGTAGAAATTGAAGTTTCACCAGATTTGATTTATGAGCAACATTCCATTCGCATCATTGCTTCGGAGGTTGAACGCCTTCGGAATAAAGATATTCTTCTTGTGAGAGTTCAATGGTTCCCAAATCCTAAGGATTGCTCTTGGGAATCCAAAGAATTCATCGAACGATCCCGTTCAGGCTTACTCTTTCATGTTCTTTATGGTGAACTTCTTATTTCAATTTTCTTTTGTGTTGATATGCTTTTATGGTTGTTACTCTTTATTTTCTTCTTAAGTATTGCGAGGACGCAATTTCTTTAAGAAGGGGAGTCTGTAACAACCCGCATATTTATCGATTTTATATTTAAATATTTTATTTAAATATTTTATCGTTCGTCGGATTTTGGTCCGAAAAGCTACTTTTTGCAAACAGTCGAATTGGGACTCGAGACCACCCCTATTGAGTTCAAAATGACGTTTGCGACCTTTTTGAGTATAAATTTCGATATGTTTGGAGATAGTAGAATTTTGACCTTTTTCACTTAGGGCTTTGGTTTGGGCTGAACCCATCTTACTAACTCAGTCCCAATCCACTCCAACTCTTCATTACTTCATTTCTAATTCCTAACTCTTCAAGCTTTAGCGACAATGGTGGAAGAGAGTGGAAATTAAAACTCCATGCCCTAGTTCCTCTTGCTAGCTCAAGTTCTTGCTCCAAAATCAAGGAGAACCCATTAGTAAGCATCTCCTTCTTCTTCTCCAACTCATTCTCTCTTTGATTTCAGAAAATTCCTAAACCTGATTTAGGAAATATTTCTCTTTTAAGCTTAGATTGAAGCTTCTTGAGTTGTTATTGAAGAGGAATTGATCTTAGCTTGTTTTTAAAGCTTCTCCTTCATTGATTTGGGTTCAAAGGTGAGATTTTTATCTCACATCTATGCTTATAATTATCTTCGAATGTTAAGTATGAATTCCTAACACTTATTCGTGTGCATTAGCTTTTGGTTTGGATTGATTTGGTGAATATTCTAATTTTTGGTGTTTTGGGTTCAATTCTTTAAAAATCATGGCTTTGATGTTCAAATGTGTTTTTGGTGATGCAACGAGGAGCTCATAGGGCCGGGTAGTCGACTGGCATAAATCCTTAGTGCCGATGCTCGAGTGGTTGCAAATTTTCGTGATTGGCCATTGTATTCGATGGGCTAGGAGGGGACTGGGAAGAGGTTCGGCCGACCGAGCCCTGTGGCCGGTCGACCGACCTGCTTCCAGAGTGCGTAAGCACTCCTTTGTCTCAGGTTCGGCCGACCGACTACAGGGTTCGGCCGACCGACCTGCTACCCCGAGCATTTCTGTTTTTGGTCCGGTTGACCGAGCTCTGTAGCCGGCCGACCGACCTGATGCAATTCAGCCTATTTCGCCTAGTTGCTTGAATTTCCAACTTTAATCGATTCGTGTTGTTTCCTATTTGTTGTTATCATTTATTATGACTTTGATGACTCCTTTTTAGGGATTTTTGAATATCCATTTCGATGGATTCTTTATCGGTTTCGTTGGATTTTTATTCACATCTTCGTATGTGAATTTTAGTGATTGATTGTTCCTACAATCTTCTTTGTGATTTATCACTTTAAAAATATAAAGGTTTTGAATACTAATAGTAAATATCAAAACTCTTTCTTCAAATGATTTTAACACTATTTTATTACAAAGCTCGTTTCTTAAACCGTTTCCAATCTATTAGTATATACAAGCCTTTACCTCACTCGTATGAGAAATCTAATTAAACGACTTAGTAAAACAAGTGGTATGAAACGCTTGCATTTACTTCGTCGGTTAATTCTTGGACTTGTTCGATTGAATCTCTTGTGACAATTTTCTAGTGGAGATCTACAGTTTGTTCGTAAATATTTAAGTTAAGCAAGTGGTTATGGGACATGAAGCTAAACTCATATATTTACTAGCTTAGTGTAATTGACACTTCTCGATTGATCGATGACGATCATCTTTGTGGTTTAGACTAGCAATGTGCGATGTCACTTTGTCTGTATGGAGGATTGTACCTCATTTTATTGAGCTTCGCCTCATTTATCGCATGGGTCGTATCTTTCTAGATACGTCGATGTTTATTTCATGCATGGGTTGTACCTTTTTAGGTGCATCGATGTTTGTTTACTTCGTGGAGCAATCGGCTCAATAAGTTGGGACATGGGGCGTATCTTTCTAGTTGGGGTCGATGTTCGTCTATGTATGGGGCGTATCTTTCTAGTTGCGTTGATGTTCGCCTATGCATGGGGTGTATCTTTCTAGGTGCGACGTCGATGTTAGACATTACATGGGGTGTGTCTTTCTAGGTGCATCGACGTTTATTTATGCATGGGATGTATCTTTCTAGGTGCATCGATGTTTATTTATGCATGGGGCGTATCTTTGTAGGTGCGTCGATGCTAGAGCATGGGGCGTATCTTTCTAGGTGCGTCGATGTTCGACTGTGCATGGGGCGTGTCTTTCTAGGTGCGTCGATGTCCAGTTTATGGGATTGGCCATCCTTTTATTGTGATTTTTGGATTTCTTGAGATGATTTCTAGAATTTATGTTCCACCAACTTTTGCGATTGGCATTGATATATATATCATTTATTGTGGCTTAGTGAATGAAATTAGGAGTATGACATTCCTTTTTATCTTTGAGAAGATCTTTGCGATATTGATTAATCTCTTATTGATTTTTCAATTATTTATTTATCACAGCTTGGCATTGTGATTATTATACGTTTAGTCATATCTCTTATTCTATATCATTTCTTCTGATATTTATAGCTAGACTGATCCGTTTATTATTTTCTTCTTAAATAATACTCGGGTCAGACCGAGATGTTACAGGTGCTTCTGCTTGACTTCTCTTCTGGGGTTATCATAAGATCTTTTGGCTAACTACTTAGATTAGTAGTTTATTTTGTTGTATACACTTGAGATATGGACTCATATATGTATTCTTTTGTATAGCACGTGTTTCTATTCTTTTGTATTATTGTGGATCTTTTTGACCACTACTCTGATATACACTTTCATGTGTTAGTTATATATTCATATCTTCTTCCGCCTTTGTGATATGAATTATCTGTGAATGATTTGTGTTATGCTTATTTCTATATTTGTTTCCGAAGATTATTATAGCCACTGTGTAGTAGCTTTGTGTTTGTATCGGTATGTCGGATTTCCACTTGAAATAAAAATGCATGTTATACTATCTGACATATCGGTGCTCGCGCAAAGCAATTACACGGATGGTCGCTCCTCAACAGCCTTATTCTCCGTGCTAGTTGACAGCATTACACCGTAGTGTTCTTGGCTAGCGTGGGTATAGAGGTGGGGCGTCACAAATATCAATTGAACCCACTTCAATATCAAATCATTTCAATTTAATCCAATTTTCCATTTAAATTTTTAAACTTATACACCTTCAATTCCAAATCTAGTCTATTCAAATCAAATTCAATTTGAACTAATTCAATTTCAATCTCAATTTTAAACCATCTCGAATTATATAAATTCTAGTTGAATTCTCTAAGGTTTTTTTAACCCTTTAAACTAAGTTAACCTTTATTAAAAGCTTTAAACAATTTAATTTCTGAGCTCAAATTCTAGAATTCCATTTTAAATTATCTTTACTTATGTATTTCAAGGTTCAAATAAGCGTTCAATACAATTTTATTTTAAAATTTTAATTTATTACCCAATTTTATCTTCTAGTTTGAAACCAATTCTTAAACAAGTTTAATTTACAAATTTAACTATTCAAATTTCAGCTCAAAATGATCCCTTATCCTTAATTTCAAATTAACATTTGATTTTTCTTTTATCTCAATAATGGATATATTACCACACTTTATTTCTCATTCTTTTAAACAAATTCGATTTACGTTTAAAGATTTTTAACAACAATAGGATGCTATCATCTAATTCTTTTAAAAACATCCATCCTTTTCAATTTCTAGGTCTCAGACTCATTTTGAGATCACATAAATTTCCAGTTCCAATCAATTCATTTAACTTCCCAAGTTAAATTCCAATTTCATCTTAAAAATGGTAATTCTAGTTGTTCATTCAAACTTATTTAACTTCTCCCAAGTTAAATTCAATTTACTTAATCCAGCCAACTTTACCAAATTTGAATTCCCATTAAATTTTTAAACTTCACATTAATAATCTTCCCACTTATTAAGTTCAAAAAACTTATCAATTTGGGTATCACATCCCATTCCAAATTTTTAACTCAACATTTAGAGTTTATTCAAACTATTTTTGATTTATGTATGTTCCCTATATATACATATTATCTCCTTTACACACTAAGTCATCCTTAAATTTTAATCCACCCTTGGTTTTAAATTCAAACAAATTATTTTAAAATTTCAAACAATACTTGTTTGAAATGTGACCCTTTAATTTAAATACATTTTTTTCTTTAATCACTTTGAAACAAATTTCAAATTTATGGACCTAGATTTAAAATTTCACAATTTGGGTATTTTCAATTTTATAGGTCATACTTTACTTAAATGTTTACTTCTTTAGAACATCTCATTAATACACATCTTATTATTAAACACGCAACAATCATTTATGATTATAACCAAGATCATCATATCTAAAACCATACATTATCATCTTATTCTGAAATACTTCTCTAATTCAAGATTCCAATTTTATTTTGAATCCATTTCGAACTTATCTTTATTTAATTTCAGTTTGGTTGTATTATATTACTTCTTGATTTAATTCTAATAATTTAACAACCAATTACCTTAATATTTATTAGAAAGAAATATTGCTTTATATATCAAAATATATATTTTATATAAAATCATTTAAAATCTTTATATAAGAAATAACAAGTACGTGCTCATATATATATATTATTAACTCATTCTAGAGTACTACAGACTCTATTAAATGAGTAATCCCCACCAGAGCCAAGGTTCTGGCTTAACCTTTCAGCTCTGATACCAAATGTAACGACCCAAAATTTTCAAAACCCGAAAATTCCAAATAGTTATGATAAAGAAGAAAGAGATAGAAGAAGAAGAACAGAAACACCAAACATCTCACATTCGCAGCGGATAAAATATAATAATAAATAATAACGGTCTACAAAAGAATATTATATCTGTCGATTGCATTTAGCATACAGCAGAGTTTCACATTATATACAGTCACTGAATATTTACAATTATCATGACTCAGATTGACAATAATATAAATACTGCGGAAATAATCTATACGCTCCTGCCATCCAGCTCGCCTCTTGAGCTCCAGAACGTACCTACCTGAAAATCTGTAATACTCGATCTGACCCGAGCATTACATCAAAGTAACACCCGGGTCAGGCTGGAAACCAGCATAAGTAAACCCATCCAATATGGAATACAAAGCATACAACTTAATTAAAACCCGGGGTATTCGTATAAATTCACAAATCCATAATTTATTATAGACATCACTTATACCAAATTCTAAGTACCAAACTCGGAATAAATGGTTCAATTCACTTAAATCATTCCATTTCAGTTTATTGATTTTACATATCAATTTACAAGAATCGAAGTGGTTTCGGGTATTTACGAATACTCAAACCCGACCTCTTCGAGTTCAATATCACCTTAACCAAGTTATTTAAATGCAATATAATTAAATTTTAAATACAAGATGTTACCTTTATACACATCAACGATAGATAACCATACTATCACTGTTCATCCAAACTTATCATATCGGAAAACATTCCATATCAGAGATATCATCCAATTCAAGGTATTTATATCCTTCAATCATTCATAAGCAAGATAGATCACTTTCCAAAATTTATTTAGTTTATCTCTAAGTAAATTAATTGCTAACTTTAATCACTTGATTTATCTATACTTAACATTAATTAATTTCGAGTCAATTTATTAATCATCTTTTTATTATCCATCTTATTTCATCCTTAGTTACTTCCCTTAAGTGAATTTACTTTTAATTAATTATTTTCATTCATGAAGATTTGTAAACTTTGGGATTTAAGACCACCAACATAAGTCCTAAGTTTGATTGATGATATCACTTCATCTTCTTCGTTACTACCTAATTATATTAATTATTTAAATCTTGAATCAAACTTAAGAACTACTCTTCTTAAGCTAAAATAAAATTTTCTACTTTAACAAATCATAATATTAATTAAACTCGATTTCTTAAAGAATTAGTTTGTAAGAAATTAGTTTAAAGTAGATTTTATTTTTAATCGTTAAATTTGAAAATCTTAACACTTTACCCGAGTACATCCTTTCTACTTCTCTTTTTTTTCCAGGTTTACTAAAATACATCCATGCTAACACACCACGAAGGTTACGCGCTACACACTAGATTTCCTGAGAGATTCTTCCTTTCCAAACTTTGTTTGTTAAAGCTTAAAATCCTGATCACAGCTAAAAAAACACGCAAGCATCTTCGAGTCTCTCCTATATTTGTACGAGCATGAACCAGAGAAAACCTCAACTTTCCTCTACTTCCAGATACCTTCTTCTCCTTCCCCTTCCTGCTCCTACCCTTCTCAATTTCCAGCCAGGCACAATCGTGTGCACATGCACACTTAACTCAGAGCACTCCGACCTCCACCGGTACATCCGCCGAGTTTCTTCCGATCAACTGAACTTGCCACCACCCTCGAATTTGACGAATTCACCTCGCTCGAAAATTCATCCTCACAATCACAAGCTTTCGTCAAACCTCCTTAATGGATTCCTTATCTTGACGCCACCATCCACCATTAATTGCCAGAAAACATCCCAGTTGTCAGGACCCGACTTTCCACTCCCGGAAAATCGCGTCATGAATAAAGAAAGAAAGGGATAGAAAAGAGAATAGAAAGAAGAGAAGGAAGAAACAACACAAGAATCTCAACAGCGGAACGAATAAATTATATTTATAACAAAATATTACATAGTATACATCAAATATCAGAGTTACACAGACATATACAACACATACTAGACAGTTATAAACACCTGTCTAGTTATTACAACTCAATACAAAACAGAACACTCAGAGGTACAAAACACAGCGGAACTATATAACTATACGCAGAAGCCTCCTGCTCCATATGCTCCTCCACAATTCGTCAAAGCTAATCCTGAATCCTAACCTGAATTCTCTTGACTACTCATAAAAATTTGAGTACCCAAGAGTTATAGAAAAACACAGAAATAACTCCGGGTCAGACATGGGTCTGGTGTGAGTAACAGGTTAAAGTTGCTTAACTTTGAAAACCTTTGAAAGAAAAGGTATCACGTAAGACTTCCCACACATAAACATGGAAAAGTTTTTACCTTACGCTAACCAAAACATTTGATAGGAAATCTGATAATATTATAATAGTGTCTAGGGTTTTCAAGTAAATAAGAAATAGCCGAAATTGTTACATCTATTAAATTCCAGCTACTAGCCACAAAAGTGGGTAATACAATCAAAACCGTTGGCACTTATTGGATTTTGGATTCCATACAATGGCAGGGCTACTGGGGTACCGCCCGTCACAGTACGTGGCCTAGATCACCGTACCGAGGAGCCACCCTAACTCCCCTGCAACACAAAGCCGGACCCGTTCCTTACTGAACAGTTCCAAATAAGACAACCCCGACGGTTGTCATGATCAACCGTCCCACACAGCCGAAATATAAAGGGACCTCTAGACAGGGGTAAATCTTACTCTCAAGTGGGGGCTACCCACGAAGCTTTGCTGCACCTCCCCTGTTTTAGCCATTCCCGGTTGATGAGGCTTGAGGTTACGATTACCTTTATAGAACACATCACTTAGAATGCTCATCGTCCACCTGACGATGTTCTGAAAGCATTCAATCCATACAAGTTCGTTCCGGGTTCGAACGAAACCGAAGGCATTATCTCGTTACACTCGTTTTGGAATCACCCTCAGAGTTAACGACAATAACCCTTGCACTCTGATTCACCATCTCGAATCTATAAGATCTATTCCGTCAAACTCATTACGGAATCACCCACAGAGTTATACTGACGTATAGCCCTTACACCTCGAGTCTTCACTCGCTCCACTTGGATAAACGACCTAACGTTATTTGGAATCGATGTGGTTTTCGGATGTCCAAATATGGAAACCCGATCCCGGTCTCATCGAAAACCAAAGCGTGTCTTTTAGGGTCCAAGTTGTTTTAAGTTTAAAACAATTCAATTCATTATCTAAATATACACAAATAGATAATTCACAACAGATAATCAATCTTATCATTATCAACAGATAATCATATCATAATCAGATAATCTATATTATCATCCAGAAGCAACCAATGCATCCATATCACATCCACTACTCATCTCATAATTGAGATTACAAACCAAACCAGTCAACCAATACCAATCATCAAACATAAGCCAATGATCAAATGATCACACTTCTATAATTAATTTAAAATGAATTAAATTAATTACATCATCATCAAAATCTGCTTAACTTAACCATTAATTGATTTCGAATCAATTTATAAATCATCATTCAATTAATCATTACTGATTAACTATCTCTAATTACAGTAAGTAATTAGCATTTAATATTAATCACACAAGTTAATCATATTAAACCCTACATATATATTAATCACCCTTGATTAATAATCATTCTGTAATTAACTACATTAATTACTCAACCCAATAATTAATTATTTTTAATTAATTATCTAAATTAATCCCCTTGATTAATTTCAAAGTAATTTAAATCCAAATTACTTCTATATCAAATATCTTTAATTACATCCTGTAATTATTAATTAATTACTTCCTTAAGTAATTACAAATTTATAAATTACATAAAGTAATTATCAAACCATCCATAAATGTTTTAATCAATTAAACTTAATTAATTAATCTAAACAAATCACATTAACCTTAATTAATTACATTAAGTAATTAATTCACTAATTACTTTTATTAAGTAATTAAAACTTAAACAATTGATTATTAATTAATTAATCTAATTAATTATCAAAAATTAATCACATTAATTAATTGTTAATGACTTCATTAACATTTCTTAATTACTTAATTAAGAATTAACTTAAATTAATCATCATTAGTTATTAAGTAACTAATATTTAATTACTATTTAACTAATCTCTAATTATTAATTAACTAAGTGTTAATTAAAATCTTAATTATCATTAATCACTTGATTAAATAAATCTTAATCATAAATTAAAATTTAATTAACCATTCTTAATTATAGATTAATTAAACTTAATTAATTAATCTCAAATCAAATTAAAAATCATTTATTATTTAATTAAACATCCATATTATTAATTAATTAAATAATTAATATTCATCCTAATTACCTTAATAATTAATGAATCCAATCATTAATTTTTATTTATCTTTTAGATAAAACATTTATTATTTAAATTATGCATTTAAAAACAAAATGCTTTTAAATTTTTACTTTAAATTCCAATTAACATTCTTTTAAATTTCAAAACTCAATTTATCTAA
Organism: Allium cepa; assembly: GCA_030765085.1. Classification (NCBI taxonomy): domain Eukaryota; kingdom Viridiplantae; phylum Streptophyta; class Magnoliopsida; order Asparagales; family Amaryllidaceae; genus Allium; species Allium cepa. The sequence continues at coordinate 613,271,547 of CM060934.1, forward strand.
AATAAGATTTTAAACAATACAACTTAATCTTATATGTTTACAAGAAACATATACTTAATTAATAAGTTGAAAAGAATTTAAATTTCAATTCAAATCAAATTCAAATCAATTTTAAAACATCTTTAAATTTCAAAATTTGAAATATAACTTCCATTCTCATTTTAGTTTTAAATTCTTTAAACTCTTTCTAAAATTTACACTTTCAATTCAATGTAAATCATTTAAAAGCAATTTAAATTCAAATCCTTATTTTAAAACTGAAGCTTAAAAATTTAAATCCAGATTTAAAAACTCAGTTTTGAATTCATTTGAATTCCTAAATTAAATACTTAACCTCTTACTTCAAATGCAAAACAATAATGCATTTTATACTTGAGATTTCCAAATCAAATTTAAATTTTAAAAGCTTAAATGATTTCAAATTCCAGACAAATCAAATTTGAATTCATATTCAAATTCAAACCAAAATTCAGTTTAAAATCTTCACCTGCAAATTTAGACTTACCCTTACATATGAAACAGAAAACAGTTTTCTGTTTATAAAAAAAAAAACTTAAACTTTTGAAATTTCCAAAACTTAAATAATTCCAAAGAACAAAATTTAAACTTATTTAAATTCATTAGTTACTTTCAGATTTACAATCCTAAGTTAACATTGTAGTTTGCATTAAGTTCAAATCTTATAAAATTAAAACAGTTTCCTGTTCTACTTTTTTTTTCTTTTCCTTCCATTTAAACCAATTTGAAATTCTGCATTTAAATTTATTACAAAATAATAATTCAAACTTTTCTTCAAATTTTCAAAAAAAAACAGAACAGTTCTGTTTAAATAAGCCTGAACATATACACACAGAACTCACTATTTTACTTCGGGTCAGAAGCTAACCCGCTTCGAGTTATTCCCATATTTTCCCGAGACTAACCCGAGTCACAATTCCCTGCAACCCAACATATCACAAACCTGGAAACAGACCAACCCCCCTCCACTTCAAACCTGTCAACTCCATTATCAACCATCTCCGACCATCATCACACACCATACTCCGGCAGTAACTCCTTCAACACACAATCCATCAATACCCAGAATAGCATTGAACTCGATTCATTCAAGAAGCCACAGCACCCAATCCTTTTTCTAATCCCAGTAAACTAGTGTTCTAACAGAACCTTCCAAATTTCAACCCCAAACTAAATTTCAACTCAATTAAATAATTTCCCACAATCTTAGATAGATACACCATCTTCAGAAATAAATACAATCAAACAAATACAATCATCCTCTGTGTTTATCAATATGTATAATATTGTAAATTGAAAGTTGTTTCTTTGTTTTACAGTATTATAACTAGTAATCTTTTTGATTTAAAATTCATGCATTCATTCATTATTTCAAATTTATTTAACCTACATAAAGTGTTTTAACTTTATTCTATCAAGAACCAAACATATTTCATTCAGATGTTAATTCATAACACAGCCAAATCAGAAGAAAATTATCAAATGGGTATACAGTCAATACCCTGATGAACAAACATGCACCACATTCAAATATAAATGCTCAACAGTTCTTAAATCACAGGTAAACTATTCATAGCAATTTTATATAGGTTCATTTCTAATCTATAAGCATGCACAACCTTTCTTAATTTTAAAATAAAAAGAGTTACTCACCTTATTTGCCAAAATGCAGAGCATGCACTGTCCAGATTGATCATGCAGAGCACATCAATTTGCAGAGAAATGCAGACCCCCTTTTCTTGCTTAAATGATGCATGCAGGCCTTCAATCTTGATGAAGATTAAAATGCAGGCTTGTTGAATGTTTTAAAGATGATGCTTGCTTTATGATTTCAGATGCAGTATTTCCAGGTTCTACATGCAGGCTCCTTGAATGCTATTAAAAGGCAGAGCTTTTATTTTCATATGCAAGAACATGCAGGTCTTAAATTGTTGCATGCAGGTTGTAATTTTGGAAAAGAGGAATTAAATGCATATGTCATCAGGTTTGAGAAATGCAGTTTTGAAGTATTGCAACATGATTATGGATGTGGAAGAATGAAATTTGGTGTATGCAGATTTGTAAATGGTTGAGAATGGAATTTGGTTTTCTTTTATTAAGGAATGAAACCAAAAATGCAAATGAATAAATAAACAAGCTAATATGAATGAATGTAAATTTTCAGATTTTAAATGAATTAAAAGAAAATGAAAATGAAATATTGACACTTGTCTTATAAAATGAATGATAAGTCTACACATGTTAGCTTTAAGTTTTAATATTTACAAACACTTGTCTTTATGAATTAAATTAATGTTTAATTAGAGTTAAATAAGTATTAAACATTGTTAATTAAATCTTATACATAATTATGTATTAAATAATTCTCAAGAACAAAGAAAAACAATACACAATTAAATCATTTGAAAAAGAAACTTTTAAAACAAATTTATAAAAGAATTTATAACATATTTTAATATACAACTTGAATTAAAATGAATTTTAAACTAATTAAAACATTTATCTCATATTTAAAAACATATAGTTATTTAATTAAATATATTTGAAAAGCTTAAATCCAAAATAAATCACAATTTCTATTTTCAAAACATATTAAAATTATACTATACTAATTTAACTAAAAACAAATTGTCTATTTAAAATATATACATAAATACATATACATTATAAAATAGAAAACAATTTGTTAACTTATCAAAAATAATTTCACAAATTAAATTATTAAATAAAGAAGATTATTGAATCAAATATCAAATTTATTAACACAATTTATCAATTCAATATAAATTTAAACCCAGATTATTAAATTTATATTGTCCAAAATTCCGGGTCGTTACAATCCTTCCCCCTTAAAAGAATTTCGTCCCCGAAATTTAAAACAAAGGCAATTTAATAATCTATTTACAGATTTTATTTTAAAACACGGCATATGTTAATCATATGCCAACAACCAAAGCAATCAATTCACACAATCAAAACAAATCTAATTATCCAAAAGAATTTTGGATAAAATCTTCACGAGTTTCCCCGGTATATATATATCGGGATACTCGCTTTATAGAATACAATCAATCAATACTACTATGCTATAGAGCTCCTAACAACCATTCTATACATAATATCAGACTACAAACGAGTCTGACTCAACAAACAAACCAATCCTAAACTGCTGGTTCTACAACCAGAAATATCAAACACGAACTCCCTCAGAGATACGTGAAACACCCTGAATCCCAGTTATCCAAGCTGGCAATTCAACTCCAGAAAACCAAACACTGATCTTACCAATCACAGAAGAAACCAAAACACTATGGAGCTAGCTTCCCAAACTTATAGCTCATTGGATCAGAGAAAACTTAACCAAAATCAAATCTCCAATTCCAGAATCCAAATTCTCTGTCTCTTATCCATAAAAATTCTTCGGACGATCCTATGCTACCAACATCCATCCTGATCAGCTCAACTCTTGCTGATTCCGAAAGAAACAGACCGAAGCAAAACAATCCAATGATCTCTTCAAGATCACCCAAAACCAAGAACACAAACCCTGCTTCTCTACAACAGAAGACAGAACAAACTTCTCCTTATCCGGAAAAGAAAACAGAAACATCTCCAAACTGCTTCCGCTGCGCAACTCTGATCCGAAACAGAAGAAAATGCCGACGGAAAACATAAGCACAGACCAGACAACCCAACACAGAAATATGATTCCACAGATCCATAAAGAAAACTCAGATGTCTCTTCCAAACCTGAGTTGCTCACCAACTTTTACCTCAAGGAACCATCCATCTACTAACTGAACCACCAGTTCCATTCCTGGAAAGAAAACTCGATCTCCAGATGCAGACAAACTCTGACTTCCAGAAGACATCCGGACAATCTCCAACAAACACAAGAGAACATACTATCGCAAGTCACTTTTGCGATCAACTCAGCCTAAATCCAAAGAAAACTGCTCTCTCTCAACCAAACAGAACAGCTTATGCTGACTTAGCCAACTTACCAGAGAAAAGATCCACTCTGCTGCTTCTGAACTCCACTTCAGAAAAACTACTCAACCAGAAGACTCCTTATCAACTCAGAACACTCTGCTAAACTCAGCCACATCACCGAGCAGACTCACTTCTTACTCTTATTCCAAAGAAAACATCTTCGGAAACATCCATAGTCACTGCATCTCATCACGCAGCTACTAATTCCTGAGATATCAAGATATCATCACTTGCTTGCTTCTGCCCAACCGACAGATCAAAACTCAATTCAACACTTCAAAGATGAACTCCGAACCTTTACGGGTTACCTTCAGAGATCGATGAAGTCCTTCAACCAAGAAAAACTTACTCGAGACAGTATTAGGTCTACGGTCTCGACAAATACACTTCCAACCTCATCCATCAAACTCCATCCAATGGTAGTCGTGTTACACACACTTCTACCTCATCTACCTTTATAACTTACATTGGAAAAAACCCGAACAGGTAATCCAACAAATAGGTAGAACCAATAAATATATATATATACATATAAAATTACAAATACGCTCTCTCAAGATAGACACCATTCCAGAGCCTAGGTATTCACTCAACCTACAGCTCTGATACCAAAATGTCACGACCCGACTTTCCACTCCCGGAAAATCGCGTCATGAATAAAGAAAGAAAGGGATAGAAAAGAGAATAGAAAGAAGAGAAGGAAGAAACAACACAAGAATCTCAACAGCGGAACGAATAAATTATATTTATAACAAAATATTACATAGTATACATCAAATATCAGAGTTACACAGACATATACAACACATACTAGACAGTTATAAACACCTGTCTAGTTATTACAACTCAATACAAAACAGAACACTCAGAGGTACAAAACACAGCGGAACTATATAACTATACGCAGAAGCCTCCTGCTCCATATGCTCCTCCACAATTCGTCAAAGCTAATCCTGAATCCTAACCTGAATTCTCTTGACTACTCATAAAAATTTGAGTACCCAAGAGTTATAGAAAAACACAGAAATAACTCCGGGTCAGACATGGGTCTGGTGTGAGTAACAGGTTAAAGTTGCTTAACTTTGAAAACCTTTGAAAGAAAAGGTATCACGTAAGACTTCCCACACATAAACATGGAAAAGTTTTTACCTTACGCTAACCAAAACATTTGATAGGAAATCTGATAATATTATAATAGTGTCTAGGGTTTTCAAGTAAATAAGAAATAGCCGAAATTGTTACATCTATTAAATTCCAGCTACTAGCCACAAAAGTGGGTAATACAATCAAAACCGTTGGCACTTATTGGATTTTGGATTCCATACAATGGCAGGGCTACTGGGGTACCGCCCGTCACAGTACGTGGCCTAGATCACCGTACCGAGGAGCCACCCTAACTCCCCTGCAACACAAAGCCGGACCCGTTCCTTACTGAACAGTTCCAAATAAGACAACCCCGACGGTTGTCATGATCAACCGTCCCACACAGCCGAAATATAAAGGGACCTCTAGACAGGGGTAAATCTTACTCTCAAGTGGGGGCTACCCACGAAGCTTTGCTGCACCTCCCCTGTTTTAGCCATTCCCGGTTGATGAGGCTTGAGGTTACGATTACCTTTATAGAACACATCACTTAGAATGCTCATCGTCCACCTGACGATGTTCTGAAAGCATTCAATCCATACAAGTTCGTTCCGGGTTCGAACGAAACCGAAGGCATTATCTCGTTACACTCGTTTTGGAATCACCCTCAGAGTTAACGACAATAACCCTTGCACTCTGATTCACCATCTCGAATCTATAAGATCTATTCCGTCAAACTCATTACGGAATCACCCACAGAGTTATACTGACGTATAGCCCTTACACCTCGAGTCTTCACTCGCTCCACTTGGATAAACGACCTAACGTTATTTGGAATCGATGTGGTTTTCGGATGTCCAAATATGGAAACCCGATCCCGGTCTCATCGAAAACCAAAGCGTGTCTTTTAGGGTCCAAGTTGTTTTAAGTTTAAAACAATTCAATTCATTATCTAAATATACACAAATAGATAATTCACAACAGATAATCAATCTTATCATTATCAACAGATAATCATATCATAATCAGATAATCTATATTATCATCCAGAAGCAACCAATGCATCCATATCACATCCACTACTCATCTCATAATTGAGATTACAAACCAAACCAGTCAACCAATACCAATCATCAAACATAAGCCAATGATCAAATGATCACACTTCTATAATTAATTTAAAATGAATTAAATTAATTACATCATCATCAAAATCTGCTTAACTTAACCATTAATTGATTTCGAATCAATTTATAAATCATCATTCAATTAATCATTACTGATTAACTATCTCTAATTACAGTAAGTAATTAGCATTTAATATTAATCACACAAGTTAATCATATTAAACCCTACATATATATTAATCACCCTTGATTAATAATCATTCTGTAATTAACTACATTAATTACTCAACCCAATAATTAATTATTTTTAATTAATTATCTAAATTAATCCCCTTGATTAATTTCAAAGTAATTTAAATCCAAATTACTTCTATATCAAATATCTTTAATTACATCCTGTAATTATTAATTAATTACTTCCTTAAGTAATTACAAATTTATAAATTACATAAAGTAATTATCAAACCATCCATAAATGTTTTAATCAATTAAACTTAATTAATTAATCTAAACAAATCACATTAACCTTAATTAATTACATTAAGTAATTAATTCACTAATTACTTTTATTAAGTAATTAAAACTTAAACAATTGATTATTAATTAATTAATCTAATTAATTATCAAAAATTAATCACATTAATTAATTGTTAATGACTTCATTAACATTTCTTAATTACTTAATTAAGAATTAACTTAAATTAATCATCATTAGTTATTAAGTAACTAATATTTAATTACTATTTAACTAATCTCTAATTATTAATTAACTAAGTGTTAATTAAAATCTTAATTATCATTAATCACTTGATTAAATAAATCTTAATCATAAATTAAAATTTAATTAACCATTCTTAATTATAGATTAATTAAACTTAATTAATTAATCTCAAATCAAATTAAAAATCATTTATTATTTAATTAAACATCCATATTATTAATTAATTAAATAATTAATATTCATCCTAATTACCTTAATAATTAATGAATCCAATCATTAATTTTTATTTATCTTTTAGATAAAACATTTATTATTTAAATTATGCATTTAAAAACAAAATGCTTTTAAATTTTTACTTTAAATTCCAATTAACATTCTTTTAAATTTCAAAACTCAATTTATCTAAAATAAGATTTTAAACAATACAACTTAATCTTATATGTTTACAAGAAACATATACTTAATTAATAAGTTGAAAAGAATTTAAATTTCAATTCAAATCAAATTCAAATCAATTTTAAAACATCTTTAAATTTCAAAATTTGAAATATAACTTCCATTCTCATTTTAGTTTTAAATTCTTTAAACTCTTTCTAAAATTTACACTTTCAATTCAATGTAAATCATTTAAAAGCAATTTAAATTCAAATCCTTATTTTAAAACTGAAGCTTAAAAATTTAAATCCAGATTTAAAAACTCAGTTTTGAATTCATTTGAATTCCTAAATTAAATACTTAACCTCTTACTTCAAATGCAAAACAATAATGCATTTTATACTTGAGATTTCCAAATCAAATTTAAATTTTAAAAGCTTAAATGATTTCAAATTCCAGACAAATCAAATTTGAATTCATATTCAAATTCAAACCAAAATTCAGTTTAAAATCTTCACCTGCAAATTTAGACTTACCCTTACATATGAAACAGAAAACAGTTTTCTGTTTATAAAAAAAAAACTTAAACTTTTGAAATTTCCAAAACTTAAATAATTCCAAAGAACAAAATTTAAACTTATTTAAATTCATTAGTTACTTTCAGATTTACAATCCTAAGTTAACATTGTAGTTTGCATTAAGTTCAAATCTTATAAAATTAAAACAGTTTCCTGTTCTACTTTTTTTTTCTTTTCCTTCCATTTAAACCAATTTGAAATTCTGCATTTAAATTTATTACAAAATAATAATTCAAACTTTTCTTCAAATTTTCAAAAAAAAACAGAACAGTTCTGTTTAAATAAGCCTGAACATATACACACAGAACTCACTATTTTACTTCGGGTCAGAAGCTAACCCGCTTCGAGTTATTCCCATATTTTCCCGAGACTAACCCGAGTCACAATTCCCTGCAACCCAACATATCACAAACCTGGAAACAGACCAACCCCCCTCCACTTCAAACCTGTCAACTCCATTATCAACCATCTCCGACCATCATCACACACCATACTCCGGCAGTAACTCCTTCAACACACAATCCATCAATACCCAGAATAGCATTGAACTCGATTCATTCAAGAAGCCACAGCACCCAATCCTTTTTCTAATCCCAGTAAACTAGTGTTCTAACAGAACCTTCCAAATTTCAACCCCAAACTAAATTTCAACTCAATTAAATAATTTCCCACAATCTTAGATAGATACACCATCTTCAGAAATAAATACAATCAAACAAATACAATCATCCTCTGTGTTTATCAATATGTATAATATTGTAAATTGAAAGTTGTTTCTTTGTTTTACAGTATTATAACTAGTAATCTTTTTGATTTAAAATTCATGCATTCATTCATTATTTCAAATTTATTTAACCTACATAAAGTGTTTTAACTTTATTCTATCAAGAACCAAACATATTTCATTCAGATGTTAATTCATAACACAGCCAAATCAGAAGAAAATTATCAAATGGGTATACAGTCAATACCCTGATGAACAAACATGCACCACATTCAAATATAAATGCTCAACAGTTCTTAAATCACAGGTAAACTATTCATAGCAATTTTATATAGGTTCATTTCTAATCTATAAGCATGCACAACCTTTCTTAATTTTAAAATAAAAAGAGTTACTCACCTTATTTGCCAAAATGCAGAGCATGCACTGTCCAGATTGATCATGCAGAGCACATCAATTTGCAGAGAAATGCAGACCCCCTTTTCTTGCTTAAATGATGCATGCAGGCCTTCAATCTTGATGAAGATTAAAATGCAGGCTTGTTGAATGTTTTAAAGATGATGCTTGCTTTATGATTTCAGATGCAGTATTTCCAGGTTCTACATGCAGGCTCCTTGAATGCTATTAAAAGGCAGAGCTTTTATTTTCATATGCAAGAACATGCAGGTCTTAAATTGTTGCATGCAGGTTGTAATTTTGGAAAAGAGGAATTAAATGCATATGTCATCAGGTTTGAGAAATGCAGTTTTGAAGTATTGCAACATGATTATGGATGTGGAAGAATGAAATTTGGTGTATGCAGATTTGTAAATGGTTGAGAATGGAATTTGGTTTTCTTTTATTAAGGAATGAAACCAAAAATGCAAATGAATAAATAAACAAGCTAATATGAATGAATGTAAATTTTCAGATTTTAAATGAATTAAAAGAAAATGAAAATGAAATATTGACACTTGTCTTATAAAATGAATGATAAGTCTACACATGTTAGCTTTAAGTTTTAATATTTACAAACACTTGTCTTTATGAATTAAATTAATGTTTAATTAGAGTTAAATAAGTATTAAACATTGTTAATTAAATCTTATACATAATTATGTATTAAATAATTCTCAAGAACAAAGAAAAACAATACACAATTAAATCATTTGAAAAAGAAACTTTTAAAACAAATTTATAAAAGAATTTATAACATATTTTAATATACAACTTGAATTAAAATGAATTTTAAACTAATTAAAACATTTATCTCATATTTAAAAACATATAGTTATTTAATTAAATATATTTGAAAAGCTTAAATCCAAAATAAATCACAATTTCTATTTTCAAAACATATTAAAATTATACTATACTAATTTAACTAAAAACAAATTGTCTATTTAAAATATATACATAAATACATATACATTATAAAATAGAAAACAATTTGTTAACTTATCAAAAATAATTTCACAAATTAAATTATTAAATAAAGAAGATTATTGAATCAAATATCAAATTTATTAACACAATTTATCAATTCAATATAAATTTAAACCCAGATTATTAAATTTATATTGTCCAAAATTCCGGGTCGTTACACCAGTCTTCGCCGTGACCGTCCTCTTCGAGTTCCCCCTTGTCCGCGACCCTAAAACTTCATTGCGACTCCTCACCGATCTTGAAACCCATCGCGACCAAAACCAGAGTCAAAACCCTAGACCTCCCTCTACCGGTCACCTCGATGATCGAAAAAATTATCGTGCATTTTTCCCAAGTCCTACTGACAACATACTACTCCCAGCTACAACCCCGTCTCTCCACTTGATCGCCGTAATTTGACCAAAACCCATAATTCCGATCATCCCTGATTTCTCCTAAGGTACTGATTTAAAAATTACAAGATTTATTTCAAATATCATCAAATTCCAAGACGAATTCACCCATGTATGAAAAACATGAAATTAAAATGATATATTTTTGACCAATTCCAGCTTACATTGTATTTTTTCTAAAATTTTGATTAATTACAACATTTAAATCCTTGAAACTATTTTAGACTTTGTATTATATTGTCAAATAAACATATTTCACTTAGAAACCAAAACTCAATTCAAATTGTATGACGGGGTTTAGATTTTTTTTTTGATATTGTTTTAGCCTGAGAAATATACAGAGTCAATCTGTATATGAACATACAGGTACATACACATTTAAACAATGAAATTCAAAGAATCGAACCAAATAAACAAAAACATGCAAACCATAATACAACCTTCCCATACAAATTTCATATGAACTTCTATAATCATTTCTTAAAAAAAATTAAGGGGAAGTTTACCCACCAGTCAAATATGAGCAAAGAAGCAATTTGGAAACTTGAAACCTTGTTTTATCTTCGAAACTGAAATTAGAATTAGTTTTTCTTTGAGAATTTGATTGCTTCAGGTCTGAGTTTTCTTTGAACTGGGCACTGTTTTGACAAAGGCTGCTTGCTTTGTTGTTGCAGTTGGTCTCTTCTTATATATATATATATATATATATATATATATATAAATCTCAGTTTTCAATTGATGCTCGAATGAAGCAATATGGGATGATATATAGAATAGATGTGTACAGGGTTGAACATGATACTGATATGATGCAAGATTTTTTTATAAACTTAGCCAGAGATTTTTTTTTCAATTGTTGGCTGAGATGAAAAATGTGTGCTACATTAATTATCTTTGTCCTGGTTATATCATCATACTTGTACTTATATATATATTTTCCAGGTTTGTACACTTGATTTTTGAAAGCATATTTCATATATTACCTTGTCTTAGTTAAGAAGCTTGTTCATTTATATATTGTTTTTAACAAAAAGGTGTAGCCTGATTTCGGTTTTGATAAGCACATGTATATATATAGTTTGTCTTTGTTACTTCTAGTTTGAACTAGCGGGCAAACACTGTCATATATGAAGATATTTATTTAAATATATGTTTTGTTGTTTTGTTATTTTGTTATACTTGTTTTTATTTCATTTTACACTTAGTGTTTCACTTAACTCTTGTTTGTATTTACATTTGTATTTTATATTTTGACTATCAATGTTCATATGGTTTACTTACATTTTATACGTAAATGTTATATTGATAGAATTTGATTCTATTTTAAACATTATTACCTATATATATTTTTATACCAAATGTTAACAAGACAAAGTATTTTAATTCAATTATATAAGATAAATTTTATTATAAATATTATTAAGAGATTTTAATTTAAGTTAAAAATCAAATTCCTTTTCAAAATACAAATAAATGGCAATTATTTCCAAAAGTCATATTCATTTTAAAATGATAAGTTCACTTTTTATTTAAATTAGATTAAATATGTATTAAAATAATACTACTAAAATACCGGGTCGTCACAAAAACCCTAGACACTATCATAATATCACTAGATCTCCTATAAAATGTTTTGGTTAGCGTAAGGTAAAAACTTACCCGTGTTTATTTGTGGGGAGTCTTACGTGATACTTTTATTTTCAAATATTTTTCAAAGTTAAACAACTTTAAACTGTTTACTCGTACCAGATCCATGTCCGACCCGGAGTTTATATTTTGTTTTTCCATAAACTCTTGGGTACTCAAATTTTTATGAGTAGCCAAGTGATAGGTTTGGGATTTTGATTTCTGGAGGAGCTTGGAGCAGGTGTTCCAGACGTATGTATATATCTATCCAGTTCAGCTGTGTAGTTGATGTATGTTGTATCTCTGATGTATATAGTGACAGATGTATATATGACTGTCATGTGGATGATGTTGTATAACTCTGATATATGTAAACTATGTAATAGTTAGGTGATGTGTTATATTTTGTTCCGTTTCCGCTGTGAGATTCTGATGTTGTTGTTCTTTCTTTCTATTCTTTTCTATTTTTATCCATTTCTTTCTTAATGATGATACGTCTTTCTGGTAGTAGAAGGGTGGGTCGTCACAGTTGGTATCGGAGCGCTTGGTTGAGCGAATACCTAGACTCTTGAGTGATTTCTTTCTTGAGAGAGCGTATTTGTAATTTTGATATATATATATATATATATATATATATATATATATATATATATTTCTACCTATTTGTTGGGTTACCTGTTCGGGTTTTCCAATATAAGTTACAAAGGTAGATAGGGTAGTGGTGTGTGTAACACGACTACCAATGATGGGAGTTTGAATGTTTGAGGTTGAAAGTGTATCTGTCGAGACTGTAGACCTATTACCGTCTTGAGTAAGCTTTGGGTGGTGTAAGGATTTCTTTGATCTCTGAAGGAAATCTGTTAAGATTCGGAGTTCATCTTTGAAGTGTAAGTTGGACGAGCTAGAGTTTGGATCTGTCGGTTGGACGGAAGCAAGTCATGATTTCTTGATGCCACTGGATCTAGTAGCCATGTGATGAGACACAGTGACTTTGGATGTCTCCGAAGATGTTTCTTTGGGACAAGTTAAGGAAGTATGTCTGCTTCGGTGTTGTGGCTAAGTTCAGTAGGATGTTTTGTTTGGTTCAAGGTCTGAGTTTCTCGAAGATATTTGGATAGGAAGTCTTTGGGCATCTGGGATAGCAGTGCAGCTCGAAGTGTTCTATGTGTCGTCAAGGAGATTTTCTAGTTAGCAGTTTTTCTTGAGGTAATTTCAAAAGTAGCAGAGTAGATCCATTTCTTCGATGGATTGGCTCGATAAGTATAAGTTGTTCTGAATTGTGATGAGAGAATAGTTTCATTGGAAATAGATTTGGGTAGAATTGCTAGAGTGTCATGTGTTGATTCTAGAATTCACTTGAGTAGTCTTTTACATGGATTTAAGACTTCTCAAAAGAAGGTTGAAGATATCGATGTGGTCCAAGATTTCCCTGATGTATTCGAGAAAGTTAAGTGTTTGCCTACGCATCGAGAGATAGAGTTTCGTATTGATTTGATTCCACGAGCAGTGCCGGTGATTCAGCCTAGTAGTAGGATGGCTCCTAGAGAGAGAGAAGAGTTTGATAAGCAGACTCAGGATCTTTTGGAGAAGGGGTTGATTAGGCCTAGTTTTTCGTGTCAAGGTTCTGCTGTAATGTTTGTCACTAAATCGGATGGATCGCTAAGGTTCTGTGTGGATTATCGAGAGCTGAATAAGTTTGTTTTGGTATATTCTAAGTCTGAAGAAGAGCACAAGCAGAATTTGAGGATAGTGTTGGAGACACTAAGGAGGAAAGTTTAGAAGGCGAAATTCACTAAGTGTCATTTTCGAAAATCGGAAGTCAAATTTTTGGGGCACATTGTTTTTGGTGAAGGTATCTTTGTAGATCCAGCAAAGGTGGAGACTATTTTGGAATGGAAGCAACCGGAGTCACCGACGGAAGTTCGCAGTTTTCTGGGATTAACTGGCTACAACAGGAAGTTTATCAAGGATTATTCCAAAAATTTCTTCTCATCGGACTAAGTTGACAAGGAAAGGATCTAAATTCAAATGGACACCCCTATATGAAGAAGTTTTCCAAGAATTAAAGACGAGGCTAATCAGTGCCTAGTGCTTGCTATTCCTGATGGAAAAGCAAATTTGAAGTTCATACAGATGCTTGTATAGTGGTCCGGGAGCAGTTTTGATGCATGATGGAAGTGTGATTGCATATGCGAGTCGGCAATTAAAGCCACATGGAAGGAACTACGCTACGCACGATCTTGAGTTGTTAGCCATTGTTTTTGCTTTGAAGATTTGGAGCCACTATCTCTTGGAAGAGAAGTTGAGTTATTCACAGATTTTATTCTGAGGCAGCAGCGATGGGTTGAGTTTCTGACATCTTATGATTTGGATATTCTGTATACCCCGAGAGAAGCAAATGTCGTGGCTGATGCTCTTAGCAGGAATGTAGTCTTATCTCTTTTGGAAGTTGTTCCATCTCTCCAGGAAAGGATCATTAGTAAGCAAAAAGGGGATAGATCTTTTGAGGAACTTATTCTTGGAACCAAGGATGGTCGGTATTCGGATTTCAAGGTGGATGATCAAGGTGCTTTGAGGATTAATGGTCATTTGTGGGTGCCTAATATAGATGGATTGAGGCAAGAAGTTTTGGCTGAATGTCATTGCTCCAGATTGAATATTCATCCAGGAATTTCTAAGATGTATAAAGTTATGAGAAGAATTTTCTGGTGGCCGAGCATGAAGAGGGATGTAGCTGTTTTCATTAATAGTTGTGCTATCTGTCAGCAAGTGAAAGGAGATCAGCAGAAATCAACGGGTATGTTGCAGCCTTTGGAAATCCCAGAATGGAAATAGGAGATGATTTCGATGGACGGTTTGCCTAGATCCAAGAAAGGAAACGGTGGTATATGGGTTATTGTGGATCAGTTAACTAAGAGCACTCATTTTATACCGGTTAAGGCAAATCGTACTACAGTTTCTCTGGCAGAGATTTTCGTGAGAGGATAGTCAGATTGCATGGTGTTCCTGTTAGCATAGTAAGTGATCGTGATCCTGTTTTAACAGCAAATTCTGGGAGGCTCTACAATCAGCTATGGGAACGAGTTTGAGATTGAATACAGCCTATCATACTCAGACAGATGGATAGACGAAGAGGCTTAATCGTATTCTAGGAGATATGCTGCGAGCTTGTGTTTTGGATTTTGGTGGATCTTGGGAAGACCATCTTCATTTGGTAGAATTCTCTTATAATAACAGTTACTAAGCGAGTATTAAGATGGACCCTTATGAAGCTTTTTATGGAAGACCGTGTAGAACCCCACTCTGTTGGATAGAGTCGAAAGATCATCTTGTGCTTGGACCAGATTTGATTCGAGAAGCATCTGCTAAAGTTGAGCTTATCTAGAAAAGGATGAGAGTTGCTCAAGACCGTCAGAAGAAGTTCGCAGATATGAGAAGGAGACAATTGGAATTTGAGATTGGCGATTTTGTTTTTGTCAAGGTTTCCCCGATCAAAGGAGCTGTTAGATTCAGAAAGACGGGAAAACTTGCCCCGAGATATATTGGACCATTTCAGATATTAGAAAGATTGGTGCTATAGCTTACAGAGTTGAACTGTCAGAGCGGATGTCTGGAATTCATAATGTATTCCATGTATCCCATCTAGGGAAATTTGTTCATGATCCATCATCAGTTGTAGGACCAGTAGTCCAGGAAGATTTGGAGGTTGAGCCAAATTTGACTATGGTCAGGAATCCAGTTCGGATTGTTGATCAAGATGAGAGGCAACTCAGGAGTAAGGTAGTGAGGCTTGTCAAAGTGTAATGGAGCGAGGATCCCAGAGATTGCATCTAGGAAACTCTGGATAGCTTTAGGAAAGCTTATCTGGACTTGTGTCCAGATAGCTAGTAATGTTTGTTAGAATAGATTGTTTTGTTGTTTGCTAATGTATGAATGATATGTATGTTTGAATGATTGATTTAACAGCTTTAAAATTATCTTTGTTTTAAATTTCGGAGACGAAATTCTTTTAAGGGGGGAGGAATGTAACGGCTCTGGATTTTGGCCATGTTTGTTTTAATAAATATTTAATCTAATTGAATAAAATGTAAACTTATCATTTTAAAATGAATATTACTTTTGGAATAATTGCCATTTATTTGTATATATTAGTATTTTAAAAGGAAATTGATTTGAAAATTTAATATAAAATATCTTAATAATATTTATAATAAAATTCGTCTTATATAATTGAATTAAAATACTTTGTCTTGTTAACATGTGATAAATAAATATATAGATGTGGATGATAATGTTTGAAATAAAAATCAAATTCTATCAACGTTAAAAAAAAGTCAAACATATGAATATAACTTAATTATTGATAAAATACAAATAGAAATAAATATAAGTATAAAATGCAAGTAAACTATATTGAATATAATAATTTAAATATTGCCAGTTAAAATATAAAATATAAAATATAAACATAAGAAAGTAAGCATGAATATCATTTAAATATTGATAGATAGAATACAAACAAATATAAGTAAGTAAACCATATGAATACTGATAGTCAAAATACAAAATACAAATGTAAATAAAGCCAAAAATTAAGTGAAACACAAAGTATAAAATAAGAACAAAGTATAAAATAAAATAAAGCCAAATGTAATGTAAAACCAAACACAAACATATGAGTATAAACTATTCAAACCAGAAGTCAGATAAAACAAACATATATATATAAATTACTCAAGCAAGAAGACAAATTTTTATAAACAAAATATTTTCATAACAAAGCAATAACATAACATGTCTTCATACACAATCCAAGTCTACCTGCAAAAGTATATATTTTTATACAAATATCTACACACACTAAAAACATAATTATAATAGTGTAAACAAATGAGGAAACATAAATATTAATTTGCTATCATCTCAGCCTAACATTTTGTCTATTCAAAATATTTATAAAATCTTAATAAAAGATGAAGCTGACCAGTTACCACCTTCACTTGTACATCCTGATATTTTATATATATGTGTATACATCTTCTTTCCAGTTCGTTCAGCTACTATAGGAAACCAGAGAAAAATAAAAAGAAAAAATAGCAAGCAAACTCAATTTTATGCAAACTAAAAACAGATTCAAGACAGTTCACAACTTCAGGCTTTCAAAAGAAAACATGAAGTATTCTCTGTTCAAAGGATTGTAGGTGAGCAAACAAGAATTTTAAAGCTTTAAGTTATTTAAAAATAGATCAAGATTCATTTATAATCTGATTTGTGTATGTTTCAGTTTGAATATGATTCTGTGTATATTTATATGTTGCTTTGTACATATATTTCCCTGTCAACTGATACAGGATTCATGTTTCTGTTCAAACAAACATTTTTAATTTGTAAATTGTCAACTAAAATAGTATGTTTAAACTAAATTAAGATTTTAAAAGCTAATTAAAACTATGTTGTAAGAATATACTACTGTAACTTGTTCTACAGGTAAATCAAATATTTCTTTGATAAATTTGAATGCTATAAAATGCTAATTCAAGTTTATATCTTGAATTATTACTACAAATTGAGATTTTTAAAACTAGAATGAAGATTTTTAGCTCAGTATTTCAAGAGCAGTTTGTATTTGAACCAAAACTGCACTTTTACAAATTTCTAGTGATTTAATCAATTATGAATGTTGAAATTTGAGATGAAGCAAGTATAAACACATGTGATTTCGTGAAAATTATCAGTAAAATTTTCTATTGCATGACATTAGAGGATGAGATCATATTAGGGTTTTTGCCGAGCTTTTGCACTTGTCAGTAAATGTGGTGTGCTTGTCCACTTCACGCGACCGAGTTGCACAAAATTTTGGTGGAGGGTTGCTCGGTGGGTTGTCATAATGTGGCCAAAGTTCGAGCGCCTCCGGTGGTCAGTACGACGACGGCGAGGTGATTTGGGTCAGTGGTGATGTTTGCAGTTTTCGTTCGAACTGCTAATTTTCAAATTCGAATTTTTGTAAGTAATTTGTGTTTGGATTTCGAATCTAGGGTACATTTGTGACTCGCCTGTGATGTTGGAGTTCGCCAAAGGTTGGTCGCGCCGCTATGCACATGTACGGCGGAGGGATTTGGTGTCAGTAACGTTGAGGTCGTGCGTCTCGAGCCATGCTCGAGTAGATATGGTGGTAGCTTCGGGTTTGTGTTTGAGTGTTTGTGTGCATGAATAGGTACCTGATGTTATAATTAAACTTAGTTTAAAACTTAAACTATAGAAAAAAAGAGGAGAAGAAGAAGAACACGAGAAGGAGAGAGGTGATTTGGGGCAAATCAGGTGAGGCTCGAAGTTATACTCGAGTTTTAACAGGGGAAGCCTCGGGTTTGTTATTTTCAAACTGCAGTATTGCATTATAGTGTTGAAGTTAAGTAAAATTTGGTTTCCACAAATTTTAAGCACCGTGAACATAATAAATGTTTAACAAGTTTAAGTTAAGATTTTGATTCAGGTTATAATGATTTTAGTTAATACTTAACGATGTTTTAAAACACTTAATTATTATTTTAATTAAGTAATTAATTTAGTTAAGTATAAAGTTAATTAATAATTGAGTTTGTAGTTAGTAATATAATTGATTTTCAAAATTTAAAGAGGACTTTAAAATGTTAACTAAGTTGAATAATTAATATTAATTAATTATTCTCGAAAGTAATCGAGAATAATTACTTTATAATTGTAATTAAAGATTGAAAAACTAATGATTAAGTGATAAATAAATTGTAATTAACTACTTAAAGTTAATTAATGAATGATTAATAGTTAATTAATTAAGTAATTTAATTAAGAATTAACAAATGATTAATGAAGTAATTAGTAGTTAATAAGTGGATAATTAAGTTTTATTAATTAATAATTAAAGATATTAATTAATGATTAAGGGCAAGTAATTGAGTAATTAAGATTTCATAATTGATTAAAGAAATGATTTATTAATTAAATAATTTGAAATAGAATGAGAAATTAATTGATAATAATTTATTAATTGAGTAATTAATTCTCAAGTAATTGTATTATGATAAGAATTTAAGATGATTGCTTATGGATTGCTGTGTATGTAGAATGTCTGATCTGTGATATTTATTTGGTGATATTCTGTGATGTTTCTATGATATGCTCTTGATATATTTGTGATGGCTGTGTATGATTTATCTGTGATAAATGTTATTTGAATTCAAAGTATTGAATTTAACTGTTTAAATTAATTAGACAACTTGGCCCATAAAATGGCGTTTGGATTTCGATGAGACCGGGATCGGGAATCATTTATGATTATCCGAAAACCACATCGATCCAAATTAAACGATAGGTCGTGAATTCTCAAGTGAAGATTGAGATGGTGTTTACAGAATGCAAGGATTATTGTCGTTGACTCTGAGGGTGATTCCAAAATAAGTGTGACGAGATAATGCCTTTGGTATCGTTCGAACCCGGAACGAACTTGTAGGGATTGAATGCTTTCAGCACATCGTCAGGCGGACAATGAGCATTCTAAGAGATATGTTCTGTAAAGGTAATCGTAGCCTCAAGCCTCATCAACCAGGAATGGCTAAAACAGGGGATGTGCAGCAAGGTTAGGTGGGCCATGCCCAAGCAGGACGAGATACACCTCTGTCTAGATATCCCTTTTTATTTCGGCTGTGTGGGCGGTTGCTAACTACAACAGCGGGGTTATCTTGTTTGGGACTGTTCAGTAAGGAATGGTTCCGGCCTTATGTTGTAGGGGGTCGGGAGTGAACCTCGGTACGTTGATCTAGGCCACATACTGTGACGGGCGGTACCCCAGTAGCCCTGCCATTGATGGAAACCCATTTTCCCTACTAGACCCTACGGTTTTGATTTGTATTACCCACTTTCGTGGCTAGTAGCTGGAATTTAATAATGTAATGATTTCGGCTATTTTCTATTTACTTGAAAACTCTGGACACTATTATAATATCACTGGATCTCCTATAAAATGTTTTGGTTAGCGTAAGGTAAAAACTTGCCCGTATTTATTTTTGGGGAGCCTTACATGATACTTTTATTTTCAAATATTTTTCAAAGTTAAACAACTTTAAACCGTTTACTCATACCAGACCCATGTCTGACCTAGAGTTTATATTTTGTTTTTCCATAAACTCTTGGGTACTCAAATTTTTATGAGTAGCGAAGTGATAGGTTTTTGACTTTGATTTCTGGAGGAGCTTGGAGCAGGAGTTCCAGACGTATGTATATATTTATCTAGTTCCGCTGTGTAGTTGATGTATGCTGTATCTCTGATGTATATAGTGACAGATGTATAGATGACTGTCATGTGTATGATTTTGTATAACTCTGATATATGTAAACTATGTAATAGTTATGTGATGTATTATATTTTGTTCCGTTTCTGCTGTGAGATTCTGATGTTGTTATTCTTTCTTTCTATTATTTTCTATTTCTATCCCTTTCTTTCTTAATAATGATACGTCTTTCTGGTAGTAGAAGGGCGGGTTGTCACAAGTTAGATCCCTCCAACTTGTTTTCCTGCATCCACAGATGTTAATACAATATAAAAATACCAATCCCGCTTCGAGGCGGGATGTCATGGTAATATAAGGCCATCCGCTATTATGCGGGGCACATAGGGTCTCATCCACTCTAATAGGTAGGAATAATCAATCCAACTACCAATATATACTACTATATATATCCATACTGATAATAATAATTAAATTCAACTAGGCATCCAATAATTAATTTTAACTATTTAAAAATTAATTCGATAGTCCAAATGAGTGAAAATTTCTCACCTTGATTTTTATTTTGTAATCCATTCCAAAATCAACTTTTTTTCATGATTTTTAGACCTCGTAGGAATAAGTTATTAAGTGCATTAGTTTATCACAATTTTAATCCTTAATCAAATAGCTAATTATATAGTTAAACTTAATTGCAGAAATTATATCTTTACCATCGTTCGTTCTAGGTAAAAACAAACAACAACCCAACTTGAATGAGATCGACGAGTCTTCCCAATTCTCGCCTGAGACCACCCTTTCACATATGTTGTTCCCCTCCCTCGACCGTTCTTTTTGCTTATGCCAAAACGCGACATCACCAAACCCATCTCTGCTTGCCATCGATCCAGCCTCGTACGCCGCTACACCCACACGCGTGCGCCTCGATCCCTAACCATCCATACAAGATCGATTGCCTCGCCTCTAGGTGCTACCAGCACAACACCCACGACCTCGCCTTCCTCCAGCACGCAGTTGATCGCGACTATCCCCCCCCCCCCCCCCGAACGCCCCGCCTCGAGAGACTCTTCACCCTGCCACCCCTTACCGCGTCACTGAGTCTTGCTCGCCATCGAGAGGTCACGACGATTTAACATTTTTTTTGCTGTTCGAATCGAATAACAGAGAGGAGGAAAGGAATCGCGATTTTGTTTTCTTTCTCTTCATTTTTTTAACTGATTTTGATGTCGTGAAAAATGAGCTGAGAGAAAAGGCTCGTGGCTTGATTTCGATTCTTTGATTGAAAGTAGAGAGGGATGGATATGATTTAAGGTTGAGGGAAGTGGAATGTTGTAGAAGGCAGGGTCTTGACTTTAACATACTATAATATTATTTAATAATAGATATCTCATTTAATGTAACTTAAAATTTCGATATCCTATAGAGGCGTGCCGCCTGGTGTTTCTAATGTTATGCACCTATTTCAAACACAACAGAACAAGTTTTGGTCCCCAATTCGATCATATGGGGAATATAATTTTTTAAATCGAATAATTTAAATTCAACTAAATTACTTCTAGCCGTTTTCATATCGCATGACCAAATGGTAAACCCAAATGCTACGAAATTTGAAATACGATAATAATACAATATTACGAATCCAATGGAACTAGTTTTGTCGAATTCGGAGATTTTACCCTGGAACGCTATTTAAACGCATCGATAAAATCGACGATTTTCGAAATTTACTAAATCGCTTGAAATTTTCAAATTTAAAGTCTTACTAACTAAATTATAATATCAAATCCAATATTTAAAACCATATAAATATTCTAAATTAAACATCGTAAAATTTGGGTCATTACATTCCTCCCCCCTTAAAAGAATTTCGTCCTCGGAATTGCTAAGGTAGGACGAATGATTCAAACCCAATAACTTATCAAAAATCACTTAGTTAAAACTTGACATTTACTTTTCTAAACCCTTTCGTTTCATCCCATAATTTAGTTTCCATTTCTAATTCAAAACCCTTTCTTTCCATTCCAATTCAAAAAATCAACTATTTTAAGCTAAAAAAAATTTCAAAATTTTTCTAACTCCCTAACTTTTCAAATTTTTTTGGCAGAGTCTCCTTTGTACAGAGGACCTTTTGCAATATGACAAGAGAGATAAAAATATTTACATCGACCCACACGGTTGGAAAACATAATATATAATAATATTTATACCTTTATGGTATTTAGTCTGAAAGCGTACCTTATATTAGTATTTTAAGCTAGCGGCTTATTTTATATACAGTTTGCACGACCAAAATCAAGCAAAACAGCTCCGTATACCTATACTTACTCAATTCAAACACATAAGCACCGAAAACATGAAATTTAATAACATTTCATTTATTTAAATGGTTAAAACACTAAGCTTCATAATCCAATCATGCTAAACATATGTTATAAGCAATTATAAGGTTCCGATACTAATTTAATTGCTTTCAGTCGATTCATATTCAATTCGAATGATTTACAACTCGTTTTACTTGCATTCACTTCCTAGTTACACACATTATAAATATTATATTCATTCCAAATTGATTCCGAGTCAATTTATTTACTTACAATTTGATCCACCAATTTTGTTTATTTACTTCTGTTACTTCAAACGATAAATTTTTCCATACAACATGGTGATATTCCTTTTAATAAGATAATCACCTAATCCTATAAACCATTTACAATTGATTTTAAATCAATTAGTCAATTTCCATTGATCCTCATTCAATTATTCACAAAATCTTGTTTTTCTCAATTTTTATATCAAATAACATTTTTCTACCAACTCACTTAATAACCCATTTCATAATAAATTTCTAAGGTTTATTATAACATTCCATACCATTTCTTAAGTTAAGTTGTTTATTTCAAACCATTTCAGCTATATAACTTAAATTTATTCTCATTGCAAGCAAACTACATTTCCTTTTAAATTGATTGTTTTTTGCAATTCCATTTACTAATTAACTTAATCAGTTCACTAAATCCACTTCAAAACTTAACTTCAAGCTATAATTTATTTAAACAACATCCATGGCCATATTCAATTTATCCACTCTTAAATTGAATTTGTTTATAACTCAAGTCATTGCTATCTCAATCAAATTCCATTTTATTTAACCAAGTTAAATTCCATTCCCTTATTCAATTGGTTGCATTCAACTAATTAACATTCAATCCATTTAATCTATTCATTAATTCTTTTCAGTAAATTTGCTTCATTAATTCAATTCAAATCATAACCAACTAAATTCTAACATTTAATTCATTCAACTTAAATTTAAGTTGAATTTCATTTAATTTTATATTCAATCTCAATCGATATCAATTCCAGTTCAATCCAATTTTATTTAACTTGGCTTCAGTTAAATTTCAATTCATACATTTCATTTTAACTTACTTAAATTAAAATTCAATTTCAATTCCATCACAATTTAATTTAATCTTACTTTATGTTAAATTTTTAATCCACGCTATTCTTGTTTTACTAACTCAATTTATTTAACTCTACCTAAGTTAAATTGTATTTCATATAGGAATTCACTTTTCCAAGTTATAAATTCAAAAACGTATTTTTCTTCTGGTTTCACAAACCATATAGCTGAGAATTTTAGAACTCAAACACCCGGTTTCAATTTAAATCATTTAAAATCATAAATGTCAAATTTAAACCAAACCTTGTTTTAATCCAAAATAACTCCCCTTTTAAATTTTAAATCAACTCATTTTCCCAAATAATCTTGAAACAATGACCCTAGTAGCAATCCATCACTTAGAGACCCGAAAATGAATACTAATGATGCTGCGCAGTCATCATAAGGATTATTTTACAACGACTATAGCGAGTTCAGTGCTTTATAACTTTCAAATACATTTTTAAATCCAATTTAAAATAATTATTTTCAAAAATAATGCTATTTTATTTTCACAACACTTTGGAGAATTTTTTTTCCAACTTCCGAGATCTCAAAATTCTCAAATACTTAGTTCAAATCCATTTTTAAACATTTTCCAAAATTTTTGAGATTTTAAAATTTCAAATTCTTGTTTGAATCCATTTTAATTATAATCCATTTGTATAATTCATACTTATACAGTTCCCATTTGGTTATATATATATATATATATATATAACCATTTTGTAACAACCCATATATTTGCACCATTTAAATTGGCGATATTCCATACATGTCAACTTAAATAATACAAAACACGAATCATTAATGGAGTATATATAAATGAAATCATCACAGAATCACATAATATAACATCACAGAATAGTGCAGCGGAAATACAACATAGTCATAAGAGTAGTTCATGGAGCTACCCATAAATACATCAATGTCTCAAATAAAAAGAAATAGAACAATATAGAAGTCCAAGAGTCCAAATAGAAAGAGCAATACTGATAAGATAAGATAAGATAGTGATAGTCTTCGGTCTTCAGCTCCAAGTAGAACAACAATAGCAATCCTCAGTCTGATCCAAAGCATAAGCATAAACAAACACTCGAACTAGGACATATATTCTTATACAGATAATATGGTTCAAATTCAACATAGCAATAACTCAAAGATCAATGGAATAACATCTTTCAGGATCCGTTAAACTATTTATACATAGTAATGTACGATAAATAGATAATGTCTAACAGTAAAGTAAAATATCAAAATATTGTTAAGGCGTTACCATTGTCCCCCTTAACACATTTATATAGCATTATAGACTATACAACACTGTAAACTCCACCGTAAACTAGTGGGATATTAGGGAGTACTCCATAGGTATAATACAAAACAAATTTGTAGTGGTTGCGTATATAGGAATACAAGTATGACAAGGCATATGAGGCAATACTCAAGGTAGTGAAACTACCGTTTGCCTGATCCGGACTGGTGAGAACGCATCGCCGCAACGATCACAACACCGCAATACAACACTCCGAATTCAAGGGTGCGCACCAATCAGTAACAAAATAATGAGTAGTTTACAAAGAAGTGTGTTCGCTCAAGGTAGCTAACCCCATTTGGCCCAGCACGACTCCTGTTTTAGTCATTTCCAATTTGACACAAGTGTCAAGGCTATCCATTATCGTTCTCTTTCTTCAGTCATCGCGTACGTCATTCCAACCACTTCATTCTGGATCACACTCCACGCATAGTTATTAACGTGGTTTTCGGTTTAGATAATGAGTATGTCCCTAACCGATTCTGGTTCCTTTAATAACCTTCGTAATTATTTTACCGATTGGTCGTTAAATATATTTCAAAACCAATTCAAATTCAATTTCAATTAGAATTCGAGATTCAACATTTTATTTGTCTTTCCAAAACAATTTCCAAAATTTACGTTTCATAACTTTCAATTCCATTTCAGAATTCTATAATTCAATTTCAAATTTGATTTGAACAATTCAAGTATACACTTAAATTTGTATATAAGTTCCATTCCATAATTATTTAAACTTAATTTAACATTCAAATCGATTTAAACTCATTTATCGATTTCATTCGATATTCATTAAATTTATTTATCATTTAAACAATTTCCATTAAATTTCTAATTCATTAAATTTACTTCTTAAGTTCAACTTCATTATCAAAGCTTACAAATTTAATTTAAATTAAATTTGTCAAATCCAATTATTTAAATTTCAAGTCTTTCATTTGTTTCGATAAACGCATTTTTATTTCTTGTTTAAGAAATTCAATTTCATTCATTTATTACCTTCGTTACAATTTCAAACTCAGTTAATAAAGGGATTTACTTTCACTTATTCAAGAAATTCAATTTCACTTAATAAAAAATTCAATTCAATTTAATTATTAAACAATTCAATCTCATCAAATTATCAATGATTTCAAATCTTAATTATTAATCATTTCAAAACTCATTCATTAATAATTCCAAACTTAATTATTAACAATTTTAAAACTTAATTATTAATAATTTCAAAACTTAATTACTAATAATTTCAAAACTTAATTATTAATCAACTAAATTTTAAACAATGTTCTTTTGTCAATTACTACGTTAACGTTTTGTTCAGATTTCAAATATTCACATTTTCCTTTCATTTAAATTCAAATTCCCATTTATTCCGAAACCTTATTATTATTCAAATAAAATCTTTATTATATTAAATCAAATTATTGACCAATCGGTTTTAATTTAATTTTCTACCCTAAGTCAAATTATTTGGGTATTTATCATTTCAACCCGATTCTATTTCAATTCAAAAATCAAAACATAGCAAAGGTAACTTGCAGTGTGATAACTGGGATGGTGTCAAAGTAAATAAACAAGCAATAGCATCCATACATAACAATTTAACAATTTATTTAAATAATCCCGAAATAATTGTATTAATTTACATTTGTTATTTATGTAAATTAATATAATTATTTCTAGAATCTACACTATCATTTCATGTAGATTAAAGATTATTCCACTAATTATTCATATGGTTCTTCACTTGTCATTCAATTTTAATTTTATACTACAACAATTAATCCAATATACATTTAATGGTTCAAGTGTAATTAACCAATTTCTACGTGCCAATTAATTTAACAATAAAAGGGATCAAGTTTAACTAATCAATA
This sequence comes from Allium cepa, assembly GCA_030765085.1. Lineage (NCBI taxonomy): Eukaryota > Viridiplantae > Streptophyta > Magnoliopsida > Asparagales > Amaryllidaceae > Allium > Allium cepa. The sequence continues at coordinate 613,298,504 of CM060934.1, forward strand.
TTCAACATATATAATCCATTTTATTTTGTTAACTATCCTATATCAAAATAAATTTAACTTTAACAAATAGCACCTAATTTCAACATCACATAGCAAACATTCATCAACCAAACTTGTATAAGAATATAAGTCGTGAAAATTTATTTCACCTTTCGTGGATAAAGAAAGCAAGAAGAAGCACGAATGAAATCGGTACAACACGAACAACGGACACTGCAAATATCGACAAAAAAAAGACGATATTAATTCAATGAACGTTCATATATAATTTATAAATTATATAGATGTGCTTACCAATGATAGAGGAAAGGACGAAAGCTGAAAATCGGTGCTGCTGCAAAAAGAAGCTCAATCGGTTTCTACAACAACAGAGGAAAAGCGGTTGCTATATTTTAGTAACAAAATAGATGTTGCGTAAATATTTTTTTTATATACAGCTGAGACTCCGCACTACATTTCCCTCGCGTATACACCTTTGTATACACACATGCACCCTTACGAACTCAACACTTCACACCATATATTCACGCAACTAACACACACGCGAAGCACATTGCATCTAGATTCATGCACATGACCCCCCTCCCCCCCGACACATGCACGCACCCAAATTCCTCATTCATTCCCTTCACTTCAGCAAGCTACAACACTACGTACACAATTTCTTCTTTTTTCAAACCCGAACCCGACTTCTTTATTCTCCTTCCATTTACATTCTGAAATCCATCCTACGCATTTTTCTTTTGCTTCTTCTTTTTCTTCTCATATTAACAAACCGAGACCTCCTCACAAATGCATCATTTTCTTCATCGATACGCGTGCACCCTCATCTTCACTACACTACACCAAAACATGCACACGGATGCACACACATGCGCGCAGAGGAGTTTAGGGTCGGAAGTGATGCGTGGGTCAGGCGTGGGTTGAGTCGATGCGCCACACGTGTGCGCAGAGGAGTGGTTCATGGAGGAGCGATGGTGGATGGAGGCCATTGGTTGGTGGAGGGACGGTGCGGTCTGTGTGTTGTGGAGGTTCGGTTGATGGGAGGATATTTGCGTGGAGTAGTAAGTTGCGTGTGGCCGTGGTGAGGTGGTGCGAGAGGCACGGTGGCGGTTCAGTGGAAGCTCGGTGTGAGTGAACGGTTTCTGGTCAGTGACTTCAAGTGAATGGTTTCATTTTTTTTAACTAAGAAGAATGAGAAAAGAAAGATGAAGAGAAGGTACCTGGAAAAATTTCGAATTGAAGGAATGTACCAGTACGTTTGATAATAGCTTATAAAATTTAAAGTGAATAATTGTGCCGAAACATCACTTCCATTCCCAATTTTTCTCACAACTTTCCAAACGTCCACACCAATTTCCCAGTTATCTACTAGCTCCCAACCACCTCCATAAATGCACCATAGCTATCATTTTATTTTCATATTTTCTTTTGGATACGGCTAACGAATTTGGGCTGATTGTAGTTTAACCGATCCGTTCGGAATGGTTAAATTAACGCAACGATTCCCGTATGACTCCGATTAGCACGAATAGATATACCGTCTTGATCAGTGCCATGAGGCATTTCCAACGGTACATAGATAATTGCAATATGATAGTTTTATAAAAACTCGTATTTACGCCACTTAAATTGTTCGATTTGCAAAACAATTTAAACGGAATAGGCGGTGACAGTTTTTGACGAAACGAATTACATCATCTTGATCAGAATAATTTTTACAACATAACCGTGCAAAAATATTTGAATTTGAAAGATAAATTTTATGCAGCTTTAAATGAACTGATTTACAGTAGAACGCGAACGAAATTTACTGTAATATTTTGTGACCAAACTTTTTCTATATTCATACCTAACTGGGCGCATCTTACAAATAAAGTTTGGACGTTAATTGAGATCGTTTATGAATTTCAAAATTTTAAATTAAAACGATGGATTTAAAATTTGAATTGGGTCGGAAATTCAGGATCGTTACAATCTCCCCCACTCAAAACTTTTCGTCCTCGAAAAGGAACGAGATGAGTGAAGTAGGAATGAAGTTAGCAGAAAAGTCAAGATAGATTTAAGAAATTTGAACTATACCTGAAATTAGTAATTCGGGGTTTGGATCCCGAATACTATCCTCGGTTTCCCATGTGCAATCTCTCTCATCTGCACTCCATTGGACTTTGACGAGATTTACAGACTTCCTTCTAAGTTGCTTTGTCTCACGATCGACTATCCGAAGCGGCTTTCGTTCAATAGTCAAGCTAGGCTCAATAAATATCTCTTCCAACCGAGCAGTGGGAATGGTCGTAAATGGATCGTGCACAACTTTGTGAAGACGTGAGACGTGGAACACGTTGTGCACACCGGCTAACTTCTCTGGTAATGCAGCTCTATATGCCAATGTTCCTACTCTTTCCGTAATCTCAAACGGACCAACAAATCTCGGAGCTAGCTTCCCTTTCCTTCCAAATCGAACAATATTCTTCAAAGGCGACACTTTTAGAAATACTTTATCTCCTACACTGAATTCGAGATCTCTTCTCCTTCTGTCAGCGTAGCTCTTCTGTCTATCCTGTGCCGTCTTTATCTTATTCCTAATTTCTTCGACTTTTTCTGAAGCTTCCATAATTATTTCTATACCAAGCACTAATCGATCACCAGACTCAATCCAACAAGCTGTCGATTTACACGGCCGTCCATATAAGGCTTCGAATGGTGCCATACCAATACTTGCTTGATTTGTTAAAGATGATTAATTCGAATTCAAATATACTTATTCAAATTTGAAATTCAATTTTCTTTACCTGATAACTATTATTATAAGTGAATTCAGCCAAGTGAAGATGGTCTTCCCTGGATCCACCAATGTCAATAATACAAGCCCGGAGAAGGTCTTCCAAAATCTGATTCACCCTCTCAGTTTTCCCATCTGTCTGAGGATGATAAGCTGCGCTCAGATTCAGTTTGGTGCCCAAAGTATCTTTAAATGCTTTCCGGAATTTACTGGTGAAAATAGGATCTCGATCGCATACGATACTGGATGATACACCATGAAGTTTAACAACTTCCCTCATGTATATCTCGGCCAAACCCGAACCAGTACGAGTGGACTTGACTGGAATAAAGTGAGCGGATTTCATCAGTCTATCAACAATCGCCCAAATGCTTTCGTTACCCTTTCTAGTCCTTGGCAGTCCGTCAATAAAGTCCGTAAAAATCTGCTTCCACTTCCAACCTGGAATCTCTAGTGGCTGAAGCAAACCTGCTGTCTTTCTGCGGTCAGCTTTAACTTGTTGGCAAGTTGTGCATCTGCTAACATAGGTAGAAATATTGCGTTTCATCCCACTCCACCAATATGACTTCTTCATATTCTGGTACATTTTAGTGACACCGGGATGAAATGAAAGCGAAGATTGATGGTTTTCTTTCAGCACTTCCTGTCTTAGACCATCAACATTAGGAACACAAATTCGATTCTCAATTCTCAAGACTCCGTTACTATCAACATGTGCACCCATCTTACTGTTAGCATTTCCAACTCTGTCGAGAACTATTTCTTTGATGCGATAAATAAAAGTGTCCTCGTATTGCTTGGCTATAATACGATCCATAAGAGCTGGGGAGACGACGAGCTGGAATAACATTCCTTCAACCAGATTACAACATGCCATTGCTTGGTTTCTGCTTAAAGCATCGGCTACGGCATTTGGTTTCCCTAGAATGTAATTTATATCAAGATCATATGCAGCTAAAAATTTGAGCCATCGGACTTGTCTCTGATTCAAATCCTTTTATGAGAAGATATATCTTAATAACTTGTGGTCAGTGAACAACTCGAATTTGGTTCCCAATAGATAGTGCCTCCATAGCTTAAGAGAAAATACAACCGCAAGAAGCTCTAAATCGTGAGTGGCATAATTTACTTCATGGGTCTTTAACTGATGACCCGCATAGGCAATAACCTTTCCTTTTTGCATCAAAACTGCTCCTAATCCATCACGGCAGGCATCAGTATAGACGGTCAATCCTTCACTACCGTCAATAACTGTAAGAACTGGGGAAGATGTCAATCTTCGCTTCATCTCTTTGAAAGCTGCTTCGCACGTTTCACTCCAAATAAATTTCACATTCTTTCTAGTTAGTGCGGTAAGTGGGGCAGCAATATGAGCAAAGTTTTCTATAAATCTGCGATAGTAGCCGGCCAAACCCAAGAAACTGCGGATAACTATAGGAGTTTTGGGAGTCTTCCAATCCTGCAAATTCCAAGGATTTGAATTTAGATATTGATAAGTTGTTTAGATAGACTTGACAAGTAAGAATAGAACTTACATTGATTACGGCGATCTTAGCTGGATCGACCGAAATCCCATTCTTCGAAACAATATGGCCAAGAAAACGGACTTCATCTCTCCAAAAGTGGCATTTCGAAAACTTGGCTTTAAGCTGATGTCCGCAAAGATTTTCAAGTACAAAATTCAAATGTGACCTATGCTCTTTCTCATCTTTAGAGAAGACGAGAATGTCATCGATGAAAACAAGAACCAACTTGTTAAGAACATCTCGGAAAACTCTATTCATCAAGTCGACGAAATAAGCTGGAGCATTAGTGAGACCGAACGGCATAACTAGCCATTCATAGAAACCATTTTCAGTGCGGAATGCTGTTTTAGGAATACTATCCTTAGCAATTTTGAGTTGGTGAAAGCCAGTAGCCAAATCAAGTTGGGAGAAAACTTTAGCTCCATGAAGCTGATTGAATAGATCGTTGATGCAGGGCATCGGATACCTGTTCTTGTGTGTGAGCTTGTTTAGCTCCCTATAGTCCACACACATTCTGAGAGAGCCATCAGATTTTGTGACAAATACAACTGCAGCACCCCATTCTGAATGACTACGCCAAATCAAGCCTTTAGAAAATAAATCTTCAATTTGAACATTCAACCCTGCCTTTTCTTTAGGAGCCATTCTCCTGGAAGGAAGATCTACTGGTCGTGCACCAAGGATAAGGTCAATGCAGAATTCTCCCTTGGAGATGGTAGAGAATTGACTTCTCCAAACACTTCAGAAAAGAATTGGACAATTGGAGTGGAGCTAAGTTCACTTGGATGAGAGTCAAGAGAAAATATAGAACACCCAGCACAATCTTGAGGCGATTTGCCTTTAATAACTAAAGGTAAGCTCTTGTCATTGATAAGAGAGACGGTTCGAGCTTTGCATGATATAACGGCTTCGAACTTTCGTAGCCAATCATTACCTAATAGGATATCAAATGCTTCGAATCCAAGTACAAAGAAATCCCAAGTAAAACAATGCATGCCATATATAAGTGTGACATATTTGCAAACCCTTTTAGGGTTAGCGGGCCCTCCAATAGGGTTAGATACACATAATAAGGTAGGTGCAAGAATAGGTTCCAATCCAAGCTTATTACATAAATCAATAGATATGAAACTATGTGTTGCTCCGGTGTCAAATAGAACTCTAACAGGTGAAGAATGCAACATAAAAGTACTCTGTAAAGTACCTTGATTATATGGAACTTCCGGGGTAGGTGTAGAAATAGCAAAAACTCCAGATGGGGTACCTCTCTTCTGCGTTGGGTAGTCTTTCTTAAAGTGTCCTGGCTGTAAGCAAACGTGACAGATGTCTCTCTTGGCCATCTGAGCCGGTGACTGAATAGCTGCACCCTTTGGAGATGGGCAACTACTGGCATAGTGACCTTTCTGGTTGTAGTTAAAGCAGGTGATAGATGAGATGTCTATGGGCTTCTTTTGAGAATAGCCAAGCTCGGATTTCTTCTGCCAGTTCTTCTTCTGTTGCTCAAAATTTTGCATCCTCTTCCCAGTCTGGATAGAGGATGGCTGAGTAGCTGGAGCCTTAATGACTGATGTTCCCTTCGGCTTTACCTCATATCGAAGAGAAAAATCCATCAACTCAGTGAAAGTTCCATGGACATGAGCTGTGAGGAGTTCGTAATATTTTGGACGTGCTCCATGGATGAATTTCTCATTCTTCAACAGAGGTGTGTCAATCAAGCCAGGTCCGAACTTAGATAGTTCGTTGAATTTCCTTTCATACTCGGTGAAGGTCATATTGCCCTGCTTGAGGTCCATAAATGATCGATAAAGCCGGGGCTCCCCGGCTACTGGCATCCACTGAGCCGTAAAGGAATCCCTATTTACAAGTGATAATAGGATGAGTCAAAATTTAACGAGATAAAATAAATTTTATTTAGATGAAATTTTAGATAGATTACTACCTAAACTGGGCCCAAGTGATGGTTTCCTCATCAGTACGAGTAGTGACCGACTCCCACCAATCATGCGCAGCATCCTGAAGCTGCCAAGCGGCCAACTTATGCTTCTGCGTGTCTGTGATCTCCAGGCCAGTAAAAATTCTCTCCAAACTCTTCAGCCATTGTTGTGCTTCAATGATGCTCTCGGGGCCAGTGAATTTGACTCTGCTAAGCTGAGTGCATTCCTTGCTAAGAGTGGAGAACTTGACTGCAGGAGCTGGGGCACGTGGTTCGGGGGCATTTCCCCTACCCCTGCCTCTAGCATTTCTTCTGGTAGCCATCCTGGAATACCAAAAGTGAGTTAGAATCAAAGATATCGATTTACGGAACTTAAAGAAATTCAAATCGAATGAATTTAACAAGAAGGATGAAATCAAAGGATATGGATTCTGAAATGATTCTCCTCATTCTAGGGTATGGTTACCCTATCTCTAATGAGCTTAAACTCCACAAGCTAAGGTTTTCGGGAACCAAAGCTCTGATACTAACTGTAGCAACCCGTATATTTATACCATTTAAATTGACGATATTCCATACATGTCAACTTAAATAATACAAAACACGAATCATTAATGGAGTATATATACATATATATATATAAATGAGAATCATCATAGAATCACAGAATATAACATCACAGAATAGTGCAGCGGAAATACAACATAGTCATAAGAGTAGTTCATGAAGCTACCCATAAATACAACAATGTCTCAAATAAAAAGAAATAGAACAACATAGAAGTCCAATAGTCCAAACAGAAAGAGTAATACTGATAAGATAAGATAGTGATAGTCTTCGGTCTTCAGCTCCAAGTAGAACAGCAACAACAATCCTCAGTCTGATCCGAGCATAAGCATAAACAAACACTCGAATCAGGACATATATTCTTATACAGAAAATATGGTTCAAATTCAAAATAGCAATAACTCAAAGATCAATGGAATAACATCTTCATGATCCGTTAAACTATTTATACATAGTAATGTATGATAAATAGATAATGTCTAACAGTAAAGTAAAATATCAAAATAGTGTTAAGGCGTTACCATTGTCCTCCTTAACACATTTATATAGCATTATAGACTATACAGCACTGTAAACTCCACCGTAAACTAGTGGGATATCAGGGAGTACTCCATAGGTATAATACAAAACAAATTCGTAGTGGTCACGTATATAGGAATACAAGTATGACAAGGCACATGAGGCAATACCCAAGGTAGTGAAACTACCATTTGCCTGATCCGTACTGGTGAGAATGCATCGCCGCAACGATCGCAACACCACGAAACAACACTCCAAATTCAAGGGTGCGCACCAATCAATAACAAAGTAATGAGTAGTTTACGAAGAAGTGTGTTCGTTCGAGGTAGTTAACCCCATTTTGCCCGGCACGGCTCCTGTTTTAGTCATTTCCAATTTGACATAAGTGTCAATGCTATCCATTATCGTTCTCTTTCTTCAGTCGTCGCGTACGTCATTGCAACCACTTCATTCTGGATCACACTTCGCGTATAGTTATTAAACTGGTTTTCGGTTTAGACAGTGAGTATGTCCCTAACCGATTCCGGTTCCTTTAATAACCTTTGTAATTATTTTAACGATTGGTCGTTAAATATATTTCAAAACCAATTCAAATTCAATTTCAATTAGAATTCGAGATTCAACATTTTATTTGTCTTTCCAAAACAATTTCCGAAATTTACGTTTCATAACTTTCAATTCCATTTCAGAATTCTATAATTCAATTTCAAATTTGATTTGAACAATTCAAGTATACACTTAAATTTGTATATAAGTTCCATTCCATAATTATTTAAACTTAATTTAACGTTCAAATCGATATAAACTCATTTATCGATTTCATTCGATATTCATTAAATTTATTTATCATTTAAACAATTTCCATTAAATTTCTAATTCATTAAATTTACTTCTTAAGTTCAAGTTCATTATCAAAGCTTACAAATTTAATTTAAATTAAATTTGTCAAATCCAATTATTTAAATTTCAAGTATTTCATTTGTTTCGATAAACGCATTTTTATTTCTTGTTTAAGAAATTCAATTTCATTCATTTATTACCTTCGTTACAATTTCAAACTCAGTTAATAAAGGGATTCAGTTTCACTTATTCAAGAAATTCAATTTCACTTAATAAGAAAAATCAATTCAATTTAATTATTAAATAATTCAACCTCATTAAATTATCAATGATTTCAAATCTTAATTATTAATCATTTCAAAACTCATTCACTAATAATTCCAAACTTAATTATTAATAATTTTAAAACATAATTATTAATAATTTCAAAACTTAATTATTAATCAATTAAATTTTAGATAATGTTCTTTTGTCAATTACTACGTTAATATTTTGTTCAGATTTCAAATATTCACATTTTCCTTTCATTTAAATTCAAATTCCCATTTACTCCAAAAACTTATTATTATTCAAATAAAATCTTTATTTTATTTAAATCAAATTATTGACCAATCGGTTTTAATTTAATTTTCTATCCTAAGTCAAATTATTTGGGTATTTATCATTTCAACCCGATTCCATTTCAATTCAAAAATCAAAACATAGCAAAGGGAACTTGCAGTGTGATAACTGAGATGGTGTCAAAGTACATAAACAAGCAATAGCACCCATACATAACAATTTAACAATTTATTTAAATAATTCCGAAATATCGTATTAATTTATATTTGTTATTTATGTAAATTAATATAATTATTTCTAGAATCTACATTATCATTTCATGTAGATCAAAGATTATTCCGCTAATTATTCATATGGTTCTTCACTTGTCATTCAATTTTAATTTTATACTACAACAATTAATCCAATATACATTTAATGGTTCAAGTGTAATTAACCAATTTCTACGTGTCAATTAATTTAACAATTAAAGGGGTCAAGTTTTACTAATCAATATTCAACATATATAATCCATTTTATTTTGTTAACTATCGTATGTCAAATTAAATTAAATTTTAACAAATAGCATCCAATTTCAACATCACATAGCAAACATTCATCAACCAAACTTGTATAAGAATATAAGTCGTGAAAATTTATTTCACCTTTCGTGGATAAAGAAAGCAAGAAGAAGCACGAATGAAGTCGGTACAACACGAACAACGGACACTGCAAATATCGACCAAAGAAAGACGATATTAATTCAATGAACGTTCATATATAATTTATAAATTATATAGATGTGCTTACCGATGATAGAGGAAAGGACGAAAGCTGAAAATCAATGCTGCTGCAAAAAGAAGCTCAATTGGTTTCTCCAACAACAGAGGAAAAGCGGTTGCTATATTTCAGTAACAAAATAGATGTTGCGTAAATATATTTTTTATATACAGCTGAGACTCTGCACTGCATTTCCCTCGCGTATACACCTTTGTATACACACATGCACCCTTACGAACTCAACACTTCACACCATATATTCACGCAACTAACACATACACGAAGCATATTGCATCCAGATTCATGCACATGACCCCCCACCCCCCCCCCCCCCGGACACATGCACGCGCGCAGTTTCCTCATTCATTCCCTTCACTTCAGCAAGCTACAACACTGCATACACAATTTCTTCTTTTTTTCAAAACTGAACCCAACTTATTTTATTCTCCTTCCATTTACATTCTGAAATCCATCCTACGCATTTTTCTTTTGCTTCTTTTTTTGCTTCTTATATTAACAAACCGAGAACTCCTCACAAATGCATCATTTTCTTCATCGATACGCGCGCACCCTCATCTTCACTACACATACACCAAAACATGCACACGGATGCACACACGTGCGCGCGGAGGAGTTCAGGGTCGGAAGTGATGCGTGGGTCAGGCGTGGGCTGAGTCGATGCGCCACACGTGTGCGCAGAGGAGTGGTTCATGGAGGAGCGATGGTGGATGGAGGCCATTGGTTGGTGGAGGGACGGTGCGGTCTGTGTGTTGTGGAGGTTCGGTTGATGGGAGGAGATTCGCGTGGAGCAGTAAGTTGCGTGTGGCCGTGGTGAGGTGGTGCGAGAGGCACGGTGGCGGTTCAGTGGAAGCTCGGTGTGAGTGAACGGTTTCTAGTCAGTGACTTCAAGTGAATGGTTTCATTTTCTTTAAGTAAGAAGAATGAGAAAAGAAAGGTGAAGAGAAGGTACCTGGAAAAATTTCGAATTGAAGGAATGTACCAGTACGTTTGATAATAGATTATAAAATTTAAAGTGAATAATTGTGCCAAAACATCACTTCCATTCCCAATTTTTCTCACAACTTTCCAAACGTCCACACCAATTTCCCAGTTATCTACTAGCTCCCAACCACCTCCATAAATGCACCACAGCTATCATTTTATTTTCATATTTTCTTTTGGATACGGCTAACGAATTCGGGCTGATTGTAGTTTAACCGATCCGTTCGAAATGGTTAAATTAACGCAATGATTCCCGTCTGACTCCGATTAGCACGAATAGATATACCGTCTTGATCAGTTCCATGAGGCGCTTCCAACGGTACACAGATAATTGCAATATGATAGTTTTATAAAAACTCGTATTTACGCCGCTTAAATTGTTCGATTTGCAAAACAATTTAAACAGAACAGGCGGTGACAGTTTTTGATGAAACGAATTACATCATCTTGATCAGAATAATTTTTACAACATAACCGTGCAAAAATATTTGAATTTGAAAGATAAATTTTATGCAGCTTTAAATGAACTGATTTACAATAGAACGCGAACGAAATTTACTGTAATATTTTGTGACCAAACTTTTTCTATATTCATACCTAACTGGGCGCATCTTATAAATAATGTTTGGACGTTAATTGAGATCGTTTATGAATTTCAAAATTTTATATTAAAACGATGGATTTAAAATTTGAATTGGGTCGGAAATTCAGGGTCGTTACAATCTCCCCCACTCAAAACTTTTCGTCCTCGAAAAGGAACGAGATGAGTGAAGTAGGAATGAAGTAAGCAGAAAAGTCAAGATAGATTTAAGAAATTTGAACTATACTGAAATTAGTAATTCGGGGTTTGGATCCCGAATACCATCCTCAGTTTCCCATGTGCAATCTCTATCATCTGCACTTCATTGGACTTTGACGAGATTTACAGACTTCCTTCTAAGTTGCTTTGTCTTACGATCGACTATCCGAAGCGGCTTTCGCTCAATAGTCAAGTCAGGCTCAATAAATATCTCTTCCAACTGAGCAGTGGGAATGGTCATAGATGGATCGTGCACAACTTTGTGAAGATGTGAGATGTGGAACACATTGTGCACACCGGCTAACTTCTCTGGTAATGCAGTTCTGTATGCCAATGTTCCTACTCTTTCATAATCTCAAACGGACCAACAAATCTCGGAGCTAGCTTCCCTTTCCTTCCAAATCGAACAATATTCTTCAAAGGCGACACTTTCAGAAATACTTTGTCTCCTACGTTGAAATCGAGATCTCTTCTCCTTCTGGCAGTGTAGCTCTTCTGTCTATCCTATGCCGTCTTTATCTTCTTCCTGATTTCTTCGACTTTTTCTAAAGCTTCCATAATTATTTCTATACTAAGCACTAATCGATTACCATACTCAATCCAACAAGCTGTCGATTTACACGGCCGTCCATATAAGGCTTCGAATGGTGCCATACCAATGCTTGCCTGATTTATTAAAGATGATTAATTCGAATTCAAATATACTTACTCAAATTTGAAATTCAATTTTCTTTACTAGATAACTATTATTATAAGTGAATTCAACCAAGTGAAGATGGTCTTCCCAAGACCCACCAAAGTCAATAATACAAGCCCAGAGAAGGTCTTCCAAAATCTGATTCACCCTCTCAGTTTTCCCACCTGTCTGAGGATGATAAGTTGCGCTCAGATTCAGTTTTGTGCCCAAAGTATCCTGAAATGCTTTTCGGAATTTACTGGTGAAAATAGGATCTCGATCGCATACGACACTGGATGGTACACCATGAAGTTTAACAACTTCCCTCATGTATATCTCGGCCAAACCCGAACCAGTACGAGTGGACTTGACTGGAATAAAGTAAGCAGATTTCGTCAGTCTATCAACAATTGCCCAAATACTTTCGTTACCCTTTCTAGTCCTTGGCAGTCCGTCAATAAAGTCCGTAGAAATCTGCTTCCACTTCCAACCTGGAATCTCTAGTGGCTGAAGCAAACCTGCTATCTTTCTGTGGTCAGCTTTAACTTGTTGGCAAGTTGTGCATCTGCTAACATAGGTAGAGATATTGCACTTCATCCCACTCCATCAATATGACTTCTTCATATTTTGGTACATTTTAGTGACACCGGGATGAAATAAAAGCGAAGATTGATGGTTTTCTTTCAGCACTTCCTGTCTTAGACCATCAACATTAGGAACACAAATTCGATTCTCAATTCTCAAGACTCCGTTACTATCAACATGTGCACCCATCTTACTGTTAGCATTTCCAACTCCGTCGAGAACTATTTCTTTGATGCGATAAAGAAAAGTGTCCTCGTATTGCTTGGCTATAATGCGATCCATAAGAGCTAGGGAGACGACGAGCTGGAATAACATTCCTTCAACCAGATTACAACATGCCATTGCTTGGTTTCTGCTTAAAGCATCGGCTACGGCATTTGGTTTCCCTAGAATGTAATTTATATCAAGATCATATGCAGCTAAAAATTTGAGCCGTCGGACTTGTCTCTGATTCAAATCCTTTTATGAGAAGATATATCTCAATAACTTGTGGTCAGTGAACAACTCGAATTTGGTTCCCAATAGATAGTGCCTCCATAGCTTAAGAGAAAATACAACCGCAAGAAGCTCTAAATCATGAGTGGCATAATTTGCTTCATGGGTCTTTAACTGATGACCCGCATAGGCAATAACCTTTCCTTTTTGCATCAAAACTGCTCCTAATCCATCACGGCAGGCATCAGTATAGACAGTCAATCCTTCACTACCGTCAATAACTGTAAGAACTGGGGAAGATGTCAATCTTCGCTTCATCTCATTGAAAGCTGCTTTACACGTTTCACTCCAAATAAATTTCACATTCTTTCTGGTTAGTGCGGTAAGTGGGGCAGCAATATGAGCAAAGTTTTCTATAAATCTGCGATAGTAGCTGGCCAAACCCAAGAAACTGCGGATATCTATAGAGTCTTCCTATCCTGCAAATTCCAAGGATTTGAATTTAGATATTGATAAGTTGTTTGAATAGACTTGACAAGTAAGAACAGAACTTACATTGATTACGGCGATCTTAGCTGGATCGATCGAAATCCCATTCTCCGAAACAATATGGCCAAGAAAACGGACTTCATCTCTTCAAAAGTGGCATTTCGAAAACTTGGCTTTAAGCTGATGTCCGCAAAGATTTTCAAGTGCAAAAGTCAAATGTGACCTATGATCTTTCTCATCTTTAGAGAAGAGAAGAATGTCATCGATGAAAACAAGAACCAACTTGTTAAGAACATCTCGGAAAACTCTATTCATCAAGTCGACGAAATAAGCTGGAGCATTAGTAAGACCGAACGGCATAACTAGCTATTCATAGAAACCATTTTCAGTGCGGAATGCTGTTTTAGGAATACTATCCTCAGCGATTTTGAGTTGGTGAAAGCCAGTAGCCAAATCAAGTTGGGAGAAAACTTTAGCTCCATGAAGTTGATTGAAAAGATCGTTGATGCGGGTCATCGGATACCTGTTCTTGTGTGTGAGCTTGTTTAGCTCCCTATAGTCCATACACATTTTGAGAGAGCCATCAGATTTTGTGACAAATACAACTGCAGCACCCCATTATGAATGACTACGCCGAATCAAGCCTTTAGAAAATAAATCTTTAATTTAAACATTCAACCCTGCCTTTTCTATAGGAGCCATTATCCTGGAAGGAAGACCTACTGGTCGTGCACCAGGGATAAGGTCAATGCGGAATTCGATTTCCCTTGGAGATGGTAGAGAATTGACTTCTCCAAACACATCAGAAAAGAATTGGACAACTGGAGTGGAACTAAGTTCACTTGGATGAGAGTCAAGAGAAAATATAAAACTCCCAGCACAATTTTGAGGCGATTTGCCTTTAATAACTAAAGGTAAAACGATGCATGCCATATATAAGTGTGACATATTTGCAAACCCTTTTGAGGTTAGCGGGCCCTCCAATAGGGTTAGATACACATAATAAGGTAGGTGCAAGAATAGGTTCCAATCCAAGCTTATTACATAAATCAATAGATATGAAACTATGTGTTGCTCCGGTGTCAAATAGAACTCTAACAGGTGAAGAATGCAACATAAAAGTACTCTGTAAAGTACTTTGATTATCTAGAACTTCCGGGGCAGGTGTAGAAATAGAAAAAACTCCAGATGGGGTACTTCTCTTCTGCGCTGGGTAGTCTTTCTTAAAGTGTCCTGGCTGTAAGCAAACGTGACAGACGTCTCTCTTGGCCATCTGAGCCGGTGGCAAAATAGCTGCCCCCTTTGGAGATGGGCAACTACTGGCATAGTGACCTTTCTGGTTGCAGTTAAAGCAGGTGATAGATGAGATGTCTTTGGGCTTCTTTTGAGAATAGCCAAGCCCAGATTTCTTCTGCCAGTTCTTCTTCTGTTGCTCAAAATTTGGCTTCCTCTTCCCAGTCTGGCTAGAGGATAGCTGAGTAGTTGGAGCCTTAGTGACTGATGTTCCCTTCGGCTTTCCCTCATATCGAAGAGCAAAATCCATCAACTCAGTGAAAGTTCCATGGACATGAGCTGTGAGAATTTCATAATATTTTGGACGTGCTCCATGGATGAATTTCTCATTCTTCAGCAGAGGTGTGTCAATCAAGCCAGGTCCGAACTTAGATAGTTCAATGAATTTCCTTTCATACTCAGTGAAGGTCATATTGCCCTGCTTGAGGTCCATAAATGATCGATAAAGCTGGGCCTCCCCGGCTGCTGGCATCCACTGAGCCGTAAAGGAATCCCTATTTACAAGTGATAATAGGATGAGTCAAAATTTAACGAGATAAAAGAAATTTTATTTAGATGAAATTTTAGATATATTACTACCTAAACTGGGCCCAAGTGATGGTTTCCTCATCAGTACGAGAAGTGACCGCCTCCTACCAATCCTGCGCAGCATCCTGAAGCTGCCAAGCGGCCAACTCACGGTTCTGAGCGTCTGTGATCTCCAGGCCAGTAAAAATTCTCTCCAAACTCTTCAGCCATTGCTGTGCTTCAATGATGCTCTCAGAGCCAGTGAATTTGACTCCGCTAAGCTGAGTGTGTTCCTTGCTAAGAGTGGAGAACTTGACTACGGGAGCTGGGGCACGTGGTTCGGGGGCATTTCCCCTACCCCTGCCTCTAGCATTTCTTCTGGTAGCCATCCTGAAATACCAAAAGTGATTTAGAATCAAAGATATAGATTTATGGAACTTAAAGAAATTCAAATCGAATGAATTTAACAAGAAGGATGAAATCAAAGGAAATGGATTCTGAAATGATTCTCCTCATTCTAGGGTATGGTTACCCTATCTCTAATGAGCTTAAACTCCACAGGCTAAGATTTTCGAGAACCAAAGCTCTGATACCAACTGTAACAACCCGTATATTTGTACCATTTAAATTGACGATATTCCATACATGTCAACTTAAATAATACAAAACACGAATCATTAATGGAGTGTGTGTGTGTGTGTATATATATATATATATATATATATATATATATATATATATGAGAATCATCACAGAATCACAGAATATAACATCACAGAATAGTGCAGCGGAAATACAACATAGTCATAAGAGTAATTCATGAAGCTACCCATAAATACAACAATGTCTCAAATAAAAAGAAATAGAACAACATAGAAGTCCAATAGTCCAAACAGAAAGAGCAATACTGATAAGATAAGATAGTGATAGTCTTCGGTCTTCAGCTCCAAGTAGAACAGCAACAACAATCCTCGGTCTGATCCGAGCATAAGCATAAACAAACACTCGAATCAGGACATATATTCTTATACAGAAAATATGGTTCAAATTCAAAATAGCAATAAATCAAAGATCAATGGAATAACATCTTTCAGGATCCGTTAAACTATGTATACATAGTAATGTATGATAAATAGATAATGTATAACAGTAAAGTAAAATATCAAAATAGTGTTAAGGCGATACCATTGTCACTCTTAACACATTTATATAGCATTATACACTATACAGCACTGTAAATTCCACCGTAAACTAGTGGGATATCAGGGAGTACTCCATAGGTATAATACAAAACAAATTCGTAGTGGTCACATATATAGGAATACAAGTATGACAAGGCACATGAGGCAATACCCAAGGTAGTGAAACTACCATTTCCTGATCCGTACTGGTGAGAATGCATCGCCGCAACGATCGCAACACCACGAAACAACACTCCAAATTCAAGGGTGCGCACCAATCAATAACAAAGCAATGAGTAGGTTACGAAGAAGTGTGTTCGCTCGAGGTAGCTAACCCCATTTAGCCCGGCACGGCTCCTGTTTTAGTCATTTCCAATTTGACATAAGTGTCAAGGCTATCCATTATCGTTCTCTTTCTTCAGTCATCGCGTACGTCATTGCATCCACTTCATTCTGGATCACACTCCGCGTATAGTTATTAAACTGGTTTTCGGTTTAGACAGTGAATATGTCCCTAACCGATTCTGCTTCCTTTAATAACCTTTGTAATTATTTTAACGATTGGTCGTTAAATATATTTCAAAACCAATTCAAATTCAATTTCAATTAGAATTCGAGATTCAACATTTTATTTGTCTTTCCAAAACAATTTCCAAAATTTACGTTTCATAACTTTCAATTCCATTTCAGAATTCTATAATTCAATTTCAAATTTGATTTGAACAATTCAAGTATACACTTAAATTTGTATATAAGTTCCATTCCATAATTATTTAAACTTAATTTAACGTTCAAATCGATATAAACTCATTTATCGATTTCATTCGATATTCATTAAATTTATTTATCATTTAAACAATTTCCATTAAATTTCTAATTCATTAAATTTACTTCTTAAGTTCAAGTTCATTATCAAAGCTTACAAATTTAATTTAAATTAAATTTGTCAAATCCAATTATTTAAATTTCAAGTATTTCATTTGTTTCGATAAACGCATTTTTATTTCTTGTTTAAGAAATTCAATTTCATTCATTTATTACCTTCGTTACAATTTCAAACTCAGTTAATAAAGAGATTTAGTTTCACTTATTCAAGAAACTCAATTTCACTTAATAATAAAATTTAATTCAATTTAATTATTAAATAATTCAACCTCATTAAATTATCAATGATTTCAAATCTTAATTATTAATCATTTCAAAACTCATTCACTAATAATTCCAAACTTAATTATTAATAATTTTAAAACATAATTATTAATAATTTCAAAACTTAATTATTAATCAATTAAATTTTAGATAATGTTCTTTTGTCAATTACTACGTTAATATTTTGTTCAGATTTCAAATATTCACATTTTCCTTTCATTTAAATTCAAATTCCCATTTACTCCAAAAACTTATTATTATTCAAATAAAATCTTTATTTTATTTAAATCAAATTATTGACCAATTGGTTTTAATTTAATTTTCTATCCTAAGTCAAATTATTTGGGTATTTATCATTTCAACCCGATTCCATTTCAATTCAAAAATCAAAACATAGCAAAGGGAACTTGCAGTGTGATAACTGAGATGGTGTCAAAGTACATAAACAAGCAATAGCACCCATACATAACGATTTAACAATTTATTTAAATAATCCCGAAATATCGTATTAATTTATATTTGTTATTTATGTAAATTAATATAATTATTTCTAGAATCTACATTATCATTTCATGTAGATTAAAGATTATTTCGCTAATTATTCATATGGTTCTTCACTTGTCATTCAATTTTAATTTTATACTACAACAATTAATCCAATATACATTTAATGGTTCAAGTGTAATTAACCAATTTCTACGTGTCAATTAATTTAACAATTAAAGGGGTCAAGTTTTACTAATCAATATTCAACATATATAATCCATTTTATTTTGTTAACTATCCTATGTCAAATTAAATTTAACTTTAACAAATAGCATCCAATTTCAACATCACATAGCAAACATTCATCAACCAAACTTGTATAAGAATATAAGTCGTGAAAATTGATTTCACCTCTCGTGGATAAAGAAATTTGACACAAAGCAAGAAGAAGCATGAATGAAGTCGGTACAACACGAACAACGGTCACTGCAAATATCGACAAAAGAAAGACGGTATTAATTCAATGAACGTTCATATATAATTTATAAATTATATAGATGCGCTTACCGATGATAGAGGAAAGGACGAAAGCTGAAAATCGGTGCTGCTGCAAAAAGAAGCTCAATCGGTTTCTACAATAACAGAGAAAAAGCGGTTACTATGTTTTAGTAACAAAATAGATGTTGCGTTAATATATTTTTTATGTACAGCCGAGACTCCGCACTGCATTTCCCTCGCGTATACACCCTTGTATTCACGCATGCACCCTTACGAACTCAACATTTCACACCATATATTCACGCAACTAACACTCACGCGAAGCACCTTGCATCCAGATTCATGCACATGACCACCCCCCCCCCCCCCCCGACACATGCACGCGCCCAATTTCCTCATTCATTCTCTTCACTTCAACAAGGTACAACACTACATACACAATTTCTTTTTTTAAACCCGAACCCAACTTCTTTTATTCTCCTTCCATTTACATTCTGAAATCCATCCTATGCATTTTTCTTTTGCTTTTTTTTTCTTATATTAACAAACTGAGACCTCCTCACAAATGCATTATTTTCTTCATCGATGCGCGCGCACCCTCATCTTCACACATATACACCAAAACATGCACACGGGTGCACACACGTGCGCGCAGAGGAGTTCAGGGTCGGAAGTGATGCGTGGGTCAGGCGTGGGCTGAGTCGATGCGCCACACGTGCGTGCGGAGGAGTGGTTCAGGGAGGAGCGATGGTGGATGGCGGCCGTTGGTTGGTGGAGGGATGGTGCGTTCTGTGTGTTGTGGAGGTTCGGTTGATGGAAGGAGATTCGCAAGGAGCAGTAAGTTGCGTGTGGCCGTGGTGAGATGGTGCGAGAGGCACGGTGGCCGTTCAGTGGAAGCTCGTTGTGAGTGAACGGTGTCTTGTCAGTGACTTCAAGTGAATGGTTTCATTTTTTTTAAGTAAGAAGAATGAGAAAAGAAAGGTGAAGAGAAGGTACCTGGAAAGATTTCGAATTGATGGAATGTACCAGTACGTTTCATAATAGCTTATAAAATTTAAAGTGAATAATTGTGCCGAAACATCACTTCCATTCCCAATTTTTCTCACAACTTTCCAAACGTCCACACCAATTTCCCAGTTATCTACTAGCTCCCAACCACCTCCATAAATACACCACAGCTATCATTTTATTTTCATATTTTCTTTTGGATACGGCTAACGAATTGGGTTGATTGTAGTTTAACCCATCCGTTCGGAATGGTTAAATTAACGTGACGATTCTCGTCTGACTCCGATTAGCACGAATAGATATATCGTTTTGATCAGTGCAATGAGGCGCTTCCAACGGTACATAGATAATTGCAATACTATAGTTTTATAAAAACTCGTATTTACGCCGCTTAAATTGTTCGATTTGCAAAACAATTTAAATGGAACCGACGATGACAGTTTTTGACGAAATGAATTACATCATCTTGATCAGAATAATTTTTACAACATAACTGTGTAAAAATATTTGGATTTGAAAGATAAATTTGACGCAGCTTTAAATGAACTGATATACAGTAAAATGTGAACGAAGTTTACCGTAATATTTTGCGACGAAACTTTTTCTATATTCATACCTATCTGGGCGCATCTTATAAGTAAAGTTTGGACGTTAATTGAGATCCTTTATGAATTTCAAAATTTTATATTAAAACGATGGATTTAAAATTTGAACTGGGTCGGAAATTCAGGGTTATTATACATTTCGACCTTTAAAATCTTTTTCAATTATAATAACAACCGAACACACCAATATACTATAATAATTTCTAGAAAAAATTATTTCTTTTATATCAAAGCATAATTTTTGGATAAAATTATTCTATTTACCCACTTTGAAACAATACTATGTTGAATTGCTCTATTCAAGTGTTTAGAAACCCTTATCGATACAGTTGTACAGACTGTGCCGACCAAAATTCATAAGCCACTCAATATATCAATCAACATAGTATAAAACATTTTATATCACTAACAAATACACGCTCATATCTATTAATTAACTCAAACTCATTCTAAGGTACTAATGACCCTATCTCCAATGAGTAATCCCCACCAAAACCAAGGTTCTCGCTTAACCTTTAGCTCTGGTACCAAGTGTAGCGACAAGGAATTTTCGACTCTCAAAAATCGACATAAATACGTTTACTATATAACATGCCAATAATCAAGTGCTAGAAACACCAATTGCTAGCGCCAAAGAAGAAAGTGGTAGATGGAGAAAAAACAAACAACAACACAGAATCTCACAAACGCAGTGGAACAAAATATAATATATAATAACAGATTTTATTATACAAAGGAAACCATAACTGTTTTATACCTACAATCATCAGAGTTCAACAGTCAATACATCAATCTAGATAGTTATAACAACTTGTCCTCACACAGCAGAAATATAAAACAAGTATGGAGATATACGTCTGGAATCCTCCAGCTTGTCTTCTGAGCTCTATAGCATTCTAACCTAAATCTGTAACACTAGGTTTGACTCGAGCATTATAATAAAATGCACCCGAGTCGGTCTAGAAAACCAACGTGAGAAAACACACTCAATTTTAATTATTATTATTATACGAATCCTTTGAAATACAAAGGTATCTAGTAAGACCATGCCATAAATAAACAGATGAATTTTTACCTTACGATAACCAAAACATTTTATATCAAAATTGATATTATATTAGTGTCTAAGTCCAAAAACTTATTCAAATAGCTGAAATTGTTACATTAATTAAATTCCATCATGCTAGGCTGTATAATAAAAACCGTAAAGGCACGTATTGGAGAATGGATTTCCATACAATACTAGGCACTGGGGTACCACCTATCACAATATACATCTAGAAAAATGCACCGATGACCTCCCTGGGATCTCCTACAACACAAGACTGGCCCTACCCCTAACATGGGTAGAACTGAATATGCTATCACCCCAAGCGTTCCCACCCTTATTGAGCTCTCTTTCCATGCACCGTATTTATAATATCCGAGGGTATCTAGAAAAGTGATAAACATACCTTAGTTGGATGCAACCTACTTAGCCTTGCTGCATCTCCTCTGATTTTTGATCATTCCGGTTGAAGAGGCATGAGGCTATGATTAACTATTTAAGGAATTTATACTTAGAAAGTTTATTGCCCTTCAATGATAATGTGTTGAAAACATTCATCTATACAAGTCCGTTCTGGGTCTGAATGAAACCGAAGGTACTATTCCTACTAAATCCATTTTGGAATCATCCTTAGGATTAGTAGCGATTAGCCCTTGCACTTCAATGCTCCATCTTTAATTTCACGCTCTTGTCTTCACTTCGAACCGTATTCATTGGAATGAAGTGGTTTTCGGATCACTTATTCGATCCCGGTCTCTTCGAAACAACGTTCGATATTTTCGGTAACTCAACCCCCTGTTCTTTTGGAAACAAATAGACGAAAACAAGATCGGAGATCATTTCCAAACCGTTAGTGGATAGATTTCCTTATCATCGTCCTAGAAGAACGAAATGAGTTTATAATTACAATACAGCAACTTCGACGGCAACTGTATCATATAATTCCCGTTTCTTCTAGATATTTCCAAAGTCATGTTTTTTGTCTAGATTTGATAGTCAGTTATTTAACTATCAAATAAACAATTATCCTATCAAAGATTCCATTTCCTCCTGAATTCACTAAGTCTTGTTTCTTTAAATTTCAAACAACTAAATCTCTTTATTCAAAAGTATATACTTTTCTTACCGAATTTAGTATATTCGCAAACCAACCTTTCCAAAAATATTTGAATTTTTTTTAAAATAAATTTGGAAAGCACAACGCAATATCAACCATGGATTCGCAGCTCAATAATTATGTCTCTATCCCAGAGAAATCCAAACTTAACTTAGGCAATCTCTGCCTTTTGATTTCTTCCATGAAAGCATACCATTACTTTTCGAAAACCTTAGTTAATAACTAAATATATTTTTAAACAATAACTTTGAAACAATAATTAATTCTGATTTATTCATAAAATTCTAATCGATTTACAAGATTTGTTTATAAAACTTATAATTCATTTTGACAATTTAAAAATATTTAAATAACTGATTTTTTGAAATATTTTTATGCTAAAACATTTTAAAATCACCTAGCTTAATAAATGAAAATCCTTTTTTTAAGAAAATTCAACTTATTAATAAAAATATATTTTTCAATTCCAATATAATTAATCTAATATCTATAAATCTCTCCCGATTTATCACTAATCGATTTATGTAACAACCCGCATATTTATCGATTTTATATTTAAATATTTTATTTAAATATTTTATCGTTAGTCGGATTTTAGTCCGAAAAGCTACTTTTTGCAAACAGCCAAATTAGGACTCGAGACCACCCCCATTGAGTTCATAATGCCGTTTGCGACCTTTTTGAGTATAAGCTTCGATATGTTTGGAAAAAATTGATTTTTGCCACTTTTTCACTTAGGGTTTTGGTTTGGGCTGAACCCACTTACTAACTCAGTCCCAACCCACTCCAACTCTTCATTACTTCATTTCTAATTCCTAACTCTTCAAGCTTTCAACAATGGTGGAAGAGAAAAAGAATTAGAAATTCCTAAGCCCTAGTTTCCATTAGCAAATCCATCTTCTTGCTCCAAACTCAAGTGAACCCATTGGTAAGCTTCTCCTTCTTCTCCTCCAACTTATTCTCTCTTTGAATTTCAGAAATTTCCTAAACCTAACTTAGGGAATGTTCTTCTTTTAAGCTTAGATTCAAGCTTCTAGTGTGAGATTGAAGTGTGGTTGATTTCCATTTGCTTTCAAGCTTCTTCTTCATTGATTTGGGTTCAAAGGTGAGATTTTTAATCTCACATCTATGCTTATAATTCTCTTCTATTGTTAGGTATGAATTCCTAACACTTATTCATGTGCATTTGATTTTGATTTGGATTGCTTTTGTGAATATTCCAATTTTTAGTGTTTTGAGTTCAATTCGTTAAAAATCCTAACTTTGATGTTTGAACATGTTTTTGGTGATGCATCGAGGAGCATATAGGGCCGGGTAGTCGATTGGCATAAACCCTTAGCGTCGTTTCTCGTGCGATTGCAATTTGATCGAGAGTTGCACCTCTTTTGAAATAGGGTAGGAAGTGCAAGTATACAGGTTCGGCCGACCGAGCCCCCTGGGCCGGTCGACCGACCTGTAGTCCAGGTACTTTCTGCCTCTGTTTGGAAGTGCTGGTTACAGGCTTCGGCCGACCGAGTCCCCTGGGCCGGTCGACCGACCTGGTACCCCGAGCACTTCCAACCTCTGGTTCGGTCGACCGACTCAGGGAGTCCGGTCGACCGATCTGCTACTATTTGCCAGATTAGCCTATATCGCTAATTCGTTTGAATATCCAACTTTAATCGATTCGTGTTGTCTCCCTTTTGTTGTCGTCATTTATTATCGACTTTGATGACTTATTTTCTTTGGGAATTCTTGGAATATCCATTTCGATGGATTTTATATCGATTTCTTTGGATTTTATTCACGTCTTCGAATATGAATTTTTGTGCCCAATTGTTTCTACAATCACTTCTATGATTTGTCACTTTAAAATATAAAGGTTTTCTATACTAGTAGTAAATATCAAAACTCTTTCTTCAAATGATTTCAACACTATTTTATTACAAAGCTCGTTTTCTCAAACCGTTTACCAATCTATTAGTATATACAAGCCTTTACCTCACTTGTATGAGAAATCTAATTAAACGACTTAGTAAAACGAGTGGTATGAAACGCTTGCGTTTACTTCGTCGGTTAATTCTTGGACTTGTTCGATTGAATCTCTTGTGACAATTTTCTAGTGGAGATCTACAATTTGTTCGTAAATATTTAAGTTAAGCTAGTGGTTATGGGACATGAAGCTAAGCTCATATATTTACTAGCTTACTGTAATCGACACTTCTCTTTGATCATGACGATCATTTTATGGTTTAGACTAGCATTGTGCGATGTCTCTTTGTCCACGTGGAGGACTGTACGTCGTTTTTATTGAGCTTCGGCTCACCAGGAGGAGCTTCGGCTCAAAGTCCGCAATGGGGGACTATACCCTGTCACGAGGAACTTCGGTTCACCAGGAGGAGCTTCGGCTCAAAGTCCGCAATGGGGGACTATACCCTGTCATGAGGAACTTCGGTTCACCAGGAGGAGCTTCGGCTCAAAGTCCGCAATGGGGGACTATACCCTGTCAGGAGGAGTTTCGACTCACCAGGAGGAGCTTCGGCTCAAAGTCCGCAATGGGGGACTATACCCTGTCACGAGGATCTTCGGCTCACCAGGAGGAGCTTCGGCTCAATGTCTGCAATAGGGGACTATACTCTGTCAAGAGGAGCTCATTTTTCTGGGATTGGCCATCCTTTTTATTGTGATTTCTAGATTTCGTGTGTTGATTTCTGGAATTTATGTTTCACCAACTTTTACGATGGGCATTGATATATATGTCATTTATTGTGACTTGGTGAATGAAATTAGGAGTATGACATTCCTTTTTATCTTGAGTAGATTATTGTGATATTGATTAATCTCTTGTTGATTTTCAATTACTTATTTATCACAGCTTGGCATTGTGATTATTATATGTTTATGTCATATCTCTTATTATATATCACTTCATCTGATATTTATAGCTAGACTGATCCGTTTATTATTTTCTTCTTAAATAATACTCGGGTCAGACTGAGATATTACAGGTGCTTCTGCTTGACTCCTTATCGGACTTTCATCTGATCTTTTGGCTAACTACTTAAGTTTAGTAGTTTTTGTTGTATACATTTGAGATACAGACTCTATGATGTATACTTATTCTTTTGTCTAGCACTTGTATCTATTCTTTTTGATATTGTAGATCTTGTTTAACCACTACTCTGATGTACACTTTCATGTGTAATATTCATATCTATTTCCGCCTTTGTGATATGAATTATCTGTGACTGATTTATGTTATGTTTATTTCTATATTTGTTTCTGAACATATTATAGCCACTGTGTAGTAGCTTTGAGTTTGTGTCGGTATGTCGGATTTCCTCTTGATAAAGAAATGCATGTTATACTATCTGACATATCGATGCTCGCACAAAGCAATTACATGGATGGTCGCTCCTCTACAGCCTTATTCTCCGTGCTAGTTGACAGCATTCACCATAATGTTCTTGGCTAGCGTGGGTATAGAGGTGGGGCGTCACAGCTTGGTATCAGAGCCAAACTTTGGAACAATATGGAATATTATAACAAGGATCATCGTCCTAAGTCCGTCTTAGGAGTCGTGCTTTAGGATTTTATTCGAGTCTTCGTACCGATTCATCCTACTTTCTTTTATGATTCCTTGTTTTATCTATCAAGATTGCTTGATATTTATTTTGAGAGTAACTTTTTCCTCTTCTTTCTTTCTTTCTTAAAGAGGAGAAATGGTTAGACCAGGCCGTCCCAGCGCCGGTCAATCTAGTGCTACTCCTCAGGATGGAGTATTTATGTCTGCCCAGCAACTTCTTGATTTAGTAAAGAACGCTCAAGCAGCCGGACCCATTCCAGAGCCTACTCATCCTAGATCCGGTTTTGCACGCTTGTGCAGCGACTATACCGATTTGGGTGGAAGGCCATTCAAGGGATCCGAGAGTGTTATAGAAATTCAAGCTTGGCTCAAATCATGCGATCGCATTTTTTCTCGCATGAACCTTATTGACCTTCATCGAGTCCAAGTGGCTTCTAGCATGCTCCAAGAAAGAGCATTAGATTGGTATGAGCTCATAATTTCTGAAATCGTTGAAGCAGATCTCACTTGGGAGCAATTCCGGGAAAGATTCGAATCGAAATTTGTGCCGGAGGCTGAAAAAGTAACTTTAGCCCGACGTTTCATAGACCTTGTTCAAGGTGAATCTTCTGTGACAGACTATGTCGCATCTTTCGAATCTCTTTCCAAATACGGGGTTGAATACATTAACACCCCAATGAAGAAAAATCAGAGATTCGTCTATGGCTTGAATAAGAATCTTAAGAAGCCATTACTTCTGAAACTTGAGGTTTCATTTGATCAGCTTATTGATATCGCTCTTCGTCTTGAAGAGGCCGATAGAGAAATTGATGTCGAGGTTGGGAGTGCCAAACCGAACTCCAGCAACAACAAGAAGAGGCATCCCTTTATTAGGTTTGAAAGTCGTAATCCTAACAAGACGGCAAAGTAAGAGACTTCTATAGCACATACTCCTATCCCTAATCGCGGAGAATGCTACAATTGTGGCTCTAGGGACCACTATATAAATAGGTGTCCAAGGCCTATTTCTTGCCGCTATTGCAAAAGTGCGGATCATTATATATCTTCGTGTCCTAAGCGTCAAAGCAAGAGAGAAGGAAAGCTGCAAGTCCCTAGCAACACTTCTCGTGGTCAAGGTATTTCTCATTCAATCCTTGATGACATTTGCTTTTTGATTATCTTGTTCGTGTTCTTTTTGATATGGGTTCCATCTCATTATTTTATATCAAAAGAACTTGTTGATTCTTTTTCTTTGAAAATATTTTGTGCTTGATGACTTCTTTGAGGATTGCGAATCCGGATGGTAGAACTGCAACACTCAATTCGCTTTCTATTGATGTCGAAATTATTTTATGAGATTTATCTTTCCGAGCCGATATTTTTACTTAGGCTTCGGAATTGATTTTTTTTGTAAGGATTGGCTTAATCGTTGTGAAGCCCATATCCTATTTTCTCATGTGGACTTTTCATCTTCGACATTTTCAATCTGTTAAGCAGATTTCTATTTTTCCTTTATGCTTTTGATTCCAACTTGATGGCATCATTTTATTCCTTAAGCCCACTTATAAGGAAGGTGTTATTTCTCTCATTCATGTAGTTAGAGAAATTTTCCGGTATTTTTAAGCTTGTCTTAGGATTATCACCTAAGTAATCTTTTGTGCGGTGCTAAGGTCTTTTCAGTTTGACCTTGCCACCGATTTTCATTTGGCCACGAGTCGCGTGAGTTAGCATTCCACTTACACACTCCGCACTCGTTATGATTCTATGAATGAATTATTTTGTCATTCAGTTTGTCCAGCTTATTTCATCCATTTTATAGATCGAATATTCTATGAATATCTCGATGACTCCATTCTTGTACTTATTGATTTTGGATGAAAATAGCAATTTAAAATTTTGCAAAATCTTTTTCATAAGATTTATTTAGAAGTATAACCGGATTTTTGTTCTTAAAACGAACAAAGAATATTCTTAGAAGTTTTTGAGAAACTTACTTATCCTATAGAATATGATTTTGTGATTGTATTGCCCGTTGAGTGCTTTAAGAATTTTGGTCGATGCGCTTGATCAACGTTATCGATAGGAATTTCCTAAACGCTTTGATGAGACAATCAGACACAGTATATTGACTTGAAAATAGTAAATTTTTCTAGAAAGATTATTACATAATGATGAATGTAATTTGAAAGTTTAAACTTTTCAGGAAAGAAGATTATTTAAAAGAAATTCTTTCTTTTTAATACTCTTATTCTTGTGATTCCTGGAGGGGAACCAAGACTTTGCTATTTGTACCGATACTAGTCATATTGGTTTGGATGCCGTTCTCTTGCAAAGGAGAACGTGCTATCACTTGTGCTTCTAAATCATTATAGCTTATCGAGACTAGATATGCCACTCATGATCTAGTGCTCGCGGCTATTGTTTTTACTTTTGGAATTTGGCATCATCATATTTGGATGAGAAATTTGTTCTCCATCTCGATCATAAATCTTTGGAATATATATTTTCTCATAAGGAACTTCATGTCGACTCGAGTTCCTGGCATCTTATGATCTTAATATTCTTTTTATTCCCGGAAGGGAAATCGTGTCGCCAATGCGCTTTGTCGTAAGCAACTAGTGGTTGATTCTTTGATGATGTCTGAATGGAATTATCTTTTTATCAAGTTCATCGGACGTTTTGATATACTTCGTTCTATTGAGCTTTATCTCATTTCTTTTATGGATTAGCGTCCGATGTTCTTTTATGGTGTTCGGTTCATCGGATGTATTGTTATTATACTACATCGATGTTCCGTCTTATCTGGATCAATGGATGTACCATTATTATACTACATCGTTGTTCCGGTTTATCGGTTCATTGGACGTACCGTTTTTGTACTACGTCGGTGTTCCAAATTATTCGAGTTTCTAGTTTCTCGGGCGTACCGTTTCTGTACTACGCCGTTGCACTGGCTCAATTTTCTACTATTCTTGACGTTCTCCACGTCTTTTACCTACGGAAATGCTTTTATGTTTCCGGTTTTTATTCTTGAGCCCGGTGTTATTGAGGGGATTGAAGTTTCACCAAATTTGACTTTTGAGCAACATTCCATTTGCATCATTACTTCGGAGGTTGAGCGTCTTCGGAATAAAGATGTCCTTCTTGTGAGAGTTCAATGGTTCCCAAATCCTAAGGGTTGCTCTTGGGAATCCAGAGAATTCATCGAGCGATCCCGTTCGTGCTAACTCTTTCGTGCTCTTTATGGTGAACTTCTTATTTCAATTTTCTTTTGTGTTGATATGCTTCCATGGTTGTTACTTCTTATTTTCCTCTTAAGTATTGCGAGGACGTAATTTCTTTAAGGAGGGGAGTCTGTAATAACCCGCATATTTATCGATTTTATATTTAAATATTTTATCCTTAGTCGGATTTTAGTCCGAAAAGCTACTTTTTGCAAACAGCCAAATTAGGACTCGAGACCACCCCCATTGAGTTCATAATGCCGTTTGCGACCTTTTTGAGTATAAGCTTCGATATGTTTGGAGAAAGTTGATTTTTTCCACTTTTTCACTTAGGGTTTTGGTTTGGGCTGAACCCACTTACTAACTCAGTCCCAACCCACTCCAACTCTTCATTACTTCATTTCTAATTCCTAACTCTTCAAGCTTTCAACAATGGTGGAAGAGAAAAAGAATTAGAAATTCCTAAGCCCTAGTTTCCATTAGCAAATCCATCTTTTTGCTCCAAACTCAAGTGAACCCATTGGTAAGCATCCCCTTCTTCTCCTCCAACTCATTCTCTCTTTGAATTTCAGAAATTTCCTAAACCTAACTTAGGGAATATTCTTCTTTTAAGCTTAGATTCAAGCTTCTAGTGTGAGATTGAAGTGTGGTTGATTTCCATTTGCTTTCAAGCTTCTTCTTCATTGATTTGGGTTCAAAGGTGAGATTTTTAATCTCACATCTATGCTTATAATTCTCTTCTATTGTTAGGTATGAATTCCTAACACTTATTCATGTGCATTTGATTTTGATTTGGATTGCTTTTGTGAATATTCCAATTTTTAGTGTTTTGAGTTCAATTCGTTAAAAATCCTAACTTTGATGTTTGAACATGTTTTTGGTGATGCATCGAGGAGCATATAGGGCCGGGTAGTCGATTGGCATAAACCCTTAGCGCCGTTGCTCGTGCGATTGCAATTTGATCGAAAGTTGCATCTCTTTTGAAATAGGGTAGGAAGTGCAAGTATACAGGTTCGGCCGACCGAGCCCCCTGAGCCGGTCGACCGACCTGTAGTCCAGGCACTTCCTGCCTCTGTTTGGAAGTGCTGGTTACAGGCTTCGGCCGACCAAGCCCCCTGGGCCGGTCGACCGACCTGGTACCCCGAGCACTTTCAACCTCTGGTTCGGTCGACTGACTCAGGGAGTCCGGTCGACCGACCTGCTACTATTTGCCAGATTAGCCTATATCGCTAATTCGTTTGAATATCCAACTTTAATCGATTCGTGTTGTCTACCTTTTGTTGTTGTCATTTATTATCGACTTTGATGACTTATTTTCTTTGGGAATTCTTGGAATATCCATTTCGATGGATTTTATATCGATTTCTTTGGATTTTATTCACGTCTTCGAATGTGAATTTTTATGCCCGATTGTTTCTACAATCACTTCTATGATTTGTCACTTTAAAATATAAAGGTTTTCAATACTAGTAGTAAATATCAAAACTCTTTCTTCAAATGATTTCAACACTATTTTATTACAAAGCTCGTTTTCTCAAACCGTTTTCCAATCTATTAGTATACACAAGCCTTTACCTCACTCGTATGAGAAATCTACTTAAACGACTTAGTAAAACGAGTGGTATGAAACACTTGCGTTTACTTCGTCGGTTAATTCTTGGACTTGTTCGATTGAATCTCTTGTGACAATTTTCTAGTGGAGATCTACAATTTGTTCGTAAATATTTAAGTTAAGCTAGTGGTTATGGGACATGAAGCTAAGCTCATATATTTACTAGCTTACTGTAATCGACACTTCTCTTTGATCATGACGATTATTTTATGGTTTAGACTAGCATTGTGCGATGTCTCTTTGTCCACGTGGAGGACTGTACGTCGTTTTTATTGAGCTTCGGCTCACCAGGAGGAGCTTCGCTCAAAGTCCGCAATGGGGGACTATACCTTGTCACGAGGAACTTCAGTTCACCAGGAGGAGCTTCGGCTCAAAGTCCGCAATGGGGGACTATACCCAGTCATGAGGAACTTCGGTTCACCAGGAGGAGCTT
This sequence comes from Allium cepa, assembly GCA_030765085.1. Classification (NCBI taxonomy): domain Eukaryota; kingdom Viridiplantae; phylum Streptophyta; class Magnoliopsida; order Asparagales; family Amaryllidaceae; genus Allium; species Allium cepa. The sequence continues at coordinate 613,329,682 of CM060934.1, forward strand.
CGGCTCAAAGTCCGCAATGGGGGACTATACCCTGTCAGGAGGAGTTTCGACTCACCAGGAGGAGCTTCGGCTCAAAGTCCGCAATGGGGGACTATACCCTGTCACGAGGAGCTTCGGCTCACCAGAAGGAGCTTCGGCTCAATGTCCGCAATGGGGGACTATACCCTGTCAGGAGGAGCTCATTTTTCTGGGATTGGCCATCCTTTTTATTGTGATTTCTAGATTTCGTGTGTTGATTTCTGGAATTTATGTTTCACCAACTTTTACGATGGGCATTGTTATATATGTCATTTATTGTGGCTTGGTGAATGAAATTAGGAGTATGACATTCCTTTTTATCTTGAGTAGATTATTGTGATATTGATTAATCTCTTGTTGATTTTCAATTACTTATTTATCACAGCTTGGCATTGTGATTATTATATGTTTATGTCATATCTCTTATTATATATCACTTCATCTGATATTTATAGCTAGACTGATCCGTTTATTATTTTCTTCTTAAATAATACTCGGGTCAGACTAAGATATTACAGGTGCTTCTACTTGACTCCTTATTGGACTTTCATCTGATCTTTTGGCTAACTACTTAAGTTTAGTAGTTTTTGTTGTATACATTTGAGATACAGACTCTATGATGTATACTTATTCTTTTGTCTAGCACTTGTATCTATTCTTTTTGATATTGTGGATCTTGTTTGACCACTACTCTGATGTACACTTTCATGTGTAATATTCATATCTATTTCCGCCTTTGTGATATGAATTATCTGTGACTGATTTATGTTATGTTTATTTCTATATTTGTTTTTGAAGATATTATAGCCACTGTGTAGTAGCTTTGAGTTTGTGTCGGTATGTCGGATTTCCTCTTGATAAAGAAATGCATGTTATACTATCTGACATATCGATGCTCGCACAAAGCAATTACATGGATGGTCGCTCCTCAACAGCCTTATTCTCCGTGCTAGTTGACAGCATTCACCGTAATGTTCTTGGCTAGCGTGGGTATAGAGGTGGGGCGTCACAATTTACGTCACCAATTTCATAAATCTCCTTTTCACATTTCCAAAAGGTAAAATCTATCATTTCTTTTTAAACATATTTACCCATATCATTATAAACTCCTACCGTGAATTTATATCTTCAATTTATCAAATGACAATCACTTCACCGTATTTATAAACATTGTTTATAAATCCCATAGTCCCATTTTCAGTTTTACAATGGTTTCAAATTCTCTTAAATCCACTATAATTTTATTTATAAATTAATTCCATTTAAAAATCAATTTCTTAAATAACCCAAATTATATTACAAAAACCAACCGAATCTCGATTATACTTCCATTTCGTAATTTAGAAATCTTATTTAAGATCCAGTTTAACCAATTCTATATTTATTTCCAAATTCCCTTCTTTTATCCAAACTATTAAAAATCTTGATTTTTAAAACCTTTATATTTAAACAAGTATCGCTTGAGAATTATTATATTTAATCCCTTATATACATTATTCCAAAATCTCTATTTACAACATCACGAAATAGTTAAGTACAAATTTAAAGTCAAACCATTTATTTTATCTAATTAACTGATCCAAAATTCTATATAAATACCTTACTTCCAAATTCCCTTTTTAATTTCTTTTCAAATTCAAAATAAATATTTATGGTACTTTAAAATTTAAAAATCTAGGCCAGTGCTACCATACCATGCAATAGTCCAAACCACTCTATAATCTATCCCATATTATTCAAACATATCATATATCACTATATATAGAATTAAATTCAACATTTTTGAGGAATCCAGTTGTATCCCTCCAAACTATTTTCTTTGCATCCATGGATGTTAATACAACATAAAAATATCAATCTCGCTTCGAGGTGGGGGATAGCGATAATATAGGGTCATCCGCTATTATGCGAGGCTCATAAGGTCTCATCCGCTCTAATAGGTGGGAATAATCAATCCAACTACTAATATATATACTACTATATATATAATATCATCCACACTGATAATAATTATTAAATTCAACTAGGCATCCAGTAATTAATTTTAACAATTTAAAAATTAATTCAGTAATCCTAATGAGTGAGAATTTTTCACCTTGATTTTTATTTTTCAATCCTTTCCAAACTCGAATTGTTTTCATGATTTTTAGACCTCGTATAAATAAATTATACCTTTATCGTCGTTCGTTTCAAGTAAAACAAACAACAGCCCAACTTGAACGAGATCGACGAGTCTTCTAAATTCTCGCTTGAGATGTGACATTCCAAATTTTATAAAAACTTAAATCAGTAATTAATATATATTTTTGGAACTAAACTGGGATTAATTTGAAAATTTCAAAATAAATTAGATAAGTGTTGATTTATATATATATGAATAAGATTGTAATTTGCATTTGAGTTTAAAATTCAAAATAATAAATATTTTTAAAATTATTTGAATTTAAATATATATATGGGTGGATTTGTATTTGTATTTGAATTTGAATTTAAAATTTAACCAAATATCTTAGTAAAATAATTTTGATATAATATATATATATATATGATTTATTTAATATGTAATTAGTTTTGAACCCTTTTCATTTAAATTGTATATATTTAAATAAAGGAGAAATGTATTTATAAAATAGAAAAATACAATTTAAAAATATATATAAAATATTTATTGCATGCATAAACAAGTGTTAAATTTTAACACAAATAGTAACAAGTGTAATTCATGAAACAAGTTGTTTAACAAGTGTAATGATCTTGTAATTAAAATGAACAAGTGTCATCCTTTTCTTTTTCTTTTGAGAATCTCTAATCTCCTCCTTCTCATTCCTTTATCTTCATATCCAAACTAAGCCATATAATCTAAAACCAGAAGATTTAAAAATAGACAAACCAGAAAAAAATTCAAAATAAATACAAATTATTTCAAAACCTGAAAATCATCTCAAACATCAAAGCAAGGATTTCAACTTCAAACCTCAAGAAAATTCAAAGTTTCAATTCAACTAAATCGGAAAATTTTCAAATCAAACAACAAGAATCAAAACCAGAAAGCAATTTTCGATTTTCAACTTTATAAAAAACAGCTTCCAGGATTTTTACAGGCTCTTTGTTTTTCTTTTAAAAGGTGAGTAAACTTTTTAAAATTCTGGATTCTACTTGTTGTTTGAAATAAAAATTATACAGTACTTACATGCATGCGAATATGTGTATATGTATAGGCAGAGATGAGTGTGCGTGTTTGAGTTACAAGCATATTTGCCTTTGTTATTCCCAGATTTCGAAAGACCTGTTCAAAATTTGATTGCTCCTTCCCTGATTCTTATTAAGCTTTAGGGTTCAAACAAAAATTATTTTTTTAAACATTTTTTAAGTTTTAAAAATAGATTTAAGCAAAATAAATTAATGTTTCTTCTGAAAATTTGAAATATATAGTGAAAACTTAAAATCGTGTCAAATTCAAGTATCACAGTTTCGAATTTCATTTACATCACCTAACTAGATTTCAAAAACTATGAATTTTAAGAATAAAATTAGGATTTTTAGTTTGGTAAATTTTGGGAAATTACGAGTTGAACAGAAAATGCAATTTCGTCAATATCCGATGAACAGTGAAGCTATGGAGGTCGTAGTTGGTACTGGAGATGGCTGGAGGGTTGTATTACTCGGGAAAAATATTTGCTTAGATTCTAGGTTGCCATGGTGACCAGGCGGCGACGATTTAGGGTTGAATGCCTGTTTTGGTCGTCGATATTTTCGTAAGCACTGTGTTGTAACAACCCGTAAATTTTCGATAATTTAATTTGTTAATTTAATAAGATTTTGGTAATTAGATCTGGAATAAATAAAAATTTGGAATTTGTTAATGAATTAATAACGGGAATGAAATGTAAGAATGCTAATGCAAGTTAATAAATAACTAATTTAGTGCAACCCCAATTAATCGACACAATTGTAGGGTTATAATTGTTTGTAAATAGTAAAATTTGGAAATAAATTCAAAGCTGTATTAATTGATGAAATTATATGCAATAAACTATATTTTGATAAAATCAACTTAGATAAGTAATTAAAATATTGTTTTGGAATGATAATTTATAAAAGTATGATTAAGAATTAGTGGCAACAATTATTATAAGTTACTGATATATTTTTAATCCATTAAATTGAATTAGAATCAATTGCAATAAATTTAAATAAAATATTACGTTAATTTTAATTAAGGTAATATTTGAAATTAATGTTAATATTATTCATAATAGGACAATTTGTTGAATTAAATGAATGGAAATAAAGATTTATCAATTTATTGGGATTTGAACTATAATAATTGGATTAATTGCAATTAAATGAAATTTAATATCTAAATATTACGTTAATTGAAATTAAGATGGAATTTGAGAATATTAATGTAATAGATCATGAATCCAATGTTAATTTCATCCATTTGACAACAATGAATTGAATAATAGAGTGAAAAGTAAATTAAATGGAGTTATTGGAAAATAAATTTATAATTTTTGAATTTAATGAAATTGAGTTTAACACTGAAATTGATAAATTAATCAACCCTAAATTGACATCTAAATTTATTTTAATTAGTGTAAATGATTAAAAAATTTAAAAACGATAAAAATTGTCAATTATAGAATTGAAATTGAAATTTTGATTTAAGTAATTAATTATTAATTAATTTAATTAGTGTAAAATAGCCATTTTGGCCACTGACTAGGATTTTGACAAAACCAATTTTATCGAATCCGTAACGTTGAATTATTATAGGATTTCAAGTTTCATAGCGATCGGGCTTGTCGTTTGATCGTACGGACTTGAAACGCCTAGAAATGAATTTAATTGAAATCAATTTGAAATAACTTGATGTTAGCATAAATTCTTCATACGATGGAATTTGGACTTGAAACCTATTCCATTGCATTTAAAATATTTTAAAACATATATTTTGACATATGGATTGACCCATTTCCATTCCGAAATCGAAACGGGCTTTTCGGGCCAATTATCGTTAAAAACTCAAACCAATCGGGCCCATTTCTTTCGATTTTGTTTTGCCTATATATATATCATTATAAACCCTAGCATCCTTTCTATTTCTCATTTCTGTACGCACAGAAAGTTCTGCTGCTTCTCTTCCTCTATGGCCGAAAACCCTAATCTTCCCAATCCAATTTCAATTCCAAAAAAAAATTGCGGATCTGCAGCACTTCGGGTTGCGGTTCGAGTTTTCAAGGAAAACATCCTGCATCAACTTCGAGTCAGGAGGAAAATGACTTAGGTCTCTCCGGGTCGTTTTGGAAAAAACTCATAGCAAACACCGGGGATTTGAGGCGATGGACCGAAGTTGAACCCGAAGTCGTCCCAGGACCAGAATTTTCCAATCTTCTAATTTTCATAATTTTTCATACGAGCTCGGATTCACATGCAGTTTATTTTGCTGGAATCATATCAGAATTATGGACAATTTGACGCTGGTTTGGACAAATTTGGAGACCACTCAAATTTTGGCTTATTTTGAATTTAAATTCAATTTAAATTCAAAGGTGAGTGTTTAACCCACTCACCACTTCTAAAATTTCTTACGTTTGTTAAATTAATTTATGACATGATTAGAAATTTATTTATGACAGTTTAGCATATGTTGAATCATCATCTCGGTTTATTTGAATTTATTTGTATAAAATAGTTATTTAATTTACTATTGAATATAAACTGCTAGTAAATACCTGTTATTTATTATTTGTTCTATATTGATGTTATTGATTGAATTGGATGATGATTTTGATAAATGTTTGATGATTTATATTGGATGAATGGATGTTGTATTTTATATTGTTATAAACTCCAAGTTGTTATGGATATTTATTTCATTCGAGATTGTGGTTTGAAATGATATATAACCGTATTTATATTTTAAGTTACGGATTGAAATGATAAATATCTGTATCACTTGACCATAGGATAGAAAATTATATACAGACACCGTGGTATGTATATATATATGTACTATTTTTAAACTGATTTCTATGGTTTTGTAAAGATATATATTTTTTTATATAAATATTAATTTTCAATATTATATAATGTCATTTTATTCTTGATTTTTAAGCTATGTATAATTTTTTTTAATATAGAATAAGCTTAATAATAAGTTTGATATTATTGATGATGATATGGTTGTATTTAAATTATATTTTAATACATAGTTATAATGGTTTAAATAAATTAAGGTTGGAAGATAAATTTGAGATTTATTTGAATTGAATTTATTTAAGAATTAAACTCAAATAAGTTGATGTGAAAATTTGTAAAATTTGAAATTTTAGAAGGTATGATTTTTATTACTTGATTTTGGCTTAAGGTGAATTAAATGAATATTTCAAGTATAAATAAATTAAAGGAAATATTCAGTTATTTGTAATTTGAGTTTATTTAAATGGTAATGGATTTATTAAGTAAATATTTCGAAATTAAATAATAGAAAATTGAACTTGATCTATATATGTAATTATTAAACTTAGTTTTGAAATGGTTGAATGCTTAAAGTTTGAAATATATTGAATTTGAAATGGTTTATTCCGTGGATCAAATCTGATTTGAAATCGATATAAATTGGAATAGTTTATTTGGAAACTGAATCGTATTGAAATTTATGATTTAGGATTTGGTTAGATTTAAAATTTATAAATTCGAGTTGTTTTGGAATTGATTTGTGAAATTTAAGAAGCTAGTTATTATATAAAGTACTTTAATTATTATATAAAGTAATTTAATATTTAAACCATTTAAGTGGTGGAAGTTATGTTTCAAAGTATTATGATTTGAAAGTGTTATATTTTAAGTGTTTGTGATTTCGAAATTGTAACATCCCTCCTTTTTGTACGTTTAAGCAGACACACCTGTCAACCCAAACCACACAAAAGAGCAGATTGTTATTGGGGTAAATAAGAAAAAAGAAGAAAGAAATAAAACAAAACAGAATCTCACAGCGGAATGACAAAATATAATAATCAAATAACAGTTCATGAAGCTGTTTTGCAAAACATTTGATTATACTTATACAACACATATCAGAGTTACACATACCAGTGAGTATTAAATAACGCAACGGAACAACATGAATGCAGTGGAATAATATAATAAATAATAGTAATGCAATCTCCATCTTCATCCTCCTGAAATAAGATCTTCAAACCCTGAAATGCTCAAACTGACCCGAGCGAATCGAAAAGACAAAACACTCGAGCTAGAACTAAAAGATCTTATGTAAGTTAAATCAATGGTAAATATATGAGTGGAACGACGTTAGAGAGGTTTATGGGATTTGACATCTCCTATTCAGTGTCTAACGTGAGTGCAGTAACTTAAGAGATATTCGGGATTCACACCTCCTAAGGATCCGTCAAACTATCTAATATATACTAATATACACTGTTGTAATAGTGTCAAAAGTACAGTATAATATACTTGAAAATAGCGTTAAGGCTTTACAATTTCCACCTTAGCACACTTTTATATTCCCATGGTCTATATAGTACCATAATCTCCGCTGTGCTGGGCGTCATCAGAGGGCACTCCCTAGGTATGGTACAAAACAAAATCGTATAAGGCGCGCTAGGGTAGATGACACGGCACAACTAGGCAATGCCAGGGTAGATATACCAATTACGCTTTCGGTCGGTGGTAATGCGTAGCAGCTACTACCGCCCACCTCGAGCCACACCCCCAAAATCAATCACAAAGTAATAGAGTGGTATCGAAGGAGTGTGTCCGATAAAAGGTGCTACCTTCTTAGACCGTCGATCGCTCCTATTTTAGCCACTTTAAGCCAACTCACGGGAGTCGGGTCCGCGTATTTACCACAAAGGAAACGCCGCCGCCATCCTACTTCATTATGGAATCTCCACCGCGTACGCGGTTGTTAAAATGGTTTTCAGAGTTGGCAGAGAGTATGACAACTTCCGATCCCGGTCTCTTTAACAGCCAAACCTTATTATAACACTGCGGTCTTTTCAGTGTAGTTTGTGCTTCAAAACCAGAATATAATATCCATTTCAAAGCCATATAAATACGATATCATTTCCGTTTTTAAACCCAAATCAATATGATATCATTTTTATAAAGACCTAAATCAATATAATATCATTTTATTTCAAATATATCTTTTTTCCAAAATCATAGCCCTTTCAAAGTTGTAACACTTCGAAATCAAAACACTTAAAGTATAACACTTTCAAATCATAATACTTTGAAACCCATAACCTTGAAACATAACTACACCACTTAAATGGCTTAAATATTAAATTACTTTATAAATGAAATAGCTTCTTCAATTTCACAAATCAATTCCAAATACGAATTTGAACCCCCAAATAAACCATTTCAATTTCCATATAATTCAAAGCTTTAAATATTCAACCATTTCAAAACTAATTCTTTGATAATTCCATATATATCAAATTCAATTACTATTATTTAGATTTGAAATGTTCTGAATAAATCCAATATCATTTAAGTAAAACTTTTAAACTTCAAGTAACTGGATATTCTTTAATTTATTTAACTTGATATATTCATTTAAATCAACTTGATATTCATTTAAATCTCTCTAAACCAAAATCAAGTTATAAAATCATACCCTTTAAGCCTCAATTTTATTTAAATTTCAAATCAAATTTATTCGAGTATAATTCTTAAATAATTTAATTGAAAATCAATTTCATAGTTATCTTCCAACCTTAATTTTATTTAAGTCATTATAAACTCTATATACAATATAACCTAAACAGATACTTGACAATATTATATAAAACAATCAAACTTTATTATTTGGCTTATTTTATATCTCCAAACGAATTCACATATAGCTAAAAATCAATAAAAAGATAACATTTATGTAACATCTGAAATCGACGTTTATATAACCCATATATTTCTTTACAAGACCATAGAAATCATTTCAAAATATTTATATATATATATAGACCACGGTGTCTGTATATAATTTTCTATCTTTTGGTCAAGTGATATGGATATTTATCATTTCAATCCGTAATTTAAAACATAAATACAGTTATATATCATTTCAAACCGCAATCCTGAATGAAATAAAAATCCATAATAACTTGTAGTTTATAAAATATAAAATACAACATCCATTCATCCAATATCAATCATCAAACATTTATCACAATCATCATCCAATTCAATCAATAACATCCAAATAGAACATATAATAAATAACAGGTATTTACTGGCAGTTTATATTTAAATAACAATTTAACTTGCAGTTTATATGCAATAATGAATTAAATAACGACTTTAACTGAGATGATGATTAAAAATATGCCAAACAGTCATAAATAAATTCTAATCACATCATAAATCAATTTAACAAATATAAGAAATTTTAGAAGTGAGTGGGTTAAAACACTCACCTTTTGAATTTAAATTGAATTTAAATCTAATTTAAACCTAAAATGTGAACAGTCTTAGAATTTGTCCAAACCAGCGCAAAAATGTCTGGAATTTCGATAGGATCCTAACAAAAAAAACACGCGTGAAGGGACATCGTACGTGAAAGTTACGATAATTAGAACGTTAATGATTTAAATAAATAAAAAAAGAAAAGAAAACGAAGAAGATCATCTCACTCACCAGGTCGGCCACGTCATCTACAATGCATCACCCCCTATAACTCACGAAACCCTAGCTAGGACTACGCTCATAGCCGCCACCGCACGCAATGCCTGACGCATGCACTTGAAGCCGCGGCCATCGAAACTCGCCAGTCACCACACCTCACTCGTGCTTCACCAATAAGCAACGACGTCACCGTTCGAGCCAAGAAAACTCCCACCTAGCCGCCGTTTTTCATAACCCTAGATCGAATTTTCGATGAAAATCCGACCGCACAACGACCAAAACACTACAGCGATGAGTTGCGCTCGTCAATCTCCACCCAACGGTAACCTGCAATTGACGATCAGGCGAAGTTGATTCCGGCTCGATGAACGGCCGTGATTTATTCTTTAATTTATAGATGAATAGTGGCTCAATTTGGGAAATGAATTATAGATCTGAGATGTGCTCGTTGATAGCTTCAGATCGATATAAAATTTGATGTTGTTTGAAGAGTTTGAATTTTGAAGTAGAATTTTGAATTGAAATTGGATTGAAGAGTTTTAGGGTTTCAGCCATTGGAAAGAGAAGAGAAAGAAATTTTTGTACGTACAGAAATGAGAAATAAAAAAGGCTGCTAGGGTTTATAACTTGATATATATAGGTAGAGCTGAGAAACAGAGGAACAGATACGATTGGTCTGGATCGTTGAACGATAAATGGCCCGAAAAGCCCATTCTGACTCCGGAATGAAATTCGGTCAACCAATATATCAAAATAGATGCTTTAAAATATTTTAAATGCAATGGAATAGGTTTCAAGTCCAAATTCTAACTTATGAAGAAGTTATGCTAAAATCAAGTTATTTCAAATTGATTTCAATTAAATTGATTTCTGGGCGTTTCGAGTCCGTACGATCAAACGACAAGCCCGATCACTATAAAACTTGAAATCCTATAATAATTCATCATTACGAATCTGATGAAACTGGTTTCGTCGAAAACTGAATCGGTGGTCAAAATGCCTATTTTCTAGTTAATTAAATAAATTAATATTAAATTAATTAAATCACTTTTCCAGTTTAAATTTAATTATTTACCCTTTCTATCATTTTTGATTTCTTAATCATTTATAATAACTTAAACAATTTTAGATGTCAATTTAAAGTTGATTAACCCATTAATTTCAGTGTTTAATTTCATTTTCATTTAATTCAGAAATTATAAATTAAAATTCCCAATAATCCATTTATTAAATTTTTAAACCTTGTTATTCACATCTTTTATCACAATAAGGATGCAACTAACATTGGTTCATGATTTATTACATTAAAATCTTCAAATTTCATCTTAATTTCTCATTAACGTAATATCTTGATATTTAATTCCATTTATTTGCAATAAACCCAATTACTGTAATTTAAATTCAAATGAATTAATAAATCTTGATTTTCATTCTTTGAATCAACCAATTGTTATATTATAAATGGAATTGACATTATTTTCAAATATTATCTTAATTCATATCAACATAATATTTAATTACATTTATTGAAATTTATTTCCCAATTTACTAAATACAGTCAATTAGAACCTTAATATTGTTTCAATTAATTGGGATTGCACTAAATTAGTTATTAACTTGCATTAACATTATTGCCTTTATTTTAGTGATTTCATTATTAAATTACAAATTTTTATTTTCTTCCCGAATTAAATTACCAAAACTTATTAAATTAACAAAATTTAACTATCGAAAATTACGGGTCGTTACAGAAATGTTATAACTGTGAATGTGCTATGATTTTGGAAAAGGGTATATTTGAAGTGAAATTGATACCGTATTGATTTGATTTTGAAAAGGAAATGATATTTTGGTTTTAAAGTATAAATTATTTTGAAAATGACCGCGGTGTTATAATAACGATTGGTTGTTGAAGAGACCGAGATCGGATATGGGCATACTCTCTGTCGATATCGAAAACTACTTTAACAGCCGTGTATGCGGTGGAGATTCCATAATGAAGTAGGATGGTGGCGACATTCTATTAAGGTATACACATGTACCTGACTCCCATGAGTTGGCATAAGGTGGCTAAAACAGGAGCGATTCTCGGGCCAAGGAGGTAGCCCCTCTTATCGGACACACTCCTTCGATATTTTATTCTGACTTTAGATTGTTTTGGTGGCCACTTTTGATTTTTGATTTTGGAGGTGTGGCTCGAGGTGGGCGGTAGTAGCTGCTACGCGTTACCACCAGCTCGAATGCGTAATTGGTATTTTCACTCTGGCATTGCCTTGTGTGCCATGTCACCTACACTAGCGCACCTTGTATGAGTTTACTTTGTGTCGTACATATGGAGTATCCTTTGGTAGCCTCCCGATCAGGAGGTATTACTGTACTGTATAAACTATTGGCACTATTACGTGTTAAGGGCTATAAGGGTAACCCCTTAACACTATTTAAAAGTAAGTTTATTTTACTATTAGACACTATTATAATAGCGAAATATTAATACATAGTAAATAGTTCAACGGATCCTTAGAAGATGTGAAATCCCGAGTATCTCTTAAGTTACTGCACTCACGTTGGGCATTGGATAGGGGATGTCAAATCTCGTAAATAACTCTGACGCCGTTCCACTCATATTTATTTCTGTTGATTTAACTCACATAAGATCTTTTAGTTCTGACTCAAGTGTTTTGTCTTTTTAGTTCGCTCGGGTCAGTCTGGGCATTTCAGGATTCGAAGACCTTAATTCGGGAGGACGAAGATGAAGATTGTATTATTACTATTATTTACTATATTGTTCCGCTATATCACATTGTTCCGTTGCATTATTTATTATTTTTTGGTATATGTAACTTTGATTCTATGTTGTATAAGTATAATCAAATGTCTTGTAAAATAGCTTCATGAACTGTTATTTGATTATTATATTTGTCATTCTGCTGTGAGATTCTGTTTTGTATTATCTTTCTCGGCTTTTCTCATTGACCCTAATAACAATCATCTCTTTTGTATGGTTTGAGTCTAACATGTGTAGTCTAACGTTGATTTAAACGTACAAAAAGGTGGGATGTTACATGTGTCATCTCGGGCAGACTGGAGAGGATCGGATCAGGGAGGGGGGAAAGCATCGTGGGTCTTCAGAGCAACTTGGTTGGAGTCGCGAGGGACATGGCGTCGTGACGAGGTAGTGCGTGGTTTTGTTTGACAAACCATGTTGAGTTCCAGTTTGAGTTGAGATGCTTGATTTCAAATTCTTGTCGAATCGAATGAGCTGAGTGTTAGGGAGGGATGAGAAGGTGTTCATCGTCGTGCTGGAAGTCTCAGCGATGATCGAAATTCGACCAGTCGATCGTACACGTGCACATGGCTTTGGTTTGTGTCAGAGGTCTGGAGTTTAGGGAGAAAGATGTAACTCGAAGTTGTTTTCGGGGATTCATGGTGCAGGCTCGAGTTTAATGCCAGGTATTTTTGATTGTGTTCGGGGTATTAAAACTTAACCAAAATTTTAAGTTTTAAAATAAAATTTTAGGGTTTGACTAGGTGGAGACTCGAAGAAAATGTGCATTTGTCTCGGGGGTGTCTCGGGGAGGACTCGGGTTTGTTATAAACCAGTTTTCAAAGTTTTAAATTAATTCAAATCTAAACATGTTAATTCATTCTTTTGAATAAGTATTTTGTTTTAAACATGGGATTAGTTTTAAAGTTAAAAAAATTATCTTAAAAGTAACTAAGTTTAATTTATTTATTTTTATGACATTATTTATTAATTAATTCTTAATTTAAATTAAATAAATAATGTGATTAAATAATTGATTAAGATAAAATGTTTTTGAATTTATTAATTAAACTCAAATCCCTTAAGTTAATTTATGGGTTAATGTTTATTACCTACAAGGTTGTTAATTAAATATTCTAATAATAATTAAGTGATTAGTTAAAATAAATGATTTATCTCTTCATTAATTATAGTTTAAGTAATTAAAGATTATTCGTTTAATGACAGTAATTAAAAGATAATTACTTAAAGAAAATTACTTAATTAATAATTAAAGAATAATTAATTAATTAAAGTAATTAAGATTAATCAATTAATAATTAAGCTTTAATTAAGAATAATTTATTAATTTATTAATTAATAATTAAAGGTTAATTAAATGATAATTAAGGTTAATTAATTATTAATTAAGATTGGTTAATTAATAATTAAGGACTAATTAATTTAAAATTAAGAATATTTAATCATTAATTAAGGATAATTAATGAAAATAATTATGTAATTAATTAATTATAATTACACGATTAATTCATCTTAATTGTAGACGATTGATTGTTGTTGATTTCTTTGAATTGATTGATATCTCTAATATGTGATTGTGATTTATGTGATATAAATTGCTTTGTGCTAAGCTGTGACATCTGTGAATATAAACCGTGTGAATATGAAAACCCCTTTGGCTCGTAAAACGGCATTTGAATTTCGATGCGACAGGGAGTTGGATTCCAGTTGGTTATCTGAAACCCACATCGAACCTTAATGGTGAATCTTTGTGATTGATATATCCACGTGTTTTTAAATTAAACGCTCACTATTCGATTTAGCTAGGAGAGGACTTTGTGTCATATAACCAATTTCGAATAGTGATACGACGAAATGGATAGCATTTGAAGATGGTGGTGAAGACCGGATGTCTTCGAGAACGATAAGATAACCTATCGAATGACTCTGCACTGAGTTGCTCCGGTATAGAGATCTCCATATGCGACGGGGAGTCCGATCGGGATCGTGCATGCCACGATTGCAAGGGCTTCTTCCTTTACGAAGTGCCTTTGGTTCCGTTCGAACGCGGAACGGACTTGTATGGTTGTATGTCTGACATTACACTTTGAGATACAAAGCTGATCTCTATCAAATACATTTATGTTGGTAGCAGAGAATTTATTCTCTTAGCTTAACACCCTTCTTTGACACGTACGAGCCCAGAGGTTATGTAGTTGATGGTTATTAGTGATATACTCTCAATTTGGTAGTGCGGCATGCTCAGTGTTGCGGATCATTTGTTGATCGAAGCATGGCTTTTGTGAAAAGCGTAGCTTTGTGGACAAAACTTCGTCAAACCTCACAACCCGAAAATGGTCAAAATAAGGTTATTAGGGGTCGCGCCCTTAGGGTATGTCCATTTTCTTCTGCATAAAAGTGATATCATGGTATGGAACCAAGATATTTAACTGTGTGGTTGTTGCTATTTGTTGGTGAATCCCGGGATAAAGGTCGGTAACGACCGGGGATGGCATACTTGTAGGTGTTACCTAGTTACAGAGGTAACCCGGCCTTGTGTTGGCAGAGATCTGGTTCGGTTCATGGGGGCGTCCCTCTAGAGGTGTCCCATTTGGTAAGGAAGTTCCTTAGTCTGACCATTGTTGGAAATCCAATCATTCAATATGAGCCCTGTGCGGTTTTAGTTGTAGAACCTGCCATTTAATACGGTAGCTATAGTTGGCATACTATAATGGTACGTATGGCTAAGGTTAACATTATACTTTCGAAATGTTTTCCACACTACGCACTAATAATAATATTAAAGAATTTCCTCGTATCAAGCATGTTTGACTATCATAAAGAGAAATCTCCTCCAATTATGTGATTGCATGTGTGTATGCGGGGAGGCCTTATGGTAGTTTCATTTTCCAAAAGCATGAACGGATTTCCTTTCAAAAAAAATTGTTTATGTACAAACAATTGTTTTTGTTTACTCATACCAGTCCCATGACTGACCCAGAGCTTATTGTTCCCTTCCTAAAC
Source organism: Allium cepa (assembly GCA_030765085.1). Lineage (NCBI taxonomy): Eukaryota > Viridiplantae > Streptophyta > Magnoliopsida > Asparagales > Amaryllidaceae > Allium > Allium cepa. The sequence goes on from CM060934.1 coordinate 613,345,145, forward strand.
TCTACGTGCCCATAATTTTTCACACGCGCAGCCTAGAAGCAGGTTATGCGTGTTTTAGAGCTATCTTGGATTTAGAAGTCTTTTGGAAGCTGTCGGATCTTGGAAAGCTTTTGGTTACGGAATATTTTGAAGCCGTTGGAGTTTGGTTTTGAAGGTGCTTATGTTGGAATCGCGCTATTACTCTCTTTCTTTTGAAGACTATGTTGAAGTTATTAAAGCTCTATTGTCTTTTCCGCTGTGGCGTTATCATTCTGTTGTTGTATTGTGTTATAGCACTCTAATGATGGGGTTAAATTGTTGTAATTGAATATTGTGATGATGTTGTATCTGTGTTGTGATCAATAAAATCATCTTTTGTTTCCGCTATTTATTTTCATCTAATGTTGTTATAAACTCCATCTGAACTGGAGTTTAACGTTTGAATCTCCGGTAGTCGAATACAAGTGAGGTATTTGATGTCGATTTATAGACGCTGGATTTCGGGTCATGACATGTTGTATCAGAGCTAAAGGTTGAGTAAGAACTTTAGCTGTGGAGTATAACACATTAGATAACTCATTGGAGATAGGGTTAGAAATACCCTAGAATGAGTTTATCCCTAAGATATCTCGTTCATATGGTCTAAATCAAGTTTTCTTACTATTTACAGATAGTGGGAATGAGCACTAGAAGAGGACGAGGTAGGGGACAGGGAAATACCACTACAAATTGTCAAGGCCCTGCAACGACAGCTATTTCCAATCAACCTCAGCAGAATTTGGCTAATCTATATCAATGTTTTTCCAGACTTGGTGGTAAGCCATTCACTGGCAAGTAGTCTATTGTCGAAGCATAAGCCTGGATTCGACCGTGTGAAAGAATTTTTAAAGGCTGAAGTTAGAAGATGATCAAATGCTATTGATAGCTTCTTGGCAACTCCAAAAGGAAGCTCTAGCCTGGTGGAAGACTGTTACAGTGGATGAGCCAAAAGATGAGTTCACTTGGAGTCGATTTAAAGAGGTGTTCGAGCAGCGTTATATGCCATCTATTGGTATCTCCAGAATGTATCGGGAATTTATGGACTTGAAGCAGGGAAGTTTATCATTTGAGGAATATTTGAATAAGTTTAACGAGTTATCTCGGTTTGGTCCGGAGTTGGTGAACACCTCCTGAAGAAGAATGAAAGATTCATTCGGGGAATGAATAAGAAATTCCATGAAAGAATGACAGCCCACATGAAATAATCCTTTTCTGATTTGATCGATATGGGTTATAGATATGCTACCCTAGATAAGCAGGAAGTTCCGAAAGTGAAGAGAAGTTCAAACAATCCGAATTGGAAGAAAAGGAAGTTCGGAGGGAAAAAACCGTATCAAGGCAAGGAGAAGAAGAGTAATCAGGAGAGCCCGGCTAGAGATATTACTTGTTACAACTGTCAGGAGAAAGGCCATTATTCAAACAATTGTAAGAAGCTAAAGAAACAAGTAAAGAAAGATCAACCTGTGAAGACAGGTCAAAGAACTAAGGAATGCTTTTACTGTCACAAGCCATGTCACGAAGCTCAAGATTGCCCGAAAAAGAAGCAAGCACAAGTGGCAAAAATGTACGCGATCAAAGATAACCCCTCAACTTCAAAGGCAGATAAAGGGAAAGAAGTTTTAGAAGGTAACCTTCTCATTTATTGTAGAGTTGTTAGAGTTTTATTCGACACAGGCGCTACACATAGCTTTATCTCCCAACAAACCGTAAATGAATTAATACTTAAACCTGAATTGGTCAACGAGCTCATTTGTGTGAAAAATCCAGTTGGTGGCCCTACGAATCTTTGCCTACGATGCAAAGAAGTTCCTATCTCGTAATCTCGTCATCAATTTCCTATCAGTCTCTTTGTTCTCAACTTTAACGAATTTGAAATCTTACCGGAATGGACTGGCTTACGAAATACGAAGCCAAATTAGATTGTAATAATTGAATGATTTCGATCAGAACCAAATTTGGGAATTTCATTGAAATCTCTTATGAGGATCTGAGTCCTAAGAGAGATAAGCTAATGTATACCTTAGGGTATCCTGAACCTAGTCTGGAGTCCATACCTATTGTCCGGGAATTTCCAAACGTATTCGAAGAAGTTAAATCTTTATGCCCACACAGAGAAATTGAATTCAGAATTGATTTAGTTCCCAATGCTTTTCCTGTCGTCCATGCAAGCCATAGGATGGCACCGAGGGAAAGGATAGAACTTATCGATCAAACCTGAGATTTTCTAGAAAAAGGACTAATATGTCCTAGTGTTTCTGATTGGTGTTCAATTGTGGTATTCGTCGCTAAGTCTGACGGGTCCTTGAGATTGTGTGTAGTCTACCGCGATCTCAATAAACTAACTCTCAAAAACAAATGTCCTTTACCCAGAATCGATGCCTTGTTCGATCAACTGCATGGCGCTCGATTCTTTTCGAAGATGGATCTAGCCCAAGGATTCCATCAGCTACGAATTGCTGAAGACTGTGTTCACTTAACTATTTTCAGGGGTCCAGACACATTCTACGAACGGTTAGTCATGCCTTTCGGACTAACAAATGCTCCTGCTTACTTCGTAGACTTAACGACCTGTGTGTTTCGAGAGGTATTGAATAAATTCGTTCTTGTGTTTATTGACGATATTTTGATCTGTTCTAAAACCTAAGAAGAACATGCTGAGCATTTAAAAATTGTTTTGGAAATATTAAGGAGGAACATTCTGTTCGCCAAATTTTCCAAATGCCATTTTTGGGTCAAGAAAGTTAGATTTCTCAGGCACAATGTTAATGAAGAAGGAATTTCTGTAGACTCGGCAAGATTTCTGCTATTCTAGACTGGAAGCGACCCACAACTCCGAAAGAAGTTCGAAGTTTTCTGGGTTTAGCGGGATATTATCGGAAGTTTGTTTAGGATTTTTCTAAGATAGCTAGTCCATTGACTAAGCTAACTATGAATAATGCTAAATTTGATTGGACTCCGAAATGTGATGAACGTTCCAAGAGTTAAAGAGGAGATTGACTACTGCTCCAATTCTCGCTACTATTAACCGGAACCAAGGCTTATCTATTTATATTGACGCTTGTGGTGATGGTGTGGGTGCTGTGATAATGCAAAATGGTAGAGTAATTGCCTATGCAAGTAGACAATTTCGTGCACATGAGAAAAACTACCCAACTCACGATCTGGAACTCTTAGCTGTTATTTTCGCTTTGAAAATATGGCATCACTATCTTCTTAGTGAAAAGTTTGAATTATTCACCGACCACAAATCTCTAAAATATCTCTTTACCTAGAAGGATTTAAATCTGAGGCATCAACGTTGGTTGGAATTTCTAGCGTCTTATGACCTGGATATTCTGTATACGCGTGGACAGGCCAACGTGGTAGCCGACGCCTTGAGTAGAAAACATGCTATTCGTGCTCATCTTGTTGTCACTCCTACTCTTCTTGGAAAGATTGCTAGCAAGCAAAAAGAAGACAAGTTTCTTTAGGAAATTTAAGGGAGGATTTGTCGAGGTGCAAATTCCAGTTTTGGAATCGATAGTTGTGGAATTATTAGATTGAAGGGCAGAATGTGTGTCCCAGATATCCCAACCCTTAAACGAGAAGTTTTGGATGAGTGTCACAAGTCTAAACTCAGTATCCATCCAGGAGTTATAAGATGTATCGAGATATCAAAAGAACTTTTTGGTGGAAAACAATAAAAAGGGATATATCTATTTATGTGAGTCATTGTGCTGCTTGTCAAAAAATCAAAAGTGATCAAAATAAAATGGCAAGTTTACTCAAACTATTTGAGGTGCCTAAGTGGAAATGAGATCAAGCGTATATGGATTTTATAGACGGTTTGCCAAGAACTCAGAAAGGTATTGAGGCAATTTGGGTTATCATGGATCGTCTAATCAAGACTGCTCACTTCATTCCAATAAAATCTAACCGAAAGGCGCAAGTCTAGCAAAGTTGTATGTGAAAGAGATCGTCCATCTCCATGGAATACCCAGCAGTATAGTTAGTGATTGTGACACGATCTTCAATAGCGGAATTTGGGAGGCATTTCAAACCGCATTAGGAACTAAATTAAACTTCAGCACTTCTTGTCACCCGCAGTCTGATGGGCAGACTGAAAGGATAAATTGAATCTTAGTAGATCTTTTGCATGCTTGTATACTTGACTTTGGTGGTTCGTGGGAGGACCATTTGCATCTGGTTGAATTCTCATGTAGCAATAGCTATCAGGCAAGTATCGAAATGGCTCCTTTTGAAGCTTTATATGGTTGTCCATGTCGATCACTTGCATGTTGGATCGAGTCAGGTGATAGACTCGTCCTTGGACCAGGTATGATAAAGGAAGCTACTGAAAAAATTGATTTTATTCGAAAGAAATTGAAAACGACTCAAAATCGTCATAAAATTTATTAGACCGCAGGAGAAGAGATTTAGAATTCCAGATTGGAGATTGTATTTTCCTCAAAGTTTCTCCAATACAGGGAGTGTTGAGATTTGGGAAGACTGGTAAGTTGGCACCACGATATATTGGTCATTTTCATATACTGGAAAGGATCGATCCTTTGGCTTATCGTGTGCGGCTACCCAATTGTTTATCTGGCGTACACAATGTGTTTCATGTTTCACAACTTCGAAAATATGTGCACGATCCAGATTGTATTATTGAAGAAGCTGCTCAGCAGGATTTGGAGATCACACCAAATCTAGCAACGAAAAGAGAACCGATAAAGATTATAGACCAAGATGAAAGGCAGTTGAGGAATAAAGTTGTGAAACTTGTTAAAGTGCAATGGAGTGGTGATCCAAATGACTGTACTTGAAAAACGGAGGATAGCATGCAAAAGTCCTATCCCAATTGCAGAGTGGATATTTCGGCTTAATCTGGTAAGCCATTTCTTTATCTTTTTGGGTGTTCGTATGTTCTTTGTTTGTTTCTCTCTCTTTTAAATATCGAGGATAGAATTTTCTTAAAGAGGGGAATCTCTAACATTCCAAATTTTACAAAAAATTAAATCATCGATTAATATAGACTTTTGGAATTAAATTAGGATTAATTTGAAAATTTCAAAATAATTAGATAAGTGTTGATTTTTATATATATGAATAAGATTGTAATTTGCATTTGAGTTTAAAAATTCAAAATAATATATATTATTAAAATTATTTGAATTTAAATATATATATGGGTGGATTTGAATTTGAATTTGAATTGAATTTATAATTTAAATAAATATCTTAGTGAAATAATTTGGGTTTAAAATAATATATATGTGATTTATTTAATATGTAATTAGTTTCGAACCATTTTCTTTTAAATTGTATATATTTAAACAAAGGAGAAATGTATTTATAAAATAGAAGAATATAATTTAAAAATATATATAAAATATGTAATGCATGCATAATACAAGTGTTAAATTTTAACACAAATATTAACGAGTGTAATCCAAGTTGTTTAACAAGTGCAATGATCTTGTAATTAAAGTGAACAAGTATCATCCTTTTGTTTTTATTTTTGAGAAAATTTATAAAAGAAAATAAAGCTATATAATATCTCTAATCTCCTCCTTCTCATTCCTTTATCTTCAATTTCAAACTAAGCTGTATAATCTCTAACTCGAAGATTTAAAAACAAACAAGCCAAAAAAAATTCAAAACAAATACAAATTATTTCGAACCTGAAAATCATCTCAAACATCAAAGCAAGGATTTAAACTTCAAACCTCAAGCAAATTCAAAGTTTCAACTCAACTAAATCAGAGACTTTTCAGATCAAACAACAAGGATCCAAACCAGAAAGCAATTTCCAGATTTTCAACTTTAAAAAAAAACAGCTTCCAGGATTTTCGCAGGCTCTCTGTTTTTCTTTTAAAAGGCGAGTGAACTTTTTAAAAATATGGATTCTACTTGTTGTTTGAATCATGTTTGAAACAAAAATTGTATAGTACTTACATGCATGCGAATATGTGTATATGTATAGGCAGAGACGAGTGTGCATGTTTGAGTTATAGTCATATTTGCCTCTGTTATTCCCAAGTTCCAAAAACCTGTTCAAAATTTGATTTCTCCTTCCCTGATTCTTATTAAGCTTCAGGACTTAAACAAAAATTGTTTGTTTAAACATGTTTTAAGTTTTAAAAATATATTTAAGCAAAATAAATTAAAGTTTCTTCTGAAAATTTGAAATAGACAGTGAAAACTTAAAATCATATCAAATTCAAGTATCATGGTTTCGAATTTCATTTACAGCACCTAACTAGATTTCAAAAACTATGAATTTTAAGAATAAAATCAGGATTTTTAGTTTGGTAAATTTTGAGAAATTATGAGTTGAACAGAAAATGCAATTTCGTCAATATCCGATGAACGACGAAGCTATGGAGGTCGTAGTTGGTAGTGGAGATGGCTGGAGGGTTGTATTACTTGGGAAAAATACTTGCTTAGATTCTAGATGGTCGTGGTGACCAGGCGGCGATGATTTAGGGTTGAATGCCTGGTTTTGGTCGTCGATATTTTCGTAAGCATCGTGTCATCTCTGGTGGACCGGAGAGGATCGGACCGGGGGGAAGCACTATGGGTCTTCGGAGCAACTGTGGTCGGAGTCGCGAGGGTCCTGGCATTGTGACGAGGTAGTGCGTAGTGTTTTTTGATGAGCCATGTTGAATTCCAATTTGAGCTGAGGTGCTCGATTTCAAATTCTTTTCGAATCGAATGATCTGAGTGTGAGGGAGGGATGAGGATTGTTCATCGTCGTGCCGAAAGTCTCAACGATGATCGAAAGTCGACCAGTCGATCGTACACATGCACATGGCTTTGATTTGTGTCAGAGGTCATGAGTTTGGGATGAAAGATTTAACTCGAAGTTGTTTTTGGGGATTCGAGGTGCTGGCTCGAGTTTAGAACTAGGTATTTTTGACTGTTTTTCGGGTATTAAAAATTAACCAAAATTTTAAGTTTTCAAATAAAATTTTGGGGTTTGACTAGGGGAGACTCGAAGCAAACGTGCATTTGTCTCGGGGGTGTCTCGGGGAGGACTCGGGTTTGTTATAAACCATTTTTCAAAGTTTTAAACTAATTCAAATTTAAACATGTTAATTCATTCTTTTGAATAAGTATTTTTTTTTAAACATGGGATTAGTTTTAAAGTCTAAAAAAATATAAATTATCTTAAAAGTGTCTAAGTCTAATTAATTTATTTTTGTGACATTATTTATTAATTAATTCTTAATTTAAATTAAATAAACAATATGATTAAAGAATTGATTAAGATAAAATGTTTTGAATTTATTAATTAATCTCAAATCCCTTAAGTTAGTTTATGGTTTAATGTTTATTAACTACGAGGTTGTTAATTAAATATTTTAATAATAATTGAGTGATTAGTTAAAATAAATGATTTATCTCTTAATTAATTATAGTTCAAGTAATAAAGATTATTTATTTAATGACAGTAATTAAAAGATATTACTTAAGATAATTACTTAATTAATAATTAAAGAATAATCAATTAATGAAAGTAATTAAGATTAATCAATTAATAATTAAGCATTATGAAGAATAATTAATTAATTTATTAATTAAAATTAAAGGTTAATTAAATGGTAATTAAGGTTATTTAATTATTAATTAAGATTAATTAATTAATAATTAACGACTAATTAATTTAAAATTAAGAATATTTAATCATTAATTAAGGATAATTAATGAAAATAATTATGTGATTAATTAATTATAATCACACGATTAATTCATCTTAATTGTAGATGATTGATTATTGTTGAATGCTTTGCATTGATTGATATCTCTAATATGTGATTGTGATCTATATGATATAAATTTCTTTGTGCTAAGCTCTGACATCTGTGAATATATTACTATGTGAATATGAAAACCACTTTGGCCAGTAAAACGACATTTGAATTTCGATGCGACAGGGAGTCGGATTCCAGTTTGTTATCCAAAACCCACATCAAACCTTAATGGTGAATTGTTGTGATTGATATATCCACGTATTTTAAATTAAGCGCTCACTATTTGGTTTAGCCGGGAGAGGAGTTTGTGTCATATAACCCATTTCGAATAGTGATACGACGAAATGGATAGCATTTGAAGATGTTGGTGAAGACCGCGTGTCTTCGAAAACGATAGGATAACCTATCGAATGACTCTGCACTGAGTTGCTTTGGTATAGAGATCTCCATATGTGATGGGAAGTCCGTTCGGGTTGCGGATTCCCGGATTTCAAAGGCTTCTTCCTTTATTGGACGAAGTGCCTTTAGTTCCATTCAAACTCAGAACGGATTTTTATGGTTGTATGTCTGACATTACACTTTGAGATATAAAGCTGATCTCTATCATATACATTTCTATTGGTGGCAAAGAATTTATTCTCTTAGTTTAACACCCTTCTCTGAGGCGTACGAGCCCAGAGGTTATGTAATTGATTGTTATTAGTGATAGACTCCCAATTTTGTAGTGTGGCATGCTGAGTGCTGCTGATCATTTGTTGATCAAAGCATGGATTTTGTGAAAAGCGTAGCTTTATGGACAAGATTTCGTCGAACCTCACAACCCGGAAATGGTCGAAACAAGAAAGTTGTGGCAAGGTTATTAGGAGTCATGCCCTTAGGGTATGTCCATTTTCTTCTGGATAAAAGTGATATCATGGTATGGAGCCCAGATATTTAACTGTGTGGTTGTTGCTATTTGTTGGTGAATCCCATGATAAAGGTCGGTAACGACCGGGGATGGAATACTTGTAGTTACTACCCAGTTGCATAGGTAACCTGGCCTTGTATTGGTAGAGATCCAGTTTGGTTCTTGGGGGCATCCCTCCAGAGGTGTCCCATTTGGTAAGGAAGTTCCTTAGCCGGAACATTGTTGGAAATCCAATCATTCAATACGAGCCCTGCACGATTTTAGTTGTAGAACCTCCCATTTAATATGTTAGCTATAGTAGGCATACTGTAATGGTACATATGCTGGCTAAGATTAATATTATATTTTCGAAATGTTTTCTACACTATGCACCAATAATAATATCAAAGAATTTTCTCATATCAAGCATGTTTGACTATCATAAGGAGAAATCTCCTCCAATTGTGCGATTGCATTGTGTGTGTGGGGGGGGGGGGGGGCTTATGGTAGTTTCTTTTACCAAAAGCATGAACGGATTTCCTTTCAAAAAATAAAAAAATTGTTGTTGTACAAACAACTGTTTTTGTTTACTCATACCAGTCTCATGACTGACCCGGAGTTTATTTTTCCCTTCCTAAACTCTAGGTGCCCGTAATTTTTCACACGGACAGCCTGAAAGCAGGTTATCCGTGTTTTGGAGCTATCTTAGATTTAGAAGTCTTTTGGAAGCTGTCGGATCTTGCAAAGCTTTTGGTTTGGGAATCTTTTGAAGCCCTTGGAATTTGGTTTTGAAGGTACTTATGTTAGAATCGCGTTGTTACTCTCTTTCTTTTGAAGACTCCATTGAAGTTATTATAGCTCTATTGTCGTTTCTGCTTTGGGGTTCATTCTGTTGTTGTATTGTGTTATAGCACTTCGATGATGGAGTTAAATTGTTGTAATCGAATATTGTGACGATGTTGTATCTGTATTGTGATCAATAAAATCATCTTTTGTTTTTTCATCTAATGTTGTTATAAGCTCTATCCGAACTGGAGTTCAACGTTTGAATCTCCGGCAGTCGAATACAAGTGGGGTATTTGATGTTGATTTTTGAACGCTGGATTTTGGGTCGTGACATGAGACCACCCTTTCGCGTACGTTGTTCCCTCCCTCGACCATTCTTCTTGCTTATGCCAAAACACGACATTACTAAACCATCTCTGCTTGCCTTCGATCTAGTCTCGTAAGCCGCTGCACCCACATGCGCACGCGCCTCAATCCCTATCCATCCATATAAGATCAATTGCCTCCTCACCACCCTAGGCGCTGCCAGCACAACACCTACGACCTCGACTTCCTCCAGCATGCAGTTGATCGCGACTATCATCGCGAGCGTCGCCCCCTACGAATGCCCCGCCTCAACACCCTCCACGCTGTCGCCCCTCACCGTGTCGATGAGTCTAGCTCGCCGTCGAGAGGTAATCGCAATTTAACATTTTTTTGCTATTCAAATCGAAGAACGGAGAGGAGGAAAGGAATCACGATTTCATTTTCTTTCTCTTCGTTTTTTAACTGATGTTGATGTCGTGAGAAATGAGCTGAAAGAAAGGCTCGTGACTTGTTTTCGATTTTTCGATTGAAAGCAGAGAGGGATGGACGTGATTTAAGGTTGAGCGAAATAGCATGTTGTAGAAGGTAGGGACTTGACTTTAACAGGTTATATATTATTTAATTATAAATATCTTATTTAATGTAACTTAATTTCAATTTCCTATCGAGGCATGCCGCCTGACGTTTCTAATGTTATGCACCTATCCCAAATGCAATTGAATAAGTTTCGGGCTCCAACTCAATCATATGGAGAATATAGCTTTTTAGATCGACCATTTAAGTTAAATCCAATTGAATTATTTCTAAGCATTTTCAGATTGCACGACCATATGGTAAACCCAAACGCTACGAAATTTGAAATCTGATAATAATACAATATTACGGATCCAATGGAACTAATTTCATTAAATTTTGGGACTATGCCACGGAATGCTATTTAAACGTGTCGATAAAATTGTCGATTTCCAAAATTTACGAAATCGCTTGAATTTTCAGATTTAAAATCTTACTAACTAAATTATAATTCCAAATCCAATATTTAAAACCATTTAAATATTCAAAATTAAACATCGAAAAATTTAGGTCGTGGCACGACCCGTATTTTTTGGTCTTCGAATTTGAATATTTTTTTTTTTTTTTTTTTTGGCAAGGCCAGCCGGTTTTATAGTGGACCGTCCACTTTTTATTACGAACGTAATAAAAATTGAAGTACAGGAGCAAGGTATAAGCACCTTAACTACTAAAGGAAATAGAAAATACAGCACAGGTACATGACAGCAATGTCACGATAACTAAAATAACATATAAACCTAGCACTCCTCCTTGGAGGGAGAATCACCAACAACTGAAGTCACCAAAGAAGAGCTCAAAGGGGCAGACCCAGAAAGACCAGCAAAAGGGCGGAAACGGAGAGCAAGTCTAGGGTCATAAACCACATCATCAGAACAGTAGATAAACGATCGATCCCAGGAAGGGTCAGCAAGCATGATAGAATTAGAAGTTGCATCCAAACCGTCCATATCAAGAACTATAGAATCACCAGATTGTTTGTAGCGTAGACATCGAAGATCTAGTTGATTATCAGAAACAAACCGAAAGAAGGATTCATTTTCCGGGTTATACCTCATATCAGAAATGGGATCAATCCAACACCCTTCAGCCTCATCCCATGCTACCGGAGGTAGCAGCGAGGTAGGGTCAGGAGCAACAAGTGGGATGACAGGAGCAGCACCAGGAACCACAGAACCAGGCGGAGAAACAGGCAAAACAAGGGGCAAAAAAGGATCACTCAGAACTGGCATCGCAGCCACAGGTGCAGGATAAGGGTGAGGGGGCGGGACTTTGGGAACCCAGATCCTACGACGGGGGCGCGGCAATGGTAACTTAGGAGCAGCCGCAGATGCAACAGTATGATGGCAATCACTAGTAAGGTGTCCAAAAGAGTGACAGTAGGTACAAATATCTGGAACCCAACCATAACGAACCCTGACTTCCACAATATGGCCGACAGCTAGCTGAACAGGAATAGAAGTAGGGAGAGGCTTAGAGGGGGAAATTTCGATAAGAGCCTTCGCATACATCAACTTATCACGCTCCACGGTGTTAGAGTCAAAACATTTCAGCTTACCAACATTACAAGCTAACCAATTCAATCCAATAAGAGGCTGAAGGACTGAGGGAATGTGAGAAAAATATACCCAAACAGGAATAGAACAAACTTGCTCACGAGCACACGCCGCAGTAGGAGACCAGGGGGTAACAATAAAAGGCCTTCCATCAACGATAGAAGGCTCAGCTTCCAAAACAAGCCGTCGATCCTCAGAAGAGGAAAACTTAAGGTAATACATCGTATCAATTAGTTTCACATGCAAATTTCCACGAATCTTCCATGCCCTGCGCAGAACCATCGCCGCATTTGTTAGCCGGCAATGCGGATCCAGAAAAAAACCGACCAAATAGTCAGACCAAAATTCCACACCGGCTTGCAAAACACAAGGGGGAGGAATCATCACTCCATCTACCTCAACCAATTCAAATTCAATCGGGATGTAGGCACCAGCATTACGGGGCAAGGACGAGAAAAGTGAAGACCACGATTTTGTGGGTTGTTTCGTAGCATTAGTATCACGGCTTTCATCAACTGTAGGAACAGTGGGAAGTTTTGCATCAGTGCAAATAACAGTGACAGTAGGATCAGATTTCTCAGGGGAATAAACACAAACACTAGGTGTGCCAAGTCCACTACAAGAAATATGAGCAGAAGCACACCCCTGAGCTTGGTCAGACACTCCAACTACCCCACTAGAAACGTGTTCACCAAACAAGGAATTCTTTCCCACTGGACTGCTCAACTCAAGCTGGCTACCAAGAACTTGCGCACACGCAACAGAGGGAGGCACAACAGCACGCAAGGACTCACACGCAACCACAACAGAGGGGCGAACTGGTGAAGCTAGCAAAGGAGGAAACTCGGAAGGCGAGAGGAGGGCAGGGGGACGCACAGACATTAGCAATAACGGCTTGAAAAAACGGCCAGACCGAGTCGTCGAAGAAATTGGGGGGATCGAAACTAGAGGAGAAGAATCGGACATAAGAAACGAGGTGCAGACGAGGAGGATCGGCAGAAAGGGGGAGAAACGCGGATTAGGGCAGAAGAAACTCCAGTCGCAAGAAACTCCAGTCGCAAGCAACCATTATCCAGTTGTATATCTTTCGAATTTGAATATTTAGTTTGTTTAAATATTTGGATTCGAATTGAAATTATAATAAAATATATGTCTCAAATTTAGACCTGATTTTTAATGGTGTATTTTAAATTTATTTTATAGACTTTTTCCATCATTTTGAGTTTGGAAAATAATTAATTTTTATTGGGATGCTTTTTGTGGAAAACGTCGGCAATTTCGAAACTTCATAGAATATGTTAACTTGTCTATTTTACTCTTGTTTTATGATTGTGCCCTGTTGTTACGCATGATCATATTTCTAATTCTATTGTTCGCGGGTCATACGCGAATGCGTTATTGTGTAGCAGGGTATCGCAAAATCTAACTTTTTGAACCAACTTTCTAAATGTAAAAGTCATATACGTACAATACAACCATAACATAACCTTAACTTTGCCATGCCATGCACATTCACTTTGCCCATTCCTTGTACTTGCATACATGCTTTTGCATACTTAGCTACGAATTTGTTTGCTTATATATACATATTTTGAAAAGGGACACACTCTCTAAACTCATGCATGGAATAAAATATGAACACAGAGCCATGTAATATATAGAGACTTCCATCTTTCTTTTTCTTCCTATGTAATGAATAAAATTCCATTTCCTCTCTTTAAAAATCAATAGCTCACAATCCGTCAATAATTAATAAAAACTTCATTAGCTTTAAATCTCCTTATGAACAAATTTTGTTTTAAAAACCACTACATATCTTTAAGAGTCGTTGGTGAAAAAAATTCATAATTAGGTATATAGAATATATGCATATTGAGCAATTACTTACGAAGTGATTTAAAGTCATGCTTGGTATAATATGAATATAATATAGCTATATGCATATTTTCCATTTTCTTTTATCTAAAACTATATGTGTGTGTGTGTGTATACAACATGATATTCAGTAGATTTTTTGGACATTTATGATTTAAAGGTTCTTTTTAGAAAATATAAGTTGGAAGATCGTGCAATAAAATCACGTGTATCACTCTATATGTCCATAGAAATATTTCTATGGAAGAATATCACCAATATGAATCCATAATTCAATATTTGAAAACTAGGAAATAAGAAATCAAAACCACCAGACTTAGACACCATCATCATGTCTAAAAATAATGAATTTAATTCGAGTAAACAATATAGTTGCTAGATCTATAGAGTCAAGCTCTATATCATTTCTAAATACATTACATCAAATAACAAATGTGTAGAAATGGAAGCCAAAAGAGTTCCATAAAATTTGCATAGAGCATAGGAAACAAATAATAAGGAGTAGAGTAATCAATAACGAAGAGAAAAATGGATCAAAACAACTTTCCCTGGAGCTGTAATGGCTTCAGGTAGTCACATTGGTGCACTGGTTTCCCATACAGGTCCATAGGTATGATCGATTCCTAGAGCCATTTCAGCTCTAGGAACTCCTTTGGTCATTCAGGCGGGTGATGGATCGATTTTATAATGCAGTACAATGATTCTGGGGTGATTTGGGGGTGCGAACGCAATCGTCTGACACTACAATATGTAATCGAAATAAGCTAATCATCTAGGGCTATATTCAATGAAAGTTTGAACAACATAGTTTGAAATTACTACAATAGTTAGAATTCAAATCAACCTTGGATTCATTTTTTCCTATGCACAATAACATGCAAATTATTCAATATAGAAGTGTGAGATGATCTCACTTTGCATCCATGTTTAGATAGTTAAACCCCTTGCCACGAACGGGATTTTCGACCTTCGAAAATCGACATCAGTACGTCCACTGTATAGAATGCCGAGCAATCGAATGCCAAAAATACCATATCGTTATGGGAAAGAAGAAAGAGGTAGAAGAAGAAAATAAAAATAACAACGCAGGACCTCACAATCGTAGCGGAACAATATATAATAGATAAGAACTGATATTTATTAAAAAAGAACTATAACTTTTTTTATATATTACATCATCAGAGTACAACACAAATCAATAGGATAATACGGGACAGTTATAGTAGCTTGTTCTCACAAATGCTAAATGTACATCATACCGTATATAGCGGAATAAAATCAAATACGTATAATACGTCTTCATCATCCAGCTCGCCTCCTAAGCTTCATAGCATCCTATCCTGAATCTGTAATACTCGGTCTGATTCGAGCATTATAAAAAAATAACATCCGAGTTAGTCTCGTAAGACCACGCCACAAATAAACATGACGGGTTTTTACCTTACGATAACCAGAATATTTCATATCAAATCCTCTGATATTATAATAGTGTCTGAGTACAAACACTTATTCAAATTGCTGAAATTTTTACATTAATTAAATTCGAACATACTAGGATGAACAATCAAAACCGTAAAGGCATGTATTAGAAAATGGATTCCATAAGAATGACTAAGCACTCGGGTACCATCTGTCGCAATACACATCTAGAACAGCGTACTGAGGACCACACCGAGATCCCCTACAACACAAGACCGGTCTACCCCTAAACCGGATAGACCGAATATGCTATCACACCGGGTGTTCCCACCCTTTCTCGAGTTATATCCATACCTCGTAGTAATAATATCCATAGGTGTCTAGAAAGGTGATAAACATACCCTAATTGGGTGCTACCCACTTAGCCTTGCTACGTCACCCCTGATTTTCAATCATTCCTGGTTGATGAGGCTAGAAGCTACGATCACCTTTTTAGAAATATTCACTTAGAATTCTCATTGTCCTCCAATGACAATGTGCTAATAGCATTCATCCATATAAGTCCGTTCCGGGTCCGAAAGGAACCGAATGCACTATTCATACTACATCCATTTTCGAATCACCCTCAGGATTAGTAGCAATTATCCCTAGCACTTCGGTGCTCCATCTTTGACTCCATGCTTTTGTCTTCATTTTGAAAACGTACTTATTGGATCGAAGTGGTTTTCGGATAACAAATCCAATCCCGGTCTTTTCAAAACAACGTTCGCTATTTCCGCTAAACTCAACCCCAGTTCTTTAGGAAATAAACAGACAAAAATAAGATCAGAGATCATCTCCTAAGCATTAGTGGACGAACTCCATATAAACGTCCTAGAAGAACGAAACGAGTTTATACGTATAGTATAACACCTTGAACGGTAACTGTACCATATAATCCCCATACTTCTTCTAGATATTCATAAATTTATATTTAGGTCCAGATTTGAGAGTCGGTTATTTAACTATCAAATAACAATTATTCAACCAAATATTCCATTTTACACTTAAAAACACTAAGTCTCATTTTTATTTAAATTTTAAATAAATTAAATCTCTTCATACAAAAGCATGTACTTATCTTATCGAGTTCGATATGTTCACAAAATATCTTTTTCCAAAAATATTTGAACACCCTTTTAAAATAATATGGAAAGTATCATTGCGGTATCAAATCAAGGATCATAGTTCAATAGTTACGGCTCTATACC
The DNA here is from genome assembly GCA_030765085.1 of Allium cepa. Lineage (NCBI taxonomy): Eukaryota > Viridiplantae > Streptophyta > Magnoliopsida > Asparagales > Amaryllidaceae > Allium > Allium cepa. The sequence continues at coordinate 613,361,547 of CM060934.1, forward strand.
AGAGAAGTCCAAGACTTAGCTGCAGGCACTCACCGCCTCTGATTTGCGCCATGCTAGTATACCAATACTTCCCGAAAAATCTATTTAATTTTTTTTCAAAATAATGCTTATGAAATTTCTATAATAATTTTCCAAGTAAAATTCTAGACAGAACTACTTTTTAAATAAAGCTATTATATAAAATATTAATATTGAATAATTTCCCCTTTAAAATAATAATACTGATTAAACCTTTAATAATAATTAACTACTATAACTAAATTAATATTCATCTTAATAAATTTTAAAACAATTAAATAATAATTTTACTTCTAAAACATTCTTTTAAACACTTTTAAATTTTCTAATTAATACTTTAAAATCTTTCCTTTTTAAAATAACTTAACTTCCTAGAAAAATACATTTTCAACCCCAATATAGCCAGTCTAATTATTTATAAATCCCTCTCGTTTTATTCCTAATTTGATTTACGTTCTAATTCCATGAATTTCCTTTTTCACATTTCTAAAAATAAATTTACTGTTTATTTTTAAACCGATTTACCCATCTTCTTATAAATTCGCATCATGAATTTATAATTTTTAAATTATCCACCAATAACTACTTCACCTTATTTTACAAACTTCATTTATAAATTCTATAGTCTCATCTCCCTTTATCACTGTTTTCACAGCACTTAATCAATTTTAAATCGATTTTCTAAATTATTTTCTATTTTAAAATTAATTTCTTAGTTAACCCAAACTTATTCCAAAATCCACTAAATCCAGATTCGCTTCCTTTTTATGATTTAAAATCTTATTTAAATCTGAAACATCAATTTCATATTTTATTTTCAATATTCCCCTTTTATTTTTCCCAAACTATTTAAGTCTTAAATTTAAAAATACATTCTTTTATACTTAGAATAGTATCGCTTAAGTTCTGATTTTAAAAAAACCCTTTTATTCACATTTATTCAAAAATATCTAGTTTTCCATATTCCGGGATTATTATATAGGATTTTGAAATCAAACTATTTATTTTTCCAAAATTCATTATCTTTAATTTATCCAACTTCACTATAAATACTTTATTGTAAAATTCCCTTTTTATTTCCCTTTAAAAATTTAATATTCATATTTATGGGATTTTAAAATGCCAAAATATATCCAGCAATACCATGGCATCCAATAAATTCAATTTCCGATATATTCTATTACGGATTATTCAAATAAATCATATCATTGAATATAAAAATAATTTCAACATTTTGGAGGAATTCAGTTGGATCCCTCCTACTTATTTCCTTGCATCCACAGATGTTAATACAATATAAAAATACCAATCCCACTTCGAGCGGGATATCGCAGTATGTAGGGTCATCCGCTGTTATGCAGAGCGCATAGGATCTCATCTGCTATATATATGCGGGAATCAATCACTCCAATATCTATATACTACTATATATAATATCACATCCAACTGATAAAAAAATTCAACAATCAATTAATAATTAATTTTAACTACTTAAAATAAATTGCAGTATTCCAAATTTGAGTGAGATTAACTCACCTTGATTTTCTGTCGCGTTCCATTTTCAATTGAATCCGGACGTGTTTTAAATTATCTTAATTTGTCAGAATCTCCAATTTTGGCCAAACAAGTTTCATTTCGAAGCTCTCTTTATCACGATTGCTATGCAAAAAGTTTCATACAAAACGGACCTCGTATGCATGAGATATAAATTTTTATATAAGTTCATTGCTTTTTAAATTAAAATACAAATTCATTTTTTTTAAAAGAAGAACCCATACCCATGGTAGCAAGACTCGGCCCAACAAGCTTTCCCTTTCCCTTACTTTCTTCTCCAATTCCACTTAAACTCCAAGAAACCCACGCACAGACAAGGACGTGCACACGATATCATTGACACACCCAGATCACTCGCCTCCGGCCAAACCGCCATCGCCAAACTACTCGCCACCCTCCCACGACCCTGCCAACACCTTCGTTTTCCATGCATTAGCCTAAATCGAATCGTGACATCGCCGACCTCGTCATTTACTGTGCAAAATCACACTCCATAATACGCCACCAGACCACCCAATTCTTCGACCACATGTGCGTCTTCGCCTCACGATCTAAATTCTGGCCTCCATTTCACTTATCGCCGCCCTAAAACCCAAGAACAAGGAACGCTATCTGAGAACTGTGAAGACCGAGCAGCCTCAAGCAATGTCGCACTTAACATAACACATACCAGATCAATGCTCAGAGAAAAATAGGAATTTTAAAATTAGTTTCAAAATTTTTCGTTGAGTAGATTTAGAGCATTCGATTTTTAAAGACTGATTTTTTTTCCTTTTCTGAGTTCGGCCTATAAAAAGAGAGGGAGGAAACGTGTTTGAAATGCTTGTGTGTTAGAATGGGTATAATATTGTGATTTGCAAAGGGAAAAAAGAGTTGATGTGAATAGATTTATCAAATCAATTTTATATATATTATTTAAAATTTTAAATCGTCTTGAATCCGCAGCTTAAAATTTTGACCTCCTATCGAGGCATGCTGCTATACGTTTATAATATTATACCCCTATTCCGAACGTAATAGAAAAGGTTTCAAGCCCTAATTCGATTGTATGGAGAAGAAAGCTTTTTGGACTCAATTATTATATTAAATTTTCGATATGTATTCCAGCGCGTTTACATAACGCACGACCAAATGATAACTCCAAAAGATATGAAATTTAAAATTCGATAATAATACAATGTTACGGATCCAATAGAATTGGTTTCGTTGAAACCCGAGACTGTACCTCAGAAAACTATTTTTAAATTTTAATTTAAACGAAATATTTTTAAAACTGAACAAATCACCTTTAAATTCAAATTTGAAACTTTTATTATTTTTAGAATTATCGATATAAATTTTATAAATCTTTAAATTATTTTTAGCAAGCTTAAAACTCCAGATTCAACAATTCACCCAATTTCCAATTATTTAATTCAACAATTAAATTGTCCAATAAATAGTTATATTTGAAATTCAAGTTAAAAATTAAATTTTAAATATTTAAAGTCAATTAAATATCCCAATTTCAAATATCCATAATTTCGAGTCGTTACACCCCTACTATTAGCATTGCACTTATATCTTGACTGAAGATTTAGATGGATTTTGTATTTAGGGGAAGAGCCGTAATTTCTTTCGTTCATTTAGGAATAATGAATATGTATCAAAATGAAAAGAATGGTTTTTAGAGAAGGGTATATTATGGGGTTTTTATCTCATTTAATTAAGCATGAGTTGGGTACTTATCTAGGCCCAATAAACTTAAGTGCAAATATCACCATTATTTGCTTCTCATTTAAAGAAAAAGAATCTCATCTTATAAATGAAAACTCCCTACCCAAAACCATACTATAGAAAAATAACATAATACATTTCTATATATATCCTTTTTAATAATGGATTTATTTATAAATTTCCCAAAAGTATAAATTAGAGTTTTCTTAATACATCCTTTCCGATTTAAAATTATTCTACACTTATTCAATAAGACCCAGGAGCCTGGGTTGTTATAAGAAATGTTAGCCGATGTGTTTAGACAAGTCATTGTAGTAGGCGTTCTTAGTGGTTATATTAAGTTGATAGTTATGTCAACAATACATTGCTGTTAGTTTATCTTTTACATACAAATTATAACATGAAGTAATGTGTAGGAAATTGGGACATGAACAAATGCACCTCTTTTGTTTATAATATATGTTTTGGATTATATAATCTACATCATGTTTTTAAGCATAATTTATTGGATTTTTTTTAAAATATTGCTATGGATTTATATTAAGAGTTTGAATTTTGTTTCACTATGTTGCTTTCTCCACATCAATTGAAGTTCCACCTTTAATCGGCTGTAAATTGGATTAATTTTCAACAATTTCATACTTCTGATCATAACTCCAATATCCAATTCGTTGATTAACAGTAATAATTTTCATTACATCAATTTGTTTTTAAACATAGAAAATATAATATGTTGTTTGATATCTACATACTGAATGTTCTTTTTGTTGTGTAAGCTAATTGGTTATTATGGGTTGAAGTCCATCAATGTTCTATGATTGTTGTTGTGTTTAACATTTTATTAATTTTTGAATTAAAATTTGATTTTACATTAACATGCATACTGTTTGAACCTTTCGCGCAAGGCATGTACTTTGAGATCAGTTACACTAGAAGAAACCAAATTATATTTGAACAACATTTTTTTATTTTTTCATTACATAAACATAAATGTGGGATAACCTTATTATATTAAGAAAAAAATAACGATGGTACGTCATACTGCAAATGAAATTCTTAATGATTTTACAATTTATTGGTCCTTGGGTCTTCTATCATCGATAATGCATTTTGGAATATGTTAAGTAGTGATACAATATGTAGTTATTCTTATGTAGCTTGCAAAATTGTATTACATATTAATATAAAAGAGTAGTTCTGAATAATTTCTCACTATAAAGCACTTAATTTAAAGTACAAATTTGTTATATTATGCCCATTTGCATATATACTGACTATTTTGAAGATGTTATTATTATCGTTTAGTTAATATACAAAATTTATTGTATTTTGTGTATTTTTTACATGCGAAGTATGTATGCAACAAATTCAACTTTTATCCTTTTTTGGATTACAAGATCTAGTAATGTGTAGGTATTTGTGACGTGCTTAGTTGTTTCTCTTCGACTAATAATATATCTTTCATATTGATTTATCCACTTCATGCATTTACACATAATTTAATGAATTTTTTTCTTAAAATAATGCTTATATTTACGTCAAGAGTTCAAATTTTGACTCACGGTGCTACTTTTTCCACATCACCTTAAATACTATCTTTACTTGGCTGAAATGTATTTGATAGATTTTCTAAAATTTCATATTTCTGATATTAACACAATTATGCAAACAATCATATTTCATGAGTTATTTTCCTACCTAGAATAGGCACCCATCCTCCTAATCAAGGCATTAGGCACAGCCTTTTCCAAAGTTAACAACATTGATTTATAAAAACTATTTACAATTCCCATTTATTTTAGAAGTTAACATAACTAGAATTTGGAATCATCTCAAGTAGGCGTTCTATGTCTATGTGGTATATTTATGTGGATATGTAACTAGAATGGTACTTTATTTTTAAAGCAATGAGACGGAAGAATTATAGATCAACAAAGCTGCTATGTTTGCTTAAGAATGTTTTATACTATCTTTGGAGGGAGAGAAACAATAGGGTGTTTAGTGCAAAAATGGTGGCTAAACATGTACTAGTTCTCCTTATCTCCAAAAAATAAAATCTTTAAAATTTACGATTATGTCATATGGATGAATTGTGATCTGCCTAGTAACTTGCTTGGTGACTTTTGGTTGATATTTCAGACCCTACTTGCTGTCTGGTGCTGATTTCTTCAGGCCATCTATATGGTAGATTGCTTGGAGCTATTTCTTTGATTGGAGGCTTGCTTGGAGCTCTTGGTCTCTTTGCTTTGGGTCATTAGTGTTATTTGTATCATCATTCTTGGAACTGTTTTATGGCTATTTCATTGTTTTCTTTCCTATGTTCTCTCTGTAACTCTTCATTTATACTTGTAATATTTACATGTTATAAATAAAGACAGGGGCCCTTTTAACTCGGCTGGCTTTGCCAAAATGAGTGCTATATATAAAGAGAACATGATGTTGTATTTTATTTTTTGAACTTTGTAGTTAATTTCATAATTGAAGTTTAATCAATCATTGCATTAGTATAAAGGAAATAAGTTTGATAAAGCTTTAATCAATCATTGCATTAGTATAAAGGAAATAAGTGTGATAAAGCTAAACATAATACAACAACTAATTTATTTATTTTTTGTATTATAATACTTCGCTAAATTAAATTCCATTAGCAATAATTTACTACTCTAATGATAAATAATGTCAACCCCGGTAATAAAAAAAGATTAAAATAACTTATATATCAAACACTCCTTCATAGCAAAGATGGCTAATATTTAACATTTTTTAACTTGGTTAAATTTGATTAGACAAGCTTTGACCAATAATTTATTATAGTCTTGTATAAAAAAATATTACTACCATTTAGTTATAATTCTGGCTATGGCTATTAGCTAATGATTTATCATAGATGTTAAACCATGAAAAAGAAATTTCTTTTCACTATCTAGTGAAAACAGGAAGAAAAATAGCAAATATGATGACTACAATTGAAATTGAGACTGGAGAAAGAAATAGGGAAAGTAGCAAATTTTACCTCTTAGGATTTCTTAAGTTTGTTAAGTCTTTCCTCCTTTTTCTTTGTATTTTTGCTCTTTCCATGTCTATTTTTATTCAATATTGCTTAGATTTTGGTTCGGTATGCTCAGATTTTGACTTTTCTTTCATTTGACTTTCTGGCTTTTTAAGGAAATTTAAACCTTGTAAATTGATTCTATCTTGTTATATGAAGTTGAAAAGCTTGTAAAAAAAAATCTTGCTATCATAGTGCATTTCAAATTATTGCAAATTTAATCTTATTTTCCTCAACTACATAATGATATATTATTCGTATAATTGAAAATTTTCTTTAGGAAATCAATGGAAGATTGTTTTATTAAAGATTGCTTTGGAACATTGAAGAGCATGTTAGATCACTTTGGTTGGGCGCTTTTGCAATGGATGACATATTAATAAGAGATAGTTAGTTGATGTATAAATTTATTTTTTATTTTTACATAGATTTGACTCTGTTAGTATTTATTGTTATTGTTGGACATGATGATATAAATATCAGTGTAAGGTTTTTAATAAACGTATGCCCTTATTTTCAATTTGATATGGGTTTTCATGTTCTATAATCAAGTGCTTGATATCCTTTAGAGCATTTACTATTTTATTTTTTTAGCCATTCTCTATTCTAAACAACTTAGAATAGTTCTTTAACATAACCTTTTGCTATCATGGAAGTTGCATTTTAAGGATATTTTTGTACATATTGTAATAGTAGTAAGTGATCAACTTCATTATTTTATCGATTTTTGATCGACACCAAAGTATTAGATTTTTTTTGGTTTAGTGCAATGAATAATGAGAGGGTAGATTAAATATTTCTTTATTTTTAAGAAAATATAGATATGATATTTAGTAATATAGTTTTAGGCTACAAATTAGTATGATGTATTTAATAAGTTAAATATATAGGACAATTACACTGTGTTGCCAATAACATTGATGTTGAGCATTTTAAACGATGGTGGATGTGTCATGGATATTTATTAGTGATAATATAAAAGCTGATATTTAGAAATATTTTAATTGCAAAAGGAAATATCACAAACGGAAAACTACTTGCAGCGTAAATTTAATGTTGTTGATTTTAGTTAGTTTTTGTAAGGACCCGTAAATTTTAATAGTTTTAACAATATATTTAACTGAATTTGGTGAAATTTTTAATAATAAAATTTGGAAATAAAAATTTAATATTTGGAATACGTCATTTTAAACATAGTAAATGGTAAATTTTTAATTAATAATATAGAAGTTTATTTTCTAGTGTAATTTTATTTAAATTTAAATCAGTCAAAATTGATGATAATAAAATGTTTTCCAAATTTGGGTCCGTTTATCTTATTATCGGCATTTTAGCAGCATTTCCTGTATCAATTATTGACTTTTGATAGGATGATTGTACCATCGATATCTGTATACCGTTTATTCGTCTCACCGCGTTGATCTCCGCAGTATATTCATTTTTGTATCTCAGAGTCTGGATGCGGCGATGTACGTAGGACGATTATTCACGTCGGTACCCATTTTGGAAACTTTTGGTGTTCCCTACCCTTTCATTATCCACCGTTAGCCTGTTGATATTAATATGTTCTAAAATTCAACTATGACTTTTCATCTTTTTTCGGTTTCAACTTAAATTTATGATTCATCCATTTCAATTTGTATTATGCTCAGTTTTCTTCCAAAATATATAATTATTTATATTATTCATGTTTGTGTATTGCCGAAACCTATCCATTTTTATACCCTTCCTCTTCCTTCGAATCCCCTCCCCAGATCCATCACGCAAGCTTCACCAATAACCGAACCTTCCTCCATCAATCTTTTACCGAAGCTATCCCTAGCACAGCCGGGCACACCTTCTGATTCACCACCCGGACGCCATGACTCATTCTTTTCCCCACGTTCCCCGACCCCACAACCAAAGTGTGCATGCAACGCACCCAATGAGACCTTGCACCATCTCATCTCAGCATCTTTCCTCCTCACTGCCACCACCAGCTTGTGCCACAGCCCCCTCTACATTCAGGCCCGACCACCTTTTAGCTCGCCTTGAAGCATGCTTAGCCCATGACTTGATCTCCACCTCTAGCTTAGGCTACCTGCTCCTCTTTTCCGTTCTTGTTCCACCTTCTCTTTGCTTTCCAGGCATCCCTTGTTCTTTGAATATATATATATATATATATATATATATATATATATTTCATAGATCTATTTGGTTTTGTGTTCCAACTACTTATATAAAGCTGTATGGATACTTTTACCTACGCCTGTTATCAATTTGCTTGTTTATATATATATATATATATATATATATTCATATTGGTATGTATAGTATTGCATCATATTTGTTGGTATAAGTTATATATATGATATATAATGTTCATATATATACATTAGTTTATATATATGGTCCGTTGAGTTTTAAATTTATAAGCATATATATCTATATTTTTGCTGCTGTCATATATGTTAGCTTTTACAGTGTATAAGTTATATATTTTTGACAACTTACATAAATTTACAAATGTTAGTTATAAATGTTGTATAAAGCAAGTTTACATATATATGATTTAATAAATAGTACCTTAAAGTATTAATTTTTGATCTATATCAATATGTGTAAGTTATATAGGGTTGCATGATATGTTAGTCATTAAATAGAAGTTAAGCATATGTTCTGTTTTATATATGTATAGATTTATGTAAAATATATTATACTATATGTCAGTTTTATAAGTATGGGTTAATTTGTAAATATCTTGTAAACAGGTATTTTATACAATATATATATATATATATATATATATATATATATATATATTGTTTGATAAATATTGTGTTAAGTATGGTTTTAAAAATATGATGTATATACATTGCTTATATATATATGCATATGGTTGTTTTGCTTTTTCTGTTTGCATGACTGAAAGTAAAGGTTTATATATGTAGGTATATAGGTATGTTTAAGGCATATGTATAATATGGTTTATTTGTATGTTAATATTTTAAGGTAAATATGCAATTTGATAAACAAAGGAAATATATTTACTTCGATATGAGTGTATATATGTTTATATATTTGTTTATGTATTGATAAGTTATACATCATATTATATTTTAATTTTATATATGTGTATTGTTGATTTCAAAGTATATATATAGTCTATATAAGAACTGTTGTATGAAATGTATAATCGGTTGTATTGAAAATATATTTTTCAAGGCTTTATATGTAGGTTAGTTTAATAATATGTTAGTTTTTGTATATTATAATATAGAAATTCACATCAATTCTTGTAATAAATGGTGATTTTAAATACAATATGTACATAGGTATATATAGGCTTGGTTGCAAAAACATGTAGAGATTTTATTTATATTTATATTTATATTTAATATAGATTTGAAAATAATTATATATAAGCATGTATTTTATTTTAACTATATGTTTTAATTTGATTTTTGAAAATTTATATACTTGTAATATATCTTGTTCATCGATCTTGTGCTATCTTGACTTACATTACTACATCGAATCTATCGTAGTGATTCCTAACTTGTTATGTCCCTCTAGTTAGTATTTGTATCCGTGTACGTGTCTGTATCATCTTCTTGTCCCTCTAGCCTTGAAAGGTGGGCAATCACTCACAATTAACGTTCTTGTATTTATTAAATTTGATTTCAATTGAAACGACAATTGAAATATGTCGTTATTAGTTATTTACATTGCTATATATATGTTATTATATGTATCTGTTCACATGTGACATCTGACACAATTATCTGTTATTTATATTGATGATATATGCCTATTATATTATTATTATATCTGTTATCACTCCGTAATTTCCCTATTAATATAGAATTCTTGATGGGTTGAAATGATACATACCCGAACGATCTGTAGAATAGGAGAAAATCGTTATAGGTTGAAATGATAAACCCAAGCGATTTTCATTTGGATTGAATTTGGGATTGCGGGTTGAAAAGATGTATACCCGTATATATGTTTAAATTGCGGACTGAAACTATATATATATATCCGTATCACTTGACCATATGATAGAAAATTATATACAGACACCATTGGTGTGTGTGTATATATTGAAATGGTTTCTATGGTTTCGGAAAGAAATATATGGTTTATAAATATTGATTTCAAGATATTGTACACAAACGTATTTTATAAATTTTGAATTCTTGATTTTAAAATTATATGTTTTTAAAATTTTAAAATTATAAGCTGGTTTTGGAATTATAAATTTTAAGAATTTACTTATAATTTTACTATTTTAAAATATATATAAATTAGTTTTATTACAAAATAAGTTTGATAATAAGGTTTAATTTAATAAAGTTTGATTTAATATATATATATATATATATAATATGTTTAAGTATTTTTTTTAAAATTATATTTCAAATATAGAATTTATAGTAATTTTTAATAAATTAAGGTTGGGAAGTTAGATTTGAAATTGATTTGAAATGGTATTTAATTAAGAATTTTTTTAATTTAATCATTTTGAAATTTATTGAATTTGAGATTTTATAGCATATGATTTTATAACATGATTTTGGTTTAAGGTGATCTAAATGAATATTTCCAGTTTAAATAAATTGAAGGGAACATTTAGTCTATTTGTAATTTGGGGTTTTATTTAATGTTATTGGATTTATTAAGTGAATGTTTCAAAACTAAATAATAATGAAGTTAAATTAAGATATATATGAAACAGGAAAATAGACGCAAGGAAGAAGCTGCGAAAAAATTTAGTCTCAGGGATAGCAAGTTTGCTTTTTAGTCTGAAGGACATTTGTTAGTGTAAACAGAAAATGATAGTTACAACTATCATTCTGTGATGTACACTAAAAAGTGTCCTTCAGCCTAAAAAAAACTTCTTGTCCCTAGAACTAAATTTTTTTACAACTTTTTCCTTATGCCTAAAATCCCCTATATGAAATTATCAAATTTAGTTTTTAAATTGTGGAATATATAAAGCTTTTAAATATATTGAAATTGAAATGGTTTAGTTTGTGGTCCAAATCTGTATTTGAAATCGATAAAATTTGAAATGGTTTATTAAGGAACTGAATTGAAATGAAATTAATGAATTAAGATTGAATTAAAGTTGAATTTTTGAATTTGAGTTGATTTGAATCGGTTTGTGAGATTTGAATCGATTTGTGAGATTTGAAGAAACTATTTTATTATATAAAGTATTTTTAAAATTATATTTAAACTATTTACATATTTTAATATAAATTATTTTGATATAAACTATTTTAAGATAAACCATTTTAATATAAACTATTTTTAATATACTAACTATTTTATTATAAACTTATAACTATTTTTATATAAACTATTTTATTTTGTAAACTATTTCATTTTATATCCTATTATTAATATCTAAACTATTTAAAGGAAAATGTTATGATTTAAAAATGTGATGATTTCCAAAGTGCCATGATTTCAAATTGTTATGATTTCCACAGCATTATAATTTCAAGTGTTTTGGTTTCGAAAGCGTTACAACTTTGAAAGTACTATGATTTTGGAAGTGAATATATTTGAAATGGAAATGATATCGTATCGATTTGGTTTTGAAATGGAAATGATATCGTATTGATGTGGTTTTGAATGATATGATATTTTGGTTTTGTAGTATAAACTATTTTGAAATAATCGCGGTGTTATAATAACGATTGGTTGTTAAAGAGGCCAGGATTAGATACTGTCATACTCTCTGCCATTACCAAAAACCACATTAACAACCGTGTACGCGATGGAGATTCAAGAATGAAGTAGGATGTTATAGTGACGGTTCTATGTGGTATTTACGTGATCCTGACTCCCATGAGTCAGCTTGATGCGGCTAAAACAGGAGCCATGCTGGGCCAAGTGAGGTCATTCCTCCGATCGGACACATTTCTTCGATACCATTCTATTGCTTTTGTGATTTGATTGGGTGCACCTTTGATTTGGAAGTGTGTCACCGGGTGGGCGATAGTAGCTGCTATGTGTTACCACCAGTTTGGATCCGCAAACGGTATATCTACCCTGGCATTGCCTCGGGTGCCTTGTCGCATGCCCTATCGCGCCTTCTACGAGTTTGTTTCGTACCATACCTTTGGAGTGCCATCTGATAGCCCTCCAGTTTATGGGGGGAATTATGATACTGTATAGACTATGAGAATATATAAAATGTGTTTAAGGGGGATATGGGTAACGCCCTAACGCTATTTTAATAGTTTACTTTACTATAGACATTATTATAGTTACTGTATTTCAGTTGACATTTCACTTGAGTGTAATTTATTAATATAAGAATATTAATCCTGACATGAGTGTTTTGTGTTTTTATTTACGCTCAGGTCAGACTAAGTGTCATAGCATTTGAGACTTACCTTTGGAGTTTCACTTGGAGATCCATCTATCTGTTCAGCTTGCAGTTATTCAGTTATCTCCAGTGATATATTCAGATTTGACTTTTGTATTAATACTATATGTATTTGAGATTTCTGTTGTATCTTCTATTAACTCTATTATATATATAGTAGCTTCATGAACTACTATTCTTTTGTTTTAGCTGCTTATTATTATATTACTCTATGTCTGTGATTCTGTGATTTATTTACTGTATATGCTGAGTTTTGCCAAATATAAGTTAACAATCTGATATTTTGAGCAATTCAAGTCCGAATGTACGGCTGCGAATAGTTGAAAATATGGGTCGTTACAGTTGGTATCAGAGCTTTGGTTTTAGGAAAAACTTAGCATATAGAGTAGGTTTAAATGCAGAATTACCTTCGTTCGAGCTTGAATCTCTTTCTCTTTGACTCGTTTCATTTGAACTTTGGAATGTTCCCCTCGGTTCCAAAAACCATTCCTGTCTCTCCTTATTCATGTCTTCTTAATTCTGAAGCATCCCATAGCTCCACCATATAATTTGTAATGGGGTGAAACTCCTTTACAATAGGCTTTGATTCACTGAAGATTTCTGTATCATCGGTTTAGATGTTGCTATCTCTTGTTATACACTAATAATTTTCTTGTGATCGGATATCGACTGCCTCAGAATTTTGCATCTTGTTCTGGATGTCATGGTTGACCCGGTTAAGGTTGCTCGTGATTTATATAAGTCCATCCATCTTTCTATTTTGTAATTTAATCATCTTATATTCGTTTCGAGCCTATCTTCTAGTTAGAATTCTTTTGATTAGGGTCCCTCTAATTTGAATCTCTATCCTTGTTTTGGAATGCATTCTTGAATAATCGAGTGAGGGAGTGTATTTGTAATTAATATAAAAAATATTTTATAGTATGTTGTTCAGTTGTTCATGTTGATTTGGGTTTTCGATCGATTTGTCTGATTAATGCTATCAACAGGAATTCCAAAACACTTGAACAGAACAAACTGACATAATATTGTTTTCAAATTTGGTAAATGAAATAAATTTTGTACGATTATATTAAATATATAAGTATAAATTTTATGAAATTTAATAGTTAAATAGATTGGTTATTGAAATAATAATATGTGATTCTCATTTATGGTTTTGTAAACCATTGACTAAATGAATTTATAAAACATGGTTTATAAATTGATTTGGAATTTTAAAATTAGGAATTTGAGAATTCAATTTCTGGTATTTTAGAAAATTTGGCTTTAAATTTTGGAGTATATTATCTAAAAGTATATTTTGAATAGAAATCGTTTGCAAAGAATTTTAAAGTTTAAACCAGTACTCTCTTCTTTTGTCACTAGAAAATAATTTCGATGATGACTACAGCACCATCGACATTCATTTTTGAGTCTTGAAGTGGAGAAACTACGTAGCAGCTTTGCTACACTTTTAGACAATGAATTTTGTTTGAATTTCTTGTGTGTAAATTGATTTATAAAATATATGTATATATAATTATTTCAAAATAGTTCGAAGTGAAACCGAAAATTTGGATCTTAAGTTTTATATTAAGTAATGGTTTCAATTACTGAAATAAAGTGAAATTTTGAATAAGTGGACCGTCCAAAATGATAAATGAAATTTAACCAACTTGAAATAGTTGAATTTGAATAAAAAACTATTTGTATAATACTAAATTGCATTCTAATATATAACTTGCCTAAATATTCAAAAAGTTAATATGTTAGGATATAATTGAAGGTTATACAAGAAGAAAACTTGAGTAATAAAATGTTCAAACTAAAATCTGGCTTAATATTAATGTTGTAAATAAAAGAAAATTTGTATAGTGTTTAATTACACTCAGAAACCTTAGTATAACTTACCTAGAAATAGTTAAATGTGAATAGGTAATTGAATACAACATAAATGATAGTGATAGGATATCAAAAATGACATTTTGTTAAGGGAATCTACTGATAATAAATTGGATAATAAATTGAACAATAAAAAGGGAAATTTATTTTTTGAATAATATAAGGTTATAATAAATGTTTATACACGTAATATATGTTGCAAAATATATATTAAGTGAAATAAATTAAATAAACAAAAGAGAAGACTATTTAAGCAGACAAATATGAACCTAAGGATAGTGAACTCGAATTTTAGTAGAATCAACTTAGCTGAAGATAAATGGATAAAAATAAACGAGTTAATTCAAAAAAGAATTTGTGTGAAAGAAATGTTGATAAAATGAAAGAGAATCAATTTTAAATTGAATGACTATTTATTAGTTGAATAAAATGGATTAAAACAAATTGTTGAATATTAACTTATTTTTGAATACTTGAAGTTGAATGTTGAGATGGAATTAACTATGCTTGATCAATAGATCTAATAGATGAGTAAAATTTAACAAGTTTTGTTGTGAATTTTTTTGCAATAAATGTAAATAAATTTGAAACAAATCAATTAATTGTTGTATTTGGTATCTCAATCTATTTTCTCTTTTGGTTGTTTCTATTCGCCTACCTCATTCCTTTTGGGGATAAAAAATTTTAAGTCGAGGAGAATGTAATGACCCATAAATTTTACTAGTTTTAATAATATATTTGTGACGACCTAGATTTCTAATGGTTGTTAATTGGTAATTAACTGAATTAAATCATTGAAATATTAGTTTTGATTAGTCGGGCAAATAAAATTCTGATAATTAAAATATCGGATTATATATATTAATTGATTTAAAACCTATAATAAATATTGAATTATAGAGTTTCGTAATATATATATATATATATATATATATATATATATATATATATATATATATATATGATGAATCCTTTAGAAAATAAATTCTATATATATGTACACTCCACTATTTATATATATATAGATCTATACAAGTTTTATGGCATTGGATAGTATATATAAGAGTGTATATATATGTGTGTGTGTACACATATACTCATATGAGGTAATATACATGGAAAGTTTGTATAAATGTGGATATATGTATATATATACATATAATGGCAGAGTATACATAAGCAATGTATGTTAAAGTATGTGTAAGAGTGTGTATATGATATGTAAGTAAATAAGTAGACATATAGATATATGCAGCTATATACATGTATGCATGGGAAACATGTAAGAGATGAAAGATATATGTACACATATATGAAAAGAACATTGTATAAATGCACATCAAATCAGAGCATACAAAACATAAAATCAATTCATATATTTTCAAATTAAAAAAAAGCCTGTACAAATGTTTAGCCTATCTATATGTACTGCCTACTCTCGTCTTCTATAACATCATCAAGCTAGTTCACTTGTTTATACTCGTACAAGAGAAAAATGTAACAAAGAGCTGCATTTAAAATATAATTTAAAATAAGTAATAGTACATGGTTCGAGTATGGTCGAGATTCGGCTACCTAAATTTTCAAAATGGATCATATGGCCAAAATTACTGTTATATAATATGATTTTTAAGACGAGTTTGGAAATTTTTAGACGTGTGCAAGAGGAGAATTGGGGAGGAAACCAGATTTAGGGGAAAGGTCAAATCCTGGCATCGAGATGATTTCACCCCTCAGCGTTTGATGAGGAGGAAGATTGGACGATGTTGCATCCACGAAAAATCATGCGATGATTTCTACTTGCATAAGTGGGTCGTTCGAACTCAATCTAGGTTTTTGGGGGAGTTTTCTACAGAGGCAGAGTTGGTCGAACTGCACTTGGATGGTGGCGTCGGACAGGACCATGAGTTTCCTGGTGATAGAGTACGACATGGCGGTCATGTTGGTATGGGTAGCAGCGTCTCTGGTCAATGGAGGTGAGGGGACAAGTGGATTGACGAAGTCTAATATGCAGCGTGGTATGGGTTCCAGGTTCATTTTAGGTCATCGGGTCAAATTTGGATCGGGGTAGGGAGAAGCCCTGGTGGTGGTGTAATGTGGCGAGGCGGGGAAAATGGACTTGCGGGCGTTGTTGGTTGATCAGTCGGCGATGGAAGGCGGGTGTGCATGTGCGCATGTGTTCGCGCACAACACTGTTCATTATTAGAATAGGAGAGTAGAGAAAGTAGAGGAGGATTGGGCTGGAAATAAAGTAATGGGCCAGAGAAAATAAGAAGAAAGGATCAAGGGAATGTGAATAAAAGAAAAGGAAAAGAGAAAATAAAGGAAAAAGGAAAATAAGTAAGAAAAAAAATAAAAGGAAAGGAAAGGGAAAAAGAAAAGAAATAGGAAGGAAGGGAAAAATAAAGAACTAGAAAGGGAAAACAAAAGGGAAAGAAGAAGAAAAAAAGAAGAAATAAGGAATAAATTTATATACATACAAGTAATAAGTTATATATTCTTCTCTTAACTAAAATCATTTTATTTTATTTTAAACCTGTAATTTAAAATTTTACAATATTTATAAAGATAATTAATTCATTAATTGACTTAAACACTTAATAATATTTTATAATTCAGTAGTTAATAAATTGTTTAAATTGTAATTAATTGGGCCAAAAATATGAGTGCAATCGATTAAGTAAAGTAAAAATAATCCTAAGGGGTAAATCATTTGGATATTGGTTATTGATAAGTTAAATCTATACTTTGGCTTAATTACATTGAATATTTACCCTCGAATTACTTTTATCTGCGCCAATAAATGGTCAGAAAAATTAAAGTAATTGGATTAAAGTAATAATACGTTTTATTTGAAGTAAAGATCTGAAATAAATACCTATATTTAAATAGTGTCACCCTATACAATAAACTGATTATTTTAGACAATTTACTTTTTAAATTTATCATTTGGATTCGAAGGAACCAGGATCGGATACCAACATTATCCGAAATCACTTCGATTTTTGAACTACTACAAATTTCTACGGGTTGGTTTGTAGTCGAATAGGCTGGGATTGAATAAAATTAAGTAAAATCTGACCATTTAAAATAAGTAACGGTACCCAGATATTAATGGATTTGCGTAATAAGGGATTGCTATAGTAAGATAAAAATTGGTAGTGATGTACGAGTTACCTGGGTTTTTCATGCTTTATAATTTCAATTTGAGTTGGTTTTACTCACGCTGGTTTCCAACTTGAATCGGGTGTTACTTTATTGTAATGCTCGGGTCAGACCGAGTATTACAGATTTAAAGTTAGGACGTTCTGGAGCTAAGGAGACGAGCTAGATGGCAGAGACGTATTGATTATTTCCGCTATGTACCATAGACCGTATAGTCAATGTTTAGGGACAAGTTATTATAACTGTCCAGATGTATTTGTTGATGGTTATACTCTGATATCTTGTATATATTGACAGTACAGCTTTTTTTGTATAAATATTGTTATTTCATATTATATTTTGTTCCGCTGCGTTTGTGAGATTATGTGCTGTTGTTTTCTGTTTCTTTTTCTACCTCCTTTTCTTCTTAACCCTAATAGTCTAGGATTTTCGGCACTCAATTGCTCGGCACTCTATACAGTGAACGTATTAGTGTCGATTTCCAGGTTAAAAAATCCTCAGGCCATTAGATTTGGTATTAGAGCCGAAGGTTAAGCGAGAACCTTGACTCTGGTGGGGATTACTTATTAGAGATATGGTCAGTAGTACCCTAGGATGAGTTGAGAGTATTATATGAGGGTGTACTTTTTATTTTCTTATATAACGGTTTTAAAAAGGGTTTTAAAATTGATTTGTATATAAGCTTATATTTTGATATATAAAGCAATAATTTTTCTAATTATTATAGTATATTAAGGGAATTGGTTGTTGTTATTAAAATTAAATGAGATCAAAGTAAAACACAAGTATAACCAGACAGAAACTTAGGCAAGAATGAATCATACAAGTATGTTAAGCTAGAAATGGATTCAAACCAAAAATTAAAATCCTGACAATTTATAGAAATGTTTTTCAAAAATGTATTAAAATGAAATAAATTTACCCCGATTATATTTTTCCAATAAATTAGGATGGAATATATGGTTTGTTGGGTTTCAGATATGATAATCTTGGTTGTTATGTCTAAATAAAGGGATGTTTATTTTTAGAATAAACAATGATAAAGCAAAATGAAATTTTTTTAGGGAAGTAAAAATTTATATAAGTATGACTTATGAATTAAAATAGATTTATATTGTGAAGTTTTAAATCTCGACCCGGACAAATTCGGAATTGTTTCAAAGTGCTAAAAGAAATAATAAATAATGTTATTCAGAATATCTTTGAATGTAGGAATCTTGTCTTAAAACAAGAATTGTTTAAAATCCCTAAGGAAAATTTTTTGAATAGAAATTCTAGAATGGTTTAAAATTTAAAAGTATGACTTGATGAAATAAATATGTATATATATGTGGATATACATAATATCAAAAGTTGACCTGAGATAAACACTAAGTGTTGAATTCTAAATTCCCCTGAAATGAGAGTATAACCCAAAGAAAAATAAGTTTTTGAACTTATAAGTGGGAAGGGATATTAATAAGAATTTAAATTTAGGACGGGAAATTTAAATTGAGTGGGCCTAAATGGATTAAATGAATTGAGATTTAACTTAGGGAAGGTTAAATAAGTTTGGACCTGTAATCTGAAATAGGAAAATTTCAAGATGAAATTAAGATTTAACTTAGGAAAGTTAAATGGGTTAAATTGAAAAGGGAGTTATTTATGGTCTCAAAACAGGTTTCAAATTCTGGAAATGTGTGATGGATGCTATTGATTGGTGCTTTAGACAATTTGGATGTTTATTTACTTTGACATATCCTGCTATCATCCTGTTTTTTATTGACAGTATATATAAAACTGTAAATGAACTATTTTGACAATTTAAGAAGTGGATTGAAATGATATATATCCATTACTGAAATTAAATGGAAATAAAACTTTATTTTGAATTTATTTAAATGATTTTGGTTCTTTGAACTAAAATTGAATTTATAGGAATGGGATCATTTTGGACTTAAGTTCGAAATGTTAGAAATGAATTTTCCAACCGGGATTGTTTAAAGGAAGTGGGGTTTAAAAATTCATAATATAATTGGGAAATGAATTGAATTCTGAAATAGATTTGTTTAAAAAGATCTGAACTTGCAAATAAGTTTAAGTAAAGATAATTTAAACGCATATTAGAAATTTGGACTCAGAATTGAATTGTTTAAAGACTTGGGATGTTAAATTAAATATTAAAGGTTAATTTGATTTAAGTACTTAAATCAGCATTCTGGAAACCGAACCCAAATTTACATAGTTAAAATAGTTGAAAATTGTTGGAATTATTTCAAACTGAAATTGAATTGAATTAATTGGGATTGTAATCGAAGTTGAATTAGTTAAAATTCAAAATGGGAATTGATTTGGATTATGCTATGAAGGCAGTGTAACTCTGTGTAACTACGATCTACTGTGTTTCCATAGCGTAAGTCGAGGGGAAGTGACTGCCTAAAGTCTAAGTTTGATTTCGCTGGAACAACGACGTAACATTGGTAGATTGCGATCTATGTAGATTATAGCGAAAGTTGTGACGTCCCACCTCTATACCCACGCTAGCCAAGAACACTACGGTGTAGTGTTGTCAACTAGCACGGAGAATAAGGCTGTTGAGGAGCGACCATCCATGTAATTTCTTATCACACGGTGGCTATAAATAAGCTTCGGAAACAAACATAGAAATAAGCATAACACAAATCAATCACAGACATCCATATCACAAAGGCGGAAGAATATATGAATATAAAACTAACACATGAAAGTGTACATCAGAGTAGTGGTCAAAAAGATCCACAATAATACAAAAGAATAGCAACACGTGCTATACGAAAGAATACAATAATGAGTCTATATCTCATGTGTTTACAACAAAAACTGCTAATCTAAATAGTTAGCCAAAAGTCAGAGTAGCTAATCCCGGGAAGAAGTCAAGCAGAAGCACCTGTAACACCTCGGTCTGACCCGAGTATTATTTAAGAAAATAATAAACGGATCAGTCTAGCTATAAATATCAGATGACATGGTATAAAATAAAAGATACGGCATAACATAAAATATCCATACTGACATACTACTATAAGTATGAAAATGATGATCAACAGAAAATCAATCAATAAGAGATAAATTAATATCACAAGAATCTTCTCAAAGATCCAAAGAGGGCATCATACCCTAAACTTGTACTCATAACAAGTCAATGACATAAATTCCAGAAATCAACACAAGAAATCCAGAAATCACAGAAAAAGGGAAAGAGGCCTATCACATGAAGGTCCGAAGACCATGGGGAGCTACCCCATATGGATGAGTCTGAGTCACTCGAATGAGGTCAAGGCTAACCAAAAAGCAAAAAGGTATGTGTGAGTGGAATCACACAAGTGGTGTTTAGCCTAACCTTGCAATGAAAGAGACATCGCGCAATTGCTAGTCTAATTCATAAAGCGATCATCAAGATCAACGAGAAGTGTCAATTACACTAAGCTAGTAAATATAAAAGTTTAGCTTCATGTCCCATAACCACTTGCTTAACTTAAATATTTACGAACAAACTGTAAATCTTCACTAAAAATTTGTCGCAAGAGATTCAATCGAATAAGTCCAGGAATTAACCGACGAAGCAAATGCAAGCGTTTCATACCACTTGTTTTACTAAGCCGTTTAATTCAATTTCTCATACGAGTGAGGTAAAGGTTTGTATATACTAGTAGTTTGGAAAATGGTTTAAGAAAAGAGCTTTGTTATTGAAAATAAAGTTGAAATCATTTTGTTGAAAGAGTTTTGATATTTACTACTAGTATTGAAACATTCATGTTTTAAATTGACAAATTATAGAAGTGATTGTAGAAACAATCAATCATAAAAATTCACATACGAAGACGTGAATAAAATCCAAAGAAACCGATAAAGAATCCATCGAAATAGATATTCAAAAATCCATAAAATCGACCGAGAAGCCCAAGATACTTTGCCTCGAAGAATGGTCAACTCAGCATCTCAACAAAGCAAGTTCTATTGAATGTTTTTCAACTAAGATCCCCTATGGAGGGGGGGTCCGGGGGGGGGGGGGGGGGGGTGGCAACCCCCCAAGGTGGGGGTGCGGGGGCAACGCCCCTGCTACGGGGTTCGACCTGCCCGGTCAGGTCGCGAGGGTCCAAGGGGCAGCGCCCCCGGCGGGGTGCGGGGTAGCGTCCCGACCAAAACGGTACGACCTAGTGAAGACCAAAGGGAGGATAGGATCAAGCGACCTAAGGTGGTACGCGACCTAATGGAACAAAGGCGCAAAAGTCACGCGACCTAACGGTTTATAGGTCATACGACCTAGTGGGTTAACGGTCTAACGACTTACGGGTTATAGGTCCAACGACCTAAGGCCTAACGGTATATAGGTCAGGCGACCTAACAGTGTTGCGACCTAAAAATGGAAGGCAAGGCCGAGCGACCTATCGAAGAAAAAGGGGCACACGACCTATCGGTGTTACGACCTAAGGAATTCGAAGCCACACGACCTAAAGGGGTTTGCGACCTAATGGGGTTCACGACCTAAAGGTATTCGCGACTTAACAGGCTATAGGTGTAACGACCTAACGACATAAAGGCCTAACGACCTAAAGGTGATGGGGTTACGCGACTGAGGGACAGAAGTAGGACCGAGCGACCTACGACCTAGGAGACTCACGACCTACGACCTAAGGCCCGCGCGACCTAGTGAAATAGAAGAGGCAATATTAGGTCGGAGACGACCTACGACTTAAGGCCAGCGCGACCTAAAGTTTTAACACGCGAGCGATCTAACGTTATAAAGGCCAAACGACCTAAGTCTTAACTCGCGAACGACCTTCGGCTTAAGGCTTAACTCGCGAGCGACCTAAGGGTTAGGTCGTGAGCGACCTAACGACTTAAGACCCAACGACCTAATTCCGAGGCGAACAACCTAACACGTGCGAACGGTTTTAAGGCCAGAAACGAGCTATTCTCTGAGTGACTTTTCAACGCGAACGACCTAACATAGGCAGAACGACCTAAGTGCAGCTTTTCACCAAAAATACTAAAAATTGGAGTTTTTCGCCAATTCGATTCAAACCAAATGCAAATGTGCATGCAAAAGTGATAGGGAATCATTTCCAACAGTCCAATATAGTTATAGACTACAATTGTGAGATAAAAATCTCACCTTCTCACCAAATTTATGAAGAAAGAGCTTGAAGGCAATGGAGAAGCAACCACAAGCTTGAATCTATGTCTTCTTCTTGAATTTGGAGTTGAATGATGAATTGCAATTGAATTTGAGCTTTGGAGTTTTAATTTCCCATTCCCTCCTCCATTTTTGATAAAGCAAATAGAATGAAGGTATGAAGAGAAGGGGTGAAGGTTGGGTCTAAATAGGCTAAAAGCCCAAACTAAAGTCCAAAGCGAAAAGTAGCGAAATTCCATTAACTCCAAACATATTAAAGCTTATACTCAAAAAGATTGCAAACGTCATTTTGAACTCAATGGCAGTGGTCTCGAGTCCTAATTTGAACGTATGCAAAAAGTAGCTTTTCGGACTATAATCCGACTAACGATAAAATATTTAAATATAATATTTAAATATAAAATCGATAAATATGCGGGTTGTTACAAAAGTCGTGTGGCAGTGAGTACCCACATGTTACATTGGGACTCGACTGACGTAGTCTGCGATCTATGTGGTGAAGTTTTATTTGGCAGCAAAATTCGAGGGCAATGATGCCTACAGTTACATGGTTTTTGCGTGATGGCAACGTAACCTTGGGTGTAGCTGCGATCTATGGCAGTTCAATGGTGAAATCGAGGGATGCAGATGCCTACTGTTTTCTATGGATTTCGCCGGGATGGCAACGTAATCAACGGGCTAACTGCGATCCAGAGAGGAGGTGATGATTTCCAGGGCATTCTCACAAAAGTTATTTCAAATATTTTCACTAGGTGTTAAAAATGGGTCTACTAAGAACTTATAGATTTTCAGTCCTGCGTCTGATCAACGATTGACTGAATTTCTATGAGAACAAGGATGGACTTTTGAGACATCGAGTTATGGAAAGTATTTTTATACGAAGCTAGTTGGTAATATAATGTAGTTTTAAAATGTTTTAAGATTTTAAAATATTAAAATAAAAGAGTAAAGGGTTAAATGTTTAAAGAATGATTTAGGTAATAATAAACATTATAATTAAAATTCCCGCTTCGTTCCTTTTCGAGGATGAAAAGTTCTAAGGGGGGAGGAATGTGATGACCCGGATTTTTAACAGTTGATAATTGGTAATTAACTGAATTAAATCATTGAAATATTACTTTTGATTAGTCGAACAAATAAAATTATGATAATTAAAATATCGGATTATATATATAAATTGATTTAAAAACTATAATAAATATTGAATTATAGAGTTTCGGAATATATACATACATATATATATGATAAATCTTTTAGAAAATAAATTATATATATATATATATGTACACTTCACTATTTAAACTAAGATAAAACATCCATAAATATATATAAATAGATCTATACAAGCTTTATGACATTGAATAGTATATATGAAACGACCCGTAGTTCCGTACCCCTTGAGTCGACACTATTCTCCATCATTCAACTCAAGATGAACGGAAATACGAACCATGAGGGTTAAAGAAAAAGAGGTAGAAGAAGAGAAAACGAATGACACAGAATCTTACCATTGCAGCAGAATAAAATATAATAGATAATAACTAATCTTTACGCAAAAGCAAATATATATGTTTATACATTACATCATCAGAGTATAAATAACACACAGCTGGACAGTAATCATAACCCGGCCTCACAAAACTGAATGCATAGCTAATCAACACATTGGAATATTTAAAACAAGTATGGGAGTACGTATCGCCATTCAGCTCGTCTCCTGAGCTCCTCAGCATCCTTTCCTGTAATCTATAATACTCGGTCTGACCCAGACATTATAGTTAAATAACACCCGAGTCAGTCTGGAATACCAGCATGAGAAAACCACACTCAAATTGATTGTTAAAGTTTCAAAATTCTTTTGAAAACAAAAGCATCTCGTAAGACCACGCCACAAATAAACATGTCGGGTTTTACCTTACGATAGCCAAAACACTTTTTATCAAAATCCTCTGATATTATAATAGTGTCTATAGAAAGTAAAATAGAATCTAGCTGAAATGCTTGCATCTCGCGTTTCAGCAATAGTTGGGCACAATCAAAACCGTAAAGGCGCGTAGGGAGAATGGATTTCCAACTAATGACTAGGCACTGGGGTACCACCTGTCATAGTACCTGGTCTAAATCAGCGTATCGTGGATTACTCCCAATCCCCTGCAATACAAGACTGGGACTACCCCTGACTAGATAATCCCGAGTAAGATCACCCCACGGTTTTGATCGGCAACCGCACCACTAAGCCGAATACAAGGGACATCTAGACAGGGATGACCTCACCCTAATGGGTGCTACCCAATTA
This sequence comes from Allium cepa, assembly GCA_030765085.1. Lineage (NCBI taxonomy): Eukaryota > Viridiplantae > Streptophyta > Magnoliopsida > Asparagales > Amaryllidaceae > Allium > Allium cepa. The sequence continues at coordinate 613,386,769 of CM060934.1, forward strand.
GCCTTGCTGCATAACCCCTGATTTTCAGTCATTCCCGGTTGATGAGGCTTGAGGATAAGCGTTACCTTTTTAGAACATTTCACTTAGAATGCCCACCGTCCACCTGACGATGTTCCGAAAGCATTCATTCATACAAGTCCGTCTCGGGTTCGAACGGAACCGAAGGCACTACTCCTACTACATCCATTTTGGAAATCCTCGGGATTAGTAGCGACTAGCCCTTGCACTTCACTTCTCCAACTTCGACTCTGAACTCGTTTTCCCTACAAAAACGTAGAAACCGGATAGAAGTGGTTTTCGAGAATTTAATCCTGATCCCGGTCTCTTCAAAACGATCACCGCATTGGCCAATATTGATAGTCAGTTATTTAACTATCAATTAAATTCACAACATCCATCAAACATAAATAATTTTCCCATGTTATTTATTAATCCTTAAAATACCTTCGTAAGATATATTTCCATTCCCAACCCTTTGAAAACAGTTTTCAAACCACACTCTTCTCATGGAATGAATTCCCGAATATTTATTTCCATTGAAAACACCAAGTACAATACTTTAGATTTTTAAAATAATTTAGAACACTTTATCATAAAATATAATTTAACATTTAAATTGAAAACTACTTCAACACTTTATTAAAAATATATACTTTAGGAATATTTAAAATGAGGTTACTTTATAAAATATAAAACTAGATTTTCTCCTTTAAAACAAAATATCAAGTCACCTTTAAATAATTACTACGATAATAGATTTGAAAAATACTTACTTTAGAATCTAAACATTTAGAAATAATAAATTTTCTAAAACATGCATTTTTTAAACAACATTAAAGCTTTTAACTTATTATTTTTTTCTAAAAAAAAATTTACTTTGAAAACTTACTTGGCTATCTACGGAAATACGCTTCTCTTTCACATCTTTTGAAAATAAATCACTATTTATTTTTAAACAAATTACTCATTCCCTTAATAAATTCCCACCGTGAATTTATTCTTCCAAATATCCACTGATATATTGCTTTGCTTTTATAACCCGAGTTTATAAGTTTCATAGACTCAACTTCCTTTTAAAATTCCGATTCCAAACACTTAGATCAATTTCCAAATTGATTCCCAATTTACTCCATTTTGAAGTAAATTTCTTTACTTACTCAATTATTACAAAATCCATTAACTTTAGTTTTTATTCCTTAATTATGATTTAAAATCTTTTTAACTGAAAATACCAATTTCATATTTCCCAAATTCTTCTTTATCCTTGCAAATAAATTCAACCTTGAATTTCGAAATAAATTCTTTATTTCTTGAAATAATATCACTTGAGTTTAAAAACAAAATCACTTATTCCCATTTATTCAAAATCTCATTTCCCGCATTTGTAATTTTATTTATCAGAATTCAAAAATCACTTTTTATTCTCTTTCAATTCATTTTTAATTTATTCAAATTTCTATGATTATTTTACTTAAAATTCACTCTTTTATTTTCTTTTCAGAAATCCCATTTCTATGGATTTTGATAACTCAGTTCACCAAAATATTTTAAATAAACCATAATATCCAACATTTCCAATTATCAATACATTTGATCACAGGATAGCAAATAATTATATCACAGAATAATTTAACAAATCTAAATATTTTGAGGAATCCAGTTGGATCCCTCCAACCTGTTTCCCTGCATCCACAAATGTTAGCACAATATAAAATACCGATTCCACTTCGAGGTTGAATATCGCGGTATATGGGTTTTATATAATATCATCCGCTATTATGCGGCGCATAGAGTCTCATCCGCTATATAATACGGAAATTCAATCACTCAAAATATACTATGTATACTACTATATATGATATAGCACATCAAATCAATTAAATAATTCAACAAATTATTTAAATTTAACCATATAAATTTAAATAGTAATCCAGAAGAGTGAGATTAACTCACCTTTGCTTTTTAATTTGCCATCCTATCCATCTCGACTTGTTTCCTCACAATTTCAGTCCTTGTATAACATTAGATGATTTTATTAATATTCGAAAAATCGAAAATCAATTACCGTTTAATAATTTTATTTAATCTAATAATTTGATTTGACTCAAAATTTGGTAGCTAACTTAATAAATTAAATCTTACTTAGAATTCCCTTTTTGAAACCTTTTTGTAACCAAAATAAATTAATAAGTTTATTAAACAAATGAATCACTAAAACACATTATTGAAACTAAACTAGAAGATAATAAAGAAAAAATATCTATATGTACATTAACTTTTTTCCCAAATCTATAATAACTTCAGATTACCATTATATAAATCCATAGATTAAATAAATTAATTAACATTCCAAAAATCAAACAATTTATTCACAATTCTTTTATCTTATTGTAAAATGTTTTAAAACAGATATTTACTTTAAACTTTACTGTAAATAAATTTCTACATGTAGATATACGTATCTATAAATTAAAATAAAATTTTCCTCTGTAGATATATTTACATACATCACCAAATCCGACGTTCGCCAACGTACACACAACTCGAAGCCATCGTGACTCGAACCATGCTGACATCGCGACCAGTCGCCGATAACTACTCGACTTCATCGAGTCTGCTTCCTCCACGAGCCCTCAACCCTAGCCTCGACTTTGGTCATCGCAAGCGCCTGCCTCTACTTGAATTCGTTCGACCACCCACTGCTTGAACGCCATCACCACCCAGACTTCGGCCACACAATCGGACCGATGCGCCACCCTCGAGTTCGAACTTCGAATTCGCCAAATCAAAATCCTAGACTTTCCATGCTATCGCGACTCGGTCGCTTCGATCTGTTTGTTGGACGAGGCTTTGAATCGAATAATTTTAAGTTGAGGAGCGGAATTCGAATGAGAAAATCGAAGCCCGCTTTCCCCCTTTTTTTGGTGGCCATTGTATTTCTCTTTGAGAATTAAATTTTGATTGTGTAATGCGTTTTCTTTTTGAAACAAAGAATGCGGCTGTTTGAAATGACAGGAATGTAATGTTTTGAAAAGAGGGAAGCATGTTCAACCTATATTGCTACAGTGCTTTGGAAAGGACAGGAAGAGGGTTGATGTGAGATATTTCAACTGTAGTTGACTAGTATAAATATTCAGTTTAAATTCAAATTCAAACTGTTCCGATAAATGCAACTTAAAAACTTGACATCCTACCGAGGCGTGCCGCTTGGCGTTTATAATGTTATACCCCTATTCCGAACTCAATGGAAATGGTTTCGAGCCCAAATTCGATCGTACGGAGAAGATAGCTTTTTGGACTCAGTCATTATATTAAATTTTCGATATAGTTTCAGCGGGTTTATATGTCGTACGCTCACACAACAACTCCAAACACTACGAAAATTGAAATCCAATAATAATATAATATTACAGATCCAATGGAACTAGTTTCGTCGAATTCTGAGACTGTGTCTCGAGAGGCTATTTTTAAACGTCAATTTAAACGATATATTTTCAAAACTTAATAAAACATTCCCAAATTCAATTTAAACATTTTTACTATCTTCAATACTATCGATATAAATTTTACAAACCCTTAAATTATTTGTAACAGGCTTAAAACTCCAGATTCAACATTTTATCCGATTTCCAGTAATTAAATCCAATAATTAAATTTCCAAATAATGGTGATATTTGAAATTTTAAGTTACAAACTAACTTTAAAATGTTAAAATCAATTAAATATCACAATTCAAATTATCCAAAATTTCGGGTCGTCACATTCCTCTCCCCTTAAAAGAATTTCGTCCCCGTAATTACTAAGGCAGAAGAATGTCCCAAACCCACTAACTTACTAAAACATCTTAGTGAAAATCCCATATTCACTTTTCTAATCCTTTAGTTCCAACTAAACAATTAGTTTCAATTTTCAAAATCCCTTATTTCAATTCCAATTTGAAATCGTTTTGTCGCTAACGAAAACTTTACCAAAAATTTTCAAAAAAATTTCTAACTCCCAAAATTTTGGGAATTTTTTGGCAGAGTCTCCTTTGTACAGAGGAGCTTTTGCAATTTGACAGGAGATATAAATATATATACATCGACCCACACGGTCGGAAAAACAAAAACAATTCATATTTCCAATTTTTATTGCGTAAATGTACCTTTATTTAGTATTTTTAAGCAAGCGGCTTATTATTTTAGCATTTTGCGCGATCAAATCCAGCCAAATGGCTTCCGGGTACCTGTACTTACTCAATTCAAACATGTAAGTGCTAAATAAATGAAATTTATTAACATTTCACTTACTTTCAGCAGCTAAACACATGCATTTCATAAGCAACAAACACCAAACACTTTCCATGAGCAATTTATATGATTCCAAAACTAATTCAATTGCTTTCAACCAATTCATATGCCATTTCATTCAATTTTAATGGTTTATAACTCAATTTCTTACATTCGATTCACTTTTAGCCCAACAACTCACATTTATTTCCATTGATTCCAAAAACCAATTTTGTTTACTTCTACCAATCCATAGAATTTTTATTTACTTCCGTTTAAGTCGAACGACTAATTTATTTTATGCAATTCGACGATATTCACTTAATAGAATACCCATTTTAGTTTTTATCCACATCCGATTGATTCCAACTCATTTCATTTTCCATCCCATTTCTAGTTTATTCGCCAACCATACATTTGCATTTCATCTCATCTCCGCATTGGTTTCATTTTAAAACCATTTCATTGAGCTTGACAACATTCAATGCTTATATCAATAACCATTTTCCAAATTAATTTAACCCAATCTTTTATTTACTGAACTTTCACCCTTCCTCGAAGCCAAACTTCTATAAATTTTAAACTTAAGTTAATTTACTTTCTTCAAACTTTTTCAACTTCATAACTTAAATTCACTTCTATTTAATTTGATTCTCATCAATTTCAATTACCTCATTCTCTTTATCCATTTTAATTTTAATCCCATTCTCAGTTTGTTAAAATAATATCCTAGCACATATTTAACTCATTTACACTCGAATTGGATTTTATTTGCAACTCAAATCATTTCTATTATAATCCAATTCCATTTTATTTTTACAATGCCTCAACTTATTTTAATTCATTATCAATCCAAGTCGAATTCTATTTATAATTCGAGTTTATTTCCAAACTTCATTATTAACTTGCAATCCATTTTATTTAACCGAGTTAAATTTTATTAACATACTCTATCAAATAATTTGTTTACCTAATTAGCTTATTTCTAACTTTTAAATCAATATTCGATTTTATTACAAAAATCACTTCATTAAATTTTCCCGAGTTCAATTTTTTTTAGCTTATTTATTCCCTTTATATATTTTTATAAGTTACTCACTTATTAATATTCATACTTCTCCATCCATTTACAGTAAATCACATTTTCACTTTACTTTTAACGAGGGATTATATTTTTATTTCAATGCTTTTCAATTCTTTTATAAGCTTCCAAAGCTTATTTACCCCAATTCAATACTTGCTTAGTTTACGCTTATTTATTTAAGTAAGAATTTTATTCCATTCAATATTATCTATAACTCAACTGAATTTATTTAAATTCAATTTTATTCCAACCGGACTCCAGTTAAATCTAGCTACATACCATTATTTTGAATTTTATTAAGCATGGACTTGATTCCATTTAATATCATCCCACACAATTCACTTTTATTTCATTTCAATTCTTTTCAACTTACTTCAAATCCAACTCATTATTATTAACTTTGCTTAAGTTAATGTAATTTTAATTAATTTTGTTTCTCAATCCAAATTTAATTTTTATTTTTCCATTCCAATCACATTCAAGATTTACTAGTTATTTCTTCCAATCATCAATTAAATTTTCCACAATTTAAATTTTCTAAATTAAATTTATTTAACCTTTTCACTTTAAATTTTAATTCCAACATTCAAAGCTCATATTTTCCTCCCTTATTTAAAAATCATCTCAACTTTACAAGTTTATAACTTACCTCATCCGGATTTTCAATTCAGATAAGGATTCAGGATTTCAAACACCCGGCTTTTGGTTCAAATCATTTTAGAACCACCATTATCCCAAAATCACATTTCTCAAATTTTTAAACCAATCATGGATTTTATCCCCAACAAATTTCCTTTGAAATTTCAAAAACAAACTAGTTCTTCTGAAACAATCAATTTGGCAGCAATCCGTCACTTAGAAACTCGAAAATGGACATCGATGATCTGCAATCATCACCAAAGTTATTTTCCAACGATTGAAGCGAGCTCAATGTTATATCCCTTTTCAAAATTTATTTGAAACAATTTCCTTTCAGAAATACCTCCAAAATAATAATGCTATTATTTGTCTTTAAAACACTTCGAAAAACACTTTCAACATCTCCGAGGTTTTAAATTTTCAAATTTTGACTTAAATCAAAATTCATTTGTATAATTTATGCTCATACACATTCCCATTTGATTATCCAAGTCATTCCAATTTTTATAATCTTATTTGTTTAAAATATTATCATCCAAACATCCAAGTTATACAACAATTTAAAGAAATATTTCTTTTATATCAAAATATATTTGGGTAAAATTATTTCATTCACCCACCTTTAGAACAATACTGTGTCAATTTATCGTGTCAGGTGTTTATAAACTCTTCTCGAATAGCGGACAACTTACTCGATCAAAATTCATATTCCACCCAGCCAATAAGTCAACACAATATTGAAACAATTTATATTCACTAACAAATACATGCTCATATCTATTAATATGCTCAAACTCATTCTAGAGTTCTACTGACTCCATCTCTAATGAGTAATGCCCACCAGAGCCAAGGTTCTCGCTTAACCTTCAGCTTTGATACCAAATGAAATGACCCACAGTTACGTACCCCTTGAGTCGACACTATTCTCCATCATTCAACTCAAGATGAACGGAAATACAAACCATGAGGGTTAAAGAAGAAGAGGTAGAAGAAGAGAAAACAAATGACACAGAATCTTACCATCGCAGCGGAATAAAATATAATAGATAATAACTAATCTTTACACAAAAGCAAATATATCTGTTTATACATTACATCATCAGAGTATACATAACACATAGCTGGACAGTAATCATAACCTGTCCTCACAAAACTGAATGCACAGCTAATCAACACAGCAGAATATTTAAAACAAGTACGGGAGTACGTATCGCCATTCAGCTCGCCTCCTGAGCTCCCCAGCATCCTTTCCTGTAATCTATAATACTCGATCTGACCCGAGCATTATAGTTAAATAACCCGAGTTAGTCTGGAATGCCAGCATGAGAAAACCACACTCAAATTGATTATTAAAGTTTCAAAATTCTTTTGAAAACAAAAGCATCTCGTAAGACCACGCCATAAATAAACATGTCGGGTTTTTACCTTACGGTAGCCAAAACACTTTTTATAAAAATCCTCTGATATTATAATAGTGTCTATAGAAAGTAAAATAGAATCTAGCTGAAATGCTTGCATCTCATGTTTCAGCAATAGTTGGCCACAATCAAAACCGTAAAGGCGCGTAGGGAGAATGGATTTTCAACTAATGACTAGGCACTGGGGTACCACCTGTCACAGTACCTGGTCTAGATCAGCGTACTTAGGATTACTCCCAATCCCCTGTAATACAAGACCGGGACTACCACTTACTGGATAATCCCGGGTAAGATCACCCCACGGTTGGGATCAGCACTCGCACCACTAAGTCGAATAAAAGGGACATCTAGACAGAGATGACCTCACCCTAATAGTAGCTACCCACTTAGCCTTGATGCATAACCCCTGATTTTCAGTCATTCCCGGTTGATGAGGTTTGAGGCTAAGCGTTACCTTTTTAGAACATTTCAGTTAGAATGCCCACCATCCACCTGACGATGTTCCGATAGCATTCATCCATACAAGTCCATCCCGGGTTCGAACGGAACCGAAGGCACTACTCCTACTACATCCATTTTGGAAACCCTCAGGATTAGTAGCGACTAGCCCTTGCACTTCACTGCTCTATCTTCGATTCCGAACTCGTTTTCCCCATGAAAACGTACAAACCGGATCGAAGTGGTTTTCGAGAATTTAATCCCGATCTCGGTCTCTTCAAAACGATCAGCGCATTGGCCAATATTGATAGTCAGTTATTTAACTATCAATTAAATTCACAACATCCATCAAACATAAATAATTTTCCTAAATTATTTGTTAATCCTTAAAATATCTTCGCAAGATATATTTCCATTTTCAACCCTTTGAAAACAGTTTTCAAACCACACTCTTCTCATGGATGAATTCCCAAATATTTATTTCCACTGAAAACACCAAGTACAATACTTTAGATTTTTAAAATAATTTGAACACTTTATTATAAAATATACTTTAACATTTAAATGAAAACTACTTCAATACTTCACTAAAAATATATACTTTAGGAATATTTAAAATGAGGTCACTTTATAAAATATAAAACTAGATTTTCTCCTTTAAAAAAATACCAAGTTACCTTTAAATAATTACTACGATAATAGATTTGAAAAATACTTACTTTAGAATTTAAACACTTAGAAATAATAAATTTTCTAAAACATGCCTTTTTTAAACAACATTAAAGCTTTTAAGTTATTTTTAGAAAAAAATTACTTTGAAAACGTACTTGGCTATCTAGGGAAATACGCTTCTCTTTTACGTCTTTTAAAAATAAATGACTATTTATTTTTAAACAAATTTACTCATTCCCTTAATAAATTCCTACCGTGAATTTATTCTTTCAAATATCCACTGATATATTGCTTTACTTTTATAACCCGAGTTTATAAGTTTCATAGACTCAACTTCCTTTTAAAATTCCAATTCCAAACACTTAGATCAATTTCCAAATTGATTACCAATTTACTCCATTTTGAAATAAATTTCTTTACTTACTCATTTTATTACAAAATCCATTAACTTTAGATTCTATTCCTTAATTACGATTTAAAATCTTTTTAACTGAAAATACCAATTTCATATTTCCCAAATTTCTTCTTTATCCTTTCAAATAAATTCAACCCTGAATTTCAAAATAAATTCTTTATTTCTTGAAATAATATCACTTGAGTTTAAGAATAAAATCACGTATTTCCATTTATTCAAAACCTTATTTTCCGCACTAGGTATTTTATTTATCAGAATTCAAAAGTCACTTTTTATTCTCTTCCAATTCATTTTTAATTTATTCAAATTTCTACGATTATTTTACTCAAAATTCACTCTTTTATTTTCTTTTCAGAAATCCCATTTCTATAGATTTTGATAACTCAGTTCACCAAATTATTTTAAATCAACCATTATATCCAACATTTCTAATTATCAATATAATTCATCACAGGATGGCAAATAACTGTATCACAGAATATTTTAACAATTCTAAATATTTTGAGGAATCTAGATGGTTCCCTCCAACCTGTTTCCCTACATCCACAGACGATAACACAATATAAAATACCAATTCCACTTCAAGGTGGAATATCGCGGTATATGGGTTTCATATAATATCATCCGCTATTATGCGATGCATAGGGTCTCATCCGCTATATAATGCGGAAATTCAATCACTCCGAAGTATACTACTATTTAGCACATCAATCAATTCAATCATTCAACAAATTATTTAAATTTAACCATTTAAATTTAAATAGCAATCCAGAAGAGTGAGATTAACTCACCTTTTCTTTTTAATTTGCCATCCTATCCATCTCGACTTATTTCTTCACAATTTCAGACCTTGTACAACATTAGATGATTTTATTAATATTCGAACAATCGAACAATCAGTTACCGTTCAATAATTTTATTTAATCTAATAATTTGATTTAACTCCAAATTTGGTAGCTAACTTAATAAATTAAATCTTACTCGCAATTCCCTTTTTGAAACCTTTTTGTAACCAAAATAAATTAATAAGTTTATTAAAAAAATAAATCACTAAAACACATTATTGAAACTAAACTAGAAGATAATAATAAAAAAAATCTATATGTACATTAACTTATTTTTCCCAAACCTATAATAACTTCAGATTACCATTATATAAATCCATAGATTAAATAAATTAACTAATAGTCCAAAAATGAAACAATTTATTCACAATTCTTTTATCTTACTGTAAAACGTTTTAAATCAGATCTTTACTTTAAACTTTACTGTAAATAAATTTCTACATGTAGATATACATATCTATAAATTGAAATAAAAAATTTCCTCTGTAGATATATTTATATACATCACAAAATTTAAGTCAGAAAAGAAAAACTGAAAGCATATTTTATAAGATCTAGTAAAACGAAAGGAGAACAACCAATACCTCACTGATGATTCCGACGTTCACCAACGTACACACAACTCAAAGCCATCATGACTCGAACCAAGCCGACATCGCAACCAATCGTCGATAACTACTCGACTTTGTCGAGTCTGCTTCCTCTACGAGCCCTCAACCCTATCCTCGACTTCGGTCATTGCGAGCGCCTTCCTCTACTTGAATTCATTCGACCACCCACTGCTTGAACGCCATCACCACCCAGACTTCAGCCACACAATCGAACCGATGCGCCACCCTCGAGTTCGAACTTCGAATTCGCCAAATCAAAATCCCAAACTTTCCATGCTATCGCGATTCTGTCGCTTCGATCTGTTCGTTGGACGAGGCTTCGAATTGAATCATTTTAAGTTGAGGAGCGGAATTCAAATGATAAAATCGAAGCCCGCTTTCCCCCTTTTTTTCGGTGGCCATTGTATTTCTCTTTGAGAATTAAATTTTGATTGTGAAATGCCTTTTCTTTTTGAAACAAAGAACGCAGCTATTTGAAAAGAGGGAAGCGTGTTCGACCCATATTGCTAAGTGCTTTAGAAAGTACAGGAAAATGGTTGATGTGAGATAATTTCAACTGCAGTTGACTAGTATAAATATTCAATTTAAATTCAAATTCAAACCATTCCGGTAAATGCAACTTAAAAACTTGACCTAATATCGAGGCGTGCCGCTAGGCGTTTATAATGTTATACCTCTATTCCAAACGCAATGGAAAAGGTTTCGAGCCCTAATTCGATCGTATGGAGAAGATAGCTTTTTAGACTCAGTCATTGTATTAAATTTCCGATATAGATTCAGTGCGTTTATATGTCGTATGCTCAAACAACAACTTCAAACACTACGAAAATTGAAATCCGATAATAATATAATATTATGGATCCAATGAAACTGGTTTCCTCGAATTTCGACACTGTGCCTCGGAAGGATGTTTTTAAACGACAAAACATTCCCAAATTCAATTTCAACTTTTTTACTATCTTCAGTACTATCGATATAAATTTTACAAACCCTTAAATTATTTGTAACAGGCTCAAAACTCCAGATTCAACATTTTACCCAATTTCCAGTAATTAAATCCAATAACTAAATTTCCAAATAATGGCGATATTTGAAATTTTAAGTTACAAACTAACTTTTAAATATTAAAATCAATTAAATATCCCAATTTAAATTGTCCAAAATTCCGGGCCGTCACAATATATAAGTATATAAATGTATATATGTGTATACATATACTCATATAAGGTAACATACATGGAAAGTTTGTATAAATATGGATATATGTATATATATACATATAATGATAGAGTATACATAAGCAATGTCTGTTAAAGTATGTACAAGTATAAGAGTGTGTATATGATATGTAAGCAAATAAATAAGTAGACATATAAATATATGTAGCTATATACATGTAAGCATAGGAAACATGTAGGAGATGAAAGATATATGTACACATATATGAAAGGATATGTATAAGCAGAGGGAAACATAGAATAAATGCACATGAACTCAGAGCGTGCAAAACATAAAATCAAGTCATATATTTTAAAATATAAAAAAGCCTGTACAAATGTTCAGCCTACCTATATATACTGCCTACTCTCATCTTCTATAACATCACCAAGCTAGTTCACTTGTTCATATTCGTACAAGAGAAAAATGTAACAAAGAGCTGCCATTTAAGATGTAATTAAAATAATAATAGAGGATACAAGCCGCTGGTTAAAAATTTAAAAACAAACATTCAAGCTTACAAAAACATTTTTATCAAATCAGGTCAAAATAAAAATCAGATCAAGATAAAAGGTAAGAAAGAAAATATAAAATAAAACATGTCCTGTACAAATCTACAGCCACCATTGCTTGCCTATACACTTCTTCCTCTTCTATATTTGTATAGCCTAGCCGTGCTTTGTTCACATCAAGGCAATAAAAAGAAGAATAATTAAGTGTTATGTTCAAAAAAGAAAAAAAAAAGAAAACAAGAGTGAGAGCTGCCATTAATTCATAACAGTTCAAGATGGTTAAAGCTGGAAGAAAATGAAAAAAAGAAAGAAAGAAGGAGAAGCAACATATATAAAACTGTGAGTAAAATACTTAATATTTGTTAATTGGTTGTTTCATACAACTGTGCTAAATGATGAATCATTAAAAATGTCATTTGGAGATGCATCTGTTGTGAGTATAGATGCACATATGAATGTATTCAACAGGGTTGTCCACCAAGTACTGTAGTCTTCCATTAAGCTCCTCTACTCATTGCTTTGTTTAAAATAGTGTCAACTGTCAACTTTAAAAATCCATATCTTCATATCCATTCAGTTTTGAAGTATGATTCCAAAACAAAAATTGCTTATTTTTGAGTATAAAACAATTTAAAATTTGTTTCATTTAATTTCTTTAAGTAAGCGTAGAGGAAAACAATAAGTAATATACATGGTTCGAGTATGGTCGAGATTCGGCTACCTAAATTTTCAAAATGGATCATATGGCCAAAATTGTTGTTAGATAATAGGATTTTTAAGACGAGTTTGGAATTTTTTAGTGGCGTGTAAGAGAAGAATTGGAAAGGAAACCAGATTTGGGGGAAAGGTCAAATCCTAGCAATCGATATGATTTCACGCTTTGGCGTTTGATGAGGAGGAAGATTGGACGATGTTGCGTCCACAAAAAATCGTGCGATGATTTCTAAATGCGTGAGTGGGCCGTTCGAACTCAAACTAGGATTTTAGGGGAGTTTTCTACAGAGGTAGAGTTGGTCGAACTGTCACACTACTCTTGTGTGCAGCCTACTTCTGTGCACACTACTTCACATACTCCTCATTACCACACTTCATCAACTTCTGATCAAACTGCAACCCATCAAGCCATCTGTGCACCACCATACACACTACAATAGTACATTTCACAGCAGCACTCCAAACCACAGCATTACTTTTCTTCCATCACCATACACCTTCTCCCCTCTGCCTGCCCTACGCACCTCTTCCACAACCACAGTTCAACTGACCAACTCATCTGCCTCACCACTGCACTAACCATACCACTTCATCCTACAAGCCATCAACCCCTTGACTGTTGACCACCAGAATAACCAAAAACACAGCTACGAATCACCCATCCACTGTGATACACAACCATTCAACCATCATTTTCCAACGATCACCAACATCATATACAAGCAGTAACCATGCCACTGCCATTCCCTGGCCAGTAATACAACTACTGCTCTTCATTATAGACTCTGCAATCAACATCCCACATTTGTTCACATTATCAATCAGTAATCAACTACTGCTCTTCATCCTTAACACTTGACAACACCTACAGTATCCATTCCACAACAGCCACTTTACAATAAAACGGTTACACTGCCATGCCTTCAACTCACTTCACAAAACAGCAGCAGCCTTGATCCTCAACTACAAACCAAAACCATCTTCAATATATTACCCTATATATAACTGTTCTAGCAAACTTCCTCATCATCATTGCACCACCGTTAACATACATTTCTACTCATCACCAATTGCACTATCATCATATACAACCTCATCTCTTCATACAGTACATACTATATTTCAAAAATTTAGTCAAACATACAGCTGCCATTAACACTCCTCCTTCCCAATTGTAGTTCACATCACCTTTTGCTTTTCCCAAATAGTGACAAAAACCACAACACCTGTTCAACATCTACCAGTCTTCAGTTCACTTCAACAACAAATTCACCTCCTACATCAACCACTATCAACAGCCACTACAATCAAAATTCCACACAATCCTACACACTGTCACATCTCACCATCATACTTCATCAAACCTCATCTACTCCTCTATACTAATTTGGTGTCTCTCAATTTGAGCTGCAACAATTCATTTATTGGTGACATTGTCAACCAAGGAAGATGTCAGACAACAATCAAAATCTACTTGGTGATTTTACTTAGCTCAGTATGCTTACTTCTTTCAAAACTCTACATATTTATGTATTTACCATGAGACTAGGTCGTTACTGGAAAAAAATTTAAAATCAAGGAAAATGTCAATATCATTCTGCCCGTAGCCCTTTGTTCCCTCCCACTCTCACACTCAGATCACAAGACACCATAAAACTATCTATATGTCATAATATTTTTTAACCGAGTTCTTTTGTTTTTTATTAATTTTTTTTCTCTCTTTCTTTTTTTCCCTTTTTTTGAAAAAAGTGTGAAAAAAAACTTGAAGCATAGGAAATTTTTTAATTCGCATAAGAAATTGATTATTACTTTCTTTCCTACACAACTTTTATCTACTGTATAATACAAATATTTAGATATGTACTACCCAAACTACATATTTACCTTATTAAAATAGATAGATAGTGCAACAGAATCAGAAGACTGATTGATAACCAGAAGATAGTGAGTGATTACAGGTAAGCGGGTAGTTAGCGAGGATTATAACACAAGTGCACAACTTTCAGCACTTAACCGCCTAATAGCATTTGTAAATGCCAATTTTAAACCTAAACAAGCTACTTTTCTTCATCATTACACAAAACCACAACCACACCATCATACACAGACATTCAACCTCCTCCATACAACTGAAGAAACAATCACGCAATTCCCACATTACCAATAAACAACAACTACACAGCTTCCTTGTCAACACACTGCTATAACTCATAACCATCACAACATCTTGTGCCTGTGCACATAAACATATCATATCACTACCTCACTTCCTCCATTGCCTCGCATCCTCCCTGTCATACAACTTCGACCACAACAAACTTCTCCACAAAATTAACAGTTCTACCATCACAATCTGCAACCATTTAGCCCCACTGCTAACATCTTCAGGCATCCTTTCCACAACTATTTTGCACTATTTTTTGTAGGCTGCTCGAAATAACATCCTTTTAGCCGTTCCTTTTAGCCAGTAAAACTGAAGTGGTAAGATAGCTTGCATGATAAAACAAACTAGCATATAGGACCACTGTTACAAAGATAAAACAAACTGCAATATGGATGAGAATTACATCTCACTTCATATTCCAACTTATGCACCCAATATATATCTGGATCATGAACACTTCAGCTATTTCATGAAAAATGAAGTAGCCAAAAAGAAAGAAGAAATGTATTGAGTCAATGCTAGTAAATAAATAATCAAACTTGATACTTTGAGCATCCACCAACTCTACCGTTCCATTTGCAGATTCCTGTTTTTGACTTTGGCAAGTGGAGAAAAAAACTAATGATACGAAAGTTACCAAAATTTAAATAGTGTTAACTTACTGTACTGCACTGCCATGTTATATATAATCACGATTATCTGATGCATAGAAATAAAAACTATTGAAATTCCCAACATGAAGTCTATAGTCAGAGAATGGCCAAATAGTGCAGCAAAAGCAAATCCAGTAAATATAGTGGCAACAATTGATGAATATTTCTTCAAAATTGTATCTGTGTACATCAATTACATTGAAATAAATGATCTACATCATGTATGTATTAGACCCACACCAAGGAAGAAAAAAAAGGAAAAACTAACTACATAATTACCTGCATATTTGAAAAAGAACGATGATAGTATGCCTTGCGCTGCATTATTCAATATGAGTAGCATTCTAGCCTTCGAGTGGCCTTGAAGAATATCTAGACTGCCCGGACCTGTTTAACATCATGATAGTGTTGTTATACACTAAAGAATAGAAATAATCTATGTTCGACTACAATCATTTATACTCCATACAGATATCATCAATATATTTTTCAACCCCAAAATAATAAATATTTTTAACTATTAAAATGATTATTTGGAGTAGGGTGTGTACCTTTAAATATTGCAATCCCAACAATGGCTAGTAAGTTGAATATGGAACCATATCCATATAAAAATATATTCTGTATATGTTGAAATAGAAACCATATAGTAAATAGTAAGCACCGAAAAATCAAATTCAAGATTTCTAATAGAGATTAAGATCTACAATAAAAACAGTCAAATCATGCAATTACAAGTCGAAGGGTCACCTGAAGATAAATACTTGTATCAAACTGGCTTTTTAATGCATATTCATTGAAGACGGAAGCTAGTGATGGCACAGTTATCTGAAATATCATAATTCAAATGGGATCACACATGATTCAGATCGTGTGAAGCAAGGGAATAGTTGAACATAATTCAGATATTAGTTCTTAAGGATGTTTAATCTAATATATACCGATGTAATGTAAATATTAGTTTTGCATATGTCATGGCAGTGTATCTAGTCTTGTTTTTATGGGCCATTAACAAAAGACAAAAAAACTTACAAAAACCAGTGTGTAGAAGTATGCAATTATTGCAAGTGGAAGGTCGAGTGTAGTAGTGCCATTAGGTTGCGACTTGAGTTGATTAACACTGATTCCAATAAGTAGCAGAGCAAGAGCCTCCCACTACATTAATGCAGTCATCAAGAAACACAATAATTAGAGCACAACGAAAAATGAATAGTCTCACCACTCTATATTATAGGCACGATATACACAAAAAGTAGTGAATTAAATAAATCTCAATTGCAAGAACAAATAAATCTAAATTTCTTACTATTATTTGTTTACATAACTTGCAGTAGAATAGTAGTTCTTCCAAAATGTGACCAAATTAAGGACACGACACTGTTTTTAAGATAATTTATCAAACTGAATATAGAAAGAACTTATTCCAAAACTCGAAGCATACCTAAATTATGGAAAAAACGTCTTCTCATGATTAACTTTAAAAGGACAACAATAACCAAAACCTGCAAAGGTGTGAAAGAAAAATGCAAAATAAAGCAGCAGTGTTAGTTAAACTTAATAGAAATTTCAATGGGAGCTCCCATAATGTCAATAAAAAAATGATGTCATCCAGAGCAGGAGTGCGCTCATACGCACACCACAAACAAACCCAAAAAAAGGAGAGCATTGAAGAAAGAAATTCATAAAAGGAAGTTATTTTATTCAAGCTTTCAAAACAACAGAGAAAAATAACTGATTATCGATATTTTTGGTAAGGGTAAAGAGGAAAATACCTTCAGATTGCTTAACATTTTTACGGTTGCAGGATTGAAATATAGCTGCATGGGAGAAAGAAGAAATAAAACACATGTCAGCTCTATTACTATACATTAAATAGAAATGGAATAACATATCTAAGTATCATAAGCTTGCTCACCTGCGTAATAAACTTTAAATAGTTATTGATGGCATATAGAAGTATAGGAATGGCTAAAAGGACGTTATTTCGAGTAGCCTACAAAAAATAGTGCAAAATAGTTACAAACCACCATCACCTCACCTCCCACTCCCACTCCCACTACCAAATACCTTCAACAACTTCACACATCAAATCAGACCAACATCAACTCGACAACCCCCGCAATTCAACAACACTGCTACCATAATACACCTCTACCAATACTATATTCATGACCACTACTGCCGTGCCATATCAAACCACCATCTTATCGTATTATCTGCAAACTTTCCTTATCCAAAACCACCACCGCACAAAACCACGAACAAAGTCGCGACTCCCCAATAACAGCCATGCAAGCATCACCGCAACCCTCCTCTTTGAACAACTCCATCACCGTCCATAACTTCCACTTCTCCACAAGAATTTTCAACGCAGCCTCCACGGCAAACCCAAAATTGATCGCTTTTAGGTTTCGGTAGGCCAAATCTAATCGCGAAATAACATACGGTGACAATCAATTTAGGGTTTTTTTTTGTTTCAAGGCAGGCGAAATATTTGGGGAAAAGAATAGGAGCAGCAAAAAAAATTGGAAACGTGGGAAGTAAAAGGTGAGCAACGAAAAACCTAAAAATTGAAATTGCATCGCCTGGCTACGGAACCGATGCGAAATTTTTTATTTGGGATGCAAATTAAGGTAGTTGCATCGGTTAACTTTAAAACCGATGCGACTAAACTATTTGCATTGACATACTTGCATCGGCTTTTGGTGATAACTGATGCAAATATGATTTTTTTTTATTACCTATTGCTTTCTACGTAACAATTACATCAGTTGTTAAGATAGAACTGATGCAAATGGTTCTATTTGCATCAAATTTTACTTCAACCGATTCAAATGCGGCGATGCAAATGGCCTGTTTTGTGGTAGTGGGATGAGAGTACTTAGGAGTTAAGGAGGGAATCTGAGCTACCCATCTAGAGCTCTTTTCTAGTAAGTTTCCATTTAAGTCAGTATCATTGCTTGATGTACAGTATTTAGTCCATATGTAGTTATGTTTGGATGTTAGATGTTGTTGTGAACTTCTCATTAGGGATGTTATGGATGAGATTGTAAATGGATGAATTTTATTAGTTTGTATTGCACATATGAGCTGATATGTTCAAGTTGGCCTGTGGCACATGTCGCACTATCCACTTATTTTATAACTTTTATGCATATGGTTGTTGCATTTTTTTATATGTATTGAATGGTTGCTCATTTATATTGAATTGCATGTATAGGATGTTGGATACATTTTGGATACACGGCAGAAGCACTTGCATTCAGAAGGTCAATTAGGTCACGAGATCGCCTAATTTTACATTACTTGTATGTTCATATGCATTCCATCCCTGTATGTACATACTGCATTAGAAATTAAAACTAGGGACAGTGGTTATAAGTGGTTGATGGTTTAAGAAATGGTTGTAGATTTTGGTCTTCTTATACACGAGTTGCATTATTCCTCCCTTGGTATTTAAGGGACAAAATCCTTTAAGGAGGACAATGTAATACCAAATTTTTTTTAATAATAAATTAAAATAATAATAAGGAAAAATAAATATAATTTTACATTAATAGGTAAAAACATAAATTTTCATAAAATTTGGAATTAGGCCACATGACCTATACCATTATGTTGACATATATAATTAAGAAACATACATAGCTTGTTGAAATTTAATAAAATGGGTCGAAAGTAGCGGAGAACATGACCAATGGCATTTCCATATGGATCTCAGGCCTAGTTTAGAAAACCCTAGTTTTTAGCTATAAAAAGGATCCCAGCCACCACTATTTTGCATCCTAAACCCTAATTGTCACCTGCACTTACAATTCTCCTTCATTTCCTCAAAAACTCCTTAACCTAAACAAAACTCACCATCTCTTCCAAAATTCTAAATCAAGATAAAAAATAAAATCAAAGAAAAATCAAGATTGGGAAAGGAAATCAACGAATAGAAGTGAAACAGGGAAGAGAGGGCGATTCAAATTATGCTAAAGAGAATGGAGCTTTAAAAACGCGATGAAATGATTTCTAGTATATGTTGACTCATAGAAAATCAAATTTATTTATATCCTTACGCGATTTAAATATATACACTCTTTGAGTTTGGAATAGAAGTTCAATTCGAATTTATTTGAAATTGATTAATCTCTATTATAAATCTTCGAAATAGAAAAATGGAAAAACTGTATTTAAAATAGAGTAATGAATAAAAGAGTCCAGATTAGATTAATGGAAGTCATATAAAATTTTATGAAGATGAATCCATATTGATAGCTTTTAGGTTGGTTAAAAATGAATGAATAAATCAAATACCTTTAATTTGCCTTGAATTGAATATGTGACTTGATATATAAATAGAATTTTTCCTAGATATACTTAGTTATATTTAAATAAAAAGTATGTAAATAAACGTGTAAATTCCTGAAATTAATAATTTAAATTGGTGTAACTAAGGGTACGTAATACTTAAAGAAATCTGGTTGAAAACATGTTCTTAAACTTGTATGAAAATCATGAAAAGGTGAATAAAAATAACCAAAATAAAATAATTATAAAAATCTAGAAAATAGGCTGGACGTCTAACCAAACATCTAAAAATTCATTCAGATATCTAAAAAATGTGTTTAGACGTCTAGATTTTAGGAAATCATAACGCAAAAATTTGAAGTTGAAACTAAAAAATTTCAAATGTCTAAATGAATTTTTAGACTTCTAAAAATTAAGTTAGACATCTAAAAAGGCAGTTAGACTTCTAAATGGCTGATAATGTTTTTTTTTACTTGCATTAAGCAACTGGACGTCTCTTCAGCAAGTCGAGGTTGAACTGGGCTGTAACACCCCTAATTTTTTATAACATAATTCAGGAGATTTAATTAGATAAATTAAATAGAATAATTTAATAGTTAGAATTATAAGGAGATTGAGATTTAAATAAATAATAAGAAAGCGATGCTTAACAAATTAAATGAGCTTAAGAATTATTTCTATGTTAATTAATTTGCATAGAGGCATATTGGGAATTAACTGTAATTACCCTTATATACATTTTTGTTCCTTATATCATTCACGTTCATTCTCACATTTTCACAAAATTTAAAAACGTAAGAAAAGAAGAGGAGTCGGACATTGTCAAGGAAGAGAAATTCAAATCAAGTCGAGGAATTAAAGAAGGGGAATAAATCTTAATCTCAATCCAATCTCCTTGTCCTAATCAAGGTGAATAATAATCTATACCATCTCTATTTTGTTTTATGATCATATGTTTTCATACTTAAGATTAAATTCGTTTTTATGATGTTTTGGATGATTATACGCTTGAATTGTAATTTGTTTGAATTAAACAAAATTGTTTAAATGGGGATTTATGCGGTTTTAGAGAAAAACCAATTGAAATTGGTTTTTAAATGCCATGGAAAAATTATAAGTTATGTAAAACATATTTTGGAGTTGGGTTTTAATTTTGATAATTTTCCAAGCTATGGAAAGATTATTATGAAATTTCAAAGAAAAATATGGTTAATTGGGTATAGAAATTTATTTCAGGAATTATATTAAGAATTTAGGTCTGAAATTTAGATATGTTGGATAACATGTTAAAAATGAATTTCTATGATTTTTGAGGATTTTTCCTAATTGATTTGCTATGGAAATTAAATTATTTTAGTAGAAGGATAATTAGCGGCTTATTTGTTGAATTAACCTTGATTTAGATCTGAAATTCAGCGGCAGTTATTTTGATAAAGAATTTAAAAAGTTGAGGCAATCAATCATATGTTTACACGTGGTTAGGTCAGTTGGAAAATGTTTTCTTTAGTTGGCATTAATCAGTTTTTACCCAGAAAGGTCGGTTTCGCCTCTATTAGAAGTACCTTCCGACTCATAGCTTACTCCTTCAATCAAGTCGAAACCCCACAAACCCGAAACCAATACACAAGGTATCATTATGTGTACGTAGTGGATTAGAGGAAGGTGGAAGGCATGGTGTTGAAAGCATTGCTTCCGATGGGTCGATACCTTTATTTTGTTTTAAAATATTAAGGGTATGCCTTCATTTTATTAAAGCTTTCGAAGGAGTCGAAATAGAAGCTAATGAAAGGGGTTTTCTCAATAGCTTTCGAAGAAGGTTGCCATCTTTTATTTTTAAATATGATTCTTTCGAATGAGTCCCTAGTTTATAAATAATGCTTTCGAAAATGGTGGTTCCGACCTAGTCGAAACCCTGCTGCCGTTCTTTTGCCTTTCGAGAGTACTGAAGTCATAAATGCTTTCGAAGGGTAGCCTTTGTTTTAAACTTATGCTAAGACACTTCCTAAATTCTTTTGAAAGAGTTCAAGGTGGCAATGGTTTCAAAAGAGGGTTTCGACGCCAACCTTCAATATTTTACTTAAAGGTTTGAAAGCTTTCGAAAGGATGGGGTCGATGCCATCAAACTTTCCATAAACAATTCTATATGAATATTAAAGGTTTCGAAAGGGATAATTTTTTATACATTCGCTTTGACCCAAAAGATGTTTTTAAAGCAAAACCCAATGGTTTCGAAAGGGGTATTTTCATTGGTTTCAAAACTATGTTTCTATGGATTACTAAGTAATGTTTTTATATTTTTTCAAAAGGTACATTTTGGTTTCATAAGAGATAATTTAAAGAGCTTCAAAAGGTATATATTTTGTGTTTTGAAAAGAAGTTTTCTATACTTTCGAAGGAGGTTATACATGGGTTTCTAAAGTGATGTTTTAAGGTTTCGAAAGCCTTAGTTTTTAAAACAAATAACCCAATCTCATTTAAAAAGAAAACCATGGCATAAATATAGTGTTTTGAAATGGAGTTTCGAAGAAGTTTTCCTTGATTAATGGGTTAAAGGGATTAACCAAGTAGTATATAAAATGATTTTAAGGATATCAAACCACAGGGGTTGGCATTATTATATTTGCTTTTTTATATATGTATATATTCACATTGTAATGGACCCATAACTGTATTTTGGAGAAAGGGCATATTAACCAGCTAGGTTAATCCAGTAGCGAATATAAAATTAAGTTAACTTCTGAATGAGTAGAATTGCATCTAGGAGGTCAGGAAGACCAGCGTGTATGATGTTAAAATATTAAAAGAAGATATTGGCAGGGCCAATAGGATCATAGTAAGCCCATGAAAATTTTGTATAGGAAAAGATATTGGCATGGGCTAATTGGTTCATAGTAAGCCCATGGTAACTATGTATAATTGAAGATGTTAGGAAGATAGGTTTAAATTTAGCCTATGAAAACTATGATTTGATATTGGCAGGGACCAATAGGTTTGTATTAAACCCATGAAAACTACATCCAGATTAAGATATTGACAGAAGTCAATAGGTTCCTAGTCAACCCGTGGAAACTAAGATAAGAGGAAAGATATTTGAGTTACCAATAAGTTAAGGGAGAACCCATGAAACAGTAAGGAATTATCAGGGGCCAATAGGTTCTTAGTTAGCCCATGAAAACTATGCACTGGACAGGGAGTCCATAAACATTAAAGGGTTATTGGTAAACCCATGAAAACTAATAAGTTAATAGTGACCCTAGAAACTATAAATGAGACAGTTGGTCAGGATGAATAGGGATGAGAAATCCAGAATTGATTTACTTGTTTGCATATCATCATATTGTTTTGAGTTATTTTAACCATGCAGAAGCACAATATATGGTTTTATAAAGGTCTTAGGATACTAGTGATGGGAATTCCTGTTCCACTAAGCAACGCGGTCTCACTAAATATCGAAATAGTTTGAGATTTAATTATTCCCAATTGCAGCTACAGGATTAGCTACTCCAACATTTCCAACAACACCAGTAGCTACTTCTACTTACATCACATTATTGAAGAACTGATACATTGCCCCCATATCCACCGGTGGATATCCAGCACTTGCATTGGCATCTGCATTTTTATTAGCATTAGCCTATAGACCTTGGTTCCTTCTAGTGGGTCGAGGACTTCCATTGGTTGTGGTGCTTCCTCCACCTAGATTTCCTCTTTCGTTTCCTACTTCCATATTTTCTTTCTCGTAAATCTGCATATGAGCCTTAATGAGATACAGAAGAACAGTCTAAGAGAAGGGGAATACGTACATATATATATATATATATATATATATATATATATATATATATATATATATATATATATATATCAAATACAAGTATGTTTTGATAGCGTTAACCCAACCCCGATCTTATTTTCTGATTCATTGGATTATGTCTGAAAATCTTTTAGGTTTAAATTTCTTTTAAGTCTCATAAACCTATGCTCTAATACCAACTTGTAACATCCCCCGCTTGGAGGCCCAAAACTAACAACTACAGGTGCTGTAGTCATCCATAGTTATTATCCTTGGTAACCAGATATGATAATGTTATATACATTGATACACAGAAACGCATTATTATAAAAAAATTAAAATCAGAAAAACTTTCACATTCCATTTCAAAACATTTCAAATTCATAACATAATCCTAATATAACAACCAAGTTCAAGGAAAATATATTTATTACAACAGAGAAGTTAGCATAGTGCATTATGTATAAAGTTGAATTTGAGCACAACTTACCATCCAAAGACCGATTGTCAAATTAGAAGGGCAACAGTATACTCGAGGATTTGTTGAGAGCACGTGTCTTGGATTTTGAAGGATCATGGAAGATCACTTACATCCAGTAGAGTTTACCTATAATAATGTTTATTAGTAAAGTATCGGGATGACACTATCTAATGCACTTTATGGTAGACAATGTAATTCATTGGTATGTTGGATAGACATGGGAGATAAGCTCGTGTTAAGGTCCGATTTGGCAAGAGATGCTACCGAGAAGGTAGAAATGATTCATGCTACAATGATGGCAGCATAGGTTGAGGTGAGGGCTTGAGCTCTCAATAGGCAATTATGTGTTCATGAAGGCTTTCTACTATGAGTAGTTATAGACTTTAGGAAGGCTAGAAAGTTGGTATTAGGAATTGGAGATGGTGGTTTTGATGACAACAACCTTTGTAACTTATTTTATTATAACTTATATACTAACACTACTGTCTAGATATATGAAACGACCCTGACTCGACCTTCGGAAATCAGCACCGACTACGACACTCGTATTCAAAATGCCGAAGATCCAAACGTCGAATCTGGTTCGTCGGAGCTTATAACACAATTAAGTACAACACAACGGAAGGAAGGAAATGAATATCATATACAACTCCAATGAATACAATATCCAAATATAAAACAATGATCTATATGATACAAAAAATATCAGAGACAATAAACAACAGCAGAAACAGATAGCCAAGAGATAACTCCAATCCACTGATCCAAAGCTAAACTCCAAACTACAAGCTCGAACCACCATCAAGTTTCACCAAGCTAAGCAAGTCTCGTCCAGTGAATCCAAAGACTCCAATATCCAAGATCACAAAGAATACCAAAAAGAAAGCCAAAAGCTACTGAAACGATATCCATATCTACTATCTGGAAAACCCAAATCTAGATTGCCCGTGCGAAAAATAGTGGGCACCCAGAGTTTAGGAAGGAAACAATAAACTCCGGCTCAGTCATGGGACTGGTATGAGCAAACAAAACATTTTATCTTTAAAAACAAACAATAGAATTTAAATTTGAAATCCGCAATGCTTTTTAGAAAATGAAACTACCATAAGGCCTCCCGCCACACACACAATGCAAACGTAGAATTGGAGGAGATTTCTCCTTATGATAGTCAAATATGCTTGATACGAGAATTTTTTTTTATATTATTATTATAAGTGCACGGTGTAGAAAATCATTTCGAAAGTATAATATAAATCTTAGCCAGCATAGACATTCCGAACTATCCGTACTATAGCTACCATCTAAACAGTGGTGACCACCATAAGTAAATGGCAGGTTCTACAACTAAAACCATACAAGGCGCGTATTGAAGAATGGATTTCCAACAAATGGTCAGGCTAAGGAACTTCCTGGGCCACATGGGTACGCCTCTGGAGGGACGCCCTGAGAAATTAAACGGATATCTGCCAACACAAGGCCAGGTTACCTCTGTAACTAGGTAACTACTACACGAGTATGCCATCCCCCGGTCGTAACCAACCCTTATCCCGGGATTCACCAACAACCACAAAGTAACAAATTTGCAGCTACCACATATGTTAAGTATCTGGGCTCCATACCACGATACCACCTCTATCCAGAAGGAAATGAACATACCCTCAGGGGGCGCTACCCCCAAATAACATTGCCGCATTCTTCCTGTTTCGACCATTCCGGCTTGTGAAGTTCGACGAAGTCTCGTCCACAAAGCTACGCTTTTCACAAAAGCCATGCTTTGATCAACAAATGATCAGCAGCACTTCGTATGCCACATTACCGAATTGGGAATGTATCACCAGTAACCATTAATTACATAACTTCTGAGCTCATACGTCTCAGAGAAGGGTGTTAAGCTAAGAGAATAAATCTCCGCCACCAAACAGAAATGTATTTGATAGAAATCGATTTTACATCTCAAAATGTAATGTCAGACACACATCCATACAAGTCTGTTCTGGGTCCGCACAGAACCGAAGGAACTTCCGAAGAAGCCCTTGCAAATCCGGGAATCCACAATCCAGATCGGACTTCCCATCACTTAGGGAATCTCTATACCATAGCTACTCGGTGCAGAGACAATCGATGGGTCATCCTATCGTTCTCGCAAATACTCGGTCTTCACCACCGGTCTTCAAATGCTATCCATAACTTCGTATCAATATTCGGAATGGGTTATATGACACAAGGTCCTCTCCCGGCTAAACCGAATAATGAGCGCAATATTTAAAAACCATATGAATATGGGATTTCAGTTAAGTCACAACTTTTAAAATCCAAACTTTCTTTTCAAATAGTTTAAACCAAATTATCATTCCCAATCTTTTAAACAAAAAGATTCATTTTAAAAACCGTCAATGGTTTAAACAATTTTCACATTTAAATCTTTTAAACAAAAGATTCATTTTTAAGACCCCTTTCAATTTTAAACAAGGTTCACCAATCTTTAACAAAGATTCATTTATAACCTTTCAAAACAATTCCATTTCAAGTTGGATTAACTCATCGGGTCTTTAAATCAAAGACTCACTTCATAGTTTCAAAACAATTTCATTTCAATTTGAAATCTTTTCAACACAAATTGGAAATTCTTTCTTTATATGGAAGCTATTATTATTTGAAAAACAAATAGATTGTGTTTCGAAAAGAATCCGATTTCATTTGCACGAGTTTTATCTTTTTAAGTATAAATTTGGTTAAATTCAAATTTCCCAAACAATACTTTTTAAAATGGTTAAAAACCCATATAAACACGTTTATAACTTGAATAACATTTTTAAACCAAATTTTCAAATATAGAATTCAATTTCAAATCTTGAATTCAAATTAAATTATTTGAATTTCAAAACTTAATCAAGTTATTCAAAAATAACTTTTATCTTTGAAAACACCCATTTCATTTCGAAAACCATTTGGATTCAAAATTCAAATTTAAAATTATTTCTAAAAAATCCGTGACTTAACCGATTTCCTCGTGAAATCCATATTGTGTGTGTATAAGTGTGGTCCAGGGTTTTAACCCAATAGTGCACAACATCATCATCACAGATATATCGATAAGCGGTATAACCCATAACGCTTACCTTCATTCACAGATTCATAGCTAAAGTATATTTATCAATAACAAAGATTCATCGTTATGATTCGATGTGGGTTTCGGATAACCAACTGGAATCCGATTCCCTGTCGCGCCGAATTTCAAATGTCATTTTACGGGTCAAGAGGTTATTTATATTCATTCAACAGTATATTCATCATTGATAAAACAGCTCAGCACAAAGCATTACATAGCATAACATCACATATCAAATATATCAATCCATCGCATAACATTTAATAGAAATCAACATCTACAATTAAGATGAATAGTTTGCGTGGTTTTTAAATTTATCAACTACATAATTACTTTCATTAGTAATCTTAAATCAATGATTAATTAGTATTAACAACAATTGATTAACTTTTAATCACCTTCATTAATTAATCATTTCTTTAATTAATTATCTTGATTAATTAACCCTTAATTGTAATTAATTAAATCCTTAATTACTTATTCCTTAATTAATTACTTTAATTAATAAACCTTTAATTATTTATTAATTAAATCTTAATTATAATTTATTATCCTTAATTTATTAATTAATAGATTTATTATTCCTTAATTAGTCCATTATAAATTACATCATTAATTAATGATCTCTAATTATATTTAAATTAAATTACTTTATTTAAATTAATTACATTAAGTAATTAATCTTTAATTAAACACAATTTTTTAATCGCCCTTGATTAATAACAAAAGCAATTACCCAAATTACTTCATTTATAAATCATATTCACTAATTACCTCCTAGTAATTATCATTTATTACTTCCCTAAGTAATTATCTCCATTAATTACATTAAGTAATTATACTTATCCAATTATCAAATGATTTTTCTTATGTTAATTAAACTAGATTAATTAATTAACTTAAATTAAGCACATTACCAAAATTAATTACAATAAGTAATTAATCCTTTAATTTCTTTCATTAAGTAATTACATTCAAAAACGTATAATTGATTATCTAATTAATTATCAAAATTAATCACATTAATTTAATTACTTAATAATCCCTAGTTAATTATCTTCATTAACTAATAACATTTCTTTAATCACTTTCTTAAGAAATTATCTTAGATTAATTCATTATTAATCATTTCTAATTATAAATTAATCGAAATTATTTATTTATAAATTAAATAAATCATTCTTTAATTACCTTAGTAATTAAATCATTTTATTACCTTAATTATCTCTAAGATAATTAGTTTTTTTATTAATGATTTCATTAACATTACACTTTAAATTTAAATCCAAATTACATTGCAAATTTAAGATTCAAAATGATTAACCAATTAAACATTACCAAATTTAAATTCCATTTATAAGACTTTTAAACAATGTAAAGAACATTCATTACTTATATATGAAACTTATATAAGAAAAGTTTCAAACTAGATTACTTAATTTTTTCATTTAAAAATTAGGCTTTTTAAAATATATTAATTTTTTTAACTTGCAAATTCAAGTTAAAACAATTTATTTTACTTTCACTCAAAATTAAGAAAACCTTTTATATAAGAATTTTACATAAAGCAAATTTAAACATTTAGTTGGACTTGTACTAAATTCTTGACTTAAACAATTAAACCTATATTATGTTGCAGTGTTTAAAACTTGTAGAAAAACAGATTATTAAATTTTATAATATTGTTGTAGTTGACAAAAACCCAAGGCTCCCCTTGATTAAACTCGAGTGTTACTTCGAGTCTCCCACCCATATCACCGAGACGTTCCCTGAATCATCTTCTTCTTCTCTTTTTTTTCTCTATTTTGTTTCCAGTAGTTAATTTTTTTAACTTAAGTTATAAATCAAAGCATCAGTATTCACTCACGCGAACTCGAATGCAAACCCGAAGTGATCACACTAATTCCTCGAGAACGACTCGCGATCCAAGACATTCGACATTACTGACACCAATGCTTCGCCGTACACATGCGCGGCGACGCCACTGAGCTCAGGCGAACTCCAACGCCATCGGCAAGTCACGAATCCTCCATAGATTCGAAAACAAAACCCAATTCGAGCCTAAAAATATCGAATCAAAAAATTGCCTTCTGCTCGAAAAACTGTAGCTCACTACAGTCGAAAAAATGACTTCGCCACCACCGCAGAGACCACCTGAGACCATCAACCTTTGGCCACACCATGACAACACGTCAACCTTCCATTTCCCAAAATCTCGAGACACTCGATCACGTGAGGGCGACGAACGCCCCTAGATTACAGACAAGAACAAAACTTGAACTCAAGCCCTAAATTGATCTCGTTCCCCAAATTCACGCAATAGAAATTTTTTCTAACAGTTTTCGCGACTTCGTAAACTATTAAGCTAGCTTCAAAACCAATTTCAACGTCCAAGATTTGTTTAATCATCAGGAATTGACAAAAAACATTTTTTGTTCATCTCGAAACTGCACCTTAAACACGTAACTAAAAATCATCATACTTGTTTTAAAAATCCTATCTTCTAGTGCCTGTTCATATTATGTAACTGAATCACTAAATCGTGACATTCGAATTTATTCAAAATTTTGAATTTTCTCTGTAAAAACCCAATTTTTACATACTGTATATTCTTATTCTTCTTGAAACTATTTTAAATTATAATTCATACTTAAACTCACCCATTTTGTTTTGAAACCCAAACCTGATAATGATTAGAAAAGAAGAGATTGAATTTCTTAAGGGTTTCTACCCTGTGACTCAGAAGGCAGGGAAGCACAAAGAATTCAACACAGTCGCATATGAATATATACATATACAGAGCTTTATTCCTACAAATCATTATATATCTATACAAAGACTAAATAATACTTGAGTATCATAAGATTGTTTACTCACAGATTCACGGCATTGGGTAAACAAAATTGGTTTTTAAAAAGAATTGAAGTCGCTCACCTGTTTCCTGAAAGAACAAAGAACATGGAACAGTGGTTGCTTGATCTCTGAGTTGCTTATGAATCAGGTTTTAAATTCTTACTTGAACCTGATTTGAAGATGCTAGCTTGACCAGATTGAAGCTTGCTTTTGTACTGTAACCTGAGTTTTAATTTGATCTTGATGCTTTTCTGGTTTTCAACATGCTTCAGATTTTAAATTTGTTTACTTGAATCCATTTTCAGGTTTTAGTTTTGATCAGCTTACTTGAGGAAGTATTCAAGTTTCAGGTTTTAAGTTTGATAATTTTGGAGATGGAAGAAAACTTAATACATTAGCTTGGTTAGTTTTCTTAATACATGTTAACAAAATTAAGTTTAAAAGAAAAATTCAAATTCCACTTGTAATTTACAAATCATATTAGGCTTACATTTGTTAATGTCATGTTTTAAAAATGTTACACTTGTTAAAATATGTATTTTTATGTTTAAGCCCTTAATTTTAGTTAATTTATACATTTTGTTTTTAAACCTTATTTTATTCTTCTATTTACAAATCATGTTTTCATATTTATTTTCAAAAGATAATTTTAATTACTTATACTTGTATATCTTTCACATAAAAATGGACATTTACAAAAATTAGAAAACAAGATTTTATTAGTTTCAAATATATAAAAAAAAAATTAAATTTATGTTTAGACTTTGTTTCTAAACTTGTTTCAAACCTAATTTTATTAAATCTGAAATTTGTATTTTAAATCCTTTAGTTAATTACATTTAAATATATTACATTTTATATTCATGGATATACAACTATTGTTTATATGTTCCAATGTTTTTAAATCTTTTTATCAAATCTAATTTTACATCTTAAATTCAAGTTATTAGGAATATTCATACTTATATAACTTTTTAAAAGAAGAATTTTTAAATTTCCAAATTCAAAATTTAATATACAGTCAACTTGTACTTATAAATGAATAAATAATCAAATACCTTTTTATAATATATTTTTATATTCTATTTATAATCCAAAAATGGAAATTTTCTAATTAATTCATAACTAAATCCATAATTTAATTTCAAAAATTAAATTAGTTATCAAATTATCTTAACTAAAATTTCAGGGATGTTACAAATTCCCCCATTAAGAAAATTTCGTCCTCGAAATTTGCAAGTAGGGAGACAACAAAGAAATACAGAAAGATAGAGAGATGAATCACCAAATCAAACTGAATATTTATTCTACATTTGGCTTCCCAAATCAGAATATCACTAATGGATACAAGAACGAATCAAGATACTTGGGTCACCAGATCTACGAAATATACAGGGATATTGATTAGTTCAAAAGATAACTAACCACTCGTAGAATATACTTGGACCCAACAGAATAAACAGATATATGGATGCAATCTAAATTTTTTAGTTTAAACAACAAAAATATACCTATCAACCATAGCAACCAAAACAAAAAATTCATCCAAACAAACAATTCTGACCCATCTGGAGTTTGTGTCCCATGCAAATATATCAAAACTTCCTCCTGGAGCTGCCAGGAATCATCAAAGAATTGAAACGACGAATCAAAGGAGATTGATAGAGAAAGTTGTTTCCACTGTTGTTACAAGGCATTGACCATATGAAGTGGTACTCCCATGTCCCCTATCTCGTCCTCTTCTTGCACTCATACTCACTATCAGTGGATAGTAAGAGAATTTACTGAGGCATTTAGACGGATATCTTAGGGATATACTCATTCTAGGGTATACTTCACCCTATTTCTAATGAGTTACCTAATGTGTTATATTCCTGAGCTAAAATTTCAACCTTCAGCTCTGATACAAATTGTAACGACCCTGACTCGACCTTCGAAAATCGACACCGAATACGACACTCGTATTCAAAATGCCGCAGATCCAAATGTCGAATCTGGTTCGCCGGAGCTTATAACACAATTAACTACAACACAGCGGAAGGAAGGAAGTGAATATCATATACAACTCCAATGAATATAATATCCAAATATAGAACAATGATCAATATGATACAAGAAATCAGAGACAATAAACAACAGCGGAAACAGATAGCCAAGAGATAACTCCAATCCAATGCTCCAAAGCTAAACTCCAAACAACAAGCTCGAACCACCATCAAGTTTCACCAAGCTAAGCATGTCTCGTCCAGTGAATACAAAGACTCTAATATCTAAGATCTCAAAGAATACCAAAGAGAAAGCCAAAAGCTACTGAAACGATATCCATATCTACTATTTGGAAAACCCAACTCTAGACTGCCCGTGTGGAAAATAGTGGCACCTAGAGTGTGACGACCCGGAATTTTAAGCAATATCAATTTAATAATCTTTGTTAATAATTAAATTGATTTGATCATTTTACATTATAAATTGACAAGTTAAAATTCTTTTAAAGTTTAATAGTAATAATTTGATAATATCTATTAACATTTTTCTTAACAACATAAAATTGGCAAGTTTAATTCTTTTGAAAACTAATAATATTTTGATTTGGAAATATTTATTTTAGCAATTTAAAATTGGTAATATTTATTTTTCAAAAGCTAATCAAAATATTTTTTATTTATAATATATATATTGATATATATTGTAAATAGAAAGTCTTTAAGTAATAAAAGCTATATATTCAAATTGTAATATATATGAATGTATATATTGTGATTTGAAATTATGTTTTAAAATTCAATATAGTAATTATCAAAACTAAATGATTAAAAACGTTTTCTATTTATAATGTAAATATATATTGTATATATTAGAAATGGGAAAATTTATTGTTTTGAATTTAATAAAGTGTTTTCAAACTTTAATATGTATAATTTGTAATTTTAAATTTGACTTAGTACTTTTAAACAAAATGATATTTGAGATTTGAATTTTTATAACAAGAATAATTTCATATTTATATATATTTTAAGCTTTTGTTTTAAATAAGAATTAATTTGAAGTTCAATTTCAATTGTTTTTAATATTCTTTCGTTTTAATTTTAACATAAGATAAGCTTGTTTTAATTTTTTTATATGAAGAGTTAAATTAAAACTCTCAAGCATATAAACATATGTTATATAATTGAATTAAAAGCATAAATAATTTATAAATTGTTAACATGAAGTCACTTTTATATTATTAAAACCTAAAACTTGTTTATTAAAAGATAAGTACATATTTTATAATCATATAAATATTACATAATTACTTTTTCATAACTTAAATAAATTTATAAATAAGAAAATAACATTTAAAATATTAATTAAACATTAAAACAATTGTATGTATATTAATATTTGTTAATGACACTTGTAAATCATTGTGCATAGGTGTAAGATAACTAAGGCCTTAATGGGACAAATGTCATTCTCTTGATAAATTTAATTTAAAATTTAATTGTAAAATAAAAGAAGAGTTTCATTCTTCAGCTAAAAATTCTTTTCTTCATTTCAAAAAATGAATACAAATAAAAAACAAGGATAAAAAAGAAAGAAATCTGGAAAAAATAAACTTGGAATTTCAAATCTGAAAACAAGAAGAATATGCAGGAAAATTACAATAGCAAGAGCAAGATGTAAATTTCAAATGCAAGATCTTCAGATCTTCAAATACAATCAAGCAACAGGATTTTATGCAATCAAGCAATTTAGAAAGTACAACAGCAGATTTTATTTCAACATGCAAGATAAATTCAAGAACCTAGAAACAGTTTCTGTCTTCTGCATTTTTGGTAAGTAAATGATTTTTTTAAAATACAGTTTAAATCCTGATTTCAACTTGTTATTGTGATGAATATTATGTTGTTAATGGAATATTTGAATTTAATTGAATTGCATGTCTGAATATATGGTTTGAATGCCTGTATAGTGTTATTATAGTTTCTGTGTGAAGAACAGGTTTAGATTTTCATAATAAAATCAATAACTCCATGTTGAATTCGAATTAGCCTTTGATTTGTAAGTAGAAGTTGTTTGTAATCAAGTAATCTGTCATGTAAAAATAATTACAATTTTTTAAAATGAATAATTGGTTCTAAATCTTTGAATTTACAGAAAAATTTAAATTGGGTCAAATTTTTATTATTTCAATTTTAAGTTTGAATTACATGATTGGATTCGGGATGCTAAATCGTGATTTTTGAGGCTTGCATCATGATTTTTAGATTAGAAATTGGAGTGGATTCTTGGTTTGACTGTTTTGGGCATTTTGGCCGATTCACGGCGAACGGCGACGAACTGGGCAACTCGGTTGAGCACGAAGGTGAAGGAGAAGATAAGGATCATAGGAATAATAATTTGGGAATTTATTGATGAGGCGGTTGGCCGGAATCTGACGAAGTAGGGTTAACGCCCTGTGTTTTTCCATTGATGTTCATTGGGTTTTCACGACAACAAGAGTTACCAGAGTCGAGCGCGAAGGGTTCTGGAGGTTGCGACGTGGCTTCGGGGAAGTTGGCACGGCGTCTCGAGTGATAGGTTGCCGGCAGTGATCTTTTTCTAGTGGGTTGTGTTCAGACAGTATGGGTTTTAGAGAGTCAAATGTTGATTCTCGACCGTAACATGATTTTTGGGTTTCGCATTTGGATGTCGTGGTCGAGGATGACTTGTGGATGTCACGGTGATGGTCGTTGATGGTCGGGGTGTTGGTGCATGATGCACGCGTGAAGATGTTTCAGTGGCATTTGGGTTTTTGGGAAGGAAGAAAGGTTCGAGCTCGAAGTATTCTTCGGGGATGTGATGATTTGGATCGAAGCAGGAAATAAGGTTTGGGTAACTCGGGGTTTTTGCTAGATTGACTCGGGTTTGTGTAGGGGATGCTCGGGTTTTAGGTTGAGTTGGTTTTAGTATGTAACGGTAATGTTTTTAAAAGTTTGAAACAAAGAAAATTTGATTTATGTAAATGATTAAAGTTTTAAAACAAAAGTTAAACAAGTTTATTTATAAAACTAAATTTGTTTCAAGTTAAGTTTCAAACAAGTTTTTATATATTAAAATATGAAAGTTTTAAAATAAAATAAGTGGATTTTTGAAATAAAGTTTGTATTAAATTTTATTTAATAACTTTGGAAAGTTCAAAGATTTAAAATTTTTAATTTGAATGTTTAGATTATTTTAATTATAATTGATTTCTAATATATATTATTTTAAATAAAGTTTAATGATTAAGAATTTGGTAATCAATTATAAGAAAGATTTATCTTAAGTAATTTAGAATTTTTATTTAATTAAAGATAAATAAATTTGTGAAAATAATTAAGATAACTCAATTTTTGTTAATAATTAAAGTGTTATTGGCTAATATTAAAAATTTAATTAAGATAATGATTTTCTTAATTAAGGATCTTTATAATATAGTAAGTTAAAGAATCATTTAATTAAATTTAAATGATTAGTTAAATAATTAATTAAGTAATTAATTAGTGATTAATTGAAGATAATCACTTATGGATTAATTAAGTGTAATTATTTATCAAAGTAATTAGAAGATAATTGCTTTATGAAAGTAATTAGGTGGAAGTGATTAAGAGTTAATCACTTGAGTTATTAATTAAAGAATTAATTAATACAATTAATTAAAGGTTTAAATTATTTAATTAATGGTTAATTAATAAAAGGATTATGAGTATTTAATAATGTGATAAATTACTTGTTAAAGTAATTAATTAAGAAAGAAATTTAATTAATGGAATAAATCATTAATTAATGGAAATAATTAATTAATTGTTAATTAATAATTAAAAGTTAATTTATCTAAAATTAAGTTTTAATTACTAAATGAAATTAAAAAGTAATTAATCAAATGTGATTAATTAAAAGTAATTAATCAAGTATGATTAATTAAAAGTAATTAATCAAAGGCTAGTGGTCCAGTGGTCCAGTTCTAGTGGTCCAGTGGTTTCGACATAGTGGAGTTGCTACATTGTGTTGTAGTGGCACCGGTTCGATTCCCAACGGGCACAATAATGAGACATAGTGCACGGCCACTTATAAAACCGGCTTAGGGCGACATAGTCTCCTTGGCCCCAAAGTTTTACCTTTCTTTGTCATGTCACAGTAAAATGTCTGCTCATCATGTCCTTCTCCCATCCCCTTCCGTACCTTCCTCTTCCAATCCCATACTTCCCGTTCCTAACACATCTTCTCCACTCCGTCCTTCAACTGACCACCGGTCCATTCCACCTCTTCCTCTTCAGTCCGATATTGTTGCATCTTCTAACCTTTCTTCATCATCTGTCCTTCCAGCAGTGGTACATCGTATATCCAGTCAACTCAACCCCATTTCTCCACCTCCACCCCCTACTCCTCCTCCTCCTGACGATGTCCCTCCCTCTTCTTTGATCCACACCAATCCCATTGTTCCTCCTTATCCATCTGAACACTTCCCTTCCCTTGGTGCCACCACTACATCTGCTCCTCCTGCTTCATGGTCCTCTCTCTTTAACTCGAGACCTAGGAATGCTGGTTCTTACATTCCTAAGCATTTTGATGTTGATTACACTGGCTTTTCATTAGAACCCCCTCAGGAAGTTCTGAATGAGGGTATAAAGGCATGGTCTGGCTGCCTAGTTGGATCTTTTTTGGCTGGAAATGTTAATTATATGGCAGTTAAAGATCATCTACAAAAAGTGTGGAAGCTTAAAGGATCTTATGACATTTTTTTTGATAATCAAAATTACTATTTCAAATTTGCCTCTGAAGAAGACAAAAACAATATTTTGTGACGTGATCCCATGTTTATATATGGCCAGATGTTTATCATCACCAAGTGGAATCCAACACTATCTTCAGCGCAGTCGGAGGTGAGATTGGTGCCAATCTGGATTCATTTTTACAGAATTCCTATAATGCTGTGGTCTTTGATGGGTATTAATTGGATAGCATGTCACATTGGGAAGCTTGTTTGCTTTGATGAGAACACTGAAAGGATGAAAAGATTTGAATATGTTAAATGCTTAATTGAAGTATCTCCTGATAAAGAACTGCCTCACTTCCTATCTATTGGAGATGATTCCTGCCCTAACATACATATTGAATACTCATGGAAACCTCTAATTTGTGTTACATGTTCTACTTTTGGTCATGCTACTGACCAATGTGAAAGGAAAAATGATCAACAAGATGGAGTTATGCCTGGTAACTTATCTACAAGTAATGCTTCAGCTGACCATAAAGTCAAGGATGTGGAAGAAAATCAGGTTGATAAAGATAAAAGGGGCTTCTTTGTAAGAAGCAAAAAGAGTATAAAAGCTGGCCAAAAGTTTTGGAGAAAAGTAAATAGGGAAAAAAGTAGCAATAATGATATGGAAGGTGGTCAGGTAGGCAATCTCACTAATGTGAATCAATTAAGCAAAAGGAATGTTGAAGAAGCAGTAGAACAAGTGCTGGAACAAAATGATTCAATAAATGTTACTACCTTGGAAACTAACAGTAGTGCAATCAAAGACTCTGAAATGAATCAGCATCTTATTTCCACTGAGGATGTCATGAAGAAAACATTGAATGTCTTGGAGTATGATAATTGTAGTACTATTCAGAAAGTTGGTGGAATACACAATATAACAATAGATCCTGATAAGAATAAAGCAATACTTGATAATACAACTCATGATGACTGTGAAGTGTCTACACACAATGCATTCTCTCTACTACATGAAATTAGTGAAAATGAAGAGGATATTCAACAACACTTTTCTCAAATTCCTGAGTTGCACAACAATTCTTTGTGCACTGACATGCACAATGTATCTCCACAAACAAAATCCCCCTCTGTAATCTCAACTCCCAACATTCAAATCAATCCAGCTTCTCCTTATTCTTCCCTTTCACTCCCAAATCATATCTTTAATGACATCATCAATCCTTCAGCTACATCAGATATTCCCATCCCTATTCAACCTAACTTTCCTGATTCCTCAGCCAAAAAGAAGAAAGGTCGTCCAAAGAAAATGAATAAAATACCCACAATTGACTTGGATAATGGTATCAACTTCTCCATTGAACAAATTGGGCTTGAAGTTTTGTCTCAAAATAATAAGGTTAACTCATCCTCTGGGGTCCAAACCAGAGCTTCAACTTCATCATTTTTTCGATGATTGAAAACATAGGCTTTTGGAATGTTAGGGGTGCTAACGCCATTGACAAGCAACTTGAAATTTCCAACCTTATTTCTTCTCACAACATTCAACTAATGATCATTTCTGAAACTAAACTCAATCATGAAACCACTGTTAAAGCCCTCTCCAACATTAGACATGACTGGAGAAGCATTCACAATTTATCTTAAGCTCCTTTCGGTAGATTACTAATCCTATGGAATCCTATGATCTTTTCCATAACCCCCATCACTGTCCACAGGCAGTTCATACATTCTGAAATAATACACATCCCCTCTTCATCTACTTTTCTCCTTACCTCTGTTTATGCTGACAATAATGCTACTCAGAGGCAAATCTTTCTTGACATATTACCTTCTCTACAGCAGTCCAATCTGCCTTGGATCTGTCTTGGTGATTGGAACTGCATGCAACTTTCTTCTGATAAATGTGGGGGAACTCCGTTATCCTACTGCCAGACAAGACCTCTTAACAAAGCCATATATGATGCCAACCTCATTCCCACTTCCAACTCTGGTGCTTTCTTTACTTGGAATAACTCTAGTAAACATGGGAAGAGAACGTACTGTAAACTTGATAGAGTTTATACTAACTACTCCACTATCCTCAAATGGCCTAATCTATCTACCTTTATCCCTCCCCCATCTTTTTCAGACCATTCCCCTCTTATCATTTCCTGGGATAAGGACACTGTGAGAAGACGATCCTCCTTTTCATTTTTTAATAACTGGTCTAAACACCCAGATTTCACAAAAATTGTAAAATATGGATGGAATTATCATACTTTTGGCAAACCCATGTTTGTTTTGCAGGCTAAACTCAAGAATTTTAAGATTCAACTGAAGGAATGGGCTCAGCAAACATATGGTAATGGGAATAGCTTGTCTTCGTCTATACGTGAAAAATTATTTCAGGTACAACTGGAAATACAAAGAAGCCCTGACCAACCTCAGCTGATTATTAATGAAAGCGCTATGCTTAATGACCTCTCTACAGCTCTCATTGAAGAAAATAAGATGGCTAAGCAAAAGGCAAAACAGGACTGGCACCTGAATGGTGATAAAAATTCATCCACCTTCCACAAAAGTCTAAAAATTCAACAGGCATCTGCAAATATTTTCTCTATTCTTGATATGCATGGTCAACCTTGTGATACTCAAGATTCAATTCAAGAAGCCTTTATGGAGTATTTTCAGCATAACCTTGGGAGGTCTCAAGTCCCCTCAATCTCTAACCATCAATTTACTCAGTATCAACTCCCTCATATATCTGATGTCATGATTACTGATTTAATTAAGGAAATTTAAGATTCTGAAATCAAACAAGCTATCTTTGGATTAAACTCTCAAAGTTCTCCTGGTCCTGATGGATTTAATGCCCATTTCTTCAAAGTCACTTGGGATATTACTGGAGGGGACTTGATCAAGGCTGTTAAGAATTTTTTCACTCACAGTAAACTTATCTAGGGTATTAATGCTACTAAACTTGCACTGATCCCTAAAACTAACCATCCTATATCAGTTGATCAGTTCAGACCCATTGCTTGTTGCAATGTTATATATAAGTGCATTGCTAGGATATTGGCAGCTAGAATGAAAACTCCTTTGGATAGTTTGATCTCTGTTAATCAGAGTGCATTTCTTCCAGGTAGGGACATAACTGATAATATACTCCTTGCTTCTGAACTTATGTAGGGGTATAATAGGAAACTCATCTCTCCCAGATGTGTCCTTACGCTTGATATTCAGAAAGCCTATGACACATTACAGTGGAAATCTATCATTTACATTTTGCATAAGATGAATTTTCCAATCCCTTTCTTATGTTGGCTGTATACATGTATTTCTACTGTCAATTACTCCCTTAGTATCAATGGTAATATATTTGGATGCTTTAGTGCTACCCAAGGAATTAGACAAGGTGACCCAGTGTCCCCTTATCTATTCATCTGTGTTATGGAGCTGCTCACTGCTCTTCTTTCAGATGCTATGTGCAATAAGCTTATTGATTATAATCCACTGTGCAGGAAGAATAGTATTTCCACTCTCCTTTTTGCAGATGACTTACTTTTATTCACTAAGCCCAATTTGAAATCCATTACTGGGGTCATAAAAGTTCTTGATACCTTTGGTACCTTGTCTGGTCTGAACATCAACAGAAGTAAATCTAGATTATTAGTTGCTGGTCTCCCTGATGATGGTAAAGAGATAATGTACTCTATGTTTGGCCTCTCTCCATTTTCTGATAATGAATATTATCTTGGGGTGCCTCTTTGTGATTCTAGAATTAGGACTTTCCAATGCTTACAACTATTTGAAAATATTACTGCCAAACTTGCTAGTTGGAAAGTTTCTAGATTTTCGATGGCTGGTAGACTTGTGATTGTTAAATCCATTGCTTTTTCCATGTGTGTTTATTATGCCAGAATTTTCATTCTCCCAGCCAAACTCATTAGCATGGTTAACTCAGCTTTAAATCACTTTTTATGGCACGGTAATCCCTTCTCTAAGAAAATGATTCCAAATTCCTTTAGCAAACTATGTTGTCCACAGGAAAAAGGTGGACTTGGAATCATAAACATTAGGAACTGGAACCTTGCTACACTATCTGCAAGAATTGACAAGCTATTAAGGAATGACAAAAATCTATGGGCTTCTTGGTGTAGGCAATACCTCATACGTCAAAGCAACTTCTGGTTTATTTCTTCTCCAACTGACTGTAGTTGGACTTGGAAAAATATATTGAGAGGTAGACAATTATTTCTACCTCTGGTGCAACAGAGAATGAAAGAAATCAACATGATATCTTTTTGGTTTGATCCATGGCCTTCAAAAGGAATCATTTTAGCAAATATAATTGATTATGAGATGAGAAGATCCACTGGGATTGGTAATACTGCTACTCTATCTAGGTTTTGGGCTGATGATAGTGTCTCCCTTCCTCATTGTAGCTCCGCAGTGGTAAGAACTGAATGGACTGCTATACATAATAGGAAATACAAAATCAATGATGCTCATATGACTTGGAATGACAGAGTGCATTCAATTAAAAATGTTTATATGGCACTTGATCCTTCCATGCAACTGCCTACTTTTATTTGGCATTCTCGTATCTGGGATCATGGTTCTGCTCCTAAAGAGAACCTGTACATGTGGAAGGTAATGTTGAATGGTCCCCTGACCCTAAGCAAACTCAAAGGCTATGGGGTTGTTCAATGTGACAAATGTCTGTTCTGTGGAGTTGGGGTGGAAACGGCTGCGCACTTATACTTTGAATGTGATTTCACTTTCCACTTATGGAGTTCCATATTGCAATGTAATGGTTATCACAGGCCAATGAGAAGCTCATGCATGGAATGGTACAACATCTTCAAGGCAACTAGATGGAAGAATGAGAGAAGTAGAAGTTGTTAAGAATTTTGAAGAAGGTAATGTACTTTGTGTGGTTGGAGAGGAACAATAGGGTGTTTAAAGGGAAAGCTTCCTCTAAACATGTATTGGTCCTTTCTATTACCAGTAACATATAATTTTTGTGTGTACCTTCGTCACTCATGTGGTGGTCTGATTGATGTAATCCGTTGTTCTGATTTTTTTAGTTGTTAATAAAATGGTAGGGGACCATTTCACCCCGCTTGCTTTGCAAAAAAAAAAAAGTAATTAATCAAGTGTGATTAATTAAAAAGGTGGTTAATCAGGTGTGATTAATTAAAGGAAAATTAAGGAATAATTATTAGAATAATTAAAGAATAATTAACCAAGTGTGATTAATTTAAAAAGGGTAATTAAGAGATAGTTACTTGGTATAATTAGGAAGTATTTAATCAAGATGATTAGATAAATTTGTAATTAAGGAATAATTACTTAAAGTAATTAAGAGATAATTAATCATGGAAGATTAGTTGGAATGTATAATTAAGTGATGTTTATTAATTAATTTGTAATTCATTAATGAATAAGTAAAATGGATTGATGATAATCCAAGTGATTAAGTAAGGAATTAATTTAATTAAGGATTAATTAAATTAATTAAGTTTGGATCAAACCTTGTTTATGGATGATTAATGATTGGATGATAAATATCATTGGATGAGTTAATGATATTGGATGTCATCGGTTGATATGTAATGATATGAATGTGATATATCTGAGATGTGATATATATGCTGCTTTGTGATATGTGTGGTTGAATTTGATAATAATGGATTATCTATCTGTGTGTTATGAATCATCCATTTACGTTAAGTGATATTCTTAATATCTACTGTTTAAACCCTTAAGTACAATTTGAACATTAAAATGGCATTTGGATTCGGTGAGACCGGGATCGGGTTTCCATATTTGGATATCCGAAAACCACATCGATCCAAAATAAACGTTAGGTCATGAATCCAAGTGGAGTACAAGTGAAGACTCGAAGTGTAGGAATTATTCATCAGTATAACTCTGGGGGTATGAGTTTGACGGAAATAGTACTTACAGGTTCGAGATGGTGATTCAGAGTGTAAGGGCTATGGTCGTTGACTCTGAGGGTGATTCCAAAATGAGTGCAACGAGATAGTGCCTTCGGTTCCGTTCGAACCCGGAATGGACTTGTATGGATTAAATGCTTTCAGAACATCGTCAGGTGGACGATGAGCATTCTAAGATAAATGTGTCCTATAAAGGTAATCGCAGCCTCAAGCCTCATCAACCAGGAATGGCTAAAACAGGGGAGGTGCAGCAAGCTTAAGTGGGTCATGCCCAAGTAGGACGAGATTTACCCCTGTCTAGATGTCCGTTTTTATTCGGCTGTGTGTAGCGGTTGGATCTGCAGCCAACTACGGGGTGGTCTTGTTCGGGACTGTTCAGTAAGGAATGGTTCCGGCCTTGTGTTGCAGGGGATCGGGAGTGGTCCTCGGTACGATGATCTAGACCACGTACTGTGACGGGCGGTACCCCAGTAGCCCTGCCATTGATGGAAACCCATTCTTCTTACGAGACCCTACGGTTTTGTTTGTATTACCCACTTTTGTGGCTAGTAGCTGGAATTTAATCATGTAACAATTTCGGCTATTTCTTATTTACTTGAAAACCCTAGACACTATTATAATATCACTGGATTTCCTATCAAATGTTTTGGTTAGCGTAAGGTAAAAACTTTTCCATGTTTATGTGTGGGAAGTCTTACGTGATACCTTTCTTTTCAAAGGATTTTCTAAAGTTAAGCAATTTTAAACCGTTTACTCACACCAGACC
Source organism: Allium cepa (assembly GCA_030765085.1). Lineage (NCBI taxonomy): Eukaryota > Viridiplantae > Streptophyta > Magnoliopsida > Asparagales > Amaryllidaceae > Allium > Allium cepa. Next base: position 613,430,387 of record CM060934.1, read on the forward strand.
CCTGTCTGACCCGAGTGTTTATTTTCTGTTTTATTAAACTCCTGGGTATTCATATTATGTATGAGTAGTCAAGTGATTCAGGTTATCCTTGATGAATTCTTGAGGAGCTTTGGAGTAGGAGGTTTCAGCGTGTAGATATATAGATAGAGTTTCCGCTGTGTGTTATTCTGTATTGATGTTCTTGTATTATATATTAGACATAAATGTTATAACTGTCCAAATTGAGATGTATAGTTGTGTAATCTGATGTATATGATACTATATATATGTTATATATTATATTTCATCCGTTCCGCTGTGAGATTCTGATGTGTTGTTGTTCTTTCTTCTCTTTCTTTTCTTCTTTTATCTCTTTCTTTCTTAAATAGTGATGCGTCTTTCTGGTGATAGATAGTCGGGTCGCTACACAGAGTTTAGGAAGGGAACAATAAACTCCGGGTCAGTCATAGGACTGGTATGAGCAAAAAAAACATTTTATCTTTAAAAACAAACAATAGAATTTAAATTTGAAATCCACAATGCTTTTTGGAAAATGAAACTACCTAAGGCCTCCCGCCACACAAACAATGCAAACACAGAATTGGAGGAGATTTCTCCTTATGATAGTCAAATATGCTTGATACGAGAAAATTTCTTTTATATTATTATTATAAGTGCATGGTGTAGAAAATCATTTCGAAAGTATAATATAAATCTTAGCCAGCATAGACAATCCGAACTATGCCTACTATAGCTACCATCTAAACAGTGGTGACCACCATAAGTAAATGGCAGGTTCTATAACTAAAACCGTACAAGGAACATATTGAAGAATGGATTTCCAACAAGTGGTCAGGCTAAGGAACTTCCTGGGCCACATGGGTACGCCTCTAGAGGTATGCCCCGAGAACCTAACCGGATCTTTGCCAACACAAGGCCGGGTTACCTCTGTAACAAGGTAACTACTACACGAGTATGTTATCTCCCGGTCGTAACCAACCTTTATCCCAGGATTCATCAATAACCACAAAGTAATAAATTTGCAGCTACCACATAGGTTGAGTATCTAGGTTCCATACCATGATACCACCTCTATCCAGAAGGAAATGAACATACCCTCGGGGGCGCTACCCCCAAATAACCTTGCCGTATTCTTCCTGTTTCGACCATTCCGGGTTGTGAAGTTCGACGAAGTCTCGTCCACAAAGCTACGCTTTTCACAAAAGCCATGCTTTGATCAACAAATGATCAGCAACATTTCATATTCCACATTACCAAATTGGGAATGTATCACTAGTAACCATAAATTACGTAACTTCTGAGCTCATACGTCTCAGAGAAGGGTGTTAAGCTAAGAGAATAAATCTCCGCCACCAAACAGAAATGTATTTGATAGAAACTGGTTTTATATCTCAAAGTGTAATGTCAGACACACATCCATACAAATCTGTTCCGGGTCCGAACAGAACCGAAGGGACTTCCTAAGAAGCCCTTGCAAATCTGGGAATCCACAATCCTGATCGGACTTCCCATCACTTAGGGAATCTCTATACCGTAGCTACTCGGTGTAGAGACAATCGATAGGTCATCCTATCGTTCTCGCAAATACCCGGTCTTCACCAACGGTCTTCAAATGCTATCCATAACGTTGTATCATTATTCGAAATGGGTTATATGACACAAGGTCCTCTCCCGGCTAAACCGAATAATGAGCGCAATATTTAAAAACCATATGAATATGGGATTTCAGTTAAGTCACAACTTTTAAAATCCAAACTTTCTTTTCAAATGGTTTAAACCAAAGTACCATTCCCTATCTTTTAAACAAAAAGATTCATTTTAAAAACCTTCAATGGTTTAAACAATTTTCACATTTAAATCTTTTAAACAAAAGATTCATTTTTAAGACCCTTTTCAATTTTAAACAAGGTTCACCAATCTTTGACAAAGATTCATTTATAACCTTTCAAAACAATTTCATTTCAAGTTGGATTAACTCATCGGGTCTTTAAATCAAAGATTCATTTCATAGTTTTCAAAACAATTTCATTTCAATTTGAAATATTTTCAACACAAATTGGAAATTCTTTCTTTATATGGAAGCTATTATTATTTGAAAAACAAATAGTTTGCATTTCGGAAAGAATCCGATTTCATTTGCATGAATTATATCTTTTTAAGTATAAATTTAGTTAAATTCAAATTTCCCAAACAATAGCTTTTAAAATGGTTAAAAACCCATGTAAACACGTTTATAACTTGAATAACATTTTTAAACCAAAATTTTCAAATATAGAATTCAATTTCAAATCTTGAATTCAAATTAAATTATTTGAATTTCAAAACTTAATCAAGTTATTCAAAAATAACTTTTATCGTTGAAAACACCCAATTCATTTCGAAAACCATTTGGATTCAGAATTCAAATTTAAAACTATTTCAAAAAATCTGTGACTTAACCGATTTTCTCGTGAAATCCATATTGTGTGTGTATAAGTGTGGTCTAGGGGTTTAACCCAATAGTGCACAACATCATCATCACAGATATATCGATAAGCGGTATAACCCATAACGCTTATCTTCATTCACAGATTCATAGCTAAAGTATATTTATCAATAAAAAAGATTCATCGTTACGATTTGATGTGGGTTTCGGATAACCAACTGGAATCCGACTCCCTGTCGCATCGAATTTCAAATGTCGTTTTATGGGTCAAGAGGCTTTTCATATTCATTCAATAGTATATTCATCATAGTTAAAACATCTCAGCACAAAGCATTACATAGCATCACATCTCATATCAAATATATTAATACATCGCATAGCATTCAATAGAAATCAACATCTACAATTAAGATGAATAATTTGGGTGGTTTTTAGATTTATCAACTACATAATTACTTTCATTAGTAATCTTAAATCAATGATTAATTATCATTAACTACAATTGATTAAGTTTTAATCACCTTCATTAATTAATCATTTCTTTAATTAATCATCTTGATTAATTAACCCTTAATTGTAATTAATTAAATCCTTAATTACTTATTCCTTAATTAATTACTTTAATTAATAAACCTTTAATTATTTATTAATTAAATCTTAATTATAATTTATTATCGTTAATTTATTGATTAATAGATTTATTATTCCTTAATTAGTCCATTATAAATTACATCATTAATTAATGATCTCTAATTATATTTAAATTAAATTACTTTATTTAAATTAATTACATTAAGTAATTAATCTTTAATTAAACCCAATTTTTTAATCACCCTTGCTTAATAACAAAAGTAATTAACCCAATTACCTCATTTATAAATCATATTCACTATATACCTCCCAGTAATTATCATTTATTACTTCCCTAAGTAATTATCCCCATTAATTACGCTAAGTAATTATACTTATCCAATTATCAAATGATTTTTCTTAAATTAATTAAACTAGATTAATTAATTAACTTAAATTAATCACATTACCAAAATTAATTACAATAAGTAATTAATCCTTTAATTACTTTCATTAAGTAATTACATTCGAAAATGTATAATTGATTATCTAATTAATTATCAAAATTAATCACATTAATTTAATTACTTAATAATCCCTAGTTAATTATCTTCATTAACAAATAACATTTCTTTAATTACTTTCTTAAGAAAATCTTAGATTAATTCATTATTAATCATTTCTAATTATAAATTAATCTAAATTATTCATTTATAAATTAAATAAATCATTCTTTAATTACCTTAGTAATTATATCATTTTATTACCTTAATTATCTCTAAGATAATTAATTTATTTATTAATGATTTCATTAACATTACACTTTAAATTTAAATTCAAATTCCATTGTAAATTTAAGATTCAAAATAATTAACCAATTAAACATTACCAAGTTTAAATTCCATTTATAAAACTTTTAAACAATGTAAAGAACATTCATTACTTATATATGAAACTGATATAAGAAATGTTTCAAACTAGATTACTTAATTTTTTTTAAAATTAAGCTTTTTAAAATATATTAATTTTTTTAACTTGCAAATTCAAGTTAAAACAATTTATTTAACTTTCATTCAAAATTAAGAAAACCTTTTGTACAAGAATTTTACATAAAGCAAATTTAAACGTTTAGTTGGATTTGTACTAAATTCTTGACTTAAACAATTAAACCTTTATTATGTTGCAGTGTTTAAAACTTGTAGAAAAATAGATTATTAAATTTTATAATATTGCTGCAGTTGACAAAAACCCGAGGCTCCCCTGGATTAAACTCGAGTGTTACTTCGAGTCTCTCACCCATATCAACGAGACGTTCCCTGAATCATCTTCTTCTTCTCTTTTTTTTCCTATTTTGTTTCCAGTAGTTAATTTTTTAACTTAAGTTATAAATCAAAGCATCAGTATTCACTCACACGAACTCGAATGCAAACCCGAAGCGATCACACTAATGCCTCGAGAACGACTCGCGACCCAAGACATTCGACATTGCTGACACCAACGCTTCGCCGTACACGTGGACGACGACGCCATTGAGCTCAGGCGAACTCCAACGCTATCGGCAAGTCACGAATCTTCCATAGATTCGAAAACCAAACCCAATTCGACCCTAAAAATATCGAATCAAAAAATTGCCTTTTGCTCGAAAAACTGTAGCTCACCACAGTCGACAAAACGACTTCGCCACCGCCGCTGAGACCACCAGAGACCCTCAGCCTTTGGCCACACCACGACAACACGTCAACCTTCCATTTCCTAAAATCTCGAGACACTCGATCACGTGAGGGCGACGAACGCCCCTTGATTACAGACAAGATCAAAACTTGAACTCAAGCCCTAAATTGATCTCGTTTCCCAAATTCACGCAATAGAAATTTTTCTAACATTTTTCCCGACTTCGTAAACCATTAAGCTAGCTTCAAAACCAATTTCAACGTTCAGGATTTGTTTAATCATCGAATTGACAAAAAAACATATTTTGTTCATCTCGAAACTGCACCTTAAACACGTAACTAAAAATCATCATACTTGTTTTAAAAATCCTATCTTCTAATTCCAGTTCATATTATGTAATTGAATCACTAAATCATGGCATTCGAATTTATTCAAAATTTTGAATTTTCTCTGTAAAAAGCCCAATTTTTACGTACTGTATACTCTTATTCTTCTTGAAACTATTTTACATTATAATTCATACTTAAACTCACCCATTTTGTTTTGAAACCCAAACCTGATAATGATTAGAAAAGAAGAGATTGAATTTCTTAAGGGTTTCTACCCTGTGACTCAGAAGTCAGGGAAGCACAAAGAATTCAACACAGTCACATATGAATATATACATATATGCAGAGCTTTATTCCTACAAATCACTATATATCTATACAAAGACTAAATAATACTTGAGTATCATAAGATTGTTTACTCACAGATTCACGGCATTGGGTAAACAAAATTGGTTTTTAAAAAGAATTGAAGTCGCTCACCTGTTTCCTGAAAGAACAAAGAACATGGAACAGTGGTTGCTTGATCTCTGAGTTGCTTATGAATCAGGTTTTAAATTCTTACTTGAACCTGATTTGAAGATGCTAGCTTGACCAGATTGAAGCTTGCTTTTGTACTGTAACCTGAGTTTGAATTTGATCTTGATGCTTTTATGGTTTTCAACATGCTTCAGATTTTAAATTTGTTTACTTGAATCCATTTTCAGGTTTTAGTTTTGATCAGCTTGCTTGAGGAAGTATTCAAGTTTCAGGTTTTAAGTTGATAATTTTGGAGATGGAAGAAAACTTAATACATTAGCTTAGTTAGTTTTCTTAATACATGTTAACAAAATTAAGTTTAAAAGAAAAATTCAAATGCGACTTGTAATTTACAAATCATATTAGGCTTACATTTGTTAATGTCATGTTTTAAAAATGTTACACTTGTTAAAATATGTATTTTTATGTTTAAGACCTTAATTTTAATTAATTTATACATTTTTTTTAAACCTTATTTTATTCTTCTATTTACAAATCATGTTTTCATATTTATTTTCAAAAGATAATTTTAATTACTTATACTTATATATCTTTCACATAAAAATGCACATTTACAAAAATTAGGGAACAAGATTTTATTAGTTTCAATTATATAGAAAATTTTAAATTTATGTTTAGACCTCATTTCTTAATTTGTCTTAAACCTTATTTTATTAAATTTGAAATTTGTATTTTAAATCCTTTAATTAATTACATTTATATATATATATATTACATTTTATATTCATGGATATACAACTATTGTTTATATGTTCCAATGTTTTTATATCTTTTTATCAAATCTAATTTTACATCTTAAATTCAAGTTATTAGGAATATTCATACTTATATAACTTTTTAAAAGAAGATGAACTGAAAACAATTTATTTTTAAATTTCCAAATGCAAATTTAATATACAGTCAACTTGTACTTATAAATGAATAAATAATCAAATACCTTTTTATAATATATTTTTATTTTCTATTTATAATCCAAAAATTGAAATTTTCTAATTAATTCATAATTAAATCCATAATTTAATTTCAAAAATTAAATTAGTTATCAAATTATCTTAACTAAAATTTCAGGGATGTTACAATATATATGAATGTTATTATGCAGGATATATATAAGGCAGGTACTGATTATTGAAGATTGTACAGTATAAAGATCAAGAGTGAAGAAATCAAGTTGAAGACTCATGAGTATCAAGATCAAGATTTCAAGATAAGTGTCTAATTTTGTTAAAACTTCATAATATCATGGAAATCTTCATTCCAAATTTCATTTGGGATGGAGCCCATTTCTACCTTCTTACTGCTTACAAACCCACGACAAGTAGCATACAAACCTACGACAAGTGACTTATAGACCCAAGAACATCCTGGTTTTATACAAGTTCTCGAGTCCTGGATGAAATATTCTGCAGGAAGAAGCTTGCAAAACTACTTCAAAACGTTTTTTCGAAATGATTTTCAAAACTGCTTTTCAAAATGTTTTAGCCTTAAAAATTATCTTTTCAAATAATTTTCAAAAAGATATTTTAGCCTTGAAATATTCTTTGTTTTTGTTTTTTAAATAAACTCTTATTTTAAACTTCATTTGTTTTTTAAAAACTATCTTCTGATTTTTAAATATTCTTTATAATATATATATATATACACTTGAGATTTAAAAACAAATTTATATATACATTCTAAAAATATATTTTTCTACTCTTCTTTAATTTGAAACATAGGAAAATTAGTTTATTTTACTCCAGAAACATTTATTCTTGTTTTCGTTTCAATGCCATTTTCAAAAAAAAAATTGCATTGTTTTCAACTAAGGGATGTCGACTTCATAGGATACCCCATGTCGACATGGTGTCCATTAAATTCAAAAGTTTCAATTTTCAAAAAAAGCATCTATTCGTTTAAATCTCTTCACGAATGGTTATGACCGTTACTGGTCTGTAAATAGCCTTCACAAACAAATTTTTTAACTAACTATTTTCTTCACTCCTTCTCCACGAATCCATATTCTAAAATTTTCATTTTTTAAGATTGTACCGAAATTCTGCCGAGTTCTCAAGTGAATCAAATTAGAATCTCATTCTTGTCTGATTCTCTGCCCTCTCTCGAAGATCAAAGTGCTATTTAGAGTTATAGGATCAATTTATAGTCTAAAGTTTATCGAGTCTCTATATAGGTGTGGTTGTGCCTGAAAATCAATTGGGTGATCTTGTGTCCCATAAATCAAGAGAGTTTACCCCGGACTCGAAGAAAGGAGAGTACCTCAAGGCCTTTAGAAATTAAGGATTGTAATCTCGACATTGGTATAATAAAAATCTGTATGAGGTGTTTGCCTTGGTGCAGAATTGGACTTAGGGTAACTCCGAACCAGTATAAAATCCGCTGTATTCTTTCCTTTTACTGCTTTTTATTTACTTTCTACATCTGTGTTTGATTTTGTGATTGTTCTGTGATTAAGTTCTGCATTTGTTTGTGTTATAATTTTAATCTAGTCCATATAAGTCTTAGAATCCATTAAACACTATTCACCCCCCTTGGTGTTAAATTACCCTTAAGATCCTTAATCCGCACTCCCTTTCAATTGGTATCGGAGCATAGGTTTTCATAGTTTTCATAATCTGAAACTTGAAAAGTTTAAAATGGAATTTTTAGGAAATTTTGTTAATACAAGTTTGAATTTATTCATTTCATCAAAGTATCATAAGTTTGCATATAGTTTTTATGAAAAATCAAGTTATCTACCGAATTGGTTTGTTATGCAGGAATAGACATGTTACATAGCTTTTGAAGAATCAACAACCAATGGACAAATTATGCAAATTAAGAAAGACAAATGGATACTTGATGATGGTTGTTCAAGGCATATGAATGGAAACCCGAGATACTCAATGACATTATATATCAAGATGGTGGATGACCAACTTTGGAGATAACTCAAAAGGATATGTGATTGGCATTGGCAATATCGGTAATTCTAAAACTCCTCTTATTTCTGATATTTTGAAGTTAGGAATTTAAAACATAATTTTCTTAGTATAAGTCAACTATGTTATAAAGGATTTAAAATTAAATTTGGAAAAGATAAGTGTCACATCGAAGATAATAAGTCAAATATTATCTTTGAAGGAATTAGGAAGAAAAACATTTACATACTCAGTATGAAAGTTTCAAATGATAACTTATGTCTTTTGGCTAATACAAGTGACCCTTGGATTTGGCATAAAATTTTTGGTCATTTAAATTTCAAACTGTTATCTAGGTTATCGAAACTTGACTTAGTTAGAGGTCTTCCCAAGTTAAACCTTGAAGTAGATAGTATATGTGATGCTTGCCAATTTGGAAAACTTAAAAAAAGTTCATTTAAATTAAAAGATATGATTTCTACTTCTAAATCTCTAGAATTACTTCATTTATATTTATTTGGTACATCTCAAGTTCAATCAATTAAACACAATAAATATGTTTTTGTAGTTGTAGATGATTAATCTAGATATACCTGGACAATTTTTCTTAAACTTAAAAGTGATGCTTTTGAATTATTTAAGAATTTTGCTAAAAGAATTCAAAATCAACTTTCTTTAAAAATAAAAACTATTCGTAGTGATCACAATGGAGAATTTGAAAATGAAAATTTTGAGAATTTCTGTAATAAAAAAGGAATTACTCATAATTTCTCTTTTCCAAGAACTCCACGACAAAACAGAGTAGTAGAACGTAAGAATAGAACGATTCAAGAGTGTGCTAGAACAATGCTTTCTGATAGTAACTTACCTAAAAACTTTTAGGCTGAAGCGGTCGCTACATCATGTTATATATTAAATAGGATTTTAATTAGATCATTAACTAATAAAACATCATATGAATTAATTTACAATAAGAAACCCATAGTAGATTATTTTAAATTTTTTGGTAGTATGTGTTTAATTCTTAATACAAAAGATAATTTAGATAAATTTGAACCTAAATCCGACAAAGGTATCTTCATCGGATATTCTAATAGAAGTAACGCATTTAGAGTTTATAATTTAAGAACTAACACTATTGAAGAAAAATGCATACATCTTTTGATGAAAATTTTAAAGATATTGTACAAGTAGAAAATGAAGAAGATTTTGTAACTTTAAATTATGAACCTAATGAAACTAACTGTGAAATCATTCAACCTAATAAAAGAATTAGGCTACTAAAAGATCATCTTGTAGAAAATATACTAGGAAATATTGAATCTATAGTTAAAATAAGAAATCAACTAAATAGTATGAGTAATGTATCTTTTATGTCAACAATTGAGCCTAAAAATTCAAAGGAAGCATCATCTGATTATTGATGGATTCTTGCTGTGCAAGAAGAATTGAATCAGTTCACCATAAATGATGTTTGGGAACTTGTTCCTAGACCTGAGGATAAAAGTATAATTGAAACAAAATTGGTTTATAAAAATAAAATGAATGAACTTGGTGAGGTCGTGAGAAATAAAGCTCGTTTAGTCGTGCAAGGTTATTGTCAAGGAGAAGGAAATGAGAATGACGAACTTTTGCACCCGTAGCAAGACTAGAAGCTACCAGGATTCTACTTGCATTCGCAAACTACAATGATTTCAAGTTATATGAAATGGATGTTAAAAGTTCTTTTCTAATTGGTTTTGTAAATAAAGATGTTTATATTGAACAACCTCCACCTTTTGAAGATAATAAATTTTCAAATCATGTATAAAAATTAAAGAAAGCTTTATATGGTCTGAAACAAGCTCCTAGAGCCTGGTATGAAAGACTAAGTTCTTATTTACTAAAATCTGGTTTTGACATTGGTAAAATAGATACAACTCTTTTTATTAAAAGAGTCAAAAATGATATTCAATTAGTACAGATATATGTAGATGATATAATATTTGGATCAACTAATAACATAATGAATAAAGAATTTTTAGATATAATGACCAAATAATTTGAAATGAGTCATATGGGAGAACTAAGTTTCTTCTTAGGATTTCAAATCAAACAATTAGATAAAGAAATTTTTATTAGTCAAGAAAAATATGCTAAGGATTTAATTAATAAATTTGGATTGACCACTTCTAGTGGGAAACCAACTTCAATGACAACTAATGTAGCTTTAAGTAAAGAAGATAAATCAAATAATGTTGATCAAAAAATATATAGGGGAATGATTGGTTCGCTGCTTTATATAATAGCAAGTCGTCCTGACATCATGCATGTTGTCTATCTCTATGCAAGACCACTCTCAACCTAAAGAACTCACTTAAAAGCTGTTACAAGAATTTTAAGATATGTAAAACATACTTTAGATTATGGTTTATTTTACCTAAAAATGATGTATTTGATTTATTTTCATATTGTGATGCTGATTACGTTAGTTGTAAATCAGACCGAAAAAGTACAAGTGGAACGTCACTTTCTAGGACATTCTCTAGTTTTCTGGTTTAGTAAGAAGCAAAACACTGTATCTCTGTCAACAACTGAAGTAGAATATATACATCTGCTAGTTGGCTTGTTCTCAAGTTATATAAATGCAACAAACTTTAAAAGATTTTGGATTAACTACAACTAAATCACCAATTTATTGTGAATACTAGTGCAATAAACCTATCTAAGAATCCAACTCATCATGCTAGAACAAAACATATTGATGTTAGACATCATCTTCTTAGAGATAATATAAGTAAAGAAGTCATAAATCTTGAATATATTAATACTGAAAAACAAATTGCTGATCTATTAACCAAACAATTAAATGAACAAAACTTTACTAAATTTAGAAGAGAATTAGGTACATGTTCATTAACTAAAATATAAATTATAAATAATACAAGTATAGTTAATATAAATAAAAATTTCTCAAAAATTGAACTAGGCATGTCGACATGACCCGTCCCCCTATGTCGACATACAGGCCTAGATTTTCAAATTTAAATTTCCCTCTAAAATTAGTTTTTAAGTTATATATTTATATATTTCGACTTTTTCTCCTTTTCTCTATTCTATTCTCTGTAATAGACTTTTAAAACAGTAAACTAATGGCTTTCTCATGAACCTTCTTCACCCACTTCTCTTCACTCTGGTCCTTTTCAACGTTCCACACACGTACGAGTCATCAAACTATAAGAGAAGATGACAGATTTGCTTCAAATGATGATGGAAATTCAAGTGAGTCAACTGCGAATGGCTAAAGAACAAGATAGGCAAGGCAGAATCCTTAGGAATTTAAAATTTTCCTTATGGATAACCATGTCAATCCCATTGTCATCAAAGAATCATTACAAGCCATGAATTCAGCAGAAGAAGAGCCTCTAGATGAACCACAAGAGGATCACGACGAAGAACATCCTCTACCGAATTCGGATGTTCATCTAGACGAAGACGATGGCGTGATTTGCGTTGGAGATGTAACGACCCGGAATTTTGGGTCGTCAAAATTTAACATTTAATTCATTTTAAATGTTGGATATGGATTCTAATTTGAATCTTGATAATAGAAGACTATGGTTGAGTTAATAAGATGAGTTATAGTTTCAAAATATGGTGATTCCATTTGAATTGGAGTAATAATAATAATTATTAGAACTGAGAATAAATTGGAAATTTAATGGTAATTGTTATAAAATTGATGTTTAAATGCATTTTTAAGTTCAATAGGTTATAAATGATATTGTTAGATTTTTGGAAGAATTTAAAAGTTAATAGATTATTATTTGGAATTTTATATGAATTTAAAATGAATTTAATATTATTAAAAATGCAATTAATCAGATTTTGGTCCGGAATGAGCCAAAACGATTTTTAATATGTTTATAAATGTTATATGAATTATTGTTAAGTTAATAAAATTTTAAACGTGGAAATTTTGAGTGATTTCGATAATTTCGAAATTTGCTTAATTAAATTGACGAGTTAAAATAGCCTTCCGGGGCACAGTCTCGGAATTCGACGAAACCAGTTTCATTGGATCCGTAATAGTTAGTTATTATCGGATTTCAATTTTCGTAGCAATCGGAGTTGTCGTTTGACCCTGGCAGCTCGAAACGCATCGAAATCGATTTTACCGATTTAATTTTAAATTGGACGTTTAATTCCGTAACTCGCTTGTACGAGCGAATTAGCTTACGAAACCTGTTCCATTGTGTCCGGAACGTTGAAAAACCCCAGGATAGCCTGTCGGAACGTGTGTTTTGGAGTTCGTTTGCATACGTCGTTAAAATTGAGAATTTCATTAATTAAAATATTATTAAATTATATATATATATTAACTTTCGTTCCTAAACCCTAGCAGTACATCAGGAGCCGCCACCCAACATAATTCATGGCCGAAATTATCCCAATTTGATCCTCAAATCTCCCTAAATTCTTGCTTCTACACGAGAATCACCCAACTAGAAAGTTGTAGGGCTCAGCTAGATCTACCTGTTCAACGGGTATGATCGTAAATCGTGGAGTTATCGTGGAGGAAACCGGCCTCGAACGCACGATTTTCGAACGATATTTCATGGCCGTAGGGACCGCCGAGCGCCGTCGTGTCTTGGCCGAAGGAAGAGGGTGGAAGGAGCTTCGCGGTGGAGCTGTTGGATCATCGCCTAGTCGAGCGAGTTGAGTGCGGCTTGGAGCCCTAGAGGCGGTGCGATGGGTTCTGTTTCTTGCTGTTGCGTGCGTTGTAGAAGATGGCTTCGGCCTTGTTTTTTTTGTGCGGCCGTGATTTGGGTAATAAAAAAAAAAAAAAAAAAAAAAAAAAGAAAGAAATTGTTTTGAATTTAAATTCCAATCTATAAAATTGAATAACTTTTCCGTATGACATCAGATTCGTACGAATTTCGCGGCGCCGGGATCGCAGAAAAGGATACTACGCGATGGTACAGATCCGGGATCATTCCGGGCAAGTAGAAATTTAGGTTAAATCGAACGTCGTTCGATTTAATTTGAATTTCGAACGCTCGCCGAAACTCAAGGTGAGTTATTCTCACTCACATCTGGATACTAGTAAAGTAGATAGCTAGTATTGATTGTTTGTTTGGATGTTTAGCTGAATATGTTAGTTATTATCAAATTGAATTGATATATATACTGTTGTGCTAATATTTGTGGATGCAGGGAAAACAGGTTGGAGGGATCCAACGGGATTCCTCACAAAGTAGTAATATTTTTATATTGATGATTATGCCTGTTTATATATTGTGATTGATAATTTGGAGTTGAATTGCATTGTGATATTGTGGTTTAAACTATAAACCCAGAATATTAATTATAAAAGAAATTGTAGTTTAAATTATAAAGAAATTAAATTGGGTTTCAAAGAAATTGAGAAATGGTTAAATAAGAAATTAAAAGAATATAAATATTTGAAACCTGATTTGGATGGAAAACTGAAATAAATTTGTATAGAAATATTACTGGATAAATTATAAATCCAAAATTAATTATATTTGATAAATTGAATTTAGAGAAATAAAGGTATTGTTAAATAATGGATTTAAAAGGGATTAAAATCTGAAATCTATTTTAAAATGTAAATTGGAAGTTTTAAAATGTGGAATGATAATTAATTTAAATGTTATTAGTTGAAGTTTTGGGAAATAAATTTATGTTATAAAACCCTAAAACTTAATTTAATAAATGGACAGAAATCGTGAGAAGGATTTCTGTGATGATTTAGTAGAAATGAGATTTCCTAAGGAAAATCCAAGTTCGAGTTTTAAATTGATTTTATAAAAAGAAGTTTTAAAATCTTAAACTGGTCTTAAAGAATGTTTTAAAAATTATTATTTTAAAGTGATTTTTTATAAATTAGCAATAGTAAAATTTTATAAATATTTTAATAATTATGTTTACAAATGGATTTGTTTTAAAAGCTAGTTTTGACCTAAGTATATTGAAATAAGAGTTAATCTTTTTACCACTTTATTTTAATATATAGTATAACTTAACCTTAATTTAAATTAAGCTATATCTTTTAAACAGTTTTGCTTTAAATATTTTGGAATTATATTTTGATTAAATAATTAGTAGTAAATTTATCTATTTAAAGTATACTTTAAATTAAAATGTTTTTAACTGTTTTAAATCTAAACTGTTTTGAACTTGGATATTTCCAATGGAAATATATGGTAAATGATTTACCTTGTAAAGGAGGAATTTTGAGAAATGTTTTCAAATGAGATTTGGAAATTTGGTAATATATCTTTTAAAGATATTTGAGGTAAATAAATAATTTGGGAATTATTTATTGTGTGATGGATGCTATGGATGTTTATGAATATAAATTGATAGTTAAATCACCGACTATCAATATTGGACAAATGCGTTGATCGTTTCGAAGAGACCGGGATCGAGATTTATTTCTCGAAAACCACTTCGATCCGGTTTGTACGTTTTCGTGCGATAAACGTTTTTCGGAGTCGAAGATGGAGCAGTGAAGTGCAAGGGCTAGTCGCTACTAATCCTGAGGATATTTTCAAAATGGATGTAGTAGGAATAGTGCCTTCGGTTCCGTTCGAACCCGGGACGGACTTGTATGGACGAATGCTTTCGTGACATCGTCAGCGGACGATGGGCATTCTAAGTGAAACGTTCTAAAGGTAACGTTAAGCCTCAAGCCTCATCAACCGGGAATGACTGAAAATCAGGGGATATGCAGCAAGGCTTCGTGGGTAGCCCCCACTGGAGAGTAAGGTCATCCCTGTCTAGAGGTTCCTTTTTATTTCGGCTTAGTGGTGCGGTTGCTGATCCCAACCGCGGGGTGATCTTATTCGGAATTGCCCATAGGTGATTCCGGTCTTGTGTTGCAGGGGACGAAGGGAGTAGTCCTCGGTACTGTGATCTAGACCACGTACTGTGACAGGTGGTACCCCAGTGCCTAGTCATTGATGGAAATCCATTTTCCCTACGAGCCTTTTACGAGTTTTGTTTGTATTACCCACTTCGGTGGCTAGTAGCTGGAATTTAATGAATGTAACAATTTTGGCTATTTTATAAGTATTTGTAAATAGACCCTATTATAATATCAGAGGATTTCTATAAAAAGTGTTTTAGCTATCGTAAGGTAAAAACCCGACATGTTTATTTGTGGCGTGGTCTTACGAGATGCTTTTGTTTTCAAAAGAATTTTGAAACTTTAATAATCAATTGTGTGCATTATTATCAGTTGGTATGCCAGACTGACTCGGGTGTTATTTCATTATAATGCTCGGGTCAGACCGAGTATTATTTGTTCAGGATAGGTTGCTATGGAGCAGGAGAGAAGCTGGAGTCCGAGACGTATTATATGTACCTATATATATCCGCTGTTATGTTGTATGGTATGTCTGTTATGTGTTGATTGATGTATGAGTTACTTTGATGATATGTTGTATATAAACAGATATAGATTTCATTTTGTGTAAAATTCTATAGTTACTATTATATTTTATTCCGCTGCGACTGTGAGATTCTGATATTGTTTAGTTTCTTCTTCTTCTATCTCTTTTTCTTTAACCTCAATGGTTCGTATTTCTGTTCCACTTGAGTCAATTAGGGTAGAATAATGTTGATTCAAGGGGTACGGATTTGCGGGCTGTCTCACTTGGTATCAGAGCTTAGGTTGGCGACAACCTAGGCTTTGGTGGGGTAATTACTCATTTAATAGAGTCGATAGTACTCTATAATGAGTTGAGTGTATTAATAGCTATGAGAGCGTACTTGTTAGTGCTTATAAAATTGTTTTTATACTGTGTTGACTTATCGGTTGAGTGTTTATGAATTCTGGTCGGTGCGGGAAGTACAACCGTATCGATAGGGGTTTCTAAACTCTTAAACAAGATAAACCGACATAGTATTGTTTTTTTTTTAAAGTGGGTAAATGAAATAATTTTACCCAAAATTATATTTTGATATAAAAGAAATGATTTTCTAGCTTATTATATATTGGGTGTTTGATGGTTGTTAATACCATGATCAAGTAAGAATCTTGAATTTGAATAAAATTTGAAATAATAACCTAATAAGAATGTAAGATATTAAAATGGTCTATAACCAAATAGAATTAGTTAAATAAGTTGTAATAAGAGAAAGTGAGATTTAAATTTGAATTTAAACCAGAATTTTTAACCCGGAAGTTTTGGAAAGGATTTTTATTGTATTGAAAATAAAAGTTTGGAAATTTAAAATCCTGGGAAGTTTGAAATGTTTTCCAATGTATTGAAGGCAATAATGAAATATTATTTTGAGTAATATGTTGAATGGAAAACTGTTTGAAATGAATTTGGGAATTTAAGAAGCATTGAACTCACTGCAGTCGCTGGAAAATAATCCTGATGATGCTGGCCACATCATTAGAATTCATTTTCGAGTTTCTAAAGTGATGGATTGCTTCCCTAGTAATTGGTTATGGTATTGTTTGGATTTGTTGGGGATAACAGTTGTTTTGGATATTTCAAAAATGGAAATTTGTTTGGGATATGAACAAATTGTTTTGGGTGCAAACAAATTGGTTTGGAAAACATGGAAATTTGATTTGATATACCAATTGGGTATATATATATTTGATATATTTCAAAATGGTTTTGAGATAAAACCGGGTAAATTGAATTCTGGGAAAGTTCTAATTAAATAATGAGTAAAGTTGAAATGAATCAACCATTGAATTTGTTAAGTGGAGCTAATGCTAATAAGAAGGAAATGAGAAATTTTAATCATGGAATTAAAATTTAATTTGAGTAATTGAAAGTGAATAAAATGTATTGAAGTAAATGAAGGGTATTGAAGTGAATGGAAATTTAAATTTAACTTGGACAAGTTAAATATATTGGACCCAGAATTAAATGGATTTGGGTTTAAATCAAAAGTAAGTTGATTTGAAAATTTGGGTTGTTGTGTAATAGATTATACCCATAAGCTATTAAGTATTATACTTATAGTTTGAGGTTGTGAATTTGAAGTTTGCAAAGAAATAAATTAAGGGAATTTGTATCCTGAAGAATTCAGATGTATATATATACATATGGAATTTAGAATTGTGATTATAAAATGTTGGTGGAGTAAAATGAGCAATATAAGCTTTTTAAAATAAATAAGTTGGTGAACTTATAAAAATTGAAAGTGAGATTATAATCACAAATGGAAGTAGTTGAATGGTATGGTGAATTCAAACTTAATCTCAAATGAAATTGTGAATTGAGATAAGGTAAGGTGGGATATAAAGAAGTGAATGAACTTAAGTTAGTAAACAAGTTTTGAACTTGTATATGGAGAATTAAATTTGGGAATTTGAAAATGAATCCAATCTAAATGAATTGGATATAAAAGGTGAAATGTAAATTGCTTATAATTGCATTAAGGAATTCACATTCTTAAGTTATTAAGTAACTTAAATTGGAGATTATAAAATGAGAATGGACTTAAGTGAGCACTTTAAAATCTTGAATGGAAGTAAAGTTGCAAATTTATTAAATGGAAGAGGACTTAAATGAGCAACTTAAACTCTTGAATGGAAGTGAAATTGGAATTCATTAATGGAAAGAGTTGAAGGGTGTGGCAAATTTAAATTTTGACCATAAATGAGATGCAAAGTCTAATGAAGCAAAATGAGAACATAAATGTGAATGTTCTTAAGTGGAAAATAAGTCTTGAACTTATGTATGGGGAGAATAAGGTTTGTTTGGTAATGAAATTGAAATTGAATTTCAGTTGTGTAATAAATAATATTGAAAGAAATTTAGATTCTATTTAAAGGAGTAAAAAGGAAAGGTAGAAAATTTAAATGTGCCAAATGAAATAATTGGAAAATGGTGATATTATGAACGAATTCAGAGTAAATTAAGAAAGTGGATTGAAAACTAATATGGATTATGTTATTGACTGAATTAAATTACAAATTAACTGGGATTTGTATTGTAATGGAGAATTTTGATAGTTTAGTCAAGTTTGGAAAGTAAATAGAAATCCTGATTTGAATTGGGATTCAATTATGGAAATGAATATTGGAGGTGTGAATGAATAATGGAATTTGAATATATTTATGATGATTTGGATTGTAAATAAAATTCAAATGAGTAAAATAATTTAAATGGCCTCTTTGTAAATAAAATAAGTTTAATATGAATAGGATAACTAAACAAAGAGCATTAAATTTGTATATGAATGGAAATTTGATTTGAATGAGAATCAAATGAAATAAAATTTGATTTATAAGGAAATAATGAGAATATTGTTAAAGAACTTAAGCAAATTGAAAGAAAAACAAAATGGTTGAGGATGAGCCTTATTAAGTAATGTTGAATGAAATTTGTTAGATAATAATTGCAAGAAATGATATTAATAAGTTATTGTGATAAATTAAGGATGTATGGGTTGTAAATAATCCAGGAGGGAGAGATATTAATATAAACTTGGATTGGTTAATGAAACTAATATAAATCCAAGTTGGAATTAATTTTAAAGGGTTATAAGCTTAAGTGGCAATTGTTTTGCTTGAATGACTTGAATATTTGAATGTATTTAGAATTGAGTTGTTTAAACAACTAAATTGGTTTTGGATAAATTAGAATTTGATTAAGTGAAGTCAAATTAAAATGAAACTAAATTTGGTATGCAAGAAAGAATTGAGATATTATGCAATTGAATTGATGTTTGAATAAATTGATATGGATTAGGATCCAATTCAAAGAGTTGGTAAATGAATGCAAGTAAATTGGTTTCAAGTTGCAAATGGAATTGAGTTGGAATCAATTGGGATGAATTAACATTTTAATAAGCAATGTTTGCATATATATGGAAATAAATCATGAAAGAATTGCAAATGTTTCAAGTTTAAATAAAATTTGATTTAAAATCAAATTTGGGAATGTAAGTTAAAATAAAATTTGATTACAAATCAAATTGGAAGGGTAAGTTAAAAAAAAAAGTGTGAACAAGGCATATGTTAATTATTTTGAAATAGAAATAAATTGGTTATAAGAAATATGAATGGTGTATAGAAAGCTTGAATGTAAATCATTCAAGTGAAGTAAAATGAGGTTAGTTGGAGGAAACTAAAATGTGCGAAATTTTAATAAAGGAATGTGAGTGCTTCAAATTGGAAATAAGGATTTGATTGAAAATCAAATTAAATAATGATGCATATAAATGAATTAAAGCACCTATTCATAATATTGAAGTGAATATGAATGAGTTGTCTTAGTGTATTCAACACTGAACTTGGTTTTGAATTAATTGGAATGCATTGAAATGTTACTAAGTAATTTTGCATAAGAATGAAGATGCTTCTACCCTGAAGATAAAGGTGGTTTGTAAATCAATTAGGAATTGTATTGGAATATAATTCTATTAGTGAAGCATACGTTAATCATATTGAAATAAATATGAATTGTATATGGTTGATTTGAGTATAAATCATTCAAGTGAAAGTAAATATTGTTGGACTTGAATAGATAATTGGAAGGATGATTTGAAATCTTGAATTGTTGGTAAAAGATGGTTAATATTAGTAAATTTTGAAATTTGCTTGGTTTGGATTATGCCATAGATATGTTGGATTGCTTTTATATTGGAAAATGTTGATTAAAATGCACAGATCTTGTAACTAATGAGTATGTTGAGTAAGTGCAGGAATGCGAGGCGTTCGAGAGGTTTGGAGCGCGTATATGCATTATATATTAGCTACTTGCTATTAAAATTGCTAAAAAGGTACGCCTACGCTAATAAAATTGGAAAAGATATATATCTTGTGTTATATTTTGGTTTCCGGCCGTGTGGGCCGATGTATATATATTTGTGTATCCTGCGATATCGCAGAAGCTCCTCCGTACAGGGAGACTCTGCCAAAATTTTCCGTAAATTTTGAGAGTTAGAAAATTTTTTTTGGGTTTGGGAAAAGTTAAGTAACTTATGAAGTTATAAGTTAAAATTTAAGCTTTAGAATTAATAAAGCAAATAGGTTTGGGAATTGAACAAAAAGGATTTTGTGAAGTGTATATAAGCTTTTAACTAAGCTAATGGGATAAGTAAATGGGTTTAAGTGTATGTTCTACCTTATACAAATTTCGGGGACGAAATTTTTATAAGGGGGGAGGAATGTAACGACCCGGAATTTTGGGTCGTCAAAATTTAACATTTAATTCATTTTAAATGTTGGATATGGATTCTAATTTGAATCTTGATAATAGAAGACTATGGTTGAGTTAATAAGATGAGTTATAGTTTCAAAATATGGTGATTCCATTTGAATTGGAGTAATAATAATAATTATTAGAACTGAGAATAAATTGGAAATTTAATGGTAATTGTTATAAAATTGATGTTTAAATGCATTTTTAAGTTCAATAGGTTATAAATGATATTGTTAGATTTTTGGAAGAATTTAAAAGTTAATAGATTATTATTTGGAATTTTATATGAATTTAAAATGAATTTAATATTATTAAAAATGCAATTAATCAGATTTTGGTCCGGAATGAGCCAAAACGATTTTTAATATGTTTATAAATGTTATATGAATTATTGTTAAGTTAATAAAATTTTAAACGTGGAAATTTTGAGTGATTTCGATAATTTCGAAATTTGCTTAATTAAATTGACGAGTTAAAATAGCCTTCCGGGGCACAGTCTCGGAATTCGACGAAACCAGTTTCATTGGATCCGTAATAGTTAGTTATTATCGGATTTCAATTTTCGTAGCAATCGGAGTTGTCGTTTGACCCTGGCAGCTCGAAACGCATCGAAATCGATTTTACCGATTTAATTTTAAATTGGACGTTTAATTCCGTAACTCGCTTGTACGAGCGAATTAGCTTACGAAACCTGTTCCATTGTGTCCGGAACGTTGAAAAACCCCAGGATAGCCTGTCGGAACGTGTGTTTTGGAGTTCGTTTGCATACGTCGTTAAAATTGAGAATTTCATTAATTAAAATATTATTAAATTATATATATATATTAACTTTCGTTCCTAAACCCTAGCAGTACATCAGGAGCCGCCACCCAACATAATTCATGGCCGAAATTATCCCAATTTGATCCTCAAATCTCCCTAAATTCTTGCTTCTACACGAGAATCACCCAACTAGAAAGTTGTAGGGCTCAGCTAGATCTACCTGTTCAACGGGTATGATCGTAAATCGTGGAGTTATCGTGGAGGAAACCGGCCTCGAACGCACGATTTTCGAACGATATTTCATGGCCGTAGGGACCGCCGAGCGCCGTCGTGTCTTGGCCGAAGGAAGAGGGTGGAAGGAGCTTCGCGGTGGAGCTGTTGGATCATCGCCTAGTCGAGCGAGTTGAGTGCGGCTTGGAGCCCTAGAGGCGGTGCGATGGGTTCTGTTTCTTGCTGTTGCGTGCGTTGTAGAAGATGGCTTCGGCCTTGTTTTTTTTTGTGCGGCCGTGATTTGGGTAATAAAAAAAAAAAAAAAAAAAAAAAAAAATTGTTTTGAATTTAAATTCCAATCTATAAAATTGAATAACTTTTCCGTATGACATCAGATTCGTACGAATTTCGCGGCGCCGGGATCGCAGAAAAGGATACTACGCGATGGTACAGATCCGGGATCATTCCGGGCAAGTAGAAATTTAGGTTAAATCGAACGTCGTTCGATTTAATTTGAATTTCGAACGCTCGCCGAAACTCAAGGTGAGTTATTCTCACTCACATCTGGATACTAGTAAAGTAGATAGCTAGTATTGATTGTTTGTTTGGATGTTTAGCTGAATATGTTAGTTATTATCAAATTGAATTGATATATATACTGTTGTGCTAATATTTGTGGATGCAGGGAAAACAGGTTGGAGGGATCCAACGGGATTCCTCACAAAGTAGTAATATTTTTATATTGATGATTATGCCTGTTTATATATTGTGATTGATAATTTGGAGTTGAATTGCATTGTGATATTGTGGTTTAAACTATAAACCCAGAATATTAATTATAAAAGAAATTGTAGTTTAAATTATAAAGAAATTAAATTGGGTTTCAAAGAAATTGAGAAATGGTTAAATAAGAAATTAAAAGAATATAAATATTTGAAACCTGATTTGGATGGAAAACTGAAATAAATTTGTATAGAAATATTACTGGATAAATTATAAATCCAAAATTAATTATATTTGATAAATTGAATTTAGAGAAATAAAGGTATTGTTAAATAATGGATTTAAAAGGGATTAAAATCTGAAATCTATTTTAAAATGTAAATTGGAAGTTTTAAAATGTGGAATGATAATTAATTTAAATGTTATTAGTTGAAGTTTTGGGAAATAAATTTATGTTATAAAACCCTAAAACTTAATTTAATAAATGGACAGAAATCGTGAGAAGGATTTCTGTGATGATTTAGTAGAAATGAGATTTCCTAAGGAAAATCCAAGTTCGAGTTTTAAATTGATTTTATAAAAAGAAGTTTTAAAATCTTAAACTGGTCTTAAAGAATGTTTTAAAAATTATTATTTTAAAGTGATTTTTTATAAATTAGCAATAGTAAAATTTTATAAATATTTTAATAATTATGTTTACAAATGGATTTGTTTTAAAAGCTAGTTTTGACCTAAGTATATTGAAATAAGAGTTAATCTTTTTACCACTTTATTTTAATATATAGTATAACTTAACCTTAATTTAAATTAAGCTATATCTTTTAAACAGTTTTGCTTTAAATATTTTGGAATTATATTTTGATTAAATAATTAGTAGTAAATTTATCTATTTAAAGTATACTTTAAATTAAAATGTTTTTAACTGTTTTAAATCTAAACTGTTTTGAACTTGGATATTTCCAATGGAAATATATGGTAAATGATTTACCTTGTAAAGGAGGAATTTTGAGAAATGTTTTCAAATGAGATTTGGAAATTTGGTAATATATCTTTTAAAGATATTTGAGGTAAATAAATAATTTGGGAATTATTTATTGTGTGATGGATGCTATGGATGTTTATGAATATAAATTGATAGTTAAATCACCGACTATCAATATTGGACAAATGCGTTGATCGTTTCGAAGAGACCGGGATCGAGATTTATTTCTCGAAAACCACTTCGATCCGGTTTGTACGTTTTCGTGCGATAAACGTTTTTCGGAGTCGAAGATGGAGCAGTGAAGTGCAAGGGCTAGTCGCTACTAATCCTGAGGATATTTTCAAAATGGATGTAGTAGGAATAGTGCCTTCGGTTCCGTTCGAACCCGGGACGGACTTGTATGGACGAATGCTTTCGTGACATCGTCAGCGGACGATGGGCATTCTAAGTGAAACGTTCTAAAGGTAACGTTAAGCCTCAAGCCTCATCAACCGGGAATGACTGAAAATCAGGGGATATGCAGCAAGGCTTCGTGGGTAGCCCCCACTGGAGAGTAAGGTCATCTCTGTCTAGAGGTTCCTTTTTATTTCGGCTTAGTGGTGCGGTTGCTGATCCCAACCGCGGGGTGATCTTATTCGGAATTGCCCATAGGTGATTCCGGTCTTGTGTTGCAGGGGACGAAGGGAGTAGTCCTCGGTACTGTGATCTAGACCACGTACTGTGACAGGTGGTACCCCAGTGCCTAGTCATTGATGGAAATCCATTTTCCCTACGAGCCTTTTACGAGTTTTGTTTGTATTACCCACTTCGGTGGCTAGTAGCTGGAATTTAATGAATGTAACAATTTCGGCTATTTTATAAGTATTTGTAAATAGACCCTATTATAATATCAGAGGATTTCTATAAAAAGTGTTTTAGCTATCGTAAGGTAAAAACCCGACATGTTTATTTGTGGCGTGGTCTTACGAGATGCTTTTGTTTTCAAAAGAATTTTGAAACTTTAATAATCAATTGTGTGCATTATTATCAGTTGGTATGCCAGACTGACTCGGGTGTTATTTCATTATAATGCTCGGGTCAGACCGAGTATTATTTGTTCAGGATAGGTTGCTATGGAGCAGGAGAGAAGCTGGAGTCCGAGACGTATTATATGTACCTATATATATCCGCTGTTATGTTGTATGGTATGTCTGTTATGTGTTGATTGATGTATGAGTTACTTTGATGATATGTTGTATATAAACAGATATAGATTTCATTTTGTGTAAAATTCTATAGTTACTATTATATTTTATTCCGCTGCGACTGTGAGATTCTGATATTGTTTAGTTTCTTCTTCTTCTATCTCTTTTTCTTTAACCTCAATGGTTCGTATTTCTGTTCCACTTGAGTCAATTAGGGTAGAATAATGTTGATTCAAGGGGTACGGATTTGCGGGCTGTCTCAGGAGAGGTCCTTTTTGACGCTAATGGAAAGTTGGTTGAACAACGTGGAAACTTTTGTCTCCACTATCCAAATTGTTCGATCCATAAATCACCAATAGTTAAGGGTCCTCTTAAGCGTTTTTTTCATTTCCTTGATTGTATATTGGTTTGTTAATTTGTATTTAAGTGTTATCTTAATTAACGTTCTTCTAAAAAAATCTTTGGTGTATAAAATCTTGAATTCGATTTAACTTAGGATGCTATATTTCACTTATACATAGTTACTATTCTTATGTCATATGTTTGTTTATCTCATTTTCTATTAAGTTCAAGGTTTATAGGTTTTTTCTGTTGATGACAAAGGGGAAGAATTTATATAAATTAGTAGGCTTGGAGTAACAGGGATTTGTTGGTGTAAGGGGGAGTTATGGTATGATTGACGTGGTAAGTATATTTTATAAGGTTGTCATCATCAAAAAGGGGGAGATTGTTAGGAACTGGAGATAGTGGTTTTGATGACAACAACCCTAGTAGCTTATTTTATTATAACTTATATACTAACACTATTGTCAATATATATATATATGTATGTATATACATATATGTATGTGTATATATATATATATGAATGTTATTATGCAGGATATATATAAGGTAGGTACTGATTATTGAAGACTATACAGTATAAAGATCAAGATTGAAGAAATCAAGTTTAAAGACTTATGAGTATTAAGATCAAGATTTCAAGATAAGTGTCTAGTTTTGTTAAAACTTCATAATAGCATGGAAATCTTCATTTCAAATTTCATTTGGGTTGGAAACCATTTCTACCCTCTTTGTGGCTTACAAACCCATGACAAGTAGCTTACAAACCTACGACAAGTGTCTTACAAACCCATGACAAGTAGCTTACAAATCTACAAAAGGTGTCTTACAAAACCACGAACATCTTGGTTTGTATAAGTTCTCGAGTTCTGATGTGTTGAAATATTCTGCAGGAAGAAGCTTGCAAAACTACTTCAAAATGGTTTTTCAAAATGATTTTCAAAACCGCTTTTCAAAATGTTTTAGCCTTAAAAATTATCTTTTCAAATGATTTTCAAAATATTTTAAAGCCTTAAAATATTCTTTGTTTTGGTTTTTAAATAAACTCTAGATTTAAACTTCGTTTGTTTTTAAAAAACTATCTTCTGATTTTTAAATATTCTTTATAATATATACACACACACACTTGAGATTTAAAATCAAATTTATGTATACATTCTAAAAATATATTTTTCTACTCTTCTTTAATTTAAAACGTAGGAAAATTAGTTTATTTTACTCCAGAATCATTTCATCTTGTTTTCCTTTCAATACCATTGTAACATCCCGAAAATTTTGAATTTAAAATTTGGTAATTTATTTGAACTTTTTGAAATTTAAATTGAAAAGTTATAAGATAAAATAAAATATGTGACGAATTTAATGTTAAAGCAAACACTTACATTTAGCAAAATAAACAAGAAAACATTAGCAAACGAAAACAAATATTGTAATAAAAGCACATGGTTATTAAATAACAATAACTAAAACAAAACACTTTTATTTTATAAAGTAAACTAGGAAATAAGTTAACCAAAGAAAATAAGATATGCAAGATCTGCCAAACAATAATAATTAAAACAAACACCTTTATTTAGAAGTAAAATAAGAAAGTAAGTATCTTAAATAGAAAAATATATAAGAAAATAGTACTTACAGAAAAAGCAAATCGAATAGCATGCTGAAAATATACAAAGCATGAAACATTACATGCTTCCATTTAATGCTCTCATTTAATGCATTTACTCCTCAGCCATGAACAAAATCACATCAGCGAATTCAAGCATGGTTTAGTTTTTTTTACTTGTACTTGCTTCAGTAAACCTCAGCTTACACACAGTCTTCATATATATGTGTATATATATACATAAATAATCTCTACTTTATTTTCGTTCAAACAAATCATCAAAGAACATAAATTTAAAAGAAAAAGCAAACATCACTTTATCTTCAAGCTTGAAAACAATTTATTGAAGGAAAGAAGGTCCAAGAAGTATCAAAAATGCATTTATTATCCAAACCAAAGTGCTCTCTGTTTCCAAATTTACAAGTGAGTAAACTAAATCTTTAGAATGATTTAAAAAATTTCTTAAAACAGTGCAAGCTTCATTTATAAACTGTTTGGTACATGTTTCAGTAAGAAACCATGATTGTGGAGTTCTGTGAAAATTCATACAGGGTTTATGTTTGTTTTCAAAACTAAAGTCCATTGCTGATAAACATTAAAAAGCTTTGGTTTTTCAAATAATCAAGTTGTTTAATCCACGAAATAGGATTTTTTTTGCAAAGTTTATTTAAATATGCAGTGGACTATCACCACTGTAACTTTGGTTTACAGATATTCCACTAATATTGATAAAAATAAATTGTTGCAAAATATTAATTCGAGAATATTTATTGAATCGATACTGCAAAGCATGAATTTTAAAACAAAAATTTAGATTTTTAGTTTGGTATTCTCAGAGCAATTCGTATATGAACAAAAATTACATTTTTTCGAATTTCAGACAATCGAATCAATAATAAATACTAAAATTGGGTTTGAAGCATGATGAAACATTTAGGATCTCAGGAAAATTATCAATTATTTTCTTTATTTCGTGAGATTTGGATTCGAGGTCACATTAGGGTTTTAGTTCCAGTTTTGAACGTGTTCGTTAAAAAGAGGATTGCGCCCTCTTGAGTTGATTGAGCTTCACGAGGACTTGGGGGATGATGGCTTGGGGTGTTGTCATGCTTGGGCCGGAGTTTCATGGCGTCAGGTGGTCGTCGTTGGGAGGCCGAGGTGATTTTGTTCGATACGTTTGTGTTGATTAGCTCATGTTTCAGGCGAGATTTTGATTTCAATAAAATTCGCGATGTAGTGGGTTTCGATCTCGTATGTGGGTGAATCTGGGTTTGCTGGAGGTAGCGATCGCCACCGGAGTGGAGGCGTGGTGGTGTACACGTGCACAGGACGGTCGCATGTCAGTGGTGCTCACGTTTTTAAATGGAGTGCTTCAGTAGTTTATAACTTGAAAAAATAAATGATGCATGGTTTCAGGAGCAACTCGAGGATATTAATTTACATTATGCTGTTGATACCAGTTATTCTGAGTTTGAAAATTTAAGTTAATTTTTACTTAGTTTAGGAAGAAAAAAAAAGAACTGGGAGAAGAAGAAACAGGGCATGGGGGGAAGAAAGGAGGATGACTCGGTGAATAATGTGAATGAACGCGAGGTTGACTCGAGTAACACCTGGGTTTTACTCGGGTTTGTTAAGAATTGGTTTAGGCCCAATAAAGAAAAAAAATTCTGAATTTAAAATGCTAAGTAAATTTTGTATTTGCAATGCAACCAAGATTAATTTTGTTAAGTTCAAACTTACCATAAATTTAAACCATTTAATAATGTTTTAAAATTTAAATTAACCCTTCTTTTAAATAGTTAAATCTAAAATAAGAATTGAAGTTAATTTACATTAAAAAATTTAATGTAACAATAAATTTATTTTTAAAATGTTAAGCAGATTTTCAAATGATAAAGAAGATAAGTAATTTTTATAAATTAATAGTTTTGAAAAGAAATTAAGAATGATATACAATTGAAATTAAAATTAATTGATAAACAATTAAGTGTCCAAATTAATTTGTAAATTAAGAATTTGTTTTTCAGATAAATTAAAGTCGAAAAATCAAATTTAGTGGTTAATTTAAAATAACTAATTTTGAAACAATAAAACTAGTTAATCAAGATTTAAATTATTTATCCAAAATTCTTATCATTGATTTAAAATAATTTTGTGGTAAATTTATTTGAACCACAGTGGAAAATAATTAATTATCGCTGTGCACTATATTGATATTTCTGTTCTGATTATGATATTGTGTGATATAAATTGCCATGTACTGTACTATGATTGTGGTTTGTTCTGTATTGATGTGAAAACCTTGTTTGCCCGTAAAACGGCATTTAAACTTCGATGTGACAGGGAATCAGATTTCAGTTGGTTATCCGAAACCCACATCGAACCTGTGAATTTTTGTGAATGACATCCACATGTTTTAAAATTTGACACTCACTATTCGAATTAGCCGGGAAAGGACCTTTGTGTCGTATAACCCATTCCGAATACGTGATACGACGTTATGGATAGCAATTGAAGACCGGTGATGAAGACCGGGTATTTGCGAGAGCGGTAGGATGACCTGTCGAATGACTCTGCACCGAGTTGCTCCGGTATAGAGTTCTCCATATGTGATGGGGAATCCGATCGGGATTGTGGATATCCAGATTGCAAGGACTTCTTTGGAAGTGCCTTCGGTTATGTTCGAAACCAGAACAGACTTGTATGGATTGTATGTCTGACATTACAAATTGAGATATAAAGCAGATTTCTTTCAAATATATTTCCGTTGGTGGCGGAGAATTTATTCTCTTAGCGTAACACCCTTAGAGGTTATGTAGTTGAAGGTTATCAGCGATATATTCCCAATTTGGTAATGTGGCATGCTGAATGTTGCTGATCATTTATTGATCGAAGTATGGATTTGTGAAAAGCGTAGCTTTATGGACGAGACTTCGTCGAGCCTCACAACCCGGAATGGTCGAAACAGGAAAGATGCGGCAAGGTTATTGGGGGTAGCACCCCTTAGGGTATGTGCATTTCCTTCTGGATAGAAGTGGTATCATGGTATGGAGCCCGGATACTTAACTTATGTTGATATCGCAAATATATATATGTATTACTTTGTGATTTGTTGCTAGGGCCCCGGTTAAAGGTTGGTTACAACTGGGAGATGGCATACTTGTGTCAGTAGTTACCCAGTTAGGGGTAACCCGGCCTTGTGTTGGCAGAGATCCGGTTAGGTTCTCGGGTCGTCCCTCCAGAGGTGTACTCATGTGGCCTAGGAAGTTCCTTAGCCTGACCATTGTTGGAAATCCAATTCCCAATACGAAACCATGTACGGTTTTAGTTGTAGAACCTGCCATTTACTTATGGTGGTCACCACTGTTTAGATGGTAGCTATAGTAGGCATAGTTCGAAATGTCTATGCTGGCTAAGATTAATATTCTACTTTCGAAATGATTTATACACTATGCACCAGAAAT
Source organism: Allium cepa (assembly GCA_030765085.1). Taxonomy (NCBI): domain Eukaryota; kingdom Viridiplantae; phylum Streptophyta; class Magnoliopsida; order Asparagales; family Amaryllidaceae; genus Allium; species Allium cepa. The sequence goes on from CM060934.1 coordinate 613,460,277, forward strand.
AATATCAAAGAAATTTCCTCGTACCAAGCATATTTAACTATCATAAGAAGAAATCTCCTTCAATTCTGCGTTTGCATTGTGTGTGTGGCGGGAGGTCTTATGGTAGTTCCATTTTTAAAAGCATTCCGAAAATTCTTTTATAAATCTAGTTTCTTTAAAAGTAACTGTTGTTTTTGCTTACTCATACCAGTCCCATGACTTATCCGGAGTTTATTGTTTTCTTTCCTAAACTCTGGGTGCCCATTATTTCCACACGGGCAGCCTAGTAGCAGGTTTCTATATTTTGGAGTAGAAGTATTTTGGAGCTCTTATCTTGGAGATATCTTAGGAGCTTTTGGAGATTTTAGGTGTTTAGCTTTTGGGAGTTCGTTATCACCTCTCTCATTTGAGGACTTTTGGATATATGATCACTGTTGTATTATCATGATGTTGTATTTGGAGTTGTGGTGTATGTATTATATACTCTGATGTTGTATGGATATTATGTTGATATTGTAACTGTGATGATATTTATGATATTCATTCTGTTCCGCTGTTTTATATTCATCTAATTGTTGTTATAAGCTCCGACGACGCGAATTTGATGTCGTTTATCGGACATCGAGTTTGGGTCGTCCCAATGATTTCCAAAACAAATTTTACATTGTTTTTAACTAAGAGATGTCGACATCATGGGATACCCCATGTTGACATGGTGGCCGTTAAATTCAAAAGTTTCAATTTTTAAAAGAAGTGTCTATTCGTTTAAATCACTTGGCGAATGGTTATGACCGTTACTGGTCTATAAATAGCCTTCACAAATGAATTTTTTAACTAACTATTTTCTTTACTCCTTCTCCACAATTCCATATTCCAACATTTTCATATTTTTAAGATCGTGCCAAAATTCTGTCGAATTCTCAAGTGAATCAAATTAGAATATCATTCTTGTTTGAGTCTCTGCCCTCTCTCGAAGATCAAAGTGCTATTCAAAGTTATAGGATCAATTTGTAATTAAAAGTTTATCGAGTCTCTCTATAAGGTATGGTTGTGCCTGGAAATCAATTGGGTGATCTTGTGCCCCACAAATAAAGAGAGTTTGCCCCAGACTCGAAGACAGGAGGGTACCACAAGGCCTTTAGAAATTGAGGGTTGTGATCTCGACATTGGTTTAATAAAAATCCATACGAGGTGTTTGCCTTGGTGCAGGACTGGACGTAGGGTAACTCCGAACCAGTATAAAATCCGGTGTGTTCTTTCCTTTTACTGCCTTTTATTTACTTTTTGCTTCCGTGTTTGATTCTATGATTGTTCTGTGATTAAGTTTTGCACTTATTTGTGTCATAATTCTAATTTAGTCCATATAAGTCTTAGAATCCATTAAACACTATTCACCCCCCTCTAGTGTTAAATTAACCTTAAGATCCTTAATCCGCACTACCTTTCAGTTGGCACATAGATAGGTGGGTAATTGAGCGGAATGGTAAACTTGCCTATCGAGTCAAGTTGCCGAGTAGTTCAGCAGGTGTGCATAATGTGTTTTTATGTATTGCATTTGAGGAAATATGTGCACAGCCCAAGTTTGATAGTGAAATCGAGGGTGATAAAGGATTTATCTATAGAATCAGATTTGATATATGTGAGAAAACCAAAAGGGATAGTATGTTGTGATACGAAGGAGTTAACTAACAAAGTTATCAAACATTTTGCATCTAGTGCAATGACGACAAAGAAGTACCTAGAAGATAAAGGATAAGGTTAGGAATATCTATCCTAAGTTATTTTAGACATTTGTGTGTTTATATATATATATATAAGTGCTTTGTTTTTCTATTATATGGACTAATAGGGTTTTATTACATGTTTATATATATATATATATATATATACATGATTGTGTGTTAGTTGTTGCACTAATGCATTCATGTTGATGATTGATGGTTTACACTTGTAGGGTACTAATGATATCTTTTGTACGTATGTGTACTTATATGATGATGACTTGCACTTTCAGGGTGTAAGTGTAAAATTTGTTTTTTCTTATCAAATTTTCGGGGATGAAACTATTATAAGGAGGGAAGATTGCGACACTCATATTTTGGATGGTCCATAATATGAGAAATTAATTAAAATTAATAATAAGAAGATATTATAAAGATATTAATAAAATGATTTAATTAGAAGAATCGCCTAAGAGATATCTAATTAATTAAGCGGGAGACACTTCGAAAGGTTAGTTGAATGGACCAAGGCTAATTTAGACAATCAAGGTTGGCCTTATTAATGAAGATAAATGATTTAAGTTTAAAATAAGAAGGATTGGTATCAGGTTGGTGCATTAGTAAGACTAGGCAGCATGAGATGTTAGCCTATGCCAAAATTACTAATCCACTTACCTTAGCCTCATTCAATCATTTCATTCACTCAAAAAATTCTAAAAGATCTAATCAAGGCCGACCATTATTTTTCTAATAAAAGAAGGAAATCTAAGCTTGAAGTTCAAGTTATCAAATTTAAAGAAGAGAGAACGTTAACAATGTTTTTTAATCATGTGAGCAAAAACTTTCCCAACTACCCATTTAGGTTCGGTTTTAATTGTGTATGAACATTTTAAATGATGTTATATATATTTGAATGATTAAACATTATTTTTTTATCTTTAGAAGTTTAAATAAAATACAGTGTTCATGTTTTATAATAAGACATCATTTAATCATATTTAAATATCACCAAAATTTAATATGATATTCATAATGATGAAATAGAGATGGGTTTTAATTTCACAATTTTTGGAATTAGTTGGAATAATTGTGAATTTTCTAAGTTGAGAAAATAATTAATTTCGGGTAAATTAAGTATTAGAAATAACAAAATTAATTATTTTGATCTAGATTTTTGGGACAAGGCAAATTATAGTAAAAATATTTTTTTTATGAATTTTTGGATTTTTCCATCAATTTTCAGTTTTATATGAATTAATCGACTAAGGCAGTGCGATAGTTAATTAATGATAATTAATTAACAAATAAAAGATGTTACTAGCCCATTTTTAATAGTGAACCGTAAAGATAAATATTAACCAATGAGAACATGACACCAAATGAGAATTGGTGTAAAGTTAGTACTTAATAAGGCAATGCATCCATTTTCAGTATAACTACGAAATCATCATTTAGCTCACAATAGCCTCACGAAGACTATAAATGGATTAACACAAAACAGCATTCTTGCTATCCACGCACAATAGCTTTGGAAGAGCTATCAAACGAAAGCTCTATTAAGCTTAACACACGGAAGCTAAGTACGAAGGGATATCTCACTAAGTCTATAGAAAGGATAACACATGATTTCTATAAATGAGTTAGCACATGATGGCTTCAGATGGAATAGCATGTGATGGCTTCAGATTGGATGGCATGTGATGACTAAGAAAGAGATAAAGCACGACGGCTTTATATAGGTGAATCAATATATGATTTGATGGATTTTGTATGCAGTGACTATATCAAATATATTACGACCATTACTTAAAAGGAAATATGTGATAGCTTTGCTTGGGAAGCCATTGTCCTACGATGGCTATATACTAGCCAAATATACAATAAAATAACATAACATTTGCAAGCTATGAGATAGTTAGCTCATGAAGATTAATGATAACTCATGAAGCACGGGATGCTATATATTCTAAGTAAAAGGAAGAATCCTTTGGGAACTTTCAAATAAAGTTTCCAAGTGTTATTGAACTATTTTGTAAGGTTGAAATAAAGGAAGGATTCTATAAGATAAAATTATGTTAACTTATTTTTGAAATAAAGTAAGCTCAGAGAAGCTACTAAATGATAGGGTATTACTTAAATTAAAAACATAAAGATGTTTATCTAAAGAAAGTGTATGGCACACTGTAAATGATTGAAATAAAGGGGTTGAACTATGATCATAAAAATGCAGCTAGTCATGGAGATATTGAATGAATGGGTGCCTTGATTATTAGTCTAAAGTCCAATAGTATATGGAAGGGTTCCATGATAACGTCAATCCTAAAAGATTTATAAAAGCTAAAGTGGAGCAAAGGCTGGGTTCCAAAATATTAGGGAGATGTTATAACTAAAATAAATAAATCGGCAATGACACAGTGTGAACAATAGTGGTTCAAGGACTAAGAGAAGCTACTGGCACTTAGTAAGGATGCTTCTTAGAATGCATCCAAGGTTCTTACATTCAACCTATTAGGAGAATCATGGTAGCTCTAGTAAAGATGGCTCCTATTGGTGGAATGAGTGGCAATTTCATCAGGTGATGTTGTTTGAGAAAAGAAAATTAGTGATAGATAGATCTAAAGAGGTAATCACTAAATTAATTAATGATAACTTAAAGATGAAAACCTAAAACAAAATATTAGGTGATGATTGAATAGATAATGAATGGTTGTGTATCATGGTTCATAATTGATGATAAGTATAGGGCATACTTAATTTGAATTGAAATATGACATGGTTTCTAACTGAATGATAAGTACAAGATACATTTCTTGAATGATCTTTTGTTATATTATTCACATATATTGTGTATCTTAATAATAATAAAATGAGGGGAAAAAATTCCGCGTTAGCGACATGGTCGCACTATGGATGACTAGGGTAAAGATTTTACTTATACCGGGCTTTATGTCTGACCCGTGTTTTTATCATTTCTCACAAACTCATGGTACTCATTTAGGTAGACTAAATTTATGAATTAGACGTGTATCTTTGGGAAGGACGTATAAAGATTTTAAAGATGAAGAAGGAGGCATATTTGGAGAATAAAAATGCTTTGAAAATTTCTACTATGTAAAATCAGGAATTGTAACTGGTTATGTGTTGTGTTGACATCTTCATATGTCAAATACAATACTTCTTTTATTTTCTACCTATATTTACCCCTATGTAGGAACAAATGGGATTAAAGATAATGTAATGAATTATTTAAATCAAATTGACGTAATGGAAAAGCTATTTTAGGTGCTCTTTGTACTTATATTGTACAAAATAATACTGAACTCATTTTTTCACTTGAAACCGACTCTATGATGACTACAACATCATCAATGTCTATTTTTTGATCTAGAGTGGGAGAAATTACACATATTCATTTTTAACCCATTTTGTACAATGTTATGCTATGTTCTAACTATTGTAGTTGTAAATGGGTAAGGAGAGCACACTAAACATGTTCCGCCTTTTCCAATGTATGTTATGTTGACATTTTGGTTGTTAAGATATAAGTGATGAGAAACCCATTCCGCTCAGCGAAAATGTCTTATTATGTATCTATTTTGATTTATTGACTTATACTATTCATACCAGATTTCTTATCTAACTCAAAGTTTTAGATTTCCCACAATCTCTTGGTTTAAGTTGGTTGATTGTAGGAACTTCATGTTTTTAGGCGAATATAGCTTCCAAAGACATGCAGGTGGCAAGCTAATTTTAATAGCTGGATTTTAGTCCACTATGCAGAATAACTACTTATATTTGTATGTAATGATGGGTTTTATAATCTTTGTAGTTATGACTCTGATCACTCAGCGCGCCATCATCGTGTGTCTCTTTTGAAATTTTATTTTATAGTTTGTATATTTTATCCAAATGTCATAATCGTGGGGTTATGCAATGAACATGTAATGAATGAATGAAGATTTTTGATGAATTTAAAAAAAAATTGTGCTCTTAATGGTGATGATATAATAACCGATCACTCAATTCAATCTTATTCTAATTAATTATTACTTTTTATTCAAATTCATAGTTAATCAAAATTAAACATCCAATATCATAACAAACAATTCAAATTCATAGCTAACCAAATTAAATATCCAGTATCATAACAAACAATTCAATCGAGGCACAAAACATCTAAAACTTCATAATGGCTAAACTATCATCAACATAACATACAATATATATAAATTTTCACCAAGGATAAGCATTTTATATTTTTAAACCTTATTAATTAAAATAAAAAAACATACAATTGTGCTTTTGCAAACAACCTCAAAACTCAACAATCCAAGTGCCAAATCATTTGGAATTCTACATGAGTCTAGCAAAACAAACCATATGTGCAAGGTTACGGCGATTAGAATATTTAGGGTTTAATTTGTAAATAATAATTTTTAGGGGTTAAATCAAATATTTTACCATGCTGTTATAATACTTCATCTTCCTCGACACACCCCTTGCCTTTGACTTTAGGCTAAAAATGTCACCGCTATGTTGAGTCATGACCTTGTCGACCATCACCAAACGAACCGCGCCGCCTTCCTTTCTTGTCTTAGACTAAAGCCACCGTTGCTTGATGCTAGAAACCACTACCCCGCTATCCTACTGTACATGCCCTAGCTAATATATGCTACCTCTTGAGACATTTAATCATGGGCAAGCACAACCAGCAAACTCTACTACCTGTGAGAAATCCAATCGTATTATCGTCGTCCCCTAACTCCGCGGTCCCCCGTTGCTTGGGTCAAACCCGACCAGTTAAGGGTTTGACCAAATATTCTAATCAACCTATGTGCTTTCTGAATAAATGAACACTAACCTTTGACACCATTAACCGAATGATTTGAATCGATGTATAATTTGGTGGGTATTAAACACTTTGAATTTTGAAATAGTTTGTAATAAGTGAAAATAGTCTGCCATTAAAATAACTTTAATAGAGATTTTGGGATTTAATAAGAGAGACTGATCTGGAGGCTGCTATTTAGGGTTTCTTAACACTATTTATATATGTAAGTGTGAATTCAGTTATATGTAACCGTTTGGCCCAAAAGTGGTTAACCACTCTATTTCAACACTGTAATGCCTTTAATTTGTAAATTGTAAACCTAAATCCATCAAAAATCATATACCAAATTGATCATCTTAGAAAGTCCTACACAATAGTTATAAATACAATATCATATCTACCCACTAATTAAAATTTTAATTCGCTTTAATTTTAATAATGTCAGTTTTGTAGGTCGTTACATTCTCTCATCACTTAGAAGAATCGTGTCCTCCCAATTCCTTAAGTATAATCCTTAACCGAATCAATAATGTCTCATCATGGGTTTAATCAAAAAATACAAGGAAGCATGTAAATCATAAATGAACTATTTTTAATGCAATATACGACTCCTACATAACATAATCAATAACAACACACAGCAATTTATTTCACAATAATGAATTCAGCACACTTGCAATGGTAACACATATAATTCCTCAATTGTGTAATCCAAACCATAGCATGTAAAAATAGAACTCCATCAACAAAGGGTGAAACAATCTCAACCATAGAACAAGTCCATACACAAGTCATAACAAACATCTCAATAACAACAAACATACATCATAATAACCAGATCTTATCAAAGTAAGGCACGCACATACCATAAAATGGTAAATCATTACATCATTGGACTAACAAATAACACATGTGTGATATTCCCTATACTAAATACATATACACCATAAGATGTATATATTCAAAATTATCGATGTACTTCTCATTATCTCGACCTCATATTAATCAGTGTACCGTCTCGTACCTACACCCTCCAAACAATATACATATTCGTTCAAGGCTATATCCTTTTAATAATGCTTCACATACATCAATAGTTGATTCTCAGACCCATATATATGGTCAGGAAATATGGACCATCAGTAGAGTCACTTACCAAGCATACCTAAATAAATAATACCTAATGTGGTTAACTAAAGTCAGTAACTACTTAACACCATGGTCTCACTAATGCTTGAAGTACCTCCTTGTTATCAATACCATGACTTAGACCATCACTTAGGTCCCATACCACACACTCCTCGCCACCACTAAGGTGAACTATATCACCACTAAGGTCTTGTATCAAACACTTCTAGCCACTATTAAGACCAAGTAGACCACCATTAAGGTCTAATATTGAAAACTTCTCACCGCCACTAAGGTGAACTGGACCGTCACCAATGTCTCGCATCACCTACTAAGATGCCTTTAGATAAATGATAGCTTACATGACCATCACCAAAGTCGATGGCACACAATGTCGCAGTTGGATTCGACATTCGATCATATACTTATCCCATAGGTACAGACATCACCAAGGCAGGCCGAACCATCATATTCGTTCAAGACACATAAGTGTCCTCACATACTATTGCCTCACGAAACACACATCACATCCATAGTTATCAACGATCCCTTCAACACATGAATTAATAGTAGAACACACTACATTCCACCCTATCACTTCACATTATCAAACATCCCTCCATCGACCATCAGTAAGTCCTACATACCTTTCACTTGAAATACTTGACCCAAATGTCTCATATTCTTGACTCGTCGAAGTTCAAAACACCTCACTTGGCTTTTAGGATTTCCTTGCACTTAACCTGTAGAAATCCACCATTTTCCCTAGGTACGGCTTTTGAAGTCAATTAGAGGAAATCCTATATCATCCACTATGACTAATCAAAATATGTCCCTTATCAACTCACTATTTTCTCCAATGTACCTCCCATGAAAATAAAAAATTAGGTTACTATCTTCCTATGAAATTATTAACAGTAATAGATAATGTATCCCAACGTACAATATACATAATCTAACAAGGCAAACAACAAGCAACCAAACAAACAGTCAATTTAATATAAGCAATAACTCAACAAATAATAGAACAAAACAATCAATTTATCCAAAGCAAGAAAATATATGTAAAGTAAAATGTCACTATCCATATGCCAAATTGGACAATCATAATCTCATATCCTTACCCTTTCCCTTAAATGGAGGAACTAAAAAACCCTACAGCACATTAAGGGAAGCCACACATAATAAGTATATGATTTACATTATCATAGTGGATTTTGGACAAACTTAAAACTCACATCACCCATCGTCCCACATCTGAGCCACCTAGTCTAATCTTATAATCCTCAAATAGTTTTTCAGCTATTCAAATCGAATATTTTACTCTCCAACCATTTTACTTCTAAATTAAAAATTTCATCTTTGCATAATATTGTCTCAAAGTATTTAAAAACTGGATATTTTAAAATACATCATTTCTTTACAATATACCTTAAAATATATCCCCAAAAAAACTTTTTACAAACAAGGTACTTGTCCAACTAGAATCTTTTACCCATAAATGTTTTTCCTTATCAAAATATCTTCGTAAAAAATTTCAACACGTTACGTTATGCCCAAAAATATACATTTTCCTATTTTAATAAAATATATCTAAAACCAAATGTGTATATTCAATTTACTTATTCAAAAGAAGTCATTTAGTAAAAACTTCAAAATTAAAAAGCAATCTCGTCTATTAAGTTTCGATTTTAATTATAATTTCATATCGTGTGTGTCATTGGGTTGTAACCAATAATTACCTACCTATAGTGCGCTTTCTACCCCACTCTTGCTTTATTTATCTTCCATATAACGTTCGTAATGAATACATTGTTTTAGGGTGAGGTAATGGTGGTTAACAAACAATCAATACACAAAAAGCATATTATCAGTAACCAAAACGCTCTCTCATCATATATTCTGACCTAATAAAAGGCATAAATTACCCCATCCTAAATGGTCAGACCTACCCAATGCTCAAGGAGACACTGAACCTAAGCTTCAATACCAAGTGTTATGAACCACTATTTCAAATATCTAAAATAAGTGATAAACGCCGTCAAAATATGCTTATATATAACTTTAGACAGCAAAAACCATAGATTGTGGGTTTTATAATTTAAAATCAAGAATCAACAAGGGGAAAAAGATAAAAAAGTACATGTCACACAATATAAACATCATACAAGATCCATTTCATCAAATGAACATTCATATCTTCACATACGTCAATAGTTATAAAACTCGTAATCAATACTATTTTACATATGGGAAATGTACAAAGTAAACAACATGTAGATGTTTTCCACATTCAAACCTCTTTCCATATTCTTTGCTTCCATCTACAAACTTCACAAATAGAAACATAAAAAATTGTTCAACTATGTCAGAGTACATTAATTTACGTACACCTAAGTCTAACATAAGCAATTCAGTGGTTGTTGCATAGAAAAAGACTACCTATATACTCTTCTGAATATCAAACACACATATTTCTATTTCCTGTTCTTCTCCTATATTGAAACACTTATTAGCACACAACAACCATAACATCCATGTAACCAATGGAAATAAGAAACACTAATCCTACTAGGCATCATAAATATAGGTAAATAATAATAGTCACAACACATAGCCATTAAACATCACACAAGTTTGACTACACTCGGCGTTAACTACAAAACATCAAACAAACCAACAACAATAAATATGCTCACATATATGCTAATCACTAGCTATTTAGTAATACATCAACAATGTAGGTATAAATTCAAATAAACGTATTAACCCATTATGTTAGTAGCATAAAAACCAAATCATCAAATGTATATTATTAACACAAAAACCAAATCATTAAATGTATACCTACCAACTATATTAGCAACACAAACATCAAGTAACTAATGTGTATTAACCCACTATATCAGTAAGATAAACATTAATACAACAAAACTATTTTAGCATTTCCTAAAAAACAAGATATTACTATTTATCTTAAAATAACAATAATTATTTTGTATTAAACTTCGAAACTCCTTTTGTTGCTCTTTGCCTCAAAACAGTAATAACTTAATCCAAAATATTTTTGAGAACATATTTTTACTACTACTACTATTATTTAAAAAATATCTTTTACTTTATTCATCAAACGGTAATAATAATATTTTCCAGTAAAAACATAAAATCCGTTATATTATTTCTTACTCAAATCAACATAATTTTCACAGAACATTATTATTTATGAAATCTTAATTTACTTAATAAATAATAATAAACTTTCCAAATTCAATTTAAAATATATTTTTCAAAACTCCACTCCGAAGAGTAGAGCCCTAGCCCAGCTAGTCCAACCAGAGCCAAAAATGAGAGGTTAACATGCCCAGCAGTAAGCATACATTTCTATAACCATATCGTTTTTTTAGGATTTACGGGAAACACAACTTCCCTCCTTGAGGGAGTAGGGCAGATGGGCATCGTGTCTCCCACTTGGTCAATAGTAAAATCCATTAATGTTTTCGTATTAAGGTCATAAGGAGCGCATGATATGCTAAACTTTTCTTTAGTCAGTTATCATAAGTGTCTTGGCTAATCTAGTGGTCAATGGAAGTCATGACGTGTACACATTATTTTACAACATGCTTACTTCCATGTATTATGACATTGACAACTTTCGTAACTAGACCGTAGATGAGCATTACTTAATGGTCACATAATGTCTTGAAGCAAAAGACTGTTTCTGTTATCATTTATCTAAATATAAATGTGTACACATTATAAAACAGAAATAAAAGATGTCCAAATTGTTAAGAGCTCAATAATTTTCATGTCTAGATAAGTACAAAATAAATGGCATAATAAGAAGATAATTAGAAACTATCTGCAAGACCCATGCTATCAGTATGTCTTTCAAAAGTCTTTGGAGGTAGTCCTTTTGTGAATATGTCTGCCACTTGTAAGTCTGCACTTATCGATTCAACAATAATTTTCTTTAGTTTAACATCTTGCTTCAGTAGTAGGTATTTAAGGTCCATGTGTTTGGAACCTTTGGTTATCCTATCATGCTTGGAGAAAAAGGATGCAGTTTCATTGTCGCAGTAGACAATTAGTGGCTTAGAGATAAAACTTAAAGTGCCAAATTGTGAGACAAAATTACGCAGCCATGTTCCCTGAATTGAAGCCTCATAACATGCTACGTATTAAGCCATCATGGTGGATCCGAAAAGCATCTCAGATTTCTGGCTTCTCCATGATATTGCACCTCCACATAAGAGGTACACATAGCCAAGAGTGCAGATCCTAGTGTCAGGACATTCTGCAAGGTCTGAATCAGAATAACCAGTTACCTGTAGGTAACTTGATTTTCTATAGGTGAGCATGTAATTCTTTGTTCCCTATAGGTATCTCGGTACCTTCTTTGCAACTTTCCAATGAGCGATTCCTGGGTTACTTTGAAATCTACCCAGCATACCAACTGCATGACTGATATCAGGTCTTGTACAGACCTGTGAATACATCAAACTCCTTACAAGAGATGCGTAAGGATATTTGGTCATTTCTTCTTGTTCTATAGGAGTCTTTGGGCACTGCTCAAGAACAAGTTTGTCTCCTTTCTGCAGTGGGACAGGACTAGAGGAACAATTCGTCATGCCAAATCTCTCAAGAATTTTTTCAATATATGCTTTTTGAGACAATCTAAGAATTCCTTGTGATCTATCACAGAATATTTCTATTCCTATCACATAGGAAGCCTCACCCATATCTTTCATTTCAAATTTCGTTGAGAGATAATCCTTAGTTTCACGTAATAAACCAAGGTCGCTGCTAGTTAATAATATGTCATCAACATGCAAAATCAAAAATATAAACTTGCTCCCACGGAACTTGAGGTATATACAAGGGTCAATTACGTTTTCTGTGAAATCAAAAGCGGTAATGATTTCATGAAACTTTAGATACCATTGTCTAGAAGCTTGTTTCAGTCCATATATTGATTTCTTAAGTTTGCAGACCATGTCTTCCTGTCCTTCAATTATGAAGCCTTCAAGTTGAAGCATGTAGTCTTCTTCTTCCAAGTCTCCATTTAAAAAGGCTGTTTTCACATCCATTTGATGTAATTCGAGATCATAATGAGCTACTAATGCCATGATAATTCTAAGAGAATCTTTCCTGGAAACAGGAGCAAAAGTTTCATTATAGTAAATGCCTTCTTTCTAATTAAAACCTTTGAAAACAAGTCTAGCTTTATATCGTTCAATTTTACCATTATAGTCACGTTTGGTCTTGAAGACCCACTTACAACCGACTGCTTCATGTCCTTGCGGCAATTGAACGATTTCCCAAACTTGATTATTATCCATATATTTTAGCTCATCTTTCATGGCATCAGTCCATTTAATAGAATTAACATCCTTAATGACTTGTGAATAAGAAATTGGGTCCGTAGTTCCTTCAGATTCTATTAGATAAAGCATATAATCATCAGGAATAGTTGATCTTCTTTGTCTTTGAGATCTTCTTAATGCTAGTTCCTGTGGTACTTCATCAATATTATGATTGGTGATAATTTCATTATGGAGTTGTTGATCATTTATTGGGTTTTACTCATTGTGAACAGGTTCAACAATGGGACGATTCCCAATATCTTTCGAAATAGAGGGTAAGATAATGGGTACCCTTATTGCATGAATGACCACTTCTTGTTGTTTTGTACTCCCACGGATTTCACCATTCTCATAGAATTTGGCATTGCCGGTTTCAACAATTCTTGTACTATGGTTAGGACAATAAAAATCTATATCCTTTAGATTTTTCTGGGTAACCTATAAAGTAACCACTGACTGTCATAAAATCCAATTTCTTCTCATTTGGATTGTACAGTCTAGCTTCAGCTGGGCAACCCCAAATTTGGAGATGTCTTAAACTAGGTTTCCATCCTTTCCAAAGTTCAAAAGGAGTCTTTGGAACGGCCTTACTTGGAACTTTATTTAAGATGTAGAAAGTTGTTCGTAATGCATCGATCCATAATGATATAGGTAAATTTGCATGACTCATCATGGATCTAACCATTTTCCATGTATGTATGATTTCGCCTTTCAGCTACACCATTCTGCCATGGAGATCCAGGCGTTGTGTATTGTGCAACAATTCAAAGTTTTTGAAGAAGTCTAGCAAAAGATCCAGGATGTTGTCCCATTTAATCATACCTTCCATAGAATTCACCACCCCTATCTGACCTAATGATTTTCACTTTTCTTTCTAATTGCCTTTCGACTTCAGCAATGAACACTTGTACAACATCCACTGACTGAGATTTTTCATGCAACAGATAAAGATAGCAATAACGTGAAAAATCATCGATAAAAGTGATGAAATATTTCTCTCCTCCAAAAATTGGAACATCAAAAGGTCCACAAATATCTGTATGTATTATTTCAATAAGTTGTGTACTTCTTGTGGCTCCTTTCTTTGTGTTTTTTTTGTTGTTTTTCCTTTAATACAATCAACATATGCTGTAATGTTAGCGAAGTCTAGGTCCGGTAGGACACCATCTTTCACTAACCTCTTGATTCTTTAACTGGATATATGACCCAGTTTTTTTTATGCCACAAGAAGTAAGAATCATTCTTGGATGACTTTCTTTTAGTTTCTTTTCCATGCAGGGTGAGTTGGATTTCAGCATTTTGTTTAAGATGAAGTTTATAAAGTCCATCAATTAATATTCCAGAACCAATAAGACTAGAATTTTCAAATAAACTAAAATTTCCATTTCCAACTTCAAAAGAATATTCAAATTTATCAAGCACACTTACAGAAATCAAATTACGGGAAATAGACGAAACATAAAGAGTTTGACATAAATCTAACAGAAAACCGCTATCTAAAATAAGACGAAAAGTTCCAATAGCTTCAACTGGAGCTTTATCTTTATTCCCCATGAAAATGAAATTCTCACTTGGGTCTGTGGTTTGGATCGTAATGAATCCCTCCCTGCATAGAATTCAAAACATGAATGTTAGCGGCAATATCAATCCACCAAGTAGAAGGTACATTAGTAAGATTTGATTCGAAATGACTTACGAAACCCATTGGGTTACCTTTCTTTTTGAACCATACTTTGCGCTTAATGCAATCTGACTGGAAGTGTCCAGGTTTCTTGCAGAATTTGCAGACATCATCCTTCGTTTTCTTCTTGGATGGTTAAGTGGCGTCATCGGATTTGGGTGGTGCTCTTTTATGCTGTGAGTTATTCTTTTTGCCAGCTTGTTTTCCAACCCCTTGAGTGAAATAAGCAACTTTAATGCCTTACGAGCCTTGCCTAGACTCCTCTTGAACTAGTTTGTTAGTCAATTCATTTAGACTCCACTTTTCCGTGATAGTGTTGTAATGAATTTTGAATGGTTCATACTAAGGAGGTAAGCTAGTGAGAATGAATTGGACGAGAAAAGCATCGTCCATAACCAATCCCAAGTTCTTAAGTTTGGCAGCAAGGTTAATCATTTCAATGACATGAGCGCTCATTGAGCGAGAACCATCAAAATTCATGGTTACAAGATCTGCCATAAATTTTCTAGCAAGGGATTTGTCTGCAGTCTTGAACCAATTTTCAATGGATTGCAAATATTCTTTTGCGCTTTCAGTTTTGGGTATGGAGGTTTTGATGTTGGTATCAATCACCATTCGCATAAACATCATGCTGAGCTTATTAGATCGTTCCCAATCATCATGGAGCTTGTTTTCCTCAGGCGTACTTGTGTCAGTAAGCGGGGCTGGCTTTTCCTTTAGGAGAGCCATGTACAGTTCAAGTACGCCTAAAAAAAACTCAACTTGCTCTTTCCATTCTGAGTATTTGGTTCCATTGAGTCTGACGATAGACGTACCGTACGAATTAAGGTTTGAGGGCATTGCAACTGCAGATATAAAAGAAATGTAGGCTTCTTTATTAGAATAAAACACATGTCATAATAAGTGGTTAGGTTTAGCGCCTCATGTGGGTAGGCAGTAGAACCATACTCATGAAAGAATGATAAACATTAATGTTTCATGCGTTATTGTGCAAGCAGCAGCCGCCTGTGGACGGGACTGCATGCATCAGACTAGAGGAAACAAGGAAATTAAGCGTGGAAGCGAAAACTAAAACAAGAGAGAAAAGAGATAAACATTAAAAAAAATTTGCATAAACATCTGTCATTCTTTCAAGTAATCCATAACAAGGATAATAAATGTTTAGTAACTCCAAGTAGATTCCATACATTAATTTAACACATAAATAATTATTTTGCAAATCATGTATAGACAATTATCTTGCAAGTTCCAGGTCATGAATTTAATGTCAAACTAGGAAACAATTGTTTTCAATATGTATACTTTCTGAAAAGTATTCGCATACAATAAGTTGTTCCATATTATACAGTAGGTCAAACATTAAAGTAGAAAAAATCAACTTTTGCGGAAATATAAATTTTCCAGATCTAGATCTAAGCATATAGTAAATAGAACAATATTGATAATCATGATTACTATATCAACTTAAATAATATGAATATTAAACTTGAATCATATTAACACTAATAATCATTATCATCATCATAGTAAAATTACAAACATCATATCATAGATCTATGTTAGTTTTGTTTTATATATTGATGGATAATCATGAATTTTAAAACCATGCTCCAATACCACATGTAATCTATATCTTGTGAATAACATAAACCCTAAGATCTAGAATTACATGATTATCACATATGTAATGAATTAATAAAACATACCTCCAGACATCTTGTATACGAATCAGCAATGGTTGTTGTCGAAAGCTGTTTCAATGGAGAAAGGAAATGGTTTCTCTCCCTTTTCCTATATCTTTCTTTATGTGTTTTCTATATCCTTTGTGATGGGCAAAGGTTAATATTTCTAGGTAGAGAGAGGACCAACTTTCCAGATTTGTAGACTTAATCTTGATCGTCCATCAAGATCAAGATGAGAGAAATTAATGCTCTAGATTATAACCGTTTTATTTATTAGCATATTAATAGGAAAACCCTTTAGATTCTATTGACCACATAATGAGGAAGGAAACGTTTGAGGAAGGAAACGGTCCATTAATGTACCATATATTGAGAAAGGAGACGGTCCATTAATGTTTTCGCATTAATTTCCTTACAAAACGGTTAAATTTCCTTGCATCGTATTCGTGGCCTCATTAACAGGTTGCAAGTGTCTGAACCGCTAGACCACTATCACGGACGATATTATTTTTATTATTTATGAATTTCCTTATAAATTCATAAAAAATTATTAAATTTCCCATATTAATTTCATTTTAATTCATTAAATCACTGTAAACATCATCCAAAATATGCAAATAATCACATTATCACCCAATTTCATCCAATTTATTTTAATCGATAATTTTTCTTTAAATTAACATCTAATTAAAACTGAACATCCAATATCAAAATAATCGTAATAAACAATTCAGTAGAGGCATAACACATCCAAATCTTCATAGTAACTAAATAGCCATCAACACAACATATCACTAATAAATATGAATTTTCATAAGTGGATGTGACAACCCACCTTTCTGACCCTTAGGAACAACACTTAACACATCCTAGGTGTTAGTGCGCCATTGCCCAAGCATCAGAAATATGAATTGTTATGGGGTGAAAAAAAGAACACAATAGAAAATCTTACAGCAGAACCGTTAAATAAATCATAACAATCAATTGTACATTAGGTTACTCCTTAATAGGGAGCTACCAGAATTACACAAAAGTACTACAAAACAGCTTACACAGTTATAACATCCTCCCTTAATGTATGCTGAAATAAAATACATACAAAAACAGGATAATACAACGGAATAGATAAGTAAGAAGATGAGAGCGTCCTGCTCGGACACCTCTTCAAAAGAGCCATTAAAAGACCTTCTACTCTTAGACTACTCAAATAAAATGAGTACTCGAGAGTTTAGAAAAACAAACAACTCAGGTCAGACGATTTGTCTACTATGAGTAAAACTTTTTAAACAATAGGTGTGAAACTAAACATAAACATGTGAGACCATGCCACTGAACACGGAATAGGTTTACTCCCACATAAATCAACGTCCAAATGTAAAGAATGAATAAATAATTAAATACCATGAGGAGTGGTGAACTCTTCCCAACACAAACAAGGAAATTTTGAAGGTTTGAATCAAATAAGAAAAGAAAAATCTCCAACAAATGACTAGGAAGGTGCACCACCCTTGAAGTATAACTCTAGTAATATACTTTTGAGTTGCATGACACTTCTCGGACAGTACCAAGCTAGATCCCACCAAACCTTATCGAGTATCCGAATTTCTTACATTAATAGTGCTGCCGAATCCAATCTACATGAGTTGTGAAAGTAGCCTAATAGGAGAAACCCCACATAGCTTGGCATCCTCTCACGCTATGGATTTAGTCATTTCCGACAAAGGATAACAATCCTTAAAGAGCAACATATCGACTTAGAATGACGATAAAAAGAAGCTGAAGTTATAGTCGAGAAACCAACTATCGAGGATATAAAACGATCATATATGGAAATTAAGTCTTGTCTACTTATTAGCATTCATCGAATTCAAACTTGTATTATTTCTTAGTTAACTATAATACCACACAAGTCAATGTAGTGTTACCTAAAAGTCATGTCTCACGATCATTCCTAACTTTTGAAATAGCGATAAGTCTACTTCTTCAATGCTTATTGCTAATTATACAAATAAATCATTTCCATACAAGTGAATCGCTTTACGGAAATTAATCCATTTCCATAAACAATTAAACTTTTCTTTTAAAAACTCAAATTCGTACTTGGCTTCACATTACAAGTATTAGATTTAAAACGCTTTGTTATAAGAGTTTACTAACTTTGAAACATCATTAAAAAGAATTTAACAACTTAAAAACATACTTATTACATTGATAAATTAAGTATAAAACTTTGGTAACTAGTTAATTAATTTACTTCAAGAACCTTTAATTAAAAAGGGTATATCTTCTTTAAACATTAATAATTCAATTAATTGATAATATAATTTATTAAATAATAATTTAACATCATCATTTCAAAGTGATAAATAAATTTAAAACTTTATTTAAGGAAATACTTATTTAAGATTGAACAGATTTATTAACTTTTAAAAATCATTAATTAAAAAGGGTTAAGTAATTATAAAAACATCGTTAATTAATAAATTAATTAACCTTAATCCATCATTTCAAAAGATTAATCGACCTTAAACATAGTTAGATAAAATGATTAATTAAATTTAAAAATTTATCAATTAATAAATTAGTTAAATTTAAAACACATCATTAATAAGTTAATTAGTTAACCTTAATCCTTACTAATTAAATTAAACAGTCATTATTAAAATAATTAATTATTTTTGAAAACATCATTAATCAAAAACTACCTTAACGTGTGTAATAATTCCAAGCACGATAATGAAACCAAACGGTTTAGATAAAAGGTGATTTTTCGAAAGTGATGATATAGCGACTATCACTATACAGACAGTTTGAAATTCAAGCATATGACATTTGTAACACAACTATACCTCACATAAAAAAGGAATGAGCATGCATACATGATGATTTATAATAATAAGGAACATATATCAAGCATTCATTTACAACAGAATTAGTTTAATTACCAGATTTTCAAATAACCAATGATTTGCTTACTAACTTTCCAAATCGACTAACTTTCAAGCAACAAACCAATACAACAACCAAATCATTATCAGAAACTGTACAATAAGCATTTAATATCTGCAAATATGAGCATGAACATAGTTTAAACTTTATGGTTCAAAGGTGGAAGCTTCACTCACCAAAATGCTTACTAACTTGAATCGGAATCGCAGCAAATCTTCGAACAACACTAGAACTAAGCTTTCCTATGCACTTGACTTGATTTAGTGGACCTTTTATGGGATTTTGGTCTTGGCTTAGAGCATATGTGGGCTCTTCCATGGTGGAAACGTGGGGGTATAGGGTCTTGTTTAGTAGATAATGGTTTTTGGAAGTGAAGTAAGGAGTTTAACTTGATTTTTTGGAAATGTATTCACTAGTTTTTTGATTTAGAAAATAATTTTAGAAGTGATGGAAGTGTTCATGTACATGAAGAGATAAGAAATGAAGATGTAAATGAAAATGTAAAGTGGAAAATGTGTGGAGATGGTGGGTATTTATAGGCAAAGAAGTGGAGAATTAATTTAATTAACTTACATTTAAATAATATAAATGTTATTATGCAACATAAAAGCCATGCCTCTCCACCACTCCTAGTGTACACTTTACGCCCCATAGGTCCACCTACACCATGCTTTAGGTCCTAGTTTAGGTGATGGTTAGGTTATTCAATTAATTTCCAAAGGTTTTTTAAATATATTTTGTGCATTCTATGTCAAATCAAGTTTGATATTTAAACTAAGGTTGATTTTTAACTTTAACACATTGATTATCATATCACATGACATTCATAGCATAACGTTTTCGATGACTTTCCTAGGTCGAAAAGTCAAAATTTCGAAAAACGTTTTCCGGCCGCATTTTCTACTTTTATTTGAACTAATTATTTTGGTAAAAAAATTTGAAAATGGATTTAATGTTATTAATTAATATTTAAAATGTGTTTATTTAGTTATTAAATTCTATTATTTAAATATTTAAAAATTATTTAAATATTCAAATACAAAGCGATTAATTTACGGATCTTACACTCTCCCCCATTAGGAGAATTTCGTCCTTGAAATTAATACACAAAAAGACAATCCATAAGGTATATATTGTACCGAGGAATCCATATAATAATGCAAAGCAACTACGTCGTAGAAGAATATTCATATAATGCATTCATACAACAAAAAATAACCTGACATTACATCAGGTTAAGTTTCCCTAATATGATCCTCAGGCCCCTAAGTACAATCGCGAGGGTCATCACTCCACTGAACCTTCACAAGCTTAACCACTTGGCTACTCAATCTCCTTACATCTCGATCTACAATATGAACTACGTGTTAGACTACCATCAAATTTGGTTCTATTCCAAGTCTTCCTGAGCAGATGTCTCCACAATCAGCGATGAATCATGAAAATCCTTTCTCAAAGGAGATACATGAAAGACATTATGAACTTCATACAATCTTTTAAGAAAATCTACTCTATAGGCTAACGATCCAATTATCTCAAGGATTCTAAATGGTCTAATGAATTTGGGTGCCAGCTTTCCTGCCCTTTTGAATCTTACAACTCCTTTCATTGGTAAACTTTCACAAACACCAAATCCCCGACCCCAAACTCTAAGTCCCTTCTCCTTTAATCAGCATAACTTTTCTATCAATCCTGGACTTCTTTCATCCTTTCCATGATCATAGCCACTTTCTTTGATGCTTCTCGAATCATCTTTGGTCCAAGAACTAAACAGCGTTCAGTATCAATCCAACATTAAGGTGATTTATATGGTCGTCCATACAAAGCCTGCATGGTGCCATGCCGATACTAGCTTAGTAATTGTTGTTACTAATGCAAACTTGTGCTACGCACATAGATTGCAAATATATTTTTTGCAATTCTGTTCGAGTGTATTTTTATGATTAACTCAAGTAGTACCGTTACTTCCAAATATATTTTACATTTAAAATTCTTTTTATTTTGAAATTTAAAAGTATTTATCCAAAAAACACATTTGCTTGTCAATGTGTATGTCTATGCAGCTACATTTATGCACCATACAAAAGAAGATTTAAATAATTACGTTATACACCTATAAATAATTATGCAGATGCACACATCAAATTTTAAGCTATAAGCCCAGAATATCAGTTTGAGAGATCAATATTGATAAAATAACTCATACAAAACGGATCAATTCAAGTAACTATGCACATATATAAAAACCATAAAAAAGAATTACATCATGCATATGCTAGCACTGTAAAATAATGGAATAAATTATAAATTAGTCTACATGCGATTAGTAGACATAAAAGGAATAATGTCAAATACCCAAAAAATTAAGCTATAAAACATATTACAATAAAACTAAATTTTTAGGAATATCCAATGATAATACATGATTATATGGTTTACTCTTCGCGCCATTATTTCATATCCCATAATTCCAGTTACCAAGGAAACTAATATTGCTAGTCACCAAGACGAAACTATAGTACAAAGATTGGTATTACAACATAATTTGTTGGAAACATTAAAATATGAAAAAACATATTAACTGAGAAATAACGACATTGGAACTTCCCAAATCCTTAAATTGGACCCTATCCCATTTCTCATTTACTATTTCCTTATCTTTATTAGTATCAAGTAAACAACAAAAGAATTAGAAAAAATAATTACTGGACCAAGTGAAGCTGTTAGAAAGTTTTTCAATGTTAAAAATATATAAAATTCATCAAAATCTTATAGGAAAGTATAAAACAAAAAGTATGTAAGTATTAGACTTGGTGTATATGGGTTTTTGAGGAAAGATAAGGTATAAAATGTGGAATATAATCTGGAATTTATTTATTTAGAGATTTAATTTTTTTTAAATTGTGTGTGAAATAAATTCCATTAGGTAAGTAAGATATTATTTGAATTTGTTGTTATTTTTATAAAGCTTTTATTTGTTACATAATGTTATCATGTCATTGCTCAATTTGAATGTAAAATTATTAATTATTACTGATATAAATAATTATTTTGATAAATTTTAGGTTTCTTATTTATACATAATAAATTTGTTTGGTAAATGAATGACACACTTATAGTTGAAATGTTGACATTATTCAAGTTCTTAATGTTTTAAATTTGAAAACACTCAAGTGAAATATCTACAATAATTTTGAAGTGATTGGATAAAAGTTTAGAATTTAAAAAAGTTAATTTATAATAAACAATGAGTGGACCAAAAAAACATGCGAAATTTATGGAAAATGGATGATGTAAATAAAAATATTATGAGAGAGTTAAAAGGATAAGAGTAAGTTATTTTATTTTACAAATATAAAATATGATTTGAGTTTAAAAGTCACTTTCAGCACATGTCTACATGTCCTAAAGCATAAAACAAAATTAATTAATATTTTAAGTTATATGTATGTATGTGTGTGTGTGTGCGTGTGTGTATCCACTATGTAAATGGTAATTTAGGAGGCTATAAATTAGTATTTTATGGCATTATGGAAATCAATGTCATTGAACCAACTTGAATATATATATTTTATCAAGCATTATTCATTTTTCCCACATACAAAGTTTATATCTTTGACTTCTTTTATCTTTTTATTCAAAGTGCTTTGTAAAAGATTAAGTTAAATCAAAATTAAAATAAATGGAGAAGTAACTCATATTGACATTAATTACCTTATTAATCACCATATTAATGAATTTACCGATTGCATTTACGTCCTAAATCTAGTTTGATTGAATTTAAATTAGTGATAACTCATACTAAATCAATTTTAGCTCAAATATTAAAAATTATGCTTAATTTTCTCAAATAATAATTTTATTTTTATTAGATAGGTCTTGTATAATCATCTGCTAATATATTATTAGAAAAATAAAGATCTTTTATTTTTTTCTTAGAAAAAATAGGTACCTATCATTTTGATTCATCCACTGAATTTAGTTGTATTACCAAATCAATTTCTTTTGATATATTACCCTATAAACATTAAAAAAATGATATAAAAAAGAAATTGTCAAATGGAGAACCTCGAAACCTGTAATCATTTTTAGTATAAAATTATAAATCTTTATATTAATAATATCCCTCTACCATTTCAATATCTCATACCTTAATTTAATGTAAAACCTCATACCTTAATTTGATATTCAGTCAAAATGAAAGATACTAAAAATTCCTTCAAAAGACATAATTGGAATACAAAATATAAGGAAAGAAGTTAATACCCATGTTTTTTTTCTATTTTAGATTTTGATGAAGATTGAGAAAATTAATATTAAAATTGAGATAAGTTTTCCTCTATAGTAATAATTTAAAATTTAAGGTTTAAGGTTTGAAGATGAAAAGATAAATTTTATGGCGCAATAATGTACATGAATTGGAAACTAAGAAGGAAGAGAAAGATAGATTATATAAATAACAATCTAGTAATTTTAATAAGATTTTGTAAGAAGAGAATGTGTTGTTTTAATAAGATTATATGATAGCTAAAACCTTTTTAATTTAAAAAAATGATTATTTCAATTCCCTTTAGTCAAAATGATTCACCGTTTAATAATTCACTATATATAATTGTTGATCCTTCTACCTAAATAAGGAATTATTAGTTTTATTAATCTTGTTTTATAATATTACAATTCAATCAACCCATAAGTAAAAAGTGGGAATACACACACACACACATCTACTACTAACAATGCATCCAATATTTTTACCATTAGCGCAACATTCAACCACCATGGATAATTTTGGAATCTAATGTACTAAAAGATATGGAGAGAGAAGAAATGTTTTCTTGACAATAATTAAAATGCTTTAGTATAATAAGAATAATTTACATTAACCACTAACCATGCTCATAAGCTTTGTACATTTTGTGTAACATTGAACCACCATGAATAGTCTTGAAATTAAATACCTAAAAGAAAGAGAAAAAACATCGAACCACAATAGGCAATTAATATATAGTTATAGTAAAAATTTAGAAGCAAATAATGTAAGATTAAAATTTATGAAACATAAAAGTAAATTTTTATCACAATGTATAAACATGCTTATAAGTAATAATTTTGCAATATGATAAAGAAATTATAAGGATGCGTAAATATAATAGATATTAAGCAATCAACAACATAAGTAAAATAAAGCTTTTCATCCTGATTATAATTGGTTAAATAAATTAGAAGATATAGAATAGGTATTAAGCAATCAACAACATAAGTAGAATAAGCCTTTCATCCTTATTATATATTAGATAAATAAATTATAAGATAATAAAAGTTAAATATAAAGTTTGGATTAACGTAAATAAGGATGTTATAATAACGGAGAATGAAGATAAACATGAAAGATTTGAAATAAAAATAATGGACAAATGGATTTGAAAGGGTGCAAAAGAAATACTTAGTAATAAACTGATACTAATGTCATATGTAGGGTATTAGGTTTTACATATGATATGTCAAATAAACATTAAACATGTCAATCATTTTCTATTCTAAACCTGCCTCACATATCATCCTATGAACAATGTAAACACATATGTAATGACTCTAATTAGAATGACTCGTAGCTGCAACTCTAATCAACCGTGGTACACATCATATCCACAATTGTGAGTTGCAATCTTTATTATTGTTAATCATAGTGTCTCAATTATAAATAAAAGTGGTATGTATACCAAATGATGTCTTAAATGTCTCTAACACTATCATCAAGTGGGTTTTTTGTTATTTCTAGATTTGAGAGTAAATCATGATATCCTCCATAAATGCAAAAACAAACTTGTTTAACTCATGCTTGGACAACCGACTCATAAGATATATGAAATAGGTTGGGGTGTAAGTTAGCCAAATGATTTGTCATAACTATTGAAATCTTTGGGTGTTGTAGATGCCGACAACACTCCTTAATCGCCCAAATCCCTTCATGATCTGCTCCATGCAACGGATTATTCTCCAACAGTTACGTCAAGTTGTATATATCTTCATATTGGGTGCATTTAATATGGAAATTTTGTTATAACTAGGGAACACTAATGACAAATACAATATCTGTAACATTAAAAATCAATTAAAACTAGATAGTTAACAAATTTACAATTTTCAAAACTATTGGTGCGGTAACACGAACACCAAAAAAAATATAGAATGACCTAGCCATCTTGGTAATTTAAAGGAAGGGATAGTTTATTTTACAAGGATCATTGCATTTGGTAAATGCTACTAAATCATGTGTATTATTAGAACCTTGGCGTGGTGACCAAGATACAAAAAAAGTCCACCTTTAGTGAATTAGGACGACTTACGAGAGTAGGCGATAAATCCTCCGCTACACCAGTAAAACAGTGTATATGTATGTTTCTGATAATAGTAGAATAGTGTGGATGGATTATTTAAATATAAATATGTGACTGATATCAGAAGGCTCGTGATGATGTTAAATAAGAGGACTGTGGATCCTGCACATAATATATATATATATATATATATATATATATATATATATATATATATATATATATATATTGTGTGGGTGTATGTATCTATCATTCAACGACATCTCTATTTTGTAGCACTTCTGTGGTTCTTTGATTTTCACCACATAACTCAATTTAATTAATATATGCTTTTCTCTATTCCACCACATAATATTGTATGTGTGTGCATATATGTACATATATGTATATATATCGTTTAGTGACATCTCTATTTTGCAGCACTTCAGTGGTTATCTGATTTCCATCATTCAATTCAATTTAAATAATATATGCTTTTAATTCAATTTAAATAATAAATGCTTTCTCTATTCCACCACATAATATTGTATGTGTGTATATGTGTATTTATATCGCTCAGTGAAAGATCTATTTTGCAGCACTGCGGTGGTTCTCTGATTTCCAGCACTTAATTCAATTTAAATAATATATGCTTCTCTCTATTTCACCTCATGATATTATTTAAATTGGACTGTAGGGTGAAAATTAGAGGATAGTACACTACTAGAAAAGGTTGAAATATCGACAGCAACTGGCGACGACTTCCGATGGTGTTTTTCCAATGGTTCTTTTTCGACGACTTTCGATGGGCTAATGACGACCGTGGAAAGCTGTCGGAAATTCGCGATATATAGGTCTCAATCGAGACCTTTATTCAACATTTCAGTATATGAAAAAAGAGGATTAAACCCCCAAAACCCAATTTCTTGCTTCCAAACCCCAATTTCAAGTTTCTGAATCATCCATGGCTGCTTAATCACTCTCTATTGCTTTAAATCTGGGGTATAATCTCTTAGTTTCGCGAAAAATCTAATTATTACCCTAAGTCTAGATTTGTCTAAATTGATAAATTTGGGCTAATTAGTGATTCTAATTGCTTCTAATAGCCTAATGATGGTTTATAGTATCCCATGGTATACATATTTCCTTTGTTAGCTTGAAATTGTAAAGAGTATGTATAATTTGTGTATATGTGTAAATCATTATATATGCGTTATTTCTAGCATTGTATTGTGTTAATTGGAATATTCTCCCTGTTTACTCAAACTAAAAGCTAAAGAACTGGAAAAAAGTTACTTATTGAAAAACAGAGATACATTCTACTTCAGTTGGAGCTAGAATCATCCACGTCCGTTACTTTTAAATATCTTGACTTGTATAAAAATGAATTCATGAGTCTCAAAGGGAAATTGACTGCGTTGAAAAATGATAACAATATTGAAGCAATCTTATTCGATAAAATACACGGAATAATGTGGTAAATTAATATTTGAAATATATGTAATTAGTAAAATTTTCAACCGTTTACAAACAATAATATATTATATAATACATAAGAAGACAAGCTATAAAACTTCCAATTTTTGTATAAACTACTTTTTAGGTCCCTTAGAGAGTTTTGGCCCCATCTAATAAGGGTTTTACATGATCATTATACAGATATTCATTTTTGTCATAAAACAGACATTTATATTCATTTGGTACAATACTTGCTAAATTTGTCCCTGTATTGGATAAGTTATAAACACAGTAAATAATTATATTTCATACATTAGTTTTTAAACGGTTCACAAAATTTTGCCGTCACTTTTCTTTTTTGTTTCTTGTGTACAACATTTGTGTACGATGCGGGAAACTAATGGAAAGTGCTGCCGAAATCTTGTTGAATCGTTTAAAACGAAATAATGTACGAAATGTAATTTGTGTTTGTAATGGGAAGTATGATGACTGACCAGCAAAAAAGAAAACAATAAATCAACATTTCAATATTGCATTCTTAAGTTGGGTAAAATTGACGCTTATAAGATTATGTATCCATACATTGGGCAATAAACGTCAACTCATAAAACGATCAATATTTGTGACATATTTTTTTAAATAGGAAAAATGATCGATTATTTTGTTGGTTGGAGGAGATGGATATATCAAAGAAGGGGGCTGAGAGGCTCAATAAAGGAAGATTTTTATAATGGTATAAATGTATTTGTTGAATTCGCTTTAAGTAATAAAGGAAACGATGTAGAATTTCGTTGTCCATGTAGTAGGTGTATACATTTGAAGTATTTGTTACCAAATATTGTGAAAGTTCATTTGTGCAAAAACGGTTTCGTACCGGAGTATTATGTTTGGGATCGTCATGGAGAAGTTGTAGCACATAATCATGTAGAGTCTGAATTAGAGGTTGTTGATAATGAGATTGTTATGATGAACCATATAGAAAATAAGGTTGAAGATGCATCACGATCAAAGTTCCATACGGTTGAAGTTGACGACGACGATGTAAATGTTGAAGAACCGAAATATTGAAGCAAAAAATTTATTTACGATTTACTGGATGCTGCTAAGAAACCTCTTTGAGATGGTTATAAAAGAGGCACTCGGCTATCAGTAACCGCAGAATACATTGCAATGAAGTCAAAATACAACATCGCTGAAGTCGGATTCATAGCTTTTGTACAAGCTACAAAACGACATATGCCGTCCGATAATTTAATGTGTGAAAATCACTATGAAGTTAAAAAAATTATATCGGTTTTTGGTTTACCTTATCGAAAAATAGATACATGTTTAAATAGCTACATGTTGTTTTGGAAAGAGGACATCACACTTAGAAAGTGTAAAATATGTAACAGGAAAAGGTACAAACTAAGAAAAAAGAAGGGAAAGAAAGTTCCATACAAACGTAAGCGTTATTTTTCCATCACTCCTAGGCTTCTAAGATTATACGCATCTTCTATAACTGCATCTCATATGAGATGACATAATGTGAGAATAGAGGAAGAAGGTACATTGACCATCCATCCGATGGAGAAGCATGAAAGTATTTCGACAAAACTTATCCCAATTTTGAAGAGGAGAGTCGTAATGTTGGACTCGAATTATGTACGAATGGTTTTTTTTTACCATTTTCTCAATTTAGTGCTAAATATTCATCTTGGCCCATTGTCATCACACATTATAATTTACCTTCGTGGATGTGTATGAAAATCCAATATATGTTTCTTACTGTTGTCGCCCCTGGCCCCGACGATCTGACACAAGAAATAGATGTTTATTTACAAACGTTGATTGAGGAGTTGAAAACACTGTAGAATGAAGGAGTGGAAACATATGACGTTTCAAAGATTTTTTTTGGTATGTTTGCTTTTTGTTGTAGACTGTAAGTGATTTTCCTGCCTATGCAATGCTTTCAGGATGGAGTACATCCGGTCGTCTGGCTTGTCCATATTGCATGAAACACGGGCATTTTCTTTATCGAATGGTTAGAAAATTTCTTGGTTTGACTACCATCGATGTTTTCTCCATGCAAATCATCCATTCAGAGGAGAGAAATTTTTTTTAGCTAATAGCGTAGAACCAAACAACCACCAACGATACGGTCAAGCGAAGTCATATATGAACTTGTAAGGGACTATCCAAAGATATATAAAACTGGAGTGCAAACAGAAATGGAAGATAAATCGACTATTCATAATTGGTGCAAACAAAGTATATTTTGAAAGTTGCCTTATTAGAAAGATCTTATGTTTCGTCATAATATTGATGTAATGCACAATGAGAAAAATATACTTGACAATGTTTTTAACACAATTTTAAATGTCAAGGGGAAGACGAAGGACGATTTGAAATCAAGACGCGATATACAAGAATTACGCAAATGTTCCGATCTTCATATGAAACCGAATGATAGTAAAAAACCCAAAACGTGTTACGAGTTAGATATAATAATTAAGTTAAAGTTGTGTTAAAATGGGTGGAAGGATTAAAATTTCCTGATGGGATTTCATCAAATCTCTGTAGATGTGTTGACCTTAAAAACGGTAGTTGGGTGGAATGAAAAGCCACGACTATCACATGATGATGGAAAATTTATTACCCGTTATATTCAAAGAACTATCGGCTTTAAATGTTTTGAAGGTAATAATGGAACTTAGTCTATTTTACAAAGTGCTTTGTTCGATTACGTTGAAAGTGACACGTTTACGTAAAATTGAAGAAGATATTTCTGTATTGCTCTGCAAACTGGAGAAAATATTTCCACTAGGATTTTTTAATGTAATGGAACATTTGCCTGTTTATCTCCCATCTGAAGCACGACTTCGAGGTCCTGTGCAATATGAATGGATGTATCCATTCGAGAGGTATGAAATATGTTACCTATTAATTTAATTACATTCGGATGTTAAAGTTAATGTAAATAATTTTCATAGAAACTTGAATAATCTGAAGAAAAAGTGAGGCAAAAAGCATGAGTTGAAGGTTCGATCTGTAAATCATACATCGAAGAAGAAGCTTCATTTTTTCTCTAACTATTTTAGTGACCATGTGAACTTATAATTGAAAGTGTTCATCATAATGATAAAGACGACGAACAAGAGTCATCTCAAACAATGCTATCTATTTTTAGGAACATGGTCGACCTTCTGAAGAATGTGTAGATGTATGGTTAGACGATAGAGATTTTCAAGTAGCACACACTTATATTCTTCTTAATTGTGCTGAGGTTGTGCCATTTGTTAGGTAATATGAAATAATAATTCTTGATTTATTCATTTCAATAATACATGCGTGTGTAGAATTCAATGTAATATTTTATTCATATATGCAGTATTTATGAAAGAGAATATCCACACGGAGATCTCAATAAAGAATTCTTTGTTTTCAAAGTACGTTTATGAACCATGAAATTGTGTGGTTGACGAAGGATTAAAACATCTTGCATTGAGGCCAAAAAGAAATGTCAAGACATATCCGATATATTTCGTCAATGGATATAAATTTTACACTAAAGAGTATGGTGCTGAAAATTAACTAATAATACATATGCATTTGTTAAAGGTAGTGACGATTCAGAAAATGACATAAATGATTTTTATGGTGTTTTAACCCAAATTTTGCAGCTAATATATTTTCAGTACCCGCGGAGGATGTTTTTCTGTTTAGATGCAATAGATTCAGCAATGATCCAGATTCTGGAATTAATGTGCAAAGGATTATAATCTTATTGAAATAAAGCACGCACCGCATTATCACAAGCACTATCCTTTTGTACTAACCAAATAAGCATTGCAAGTTTATTATGCTCCTATCCATCTCTAAAAAGAGATAAAGCAGATTGGTCAACAACTTTTAAAACAAATGCAAAATTTACATTTGGTCAGAAGAATATTCCAAACGAACAAGCTTATCAGGCAGATCTTGAGCAAAACAACGAAATAATAATAACAGACAATCGTACTGATTTTGGACCTCTGAACGATAAATCAAACATTTTGGTAGAAGCATTTGAGAGTAGGGAGGAAAATAAAGCAGAATATGAGACCGAATTTTAATCAGAAGACGATGAGGGTTGATATAAATATTATGTTGAATTCTGATGTATTATGCAATTTATGTAATTGATGATATTTGGTTTACAAGTTATGTAATTTATGTCATTTATAAAACCGAGTCTGCTTATCGTCATTTACGTCATTTGGTCATTATCATTCCGTTATTTATTTAGCAGTTTATATTAAAAAGGCAATATTTCTGTTTATCGTTGGCATATAAGGCCAATCTAATTCAGGTATATTTTGCACTTTATGTCGTTTATGTCATTATCATACGATATGTCATTATTATTCTATTATTCTCTTATAAAATGATGTGCCTGTAACAAGTATCATGTTGTCCAGAAGGAGGAGCTCTTCCCATTCATCCAGAGGCGATGGCAGCGGCCCATCGAAGCCGCCACAACGTCCCGCTGTATATATGGTGCCTAGAACGAAGGGATAAGTATTAAAAAAATTCAGCATCAATAAATATTTTATGTATGATATAGTAATCTGTATTATATTTAACAAAGAGGATTGACCTACAGCCGTCAACTGTTGTTCTATCAGTTTCGAGAGATTCATATAAGAGTAGGATGACGACTTATTGGCCCAAGTGAGATAATATCCCTTCCCACATCATGGAATGTATATGGAAGGATTTCATTGTAAGTATAATCTTCTATTTTCCATTCTTAATTTTTTTGTCGTTATTTAACTGTTCACCTTTCATTGTTTAATTATTTGTCACTTGTTTAACATGAAATGCAAGCCGCAGTCGACGTACAAGTAGATGACATGCAGCTAATACGATACTACTGGATGCAGAAGATGAGGAAGAATTACTGCGATTCTATGTTGGCCATGAAGCATAAAGGGGAGAAGCCGAACTAGATGGGAGCGGGTATGTGGGTAGGGTGGCTAGCGCTTTGGGATAGTGACGAAGTGAAGGTAAGTGTACTAATCTTTTATTAATTATTTGATTGATATGTAAATATAAAAAAAAATATTTGTAAGTAAATAATATATTGTTTATTTAAATGTACAAGCAGAGCCGCAAAGTAACTGTGCAAATAGAAAAAAAAATCATGTCACTCATCGAGGAGGGTCCAAGTCGTTCCAACAATATCGTCAGGAGTTGGTAAATTTATTAAATGTGAATTGTAAATAGTTATTGTGCAGTATAATTTTGAATATACAATAATAATACATAATAATCAATTTCAGAAAGCTAAGGTAGGGTACTATATCGTACATGGATGTATTTACCCGTACTCATGCCGTCGAACATGTAAATACAGAAGAGATTGTTTCATATATGTGGCATGACGATAAATCGCGGAAGTGCCATGTAAACATATTTTAGTTTATATACTATTAGTAATTGTTTTAATTTTGAACTATAAATAATTAAGATGACACGCTATTAATTACTTTCAAATGTCTTTATATTTTTTCATGCAGGCACCGTTTATGAAACAACGACATAAACTCCTAGAGGACATCGGTCGAGAGCCGCTGACAACGGACGAGGAGGATGTCATTTTTGAGTCAGTCATGGATCTACCTTCACGGAACAAGCATTACGGTTTTGGCAATCAAGTGGTAACGAATAATGTATTAAGATATAACAATTTAGTAATTTTTCAGTTCTAAAGAACTTCACACCGCTTTAGTTTCAATAATAAGCTTATAGATATAATAATTAACATATTATCTTGTAGCTTCGATAGTAAGATCATAGTAATTGAATTTTTATTAAACTAAAAAAGTATTGCATAGTAGACAGAGGAGAGTTAGTCAAATCAGAACTCAGATCGATCTAGCAGAGATCGAAGAGTTGAGAGCTAGGGTAGCGCAGCTGGAAGAGCAAAATCGTCGACAGACCATTGAAATGATACAGCCGTTGGATCAGCATATTGCTGAGTACATGCAGTAGTATGGTGGCCACTTTCTATCTTCAGTTGGTTCTAGAGGTGATTGACAGGAGTGATAGGTATGTTTTTTTTTTTTTTTTTTTTTTTTTGCGTCATTGTTTAGTATTTTTGATGATACATTGAGTTGGTGGAGTTGAATACTTTGAAATGTCATGTATATGATTTGATATTATATTGAATATCTGAATTGGATATGTGATTGTATGTACTATATTATGTTTCTAGATTGCATATTAGGTTAGAACGCAGCAGAAAACTGTAAAAATGGCTTTAGTAATTCCGACGGCTTTTGACGGCTAGCGACGGCCTTCAGGTCGAAAGTTTTCGATGGTTTCTAATGGCTTTTTTACTCCCTCCTCAACGTCCACGTGTCTTCGACGGTCATCTAGAGCCGTCGGGCAGTCTGTTGGTAGCCGTCAGAAAATTTACGACGGATGCTGTTGGGAGCCATCGAAAAAACTGTGCGGGATAACTTGCGAACGCATTTTGCATCAATTTCGAACGGCTTCCGACAGCAGCCGACGGCTACCAACCGTCGAAAATTGTACGATTTCTTGCAGCGATAAAAGAAGATGCTGGAAAATAGGAGTGCCCCTGAAAGCTACACGCATATATAAAAACTAAAAAACACATACATGTATTATGTGAGCAAATTCTTTGTAATTCTTTGTTGGTATATCAAAGGAGGGAATGAAAACATAAACAAAGCTGGTCTTTTACTATTTACAACGCACGCATTCTGTATATTTCCTCCTTCCATACTTTTTCACTACAAAGTCACAGGTAGCCTCTTACTGTAATCTAACTTCTTTATTTCATGACAGCATTCAGAACTAATGATCCTGTGAGCACAATCTGCCAACATCATTTATATTATTCTTTGCAAAGAATAACAAAACAGTGTACAAAACACAATTGCAAGCACACTCCCACTTCGTGCTTACTACTCTTCTCTGCCAGGCTTTCGTGACCTAACCTCCTGCTGCTCACTGCTCGCTTGTTTCGACTTCGATTTTGATTTCGTTTTTGACGAGCTTTCTTTAGAGGAGGAAGAAGAAGAGGAGCCCTTAACCTTTGATCTCCTCTTTTGCTTGGACTTTTCCTCAGTCTGCAGCGGAGACGACGAGGCAGTAGTGTAGTATGTACCGATGTCGCTGCTGCCTGAATTGTTCGCGCTACTGCGCTCCCTTCTGCTCCGTCTTGAACCGCTCTCCAATTTGTCTGGGTCCGGTGACTCCGCTGCAGAGGCCGACTGCCCACTGCTTCTTGAATGTCTACCTTCACGACGCTTGTCACGGGGCGAGCCTGGGCTTCCTTTTGCCGACGACTGGTTCTTCCTTGATGGTTTTGGCACTTGCGCTGATTGTTGCGAGGAGTTTCTTGATCCTGATGTGTTCAACCGTGCACCTGCATTCACATCAAGTCAGACAGTTGGTTATGCATTTGACGGAGTAATTAAGTCAGATATCTTGCGTATTAATTAAACACAATTCAGGTTAAGTTTATTCCTAATGTTTTTTTTTTTTTTTTTTTTTTTTTGGTTATGATGTATGTGCATGTTTAAATGAGAAGACAGGCTATTGAGAAATATAAAAAAGTCTAAATGCAAAATCATTTCTACCAGAAATTGATAACAAAGTTATTACATATGTGTACATAACATATGTTTTGTTGAAGAGAAGTCCAAGTACATGAAAATTGTGCATGATCTCCTCTTCTACCATTTATTGTATAAGTTTCACCAAAAATATTAAATGAGGAACATGCAGTTATCAAATTTTATGTACGACAAAACCTTGGGAAGGAGACATAGGCGATGGAGGGATGAGATTTCTTTCTGATCCCATGGCGGTGGAGGAAGGTGGCTCGGAGGACGCTGACTTGAACTCGTTCATCTGAATAACCATTTAGTAAAACTCACATTGATCAGGGTTCCTTTTATCATTTTTTAATGAATGATACATGTTCAAAGCGGAAGAAGTGAGTACATACGTACCCAAGTAGGCGTGTTAACAGAAGGACCATCCCAGCCGATATGAGCTACATGTTTGACGTCGGTTGGCAATCCTATTTTCATTTCCGGCTCTTTTTCTTCCGACTCTACATTGCATGAGGACATTTCGCAAGATCAACATAATGCATATTTGTGTGTTTGTATGGTTTATATTTTATGATTTAGAGGTGCATGGCGTACCAAATATATTGGAAATGTATCTCAGGCCTTTTAAAAGGCCCTTCATCTTCGTCCCCATGATGTCTGCATGCATGCAAAAGCAATTTTTTTTAAGGATATTCATAACTTAAATTCAATGTGCAATGTAGGAGAAAACGTACCTTTCAAGAAATTAGAATGCAATCATGCAATCTTAAATCCACACTTTAAGATCACAACATCTCTCCTCCTCATGGGTATGTTTGTATGTACGAAACCATTGAATTGATGATTCGGGGAAGAAGTGAATTGGATAAGATGTCAAATTGGTAGAAAAATATTTTTTTATCAAATTGAATATGATAAACGGAAAACGCCAGTTAATAGCCTGCTTCAACTCAGCTGGAATCTACCTGTTCCTTTGGGAACGAAAGTTGCATTCATAGAAAGTGTATTAATGTTTAGATCGGGTTTAATTCACCAACGCGGATGACTTTTGTTTCTAGCTTTTCTTTTTTCCCTCTTTTCTTTTTTCTTTGCTGTTTATTTTTTTGGAATGCAAATTTTAGTAAATATTAGTTGTTCATAGCCGTTAACTTTTCTTGTTTGTAGTTATTTTCAAGGAAACGAGCGAAAATTGTTAGAAGAATGAGGAGACACCATTCATCAACATCAGCCTCTTATTCGGAAGTCTTTGTTCACGCTCTATTTGTTTCACGTAACACTATCATCGAAAACATTTTGATAGCTTTGGAGCTTATCAAACCTTGATAATGAAATAACGATTTTTTTCTCCTTTACATATTTCTTTATTTTCATTTTACATATTTCTTTATTTTCATTTTCGAAAGTTTTAAAAACACAATAAACTAATCAAACCTACCATTAGGATGGTTTGCATACTGTAGACTTGCTAAACCAAACTGTATGAAGTCAAAAAAATAAGGAATACTTCTTAATTCTTTCAAATATTATTAATTTTATTCTTTCAACTAAGGTCTCTTAAGTCTCTTTATTTTTTTATTTTTAAAAGCATAATATCATCTAATATTTAACAAAAATTAATGGAGATGCAAACTATTTTTTTTTAATTATCTAATTTAATGATCAGTTCTCCACTGTTGTACGGTTGTACTAGTTGGGAAACAACAATGCTATCCTCACGTCCTTTTGGAAGAACCAACACACTCAATCAACCAAGTAAACCATTCATTCGAATCTTAACTAGAAAAAGAAGGAAAAAGTTAGTTTAAAAGACAAAGTTTGTTAGCAATCTTAAAAGAAGAATGCTAGCGTGGGATGGAAGTTATAGATTTTTTTTAAGTCGTCGTAGTAACTTTTTCATAACTTTACTTACAATTTTAATTTTTCAAACAAAAATAAGAAAACCCTCTAATACCAATACTTCCTCTCAAACAAATGGAGGAGATGCAGTTTAAAATGTAGTTTATTCCATAATAAATGAGTATCTCAAATGTTTCCTTAAACACGTTTATATAAGACATTTGCCAACTGGGTTGGCTTTCAATTGGTTGATGGTCTGGACTACAAGATCAAATGTCACGAGTTCGAACTACGAAACTAACAATCGTATACCAGCACCCGAAGTACGTATTTGTCAGACACATATTTCCTTAGAGTTTACAAACGAACCTTAGTTGTTTGGGTAATTCAAAAAGAAATATGCCGGACATTTATACTAACCTTCTTTCCATGACAACATACTCGGGATATTTCTCTATGCAATTATAAATTTTAACTCACTCCAAATAACTTAATTAATTGTAACTCAATGATTCAAGGCCCAAACTAACTAATATTGCCAAAATAAAAATAAAATCTCTTCAAATATACAAACATCTATTGCTCAGGACGAGGTTGGATTAAAGGTTATGGATTAGGATGAGTTGGAAGAAAATGATAGTGTACATGACATTGACATAAGGCATGACCTAATTAATTGCTCAGGATGTAGTCCAGATAAGAGCATGAAAAAAGGACAAATTACAATACCAAGTAAACCAGACCGGGCCTAAAACATATCATGTTGAGTCAAACAAAATCAAAAAGAAAACATAGGAGATATTCATTAACTCATGAACTAATTAACAAACATATAACCCATGATCAAAAGGATAAATCCAAATGTCTGCCATCTAATGCCTTCGAGTCAATGTAAAAGTGTCTTTGTAACATCCCCTATCTAGGGACCCGAAATTAAGCGTTACAAATGCTACAGTCATCTATAGTATTAGCTTTCGACGACTGAATACGGCTATGCTAATGGTATCAATAATATCAGAAGCACTTGAATATGGAACAAAATACAGATTTCAAAAACCACTTTTACTTCATTACATTTCAAAACTAAATGTTTCACATTCACAACACATAATCCAAAATCGTTCTCAAACACATATAAAATATGGTTATTACAAAATAAACCAAGAGCGGCATACGATGATACCACCTTGGTTGATTAAAGTCATATGATCATAACAGACCTAGTACAATCACAGTAAAAATACATCAAAACATAAAAAGAACTGCAAATCCTATATAGCTATCTGTTTGCCTCCTACATGCCTCCGGTAGCCTTATTCGTCATCCTACAAAACCTGAAAAAGACTTTAATTCCTCAACCTACTCAAATTAATTTTGAGCACCCGAGATTTTATGGGGAAAACATAAACTTCGAGTTAGACATAAAGCCTGATATGAATAATATTGTACATCCCGGTTAAACATGTTGAGTGAGAACACACCACTTAGCCGAACAGGTTTTCCCTCACTACCATCATTTTTAAAACATATCTTTGCAAAACTTTTTGTAAAACCATATACTATGCTCCTACATCTACAATGGTTAAATATTGTAAAGTAATCATTATGTAAACATACATAAATCTCAGGTAATAATGAACTATCTATTCAAATACATAAGTTTTGTTTGGATAACTTTTAACCTTTAGCTGGCTCGGGCCTACCAGACAATATAATCAAAATTAACCTTACACCTGTTAAGGATTCTTCTTCTTAATTACCCATCCTTAACTATCTGTTAAATACTTCATGTTTGAATGATCTGTCCCTACTAATCATCACCCAGGTCTTCCCGGTCCTAATGGTTTTTCAGGCTCACCAATAACCTATCTGTATACAACGTATATTCCTTTCAGTGTGTAATAATAATTTTTGCTTATCAATGACCAAGCCCTACACATTGGAATTTTGGACAATAATTAACTGGGGCTAATTGCTAATGTATAGGGCGCGACTCTATACTTGTCCCATCTGGTATTCTAATATCTGAGTCATTTTCACTTAAGGATCCCCTCCCATAATTTTCTTGAAAACATTTTCAAACCGATTTAAACATTTTAATCAAATTTAAACAAGGAATAGTATATAATCTATATACTTTACTCAAAATCATATTACCATATTATATATCCTCTTTACTTAAACTTTAGTTGATGAAAACACTTAGCCATTTGAAAGAACCTGTTTCTACACTTTTGAAATCATCTATTTCAAATTCAACCATCAAAACTTTCGAAATCAAACCTTTCGAAAACAATAAAACATTGAACATCCTTCTTTAAAATATCTTTGAAACATTGCCTTAGAAAACCTTGGAAAACCTTCAATCTCAAACCTTTCAAAACCATTCACTTTAAACCTCTCGAAGTCATTCAACCAGAACCTTTTGAAGTCATTCATTTTAACCTTTCGCCATCAATCATTTAAATCTTTCAAAATTATTGAACTTAAACCTCTTGTGCTTGATCATCAAACCTTTCGAAATCATTCGGCCAAAACCTTTCGAAAATATTGAACCAAACCTTTCAAAATTAATATTCAAACCTTTCGAAATCATTCAACTAAAACCTTCGGAAACCATTAAGTTTAACCTTTTGAAATCAATCATTAACTTTTCGAAATAATTTAACTAAACCATTCAAAATTATTTACTTAAACCTTTCGAAGGATTACTGGTTCCAATTAAAAACAAATGGAAAGCCTTCTTTTAAAATCTTTTGAATTCATTGGAAGCAACCTCTCGACTAAGTTGGAAGCCTAGCTTCAAAAAATTTAAATATATCTTTAAAACAACACTTCGAAAGCTTTGGGTTATACTTCAATTTATAAAATAAGGATAAGACACCTAAGTCAAAAGCTTCCTTTCGAAATTATTGGGAGAAGCGGCTGTTTTGAAACAAGTATACCTTTCGTCTTTGTCGAAAGGTTCAAAACAAAAAAATGCAGTAGCAACCTTTCAATAAAAACCTTTGTTGACCTGGTCGAAAGCAACCATGTCGTAAGCTTTAATTCGAAAGCAAAGTAGGTGAAAGCCTTTGGTTTATAAAAAAACATACCCCAACCTCTTTGGTCATTAACCTTTCGATTAAGAATCTTTCGACCTTGTCCAATTCATTACGCACCAAGTTACATGATACCATATGCATTGGTTTGACCTTGGCGAAAGCTTTGAGCCTCTCGACCTGGACAAAAGATATGGGCCGGAAGGTTTACTGCTATAATAGGCTGAAACATGCTAAAAGTATGGTTTCTTTATTTTAACTTAAAAAGGATAACTTTTCAACTAAACTGCCTCTGTTTGTCAAATCCTCATTGGTTAACAAATTCTTTTCAGAAATGTGCTGCCACTATTTTCAAATTTAAATAAGTATTTTGTTTTACAAAATGCCTCTTCTCCTTTGTTAAATATAAATTATTTAAGTCCCATACCTTAAATAATTTTATGTATTCATAAAAAAACTTAGAAAAAATCTGGAGAAATCCCAGAAAATATATTTTAATATGTTGCCTAACATATAAAAATTTCGACCCCAAATAATAATTATTTTAGCCAAAAATAATTTAGAACCCAATAAACAATTTCCTTCAATAAAAAATTATAATAAAATCCATCTTAATTCAGAAAATTATGAGAATTGAAAACCATCCCTAAAATATCATTTTTGATCTATATTTAAACTTTGAAGGTATTTGGATGTCATTAAATAGGGTTTTCATGTCAAACATATCATAAAAATTTAGCATGAAATATATCATTCATCAACAAGCGTATATATAACTTTAATCATCAAAGCATGCAATTTGCAAAAATATTTCGGATCAAAACTTAAAACCGAAAACTAAAAGAAAATGGAATGCAGTGATTATTCACCTTCGCTTTGAGATATAAGATGTGAGATCAAATGTTGATTAAGGTGATTATCTTCCTTCTCTTGATTCCTAGCTTAATCTTCCTCTTGAGAATGATAATGGTGGCTAGCCTTAGTGTTTTTAGTTTGAGTAAAATGAAATGAACGTGAGTTTCTATATTCTAAGAGTTTAGGGTATAAACTCCACCTATTTTCATATTGCCCTTATTATTTACTAACACCTTTGTTTAGGTTATTTCATTTTAATTTGCACATTAACATAGCAAGGCTACCCTTAGCTAATCAATTATCAACTTATTAATCTCCATATTATTTATTTAATTTACCCAATTAGTTATTTTAAATAATGTTATAAAAATATAGGGTGTTACAGAATCCCCACCTTAAAGAATTTCATCTTCGAAATTACAATAAGGTACACTACAAAACAATCAAAGGTAAAACATACCATAAAACAAGTCAGGATAAGTATCCCTAACCCTTCTCTTTGTCTCCCAAGTATAGTCTCTAGCATCATCACTCCACCAAACCTTTACTAACTTGACTGTCTTGTTCCTCAACTTCTTCTCATCTCTAGCCACTATCTGAATCGGTTTTCTAACTATGGTCAAATCCAATTCTACTATTAAATCTTCTAACATTGATGGTAGTCTCCGGGTCTCTAACACATTTTCTAAGATGAGAACCGTGGAAAACATCAAGGACTCCAGTCAAACTACTCGGTAACTCTATTCTATAAGCGAGTTTTTCGATCCCCTCAACAATGCAGAATGGTCCAAGGAATCTTTGTGCTAACTTTCCTGATTTCTCAAACCTAATCACACCTTCATCGATGAAACCTTAATGAATACATAGTCTCCGAAATAAAATTCCAAATCTTTTCTCCTATCAGCATAACTTTTCTGCCTACATTGAGCTTCCTTCATCCTAACTTGTATCAACTCAATCTTCTCTGTAGATTCCTTCACCAAATCCAGACCAAGAATCAATCTATCTCCGGTCTCTAACCAACATATGGGAGACTTGCATTGCCTTCCATACAAAGCTTCAAACGGTGTCATTCCAATACTAGTCTGATAACTATTGTTATACGAGAACATGACTAGATGAAGATGGTCCTCCCGTGATCCCTCGAAATCCAATACACATGCTCTTAACAAATCCTCCAAAATTTTGTTAACTCTTTCCGTTTGCACATCAGTCTGTGGATTGTAAGCGGTACTCATGTTGAGCTTGGTTCCCAATGCTTCCTGTAGACTTTTTCAGAACTCACTAGTAAACAAAGAATCTCTATCACTGACAATACTACTAGGAATCTCGTGAAGTCTAACTACATTCTTCAGAAATAACTTCTCCAAAATGGGTGCCGTCCTATTTGACTTTACTGGATGAAATGGGCACTCTTAGTCAGTCTATCTAATATGACCCATATGCTTTCGTTACCTCTACTAGATCTTGGTAACCTATCAATGAAATCCATAGAGATAGAATTCCACTTCCACAATGAAACTTCCAATGGTTGAAGTAATCCACTTGGTTTCTGGTATTCAGTCTTTGCCTGTTGGCAATTCAAGCACTGCTTAACACATAAACCAATGTCTTGTTTCATACCTTCCCAAAAGAAGCTTCTCTTCATATCCCGATACATCTTCGTTCCTTCCGAATGGATAGTGAACTTCGAACGATAACATTCATCCAAAACTTCCCTCATGTTTTCTACATTTGGAACACACAACCTTCCTCTCTTTCTCAGCCACCCATTTTGGTCAAGATTTAAATCCTTTAGGTTATCGCTCTCCGTTTCTTCCCTCAACCTTTTGATCCATTCAGGCAAGATTGGATCCTACTCTTAATTAGAAGCTATCTTATCAATCATTATAGGTCTAACTTCTAAACAAGACAATATAGCACTTCCGGTAATAGAACCTTCCCTAGATCTAAACTACACACTACAAGCTGACAATGCTTTCAAATCTTTCCACTCAGCAATCATAGCCAATCCGACATTCTGATGTTTCCGGTTGAGTGCATTCGCCACATTGTTTCCTTTTCTAGTTGTGTACTCAATTCCAAAATCATAAGCAGCAACAAACTTCAACCACCTCGACTGTCTCATGTTCAGCTCCTTCTAAGAGAACAAGTATTTCAACGACTTATGATCAGTATAAAGCTCAAACCGCTCTCCCAAAAGATAATGCATCCACACCTTCAAAGAAAATATAATGGCAGCTAACTCTAAGTCATGCGTTGGATACCTAACTTCATGTGGTCTGAGCTGTCTAGAAGCATAAGCAATCACTTTACCTCTTTGCATCAACACAGCTCCCAATCCAGTTCCACACGCATCAGTACAAGAAACCAAATCTTGATTCCCCTTCAGAACCACTAACATCGATGCATGGGTAGTGTTTCAAGGCCTGGAATGCTTCCTCACACTTATCAGTCCATATGAACTTTACATCTTTTCGCGTAAACTTAGTCATCGATGCAGCTATCCGTGAAAAATCCTTTATAAACCTTTGATAATATCCAGCCAATCCAAGAAAGCTTTTAGTCTTGGTCATCGTCTCGGGTCTCTTCCAATTATTCACCACCTCAATCTTAGTTGGATCTACAAAAAACCCTTTCTCTGAGATGACATGACCAAGGAACTTCTCTTGCTTCTTCCAAAAATGATAGTTCAAAAACTTAGCCTTCAACTGATGCTCCCTCAATGTTTTGAGCATAACTCTAAGATGAACTTCATGCTCCTTCCCATCGTTAGAGTATACCAAAATGTCTTCTATGAAGACCAACATAAATCTATCCATATGTTCTTGGAAAATCCCATTCATCAGATCTACAAAGAATGCCGACGCATTAGTTAGTTCGAACAGCATAACTAGCCATTCGTACGATCCATATCTTATCCTAAATGCCATCAAAGGAATGCTATCCTCCGCCACTCTAAGCTGATGAAATCTCGTCCCCAAATCTAGCTGAGAGAATACCTTGGCTCCACTTAACTAGTCGAACAAATCATCAA
Organism: Allium cepa; assembly: GCA_030765085.1. Classification (NCBI taxonomy): domain Eukaryota; kingdom Viridiplantae; phylum Streptophyta; class Magnoliopsida; order Asparagales; family Amaryllidaceae; genus Allium; species Allium cepa. The sequence continues at coordinate 613,503,768 of CM060934.1, forward strand.
TTCTCGACAATGGATATCGGTTCTTTATCGCCTTCTCATTCAATTATGATAATCGATACATAGCCTTAACGATCCGTCCAACTTCTTAGCAAATACAGCGGCTGCTCCCCATGGCGAACTAGTTGGTCGGATAAAACTCTTGCCTTCTAAATCAACCAGCTGCACCTTCAACTCTTTCATCTCGTTGGGAGTCATTCTACTTGGCGGTCTACTCATCGATTCTGCTCCAGGTACTAAATCAATTTGAAACTCAATGGCTCGTTTCGTTTACAACCCAGTTACCAGCTTAAACACATCCACAAATGCTCTACCTACAAAGACTCGATGCAACTCATCCTCTAACTCCATTGTACCCGATAAAGCATACATTTCACAACTAGGGTGCTCTGTGGTACAAACTATCTGATCACTACAATTCGGGTGACTAAATGATATCTTCTATCATGGTAAAATATCCTACCATCATATTTATTTAACCAATCCATCCCTAGGATGATCCCAAATCCCCCAAAGTCAAACATATGCAAACAACACTCAAAATTATAGCCTAACAAATCATACTCTAAACGGTCATACCTCATCCCAAACATTGCATACCCCCTATCGAATTTGCAATCCTTAAGTAGGTAACTAGATATTAGGTTTCTAGGTTAAGCTTATCTACCAAACATCGAGAAATAAAAGAATGAGATGCTCGAGTATCAAATAGAATGCTAGCAGACATACCGTGAATCTACAGCGAGCCTCCCAAAATAATCTTCCCTTTGTCCTGCACAACTGGCCTTGAGGTTGTAGGCTCCAAAGCATAAATTTTCCCTTTTCATTCTCTTGCAGGCTCTGACACTTGTTCTTATAATGACTGGTCTGATCATAATTAAAACATCTAGCATTATTCTTTCCACCAGCCTCATTTTCTTTTCCTTTTCCTTTGCCGCTTCGACACTCATCAGCATAATGTCCTTTTTTCCACATTCGTAGCAAACCACTTCAGCCTTTCCTTTCTTCCGTGCTTCCCCTTTCTGGGCATTCTTTTTCTGAAAAAACTTCTTTTTCTGGCCCTGTCCCATCTTGGCCTCCTTCATCTTCTTCACCAAGCAAGCCAACACCCCTTCCTGTCTTAATATTATTTCAACCACTACATCACTGGGATCTCTCAAATGCGACACATCGACACTTATCAACTCTCGCCTTAAGCCCCTTATAAACTTTTCATTCCTCTTCATCACCATGTCTACTAAAGCATACCCGTATCAGACCAACTCATCAAACTTTCCCGCATACTCCAAGATGGACGTATCTCCTTGTTTCATTTCTGCAAACTTCATCACCAACGCCGATTGCGCCATCATAGATGTAAATCTTTCTGAAAACCTTCTTCTAAAATCCTCCCAAGTAATGGTTTCCTCATCAACCCCAGCAGTGACAGTATTCCACCAGAATAGAGAAGCTCCTTGCAGCTACCTTAAAGCCAATCTCCTATTTTATGCATCATTCAATCCTAAGTCAGCAAAAATTCTCTTGCAATGCAGTAGCCAATTTTCCCCCACGATCGCACCTTCAGTACCAATAAACGACTTCCCTCTAAGCCTGATGTAATCCCAACTCAGGTTAACATATTGATTGACCATAGAAACTTCCAAAGCTCCTCCTCTAGTTGCATTACCTCCGACAACTTTGACTGCAATTCCAACTTGCATCGTGTTTACAAAGAACTGATACATTGTTTCCATGTCCATCTAGGGAACTCCTACACCAACAGTTTCTTCTTGTGCCTGACCGAGACCTCTCCTATGTTTACTTGGGCATTTCCGTTGGTGGTGGTGCTATCTCCTCCGAGATTAACATTACCTCTTCATCCTTACATATTCGTATTCAAATCTCGCAAGATACAGATGAATAGCCTAACTAAGATAGGAGTTTAGAGATATAGCATTAACTTATATATGTAGCACAAGTACGTTACTATAGAATTATCTCATACCTCGATCTTAACTCTAATTTCTAAGATTATTTTTTCAAAAATCATTTTTAGTTAAAGTATTTCGTAAACCATGCTTTGATACCAAGCTGTAACATCCCCTATTTAGAGGCCCAAAACTAAGCGCTACAAATGCTGCAATCATCTATAGTATTAGCTTTTGGTGACTAAATACGGTTATGTTAATGGTATCAATAGTATCAGAAGCACTTGAATATGAAACAAAACACAGATTGCAAAAACCACTTTTACTTCATTATATTTCAAAACCAAATGTTTCACATTTACAGCACATAATCTCAAATCATTCCCAGGCAAAAATATAATATAGTTATTACAGAATACGCCAAGAGCGGTATCTGATGATACCCTCTTGGTTGATCAGAGTCATATGGTCGTAATAGACCAAATACAATCACAGCTGATACATCAAAACATAACAAGAACTACAAATCCTAAATAACTATCCATTTGCCTCTTGCATGCTACCCGTAGCCTTATTCGTCATCTTACTAAACCTAAAAGAGCTTTAATCCCTCTATCAACTCAAATTAATTTTGAGCACCCAGAGTTTATGGGGAAAACATAAACTTCGAGTCGGACATAAAGCCTGATATGAATAATACTATACATCCCGTTAAACATGTTAAGTGAGACTATGCCGCATAGCAGAACGTGTTTCCCCTAACTAACATCCATTTTGAAACATATTTTTGCAAAACCTTTTATAAAATCATATACTGTACTCCTACATCCACAATGGTTAAACACTGTAAAGTAATCATTATATAAACATACATAAATCTCAGGTAATAATGAACTATCAGTTCAAATACATAAGTTTTGTTTGGATAACTTTTAACCTTTGGTTGACTCGATTCTACCAGACAATATAATCAACATTAACCTTACACATGTTAGGCATTCTTCTTCTTGATTACCTATTCTAAACTATTTATTAAATACTTCACTTCTTTGGATGGTCTGTCCCTAACTTAATCATCTCCTAGGTCTTCCCTATCCTAATGGTTTTTCAGGCTCACCAATAACCAATCTGTATACAACTTATATTCCTTTCGGTATGTAACCATAATTTTAGACTTCCTATGACAAAGCCCTACACATTGGAATTTTGAACAACAATTAGCTGGGGCTAATAGCTAATGTATACGGCACTACCCTGTACTAGTCCCATCTGGTATTCTAATATCTAAGTCATTTTCACTTAAGGATCCCCTCCCATAATTTGGAAACATTTCCAAACCGATTTAAACCTTTAGATCAAATTTAAACAAGGAATAATATATAATCTATATACTTTACTCAAAATCATATCTCTATGTTATATATTCTCTTTACTCAAACTTTAGTTGATGAAAACACTTAGCCATTTGAAAGAACCTCTTTCTACACTTTTGAAATCATCCATTTCAAATTTACCAATCAAACCTTTCGAAATAAAACCTTTCAAAAACAATAAAAATTTGGACATCCTTCTTCAAAATCTCTTTAAAACATTGCCTTAGAAAAACTTGGAAAACCTTCTATCTCAAACCTTTCAAAACCATTCACTTTAAACCTCTCGATGTCATTCAACTAGAACCTTTCGATGTCATTCATTTGACCTTTCGCAACCAATCTTTTAAATCTTTCAAAATCATTGAGCTTAAACCTCTCGTGGTAGATCATTAAACCTTTAGAAATCATTCAGCCAAAACTTTTAAAACCATTGAACCAAAACTTTCGAAATCAATCTTCAAACCTTTTGAAATCATTCAACTAAATCCTTCTAAAACCATTAAGTTTAACCTTTCAAAATAAATCTTCAACTTTTCGAAACAATTTAACTAAAACCTTTTGAAATTATGTACTTAAATCTTTCGAAGGCTTACTGGTTTCAATTCAAAACAAATGGAAAACCTTCTTTTAAAACCTTTCGACGTCATTGAAAGCAACCTTTCGGCTAATTCGAAAGCTCAGCTTTAAAAACTTTAAACACATCCTTTAAAACAACTCTTTCGAAAGCTTTGCATTATACTTTATTTATAAAACAAGAGTAAGACACCTAAGTCGAAAGCTTCCTTTCGAAAGTACCGGGAGAAGCGGTTGGTTTTAAAACAAGTGGCATAACGCCAACCGGTCCACCCACTGGTGTATATCCCGGAGTATCGAGAAGTACCTATCCCTTACGGGAATCGAACCCGTGTCTTCGACATGAAAAGACGATGTCCTAACCACTGGACGAAAGGGACCAAAAAGAAATTCCAGCTACGCTATAACTTTCATCTTTGTCAAAAGGTTCAAAACAAAACAAAGGACAGCAACTTTTCGACTCTGTCAAAAGGTATAAAAACCTTTGTTTAAACATTTGACCTGGTCGAAAGCAACCAAGTCGAAAGCTCTAATTCGAAAGCAAAGCAGGCAAAAGCCTTTGGTTTATTAATCAAACTTACCCCAACCTTTTTGGCCATTAACCTTTCGACTAAGAACCTTTCGACCTTGTCAAATTCATTACGTACCAAGTTACTTGATACCATATGCATTGGTTTGACCTTATCAAAAGCTTTGGACCTCTCAACCTGGATAGAAGGTCTGGGCCAGAAGGTTAACTGCTATAATAGGCCGAAACATGCTAAAAGTATGATTTCTTTTTTTTTTAACTTAAAAATGATAACTTTTCAACTAACATGCCTTTGTTTGTGAAATCCTCATTGGTTAACAAATTCTTTTCAGAAATGTGCTGCCATTATTTTCAAATTTAAATAATTATTTTGTTTTACAAAATACCTCTTCTCCTTTGTTGAATATATATATCATTTAAGTCTCCTACCTTAAATAATTTTATATATTCAGCAAAACATTAAGAAAAATAGGAAAAAATCCCAAAAAATCTATTTTATTATGTTGACTAACATGTAAAAACTTTAACCCTAGATAATTATTATTTTAGCTAAAAATAATTTATAACCCAATAAACAACTTCCTTCACTAGAAAATTATTATAAATCCATATTAATTCATAAAATTATGATAATCATAACCCATCTCTAAAATATCATTTTTGATCTATATTTAAATTTTGAAGGCATTTAGATGTCATTAAATAGGATTTTCATGTCAAACATATCATAAAAATTTAACATGAACATATATCATTCATCATCAAGCGTATATATAACTTTAATCATCAAAGAATGCCATATACTTGCAAAAACATTTTGGATCAAAACTTAAAACCGAAAACTAAAAGAAAATGGGATGTAGTGTTTATTCACCTTCGCTTTGAGATATAAGATGTGAGATTAAATGTTAATTAAGGTGATTATCTTCCTTCTCTTGATTCCTAGCTTAATCTTCCTCTTGAGAATTATAATGGTGGCTAGCCTTAGTGTTTTTAGTTTGAGTAAAATGAAATGAACATGAGTTTCTATCACCTAAGAGTATAGGGTATAAACTCCACCTATTTTCCATATTGCCCTTGTTATTTACTAACACCTTTGTTTAGGTTATTTCATTTTAGTTTGCACATTAACATGGCAAGGCGGCCCTTAGCTAATCAATTATCAATTTATTAATCTCCACATTATTTATTTAATTTACTCAATTAGTTATTCTAAATAATGTTTTAAAAATATAGGGTATTACAGTCTTTCATTCAGTTTCCATAATCTAGCTAATACCAACCATTATACTTCCTCCAAATCAACGATCCCAGCAAAACGAATAGTAATCTTCATGGAAATTTTTAAAAACTATGGGATGAAAACGACGTGCATTATATCCAACATCGTACAATGTAAGCATAATGTAACATCCCCTATCTTGAGGACCGAAGCTAAGCACTACAGGTGCTGCAGTCATCTATAGTATTAAATTTCGGTGATAAAATACGGTAATGTTAATGATATCCATAATATCATAAGCATATGAATATGAAACAAAATCGCAGATTCCAAAAACATCACACTTTAGTGATTACATTTCAAAAACATATTTCATATTCCATTACATAATCCCAAACGTTTTTTCGGGGTTTGATAAAATATAATTATTACAAAATACACCAAGAGCAACATAGATGATGCCTCCTTGGACGATTAGAGTACTAAATAGACATAATAGTCTTAATACATCATAGTGGAAATAAAAATAAAAACTCCTAAATAGTTATCCATGTCTCATGCACGTCTTCAAAAGCTTTATTTGTCCACCTACTAAAACCTGTAAATCCTCAACTCTTAACCTAATTAAATCATATTCTGAGCACCCGAGAGTTTAATGGAAAAAACATAAACTTTGAGTGCAACATAAAGTCTGGTGTGAATAATACTATACATCCCTTTTTACCGATATTAAGTGAGACCACACCGCTTAGCGGAACAGGTTTCTCCTCAATAATATTCCTTTTCAAAACATATCTTTGGCAAATCAAAATCTTGGAAACAAATCGGTTAAAACAATAATAGCGGTATCATGCATGCATGCAAATAGGTAATCAGTGGACTTTTTGTCTGAACACTATAAATTTGTTTCGCTACCTACTAACCTTTGGATGACTCGGTCCTACCAGACAAAATAAACAAATAACCTAACTTCTGTTAGAAACTGTTCTGGATGGTTTATCCCTAACTTACTTCTCTTAGGGTTAACTGATCCTAATGGTTTTGCGGGCTCACCAATAACTTATATATACTCTATATATTCCTTTCTTTGTGTAACATCAGTTTAGTCTTACCTATGATAAAGCCCTACACACTGGAATTTTGGACTTATATTAGCTAGGAGCTACTAGCTAAAGTATGGGGCACGACCCCATACCTGTCCCATCTGGTATTCTACTATCTAAGTCACTTACTTAGGGTCAACTAACCCATCAAATTTTCTTTGAATTTTTTTTTTCAAATTGATTTAACCCTTTAAATCATACTTAAACAAGAAAAATATATTCTATGCTTTACTCAATCACTTTGCCATGTTATATATACCTTACCCAAAACATTATTGATGAAAACATTTGAAACCTTTATTTAAAACCTTTAAACAACCCTTTCGAAACCATTTAAAGTACCCCTTTTGAAACATATTAACTATTATACCTTGAAATACTAGGCCGAAAGGCCAAAACATACCTTTCGAAACCTTTATAACAACCTTTCAAAATCATTGAAGTTGTCCATTTGAAACCACTATAAGCCTTAGACATCCCTTTTTCAAAACTCTTTAATTTTTGCCATTCGAAAGCAATTGAAAACCTTCTAATTATAATGCTTTAAGTACCTTTCGAAATGATTAGGGAATCTCTCCTTCAAAACCTTAGTTTAAACCTTTCGAAAGCACTAAAGTCCTCTACTATGAATAAACCCGTCGAAAGCATTAAATTCCTTTACTATAAATAAACCTTTCGAAAGCATAGGGTTCAAGTAAAAACATGTCGAACAACCTTTCGAAACCATTTAAAACCATTCCTTTCGAAAGCTTTGGTTTAACTATCAACATCTGAAAATGATATTAAAAGGACTAAGTCGAAAGTAACTCTTTCGAAAGCAATTTCCTAAGTAAAATAAGTAGATGGTGTAATAACCAACCCCTTTGAAAGCATCGGTGAAGCTGCTCAGGGTTTAAAGCGAAAGCACCCTTTCGAAGGCACTGCTTCGAAAGGTTGAATGCGGTAGTAGGGGACTTTGCCCTCTTCGAAAACTTATTTTTAAAATAGAGGGTGCAATCTCTTTCGAAATCTTCGTTTAAAACATTTGACTAAGTCGAAAGTTATCTTATTCGAAGCATTATTTTCTAAAGCAAAGCAGGCTCATTTTCTTTTAAAAGTAAAACAAGGTTTCGACCCCTTCGGAACCCTCGTTTCGACTCTATACTATTCGCATATCTCCAATCCACTATGTACCAAGGCTTTTGATTCCATGTGTATTGGTTTCGACTTAGGTGGAGGTGGTAGTATGAAGTTGAAAGGCAACTGTTGAAAGTAAGGAAATAGTAAAACCTTATAAAAACAAATTTTTGACTTTAAAAAGTATTTTCTTTTCAACTAACCTACTTTGTGTGTCAACATATGATTGGTTGTCGATTTCTTTTTCAACATCTTTTCTAAAAGTGATGCCGATATACAAAATTAGACAATTTAAAACATTTACAAATTACCTATAAGGACCCGTTTCTTTGACTCCCAGAAATCAACACTGTTACATCCTCGGTGTTCATGTGCCATAAATCCAAGTGCCGAAGAAGCAGATTCTTTAAGGGAAAGAAAGAAAAATACGACATAACAGAATCTCACATATATTATTTCAATAGAAAATCTTTACAATGCAAATCAAAATACATTTATCACAGTTAAAACATGGACAGTTATAAATTCATGTCCTTACAAATTTATGGAATACTATAGTACAAGAATGTAGTGGAAATAGATAAAAATCTCCAGAAAATCTTCAAACTCCAAGCTTCGAGCTCCATCCAGCTTTATGCTAAACTAAACCTGACTACTAGGCTACCTGGGGAAAATTAGGGCACCCAAAGTTTAAGGATAAGGAAAATAAACTCCATGTCAGTCATGCAACTGGCGTGAGAACTCAAAATACGCGTTTTAAAAACAAAAAGGTATCTCATATGACAACGCCGCACATAAACACGGAATGGATTTTTACCTTTTGATAACCAAATAATTTTACGCCAAAATACTTGATAATATTTTTAATGATATATCTTTGAAAACATTTGCAAATAAACTTATTAATCTTAGATGAAATTGTTACCATTATTAAATTCTAGCATAGTAGGCTCTAAAAACAAAATGGCCGACACTTATTGGAGAATGGTTTCCATACAAATGACTAAGTAAAGGGACTACCTTCCGATAGTACATCTCTAGAAGAATGCACCAAGGCCCAACTGATGGCCCTCTCCCAATACCAGACTGGCCTACTTCTCCTTAGATAGTACCGAATATGTCATCACGCTGGTCGTTACCGACCTATCCGAGCACTCGATTACCATACACCGCATTAATTTACATCCCGAATGTCATAGCGATAAGAAATATATCTAGAAGGGGATGATCAAACCCTAATGGCTGTGAATCACATAGCCTTGCCGCATCCAACCTTGTTTCGGTCATTTTCTGGTGTGAGACCTGAGATAACGATTACCTTTTCACATAGCCCATCATCTTTCTTGAATGCCACGCTACCATTCTATCGATCACTTATTTACTTTCACAAACATACAACCTCCGAGCTCATACATCTTAGAGAAGGGTGTTAAGCTAAGAGAAGTTGCCTTCTCGGCCACCAAATAGATGTACGTTTATAAAAGTCAATGATGTAAATCTCAAGAATGCAATGTCATACATCCATCCATATAAGTTAGTTCTAGGATTGAATGAAACCGAAAGCACTCTCCTACCACATCCTATCGGGAATTTACCCTAGGATTAGTAGCAAGAAGTCCTTGCAACCCAAAGAATTTTAGAAATGAAGGGACCGCTGCTACTTTATTATTTGAGAGCTAACCAGAATTATCAACAAGCGGTCCTTTCATCCCAAAAATCTCTGGTCTTTATTCTTCATTCTCTCTATATGGTCTTCATTTTTAAACGCATACATTGGCTTAATGTGGGATAGGAATTATTCGGATGCGACCTTGGTTCCTTCGATCCAATCATCGATCAAAAGAGGTTTTATGAATAGTGAATCATTCTTTAATTGATTAAGTTCTTTTTATCAAACATCTCCCTTGAAGATATATATTTCTAAAATATTCTTTCCATATATACGAAATTATCAAACCTCTCTTGTCAAATCTTTGATTATTTAGAAAACCTTTTAAACGTGGAATAATTCAAAAATCATTTTTTTGTACTTAGGGAAATATTCCCAAATCATCTCATTTAAATCTTAAAAAGGATTTCTTAATTCAAAACTCTTTATCTCGATCGAGTCAAAAACATGTTATCTAGGATGTTGATCCCCAAAACCAGTAAATATTAAGCGAGCAAAGTCTATCAAAATCATCTAATTCTACTCAATATCAATCTCCGTATTCAATAAATACTATCGGCGGAATAGCGATGAAATCACCTTTTAAATTCCATGAATAGTACGAGTTCCGTCTTCAGGCTTTAACACCTAGTACAAGAAAATTATCTCTATAAAATCAGGTTATGTTTAATTTAAAAATTAAATCTTTTATACTTAACTCATTTTCGACATTTCGACCTTATCTATCTCTCGTCTTAGAAAGAGACCAGGTAAGCTAGGGCACTGGTTGCTCCTGAACTTCTCCTTAGTTTAAGCACCTCACATTTGGATCACATGAACAGAAAAATCCACTCTAATCGTCGACTTAGAGCCAAGATTAAACCACTTATATATAATAGCTTTTTCTCTTAATCATTTATTCGAACTTCCTTCAATAAGCTAGAAAAACCTCTAAATCATTATTAAAACTTTTAAGTGTACATTTGAAAACTTTTATAAAACATTTGGATAAGAAAGTTTAAAACCATATTTCAAAAGTTATAGAAAAGTGTTGCGAAAAAGTGCCGCGGAAAGTGCATTTTAAGCTTTATTGATCAAAACGACTTTTTATTATCTTAAAATTCACTTTTATTACTCAAATCACTTTTAAACCATTTTAAAACATTTAGAATATTCATTCCACATTTTAAAACAATTTAAAAACATCATATTCAAAGAAATCTAGTTTTGGATTTCGAACTGTAAATTCAAGATTTTTCAAAAAACTTGTTTTACACATATTTCAAAATATGCTTAACAAAATCTCAATTTTCTTTCTTCATTGGAAAAATATGGATATAATAGTTTGAAAATTTATTATCTCGAAGAATTCCAAGCTATATTCCATCTTTTACGCTTGTTTGAATTTTATAGCGTGAAATCGTGAACTATCGATACACGTCGCGCTTATTTTTAACTAAATTTCTCATTTCTTTTCAGACTTCACCAAAACACATTTAAATATTTATAAAATATTACAAAAGTATTTTAAATCTTTTTAAAGGGGTTTAACAATTCCATATACATACCACTTCATTAATTCAAGTGATTTTTTTGTGCTTATTGACGTGTATATTTACGACCTGCATATATTTCAACATTCATATTTAAACAACCAAACTTGATGATCAAATCATATTAAATATCCATTTTCAAACATCATATCATCGTCCAATATATATTATAATTAATTAGGAGTTCTCACCTTGATTCCCTATCGGAAAAAGGCTATAGCTTCACTAACTCACGATTCAAGCTCACAAACCACAATACCTTGCCTCCAAGTGTGCTCGGTCATTCCAAGCCAAAAGTTGTGCTCGGCCATGAATGGGGAATAAGGTGTAGGACTTTGGATTATCATTGAATGTACCAAAAACTAGACCTAAAAATAGGTCATATTCTCTAGGTTTTTGGATACTCAAATCTCTGAATATAAAAATGTGGTCAACATAAAGTTGTAGGACATTCTTTTTTCTACAGTTTCAAAAATAAAATTATCTAATTTGGATTTGTTATAAGGAAGTTACGACAAAGAGAAGAAGAGGTATTCTTGGATTCACAAAAATAAAGCTCGAAAACGCACTGTAAAAAAGTGGAATTTTGACATAGTTAGACTCGAAATTGGAGGAAGTGTTAACATGAATGTTGTAGCTACTAGAATTTCACACGGTTTGAAAAAAAGAATTACCTCATTTGAATCTATTTTGAAGTGTTGATTCGCGAAGATTTTGATCAATGAGAATGTTCTTTAAAGAAATATATGCAAATGCTAAAGGAAGATAGATGAAGACCAAACAAACTTAAAGTATGTTTTTACATGTGTCTTAGTCTAGATATATTGTTAAAATCTATCCTCAAGAAGCTTGCACGAACACTAGAAAGTTTTTATAAACTTCATGTTTCCATTAAGTTTTAACTATGAAGGTTTTATGAGTTCAGTCGACTGAACAGGAACAGTCAGTCGACTAAAACTGGAACAAATTTATACACATGCACAGTTTCAGTCGACTGAATTTCCTGCACAGTCGACTGAATTTGGTCTCGAAAATTTTACTTCATATTTTTAGTTGACTGAATTCCTTGCTCAGTCGACTGAATTTGAACCTGCGAATTTTCTCTGAAAAGACACCTTCTTCCTCCCAAGAGTTGCAACCTTTCATCAATGGAAATGGAAGCATCTCTTGTTTGCAACCTTTGACAACATATGCATCTCTTCTACGAGTATATATACATGATTCTAACATCATTTAATTCACCGAATTCTCTTGCTTTAATCTAACTATTCTCTTGTTCCTATTTTCTAGATATTCTCAAAGCATTCACTAATCTATTGCTTGAATCATTGTTTTTGTTTATAATATTCTTTTGATTCATAGCAATTCACATTTCCTAAATCTTCACAAACACATTGCATATTCTCGAGGATAAGATTATAGGAATATTGTACTACATTAGACTCATTAGTGTTGACAAGAACACAACAAGTCGAATATTGTATTTTAGTAATTGAGTTGAAGTCCTCTTCGGTAGTTGAGGCAAGAAATCCCGTTCGGTTGTTCGGGTAAGTTGTAAACCTATTCCTCCGGGTGAAGTGAGGGTGTTAGTTAGTGAAATTCCTAAGTGAAGCTTAGGGACTGGATGTAGGACGAGAGGTCCAAACCAGTATAAAATCCTGGTGTCTCCTTGCATTTACCTACTTTATATACCTAGACTATTCATTATTCTATATTACACGATCCTACAACATAAACTCCATTTTCAAATGGTATCAGAGCAAGGCCGTCCAATAACCATAACACCGTTATTAGACATATTGATAATATGAAAAATAACGCAAGTACAAGCACAACATCTGCCTATAGTTCCACATTTGCGGAAGGACGATCTACCCAAAGACCCCCCCTATTCAATGGACTAAACTACAACTACTGGGCTACTAGGATGAGGATTTATATGCAAGCAACAAGTTTCGAAGCCCGGAATGCTACTCAAGCAGAGTTCATTGTACCCACAACCGATTATCCTACATGGACACAAATTCAAAAGAATGAAGCTAGTGCAAATGCCAAAGCTATGAATATGCTATTTTGCGCCCTGGATAGAAATGAATTCAACCGTGTTAGCATATGTACTACTGCATATCAAATATGGGAAACGCTCAAAGTCATACATGAAGGCACAAACAAAGTTAAACAAACAAAGATATCCATGCTGAAGAATCAATTCCAAAACTTTAGAATGCGACGAAATGAATCCATCAATGACATGTACTCAAGATTTCAAGAAATTCATCATGCTCTAATCGGACTAGGAGAAAGATACACGGACTTTGACATTGTGTCTAAAGTTCTAAATTCACTCACTGAATGGGAGAGAAAAGTACTAGCAATCAAGGAAGCAAATGATCTATCTACAATGAAACCAGAAGAATTGATGGGAAATCTTACGTCGTATGAAGTAAATATGCAAGCTAAGAAAGATCAAGCTCAAGAAAGAAAGAATGTTGCTTTTCATGCGGAAAAGGAAGAATCAGAGTCTGAAGATGAAGATCTAGCATTTACAGCCAAAAACTTCAAGAAATTCTTAATGTATAGAAAAGGAAACAAAAAAGGATTCAGAAAGAATTTCTTGAACAAACCTTCATCCTCAAATATAGAATGCTTCAATTGTCACAAGAAAGGACACATGCAAAAAGATTGTCAAGAACAAATGAAGGAAAATCAAAAAAACTTCAACAACAAAAACAAGAAGGATAAATTCAAAAAGAAGGCATTTTCTGTAACATGGGACGATTCAGATTCATTTTCATTCGAAAATGATAGTGATAGCGACAATGAACAGGCAAATGTATGCTTCATGGCTCAAGAATCTGAGGTAAATAATTTAACTTTCGACGATTTAATTGAAGTAAACACTGAACGTTTAAGCACAATAAAAAATCTTAAAAAGAAACTCAAAGAAACTCGTGAAAATCAAAATAAAGCTGAATTTGAAAGGGATATGTTAAAAGATGAAAAGAAAATCTTAGAAGAAGAACTTGAAAAAGTTCAAGAATCTCATTCAAATTCGGAAACTCGATTATCACTCTTAAGTCAAGAAATTGAAACTCAAAAAACAAAGAATGATATAATTGTTTCTGAAAATCATGAGTTAAAAACTAAGATTAGACAAATTGAGTTAGAAAATAATAGTCTTCAAGCTAGATTAGATAACATCACTAAAAATGTTTCTAACTTTAACAAAGGAAGAGAAAATTTATCTAAGATTTTAGAAAATTCTCAATCCTCTTCAAGTAAACATGGATTAGGATATAAAAAGGAGTCAAAAATTCCTAAAAAGAAAAATACAAATTTTAAGAGGAATATGGATTCAAAACAAATATTGCTAAAGAAACCTATTAAAACAAAAGTAGAAAACAAGGTAGTTAAAATTTGGATACCAAAGACTAACAATGTATTAATAAGAAATAAATACATTAAAACATTTATGGATAATGTTCATCATAATGAAAACTATATTTATAAAAAGGATACTAAACCAAATTGGGTTTGGTTTCCTAAATTCTAACTTTTTAGGACCTTATTAAAAGGTGGGTACCAATAATTTCATATTTATTTTCAGTTCCCACTCAAAAAGAAGAAATGGATATTAGATAGTGGTTGTTCAAAACACATGACCGGAGACAAGGATATGCTTACAAACATCACTTATTTTGATGGTGGCTCGGTTACCTTCGGAGACAATTCAAAAGGGTATATCATTGGCAAAGGAGATGTGAACAATTACGGTACATCAAATTTACCTTTTATAACAAATGTTTCATTAGTTGAAAATTTAAAACATTTGTCAAAAGAATTCAAAACACTAAAGATTTGAAAATTAAAAATATTCGAAGCGATCGTGGAGGCGAATTCGAAAATGAAGTTTTTGAAACTTTTTGTAAAAAGAAAGGAGTAAATCATAATTTTTCTTTTCCTAGAACTCCTCAACAAAATGGAGTTGTAGAAAGAAAGAATAGAACATTACAAGAATGCGCAAGAACATTATTAAATGGATGTTCTCTACCAAAACATTTTTGGGCAGAAGCTGTTGATTGTTCATTTGAGTTAGTGTCATTCAGTGATGCTGATTTTGGTGGATCTCGAAAGGATAGAAAAAGTACAAGTGGTACTTGCCATTTCATTGGAAAATCACTTGTATCTTGGTTTAGTAAGAAACAAAATTGTGTCTCGCTTTCCACAAGCGAAGCAGAGTATATATCAGCTGCTTTAGCTTGCACTGAAGTTATATACATGCAACAAAAACTTAAAGATTTTAATATAAATTTAACAAATTCTACAATATACTGTGATAATACAAGTACAATAAACTTATCTAAAAATCCGGTTAATCACTCTCGTACAAAACATATAGATATTCGTCACCATTTTTTACGTGACAATATCGAAAAAGGAATAATTAATTTAGAACACATTTCTACCGAAAATCAAATTGCCGATATATTTACTAAACCACTATTAGAAAACTCCTTTATAAAACTTCGACGAGAATTAGGTATAACATCCTTTAAAAATATTAATTAGATATACATTAGAAACATTTCCATATTTCAGTCGACTAAAACAAATTGTTCAGTCGACTGAATAATAATTTTAAATATTTTCAGTTTTTTTATATGTTACATTATATAAATAGACCACACATTTGTAAAACTGAATTATTAAATAAGAAACATACATTTTAACAAAATCCTCTTTACCACTAAATCTCTATGCGGTTAAAAATTCTTATTAAATTATAACCATTATTTGTTTAGTAAAATTCTATTATAAATAAACTCTTAAAAATATTTTTATTTTCATCTTGATTTTACGAATAAAATCTTAATTCAATATAAAATGTCATCCAACAACTCCTTCTCTCCAATCAATATCACCTGTCAGTTGATAACAATCCAACGTCGCCAAAACTTCCCACACCAACACCAGCACATGAGCCGGTTTACAAATAGGAAAATTATCGTACTAGTTTCATACCAGAATCCAAAAAGGCGAAACGCGGACTCTTTATTTCACCTGACACAAATAGAAAGATTGATGAAATTCATCACTTCCAACAACAACAGATAGATCTTCAAAGAGAACTATACTTCGAACAAAAAGTTACGGCAAGACGTTTAAGCTTCCTAGAGCAAATTGGTTTACGCTTCTGTGGATCAAAGAAGAACGAAGTGGCTGAACCCCTACCTCGCCCCGTTAGCTCTCTTGATCCTTCTTCATCTTATCGTACACCAGTCGATCCTATGAATCCTTGGATGTCTCCTAAGACTCCTTAATATAGTCCCAATTCATGGGATATAAATTACATGAAGAATGAAGGAAAGAAGACTCCTAGTCCATCCCCAAAGAAATAGTTAAATTTTGAAAATTTTTTACGTTGTTACATCAATATATTTGTAACGATATCTTTAAATAAATTGTTTAATTTCAAAAATTAACTGAAACGACAAAAGTGCATGTTTCAGCCGACTGAATGCCCCTGCTTAGTCGACTGAAAATATGACAGAAAACAATATATACAAAGTTCAGTCTACTGGAACCATCTGCACAGTCGACTAAAAATTCAACAGAAAATTTCAGCAACAAAATTCAGTCGACTAAATGTACTGCTCAGTCGATTGAATCTATCACAGAACACTTCGGCCTTTGATTCAGTCGACTGAACAGTATATTCAGTCGACTGAACGCTACTTTCCTGGCAAAATTTCCCCTTTTAACCACCAGATTTTACCCTACCAATTCACTTTTACCTCCTACAAACCTTCTTCCCCAAATTAATTTCGACACCCTAGCTCCCAAATTCCTCAAAATCAAATCAGTTCTCACCCAAATGGCACCAAAAAGAGCAAGAACTTCATCCTCTTCATCCTCCGAGCCAATTGATGCTCAAATAGCACAATGGCTTTACGATGGAACCGCTGTCACTCGATGGAACAAGATGAAGAATTCTCGAATTTTCGAGCATTCTTTCCTTGATTTTCAAAGCTTTCAAACCTACAACATTCAAGCGTTAACAGATCCGATGGGTTTAACTTCACTTTTAGATTTGAAAAGAAATGACCATGCCATTAATCATGTAATGGTAAAATTATTTTATGCTAATCTTAATCTTGGACACCAAACTTCAAGAAATCCAAACAATAGTGTATAGAGTATGTTGTGTGGAAAGAAAGTTTGGTTTTCATTGGATAGAATAGCACACATTTTAGAGTCTTCAAATGTCGGGAGAAAGCTAGAGGAGATAGAATTCAATCCACATATTCGCGACAACATAAACCATCGATTTATGGATGATAATATCAACTTTAGGGATTTTAAGTCCACCTCTCTTCGACCTATGGCGAGAATCCTCCATAAAGCCCTAATGAGAACGATTACTCCTCGTACGGGCTCGTACGAAATTGTCTACCCAAATAACTATCGAGCTCTATATGCCATTTTTGGCAATATACAAGTTAATTGGGTACAACTTATTCTTGATGAGTTTCTCACTTTCAACAATAGCAAAATGCGCACTATTTACTTTAGAGAGTACATCGTGCGACTTCTCCTAAATGTCGATAAGCCATTACCTGAATCAGAGAATACAATGGTCCATCAAATTAACCATCGGACCATAAGCCTAATGCAACTCCCATCTTGACCTCCTCGCATAATATCACTAGCCGAATGGGAAGCAAGGAATCAAGAACAACAACAACAACAACCTCCTCAACCTCGCCACGAAGAACATCTCGAGCAAGATGATGAAATTCGTCTTGTTGACCCAAGCTTCACTACCAACCAATCCTTGGGGATATTGTCAAGAAATCAACAAATTCATGACACTCGTCTTAAAAAGGTAGATCATAAGCTTGACAAAATCAAAGGATTCTTTAACAAGCTTTGGGATGCAATCTCGTGCTCAAGCACCACTACTGCTTCAACATCTCGCGGCAAACGTCCGGCACCGACGTTTACATGGATGACATCCGAAGAGCATACAAGTAGCAGCGCTAGTGGAGCTAGTTGTGGCCAAGGAGGAAGAGCACATAGACCCACCAACAGAAGGACCCGTCATACGTGAACCAACAGGAAGAGAAGGTTCATATGACTGGGATAAGGATGAGTAATTTTGTTGTTTTGATGTGTATTTTTAACTTTCTAATGGCTTGTATAAATAGCCATTTATGCTTGTCTGTCACAACATTTTTATTTCTCTTAATTCATGCTTATGCAAATATTCTCTATGCTTCAGTGATTGTTTTGATAAATTATTACTGCTGTTAGTTCTTCCTTTTTGTCGATGACAAAGAGGGAGAAAATCTATGATACTAACTTTGTTTTGTAGGAAAGATAATGCATACATTCAGGGGGAGAATAAGTAAAACGTCTAGAATAAATCAATATTGTCATCAATCAAAAAGGGGGAGAATGTTGATTCGCGAAGATTTTGATCAATGACAATGTGCTTTAAAGAAATATATGCAAATGCTAAAGGAAGATAGATGAAGACCAAACAAACTTAAAGTATGTTTTTACATGTGTCTTAGTCTAGATATATTGTTAAAATATATCCTCAAGAAGCTTGCACGAACACTAGAAATTTTTTATAAACTTCATGTTTCCATTAAGTTTTAACTATGAAGGTTTTATGAGTTCAGTCGACTGAACAGGAACAGTCAGTCGACTGAAACTGGAACAAATTTATACACATGCACAGTTTCAGTCGACTGAATTTCCTGCACAGTCGAATGAATTTGGTCCCGAAAATTTTACTTCATATTTTCAATTGACTGAATTCCCTGCTCAGTCGACTGAATTTGAACCTGCGAATTTTCTCTGAAAAGACACCTTCTTCCTCCCAAGAGTTGCAACCTTTCATCAATGAAAATGGAAGCATCTCTTGTTTGCAACCTTTGATAACATATGCATCTCTTCTACAAGTATATATACACGATTCTAACATCATTTAATTCACCGAATTCTCTTGCTTTAATCTAACTATTCTCTTGTTCCTATTTTCTAGATATTCTCAAAGCATTCACTAATCTATTGCTTGAATCATTGTTTTTGTTTATAATATTCTTTTGATTCATAGCAATTCACATTTCCTAAATCTTCACAAACACGTTGCATATTCTCGAGGATAAGATTATAGGGATATTGTACTACATTAGACTCATTAGTGTTGACAAGAACACAACAAGTCGAATATTGTGTTTTAGTAATTGAGTCGAAGTCCTCTTCGGTAGTTGAGGCAAGAAATCCCGTTCGGTTGTTCGGGTAAGCTGTAAACCTATTCCTCCGGGTGAAGTGAGGGTGTTAGTTAGTGAAATTCCTAAGTGAAGCTTAGGGACTGGATGTAGGACGAGAGGTCCGAACCAGTATAAAATCCTGGTGTCTCCTTGCATTTACCTACTTTATATACCTAGACTATTTCATTATTCCATATTACATGATCCTACAGCATAAACTCCTTTTTCATGAAGGAGTTATACTCAAATGAAAAGGAGGCATTCTCGTCCATTAAAACTTGGCTCGAAAATGCTTTGAATAAAATGGAGTTTTGAGTATTGCTGTAACAACCCAAAATTTAACCAGTAATAATTAATTCACTAATTAACTAAATGATAAAATAACTTTGTGAAATTATCAAAATTGAGCCACATGAATTGCCCCATTGTATCCGGGGTAACTTTCTGATTAATTTTTATATATAGAACATCATAATTCGAGTTAATGTGGCCAAGATATGAATTAAACAAAAGTCAAGAATATATATATATATATATATATATATATATATATATATGTAGGCTAGGTCGACCACTAGGTCAATTGACCGGTCGACCTGGCGGTCGACCCACCTTAAAAATTGGACGAAGGAAAATTCCTTCGTCCAATAATGTTAGTTGGCTTATTTTCTATGGGTTTCGCATTCTTTAACTCAATCTTGTCCTTCCATTTTTGCATCTGATGGCTCCTATTCAGCCTATGACGTAGTTGCATCCGATTAAATCCTCAAATCCAACGGTCTAAGATTCACTTCTATCCCTATAAATAAACCTGTAGACCTAACATTTTTTTCTCATTCTAAGTTTTCTCCAATTGGGTTCACCTTTACAGGAAGTATCCTAAAAGAAATAATTTTCTAAGGAGAGAATCATTTTAATAAAAATATTTTAATACCCTCAAGTGGATCCAGGAAGACCTAAAGGAAAGAGCTTAGGACCACAGATGAGTGATTGCAATTATTTTAAATTTCTTTAAATAATTTAAAATTAGGGTTTCCGATAGCTGTAGTTTTATTGTGATTTTTGGAGTAACTCTTTTTTGTAGTTTATTTACAGTTTTTAGAATTATTTTCAATCTATTTCTTTTAGCTATTATTTTTAGTTAATTTTAGTTTATTTCCGTTAATTATAGCTTTTTCCATTTATTTACAGTTTATTTACAGTATTTTAATTTATTTACTATTATTTATGCGTCATTTACATCTTTTTCCTATGCTTTGGATTTTCTTCTATTTTCAGTTTTCTTTTATTTCTCCTTCTTCTTTGCGCATGGATTAAATAGACTAAATGCGAATATGGATTAAAATTTTAAGAATACTGAAATAACGGAAGATAAGATGTAAATTGTAAGAACTGTAATAATAATGGAATTAAGACTGAAATTGATCCCAATTATAATATTGATGTTAGAATTGGACCAAGTAAAGATAATTGGTCTAGTTATAACTTAGAATTATAATAAAAAGAGTAAAAGATGAAAGAAGCTTATTTTCACACTTAGACCTCGGGTTAAGTAATGAGCATGATTATAACGTAGGTTATAATAAGAAAATAGAACATAATGAGACTTATTTTAAGACTTAGGATAAAGTAATAGGCATAGATAGTAAGAATAATAATAAAGCCTTATTTAAAATAATTTACCTAAGTTAATAAGAAAAGATGAAAGAAAAGATCTGTACCAACATCATTTTCCTTATGTTGTTTAGCGTAGATAAGTGGTCAATAGTTAAAAGAAAAGATCCATACCGGTAGCATTTTCCCTATGTTGTTTAGGGTAGATAGATGGTCAATAGTTAAAAGAAAAGATCCATACCAGTAGTATTTCCCTAATGCTGTTTAGGGTAGATAGATGGTCAGTAGTTGAAAAAAAAGATCCGCACCGACGACATTTTCCTTATGCAGTTTAGGGTATATAAGTGGTCAATAGTTAAAAGAAAAGATCCATACCGGTAGCATTTCCCTTATGCTGCTTAGGGTAGATAGATGGTCAATAGCTAAAAGAAAAGATCCGTAATGGCAGCATTTCCCTTGAGGCACGTTTATGCTATTTAGGGTAAATAAGAGGACAATAATTAAAAGACTAAATAATGGGGATTTGGACAAGGAACACAATTAGATTTTGTTTAACAAGGACCAGTACCAACAGCATTCCCTATTTTCTATGCACACGATGTCTCACAATAGCCTAAAGTGAGACGAAGGCACGCTTATGCTGTCTAAGGTAAATAAAGGTCAAAAGAGATAGCAATAGACAGTGCGAGCCAGCGGTGACCAAGTGTGCGGCATTGATTAGGGTAGATAAGTCGCTATTGAGTTCCAAGTGCTTGGTGTGTGTGTATTTTGTAGACACCATCGCCTTCTGTGTATGGAGCTATAAAGCATCTAGTCCGAAGTAAGGTCTATGGAGTAGCAGGCCGATCAAAGGGTAGAATTAGGATTTCAGCCTAATTATAGGATTAGGAATTCAACCTGATCAAAGCGACTACCAAAGAAAAGTACAAAAAATCCAAGTTAACCTATCTTATAAATCGAGTACTAGTTAATTCGTATTTTTTTCTTCTCTTTCCTATTTCTTTTGTTTCCTTTTGTATAAACTAGAACTAGTGAAGAGTCTATTACTTTTACTTTGCTTAAAGATTCTAGTAGTTACTATCATTAAACAGACTTTTAGTCCGACTCACTCCTCTATTTTCCCTCTTTTCTCCCCATAGGAAATCAAGGGAGAAGGTGGTAGATTGCAGTGCTCGGAGGTTTCTTGGAGACGATTTCACTATGTATTTCCATACTTTTATCTACGTTTTTTCTTCTTTGTACTGGCACTTGAGAGGGATATTTGTACTCTGATTTTTATTAAGATGACGAGTTTTTATTTCATGAGACATATAGGGTTTTGATACATGTATGTCGTATTTGATATTTGACTTATTTGGTTTATGAAGTAATTATGAAGATTTTTTTAAAATAAGTTATTATCTCTTTTTTCGCTATTTTTCCTATTTTTGTCTTGTAAATCCTAGTCTCTATTAGTTTCAGTTATACCTACAATGCACCATGCCTTTCATTGTGCCCTTTGGGTATATTAAGGGGTGTTGGGTGTTTTATTTGGTATCAGAGCCATATATTACATGATTCCTAAAAATTTATTTTAGAAGTAAAGTATTTTCCAAAATAACTTGTTTTAAAAATAGTTTTCAGAAAAGAACTCTTAGAATTAGTTTTTACGTGTAAAAGAGGTGTTATAAAATAGGAAAATGGGCTGAAGGAAAAACACATCATGTTTTTTTGCTTGAGAGATGTACAGATTTTTTTCTTTTTTAAGGACGCAGGTTTTATACTTTCGGCTGAAGGAAAAACTTGAACAAAAATTAAATCGTGCGTCTTCTTCAATCTTGTTCCTCTTCAGTCTCGACCTCAAATCATGCCGACTACCAAAAATTAAATTGATCTTTGCTTCTCCTCGAATAAAATTCCCCGCTCGGTCTTCCCAAACTTACTATTGCTATTCACCTAAAGATGCCGACTCGAAGATGCATCTCACTTCACTATTTCTCTTAGATGAAGATCGAGATCGTCGCTCCTCCATTCTAGATTGCTTGAGTCGAGTTCGCCATTCTCGTTGTGCTTTGGAATATCGAGAATAGGAGACGATGCTGTGAGCGCTTTGAGTTTCAGTGCATCGCCACCTGCTTGTGAACGCTATGGAGCTCTAACACGATTTTGATCTTAATTGGATGTTTGACACGTATTGGAACTATTGATGATTGGTAATGTTTTTTGATCAGTTTTTTGTTTCTGCGTGTGATTATTGTATCTTTCATATTATTATGCTATATGAAACTAGCATTTATGTGTATATTATGCAATTTAGTCTTTTATTGTTTTATTATTTTGTATTTGATGTGGAATGTTGGTCTTGTTAGTTTCAGATGGTGTATTTAACGTTGATTGTATTTCTGGTAAGCTTCAAGCTGTTGTTCATAACTATAATGCTATATTAAACTATCATTTTGCATATTGTAAACATGACATTGGACTTTATAACTCAAATGCTATGTTAGACTATCATTTTGTATGCCTGAAGTATGCTAGTGGACTTTGTGATTAAAATGCTACATTTGATAACTTTGATATTGGACTTCGTAAGTAAAATGCTATATCAAACTATCACTTTGCATATTTTAAATGAGATAGTTGACTTCATAACTTAAATGCTACATTAAACTATCATTTTGCATATCATAAACATGGTAGTGGACTTTGTGATTAAAATGTTACAATAAATCCCAATTTGCATATTGCAATCATAGTATTGGACTTCATAATTAAAATGCTACATTAAAGTATCATTTTGTCTATTTTGAACATGATAGTAGACTGCATAACTCAAATGCTAAATTAAACTATCATTTTGTATATCATAAACATGGTAGCGAACTTTGCGATTAAAATTTTACATTAAAAAACACAGATGCTATATGTAGTTATCATTTTGTATATTCTATTCATGGTAGTTCTCTTTAGAAATACTTATTTCATTTTGTATATTCTATTCATGCTAGTTCACTTTAAATATACTTATGCTATATTCAAGTATCATTTTGCACTTTTTTCGTCATTATTCGGTTGAAATATGCTTATGCTATATCCAACTATCATTTTGATAGTCAGATAATGATACTATATTTAAAAGTACAAATGCTATATTAGTCTATCATTTAGCATATTAAACCCAATCTACTGTGTCTCAAATATAGAAATGCTATATCTAAATATCGTTCGAAATTCATGGTACTTTTTAGACTGTTTTCTTCTTCTTCTTCTAGATTCTGCTTTTCCATTCGTTTCTTAGATCTTGAATTTGCAGCTCTTGAATTCAAAGGTCGAATAATTTCTGACATAGGTTTGGGTTGAGGCGACAAGTTAAGTTTTCTCGATTTTGAAGAAATCGACGTCGACAACGGAAGATCCAATTCGATTCGAACATCGGCAAGAGAGAGACTTGGACGATGGCGGCTTGGATGACAACGACTTCTGATGACGATTGCTTGGACGGTGGCGGCTAGGGAAAGCAGTAGCTGAAGGTAGACGGCTGCTAGGGTAAACTTGGATGAAAGTGGAGGAAATAGTTGAAGTCGAACAATTGAAAAAAAGCGCTACTGTCCTTCTGCCTAAATTCTAAATGTTGCGTCTTTGGTTTAAAAATTGGTTTAAAGTTTTTCCTTTAAACTAATTACCTCTTTATAAAATCCCCTCAAAAATCTAGTTCAATCTCCCTTCTAATCTTTCCTAAACTACATTTATCTTTTCGTAGAATGTCGGATACCTCGAACCTTCCTAAGGGCATTCCAGTCCTAGCATGGTTTCATAGGAATCTACAAGCCACGACTCAAGAGGTACACGGGCAATCGTCCAACCCAGCTCTAATGGGTGGGAATCCCATGATCCCACCTGCCGTTGCCACTTTCTCTAAGATTTTTAGGGATTTTGCGAGTTTGGGTGGGAAGATTTTTTTGGTAAGGAGACTTTTGTGGAGGCGAGAGCTTGGCTTAGAGAAACAGAGAGGATATTCGGACTATTGGGACTGGATGATCAACAACAAGTTCAGCTAGCATCTTGGCAGCTGAAAGAGGAGGCTTCTTATTGGTGGGATGTCATTGAGTTAGAAGGAAGAGAGGTGATTTGGAATGGTTTCCGTGAGCGATTCGATAGGATGTTTTTGTCTCAAGCAGAGAAGAGTGTTTAGTGAGAGTGGTTTATCAATTTGAAGCAAGGGGGTTCATCGGTGAAGGAGTACATCAATCAATGCAATGAATTGTCGTGGTTTGGGACGGAGTTGGTGAATATGCCACACAAGAAAACTATGAAGTTTGCGAAGGGGTTGAATCAGCCCCTCAGGGATTGTTGTTGACTCACGTGCTGATGGGAGCAACTTATGAGTCTTTAGTAGAGATGGCCTTTATGTCCGATGCAACTAAGGAGGGAGAATTTAGGGAGGCCCCTAAGTCGAAAAGTTATAAGAAGTGAGGGAAAGGTAAGAAGGACGAGAACAAAAAGAAGGACCTCAAAAGTAGATTAGGAAAAATAAAAAGTGCAAGAGTTGTGGGATTGTTGGTCATTACGCAAAGGATTGTAGGAAGGTAGCAATGAAAGGGAAGTGTTTCAATTATGGACAGCCTGGCCACTTTAGTAAAACCTGCCCTCAGAAGATGAGGTAGGAAGTAAGCGCACCTATAGCACAGATACAGAATTTGGATGCAGTGCCTTCTAGCAATGGACTGGATAGAGGTAGGAAAGTCACAATTGAAGGTTAAGAGCAAAGTTTTTGAAGTGTCACTTTTAGTGTAAGGAAATGAGATTTCCAAGGCTTAGGAAAAGTACTCCTAGGTGAGTAAGAATAAAATCCACTTTGTGCCAAGCCCAATAAAATGAATTGTTAGAATTGAAAATTTTCATCATTAATATTTTCTCTTAGAAGATAAATATGGGGTTTTTGGAGAATGGTACAAAATTTAAATTGGTTTTTATATAATGAAAAACTGAAATTCGTTTTGAAGAATCATGGAGTGTGTGTGTGTGTGTATATATAATTCACCAGTTTATTTGTAAGTAAACAAAAATTTAAATATAAAAACCTAAAGTGTATCAAGTACCAAAAAATGTAGAATACAACTTTTATTGTTGTAATAAATGTCTTCATGAAAAATAAGAGGAGCATAGACTATAACACTATTACTATAGTAAGTGACTCTCAAAAGAAATATTTTTTATTTAAGTATATGAGATTTATTAGTATTTATTTAATTGAATCCATACACTAGTATTTTTGGGTTATAGTAACAGCGTTTACGCAACATCTGTAAAAATATATTTTTAAAAGATAATTCCTAAGAATAGAGATAAAAGTGATGTGTGAATACACCTATTAATTAAATACGTATAAGAAAATGTTTTTGGTTATGGATATATTAAAACAGTTTTGAAGGTGAGCTTTTACTGAAAATAAAAAGTTAGGTATTAGAAGACTTCTATCGTAAGAAAATATAATTCAAACATGCTTTAATCTACTGAAATGAAAAGAATAATGGTATAATTTTCTATGAAACCAATAAAAAAACTTATGCAAGTTACAAGGAATGCATGAAAGGGATATACAAGATACGGGAGCACCATATTTTGTATAGCCTATTTCGAAAAATATAAAATAAGTTCATTGTAATTTCACATAAACATGAAATCCTCTTTTAAAATATTCATAGAAGATTTTAGCGTTCATAATTTCTCATAGGAGAGTATTTTCAATATATTAAGGTATAAGACCGTTAGTTATAACAAGAAGATGTTTTGAAAACACATAAGGATATTTTAAAGATATTTTAAAAGGAAATGGTTTGGTGAAAAAGTAAATATGTTTTTTCTGAAGATTCAAATTTTATAGAAAAATTGAAAAGATCTTTAAAAGAAAGCGAGGAATAAGTTTTGAACCTTGAATTTTAAAGTTTTCCCTCTAGGTTTGGGAAATAATATAAATTCAAAAAGATGTAAGGATGCAAATCTAGAAACATTAAATGTTAAGGAACCGAATATTTTTGAATTTTAAAAGAACTAAAAGATAACACTTTTAAGGACAAATATTTTGGGATTTAAAAATTTAAAAACCTCAGTTTTTTTAATAAAGTGATAAATACCAAATCGAGCTCTTAAATGAGAAGTGGATAGGAGTCATTCCCTAAGTGTAACGGAAAAAGTGCAAGACCTTGTAGGGGATAACAGTGATACTTTTGGAAGTAATGATAAAAGTTTCTGTGAAGTGTATAGGACACTAGTAAGGACCTAGGAATGTCGATTCATTTGAGCAGAATAAAGAAGATTAAATTAATTAGGAGAAATTGCGTACTACTTATCCACATCTCTCTTTGATAGCAAATTTCGAATCTCCTATTTTCATCTTTAGTTTTGAATAGGTTATTTTCTTTATTATCCTTTAGGAGGGTAAAACTTAGGATTAACCTATGGATGGTAGGATTTGATGTAAACATGTTAATAGAACAAGTTATGAATGATGTATGCTAGTGATTGAAAGTGTGTGCTAGTGGAGGCTAATGAACGCATATAGGTACACTAGGCACTATCATCTCTTAGGGATAGGCCTAACTAGGACATTAGAGCATATGCATATGGATGTATGCCCATTTTATTCTATTTTTCATGGTTGCTATAAATGGATGATTTTCACATGGTTGTTGCATTTGGATGATATTTGTAGCACGCATATATAATTATCAGTTATCATTAGATTTTTTTTGCATACATTTAGATACATGGCTTGGACATGATTGCATAAAAGAAGGTCAACTGAATCGGTGGACCGCTTAATCTTTTGCATTAGTTAGAGACATTTACACTACACAAATTACATAAGTATTATAAATTACATTAGAAAAACATAAGGACAATGAATGAATGGTTGATTGAGTTGTTGGTTGTAGAACCGAATGAAAACATTTAGCACATTTTTTTATCCTTAGAGATTACAGGGACGAAATCCCTTAAGGAGGGGAGAATGTGAATCCTTGAAATTTAACCCGTATTAATTAACTCAAAGATAAAACAACTTTGTGAATTTATCAGAATTAAGCCTTGGGAGTTGCAACATTGTGTCCATGGTAATTTTCTGGTCAATTTCCATATATAGAACGTCAAATCTGAGTTGGCCAAGATATGAATTAAAAAAAGTCAAGAAAAATAAATAAATAGATAAATAAATAAATAGGCTAGGTCGATCACTAAGTCGATCGACCTGGGTATAAGGCGGTCAACCTGGCGGTTGACCTGCCTTAGAAATTGGACAAAGGAAAATTCCTTCGTCCAATAATGTTAGTTGGCCTATTTTCTACATATTTTGCATTCTTTAACTCAATCTGGTCCTTCCATTCTTACATCCGTTGACTCCTATTCAGCCTATGATGTGGTTGCGTCTTATTAAATTCTTAAATCCAACGGTCTGAGATCCACTTCTACCTCTATAAATAGATCCGTAGACCTAATACTTTTTCTCATTCTAGGTTTTCTCCAATTTGTTTCACATTTACAGGAAGGACCCGAAAAGGAATAATTTTCCAAGGAGAGAATCTTTTTAATAAAAATATTTTAATACCCTTAAGTAGATCTGGAAAGGCCTAAAGGGAAGAGCTTAGGACCACAGTTGAGTGATTGTAATTATTTTAAATTTCTTTAAGTAATTTAAAATAATAGGGTTTCCAATAGTTGTAGTTTTACTACGACTTTTGGAGTATAACCTTTTTAGTAGTTTATTTAAAAATTTTAGAATTATTTTCAATCTATTTCTTTTATCTATTATTTTCAGTTAATTTTAGTTTATTTCTTTTAATTATAGCTTTTCCATTTATTTACAGTTATTTACAGTATTTTAATTTATTTACTATTATTTATGCGCTATTTACATCTTTTTCCAACGCTTTAGATTTTCTTCTATTTTTAGTTTGCTTTTATTTCTCCTTCTTCTTCGCTTATGGATTAGAATAGATTAAACGCGAATATGGATTAAAATTTTAAGAATACTAAAATAATGGAAGATAAATGTAAATTGTAAGGACTGTAATAAAAATGGAATTAAGACTGAAATTGAGCCTAAATATGATATTAATGTTAGAATTGGACTAATTAAAGATAATTGGACTAGTTATAACTTAGAATTATAACTAAAAAAAGTAAAAGATGAAAGAAGGTTATTTCATACTTAGACCTCGGGTTAAGTAATAAGCATGATTATAATGTAGGTTATAATAAGAAAACTGAACAGGATGAGGCTTATTTTAAGACTTAGGATAAATTAATAAGCACAAATAATAAGAATAATAACAAAGGCTTAATTAAAATAATTTATCTAATTTAATAAGCAAAGATGAAAGAAAAGATCCGTATTGGCAGCATTTCCCTATGCTGTTTAGGGTAGATAGGTAGTCAATAGTTAAAAGAAAAGATCAGATCCGACAACATTTCCCTTATGTTGTTTAGGGTAGATAGGTGGTCAATATTTAAAAAAAAAGATCCGTACCGGCAGCATTTCCCTTATACTATTTAGGGTAGATAGGTGGTCAATAGTTAAAAGAAAAGATCTATACCGGCAGCATTTCCCTTGAGGCACGCTTATGCAGTTTAGGGTAGATAAGAGGTCAATAACTAAAAGATTAAATCATGGGGATTTGGACAAGGAACGCAACTATATTTTGTATAATAGAGACCAGTACCAACAACATTCCCTATTTTCTATGGACACGGTGTCTCACAATAGCCTGAAGTGAGACGAGGGCACGCTTATGCTATCTAAGGTAAATAGAAGGTCAAAATAGGGAGCAAAAGACAGTGCGAACCAGCGGTGACCAAACGTGCGACATCGATTAGCGGAGATAAGTCGCTATTGAATTCCAAGCGCTTAATATGTGTGTCTTTCGTAGACACCATTGTCTTCTGCGTAGGGAGCTATATAGCATCTAGTTTGCAGTAAGGTCTATGAAGTAGCAGGCCGATCAAAGGGTAGAATTAGGATTTCAGACTAATTACAGGATTAGGAATTCAATCTAATCAAAGCAGCTATCAAAGACCACCGCAAATAATCAAAGTTAACCTATCTTATAAATTGAGTACTAGTTAATTCGTATTTATTTCCAGCTTTATCTCTTTTCTATTTTCTTTGTTTCCTTTTATATATATTAGAACTATTGAAGAGTCTACTACTTTTACTTTGCTTAAAGATTATAGTAGTTACTATCATTCATCAGACTTTTAGTCTGACTCACTCATCTATTTCCCTCTTTCCCCCCATAGGCAATCAAGGGAGAGGGCAGTAGATTACAATGCTCGAAGATTTCTTGGAGAAGATTCTACTATGTATTTTCCTACTTTTCTCTCTATTTTTCTTTCTTTGCACTGGCACTTAAGAAGGATATTTGCACTCTAATTTTTGTTAAGACTACGAGTTTTTTATTTCATGAGACATATTGGGTTTTGAGACATGTAATTTGTTTTTGATATTTGACTTATTTGATTAATGAAGTAATTATGAAACTTTCATTTTAAATAAGTGATTATCTCTTTTTCCACTCTTTTGCCTATTTTTGTCTTGTGAATCTTAGTCTCTTTTAGTTTCATTATACCTACAACGCACCATGCCTTTCAATGTGCCCTTTTGGGTATATTAACGGGTGTGGGGTGTTTCAATTGCTAAGCTTTGAATGGGAAGAAGTGGTCAACAAGAAAGTTATAGCCACTGAATTTTGATGGTTTCAAAAAAAGAAATTCCTCATTTCAGTCAGATATGAGGAAGTTAGGTTAGAGTGAAGAAAGTGAAAAAATTTGATGAGAGGTGAGCTATTTATAGCGAAAGGAAGAGTACAAAGGAAGCCAAACACACATCATCACTTCGTGGCTTCTCCAACACACCTTCCCTCCTTCCTAGGCCAGCAAAAGCCTTTCCCCTATGTGCCCATCACTTCCATCCACTTCATGTATGCACAAGTTGACTTATAAAGCTTAAGGAAGAAGCTTTATACAAAATGTCTTTGATTTTTGTCTTATGTATGTATTTTTAAGTGTATAAGTACATATGTATGTATAACAATGTTCACGTGCATGTTAGTGGATGCATTTGTATGTTACATATGTTTACATGACATATAAACAACATTGCATTGATTCCGAACAACTTTCGTTCGATAAGTTGCCAATCGGAGAATCGATTCCCGATCATATTTTCACTTATACTTTAACGTACATATATTTGCAAACAAAATATCAAAATAAATTTCTAACCATTTTAGATGAATCAAAATGATAATATTTGATTTATCAAACCATATAAATTTACATCAACAATTAATTACAAAAATCGTTATTATACTGATAAAGCGATATCGCTTTTTCCTTATATTTTCAAATCAAATATATCCCTTTATAAAACTATTATAAATGATTTATTATCACTTTATAATTATTCAAAATGAATTATCATAATTTGAAACAATTATTTGAATAATTATAATAAATATTTAATCCGTAAATCTCAGTTTAATTTAAAAAATCAATTATCATATTCAAGGGCATTATTACTAATGTTATAAGCACATTTTATTTTCAAAAAAACCGATTGATTTTATTTCATATTCTTGTTTAATTATAAAATAAGTTTATGTATCTAGCTCCGTACATGACGTTTTAATATTATAGACCTATTTACCGATACAACAGTTTTCAGCCGTTCTATCGATTTAGATTTCCGAGGAAAATATTTTTGTAAATGTTTATTCAAAATTAAATTACTATTATTTATTATCACCCAAAACAATATTATTTGAATTATCAATCTTTTATTTAAATAAATTTAAAAATTAACATAATTTGTCAAAGTGATTAATTTGCGTGTCCTTGCAGACTCCTCCTCTTAAAAGTATTTCATCCCCGAAATTATCAAAACAAAAACCAGAAGATTTGCCCAAAATATTTATTTTTAACTTACATTTATATGATGTACACAGATCATCCATACACAATATCTAATTCAATCTACTATTCGAATCCACAACTTTACTTTCGAACTAGTATTGATCCCCAGATCTTTTAGTGCGGACTTTGACCACGCTTTTTGATCAGAACTTTAGTTCTCCTTTCATAGCTCTCAACTGTGATAGAAAACTCAAGCATCCAACCATAAACCCTCGTCAATATTCATCGTCAAGAATCGAGTGATAAATCCTCTTTCGGATAAGTGCCTAGACACGTTAAAGTTCTATATTTGAATCTTGGATTAAATCTTGCGACGAAACAATCCATATACTTTATATGTATTTATTAACCTTCCCAAAATTCTTATAAAAATATTTCATAAAACTTTCATCTTTTATTCAAAATTTTATAAAGGTACTTCTTTATAAATAGCCATTTTACCTTTTTATTTTTCAAATATTTATTTACCAAAGCATTTCTATCCTTTTTCCCAAAAGAAATTGATTGCCCTTTATTTGGAATAATACCATTATAATTCTTATTCAAAATTCCTTTGAAATTTATTTGTTAATAAATCTCCTTACAAATTTAATTCCAAACTTATTTTATATTACATAACTTTCCCATTTATACTTTTTAAAAACATTAGGATATCCATCTTTCTCTAATGTCATTTTATTTTTGCTAATCACACTTTCTTTTATAAGATATACTTTTATAAAATATATTATTAAATAATTAATTTAAACACTTTTTATAAAGATACTTCTTTATATTACATAAACTTTTTATTATAATACATCTCTAAATTTATCTTTCTTAAAAATTCGTTTTTTTTGAGAAAAATGTGTGGTCCTCTACAAGAGAGGAGAGCATACATGTACATATATATATTAACAAAAATAAAGGAGCTGCCAACAAGCCTGCCAGGTAGCTATAGAACCCCCCATACAAAAGAGAAAACAAACCCACCCAAGCACCTAAAAAACTACAAAACAACCCTATAGAGACAACATCAACCAGAAGATCCAATCAAGGGCGACACCGAGAAAGCAACAGCCAACAGAAAAACTTCCACAACTGCATCCGCAACCTCAACAACCAAACAATAACAACATAAAAAACAATATCTACACAAACCAAAATACCTCGTTTAAGCTCTACGATTTAAACGAGGACTTCTCCTAATATTACTAGCTGAATAGCTCTTACAATATCTTCTCCTTAATTTGGCTTCACGCATTAATTTGGCTTCACACATTAATTTGGTTTCGCGAATTAATTCAATAGCATGGGCAGGAGAACAAGGAAATCTACCAAGAGCCGCAAGAAAACAATACATGACAAATCTAATACCCCCTGTCCAATAATAGATAGCTCGATCAGAACCATCATCTTTAGTTTCACTACTATGATTAATCATTTCAGAACTCTTAGAACCAACAATATGTGTAACTAATATACTGGTGTCATTTTGTGCAATAATAGAATCTAGCTCAAAACAACCTTCAAAGTTCCTACTTATATCATTCCCCATTTTCTTACCCAATTTCACTACTGAGTTCATTAAAAATAAACCATTAACATCCTTAACCAGATGTGACATTGCTTCTTCTTCTGAATTTACAGAAGTACAATCCTTCGAGAGTAAAATACCCAAAGCATTTGAATTATCAAAAGAATCCAAGTTATATTGCTTATCATCAACACAAGATTTCAAATTCTTAACAATGTTATTAGCTAGCCCATCATCTAAAACCTCTTCCATCAGATTAATCCTATCAGCGCTCATAGAATAAACATATTGTTTATCTGTTGCATTTCTACAACCAGAGAAATCATTGCCCATTGTAACTTCAGAATGATCTATTCCAAAATCAAAGTCCTCTTTGTCAACCTCTGCCAAACAATTAAATTTACTATTGGTCTTAATCTTGAAATAACTATTATCAGAAAAAGATCTAGCAGCAGTATTAAAGCTGGAATCAACAGACAAAATTTTAGAAGATAAATCATTCGCCACTTCTGATAATTCACTCAAAACCATATTATCCTTTTCAGCAACAAATCTCCTTAAGTCTGAATAATTCAACTTATAAGGGACAACAAACTCTTGAGTACCGGAAACATCCTCATCTAAACTGGAACTGTTCTCTAAAAACAACAATCTATTCACATCATCAATAACTGAATTATCGAGAGTAACATCGTTTATAACTTCATCAATCAAAGCATCAATATGGTCTACAGTCTGCATATCATGCACATCGTGTGCACTGATATCATTAAGCGAATTATCGGAAATTGAAATAGGACAAACTAACTTCTCATCGATTAAAACGGGCAAAGAAATAGACAAAACCTCATCGAAGACCTCTCCATGATAAGACTTAGTAACCTCAACAAAATTATCAGATGTTCCAGCTAACGAATACTTTCCAAACGAAAGAACCAAATTACTATTGAAATTTTGCATTTCATCACCATCTAAATTGGAATTCTTATCAATACTAACAGCAATATCTCCTTTTTTCTTCTTATCAGACAGGTTAATGTTTCCAGAAGACTTTGAACAAATCGAACTTGCGGCCGATATTCCTTTGAATGCTAATGAATTACTGTCTGGTATGACACCAAAAGATTCTAGTTTTATGAAATTTTGAACACATCTCCTACTCATTTTTAGTTACTTTCGGGCCACTCGGATCAACTAATCATAAAATTATTTTTCGTTTTCAAAATCCCATTTTTAAAAATAATATCATTATTATTCCTTTTTCAAAAATCATTTGGAATTCTTTTCAAAAATACTGAAATTTAAATTCCCACAAATTCCTTTATAAAGCATGTTTTATAAATCCAGTTTATAAAATTATATATATAAAACCTATTCAAAAGATTTATTTATCATAAATAAATTCCTTTAATAACATTTATTGAATACCTCGTAGTCAAATTATGAAGTTAAATTCACATGGTGCTCGTGCTTAAACTTTTAAATTAAACAACTGATCAATTTATGTTAATAACTAAGTATTATCCTTTCCTTAATCAAATATTTATATTACTTGAAAAATATAATTTATATTTGAAATATAATCGTTGGTAAAATTATTTCATTTACCAATTTTGAAAGCCAAAATCATTTGGATCCTATGGGACAATCTTCCTCGATCGGAAACCCACCATTTCTATGCCGATATTCCGGTTGTTTGTCTTCATTGCTAGAGAGAACTATAAGACTATTCTCCTCGCCCCAATTCGCTC
Organism: Allium cepa; assembly: GCA_030765085.1. Taxonomy (NCBI): domain Eukaryota; kingdom Viridiplantae; phylum Streptophyta; class Magnoliopsida; order Asparagales; family Amaryllidaceae; genus Allium; species Allium cepa. Next base: position 613,538,899 of record CM060934.1, read on the forward strand.
TAGAGGACTCTCGTTTTGTGTAATTTCCCCATATGGTTTATAAAAGGCAAACAATCATTCTTTTAGACTCAAATGGTAGGTAATTGCTAGTGTATTCTTAGGTAGAGAGGTTTGGTCAATACTTAGAAAGTGTTTCGAAGTTTCTAAAGATTGCTTTAAAATTCTTTGTATAAAAGGTTTTATTATTTCAAAAATCCTTTGAAAATTTTATCAAAATATTCTTTTCCTTTCAAATACATACATATATTTTTAGGCAAAATGATTTCATATAAAAACAAATTCATTTGTATAAAATACGTGCTCATATAAATACTCTTAAACTCATTCTAAGGTATTACTAACCCTATCTCTAATGAGTTACTCCTCCTAGGGTATTACTCACCCTATCTCTAATGAGTCTTTTACCCCTATCAGGCTCTGGTATCCGCTTAACCTAAGCTCAAATACCATATTGTGAGGACCCCTTTCTTTGATTCTTAAAAATCAACACTAATACATCCTCGGTACTGACGTGCCGTAAATCCAAGTACCAAAGAAGCAGATACATAAGGGTAAGAAAGAAAAATAAGACATAATAGAACCTCATACATATTATTTCAATAGAAAATCTTCATAGTGGAAATTAAAATATATTTATCAGAGTTAAAACATGGACAATTATAAATTCCTATCCTTATAAACTTGCGAAATACTATAGTACAAGAGTGTGGTGGAAATAGATAAAAGTCTCCGATAAAATCTTCAGACTCCATGCTTCGAGCTCCATCCATTTTCTTCTAAACTAAACCTAACTACTAGGATGCTCGGGGAAAATTAGTGCACTAAGAGTTTAAGGATAAGGAAAATAAACTTCGGATCAGTCATGGTACTGGTGTGAGAATTCAAAATACGCATTTTGAAAACAAAAAGGTATCTCATAAGACCATCCCGCACATAAACACAGAACGTATTTTTACCTTATGATAACTAAAGCATTTTACGTCAAAATACTTGATATTATTTTTAAGGACATATCTTTGAAAACATTTGCAAATAAACTTATTAATCTTAGCTAAAATTGTTACCATTATTAAATTCCAACATACTGGGCTCTATAAATAAAATGGTAGGCACTTATTGGAAAATGCATTCCTTACAAATGACCAGGTGAAGGGACTACCTTCTAGCAGTACATCTCTAGAGGAATGTACAGGCCCAACAGATGGTCCTCTACGAACACAAGACCGGCCCACCTCTCCTTAAATAGTACTGAATATGTCATCACCCCGGTCGTTACCAAACTATCCAAGCACTCGATTACCATACACGACATTAATTTACATTTTGAATGTCATAGCTGGAAGAGATATATATAAAAGGGAATGATCATACCCTAATGGTTGCGAATCACATAGCTTTGCCGCATCCAACCCTATTTCGGTTATTTCCGGGTGTGATGCCTAAGGTAACGATTACCTTTTCACATAGCCTATCATCTTCCTTTGAATGACACACTACCATTCTATTGATCACTTATTTACTTTCACAAACATACCACCTTCGAGCTTGTACGTCTCAAAGATGGGTGTTAAGCTAAGATAAGTTACCTTCTCCTCCATAAACACATGTACTTTTATAAAAGTGAACGATGTAAATCTCAAGAATGCAATGTCAGACATCCATCCATAAAAGTCAGTTCTGGGACTGAACGAAACCGAAGGCACTCTCCTACAACATCCAGTCGGGAACTTACCCGAGGATTAGTAGCGAGAAGTCGTTGTAACCCAAAGAGTTTCATAAATGAAGGGATCGCTGCTTCTTTATTATTTGGGAGCTAACCAGAATTATCAACAAGTGGTCCTTTCATCCCGAAAATCTCTGGTCTTCATTCTTCATTTTCTCTATAAGGTCTTCATTTTTTGAACGCACACATTGGTTCAAAGTGGTTTTCAAATAGGAATTATTCAGATGCAAACCCGGTTCCTTCGATCCAACCATCGATAAAAGGAGGTCTTGTGAATGGGGAATCATTCTTTAATTGATTATGTTCTTTTTATCAAAAATCTTCCTCGGAGGTATATATTTCTAAAACATTCTTTCCATATATATAAAATTATCAAACCTCTCTTATCAAATCTTTCATTACTTAAAAACCCATATAAACTTGGAATAATTCAAAATCATATCTTTTATACTTAGGGAATATTCCCAAATCATTTCATTTAAATCTTGAAAAAGAATTCTTAATTCAAAACTCTTTATTTCGATCGAGTCAAAACCATGTTATCTAAGATGTTGATCCCCAAAACTAGTAAATATTAAGTGAACAAAATCTATAGGAATCATCTTATTCTACTCAATATCAATCTCTGTATTCAACAAATGCTAAGGGCGAAATAACGGTGAAATCACCTTTTAAATTCCACAAATATTACGAGTTCCCTCTTCAGGCTTTAACACCTTGTACAAGAAGATCATCTCTATAAAATCAAGTGTTATTTAATTTGAAAATTAAATCTTTTATAATTAACTTATTTTCGACATTTCAACCTTATCTATCCCTCGTCTTGGAAAGAGGCCAGGTGAGCCAGGGCACTGGTTGCTCCTAAATGTCTCCTTAGTTTAAGCACCTAACATCTGGATCTCAGAAATAGGAAAATCTAGTCTGCTCGTCGGGTTTTAGAGCCAAGATTAAACCACTTATTTATAATAGCTTTTTCTTTTAATCATTTATTCGAACTTCCTTCAATAAGCTAGAAAACCTCCAAATCATTATTAAATCTTTTAATTATTCACTTGAAAACACTTATAAAAGATTTGGACAAGGATTGCTAAGTTTAAAACCATATTTCAAAAATTATAAAAAAGTGTTGCAAAAAAGTGCTACGGATAGTGCATTTTAAACTATATTGATCAAAATATGGATATAATAGTTCAAAAATTTCTTATCTCAATTATATTGATCAAAAGTGCTACGAAATCTCAATTTTTTTTCTTAATTGCAAAATATGGATATAATAGTTCAAAAATTTCTTATCTCGATGAATTCCGAGCTATATTCCATTTTTGCACTTGTTTGACTTTTATAGCACGAAACGCGAACTATCGATATGCGGCACGCTTATTTTTAACTAAATTTCTCATTTCTTTTCAAACTTCACCAAAACACTATTAAATATTTATAAAAATTTCTGATGTATTTTAAACCATTCTAAAGAGGTTTAATAATTCCATATGCATACTATTTCATTAATTCAAGTGATTTCCTTTGTGCTTATTGGCGTGTATATTTGTGACTTGCATATATTTCAACATTCATATTTAAAAAACCAAACTTGATGATCAAAACATATTAAACATCCATTTCAAACATCATATGATCATCCAATATATAGTATAATAAATTAGGAGTTCTCACGTTGATTCCCTATCAGAAAAAGGCTATAGCTTCACTAATTCGCGATCCAAGTTCACGAACACTAACACCATACCTCTTAGTGTGCTCGGCCATTCCAAGCCAAAAGTGGTGTTTGGCCAAGAATGGGGAATGAGGTGTAGGACTTTGGATTATCATTAAATGTACCAAAAACTAGACCTAAAAATAGGTCATATTCTCTCGGGTTTTTGGACACACAATCTCTGAATTTGGAAATGTGGTCAAAATAAAAGTTGTAGGAAATTCTTTACTCTATGTTTAAAAAAATAATTGTCTAATTTGGATTAATTATGAGGAAGCTATGGCTAAGAGAAGAAGAGGTATTTTTGGATTCGTAAAAACAAAGTCCGAAAATGCACTGTAAAAAAGTAGAATTTTGGCATAGTTACACTCAAAAGATGATGAAGTGCGAAACATAAAAGTTGTCAACAATAGAATTTCACATGGTTTGAAAAAAATAATTACCTCATTTGGATAAGTTTTTAAGGAGTTATACTCGAATGAAAAAGAGGTATTTTCGGCCGTTAAAACTGGGCTTGAAAATGCTTTGGGTAAAATGGTGTTTTGAGTATTGCTAAGCTTTGAATGGGAAGAAGTGGTAAACTATAAAGTTTAGCTACTGAAATTTAAAAGGGTTTCAAGAGAAGAAATTCCTCCTTTAGGTCAGCTATGAGGAAGTTAAGCTAGAGTGAAAAAATGTGATGAGAGGGTGAGCTATTTATAGCCAAAGGAAGTGTGCAAAGGAAGCCATACACACATAATCACTTCATGGCTTCTCCAACACATCTATTTCCTTCCTAGACCAGCAAAAGCCTTTTCTCCATGTGCCTATCACTTCCATCCACTTTATGTACGCACAAGTTCACTTATGAAAGTTAAGAAAGAAGCTTTATACAAAATATTTTTAACTTTTGTCTTACGTATGTATTTGTAAGTGTAAAAGTATATATGTGTATATACATATGTTCATGTGCATGTTATTGGATGCATTTGTATGTTACATAAGTTCACATGACATAATAACAATGTTGCATTGATTTCGAACAACTTTCGTTCGATAAACCGTTGCCAATCGAAGAACCGATTCTCAGTCATACTTTCACTTATACTTTAACATACATATATTTGTAAAAAAATATCAAAATAAATTCCTTGACATTTTAGATGAATTAAAATGATCATATTTGATTTATAAAACCATATAAATTTATATTAACAATTATTTACAAAAATGATTATTATACTGATAAAGCGATATCAATTTTTCTTTATATTTTCAAATCAAATATATCTCTTTATAAAACTATTATAAATGATTTATTATCACTTTATAATTGAAAAAAATGAATTATCCTCATTTAAAATAATTATTTGAATAATTATATTAATTATTTAATCTGTAAATCTCAATTTAATTTAATAAATCAATTATCATATTTAGTGACATTATTGCTAATGTTATAAACACATTTTATTTTCAAAAACAAACCAATTGATTTTATTTCATAGTATTGTTTAATTATAAAAATTTATGTATGTATCCAACACCGTGCGTTACATTTTATGATTATAGAGCTATTTACTAATAAAATAGGTTTTTTCTATTTTATCGATTTAGATTTTCGAGGAAAATATTTTTGTAAATGTTTATTCAAAATAAAATTACTATTACTTATTATCACTCAAAATAATATTATTTGAATTATTAATCTTTTATTTAAATAAATTTAAATATAAATATAATTTATCAAAGTGATAAATTTACGGGTCGTTACATGACCTCTTCTCCTTATATAAACATATAAAACACTTAAGTCTCATACTTTAAAATTTTTTATATAATAATTAAAACACTTAGGAAAATTCTATAAAAATTTTCATAAATCACTTTTAATATGTTTTCTAACATATATAAATTTTTTGACCCAAAGCTAATATATAATAGCCGTAATTAATTTTAAACCCAATTAACCATTTTTTTCACTAGAAAATTCATGATAAATCCACATTAATCAAAAAATTATGAAACCTGAAATCCATCTCTAATATATTATTTTTGACCTTATATCAAAATTGCAAGGCATTTGGATGTTATTTAATTATTTTTTCGAGTTAAACCTTTTCATAAAATCTATATGAAATAGCTAAAATTATCAAGCAACATATATATCCATTTTAACAATCAAAACATGGAAATTCACTTGCAAAATAATTTCGGATCTCTGCTAAAATCGAAAATAAGAAAATATGAGATGGAACCTATTATTCACATTTAGATTATGATTAAGGAGTTAAGATTTGATCTTGGATTAAGTTGATTAGGCTTCCTTCTTTTGATTCTAGTTTATCTTCTTCTTGTTTTCCCCTAATGGTGGCAAGCCTCTTTTTTGTTTTGATTGTTTATGAACGTGTGAAATGAATGTGCATGAGGGTTTAGGGTATAAAAATATGGCTTATTCCTATTTTGCCCTTGTCTAATTTCCCTTACTATTTCATTTCAATTTCATTTATTTAGTTGGTTAACTAGGTACAACTACTCTTTAAAATATACAAATCTTAATCCCTTAACCCTTTACATTATTTCATTTAATTTAGCTAATTAAATATCCTAAATTTTGTTAATCAAAATTAGCGTCATTACAGATTCCTCTCCTTAAAGAATTTTGTCCTCGAAATTAAGATAAGGTACTAATAGCAATCAATCATAAAGGTAAAACATAACATGAAACAAATCAGGATAAGCATCTCTAATCTTGCTCTAAGTTTTCCAAGCACAATCTCTCTCGCCGACGCACTACTTGACTTAAACTAATCTGACAGTCTGGTTCCTTAGCCTCTTCTCATTTCTCGTGACTATACGAACTGGCTTCCTAACTATAGTCGAATTTGGTTCCACTACCAAATCCTCTAACATAATTAGTGCTATGGTAGTCTCTAGATCTCGAACACACTTCCTTAGATGAGAAATATGAATAACAACGTGGACTCCTACCAAATTTTTTGGAAATTCTACCATATACGCGAGTTTCCAGATCCTTTCTACAACAGAAAATGATCCAACGAACCTTGGTGCCAATTTCCCTGATTTCCCAAATCTAATCACACCCTTCGTTGGTGATACTTTGATGAAACATGATCTCCTACTGACAATTCTAAGTCTTTCCGTCTTTATCAGTATAGCTCTTCTGCCTAGATTAAGCTTCTTTCATTCCAGCCCTAATTAACTTAATCTTCTCTGTAGCTTCTCTAACTAAGTCTGGACCAAGAACTAACATATCCCTAGTCTCTAACCAACAAACAGAGGATTTACATGGCCTTCCATACAAAGCTTCAAACGGTGTCATCCCTATACTAGCCTGATAACTGTTGTTATACAAAAATTAGACTAAGTGTAGATGGTCTTCCCATGATCCTCTAAAATTTAGTATATAAGCTTGTAAAAAATCTTCTAAAACTTTGTTAACTCTTTCTGTTTGCCCATCCATCTGTGGATGGTAAGCAGTACTCATCTTGAGCTTGGTATCCAAAGTCTCCTGTAGACTCTTTCAGAACTTGCTAGTGAATAAGAAACCTCTATCGCTTACTATACTACTAGAAATTTCATGCAGTCTAACTATATTTTTCATAAACAACTTAGCTAAAAAAGGTGCCGTCCTGGTTGACTTAACCGGAATAAAACGGACACTCTTGGTTAACCTGTCCACTGTGACCTATATACTTTTGTTTCCTCTATTTGATCTTAGAAACCTACTATGAAATCCATCAAGATAGAATCACATTTCCATACTGGAACATCTAAAGGCTGAAGTAACCCACTTGGCTTCTGATGTTCAGCCTTTACCTATTGACAGTTCAAACACTATTTCACCCACAAGCCTACATCTCTCTTCATACCTTCCTAGAAGAAACTTCTTTTCATGTCTTGATATGTTTTATTTCCTCCTGGATGAATGATGAACTTTGAACGATGGCATTCTTCTAAATATTCCTTCCTAATGTTTCCTACATTTGGAATACATAATTGTCCTTTCTTCCTCAACCATCCATTTTGGTCAAAACTAAATTTTTTCAAGTCATTGCTCGTTGTTCCATCCCTTAAAATTTTCATCCATGCAACTAATAATGAACCCCCTTCTGCTTAGAAGCAATCTTTTCGATCATCACCAGTCGAACTTCTAAACATGACAACATAGCAGTCTCCTTACTAGATCTAGCTTCAGATCTCCACTGTATCCTGCATGTAGTCAATGCTTCTAAATCGCTCCACTCAACTATCATTGCCAACACTGCATTCTAATGTTTCCTGCTAAGTGCATCAGCAACCTTGTTGCCTTTTTCTGGTGCGTACTCAATACCAAAGTCATAAGCGACTAAACACTCTAGCCACTTCTTGTGTCTCATATTCAACTCCTTCTAAGAGAATAAATACTTCAGCGACTTATGATCTGTATACAACTCAAATCTCTCTCCAATAAGGTAATGTCTCCAAACCTTCAACGCAAAAATTACCGTAGATAATTCCAAATCGTGAGTCGGGTATCTAACCTCATGCTGTCTAAGCCATCGAGAAGCATATGCAATCACTTTACCTTTTTGCATTAACGCAGCTCCTAATCCTATCCCATATGCATCCGTGTACACCACTAAATCCTGATTTCCTTCTGGAACAACTAACACAGGTGTATTAGTCAATAAGTGTTTCACCTTCTGCATGCCTCCTCACATTATCAGCCCAAATGAAATTCACATCCGTTCACGTTAGCTTGGTCATCTGTGTCGCTATCCGTGAAAAATCCTTTATGAATCTCCGATAATAACCACCTAATCTTAGAAAACTCTTTATCATGGTCAATGTCATCGGTCTCTTCCACTTATTCACCGCTTCGATCTTAGTCGAATCTATAGACAACCCTTTCTCTGAGACTACATAACCAAGAAACTTCACTACTTTCTTCTAGAAATGAAACTTTGAGAATTTGGCCTTCAATTGATGCTGCCTCAACGTCTCAAGCACCGCCTTAAGATGAACTTCGTGCTATCTTTCGTCCTTAGAGAATATCAAAATGTCATCTATGAATACCAACACGAACCTATCCAAGTGCTCTCGGAAAAATCGATTCGTCAAATCAACATAGAATGTTGGCGCATTAGTTAGTCCGAAAGGCATTACTAACCATTTATACGATCCATATATGGCTCTAAACACTATCAAAGGAATACTATCCTCTACTACTATAAGTTGATGGAATCTGGTGGCCAAATCAAACTGGGAAAATACTTTGGCTCCACTCAACTGATCGAACAAATCTTCAATTCTAGGCAACAGATATCAATTCTCTATCTTCTTTTCATTCAACTAACGATAATTGATACATAACCTTAATGATCCGTCCGGTTTCTTAGCAAGTACTATGGCTGCTCTCCAAGGCGAACTTCTTGGTCTGATAAAATTCTTGCCTTCAAAATCCACCAACTGCACCTTGAGCTCCCTCATCTCGGTAGGTGTCATTCTGCTTAGTAGTCTACTCACTGGTTCTACTCCTCGTACCAAATCTATTCGAAACTCGATGGATCGTTTCAATAGCAATCCCACTATAGGTTCAAAGACATCTGTGACTTCTCTAACAATGAAAAATTGATTCAACTCATCTTCTACCTCCACAAAACCTAACAAAGCGTTAACCTCAAAACTAGGGTTTTCTATGGGGTATATGTTCTGATCATTACAGTCAAGGTGTGTAACGACCCAGAATTTTATTTAATTAAAATTTGAATATTTAATTAATTTTAAATATTAATAAGTGAAATTTATAAGTCGAATAAATTTTATTTTGAATAATTGGATTTAATTGAATAATTAAATCGGTAGTTTAATAGGTGAAATTACAGAAATAATTGAAATTTGGGTTAAATATGATTGAAAATGATTTGTAAAATTTTATTTAATCATACTGGAGTTATAGAAATATTTTAGAACTTTTAAAATTGAATTTGGAGTTAATCTGTGAAAATTGAATATTTTAATATTTAATTATCGACTGAAAAATAGCCAATTTTGCAACAGTCTCAAAATTGGACGAGACCAGTTCCATTGGATCCGTAATAGTTAGTTATTATTGGATTTCAATTTTCGTAGCAATCGGAGTTATCGCTTGACCGTGGCAGCCCGAAACGTATCGAAATTGTTTTAATATTAATTTGGCGAGTTAAAATAGTCATTTTTCAAAAAGTCTCAGATTTCGACAAAACCAATCTCATCAGATCCATAATGTGATATTACTGTATGGTTTCAAATTTCATGTCAATCGGATTTACCGTTTGTCCGATGCAAGCTAAAACGCCTAGAAAATCGTTTAATCGGTTTAATTTTAAATTGAACGTTTATTGCCATAACGCGCACAGATGACCGAATTAGCTCCTGAAACACGTTCCATTGTGTTCGGAACGCGGGGTAAACCTTAGAAACGCCAACCGGCACGCTTCTTTTGGAGTTCGGAAAATCGGGATGAATAGTGTCGTTGGAATTTTCTATATAAGGACCTATAGATTTCATTTTTGCAAAAATATCAAACCCTAGGTCAATTTTCTGCAGGCCGCCACCTCCAATAACACCAATGGCCGAAAATTTTCAAGTTTCTTCTCTTAATCTCTCTCAATCTATAAGTTTTTAGGAAATTCGTTCAACTACAAACTTGAAGATCTCATCGAGACCTTCGAATCCATGCGGTGATGATCGTGTTTGGAGCGTCAGAGGGGGAGAAAAGAGGGGCCGACGGCTGCTAGTTGCACACGCATATCGAGGTGCTATAGGTGGCCGAGTTCAACATGGTTTAGGCCGAGAGTAGAGGAGAAGATGCTCTTCAATATGGCGTTTCCTGATCGAATTATAATCGAGTGTGGTGGTTGCATAATTTAACCCTAAATTTGAAATTGGGTTCGGCTACTACTGGGAGCACGCGCGTACGTGAAGATGAGGGAGAAGGAGTTGGGGTCGGCCTAGATGCAAAGTCACAGGATCCAACGGCAAAAATTGAATAGGTTAAAAAAAATAGAAAAGAAATTGTGTAAATTTAGTTTATATAAATTCGTGTAACTTTGAAAATGCATATCTTTTTCATACGAGGTCGAAAACGCGCGAAATCAGTTGCGTTGGAATCGTATGGACGAGCACTACGCTATGGAATTGGATTGGAGTCGTTTGGAGTTAGTGAAAATTTCGGGTAAAATTAAGCATCCGTTTAATTTTATTCGAAATAAATCGCTAAAACGAAATTGAAATCAAGGTGAGAACTTCTCACTCAATCGAATCGGTTTCGATTTTATTTTAAATAGTTAGATTTAAAATTCTTGAATGCATGTTTGAATGATGATTGTTATCTATTGATTGTTAAAATAGATATTATGCGCCGTTAGTAAGCAGATGTTATTTATTAAAAAGATATACCGCGAATATTTCATAAACAGTGAAATTGGTATTATTTATGTACTTGGAATTGATTTTCCACAGTATATAGCGGATGAGATCCTATTGCGCCGTCTATTAAGCGGATAATATTTTAAATCCCATATACCGCGATAATTTCGTACTGGAACGGAATTGGTATTGTGCTAACATCTTTGGATGCAGGAAAACAGGTTGGAGGGATCCAACTGAATTCCTCAACAGTATTTATTTGATTATGGATATTTTGATATTCGTTGATTATCATATCGATATATGATGTCATTGTATTCGTGATTGACTATTTGGTGTGTAGCATCATTGGGCCAATTTTGGAATTTTAAAAGGATTTTTAAAGTGATTTTTGAAGAGTATACGTTTATAAAATATTTTTGGAATTGATCCATTTTAAATAAATAAACGTTATAATTTTAATGTTGTAAAAATTATGATTTTTGAGAAAAATAGTTAAAAGTTGATTTTTGAAAATATAGGATTAATGATTTTATAAAATGGTTTAAATTGGGATTTCTGAATTTATTATAAAAAGTTTAAAAATAGGATTTATAAAATTTAATTATTTTATAAATCAAAATGATGAAATTATAAAGGACTTTAAAGACGTTTTGAAATAATAATATAAATTGATTTATATAAAAGATTTATAAATTAACAATTTGTAAATTAAAATATTTGAATTATAAAACGAGTTTTTTATAAGTGTTAGAATGAATTGTGAATGAATTTCATAAATGAATGAAATTTATAGAATTATAAACGGTAAAGTTATAAATGGAATTTTATAAGCAGTAGGTTTATAAAATTTGTAGAGTTATTAAAAGAATAGATTTGGATAAATAAATGAATCTTATAAGTTATAAGATTTATAATTACGAAGTTAAAAAGAACGTTTTTGTAAACAAATAAATTATAAGTATTTAACTTATAATATGAACTTTTAGTATATCATTGAGATATGAAATTGAATAGATTAATAAAGGAAATTATAAAAGGAAGTTGTTATAAAATAAATAGAAATAGAATTTATAAACATTGTTTATAAATCCGCAATGACTTATTTTGATAAGCAAATTATTGTAATTTATTAATGGAGTTATATTCACGTTTTATACAGTGAATAATCCTTTAAAATAAAATGAATAGAAAGGATGAAATTGGTTAACAAGGTATATTCACGTTTTTGAAAAGTGAATAATATGTTAAAGAAATGTTTTGGATGTGATGTTTTAAATAGAATTAAAACGACTTAACGATGTTTTTTTTAAATGTGTTAAGATTCGAAACCATAGATTTCAACATTTATTGTTGAAATAGACGTTTTTGAGAAATAGAAGGAAATGGTGGACTATAACACAGTTGTTATAGTAAATGATTTCCGAAAGGAAATGTATTGTATAGTATTGGGATTTATATATCTATTTTAATTTCGAATCCCTATACTAGTGATTTTGGGTTGTCGTAACGATGTTTTACGCAACATTCGTTTTGGCCCAAATAAATATGTTTAAGAGAATGATTTTCTTAAAGAATGAAATATATACTTAATTTTGATTTAAGTATATTGAATATTTTCCAAGTATAGAAAATAAAAGGACTTGTGAATTACTTATAAATAAATAAGTATAGAAATGTTTTCCAATATTAAGTGAATATTTTGAATTTATCTTTTTGAAGGTAAATTGAAAATGAATATTAGAAATCGAATGGAAATCATATATTCATAAATATTTTGGAATGTAAATTCACTATGGAATTTATAAAGGAAAGAGGAATTTGTTTAAAAATAAATATTGATTTACTTTTGAAGTATTGAAAATATATATCTTGTAAAGATTTTTTGGAAAATAAATAATTTGGAAAATTATTTGGAATCTGGTGATGTTGTGCATATTCATTGATAGTTCAAAAACCGACTATCAATATTTACCTTTGAATGGGTATTTGTTGTGATTGCTTGAATTTGAATGCCACGCTTATTTTTTTCAAATAAGCACTCACTATTCAGGTTAATCGGGAAAGGACCTTGGGGTCGTATAACCCATTCCGAATATGTGATACGTCGTTATGAATTGCATTTAAAGACCGGTGTTGAAGACCGGATATTTTCGAAAACGAAAGGGTTTCTTGTCGATTGTCTCTGCACTGGCTGATCCCCGGTATAGAGATCTCCATATGTGATGGGAAATCCGGACGTGATTAGAGATTATCCGGATTGCAAGGACTTCTTTGTAAGTGCCTTCGGTTCTGTTCGATCCCGGAAGAGACTTGTATGGATAGTATGCCTGACATTACAAATTGAGATATAAAGCTGATTTCTTTCAAATATATTTCTGTTGGTGGCGGAGAATTTATTCTCTTAGCTTAACACCCTTCTCTGAGACGTACAAGCTCAGAGGTTATATAGTTGAAGGTTATCAGCGATATATTCCCAATTTGGTAATGTGACATGCTGAGTGTTGCTATGAAATGATCATTGTTTGATCATTTGTGATATGATCATTTGTTTAATCGTTTATCTTTGTGATCATTTCTATGATCATTTGTTGACCCAAAGCACAGCTTTTGTATAAAGCGTGGCTTTGTGGACGAAACTTCGTCGAGCCTCACACCCCGGAATGGTCAAAACAGGAAAGATGCGGCAAGGTTATGAGGGGTAGCTCCCTTTAGGGTATGTGCATTTCCTTTTGGAAAAGGGTGGTATCATGGTATGGAGCCCAGATACTTACTCATGTTGAAACACTTTATTTATTATGGTGTAGTGTTGATTACGAGCGCTCGGATAAAGGTCCCAAAGGACCGGGGGATGGCATACTCGTGTCAATAGTTACCCAGTTAGGGGTAACCCGACCTTGTGTTGGCAGAGATCCGGTTAGGTTCTCGGGGACGTCCTTCCAGAGGCGTTCTCATGTGGCAATGGGAAGTTCCTTGGCCTGACCATTTGTTGGAAATCCAAAGAAACAATACGATCTTGTACGGTTTTAGTTGTAGAACCTGCTTCCTCAGGAGGTAGCTATAGTAGGCATAATATAATGGTACCTATGCTGGCTAAGATTTATATTCTACTTTCGAAATGTCTTCTACACTATGCACTAATAATAATATCAAAATTGGTTTGATTTTGCGTAGTAAGCATCTTTGACTAACATAAGAAGAAATCTCCTCCAAGTCTGCGTTTGCATTGTGTGTGTGGTGGGAGGTCTTATGGTAGTTACATTTTCAAAAACATTGCGAATCTATTTTAAAAATTATCCTGTTCTTAATTTTAAAGATAAATAAACTGTTTTGAGTTCTCACACCAGTCACATGACTGACTCGGAATTTATTGTTTTCCTTCCTAAACTCTGGTGCCCACCAATTTCCACACGGGCAGTCAAGAGTTAAGGTTTATCAGGATATTTGGAATTCAGGAGTTGCTGGAGGCAAGCTGGATGGCATGGCGTATCACTAGTATATAGTATTTCTTTTTCCGCTGTTTGTTTGTTGTTGTTTGTTGTACACTCTGATGTAATGTAATGTAATGTAATAACTGATATAGTTCTTTGTTTAAAGATTATTCATTTATCTATTATATGTTGTTCCGCTGCGAATTGTGAGATTCTGATATTGTTCTGTTATTTCTTTCTGTTCTATTTTCTATCTTCTTATCTCTTCTTCTATCTTTTTCTTTTTCTTAAACCCTAATGGTTCGTATTTCCATTCATCTTGAGTTAATAGATGGAGATTAGTGTCACTTCAAGGGGTACGGAAAAGCGGACTATTACAAGGTGTCTAAGCGATATTTTCTTATCAAGGAAAAATATCCTAGCATTTTATTTACTTAACCAATCTATAACCAAAATAATTGCTAACCCTATGAAATTGAATACATGCAAACTGAAACCAAACATATGACCTAACAATTCAAACTCTAAGTGGTCACATCTCATCCCAAGAGTTGCATAATCTCCTATCGGGTTTGCAACCCTTAAGGAAGTAACTAGGTATGAGGGTTCTAGGTTAAGCTTATCTTCCAAACAATGAGATTTAAAAGAATATGATGCACCAGTATCAAATAGAACGCTGACTGACATACCTCGAATCATAAGCGTACCTTCCAACACAACTTTTCCGTTTACCTCTGCTATTGCCTCGAGGTAGCTGGCTCCAATGCAAACTCTTTACCCCTTCATTTCTTGGCAGCTCCACCTTCTGAGCTCCCTTCTTATGGAAAATGTGACGACCCAGAATTTGGAATATTTGAAATTGAAATATTTAATTGATTTTAAATATTTGGAAGTTAGTTTAACTTGAATTTAAAAATTAACTATGGGTTTGGCAATTTAATTTTTGAATTTAATTTATTGAAGTGGGATAAAATTTGAATCTTCAGTTTTAAGCTATTTAAAAATATTTCAAAGGCTTAGAAAATCAATATGATAATACTAAAGATAGCGGAAGCTTCAGAATTGAATTTGGAAACGATTTATTCAGTTTTGAATTTATATCGTTTAAATCGATATTTAAAAAAATAGCATTCCGGATCACAGTCTTGGAATTCGATGAAACCAGTCCCATTGGATCCGTAATATTGTATTATTATCGGATTTCAATTTTCGTAATGTTTGGAGTGATTGTTTGGCCGTACGGTCAATAAATGCGTTGAAAATTTAATCGAAAATTTAATTTAATAACTGGATTCAAAAAGCTATTTTCTCCATATGATCGAATTTGGACCCAAAACCTTTTCCATTGCATTTGGAATAGGGGTTTAACATTATAAACGCCTAGCGGCACCCATCGATAGGAGGTCGAGGTTTTAAACTACGTAAATTGAGACAAATTGTATTTAATTAATACACACACACACACACACACACACACACACACACACATCCCAGTCAACCACTGCCGAAATCCTTTCCCATCAGCCCCTATCCTATACCTGCGCAAACTTACCTAGCCGACCTAGGAAACGTACTCGAGATGCTTGCTTCCTTTCTTTTCCTTCAGTCCGACATTTCCCTTTTCACTTCGTTTAAAATCACATACACTCTCTTTTCCTTTCCTCCTTCCAAAATCAAATTCACGTTCCCTTTTAAAATGGCCGAACGACTTTCGTTCGATTGAAACCATGTTCGAATCACGACGAGGCTCGAGGGAAAATGAATCGTTGTTGCAGTCGTTTTCAAAGGGGATCATCGCGTAGCGTGTCGCGATCAGTTGTATGGCAAAGCTAGGGTTTCGGTCGCTGTTCGAATTCGAAGCCACGATGGGGGAAATCTACTTAATCGGTTGCTCGATTTCAACCTGCAGGAAGGCAAATTGAGCTATGTTCGATCGTGTGACGTCAGTGGGAAAGTCGAGTGCTTTGTCGATGGGTGGCTGTGGATCCGATGTCACAATCATACGGCAGCGATTTTAGGAGAGAGCAACGCGGGCTCGTCTGGGCATTGGTGGTTTGAAGGTGGTTGTGAGCGTATTATTCAATTTCGATTTGGGTTGCTCGCATGGATTGGAAGCATATAGCGCATGACTGCAAAGTCGAGGTCGCAGGTTGTGGTCAACCTGGGAGGAGATTAGCAACGATGTGGTTAGCATTCTGCAATTTATTTATTTTATCACTTTCAGTTTTAATTTAATAGATATGTATAATATAGGTGAAAGAAATTAAAAACAAAAACCTTTTTGTTAACCGGGAAATCATATATATACAGTAAAATACCGCTGTTGTTATTATTATAAAAAAAAGGGTATAGAGATAGATTATTAATTTAAATTTTTTAAATCAACTAGTCAATTTTAAAATAATGTATATTAGAAATTGATTTCTTTAATAAATTGATTTAATTTATTTAAGGCGCTAAAAAAACAATTTGTTTAAAGGAAAATATTTTATTTAAAAAGGAGTTAGCTTAAAGCTAATTATTAGTTAAATTAAAGAAATAAATTGTTGATTTATTCAAAGATTAATAAACCATATAAATGTTTATTCAAGGTCTAAAATGGAGAAACAAGACGGAATGGAAATGGACTGCAAAATAAAAGCAAAGGTGAGATCTTCTCACTTAATTAAAATCTCCAGTTAATTTTGAATAGTTAGATTTAAAGTTGATTGACTGTGTGCTTGGATGATTGATTTGTAATAATTATTCACTGGATGATATTATATATAGTAGTATATAGTATATATATTGGAGTTGTTGATTTCCCGCTTTATATAGAGGATGAGACCCTATGCGCCGCATAATAGCGGATGATATTATATAAATCCCATGTACCACGATATTCCACCTCGAAGTGGAATTGGTATTTAATTGTTGTACTAACATCTGTGGATGCAGGGAAACAGGTTGGAGGGATCCAACTGGATTCCTCAAACATTTGATTTTGTTTCATATGTGTGTTTATTTATTTATAATCTGTGTGTGATTACACCGTGATTGAAATCGTTGAAGGCTAAAATTTAGCCGAATATATTTTTGGTATCGTAAGATACCAGAAATAAATAAAATTTGAATTTTTTAATTAAGCAGAAAATCTATAGTGAAATCCTATTGAATAAATTCCAAGAAAATAGGAAAAGATTTGATAAAGGAATTTATTTTTAAAGGCAATGAATTTGTAAATCAAATAAAAAAAATTTGATTTGGTGTTTTAGAATAAAAATTTGAAATCAATTTAGAAATTGATTTGGTGTTTGTATACGATTCTTGAAATCGATTTAAAAGTCATATATCAGTGGATATTTGGGAATTTATATTCGCAATGAGAATTTTATAAAAGAAAGGTAAATTTGTTTTAAAAATAAACATTGTTTTATTTTTAAAGGTGTGAAAAGAAATTTACAGATTTGGAATGTAAATTAAAATAAATCGAGAAGATTTATTAATTGATATAAATGAAAAGAGAATTCTTCCCTGGAAAGCCGAGTATATTTTAAAGTAGCTTTTGAAGTATAAATTAAAAGTTTTAGAAATTGATTTGGAAGAATATTGTTGGAAAATTTATTTTTGGGATTGTTTTAAACCTCTAAAGTATGGATTTATTTAATTACTTGTAGAAGGGATTATTTTGAAGATTAAAATTGATATTTGTTTAGAAAACGATTATTTAAATAGTTATACCTTATCTACTAATTTTATTTTAAAAATTAGTTGGGACTTAAAATCTTATACGGGATAATTAGTATAATGTTTTCATAACTAATATTTTAAGTAAGTATTTAAGATGGTTTTATTTTAAATGTTACAAGAATATTTTGGATAAGTGATTTGAATTATTTTAACTCGGCAGATTTTCAGTGGAAGTGAATAATATTTGGAAATGTATTCCACTTAAGGAAAAGTGATCTGAAATTTGTTTCAAAGTATTGAAATGTGGAAAGTAATTGGAAATCTGTTGTCAAATGGTTGAAGTGTGAAATATATCTTGCGAAAATATTTTGAAAATAAATAATTTGGGAAATTTATTTTAATCCTGCATATTGTTGTGGATGTTGATTGATAGTTAAATAACCGACTATCAATATTGACCTGTTTATGGCATTTGAATTTCGATGCGACCGGGAGTCGGATTCCAAATGGATATTCGAAACCCACATCGAACCTTTATGATTGTGATGGATCTTTTATTTAAAAGATCAAAGTGGAAATTTATTGTGATTTGTTTAAAATCCAAATGAATAATTATTTTAAAAATAAGTGCTCGCTATTCGGATTAGCCGGGAGAGGGCCTTGTGTTATAAAAACCCATTCTGAATAACGATACGACGAAACGGGATTGTATTTGAAGACGGTTTGAAGACCGGGTATTTTCGAAAGCGAAAGGGTTACCTGTCGAATGTCTCTGCACCGGGTTGCTCCGGTATAGGGATTTTATCACCTTTGTGATGGGGATTCCGGACATGATTTGTGAATATCCGGATTTGCAAGGGCTTCTTTGAAGTGCCTTCGGTTCTGTTCGATTCCGGAACGGACTTGTATGGATGTGTGTCTGACATTACACTTTGAGATGTAAAGCTGGTTTCTATCAAATACATTTCTGTTGGTGGCGGAGAATTTATTCTCTTAGCTTAACACCCTTCTCTGAGACGTACGAACTCAGATGTTATGTAGTTGATTGTTACTAGTAATGCGTTCCCAATTTGGTAACGAGACATACAAAGTGCTGCTGATCATTTGTTGATCAAAGCATGACTTTGGGAAAAGTGTAGCTTTGTGGACGAGACTTCGTCGGACCTCACACCCCAGAAATGGTCGAAACAGGAAAGATGCGGCAAGGTTATGAGGGTCGCGCCCTTTAGTGTATGTCATTTCCTTCTGGAAAAGGGTTGTATCATGGTATGGAGTCCAGATATTTTACCTATGTTGTTGCCGTAAATTTATTATACTTTGTGGTTGTTGCTTTGTGGTTGTGGATCCTCAGATAAAGGTCCCAAAGGACCGGGGGATGGCATACTCGAGTAGTAGTTACCTAGTTACAGAGGTAACCCGGCCTTGTGTTGGCAGAGATCTGGGTAGGTTCTCGGGACGTCCCTCTAGAGCCGTACCCATGTGGCAGTAGGAAGTTCCTTAGCCTGACCATTTGTTGGAAAATCCAAAGAAAAAATACGCACATTGTACGGTTTTAGTTGTATAACCTGCCATTTACTTATGGTGGTCACCACTGTTTAGATGGTAGCTATAGTAGGCATAGTTCGGAATGTCTATGCTGGCTAAGATTAATATTATACTTTCGAAATGTTTTCTGCACTATGCACTAATAATAATATCGAAAGGATTTTGCGTATTAAGCATGTTTGACTATCATAAGGAAAAATCTCCTCCAATTCTGCGTTTGCATTGTGTGTGGGGCGAGAGGCCTTGTGGTAGTTTCATTTTCCAAAAGCATAGCGGATTTCTTTTTATTTTCTTTGTGAAAATAACAATTTTTAAGATCTTACACCAGTACCACGACTAACTCGGAGTTTATTGTTCCCTTTCTAAACTCTAGATGCCCATAATTTTCCACATGGGCAGCCTAGAGTCAGGTTATCAATATTCTGGAGCGAAGTCAAAAAAGAGATGCTGTGGAGATCAGGAGCAAGCTAGATGGCGAGGCGTGTCACTAGTATATGTTATATTCTTTTTCGATATTTGTTGTTGTAACACTCTGATAATGTAATGTGATGTAATATAACAACTGATATAGTTCTTTGTTTTAAAAATATTCATTTATCTATTATATTTGTTTCGCTGCGAAATGTGAGTTTCTGTTATTTTTTCTATTTCTTCTTTCTTCTTCTTCTATCTTCTTTTTCTTAAACCCTAATGGTTCAGTTTTTCCGGCATTTGATTGTTCGACATTCGATACAGTGGACGTATCAATGTCGATTTTTGGAAGTCGTAAAAATAGGACCGTTACAAGTGGTATCAGAGCATTTGGTTAAGTGACAACTGGCTCTGTTGGGTGTTACTCATTAGAGATAGAGTCAGTAGTTCTCTAGAATGAGTGTGAGTGTAATAATAGATATGAGCGTGTATTTGTTAGTGAATACAAAATTGTTTTATATTGTGATGATTTGTTTGTTGAGTGGTATATGGATTCTGGTCGGTATAGTCTGTACAACTCTATCGATAGGGATCTGTAAACACTCGTACAGAACAATTCAACATGATATTGTTTTAAAATAGGGCGAATGAAATAATTTTACCCAAAACTATTTTGTATAAAAAAAAAATTCCATAAATTATATAGTATATGGTTGCTTGATTGTTAGGAGGTGATAATATTATTATCATTTGAATATGAAATTGTAATCGTAACTCCAAAGTTAAGAAATAAATTCACGTACAAATGGAATTTAAGAATATAAATTGTGAACGTGATTTATAATTTGAAACGGAATTCCAGAGAAGTATTTGGAAATGTTTTCAAAAGAATTTGAAAATTTTGGAGATTTGGAAAGTTTAAATCCCTTTTGATTTTGAAAATGATTTTCAAAGGTTTTGGAACGTGTTTTGAAGGGATGAAAGCTCTAAACTCTTTTAAGTCGCTGGAAAATAACTTCGGTGATGATTGCAGCATCATCGATGTTCATTTTCGGGTTTCCAAAAGAGGAATTGCTACCAAATTGTTTAAAATTAAAGTTGTTTGGAAAACTGTGTTGCTTTTGGAAATTCAAAAGATAATTTGAATTGATTTCAACAAAAAAATGGTTTTGAAAAGATGAAAAGTCTCTGGAATTTTATTAAAAATAGTTATGGAATAATAAGTTTGAAAACTTAGGAAATTCAGATTTAAACTGAAATTGACTTGAGTTAATTTGAATAAAGGTGAATTTTAGAAGTCAAATGGACTAAAATGATTGGAATAAAATTATCAAGATGGAAAATAAATTGTGAATGAATGAATAAATTTGCAATTACAAGCACATGAAAGTGAAATTGAATGTTGAAGTTCATTTCAAATTTGTAAATAAATATAATTGGAATTGAATTGGATTTGTGATGAACAAAACAAAGTATTAAACTAAAATTAGTAAGTGAAACAAATTGATGAATGACCAAATGGGAAAGATTTAAAATGAATTGAATCCAATATTTATAAATAAAAGATAAATTAAATTCATATGGAAATTGAAATCCAGTTTAAATATAAGTGGTTGTAAACTAGATGGTGAATTGAAATTGAATTGTGTTTAGGTATGAACAAAAGAATAAAACTGGAATTGAAAACTGAATATCGAAAACCAATTTGAATTGTGTGAAATAAAATGAAGTTGTCAAATTAGTTCGAAGTGAACTAAAGATAATAAAGGTGAAATAGAGAAATGGTTTGAGATAAAATGAATTGGAATTTGTAATGAATTAGTAAATGAAACTAATTTAAAATAGTGATATGAATAAGTTGTGAATGAAAGATAGTTTATAAAAATTTCATATTTAGAAGTTAAATTGAATCCAAACAGAATTGAAAGTGTGAATCGAATTCAAAGGAAATTGAAAATGCAGGATTGAATGAAAATGAATATATAACTTCAATAATGAAGTAAAGATGGTATAAGAAGTAAGTATTCAAACTCTTGTAATGAAATATGCAAAATGATATATGAGTGCTGTAATTGGATATTATGGCTAGTAGAATATATAGGTGTGTTACAGGAAAAAGGAATTGTGATTTTGATTTCGAAGATAAAATTGAACTGCTCGACAAAAAGGTATGTATTTAAATTTCAGTATGAAATTTGATGATTTTCTTGTCTAGCTACTTGGCGTTTTGTTTTCTTTTTTATTTTGGAGGCCCGTGGTGCCATTTTGTAGTTGTATTGAGCTAGCCGCGCAAAGGAGACGTTGGCGAAATTTTTCGAAAATTTAGGGAGTTAGAAAATTTTTGAGAAAATTTTGAAATTTGAATTTAAACTTAAATTCGAATTGGTTAAGTAAACAAGGTTGTTTGGAAATTTATGATTGAAGTTGGAGAGTTAGTTGAAGAAATGATGGATCTTAAATAAAAATATTTGTTTTGGGCAAGTTGATAAAACCGTTTAGTTTTGGAAAGATAGCGAATGGGTTAAGGATCATTCTTCTTAACTAGTAATTTCGGGACGAAATTCTTTTAAGGGGGAAGGATGTGACGAACCAGAATTTTGAATATTTGAAATCGAAATATTTAATTGATTTTAAATATTTGAAAGTTAGTTTAACTTGAATTTAAAAATTAACTATGGGTTTGGCAATTTAATTTTTGAATTTAATTTATTGAAGTTGGATAAAAATTTGAATCTTCAGTTTTAAGCTGTTTAAAAATATTTCAAATGCTTAGAAAATGTATATTGATAATACTGAAGATAGTGAAAGCTTCAGAATTGAATTTGGAAATGATTTATTCAGTTTTGAATTTATATCGTTTAAATCGATATTTAAAAAATAGCATTCCGGAGCACAGTCTCGGAATTCGACGATACCAGTTCCATTGGATCCGTAATGTTGTATTATTATTGAATTTCAATTTTCGTAATGTTTGGAGTGATTGTTTTGCCGTACGGTCAATAAACGCATTGAAAATTAAATCGAAAATTTAATTTAATAACTGGGTTCAAAAAGCTATTTTCTCCACACGATCGAATTAGGACCCAAAACCTTTTCCATTGCGTTCGGAATAGGGATTTAACATTATAAATGCCTAGCGACATGCATCGATATGAGGTCGAGATTTTAAACTACGTAAATTGAGACAAAATGTATTTAATTAATATATATACACACACACATCCTTGTCAACCACTGCCGAAATCCTTTCCCATCAGCCCCTATCCTATACTTGCGCAAACTTACCTAGCCGACGTAGGAAACGTACTTGAGATGCTTGCTTCCTTTCTTTTCCTTTAATCCGACATTTCCCTTTTCACTTCGTTTAAAATCACGTATACTCTCTTTTCCTTTCCTCCTTCCAAAATCAAATTCACGTTCCTCTTTTAAAATGGCCGAACAACTTTCGTTCGATTGAAACCATGTTCGAATCACGACGAGGCTCGAGGGAAAAGGAATCGTTGTTACAGTCATTTTCGAAGGGGAGCATCGCGTAGCGTGTCGCGATCAGTTGTATGGCAAAGCTAGGGTTTCGGTCGCAGTTCAAATTCGAAGCCGCGATGGTGAAATCTACTTAATTGGTTGCTCAATTTCAACCTGTAGGAAGGCAAATTAAGCTATGGTCGATCGTGTGACGTCAGGGGGAAAGTCGAGTGCTTTGTCGATGGGTGGCTGTGGATCCGATGTCGTGATCATGCGGCAGCGATTGCGGGAGAGAGCAACGTGGGCTCGTTTGGGTGTTGGTGGTTTGAAGGTGGTTGTGAGTGTACTATTCGATTTCGATTTGGGTTGCTCGCATGGATTGGAAGCATATAGCGCGTGACTGCAAAGTCGAGGTTGCAGGTTGTGGTCAACAGGGGAGGAGATTAGCAATGAGGTGGTTAGCATTCTGCAATTTATTTATTTTATCACTTTCAATTTTAATTTAATAGACTTGTATAATATAGGTGAAAGAAATTAAAAACGGAAACCTTTTTGTTAACCTGGAAATCAAATATATATATAGTAAAATACCGTTGTTGTTATTATTATAAAAAAAGGGTATGGAGATAGATTATTAATTTAAATTTTTAAATCAACTAGTCAATTTTAAAATAATGTATATTAGAAATTGATTTGTTTAATAAATTGATTTAATTTATTTAAGGCGCTAAAAAAACAATTTGTTTAAAGGAAAATATGTTATTTAAAAAGGAGTTAGCTTAAAGCTAATTATTAGTTAAATTAAAGAAATAAATTGTTGATTTATTCAAAGATTAATAAACCATATAAATGTTTATTCAAGGTCTAAAATGGAGAAGCAAGACGGAATGGAAATGGACTGCAAAATAAAAGAAAAGGTGAGATCTTCTCACTCAATTAAAATCTCCAGTTAATTTTGAATAGTTAGATTTAAAGTTGATTGACTTTATGCTTGAATGATTGATTTATAATAATTATTCACTGGATGATATTATATATATAGTAGTATGTAGTATATATATTGGAGTTGTTGATTTCCCGCATTATATAGCGGATGAGACCCTATGCGCCGCATAATAGCGGATGGTATTATATAAATCCCATATACCGCGATATTCCACCTCGAAGTGGAATTGGTATTTAATTGTTGTACTAGCATCTGTGCATGCAGGGAAACAGGTTGGAGGGATCCAACTGGATTCCTGAAACATTTGATTTTGTTTCATATGTGTGTGTTTATTTATTTATAATCTGTGTGTGATTACACTGTGATTGAAATCGTTGAAGGCTAAAATTTAGCCGAATATATTTTTGGTATCGTAAGATACCAGAAATAAATAAAATTTGAATTTTTTTAATTAAGTAGAAAATCTATAGTGAAATCCTATTGAATAAATTCCAAGAAAATAGGAAAAGATTTGATAAAGGAATTTATTTTTAAAGGCAATGAATTTGTAAATCAAATTAAAAAAAATTGATTTGGTGTTTTAGAATAAAAATTTGAAATAAATTTAGAAATTGATTTGGTTTTTTTATACGATTCTTGAAATCGATTTAAAAGTCATATATCAGTGGATATTTGGGAATTTATATTCGCAATGAGAATTTTATAAAAGAAAGGGAATTTTTTTAAAAATAAATAAATATTGTTTTATTTTTAAAGGTGTGAAAAGAAATTTACAGATTTGGAATGTAAATTAAAATAAATCGAGAAGCTTTATTAATTGATATAAATGAAAAGAGAATTCTTTCCTGGAAAGCCGAGTATATTTTAAAGTAGCTTTTGAAGTATAAATTAAAAGTTCTAGAATTGATTTGGAATAATATTGTTGGAAAAATTATTTTTGGGATTGTTTTAAACCTCTAAAGTATGGGTTTATTTAATTACTTATAGAAGGGATTATTTTGAAGATTAAAATTGATATTTGTTTAGAAAACGATTATTTAAATAATTATACCTTATCTACTAATTTTATTTTAAAAATTAGTTGGGACTTAAAATCTTATATGGGATAATCAGTATAATGTTTTCATAACTAATATTTTAAGTAAGTATTTAAGATGGTTTTACTTTAAATGTTCCAAGAATATTTTGGATAAGTGATTTAAATTATTTTAACTCACCAGATTTTCAGTGGAAGTGAATAATTTTTGGAAATGTATTCCGCGTAAGGAAAAGTGATCTGAAATTTGTTTCAAAGTATTGAAATGTGGAAAGTAATTGGAAATCTGTTTTCAAATGGTTGAAGTGTGAAATATATCTTGCGGAAATATTTTGAAAATAAATAATTTGGGAAATTTATTTAAATCCGGCAAATTGTTGTGGATGTTGATTGATAGTTAAATAACCGACTACCAATATTGGCCTTTTTATGGCATTTGAATTTCGATGCGATAGGGAGTCGGATTCCAAATGGATATTCAAAACCCACATCGAACCTTTATGATTGTGATGGATCTTTTATTTAAAAGATCAAAGTGGAAATTTGTTGTGATTTGTTTGAAATCTAAATGAACACTTATTTTAAAAATAAGCGCTCGCTATTCGAATGAGCCGGGAGAGGACCTTGTGTCATAAAACCCATTCCGAATAACGATACGACGAAATGGGATTGTATTTGAAGACGGTGTTGAAGACCGGGTATTTTCGAAAGCGAAAGGATTACTTGTCGAATGTCACTGCATCGGGTTGCTCCCGTATAGAGATATTATCACCTTTGTGATTGGGATTCCGGACGTGATTTGTGAATTCCGGATTTGCAAGGGCTTCTTTGAAGTGCCTTCGGTTCCGTTCGATCCCGGAATGGACTTGTATGGATGTGTGTCTGACATTACACTTTGAGATATAAAGTTGGTTTCTATCAAATACATTTCTGTTGGTGGCGGAGAATTTATTCTCTTAGCTTAACACCCTTCTCTGAGACGTACGAGCTCATAGGTTATGTAGTTGATTGTTACTAGTAATGCATTCCCAATTTGGTAACGGGACATACGAAGTGCTGCTGATCATTTGTTGATCAAAGCATGACTTTGTGAAAAGTGTAGCTTTGTGGACGAGACTTCGTCGGACCTCACACCCCGGAAATGGTCGAAACAGGAAAGATGCGATAAGGTTATGAGGGTTGCGCCGTTTAGGGAATGTCATTTTCTTCTGGAAAAAGATACTATCATGGTATGGATCCCAGATATTTTACCTATGTTATTGCCGCAAATTTATTATACTTTGTGGTTGTTGCTTTGTGGTTGAGCATCCTCGGATAAAGGTCCTAAAGGACCGGGGGATGGCATACTCGAGTAGTAGTTACCTAGTTACAGAGGTAACCCGGCCTTGTGTTGGTAGAGATCCGGGTAGGTTCTCGGGACGTCCCTCCGGAGGCGTACCCATGTGGCAGTAGGAAGTTCCTTAGCCTGATCATTTGTTGGAAAATCCAAAGAAACAATACGCACCTTGTACGGTTTTAGTTGTATAACCTGCCATTTACTTATGGTGGTCACCACAGTTTAGATGGTAGCTATAGTAGGCATAGTTCAGAATGTCTATGTTGGCTAAGATTAATATTATACTTTCGAAATGTTTTCTGTATTATGCACTAATAATAATATCGAAAGGATTTTGCGTATTAAACGTGTTTTACTATCATAAGGAGAAATCTCCTCCAATTCTGTGTTTGCATTGTGTGTGGAGGGAGGCCTTATGGTAGTTTCATTTTCCAAAAGCATAGCGGATTTCTTTTTATTTTCTTTGTGAAAATAACTATTTTTAAGATCTTACACCAGTCCCACGACTGACTCGGAGTTTATTGTTCCCTTTCTAAACTCTAGGTGCCCATAATTTTCCACACAGGCAGCCTAGAGTCAGGTTATCATTATTCTGGAGGGAAGTCGAAAAAGAGATGCTGTGGAGATCAGGAGCAAGCTGGATGGTGAGGCGTATCACTAGTATATGTTATATTCTTTTCCACTGTTTGTTGTTGTAACACTCTGATAATGTAATGTGATGTAATGTAACAACTGATATAGGTCTTTGTTTTAAAGATATTCATTTATATATTATATTTGTTCCGCTGCGAAATGTGAGTTTCTGTTATTGTTTCCGTTTCTTCTTCTTCTATCTTCTTTTTCTTAAACCCTAATGGTTCGGTTTTTCCGTCATTCGATTGTTCGGCATTCGATACAGTGGACGTATCGATGTCGATTTTCGAAAGTCGAAAAAATGGGACCGTTACAGAAAAACTTTCTTTTCTAACTCTGCACTCCCTGGGATTCCTTTACCTTACTCCTTTCAAGAAAAATAAGCATCTCCCCATGACTCAAGGCCATCTCCACAACAACATCACATGGATCCCTAATATGCGGTAATGTAGCCTTAGCAAGCTCAGGCTTCAAACCACGAATGAACTTTTCATTCCTCTTAATATTAGTATCAAAAGTAGCATGCCATTTCTCGCTAGCTCCTCAAACCTTGTCGCATAATCAAACACTGTCATATCCTCCTGCTCAAACTGAGAAAACCTTCTCATTAACTCCAACGGTAAATTATTCCACTAATACAGTGCTGCTTCTTGTTACTACCTAGAAGCGAGTCTCCTCTTCTTCTCATCACTGAGCCCTAAATTAGTGATAATCCTCTGACAGTGAATTAACCAATTCTCCACTTCAATTGCGTCTTTAATACCAATAAATGACTTTCCTTCCAACCGAGCATAACCTCTACTCAAAACAGCGTAGTTATCACTACCGGAACTTCTTGATTTCCTCCTACTAGTCTAGCAGCAACTCCCATTGCATCATGTTTACAAAGAACTAATACATCGCTCACATATCAACCTACGGGACTTCAGTACCCATATTTTCAGCTTGTGCCTGACCTGGGTTTCTCCTGATATTTTTTCTGGAATTTCCATTAGTTGTGGTTCTTTTCCACCAAGGTTAACTCTTCGACTTCTAGCATCCATCTCCACATTCAAGTCTTCATAAGATATAATAGAATTGCCTAAGAGAGATGGGAAAACAGAGATAAAGAGCATACCTATATATAGCAAATATAAGTATATTACTATATCGTTATCCCATACCCCAATCTTTTCTCTAATTCCTTAGGATTATGTTTCCAAAATAATTTTAAGTTTAAAGTTTCTCATAAACCGATGCTCTGAGACCAAGTTGTAATGTCCCCTATCTTGAGGCCTGAAGCTAAGCACTACAGATGCTACGTCATCTATAGTATTAACTTCTAGTGACAAGATAAGGTAATGCTAATGGTATCCATAATATCAGAAGCATGTCTTTAGAAGCTTTATTTGTCCATCTGCTAAAACATGTAAATCCTCAACTCTTAACCTACTCAAATCATAATTTGAGCACCTAGAGTTTAAGAGGGAAAACATAAACTTCGAATTAGACATAAGCCTGGTGTGAATAATACTATACATCTCGATTTACTGATATTAAGTGAGACCATACCGCTTAGCGGAATTGGTTTTCCCTCACTAATATCTCATTTCAAAACATATCTTTTGCAAATAGAAATCCCGCATCCCAACTGGTTAAAACAATAATAGCAATATCATGTATGCATACAAATTAGGTAATCAATGGACTATCTGCCTGAACATTATCGTTTTGTTCGGCTGATGTGCACGTAAATGTGCATATTTTAACCTAAATCATTGGTTAATTTGATTGATTAGAATTTTTAAAATCATCAATTCCCTACGGATCGACCCGTACGCACATACGTGCTACATTCGTACACCGTGCGCTTGCGGTTATTTTAATTTTGAAATTTTTCGACGGTTTTCTAATTTCATAGATTTTCCGTCGAATAATAAGTTTTTGGCGCCGTTGCCGGGGAATTGTCTTTGATTTTAAGTTTCTATTCTTCGAATTTTTTTGTTTGATTTTTGTGTGTTGATATTTTGTGTGTGTTTGCATTTAAAAAAAAAATTGCGTGTTTGTTTGATTTTTGTGTGCATTATATTTTGTGTGTGTTTGTTTTATTTTGTGTGTTCTTGCATTTTTTTTATAAAAAAAATCATATGTGTTTGTTGTTTTATTTTTATTTTCAATTTGTTGTGTGCATGTTCTAGTTTTCCATTTGCATTGTATTTCCTATTAAAAAAAAAGAGCATCCAAAATTTCACTCCAAAAATGAATTTTCTTTTTCTCATTTACAACTTTCTTTTTACTTTTACAATTTTACATTGATTAAAAAAATTCTGCTGTCCACCATCTTGCTCCTACATTTCTGCCATTAGAAAACTGTTGCACTGCTCTGCTTCAACCTCTGTTTCTCCAGTTCACCACCATCACAGCAGTGCTCTGCCATCTCCCCTTCTCTGTCCTCTCTCAATACCAGCTTCTGTATACAGTCATCATTCATTGCTCAATCTACAACCCATTTCATTCATCCACCTGCACAACAGTGTGCACATTGCATTCACTCCAACATTTCTTCTTCCATCATTCACCCTACTGCAGTGCATAAAACTGACTTACTGCCTAACAAGCCATTCAAACATCTGCTAACATCCACCCTACTTCACACTCAACTACCAGCATTCCAACCTTCAACCACTCCTCCATCAGAAACCATTTTACTGACCATAACATCACCATTGACACATCCCCTTTTTACTGCCATAGCAACTGTCTCTGTTCAATACCTCAATACATTTCAATATCACTTCTCGACCATTCCATATCACAGTATCACATACATTTCAATGCAGTTCACTTCTCCATGCAAACCACTTACTTCCTACTCACTTTCACAAGCACCACCACAAATCATCACCTTCACAACCCTTCACCACAAACTCTTTTTTCTGCCAGCACATATCAGTGCACGAACAACCCTTCACCACAACCCATCCACATACCAAAACTACACCATACCATCCCTCTCCACTGTCATCAAACAACAACCCTCTCTGTTACTCCCTCCAGAGCCACCACTGTTCCTACCCATACCATCAACTTCCTCCCCTCTGCCTATCATCACCATAAAAAAAAACTCACTGCAATTCCGTGACCACTGCCACTTCTCTGTTACCACCAGAGACCTTGAAACTGCTCGAAACACTGCAAATCGTCTCCACTACCAGAGCAGCAACTCCCCAATTTCAGCAACATAGCAGCAGATATACCTTCATCATCCAACTCATTCACTACTTCACACATACTTGTTGAAACCATTGACGTCCCCTACCACTTCTTTCCAACACAGTTAGCAACCATCGTCGACGACCTACCACAACTCCACCACAATACCAGAACACCACAAATTCACCGCCTCCCTCAATTCGCACTCACCAGCCTTCGCAAATCTCCATTGCAAACCGACTGCCACAATCCACCTCGGTAATTCAATCCAATCACCTTCGCTACCAAACAACCAAAAACACCGTCGTCGATCAGCTGAAAATACGCAGCGAACACCTCGAAACCCAAAATCCCGATTCTGATTTCATGGCCTAACGCCTACATCCAGTCGAACTCATCCAAACACAATCGAACTATAAACTTGAACCCAGCAAATCTCGATTATTGGAATTGGATTTGGAATTCTGTTTTGGGAAAGTCGATTTGGAATTTGATTTGGAATTTGCTTACTGGGTTGAGAAATTGTGATATTAGGGAAATTCGATTAGAAATTTGATTTCGATATTGTTTTTGTTTTGTAACTTTGAATGTTGTGAGATCTGAATATTGAGTGTGTTCTGTGCGTATTTTGTCTTACGTCGAGTTTATGGGCCGGTTTTTTTTCCCTTCTTTTGAGTTTCTTTTGTTAAGAGGTTCAAAGTTAAAAATCTTCTCTTAAAGAAAAAACAAAAACAAAAAAATATTCAAAAAAAGAAGCATTTCCCATTTGTTAAATAAATTCTTTTTCTTGATTTTCTTTTGTAAAAACTTTTCTTTCCTTTTCTTGTGTAAATTTGTATTTCCTTTTCTCTTTCTTTTTTTAAAATAAAATCAACTATACCAAAAAAAAGAGACAAGTTGTTTTCAATTGAGTTTAATTTGTTTTGTTTTTAATTTATTTTAGTTTCTTCATTGATATATAAAAACTGTATATACATCTTGTTTTAATTTTCAGGTTGTAGAAGTAGAAAATCGCAAGGAGAAAAATAGCTTGTTGAAGGCTGCCGCTCTGTTTGCCAAATAAATTGCTTGCTAAAAAAATTGCTGCTTTCATCTCTACTTTTATTTGAATTGCTTTTTTGATTGCTTGCATATAAAAAAATTCAGAAAAAAAACAAAAACAAAATCCACGTAGTTGCATTGTTAATACAAATTTAATTTCTGCTTTGCATTTCATACTAGATTTTGATTAATAATAACGGTTAAACGTCATTAACACTTAATTATATATTGACAATTTGTCTTATTTGAACAATTTAAATTCTTGGTGTCTAGGCTATGGCAGAGCAATAACCATTTATAAATATTACGGTGATTCGTAAATATTATATTGGTAGTTTCTCTAAAGGTACTTAAACCTTCGGCTGCATTGCTACGGTGATTCGTGGTGCACCGATAAATCCTGTCTGTTACCTGGCTGAGAACTATCTTGTTTATCTAAGACAATGTGTGATTATACAATTTTGGGTTAACTTAGGATAAATAATTTGTAATTAGACCCTTTCATTCATTTAGTTGCATTAGTTCATGCATATTCAAAAAAAACTTCAAAAATCAAAAATTAAAAAAAATTTGTAAATAATCCTTTTCCTTTGAAATTTCAAAAATCCAAAAAAAAATAGAAAAACCAAAATTCAAAAAAAAATATTAAACCTTTTCAAAAACAAAGAAAAAATTTGAAAAAAACAAAAACAAAATCAATTTCCTTTTGAAAAATAAATTTTATTCGTAAATATTTTTCCTTTATAAAAAAACAGAAAAAAATCTTGAAAATGTCTGGATTTTCATATTCGCATAAATTTTACGATAGTTGTGAAAATCAATGTTTGCGCCAAAATTGGTCACAAATCCCAAATATCGTGAAAGCACCAAAGTATGAATATCAATCAGCAATATTAATCACAGATCTAAGTAAACAGCGAGCAACAATTCAGAAAATGATGAACAGAGATACAAGATTTATAGTGGTTCGGCTATCTCCGGCCTACGTCCACTTCAAAGTTTTATCCTTTATTGATTATCCTTTCTGGTTACAGATGATTACAGCAGTAGCAATGGAGAATTTCGAGTACAATAGTTGTATTGAAGTGTAGAAATGAATCCGGCAGAGTCTGGACATCCAATCGCCTAAAAAGTACTTTTTCTGTAGGCTTCAGGAGACTATTTATAGGCGTAGGAGGCTGAGATCGCGCTCAAACTTCGGGAGACTTCTTCTGGCACGTGAGTGGGCCCACGCGACCGACCCCACCAAGTTTCGACTCGATCAGTGGTCGATACGAATTGATTTCGTATCCATCAAGAATTGATCCAATCGGGATGAAACTTGGCAGGAACATTCTTTACCTTGTATGCAAGCTGCTATGAAAATTTCGTTGCATTTGGATCATCGGTTTAGGAGATATGATCGGTTCATTTTTGTGCTCTTCGAAGACTGTCCAGTTCGTATCCATTGCTTCATATCCCTCCGCTTCGCATCGATCAGAAGCATGTGCTTGCTTGTGACATGGCGTGAGTTTCCTGGACCGATCCATCTTGTGCGCCGAGTTGAATGCTTCTTTCCTGGATTCGTGGATCTTCTTTGTTCGCATTCACATTTTATGCTTGTTCATATTCATAACATCATATATTCGCACCCATCAATTTGTGTCCTCCTTCGTATTGACTCCAGGAGTACATTTCGTACCGCTTCCATATGCGCTGATCGATACGAAATGAGCATGGGGGGATCGATACGAAGTGGTCATGAAAATGGACACGAATCTCATCCTTGGGATGGATACGAGCGAGACCTTACCTAATGCATACGAACAAGGCTTTACCT
Organism: Allium cepa; assembly: GCA_030765085.1. Lineage (NCBI taxonomy): Eukaryota > Viridiplantae > Streptophyta > Magnoliopsida > Asparagales > Amaryllidaceae > Allium > Allium cepa. Next base: position 613,572,249 of record CM060934.1, read on the forward strand.
GATGGATACGAACAAGGCTTTACCTGATGGATACGAATAAGGCTTTACCTGATGGATGCGAAACCATTAAGTCGAGTCCATGCTGATCGATACGAACGATATCGATTCAAAGTCCACCACTATGCTCTGTCTGTGATCGATACGAACAGTATCGACACGAAATGCCAACATCCGATCGATGCGAAATGCATCGATACGAAAATACCACCGCACGCTTGCTTACCAATCTGAGTCTACTGCTATCGAGTCGAAATCCTTCTGGCCTTCTTATCCGATCGATACGAAATCATCGAGTCGAGTCCACACTGATTGATACGAATGAGACGCCGCTCCATGGATACAAACTGCCGGGTATGCATGAATCATCTCTTTCCATTCTGACTGATACGAATGTCATCGATTCGAACCAGAACCTAATCGATGCGAACTTCACCGAGTCGAACCTGTGCTGATCGATACGAGCGATATCGATTCGAACCACTATATGATGATCGATGCGAAATGCATCGATACAAACCGTGCCTTGCGCACCTTAATCCATTCATATCTTATGCATATGACCTCTGATTGACCTAAATTTTGAAATGTAGCCTTCCCTAGTCCTCATCATCATCTCCAATCGATTCTGCCCTGATCGGAGCTCGGCCAAATTTTAACGACATCGATTGCAGCCTTGCTTCCAATCGATTTCCAATCCTGATATCCATCGTTCCTTGCCAATTCGTTGATGTTCCAGCTTTGACCAAAAGGTGGGATAACATTTGCCCCCCAAAACATGCCTTGTGATAAGAAGGCGTGTTTTGAATAGTTCCGAATCCGATATCCGAAGTCCATAGCCATATCGTTTGAGTGTATCATCCTTGACCATTCAAAGTCGATGCCCAATTCCAAATCCAATAACCAAAGCCTTATCCAATTCCATATCCATCCGAACTCGACAACCGAGTCCTAATTCATCCTTATCCAATAGCCGATAACCGAATCCAGGACCTCTCCGGGTCGATATCCAAATCCATAACCTCTCCGGGTTATTGCCAAGCGCAATCCACACCTGAGGACCGTGGTCCAGTGTCCCTGGACGTTGAGCTAACCTCTATGGGTTCTGGCAAAGCGTAATCCACACTTGACGACCGTGGTCCAGTGTCCCTGGATGTTGTACAATGCCATGGCTTAAGTCCTAAGCCGAATCTTGGTCTCTCTGGACCCTTGTTGAGCATAGTCCTTACTCAACGACCTGAAACAATAATCGATAATATGAGGCCTAAGTTCTAGGCCGAATCCTGGTCACTCCGGACCCTTTCTGAGCATAGTCCATACTCAGCGGCCTGAAAATAACAATTGATAATACAGGACCTAAGTCCTAGGCCGAATCCTGGTCTCTCCGGACCCTTGTCGAGCATAGTCCATACTCGACGACCTGAATGAGTCAATTTACCATGTTCAGGCAAAGCAGCTCACCCTTGGCCAGGCATAATCCATGCCCGACGACCGTTTATCGAAAACCAGACAAAAACCCAGTCAAAATCCAATCCAAAATCCAAACCAAACCAAAAAATCAGAAATCCAAACCAGCATCCAAAACCGAAAACAATCATCCAAAGGAAAATCCAAATCAGAAAGCAAACAAAACTAGGAGTTCAATCCAAGCTCCAAAACCAAACCAGAAAAATCAGTGTCCAATCCGAAAGCAAAAGACAAATTTCACAAACCATAGCATCGCGGTTTATCATCATTCAAAGCATGCCTAGGGGCTATCTCCGTCCCCATACATGTGTAAATGACTTTGCCGTTTGCCAGTAGCTTGTTACTTATTTCATATTATCCCGGCCAATTGATAACCAATCGACCATCATTCCTGGGCCTCACATCATCATGCGGTGAGGCAGGCAGTGGTGCTTCTGCTCCACCTCTGCATTCCGTGTCCCAACATACTGCCTCAATTGTCCATTCCTTACATGTTCCTCAATTATGTCCTTTAAGCGCCTGCAGCTGTTGGTATCATGTCCATCCAAATCATGGAAGAGACAGTACCTTCCTGATGCCCTCTCCCGTTCTGATGGTTCTCTCCTAGCTGGCTTCCGGTAAGGAAGGCGATTCCGAGTTTCCATGTATATCTGCTCCAATGTCTCATTTAATCCTATATATGTGGAAAACTTTGGATCCTTCCATCGCTTTCTGGCTTTTCCTAGATCGTCATACGGCTTCCTCTTTCCTTTATCCTTATCCGAGCCTCCATTGGATGGTCCTCCACACTCGGTCGTATTCACCTTCTTTAACTTTAAATCCATACGAGCGTCTTCTTGTCGAAGGAATCTTTCGGCTTCGTGGAAGAATTCCCCAAGATCCAGTGGTGGGTCTCGTATTAAAGATACCTTAAAATCCGAGTCCTCTCTGACTCCCGATACCGCCATCAAAACCATCGATGGATCCGGCCGATCCATCGAAGTAACCGCCGCATTGAATCGAGTTAGAAAAGCTCTAAGCGACTCATCCGTCCTTTGCTTTACCGACGTTAATGTCATTACGTTCTTTGGTCTCTTGATATGAACCCAAAACTGCCCCAAAAACCTATCCACCAATTCCCTCCAGGTTCTGATAGATCCTTCTTCTAGCTGCTTAAACCACATGGCAGCCAAGTCCGTCAAGTATAAAGGGAAACATCGGGCCATCACTTCCTTCGATGCCTCCAGCACTTCCATGTGTCTGGTGTATCTCATCAAGTGATCAGTTGGGTCCGCCTTGCCATCATATACTTCCACGCTAGGTAACTTAAACTTAGGTGGATTCTGAGCTATCCTTATTTCCTGAGCGAACGGACTCCTATTCACTCCATCTAAGTCTCTATCGGTCAAGCCTCCACGCATGGTTTTTCTAATGATCTCCACTAATCTAGTATTGTCTGTCTTGGGTTGCCCCCGTGCCCCCGAGGGAACTCCGGCACATATTCTTCATGTGGCTCAGCAACGTTGGCTCTAGCCTGTTGAACTCCTTCCAAAGGTCCTCCTGCATTGGATCCTGTGGGCCTACCCCCTAGCCCTCGTTGATTGCTTTCCGGTTCTGTATACCGTCCTCCATTGGGTTCCGCAGCCCTAGTTTCTTGTCCTACACTTGTAGTCGCCGTAGTTGGTCCAAGGTTTTGCATTCCTACAGCTCTCATTTGTTTGAAGAAAGTCTGCATCATTTCCTGTTGACTTTTCAACAATCTCTCCTGCAATGAGTTTGCCATAGCCTCCATTTCATCCCTGGTTATGTAAATGGAAGTCTGTCTTTCTCCAGCTCCGGAGGATGCTTCTTGACTTCCCTCCGGTTGGCTTCTCTCAGCTCTTTGTCTCCTGCTTGCCTGACGAGTCATTGTCTTTCAAATCTGAACTCTTCACTCTTTTCAAATCCAAACTCCAATCTGATGTAGAAGGTGCTAGTCCTTCTCAGTGAAAGCACCAAAGAGTTTGCGTCAAAATTGGTCACAAACCCCAAATATCGTGAAAGCACCAAAGTATGAATATCAATCGGCAATATTAATCACAGATCTAAGTAAACAGCGAGCAACAACTCAGAAATAATGGACAGAGACACAAGATTTATAGTGGTTCGGCTATCTCCAGCCTACGTCCACTTCAAAGTTTTATACTTTATTGATTATCCTTGCTGGTGACAGATGATTACAGCAGTAGCAATGGAGAATTTCGAGTACAATAGTTGTATTGAAGTGTAGAAATGAATCCGGCAGAGTCTGGACGTCCAATCGCCCAAAAAGAACTTTTTCTGTTGGCTTCAGGAGGCTATTTATAGGCGTAGGAGGCTGAGATCGCGCTCAAACTTCGGGAGACTTCTTCTGGCACGTGAGTGGGTCCATGCGACCGACCTCACCAAGTTTGGACTCGATCTGTGATCGATACAAATTGATTTCGTATCCATCAAGAATTGATCCAATCGGGATGAAACTTGGCAGGAACATTCTTTACCTTGTATGCAAGCTGCTATGGAAATTTCGTTGCATTTGGATCATCAGTTTAGGAGATATGATCGATTCATTCTTGTTCTCTTCGAAGGTTGTCCGGTTCGTATCCATTGCTTCGTATCCCTCCGCTTCGCATCGATTAGAAGCACGTGCATACTTGTGACGTGGCGCAAGTTTCCTGGATCGATCCATCTTGTGCGCCAAGTTGAATGCTTCTTTCCTGGATTCGTGGATCTCCTTTGTTCGCATCCGCATTTTATGCTTGTTCATATTCATAACATCGTATGTTCGCACCCATCAATTCATGTCCTCCTTCGTATCGACTCCAAGAGTACATTTCGTACCGCTTCCATATGCGCTGATCGATACAAAATGAGCATGGGGGGATCAATACGAAGTGGTCATGAAAATGGACACGAATCTCATCCTTGGGATGGATACGAGCGAGACCTTACATAATGGATACGAACAAGGCTTTACCTGATGGACACGAGTAAGGCTTTACCCGATGGATACGAACAAGGCTTTACCTGATGGATATGAACAAGGCTTTACCTGATGGATGCGAAACCATTGAGTCGAGTCCATGCTGATCGATACAAACGATATCGATTCGAAGTCCACCACTATGCTCTGTCTGTAATCGATACGAACAGTATCGACACGAAATGCCAACATCCGATCGATGCGAAATGCATCGATACGAAAATACCACCGCACGCTTGCTTACCAATCTGAGTCTACTGCTATTGAGTCGAAATCCTTCTGGCCTTCTTATCCGATCGATATGAAATCATCGAGTCGAGTCCACACTGATTGATACGAATGAGACGCTGCTCCATGGATACGAACCGCCGGGCATGCGTGAACCATCTCTTTCCATCCTGACCGATACGAATGTCATCGAGTCGAACTAGAACCTAATCGATGCGAACTTCACCGAGTTGAACCTGTGCCGATCGATACGAGTGGTATCGATTCGAACCACTATATGATGATCGATGCGAAATGCATCGATACGAACCGTGCCTTTCGCACCTTAATCCATCCATATCTTATGCATACGACCTCCGATCGACCTAAAATTTGAAATGTAGCCTTCCCTAGTCCTGATCATCATCTCCAATCGATTCTGCCCTGATCGGAGCTCGGCCAAATTTTAACGACATCGATTGCAGCCTTGCTTCCAACCGATTTCCAATCCTGATATCCATCGTTCCTTGCCAATTCGTTGATATTCCAGCTTTGACCAAAAGGCGGGATAACAATCAATATAATCGATATAATTTCACTCAAAATTTGCATGAATATTTTAACACGGACTATTGTTTAAACGATTAAAATTTCGAACCACAAAATTTTCAAAATAACGAGCACTCCTCAAATCTTGAAAATAGCATTTCGTCTTTACTTGAAATCTCTACACAACAAAATCAAATGATAAATGATTTTTGTAATTCGCGTTTCTATGATAACTCGAGTCAAAATTTTCAAGGATTTCAAAATTCGAATTCACTTCAAAATTCAAATAATTTCGAGTGTAACCCATGCAAATTCAATTTCGAGTTTCAAGATGAATTTCAAAATCAAGACGAAAATGTGAACCAATTTTCAAACAATTTTGGTAATGGGAATAGTCTCATTAATGATACGATTGAAAACTTTGGTTATCAACAAATTCAAAATGAAAATTTTCAAATTAATAACCATGAATTTGATTTTGTTGACCAAATGGAAAAAGATAACGGGGATTTATTACTTGAAAAATACAAAACTTTTCGTGAAAATCATAATCAAATCTCAACTTGCGAAGAATCAAATAATAATCTACCGTTTATCGAAAATGACAATTATTGTTCTCAACGAGTCCAAATCGAAAATTTTCAAGTTAATGATTACAAATTTGACTTTGTTGAGCAAATGAATGAAATTTACGATGATCACACAAATTTGTTGTTTGAAACATATATGAAACAACGTGATAAACAAAATCAAATCTCAACATGTGACGAGTTAAATGATACTCCATCTTTTACCTAAAGCAATGATTTTCAAACAACAACTTTTGAAACTGAAAATAATAATCTTAATGAAGTTGTTGAAAACACGGTAATTGAGTTCGATTTCAATTCTTTTGAGGGTGTGGAACCAAATGTAAAATTCGATCTTTCTTTTCTCGATTTAGAAAATTTGAATACAACAACTTTGGATTATGAACTTGAGACATGTAATAAAGTTGTTGATAATCCAATAAAGGAAGACGAATTTAATGAACACGAATTTTATGGAATTTCCGAAGACGAGTTGTTAAATTTCGAAGGGGTAGATTTAGATCACCATTTTGATTTTGAAATCAATAATTTTGAAGAAGTTTTCAATGACAAATTTGAATTTCAATTTGGTGAAAATAAACTTGAATTTCAGCTAATTATTTTATCGACCTCAAAAATCATCGAAAACAAAACAACTCGTATAATTTTCAATAAAACAGCATTAGTTTTTCCAAATCAACATTCAACTTCGAAATCTTTTACGGTTTGGTTTTCTACGCTTGAGCTGTGTCTTACATACTTGGTAAGACAAATGAATCGGTTCTTGGAAGACCGGTTCATTTACTCTTTAACGGCATACTTTCTGATGACTTGTAAATAATCATCTTTTCATTTTTATTTAAATAAAGATTATGTTTTTATATTTTCTCCTTCCACTTGGGTGACTGTGGGGACATAGTCAAAATCAAGTGTGGTGGGAGATTCATCTTCCATTTTTTTTCATGGATTATTTTTGCTTTAAAATCTCAAAAAAAAAATTATAAAAAAATCCCAAAAACAAATTTTCTTTTGATCTATTTTTAAAAGAAACACTATAAGATAAATATATGGTTTTGGTTTATTAATTTGAAATTTTTGAAAATTTATTTGTCTTAACAAAAAAAATAAAGTTTGATTACAAATAATAATGGTTTAACTAGTATATAGGAATATTCATACGTGTCAATTATGAAGTACATTTTAATTGAAAATCTTTGTTTTAAAAAGTGGTTGATTTAAAGTAAAGGATATAACATTTTTTTTGTCTTCTAAGTTAAATGGTGCTAAGATGATTTTGCAAAACTCTCTCTCAAAAAATATAAAAATAATAATAATAACATCCAAGTATTCGCTCTCATTTAAAAGTCCTCACGGTTATGCATGGGTGAATTACTTGAAATCTTTGATTATGTGCTTTCATACTCAATTAAAAGTCTTCACGGTTATGCATGTATGGAACACGTGTAAAAAACAGACTTAATAAAAACCACCTACGGTCGATAGGTGTATGCACGAAAGTGTGTGCACTCACCATGCTCTGTACTCCCCTCACATAAGCCCTAAAGGCAGTGCATGGGTGGTATATCTTGCCTCAGTTTACCTGAGCTAGGTGTGTAATTTTTCTTGCAAATAACGAGAGAGCAAGCAATTGAAATTCCAGCACTATTTTTACTTATTTGATTTAATTTGTTATTGAAAAGAAATGAAAATACCACTTTGATAAACTTTGATAATCAACTAATGATCCATTTCATAGTTACACCATGTTATTAACCAAAACAACGAGTTAAACTATAGTCTATTTGTTATGATAACTTCGTTTCTATTGGAAATATTGACGAATAAATAACTTAAATTTCAAGATAATGACCAAAACCTATATTTAACTTATTCGTGTCAATTTAAAAATAAATCCTTCATTTGTAAATATTTTAAAAAACTTGCATTCATCTCTTTGTAAATAAATCTTGCATTTTGTAAATATTTTCATCCTGCATTTGGATTTTATGGGTAGTATCCGCTGAAAACCCTCACGAGACAACACTCGTCCTACTGGGGACACCCAGAGGTTTAACGGCTTGTTGCACACGCTCAATGCAATCGTGCTCCCTATGAAAACGGATTTATCTTAGTTTTAGTTTATTCGAGGATGAATGAAAAGATAAGTGTGGGGATATTTGATGTGCACGTAAATGTGCATATTTTTACCACCATATTTATTATATTTAAATTAAATAAATGATCATATTGGGTATTTTAACATGTTTTAACGAAATCCATATTAATTTCAAATTGTCACATATCCATCTTCATATAAGGGCAAAACGGTCATTTGTGTGCATATATTTCTTTGAGAAAAATTACTTGGAAATTTATATATTTTTGTAGGAATGTAATCTCAAATATGAGTGGTTTCATGAGGATACATGCATGCAAAACATGAATATAAAGGAATGAAGATGGAAATAATTCAAAGTGAAGATCATGGAGGACCCTACCTACCTACCACACTAATGTACAAATTAGAGGCTAATGCACATGCTTATGGAGTTTATGGCTCCATGTACACTTAAATGATGATTAGTAGAAGCTAATGATTACTTGGCCTCCACACTTTCTCAAGGGTATTTTGGGCATTCCTCAAATTATGGATTAGGGTTTCATGCTTGTATAAATAACCTCTTATGTTTCATATTGTGATAACCCGGATTCTCAGATATCCGTTAAATGGAAATTAATAGAATTTAAATTATTAAACAATGATCTATAGAAAAAAAATATATATAATGATTGTTTATTTAAATGTAATATATATATTTGGGTTGATTTTAATTTGAATATTAAATTGGAATTGAAATTGAATAGGAAATTCAAAGGATAAATATCTTTAAATAAGTTGGATTTATATATACATATATATGATTTTTATTAGTTTATAATTTGTTTTATATTATTCTCTTTAAAAAGATTTTAATTTCTAAAGAAGGTATTTACTAAACAGAAAATTTAATATAAAAGTTTTAAGAAAACATTTAAAAATACATAAAGGATATATATAAAAATACTATATTGTATAACTAGTTATAAGTGTATAATTGAATTTTTATATCATTTACTTTTTAAAAAAATTAATACATAAACCATATTAGGTACATTATGATTGCAAATGTAAATAATTTACAAGACCATAATGCCAAGTTTAAATTTTATTGATACAAGTGTTAGTTGATATATTTTGGAAATGCAAGTGGCTACCTCATTTCTTTAGGATTTTGATAAAATAAAATAAAAATGAAAAGAAACCAGGATATTTTGACTATAAGAACTTCATTCTTCATCTCCATCTTTGAAAAATAAAAAAATAAAAAAGAAAGAAAGAAAGGGAACTAGGAAATCAAAATCTCTAAACAACCTCTACCCGAATCAAGCTAAATCATCTTAACTTAAAGCTTCAGATTTAACTTGGTAATCAAAGCAAATGTCAGCATCAAGTTTCATAACTAAGTTCAAGATTAAATTCAAATTCCAGAACAGTTTTTCTGGGTTCAGGCCTCTATCCTCTGTTTCTGTGTACAGGTGAGTGAATTTCTTTTTTATTTTATTTTATTAAAACTTAAGTAACCTATGAATTACTGTGTGATGATTGCTTTGCATGTATGTGTATGTGAAAGTATTGTGAATTTTTTTTTCAAAAAAAAAGTATACTATCTGTTGTTTTTTTTTTAAATCCTTGAACTTAGTTCAACCCTCTGCCTTTAATCTGTAAAACCTGAATTCATATGTAGATTCGATGCATGTAACATATGGTTAAATTAAATCTGTGATATATGTTTGAAATAAGATTGCATGATGATTTTATGATCCTAAATCATGTTTATGGTATGTGGGTGGTGTGTAAATGTCTGGACATGATATGCTTCTCTGATTTAAGTTTTAGAGATGTAAACTTAGATTACAAATTTATATTTTTCACACTGAAATCTTTAGGCTGAGGTAATTAAACAAAGATTGTTTGTTTAAAAACTAAACTAAGTTTTAAAAATATTTTCAAGAATAATAAATGTAAATATTTTCTGGAAGAATGAAAAAGAACAGAGAAGCATAAGTATTTGTTAAAATCAAATACAATGATCTTCTAAATTATGTATATAATTCGAATTCCATTTCCAAATTAAGATTTTTAAAATTAAAATCTGGATTTTTAATATTGATTTGGATGGGCAATTCAAGGATGTCTGGGAAATGGTTATCGAGAGTTTCTTGGTGATCAAAAGAGTTTGGATTATTGGGGTTCCTTCTGGAGCTAGCTGAATGAGTGGGGTGTTCGGCAAAAATGGTTGGTGGGTGGATGGCCATCGTGGCGGCGGCGGTTGGTTGTAGAAGTTTAAAACCCTAGTTTTGGTCGATCATACATTAATGGATGCTGCGTCGTTTCTAAAGCATCAAGTTGCTTGGAAATTGAAAGGTAGTTGCGTGGATGAATCATGGAGTTATGGCCGGAGTTTGGAAGGCACTGGTGGTAGGAGGTGCGAGATCGAGGTGGATTTGGTCATGGATTCAAGTTCCAGTTTTCAACTGGATGGTTCAATTTTCGATCTACAGCTTGGGCTTGTGTTTTGAGAATGGGGTTTGGTTGCCGCAGCGACGAGTGACGTGCCAAGGAGTTCGCCGATGGTTGGAATGGCTTCTGGTGACGGTGCATGTGCACGCGTGTGCCACCTGAGTCTGAAAGCGTTTGAGTTTAAAGTGATCAGGGGAAACTCGAGTTCTCTCTCGCGTAGGGCCTTGTGGAACTCGAAGTAAATGTGGGAGGTGAGGGCCTCATGTATTACTCTGGAATTTTGGAGAGGTAGCTCGGGTTTTAAATGACCCACTTTCCTACCCTAAATTTTTTTTAGTGTCATATTGTGGTCATCTACTCAAGAGAGTGTCATCTCTAACTTTTCCTCTATCCAGGATCTTTAGCGAATATAAAAATATTGTTGTTCTCCAAATTATCTTAAGCTCTCATATGTGAAAATATATAAATAATGCTTTGAGTTTTTAAATCAGAGTAGAGAAGTTTTGGAAGCAAAAAGAAAAGATAAATTCTAATTGGAAATCATTATATGATTCCCACATAGCAAAATAATTTCCAAAATAAGTTTTTCAGTCATATACAATTTTTGCCGAGCTCTTGATATCATCTTTTCTGGTCTTAGCATTTATTTGTATTTTCATGATTTTATTTCTGTCCTGTACAAGTGTGGGTGCATGTTTTCTGTGCATATGTGTTTGAATAATTTCAAGTACTCTGTTTTTTTTTCTACACAAATAACTTAGCTTCCTTGATAATTTAATTGTTCATCTCTTATGCAAATTAAGTTATAAGGTACTGAAAGGTGGTCAAACCCAGGCTTAGTGGAAATGGTCAAATTAGCCTTATTTCCTTTTACCACCATTCTCAAGCAAAATATATGTAATTCTGGGTTCCTTTAAGTGCCTCAAAGCTAGTGTTTACCATGCTTTTATATCATCTTTTAAACATAAGCTTCTCATAACAGTTACTAGATCATTCTTTTAATTTGAATATACTTGTCATTTCAGATTTTTCCAGTACTACACATTTTTGTTAAGTATTCTGGAAGTTAAGGAAAGAAACTACATTCCACAATAAAACATATTCAAAAGCAACTCATGAAATTTTAACTGAACTACACCATTTAGTTCAATACTTACAGAACAGAAAATAGCACTACATAAGTTTCTTTTCAAACAACTTAACTAATCATGTCATAACATAAATTCAACTTAAACTTCTATTTTAATATCAGTTAATCTGAAACTATTGCATCCAATTCCTTAAGCAGCTATCTCATCCAAAGCTTGATCAGAGAAAAACCTATTTGCCTGCACAATCACCATGAACTGCCTCATATAAATATGAGACACCCAATGGTGTATAAACACACATGGGTCAGACTAATGTCTGGTATGAGTACCCTACCTGAAAGCACATACCTATCTTAATTTCATTATATTTAAGTACTTTATATGAATAAGGAAACCAAAATCATCACTGTGCATAATTCTATAAAGCATGTACACTCATGTCAGTGCAAAACTGATCATGTATGGTTTAAGCAATTTAATTCAGAGAAAAATAATCATAAAACTCAACAATAAACATCATAGCCTTTCAATCATCAAGTCCCTTCTTCAAATTATTTTTTTTTCCCTAGCCATCAGGGTTTCACCCATGCCCCACTTGACCCTATTTTTTTCTATCCATTACCAAATGTCAGTTCAAGGTCTTTAGCTACTTTCTCATATTATAACACACATTGCCTGGGACAAATCTCTGTTAACCCAGCACACTCAGGCCCCTGGGTATAAACATACCATGTGTGAGCTTGCAATATTCCCCTTGCCAAGCCTTCTTTTGTAGCCCTAAGATCCATAGTCCTTAGTTAAATTACTTAGTGTTATTTCCCCTTTTTCATAACTGTGCTAATCTCTTTTGCAGGACATATTTTCAATCAGAGGAAAAATAAACATTTCACCCAATCATACATTCATTCAGAGATGTATAAATCATGTTCTCAGAAACAATTATCTAATCATGCAAATGGATGTGGTCACTTATCAGGTTATTTTTGCCTAGGGGTTCTAGTAGATCAGATCATAAACATATGGTCCTATTTAGTTTTTCTGGTTACCCCTTTTTTTTCTTTTTACCTCTAGTTCAATCAGATCTTCATTAATTTCTAGATCTGGCTAAACCACAAGTATGATCTATAATTTGGGAGATTCATAAAATCATAGAAGCTCAGCACATGTATCACATTGCACTTCTATATATTTTTCAATTTAATACGAGGAATAAGCAACAACACAATGTTACTGCCCCATATTTCTTTTTATTTCTGACCATATATTTACCACCAAAAATCCTGGAATTTAAATGAGCATTTTGAAGGAAGGAACCCATAAAAACAATCACTTCTTTTCAAGGTTAATCCATAGTCAGATAGTCATTTTAAAACATGAAGCACAAGACCCTTTTTCTTTGAATAAATCACTATGCAGAGTTTTGTACTTACATAAACCATTCATATACCAAAAGCATCAAATCATAAAATGAACACAGCTTGCAAAATAAAACATAAAATCAATTAGGCTGCCTCAATATTTAGGACTTAATGCCAAGCTTTTCAGTGAGGTTACTCACATTAATTATTTTTCCTAAGCCTTCCACTTCCTCTTATCTCTAATATCCAGTACTCCACATTTTCCTCTAGCTTCTGTTTTTATATATTATTATTTTTCCTTTTATGAGGCAGAACCATGCAAAACCTCACTGCACCAGGTTTTCTTACATAAACTCTGGCTGCTTCTAGGGTTTAAGGAGATTACCCAATGTCAATTTTACCCCCATGATATGATCTGCCTTTAGTCTTAATTCAAATGAAAGAAAAAGAAAAGGTATGTGGTCCTCATTATATTTTCAGAAAATAAAACTTATTCTTTTAATCCTACCCCGGGTCATGTTATATGCATGACTAAATTTTTCTAAGCAATAGAATTACTAAAATGGATAAAGTATTTTTATTCATGGGTTCATACCATTTTTCTCTGCCTACAATGCCTGACTGTACCTATACATTTCATATGTATACTTAAGTCTTTATTTTCTTTCATTTAAATATATTTAAATGTCTAGTATTTTCTGCCTGAATTTATTATTTTCTGCCTACATGTTTGATTTCCTTTTTGCTAACTTATTAAAGACATAATCATGCCTTCCACACAATATATATTCCTTAATTATTTTTCCCTAATTTATACATTGATTTCTGACTATTTTCATTATGCAGAGAAGTATGTGTATGTGTGTGCACTATCTTATGTACACATCCATATTCAAACAATACACTTGCAACAGTTTATTTTTCTATGCAAAATTTTGAACAACCATGAACTAATTTAAATCATAAAACCTATTTATAAAATCAGGGTTATCACATATACCCCTCCTTTTAGGAATTGTGACCCACAATTCTTTCATACTTAATTCAAATATCATCAATCCAGAAAAACAATCATCTTCTTAACCAATCACTTAATCAAACTCTATGTATATCAAGATAAAAATTCATAATGCATAATCAATCAAAACATTCATCAAAATATTTATATTTTACCTTTTGTTTAACCAAACAGTTGTGGATAATCATTTTTGATTTTATCTTCCACCTCCCATGTGCAATCATTTGGGTCAAGACTCCATTGCACTTTCACTAATTTTATTTCTTTGTTTCTCAATTTCTTGATCTCTCTAGCCACTATGCCTACTGGCTCTTTTTCATACACCATTCTGGGATCAATCTGTACTTCCTCAGGAGATTTTAGAATTGTTTCTTTATCATGAACCCATCTCCTTAACTGAGATATATGAAAAACATCATGCATTTCTCTCATTTCCTTTGGCAGCTCTAACTTATAGGCTACATTTCCAATTCTTTCTAGAATTTTATATGGCCCTATATATCTTGGAATCAACTTTCCTTGTTTCCCAAGTCTCAAAATCTTCTTCATGGGTGATATTTTAATAAATACATAATCCCCAACATCATACTGCACTGCTCTTCTCTTCTGATCAACATATTTCTTTTGCCTGTCTTGGGAAGAGGCAATTCTTCTCCTAATCAAAGCTATCTTTTCAGAAGTCTCTTTTACATTTTCTGGTCCTAAGACCACCTTCTCCCCAGATTCAATCCAACTTAAGGGTGATAAACATGACCTACCATAGAGTGCTTCAAAGGGTGCAATGCCTATGCTGCTGTGATAGCTATTGTTTTATGCAAATTCTGCTAAAAATATGTGATCTTCCCAGCTTCCTCCCCAATCCAATATACATGCCCTCAATATGTCTTCAAGCAATTTATTCACAATTTCTGTTTGACCATCTGATTGTGGGTGATATGCTGTGCTCAAGCATAAATCAGTCCCCATTGCTTTGTGAAAACTTTGTCAAAATTTTGAAGTGAAGATGGTATCTCTATCACTCACTATGGTTTTTGGTATTCCATGCAATCTAACTACTTCTTTAATAAATAATTGAGCTAATGTGCATGCATTCCTTTCTGATTTTATAGGTATGAAATGAGCTGATTTGGTTAGCCTATCAACTACAACCCAAATACTATCATTTCCCCTCCTAGTTTTAGGCAAACCATCAATGAAATCCATTGATATATCTTCCCATTTCCACTGTGGTATTTGTAAAGGTTGAAGCATCCCTGAAGGTCTTTGATATTCAGCCTTTACCTGTTGACAAACCATGCACTTAGACACATAAGTTGCCACTGCACTTTTCATACCACTCCACCAATAATCTCTCTTGAGGTTATGATACATTCTTGTGCTTACTGGATGTATGGTATATTTACTTTTATGATAAGCATCCAATATTTCTTGCTTCAATTCATCAATGGCAGGAACACATATTCTTTTTCTTTTCTCCAATTGGCCTTGTTTATTCAACTGAAAACCTTCCACTGCCTCACCATTTAATATCTGAGTTTTCTTCTCAAGTAAAGATGGATCTTGGTCTTGTAGCTTTACAATTTTATTTTTTAATTCTGACTCCAAAGTAATAAAGCTTAACCTTCCCATCTCTACATTCTTACTGCATATGCTCATATTTTCTACACTTTCACTTTCTACTTCTGAGTCAATCAATAGTGATAGGGTGTTAAACTCTTCTATCATTAACCTAGCTACATTAACATGCTGTCTACTTAAAGCATCTGCTACTTTATTAGCTTTGCTAGGTGTGTATAATATTTCAAAATCATATGAGGCTAGTAGTTCAATCCACCTTTGCTGCCTCATGTTTAATTCTTTTTGTGAAAACAAGTACTTAAGTGATTTATGGTCTATGTAAACTTCAAATTTAGCCCCTAACAAATAATGTCTCCATAATTTAAGAGCATACACTATAGCAGCCAATTCAAGGTCATGTGTAGCATACCTTACCTCACTGGGCTTTAACTGTCTAGAGGCATAAGCTATCACTTGATGTTGTTGCATCAATACTGCCCCAAGTCCTTGTCCACTTGCATCAGTATATATCACCAAATTTTCATTTCCCTCAGGTACTTTTAGTATTGGATCTTGTATTAGTGCTTCCTTTAACCTCCCAAAGGCTTTCTCACACTCCTCAGTCCAATCAAATACCTGATTCTTCCTAGTTAATCTAGTCGACGGGATTGAAATTTTTGCAAAATCTTTTATAAACCTTCTATAATAACCAGCCATTCCCATAAATGATCTGACCTCTGTGACACTAGTAGGCCTTTTCCATGCTTGAACTGCAATTACCTTATTAGGATCTACAGATATACCTTCTTCTGATATCACATGTCCTAAAAAGTTTACCTTACTTTGCCAAAAAGTACATTTTGAAAATTTTGCCCTCAAATTTTCTTGCCTCAATTTCTGTAGTACTATATGCAAATGATTCTCATGCTCTTCAACTGTCTTAGAATAAATTAGTATATCATCAATAAATATCAATACAAATTTATCTAAGTATTTCCTAAAAATTCTATTCATCAAATCAACAAAGTAAGAGGGAGCATTTGTCAAGCCAAATGGTATTATTAAAAATTTATAAAGTCCATATCTAGTGTTGAAAGCTGTGTATTCAATGCTTTCCTCTTCTACTTTCATTTGATGAAATCCTGAAGCTAAATCAAGTCTAGAGAATATTTTTGCACCACTTAATTGATCAAAGAGATCATCAATTCTTGGTAAGGGGTATTTATTTTTAACTGTGATTTTATTTAACTCCCTGTAATCAACACATAATCTAAGAGATCCATCCTGTTTCTTAAAAAAAACCACTGGTGCTCCCCATGATGAGCTACTGGGTCTGATGAAGCCTTTCTCTTCTAGTTCAACCAGTTGCTTTTTCAATTCTATCAATTCTTTAGGCCCCATTCAAGTTGGCCTCTTAACTACTGGGTTAGCTCCTGGAATTAGTTTAATTGAAAACTCTACTGGTCTATGGTTTGAAACTCCCTTAACCTCACCAAACACATCAGCATATTGATTTACTATAGGGATTTCTTCTAATGCAGGCATGTGCTTCTCACTGGACAAATTAACAAGGGTGGCTATATTTCTGTTCTTATTTGCTTCACAAAGAACAACTACCCTTTTTCCATCAGAAGTTCTCAATGATAGGGTGGGGGTCTCCATATTTGTAACAGCCTTATATTTTCTTAACCAATCAACCTCTAAAATAACTCCTATGTCTGGGTATTGCAACACATATAGGTCTGCACAAAACACATATCCCCCTATATTCAATCCTAGTTGAATACACATCATGCCCAAAACATAGGAACTACCTAAAGGACTTCTAATGAGCAATGGCTTATCAACAATCATACAATTTAATTTTAGTTGTTGTGCAATGTCATGGGAAATTAATGAGTGTGTAGCCCCAGTATCATACACTACCGCAAAAGGTATTGAGTGAATGAGCAAAGTACCTTCAACTTGGCCATGATTCTCAACATTTGGTCCTTCTGTTACTTTGCCTTTCCCTTCCAAAGCTCCCATTTTTCCTTGCTTAAAATCTGGACAATTTCTCCTTATGTGCCCTTTCTTCCCACACTGGTGACATTTGAAGGATGCTGGTTTAAGATTTGTGCACCTGTTCTTCATATGCCCCTCTTGGCCCACAGTTATAACAAGTGATCTTCTTCTTAACTTCAGCAGTCTTGACCTCTTCTGGATTCTTGGTGGAAGCTACACCTGTTTTCTTTTTGTCATAAGGATGAAACTTACCCTTTCCTTTCTTATTTTGATTATTCCCGAGTGCTCTGAAATTTTCCCTGGCTTTATCAAGCTGTTCAATACTCAAAGTCAGATCCAAAACTTGATCAAATGTCCTGTCCTTATATGGCAGCATAGCTCTACTAAGGCTAGCATTCAGTCCTTGGATGTATCTTCCATTTTTAGCCTCTTTAGTTGTGATAAGCACTGCACCATACTTTGCTAGTGATTCAAACTTCTGTGTATACTCAGTAACACTCATAGTTCCCTGCCTTAATTTAATGAATTCCTCTAGCAAAGACTCTTTAGCTGATGCAGGTACAAATCTTCCTTCCAACATTTCCTTAAATTGATTCCATGTCACTTCCCCTTCAGGCCTTCCTGCTATGATAACTTCCCACCAGTCCAAAGTTGCTCCTCTCAATTGTCTAGATGCTATTTTCCTCTTCTTTTGGTCTTCAACTTGCATATCTGTAAAAAAATTGTCCAAAATTCTGAGCCAATTTTGAACTCCCATGATCCCTTCTGTTCCATCAAAAGTTTTGCCTCCAAGATTGGTAAAGGTCTTGAGTAGTTTGGAGAGCTCCTCATGTGGATTTTCTTGCCTATTGCCTACCCCATCCCTTATGGCTCTCATGAATTCTTGTATATTCACCATGGGTGGTTCACTTGGTCTTGCCTCTTGTTGTCTGGGTCTCACCATAGTTCTATGGATATGATACTTAAGTCAGTTCATCTTGCCTAACCCTCTATAAATTAATTCACTTCAATTTATCCTTATTTAGTTATAAGAGATATTAGTAGTATATGTATTAACAAAACAAGTCATCCAAAGCAGTCAACACTTTCATACATTCAATGCAAACAAATTCATACAAAATTTTGCTATGTTACTTAACAACATAGCTCTGATACCAAATTGAAATGACCCACTTTCCTACCCTAATTTTTTTTTAGTGTCATACTGTGGTCATCTACTCAAGAGAGTGTCATCTCTAACTTTTCATCTTTCCAGGATCTTTAGCTAATATAAAAATATTGTTGTTCTCCAAATTATCTTAAGCTCTCATATGTGAAAATATATAAATAATGCTTTGTGTTTTTAAATCAGCGTAGAGAAGTTTTGGAAGCAAAAAGAAAAGATAAATTCTAATTGGAAATCATTATATGATTCCCACATAGCAAAATAATTTCCAAAATAAGTTTTTCAGTCATATACAATTTTTGCCAGCTCTTGGTATCATCTTTTCTGGTCTTAGCATTTATTTGTATTTTCATGATTTTATTTCTGTCCTGTACAGGTGTGGGTGCATGTTTTCTGTGCATATGTGTTTGAATAATTTCAAGTACTCAGTCTTTTTTTCTACACAAATAACTTAGCTTCGTTGATAATTGAATTGTTCATCTCTTGTGCAAATTAAGTTATAAGGTACTAAAAGGTGGTCAAACCCAGGCTTAGTGGAAACGGTCAAGTTAGCCTTATTTCCTTTTACCACTATTCTCAAGCAAAATATATATATATATATATATTTCTGGGTTCCTTTAATTGCCTCAAAGCTATTGTTTACCATGCTTTTATATCATCTTTTAAACATAAGCTTCTCATAACAGTTACCAGATCATTCTTTTAATTTGAATATACTTGTCATTTCAGATTTTTCTAGTACTACACATTTTTGTTAAGTATTCTGGAAGTTAAGGAAAGAAACTACATTCCACAATAAAACATTTTCAAAAGCAACTCATGAAATTTTAACTGAACTACACCATTTAGTTCAATACTTACTGAACAGAAAATAGCACTACATAAGTTCCTTTTCAAACAACTTAACTAATCATATCATAACATAAATTCAACTTAAACTTCTATTTTAATATCAGTTAATCTGAAACCATTGCATCCAATTCCTTAAGCAGCTATCTCATCCAAAGCTTGATCAGAGAAAAACCTATTTTCCTGCACAATCACCATGAACTGCCTCATATAAATATGAGACACCCAATGGTATATAAACACACATGGGTCAGACTATTGTCTGGTATGAGTACCCTACCTGAAAGCACATACCTATCTTAATTTCATTATACTTAAGTACTTTATATGAATAAGCAAACCAAAATCATCACTGTGCATAATTCTATAAAGCATGTACACTCATGTCAGTGCAAAACTGATTATGTATGGTTTAAGCAATTTAATTCAGAAAATAATAATTATAAAACTCAACAATAAACATCATAGCCTTTCAACCATCAAGTCCCTTCTTTAAATTATTATTATTTTTCCTGGCCATCAGGGTTTCACCCATGCCCCACTTGACCCTATTTTTTTTATATCCATTATCAAATGTCAGTTCAAGGTCTTTAGCTACTTTCTCATATTATAACACAGATCGCCTGGGACAAATCTCTGTTAACCCAGCACACTCAGGCCCCTGGGTATAAACATACCATGTGCGAGCTTGCAATATTCCCCTTGCCAAGCCTTCTTTTGTAGCCCTAAGATCCATAGTCCTTAGTTAAATTACAAAGTGTTATTTCTCCTTTTTCATAACTGTGCTAATCTCTTTTGCAGGACATATTTTCAATCAGAGGAAAAATAAACATTTCACCCAATCATACATTCATTCAGAGATGTATAAATCATGTTCTCAGAAACAATTATCTAATCATGCAAATGGATATGGTCACTTATCAGGTTATTTTTGCCTAGGGGTTCTAGTAGATCAGATCATAAACATATGGTCCTATTTAGTTTTTCTGGTTACCCCTTTTTTTTCTTTTTACCTCTAGTTCAATCAGATCTTCATTAATTTCTAGATCTGGCTAAACCACAAGTATGATCTATAATTTTGGAGATCCGTAAAATCATAGAAGCTCAGCACATGTATCACATTGCACTTCTACATATTTTTCAATTTAATATGAGGCATAGGCAACAACACAATGTTACTGCCCCATATTTCTTTTTATTTCTGACCATATATTTACCACCCAAAATCCTGGAATTTAAATGAGCATTTTGAAGGAAGGAACCCATAAAAACAATCACTTCATTTCAAGGTTAATCCATAGTCAGATAGTCATTTTAAAACATGAAGCACAAGACCCTTTTTCTTTGAATAAATCACTATGCAGAGTTTTGTACTTACATAAACCATTCACATACCAAAAGCATCAAATCATAAAATGAACACAGCTTGCAAAATAAAGCATAAAATCAATTAGGCTGCCTCAATATTCAGGACCTAATGCCAAGCTTTTCAGTGAGGTTAGTCGCATTAATTCTTTTTCCTAAGCCTTCCACTTCCTCTTATCTCTAATAGCCAGTACTCCACATTTTCCTCTTGCTTCTGTTTTTATATATTATTATTTTTCCTCTTATGAGGCAGAATCATGCAAAACCTCACTGCACCAGGTTTTCTTATATAAACTCTGGCTGCTTCTAGGGTTTAAGGAGATTACCCAATGTCAATTTTACCCCCATAATATGATCTGCCTTTAGTCTTAATTCAAATGAAAGAAAAAGAAAAGGTATGTGGTCCTCATTATATCTTCAGAAAATAAAACTTATTCTTTTAATCCTACCCCGGGTCATGTTATATGCATGACTAAATTTTTCTAAGCAAAAGAATTACTAAAATGGATAAAGTATTTTTATTCAAGAGTTCATACCATTTTTCTCTGGCTGCAATGCCTGACTGTACCCATGCATTTCATATGTATACTTAAGTCTTTATTTTCTTTCATTTAAATATATTTAAATGTCTAGAATTTTTCTGCCTGAATTTATTATTTTCTGCCTACATGTTTGATTTCCTTTTTGCTAACTTATTAAAGACATAATCATGCCTTCCACACAATATATATTCCTTAATTATTTTTCCTTAATTTATACATTGATTTCTGACTATTTTCATTATGCAGAGAAGTATGTGTATGTGTGTTCACTATCTTATATACACATCCATATTCAAACAATACACTTGCAATAGTTTATTTTTGTATGCAAAATTTTGAACAACCATGAACTAATTTAAATCATAAAACTTATTTATAAAATCAGGGTTATCACAGGGTTTTTCTCTGTTTTTGTGATGAGATTTCTGGTTTTAGGTAAGAACCTGTAACAATTCTTAAAATGCAGGTTTTAAAAGTTTGAGTAAAATCTAATGCATGTTTTTAAAATGAACTTATACCATATTTGTTTAAGTAAAGAAAATCAAGGTGAAGGATAAAGCAAAATGTTCGCAGACAAGTTTTAAAGTTCTAAGGTTATTAAATAATGTGTTTTCAAAGAAAAAAATGTGTTTAAACTTGTTTAAAGGAATATTAGATTAAATAAGTTTTATAAAGAATGTTTAACTAAACTTTAAATATATTTAAAGTGAAAATTTAATAGAATGTTTAATTAAGATTTAAAAGAATAAGAATTTATTAAACAAGTTTGAATAAGTTACAAAGTTTAAATAATTAAAATTTATTGTTTTAAATTGTTCTGTTGTAAAGAAAATGTTATAAACTTTTAATTGTATAATTGATTTGATGAATGTTTCCAAATCTTTCAATTACAGAATACATATGCAAAATGTTTTCAATGGAAGTATAATGATGTAATTAAGCATTAAATAAAGATAAAGAATTTATCTTTAAATTATTTTGGTTGTGAGTAATTAAGGAAAATTAAATTGAAGATGATTAATAAAGAGAAATTACAAGAAGTGGTTTAGGATCACTGATGAATGTTATTAATTAATCAAAGACTAATTAATGTGAATGGTTAAGAATAATTAATCTATGTGATTAATTTAGAAATAAATTATAATTTAAGAATAATTAATCAAGGAGGATTAACTAAGATGGATGATTATTGGATGATTAATTAATTGGTTTGCAATTAATTAATAACCAGGTTTTAAAAGAAATTTAAGTAATTGATTGAATTCAATGTCGGTTAATTGAATAAAATTAGAGATGGTATGGTTAATTAATCTTTCTTATGAAAGATTAATGGTATTGTGTACCTCAGATTAGTTGATATCCCTGGTTTGTGATGGTGATGCTATGTGATATGATACGTTGGATTAAACAGTGACACCCTATATTTAAAGTTTGAATCGTATTTCATTCGAATCACTTGAGTTAAGATAATTTTGTATTCTAAGAGACCGGATTGGGTATCAGTAATACCCGAACCCACTTCGATTGGTAACCTACAATGATGTTTATGGGTTGATATGTGAAATCAATAGGCTGAAATGGAATGATTTAAATGACTGGACTACATGAAACTAACTAAAGGTACTTAGGGATTTCTTGTGGAAATATGTGTTGACTATAGGAAGATGTGAGCTTGTAGTAAATAACGAGTTACCCCGGGTTTATATAAGTTGTATGCTTTTGTATTCTATGCTAGATGGGTTTACTCACGCTGGTTTCCAGCCTGACCCGGGTGTTACTTTGATGTAATGCTCGTGTCATACCGAGTATTACAGATTTTTAGGTAAGGACGTTCTGGAGCTCAGGAGGCGAGCAGGATGGCTGGAACGTATGGAGTGTTTACTGCTGTGTATAGTATAGTTGGCTTGGACATGCTGTTTTAAACTGTCCGGTGTATTGTAATGGTTGTAACTTTGATGTATAAAAATATAATTGTACTGATGATGATTCTTCTTTGTAAAACCGATGTTTATGTTATATTATATTTTGATCCGCTACGAATGTGAGGTTTCTGTGACTGGTTTCTGTTTCTTCTTCTTTCTCTTTCTTCTTTTCACTAACTATCTGGAATTTTTGGGATCGAAATTTTTGGGTCGTTACATTTGGTATCAGAGCTGAAGGTTAAGCAAGAACCTTGGCTCTGGTGGGATTACTCATTAAGGATAGGGTAAGCGGTGCCCTAGAATGAGTTGAGTGTATATATATATATATATATATATATATATGAGAGCGTACTTGTTATTTTCTTATATAAAGGGTTTAAAATAGTTTCAAAAGTAAATGAATCTTATATAAGATTATTAAGAAATAGATTATCTATTATATTAAGGAAATTGATTGTAGTATTAATTAATTAAAAGTAATAGTAGGAATTAAGTGGTAATAGAATTACAACGAAATTGAAATTAAATTAAAGACAAGTTTGAAATGGATTCAAATTGAAATTACATCTGGAAGTTGGGGAAGAATTTCAAAATAGATGAATTAGAATTGGTTTCAAACCAGAGAAATAGAATGGTTATTGTGTTTAATAATGAGATGATTGTTTTCCAATGAACAATAAAATGTTTTAAGGAAGTAACCATAATAATTAAAAAAAGAGAATAACTTGTAAATTTGAAATGTAAATTAAAGTGGGTTTCAAATTGTGAAGTTCTGAATTCTAAATCTAAACATTTGAAATTGTTTTCAAAGTGTTAAAGGAAATAATATTATTCAAACCATTTTGAATGTAATCTTATTTCAGAATAAGAAGTGTTTGTAAACTTTAAAAGAATTTGTTTGAATTAAAAACCAAGCGTGGTTTAAATTTTAAAAAATTCGGCTTGGTGGGCCAAGAAGAAAATATGTATACATGTGAAGGATATACATAATTTCAAAGATGGTTTGAAATAAACTCTCAATGTTGAGTTTTAAATCTGGAATGAGATATGACACCCAAAGTGATAAGTTTTTTTTGACTTAATAAGTGGGAAGATTATTTATGAGAAGTTTAAAATTTGAAATGGAAGTTCAAATTGGGTAAGGTTGGCTGGATTAAATGAATTAAGTTTAACTTGGGGAAAAGTTAAATAAGTTGGAATGGTCAACCTGATTTGGAAATTTCTAGATGAAATTGGGATTTAACTTGGAAAGTTGAATGGTTGATCTGAGTTAGGAAATTTGAGTAATCTCAAAATGGGTTTGAGATCTGGAAATTGAAAATGGATGGATATTTTTTTAAATAATTTGAATGATACCACCCCTTTGTTATTAATAATCTTTAAGCTGAAATTGGATTTGTTTAATAAATGAGAAATGAAGTGTGGTAATATATCCATTATTGGGATAAAAGGAAAATCACACTTTAATTTGAAATTAAGGATAAGGAATTACTTTGAACTGAAAATTTGAATAATTACACTTGTAAATTAAAATTGTTTTGAACTTTTATTTGAACTTTGGAAAAAGATAAGTAAGGATAATTTAGAATGGAATTTTGATAATTTGACTCAAAATTAAATTGTTTAAAAACTTTAAAGGTAAATTGATTTAAAGGAATTAAATCAACATTTAAAGTATTAACTCGAATTTATATAATTCGAGATGGTTTAAATTTGAAGTTTGAATTGAAAATAGTTCAAATTGAATTTGATTTGAATTAATTGAAATTGTGATTAAAGATGTATAAGTATAAAATTCAAATGGAAAATTTGTATTGGATTAATTTGAAACGATTTGTAATTAAAGTTGAATAGTTTTAAATTCAAATCGAATTTTAATTGAATTCGGAAGGAAATCAAGAATAATTCAACTTGATTTGGAAATGGAGTTTGAAATTGGGATTAATTCAAACCAGAGTTGAAATGAATTGAAATTTGAAACTAGTTCAATTGAAATTTATTTGAATTAGTAGAATTTGAGATCAAGGTTGAATAAAATTAAGTTTGGAAAGAAACTGAGGTTAATTCAACTTGAATTGGGATTAAATCAATTTCAATGGAAATTGAAGTTATTTAAATTGGAATTGGGTCAATTCAAATAGAAATGGAAATTTAAAATTGAATTGATGAGAATGGAGATTGGGAAGTGAGCAGTTTTGACTCTGGACTATTTTTAATATAAATTGTTTTAATGTAAACCTATTTTTCCAAGCTATTCATTATATATACAACCTTTCTTTTAAAAGCCAAACTATCTTATACTTGTTTTACAATTATTTTTTAAACTGTTTGACAATTTTCCAACTGTTTTATAAACTAATTACTATATCTCAACTAATTTACAAAACTAATTACTATCTTGCTATTATTTTGCAATTATCTAAAATTTCTATAATTATTTTTACTATTTTCTAACTATTTTACACTTATTTTACAAACTAGTAATTATTTTCCAACTACTTATCTATTTTTAATTTTTTCAAGCTATTTTCTAAATAAACTGGTCGGAGTTCAAACTGTTATTGGTTAAATACCCAATCGAGATAAGAATAGAGGTGATCATCCAAATGGATTGAAGCAATTGTGAATAAGTGAATGTGAATAGAAATGGAATTGATTTGGCTAATAACCAATAAAGATAAATACGTAGGGTGTACGTATGTTATTCTATTCGCATAATGATTTGATCCAGATTCGAGCACAAAATTTCGAGATAGTATGTCGATCCGAGTTGGGATTTTTCACTCGATTTTCGACAGCGAACCTGGATATGGATTATTGATTGGTTCTGGATATTCTCTATCATAGTTATTACTATGCAAGGAGAATGACAGTTTCTACTCAATAAACCAGATCTGTGTCCGCAGTAGGAAGTCGGGTGGACGATACTAGTTCGAAAGTGAAATTGTGTGATCGAATGAGCGTTCAGATTGGTATTGCGTACGGATGATATGTGTACATCGCACGGATTTGAATGGGAATGATATTGAAAAGAGTAATCAAATTTGAATATTTGATTTTGAGTAAACAAAAGTTAAATATCTTTGTTTTATAAAATGAAACTCCCCTTGTTGAATCCATTTCCAGAATAAAAGGATTTTGAAGGTGTTTTGAAGTATAAAAGGAATTTTATACAAGTTTGAAATGATCCAAAGTTTTAAAAATTATATATATCTGTGTGTGTGTATATATATATATATATAAAGGATCTTATGAGGATTTTAGAAAAGGTTTTTGGGAACCTTCGGATTTGGAAAGGCTTTTGATTTTTGGGTAAAATTAATATGAGAATTTGGAAAGCCTAGTTTGAGAATTATCGATTTTGGGATAATCGATTTTGTGTAAAGGAGCTTTGTATGAGATCATACTAGGTGTATGATTTGAAAATACTATATGTGTATAGTATAAAGTGTTTTTGGCTCTGGGGAAAAAGGCGCTCCCTTGAAATGAACTTCTCAGGAGTGCCACCGGGTGGTGCTGCCTTGAGCCCCAAGGGAGGTTTTAAAGTTGATCCTGTGAGGAGTCCGGACACAACTAGTTCATGGGGATTATGAGTAGAGTATACCATAGAGAAAGTTATGTGTGCCGCTGAGAGCCAACAGTCTGCGTTTGATTTTATATCGGTAGACTGCGACCTATGGTAACATAGCGAAAGTCGTGTGTGCCGCTGAGAGCCAACAGTCTGCGTTTGATTTTATATCGGTAGACTGCAACCTATGTAGGAGTGGAGAAGTTTCATTTTGACAACAAAAATCAGAGGCCGCAGAGAGCCTGCAGTTACATGGACTTTTGCTGCGATGGCAACGTAACCCTCGAATGTAACTTCGATCTGTCGTGGGTTCCATGGCGTATTCGAGAGGCCGCGGAGAGCCTGCAGTTACATGGACTTTTGCTGCGATGGCAACGTAACCCAGGATGTAACTGCGACCATGGATGGGGGTGATGATTTCCAAAGCATTCTCACCAAAGATATATCCTCCATTTTCAAAAAACTATTTTCTATATCTTCAATAGAATTATTTTCCAAGTATTTTTACTGGGTGTTGAGAACGGGTCTGCTAAGTACTTATAGATTTTCAGTCGTACGCCTGATCAACGTATGACCGAATTTCTGTAAGAACAAGGATGGACTTGTTGAAACATCGAGTTATAAAAGTATTTTTATAAAAACTATTTTGGCAATATTATTTGAATTTTTAAAAGTATTTTGAAATGATCAAAGAATATTTTAACTAGTTTTAAAATATTTAAATAAATTCTTGCTTCGTTCCTTTTCGAGGACGAAAAGATTCAAAGGGGGAAGGAATGTGATAACCCGGATTCTCAGATATCTGTTAATTGGAAATTAACAGAATTCAAATTATTAAACAATGATCTATAGAAAAAATATATATATAATGATTGTTTATTTAAATGTAATATATATATTTGGGTTGATTTTAATATGAATATTAAATTGGAATTGAAATTGAATAGGAAATTCAAAGGATAAATATCTTTAAATAAGTTGTATTTATATATATATATATGATTTTTATTAGTTTATAATTTGTTTTATATTATTCTCTTTAAAAATATTTTAATTTCTAAAGAAGGTATTTATTAAATAGAAAATTTAATATAAAAGTTTTATGAAAACATTTAAAAAATACATAAAGGATATATATAAAAATAGTATATTGTATAACTAGTTATAAGTGTATAATTGAATTTTTATATCATCTACTTTTTAAAAAAAAAATTAATACATAAACCATATTATGTACATTATGATTGCAAATGTAAACAATTTACAAGACCATAACGCCAAGTGTAAATTTTATTGATACAAGTGTTAGTTGATATATTTTGGAAATGCGGGTGGCTACCTCATTTCTTTAGGATTTTGATTAAATAAAATAAAAATGAAAAGAAACCAGGATATTTTGACTATAAGAACTTCATTCTTCATCTCTATATTTGAAAGAAAAAAAAAAAGAAAGAAAGCGAACCGGGAAATAAAAATCTCTAAACAACCTCTGCCTGAATCAAGCTAAATCATCTTAACTTAAAGCTTCAGATTTAACTTGGTAATCAAAGAAAATGTCAGGATCAAGTTTCAAAACTAAGTTCAAGATTAAATTCAAATTCCAGAACAGTTTTTCTGGGTTCAGGCCTCTATCCTCTGTTTCTGTGTACATGTGAGTGAATTTCTTTTTTTTTTATAAAAACTTAACTAACCTATGAATTACTGTGTGATGATTGCTTTGTATGTATGTGTATGTGAAAGTATTGTGAATTTTTTTTAAAAAAAAGTATACTATCTATTTTTTTTTAAATCCCTGAACTTAGTTCAACCCTCTGCCTTTAATTTGTAAAACCTGAATTCATATGTAGATTCGATGCATGTGACATATGGTTGAATTAAATCTGTGATGTATGTTTGAAATAAGATTGCATGATGATTTTATGATCCTAAATCATGTTTATGGTATGTAGATGGTGTGTAAATGTCTGGACATGATATGCTTCTCTGATTTAAGTTTCAGAGATGTAAACTTAGATTACTAATTTATATTCTTCACACTGAAATCTTTTAGGCTGAGGTAATTAAACAAAGATTGTTTGTTTAAAAACTAAACTAAGTTTAAAAATATTTTCAAGAATAATAAATATAAATATTTTCTAGAAGAATGAAAAAGAACAGAGAAGCATAAGTATTTGTTAAAATCAAATACAATGATCTGCTAAATTATGTATATAATTCGAACTCCATTTCCAAATTAAGATTTTTAAAATTAAAATCTGGATTTTTAATATTGATTTGGATGGGCAATTCAAGGATGTCTGGGAAATGGTTATCGAGAGTTTCTTGGTGATCCAAAGAGTTTGGATTATTGGGGTTCCTTCTGGAGCTAGCTGAATGAGTGGGGTGTTCGACAAAAATGGTTGGTGGGTGGATGGGCCATCGTGGCGGCAGCGGTGGGTTGTAGAAGTTTAAAACCCTAGTTTTGGTCGATCTTACATTAATGGATGCTGCGTCGTTTCTAAAGCATCGAGTTGCTTGGAAATTGAAAGGTAGCTGCGTGGATGAATCATGGAGATGTGGCCAGAGTTTGGAAGGCACTGGTGGTAGGACGTGCAAGATCGAGGTGGATTTGGTCATGGATTCAAGTTCCAGTTTTCAACTGGATGGTTCAATTTTCGATCCGCAGCTTGCGCTATTGTTTTGAGAATGGGGATTGGTTGCCGCAGCGACGAGTGACGTGCCAAAGAGTTCGTCGATGGTCGGAATGGCTTCTGGTGACGGCACAGGTGCACGCGTTTGCCACCTGAGTCTGAAAGCGTTTGAGTTTAAAGTGATCATGGGAAACTCGAGTTCTCTCTCGCGTAGGGCCTTGTGGAACTCGAAGTAAACGTGGGAGGTGAGGGTCCTCATGTATTACTCGAGGATTTTGGAGAGGTTGCTCAGGTTTTTCTTTGTTTTTGTGATGAAATTTCTGGTTTTAGGTAAGAACCTGTACCAGTTCTTAAAATGCAGGTTTTAAAAGTTGAGTAAAATCGAATGAATGTTTTTTAAATGAACTTATACCAGATTTGTTTAAGTAAAGAAAATCAAGGTGAAGGATAAAGCAAAATGTTTGCAGACAAGTTTTAAAGCTTTAAGGTTATTAAATAATGTTCTTTCAAATAAAAAAATTGTGTTTAAACATGTTTAAAGGAATATTAGAATAATTAAGTTTTATAAAGAATGTTTAACTAAACTTTAAATATATTTAAAGTGAAAGTTTAATAGAATGTTTAATTAAGATTTAAAAGAATGAGAATTTATTAAACAAGTTTGAATAAGTTACAAAGTTTAAATAATTAAAATTTATTGTTTGAAATTGTTCTGTTGTAAAGAAAATGTTATAAACTTTTAATTATATAATTGATTTGATGAATGTTTCCAAATCTTTCAATTACAGAATAAATTTGCAAAACGTTTTCAATGGAAGTATAATGATGTAATTAAGCATTAAATAAAGATAAAGAATTTATCTTTAAATTATTTTAGTTGTGAGTAATTAAGGAAGATTAAATTGAAGATGATTAATAAAGAGAAATTACAAGAAGTGGTTTAGGATCACTGATGAATGTTATTAATTAATCAAAGACTAATTAATGTGAATGGTTAAGAATAATTAATCTATGTGATTAATTTAGAGATAAATTACTGAGTGTAAATTAAGAATAATTAATCAAGGAGGATTAATTAAGATGGATGATTATTGGACGATTAATTAATTGGTTTGCAATTAATTAATAAGCAGGTTTTAAAAGAAATTTAAGTAATTGATTGAATTCAATGTCGGTTAACTGAATAAAATTAGAGATGGTATGGTTAACTAATCTTTCTTATGAAAGATTAATGGTATTGTGTACCTTAGATTAGTTGATATCCCTGGTATGTGATGGTGATGCTATGTGATATGATACGTTAGATTAAACAGTGACACCCTGTATTTACAGTTTGAATCGTATTTCATTCGAATCACTTGAGTTAAGATAATTTTGTATTCGAAGAGACCGGGATCGGGTATCAGTAATACCCGAAACCACTTCGATTGGTAACCTAAAATGATGTTTATGGGTTGATATGTGAAATCAACAGCCTGAAATGGAATGATTTAAATGACTGGACTATATGAAACTAAGTAAAGGTACTTAGGGATTGCTTGTGGAAATATGTGTTGACTATAGCAAGATGTGAGCTTGTAGTAAATAACGAGTTACCCCGGGTTTATATAAGTTGTATGCTTTTGTATTCTATGCTAGATGGGTTTACTCACGCTGGTTTCCAGCCTGACCCGGGTGTTACTTTGATGTAATGCTCGAGTCAGACCGAGTATTACAGATTTTTCAGGTAAGGACGTTCTGGAGCTAAGGAGGCGAGCTGGATGGCTGGAACGTATGGAGTGTTTACCGCTGCGTATAGTATAGTTGGCTTGGACATGTTGTTTTAAACTGTCCGGTGTATTGTAATGGTGTAACTCTGATGTATAAAAATATAATTGTACTGATGATGATTCTTCTTTGTAAAACAGATGTTTATGTTATACTATATTTTGATCCGCTGCAAATGTGAGGTTTCTGTGACTGGTTTCCGTTTCTTCTTCTTTCTCTTTCTTCTTTTCACTAACTATCTGGAATTTTCGGGATCGAAATTTCCGGGTCGTTACACATGTAGCCCTCCTCTTACTTAGCCTCCTCTTCCTCTTCATTAGTTTAGGCTTAAAATAAAAGACAAGTTCTCTTTCTCTTTTCCATGGCTACTTAGCCTTTTTTATTTTTCATGTAACTTTCATTTTTTCTATGCAATGTTAATTAGTGCTCTCTTTCTTTTACATGCTTCTTTTGTTTATTTACTTTCATGTTAGTAGTGTAGATTTATTTTTCAAACAAGCAGAATAGTTTTTTTCTTTACTTTGCTCTCTTTTTCCTTTTCTTTTTCTTTCATGTTGCAAGCTATATTTGTTAATCAAATGACAAATATAAGAGGCTAAATCCCTTCAATTGAGGGGGTAATGAAGCTCTCTAATTGTGTAGCTTCAACTATTTGTTAATTCATGCTCTCTTTTTGTGCTTAATGATGATCAATGAAGTGTTTTATTTGTTGTTTTGCTTTGAATTTGATAGCCTATATTGTTGACATCAAATAGGCTATGCTTAAAAAATCACTAACACAAATGCCTCTTCATCAAAATATGATTATGACAAAAAAAAGTGATTTGAAATTAAAATTTAATGGTCTATATTTCTAATCAATAGTTAATTGGCCATACTTAAAATAGATTTCATTTTCATTTTCTTTGTCAAGTTTCATGAAAGTTAGTAAGTGCTTTAAGGGATGTGTTATAGTCTGATGGCTTATGTTGGCTAATCAATAGCACAAATATGTCATACTTATGATAAGCACATCAATTAAAGCACTAATGACCATAAAAGAGAGATCATGATTTCATATGTGTTGAACTACATGATCTAGAGAGTGGATTTATTCTCTAAATTGTCATTTAACTCTTATATTTTTATCACTTTCTTTTTGACATTTTTCTTATTTTCTTACTAATCACACTCTTCAACTTTGGTTTAATTTGATTGAATAGAATTTGAAAATCATCAATTCCCTGTGGATCTTCCCGTATTCGCCACGTGCTACATTCGTACACCGTGCGCTTGCGGTTATTTTAAATTTAAAATTTTCGACGATTTTCTAATTCCATAGAATTTCCGTCGATTAACATAGGCTAACTACTAACCTTTGCCTGACTTGAGCTTACCAGACAAAATAAACAAATAACCTAACTTTTGTTGGATACCTTTTGGACGGTCTGTCCCTAGCTTACTTCTTCCAAAGTCAACTGATCCTAATGGTTTTGCGAGCTTACCAATAATGTATATATACTTTGTATATTCCCTTCTGTGTGTAACATCATTTTAGTTTTACCTATGACAAAGCCATACATACTAGAATTTTAGACTTATATTAGCTATGGACTGCTAGCTAAAGTATAGGGCGCGACCTCATACCAGCTCCATCTGGTATTCTAATATCTGAGTCATTTACTTATGGTCAACTACCCATCAAATTTTCCTTGAAAACATTTCTTTAAAATGGATTTAACCCTTCAAATCATACTTAAACAAGGAAAATATATTCTATGCTTTACCTAGATTACTTTTCCATGTTATATATACTTTACACAAAACGTTATTGATGAAAGCATTCAAAACCTTTATTTAAAACCTTAAAATAACCCTTTCGAAACCATTGAAAGTACCCCTTTCGAAACATATTAACTAATATTCCTTGAAACACTAGGCCAAAAGGCCAAAACACATCTATTGAAATCTTTATAGCAGCCTTTCAAAATCATTGAAGGTATCCCTTCAAAATCTTTATAAGCTTTAGATATCCCCTTTTCAAAACCCTTTAATTCTTTCCATTCAAAAGCTATTGGAAACCTTCCATTTAAAATACTTTAAGTGCTTTTCAATACCATTGGGGAATCTCCGCATTGAAACCTTAGTTTAAACCTTTCGAAAGCATTAAAGTCCTTTATTATAAAAAAATCTTTCGAAAGCATTATAGTCCTTTATTATAAATAAACATTTTGAAGCATAGGGTTCAAGTAAAAAAACATGTGGAACAACCTTTCGAAACCATTTAAAATCATTCCTTTCGAAACCTTTGGGTTCAATTTTCAAAATCTAAAAAGGGTCTTAAAAGAGTTAAGTTTGATGCCCACTCTTTCGAAAGCAATTTCCTAAGTAAAAGAAGCAAACGATGTCGAAACCGACCCCTTCTAAAGTACTGAAGAAGTGGCTCAGGGTTTAAAGCGAAAGCACCCTTTCAAAGGAAATGCTTCAAAGGTTGAATGAGGCAGCAAAGGGTTTCGACCCCATTAAAAGCTTCTTATTAAGACCAAAGGCACAACCTCTTTCAAAATCTTTCTTTAAAACATTTGACTAAGTCGAAAGTATCTTATTCAAAAGCATTCTTTTCGAAAGCAAAGCAGGCGCATTTTCTTTTAAAAGAAAAATAAGGTTTCGACCCCTTCGGAGCCCCTATTTCAACTCTATACCTTTCGCCTATCTCCAAACCACTACGTACCAAGGCTTTTGATACCATGTGCATTGTTTTCGACTTAGGTGGAGGCAATAGTATGAATTCGAAAGGTAGCCATTGAAAGTGATGAAATGGCAAAACCTTATAAAAAATGATCTTTGACTTTAAAACGTAATTTCTTTTCAACTAGCCTGCTATGTTTGTCAGCATATGATCGGTTGCCAATTTCTTTTCTAAAATCTTTTCTAAAAGTGCTACCGAAATTCAGGATTAAATAATTTAAAACATTAACAAATTACCCCTTCTCCTTTTATAAACATATAAAATATTTAGGTCTCATACCTTAAATAATTTTACATACTTAATAAAACACTTAGGAAAATTCTGTAAAAATTCCTATAAATCACTTTTAATAAGTTTTCTAACATATATAAATTTCTGACCCAAAGCTAACATATAGTAGCCATAATTAATTTTAAACCCAGTTAACCATTTTCTTCACTAGAAAATTCAAAATAAATCCACATTGATTAAAAATTATGAAACTTGAAACCCATCTCTAAAATATTATTTCTGATCTTATATCAAAACCGTAAGGCATTTCGATGTTATTTGATTGGTTTTTCAAGTTAAACCTTCTCATAAAATCTATATGAAATAGCATAAATCTTCAACAAGTATATATATCCATTTTAATAATCAAAACATGGCAATTCGCTTGCAAAATAATTTCGTATCTTAGCTAAAACCAAAAAAAAGAAAATATGAGATGTAACCTATTATTCACTTTTAGCTGTGATTTGATATTGGATCAAGTTGATTTAGCTTCCATTTTTAGTTTTAGCTTTATCTTCTTCTTATTTTTCTCTAATGGTGGCCATCCTCTCTTATGTTTTGATTTTGTTTATGAACGTGTGAAATGAATGTGCACGAGTGTAACAACCTGCATATTTTACGATTGAATATTTAAAATATTTTATTTAAATATTTTATCGTTAGTCGGATTTTAGTCCGAAAAGTTACTTTTTGCATACGGTCGAATGAGGACTCGGAACCACTTCCATTGGGTCCAAAACACCGTTTGCAATCTTTTTGAGTATAAACTTTGATGTGTTTGGAGTTAGTGGAATTTTGCCACTTTTTCACTTTGGACTTTGGGTTTGGTTTAGCCCATTAGCCTAAACTATTAATTCTAACTCAACCCCCTTCCCTTCACAACTTCACTTTCATTTTCCTAACACTCAAGCTTCATCAAAAATGGAGGAAGGAATGGGAAATTAAAACTCCAAATTCAAGTTCATTTGCAAATCCAACATCTAACTCCAAATTCAAAGAGAAGCCATTGATTCTTCCTTGCTTTCAAGCTTCTCCTTCATTGATCTTGTGTAAAGGTGGGATTTTTATCTCATATCTTTGTCTATAACTATCTTTGATTGTTAGGTATGAATTTCTAACACTTATTCATGTGCATTTGCTATTGATTTGGATTGAATTGGTGAAAATCTCAATTTTTAGTGTTTTGGGTTCAAATCTTTAAAAATCCCAACTTTGATGTTTGAACACGTTTTTGGTGATGCATCGAGGAGCCAATACGACCGGGTAGCATACGGGCATAATCCTCTAGCGTCCGTGCTCGATTGGTTGCAAATTGGGAGAGTTTTTGCACTTCAAACCCCTAGGTCGCTCTACCTGCACATGAAGGATTCTCGGCCTGCATTTAGGTCGCTCCCCTATAGGTCGCGTCGTACTAGGTCGTTGCTCGGCCTTGTCTCCTTTAGGTCGGCCTGCATTTAGGTCGTTCCTCCCCCATAGGTCGCTTGCACCATAGGTCGTTACTCGACCTTGTTTACCCCTTAAGTCGTTAGGTCGCTCGGCCTGTTTAAGTCGTTAGGTCGCTCGGCTTTTCCACTTAGGTCATTTCGTCCCTAGGCCGCTTGGCCATATGCTGTATCTGTTAGGTCACTCGCTCTCTTAGGTCGCGCCCACTTGACCACTTAGGTCGCTCGGCCTTCTTACGTGGGTCGCTCGCCTTGGTCGCTTGTGTTTGGTCGCTCGGCTCATTAGGTTGCACCATTCCTTAGGTCGCTCACCCTGCACTTATGCCGCTTTCACTTAGGTCGTTTGCGCTGTTGAGTCGCACCGTCCCTTAGGTCGCTCGCCCCTGCACTTAAGCCGCTACCTCTTAGGTCGCTCATCTGCTAGGTCGCGCCGTGCCGAGTAGCAAGGGTATTTCCACTTTGATGAATTTGGAATGGAATTCTTTGGATTTCATTCACGACTTCGTATATAAATTTTTTGTGATTTATTGTTTCTACAATCATTGTTGTGATTTGTCACTTTATCTCACTCGTAAGAGAAATCTAATTAAACGGCTTAGTAAAACAAATGGTATGAAACGTTTTCATTTACTTCGCCGGTTAATTCTTGGACTTGTTCGATTGAATCTCTTGTGACAATTTTCTAGTGGAAATCTACAATTTGTTCGTAAATATTTAAGTTAAGCTAGTGGTTACGAGACACGAAGCTAAGCTTTTATATTTACTAGCTTACTGTAATTGACACTTCTTAATGATCGTTGATGATCATTTTTTTGATTTAGACTAGCAAATGTGCGATGTCACTTTATCTACGAGGGACACTAAACCCCGTTTCTGTGGAGCTTCGGCTCAATTTGGTGGGGTAGCGACCCATGGTCTTCGGGCCGTTTTGTGGAGCTTCGGCTCAAAATTAATGGTTAGCAACCATGGAATAGCGTTCCATTTTGTGATACACGTGTTGGTGAGTTTTCATGCTCCCGTCTTGTGATAGGCCTCCCCCTTTTGTGATTTCTGGATTTTCATTGATGATTTCTAGAATTTGTGTTTCACCGATTTTCGTGATTTACATTGATATGTGTTATCAATATTTGTGCATTGGTGAATTTGTGTGTCATTAACTTATGTGATTGGCATTGATATTATTGTCAATATTCATGGTTTTGGTGAATGAAAATATAGAGTATGACATTCCTTTTGATCTTTGAGAAGATTCTTGTGATATTGATTAATCCATAGTTGATTTTCAATTGCATACTTTTCACAGTATGGCTTTATGGTTACCATATGTTTATGTCATATCTCTTATTCTATATCATTTTATCTGATATTTATAGCTAGACTAATACAATTATCATTTTCTTATTAAATAATACTTGGGTCAGATCGGGATGTTACAGGTGCTTCTGCTTGACTATACATCTGGGATTATAACCCTGACTTTTGGCTAACTACTTAGATTAGTAGTTTTTTTTGTATACATTTGAGATATAGGCTCATTGATGTATCCATATTCTTTTGTCTAGCACTTGTAGCTATTCTTTTGTGATATTGTGGGTCTTGTTTGACCACTACTCTGATGTACACTTTCACGTGTTATATTCATATCTTTTTCCGCCTTTGTTGATATGGATATCTGTGACTGATTTATGTTACGTTTATTTCTATATTTGTTTCCGAAGAATATATATATAGCCACTGTGTAGTAGCTTTGAGTCTGTATCGATGTGTCAGATTTCCTCCTGAAACCAAATGCATGTTGTACTATCTGACATATCGATGCTCGCACAAAGCAATTACACGGATGGTCGCTCCTTAACAGCCTTATTCTCCGTGCTAGTTGATGGCATTACACCGTAGTGTCCTTGTCTAGCATGTGTATAGAGGTGGGACGCCACAGCTTGGTATCAAAGACAATCTTCGGAACAATGTAGAATAATCTAGCAAGGATCATCGTCCTAAGTCCATCTTAAGAATCGTGCTTTAGGATTTAATTCGAGTTTTCGTACCGATTCATCCTATTTTCTTTATGATTTCTTTTTTATCTATCAGGAATGCTTGATATTCATTTGGTGAATAACCTTATCCTTCTTCTTTCTTTCTTTCAAAAGGAAGAGAAATGGTTAGACATGGCTGTCCCAGCGCCGGTCAGTCTTGTGCTACTCCCCAAGATGGAGTATTTATGTGTGCCCAGCAGCTTCTTGATCTAGTAAGGAATGCTCAGGCAGCTGGTTCAAATCCAGAATCTACTCACCCTAAGTCTGGATTTGCACGTTTGTGCAACGATTATACCAATTTGGGTGGGAAGCCATTCAAAGGATATGAAACTATTATTGAAGTCCAGGCTTGGCTGAGAACGTGCGATCGAATCTTTTCTTGCATGAATCTTATTGATCTTCACCGAGCACAGGTGGCCTCTAGCATGCTCCAAGAAAGAGCATTAGATTGGTATGAGCTTCTTATTTCTGAAATAGTTGAAGCGGATCTTACCTGGGAGAAATTCCGAGAACACTTCGAATTAAAATTTGTGCCAGAAGCTGAGAAGGTGACTTTGGCTCGTCGTTTTATAGACCTTGTTCAAGGTGAATCTTTTGTGGCAGACTATGTCGCATCATTCGAGTCACTTTCTATATACGGGGTCGAATACATAAACACCCCATTGAAGAAAAACCAAAGGTTTGTCTATGGCTTGAATAAAATCTCAAGAAGCCATTACTTCAAAAGTTAGAAGTTTCTTTTGATCAACTCGTTGATATCGCTCTTCGTCTTAAAGAGGCAGATAGAGAGAGTGATGTTGAAGTTGTGAGTGCTAAACCAAACTTCAACAACAAGAAAAGGCCTAATAAGTTCAAAGGTCCTTATCCCAATAAGAAAGGGAAGCAATCAACTTCGGTGGTAAAGACTTCTACCCCAAGTGGTGGGCAATGCTACAACTGTGGTTTTAAGGACTATTATGCGAACAAGTGTTCAAAAGCCTCGTGCTTGTCTCTATTGCAAAAGCCCGGATCATTATTTATCTTCGTCCCAAACTTCAAGGCAAGAAGGAGGAAAAGCTTAATGTTTCTCAAGCCCCTGGCAACACATCTTGCGGTCAAGGTATTCCTCATTCTATCCTTGATGGCATTATTTTAGTTCATGATCATCCTATTCGAGTTCTTTTTGATAAGGGTGCGTCCCATTCTTTTATATCAAACGAACTTGTTGATACTTTTTATTTGGATGTTATGTGTTTAATGACTTCTTTGAGAATTGCGAATCCGGTTGGTGGATCCGCAACAATCAGTTTATTGTGTAAAGATGTCGAGATTATTTTGTGTGATTTTTCTTTCCGAGCCGATTTGCATGTTATGCGCTACTTAGGCTTTGGAATGATTTTGGGAATGGATTGGCTTAACCGCTATGAAGCCCAAATCCTATGTCCTGAGCGGACTATTCATCTTCGACATCCTCAATCTGTTAAGCAGATTTCTATTGACCTTAAAGATTCGGATTCCAGCTTGGTTGCATCTTTATATTCTTTAAATCCTCATGATGACAATAATGATGATGAGGAAGATATTATTTGTCTTATTCACGTTGTTCGTGAATTTTCCGACGTATTTGAGCCCGTTTTAGGATTACCACCTAAGCGAGCAATTGAGTGCAGAATTAATCTCATCCCTGGAGCTCAACCTATCACTCGTCCTCCTTATCGCATGTCCAATAAGGAAAATGAGGAGATGCGCAAACAATTATCCGAATTGGAGACGAAGCAATTTGTTCACTCTAGTTCCTCGCCTTGGGGAGCTTCAGCTATTTTCGTGAAGAAATCTGATAGCACTTAGGCTTTGCATTGACTACAGCAAGCTTAATGATCTTACTATCAAGAATAAATATCATTTACCTCGGATTGATGATCTATTCGATCAACTCAGTGGTGCTAGAGTCTTTTCACAATTAGACTTAGCTACCGGTTTTCATCAGCTTCGTATTGCAGAGGATAACATTGCTTTGACATCGTTCCGTACTCGTTATGGGTCTTATGAATGGCTTATAATGCCATTTGGTTTAATGAATGCTCTGGCTTATTTCGTTGACCTTATGAATCGAGTTTTCAAAGGCTTCCTCGATTGGTTTGTTCTCATCTTTATTGATGATATTCTTGTATATTCTAAAACCGAGGAAGAGCATGAAAAGCATCTTCGGATTGTGTTGGAAACTCTTAGGAGCAATTAAAAGCTAAATTTTCTAAATGCCACTTTTGGCAATCTCGTGTGAAGTTTCTCGGTCATATTATTTCCAAATCCAAAATTTCCGTGGATCCTTCAAAGATTGAAGCGATTCAAAATTGGAAGAGACCGGAGAGTGTAACGGAGATTCGTAGTTTTCTCGGATTGGTGGGATATTACCGTCGTTTTATCAAGGACTTTTCCAAAATTTCCATGCCTCTTACTAGTTTGACAAAGAAGGGAGTTAAATACATTTGGTCGGACAAATGTGAAATTTCTTTTCAGAAATTAAAAGAACTCCTTTCCGATGCTTCTATTCTTGTTATTCCCGAGGGGAATCAAGATTCTGCTGTTTATACGGATGCTAATCGGGTTGGTTTGGGTGTCGTTCTTATGCAAAGAGAACGAGTTATTGCTTATGCTTCTAGGCAATTGAAGCCAGCCGAGACTAGATATGCCACTCATGATTTAGAGCTCACGGCTATTGATTTCGCCCTTCGTATTTGGCGTCATTATCTTTTGGGAGAAAAAATTATTCTTTACACCGATCATAAATCTTTGAAATATCTATTTTCTTAAAAGGAGCTTAATCTGCGTCAACAACGTTGGCTCGAGTTCCTTGCACCTTATGATCTTGATATTCTTTATACTCCCGGAAAGGGAAATCATGTTGCAGATGCCCTTAGTCGCAAGAAACAGGCGGTTCTTTCCATGATGATATCCGAATGGAATGATCTCGAGATTTTATCCACTTGTGAGATTCGAGATCGTGTTTCCGATTTATGTTCATCTCTTGTTTTATGTAGCCTTGAGGCTCATCCTTCTCTTTTAGACCGCATTCTTAAAGCTCAAGATCTAGATCCCGAATTGGCTCTTCTTAGCCAAAATTTTAGGGATAAAATTGATATTGAAGGTTTGAAAGACTTTGAAATTGATTCTCGTGGCGGCATTCGAAAATTTGATAGACTTATCGTGCCAAATATTAGTGATCTTCGTAAAGACATTTTAGAAGATTCACACCGTTCTAAATTTACCATTCACCCCGGTAGTAGTAAAATGTACGCGGATATGAAGCGACTTTACTATTGGGAGGGAATGAAATATGATATTGCTAACTTTGTTAAGTGTTGCATGACTTGCCAACTTGTTAAGGCCGAACACCAAAGGCCCAGTGGGTTATTGCAACCTTTAGAAATTCCAATTTGGAAGTGGGATCAAATTTCCTTGGATTTTATAGACGGTCTTCCCCGTTCTCGTTCGGGTCATGATAACTTATGGGTGATAGTTGATAGACTTACTAAATCCGCCCATTTTATTCCCGTTCGGTCCAGTCGAACCGTTCCTCTCTTGGCCAAATTCTTTATTAAAGAAATTGTAAAATTGCATGGAGTTCCTTCTTCTATTGTTAGTGATCGTGATCCATTGTTTACTAGTGGATTTTGGAAGAGTCTTCAAAAAGCTTTAGGAACGAAGCTTAATTTTAGCACCGCTTATTATCCCCAGTCCGATGGACAGACCGAGCGTGTGAATCAAACTCTTGAAGATCTTCTTCGTGCGTGTGTTCTTGATTTTGGTGGAAGTTGGGAAGATCATATTTCTCTTGTTGAGTTTTCCTATAGTAATAGCTTCTAATCTAGTATTGGTATGGCACCTTTCGAGGCACTCTACGGAAGGCCATGCCGATCTCCTTCTTGTTGGCTTGAGGCCGGTGAGAGGCTGGCTTTAGGTCCGGATTTTATTAGTGATTTCATAGAAAAGATTGATCTTATTCGTCATAGGATGAAAGAAGCCAAAAGTAGACAAAAATCCTATGCCGATAACCGGAGAAGGAAATTAGAATTTTCTGTGGGAGATCTTGTGTTTATTCGTGTTTCACCTATGAAGGGTGTGGTACGTTTCAGTCGATCGAGAAAATTAGCGCCTCGATATATTAGGCCATTTTCTATCACCGAACGTATTGGTTCCGTGGCTTATCGCCTTTTATTACCGGCTCAGTTTTCTGCTATTCATGACGTGTTTCACGTTTCTCACTTATGAAAATGCCTTCGAGATTCTGATCCTATTCTTGAGCCCAATGTTGTGGAAAAATTAAAGTTTCACCTAATTTAACTTATGAGCAACATCTTATTCGTATTATTGCTTCGGAGGTCAAACGCCTTCGAAATAAAGATGTTCCGCTTGTTAAAGTTCAGTGGTCCTCAAATCCTAAGGATTGCTCTTGGGAATCTAGAGAGTTCATCGAGCGAACACATCCGGACTTACTTTCCCATGCTCTTTGAGGTGAATTTCTTATTTCAAATTTCTTTTGTGTTGATATGCTTTCATAGTTGTTACCTTATATCTACTTCTTAAATATTGCGAGGACGCAATTTCTTTAAGGCGGGGAGTCTGTAACAACCCGCATATTTTACGATTGAATATTTAAAATATGTTATTTAAATATTTTATCGTTGGTTGGATTTTAGTCCGAAAAGTTACTTTTTGCATATGGTCAAATTAGGACTCGGAACCACTTCCATTGGGTCCAAAACGCTGTTTGCGATCTTTTTGAGTATAAACTTTGATGTGTTTGGAGTGGTGAAATTTTGCCACTTTTTCACTTTGGACTTTGGGTTTGGTTTAGCCCATTAGCCTAAACTATTAATTCTAACTCGACCCCCTTCCCTTCACAACTTCACTTTCATTTTCCTAACACTCAAGCTTCATCAAAAATGGAGGAAGGAATGGGAAATTAAAACTCCAAGTTCAAGTTCATTTGCAAATCCAACATCTAACTCCAAATTCAAAGAGAAGCCAATGATTCTTCCTTGCTTTCAAGCTTCTCCTTTACTGATCTTGTGTAAAGGTGAGTTTTTTATCTCACATCTTTGTCTATAACTATCTTTGGTTGTTAGGTATGAATTCCTAACACTTATTCATGTGCATTTGCTATTGATTTGGATTGAATTGGTGAAAATCCCAATTTTTGGTGTTTTGGGTTCAAATCTTTAAAAATCCCAACTTTGATGTTTGAACACGTTTTTTGTGATGCATCGAGGAGCCAATACGACTGAGTAGCC
Organism: Allium cepa; assembly: GCA_030765085.1. Lineage (NCBI taxonomy): Eukaryota > Viridiplantae > Streptophyta > Magnoliopsida > Asparagales > Amaryllidaceae > Allium > Allium cepa. Next base: position 613,615,161 of record CM060934.1, read on the forward strand.
TATGGGAATAATCCCCTAGCGTCCGTGCTCGATCGGTTGCAAATTGGGAGAGTTTTTGCACTTCAAACCCCTAGGTCGCTCGGCCTGCACATGAAGGATTCTCGGCCTGCATATTAGGTCGGCCTGCATTTAGGTCGCTCCCCTATAGGTCGTGTCATGCTAGGTCGTTGCTCGGCCTTGTCTCCTTTAGGTCGGCCTGCATTTAGGTCATTCCTCCCCCATAGGTCGCTTGCACCATAGGACGTTGCTTGGCCTTGTTTACCCCTTAAGTCGTTAGGTCGCTCGGCCTGTTTAAGTCGTTAGGTCGCTCGGCTTTCCCACTTAGGTTGTTTCGTCCCTAGGCTGCTTGGCCATATGCCGTATCTGTTAGGTTGCTCGCTCTCTTAGGTCGTGCCCACTTGACCACTTAGGTCGCTTGGCCTTCTTACGTGGGTCGCTCGCCTTGGTCGCTTGTGTTAGGTCGCTCGGCTCATTAGGTCGCATCATTCCTTAGGTCGCTCGCCCTGCACTTATGCCGCTTCCACTTAGGTCATTTGCGCTGTTGAGTCACACCGTCCTTTAGGTCGCTCTCCCCTTCATTTATGCCGCTACCTCTTAGGTCGCTCATCTGCTAGGTCACGCCGTGCCGAGTAGCAAGGGTATTTCCACTTTGATGAATTTGGAATCGAATTCTTTGGATTTCATTCACGACTTCGTATATGATTTTTTTTGTGATTTATTGTTTCTACAATCATTGTTGTGATTTGTCACTTTATCTCACTCGTACGAGAAATCTAATTAAACGGCTTAGTAAAACAAACGGTATGAAACGCTTGCATTTACTTCGCCTGTTAATTCTTGGACTTGTTCGATTGAATCTCTTGTGACAATTTTCTAGCGGAAATCTACAATTTGTTCGTAAATATTTAAGTTAAGCTAGTGGTTATGGGATACGAAACTAAGCTTTTATATTTACTAGCTTACTATAATTGACACTTCTTGATGATCGTTGATGATCATTTTTGTGATTTAGACTAGCAAATGTGCGATGTCTCTTTGTCTACGAGGGATGCTAAACCCCGTTTCTATGGAGCTTCGGCTCAATTTGGTGGGGTAGCGACCCATGGTCTTTGGGCCGTTTTGTGGAGCTTCGGCTCAAAATTAATGGTTAGCAACCATGCAATAGCGTTCCATTTTGTGATACACGTGTTGGTGAGTTTTCATGCTCCCATCTTGTGATAGGCTCCCCCTTTTGTGATTTCTGGATTTTCATTGATGATTTCTAGAATTTGTGTTTCACCGATTTTCGTGATTTACATTGATTTGTGTTATCAATATTTGTGCATTGGTGAATTTGTGTGTCATTAACTTTTGTGATTGGCATTGATATTATTGTCAATATTCATGGTTTTGGTGAATGAAAATATAGAGTATGACATTCCTTTTGATCTTTGAGAAGATTCTTGTGATATTGATTAATCCTTAGTTGATTTTCAATTGCATACTTTTCACGGTACGGCTTTATGGTTATCATATGTTTATGTCATATCTCTTATTCTATATCATTTTATCTGATATTTATAGCTAGACTGATCCGTTTATTATTTTCTTATTAAATAATACTCGGGTCAGACCGAGATGTTACAGGTGCTTCTACTTGACTACACATCTGGGATTACCACCCAGACTTTTGCCTAACTACTTAGATTAGTAGTTTTTGTTGTATACATTTGAGATATCGACTCATTGATATATCCATATTCTTTTCTCTAGCACTTGTAGCTATTCTTTTGTGATATTGTGGGTCTTGTTTGACCACTACTCTGATGTACACTTCCATGTATTATATTCATATCTTTTTCCACCTTTGTGATATGGATATCTGTGACTGATTTGTGTTGCGTTTATTTCTATATTTCTTTCCGAAGAATATATATATAGCCACTGTGTAGTAGCTTTGAGTCTGTATTGATGTGTCGGATTTCCTTCTGAAACCAAATGCATGTTGTACTATCTAGCATATCAATGCTCGCACAAAGCAATTACACGGATGGTCGCTCCTCAACAGCCTTATTCTCCGTACTAGTTGACGGCATTACACCGTAGTGTCCTTGTCTAGCATGTGTATAGAGGTGGGGCGTCACAACGAGGGTTTATGGTATAAGAATATGGCTTAGTCTTATTTTGCCCTTGTCTAATTTCCCTTACTATTTCATTTAATTTCATTTAATTCAGTGATTAACTAAGCACGATACCTTTTAAAATATACAAATCTAATCCCTTAACCCTTTACATTATTTCATTTTATTTAGCTAATTAAATATCTGAAATAATGTTAACCAAAATTAGGGTCATTACATATAACTTCATTGTTATCAAGTATACTTTCCAAATGACATTTTGATAAAATTGGACAACAAAATGATAAAAGAAATGGACTCTGGACTCAAAAGCGTAAAGGAAGAAAGGGGACAAAATTGCTTAAGTCCATTGGTTGGTACAGATCCATGGATTAATTGGCACTGATCGATCAAAAAGTCCAATTTGTTCCTAAAAAATCAAATGCAGTGAATCTCTAACCAAAGTGAAGAAAAAGACAACTTTCAGGGCATGGGTAATGGATCGATACAAATCCATTTGGAAAACCATTTTATCCCCTCAAATTCAGATGTATGAAGGCTAAGGCTTTGAGAAAAAGAAAAAATTGTTGGACTAAAGCATGGATGGATAACGATCCATGGATGAATAACGATCCATGGATGGATCAGTGTTGATCCGTCCGGCCTTGAGATTAAGTCCATATTTGACACGATCTCTTTCTATTCTACTGGATCTCATTAAATAACTATTTCAAACTAGATCTGACAAATTTTTAGGCTAAAAAAATGCAGTTGAGATGTAAGTAGGAGGTTATCTATAACAGAAAAAGAATTTGTACTTTGCTTATAGAAAACTAGGTGAAACTTAGCCATTTTTGTATATTGAGATAGAACTTCGAGAATCCATTAAAAATTAGTGGATCTAGTACAAATAAAGAAAAAATTAATAAAGTGGATGTAAACTAGTGGTTTGTTGAATCATTATAAATATTTTGTATTTTTTATTCTTAATGTATTTTTATTTCTTACTATTTTATTTTTTTCGATATTTTATCGTTACGGTGTTAGATCAAAACTAAGACTAAAATATTTTGGTGCTTCGATCCAAAAATAGAAGATTTCACCATATCTCTATTTTCTAGTAGGCTTTGTAAATAAATCTCCATAGGGATATGATTAAAATTAGACCAAATAATAATGAAAGTAAGATGGCCATTGAAGAGGAATCCATGGAGCACATAATGGAAGGGTGAAGGGACTACTTAATCTCCACTTGATTTGGTAATAAGAGAAGAGTTAGATGGAATGGTTGGCAGCCATTAATCAGAACATGGCAACATAGCATGTAATCTTGGTGGAATTAGCAAAATAATCTACATCTATAAGGCATTAAGAAGAAGGATCTCTCCGTAGGTGTGACGCCCCACCTCTATGCTCACAATAACAAAGAGTATTAAGGAATATTGTCTGTTATCACGAAGAATAAGGCTGGATAGGAGCGGCCATCCGTAGTTAGGCCTTACACTAGTATTGGTTATTTCGATAGGAGTGGTATATATTTTTACTTTTCATCTCTTATTTATTTACTCCCATCGACATACCCAATTCCAGTATAAAACGAACTACGATAGTTCATAATAGTTTAGGACAATAGATATAATAATAACACAGATTATATAAATGCGGAACACAGATAAAAAAAGTCTCATATATATAATAACTGATGTCAGTTACAATACATGTGATACAGTACATATGATACAACTACAACTGTCGACTCTGGAAGTTACATATACAAGTACATTATCATATATAATATACATGAATACATATCTTCCTATACAAATAAACCGACTACTATAAATGACGACGACTACTCCAAAAGATATGAAGTGACCTCATAGCTCAAGCAGCAACCCAAAGTAAGATATCAACAACCTGTAATTACTCGGTCTGACCCGAGTATTAAATTCAAAAGAAAATAATACACGGGTCAGTCTAATTCAAACTCAGTTATTAGTGCACAGAAGCAATAATAATTAAATAATGAACAGACGACAGTCACAATAAATCTCATCTATCTGATCCTTTAACAAGGAGATCGGATAATGGTAAATATAACACGTAATTGTGTTAAACAACAATCAACAGATTCAAATCATCATCAAAGATAAGTAAAAAGAATATCAATGAAGATAATTTGGAAAACATCGAAATTGCCTAATCGGCAATTAACAACAAAATCATCAAATTAAACCAATCAAAATACAATTCAAATCATATTGAATTATCAATTAAAATGTCAACTCGAGTAAGGCTGCAGTACACGCACGCGTGTACTGCCTCGCCACTACAGCATATGGAATATGCAAAAGATCAATAAATCAAAACAAAATAGAATATCATAAAAGCCATACCGTGTGGCTGCAGTTTACGCTTGCGTGCACTGCCTTGCCACTACAGTGATGATGTACACATACGGGCACAAGGTCAAACCCGAAATACCGGATTCAACTCAAGTGCAATAAATTAATATCACCACATTCAACACCAGGTCAAATCCGGGCTACAAGCTGGATTCAACTCAAGTGGATTCGAAAACCAGTCCAAATGCAATCAAGTGGCACAAGGCCACACACACACACACACACACACACACACACACACATATATATATATATATAAGCAGAAAATGGCTGTAACATACTCAGAAATGCAGTACAATGCACCACAAAGCAAACCCATATGAACATGCATACATGGATCTCATGTCTCGACCGAATGCCATCAAATGAATGTGGAATAAAGACCAGGCTTAATACAATGGAGGTGGCAACATGGAACTACAAACTACAGGAATCAAAAACTAAGCATCATATGCAAATGAAACAAGGTTGCCAACCAAGCATCATACAAATGCAAGAATTAACTGAGGATACAATTGCATCACAATTCAAAACAACAGGGACAAGGAAGCACAACCGAGATGAACTATCTCAGTGTAAATTTATGTTCAGGGAAGAAGATACTACAAAGACAAGGATGCAAATAAATCAAGTGTATAATGGCCGAAGCCAATACACATAGGAAATGCAAAGTTGAAGACCGGATACCACACAAAACAACATAGCAATGTGGGAATGCATACTTGGTGATCGAAATGCAAGAACAGCTGTGGATATAAATATCTCACTGTAACACTAGTACAAGATACATGAACGAAATTTCGAATCAATATATGATGTGCACATCCACTAGCACATATAGATATACAGTATAAACTAAAGTGAATGAGGACTCAATGCTCTAACTTGAAGAACAATGGACAGAAGACTGTACATAAACTTAATAACGAAACTGGTTTAAATCTCAAGTGAACTCAACAAGATAGTCAAATTCAAATGCAACTGAGAAATGAATAATGCAAGCCAACATTAGTGACACAGCCTCAACAATGAAATGACTATAAATAACCATATATGCACACTGCAGCAACTCAAGTCAGTTGCATCAGCCTCTACGAAATCAAATGTGCAAATACAACTAAGTTCAATTGAACTGGACATAACAAACTTCAAAAAGTATCTGATTCGAGTGCATATTCAGGAATGCAATGGTTCGTTCAAAAATATGCTATAGGATGTACAAACCCAATGCAAGCAACTGAATTCAAATGAATGACAACAACAATTGCAATGCTTCAAGTCAAAAAGTGCATCAGGAACTTCAAAATGATATAAGTGCACAGTGCAGACGTAAATGTCACCGTGAAGCAGTGAAAACAAACGTACAGAGTGTCAACAGTCAGAGGTGATGCAAATGCAAATTTTCTACAACATGAACAGCTACTGTCACCAAAATATAGACTCAAATGAACAAGGTCGAAAGTGCTACTAGAGGCAGTGAATAGTATGGTAAAAGTCGAACAAGATCGACATCATCAAATCAAGTTTGTAAACCAGGACCAACACAACTACAGTTTGAATCAGAGTCTGTCGAATTCACCAGTAATTCACTAAACCAAAACTGTGAAACTTATATTCCCAAAACAAATGAGTTTGAACATAGTCCAAGTAAACCAAATTTGGAACAAGTCAGTAAATTATTTTTATAAATCACTTTTATCAAGTCCAAAGAAAAACGACACAAAACGTCTAGATGAATACCAGCATCAAGTAGCGGTTCTAACTGGTGATATACAGCAAATAGTACAAGTCGAAGACTATAATACTACGGCTGGAACACAATACACAGACGAAGTCGAGTATGATACAGTATACTCATGCCAAAGTCATAGATGTTAAACGAATTGAAGCATAAACAAAACTCACATATTTTCACATATCAAAGCGACCGAAGTCAAAGCCATGAAACACTGACTGGAACCAAAGGGAACAAAGAACGAAATCAACATCAACAAAAATCAAAACAAGCCAAGGAATCATGAAATCGCAAGTTTAAAATCGATAAAGTTTTGCATTAGATGTGAGTGACAATTAAAATCACTCACCTTTGCAAATCGAAGCAGCTGTGAAGCGAAGTATCCTCTATCGACAAGCAACAACGAATCATTCGATCCATCAACTAGAAGTCGGCCACTTCGATCTTTGAAAAGCCCTAATTTCAGAAAGAAGACGAGGCCTCCATTTTCATTTCTTCGTTTATTTTAGGTTTTGGTTTTTTTTCTCGAATGAAAATGTAATGAAAAAGGGGAACGGTATTAACAATAAATAAGTATCACGGCCCCAATTAGTAAAAGAGACGGGCCAATATGATTTTTTTAAAGCCCACCTAATTCTTTAACCAATTTCTTAAAGAATTTTAACCCAATTAAAACTCTCACTATTAATTAGCTAGCATGTTAATCGTTTAATGACGATTATAAATCAATATGAAATCTCGGGTTGTTACAGTAGGCGTCATGGAGGTAGAGGAATTCCCCAACTAGTTTGGATGAGAGAGTTTTGCTAATAGACACGAAACAAGAAAGGAACCAGCTAGAGATGGAGATATAAATAATGGAAGAAACCAGTAGAAAATGCTAGGAATTGAAGAACAAGACGTTGGGATGAATAAATACCAATCCATTATGGATCGGAGCCAATCAATTAAGGAGAAAGAAAACTTAAGGAAATGATGTTGGTGATGCTAGTGAAGGTACATGTGGAGCTTTGAATTTTTCAGGCGGAAGAATTGGAAGTAGTTTGTAGGAGTAATGCTCACAGAAGGAGTAAATCTAGAGAATGCACCACAGACCCATAACACAAAATGCTAGAACGAATGGACTTCCTAGAGCCATAGAGACCTAGGCATCATAACCCATTCAAGTAGTGGTCGTAACAGCCGCTTGCAGAATTGAACACATAGTGATGCATGCGATGACCGTCTTTCAGAGTGAAATCTGGATACTGATTGTCACGACCCACGATTGAAAATCGACATCAAATACCTCACTTGTATTCGACTACCGAAGATTCAAATGTTGAACTCCAGTTCGGATGGAGCTTATAACAACATTAGATGAATATAAACAGTGGAAAAATGAATATCATTGATCACAACACAGATACAACATGCTACAATATCCATACAACATCAATCACTAATGTCAAAGTGATACAAATATGATACAACATAATATGACAACAGAAAACTCCGACAAGTTTCCAACATACTTCACTTCGATAAGGTCTTCAAAACTCCAACACTTCTAAAGATTACCAAATCCAAAAGCTTTCCAAAAATCCGATAGCTTCCAAAAGACTTCAAAATCCAAGCTAGCTCGAAAAAACACGGATAACCTGCTTCTAGGCTGCCCGTGTGGAAATTATGGGCACCTAAAGTGTAGAAAAGGAATAACAAACTCCGGGTCAGTCATGGGACTGGTATGAGTAAACAAAAACAGTTGTTTGAAATAAAACAGTTTATAAAAGAAAACCGATATGCTTTTTGGAAAATGAAACTACCATGAGACCTCCCACCACACACACAATGCAAACACAGACTTGGAGGAGATTTCTTCTTACGATAGTCGAATAATTAATACGAGAAAACTCTTTTGATATTATTATTGGTGCATAGTGTAAAAAACATTTTCGAAAGTATAATATTAATCTTAGCCAGCATAGACATTTCGTACTATGCCTACTATAGCTACCATCTAAATAGTGGAGTGCCACCATAAGTAAATGGCAGGTTATACAACTAAAACCGTAAAGCGCTCGTATTGGATGATTGGATTTCCAACAAATGGTCAGGCAAAGGAACTTTCCACACAAAATGGAACGCCTCTGGAGGGACGTCCCCGAGAAACTAACCGGATCTTTGCTACACAAGGCCAGGTTACCTCTGTAACTAGGTAACTAATGACACGAGTATGCCACCTTCTAGTCGTTACCAACCTTTACCCGAAGCGCTTCTCAACCGACAACCCCAAAGAAATAAGTTTACAGCAACCACAAATTAAGTATCTAGGCTCCATACGATGATACCACTTATAATCCAGAAGGAAATGGACATACCCTCAAGGGGTGCTACCTCCAAATAACCTTTCTGCCACGATTCCTGTTTCGACCATAACCGGGTTGTGAGGTTCGACGAAGTCTCGTTCACAAAGCTACGCTTTTCACCAAGCCATGCTTCGATTAACAAATGATCAGCAACACTCAGCATGCCACACTACCAAATTGGGAGTATATCACTAATAACCTTCAACTACATTACCTCTGAGCTCGTACGTCTCAAAGAAGGGTGTTAAGCTAAGAGAATAAATTCTCCGCCACCAACAGAAATGTATTTGAAAGAAATCAGCTTTATATCTCAAATTGTAATGTCATACATACAACCATACATGTCTGTTCCGGGTTCGAATAGAACCGCAGGCACTTCCAAAGAAGTTCTTGCAATCCAGGAATCCACAATCCCGATCGGACACCCCATCGCATATAGAGATCTCTATACCGGAGCAATTCAGTGCAGAGTCATTCGACTGGTTATCCTATTGTTCTCAAAGACGCCCGGTCTTCACCACCGTCTTCAAATGCTATCCATTTCATCGTATCACATATTCGAAATGGGTTATATAACACAAAGGTCCTCTCCCGGATAAACAGAATAGTGAGTGTTCAATTTAAAAACACATGGATATATCATTTACAAAGATTCACATTCAGGGTTCGATATTGGTTTCGGATAACCAATTGGAATCCGACTCCCTATCGCATCAAAATTCAATTGCCGTTTTACGGACCATAGGGTTTTCACATTCACACAGCAGTATATTCAACACTGATATCATAGCTCAGCACAAATCATTTCATATTACATCACATTACATATCAGGAATAGCAATCCAACACACAACATTCAATAACAATCAAAACATCTTCAATTAAGATGAATAAATTGTGTGGTTTTAAATTTATTAACCACATAATTACTTTCATTAGTAATGTTTAATCAATAATAAATTTCATTAATTACAATTGATTAAGTCTTAATCATCTTCATTAATTAATCAATTCTTAATTAATTATCTTAATTAATTGACCATTAATTGTTAATTAATTAAATCTTAATTACTTTAATTAATTAATTACTTTAATTAATTAATTACTTCTTAATTAATTACTTCTTAATTAATTAATAATTAATTACAAATTAATTGACCTTAATTATTTATTAAATTAATCTTTAATATTAAATAATTAATTAAGTAATTACTTCTTAAGAAATTATATTAACAAAATCATTAATTGTTTTAATAAACCAAAAGATAATTTAATTACTTTGGTTATCCTTTTAAACCTTGTTAAATCATTATCCTTACACACTAGTTGCTTTGGAAAGTTAAGATTAGTTTAAATAACATTCTATCTTAATTTCCTTTTAAATTTCATTATTTAATACAAATGACTTTATAAAATGATGTATCAAAAATTAAAATTTAATTACTTTAAAAAGATCTTACTTAAATCCTGAATTAAATTCAAAAATTCGATCAAATCATCATTTGAAAACATGGTTTATAAGTGTTTAAAAATCTGAAATTTTTTAAAGTAGAAACGGTTTTATATATCAGGCTCGAGACCTGCTTCGAGTCACGCCCGATAAAAATTCTCGTTTGTTTCGGGTTTATCAAAAATTCAACCCGAGTGCTAAAATTTTCAACTTATAATTTTTTCTAAGTATTTTTACCCTGTGCTTCAATAATTTTACCCCACTCGAGCTATCACAAGTTTTCCCCGATACTTGCTTCGAGACATCCGCACTTCACTCCTCTGCCTCATTCCTGATATACAAATAGGACTTATGCACATGCACGGTCGGAATCGCCACCTCTGGTCGAAGCTCCAACCACCATCGAGTCGACGACCATCCACCTGAACCCCACGAGCCCATCACGTTGACAAAATGGAAACTTTGCTATCGACCCCAAACTGTAGCCAAAACCGATCATCACTAAATTTCCTCGATCATCCACCTCAGGCCGTCAGCAGTCACATGATCGCACCCCAAGCTCCATCGATATCCGATGCTTGTAATGGCACTGGCGCGATCGACTCCGGTCAATCAACGACGTCGTAGCAACACTTTTTTCGACCATGACAAAATATGAATATTTAACCCTAAATCGATCTCATCATTATTCTGCGACGATTTATAAATTCGACTCACAATTTTCTGATGATTTCGAACCTTCAGCCTAGCCAAGACTTCGATCTCGAGGACTACAAACCCACCGATCACCAGAATTTATAAAAACACATTTATCGTTCATCTGACAAATGCTCGCTTGACATGTCATTTAAAATCTTGATTTTTATCTTAAAAATTAGCGTTTTCAAAAATGTTTCAATTTATATATGTGAAACCAGAAAGCACGATGATTGAATTTTCAATCTATACTAGGGTTTGCCTGTATTTTTAGATTTCCAGGAGAAGCTTTGATTCATTTTGCTGAATTTTATTTTTTTAAACTCACTTTTTTTTAAACAAACAACTCTTATTTAGATCCCATAGGTAAATAAGGATCAAAAAAGGAGTGGTTGATTTTTGAACAGGCTTTATGCCTGTAAACCTGGTACAGAGGTGCATGCATTTGTTCTCTAGATATGCACAGCCAAAACATGCATATATTCAAAGATTTATCACTTTCATGCATGAATTCAAACAATCATTCAAAAACTCAGATCACACAAGGGTTTACTCATCTGTTATGGGACTGAAAGCAAAAACAGAAACATAGAGGAAGTTGATTATTTGAAACTAGAATGCTATTTTAGATTTTGATCCTGGATTTTTCCTGCAACAAGTTATTCAAGGTTTCTTAGCTTCTGATGTGTTTATTTTCTTGATTACTTAAAAAACTTTAAATTTTAAAAGAAATTACCTTCAGTTTATAAAAACAGAGAAGAGTTAAGTGTTGAAATCTGGAAATTGCAAATCTTGATTATGATGCCTTGTTTCCTGTTTGTTAGATGATGAAGCTTGATTTGTTAAACTGAAGCTTTACTTGTGTTGTTTACAGACTTGGCTTTGATGTTTGATTCTTGAATTTGCTTGATTAAAAGATTGAAAGAAGAAGCCTTTTTTCAGTTTCTGGTTGATGATCTAGTTTAAAAACTTGCTTGATTTCTGATTTAAAACTTGTACAGGCTTTGTTTTCTTTAAGTTTTTGAAAAAGAGACAAAAGAGATGAGAGGAATGAGAGTATAGAAATCATATGGTTCCAATTTCCTTTTTATTTATTATCCTAGAAATAGTTGAAAAATTGACACTTGTTCATTTCCATAATTTACATCTTAACACTTGTAAGTTTTCACATTATAAATGTTAAACTTATGCTTTTGCATGAGAAAAGATTAATACATTATTTTTAAATTGTTCTTTTATAAATACATTTTCTTTTATATCAATAAAATCTTTTAAAAGAAAGTGTTTTTAATACTAATTCATACATTAATAAAATTATACACATGTGTTAATATTTTGAATCCAAATAATTTCTAAGATATCTCATTTTAAATTTAAATTCAAATACAAGTTCAAATTAAAAATTCAAATTCAAATACAAGTTCAAATTCAAATTAAAAATTCAAATTCAAATTAAAAATTCAAATTCAAATTAAAAATTCAAATTCAAATTTGAAATTCAATCCATTCTATATGCATATGTATAGATAAATAACTCAATATTCATTTGTTTATCAATTTTAAAATTAATTCAATTTAAATTTCAGAAATTCAAATAAACCACAAATTTTAAATTGATAAATTTAGGGATGTTACACTGATGGTAATTTTACCAAAGCAATCCAAAGATTACTTTCATAGAATAAACATGAAGACAATTGGAAAACCTCTTATAGTCAGAATGTATTTACCAAGGAGAATAGGGTCATAAGATATCTTAGGAAATTTTTGATGTCGACAATTCAAAGCTACAATGGATTAATGGATCCTCTACAACACTTGTTGGAGTATGATTAGTACACAGATGATGCAGAGTTAATAATATGTGAGGTGTAGATGCGTCCTATTGTTTTTGGAAGGGCTGGCAATAATGTGGTTCTGCAGATTAGAGTCGGGATCCATAACATCGTATGACCAACTAGCAAATAAAATTTTGAACCAGTTCCACGTTCACTCCGTGCAACCAAAGAATTCTTTGTCATTGGAAAACATCCATCCGATGAATGGAGAGACATTGAAGAGTTATTTGAAGAGAATCTATGTGGCCGTAATAGAGATGAGAAGCCTAGAGGATAGTTTGGCATTGATAGTGATAGTTGGTAAGGTGTGTTTGTCCTTGAGATGATGATTTTGATGACAACAACGTTAGGAGTTGTTATAAAATATAAATACCAACATTATAGTTTAGATATATATATATATATGTATGTATGTATATGTAGGATAAAAACATGCAGGTATCAAGAATGAAGACCATACAGCATAGAGATTCAAGATTGAAGATATCAAGATATCAAGAGTTCAAGATTTCAATAGTACAAGATAAGTATTGAGTCTAGAATTATGTTAAAACTTCTTGAAAGCACATACATATTTATTTGAAATTTATTCGTAGAATGGAATCCACTTCGAGCCTGTTAAATGGATGGAACCCTAGTGGGATGGAACCCACGACAATATCTAGTGGAACATATAGTGGTCCTATTTTGATATCCACTAATTTTATAAAAATGCTTTTCAAAAATATATCTCTTGTTTTTAAAAAATGTTTTCACAGCTTTCTTTTCAAAAAGACATCTCTCTTAGTTTTAAATATTTTAGCCTCAAAACTATTTTTATCATTTTTAATATTTTGATTTCAAAATTGTCCTTGTTTTTAAACCATCTCTTATTTTAAATATTTAGCTTTAAAATATTTATATACTCAAATTTTAAACCACTTTATAGATTAAGATTAAATATATTTAAAATTACTTTCTAAACTCTTTTATATGTTTAAACTATATTCAAATATATTTACAAAGTTTAGAAATTATTTTGACAAATTGTAGAAACCAATTTTAATAAGAAAATCAAAACATTAATTTTTCCATGAGTATGTCGACATCCGTCAAACTCCCATGTCGACATGGTGTCCGTTATTTTCAAATTTCAATTTTCAAAAGAATTGTTTATTCTTCATATCGTTTCACGAATAGATATGGATGTTGCTCTACTATAAATTCTAGTAAGTTCTAAACGAATTTTTATTATCAGATTTCATTTATTTTCTCTCCTCTTCATCTTCCACATTTCTTCTAAAGAATCCTAAACTATACTTTTTCGAAATACCAAGTCAATCAAATTTGATTATCTCTTGTTTGATTCTCTACCACTCTCTCCATAAGATCTCAGTGCTACTTAGAGTTATAGAATCTTTTGTAAATCAAACTGTTAAGTAAAGGTGCGGTTGAGCCTTGAAATCAATTGGGTGTGATTGTAGCCCCGGAAATCAATTAGGTGATCTTGTAGCCTGGTTAAATCAAGAGAGTTTTCCCTGGAATCGAATACAGGAGGGTGTACCTCATAGCCTTGAAATCGAGGGTGCAATCTAGGAGATTATTTTGATAAGAAATTCGTAAGATTGTACGGGACTGGATGTATGGTAACTCCGAACCAGTATAAAATACTGATGTGTTTCTTCCTTTACCGCTTTTATTTGGTATTTGCATATGTGTTTGATTCTTTGATTATATCTGTGTCTGTGAATTGCATTTGTTGGTGATTATAATACATAAGTTTCAAAAAGATTTAGAAAATCCATCAAACACTATTCACCCCCTCTAGTGTTATTCCAGCCTTATGATCCGTAATCCATATTTCTCACGAGGTGGACTATGAGTTGGATTTTGAAAAATGGTTGACAATGAAAAAGCCAGCCAGGTTAATTGGTTTCTATAGAGAGAAAACTTGTTTCTACACTTTAAAAAGGAAAAAAATAGAGAAGAAGATAAAATATGGTAGTTAGGTTGGACCAAGCAGTATGGTAAAGAGTAATAAAGCTATTGAGCATGATGGTAATAGCAGCAGTTCGTGAAGATAGGAAGTTAATTTAATCACAAATGAAATTGCTATTGAATGTGTAACTGATTTGAACAAGAGTTTGAATGCATAAAGTTTAGACAATAAGAATATGAGATAGAATCGAAAAAATTGGGTGATTAAAGCAAATGAATTTGAAGGCTACATATAGTGTTTAAGTGTTGCAACTTATCGTGAAAAGTAACGATCAAAAAATACGGAAACAACTATTGAATCAAGAGTTGCTTTTGTTTGATGAAGTGAAGTGTCTTTTTAGAAATATAGCTGTTATGCAATTTCTGTCGATTGAACAAAAGAATTTAGCTAGCTGAAATATTAAAAGTTCAAATCAGAGAGGAATTAATTCAAAAGCCAAACTATTCAGTCGACTGAAATGGGTAGTTCGGTCGGCTGAATATTCATATCAGATTGTGCGTGTGCACAGATATTTAGTTAGCTGATCTGCCTATTTCAGTCGATTGGATATCATGTTTTCTACCATATTGAAGAGTATTTAAAAATTACTTTGTGCGTGAACTTATGTAGTAAAAATCTTGGCATATGAAACATGAGTTGAAAAGATTTTTAAGTACCTGTACGTGCATATACCACATTGGAGAGATTTTAAACAAAAATTGACTACAAGACATAGACCGTAGACAAACCATAGACAACATTGAAGCTTCTATATAAATTCTGGTCTACAATCTATTGTCGAGTAGAATAGCATCTTCTCCTGCAAATATGGTTAGTTCGCATAATATTTACATATATAGTTGCCATGATCAAAACATCAAAATACAAGATTCTATCATTCCTCCCTTGTTGGCGATGATAACTAGTAAGTTTGAAATTTTATAAAAGCAATTGTAACGACCTGGGACTTTCGGTCCCGAAAATTCCAGATAGTTAGGAAAAAGAAGAAAGAGATAGAAGAATAAGAAGAAAAGAAACACCAACATCTCACATTCACAGCGGATAAAATATAATAACAAATAATAACAGTTATATAAAGGAAAACTGTACTTGTCAAATTTCAATTTAATACATCAGAGTTACAACATATATACATATACAATCAACATGACTCAGATATATACAACAATATAATACAGAGGGAACTCTCCATACGATCCTGTCATCCAGCCCGTCTCCAGAGCTCCAGAATGTCCTTACCTGAAAGCCTGTAATACTCAGTCTGACACAAGCATTACATCAAAGTAATACCCGGGTGAGGCTGGAAACCAGCGTGAGTAAACTCATCTAACGTGAAATTCCAATGCATAGGACTTATTTAAATCCCGGGGTAACTCGTATCAATTTACAAATTCACAATTTATTATAGACATCACTTATTTCACACATCAATTTTCTACGTACCAAAATTTAGATTAAATACTCCAATCCACTTAAATCATTTCATTCCAGCCTATTGATTTCACATATCAATCTATAGAAATTCGAAGTGGTTTCGGGTATTTTCTAATACCCGACCCCGGTCTCTTCGAGTCTTATGTCATCCTAACCCAAGTTATCCAAATGAAATACACTTCAAACTTTAAATAAAGGATGTCCCTTTACACAACAATTCATCATTGATAGATAACCACAATATCATGTCCGCCCAAACATATGATACTACAAAACATTTCATATCAGAGATATCAACTCATTCAAGACATCCAATACCATTCAATCATCCATAAGCAAACTTGATCACTTCCAAAATAAACTTAATCACTTCTAATCGAATTACTAACCTCAATCACTTAGATTCCTTCACTTGACGTTAATTAATTTCAAATCAATTAATTAAACATTTCTTAATTATCCATCTTAATTAATCACCCTGGATTAATTATCCTTCAATCACATTCAAGTAATTATCTTTAATTAATTACACAAATTAATTATTCTTAATCAAAAATAGTAATTAATCTTTAATTTCTTCACAAATTAGTTACATTAATCCTTAATTACTTATATTAATTAATTTCTCATAAATAACTTATTATTGATTAATTTATCTTAATTAATCAACCTTTAATTACATCATTAATTATATAAATTAGCGATTTCTAATTACATTTAGTTTATCCTAATCTAAATTAATTACATTAAGTAATTAATCATTAATTAAACCACAAATATTAATCACTCTTGATTAATCTCAACCAGTAATTAACTACCTTTTTATTTACTTCATTAAATAAATAAATAACTCATTTTATAAAAGAAGTTTAAAGAAATTTAAAACCAAATTCATTTTTAAATTCAAATTAATTTAAAAATACACTTTAAAATTCAAGTTTTTAAAACAATTTAAATTTAAAAACCTTATTTGTTTAAAACTGAGATTCACTAAATTTGAATTCCAAATTTAACTTTGATTTAAAACTTGTTTTAAATCTCTACTTTACAATTTAACTTCATTTTTAAAAATCACTTTTATTTCTTTCCAATTCATTCTTATTTTTATTCTATAATTATTTCACTTCCAAAAAATTTACCCTTATATTTCTTTTAAAAATCCCATTTCTATAGATTTTGATAACTCAGTTCACCGAAATATTTTAAATCAACCACAGTATCCAACATTTCCATTTATCAATATAATTCATCACAAGATAGCAAATAATTATATCACGGAATATTTTAACTAAACTAAATATTTTTAGGAATCCAGTTGGATCCCTCCAACCTGTTTTCCCTGCATCCAAAGATTTTAGCACAACAATAAATATCGATCAAATCTGATAATAATTATCATATACAACTAAACAACCAATCAACAATTTAAATATTAACTATTTAAATTAAATGGTATCCAGATGTGAGTGAGATTAACTCACCTTTGATTATTTTGTTTGCAGTCCACTCCAAATTCGACTTGGCCTCCCGATTATAGACCTTGCATATATATTATACTTTTATTAATTATTTGAACTAAATGAACAATTAATTTTTTTCCATTTGAAAATACATATATCTTTATAAAATAGTTTCTATAGATTTCACACTCTATATTCATATATTCCTATAAAAATAACCTATATCGCCCTCTTAAAATGTCTATTTCTATTTCTAAATCTTATATATTTCCAATATACTTATTAAATTAAATTCAAAAATAAAACAGCCTATAACTCTTACTATATATATATATATATATATATATTGTTTCCTTCTCTATAAACTTTATATTCATATATTTTTATAAAACTTGACCATACAATTTATAATTTTAATAAATTTCTTTTGTGTATGTAATATATTTATATACGTTATAAAATTCTACTAATGCTTAGAAATTTAAAATCGTCATTGTCTAAATTTTAAACTTAAATTTGATTTTAACGAAACCATCACCTGCCTCGACGTTGAACAACCATCACGCTCTCAATGCCTACACAAGTAGCCATTGCCTGAGATGAACCAAAGCCCTGCTAGCACATTCTGCAATCAACTGCGACTTGACCTAATTCCAAGACAACCTGGTTCGGCTATTCTCCCATCATCGATCAGACTCGACCCCCTACCTACAGCCTCTGCTCGAACCTGAACCACCTCGGCTCAAGATGCGTGCGTGCCACACCTCCTACAATCGTCTCACCTCCACCTCCTCACGCCGCAGCTATCTAGCTCGTGAAACCCTAGCTACCGATCGCGATTCGATCGCGATCCCCTCTTTTTTTTAAATTCGATTTCAAGAATCGGTTGAGGGAAAAAGAAGAGAACGCGACTTAGGTGTCTTCGATTTTTTTTCTTCTGTGAATTAAAGAGGTCGGCTATTTTTTTTCCTTTTATTTTCGATTTCAATCTAAAGATGAAGAGGAGAAGGAGCCAGGGTTTGATTTCCAACGAAGAAGGATGGGGTAGCTCGGGGTTTATACTGAAAGCATCGCATTTTATTATTTTAGCTTCTGGGGGAAGACAAAGAGTACGTGATGTCTTTGAAAGTAGGGTAACGTGTTCAATTAGGCCATCTACAGTGACATTCGAAATGAAGGGAAAAGATCTGATGTGAAATTCTTTTTGACTGGTCAATATAACTTATTATTTATATTTGAATTTCAAATTAATTTTCATCGTGTTTACCTCTCGTATGATCAACCACAACTACAATTGCGAAAATTTAATCCGATAATAATATAATATTACGGATCCAATGAAACTGGTTTCGTCGTAATCCGAGACTGGGCCTCGGAAGGCTATTTTTAAATATCAATTTAAAAGATATATTTTTAAAACTAAACTAATCACCTTTAAACTCAATTTTAACACTTCTGTTATCCTCGGCACTATCAATATAAATTTCACAAGCCTTCAAATTATTTTTAACAGGCTTAAAACTCCAGATTCAACATTTTACCCAATTTCAAATTATTTAATTCAATAATTTAATTATCGATTAAATAGTGATATTTGGAATTCAAGTTAAAATAAATCTTTCAAATATCTAGAATAAATTAGATATTCCAATTTCAAATGCTCAAAAATTCTGGGTCGTCACATTCCTCCCCCCTTAAAAGAATTTCGTCCATGAAATTGCTAGTTAAGAAAAATGGTCCAATACTCATTTACTTTTTCCCAAAGCCAAACAATTTCAAACAATTCTCAAATAATCTTTTTATTAAAGACACACTAACCCTTTTTATAGCTTTCCAAACTTATCCATAAGTCCCAATAATATTATTTACTTAACAATTCAAATTTGAATTTAAAACCAAATTTTGAATTGTCAAAATTTTCTCAAAATTTTTCCAACTCCCTAAATTTTCGAAAAATTTCGCCAGCGTCTCCTTTGCGCGGCTAGCTCAGCACAACTACAAAATGCCTCTACAGGCTCCCAAATTCCAAAAGAAAACAAAATGCCAAGTGGCTAGACCAGAAAATCATCAAATTTCATAGGGACATTTAAATACATACCTTTACTGAGCAAATTTCAATTTATCCTCTGAAATCAAAAATCCTTATTTCAATTCCAATTAGAAATCATTTTGTTGCTAATGAAGAAAATTTCAAAAAATTTCTAACTCCCAAAAATTTTGGCAGAGTCTCCTTTGTACGAAGAAGCTTTTGCAATTTGACAAGAGATATAAATATATATACATCGACCCACACGGTCGGAAAAGCAAAAAATGTTCATATTTCCTATTTTTATTGCGTAGGTGTACCTTTATTTAGCATTTTTAAGCAAGTGGCTTATTATTTTAGCAATTAGCGCATCCAAATCCAGCCAAACGGCTTCCCGGTACCTGTACTTACTTAATTCAAATATGTAAGTGCCAAAATCATGTAACTTAACAACATTTTACATATTTAACTAGTAAACATATGGGTTTCTATAAGCAATGTTGGTTAAACAATATTTATAAGCAACTTATAGGGTTCCGACATTAATTTTAATTATTTGCAACCAGTTCATATATAACTTCATTCAATTTAAATGGTTTACAACTCAATTGCTTACATTCAATTAATTTTTAAGCAAAAGAAACTCATATTCACTTCAGTTGATCTTAAAATCAATTTTTTTAATCTCTATAACCTCATAGAATTTTAATTACCTTCGTTTACGTCAAACGACAATTCATTCTATGCAATTTGATGATATCCATGTGAATAAATAATTACTTAAGCTTATAACCATTTTAAGTTGATTCTAACTCAATTTATAAATTATTTCCATTTTAATTCATTCATAACCATTTTATTTATCCCGACACATTCCATGCTTGTATACTACCATCCATTCCCAAATTAATTCAATTCAAGCTTTTATTTAAGGGTCGACCCTTCCTACTCGAAATCGAGCTTCTCATTATTCTTAACTTAAGTTAATTTACTTCAATTTATTCCAACTTCAAACTTAAGTTCACTTCCATTTAATTTGATTAGTCCATCCATTTTATTTTAATTCACCTTCTCAATTAATCAAAATAATATCCAAGCACATACTTAACTCATTTATACTCGAATTGGATTTTATTTGTGACCCAAATCATTTCTATTCTAATTCAATTCCATTTTACTTTTACAACATCTCCACTTATTTTAATTCCTTATCAATCCAAGTCGAATTCTATTTATAATTCGAGTTTATTACCAAACTTTATTATTAACTTACAATCCATTTTATTTAACCGAGTTAAATTTTATTAACATACTCTATCAAATAATTTATTTAGCTAATTAGCTTACTTCAAACCTTTATATCAATATTCGATTTTATTACAAAAATCACTTCATTAAATTTTCCTGAGTTCAATTTTTTCCATAATTCCAGTTTGGATTTTCTTTCATTTTCCAAAATTTCAACACTTTATTTTAAAATTTTAGAAATACTTTTAGATTCACATAATACAATTAAAATAGCTTTTCTTTTATAAAAATACTTCTTATAACTCGATGTCTCAACCAGTCAATCCTTGTTCTCATAGAAATCGGTCATACGTTGATCAGGCGTATGACTGAAAATCTGTACGTACTTAGCAGACCCACTTTCTACATCCAGTGAAAATATTTGGAAAATAATTTTATTGAAAATATCGTAAACATTTTTATTTTTTTTGAAAACAGTGGAAATATCTTTGGTGAGAATGTCCTGGAAATCATCACCCCCATCCATGGTCGCAGTTACATCCTGGGTTACGTTGCCATCGCAGCAAAAGTCCATGTAACTGTAGGTACTCCACGCCCCTCGATTACGCCATGGAACCCACAATAGATCGCAGTTACATTCCAGGGTTACGTTGCCATCGCAACAAAAGTCCATGTAATTGTAAGGATCAACGCCCTCGATTTTCGCTGTCAAAAATGAAACTTCTCCACTCCCACACAGGTCGCAGTCTACCGATGTAAAATCAAACGCAGACAGTTGGCTCTTAGCGGCACACACAACTTTCGCTATGTTAACATAGGTCATAGTCTACCGATATAAAATCAAACGCAGACTGTTGGCTCTCAGCGGCACACACGACTTTCGCTAAGGTCTGCAGTAGATCACAGTGACATCGAGTTACACTGTCGTTAGAGCATAACCCAAATGCCTCTATAGGCATCAGCGCCCTCGACTTTCGCTACACACTACTCATAATCCTCAGGAACTAGTTTTGTCCGGACTCCTCATAGGATCAACTTTAGAACCCCCCTTAGGGTTCATGGCAGTACCATCATGTGGCACTCCTGAGAAGTTCATTACAAGGGAGCGTCTTTTTCCCCAGAGCCATTGTCAAAACAATTTATACTATACCCATATAGTATCTACCAAATCATACACCTAGTATGAATCTCATACAAAGCTCCTTTACACAAAATCGATTATCCCAAAATCAATAATTCTCAAACTAGGCTTTCCAAATTCCAAAATTGATTTTACCCGAAAATCAAAAGTCTTTCCAAATCCAAAGGTTCCCAAAACCTTTTTCCAAAATCCTCATAAGATCCTTTATATATATAGATATATATAATTTTTAAATTTTTTGGATCATTTCAAATTTGTATAAAACCCCTTTTTATACTTCACATATTTTCAAAACCCTTTTCTTCCGGCTATAGATTCACAAAGGGAGATTTATCTTATATAACCAAGATATATAACTTTGTTTATGCCAAATCAAATATTCAAATTTGATTACTCTATAAAGTCACTTTTATCATAGAAATTTCCAATATCAGTTTCATTCAAACCCGTACGATATACACATATCATCCGTATGTTAAATTAATTTGATCGCTCACTCAATCACACAATTTCACTTCCGAATTAGTATCGTCCACCCGACTTCCTACTGTGGACTCAGATCTGGTTTCTTGATCAGAAATCGTCATTCTCCTTGCATAGCCATAACTATGATAGAGAATATCCAGAACCAATCAACAATCCATATCCAGGTTCTCCATCAAAAATCGAGTGAAAAATCCCAACTCGGATCGATATAACTATCTCGAAATTCTGTGCTCGAATCTGGATCAAATCACTATGCGAATAGAATAATATACGTACATCCTACGTATTTATCTTCACTGATTATTAACCAAATCAATTTCCAATCTATTCATCCTCAATTTGATTTTATTCACTTATTCATTTACTCACCATTGCTTCAATCCCATTTAGATTGTCACCTCAATTCTTATCTCAAACGGATATTTAATCATAAACAATTTAAACTCTGTTCAGCATAAATTTAGAAAATAGCTTGAAAAGTTTAAAAATAGATAAGTAGTTGATAAACAATTAATAATTTGTAAAATAGCGATAAAATAGTTAAGTAATTGTAAAATAGTTGGAAAATAGTTAAATAGTTTCAGAAATTTTAAATAATTGCAAAATAGTTGTAAAATAGTAATTAATTTGTAAAATAGTTGAAAAACGGTATTTAGTTTATAAAACAGTTACAAAATAGTTAAATAATTCCAAAAGTAGTTATAAAATAAGTATAACATAGTTTTGGGTTTAATAAGAAAGGTTGTATATATAATAAATAACTTAGAAAAATAGATTTGTACTAAAACAATTTATTCTGAAAACAGTCCAGAGCCAAACTGTTCAATTTCCAAATCTCCATTCTCATCAATTCAATTTAAATTTCCACTTGAATTTTAAACTTATCCATCTTCAATCACAATTCTAATTAATTTAAATCAAATTTAATTTGAACTAATTCAATTCACAATTTAAAGATTATTAATAGGATAATATTATCCAAATTATTTTAAAACACCCATACATTTCAAATTTACAGATCTCAAACCCATTTTGAGATCACACAAACTCCCAATTAAATTAACCATTTAACTTCCCAAGTTAAATCCTAATTCCATAGTGAAATTTCCAAATCAGGTTGTCCATTCAAACTTATTTAACTTCCTCTAAGTTAAATTCAATTTACTTAATCTAGTCAAATTTACACAATTTGAATTTCCATTCAAATTTTATACTTTAGATTAATAACCTTCCCACTTAAGTTTAAAACTTATTTCACTTTGGGTTTCACATCACATTCCAAGGAAAATTCAAAACTCAACCCTAGAGTTTATTTCATATGTATTTCCTTTATCCATCAGGTTACTTTTAAATTTAAAACCACCTTTGGTTTTAAATTCAAACAAATTCCTTTACAATTTTCAAATGGATCTTATTGAATCAAGCTCTATCATTCAAATAATATTAAATAACATTATTTATTATTTCTTCATTACTTTGAAACAAAATTTTCAAATTCTGGACCTAGATTTAAAACTCCACGATTCAGATCAACATCAGTTCCAATTTATAAGTCATACTTGCCTAAATGTTTTACTTCTTTAAAACATTTCATTTTTCTTACTAATTAATTTTTAAACACAACAATCATTTATGATAATAACCAAGATTATCAAATCTGAAACCATTCATTATCATCTTATTCTGAAACTCTTTCCTAATTCAAGATTTCAGTTTGGTTGTATTATATTAGTTCTTAATTTAATTCCAATAATTTAACAACCAATCACCTTAATATTTATTAGAAGGAAATATTGCTTTATATATCAAAATATATTCTTATATAAAATTATTTAAAATCTTTGTAGAGGAAAATAACAAGTACGCTCTCATATATATATATATATATATATATACACACACACACACATACATACACTCAACTCATTCTAGGGTACCATTGACCCTATCCCTAATGAGTAACCCCACCAGAGCCAAGGTTCTCGCTTAACCTTCAGCTAATGACCTAGGATTTTCGATCTCGAAAATTCCAGATAGTTCGGAAAATGAAGAAAGAGATAGAAGAATATAAAGAACATAAACATCAACATCTCACATTCGCAGCAAACAAAATATAATAACAAATAATAACAGTTATATAAAGGAAAACTGTACTTGTCAAATTTCACTTTAATACATCAGAGTTACAACATATATACATATACAATCAACATGACTCAGATATATACAACAATATAATACAGAGGGAACTCTCAGTACGATCCTGTCATCCAGCCCGTCTCCTAAGCTCCAGAACGTCCTTACCTAAAAGCCTATAATACTCGGTCTAACCCAAGCATTACATCAAAGTAACACCCAGGTCAGGCTGGAAACCACCGTGAGTAAACTCATCAAACGTGAAATTCCAATGCATAGGACTTATTTAAGACCTGGGATAACTCGTATCAATTTACAAATTCACAATTTGTTATAGACATCACTTATTTCACACATCAATTTTCTAAGTACCAAAATTTAAATTAAATAGTCCAATCCACTTAAATCATTTCATTACAGCCTATTGATTTCACATATCAATCTATAAAAATTCGAAGTGGTTTCAGGTATTTTCTAATACCCGACCCCGGTCTCTTCGAGTCTCATGTCATCCTAAACCAAGTTATCCAAATGAAATACACTTTAAACTTTAAATACAGGGCGTCCCTTTACACAAAAATTCATCATTGATAGATAACCACAATATTATGTCCGTCCAAACATATGATACTATAAAACATTTCATATCAGAGATATCAACTCATTCAAGACATCCAATACCATTCAATCATCCATAAGCAAACTTGATCACTTCCAAAATAAATTTAATCACTTCTAATCGAATTACTAAGCTCAATCACTTAGATTCCTTCACTTGACATTAATTAATTTCAAATCAATTAATTAATCATTCCTTAATTATCCATCTTAATTAATCATCCTGGATTAATTATCCTTCAATCACATTCAAGTAATTATTTTTATTTAATTACACAAATTAATTATTCTTAACCAAAAACAGTAATTAATCTTTAATTTCTTCAAAAATTAATTAACTATAATTAATTACATTAATCCTTAATTACTTATATTAATTAATTTCTCATAAATCACTTATTATTGATTAATTTATCTTAATTAATCAACCTTTAATTACATCATTAATTATATAAATTAATGATTTCTAATTACATTTAGTTTATCCTAGTCTAAATTAATTACATTAAGTAATTAATCATTAATTAAACCACAAATATTAATTACTCTTGATTAATCTCAACCAGTAATTAACTACCTTTTTATTTACTTCATTAAATAAATAAATTACTCATTTTATAAAAGAAGTTTAAAGGAATTTAAAACCAAATTCATTTTTAAATTCGAATCAATTTAAAAATGCACTTTAACATTCAAGTTGTTAAAAGAATTTAAATTTAAAAACCTTATTTGTTTAAAAACTGAGATTCACTAGATTTGAATTCCAGATTTAACTTTAATTTAAAACTTCTTTTAAATCTCTACTTTACAATTTAACTTCAGTTTTAAAAATAACTTTTATTTCTTTCTAATTCATTCTTATTTTTATTTTATAATTATTTCACTTCCAAAAAATTTACCCTTATATTTCTTCCAAAAGTCCCATTTCCATAGATTTTGATAACTCAGTTCACCAAAATATTTTAAATCAACCATAGTATCCAACATTTCCAATTATCAATATAATTCATCACAGGATAGCAAATAATTATATCACAAAATATTTTAACTAAACTAAATATTTTGAGGAATCCAGTTGGATCCCTCCAACCTGTTTTCCCTGCATCCAAAGATGTTAGCACAACAATAAATATCGATCAAATCTGATAATAATTATCACATACAACTAAACAACCAATCAATAATTTAAATATTAACTATTTAAATTAAATGGTACCCAGATGTGAGTGAGATTAACTCACCTTTGATTATTTTGTTTGCAGTCCACTCGAAATTCGACCTGGCTTCCCGATTATAGACCTTGCATAAATATTATACTTTTATTAATTATTTGAACTAATTGAACAATTAATTTTTTTCCCATTTGAAAATACATATATCTTTATAAAATAGTTTCTATAGATTTTACACTCTATATTCATATATTCCTATAAAAATAATCTATATTGCCCTCTTAAAATTTCTATTTCTATTTCTAAATCTTATATATTTTCAATTTACTTATTAAATTAAATTCAAAAATAAAACAGCCTATAACTCTTACTATAGATATATTTATATATATATGTATATATATTGTTTCCTTCTCTGTAAACTTTATATTCAGATATCGTTTTATAACTTGACCATATAATTTACAATTTTAATAAGTTTCTTTTTTGTATATATATATATATATATATATATATATATATATACATACACACACGTTATAAAATTCTACTAATGCTTAGAAATTTAAAATCGTCATTGTCTAAATTTTAAACTTAAATTTGATCTTAACGAAACCATCACCTACCTCGACACTGACCGACCATCACGCTCTCAATGCCTGCACGAGTAGCCATTGCCTGAGATGAACCAAAGCCCTGCTAGCACGTTCTGCAATCAACTACGACTTGACCTAATTCCAAGACAACCTGGTTCGGCCATTCTCCCATCACTGATCGATCGGACCCGACCCCCTACCTACAGGCTCTGCTCGAACCTGAACCACCTCGGCTCAAGATGCGTGCGCGCCACACCTCCTACAATCGTCTCGCCTCCACCGCCTCACGCCGCCGCTATCTAGCTCGTTAAACCCTAGCTACCATTCGCGATTCGATCGCGATCCCCTCTTTTTTTAAAATTCGATTTCAAGAATCGGTCGAGCGAAAAAGAAGAGAACGCGACTTAGATGTCTTCGATTTTTTTTTCTTCTGTGAATTAAAGAGGTCGGCCATATTTTTTTCCAATTTTAATCTAAAAATGAAGAGGAGAAGGAGCTAGGGTTTGATTTCCAACGAAGAAGGATGGCGTAGCTCGGGGTTTATACTTAAAGCATTGCATTTTATTATTTTAGCTTCTGAAGGAAGACAAAGAGTACGTTATGTCTTTGAAAGGAGGGTAACGTGTTCAATTAGGCCATCTACACTGACATTTGAAATGAAGGGAAAAAATCTGATGTAAAATTATTTTTGACTGGTCAATATAACTTATTATTTATATTTGAATTTCAATTTAATTTTCAACGCGTTTACCTCTCGTATGATCACACCACAACTCCAAATGTTACGAAAATTGAAATCCGATAATAATACATCATTACGGATCCAATGAAACTGGTTTCGTCGTAATCCGAGATAGTGCCTCAGAAGGCTATTTTGAAATATCGATTTAAACGATATATTTTTAAAACTAAACAAATCGCCTTTAAATTCAATTTTAACACTTTTATTGTCCTCGGCACTATCAATATAAATTTTACAACCTTCAAATTATTTTTAACAAGCTTAAAACTCCAGATTCAACATTTTACCCAACTTTAAATTATTTAATTCAATAATTTAAATATCAGTTAAATAGTGATATTTGGAATTCAAGTTAAAATAAATCTTTCAAATATCTAAAATCAATTAGATATTCCAATTTCAAATGCTTAAAAATTCCGGGTCGTCACAGCAATTTACTCCCCTTAAATGAATATTCCTCCTATCAAATAATTTCTTCCCCTTTGTCATCGAAAAAAATGAATAAATAGATAAGATGAGTATTATATACATATAAACAAGAAATAAACATATAGCGTAGATAAATAAACATGAGCATGGAATTTAAGTAACAATGTCATATAAAAATATCAAATCATAACAAGCATGCACAAAATAATGTCTTAAATAACATGATATCCGACTTCCTCACTGTCTGAAGCTCCTTCCTCCTCTTCTTCTTCGGAGGTCGACCATGTAAAAGGTGCAGGGTTTTCAACAATACCGGTAGTGGTAGAGCCAGTACATGATATTTTCTCCTAAATTTTTTTAAGAAACCTTTTACGGAATTAAACTTCTTATTTGTTTTAATGAAATTTTTCTTAACAGTAGGCAATCGTCATCCAAGCTTACTTTGATTGCGAGAGAGAGTAGTAAGTGCTTCCTTTGGAGTAATGTCACTATAGAGCTCATGAATTCATCGTTCATTTTGTTCTTCTTCTTGGCAAGGAGGTTGCGAGGATGAAGATGCGATATTAGTATCCTTTGGTTGAGGAATACCTTGATCGCAATTTGCAACCCATTGTTGGAAGCTTATTATTTACTGAGATTCCCCGTGTTCTGGAAGACCCATAAGACTTGGAGTCTTCGAGTTGAGTTCTCCAATGGCCTGTAATCCGCAGTGGGTAAAACAACTCCAAAGTTTTGAAGAATCCTCATGATGTAGGTTCCGTAGTGGATGTTTTTGTAGTTTCTTTTGTGGTTAACAGAGATTTTCTTTTATGGTTAACAGAGAGAAACTCTTCCAAAATGATATTTTCCCAATTTACTCTTTAGGATGAGTAAATGGCATAGAGGACTTATAAATCCCTCTTGTTTACTTTCTAACAGCTGCCAGTACGAGGTTGAAGTGATCGGGTCAGTGCATGGTAAAGAATACGTCCCTTTGGACATAACGAACTGGATTTCAAGATCGTCGAATCATCTGATAGAAAATGATGAAAACTTTGTTTCGGTTATATATGTCTACTTTGACATTATCGATATTAAATCCTTTAAATGGACATCACAAACATCACAAAATGTGGCCAAGCCATTGTAGATGGAGATAAATTTTAACTCCGTAAACCAATGTCCAAATACCATCATCCTTATTGCATGGATCTTGGTGATATACGTTCATATTAGTGAAGAATAACTTAATTAAGAGAGGATAAAGTTTACAGTTATTTGAATCATACCTAATAAGTTGGTCGATACCACTAGTTTCGGCAACCTCTTGGATAGCATATCCATTGAAATTAGAAAATTTGAAAAAATCTCCTTTAAAAATTCAAGAATTTTTCATTGAATTGAATCGAGTTACTGTTGTCTCATCGTGAGGCCAAGAATGGATTTGGATTTTGGATGGACTAGTAGTAGATCCACGAGCACGTTTTGTTCTGGGTGCCATTGATTTAAGTAGGTTTTGAGAAAAATTGAATTTTTGTAATGGAGGCTAGGGTTTCTATTGATGTAGAAAGGTTTAGTTAATGAATAAATGAAGAGAAGAGGTGAGTTAAGTAGTGGTTGGGTGAAAGTTGGCGTTGAGATGAAAGTATTGGTATTATTAAAAAACTAAAATATACGGGCCAATCGACTAAAATGGGTTGGTATGCAGGGTTATTCATGCCACAAGTTTGTAGTGTAAAATGTTGAAATTCAGTCGACTAAAATAGGGTAGCAGTCGACTAATATCTGAGTGAAAATTCAAATAGATTAAAGGTTCAGTCGACTGAATTGGAAAATCGGTCGACTAGTTTGCAGAGAAAACTAACCCCATGTTTATAGTTTATTTTTTTGGGTATTAAGTCAACAGGTTCGATTGATTCGGTTGACTGACAGCAGGGTAAAAATTTAATTTAGTATGAATATTCGGTCGATAAACGCCTCTACCAGTCGACTAAATATGTTTTTTCTGTGGTAAGCCTTTATTCTAGCTTTTCCTTAAATTAGTAACTATATATATGTATGTATGCATGTATGTATGTATGGATAATTATGTGTTTTCTAGTTTCAATTTAATGTTAATCATAAATATATAATTATTATTCCAGAAAAGATACAACTTATTCAAATTATAATATATAAACAAAAAGTCTTAATTTCTGGAATTTTTTGAATCATCTCGAGTGTCGTTCAACCTTAGTAATTTTTTGTAATGGATGGGTACAAGACCATGTATTACTTTGAGCAACATGTTCCTAACAGTTAGGAGACACTTGAGGATGCTACGGAGATGATTGGTGCACACATTGTTTGGAAGATGATCCGCAAATCTTCAGAGTAAATCGTTCTAGGAAGCTTAATTGTTTTGCATTGACTTTCTTTTCTTAGTACATTTTGTGTTGAAGTTCTAATGTTTTCGTTGATAGTGGTGGATATCGTCAATCTATTCTTTTGTCGACAGGGAGCCAAAACCCCAGTTTCTTTTAGCTCTCTTTCCTTAAGGTGTACACCCAGTGTGATGATTTGGTGAAGGCGTAATCTTAACTAGAATATATACCAGAGTTGAATAATTTGACGAATCGGAGGTCGGAGTGATAAATACAATTGAGGATTGGTTTGAGCTCTCTTATGACGACATTGTAGAGGTTGTATATTATTTGAAATTTAATTTAGTTGAATAATTTTTTGATTAAATGAGGATTGAAATGAGAGTTGATTTATATGTACTGATCTTATACACTATTACTGGTTTTTAGTGTTTGAGACGAAAATTGTTTGAAGAATCTTAGCCAAGTAAAAAATGTAAGGTAAGAAAGAGTAAGAAATAATTGCCGTAAGTTAAATCAAAGTGATTTATGGTTCTAAATCAAGAAACATATTAGTACAATGGAATATCATGCAACTTCCTCCCAATGACCTAAGTTTGAGTGCCATCAGCTCCAATATTTTTTATTTTTAAATTTTTAACATTTTGAATTCTTTTAGCAAATAT
Organism: Allium cepa; assembly: GCA_030765085.1. NCBI lineage: Eukaryota > Viridiplantae > Streptophyta > Magnoliopsida > Asparagales > Amaryllidaceae > Allium > Allium cepa. The sequence continues at coordinate 613,646,205 of CM060934.1, forward strand.
TTTAAAATTTTAAAAAGTATCACTTTTTTTAAAAAAATATATTGTCCAAATGAATCTTGAGAAATCCTCTACAATTACAAAAACGTATCTATTATGGTTTATAGACTGAACTTGAGTTGGTCCAAAAAGATCAAAATGCAACAATTTAAGTGGTTGTAATGCAGAAATTATTTTCTTTGATTTAAAAGAAGCTTTGGTTGATTTTCCCAATCGACAAGCATCAAAAATATTATTTACTCTAAAGTTCATTTTGTGAGAAATGCAGATTACGGATCTTAAGGCTAAGATTAAAACTAGAGGGAGGTGAATAGTGTTAATAAGGAATTACTAAATCTGTTTGAATTTATGTTAATTTAGACACAAGAGTATGCAATATATAGAAACATGAATAATCACGGAAACAAACACAGATGCAGAAATAAAATAAAAGCAGTAAAGGAAAGAACACACCGGATTTTATACTGGTTCGGAGTTACCCTACATCAAGTCCCGCAACACAAGTACGGATTTCCTTTCAACAGCAATCGTACAATTACACCCTCAGTTTCAAGGCTACGAGGTACACCCTCCAGAATTTCGATCCTCTGGGTAGAGATACTTGATTCCGGGCCACAAGTTTACCCAATTGATTTACCAAGGCTACAATCACACCTTTTCCCTTTTGATTGATTTCCAAGGCTACAATCACACCTTTTCTCTCTTAATAGAATACATTGAAGTCTATAACTCTGAATAGCACTGAGAATCTTGTAGGGATAGTGATAGAGAATCAAACTACAAGTAATCGAGTATGATTCAATGTTGATTTCGGCAGAGTAATGATAAGAATATGTATTAAGAAATGAGGAAGAAGAAGAGGAGTGAAAACCAGAAAAAAGTGATTAAAAATTCGTTGAAACTGACCCCTATTTATAGAAGAACAACAACCATGACCATTCATGAAGAGTTATGGCGAATAGACACTTCTTTTGAAATTTGAAATTTGAAATTTTGAACCAAACTATCACCATGTCGACATGGTCATGCTAGGCATGTCGATATCCCAAAGGATTTTTTGGTGTTTTGATTTTCTTTGAAAATAACCTTTATCTTATATAAAAACTATTTTAAATTTTATAGTTAAAATTCATAAGCAAATATAGAGAATAATATATATAGATTTTAACTATAATTTTATATTTAAATTTAAGTATAAATATTTAAAGTTAAATATATTATTTAAAAAAATAGTTTAAAATCAGGAGTAATTTGACCTTGAAAATAAAGATGTTTTTGATGCTAAAATTATTTAAAATCAGGATCGAGGGTTTTGAATCTTTTAAAAGGAAAGTTTTGAAATCATTTTGAAAACAAGATAATTTTGTAAAATCTTTTGAATTAAAATTAGTGGATACAAAACAATGTCCCACTAGATTTTCGTAGGTTCCATCCTACTTAGGGTTCCATCCCTTTAACGGGCTCGAAGTGGATTCCATTCCATGAATAAATTGGATTTTAAGATGCCAGTACTTTTCTTCGAGTTTTAACATAAATTCCTAATAATAATAAAAAATACTTATCCTTGAAATCTTGAACTCTTGATAGTCTCGATACTCATGAGTCTTCTATCTTGATATTTTATCTTGATATCTAGAATCTCTATACTGTATAGTCTTCATTCTTAGTACCTGCATGGTTAAATCCTGCATATACATATATATCTAAACTTATAATATTAGTATTTATATTTTATAATCTATTCTAAGGTTGTTGCATCAAAACCATCATCTCACGGACTAACAATCTGCCCCTTTTTGATGATGACAACCTTTGTTTATAAAATATTATTTCTATTCTAATAACTCCCCTTAAAACTAACAACCCCCCCTTAATCTATACCTAATTACCCTATTTTATATTTCTCCCCCTTTATCATCAACAAAAACTTACTCCCCCTCATTCTTGGACTTCAGTACCTGCATTGATAAACTATACAATGGAATATATAGATTAGGAAATAACTCTACTTCTAAGCATGATAACTAATTTAAAGATTATATACATTTCAATGTATATATATGTTTCACACACCAATCTTCAAATCAATAAGAAATCAATCCATACAAAGTATCAATTCAAACCAAATCAATTTAAACAAATCTAACAAAGTAAATAAATAAATAAAATCAAACGTTTAGTGGAACTTCCACCCATCCTTCTTCTCCAAAGATTGGGTCTGCCTTAATAGCATCCCAATTATCATTGTCATTGGTGAGACAGGAGGATGTGCTTCGTTATCATCCTTGTGCAGAGAGGAGATCATCCATCGTATCGCATTGAAGTGACTTTCTTGTTCCTTTATCATCTGCATTTGACTTAATTCTGAATGATGCTGGTTTCGTAGAATAAATGAGAGAATATTCTTGAACGAATTAAGCGTTTCTTCAAGATTTTCGGATAAATTATGAATAGAATTAGCCATAGTTGAATTTGTGAAAGAAATGGAGGATATAGATGATAAGAAATCAATTTCAGTGAAGAATTATGGAAGAAACGGGTATATATAGGTGTAGAAATTCATTTGAATTGAATACGCATGTGGTAGTTATTCAAATTTCAAATTCAAAATCAATTGCCGTTTCTAACCAGTGCATGTCGACATGGTCACATGGGGGATGTCGACATGGGTTAGTGCAATGTTATGACTAATTTGATTTTGTGAATAATTGTGTGTATATATATATATATATAATATACTAACATTTATTCTAGAGATAAGATAAGGTAGATAACAGAAAGGAAATTTCATTTCATTGCGTACTACGATAATACAATGATTAAGCACACAACATACTACATGGACATTCGAAATAAAGAAAACTAAAACAAATACAACAAGATACGAAAAGATAAAACTAGTTAGAGGATGAAGATGATGAAGATAGTCCAAGTTTCTTGCTGACTTTGGAAAAGAACTTGTTCATCTTCGAAGAAATGTTATCCAACTTTTTACTAACAGATCGTTTTAGAATCCGTTGATTCTCCACAATTATCTTTTGGTTTTTGAGAAGGGCTTTGTTGGATGGATTGGAAGAATATTTAATGCTTTGCAAAGACGTTTCACCTTCTTCTTCTTCTTCAATTTCCATTTCATTCCCTTCTTCTTCTTCTTCAACTTCCTTTTCTTCCATTTCCTCATGAGCCAAACGCTCTTCTTTTTCGGTAAATGTCTCATAAGGTTGAAAAACAAATGGAATTTTCATAAGCGAAATGTTGGAATGATTGAAATTTTTTCTAGAAACAAATTCTTCGCCTTTGAAATCCACTCCAAAATATCTAAAAATTAGAGTGAGATAAATTCCATGGTATAAAGTATTCTCACCCATTTCAAGATTTTTAGGACGAAGTTCATCCAAAATAACTTGCGCCCAATTTATATCATAGTTTTCGAAAATAGCAAAAAGAGCTTTGCAAACTTTTGAAGTAGGATTGTTAAAATCTCCCGATCTTGGGGTCAAAATATGTTGCAAAAGAAGATTAACAATTCTTGCTTGTGGTCGAAAATTTCTATTTTTAAAATCAAAATCATCATCTCTTTCGAAAATGTGATGAAATGTCTCACGGTCATGTTCATCAATTTTAAAGTTAGAAAGATCCATTCCAGAACTCTTGCAATTGAGAATGATACCCAAAAGATCACAATTCAAAACAATTTGAGTGCCTTTGACACTACTCCAAATTTCATCTTCGTTTCCAACATAAAAACCGCGATTTAAATTTGCATAGAAAATTTTGACAAGATTAGGATAGCAAACAAAATCATTTTGAGAAGTATCAATAAGACTAAGAACACCATTGTTTGCAAAAAGAGAATCAATTTCATAAGAAGAAAAATCTTGAAAAATAGCAAATTTTCCGGGATGGACTTTGGCATAGTTAGCATAATTGATGTATGCTTTAATTGCCTCCAGATCATTGAATAATTGCTCTTTGATTTTTCTGGAAATCCTCATGGTTGAGGGGTTGCTTGAAGAAGCCATTATAGTAGAGAGTAGAGAGCTTGAAGTTATGAAGAGAGAGTTTGAATTTGAAAATGAAAGTGAAAAGATATGATAAAAGATAGTGAATAAATAGATTCTTAAAGGACATATTCTCTGGTCAAAAGGTATCTTTTCAAAGAATTTAATGAAGTGAAAACATGGAGAGAAATTCAAACATTTGAATTCAAATTTTGAAATTCAAATTCAAGTAGCCATGACAACATCATGGTAGGGACCATGTCGACATGTGCTTTTGAATTTTCATGAATTGATTTTTCCTAAGATCTCTAATATATATATATTATTATTAATGTCTATTATATATTTCTGAAATATTATTATAATTATAATATATTTCAGAAAGTATTAAAAAAAATTTATTATTATTATAAAATAGAAAATAAAATTTAAAATTCAAACAACACACCAATTCAAAATCAATCAATCAAACAATCAAGCAACTAATCTTAAGCAAGCAATTTCAACCAATTGTATTGTAAACGTGTACCTTTTTCTGAGTCCGTTTCTCTGAATTCATCGGAGTCGTGAACAGCTGTGTAACACAAATTCGAATTATCCGTCTTCTGATCATCATCACTTGAGGATGTGTCTGAGTCATCTAGAGTAGTAGTAAATGCACGCTTCCGTTTCTTTGCTGGTTCATTGTTAATAGCAGGATTCTGCCTTTCTGGATACGGACAGTCTCTTTTGAAGTTGTAACATCCCGCCTTTTCGCACGATTTAAACCGACACACATGCCGATTCAAACCATACGGAAGGGCGGATTGTTATGGGGTAAATAAGAAAAAAAAACAGAGAAGAAATAAACAAATAGAATCTCACAGCGGAAGGATAAAATATAATAAGAAAATATACAGTTTATAAAAAAAACTGTTTACAAACATTTATATAATACATATCAGAGTTACACATACCAATAACAATGCAGCGGAACAGTGTGAGTGTAGTGCAATACTATAAATAATAATAATACAAATTCTTCGTCTTCGTCCTCCAAAGCTAAAGTCTTCGATCCTGAAACGCTCGGACTGACCCGAGCGAATTTGAAAAGACAAAAACACTCGAGTCAGAACTAAAAGATCTTATGTGAGTTAAATTAACAGAAATAAATATGAGTGCAATAACTCAAAAGATGTTCGGGATTTACATCTCCTAAGGATCCGTTAAACTATTTACTATGTAGTATATTGCGCTATTATAATAGTGTCTATAGTAAAATAAACATACTTTTAAATAGCATTAAGGCTTTACATTTTCCACCTTAACACGTAATAGTCCCAGTAGTCCATCCAATATCATAGTCCCTCCTGATCGGGAAGCCACCAGAGGATACCACACGGGCTACGGGAGAAATCCAAACTCGTACAAGGCGCGATAGGGTAGGTGACACGGCACAACTAGGCAATGCCAGGGTAGATATACCAATTACGCTTCCGGGTCGATGGTAACGCATAGCCGCAGCTACCGCCCACCTCGAACAAACTCCCCAAAATCAAAATAGAAGTGGCCACTGAATCAATCCAAAGTCAAAGTATAATATCGAAGAGGAGTGTCCGATCAGAGGAATGACCTCATTAACCCGTCAATCGCTCCTGTTTTAGCCACCTTATGCCAACTCACGGGAGTTGGGTCCACGTATTTACCTTACAGGAAACGTCGCCACCAACCTACTTCATTCTGGAATCTCCACCGCGTACACGGTTAGTCAAAGTGGTTTTCGGTATCGACAGAGAGTATGTCCATATCCGATCCCGGTCTCTTTGCCAACCCATCGTTATTATAACACCGCGGTCATTTAAAAGTAGTTTATACTTTAAAAACCAGAATAAATTTTCCATTTCAAAACTATGAATTCGATATCAATTTAAAAACCCAAAATAATATGATATCATTTTATCTCAAATATAACTCTTTTTCCAAAAACATACCGGTTTAAAATATAAATATCTGGAAACCAAACATTTGAATTATATTTTCAAAACATAATATTTCGGAATTCATACTTTTAAAACCATACTTCTAAAACTTGAATGGTTTGGATATTCAACAGTATATAAAATAAATGGTTTACTTTTAAGGCTACTTTGTAAAGAAATTATTTCCAGGGCTTTACAAATATACTTCTTTATTTAAAGTCTACCAAATTTAAATATCACTTTCAAGTTCCAAAACCACTTCAATTTCTATTTATATATATATATATATATATATATATATATCCATTTGGAGTATTAATATTTCAAAACTAAAGTTGGAATTTATTCTTTCAACAAATTAAATGTTCTATTATTTAGTTTTGAATATTTACATAAAATCTATAAATAAAACTCCAATTTCTAGAAATTAACTATTTTCTTAAATTTAAATTATACTAAAATATTCTATTCAAGTAAATCTTGGAAAATCCATTTATAAATATCATACCTTAAAATTTCCAAATTTAAACATATAAGATAAATCACCAAATTCCATTTTCTCAAATTTTTATCATTTTATTCAACAGGTTTATACACAGCTTAAATTTAAAATTTTAACTTCATATGTGTATATCTCGAAGAAAAATATTTTATAAAATATCAAAATTAAATTTCATAAACCGTATCCCATCCAAACCATAGAAATCACTTTTAAAATAATTTATATATAGACCACGGTGCCTGTATATAATTTTCTATCCTATGGTCAAGTGATACGGATATTTATCATTTCAATCCGCAATTTAAAAATAAAATTTTGCGGTTGTATATCATTTCAAACCACAATCCCGAATGAAATGAAAAATGCATGATAACTTGCAATTTAATGATATCAAATAAACATCCATTCATCAACATCATCCATTGTCCAAATCACAATCATCCATCAATATCAATCAAAATCAATATATATATGAGATTATATAGCAGGTAATAACTGTCAATTATATTCAAATTAAATTTAACAACTATTAATCTAACATTTTATATTCAGTAATAATTTATATAACTGTTAACTAGCAGTTTATATGCAAACAAATAAATTATAACTGTAAATAAATACGCAATAAATAAATTAAATTAACAGTTAAATTTAATAAATGCAATTCAACAGATATGAATGAAATAAACATGCCAAATACTCATAAATAAATTTCTATTCATTTCTAAAATTAATTTAACAAACATAAAAACTTTTAGAAGTTGTGAGTGGGTTAAAACACTCACCTTTTGAATTTAAATCGAATTTAAATTCGATTTAAACCCAAAAATTCGCCTGTCTCAGAATTTGTCCAAACCAGCGTCATCAAGTCTGAAAATCCAATAAGATCCTAACAAAAAAACCGCGCGTAGAACGGATATCGTAGGAGAAAGTTATGCATTAAAACGATGTTGAAAAACAAAATTAATTTAAACAAAAATGGTACACATTCACACCTCAAACATAGTTCCACGTCATCATCATCATATGCAGGCTACAGGGAGCGGTCATCCCTTATACGCGAACGCAACCGAAGTTGCCACCATCAACAGCCCAAACGCGCCCCCATCTCCACCGATGGCCGCGCCTATCACCCCCTTACGGCCCCTCGACCTCACGCCACCACGCGACGGTCACTACGAACACCCAAAACCCACGTGCGCTGCAAATAAACGGTAGTGATTCGGAACCCTAGTTCGCAAATTGCAAGCAATCTAACCGTCGATTCTCAAAATCAACTACATGGATGCACTCCCCTTCGTTCCCTCGTCAAAACCCAGAAACCGTTTTCCGATCCGACAACTTTTGTTACGACGATGATGTGAGGCCGAAAATGATTTGAATTGTTCTGGATGAACGATAGCTCCAATTGAAAAACGAATCACACCAGCAGATTACGGACATCGAGAACTATGACATATATTTTTTCGAGATTTTTAGGAGGACTTTAAATTTTCACTTTGTTTTTGAACTGACTGGATCTAGGGTTAGCCCCCATTGAAGAAGAAGAGAAGCTTGAAGAAGATGAACGTACAGCAAAATGATAATAAAAGGGAGGCTAGGGTTTATGATCGCATATATTTATATATATATATATATATATATATATATATATATATATATATATATAGAAGAAGGCTAGGTGGGTACGGATAACGAACGTGCTAAACGGTAGTTGGCCCAAAAAGCCCGTTCTGACCCCGGAACGAAATTTATTAAACCATATATCCAAATAGGTATTTTAAAATATTCTGAACGCGATGGAAAAAGTTTCACGTCCAAATTTGATCGTATGAAGAAGTTATGCTGAAATCAATATTTTCCAAATTCAATTGATTTCAATGCATAAATTTCAAGGCGTTTCGAGTCTGTACGATCAAACGATAAGTCTGATTGCTACGAAACTTGAAACATTATTATAATTCACCGTTACGGATCCGATGAAACTAGTTTCGTCGAAATCCGAGTCAGTGGCAAAAATGACTATTTTTATATTCATTAATTAAATTAAAATAAATCATAAAAATCCAAATTTTTATTTAACTTCAAATATTGACTAAGTTTTATCGCCTATAAAATTCAAAATCAATTTCAATGATTAAACAAGATTAGATGTGAATTAAAAGTTGACAAGATATAAATTGCAGTGTTCATTTCTGCACTTTCTTATTATTTAGAAATTATAAATTTTATTCTCAAAACCCAATTATTTAATCTTATACTTTTATATTCTCAACTTAAATCCAAAACAAAGATGCCCTTTAACATGTCTATGTTTTCACTTTAATATCCGCAAATTCCTTTTTAATTCAAAAACGTACAATTTAACGTTAAATTCCCTTTATTTATGCAATAAATGCAATTATTGAATCTAATACTCAAATTAATTTATAGATCCTGCTTCCTAAAATCTATATCAACAATAGGTCAAATTTTAAATAGAATTAGCCTTAACTTCACCTAATAGAATTTACTATTTCAACTACCAAATAAAACTACGCTAACTGCACTATTAAATCAGTTAATTGAAATTAAGTCTACATTAAATCTTATAAATTATAAATGCAATTTCAATAAATTCATTTATGGATTTAGACTCTTCCTATACAGTAATTAACATTTTGTGGGTAATAAATAACCTTTGGATTATAATACATTTCATTTGTGCATTCTTTATTCCTTATAAATTCTCCTTTATTAACTAGACACATTAACAACCCAAAAAAATTAATTTAGATTTATTTCAATCTATTTCCACTCTTACTGAATAAAATAAATGGTTAACCTAAACACTTGTAATTCTTTGATATTCAAATCCACTTACAACATTTATTAACAAAATGTTGCCATAGGTTTAGATTTAAATAAATAAATTAGATGAATAGGCAAACTTTGTAATTATCACCAATGTCCAAAACATATGCATTAATTACTACTTTATTATTAGAATTCATTTATTAATTTACCAGCTGCCATATTTTCCTTATTTCCTATTTACTACCAAACCTCAAATTTAGTTATAGCTTAATAATACATAATCACCTAGGCAAAACCATTTATTACCAATTTAAGTACATATATTATCGACAACATTCATTAAAATTACTTATCAACACTTATTGCATTGATTTATCCAACGGTCACTTTTATTTAGACACTATTTATTATTACAACCAAATGTACAATCACCACTATTTATTTTATATTAAATGAATTCCATTCTAGTAAATATTTTTATTAATATTCACTGATTCATCATTTATATTGGTTTCTTATATTTAACTTATAACCAGGTGTGCAGATTTACATCATTCAAATCTATTGTCATAAAAATTAGATTCCAATTACTATAACAAATTACTACTTTTTCTCAAATAAAATCTTAAAGCTTTTATTTTATTCTGAATTAGATTAGAAATTTTATTAATTTAATTCATTTAACATTATCAAATTTACTGGGTCGTTACACTCTCCCCCACTCAAAACTTTTCGTCCCCGAAAAGGAAAAAGAAGGAAGAAGGAAGAATAAACCAGTACATCTTATTTCAAATATTAACTTATAACAATGATTTACTAAATTTATTTTCTTAAATAAAATATACCTGTTTATAATCATTATATTCTTTTATACTTAAATCATTATAGTTTGGAAAAATATTTTCAACCAAATTCTAAGTCCAAAATTTACGGAAAATTTTGGCAGAGTCTCCTTTGTACGGAGAGATTCTGGAGAAAATATAATATCAAAATATAACAAATATATTACAAATATTATCAAAATATTATATCCCAACACGGGAAATTATATAAAATAACGCTATAAAACGTAATCCGGAAACGTACCTATTTGTCGGGCAATATACGCTTATTATTATGGAACCAAAAGTAGTAGCAGTTGTTTCCATCACCTGTATTCACTTATATAATCTAAAAGGTTAAATATTTATATTAAAGTGAAATGTTTAGGTGGCTTCAACCATTAACCAACCAATCAGTACAACAATCATCAACCTTACAAACAGCATACATACACAAACAAAGCAACCATTTAATCCATCAAACAATTTGTTGTTTGGGTCCAAAACTTGAAATTTGTATAAAATGAAATTAACTATCAAGTGCATCCTTTACTCAACAGTCTTAGATGGAACATAGATAGATTTTTTATTCATCCCACAACTTCAAATTCCTTACCCAACAACATACATCAAACAATAACAATTCAAACCAATAACCAAATCAACTTATTATACATTTATTTCATGCTTCAGTGGTTTGATTTTTATTTTTTTTCATTTATGGAGGGATTTCTTTTATTTCTTAAAGTTTTCGCTTTTTCATTTATTACAAAATTCATTATATTTGTATTCCAATTTATCGACTAAAGTTTATATCATCTATTTATACTACTTACCTTCACTTATATAGTGAAATTCCAATTTAACTTAAGCTTATATAATTTTCTCATTAATAACAGCAAATTTATTGAATACCTTAATTACCTCAAGCTTCACTTGTAAGATTTTCCTTTACATTTTCTTACTAACATTGCAACTTTTTATTATATGGTAAGTTATGTATGTTTAAGAATGTAAGTGAAAATTTACAAGTTTCTTCTCAATTCCCCTTAATTAATATATATTTGTTTTATAAATTACAATTTCAACTTACCTTTAATTTCATTCATTTATTTAAGGTTGAAGTTTCTATTATATTTAATAGTAGTAACAATTTAATTACCCACTTTCCATTATATTTAATTGCAGTAACCCTTTTTAATTACACTTAAATTATTAACCTTTTAACCTTCATTCTTAAAAATAAGGAATTTTATTAATTTATTACTTAGTGTTTACAGTCATTTATCTATTATTCCTACTTTCCATTATATTAGAATAGGGGAAATTTAAAACATACTTAAGTTAATAACCCTACAATCAATCCTTATTTATTAAAGAATTTCATTTTATTTACTTAAGTTCATATCACCTATTAATAATTCTTAACTTATTTTCCGTAAAATTTCAATTATAACTTAAGTTTATACCACTAAATTCTTATTTATATAATAGCAATTTATTGAGTACTCCATTATTTCCAAAATTCTACTTGTATAATATTCAATTCAAATTTCTTATTTAACATTTCAGCTTTTCATATTTGGTAAGTTATTTATGTTAAAGAAAAAGCAAAAGAACTTATACAAGTTTTATCTAATCTTTTCATTAAATTTAATGTTAATCAATATTACGCTTTGTCTCATATGTATTCAAATTTCTCTTTATAGCTTTGCAATAATTCTCTTATTTAAATTAGAGGTTTCAATCCATTTATTACTTAACTTTTATTTCACTAACATAATTTTAAACAATTAATTAATGGAAATTTAAGAATTAAATACCGGGTCAAATTTCAAAATTACTTTAAAATAATAGATAATTAATTTCTTACAACTTTTATATCTCTAATTATCTTTAAACAATTAAAATTTCAATTAATTTCAAAATAAATCTGCAGTAGAATTTACTACAGTGGCCTTTCCCTTTCGAAACTCGAAAATGAAAGTCGATGATGCGGCCGCCATCACCGAAATTATTTTCCAGCGACAGAGAGGAAAGTACAGAATTTATCTTCTCCAAAATCTTCTTTTACACAATTCTTCCAAATTATACTAAATATTTAAAATACTTATAAACCAAATCATTATATTTCATAAATCCTTTGAAAGCAAATTTTCAAAAATTCCCGGACTTAAGTTCTAAAATCTCCAATTTGATTTATTAAAATTTCAACTTAGCTTCAATTATTATAAATATTTATATTACCTAACACCCAATCTATAGCAACCAAAATATATATCTTTATAAAAATATTTTTATATATAGAAAATATAATAGGCAAAATTATTTCATTCACCTATATAAAACAAATATTATGTCAGTCTGTCCTATTAAGTGTTTAGAAATCCCTATTGATGACATAGCGTCCCATGCCTCAACCAGAATTTATAAATACAAAACGGAACAGATCAACACAATATCAAAATCCTTTTATAACACTAACAAATACGCTCTCTCATATATATACACTCAGCGACTCCCATAGGGTATTACTACCCTATAAACAAAGAGTCAAACCCCACAGAGCCCAAGTTTATCGCTAAACCAAAGCTCTGATACCAACTGTAACATCCCGCCTGTTCGCACGATTTAAACCGACACACATGCCGATTCAAACCATACGGAAGGGCGGATTTGTTATGGGGTAAATAAGAAGAAAAAAAACAGAGAAGAAATAAACAAATAGAATCTCACAGCGGAAGGATAAAATATAATAAGAAAATATACAGTTTATAAAAAAAACTGTTTACAAACATTTACATAATACATATCAGAGTTACACATACCAATAACAATGCAGCGGAACAGTGTGAGTGTAGTGCAATACTATAAATAATAATAATAATACAAATTCTTCGTCTTCGTCCTCCAAAGCTAAAGTCTTCGATCCTGAAACGCTCGGACTGACCCGAGCGAATTTGAAAAGACAAAAACACTCGAGTCAGAACTAAAAGATCTTATGTGAGTTAAATTAACAGAAATAAATATGAGTGCAATAACTCAAAAGATGTTCGGGATTTACATCTCCTAAGGATCCGTTAAACTATTTACTATGTAGTATATTGCGCTATTATAATAGTGTCTATAGTAAAATAAACATACTTTTAAATAGCATTAAGGCTTTACATTTTCCACCTTAACACGTAATAGTCCCAGTAGTCCATCCAATATCATAGTCCCTCCTGATCGGGAAGCCACCAGAGGATACCACACGGGCTACGGGAGAAATCCAAACTCGTACAAGGCGCGGTAGGGTAGGTGACACGGCACAACTAGGCAATGCCAGGGTAGATATACCAATTATGCTTCCGGGTCGATGGTAACGCGTAGCCGCAGCTACCGCCCACCTCGAACAAACTCCCCAAAATTAAAATAGAAGTGGCCACTGAATCAATCCAAAGTCAAAGTATAATATCGAAGAGGAGTGTCCGATCAAAGGAATGACCTCATTAACCCGTCAATCGCTCCTGTTTTAGCCACCTTATGCCAACTCACGGGAGTTGGGTCCACGTATTTACCTTACAGGAAACGTCGCCACCAACCTACTTCATTCTGGAATCTCCACCGCGTACACGGTTAGTCAAAGTGGTTTTCGGTATCGACAGAGAGTATGTCCATATCCGATCCAGGTCTCTTTGCCAACCCATCGTTATTATAACACCGCGGTCATTTAAAAGTAGTTTATACTTTAAAAACCAGAATAAATTTTCCATTTCAAAACTATGAATTCGATATCAATTTAAAAACCCAAAATAATATGATATCATTTTATCTCAAATATAACTCTTTTTCCAAAATCATACCGGTTTAAAATATAAATATCTGGAAACCAAACATTTGAATTATATTTTCAAAACATAATATTTCGGAATTCATACTTTTAAAACCATACTTCTAAAACTTGAATGGTTTGGATATTCAACAGTATATAAAATAAATGGTTTACTTTTAAGGCTACTTTGTAAAGAAATTATTTCCAGGGATTTACAAATATACTTCTTTATTTAAAGTCTACCAAATTTAAATATCACTTTCAAGTTCCAAAACCACTTCAATTTCTATTATATATATATATATATATATATCCATTTGGAGTATTAATATTTCAAAACTAAAGTTGGAATTTATTCTTTCAACAAATTAAATGTTCTATTATTTAGTTTTGAATATTTACATAAAATCTATAAATAAAACTCCAATTTCTAGAAATTAACTATTTTCTTAAATTTAAATTATACTAAAATATTCTATTTAAGTAAATCTTGGAAAATCCATTTATAAATATCATACCTTAAAATTTCCAAATTTAAACATATAAGATAAATCACCAAATTCCATTTTCTCAAATTTTTATCATTTTATTCAACAGGTTTATACACAGCTTAAATTTAAAATTTTAACTTCATATGTGTATATCTCGAAGAAAAATATTTTATAAAATATCAAAATTAAATTTTATAAACCGTATCCCATCCAAACCATAGAAATCACTTTTAAAATAATTTATATATAGACCACGGTGCCTGTATATAATTTTCTATCCTATGGTCAAGTGATACGGATATTTATCATTTCAATCCGCAATTTAAAAATAAAATTTTGCGGTTGTATATCATTTCAAACCACAATCCCGAATGAAATGAAAAATGCATGATAACTTGCAATTTAATGATATCAAATAAACATCCATTCATCAACATCATCCATTGTCCAAATCACAATCATCCATCAATATCAATCAAAATCAATATATATATGAGATTATATAGCAGGTAATAACTATCAATTATATTCAAATTAAATTTAACAACTATTAATCTAACATTTTATATTCAGTAATAATTTATATAACTGTTAACTAGCAGTTTATATGCAAACAAATAAATTATAACTGTAAATAAATACGCAATAAATAAATTAAATTAACAGTTAAATTTAATAAATGCAATTCAACAGATATGAATGAAATAAACATGCCAAATACTCATAAATAAATTTCTATTCATTTCTAAAATTAATTTAACAAACATAAAAACTTTTAGAAGTTGTGAGTGGGTTAAAACACTCACCTTTTGAATTTAAATCGAATTTAAATTCGATTTAAACCCAAAAATTCGCCCGTCTCAGAATTTGTCCAAACCAGCGTCATCAAGTCTGAAAATCCAATACGATCCTAACAAAAAAAACCGCGCGTAGAACGGATATCGTAGGAGAAAGTTATGCATTAAAACGATGTTGAAAAACAAAATTAATTTAAACAAAAACGGTACACATTCACACCTCAAACATAGTTCCACGTCATCATCATCATATGCAGGCTACAGGGAGCGGTCATCCCTTATACGCGAACGCAATCGAAGTTGCCACCATCAACAGCCCAAACGCGCCCCCATCTCCACCGATGGCCGCGCCTATCACCCCCTTACGGCCCCTCGACCTCACGCCACCACGCGACGGTCACTACGAACACCCAAAACCCACGTGCGCTGCAAATAAACGGTAGTGATTCGGAACCCTAGTTCGCAAATTGCAAGCAATCTAACCGTCGATTCTCAAAATCAACCACACGGATGCACTCCCCTTCGTTCCCTCGTCAAAACCCAGAAACCGTTTTCCGATCCGACAACTTTTGTTACGACGATGATGTGAGGCCGAAAATGATTTGAATTGTTCTGGATGAACGATAGCTCCAATTGAAAAACGAATCACACCAGCAGATTACGGACATCGCGAAGTATGACATATATTTTTTCGAGATTTTTAGGAGGACTTTAAATTTTCACTTTGTTTTTGAACTGACTGGATCTAGGGTTAGCCCCCATTGAAGAAGAAGAGAAGCTTGAAGAAGATGAACGTTCAGCAAAATGATAATAAAAGGGAGGCTAGGGTTTATGATCGCATATATATAGACAGATAGAAGAAGGCTAGGTGGGTACGGATAACGAACGTGCTAAACGGTAGTTGGCCCAAAAAGCCCGTTCTGACCCCGGAACGAAATTTATTAAACCCATATATCCAAATAGGTATTTTAAAATATTCCGAACGCGATGGAAAAAGTTTCACGTCCAAATTTGATCGTATGAAGAAGTTATGCTGAAATCAATATTTTCCAAATTCAATTAATTTCAATGCATAAATTTCAAGGCGTTTCGAGTCTGTACGATCAAACGATAAGTCTGATTGCTACGAAACTTGAAACATTATTATAATTCACCGTTACGGATCCGATGAAACTAGTTTCGTCGAAATCCGAGTCAGTGGCAAAAATGACTATTTTTATATTCATTAATTAAATTAAAATAAATCATAAAAATCCAAATTTTTATTTAACTTCAAATATTGACTAAGTTTTATCGCCTATAAAATTCAAAATCAATTTCAATGATTAAACAAGATTAGATGTGAATTAAAAGTTGACAAGATATAAATTGCAGTGTTCATTTCTGCACTTTCTTATTATTTAGAAATTATAAATTTTATTCTCAAAACCCAATTATTTAATCTTATACTTTTATATTCTCAACTTAAATCCAAAACAAAGATGCCCTTTAACATGTCTATGTTTTCACTTTAATATCCGCAAGTTCCTTTTTAATTCAAAAACGTACAATTTAACGTTAAATTCCCTTTATTTATGCAATAAATGCAATTATTGAATCTAATACTCAATTTAATTTATAGATCCTGCTTCCTAAAATCTATATCAACAATAGGTCAAATTTTAAATAGAATTAGCCTTAACTTCACCTAATAGAATTTACTATTTCAACTACCAAATAAAACTACGCTAACTGCACAATTAAATCAGTTAATTGAAATTAAGTCTACATTAAATCTTATAAATTATAAATGCAATTTCAATAAATTCATTTATGGATTTAGACTCTTCCTATACAGTACTTAACATTTTGTGGGTAATAAATAACCTTTGGATTATAATACATTTCATTTGTGCATTCTTTATTCCTTATAAATTCTCCTTTATTAACTAGACACATTAACAACCCAAAAAAATTAATTTAGATTTATTTCAATCTATTTCCACTCTTACTGAATAAAATAAATGGTTAACCTAAACACTTGTAATTCTTTGATATTCAAATCCACTTACAACATTTATTAACAAAATGTTGCCATAGGTTTAGATTTAAATAAATAAATTAGATGAATAGGCAAACTTTGTAATTATCACCAATGTCCAAAACATATGCATTAATTACTACTTTATTATTAGAATTCATTTATTAATTTACCAGCTGCCATATTTTCCTTATTTCCTATTTACTACCAAACCTCAAATTTAGTTATAGCTTAATAATACATAATCACCTAGGCAAAACCATTTATTACCAATTTAAGTACATATATTATCGACAACATTCATTAAAATTACTTATCAACACTTATTGCATTGATTTATCCAACGGTCACTTTTATTTAGACACTATTTATTATTACAACCAAATGTACAATCACCACTATTTATTTTATATTAAATGAATTCCATTCTAGTAAATATTTTTATTAATATTCACTGATTCATCATTTATATTGGTTTCTTATATTTAACTTATAACCAGGTGTGCAGATTTACATCATTCAAATCTATTGTCATAAAAATTAGATTCCAATTACTATAACAAATTACTACTTTTTCTCAAATAAAATCTTAAAGCTTTTATTTTATTCTGAATTAGATTAGAAATTTTATTAATTTAATTCATTTAACATTATCAAATTTACCGGGTCGTTACACTCTCCCCCACTCAAAACTTTTCGTCCCCGAAAAGGAAAAAGAAGGAAGAAGGAAGAATAAACCAGTACATCTTATTTCAAATATTAACTTATAACAATGATTTACTAAATTTATTTTCTTAAATAAAATATACCTGTTTATAATCATTATATTCTTTTATACTTAAATCATTATAGTTTGGAAAAATATTTTCAACCAAATTCTAAGTCCAAAATTTACGGAAAATTTTGGCAGAGTCTCCTTTGTACGGAGAGATTCTGGAGAAAATATAATATCAAAATATAACAAATATATTACAAATATTATCAAAATATTATATCCCAACATGGGAAATTATATAAAATAACGCTATAAAACGTAATCCGGAAACGTACCTATTTGTCGGGCAATATACGCTTATTATTATGGAACCAAAAGTAGTAGCAGTTGTTTCCATCACCTGTATTCACTTATATAATCTAAAAGGTTAAATATTTATATTAAAGTGAAATGTTTAGGTGGCTTCAACCATTAACCAACCAATCAGTACAACAATCATCAACCTTACAAACAGCATACATACACAAACAAAGCAACCATTTAATCCATCAAACAATTTGTTGTTTGGGTCCAAAACTTGAAATTTGTATAAAATGAAATTAACTATCAAGTGCATCCTTTACTCAACAGTCTTAGATGGAACATAGATAGATTTTTTATTCATCCCACAACTTCAAATTCCTTACCCAACAACATACATCAAACAATAACAATTCAAACCAATAACCAAATCAACTTATTATACATTTATTTCATGCTTCAGTGGTTTGATTTTTTTTTTTTTTTCATTTATGGAGGGATTTCTTTTATTTCTTAAAGTTTTCGCTTTTTCATTTATTACAAAATTCATTATATTTGTATTCCAATTTATCGACTAAAGTTTATATCATCTATTTATACTACTTACCTTCACTTATATAGTGAAATTCCAATTTAACTTAAGCTTATATAATTTTCTCATTAATAACAGCAAATTTATTGAATACCTTAATTACCTCAAGCTTCACTTGTAAGATTTTCCTTTACATTTTCTTACTAACATTGCAACTTTTTATTATATGGTAAGTTATGTATGTTTAAGAATGTAAGTGAAAATTTACAAGTTTCTTCTCAATTCCCCTTAATTAATATATATTTGTTTTATAAATTACAATTTCAACTTACCTTTAATTTCATTCATTTATTTAAGGTTGAAGTTTCTATTATATTTAATAGTAGTAACAATTTAATTACCCACTTTCCATTATATTTAATTGCAGTAACCCTTTTTAATTACACTTAAATTATTAACCTTTTAACCTTCATTCTTAAAAATAAGGAATTTTATTAATTTATTACTTAGTGTTTACAGTCATTTATCTATTATTCCTACTTTCCATTATATTAGAATAGGGGAAATTTAAAACATACTTAAGTTAATAACCCTACAATCAATCCTTATTTATTAAAGAATTTCATTTTATTTACTTAAGTTCATATCACCTATTAATAATTCTTAACTTATTTTCCGTAAAATTTCAATTATAACTTAAGTTTATACCACTAAATTCTTATTTATATAATAGCAATTTATTGAGTACTCCATTATTTCCAAAATTCTACTTGTATAATATTCAATTCAAATTTCTTATTTAACATTTCAGCTTTTCATATTTGGTAAGTTATTTATGTTAAAGAAAAAGCAAAAGAACTTATACAAGTTTTATCTAATCTTTTCATTAAATTTAATGTTAATCAATATTACGCTTTGTCTCATATGTATTCAAATTTCTCTTTATAGCTTTGCAATAATTCTCTTATTTAAATTAGAGGTTTCAATCCATTTATTACTTAACTTTTACTTCACTAACATAATTTTAAACAATTAATTAATGGAAATTTATGAATTAAATACCGGGTCAAATTTCAAAATTACTTTAAAATAATAGATAATTAATTTCTTACAACTTTTATATCTCTAATTATCTTTAAACAATTAAAATTTCAATTAATTTCAAAATAAATCTGCAGTAGAATTTACTACAGTGGCCTTTCCCTTTCGAAACTCGAAAATGAAAGTCGATGATGCGGCCGCCATCACCGAAATTATTTTCCAGCGACAGAGAGGAAAGTACAGAATTTATCTTCTCCAAAATCTTCTTTTACACAATTCTTCCAAATTATACTAAATATTTAAAATACTTATAAACCAAATCATTATATTTCATAAATCCTTTGAAAGCAAATTTTCAAAAATTCCCGGACTTAAGTTCTAAAATCTCCAATTTGATTTATTAAAATTTCAACTTAGCTTCAATTATTGTAAATATTTATATTACCTAACACCCAATCTATAGCAACCAAAATATATATCTTTATAAAAATATTTTTATATATAGAAAATATAATAGGCAAAATTATTTCATTCACCTATATAAAACAAATATTATGTCAGTCTGTCCTATTAAGTGTTTAGAAATCCCTATTGATGACATATCGTCCCATGCCTCAACCAGAATTTATAAATACAAAACGGAACAGATCAACACAATATCAAAATCCTTTTATAACACTAACAAATACGCTCTCTCATATATATACACTCAGCGACTCCCATAGGGTATTACTACCCTATAAACAAAGAGTCAAACCCCACAGAGCCTAAGTTTATCGCTAAACCAAAGCTCAGATACCAACTGTAACATCCCGCCTGTTCGCACGATTTAAACCGACACACATGCCGATTCAAACCATACGGAAGGGCGGATTTGTTATGGGGTAAATAAGAAGAAAAAAAACAGAGAAGAAATAAACAAATAGAATCTCACAGCGGAAGGATAAAATATAATAAGAAAATATACAGTTTATAAAAAAACTGTTTACAAACATTTACATAATACATATCAGAGTTACACATACCAATAACAATGCAGCGGAACAGTGTGAGTGTAGTGCAATACTATAAATAATAATAATAATACAAATTCTTCGTCTTCGTCCTCCAAAGCTAAAGTCTTCGATCCTGAAACGCTCGGACTGACCCGAGCGAATTTGAAAAGACAAAAACACTCGAGTCAGAACTAAAAGATCTTATGTGAGTTAAATTAACAGAAATAAATATGAGTGCAATAACTCAAAAGATGTTCGGGATTTACATCTCCTAAGGATCCGTTAAACTATTTACTATGTAGTATATTGCGCTATTATAATAGTGTCTATAGTAAAATAAACATACTTTTAAATAGCATTAAGGCTTTACATTTTCCACCTTAACACGTAATAGTCCCAGTAGTCCATCCAATATCATAGTCCCTCCTGATCGGGAAGCCACCAGAGGATACCACACGGGCTACGGGAGAAATCCAAACTCGTACAAGGCGCGATAGGGTAGGTGACACGGCACAACTAGGCAATGCCAGGGTAGATATACCAATTATGCTTCCGGGTCGATGGTAACGCGTAGCCGCAGCTACCGCCCACCTCGAACAAACTCCCCAAAATCAAAATAGAAGTGGCCACTGAATCAATCCAAAGTCAAAGTATAATATCGAAGAGGAGTGTCCGATCAAAGGAATGACCTCATTAACCCGTCAATCGCTCCTGTTTTAGCCACCTTATGCCAACTCACGGGAGTTGGGTCCACGTATTTACCTTACAGGAAACGTCGCCACCAACCTACTTCATTCTGGAATCTCCACCGCGTACACGGTTAGTCAAAGTGGTTTTCGGTATCGACAGAGAGTATGTCCATATCCGATCCCGGTCTCTTTGCCAACCCATCGTTATTATAACACCGCGGTCATTTAAAAGTAGTTTATACTTTAAAAACCAGAATAAATTTTCCATTTCAAAACTATGAATTCGATATCAATTTAAAAACCCAAAATAATATGATATCATTTTATCTCAAATAAAACTCTTTTTCCAAAATCATACCGGTTTAAAATATAAATATCTGGAAACCAAACATTTGAATTATATTTTCAAAACATAATATTTCGGAATTCATACTTTTAAAACCATACTTCTAAAACTTGAATGGTTTGGATATTCAACAGTATATAAAATAAATGGTTTACTTTTAAGGCTACTTTGTAAAGAAATTATTTCCAGGGCTTTACAAATATACTTCTTTATTTAAAGTCTACCAAATTTAAATATCACTTTCAAGTTCCAAAACCACTTCAATTTCTATTTATATATATATATATATATATATCCATTTGGAGTATTAATATTTCAAAACTAAAGTTGGAATTTATTCTTTCAACAAATTAAATGTTCTATTATTTAGTTTTGAATATTTACATAAAATCTATAAATAAAACTCCAATTTCTAGAAATTAACTATTTTCTTAAATTTAAATTATACTAAAATATTCTATTTAAGTAAATCTTGGAAAATCCATTTATAAATATCATACCTTAAAATTTCCAAATTTAAACATATAAGATAAATCACCAAATTCCATTTTCTCAAATTTTTATCATTTTATTCAACAGGTTTATACACAGCTTAAATTTAAAATTTTAACTTCATATGTGTATATCTCGAAGAAAAATATTTTATAAAATATCAAAATTAAATTTTATAAACCGTATCCCATCCAAACCATAGAAATCACTTTTAAAATAATTTATATATAGACCACGGTGCCTGTATATAATTTTCTATCCTATGGTCAAGTGATACGGATATTTATCATTTCAATCCGCAATTTAAAAATAAAATTTTGCGGTTGTATATCATTTCAAACCACAATCCCGAATGAAATGAAAAATGCATGATAACTTGCAATTTAATGATATCAAATAAACATCCATTCATCAACATCATCCATTGTCCAAATCACAATCATCCATCAATATCAATCAAAATCAATATATATATATGAGATTATATAGCAGGTAATAACTGTCAATTATATTCAAATTAAATTTAACAACTATTAATCTAACATTTTATATTCAGTAATAATTTATATAACTGTTAACTAGCAGTTTATATGCAAACAAATAAATTATAACTGTAAATAAATACGCAATAAATAAATTAAATTAACAGTTAAATTTAATAAATGCAATTCAACAGATATGAATGAAATAAACATGCCAAATACTCATAAATAAATTTCTATTCATTTCTAAAATTAATTTAACAAACATAAAAACTTTTAGAAGTTGTGAGTGGGTTAAAACACTCACCTTTTGAATTTAAATCGAATTTAAATTCGATTTAAACCCAAAAATTCGCCCGTCTCAGAATTTGTCCAAACCAGCGTCATCAAGTCTGAAAATCCAATACGATCCTAACAAAAAAAACCGCGCGTAGAACGGATATCGTAGGAGAAAGTTATGCATTAAAACGATGTTGAAAAACAAAATTAATTTAAACAAAAACGGTACACATTCACACCTCAAACATAGTTCCACGTCATCATCATCATATGCAGGCTACAGGGAGCGGTCATCCCTTATACGCGAACGCAATCGAAGTTGCCACCATCAACAGCCCAAACGCGCCCCCATCTCCACCGATGGCCGCGCCTATCACCCCCTTACGGCCCCTCGACCTCACGCCACCACGAGACGGTCACTACGAACACCCAAAACCCACGTGCGCTGCAAATAAACGGTAGTGATTCGGAACCCTAGTTCGCAAATTGCAAGCAATCTAACCGTCGATTCTCAAAATCAACCACACGGATGCACTCCCCTTCGTTCCCTCGTCAAAACCCAGAAACCGTTTTCCGATCCGACAACTTTTGTTACGACGATGATGTGAGGCCGAAAATGATTTGAATTGTTCTGGATGAACGATAGCTCCAATTGAAAAACGAATCACACCAGCAGATTACGGACATCGCGAAGTATGACATATATTTTTTCGAGATTTTTAGGAGGACTTTAAATTTTCACTTTGTTTTTGAACTGACTGGATCTAGGGTTAGCCCCCATTGAAGAAGAAGAGAAGCTTGAAGAAGATGAACGTTCAGCAAAATGATAATAAAAGGGAGGCTAGGGTTTATGATCGCATATATATAGACAGATAGAAGAAGGCTAGGTGGGTACGGATAACGAACGTGCTAAACGGTAGTTGGCCCAAAAAGCCCGTTCTGACCCCGGAACGAAATTTATTAAACCCATATATCCAAATAGGTATTTTAAAATATTCCGAACGCGATGGAAAAAGTTTCACGTCCAAATTTGATCGTATGAAGAAGTTATGCTGAAATCAATATTTTCCAAATTCAATTAATTTCAATGCATAAATTTCAAGGCGTTTCGAGTCTGTACGATCAAACGATAAGTCTGATTGCTACGAAACTTGAAACATTATTATAATTCACCGTTACGGATCCGATGAAACTAGTTTCGTCGAAATCCGAGTCAGTGGCAAAAATGACTATTTTTATATTCATTAATTAAATTAAAATAAATCATAAAAATCCAAATTTTTATTTAACTTCAAATATTGACTAAGTTTTATCGCCTATAAAATTCAAAATCAATTTCAATGATTAAACAAGATTAGATGTGAATTAAAAGTTGACAAGATATAAATTGCAGTGTTCATTTCTGCACTTTCTTATTATTTAGAAATTATAAATTTTATTCTCAAAACCCAATTATTTAATCTTATACTTTTATATTCTCAACTTAAATCCAAAACAAAGATGCCCTTTAACATGTCTATGTTTTCACTTTAATATCCGCAAGTTCCTTTTTAATTCAAAAACGTACAATTTAACGTTAAATTCCCTTTATTTATGCAATAAATGCAATTATTGAATCTAATACTCAATTTAATTTATAGATCCTGCTTCCTAAAATCTATATCAACAATAGGTCAAATTTTAAATAGAATTAGCCTTAACTTCACCTAATAGAATTTACTATTTCAACTACCAAATAAAACTACGCTAACTGCACTATTAAATCAGTTAATTGAAATTAAGTCTACATTAAATCTTATAAATTATAAATGCAATTTCAATAAATTCATTTATGGATTTAGACTCTTCCTATACAGTACTTAACATTTTGTGGGTAATAAATAACCTTTGGATTATAATACATTTCATTTGTGCATTCTTTATTCCTTATAAATTCTCCTTTATTAACTAGACACATTAACAACCCAAAAAAATTAATTTAGATTTATTTCAATCTATTTCCACTCTTACTGAATAAAATAAATGGTTAACCTAAACACTTGTAATTCTTTGATATTCAAATCCACTTACAACATTTATTAACAAAATGTTGCCATAGGTTTAGATTTAAATAAATAAATTAGATGAATAGGCAAACTTTGTAATTATCACCAATGTCCAAAACATATGCATTAATTACTACTTTATTATTAGAATTCATTTATTAATTTACCAGCTGCCATATTTTCCTTATTTCCTATTTACTACCAAACCTCAAATTTAGTTATAGCTTAATAATACATAATCACCTAGGCAAAACCATTTATTACCAATTTAAGTACATATATTATCGACAACATTCATTAAAATTACTTATCAACACTTATTGCATTGATTTATCCAACGGTCACTTTTATTTAGACACTATTTATTATTACAACCAAATGTACAATCACCACTATTTATTTTATATTAAATGAATTCCATTCTAGTAAATATTTTTATTAATATTCACTGATTCATCATTTATATTGGTTTCTTATATTTAACTTATAACCAGGTGTGCAGATTTACATCATTCAAATCTATTGTCATAAAAATTAGATTCCAATTACTATAACAAATTACTACTTTTTCTCAAATAAAATCTTAAAGCTTTTATTTTATTCTGAATTAGATTAGAAATTTTATTAATTTAATTCATTTAACATTATCAAATTTACCGGGTCGTTACACTCTCCCCCACTCAAAACTTTTCGTCCCCGAAAAGGAAAAAGAAGGAAGAAGGAAGAATAAACCAGTACATCTTATTTCAAATATTAACTTATAACAATGATTTACTAAATTTATTTTCTTAAATAAAATATACCTGTTTATAATCATTATATTCTTTTATACTTAAATCATTATAGTTTGGAAAAATATTTTCAACCAAATTCTAAGTCCAAAATTTACGGAAAATTTTGGCAGAGTCTCCTTTGTACGGAGAGATTCTGGAGAAAATATAATATCAAAATATAACAAATATATTACAAATATTATCAAAATATTATATCCCAACACGGGAAATTATATAAAATAACGCTATAAAACGTAATCCGGAAACGTACCTATTTGTCGGGCAATATACGCTTATTATTATGGAACCAAAAGTAGTAGCAGTTGTTTCCATCACCTGTATTCACTTATATAATCTAAAAGGTTAAATATTTATATTAAAGTGAAATGTTTAGGTGGCTTCAACCATTAACCAACCAATCAGTACAACAATCATCAACCTTACAAACAGCATACATACACAAACAAAGCAACCATTTAATCCATCAAACAATTTGTTGTTTGGGTCCAAAACTTGAAATTTGTATAAAATGAAATTAACTATCAAGTGCATCCTTTACTCAACAGTCTTAGATGGAACATAGATAGATTTTTTATTCATCCCACAACTTCAAATTCCTTACCCAACAACATACATCAAACAATAACAATTCAAACCAATAACCAAATCAACTTATTATACATTTATTTCATGCTTCAGTGGTTTGATTTTTTTTTTTTTTTCATTTATGGAGGGATTTCTTTTATTTCTTAAAGTTTTCGCTTTTTCATTTATTACAAAATTCATTATATTTGTATTCCAATTTATCGACTAAAGTTTATATCATCTATTTATACTACTTACCTTCACTTATATAGTGAAATTCCAATTTAACTTAAGCTTATATAATTTTCTCATTAATAACAGCAAATTTATTGAATACCTTAATTACCTCAAGCTTCACTTGTAAGATTTTCCTTTACATTTTCTTACTAACATTGCAACTTTTTATTATATGGTAAGTTATGTATGTTTAAGAATGTAAGTGAAAATTTACAAGTTTCTTCTCAATTCCCCTTAATTAATATATATTTGTTTTATAAATTACAATTTCAACTTACCTTTAATTTCATTCATTTATTTAAGGTTGAAGTTTCTATTATATTTAATAGTAGTAACAATTTAATTACCCACTTTCCATTATATTTAATTGCAGTAACCCTTTTTAATTACACTTAAATTATTAACCTTTTAACCTTCATTCTTAAAAATAAGGAATTTTATTAATTTATTACTTAGTGTTTACAGTCATTTATCTATTATTCCTACTTTCCATTATATTAGAATAGGGGAAATTTAAAACATACTTAAGTTAATAACCCTACAATCAATCCTTATTTATTAAAGAATTTCATTTTATTTACTTAAGTTCATATCACCTATTAATAATTCTTAACTTATTTTCCGTAAAATTTCAATTATAACTTAAGTTTATACCACTAAATTCTTATTTATATAATAGCAATTTATTGAGTACTCCATTATTTCCAAAATTCTACTTGTATAATATTCAATTCAAATTTCTTATTTAACATTTCAGCTTTTCATATTTGGTAAGTTATTTATGTTAAAGAAAAAGCAAAAGAACTTATACAAGTTTTATCTAATCTTTTCATTAAATTTAATGTTAATCAATATTACGCTTTGTCTCATATGTATTCAAATTTCTCTTTATAGCTTTGCAATAATTCTCTTATTTAAATTAGAGGTTTCAATCCATTTATTACTTAACTTTTACTTCACTAACATAATTTTAAACAATTAATTAATGGAAATTTATGAATTAAATACCGGGTCAAATTTCAAAATTACTTTAAAATAATAGATAATTAATTTCTTACAACTTTTATATCTCTAATTATCTTTAAACAATTAAAATTTCAATTAATTTCAAAATAAATCTGCAGTAGAATTTACTACAGTGGCCTTTCCCTTTCGAAACTCGAAAATGAAAGTCGATGATGCGGCCGCCATCACCGAAATTATTTTCCAGCGACAGAGAGGAAAGTACAGAATTTATCTTCTCCAAAATCTTCTTTTACACAATTCTTCCAAATTATACTAAATATTTAAAATACTTATAAACCAAATCATTATATTTCATAAATCCTTTGAAAGCAAATTTTCAAAAATTCCCGGACTTAAGTTCTAAAATCTCCAATTTGATTTATTAAAATTTCAACTTAGCTTCAATTATTGTAAATATTTATATTACCTAACACCCAATCTATAGCAACCAAAATATATATCTTTATAAAAATATTTTTATATATAGAAAATATAATAGGCAAAATTATTTCATTCACCTATATAAAACAAATATTATGTCAGTCTGTCCTATTAAGTGTTTAGAAATCCCTATTGATGACATATCGTCCCATGCCTCAACCAGAATTTATAAATACAAAACGGAACAGATCAACACAATATCAAAATCCTTTTATAACACTAACAAATACGCTCTCTCATATATATACACTCAGCGACTCCCATAGGGTATTACTACCCTATAAACAAAGAGTCAAACCCCACAGAGCCCAAGTTTATCGCTAAACCAAAGCTCTGATACCAACTGTAACATCCCGCCTGTTCGCACGATTTAAACCGACACACATGCCGATTCAAACCATACGGAAGGGCGGATTTGTTATGGGGTAAATAAGAAGAAAAAAAACAGAGAAGAAATAAACAAATAGAATCTCACAGCGGAAGGATAAAATATAATAAGAAAATATACAGTTTATAAAAAAAACTGTTTACAAACATTTACATAATACATATCAGAGTTACACATACCAATAACAATGCAGCGGAACAGTGTGAGTGTAGTGCAATACTATAAATAATAATAATAATACAAATTCTTCGTCTTCGTCCTCCAAAGCTAAAGTCTTCGATCCTGAAACGCTCGGACTGACCCGAGCGAATTTGAAAAGACAAAAACACTCGAGTCAGAACTAAAAGATCTTATGTGAGTTAAATTAACAGAAATAAATATGAGTGCAATAACTCAAAAGATGTTCGGGATTTACATCTCCTAAGGATCCGTTAAACTATTTACTATGTAGTATATTGCGCTATTATAATAGTGTCTATAGTAAAATAAACATACTTTTAAATAGCATTAAGGCTTTACATTTTCCACCTTAACACGTAATAGTCCCAGTAGTCCATCCAATATCATAGTCCCTCCTGATCGGGAAGCCACCAGAGGATACCACACGGGCTACGGGAGAAATCCAAACTCGTACAAGGCGCGATAGGGTAGGTGACACGGCACAACTAGGCAATGCCAGGGTAGATATACCAATTATGCTTCCGGGTCGATGGTAACGCGTAGCCGCAGCTACCGCCCACCTCGAACAAACTCCCCAAAATCAAAATAGAAGTGGCCACTGAATCAATCCAAAGTCAAAGTATAATATCGAAGAGGAGTGTCCGATCAAAGGAATGACCTCATTAACCCGTCAATCGCTCCTGTTTTAGCCACCTTATGCCAACTCACGGGAGTTGGGTCCACGTATTTACCTTACAGGAAACGTCGCCACCAACCTACTTCATTCTGGAATCTCCACCGCGTACACGGTTAGTCAAAGTGGTTTTCGGTATCGACAGAGAGTATGTCCATATCCGATCCCGGTCTCTTTGCCAACCCATCGTTATTATAACACCGCGGTCATTTAAAAGTAGTTTATACTTTAAAAACCAGAATAAATTTTCCATTTCAAAACTATGAATTCGATATCAATTTAAAAACCCAAAATAATATGATATCATTTTATCTCAAATATAACTCTTTTTCCAAAATCATACCGGTTTAAAATATAAATATCTGGAAACCAAACATTTGAATTATATTTTCAAAACATAATATTTCGGAATTCATACTTTTAAAACCATACTTCTAAAACTTGAATGGTTTGGATATTCAACAGTATATAAAATAAATGGTTTACTTTTAAGGCTACTTTGTAAAGAAATTATTTCCAGGGCTTTACAAATATACTTCTTTATTTAAAGTCTACCAAATTTAAATATCACTTTCAAGTTCCAAAACCACTTCAATTTCTATTTATATATATATATATATATATATATATATATATATATCCATTTGGAGTATTAATATTTCAAAACTAAAGTTGGAATTTATTCTTTCAACAAATTAAATGTTCTATTATTTAGTTTTGAATATTTACATAAAATCTATAAATAAAACTCCAATTTCTAGAAATTAACTATTTTCTTAAATTTAAATTATACTAAAATATTCTATTTAAGTAAATCTTGGAAAATCCATTTATAAATATCATACCTTAAAATTTCCAAATTTAAACATATAAGATAAATCACCAAATTCCATTTTCTCAAATTTTTATCATTTTATTCAACAGGTTTATACACAGCTTAAATTTAAAATTTTAACTTCATATGTGTATATCTCGAAGAAAAATATTTTATAAAATATCAAAATTAAATTTTATAAACCGTATCCCATCCAAACCATAGAAATCACTTTTAAAATAATTTATATATAGACCACGGTGCCTGTATATAATTTTCTATCCTATGGTCAAGTGATACGGATATTTATCATTTCAATCCGCAATTTAAAAATAAAATTTTGCGGTTGTATATCATTTCAAACCACAATCCCGAATGAAATGAAAAATGCATGATAACTTGCAATTTAATGATATCAAATAAACATCCATTCATCAACATCATCCATTGTCCAAATCACAATCATCCATCAATATCAATCAAAATCAATATATATATGAGATTATATAGCAGGTAATAACTGTCAATTATATTCAAATTAAATTTAACAACTATTAATCTAACATTTTATATTCAGTAATAATTTATATAACTGTTAACTAGCAGTTTATATGCAAACAAATAAATTATAACTGTAAATAAATACGCAATAAATAAATTAAATTAACAGTTAAATTTAATAAATGCAATTCAACAGATATGAATGAAATAAACATGCCAAATACTCATAAATAAATTTCTATTCATTTCTAAAATTAATTTAACAAACATAAAAACTTTTAGAAGTTGTGAGTGGGTTAAAACACTCACCTTTTGAATTTAAATCGAATTTAAATTCGATTTAAACCCAAAAATTCGCCCGTCTCAGAATTTGTCCAAACCAGCGTCATCAAGTCTGAAAATCCAATACGATCCTAACAAAAAAAACCGCGCGTAGAACGGATATCGTAGGAGAAAGTTATGCATTAAAACGATGTTGAAAAACAAAATTAATTTAAACAAAAACGGTACACATTCACACCTCAAACATAGTTCCACGTCATCATCATCATATGCAGGCTACAGGGAGCGGTCATCCCTTATACGCGAACGCAATCGAAGTTGCCACCATCAACAGCCCAAACGCGCCCCCATCTCCACCGATGGCCGCGCCTATCACCCCCTTACGGCCCCTCGACCTCACGCCACCACGCGACGGTCACTACGAACACCCAAAACCCACGTGCGCTGCAAATAAACGGTAGTGATTCGGAACCCTAGTTCGCAAATTGCAAGCAATCTAACCGTCGATTCTCAAAATCAACCACACGGATGCACTCCCCTTCGTTCCCTCGTCAAAACCCAGAAACCGTTTTCCGATCCGACAACTTTTGTTACGACGATGATGTGAGGCCGAAAATGATTTGAATTGTTCTGGATGAACGATAGCTCCAATTGAAAAACGAATCACACCAGCAGATTACGGACATCGCGAAGTATGACATATATTTTTTCGAGATTTTTAGGAGGACTTTAAATTTTCACTTTGTTTTTGAACTGACTGGATCTAGGGTTAGCCCCCATTGAAGAAGAAGAGAAGCTTGAAGAAGATGAACGTTCAGCAAAATGATAATAAAAGGGAGGCTAGGGTTTATGATCGCATATATATAGACAGATAGAAGAAGGCTAGGTGGGTACGGATAACGAACGTGTTAAACGGTAGTTGGCCCAAAAAGCCCGTTCTGACCCCGGAACGAAATTTATTAAACCCATATATCCAAATAGGTATTTTAAAATATTCCGAACGCGATGGAAAAAGTTTCACGTCCAAATTTGATCGTATGAAGAAGTTATGCTGAAATCAATATTTTCCAAATTCAATTAATTTCAATGCATAAATTTCAAGGCGTTTCGAGTCTGTACGATCAAACGATAAGTCTGATTGCTACGAAACTTGAAACGTTATTATAATTCACCGTTACGGATCCGATGAAACTAGTTTCGTCGAAATCCGAGTCAGTGGCAAAAATGACTATTTTTATATTCATTAATTAAATTAAAATAAATCATAAAAATCCAAATTTTTATTTAACTTCAAATATTGACTAAGTTTTATCGCCTATAAAATTCAAAATCAATTTCAATGATTAAACAAGATTAGATGTGAATTAAAAGTTGACAAGATATAAATTGCAGTGTTCATTTCTGCACTTTCTTATTATTTAGAAATTATAAATTTTATTCTCAAAACCCAATTATTTAATCTTATACTTTTATATTCTCAACTTAAATCCAAAACAAAGATGCCCTTTAACATGTCTATGTTTTCACTTTAATATCCGCAAATTCCTTTTTAATTCAAAAACGTACAATTTAACGTTAAATTCCCTTTATTTATGCAATAAATGCAATTATTGAATCTAATACTCAATTTAATTTATAGATCCTGCTTCCTAAAATCTATATCAACAATAGGTCAAATTTTAAATAGAATTAGCCTTAACTTCACCTAATAGAATTTACTATTTCAACTACCAAATAAAACTACGCTAACTGCACTATTAAATCAGTTAATTGAAATTAAGTCTACATTAAATCTTATAAATTATAAATGCAATTTCAATAAATTCATTTATGGATTTAGACTCTTCCTATACAGTACTTAACATTTTGTGGGTAATAAATAACCTTTGGATTATAATACATTTCATTTGTGCATTCTTTATTCCTTATAAATTCTCCTTTATTAACTAGACACATTAACAACCCAAAAAAATTAATTTAGATTTATTTCAATCTATTTCCACTCTTACTGAATAAAATAAATGGTTAACCTAAACACTTGTAATTCTTTGATATTCAAATCCACTTACAACATTTATTAACAAAATGTTGCCATAGGTTTAGATTTAAATAAATAAATTAGATGAATATGCAAACTTTGTAATTATCACCAATGTCCAAAACATATGCATTAATTACTACTTTATTATTAGAATTCATTTATTAATTTACCAGCTGCCATATTTTCCTTATTTCCTATTTACTACCAAACCTCAAATTTAGTTATAGCTTAATAATACATAATCACCTAGGCAAAACCATTTATTACCAATTTAAGTACATATATTATCGACAACATTCATTAAAATTACTTATCAACACTTATTGCATTGATTTATCCAACGGTCACTTTTATTTAGACACTATTTATTATTACAACCAAATGTACAATCACCACTATTTATTTTATATTAAATGAATTCCATTCTAGTAAATATTTTTATTAATATTCACTGATTCATCATTTATATTGGTTTCTTATATTTAACTTATAACCAGGTGTGCAGATTTACATCATTCAAATCTATTGTCATAAAAATTAGATTCCAATTACTATAACAAATTACTACTTTTTCTCAAATAAAATCTTAAAGCTTTTATTTTATTCTGAATTAGATTAGAAATTTTATTAATTTAATTCATTTAACATTATCAAATTTACCGGGTCGTTACACTCTCCCCCACTCAAAACTTTTCGTCCCCGAAAAGGAAAAAGAAGGAAGAATAAACCAGTACATCTTATTTCAAATATTAACTTATAACAATGATTTACTAAATTTATTTTCTTAAACAAAATATACCTGTTTATAATCATTATATTCTTTTATACTTAAATCATTATAGTTTGGAAAAATATTTTCAACCAAATTCTAAGTCCAAAATTTACGGAAAATTTTGGCAGAGTCTCCTTTGTACGGAGAGATTCTGGAGAAAATATAATATCAAAATATAACAAATATATTACAAATATTATCAAAATATTATATCCCAACACGGGAAATTATATAAAATAACGCTATAAAACGTAATCCGGAAACGTACCTATTTGTCGGGCAATATACGCTTATTATTATGGAACCAAAAGTAGTAGCAGTTGTTTCCATCACCTGTATTCACTTATATAATCTAAAAGGTTAAATATTTATATTAAAGTGAAATGTTTAGGTGGCTTCAACCATTAACCAACCAATCAGTACAACAATCATCAACCTTACAAACAGCATACATACACAAACAAAGCAACCATTTAATCCATCAAACAATTTGTTGTTTGGGTCCAAAACTTGAAATTTGTATAAAATGAAATTAACTATCAAGTGCATCCTTTACTCAACAGTCTTAGATGGAACATAGATAGATTTTTTATTCATCCCACAACTTCAAATTCCTTACCCAACAACATACATCAAACAATAACAATTCAAACCAATAACCAAATCAACTTATTATACATTTATTTCATGCTTCAGTGGTTTGATTTTTTTTTTTTTTCATTTATGGAGGGATTTCTTTTATTTCTTAAAGTTTTCGCTTTTTCATTTATTACAAAATTCATTATATTTGTATTCCAATTTATTGACTAAAGTTTATATCATCTATTTATACTACTTACCTTCACTTATATAGTGAAATTCCAATTTAACTTAAGCTTATATAATTTTCTCATTAATAACAGCAAATTTATTGAATACCTTAATTACCTCAAGCTTCACTTGTAAGATTTTCCTTTACATTTTCTTACTAACATTGCAACTTTTTATTATATGGTAAGTTATGTATGTTTAAGAATGTAAGTGAAAATTTACAAGTTTCTTCTCAATTCCCCTTAATTAATATATATTTGTTTTATAAATTACAATTTCAACTTACCTTTAATTTCATTCATTTATTTAAGGTTGAAGTTTCTATTATATTTAATAGTAGTAACAATTTAATTACCCACTTTCCATTATATTTAATTGCAGTAACCCTTTTTAATTACACTTAAATTATTAACCTTTTAACCTTCATTCTTAAAAATAAGGAATTTTATTAATTTATTACTTAGTGTTTACAGTCATTTATCTATTATTCCTACTTTCCATTATATTAGAATAGGGGAAATTTAAAACATACTTAAGTTAATAACCCTACAATCAATCCTTATTTATTAAAGAATTTCATTTTATTTACTTAAGTTCATATCACCTATTAATAATTCTTAACTTATTTTCCGTAAAATTTCAATTATAACTTAAGTTTATACCACTAAATTCTTATTTATATAATAGCAATTTATTGAGTACTCCATTATTTCCAAAATTCTACTTGTATAATATTCAATTCAAATTTCTTATTTAACATTTCAGCTTTTCATATTTGGTAAGTTATTTATGTTAAAGAAAAAGAAAAAGAACTTATACAAGTTTTATCTAATCTTTTCATTAAATTTAATGTTAATCAATATTACGCTTTGTCTCATATGTATTCAAATTTCTCTTTATAGCTTTGCAATAATTCTCTTATTTAAATTAGAGGTTTCAATCCATTTATTACTTAACTTTTATTTCACTAACATAATTTTAAACAATTAATTAATGGAAATTTAAGAATTAAATACCGGGTCAAATTTCAAAATTACTTTAAAATAATAGATAATTAATTTCTTACAACTTTTATGTCTCTAATTATCTTTAAACAATTAAAATTTCAATTAATTTCAAAATAAATCTGCAGTAGAATTTACTACAGTGGCCTTTCCCTTTCGAAACTCGAAAATGAAAGTCGATGATGCGGCCGCCATCACCGAAATTATTTTCCAGCGACAGAGAGGAAAGTACAGAATTTATCTTCTCCAAAATCTTCTTTTACACAATTCTTCCAAATTATACTAAATATTTAAAATACTTATAAACCAAATCATTATATTTCATAAATCCTTTGAAAGCAAATTTTCAAAAATTCCCGGACTTAAGTTCTAAAATCTCCAATTTGATTTATTAAAATTTCAACTTAGCTTCAATTATTATAAATATTTATATTACCTAACACCCAATCTATAGCAACCAAAATATATATCTTTATAAAAATATTTTTATATATAGAAAATATAATAGGCAAAATTATTTCATTCACCTATATAAAACAAATATTATGTCAGTCTGTCCTATTAAGTGTTTAGAAATCCCTATTGATGACATAGCGTCCCATGCCTCAACCAGAATTTATAAATACAAAACGGAACAGATCAACACAATATCAAAATCCTTTTATAACACTAACAAATACGCTCTCTCATATATATACACTCAGCGACTCCCATAGGGTATTACTACCCTATAAACAAAGAGTCAAACCCCACAGAGCCCAAGTTTATCGCTAAACCAAAGCTCTGATACCAACTGTAACATCCCGCCTGTTCGCACGATTTAAACCGACACACATGCCGATTCAAACCATACGGAAGGGCGGATTTGTTATGGGGTAAATAAGAAGAAAAAAAACAGAGAAGAAATAAACAAATAGAATCTCACAGCGGAAGGATAAAATATAATAAGAAAATATACAGTTTATAAAAAAAACTGTTTACAAACATTTATATAATACATATCAGAGTTACACATACCAATAACAATGCAGCGGAACAGTGTGAGTGTAGTGCAATACTATAAATAATAATAATAATAATACAAATTCTTCGTCTTCGTCCTCCAAAGCTAAAGTCTTCGATCCTGAAACGCTCGGACTGACCCGAGCGAATTTGAAAAGACAAAAACACTCGAGTCAGAACTAAAAGATCTTATGTGAGTTAAATTAACAGAAATAAATATGAGTGCAATAACTCAAAAGATGTTCGGGATTTACATCTCCTAAGGATCCGTTAAACTATTTACTATGTAGTATATTGCGCTATTATAATAGTGTCTATAGTAAAATAAACATACTTTTAAATAGCATTAAGGCTTTACATTTTCCACCTTAACACGTAATAGTCCCAGTAGTCCATCCAATATCATAGTCCCTCCTGATCGGGAAGCCACCAGAGGATACCACACGGGCTACGGGAGAAATCCAAACTCGTACAAGGCGCGATAGGGTAGGTGACACGGCACAACTAGGCAATGCCAGGGTAGATATACCAATTATGCTTCCGGGTCGATGGTAACGCGTAGCCGCAGCTACCGCCCACCTCGAACAAACTCCCCAAAATCAAAATAGAAGTGGCCACTGAATCAATCCAAAGTCAAAGTATAATATCGAAGAGGAGTGTCCGATCAAAGGAATGACCTCATTAACCCGTCAATCGCTCCTGTTTTAGCCACCTTATGCCAACTCACGGGAGTTGGGTCCACGTATTTACCTTACAGGAAACGTCGCCACCAACCTACTTCATTCTGGAATCTCCACCGCGTACACGGTTAGTCAAAGTGGTTTTCGGTATCGACAGAGAGTATGTCCATATCCGATCCCGGTCTCTTTGCCAACCCATCGTTATTATAACACCGCGGTCATTTAAAAGTAGTTTATACTTTAAAAACCAGAATAAATTTTCCATTTCAAAACTATGAATTCGATATCAATTTAAAAACCCAAAATAATATGATATCATTTTATCTCAAATATAACTCTTTTTCCAAAATCATACCGGTTTAAAATATAAATATCTGGAAACCAAACATTTGAATTATATTTTCAAAACATAATATTTCGGAATTCATACTTTTAAAACCATACTTCTAAAACTTGAATGGTTTGGATATTCAACAGTATATAAAATAAATGGTTTACTTTTAAGGCTACTTTGTAAAGAAATTATTTCCAGGGCTTTACAAATATACTTCTTTATTTAAAGTCTACCAAATTTAAATATCACTTTCAAGTTCCAAAACCACTTCAATTTCTATTTATATATATATATATATATATATATCCATTTGGAGTATTAATATTTCAAAACTAAAGTTGGAATTTATTCTTTCAACAAATTAAATGTTCTATTATTTAGTTTTGAATATTTACATAAAATCTATAAATAAAACTCCAATTTCTAGAAATTAACTATTTTCTTAAATTTAAATTATACTAAAATATTCTATTTAAGTAAATCTTGGAAAATCCATTTATAAATATCATACCTTAAAATTTCCAAATTTAAACATATAAGATAAATCACCAAATTCCATTTTCTCAAATTTTTATCATTTTATTCAACAGGTTTATACACAGCTTAAATTTAAAATTTTAACTTCATATGTGTATATCTCGAAGAAAAATATTTTATAAAATATCAAAATTAAATTTTATAAACCGTATCCCATCCAAACCATAGAAATCACTTTTAAAATAATTTATATATAGACCACGGTGCCTGTATATAATTTTCTATCCTATGGTCAAGTGATACGGATATTTATCATTTCAATCCGCAATTTAAAAATAAAATTTTGCGGTTGTATATCATTTCAAACCACAATCCCGAATGAAATGAAAAATGCATGATAACTTGCAATTTAATGATATCAAATAAACATCCATTCATCAACATCATCCATTGTCCAAATCACAATCATCCATCAATATCAATCAAAATCAATATATATATGAGATTATATAGCAGGTAATAACTGTCAATTATATTCAAATTAAATTTAACAACTATTAATCTAACATTTTATATTCAGTAATAATTTATATAACTGTTAACTAGCAGTTTATATGCAAACAAATAAATTATAACTGTAAATAAATACGCAATAAATAAATTAAATTAACAGTTAAATTTAATAAATGCAATTCAACAGATATGAATGAAATAAACATGCCAAATACTCATAAATAAATTTCTATTCATTTCTAAAATTAATTTAACAAACATAAAAACTTTTAGAAGTTGTGAGTGGGTTAAAACACTCACCTTTTGAATTTAAATCGAATTTAAATTCGATTTAAACCCAAAAATTCGCCCGTCTCAGAATTTGTCCAAACCAGCGTCATCAAGTCTGAATTAAACAAGATTAGATGTGAATTAAAAGTTGACAAGATATAAATTGCAGTGTTCATTTCTGCACTTTCTTATTATTTAGAAATTATAAATTTTATTCTCAAAACCCAATTATTTAATCTTATACTTTTATATTCTCAACTTAAATCCAAAACAAAGATGCCCTTTAACATGTCTATGTTTTCACTTTAATATCCGCAAATTCCTTTTTAATTCAAAAACGTACAATTTAACGTTAAATTCCCTTTATTTATGCAATAAATGCAATTATTGAATCTAATACTCAATTTAATTTATAGATCCTGCTTCCTAAAATCTATATCAACAATAGGTCAAATTTTAAATAGAATTAGCCTTAACTTCACCTAATAGAATTTACTATTTCAACTACCAAATAAAACTACGCTAACTGCACTATTAAATCAGTTAATTGAAATTAAGTCTACATTAAATCTTATAAATTATAAATTCAATTTCAATAAATTCATTTATGGATTTAGACTCTTCCTATACAGTACTTAACATTTTGTGGGTAATAAATAACCTTTGGATTATAATACATTTCATTTGTGCATTCTTTATTCCTTATAAATTCTCCTTTATTAACTAGACACATTAACAACCCAAAAAAATTAATTTAGATTTATTTCAATCTATTTCCACTCTTACTGAATAAAATAAATGGTTAACCTAAACACTTGTAATTCTTTGATATTCAAATCCACTTACAACATTTATTAACAAAATGTTGCCATAGGTTTAGATTTAAATAAATAAATTAGATGAATAGGCAAACTTTGTAATTATCACCAGTGTCCAAAACATATGCATTAATTACTACTTTATTATTAGAATTCATTTATTAATTTACCAGCTGCCATATTTTCCTTATTTCCTATTTACTACCAAACCTCAAATTTAGTTATAGCTTAATAATACATAATCACCTAGGCAAAACCATTTATTACCAATTTAAGTACATATATTATCGACAACATTCAATAAAATTACTTATCAACACTTATTGCATTGATTTATCCAACGGTCACTTTTATTTAGACACTATTTATTATTACAACCAAATGTACAATCACCACTATTTATTTTATATTAAATGAATTCCATTCTAGTAAATATTTTTATTAATATTCACTGATTCATCATTTATATTGGTTTCTTATATTTAACTTATAACCAGGTGTGCAGATTTACATCATTCAAATCTATTGTCATAAAAATTAGATTCCAATTACTATAACAAATTACTACTTTTTCTCAAATAAAATCTTAAAGCTTTTATTTTATTCTAAATTAGATTAGAAATTTTATTAATTTAATTCATTTAACATTATCAAATTTACCGGGTCGTTACAGAAGTGGCCTGGTTTATCACAGTTATAACACTTGTCATTATTTGGCACTATATTCTGATTCCAGAATTCTTATAGTTGTTTCTCTTGAGATTATTCATCTTTTTGTATTTCGTGAGTCTCCTTAAATTTCTGGTCATAAAGGCTATCTCTTCATCATTATCGCTGTTTGAGTCTGATCCATCGGTCAATGCATTGAATGCCATTTATTTCTTTTCAGATGCTTTACTTTCACTTCTCCCAATCATTTGAACTTCATATGACATTAGATTTCCAATTAATTCCTCTATCTTCAAAATACTGATGTCATTTGCCTCTTCGATCGCAAGTGTCTTTTGATCCCATTCTGGAGTTAGAGAATTTAAAAAATTTCTGACTTGATCTTCTTCAGAAAATTCCTTTCCCAAAGATATTAGAGAATGCACAATATCCTGAAATCTACTATACATATCTGAAATAGACTCATTAGCATTCATTTTAAATAATTGAAACTGATTTGTGAGCATGGAAATTTTGGTCTGTTTAACTTTGCTTGTTCCTTCGTGCGTAACTTGCAATGTTTTTCAGATTTCATATGCAGACTTACAAACTGACACTCTATTGAATTCATTTCTATCTAGTGAACAAAACAGAATATTCATTGCCTTAGAATTATTTTGTGCAACAGTCTTTTACTCAGCAGTCCACTGTGCAAAATCAATTGTGGGTTCAGAATATTCAGTTTGTGTGATATTCCAAGTGTCTAATCCAATAGATTGTAAATATATTTTCATCCTACATGCTCAATATGCATAGTTACTGCCATTAAAAAGTGGTGGTCTGACAGTAGACTGACCCTCTACAAATGAACTAGTGACAGGGATACTAGTGTTAATAACAGTACCAGTGTTGGTAGCCATTTTTAAAACTTTTCAAAAATCAAGAATTACTAAATCTTTTTGAATTTATGTTAATTTAGACACAAGAGTATGCAATATATAGAAACAGAAATAATCACAGAAACAAACACAGATGCAGAAATAAAATAAAAGCAGTAAAGGAAAGAACACACCGGATTTTATACTGGCTCGGAGTTACCCTACATCCAGTCCTGCAACACAAGTATGGATTTCATTTCAACGGCAATCGTACAATTACACCCTCGGTTTCAAGGCTACGAGGTACACCCTCCAGAATTTCGATCCTCTTGGTAGAGATACTTGATTTCCGGGCTACAAGTTTACCCAGTTAATTTACCAAGGCTACAATCACACCTTTTCCCTTTTGATTGATTTCCAAGGCTACAATCACACCTTTTCTCGCTTAATAGATTACAAAGAAGTCTATAACTCTGAATAGCACTGAGAACCTTGTAGAGATAGTGATAGAGAATCAAACTAGAAGTAATCAAGTATGATTCAATGTTAATTTCGGCAGAGTAATGATAAGAATATGTATTAAGAAATGAGGAAGAAGAAGAGGAGTGAAAACCAGAAAAAAGTGATTAAAAATTCGTTGAAACCGACCCCTATTTATAGAAGAACAACAGCCATGACCATTCATGAAGAGTTATGGCGAATAGACACTTCTTTTAAAATTTGAATTTTTGAACCAAACTGTCATCATGTCGACATGGTCATGATAGGCATGTCGACATCCCAAAGGTTTCTTTTGTGTTTTGATTTTCTTTGAAAATAACCTTTATCTTATATAAAAACTATTTTAAACTTTATAGTTAAAATTCATAAGCAAATATAGAGAATAATATATATAGATTTTAACTATAATTTTATATTTAAATTTAAGTATAAATATTTAAAGTTAAATATATTATTTAAAAAAATAGTTTAAAATCAGGAGTAATTTGACCTTGAAAATAAAGATGTTTTTGAGGCTAAAATTATTTAAAATCGGGATCGAGGGTTTTGAATCTTTTAAAAGGAAAGTTTTGAAATCATTTTGAAAACAAGATAATTTTGTAAAATCTTTTGAATTAAAATTAGTGGATACAAAACAATGTCCCACTAGATTTTCGTAGGTTCCATCTACTTAGGGTTCCATCCCTTTAACGGGCTCGAAGTGGATTCCATTCCACGAATAAATTGGATTTTAAGATGCCAGTACTTTTCTTCGAGTTTTAACATAAATTCCTAATAATAATAATAAATGCTTATCCTTAAAATCTTGAACTCTTGATAGTCTCGATACTCATGAGTCTTCTATCTTGATATTTTATCTTGATATCTTGAATCTCCATACTGTACAGTCCTCATTCTTAGTACCTACATGGTTAAATCCTGCATATACATATATATCTAAACTTATAATGTTAGTGTCTATATTTTATAATCTATTCTAAGGTTATTGTCATCAAAACCATCATCTCACGGACTAACACATTTTTGGTAGACCTTCAAATAAATTATTCTTAGATAATTTGCTTATTCCTTAAAAATTTATATGACAAAATCTTTTATGCCATAACCAATGATAATTTTCTTTGGCTACTAGACATATATTTGTGTTATGATTAACTTTCATATTTAATATGTAAATATTTCGTTCTCTAGTTTCTTCAAATACAAGATTATTATTTTGATGAAATATGTTGCATTTATTTTCCGAGAAAGTTGTATTAAAACCTTTATCGCATAGTTGACTTATAATAAGAAAATTATGTTTTAAATTCTTAACTAGTAAAACATTTGTAAAAGAGGCAAGTTAGACGTACCTTCATTGCTCACATCGCCTTTGCTGATGATATAGCCTTTGAAATCATCTCCAAATGCGACAGATCTTCCATTTGAGTAGATAATGTTAGTCAGCATATCTTTGTTTCCTATCGTATGTTTTGAGCAACTACTGTCAAGTATCCACTTTTCTCTTTTCTTAGTTGATACTTGCAAAAAATATTGGAATGATGTTAGTACCCACCTTTTATTAGGGTCCTAAGAGTTAGATCATAGAAAACCAAACCCAAGAGAGTTTAGAATTTGTTTATAAATAAAATCTTTATTTTTATGAACTGGATTTATAAAATATTTAATATATTTATTTCTGATTGAATTATTATTAGTTTTTGGTACCCAAATCTTTATAGTATTTGTGTTGCAAATTTCGTTCTTTTAAGTGAAAACCTTTGGATTTTTTTGCTTTTACACAATTCTTCTGTAAATTGAAATTTTTA
The DNA here is from genome assembly GCA_030765085.1 of Allium cepa. Taxonomy (NCBI): domain Eukaryota; kingdom Viridiplantae; phylum Streptophyta; class Magnoliopsida; order Asparagales; family Amaryllidaceae; genus Allium; species Allium cepa. The sequence goes on from CM060934.1 coordinate 613,689,753, forward strand.
GATGATGTGTTAATCTTCTTTAATTAATCTTTGAAGAATTTGTATATCCTAACCCTTTCTTATTAAAAGTAGTTTGAGGATTACTAATAATCTTAGAAAGATTCTCTCTTCCTTTATTAAAAGTAGATACATTTTTAGTGATATTCTCTAACTTAGTTTTTAGACCGGTATTGTTTAATTCAAGAATTTTTATATTTGATTTTAAATCATGATTTTATGAAGCTAATGTCATATTCTTTTCTTTCACACTTCTATTTCATTTGATAACATAATGAGTTGAGAAGAAACATCAGACCAAGATTATTGTGTTTTAACATGTTCTTCTTCTAAGATTTTCTTTTCATCTCTTAGCATATCAACTTCTATTTCATTTCTATTTAATTTTTCTAGAGCATCTTTATACTTTCTTTTAACTTCTTTTAGTTTATCCAATAGCTCTAAGTTGTAAGATCACCTACAACGTTGGTCAAAGCCACAAAGAAGACAATGGTTTGTTCATAATCACTATCAATGTCACTGTTTGATGATGAAGATGATTCTAAATCATCTCATGTAATAGAGAATGCTTGCTTCTTTTTGTATTTGCCTTTCTTATACTTGTACTCTTCTTTCTTTTGATCAGGACAATCTTTCTTTATGTGCCCCTTCTTATAACATTCAAAATTAGAAGCTGATGGTTTATTTGCATTGTCTCTCCTATTGTTTTCGAATTTTTTGTTCTTTCTAAATTTCAAAACTTTATGAAATTATTTGCTATAAATGCCATGTCATCTTCATATGAGTCCAAGACTCCTTGTACAACTTGAAAAGCTATATTCTTTGTATCTTGGACTTGATCCTATTTTCCCTGCAAATTAACTTCATACGACATGAGATTTCCTATTAACTCTTCAGGTATGACGGTAGAAACGTCATTAGCTTCTTCAATAGTTAAGACATTTCGTCTCCATTCATCCGTTAGAGAGTTTAGGATTACTGAGACAATATCAAAATCTGAATATTTTTCTCCTAATGCTAATAGTGAATGATATATGTCTTGAAATCTAGAATACATGTCATTTATAGTTTCATTTGTTTTCATTCTAAAATTTTGGAACAGATTTTTAAGCATAAAAATATTACTTTTTTGACTTTGTTTGTTCCTTCATGTGTACTTTAGGAGTTCACCAAATTTCATAAGCAGTTTTACATATACTAACTCTATTAAATTCATTATTACCTAACGCACAAAATAACTTATTCATGGCTTTTGCATTTGAATTAGCATCTATTTTTTATGTCTTTGACCATTATGCATATGGTGTGGTAAGTATAGTGTATTATTCATTCTAAGTGATATTTCAAGTATCATATCCATTTGCTTGCATATAAATACTCATGCGAGTTGACCAACAGTTGTAATTCAAACTGTTAAATAGTGTTGGTCGTGCAGTGGATTGACTTTAATAAAAATTGTGTTAGTGTTATTTTCCATATTAACTGAATATCAAATAACCGTGTTATAGTTATATGATGGCCTGCTTTGATACCAAGTGAAAGTGAACAAGGATTGTAGTATGGAATATTATCGTATTTAACTACTAGTGTCTAATAAAATATAACAGTAAATAGTAAAGTAAATTATACCAGGGATTCTTATACTGGTTCGAACATGCCATTCTACGTTCAGTCTTAATCTCTTTCTGGAATTTAACTATCAACCCTCACTAACCTGGAGAAACATTATTACACCGCTTGAGCAATTGAACTGGACTTCAACCGCCTAAGAAATAGAATAGGACTTCAACCGCCTAAGCAATCGAACAGGACTCCTAATACAAATAGTACAAATTGCTTCTGACTGAGTATGCTCTTGAATAGCACTGATAAGTCAGTAACATACACCCTTCCTATAATCTTCTTCTTTGTGGTATATAGTCTATTTTGTTAAGACAGGAAGATAATTTAATCACAAATGAAATTTCTCTTGAATGTTCAAGTGATTTTAACAAGAGTTTGAATGCAAAGCGTTTAGAAATAAGAATATGAGATAGAATCTAAAAAATAAGGTGATTAAAACAAATGTGTTTGAAGGCTATATATAGTGTTTAAGTGTTGAAACTTATCGTGAAAAGTAACGATCAAAAGATACTGAAACAACTCTTGAATCAAGGGTTGTTTCTATTTAATCAAGTGAAGTGTCTTTTCAGAAATATAGCTGTTATGCAATTTCAGTCGATTGAACAAAAGAATTCAACCAGCTGAAATATTAAAAATTCAAATTAGAGAAGAACTAGTTCAAAAACCATGCTATTCAGTCGACTGAAATGGGTAGTTCAGTCGGTTGAATATTCATATCAGATTGTGCATGTGCACAGATATTTAGTCGGTTGAATTTCATGTTTTCTATCATATTGAAGAGTTTTCAAAAATTACTTTGTGCGCGAACTTATGTGGTAAAAATCTTGGCATATGAAACGTGAACTAAAAAAAAATTTAAGTACCTGTGCGTGCATATAGCACTTTGGAGAGATTTCAACAAAAATTAACTATAAGACCTAGACTATAGACAAACCAAAGACAATATTGAAGATTATATATGAATTCTGGTCTACAATCTATTGTCGAGTAGAATAGTATCTTCTCCTGCAAATATGGTTGTTCACATAATATTTACTTATACAGTTGTCATGATCAAAACATTAAAATACAGGGTTCTAACAATAGACACAATACTAATGAGTTCGAACACCTGAAGGATATGATAGAGAAGTTGATTATGAAGAAGTACAACATTATATATGGAATTCATAGGAAGGAAGACAAAGAAATAATCAAGCCTTAATACAATAGCCTCAAGGCAATAAGGAAGGGACTAATCAAGAGGGTCCAATATTACATGAGCATGAATTGGGGATCAATATGATTTCTAGATTTTTGGATCCACGGAGAAAATTAGAAATGAGATTAGATATTATGGGAGTTCCTTAAAGCACACATCATATGAAATGTGCTATGCTATCGAGCACAATACTTACACTAAGCAGCAAAGGTGAATCGACAATGACATCATCTTTAGAATCAAGGATTCTAACAGAATCAAAACATCTACCTTCCTTCTGATGGTGATTACGAGCATGATTGGGCCAGTAATAGTTCATCGAGTGCTGACTGACAATGGAAGCTCGATGAATATTTTATTTAAGATCGCATTTGATCAACTACAACTTGGTAAAAATAGCGTGTTACCTTGTAAATTTCAACTTCAGGGTTTTACAGGAGAGGCAACATCTCCGATCAAACGTATAAATGTAAAGGTGCAGCTATTAGAAGTTGATGTGGGTATAGGAACTTTGTTCAACGGATGGATATTCTTCGTATAAATCCTTTTTGGGCCAACCAGCCCCATTGACTTTAGGATTGCTTTGGCTCCATGGTGTTTAATTATGAACTTTTTTTACAGATGGCGGAGTTTGGGTAGTCCAAGGAGACCAAAGCATTTAAAGAGAATGTTATATCATAGAATTATGGGAAGCAAAATGTAGAATGAGAGAAGAATATAGAGAAGGTTGTTTGTATCATAGCTCAAAATGCATAGCAATTATCTTCCGACCCTAGGCTTGGGTCCACTAGCAATTATTATAATGTTATGGACATAGGAAAAGAGTCAAAAGAGACTTGGGGAGGACCTGTGGAGTAGAGTGGATGGGATTCAAGTGAACGAAGGCGATTAGATGAGGATTGTCAAAATCGGATCTCAACTTAGCCCAAGGTTAAAAAATTATTTTACGTATATCTCACTCAACTGCATCTAGGATTTGAGAATGATATGAGACATGTTCACATGGACTCCTTTGGACATGTTTGAGATATTTCTTAAAGTTGCGTGCCAAGCATTGAATCTTAACCCAGCATTCGTTTCTATAAAAAAGATGCAGTATGGAACTAGAGTGATCTGATGCATTGAAGGACAAAGTGGATAATTTGGCTCCAAACAAATTTATCCATGATGGTTAAAAAGGCCAATGAAATTTGGCGGACTTTCATTGACTACTCATGGTAGAATAAAGCCGAATGACTACTTTCCGCCTTCGGGGATCGGCTAACTCATGGATGTAACAATTGGACATGAACTATTATCATTTATGGATGCTTATTTTAGTGGCAATCGAAGTATAATGCACATTCTTGATCAAGAGCGTATGAACAATATCATGTACTTAGGATTATATTGCTACAATATAATGTTGTTAGGTTTAAAGAAAGATGGAGCTACTTACTGATGTTTGGCTAACAAGATGTTCTCAGGACAAATCAGTCAGACAAGTGGGGGTCTATGTTGATGATATGCTAGAAAAATCAAGGAGTTCAATGAACCACATGGGAAATTTATCAGAAATATTAGATGTGCTTGGATAGTACGGGATGAGATTGGACTCGTTGAAATGAACTTTTGAAGTCACGTCGAGTATGTTTTTTGTTCATTGTAAACTCTATGGGCATTGAAGCTAATTAGAGCACATCGAAGCATTGAGATAGGTTACAGCCTCGCAAACTAAGAGGGAAATGTAGATCTTAAATGATAATATTCCTCTTAGAATATGTTCATCCTAAAAGCAACCAGTAAGTATATACAATTCTTTGAAACTTTTAAGAAGGAAAAAGATATATTTTGATGGACATGCAAACGTAAAGTCGTTTTCAACAGTTATTGGAACATCTACAAAAACCATCGATTTTATCAAAGCCTTCTAAAGGAGAAGACTTATATATCAATTTGATGGTAACTAATCATGTAGTGAGTGCAGCATTGGCACATGAGAAAGGGAAAATCCAAAGGCTGGTATATAATATTAGTAAATGGTTCATAGGTTTAGAAATGCATTATCCTAGATTGGAGAAGCTAGCCTATTATTTACTGAAAGCATCGAGGAAGTTGTGACAATACTTCTAGGCTCATTTATTGTTAACGGATCGATCTCTTAGGTAAGTATTGCATCATCTCGAGACTTCATGACGATTATTGAAATGGAATATTGAGATGAGTTAGTATGAAATAACTTATCATTTTAGAAAGGTTATTTGCGGATAGATTTTTGATGGACTTCATTACCAAATTTACTATTTGGGATGATGAAATAGAAGAGGAAATGGTTGAACTTTCCAAACAGATATCATATGTGGACGATGCATCCAATGACCATGATTCCAGAGCTAGACTAATCTTGTTAATACTAAAAGGTCGAAGAATTTTTTATGCTTTGAAACTTGAGTTTCATGCTACAAACAACGAGGTGGAGCATGAGGCATTGATTTGGAAGTATTGGAAGTTAAATGACTCTATGAAGAGTATCTACCTTGCAACTGAAGCATTAGGTACATAACGCCTGCTCTAAGAGGGGCTGTTGAGTAGGAAAAACACTTTAGGAAGTGATACAAATTCCATGAGACATATAGACACAATACCGATGAATTTGAATATAATAAAGAGTTGATTAGGAAGAAGCAACTCCGACGGTATGTGTGGACTTCATAAGAAGGCGTACAAAGAAATAATAATGCCCTAAGACAGTAGCCATGAGGTGATATGGAAGGGACTAGTCGAGAGGGTTCTATATCACCTAGGCGTGAATTGCGATAAATGGGATTTTCAAAAATTACGTCTATAGAGAAAATCAGGAACGAGATCGAATGTTATGGGAGTTCCTTGAGGCATGCACTATAAGTAGTGTGTTATGCTATCGAGCACAATACTCATGCTAAGCAGGAAATGAGAATCAATGATGACATCATCTTTAGAAGTAGGGATGCCGACAGATTCAATACACCAACCTTCGATTCTATAGTGATTATCATTATGATTGGGCCAGTGATAGTTTGTCGAGTGCTGATTGACAGTGGAAGCTCGATGAACGTTCTAATTAAGAGAGAATTTGATAATGTGATACTTGATAAAAGTAGTCTGTTACCTTGTAAATCCCAACTTCAAGGATTTATAAGAGAGGCAACATTTCTGATTAAATTTATAGATATAAAGGTATAGCTAGGAGGGGAACCCATAAGGTGATGCAGGTGTAAAAATTTGTTCAATGGATGGATATTTTATTTATAAAGCCTGATTCGGCTGACCAAATCCTGCTAACTTTAGGATTTCTCTAGCTCCATGGTGCTTAATTATGAAATTTTCTACAAATGGTATAGGTGGGTTAGTCCAAAGCACTGGAGGAGAATGTTTACATCATGGAATTGTGGGAAGCAAGATTAAGGAGAGGAAAAGATGCAGAATGAGGAAAGATTATAGGGAAGGCTCTCTGTATCAAAACTCAAAATGCATAGCAATTACCATTCGAGCCTCGGCTCGAGTCCACTAGCTATTAGAATAATACTATAAACCCTTGAAAAGGGTTAGAAGAGACTTGGGCAAGATCGATGAAGTAGATGGATGAGATTCAAGTGAACAAATATGATTTGATGGGGATTCTCAAAGTCGGATCTCAATTCAACATGAGGATGAAAAATGATTTTGCATGGATCTCAACTCAACTCCACCTAGGTTTCTAAGACTGATCTGTGATGTGTTCACTTCGACTCCTTTTAACATATGCAAGACTTTTCTTGAAGTTTTGTGCAGAGCATTGAATCATAATCCAATATTCATTCTTGTAAAGAAAAAAAGATGCAGTATGAAACCAAAATGATTTGGGGTGTTAAGGAGGAAGTGGATTAGTTGGTTACAAACAACTTTATCCAAGAGCATTATACTGGACTGGGTAGTAAATACCATGTTTTTTTTAGGAAGGCCAATGAAAAGTGGTAGACATGCATTGAGTATTCATATTAGAATAAAGCATGCTCATATGATTACTTTTCGCTTTCGCGGATCTACCAACTCGTGGATGGAATAGTTGGACATGAACTACTATCATTTATGGATGCTTATTCTACAATGATCAAATTTTGATGCATGCACCTGATTAGAAGCATATGAAGACTTTTGCATACATAGGATTTTATTGATACAGGGTAATGCCATTAGGTTTGAAGAAAGCTAGAGATACTTACCAACATATGGTTAAAGAGATGTTCTTGGGACAAATCAAACAAACAATTAATGTCTATGTGGATGACATGATAGAGATCAATGAACTACGTAGGAAATTTATTAGAAATGTTAGATATGCTTCGGAAGTATTGGATGATATTGGACGCATTAAAGTGTTCTTTCAAAGTCACATCAACCAAGTTTTAGTGTTTATAGATAACTCTACGATCACTGAAGCTACTTGGAGAAATCAAAGCATTGAGACAGGTTACAACCTAACAAACTAGGAGGGAAATGTAGAGTTAAATTGCAACGTTTCCTCTTTGAGTGGGTTCATCTCGGAAGCATCTAGTACACGTATACCATTCGTTGATGCTTTAAGAAGGTAAAAGAGAATTCCAATGGATAACCAAATGTGAAGCCGCTATTCAACAGTTATCTGAATATCTACGACAACCATTGCACTTATCAAAGTTTTCTAAAGTGGAAGATATATACATTAATTTGGTGGTATCTACTCGTATAGCGAATGCAGCATTGGCGCACGTGGAAGGGAAGATCCAAAGGCAAGTATATAATATCAATAAATGGTTCAAAGGCTTAGAAAACCAATATCCTAAATTGAAGAAGCCAACTTACTATTTACTAATAGGGTCGAGGAATTTGTGAAAATACTTCTAGGCTCATCTAATAAGAGTATTGATGGATCGATCTCTTAGACAAATATTGCATCACCTTGAGACTTTCAGAATGATTATTGAAATGGAATATTGAGATGAGTAAATATGATATAACCTATCATTTTTGAATGTTGATTTGTGGACGTACTTTGATGGATTTCATTGCCAAATTTACTATCGAGATGATGAAATAAAAAAGGAAATGGATGAACTTTTGAAATGGAAATCATATGTGGATGACACATCCAACAACCAGAAGTAAGAGTAGTTATAGTAAGCCTGAAAGGTCGAAGAATTTTTTATTCTTTGAAACTTGAGTTCCGTGCTATGGACAATGACGTAGAGTACGAGGTGTTAATTATACGACTCAAGACAATAAATGAGTTATGCGGATTATACATATATTCAGTGACTCCCAACTGGTGGTTTGCCAAGTGAAGAAAGAATTCAGGATAATGGTGCATGACTTGCCTCTTATCTACCAAAGTTATTAAATCTATTGGATGAAATAGAGCACTACATGATAATACATATCATTGAAGGGGAAAACTCGAATGCATAATCATTGGACAAGCGGGCAAGCTCTACAAAGGCACAACTATTGGGAGTCATTTAAGTAGAGGTATTGAAGTCTTTAAGTATTGACAAAATGGATGTTAAACAATAACTTGGAGGTCAAGGAGAAGTAGTCATGGATGACTTCTTTAAGGGAATGTATAATAGAGTGAACTCTTCTAAAGAGTAGAGACAAAAAGCAAAAACTCTTGTGTAAATTACCATGTTATATTATGCAAGAGAAAGTATTATTTTAGAGAGATTCTTAGCCACTTTGCTAAAGTGTGTCGACAAGGATGAAGCAAAGAAAATCCTTGAGGATATGCATCATGGAAGTTGTAGAGATCACGCTTAAGGAACAAAATTTTACGTAAAAGATGCCCCGCTACAGGTATTTCGGGCCAATATCAGTTGAGATGTAGTTGAATACTCGAGGAAATGTGGCATGTGCTAGAGATTTGCATAAATACCTAAAGTCCCATCCAAGGAGCTTATGCAAATGGTATGCCCATGGTTATATGCAGTTTAAGGAATTGACATAATTGGAATGCAACCAATGGCACGAGGAGTGATGTATGCCATTGTAGCAGTGGACTATTTTACAAAATGGGTTGAGGCAGGGCCACTCACTGGAATCGCTATAGTAAAAGCGATTAACTTCATAGTCAAGAATATTTTGGGTCGATTCATATGCCATTAATGATTATAATAGATAATAGAACTCTATTTGAAAGTGTAGAGTTCTACAAATTCCATAGTCAATATCAGATTGTTATGAGTTTCTTAGCAGTAGCACATCCCCAAGCGAATGAACAAGTGGAGGTGGTGAACAATCATCGAATCCATTATCAAGAAGTGACTGAAACGATCAAAGGGCCATTAGGTTGATGAGTTACTACTGGATTTATGGGCTTATTAGAGGAACCAAAATTCTGGGGTTGGATTTACTTCATTCGCACTATAATATAGAATTGAAATAGTGATACCAATCGGAGTAATGTCTCTTCTCACTTTCACAAGCACTATCACCCCAAGATGAACAAGGAGTAATTTCTAGCATCCCTCGACTTGGTGGAGGAAAACCATGATAGGAAAATTTAAGGGTAGCTTCTCACCAGCAAAGGGTAGCATGATAATTCAATTCCAAAGTCGGGAACTGTATTTTTGAGATCGACGCCTCATTTTGAAATGAGTCTTTTCAAGTATGGGGCACTTGATCTGAATTAGGAAGGACCATACGCGATAAGGCAGATGCATAGAGATTGCACTTTTAAATTATCAACAATTGACGGGGAAGCAATTACATGGGCATGGAACAATGACATTTGTGCTGCTATGTCATTTGATTTCTTTACATTGTTAATGTAACAACTCATCATCTACAACGCCCTGACCCACTTACAAAAGTGGAACTGGAATCGCGGACCTGTAGGTGGTGGATAGTTTTAAGATAAAATATAAAATAAATCACACGGCTATCAACAATATTCTACACTTTTTGAAACTCGCAATAGAAGGAACAGAATATAATAATTTATAATAAAATCTCGGACAAATTTAATAATACATAATAAAACTAGTGCGAAATTGTGTTGTGCAAACTATTTGCAATGCAAATTTGGTTGAGTATATTTTTTATGATTAACTCAAGTAAAACCATTATTTCTAAGATATATTTTATAGTTAAATATTCTTTATATTTGAATATTTAGAAATCCAAAAAATCATTTTTATGTCATTGTATACGTCCGTATGACCACATTTATACACAATAGAAAAAAGATTAAAATAATTCTGTAATACACCCATAAATAATTATGCAGACGCGACATCAAATTTTAAGCTATAAGGCTAAAATATTGATTTGAGATATCATTATTAATAAAATAACTCATATACAATGGCTCAATTCAAGTAACTATGCACACACACAGGTCCACGGCCAGCCATACTCCATTTGCCCTTACTTACGGCTTCGAAGCCGTAATTCCAGTTGAACTTGAAGTTCCTTCTCATCGAGTAACCCATTATGATCATAGAACGAATAAAGATCTCCTCTTAGAATCTCTAGACTTTTGTAGACGAGAAGCGAAAGGAATCTTATTTGGGAGCAGCTGCACACCGGCACCGAGTCACCCGACCAAAGTCTGACCTAGAACCATTAAAATCGACGATCTGGTCTTGAAACTAGTTATTCTTGCTCCTTCGCATGCGAATCCTACCTAGGAAGTACCATATTTCAATGAAAAAAGGCTCGGAGAGGGAACTTTCAAGCTAACGACTGTTGATGGCGTCACACTCCAAAGTGCAAGGAATAACGAGTATTTACGATTCTATTTTACTTAGTTTATACTTTTCATTCAATTGTATTCAATTTTCGAATTTTCTTTAGCGTTTGATTTTCCAGGTATGCAATAAGACAAATTATTTTATTTCTTTCCGTTCGTCGAATAAAGTTTGAAATTTCCTTCATATTTGCGATTGCTGTAACATTACATATTAGTTACTGTTTGCGCCAAAATTGGTCACAAACCCCAAGTATCGTGAAAGCACCAGTGTATGAATACAAATCAACAATATTCAAACACAAATCACAGATCTCAGCAAACAACTAGCAGCAATTCAGAAGTAATAAATAAGAACACACGATTTATAGTGGTTCGGCTATCTCCGGCCTACGTCCACTTCAATTTTTCCTCTTTATTAATTATCCTTGCTGATTACAATCTATTACAGTGATTATAGTGAAGTAAATCGTTTACAACAGTGATGGTTGCGAGTAGAATCGAATCCAGCAGAGTCTGGATGTTCAATGGCCAAAAGATCCATTTTCTGTTGGTTCTGGGACTCTATTTATAGGCGTAGGAGGCTTAGATCTCGCTCAAATCTTGGGAGACTTTTTCTAGCACGTAAGTAGGCCCACGCGACCGACCCCACCAAGTTTTGACTCGATCTGTGATCGATACGAAGTCATTTCGTATCGATCAAGATGATGTCCAATTGGGCTGAAACTTGGTGGAGAAATTCTTCATTATGCATGCAAGCTCCTGTGAAAATTTCATGGCATTTGGATTAGTAGATCTCGAGCTATCGTGGATACGAAATGTTGTTCTTCGTGTGGCTGTCGGCTTCGAACCCATGGCTTCGAATCGATGCCTTCGACTCCATGAACTCACGTGATTCTGTTATGAGTTGGCACGCTTCCTTCGAGTCGATCCGGTCTTTTCTCTTAGTTGAACGCGTCAACTCCTTAGATCTCGCCTACGTCGTATCGTGGTATGACACGTCATCCATGCTTGTTGACTTGGTGGGTATGAACATGTGATTGTTCGTGGATTCGAAATGGCCAGCACCTGATGGATACGAAGGACTTCCGATGGATTCGAATAGGTTATGGGCCATGGATTCGAACGGTAGTTATATCGATGGATACGAATAGGGCCTTATCTATGGATTCGAACAATCGCCTTTATAATGGATATGAGGCATACTATCTGTTGATGGATGCGAAGTGAGATCATCTGATGGATGCGAACTAGATGGATTCGAACTGAGGCGTGAGGATGGGTACGAACTTGATCGATACGAACGAGATCGGTTCGAAGTGCCTAACTCCTGATGGACTCGAACCTGATGGATTCGAATGGAGCGAGATGATGTTAGGATGATGGATTCGAACCTGATGGGTTCGAATGGACCATCACCTCGCCTTCTTCATGGGTACGAACAACATGCTCTTTCCTTAGATTGAATCGATCATAACTTGCACATACAAGCTCGGATTGACTTGAGATTTGAAACATTGGCTTCTACAGCTTTGCTCATCTTGTCCTGTCAATTGTGGCCCAATCCGGACTCGGACAAAATTCATCGATATCCATGGTGAACCTACAGCGTATAATTGGTATTTGTGACTAGTAATCATTGAGTTTCTGTTAACTTTTGGGTATCTCGACTTTGCCAAATGGCGGGATAACACTTTGCCCCCCAAAACATGCCTTTTTGTAAAAGGTATGTTTTGAACGGTCTAAATCGAGTGTAGAAAATTCACGTTTTATTCATAGCTGCAGTGTTATCAATCAAGTTTATGGCTGTTCGAAGCCAAATCGTTATCAATTTCTTATAGTGGAAATCAAGAATGAAGTTTTTTAATCTCTCCGGACTATCGTTGGTCACTCTGGACCCTTGACATGCCCATTCCAGACTTGGCGATTAAGTAGAAAGATCCCATTGCACTCTGGCCCCAGCTAGGGCATATAGTGATGTCTTGGTTGTTCTAAACCGATCATAGCCTCTCCGGGCTCTTGATGAATCCTATCATGTCACTCTCCGGTGAAGGGGAAACAATGTTAAGTGAGTCGATCCTGTCGCTCTCCAGCGAAGCAACTCACTTCCTGCACTCCGGTTCAGTGTATTTGAACATTAAGCGATGTCATGGTCGCTCTAGACCAATCATAGCCTCTCCGGGCTCTTGCTGGATCCCATCCTGTCACTCTCCGGTAAAGGGGAAACATTGCTTAAGTGAGTTGATCCTGTCGCTCTCCGGCGAAGCAACTCACTTCTTGCACTCCGGACCCCGTTTCTCCGGGTAGGGTCATAAAGCGATCATTTTCATATTGGTATTTAACGCTCATCCTTTAACTCTCCGGTCAAAGGTTTATTTCAAGAAACTCAAATTTATTTATTCAAATTAAGGTCCTAGATGTTCAATCTCAAACATCAGGATAAAGCTAAACATCGCCTCTCTGGGCATATCGGTCTATCTCCATCTCAGAGCATGCCTAAGGATCTCTCCGGTTCCCGTACATGAGTAAGTGGAGTAGCCATTTATTCCAAAAACAAATCTAAACAAAATTATTCGACCGAAGTCCAAATCCTGGACTTGGCCCCTGCCATCTTTAATCAGTGGATGACGAGTCGTGATCCCGATCCAGGATCGTTCCTGTTAGGTGGAGGCGGTAGTTGTTCAGGCCTTGCCGCCGCTGTCCGTTCTCTGACATATTGTGGCAATCTACCACTCCTGGCATGTTCTTCCACCTCATCTTTCAAATGGCGGCATTCATCTGTAGTGTGCCCATCCATCTCATGGAATATGCAGTATTTACCAGTTCTGCGCTCCCGCTCAGTAGGATCTCTCCTGGGTGGCTTTCGATAAGGGAGTTGCCCCCGAGTATCAGTGTAAATTCGTTCCAAGCCTGCAGTCAGATCTGTGTATTGCCTGAATCTAGGTTCTCGGAATTTCTTCCGTTTACCAGGACCATCGTATCTGTCATCCTGTTTCCTCTTTCCTTTATCTACTCCAGACTGTTCCCTGGAGGTCCCTTCGCTTTGCGCGGCATTTGTTTCCTGCCTCTCGGCTCGTGATTCTTCTAATCGGATGAACTTTTCAGCTTTGTGATAGAACTCTCCGAGATCTTGCGGTGGATCTTTAGTCAGAGAATCTTTAAATTTGGTGCCTTCCCCAACTCCTGCCACCGCTGCCATCAAGATCATCGATGGATCCGAGCGATCTACAGAAGCCACCGTTGCATTGAATCGCAATAAGAAATCTTTTATGGACTCTCCGGTCCTTGCTTTATCGAGGCTAAAGTCATCACACTCTTGGGTCGCGTCACATGGACCCTAAACTGTCTCATGAAGCAGTCTACAAGCTCGCCCCATGTTCAGATTGATCCAGTTTCTTGTTGCCTGAACCAAAGCGCAGCCAAATCCGACAAGTATAAAGGGAAGCATCGAGCCATCACTTCCTCGGATGCTCCTAGCACTTCCATGTGCCTAATATATCTAGTGATGTGCATGGTCGGGTCTGATCTCCCGTCATAAGGATCTAGCATTGGTAGTTTGAATTTTGGGGGGTTCTTTGCATTTCTGATGTTTGGAGTGAACGGACTCCGACTGACTTCTTCCAACCCTCCGCCAGACAATCTTCCTCTCATGATTCGTCGCATTAGACCAATCATTCTCTCATCTCCGTCTAGGGGTTGACCCCTGGCCACATTCCTGTCCTTCCCCCTGGGCCTTAAAGGGAATTCTAGTACATACTCTTCGGGTGGCTAGTTAGCGTAAGCATCGGCCCCAGCTTGTTGAGCTCCGTCTATTGGCCTTCAAGTATCGGACCCTGAGGGTCTGCCCCCAAGCCCTTGTTGATCACCTTCAGCTCCTGCATTCTGGTCTTGAACTTGACCTTTATTAGCTTCTGTAATCCTGATTCCTTGTCCCGCACTTGCAGTCGCTGTAGTTGGTCCAAGGTTTTGCACATTCGCCGCCCTCATTTGTTCGAGGAAATTCTGCAGCATCTCCTGTTGAGTCTTCATTATGCTTTCGCGTAATGAATTATCCATAGCTTCCATCTCATCTCTAGTGATATACATCGAAGCATTCCCCTCTCCGGCTCCAGAGGATGCTTCTTGGCTCCCTCCTTGTTGGCTCCGATCAACTCTTTGTCTTGTTTGTCGAGCCATTGTCTCTGAATCGGGATTCTTCAAACTCTTAAATCTGAATTCCGAATCTGGTGTAGCGGGTGCTAGTCCTTCTCAGCGAAAGCACCAAAGTGTTTGCGCCAAAATTGGTCACAAACCCCAAGTATCGTGAAAGAACTAGTGTATGAATACAAATCAATAATATTCAAACACAAATCACAGATCTCAGCAAACAACTAGCAGCAATTCAGAAGTAATAAATAAGAACACACGATTTATAGTGGTTCGGCTATCTCCGGCCTACGTCCACTTCAATAATTTTCCTTTTTATTGATTATCGATGCTGATTACAATCAATTACAGTGATTACAGTGAAGTAAATCGTTTACAACAGTGATGGTTGCGAGTAGAATCGAATCCGGCAGAGTCTGGACGTTCAATGGCCAAAATATCCCTTTTCTGTTGGTTCTGGGGCTCTATTTATAGGCGTAGGAGGCTTAGAGCTCGCTCAAATATCGGGAGACTTTTTCTGGCACGTGAGTGGGCCTACGCGACTGACCCCACCAAGTTTCGACTCGATCTGTGATCGATACGAAGTCATTTCGTATCAATCTAGATGATGTCCAATTGGGCTGAAACTTGGTGTATACATTCTTCATTATGCATGCAAGCTCCTGTGAAAATTTCATGGCATTTGGATCAGTAGATCTTGAGTTATCATGGATTCGAAATGTTGTTCTTCGTGTGGCTGTCGGCTTCGAACCCATGGCTTCGAATCGATGCCTTCGACTCCATGAACTCACGTGATTCTGCGATGAGTTGGCACGCTTCCTTTGAGTCGATCATGTCTTTTCTCCTAGTTGAGCGCGTCAACTCCTTAGATCTTGCCTACTTCGTATCGTGGAATGACACGTCATCCATGCTTGTTGACTTGGTGGGTACGAACATGTGATTGTTCGTGGATTCGAAATGGCCAGCACCTGATGGATACGAAGGACTTCCGATGGATTCGAATAGGTTATGGGCCATGGATTCGAATGGCAGTTATATCGATGGGTACGAATAAGGCCTTATCTATGGATTCGAACAATCGCCTTTATAATGGATACGAGGCATACTATATGTTGATGGATGCGAAGTGAGATCATCTGATGGATGCGAACTAGATGGAGTCGAACTGAGGCGTGAGGATGGGTACGAACTTGATCGATACGAACGAGATCGGTCGAAGTGCCTAACTCCTGATGGATTCGAACCTGATGGATTCGAATGGAGCGAGATGATGTTAGGCTGATGGATTCGAACCTGATGGGTTCGAATGGACCATCACCTCGCCCTCTTCATGGGTACGAACAACAAGCTCTTTCTTTAGATTGAATCGATCATAACTTGCACATACAAGCTCGGATTGACTTGAGATTTGAAACACTGGCTTCTACAGCTTTGCTCATCTTGTCCTGTCAATTGTGGCCCGATCCGGACTCGGACAAAATTCATCGATATCCATGGTGAACCTACAGCGTATGATTGATATTTGTGACTAGTAATCATTGAGTTTCTGTTAACTTTTGGGTATCTCGACTTTGACAAATTGCGGGATAACAGTTACGATACCGAATTAACTAATATTGATATCTCTGAGCAGGTACCTAGAGTTTGGAGGTAGCCGATTATGTAAGTTCATGATTGAACTAAACGAAATAAGAATGGTCTGACCATTCATTCGATGATTCTCGCTCATAATCTGATGGACGGAATACCTAATGAAGGATGGATGTGACTCGACCATCCAATGACCAAATTAAACATATTAAATGTTAGGACAAATACGAATCAAAAGTGATCGTGATATGACCGATCGCTTGCTAAGTTAAACCTTGGAATTGGAGGCAAATGAATCAACTAGGGAAAGTACTTCTAGTGTAGTGGAAGTGAGCAAGTTTCTTGAAGATAGTTATAGATCTCCTTCGAGGATTTATGCAATCCAATAGAAAGAAAGGGATCCGAATAGGCTGAGAATAAAGTTTCTCCGTGAAAGCACCAAAATATTTGCACCAAAAATTTGGCACAAATACCCAATTGAAGTTTCGAAGAGAAATAAATGAAGAATATAAAATGAAAATAGAGGAATTAAGCAATTTAATAGAATAAAATCAAAGCAAGAACATAAAAGCAATCTATTTAAAGTGGGCATAGGAAAAAAAACGCCGAACCACTATAAATCATTATGTCTGTATTCTTGCTTTGATTTTCTTCTATTAAATTACTTAATTCCTCTGTTTTCATTTTATATTCTTCATTCATTTCTCTTTACAACTTCTATTGGGTGTTTGTGCCAAATTTTGGTGCAGACATTTTTTTCTTGAAGATAGTTATAGACCTCCTTTGGGGATTTATGCAATCCAGTAGCAACAAAGGGATCCGAATAGGCTGAGAATCAAGCTTCTCAATGAAAGCACCAAACTGTTTGCACCAAAATTTGGTACGAAAACCTAATAAACGTTTTAAAGAGAAATAAATAAAGGATATAAAAATGAAAACAGAGGAATTAAGCAATTTAATAAAAGAAATCAATGCAAGAACATAAAAAAAAAATATAATAAAAATTGCATCACGCATACGCTATCATTAAATAATAAAGGAAAAATTATAAATGAGTCCATGTGTGATTAGTAGGCGTAAAGTAATAATGTCAAACACTCAAAAAATTTGGGCGATAAAATATATTACAACAAAACTATAAATCTTAGGAGTGTTTAATGGTACCACATAATTTTCTAGTTCACTCTTCCAAGTAGTGTGTCATATCTAACAATTTCAGTTACTAAGGAATCGAATATTGCTAGCTACCAAGATGAAACAACAGTATAAAGATTGATATTACAATATAACGTGTTAGAAACATTAAAATATGAAAGGGCAAATTAAATGGGAAACAACAAGAATGGAATTTCCCAAATCCTTAAATTGGATCCTTCTCTCATGTCTCCTTTACCACTTTCTTGTCTTTATTATTATCAAGCGAACAACAAAAGAAATAGAAAATATAATAACTAGATTAAGAAAGTTAATTAATATTCAAAATTTATAAAATAAATCACAATCTTATATGAAACTCTGAAACAAAAAGTATGTTAAGATTGTGTACGTGAAATAAGTTCCGTTAGGTAAGTAAGACATTATTTGAACTTGTTATTGTTTTCATTATTCTTTTATTCATTACATGAATTTTATCATGTTATTGTTCAATTTGAATCTAAAATTAACAATTTTTGCTGAAGTAAATAATTATTTCAATAAATTTCAGGTCTCTTAGTTACGCATAACAAATTTATCTGGATAAATGAATGAAAATTTGTAGTTGATATATTAATATTCAAGTTCTTATGTTTTTAAATTTGAAAACATTTAAGTGAATATATCATTGATGATTTTAAAGTGATTAGATAAAAATTTAGAATACATAGAATTTAGTCTAAAATAATTAATTAGCGGACCGATAAAACATGTAAATTTTTTGGAAACATAGACGATGTAAATAAATATAATATAAGAGAATCAGAAAGAGAATAAGTTATCTTATTTTACAATTATATAATATGATTTGAGTATTTTATTAACCCAAAAAAATGGATCAACACCCAAGATTAAGCGTGAAAGCACCAGCTCTATTTGTTGGGGTAAATAAAATAAAAACAAGGAATAATAACTTGCAAATAAAGTAAAGAAACAAGAGATTTTATAGTGGTTTGGTTGTTAACAAAGCATGCGTCCACTTTATAACTTTTGTTATTGACTAAATGTTATTTCAAGTTGAATCAGATTACAATTTGATGGGATCTTTTAAGTTAGATCAAGTCAATAGTGTTAAAGTTCACTGGAGAATCACAGTGAACCTTTTAGATGACTGTTATGTGGGAGGAGAAGAGTGAAGAATAGTTTCTATAGAATTTCAGTAGCCAGTCCAGAAGATCCTCTTTATGTTGTAAATTGTAACGACCCGTAAATTTTCGATAATTAAAATAGCTAATTTGATAAGATTTCGTGATTTAGTGTTAGAAAAAAATTTAATTCGTTTGGAATAATAATAACTGGAATGAATTGCGACAACAATTATCCAAGTAATGAAAAATAAATGCTACTTAGTGAATGCCTTTGAAATCAATAGTTGAATAGGATAATAAATGTTGAAATTCATTGGGTATAATAGAGTAATTGATTGATAAGTAAAATCTATTTAAAATCAAATAATGTATATTGAACCGGTAAAATTTTTAAATTAAATATTTGGAAATTATTGAATAATTTAATAATGGGAATTGAATAACCGTATAATGGAAATAGTTGTTCTATAATTTTAATTCATTTCAAAAGTTAAATTTTATAAGTTCGTTTTGAATATTTCAAAAGATAGTGATTTAAGAATAATCAAATTTGTTAAATTTAATATTACGAATGTTTGAATAAATTAAATTCCGAATTTGATATGATTAATTTGATATTGAAATTTAATATATGAAAATAGAGTGAATAATTGAAATTTGATTTAATATGATTCAAATTGGTTTCCAAAGTGAATGTAAGTTATATTTGGATTTTAATAGAGTTAATAAGATTTTAAAATTGGAATTTATTGGATAAATTGAATAACAGGTTTAATATGATTAAAAATGATTTGTAAAATTTTATTTTATCATATTGGAGTCATAGTGATGTTATAAACTTTTAAAAATGAATTTAAAATTTATTTGTGAAAATTGAATATTTTAATATTTAATTAGCGACCAAAAAATAGCCAATCTTCGAACAGTCTCAGAATTGGACGAAACTAGTTCCATTGGATCCGTAATAGTTAGTTATTATCGAATTTCAATTTTCGTAGCAATCAGAGTTGTCGGTTGACCGTGGCAGCTCGAAACGCGTTGAAATTGTTTTAATATTAATTTGGCGAGTTAAAATAGTCATTTTTCAAACGGTCTCGGCTTTCAACGAAACTAGTTTCATCGGATCCGTAATGTCATATTATTGTAAGGTTTCAAATTTCGAGTCAATCGGATTTACCGTTTGTCCGGGGCGAGCCCAAACGCACAGAAATTTGATCAACCGATTTAATTTCAAATCGATCGTTTATTGCCGTAACTCACACATACGATCGAATTAGCTTCCGAAACCTGTTCCATTGTGTCCAGAACATGGGGTAAACCCTAGAAACGCCAGCCGGCACGCTTCGTTTGGAGTTCGGAAATTTTTTCGATGAATAGTGTTTTGGCCATTTTCTATAAAAGGACCCCCCACTTTCTTTGTTTTGCAAAAACCCTAGGGTTTCAGCCCTTAGCCGCCACTTTCATTTCAATGGCCAGAAAATTTCGAAACTTCTTCCACATTTTCCTCTCAATCCATCAACAATTAGCAAAAACTCTCAACTACAAAGTTGTAGAGGGCATCAAGATCTAGCTATCCAACGGTGGAGATCGGAAACGGAGCCACGGATCGACGGCAAATCGAGATTGAAGCTGCTGCATTTTTCACGCAATTCGAGGCAGAGGGGGTGGCCGAGCTTCAGGCTATTGATGGTGAAGGTGGAGTAAGGCGGTGGCTTCGAAGTGGTGTAACCTGATCGTGTTCATGTTCGTCGTGGAGGTCGCAAAATCAAACCCTAGTGGCGTATGAATGGGTTCAAGTTGCGTGATTTACTACCTGGAAGATGATACGCGTGCGTGAGGAGATGATGGAGTGCGGCCCAGATCTGCTATGCAGGAAATCAACGGTGATGATGGGGTGGGTTTTAAAAATTTAATTAAGCTGTAATTAATTTATATAAAATTTCGTGTTAACTTTAAACCATCATAACTTTGTCATACGAGGTCGGAATTCGACGAAACTTTTTGCATTGGAATCGTATCGACGAGCTCTTCGCATTGCAACTAGATTGGATTCATTTGGAGCTAGAGAAAATTTTGAGTTAAATCGAACGTCGTTCGATTTGATTTAAAATCTAAAATCAATGTGAGTGTTCTTATAACGCTCACAACGTACTAAATATCTTTATGCTAGTTAAATTTGATATTATGAAGTGTTATGATTTTATTTGTCGTTGTTTGATAGAATTTAATTGTCATATAGATTGTCATTTGAATTAACCGTTGAAAATTAAATTGACAGTTAAATTGAAATTGAAATCGAATTGCGATAAAATTACCTGACATTGATAACTATGAAACTGCCATGAATTGTATTGTTTATTGGATGATGTATTTTGATGGATGCTGTTGGTTGATAATTGAATGTTTGGATGTTTATTTGCTTATATAGATCCTGTTATGCATACATATGATACTGTGATTTAATTTAAGTAATATATACTCATCCCTGACATTTAATTGAAATAAATAATTACTTGGCCATAGGATAGAAAATTATATACGGACACCGAATTGGCTAAATTAATAATTTTTGAAATCGTCGATTTGAAATTTATTTAAATGTTTCGATTTAAAGTTATAAATAGAAATCAATTTATAGAAATCGAATTTATCGAAAAATTAAGTTTGGAATGTTGAAATAAAATTTTGGTTAAAAGAAATTGTTGAATAAAATTTAAGTGGAGACTTTGATATTTAAAATTTGGATATGATTGAATTTCGGAAATTTATTTGTTTTAAAGATTGAACATTAAATTTGAGCTTTGAATATTACCAAGTAAAAGTGACATAAAAATGATATTTTGAAATGAGCTTGGAATTGAATCATATTTGAAATTTGGATTTAAATTTGAATATTGAAGGATAATTTTGTTAAGTGTTATAAATTGATATTTTGAAAATCCAGCTCTAAACCGATATAAATTGAAATTGAATTAATTGAAAGTGAATATAAAATTGAATAAATTTGAATTCAAAGTTGACATTGATTTGAATTGAAATCGAAATTGAATCGGTAGAATGGAAATTGAAATTGATTTGAATTGGAAAGTTATAAATTGAAATGGATTGGTTTTGAAGCTGTTTTATTTTGGTTTCCAAATTACTCTGCTATATAAACCATTTTTGAATACTTAAACTATTTTAATCTATTTTAAATCAACTTAACCCAATTTAAATTATTTTAAACTAATTTTATCTATATCAAATCCATTTCAAGATTTTAAGTATTTTAAGTATTTTAATTATTTAAAACTACTTTTAAACTACCTAAAACTATTTTTCTAAAAATTTCAAGCTGGATAATAAGGTGAAATATTTCTATTTAAATCTTGAATTTAAATACGAATTAGGTTAAATGAAGTTGCAACCTAAATTGAGATTCGAAATGATTTTGAAATCGAAATAAGATATTGAGACGAAAATGATGTTTGAAATGAAATCCTACATTTGAAAAGATACGATGATATTTGAAATGGATATGATTTTTGAGGCGAATATGATATTTTGATATGAATTATGGATCGATTTGAAATGTAAAAGAGCCAAAGGTGTAATAATACGTAGTTATTAAAGAGACCGGGATCGGATATGGACATACTCTCTGTCGATACCGAACACCACTTTAATAACTATTATACGCGGAGAGTTGATCCAGAATGAAGTGGATGATTTGGTGAACGCGTTGACTGAAGAAAGAGAACGATTATTGGATGACCCCTGACATGACTAAAACAGGAGCCGTGCCGGGCCATTGGGGTTCGCCACCTCTAGCGGACACACTTCTTCGATACCATATCTATTACATTTGTGATGCGATTTGGGTGCACCCCTTGATTTCGGAGTGTTGTTTCGCGGTGTTGGGGTAGCTGCTGGCTATGCCCAACATCAGTTCGGATCACGCAACTACTAGTATCCTAGTTGGTATCGCCTCATGTACCTTGTCATACTGATTATCCTATTCGCGACAACTACGTTTTGATTTGTACCTTGAGTATATGGATTTCCCTCTGGTGACTTCCGATTTTGGGGAAACTACGGTCTTGTATATGCTTTTGGGAATATAAAATGTGTTAAGGGGGATTATGGTAACGCCTTAACGCTATTTTGATACTTTATATTACTGATAGGCATTATCTACTTAGCGTATATTACTACATGTAGATAGTTTCACGGATCCTTGAGAGATGGAAAATCCCGTAACATCTCTTGAGTTATTGCACGCACGTTGACACTGGATAGGAGATGTCAAACACCGTAAACATCTCTGACGCCGTTACACTCATATTTATTTACGATTGATTTAACTTTCATAAGGATATTTTAGTCCTGACTCGAGTGTTTTGTCTTTTCATTACGCTCGGGTCAGTCCTGAGTTTTTCAAATTTTTGAAGATCTATTCCGGAGGATGAAGACGAAGATTTGGTATACTATTACTATTATTACCCTTGCATCAAGTTATCTGCTGCATTATTTAATTGTTCTGTTGTATATGTATAAACTCTGATAAATGTTGTATAAATAATTGTCAAAGTATAGTAGACAGCTTCATGAACTGTTTATTTGACTATTATATTTTATCGTTCCGCTGCGAGATTCTGTGTTGTCTCATTTCCTTTATTTCTCTTTCTTTTCTTTTCTCATCTACCCCAATAACCATCTGCCCTTTTTAATGGTTTGGAATCGACATGTGGATTTGATCGTCGGTTTAAACTGTTCAAAAAGGCGTGTCGTTACAGTTGGTATCAGAGCTTTGGTTTAGCGATAAACCTTGGCTCTAGTGGGGAATAACTCACTGAAATAGAGGTAGACTATATGAATGAGTTGAGTGTATATGAGAGAGCGTACTTGTTATTTGATATAAAATGGTTTTATATTGTGTTAACTTTGTTCCGTTGAGTATTTATGAATTCTGGTCGATACTTGGGACGCCAAGGCATCGATACGAATTTCTAAACACTCGAATAGGACAAACCAACACAATATCGTTTTGGAATATATTTTATATAAAAGAATTATTTGAATATTTATTCATTTTGATTGAATTGATTGTTAGGAGATGATAATATTAGATTATTATCGTTATTGTTTGATCAGTCAATATTTACAACAATTGATTAAATAACAATGGATTTAGGAAAATGAAATCTTGTAAACACAATTGATAATGAATATAAATGAATTTTAACTTGGATTTGGGAATTTAAATTCCGGTGTTTGAAATTGACTTACAAGAATTTGAAAAATATAATATGAGTATTATATGATAGTATAATTGAGTTGAAATTGTTTTCGAAGGATTTTTTTAATGATAAGTGTTATATTCCCTTCTCTTGACGCTAGAAAATGATTTCGGTGATGAGTGCACGCATCATCGGCGTTTATTTTCAAGAGTCCGAGTGGGGGAGACCACTTAATAGCTTGTCTAAACCTTGTTTTGATTCAAATTTTATTTTATTTTGTATTCTCTATAGTATGATTTGATATATAAATTATATAAGTATATATTATTTCAAAACTTGATTTGAAACGAAACCGGGATTAGAATTCTTAAGTCCTTTAATAATTAATGATTTTTTTTAATTGATTGAAATGAATTAGACTTGAATCATTAAGGAACTTCTGAATTGTGAAATGAGAAATAAACCTAAGAGCTAAGTGAAAATATCAATTGAAGTAGAAATCCTTAGAATTAGGAAATTATGAACTTAAAATAAAATTGAAACCGTAAAACTCGCATAGTATTAAATTTCATTCTATAACATAGATATAACTTACCAAAATATTTAAGAAGTTCAAAAATGTTATATGAATTGTTAATTGGATAATATACAAGTATAGGTTTGAATAATGAAATATGCATTTAATTAATGGTTTGCAAATATAAATAAAATTGTTAGTAAATAATTGGAATTTAAATTAACATTTAAAGGTGATTCACAATTATGTTAATATAAAATGGAAATACTATATGTGAATGTAAATGTGAAATTAAATTATAGTGAAATTTAAGTAATGACTTAAGAATTAATTAATTGAAAATTCAACTTTAAATGTAAAGAAGTTGTATATGTTGTTTAACCACATTCTATTTGCATAACTATAACTTACCAAATACTTAAAAGGTTTAAAATGCTAATAAGGATAAGTAGAGAAATAATATACCAGGGATAGAGTGAATAATAAAATGTGAAGATCTATTGATAGTTGTAAATATAAAAGAAATTTAAGCTGTAAAATGAATGATATATATAAGTGAATGAGTAAAATTTAAAATTAATGAAAAATAAAATTGGTAAATGGAAACTAATTAAATTTGAATATAACTAAATGTCAATAAACTTGGAAGTGTATGAAAAAAAAATTTGACTTGAAAATGTATAATTGATTTAGTGTAGATTTTGGATGGATGTTAATGTTTGATATGCATTGGTTGTTAGATGGATGAAAATTGATTAAGTAGAATTCATTAGTGTTAATGGAATTGAATAAACGGAACAAAATTTTAAAATAATTAAATTCAAATTTGAAGCAAAGTGAAATAAAATATAATTGAATTCAATTTAAATTGAAGCAAATTGACTTGAATTTAAAAATGCGAATGAAACAAATTTGAATAAATCAAGAAACAAATTGAATGTAAACCTATTGCATGGATGAATAAGAAAATAAATGACTTTTTGTTTATGATTGTTCTTTAGAAAATTTGAAGTTTTGATGGTTTGTACTTTGAAATAATAAAAGCAAATTTTTGGGAAAATCCAAAATTGTCCAATATATGCTGAAACGAAAACAACCATAACTTTTAGATGGCTGAACGAAATTCGACGATCTTGGACTTTTCGAAAATCTTAGAAACTATAGCACAACTTTTGTTTAGATAACTTGACAAAATTCCTTCGTCTACTAGGTTAAAACTTGAATGTTACTCGCTGTCCTGTGTAAAATTAAGTAAAATCAGCAGTATGCACCCTTAGTATTTTCGCCATATCTTTTGACTGGTTTATCGGATTTTAATGATCTTGCACTTTCTGGAAAGCTAAGAAGCTAAGATAAAACTTTTGTTTTAAGTGTTTTGTGTTTTGATGTCGTTTAGAAGGTCTAAAACGTGGGTGAACGTCGCTGACCTGCGCAATTCATTGCCCAGGCTGAGGCGTACCCTCTAAGTAAAACAGCCATAATTTTTGAACGTATGGTCCGAATTCGATGATTTTGGACATTCCGAAAAGCCTGAAATGAATGCAACAACTTTTGTTTAGATTCTGTTGTCGAATTTTATCGTTTATGTGTCCTAAATCTAAGATTTGTTTGCTGTCCTGAAATTGGAATCTCAGTTTTGAAGCTAAATATGTTATATATATGTTGTGTAGGCTAAGTATATCGATCTATCTTTATATGCATGGTTCTAACTTAGTTATTGAGTGTTTAGTAGGTGCGGATTGCACTTGCTTCGCATTTGGAGCTCGTTTTCGCGCTATATTAGCCGTATATGCTCGCTAACAATATATAAGGTACACATCTCAGATTACATACCGTACTTTTACACTTTTTCCCTGCGGGATGCCTCATCACTTGATGAGATGTATATTTGTGATATATATACTATCATTTTTTTTTCCGATCGAGCCGCGCAAATGAGACTCTGCCAAAATTTTCCGTAAAATCCGGGTGTTAGAAAATTTTTCAAGTTTTAAAATTTTTTATAACTTGTTTTGATTACTAACTTTTAAAGTTAGGAAGCCGTTTGGAGTAACTTAGTGGAAGCGTAGTTATGACTTTATAAATGGAATTTCATTGTTTATAAGTGGATAATTTTTAATAAAATATATCAAATGTTGAATTCTTTACTTAGTTCCTTTTCCCTTCTTTTTCGTTTTCGGGGATGAAAAGTTTTGAGCGGGGGAGAGTGTAACGACCCGTAAATTTTCGATAATTAAAATAGCTAATTTGATAAGATTTTGTGATTTAGTGTTAGAAAAAAATTTAATTTGTTTGGAATGATAATAACTGAAATGAATTGCGACAACAATTATCCAAGTAATGAAAAATAAATGCTACTTAGTGAATGCCTTTGAAATCAATAGTTGAATAGGATAATAAATGTTGAAATTCATTGGGTATAATAGAGTAATTGATTGATAAGTAAAATCTATTTAAAATCAAATAATGAATATTGAACCGGTAAAATTTTTAAATTAAATATTTGAAAATTATTGAATAATTTAATAATGGGAATTGAATAACCGTATAATGGAAATAGTTGTTCTATAATTTTAATTCGTTTCAAAAATTAAATTTTATAAGTTCGTTTTGAATATTTCAAAAGATAGTGATTTAAGAATAATCAAATTTGTTAAATTTAATATTACGAATGTTTGAATAAATTAAATTCCGAATTTGATATGATTAATTTGATATTGAAATTTAATATATGAAAATAGAGTGAATAATTGAAATTTGATTTAATATGATTCAAATTGGTTTCCAAAGTGAATGTAAGTTATATTTGGATTTTAATAGAGTTAATAAGATTTTAAAATTGGAATTTATTGGATAAATTGAATAACGGGTTTAATATGATTAAAAATGATTTTTAAAATTTTATTTTATCATATTGGAGTCATAGTGATGTTATAGAACTTTTAAAACTGAATTTAAAATTTATTTCTGAAAATTGAATATTTTAATATTTAATTAGCGACCGAAAAATAGCCAATCTTCGTACAATCTCAGAATTGGACGAAACTAGTTCCATTGGATCCGTAATAGTTAGTTATTATCGGATTTCAATTTTCGTAGCAATCAGAGTTGTCGGTTGACCGTGGCAGCTTGAAACGCGTTGAAATTGTTTTAATATTAATTTGGCGAGTTAAAATAGTCATTTTTCAAACGGTCTCGGATTTCGACGAAACCAGTTTCATCGGATCCGTAATGTCATATTATTGTAAGATTTCAAATTTCGAGTCAATCGGATTTACCGTTTGTCCGGGGCGAGCCCAAACGCACAGAAATTTGATTAACCGATTTAATTTGAAATCGATCGTTTATTGCCGTAACTCACACATACGATCGAATTAGCTTCCGAAACCTATTCCATTGTATCCGGAACGCGGGGTAAACACTAGAAACGCCAGCCGACACGCTTCGTTTGGAGTCCGGAAAATTTTTCGATGAATAATGTTTTGGCCATTTTCTATAAAAGGACCCCCACTTTCTTTGTTTTGCAAAAACCCTAGGGTTTCAGCCCTTAGCCGCCACTTTCATTTCAATGGCCAGAAAATTTCGAAACTTCTTCCTCATTTTCCTCTCAATCCATCAACAATTAGCAAAAACTCTCAACTACAAAGTTGTAGAGGGCATCAAGATCTAGCTATCCAACGGTGGAGATCAGAAACGGAGCCACGGATCGACGATAAATCGAGATTGAAGCTGCTGCGTTTTTCACGCAATTCGAGGTAGAGGGGGTGGCCGAGCTTCAGGCTATTGATCGTGAAGGTGGAGTAAGGCGGTGGCTTCGAAGTGGTGTAACCTGATCGTGTTCATGTTCGTCGTGGAGGTCGCAAAATCAAACCCTAGTGGCGTATGAATGGGTTCAAGTTGCGTGATTTACTACCTGGAAGATGATACGCGTACGTGAGGAGATGATGGAGTGCGGCCCAGATCTGCTATGCAGGAAATCAACGGTGATTATGGGATGGGTTTTAAAAATTAAATTAAGCTGTAATTAATTTATATAAAATTTCGTGTTAAGTTTAAACCATCATAACTTTGTCATACGAGGTCGGAATTCGACGAAACTTTTTGCGTTGGAATCGTATCGACGAGCTCTTTGCATTGCAAGTAGATTGAAATCATTTGGATCTAGAGAAAATTTTGAGTTAAATCGAACGTCGTTCGATTTGATTTAAAATCGAAAATCAATGTGAGTGTTTTATAACGCTCACAACGTACTAAATATCTTTATGCTAGTTAAATTTGATATTATGAAGTGTTATGATTTTATTTGTCGTTGTTTGATAGAATTTAATTGTCATATAGATTGTCATTTGAATTAACCGTTGAAAATTAAATTGACAGTTAAATTGAAATTGAAATCGAATTGCAATAAAATTACCTGACATTGATAACTATGAAACTACCATGAATTGTATTGTTTATTGGATGATGTATTTTGATGGATGCTGTTGGTTGATAATTGAATGTTTGGATGTTTATTTGCTTATATAGATCATGTTATGCATACATATGATACTTTGATTTAATTTAAGTAATATATACTCATCCCTGACATTTAATTGAAATAAATAATTACTTGGCCATAGGATAGAAAATTATATACGGACACCGAATTGGCTAAATTAATAATTTTTGAAATCGTTGATTTGAAATTTATTTAAGTTTCGATTTAAAAGTTATAAATAGAAATCAATTTATAGAAATCGAATTTATCGAAAAATTGAGTTTGGAATGTTGAAATAAAATTTTGGTTAAAAGAAATTGTTGAATAAAATTTAAGTGGAGACTTTGTGATTTAAAATTTGGATATGATTGAATTTCGGAAATTTATTTGTTTTAAAGATTGAACATTAAATTTGAGCTTTGAATATTACCAAGTAAAAGTGACATAAAAATGATATTTTGAAATGAGCTTGGAATTGAATCATATTTGAAATTTGGATTTAAATTTGAATATTGAAGGATAATTTTGTTAAGTGTTATAAATTGATATTTTGAAAATCCAGCTCTAAACCGATATAAATTGAAATTGAATTAATTGAAAGTGAATATAAAATTGAATAAATTTGAATTCAAAGTTGACATTGATTTGAATTGAAATCGAAATTGAATCGGTAGAATGGAAATTGAAATTGATTTGAATTGGAAAGTTATAAATTGAAATGGATTGGTTTTGAAGCTGTTTTATTTTGGTTTCCAAATTACTCTGCTATATAAACCATTTTTGAATACTTAAACTATTTTAATCTATTTTAAATCAACTTAACCCAATTTAAATTATTTTAAACTAATTTTATCTATATCAAATCCATTTCAAGATTTTAAGTATTTTAAGTATTTTAATTATTTAAAACTACTTTTAAACTACCTAAAACTATTTTTCTAAAAATTTCAAGCTGGTTAATAAGGTGAAATATTTCTATTTAAATCTTGAATTTAAATACGAATTAGGTTAAATGAAGTTGCAACCTAAATTGAGATTCGAAATGATTTTGAAATCGAAATAAGATATTGAGACGAAAATGATGTTTGAAACGAAATCCTACATTTGAAAAGATACGATGCTATTTGAAATGGATATGATTTTTGAGGCGAATATGATATTTTGATATGAATTATGAATCGATTTGAAATGTAAAAGAGCCAACGGTGTAATAATACGTAGTTATTAAAGAGACCGGGATCGGATATGGACATACTCTCTGTCGATACCGAACACCACTTTAATAACTATTATACGCGGAGAGTTGATCCAGAATGAAGTGGATGATTTGGTGAACGCGTTGACTGAAGAAAGAGAACGATTATTGGATGACCCCTGACATCACTAAAACAGGAGCCGCGCCGGGCCATTGGGGTTCGCCACCTCTAGCGGACACACTTCTTCGATACCATATCTATTACATTTGGGATGCGATTTGGGTGCACCCCTTGATTTCGGAGTGTTGTTTCGCGGTGTTGGGGTAGCTGCTGGCTATGCCCAACATCAGTTCGGATCACGCAACTACTAGTATCCTAGTTGGTATCGCCTCATGTACCTTGTCATACTGATTATCCTATTCGCGACCACTACGTTTTGATTTGTACCTTGAGTATATGGATTGCCCTCTGGTGACTTCCGGTTTTGGGGAAACTACGGTCTTGTATATGCTTTTGGGAATATAAAATGTGTTAAGGGGGATTATGGTAACGCCTTAACGCTATTTTGATACTTTATATTACTGATAGGCATTATCTACTTAGCGTATATTACTACATAGTAGATAGTTTCACGGATCCTTGAGAGATGGAAAATCCCGTAATATCTCTTGAGTTATTGCACGCACGTTGACACTAGATAGGAGATGTCAAACCCTGTAAACATCTCTGACGCCGTTACACTCATATTTATTTACGATTGATTAACTTTCATAAGGATATTTTAGTCCTGACTCGAGTATTTTGTCTTTTCATTACGCTCGGGTCAGTCCTGAGTTTTTCAGATTTTTGAAGATCTATTCCGGAGGATGAAGACGAAGATTTGGTATACTATTACTATTATTACCCTTGCATCATGTTATCTGCTGCATTATTTAATTGTTCTGTTGTATATGTATAAATTCTGATAAATGTTGTATAAATAATTGTCAAAGTATAGTAGACAGCTTCATGAATTGTTTATTTGACTATTATATTTTATCGTTCCGCTGCGAAATTCTGTGTTGTCTCATTTCCTTTATTTCTCTTTCTTCTCTTTTCTCATCTACCCCAATAACCATCTGCCCTTTTTAATGGTTTGGAATCGACATGTGGATTTGATCGTCGGTTTAAACTGTCCAAAAAGGCGGGTCGTTACACAAATGGATGTGTACTTATAGGGATTGGAGAGCTATTGGGCTTGGTCGCTTTGCCAGAAGCTTGCATTTAAAGATACGAAGACGCCTAGGAAATTTCACAGCGAGCTGCGCTAATACGATGGATCGCTAGCGATCCATGTAGTTAGCTTATTTTCTGCTCACTTCAGTTGTACCATGCTCCATGCCTTTTGTAGATGCCCTTCATGCAATTTCTTGACTAGATGCCCTGTTTTGATGATGATTCACATACTAATTCATTGAACTATTATTGGAATCAAATGAATGCCCACTTCTCGATCTAGTTGCTTGGAATATCGTGAAACTTAGCAGGTGTCCTTATAAAATATAATGCTTCATGATGCAAGAAGGATGGACGACCCATGAGCATGATTTATGGATCGCTAGTTGACGGATCGCTAGCAATCCATTGCCTTAGGCTAATTTTACTCTTTTTCTCTTAAGTCCTTCTTGGTTCCTTCTTTTGATCCTTTGGTTGATTCTTTAATCATCTCGACTTAACGTAAACGTTCTAACTTCCACCGAATTCTATTAGGTTAAAAACCTGGTTAACATTTGCCCCCTAGAATATGCCTTTGTTGGAAACAGGGCACGCTCTAGAAG
This sequence comes from Allium cepa, assembly GCA_030765085.1. Taxonomy (NCBI): domain Eukaryota; kingdom Viridiplantae; phylum Streptophyta; class Magnoliopsida; order Asparagales; family Amaryllidaceae; genus Allium; species Allium cepa. The sequence continues at coordinate 613,721,541 of CM060934.1, forward strand.
TAACTGGTTTTGAGTTCTTATTTGGTGAGGGTTAATTGATCGTGTTGAGGCTATCATGTAATTTTAGTTTTGGCCATTCAGCCGTTTGTTAAATTTCGACATGAATCATCGTTTCTCGTAACAATAAATCAATTTTGATCTCGCACCTTTCAAGATGCTTGCAAGTAGTACATGGATCATGCTTGGCGAGTTTGGAGAAACGTGGTTGCAATTCCATGAATCACTAGTGATTTATAGTCCATGAATCGCTAGAGATCCATAGTCCATGAATCGCTAGTGATCCATAGTCCATTCCCATTCTAAAATTCAAATACATTCCATTTCTTCACCACATGGCTTCGAAGAGGGCGACCTCTCAGAAGGAGAAGGTCTGTCTTGTGGGTCAAGCGAAGAAATTCACGAAAGAAAAGGTGTTATAACTGAAGCCTACTGCCCACCGAGGATGCCGTCGATTTCAAAGGAGGAGGAGGAAGAATTCAAGTAGCCTAAGGGCAAGGCTATGGTGACAGCGGAAAATGAGGAGGGTGAAATTGAGAGATTGGTAGTTATGATTCCTCTTCTAGTGATGATGAATTTGATGCAAGTTCCAGTGATGGAAACTTTGAATCATGTCATGAAATTCCGGGAATGAGTCCCATTATCCCAGATTCGCCTCCCTAAGAGATTCATGTGAAACATGCTCCCCCATTAGCCAACCGACTTCATGATTCTTTGCTTAAGGAAACCAGTATTAGTTTTGGGGATTTGAGCTATGTTTATGTAGATATCGATGTACTCATGGGAGAAGATTTCAAGTTCGAGGGATTGTTGCCTCGCCTCAGTCATGCTATGTCAAGAGTTAGCCTAATTCCTACCGTGGTGACTTATCGATTCAGTTTGTGATATCCTTTTAGGCCAAATATGACATATTACACATTTTACTAGGGTCACGTTTATTACATATACATTATTTAGGTTCATTTTCTGTCACTAAAGCTTTTTTTTTTTTAATGTTAGATACTATGAGTGGACATGGACTTTACGAGGACCTTAAACAATTTACCGATTCACAGCGCTAGTCAAGACAGACTTCAAGCCGCCATCAACATCGTGAAAATCAAGGAATAGTAGAGAAGGAGGAATATTTGGAAGCCAATATACATCGTCGGGGTGACAAAGAACGGGGTAGGGTTTACAAAACTGGCTATGAGAAGAGAAAGACTCCTAACGATCGAGAAGAGCCATCTAAGAAGTCAAAAGAAGATCGCGGTTCTCATCCCTCCAAGCACCAAGCATTTGCCTCGGCTCCAGTAACTATTGTAATTGAAGTTTTTGTTTCCACTATTCAAGTTCTCCATCAACTCACATGGTGTCTATTTCTGGTTCTTCACGCCCCCACAGGAGGCCAGCTTACATTCTCCCATATGGTCCCTCTAAACTCAAAGCTGCGCTACCGGGATGGTTTCTAAATAGAGTTAAATTTAATCATGACCTGCGCCCAACCGTAAAGACGCTTATATGTCCCATCTTCAGGCGATTCAAAGTGATTTGGAGCAAGCTGAAGGATGAGAGAAGTTATGCAAGCAACTGGTAGACACCAATCATAACAACTATAAAGAGATCCTCTCCTTTGAATCAGAAAAAGACGATTATGGAAGGATGTTAATGAAACATGACACCGGAATCGAGCAGTTGACTAGGGAGAGCGAAGCTGCATCCGAGAGAGTAAGAGCAACGCCACCTTACTAAAGGAATTGAAAGTCGCCCATACAAAAATAGAAATAATGTTCTGAGACAAAATCTACAAGGCCCACGTGGATAAGGTTAAGTTGAAAGAGGAGCTTGAAGCCCGGGACAAGATCATCGAAGCTCAAAAAAAAATTATCTCTGGTTATAACGAAGTCATCGAAACCTATAAATAGGCACTTGCTGATCATACGGGAATGATGGAATCCTATGACAAGACCGTTACTGATAAGACCCGACAGATTGCTTCGCTCGAGGATAGAGTCGTGTAGCTTAGCACTGAGAAGACCTAGGTTGAAGTTGAGAAGGCCGCCATGATAGAGGACTACTTGGAGTTGCAGAATTCTTTCAAAAGGAAAATGGATAAGATGGATGACATTGTCTTTAGTTTCTATGTTAACTCCTTGTGCAATAGGGAAACCTTAACTATCGGGGCCCTAAATTCCCACGTACTCTTGCTAAGGTTTGGGTGGAAGTACTGGCTTGTTTTTGAGAGAACGGGGATGTATACACCAAGCAAGAGTTGGAGCATTCCTATCTCAATGAAGAGTCAAAGAAGGCTTTGGTAGAGGGTAGGGAAATCATTCGAATTGAGAGTGAACAGGAGGTCATCGATGCTGCTGTGACTACAACAACTAAAGCGCTACCAGGGCCTTTTATTTTCGGGCCTAGAGAATCATCAAAACAGCCTCGTGATCAGTTAGCGAGTTTGGCTAATGCTATCTTGTTGTTTGCCCCTCCGGCAGCTGTCCTGGAAACCTCGGGTGGTCCTAGAACTTCTCCAAAGATTGTGCAACCATCCAAAGAAGAGAAGGTAGGGAGTATGAGGTTGAAATTCTCAGCCACTCTTCTGATGTAGGTAACCTTCTTGTTTCCCCTAAGTTTGATAATTTTTAGCTCACACCGTAAAACAAGACGAACTAAAAACTTTCATTTTTGATCTTATTGGTTCGTCTTCTTTACCAACCGACCTACCGATCTCGTCGTCCTTGGGCCTGCTGCTATTTCAACTATCTCAATGTTTGTTTCCATAGCCTCATCGATTATTGTGCCCGTGTCTACTTACAACCAGAGCCAGAATCTAAGAAGTTACTGCGCTGCACAGTCTGGATGACCCTTTTGTATCTCTAGAGGTGATTTCACAACAGCTGAAGCTCAAGAGCAAGAAGACTAAACTGGCCAGCTAGCTTAAACTGAACAACAGATTTTGCCATTAAAAAGGAAAAGATTGAGGAGAGAAAGTCTTCAAGGAGCTCCCGCAAGTCTCGAAAGCGCAGGACCAAGGGGGAGTTTTCCAAGAAGGTCGAAGAAAGGGGAGAAGATGCTGGCACGCAAGAGATAGTTGACATTTCAAACAGCTACATAACTCCTGGTAGGGATTTTGAGAGGAAGAAGAAACTTCCGACCAAAGGTGGGAAGGGAAGCAGCGGATAGAAACATTGACAGGCTCGAGTAACAGTAGAGCCAGATGTTGGGACATTTTGATTTGTTTGATACATGTTTTGTATAAGTGCAGAGTCCGCACTCATTACTTTTGTTGTCATAGCATTTATATTTTCCTTTTTGTTGGCCAATATTGTGTGAGTATGGCCCCTACATTTTGATTTTGTATAGAAAGAATTATAAGTAATGCAATGTTGACACTTTGATTGTAACTTTGTTTGTCTACTTAATTATGTTTCATACTCTTATGCCAATTTTATTTACTGCTAGTTTATCTAGTCTTGTAATTATCACCAAAATTCTTTGTTTAGAGTAATAGAACTATAAAGTACCTGGTTTTTTAAGATACTGGTGTGTGCCCTCCAGTTCACGGGTTTATTTACATCAAATACTTGACCAATCGATCCATATGATCCCTCGGATGTTTTTAACCGAGTCTATTTCACGGTTCTTATCTTCGGGAACTTGTGATTTGAGCATCTCAATTCTAGAGATTTTATCAGTCAACAATCGGAATTCTTTGCCGATTCGTAGCCATGTGACATTGTTGTATTCATGCCCATTACTCCTGATAGTGGAAGTGGATTCTTGTTAGTCCTGCAATAGACGAGTTTTCTAGCATTGCTGGGACAATGCTGGTACTTAAGAGTGTGGATGGCTTATGAAATGCGCGGCTTTTAAAAGTATGCACAACTTATGAGATGGGAGGCTTTTGGGAGTGTGTGCGGCTTATGGATGCGTGGCTTTTGGGATCGACATAAACCATTAATCCGAAATGATTTGAAATTTCTTGATGTTACCAATCTTCGGGCAACTTGAGGAATTCATGTTTCAAAAGCATGGTTCCACGACTTAAGAAGCAATGCACGGCTTATGAAATGCATAGCTTTTGGGGGCCTTCCCAGTGTTGCTGAAGCAACACCAGTTCTTCGAAGGCAGAGATCGAGTTCCATCAATCCGACGGTTTCGGTTGATTTGCTTCCATCGACCCAGTAGGTAAATGGGGGTGTACTTGAGTGTGCTTCCACTATCTCAAGCAGCAAAGGATTGTTTTGAGTCGATTTGACCCATCGACTCTACGGATTACTTTTGTGAACATAGTTTTATTGGTTCAGAAAGCAAAGCATTTTTTAATTGAAAGTTGGGCAATTTCTGCCTATTTACAATGTCTCTGGTATTCCGGGGCAGCTTATTTGCTGGAAATAGGAAATACATAAGATAGTCCTAGATAAATTAAGGATGCAGCGATTCACTTTTACATGCTTTGGGAAATTTAGGCTCCATCAACTATTGTAGATTGAATGCCATTCCTTAGCTTCTGATTGATCACATAGGGTCCTTCCAATTTGGTCCGAATGCTCCTGGTATAAGGTAGACCCTCTTGAGGACAAGGTCTCCCACCTCGAAGGTGTGGTTATGGACTTTGGAGTTGGAGTACGGTGCGGCCCTTTTCTATTAAGCGGCAGTCCGTAATTCAGCTTCTTCCCTCTGTTCATCGACCATATTGAGCGACTCGAGAAGGATCTGTTCATTTTTCCTTTGACTGACGTTTCTCCTCCGATGAGAGCAGACTTCTAGCTCAACAGGGATCATTGCTTCTCAACCATATGCCAGGGCGAACGGAGAATGCCCGGTTGCAGATTTTTGTGTTTTCTGTAAGCCCATAATGTGGGTGGAAGTTAATCTACCCAATTCCTTTTTCTTCAGTTAGCCACTTTTTGATGGTGGACTTGATGATCTAATTTACTGCTTCCACTTGCCCGTTTGCTTACAGATGTGCGATAGTAGAAAAAATATTTCTCGATTTGAAAACTTTTGCAAAGGTCTTTGAACTCAACGCTTTCGAATCAAGTCTCATTATCCATGATGATTTTTCGTGGCACATCAAACCTACAAATAATATTTTTAGTTACAAAGTTAATGACTTTGTTTATGGTAATAGTGGCCAGCAGTTCCGCTTTGGCCTATTTGGTGAAATAGTCAACAGCAACTATAACATAATTAGCTCCTCCTTTAGCCATTGGTAATACACCAAGAAAATAGATTCCCCTGATTGTGAATGGCCATAGTTGACCACCTGTGTTAGCTCCGTCGAGGGTGTTCTTTTGATCTTGCTGAATCTTTGGCATTGGGATATCCCACCGTCTGGTTTAATCCGCTATATCGTGGTTTACTGTTTGCCAAAAGTAGCCATACCGGAGAACTTTCTTTGCAAGGCTTTTCCCTCTAGTATGATCTCTACAGTTTGCTTCATGAACTTCTCTTAGGATTCTTCGAGCTTCGTCATTGGTCAGGCATCTGAGCAAGGGGGTAGAGAATCCCTTTCGGTAGAGTATCTCATCCTATATTACGAATCATGGTGCCATTCAGAAAAGCTTTCTCTGCTGATTCCCATCTGTGGGGAAGGTTCCTACGAGCGGATAGTCCTTTATTGGCATCATCCACAACTCTGGTTCTTTGGTTGTTTCAAAAATCTAGTCGATATCCATTTTTCTTACGCTTGGAGTGGTTAGGGTTTCAACCTGGACTAGCTCCAACAATTTAGCTTTTTCAAAACTGGCCAGTTTAGCTAGATAATCTGCCTTCGTGCTCCGTTCCCTCGGGGTTTGAGTTATGGTGTAATGCTCGATGTCGTTCAGCAATTCCTGCACTTTAGATAGGTACAAGGTGAGGCTCACCCCCTGAGCCTAGTATTCGTCTTTCACCTTACAAATGACTAGCTGAGAGTCGCTATAGATGTGTATAGACTTTATCTTGAGTTCCTTCACAACTTTGAGTCAGGCTATTAATACTCTGTATTCTGCCTCATTATTTGTTGTAGGAAATTCCAAGCGCAAGACATAGCAAACGCATCATTCTTCGAGAGTCTCAAGCACACCCCTCCTCCTGGGCAGAAGTTGTTAGATGCACCATCAATGAACAACTTCCAACGTGTCTCCACTTCTGGAGTCATTTCTTCCTTTTTATCTCGTATTGTAAATTCGGTAATGAAATCTGCCAGCACCTGCCTGTTGATTGTCTTTCTAGGATGGTATGTTATTTTGTACTGACTTAATTCGATGTTCCATTTGATAAGCCGTCCAGAGATTTTGAAGCGGTATATCACTTGCTTTAAGAGTTGATCTATCAGCACTCTTATCAGGTGTGCCTGGAAGTACAGCCGTAACTTTTTAGATGCAATCAAGAGGAAGAATGCTAGTTTTTCCAATTTTGGATAGTTTTTTTTGCTCCGGTGAACCATTTACTTATGTAATACATGGGTCACTGGATCTTAGCATCTTCTAGTACGAGCATGACACTCACTGCATAGGCCAAGACTGCTAAATAAATGTACAAATCTTCTCCATCTATCGGCTTGGAAAGGATTGGCAGGGTTTTCATGTGTCACGACAGCTCTTCAAACACAGTTGACAAGCTTGATTCCATTCGAAGTTCTTCTTTCCCTTCTTAAGCGCATCAAAGAACGGTATACATTTGTCGATTGATTTTGAGATGAACCAGCTCAGTGCCACAACCTTTCCATTCAAGCTTTGTAACTCTTTCTTACTCCTCGAGGCCTCGACTTCCCGTAAAGCGATTATATGTTCAGGATTTGCTTCAATTCCTTTGGCGTTTACGATGAATCCCAAGAACTTTCTAGAGGAAACCCCGAAGTGACACTTAAGTGGATTGAGCTTCATTCCATATTTGTAGAGTATTTCAAACATTTCGTCGAGGTTGTCCAAGTGATTTGCAAATATGCGTGATTCAACCAACATATCGTCTACATAAACTTCCATACTTTCCCCGGTCCGATTTTAAACGTCGCATTCAATAGTCATTGATAAGTTGCCCTAGCATTCTTTAAGCCAAATGGCATCACCTGTAGCAGTATAGTCCCATATCGGTAATGAAACTGTTATTTTCTTGATCAGGTTCATACATCATGATCATGTTGCATCCCCAGTATGCGTCCATAAATGATAGCAATTCATGTCAGCCGTGCCGTCCACAAGCTGGTTGATTTTGGGTTGAGGAAAGCTGTCTTTCGGGCAAGCTTTGTTCAGATCCGAGTAGTCGATGCAAGTTTGTCATTTCCCATTGGACTTCTTGACTAAGATCGAGTTGGATACCCATTTGGGGTTAGTTGCATCGCGGATATAACCATTTGCCATCAGTTTATGCACTTCTTCTCTTGGCGCTTTGGACCACTTAGGTCCTAGGCTGTGCCTTTTTCGCTTCATTACAGTATACTTAGGATCAATGTTAAACGTGTGTCATGCAATCTTTGGCGATACCCTGCACATATCGGAATGCATCCAAGCAAATACGTCTAAGTTGGCGTAAAACAAATTTGATGAGTTTGAGTCACATCTTGTTTCCAAGATGCGATCCAATTTCCAAGTCCCGTATTGGGTCATCCATATCAACTGGGACAGACACCGTCAATTCTACTAGTGCTGCTCGTTCCTCCCCTGAACTCTTCTTTCTTGTGTCCAAAGTCTTATCAAATAGGGTATGGCCCCTGAGCCAAGGGCTGCTCTTTACTTTCTATTTGGTAGGTTAACGAATATGGAGAGTTCTCCCATTCTCCCCCTTTTCTTTTCATATACTCATGTAGTTCTGCAATATAGCATTCTCTAGCGGTACTTTGGTCTCCTTTGATCAACCTAACTCCACTTTCCATCGATAATTTCATAGTTAGACACCATTGAGCTAAAGCAATCCTAAAGTCTACTAAGGCGGGCTGCCCTAGTAAGGAATTGTAGGTGGAAATTTCATCTACAATCACAAAGGTTTGAATGAGGGTGACTCTTTTGTCGCCTTCTTCCAGTTTTACCGGTAAATCAAACATTTTGACAGGTTGTTTAGGTTCACCGGTGAATTGTATTGGCAGGCGAATGCATCTTTCATACTGATCTTCATCTGCTCAAAGATGTATTTGAAAAGGATATTCATAGAACTGTCACTGTCTGCCAATACACATCGGACCATGGCGGGTCCGATTCGTACTGTCATGACCATAAGGTCGAGAGTTGGAGCTTCTATTCCTTCATATCTCGATTTTGAAAGACCATGTCATCATTCAGGGTTCTCTGTTGCTTGGCAGGGGTTCCATCTTCGATTGCAAAGTGAGAATCTTTCATAGCATGCTTTAATGAGCTCAAATACCGTTCCATTTAGTCCTAAATCTTCTTTGTAGGATGGGGTCCTCTAGATATTGTTCCATGATGAGTCTATGGTCAGACCATCTTGGTATTTCTTCACTGGTTCCAACTTGGTTCCCTTAATTTATATGAGCCTGGTGCACCGCGTGTTGATCAGATATTGTTGTTTCTTCACAAACTGCTGAAGCTTGTTTTCCTGAATCAACTCCTCAATCAAATTCTTTAGGCGATGATACTGACTCGTGTTGTGGCTATTTGTCTCATGTAAGCGACGTTACTTTTGAGAATGCTTTTGTTGTTCAGTTGCTTCCTTTTTGGGCCGCTTCTTGTACCCTTCCGTCCCCTATGTCGCGATACACATGTTTTCTAGAGCATCTTTGAGCGGGGTGTATTCCTTGGGCCTCAAACCTTTGAGTCACTTGCTACTTCCATTTTTCTTGTTGGAATTCTAGTACTTCCTTCTCTGTTTCTCATTTTTCCTACGTTCCCTTCAGCGTCCCGGAGGTATTTATATCTTGGTTTTTCACCATACAATTATGCCAGTGTTGGTTGGTGTCATAATTTAGAAGATTTCCTTTCTAATTCTTATTTCTCTTTCAATCTCAAGTGCTGGCTTGCCTTACAGCTGAAGTCCTTCCTAGTGGTAGGTTATTTCATTTTGATCCATTTCCCGAATTCAGTTTCCGGGTGAACTACACCAACTAAGGCCATGAAAACCATATCCTCGTTTGGATTACTTACTTCAATTACTGTAGTGTTGAACAATTCATGAAAGACTTCAAAGATTCATTCTACCCCTGGAATAGGCCGGATAAGAACATCACAACTTTTGGTTGTGCTACATGGAGTTTAAATTGATCAAGGAATCTTATTGCTAGTTGACTCAAGGTGGAGATTGATCTTGGTGGAAGCCTGGTGAACCATATGGAAGAAATTCCCTCTAGGAAAATTGGGAAACATCTACATCGAAGGATATCTGAAGCATTTTCTCCATACATGTACCAACTTTACTTATACCAGTGAGGTTTTGGGTCTTTTGTTCCATCGTAAGACTGAATAGTTCGCATAGTGAACTTTTCAAGGCACCGCTCATTCTGAATGTCATTAGCGAAGGAAGTCCAATTTAGAGCAGATCCACATTCATCAAACCTTCTATCTTTACTTTCATCCATTAGTCGCTTGACCATGTCCATGATATATGCTTCAAATGTCTAGTAATTTAGGAGTTGGTTGTCAGTGACTACACCAAGTGTTTGATTTTGCAAACAATTTTGGTGAGTGGGATGAAGCCTAGGCTCTCCTGTCTTCGGGATAGCCACTCCGTCAGGGTTCCATTGGCTTGCGGTTGGTCTGGTAGGGGTAGTTTGGATCTCCCTGATGTCATTTAATGCATTGGTATTTCCTTCCAACTTGTCATCGTTATGTCGCTCATCATCTTCTGAATTGGAGAGATCTATAGCTACATCTTCCCATCGAGTTTATACTCCTAGATTCAAGTTTGTAGCTGGTTTCCTCGCGGTTGGTGGAGTGTTTGCATTTCTTCCATATTAATTCCTATGATTCCACCTATCACTCCTTTCTGTTGTTGCTTTTCGTTTCTCCTAGTTAGGCCAGAGATGGAAAAAAAAATTCTAGTTCAATGGCAGTTGCGGGCTCTATCATGGTTATTGGAGCAAGACTGTAAGGTCAATAGAGCATTCAATTAGTCCATAAGAGCTCTTTAGTTTTTTCCATCTTCTGATTAATTTCATCAACCATTTTGTTCAATTCTCCCTTAGTCACAACTTCATGCTATGTGGAGGATCTTGGAACCTGATCTCCAGAGTTAGCACCTTATTATAGGTTGTCGGGGTTGTTGGCTTCAATTTGCTAAGGGTTTGTTTCTTCTCCAGCAATGGTAGCTCCTATGGATCTTTCGAAGATAGTTCTCCTTCGTCCAGCTTCCATGATTCTCAGTAGTAGATCTTCTGAGTGGAGATTGAGGATCTAACTTCCGAACGTATCTGATCCAAAGTATATAGCTAGATCAAAGCCTGGATCTAGTTTTCTTAATGAAAGCACCAAATTGTTAATCCAAAAAATGGATCAACGCCTTGGATTAAGTGTGAAAGCACCAACCCTATTTATCAGAGAAAACAAAATAGAAATAAGGAATAACAACTTGCAAATAAGGTAAAGATAAGAGATTTTATAGTGATTCGGCTTTTAATGAAGCCTACGTCCACTTTATAACCTTTTTTTTATTGTCTAACTGTTGTTAAAAGTTAAATCCCATTACAGTTTGGTTGAATTTTGTAACTTAAATCAAGTCACTAGTGTTACAGTTCACTAGAGAATCACAATAAACCTTTTAGATGATTGTTGTGTAGGAGGAGAAGAGTGAAGAATAGTTTCTGTAGAGTTTCAGTAGCCAGTCCAAAAGATCCTCTTTATGTTGTAGATGAATGTGTATTTACAGGGATTGAAGAGCTATTGGGCTAAGCCCCTTGCCAAAAGCTTGCATTTTAAGATACGAAGGCGTTTAGGAAATTTCATAACACGTAAAGCTAATACGATGGATCGCTAGTTATCCATGCAGTAAGCTAATTTTTGGCTCGCTTCAATTGTAACATGCTCCATGCCTTTTGTAGATGCCCTTCGTGCAATTTCATGACTAGATACCTTGTTTTGATGATGATTCATGTACAAGTTGCGATTAATTATTACTGAAATCATAAGAATGCCCACTTCTCGATCTAGCTTTCTTGGATATTGTGGAAATTAGCAAGCATCCCTAGCAAAGATAATGCTTCGTGATGCAAGAAGGATGGCGACCCGTGATCAATATTTATTGATATCCAGCGATCTATGGTTGATGGATCGCTGGCGATCCATCACCTTTGGCTAATTTTGCTCTTATTCTCTTGAGTCTCTCTTGGTTCCTTCATTTGATTCTTCTGGTTAATTCTTGATTCGTTTCTACTTGATGTAGACGTTCTACCTTCCATTAAATTCTATTGGGTTAAAAAACCGGTTAACAAATTTTAAAATCACTTTGAACATATATGTATATGTCCCAAAACATAAAATCAAAATCAAGTAATATTTTGCATATATAAATCCATCATGTAAAATGTAATTTAAGAAGGAATTTTTTTTATAGCACTATGAAAATCAAGTTCATTGAACCAACTTGAATATATATTTTATTAAGCATATTCATCTTTTCCCATATAAAGTTTATGCTTTTTACTTCTTTTAATTTTTTTATTCAAAATAGTTTCAAAAGGATAAGTTGAATCAAAATAAATGGAGAAGTATCTCGGTTTAACATTAATTACCTCATTAGTTGCCATGTTAATTGCATTTATGCCTAGTAGTTTGATTGAATTTAAATTAGTGACAACTCACATTAAATCAAATTTGGCTCAAATATTAAAGATTATGCTTAATTTTCTCAAATAATAATCCTATTTTCATTAGGTAGTCCTTATATAATCATTTGTTAAAATGATAATATTATCAAAAAAGAATAAGAATAAAATACTGAACCTTTTCTTTTTTCTTAGAAAAATTAGGTACTTATTATTTTGATTCATCTACTGAATTTAGCTATATTACCAAATTAATTTCTATTGACGTATTACCCTATAAAAAAAGAAATGGTATAAAAAGGAATTGTCAAATGGAGAATCTCTAAACCTATATGCATTTTTATATAAAGTTATAACTCTTTATATCAATAATATCCCTCAACCATTTCAAAATCTCATACCTTAATTTAATATAAAACCTCATACCTGAATTTGGTATTCAATCAAAACGAAAGATATAAAAATTCCTCAAAAAACATATTTTGAATCTTGAATAGAAGGAAAGAAATTAATACCTATGTTATTTTGTCTATTTTAGATTTTGATGAAGATTGAGAAAATTAATATTAATATTGGGATAAGTTTTCCTCCATAGTTAGAATTATACAATCAGGGTTCAGAGTTTGGAGATGAAAAGAAAATTTTTATGGTGCAATAATGTCATGAATTGAAAACTAATAGAAAAAAGATAGATTATATAAACGACAATTTAGTAATTTTAACAAGATTATATTAGATGAGAATGTTTTGTTTAATTCTTTCCTCGGTAAAACCTTTTTAATGTAAAAATTGACTCTTTGCATTCCCCTTAGTCAAAATGATTCACCATTTAACAATTCACAATAAATTATTACTGATCCTTCTACCAAAATAAGGAATTATTACTTTTATTAATCTTATGTAGCAGAATTACAATTAACCTAACTCATAAATAATAATTGGAGATATAAATCAATATCTACTACTAATAATGCATGTAATTTTTTACCATTAGCACAACATTCAACCACTAGGATAATTTTGGAATCCAATACCCTAAAAGATAGAGAGAGAAAGAAGTAGATTTTTAACGATAATTAAAATAATTTAGTATAATTAGCATAAGTTATATCAAGTTAAACCATGCTCATGAGTTTGTACCTTTTATGCAACCTTGAGCCACAATGGATGGTCCTGAAATCAAATACCCTAAAAGAAGGAGAAAAAACATCGAACCACCATGGACAATTAATATATATTTATGATTAAAAAATGTAGAAGCAAGGATTCAAACTTATGAAATATAAAAGTAAATTTATATTGCAACGTAAAAACATACTCATAAGTAATAATTTTTCAATATTAGTAGGATCAACAAAGAAATTATTAGGGTGTCTAAATAGATATTAAGCAATCAAAAAAATAAGTAGAACAAAACCTTTAATTATAATTATATATTAGATAAATAAATTAGAAGGTAATAAAATTAGTTAAATAATGTATAAATTAATGTTTAGATTGACATAAAAAAGTGTATCATAGTAACGGAGAATGAAGGTGAACGGAGAAGATATGAAATTAAAATAATGGAGAAATGAATTTGAAAAAGAGTAAAAGGAATACTTAGAGTAATAAAATGACACTAATTGAAAATTTGATGGAAAATAAAACAAAGGATGAATATGAAAAGTTAAATGTACTTTTGATAATTTGTAATAAAGACATACTACGAAATAGGTAGGAAGATAAATGAAGTGATTGGGTTACAAAGTAATTACAGATATGGTAGTTAATGTAAGGATCAAAATATGTAAAACAAAATTTTTAACTATCCAGAAAAAGTTTTTAACTCTCTAGCTTATAAGAAAAAAGAAGAATGGCTAAACATTACAGTACTTGTATTATAGAATGGATGGTTAGATATTATAACCAAAAAATATATTTGATGGGTACATATATAATATGTCGTACATTATATTTGATTGATACTAGCAATTACAAGAACCAAATTTTTAATAATTTCTTTCAAAACAGATAGTGCTCTAATGTAATATTCCATTGAACTTGGATATTCTTGTTACCAATTACAATGAATTTTTTGAGAAAATGAGATATAATGGTTACAAACGAAAGGATTAATATCATCAAACAACAAACCAATATGATCAATTTATTTTTTAGAAAATTACATTAGTTCACAACATCATATTATCAATTGACTTCCTCTATATGCTCGTATCCTTAAATACATTAATGTACTACCAATAAAATCTCTTAGAGTTATTAAACTCGAACAACAACTACGCATTACAACTTTAATGTTTCCAACTGCATAATCAATGCTATGCAAATAATAAGAGTATTGATAATACAACATGATATAATAAAGGTGCATAAATTAATTAATTCAAAAGAAACCTAAATGTATCACAAAATCAAAAGTTATTTGAACTTATGCAGTGGATTTTCCCAATAAATTGAATTTCAACGAAATTAATTTATTTTTAATTAGTTCTCTAATTAGTTTAAATTCAAATTAATTGAAAGTGATAAGTATTTATAATTTTTTTCAGTTCTGTGGTAATATCATTTGATATACACCTTTATATTTGAAGTTAGTTTACTTATAAACATTGTACTTATTTACGTCTTCAATCCAATATTATCTATATAAAACTTGAGTAAAATATAAAATAACATAACTTCTAACTAACTCTATAGATAATAATAGATAATTACCACATATGGAAGATCATTAAGAATTAAATAAAGAACAACCTTACATCTAATAGATTATACAAAACCAAAGATTATTCGATGTCTACATAGTAACAAACCTGTTATAACATACAAAACAATATAGTAAAAAAATTCCATATTCTTACTCAACATACAGTAATAAATGAAATTTGATTTGTGTATAAATTTTGGGAGTACAAAATAGTTCAACTTTACTTATAATAGACTTTGGAAATAAAATAAGAGTTTATGGTGTGCACTCATTTACAAATCAAGCAACCTCTTATAAAATAAATGAAGTAAACAAACTCATAATCTTACAAAATAAAAAAAAAATCAGAAGAAGACACAATTGAGGACAAAAACCCTAAGCAACGATATGAAATTAGTAATTTAGAACAGAAGCAATAAATTCAACATTGAGTTAAATGAAAAGCAATAAAAGTCAAAATTTCTAATCGATCTCAATGGCATCAAACAAAACAACAAATTGAATATATATATATATATATATATATATATATATATATATATATTCACAATTAATTTAAGATAAAGACAAGTTAAGAACTATAGTTAATTAAATTGAATTCTAATCAAAATAAAAGAAACAAAAATCGATATTTTCATGAAAAGAATCCTCGTGTTGAAACTATTGAACATGGAAATAACGCAGGAAATATAAAATTTATTTTGAAAAGAACTATTATTAGAATATAACAAAAAACCAAATATAGGATTATTGTACGTGGAAATAAGAATGTTACAAAGAGAAACATATGAAAAAAAAGTTATGTGCTATAACAATAAGATTTTGTTTCCAATAGTGACCTACTACAAATAAATAACCAAACTCATTATCCAACTAATCGAAAAAAGTCATAAGACATAACTTTAGGCATAAAGCTCAAAGAAATATGCAATTTTGAACAAAAATAATAAATTCAACTTCGAATCAAATGAAAAGAAAAATAGTAGAATACAATTCAAAACTTTAAATCGAGCTTGATCGATCCAGTCGGCGAAGATCTTTTAGGGGATCTTTTGATCGGTAACATTGAAAGAAATGTAGAAATATAATGCAATACATCAATAAAATCATGAATAATGTAAGATGATTTCAAAGTTAGAATAAAAAAGTTCAAAATACCGATCAAACTTGTGTATCAAAGTTATCATGGAAATAAAATCAAAATCTCTTACCTGCAACCGAAGAAGATTATTGTAGTAATTTTCTAGAAGAATGATTTATGTTAAACTAATTTTTACAACCATTGTATATAAAATGACCATTTCTTGAAGATTAAACAATATTTTATTTAAATATTAATTTCTTTTATTGCTAACGTCATGCTATTCTAATTCATATTAATCAGCATAAAATCAAATAAAAACATAATACATAACCACAAGCACGAAGCACCTAATAAAACATGGAAGAGGGAATTATGATTGAAGTCAAAGGAGCAAATTTTCCACTTGGATCCAAGCAAAAAAACATAGGATACGATTATATTTGTGGATATAAAAATTTATTTTAGATAAGAAGTTGAAAAAATGGAAGTTAGAAGGGAAATAAGCATAAAACATTTCTAAATATATGAAATAGAAAATGATCTATTTTAGATAAGAAGTTGAGAAAATGAAAGTCAGAAGAGAAAATGAACATGAAACATTTCTAAATAGCTCAAATATAAAATGAAAGAGCATATAATTGTCAATATATAATGGAAATTTAATTTGGAATGGTAAGTAATTATTAGAGGGGTAACTGAAACTTTTTCTCTCAAATCAACCAGAGATGAGGATTGGAAGTAAGAATGAATGGGAAGCAAGAATATCAATGGTCACATATTGAACTTTATAGCTAATGGAATAGATAAATTCCAACTACAATACCCCTCTCTATACTAGAAATGGAAATATAATGCCTAAAAATAAAATTAGATATAGCTAATGAATGAATATGCATCTTTATTGCACCATCATGTCTTCAAGCCACTACTAGTCCTCTCTATCGACCTGTCAGAATATAACTAAAAAGAAGAAAATGATAAAGGTGGTCAGACATATATCTGGTGAGTGAAACACATGATATAAGTGTATAATACTAATATGCTAGTAAAACAACACTTATGCTCGAAAACCATACCTTACCCCATGTCATCTACATCTAACAACTCTGCTAAACAGAATAATGACATCATAAGCTAAGCTCTCACTAAAGTACCTACTAGTCTAATCATATAACGAGACACTATGACATGATTGAGTCCAAAGTCCTAATTCGCCATTGCTATAACCATACACACATAATCAAGCCCAAAGTCCCCACTCGTTTGCCGCAAAATGCATGCACACGACCGAGCCTAAGTCCCAGCTCGTATGCTAAAAACGTACAGAAATGACCAAGTTCAAAGTCCCAACTCGAATGCTGAAAACATATGCAAATGACCAAGCTGAAATTTCTAGATAAAATGCCGAAAAGGTATGAAAATGACGAGCCCAAAGTCCCAGTTCGAATGCCGAAAACATATGCGAACGACTGAGCCCGAAATTCCAGCTTGAGTGCCGAAAACATACGTGATTATTGAGGTCAT
Source organism: Allium cepa (assembly GCA_030765085.1). NCBI lineage: Eukaryota > Viridiplantae > Streptophyta > Magnoliopsida > Asparagales > Amaryllidaceae > Allium > Allium cepa. The sequence continues at coordinate 613,738,527 of CM060934.1, forward strand.
GTTCATGCTAAACATTCACCTAATGGTCAATGAGACTATGGGAATCAAGCCCAAATCTCATCATCACTCCACCATTTATGAAGCTAGTGGATCAAACCATAAACCTTCATCGTCAAATGTCACTGATACAACCGTAGACGAATTTCCCTATATGTGCGAAACTTCCCTGTAAAACTCCCCACTAACGAATTTATCAAAAAAACCTTTCTTAAGTGACTCAAAACATAGTAAACAACATGCCAAAATGTTCATCATCTTGTCACGATCGTAATGTCGCAAATCGCATGCAAAATATATGTCATATGTGAGAGTTATAAACGTTTTTAAGATCAAGGGTGATATAGTTATTATTTAATATTTATATTATTATTAGTTTCTTCTTTATCACTCTGCCACAGCAAATCATATTTTCCGAATGCCTAAACAAACCCTTCAGTCGGTATGAATCTCGCCTTGTTGTCATCGCCCAAACCTCCTAGCACCAAATTTGATTGCACCACTGAACTTCCTATGCCATGCTCCACCTAACCCTTATACTCTGATCAACTCAATTGCCATATGTAGTGCCTCCGCTGTCGACCAGTCTTTGGCGAGTTCTGGCCGCCTCTACCGTCGACCAATCTTTGGCAAATTCTGACTGCCTCAAACCATTTAGAGATGAATAGAGGCCACTGAGAGCCTCTACTCAACCTTCTCTACACGCCTACCACCTTCAATTATTATACAGCCGTTGTTCCACCGTAGCACCGAAACAAATTGTCTTTGTTTTCCAAACTTCCAATGCATTTTATGTTCAATCCGTACACCCTATCGACAAACAAACATCACTATTACATTCATATCATTGAGAACTATGATTTTGATATATAATGTCTAGTATGGAAGAGTTGTATATTTTGGACTTTTTAAATTTGAAGGATACTAACTTTTGTTAATCACAATCGATAATTTTATTATATTTTTAGCCATTTTGTACAACATTCAATCAGGTGTATATAAAAAATAGGTTTTAATTATTAATTACATCGTTATGATTTGGTTTAAGATCATAAGAGGTAAATTACTATATCTTGCCAATATTCACATAAATATAATAATCCCACTCACCAACTAGCCGTACCTCTTCTCTAATCCATGGTAAATCCCTTTATTCTTCGTTGTTCGAAAATTCCCCACCTTAAAAATGCTAAATTTCTTGATAGCTTCGATTTATTTCCGTAGCTCTCTTCACGGTGATCAATTTCATATATTAATACGTTTAATTTAGATTTGATTTGGTAGATTAGGAATTGATTTAGTGATTAAGGTTTTGTAACTAGAGGCAAGATTATTAATGCAAAAAAGTAGGGTTGGAGATCTATTCATAGGCTGAAAAATATAATATCTAGAATAAAATATCAAAATTAATATGTTATGAAAATGCCACCGGGTTTGACTTCTAATTTCTAGCCCATTTAACCAAATTCAACAAGTTATATATGTTTTAGGACTATAAACAATATCTGGGCGCAATGGAATAAGTCCCAAATCCTAATTCCATCTTACGTAGAAATTTACATTTTTGCCCTTTATGTCAAAATTATGATTTTACCCTTTTAATTTAATTATTTAATTCATAAAATGACGAGGTGTTATATTCTTTCCCCCTTAAAATAATTTCATCCACAAAATCCCCGAGGTGTACAATACAACACACTTCAGGGCATACAGACATACAAAACAAACATAACTACATCCATCTGACATCCATCACATAATACAAGCGAGACACAACCAAGACTACAATATACATATGATAGATAAATATGATGATAAGATATGATATGAGTGCAAATGAAACTAAATCAGCCTCCTATATGAGTGCAAATGCAACATCCAGGTCAAAGTGCATGTAAACCACTACGTTTATAAACACAATCATTTAACGCATATATAAAGGAAAAATAAACAGCATATGTAAAATTATCTAGCATAAGTTTAAGTACTAATCTATGGGAATCTATCCTAGGTTGGAATGTATTACATTCAATCCAACACAGCATAAACTAAATTAGTATAATCCAAACAAAGCAACCACAGAAACCAAAACGCATCATAAGTATCTGTATATAACCAATCCTAGCATCCATACATCCATGCCTATGTCAACTAGCTAGCTAAAGCAATTGTGACGGCCCGATAATTTTTAATAATTTTATTTGTTTTATTTATTTAATTAGTTGAATTTTTGTGAAATTTTAAATAATAAATTTTGAAATAAAAATTTAATATTTGAAATGCGTATAATTAAACATAGCACACTGTAAATTTCATCTGAAAATATGAAAGTTTATTTTATCGTGTAATTCTATTTCAATTTATATCAGTTAATATTTGATGATAATAAAATATTTTCCAAACCTGAATATTTTTACACAGAAAAATTCTAAAACATCTTCTGACTGAGACGTCATTTTTCGTTTTTCCAAATTTGGACTTCTTTCGCTCCGTCGATCTTATTTTTCTACGTTTTTACTACATTTTTCGCTAGAAAATTCGAATTTTTATAATTCAATCATACCATTAATATCCGTATACCATTTTGATCGTCTCATCGTGCTTATCTCTATGGTATATTCAACTCTGTGTTTTGAAGTTCGGTTCGCTGCGGAATCGATGAAACAATTTACCGTATCGGTACTGTTTTGAACTTTTTGAATTTATTTGTCTGTGTTAATCACCCTGTAATTTCAATGGTCATTAGCATTTAATTTTCATGAATTCAACCATCAAGACCTTTGCTATTTTCCACATTCTCAGTTTATTTTGATATTTCATTTTCCTACCGGTTCACTTCCACTTATTCACGTTCAAACCTCCTTTAGCCTTCTCAGTCTCCTTCTTCAAGCCTGCTCATATTAAACATTCCAAAGCTTCACATTTTCCCATTCGTTTATGAATGCTCAGCAACACCGTCACCAACCAAACTGACCCACGCATCCCTCTGACCATGGAAAACAACTCGACTTCCTTTTTCCCTTGCTAGGCCATCATTTCCTCTTGCCGTGAGCAGCCTTAGGCCGAGACTCTCCTTGCTCCAGATCTGACAACCGCGAGCACAAACTCCGACGAGACGCAAGCGCCTTCCACCCCACCTCTTCGCCCCTGTTCTTTGGCCCTTCCATTTCTCTTTACCACTCATGCATGTTCTGCCTTGCACCACACAGCCGAGGCCATTCACATCCTCATCTTCTGCTCGCCGACGCCTTACTTCTTTCCCCTCTGTCGACTACTGCTCCTTCTTTTAAGGTTTAGCCATAATTCTAATATATATTTTGGGTAGTTGTATTAAATATATATATAGATATGTGTTATTTATACTAAGTCTTGCTGAAGCACCGTGTATTATATAAGTGATATATATACATATTTGTTATATAAATTTTCATGAGTGTTTTCCATGTTATCTTATTGAATATGGTCTGCATATTCTTATGTTCTCTACATGGCTTCATACATATAAAGTTTATAAGTACAGGTAATATGTTGTTTTTGCATAAGCTATATTATAAACAGGGTTTTACTTGTACATTAGTTTTAATACGGGTTAGTTAAGAAATATAGGTCTGTATTATGTTTTGTTATAGAGGACAATATGCGTTGGGTGTTTTTATATATGCATATAACAATTGCAGTGATACATATATTGTTCAAAGATTTTTACATATGTATACATATATATGAGTTTATACAAGTTGTATAAATAGAGCCAATTTATATTGATTTTGATACATAATATATACGTATATAATAGCTGTTACCATATAAAAAATATATATAATGTACGTTTATTTAACTAGAAGGGTCTGCATATGTATAACTAAGCTATATTTATTTCATAATAGTGTATATATACTTTGTTTTTCAAGTTATCTATACCTGTATTTATAAGCATATGTTTTATATTTATATTAAGTTTTATATATTATCATTTTATATTCATATAGTTCCATAAGTTTATATTTTGTCATATGTCTGGGTACATATGGTTTTCATACAAGCTTTGAGTGTATACTGTATATATATACTGGGTTTGCATATAGAAGTATTTTGAATATCAGATGCAGTTGTATTCTAGTTTAGTTATGTAAGTTCACTTATACCAATTATCATTATCGATCCAGCCTGATTTGAATTCATCAATTTCCATCTATCAGCTTGTCCATCGAACGTGTATCTATTGTGCCTTGTTTGGATTCGTGCCTGGATTTTGTAACTCTACTTCATTGTCTATCTCTCAGCCTCAAAAGGTGAGCAATCACTCACGGTTAAGGTTCTTTTATTTATTAAATTTGATTTCAATTGAAACGACAATTGAAATATGCTGTTGTTAGTTATTTACATTGTTATATATATGCTATTATCTATATCTGTTCACTTATGACATCTGACACCATTATCTGTTATTTATATTGATGATACATGCATGTTATATTATTATTATATATGTCATCACTCTGCAAGTTCCCTGTTAGTATAGATTCCCTATGAGTTGAAATGATATACACCCAAACGATCTGTAGAATAGAAGAAAATCGTTATGGGTTGAAATGATTAACCCAAGCGATTTTCATTTGAAATGAATTTGGGATTACGAGTTGAAATGGTGTATATACCCATATAGATTTAAATTATGGATTGAAACGACGAATATCTGTAACGTCACGGATTTTCGTTGCCGAAAACCCGAAATGTTATGGGTTTTTAAAAAGAAAAGAAAAGAAAGAAGAGAGAAAAAGAAGAAAGAAAAAGAAAAATAGAGGGAAAAGAAGATAGAAAAGAGAACAGAAAATTTTGAAATAGAAGAAAATAGAATATAGAGGAAAAAGAAAAACAGAAGAAAATAGGACGGGACAGAAAAGAACAGAAAGAACAAACACAGAATCTCACAATTCGCAGCGGAACAACATATAATAATAAATGAAAAATCTTTAAACAAAGAACTATATCAGTTATTACATTTTATACATTACATTACATCATATCATCAGAGTGTACAACAACATCATACAACAACAAACAATGCAGCGGAAAAAGAAATATTATATAAACTAATAATACGCCATGCCATCCAGCTTGCCTCCAGCAACTCCAGAATATCCAGAATATCCTGATAAACCTAACTCAAACTGCCCGTGTGGAAAATTGGTGGGCACCCAGAGTTTAGGAAGGAAAACAATAAACTCCGAGTCAGTCATGTGACTGGTGTGAGAACTCAAAACAGTTTATTTACTTTAAAAATCAAAATCGAAGAATATTTTTAGATCAATTCGCAATGCTTTTTAAAAAATGAGACTACCATAAGGCCTCCCGCACACACACACATGCAAACGCAGAATCGGAGGAGATTTCTCCTTATGATAGTCAAAGATGCTTGATACGCATTTAAAATAACATTTGATATTATTACTAGTGCATAATGTATAACAAATCCTTTCGAAAGTAGAATATAAATCTTAGCCAACATACGACCATTATCGTATGCCTACTATAGCTAACTATGTTCAATAGCAGGTTACCGCCACATTCCATAGCAGGTTATACAACTAAAACCGTACAAGTTTCGTATTGTTTCTTTGGATTTCCAACAAATGGTCAGGCCAAGGAACTTCCTATTGCCACATGAGAATGCCTCTGGAAAGACATCCCCGAGAACCAAACCGGATCTCTGCCAACACAAGGCCGGGTTACCCCTAACTGGGTAACAACTGACCGAATATGCCATCCCCCGGTCCTTTGGGACCTTTATCACCGAGCGCTCGATATCCAACATCACACCATAATAAATAGAGTGTTTTCAACATGAGTAAGTATCTGGGCTCCATACCATGATACCACCCCTTTCCAGAAGGAAATGCACATACCCTAAGGGGAGCTACAGCAACCCCTAATAACCTTGCCGCATCTTTCCTGTTTTGACCATTTCCGGGATGTGAGGCTCGACGAAGTCACGTCCACAAAAACACACTTTGTACAAAAAGCCATGCTTTGGGTCAATAAATGATCAACACAATGATCACTAAGATAGACGATCAAATAAATGATCCTATCACAATAATCAACACAATGATCATTTCAGCATCACTCAGCATGTCACATTACCAAACTGGGAATATATCGCTGATAACTCCAACTATATAACCTTTGAGCACATACGTCTCAAAGAAGGGTGTTAAGCAAAGAATAAATTCTCCGCCACCAACAGAAATATATTTGAAAGAAATCGGCTTTATATCTCAAATTGTAATGTCAGGCATACAATCCATACAAGTCTGTTCCGGGCTCGAACAAAACCGAAGGCACTTCTTACGAAGCCCTTGAAATACGGGTATTCACAATCCCGATCGAATTTCCCATCACTTAAGGAATCTCTATACCAGGAGCTACCCAGTGCAGAGACAATCGATAGGTCATCCTATCGCTTTCACAAATACTCGGTCTTCAACACCGATCTTCAAATGCAATTCATAACGACGTATCACATATTCGGAATGGGTTATACGACCCCATGGTCCTTTCCCGGTTAACCCGAATAGTGAGCGCTTATTCAAAAATAAGTGTGCATTCAAATTCAAACAAATCACATCAATTACCCATTCAAATGGAAATATTGATAGTCGGTTATTGAACTATCAATGGATATGCATACATCACCAGATTCCAAATAATTTTCCAAATTATTTATTTTCCAAAATATCTTTACAAGATATATAATTTCAACACTTTAAAAATAAATCAACATTTATTTTCAACAAATTCCACTTTTCACATATAAATTCCATAATGAATTTATATTTCAAAATATTCATGCATATACGATTTCAATTATTCATTTTCAATTTATCTTCAAAAAGATAAATTCTCTATATTCACTTCACATTGGAAAACATTTCCATACTTATTAAATAAGTAATTCACAATCATTTATTTTCAACACTTAGAAAATATTCAATATACTTAAATCGAATTAAGTATATATTTCATTCTTTAAGGAAATCATTCACTTAACATATTTATTTGGGCCAAAACGAATGTTGCGTAAAACATCGTTACGACAACCCAAAATCACTAGTATAGGGATTCGAATTTAAAATAGATATATAAATCCCAATACTATTAAAAACATTTCCTTTCGGAAATCATTTACTATAACAACAGTGTTATAGTCTACCATTTCCTTTTATTTCTCGAAAACGTCTATTTCAACAATAAATGTTAAAATCTATGGTTTCGAATCTCAACACCTTTAAAACATCGTTAGATCGTTTTAATTCTGTTTAAAACATTCACATTCAATACATTTTCTTTAACATGTTATTCACTATTCAAAAACGTGAATATACTATGTTCACAAATTCCATTATTTCTATTCACTTTAACTTAAAGGATTATTCACTGTCTAAAACGTGAATATAACTCCATTTATAAGTTATAACAATTAACTTATCAAAATAAGTCGTTTGCGGATTTATAAAACAACGTTTATAAATTCCATTTCTATTTATTTATAAAAACTTCTTTTTTTATAAATTCCTTTATTAACCTATTCCCGTTTATAACTAAATTATAAACTAAACGTTCACATTATAAGTTAATTACTTATAAAACGATTATTTTACAAAATCGTTCTTTTTAAAGACTTTTCAATTTATAAACCTTATAACTTATAAGATTTATTTATTTAACCAAATCTATTCTTCAATTAACTCCACAAATTTATAATCTTACTATTTATAAATTTCATTTATAACTTCACAGTTTATAATTCTATAAATTTCATTCATTTATGAAATTCATTTTTACATCATTCAAACACTTATAAAAACTCGTTTTATAAGTCAATATTTCAATTTATAAATATCCATTTATAAATCTCTTAATATAAATCAAATTATATTATTCTTTTAAAAACATCTTTAAATTCCTTTATAATTTCATCATTTCGATTTATAAAAAAATCAAATTTTGTAAATCTTATATTCAAACTTTTAATAATAAACTCAAAAATCCAGTTTAAACTGTTTTATAAAATCATTGGTTCATATTTCTCAAAAAATCGACTTTTAATCGTATTTCTAAAAATCAGCTTTTTAACTATATTTCACAAAAACCATAATTTTTATAACTTTAAAAATTATAACGTTTATTTATTTATAATGGATCAATTCCAAAAATATAGTATATTTTCAAAAATCATTTTAAAGTCATTTTAAAATCCCAAAATCTGGGTCCAATGATGCTACACACCAAATAGTCAATCACGACAACAACGATATCACATATCAATATGATAATCAATCAAATATCTAAATATCTGAAACAAAATAAATACTGTTGAGGAATCCAGTTGGATCCCTCCAACCTGTTTTCCTGCATCCAAAAACATTAGCACAATACCAATTTCGCTCCAGTACGAAATTATCGCGGTACATGTTCTTAATAAATATTATCCGCTAAATAACGGCGTAATAGGGTCTCATCCGCTAAACAAAAAATGCGGGAAATCAACAACTGCAATATATACATATGCCAATATATATATATTGATATTATATATAATACCAATTTCACTGTTTATGAAATATTCGCGGTATATGTTTTTAATAAATAACATCCGCTTACTAACGGCGCATAATGTCTATTTTAACAATCAATAATTTACAGTCATCATTCAAACATGCATTCAAATATTTTAAATCTAACTATTTAAAATAAAATCGAAATCTATTCGATTGAGTGAGAAGTTCTCACCTTGGTTTTATTTTCCGTTTTAGCTTTTATTTCGAATAAAATTAAACGCGCGTTTAATTTTACCCGAAATTCTCACTAACTCCAAACGACTCCAAACCAACTCCATCGCGTAGTGCTCGTCCATACGATTCCAACGCAACTGGATTTGCATTTTTTCGACCTCGTATGAAAAAGTTATGCATTTTATAAGATCGTACACGATTTAAATAAACTAATATCAACATAAACTAACTAATTTATAACCTAAAGCAATCCAGGCCCTCAGATCTTGCTCCAACCTCATCACCACCGTGCATAGCTTCTTCCCCCTTGCGTTCCATCTCCAGGCCGTGCACGTTCAAGGCCGAACCCACTATGCAAAACTAGGGTTTGCATTTTCTCCTCGATCACACAACTACACTCCATCAAACTACCACCATCACTTAGCTCTCGACCTCCTCTACCCCTGGCCCCAAGGACCCCAAGCTCGGCCCTCCCTCTCTCATAGAAAAACGTGCGCAGGCCACCACTGTCGGCCCCACATATCTCGCTCCACGTTGCTCCGTTTCCGATCATCACCGTATGGAATCGAAGCTCTCTTCGTGTTCTTCGACTTTGTAGTTGAGCACTTTGGCTAATTCTTGATGGATTGAGAGAGATTGAGAGATGAGTGTTGAGCATTTCTGGCCATTGAATTAGAAAGTGGCGGCTACATGAATGAATTAGGGTTAGGGTTTATATTTTTATCAAATTTATGAAGATGGTGGTCTATTTATAGAGTTTCGCTCGACACTATTCACCCGGAAATTCCCAACTCCGATTTAGACGCCGTAACCAGCGTACCTAGGGTTTATCCCACGTTCCGGACACAATGGAACAGGTTTCGGAAGCTAATTCGGAAGTATGTGCGAGTTATGGCTGTAAACGCTCAATTTAAATTAAACCGATTTAAGTCGATTTCTAGGCGTTTTAATTTGTACCGGACAAACGGTAAATCCAAACGACTTGAAATTTGAAACCTTACAATAATATCACATTACGGATCCGATGAAACTGGTTTCGTCGAAATCCGAGACTTTTTGAAAAATGGCTATTTTGACTCGCCAAATTTAAATTAAAAACGATTCGATGTGTTTCGAGCTGCCACGCTCAAACGATAACTCCGATTGACACGAAAATTGAAATCCGATAATAACTAACTATTACGGATCCAATGGAACTGGTTTCGTTCAATTCTGAGACTGTTCAAAAATTGGCTATTTTACAGTCAATTATTAAATATTAAAATATTCAATTTTCACAAATTAACTTTTAATTCGATTTTAAAAGTTCTAAAATATTTCTATAACTCCAGTATGATTAAATAAAATTTTCCAAATTATTTTAAATCATTTTTAACTCAATTTTTAATTATTTCCATAATTTAACATATTAAATTATCGATTTAATTATTCAATTAAATCCAAAAATTCAAATAAAATTTATTCGACTTATAAATTCACTTATTAATATTTAAAATTAATTAAATATTCAAATTTTAATTTCTAAAAATTCTGGGTCGTTACAATCTTTCCCCCTTAAAAGAATTTCGTCCCCGAAATTACAAGTAAGAAAGGTTACAGAATTTATTAACTTTCCCAAAATTCATAATTAAACTGCTTACCATACTTTACTAAGTTTTCCAAATCATACTTAGTTATCTTTTCAAAAACAACTACTATAGTTTAACTTTCAATTCCAAATCAAAGTTTAAGTTTTCCAAAATTTCTCAAAATTTTCTAACGCCTTAAATTTCCGGAAAAATTCGCCATAGTCTCCTTTGCGCGGCTCGATCCGAAAAAAAAAATGACAATATATATATCACAAATATACATCTCATCAAGTAATGAGGCATCCCGAAGGGAAAAAAGTATAAAAGTGCGATATTTAATCCGAGATATGTACCTTATATTTTTATTAGCAAGCATATACGGCTAATATAGCGCTAAAGCGAACTCCAAATGCGAAGCAAACGCGATCCGCACCTACTAAACTCAACAAACAACATGAGAACATGCATATATGCAAAAAATCTCAATATACAACATATAGCAACATATCAACTATATATGTCACATAGCAAATGCAACAATAGCAATATACATTCAACCATCAACCAACTAACATCCAACAAATTCATTCATATTCTCATTATATTCAATGAATTGGTTTTCACTTTCAAATCACATTTGATTCATTTACATTGGATTTACTAACATTCATTCTCAATTCAATTAGTTTGCATTACTAATTAAATCTAATTCACTTTCAATTCTATTCAAATTTATTTATTTCTAATTTGAATTCAATTTCATAGCTTTCAATTTCATTAATACTTAATGAATTATATACAATCAATCAACAATCAAGTAACAACCAATGCATATCAATTACAACCAAATTCCTTTACTTATATTTGATTTAACACCATCACTTTGAATTGGTTTAATTAAATTGATTTTCATTCACTCTTTTAACTTCTAATAACATTAGATTTTAATGAATTAACACTTATATTCATTATTTCATATCAATTCTATTTTCCATTCAATTGATTCACAATTCAATTCATTTATTCAATTCAATTCATTTGGTAATTCATTTAACCATCTTAAGTTGAATTCCATTTACATAACTTAAGTTCACACTTCTTTTAATCCACTTGATTATTTACTTCGATACCAATATCAATTCCATTCAATATCACTTAAGTTATACTTCATTTAAACATCACTTAGTTTTACATAACTTAAATTCCCACTTGTAAATAAATTCAGATTCCAATTCTAAAGTAAATTTTCATTTAACTTTAAATTCATTTTTATTTACAACTCATATTCATATAATTTCACTTTTATATATATAAGTTTATTCACAATTGTAATTCACTTTAATTATAACTCAATTCTTATAATTCTTTTGCTTATACAATTATTCTTTAATTTAGATTATTCAAACAACCTAACAATCAACTTATATACACTTTAATAATTTTGAAAAATTATTCCTTTATATATGAAATATAATCAAGGCAAAATTATTTCATTTACCCAATTTAAAACAATATTATGTCGAATTGTTCTATTCAAGTGTTTAGAAACCCCTTCGGCTCAGTTTCGAGGCTGTGCTGACGAAGGTTCATATGCCACTCAATAAACCAATCATCACAATATAAAACAAATTTTATATTCACTAACAAATACGCACTCATAGCTATTATTACACTCAAACTCATTCTAGAGTACTGCTGACTCTATCTCTAATGAATTATACCCAACAGAACCATGGTTGTCGCTTAACCATCAGCTCTGATACCAAATGTAACGTCACGGATTTTCGTTGCCGAAAACCCGAAATGTTATGGGTTTTTAAAAAGAAAAGAAAAGAAAGAAGAGAGAAAAAGAAGAAAGAAAAAGAAAAATAGAGGGAAAAGAAGATAGAAAAGAGAACAGAAAATTTTGAAATAGAAGAAAATAGAATATAGAGGAAAAAGAAAAACAGAAGAAAATAGGACGGGACAGAAAAGAACAGAAAGAACAAACACAGAATCTCACAATTCGCAGCGGAACAACATATAATAATAAATGAAAAATCTTTAAACAAAGAACTATATCAGTTATTACATTTTATACATTACATTACATCATATCATCAGAGTGTACAACAACATCATACAACAACAAACAATGCAGCGGAAAAAGAAATATTATATAAACTAATAATACGCCATGCCATCCAGCTTGCCTCCAGCAACTCCAGAATATCCAGAATATCCTGATAAACCTAACTCAAACTGCCCGTGTGGAAAATTGGTGGGCACCCAGAGTTTAGGAAGGAAAACAATAAACTCCGAGTCAGTCATGTGACTGGTGTGAGAACTCAAAACAGTTTATTTACTTTAAAAATCAAAATCGAAGAATATTTTTAGATCAATTCGCAATGCTTTTTAAAAAATGAGACTACCATAAGGCCTCCCGCACACACACACATGCAAACGCAGAATCGGAGGAGATTTCTCCTTATGATAGTCAAAGATGCTTGATACGCATTTAAAATAACATTTGATATTATTACTAGTGCATAATGTATAACAAATCCTTTCGAAAGTAGAATATAAATCTTAGCCAACATACGACCATTATCGTATGCCTACTATAGCTAACTATGTTCAATAGCAGGTTACCGCCACATTCCATAGCAGGTTATACAACTAAAACCGTACAAGTTTCGTATTGTTTCTTTGGATTTCCAACAAATGGTCAGGCCAAGGAACTTCCTATTGCCACATGAGAATGCCTCTGGAAAGACATCCCCGAGAACCAAACCGGATCTCTGCCAACACAAGGCCGGGTTACCCCTAACTGGGTAACAACTGACCGAATATGCCATCCCCCGGTCCTTTGGGACCTTTATCACCGAGCGCTCGATATCCAACATCACACCATAATAAATAGAGTGTTTTCAACATGAGTAAGTATCTGGGCTCCATACCATGATACCACCCCTTTCCAGAAGGAAATGCACATACCCTAAGGGGAGCTACAGCAACCCCTAATAACCTTGCCGCATCTTTCCTGTTTTGACCATTTCCGGGATGTGAGGCTCGACGAAGTCACGTCCACAAAAACACACTTTGTACAAAAAGCCATGCTTTGGGTCAATAAATGATCAACACAATGATCACTAAGATAGACGATCAAATAAATGATCCTATCACAATAATCAACACAATGATCATTTCAGCATCACTCAGCATGTCACATTACCAAACTGGGAATATATCGCTGATAACTCCAACTATATAACCTTTGAGCACATACGTCTCAAAGAAGGGTGTTAAGCAAAGAATAAATTCTCCGCCACCAACAGAAATATATTTGAAAGAAATCGGCTTTATATCTCAAATTGTAATGTCAGGCATACAATCCATACAAGTCTGTTCCGGGCTCGAACAAAACCGAAGGCACTTCTTACGAAGCCCTTGAAATACGGGTATTCACAATCCCGATCGAATTTCCCATCACTTAAGGAATCTCTATACCAGGAGCTACCCAGTGCAGAGACAATCGATAGGTCATCCTATCGCTTTCACAAATACTCGGTCTTCAACACCGATCTTCAAATGCAATTCATAACGACGTATCACATATTCGGAATGGGTTATACGACCCCATGGTCCTTTCCCGGTTAACCCGAATAGTGAGCGCTTATTCAAAAATAAGTGTGCATTCAAATTCAAACAAATCACATCAATTACCCATTCAAAGGGAAATATTGATAGTCGGTTATTGAACTATCAATGGATATGCATACATCACCAGATTCCAAATAATTTTCCAAATTATTTATTTTCCAAAATATCTTTACAAGATATATAATTTCAACACTTTAAAAATAAATCAACATTTATTTTCAACAAATTCCACTTTTCACATATAAATTCCATAATGAATTTATATTTCAAAATATTCATGCATATACGATTTCAATTATTCATTTTCAATTTATCTTCAAAAAGATAAATTCTCTATATTCACTTCACATTGGAAAACATTTCCATACTTATTAAATAAGTAATTCACAATCATTTATTTTCAACACTTAGAAAATATTCAATATACTTAAATCGAATTAAGTATATATTTCATTCTTTAAGGAAATCATTCACTTAACATATTTATTTGGGCCAAAACGAATGTTGCGTAAAACATCGTTACGACAACCCAAAATCACTAGTATAGGGATTCGAATTTAAAATAGATATATAAATCCCAATACTATTAAAAACATTTCCTTTCGGAAATCATTTACTATAACAACAGTGTTATAGTCTACCATTTCCTTTTATTTCTCGAAAACGTCTATTTCAACAATAAATGTTAAAATCTATGGTTTCGAATCTCAACACCTTTAAAACATCGTTAGATCGTTTTAATTCTGTTTAAAACATTCACATTCAATGCATTTTCTTTAACATGTTATTCACTATTCAAAAACGTGAATATACTATGTTCACAAATTCCATTATTTCTATTCACTTTAACTTAAAGGATTATTCACTGTCTAAAACGTGAATATAACTCCATTTATAAGTTATAACAATTAACTTATCAAAATAAGTCGTTTGCGGATTTATAAAACAACGTTTATAAATTCCATTTCTATTTATTTATAAAAACTTCTTTTTTTATAAATTCCTTTATTAACCTATTCCCGTTTATAACTAAATTATAAACTAAACGTTCACATTATAAGTTAATTACTTATAAAACGATTATTTTACAAAATCGTTCTTTTTAAAGACTTTTCAATTTATAAACCTTATAACTTATAAGATTTATTTATTTAACCAAATCTATTCTTCAATTAACTCCACAAATTTATAATCTTACTATTTATAAATTTCATTTATAACTTCACAGTTTATAATTCTATAAATTTCATTCATTTATGAAATTCATTTTTACATCATTCAAACACTTATAAAAACTCGTTTTATAAGTCAATATTTCAATTTATAAATATCCATTTATAAATCTCTTAATATAAATCAAATTATATTATTCTTTTAAAAACATCTTTAAATTCCTTTATAATTTCATCATTTCGATTTATAAAAAAATCAAATTTTGTAAATCTTATATTCAAACTTTTAATAATAAACTCAAAAATCCAGTTTAAACTGTTTTATAAAATCATTGGTTCATATTTCTCAAAAAATCGACTTTTAATCGTATTTCTAAAAATCAGCTTTTTAACTATATTTCACAAAAACCATAATTTTTATAACTTTAAAAATTATAACGTTTATTTATTTATAATGGATCAATTCCAAAAATATAGTATATTTTCAAAAATCATTTTAAAGTCATTTTAAAATCCCAAAATCTGGGTCCAATGATGCTACACACCAAATAGTCAATCACGACAACAACGATATCATATATCAATATGATAATCAATCAAATATCTAAATATCTGAAACAAAATAAATACTGTTGAGGAATCCAGTTGGATCCCTCCAACCTGTTTTCCTGCATCCAAAAACATTAGCACAATACCAATTTCGCTCCAGTACGAAATTATCGCGGTACATGTTCTTAATAAATATTATCCGCTAAATAACAGCGTAATAGGGTCTCATCCGCTAAACAAAAAATGCGGGAAATCAACAACTGCAATATATACATATGCCAATATATATATATTGATATTATATATAATACCAATTTCACTGTTTATGAAATATTCGCGGTATATGTTTTTAATAAATAACATCCGCTTACTAACGGCGCATAATGTCTATTTTAACAATCAATAATTTACAGTCATCATTCAAACATGCATTCAAATATTTTAAATCTAACTATTTAAAATAAAATCGAAATCTATTCGATTGAGTGAGAAGTTCTCACCTTGGTTTTATTTTCCGTTTTAGCTTTTATTTCGAATAAAATTAAACGCGCGTTTAATTTTACCCGAAATTCTCACTAACTCCAAACGACTCCAAACCAACTCCATCGCGTAGTGCTCGTCCATACGATTCCAACGCAACTGGATTTGCATTTTTTCGACCTCGTATGAAAAAGTTATGCATTTTATAAGATCGTACACGATTTAAATAAACTAATATCAACATAAACTAACTAATTTATAACCTAAAGCAATCCAGGCCCTCAGATCTTGCTCCAACCTCATCACCACCGTGCATAGCTTCTTCCCCCTTGCGTTCCATCTCCAGGCCGTGCACGTTCAAGGCCGAACCCACTATGCAAAACTAGGGTTTGCATTTTCTCCTCGATCACACAACTACACTCCATCAAACTACCACCATCACTTAGCTCTCGACCTCCTCTACCCCTGGCCCCAAGGACCCCAAGCTTGGCCCTCCCTCTCTCATAGAAAAACGTGCGCAGGCCACCACTGTCGGCCCCACATATCTCGCTCCACGTTGCTCCGTTTCCGATCATCACCGTATGGAATCAAAGCTCTCTTCGTGTTCTTCGACTTTGTAGTTGAGCACTTTGGCTAATTCTTGATGGATTGAGAGAGATTGAGAGATGAGTGTTGAGCATTTCTGGCCATTGAATTAGAAAGTGGCGGCTACATGAATGAATTAGGGTTAGGGTTTATATTTTTATCAAATTTATGAAGATGGTGGTCTATTTATAGAGTTTCGCTCGACACTATTCACCCGGAAATTCCCAACTCCGATTTAGACGCCGTAACCAGCGTACCTAGGGTTTATCCCACGTTCCGGACACAATGGAACAGGTTTCGGAAGCTAATTCGGAAGTATGTGCGAGTTATGGCTGTAAACGCTCAATTTAAATTAAACCGATTTAAGTCGATTTCTAGGCGTTTTAATTTGTACCGGACAAACGGTAAATCCAAACGACTTGAAATTTGAAACCTTACAATAATATCACATTACGGATCCGATGAAACTGGTTTCGTCGAAATCCGAGACTTTTTGAAAAATGGCTATTTTGACTCGCCAAATTTAAATTAAAAACGATTCGATGTGTTTCGAGCTGCCACGCTCAAACGATAACTCCGATTGACACGAAAATTGAAATCCGATAATAACTAACTATTACGGATCCAATGGAACTGGTTTCGTTCAATTCTGAGACTGTTCAAAAATTGGCTATTTTACAGTCAATTATTAAATATTAAAATATTCAATTTTCACAAATTAACTTTTAATTCGATTTTAAAAGTTCTAAAATATTTCTATAACTCCAGTATGATTAAATAAAATTTTCCAAATTATTTTAAATCATTTTTAACTCAATTTTTAATTATTTCCATAATTTAACATATTAAATTATCGATTTAATTATTCAATTAAATCCAAAAATTCAAATAAAATTTATTCGACTTATAAATTCACTTATTAATATTTAAAATTAATTAAATATTCAAATTTTAATTTCTAAAAATTCTGGGTCGTTACAATCTTTCCCCCTTAAAAGAATTTCGTCCCCGAAATTACAAGTAAGAAAGGTTACAGAATTTATTAACTTTCCCAAAATTCATAATTAAACTGCTTACCATACTTTACTAAGTTTTCCAAATCATACTTAGTTATCTTTTCAAAAACAACTACTATAGTTTAACTTTCAATTCCAAATCAAAGTTTAAGTTTTCCAAAATTTCTCAAAATTTTCTAACGCCTTAAATTTCCGGAAAAATTCGCCATAGTCTCCTTTGCGCGGCTCGATCCGAAAAAAAAAATGACAATATATATATCACAAATATACATCTCATCAAGTAATGAGGCATCCCGAAGGGAAAAAAGTATAAAAGTGCGATATTTAATCCGAGATATGTACCTTATATTTTTATTAGCAAGCATATACGGCTAATATAGCGCTAAAGCGAACTCCAAATGCGAAGCAAACGCGATCCGCACCTACTAAACTCAACAAACAACATGAGAACATGCATATATGCAAAAAATCTCAATATACAACATATAGCAACATATCAACTATATATGTCACATAGCAAATGCAACAATAGCAATATACATTCAACCATCAACCAACTAACATCCAACAAATTCATTCATATTCTCATTATATTCAATGAATTGGTTTTCACTTTCAAATCACATTTGATTCATTTACATTGGATTTACTAACATTCATTCTCAATTCAATTAGTTTGCATTACTAATTAAATCTAATTCACTTTCAATTCTATTCAAATTTATTTATTTCTAATTTGAATTCAATTTCATAGCTTTCAATTTCATTAATACTTAATGAATTATATACAATCAATCAACAATCAAGTAACAACCAATGCATATCAATTACAACCAAATTCCTTTACTTATATTTGATTTAACACCATCACTTTGAATTGGTTTAATTAAATTGATTTTCATTCACTCTTTTAACTTCTAATAACATTAGATTTTAATGAATTAACACTTATATTCATTATTTCATATCAATTCTATTTTCCATTCAATTGATTCACAATTCAATTCATTTATTCAATTCAATTCATTTGGTAATTCATTTAACCATCTTAAGTTGAATTCCATTTACATAACTTAAGTTCACACTTCTTTTAATCCACTTGATTATTTACTTCGATACCAATATCAATTCCATTCAATATCACTTAAGTTATACTTCATTTAAACATCACTTAGTTTTACATAACTTAAATTCCCACTTGTAAATAAATTCAGATTCCAATTCTAAAGTAAATTTTCATTTAACTTTAAATTCATTTTTATTTACAACTCATATTCATATAATTTCACTTTTATATATAAGTTTATTCACAATTGTAATTCACTTTAATTATAACTCAATTCTTATAATTCTTTTGCTTATACAAGTATTCTTTAATTTAGATTATTCAAACAACCTAACAATCAACTTATATACACTTTAATAATTTTGAAAAATTATTCCTTTATATATGAAATATAATCAAGGCAAAATTATTTCATTTACCCAATTTAAAACAATATTATGTCGAATTGTTCTATTCAAGTGTTTAGAAACCCCTTCGGCTCAGTTTCGAGGCTGTGCTGACGAAGGTTCATATGCCACTCAATAAACCAATCATCACAATATAAAACAAATTTTATATTCACTAACAAATACGCACTCATAGCTATTATTACACTCAAACTCATTCTAGAGTACTGCTGACTCTATCTCTAATGAATTATACCCAACAGAACCATGGTTGTCGCTTAACCATCAGCTCTGATACCAAATGTAACGTCACGGATTTTCGTTGCCGAAAACCCGAAATGTTATGGGTTTTTAAAAAGAAAAGAAAAGAAAGAAGAGAGAAAAAGAAGAAAGAAAAAGAAAAATAGAGGGAAAAGAAGATAGAAAAGAGAACAGAAAATTTTGAAATAGAAGAAAATAGAATATAGAGGAAAAAGAAAAACAGAAGAAAATAGGACGGGACAGAAAAGAACAGAAAGAACAAACACAGAATCTCACAATTCGCAGCGGAACAACATATAATAATAAATGAAAAATCTTTAAACAAAGAACTATATCAGTTATTACATTTTATACATTACATTACATCATATCATCAGAGTGTACAACAACATCATACAACAACAAACAATGCAGCGGAAAAAGAAATATTATATAAACTAATAATACGCCATGCCATCCAGCTTGCCTCCAGCAACTCCAGAATATCCAGAATATCCTGATAAACCTAACTCAAACTGCCCGTGTGGAAAATTGGTGGGCACCCAGAGTTTAGGAAGGAAAACAATAAACTCCGAGTCAGTCATGTGACTGGTGTGAGAACTCAAAACAGTTTATTTACTTTAAAAATCAAAATCGAAGAATATTTTTAGATCAATTCGCAATGCTTTTTAAAAAATGAGACTACCATAAGGCCTCCCGCACACACACACATGCAAACGCAGAATCGGAGGAGATTTCTCCTTATGATAGTCAAAGATGCTTGATACGCATTTAAAATAACATTTGATATTATTACTAGTGCATAATGTATAACAAATCCTTTCGAAAGTAGAATATAAATCTTAGCCAACATACGACCATTATCGTATGCCTACTATAGCTAACTATGTTCAATAGCAGGTTACCGCCACATTCCATAGCAGGTTATACAACTAAAACCGTACAAGTTTCGTATTGTTTCTTTGGATTTCCAACAAATGGTCAGGCCAAGGAACTTCCTATTGCCACATGAGAATGCCTCTGGAAAGACATCCCCGAGAACCAAACCGGATCTCTGCCAACACAAGGTCGGGTTACCCCTAACTGGGTAACAACTGACCGAATATGCCATCCCCCGGTCCTTTGGGACCTTTATCACCGAGCGCTCGATATCCAACATCACACCATAATAAATAGAGTGTTTTCAACATGAGTAAGTATCTGGGCTCCATACCATGATACCACCCCTTTCCAGAAGGAAATGCACATACCCTAAGGGGAGCTACAGCAACCCCTAATAACCTTGCCGCATCTTTCCTGTTTTGACCATTTCCGGGATGTGAGGCTCGACGAAGTCACGTCCACAAAAACACACTTTGTACAAAAAGCCATGCTTTGGGTCAATAAATGATCAACACAATGATCACTAAGATAGACGATCAAATAAATGATCCTATCACAATAATCAACACAATGATCATTTCAGCATCACTCAGCATGTCACATTACCAAACTGGGAATATATCGCTGATAACTCCAACTATATAACCTTTGAGCACATACGTCTCAAAGAAGGGTGTTAAGCAAAGAATAAATTCTCCGCCACCAACAGAAATATATTTGAAAGAAATCGGCTTTATATCTCAAATTGTAATGTCAGGCATACAATCCATACAAGTCTGTTCCGGGCTCGAACAAAACCGAAGGCACTTCTTACGAAGCCCTTGAAATACGGGTATTCACAATCCCGATCGAATTTCCCATCACTTAAGGAATCTCTATACCAGGAGCTACCCAGTGCAGAGACAATCGATAGGTCATCCTATCGCTTTCACAAATACTCGGTCTTCAACACCGATCTTCAAATGCAATTCATAACGACGTATCACATATTCGGAATGGGTTATACGACCCCATGGTCCTTTCCCGGTTAACCCGAATAGTGAGCGCTTATTCAAAAATAAGTGTGCATTCAAATTCAAACAAATCACATCAATTACCCATTCAAATGGAAATATTGATAGTCGGTTATTGAACTATCAATGGATATGCATACATCACCAGATTCCAAATAATTTTCCAAATTATTTATTTTCCAAAATATCTTTACAAGATATATAATTTCAACACTTTAAAAATAAATCAACATTTATTTTCAACAAATTCCACTTTTCACATATAAATTCCATAATGAATTTATATTTCAAAATATTCATGCATATACGATTTCAATTATTCATTTTCAATTTATCTTCAAAAAGATAAATTCTCTATATTCACTTCACATTGGAAAACATTTCCATACTTATTAAATAAGTAATTCACAATCATTTATTTTCAACACTTAGAAAATATTCAATATACTTAAATCGAATTAAGTATATATTTCATTCTTTAAGGAAATCATTCACTTAACATATTTATTTGGGCCAAAACGAATGTTGCGTAAAACATCGTTACGACAACCCAAAATCACTAGTATAGGGATTCGAATTTAAAATAGATATATAAATCCCAATACTATTAAAAACATTTCCTTTCGGAAATCATTTACTATAACAACAGTGTTATAGTCTACCATTTCCTTTTATTTCTCGAAAACGTCTATTTCAACAATAAATGTTAAAATCTATGGTTTCGAATCTCAACACCTTTAAAACATCGTTAGATCGTTTTAATTCTGTTTAAAACATTCACATTCAATACATTTTCTTTAACATGTTATTCACTATTCAAAAACGTGAATATACTATGTTCACAAATTCCATTATTTCTATTCACTTTAACTTAAAGGATTATTCACTGTCTAAAACGTGAATATAACTCCATTTATAAGTTATAACAATTAACTTATCAAAATAAGTCGTTTGCGGATTTATAAAACAACGTTTATAAATTCCATTTCTATTTATTTATAAAAACTTCTTTTTTTATAAATTCCTTTATTAACCTATTCCCGTTTATAACTAAATTATAAACTAAACGTTCACATTATAAGTTAATTACTTATAAAACGATTATTTTACAAAATCGTTCTTTTTAAAGACTTTTCAATTTATAAACCTTATAACTTATAAGATTTATTTATTTAACCAAATCTATTCTTCAATTAACTCCACAAATTTATAATCTTACTATTTATAAATTTCATTTATAACTTCACAGTTTATAATTCTATAAATTTCATTCATTTATGAAATTCATTTTTACATCATTCAAACACTTATAAAAACTCGTTTTATAAGTCAATATTTCAATTTATAAATATCCATTTATAAATCTCTTAATATAAATCAAATTATATTATTCTTTTAAAAACATCTTTAAATTCCTTTATAATTTCATCATTTCGATTTATAAAAAAATCAAATTTTGTAAATCTTATATTCAAACTTTTAATAATAAACTCAAAAATCCAGTTTAAACTGTTTTATAAAATCATTGGTTCATATTTCTCAAAAAATCGACTTTTAATCGTATTTCTAAAAATCAGCTTTTTAACTATATTTCACAAAAACCATAATTTTTATAACTTTAAAAATTATAACGTTTATTTATTTATAATGGATCAATTCCAAAAATATAGTATATTTTCAAAAATCATTTTAAAGTCATTTTAAAATCCCAAAATCTGGGTCCAATGATGCTACACACCAAATAGTCAATCACGACAACAACGATATCACATATCAATATGATAATCAATCAAATATCTAAATATCTGAAACAAAATAAATACTGTTGAGGAATCCAGTTGGATCCCTCCAACCTGTTTTCCTGCATCCAAAAACATTAGCACAATACCAATTTCGCTCCAGTACGAAATTATCGCGGTACATGTTCTTAATAAATATTATCCGCTAAATAACGGCGTAATAGGGTCTCATCCGCTAAACAAAAAATGCGGGAAATCAACAACTGCAATATATACATATGCCAATATATATATATTGATATTATATATAATACCAATTTCACTGTTTATGAAATATTCGCGGTATATGTTTTTAATAAATAACATCCGCTTACTAACGGCGCATAATGTCTATTTTAACAATCAATAATTTACAGTCATCATTCAAACATGCATTCAAATATTTTAAATCTAACTATTTAAAATAAAATCGAAATCTATTCGATTGAGTGAGAAGTTCTCACCTTGGTTTTATTTTCCGTTTTAGCTTTTATTTCGAATAAAATTAAACGCGCGTTTAATTTTACCCGAAATTCTCACTAACTCCAAACGACTCCAAACCAACTCCATCGCGTAGTGCTCGTCCATACGATTCCAACGCAACTGGATTTGCATTTTTTCGACCTCGTATGAAAAAGTTATGCATTTTATAAGATCGTACACGATTTAAATAAACTAATATCAACATAAACTAACTAATTTATAACCTAAAGCAATCCAGGCCCTCAGATCTTGCTCCAACCTCATCACCACCGTGCATAGCTTCTTCCCCCTTGCGTTCCATCTCCAGGCCGTGCACGTTCAAGGCCGAACCCACTATGCAAAACTAGGGTTTGCATTTTCTCCTCGATCACACAACTACACTCCATCAAACTACCACCATCACTTAGCTCTCGACCTCCTCTACCCCTGGCCCCAAGGACCCCAAGCTCGGCCCTCCCTCTCTCATAGAAAAACGTGCGCAGGCCACCACTGTCGGCCCCACATATCTCGCTCCACGTTGCTCCGTTTCCGATCATCACCGTATGGAATCGAAGCTCTCTTCGTGTTCTTCGACTTTGTAGTTGAGCACTTTGGCTAATTCTTGATGGATTGAGAGAGATTGAGAGATGAGTGTTGAGCATTTCTGGCCATTGAATTAGAAAGTGGCGGCTACATGAATGAATTAGGGTTAGGGTTTATATTTTTATCAAATTTATGAAGATGGTGGTCTATTTATAGAGTTTCGCTCGACACTATTCACCCGGAAATTCCCAACTCCGATTTAGACGCCGTAACCAGCGTACCTAGGGTTTATCCCACGTTCCGGACACAATGGAACAGGTTTCGGAAGCTAATTCGGAAGTATGTGCGAGTTATGGCTGTAAACGCTCAATTTAAATTAAACCGATTTAAGTCGATTTCTAGGCGTTTTAATTTGTACCGGACAAACGGTAAATCCAAACGACTTGAAATTTGAAACCTTACAATAATATCACATTACGGATCCGATGAAACTGGTTTCGTCGAAATCCGAGACTTTTTGAAAAATGGCTATTTTGACTCGCCAAATTTAAATTAAAAACGATTCGATGTGTTTCGAGCTGCCACGCTCAAACGATAACTCCGATTGACACGAAAATTGAAATCCGATAATAACTAACTATTACGGATCCAATGGAACTGGTTTCGTTCAATTCTGAGACTGTTCAAAAATTGGCTATTTTACAGTCAATTATTAAATATTAAAATATTCAATTTTCACAAATTAACTTTTAATTCGATTTTAAAAGTTCTAAAATATTTCTATAACTCCAGTATGATTAAATAAAATTTTCCAAATTATTTTAAATCATTTTTAACTCAATTTTTAATTATTTCCATAATTTAATATATTAAATTATCGATTTAATTATTCAATTAAATCCAAAAATTCAAATAAAATTTATTCGACTTATAAATTCACTTATTAATATTTAAAATTAATTAAATATTCAAATTTTAATTTCTAAAAATTCTGGGTCGTTACAATATCCGTATCACCTGACCATAGGATAGAAAATTATATACAAACACCATTGATCTATATATAAATATTTGAAAATGATTTCTATGGTTTTGGAAAGAAATATATGGTTTTATATAAATATTGATTTTAATATTATATAAATGATTATTTTATATATAGTAAAATTTTTGATTTTAAGCTATATAGTGAATTTGATATATATGGAATTATCAATTCTTGTTCTGAAATGTTTGAATATTTAAAGCTTGAAAGTATTGAAATTGAAATGGTTTATTTTATGGTTAAAAATCTGTATTTGAAATCAATATAGTTTGAAATAGTTTATTGAGAAACTGAAATAAATTAAAATTGATGATTTGGGATTTGATTGAATTTGAATTTTGGAAATTGGGTTGATTTGAATCGATTTATGAAATTTGAGAAAGCCATTTTAATATATTAGGTATTTTAAATTATACTTAAAACTATTTATATATGTTACTTTATAAATTTATTTCATATAAACTATTTCAATATAAATTATCTTTAATATCAACTATATTAAATTATAATTATTTTTATATAAAATATTTTAAATTATAAACTTTTTTATTATATATACTATTATTTATATTTAAACAGTTAAGTGGGAAGTGTTATTGATTCCAAACATTATGTTTTCAAAATTTTGATTTCCAAAATTTTATGATAAACAAAATGTTTGATGAAAGAATGTTGTTTAAATTTGAACAAATTATCAAATTAAGTTTTGAAAATTATTTAATAAATAAGTGAAATTGAATTCTTTAATAAGTGAAATTGAGTTTCTTTAATAATTAAGTTTTGAAATTTGTTTAAATTAAATAAGTAAATAAGTGAAATTGAATTTCTTTAATAAGAAATAAAATGTGATTGATGGAAATTATTATGAGACTTGTAATTTAAATAATTTAATTTGACGAA
This sequence comes from Allium cepa, assembly GCA_030765085.1. Lineage (NCBI taxonomy): Eukaryota > Viridiplantae > Streptophyta > Magnoliopsida > Asparagales > Amaryllidaceae > Allium > Allium cepa. The sequence continues at coordinate 613,764,667 of CM060934.1, forward strand.
TTTAATCTAATTCAATTCATAAGTTTTGATATAATGTAGGAAAACTTAAGTGATTGATTTAATGAATTGGAAATTCAATTGAAATTATTTTGAAATGATAAATTTACTTAATTTAAATGTTTACTGAAAGAATCCATAAATGAATTTAAATTTTTTTGAATGTTAAATTAGCTTAATATGAATGATTATGGAATGAAACTTATATATGAATTTAAATCAATATTTGAATTGTTTTAAGTAAAAATTGTAGTTGAATTATATAGTTTTGAAATGGTAAATTTGGAAGTTTGAAACGTAAATTATAGAAATTGATATAGAAAGACAAATGAAATGTTGGCTTTAAAATTCTAAGTGAGATTGAAATTGATTTGTTTTTTTTTTGAAATTTATTAAACGACCAATCGGTGTAATAATTACGAAGTTATTAAAGAAACCGGAATCGGTTAGGGACATATCCACTGTCTAAACTGAATAGCACTTTAATAACTATACGCGGAGTGTGATCCAGAATGAAGTGGCTGGAATGATGTACGTTGATGATTGAAGAAAGAGAATGATACTGAATAGCCTTGACACTTGTGTCAAATTTGAAATGACTAAAACAGGAGTCGTGCCATACCAATTAGGTTAGCCACCTCTTAGCGAACACACTTCTTCGTAAACTATTCATTATTTGTTTTTGATTGGTGCGCACCCTTGAATTGGAAGTGTTGTTTCATGGTGTTGCGATCATTGCGGCGATGCGTTCTCACCAGTCTAGATCAGGCAAACGGTAGTTTCACTACCTTGGGTATTGCATCATGTGCCTTGTCATACTTGTATCCCTATATGCGACCACTATGATTTGTTTTGTGTTATACCTATTAAGTACTCCCTGATATCTCACCAGTTTACGATGAAGTTTACAGTGCTGTATAGACTATGATGCTTATATAAAGTGTGTTAAGGGAGATAATGATAACGCCTTAACACTATTTGATATTTTATATTACCGATAGGCATTATCTACTTAGCGTACATCTAACTGTTTAACGGATCCTTAGAGGACGGTTATCCCAAACATCCTTTGAGTTACTTGTATTTCAGTTGTTATTCACTTGAGTGGGATTTATTGATATAAGAATGTTAATCCCGACTCGAGTGTTTTGTGTTTTGCTTTACGCTCGGGTCAGACTGAGTGTACCAGTATTCGAGACTCGCCTTTGGAGTTGGAGCTTCGCTTGGAGATCTTGCTATCTATCCAGCTTTCAGATGTTCAGTTGATTCTAGTGATGTATTCTGATTCTTGTATTTGACTATTGTATTCGAGACTTCTGTTGTAACTTATTTAACTCTGTTATATATATAGTAGCTTCATGAACTACTATTCTTTTGTTTCCGCTGCATATTTTATATTACTCTGTGTCTTTGATTCTGTGATTATTTATTTACTGTATATGCTGAGTTTGCCAAAAATAAACTTACAATCTGGTATTTTGAGCAATTCAATTCCGGCATGTTTGGATGCGAATGGTTGAAAATATCGGGTCGTTACATTTGGTATCAGAGCTTTGGTAGCTCTAGGAAAAACTCAACATATAGGGTAAATGTATTTACAGAAACACTTTCATTCGAGTTTGAATCTCTTCCTTTTGACTCGATTCCTTTGAATTTTGAAACATTCCCTGCAGTTCCAAAATCCATTCGTGTCCCTCACTATTCGTTTTATTTTAATTCCGGGGCATCCCATAACTCCACTTCGAATGATCTTTATAATGAGTCAGCGTCTTGCCAATCTCAAATTAATTTATAAAAGTGGCGAAACTCCTTTACAATATACATCGACTTACCGGAGATTTCTGTATCCTCGATTTACGATGCTATCTATCTTTTGTTATGCCTGAATTCTATCTCTTGCGATCGAATGATGATTTGCCTTGGAATTCTGCATCGATCTTATTCTTGAAGTCACGGTCGACCGGTTAAGGCTCCCCGCGATTTATATAAACTTATCCATCTCCTTATTTTTTTATTTAATTATTTTATCTTTGTTTCAAATTTATATTCAAATCAAAATTCTCTTTGATTTGAGTCCATCAAATTTGAATCTCTATCCTTGCTTTGAAATCCATTCTTGTATCGTCAAGCGTGGAAGTGTATTTGTGATTAATATTAAAAATGTTTTATATATATATTGTGTTGTCTAAGTTGTTGATGTTGATTTGGGTTTTCGATCGATTCGTTTGATCAATGATATCGATAGGATTTCCAAAACACTTGAGCAGAGCAAACTGACACAATATTGTTTTCAAATTTGGTAAATAAAATAAATTTTGTGTGATTATATTATATATAAGTAAAATTTCTAAATCGTTAAATGAATGGGTCAATAAATGGTAATATTTGATTGTTTTGTAAACCATTGATTATTCCAATATGATGAATAAATGAAATTATAGAACATGGTTTAAAATTTTAATTATGAATTGAAATGGATTTAAATTAGAATTTAAGAATTTAATTTTTGGTGATTTCAAACTTTGATTTGAAAGTTTAAAGTGTATGGTATATAAAATATTTTCAAATAAAAACCGTTTCAAAGAATTTTAAATGTTTAAATCAGTGCTCTCCTCTTTTGTCACTAGAAAATAATTTCGGTGATGACGGCCGCATCATCGACATTCGTTTTCGAGTTTCGAAAGGAAGAGACCAATTCTTAGCTTTACTACAGTTTTGTTTTGGAATTAAATTGATTTAAATTTCTTAAGTATGATTTGATTTATATATATACGGGTATGTTATTCTAAATTTAATTTGATTTGATATATATAATTATCTCTAAATGGTTTGAAGTGAATCAGAAATCTAATTTCTTGAATTTATGTTAAATGATGATTTTAATTATAAATAAAGCTAAAATTTTGAATAAATATTTAAACTTGAATAATTGAGTTGGGAAAATTTACTTTTAGAATACTCAGTTACATTCCAATATAACTTACCTAAATCATTCAGAAGTTGAAAATGTAATTGAATAATTTACAATGTAGAATGATGATTAATAATTTTATAAATAAAAATTGAGTGGTTATAATAAGTGTTATACACTTGACTTTTAATTGTAAAATGTTAATAGAGATAAATATAATAATAAGTTGAATGAAGAGAAAATGGGACAAATTAAATAAAATTTTGTTTTGAAGAAATCTTTTGGTATCAAATATTAATAAATTGAAATTAAATCAACTTATTGAAATACCTTGAATTTTAAATCAAAAATTAAGTATTAATTAAGGTAAATTGAAATTTATATGGTTTGAACTAATTGTTTTGCTTTGTTTTCAATCTATTTTCTTTCTGGTTGTTTCTATTCTCCTACCTCCTTCCTTTTCGGGGACGAAAAGTTTTGAGTGGGGGAGAGTGTAACGACCTGTTAATTTTTAATAATTTTATTTGTTTTATTTATTTAATTAGTAGAATTTTGGTGAAATTTTAAATAATAAAAATTTGAAATAAAAATTTAATATTTGAAATGCGTATAATTAAACATAGCAAATTGTAAATTTTCATCTGAAAATATAAAAGTTTATTTTATCGCGTAATTCTATTTCAATTTATATCAGTTAATATTTGATGATAATAAAATATTTTCCAAACCTGAATATTTTTACATAGAAAAATTCTAAATCATCTTCTGACTGAGACGTCATTTTTCATTTTTCCAAATTCGGACTTCTTTAGCTCCGTCGATCTTATTTTTCTACGTTTTTGCTGCATTTTTCGCTAGTAGAAAATTCGAATTTTTATAATTCAATCGTACCACTAATATCTGTATACTGTTTTGATCGTCTCATCGTGCTGATCTCTATGGTATATTCAACTCTGTGTTTTGAAGTTCGGTTCACTGCGGAATCGATGAAACAATTTACCATATCGGTACCATTTCGAACTTTTTGAATTTATTTGTCTGTTTTAATCACCTTGTAATTTCAATGGTCATTAGCATTTAATTTTCTTGAATTCAACCTTCAATACCTTTGCTATTTTCCACGTTCTCAGTTTATTTCGATATTTCATTTTTCTACCGGTTCACTTATACCTAATCACGTTCGAACCACCTTTAGCCTTCTCAGTCTCCTTCTTCAAGCTTGCTCATATTCAACATTCCAAAGCTTCACATTTTCCCATTCATTTATGAATGCTCCGCAACACCGTCCCCAACCAAACTCACTCACGCATCCCTCCGACCATGACAAACAACTCGACTTCCTTTTTCCCTTGCTCGACCATCATTTCCTCTTGCCATGAGTAGCCTTAGGCCGAGACTCCCCGTGCTTCAGATCTGACAACCGCGAGCACAAACTCCAGCGAGCCGCAGGCGCCTTCCACCCCACCTCTTCACCCCTGTTCTTCGGCCCTTCCATTTCTCTGTACCACTCATGCGTGTTTCGCCTTGCACCACACAGCCGAGGCCGTTCACATCCTCATCTTCCGCTCGTCGATGCCTTATTTCTTTCCCCTCTGTCGACTACTGCTCCTTCTTTTAAGGTATAGCCATAATTCTAATATATATTTTGGGTAGTTGTATTAAATATATATATAGATATGTGTTATTTATACTAAGTCTTGCTGAAGCACCGTGTATTATATAAGTGATATATATACATATTTGTTATATAAATTTTCATGAGAGTTTTCCATGTTATCTTATTGAATATGGTCTGCATATTCCTATGTTCTCTACATGGCTTCATACCTATAAATTTTGTACGTACGGGTAATATGTTTTTTTTGCATAAGCTATATTATAAACTGGGTTTTACTTGTACGTTAGTTTTAATATGGGTTAGTTAAGAAATATAGGTCTGTATAATGTTTTTTTATAGAGGACAATATGCGTTGAGTGTCTGCATATATGCATATAACAATTGCAGTGATACATATGTTGTTCAAAGATTTTTACATATCTATACATATATATGAGTTTATACAAGTTGTATAAATAGAGCCAGTTTATATCGATTTTTATACATAATATATATGTATATTATAGCTGTTACCATATAAAAATATATATATAATGTACGTTTATTTAACTAGAAGGGTCTGCATATGTATAACTAAGCTATATTTATTTCATAATAGTGTATATATACTCTGTTTTTCAAGTTATCTGTACCTGTATTTATAAGCATATGTTTTATATTTATATTAAGTTTTATATACTGTCATTTTATATTCATATAGGTCCATAAGTTTATATTTTGTCATATGTCTGGGTACATATGGTTTTCATAAAAGCTTTGAGTGTATACTGTGTATATATATATATTGGGTTTGCATATAGCAGTATTTTGAATATCAGATGCAGTTGTATTCCAGTTTAGTTATGTAAGTTCACTTATACCAATTATCATTATCGATCCAGCCTGATTTGAATTCATCAATTTCAATCTATCAGCATGCCCATCGAACGTGTATCCATTTTTCCTTGTTTGGATTCATGCCTGGATTTCGTAACTCTACTTCATTGTCTATCTCTATAGCCACGAAAGGTGAGCAATCACTCACGATTAATGTTCTTTTATTTATTATATTTGATTTCAGTTGAAACGACAATTGAAATATGCTGCTTTTAGTTATTTACATTGTTATATATATGTTATTACCTGTATCTGTTCACCTATGACATCTGACACCATTATTTGTTATTTATATTGATGATAGTGCATGTTATATTATTATTATATATGTCATCACTCTGCAAGTTTCCTGTTAGTATAGAATTCCTATGAGTTGAAATGATATACACCCGAACGATTTGTAGAATAGAAGAAAATCGTTATGGGTTGAAATGATTAACCCAAGCGATTTTCATTTGAAATGAATTTGGGATTACGGGTTGAAATGATATATATACCCGTATATATTTAAATTATGGATTGAAATGACGAATATCGTATCACCTGACCATAGGATAGAAAATTATATATAGACACCGTTGGTCTATATATAAATATTTTGAAAATGATTTCCATGGTTTTGGAAAGAAGTATATGGTTTTATATAAATTTTGATTTTAATATTATATAAATGATTATTTTATGTATAGTAAAATTCTTTATTTTAAGCTATATAGTGAATTTGATATATATGGAATTATCAATTCTTGTTTTGAAATGTTTGAAAATTTAAAGCTTGAAAGTATTGAAATCGAAATGGTTTATTTTGTGGTTAAAAATCTGTATTTGAAATCGATATAGTTTGAAATAGTTTATTGAGAAACTGAAATACATTAAAATTGATGATTTGAGATTTGATTGAATTTGAATTTTGGAAATTGAGTTGATTTGAATCGATTTATGGAATTTGAGAGAGCTATTTTATTATCTAAGGTATTTTAAATTATATTTAAAACTATTTATTTATGTTACTTTATAAATTTATGTGACGCCCCACCTCTATGCTCACAATAACAAAGAGTATTAAAAGAAATACTGTCTGTTATTACGAAGAATAAGGCTGGACAGGAGCAGTCATCCGTAGTTAGGCCTTACACCAGTATTGGTTATCGCGATAGGAGTGGTATATATAATTTTTATTTTTCATCTCTTATTTATTTACTCCCATCGACATACCCAATTCCAGTATAAAACGAACTACGATGGTTCGTAATAGTTTAGGACAATAAATATAATAATAACATAGATAATATAAATGCAGAACATAGATAAAACAAAAAGTCTCATACATATAATAACTGATGTCAGTTACAATACATGTGATACAGTACATATGATACAACTAAAACTGTCGACTCTGAAAGTTACATATACATGTACATTATCGTATATAATATACAAGAATACATATCTTTCTATACTATGACAACGACTACTCCAAAAGGTATGGAAAGACTTCATAGCTCTAGCAGCATTCCAAAGCAGGATATCTACAACCTGTAATAACTCGGTCTGACCCGAGTATTAAATTCAAAAGAAAATAATACACGAGTCAGTCTAATTCAAACTCAGTTATTAATGCACAGAAGTAATAATAATTAAATAACAATTAGACGACAGTCAAAATAAATTCACTTATCCAATCCTTAATATAAGGAAATTGGATAACGGTAAATATAGCATGTAACAGTGTTAAACAACAAACCAATAAATTTAATTTTTATCAATGAAGATAAATAAAAGGGTTATCAGTGAAGATAATTTAAAAAATAACAGAATTGCCTAAACGACAATTACGTCAATATCTAATTATTAAATAAATAATTAGAAACTCATAATCTAATTATCAAAAAGATAATTAGAAGTCAACCAAATCATCAAATTAAACCAAATCAAAATACGATTCAAAATATATTGAATTTGACACACAAAATAATTCAAACAATTGAACTATCAATTAAAACTTCAAATCCGATAGGGCTGCAGTGCATGCTTGCATGCACTGCCTCGCCACTACAGTGATGAAGGTCAATTCGAGTAGGGCTGCAGTACACGCTCGCGTGCACTGCCTCGCCATTACAGCATATGGAATACGCAAAAGATCAATAAATCAAAACAAAATAGAATATCATAAAAGCCATACCGTGTGGCTGCAGTACAAGCTTGCGTGCACTGCCTTGCCACTACAGTGATGATGTACCCAAAAGCTCAATGGAAATTCACAAACGAGCACAAGGTCAAACCCAAGGAAAAGTCAAGTTCAACTCAAATGTAATACGAATAAAATCACAACATGAGTACAAGGTCAAACCCGAGCGTTTAAGCTGGATTCAACTCAATGTACAAATCAATATACAAGTCACAATACGTGAACTTAACTTTGAATCAATATATAATGTGCACAGCCACTAGCACGAAAAAGTCAAATTCAAATGCAACTGTCTTGAGAGAACAAGTACATGAAACAACATCAATATGCACAGATGCACATCATGGCACATGAACCCAATACGGTGCAAACAACTAAAATCAGGTGTACTATAGCCACCACAAGACACAAGGGCAACCTGCAACAAAACTGCAGCCACCACAAGGTCACAAGGTCAAGACTGCAAAAAAAAACTCAGATGCAACAATCAAAACAAATGCAGCAGTGGATAAGGCTGCACAGTGAACATAAACCAAGTAAATGGTAACCAGCGAAGCAGTGAAACAACAATGGTGAAACACATGATGAAGTCAGTGCCAACAGTAAATGGCAACAACTCAATCAATATGATATGCAATGCACAACATACATGAGGTTCAAGTTCAAAACTAACAGTGGTGTAGTAGACCACATGAAACCAAACAAATATGCATATACAACTTCAACAAGAACAATGCACATAGGAGTGCAAGAGCAATTAAAACCAGAGATACTGCAAGCACATCCTTAATGATGAAGTGGCTCAACTACATCTAAATGCATCAAGCAACCAAGAACAGTCAACTTGAGAAAGGAACTCAAGCCTGGTAACATGATACTGCAACTACACATGAGAATCAAATTGAAGACAAAATGAAATTTCAGGCCAATACAGAAACTATAACACGGACATACATATTTGCATACTCAAGTGGTACGAGACCTGCAACTGTGAAACTGGCCAATACAAGAAATGCAGGACAAACAGCACCAAAGAGCAATGACTAATACAATAGACAATGCTAGTTGGACCAAGTATATTGGTATCAGAAAATAAATGCAGTGTATAACAAAGTCGAGACCGCAAGTAGTCAAATGCCCAAGGATGTCGAAGTCACAAAAGAAATCTACAGCAACAACTTCAACCTGGAAAGCCCAAAATCATCTCATAAACAACAACACAAGTCCAATATCATTGCAACGGTGGAGGCCGAAGGCTTGGAATTGCATAAATATCAAGTGACCGAAGTCACACATTATCACAAGCCGAAGAAAATGGCAAAGGCCAGCAACATTGAAATGGGTCGAGCAAGTGTAATAAATAGAATACATTTTTTTTTTCCGAAACAAAATATTTGAATTCAAACAACTGCAGTTCAAGAAAAATCACCTGCAGTACAACATGGCAGCCAACAGAGTGTTCAAGGCCGAAATAACCCCATAATCGAAGCCAACAACTACTTGATACCAATAAAGTCTAATAGCAGTTTCGAACAAAATAAAGGAGATTTCAAAGCATTTAATAGTTGAAATAAAGGCCGTAGCCATCAGAAAATTCACGAAACCAAATGCCATAAATCAAAACCGTAACATGCAAGGGAATCAACCAAGTCAGCATATTCAACAATCCAAGTAAACAAAATTTGAACAAGACAGAAATCAACGAGATTTGAACTAGATGTGAGTAATTTAAAATCACTCACCTTAGCATCGGCGAACACGACAATTGATCGGCAAGCACCAAGTCGAATCGAGCAACGAGCGATCGAAGTCGGCGCCTCAAATTCCCAGAAACCCTAATTGATTCGAACGATGGAAAAAATCGAGCCGCCGTTTCTTTTTCCTTTTTTTTCGTTCGTATGTTTTTTTTTTGTTTTTTTAGGGTTTTGAATGAATGAAGGGGGACCGGTACATATTTGAGACAATTATCACAGCACCAATTAAAACATGGCTCAAGATTATCTATAAAGCCCATACCCTTTTAACAAATTTTCAAAAGAATTTCAACCCGTTTAAAAATTCCAATATCAATTTGTTAGCAATTTTTAATCGTCTAATGACGATAACTAACTAGTGTAAAACTCCGGGTTGTTACAGACTCCCCTCCTTATAAAAATTGCGTCCCCGCAATTTTCATAATAAAAGGCGTCAGTAAAAATTATTTTTCTTGCATAAACTGGTTAAGCTAGAAAAATAAAGGTCAAGAACACCAATGCCAAAGAAATCTTTTAATTTCATAGAAGGAATATACAAATTTTCAACAAAAATCTAATTATCAATAGATAATTCAGAAAACAGCAAAACTGAATAAATATGATTATCAGCAATATTCAATTATCAATTAGATAATTAGAATACAGAAACCACAAAACAGTAATATCTAATTATCAAAAACGATATTCAAATCTCAAATCAACAAATATTTTATTATCAAAAACGATAATCAAATCTCAAATTAACAAATATTCAATTATCAAAAACGATAATCAAATCTCAAATCAACAAATATTCAATTATCAAACACGATAATCAAATCTCAAATCAACAATTATCTAATTATCAAAAACGATAATCAAATCTCAAATCAACAAATATTCAATTATCAAAAATGATAATCAATTCTCAAATCAACAAATATTCAATTATCAAAAACGATAATCAAATCTTAAATCAACAAATATTCAATTATCAAAAACGATAATCAATTCTAAAATCAACAAATATTCAATTATCAAAAACGATAATCAAATCTCTCAAAAACGATAATCAGAATCAACAAATATCTAATTATCAAAAACAATAATCAGAATCAACAAATATTTAATTATCAAAAACGATAATCAAATCTCAAATCAACAAATATTCAATTATCAAAAACGATAATCAATTCTAAAATCAACAAATATTCAATTATCAAAAACGATAATCAAATCTCAAATCAACAATTATCTAATTATCAAAAACGATAATCAAATCTCAAATCAACAAATATTCAATTATCAAAAACGATAATCAATTCTCAAATCAACAAATATTCAATTATCAAAAACGATAATCAAATCTCAAATCAACAAATATCTAATTATCAAAAACGATAATCAAATCTCAAATCAACAAATATTCAATTGTCAAAAACAATAATCAAATCTCAAATCAACAATTATCTAATTATCAAAAACGATAATCAAATCTCAAATCAACAAATATTTAATTATAAAAAACGATAATCAATTCTCAAATCAACAAATATTCAATTATCAAAAACGAAATTCAAATCTCAAATCAACAAATATCTAATTATCAAAAACGATAGTCAAATCTCAAAACAACAAATATTCAATTATCAAAAACGATAATCAAATCTCAAATCAATAATTATCTAATTATCAAAAACGATAATCAAATCTCAAATCAACAAATATTTAATTATCAAAAACGATAATCAAATCTCAAATCAACAAATATTCAATTATCAAAAACGATAATCAAATCTCAAATCAACAAATATTCAATTATCAAAAACGATAATCAATTCTCAAATCAACAAATATTCAATTATCAAAAACGATAATCAAATCTCTCAAAAACGATAATCAGAATCAACAAATATCTAATTATCAAAAACGATAATCATAATCGACAAATATCTAATTATCAAAAACGATAATCAGAATCAACAAATATCTAATTATCAAAAGAAAAACGATAATCAGAATCAACAAATATCTAATTATCAAAAACGATACTCAGAATCAACAAATATCTAATTATCAAAAACGATACTCAGAATCAACAAATATCTAATTATCAAAAACGATAGTCAGAATCAACAAATATCTAATTATCAAAAACGATAGTCAGAACCAATAAATATCTAATTATCAAAAATGATAATCAGAATCAACAAATATCTAATTATCAACAAAGATAATTAGAACTCATATCAACAAATATCCAATTACCTGTAGATAATTGGAACAACAAATATCTAGAAATCAATTAAGACAATCTAGAAAATCAACATAAAAGGTTGGATCGATCCCATCAGATGGCGAGTTTTAGCTACGCCGCACGTGCATCAACAAATGGCTGAAGCCTGCCAAGTACTATAAATTTTGGCGCCCATCAGATGAACCGAAGGTCCGCAGAGTGACCCAAAGGTCTAGTACTGGTATTTGACCCAAAGGTCCGCAGAGTGGCCCGAAAGCCCAACAAATGACCCGAAGGTCCAGCAGAGTGGCCCGAAAGCCCAACAAATAACCCGAAGGTCCATCAGAGTGGCACTAAAGCCAAATAAAATCATCAGATTCATCAAACATCAGATATTTCAATTAACGAGTCCGGAATTAATCGAAATAGCAAACGCACATGTCCCATACCACAAGTTTTACTAAATCGTTTAAATCTCTTCATCGTTTCCTTGAAAATGCAAAATTGTGTATTCCAAAAATAACATTTCACATTCTCAAATGGACAAGTCCGGAATTAAGCGAATCAGTAAAAGAAAGGGGTCATGGTCCTCGATTTTGCTGAAATGTTTAAATCGCTTCCTCATTCTTTTGAAAGCGCAAACTGCAAAACTTCTGAAAACAATTTCATTTATCTTATAAAAGTAATAATTTACATTCTCAAACGGACAAGTTCTGAATTAAGCGAATCAGTAAAAGAAAGGGGTCGTAGTCCTCGATTTTGCTGAAACGTTTAAATCGCTTCCTTATTCTTTTGAAACTGTAAACCGTAAAAATTTTGAAAATAATTTTTATTTTTGAAACAATTTTTAAAACACGTGATTAAAACAGCAACATCAGTAGCAACTTCAACAAGGAAATTGCACTTCTCAAAATACCGTAAAAACAGGCAACAAAATCAGCATTGCAAGATAACCGCTTGAAAATCCACTTTAAAATTTGACGGTTACTGAAGTCAAAGCGACAGAAAAAAAAATTAAACGTCAAAATCTCATCAAAATAATTTGCATCAAAATACAATACCAGTGAATTTTCATTCATTAAAAATGTCAACAAAACACCGTGCTTCAAAAATATAGCGCCGGTGTGGAAATCCCGTTATAAAAATAACTGCAACAAAATACGTTTGAAACCAAACACCGGTTCAACGTAAAATTAATGCAGTAACGTGCAACTTAAATTTGCACGTATACCAAAAAATGAACAAAGAAATCATTCAAATATATCTTCAATGAGATAATTCAAAACAGCAAAAACCTCAACAAAATCACATATCTGCAATCGCTTTGGATCCTCAAATCGGATTCGAAACTTTCAAAGAAAACAAATTAAACATAGCTATGTGAACAACAAATGAAATTTATTTCAATTTCATGTTTTGATTTTTTTTTCCAAAAAGGTTATCAGCTGTACTCAGCGAGACAGTCTCACTGTTTTCGCTGCGCACTCTGATAAACCGACACAAATTACTTAATCATCAAAACACAAATTCTCTTTTATTTTTAAATAAAGATATTTAAAAATTTCATCATAATTTCAAAACTTTAGTTTTGACTCAAAGCACAATAAAACATCGACAAATAGTTGTAACACATGTTCCATCTAAGTTATGTTTTATATTATGTCCATAAACCCCAAGCTCTGATACCAACTGTGACGCCCCACCTCTATGCTCACAATAACAAAGAGTATTAAAAGAAATACTGTCTTTTATTACGAAGAATAAGGCTGGATAGGAGCTGTCATCCGTAGTTAGGCCTTACACCAGTATTGGTTATCTCGATAGGAGTGGTATATATAATTTTTATTTTTCATCTCTTATTTATTTACTCCCATCGACATACCCAATTCCAGTATAAAACGAACTACGATGGTTCATAATAGTTTAGGACAATAAATATAATAATAACATAGATATTATAAATGAGGAACACAGATAAAATAAAAGGTCTCGTATATATAATAACTGATGTTAGTTACAATAGATGTGATACAGTACATATGATACAACTACATCTGTCGACTCTGGAAGTTACATATACATGTACATTATCGTATATAATATACAAGAATACATATCTTCCTATACTATGACAACGACTACTCCAAAAGGTATAAAAAGACTTCATAGCTCTAGCAGCAATCCAAAGAAGGATATCTACAACCTGTAATAACTCGGTCTGACCCGAGTATTAAATTCAAAAGAAAATAATACACGGGTCAGTCTAATTCAAACTCAGTTATTAATGCACAGAAGCAATAATATTTAAATAACAATTAGATGACAGTCAAAATAAATTCACCTATCCAATCCTTAATATAAGGAAATCGGATAATGGTAAATATAACACGTAACAGTGTTAAACAACAAATCAATAAGTTTAATTTTTATCAACGAAGATAAATAAAAGGGTTATCAGTGAAGATAATTTAGAAAGCAACAGAATTGCCTAAATGACAATTACGTCAATATCTAATTATTAAATAAATAAATAGAAACTCGTAATCTAATTATCAAAAAGATAATTAGATGTCAACCAAATCATCAAATTAAACCAAATCAAAATATGATTCAAAATATATTGAATTTGACACACGAAACAACTCAAACAATTGAACTATCAATTAAAACTTCAAATCCGATAGGGCTGCAGTGCACGCTTGCATGCACTACCTCGCCACTACAGTGATGAACGTCAATTCGAGTAGTGTTGCAGTACACGCTCGCATGCACTGCCTCGCCACTACAGCATATGGAATACGCAAAAGATCAATAAATCAAAACAAAATAGAATATCATAAAAGCCATACTATGTGGCTGCAGTACACGCTTGCGTGCACTGCCTTGCCACTACAGTGATGATGTACCCAAAAGCTCAATGGAAATTCACAAACGAGCACAAGGTCAAACCCAAGGAAAAGTCAGGTTCAACTCAAATGTAATACGAATAAAATCACAACACGAGTACAAGGTCAAACCCGAGCTTTTAAGCTGGATTCAACTCAATGTATAAATCAATATACAAGTCACAATACATGAACTAAAATTCGAATCAATATATAATGTGCACAGCCACTAGCACGAAACAGTCAAATTCAAATGCAACTGTCTTGAGAGAACAAGTACATGAAACAACATCAATATGCACAGATGCACATCATGGCACATGAACCCAATACGGTGCAAACAACTAAAATCAGGTGTACTATAGCCACCACAAGACACAAGGGCAACCTGCAACAAAACTGCAGCCACCACAAGGTCACAAGTGCAAGACTGGAACCAAAAACTCAGATGCAACAACCAAAACAAATGCAGCAGTGGATAAGGCTACACAGTGAACATAAACCAAGTAAATGGTAACCAGCGAAGCAGTGAAACAACAATGGTGCAACACATGATGAAGTCAGTGCCAACAGTAAATGGCAGCAACTCAATCGATATGATATGCAATGCACAATACACATGAGGTTCAAGTTCAAAACTAACAGTGGTGTAGTAGACCACATGAAACCAAAAAAATATGCATATACAACTACAACAAGAACAATGCACATAGGAGTGCAAGAGCAATTAAAACCAGAGATACAACAAACACAGCTTTAACGATGAAGTGGCTCAACTACATCTAAATGCGTCAAGCAACCAAGAACAGTCAACTTGAGAAAGGAACTCAAGCCTGGTAACATGATACTGCAACTACACATGAGAATCAAATTGAAGACAAAATGAAATTTAAGGCCAATACAAAAACTATAACACAGACATACATATCTGCATACTCAAGTGGTACGAGACGTGCAACTGTGAAACTGGCCAATACAAGAAATGCAGGACAAACAGCACCAAAGAGCAATGATTAATACAAGAGACAATTCTAGTTGGACCAAGTATATTGGTATCAGAAAATAAATGCAGTGTATAACAAATTCGAGACCGCAAGTAGTCAAATGCCCAAGGATGTCGAAGTCACAAAAGAAATCTACAGCAACAAGTTCAACCTGAAAAGCCCAAAATCATCTCATAAACAACAACACAAGTCCAATATCATTGCAACTGTGAAGTCCGAAGGCCTGGAATTACATAAAAATCAAGTGACCGAAGTCACACATTATCACAAGCCGAAGAAAAAGGCAAAGGCCAGCAACATTGAAATGAGTCGAGCAAGTGTAACAAATAGAATACATTTTTTTTTCCAAAACAAAATATTTGAATTCAAACAATTGCAGTTCAAGAAAAATCACCTGCAGTACAACATGGCAACCAACAGAGTGTTCAAGGCCGAAACAACCCCATAATCGAAGCCAACAACTACTTGATACCAATAAAGTCTAATAGCAGTTTCGAACAAAATAAAGGAGATTTCAAAGCATTTAATATTTGAAACAAGTTCGGCCGTAGCCATCAGAAAATTCACGAAACTAAATGCCATAAATCAAAACCGTGACAAGCAAGGGAATCAACCAAGTCAGCATATTCAACAATCCAAGTAAACAAAATTTGAACAAGACAGAAATCAACGAGATTCGAACTAGATGTGAGTAATTTAAAATCACTCACCTTAGCATCGACGAGCATGACAATTGATCGGCAAGCACCAAGTCGGATCGAGCAACGAGCGATCGAAGTCGGCGCCTCGAATTCCCAGAAACCCTAATTGATTCGAACGATGGAAAAAATCGAGCCGCCATTTCTTTTTTCTTTTTTTTTCGTTCGTATGTTTTATTTTATTTTTTTAGGGTTTTGAATGAACGAAGGGGGACCAGTACATACTTGAGACAATTATCACAGCACCAATTAAAATATGGCCCAAGATTATTTATAAATCCCATACCCTTTTAACAGATTTTCAAAAGAATTTCAACCCGTTTAAAAATTCCAATATCAATTTGTTAGCAATTTTTAATCGTCTAATGACGATAACTAACTAGTGTAAAACTCCGGGTTTTTACAATTTATTTCATATAAACTATTTTAATATAAATTATTTTTAATATAAACTATTTTAGATTATAACTATTTTTATATAAACTATTTTAAATTATAAACTATTTTATCATATATACTATTATTTATATTTAAACAGTTAAGTAGGAAGTGTTATTGATTCCAAACATTATGATTTCAAAATTTTGATTTCCAAAGTATTATGATTAACAAAGTGTTTGATGAAGGAATGTTGTTTAAATTTAAGCAAAATATTAAATTTAGTTTGAAAATTATTTAATAAATAAGTGAAATTGAATTCTTTAATAAGTGAAATTGAGTTTCTTTAATAATTAAGTTTTGATATTTGTTTAAATTAAATAAGTAAATAAGTGAAATTGAATTTCTTTAATAAGAAATAAAATGTGATTGATGGAAGTTATTATGAGACTTGTAATTTAAAGAATTTAATTTGAGGAATTTAATTTAATTCAATTTATAAGTTTTGATATAATGTAGTTAAACTTAAGTGATTGATTTAATGAATTGGAAATTCAATTGAAGTTATTTTGAAATGATAAATTTACTTAATTTAAATGATTACTGAATGAATGCATAAATGAATTTAAATTGTTTTGAATGTTAAATTAACTTAATTTAAATGGTTATGGAATGAAACTTATATATGAGTTTAAATCAATATTTGAATTGTTTTAAATAAAAATTGAAGTTGAATTGTAGAGTTTTGAAATGGTAATATTGGAAGTTTGAAACGTAAATTATGGAAATTGATATAGAAAGACAAATGAAATGTTGGCTTTAAAATTCTAAGTGAGATTGAAATTGATTTGGTTTTTTTTGAAATTTATTAAACGACTAATCGGTGTAATAATTACGAAGTTATTAAAGAAACTGGAATCGGTTTGGGACATACTCACTGTCTAAACTGAATACCACTTTAATAACTATACGCGGAGTGTGATCCAGAATGAAGTGGTTGGAATGATGTACGTTGATGATTGAAGAAAGAGGACGATAATAAATAGCCTTGACACTTGTGTCAGATTTAAAATGACTAAAACAGGAGCCGTGCCGGGCCAATGAGGTTAGCCACCTCTTAGCGAGCACACTTCTTCGTAAACTACTCATTACTTGTTTTTGATTGGTGCGCACCATTGAATTGGGAGTGCTGTTTTGCGGTGTTGCGATCGTTGTGGAGATGCGTTCTCACCAGTCCGGATCAGGAAAACGGTAGTTTCACTACCTTGGGTATTGCCTCATGTGCCTTGTCATACTTGTATCCCTATACGCGACCACTACGATTTGTTTTGTGTTTTACCTATGGAGTACTTCCTGATATCCCACCAGTTTACGGTGGAGTTTACAGTACTGTATAGACTATGATGCTTATATAAAATGTGTTAAGGGGGATAATGGTAATGCCTTAACACTATTTTGATATTTTATATTACCGATAGGCATTATCTACTTGGCGTACATCTAAATGTTTAACGGATCCTTAGAAGATGATTATCCCAAACATCCTTTGAGTTACTTGTATTTCAGTTGTTATTTCACTTGAGTTGGATTTATTGATATAAGAATGTTAATCCTGACTCGAGTGTTTTGTGTTTTGCTTTACGCTCGGGTCAGACTGAGTGTACAGTATTCGAGACTCCCCTTTGGAGTTGGAGCTTCGCTTGGAGATCCAGCTATCTATCCAGCTTTCAGATGTTCAGTTGATTCTAGTGATGTATTCTGATTCTTTTATTTGACTATTGTATTCGAGACTTCTGTAACTTATTTAACTCTGTTATATATATAGTAGCTTCACGAACTACTATTCTTTTTTTTCCGCTGCATATTTTATATTACTTCGTGTCTGTGATTCTGTGATTATTTATTTACTGCATATGCCGAGTTTTTCCAAAAATAAACTTACAATCTGGTATTTTGAGCAATGCAATTCCGGCATATTTGGATGTGAATGGTTGAAAATATCAGGTTGTTACAGCAATCATGCAAGCAAATAACTACCTAATGGGCAAACTAACCCACAAACTAAGTAAAATAGAAACTTATTAGAAGAGAGCTTGTGATGGGAAACTTTTATCATCTCCTCAAGCTGCATCGCACTCCTATTCAAAAAATTTCCTTGTCGTACTTGAACCAGCTTCATTTTCTTATTTTTATGCTATCACATTAAGTACTAAGATGTGAATACACCTACAGAGTATATTAGACTCTGTCCCTACGTTCACCATATAAGCTGACTAATATCTACCATAACCGCTAAATTTTCCACATACGTTCGCAGATGTGATAAACATAAATGTGTGAATACTCACCAATTTTTCAAGAAGCCGACTCAACATGTTGACTTTCCCACTACCTATAAAATTGGAAAAGGCCTAACAACTTACAGTGCTAGCTTTTCCACATAACATATCCCAATGGCGAGCCCTTCACCTAGCTAGCTACCCACCATGAACAATTTATGCATGCCTATGTTATACGGTTTCCATTCCCTAAAGTATCTCTGAAGTGTCTCTAATCATATAATGTCCAAGTATAGCTTAGATTAAATAGAGTGCACTACTGTCAAATAACTTTTGCAACATACTTTGCCACTTTCTTCTTCGTCCTCAACCAATAGAAAATCCTCTTTATATCCTATGACATACCACACTAAATGTAACGACCCGCAAATTTATCAATTTGATAAATTATATTTATTTTTAAATATTTAAACATAAGATTTTTTAACATAAAATATGATGTTTTAAAACAATAAATAATAATTGTATAAGTATTTACAAAAATATATACTTTGAAAAAATAGCGATAAAATGATTGAAAGCCATTTTATCGATAAACAGCTCTAAAATCGTAAAACTCACACACGGAGCTGGACATATACACTTATTTTTAATTTTGAACTAGAATACGAATAAAATAATTTATTTTATTTCTGAAAAAAATAAAATTATTGATGACATCATTAGTGATGCTCTTATATTTAATAATTGATTTATGAATTTATTAAAGATTCAACGATTTAATAATTATTATAAATATTTAGTTAATTATTTATAAGTGATAGTAATAAATTTAGATAGTTATAAAGTGATAATAAATTATTTACAATAATTTTATAAAGATATATAAGTTGAAATGAAAAATATAAAAAAATTGATATCGCTCAATCAGTACAATAGCGATTTTAGTAAATAATCGTTTATATTGATTTACATGATTTTATAATTTAAATGAGATCATTTTTATTAATTTAAAATGATTATATATTTATTTTCAATTTTTTTACATATATATTTAATTTAAATTATAAGTAAAGATGTGACCGGTAATCGGTTTCCCAATTTTCAACAGTTTAACCAATATAAGTTGTCTGAAAGTTGTTGCAGCGTTGTTTATATGTCGTGTGCACATATATAACATAGTAATGCACACCCTAACACATACATACATACATAATACGTTTATACATTTATATATGCATAAAGTTAAAAATATCTTAGATATTTTCCATTTACTTACTTTTTAAGTATCCAAAAGTTAAATGAACATGCTAGGAGATGAATAAAGTGGTGGAGGCATGTGGAAAGGAGGGGCTACCAGAATGATGGGATGGAGGTGTGGGAAAGGCGTAGAAATGTAATTACACATTTAGATATTTTTACACAAATTTTTTCCTATGAATACCCACCTACATTCACACATTCATTCACAGCATTCTCTTCTTCCTCTTTCTTCTTAAAGCTCAAAGAGCTCTTCTTTAATGGCTTCTACCTTAGGAAAATTATGAAGAAATAATATCAACGAGAATATATATATATATATATGTGTGTGTGTGTGTGTGCGTGTGTTTGTTTGTGTTATCATCACCTCAAAACCAAGTGCAAACACCTCCCAATCCTCTCTACTATATAAGTCACCCCTATATCCCAAGCTAATGTCGAACACCACTCATCCAAGGTCAACGCCAAGAGCACCAAAGGGGAAGGAAGTAAGTTGGGGAGCTCCGGAGCAAGGAAAAGAGGAGGAAGTGCTGCCGAAATCGATTTGGGATGCTACGAAAAAGTTTAGTGGAGTGGATAAAAATAGTGAGTACTCAATATTTATTAATTAATATATAATCTCCATACCTATTTTTAAGTGTGATAATATGACCATTTAATATCTTAGTGATTTGCGTGAATGTTTGATAACTTGGTTGATTATATAAATGTTGATGCGGTTGATAACTTAGTTTTGATAAATTATGAGAAATCATAATAAAAATGGTTAATTAAAAGAAAATGAATTCATATAATATATGTATGGAGTTTACTGAGTCTCTTAATGGTTTGAAGAATATAAGAAGGTTGAAAATAAATATTATAGTAATATGATATTATGAAATGATTTAAAAGTGAAAAAAAGATTTAATATGAAAATATTGGTTTAAATGTTTGAAAATGGTTTATAGATGTTTTATAATCATTAAGATTCAATTTGGAGAAATTTTGACAAATAATGAATTTGGTGTCAAAAATAGGCGTGCCGCATAACAAAAGTTCGCGATTTCGCGCCGTAAAAGTCAAATGAGTATATAAAATGAAATATAGTCCAGAATTCTTTGAGATAAGAATTTTAACTATTATATCCATAATTTTCATACAAACAAAGAAAATTAAGATTTCGATAAGTAGATTTTGAAATATGAGTGAAAAAAGTTTTTGAAAAAATCATGGTTTCGCACGAAAAGCTTGATCAATCAAGTTAATGGATCGGTACTGATCCATCCCCATGAAATGGTATCGATCCGTAGAATCTATCCAAAATAGTTCCAACTCCCTCCTGTCACTAATCTTGATGCCAGAATCCCATTTCAAGTCCCATGTATCAATCGCCCAATGTTTACTATCGAATGGTTCAAGAGCTCGAAACCAACAAGCTTACTCTTCCAGTGATTCTTCCCATTGGCAAAGAAAAAAGCTCATGGCTATACAAAACAAATTTGGAATCATAAAGCTAACGATATATTGTTCCATTCCAAGATGGCTAGAGAGATCCATGAGAAGATCTTCTAGATCGGTATCGATCCATAAGCATGGAATGGTACCGATCAATGGCTGCCCGCTGACATGGCCATGTTTCTTCTTGAGTAACGGGCAGGAGAATATGGAGGAGGACGTGCTGGAGCTTTTTTCAACAATTACGGTTATAAATAGCCATTGTAGGGAGTCATTTTGATGATCTTGGAACCTCTAGCAATGTTTACACATTTCTAGTAATTGCCTCTCATGTGGTACAGAATCATAAGAACAACACTTGTAAAACAGCTATATCATCAATAAAAATCTCAGTGGACATAGGCAACGATTGGCCGAACCACTATAAACGTGTGTTGTTCGGTTTTTTTCTTAATTTTAATTTACATTTTTTCAATTTCATTATCTATATAATCTTTTGGGGGTTGGTGTCACATTTTGGTGCTTTCACTAAGAACCGATTTTCAGTTTGTTTGGATCCATCATCTATTATTGGATTGCCTAAATCCAAGTGATAGATCCAATTTTCTTCGTTTTTGGAATTTTTAACTACTATCGAAGATGACTGGGCCATATAACTCACGTGCTTCTCCTAGATATTTCCAAAGTTATGTTTTGGGTCTAATTCCGATAGTCGGTTATTTAACTATCGATTAACAAACATTCAATCAGGAATTTAATTCCACGGGAAAAACAACATTAGTTAAGCACCAAGCAACATTAAGACTTTTATTAATAAATCTTTTATTAATTTAATTCACTTTGTAATACTTGAATCAAAATTCTTTTACAAAGGTTTATATAAACCCACAATCGCTATTTCTCAATACTTGAAAAAATATCAATGTACTTCAATATACTAATTTCAATGGTATAAGTATATTCACCAATTTTTGGGAAGTTTCCCCTTTTTATTCAATTCAAAAACCATTTACAAACCTTATTATATTCCACAAACCATTTATAAACACCTTTTATAAATTTATAAACCATTTCCAAAATTCCTTTTATAAATATCGAAAACCATTTATAAAACTCCCTTTATCTTTTTAACAAATCTTCCCTTTTCGGTTTCCAAAATATATTATAATATTCCTCTTATAAAAACCCCATCTATTTATAAAAATCCGTTTATAAATCTCGAAAACAATTATAATTAAATTCCAGTCGCTTACCTTTAAACACTACTATATACTAATAATGTCATGAATAAATAACTACTAAACTAAGACATAATAAATTAATAATTTTCAAAACATTTTAAACAAATAATAATAATTTTCTTCAACATTATTATAAATAATAATTTTCTTCAACATTATTATAAATAATAATAATAAATTTCGAAAACTTTACTGGTAAATAATATAAAACTAATTTCAACCCAAATTAATATTTTTAAATAATTAACCTTTCAAAACATTCAAAATATTGATAAACAACTATTAAACAATATTAATATTAATAAACAGCGCTTAAAATATAAATATATTTCCTTGATAAAAATCCATACTTAATTCATCATAATCGTTTCCATATTTATAGACCCTGTTTATAGATCTCTTGCATTTAATAGAACTTTCTTTTATAAAAATTTCTTTATTTATGAACCCATTTATACCTTTATTCCTTTATAAATCCTGCTTATTTATAAAACCCCCTCCACTACATAATTTCAACCGTTATAACCTTGCTTCAATAGGTATAAATTTCCTTCAATTTATAAAATATTGTTTAACAATCCAAATTTACCCTCATCTTAAATTCTAAAGTAGAATCGACTATTTTACAAAATATCAGTCCTTATTTTATAATAAATCCATCGTTCGATTTATTTCTCCAATCTATTAAATGATAGCAGTTTCCTTTTAATTTATAAAACATTGTTTATAAATCTATCCCTTTATAAATAAAATACGATTTTACAAATCATAATTTTATTTGTAAAATGTCACTTTATACATTATCACCTTTATAAATTTCCATATTTATAAATAAAATCTAAATACTTGTATATTCTATATACACATTGCTTTATAAACAACGACTAATAGTTATTTCTATATTCTTTTTAAAACTGTAATCCTTTATTTTAAAACATAAACTTATTTCCAAGATTCTAAAATTCTTTGTTCATAGTTCAAAATCTCTATTTAAATTATTTTATAAAACCATAAATTTATATCTCTAAAAATCATACTTTTTCACTGTAAAAATTATTAAACATATATAATTTCCAAATCATTTGAAATTTCTTTTCAAATCAAATTATTAGATTATAGTATTTTTAAATTACCAAAATTAGGCCCAGTGCTACTAAAGCACTAATTAAGCAAAATCATGTTCATGTCATCCAATATAACATCCAACATATTATGTATCACAATATATATGACAATAAAATAACCTGTGAGAGTTGGATCCCTCCAACCTATCCCCCTGCCTCAAATACAACATATAATCATAAAAATATAAAGCAACCGCTTCGTGGTGGGATTCGTAAACAAAGGGTCGTCCACTCTTACATAGGAACGTAAGAGTCTCATCCACTCCAATAGGCAGGAATATATCCAAACCAATAATATAATTTAGTATATTATCCAATAATCAATAACGATCAGAAATAAATATCCAAACATCCAATAAATAATATTTATTGACCATATAAATTTTATGATTAGCCAAAAAGGTGAGATTAACTCGCATTGATTTTTGTTTCGTCGAAAGTCTCATTTTGAATTAAAATTGAACAAACGTTCAATTTTAACCCAAATTTTTGTCAGCTCCGAATCTGTACAATCCAACTCCATAGCATAGCCTTCATCGGTACGATTGCAATGCGACTCGTCGCATTCAATTTGGACCTCGTACGAGAAAGCTATTAAATTTATTAGCTATTGAATTTTAAATTCTAAATTAAATAAATTAAATATGTAATTAAACTTAATTTGATTTCATAATCCTTCCCTCCCAACGTTAACATTACCAAGCTAAGAAACCCAATCAGGCGACTTTCAACTCCAGATCGCGCCTCCTTGGGGACCACCGGCCACGATCCATCGACACCACGACGTGCACCTCGGCTAACTCCACCATTGTCAGCAATCATACTGCCTTCGCCGCCGCCATCGTCACATAGTTCTAGAAAAAACTACCGACCTTCATGGCTAGATTCTGGTGAATTCAAGTAATTTCGCCTCAATCTAACCATTGGATACGTAGAAAAGATCGAGCTCTCCATTTTTCCTTTTGGTGTCGTTCGATTTCTTTGAGTGGATTAAAATATATCAAGGGAAGAAGATTGGAGATTTTCAACCATTGAAATTTAAAGGAAGGCGGCTGAAAACCTTAGGGCTTTGGATTGCAAAAATATAAAGTTTCAAGTCCTTATATAGAAAACTTCATGGCACTATTCATCCATAAAAATTTTGAACTCCAAACGAAGCGTGCCACCTAGCATTCTATATGTTATACCCCAATTTCGAACACAATGGAATATATATCGAAAGCTAATTCCATCATATTCAAAAGATAGCTTGTAAAAATAAAATTGTTTTATTTAAAATTTCTTCAATTAATTTCTACATGTTTCAAACTCGCACGATCAAAAGATGCGCCCAATCGCTGCAAAATTCGACGACATATAATAACCCACTATTACGGATCCAATTGAAACTGGTTTCTATGAAATCCAAGACAGTACCTCGGAAGGCTATTTTTACACGTTATTTAAAATGAATAATTTCCAAAATTAGTTAAATCGCCTTTAAGTCCAAATTTAAAAGTTCGCTATTTTCCTTCTTATTTGAATAGAATTCAAATCAACTTTTGAAATCATTTTCATTCATATTAAATTCAAGATTCAATTATTTAATCAATTTCAATATTAAATTCAACAATTTAATTATCAAATAAATCATTATATTTTAAGATCCAAGTTATTAAATTTATAATACTAACCTTTTCAATATTCAAACTCAATCAAATATTCCAAATTTAATTGGCAAAAATTTTAGGTCGTTATACTCCCTGTAAGTTTTATTTTCGTTTTTTCATATAAACCGAGGTTCAAAGTTTCTGTGATCGATGATCTACTTTCGTTCTTTGCAGATATAACATGTAGGCCTGCTAATGCAGCTTTGGCAGAGACGATCAGACAACTCCATGCAATCCTAGAGGAAGAGAAAGAGGCCAAGGCACTACTCGACGATGAGATTCTACGGTCTTATAACTTGTTGGAATTTGATCATAGTGTTGGTGCTATTCCTGAAGCTTTTGATAGCGATGAGGACGGTTCCTCGTCGTTAGACCATTCTTTATGCCCCCAGTCCACAGTCCAGTAGTCGAGACTGGCAATGTGCAAGAGCACATCGAAGAAGGTGAAATCAGAGGTGGTGATGAAGGAGAAAGAGTAGGCCATGCGGGTACTTACATAGGTCATGATCCATCTGATGTTGAAGACGGCGAAGACCAGCAACCTCTCAGAAAAAGAAGCCTTAAGATTAAAATTAGGAAAAGAAAGACTTTGATCCCGCCTCTACAAGTCACATGCTGCATTTGAAATTCCTGTACAGGTTTCGGAGGATCCTTTTTGCTGGTCTTGGGCCAATCCCAGATGTAATCAACTCCTTTGGCATCGCCAATATGAGTATTGGGGATGTTAGGTCCCCTTGTCATTTCCAAAAGGATGTGCCATCTACTAAAGCAGGGGAGATTACCCCTATTAGCAAAATTCCAAACCATGGTCTATCGGGGGGCACTAGGACACTTCCACGCATTTACGCATGCACCGCACTCTGTATAACTTATTTCATGATTTTGTCTTTTCAAAGCTGATTTATGTTCATTTAGTTTGCTAGTTCCATAGAACGACGTGGATTGTATGAGGATTTCAGGATCAGATAGGTTATCAGCTGGGCACAAACCAATTGTGCAAACTCACAAGCCAAGTCACGATTCCAATTCTAATCGTCATTCAAGCCCCAATCATAAAGGTAGAGAGAAAGACTACATGCCACACAATTCATCGTCCAAGCATTAATCTAGATCTAGGTCTTGTCATCCAGAGGTTTGGAACAACAATCTAGTCATTGCGATGACGTCCTTCGTAATGACCATCTCATGCTTCCCTCTTTACCAAGCAACCAATGTCGTCTCATACCTCTCAGTAGTCTCATCGTCCTTTGGAATCCACTACTTCTGATTCCTCTCAAAGTAGATTTGACAAAGCTCCTACTATAAAGCTGGTTGAACAGCCCGTCATTAAAAAAGAACAACTGATTGCTTCAACTCCTCATATTTTTGAATTACAATGTCACTTTTTGAAGATCAATTTCAAAGACTGCAATTTCGTTCAGAAATTGAAAGATATTCCTACATACATCAAGGACGAAAATGTTAGGTTAAAGGTTAACATTAATAAAAGAAGTTTATTATAGTTTTTAAGGTTTTGGGGAACTAATAATAGTATTATTTAAAGGTATTTTGAAAGACTAATATTTCAAAAGGATTTTGTTTAAATTTATTCGAGTTTGAGGTTATTCTTGGAATAAACAAGCCGATTCAGGAAACAAAGTATTTTTAATGTTAATTAGTTCAAGTGGCTCGAAAGTGACTAAAAATAGGCAAGTGACATGTTCAAATGGTAGGCACTTCTCTTGAGTATTACCTTCTTAGTAAAAAGGGATATATGATACTTCTTGGTGGGACCCAGTTCCTTGTATCATTTTGTTGTTACTCGATTTATACGAATATTTTCCATGGATTTTAAAGAAAATATTTTGTGAATTGGTTTTAAAAATGGTTTTGGTTTAATCTCGAAAAGTATGATTTGATATCCAAAAAGATACAAGTATATTATTATTTCAAATGATTTGAAATAAAATTCGGTGTTTAATTCTTAAGTTTTTTGTTAAATTATATCATAGACGCATGTATCCTATGCATTAACATAGTTGGTTGTGCATTTTATTATGATATGTTGTCTGTTAACTTTCAATTATTGAAATAAAATGGAATCTTTAGCGATTTTGGACATTCAAAAACTTTCGAATTAATATAGAAATAAAAGCTAAGTATTTTTGCAAAAAAAGTACAAACATTGAATTTTTATAACTCTTAATTTGAAAAGACAGAAGTTAAAATAAATTTAAATCTTTTAAGCAACCTAGTTAAATAGAACATTCGATGTTATTGGGCCACTTAACAAACATCTTTACTTTAGGGCTGTTTAAGGAAAGTAGACTTCACTCTTGAGTTTGGATACCAAAGTCCTATTCTACTCAGCTACTTACCTAACTCAATGTATAAAGAAGTCTAGAAGATTAACTCAATTATAAGATCTAAATTTATTTTGGGACTTCGTCGAAATTTTAGGTTGTAAAAATTTAAAAGAATTTTATTGTTTGTAGTCGTAGGATATAGTAGAGTATTATATGAGTAATGAACTTAAGTCTTGAAATGTTTTCAAATAAAATTTTGTTTTAATAATTTTTTTTATAAGTGAAGATAAATCTTCATAAAATGTTTATAAACTTAAGTAGGATTTTAAGAAATGTTTCATAAATGATTTTTGAGAAATAATTTATGTAAATGTGTATAAAAAAGTAATTGGCATCTTTAAGACACCAACGGAATAAAGCACGTATGTTGTAAGTAGATTATTTTTATTTGGATAACAGTTCTTAATCTAGATTCGAGCATAAGATTTCGAGGTGATTTACACCAGTCCGAGTTAGGATTCTTTTTACTAGATTATTGACGGCGAACATTTAATACTAACATTCAACTTAATTTTGATATTTTCTATCATAGTATATGGCTAAGTAAGAAGAGCGGAAGTGTATAATCAAGGAACCAGATCGGAGACTACACTAGAGAATTCATATGAGATATACTAGTTTGGAAGTAGAATCTATGTGATCGAGCAAGTGATCGAATTTGATATGGTTATGGATGACATATTTACATTGTATGGGATTTTTTATAATTGAATACTATGTTTGTTGACTTATGGAGAGTTTGGGAAAGGACTCTTTGAATTGTTTAAGGTAGAATGAATAATCGACTAAGTAATAACCTGAGACAGTTGAGCAAAAGGTACGATTAGTAGTTTATGTATCATTCTTGAACGATGAGAAGGTTTTGAACGTAGACAAAAATATAAGCTATGTTTGCCAGTGATTATAATACTATAATGTATCAAGGTATAGTTGCCTCTTTGGTTGCTCGTGTCGGAATTTCAAGGACGAAATATTCAAAGAGGGGAGAATGTAATGTCCCAGAATTTCAAAAACTTCGTAACTAATTATTTGAATTATTTAAATATTTGTATCCAGGAATTAATATGAATAAATATGATTTTATAACCTTATTATCCCCTTCACAATTAATAAATAATGATAGAAATTCATTTTTAAATTTTGTTTGGAAAAATATATACTTTGAAGAAATACTGAAAATATGACCAGAAAACATTTTGTTAAAAACATTTTGTTCAATACAAGTTATATAAATAGTTTTGAACTTGTATAGTAACATATGAACATATTAATAAGTATTAAATCACCTTAGTTCCAAAGAAAATTAATTTAGTTAAAAGGATTTAATTATGGGGACAAAAGGACCCTTAAATCAATGAGTGATTTAAGGAAGGTAAGGTATGTGTAAGAATATGGTTTGCATGTACTAAGGCATGACACTGTCATGTTGGAGTCCTTTTTCTTCATGGCTAAGTGTAAAACGAACCGGGATTTCCGACCCTCGAAAATCGACACTAATACGTCCATTGTATCACATGCTGAGCAATCAAATCCCAAAAGACCCGGTTGTTAGGGAAAAGAAAGAAGGAAGAAAATAAGAAGAAAACTAAACAACATAGAATCTCACAACAGAACGAATATTCTATAATATACCATAAAAAACAAAACTGTAATATATGTATATACAAACATCAATTAGAGTATACTAACCTATTTCAGGCTGGACAGTTATAACAGTCTGTCCTTACAATTGCTGATAAACACAACTATGAATACAATGGAAATTAACCATATACGTGAATACATCTCTGGGACTCCAACTCGTTTCTCTTGAAGCTTCAAGCATCCAACCCAATCTGTAATATACTCGGTCTAACACGAGCATTATAATAAAATAACACCTGAGTCGGTCTGAAAAACCACGTAAGAAAACACACCCAACTTTATTTAAAGTAATAAGAAAAATAATTTGAAAATCAAGAGTATCTCCACGCTGTACATAAACACGTACGGGTTTTCCTAACAATAACTAAAACCATTTATATAGAAAATCCATTTATATTATAATAATGTATAAAGGCGAAAATAATAATAACCAAATAGCAATGATGCTCGTGAGTGTGCATCACAACAGTACTAGGTGTGTAATCGAAAATCGATAAGGCAAGTTCACTAATTGTGTAGGATTTCCACGGAGGTTCCCTCGGTTCTTCGAGAAACGATCCTCCTACACAGGATTAGAGATATCCTTTTGAAGCAGCATACATCCCTAGTAATGTACCATAGGAAAAACAAAGCTGGTCTCGCTAAGACTGAGCATCCCATGCATGCATAACAACTATAAGTGACATCTATGATGAGCCTACTACACCCTATGGGTTTGCCAACCCTACTGGCCATGCCTCTTATCTCTGGTTTTAGTCATTCCCGATGATGAGGCTACATCCGGCATTCCAGCTTAAGCACCATCACCAAATTGATCATGGAATCTAGCATGGATTCCAATACCCCAACGGGTATCAGAATCACATATAGATTTCCACATCTCAATTAGATCTTAGAACCACACCCGGATTCCCATACACCAATGGGTCTCGGAATCACACATGGATCCCAACATCTCAAAATATCACGAATATCTTCCATAGGACCGTATATGTTTTTCAGAGAGGCCATTGGTTCGAGTCATCTCTTACGAGTACACTCCTCTGCTTCTTGGGTGCTCCACAAAACCAAAGGCCAATTTTTGGAATGCTCAATACCAATTCTTTTGAAAATAATCAGACAATACATAAGAGCAAGGATCACCCCCTAACCGTTTAAGTGGACGGGTCTCCTTATCATTTGTCCTAAAAGAGCGAAACTAGTTTGTACATACAACATAGCACCATCGATGGTAATTGTACCATATAATTCCCGTATTCCCCTAGATATTCCCAGAGTTAAAATCCTTTGGTATTAAGTAAGGAATATTTCTGTACCACAAGAATTAAAAAGGATTGCATATTTATGCTAAGACTTGATAGTCGGTTATTGAACTATCAAATAAACAAAGATAATATTTCATAGGGAAAACCAATATCAGTTAATCATATTAGCAACCACTAGCCTCTTTTTATAAACCATTTACGAATAAAAACCACTGGTAAATTTCTTTTATAGGAATACTTTTACAAGATATATGCACCGATTCCTATATTTTCAATATTTCGAAAATATCTATATACTTACCTCAATAGTATATGTGCATTTACAAAACTGAGAAAGATTCTCTTTTCATTCGACACCAAATCATTTATAATTTTCCTTACAGTTCTCCAAACCATTTATCAATCATTCTATAAACCTTCCAAAAACCATTTATAATTGCTTTATAAAAATTCATTCTCTTATAAGCGTTTTATACATTTCAAAAATCACTTGTAACTCCTCTATGCATCCATAAAACATTTATGAAAACTTCTTTTATAAACCCATAAACCTGTTTTTAAAATTCGTTTATAAATATCTAACTATTTATAAACTCTTTCCCCTTACGAATAACCTTTCCTTAAGCCTTCAATTTGTTTTATAAATTTCTTTATAAAATGCAAGTGTTTCAAATCTATTTATAGTCTCGGAAACATTTATAAATAATTAAAATCATTTACTTCAAAATTTTATTATATAATAATAATTATTAACAATGAACATTATGAATAAATAGAAATTATTAACTTTAATTATCTTAAAATAATAATTTATCATTCCAAAATATTATTTAAGAAATAATAATAACAATAATCAATCTTTACCATTTTATAAATAATAATTATTTATTTTAAAACCTTGTTAATAATCCTTATTATTAATTTTAAAATCATAATTATCCTAAAATAAATAATATTTACATTTGTTAACCTTTTTATAAATTCTTAAAACATATTAACCATAAACATATAACTTTTAAACAATATTAAAACAATAACTTTAAAATAATATTAGTGTGAATATATAACATTAAAATAATTTTAATACAATTAAATAACTTTAAAATAATATTATTATAATTAAATAATCGTAAATTAATATTATAATTAAATAACTTTAAAACAATATTAATATAATAAATTAACTTAAAAACAATATTAATATAATAAATTAACTTAAAAACAATATTAATATATTTAATTAGGTAGTTCATAAAAGTATTTCCGAAACCTAATTTCAGATTTTAAATTTGTTCATTGTCTCAAAATCAATTTTTGATTTAAATTGTAATTAATAGTATTTTTAAAATATTAGTTTGAGGCCAATAGCCGCGCAACACTTAACCTGTATCAATATCGATTTTCTATCACTTCTGGATTTTAGTTTTCAACATATAACAATGCTATAACTATAATGTCCACATCAAGTTTATTTTTGAATAATCCATATAAAATATATGGTTGGAACAATTCAACAATAGCGAGGAATCCTGTTGGATCCCTCCAACATGTGTCTCCCTGCATCACAAATGTTATACAATCATAAAATATAAATCAACCGCTTCGGGGCGGGATTCGTATACAAAGGGTCATCTGCTCCAATAGGCGGAAATATTCAATCCAACTAATAAATATAATGATTTATCTAAACAATCATTCAACAATTTTTATCAACTATAAATCATACTTGTTATCCAAAAAGGTAAGATTAACTCACCGAAATTTTCCATTGTCGTCAAGGAGCTCTGGTTTGAAACTAAAACCGGATGAAGTTCGATTATAGTGCAAACTCTGGTAGTCTCCAAATCATCCAAACCAGTTTCATGACGAAGCTCTTGTAGTTACGAGCGCAACACAAAAATTCATGCCTCAATTGGACCTCATATGAGAGAGTTATTCAATTTTTAGTCGAACGATTTTAATTAAATAATTTAATATATTAATTAAAACAAATTACAACAATACCCCTATCTGACCTTCTTTCCCAAATCGATCAATACATGCCTAAGCATTCCAGTTTACGCACCGTCACCGAATAGATCATGGAATCCCACATGGATTGCAATACCCCAATGGGTCTCGAGATCACACATAGATTCCCACATCTCAATTAGATCTTGGAATCACACCCGGATTTCCATACCCCAACAGGTCTTGAAATCACACATGGATCCCACTATCTCAAAATATCACGAATCTCCTCTATATGACTGTATATAGTTTTCGTTGTGGTCACGAGTTTGAGTCATCTCTTATGAGTACACTTCTCCGCTTTTAGGTGCTCCACAAAACCAAACGTCGATTTCTGAAATGCTCAATATCAGTTCTTTTGGAATTAATTAGACAATATATAAGAGCGGGGATCACCCCCTTACTGTTTAAGTGGATGGATCTCCTTATCATTTGTCCTATAAGAACGAAACGAGTTTATACGTACAGTATAGCACCACCGATGGTAATTGTATCATATAATTCCCGTATTTTCCTTAGATATTTCCAGAATCAAAATCCTTCAATGTTAAGTAGGTAATATTTCCATACCACTAAAATTAAGAAGGATTACATATTTAGGCCAAGACTTGATAGTCGGTTATTGAACTATCAAATAAACAAACATTCAAACAAAGATTATATTTCATAGGGAAAACCAATATTGGTTAAGCATATAAGAAATAACTAGCCTCATTTTATAAACTTTTATGAATAAGAACCACTTGTAAATTTCTTGTGTAGGAAAGCTTTTACATGATATATACACAGATTCCTATATTTTCATTATATAGAAAAATATCTATATACTTATCTCAATAGTATAAGTATATTTACAAAACTGAGAAAGATTCTCTTTTCATTCGACTCCAAATCATTTCTAAATTTCCTTATAATTCTCCGAACCATTTATCACTTTCCAAAAACCATTTATTATACCTTTATAAAAATTCAATCCCTTATAAGCCTCTAATACATTTCAAAAATCACTTATAAACTCTTTATGAATCCATAAACCATTTATAAAAACTTCTTTTATAAATCCATAAACCTGTTTTTAAAACTCGTTTACAAATATTTAATTATTTATAAACTCTTTTCCCTTTCGAATAACCTTTCCTTATGTCTTCAATCCGAAAATTTCTTTATAAAATGCAAGTTTTTTTAACTCTATTTATAGTCTCGGAAACATTTATAAATAATTAAAATCATTTACTTCAAAAAATTATTATATAATAATAATTATTAACAATGAACAATATACATAAGTGGAAATCATTAACTTTAATTATCTTAAAATAATAATTAATCATTCCAAAATATTATTTAAGAAATAGTAATAATAATAATATTCTTTCTTTACCATTTTATAAATAATAATAATTTATTTTAAAACCTTATTAATAATCCTTATTATTAATTTTAAAACCATGATTATCCTTAAATAATTAATCTTTTAGTTTATTAACCTTTTAGTAAGTTCTTAAAACATATTAACTATAAACAAATAACTTCTAAGCAATAATAAAATAATATTAATATGAATATATAACGTTGAAATAATTTTAATATAATTAAATAACCTTAAATTAATATTATAAATAAATAAATTAAAAACAATATTAACATAATTAAATAATTTAAAAACAATATTAATATAACTAATTAGGTAATCCTTAAAAATATTTTCGAAACCAAATTCAGATTTCAAAACTGTTCATTATCTCAAAATCAATTGCCAATTTAAACGGCAATTTATAGTATTTTTAAAATATTAATTTGTGGTCAATAGCAACCCAACGCTTAACCAATATCAATATCGATTTTTTATCACTTCTGGGTTTGGTTTTCAACATATAATAATGTTATAACTGTAATGTCCACAATCTGGTTTATTTTTCAATAAACCATATAAAATATATTATTGGAACAATTCAACAATAGCAAGGAATCCTGTTGGATCCCTCCAACCTATTTCCTCCTGCATCACAAATGTTATACAATCATAGAATATAAATCAACCACTTCAAGGTGGGATTCGTATACAAAGGGTCATCCGCTCTTACACGGAAACGTAATAGGGTCTCGTTCGCTCCAATGGGAATATTCAATCCGACAAATAAATATAATAGTTTATCTATACAATCATTCAACATTTTTTACCAACTATAAATCATACTAGTTATCCAAAAAGATGAGATTAACTCATCGAAATTTTATGTTGTTGCCAAGGCGTTCTGGTTTGGAACTAAAACCGGACGATGTCTGATTTTATCCCAAATTTTGACAGTCTCCAAAATCATCCAAACTAGTCCATTGCGAAGCTCTTGTCGTTACGAGCGAAATACAAAAATCCATGCCTCAATTGGACCTCGTATGAGAGAGTTATTCAATTTTTAGTCAAACAATTTTAATTAAATAATTTAATATATTAATTAAAAAATTATAATAATACCCCTATCTCACCTTCTTCCCCAAATCGATCGATACATGCCTGAGCACGCCTAAAACTTGGATGCCCCGTGTACACACCTCCACTGACACGGAGCTCCGCCAAGCCGATTGACGAACTGACAGCGCCATCGGTTCCCCCTCCTCGATCTCGACTAACCTGACACCTCAAATCCATGTCCGCTCCTCCCATAAAAAATGCGACGTCACCCTAGCCTTATCTATACATTGGGTTGGACCCCCTATGCATCACCGCAACTTCCAGTTTTTAATGCCGAGATGGAGAATTTCCTCCTCCACCTAAAAACCGCAGCTATTCGTCAAATCGAGGCTTAGATCAACCCATAGGCTAAACCCTATCCTTCAAGTGTACATGAAAGTACACTATGTAGTCGGCGAACTCACCTTCCTATGCCAAACACCTCCAAACCATCCACCAACCCCTATAACTTGCCCAAACCAGCTTAAAACGATGATTTTATATTTTTACCAATTTTTTTTGAATTGATTCAAATTTTAAAGAGAAGGCTTTGATTTTTTTTTCTTTTCTTTCCCGCATTTGAAAAATGAAGAGAAGGGGACGCATTTTAAAAAGAAGTGGTGGGTACGGTTATGACGGGTAGGGTGAGGGCTGATGGGGATAGGTCATGGTAAATTGAAGAAAGTATATTATTTAAAATTCAAAATATCTAGCTATATAATTCCAGACCCCAATCGAGGCATACCCCCTAGCATTCTAATGTTATACCCTTATTCCAAATGCAATGAATCTAGTTTCGAGACCTAATTCGATCATGTGGAGAAGATAGCTTTTGAACCCAATTATTATATTAAATTTTCGATATTAATCTCAATGCGTTTCGAGCTCGCAGGACCAATGATATGCCTGATCATTAAAAAAATTGGCGGCATAATATAATTCATTATTATGGATCCAATGACATTGGTTTCATCGAAATCCGAGGTAGTGCCCCAGAAGGCTTTTTTATATGTTATTTAAAACAAATTATTTTCAAAATCAGTTAAATCGCTTTTAAATCCAATTTAAATTTTTTTATCATCTTCATTCTTATTAGTAGAAATTAAATAAGCTTTGAAATTATTTTTATCTAACTTAAAATCCAAGATTTAATTATTTAAACAATTTAAATTATTAAATTCAGCAATTAAATTATTAAATAAATCGCTATATTTGAAATTCGAGTTATTTAACTTATAAAATTAACTTTTCAATATTTAAAATTAATCAAGTATTCTAATTTCAAATAACTAAATTTATGGATCGCTACACTAAGGAAGGGTATTCTTAGTCTTTAGCCACTCATTCTTAAGCATATAAATGAGCACCTAAGGCTCTCTTCATTTCCCACCAATTCACAAAACTCAAAATTAATCTCTTTATCTTCTTCTTCATCTTCCCTATTTATCTAGAAATTATATCAAACCAACTTCTTTCTCCTCCAAAATTTCATAAATTTCTTATATCATCATTAGAACATGATTTTGGATCTAACAAAAGAGGAGATGATTGAGTAAAGAGGGAGTAATACTCTTAGCTGCGAGCTAGAAGAGAGGGGAAGGAAAGGTCAAGATCAACAAGAGGAAAGGGGCCATGGATGTGCGCTTTGGTTGAAGTTGGAAGTGTATTGATACTTTCTTGAATATTGGTTGGAAGATAGTAGTAATTGGGTGAGTAAATGTGAGTTATTTACACCTTAAATGAAAAACAATAACTTGACGATTTGCTTGTTAAAAACTTGTTAATTAACTTGTTAAAAATATGATAATAGAACTTAACTAAGTAATGTTATAAACCCTTATTTCATGCTTTAAATAGAGTATTAATTATGTGGTTGTTGTGCCTTTGAAGGCCTGGATTTACATTTGATTGAATGTCGTTGAATATGGAATTGTCCGAATAGCGATAGTCGCTATAAATGCACTTTGAATCCCCTAACATTAACTTGTGTAATTTAACAATTTATGAACTTATCTTCCTATAATATAATTTGGTTGTTCACTATACTTCTAATAGTTTCTTGAAAGTAAGGAATATTTAGGAAAGTTTTGGAAATACTAGAATAAAGTTGTAAAAAACTGAAGCAAAAAGGGCGCTATATCGACACTTTTGAAATTCCTTATATTTGGAAAATAATATATATTTTTATATAGACTTCCTTAGGGGTTTCTTTACCATTTTAACAAGTAAATACTATTTTATTCTTGTTTCAAAAATTTTGAATCTTAAATCTTTTAATAGCTAGTTGAACGAAGAGGCAAAAGTTACAGCGTAAGAGTCGCTATACGAGCACTTTGGAAAAATACATTATTTTTGGTAATTTCTGTAAAATAATTAAAAGATATTCTTTGATATTTTTCTTCATTGTATTATAGTACCGAAGTATGCTAACTATTGTAAAAAGAGAAGATTAAAAATTATTTGTTAAAGCTTCGAAAACTAGGCGCAACGTTGTAGTAAAACATGCAATAGAATTTTAGGCAGCATTTCTGGAAATACTATGTTAGCTAATTGAAACTATAATTGTGTAAAAATGATATTTATATAAAGTATTTTTCTCAAACCTCTTTAGGATTTTTTCCTAACTTATTGAAGAGTGTTTTAAAATTGGTTTCACGTTTAAATATATAATAAATGATTAATTATGAATTTTTAAAAGTAAGTAGCTTTTCAAATAAAACATGTTTACTTTGATTTTTCTATTTATTCCAATTTGGTTGATTTTACATAATATTTTATATTGATATTTGAAACCTTTTTACAATTATTTTTAAAGGGTTTGAATAAAGGAAATTGACTAGGCTTAACACTAAAAGCCGACGAGGTAAACTTCTTTATTTTTAAGAGTTAAGATTGATGTCGAGTAGGGATATAAGCAATAGAGCTTTAAGCTACAGGGCTTCCCTCTTGAATGAGGAATAGTTAAGTTGAAATGCGGGAAACATATTAATATTATTGTTTACTAACTTATTTAAAAGATAGTACCACACTTAACACTAAAAACTGACGAGGAAACATGTCTATTTGTGAGATTCAAGAACGAAGTGTCTAGGCAAGGATTTGATGCAACCAGCGTTCTAACTTATCCGGCTTCACTCTCGAATGGAGAGTAGTTAAGTTGAAATATTGGAAACGAGTTATGTATATGAACATTGATTTGTATAAGCAATTGTTTTAACTAGATAATAGTTTAGTCGACTATTGAACTTAATCAAGTATTTTAAAAGAATACTTTTAAAGATGATATAAGTATGAAATGGTTTTGGTTTTGTTATGACAATGTTTTAATAACAATCGTCTAAACTTTTTTTGATTATACTTATGTATGTAAATCAATCGTTAAAAGAATGTTTTAAAGATATGTTAAATGGTTTTGGGTTTGTAGTAAACAATGTTTTAGCAATATTTGTTTTTAACCTCTTTGATTGTATTTTAAGTAAGCAAATCTTGTTAAATGATTTGAGAATATATTTATACCTTTGATACAAGTATATAAATACTTTTAAAGTATTGAAAAGAGTATAAATGAATACTGAAACAATAGGATTCAAGTATATACATTTTATAAAGTGAAATTAAATACACACACACACACACACACACACACAAGTACATAAGGAAGTTTTAATTAAATAAAGGAGTATTAATTATTAAGTTTTAATTAATGAAATAAGATTTATTAGATAAAAAGGAGTTTTGCAAATAAAAAGGGGTTTTAATTAATAAAGCATAAATTAATTAAAAGGGATTAAAAGACTTTTAAGTGGCTTAATCGTGCTTTGTATGAATTGATAGTGTTTGTGCATTTACTTGCTTATGAAAAGTATACGAACTTAGTTCTCTTATGCGATATGCACATTATTGTTGAATATGATCAAATTCATCGATTCGGTCTTGGAGAGACCAGGATCGGTAAGTATTCAACTTATCGTAAACCACTTCAAGACCAAGATACATGCTATATCTCTTAGAAGTGAATCTGTTCGAGATGCTGAAATGTAATTGGGGATTCATGACTTGTTCAAGTATTAAAGATTCGTGTGAAAAATGTCAAACTTCACATCAACATCGAAAATGGCTAAAAATAGAGTAGGAAAATGGCCAACAGGGTTTAG
Organism: Allium cepa; assembly: GCA_030765085.1. Taxonomy (NCBI): domain Eukaryota; kingdom Viridiplantae; phylum Streptophyta; class Magnoliopsida; order Asparagales; family Amaryllidaceae; genus Allium; species Allium cepa. The sequence goes on from CM060934.1 coordinate 613,804,048, forward strand.
CTAAACTCAGAGGGTATATATCAACTCCGTTATCTAGAGTATGCTTATTGATTGTTGCTATAGAGAGTTGATGGTATTCAGAACACGTTTTCTATGTGAACTAGCTATGTCTTCCTTATTTGGTATATTCTATCTAAAGATATACGATTCTCGGAATGAACTTTCTGACTGTTGCTAGGAAGCTTAGCTAGTAGTACTGAGGACCTTTCAACGGAAAATCCATATATGAACATATCTTAGCGGTTTTAAATGTGCCATAATATTGTTGTTTTGTGAGATGCAAGCAACACAGCTATTTTCTGATTTATATTACTCATCCTAGATATTATTATAATATCACTAGAATTTCTTATGGAATTGTTTGGTTATCATAAGGTAAAAACCGTCTGTGTTTATTTGCGATGTGGTCTTATGAGATACCTTTATTTTAGAAGGGTTTTATAAATATAAGAATCTAAATGATTTGAGCTTTCTCACGCTAGTTGACCAGATTGATCTGGGTGTTATTTTTTATAGCCTTCAGGTCTGCCCCGTTTATATTTCTAGATTTTGTTAATGTTCATTGGAGCTCTTGGAGAGTAGTTGGATGATTACTCACTGTATTTTTTATTTCCGCTGCGTTGCTTTGTTTATTTTTATCAGCAATTGAAAGGACAGACGAGTTGACGATAAGTTAGTTTACACTAATTATTGTACCCATACAATATTCTTTTGCAAAGATCTCAATGAGATATTACATATTACCATTCCGCATGTGAGATTATGATGTTTTTGTTCTCCTTTTCTTGTTCTTGTTCTTGTTCTTTTCTTCCTTTCTTTTACCCTAACTTTGTTTTTTCAGCACTTGAGTATTTGATATATGAATACCGTGTATGTATTAATGTCGACATTTGGTTGTCGCAAAAGGCTATTGTTAAAATGTGGTATCAAAATGCAAGGTTAAGCGAGAACCTTGGCTATAATTTGGCATAACTCATTAAGAGATAGGGTAATGGAATGCCTTATTATGAGTTGAGTGTATTATACATATGAAAGTGCGTATTTGTTATTGTTGTAAAAATGTTTTGTACTGTGTTGATTGTCTATTGAGTGCTTATGGGTTTTGGTCGATACATCTGATCAACTTTATCAATAGGAATTCCTAAATACTTACATAAGGCGAACCGATACAGTATTGTTTTTGAAATTTGGTAAATGAAATAATTTTACTTAGGATTATATTTTATATAAAAATAATAATTTTAAATAAATTGATATATTTATTTATGATGTGTTTGTTTGTTATGAAATGGTAATATTCAATTGTTATGATTTATTATTGATTAGTCGCAATCGACTAGTTTATGGGCATTGACTATCGTTTTATTAGTTTGGAAGTAGTTCATCATTTTCAACATGGGTTGGGTAGAGAGTAACCATGAGAACATTGAAATGAACACCTTATGAGTTAAGTTTCATAGTTTGACTACAAGGCATTCTATGTTAATATTAGGTTAAAGGTTAACTTTAACAAAAGTTGTTTATTATAGATTTTAAGTCTTTGGGGAAAATAATAATAGTATTATTTGAAGGTATTTTGAAAGACTAATGTTTTAAAAGGATTTTGTTTAGATTTGTTCGAGTTCGAGGATAATCTTGGAATCAACAAGTAGATTAAGTAAACAAGTATTTTTTATGTTAGCTAGTTTGAGTGGCTCGAAAGTGATTAAAAATGGGCAAGAGATGTGTTTGGATAGCAGGCACTTCGCATGAGTATTTTCCTTTATAGTAAAAAGGGACATATGATACTTCTTAGTAGGACTGTATTCCTTGTGTCATTTTGTTGATACTCAATTTATACGAAGATTTTTCGTGGATTTTGAAGAAAATAATTTGGAAATTGGTTTTAAAAATGATTTAGGTTTAACCTCAAAAAAGATGATTTGATATTCAAAAAGATATAAGTGTATTATTATTTTAAATGATCCGAAATAAAATCCGGTGTTTAATCCTTAAGTTTTCTGTTATGTTATATCATGGATGCATGTATCATATGCATTAGGTAGATGGTTGTGCATTTTGTAGTGATATATTGTCTGTTAGTTTTCAATTATTAAAATAAAACAGAAATTTCAACGATTTTGGACAGTCGGAAACTTTCGAATTGATATAAAAATTGAAGCTAAGTATTTTTGTAAAAAATTATAAACATTGAATTTTTATAACTCTTAATTTAAAAAGATGGTCGGTTAAAACAAATTTAAAATTTAGTAAGCATCCTGGTTAAATAGAACATTCGATGTTATTGGGCCACCTAATAAATGTCTTTACTTTAGGGTCGTCTAAGGAAAGTAGACTCTAGTCTTAAGTTTGGATATCGGAGTCCTACTCTACCTAGCTACTTACCTAACTAGATGGATAAAGAAGTCAAGAAGGTTGAGTCGACTATAAGATCTAAATTTATTTGGGCCTTAGTCAAAATTTTAGGAAGTAAAAATTGTAAAGATTGTTTTGTGTGTACTCGTAGGATATAGTAGAGTATTGTACGAGTAATGAACTTAAGTCTTGAAATGTTTTCAAATCAAATTTTCTTATAATAAAATGTTTTATAAGTAAAGATAAGTCTTCATAAAATATTTATAAACTTAAGTGATGTTTTAAGAAATGTTATGCAAATGATTTTTCAGAGGTAATTTATGTAAATAAATGCAAATCAGAAAATGTAATTGGGGTATTTAAGAAACCATTGGAATAAAGTATGTAAGTTGTACGTAGATCATTTTTATTCGCATAATGATTCTCGATCTAAGATTCGAGTACATGATTTCGATGTGATTTGCACCAATTTCAGTTAGGATTCTTTTCAGTAGATTCTTGATGATGAACACTTGACCAAGATTTTTGATATAATTCTAGAGTATTCTATCACAGTATATGGCTATGTAAAGAGAGCGGAAGTGTCTAATCAAGAAATCAGATTAGAGTTTTCGCTAGAGGAGTCAAGTGAGATATACTAGTTCAAAAGTGGAATTTATATGATCGAGCAGGTGATCGAATCTTATATTACATACATATGACATATGTACATCATAAGAAATTTTGTATAATTGAATACTATAACAACCCACCGCGGAACAGACCTAAATTTTGACCCAGAAAAGGCCCATCGAAACTTAGATCCATTCAAAGGTAAGCTCTTGGTGGTAAAAAGAAATAACATTGCAGAGCCATAACTAAACTTTTAGAAATCACAACGGATAGAACAAAATATAATAGCAAAGTGTACACATTTCAAAATAAAAATATGTCTACGAACATAAACAATTAAAATCATTTAATACTTCTTTATAAGGAAAGGAGGTGGGTCCAACCACATAATACCTTCCATGCTAGAAGTAGATTCCATATACCAATTATACGTCATAAATAGCTAATAATGGAAGAGATGGTACCCAAGCCGCTTAATACTTTCCGGTGGAAAATAGGCAGACCTCGTCATTTAAAGCCTAACTGCAGAAACGCGCTCCTCAATGGTACTATCTAGCTGACATAATATGGAATCTCATATGCGACTTAATACTTCCAAGTGGAAAATAGGCAGACCCCATCATTTAAGGCCTAATTCCAAAAGCGGACCCCTATAGAGTTACCACCTAGCATAATCCCTTGACCATTTAATATATTATCCGGGGACAAGGCGGGTCCAACCACTTAATAACTCACACCCCGAAGACGACCCATCGTCTTATTGCATATGCACGTAATATTGTCTTACATTAGTCCGATATTCGTAGGAATTGGTAGTCAAAGTGGCTGTGCGGATTTCCCCTACAGAATTTGGATCTAACCTCGTGTCATTTCTGAAAGTGTGTTATGGATCCTGTAATATGGGCATATGATAATACAAAGTATAATGATGATAATAACATTGTAAATAGTGCAAAATAAAAAGCAGTATAGTAAAATGATACCAGAGATTTTTATACTGGTTCGGAGCACCGTCCTACGTCCAGTCCCAAACTCCTTCTAGAATTTCACTAAAAAAACAACCCTCACTTAACCTGTAGGAACATGTTTATACACCCATGAGTAGCCGAATAGGGACCTGAGCAGTAGAACAAGATTTTTCCTTAACAGCCGAAGAGGACTTCACTTGCCAGAGCAGCAGAACATGACTTCTTATAAATACAAAAAATAGTTTTGACTTTTGTGTGTTCTGATAACACGGATTTGTCACTTGCAGTACACCCTTCCTATAATCTTCTCCTCGAGTATAAATATATATATTTGAATTGTATGAAGAATAGAATGGTATAGTATTGCTTTAATGCAGAATAATTGAAAATATGATAGCAAATAGATTTCAGAAAGTTAGATCAGAGAATAAGAGAAATCGATTGTGATTAAGTGATTTGAAATCAAGTTGAAGTTTGTATTTATAAAGGTTAGAAAGCAGCGGACTATTGGTGAAGAGTTTTGATCGAAGTGTTGTGTCCGAATCTTTTCATTAAAGGTTCGCAACTCTTCGCAAAGTCGCGTCTTTTCGAAAAATGGCTGTTATAGAAATTCAGTCAACTAAGCCTCTTGGTCAGTCGACTGAATATTCAAAGTGATTTTTAAATTTAAAATTTGTATATTTATGTACCTTTGCATGCTGCACAAAATACCCAGTGTTAATCGACTGTCTCAGGTGGTCAGTCGACTGACCTGGTTAATTTTGTGCAGTAAACATAGTTTCCATATGTATATGAATTTCTATAATTTTAAAATACCTTTATAATTTAAGTATATGCTTGTATATGTATAAAATATTTAGTAAATATAATGATTAAATATATAAGCTAATTTAGACAAACTGAGGAGAGATTTTAACAATATTGATCTAAGACTTAAAACAAAATACCATAGTTGATGCAACAGTTTTTAAAGTCTCGTCTCCTTGTTTCTTTTTGTCGTAGTAGTCGTCAAATCTGTATGTCGTAGTGATAGCTTCGTGTCATGAATCAAAACCAAGTCTCAACGTTCTTCCCCTTTTTGATTGATGACAACCTGTAAATAGATATAGATTTGGAATGTATATATATATCATAAATACTTACTCCTCCTGAATTTTTAACACTCTATATTCTGCATTATTATTAGTAGCAATAATATTTCTTCCCCTTTGTCATCGACAAAAAGAAATAAGTAATATGAAATTATAATGTGAAAGATAATATAGATAAGAACAATCATCCACACATTTACCATACAAAGTCAAGAGTGTTCAAAATAAATAAACTAGAATGGCCATTTAGTACAAGCCATACAAATTTAAGACAAATGTTTTGGATAGAAAGAAAAATAACATCTCATGCCATCGGTACCTTACCCCTACCACTGCCACCTGCATTTCCATCATCATCACTGCTACTCGCTTTATTGTCTTCGGAAGAGGACCATGTAAAATCCAGTTGCTTACCCGGATTGCCATAGTAGCCATAGATGTCCCGGAAGAACATGAGATTGCTTGCCATAATTTGGTGAAAAATCCTTTGACCTTATCGAGCTTCTTATCAACTTTGATGATGTTTGATTGTAGAATTTGTTGATTACGGCAAATTATATTGATAGATTCACATGGTTGAAGTCCTTCATTTGGAATTATAATTTTTTCTTATTGATAACGAGTCGATCTTTGACGAGATGGTCGTTGAGATGGCTCGCCATGTTGTGGTTGGTCTTGAACTGTTTGCCTTTGGGTCCATTCTTCAAAAGATATGATATGAGGGGTTCGGGCAACCGGTAATTTCATCAAGGCTAAAGTCTGAGCGTTCAAACATCCAACTGTAGAAATTGGTGAATCCGGTACCGGAACTTCATAAGCTTTTAAAAGACACATGATATATTCGCCATAGTAAATTACATTCATCCTACCGTTGTTGAAGCATAAAAATTCGTCAAGAATTAACGGAGCCAGTTTACTTTGATGTTCCAAAATATAGCATACAAAGCTTTAAAATTATTTTTATAGACAAGTTCATAACTCCCGGTTCTAGGAGTTACAGTTTTCATTAGAGCGCAATGAATAATTCGTGCCTTTGGTCGTAAAGACATCGAATTTTGTTGACGCATGTCGTCTTCTAGAAACAAATGGCTTAAACTATCTCGAACAACCAAATCAACATCAATAGTAGCTAATTCTACACCATCATTTTTTGTTTGTAAAATATGAGCCATGCGGTCTAGAGAGAAAAAGATGGGTTTCCGACATACGAGACTCCAAATACACAGTCTTGTTGATTTGAAATGTCTTGGTGACCCAAATTTTGGTTAGCATAGAACAATTTCACCATAATTTGGTTGATTTTATGTTTGTTATCGTCAATGTTAATTAACGACCCTAAATTGCTCCTTCGAGCTAACTCTTGGATGTGATATGAACAAAAATCTGGGAATTTGACAAACGAACCTTCGAAAATCCTTGAGTCTTGCATTCGTCTCCACCTCTTCATCGCGGTGTCATCAAATAGCAACCTTTGAATTTGTTCACTCGACGGAGGTTGAGATGATGAGGAAGCTTGTCCCTTTCGTTTTGGAGCCATTTTATTTTAATTTGTGAAAAAAAATTGATTTTTTGGAGAGCCTAGGGTTTTGAAATTTGGAAATCTGAAATGGTAATGAGGAGAGAAGGTAAAGTGAAAGATAAAAAGAAGTGAATAGGGTAGGTAGAAGTTAAAAAGTCACTCAGATCTATGGCTCAATCGACTGGCTCAGGGCTTCGGTCGACTGAAGCTGAAGATTGAAATTTTTCGATCTTCTGGTCCAGTCGACTGAGGTTCTGAGGCAATCGACTAGCAATGTTCTATAAAATTTTATATTGCAGCGTCAGTCGACTAGCTCAGGGTTTTAGTTGACTGAAGCTGAAGGTCGAAAAAATTCAACCTTCTGGTCCAGTCGATTGAGGCCTTGGGACAGTCGACTGGCCGTGCATATATGAAAATTCATCTTGCTGTGTCAGTCGACTGACCATCTAAGACAGTCGACTGCCCTATAAGTTTTTCTAAAGTAAATTTTGTTTGAATGTTGTAAGTTGATATATTATATAAGTTGTTAATTCTATTATTACAAATAGTTTTCTTTTGATGAATGATACAGAAATAAATTTAATTTGCCATGATATGTTAATATTTTCTATTTAATGCACCAGAAATAAATTTATTCCAAAAAGAAACGTACATATGTAGAGAATTTATTCAAAAATACAATGAAAGATAATGAAAAACTATGATTATTTTGAGGGGTTTGGCATCTTGAATTCTTTCAGTTGCTTACGACGAACATTCGATTCTTCGTTCCGATCCCATGAATTAGGTGAGTATGGTTGTCGCGGTGTAGACGAAGTCGATGGTCGTCTGATAGGTGAAACAATATGTTCGTCTATCGGAAGTGACGATGCCCCACAGAACTTCATAGCGATGTCCTCAATGATTCCTATCTGTGTGGATTTTATTTTTTGTTCGTAATACATCTCCCATTGTAGCATTAGTGATTCTTGTTGATAATGGTAGAGATCGTCGATCTTTTATTTTGTGTTCGGAGAAATATCAATAGTCGTCTTCCGCATTTTCTTGTCCGGAGTATATCTAGTGTGATAGAGAGATGATGGTGGATTTTTATTATCCGGAGTTTTGGAGAGTTGTTCGAGGCAATGATTTCGATAGAGTCTGTGGAGGAGTTTGACATTGTTGAAATGTAGTTTATTGGAATGAAGAACGAATGATAGCTCTAGAGTTAAATTCAGTTTGATTTTAAGAAAATAGAGTATGTAACTATTTATAGCCTAATTCTAAGAAAAAATAGGCTGGAATTTGGTGGATAATATTAATTCTAGCCAAGAAGTATGGTGAAACATTAGCTTTTCTGTTGGCTGAGCAATTTCGTGTAAATTTAAATGTTTATAAAAATAGTTGTATATATATTAATAAAATTAAATGTGACATGTAATGTATTACAAATTAATGTTACCATATAATAAGATGGCAATACTAGACTAAGACAGAAAACATTAATAGCTCAGGTGTAAGACACCTGGGTTATTCACAGCAGGTCAAGAGTTCGAGTCTCAGCATGGTCAGAATTTCGAATATTTGTAAAAAAATTATTTTTGAGTTTTTTAGTTAAATTTTTTTGTATACTTTATTATATATATCATTACTTGAAATTATACCGAGCTCACGTCGCAATTTTATAAATGTATTTTATAATAATGGTTTAGTAAAAATATCGGCTAATTGATTTTCTCATGTTACGTAGTCTAGATTTATTACTACTTTTTCTATATTATCACGTAAAAATGATGTCTAATATCTATATGTTTAGTTCTTGAGTGGTTTACAAGATTTTTAGATAGATTTATTGCACTAGATTATCACAGTAAATTGTTGATTTTGATAGATTGATTCCAAAATCTTTAAGTGTCTGTTACATATAAATTACTTGTGTGCAAGCTAGTGCCGTAGAAATATATTCTGCTTCACAAATTGATAAAGAGACATAGTTTTGTTTCTTACTAAACCATGATATTAAAGATTTACCAATGAAGTGATACATACCACTTGTACTTTTTCTATCTGTTCGTGATCCTCCGAAATCAGCATCGCTGTATGATGCTAATTCGAACGAACACTCTTTCGGATAGTAAAGTCCGAAATTTGTAGTTTTACTAAGATAGCAAAGTATACGTTTTACAGCACGTAAATGTGATTCTTTTGGTTCAGATTGAAATCGTGCACATAAGCACACACTCATCATAATATCTGGTCTACTTGCTGTTAAATATAAAGTAGTGATCCTATCATACTACGATATAGTTTTTGGTCTGCACTTTTGCCGTTTTCATCTTTATCAAGATGTGCTATTGTGCTCATAGGTATTGGTTTTGCAGAAGTATTTTTCATTCCAAAACATTTGATAAGATTATTACAGTATTTTTCTTGATTAATAAAAATTCCATTTGAAACTTGTTTTATTTGAAGTCCTAGAAAATGTGATAATTCTCCCATATGGGACATTTCAAATTCTCTAGTCATTATTTCAAAAATTCATTACATAATTTATTGTTAGTTGAGCCAAATATAATGTCATCGACATATATTTGAACTATTAATATATCATTTTTCGAGTGTTTTATAAATAAAGTTTGATCTACCTTTTCTATTTCAAATCCAAAATTAATTAGATAACTTTTTAGTCGTTCATACCAAGCATGTGGTGCTTGTTTTAAACCATATAAAGCTTTCTTAAATTTATATACATGATCTTGTTATTTTTCACGAATAATAGAGGAGGTTGTTCAACATAAATGTTTTCTTTAATATAGCCATTTAAAAAAGCACTTTTAACATCCATTTAATAAAATTTAAAGTTATTATAAAATGCGTATGCCAATAAAATTTGTATTGCTTCTAGTCTAGCAACTGGAGCAAACGTTTCTTCGTAGTCTATTCCTTCCTCATGGTTATATCCTTGTGCTACGAGTCTTGCTTTATTTCTAGTTATATTTCCTAATTCGTCTGCTTTATTTTTATAAACCCATTTAGTTCCTATAATAGTTTGATCGATTGGTCTGGGTACTAGTTCCCAAACTTCATTTCGTTTAAACTGTTGTAATTCTTCTTGCATAACAATAATCCAATTTTCATCAGATGATACTTCCTTAACATTTTTAGGTTCTATAGTAGAGAGAAAAGCTACATTACCCATCAAATTTAGTTGATTTCTAGTTCGAACATTTGAATTTATTTCTCCAATTATATTTTCTATAGGATGATTTCGTAAAACTCTTCGAGGAGATCTTATTTATTAGTATTATTTCTATTTTCTACATTATTACTAATGTTTTCATTTTCGCTAGAGTTATAAATGATATCGTCGTCATCTTTCGAATTGTTTATTGTTATATTTGTTTTATTATTATTATTGTCACTAATTATATTAGAAACAGGTTTAGAGTTCTCATCAAAAGATATATGGAGTGATTCTTCTATAGTATTAGTTCGTTTATTAAAAATTCGATAAGCTTTGCTTCGATTTGAATATCCAAGAAATATTCCTTCATCACATTTTGAATCAAATTTGCCAAGCTGATCTTTGGTATTTAATATAAAACACTTTGATCCAAATATTTTAAAATAAGATATATTTGGTTTTCTACCGTTAAAAAGTTCGAAAGGAGTATTTTTGGTAAGAGGTCTAATAGAAACACGATTCAAAACATAACAAGCAGTTGCAACAGCTTCTGCCAAAATTGTTTTGGTAACGTTCTTACATTTAGTAAAGTTCCTGCACATTCTTGTAAAGTTCGATTCTTTCATTCTACGACTCCATTTTGTTATGGAGTTCTAGGAAACAAAAAGTTATGAAATATTCCTTTCTTTTTACAATAGTTATCAAATTGTATATTTTCAAATTAACCTCCGTGATCACTTCTAATATTTTTAATTTTAATACCTTTTAAATTTTGAATTTATTAACAAATGTTTTGAAATTTTCAAAGGTATCACTTTTATTTTTCATAAAAATAGTCCATGTATATCTAGAGAATTCATCAACAATTATAAATACGTATTTATTATGATTTATGGATTGAATTTGGGTAGCGCCAAATACTTCCATATGAAGTAAATCGAGTGGTTGTAATGTCGAAATAACTTTCTTATATTTAAACGAAGATTTAGTTAATTTACCTAATTGACATGAGTCACATATGTTATTAACTTTAAAGTTCATATTTGGTAATCCTTTTACAAGATTATTTTTGGAAATTTTATTTATATTTATTAAATTTATATGGCAGAATTGTTTATGCTATATCCAAGGATTATTTTCTTTAGCTATTAAACACATATCTGAGTTATGATTAATTGTCATATTCAAAACGTAAATATTTTTATCTCTATTTCCTTCGAAAATAAGATTTAGATTCTGATCAAGAATACTACATTTATATTCAAAACATGATATTTTAAAACCTTTATCACATAATTGACTTATATTTAATAGATTATATTTTAAATTCTTAACTAATAAAACATTTGTAATAAGAGGTAAATTAGATGTGCCGTAATTGCCCATATCGCCTTTGTCGATGATATATCCCTTGGAATTATCTCCAAAAGTGACAGAAACCTCCATTTGAGTATGTAATATTTATCAGCATATCCTTGTCTCTTGTCATGTGTTTTGAGCAACCACCGTCGAGTATCAATTTTCCTCTTTTCTTGAGTGGGACCTGCAAAAATATGAGATAACATCGGTAGCCATCTTTTTAATAGGGTCCTAAGAGTTAGGTCTTAGGAAACCAAACCCAAGTGGGTTTAGTATCCCTTTTATAAACATAATTTTCATTATTATTAACATTTTCTATGAATGAACTAATATACCTTTTCCTTATTAACTTGTTATTAGTTTTAGGTACCTATATATTTATAGTTTTAGAAACTAGTTTGTTTGAAGATGTGGGTGTTTTATCATTTTTAACTTTTAAATTACTAAATTGTGACTTTTTGACTTTCTTCTTATATCCTAAACCATTTTTATTACTAAAAGATTGTGAATTCTCAATAATTCTAGATAAATTTTCTCTTCCTTTATTTAAATTTGAAACATTTTTAGTGATTCCATCTAGTTTGGCCTTTAGGCTTGAATTTTCTAGTTCTACCATTTTAATATTAGTTTTTAAAATATGATTTTCAGAAACAAGACTTCCATTCTTTCCTTTTTGAGTTTCAATTTCTTGACTCAATAATATAAGTTGAGAATGAACATTTGAAAGAGATTTTTGAGTTTTCTCAAGTTCTTCTTCCAATATTTTCTTCTTGTTTTTAAGCATATCTCTTTTGAATTCTGCCTTGTTTTGATTTTCTACAGCCTCTTTATATTTTCGTTTGAGACTTTTTAAAGTATCTAGTAATTCAGAATTTATTTATATCATATCATCAAAAGTAAAATCATTAACCTCATTAGCTTTAGCCATAAAACACACATTAGCTTGTTCATTATCGCTGTCACTTTCACTTACAGTAGAAGACGATGAGGAATTTGAATCATCCCATGTGACTGAAAATGCTTTTCTTTTGAATTTGTCCTTCCTTTTATCTCAATATTCTTTCTTTTGATCCGGACAGTCCTTCGCATATGCTCCTTTTTGTAATAGTTAAAACATTCCATTACTGATAAAGACGGTGGTTTATTGTTGTTTGAGCTTCTCTTGCCAATATTTTTGTTTCCTTTTCTATATTTCAAGAATTTCTTGAAGTTCTTTGCAATAAAAGCTAGGTTGTCTTTGTCTGAATCTAATTCTTCTTGTTCTACATGAAATGTTATATTCTTTTTAGCCTGAGCCTGAACTCTTTTTGCCTGCAAATTAACTTCATAAGACATTAGATTTCCTATTAACTCTTCCGGAGTTATTTTTGAAATATGGTTCGCTTCTTCAATGGAGATAACTTTTCTTTTCCATTCTTCTGTTAAAGAGTTAAGGATTTTGGATACAATATCAAAGTCTGAATATTTTTCTCCTAGTCCTACCAATAAATGATAAATATCCTGAAATCTTAAGTACAAGTCATTTATAGATTCGTTTTCTTTCATTCTAAAGTTTTGAAACTGACTTTTAAGCATGGATATTTCGCTTTGTTTAACATTGTTGGTTCCTTCGTGTGTAACTTTGAGTGTACGCCATATTTCATATGTAGTATTGCACATGCTAACACGGTTAAACTCATTTTTATCTAAGGCACAGAATAGCATATTCATGACTTTTGCATTAGCTGTGGCATCTAGTCTGTGTATTTGTCCAAGTAGAATATTCTTCAGTAGGAATAGTATATTCTGTCTGAGTTATATTCCATGAATCAAAACCATTTGTTTGCATATATATTCTCATTCGTGTGGCCCGATAGTTATAATTCATGTCATTAAATAGTGGTGGATGTGCAGTGGATTGTCCATCAATAAAGCTAGTGTTAATGCTTGTGTTAGTGCTAGTGTTAGTGTTCATATTAGTAGATTATCAGATAACTATGTTACAGTTATATGATGACCTTGCTCTGATACCAAATGAAAGTGTGCTATGGATCGTGTAATATGGATATATGATAATACAGAGTATAATGATGATGATAATACTGTAATAGTGCGGAATAAAAAGCAGTATAGTAAAATGACACCAGAGATTTTTATACTAGTTCGAAGCACCGTCCTACGTCCAGTCCCAGACTCCTTCTGGAATTTCACTAAAATAACAACCCTCACTTAACCCGTAGGAACAGGTTTATACGCCTTTGAGCAGCCAAACAGGGACCTAAGAAGCAGAATAGGATTTCACCTTAGTAGTCGAAGAGGACTTCAATTGCCTGAGCAGCAGAACAGAACTTGTATAAATACATAAAATAGTTTTGAATTTTGTGTATTCTGAAAACACAGATTTGTCACTTGTAGTACACCCTTCCTATAAGTTTCTCCTCGTATATATATATATATATATATATATATATATATATATATATATATATATATATATTTGAAGTGTATGAAGAATGGAAAGGTATAATATTGCTTTAATGTAGAATAATTGAAAATATGATAGCAAATAGATTTTAGAAAGTTAGATCAGAGAATAAGAGAAATCGATTGTGATTAAGTGATTTGAAATCAAGTTGAAGTTTGTATTTATAAAGGTTTGAAAGCAACGACTATTGGTGATGAGTTTCGATCGAAGTGTTGTGTTCGAATCTTTTTGTTAATGGTTTGCAACTCTTCGTAAAAGTCGTGTCTTTTTGAAAATTGGCTGTTATAGAAATTCAGTCAACTGAGCCTCTGGGCCAGTCGACGGAATATTCAAAGTGATTTTTAAATTTAAAATTCGTATATTTATGTAACTATGCATGCTGCACAAAATACCCAGTGTCAGTCGACTGTCTCAAGTGGTCAGTCGACTGACCTGGTTAATTTTGTGCAGTAAGCACAGTTTCCATATGTACATGAATTTCTATAATTTTAAAATACCTTTATAATTTAAATATATGCTTATATACGTATAAAATATTTAGTAAATATAATGTTTAAATATATAAGCTAATTTAGACATAATCGAGGAGAGATTTTAACAATATTGATCTAAGACTTAAAACAAAATACCATAGTTGATGCACTGGTTTTTAAAGTCTCGTCTCCTTGTTTCTTCTTGTCGTAGCAGTCGTCAAATCTGTATGTCGTAGTGATAGCTTCGTGTCATGAATCAAAACCAAGTCTCAACAATTTCATATATTTATCATAAGGATATCTCACATTAATAAAAGTATACACAACTACGGATAGCCTCAAAGTGAAGGGTAGACTTCCATCATGTGACTCTAGTGACCTCGCATCCTTATGACTTAGCCATAAATCAATTATTCTCCATACACACACACACACACTCATCTCACCATTTCATAAATAAGGCCATGCACGGAATCTTCCTTATTACGCCTTGAAATAATAAATTGGCGATATAAGAGTTTCCTCTTATTTTCACCTTAAAATAAATGTAAATAAGTGTCTAATTAACTATGTCATATACGCAATAGTTATATGTTAATTATGTAAATAGAAATGAACAAATATTCATGCTTAATAAGTCATATTTCCTTAATTTCCCAAGATTTATGGAATGCAAATGTCCAAAACAGGGAATAAATATTCGTAGCCAGAACCACAATAACTGACTTGTAAATAAAATATAAAACCAATTTATTACACCAATTCAATGGATTATCTTAAACGATAAGAAATGCAATCTAACCTCATATTCTATTCAACTCCTCTTTTACAAAGAAATAGATAAGAATAAGTGATGTAAACAATGAATAGAATTCATAACCTAAACCCCTTATTTTATTGAAGGATCGCAATCTAAACAAAAAAGAAAGAGAAGTGGAATAGACTATGAAATTATCAAAGATTGTATAAACGAAACAAATTCCATCAAATTAATGTAAATAATTGGGAATCTAAGCATAGAATTGACATATCGAATTAAAAAGGAATTTTAAGGGATTTTATCAATCATATTTTCGAAATCCCAAATTCCCTAAGGCATATTCAAATCTAAAAGAAATACACTAAACAATTGCTGAAAAGAAATACTAAGGTTACTGCTCACAGATTTGCCTTAGCTTTACTCAATTGGATTTGCAGCCTTTTGACCCCTTCCAGAATCTTTCTCTTTTGATATACACACACAATAGGGAAAAGGTATATATATTCATTAGATACAGAATAATTGGAGAAGAATATGATAAGAATAGATTGGTGAAGAAGAAACAAATAGGAAATATGTTGACTGCTTACCTGATTTCTCTATGGGGTTTCTGAATCTTATTAGAGAGATAGCAATGGCAGAGTTTTGTCATATTCCACAAAATAATATGAATAAAAGTGGAGAGCATAGTATCCTACTAATAGGAGTTGGAACGCATCAGAACTGTAGGATGGTAGTAGGTAGAAAATGGGTAAATCTGGAGTGCACAACCGAATAGAACATAACATAAAACCTTAGCCGCCATTGGCAACTATCATTGCCAAGCAGTCGACCATCCTTGGGCGACCGATCGACTGGTTAACCTATTCAGATCGATCGGTTGACCAAGTTAGGTCGACAGCAATCTTATTTAGGGCCGTTTATTTTACTTTCCATTGCTGAATTATTTGTTCCCTAATTAACTTTTAACGTCAAGCCTTAATTAATCGTTTACTTAGCCCCTAAGCCAATTTTTGAAATTTAAATCCTAAATTTGGTTTCTCATATGAATTTAAACTTAATTAATTTAAATCTAAAAACTTCAAATGCTCATAACGTCTTTGTTTGAGCTCCATTTTCAGCATATTGTATATGAAAACAAATCAGAATTTCACCATAAACGCAACGGAATAACTTTATGGTCAAATTCCAACTTTTATAAATTCCTATATCCAACCCTTATCATGTTTAGATTAATTTACTTTATTATTTATGGTTCATTTTATGGGGTGTTACAAGTACCATGTTCATTGGCTTATGGAGGGTTTGAGAATGAACTCTTCAAATTGTTTGAGGTAGTATGAATAATCGACTATAACCTAAGATGGTTGAGCAAAAGGTATGCTTAGTAGTTTATTTATCATTCTTGAATAATGAGAAGATTTTGAACCTAGAAAAACTATGTGCTATGTTTTCTAGTGATTGTAATACTATTAAGTATCAAGATATGGTTGCCTCTTTGGTTGCTCATGTCAGAATTTTGATGTCGAAATATTCTAAGGGGGAGGGGAGAATGTAACGACCCAAAATTTTGAACACT
The DNA here is from genome assembly GCA_030765085.1 of Allium cepa. Taxonomy (NCBI): domain Eukaryota; kingdom Viridiplantae; phylum Streptophyta; class Magnoliopsida; order Asparagales; family Amaryllidaceae; genus Allium; species Allium cepa. The sequence continues at coordinate 613,820,391 of CM060934.1, forward strand.
TCATATTTAAATATCTGAATTGTTTAAATACTTGTATCTAGGATTTAACATGAATAAATATGATTTTATAACCATATTAGCCCTTTTATAATTAATAACTATTGACCAAAAATTCATTTTTGAATTTCGTTTACATAAATATATACTCTGAAGAAATACTGAAAATGTGATCAGAAAATGTATTATTAAATTTTTGTTCAATACAAGTTGTACAAATATTTTGGAATTTATACAGTAACATATGAACGAACTAACAAGTATTATATCACCATAGTTCCTAATAAAATTAATTGAGTTAAAGGGATTTGATTAAGGGGACAAAAGGACCCTTAAATCAAGGAGTGATTTAAGGAAGGTAAGGTGTGTGTAAAAGTATGGTTTTCACGTACTAAGGCATAGCTTTGTCATGTTGAAGTCCTTTTCCTTCAAGGCTAGTGAAGGGTTATTTTGGTCTTTAGCCTCTCATTCTCGAGCCTATAAATAAGCACCTAAGGCTCTCTTCATTTCTCACCATTCCATAAACTTAAAAATCAATGTCTTCATCTTCTTCTTCCTCCCCTCTAACTTTCTAGAAATCATATCAAACCAACTTATTTCTCTTTCAAAATTTCAGGAATTTTTTATATCATTATTAGAACATGGTTTAGCATCTAACAAGTGAGGAGATGATGGAACAAAGGGGAGTAACAACACCCTTGGACATAAGCTAAAAGAGATGGGGAAGGAAAGGCCGAGAGCAATAAGAGGAAGGAGGGTCAGGTTGTGAGCTTTGGTAGAAGTAGGAAGTGTTTTGATGCTTTCTTGAATGTTGGTAGGAAGATGGTAGTGTTTGGTTGAATAAATGTGAGTTATTTACTCCTTAAATGAAAAACAAAAACTTGACGATTTGCTCGTTAAAAATTTGTTAATTTGCTTGCTTAAAAATACGATAATAGACTCTAACTAAGTAAATTTATAACCGTTATTTCATGCTTTGAATAACATATTAATTTTATGGTTGTTGTGCCTAGGAAGGCCTTGATTTATATATGATTGAATGATGTTGAATATGGAATTGTTCATATAGTGGTAGTCGCTATGAATACACTTTGAATCCCTTAACTTTAACTTGTGTAATTTAGTGATTTATAAACTTATTTTTGTATAATATAATTTGGTTGTTAACTACACTTCTAGAAGTGTCTTGATAGTAAAGAATATTTAGGAAAATTATGGAAATACTAGATCAAAGTTGTAAAAGGTTGAAGCAAAAAGGTCACTATATCGACACATTTAAAATTTCTAATTTTTTGGAAATAATGTTTATTTTTGTAGAGAATTCCTTAGTGTTTTATTTAACACTTTAAAAACTAAATAATATATTATTCTTATTTTAGAAAATTTGAAGCTTAAATCATTCGATAGCTAGTTGAATGAAGTGGCAAAAATTATAGCGAAAGAGTCGCTATATGTGCACTTTAGAAAATACCCTTGTTTTCGAAAATTTCTATAAAATCATTAGAAAGGTATTATTTAGGATTTTTCTTTATGTTTTCAATTACCCAAAGTATACTAACCACTATAAAAATAATGGATGAAAAATCATTTATTAAAACGTTGAAAACTAGGCACAAAGTTCTAGTAAAACATGTTGAAAACATGCAACAAAACTTTAGACACCATTTTTGGAAATGCTATCTTTGCTTTTGAAACTATAAATTGTGTAAAAATGATATTTAAATTAATTTTTTCTCTAATCTTTTTAGGGTTGTTTTCTAACTTATTTTAGAGCATTTTAAAGTTGGTTTCGTGTTTAAATATATTATAAATAATTAATTATGACTTTTTCAAAGTAAGCAGCTTTTAAAATAAAACATGTTTATTTTGGTTTTTATATTTATTTCCAAATTTTTTATTTTTACATAGGTATTTAAAACTTATTTACAAGTATTTTAAAGGGCTTGAAAAAAGGTAATTGACTTGGCTTGGCACTAAAAGCTGACGAGGTAGACTTCTCTATTTCTTAGAGTTAAGATCGATGTCGAGTAGGAATATGAGCAATCGAGCTCTAACTTATCGTTCTTCCCTTTAGGGCGAGGAATAGTTAAGTTGGAATGTGGAAAACGTGCTAATCTTGTTGTTTACTTACTTTTTAAAAGGTAATACTACACTTAACATTAAATCCGATGAGTAAATTTGTCTATTTGTGAGATTCAACAATGAAGTGTCTAGGCAAGGCTTTAAGGCAACCAGTGTTCTAACTTACACAACATCACTATTAGACGAGGAATAGTTAATTTGAAATATCAGAAACAAGTTAAATATACGAACATTGATTTGTACGAGCAATTGTTCTAACTAGATAATGATTAGTCGATTATCAAACTTAACCAAGTATAACTTAGATCTTTAAAAGAATGTTTTAAAGATGATATATTAGTATGAAATGGTTTTGGGTTTGTTGTGATAGTATTTTAATAACCTTAATCTTCAGCCTTTTTTGATTATGAATGTAAATAGATCATTAAAAGAATGTTTTAATGATAAATATAAGTGAAATGGTGGGTTTGCGATAAACAATGTTATAGTAACATTTGTTTTTAAGCTATAGATTATATTTTATGTAAGTAAATCTTGCTAAATGATTTGTGAATATATTTATACCATTGAGATGAGTATATGAAAATTTTGAAAGTTGATAATGGTATAAATGAATAGTGAACCAACATGATACAAGTATATACCTTTTATAAAGTAAAACTAATGTATATACAAGTATATAAGGAAGTTTTATATAATAAAGGAGTAATTAGTAAGTTTTGATTAATGAAAGAATTTTTGTTATAGAAAAATGAGTTTTACTAATAAAAAGGATTTTTTAATTAATAAAGGATAAATTAATTGAAAAGGGATTAAAAGTCGTTTAAGTGACTTGATTGTGCTTTGTATGAATTGATAGTGCTTGTGTGTTTACATGCTTATGAAAAGTATACGGGACTTAGTTCCCTTATGTGAGCATTCGTATTATTGTTGAATATGACCAAATTCATCGATTCAGTCCTGGACAGACCTGGATCGGTAAGTGTTTTGCTTATCGAAAACCACTTCAAGATCAAGATACGTGCTCTATCTCTTGGAAGTGGATCTGTTCGAGATGCTGGAACGCAATTGGGGATTCATGATTTGTTCGAGTATTTAGGAATCGTGTGAAAGAGGCCGACCGTGACCATAACATTGGAAATGGCTAAAAACAGAGTAGGCATATAGAGAACAGTGTTTAGTTAACCTCAAAGGTATATGTATATCAACTCCATTATCTAAAGTGTGCTTATCATTTGTTATTAGTGGGAGTTGATGGTATTCAGAACACATTATCTACATGAATAAGCTATGTCTTCTTTATTTGGTATATTTTATCTAGAGATATACGATGCTTAAAGGTACTTTATGACCCTTCGTTACAAGAAAAAAGAGGTTTTGCAACATTTTAATATAATCATTCGCAGCTTTCGAAGAACGCTGCCTAATGTCTTGCTGCATTAGAGTCAGGGAATTCTGCTGCGTTTCTAAAATGTTTCTAAAAAGGCTATTGAAGCTTTTTCGAAACGTTGTAGTAAATAAATTTGCAGCATTTCTAAGTATGCAGTCTAATAGCATGTTTCAAGTAGAACCAGTAATATGCGGCAGCTTTCAAACGCTGCAAAAAATATTTTACAGCGTTTTCCTTTTACTTTAGTTTGATTTTCTACAGCATTTTGTTACTTTTAGTATTGCAGCTCCTTTTAAACGCGGTAGTATATCAAAAATTTTGCTTCATTTTACAATTACTACAGCAGTTTTAAAACAATTATAAAAGCCATGAATAATGTATTCAAAAACAAATTGCTCAATTCGTAATATATATATAATCTGATATTATAAGAAGTTACAAAAGTTAAACATAATCAAAGTTACATCAATTTCATACACCACAAAGTTTAGTCATGTACAACATTTCATATATTTTTACCACAAATGTTAAGGATATAAAATCTTACAAAAAGTACTTGCTAAAAGAGAAAATATAAATCGTGGGAAGTCCAAGCCTATCTCCTTCAAAAGTCCAATATGCCTATAGGATATGCAATTAAAATTAGCAATAGAGAACAAATATGGTAGAATGTGAAATTATATCTTGTATAAGTATGCCAAAGAAATTTACTTAATGCATTTTCATTGAAATGTGATAGCTTTATATGTGTTTTTTGCATGCTAATTGGCTATCGAAATAAAAGATGTAGTTCCACCTCCTGTACTTGATGCTTTCCATGATGTATATATTGCAGCCGAGCATATGGATACTTATCTTCATAATATCATATGATCCAATAAAGATTTATTTGAGGAATAATGTCAGGTAACATCCATATCCTACATGAAAAAAATCTCAATTAGTCAATAAACACTATTAAATCTGTTCTTTTTTCTTTCGAAATTCTTCAGTGCTTTCTATACCAAGTTTTGAGAGGGATTGAAGTGCAATTGTACATTAGATAAAACAAGTAGACATGATTCTATTTCTTAATTGATAGTGCAATTGTTCAACAACATTGGTAATAGATAGTTCAAAAGACTTAACTTGTTCAGTTTCTTCATTTTTAACATCAACCGATACTATAACCTGTCATTTACATCGTGCTTTACTATACTTGTAACAACTAATACTATAAACCTGTTTGCATAAATCAATCATTTGTAAGCTAAAAGCAAGAGTGAAAAGCATGACATAGACCATTATATAAACATGATCTTAACTATTGTGTCATCACATTCATGTCACCAAGAATTACTGTAACAACCCATAATTTTGTAAGTATTTTTATATACAATTTATTTGAAACTTTGATTTTAAATCATTTAAAATTTGAAATTTTGGTATTTCACAATGTAATTTTGGGATTTGTTGAGAATTATTTTTCCAAATATGATGAAATAAAGATTTTTCAAAAATTTTAAATTTTGGTCAACTTTGGCCAAAGTTCGACTTTCAGTTGAAATTTTTAATTTTGAATTTTTAATTTCTATTCTTTTTCTTTGAAGTTGAAATGATTTTAACATTCTCTATGCTTTTCGTTTTGTCAAATTTTGATTTATACTTTTTAAATCTGCAATGTTTCAATGTTTTACATGCAAATATTTTTCAGCATTTTTTCTACTTCATTTTGGCTTTGGGCTTGATTTTGTTTGTGTTTTTGGCTTGTTTTGTTATTGGGCTTGGCTAATGGGCTTAGGAATTTCCTAAGAGACACATATTTTTCCATTCGTTTGAAAAGATGCCTTTTTATTTGCTATTCATGTATAAAACTTTCATCTCCTACTCTCTTTTTCATTTTCACTTTCCTGAACAAAAATTTACGTTAAGTTTCCTATCTCCTTCTTCTTCTTTTTATTCTTTTTCCTTTGTTTTCTCCTAAAACATATTTTGGCCTCACCAATTCTACCCTATCCGACTTCATCTCCGCCCCAATCATTACCATATGCTCAGCCATCACCCATATTTACCACTTTCCCGCCATAGCCGTAACTTCCTAGAACTAAAAACCCACCATCCCATGCTTGCAAACCCTAGCCGAGCCTCTACACCATCCACTCCTCTTCTTTAGCTTCAGCCACCACCAACTCCTCACCTTTTCCATGCCTAGCCGTGACCACTTCCATCCCCAGCCGTGTATTGATGTGCCATGACCCATTGCACCACTTAAACAAACCTTAGCACATAGAGCCGAACCATTTTGGCCATAGGGTCGAACCAAAGTTCACATACCCCTTGACCTATTGCCTTCCTAATGACCTTTGGCTTGCTACCACTTCATGTACCCCATAGCCGTACCCTATGCACACCATAGCCGAGCCTAGCACGCTTCAAACAACATGGCAGAGCCATGTTATCATGTTGGCTAACTTTCTTGCAAAGTGGTCGAGCCCACTATGTCATATTAGCCCATTTTGCTTTGTTTTAATTCATATTTTCATGTGTTGTATATATATTTATGTATGTTGTATTTTGTCGTGTACAAGATTTGGATCTTGGCTCTACTTCCACTCAAATTTGATTCATGCTTTGTCGGGGTTTGTTCTTGTGTCTTGAGTTTGTCATCTCTAGCCAAAGAATGTGAGTTTATCACTCTCGACTACGTACTTATATTATAGTAAATTGATGACTTGTGGAATTGTAGTAGCGATATGCTATGATGATAATAGTTTCATATATGCATGTGATATGATATTGTATGATGTTATCACCTTATGTTATACCTGTTTTATCACATAACATAATATGCTATGTTATTCTGTTTATTTTATAATCTGTTTCTCACTCTGCATGTTCCCTATTAGTATAGAATTCACTATGGGTTGAAATGATACATACCCAAATGAACTTTAGAATAGGAAAAAATCGTTATGAGCTGAAATGATAGGCTCGACCGATTTTTATTTTATTTGACTTGGGATTGCGGGTTTGAAATGATAAAACCCGGGATTTTATATGTTATGGATTGAAATGATACGCATTTGTATCACTTGACCTAGGTTAGAAAATATTATATAGACCCATGGTTAATTTTAAATTATAGCTTTCTAAAAATTATTAAGTATTTTGAATTTTAATATATGAAATTTTGACTTAAGTTTTGATTTAAATGATTTAAATAATATATATTGATTTTCTAATAAGTTAAAATTTTATAAGTAAATAAACAGTTTAAACTAAATCTAAAGGTTTTATCCAGGGTATAAAATTTAATATAACTTAATAATTTAATTTAATATGGGATTTTAAATCTAACCTAATAATAGTGACAGATTTGATTATGAAATGGATAGGTTTTGTATAATAAATTAGACTTTATAGAACTATGATAAGATTGAAGATATAATGTTTCAAACATGTTTTTGAAAAATTTGTATCATTTTCAAAATGCTATGTTATTTTAAGTTATACTTTTAAAAATTCTATGTTATTTTAAGTTATACTTTTAAAAATGCTACGTTACTTTAGGTTATGTTTTAAAGTGCTACTATTTCTTAAATGTAACATTTTTGAAGTGTTATTATATAAGGGTCACATTTTCAAAATGTAATGGTTTCTAACTTATTACATTTTTAAAAGTGTTATACTAAGTGTATGGTTTTAAAAGTGTTGCAACTTTGGGAAATGGATATTATTTTGAAGGTATAATGGTATCGAATTTAAATGGTTTTGAAATGAATATACTTGATTCGAAAGGATAAACCATTTAAGATAATAACCATGGCTTATAATAATGATTGGTTGTTAAAGAGACTGGGATCGGAAGTTGTCATACTCTCCGCCAACTTCGGAAACCACTTTAACAACCATGTACGCGATGGAGATTCCAGAATGAGGTAGGATGGTGGCGACGATCCTATCGAGGTATATACGGGGACCTGACTCTGTGAGTTGGTATAAGGTGGCTAAAACAGGAGCAATCGATGGGCCAATGAGGTAGCCCCTCTAATCGGACACACTCCTTCGATACCATTCTATTACTTTGTGATTGATTGGGTGCACCCTTTGATTTTTTTTGGAGTGTGGATCGAAGTGGGCGGTAGTGACTGCTATGCGTTACCACCAGTCAGGAAGTGCAATTGGTATATCTACCCTTGCATTGCCTAGTTGTGCCATGTCACCTACCCTATCGTGCTTGCCAGGAGTTTGATTTGTGTTGTACCTATGGAGTATTCTATGGTAGCCTCTCGATCTGTTGGTATGATGGTACTGTACAAACTATTGGCATTATAAAATATGTTAAGGGGGATATGGGTAACGCCTTAACCCTATTTTTAAATAGTTTACTTTACTTTACACATTATTATAATAGCGTATATTACTACATAGTAGATAGTTTAACAGATCCTTAAAGGATGGGCGATCCCAAGCATCCTTTAAGTTACTTGTGCATTTCTATTACAGTTCACTTGAGTTGATTTACTTTATATAAGTATGTATGTCCCGACTTGAGTGTTTTGTGTTTTGCTTTACGCTCGGGTCAGCCTGAGTATCACAGCTTTGGATTCACCTTCTGGAGCTAGAGAATTGCTGGAGATTATCTATCTATCTAGCTGTCTGTCTATTTCTATTTCAGTTATTTCTATTCAGCTTATGTATTAGTGGATTTCTGTTGTATTTGCTTTCAGACTCTAGTATTTTGTATCTGTTTTTGAGACTATGTATGTAGTAGCTTCATGAACTACTATGGTTATTTTATTTCCGCTACGAGTTATTCTGATATTCTATGTCTGTGATTCTATGATTGGTTTTATTTGCTCCAAATTATATTAACAATCTGTTGTTTTGAATTATTCAAGTCCGACATGTGTGGTTTTATTGTCGATTTGAATGATGTAAAATAGTGGGTCGTTATAATTACATAATGAACTGAAAAGGAATGGAATGTTAAAATTCCAAGATATTGAATGATGTCTACCCAAATCCAGGGTGCTTTACGCATACATGCATCTACCTAGTGATGGACCGTCCAGCAAGAATAACGAAAATCACATTTATGCGATTTATCCTACTATAAAATTGAAAGAAATTTCATACCTTTCGAGAAAGACCTCCTTTGTGTATCTAAGATTCCACAGTGGATGCTCATTTTCCAAATGCAGTTATCAGGCCTTTGGTAGATACAGATTTGTTAGTGTAGTAACTACAAGTGCAAAATATTTTCATCTTATATGTTTAACGTTAAAGCTATCTAAATTTCAATGTTTCTGTCATGTTCAAACTGAGTAATATTGTCAAAGAAAAAATAGTTTTCTTATTTTAATTAAACTTTAATAACTTACAGTTTCTTTTAATTTATACCAACATTTGAACAGGGAACTATGCATAAATCTAGCTTAATCTTTATCAATTTTGAGGTTTCAAAAATCGAAAAAAAACTAAGAAAGAATATCAACCAATTGGGTGAACAATCAAATCATCAACATGTCCAGTACTTGTATAATTTTACATGTCAATATGTGAACAATTTTAGTGATCCCTAATTGCAAATAAAGTATACATTATACCCATATACAAAACAAAACTAATTGTATTATGATATTTCACTGTAATTTGGACTTTGAAGCTTCACACAGAATTGAGATATATCAATGAAAATATGATTATCCTCTTTACCCACACTTAGTATCCTTGCCTAGTAGTTAGGCATCCAAGTATTAGTTTAATACTTGTAAGGTAAAGAAATAATTGAGTTCTCTATTTAAGTTGAAAATAAAGTACACAAGTAATTGATATATTTGATCCGAGACTAATTTGAAAATTAAGCTATGTTTTTCTTATTTATTGCATCAAATACAACTTTTGAGTCTTGATGTGGAAAGCTAAGACAAAGCATAATAAAAAAGTCAAAATAGTTTGATATGTATTCCACCATACATAGTAGTTTTTCCTTCTATGTCGTAGCGGAGCACCCTTGATCCAATATACTACCGTTGACTTGCTCACTAAAATATTCCAAAACCTAAGCAGATTTATAGCCTTTAAGATTTAATGCAAAGAGGAGTTCACTATATCTTCCATGTACATATTATGGAATTTCCATGTGGCTGCCAATACATGGTAAGCCCAAAAACTAAAAGACGATTCCTAAAAATATTTTGGAAATTTTAATGCTACTAAAAAATCTTTGTTATGTATTTCTTTGTTTAGCATGACTTCTATAAAATTTATTACTACTACTACTATTATTATTATTATTTAGTTATATTTTTATCATACTCGGTTTATTTTTATAATACTTGGTTAATTTTTATAAACTTGTTGGATTTTTATAAAACTTAGTTAATTTTTATAAACTTAATTAATTTTTATAAAGCTTATTATTATTATAGTCCTTAATTTTTATTATTATTATACATCTTAGTTAACTTATTATTATACATCTTACTTAACTTATTATTATTATTATAAATCTTAGTTAATTATTATAAACTTATTTAAGTGTAATATTTATAAATGTTAGTCAACTTATTGTTATTATTATTATTATAAATCTTAGTTAATTTACTATTATTATTATTATATATCTGAGTTAATTTTTGTAAAATTATTTATTATTATTACTATTTTTATACTAAATTAACTTTTTATAAAATTTATTATTGTCATTTTACTGTTGTTATTATTATTATACTTAATTAATTTTTTGTAAAATTATTGTTATTGTTATTGTTATTGTTTAGTAGTTATTATTATCATTATTTAGTTATGTTTTCATAATACCTAGTTAATTTTAAAAACTTATCGAATTTTTATAAAATGTAGTAAATTTATTGTTGTTGTTGTTGTTGCTATAATACACTCGTTTAATTATTAATATTATATTATTATTATTATTATAAATCTTAGTTAATTTTTATAAAATTATTTATTTATTATTATTACACTTAGTTAATTTTTCATAACATTTGTTGTTGTTGTTGTTGTTGTTATACTTAGTTAATTTTTCATGATAAACGTTTCTTTAATCATAATGTAGAGTACTGAATGTCAAAAGTTTGTACAGAATTACCATGGAGATGATTACAAAGGTTCAAGAATCGACAAGCACCATTGTCTCAGTGGTTAAGTAATTCGACTTTTCTACGAGAGGTCACAAGTTCGAAACTTGCGTGGTGTTATTTGAACATATATTGACAAGTGATTTGTGATATGTTGTCCCCGTAACATGTTGTATCTAAGTACCATTTCAAAAAAAGGTTCAAGAATCGTAAGTAGTACTCATGAGCTTCAGAACATGGTACATTCTCTAGTTATGTTTCTCACTATAAATACAGTAAATCTTAATTCTAAATTGAAAAAAAACCGTGGGTCAATCTAATTTGAATCAGGTTCACGGAATGCTGTCACAAATGGACCCTACATTAGTTGCTTATTGCAATAAGATTGCAGAACAAGGAGTCCCAGTGTTTGTATTAGGTGAAATTAAATTTTATTCATCTATTTTGCAATTTGATTCTGCAACTCAACCAAGTGGAGATTATGCAATGTTCTGTCTCCCGCTATGAAGCACGAGCTAAGAGAAACACATATCATAAGCAACCAGGTAACATCATAATCCATTTTAATGATTACTCAATGTTCATAAGTCAACATTTTTATCTTTCAAATATGTAATGTTGCATTAGGGAGAACATAATGAAAGTATTTTTGGACAAAGTATGACCAGACTATTTTTCTATTGAATGAATTACGCCATGATCATAGAGTGAAGAAACTGCAAGGCCTCTAGTAGAACAAGAAGAATATAGACCAAGCTCTGCTGATCAGGAACCATTTCAAAAACCTGATTCAAATGGGTGTGTGGCAGTGGTAGGCGAGAAGGAAACTAAGAGGAGACGGAGGAGCAATATCCTGATGGGTGTAGCTACTAAGATTGAGAACTGATGGCCGACATGGCTGGAGGTGGTGGCAAGCGAGGCTATTAGAGGGTGGAAGGCGCGTCAAGCTGATAGCTTTGTGAAGGTCAATAAAATTGGGCAAGGTACCTACTGTAATGTATACAAGATCCTGAAAGGTAATGGATGAAAAAAACCGCATGTCGTAATAAAATAATAAGAAAAATGGAATTGCATTTTCATTTTTCTTATTATATTCTTTCTTATTTTTATTTTATTTTAAGAAATTCACAGCTGGAGTTGGAAAGGGAGGAGTTAATACCCGCTTAGCCCCTTTTTATGGCTTACCTTCGTACCCAAGAAAGCCAGCCAAGTCCAGCTTTTTTGTGGAAGTCTTGGCTTGCTCTTTTTCCATGTCTGTTGATGGAGGATTATTTCTGTAACGCCCCACTCCGAGACCCACTCTAGTAAAGAGTATTACGGAGTAATACCGTCTACTAGAACGGAGAATAGAGTATAATGGAAGCGACCATGTGTAATCAAGCTATAACTAACTACTGAATACGTCGAATAGGTGGTTTTCTTTTCTCAAGTGGTTTGACATATCCAATAGATATTTATAACGAAATTACAATGGCTAAGGAAAATAGGTTCAGAACAAACATAATACTAAATGATAACATCATCATCATAGAACAGTCACATAACAGTCACAGAACATAGGTACAATATATCGTCAATACAGATCCAAATATCAGAAAGGTGGGTACAAAGCCATCGCTCACACATGTGAGTCAAAAATATGTACATAAGAGTCTGAAATAACAGAGTAGCTGAATAGTGGACAAATAAAAGAGCTATCTATCAGCATAGCAGATAATGTCCAAGCGGAAGCACAGAAGCTAAGTCCAGAGACCTAACCTGAAACAACTTGGTCTGACCCGAGCGAAAATACTCGGGTCAGGCTAGCTAAATAATCAGTAATAACTGAGATATATAATAATGCAGTGCATAAATAAACAGTACTTCTCCAAAGAGAAGAGTAATATGGACTACATGAATATAATGACGATCCCTAATCATCAATAAACAGTAAAAATCTCCAAAGGGAATATCAACACCAAAGTGTGGAATAAATAAAATCGCCTCATATCATTGGCGTAGTCAAGGCTATATAAAGTTGCCCATAGGCAATAATCCCAAAAGTGACCAGAGTCTGTAATCAATGCCCAAGCAAAGATCGATGCTCCAAAGAGCAATAGGGATATACTGAAAAGTCAATGAAATCGAATACTGAAAAGTAGTGTCCAGAGACACTGTAAATCCATAAGGTAATCGCACTTACATCGTATGGTTCCATAGAAACAACACCGAATGGCGGTACTCGAATGGATATAAAAATCATCAGATAATACAAGTATTGCACGTGCACCGACCAGAGTCATTATTGCCAAGTATTGTAGAGTTGTGATCGATCAGTCGCACAGATGCGGCACGCGCGAGACGGCGAGATCCTTCCCAGAAGGATAAAGGCCCAGAGGCACACGCCGAAAAAACTGCTCCATAGAGCAGGTGTCCAGAGACGGTTGCCCAGAGGCGTGGTGACCCAAAGGTCCAGTACTGGCCGCCCAGAGGCTAATGTGTCACAAACTTCTTGGAGAGGAACCCGTAAAGTGTTAACAATGAGTCCCATACCCCACGTTCGCACTAAACGGTTTACTAACCAATAGCATGCTCACACTCCAAACAATAAAAAGTCCACCTCGTATCATCGGTAAACTAGACCCAAAGGTCAAAACGATCAATCGAATAGGTCAGGGATTAACCGGAAAAAAAATACACACGGTTCCATAGGCCGGAGATTTCCTAACCGTTTAAGCACCTTTCCACCTCGCTCGACGTGCTAAAAGTGAGTATGAGATTTTTATTATAGAAAATAATGGTGCGAAACGGATTTATAATTGATTTTGAAATCACTTTAAAACGGCTTTTTAAAACTCTCCTATTATGGAGTAATTAATTTAATAATAAAAAAATAATATTATATAATAATTTCGAAAGCCATTTAGGAGTGAAAAATCCTTTCAAAATAGTTCATAAAAACCCGTGTACGAAATCCAGAGACAAATCTCAAAGAAATCGATAAAACCAGAAAATCACTGAAAATATTCAAGTGTTGGAAAATAGTCCAAAACTGATGCGAAACCTAATTTGGAAAATTATTCGGACCAGCAAACCTAATCCGAATGGCATGAAAATTAGTAGGAACGTACTCCGACATTCCTACTTCAGAACGCAGAAAGAATTACTCGATTCCGACTTGAAACGAAGTCGCAGCGACGCTCCAAAGTCGGACCCAGAAACAGTGAATACACTGTTTCAGGCTGAGATCCGGGTCCCCCTTCGACAGCAATTTTGAAGAGTCAAATGAACTCGGATACTAATCAAACTTTCAAGAGATGGAGTTCGGAACTCCTGCTTCCAACGAGTCCAAAAACGTTGGATTTCGACCACGGAGGTGACCGTGGCGATGTCACAAAGTTCAGTCCCAAAACTGTAAACAGGGAACTGCTTTCATTTTTTTTTCTTTTTTCATTTTTTTTTGGGACGCGGGCTTCGGCCCGCGTCAGCCTGCCCCAGCCCAGGCGGGCTGGGGAGGCAGTCCAGACCCCTAGCCCGCCTGGGCTGGGGCTGGGACGCGGGCTCCGGCCCGCGTCCACTATTCCCCAGCCCAGGCGGGCTGGGGTGGTAGTGCAAATCCCCAGCCCGCCTGGGCTGGGGCAGAGTTCGGCCCGCGTCCACTATTCCCCAGCCCAGGTGGGCTGGGGAGGTAGTGCAAATCCCCAGCCCGCCTGGGCTGGGGCTGGGATGCGGGCTTCGGCCCGCGTCCACTATTCCCCAGCCCAGCTGGGCTGGGGAGGTAGTGCAAACCCCTAGCCCAGGCGGGCTGGGAGGGGGTTATGATGTGCGGCCGGCCCACTAAGGGCTGGCCTGCTTCTGGCTAGCCCAGCTGGGCTAGCCTACTGTGCCTGGGCAGTAGCCTGGGTGCAGCCCAGGCCTGCCCTGGTGCACTCAGTGCATTGTTTCGGCCTGTTTTCATGCCGAAACATTCCAGCCAGCTAATTTTTGTGTTTTTGTTGATTTTGGGGTGTTTTTTTCAGTTTTTGGCATCAAATTTTCACCAATATTACAACTAGCAATAATCACTAATCAATAGTAATTACCTCACAGAAGCAAAGGATCAAGTAGTTTGTGTGCACAATATCAAGCAAGTCAAAATCCTCAACCCCAAAGCAAAAGATCAAGAGACTTCAAGGACCCAAAAATCAAAAAAACAAAACAAAGATTACAACAAGATGGTAGAGATAAAATAGGGATTAAGAAGGATTAGAGAATAGGGGAGATTGCATTACCTTTTTCAAAGATTAAACTAGTTTAGTTATGTAGAGAAGGAGGTGGATCTTCTACCAAAGGGAGGTCATTAGTTATGTTTAGATCTAGGTTTAGGAATTATGAAGAGGAGGGTTAGGGTTTATGGAATGGGTTTAAGATATTATATAGAAGTGGGTAGGCTAATGGGCCATGTTAGGAGGTTTTAAAACCCTTTAGGACTTAGTTTATTTTTCTAAGATTATCATGTGAACAAAATCCTAAGTAGCAACCTAGTTTTAATTAAAACCATGTAATAGTCTCATTTGGCCAATTAAACCTATAATCACATTTAAAAATTCCCTATTTTAAACCCCAAAATATTTTAATTTGCAAATCAAATTGCAAATTTAAATTCCCAAAAAAAATTTTAGCTTCCTTTTCAACTTAAAATCATAATTTTTAATTTATCATTCGGTAATTGCAATCTCAGGGTTGTTACAATTTCCAATATAAATAAAATGCAGAAGACAATAGATATTCCTAACAGTTAGAATCCGATTTGCAGACATGAAACTTAAAGAAGGGATGACTCCTAGAAGGGACGGCTAGCTTGTGCACGTGAATCCGATCTGGGCTACTAGGCTAGGAAGGTAGGTTGTTGGGATGAAGAAGAATAGGTTTAACTGGAAAAATTGTGGCACTAAAGAAGGTCAGATTTGGCAATTTGAAGCCGGCAAGTATTAAATCCTTGGCATGTAAAATCCCCAAATCAAGGCATTTAGATCATCAAAATGTTACAATGTTAGAAGGTCTAGTCACAATAAGAATGGCATGCAGCTTGTACTTAGTGTTTGAATATATGGTGCATGATCTTGCCTTGCCTATTCTTACAAGTGGAGGATTAGCATGTAAACACAATTGGTGCATGTATTTTCTAGGTCATATAAATGGCCTTGCCCATTCTTACATTTCTTGGGCAGTCTTGTGTCCAAATGATTTGATTTGCTACACTAAGTCACTGGTTTTTTTCCAATTTACTAGACCTTCATGACTATAAATTATAAATTATTTTTAAGAATCACATCTTTTAGAACTTTCAATAGAAGACCATTTTAGCCTATAAGACACACACATGCTTTATGTTTCAGGGGAAAACGTAGTCATATGAAACTGCAAATATATAATAGAAACTGTAAGCCATTATTATATGCAGTAGTGTGATATTAACAAATATAGAATTTACCAAGCTAGTGTATTACATGTATCTAATATGGGTCACAAAAAATAAGTGAGTATTTAATCAAATACATTCTCTTTTAGCACAAATAATAGAAAGCTCCATAATTCATAGACATACCTGTGCAGGGAACACTTTGCCCTGAGATTGAAATGCGTCTGGCATTATATTCATTGCACCAGCTAGCTTCATATACACCATGAAGCTTTATGTTAACAAGTGAAATATTTGGCCACCATCTAATCTGCAAACAACTAAAGCATCACTACCGTCGAAATTGAAAAACAAAAATAAAATGTTAATCCTAACCATGGCAATCATCGCTTTCAGCCTTGGCCGTTCACGACACCTGCACTTATGTTTACTCTTCAATCTATCTCAGTGTCTCCTTTCTACTACACTATCACTTCAGCTCATCCTTTTTAGTTATTTTTACTCATTTAACTTCTCAGTTCAACTACATGCCATTTGCACTTCAAATTTTGAGCAGCTACGTTCCTTTACCCATTTCATTCAATCCTTACAGCCATCGGTACAGTTCATAGATGTTACTCGTCAGGTTCAGCTCACCGTTCATGTTTAATTTTCCCCTTGTTATCTCAGTAGTGCACATTCAGTTTTGCAAGTTCTCTCTACTGATCAAAGCTATATCTGAACAGCTACTGCCTACCATGAACTTACATACTACTTCAAGATCTCAATTTGAGCACTCCGCACCTTTCAGTTTGTATCAAGATTATACATTACATGCTCCTTTAAAATCTAATGCAAGTATATAAATGTAGGAGACAATAAATAACTATGAAACAAATTAATGTAATGGAAAAAAAAATGTACCTGTACAAGCCAAACATCTACTGGGAGTATAAATATAATAATAAAAGGGTTTTACATCTATTTTTTGCTAAAATTAGTTAGAAAAAGAAGATATAGTCAAATTAAAATTATGATAGTTACCATTATAAAATATCCAATTCTCAGATAAAAGATGGGCTTTAGTAAGTGATATGCAAGAACATATCAAAATGATACTTCTATATGAAGGCTATTAGTGAAAGCGTGGAATTAATTACAAATTGCTCAACTAAAATTATAAGATATTTTAAGTATTCTACCTACAAATTAATATAATAGGTGTGGTTCAGACACTACGCTAGCTCTTTAACATTCACTTTACAACACAACATATCAATACTATTTATATACATCATTATTGAGCAGAAAAAATTATCTGTACTATGAAAATGATGCAAGTTAGCTTGTATCATATTGTTGTGAGCTGTGTGACTTTCTTATGTCAGTTTTCCCTCTTTTATTATTTTTGAATATTCACTCTAATAACAGCATGTACATATTATTTCAGTTCTGTACTGTGTTGTGTTTGTGTTGTGAGTATGCGCATATCATGTACTGTTCGATTGGTTTGGGCCTTATACTTTCAACCTGGTTGCTTTGTATAAAAGGATAGTGGACTGAATAATAGAAATAACTTTTCCCTCCTTCATATTTTCGTTTATCCATTTGAATTAACATGGTATCAGAGCCACGAAAATCCAAAATCCAAATCTATTGAGGAAATTAGCTCGAATCTGTGAAGATGGGAGAATCCACTGAAGAAAGAAAGAATAAGGCTACGATGCAGTTGATGCCTAAAATTACAGATCACAAATTGAATAATCTGAACTTCTTGAATTGGAGTAAGACGATTCGATTATATCTTCGCAGTATAGATAAAGATAATCATCTAATCGAAGATCCACCTTTTCCAAAATCAAAAGATGAGAAGGATTTGATGTGGTTTAGATCTGATGCTCGACTGTTCTTACAAATCAGGAATTTAATTGACAGTGAGGTAATTGGTCTAGTCAATCATTGTGAATTTGTTAAGGAATTGATGGAATATCTAGAATTCTTATATTCTGGAAAAGGGAACTTAACTCGAATGTATGATGTATGCAAGTCCTTTTATCGAGCAGAGAAGCAAGAACAAACTCTTATGAGTTATTTCATGAATTTCAAAAAGGTGTATGAAGAATTCAATATGCTTCTTCCAATTAGTTCAGATGTTAAGATTCAGCAACAACAACGTGAGCAGATGGCTTGTATGAGTTTTTTAGCTGGCTTACCATCAGAATTTGAAGCTGCTACGTCTCAGATCTTGTCTGGATCTAATATCCCCTCTTTGCAAGAAGTATCTAGTAGAGTACTTCGTTCTGATGTTACTCAAATATCAAATAAAGTGGAGAGTGCTTTGATTAGTAGTAACAGAAACTATGTAGAAGGAAGTCAAGGTCAGAATAATCCAGCAAGACCAAATTTCAATTTACCAAGACCAAATGCTCCAGAGTTCAGAAATTCAAATCAAGGGAAATTTTGCACATATTGCAAGAAGCCAGGGCACATGAAATTTGAGTGTAGGAAGCTTCAGTACAAGAATTCACAGTTGAATAAAGATATGAAGTCTGTTCTCATGTCAGCAGAAGATTATGATCAATATATGAAGATTCAAGGTTTATTGAAGAAAGAATCAACAACAAAGGAATCAGGATCTTCTGTTTCAGCTATTGCTAATTCTACAAGTCAAACTAAATGGATCATTGATTCTGGAGCAACTGATCATATGACAGGTAATAGTAATTTGATTTCAGATATACAATATAAACAATCTACTCATGCGGTTACATTGGCTGATGGATCACAAGCATTTGTTCAAAGAACTAGAAAGTTGAGGTTAAATTCACATTTATTATTAAATTCAGTATTATACATGCCAAAGCTATCATTCAATTTGATATATGTGAGTCAAATTACTAAAGATATGAAATGTAGCATATCATTTTTTCCTGATCATTGTGAATTTCAGGATCTAACCACGAGGAATGTTATTGGTAGAGGTGAAGCATGTGGTGGATTGTATGTGTTTGACAATGTACCATCAAAATCTACAAGTTGTTCAAGTGTAACCTCTTCTGCAATTTAGTTGCATTGTCAGCTAGGACATCCATCATTACCTTTGTTCAAGAAATTATGTCCACAGTTTAGCTCTTTATCTACTTACACTGTGAGTCTTGTCAATATACAAAGCATCATCGGGTTAGCCTATACCCTAGTGTGAATAAAAGGTCTAGTTCATTTTTTGAAGTTGTACACTCTGATATTTGGGGTCCAACTACAGTTGTGTCAAAGCAAGGATGTAAATATTTTGTTACATTTGTTGATGATTATACACGTGTGACTTGGTTGTTTCTAATGAAAAGTAGATCAGAATTGTTTTCTATATTTTGTGTCTTTTGTGCTGAAATACAGAATCAATTCAATACATCTATCAAAATATTCAGAAGTGATAATGCTAAGGAATATACAAGCAATCAGTTTCACTCATATATGGTACAACATGGCATTCTTCATGAGACTTCATGTGTAGATACAGCAGCACAAAATGGGGTAGCAGAGAGGAAAAATAGGCACTTGCTAGAAACTTCTAGAGCACTTCTCTTTCAAATGAATGTTCCAAAGAGTTTCTAGGCAGAGGCTGTAAGTACTGCATGTTTTTTGATTAATAGAATGCCTTCAACCATTTTAGATTATCAAATACCTTATCAAGTTTTATGTCCAAGCAAGCAGATTTATCCAGTGAAACTGAGGATATTTGGTTGTACATGTTTTGTTAGAGATGTCAATCCACAGTTAACAAAATTAGATCCCAAGTCACTTAAATGTATTTTTCTTGGATATTCAAGGCTACAGAAGGGGTACAAATGTTTTTGTCCAAAGCTTAACAAATACATTATATCTGTTGATGTTAACTTTGTTGAAAATGAACCTTTCTATTCATCACCAGTAGTTCCTCCAATCCAAGAAATTAATGATGAATCAGTTATAGAAGAAGATGATGAGTTTTTGATATATCCTGTTATGTCTACACATAATCATGAACATAGTGGAAATGAGGATTCTAATTCAAATACTTCATCCTCATCTGTATCTGCTCCAGAGGATACTCAATTACCAATGTTGAATATTGATTTCTACGTAAAAGGAAGAGAAAATGTACTTATTCTATTTCCTCATGTGTGAATTGATGTGGATTAAGCAGTTGATGGATGAAATAGGACTGAAGTGTGAGTTGCCTATGAGATTGTGGTGTGATAATCAAGCAGCTCTTCATATTGCATCTAACCCGGTTTTCCATGAAAGAACAAAGCATATAGAAGTGGATTGCCACTTCATTAGAGAGAAAATTCAGCAAGGAGCAATTTGTACGAGCTATGTGAAATCTGAAGAGCAGTTGGCTGACCTACTGACTAAATCACTGCATGGCAATAGGATTAAATTTATGTGCAACAAGTTGGGCATATATGATTTGTATGCTCCAACTTGAGGGGGAGTGTTGTGAGTTATGTGTGATTTCTTTCTTATGTCAGTTTTCCCTCTTTCATTATTTTTGAATATTCACTCTAATAACAGTATGTACATATTATTTCAGTTTTGTACTTTTTTGTGTTGTGTTGTGAGTATGCGCATATCATGTACTGTTCGATTGGTTTGGGCCTTATACTTTCAGCCTGGTTGCTTTGTATAAAAGGATAGTGGACTGAATAATAGAAATAACTTTTCCCTCTTTCATATTTTTGTTTATCCATTTGAATTAACACACATATATGGGTATAAACTGAATTAACCTTCACGTCAAATATAAGAATGTTTGCAACACCCCACCCGAACCACTTTGCCCCACCAATGCAGTCGACTAACCATGCAGAATCTATGCAAGTCTACATAAACTGTGAATACCTATCGCCTTTAACACTACTAATAAACTCACATATACTTCAACAGAATAAAACTAATTTTTTTAATACTTCCTTATTATTATTATATAAAAAATATGAGTGCAATGAAAAAGTATTAACATGGCCTGATTAGAAAATTACTGTATAGATATACACTACTCAATTTAAAACCCAACCCTATGAACTGATTGAATTAATGGTCACTACTACTTATTGGAACATTGACTTGAATTTAGTTTAAACAAAGAAATTTACTGTCCATTGGATGTTAAGATTGGTTAAGTCAATACATCAAAATATATTCGAAAGCATATTCACCTAAAAAAATAAAAATCCTGTTATCATCATTAATTTTTCTTAGAAACTTTCCTTAATTTTCGGAGCTTGTTAATGATTTCTAAATTACTTTTCAGATTATCATTCTTATTTATATTTTCCTTAATTCCATGCTTATGATCATCTTAGGTGGTTTTGCTATTAGATTTTTTGAAAATGAAGAAAAAAATTCGGCCATATTCGGAAAATTTTGGGATCTGTTAGGAAGCGGATGCTTTAATATAGGATCAATTGTTAAGAAAAATGTTTTAATTTTACTTAATAGTTACAAAACAAAAGTTAGGAAGATTCACAAAGAAAGAATTTACCATATTGTGTTAGTTCAAGTAGTAACTAGTCTATTTTTCCCATATATCTTTTACATTTTACACCTACAGTTAAAATTAAAAATATAAGAAAGATTCAATAGGAAATTAACTGAGGGAAATTGATCGTAACCATACATGAAGCTAGAGAATTAAATTCATCCACTAATGTACTGGCTAAAGGGAAGAGAGAAAAGGAAGAGTGTTGATGAGACATAATATTAGTAGATTGGTACATGTAATGTCAGTAGGCATGCACCTACATAGATAAATATGTGCACAGTGATTGATATATTTCAGTAATAATAGTTGAAGTTTTCAGTTTACTTCATTTCAAACATGGATATAATGATCTTAAATTTGTCTGTCATAAATTTTACTCTTTTGCAATGCTGTGTTCACACTAGAATCTGAAGTAACCATATCTAAAGACCATCACAAATATGAAAAGAAGTTAATTTTCTTCAAGCTTTTAGGTGATTACCAATGCAGATGAACTGTCTTCCTCCTCATGATTATTCCTTGAATGGGCTTTTGGATTCTTCATCCTTGCATACTTTTTGGACGCCAACTCTTTCAACACCTCTTACAAAAACAAGAAACAAAGAGAAATTTGAGTATCAAAACCATAGTTTTTTTAGTGTTCGTATGGACAGTTTAGTTAAACACCCCTTTAAAGGTAATGGGGCGATTAACATGGCCGATATGAAGACGCATGAATCTTTTATGCTAAAATATCTATTAGAAGATATAATAATTCAATTCAATCACTAGTTGATGCATAGGGAAAACTCATATGTGAAGATGAAAAGATAGAACAAGAAGCAATTCATTTTTCCATAGAACTATATTTTAGTGTTTACTTTTCTTCTTTTGATGTGTTATTATGATATGTTGTATTGTAGTT
Source organism: Allium cepa (assembly GCA_030765085.1). Taxonomy (NCBI): domain Eukaryota; kingdom Viridiplantae; phylum Streptophyta; class Magnoliopsida; order Asparagales; family Amaryllidaceae; genus Allium; species Allium cepa. Next base: position 613,842,729 of record CM060934.1, read on the forward strand.
TATATTCGAAGTGTATAAATAACAAGGGAAAAATGGGTTGTTTCCATACAATAAAAGAAATAATGTCAGACAACGGTTATGGGGAGAAAGGTGAAATCATCAACCTTGAGGAGGATAGAGATTCAAAACAGCAAGGTATCAACACACAAAAAACTTCAAGAGAGGAGAATAAGAGGGTGGAGCAAATTGGAGTGTCAGTTTTCGGTGACCTAAAAATTACAGGCTGAATGAAGCTCAGTTGGAGATGTCATACAGCTATGAAAACTGTTCATATATTAGGTATGATCAAAATGTTTGCTAGATTTAACATCAAATATTAATTTATAGGAACCAAAAATTAATGCTAGGTTTCTTTGGTGCATATTTGATGCAGCTAACGTTATGTATTTTCTTATGTTGATACCTTACATAAAAAACAAAATTTCCAATCTAACATTTTATAGAACTCAATGCCATTTCATAGATTACGTTGTAATCTTCCATAAGAATTGAAGGCTCTGAAAAGTAATAGGGAAACAAAATAAAAATTAATGTTTAAAAATTACTAGAACTACCTTTAAAATTTAACAAATACAACCCATGACCACACAAGTTTCAAGCACAAAAACAAATTTTAATCAATGATCAAGAGTATTATGTACAATTCATTCCAAAAGCAAGCTCTACTTGGGAAAAAAATAAATAAGAAATAAATGGATATCAAACATCAACTCTGCACTCAAATGAACATAAAGGGTCATATGGTACAACAGCGGATATAATACCATAGGAAGGAAAGCTTCATCGAGATATATCTTTTATGACATGTAAATACTAAAATTTATTGAGTTTCTTTCCAAGGGACAAATAATGAATAGTAGTTATGTCAAATTGTGTAGATTATGATTTGGAAAGAAGCTTTTATGACAAACTATTTAGCAAAAAAAGAGGTCTTAGTGAACATTCAATGAATAGACAGTCAACCATTTACAATATTTGTATTTAACATAGAAAACTGTCGATTATAAATTTAAAATAGAACCGATACATTGGTTATTAACTATTTTAGTTTAATTAGAGACATTTACATATCATAACCAAGTATGGATTTCAGTTGATACTCTTTCACTTTATATAATTAAAGCATAATGATGTGCACACATGCAACCCAGATAGAACCAAACCAATATATAGATGGATACACTTTAGTAAACTAAATTGCAAATTGAAAAAAAAAACAGTCTCGGTTACTATGTAAAATTGTTTGCATATAAGAGAAATCCGTTTTCACAAAAAATACTAATTAAACCCATATGAACGAAAAAATGTATGTTAACGTGATACCTTCATAAAGCAAGAACCCTAATTGTTATGTCTAATTTTTTCTTCCCATCAGAAACAACATTACATATTCCATGCACTAAATTATTTTAAATTAACAAAGAGGAGAATAATTATTATGTTCTGTAGATTCAAAATGAATATGATTTCAATAGAATTTTACATAAAAACACATACTTACTTTGGAAAATTAATGATAATGGATTAATGGGTTCCTAGTTACAAATGCAAATACACAATAATCGACAGTGTTCAAATATGGGCAAATATTCATTCACTAGATACAGAGTTATGGACAGAGGAAACCCTATCCAGAATTGAATGTTACATCGGTGTGTCAATAACTCTTCATAACATTACAACAACAATGAAAATAACGAAGTTTTCAAAAGTCCTTATTCAAATAAATTTACACACTTCGATGCTATGTTCAGTGATAGTAAAACTACATAATGGAGACAAAAGGATTTCAAAATAACTTATAAGTAAATTCTAGCCAAATGTACTCGATCTATAAATTCTGACCATTCTGAAAAGATACATATGCAAGATGCTGACCGTGTTAATTATCTAAAGTCATAAAACATGGATTTATTAAAGGCACTGTGTGAAACCATGAGGTACATATGAAAAGGGAAAAAAATAAACATTTCCACCTCAGCAAGGACTACAATAACTTGACAGCTGGCTACATTTGGGAGAGTGACATTATTTCAAAGCAATAGCAACAGGGGACATACGAAAGTAAGGTTGCAAGCATGGATGTGTGACAGAATTTCCAAGCTCAACATATATAAAGGACGTACAACATAAACAACAATAAAATGAGGGTTGTGTTCTAGAAGCATGCGAGCAATATAATAAACAACAAGAGGAGGAGTGCAAAACAATTCAAGGCACGGTTGCATGATAAATTTTCAATGCAACAGGTCATTTTCTGACCAATTTCAAGACAGTGGGTTAATTTATAGTGAACAATTGAGTTTGTATAAACAACAAAACAATAGATTATCAATAACCACTTATCACTAAAATCAACTAACTTTTAAAATCAGTACTAGATGGTTTTCTGAAGATTGCATATTTTGGAGAAGAACGGTGGAGTTGTGGTGCACGTCTTCTGGAGTTCAGCAGTAGAGATAGGAATAGAGATCGACAGCCAAGAGAGGGAGAGAGATCTGTAGTTCAATGTGTATTCTGGAGATGGACAGTGAAGAGAGGGAGAGCGAGTGAGTTGGAGAGTTTGATTTTTAGTTAATTTAGGGTTAGGGATAGGAATATGTGGGGAGAGAGGGAGAGAGGATGATGTTGAGTGGTGAAGGAGCAAGGCATATTTTTTCCTTTCCCTCCCTTTTCACGTTGACGTTGAAGCAAAATTTTGGAGATTTTTTTCTTCGGTTTTTTAACAATCTATCCATGTATCGCAACATTTTCATTAAAATGCTGCTTCATCGTGCTGTGAAAAATAGAATTTTTTTGTAGTGCTTGCCAGGAGGTTTGTGTAACGATCGAGGTTTTCAACTCTCGGAAATTGACACTAATACATCCTCGTGCCGCAAATCCAAGTACCGAAAATCCCAATTGTTAGAGGTAAAAGAAAATAAAGATAGAACATAATCTCACACGAATGGAGTAACATATATTATTTCAATAATAATATATACCTTGGAAAATGTGAATGCAATATCAAAGTCTAAGCTAGATACAGCCTGATCAGTTATAAACCTCTAACCTTACAAATGCTGAAAAATAAAAACAAATGCAATAGATGCAGCGAATAATAGAATACATCCATATGAAGATGAAGATCTCTAGCTCTTCTCTGGAAATACCAAGCGTCTTCAACTAAACCTGAAACTACTCGGATTTGACCCAAGTATTAAAAATATTTGGATCGGGCTTGATAAACCAGCGTGAGATGCTCAAAATGTTAAATGCTGAGGAACTCAAAACCTTTGAAAATAAGGGTATCTCATAAGACCATGTCCATACATAAATACGGGATTTTATCTTATGATAACCAAAATACTTTATACTAAAAAAACACTTTGATAATATTATTAATGACATTCTTTTGAAAACACTTTTCAAGTAATATATCAAAATAAAGTATCAATATCCGGACCAAGTCTATGGTAATATATCCATACTAGGTCAATGGAATACACTGGGTAGAATATACGAGACCAAAGGGATAGCTGAAATGTTTGCAAAGCATTACAGCTATTTTGGGAATACAATCAAAATCGTAAAGCTCGTATTGGATTTGGAATTTCCAACACGATAGGAAACTAGTGGCCTTTTCCTTTGATCCATGCATAGCAAACATAGTTCCCATGGTGCCTTAATCGCTTTTCTCAAGCAAATCACTTGGAAATGTACTTGCCACACACCAATATCCAGTAGCCTTATCGCTTTTCATAATAGCTACTATATTCAAATAAATGGGGCAATAAATTCCTTGAGGATCTAGATTCCACTAGACTCCTCCATACTCAAAAAAATGATATCCTAAAACATATGTCCTGCAGACCACATAATTACCTCATCTCCAAGACGTGAGGCTCGTGAGGCTACGCTCAATTTTAACAAAGCCACGCTTTGCTATTCATAATGCCATGCTTTATTCTTCCATAAAGCACATTCCACTTAGAATGCCACACTGCCATTCCTTAATCACAGAACTGATTTCTACTAATGTATAACTCCTGAGCTCGTATGTCTTAAGAAAGGGTGTTAAGCCAAGAGAAGTTGCCTTCTCTGCCACCAAGTAGATGATACGTTAATAGAGATTAATTAATACGATCATAAATGCAATGTCAGACATTCGTTCATATAAGTTCATTCAAGGATTGAACAAGACCGAAAGCACTCCTCCTACTGCCATTAGTAGCGAGTACTCCTTGCAATCCAAAGATTTCAAAATACAATAGGACCGTTGCTATAATAAATGTCTCTACACTAGGAGCTACCTAGAGAATGTCAACAAGCAGTTTTTTCGCTATGAAGATCTTCGGTCTTTAATAATCATCATCTTCAGCATATCTTCACTTTCGAACATATACATTGGTTCGAAGCAGTTTTTGGATAGGAGTTACCCAAATCCGATCCCGGTTCCTCTGAACCAATCATCGATTAAAAGATATAAGGTTCATATATGATTATCAATCGACATTCAATCTAATTTATCTTTTTATTCATTCATAAATATCTCAAAGAGACATATCCATTAAATTATTCCATTACCTTCTTAACAGTATATGGAATCATTAAACCTCATTTATCAAATCATTTGGTAAACATTAAAACCTTTTTAATCTTGGAATGATTCCAAATTAATTCACCTTTTATTTAGGAAAACATTTTTAAATCATTTACTTGACTTTGTAACAAAGATTTTCCATTTCAAATCATAACTTTTAAATGGGTCAAAAACTATGTTATTTAAGACATAGTTTACTGCAAACCCAAAACTATTAATTCAAGTATATAAAGTAAAATAATTCCAAATCATTTATTTAAATATTTACAAAGATTTCTTAATTTAAAAATCAAAATTTTGATTGAGATAAAACCATGTTATCTAGGATGTTAATCCAAAACCAATAAACATTAAGTGAGCGGAATCTATAAAAATCATCTAATTCTACTCAATATCAATTCCCTATTAAACCAGCACTATGGATGGAATATCGATGAAATCACATTTTGAATTCCACAAAAAGTATGGGTCCCCACTTCAAGATTTTAACACCAAGTACAAGAAGATTATCCCCATAAAATCCAAGTTATGTAAATTTGGAAAATTATATCCTTTATACTTTGGAAACTTTGATTTGAGAAAACCAAATTTTCTATCCCATCCATTGAGCTAGTCCGGACAGCCAAGGAGAGTAGGAAACTAGTTTTCCAAACTCAAGCCTAGACACTATCTCTCTGACACCCATAAGGCGGTCAATCTATTTGATCGACTCTAAATCATTAATCATTAATTCCTTAAATTTCTCAAATTACCTTTAAAATATTTTATTGATCATTTGAGAAAAAATTACAAAAGAGTTGGAAAATAATGATTATGTTTAAAACTATACTTCAAAAGTTATAGAAAAGTGCTACGAAAAATTGCCGCGGAAAGTGCTTTTAAGCTATATTGATCAAAATAACTTTTCATCATTTGGAAATTCATTTTTATAACTAAAATAACTTTTAAAGCATTTTAAAAGATTTTTTGAATTTATTTCATATTTTTAAACAATTTAGAAATATATATTTTAAACATTTTCCACTTTCACAACCGAACTGACAAAGCGCGATTTTATCGAAAAATTTATTTGCTCATATCTCAAAATTTATTTACCAATATCTCAATTTTCTTTCTTTGTTTGAAAACTATGGATATAATAATTCAAAAAATTCGTATCTTGAAGAATTCCACGCTATATTCCATTCTATATATTCGTTTAACTTTTACGGCGCGAAATCGCAAACTACCGTTACGCGACGCGCCTATTTTGACTCAATTTTCAATATTCATCGAAACTTCTCCAAATTGAATTTTAATATTTATAATACACTTATAAACCATTTTCGAATATTTAAACCAATATCTTCCATATTAAATCTCGTTTTTACTTTTAAATCATTTCGTAATTTTATATTATTATAATATTCATTTCCAAACTTTTTTATTTAAAACTATTAAGAGGCTAAACAAATCTATACACAAATTATTTATGGATTTAATTTCTATAACGACCCGTAAATTTTTAATAATTTTTATTTGTTTTATTAATATAATTAATTGAAATTTTGAGAAATTTTGAGCAATAAAATTTTGAAATATAAATTTGATATTTGGAATGCGTCTAGTTAAACATAGCAACTGATAAATTTTCGTCCAAAAATATGAAGTTTATTTTCGCGTGTAAATTTATTTCAATTTAATCAGTTAAGAATTGATGGAAATAAAACGTTTTCAAAACCTAAATGTTTTTACATAGAAAATTCTAAATCATCTTCTGACTGAGACGTCATTTTTTGTTTTTCCAAATTCGAACTTCTTTAGCTTCGTTGATCTTATTTTCTGCGTCTTTGCTGCATTTTCTGCTAGTGAAAATTCAAATTTTTATAATTCAGTCGTACCACTAACATCTATATACCATTTGATCGTCTTGTCATGGCAATCTTTGTGGTATATTCAATTCTATGATTTAGATTTCTGTTACCCGGCGATATCTGTGAAACAGATAGTTGTATCGGAACTCGTTTGTCCCTTTGGTTTTCTTTGCCTTTCATATTTCAGGCGTGTAATCCTAGTAACAGTTGCTTTAATTTTTGATCCTGAAGTGGCGTGTGACTTGTGTTTTTCCTACCTGTTCAATTCTTGGCATATTGGTATGTGTGTGTCTGTTGCCTCTCAGCTCTAGACTTTTGCACTTCTTATCGTTTTCAATATTATTAATCAGTTCCATTTTTCTTTTTTTTCATTGACTTTTCGTTCATTCCTTTTTCTTCTTGCCTTTATTTTTGTTCTGAGAAAAATTAGGTTATAAATACTGCCTGGAACCTGCTCTCGTATCTCCTCTCTTCCTCTCATCTCGTGTGTGCTTTCTCCATTTCCAACCCATATCGGCCAAGCCCACCGACGACTGCCACATCCAGACCCTCCTCCCCATAGTATAGGCAATCGGGCAAACCTACTAGCCTAGCCCGCTCGCACAAAGCAAACACTACCGACCCTCATAGCTTCGACCACGCAAGCAATCCTCTCTTCATCCCCTGCCTTGCTTCGCCCGCGCCATTGACTCCACCCATAGCAGCTGAACCCGCGCCCCTCGGCCTTGACACGTCGCCAGATCCTGCCTTCCTTTCTCCTCCTCTTCTCTTACCTTCCACCAACGTGGCAATCTCCTCTAGCCGCGTGTTGCCTCCTACCGCCACAATGCACCGAACAACCTCCACATCAGCACTTCCATACCGTGCACAGTAGCCATAGCTCACCGACCCTGCCTTGTTGTTTCCTAGTTCAAGGCTACAACCCCTCTAGTCCAGGCGGTATATATACTATCAGTATATTTATAATGTTTATGTTTGCTTCCCTTGTGTGTATATAATAGTAATATGTATGTATATAGCTTATAAGTCAGTATATATATGTATATTCATATGTAAGCTTTAATATAAGTTTCAAAATCTGTATAGCATGGTTTCTATATATAGTCTGTGCATTTCTTATGTTCTAATTTTATGTTCTAAAGGTTACAATATATAAAAGTTTATAAGTCAGTTTCTAGATATTGGTTTTATAAAACTTTTAAAACATGTTAGTAATATAAGTTAAACAAGTTAGTTATTTCACTGTAATATGTTATGTGGTTACGAATATTTTCTGCTGTGCATAAATTTATATATGTACTTTGATTTTGCCAGTTATGGGTTTGCGTGAGATTTTTTTTCTTTTTATGTCGAAATGTTTTTCTTATATAAACTGTAATTTTTGGTTTATATATATTATATAGATTTAAATTATAGGTTTCATGTGTATATTTCGTGCATTTAATTGTTGAACAAATGATTTCGCATTTTGATATATATATATATATATATAATCTTTCGTATAAATTTAGTTGATATATATAGCGATTTGAAAATTTTATTTATAAAACGTTGTTATAATATGTAAGTATTGGTTTTGTATATATATTATATATCTTTGATTTTTAAGGATATGCATACTTTAAGAACGATGATTTTTAATTATAAGTATGTATATTTTATTTTCGACTTTAATTAAATAGTGGGTTCATGGAAATAATATCACGATATATATATATATATATATATATATATATATATATATATATCATTGTCGCTTCTATCAAGTTGATTCTAATTTATTCTCATCAATATCTATATATCAGCTTTGATCGTCGAAATCATGCCCATCTAACTTTGCTTTGGAATTTGTGTTGGATCTATAGCTCAATTTCATTGTCTATTCTCTAGCCTCGAAAGGTGAGCAATCACTTACGATTAATGTTCTTTTATTTATTAAATTTGATTTCAATTGAAACGACAATTGAAATATGCTGTTGTTAGTTATTTACACTGTTATAAATATGTTATTACCTGTATAAGTGCACCTATGACATCTGACACCATTATCTGTTACTTATACGATAATAAACCAGTTTGTTTGATAATTGATTGATTGCTAATGTTTTTATTGGTTGTTAAATTGTTAATGTTAATGTGATAAATAATATGCAATTGAATTTGATATAGGTTAGTTAACAATTTTAAATTGGATTTATATGTTAAATTTGATTAGTTAAATATGACCCCTTTTAATTATTAAATTTATTGACACGTAGAATTTGGTTAACTACACCTTGAACCATTGAATGTATGTTGTATAATTATTGTAGTATGAAATTGAGAATAATAAATGTCAAGTGAAGAACCGTATAAATATTAGTGTAATAATCTTTAATCTACATGACATGATTGTGTAGATTCTAGAAATAATTATATTAATTTGCACAAACAACAATGTAAATTAATACGATTGTTTCGAGATTATTTGAATTAATTATTGGATTGTTATTGATCGTTGTTATTGCTTGTTTATTTGCTTTGACACCATCTCAGTTATCACACTGCAAGTTCCCTTTGCTATGCTTTGATTTTTGAATTGAAATGGAATCGGGTTGAAATGATAAATACCCAAATGAACTTGACTTAGGATAGAAAATTAAATAAACCAGATTGGTCAATAATTTGATTTTAAAAAAATAAAAAAAATAAAGATTCAGTTGAATAAATAATAAGTATTTGAAATAAAGATGGAATCTGAATTTTAACGAAAGGAAAAATATTGATATTAAACAATCTGAAACAAAATATTAACATAATAGTTGATAAAAGAAAGTTGGTTTAAACGTAATTATTTAATAATTAAGTTTGGAATTATTTAATAATTAAGATTGGAATTATGTAATAATTAGGTTTTGGAATTATTTAATAATCAAATTTTGAAATTATTAATTATGTTTTGAAGTTATTTAATATTAAATAAGATTGAATTATTTAATAATTAAATAAAATTGGATTCTTTAATAAGTAATATTGAACTTCTTGAATAAGTAAAATTGAGTTTCTTTATTTATTTGAGTTTTGAAATTTGTAACTAAGTAAATAAATAAGTGAAATTGAATTTCTTTAACAAGGAATAAATGTGATTTATTTAAATTAATACTTGTAATTTATAGAATTTGATTTGACAAATTTAATTTAATTCATTTTGTAAGTTTTGATATAATGAAGGAAAACTTAAAATGATTTAATGAATTGGAAAGTAAATAGAAATTGTTTGAACTGATAAATTAACTTAATGAATATTGAATGAAGCCGATCAATGAATTTAAATTGATTGAATGTTGAATTAAATTAATTTAAATGATTTCGGAATGAAACTTATATACGAACTTGAATCAATATTTGAATTGTTTAAATAAAAAAAATTGAAATTGAATTATAAGATTTTGAAAGTATGAATTTGAAGGTTTTGAAACGTAAATTACGGAAAATGATATAGAAAGACAAATGAAATGTTGATTTATAAATTCTAATTGGAATTGAGTTTGATTTGCTTTTGAAATTTATTAAACGACCAATCGGTGTAATAATTACGAAAGTTATTAAAGAAACCGGAATTGGTTATGGACATACTCTCTGTCTAAACCGAAAACCGCTTTAATAACTATTCGCGGAGTGTGATCCAGAATGAAGTGGTTGGAATGATGTACGTGATGACTGAAGAAAGAGAACGGTAATGGATAGCCTTGACACTTGTGTCATATTGGAAATGACTGAAACATGAGCTATGCCGGGCCAAATGGGGTTAGCCACCTCGAGCGAACACACTTCTTCGTAAACTACTCATTACTTGTTATTGATTGGTGCACCCTTGAATTTTGGGAGTGTTGTTTCGCGGTGTTGCGATCATTACAGCGATGCGTTTTCACCAGTCCGGATCAGGCAAACGGTAGTTTCACTACCTTGGGTATAGCCTCATGTGCCTTGTCATACTTGTATCCCTATATACGCGATCACTACGAATTTGTTTTGTGTTATACCTATGGAGTACTCCCTGATATCCCACTAGTTTAAGGTGGAGTTTACAGTGCTGTATAGACTATAAAGCTTATATAAAATGTGTTAAGGGGGATAATGGTAACGTCTTAACATTATTTTGTTACTTTATATTACTGATAGGCATTATCTATTTACCGTATATTACTACATAGTAGATAGTTTAACGGATCCTTAGAGGTTGGTTATTCCAACATCCTTTGAGTTACTTGTATGTCAATTGTTATTTCACTTGAGTTGAAATTATTGATATAAGAATGTTAATCCTGACTCGAGTGTTTTGCTTTACGCTCGGGTCAGACTGAGTATACCAGTATTCGAGACTCACCTTTGGAGTTGGAGCTTCGCCTGGAGATCCAGCTATCCATACAGCTTTCAGATATTCAGTTGATTCCAGTGATGTATTCTGATTCTTGTATTTGACTATTGTACTCGAGACTTCTGTTGTGACTTATTTAACTCTGTTATATATATAGTAGCTTCATGAACTACTATCTTTTGCTTCCGCTCATATTATTACTTTGTGTCTGTGATTCTGTGATTATTTATTTACTGTATATCTGAGTTTTGCCAAATTTAAATTAACAATTCGGTATTTTGAATTATTCAAGTCCGACGTGTGCGGATGCGAATAGTCCAAAATAGCGGGTCGTTACAGTTGGTATCAGAGCTTTGATAGCTCTAGGCAAAACTTAACATATAGAGTAAATGTATTTACAGAATCACTCTCATTCGAGTTTCAATCTCTTCCTTTTGACTCAATTCCTTTGAATTTTGGAATGTTCCCTGCGGTTCCAAAATTCATTCGTGTCCCTCGCTATTCATCTTCTTTCAAATTCTAGAGTATCCCATAACTCCACTTCGAATGATCTTCATAGTGACTCGGCGGTCTCGCTAATCTTCGAATGATTTGTAAATGGGTGAAACTCCTTTACAAATTGGCATCGATTCACCAGAGATTTCTATGTCCTCGGTTTAGATGCTAATATCTCTAGATATCCCGAATTCTATCTCTGGAGATCGGATGTAGATTTACCGAGAATTCTGCATTGATCTAATTCTTGAAGTCACGGTCGACCCGGTTAAGGCCACTAATAAGAGATGAGAAGAAGTTTTAAGAAGGAGAAGGAGAGATTGTTTATATATTTTATTTCTTTTTGCTAATATTCCTCTTTATTATTTTATTTATATAGAGAAGCCATTAGAGCCGAAGAAGAAGCTTAAGAAGAAGAGGAAAAGCTTAGGAAATTTGTGAATGAATAAGAGAATGGAGTTAGATATTTATAGGCAAAGAAGAGTAAAATATCGTGATATTTTACATGAAATATCACATCACAAATCTTTTATAATATATATATATAATTAATTCTAGTCACATCACTCTCTTTTATATATGTATAATTATTATGTCTAGTCACATCACTTTTTTATATATATAATTATTATGTCTAATCACATCACTTTCTTTTATATATATATATAATTATTATGTTTAGTCGTATCACTTTCTTTTATATATATAAAATTATTATATCCAGTCACATCACTTTCTTTTACCTATATATAATTATTATGTCTAATCACATCACTTTATTTTATATATTATTATAAGATAATTTATTTATAAGTATATTGTTACATAGTTAATTAACTCTTATGTGTATATAGTGCATAAAGACGAACAACGTTGCCGACAACTTTCTGTGTCGAAAGTGTGAGAAATGTGGAATATGGATCTTAAGGCTAGAATTAACACTAGAGAGGGGGTCAATAGTGTTTAGAGGAATTGCTAAATCTTTTTGATTTTTTGTTAATTTGAACACAAATGTATGCAATATTCAGACACGGATATCATCACAGAAACTAATACAGATGTAGAAATAAAGTAAAAGCAATAAAGGAAAGAACACACCGGATTTTATACTGGTTCAAAGTTACCCTACATCCAGTCCCGCACACAAGTACGGATTTCCTTTCAAAAGCAATTGTACAATTACACCCTCGATTTCAAGGCCACGAGGTACACCACTCCAGATTCATAATCCTCTAGGCAGAGATACTTGATTTCACGAGAAACAAGTTCACCCATTTGATTTCCAAGGCTACAATCAGACCTTTTCTCACTTGATTGATTTCACAGGCTACAATCACACCTTTTCTCGCTTAATTTATTACAAAGAAGCCTATAACTCTGAATAGCACTGAGATCTAGTTGAGATAGTGATAGAGATTCAAACCAAAGATGATCTTGTTAGATTCAATGTTGATTTTGGTAGGGTAATTGTAAAATGTGTATAAAGAAATGTGGAAGAAGAAGAGGAGTGAAATCAGAGAAAATATGAATACAATTTCGTACAAAACTACCCCTACTTATAGTAGAACAACAGCCATTTTCATTCGTGAAAGGATATGACGAATAGACACTTCCTTTGAAATTCAAATTTTTGAAATAAACTACTGCCATGTCGACATGGGGTACTAGAGGATGTCGACATGCCTAAAGTTTTTTTGGTAATTTGCTTTTCTTTGAAAATAACTACTATCTTGTATTAAAACTATTTTAAACTTTGTAAATATACTTAACTATAGTTAAAATACATAAGTAAATATAGAGAATAATATTTTGGTGTATATACATATATGTATATAATATTACTATAATTTTATATTTAAATCTAAATTAAAAGTTAAATATATTATTATTAAAAGATAGTTTAAAACCAAGGATAATTTGATTTTGAAAATAAAGATTATTTTGAGACTAAAAGTATTAAAACCAGGATAGATGTTTTTTATTCTTTTAAAAGGAAGGTTTTGAAATCATTTTGAAAACAAGATATAATTTTGTAAAATCATTTGAATAAAAGGTTAGCGGATACAAAACAATGTTCCACTAGATTTTTCGTAGGTTCCATCCTACTTAGGGTTCCATCCCTTTAACATGCTTGAAATGGATTCCATTCCATGAATAAATTGGATTTTTAGATGCCAGTGCTTTTCTTGGAGTTTTAACAAAATTCCTAATTAAATTACTTATTATTAAAATCTTGAACTCTTGATAATCTTGATACTCGTGAGTCTTCAATCTTGATATCTTGAATCTCTATACTGTACAGTCTTGATTCTTGGTACCTGCATGGTTAAATCATGCATATACATATATATCTAAACTATAATGTTAGTATTTATACTTTATAATCTTATTCTAAGGTTGCTGTCATTAAAACCATCATCTCAAGGACTAACAGAAAGGTCGAAATTTCAGAAAACGTTCTTCGGTTTTCTGTTTTTCTATGAACTATTTAATTTGGTAAACAAATTTTGAAAAAAAATTCACCATCGTTATAAATTAATTAAAATGAGTATATTTTCATTATAAAAATTATATATTGAATATTTAAAATTAATTAAATATTCACTAAACAAAGTAGTGAAATTTTGGATCGTTACATTCTTCCCCCCTCAAAAGAATTTCGTCTCCGAAATTACACCAAAACAGAACATAAAGGTATTTTCCCAAAATATTTATTTTAAACTTACATCCATATGATGTATACAGATCATCCAATTTGATAAACTTTTCAAATTCACAACTTTACTTCCGAACTAGTAGTGATCCCCTACTTCGGACTTTGATCAGACTTCTTGATTAGAAAAATTCATTTCCCTTACATAGCCCTCAACTATGATAGAAAACTCAAGTATTCCAATCACAAAAATTCATTAATGTTTGTCGTCAAGAATCGAATGATAAATCCTTTTTTGGATTGGTGTAAACACCTCAAAGTTCCATACTCGAATCTTAGATCAAAATCATGTGATGAAATGATCTATGTACCTCATATATGCTCATTCAAAAATCTTTATGAAAACTTTTCATAAAAATTTTATCTTTTAAAAATTCTTTTTATATATATTCACTCCAAATATTTATTTCCAAATATTTTTCTTCTAGGAAAGCATTTCATCCCAAAGGAATTATTTCAATTTAACAGATAATTTTCTTTTTATTTTCCAAAATTATAATCAACTTTTCTCCACATAATATATTCCTTTGTAACCAACCGTGATATTAAACTATCAAATAATAATTCAAAATTACCCTTTTAACTTAAGGAAAATTATATAAATTGAGTAACCCGAAAATAATATCAAGGAACTGGGTACCGCCAATAGTATCTTATATCCCCTTAACAAGAAGGGTAATACTTAAGAGAAGTGTTTAATATCTGAACATATCTCTTGCCCATTTTTAGTTACTTTCAAGCCACTCAAATTATTTATCATTTGAGACTTTCTTACTTCTTAAATTTCTTATCTGAAATTTCTTTTCAAAAATCCATTAGAGATTGTTTTGTTTATAAAACCCATTTTCCAAATCCCTTCATAAAATCATCTTATATTAAGTTACTCTTTTAGAATTTTTTATACTTCTTCTCCAAAATACCCAAAATTTAGTTTCTCAAAATTTATATAACATATCTTTTTTATCCATATGTTTACAAAAATAATTTTATAAAATACAATTTTTATACTACATGCTTATTTATTATTCATTAACCTTAACCCAATATTATTATCAAACTTCTTATAGTTAAATAGTGAAATTTAATCCATAAAATGTTCATTCAATCAACAAATGGTAATAACTAAATATTATCATTTCCTTAACCATAAAATGACCCACATAATTATCTATATCTTTCAAAAGATATTTCTTTATACTTAAAATATGTCCTTTTAATACAATGTGTCGGTTTGCCTTGTTTAGGTGTTTAGAAATCCCTATTGATAACAGTGTTCAAGCGCATCGACTAGAATATATAAAGCACTCAACAGATAAATCGACACAAAATATTTTTATATCAAATAACAAATATGTGCACATATATATAATACTTTCAAAACTCATTCTAGGGTGTCACTAACTCTATCTCTAATGAGTTACTCATTCTAGGGTATTACTAATCCTATCTCTAATGAGTTTTACCCCACCAAAGCCTAGGTGTTCGCTCAACCTAAGCTCTGATACCAAATGTAACGATCGAGGTTTTCAACCCTAAAAAATTGACACTAATAAATCCTCATGCAGCAAATCCAAGTGCCGAAAATCCTGATTGTAAGGGGAAAAAGAAAATAAAGATAGAACAGAATTTCATATGAATGGAATAACGTATATTATTTCAACAATAATCTTTGCAGCAGAAAATTTGAATACAATATCAGAGTCTAACCTGGATTCAGTCTAGATAGTTATAAACCCATGTCCTTACAAATACTGAAAAATAAAATCAAATGCAATAGTTGTAGTAGATAATAGAATACGTTCATATGAAGATGAAGATCTCCAGCTCTCCTCTGGAAACTCCTAGCATCTTCAACTAAACCTAAAACTACTCGGATCTGACCTGAGTGTTAAAAATACCCGGATCAGGCTTAATAAACCAACATAAAGTACTCGAAATTTTAAATGCTGATGTAAATCAAAACCTTTGAAAAGAAGAGTATCTCATAAGACCACGCCCAAACATAAATGCGGATGGGTTTTTATCTTATGATAACCTAAAAAACCACTTTGATATTATTATTAATGGCGTTCTTTTGAAAACACTTTTCAAGTAATATGTTAGAATAAAGTATCAATATCCGTACCAAGTCTATGGTAATATATCCGGACTAGGTCAATGGAATACACCGGATGGAATATATGATACCAAAGGAGTAGTTGAAATGTTTGCAAAGCATTATGGCTATTTTGGGAATACAATCAAAACTGTAAAGCTCATATCGGATTTGGAATTTCCAACATGATAGGAAACTAGTGGCATTTTCCTTCGATCCATGTATAGAAAACATAGTTCCCACGTTGCCTTAATCACTTTTCTCAAGCTAGTCATTTGAAACTGTACTTGCTACACTACCAATATCCGATAGCCGTATCGCTTTTCACAAGCTAGATACTATATTCAAATAAATAGGGCAATAAATGCCTTGAGGATCTAGATTCCACTGGACTCCTCCATACTCATACAAATGATAGCCTGAAATATATGTCCTGCAGACCATATAATTACCAATATCATCTACGGGATGTGATGCTCATGAGGCTACGCTCAATATTAAAAAAGCCATGCTTTATTCTTCCATAAAGCACATTCCACTTAGAATGCCACGTTGTCATTCCTTAATCACACAACAGATTTCTACCAACGTATAACTCTTGAGCTCCTACGTCTTAGGAAAGGGTGTTAAGCTAAGAGAAGTCGCCTTCTCTGCCACCAAGTAGATGATACGTTAATAGAGATCAATTAATATGATCAGAAATTCATTTCAGACATTCGTCTATACAAGTTCATTTTGGGACAGAATGTAACCAAAGGCACTCCGCCTACTACCATTTGTAATGAGTGGTCCTTGCAATTCGAAGATTTCAAAACACGATAGGACCACTATTATGATAAATGTCTCTATATTGGGAGGTACCCAAAGAATGTCAACAAGCAGTCTTTTCACTATGAAGATCTTCGATCTTCGATAATCATCTTCTTCAATATGTCCTAACTTTCAAACGTACATATTGGTTCGAAGTGGTTTTCGGATGAAGTTACCTAAATCCGATCCCGGCTCCTCCGAACCAATCACCGATTAAAAGATACGAAGTTCATATATGATTATCAATCAACATTCAATTTAAACCGTCTTTTTGTTCATTCACAAATATCTCAAAGAGACATATCCGTTAAATTATTCCTTTACCTTCTTAACAGTATATGGAATCGTTAAGCCTGATTTATCAAATCATTTGGTAAACTTCAAAACCTTTTTAGTCTTGGAATAATTCCAAATTACTTCACCTTTTATTTGCGAATTTTTTTTAAAATCATTTAATTAACTCTTTACCAAAGATTTTCCATTTCAAATCACGGCTTTTAAATGGGCCAAAAACTATGTTATTTAAGATATAGTTTACTGCAAACCCAAAATAATTTATTCAAGTGTAGAAATTAAAATAATTAAAAATCATTTATTTAAATCTTTATAAAGATTTCTTAATTCAAAACTCAAAATTTTGATTGAGTTAAAACCATGTTATCTAGGACGTTAATCTAAAATCAATAAATATTAAGTGAGTAGAATCTATAGAAATCATCTAATTCTACTCAATATCAATTCCTGTATTCAACCAGTATTATAACGACTTGAAATTTTCGACCATTAAATTTGTTAATTTAATATAATTGTATGATTAAATACTGGAAGAAATAAAATTTGGGAATCATATTTATGAAATAATAACTAGAATGCAAGGTAAACAATGCTAATTAAAGTTAACAATTAATGAATGGAAGGAAATGCTAATTAATGAAAATAAATTTAGATGTTATACTTGACTATAAATTTGAACAGAAGTGAATAAATGAAATATTGGATTTACCAAGGAAATAATAGATAGTTAATGGAAACTGAATGAAGTTAATATTATGAAATTAAATGGTAACATTGATTTGTGAGTAATAAAAGCTTATTAATGTGACAAAAGGTTAACGGTAATGATTATTATATGTTACCTATTTATTTAGCTTGTTAATTTAAATTTGAAAGCAATTACAATAATTATAAATCAATATTATGTTAATGTAAATTGGGACAAATAAAAGAATGGAAATCGAAATTTATCAATTTATTGGAATTTAAATATTTATTATTAGATTAATTGCAACTAAATGGAATTAAATATTTAAATATTATGTAAATATTAATTTGGATGAAATTTGAAGATATTTATGTAATAAAGCATGAACCAATGTTAATTTTATCTATTTGACGATAATGGATTGAATAACAAGACTTAGAATCAAACAAATGCACTTATTTGGAATTTCAATTGATGATTTATGAATTTATTAAGATTGAAATTTAATGCGGAAATTGGTAGATCAATTAGCTTTGAATTGATATCTAAATTGTTTAAAGTATTACAATTATTTAAGGAATCAAAAATGATAAGATTTATTAACTATGAATTGGAATCGAAAATTTTGATTTAATTAATTAAATATTAATTTATTTAATTAACTGGAAAATAGCCATTTTGGCCATTGACTCGGATTTCGATGAAACCAGTTTCATCAGATCCATAACGGTGAACTATTGTAGGGTCTCAAGTTTCGTAATGATTGGGCTTGTCATTTGATCGTACGGGCTCGAAACGTCTAGAAATCAATGAAATTGAAATCAATTGAAATCAATTTGAAATAACTTGATTTTAGCATAACTTATTTATACGATGGAATTTGGACTTGAAACCTGTTCCATTACGTTAAAATATTTTTAAACATCTATTTTGATATATGGTTTGACCCATTTTCATTCCGGAGTCGAAATGGGCTTTCCGGGCCATTTATTGTTCAACGGTCCAAACCAATCATATTTGTTCCTCTATTTTTCATCTTTGTCTATATATACCTTGTTATAAACCCTAGCTTATTTCTTATTCCTCTTGTATGTACAATTCAGCTGTCTCTCCACCTCAATGGCTGACAAACAAATTCTCACTTCCAAATCTAACTGTAATCCAAACCAAATCAAAATTTCAAACTCTTCAAACTATATCATATTTTATACCGCCAGAAAGCTCTCGACGAGCGCATTTCAGATCTATGATTCATTTTCCAATCTGAATCTCTGTTCATCCAGAAATAAATGAACAAAGCACGACCGTTCATCGTGTCATAATCAACTTCATCAGATCGTCAAATTAATATACGGGTTTTGTAGAGAGGACCAAGAGGATTGCATAGGCATGGTCCGTTCGACGATTTGACGGCTAGATCGTCGTGGAAATTGGACCTTGGGTTTCGAATTTCGAAGGCCTCTGATTGGGTTTGACTGACGTGGAACTGGGAGGGGGTTCACGAGGCCTTAGGTGTGGCGGGTGATGGGTGATCGTGCGGCGACCTCTGATAGCGCACGACAGGTGTTGGCGAACGCGGTTGAAGGCATGGTGGCACGATCGTGTACAATCTATGGAAGGATTAGGGTTGCCTGGGAAGAAGGATCGTTATTATAACCCATGGTTATAACTTAAAAATAATATTTTATACTTCAAAATAAAATATCATTTCGGTCCAAATCTTTATCAAAATAAAGATTAAATCATTTCCAAACCAATTCAATATATCAACATACCATATCGAGCCTTTACTACGAGTTTCTATTTATGTCGTACCTATGCAATATCTTCTCATAGTCTCCCGCTGAGGAGATATGCCGGTACTGTATAGACTACTGGCATTATTTATGTTAAGGGGAATATTTGGTCACTCCTTAACGCTATTTTTAAAGTAAGTTTATATTACTGATACACATTATTATAATAGCGCAATATTACTACATAGTAAATAGTTTAACGGATCCTTAGAGGATTGACGGTCCCAAGCATCCTTTAAGTTACTTGTACCTTTACTACAGTTCACTTGAGTTGGTTTACATTGTATAAGTATGTATGTCCTGACTCGAGTGTTTGTATTTTTATTTACACTCGGGTCAGCCTGAGTATTCACAGATTTGGATTTCCACTCTTTGAAGATTTGGATTCGCTGGAGATTATCCACTTGTCTAGTTTTATTGTTTTCAGTCTGTTGTTCTAATTCAGCTCTTGTATTAGTAGACTTCTATGTATTGAGACTTCTTTTGTACTTTATTTCTTCTGTTGTATCTTATGTAACTCTGATATATTTACATAGTAGCTTCATGAACTACTATTTCTTTTACTTCCACTACACTATTCAATACTCTGTGTCTGTGATATGTGATTATTTATTTACTGTATATTCCGAGATTTGCCAAATTTTTATTTACAATGCGGTATTTTGAGCAATTCAAATCCGACATGTGTGGATGCGAATGGATGAAAATACTGGTTGTTACAGACGTGGAACTGGGAGGGGGTTCGCGAGGCCTTAGGTGTGGCCGGTGAATGGTGATCGTGCGGCGACCTCCGATAGCGCACGTCGGGTGTTGGCAAACGCGGTTGAAGGCGTGGCGGCGCGATCGCGTATAGTCGATGGAAGGATTAGGGTTGCTTGGGAAGAAGGAGTGATGTGGAAGCTTTCGGTTGGTATTCCTTTTTTGTTTACTTTAATGTAATTTAAAATTTCAAAATGTTCTAACTCCCGTAACTTTTACATACGAGGTCCAATTCATGCGCGGTTCCATCCGCTGGGATCGTATCGGAATTTCAGAGGAAACTGGTTTGGACGAATTCTGAGATTGTTCAAATTTTGGGTTTAAATTGGATTTAAATTCAATTTAAATTCAAAAGGTGAGTGTTTTAACCCACTCACAACACCTAAAATTTCTTATCGTTGTTAAATTGATTTATGATGTGATTAGAAATTTATTTATGACTTTTTGGCATATTTTTGAATCATCATCTCTGTTTATTTGAATTTATTTGGATAAAATAGCTATTTAATTTATTATTGAATATAAACCGCCAGTGAATGCCTAATATTTATTATCTGTTCTATATTGATGTTATTGATCGAATTGGATGATGATTGCGATAAATGTTTGATGATTGATATTGGATGAATGGATGTTGTATTTTACATTGTTATAAACTGCAAGTTGTTATGGGTTTTTATCTCATTCGTGACTGCGGTTTGAAATGATATATAACCGTATTTTCTTTTTAAATTACGGATTGAAATGATAAATATCCATATCGCTTGACCATAGGATTGAAAACTATATACAGACACCGCGGTCTATATATAAAATTATTTTGAAATGATTTCTATGGTTTTGTAAAAAAAAATCTATGGTCTTATAGAAATATGGGTTTCAGATATTATATAAAAGGTACTTTATATATATAATTAAATTCTTGATTTTTAGCTATGTATAAATTTATTTGGTATAAATAAGTTTAATAATAAAGTTTGATTTTATTTAAAATATAATATGGTTTAGTATTTATTTAAATTATAGTTTAATATAGAATTTATAATGATTTCAATAAATTAAGGCTGAAAGATTAATTGAAATTTGATTTGAAATTGTATTTAATTGAGAATTTTATTTAATAAAAATTGATATGGGGACTCATTGAGTTTGATATTTTAAATAATATGATTTTTAACTTGATTTTTGTCTAAGGTTATATAAATGAATATACCAAGTTTGAATAAAGTGAGGAAATTATTCAGTTATTTGAAATCGGAGTTTATTTGAATGATATTCGAATTATTAAGTAAAAATTTCAAAACTAAATAATGGTAAACTGAATATGATATATAGAGAGTGAGAGAGAGTTAACAAATTTAGTTTTACAATATTGAATATTGAAAGCTTTGAGACCTATTGAAATGGTTTATTCGGAGGTTCGAATCTATATTTGAAATCGATATAAATTGAAATGGTTTATTGAAACTGAAAGTGAGTTAAAAGTTATGAATTGAGATTTAATTTAAAGTGAATAAAATTGTGAAGTCGAGGAAATTATTTTACTTTATAAAATAAATTTAAATTTAAACTATTTTATTTTATGTACTGTTTGAATATCCAAACCGTCTAAGTGGTGGAAGTTATGGTTTAGAAGCTATGAAATTCAAAGTATTATGTTTTGGAAGGTTATATTTCAAATGTTTGGTTTCAAAATATTATAACTTTGAAAGTGTTATGGTTTTAGAAAAGGATATATTTGAAATGAAAATGATGTTGTATTAATTTGGTTTTGAAAGGGCAATGATATTTGGTTTTAAAGAATAAACTATTTTGAAACTGACCGCGGTGTTATAATAATGTATGTTTATTAAAGAGACTGGGATCGGAAGTTGTCATACTCTCTGCCAACTCCGAAAACCACTTTAACAACTATGTACGCAGTGGAGATTCCAGAGTGAAATAGGATGGTGGCGGCATTTCCTTTGAGATATATACGTGGACCCGACTCCCGTGAGTCGGCATAAGGTGGCTAAAACAGGAGCGCTAACGGGCCAGTGAGGTAGCCTCTCTTATCGGCCACACTCCTTCGATACCATTCTATTACTTTGTGATTGATTGGGGCCCTTTCATTTTGGGGGTGTGGCTCGAGGTGGGCGGTAGCTGCGCGCTATGCGTCACCACCAGTCCGGATGCGTGATTGGTATATCTACCTTGGCATTTCCTAGTTGTGCCGTGTCACCTACCTTAGCGAGCCTTGTATGAGTTTGATTTGTGTCGTACCTATGGAGAATCTTCTCGTAGTCTCCCGATCAGGAGATATGCAGGTACTGTATAGACTATTGGCACTATTACATGTTAAGGTGGAAAATGTAAAACCTTAAAGCTATTTAAAAGTAAGTTTATTTTACTAATAGACATTATAGTAGTATATTACTACATAGTAAATAGTTTAACGGAACCTTGGGAGATGTGAATCCCGAGCATCTCTTAAGTTACCGCACTCACGTTAGACAATGGATAGGAGATGTCAAATCTCGTAAACATCTCTGACGCCATTCCACTAGTACTATTTACCGTTGATTTAACTTACATAAGATCTTTTAGTTCTGACTCGATTGTTTTGTCTTTTCAATTCGCTCGGGTCAGCCTGAGCATTTCAGGATTTGAAGACCTTACTTCTGGAGGACGAAGACGAAGACTGTATTACTATTATCTATTATATTACCACTGCATTCATACTATTCCGCTGGATTATTTATTTAGTCTCTGGTATGTGTAACTCTGATATGTGTTACATAAGTATAATCAAATGTTTTGTAAAATAGCTTCATGAACTGTTATTTGATTATTATATTTTGTCATTCAGCTATGAGATTCTGTTTGTTTTATTTCTTTCTTCCTTTTTCTTATTTACCCCAATAACAATTCGTCCTTTTGTATGGTTTAAGTCTGACGTGTGTGGTTTATCGTCGATTTAAGGCGTACAAGAAGGCGAGATGTTACATCTGGTATCAGAGCTTTGGTTTAGCGATAAACCTTAGCTTTGTGGGGTCTGACTCTTTATCAATAGGGTAGTAATACCCTATGATGGGTCACTGAGTGTATATATAAGAGGGCATATTTGTTAGTGTTATAAAAAGTTTTGATATTGTGTTGATTTGTTCTATTTTGTATTTATAATTTTTGGTTGGTGCATGGGGCGCTATGACATCAATAGGGATTTCTAAACACTTAATAGGACAGATCGACACAATATTTGTTTTGAGTATAGGTGAATGGAATAATTTTGCCTATTATATTTTCTATATATAAAATAATTTTGTTTATAAATAATATATATTTTGGTTGTAATTTAATGGTTGTTAGGAGTGAAATTTTTAGATATTAGTTGAAATTAGGATTTGAAATAAAAATAAATGATAGATTGGAAACTTAGAACTGGAGTTCCGGGATTTTTGAATTTTCTTTCGAATAATTTTGGAATATAAAAATATTGTTTATAAGTATTTTCCGATATAAATATTTCAATATAATTTGAAAGAATTGTTTAAATAAATTTTGGAAAGAAATAAGTTATGTACTCCCCTTTCTGTCGCTGGAAAATAATTTCGGTAATGAGTACATGATCATCGATGTTCATTTTCGAGTTTCGAAGTGGGAAGGCCGCTGTAGTAGTTTTACTGCAGATTTATTTTGATAACCAAATATAAAATTTTAATAGTTTTAAATCTAATTGGATATATAAGTTGTAAGTATATATATTTATCTATTATTTTAAATGATTTGAAATTTAATCTGGTATCTTGTTCTTAAGTTTCCGTTAATTAATAGTTTCAATTATTGTAGTGAAATTGAATGTAACAAATAAATAATTGGAACCTCTAATTAAAGTAAGATATTAATCGCTGGGTTATGAATGAAATTGCAAGAAAATTTGAAATGTGTAACCTATAAGACAAAAGATAGGATTATTGAACGTTAAATCAATTTAAAAGAAATAAGATAAACTTGTATAATTTTCAATTGCAATCTTTAACATATATATAACTTACCAACTATAAAAAGTTAAAATGCTAGAAAAAAATGTAGTGGACAATTTTTACAAGTAAAACTTGAAGTAATGAAAGTATTCAATGAATTTTCTTTTATAAATAAGAATTTAATGTTATAATTGTTGTAAACTTAAGTATGACTAAAAGGCCACTAATTAAATATAATAGAAAGGTTGTAAAGAAATGATAATAAACTTAAGTAAATGTTGAGGTTATTTATAATAAAAAAAATAAGTAGAAAAATGAATACTGTAAATAAATAAATGAATACAATAATAAGAAAATTGACATGATATGAATAAATGAGAATAAATGGAAAATTGTAAGAAGTGAAATGTAAATTAAAAAAGATAAATCATTATAGAATGAAAAGGGAATCAAACCACAAATGTTATGAAATGAGATTGATAAAAATGAACTTGAGCTATTGTTTGGAATTGTTGTTTGTTTGGTTTATGGTTGTTTGGGCAAGGATACTTTAAATTTGTTTAGATGTATAAATAATCTATTTAGTTTCATCTAAGACTGTTGAGTAAATGGTGCACTTAATAGTTTATTTTCCATTCTGTACAATTTAAAGTTTTTGAACCTGAACAACTATTTGTTTTGTTTGATATGAATGGAAAATTGACGTGTGCTGATGTTATGTGATGGTTGTATGCTTGTTGCAAGTGATTGTTGTTATATTGATTTGTTTGTAGGTGGTTGTAACAATTGTAGATATTTCATTTATATAGTTCTTAACCCTTTTAGATTTCATAAGTGAAATACAGGTTTGGAAGCAATTGCTACTGCTTTTGGTTTCATAATAAAGCGTTAATTGCCTGCCAAATAGGTACGTTCTCGGATTACGGTTTTATAGCGTCGTTATATTGTTTTTCCCGTTGTTGGGATATATTATTTTGAGATATTGTGATCTATATTGTTATATTTGATATTATATTTTCTCTCGAGCCTCTCCGTACAAAGGAGACTCTTCCGAAATTTTTCGTAAATTTTGGAATTAGAAAATTTTTGAAAAAGTTTCCCAAACTTTATTAATTTGAGTATAAAAAGATATAATGGTTATAAATTGATATATTTTATTTAAATCAATTAATTTTGTAACATTATTTGTTTATAAAGTTAATATTTTGAATAAGATAAATTGATTATTTAATTTCATTCTTCCCTTTCTTTTCCTTTTCGAGGATGAAAAGTTTCAGGTGAGGGAGAGTGTAACAACCCGGATTTTTCGACCATTAAATTTGTTAATTTAATATGATTGTGTGATTAAATACTGAAAGAAATAAAATTTGGGAATCATATTTATGAAATAATAACTAGAATGCAAGGTAAACAATGCTAATTAAAGTTAATAATTAATGAATGGAAGGAAATGCCAATTAATGAAAATAAATTTAAATGTTATATTTGACTATAAATTTGAACAGAAGTGAATAAATGAAATATTGGATTTACCAAGGAAATAATAGATAGTTAATGGAAATTGAGTGAAGCTAGTATTATGAAATTAAATGGTAACATTGATTTGTAAGTAATAAAAGCTTATTAATGTGACAAAAGGTTAACGGTAATGATTATTATATGTTACCTATTTATTTAGCTCGTTAATTTAAATTTGAAAGCAATTACAATAATTATAAATTAATATTATGTTAATGTAAATTGGGACAAATAAAAGAATGGAAATTAAGATTTATCAATTTATAGGAATTTAAATCTTTATAATTGGATTAATTGCAACTAAATGGAATTAAATATTTAAATATTACGTAAATATTAATTTAGATGAAATTTGTAAATATTTATGTAATAAAGCATGAACCAATGTTAATTTTATCTATTTGACGATAATGGAATGAATAACAAGACTTAGAATCAAATAAATGGATTTATTTGGAATTTCAATAGACGATTTATGAATTTATTAAGATTGAAATTGAATACGGAAATTGGTAGATTAATTAACTTTGAATTGATATCTAAATTGTTTAAAGTATTACAATTGTTTAAGGAATCAAAAATGATAAGATTTATTAATTAGGGTATTGGAATCGAAAATTTTGATTTAATTAATTTAATATTAATTTATTTAATTAACTGGAAAATAGCCATTTTGGCCACTGACTCGGATTTCTATGAAACCAGTTTCATCGGATCTGTAATGGTGAACTATTATAGGGTCTCAAGTTTCGTAATGATCGGGCTTGTCGTTTGATCGTACGGGCTCGAAACGCCTAGAAATCAATGAAATTGAAATCAATTGAAATCAATTTAAAATAACTTGATTTTAGCATAACTTCTTTATTCAATGGAATTTGGACTTGAAACCTGTTACATTGCGTTTAAAATATTTTAAAACATCTATTTTGATATATGGGTTGATCCATTTTCGTTCCGGAGATGAAATGGGCTTTTCCGGCCATTTATCATTCAACGGTCCAAACCAATCGCATCTGTTCCGCTATTTTTCAGCTTTGTCTATATATACCTTGTTATAAACCCTAGCCTATTTCTAATTCCTCATTTTTGTATGTACAATTCAGCTGTCTTTCCTTCTCAATTGCAGATAAACAAATTCTCACTTCCAAATCCAATTGCAATCCAAAACCAAATCAAAATTTCAAACTCTTCAAACTATATCATATTTTATATCGTCGGAAAGCTCTCGACGAAAGCATTCAAATCCGTAATTCATTTTCCAATCTGAGCCTCTATTCGGCCAGAAATTAATGAACAAAGCACAGCCATTCATCGTGTCATAATCAACTTCATCAGATCGTCAAATTGATATAGGGATTTTGCAGAGAGGACCAAGAGGATTGCATTGGCATGGTTCGTTCGATGATTTGACAGCTAGATCGTCATGGAAATTGGACCTTGGGTTTCGAATTTCGAACGGCCTTTGATTGGGTTTGATCGGCGTGGAACTGGAAGGGGGTTCGCGAGGCCTTGGGCGTGGTCGGTGATGGGTGATCGTGCGGCGACCTCTGATAGCGCCCGTCGGTTGTTGGCGAACGCGGTTGAAGGCGTGGCGGCGCGATCGTGTACAGTCGATGAAAGGATTAGGGTTGCCTGGGAAGAAGGATTTACGTGGAAGCTTTCGGTTGGTTTTCCTTTTTTGTTTAATTTAATGTAATTTAAAATTTCAAAACTCCCGTAACTTTCACATATGAGGTCCAATTCACGCGCGGTTCAATCCGCTCGGATCGTATCGGAATTTCATAGTTTTTGACACTAGTTTGGATGGATTCTGAGACTGTTCAAATTTTTGGTTTAATTGGATTTAAATTCAAAAGGTGGGTGTTTTAACCCACTCACAACTTCTAAAATTTCTTATGGTTGTTAAATTGATTTATGATGTGGTTAGAAATTTATTTATGACTGTTTGGCATATTTTTGAATCATCATCTCCATTTATTTGAATTTATTTGGATAAAATAGCTATTTAATTTATTATTGAATATAAACTGCTAGTAAATGCCTGATATTTATTATCTGTTCTATATTGATGTTATTGATTGAATTGAATGATGATTGTGATAAATGTTTGATATTGGATGAATGGATGTTGTATTTTATATTGTTATAAACCGCAAGTTGTTATGGATTTTTATCTCATTCGGGATTGCGGTTTGAAATGATAAATAACCGTATTTTCTTTTTAAATTACAGATTGAAATGATAAATATATGTATTACTTGACCATAGGATAGAAAACTATATACAGACACCGCGGTCTATATATAAAATTATTTTGAAATGATTTCTATGGTTTTGTAAAGAAATATATGGTTGTATAAAAATATGGGTTTCAGATATTATATAAAAGTTACTTTATATATATAATTAAATTCTTGATTTTTAGCTATGTATAAATTTGTTTGATATAAATAAGTTTAATAATAAAGTTTGATTTTATTTAAAATATAATATGGTTAAGTATTTATTTAAATTATATTTTAACATAGAATTTATAACGATTTCAATAAATTAAGGTTGAAAGATAAATTGGAATTTGATTTGAATTTGTATTTAATTGAGATTTTTATTTAATAAAAATTGATTTGGAGACTCATTGAGTTTTAGATTTTAAAGAATATGATTTTTAACTTGATTTTTTTCTAAGGTTATATAAATGAATATACCAAGTTTGAATAAAGTGAGGAAAATTTTCAGTTATTTGAATTGGGGTTTATTTGAATGATATTGGAATTATTAAGTAAATATTTCAAAACTAAATAATGGTAAACTGAATATGATATATATATATAGAGTTAAAAAAATTAGTTTTGAAATGTTGAATATTGAAAGCTTTGAAACCTATTGAAATAGTTTATTTGGAGGTTCGAATCTATGTTTGAAATCGATATAAATTGAAATGGTTTATTGAAACTGAAAGTGAGTTGAAAGTTATGAATTTAAAATGAATAAAATTGTGAGGTCGAGGAAATTATGTTACTTTATAAAGTAATTTTAAATTTAAACTATTTTAGTTTATTTACTGTTTGAATATCCAATCCATTTAAGTGGTGGAAGTTATGGTTTAGAAGCTATGAAATTCAAAGTATTATGTTTTGGATGGTTGTATTTCAAGCGTTTGGTTTCAAAATATTATAACTTTGAAAGTGTTATGGTTTTAGAAAAGGATATATTTGAAATGAAAATGATGTTGTATTGACTAGGTTTTGAAAGGGCATTGATATTTGGTTTTAAAGAATAAATTATTTTGAATTTGACCGCGGTGTTATAATAATGTTTGGTTGTTAAAGAGAGCGGGATAGGAAGTTGTCATACTCTCTGCCAACTCCAAAATCCACTTTAACAACTGTGTACGCGGTGGAGATTCCAGAATGAAGTAGGATGGTGGCGGCATTTGTGAGAAATGCGGATTACAGATCTTAAGGCTAGAATTAACACTAGAGGGGGGTGAATAGTGTTAATAAAGAATTACTAAATCTTTTTGAGTTTATGTTAATTTAGACACCGATGTATGCAATATGCAGACATAGATATGATCACAGAAACAAACATAGATGCAGAAATAAAATAAAAGCAGTAAAGGAAAGAACACACCAGATTTTATACCGGTTTGGAGTTACCCTACATCCAATCCCCCAACATAAGTACAGATTTCCTTTCAAAAGCAATTGTACAATTACACCCTCGGTTTCAAGGCTACGAAGTACACCCTCTAGATTTCTATCCTCTGGGTAGAGATACTTGATTTCCGGGCCACAAGTTTACCCAATTGATTTACCAAGGCTACAATCACACCTTTTCTCTCTTGGTTGATTTCCAAGGCTACAATCACACCTTTTCTCGCTTAATAGATTACAAAGAAGTCTATTACTCTGAATAGCACTGAGAACCTTGTAGATATAGCGATAGAGAATCAAACTAGAAGTAATCGAGTTCGATTCAATGTTGATTTCGACAGAGTAATGGTAAGAATATGTATTAAGAAATGTGGAAGAAGAAGAGGAGTGAAAAACCATAAAATCTGATATAAAATTCGTTGAAACTAACCCCTATTTATAGAAGAACAACAGCCATGTCCATTCATGAAGAGTTATGGCGAATAGACACTTCTTTTGAAATTTAAATTTTTGAACTCAACTGACACCATGTCGACATGGGGTACTTGGGCATGTCGACATCCCAAAGGATTTTTTGGTGTTTTGATTTTCTTTGAAAATAACTTTTATTTTATATTAGAACTATTTTAAACTTTATAAATATACTTGACTATAGTTAAAATTCATAAGTAAATATAGAGAATAATATATATAGAATTTAACTATAATTTTATATTTAAATCTAAGTATAAATACTTAGAAGTTAAATATAATATATTAAAAGATAGTTTAAAATCAGGGGTAATTTGACTTTGAAATTAAAGATAATTTTGAGGCTAAAATTATTTAAAATCAGGATAGAGGGTTTTGATGTTTTTTAAAACGAAAGTTTTGAAATCATTTTGATAACAAGATAATTTTGTAAAATCATTTTGAATAAAAAGTTAGCGGATACAAAACAATGTTCCACTATATTTTTCGTAGGTTCCATCCTACTTAGGGTTCCATCCCTTTAACAGGCTCGAAGTGGATTCCATTCCACGAATAAATTAGACTTTAAGATGCCAGTGTTTTTCTATGAGTTTTAACAAAATTCCTAATAAAAATACTTAACCTTGAAATCTTGAACTCTTGATAATCTTGATACTCATGAGTCTTCTATCTCGATACCTTGAATCTCTATACTGTACAGTCTTCATTCTTGGTACCTACATGGTTAAATCCTGCATATACATATATATCTAAACTTATAATGTCAGTATTTGTATTTTATAATCTATTCTAAGGTTGTTGTCATCAAAACCATCATCTCATGGACTAACAATCTTCCCCTTTTTGATGATGAACACCTTTGTTTATAAAATATTATTTATATCCTAATAACTCCCCCTAAAACTAATAACTCCCCCTTAATTTATGCCTAACTACCCTATTTAATATTTCTTCCCCTTTGTCATCAACAAAAAACTCACTCCCCCTCATTCTTGGGCTTCAGTACCTGCATTGATAAACTATACAACGGAATATATAATATGTAGATTAAGAAATAATTATACTTATGAACATGTTAACTAATCAAAGACTATGTATATTTCAATGTATATATATATATATTTTATACAACAAACTTCAAACCAATATCAAGAAATCAATCCACACAGAGTATCAATCCAGACCAAATCAATCAAAGCAAACAAATAAAAATCAAACGTTACGTGGAACTTCCACCCATCCTTCTTCTCCAAAGATTGGGTCTGCCTTAATAGCATCCCAATTATCGTTGTCATTGGTGAGAGAGACAGGAGGATGTGCTTCGTTATCATCCTTGTGTAGAGAGGAGATCATCCATCGTATTGCATCGATGTGCCTTACTTGTTCCTTGATCATCTGCATTTGACTAAATTCTAAGTGACGTTGGTTACGTAGAATAAACGAGAGAATATTCTTGAACGAATTAAGGGTTTCTTCAAGATTTTCGGATAGATTGTGAATAGGATTAGCCATAGTTGAACTTGTGAAAGAAATAAAGGATATAGATGGAAATAAATTTTAGTGAAGAATTCTGGAAGAAACAGGTATTTATAGGTGTAGAAATTCGTTTGAAATGAATAGACATTTAGTAGTTATTCAAATTTCAAATTCAAAATCAATTGTCATCTCTGACCAGTACATGTCGACATGGTCGTATAGGGGATGTCGACATGGGTTAGTGAAAAATTATGACTAATTTGATTTTGTGAATAATTTTGTATATATATATATATATATATATTTATATAATATACTAACATTTATTCTGGAGATAAGATAAGGTAGATAACAGAAAGGAAACTTCATTTCATTGCATACTACGATAATACAACGATTAAGCACATAACAAACTACATGAACATTCGAAATAAAGCAAACTAAAACAAATACAACAAGATAGGAAAAGATAAAACTAGTTAGAGGATGATGATGATGAAGATTGTCCAAGTTTCTTGCTGACTTTGGAAGTGGACTTGTTCATCTTGGATGAAATTTTGTCCAACATCTTACTAACGGGTCTTTTAAGAATCCGTTGATTCTCAACAATCATATTTTGGTTTTTGAGAAGGGTTTTGGTGGATGGATTAGGAGGATAGTCAATGCTTTCCAAAGAGGATTCACCTTCTTCTTCTTCTTCAATTTCCATTTTATCCCCTTCTTCTTCTTCTTCCTCTTCCTCTTCTTCCATTTCCTCATGAGCCAATCGCTCTTCTTTTTCGGCAAGGGTCTCATAAGGTTGAAAAACAAAAGGAATTTTCATAAGTGAAATGTTGGAATGATTGAAAACTATTCTTGAAACAAATTCTTCGCCTTTAAAATCCACTCCAAAATAGTTAAAAATCCGAGTGAGATAAATTCCATGGTATAAAGTATTCTCATCCATTTCAAGATTTTTAGGATGAAGTTCATCCAAAATAACTTGCGCCCAATTTATGTCATAATTTCCAAAAATAGAAAAAAGAGCTTTGCAAACTTTTGAAGTAGGATTGTTAAAATTCCGCGATCTTGGGGTCAAAGTATGTTGCAAAAGAAGATTGTTAAAATTCCCCAATCTTGGGGTCAAAGTATGTTGCGAAAGAAGATCGACAATTCTTTCCTTTGGATGAAAATTTCGATTTTTGAATTCAAAATTATCAATCCCTTTGAAAATGTGATGAAATGTCTCACGATCATTTTCATCGATTTTAAATTAGAAAGATCCGTTCTCGTACACTTGCATTTGAGAATGGTACCCAACAGATCACAATTCAAAACAATTCTAGTGCCTTTGACACTACTCCAAATTTCATCCTCATTTCCTTGATAAAATCCACGCTTTAAATTAGCATAGAAAATTTTGACAAGATTTGGATAGCAAACAAAATCATTTTGAGAAGCATCAATAAGACAAAGAGCTCCATTGTTTGCAAAAACAGAATCAAGTTCATAAGAAGAAAAATCTTGATAAATAGCAAATTTCTGGGATGGACTTTGGCATAGTTGGCATAATTGATGTATGCTTTTATTGCCTCCGGATCATTGAATGATTGCTTTTTGATTTTTTTGGAAATTCTCATGGTGGAGGGGTTGCTTGGAGAAGCCATTAAAATAGAGAGTAGAGAGCTTGAAATTATGAAGAGAGAGTTTGAATTTGAAAATGAGAGTGAAAAGATATGATAAAAGATAGTGAATAAATAGATTCTTAAAGGACATATTCTCTGGTCAAAAGGTAACTTTTCAGAGAATTGAATGAAGTGAAAAGGTGGAGGGAAATTAAAATATTAGAATTCAAATTTTGAAATTCAAATTAAGGTACCCATGTCGACATCATGGTAGGGACCATGTCGACATGTGCCTTTGAATTTTCATGAATTGATTTTTCCTAAGTTCTCTAATATATATATATATATATATATATAATAATTTTTAATGCCTATATATATATCTGAAATATAATTAAACTTCAAGTATATTTCAGAAAATATTATTATACTATTAAAAAATAATAAAAAAATAATAAAAAATAGAAAACAAATTTTAAAATTCAAACAAAACACCAATTCAAAATCAATCAATCAAGCAACTAATTCTAAGCAAGTAATTTCAACCAATTGTATTGTAAACGTGTACCTTTTTTTGAGTCCGTCTCTTTGAATTTGTCGGAGTCATGTACAGCTGTGAAACACAAATTCGAATTATCTTTCTTCTGATCATCATCACTTGAGGACGAGTCTGAGTCATCTAGAGTAGCAGTAAATGCACGCTTCCGTTTCTTTGCTGGATCATTGTTCATAGAAGAATTTTTCCTATCTGGATACGGACAGTCTCTTTTGAAATGGCCTGGTTTATCACAGTTGTAACATTTGTCATTATTTGGCACTACATTCTAATTTTCAAAATTCTTATAGTTGTTTCTCTTGAGATTATTCATCTTTCGGTATTTCAGGAATTTCCTAAAATTTCTGGTCATAAAGGCTATCTCTTCATCATTATCGTTGTTTGAGTCTGATCCATCGTTCAATGCACTGAATGCCATTGATTTCTTTTCATATGCTTTACTTTCTCTTCTCCCGATCATTTGAACTTCATACGACATTAGATTTCCAACTAATTCTTCTATTTAAAGTACTGATGTCATTTGCCTCTTCGATCGCAAGTGTCTTTTGATCCCATTCTGGAGTTAGAGAATTTAAAATCTTTCTGATTTGATCTTCTTCAGAAAATTCCTTTCCTAAAGATATAAGAGAATGCACAATATCCTGAAATCTACTATACATATCTGAAATAGACTCATTAGGATTCATTTTAAATAATTGAAACTGATTTGTGAGCATGGAAATTTTGGTCTGTTTAACTTTGCTTGTTCCTTCGTGAGTAACTTGCAAAGTTTTCCAGATTTCATATGCAGACTTACAAACTGACACTCTATTGAATTCATTTCTATCTAGTGAACAAAACAGAATATTCATTGCCTTAGAATTATTTTGTGCAACAGTCTTTTGCTCAGCAGTCCACTGTGCAAAATTAGTTGTGGGTTCATAATATTCAGTTTGTGTCATATTCCAAGTGTCTAATCCTATAGTTGTAAATATATTTTCATCCTACATGCCCAATATGCATAGTTACTGCCATTAAAAAGTGGTGGTCCGACAGTAGACTGACCCTCTACAAATGAATTAGTGACAGGGATACTAGTGTTAGTAACAGTACCAGTATTGGTAGTCATTTTGAAAACTTTTCAAAAAAATCAGATTATGAAACTTTGAGAACCTTGCTCTGATACCAATTGTGAGAAACGCGGATTACGGATCTTAAGGCTAGGATTAACACTAGAGAGGGAGTGAATAGTGTTAATAAAGAATTACTAAATCTTTTTGAGTTTATGTTAATTTAGACACCGATGTATGCAATATGCAGACACAGATATGATCACAGAAACAAACACAGATGCAGAAATAAAATAAAAGCAGTAAAGGAAAGAACACACCGGATTTTACACTGGTTCGGAGTTACCCTACATCCAGTCCCGCAATACAAGTACGGATTTCCTTTCAAAAGAAATTGTACAATTACACCCTCGGTTTCAAGGCTACGAGGTACACCCTCCAGAATTTCTATCCTCTAGGTAGAGATACTTGATTTTCGGGCCACAAGTTTACCCAATTGATTTACCAAGGCTACAATCACACCTTTTCTCTCTTGATTGATTTTCAAGGCTACAATCACACCTTTTCCCGCTTAATAGATTACAAAGAAGTCTATAACTCCGAATAGCACTGAGAACCTTGTAGATAGAGCGATAGAGAATCAAACTAGAAGTAATCGAGTTCGGTTCAATGTTGATTTCGGCAGAGTAATGGTAAGAATATGTATTAAGAAATGTGGAAGAAGAAGAAGAGGAGTGAAAAACCAGAAAATCTGTTATAAAATTCGTTGAAACTAACCCCTATTTATAAAAGAACAACAGCCATGTCCATTCATGAAGAGTTATGGCAAATAGACACTTCTTTTGAAATTTAAATTTTGAACTCAACTGACACCATGTCGACATATAGTACTTGGGCATGTCGACATCCCAAAGGATTTTTTGGTGTTTTGATTTTCTTTGAAAATAACTTTTATTTTATATTAAAACTATTTTAAAATCTATAAATATAGTTGACTATAGTTAAAATTCATAAGTAAATATAGAGAATAATATATATAGAATTTAACTATAATTTTATATTTAAATCTAAGTATAAATATTTAAAAGTTAAATATATTATACTAAAAAATAGTTTAAAATCAGGAGTAATTTGACTTTGAAATTAAAGATAATTTGAGGCTAAAATTATTTAAAATCAGGATAGAGGGTTTTGATGTTTTTTAAAAAGGAAAGTTTTGAAATCATTTTGAAAACAAGATAATTTTGTAAAATCATTTTGAATAAAAAGTTAGCAGATACAAAACAATGTTCCACTAGATTTTTCGTAGGTTCCATTCTACTTAGGGTTCCATCCCTTTAACAGGCTCGAAGTGGATTCCCTTCCACGAATAAATTGGATTTTAAGATGCCAGTGCTTTTCTTTGAGTTTTAAAAAAATTCCTAATAAAAATACTTAACCTTGAAATCTTGAACTCTTGATAATCTTGATACTCATGAGTCTTCTATCTCGATATCTTGAATCTCTATACTGTACAGTCTTCATTCTTGGTACCTGCATGGTTAAATCCTGCATATACGTATATATCTAAACTTATAATGTCAGTATTTATATTTTATAATATATTCTAAGGTTGTTGTCATCAAAACCATCATCTCACGGACTAACAGCATTTCCTTTGAGGTATATACTTGGACCCGACTCCCGTGAGTCGGCATAAGATGGCTAAAACAGGAGCGCTAACGGGCCAGTGAGGTAGCCATTCTTATCGGACACACTCCTTCGATTACCTTCTATTACTTTGTGATTGATTGGGGCCCTTTCATTTTTGGGGTGTGGCTCGAGGTGGGCGGTAGCTGCGCGCTATACGTCACCACCAGTCCGGATGCGTAATTTGTATGTCTACCCTGGAATTGCCTAGTTATGCCGTGCCACCTACCCTAGCGAGCTTTGTACGAGTTTGATTTGTGTCGTACCTATGGAGTATCTTCTCGTATTCTCCCGATCAGGAGATATGCAGGTACTCTATAGACTACTGGCACTATTACGTGTTAAGGTGGAAAATGTAAAGCCTTAACGCTATTTAAAAATAAGTTTATTTTACTAATAGACATTATTATAATAGCGTATATTACCACATAATAAATAGTTTAACGGATCCTTGGGAGATGTGAATCCCGAGCATCTCTTAAGTTACTGCACTCATGTTAAACACTGGATAAGAGATGTCAAATCCCGTAAAGATCTCTAATGCCGTCCCACTCATATTATTTACCGTTGATTTAACTTACATACGATCTTTTAGTTTTGCCTCGAGTGTTTTGTCTTTTCATTTCATTCGGGTCAGCCTGAGCATTTCAGGATTTGAAGACCTTACTTCAAGAGTACGAAGACGGAAATTGTATTACTATTATCTATTATATTATTCCACTGCATTCATATTATTCCGCTGCATTATTCATTTATTCTCTGGTATGTGTAACTCTGATATGCGTTACATAAGTATAATCAAATGTTTTGTAAAAAAAGCTTCATGAACTGTTATTTGATTATTATATTCTGTCGTTCTGCTGTGAGATTCTGTTTTTTATTTATTTCTTCCTTTTTCTTATTTACCCCAATAACAATTCATCCATATGTATGGTTTAAGTCTGACGTATGTGGTTTATCGTCGATTTAAAGCATACAATAAGGCGTTATGTTACAAGTACTATTGGCAGAATAATGGCAAAGTCGCCTTTTAAATTCCATGAATAGTACGGGTTCCCTCTTCGAGCTTTTAACACCGAGTACAAGAAGATTATACCCATAAAATCCAAGTTATATATATTTGGAAAATTTTATCCTTTATACTTTGGAAAATTTTAATTCAAGCATACCAAATTTACTATCCCATCTGTCGGACCAGTCCGAATAGCCAGAGAGA
Source organism: Allium cepa (assembly GCA_030765085.1). Lineage (NCBI taxonomy): Eukaryota > Viridiplantae > Streptophyta > Magnoliopsida > Asparagales > Amaryllidaceae > Allium > Allium cepa. The sequence goes on from CM060934.1 coordinate 613,880,368, forward strand.
GCACGAAATTAGTTTTTCAAACTCAAGCCTAGACACTATCTCTCTAACACCCATAAGGCGATCAAGTTACTTGATTGACTCTAAATCATTAATCATATAATCATTCCATGTATTTCTCAAATTACCTTTAAATTATTTTATTAATCATTTGAAATTTTTTACAAAAGATTTGGAAAAGAACGGTTATGTTTAAAAAAATATTTCAAAGTTATAGAAAAGTGCTGCGGAATAGTGCCACAGAAAGTGTTTTGAAACTGTATTAATCAAACCAACTTTTTATCATTTGAGAATTCATTTTTATAACTATAATCACTTTTAAAACATTTTAAAAGATTTTTTGTAACGACCTGGAATTTTTGGTCGTTAGATTTGAACATTTAATTCATATTAAATGTTGAATGTGAATTATAATTTGATTTGAAATGAGGAAATTTTGGTTAAATTAATAAAATTAGTTAAAATTTCAAATATGGTAATTCAATTGAATTTGAATAATAATAATTATTATTATTTGAAATTGAGATAGTTTGTAAATCTGGTATAATTAGATATGTAAATGGTTATGAATATGGTTTCAAAGATTTATTTTAAGTCTAGATGGATTTGAATTATAACCTTGGACTTTTGGATGGAATCAAAAGTCGATAAATTAAATTTGGAATTTTATATTAATTGAATAATGGAATTTAATAATATAATAATGCAAATAACCGAATTTTGGTTCGAAGTGAAACAGAATGATTTCTAATGTGATTATAAATTCTATATGATCATAATAGAGTTAGTAAAATTTTAAAAGTGACATTTTAAGTGATTTCGACGATTTTGGAAATCGCTCGAATTAATCGACGAGTTAAAATAGCCTTCCGGGGAACAGTCTCGGAATTCGATGAAACTAGTTCCATTGGATCCTTAATAATGTATTATTATCGAATTTCAAATTTCGTAGTGTTTGGAGTTAACATTTGTTCGTACGGGTAAGAAATGCATTAAAATTTAAATCGATAATTTAATATTTTAAAACGATTCAAATAGCTATCTTCCATATATGATCAAATTAGCCTCCGAAACATGTTCCATTGTGTTCGAAATGCAGTTAAAACCTTATAAACGCCGGGCGGCACGTGTGATTTGGAGTTTGTTTGTTTAGCTTGTAAAATTTGAGAATATTAATAAAATAATAATTATAAAACGTATATATATACACGTTCAGGGCCGAAGCCCTAGTTTCTTCTTTTGAGCCGCCATTGTATATTATTCAATAGTTGAAATCATCATGCCTTCTCCTCCACTTTTCTTCTAGTCCATCAACTTTCTATGAAAATCATCAACTATGATAATGGAGAGGTTGGAGGGATCTACCCATCCAACGGTAGAGATCGCCTTATTTGGGGCGAGGAGGGAGAAAACGCGACGCAAACTTCGGCCGTTCGTGCACCAATTTCTAGGCCTAAAGGATGCCGAGCCGAGGCGTGTGTGGGCCATAGGTAGTGCTCGCGTTGGCGCGCGCATAGGTGGTGATGGATCGTGGTACGGTGATAAGGGGTGGTCGCTACATTTCACGACATGAAGGCGACTATGGGATTTCTGGTACGTGATCGTTAGAATTGAACGCATCTGGGAAGAACCAACGCACGGTTTTGATTATCGCATTTCAGATCTACGGCCTGAGTTCGTTTTGATATAATATTATATAATAATAAAAAGAAATTGTTTTAAATTATAGTTCAAGCTATAAAAATTCATATCTGTCGCATGCTTGGTCGGATTCCGACGAATTTAGTGGCGCCGGAATCGCAGCGACAAGCAGCACGCTGTGATGTACGTCTAAGATCGTTTTGAGCAAATAAAATTTAGGTCAAATCGAACGTTGTTCGATTTAATTTAAAATTGGAACGACTCAAGGTGAGTTTATCTCACTCACATCTGGAATGCTATTTAGTTTAAATAGTAATATTTAAATGATTGCTTGATTTGTTGAATGTGATAATGGTTATCAGATAGGATCGATATTTATTTGTTGTGCTAACATCTGTTGATGCAGGGAAACAGGTTGGAGGGATCCAACTGGATTCCTCATAATATAGAAATTATTTTCACAATTGATGATGTATTTTATTTATATATTGTGATAGATTAATTTGAAAATTAAATTGTGTTGTGTTATGATTGGATAAATAAATCTGCGATTTTAAAGTATAAATAAGATAAATAGGGATTAAAAGGAAATGAAGAGGGATTTTTGGAGCAATGAATTTAAGGAAATTAAATTCAAGAATTAGTTATGGAAATTGGAAGTGTTTTTGAAATAGGGATTTAAAAGGGAATGGGAAAAGAAATTTATAAACTGGGTTTATAAATGAAATGGAATATTTATCGGGGATAAATATTGAAGATATAGATTTCCAGAGGGAATTTCTATAAGAAGTGCGAATTGTTTTAAAAATAATAGCGAGATTATTTTTAAAGGATGGGAGTGTATTTTTCCTGGAAACTAAGCATGTTTCAAAGAAAAGTTTACGAAGTATAAACTAGAAAGTTTTGAAAGGTGTTTTTAGAATACTTTAGAAAAATATTATTATTTTTAATTATTTTTAAGTGAAAGTAAATATTTATTTAAGTCATTATGGCATTTAATTATTTAAAAGGTAATTTAGTATTATGTTTTCTAAAGGGAATTTAATATAAATATTTGATATAATAACCTCATATAAAAACGAAATTTTTGATTTAAGTTACTTAAGGGACTTTCATAGATTTTTCAAAAGTACAATTTGAATAAAGAATGTACTAATCATATTTTAAGTATATTTTGGAAGTGATTTCCAGGAAATGGTAAATGTGTTAAGAATAAAAAGGTGTTTATTTTTAAAGTGTTGGAAGAAATTTACGGGATTTAAACATAAATTCGAAGTGAGATAAATCCAACGAAGATTTATAAAAGGAATTCTTTGGTTTATTCTAAAATGGAAGTGTATTTCCCTGAAAAGCCAAGTACGTTTTTTTAAAGCAAATTTTTGAGTAAAAGTTAGAAGTTTTGAAGTTGTTTTAAAAGAATGGTTTCAAGAAAAAATTATTTAAGTGGTAAAAATTTTAAAAGCGAATATCTATCAAATTAGTTATAGTAGTAATTATTTTAGAAGGGTTAATTAGTATTATGTTTTAAAAGAATATCTTTAATATGTATATTTTATAAAATGGATTTATTTTAAAGACAGTTTGGTTAAAGTTATTCGAAACTAGTATAGAATTTTGTAACTCCTCTTTTAAAATTTAGAGTAACTTAACCTTTATTATAAAATTAGTTTATATCTTATAAAATAGTTTTTCTTTAAATATTTTTAAAATATATTTTTTGAATAAAATGTTTAAGTAGTCTAATTTAAATATTTAAGGTATATTTTAGAATAAAGTGATCTAATCGTTTTGAAATCTAAGGTATTTGTACTTGGTGTTTTCTATGGAAATAAATATATGGGAATTTATTCCATGAGAAGAGTGCGGTTTTGAAAATTGTTTTCAAAAAGGGGATGAAGGAAAAAAATTATCTTGCGAAGATATTTTGAGATTAATAAATAATTTAGGTAATTATTTATTGTTTGATGGATGTTTGTGAATGTTAATTGATAGTTAAATCACCGACTATCAATATTAGACAACGCGTTGATTGTTTCGAAGAGACCGGGATCGGGATTTATTTCTGGAATACCACTTCGATCCGGTTTATATGTTTTCATGGGAGAAACGAGTTCGGAGTCGAAGTTGGAGCAGTGAAGTGCAAGGGCTAGTCGCTACTAATCCTAAGGATGATTCCAAAATGGATGTAGTAGGAGGAGTAGTGCCTTCGGTTCCGTTCGAACCCAGGATAGACTTGTATGGATGAATGCTTTCAGAAGATCATCAGGAGAACGATGAGCATTCTAAGAGATGTGTTCTAAGAAGGCAACGCTTAGCCTGAAGCCTCATCAACCGGGAATGACTGAAAATCAGGGGTTATGCAGCAAGGCTATGTGGGTATCACCCATTAGGGTGAGGTCATCCCTGTCTAGATGCTCTTTTTATTCGGCTTAGTGGTGCGGTTGCTGATCCCAACCGTGGGGTGATCTTACTCGGGATTATCTAGTAAGGGGTAGTCCCGGTCTTGTGTTGTAGGGAATTTAGGGTGGATCCTTGGTACGTTGATCTAAACCAGGTACTGTGACAGGTGATACCCCAGTGCCTAATCATTAGTTGGAAATCCATTCTCCCTACACGCCCTTTATGGTTTTTGTTTGTACAACCCACTTTGTAGCTAGTATGCTGGAATTTAATCCTCTAACAATTTCAGCTATTTTGAATAAGTATTTGTATATAGACACTATTATAATATCAGAGGATTTTGATAGAAATGTTTTGGCTATCGTAAGGTAAAAACCCAACATGTTTATTTGTGGCGTGGTCTTATGAGATGATTTTGATTTCAAAGGGTTTTGAAACTTTAATAATCTGTTTGGGTGTATTTCTCTCACGCTGGTATTCCAGATTGACTCGGGTGTTATTTAACTATAATGCTCGGGTCAGACCGAGTATTATAAATTACGGGAAAGGATGCTATGGAGCTCAGGAGAGGAGCGGGAGTCCGAGACGTATTACTGTATTTGTTTATATCCGCTGCTATGATTGCTTGAAATTGTCAGGCTGGTAACTGTTGTTTGTATGTGATACTCTGATCATGTAATATATAAAACAGATTTAGTTTTCATTTTGTGTAAAGATCTGTTATTGACTATTATATTTTGTTCCGCTGCGATTGTGAGATTCTGTTATTGTTCAGTTCCTTCTTTCTTCTATCTTCTATCTTTCTTTCTTTTTCCTCAACAATCTATCTTTTCCGACACCCAATCGTCGGCATATTATACTGTAGCACATTTTGTGTTGATTTTTGATGGTCGAGAAGGGCGGGTCGTGACAGTAGTATCAAAGCTTAGGCTGGCAACAATCTTGGCTTTGGTAGGGAAATGACTCATTATAAATAGAGTCGATAGTACTGTAGAATGAGTTTGAGTGTAATAATTGATATGAAAGCGTACTTGTTAGTGAATATAAAAAACTGTTTCTATACTGTGTTGACTTATCGGTTGAGTGTTTATGGATTCTGGTCGGTACGGGAAGTACAACCGTATCGATAGGGGTTTCTAAATTCTTAAACAAGATAAACCGACATAGTATTGTTTTTAAAGTGGGTAAATGAAATAATTTTACCCAAAATTATATTTTGATATAAAAGAAATAATTTTCTGAAATTATATATATATATATATAAGTGGATGTTAGGTGTTAATACTATAATCAAATAAGAATCTAAAATTTAAAATGGTTTATAACCAAATAGAATTCTATAAGTATAACTAAAATTTGATTTAAAGCAGAATTTAAATCCTGGAAATTTTGAAAAGCGTTTAAAGTGTATTTAAACAAAGGTTTGGAAATCTTGGGAATGGTGGAAATGTTTCCCAAAAATTTGAAGGAAATAATGGAGTATTATTTTGGAAAATATTTTTGAATGGAAATGGTTTTTAAAGGAATTTGTGGAAGTAAGGAAGCATTGAACTCACTTCAGTCACTGGAAAATAATCCTGATGATGATGGCCGCATCATCAGAATTCATTTTCGAGTTTCTAAAGTAATGGATTGCTACCGTGGTGATTGGTTATGATATTTGTTTGGACTTGTTGGGTATACAAGTGGTTTTAGAAATTTCAAAAGGGAAATTTGTTTTGGTAAAACCAAGCGTTTTATAGTTCGAAGATTTGATTTGATATACCAAGTGGGTATGTGTTGATTATTATTTCAAAATGGATTTAAAATAAAACCGGGTAATTGAATTCTGGGGATTCTATTTAAAAATGATAATATGAAAAGTTAAGATAAATTAACTATTGAACTTATTAAGTGAAGTTGATTTAAATAAGAAGGGAAAATAAAATTGCTATCCTGGAATTAAAATTTAACTTGAGATAAGTTAAACAAAATTAAATTTGAAACTGAATTAAATTGAATATAAAGTTGAAATGTAAAATGATTATAATTGTGTAATGAAAATTTATAACCTTAAGCTATTAAGTGATATATATGTATATATATATATATATATATATAAAATTTGAAATTGTGATTATAAGATGTAAAGGGATCGAATGAGCAATGTAAGCTTTTAAATAAATAAGTTGGTGAACTTAAGAATAGGAAATGAAAGTTGTAAAACCAAAATAAAATGATTGGTATTTTATGGGAAATTCAAAACTTGATCCTAAATGACATATAAATTGGAATAAGGTGAAGAAAAATAAAATGTGAATGGACTTAGGTTAGTAAATAAGTTTGAACTTATATATAGAGAAATAGAATTTAGTTGAATTTGAATTGAATTAAAATAAAAACTCAGTTGTGTTGTAAATAATCTTTGAATAGAATTAAATTCTTATTTAAAATAGTAAAGGAAATGGTATGAATTGAAGTTAGCTAAATAAAATTTGGTTGAACTTGAATTAGAATCGGAAAAAAACTGAATTGAAAGAAAATTTAATTTAGTTGAAATGATATTGAATGAAGTAAATTCTCACTCAACTAAATCCTAAATAATTGTTTGAGGATGAATTTAGTGTAAGCTAAATTAAATGAATTTGTATTGGAACGTAAAAAAAATTGGTAGCTTGTAAAATTTGAAAAGTAAAATTAAACCCAGTTCTGGTTTAGAATATTTGGAATGGTTATGTTATTAATAAATTCAGAAATGAATTGAGAAGGTGGATAGATTTAAAATGGGTTGAGTAAGTAAACAAATTGAATTAAAATTTGTAATGGATTGGAATTTGATGGAACAAGAATCAAATTAAAATGGAAATAAGATTAAGGTGAGAAGAAATGGAGTTATTTTGTTATTGAAATAACGTAAGCAAATTGGAAAATGATTGTGGTCGAGCTTTATAAGGGTTCTTGAATGAAATTTGTTAGATAATAAAATTTCATTTCTTATCGTGATGAAATAAGAATGTATGAGTTGTAAATAATCCAGAATGGAATGATATTAATATAAACTTAAGTTGGATGATGAACTTGAAGTGATAATAGGGATTAGATTTAATAATTGTGATGAAGTAAAAATTGTTTAGGTTATGAATAATTTCGAATGAAATAAAATAGATATAGATTGAGATGGAGTTAATTTTAAATGGTTATAAGCTTAAGTGATGGTTACTTGCATGGATAACTTTAAAATTTGTATGGAAATTGGTTGTTTGTTGTAAACGAAATTGAATCGATTTAAAGAAGCAAATTAAGATAGTTTTTGGATCAATTGGATTAAGTGAAATCTAATTAAGTGGTTTTGTATATAAATGCAAGTGAATCATAAAAGAAATGAAAATATATCAAATTGAAAATAAAATTTGATTATGAATCAATTTGGAATTGAATTGAAGTAAATTGATGTAAGTAAAGCATAGGTTAATCATATTGAAGAGAAAATGAATTGGCTGTAGTAAATATGAATCGTAAAAGGGTAAACTTGATTGTAAATCATTCGAGTGGAATAAAATGAAGTTTAGATTTGATAGGAAAATTAAATGGTGATTGAAATCTTGGGATTTGCTTATAATATATGGTTAACAGGTTGAATTATGAAATTTATTGTTGGGCTGTGTAGTTGTGTTTAGCTAAGATAAATCTATGAAAAGTTGTTAAAAATCTTATATTGTTGAAAACTGATATGTATGTTTGAGTAAGTACAGGTACGGAAGACAATCGATAGAGTTGGAGTGTGTATATGCAATATATATTAGCTGCTTTCTTTTAAAATGTGAATCTAAGGTATGCCTACGCAATAAAATTGAAAAATGATATATATATATATATATATGTATGTATGTATGTATGTATGTATGTATATGTATGTATGTATGTATGTATGTATGTATGTATGTATGTATTGTGGTACATTTTGTTTTCCGACCGTGTGGGTCAATGTATATGTATTTATGTCTATTGTGGTATTGTAAAACGCTCTCCGTACAAAGGAGATGCTGTCAACAAAATTCAAAAATTTTGGGAGTTGGAAAATTTTTGAAAATTTTGGGTTAACTAGTAAGGTTGATTTTTGAAATGGTGTTGAAAACAAAGCTTTTGAGTTAGAAATAAAAGTAATTGGTTTTGTATTAAGCTAAAGGGTTTTGAGAAGTGAATGTGAATTTTAACTAAGTAAGTTTGGGGTAAGTAAATGAGTTTAGTAGCATTTTTCATACCTTAGCAAATTTCGAGGACGAAATTTTTATAAGTGGGGAGGAATGTAACGACCCGGAATTTTTGGTCGTTAGATTTGAACATTTAATTCATATTAAATGTTGAATGTGAATTATAATTTGATTTGAAATAAGGAAATTTTGGTTGGTAATTCAATTGAATTTGAATAATAATAATAATAATTTATTATTTGAAATTGAGATAGTTTGTAAATCTGGTATAATTAGATATGTAAATGGTTATGAAGATGGTTTCAAAGATTTATTTTAAGTCTAGATGGATTTGAATTATAACCTTGGACTTTTGGATGGAACCAAAAGTCGGTAAATTAAATTTGGAATTTTATATTAATTCAATAATGGAATTTAATAATATAATAATGCAAATAATCAGATTTTAGTTCGAAGTGAAACAGAATGATTTCTAATGTGATTAAAAATTCTATATGATTTATAATAGAGTTGGTAAAAAATTTAAAAGTGAAATTTTAAGTGATTTCGACGATTTTGGAAATCGCTCGAATTAGTCGACGAGTTAAAATAGCCTTCCGGGGCACAGTCTCGGAATTAAACAAAACCGGTTCCATTGGATCCGTAATAATGTATTATTATTGAATTTCAAATTTCGTAGTGTTTGGAGTTACCGTTTGTTCGTACGGGTAAGAAACGCGTTGAAATTTAAATCGATAATTTAATATTTTAAATCGATTCAAATAGCTATCTTCCACATATGATCAAATTAGCCTCCGAAGCATGTTCCATTGTGTTCGGAATGCGGGTAAATTCTTATAAACGCCTAGCGGCACATGTGATTTGGAGTTTGTTTGTTTAGCTTGTAAAATTTGAGAATATTAATAAAATAATAATTATAAAACGTATATATACACACGTTCAGGGCCGAAGCCCTAGTTTCTGCTTTTGAGCCGCCGTTGTATATTATTAAATGGCCAAAATCATCGTGCCTTCTCCTCCACTTTTCTTCTAATCCATCAACTTTCCAAGAAAATCATCAACTAGGATAATGGAGGGGTTGGAGGGATCTACCCATCCAACGGTAGAGATCGCCTGATTTGGGGCGAGGAGGGAGAAAACGCGACGCAAACTTCGACCGTTCGTGCACCAATTTCTAGGCCTAAAGGATGCCGAGCCGAGGCGCGTGTGGGCCGTGGGTAGTGCTAGCGTTGGCGCGCACATAGGTGGTGATGGATCGTGGGACAGTGATAAGGGGTGGTCGCTACATTTCACGACATGACGGCAGCTATGGGATTTCTGGTACGTGATGGCAAGAATTGAACGCATCTGGGAAGAACCAACGCACGGCTTTGATTACCGTATTTCAGATCTATGTCTTGAGTTCGTTTTGGTATAATATTATATAATAATAAAAAGAAATTGTTTTAAATTATAGTTCAAACTATAAAAATTCATATTTGTTGCATGCTTGGTTAGATTCCGACGAATTTGGTGGCGCCGGAATCGCAACGACAGGCAACACGCTGTGATGTAGGTCTGGGATCGTTTTGAGCAAATAAAATTTGGGTTAAATCGAACGTTGTTCGATTTAATTTAAAATTGGAAAGACTCAACGTTTAAGCTCAAGGTGAGTTTATCTCACTCACATCTGGAATGCTAGTTAGTTTAAATAGTTAATATTTAAATGATTGCTTGATTTGTTGAATCTGATAATGGTTATCAGATAGGATCGATATTTATTTGTTGTGCTAACATCTGTGGATGCAGGGAAAGAGGTTGGAGAGATCCAACTGGATTCCTCACAATATAGATGTTATTTTCACAATTGATGATGCATTTTATTTATATATTAATTTGAAAATTAAATTGTGCTGTGTTATGATTGGATAAATAAATATGCGATTTTTAAGTATAAATAAAATAAATCGGGATTAAAAGGAAATGAAGAGGGATTCTTAGGGCAATGAATTTAAGGAAATTAAATTCAAGAATTAGTTATGTAAATTGGAAGTGTTTTTGAAATAGGGATCTAAAAGGAAATGAGAAACAGAAATTTATAAACAGGGTTCATAATTGAAATGGAATATTTATCAGGGATAAATATTGAAGATATAGATTTCCAGAAGGAATTTCTATAAGAAGTGCGAATTGTTTTAAAAATAATAGCGAGATTATTTTTAAAGGATGGGAAGTGTATTTTTCCTGGAAACTAAGCATGTTTCAAAGAAAAGTTTACGAAGTATAAACTAGAAAGTTTTGAAAGGTGTTTTTAGAATACTTTAGAAAATTATTATTATTTTTAATTATTTTTAATTATTTTTAAGTGAAAGTAAATATTTATTTAAGTAATTATGGTATTTAATTTTTTAAAAGATAATTTTGTATTATGTTTTCTAAAGGGAATTTAATATAAATATTTGATATAATAACCTCATATAAAAAGGAAATTTTTGATTTAAGTTACTTAAGGAACTTTCATAGATTTTCAAAACTAAAATTTGAATAAATAATTTAGTAATCATATTTTAAGTATATTTTGGAAGTGATTTCCAGGAAATGGGAAATGTGTTAAAAATAAAAAGGTGTTTATTTTTAAAGTGTTGGAAGAAATTTACGGGATTTAAACGTAAATTCAAAGTGAGATAAATCCAGCGAGTTTTATAAAAGGAATTCTTTGGTTTATTCTAAAATGGAAGTGTATTTCCCTGAAAAGCCAACTACGTTTTTTTAGAGCAAATTTTTGAGTAAAAGTTAGAAGTTTTGAAGTTGTTTAAAAAAAATGATTTCAAGAAATAATTATTTAAGTGGTAAAAAATTTAAAAGTGAATATTTATCAAATTAGTTATGGTAGTAATTATTTTAAAAGGGTTAATTAGTATTTTGTTTTGAAAGAATATTTTTAATATTTATATTTTATAAAATGGATTTATTTTAAAGATAGTTTGGTTAAAGTTATTCGAAACTAGTATAGAATTTTGTAACTCCTCTTTTAAAATTTAGAGTAACTTAACCTTTATTATAAAATTAGTTTATATCTTATAAAATAGTTTTGCTTTAAATATTTTTAAAATATATTTTTTGAATAAAATGTTTAAGTAGTCTAGTTTGAATATTTAAGGTATATTTTAGAATAAAGTGATTTAATCGTTTTGTAATCTAAGGTATTTGTACGTGGTGTTTTCAGTGGAAATAAATATATGGGAGTTTATTCCATGAGAAGAGCGCGGTTTTGAAAACTATTTTCAAAAAGGGGCTGAAAGGGAAAATATATCTTGCGAAGATATTTTGAGATTAATAAATAATTTAGGTAATTATTTATTGTTTGATGGATGTTTGTGAATGTTAATTGATAGTTAAATCACCGACTATCAATATTGGACAATGCGTTGATCGTTTCGAAGAGACCGGAATCGGGATTTATTTCTCGGAAACCATTTCGATCCGGTTTATACGTTTTCGTGGGAAAAACGAGTTCGGAGTCGAAGATGGAGCAGTGAAGTGCAAGGGCTAGTCGCTATTAATCCTGAGGATGATTCCAAAATGGATGTAGTAGGAGTAGTGCCTTCAGTTCCGTTCGAACCCGGGACCGACTTGTATGGATGAATGCTTTCAGAACATCATCAGGAGGACGATGAGCATTCTAAGAGATGTGTTCTAAAAAATTAACGCTTAGCCTCAACCCTCATCAACCCAGATTGACTAAGAATCAGGGGTTATGCAGCAAGGCTAAGTGGGTAGCACCCATTAGGGTGAGGTCATCCCTGTCTAGATGTCCCTTTTATTCGGCTTAGTGGTGCGGTTGATGATCCCAACCATGGGTGATATTACTCGAGATTATCCAGTAAGGGGCAGTCCCGGTCTTGTGTTGCAGGGGATTTAGGATGGATCCTCGATACGCTGATCTAGACCAGGTACTGTGACAGGTGGTACCCTAGTGCCTAGTCATTATTTGGAAATCCATTCTCCCTACGCGCCCTTTACGGTTTTTGTTTGTATAACCCACTTTGTGGCTAGTATGCTAGAATTTAATCATGTAACAATTTCAGCTATTTTGAATTAGTATTTGTATATAGACACTATTATAATATCATAGGATTTTGATAGAAATGTTTTGGCTATCGTAAGGTAAAAACCCGACATGTTTATTTATGGCGTGATCTTACGAGATGTTTTGATTTCAAAGGGTTTTGAAACTTTAATAATCAATTTGGGTGTATTTCTCTCACGCTGGTATTTCAGACTAACTCGGATGTTATTTAACTATAATGCTCGGGTCAGACCGAGTATTATAAATTACAGGAAAGGATGCTATGGAGCTCAAAAGAGGAGCTGGAGTCCGAGACGTATTACCGTATTTGTTTATATCCGCTGCTATGATTGTTTGAAATTGTCAGGCTGGTAACTGTTGTTTGTATGTGATACTCTGATGATGTAATATATAAAATAGATTTAGTTTTCATTTTATGTAAAGATCTGTTATTGACTATTATATTTTGTTCCGCTGCGATTGTGAGATTCTGTTATTGTTTAGTTTCTTCTTTCTTCTATCTTCTTTCTTTTTCCTCAACAATCTGTCTTTTCCGGCACCCGATCGTCGGCATATTATACTGTAGCATATTTTGTGTCGATTTTCGAGGGTCGAGAAGGGCGGGTCGTGACATTTTTTGAATTTATTCCATATTTTTAAACAATTTAAAAAAAAATATTTAAAAAATTTGCCGCTTTGGCCACCGTACTGCCAAAGCATGATTTTATCGACAATTTGTTTTGCTCATATCTCAAAATATACTTATCGAGATCTCGATTTTCTTTCTTTGTTTGAAACTATTGATATAAAGTTTGGAAAATTATTGTCTTGAAGAATTCCAAGCTATATTACATTTTATATATTTGTTTGAATTTTACGGCGCGAAATCACGAACTACCATTACGCAACGCGCCTATTTTGACTTAATTTTCAATATTCATCAAAACTTCTCCAAATTGAATTTTAATATTTATAAAACACTTATAAACCATTTTCAAACATTTAAACCAATATTTTTCATATTAAATCTATTTTTACTTTTAAATCATTTCATATTATTGTAATATTCATTTTCAAACCTTTTTTATTTAAAACCATTAAGAGGCTAAACAACTCCATAAACAAATTATTTATGGATTTAATTTCCATTATTTATATGATTGATTTACTCACCATTTTCATTGTCATTTATCAACCAAGTTATCAACCATCTTAAGAATCATCTAATCAACCAAGTTATCAACCATCTTAAGAATCACCTAGTCAACCAAGTAATCATCCAAGTAATCAAACACTTAAACTTCTATATCATTAAATTTGAGAGATTGATTAGTAAATTTAAAAATTGAGTACTCACCTTAAATCAAACCAAACTTCCTGCCAACATTCTTATCCAAACAACACTTCAACAAATCATCTTTTACTTCACTAAACAACTCCACCTCCCATCAAGTGCTCGATCATCCTTCTACCTTCATTATTTCTCTTGCCCTTGACCTCCTACCACCACCAAGCTCATAGCCAAGCCCATCCACCCTCCAAAACTCACGGCCTCACCTCCTTGCTCACGGCCTAAGGCCTTTATAAGAGAAGAGAAGAAGTTTTAAGAAGAAGGAGAAGGAGCGAGTGTGTGTATTTTATTTCTTTTTACTAATATTCCCCTTTATTATTTTATTTATATAGAGAAGCCATTAAAGGTGAAGTAGAAGCTTAAGAAGAAGAGGAAAAGCTTAAGAAATTTGTGAATAAATAAGAGAATGGAGCTTGGTATTTATAGGCAAAGAAGAGGAAAATATCGTGATATTTTTCATGATATATGACATCACAAATCTTTTATAATATATATATATATAATTATTTTTAGCCACATCACTCTCTTTTATATATGTATACTTATTATGTTTAGTCACATCCCGTTCTTTTATATATATATATATATAATTATTATGTTTAGTCACATCACTTTCATATATATATATATAATTATCGTGTCAAGTCATATCTCTTCATTTATATATATATATATATATATATATATATATAATTATTATGTCTAGTCACATCACTTTTATATATATATATTTATTATGTCTAGTCACATCACTTTCTTTTATATATTAATATAAGATAATTTATTTCTAATTATATTTTTACATAGTTAATTAACTCTTATATATGTATATATAGTACACAAAGATGAGCAACGTTACCGACAACTTTCTATTGTCGAAAGGTCGAAATTTCGAAAAACGTTCTTTGGTCACTTTTTCTGTTTTTTTATAAACTGTTCAATTTGGTAAACAAATTTTGAAAAAAATATTTCACCATCATTATTAGATAATTAAAATGAGTTTAATTTCAATATAAAACTTATATATTGAATATTTAAAATTAATTAAATATTCACTAAACAAAGTAGTGAAATTTCCGGTCATTATAGTTTGCCTCGATGTACTAAGGACCCTCCAACGAAAATCCATATACCGACGTAACTTAGCAGTTTTAAATGTACCATAACATTGTTTTATTGTATGATCCATGCAATTAGTTTGGTTATCGTAAGGTAAAAATCTGTCCATGTTTATTTTCGGTATGGCCTTACGATATACCTTTACTTAAAAGAGTTTTATAAAAATAAGAATTCAAATGATTTGAGTTTTCTCATGCTAGTTTACCAAACTGATTCGGGTGTTATTTTCTAGTAATTCTTGGGTCAACCACGTATATATTTCTAGATTCTGTTGATGTTCATTGGAGCTTTTAGAGAGGAGATGGATGTTTAACTACCGTAGTTTTTATTTCCATTGTTTTGTTTATTTTATCAGCAATTGTAAAGATATCTTTTTATAACTATTCAGGCCGATGATATGTTAGTTTTCTCTATTTATTGTATCCATACAATATTCCATTGTAAAGATCTTTTTTAGATATTATATATTATCGTTCTACAGGTAAGATTCCAATGTTTTTGTTTTCCTCTTCCTGTTCATTTTCTTTTCTTTCACCCTAACTTTCGGTCTTTCCAGCACTTGAGTGTTCTCATATGGATATCGTGGA
Organism: Allium cepa; assembly: GCA_030765085.1. Taxonomy (NCBI): domain Eukaryota; kingdom Viridiplantae; phylum Streptophyta; class Magnoliopsida; order Asparagales; family Amaryllidaceae; genus Allium; species Allium cepa. The sequence goes on from CM060934.1 coordinate 613,895,701, forward strand.
TGTATTATTATCGACATTTGGTAGTCAAAAAGGTGATCGTAACAACTTAGCCCAGCTTCGAAGGGCAAAGGAAGTGGAGGAAGAATAAGCAATAAACCAGAGGATTCGATGAGCCATCTTCTTCAAAGAAGAAGAAAAGGACCAAGAAATGAGTGTCTGTCTCCTTTGTGCTTTTGGTTGCATGATATTAGGAACCAGCTTTTGTTTTCAGGCTATTTTTGTGCAGCTTCGGCCCTCGTTTTTGCTTTCAGTATAGCAGTCCTTAATACTCGTACTTTTTCTTCCCAATTTTAGTTTAGTTGTGAATAATAAAGACCTTTTATTTTGTTTAAGTCTTATGTGAATTTGTTCAAGTTTTCGAGAAATGCGCTTTACATTCAATATACTTGCAACTCACTTCTCATCGGCGTTGTCATCGGACTAGGATACTAGCCTGTTCGATCATTGGCAAGTAAAGAATGATTACTGGAATGTTTGTTTGCATATGACCATATTCGACCCTACAACTTGGTCAAACTCTGCTCGGTTAGAAAGTTAACCTGAACATCCATTTCAAGGATGTTTTGAATGCGATGACACCTAATTCCAAGCGCCAACCGAGATAATCGATCCTCGGAGGTGTCTTCGGACATCCTTCTTCAAAATACAAACCTTGGCCATGCCAAACTTTTGGCATAGGCTGGAGTTAACCACTTAATCATAGTGGCTTAAACATTTTTTCTAGGACATTTGTCTTTGATCGTGCCTAACTCCGAGTATTGATCGATGCAAGTAAGGTCCTGCCAATATCGGGGCATAGACTTTTTTTCTACCTGCTCTGGACAAGGCATGGATACTTTGCTAAAATCTGGGCATGAGCAATAGAGGCAAACTATTTTGTTCAGCCTTTGAATGTTTATATTCCTGCTCCAATTCGTAGGTTAGAGGAGTTTCTCGGCATCTCTCTAATGCTAAGTGTGGTTGAGCTTCGTGCATCCAATCACGGACTGCGGAAGCTTGGTTAGCATCTATATTTGGGTAACTATGCCCTTGCATTTTATACATGCAAGTGAATCTAAGTAAATGTCACTGATGCCAGTGTAAAGTCAAGCACAGACAGATTCATAAGCTTTTGAAGTCATTTCTTATATGAACATTAGAAATGATAGATCTTATCTGGTTACACAGCTTTGATTAGATATGTACAAATTTACATTCAATTGAAGTAGAGTCGTAAATATTTGCGATTCCACACCAGCGGGAGCAAAATCCCGTCCACCACTGCCAGCTTGAATGTGCCATCTCCAAGCTTTCTTTTAATTACATATGGACCTTCTTATGTTGAGCCTAAGTTTCCAGGGCCAGGAATGATTCGTTTTGAGAACGAGATCACCAATTTCGAAGGTTCAAGTCCTGACCTTGGTATTATAGTATCGGGTGGCTCAGTTTCGATGTGTGGCTACTCTCAACCCAGCTTCATCATGCTTCTCATCAATCATATCGAGAGATTCCAATAGGAGCTCCTCATTCGTCCATGGATTTTAGTGAGGTACTCGATGAGAAGGTACTTCAAGTTTGACGAGTATCATACCCTTTAATCCATAAGCTAGGGCTAACGAAGAGTGTCCGGTCGCTAACTTGTGGTTTATTCAATAAACCCAAAGTGCCGATGGAAGTTCATCGACCCACTTTCCCTTACCTTCTCCAATCGTTTCTTGAAAATGGACTTAATAGTTTTGTTAACTGTTTTGACCTATCCATTCACTAGGGGTGTGCCACCACATCAAACTTCTTCTCGATAAGGTGCTTGTAAGGAGTCATAATTTCGAACATTTTGAATGTAATGACCCCATCGCTATACTCATAATATCAAAGAACATTATAATAACGCCATCTAATAATATAGAGAATATGGCTTGTTAAGGGCAAAAAAAATGTGAATATCACTTTAAACTAACACCGACACTTCATACTTATCATTTTACTAAATCTTTAAAATAAAATTTGATGTGTTCAGTCTCAGTATAAAATAGTAAAAAAATTGGTTTCTTAGAATCATAATAGTATATTATGTGAACAATAGTCATAGATCACAGCGAAATAATAAAAATCGCATATATATACAAAGCTAAGAGTCTATCAAATATAACACTAGACTCGCATAATATACATTTTGTACAACTCTCTGACTTGAATGTACATCTTGTATATAGACACAAAATCGTACATGAAATAAACCAAAGGTCCAAATGGTTTATCTCTCTATTATCCCAACCATTCAAAGGTCTAACTTTTCTATAAGTTGAAAAGTCTCAGTCTGATCTGAGTATTATAAAATAAATAGGTCACACCATCTCCAAATATCCAAAAGGGTAAGAACAAGATATAACCCAAAAATATATGGCATAAATAAATTGAGAAGTCCAATATATAATAAGTCACGAAATTAATTTAACTTAGAATCCATCACAAGACACAAGAATGTATATTTATTTCATGAACACAGAATAGTTACGGAATCCAAATTTCCAGAATCCAAGATATTTTAGTTTGCACCTGCAGTAATGTCGTCTGTACAAATCGCAGCAAGTGTACTCAGATTGTATAAAACAAACAAACAAAGGTATCACTTATACTAATTCGGTACCAAAGATTATACTCAAACGAGGAATACATAATCACAGTTGATCCCAAGGATAGTCCATACCGATCAAGACGATCATAGAAACCATGACTTGAAGTCTTTAGATTATACATCCTTATAAATTTATAATCGTAAAGAAATCCATGAGTATATCTCTTAAGGATCTATTGGTCCTACTGAACACCAAAAGGAAATATACCGTAAAGTGCTAAATACTATCACTTTCAGTAATCACTATAACTTAACCAAACATTCCATACAGCTTGGTGAAATTCAAATATTTACTAAAAGCTAGTAAATCTCACCCATTACGGATACCACCGAAAAACCTAAACTACATTCACTTAAGGATCCATCGGTCCCACCAAACACCAAAAGAGAATACAACTCTAAAGTGTTAAATGCTTCCTAATAGCAATCACAAAATTTTAACTAAAGCATCCCATACTACCCAGTGAAATTCAAATATTCACTAATGGGCTATTAAGTTTCATTCAAACATTCTATTCAATGAACCGTACATTATACGACGAAGCATTACTGGCGAGCATTTAAACCAATCGATAACACTAAGTTGATTATTAGCACTCCCCATTTTATAGAACTAAGGCTCTCAAAACATTTATCTTGTAAGAGTTTATAGTTAGAAATCTAATAATGTAATTTTTCTTATAGGAAATGATTTCTAAATACTTTAATTATCATTAGATAAAATAAGATTTATATACCATTAGTACTTGAGAGCTCTAGAGTCAAGCCTATTAGTAATTAATGGCAAACCTTTTATTATCACTCTGTGGAGTCTTGGGGTTGATAAAGCGAGAGAGCAAATCTTACCTATTCCTATTTGGGAAACATTCACGCATGTCCCTTTTGTGCTACAACATTTGATAGGTATTAACTGGCTGGCTAGTCTTATTGGTGATTTAAAATGTTTTGATTCAAATCCCGTATAAGCCTTACATATGCCAGAGCATTGGTTGAGATTACCCCTTCACGAGCTTTGCCTTCAAAGCTTAAAGTAAGACTAGATATAGGTGATGAATTGGAAGTAGATGTACAGTACAAATGAAAACCTGAAATTTGCATAGCGCATCATTCCATTGATCATATGTTGGATACATGCTTGGTTGTTCGCTTGTAATCCCCTCCTGCCAAGGTTCCTCTTCCAAAACCGGTATTGAAATGGGTACCTAAATTTTATGATCCCTCTCCCTTGGTTTCTCCTCCAAACTTAATTCCTCCTACAATTCTTGAAGTGAAAGTCATTCCTACTGACACTGAGTTGGAAGCCGATTCTTCCATTGGTGAATGGGATATTTACTGGGATGAAGTTGAGCATGCATCGGTTCATGTTGAAATAGAAATGAAGTATGATCCTGAATTAAAACAATATTATTTGTATGTTGGAGAAGATGGTGAAAGTAGGGCACTATATTACCAGGTGGTGGGGAAGGGCTTTTTTGTCTACTTCTGGTTATGAATGTTACAATGATCTCTTATTTTTATTTCTGTATGTATATTGGGACATGAATTATCTGGATTCTTCACTACTGAGGACTTTTCATCCTTCGCTTGCACTGGCATTTTCTGATGTTATTGGCCCTGCTAGCGATGGTGATGTCAGTTTAGGATGGGAGGATATTATGACCAGTCATTAGCAGTATAGTCTAGTCTTATTCATAGTTGCAGAGGTGTTTTAGCTTCTCACATGCATTGTAGCCTAAATGGTATGGCTACTATAAAAACATATTCAGTTGTTCTGTGCATGTGCAGAACACCTATTCCTTATTTATGTACGGTGGCATGACCCACTATAAAGCCAGCTGACTTTGCCAAAAAAATCTTATATTCAATTTGATTTTTGTGTGTTTGTGTGTGTATAAACAATTAAGTAGTTATTTATTTTATACAACCATATTTATTACTCTTCCAAACCATTTTGTGTGTGTGTGTATTACCATTTTATTTAAAAATAAATTAGATTTATATTCCTAAAATCCATAACCATTTATCTAAAAAAAATACTTTATACATATATATATATATATATATATACACACATTCATATATATATATATATATGATTTTCCTAGTAGAATCATTTATAAAAAGAAAGAATTTAGATTGATATGGAAATTCAATTTGAAATCAATATATTATAATAAATTTTCTTTTGCAAACCTCTTATTCAAGCCATATACATCTGTGTTGTATGTGTGTTTTACAACTCCAAATCTTTTAATTAAAATAAACCCAAGTCCATATAATACAAGAGAATTCTCTATTCCAAAAGTCCAAAATCATCACAAGACCGTATTAGAAATTTGTTCGATCCATAAAGATATACTCTACATCATCTCAAGGTAAACCAAGTTTTTAACATAGAGATATACACATACTTCATATATAGTAAACACTGGTTGGAGATCTACATATATACAATAGAAACATCTCTCCAAGGCCAATAAATCATATTAGGAAGCAAGAAAGACAACTAAGCAAGAAAAAAGGTGATTTGACAAAACTAGAGGAAATTCAAAGAACTGAATTGGTTCCAAGTTCCACCTACAGGTGCACCGGTGGTACCCCACTGGTCCATCGATCAGGACAATTCCTGGAGCCGATAAGTCTCCATATGAATCATTAGTCGATGTTGATTGATTTCCAACAAGAATACCCTATGTTATTATCCTAGTTGAAGTATATACTAGCTTGTAGGCACAAATTGTTGAACAGCGGATCATTAACTCTGTGATTTTAAGACTTAGGTTATCAAATATATAATTAATAGTAGCATTCAATTTTCACTGAACAAGGCTAGGGTTTTGAACAACAACAATCATTCAAAGCAAATATAGTTGGGTTCAACAAAATAAACATGCACGTAGATTTAGCGATAGATTACGTGAGTTGTAACTCACCTTTTTCTCCTCAAATAGATTATTCAAACCCTTTCTAGTTTTATGTTTAATTTTAGCAAACCATAGGAAATTTCTCAACCAAAAAAAGAATAACATGAATTAACAACACATAAACTTAAATTAATTAGTTTAATTGACAAATTATGGATTGAAATCATTACCTTGATTTTCTACTAATTTCTTAGAATTTATTTGAAATTTAAAATCGCCACTTATGATTTAGTTTGTAAAGAGGAAAAGAACCATATTTCTTCTTTTTAAAATTTAACGTACAGCATTAGGGAAAATGTGAAGGCGGTTTTTCTTTGTTTTCTTTTAAACGGACCTAACCCACTTAGAATAAATTAGGCACCTTAATTGATTATTACTAATAACTTTCTTAATCACAAACTTAAGCATTTAAACCATAGCTAATTGAACAATATGGTTTCTTTAATTAATTTAACAACGAACAACATTTTCATTAAGAAAAATACTAATCCCAAATTTTTCCTTTAGTTATAATTAAAAGATTCTACTAATTAAACATTTTTATCTAAACTCTAGTTCAAGCGAAGCTTGGTTCTCTATGTAATTCAAAAAAAAATGTTTTAAATCCTTTAAATTAAATCATTATTTAATTTATTTAATTAACCTAAAAATCCAGGTTGTTACATCATATTTAAATATATGAATTGTTTATGTACCTTGGATTTAATATGATTATATATTATTTTATAGCCTTGTTAAACACTTTTAATTAATAACTAATGCTAGAAAACCTGTTTTTAAATTGTATTTATAATAATATATACTTTGAATAAATACTAAAATGTGATTGGAAAACATTTTATCAAAAATCAAATTTTTATTAAATAAAAGTTGTTGGAATATTTGTATGCTAGTATGATAAGATATGAACACCTTAACAAGTAATTAAATCTTCCATCATCCTAAGCAAAAGTTAATTAAAATAAATGTAGACATAAGGTAGTAAAGGACCCCTAAATCAAGGCTTAAATAAAGGAGCTTAAATAAAGGAGAGTGTGGTGTGTGTAAGGGTATGGTTTGCATGTACTAAGGCATGGAAAATGGAGGGGTTTAAGGGTCTTTAGCCATTCATTTTCAAAGCTAAAAATAATTGGGAAAGGCCTCTTCATTTATTCACCAATTCACTTTTAAATCAATATCTTCACTTCTTCCCCTCTTCTTCCTTTGCACTGGGTGCATGAGAGGAAAATATGGCCTTAGGCATGAGTTATGAAGGAGGAGGGAGGATATGGCCATGAACAATATGGTGGGGAGGACGGCTTAGGCCGTGAACAAGGAGAGAGGTGGTGGTTTTGAACGTGTGCAAAGGAAGGAAAGAGGAGCATAGGCCATGAGCTAAGGGAAGGGGAAGAATGATTTTGGTGCTTGTTTGAATGGTGGTAGGAAGATCATAGTATTTGGTTTGAATAAATGTGAGTTATGTTAATTAGAATAAAAATGATAGCTTGTTAATTTGCTTTGTATGAACTAGTTAATTTGCTTGCTCTTATTAATAATAATAGACCCTAAGTAAGTATAGTTATAAATCCTTATCTCATAGTTAGAATAGAATATAAATTGTATTGTCATTGTTCTTTGGAAGGTCTTAATTTATATATGGTTCAGTGATGTTGAAAATAGAATTGTCCATATAGCGATAGTTGCTATAAACGCACTTTTAAATCCCTTAACTTTAACATGTGTAATTTAGTGATTTATGAATTATCTTTGTATAATATAACATGGCTATTCACTACACTTCAAGAAGTGTATTAGGAAGCAAATAATAAGCTTGGAAAGTTATAAAATTAATTGAATGAAGCTAAGAAAGTTTAAAGTAAAAACAGTCCCTATGTCGACACTTTTAAATTCCTTGTTCTTGGGAAATAACGTTTATTTTTTTGTAAACTTCCTTAGAAGTTTCTTTACCATTTTAAAAAGTAAGATATATTTTATTTTTATTGTAAAAATTGCAAAGCTTTAATCATTTGATAGCTAGTTGAACGAAATAGCAAAAGTTAAAGCGAAATAATCATTATACGAAACTTCGAAATAATACATTGTTTTTGGAAATTTCTATAAAATAGTTAAAATTTATTCTTTGGGATGTTTCTTCATGGTTTTTAAGTACCCAAAATATATTAACTATTGTAAAAAGAGTGGTTCAAAAAAATCATTTGTTAAAGCATCGGAAACTAGGCGCTAAGTTGTAGCAAAACATGTTAAAAACATGCAACATTTCTTTTAAACCCTTAATTATAGTTAATCTTTAAAAGCAAGTTTTATAGTTAATAATAAGTGTGAAATGGTTTTGGATTGTAGTAAATAGTGTTTTAGTAACATTTTTTTAACCCTTATTGTTAATTATACTTAGGAATATGATTAGATATTTTATAATGAATACTTTAAGGTTAAGTATAAATGAATGTTTTTGGGTTATTTTGACAATGTTTTAAACAACACTTGTCTTAAACCTTAAGTATAACTAAACATTTTAAAATCAAGTTTAAAGGAAAATGTTTGTACATATGAAATGATTTGGTTTGTTGTGACAATGTTTAAGCAACACTTATTCTAAGCCCTTATAAATGTAAACAAAAATTTAAAAGAATGCTTTAAAGATAATGATTAAATGTGACGTGGTTTGGGTTTGTAGTAAACAATGTTTTAGTAACATTTTTTAAACCCTTGAATTATATTTAAAGTGGAAAAAAATTATTAATATAATTAGAGTTTTAATAATTGAATTTTAAAGACAATAACAAGTATTGAATTCTTTTATAAAAAGATAGAAAAAGACGTTTAATTTATAAAAGAGAAGTGGTTTATAGTAACAATGTTTAGTAATATTTTTTTAACCTCTTTGATTATATTTTAAGTAAGCAAAACTTTTTTAAGTGATTTATGAATATACATGTACCATTAAGACAAGTATATGAATACTTTTTAAGTATTGAAAATAGTATAAGTGAATAGCGAAATAGTAGAATACAAGTATATATCATTTATAAAGAGAAACTAAATACACACATAAGTATATAAAGGAATTTTTAATTAATAAAGGAGTATCAATTAATCAAGGAAGTTTTAATTAATGAGTGAAGTGTTATTGGATAAAAAGGAGTTTTGCCAATTAAAAAGGTTTTAACTAATAAAGGACAAATAAATTATAAAGCGATTAAAAAACATTTAGGTGACTTGATTGTGCTTTGTATAATTGGTAGTGCTAGTATGTTTACTCGCATATGGAGGGTATATGAGACTTAGTTCCCTTATGCGATCAGTCACATTATTGTTAAATAAGACCAAATTCATCGACTCCGTCTTGGAGAGATGGGGATCGGTAAGTGTTTAACTTATCGAAAACTGCTTTAAGACTAAGATATGAGTTCTATGTTTTGGAAGTGGAATGATGGAATCCATTTATGGTTCTGAAATTTGTTGAGATGATGGAATCTATGTGGGATTCATTATTTGTTTGAGTATTGAAGAATCGTGCGAAAGATGCCAAACGTGACGGCGACATCGAAAATATGATTGAAGATATAGTAGGATGCATGATACCGGGTTTAGCTAACTCTTGGGGGTACATTAACTCCAGTATCTAAAGTATGCTTATTGATATGTTACACGTGGGGAGTTGTTGATAATAAGTTCACATTGTTCAAGAGAGCGCTTGGATGTTGGGCATGTTGTGTTTACCTTAGGGTATATTTTATCTAGAGATATATGATGCTCGGAAGGTAGTTTCTGATCCTTGTCATAGGCGATTAGTCTCAGTCTACTAAAGAGGTCTCCATGGAAAATTTATTATGCGAACATGTTTTTGTGATTTTGTTTGCATACCTATCAATATGTTGTTGAATGTAATTAATGTAACCATTTCGGCTATTTTATATGTGATAACCCGGATTTTCGGACATCTGTTAATTGGTAATTAACAAGATTAAAATTATTAAAATTTTGATTTGTATGTTAAACAGATAAAATTTTGATAATAAAAGATATCTGGATATGTAAATAAATTTGAAAATATAATAAAGGATATCTATGATATCCCAGAAATTCCAAGCAAATTCAAATGTGATGTTTTTTTAAAGATAGATATAAATAGATTTTAAAATAGACTTATTGATTACAAATTTAATTTGTGTTGCTTAATACATACATATATTTGAGTTGATTTCGAAATTGGACTTTAAATTGGAAATGAATTTGAATTTGGATTTCAATTTAAATCTAAAAGATGATTATTTTAAATATTTTGTGTTTAAAAATATATGAATAAGATTTCTTTTATATTACTTTCCTTAAAGAAATTTATTTATATAAATTAAGAAAGTATTTATTAAATAGGAAAATAAAATTAAAAGCTTTATAAAAATATTTAAAAGTAAATTAAAAATGCATAATTACAAATGTTAATAGATTGATTCATATTGTAACATGTGTAATATGCTTAAATTTTGTAATTGACAAATGTTAAAATTTAACAAGTGCTAACCATTTAGCTTATTTTATTTTATATTTTTTTTTAATAAATCTTAATTTAATCTATATACGCATCCTTCCCTTTTTCTTCAAATCTTTTCCTATTCTTCATTTCAAAATAAAAGGAAACTCAAATCTGTTAAACATTTCTCAACTAAATCAAAGCAAACCTTAATCACTAAAATCAGTAAACAAATCAAAGGAAGCAAACAACTATCAATCATCTTTACAATTCGAAATCTTAAGCTAAGCTAATTCAATTCAAGATTCTACAACATCAGATTCAAGTTCAGATGCAAATCAAGTGGCTAGATCAAGATCATTTCCAGATTTTCAAATAAAATTCAAGCCTGCTTCTCTGTTGCATGTGCAGATGAGTAAACACTTTTTAAATTAAAAATCTAATTAGATAAACATATGTTTTCTTATGGTCTGAGATGAATGATTTTTGTTGTGCATATATATGAATTATCTCTGTGTTGTGAATGTTTGTAAGTGTTCATGATTGATGGTATTTTAAAAGCATCTCTGTTCTTGGTTCGGGAAACAAAAGCTTGATCAAAAAATCAAAATCTAATCATTCAATCTTTGTTAGGTTTAGAAATACAAACAATATATGTTTGTTTAATCATAAATTTAAGTTTTAGATTTTATTCAAAACAATGTAGGTTTGAATTTTGTCCTGGAACCATGAAAATGCAGTAACAGTTCTAAATGCTTGTCAAATCAAGTCTTAATATTTGATAATCCAGTTATATAACCTGAAACATCTTTGGAAAATATGACTTTTAAAGTAGAAATCATGAATTTTAGTTTGGGATTTTTGGTGAAATTCTAAGATGACAGGAATGTGAGTTTTTGGGTTTTTCTGGTGATCGACAATCGCTGGAGGGTCGAGTTTTTGTCTGAAGGAGGAAGGATGTACGGTGAGGCCGGGAAAAATGGTTGGAGGTCGTAAAGATCGTCGTGGTATCGATGGCGAAGGATTTAATTTTAAACCCTAGTTCTGGTTGTGTTGGAAGATTTGATTTCTGCATTTTCTCTGGTGCATCGAGTGGCTTGGGATTTTAGGAAATGGTAGCTTGGGGTGTCAGCATGGCATGGCCGGAGGGGTAGCAGTTTCGATGATCGAAGTTGTGGTTGCGAGCAAACTTTCCGGTAGTGTTTTTGTTGCTGTTTCATCTGAGTTTCTCGAATTTGATTTGAGGCTCGTGCTTGAGTTTGGATGATCGGGAGTGGATGTTGGGATGAGGATCATTGTGTTTAAGGTTACAGTGATGGTCACTATTATCCCACCTTTTGGTCAAAGCTGGAATATCAACGAATTGGCAAGGAACGATGGATATCAGGATTGGAAATCAATTGGAAGCAAGGCTGCAATCGATGTCGTTATTATTTGGTCGAGCTCCGATCTGGGCAGAATCGATTGGAGATGATGATGAGGACTAGGGAAGGCTACATTTCAAATTTCAGGTTGATCGGAGGACGTATGCATAAGATATGGATGGATTAAGGTGCGCAAGGCACGGTTCGTATCGACGCATTTCGCATCGATCATCATATAGTGGTTTGAATCCATACCGTTCGTATCGATCGGCACAGGTTCGACTCGGTGAAGTTCGCATCGATTAGGTTCTGGTTCGACTCAATGATTTCGTATCGATCGGATAAGAAGGCTAAATGGATATCGACTCGATGGCAACACACCCAGATTGGTAAGCAAGCGTGCGGCGGTCTTTTCGTATCGATGCATTTCGCATCGATCGGCTGTTGTCATTTCGAATCAATACTATTCGTATCGATCAGAGATAGAGCATAGTGGTGGACTTCGAATCGATATCGTTCGTATTGATCAGCATGGACTCGACTCAATGGTTTCGCATTGATCAGGTAAAGCCTTGTTCGTATCCGTCAGGTAAAGCCTTGTTCGTATCCATCAGGTAAAGGCTTGTTCGTGTCCATCGGGTAAAGCCTCATTTGTATCCATCAGGTAAGGTCTCGCTCGTATCCATCCAAAGGATGAGATTCGTGTCCATTCTCATGGCTACTTCGTATCGATCCCCCCATGCTCATTTCGTATCGATCAGCGCATATGGAAGCGGTACAAAATGTACTCCTGCAGTCGATACGAAGGAGGACACGAATTGATGGATGCGAACGTGTGATGTTATGAATATGAATAAGCATAAAATGCGGATGCGAACAAAGGAGATCCACAAATCCAGGAAAGAAGCATTCAACTCGGCACACAAGATGGATCGGTCCAGGAAACTCACGCCACGTCACAAGCAAGCTCGTGCCTCTGATCGATGCGAAGCGGAGGGATATGAATCAATGGATACGAACTGGACAGCCTTCGAAGAGCACAAGAATGAATCGATCATATCTCCTAAACCGATGATCCAAATGCAACGAAATTTTCACAGCAGCTTGCATACAAGGTAAAGAATGTTCCTGCCAAGTTTCATCCCGATTGGATCAATTCTTGATGGATACGAAATTAATTCGCATCGATCACAGATCGAGTCGAAATTTGGTAAGGTCGGTCGCGTGGGCCCACTCACGTGACAGAAGAAGTCTCCTAAAATTTTAGATCGATCTCAGCCTCCTACACCTATAAAAATCCCCCTGAAGCCTACAGAGAAAGGACCTTTTGGCTATTGGACATCCAGACTCTGCCGGATTCATTTCTACACTTCAATACAACCACTGTACTCGAAATTCTCCATTGCTACTGTTGTAATCATCTGTAACGAGCAAGGATAATCAATAAAAGATAAAACTTTTGAGTGGACGTAGGCCGGAGGTAGCCGAACCACTATAAACATTGTGTTTCTGTGCATTATTTCTGAATTGTTGCTTGCTGTTTACTTAGATCTGTGATTAATATTGCTGATTGATATTCATACTTTGGTGCTTTCACGATATTTGGGGTTTGTGACCAATTTTGGCGCAAACAGTCACCATCGTCGCTGGCAACTGTGCAGGTGCATGTTGATGATTTGGTATCTGATATTGGGTAGTTTGAGAACTCGAAGGACAGGTCGTGCTTGGGGGGTTGTGGCTCGAGTATAAACTCGATTGATTTTTGAGTGTAGTCTGTTAGTTTTAAAACTTAAAATAAAAATTCAAAGTTTTTGAAAATAAGGGGAGGAACGTAGGGAAACTCTGGTATAGGTACGAGTGGCCTTCGGGTAAAACCCGAAGGAACTGTTTAAATAGATTTTAAAATGTTTTAAAATCAATTTGTTCTTGAAATTTAAAGTTAAATCTAGTTTAGACCTTTATATGAACTTACTTTATATATAATAATCATTTCCTAACAATTGGTTATGAAGTTTTAAAAGTTGTTTAAATTAATTTTGTTAAATTAGGATTAAAGTGATTTTAAACCTAAATTTTAAAATGGAGGTTTAGGATTTTTTTTTATAAAGGCAAGTTTAAAATCCAAATTGAAATTGGTTTTTCAATACTTCTACTTGATAATGTTTTAAAATATTTTAAGGAAGATAAGTTTGTTAACTTTAAAATTTCCAAGTTAAATGATTATTTTATTTCAAATCTTAATTAATGATTTAATTAAACAATGTAAATTATGAAGATAAATTGGTTTAAAATGTTAATGTTAATAAAGGTATTTATAAGATAATGTTTTATCTTAATATAATGAGGTTTAATGTATTGAGATTAATTAAGAAATTAAGTATAATTGATTAATTTGATTAATTAAATATAAAAGAATTAATTAGGTAATTAATTGGTTTAATAAATAAATAATTAGGGATTATAAATTAATTAATTATAATTAAGGATTATTAATTAAAGGTTGTTAATTAATGATCAGAGATTAATTAATTGAGTAATTGAGTAATTAAGAATGAGTTAATCAAGTAATTAAGATTTGATTAATTTTGTAATTAGAGAGTTGTTAATTAGGTAACTAGAGTTTACTTAATTAATAATTAAGAAGTAATTAATGTGTAATTAAGTTTTATTAATTAATACTTAAAGGATGATTAATCAAAGGGTACTTAAGGATTAATCAAGGGTAATTAAAGATTAATCAATGGTAATTAAGGATTAATCAAAGGTAATTAAAGATTAATCAAATGTTAAGGGTTATTTAATTAAGGATAATTAACCAATGGGATAATTACTTGATGGAAGTAATTAAAAAATAATGGCTTAGTGGAAGTCATTAAGCGTTAATTATTCGGTGTAATTAATTAAAAGATTTATTTATTAATTAAGAGGTAAATTAATTAATGTAAGTAATTAAGAATAATTAATTACTGAATATGATTAATCAAGGTTGATTAATGAATGTGGTAAATTAATTAAAGGCTAATTACTAAATGTAATTTGAAAGGATAACTAGGGGATGATTAATTAATGGATTGTAATTAATTATTGTTAAGTAAGCAAGATTAAAAGTGATTAAAGTAATTAATTTGATTTAATTAGAAATGGATGACTAATTAATCTTGCTTATGAATGATTGGTTGATATTTCTGATATGAAACGTGTGATATAATATGTTTGTCTTAAACAGTGATTATATGGTTATTTATCGATGATGAATTGTTGTGTAAAAAGTGACATCTTGTGATTAAAGGTGGAATTGTGTTTCACTTGAATAACGTAGGTTAAGATGGTATTGAATTCGAAGTGACCGGAGTCAGGTATTAGTAAATACCCAAAACCACTTCGATTTGTAATCTATAATAATTTTGTATAGATTTGATATGTGAAATCAATATGCTAGAATGGAATGATTTAAGTGAACTGGACCGCTTAATCTAAGTTTTGGTACTTAGAAATTGATGTGTGTAATAAGTGTTATTCAAACCAAACTTGTGAATTTGTAAAATTTATACGAGTTACCCCAGGTTTTATGTAAGCTTTATGTTGTTGTATTCCATGTTAGTTGGGTTTACTTACGCTGGTTTCCAGCCTGACCCTGTAACGACCCAGAATTTTAATTTATTAAAATTTGAATATTTAATTAATTTTAAATATTAATAAGTGAAATTTTAAGTCAAATAAATTTAATTTGAATTATTGGATTTAATTGAATAATTAAATCAATAAATTAATATGTGAAATTATGGAGAATAATTGAAAATTGGGTTAAATATGATTGAAAATGATTTGTAAAATTTTATTTTATCATATTGAAGTTAGAATGATATTTTAGAACTTTTAAAATCGAATTAAAAGTTAATTTGTGAAAATTGAATATTTTAATATTAAAATCGACTAGTGAAAATAGTCAATTTTTGAACAGTCTCAGAATTGAACGAAACCAGTTCCATTGGATCCGTAATAGTTAGTTATTACCGTATTTCAAATTTCGTGTCAATCGGAGTTATCGTTTGATCGTGGCAGCTCGAAACGCATCGATTTATTTTTAATATTAATTTGGCGAGTTAAAATAGCCATTTTTCAAAAAGTCTCGGATTTCGACGAAACCAGTTTCATCGGATCCGTAATGTGATATTATTGTAAGTTTTCAAATTTCGTGTCAATTGGATTTACCGTTTGTCCGGTACAAATTAAAACGCCTAGAAATCGACTTAAATCGGTTTAATTTAAATTGAACGTTTATAGCCATAACTCGCACAGATGTCCGAATTAGCTTCCGAAACCTGTTCCATTGTGTCCGGAACACGGGATAAACCCTACGAACGTCAGTTTCGGCGCGTAAATCGGAGTTCGGAATTCTCGGATGAATAGTGTTCGTTCGTTCTTCTATAAATAGACCAACACCTCCCTCTATCTCTAAAAATAAAAAATAAAAAAAAGAAAATAAACCCTAGCCGGCCCTAACAAATGAATGGCCAGTATTTCTTCTCCTTCCTCCCTCGATTACTCCAAATCCATCAAGAATTAGCAAGAATGTTCAACATCAAACTTGTAGAGCACAACATGTTCTACGTATTCAACGGTGGAGATGTGGTTTGGAGCATCGTAGTGGGAGATAGGGAGGGCCGACCGTGGCCAGTCACGCACGCAATTCAAGGCAACATAGCAGGCCGAACTTCAGGTGGTTGGTGGTGGAGGTAGCTCTCGCGAAGGGCTTCGACATGGCAGTGGTTTGATGAGGTTTAGTTGAGTATTGATGGTGCAAATCAAAACCCTAATTGATTGAGTGGGTTCGGCCGTGTTTTTGTTTCCTGGGAACGTGAACGAGGGAGAAGAGAAAGAAATGCACGACTCTGATTTGCTCTGGAGATGATGGACGGCCCATGTTAGTTGCAGGTTATAAAAAAATTAAATTAAGTTGTAATTATTATATAAAAATTTGTGTAACTTCAAAAATCAATAACTTTTTCATACGAGGTCGAAAAAATGCAAACTCAATTGCGTTGGAATCGTATGGACGAGCACTACGCGATGGAGTTGGATTGGAGTCGTTTGGAGTTAGTGAGAATTTTGGGTAAAATTAAACGTCCGTTTAATTTTATTCGAAATAAATCGCTAAAACGAAATTTAAATCAAGGTGAGAACTTCTCACTCAATCGAATCAGTTTCGATTTTATTTTAAATAGTTAGATTTAAAATATTTGAATGCATGTTTGAATGTTGATTGATATCTATTGATTGTTAAAATAGACATTATACGCCGTTATTAAGCTGATGTTATTTATTAAAAACATATACCGCGAATATTTCATAAACAGTGAAATTGGTATTATATATAATATCAATATATATATATTGGCATATGTATATATTGCAGTTGTTGATTTCCCGTATTTTTTAGCGGATGAGACCCTATTGCGCCGTTATTAAGCGGATAATATTTTAAATCCCATATACCGCGATAATTTCGTACTGGAGCGAAATTGGTATTGTGCTAATGTTGTGGATGCAGGAAAACAGGTTGGAGGGATCCAACTGGATTCCTCAACAATATTTATTTGATTTCAGATATTTTGATATTTGATGGATTATCATATCGATATATGATATCGTTGTTGTCGTGATTGACTATTTGGTATGTAGCATCATTGGACCAAACTTTGAAAATTTAAAAATGATTTTTAAAAGTGATTTTTGAAAATATACTATATTTTTGGAATTGATCCATGTTAAATAAATAAACGTTATAATTTTAAAAGTTATAAAATTATGGTTTTTGTGAAATAAAGTTAAAAGCTGATTTTTAAGAAATAAGGGTTGATGATTTTATAAAATAGTAAAATCGGAATTTTTGAATTTATTGTGAAAAGTTGAAATATAGGATTTATAAAATTTAATTATTTTATGAATCAAAATGGTGAAATAATAAAAGAGATTAAAGACGTTTTAAAGAATAATATAAATTGATTTATATTAAGAGATTTATAAATGGATATTTATAAATTGAAATATGGACATTATAAAACGAGTTTTTATAAGTGTTTGAATGAAGTGAAAATGAATTTCATAATTGAAAGGAATTTATAGAATTTTAAACAGTGAAGTTATAAATGAAATTTTATAAACAGTAGGTTTATAAAATTTATAAAGTTATTAAAAGAATGGTTTTGGATAAATAATTGAATCTTATAAGTTATAAGATTTATAATTATGAAGTTCAAAGGAACGATTTTTGTGAACGAATAAATTATAAGTATTTAACTTATAATATGAACCTTTAGTTTATAATTGAAATATAAATCGAATAGGTTAATAAAGGAGATTTATAAAGGAAGTTGTTATAAAATAATTAGAAATGGAGTTTATAAACGTTGTTTTATAAATTCGCAAACGACTTATTTTGATAAGTAAATTGTTGAAACCTATTAATGGAGTTATATTCACATTTTTAACTGTGAATAATCCTTTGAAATGAAATATATAAAGGGATGAAATTTGTTAACGTAGTTTATTCACGTTTTTGAATAGTGAATAATTTGTTAAAGAAAATTGTTTTGAATGAGATGTTTAAATTGAATTAAAACGATCTAACGATGTTTTGAAATGTGTTGAGATTCGAAACCATAGATTTCAACATTGATTGTTGAAATAGACGTTTTCGAGAAATAAAAGGAAATGGTGGACTATAACACTGTTGTTATAGTAAATGATTTCCGAAAGGAAATGTTTTGAATAGTATTGGGATTTATATATCTATTTTAATTTCGAATCCCTATACTAGTGATTTTGGGTTGTCGTAACGATGTTTTACGTAACATTCGTTTTGGCCCAAATAAATATGTTGAGAGAATGATTTCCTTAATAGAATGAAATATATACTAAATTTCGATTTAAGTATATTGAATATTTTCCAAAGGTAGAAAATAAAAAGATTTGTGAAATACTTATGAATAAATAAGTATGGGAATGTTTTCCAATATGAAGTGAATAATTAGAATTTATCTTTTTGAAGATAAATTGAAATGGATAATTGAAATCGTATATGCATGAATATTTTGAAATATAAATTCATTATAGGAATTTATAAAGGAAAGTGGAATTTGTATGAAAATAAATATTGATTTATTTTTGAAGTATTGAAAATAATATATCTAGTGAAGATATTTTGGAAAGTGAATAATTTGGAAAATTATTTGGAAACTGGTGATGTGTGCATATCCATTGATAGTTCAATAACCGACTATCAATATTTCCCTTTGAATGGGTATTTGATGTGATTTGTTTGAATTTGAATGCCACACTTATTTTTGAATAAGCGCTCACTATTCGGGTTAACCGGGAAAGGACCATGGGGTCGTATAACCCATTCCGAATATGTGATACGTCGTTGTGAATTGCATTGAAGATCGGTGTTGAAGACCGAGTATTTGTGAAAGCGATAGGATGACCTATCGATTGTCTCTGCACTGGGTAGCTCCTGGTATAGAGATTCCTTAAGTGATGGGAAATTCGATCGGGATTATGAATACCCGGATTTGCAAGGGCTTCGTAAGAAGTGCCTTCGGTTTTGTTCGAGCCCGGAACAGACTTGTATGGATTGTATGTCTTACATTACAAATTGAGATATAAAGCAGATTTCTTTCAAATATATTTCTGTTGGTGGCGGAGAATTTATTCTTTTAGCTTAACACCCTTCTCTGAGACGTACGAGCTCAGAGGTTATATAGTTGAAGTTATCAGCGATATATTCCCAATTTGGTAATGTGACATGCTGAGTGTAGCTGTGAACGATCATTGTGTTGATTATTTGTGATAGGATCATTTATTTGATCGTCTATCTTTGTGATCATTTCTATAATCATTTGTTGACCCAAAGCATGGCTTTTGTATAAAGTATGTTTTTGAGGACGTGACTTCGTCGAGCCTCACAACCCGTGAATGGTCAAAACAGGAAAGAAGCAGCAAGGTTATGAGGGGTAGCGCCCTTTAGGATGTGTGCATTTCCTTCTGGAAAAGGGTGGTATCATGGTATGGAGCCTAGATACTTACTCATGTTGAAAACACTTTGTTATGATTGTGTGAATTGATTGCAAGCGCTCGGTGAAAAGGTCCCAAAGGACCGGGGGATGGCATATTCGGTCAGTTGTTACTCAGTTAGGGGTAACCCGGCCTTGTGTTGGTAGAGATCCGGTTTGGTTCTGGGGGATGTCCATCCAGAGGCATTCTCATGTGGCAATGGGAAGTTCCTTGGCCTGATCATTCGTTGGAAATCCAAAGAAACAATACGAGACTTGTACGGTTTTAGTTGTAGAACCTGCCATCTAATATGGTAGCTATTAGTAGGCATAATATAATGGTACCTATGCTGGCTAAGATTTATATTCTACTTTCGAAATGAATTTCCTACACTATACACTAGTAATAATATCAAATGTTCTTTTAAATGCGTATCAAGCATCTTTGACTATCATAAGGAGAAATCTTCTTCAAGTCTGCGTTTGCATTGTGTGTGTGGCAGGAGGTCTTATGGTAGTCTCATTTTTAAAAGCATTGCGAATTGATTTAAAAATATTCCTCTATTTTGATTTTAAAGATAAATAAACTGTTTTGAGTTCTCACACCAGTCACATGACTGACTTGGAGTTTATTGTTTTCCTTCCTAAACTCTGGGTGCCCACCAATTTCCACACGGGCAGTCAAGAGTTAGGTTTATCAGGATATTCTGGATATTCTGGAGTTGCTGGAGGCAAGCTGGATGGCATGGCGTATTACTAGTATATAGTATTTCTTTTCCCCTGCACTGTTGTTGTATATTGTTGTACACTCTGATGATATGATGTAATGTAATATGATGAAATGTAATAACTGATATAGTTCTTTATTTAAAGATTATTCATTTATTATTATATGTTGTTCCGCTGCGAATTGTGAGATTCTGATGTTGTTCTGTTGTTTTCTATTCCGTTCTATTCTCTTTTCTTTCTATTTTAAAATGATCTATTTTCTTTCCGTTCTATTTTCTACCTTCTTATCTCTATTTTCTGTTTTCTTTTCCCTATCTTTTTCTATTCTCTTTTCTCTCTATCTTCTATCTTTTTCTCTTCTCTTTTCTTAAATTCTTTTTCTTAAACCATAACATTTCGGGTTTTTGGCCTTCGATTTCTCGGCAGTCGATAAAGTGAGTATCGATGTTGAATTTTCGAAAGTCGAAAATTTACGGGACGTTACATTTGGTATCAGAGCATATGGTTAAGCGACAACCATGGTTCTGTTGGGTATTACTCATTAGAGATAGAGTCAGTAGTGCTCTAGAATGAGTTTGAGTGTAATAATAGCTATGAGAGCGTATTTGTTAGTGAATATAAATTGTTTATATTGTGATGATTGGTTTGTTGAGTGGCATATGAACTTTCGTCAGCGTGGTCCGCAAGACTATGCCGAAGGGGTTTCTAAACACTTGAATAGAACAATTCGACATAATATTGTTTTAAATTGGGTAAATGAAATAATTTTACCTTGATTATATTTTTAAATATAAAAGAATAATTTTTCAGAATTATTAAAGAGTATATAAGTTGATTGTTTGGTTGTTTGAATAATCTAAATAAAAGAATAAATTGTATAAGCAAAAGAATTATAAGAATTGAATTATGATTAAAGTGATTTACAATTGTGAAATAAACTTATATATATGAGAAGTGAAACTATATGAATATATTTATGAATATGAGTTGTAAATAAAAAAAATGAATTTAAAGTTAAATGGAAATTTACTTTAGAATTGAAATCTGAATTTATTTACAAGTTGGAATTTAAGTTATGTAAAACCAAGTGATGTTTATTAAAATGGAAATATAACTTAAAAGATGTTGAATGGAATTGATATTAGTATCAAAGTAAATTAATAAAGTTAAGTGATAAATGTGAACTTGAGTTATATAAATGAAATTCAACTTTGAATTGAATTGAATGAATGGATTAAATGTTAATCAATTGAATTGAATAAATTGATATGGAATAATGGATATAAGTGTTAATTCATTAAAATCTAATGTTATTGGAAGTTGAATAATTTAATGAAAATCAATTAATTAAACCAATTGAAAGCACAGTAATTTAGTTGAAATTAATATACATTGATTGTTATATGATTGTTAGTTGATTGGTTGTATATAATTCATTAAGTGTTAATGAAAGTGAATTAATGAAATTGAAAGCTAAAGTAAATTGAATTCAAATTAGAAGCAAATAAATTTGAATGGAATTGAATTTGATTTGGAAGTGAACCAACTTGAATATGAATTAGTGAACATAAACTAATTGAGAATGAATGTTAGTAAAAACATCCACTGTATATGAATCAAATGTGATTAAATTGAAAACCAATTCATTGAATATTAATAAGAATATGAATGAATGTTTATTGGTTATGGATGCTAGTTGGTTGATGTTTGCTTTTATTGCATTTGCCATGTTGACATATATAGTTATTATGTTACTATATGTTGTATATTGATACTATTGTCTATATGCATGTTCTCATGTTGTTTGTTGAGTGTTTAGTAGGTGCGGATCGCGTTTGCTTCGCATTTGGAGCTCGCTTTCGCGCTATATTAGCCGTATATGCTCGCTAATAAAATAATAAGGTACATATCTCGGATTACATACCGTACTTTTATACTTTTTTCCCTTCGGGATGCCTCATTACTTGATGAGATGTATATTTGTGATATATATACTGTCATTTTTTTTTCGGATCGAGCCGCGCAAAGGAGACAATGACGAATTTTTCCAAAAATTTAAGGCGTTAGAAAAAATTTGAGAAAATTGGAAAATTTTGAAAACTTAGACTTTGATTTGGAATTGAAAGTTAAACAATAGTAGTTGTTTTTGAAAAGATAACTAAGTATGATTTGAAAACTTAGTAAAGTTTTGTAAGAAGTTTAAATTGTTTTGGGAAAATTAATAGATTCTGTAACTTTTCTTACTTGATAATTTCGAGGACGAAATTCTTTTAAGTGGGGAAGATTGTAACGACCCAGAATTTTAATTTATTAAAATTTGAATATTTAATTAATTTTAAATATTAATAAGTGAAATTTATAAGTCAAATAAATTTAATTTGAATTATTGGATTTAATTGAATAATTAAATCAATAAATTAATATGTGAAATTATGGAGAATAATTGAAAATTGGGTTAAATATGATTGAAAATGATTTGTAAAATTTTATTTTATCATATTGAAGTTAGAATGATATTTTAGAACTTTTAAAATCGAATTAAAAGTTAATTTGTGAAAATTGAATATTTTAATATTAAAATCGACTAGTGAAAATAGTCAATTTTTGAACAGTCTCAGAATTGAACGAAACCAGTTCCATTGGATCCGTAATATTTAGTTATTACCAGATTTCAAATTTCGTGTCAATCGGAGTTATCGTTTGATCGTGGCAGCTCGAAACGCATCGATTTATTTTTAATATTAATTTGGCGAGTTAAAATAGCCTTTTTCAAAAAGTCTCGGATTTCGACGAAACCAGTTTCATCGGATCTGTAATGTGATATTATTGTAATTTGACGAAACCTTACAATAATATCACATTACGGATCCGATGAAACTGGTTTCGTCGAAATCCGAGACTTTTTGAAAAATGGCTATTTTAACTCGCCAAATTAATATTAAAAATAAATCGATGCGTTTCGAGCTGCCACGATCAAACGATAACTCCGATTGACACGAAATTTGAAATACGGTAATAACTAACTATTACGGATCCAATGGAACTGGTTTCGTTCAATTCTGAGACTGTTCAAAAATTGACTATTTTCACTAGTCGATTTTAATATTAAAATATTCAATTTTCACAAATTAACTTTTAATTCGATTTTAAAAGTTCTAAAATATCATTCTAACTTCAATATGATAAAATAAAATTTTACAAATCATTTTCAATCATATTTAACCCAATTTTCAATTATTCTCCATAATTTCACATATTAATTTATTGATTTAATTATTCAATTAAATCCAATAATTCAAATTAAATTTATTTGACTTATAAATTTCACTTATTAATATTTAAAATTAATTAAATATTCAAATTTTAATAAATTAAAATTCTGGGTCGTTACAATCTTCCCCACTTAAAAGAATTTCGTCCTCGAAATTATCAAGTAAGAAAAGTTACAGAATCTATTAATTTTCCCAAAACAATTTAAACTTCTTACAAAATTTTACTAAGTTTTCAAATCATACTTAGTTATCTTTTCAAAAACAACTACTATTGTTTAACTTTCAATTCCAAATCAAAGTCTAAGTTTTCAAAATTTTCCAATTTTCTCAAATTTTTTCCAACGCCTTAAATTTTCGGAAAAATTCGTCATAGTCTCCTTTGCGCGGCTCGATCCGAAAAAAAAATGACAGTATATATATCACAAATATACATCTCATCAAGTAATGAGGCATCCCGAAGGGAAAAAAGTATAAAAGTACGGTATGTAATCCGAGATATGTACCTTATTATTTTATTAGCGAGCATATACGGCTAATATAGCGCGAAAGCGAGCTCCAAATGCGAAGCAAACGCGATCCGCACCTACTAAACACTCAACAAACAACATGAGAACATGCATATAGACAATAGTATCAATATACAACATATAGTAACATAATAACTATATATGTCAACATGGCAAATGCAATAAAAGCAAACATCAACCAACTAGCATCCATAACCAATAAACATTCATTCATATTCTTATTAATATTCAATGAATTGGTTTTCAATTTAATCACATTTGATTCATATACAGTGGATTTTTTTACTAACATTCATTCTCAATTAGTTTATGTTCACTAATTCATATTCAAGTTGGTTCACTTCCAAATCAAATTCAATTCCATTCAAATTTATTTGCTTCTAATTTGAATTCAATTTACTTTAGCTTTCAATTTCATTAATTCACTTTCATCAACACTTAATGAATTATATACAACCAATCAACTAACAATCATATAACAATCAATGTATATTAATTTCAACTAAATTACTTTGCTTTCAATTGGTTTAATTAATTGATTTTCATTAAATTATTCAACTTCCAATAACATTAGATTTTAATGAATTAACACTTATATCCATTATTCCATATCAATTTATTCAATTCAATTGATTAACATTTAATCCATTCATTCAATTCAATTTCAAAGTTGAATTTCATTTATATAACTCAAGTTCACATTTATCACTTAACTTTATTAATTTACTTTGATACTAATATCAATTCCATTCAACATCTTTTAAGTTATATTTCCATTTTAATAAACATCACTTGGTTTTACATAACTTAAATTCCAACTTGTAAATAAATTCAGATTTCAATTCTAAAGTAAATTTCCATTTAACTTTAAATTCATTTTTTTTTATTTACAACTCATATTCATAAATATATTCATATAGTTTCACTTCTCATATATATAAGTTTATTTCACAATTGTAAATCACTTTAATCATAATTCAATTCTTATAATTCTTTTGCTTATACAATTTATTCTTTTATTTAGATTATTCAAACAACCAAACAATCAACTTATATACTCTTTAATAATTCTGAAAAATTATTCTTTTATATTTAAAAATATAATCAAGGTAAAATTATTTCATTTACCCAATTTAAAACAATATTATGTCGAATTGTTCTATTCAAGTGTTTAGAAACCCCTTCGGCATAGTCTTGCGGGCCACGCTGACGAAAGTTCATATGCCACTCAACAAACCAATCATCACAATATAAACAATTTATATTCACTAACAAATACGCTCTCATAGCTATTATTACACTCAAACTCATTCTAGAGCACTACTGACTCTATCTCTAATGAGTAATACCCAACAGAACCATGGTTGTCGCTTAACCATATGCTCTGATACCAAATGTAACGTCCCGTAAATTTTCGACTTTCGAAAATTCAACATCGATACTCACTTTATCGACTGCCGAGAAATCGAAGGCCAAAAACCCGAAATGTTATGGTTTAAGAAAAAGAATTTAAGAAAAGAGAAGAGAAAAAGATAGAAGATAGAGAGATAAGAGAATAGAAAAAGATAGGGAAAAGAAAACAGAAAATAGAGATAAGAAGGTAGAAAATAGAACGGAAAGAAAATAGATCATTTTAAAATAGAAAGAAAAGAGAATAGAACGGAATAGAAAACAACAGAACAACATCAGAATCTCACAATTCGCAGCGGAACAACATATAATAATAAATGAATAATCTTTAAATAAAGAACTATATCAGTTATTACATTTCATCATATTACATTACATCATATCATCAGAGTGTACAACAATATACAACAACAGTGCAGCGGAAAAGAAATACTATATACTAGTAATACGCCATGCCATCCAGCTTGCCTCCAGCAACTCCAGAATATCCAGAATATCCTGATAAACCTAACTCTTGACTGCCCGTGTGGAAATTGGTGGGCACCCAGAGTTTAGGAAGGAAAACAATAAACTCCAAGTCAGTCATGTGACTGGTGTGAGAACTCAAAACAGTTTATTTATCTTTAAAATCAAAATAGAGGAATATTTTTAAATCAATTCGCAATGCTTTTAAAAATGAGACTACCATAAGACCTCCTGCCACACACACAATGCAAACGCAGACTTGGAGAAGATTTCTCCTTATGATAGTCAAAGATGCTTGATACGCATTAAAATCAAATCAATTTTGATATTATTATTAGTGCATAGTGTAGAAGAAATTCATTTCGAAAGTAGAATATAAATCTTAGCCAGCATAGGTACCATTATATTATGCCTACTATAGCTACCTCCTGAGGAAGCAGGTTCTACAACTAAAACTGTACAAGTCACGTATTGTTTCTTTGGATTTCCAACGAATGATCAGGCCAAGGAACTTCCCATTGCCACATGAGAATGCCTCTGGATGGACATCCCCCAGAACCAAACCGGATCTCTACCAACACAAGGCCGGGTTACCCCTAACTGAGTAACAACTGACCGAATATGCCATCCCCCGGTCCTTTGGGACCTTTTCACCGAGCGCTCGCAATCAATTCACACAATCATAACAAAGTGTTTTCAACATGAGTAAGTATCTGGGCTCCATACCATGATACCACCCTTTTCCAGAAGGAAATGCACACATCCTAAAGGGCGCTACCCCTCATAACCTTGCTGCTTCTTTCCTGTTTTGACCATTCACGGGGTGTGAGGCTCGACGAAGTCACGTCCACAAAAACATACTTTATACAAAAGCCATGCTTTGGGTCAACAAATGATCAACACAATGATCACAAAGATAGACGATCAAATAAATGATCCTATCACAAATAATCAACACAATGATCATTTACAGCAACACTCAGTATGTCACATTACCAAATTGGGAATATATCGCTGATAACATTCAACTACATAACCTCTGAGCACGTACGTCTCAAAGCAGGGTGTTAAGCTAAAAGAATAAATTCTCCGCCACCAACAGAAATATATTCGAAATAAATCGCTAAAACGGAAATAAAATCAAGGTGAGAACTTCTCACTCAATCGAATCAGTTTCGATTTTATTTTAAATAGTTAGATTTAAAATATTTGAATGCATGTTTGAATGTTGATTGATATCTATTGATTGTTAAAATAGACATTATACGCCGTTATTAAGCGGATGTTATTTATTAAAAACATATACCGCGAATATTTCATAAACAGTGAAATTGGTATTATATATAATATCAATATATATATATTGGCATATGTATATATTGCAGTTGTTGATTTCCCGTATTTTTTAGCGGATGAGACCCTATTGCGCCGTTATTAAGCGGATAATATTTAAGGATGTTACTTTGATGTAATGCTCGGGTCAGACCGAGTATTATAGATTTTCAGGTAAGGACGTTCTGGAGCTCAGGAGGCGAGCTGGATGACAGGAACGTATAGAGTGTATTCCACTGTGATATATTGTAGTATATCTGGGACAAGTTATTTTAATTGTCCTACGTTGTGTAAATGTTGTAATTCAGATGTATTAAAATGTAATTGACTGATTTGGCTTTCTTTGTGTAAAGAATACTATTTGATATTATATTTTATCCGCTGCGATTGTGAGATGTTGGTGTTTTGTTTCTTCTTTTCTTCTATCTCTTTTCTTCTTTCCTAACTATCTGGAGTTTTTAGGATCGAAAATTCCGAGTCATCACATTTTGGTATCAAAGCCAGGTTAAGTGAGAACCTTGGCTCTGATGGATGTACCAATTGGGATTTAACTTCGGAAGTTAAAATGGTTAATTTGAATTGGGAGCTGTGTGATCTCAAAATGGGTTTGAGATCCAGAAATTGGAAATGGATGGTTGTTTTAAAATAATTTGAATGATATCATCCTGTTGTTATTAATAATCTTTAAGCTGAAATTGGATTTGTTTAAATGAATGAAGAAATGGAGTGTGGTAATATATCCATTATTAAGATAAAATGGAATCATTTTGGACTTAAGATTTGAATGTTTAAGATAAAACTTCAAAGGTTTGGTTTCAAAACTGAAATTTGGTGATAAATTGAATTTCAAAGATTTAGTTGTCTAAAAAGGGTTTGAATTATTATTTGAACTTTGAAATAGGTTAAAAATGGAATTTGAATTCAGAATTAAATGGTTTAAAGATATAAGTTGATATGATTTAAAGGATTAAATCAACGTTTAATGATTTAACTCGAATTTATATAATTCGGGATGGTTTAAATTTGAAATTTGAATTGAATTGGTTCAAATTGAATTTGACTTGAATTATTTGGAATTGTGATTGAAGATGGATAAGTTTAAAAATTCAAATGGAAATTTTGAATTGGATTAATTTGAAATAAAATTGAAGTTGAATGAGTTCAAATTCAAATGGGGATTGGGATTAATTCAAACAGAAATTGAAATGATTTGAAATTGAAGTGAATTCAATTTGAAATTAGTCCAAGTTGATTTGAATAATTTGGTATTGAAATTAAAGTTGAATAGGTTTAAAATCAAATAGAATTTAATTTGAATTTGAATAGAAATTGTGGTTAATTCAACTTGAATTGGGATTAAATCGTGTTCAATAGAAATTGAAGTTAATTCAAATTGAATTGGAATTGAATCAATTTAAATAGAAATGGCAACGGACTGAAGTTAATTCAAATTGAATTGGAATTCATTGGATTATTTTCATTCACATTAATTCAAGATTCTATTATTTGTTAAAATGGCGACTGACTTAATCTTTCCCTGAATCCACTTCGTCGCTTCTCCCTGCCCTCTTCGCCTGTCTGCTCCTCCTCCCCTCTTCGCCTTCTCCCATGCCTGCTTCTCCTCCTTGGCTCCCTCTAATTTCGTTCCCCCCTTCTCCCTCGTTGACCAGGTTAGGTTGCGTTTTCAAAGTCATGCCTTCTGCGCTTGTGTGTCCTCATCCATTCCTTCAATCTGTCACTGAATTTCCACCTCTGCACGCAAACTTTGCTGCTGTTGTTGGTCCTGTGGGTTCGATCTCCAATGCGGGTGCGTCGGTATGCGGCCCCTTCCTGTTGCGAGCGGGGTTCAAGTGAGTAATCATGAGAAAATGAATTGTGGATTGGGGAAGCATGTGTAACGACCCGCCGCCCTGACCGCCTCTAGTCGGTAATTAAACCAACTTGAAACGTTCAAAATGACGGATTGTTGTTCAGTTTATAGAGTTTAAACAGAATCAGCCACAGAATCACAGAACAATCATATATTTCTCATAAATAATTTTTCTTACATATATCAGAGTTTGTACAATGCATTAAATTTTATACAGCGGAACAATTTATTTATTAAGTACAAGAAAAATTTCTCGAAAAACTTTAGTGAAGTGCTTTCCCCTCTCTCTCTAACTTCACGGCCTGAAAATCTTCAAGCTGTAAAAATACTCGGTCTGGCCCGAGTATTATATTCAAAAGAAAATAATACACAGGTCAGTCTAATTCAAACTCAGTTATTAGTGCACAGAGGCAATAATAATCAAACAACAATTAGACGACAGTCAAATATAAATTTACCTATCCGATCCTTTAACAAGAAATCGGATAACGGTAAATATAACACTTAACAGTGTTATACAACAAATCAGTAGATTCAGATTATCAATGAAGATAGATGAAGGAATTTTTTTTTTATGAAGATAATTTAGAAAACAATTAAAATTTGCCTAAACGGCAATTTACAACAAAATCATCAAAATCGATTCAAAAGATATTGAATTGGCAACATAAAATAATTTTCATCAAAAGGAAAACATAAATTTAAACATTAAATTTGGTAGGGCTGCAGTACACGCACTCGCGTACGGCCTCGCCACATTTAAAATGTCAACTCCGTGGCTGCAGTTCACGCTTGCGTGCACTGCCTCGCCACTACCGTAATGAAATATGCAAAAGATCATAAATCAAAACAAAATAGGATATCAATAAAAATCAATATCGTGTGGCTGCAGTTCACGCTTGCGTGCACTGCCTTGCCACTATCGTGATGACATACTCAAAAGGTCAATGAACCAAAATCAATGAAGGTTCAAATATCGATTTAAAATGTCGATACTGCATGGCTGCAGTGCACGCACGCGTGCGCTGCCTCGCCACAATAACTTGTGAAATAAAACAAGTTTTCAAACAACTTATTACTGCACATTTCAACAAGTGCAAATTTTCATAAAAATGAACTGCAGTCACAAATGAATACAAGGGCGAATCTGCAATCAAAAATTTGCAGCCACCACAAGTACATAAGGCACGAAGGCTCGAATGACCCAATGCGCAAAGACAGGGGTACAAATTACATGGAAACAGCAAAATGTGGTGAGGGCACCAAAATGTAGCACCACAACACACAATATTTAGGCCACAAAACATCAGTACCAATCAAAGGCAACTGGCAACATGTATGCATATACATGTTATCATTAATCACAAAACGCAGAGGTCAAGTCACAACTATCATGACTCAACGCAAATGCAGCGATCAGGGGCAAACTGCACAAAGAATGCAGTCACCACAAGATCACGAGACTGCATCAAAAGAAAACTCAGATGCAAAACTTCAACAAATCAAAAATAGCATCAAAGCACATAAGAATTTGACTCTGTGCAATACAAATAAAATTTCAGTCACCACAAGTATGCAAGGGCAACTGTAAAGCAAACAATGCTATCAAGACTTCAAGTCCAGACCAACACAAACATTTCAAGGGGAAAACTGCAACAAGAATGCAGCCTCCACTTGGATACAAGGACACAGCAAATATTCGAGCCCAAGTCAATAAAATCCAAAAAATGCAACCAGAAAGGAACTGCCATAAAACTGATCATAAGTATGGGACAGTAAGCACATAATTGCCAAGTCTAATGCAGACACATAGAAGTGCACACGTGTATATGTTAAAAGTACTAACAAGTAAACAAGAATCAATGAATCAAATATGCATATATAGGCAACTGAAGTGAATGGCATATGTAATAAATGATCAGCGGACGATGAAATAATACAGGATGGACAAAAATTAGTGACAACTTCACAACTAAACAAATCAGACTTCAAACTAAGCAATGGACCAGCAACTGGTGACTTCAACAAAATCAGAGGGTTTAAAGTTATGGTTTAAACTTGTTTTAGAAACTCAGGTCAAACCAGTGTTTAAAACAATTTTTTTAAAAAAAAATCTATGATCTAACAACATACTTGTTTAAGATTTATGCGTCAACAAATTTTGGTTTAAGAGCAATCAAATTTTGATGAGGATGCTGGTCAGGAATCAAACAGGGCACTACACATATACACAGCATACACACCATTTAATATTCACACCTGATTTTCACATATATACCTCTGTGAATATTTATTCACCTTAACATACTGGCAAGCAAACAAACTTTTATGTTAAGTTTTTAGAAAGTGAAGTTACTCGCAATTTAAATCTTGTTGTTTTTAAACAAATTTTGTTAAACATCTCAACATTAAACCAACCAGGAAAGCAAATAACCGATTTTGAATCTATTTTATACCCCGTAGTTTCAAACTAGAAAGAAACTAACATGCACACATATTAACTCATTCATATATATGTATGCAGTAATATCACAACGAGCATCATTATCACATCAATTACTTAAGCAACCAGATTAACCTACTTAAGATTTAAATTTAGATGTTTACTCACAGTTTTGGGTTTTAACAGAGAACAGAGGGGAATATATATATATATACCTATACAGACATGCATCAATTACCCAGGAAATCACATAATTACTTCCATAGAAACCACAAATGCAACCTGAGAGGTAACAGAACCGGCAGTATGGAGTGAGGGCACCATAGATATGGCACCGCAGCACTCAACGGTTAAAGGTCAATGCCGATGCCAACAAAACAATTCAACTCACTTGCCAAAGACAAGATCCTCGTCCATCAAAAAGGAACTACACAAACTGGAATAAGCACATCATCAAAAATCAAGTTTTACTGTCGAAAACAACTGCAGTGCAAAACCGTGGGCTATTGAGCAAGCACATGGATTCACAAATATATTCCAAGTAAAAAGAATCAAGACCGAAGTCAAAGCAAGGACAAAATCACAAAATTTAATTTCCAGAAATTCGAACAATGAACCCAGAAAAAATTCAGCACAGCAAACTTACAAAATCGAATGGAAACAAAAGGCAGAGATAAACAACATCAAAGCCAAAAAAACGAACGACTTAAGGAGTATGAAATAGATGTGAGTAGCATAATCGTACTCACCTTTGCTTTGAAGAGGAGCACGCGAGAATCGATCGATATTGAAGCCGAAACCCTAATTTCTGAAGGGAGAGGGATGAAAGAGAGCCGCCACCATTTTTTTTTCTTCGTATGCTGATTAGGGTTTCGAATGAAAAGGGGGGGGCTTCGTGTTTTAAGGAGAAGGGATCGTGATTTTTTGCTTGATGGAAGGCGTAAACAATGGCATGAATGAAGGCACGAGTTAAGCTGATGAGAGTAAGGCAGTGTATACTTTTTATCTATTTTTTTAATTTTATTATTTTTTTATTATTATATTATTTTATTTTTATTATACATATTATTATTATTTTTCTTATTTTGTGTTGATAAAATTTTATTCTATTTTATTTAAGTAAATGAAAAATGTTATTGAGACTAACCACAAATTTATTAATTTTCATAAATAATAATTCTTATACCCAAATTATTTCTCTAAGTCATTAGTTTGAATCTAAAATACAAATTCAATATTCAATTTCAACTTCAAAGTTAAATTCAAATTCTATTCAACTTTAAATAGATTAAATTCTTAAATTTAATCGCCAATTTATTCTGATAATTTGAAATTCAAGTCAAACATCATTTAAATATTTAAAATAAATTAAATATTTACAATTTAAATTGTTAAAAATTCAGAGCCGTTACAATCTCCCCTACTTAAAAGAATTTCGTCCCGAAATTATAAGTTAGGAAAAACGATTGCTAAAATCTCACCGATATTTATACCCTACACAATTTTACCAAGTTCCAAACTCATAAATAATTATAGGATTCATTCCATTTATTTTATCTCACTAGTTTTGTTCATCAATTTCAATAATCAAGACACAAAAGTTTTTTACCAAATTTTTGACTTACAAAACTCTGATTTTTAAACTTGAAATTTTTCATGCTAAATATTTGCATATTACATCATTTCCAAAGCTGTGTGCTTCCAAGATATTTTAAAAATTTATTCGTAATTCATTAAGTTAGAATTATGTAATTCTAATTTCAGATTATTGATTTTCTATTCAAAGTTTGAAAATACTTGATAACTCGAAGTTTAACAAGTCCATCGTCGTTCTTACAGACATTGGCATATGCTGACCAGGCGCAAGTCTAAAAATCTCCAAGTACTAAATATACTTGCTTCAACTCCCAGTGAAAATACTTTTTAAAAATTCTTTTAAAAATGGATATGGAAAGCACGTTCCCCCATGGATCACAGTTTACCCGGCGGTTACGCTACTATCCCAGTAGAATCGCTCGTGGCCGTAGGCATCTCGCCCCTCGAATTTCGCCTCGGTTTCTAGATCGCAGTTTACACGGCGGTTGCGCCACTATCCCAGTGGAATCGCTTGTAACTGTAGGCATCACGCCCCACGAATTACGCCAGCATCAATTCACATAATCCCAAACACGATGATCCATCGTGGGGGATATCAGTCAGTCCCAATGGACATTCCACTAATGGAAATTCTACGTAGCTACGATTTCCAATGGACACTCCACCGAGTTCCAATCACCTTCACAAATAATAAACGGAAGGTACATTTCCATATCCTCAGTTTTTAGAAAACATATGTCATATACATATAGTACTTCATTTCACATTTCGTACATATCATACCTATGTAAACCTACACAGGATTTTCATAATAATGACTTTCCAAACTGATAGTTTTCGAATTATATTCACATATATAAGTTACGAAAACTCAATTCACATTCATAACAAATAGAGGATTCCAAATTTTCCATTTCACTTAAAAATTTCCTCTAAATCGATTTGAAA
The DNA here is from genome assembly GCA_030765085.1 of Allium cepa. Lineage (NCBI taxonomy): Eukaryota > Viridiplantae > Streptophyta > Magnoliopsida > Asparagales > Amaryllidaceae > Allium > Allium cepa. Next base: position 613,929,720 of record CM060934.1, read on the forward strand.
ATTTAAGGTTATTTCAAACCTAATTCACATTCATAATCCAATTCATTATCGACTTCACATTCGATTTGGATTTCACGTTACATCGTCAATTCTCAACACATAATTGATGTCTATCGATATATAACCTCTAAGCTCGTATGTCTCAGAGAAGGGTGTTAAGCTAAAAGAATAAATTCTCCGCCACCACAGATATATATTTAATAGAGATCAAATGCTATGTCATCAATTCACAATGTTAGACATACAATCCCAATCGACTATCCAAAATTCAAAGCTCAACTTATATTGTTTTTGATGTCGAAGTTAAACTCAATTTAACTCAAGATTCAATCTTCTTTGGAAAATATTCAAGTTGGACTGGTTGTTCACATTTCTCAAAATAATATCTTTAAAAGATATATAATTTTCACACTTAATCATTTGAAACCAATTTCAAATATTCATTTTTCAATTTATCTTTAAAAGATAAAATTTCAAACCTTTCATTTCATATTGGAAAACATTTCCATACTTATTAAATAATAAGTAATTCACAAATCCATTTGTTTTCAACACTTGGAAAATATTCGATATACTTGAATCAAAATTAAGTATATATTCCATTCTTTAAGGAAATCATTCTTTTAAACACATTTATTTGAGTCGAAACGAATGTTGCGTAAAACATCGTTACGACAACTCAAAAATCACTAGTATAGGGATTCGAATTTAAAATAGATATATAAATCCCAATACTATAAACAACATTTCCTTCCGGAAACCATTTACTATAACAACAATGTTATAGTCCACTATTTCCTTATTTTTCTCTCGAAAACGTTTATTTCAACAATGAATGTTGAAATCTATGTATTCGATACTTAATGCATTTTAAAACATCTTTAAAACCATTAACTTTTCCAATTTCAACTTCAACTTAATTCATAGTTTGAATTCCTCATACTTTTCACAATATTAGTTTTAAACCAATTTCAAACTTTTCAATATTAAGTTTTTCACTTAATTTAATTTTCTGCACGTTTAAATTCAAATTCATCACTGAATTTATTAAACCTATAATGGATTATCATATTGACAACTTCAAATTTGAAATTTAAATTCTATTTGAACTTTGCATTTACTTTCTATTTCCAAAAATAATCAACTAGTTCTTTAGTAAGTCATTCGTCAACTTGGTTCCATTAAATTCATATTTCCACATTAACCTCATTTCATAATATCACTTCCCTAAAACATATCTGTTTTATTTAATAATATATTCACTGTCCAAAATCGTGAATATACTTATTTAAATCAATTCAGTGTTTCTACACTTTTTATTTAAAAGATTATCCACTGTCCAAAATCGTGAATAAAATTCCCAACCAACATTTACTATCACAATATTTAACTTAAAGGATAATTCGTTGTCCAAAATCACGAATATATCTCCTTTAATAACTTCTATTTTCCATTTATCAAATTCAATTGGTTTCGAATTTATAAACAATCTTTACAAATTCCATTTCTATTTATAAACTTTGATTTATAAATCTTCTTTATTAATTCAATTCAATTCAATTTATATAACTCAGTTATATACCAAAAGTTCATATTATAAGTTAAATACTTATAATCCATTTATTTACTAACTCGTTCTTCACAACATTTGAAATCAATTCCTCAAAAGAATTCAGAATCAAATTCCCAAGTTATAATTCAATAATTCTCTTGGTTATAACCAAATTATCATATCATTTTATTTCACAATTATTACTCGAAATATTCAAAATATTTGATTTAAACCAATTCATTAGTTCACTTAACTCATATTTCATTTTCCCTAACTCTCAAAAATTCGATAATGAGTTTCCGAACGATTGAAATTCAAATCTAATGAGACCTCACCGAATAGAGACTATCGCGGACTTAAAATTTAGAGAGGGGAATTTTCAAAAAAAATTTGAATTTTCAAAATACCTTTTGTTTTTCAAAGAAACAATTTCATACTTATCTTAAATTTGAAAAACATTTTTCTTTAAAGTGGTTCTAGTAACTATTCATATTAAACATCATAAACTGAGCTTTGAGTAAACCAAAGCTCTGATACCACTTTTGTAACGACCCGCCGCCCTGACCGCCTCTAGTCGGTAATTAAACCAACTTGAAACGTTCAAAATGACGGATTGTTGTTCAGTTTATAGAGTTTAAACAGAATCAGCCACAGAATCACAGAACAATCATATATTTCTCATAAATAATTTTTCTTACATATATCAGAGTTTGTACAATGCATTAAATTTTATACAGCGGAACAATTTATTTATTAAGTACAAGAAAAATTTCTCGAAAAACTTTAGTGAAGTGCTTTCCCCTCTCTCTCTAACTTCACGGCCTGAAAATCTTCAAGCTGTAAAAATACTCGGTCTGACCCGAGTATTATATTCAAAAGAAAATAATACACAGGTCAGTCTAATTCAAACTCGGTTATTAGTGCATAGAGGCAATAATAATCAAACAACAATTAGACGACAGTCAAATATAAATTTACCTATCCGATCCTTTAACAAGAAATCGGATAACGGTAAATATAACACTTAACAGTGTTATACAACAAATCAGTAGATTCAGATTATCAATGAAGATAGATGAAGGAATTTTTTTTTTATGAAGATAATTTAGAAAACAATTAAAATTTGCCTAAACGGCAATTTACAACAAAATCATCAAAATCGATTCAAAAGATATTGAATTGGCAACATAAAATAATTTTCATCAAAAGGAAAACATAAATTTAAACATTAAATTTGGTAGGGCTGCAGTACACGCACTCGCGTACGGCCTCGCCACATTTAAAATGTCAACTCCGTGGCTGCAGTTCACGCTTGCGTGCACTGCCTCGCCACTACCGTAATGAAATATGCAAAAGATCATAAATCAAAACAAAATAGGATATCAATAAAAATCAATATCGTGTGGCTGCAGTTCACGCTTGCGTGCACTGCCTTGCCACTATCGTGATGACGTACTCAAAAGGTCAACGAACCAAAATCAATGAAGGTTCAAATATCGATTTAAAATGTCGATACTGCGTGGCTGCAGTGCACGCACGCGTGCGCTGCCTCGCCACAATAACTTGTGAAATAAAACAAGTTTTCAAACAACTTATTACTGCACATTTCAACAAGTGCAAATTTTCATAAAAATGAACTGCAGTCACAAATGAATACAAGGGCGAATCTGCAATCAAAAATTTGCAGCCACCACAAGTACACAAGGCACGAAGGCTCGAATGACCCAATGCGCAAAGACAGGGGTACAAATTACATGGAAACAGCAAAATGTGGTGAGGGCACCAAAATGTAGCACCACAACACACAATATTTAGGCCACAAAACATCAGTACCAATCAAAGGCAACTGGCAACATGTATGCATATACATGTTATCATTAATCACAAAACGCAGAGGTCAAGTCACAACTATCATGACTCAACGCAAATGCAGCGATCGGGGGCAAACTGCACAAAGAATGCAGTCACCACAAGATCACGAGACTGCATCAAAAGAAAACTCAGATGCAAAACTTCAACAAATCAAAAATAGCATCAAAGCACATAAGAATTTGACTCTGTGCAATACAAATAAAATTTCAGTCACCACAAGTATGCAAGGGCAACTGTAAAGCAAACAATGCTATCAAGACTTCAAGTCCAGACCAACACAAACATTTCAAGGGGAAAACTGCAACAAGAATGCAGCCTCCACTTGGATACAAGGACACAGCAAATATTCGAGCCCAAGTCAATAAAATCCAAAAAATGCAACCAGAAAGGAACTGCCATAAAACTGATCATAAGTATGGGACAGTAAGCACATAATTGCCAAGTCTAATGCAGACACATAGAAGTGCACACGTGTATATGTTAAAAGTACTAACAAGTAAACAAGAATCAATGAATCAAATATGCATATATAGGCAACTGAAGTGAATGGCATATGTAATAAATGATCAGTGGACGATGAAATAATACAGGATGGACAAAAATTAGTGACAACTTCACAACTAAACAAATCAGACTTCAAACTAAGCAATGGACCAGCAACTGGTGACTTCAACAAAATCAGAGGGTTTAAAGTTATGGTTTAAACTTGTTTTAGAAACTCAGGTCAAACCAGTGTTTAAAACAATTTATTTTTTTTAAATCTATGATCTAACAACATACTTGTTTAAGATTTATGCCTTAACAAATTTTGGTTTAAGAGCAATCAAATTTTGATGAGGATGCTGGTCAGGAATCAAACAGGGCACTACACATATACACAGCATACACACCATTTAATATTCACACCTGATTTTCACGTATATACCTCTGTGAATATTTATTCACTTTAACATACTGGCAAGCAAACAAATTTTTATGTTAAGTTTTTAGAAAGTGAAGTTACTCGCAATTTAAATCTTGTTGTTTTTAAACAAATTTTGTTAAACATCTCAACATTAAACCAACCAGGAAAGCAACTAACTGATTTTGAATCTATTTTATACCCCGTAGTTTCAAACTAGAAAGAAACTAACATGCACACATATTAACTCACTCATATATATGTATGCAGTAATATCACAACGAGCATCATTATCACATCAATTACTTAAGCAACCAGATTAACCTACTTAAGATTTAAATTTAGATGTTTACTCACAGTTTTGGGTTTTAACAGAGAACAGAGGTGAATATATATATATACCTATACAGACATGCATCAATTACCCAGGAAATCACATAATTACTTCCATAGAAACCACAAATGCAACCTGAGAGGTAACAGAACCGGCAGTATGGAGTGAGGGCACCATAGATATGGCACCGCAGCACTCAACGGTTAAAGGTCAATGCCGATGCCAACAAAACAATTCAACTCACTTGCCAAAGACAAGATCCTCGTCCATCAAAAAGGAACTACACAAACTGGAATAAGCACATCATCAAAAATCAAGTTTTACTGTCGAAAACAACTGCAGTGCAAAACCGTGGGCTATTGAGCAAGCACATGGATTCACAAATAAATTCCAAGTAAAAAGAATCAAGACCGAAGTCAAAGCAAGGACAAAATCACAAAATTTAATTTCCAGAAATTCGAACAATGAACCCAGAAAAAATTCATCACAACAAACTTACAAAATCGAATGGAAACAAAAGGCAGAGATAAACAACATCAAAGCCAAAAAAACGAACGACTTAAGGAGTATGAAATAGATGTGAGTAGCGTAATCGTACTCACCTTTGCTTTGAAGAGGAGCACGCGAGAATCGATCGATATTGAAGCCGAAACCCTAATTTCTGAAGGGAGAGGGACGAAAGAGAGCCGCCACCATTTTTTTGCTTCGTATGCTGATTAGGATTTCGAATGAAAAAAGGGGGGGGGCTTCGTGTTTTAAGGAGAAGGGATCGTGATTTTTTGCTTGATGGAAGGCGTAAACAATGGCGTGAATGAAGGCACGAGTTAAGCTGATGAGAGTAAGGCAGTGTATACTTTTTATCTATTTTTTTTATTTTATTATATTTTTTTTATTATATTATTTTATTTTTATTATACATATTTTTTTTTCTTATTTTGTGTTGATAAAATTTTATTCTATTTTATTTAAGTAAATGAAAAATGTTATTGAGACTAACCACAAATTTATTAATTTTCATAAATAATAATTCTTATACCCAAATTATTTCTCTAAGTCATTAGTTTGAATCTAAAATACAAATTCAATATTCAATTTCAACTTCAAAGTTAAATTCAAATTCTATTCAACTTTAAATAGATTAAATTCTTAAATTTAATCGCCAATTTATTCTGATAATTTGAAATTCAAGTCAAATATCATTTAAATATTTAAAATAAATTAAATATTTACAATTTAAATGGTTAAAAATTCAGAGCCGTTACAGCATGTGTCGAGTGTTGCGATCGGTGCATGGGCCGATATTGGTTTGACTGGTCGTGAGTTGGGTAGTGAATCGGCTATTAATCCAAGTTTTGGTCATTGCACTTATGGTGCTTGTAATAATGCCCCTGCGAGATCTGTTCCTTTAGTCAGTGTAGCTTGTTCTGGAGATTCATTCCCTTCTACCTCTATTGGTTCCCCCATCATTGTGGAGCATCCTGGTCCTTCTGCTCCACCGCTGGCAAGCTCCAAGTCATGGTCATCTCTATTCACATCCCTGCCCCGTAAAGCGGATGACTACATCCCGATTGAATTTGATATGGTCGAGGAAAATGGAGTGATGATCCCTCCCCTTATTGTTTTGCAAGCCGGCGTGGATTTTAGGTCTGAATTTTTGGTTGGTTTCTTTTTAGAACCTAATCACCGTCTTCTTAATGCGTCTTCGGTTTGTCGAAGGGCTTGGAAGCTTCGTGGTAATTTGCATGTTAAGCTGATCGACTCCATGTATTACCTTAAGTTTTCCTCTTTCGAGGATCGCCGGCATGTTCTTGAGGCTGAGCCGTCGTTTTTTTGATGAAAGGCCTTTTATTGTTACTCCTTAATCTCCAACAGTGGCGTGTGCTCGTGTACAAGTTCTTTCTATCCCTGTTTGGGTTTACTTTTCACAAATTCCCTCTGCTCTTCAGCCTCTTCTTGGGTTGAATTGGTTAGCCTGTAACGTAGAAAAATTGAAATGTTTTGACTCTAATACAGTTGCGCGTGAAAAAATGATGTATGCTAAGGCTCTTATTGAGATTTCCCCCTTTAAGCCTCTCCCTTATTCTATTCATGTTCAGCTTGCTGTCGGGCATGTAGTGGAAGTCCGCGTTCGCTATGGTTGGGTTCCAAATATTTGTACCTCCTGTCACTTTTTTGGCCACCTGGCTATCGCCTGCTTGCATTCTGTAGCCTCCGCGGCTGCTCCGAAGATCCCTTTGCCTTGCCCCCCGTGCAGGATCTGGGTTCCCAAGGTTTCTTCCCCTACCTCTCAGATTGCCCCTCCTGCTGCTGTTCCATTATCTGACCTGAGTCCGCCTCCATTGCCTTTTGCTAGGCCTGGCTCTTCTCCTGATTCTATGGTCCCTTGTGATGCCTCTACTATTCCTTTAGCTGCTCCAGACCCTGCCTCGTCGCTTTTGCCTGTTGTTTGGGATAAGTCTGAGGGATGTTGGGTTGTTCTCAAATCTGATATGAGATTTAACCCCGTGGATGATTCCTTCTTTATATTTGTTTTCGATGATCATCTGGACCTTAGATGCCTTCGTTACAAACCGTATGGTGATTCCTTAGTTCTCGATTTGGATGGTTTGTATGCGAGTTCGAATTCTGTCATGCTAGCTGATTCTTCCTGGGATCGTTCGTTTATATACTCTTATGATGCTATGGGTTATGATCCTTGTCTTGCTATCCTTTTCCGCCCCTTTGCTGGTCTTTGTGGGAATGTCCCATTGGTAACTTCTTAGGTGTCCGCAGAAGATGGAGATTCTTCCTCATCGGAGGAGTCCTAGTCTTAGTGATATTATAGTTACTGTGGCATAGCTGTCACGTACCCGTGCTGCATTTTCCTTTTTTCTTAGTAGTTAAGGTGCTTTTACCTTACTCATGTACTTCAAGTTTTATTTCGTTCGTAATAAAAAGTGGACGGTCCACTATAAAACCGGTTGGCCTTGCTAAATAAAAAATTTAAATAGAAACGGGAATTTAAATTGAATTGATGAGAATGTAGACTAGGAGTTAAAAAGTTTGGCTCTGGTCTATTTTCAAATAACCTATTTTAATATAAACTATTTTAAATCTATTTTCCTAACTATTTACTATACAGCTTTTCTTTTTTAAAAAAACCAAAACAATTTTATACTTATTTTACAATTATTTTTGGAACTATTTAACTATTTTACAACGTTTTATAAATTAATTGCTATTTCTCAACTACTTTATGACTGATTACTATTTTACAACTATTTTACAATTATTTAAAATTTCTACAACTATTTGATTATTTTCTAACTATTTTACAGCTATTTTACAAACTGGTAATTATTTTCAACTACGTATCTACTCTTAATTTTTCAAGCTATTTTCTAAATTTAAGCTGATCAGAGTTCAAACTATTTATGATTAAATATCCATTTGAGGAAAGAATTGAGGTGATAATCCAAATGGGATTGAAGCAATTGTGAATAAGTGAATGAAAATTAAAGTGAATGCGAATAGAAAGGAGATTGATTTGGCTAATAATCAATGAGGATAAATAAGTAGGATGTACGTATATTATTCTATTCGCATAGTGATTTGATCCAGATTCGAGCACATAATTTCGAGATAGTTATATCGATCCGATTAGGATTTTTCACTCGATTTTTGACGGGGAACCTGGATATGAATTGTTGATTAGTTCTGAATATTCTCTATCATGGTTATGGCTATACAAGGAGAATGACGGTTTCTGATCAAGAAACCAGATCTGAGTCTACACTAGGAAGTCAGGTGGACGATACTAGTTCGGAAGTGAAATTTTGTGACGGCCTGCAAATCCGTACCCCGTTGAGTCAGCACTATTCTCCATCAATCAACTCAAAATGAACGGAAATACAAACCATTAGGGTTAAAGAAGAAGGAGATAGAAGAAGAAAATAGAAATCAATATCAGAACCTAACCATCGCAGTGGAATAAAATATAATAAATAATAAATGATCTTTACATAAAAACAAATACATCTGTTTATACATTACATCATCAGAGTTCAATACAAACAACACAACTCAGGACGGTTATAATATCTCGTCCTTCCAAAAACCGAATACGAAAGAGTATTTCATACAAGTACGGAAGTACGTATTGCCATACAGCTCCACAGCATCCTTTCCTGTAATCTATAATACTCGGTCTGACCCAAGCATTATAGTTTAATAACACCCGAATCAGTCAGGAAAACCAGCGTGAGAAAACCACACTTAATTGGATTATTAAAGTTTCAAAACCCTTTGAAAACAAAAGCATCTCGTAAGACCATGCCAGAAATAAACATGTCGGTTTACCTTGCGATAGCCAAAACACTTTTTAATAAAATCCTCTGATATTATAATAGGGTCTATTTACAAATACTTATTAAAATAGCCGAAATTGTTACATTAATTAAATTCCAGCATACTCGTGGGTAATACAAAAAAACCGAAAAAGGCACGTAGGGAGAATGGATTTTCAACTAATGACTAGGCACTGGGGTACCACCTATCACAGTACGTGGCCTAGATCACCATACCGAGGATTACTCCCAATCCCCTGCAACACAAGACCGAGACTACCTCTTACAGGATAATCCCAAGTAAGATCACCCCGCGGTTGGGATTAGCAACCGCCACACAGCTGAAATAAAAAGGGACATCTAGACAGGGATGACCTCAACCTAATGGGTGCTACCCACTTAGCCTTGCTGTATAACCCCTGATTTTCAGTCACTCCCGGTTGATGAGGCTCGACGCTAAGTGTTACCTTTATAGAACACATCTCTTAGAATGCTCATCCCCCACCAGACGATGTTCTGAAAGAATTCATCCATACAAGTCTGTGCCGGGTTCGAACGGAACCGAAGGCACTACTCCTACTACATCCATTTTGGAATCACCTCACGATTAGTAGCGACTATCCCTTGCACTTCACTGCTCCACCTTCGAATCCAAACTCTTGTTTTCCATACGAAAACGTTCAAACCGGATCGAAGTGGTTTTCAGGAAATAAATCCCGATCTCAGTCTCTTCGAAACGATCAGCGCATTGGCCAATATTGATAGTCGGTTATTTAACTATCAATTAACATTCACAAACAACCATCCAATATAAATAATTTTACCAAATTATTTATTAATCTCAAAATATCTTCACAAGATATATTTCCACTTTTCAACCCTTTGAAAACAGATTCAGACCACTCTTCTCACATATTTATTTCCACTGAAAACACCAAGTACAAATACTTTAGATTTTTAAAATAATTTTAAACACTTTATTATAAAATACACTTTAACATTTAAGTTGAAAACTACTTCAATACTTTATTAAAAATATATACTTTAGGAATATTTAAAATAATGCTACTTTATACAATGTAAACTAAATTTTTCTTTTTTAAAACATAATACCAAGTCACCTTTAAATAATTACTACTATAATAAATTTGAAAAAGACTTGCTTTAAAATTTAAACATTTAAAAATAATAAATTTTCTAAAACATATTTCTTAAAACAACTTTAAACTTTTAACTTATACTTATAAATTTGTTTTGAAAACGTACTTGGCTATCCAGGGAATTACTCTTCTCTTTCACATCCTTTAAAAGTAAACCACTATTTATTTTTAAACAAATTTACTCATTCCTTTAATAAATTCCCACCATGAATTTATCCTTCCAAATATCCTCTAATATATTACTTCACTTCTATATACCCAGTTTATAAATTCCATAGTCTCATTTCCCTTTTAAAATTCCAATTATAAACACTTAAATCAATTTCAAATTGATTTCCAAATTACTCCATTTTGGAATAAATACCTTTACTTGCTCATTTACTACAAAACCCATTATCTTCAGATTTTTAATTCTTACTTATGATTTAAAATCTTTTAACTGAAAAATTCCAATTTCAGATTTTTCAAATTCCTTCTTTATCCTTTTAAATAAATGTAAACCTTGAATTTTAAAACAATTCTTTATTCCTTCAAATAATATCACTTAAGTTTTAAAATTCATTATTTCTCTGCTTATTCAAAATCCCCTTTCCATACTCGGAATTTATTCATTAGGATTTTAAAATCACCTTTATTCTTTTCCAGTTCATTCTTAAATTTTTTCAAATTTTCTATAATTATTTTACTTAAAAATTTATTCTTTTATTTTCTTTTCAAAAATCCAATTCTATAGATTTTGATAACTCAGCATACCGAAATATATTAATTTCAACCATAGCATCCAATATTCCAATTATTAATGAAATTCACCACAGAGTATCAAATAATCATGATAGAGAATTATTAGAACAATCTATATAATTTTGAGGAATCCAGTTGGATCCCTCCAACCTGTTTCCCTGCATCCACAGATGTTAGCACAACATAAAATACCAATTCCACTTCGAGGTGGAATATCACGGTATATGGGTTTATAAAATATCATCCGCTATTATGTGGCACATAGGGTCTCATCCGCTATATAATGCGGGAAATCAATCGCTTCAATATATACTATATATATACTACTATATATAATATAGCACATCAAATCAATTCAATCATTCAACCAATTATTTAAATTCAACCATTTAAATTTAAATTAAACCCAGATGAGTGAGATTAACTCACCTTTGATTTTCGTTTGCAATCCACTACAGTCTTGTCTTGGTTCCCGATTTTTGACCTTGAATAAACATTAGATGATTTTTATTAATATTCGAACCAATTGATCAATTAATGAATTTCCATTTGATAAATTTCATTAACCAATGATTTTTTATTTAAATAAATAGTTTTAATTTTAAACTATTTCCTTTTAAATAAACAAGTTATTAAACAAATTCATCTCCATAATACATTATTTTAAAATAACTAGTAGATTTAAAAAAATGTGTGTGTATATCTATTCTATTTTTCATTTTCAAACTGCTTATAAAAATAATCTATATAGGCTTTAAAAACCAAATTTTATCTACTGTTCATAATTTTAAAATCCCATATTTTTCAAACCTTGTCTCTATATATATATATATATATATATATATATATTAAATAAAAGAAATACTAATATACCTCACTGTGAATTTATTTCGTAATATATATACATATTCATATTATTAAAAAAAATTCTAAAAAAAGCAAAACTGTTTTTAAATCACAAATGTAAAATTACTGTTTTCAGAAAATAATGTTTTAAAAATTGATCGTAATATACCTCACATTAACACGAGCATCTCACGCGAACTTCCTTCCTTACGACCATCCCGATTATCATGCCTTCGACCCATCGTAACGCTGCCGCCACCGCTCCAGACATGTCGCCAAGGTCCATCCCGCAAAGCCCGACTAAAACAACCCCCTCTCCCAAAGCCTCACCGACCCTTGATGCTCTGCATGAGCAGCCAAGTCGCGCGCGCTACCCCAATGCTTGACACCAGATCGCGAATTGAGGAAGAGGAAGGCTGCGAATTTTGATTTGGGTAGAAAAGAACAGGCTCGCGATTGAACTAACATCGGCCATGACTTCTTTCCTGCTCGATTTGACTGAGAGGAAAAGGAAAGGGGAGGGTGCGATCTATTTTGATTTTATTTCGTTTGATGCTCAGAAGAGGCCGAGTCGATCTATTATGAATTTTGCGAATGGAACTGTAAAAATATAAGGGGGAGACTTGCGTTTATTTTAGATTTTGATTCTGCCATTTTTCTTCGTTTGTGATTTTGTTCGACTTGATTCTGAATTGTAAGAAGGAGGCGTGATTTAAGACGAAGAGAAAGAGCGATGTCGGACTGAAAGGGAGCAAGCGTCTGGAGCATGCTTTCTAGGTCGGCTAGGATGGCTTGCACAGATATATGATGGAGGCTGAGATGAAAGGCTGATGGGAAAAGAATTTCAACCGAAGTTGACTAATCAAACAAACAAGTATATTTGAATTTAAATTATCTCGATAAATGCTACTCAAAATCTCGATCACCTATCGAGGCACGCCACCAGGCGTCTATAATGTTAAACCCCTATTCTGAACGCAATGGAAAAGGTTTCGAGTCTTAATTCGATCGTATGCAAAAGATAGCTTTTTGGACCCAGTTATTATATTGAATTTCCGATATAGATTTCAGCGTGTTTACATACCGTACAACCACACGACAACTCCAAGTGCTACGAAAATTGAAATCCGATAATAATTCAATATTACGGATCCAATGGAACTTGTTTCGTCAAAATCCAAGACTGTGCCTCGGAAGGCTATTTTTAAATACCAATTTAAACAATATAATTTCAAAACTTAACAAAACACTTCCAAATTAAATTTTAACACTTTTACCGTCTTCAGTTCTATCAATATAAATTTTACAAGCCTTCAAATTATTTTTAACAAGCTTAAAACTGAAGATTCAATATTTCACCCAACTTTCAATTATTAAATTCAATAATTTAATTATCAAATAAATAGTGATATTTGAAATTCAAGTTAAAATTAACCTTTCAAATATTTAAAATCAATCAAATATTCCAATTTCAAATACTCAAAAATTCCGGGACGTCACATTCCTCTCCCCTTGAAAGAATTTCGCCCCCGAAATTACTAGTTAAGAAGAATGGTCCAATACACGTTTTCTATTTTCCTAAAACCCAACAGTTTTAACATCAACCCAAACAACATTGTCCTTAAAGACACTATTAATTTCCTAAACACCTCCATAACCTCCAAACAATATTACTTACTCAATCATTTCAAGTTTAAAATCAAATTCAAATTATCAAAAATTTCTCAAAATTTTTCTAACTCCATAAATTTTCGAAATTTTTCGCCAGCGTCTCCTTTGCGCGGCTAGCTCGGTACAACTACAAAATGCCTCTACGGGACCCCAAATTTCAAAAGAAAACAAAAGCCAAGTGGCTAGACTAGAAAATCATCAAATTTCATAAAGAAATTTAAATACATATCTTTGCCGAGCAAATTTCAATTTATCTTCTGAAATTAAAAATTCCAATTTTCCCACTTGCTTTTTAATACTTGTATATCCCATTAATCCATATCCAACTACAGATTCCAAAATCATTTTATACACTTCTTTACAAAATTTTCAATATTCATTCCATTTAAGCCCGTACGATGTACCTATATCATTCGTACGCAATACCAAATCTGATCGCTTATTCGATCACACAATTTCATTTCCAAACTAGTATCGTCCACCCGACTTCCTAGTGCGGACTCAGATCTGGTTTCTTGATCAGAAACCGTCATTCTCCTTGCATAATCGTAAATATGATAGAGAATTTCGAGAATCAATCAAAAATCCATATGCAGGGTTCGCCATCGAAAATCGAGTGAAAAATCCTAACTTGGATCGATATAGCTATCTCGAAATTCTGTGCTCGATCCTGGATCAAATCGCTATGCGAAAAAAATAATATACGTACATCCTACGTATTTATCTCAATTGATTATTAGTTATATCAATTCTCTTTTTATTCACATTCATTTTGACTTCTATATACTTATCCACAATTATCCCATTTTACCAATTTGGTTAATCTCCTTTCCAAAATTACTTAGTATATTTCCAAAATCAACCTTACCTAAAAATGTCACCATTCATTTCTTAAGTTCAATATAATCATTATATACCCTTTATTATTTTTAGTCCACTTAGAACTAATTCTTCATCTTTACTTTACTTACACAATTTAAGTTGGATTTCAATATTCAATTTCAGTTCTATTTGCTTACCAATAAATTTAATTCCAACATTAAATTTCACTTCCATTTAGTTGCAAATTAAATTAATTTATTCATTTACATATTTATTCCCAACTTAATAAATTTTATTTCGATGTCCATTTACTTAGTCTAGTCTACTTAGACCTTTCCTCAATTGACTTTTATTTAAAGTTAATTCTGCCACATTTCAATTTTATTTCTATTCACTTGGATTTTATTTACAACTGAAACCATCACTATTTCAAACTAACTTCATTACTAACTCACAATTCAACCTTCATTTAACCAATTCAAAATTCCATTAACATACTCACTTAATAAATTTATTCAAATTAGTTCGTTTCCCACTTTTAATATAATATTTGATTTTTACCTTCCAAAAATCACTTCACTTAATTTTCTTGAGTTCGATCTATTTTATAATTCAAGTTTTGAATTTTTATTCATTTCCCAAAATACAAACAATTTTATTTTTGCTTATTCATTCCACTACTAAGTTTTATAAGCCACAACTTATTTATATCCAGACTTTCATCCATTTACAATCAATCCCGTTCACATTTTACCTTTTAACTCGGGATTATACATTTTATTTTAGCCAAGTATATATATTTTTATTCAATGGGTTTTCAATTCTTTTATAAGCCATCGAAATCTATTTATTCCCATTCAATCTTATTCAACTAAACTCCCGTTAAATCTAACCCCATACTATTCTTTGACTTCAAACAATTCATATACATCTTATTAAGTAAGAACTTAATTTCATTTAATGTATCCACCACATGATGCAATTCCATCTCAATTATATTTTAACTTTGATTCAAATCTTATCACAATATTATTAGACTTAGCTTGGGTTCATTTAATTCGACTTACTCTTCTAACTTATTAACTTTTTACAAGTTAATTCCATTCCAGGAAATTTTCAAACTTTAAAATTTCCAAATCTTTTTATAATCCATAAACATTTTTAGTTAAACCTCTAGAGCTTAAGCCATTACTTAGACACTCAAAACATTTAAAACCAATCCAGAGTCTTCAATAATCACTTAAGTATTTCAAAAATAATTTGAAATCAATTATATCCAAAATTCTTTGGTAAATTCAATTACCTCTTTGAATTTCAAAATCAAACCCAATTTTGCAAAAAAATCCTATTTAAAACAATTTAGTAGCAATTTCTCTCTTGAAAACTCGAAAATGAACATCGATGATGCTGCAGTCATCACCGAAGTTATTTTCCAGCGACCGAAAGAGTTCAATGCTTTTATCTCTTTAAGAACATTTTCAAATATTCTTAATTTCAAATCCAATTCAAAATATTTTCGAATAATATTCCTATTATTCCTTCCCAAAACCTTTGAAAATCATTTTCAACCCAAAGGAATTAAACTTCCCCAAAATTTCAAGTTCTAAATTCTTTCAATTCATATTCAAATATTATTCTGAAATCTTATTTCAATTTATAAATCACATTTACATTTAAAATTTCCTTTGTATATGAATTTATTCCTTAGCTTTAGTTATAATTTCAATATCTTATTCACTTTTACTTAACAATGATAATAATTTAATATTATCATTCCTGACAACCAAGCATCCATATATAACTATAATAATTTACGAAAAATTATTTCCTTTGTATAAAAAAATAATTTGGGTAAAATTATTTCATTTACTCTATTTAAAACAATATTGTGTCGGTTTATCTTGTTTAAGAGTTTAGAAATTCCTATCGATAACATGGCGTCCCACATATCGACCAGAATCCATAAACACCCAACCGATAAGTCAACACAATATAAAACAATTTTTATATTCACTAACAAATACGTGCTCATATCTATTAATACTCCCAAACTCATTTTGGAGTACTACGAACTCTATGTAATGAGTAATCCCCACCAGAGCCAAGGTTCTCGCTTAACCTTCAGCTCTGATACCAAATGTGACGACCCGCAAATCCGTACACCTTTGAGTCGACACTATTCTCCATCAATCAACTCAAGATGAACGGAAATACGAACCATTATTGTTAAAGAAGAAGGAGATAGAAGAAGAAAATAGAAATCAATATCAGAATCTAACCATCGCAGCGGAATAAAATATAATAGATAATAAATGATCTTTACACAAAAACAAATACATCTGTTTATACATTACATCATCAGAGTACAGCAACAGAGTTCAATACAAACCACAACACAACTAAGGACGGTTATAATATCTCGTCCTTCCAAAAACCGAATACATAGCAGAGTATTTCATACAAGTACGGAAGTACGTATTGCCATACAGCTCCACAGCATCCTTTTCTGTAATCTATAATACTCGGTCTGACCCAAACATTATAGTTTGATAACACCCGACTCAGTCTGGAAAACCAGCGTGAGAAAACCACACTTAATTGGATTATTAAAGTTTCAAAACCCTTTGAAAACAAAAGCATCTCGTAAGACCATGCCAGAAATAAACATGTCGGTTTACCTTACGATAGCCAAAACACTTTTTAATAAAATCCTCTGATATTATAATAGGGTCTATTTACAAATACTTATTAAAATAGACGAAATTGTTACATTAATTAAATTTCGGCATACTAGCCACAATCGTGGGTAATACAAACAAAACCGAAAAAGGCACGTAAGGAGAATGGATTTCCAACTAATGACTAGGCACTGGGGTACCACCTGTCACAGTACGTGGCCTAGATCACCGTACCGAGGATTACTTCCAATCCCCAGCAACATAAGACCGAGACTACCCCTTACTGGATAGTCTCGAGTAAGATCACCCCGTGGTTGGGATCAGCAACTGCCACACAGCCGAAATAAAAAGGGACATCTAGACAGGGATGACCTCACCCTAATGGGTGCTACCCACTTTACCTTGCTGCATAACCCCTGATTTTTAGTCATTCCCGGTTGATGAGGCTCGAGGCTAAGCGTTACCTTTTTAGAACACATCTCTTAGAATGCTCATCACCCACCTGACGATGTTCTGAAAGCATTCATCCATACAAGTCCGTTCCGGGTTCGAACGGAACCGAAGACACTACTCCTACTACATCCATTTTGGAATCACCTCAGGATTAGTAGCGACTAGCCCTTGCACTTCACTGCTCCACCTTCGAATCCAAACTCTTGTTTTCCACATGAAAATATTCAAACCAGATCGAAGTGGTTTTCAGGAAATAAATCCCGATCCCGGTCTCTTCGAAACGATCAGCGCATTGGCCAATATTGATAGTAGGTTATTTAACTATCAATTAACATTCGCAAACAACCATCCAATATAAATAATTTCACCAAATTATTTATTGATCTCAAAATATCTTCACAAGATATATTTCCACTTTTCAACCCTTTGAAAGCAGTTTCAAACCACTCTTCTCACGGAATGAGTTTTCAAATATTTATTTCCACTGAAAACACCAAGTACAAGTACTTTAGATTTTTAAAATAATCTTAAACACTTTATTATTAAATACACTTTAACATTTAAATTGAAAACAACTTCAATACTTTATTAAAAATATATACTTTAGGAATATTTAAAATAATACTACTTTATACAATATAAACTAAATTTTTCTCTTTTTAAAACATAATAACAAGTCACCTTTAAATAATTACTACTATAATAAATTTGAAAAAGACTTGCTTTAAAATTTAAACATTTAAAAATAATAAATTTTCTAAAACATACTTCATAAACAACTTATACTTATAAATCTGTTTTGAAAACGTACTTGGCTATCCAGGGAAATACTCTTCTCTTTCACATCCTTTAAAAATAAACCACTATTTATTTTTAAACAAATTTACCCATTCCTTTAATAAATTCCCACCGTGAATTTATCCTTCCAAATATCCTCTGGTTTATTACTTCACTTTTATAAACCCAGTTTATAAATTCTGTAGTCTCATTTCCCTTTTAAAATTCCAATTTTAAACACTTAAATCAATTTCAAATTGATTTCCAAATTACTCCATTTTGTAATAAATTCCTATACTTACTCATTTGCTTCAAAACCCATTAGCTTCAAATTTTTAATTCTTACTTATGATTTAAAATCTTTTAACTAAAAAATACCAATTTCAGATTTTCCAAAATTCTTCTTTATCCTTTTAAATAAATTTAAACCTTGAATTTTAAAATAATTCTTTATTCCTTTAAATAATATCACTTAAGTTTTAAAATTCATTATTTCCCTGTTTATTCAAAATGCCCTTTCCATACTCGGAATTTATTCATTAGGATTTTAAAATCACCTTTATTCTTTTCCAGTCCATTCTTAAATTTATTCAAATTCTCCATAATTATTTTACTTAAAAATTCACTCTTTTATTTTCTTTTCAAAAATTCAATTCTATAGATTTTGATAACTCAGTATACCGAAATATATTAATTTCAACCATAGCATCCAATATTCTAATTATTAATGAAATTCACCACAGAGTATCAAATAATCATGATAGAGAATTATTAGAACAATCTATATAATTTTGAGGAATCTAGTTGGATCCCTCCAACCTGTTATCCTGCATCCACAGATGTTAGCACAACATAAAATACCAATTCCACTTCGAGGTGGAATATCACGGTATATGGGTTTATAAAATATCATCCGCTATTATGCGGCGCATAGGGTCTCATCCGCTATATAATGCGGGAAATCAATTGCTTCAATAAATACTATATATATACTACTATATATAATATAGCACATCAAATCAATTCAATCATTCAACCACTTATTTAAATTCAACCATTTAAATTTAAATTAAACCCAGATGAGTGAGATTAACTCACCTTTGATTTTTCTTTGCAATCCACTACAGTCTTGTCTTGGTTCCCGATTTTTGACCTTGAATAAACATTAGATGATTTTTATTAATATTCGAACCAATTGATCAATTAATAAATTTCCATTTGATTAATTTCATTAACCAGTGATTTTTTTATTTAAATAAATAGTTTTAATTTTAAACTATTTCCTTCTAAATAAACAAGTTTATTAAACAAATTCATCTCCATAATACATTATTTTAAAATAACCGGTAAATTTAAAAAAATGTGTGTGTATATCTATACTATTTTT
Organism: Allium cepa; assembly: GCA_030765085.1. Classification (NCBI taxonomy): domain Eukaryota; kingdom Viridiplantae; phylum Streptophyta; class Magnoliopsida; order Asparagales; family Amaryllidaceae; genus Allium; species Allium cepa. Next base: position 613,949,239 of record CM060934.1, read on the forward strand.
CATTTTCAAACTGCTTATAAAAATAATCTATATAGGCTTTAAAAATCAAATTTTATCTGCTGTTCACAATTTTAAAATCCCATATTTTTCAAACCTTGTCTCTATATATATCTATATATATATATATTAAACAAAAGTAATACTGATATACCTCACCATGAATTTATTTCGTAATATATATACATATTCATATTATTAAAAAAAATTCTAAAAAAAACTGTTTTTAAATCACAAATGTAAAATTACTGTTTTCAGAAAATAACGTTTTAAAAATTGATGGTAATATACCTCACATTAACATGAGCATCTCATGTGAAATTCACCACGGAGTATCAAATAATCATGATAGAGAATTATTAGAACAATTTATATAATTTTGAGGAATCCAGTTGGATCCCTCCAACCTGTTTCCCTGCATCCACAGATGTTAGCACAACATAAAATACCAATTCCACTTCGAGGTGGAATATCACGGTATATGGGTTTATAAAATATCATCCGCTATTATGCGGCGCATAGGGTCTCATCCGCTATATAATGCGGGAAATCAATCGCTTCAACATATACTATATATATACTATTATATATAATATAGAACATTAAATCAATTCAATCATTCAACCAATTATTTAAATTCAACCATTTAAATTTAAATTAAACCCAGATGAGTGAGATTAACTCACCTTTGATTTTCGTTTGCAATCCACTACAGTCTTGTCTTGGTTCCCGATTTTTGACCTTGAATAAACATTAGATGATTTTCATTAATATTCGAACCAATTGATCAATTAATAAATTTCAATTTGATAAATTTCATTAACCAGTGATTTTTTTAGTTTAAACTAATAGTTTTAATTTTAAACTATTTCCTTTTAATTAAACAAGTTTATTAAACAAATTCATCTCCATAATACATTATCTTAAAATAACCGGTAAATTTAAAAAAATGTGTATGTATATCTATTCTATTTTTCATTTTCAAACTGCTTATAAAAATAATCTATATAGGCTTTAAAAATCAAATTTTATCTATTGTTCACAATTTTAAAATCCCATATTTTTCAAACCTTGTCTCTATATATATCTATATATATATATTAAACAAAAGAAATACTGATATACCTCACCGTGAATTTATTTCGTAATATATATACATATTCATATTATTAAAAAAAATTCTAACAAAAAAACTGTTTTTAAATCACAAATGTAAAATTACTGTTTTCAGAAAACAACGTTTTAAAAATTGATGGTAATATACCTCACATTAACATGAGCATCTCATGCGAACTTCCTTCCTCATGACCATTCCGATTATCACGCCTTCGACCCATCGTAAAGCTGCCGCCACCGCTCCAGACACGTCGCCAAGGTCCATCCCGCAAAGCCCGACTAAAACAACCCCCTCGCCTAAAGCCTCGCCGACCCCTGATGCTCGGCACAAGCAGCCAAGTCGCGCGCGCTAACCCAATGCTTGACACCAGATTGCGAATTGAGGAAGAGGAAGGGTGCGACTTTTGATTTGGGTTGAAAAGAACAGGCTCGCGATCGAACTAACATCGGCCATGACTTCTTTCCTGCTCGATTTGACTGAGAGGAAAAGGAAAGGGGAGGGTGCGATCTACTTTGATTTTATTTCGTTTGATGTTCAGAAGAGGCCGAGTCGATCTGTTATGAATTTAACGAACGAAACTGTAAAAATATAAGGGGGGACTAGCGTTTATTTTAGATTTTCATTCGGCCATTTTTCTTCGTTTGTGATTTCGTTCGACTTGATTCTGAATTGTAAGGAGGAGGCGTGATTTAAGACGAAGCGAAAGAGCGATGTCGGACTGAAAGGGAGCAAGTGTCTGGAGCACGCTTCCTACGTCGGCTAGGATGGCTTGCACAGGTATAGGATGGAGGCTGAGATGAAAGGCTGATGGGAAAAGAATTTCAACTGAAGTTGACTAGTCAAACAAACAAGTATATTTGAATTTAAATCAACTCGATAAATGCAACTCAAAATCTCAATCTCCCATCGAGGCATGCCGCCAGGCGTCTATAATGTTACACCCCTATTCTGAATGCAATGGAAAAGATTTCGAGTCCTAATTCGATCGTATGGAGAAGATAGCTTTTTGGACCCAGTTATTATATGGAATTTCCGATATAGATTTCAGCGCGTTTACATACCGTACGACCACAAGGCAACTCCAAATGCTATGAAAATTGAAATCCAATAATAATTCAATATTACGTATCAAACGGAACTGGTTTCGTTGAAATCCGAGACTGTGCCTCGGAAGGCTATTTTTAAATACCAATTTAAACAATATAATTTCAAAACTTAACAAAACACTTCCAAATTAAATTTTAACACTTTTACTATCTTCAGTTCTATCAATATAAATTTTACAAGCCTTTGAATTATTTTTAACAAGCTTAAAACTGAAGATTCAATATTTCATCCAACTTTCAATTATTAAATTCAATAATTTAATTATCAAACAAATGGTGATATTTGGAATTCAAGTTAAAATTAACCTTTCAAATATTTAAAATCAATTAAATATTCCAATTTCAAATGCTCAAAAATTCTGGGTCGTCACAAATTGTGTGATCGAGTAAGCGATCAGATTGGTATAGCGTACGGATGATATGTGTACATCATACGGGTTTGAACAAAATTGATACTGGGAATTTGTGGATAAGAATTGTGAAATGGTTTTTGAAATGAAAGTTATATTTTGAGAAATATATGATAAAGTAACGTGGAAATTGGATATTTCTATGGCAAAAATTTACTTTATGGAAGCAAGTAATTTGGTAAGTGACTTTATAGAGTAATTAATTTGAATATTTGATTTAGAATAAACAAAGTTATATATCTTTGTTATATAAGATAAATCTCCCCTTGTTGAATCTATTGCCGAAAGGAAAAGATTTTTGAGAGTGTTTGAAGTATAAAAGGGAATTTATACAAGTTTGAAGTGATCCAAAGATTTTTAAAGTTATATATATATATATATATATAAAGGATCTTATGAGAATGATTTTGAGAAAAGGTTTTTGGAACCTTTGGATTTGGAAAGGCTTTTTGATTTTTGGGTAAAATAAATATTGGAATTTGGAAAGCCTAGTTTGAGAATTATCGATTTTGGGATAATCGATTTTGAGAAAGGAGATTTATATGAAATTCATATTGGATGTATGATTTGGAAGATACTATATGTGTATAGTATAAAGTGTTTTGAAAATGGCTCTGGGGAAAAAGGGGCTCCCTTGAAATGAACTTCTCAGGAGTGCCACAGGGTGGTACTGCCTTGAACCTAAAGAGGGGTTCTAAAGTTGATCCTGTGAGTAGTCCAGACAAACTAGTTCCTGAGGATTATGTGCAGTGTGTAGCGAAAGTCGAGGGCGTTGATGCCTACAGAGGCATTTGGGTTATGCTGTGACGACAGTGTAACTCGATGTCACTACGAACTACTGCAGACCATAGCGACAGTCGTGTGTGATGCTGAGAGCCAACAGTCTACATTTGATTTTATATCGGTAGACTGCGACCTATGGTGACATAGCGAAGGTCGTGTGTGCTATTGAGAGCCAACAGTCTACATTTGATTTTACATCGGTAGACTGCAACCTATGTAGGAATGGAGAAGTTTCATTCTTTTGGCAGCGGAATTCGAGGGCACTGAGGCCTACATTTGTATGGGTTTTTGTTGTGATAGCAATGTAACCTCGGTTGTAGCTGCGATCTGTAGCGTATTCCATGGCATAATCGAGGGGCGTGGATGCCTACACTTATCTATGGATTTTGCCGAGATGGCAACGTAACCATCGAGTTAACTGCGACCGTGGGTGGAGGTGATGATTTCCAAAGCATTCTCACCAAAGATATTTCCTCTATTTTCAAAAATATTTTCTATATTTTCAATAAAATTATTATCCAAATATTTTTCACTGGGTGTTGAAATGGATCTGCTAAGTACTTATAGATCTTCAATCCTACGCTTGATCAATGTATGACTGAATTTCTATGAGAACAAAGATGGACTTGTGGAAACATCGAGTTATAAAAGTATTTTTATAAAACTATTTGGTAATATTATATAGATTTAAAGGTGTTTTAAAAAGTTCAAAGAGAAATTTATCTAAGTATTGAATTAATTCTGGCTTCGTTCCTTTTCAGGGATAAAAAGATTCAAAAGGAGGAGGAATGTGATAATCCGGATTTTCGAACATCTGTTAAATGGTAATTAACAAGATTAAAATTATTAAAATATTGATTTGTATGTTAAACAGATAAAATTTTGATAATAAAAGATATCTGGATATGTAAATAAATTTGAAAATATAATAAAGGATATCTATGATATCCCAGAAATTCCAAGCAAATTCAAATGTGATGTTTTTTTGAAGATAGATATAAATAGATTTTAAAATAGACTTATTGATTACAAATTTAATTTGTGTTGCTTAATACATACATATATTTGAGTTGATTTCAAAATTGGACTTTAAATTGAAAATGAATTTGAATTTGAATTTCAATTTAAATCTAAAAGATGATTATTTTAAATATTTTGGGTTTAAAAATATATGAATAAGATTTCTTTTATATTATTTTCCTTAAAGAAATTTATTTATATAAATTAAGAAAGTATTTATTAAATAGGAAAATAAAATTAAAAGCTTTATAAAAATATTTTAAAGTAAATTAAAAATGCATAATTACAAAATGTTAATAGATTAATTCATATTGTAACATGTGTGATATGCTTAAATTTTGTAATTGACAAATGTTAAACTAATTTAACAAGTGTCAACCATTTAGTTTATTTTCTTTTATTTTTTTAATAAATCTTAATTTAATCTATATATGCATCTTTCCCTTTTTCTTCAAATCTTTTCCTATTCTTCATTTCAAAACAAAGGAAACTCAAATCTATTAAACATTTCTCAACTAAATCGAAACAAACCTTAATCACTAAAATCAGTAAACAAATCAAGGAAGCAAACAACTGTCAATCATCTTTACAATTTGAAATCTGAAGCTAAGCTAATTCAATTCAAGATTCTACAACATCATATTCAAGTTCAGATGCAAATCAAGTGGCTAGATCAAAATCATTTCCAGATTTTCAAATAAAATTCAAGCCTGCTTCTCTGTTGCATGTGTAGGTGAGTAAAAACTTTTTAAATTTAAAATCTAAGTAAATAAACATCTGTTTGCTTGTGAAGTCTGAATTGAATGATGTTTTGTTGTGCATATATATGAATTATCTCTGTGTTGTGAATGTTTGCAAGTGTGCGTGATTGATGGTATTTTAAAAGCATCTCTGTTCTTGGCTCAGGAAACAAAAGCTTGATCAAAAAATCAAAAATCTACTCATTCAATCTTTGTTAGTTTTAGAAATACAAACAATATATGTTTGTTTAATCATAAATTTAAGTTTTAAATTTTATTTAAAACAATATAGGTTTGAATTTTTTCCTGGAAACAAGAAAATGCAGTAACAGTTCTAAATGCTTGCTAAATCAAGTATTAAAATTTGATATCCAGTTATATGACTTGAAACATCTTTGGAAAATATGATTTTTAAAGTAGAAATCATGAATTTTAGTTCGGGATTTTTGGTGAAATTCTAAAATGACTGGAATGTGAGTTTTTGGGTTTTTCTTGGTGATCGTCAGTTGCTGGAGAGTCGAGTTTTTGTTTGATGGAGGAAGGATGTACGGTGAGGCCAAGAAAAATGGTTGGAGGCCGTAAAGATCGCCGTGGTATCGACAGCGAAGGGATTTAATTTTAAACCCTAGTTCTGGTTGTGTTGAAAGATTTGATTTCTGCATTTTCTCTGGTGCATCGAGTGGCTTGGGATTTTGGAAAATGGTAGCTTGGGGTGTCGACATGGCGTAGCCGGAGGGGTAGCAATTCCGATGATCGGAGTCGTGGTTGCGAGCAAACTTTCTAGTGGTGTTTTTGTTGCTGTTTCATATGAGTTGCTCGAATTTGATTTGAGGCTCGTGCTTGAGTTTGGATGATCGGGAATGGATGCTCGGATGATGGTCGTTGTGTTGAAGGTTACGGTGATGGTCACCATCGTCGCTGGCAACTATGCAGGTGCACGTTGATGGTTTGGTATCTGATGTTGGGTAGTGATGCGAACTCGAAGGAGAGGTCGTGCTTTGGGGGTTGTGGCTCGAGTATAAACTCGAGTGATTTTTGAGTGTAGTCTGTTAGTTTTAAAACTTAAAATAAAGGTTCAAAGTTTTTGAAAATAAGTGGAATGACATAGGGAAACCTCGGGTATAGGTCCGAGTGGCCTTCGGGTAAAACCCAAAGGAACTGTTTAAACAATTTTTAAAATTTGTAACGACCCGGTATTTTCAACCATTCGCATCCGCACATTGTAGGATCTAGATTAACCCTAGAGGGGGGATGAATAGGGTTATAGCAAATTTTCTCGATTTAAACACAGAAATAAACTGCAGAAATAAATATGCTGAAAAGTAAATCACACACAAAATTTACCCAGCTTCGGCAACCCCTGCCTACTGCTGCATTCACAGATTTCTATTAGAATTAAACGGTATCACGCTTACAACAACTCTACTAGACTCGCAGACCCTTTTGCTCCCGCTCACAAACACTCTACTAGACTCGCACACCCTGCTCCCGCCTATAGAGTTTCGCTCACTCGCAAACACTGCTCCCGCCTATAGAGCTTTGCAAACTCGCACACCCTGCTCACTGAACTAATTCAGAATAGACAATCTGACACTACCTAAACCTAGGTGGTGATTTACTTAAATTCTTTGATTCGTAAAATAAAAACAATAATTAAGAACAATAGAAAATAACCCTAAACTAATTAACAATATTAATAAAAGCCTATAGAAACAAAACCCCCTTTTATTTTTAAGACCGGCCCACTTCCTTATTTCACCCGATCCTCTCTTGTCTCGTTCGTGAGAAATAATGGCGGTTAGGGCTTCGTTCCCTTTTGTTCCAGTTAGGGCTTCGGCTCTTTGTTCCAATTAGGGCTTCGGTTTCTTCTATTGATCTGTGATTTGTTACCCTAGCTCGCTGCTTCTCTGATGGTTGACTTTGATTGTTTGCAGTTGCTCGATCGAGTTCGATGCTTGTGAATTCGGTATGTACTGTCTCTTTTTGCTTTTCTAAATTGATACTTGAACTCGATCAAGATAAATGCCGATGATGATTAAGGTTTTAATAGGATTTGATTTCCTATTTTTGCGTTCGACTGATTGCTTCAAAAATTCTTTCTTTGCCGTTCGATTTCGCTTTGATGCTGAGGATTAATCTGACTTTGTCAATTTCGTATTTCTAGTAACTTGATTCACACGGCTTTGAATTGATTTCGTGATTTGAGATATTTGACTTTGTCAATTTCGTATATTTTCGACTGTTTATTTTGGGTATGTGAATTCACTACTCTGTATTAGCTTCGATCATCACCATTGCTTTTAAAGCTGCATACCACTGCATTTCACTGCACTGTTGAAATTTTGTGTCTGCATTTGTTATTTCTGGAACTCGATTTGCACTTGCTCACTGCTTGATGGTCTTGTGACTATAACTGGACATTTTGAGTTTGTTGCATTTGCTGGCTTGTACTGTCCACTGCCCTGATCTTGTTTGTTCGATCACTTTGCTGTTCGCATTGATGTTGCACTTGGTCTAGTTGTAGTTTGCATATTACCTGCTATTCCACGGTCTATTTGGTGGTATTTGATTCATTTGATACTTCTGTTGGGGCTTGTATAATTTGAGTTGTAGCTTGATGGTTTTGTGATTAACTTTGTACCATTGACTTGATATTCTTAACTGCCTGTATTTTGCATTCATGTACTTGCTGCTATGTTGGTGGCAATCTTGTGTAAGTGCTTCACCATACTTGTTCATGTGTACATCTGACCCTTCCATATGCTCTCTGATAATGTTGAACTTCACTGTTGCTTATGTCCACTGATGCATCCAATCTGCACTTCACTACTATCTGTCTGAACTGTGCACATTGTTGCACTTGCTCATGTTAAATTGCATTGTTCATCTGTTTCTTCGCTTGTGCATACTGTACTTGATACTGTTGCATTGTTTTCTGGTCATTTGCACTTGCAGTTGGTTCATTTGCTTTGGCTTCTCTCTTAGAAGTAGCTTCAGTAGTTTCTGGTTCTTGTGCTACCTGTTCACTTGAATCTGCTTCACCATTGAGCCTCAATGTAGCTGAAGTGGCTTCTGTGCATTTGCTTGATTCACTTAGACCATATATGTGTTTGTTGCAGTCCCTCTTTGCTGTTGCTATCCACATTGAACTGCCTTTGATGCACTTTTGAACTTTGTTGCAACTTGGTCTTGAGTTGTTTGATCTGAACTTGACATTGTATTCACTGGTCAGTGGTGTTCATTGTGATGATTTGGCTTGTAGCACTTATGCAGTCTTCACTGTTGCTGTTTGATGCTGTCTTGATTTTTCTGCTTTCACTTGTGTACATTTTCGAGTTGCACACTGCTGCTTGTACTTGTAGTCTTGGCCAGTTGACTGTTGCTTTGAGTTATTCATTGCTTGGTCTCTGTTGCCTTGAATTTCTGGTTGGAGCTGTGCACACGAGTTGGCGAGGCAATGCACACGTGTATGAATGTACACGTGTGTATTGCAGCCACTTATGATTACCTGTCCCTGTAATATCTATGTGCACGACTTTGTGATGAATTCAAGTGTGAATGATGACGAACAACCCAAATAACTGAGGCAAATGATATTTTCAAAAATCGTATTTCATTTTATATTGCAAAAATATTTCTTTTTCAATTTTACTGCGTTAGTGAATATTTTTGCAGATTACTCAGATGCTGGATTCAAACCGGAATGCAGTTGAAGACAAAATACGAGTGTGAGTGATATGTAGTGAGGTTATCAATGTAAAAATATTTGTGATGTAATCGTGATGTAATCAGAAATGTATATGTATAATGAGAGCATGAATTTGTACTATTCAAGTTTGTAATAAATATTCGTTTGAATAAAATATTCGTTTAAATTCAAAAACTGTGTAACTTGTTCTGTTTGAATTCAAATTCAAATTCTGTGTAATTTATTTTATTCAACAGATATTTATCTAACCAAATACATACTATACAAAAAATTTGTTTGAATAAAATTTCTGTTTGAATTCAAAATCTGTTTAACTTGTTTTGTTTGAATTCAAATTCAAATTCTGTGAAATTTAATTTTATTCAACAAATATTTATTTAAACTATGAAAAACAAAATAGTACATTACCAAATACATTTAAATGAATGTATATATGTTTATTATCATCAAACAAAAATCATATAGCACAAAGCGCATATTCAACAATCTCCCCCTTTTGATGATAACAAACATATATTTAAGATTTTGAATATATTAAATGTATTTGATAATTTCATTTGCTCCCCCTATTTGAATGCTCCCTTTTTATGTGATACTCCCCCTACATATATGGCTCCCCCTACATATATGCATACAAATAAAAATATGTAAATGAGTCTATATGCAAATTGAAAGTTATTTGACCTTCGCTTGATTCTATTTGACAAAATCTTAACTTTTCTCTCCCCCTTTTGTTATCAGCAAAAGAATAATAGTGTTATAAAATAGGGATGAAGTGATAGACATGAATCAAACATTTAACTCAATTAAATATAAATATCAAATTTCAATAAAACTCAAACAAAAATCATAATTACCCTTGTCAAGCGCATATTCCACTTTCAGAAGTGATGGAGATAGAATCATCAAAAATTCATATAGATATGTCTATTTGTGGTATATTTATTTCTGGAAATTTGAATATCTACTAACCATGCATAACCGTTAGGACTTTTAAATGAGATTAGTAGTATTCCAATTTAATTTAAAAAATAAAATCAAGTATCTTCTAACCACGCATGACCGTGAGGACTTTTAAATGGGATTAGAATCAACTTGTCTATTAAATCAATTATTTTTAATATGCGTTCCATACATGCATAACCGTGAGGACTTTTAAATGAGCATGGAAGCACATAATCAAAAATCCAAGTAATTTACCCATGCATAACCGTGAGGACTTTTAAATGAGAGTGAATACTTTGGATTTTTATTTTTAATTGCTGAATATAATAAATTGAAGCACAAATAATTTCCTTCACCGATTTAAAGATATTGAAGAACAAGTGATTTCCTTTGTAAACTACCACAAATTTACATACTAAATATGATCTTGATGAGTGATGTTCGATAGAAAGATGATAGAAATAGAAATGGTCATGGAATTATTACCCAACAAAAAGTTTTTATAACTCTTGTTATGAAATTCTAAAGAAATTTTCTAATTATACTTTCTCGAGTTATAATATATGATAAATATCAATACTCATCTCTTTTTCAATCACTATTCATCTTTTCGATAATCAAAGAGAGTTAGATTAGTCAAAAATTTGTCATTTAAAATCAAATTAAACATTATAAAATCAATTTTTCAAAAATGATTAATCTGTAAATATGGTCAAACATGATTTTCTTGAGGGGAGTTTTATAAGAAAATTTTCTGCTATTTGAAAATTATTTCAAGTGAAAAAATATGCAGATACTTTCTTTGAAAAAAAAACGATGCAGCAAATGAATGTTTCAAAAATTAATCACGTTACACTAATAATTTTTCTATCAACTATATTACCAGTGTAATCCGCATCTGAATTTAAATTTCACTCAATATTCACTTGTTGAATCAAACCATGAGATGTGCACCAAAAATTTCAAAACATCATTCTTTTGAATTTGAATTTAAGCCGTGTTAACACTCAAACAAATATCATGATGTTAATTTCAGAAAACAGAGGATAAACAATTATTTTCATGAGTAATCAACAGTCAATCAACATCATAATTATTTCAAAAACAATTTCTTAAAATCCTTTTTCTCATGAATTTGAAATCGTGCAAATTTACAAGCAGTGATCAAAATGTCAGAACCAATATATCTACATGTAGCATGAGTAACCAGCATTTGACCGAACAAATTTATATAAATTAGTTCAAAAATTGAAAATCTGATTGGTCATCAATTAAGCACAAATTAATGTCATAAATAAGAACAAGTCAAAAATCATATCAATTAAGTCCGAATCAGTCAACCATCATAATTACTCCAAGTAATTCTCTTTAAAGATGGTTAGTCAATATTTTAAAAAAAAATCATAGCATCAAAATCATCATCTTTTGTTCATCTCAATATTGGCTGATTTTAATTTAGAGTATGGTGCAGATAATCACATTTTAAAAACAATTACCTGTTTTACCTTTATGATAATTTTTCGTGATTGCCCATTGTGATTCTGTCACCTTTATACTAGGCTAAGGAACTTTGCTTTGTCGCCCGTTGTGTTTCTGGAACAGCCGAAATCCAGAGAACACTGTTGTTGTTCCTTAGCCTGCCACCACACCTACACGATAAAAGATTTGTGTGACCTATTTGTTTTTATAGGTCCATTGTTGTTAGTGGCAGAATATGAAAAATATGTTTTTGGAGACTCAAAACTGTTTATATATGTTCCTTTTGGCACCCAAATTTGTTTGACTTTCAAAGATTTTATATTTGTGCCTTTTGGAACCCAAATTGATATAGTTTTCACGTGTTTGGGTCTATACCAACAATTATTTCGATTATGTCCAAATTCTCTACAAAACGTGCACATTAAATTGACTTGATTAAATTTTTTGTTCCTATGACTATGATTTTCAACATGATTTCCAATTATTTCAGATCGAGCAACACTTTTACCTTTACCATCATCTTGTGATTTTCCATAACCTAGTCCTTTTCTATTGTTAGCAAAAATTTGATTTCCAAATAACATTTTGAAAGATTTTTCGCCTCTTGAAAAGTTATTCAAAGATTTCTCAAGATTTTGGACTTTGGTTTTTAATGTTGAATTTTCAGTGACAAGTGAGGTGCATCGATTAATAAAATCCTTTCTCCTAGTGTCGATGGTTTCCTTAAGATTCAAGTTTTCATTTTCAAGACTTTCAAAGTTATTCCTCAGTTTTGATAATTCTGAATCTAAAATCTTACATTTTTTACATTCTAGGTTTTGAATATTTTCAAGTTCAGTTTTTAACCTAAAATTTTCACGAGCAAATTCTCTCCTATCAGATTTCGGTTTTTCAATTTTAGATTCAAGAGTATCCACTACCTTAGTAAGATCAGAACACATAAAAACAAGTTCTTTATAAGAAAACTCACCTGCCTCACTAGATTCGTCGGAGGTTGCTTCTGATTCTGATTTTGCCATGCAACACAAGTTAGCCTCCTCTGGGCTGCTATCCGAAGCTTCCTCTCCTTCTTCATCATCCCAAGTCGCTGCAAATACCTTCTTCGCCTTTTTCCTTTCTTTGTTGTTTTTGAGAAGTGGGCATTTTGGTTTGATGTGGCCAGGCTTGTTGCAGTTATAACATGTCAGTTCATTATCGGAATTTTCGGAATCTTTTGACCTATTTCCCTTTGTTTTCTTCTTGCGTGGCTTGAATCTAGACCATCTTCTAAGATTATTGACAGCCATTGCAAGATCTTCAATTGGATCTTCTTCATCGCTTACTTCTTTACTTTTTAAGGCAATCGTCTTCTTCTTTGGTTCGGAGTTGTTGCGTTCTTCCTTTGCTTTTAACTCAAGCTCATATGTCATCAAGTTGCCAATCAACTCCTCCATGCTTAATTTACTCAAATCTTTCGATTCTTGGATTGCCGTGACTTTTGCTTCAAAGTTCATCGGTAAGACTCGTAGTATCTTCCGCACAAGCTCTACCTCAGTGAATACCTTCCCAAGCGCTCTAGCATTGTATACCAAGGTTGAAAAGCGTCCAAACATATCCTTTATGCTCTCGCCTTTGTCCATCACAAAGTTTTCGTATTCATTGCTGAATAGGGCTAGCCGAGACTCCTTGACTTGAGAAGTTCCTTCGTGTGTCACCTCCAAAGTATGCCATATTTCCTGTGCTGTTGTACAATGAGAAATTCTATTAAATTCATTTTTATCAAGAGCACATATCAAAGCATTCATGGCTTTAGCATTTGTCGTTTTCAATTTCTTATCGTTAGCATCCCACCTATCCTTAGGTTTAGGAATCTCAGTACCACCAACAATTATAGTGGGAGGTTTATAGCCCGTTTCAATAATATCCCAAACATCATAATCAACGGAACTAAGATAAATACTCATCCTAACTTTCCAATAAGCATAATCGTTCCCGTTAAACATGGGTGGCCTAGCAATAGATTGCCCCTCAGAAAAAGCATTATTTTGTAGACTCATGACTCTAGAGTTAAATAAAAAATATACCGGGCTCTGATACCACTTGTAGGATCTAGATTAACCCTAGAGGGGGGGTGAATAGGGTTATAGCAAATTTTCTCGATTTAAACACAGAAATAAACTGCAGAAATAAATATGTTGAAAAGTAAATCACACACAAAATTTACCCAGCTTCGGCAACCCCTGCCTACTGCTGCATTCACAGATTTCTATTAGAATTAAACAGTATCACGCTTACAACAACTCTACTAGACTCGCAGACCCTTTTGCTCCCGCTCACAAACACTCTACTAGACTCGCACACCCTGCTCCCGCCTATAGAGTTTCGCTCACTCGCAAACACTGCTCCCGCCTATAGAGCTTTGCAAACTCGCACACCCTGCTCACTGAACTAATTCAGAATAGACAATCTGACACTACCTAAACCTAGGTGGTGATTTACTTAAATTCTTTGATTCGTAAAATAAAAACAATAATTAAGAACAATAGAAAATAACCCTAAACTAATTAACAATATTAATAAAAGCCTATAGAAACAAAACCCCCTTTTATTTTTAAGACCGGCCCACTTCCTTATTTCACCCGATCCTCTCTTGTCTCGTTCGTGAGAAATAATGGCGGTTAGGGCTTCGTTCCCTTTTGTTCCAGTTAGGGCTTCGGCTCTTTGTTCCAATTAGGGCTTCGGTTTCTTCTATTGATCTGTGATTTGTTACCCTAGCTCGCAGCTTCTCTGATGGTTGACTTTGATTGTTTGCAGTTGCTCGATCGAGTTCGATGCTTGTGAATTCGGTATGTACTGTCTCTTTTTGCTTTTCTAAATTGATACTTGAACTCGATCAAGATAAATGCCGATGATGATTAAGGTTTTAATAGGATTTGATTTCCTATTTTTGCGTTCGACTGATTGCTTCAAAAATTCTTGCTTTGCCGTTCGATTTCGCTTTGATGCTGAGGATTAATCTGACTTTGTCAATTTCGTATTTCTAGTAACTTGATTCACACGGCTTTGAATTGATTTCGTGATTTGAGATATTTGACTTTGTCAATTTCGTATATTTTCGACTGTTTATTTTGGGTATGTGAATTCACTACTCTGTATTAGCTTCGATCATCACCATTGCTTTTAAAGCTGCATACCACTGCATTTCACTGCACTGTTGAAATTTTGTGTCTGCATTTGTTATTTCTGGAACTCGATTTGCACTTGCTCACTGCTTGATGGTCTTGTGACTATAACTGGACATTTTGAGTTTGTTGCATTTGCTGGCTTGTACTGTCCACTGCCCTGATCTTGTTTGTTCGATCACTTTGCTGTTCGCATTGATGCTGCACTTGGTCTAGTTGTAGTTTGCATATTACCTGCTATTCCACGGTCTATTTGGTGGTATTTGATTCATTTGATACTTCTGTTGGGGCTTGTATAATTTGAGTTGTAGCTTGATGGTTTTGTGATTAACTTTGTACCATTGACTTGATATTCTTAACTGCCTGTATTTTGCATTCATGTACTTGCTGCTATGTTGGTGGCAATCTTGTGTAAGTGCTTCACCATACTTGTTCATGTGTACATCTGACCCTTCCATATGCTCTCTGATAATGTTGAACTTCACTGTTGCTTATGTCCACTGATGCATCCAATCTGCACTTCACTACTATCTGTCTGAACTATGCACATTGTTGCACTTGCTCATGTTAAATTGCATTGTTCATCTGTTTCTTCGCTTGTGCATACTGTACTTGATACTGTTGCATTGTTTTCTGGTCATTTGCACTTGCAGTTGGTTCATTTGCTTTGGCTTCTCTCTTAGAAGTAGCTTCAGTAGTTTCTGGTTCTTGTGCTACCTGTTCACTTGAATCTGCTTCACCATTGAGCCTCAATGTAGCTGAAGTGGCTTCTGTGCATTTGCTTGATTCACTTAGACCATATATGTGTTTGTTGCAGTCCCTCTTTGCTGTTGCTATCCACATTGAACTGCCTTTGATGCACTTTTGAACTTTGTTGCAACTTGGTCTTGAGTTGTTTGATCTGAACTTGACATTGTATTCACTGGTCAGTGGTGTTCATTGTGATGATTTGGCTTGTAGCACTTATGCAGTCTTCACTGTTGCTGTTTGATGCTGTCTTGATTTTTCTGCTTTCACTTGTGTACATTTTCGAGTTGCACACTGCTGCTTGTACTTGTAGTCTTGGCCAGTTGACTGTTGCTTTGAGTTATTCATTGCTTGGTCTCTGTTGCCTTGAATTTCTGGTTGGAGCTGTGCACACGAGTTGGCGAGGCAATGCACACGTGTATGAATGTACACGTGTGTATTGCAGCCACTTATGATTACCTGTCCCTGTAATATCTATGTGCACGACTTTGTGATGAATTCAAGTGTGAATGATGACGAACAACCCAAATAACTGAGGCAAACGATATTTTCAAAAATCGTATTTCATTTTATATTGCAAAAATATTTCTTTTTCAATTTTACTGCGTTAGTGAATATTTTTGCAGATTACTCAGATGCTGGATTCAAACCGGAATGCAGTTGAAGACAAAATACGAGTGTGAGTGATATGTAGTGAGGTTATCAATGTAAAAATATTTGTGATGTAATCGTGATGTAATCAGAAATGTATATGTATAATGAGAGCATGAATTTGTACTATTCAAGTTTGTAATAAATATTCGTTTGAATAAAATATTCGTTTAAATTCAAAAACTGTGTAACTTGTTCTGTTTGAATTCAAATTCAAATTCTGTGTAATTTATTTTATTCAACAGATATTTATCTAACCAAATACATACTATACAAAAAATTTGTTTGAATAAAATTTCTGTTTGAATTCAAAATCTGTTTAACTTGTTTTGTTTGAATTCAAATTCAAATTCTGTGAAATTTAATTTTATTCAACAAATATTTATTTAAACTATGAAAAACAAAATAGTACATTACCAAATACATTTAAATGAATGTATATATGTTTATTATCATCAAACAAAAATCATATAGCGCAAAGCGCATATTCAACACACATGTCGGACTTGAATTGTTCAAAATACCGCGTTGTAAATAAATTTGGCAAATCTCAGAATATACAGTAAATCAATAATCACAGAATCACAGACACAGAAATCAGAATACTCACTGCGGAATTTGAGATAACTTAGTGGTTCATGAACCCACTATAACAAAGTCTCAAAATAAGTACAAATTTACATAGTCTAAAAACCAAAAAAGTTTTAAATAACCACAGAAAATCCCAAATCCATTTGCCTCGAATTACATATGCTAAGATAAAAGACTAAATGGAAAATAGACAGCAGCTCGATAAGATGATCTCCAACAGTCCTAGCTCCGAGAAATGAAGTCCGAACTGATACTCAGGCTGACCCGAGTGTAAGAAATAAACACAAGCACTCGAGTCAGGACATACATACTTATACAGTGTAAGCTAATTCAAGTGAACTGTAATATAAGGCAAGTAACTCAAAGTATGCTTGGGACCGCCCATCCTCTAAGGATCCGTTAAACTATTTACTATGTATTAATATTTCGCTATTATAATAGTGTCTATTGGTAAAATAGACTTACTTTTAAATAGCGTTAAGGCTTTACATTTTCCACCTTAACACATAATAGTGCCAATAGTCTATACAGTACCGCAATACCTCCAGATCGGGAGGCTACCAGAGGATACTCCATAGGTACGACACAAATCAAACTCGTACAAGACGCGCTAGGGTAGGTGACATGGCACAACTAGGCAATGCCAGGGTATATATACCAATTGCGCTTCCGGACCGGTGGTAACGCGTAGCTGCTACTACCGCCCACCTCGAACAACACTCCCAAAATCAAAGGTGCGCACCAAAATATCACGAAGTAATAGAATGGCATACGAAGAAGTGTGTCCGATCAAAGGTGCTACCTCATTAGTCCGTCGATCGCTCCTGTTTTAGCCACCTTATGCCAACTCATGGGAGTCGGGTCCACGTACATACCTCAATAGAACGTCGCCGCCATCCTACTTCTTTCTGGAATCTCCATCGCGTACATGGAGGTCAAAGTGGGTTTCGGTATCGGTAGAGAATATGCCTATATCCGATCCCGGTCTCTTTAACAACCAACGTTATTATTACCCGTGGTTATAAAATTCCAAAATAGTTTATATTTAAATCAAAATACTTCATTTTAAACTATTTACAAGTGAAGTTATTATTCTTACAAAATCCAATATAAATCCCAAAGGTTTAGCCTTAGTTCAATTGCATCAACTACAGCACTTGCAAAGTGCAGTAATATCCTTTACAACAGATTTAAATAAATTAAATTTCAGACTTCAATATACTTTCAGCAATCATTAAACCTTAAGTTAAACCAATTTAACTTATAAAATCATATTTTCCACTTTGAAATGGTTATTTAAATTACTCAACAATTTATGATTTTTATAAATTAAGTTTTGCAAATAAATATCAAACTTCTCTATGCTTTACTTATTAAAATCAAGTGCACAATTTTCTATAAAATTTTACTTAACAATTAAGTTTAATTATCACTTCAAAAATAAACTTAATTTCCAATTTATTTATTAACTTTCCTTTATTCTAATCCCAACTTCACATTTCTAAATTAAGTTATACTTCAACTACCATTTTTTTAGTATTCACTTATCTTACCATTTAATTCATAGGAACCTTAACCCTTTATCTATTCACTTTATATTCAAATATATACCAATTTATCATATTTATTTCCTAACTTGAATTCCATTTTATTTTACAAAATCAAAGTTTACAAAATAAATTTTATGCTTCAAATTCTAATTTAACCATTCATTTATTTACACATTAAACTTGTATAAAATCACTATACTTATAAAAATCATTTTTAATCCAATTTTAAACAAAATATTATAATATACTAATTTAAAATATTTGTAGTACCATCAAATCAGTGCCTGTTTGGATAAGATTATCGAACATTCCACTCTACGCGTGGTCTCATCTTGGTATTAATTGGCTTGCAACGAGAATTGGTAAGCTCCTCTGTCTTGATTCGTCCACTGTTAGGATGGAGAGAATAGGTTATGCAAAGTGTCTGGTTGCTGTCACGCCTAACCAAGTTTTGGTTGATGAGTTTCCTGTTAAGTTACTGGATGGTTCCATTCAAATGGTAAGGGTCGACTACCTATGGAAGCCTGAAATATGCCACCAATGCAAGGAATTTGGTCACACGAAAGACATTTTTTTAACAACGGGTGGGGAGAAGGAAAAGGATAAAGTAGAGGAGGTGGTCAAAAAGAATAATCATGTAGTGGTATTGAATGAGCAGAAGGAAGGAAAGCAAGCAAGTAAAAGCATTCAAACGTGGCGGAGAGTTGTTAATAAGAAAGCTAAGAAGGAATTGGACATAATTTAAAAGAGCAAGTATCATTTGGAAAAAACAATATAAATCATCGTGCTGATGCCTTGAATGATTTGCAGCAGCAAAAAGAAGTCAGTAAATCTGGTGGAACAAATGGAAATGGAAAGCTTCTGGTTTATGGTGATACTGTCAATGACCATAGCACTACAACAGTTCGTAACTGTTTTGATGTGTTGAATGGTTTACAAAACGAGGAAGAAGAGGGTGCAGCAGTAAATGCTTGTGGTGACCAAACTGAAGTGCATGTCAGTAGTTTACTTGGTTGTGATGACCATGGCACAGCAACATTTCATAACAGTTTTGATGAGTTGAATATTTTACAAATCAAGGAAGTTGATGGAGCTGCAGATAATGCTTGTGGTGACCAAACTGATGAGCATGTTAGTAGTGTACTTGGGTGTGATGCTAATACTCTGAATCAAAATCAACATGGAGGTATTCTCCACGTGCATGACACTGTTACACTTAATTGTGCATATAAACCCAACACTGATCCAATGGCAAAACAGCAACTTGGCAAGTGCTACAGCAAACTCAATTCAGTTACTTCTCTTCCTTCAGAAGGAAATGTGCAAGTCATGTTACTTGCATCTGATGATGGAGTGCAAGGTAACCTGAAACATGGGGATGAGTGTGACGTTGTGCATGTCCCTGTGACATCACTACATACATATGATACCATGATACCTCAACAATCTGAAAACACTCCCTCAAATCTTTTTTCTTAAACTTCAAAGCATCCCATAGCCATCACGTTCCAGAACAATCAGGAAGAATCTTTCTGCATCTCAATGCAATCCCAAATTTTTGATTTGGTTATGAAATCATTTTCTATCCCAGTTGCCTCCCCTTTCAACCCAGCCCCTCCTCCCCCTTCCAACTCAAATTCAAACCAACCGTATATTTTTCAGGGATCAATTCCAGGTTGGAAATCACCCCCACTTGATCAAACATTGAACCCGAGCCTAAAATCAACTCTTGACAAAGGCAAAAGGGCTAAGAAAAATAGGATACAAATTCCCAGTATTAATAGAGTAAATTCTCCTATTACTAGGAGCATGAAAGAAGGCGATCATCAGTCATTAGTTTAGTAATGTCACACAATATTGGAGCTTGGAACATAAGAGGAACCTATAACTTCCTCAAACTTGAGCAAGTTAAGCAATTAATCTCCGATCACCAACTATCTATTTTTGCTATTCTCGAAACCAAATTGAATCTGTCCTTAACAATTTATGCTGCTAATTTCATCAATCCATCTTGGATTCTGTCACATAACCTACCTGAAGCTAACTATGCCCGTATTTTAGTGATACATAACCCTGTCCTCCTTTCCCTAGAGCTAATTCTTTCCACTCCTCAGTTAATGCATTATCATGCTAAATACAACAATCCTACCTCTTCTTTCTACATCACCTTCATTTTTGCTCACAACTCCCCCTCCTCTAGGCTTTCTGTTCTTCAGCTTCTTCCAGCTTTAAGGCAAGAAACACATCCATGGGTTGTACTCGGTGACTTTAACTGTTGTCTCTCCTTATCTGATAAGCAAGGTGGCCTCTCTCTGATGCCAAATGACATCCTTCCTCTCAACACTGCTGTATTTGATTCGAATCTTATTCCTATCAGTAGAAATGGTGCTTTATACTCCTGGAACAATAGGTCGAGGAGTGGTACTCGTATATTCTCCAACATTGATCACTCCTTCTCCAATTTCAAAGCTCTTTCTTCATGGCCAAACCTCTCCACTCATCTACCCCAACCAATCCTATCTGACCATTCTCCTCTTATCCTCACCACTGGCAAGAGGCCAATTGGAGGCAAAAGGGGGTTTAAATTCTATAATGCTTGGGTCAAAGATCCTGAGTATAATAATATAATTAAAAATGTTTGGTCTTATAACTACTATGGAAATCCAATGTATGTTTTTTGCAGGAAACTCAAAGCAATTAAGGAGAACTTAAGGGTGTGGTCTAAAGCGAAGTTTGGCAACGGCAACCTACTAACAACCAAAATAAAGGAGCAACTTAAGGAAGCCCAGGAACATATGATGGCTCAACCTGAAGATGCTGACAAGGCTGAAAGGGAAGCTGTTCTATACAATGAACTCAATCAAGCTCTTGCCTTTGAAAGCGAGATGAGGAAGCAACAACTAAGGATCAAGAAGGCCGCTGATGGCGATAAGAACAATAAATTCTTTCATGCCTCCCTGAAGGTCAAGCACACAGCTAGCAACATCTCCTCCATCATTGATGAAGCAGGTATTCTGAACACAACCCCTGAATCTGTTGATAAGGCCTTTCTCCTATATTACACTGGTCTCTTTGGTAATTTGAGCAACATTGAGCCAGAGCTGGATCTTTTGTCCTCGATTGCCCTACCCAATATAACTTTGGATGAAGCTAATGGTCTGGTTGCCAAAGTAACTGATATCGAAATTAAGAATGCACTATTTGCAATGAATAAGAACTCCTCTAGTGGCCCCGATGGTTTCAATGTCGTTTTTTATACATCTAGCTGGGATATAGTAGGTAGTCAATTCTCCTTAGCAGTGCACAATTTCTTTAACAAGTTTAAAATGCTAAAATCTGCGAATGCTACTAATTTGGTGCTCATCCCCAAGTGTAAGCAAGCCTCTTCTGTCACCTCCTTCAGGCCAATCTCTTGCTGTAATGTGGTCTACAAGTGCATTGCAAAGATCATTGCTTCTAGGCTTGTCACTGTACTTCAAAGAATCATTTCCAACAATCAAGTGGCATTCTTGCCAAATAGAAATATACTAGATAACATAATGCTAGCACATGAGCTCCTACTTGGTTACAATCGCGTGAATAGTTCGCCGCGTGCCATGCTTAAGCTGGATCTTATGAAAGCCTATGACTCGATTCAATGGAAGTCAATAGTTAGGATAATGTCTCTGATGGGCTTCCCCAAAGTCTTCGTTGCTTGGGTTTACGAGTGTATTTCTACACCAACATTCTCTCTGATAATCAATGGTTCTAGCACAAGTAACTTTGTCTCTAGGCAGGGAATAAGGCAGGGAGATCCCCTCTCTTCCTATCTCTTTATCATGGTTATGGAGGTATTCACCTGTATGTTAAGGCCTCTGTATCTTAATAAACAAATACACTGCCACCCAAAATGTAAGGAACTTCAAATTACATCCCTCCTCTTCGCGGATGACATCATGATCTTCACAAAGCCTAACCTGCAATCTATTGAGTGCATTAAGAGTGTTCTTCGCCTTTTTTACAGGATTACTGGTCTCAAGCTTAACTACGCCAAGTCAAGCATTTTATTCTCAGGCATATCTAGCCTTCAGGAAACCAACCTCACGGCCGTGGCTGGTATGCGGTCCATGGCATCTGATATGTCTTACCTGGGGTTGCCGCTGTGCTCCTCTCGTGTCACTCATGCTAACTGCCTGCCATTGTATGAAAAAATAACTGGTACCATGGATTGCTGGGCTAACAATTACTTGACTCAAGCGGGTAGGTTGGTTCTTATTCAATCAGTGAGCTTCTCTGTCATGGTTTATTGGGCTAGGGTTTACATTCTTCCAACAAGGCTTTTGAAAATGATAAGACGTGCGATGTTAAGATTTTTTTGGTTTGGCACTATTCACACGAGGAAATTACTGCCTTGTTCGTACTCCTCCATCGAGAAGCCGAAGTGCAAAGGTGGGTTGGGGTTGCTTAATATTGAGAGTTGGAACAAGGCCGCATTCAGTCAACACTTCAATGCGTTGTTCAACAAGCATGACTCTTTATGGGTGAAATGGACCATCAGGTACAATATTGGGACCAATAACTTTTGGAGTATGGAGATACCCAATTCATGCAGTTGGATTTGGAGGAGTATCTTAAAGCTCAGACACATTTTCTTACCACTTTTTCGTATTAAACTGTCTGCTGCGAGTCAATGTAAGTTTTGGTCAGTGCCTTGGATTGGTAATGGAGTCGTGCTTGATCATCTCTTCTCATTTCAGCAAAAGCAGCAATCTGGAATTGGTTTTAATGCACTAGCTATGGATCATGTGGTTGATGGTAAGCTTGTTGTTCCTTTCACTAGCAATCAACATGTCAGAGCATATTGGAAGCTTCATGAACCATGTACTTTTGACCACCCTGAACATGACACTGTACCGTGGTCTGATCGTGCACATTCTGTTGGTGGTGTGTACAATGACTTGCGGGGTATTGACGCATTGCCTGATTCCAAGTGCAATCAGGTCACTTGGTCTCCTGTCTCATCTGCTAGTGATAATCTTGTATTCTGGAAGGTTATTAGCAATGCCCTGATGACAAAAGATAAACTGGTTCGATTATGTATGCCAGTTCTTCCAACTTGTGTGTTGTGTGATCAACAATGTGAAAGTGTCGAACACTTATTCTTCGGCTGTTCATATGTGCTTCACTTATGGAACAGGCTGCTTTGTTGTGTGCAAGGGTTGTTGCCTACTAATAGCAACATGAACCATTGGTTGCTGATTGAGCATGCGACTGGATGGAAGGAAGACTGTAGATTATATTTTTCTTCTTGCTAAAAAAGATTCTTAAAGCTATATGGTCTGAAAGAAATCAGAGGGTATTTGAAAGCAAGCGCAGAAGTAGGGAAATGGTGTGGGCAATGTTGAAGATTGAAATAGTTAAGGGGATGCATGACAGTAAGCACTCTTTTCACATCAATCAGTTTGATCCCTGGATTCCGTAGTTTTCCTTCTTTCTTTCTTTTTTGGTTTTTTCTCTCAGTCATGTTTGTTTCCCACTGTTGTTGTGTTTTTGCTCTTTTTTCCTTGTCATTTAGTTCTCCTCCCTGTACGTCCGTTTCATTAATAAACCTGGTAGGGGCCCAGTTTAACCCTGCTTAACTTGCAAAAAAAATATTTAATATTTTCAGAAAATATATAATAGTAACCACGGGTCTGTATGATATTTACTAACCTAGGTCAAGTGATATGGATAATATGTCATTTTAATCCGTAATTTACAAAGAAAATCCGGGTTCAATCATTTCAAACCCGCAATCCCAAGTAATTAAATAAATAGAAAAATTAAATTAATATCGTTAAAGCCTATCATTTCAGCCCATAACGATTCTATTCTACAGAGAACTTGCAGTGATAAACAGTAAATAAATAAATAGTAAAACAGCATAAATATAACAGTGTATAATATAACTGATGATGTGTCAATTTAATAACAGGGTTCTTACTATCATAAAATTTAATCATTCTACATTTCCACTTGTTATTAATTTACAGATCTATAAGTATGTTTGTCGGGTGAGAATACTCACCTCTACGACGCTGAAAATTAGATTCCAAAAACGATATCCACACTGGAAAAACGTACAGAAGGCACGATCAAATTTTAGCGGAGGCGACGATCAGATTCAAATCTTTAAACAAAACGAATAAAACTAATTACGCGAATTCAATTACGATCATATCAAATTTAATAAAGCAAAACTGAAAAGCTAGATTGAATAAAATGATATGATTAACCAATAACTCGGTCTCTTCACCACACGATTTAATCCACACCTCAAGTCTCGGCTATTTACTATATTCAAGGCTAGAGAAGCACGTACGCAGAGGGATGCTGAGGTATATAGGCTGAGATTTAATTATGCACCGGTGGCGCATGCATTAATATAAAAAAAATTATTTATAGTCTGAAACACACAAGCAGCGGGAGATTGGCAAATTTTAGGTTGGGGTTAAAACTCAAAGGTGGTGGAGGGCCGAGTACTTGGTGTAGCAAAACAATGGACAAAAGAAACACAAGAAAAAGAAAAGGAAAGAAAATAATAAAAGAAGGAAGAAAATTTTTGCAGCCATCACCTGAAGCAGAGAGTTCACGCAAGAAAGAAGAAGACTAAAACCAAAATGAGATGTAAAGGAAATTTGGTATGTGGGTTTTGTATTTATTTGGGAAACCTTAGGTTGATAAAGTGGGAAGGCATAAATCATGGCATGCAAATTTTAAGA
Organism: Allium cepa; assembly: GCA_030765085.1. Lineage (NCBI taxonomy): Eukaryota > Viridiplantae > Streptophyta > Magnoliopsida > Asparagales > Amaryllidaceae > Allium > Allium cepa. Next base: position 613,973,985 of record CM060934.1, read on the forward strand.
CAAGGAAGAATGGAATTTTGTGAACGTGTTTTATAATTAAAAAGAAGTAATTGCGTTGATAAATTTTAAAACATAAGAAATATTGATAAAGTGGGAAGGCGTAAATCAAGGAGGCAAGAAGATTGAAACGAAAAAAGAGATGCAATAGAATTTTATACGTGGGTTTTGAATTTATTAGTGAAGTTGCGTGATTCAAGAGAAAAGAAACGGCAAGAAATATTAGATTTGAACGTTATAGTCGTTTAAAGATTTTATACCAATTTAAAACAATTGAAGCAAGGAAAAGTGGAAGATTTTATTCCTATTATACACAGGAGGTAAATGGAATTTTTGAACGTGTTTATATTTAGAAGAAGAACTTGCGTTGATTTGAGGGAAAAGAAACGGAAAGAAATATTTGATTTGGACGTTAATAAAATAGATGGATTTGGTTCCTATTAAAACAGAAGGAGAAAAGGAAAGTGTAGAAAGTTTGTACGTGAATGACAGTGCAAGTAGTAAATTTGAACGGCTATAGTTAATTTCTTCCCCCTTTTGAAATGCACATCTACTGATAAATTTATTTATTTACAACTAAGGTAAGAATTTAATAATGCGTACTATAGATGCAATAAATACAACGAAACGTACGCCCAATATTTAACAAAAGTAACGTATTAAAAATTTATACATTTCTTATTTATTCAGTACATATGCTAAAAATAAATCAGAAAAATAACGTACCTTTTAGCATCCAACAAATCAACAATAACGGATATAAACGTAAAAAAATTAAAACGTGAAATTTATATAGCTTATTTATACACTATTTATTACTTAGTTCAAAATTTGATTTGCTTACATTTGTTTGATTTATTTATCATTTAACTAAGAAACTGATGTATATACGTATAAAGGAACGAAAAATTTTATTCCCCTTTTACACAATATTTATTCCCTAATTTAAAAAGCATATAACCATAATAAATAAAATAATCGCGAAATCAATATTGTACATATATATACTTTATATGAAAGATTTAAACTTAGAACTTAGAATTTAAAATTTCAATTAGAGTTAAACTTAAACCAAAATCAAAATTACAGAAATTGCGTATATTTATTAAAATTTTGGGCAATGATTTCAAGAAAAAAAATGGAAAAGCATTAAAGAAATAGTTTATTAAATTGAACGAGGCTTAAAAATTTACACACAATACCACTATCTTCGAAAGTTTCTACCACGCCTTAAAACAAACAAAAATCAGTGAATAAAATATAAAAAACCTGAAATAAAGTGAAAAAGAAAATAAATAATTATATTTTAGGAAAATAGAAAGATAAATAAAGAAAATAGCTTAATTTATTGAAATTAGCTTAAGAAAATTGCAAACACAATTCACTTAACTTTGGGAAATTACAACTCTTCTTAAAAATGGTTTAAAATAAATCTTTGAGAAGCAAAATAAAGTGAGAATGAGAATCAAATAAGTTCTTAAGAAAAAATATTAAAAAAAATAAAGAATTTATTAAATTAATTGAAGTTGGAAATTATAAATTGAAAACAAAATACAACTGACACTGGAAAATGTCAATTACACTTTTAAAAATGTTTTAAAACCAAAATATATACAAAACAAGTTATTTTACCCCTGAAAACATAAATTAGAACATTACATGACCAAATAAAATATTATTTATATAATTTAAAGTAAACAATTTTGTTAAATACAGCAAATTTACACACACTAGTTAAAAAGGCATAACTTTCACATTATAAATCAGATTTCAATGAAAAGCAGTATTCTTAAAATTTTATTTACTTTCAAAACAAAAGATAAAATTCAAATTTTCAAACTTTTAAATTTTTAAATTTAGAAGTCAAAGTTTGACCATATTGACAAAATTTACATTTCTGGAAAATATTTTATTAATTCAAGTGTGGAATTCTAATCCACACCAAAATTTATATTTTAAATAACAAAATTATCTAAATTAAATAAATAAAACATTTACTAAAATTTTTGGGTTGGTACATAGATGGTTTGGATGGCAAACAAAGTGAGAGTAAATGCTAAGAAACAGAAAAGGCATAAGTTTGGGAGAAAGAAACGTATATATGTTTTATTCTTCAATGCAAATGAAAATGAGGAGTTTTGAAATGAGAAATAAATCTTCTTGTACATGATTTGCAAATGAGAAATACACGGCTAGGAAAAGAGTTTGTACGGCTAAAGCAAGAAATAAAGAGGCCATGTAGAATAAAGGCAAGAAATCAAGCAATGACCTGATGAATTTAATTAATTTCTTTCCTTTGTATTAACAGTTGTTCTTAATTATATTTAATTTGTTAAATGTGTACATTTATTATGATTGAATCCACAAATAAATTCATTTAGATAAGTTTCATTCTTTTATATTACCTTATGAATAAAATATACATTTCCACTTTAACATTCCTTCCTTAATTTATTACAAAGTTTATTTTTCTTCATATTAAATTACCAAAATTTTATCAATTTAACAATTTTAATTATTAAAAATTTATGGGTCGTTACAAAATGTTTTAAAATCATATTGTTTTTGAAATTTAAATTTAAATCTAGTTTAGAGCTTTATATGAACTTACTTTATATATAATAATCATTTCTTAACAATTAGTTATGAAGTTTTAAAAGTTGTTTAAATTAAATTTTGTTAAATTAAGATTAAAGTGATTTTAAGCTTAAATTTTAAAATGGAGGTTTAGGATTTTTTTTATAAAGGCAAGTTTGAAATCCAAATTGAAGTTGGTTTTTCATAACTTCTACTTGATAATGTTTTAAAATATTTTAAGGAAGATAAGTTTGTTAACTTTATTATTTTATTTCAAATCATAATTAATGATTAAATTAAACAATGTTAATTATGAAGATAAATTGGTTTAAAATGTTAATGTTAATAAAGGTATTTATAAGATAATGTTTTATCTTAAGATAATGAAGGTTTAATGTCTTGAGATTGATTAAGAAATTAAGTATAATTGATTAATTTGATTAATTAATTATAAAATAATTAATTAGATAATTAATTTAGAGTAATTAATTGGTTTAATAAATAAATAATTAGGGATTATAAATTAATTAATTATAATTAAGGATTATTAATTAAAGGTTGTTAATTAATGATCAGAGATTAATTAATTAAGTAATTGAGTAATTAAGAATGAATTAATCAAGTAATTAAGATTTGATTAATTTTGTAATTAGAGAGTTGTTAATTAAGTAATTAGAGTTTACTTAATTAATAATTAAGAAGTACTTAATGTGTAATTAAGTTTTATCAATTAATAATTAGGTTTTATTAATTAATACTTAAGAAATGATTAATCAATGGGTAATTAAGGATTAATCAAAGGTAATTAAAGATTATCAAAGTTAATTAAGGATTAATCAAAGGTAATTAATGATTAATCAAATGTTAAGGGTTATTTAATTAAGGATAATTAACCAATGGGATAATTGCTTGATGGAAAGTAATTAAAGAATAATTACTTAGTGGAAGTAATTAAGTGTTAATTATTCAGTGTAATTAATTAAAGGATTTATTTATTAATTAAGAGGTAAATTAATTAATGTAAGTAATTAAGAATAATTAATTATTGAATGTGATTAATCAAGGTTGATTAATGAATGTGGTAAATTAATTAAATGCTAATTATTGAATGTAATTTGAAAGGATAATTAAGGGATGATTAATTAATGGATTGTAATTAATTATTGTTAAGTAGGCAAGATTAAAAGTAATTAAAGAAATTAATTTGATTTAATTAGAAATGGGTGAATAATTAATCTTGCTTATGAATAATTGGTTGATATTTCTGATACGAAATGTGTGATATAATATGTTTATCTTGAACAGTGATTATATGGCTATCTATCGATGATGAATTGCTGTGTGAAAAGTGGCATCTTGTGATTAAAGGTGGAATTGTGTTTCACTTGAATAACGTAGGTTAAGATGGTATTGAATTCGAAGAGACCGGAGTCGGGTATTAGTAAATACCCGAAACCACTTCGATTTGTCATCTATAATAATTCTGTACAGATTTGATACGTGAAATCAATAGGCTGGAATGGAATAATTTAAGTGAATTGGACCACTTAATCTAAGTTTTGGTACTTAGAAATTGATGTGTGTAATAAGTGTTATTTATACCAAACTTGTGAATTTGTAAAATTTATACGAGTTACCCTACCAAGCTTTATGCTGTTGTATTCCATATTAGTTGGGTTTACTCACGTTGGTTTCCAGCCTGACCTGGGTGTTACTTTGATGTAATGCTCGGGTCAGACCGAGTATTACAGATTTTCAAGTAAGGACGTTCTGAAGCTCAAGAGGCGAGCTGGATGGCAGAAACGTATGGAGTGTATTCCACTGTGATATATTGTAGTATATCTGGGACAAGTTATTTTAATTGTCCTACGTTGTGTAAATGTTGTAACTCTGACGTATTAAAATGTAATTGACTGATTTGGCTTTCTTTGTGTAAATAATATTATTTGATATTATATTTTATCCGCTGCGGTTGTGAGATGTTGGTGTTTCTGTTTCTTCTTTTCTTCTATCTCTTTTCTTCTTTCCTAACTATCTGGAGTTTTTGGGATCAAAAATTCCGGGTCGTTACATTATATAATTAAATTCTACACCCTAGACATTATTATAATATCACTATGTTTTCTTATGAAATGATTTAGTTATTGCAACGTAAAAAGCCATCCGTTTTTATTTGCGGCATGGTCTTATGAGATACTTTTATTTTTGAAAGGTTTTATAATATTAAATAATCCAGATAACTTGAGTTTCTCACGTGGGTTTACTAGACCGATCCAGGTGTTATTTTCTTATAATACTTGGATCTGTTAAGCTTATGTTTCCAAATTCCATTGATGTTCATTAGAGCTCATGGAGAGAAACAGGATAATTGCTTACCGCAATATTCTTATTTTCGCTACATTTCTTTGTTTATTTTTATCATCAATTTTAAGGACAAGCTGTTACAAATGTCCAAGCCGATGATAAGTTAGTTTGCTCTGATTATTGTATCCATTCAGTATTTTTTTAAAGATCTTTTTTAGATACTATATATTATCATTTAACATGTGAGATTCTATTATTTTTGTTCTCCTCTTCTTGTTCGTTTTCTTCCTGTTTTTCTTCTACCCCAATGTTCTGTCTTTCCATCACTTGGGTGCTCGTTGCATGAATACTTTGGATGTATTAGTGTCGACATTCGGGGTCGAAAAGGCATTGGTTACAGTGCTTGCTGTAGAAATCTTTGAACTCGATGTTTTCAAATTGTTATCGAAATTAATCATTTGTGGAAAAAATGACAGAAGGTGTTTCTAAATACAAAGCTTCTTACTTTCTTTATGATTATGGTTAATGGCTCTACCTCCGCCCATTTAGCGAAGTAATCTACTGCGATGATGGCGTATTTCGCACCACCCTTCGATATTGCCAACACACCAATAATATCGATTCCCCAAACTGCAAAGGCCATGGACTGACGATTTGAGTAATCTCTGTTGGTGAGGCTCTTGGAATCTTAGCGATCTCTACCACTTATCACACTATATGGTGTAATCAGCCCTATTTCGGTTAACAGTTGGGAAAAAATACCTGTAATGAAGGATCTTCTTCACTAGGGTTTTTGCCTAGTATGGTTACCACAGGCCCCTCCATGAACTTCCTTCAAGACTCGGTTACCCTTATCGTCGACGACACACTAAAGCATAGGGACTAAGAATTCTTCCTGTAAGTACTCCTTGCATGATGAATCTTGCAGCTTTACAAAGGAATTAACGCCATCGGTTCTTTCTGTATTGAAGGATTCCTCTTTGTAAATAGTTCTCAATTGGAATCATCCATGACTCCCTCTCAGGTTTAGCCTTCAAGATCCAATCGACATCCATCTGCTTAATGCTCGAGTTGACAATACTTCCACCGAAACCAGGCCCATGAGTCGTGCTCTCCAAAACTAGCCAACTTAGCCAATGAGTCGTATTTTACATTCTCTTCTCTAGGAATATGCTTTATGTGTAATATTCAATATCACGAAGCATCTCAAGGGCTCATTTTAGATAAGGACTTAGCCTTACGCCTTTCGCCTGATACTCTTTTTGCACTTGACACACAATCAACTGGGAATCATAGAAGATATACAAAGTCTTAATGCCTAGCTCTTTGGCAATCTTAAGTCTTATAATCAAGGCTTCATATTCTGCCTCATTGTTTGTTGAGGGAAAATCAAGTTTCAAGGCATTACAAATCGGATGTTCTTTAGGAGTCACCAAAACAACTCTAGTACCAGAACATCATTCATTAGATGCACCATCCATGTACATCTTCTACTTGGCATTTTGCTCCACGCTGCTCTCTAAAGTATTGTTTTGTGTAGTGTATTCAGCAATGAAATCCACCAAAGCTAGACCCTGGATTGCTCTTCGAGAGTGATAAATTATATCGTACCGGCTCAATTCAATGTTCTATTTCAATAGCCTTTCGGAAGTCTCAGATCATTAGAATACCTTTAAGGGCTGGTCGGTCAGACATTGAAAGAATGAACCTAAAAGTAGGGGCAGAGCTTCCTTGAAGCGATCAGTAATAAGTATGCAAGCTTCTCCAACTTTAGATAGTTTCTTTCTACTCCTGTCAGCTGCTTGTTGATGTAGTAAACTGGTCGTTGGATTTGGGACTCCTCTCGTATGATTGTGGCGCTCAAAGTGTGCACTAACACTGCTAGATAAATAAACAAATCCTCATCATCCACCGGCATCGATAGAACAAGGGGTCGCTCCAAGTGATCCACCTGAGTCTAGAATGCGTTTATGCATTCTTGCGTCCAAGCGAAATTTCTCTTCCTTTTCTTGATCACATCGAAGAAAGTGATGCATTTGTCAGTGGCTCTGAAGATGAATCGACTCAGGACGCCAGCCTTCCCATTTAAGCTTTGAACGTCTTTGATTGTCGCCCTAGCTTAGATGTTCCTTAGTGCTTTAATCTTCTCCAGATTAGCTTCCATCTCACATGAGTTCATGACAATGCCTAAGGATTTCCACGACCCGACACTGAATGAGCATTTCAAAGGGTTAAGCTTTATCCCGTACTTTCAGAGAACATTGAACATCTCTGCCATATCAACAATGTGGTTTCCTGATCGTCATGACTTCATAAGCATATCACCACATAAACTTCCATCGAGTCCCGATCTGATCTTTTAAACATCTTGTTGACCAACATCTAGTAAGTCGCTCCGGCATTCTTTAGTCCAAAAGGCATGAAAAGGCAGTAACAAAGTCCTAGATCGGTTATGAAGCTGGTGTGTTCCTAGTCTAAAACATGCACCAGAATCTGGTTGCATCCAAAGTAGACGTCCATGAATGAGAGAAATTCATGTTCGATGGTCGAGTCCACTGGCTGATCAATCCTTTGGAGTGGGGAGCCATCTTTTGGGTATGCCTTATGCAGGTCAGAATAGTCGACACATGTCCTTCAATTTTCATTCGACTTTTTCACCCAAACTGGATTTGAAACCCACTTTGGGTACAGGGCGTCATGGATGAAGCCATTATCTTTTAACTTCTCCACTTCTTCTTTCGGTGCAGCAGATCTCTCCGGACCTAAGCTTCACCATTTCCGTTTCACAAGAATGAATTTTGATTTTATGTTCAATACATGGCTTGTTATCCCCGATGATATTCCATACATATCTGAGTGAGTCCAGGCGGACATATCCAGATTTGCTCAGAGAAAACCAACTAATTCTTTCATCACCCTCATGCCAAGCTACGATCCAATCTATAGGACCCGCGTAAGATCATCCTGGCTGACCGGGATGTTAATCGTTAGCTGGGCTGGTGCAGCCCTTCCATCCTCTGGGTCTTTCCTCAGATCTAGATCCTTATGGAACCAACTGTGTTGCTCGAGACGGGGCTAGGGCGGTGGTTGCTATGCGTCCAGAGCCTTGACGTAGAGAGTTCCCTCTATATCTTTTCCTTTCTCTCTTCACCTAGCCTCTTTCAGTACAGTGACATAACATTCGCAGCCAAGCCATTGATCTCCTTGAACAGTCTCCACACAGTTCTAGGTCGAGAATTTCATCGTTAAGCACCAAAAAGTGATAGCTGCTCTAAATTAGCAAGGGCTGATCGGCCCAAAAAGGCATTGCAAGCTGAGTAAATATCCAATACAACAATAGGCATGACATGCACTCTCTTGCGATCGTCCTCTCCAAGTACCATCGGTAGATCCATGCATCCTACTGGCTCAGTAGCCATCTCATTAAATCCCTAGATCGGAGATTTGCATAGGCTTTTTGAACAGAATGTTGATTAAACTCTTACGGCCAACCAAAACTTTCCTCACAATAGCAGGGCGAATCATGGCCGAAATAACAAGTAAATCCATAATCGGGGCCATTACCGTGTCTGCATCTCTATTATGAAAGACAATATCATATGTCACACTCCTGAGCTGCTTTGTCGGAGCATCATCTTCTATGGAAATACATCTTTTATTCACTGCATGTCTTAAAGCATTAGCATACCGCTCCATCTCGTTCCAACTCTTCTCAGCTGGATGTGGTCCACTGATTATAGTAATTATTACAAGACATTTCTCAAGCTCCATAGGCTCATAAACACTAGCTTGGCTTGCCTTTGGTAGGGGTATGAAGTTCCTTACCCGCCATCCTATGATATTTGCACAAACTGTTGTAATTTCTTTTTACAGATTAATTCTTCGATCACATTACGTAAATGCCTGCATGCATTGGTGTTGTGATCGTGAACTCGTGAAATTTGCAAAACTTGCAATATCTCTTCTCCTTCTCGGTTGACTCTCTAGGAGCTAACTTCCTATGTTTCTCTTCACCTGAGTAGCTAGGTATATGTTTTCGATCGAAGTGTTTAACATAGTATAATTGTCAAACTTCGGGATTCTCGGACGCCTCCCCAAATACGACTTCTTAACTTTAGCTCTATTATTGTTTTTACTCTATCCACTATTTTGGTTCTCTACATTCACATCAACTTTTTTGAAACTCCCTCTGGATCATTTCATATCCCCACTACTCTGCATTACCTCTATCGACTATCTATCATTGGTCTTTCTGGTGGTAGCATTCGGATCCTTTAAACGCAAGAATTGATTTTCCTTTCTATAAAATATACCCATCGTTGGTGGGGGTTTTCATTTTCAACCACCTCCCGAAATTGGTATGGGGATGGATGATCAGTGCTATAAACACGATGTCCTCCTAACCTTTGCTCACTTTAGTATATGAAATGTGTGCAAGAAATCCTTCAAACACTCTCCGACTCCCTAAAAAAGGTTGGAAAGTGACATAACATCCTTCGAATGGGTCACATGCATATAGAATTGTTCGATGAACTTTTGCGCCAATTGATCGAAAGATGATATGGATTTCGATAGCAGCTAGGTGAACTACATCGCCACTACTCCTTTTAGGAAAATGGGAAACAACGATATCGTACGACATCGGTAACTCTGGTAGAATCCATGTGCCAGTCGTACTTCATTAAGTGCTACCTAAAATCTGTTTTCCTATTATATAACGGCATTGTCGGCATCACAAACCTCCTCGGGCACCCCTCATGTAAATATCTTTTGTGAATGGATTTTAGTTCGAAAGGAACCTCACTCATCATTAGTATGAGGTTGGCTCTCATTTATAAATCTCCTGACAATTTTGATCAAATCCGACTCAAGTAGATCTACTAAACGATAGTAATCATGAGTCTCCCCAAGTGATTGGCTTGGCAAATGTTTTTGGTTTGTTTCACGATACCTGGCCTCCCCTAACTTCGTGAGAATCATTCGTTCGGCAGTTTGATGACTTCTTCGAGGCAGATCAACAGCATCCGCCTGATCTCCAACACTCGAATCGTCTATAACACGTCCAAAATCAAATTAACACCATCGCCAGGGAGTCAGCCACTTATTCCCAAGTGGCATGGTTCGATACTGATCCCTCTCATGGATCGGTACTGATCCAAAGGCCTTGGTTGTGGCATTATTCCGCCTTTTGTTTCTACTTCCCCGTATCCTTTTGAACTGTCTTTTCCTTCCTATTCCTATGCTTTTGTTCCAACGATGAGGAACTATCAAATTCTGCACCAGAAGTTGTTCTATCCCTCATTCTTCTCCTACGGCTGTTTATCGGTTGATTCAATAAATCCAAGTCTGCTTCATTTGATGATTCAGTTCATTGCGACTTTCATGGAGCTTGTCTTCGATTTGCTTCATCATATGATCCATCTCAATCCCAGTAATCACATTAGTTGGGTTCTGACCTTCGTTGATAGTTGGTTATACAACCTCCTTGACATGTTGGGAACCAGCATTCTCGACATTCTCAACAGCTGAAGTGGTGGATCGATCCTGTAACAACCCGTATATTTGGACCATTTAAATTGACAATAATCCATACATGTCAACTTAAATAATACAAAACACGAATCATTATGGGATTATATATACATAAATGTAAATGAGAATCAATACAACATCACAGACACAGAACAGTCACAGAATAATGCAGCGGAAAATACATCGTCATAATAGCAGTTCATGAAGCTACTATATGAAATACAACAATGTCTAAACATAAAGTGACTGAAAGGAAATACATAAATGTCCAACAGACAAGAACAACAATACTGGAATAGAAATAGACTGATAAAGATAAATGCTAAGTCTTCAACATCTTCAACCAACCTTGATCAGCAACTGGATAGCTTCAGACTGACCCGAGCATATGCAATAGAAACACTCGAGTCAGGACTCAAATTCTTATACAAGATAATCAAGTGCAAGGAAAAGTCCATAACTTAAAGATGAATCAAATAACATCTCTAAGGATCCGATAAACTATTTATATAGATGATAAAATACGATATGTAGATAATGTCTAATCAGTAAAGTAGAATATTAAAATAGTGTTAAGGCGTTACCATAATTCCCCTTAACACATTTTATATTCCCAAAAGCATATACAAGACCGTAGTTTCCCCAAAACCGGAAGTCACCATAGGGCACTCCATATACTCAAGGTACAAATCAAAACGTAGTGGTCGCGAATAGGGTAATCAATATGACAAGGTACATGAGGCGATACCAACTAGGATACTAGTAGTTGCGTGATCCGGACTGATGTTGAGCATAGCAGCTACTATCTCAACACCGCGAAACAACACTCCCAAATCAAAGGGTGCACCCAAATCAAATCACAAAGTAATAGATATGGTATCGCAGAAGTGTGTCCGCTAGAGGTAGCGAACCTCAATGGCCCGGCGCGGCTCCTGTTTTAGTCATGTCAGGGGTCATCCAATATCGTTCTCTTTCTTCAGTCAATGCGTTCACCAAATATCCACTTCCTTCTGGATCAACACCTCGCGTTTAATAGTTATTAAAGTGGTTTTCAGTATCGACAGAGAGTATGTCCATATCCGATCCCGGTCTCTTTAATAACTACGTATTTATTCCCGATGGTCATTTATTATTAGAGTTTAAACAATTCAAAGTCCAAAAGTCAAGTTGCAAATTTGACTTCTAAAATTTGATATTTCACTATTAAGTTTATTTCAATTTATTTTAAATTTTATTTTCAAGTAAAATTTAGTTCGAACATTTCAGTAACAAATGAGTTCAAGAATTCAGGTTCAAATTCATGAGATTCGATTTCACTTATCAAATTTGTTCATATTCAATTGATTTAAATTTTCACTTAGTTTGATTCAAAATCATTAAACAAGATTTCGATTTTATTTACATTTACATTTATCATTTCTTAAATATAAACATAAATTTGCTTCAGTCAATTTCATTTAACTAAATTATTTTTAATTCAAATAGCTTAGTTAACATGTTCGTAAAATTCACTTCCAATTTTATTTAAAACTTCAAATTCATTTAATTAAACTAAGTCTATAAATCTTAACTTAACACATCCAATAATTATTAAAGCATTAAATCTTAATTTATTACTTGTTCAATTCTTAGTTCAATAAATCATATTTCATAACTTTTATCTTCTTAAATCAAATTACAATTTCTCCATTTAAGTTGTCAAATCATTTTATTCAATTTTATTAAGTTCATAAATCCGTTCCAATTTAAATTAAAGTAAATTAATTTATTAATTGAAATTGATTTACTTTAATTGAATCAATTAAGCTCGTTAATTTAATTTAAGACAAATTCGATAAGTTCATTTCTTAATCCCAAAAGGGATTTCAATTTCAAAATCATTTGTTGACCCATCGGGTTTCTTATTTTAATTATCTATCCTAGGCCAAGTTGTTTAAATGGGTATTTATCATTTCAACCCGATTCCATATTTTATAAAATAATTCAGGTCTATTATTTCAACTAAATAATGTTTCAACTACCAGGAGAACTTGCAATTAAATCAAATATATCAATAATGTCAATTTGAATAATCGCAAAATAATTACGTAAATTTTACACTATCATTTCGTGTAAAATAATATAATTGTTTTTAGAATCTATACTATCATTTCATATAGATTAACGATTAATTCAACATATTATTTAACACATCATATACTAAATCCACCTAATATCGTGAAATAAACCTCGTCATTTCATGTGTTTGGACCAATAATTAAATCCCACAAAATTAAGTAATTCAAACCAAGTGTCGCACTATTTACGGTCAATATTATTATCACTTAAATCTTAACAATCTATTAAAATCATCTCAAGTATCGCAACTATCTACAGTCAATATTATTAATCAATTTACATTTAAATATTTAGGTCAATTTAATACATGGCATCACATAATAATAATAACAAGTTTGATATAATTTTATATCGACAATCATGGGTCAGTTTAACTATTTAATCAAAAAAATTCATCACAGCAACATTATTAACAACATGGGTCGTTTACTATTAACAGGCATGGATCAACTAACTATTTATATTCGACAAATTTCAATCAATTCAATATTAACATGCATGCGTGAATTAACTATTTCTATTCAACCAATTTCAATCAATTAATAATAACAGGCATGGGTGCACTTGATTATCAATATAAATAAATTGAGGCATGAATAAAATATTCACCTTGCGTGGTTAGAGATTGGAACGACGAAGCACGAAGACGATGGATAAGAGACACTAACAAGCACAACACAAAAGCGAACACAACAAAGCAAGGAAGCTAGATAGATCGATAAGCAGCAGAGAAATCTAGGACCCCGGAGCACCAGCTGGAACAAAGCACAGCACATGCGTGAGCAACCAGAAGTACAAAACTCATTGTGACATAGACTCAAACAGTTTATGGGTATATATTATATATATATAACCGGCGTGGGCACTGTTTCTGGCCAGAGATAGAAGGTACTCATATTCATAACTATAAGTATACACAGCTGCTCTATATATAGTTTAAAACTAAAACATATATATATATATTTATAAAACTGTACTTTATAACTTATCATATATATTTACACATACATACGGGCTTCCTTTTAAAACTGCTTGTAAATTAAGCCTGGAACTTACATATATCATAAACTAAAATTATAAACAGTTTATAAATTCAACGCCAAGAAAAATGACAATATTTTTTCTTTTTTTTTCTTTTTTATCTTTGCTATATATACATATAACAGAAAGGTTGGCTCGGTAGGCTCAGCGTGTGGCAGGGAGGGCAGTGGAGTCAGGTGAGGTGGCCGGTCAGTGGAGGTGGGGTGGCTGGGTATGGAGAGTTCGGCTGCGGCAAATGGCGGGGATGGATTCGGTTCGGTCAGGGAATGGTGGAGGTGCGCAAGGAGGTGGGTTTGCGACTGGGACAGAGGGGTGGGTGCAGCAGGCCTGGGCGGGGCGGTATGGCAGTGGCTCAGGTGGCGATGTGATGCGCATGGGACGGAGGAGGCGGAGGTGGTTAGGGACGATGGCGGCAGGCATGGGCAGAGCGGGTAGGCCTGGGCACGTGGGTGGTCTGACGCGTGGTGTGGTCTGGCCTGTAGGCGCGTGGGTGGGTGTGGCCAGGGTGGTTTGGAGACGCGGTAGGCTGGGCGACGTGGCCAGGTGGGGTGAGGCGATGGGCGGACGTGGGAAATGGGCAGCTTCGTGAGTCATACTGGGAGAAAAATAATATAAAGTAGGAGAAGAAAGGAAAAGCAGAAGTAGGAAGAAGGAGCACGTACCAGATTTGCAAACGAATGAAACAATTGAAACGACACCGGTATATAATGAATATTATAGAAACCAAGAGTCTCCAATTTATTTCCTTGGTAACTGAATTGACTATTGGTTTCCAACGCAGCTGAATAGACAAAGGCTATTAGGATTCTAAACGTTGGAGAGAATGGGTATCGTTTTGTGTTGCGTAACGGACCGGTTTGCAATCCGTTAAACGATTATAGTTGACAACGCCGAACTCCGATTTACACAAACAAATATACCGTTTTGATCAGTGCGATGAGACGGTCAAAACGGTATACAAACATCAGTGATTCGATTTAATTATAAATTTCGGAATTTTCTGCTGAAAGAAATGCAGTAAAACGTCGAAAAATAAGAGCGACGGAGCTAAAGAAGTCCGAATTTTGAAAAACGAAAAATGACGTCTTGCTCAGAAGACGATTTAAAATTTTTCTATGGAAAAATATTTAGGTTTCGAAAACGGTTTATTTTCATCTACTAACTAATTTAGATTGAAATAGATTTACGCACGAATGAACTTTCATATTTTCGAACGAAAATTTACCAGTTGCTATGTTTAATTAGACACATTTCAAGTATGAAGTTTGAATAGCATCGGAATTTGTTCGTGAAAATTCAAATTTCTTCACTAAATAACCGCTTTTAAAAAAATTTAAACTAGGTCTGAATTTCCGGGTCGTTACAGATCCCTTCCAGGAGCCATGGTATGATGCACTTGTGTAGATTTTCTGAAATTCTATCCCATATACCTATTCCATTTTTATTAAACATTTGAACAAATCCTTTCAAAAATATTTGAACCCAACTTTTCACAATTTTCAAAACATTTACCGCTTTATTCTTAACCCTAAATTCAAAGGTTCTAAAATTACTTAGTACAATAATTTCCTTTCTCAACCACTTTAGCCTCAAAATCTTCTTCTTTAAAAGTAGGGTCTTTAACGTCAAACATTCAGAAGCTCAATTATTGACCAAAACTTATTATTAAATTAAAATTCAGAAAGGATTGCTTAATTCCCTCTTTCAAAACATTCTACATCGAAGATTTATTCCTTTGAAAGTTAGTCTTTTAGTTCAAAATATTCAAAAATACCTTCTATAATTTTAATCAATGAAAAGTGGAGTAGACACGGTAAACTACTATTCCAACATTTTCCTACTCCTATATTATCTCAAACTATATTATTAATCAAATTTCATAAGTTCCTAGTATTATTCTTGTCTAAATCTCCCACTATTGCCTCCGTTTATATTTTACCTACCTAAATGGCTTTTTCATCTTTTTTAATCAAGTTACATTCCTATTTCAAGTATAAGAATTTTAAAGAACTTCCAAATTTATGAAGTATGAAAAATCATCAAGTTCATCCTACGCTTTATTTTACATTTATTTCAAAAAGAAAAACCTCTTCATCAAAAATATTTAAACTGATAACTTTTTAAACAAGAAATTTTTTAGATTAAGACCCTCATAAATGAAAAATCTTTTTTACCAAAAATCTTTTAATTAGAAGTTTTGATTCAACAAGTTCTTTTTACAAACCTTTTCCTAACAAAATTTCTAAGTTATGCATTTCCAAAATTACTTTTTTTCCCTTTCAGAACAACATCTCCTAAATAAATACTTTGAAAAGGTATTTAAAACATTTTAAGAAAGTTTCCAAGGAAAATGTTTTATCCAATCCTTAATGTGAAGTTAAATTTTAGAAACTCTTTTTCAAAACAACAACTTAATAATTGTCATCTCTACTGCATTTTCTTCTTTCATCCCTTAATTACGGATGTTTATATCTATCATGCCTTAGAATATTTAATCAATATTTAACATTTTTATTTTATCATTTCCATAAATGTCATTTAGTCTATATTAAATGGATATACCTTAACTGAGGTTCTCTAAAGACATATATTTACTTATTCAACTTTTACTTTAATGCTCACATTAATCTATTTAATTCCTTGTAACTCCTCACTTATTACACATTTATTGTCTATTAAATTTTTAGAGTTGCAATCTTTCAAATTTTATAATCTCATAATTACCTTAACGACCTCTTTAATTAGTCCATTCATATCCTAATTAAATCATTATAAACCCCTATTTATTTCACATTTACTGCCCTATTAATCATAGAGTTACTATCTTTTCCATTTACATTCCTTACGATACGACCTTCATCGCACATTTCTTACTCCATTTAGTTTTAAGTGGAAAATTAGGGACACATCCTTATTTTTAAACTTTATTAGGCCCACATCCCTCTACACTTCGAAATACAAATTACGTCCATGGAATTATTTAGCCTAGTCACCGCTGGATCTTCATAATTGGACATCATGCTTACATAAATATTTGCAATATTAAAAACGTGATATCTTTCAGTAGATTTTTCAGATTTCAATTTCGTTTTCACTATTAAATTACAAATTTTATTATCTTTCTATTAAGATCCATATATGATATGTTTTAACAATTTTTTTTAAATATTTACGGGGTAAAATATTTGCTCGGCAGATAATTGGCCTCCAGTAAATATTTTCCTATATATGGCAGGCAAATATTTGCTAGACAAATATTTACCTAAGGTGCAAATATTTGCCTGGGCCTAGGCCTGAACTTCCCTAGGCAAATATTTTTCGGCCTTGGCAAATATTTGCCTGAGAGGCAATCAGAATTCCCCATGGAAAATATTTACCCCTCTAAAAATTAATCATCAAAACATATGACATATGGATCTTAATAGAAAGATAATAAAATGCATCATTCAATGATGGAAACGAAATTGAAATCTGATAAATCTGCTGAAAGATATCACATTTTTAATATTACAATTTAACTTCACATAATTACCTATGCGAAAAGAGCATTAAATATGGTAAATAATTCCAGTGATGTAATTTGCATTTCAAAGTATGGAGGGATGTGGGTCTAATTTTATTTAAAGAGAGGAATGTAAGCCAAAAGTTCCCTATTTTTTCCAACCCATAGTCGCCTCGCCCACCCTTTCGAGATATGGTCGCAACAACCTCTAGGTCGAAAACTATAGAGTAAATCCTAGTTAATTATACATATATATTTATATATTGTATGGTTATTTGAAAAACATTTTCAAAAATAACAAATACGTGGAATTGTTAAGTTGATAGAATTAAAATAATGCATAGTACATAGAGCTATCTATCTATACTTTTACAATCTCACAGTGGAATGGATAAAATATAATATCAGAAACAAGTACCCATTTCATAAAAGAAAAATATTTCAAAAATATAACATTTAAATATTACAACATGTTCACATATAACCTCCATAGTACAATATTTCAAAATAACATAACTGTCTGATACATACACACACACACACACACACAACTGCCATAAGTCTTCATCTCCACCTTCGCCTCTTAAAATCAGCATTGCCTCCTTTAACCTATATATTGTAATGAGGAGTGGGTCATAAATGTTTGATAAAATGAAAATCTCAAGTTTTATCATAATTGTACTTGGGCAATATTATTTAAATAAGAAATATGTCTTACCTATTTAAGACTACACCAAATGTAATGTTCATCCTAAATGACAATGCTATAAATACTAATAACTTTAACTGTAAACCCAAAGGCCTTTTTAATCCAATTCCAAAATTCTAACAAAACTGACATTAATGATGTAAGAGAAAGCATCCAAACCAACAAATATCCTCTATTGGTGATTAGCAGACGCTAACCATTTAATATCTATAAAATAGGCAGTCTACATCCTTTAATACCTAATCCATTTTCAAATTTCTACGCAGATATCATTAACGATGTGAAAGAGAACCTCCAAACCACTTAATACCTATTTTTGGGACTTAGGCAGACTCTGACCGCTTAAGACCTATAAATAGGCAGGTCACTGTAAGTTAAGACCTAGCCCAAGGAGGGTCCATACATGGTCCTCATTAGTTGACATTGTATCCCATCAAGACACTTAATACTTCTCCTAAAAAGAGGCGGACTCTACCATACTACTTAATACCTCAAACCCAAAGTGGACCCCTTTTAATAATTTCGCCTATAGCATCCAAAATGCAATTTATAACCCATGGTACACTCGTGACATCTTACATTAGTCCAACCATTCATACGTACCGATAGCCATATTAACTGGACAGGTCTACCATTTAGAATTAGGACTAACCTCACATCCACTGTGGTTTTTATTATAGATGATGTCTCACATTAGTCCGCAAAACCATACCATTGGTAGCCAGATATAATTGGGCAGACTTCCATGTAGCTTTGGACTAACTTTGATCCTTATAACTTAGTCATAACTTTTATGTATATCCACTATATACACGCATCATCCTACATAAATAATAATTGAGGCCATATAAGCCATCCCTCTATTATATCCCTAATTAGGGATTAACTCTCTAATTTACACTAACTTACTTCCTACAAAATGTTCTTTAGTACTCTATTAATTCTAATCAATGCGTTCACTACGTTACGTTATCATTAACTTTAATAATCAATACATTAATCTTATATACATATATTTTTTACACATAGAATTTAAAGTCTAATCATTATGTTACATAGAATTTAAAGTCTAATCATTGTGCTACAATATTTTGATAATAATGTTCTTAATGATATTTTGGAGTATCAATCTCATACAAATCTACAATTCCAATAAGAACTGCTACTACCATAGCCAAATAAAATAGACTTGTACAAATTTGGAATATCTACACTTATTCCATATTAATACACTAGAATCCCATTTCAGTTTAATAGAATGGGTCATCACAAATTAGATCGTCTATATTCAATTCAACCTTCATATACAACATTTCGAAATGAGAAAGGAATTCCTTATTTATTTAAGTGCTAGAAATAACAGTATAAACTAAAAAAATTCAATTCATAATTCACAGACCATTTCTAATTTATTTTATTTTTAAACCCTTTAACACCTCAATTCAAAAGAGGGGAAATAGCTTAAATTGACCATAGATTATCTACTTCTAACAGTCTATTATATTCTAATATACCAATACTGAAAACAGTTACAATTCCATCGTATACAAAGATTGATATTTACTTAGGAAAATTCTAGGGGCTTTAGGTGTTATGTTTTCATTTCTAAAATTTTTCAAGGCATCCAAATAAATACTATTCAGTTACAAAAATGTGAAAAACTTGATGTTTCCACTTACAGAGAACTGTTTGCTTCCTTATTGGTTTTGATCCACCATGCATAATTATCTTTCCGCTCTCCCTCTCTTGAGATATACAACAAAGTGAATTGTACATAGAAATTAGATTTAGAATTGGAAACTAGAGGAAAAAATTGGGAACCAAAAGAAATAAACATCTAATGCTCTTACCCGAAAGTCCTAACTGATTCTAAAACCCAAAAAAAAAGACTTGATTTCTACAGCTCCTAATTCCCTATTAGATCTTTCCTTTTTGAATATACAACAAATATATTATATACATACACATATTAGATTTCAAAAATCGGAAGACGGAGAGAAGAAGAATTAATTTAAATTAGAGATTAAAAACTAGAATTACTTACCAAAAAAGTTTATTGTTTCTGAAACCTTAAGGGAAGAGATTTTGACAGAGCTTCAGTAGCATTCCCAAAATTTTACAAAGGAAAAGTAGGGGGACTAGGGTCTATTTATAGGGGTGAGAAGGAACGATGGTCGTTGGATTGAAAATAAACAAATTCGAAACATTCAAAACATCAAAAACCCAACCGCCACCCACCCATCTGCTTCCCACTGGTCGACCTCTAGCGGTCGACCGATCGTAGTCTAAAGATCGACCGGTCCCCTTCCTATGACCATATGTTTTATTTTCTTATGTTTTACTTCGTCAATTAATTATTTATTACTCTAACTAATCCAATCAATCTCACGTTGATGTTTAATCCTGCTTAGCCCTTAACCTTCTTATGTTAACTTTTAAAATTCAAACATTCAAAATTTTAAAACTTTAAATTCAAATTCAAATAT
This sequence comes from Allium cepa, assembly GCA_030765085.1. NCBI lineage: Eukaryota > Viridiplantae > Streptophyta > Magnoliopsida > Asparagales > Amaryllidaceae > Allium > Allium cepa. The sequence continues at coordinate 613,994,251 of CM060934.1, forward strand.
TTAAATTTTAAATTCCAAAACTTCAAATGCTCATAATTTTTTCATTTTAAATCCGTTTTCAAAATATTAATATGAAAATTGATTAGAAAATCGCTACGGACGCAATGGTGCAAATTCCATGACTAAATTCTAACATTTACAAAATTTCCATTTTTATCCTTATTTTAATTGCGTAATTTCTTGTTAAATTTTATAGGGTTTTATAAGACAGTTCATTCTTGAATCTCATAAATAGATAAATCTACCTCATCCTCTTTTAGTATTAAGTATAGTATTAATGATTTTCATAAACAAGTAAGAAATCAACATGAGTAACACGTTTTCGACATTTTCCAACTTACTATTCCTCGGTTAAGAGGGAAGCCGGTAGGTTAGACCTCTATTGCTCCATCCTCACTCGAACTTCAATCTTAACTCTCACAAATAAACAAGCCTTACTTCGACGGCTTTTAGTATTATACGTAGTTGATTACTTTTCAAACAAGTAATTAAACAAATAACTATTTGACCATTAAGCAATTCTAAATCCTTACTAAAACTTTTTTTTATACTTCTAAAACCCTTTTTAAAATGATATATAGGTATAGTAATTTATTTACCAAAATTTGATATGTAAATAAACAAGTCAAAGGATATTTTATTACATAAGATATAAAATAGGGAGCATATTTTTTAAAAACTATATATATTTAAAAATACTTTATAATACTTATATTAGGTTTCAAAATATTTATCCAAATGTTGCTTGAAAACAACAAGTTTACAATTTCCTTAAAAACTTGAAAAACAAGTTTCTATTATAAGATCTTCTTTTTTAAAAATTCATAACTTATTCTTAAAATTCATAAATATATCTAATCACTTTTGGAATATTCTAATATGAGTTAGTAAACACTTGTAAAAATAATGAAATAAAATACTTAAATATATTTTCAAAACTTTAAAGTCTAAAATCAAGATTAAACGGAGCAGTTTTGCACAAGTGAAGTTTGGACATTTTTCGAGATGTTACTTAACTTTTTACTATACAATCTTTTAATAAAAATAAACGTACATATAAAATATTATAAATATGGTGAGAAACCCTTAAGGATCTCTTTAAAAAGTTCCATAGAAATCGCCAAAAATAAGGCAATTCACAAGTGCATCCATATCGACTATCGCTATAAGTGCTCTTCCAAATCAGAGTCCGATCTAAACCAAAGTCCATCTATAACCTATGTACTTTGTTCCAAGGTCTTGTCATAAGTGATACAAGTCCATTCAAGTTCATAGACATGGATCACTTATGCTTCTTGTTTTCAAAGCAAGAATCAAACCAATGTTTTCAACAACGCCACTAATAATTCAACAAATTAAACTCAACCAAAACATAAACATATCATCTATAACCTATGTACTTTGTTCCAAGGTCCTGTCATAAGTCATACAAGTCCATTCAAGTTCATAGACATGGATCACGTATGCTTCTTGTTTTCAAAGCAAGAACCAAACTAACGTTTTCAACAATGTCAATAACAATTCAACAAATTAAACTCAATCAAAACTCATATATATGTGTGTGTGTGTGTGTGTGTGTGTGTGTGTTCCATTCAAAGAGGTTTATTAACTCACATTTAATATCACAGTAACAAAGATCTAAGCACCTAATTCCAAACCCAACCTTGCAACCACCTTTCCTACCTCCTTTTTTCAATTGCTTTTCCTTCATCCACTCCACCTAATTGCTCACGGCTATGGAGTTTAGGGAGTGCATGGCTTTACTTCTTTAAGTTTTGACATAGTGGAAGGTGTTCTAATATTTCCCCAAGGCTTGACTCCAAATTTGAGTTGATTTGGATATGATTTGAAATTATTTTTCTTTATGAATTTAGAGAGGAAGAAGAACAAGAAGATATTAAAGAAGCTTGTATTTGCTGTGTGAATTTGTAATTTATTCCTAAGGGTAAGCCTCTTCTTTTGTAGGCTCCATTTGGTGTTATTAAGCTTGCCTTCACCCCCTCCCCCCCCCCCCTCTCCCTCCAAACCATGCCATGGAAGACTCACCTCTCATCACTTCTTCTTTACATCACTTCTCCTTTATGTTAATTACATTTATACCTTTAACATGATATGTCTCTTATCCTAATGGAAGCTTTCTAGAATGTCCATGCTTTAAGAACAGGTGTGTATGTGTTAATTAGTCTAATGTGTTCATTTGATCGTTCGATAGGTGCACAAGAGTTCAAACAACTTATCTTGATTGAAAAGTCGTTTACCAATAAACCAATTTTCGATCACATTATCGATTTTTCTTCGAAGAATATTTTTTTGTAAACAATTTTCAAAAACCAGTTTCTTATCATTATTCATTATTAAATGATGTCTAACGAGGTTATAAAATCATATTTATAACACTTAATTATATTTCAAAACGTTATGATATTCGAAAACGAAGTGTTCAAATTTCAAAGTCACTACAGTAATTCACCGTCCATCATATGAAAAGCGTTACACACACTAGTTTGATATATTGATATCCTCTTCTCGATACACTGGACTATGAACATTTAAAGATAAATATTTATTTTATATGATTCAATACCAATGGTTACGAATACCTTCGTTGCTACAATCGATTGAATACTTTTCTTAAAAAAAAATCTATTTGTATATATTAGATGTATTTAAAACATTGTTTATACCCCAATATAACAAATTACAAGATTCACTGCAATAGTTAAATTATATCAAATTACATGTTTACACATAGCGCATACCTTTAACTCTATTATGTATATAAATTAGAAAACTCTAGGTCTCATATCGTCATTCAATAATGCATCTATTCATTTTTTCTTCTTTCAGCGCAAAACTGATTCAAATATTTGAATAATTTATGGGCTTGTAAACTGAGCTAAAAGACTCGCCTAAATTAGGCAATTTCTATTAGAAAAAATAAAAATTTGGATCGAATCTAGATCTATTGACATGGCTCGACACGACAAGACCGGCAAGTTGGACAAACAACGACGAGCACATGTGTATTATCTTCTCAACACAAGATAAAACTTTTGAAGGCCCAAATAATCCAACATTTCTTTTGTGGAACTTAAATTTAAACGAATATATCTTTACATTTCCCACGATGTGGGACTAACATCCCTTCTTCTTCTTCTCTTTTGCTCTTTTCTTCTCCAAAACAATCAAAACTCACATAAACTTCAAATTGCGATGTCATTGTCTCAAATAACATCTTAAAATTGTTGGTGGTGATTCTTGATTCTGACGAATGAAGCATCAGGGAGTTGTTCCTTTAGTGCCACTATCTAATCGCAGAGCGAGGTAAGACTGATTCTTGGGTGCAGCTAAGCAGCTTATGTACCAACCTCTAAGTTAGGCAAGGAGTTGGTTTGAATCCTACTTTCTCAATATTATTCATCCCTAGGTGGGACTAAGCATATGATTCTAAGTAGAATATGTTACCTTTATTACTAGTGAATCTCTCTTCTTTCTTCGCTATCGCTCCGCACCTCGATACCGAATCGTCTCCTTTTCAAAATCAATGATTTCCTTGAGACATTATTTTCCATTCCCTCCATTTTATTATAGAAATGAGTGTGTTAATTTATGATAAATTGACTCTTAAAATACAATCAAGATTAAGAAGTTAATCTCTATGATTAACTACTTTTCACAACCAAAGTCGATCAAATCATTCGATGTGTGGTACTGCAAAGACAAGAGTATCGAGTATATTGTCAATGGTATTAAAAACCTAATATAGTTTTGTATAAAACAAAAAATCAAAGATTGAAAGAGAAAGTAAATGAGTAAAGAGATGTTTTATGGAAATTTTCTTAGTGCAGTTCGAATCATGGACAAGCCTATTTATAGGCTTCATGATTTGGCAAAGAGTCACGTCTATTTGGCTAAAATGGTCATAAACAACTATATTTCTCTCCTTCAAACGATCAGATCATTCAAAAATGCATCTGTTCATTTTGCTTCTTTTGGCGAAAAAATGATTCAAATATTTGAATCATTTTTTGATCCTATAAACTGGACTAAAAGGATTCAATTAAGTTATTTCCGTTGAAAAAAAAATTAGGTCCAAATCTAAACTGGTGTTAGGGTTGTCTCGCATGTTAGAAGAAGTAAAGACAGTTTGAAATTGAAATAGTCTCACATCGCTAAATAACTTGAAGAAGTTGTGTATAAATATGGATTGGTAGACACGTAACATTAGGAATCTCTTTTATTACAATAAAATATGTGCCAACTCAGATGCGTACATTACATGTCGAAGATAGAGAGCTTTGTCCAACCATCATTACGCAACAACTGGTCTAGCATGGTTGTGTGACAATGTGCATATGTTATAATGTATGACTCCTCTTTTCAACTTAAAAGAAAATATTTGTATGACTAAAAGATCCAAACCACCACTTGTGGAAATTATATTTGAATTCCCATTTTTTGGGACTAAACTTCATCCTTTTTGTCCTATTCTCTTATCTCCAAAACAATCAAAACTAACATAAATTTTGTAGAAAATTTCTTTGGTAGAATGTAGTCGAGAAAACTACTTTCATCACCTTTGCAAACATAATTTTTAACTCTCATTGTAAAATTGAAAGGACAAACTTTTGTTATAGGTCTAATAGGTCTAGTAAAATATTTATTTCAATTTTAGGTACGTTTGAAAACTTATTATAAAATATATGTATGTTCTTCACTATATGACAATTTATACCATTTTGAAAATGCCCAAGCAAAAAGTTTTAATTTGTGCTTGTGCATTTTCAAAATGCGCAAAGCATGTTAACATTAAAAAAAATAAAAAATATAAAAAAATTCTGCGCATTTGCAAAATGCACAAATACAAAATGTTGTATGGTGAAAAGTAGTATTATTTTTATAATAACTTTTCAAACACGTTTAAACTTGAAATAAGTTTTTTTGGTAGATTTAAAACAATTTTTTGTTTTTTGGCTGGCTGTTTGAATACGAATAAAACACAATTGAAGTTGATATCAGAAGGCAATTCAATGCTTGAGATTTGTCAATCATTTTGTGTCCCTTTAGATTTTGCATTTTTTTCCCTCCTTTTGAATTTTTTTTTTTTTTTTTTTAATAAGAAACTCTTCCGCATAACAAGGCAGCTTGTTGCACTGTTTTCTTCATCGCCTTTTCAACAAAGACCACTAGATTTGATTTTATGGATCATCCAAGCAAAAATCTCATAAAATGATCATCAATAAATAGAGTTAAATTTCAAATTCTGAGACTTATAAAGGAAATATATCAATATATCTATGAAATCCAGTTTTAGTTTCTCATTTAGGATCATACCAATGTAAAACAGTTGTGTTTATGAAATTTAATTTTGCTGCAACTCCGCTGCTTTGCAATTACACACGTCAAAGAACAAGAACGCTGTAAAAAACACTTTTCATTCTCTATAATATCATATGAAACGTACACAAATAATGACATTATTATATGATGGCACATCAATGTGTTTGCAAGTGCATGCACATATCGACAATAGCACCTAATCAAAAAAAATATTTGAAAATTGTTCTCACTAGAACATCAGGTATGAAGAAGGCAAAATCAAAGAATTGCTGGATCCTTGTACCTCTTGAATATGTCTTCAATGTCAGACATAATTTCAGCAGGCAATGGTCTAGGAGTAGTGCTGAAGGCATCAATATCTTCCTTTAGCTGATCAAGAGACGTTGCGCCAATGATTGAGCTAGTAACAAATGGGCGATCACGCACGAATCCCAAAGCAAGTTGGACTGGTGTCAACCCATGCTTCTTCCCCAACTCTACATATAGTTTTGTTGCTTCCTGATAATTTTTTAAAATACCTTAGATATTTTTGTGTCAATATCTCCAGAGAAAAAAAAAATTAAAGAAAAATTTCTTCAAATAAACCTCATTCAGTAAAGTATTCACGAAACATGTTTCTCATAGACCTAGAGAACAGCTGGATTAATGCAACGGTCACGTTTATTTTTCAAAATAACATGCAGCATTAAAGATAGCGCCAGTTAGAAATTTAACTGACACTACTCTGAATCGTGCAAGTTATTTACAGTTATCTACCAACGTTGCAGAAACATGTTTGTGTTTGCAATCAGTTTAAAATGAGGTTTGTTTCTTTGCTGAAAGATGCCCAAATGAAGAAATTTTCCCAATTAAAGACAGGATTAATATATATACCATGGATGCTGATCTATTGTATCTCTCCATGTAACCAGGGAACAGATTCAGTCTTCCTTTTTTTGCTGCTTTCGACTGTATATCTAAATATTTCCCACTTAACGTACCACCACCCAAAGGAGAATATGCTAGTAATCCCACATTGCAATTTTTTGGGTGGCACACTTCAACAAGGTCAACTTCATATTTACACCTCACTAGCAAACTATAACTATTTTGGATACTGACTATTTTAGGCAGCCCTTCAACTTTTGCAGTATGAACAAATTCCATAACACCATAAGAAGTTTCATTTGAAACTCCTATGTACCTTACCTAGTAAGACAAAAGAATAAATCGACTATGACTGATATATTGCACATTACATGAAATTATATCGTTCAAGTCTTTTAAGTGTTAAATGAAAAAATGAAGCAAGCAAATGAATTTACTTTTCCTTCATCAATTAGTTCCTGAAAGGCTCTAAGTTGCTCAGAAAATGGTACGCTATCCCTCCATTTTGCATAATCATACGTAAATTCACCGAATAAAGCAACGTACCGATCAGGCCTGGAGAAACAAAAATGATTCCAGTATTTACTAGAATATTAGAGATTTGGTGCCTCATCAACTTTTATGTTTACGTCAAAACCTTGAATTACGGGATCATGTAATATGAACATTTAATCATTAACATCTTTTTTCTTAAAAGCATGAAGGACAAATCAATGTAGCAAACCATAACCATTACCAGTGAATTTGTAGCAAGTCGATATAATCTGTATTCAGACGCTTAAGGCTCTTCTGTACACTCTCTTTTATGTTAGCAGCATCAACTCGTAGAACCTTTGCATTGTCACGTATATAGCTGGACCTCTCTGAATAACCACAAACTTTTGTTGCCAAAATCACCTAACAAAGTAAAAGATTGTGTATTAAAATATGCAGTTTGCCAAAATAAAATTCTAGTTTTATATTCTTGAACCATCCATAGGAAATATTACATGGGTTCAAGGTCTGCAATCCAAATGTCACGTATAATATAGCAAATAACCAGAAGGGTAGAACGAAATTTACACTCTTTCATGGTGCGAAATCAGCACAGAGATTGGCAGTAGTTTTACATATTTTCAGATACACATACACCTTCATTTCTAAATTGTAATATGTTATTGTAGGAATGGACATGGAATTAGCCAACCCGCAAACTTATAGACATAAAAGTTAATGAATATTAGCAATTTAAAGGAAAGATAGTTTAGAAACATGAAAATCAACCTTATCACGTGACCTTCCTTTCATCCAACTTCCAATGTAGAGATCCGTCCTTCCCTGTGTTTCCTTTTTCATTGGGATAGGATACTTCAAAGTAACAAACAAACAAAAAATAGAATCAGTTGTATCACAATAAATTACATATAGTCAATTTTGAATGTGATGCATTCCTGTTAGAAGATGAATGATATCATATTACATTTTTGTCAGAAGCCACTAAAAATAATAATCAAATTTCTGAAAACCGGCGAACACCAATGAAGCCATAGATGGATAAAAGTGCACCGACGCATAGGAGATGCTGTCCCACTGCACACTGAATACATTCAGTTTTCACTAAAAGCCTCTTTTGGAACCTTTTACGAAAATAAGCATTTTCTGCCACGTCGGCGAACAATGAATCATTTATGCTAACTCAATTGCAGATCAAGTCAGCTCATGTTGTTATTATTTTCGTTTTAATTTCAAAGGATGGTGCTTTCTGAAAATATACTGCATGTCCTACACACATATCTCTATTAGTAGTTGGAATAGAAGCAATCTTTTGGTTCAACCGTGAACTTCCTAAAATACCCATATATGTAACTTCTTAAATATTAAATTGCTATTTCGTATGATCTCCCCAAAAAATTAGGAGATAAAGTCTCTCTGCAATTACTTTAGACGTGTTCAAACCTAAATGTTCCAACAAAAAAAATTACATTTTTTCTCTATATCTTTCAGTTTGTTTTTATCAAACTACATAGAACTTTCAAATTTAATAATTCAATGAAGAGCTTACATGCACGTGCGTTGCACGTGTCAAATTATCTCGTATTATATGAAATGTATGTATCCAGAATGTGTTAGCACGCATTTCAGGGAGAAGGAAAAAAAAAACTCAAACTGCAATGCTAAGCAACTGACACATGTAACACAAATTGCCTCATTTTATATGACGAGGTATGATATGCTACTAATACAAAATTCTGTATTTACAATTGGCAGTAGCTTTCATCACTTACAAATTACAAACTACTTCTTTTACAAATTACAATCTTCTTCTTTTACAATGTTAAGCAACTGACATTTGCAGTACAAGTTGTCTGATTTTATATGATGATGTACGGTATCCTGCTAATACGCAATTCTATATTTACAATTTGCAGTAGCTTTCATCTCTTACAGTCGACTTCTTTTACCACTCTACTTAAGTTTCTAACTCAAAATTCTTCGTAAATAATCTAGAATTCAAATTTTATATAGAATGGTTGCAGAAATACTTTATAAAACCATATTTTCCAAGTAAAAGGTAAAATTGTAATCATAACTTACTATTTTGTTACGGTTACTTTTTACAATGGTTGGCAGTATGTAGTTTAATTATTTATATATATTAGGTTCTAATATCACATGATTAATCTAGATTGATTGTGGTAAATTACGAACTTATAATCAAATGCATATTTGTAGAGTTTGCCAAAAAATTATTGCACCGATTATTCGACTAATGCTACTTCGATGGAGATATATTGAACAATGAGAGAAATATATGTTGAAAGAAAGCATAAACCGAAAAAAAAAAATCTGCAAATATTGTTGAAATAAACGGTACAAAGCTAAAAATAACCTGTAATAATTTGATATTATTTTGGTACGTAACTGAACAATAAATTGTGAATAAACAAAAATAGAAGTACACTATGATAATGATAATTACTGTCGGCGTGAAAGTAATTTTGAACGCTTTGTAAAAAATAGAATTACCATGCGTTGACACTTTGCTTCGTCAACTGATTGCAAACAATATACTAGAATGTTATGTACATTGAAATTGAATATATTCCAATTTTTGTTGTCACATGATGATAGTAATTATATATAAGTGTCTGACTATTGTGGCGACCACAAACGAGTCTGGATTATACCTTTGTACACGAATTATCTTTTTCCTACACATTCAAGTTCAAAGTAAGTAATATTATGCACACCTTATACATTTAATTCACTAGTTTTTTGGTTAATATATTTACGTAATGTTCATTTTTAAGTTATTTCACATCAACTTGAAATTGTGGCAAGACCTTCAAGTGGTGTTGAACTTAAGCTGATGGGAATAATATTAAACGTAGACCATAATATTTGTTATGTTCATTGTCTTATTAGCACGGACGTGAACATTAACCTAACATAAGAATGGTGGGGTTAAAAGTTTAAAAGGTATTGATTGTACCGACAATTGTGGTTCTACAGCAACAGTATGATGTGTAATATTCTGGACATGCTATATTGAGAACTACCAACCAAGCTTTAAGAAATATGAGGACTAACCGTGCATTTTTTACCATTGAGGATCTAATTCATCCATTTCCGAACTATAATTATAAAAAGTGATCTAAAATTCCTAAGTCTAACTAGTAATATGATTCAAGATTTTTTAAAAAAATTAATGGAAATTGAGAATTTATATGGCTAGCCCCAAATAGTTGGGAAAAAGACAAGGATGATGATGATGATGATGAATTGACATTGGTCTATTGCCATATATTTATCTCAAAAGCTTTATGCAACTGCAATATCTAACAATTTAAGTTGCAGCTTTATGAAACTGAGCTAGTAACCAAAATATAGTCATGTTCTCTCTCAAACTAAGACAAAACTACAAGCGTTAAATTACTATTACTAATTTTGGTATCTTTTATGTCTCAACTGTTAAAATAATTTTAAGTATCTACACCATATAATTCAATGGTTTAGATAAAAGATCTTTGAGACCAAATTAAAATTGAAATTTAGTTTCGTTATCTCTAAAGTAAACCAAATTAAGACTGATAAATATGTATCAATTATTATTTTGGAACCAAATTTAAGTTTCTTTTCGGTCTTGGTATTTAAGATAACTAAACAATCTGATTTTTAAACCTGATGATTTGGATTTAAGTCTCTGAGACCGCATCAGACAATGAATTTTGGTTTTTTTTTTTTAATCATTTTATATGAAATCATATTACAATTAATCATCATGTTGAACTTTTTTCTTATGAAATTTTATATATCATTGTCTCAACATTTGGAGGAATCTCGACCTATCTAATCAATAGTTAAAACTGGGTATCATTTTGTATGATTATACATGTTTATAGGGTACTTATGCAATGTTGAAGTGCCGAATAATTATCCATAAGCACGAGTAGGAAAAACTAATAAAAGTAACAAGATGGATAAGGGGAAGAACAAATCAAAATGTCGGTATTTCAACAAGGAATAGAGGATCAACTTACTCTTAACTACTTCCCTCCTCAAACACTCATCCCATCAACCAGTCAAACACCACTCCAAGCACTACTCAATCCTCAATCCCTCCACTACCTTGCTCCCTATTTAATTGTTGCTCTGGTAGCAATCTTCCATCGTTTTCATCTTCTTCTAATCCCATCCTCTTTCTAAACTATGCATAATCTTATCCCTAGTTCAAATTGCCAACATCTAATTCAAAGCATAGAAACCTGAATTTAAAGTGCTAAAAATTCTTATTTCAAAGTGCCAAAATTCTATTTTATTTGTGAAATTAAAATTGAAATTTTTGGATTTAGGTTTTTGACAAGGTTTTGGAAGATGCGATAGACAGAATAAGAATTCATGAGGAAGAAGAAGAAAATGAAAATAGACAAGGATAAAATACGAAATTTGTATTATCCTTTTAAGGGAAAACCAATTAATTTTCAAAAATAAAAACAGGTAAGGATTAAAAAAATATGTATCATTTTTTAGGAGAAAATCAATTTTTTAACTACAAACAATTACATAAAATATCACTTTAAACCATTGAATTGGATGGCTAGATTATTTCAAAAGTTGAGACAAAAATAATTAATTTTCGTATGAAAAACAAATTCTCAAACTGATTTAGTCTTAATATGAATCTGTTTCAAAAGATGATTAAAAAAACTAAAATTTGTCTTTGATACGATCATGTCAGAGGTTTTGTTTTTATTTTATTTTATTATCGTTGCTGTTATTATTATTTATAACAAGAGTGATACTTAATTTTAAATAGTGCACTCATGGTCATGTCAAAGGCTTTAAAACAAAACAATTAAATGTATAAAGAAAGGATGGTTGAGATTATTTTGAAGGTTAAGACATAAAAACACTTGAGTTTGGTTACAGTAAAGATAACTTTTGATACTTATTTATTTATTATTATTTTGGTCTCACTTTTAGAGATAATAAAAAACAAAATTTGATGTCTAATTTAGACTCCAAAGTTTTTTTTTTAAATCTAAACCATTGGATTGTAAAACATAAATGATTAAGGTTATTTGAGACACAAAAACACCAAAATTTGGTTTAGTGATAGTAATAACTTAAACCTTTGTAGTTCGATCTCAATCTGGTCTCGGATTGAGAAATATCAAAAATAGTTTTTGGTCACTAACCCGGTCTTAAAGGCTTCAACTTAAACTGCTAGATCGGATATATGAATGGATGAATTTTCTTTTAAAGTATAAAAAATAAAAATAAATAAATAAATAAAAATATAAGGAAAGCTGAAACCAAAAAAAAGAATAAAATTTGTCCTAAAAATTATAATTTAGGGCTGATCAATTTTTCCACCAATTTGTTTAGATTTTAGGACCAAATATTGCTAGCCTCAAGTGTGACATAATTGTTAATTTAACTTGCTACTTTTTTCAACCTAAAGCAACTCCTGTTACAGTCGTACGGGGTACGGTTCAAACAAGAATATTCCATATTGTGCCATTAGGACTCTTCCATATTGTTTTGAGGTCAAATTCCTTCATCCACATCTCGACTAGAGTCATGGAGGAACGTTTTAGCAACAACCTTGTACCCAAGGGTAGCTTTAGCATTTCCAACAAATTGACGGGAATCAGACATTCAACATCTTTTTCATATCTAATGCGGTGATTAGACATAGTAAAACTGCAAATTTAATCATGTTGTCGTTTGCATTGTTTTAAACGGCGAAAACATATGTGAGGCGTTTTAAAGTCCGTAAAGCAAGGCGTGTGCCTTGAAACGTTTAGACGTAAGTAAGGCTATCAATGGATATCCAAAAAATCTGAAAAACATCTGCATCCGTATCTGAAAAGTGGATAAATATCCGATATTTGAAAAAGCAGATATGGATGCAGATATGTAGGCATCAGCATCTGAAAATCACCCATCCAGTTTTTTGTCAATATTATATGTTATTTTATGTGTATATTTATAAAACAAAATATATGTATTTATTGTTTTTTTAAGTTACTAGTTTATTATGCATTTAATGCATATTAAATTCTTAAAACTATTTATTATCATCATATTGTTGATTTTGCATACTTTTACAATCGGTTGGATTAAAAAAATCGGTTTAAATCAAAAAAAAATTCAATTTATATTTCTTGACTTATCGATTGCTAGCGGATAGGATAATTATTTGATATCCGTCTGTATTCGCGGATGCGGATATTCGATATCCGAAAATGATTTCAAATACAAATGCATGGAACTATCCGTATTCGAAAATATATGTTGATAGACCTATGCATAAGCTTCTCGGGTAAAAAAAACGCAAAACATATCATGAAATTTGATATAGAATAATATTAAACGTCAAATATTAAATAAGAAACATAAAACATTCGAAGCAATCAAACAAAATACAATCATCCATAAGCATTTAAAGTTAAATCCACATAAAGTTTTGGAATTGAAATCGGTTCTGGTTTTGGAATTGATTTTGGTTCCGGTTTTGTGTAATTGATTTTCTTTCTTTGCTGGTTGTTGAATTATTTTTTACTGGAATGAGGTAGAATTTTGGATGAGATACATAACAATTAAAGAGACGTATTTTTTGTACTCAAAAAGCTTAGCCATATCAGCATGAGGAGCCGAGGCTTATGTTTTTGCCTTTTTCATGCCTCAAACAGCTGAGGTGTACACCTTGTGGATAAAACGCCTTGAGGTTTTTTGCTAAAGTATCGCCTTGAGGCATGCCTTTTTTAAAACACTGGTCATTAGTTCTTTTGCAAAAAACGATGGTGGCATGCAGAGAAAATAATTTCTTTCTGATGGTGGGAGTTGTGTATAGAACCAACAACTAAATGAAAATTTTCTAAAAAAGACACAAATTGAAAAACTTCCACTTAGCTCTATACTTTGTGTTTCAGGGGCATGCACATGAATCTTCTAGTTTAAAACTTAGACACTCTTTAGTAATCAAAATTTTAACCATCTTCTCAAATCTTAATTTCGCAATATTATGGATTTGCTTTGAAATTTAATTCCAACTTGCAGAATTGTTTATCCCCAATCTCCTTAGAAGAAGATACTTTTCCACTCTCCAGTTACTTGACACATATTTTTACATCTCCAATCATTTTCAATAAATATCTCAGGGTGTATGATGGGAACCAGGTAGTTGGTAATTTTTCCGACTCCTAAAATTGACCATTTGCTTGATTTCTTGATTATAATGACAAATTCTCAAAGAATTTGTAGCAGATATATCCGGTTCACTTAATTTTTCAAAAATACACCAAAAGATAGACAAAACAAAAAACTTACTGCTTCTGCTGTATCCAATATGTTAATCCCATTCTCAAATGAATAACTAAGCATATCATGTGCTTCTTTCTCTGTATTTTGTTCTCCAAATGTCATCTGGAAATTTAAATACGAAAATATTGAAATTAAATCATAGCAATATTTTTTCAACTCGTATCAATTTCGGAACACAAAAATGACCATGTCAAAATGAAGAAAATGTATTAATACAATGCGAGATAATTCTAAGTAATTACAGTTCCAAGTGTAATTTCGCTAATGTTAAGCTCAGAATCTCCTAGCTTTCTGTATTCGAGCTGGCCAGTTCCTTGCTTTGCACTAATTGCTGACGTTATTGATCGTCTTCTAAAATTGAATAAAGATATTTTTTTCTTGGGATTGAAGGTAATTGGAATTGGATTGAGAAGCGCGGAGCTCATTTTTTTGAAGGGCGGCTATCGAATCACTGTTACAAATTGGTTTATCTATTCAGGGTCGGGAGGCTATGAACTGAGTGGTTTTATCCACAACTCAACGCTTTTTTATGGTGTATTCCCTGTATTTTTTACTGTTCCTGCTTTTGAAGGACGCCTCTGCCAGGGAGAGAGTAAATTTCCTTTTGTTGGCTACCAGCAGTACAAAGCTAATTATGCAAATTTCATTCTTAGACCACCAATCTTTTAACATGCATCATTATTTCACTAAGAAAAACTATGACTAAGTTATCTTATTTCTATAACCCATCTAATTAAACATAAAATCAATGGTATTTGATTAAATTACGATTTTGATGAAGATAATGAAACCAAAATATCAACTAATACAACTTTCACAGCTAAATGCTTTAATTTAAAAGTGGTTACAATTTTCTTCTATAATTGGAGTTGATTTTGAGGAAATTAAGAATATTAAAAAAAAAGCAATTAAATAATTTACAATCTCAGTTCTAAAAATTAAAGTTTATTTTGTTAAACTTTCTAAATTTATATCTAAGAAATCATAGTTTTATGTAAATGAGTTTTAAGGTTTAAAGAGTGAAGATGAAGAAGATGTAAAAAATAGTAATTTTATAGAAGTTATG
Organism: Allium cepa; assembly: GCA_030765085.1. Taxonomy (NCBI): domain Eukaryota; kingdom Viridiplantae; phylum Streptophyta; class Magnoliopsida; order Asparagales; family Amaryllidaceae; genus Allium; species Allium cepa. The sequence goes on from CM060934.1 coordinate 614,009,333, forward strand.
GTGTATGTAAAGTGATTTTTGATGTATTTTAGTTTATTATATTTTCTAGTGTATATTAAGATATTACATGTGTATGAATAGGATTAGCTATTAATTATTATTGCTTTATGTTTACAGTAGCATAGAACAATATATAACGATATAATGAAGTGATTATTAATATTTTTGCGTTGTAAAAATATTAATTATTTTTTTGAAAGATAAAAAAAAGCAAACAATTATAATTTTGTAAAATATAAAATAATAATATTATTAATGTATTAATATCTTTAAAAATTATAAAAATTTATAATGTGTAAATATAATTTTTGTGCAAATAAAAATATTCCACTAATTCAGTCATCCACAAGAGCGTTATCCTCGCATCCCACCTAGGGAATTATCACCTTCTTAGACTCTCCTTCCATAATGGCAAATTTTTTTCAATAAATTATTATTTATCATGATATTCTTTTATAAGCAAAATAAAAATTATAGATGATGCATTATTTTAAGCTTTTTCATTGTATCTTTTTTTCTTGCAATTTTCACGTTGATTTGTAATTTAGTAATAGTCTGAATTCAATCAATAACATTAGTTTAAAAAAATACTTGAAACAAATTAAAATATACATATAATAACGATGTATAATATTAAAAAAAAAAGAACACTCAACGTGATGTGTTTCACTATGTCAAGAAAGCACCCTTAACAGGACTCCTGTCGAGTCCTTTCTATCATTAGGTTTAGCTTGTACTTCACTGGTTTGATTTTTGAGTCACCGAGAAAAAAAAAATACTTATTTAGGAATTTGTTAAGGTGCTTTATATTTTACCTTAATCAATAAATAAAATCTCATTGTTATTTTTCGAATTGTAAACCTAACCCTTAAATAAAATTAATAATGAAAAAGTCACAAATCCTTCAAAATAAGTGTGACAACGGGGATTATATCATTAATGATTAAGTTTTCCGTATAATTATATGAATATTAATAAACAAATAAATTGAGGCAAACTCTCCTTCTACTTTATCTTTCTCCCCACACATATTTTACCACCGTAAGTTTAATGCCGATTGAGGTGAATCCCCACCGTGGAACTTGTTAAACTCTATTAAGCCAGTGATCAACCATTGGTTATTTTGTTCATTCCTCGATGTTCTTTTCTATCAACCCATTGAAACAATCTTATATGTCATTCATTTAATCCTTGCTTGTTTGAGCTAGTTACACGGAGGTGGATAAATATCTTCAATTACCTACGTTACTTAACCTGGTATAAGGGGTAATTTTCGAAAAAAATTTTTTACTAAAGTTGCATAAGATCTTTATTATGTCGTTATTAATATAATTTGTTCGCATTAAGTCATATTCATAACGTGTTTCAAATTAATTTGATTTTTTAAATATTATTATTAAATTAAATAATATTATTTTAGCAAAGCTAGCCGGCTATAAAGTGGGTCGTGCCACTGTATATAAATAAAAATCGAGTATTCTGCACATACACAAAATAGCTAACATGGTTTTATAGTGGCCAAGCCACTGAACAAACAAAACACTAGACGGCCTCCTGAGAGGAGGTACCACTTCGTCATCAATGGGACAAGGCCCCAGAGCATGGATAAAACCTAAGAAATGAGCCATAGTATCTGGATCAAAAACCGTAAATTCATCGAAGTAAATAAATTTTCTATCCCAAGAGTCTCTATTATCATCACCATCGTCTCTATCACATGAAAGTACAACACCATCACCAACAACATGATAAAATAACCACCTCATCTCTCCATCTCCACCTACGAACATATAATAACAATCAAACTCTAGACTATATCGCATCTCAGATTTCACATGAACCCAAGTCTTCTTTCTAGAGTTCCACTCAATCAATGGAGTCGGAATGACAGTATCATCAGAAGGTACATCAGAAACAGGGGAAATGGACGTAGGAAGTGAAGACATAACAGTAACATGAGAAGGAGCAACAACAACATCAATGTTACAATCAGGGGCTTTACGGATCTCGGTAGGGACAGAAGCATGAGGAACCGGGTCAACCAAAATGGAAGGGCGAGAATTTGGAACCTACATATTAGTTGGAGGGCGAAGAAGGGGGATCTTTTACGGGATAGGAAGAGGAGGGTCACCTGATGGATCGGAAGGAGGGAGATGCTTGCATGAAAGCGTGACATGACCAAAGGAGTGACATATCTTACAGATATCTAGTTTCCATCCGTAATGAACATCAATTACCGTAATATGGCCCTCAACAGGGCATAATCTGAGCTTAGTAGGAAGTGGTTTGAATGGGGTAATTTCAATCAGAGCTTTAGCATAAACGATCCTGCCTCTAGCATTGTGTTCGAGTCAAAACACTTAAGATCTCCAACTAAACCAGCAATCCAATTCAAACCAAGCAACGATTGAAGAACAGAGGGAATATGAGAGAAGTGGGCCCAAACGGGTATAGATAAAACCTGATCTCTTGCACTATCAATGGACTTACTCCAAGAAGTAATAATAAGCGGTTTACCTTCAATGAAAGTTGGCTCAGCCTCAAGCACGCGTTATCTTTCCTCCTTATTAGAAAACTTAAAGAAAAACATACAGTTATCAAACTGAACCTGAAGACCACCCTTAAGTTTCCAACGGTTCTTAAAATATTCCCGAATAATACAGTATGAAGGACTCGAATCAAGGAAGAGCCCAACTAGGTAGTCATCCAAATAGTCTTCACCAGCCTAAAGGACCTCTGGAGGAGGAAACAAGACCTCGTCAACCTCAACGGAAAAAAAGAACGAGGTACATAATTTCCTGCGTTGCACGACAACGACTTAAACAACAAAGTCCATTTAGGAACATGAGGGATATTAACTGAGGACCATGAAGGGGGAGATACCAGAACAGAGGGTGGTTCAGGATTGGGCACGTGCAAAATATGGAGTAGCAGGAATACATACATTCTTATCGACAATAACACAAATAGAAAGGGTGTACAACAAGACTGGTTCGCGAACATCACCAGGGTCGTCTAGATTTCGACCAACCACATCCTCATTCAATCCAACAACGGAATCTAACCCAACATTCATGGCACAAGCATTTACATTATCACGGGATAAACCAACCTCGGAATCTGTCCAACTGGGACCGTGAGCAGCCGAAGCAATAAAGGAGGATAAAAAGTGCTCACTAGAGGTAGAGCAGCCCATTCCTGCAATACGATCTCTGACATCAATATCAGCGAGCAAAGAAGATAGAGGATTTTCCATAGGAAACGATGCTCACACACGAGAATGATCAATAAAGGCGACATCAGATACCAGATCGAAGGCCAAGATAGGTTCCCCAAGGGTGGAAGATGACCCACGAGCAGAGGAACTGGCGAAAGGATGACCAGAGCGTGTCAGTGAGGCGGCACGATCTAGATCTAAAGCAACAGCAGAAGCCAAGACCGATTACTGAGGAAAGGGCTTCTTCTTCAGCAAGAGAGGATGACGCGGGGTCGTAGAAGACTGGAGATGGATGGAAGTAGGGATGCGAAAGAGATGGAAAGGGGTCAGAAAGAGCGCGTGCGAAAAGGAGGAGGAGGAGCGGCATTTTCAAACTAATGTTAAGGCATGTTCTTTGTAAAATATCACTTTTATTTTTGTAACAACCCGCATATTTTACGATTATATATTTAAATGTTTTGTTTAAATATAGCATCGTTAATCGGATTTTTGGGTCCGAAATGTTACTTTTTGCAAACTATCAAATTGGGGCTCGATACCACCTCCATTGAGTCCAAAATGGTGTTTGCGATCTTTTTGAGTATAAACTTCGATATGTTTGGAGTTTGTAGAATTTTACTACTTTTTCACTTGGGGTTTAGGTTTGGGGTTGGGGTTCGGCCCACTACCCAACTCATCCTATATCCTAACTCCACCACTCCTCTTCATTCATTTCTTTATCCTAACACATTCAAGCTAAAAGAAAAACAATGGTGGAGGAGAAAAAGAATTAGAAAATCATAAGCCCTAACTTCATTTGCAAATCCAAGTTTTAACTGGAAATCAAGGAGAAGCTTTGGTAAGTCCTCTCTTCTTCTTCTCCAACTCTTTCTCTCTTCAATTTCAGAAATTCCTAAACCTAAATTTAGGAAATACTGTTTTGATCTTAGATTGGAGCTTTTAGAGTTGAAGTGATGAGTGGTTGATCTTCTCTTTGTATTTGAGCCTTTCAATCTTTGTTTTTGAGTAAAAAGGTGAGATTTTTTTATCTCACATCTATGTCTAAACTATCTTTGATTGTTAGGTAAGGATTCCTAACACTTATTCATGTGTAATTGCTCTTGATTTGGATTGTTTTTGTGAATAGTTCAATTTTTGGTGTTTTGAAGTCAAATCATTAAAAATCATAACTTTGATGTTTGATCATGTTTTTGTGATGAATCAAAGAGCCTATAGGGCTGGGTTGTCGATTGGCGTAAACCCTTAGCGCCCGCTGCTCGTCCGATTGCAAATTGAGTGAGTTTGCAATTCATTTATAATAGGCTTGGAATGTAGGAAAATAGTGTTCAGTCGACTGAACCATCTGAGTTAGTCAACTGAGCTGAAACCTGAGAATTTTCTGGGTCTGTGTTCAGTCGACTGACTCAGTGAATCCAATCGACTGACCTGCTCCTATTTTCCCTGTCATGCCTATTTTGCTCAGTTTTCAAATTTAATCGATTCGTGTTGATTCCTAATTGTTGTCATCATGTAATATCGACTTTGATGACCTTTTCTTCGGGATTTTTGGAACATCCAACCTGATGGATTCGATATCGATTCCTTTGGATTTTATTCACGTCTTCGAATGTGAATTCTGATGATTGATTGTTTCTACAATTATTTCTATGATTTGTCACTTTAAAATACAAAGTTTCTATACTAGTAGTAAATATCAAAACTCTTTCATCAAAACGATTACAACACTATTTTAATACAAAGCTCGTTTATTAAAACCGTTTTCAAACCTATTAGTATATATAAACCTTTACCTCATTCGTATGAGAAATCTAATTAAACGGCTTAGTAAAACAAATGGTATGAAACGCTTGCGTTTACTTCGTCGGTTAATTCTTGGACTTGTTCGATTGAAACTCTTGTGACAATTTTCGAGTGGAGATCTACAATTTATTCGTAAATATTTAAGTTAAGCTAGTGGTTATGGGACATAAAGCTAAAATCATATATTTACTAGCTTACTGAAATTGACACTTCTTGATGATTCTGATGATTTTTTTGGGCTTTCGAGCCACTCTACTGGACCTTCGGGTCATCTGATGGACCTTCGGGTCAATTACCAGTGCTAGACCCTCGGGTCACTCTACTGGACCTTTAGGTCATCTGTTGGACGCCAAAACTATAGTACTTGGTAAGGCTTCGGCCATCTGTTGATGCACGTGCGGCGTAGCTTAAACTCGCCATCTGCTGGAATCGATCCACCTTTTATGTTGATTTTCTAGTTATCTTGTTTTCAATTCTAGACTTTGTGAATGCTGATTTTTCTAGTATCTTAACTGATTTCTTATTGTTGTGTACTGCTGTTTCAAATTCAACTGTGAATTTGGAAATTGACTTTGATGGAGTTTAAATTGAGATTTCTTCATTTAAACTATGTTGATTATTCATGTTGAATAGTCTCATTCGAGACTATGATTATTTTTCTTTGATGTTGTTTATAATGCATTCGCTTCTAGGTTTAAACTAGACTGATCTGCTTATTATTTTCTTTTAAAATAATACTCGGGTCAGACCGAGTTATTTCAGGGTAATCACTATCTCTGATTCAGTTGTCGCTTCAGCTTTTGAGATTTCACCTCATTTTTGTCTATACTTCGAGGTGTTACTTTTGGTGTATTGACTCTAGTCTCATGTATATTATGATGACATGTATATGTACATTTGGTTCTCGTGAACTACCGACTGTTGTAACATGTATCCAGACTTGTCTTTCGCTATATATCTGATATATCTGCTCTGATGTGATTTTACTCATCTGTATGGTTGTTATTATGAGTTATTCTGAATTTTCTTAAGCCACCGTAGTTTCGTTTTAGATCTGCATTGAACATATATCGATGGGAGTAATTTACACAACTCCTATCGATGTAATCAATACTCGTCTAAGGCATAGCTTACGGATGGTCGCTTCTAACAAGCCTTATTCTTCGCAATAGAAGACATTATTATCTTATAATAACCTTTGTTATTGTGAGTATAGAGGTAGGGTGTCACAGTTGGTATCAGAGCTGAGTTTCAGAACAAATTATAATAAACACAGAACAAAAGTAGATAGGGACATGTGTTACAACTATTCGAGGGTTTTATTCGTGCCTTTCTCATCTATTCCTTCGTTGTTCTTCGACTTTTATCCCCTTTAACATGTTGGAATATGTCTAGGAATGAATCTCATATTCCCGTAGTATTCCATTTGTTAAATTCCTTATCAATCTTGTATTGTTTTAATTAATCCTTATCTTCTCTTGTTCTCTCAGCCTATAGCTGGAAGAGGTAGAGGGAAACGTTCTTCTACAGGTCCATCTAGTGGTTCTCATCCGGACGGAGTCTATATGTCAACTGATCAGTTTATGGAGCTATTTCAGGGTACTCAGCCTCCTGTTGTTACTCCCGCGGCTCCTAATCAAAAATCTGCCTTCGCCCGCATGTGTAGTGACTATTCCCACCTTGGAGGCAAGCCTTTCAAGGAATCAGAAAGTGTAATGGAGGTTCAGACTTGGTTGCGCACTTGTGAGCGCATATTTTCTCAGATGGATCTTTCTGATCATCATCGCGTTCTCGTGGCATCTAGTATGTTGCAAGAGCGTGCGCTTGATTGGTATGAGCTTTTTATTGCGGAAGTTGATGAGTCCTCTCTCTCGGATTCAATTTAAGGAATGTTCGAACTTAAGTTCGTTTCTGAATCGGAAATGGCTAATCTTGCTCGTAGTTTCCTTGAGTTGAAGCAAGGAAAATCCTCTCTTTCTGATTATGTTGCATCTTTCGAGGCCTTGTCCAAATACGGAGTTGAGTTCATTAACACTCCGCGTAAGAAAAATCTTTGTTTTGTTGATGGTTTGAAGAAGTTTTTGAAGAATGTTCTTTTGCTTCAGCTTAAGCTCTCTTTTGAGGAGCTTGATGATTCGGCTCTTTGCCTTGAAGCCGTTGAAAAGGAACGTGATAGTTGTGATGATGTTGAGGTTTCTAAGAACCCCAACAAGAAGAGGTTTCCATTTCATAAGCCTAATTCTTCCAACCAGAAGAAGAAGCAAGCTACCTCTAGTTCTCAGCCTAGTAGTGCACCTTCTATTCAGAGGGCGTGCTATAATTGTGGTTCTTTGGATCATCTTCTTCGTATTGTCCTAAGCCTCGTATTTGTCGCTATTGCAAGAAAGAAGGTCATTGGATTTCTGATTGTCCTACTGCTTCTAAGGGTCTCAAATCTGGAAAGCTTAATGTTTCTAAAACTTCTGGTGATTCTTCTCAGCCCAAAGGTATTACTCCTTCTGTTTTGGAAGGTTATATTTTATTCCATGGTCGTTCGATTAGAGTTCTTTTCGATACAGGTGCATCACATTCATTCATGTCGAAGGAGCTTGTTGATATTATTCCTTTGGATGTTGTTAGTCTTAGCGACCCTTTAAGGATTGTGAATCCTATTGAAGGATCCACTACTCTTGGTTTGTTGTGTGTTGATGTTGAGATTATTCTTTGTGGTTTTTCCTTTCATGCGAATCTGCATGTTATGAATCATCTTGGTTTTGATATGATTTTGGGTATGGATTGGCTCGTCCGTCATGAAGTTCAAATCCTAAGTCCCAAAGGAACTTTATATCTCAAACATCCCGATGCTATCGAGCAGTTATCTATTGTATTTCGAAGTATGGACCATGGTTCGAATGCTCTCATTTCTTCTTTTGAATCGGAGGATGTCATAGCTAATGTTCCGGTTGTTTGTGATTTTTCTGATGTCTTTGAGCCTATTTCATGTTTGCCGCCGAAGAGGGCAATTGAATTCCGTATTGATCTTATCTCTGGTGCTCATCCTGTCAGTCGTCCTCCCACGAGGATATCTGCTAAGGAAAATGAGGAACTCAAGCAACAATTATCTGATTTGAAAGCCAAGCATTTTATTCGTTCTAGCTCTTCTCCTTGGGGCGCCGCCGTTGTCTTCGTTAAGAAGCTAGATGGTACTCTTAGGCTTTGCATTGATTATCGCAAGCTTAATGAGCTTACTATCAAGAATAGGTATCCATTACCTAGGATCAACGACATGTTCGATCAATTAAGTGGTGCTAAGCTCTTCTTCCAACTCGATCTTGCTACCGGTTTTCATCAGTTACGAGCTGCGGAAGATAGCATTCCTCTCACCGCATTTCGTACTCGTTATTGTTCTTACGAATGGCTTGTTATGCCGTTCGGTGTGACGAACGCTCCGGCGTATTTTGTTGATCTCATGAATCGGATATTCAGGGAATATCTCGATAAGTTCGTCTTGGTTTTCATTGACGATATTCTTATTTATTCCAAATCTGAAGCCAATCATATTCATCATTTGGAGATTGTTTTGAGCACTCTTCGTCAGCATCAGCTTTATGCCAAATTCTCCAGGTGTCACTTCTGGGAGAATAAGGTGAAGTTTCTCAGTCATATTGTTTCTTCCGATGATATTTCTGTCGATCCTTCCAAGATCGAATCTATTCAGAATTGGAAGAGGCCTGAGATCCATAGTTTTCTTGGATTGGAGGGTTATTATCGCCAGTTTATTAAGGACTTTTCTCGTATTGCTTTACCGCTTACCACTCTCACGAGAAAAGCTATTCCTTTTATTTGGTCGGATAAGTGTGAGAATTCTTTCTTGAAGTTAAAAGATCTCCTTAGTCATGCTCCTGTCTTAGTGGTTCTCGAAGGGAATCATGATCTTGTTGTTTATACCGATGCCAGTGGTTTTGGGCTCGGTGCTGTTCTCATGCAAAAGGATAGAGTAGTTGCCTATGCTTCTAGACAACTAAAGCCTAACGAGATTCGTTATGCTACCCATGATTTGGAGTTAGCCGCCATAGTCTTTGCTCTAAAGATTTGGCGACATTATTTGTTGGGTGAGCGTTTTATTCTTTTTACTGATCACAAATCTCTGAAGTATCTATTTACTCAGAAAGAACTTAATATGAGGCAACAGGGCTCGAAATTCTTGCTTCATATGATTTTGATATTCAGTATACCCCTGGTAAGGGTAATCGAGTTGCTGATGCTTTTAGTCGCAAGCAGCAAATTGTTGTTTCCATGATGCTAGCAGAGTGGAATATGTTGGAAGCTTTATCTCTTTGTGATATTAGAGACCGTCCTTCAGTTTCTGATTCTCCCGTGCTTTTATTTAGCATGGAAGCTCGTCCTAGTTTGTTGGATCATGTTGATGATGCCCAGAAACAAGATCCACATATTTCTTATCTTATTCAGAGTTGTAAATCGGAATCCCGAAGTGATGATCTAAAGGATTTCGATATTGAAGTTCATGGTTGTATTCGAAAGAAAGGAAGGTTGATCATGTCTAGTGTTCCTAATCTTAGAAATGACATTCTTGAGGACTGTCATCGTTCTAAGTATACTATCCATCCAGGTAGTAGTAAGATGTATACTGATATGAAACGATTATACTATTGGGAGGGTATGAAGCGTGATATTGCAAGTTATGTAAGTCGTTGCATGACTTGTCAACTTGTTAAAGCAGAACACCAGCGTCCCAGTGGTCTTTTGTAGCCTCTTGAGATTCCATTATGGAAATGGGGTCATATTTCTATGGACTTCATTGATGGTCTACTTCGTTCGAGGTTGGGCCATACTAGTATTTGGGTGATTGTTGACAGATTGACTAAATCAGCCCATTTTATTCCTATCAAGTCCAATCGGACTGCTCCTTTATTGGCTAAGCTGTTTATTAAAGAAGTCGTTTGACTTCATGGAGTGCCTAGTTCTATTGTTAGTGACAGAGATCCGCTTTTTACTAGTGGTTTCTGGCAGAGCCTTCAGAAAGCTTTGGGCACTAAGCTCAATCTTAGTACAGCTTATCATCCACAGTTTGACGGTCAGACTGAAAGGTGAATCAAGTTTTGGAAGATCTCCTTCGAGCTTGCATTCTTGATTTTGGTGGTTGTTGGAAAGACCACTTGTCTCTAGTTGAATTCTCTTATAACAACAGTTTTCAATCCAATATCGGTATGGCTCCTTTCGAAGCTCTTTATGGAAGGCCGTGTCGATCACCATCTTGTTGGTTGGAATCGGGGGAAAAGTTAGTTCTCGGCCTCGATTATATTCGTGATTCTTATAAGAGGATTGATATTATCAGACACAGAATGAAAGAGGCTCAGAATAGGCAGAAATCATATGTTGATCATCGTAGGAAGCCTTTGAAATTTTCTGCTGGCGATCTCGTATTCATTCGTATTTCCCCGATGAAGGGTGTGGTGCGTTTTAGTAGCTCCGGGAAATTGGCTCCTCGATATATTGGATCGTTTCCTATTACCGAATGCATTGGCCCTGTTGCTTATCGTATATCGCTACCTATCCAGTTTTTGGGAATTCATGACGTATTTCATGTATCCCAGCTTCGTCGATGCCTTCGAGATTCGGATTCTATTATTGATCCTCATGTGTTGCAAGATCTTGAGATCTCACCCGACTTATCTATGGTGCAAAATCCTATTTGTGTGCTAGCTTCGGAGGTTAGACGCCTTCGGAATAAAGAAATCCCGCTTGTGAAAATTCAATGGTCCGCAAATCCCAAACACTTTACTTGGAAAACCAGAGAGTTTATCGAGCAATCCTATCCGGGTCACTCTGCTGGACCTTCGGGTCATCTGTTGGGTGCTAAAAATATAGTACTTGGTAAGGCTTCGGCCATCTGTTGATGCACGTGCGGCGTAGCTTAAACTCGCCATCTGCTGGGATCGATCCACCTTTTATGTTGATTTTCTAGTTATCTTGTTTTGATTTCTAGACTTTGTGAATGCTGATTTTTCTAGTATCTTAACTGATTTCTGGATTGTTGTGTACTACTGTTTCGAATTCAACTGTGAATTTGGAAATTGACTTTAATGGAGTTTAAATTGAGATTTCTTCATTTAAACTATGTTGATTATTCATGTTGAATAGTCTCATTCGAGACTATGATTATTTTGCTTTGATGTTGTTTATGATGCATTCACTTCTTGGTTTAAACTAGACTGATCCGTTTATTATTTTCTTTTAAAATAATACTCGGGTCAGACCGAGTTATTTCAGGGTAATCGCTATCTCTGATTCAGTTGCCGCTTCAGCTTTTGGGATTTCACCTCATTTTTGTCTAGACTTCGAGGTGTTACTTTTGGTGTATTGACTCTAGTCTCATGTATATTATGATGACATGTATATGTACATTTGGTTCTCGTGAACTACCGACTGTTGTAGCATGTATCCAGACTTGTTTTCCGCTATATATCTGATATATCTGTTCTGATGTGATTTTACTCATCTGTATGGTTGTTATTATGAGTTGTTCTGAATTTTTCTTAAACCTCCGTAGTTTCGTTTTAGATCTGGATTGAACATATATCGATGGGAGTAATTTACACAACTCCTATCGATGTAATCAATACTCGTCTAAGGCATAACTTACGGATGGTCGCTTATAACAAGCCTTATTCTTCGCAATAGCAGACATTATTATCTTATAATAACCTTTGTTATTGTGAGTATAGAGGTGGAGCGTCACAATGTTTTTTAAATTAAATAATATAAAATTAAATAATATTATATATTTTGCAAAAATTTAATATTATATTCATTTATAAAATCAGGAACATCAAATGCTCTAGCGTGAAATAAGTGTGTACACATAACAAAAGATATTACACTGACATAAGGGAGTATATGTTCTCGCATGGGTGAAATAATATATGTAAACATGTAAGTGTTTATATAAATACATATTAATATACATACATACATACACACACACATAAACTATTATATATATATATATAGATATATATATATATATATTTGGCCATGATAATATATTTATAATTTAATTATTTATTAAGTTTGAAATATAATACTTATTTTAAAATTTAGAATACCTAAATTTAGTTTTGGTAGTTCAACTTCAAAATATTGTCCAGCCTTTTGACCAAGCAATACCTAGACTGGCTTGACGAACAGAACATGAAAGCTATCCAGGTAGAAACCTAGAGAGGTAGTCGTAGAGTTTAGAAACTAAATACAACTAAGATCATAAGACAAAGACAAGACCATTCCAAAAGAACCAAAGCATGATCCATCAAGTTAATGGATCGGTACTGTTCCATCCCCATGAAACGGTATCGATCCATAGGATCTATCCAGAATAGTTCCAACCCCCTCCTCTTGCTAAGTCTTGATGTCAAAAGCCTATTTCAAGTTCCATATAGCGATCGCCCAATGTTTACTATCGAATGGTTCTGGTTCAAGAGCTCGAAACCAACAAGTTTACTCTTCCACTGATTCATCCCATTGGCCAAGAAACAAGCTCATGGCTATGCAAACAAATTTGGAATTACAAAGCTAACAATATATCGCTTCATTCCAAGGCGACTAGAGAGATTCATAAGGTCTTCTGGATCGATACCGATCCTGGGCATGGATTGGTACTGATCCATAGCTGCATGTTGACATGGCCATGTTTCTTCTTGAGTAATCGCAGGGAGAATGTTGAGGAGGACGTGTTGGAGCTTTTTTCGATGACCTATAGTTATAAACAGGCATGGTGGGGCATCATTGGATCATGGGGATCTCTAGCTATTTTTACACATTTCTTGTAATTGCCTATCGAGTGGTACAGAACCGTAAGAACAATACTTGTAAAACAACTATATCATCAATAAAAATCTCAAGTGGACGTAGGCAATGATTGGCCAAACCACTATAAACGTGTGTTATTCTGTTTTTTTTTTCATTTTAATTTGCATTTTCTTCAATTTCATTATCTACATAATCTCTTGGGTGTTGGTCTAACATTTTGGTGCTTTCACTGAGAACCAATTCTCAATCTGTTTGGATCGATCATCTATTATTGGATTTCCTATATCCAAGTGATGGATCCAGTTTTCTTCGTTTTTGGAATTTTTAACTACTTGGGTTATCAGAAAACCTGCACGAGCACTTTCTTCCATGGCTCCTAGAAGGGATCGATCCACCACTTTGTGCGCTGTTGAGAGTGTTGAGAATGCTGGTTCCCAACATATCAAGGAGGTTGTATAGCCAACCATTAGTGAAGGTCGGTACCCACAGACGTAATTACTAGGGTTGAGATGGACCTATGATGATGCAAATCGAAGACAAGCTCTAAGAAAGCCGCATCGAACTGAATTAGCAAACGAAGTAGAACTTGGATTCGTTGAATCAACCGAAAAAAATCCGTAAGATAAGGAGGGATATAACAGCTTCTGGTGCAGAATTTGAAGTTCCTAATCGTTGGAGCAAAAGCGTAGGAAAAGAAAGCAAAAGACGGTTCAAAAGGATACTGGGAAGTTAAAACTAAAGGCGAAACCGAGCCACGATCAAGATCGATGGATCAATATCGATCCATGAGAGGGATCAATACCGAACCATCCCACTTGGGCACAAGTGACCGACTCTCGGGGAATGGTGCTGGTTTGACTTTTAGATGTGCTATAGACGATCTGAATGTTAGAGATGAGGTGAGTGCTACGGATCTGCCTCGAAGAAGTCATCAAACTGCTGAACGGATGATTCTCCCAAAGTCAAGGGATGCCAAGTATCGTGAAACAAACCAAAAGCATTTTCTAAGCCAAAGACTTGGGCCGAGTTATGATTACCATCGTTTAGTAGATCCACTTGAGTCGGACTTGATCAAAATGGCCGGGAGACTTATAAATGAGAGCCGGCATCAAACCAATGATAAGTGAGGTTCCTCCTCGAACTAAAATCATTCACAAAAGATATCTTACGCGAGGGGTACCCGAGGAGGTTTGTGATGTCGAAAATGCTGTCATATAACAGGAAAACAGATCTGAGGCAGCACTTGATGAAGTACACTGGCACATGGATTTTGCAGAGCTACCAATGCTGTACGATATCATTGTTTCCCATTTTCCTAAAGGGAATAGCGACAATGTGGTTCACCCAACTGCTGTCGAGATCCATATCATCTTTCGATTAATTGGTGCAAAAATTCATCGAACAATTTTGTATGCATACGACCCATTCGAAGGATGCTATGTCATTTTCCAACCTCTTCCATTGAGTGGAAGATCTTTAAATAATTTCTTGTAGATATTTCTCACTGCAACAATTGAAGTGAAGAAATCTTAGGAAGACATCATGTTAATGCACTAATTGGGGGATCCATCTCCATATTGATTTTGGAAGGTGGTTGAAAATGAAACCCCCACCAACGATGGATATAGTTTATAGAAAGGCAAATCAATTCTTGCTTTTAGAGGAGCTGAATGCTGCCAATAGAAAGACCAATGGTTGACAATTGGTAGAGGCAATTGTCTGTAATGTCGCTATGAAACAATCTGGAGGGAATTTCGGAAAGGTTGATGTGAATGTAGAGAACCAAAATGGTGGAGAGAGTAAGAACAATAATAGTGCTGAAGATAACAAGTCGTATTTAGGAAGGCGTCTGAGAATCTCGAAGTTTGAAAATTATACTATGTTAAACAATTCAATCGAAAACATATACCTAGCTACTCTAGTATCGACCAATATAGGAAGTTAGCTCCTAGGGAGTCAACTGAGAAGGAGAAGAGATCTGAAAAGTTTTGCAGATTACATGAGCTCATGGTCACAACATCAATGCACGTAGGCATTTACGTAATGTGATCGAAGATGAAACTACAATAATTTGTGCAAACCCCATAGGATGGTGGGTAAGGAACTTCATACCTCGGTAGGAGCAAGCCGGGCCTAGTGTTAATGAGCCAATGCAGCTTGAGAAACGTTTTGTGATAATTACTGTAATCGATGGACCACATCCAGTTGAGAAGAGTTGGAACGAGATGGAGCGGTATGCTAGTGATTTAAAACATGTAGTGAATAAAAGCTGTTTTGCCATCGAAGATGATTCTCCGACAAAGTAGCTCGGAGTGTGACAGATGATATTGCCTTTCGTATTAGAGATGCTGATGGCATAATGGCCCCGACTATGGACGACTATGGATTCACTTGTTATTTCAGCCATGATTGGCCCAGCTATTGTGAGGAAAGTTCTGGTTGACTATAGGAGTTTAATCAACATTCTATTCAGGAGAGCCTATAACCAAATGCTTTTGGAGGCAAAGGACTTAAAGCCATATAAATCTCGGATCTAGGGATCTAATGGGATGACTACTGAGCCAGTGGGATGTGTGGATCTACTGATTGTACTTGGAGAGGGTGATCGCAAGAGACTGCAAGTCATGCTTATTATTGCGTTGGATATTTACTCAGCTTATAATGCTTTTTTGGGCCAACCAGCCCTTGCTGAATTTAGAGCGGCTATTACTTCTTGGTGCTTAATAATGAAATCTCGACCTAGAACTATGTGGGGACTGTTCAAGGAGATCAAGGGCTTAGCTACGGATGTTATGCTACCGAGCTAAAAGAGGAAAGGCAAAGAGAGAAAGGAAAAGACGTAGAGAGAACTCTCTACATCAAGGCTGTGGACGCATAGAAACCACCACCCAAGACTTGGCTTGGGCAACACCGTCGGTTCTACAAGGATATGGATCCAATGAAAGAGCCAAAGGATGGAAGGGCCGCACCAGCCCAGCTAACGATCAACATCTCGGATAGCCAAGATGATCTTACGTGGGCCCTAAAGATTAGATCGTGGCTTGGCACAAGGGTGATGAAAGAGTTGGTTTTCTTTAAGCAAACCTGGATGTGTTCGCTTGGACTCACTCAGATATGTATGGAATGTCATCAAAGATGGAAAGCCATGTATTGAATATAAACCCGAAATGCATTCCTTTGAAAAAGGAACGGTGCAGCCTAGGTCCAGAGAGATCTACTGCACTCAACGAAGAAGTGGAGAAGTTGAAAGATAATGGCTTCATCCATGATGCCCTTTACCCGAAATGGGTTTCAAATCCATTTTAGGTGAAAAAGTCGAATGAAAAGTGGAGGACATGTATTTACTATTCTGACCTGCATAAGGCATGTCCAAAAGATGGCTTCCTACTCCCAAGGATAGATCAGCTAGTGGACTCAACCGTCGGACATGAATTGCTCTCGTTCATGGATGTCTAATCTGAATATAACCAGATTCTGATGCACGTTTTAGACCAAGAACACACCAGCTTCATAACCGATCTAGGACTCTATTACTGCCTTGTTATGCCTTTTGGACTAAAGAACACCGGAGCGACTTACCAGAGGTTGGTCAAAGATGTTTAAAGATCAGACCGACGCTCGATGGAAGTTTACATAGACGATATGCTTATGAAGTCACGACAACCGGTGAACTATGTCAATGATTTTGTGGAGATGTTCAGTGTTCTCTGAAAGTACGGGATAAAGCTTAACTTTTGAAATGCTAATTCGGCGTTGGGTCGGGGAAATCCTTAGGCATTATCATGAATTCACGTGAGATCAAAGCTAATCTGAAGAAGATTAAAGCACTAAGGAACATTTAAGCTCCGGAGACAATCAAAGATGTTAAAAGCTTGAATGGGAAGGCTGCCGTCCTGCGTCGATTCATCATCAGAGCCAATGACAAATGCATCCCTTTCTTCGATGTGATCAAGAAAGGGAAGAGATATTTCGCTTGGATGCAAGAATGCATAGACGCATTCCATGATCTGGTGGATCACTTGGAGGGACCCTTGTTCTATCGAAGCCGCTGGATGATGAGGATTTGTTTATTTATCTGGCAGTGTTGGTGCACACTTTGAGCGCCACGGTTGTACGAAAGGAGTCCTAAATCGAACGACCGGTACATTAGCAAGCAGCTATCAGGAGTAGAAAGAATCTATCTGAAGTTGGAGAAGCTCCCATACTTCTTGTTGATCGCTTCACGGAAACTCCGCCCTTACTTTCAAGCTCATTCTTTCAATGTTCTGATCGGCCAACCTGAGACTTTCGGAAGGCTATTGAAATGGAACATTGAATTGAGCCAGTATGATATAACCTATCACCCTCGAAGAGCAATCCAAGATCTAGCTTTGGCGGATTTAATTGTTGAATACACTATGCAAGACAGTACTAAGAGAACAACAAGGAGCCACTACACCAAGAAAGGCATTTTGAAGCATTGAAAAACGCTGCCAAAACTTGTAGTAGCATTTCGGTAAACGCTACGACACAACATGCAACTAAAAGTTTGAAACTTTTTGTAGCGTTGTAGAAAGCACTACCAAAACTTGACATATTGTTGGACTTTGAAAATGCACAAAAAGTTTCAAACTTTCAGTAGCATGTCGTATCGCAATGTTTACCAAAACACTACTGAAAGTTATGATAGCATTTTTTTGATATATATCACAACCATTTACATTTATTTTCGTACCGTTTTAAAATGGCTAAAAATTTATTAGTTGTTTTGCAGCATATTGTCCATGCAACTATTTCCTGTTAGTGGTTTGTATCATTTCCAACCATCACCCACATAATAGTCTTACTAAAATCAGCAATCAATCAAATAATCGTCGTATTCAAATCAACAATCAATCACATAATCATTATATTCAAACAATTGAAACAACACGTTAATCACTTAGTCAAATATGATATCCATAACCATTCGGTAATAGTTTTTCAACAAATGAGTAAATCCACATAAACTCCATAACCATTCATAAACAGGTTTACACAGCAAGTAATAACAAAATGTTATAATATATATAACAATTAAAGCCATATTCATTGCTTGATTACCTACAATTCCTTACTGTAGCTGGTCTTTACTCCTAAAATGCTAATTACATGTAGACGGGTTTAATAATCAACAAATTTTAATGAAACTGTTTTGCATATTTAAAATATATCAAACATCATTAATTAAAATTTTATTAAATTTGAATAATTTTTATAAAACTTAGTTAATATAGTTATTTTTTTATAAAACTTGGTTACTTTTTATAATAAACTTATTTAATTTTTAAAAACTTGTTAACCTAGTTATATTTTAATAAAACTTAATCAATTTGTATAAATTTATTTAATTTTTATAATACTTGGTTAAATTATATCAAACTTAGTTAATTTTCAAAATTTTGGGTAATTTTTATAAAAAGTAGTTTAATTATTATAAAAATCGGATAACTTATTATCAAACTTAATTAATTTTATAAAACTTAGTTAAATTGTATAAAACTTAGTTAGCTTTTAGATTTGATTGATCTTATAAAACTTAGTTAAAATTTTATAATGCTCGGTTAACTTATTTATAACTTTATTTATATTAAAGCAAAATTATAAATTATCTTAATTTCTAAAACTTAAAATGTCATAACATATATTTTAATTAACTTAAACTTATGGATTATCTCAAACTTAAAAGATACACCTTACTCTTCATAAATGCTATTGTACCATCGGACGAGATTTTTACATTTCTTTGATTTTCTTAGGCTTTCCCACCTCTGTCCAACACCTACATCAAATTTCAAACATGAAACAGGAGTTATCAGAGTATAATCACCTCAAACCTTGCCCATCTCTAGATTAGCTAATATCATACCACGTCCTACAGATGTGTTGAATTTGTGTAAGGCGCGGTCAAATTACTCTTGTTTTATGAAACATATAACATTGGATGTTTTCATATGTCATGTCACTGAGTATAAACAAGATTATTTCACCAACAAAAAGATCAAATTCAAATAATTAATGCTTGGAAAATAATGTTACGTCATTAAGGAGGAAAAAGAATGGGAAACAAACAATGACAAATAAAATATTCACATACGAGAGCATACCATACAACCACATCAGCAACTGAAAAACTATAGTCAACTAGGAAAGTTCGGAGAGTCAGATGATTGTCAACTTGCCCACATGCATTCTCAAATTGAGAACCGGATGAGAAAAGCAAAGCATCATCAAGGCACTCATCAATTTGCAAGGAAACGGTCTAGAAAGTGATAAATAAAGTGTAAATTCTTTTAGAAAAAATGGTTTCCCTTATAAACATGAAAAGCAAAAACTGCTAGTCCCGCTCATCCAAATCCATTCAGCCCAATAATCACCTTTTAGAACCGTGAAAATGTTGGATCTCAGGTTTTGATTCATGCCAAGACAATCATGGCGACATAGGAATAATTGAACATTCGACAAAATCTACGACTACAAACTAAGAAGGTGACTAGACTAAAAGAGGCAATGAGACTCGAAGATCATATATCAAGTATAAATTTCGTTCTTAAAGTCTAAGTCTAGTGTTCATATATGTTAAAATCTATCCTCAAGTAGTTCATACTTCCTCGCATACATACTCAAGTAGTTCAGGATTTTTTTACAACTTACTTTACAATATATTTTCGAACTGGTTTTGAGAAAATACTTAGTTCAGTCGACTGGACACATGCACTCAGTCGACTAATTCTTTGCATGTTGTTTTTTATAAAATGCACAGCCTAGTTGACTGAATGCACACAGTCGGTTGACTGAATCTGTGCACATATGTATGCACGTATATGATTTCAAATTCAGTCCACTGATGTTGAATGTCCAGTCGACTGACCTGGTTCCAACTATCATTTTTATGAATAGACACTTCTCTTCATGAACGGGTTTCTTCTTCACAGAGAGCTACATCCATTGCTTTTAAATAGAATGTTTCACCAGATGGTGTAACTCTCTGTCTATTATAAATAAGCATGAATTTCAAGATCAAATCACTTCACTTACTTGCTTTTACTTGATTTAAATTTTCTATTCTCTAATCTCTTGAATTTCAGAATCTCTTATTGCTTTAAGTTTGTGCAATCACGCTTTTAATTCTCCATTTCTAAAACAGTATATATCTTCCTTATCTTCACATACACACAAATATACATTTGATACTTAAGGGAAAGATTATTGGAAATGTGTACTTCATTTGACAAATCTGTGTTGTAAAAAGAGCATGCAAAGTCAAGAAAACATTTCATTTGTATCAAAGTCCTGTTGGGTTGCTTAGGCGGGAAAATTCTATTCGGTTGCTCAGGTGGTCAAAGTCCTGTTCGGTTGCTCAGGCGGCGTAAACTTATTCGTTAAGTGAGGGTTGCTAGTATAAATCCAGAAGGAGTCTGGGACTAGACATATAATGAGAGTTCGAACCAATATAAAAATCTCTGGTGTCATTTTATTTTACTACTATTTACTTTTATATTTTTATTCTACACATATATATAGTATTAGCTTATATTCCATATTACTCGATCCTATAGCACAATCACTATCATTTGGTATCAAAGCAGGTCATCTTATAACCGTAACACGGTTATCTGATATTTTAGTAATATGGAACACAACACTAGCACAAGTTTCTATGAAGGTCAATCTACTACACGACCACCATTATTTAACGGATTGAACTATAACTATTGGTCTACTAGAATAAGAATTTATATGCAAGCTAACGGTTATGAAACCTGGAATATTACTCAAGCAGAATATAACATACCTACTACTGAATATTCACAATGGTCTAACACACAAAAACTAGATGCTGCTGCAAATGCCAAAGCTATGAATATGTTATTTTGTGCATTAGACAAAAATGAGTTAAATAGAATCATCATGTGTGATGCTGCATATGAAATTTGGAGTACACTTAAAGTTACACATGAAGGTACCAACAAAGTAAAGCAGAGTAAGATTTCCATGCTCAAGAATCAATTCCAGAATTTCAAAATGAAGCAAGATGAAACAATAAATGAAATATACTCTAGATTTCAAGATATATATCATTCTCTCCTAGCATTAGGAGAAAAATATCCGAACTTTGATATTGTTTCAAAAATCTTCAACTCTTTAACGGATGAGTGGAAATGAAAAGTCTTAACAATTGAAGAAGCTAACGATATCTCAACCATTAAACAAAAAAGTTGATAAGATATCTAATGTCTTATGAAGTTAATCTCCAGGCAAAACAAGTACAGACACAAGATAAGAAGAATATAACATTTCAAGCAGAAAAAGATGAATCATATTCAGATGAGGAAGATATGGTGTCTATTGCTAAGAATTTCAAAAAAAATTTGAAACTCAAAAAGAGTAACTAATTCAGAAATAACAAGAACAACTTCAGCAGTAATAATAAAAACAACAAGCCATCGTCTTCTGCTCTTAAATGTTATGAATGTCACAAGAAAAGACACATCAAGAAAGGCTATCCAGATCAAAGGAGAGACAAATTTAAGAATAAGAAAGACAGATTCAAAAATAAAGCCTTCTCTGTTACATGGGATGATTCAGATTATCTTCGTCATTAGATAGTGACACAGATAGCGATTATGAACAAGCCAACTTCTGTTTTGTGGCTATAAATGATGAGGTGAGTGATATAACTTTTTTTGATTTGGTGGAAATAAATTCTGAATTACTTGATAAACTAAGAAACATCAAAAGAAAATATAAAGACACTCTTGAAAATTTGAATAGAATTAAAATTGAGGTGGATATGTTAAGAAATGAGAAAGAAATTTTAGAAGAAGAACTTGAAATTTCTCAAGAATCTTATTCTAATAAGATAACTCAACTCTCTATGTTAAATCAAGAAATAGAAACTTGGAAGGAAAAGAATATCACTCTTTTAGTAGAAAATCATGATATGAAAGCTAATTTTAAAATATTGGAATTAGATATTTCTAGTCTTAAAACGAAATTGGATGATATTACTAAAAATATCTCTAATTTTAACAAAGGAAGAGAAAATCTTTTTAAAATTATAGAAAATTCTCAAATAGCTTCAAATAAAAGGGGATAAGGATATAAGCAAGTTTCAAAAAGTATTCCAAAGAAAAAGAATTCTTTGTATAACAATTTAAAAGGAGAATGATACTATTGTAAAATCAATTTCAAAAGTTCTAAATTATTCTAAATCTATTAAGATTTGGATTCCTAAAATAATTAATTCTTTGATTAGAAACTAATATATAAAATCTTTTATAGAAACTGTTCGCAAAAATAAAGACTTTATTTTCAAAAGGAATTCTGAACCTTCTTGGCTTTGGTTTCCAAAGACCTAACTCTTAGGACCCTAACAAAAAGTGGATACCAATATTTATTCTATATTTTTGCAGATATCACTTAAAAACAGAGAAAAATGGATATTGGACAGTGGTCTGTCATTGATATTATTATAAGCTATCTTATGTTATGTATATTATGAATACTGGTTATATATATACACACACACATACACACACACATCTCCTTTTTATCGATGACAAAGGAGGAAAAGAAGTTTTGTGCTAACAAAATTGGCAGGTTTAACAAAAATTTCATCTTGGATTTAGGGGGAGTTATACAAGGATTTTGCTGAGATTTTGCTCATATTTCAATATATCATAAAGAGTTGTCATCGATTAAAAAGGGGAAGAATGTTGGATCTCAGGTTTTCATTCATGCCAGGACGATCAAGATGACATAAGAATGATTAAATATTCGACAAAATCTACGAAGGTGACTAGAATCAAAGAGGCAACGAGACTCGAAGATCTTATATCAAGTATAAATTTCATTTTCAAGTCAAAGTCTAGTGTTCGTATATGTTAAAATCTATCCTTAGGTAGTTCACACTCCTTGGCATATATACTCAAGTTGTTCACGATTTTTTGAAATTTACTTTGCAATATATTTTCAAATTGGTTTTAAGAAAATACTCAATTCAGTCCACAGGACACATGCACTCAGTCGACTGAATACACTCTGTCAGTTGACTGAATCTGTGCACATATGTATGCATGTGTATGATTTCAAATTCAGTCGAATGATGTTAAATGTCCAGTCGACCGACCTGGTTCCAACCGTCATTTTTATGAATATATATCTCTTCATGAACAGGTTTCTTCTTCGCAGAGAGTTACATCCACTGCATTCTGATAGAACCTTTCACCAGATGTTGTAACTCTCTTTCTACTATAAATGAGCATGAATTTCAAGATCAAATCACTTCACTTACTTGCTTTTACTTGATTTAAATTTTCTATTCCCTACTCTCTTGAATTTCAGAATCTCTTATTGCTTTAAGTTTGTGCAATCACGCTTTCAATTTTCCATTTCTAAAGCAATATATATATCTTCCTTATCTTTACAGACACACAATTATGCATTTTATACTTGAGAGAAAGATTATAGAAAGGGTGTACTTCATTTGACAAATCTGTGTTGTAACAAGAGCACACAAAGTCAAGAAAATATTTCATTTGGATCAAAGTCCTGTTCGCTTGCTCATGTGGTCAAAGTCTCGTTTGGTTGCTCAAGTGGTGTAAACCTATTCCTTCGGATTAAGTAAGGGTTGCTAGTTTAAATCTAGAAGGATTATGAGACTGGACATTAAACGGGAGTTCGAACCAGTATAAAAATCTCTGGTGTCATTTTATTTTACTGCTATTTACTTTTATATTTTTATTTCGCACATATATATAGTATTAGCTTATATTCCATATTACTCGATCCTATAGCACAGTCACTATAAAAAATTTGACTTTGTTAGAATTGTTAGATGAGAAGGAATAAATAAAGCGTTTAAAATTAGACGAGAGCTTTTCGCCGCATCTCTTCATGCTTGTTAGAATTGTCTTTGTTGCAGCTGCATCAGCTGCGGCCTTTGCAATACAAAAAGGGAAAAAGCATAAGCATCCTACAAAACCCCTAGGTATCAACATTATGCATTTTTTATTATATAAATCATCTTGAAAAGTGAGATATAATCAGAATGAATATACGAAACTTGTGAAATTTTCGTAAGTTTTGTATTTTGATTCTGGTTAGATTATAACTTACTTTGCTTGTACAGTCTTAGTTTATAACTTGTGTTGTTAATAAATAGGTCATGATGAAACTGTCCCGAACATTGGCACTACGAAAGAATTCAATAAAGCAAGACATGAACATGGTAGTCTCATTCAATGGGAGATCCAGGTATGTAAATTCAATCTAATACAGATTATGTATGGTCATATGTTTTACATCATCTACTCTATTCATTGAATGAATTAGACTTTTAAACCAGAATATCTAATAGTTCGGATCAGTTAATGCATCTCGCCTACATATAGCAGCATAAAATTATGCCTTCTTACTGTAAATATAAAAAGAGTTTGCGAATGAGGTTGAAATCAATGAGAAGCTTTTATTACTAGTGACTTCTGCTTTGAATGGATGTATAATTGATAGTATTATACCATGGTTTTTCCCCAGTAACAACTAATTACTTTATACAAAAGAATAGATAATACTTTACCCTGATAAATAACGAGATACCACGGTAACTTAAAATATTACCTTGGTATTAATGCCCAAAATCAAAATAAAGCAGCAGTAACCATAAGTATGATAAGAGTTAAATCCTACCGAGCATACCAAAGAAAAACCTGTTAGATAACCTGAAAATAGAAAACATGTTTTTTTATCAAAAACCATCCATTGGGGATGAACATCACAAATTAAGCATATGTACATACATGTGAAACATGGGCAGTATTTGTAAGAAAATATGGACAATCTTACATTTAGCGTTGAAAATACTAAAAGCAAGTGATAACAAATTAAGTTTATTATGCAGTAAGTAGCAATTTTGTTAAGGATGACATACCCAGTAATTGTTTAACCTTAGAGGTAATTGTTAGGACAGGAATAATGCAATTTAGTATCATTAGTACAATAATACATACACTGTGACTGCATGACCACCAAAAGTATAAAGAATATTGGTGGCACCAATGAAGTATAGCACCAATTTAGTTGGACCAGAGGGAGTCACATTTTCAACCTATACACACAATTAAAAAGAAAAACAAATTTTACCATAACAAAGCAAAAAATACAATTTGTTCAAGAAGAAAAGTCATGTACTTGGCTATGAACAAGAGATGCAATGGTAAGATACCGAGTAGTGTATGAGAAATATTTTATGTATGGAAAATAATACGATAGAAAAACAATATATAAGAGACTCATATGGTACCTGCACCAGCAAGAGCAAACTTTAAAAAGAGATGCCCAATCATTATAGTTCCATTTGTAGCTCCTCTTTGACAGGTTGGGGTTGTAAATTATGAAATACATAGATACATAGAAATGTATGGCTAATGCTTTTCTGAACCGTTCAGATTACAAATGAACAAGTCAGATTGTTCAAATTGATTATCAATCTTGACATGCTGATTACTAAATCTCGAGATCTCTGGATACCGTTAGAAAAAAGAAAATATAACACAATGACCTAAAACAGATATATGTATTCAATGTTTCAAGCATGCCAAAGTTAGTTGACTACAATTTTCCATAAAAATATGTTGCAACAATTCCACAAAATTAAAATAAACATTTAAAGTTGTAATGACAAAAGGTCTGACTATAATTATTGGTAAAGCGACCCATGCTCATAGAAACCCCACCACCACATAAAGAAACTAGCATATGCTTGACCTGGATGCAAACTAAAAGAGAATGAAACTAATCACCATGATTACAAAAGCACACATAGGCATCTTACACAAGAATTTAGTCTAATCTAGAAGCATGCGTACATAGTTGGCAAACAAGTGTACAAACTCCATTTTTACTATTGCAATTTTCCTTTTTTGTTCAACCATAACACTACATAACATTATTTGGTATTATTTGATAGCTAACTGATATGGCGCTGGGTAGAGACAAGCAGAACAGTAAGAAATAGAAGTTAATCAGAGAAAAGATAAGCACTAAATGAAGGAGAAGGAAGGTAATAATTTTTCTGCATATCCATTCTATCCAAATTTGCGTATATATATAGGTGATTTCTAACAACTTCCTACGTGGCCATACAATGGACCACTCAAAACAACTTTTGCAGCAAAATAAAAATAAAAATAATAACAGAATTGGTTATGCAATTTGTCTTTTCTCTAACCAATTGTCAGCACTCCTATTTGCTTGTAACTGTCAGCATTTTTTTATATTTGCACTGCTTCAATCCAGGAACCTTCTAGGACGTTGTATCATTCTCGTTGGCCTTGTATTAGTGGTTGCATTGTCTCCATGTGCTGCTGGTGTAGTGCTGTGCGTATCAGTGCCTACCCCTTCAAGATCGACCTTGTCCCCAAGGTCGTTGTGAACATCAGTTGGTGGTAATGGCTGTGGAATGGTAGATGATGGGTTAAGGCATGGTTTGAGAAGGGAAATGTGGAACACCGGATGGATTCGTGATTCTTGTGGAAGGCACAGTTTATATGCTACGGGGCCTATTCGTTCAACTATTTGGAAGGGGCCGAAATATTTTTTCGAAAGTTTATTGTAATTGCTGCGTACGGTAGTCTGGCGGTATGGTTGGAGCTTGACAAATACCCACGACCCTACATTGAACTCTTTGTCGCTGCGATGTTGATCGGCATGATTTTTCATGCGGTTTTGGGCTTTTTGTAAGTTGGTCTTGATGCTTTGAAGTAGTTGGTCTCTAGAGAAAGCCCATGTGTCCAGCTCTGGAATTTGGGTAGTGACAGTAATGTAGTTGGCCAGTACTGGTGGGGGTCGTCCATAGACGACATGGAAGGGTGATAGGCCGAGAGAGGTATGTTTTGTGGTGTTGTACCACCATTCTGCCCAGGGAAGACATTTAGTCCATTTCGAAGGTGCATCGCCAGCCACTGCACGCAAGTATGTCTCGAGACAACGATTGATAACTTCCGATTGTCCATCGGTTTGTGGGTGGTACGCGCTGCTCATGTTGAGTTTTGTTCCATGAAGCTTAAATAATTCTTTCCAAAATTGGCTTGTGAATAGACGGTCTCGATCCGAAATAATAGAGCGGGGAAATCCATGCAAACGGACATATTCCTGTAGAAAGTATGAAGCCAATTGAGGAGCGGAAACTGATGTGGGTAGGGCGCAGAAGTGGGCATACTTTGAAAGCCTATCCACAATAACCCAAATTGTAGTTTTTCCAGCGGATGGTGGAAGGTGGGTAATGAAGTCCATGGTTATGTCTTCCCATATTTGAGCAGGGATTGGAAGAGGTTGGAGCAGACCTTTGTACGGGGTATTATCAGGCTTCGTTTGAAGGCAAATGGAACACTGTTTAACAAAAGTCTGAACTGTTGCAGCTAGCTTTGGCCAAAAGAAATTGCTTGCTACTCTGGCAATCGTACCCTTAATTCCCGAATGCCCCCCCGTTTTAGAGTCATGGAGCTCAGCAATGATTTTAGTTTGCAATTCAGCGTTGTTAGGTATATAAATTCGATTACCCCAAAATAAAAGATCATTTTGCAATCGGATTTTAGGGTTAGTACATGTACCTGACTGTAACTGGTTGATGAAGGATTGGGCTTGTGGGTCGTCGCGCAAGGCTGTACGAATGTCGGCCAATAATGGGAATGTCGGGCCTGAAATCGCGAGCATGGAAGCTCCAGCAGTGAAGCGTGATAAGCCATCTGCGACCACGTTTTGTTTGCCTGGACGGTAGTGGATGGTAAAATCGAAACCAAGGAGCTTCGTGAGCCATTTTTGCTGCTCTGGCGTCTGAATTGATTGCGATGCTAACTCGCGGAGGCTTTGGTGGTCAGTGTGGATTTGGAATGGCCGGCCGAGTAGGTAGTGACGCCATTTTTTGATGGAGGAGGTTATGGCGAACATTTCTCTGGAATAGGTCGAGGCTTTTTGAAGGTAGAGTGGGAGTTTGAGGCTGAAGTAGGCGATTGGATGGTTGGCCTGGGCAAGAACGGCTCCGATGGCGGTGGCGGAAGCATCTGTGGTGAGGATGAATGGTTCTGTAAAGTTAGGGAGGGCTAATATTGGAGTATGGGTAACGGCCCACTTTAATTTTTCAAAAGCTTGTTGGGTCCAACTGAAGTTGTTATGTTTTAATAAGTCTGTTAGTGGTTCAGCTATTAGAGCGTAATTCTTGATGAAGCACCTATAGTACCCAGTGAGGCCCAAAAATCCACGAACAGCTGTTACCGACGTAGGGACTGGCCATTTTAACATATCGTCTATTTTCGATGGATCTACTTGTACACCTTTAGCAGAAATAATATGGCCTAGGTAAGTTAGCTCTGTAAGACCGAAGTTGCATTTAGAGAAGTTGGCGAAAAATTGATGCTGGTTCAGGATATTTAGGATTATTTGGAGATGGTTTAAGTGGGCTATCCAAGACGAACTATAAATGAGGATATCGTCGAAGAAGACAAGAACAAATTTCCGTAAGTGAGGGCGAAATATATGGTTCATTGTAGCTTGAAAAGTGGATGGTGCGTTTGTTAATCCGAACGGCATGACCAAAAACTCATAATGGCCTTCGTGAGTGCGAAAAGCTGTTTTTGGAATATCGGGTGGATGCACACGAATTTGAAAATAACCGCTTCGAAGGTCAAGTTTGGAGAAGAAAGTTGCACCGTAAAGTTCGTCTAATAGCTCGTCGACCGTTGGAATAGGAAAACGGTCTTTAACGGTGATAACATTAAGTGCTCTATAGTCTACGCAAAATCTCCATGATCCATCTTTTTTTTTACTAAGAGGACTGGTGAGGAGAATGGGCTAGTCGATGGTTGAATAAGCTTGGAATGGAGCATTTCTTGGACTTGTCGTTCGATTTCGTTTTTTTGAAAATAAGGGTAGCGATACGGTTTTGTGTTGATTGGTTGTGAATTGGGAAGGAGGTTTATGTGGTGATTCAAGCTGCGTTTGGGTGGAAGGTCTGTGGGCTTGGAAAAAATGTGGGAATAAGATGAGAGTAAATTTTGTAGTTGTGGGTCACTGTGGGTAATTGGATGTGGGTCGGGTAACGTGGTACTGGGCTGTATTTGTAAATAGAAAAAATTGGAAATAGAAGAAGTGGTTTCTAGCCTCTTTAATTGTTGTACTGAGATGGGGGATGGGTTGCAACATTGGTCCAGCCCAGTTAAGCATACGGGCCGATTATCAGATAGAAAAGCCATTGTCAACTTCTTATGATTAACTGTTATTGGTCCCAGCTGCTCTAACCACTGTATGCCACAAACCGCGTCTGACCCCGTTATCTCGAGCAAGTGGAAGTCGATAGTGAATGGGTGTCCCTGTATGTCGACGTGGACATCGGAACAACTGCCGGAGCTCCGTAATTTCTCTCCGTTGCCGACTGTAACCACGAAGGAGTTTTTATGATCCACGTTGAGGCCCAGAAATCGTGCAGCTTTCGGGTGAAGGTAGTTGTGAGTAGATCCAGTGTCGACTAGGATGGAGATCGAATTACCGTTAATTGTTGCGGGTAGTCGAATTGAACGTGGGTGGCTGCTTCCTGTGAGAGCGTAGAAAGATATTTCTTGTGTTGCTGCAGTGATCAGGTTATCTTCATTGTTGCTGGTGGTGTTAGTTTGTTGCAGGTCCGCTGCCGAATCGGGTTCATTTGTAGGGGGGTCGTTCGGTGATTGTGTATCGGGTATGATCATGAGAATATGGGCAGGTTTGCAGCGATGGCCGTAATGGTATTTTTCGTCACAATTAAAGCATAATCCTTGCTGCTTACGTTGGTTCATCTCGGCCTGGGTGAGTTGTTTGATGGGGATGGATGGTTTGGAAGTTTGCAGGGAAGGTGTTTGAGGAAATGTTTGAGAAGTGGAGTTTGGTTTTTGTGTGTATGGCTGGTTTTTAATAAACGGTAATTTATTATAATCACCGTATTTTCTTTCGATCAGTCTTGCATTGTCAATTGCATCGGAGATAGTGGTGGGTTTGAGGAGGTGAAGCTCGTTTTGTATATGAGGCTTGAGGCCGGAAATGAAGCATTGGAGTATGGATTCATTGGAAAGTGTAGTAATACGGTTGCAAAGGTTTTCAAAAGTGGCTTGGTAATTTTCGACGGTTGTAATTTGTTTGAGTTTGAACAAGGTGGCTTGTGGGTTGAGAAATGTAGGTGGTCCGAAGCGTTTCTCGATCGCTTTTGCCAACGCCATCCAAGTAGAAATTTGATTGTTGCGATGCATCCATTGAAACCATGCTAGAGCTTGGCCTTGCATGTGGAAGCTTGCGAGATCAACTCGTTGATCTTCCGGTGTGGAGTAATAGGCGAAGAATCGATCGGCTTGGAATATCCAATCGTGTGGGTTGGATCCATCGAATGTGGTTAGAGAGCATTTAGGTGTTCGAGTGGGTGTTGGTGTTGCCAATATAGGTGGTTGTCGGTTAGGTGATGGGTGGTATGTGGTTGATGTTTGGGTATTTAGGGGTGGAGTTGGTGAATTGTCTAGTTTTTGACGGATATCGGCCATTTGTTTGGTGAGGTCGTGGAGTACGGTTTTGATATCGATATTGTCGGCGGTTAGAGTTTCTAGCATGGTACTTTGTGTGGATTGGTGGTTTTGAATGGTGGTTTGGGTGGCTTTAATGGTGTTGATGGCGTCTTGGTGGTCGGTAAGTTGTTGGAAAGCGTCGTCGATTCGGGTCATGATGATGGAGTTTAGTTGGCTATTTAGGAAGAAGAGGAGGGGAGATCAGAGGTGAAAGCACCAAAAATGATATGGCGCTGGGTAGAGACAAGCAGAACAGTAAGAAATAGAAGTTAATCAGAGAAAAGATAAGCACTAAATGAAGGAGAAGGAAGGTAATAATTTTTCTGCATATCCATTCTATCCAAATTTGCGTACATATATAGGTGATTTCTAACAACTTCCTACGTGGCCATACAATGGACCACTCAAAACAACTTTTGCAGCAAAATAAAAATAAAAATAATAACAGAATTGGTTATGCAATTTGTCTTTTCTCTAACCAATTGTCAGCACTCCTATTTGCTTGTAACTGTCAGCATTTTTTTATATTTGCACTGCTTCAATCCAGGAACCTTCTAGGACGTTGTATCATTCTAGTTGGCCTTGTATTAGTGGTTGCATTGTCTCCATGTGCTGCTGGTGTAGTGCTGTGCGTATCACTACCTTCTACATGAAATCTCATAGCATCGTATTACAATACCATCTGATATGGGTTTATTAGTTCATATACCTAAGAGAAAAAGGTGTATTCAATATGTTAATAGTTTACACAACAATATCATGCATATTTTTAGTTTTGTTAAACAAAAGAGTTTGACGTCTATTATAAAAGATATGAAAATAACTAAATAAAAGTAGTGAAATTTTGATGTTATGCAAGTATGAATGCAAGTGCTTCTCTCCAAATTTTGATGCCTTAATACAAGGTTGATATTGGACATTGACCAACAACTACAGCACCTAAAAGCAAACAAACAAAACAAACACATGCAAAATCAAGTAAAAAACTAATGAAGAGGAATGAGTATAAATATGGCACCAACGGTATTGGAAAAAGAAGAAGCAGGTTAGGAACCAGGTCTCTCTCGACATTTCATCGAGAAACATACTTGCAATATCAACATCGCCACATTTGCACAAACCATCCATCATGATGGTTATTTCTATATATGCCGACAAACGAACCATTGTTATGCTAGACCATATTATCTAAAAACTCATGAGCTTGGTGGGACCAATGGTTTCTGCGAATGGCTTGAGGGTAAACGGTGTAGGAACGGAGACTGACTCGATTTAAGGTTTTGAGCACGAAATTGAAAATTTTGACGGTGATATCAACTAAGTTGGCGTCTAAGTAGACTCTGAAGATCATGTTGAACGGGAGAGCTAGGTTGGTGGAGATGTAGGATCATAGATGGGATTTGCCGGATTCATAGTGTTTTTTGTAGAGAAGATGGGCGAATTTGGCGAATGGGTTGTCTGGTTTTGAAGGTGTTGGATTTGGGACATCAATGGGAAAGAAAGAGAGTGAATGGAGCAGAGGAACTATTTTTAGGGGAGTTAGAATTGGACTTGGGTTCTTCAGTTGAGGATGGTGATTAAGTTATCAACAAGAAAAAAGAACAGCAGGGAGATAATTTCCACGGAAGACATTAAACGAACGAAAATAATAGGAAAAAAACAGCGAGTGTGGGAAGGCGGGATTTCTTTAGTAGCGTTGATTGTTTTAATTTTATTTTATTTTCTACCTCAACAACAGTTGTACTTAGCATTAAACACTTCTCTTTACCACCACCAATAACTGATTTTCTGATAGTGAGCAGAATGCCAAGTAGAAGATGTACATGGACGGTGCATCTAATGAATGATGTTCTGATGCTCGAGTTGTTTTGGTGACTCCCAAAGAACATCCAATTTGTAATACCTTGAAACTTGATTTTCCCTCAATGAACAATGAGGCAGAATATGAAGCCTTGATTATAGGACTTAAGATTGCCAAAGAGCTGGGCATTAAGACTTTGCATATCATTGTAACAATCCTGAATTTTGTGATTTATTTTAATTGTTTATTTTGATTATTTTATTTGAAAATTTATTATATTTATTAAAATGAATAAATTTTGTTGTTTTAAAAGTATATTTTGATCTTTGTGTGAATTATAATTTCAAACCTGAATAAATAGCATATTTTCAGAAAATGTGGATTTTGGTCAATCTAGTCAAACATTGACTTTTAAATTTAAAATTTAAATATTTAAATTTTTGAATTTTATCCTTTATTATGAAAATATATTAAATTTCAAGAATACTATTTTCGTTTCGTTGAAATCCGATTTGTATTATGAAAGTTATGCTTCTTACAATATTGTATGTAAGTTGATTTATTTAATAAAATTGTCTATTTTGAATTATATAAATAATATTTTATTTGTCCTATCATGTTTTAATATGTGTAATATGACATGTTAGATATATATTTTATTTTGAAAGCATTTTAAAGTGATGTTATAGTTTTTTCAAAATTTATTGCATTTATTTCCTATTTCTAAAGGCTAGTTTCTATTTTTCTGCTATTTTATTCATTTAAATTATATTTAATTAAAATTTATTTATTCATTTTTATGAATGCATTTTTATTTTATGTTTTTATCTTTATTTATAAATATTTTTCAAGTCCATAAAAAATTTTCAAAGTTTATTCTGTTTATTTTCAAATTTTCTAGACTAGTTTTCATTTTCTGTGCTATTTTCTAATTTTTATCATATATAATTAATATTTATTTATTTGTATTTTATATATTTTTTATATGTTCGAATTTTAACTGAAATTATAATTATTTTCAGTTATTTAAATTTATATAAATAAAATAAGGAAATTTGAATGGTTTTGGTGACTTTTGATTTCCTAAGGCCTTTTATATTCCTACTTTTTCACATTTTAACCATATCTTTTCATCAATTGGCCATTACTCCTCACTTTTTCAGCCGCCTACTTTCTTTTATCATTCATGTAAATCGTTTTCTCATTCCTAAAAAAAAAATCGGCCTCATCTTGTTCAAGGAATTTGGTAAAATCTTCTCTCTTTGTTTATTTGTTTTTCATTGTTTAAATTGTTTTACTCTTGCTCTTCATCTCTAGGATCGGCCTTTCCTTCTCCACCTACCCTGCCGCCTCCACCACCACCTGAGCACATCACCATCACCTCCTCCTCTCTGGCCAACCCCAAGCCGAGCCCCCTTGTTGATGATCCATCACCAAATTCTCAAAAACTCCAACTACATGTTTAGCCAAACTCACATCCACTTCCACCACCTTCAATACCCCTTAGCGGCCACCTACTCCACCTGAACTCTCTTCCACGTCGTCCTCTTTAACCCACCAGAGAAGGCCGTGCCCCATGAGCCTTGGCCGAACCTTGTTTTGATATGAAATCATGTGTGTTGCCTTGTTAGCGTTGTTTCATGCTCAACCACTTTTGCACCACATTCAACCTATGTGTGGCCGATCTATATCCAACCCTAACCTGATCCAAACCCTTGCTTTAGCCTTGTACTTCACCTATGGCTGAACCTAGGGTATGCTGGAAGCAAGTGCAAAGCATTTCAGCTTTGTTTATGCAGTTAATTCTAGCTTAATTTAGTCGTTTTTGAATTGAAAGCTTATGAATTGTGTATTGTTTTGTTTGATTTGTTTTCAAGGAAATTGACCTTTGGCTCTCCCACTCGTATCTGTGTCGTGCTATCGTACTTGTGTGGATCTCTTTTGTGCATTCGTTGTTGTGTCTCCAGCTCGTAAATGTGTACCTATATAACTAGTAAGTGTGTACCTATATAACTAGTAAATTGACCACTCGTGAATCTGTATAATGCATAACCATATTATATCTATAATGCTATGATTATATGATGTTCACCCATGCTTCAACACCTGTTATATCATATGTTACTGTTATATTATGATGTTCTGTTGTTTATATCTGTTTATCACACTGCAAGTTCCCTTTAGATTAGAATCACTATGGGTCGAAATGATACATACCCGAACGGACTTTAGAATAAGGGAAAATCGTTATGGGCTGAAATGATTGGCCTGAGCGATTTTCAATTTTTTTTCGTTTACTTTGGGATGCGGGTTTGAAATGATAAAACCCAAGTTCTTTGTAAATTACGGGTTGAAATGATATATTACCCGTATCACTTTACCTAGGCTAGAAAATTATATACAGACCCGTAGTCAAATTATATTTTTCTAAAATTTTTAAGATATGTTTGAAATGTAATTATTATAATATTTTGATTTAAAACTTAATTAAAAATTATTTTTATAAAGTATTATTTATTTTCTGAAAATGTATAAGTGAAATAAATTAATGGTAAAGTTAGAAAATTTGAAATGTAAGTTATTTTGGAAATTTTAAATTTGTGATCAATGGAATTTAAATTAAATATGAAAATTTGATAAATTTATGTTATTTTGAATTTAAATGAATTTAAATGATTTTTATAATATATAAATGGATTTTGAATAAGTTAAATGTGAAATAAATGAATATTGAGTTGAATTTGAAATATAACTTAAATTGGAAAATTGTGAATTTTATTTAAAATTAAATTTTTTTAAGTAAATAAATGTAAAATAAGTTATATTTTGAATATTTGAACTTAAGTGTTAAGTTAAAAATTTAATTATGTGAATTGAAGTTGAATGTTGGAATTTAATAAGTGTATTATTATTAAATATTGATTTTTGAATGGAAATTTAACTTTATAAAATCATGAATTTAAGGAAAATTAATTGATGGTTATAAAGGTAAAATATATTATTTTATAAGTTTAAATGATTTAAATAAAAATTTAATTATTTGTGAAATTATATTGAATATTTGGAATTTAATTAACAGCATTTTTGAAATGTTATTATGTCTAGTGTAAAGTATATTACCGCATTGGTAAATGTTGTAGTTGATAGAAATGAACTAAATGGCTAAATTTAATTAAAGGTCATTATAGCATTTTGTAAGTGCTATAATTGTTGAATTTAACAAAGGTTTTATTTGAATTAATGTAACCCTATTACAGCATTTTTGAATGCTGTCTTTTGTTAAATTGAAGTGTTTTAAAAGTAACTTTCCGTAGCATTTTTCTAAAATGCTGTGAAAGTTGAATTTTCATTATTTTAATAAATTTAAGTGAATAAGTGAATTATGAAAGATTAAAATTTTGAAAATTTAATAATTTAATTATTAAATATAATAACTTCATTTTATGATTTAAAATGAAGTAATTTGTTTTGAAATATAAACTTTTTGAAATGTGTGTTGAAATTGTATTTTAAATAAATGAATGTGGTTTGGAAGATATGATATTTGATATTTTGAAATGGACTTTTGAATGATATTGAATTTTGAAATGATATTTGATTTCGAGGTATAAATTACTATTGTGAAACTTTAACCACGGGATGTATTTAATTTATAGTTTAACTGATCCTTAAAGGATGGGCAATCCCAAGCATCCTTTAAGTTATTGTACATTACTACTACTGTTCACTTGAGTTGGTTTACATTATATAAGTATATATGTCCTGACTCGAGTATTTGTGTTTTACTCTACGCTCGGGTCAGCCTGAGTATTCACAGCCTTGGATTCTCTTTCTGGAGCTGGTCTTTGCTGGAGTTTCTGCTTTTCTACATTTATATCTACTTCGATTCTGTTTCGGCTATTCTAGTTTATCTCATGTATTAGTGAACTACCATGTATTTGGGATTTCTATTATGTTGTTTTCAGACTGTATTATGTATTTGGTTTGAGACTCTGTTATAGTAGCTTCATGAACTACTATGTTATTTTTATTTCCGCTGCGAGTTATTCTGATATTTCTGTGTCTGTGATTGTATTTCATTTGCTCCAAATTTATTCACAATGCAATATTTTGAGCAATTCATGTCCGGCATGTGTGGATGTGAATGGGTGAAAATATCGGGTTGTTACATTTGGTATCAGAGCCAGGCTTTTTTTTAGGCAAACCTTAGCCTACGGAGCAAAAACTCATTAGAGATAGGGTAGAAATACCCTATAATGAGTGAAATCAATCTCAGAATCCTTTTTTTGTGAGGGAACGTATTGTTGAAGTATAAATGATTTCCAAATGATTTTTAAAGTATTTTCAAAGACTATATTAGTATAATATCTTCTTATTTTGAAATTAAGGTCTTCTAAACTCCATCCCTTAGGTATCCATCTTGTTAGTAATTTCTTTGGTTAGGACTTACTTGGATTTGGAAATTCTATCTTATTGATCCAGACTCTTTTCTTGATGGGAGGCTATTGTAGTTATGGAAAGATCGTAAGAGCAGAAAGCAGCTCGTCGAGCTCGGAGAGCACTAGCCCGTAAGGAACGGGAGGAAGCAGTGGAGAAGTGGGAAAAGCTATGGAGGGAAAGAGCAAGACCTGGTCCTTACGACCATGTCATTTGTTATCGGTGTTGGGAGAAGGGACACTTTGCCGCCATGTGTGGGAAGAGAAATGAAGGAAAGAAGAAGGAGGGCAAGCGTTTTCGATCTAGGATCTTCTGTTTTAGATGTCGTAGTATGTGGCACTTTCCCAATCGCTGCTAGAAGGTGAAGAAAGTAAAATCTGCACCCTCTGCATCAGTCGAACAATCCACCATTTGCTATCACTGTAGGAGTCCTGGGCATATAGCCAGGAATTGTCCTGTGAGGAAGTACGGAAGGAAGGCTGCGTACCCGCAGTTCGTTAGGGAAGATGGTAGTGTAGTACATTTATGCAAGAAGTGTAGGTGTTGGGGGCATATTGAGGGGGAGTGTTCTGGACCCATTGAAGTACCACCCGGTGGAATTAATACCGATGCTTTGTTTATGTAGGGTGGTATTCTGTGGATCTATTTGTTTTCTGTAGTTGTTAGGCTGCATTCGGTGAACTCTATTGTATCTTTTGTTTAGCTGAAGTTCTCAAACTAAGATATTTGTGTTCCTGTTTTCATATGATATGAAATTTGAATCTTTGTTTGTTTGAAATCTAATCTGGAATCATCCCTTGTGTTTATTTTGAAATCCATCCTTGAATCATCCCTTGGAAATTTGTGTTTAGTTGTATTTTGGAATTGTGCATATATTGAAATTATTATTTTAATAAGGATGGCCTTATTTATATAAAAGTGAAATGTTTTCAATAAAGATTTTTATATCTTTTGAAATGGAAATTTGAAATTTCGAAAGGATTTGAAATTTTGAAATTTTTTAAGAATTTGACTTATATATAATATGATTTATAACTGAAGAGTTTTGAATGTTGAATTTCGAGGAATCGAACTCCGGTGTTTTGAAATCGGTTTTAAGATTTGGGAAAATATATAATAATAATATGATTTAAAGATATTTCTCCGAATAAAATGTTTCAAATGTATTCGAATGAATTCCAATGATTTCGAAGTAATTTCAAATAGGTTTCAAGAAAATAAAGTCCAGAACCCACTTATGTCGCTGGAAAATAATTTCGATGATGATTACATGCATCATCGACATTGATTTTCGAGTTTTCGAGTGGGGGAAAGGCCACTCTAGTAGCTTTGCTATGCGAGCGATTTTGTGAAACAAATTTGATTTTTAGATTTTGAAGTATGGTTTGATATTCGAAAGATATATATATATATATATATATATATATATATATAGACACACACACACACACATTTGAAATGATTTAAAGTAAGCCAGTGTTCAGTCCTCAAGATTTAGATTTGTTTTGGTATAACCCTATCTTTTGAAATTGGTTTACTGTTTGTTGGTGATTTCCAACTCTTGGATTGATAATATGATTTCTTCGATTATTTTAAGGTTCGAGCGCTTCCAAATCAAGGTTAACTTTTCAAGGCTAAGAAATGTTGGAAGGTAAAGAGTGTTTAATAAAGAATATAAGTTTAGTTTGGTATGATTAAAGTATAAAGTAATATGATTTATAAAATTTTGAAATTGTTTGTTGAGTGAAATAAATAAGACTATGTTGAATTATACTGGTATGAAATATAGATTTGAAATGTTTTGAATAAAGTATATATATATATATATATATATATAGAATAATAACCTTTTCAATGGTAAATTGGATTTTTCATATAGAAATAAATAGTTTGAAGGTGTTGTTTAAAAACTAAATTGAATTGAAACTGATGGTTTGAATTGAATTAAAATTGGAAATTTTAGATTTGGGTTTAATTGAATAAATTCATGAAATGTAAAGAATTAAAGGAATGTTTTATGATTTCAAATGTATAATCCAAAAAGTTATGATTTTCAAAGTGTAATGATTTCAAGTATTTTGGTTTCGAAAGATTTATAACTTTGAAAGTATTATGATTTTTGAAAGTGAATATATGTTTGAAATGGAATGAATTTGTTTGACCTAAACTTTGTTGATTTGGAAATTTGGATTATTTTTCTAACTTATTATTTTGGAAACTTTGAAACTGAATATATGTAATTTGGAAGAAATGATTTGGCAAAACCGTATATGATCGTGAAACTGAAACGTTATTGAAAGGAATTGAAATTGAGAACCTTGATTTACTAAATACTTTATTTGGGAGTTATCGAACTTGTATAAAAATTGATTTGTGTAGGTATGAAGTGATTTGAAACTATTGATCTGTAAGGTGTTAAATTTGTAAATTGAAATCTTATATAGTCGAAGTCTATATATGTATGATTTGATATACTACTGATTTTGGAAAGATTCGATTTGAAATGGAATCTTATATATAATGGACTTCATATAAGTATGATATTTGAAAGCGATTTTGAAAGGTACTATATGATACATATTTTCGAAGTAAAGATATGGAAAATGCCTTCTGCTTGATATCCTCTTTGTGACCACACTGCGGATTCATTCTATCGATATTATTTTCTCCAATTTGGGTTTTTCGGATATGATACTCTGGTGTCCATCGAATTCCATGGCGATCTCCATGGTCTTACGAGCGCGACTGCATAGCGCAACTGCCTGGCTGAGATGGCGTAGGGGTATGGATTGTTTCCTGGGGGATCCAGGCGTAACCATTGTGTATCCTGCAATCTATGTAGGTTGCATTAGTAGCGAAACTGTCTGGCTGAGATGGCATAGGGGTACGGATTGTTTCCTGGGGGATCCAGGCATAACCATTGTGTATCCTGCACTCTATTAGTCATCATGGCGTAACTCGCAGGGCTGAGAAAGCTTACAGATACAGATTGTTTCCTAGGGGATCCAGGCGTAACCATTGTGTATCTGTGATCCATGGTTAGACAATGTTTTGGTTTGGTTGATTTGTTTGGATTGTACTTTCCATATCTGTTATTTTAAAAGTTTTTCTAGTATTTTCACTGGGTGTTGAAACAAGTCTACCAAGTACCTGGAGAATTCTAGCTTTGCGCCTGATCAACGCATAGCCAGAGTCTACAGGAACGAAAGTAAACTTGTAAGACATCAAGTTATAAAAGTATTTTGATAAAGTATACTATATAAAGGATATTTTGATCATTATTTTACTTGTCTAAATAATTTAAAATGTTTTAAATATTATTTACTTCGAACTAACAAATTTGAATCAAATGACTAGTTATTAGATTATAAATTGTTTAGAATGTTAAATATAAATTTTCAAATTGAAACTTATATAGTTTTAAATATGGTTCATCCTTTTCTTTCAATCTATTCTCCCTTCTAGCTATTTCTACCTTCTTCTTCTTTGAGGGTACTTCCCGTATTATGGGAAGAGTTGGTTCTTTGGCTTATCATTTAGATTTGCCCGAGAAACTTTCTGGAGTGCATGATGTATTCCATGACTCACATTCCTCTAGTACCTTCTTCACCCATCTCTTTTTGGTTCAACCTTCTGCTTTTGATAGTTGGATATTTAGCCTAATCTGACTGTCGAGAGAGAGCCACTTTGTATTGTTGACTGAGGTACGAAGCAGTTAAGAAGGAAATATGTTAATCTGGTCAAAGTACGGTGGAGTACCGGTGATCGAGATTGTACTGGGAAACGGAGGAGAGCATTCGTGCTTCAAATCCGGAATTGTTCGTTTCAGGTACTATTTTGTTTTTATATATTGTTTCTCTTTATTTTCCTTGCCCGTTCTTTTCGAGGACGAAAAGATTTGAGTGGGGGAGAGTGTAACAACCCTGAATTTTGTGATTTATTTTAATTATTTATTTTGATTATTTTACTTTAAAATTTATGATATTTATTAAAATGAATAATTTTTTTTATTTTATAGTATATTTTGATCTTTGTGTGAATTATAATTTCAAACCTGAATAAATAGGATATTTTCAGAAAATGTGGATTTTGGTCAATCTGGTCAAACCTTGACTTTTAAATTTAAAATTTAAATATTTTAATTTTTGAATTTTATCCTTTATTATGAAAATATATTAAATTTTAAGAATACTACTTTTTGTTTCGTTGAAATCCGATTTGTATTGTTAAAGTTATGCTTTTTACAATATTGTATGTAAGTTGATTTATTTAATAAAATTGTCTATTTTGAATTATATAAATAATATTTTATTTGTCCTATCATGTTCTAATATGTGTAATATGACATGTTAGATATATTTTTTATTTTTAAAGCATTTTAAAGTGATGTTATAATTTTTCCAAAATTTATTGCATTTATTTCCTATTTTTAAAGGCTAGTTTCTATTTTTCTGCTATTTTCTTCATTTAAATTATATTTAATTAAAATTTATTTATTCATTTTTATGAATGCATTTTTATTTTATGTTCTTATCTTTATTTATAAATATTTTTCAAGTCCATAAAATTTTCCAATGTTTATTCTGTTTATTTTCAAATTTTCTAGACTACTTTTCATTTTCTATGCTATTTTCTTATTTTTATCATATATAATTAATATTTATTTACTTATATTTTATATATTTGTTATATTTCCGAATTTTAACTGAAATTATAATTATTTGCAGTTATTTAAACTGATATAAAAAAAATAAGGAAATTTGAAAGGTTTTGGCGACTTTTGATTTCCTAAGGCCTTTTATATTCCTACATTTTCACATTTTAACCATATCTTTTCATCAATTGGCCATTACTCCTCACTTTTTCAGCCTCCTACTTTCTTTTATCATTCACGTAAATCATTTTCTCATTCCTAAAAGAAAAAAAATCGGCCTCATCTTGTTCAAGGAATTTGGTAAAATCTTCTCTCTTTGTTTATTTGTTTTTCATTGTTTTAATTGTTTTGTTCTTGCCCTTCATCTTTAGGATCAGCCTTGCCTTCTCCACCTGTCCTGCTGCCTCCACCACCACCTAAGCACATCACCATCACCTCCTCCTCTCTGGCCAACCCCAAGCCGAGCCCCCTTGTTGACGATCCATTACCAAATTCTCAAAAACTCAAACTACATGTTTTAGCCGAACTCACATCCACTTCCACCACCTTCAATACCCTTTAGCCGCCACCTACTCCACCTCCAGCTCCACCTGAACTCTCTTCCACGTCATCCCCTTGAACCCACCAGAGAAGGCCGTGCCCCATGAGCCTTGGCCGAACCTTGTTTTGATATGAAATCATGTGTGTTGCCTTGTTAGCGTTGTTTCATGCTTAACCACTTTTGCACCACATTCAACCTATGTGTGGCCGATCTATATCCAACCCTAACCTGATCCAAACCCTTGCTTTAGCCTTGTACTTCACCTATGGCCAAACCTAGGGTATGCTGGAAGCAAGTGCAAAGCATTTCAGCTTTGTTTATGCAGTTAATTCTAGCTTAATTTAGTCGTTTTTGAATTGAAAGCTTATGAATTGTGTATTGTTTTGTTTGATTTGTTTTCAAGGAAATTGACCTTTGGCTCTCCCACTCGTATCTGTGTCGTGCTATCGTACTTGTGTGGATCTCTTTTGTGCATTCGTTGTTGTGTCTCCGGCTCAAACCTGTGAGTTACTCTCACCAGACAATGTGTACCTATATAACTAGTAAATTGACCACTCGTGAATCTGTATAATGCATAACCATATTATATCTGTATGCTATGATTATATGATGTTCAACCATGCTTGAACATCTATTATATCATATGTTACTGTTATATTATGATGTTCTGTTGTTTATATCTGTTTATCACACTGCAAGTTCCCTTTAGATTAGAATCACTATGGGTCGAAATGATACATACCCGAACGGACTTTAGAATAAGGGAAAATCGTTATGGGCTGAAATGATTGGCCTGAGCGATTTTCAATTTTTTTTCATTTACTTTGGGATGCGGGTTTGAAATGATAAAACCCAAGTTCTTTGTAAATTACGGGTTGAAATGATATATTACCCGTATCACTTTACCTAGGCTAGAAAATTATATACAGACCCGTAGTCAAATTATATTTTTCTAAAATTTTTAAGATATGTTTGAAATGTAATTATTATAATATTTTGATTTAAAACTTAATTAAAAATGATTTTTATAAAGTATTATTTATTTTCTGAAAATGTATAAGTGAAATAAATTAATGGTAAAGTTAGAAAATTTGAAATGTAAGTTATTTTTGAAATTTTAAATTTGTGATCAATGGAATTTAAATTAAATATGAAAATTTGATAAATTTATGTTATTTTGAATTTAAATGAATTTAAATGATTTTTATAATATATTAATGGATTTTGAATAAGTTAAATGTGAAATAAATGAATATTGAGTTAAATTTTGAAATATAACTTAAATTGAAAAATTGTGAATTTTGTTTAAAATTAATTTTTTTGAAGTTAAGTAAATAAAATGTAAAATAAGTTATATTTTGAAAATTTGAACTTAAGTGTTAAGTTAAAAATTTAATTATGTGAATTGAAATTGAATGTTGGAATTTAATAAGTGTATTATTATTAAATATTGATTTTTGAATGGAAATTTAACTTTATAAAATCATGAATTTAAGGAAAATTAATTGATGGATATAAAGGTAAAATATATGATTTTATAAGTCTAAATGATTTAAATAAAAATTCAATTATTTGTGAAATTATATTGAATATTTGGAATTTAATTAACAGCATTTTTGAAATGTTATTATGTCTAATGTAAAGTATATTACAGCATTGGTAAATGCTGTAGTTGATAGAAATGAACTAAATGGCTAAATTTAATTAAAGGCTATTATAGCATTTTGTAAGTGCTATAATTGTTGAATTTAACAAAGGTTTTTTTGAATTAATGTAACCCTATTACAGCATTTTTGAATGCTGTCTTTTGTTAAATTGAAGTGTTTTAAAAGTAACTTTCCGTAGCATTTTTCTAAAATGCTGCGAAAGTTGAATTTTCATTATTTTAATAAATTTAAGTGAATAAGTGAATTATGAAAGATTAAAATTTTGAAAATTTAATTATTAAATATAATAACTTCATTTTATGATTTAAAATGAAGTAATTTGTTTTGAAATATAAACTATTTGAAATTTTGTTGAAATGGTATTTAAATAAATGAATGTGGTGTGGAAGATATGATATTTGATATTTTTAAATGGACTTTTGAATGATATTGAATTTTGAAAAGATATTTGATTTCGAAGTATAAATTACTATTGTGAAACTTTAACCACGAGATGTATTTAATCTGTAGTTTAACTGATCCTTAAAGGATGGGCAATCCCAAGCATCCTTTAAGTTATTGTACATTACTACTACAGTTCACTTGAGTTGGTTTACATTATATAAGTATATATGTCCTGACTCGAGTATTTTGTGTTTTACTCTACGCTCGGGTCAGCCTGAGTATTCACAGCCTTGGATTCTCTTTCTGGAGCTGGTCTTTGCTGGAGTTTCTGCTTATCTACATTTATATCTATTTCTGTTTCAGCTATTCTAGTTTATCTCATGTATTAGTAAACTACTATGTATTTGGGATTTCTATTATGTTGTTTTCAGACTGTATTATGTATTTAGTTTGAGACTCTGTTATAGTAGCTTCATGAACTACTATGTTATTTTTATTTCCGCTGCGAGTTATTCTGATATTTCCGTGTTTGTGATTCTGTGATTGTATTTCATTTGCTCCAAATTTATTTACAATGCGGTATTTTGAGCAATTCATGCCGGCATGTGTGGATGTGAATGGCTGAAAATATCGGGTTGTTACA
Source organism: Allium cepa (assembly GCA_030765085.1). Lineage (NCBI taxonomy): Eukaryota > Viridiplantae > Streptophyta > Magnoliopsida > Asparagales > Amaryllidaceae > Allium > Allium cepa. Next base: position 614,053,880 of record CM060934.1, read on the forward strand.
ATGATTCCCAGCTGATGGTGTGTCAAGTGAAGAAAGAGTATCGGGCAAAAGGAGCAAGGATTGCTCCTTATCTAAACTGAGCCCTTAAGCTGCTTAGTGATATTGAATATTATACGATAATGCATTCTCCTAGAGAGGGAACGTGAACGCCGACTCACTGGCTAAGTTGGCCAGTTTTTGGAGATGCACAGCTCATGGGCCTGGTTTTGGTGGAAGTACTGACAGTTTCGAGCATCAACCAGATGGATGTCGATTTGATCTTGGAGGCTGAACCTAAGAGGGAGTCACAGTTGACTCCGATTAAGGACTATTTACAAAGAGGAATCCTACTATATAGGAAGCACAAATGGCATCAATTCCTTCGTAATGCAGCAATGTAAGAATTACAGGAAAGAATTCTCAGTCCATATGCTTCGGCGTGTCATCGGCGATGAGGGTAAACGAGTCTTGAAGGAAGTTCACGGATGCAACGACCTAGAATTTCTGTCATTTACAATTCAGATATTTAATTGATTTTAAATATCAACAAGTAAAATTTATTAGTCGAATAATTTATTTTTCGAATATTTGGATTTAATTGGATAATTAAATCGATACTTTAATATTTGAAATTGCGCAAATAATTGGGAATTGGGTTTAATGTGAATAAAAATGATTTATAAAGTTATATTAAATCATATTGGGATTAGAACGATGTTTGTGAACTTTTAAAATTGAATTAAAAGTTAATTTGTGAAAATTGAATATTTTAATATTTAATCGACTAGTGAAAATAGTGATTTTTCAAATAGTCTCGGATTTCGACGAAACCAGTTTCATCGGATCTGTAATGTCAAATTATAGTAAGGTTTCAAATTTTGTGTCAATCGGATGTACGGTTTGTCCGGGGCAAGCCAAAACGCATAGAAATTAGTTTAATCGGTTTAATTTAAATATGATCGTTATTTCCGTAACTCGCACAGATGATTGAATTAGCCCCCGAAACATATTCCATTGTGTCTGGAACGCAGGACAAACCCTAGAAACGCTGGTCACCGCACGAGATTTAGAGTTCGGAAAAATCCGGGTGAATAGTGTTTTGGTGAATTTTCTGTAAAAGGCCTCCCTATTTCTAATTTGCACTCAGAAACCCTAACCCTAATTGCAAACCTTCAGCCGCCATTTTCAACGTTCAATGGCCGAAATTGCTCTCTCCTTTCTTCCTTATTCTCTCTCAATCAACAGCCTTTCGCGAGAAACTATCAACTAGAAAATTGTAGAGCCTTGCAAGGTCTACTCATCTATAAGGAGATGATGGGATATGGCGCAACGATGAGGGGGGTTTTTGGCTGCGTTCGTGCTTGTCTTGCACGATTTCCGAGACCACATAGGGGGGCTGAGCTCCAAGATAATCAAGCTGATGATGGCTCTCGAGTTTGGCTACGAAATGGAGGTGTTGGATCGTGGTGAAGTTGAGTATAAGGAGCACGGAAATTCAACATAGAACGGCGGCTATGGGTTTCTTGTTCGTGGCCGAACTGGGAAAGGAACGCATGGGAGGGAAGATGCAAGTAGCGGCCCTGATTTCGTGATGAAGGATCTATCGGCTGTAAATTGATGTAGGGTTAAAAATTAAAATGAAATCTGTAAATTGAATTTTTATTAAATCGCGTAAACTTTAGAAGTGTATAACCTTTTGATACGAGGTCGAAAAATCCCGAAACGAATTGCTTTGGCTTCGTTTTGACGAGCACTACGCCGTGGAACTGGATTGGAGTCGTTTGGAGCTAGTTTGAATTTCGGGTAAAATTAAACGCGTGTTTAATTTTATTCGAAATAAAACGCTACAACTGTTATAGGAAACTCAAGGTGAGAACTTCTCACTCAATCGAATTGTTTCGATTTAAATTTTAAATAGTTAGATTTAAAAATTTCTTGATTGTGTGATTGGATGATAATTATTATCTGTTGTATTGAAATAGACCCTATACGCCGTATATTAAGAGGATGTTATTTATTAAAAACATATACCGCGATAATTCCAACTTGTATGGAATTGGTATTATATATGTACTTGGAGTTTATTTCCCGCATTATATAGCGGATAAGACCCTATTGCGCCGCATAATAGCGGATGGTATTTTATAAATCCCATATACCGTGATATTCCATCTTGAAGCGGAATTGGTATTGTGCTAACATCTTTGGATGCAGGGAAACAGGTTGGAGAGATCCAACTGGATTCCTTAAATGATTGAATTGGTTTCAATGTTGTGTGTTGATCTATTTATTGATCTATTTATAATCTGCGTGATTATGTTTGTGATTGAAATCGTTAAAGGCTAAATTTTAGCCGAATATATTTTTGGTATCGTTAGATGCCGAAAATAAATAAAATTGGATTTCTGAAAATTTAAGTTAAGAATTCATAATAAAATTAATTTTGGAATTGATTCATTTTAAATAAATAAACGTTGAAATTTTTATGTTATAAAAATTATGATTTTTGTGAAATATAACCGAAATGTATTTTCGAAATAAGTAGTTGATTAATTTATAAAATGGTTTAAATTGGGATTTTTGAATTATTATAAATGATTTATATAAAAGATTTATAAAATTGATATTTATAAATTAAAATATTGGAATTATAAAATGAGTTTTTATAAGTATTAAAATGAAATAAAAATGGATTTCATAAGTGAATGAAATTTATAGATTTGTAAATTGTAAAGTTATAAAATGAATAGATTTTGTAAAATAAAAGATTTATAAGTAATTAACGTATAAATAGGATTTTGGCGTTTAAATGAGATATAAATAAAATTTGTTAATTAAGGGATTTTCATAAGTTGGAGTTTTTATAATATATATGTGTGTGTGTGTGTGTGTGTGTGTGTGAATTTATAAACGTCGTTTTATAAATCCGAAATTAATTGAATTTGATAAATTAAACATAGAAGTTTATTAAAGGAGATATATTCGTGATTTTGGATAGCGAATTATCCTTTAAGTTAAATGTTGTAATAATAAGAGTTTGGTTGGGAAGTATATTCACGATTTTGGACAGTGAATATATTATTAAATAAAATGGATATGTTTTGGGGAAGTGATATTATAAGATGAAGTTAATTGTTTTGAAGATGTTTTAAAATGTGTTGAGTATCGAAACCATAGATTTCAACATTCATTGTTGAAATAGACGTTTTCGAGAAATATAAGGAAATGGTGGACTATAACATTGTTGTTATAGTAAATGATTTCCGAAAGGAAATGTTTTATATAGTATTGGGATTTATTATCTATTTTAAGTTTGAATCCCTATACTAATGATTTTGGGTTGTCGTAACGATGCTTTACGCAACATTCGTTTTGACTCAAATAAATGTGTTTAAGAGAATGTTTTCCTTAAAGAATAAATTATGTACTTAATTGTGATTTAAGTATATTGAATATTTTCCAAGTGTTGAAAATAAATAGGTTTGTGAATTACTTATTATTAAATAAGTATGGAAATGTTTTCCAATATGAAGTGAATGTTTTGAGATTTTATTTTTTAAAGATAAATTGAAAATGAATATTAGAAATCGATTTAAAAATCGTATATTCATAGATATTTTGGAAATGTAAATTCACTATGGAATTTATAAAAGAAAGGGAAATTTGTTAAAAATAAACATTGATTTATTTTTGAAGTGGGGAAATAAATTTACGGATTTGGAACGTAAGTTTAAAATAAATCGGTAAGGATTTATTTGATTGATTTAAATGAATCATTTTAAACTGAAAATGGATAAATATTTGGAAGTGTTTCCGTTTAAGGAAATTGATTTGAAATTTGTTTTCAAAGATTGAAAGGTGAAAAATGATTTGAAATTTGTTTTCAAATGGTTGAAGTGTGGAAATTATATCTTGTAAAGATATTTTGGAAAAATAAATAATTTGGGAAGATTATTTATAATTGGGTGATGTTGTGAATATTGATTGATAGTTAAATAACCGACTATCAATATTGACCCTTAAATGACTATTTGTTGTGAATTGGTTGAAATTGAATGCTACACTTATTTTGAAATTATTGCGCTCGTCATTCGGATTACCCATTCCGAATAGTGATACGACATAATGGATAGCATTGAAGACCGGTGTTGAAGACCGGGTATTTGTGAAAACGATAGGATGACCTATCGATTGTCTCTACACCGTTAGCTACGGTATGGAGATTTCCTTTGTGATGGGAAATTCGATCGGGATTGTGAATACCCGAATTGCAAGGGCTTCTTTGGAAGTGCCTTCGGTTCTGTTCGAACCCGGAATAAACTTGTATGGTTACATGTCTGATATTACATTTTGAGATATAAAGCAGATTTCTTTCAAATACATTTCCGTTGGTGGCGGAGAATTTATTCTTAGCTTAACACCCTTAGAGGTTTTGTAGTTGAAGGTTATCAGCGATATATTCACAATTTGGTAATGTGGCATGCTGAGTGTTGTTGTGTGGTGATTATTTATTGATCATTTATTGATCAAAGCGTGGCTTTGTGAAAAAGCATAACTTTGTGGACGAGACTTCGTCAGACCTCACTCCCTGGAAATGGTCAAAACAGGAATATGCGGCAAGGTTATGAGGGTCGCGCCCTTTAGGGTATGTCATTTCCTTCTAGAAAGGGTGGTATCATGGTATGGAGCCCAGATACTTACTCATGTTGACACACTATATTTATTACTGTGTGATGTTGGTTATCGAGCGCTCGGATAAAGGTCCAAAGGGACCGGGGGATGACATATTCGTGTAGTAGTTACCTAGTTACAAAGATAACCCGACCTTGTGTTGGTAGAGATCTAACCGTAACGTTAGGTTCTCGGGACGTCCCGCCAGAAGCGATCCCATTGACAGTAGGAAGTTCCTTAGCCTGATCATTTGTTAGAAAATCTAAAGAAACAATACGAGCCTTGTACGGTTTTAGTTGTAGAACCTGCCATTTAATATGGTAGCTATAGCAGGCATAATATAATGGTACCTATGATGGCTAAGATTTATATTCTATTTTCGAAATGCTTTCATCACTATGCACTAATAATAATATCAAAAATGATTGTTTTGCGTAGTAAGCATCTTTGACTATCATAAGGAGAAATCTCCTCCAATTCTGCGTTTGCATTGTGTGTGTGCGGGGAGGTCTTATGGTAGTTTCATTTTACAAAAGCATTGCGGATATTTTTCACTTCCTTTGTTATTGTTGTTTTAAAGATAAATAATTGTTTTGAGTTCTCACACCGGTCCCATGACTGACCTGGAGTTTATTGTTCTCTTCCTAAACTCTGGGTGCCCATAATTTTCCACACAGGCAGTCTAGAGTCAGGTTATCAGGTCATTCTGGATTCAGGAGTTTGGAGCTCAGGAGACGAGCTGGATGGCGAGACGTATTACTTGTATATGATATTATCTTTCTGCTGTAGAATTCACTTGTAAGGACATGTTTGTGTAACTGTCCATTGTTTTCTTGTGTTGTATATTGTTGTTGTACACTCTAATGATGATGTGATGTAATGTAATAACTGAGATAGTTCTTTGTTTTAAAGATTATTCATTTATCTATTATATGTTGTTCCGCTGCAATATGTGAGATTCTGATATTGTTTCTGTTCTGTTTTCTTACTTCTTTTATCCTTTTCTTCTACCTCTTATTTTAACCCTAACAATTCGGTTTTCCGGCATTCAATTATGCGGCATTTGATACAGTGGACATAAGAATGCCGACCTTCGGATCCCAACAAAAATCGAAACGTTACCTGTGGTATCAGAGCATATGGTTAAGCGACAACCATGGCTTTGTTAGGTGTTACTCATTAGAGATAGAGTCAGTAGTGCTCTAGAATGAGTTTGAGTGTAATAATGGTTATGAGCGCGTATTTGTTAGTGAATATAAAATTGTTTTATATTGTGATGATTGGTTTGTTGAGTGGTATATGGATTCTGGTCGGTATAGTCTGTACAACTCTATCGATAGGGATCTCTAAACACTTGTTCAGAACAATTCGACACGATATTGTTTTAAAATAGGGTAAATGAAATAATTTCACCCAAAACTATTTTCGTACATAAGGGAAATAATTTTCGTAAATTATTATAGTATATGGTTGCTTGATTGTTAGGAAGTGATAATATTATTATCATTTGAGTAGGAAATTGAAATCGTAACTCCAAAGTTAAGAAATAAATTCACACACAAATGGAATTTATGAATATGAATTGTAAATGTAATTTGTAATTTGAAGTAAAAAAAAATTTCCCGAGAAGTGTTTGGAAATGTTTTGAAAAGAATTTGAAAATTTTGGAGATTTGGAAGGTTTATATCCTTTTTGATTTGAAAATGATTTTCGAAGATTTTGGAGAAATGTTTTGAAGGGATAAAAGCTCTAAACTCTTTTTGGTCGCTGGAAAATTATTCCGATGATGATCGTGACATCATCGGTGTTCATTTTCGGGTTTCCAAAAGAGGAATTGCTACCGAATTGTTTTAAATGAAAGTTGTTTGGAAAATTTGGGTTTGATTTTGGAATTCAAAAGATAATTTGAATTGATTTCAAAATTGGTTTTGAGAGGTTGAAAAGACTCTGGAATCCTATTTAAAATGTTTATAGCAATAATAATTGAGTTGATAACTTTCCAATTTGAATTTTGATAGAATAAATTTAACTTAAAGGATGGAGTTAAATTAAAGTACGTATAAGTGAATCAATTGAATAAAGTAAATTTAAAGAAAGGTCTAAGAGGCTAAGTGATATGATCTTATATATATAGGAAATGGTTACTTAAAGGAAATTTATTAAGTCAAAAATAAATTTGGGTTAGTAACAAATGAATTGGAAGTGAGTTTGAATTATGAAAATAAAACCGTGGATGGATAAATAAATTTACAATTGCAAGTAAATGTAATTGAAATTGAATGTTGAAATGGTATATAACTTAAGTAATGTAGAATGAAGTTGATTTTGGTACCGAAGTAAAATGAGTAAAGTGATAAATTTAAACTTGAGTTATATAAATGAAATTCAATTTGGAATGTTAAATGAATTAGCAATTGAATTAGTGAATGAATGAAGTGAATGTAAATCAATTGAATATGAATAAATTGATATGGAATAATGGATGTAAGTGTTAATTCATTTAAAGCTAATTAAATGTGTTAAACCAAATTGAAGGTAAACAAAGTGAATATGAATGTTGAATGTAAAGTGAACAAATTCGATTGTGTTGAATATATACATTGGTTGTTATTTGATTATAAATTAGTTGTATATAAATTCATTAAGTGCTGATGAAATGGAATTAGTGAAATTGAAAGCTAAAGTAATTGAATTTGTAAATTAAACTAATTGAAAATGAATAATTGAATGTCGTTGTACATAAATTGGTTGTAAATAATTACAAGTAATGTTGAAATCATATAAGTTGCTTATAAACCTTGTTTAGTATGCATTTCTTTTAATATGCATGTGTTGTAGTTGTTTAAAAGAGTAAATTGCTAATAACTTCTTATATATGTCACTTACGTGTTTATATTGAGTAAGTACAGGTACCGGGGCTACCGTTAGCGGGTTTTGGTTGCGCAAAATGCTATATAAATAACAGCTTTGCTTAAAAATGCTAAAAAGGTACGCCTACGCAATAAAAATAGGAAATATGAAATGTTTTTCTGTTTTTCCGACCGGGTAGGTCAATGTACATATATTTATATCTATTGTGATATTGTAAAAGCTCCTCCGTACAAAGGAGGTTATGGCGAAAATTTTTGAAAATTTAAGGCGTTAGAAAATTTTCGGGAAATTTTGGAATTTTTTTTTGTGGAAACTAAATTTTGATTTGAAGTTAAAGGTTAAACGATATAGTTGATTTTGAAAGGATAACTATATATGGATTTGGAAACTTAGTAAATATTTTGTAAGAAGTTTAACTATGGACTTTGGGAAAGTTAAACACTTAAGTGAATTTGAAATTTGAATTGAATTGTTTTGAAAGGTTAACGAATTCCAAAACTTTTTCTTACTTGGTAATTTCGAGGACGAAATTCTTTTAAGAGGGAAGTTTCTAATGACCCAGAATTTTTGTCATTTGAAATTCAGATATTTAATTGATTTTAAATATCAACAAGTAAAATTTATTATTCGAATAATTTATTTTTCGAATATTTGGATTTAATTGGATAATTAAATCGATAATTTAATATTTGAAATTGCACAAATAATTGGGAATTGGGTTTAATGTGAATAAAAATGATTTATAAAGTTATATTAAATCATATTGGAATTAGAACGATGTTTGTGAACTTTTAAAATTGAATTAAAAGTTAATTTGTGAAAATTGAATATTTTAATATTTAATCGACTAGTGAAAATAGTCATTTTTCAAACAGTCTCGGATTTCGACGAAACCAGTTTCATCGGATCCGTAATATCAAATTATAGTAATATTTCAAATTTCGTGTCAATCGGATGTACGTTTTGTCCGAGGCTAGCCAAAACGCATAGAAATTAGTTTAATCGGTTTAATTTAAATTTGATCGTTTATTTCCGTAACTTTCACAGATGATTGAATTAGCCTCCGAAACCTATTCCATTGTGTCCGGAACGTGGGGTAAACCCTAGAAACGCCGGTCACCGCGCGAGATTTAGAGTTCGGAAAAATCCGGGTGAATAGTGTTTTGGTGAATTTTCTATATAAGGCCTCCATATTTCTAATTTGCACTCAGAAACCCTAACCCTAATTGCAAACCTTCAGCCGCCATTTTCAACATTCAATGGCCGAAATTGCTCTCTCCTTTCTTCCTTATTCTCTCTCAATCCACAGCCTTTCGCGAGAAACTATCAACTAGGAAATTGTAGAGCCTTACAAGGTCTACTCATCTATACGGAGATGATGGGATATGGCGCAACGATGAAGGGGGTTTTTGGCCGCGTTCATGCTCGTCTTGCACGATTTCCGAGACCACATAGGGGGGTCGAGCTCCAAGATAATCAAGCTGATGATGGCTCTCGAGTTTGGCTACGAAATGGAGGTATTGGATCGTGGTGAAGTTGAGTATAAGGAGCACGAAAATTCAACATAGAACGGCGGCTATGGGTTTCTTGTTCGTGACCGAACTGGGAAAGGAACGCATGGGAGGGAAGATGCAAGTAGAGGACCTGATTTCGTGATGAAGGATCTATCGGCTGTAAATTGATGTAGGGTTAAAAATTAAAATGAAATTTGTAAATTGAATTTTTATTAAATCGCGTAAACTTTAAAAGTGTAAACTTTTTGATACGAGGTCGAAAAATTCCGAAACGAATTGTGTTGGCTTCGTTTTGACGAGCACTACGCTGTGGAATTGGTTTGGAGTCATTTGGAGCTAGTTTGAATTTCGGGTAAAATTAAACGCGTGTTTAATTTTATTCGAAATAAAACGCTACAACTGTTATCGGAAACTCAAGGTGAGAACTTCTCACTCAATCGAATTGTTTCGATTTAAATAGTTAGATTTAAAAATTTCTTGATTGTGTGATTGGATGATAATTATTATCTGTTGTATTGAAATAGACCCTATACGCCGTATATCAAGCGGATGTTATTTATTAAAAACATATACCGCGATAATTCCAACTTGTATGGAATTGGTATTATATATGTACTTGGAGTTGATTTCCCACATTATATAGCGGATGAGACCCTATTTCGCCGCATAATAGCGGATAGTATTTTATAAATCTCATATACCGCGATATTCCGTTTTGAAGCGGAATTGGTATTGTGCTAACATCTTTGGATGCAGGGAAACAGGTTGGAGGGATCCAACTGGATTCCTTAAATGATTGAATTGGTTTCAATGTTGTGTGTTGATCTATTTATTGATCTATTTATAATCTGCGTGATTATTTTTGTGATTGAAATCATTAAAGTCTAAATTTTAGCCGAATATATTTTTGGTATCGTTAGATGCCGAAAATAAATAAAATTGGATTTCTGAAAATTTAAGTTAAGAATTCATAATAAAATTAATTTTGGAATTGATTCATTTTAAATAAGTAAACGTTGAAATTTTAATGTTATAAAAATTATGCTTTTTGTGAAATATAACCGAAATGTGATTTTCGAAATAAGTAGTTGATTAATTTATAAAATGGTTTAAATTGGGATTTTTGAATTATTATAAATGATTTATATAAAAAATTTATAAAATTGATGTTTATAAATTAAAATATTGGAATTATAAAACGAGTTTTTATAAGTATTAAAATGAAATAAAAACGGATTTCATAAGTGAATTAAGTTTATAGAGTTGTAAATTGTGAAGTTATAAAATGAATAGATTTTGAAAAATAAAAGATTTATAAGTAATTAACGTATAAATTGGATTTTGACGTTTAAATGAGATATAAATAAAATTTGTTAATTAAGGGATTTTTATAAGTTGGAGTTTTTATAATATATATATATATATATATGTGTGTGTGTGTGTGTGTGTGTGTGTGTGTGTGTGTGTGTGTGTGTGTGTGTGTGTGTGTGTGTGTGAATTTATAAACGTCGTTTTATAAATCCGAAATCAATTGAATTTGATAAATTAAACATAGAAGTTTATTAAAGGAGATATATTCGTGATTTTGGACAGCGAATTCTCCTTTATGTTAAATGTTGTAATAATAAGAGTTTGGTTGGAAAGTATATTCACGATTTTGGACAGTGAATATATTATTAAATAAAATGGATATGTTTTGGGGAAATGATATTATAAGATGAAGTTAATTGTTTTGAAGATGTTTTAAAATGTGTTAAGTATCAAAACCATAGATTTCAACATTCATTGTTGAAATAGACGTTTTCGAGAAATATAAGAAAATGGTGGACTATAACATTGTTGTTATAGTAAATGATTTCCGAAAGGAAATGTTTTATATAGTATTGGGATTTATTATCCATTTTAAGTTCGAATCCCTATACTAATGATTTTGGGTTGTCGTAACGATGTTTTACGCAACATTCGTTTTGACTCAAATAAATGTGTTTAAGAGAATGTTTTCCTTAAAGAATAAATTATATACTTAATTGTGATTTAAGTATATTGAATATTTTCCAAGTGTTGAAAATAAATAGGTTTGTGAATTACTTATTATTAAATAAGTATGGAAATGTTTTCCAATATGAAGTGAATGTTTTGAGATTTTATCTTTTAAAGATAAATGGAAAATGAATATTAGAAATCGATTTAAAAAGCGTATATTCATAGATATTTTGGAAATATGAATTCACTATGGAATTTATAAAAGAAAGGGAATTTTTAAAAAAAATAAACATTAATTTATTTTTGAAGTGTGGAAATAAATTTACGGATTTGGAACGTAAGTTTAAAATAAATCGGTAAGGATTTATTTGATTGATTTAAATGAACCATTTTAATTTGAAAATGGATAAATATTTGGAAGTGTTTCCGTTTAAGGAAATTGATTTGAAATTTGTTTTCAAATGGTTGAAGTATGGAAAATATATCTTGTAAAGATATTTTGGAAAAATAAATAATTTGGGAAGATTATTTATAATTGGGTGATGTTGTGAATATTGATTGATAGTTAAATAACCGACTATCAATATTGACCCTTAAATGACTATTTGTTGTGAATTGGTTGAAATAGAATGCTACACTTATTTTGAAATTATTGCGCTCATTATTCGGATTACCCATTCCGAATAGTGATACGACGTAATGGATAACATTGAAGACCGGTGTTGAAGACCGGGTATTTGTGAAAACGATAGGATGACCTATCGATTGTCTCTGCACTGTTAGCTACGGTATGGAGATTTCCTTTGTGATGGGAAATTCGATCGGGATTGTGAATACCCAGATTGCAAGGGCTTCTTTGGAAGTGCCTCCGGTTCTGTTCGAACCCGGAACAGACTTGTATGGCTACATGTCTAACATTACATTTTGAGATATAAAGCAGATATCTTTCAAATACATTTCCGTTGGTGGCGGAGAATTTATTCTCTTAGTTTAACACCCTTAGAGGTTTTGTAGTTGAAGGTTATCAGCGATATATTCCCAATTTGGTAATGTGGCATGCTGAGTGTTGCTGTGTGATGATTATTTGTTGATCAAAGCGTGGCTTTGTGAAAAAGCGTGGCTTTGTGGGCGAGACTTCGTCAGCCCTCACTCCCCGGAAATGGTCAAAACAGGAATATGCGGCAAGGTTATGAGGGTCGCGCCCTTTAGGGTATGCCATTTTCTTCTGGAAAGGGTGGTATCATGGTATGGAGCCCAGATACTTACTCATGTTGACACACTATATTTATTACTGTGTGATGTTGGTTATCGAGCACTCGGATAAAGGTCCAAAGGGACCGGGGAATGACATATTCGTGTAGTAGTTACCTAGTTACGAAGGTAAACCGGCCTTGTGTTGGCAGAGATCTAACCGTAACGTAAGGTTCTCGGGACGTCCCGCCAGAGGCGATCCCATTGACAGTAGAAAGTTCCTTAGCCTGATCATTTGTTGGAAAATCCAAAGAAACAATACGAGCCTTGTACGGTTTTAGTTGTAGAACCTGCCATTTAATATGGTAGCTATAACAGGCATAATATAATGGTACCTATGCTGGCTAAGATTTATATTCTATTTTCGAAATGCTTTCATCACTATGCACTAACAATAATATCAAAAATGATTGTTTTGCGTAGTAAGCATCTTTGACTATCATAAGGAGAAATCTCCTCCAATTCTGCGTTTGCATTGTGTGTGTGCGGGGAGGCCTTATGGTAGTTTCATTTTACAAAAGCATTGCGGATATTTTTCACTTCCTTTGTTGTTGTTGTTTTAAAGATAAATAACTGTTTTGAGTTCTCACAGCAGTCTCATGACTGACCTGGAGTTTATTATTCTCTTCCTAAACTTTTGGTGCTATAATTTTCCACACGGGCAGTCTAGAGTCAGGTTATCAGGTCATTCTGGATTCAGGAGTTGCTTTGGAGCTCAGGAGGCGAGCTGGATGGCGAGACGTATTACTTGTATATGATATTATCTTTCCGCTGTAGAATTCACTTGTAAGGACATATTTGTATAACTGTCCATTGTTTTGTTATGTTGTATATTGTTGTTGTACACTCTAATGATGATGTGATGTAATGTAATAACTGAGATAGTTCTTTGTTTTAAGGATTATTCATTTATCTATTATATGTTGTTCCGCTGCGATATGTGAGATTCTGATATTGTTTTTTTTTCTGTTTTCTTACTTCTTCTATCATTTTCTTCTACTTCTTCTTTTTAACCCTAACAATTCGGTTTTTCGGCATTCGATTATGCGGCATTTGATACAGTGGACGTAAGAATGCCGACCTTCGGATCTCGACAAAAATCAAAACTTTACAACGGAGGGGCCTGTGAAAACCACATTGAGGGATAACCCTAGCGAAGAAGACCCTTCGTTACCGATATTTCTGGCCAACTGTTAACCGAGATGTGGCTGATTACACCATAAAATGTGTTGAGTGGCAGAGATCGCATAGATTCCAAGAACCCTACCAACAGAGATTACTCAAATCGTCAGTCCATGGCCTTTGCATTTTAGAGAATCGATATTATTGGCGTGTTGCTAATATCGAAGGGTGGTGGAAAATACGTCATCGTCACAGTTGATTACTTCACTAAATGGGTTAGGGTAGAGCCATCAACCATGATCACAATAAAGAAAGTAATAAGTTTTGTATTCATAAACATCATATGTCGTTTTAGGGTTCCACAAACCCTTATTTTCGATGATAATTTGACAGCATCAAGTTCAAAGATTTATGCAGTGAGCACTGTAATCATCTCCTTTTCGACCCGCGAATGTCGACGCTAATACATCCATGGTATTCACGCATAGAGCACTCAAGTGCTGAAAAGATAGAATGTTAGGGTAGAAGAAAAATAAGAAAAAAAAACGAACGAGAAGAAGAGAACAAAAACATTTGAATCTCACATGTTAAATGACAATATTAACATCTAAAAAAGATCTTTACAAAGGAATACTGTATGGATACAATAATTAGAGCAAACTAACCTATCATCGGCCTGGACAGTTATAGCAGCTTTTCCTTAAAATTGCTAATAAAAATAAACAAAGCAATGTAGTGGAAATAAGAATATTGTGGTGAAAAATCATCCAGTTCCTCTCTGAGCTCCAATGAACATCAATGGAAATTGGAAATATACGCTGAACTGACCCGAGTATTCTAAGAAAATAAAACCTGGATCGATCTAGTAAACCAGCGTGGGAAACTCAAGTTATCTGGATTATTTAGTGTTATAAAACCTTTCAAAATAAAGGTATCTCATAAGACCATGTCGCAAATAAACATGGACGACCTTTTACCTTGCAATAACTAAACCATTTCATAAGAAAATATAGTGATATTATAATAAGGTCTAGGGTGTAGAATATAATTATCTAAAATAGCTGAAATGGTTACATTGATCACATTCAACAACATATTGATAGGTATGCAAACAAAATCACAAAGGTGTGTTCGCATAATGGATTTTCCACGGAGACCTCTTCAGTAAACTGAGACCAATCACATATGATAAGGATCAGAAACTACCATCCGAGCGCCGTTTATCTCTGGATAAAATATACCATAAGGTAAATACAACATGCCGAGCATCCAAATGCTCTCGTAAAAAATGCGAACCTAGTATCAATTACTCCCCGTGTGCAACATATCGATAAGCATGCTCTAGATACTAAAGTTAATGTACCTCCAAGAGTTAGCTAAACCCGAAATCATGCATCCTAAATTGTCTTTATTCATTTTTTCGATGTTGCCGTCAAGTGCTGCATCTTTCACATGATTCTTCAATACTCGAACAAATAAAGAATCCCACATGGATTCCATCATCTCAATGGATTTCAGAACCACATATGGATTCCATCATTCCACTTCCAAAACATAGAACCCATATCTCAGTCTTAAAGCAGTTTCGATAAGTAGAACACTTACTGATCCCGATCTCTCCAAGACTGAGTTGATGAACTTAGTGTTATTCAACAATAATGTGAATGATTACATAGGTGAACTAAGGCTCGTATACCCTCCATAAGCTAGTAAACATACAAGAACTACCAATTCATACAAAGAACAATCAAGTCACCTAAATATTTTTTAATCCCTTTATAATTAATTCGTCCTTTATTAATTAAAAACTTTTTTTATTAGTAAAGCTCCTTTTTATCTAATAACACTTCATTCATTAATTAAAACTTCCTTGATTAATTAATATTTCTTTATTAATTAAAAATTCCTTTATATACTTGTGTGTGTATTTAATTTCTCTTTATAAATGATATATACTTGTATTCTACTATTTCACTATTCACTTGTACTGTTTTCAATACTTGAAAGTATTCATACACTTGTCTTGACGTACAGGTATATTCAAAAATCACTTAGCAAGGTTTTCCTTACTTAAAAAATATAATCAAAGAGGTTAAAAAAATGTTACTAAACGTTGCTACTATAAACCCCTTCTCTTTTATAAATTAAATTTTTTTTCTATTTTTTATAAAAGATTTCAATAGTTATTATTATCTTTAAAATTTAATTACTAAAGATCTAATTATATTTATAATTTTTTTCCGCTTTACATATAATTCAAGGGTATAAAAATAAATGTAACTAAAACATTGTTTACTACAAACCCAAAACACTTCACATTTAATCATTGTCTTCAAAACATTCTTTTAGAGATTTAATTACATTTATAAGGGCTTAGGACAAATGTTGCTTAAACATTGTCACAACAAACCAAATCATTTCATACTATAAAAACATTACTCTTTAAACTTTCTTTTAAAATGTTTAATTATACTTAGGGTTTAAGACAAGTGTTGTTTAAAACATTGTCATAATAACCCAAAAACACTCATTTATACTTAACTTTAAAGTATTGATTATTAAATATCTAATCATATTCCTAAGTATAATTAACAATAAGGGTTGAAAACAAATGTTACTAAAACATTATTTACTACAATCCAAACCATTTCACACTTATTATTAACTATAAAACTTGCTTTTAAAGATTTAATTATAATTAAGGTTTTAAAACAAATGTTGCATGTTTATAACATGTTTTGCTACAACCTAGCGCCTAGTTTTTGATGCTTTAACAAATGATTTTTTTGATCCACTCTTTTTACAATAGTTAATACACTTTGGTTACTTAAAAACCATGAAGAAAAATCCCAAAGAATAACTTTTAATTATTTTATAGAAATTTCCAAAAACAATGTATTTTTCCGCAGTGCTCGTATAATGATTATTTCACTATAACTTTTGCCACTTAGTTCAACTAGCTATCAAATGATTTAAGCTTCAAAATTTTTACAACAAGAATAAAATATATTTTACTTTTTACAATGTTAAAGAGTCTCCTAAAGAAGTTTCCACAAAAATAAACGTTATTTCCCAAAAACAAGAAATTTAAAAGTGCCAATGTAAGGACTATTTTTACTTCAAACTTTCTTAGCTTCATTCTATTAATTTCAAAACTTTTCAAACTTATTATTCACTGCCCAAGACACTTCTAGAAGTATAGTGAACAACCAAGTTATATTATTCAAAGATAAATTCATAAACTACTAAATTACACAAGCTAAAGTTTAGCGATTCAATGTATGTTTATAGTAACTATCGTTATACGGACAATTCTATATTCAACATCATTCAACCGTATATAAATCAAGGCCTTCCAAAGCACAATAACCGCACAATTTATATGCTATTCTAAGTATGAAATAAGGGTTTATAACTTTACTTAGTTAGTGTATATTATTAATAATAATAGCAAGCTAATTAACAAGTTCATACAAAGAAAATTAACAAGCAATCGTTTTTCATTATAGTTGAGATAACTCTCATTTATTCAAACCAAACACTATCATCTTTCCACCAACATTCAAACAAGCTCCAAAACCATTCTTCCCTTCCATTAGCTCATGGCCTAAGCTCCTCTTTCCTTCCTTTGCACATGTCCAAGACCACCACCTCCCTCCTTGCTCACGACCCAAGCCATCCTCCCCACCATATTGCTCATGGCCATAGCCTCCCTCCTCCTTCATAGCTCATGCCTAAGGCCATATTTACCTCTCATGCACCCGGCGCAAAGGAAGAAGAGGGGAAAAGTGAAGACATTGATTTAGAAGAAAATTAGTGAACAAACGAAGAGGCCTTGCCCACTTATTTATAGCCTTGAGATTGAATGGCTAAAGACCCTTAAACCCCTTCATCTTCCATGCCTTAGTACATGCAAACCATACCCTTACACACACCACATTCTCCTTAATTTAAGCCTTGATTTAGGGGTCTTTTAGTACCTTATATCTACACTTATTGTAATTAATTTTTGCTTGAGATGATGGAATATTTAATTACTTGTTAAGGTGTTCATATGTTATAATACTAGTGTACAAATATTCCAACAACTTTTATTTAACAATAGTTGATTTTTAACAAAATGTTTCCAATCATATTTCAGTATTTATTCAAAGTACATATTTTTATAAACAAATTTTCTGACATTATTTATTAATTAAAAGTGATTGACAAGGCTGCAGAATAATATTTAATCATATAATACTAAGGTACAAATACTTAAATAATTTAGATATTTAAATACAATGTAACAACGCGGATTTTTGGGTTAGTCAAATAAATTAAATAATGATTTAATTTGAAGAATTTAAACATTGGTTTGGTAATTTTGTTCTTTTATAAAAGATAACTTGTTTTAGAATGATTAATTCTAAACCATTGTTAAATTGAATAATATTAGTGTTTATCAATGTGTTACAAATCACTTGAAAATATTATTGAAAATCAATTAATTTTGGTGGATTCTAAATTTTTATAATATTAGAGAAATGAGAATTTTATAGTTTTATTTAAAGATATTTTGAACTAGAATTTGCCAAAAAATGGTTAATTAGCAGAATCTTTTAATTTTAAATAAAGGAAGAATTTGGGATTAGTAGTTTTCTTAATGAAAATGTTGTTCGTTGTTAAATTAATTAAATAAATCATATTGTTCAATTAGCTATGGTTTAAATGCTTAAGTTTGTGATTAACGAAGTTATTGTAATAATTAATTAAGGTGCTTAATTTATTCTAAGTGGGTTAGGCCCGTTTAAAAGAAAACAAAGAAAAACCACTTTCTCATTTTCCCTAAAGTTGTATGTTAAATTTCAAAACGAATAGGGTTCTTTTCCTCTTTACAAACTAAATCAAAAGTAGTGATTTTAAATTTCAAATAAATTCTAAGAAATTAGTAGAAAATCAAGGTAATGATTTCAATCCATAATTTGTCAATTAAACTAATTAATTTCAGTTACGTGCTGTTAATTCTTGTTATTATTTGTTTTGGTTGAGAAATTTCCTAGGGTTTGCTGAAATTAAACATAAAACTAGAAAGTGTTTGGAAAATCTATTTGAGGAGAAAAAGGTGAGTTACAACTCACGTAATCTATCTCCAAATCTATGTGCATGTTTATTTTGTTGAACCCAACTATATTTGCTTTGAATGATTGTTGTTGTTGATCTGTTATCTCTAAATGTATGTACATGTTTATTGTGTTAATTATATATTTGATAACCTGAGTCTTGAAATCACCAAGTTAATGATCCTTTGTTCAACAATTTGTGCCTACAATCTAGTACATACTTTAGCTAGGAGAATAACATAGGGGATTCTTCTTGGAAATCAATCAATATCGACTAATGATTCACCTAGAGCCTTATCGGCTCCAGGAATTGTCCTGATCGGTAGACCAGTGGGGTACCGCCGGTGAACCTGTAGATGGAATCCGGAACCAATTCGGTTATAGGAATTTCCTCTAGCTTTTGTCAAATCACCTTTTTGCTTACTTAGTTGTCTTTCTTGCTTCCTAAGGTTATTTATTGGCCTTGGAGAGATGTTTATATTATACGTATATAGATCTCCAACTAGTGTTTACTATATATGAAGTGTGTGTGTATCTCTATGATAAAAACTTGGTTTATCTTGAGATGATGTAGAGTATATCTTTATGGATCAAAAAAATTTCTAATACGGTCTTGTGATGATTTTGGACTTTTGGAATAGAAATTTCTCTTGTATTTTGTGGACTTGGGTTTATTTTGATTAAAAGATTTGGAGTTGTAAACACACACACACAAACACACACACACACACATATATGGTTTGAATAAGAGAGGTTTGCAAAAGAAATTTTATTATAATATACTTATTTCAAATTTAATTTCCATATCAATCTAAATTCTTTCCTTTTCTAATTGATTTTAATGAGAAAATCATATATATATAAAGTATTTTTTTAGAAATATGGTCATGGATTTTGGAAATATAAATCTAATTTATTTTTAAATATAACAGTTATACACACATGCCAAAATGGGTTTGGAAGTGTAATAAATATGGTTTTATACAATAAATGTCTACTTAATTATTTATACACACACATAGAAAAATCAAATGGAATATAAAATTTGTTTTATCTAATGATAATTAAAGTAATTTGAAATCATTTCATGTATGAAAAGTTACATTATTAGTTTTCTAAACTATAAAATATTATAAGATAAATGTTTTGAGAGCCTTAGTTCTATAAAATGGGGAGTGCTAATAATTGACTTAATGTTATCGATTGGTTTAAATGCTCTCGAGTAATGCTTCGTCGTCTATTGTACAATTCATTGAATATAATGTTCGAGTGGTACTTACTAGCCCATTAGTAAATATTTGAATTTCACTGGGTAGTTTGGGATGCCTTAGTTAAATTCTAGTGATTTCTATTCGGAAGTATTTAACAATTTACGACTGTATTCTCTTTTGGTGTTTAGTGGGATCGATATATCCTTAAGAAAATATAGTTTAGGTTTTTTGACGGTATCCATAATGAGTGAGATTTACTAGCTTCTAGTAAATACTTGAATTTCACCAGGCGACATGGAACGTTTGAATAACTTTTGGTGATTACTGAAAGTGATAGTATTTAGCACTTTAGGATATATTTTCTTTTGGTTTCGGTGGAACCGATAGATCCTTAAGAGATATACTCATGGATTTCTTTATGATTATAAGTTTATAAGGATGTATAATCTAAAGTCTTACTACAATCGTTTTGATCATTATGGACTATCCTTGAGATCAGTTGTGATTCTGTGTTCCTCGTTTAAGTACAATCTTTGGTATCGAATCAGTGTGAGTGATACCTTTGTTTGTTTATTTGCTACGATCCGAGTTCAATCACTGTGATTGATATGGACGATCATTACTTTCGGTAGCAATTAAGATCCCTTGGATGCTAGATATTTGGTTTCTGTGACTATTCCATCTTCGTGAAATAAATATATATTCTTGTGTCTTGTAATGGAATTTGAGTTATATTAATTCCATGACTTGTTATATCTTGGACTTCTAGATTTACTTATGCCATATATTATTTGGTTATATCTTGTTCTCCCGCTTTTGAATACTTAGAGATGTTCTGACCTATTTATTTTATAATACTTGGGTCAGACTGAGACTTTTCAAGTTACAGGACAGTTAGACCTTTGGATGGTTAGGCTAGTGGAGAGATAAACCATTTGGACCTTTGGTTTATTACATATAGGATTTTGTGTCTATATATGAGATGTATATTTGAGTTAGAGATTTGTACCGAATGTATATTATGTGAATCTATTGTTATATTTGATAGACTCTCAGCTTTGTATATGTATGTTATGTTTATTATTTTGTTGTGATATATGACTATTGTTTATATAATATACTATTATGATTCTAAGAAACTGATGTGTTTATTATTTTGTACGGAGACTGAACACGTCAAATTTTATTTCAGAGATTTAGTAAAATGGTAAGTATGAAGTGTCAGTGTTAGTTTAAAGTGATATTCATATTTGTTTTCCCTTAACAAGCCATATTCTCTATATTATTAGATGACATTATTCATAACGCTGTTTAACAATATAGGTATAGTGATCGGGTCGTTACATACGAAGTCTTCGAAATTCTGGCTCATTACAGGCACCGTATCAAGAAGAGGTTTGATGTGGTGGCACACCCCAGCCGAATGGATAGGTTGAAGTAGTTAACAAAATCATTAAGTCCATTCTCAAGAAACGATAGGAGAAGGTAAGGGAAAGTGGGTTGATGAACTTCCATCGGCACTTTGGGCTTATCGAATGAACTATAAGTTAGCGACTGGGCACTCTTTGTTTGCCCTAGATTATGGATCAGTGAGTATGACACTATTCAAACTTTAAATACCTTCTCATAGAGTGACTCACTAAAATCCATAGACGAATGAGGAGATCCTACTGGAGTCTTTGATATGATTAATGAGAAGCGTAATGAAGTTGACTTGGGAGTAGCTGCATATCGAAACCGAGTTGCCCGATACTACAATACTAAGGTCAGGACTCGAGCCTTCGAAATTGGTGATCTCATTCTCAAAAGAATAATCCTTGGCCCTAGGAACTTGGGCCCAACATAAGAAGGTCCATATGTAATTGAAAGAAAGCTTGGAGATGGCACATTCAAGCTGGCATTGGTGGACGGGATCTCACTCTCGTAAGCATGGAATAATAAACACTTACGACTCTACCTCAGTTGAATGTAAATTTGTAAATATCTAATCAAAGCTGTGTAACCAGATAGGATCTTTCATTTCTAGTGTTTATCAAAGAAATGACATCCGAAGCTTATGAATCTGTTTGTACTTGACTTTACACTGGAACCAGTGACATTTACTTAGACTAACTTGCATGTATAAAATACAGGTGTGTAGTTACCTAAAGATAGGTGCCAACCAAGCTTCCACAGTCCATGATCGGAGGCACGAAGCTCAACTACACTTGGTGTATAGAGAGATGCTAAGCAACTCCTCTAACCCGCGACTTGGGGGCATGAGTATAAACATTCAAAGGTTGAATAAGACAGTTTGTCTCTATTTATCGTGCCCATAGTTTGGTAGAGTATCAATACCTTGTACAGAGCAAGTAGGACAAAAGATCTATGCCCCAAGATAGGCGGGATCTTACTTGCATCGATCAAATCTCGGAGTTAGGCACGATCAAAGACAAATGTCCTAGAAAAGAATGTTTAAACCACTATGATTAAGTGGTTAAGCTCCGACTGATGCCTAGAGTTTGGCATGGCCAAGGCTTGCATTCCTTGAAATGGATATTTAGGTTTACTTTCTAACTAAGTGGATTTGATCAAGCTCCAAGGTAAAATGTGGTCATATGCAAAAAAAACATTCTAGTAATCATTCTTTACTTGCAGTTGATCAAACAGACAAGTAACTTAGTCCAACGACGATGACGAGAAGTGGACTGCAAGTATATTGAATGTAAAGCGCATTTCTCGAATACTTGGAAAAATTCACACAAGACTTAAACAAAATAAGGTCTTTATTATTAACAACTAAAATAAGATTTGAAAGAAAAATATGAGTACTATTGACTGCTAGACTGAGAGCAGAAGCGGGGGATGAACCTACACAAAAAACGACCTGAAAACAAAAGCTGGTTCCTAATACTATACAACTGAAAGCACAAAGGAGATGGACAGTCATTTGTTGGTCCTCTTCTTCTTCTCTGCAGAAGATGGCTCACTGGATCCCTCTAGTTTCTTCCTTATTCTTCCTCCACTTCCTTTGCCTTTCGAAGATAGCTAAGTTGTAATGATTACCTTTTTGACTCCCAAATATCGATAATAATACATCCATGGTTTTCTGTGTCGAACGCTCAAGTGCCGAAAAGACAGAAAGTTAGGGTAAAAAAAGAAAAAAAAAGAAAAAGAAAATGGACAGATTTTTACCTTACAATAGCCAAACCATTCCATAAGAAATTCTAGTGATATTATAATAATGTCTACGGTGAGTAACAAAAATCAGAAAATAGTCATGTTGCTTGCATCTCACAATAAAACAACGTTATCGTACATTTAAAACCGCAAAGTTACGTTTGTATATGGATTTTCCGTTAGAGGGTCCTTTGCACATCAAGGCAAACCTCTTAGCAAGGGTCATAAAGTACCTTCCAAGCGTCGTATATCTCCAGATAAAATATACCAAATAATAAAGGCATAGCTGGTTCATGTATAAAATGTGTTCTGAAAAACATCAACTCCCACTAGCAACAATTGATAAGCATACTCTAGATAATGGAGTTGATATATACCTTCTGAGGTTAATTAAACCCCGTTGTCTATATGCCTAGTCTGTTTTTAGCCATTTTCGATGTTGTGACGACCTGTCTTTCAATACCCAGAAAGACGTATCATCATAAAGAAAAGAAAGAGATAGAAATAGAAAAGATAGAAAGAAAAGAACAACAATTATTAGAATCTCACAGCGGAAACGAAACAAAATATAATATTACACATATCCATTACATAGTTTTACATATTAGAGTACACAAAATATTACGACTTCATTACATCTGACATTTATAAGAGTTTTCCAAACCATACAACCCAAAATACAACATCAAAAGTCACTACAGTGGATAGAGATAGATAAGTACGTCTGGACTCCAGCTCCAGCTTCCAAAACATTTGCCAATTCCAACCTAATTACTTGGCTACTCATAAAAATTTGAGTACCCAAGAGTTTATAAAAAACAAAATAAACTCTGGGTCAGACATGGGTCTGGTGTGAGTAAACAAGTCAAAGTTGTTTAACTTAAAAATCATTTGAAAACAAAAGGTATCACGTAATACTCCCAACAAATAAACAGGGGTAAGTTTTTACCATACGCTAACCAAAACATTTGATAGGAAATCCAGTGATATTATAATAGGGTCTAGGGTTTTCAAGTAAATAGAAAATAGCTGAAATTGTTACATTCATTAAATTCCAGCTACTAGCCATAAAGTGGGTAATACAATCAAAACCGTAGGGTCTCGTAGGGAAAATGGGTTTCCATCAATGGCAAGGCTACTGGGGTACCGCCCGTCACAGTATGGGGCCTAGATCACCATACCGAGGACCACTCCCGATCCCTTGCAACAAAAAGCCGGAAACATCCCTTACTGGACAGTCCCGAACAACACAACCCCGCAGTTGTGGCCAACAACCGCCCACACAGCCGAAATAATAAGGGACTTCTAGACAGGGGAAAATCTCGTCCTACTTGGGCATGACCCACTTAGCCTTGCTGCACCTCCCTTGTTTTAGCCATTCCCGGTTGATGAGGCTTGAGGCTACGATTACCTTTAGAGAAAACATCTCTTAGAATGCTCATCGTCCACCTGACAATGTTCAGAAAGCATTCAAACCTTACAAGTTCATTCCGGGTTCGAATGAAACCGAAAGCATTATTTCGTTACACTCATTTGCAATCACCCACAGAGTTAACGACAATAACCCTTGCACTCTATAAACTCCATCTCGATCTTTACTTGAGATGTCACGACCTAACGTTTAACTTGGATCGATGTGGTTTTCGAAAAATCAAATTTGATTCCCGATCTCGGTCTCATCTAAATCCAAACGTGTCTTAAAGGCCAAGTTGTTTAAAGATTTAAATAATTCAATTCAATTCAATTTAAACATAGCATCCACACAGTATTATCCACAGATAATAACAAACATCTATCACAGATATATACAATATCTCATCACAGAATATCTCAGACTATCATCCAACAGTTATCAACCAAATCCAGATATTCAATTCAAAACAATCGTCCATAAGCAAGCATATCTCTAATTCATATTATAATTAATTTAATTTATTCAAATTAAATTAATTATTTAAGAATTAATCACTTTACCTTGCTTAACCAATCATTAAATTAATTAATCACAATCATTTAATTAATTAATCACTTCTTAATTATCCTCATTATCAATTAATTAATCTTTAATTAATTAATAATCCTTTAATTTTTAATTAATAATTCATTATTAAAACTTGATTAAAAATTAATCATTCCTTAATTGGTTATTAATTAACCCTTAATTTACAATTAATAATCTTAATTAATTGCTTAATTAATTACAAATTTTAAAATTAATTTATCTTAATTACTTAATTAATTATTAATTAACCTTAATTATTTAACTTATTAAGCCTTAACCACTAAATAATTAACTATTAATTATGAATTAATTAATGTTTAATTACTTTATTAATTATAATTAATTAACCTTAATCATTTAATTAATTAAGTCTTAATCATTAACAAATTAACTTCTAATTATAGAATAATTAATGTTTAATTACTTAATTAATTAACCCTAATCATTTAATTCTTAATCACCAATTAATTAATTACTAATCACTTGTTAATTAATATTTAATTAGTTAATTAATTATCTATTAATTATAATTTAATTTAATTCTTAATTATTAATTAATTAATCCATAATTAATTTAAACTTTATTAATTAATTAATTTCAAAATTATTAATAAATTTCACTTTGATTACTTTATTAATTAAAGTAAACCATAAAAACTTAATTAACTTTCAAAACAAATTAATTACATTAATTACTTAAAATTATCACATATTTAAACATTTCCAATTTGTTTAAACTAATTACTTTTAAAAATTCAAATTTAAATAAATATAAAATTATCTCAAAATATAATTATCAAAGTATAAAATACTTAAATTAAATAGTTTAACATTTTCACAAAGCAATTTAAACAAATTTAAATTTTAAAACTTAAAACAAATTTTGAAAACCTTTTTAAAACGACACTTGCATTGGGTACGACCGACCCATTCTTGAACAACTCAGGTTTCAATCCCTTCTTCTTCCTTCCCTGTCTCTTTTTTTTTTACTTAGTTTAGATTTAAACTTAACCCAATACTGGAGAGGATCACCTAACCATCTCGAGTACAAACTCGAGCTATAACCCAAATCACCCGAGCAACAACCCAACGCACATGAACCCAACAGAGATAGGCACGACAACGTTACTGTGCACGTGCATAGGTCACCAACGGTGACACCCTCTACAGGTCGGCGATCGAGCACACATCCTTCTCCGACCCTTAAACCAAAATCACAAAGCTCGAAACAAAATCGAGTATCACCGACGAACCTGAACCCAAAACTCCACCAGAAAACCCCCTCAATCATCATGATTCTGATCATCGATCGCCTCGAATCTTCGGCCACCTCACCGCGAGACCTCGACGCAACTATACCCAAAACCACTCGCGACTCGATCCATCCAATTATCTCCAGTCACAAAAATCAAATGTTACCCAAATCACTAAGCTTAAACCCTAATTTCCCCAATTTCTAATCCCCTAATAATATATTACCACTTCCACTATTTTTCTCGGGTTCACCGATCATCAATACAACCCCGACCCAAATCACTACCTCTGGAACCTATCCAGTCGCCAGAATTTTGCCCAAAGACCAATTCCGGTCATCATCAACATACTGCCGCAGATCCATTTTAAAAATTCTGATTTTTAGTTTAAAAATCATGTATTACCAAGTTGATTTAAGATGTAAAATTGAATCAACAAAATTCAATACTTGATTTCATCATGTTATTAAAAAAATTCACTGTAACTTCCTGATTCAGAAGATTTTCACACAATTTCTTTTTGAATAACTATTTAAACCTTAATTCATGTTTAAATAAACCTACTGCATTGAAGATTCAAACTTAATAGTGATTTGAAATGGAAATTTTGAACCCTGTGTTTACAATTACTCTATAACTTAAATATACAGAGAAGCACTAGTAAATTATAAACATGCATACTTTAAAACAAGCTAAACACAAATATTTCATCTATATATTTACATGCAAGTCATCCTACATCATAGACATTCACATGTATAAATTTATTTACTAAAATTTCCTGATTTAAAAATTTACTCACCTGTATTATTTTAAGCAGAGACCAAAATTTGAATTCCTGGAGAAAAAAGATGACTGCAGATGTTAACTTGAAATTGCTTGATCAAATTGTTTGCTTGATGATGATGCTTTCCACTTTAAATAAATCATCACTTAAGATGGAAGAGCTTTGAGTTTGCCTTTCAGAAATTTGATTCTTTTTTTCTTCAGAAACCTGATTTATTTACAGATTTCCTTTTTTTTGTAATTTGTTTGCAGATTTGAAACTTTGAAACGAGGCTTGAATGTTTGATTAATTTTGGTTGAAAGAGTAGAAATTTATGAAGTTTAGATTTTGTAAATGGAAGAGTAATTTTTTTTGCTTTATAAAATGAGAATGGGAAAATTTTAGAGGAAGAATATGGAATAGCTTTTTATAGAGATAATTTTGTTTTTATAAAAATTAAAGAAAATAAATTAAAATTATGACACTTGTCATTACACATTGTTATCTTCTAACACATGTTATTAGTGTGCTTTAAATTTAAACAAGTGTAATCTTCATGCAAAAAGGATTTTTTAATGTTTTTCTTAATAAATTTTCTAAATTTAAAATACATTTTTAATTTATAAAAATCAATTCTTCTTAAAAGAAATAAATATAAATAAAATTTTATATCCTAAATAAAATCAAAGAAATACACTTTTTAAAATCAAAGTATAATTTAAAATATAAATAGCCCTATTTTGAAATTTCAATTTAATAATTCAAATTCAAATAAAATTTCAAATTTAAAAATCAATTTGATATGAATACAACTTTAACAAATCCATTTCCCTTTTGTATATATAAATTTTAATTAAAATCAATATACATTTACCACCCATTTATTTATTATTGTTTAAAATATCAATTTAAATTAATTTATTAAAAAGACTATCATATTTAAATTGGGTTTGAAATTTCGGAATATCACATTCCCCCCCTTAGAAGAATTTCGTCCTCGAAATTTAAAAAAAGGATAATCCAAAAATTTCATTTTATTTTAACAATTCAAGCATACATATCATTCATACATAAGAAATCAACAAACAAAACATCCAAACAACAATATATCCAATACAAACATCATTAGCTATCCGGACACATATCCGGATAAGCCATCCTAAAACTATCCAGAGTCTCCCAAGTACAATCTCTGGGATCCTTACTCCACTGGACTTTAACAAGCTTCACTATCTTGCTTCTGAGTTGCCTCTCGTCTTGATCAACAATTCGAACAGGATGTCTGACAACTGATAAGTCCGGCTCAACCTCTAAGTCTTCCTGCACAGATGGTTCCACAATAAGAGATGGATCGTGCACATATTTCCGTAGATGGGACACGTGGAAAACATTGTGAATTCCAGCCATCCAGACTGGCAATTCAATCCTGTATTCTACGGCACCAATCCTCTTGAGCACTCGGAACGGACTAATATATCTCGGTGCAAGTTTCCTTGTCTTCCCAAATCTTACTGCTCCTTTAATAGGGGAAACTTTGACAAAGACTAAATCACCAATCTCGAACTACAATTGTCTTCGTCTTTTATCTACATATTTCTTTTGACGATCCTGAGCAGCTCTCATCCTTTTCTTGATAAGCTCAACTTTAGCAGAGGCTTTCCAGATCAGATCTGGTCCAAGCACAAGACGGTCTTTCGACTCTATCCAATAGGCTGGGGATCTACACGGTCTTCCATACAGTGCTTCATAAGGAGCCATCTTGATACTTGCTTGGTAACTGTTATTATAAGAGAATTCCACTAGATGTAGATGGTCTTCCCATGATCCACCAAAATCTAATACACATGCTCTCAGCATATCTTCTAGAATTCGATTTAGCCTCTCCGTCTGCCCATCTGTCTGGGGATGAAATGTTGTACTCAATCTCAAACTTGTTCCCATAGCTGATTGCAAAGCCTCCTAGAATTTGCTGGTGAAGATAGGATCTCGATCACTTACTATACTGACTGGAACACGATGTAATCTCACTATCTCTCTTAAGAAAATTTCCGCCAGTGAAGCTGCAGTACGGGTTGCCTTAACTGGTATAAAATGGGCGCTCTTGGTTAGACGATCCACAATTACCCATATTCCTTCATTCCCCTTCTTTGTTCTAGGCAAACCGTCGATGAAGTCCATCGAAATCATCTCCCACTTCCACATCGGGATCTCCGAAGGTTGTAACAAACCGGTTGGCTTCTGCTGATCTCCTTTAACTTGCTGGCAGATAGCACAACTATTAACGTAAGTAGTTATATCTTCCTTCATGCCCTTCCACCAAAAGACTCTCTTCATATCCTTATACATCTTCGAGATTCCTGGATGGATATTTAATCTGGAGCGATGACTCTCTGACAACACCTCCTGTCGCAGATCCCTATCATTCGGAACACAAATCCTTCCATTAATCCTTAGTGTCCCTTGTCATCAATCTCAAAACTAGGACATTGACCCTTCCTAACTCTTCTGATAATTCTTCTTAATTTACTATCAGATTCTTGCTCGCTCGAAATCCTTTCCAGAAGAGATGGAACCACTTCTAAAAGAGATAAAAATGTATTTCTGCTAAGAGCGTCTGCCACAACGTTCGCCTTTCCCGGGGTATACAGAATATCCAAATCATACGATGCCAAGAACTCGACCCATCGCTGCTGTCTTAGATTAAGATCTTTTTGAGAGAAAAGATATTTCAACGGTTTGTGATCCGTGAATAACTCGAACTTTTCTCCTAAAAGATAGTGCCTCCAGATCTTTAAAGCAAAAACAATGGCCAACAGCTCTAGATCATGCGTAGCATAGTTCTTCTCATGTGGCTTCAATTGCCGACTCGCATACGCAATTACCCTACCATTTTGCATTAGCACGGCTCCCAATACAACAATACGGGCATCGGTATACACTTCAAACTTGCTCTTCCCATCTGGAATAGCCAATACAGGAGCACTTGTCAACCTTGCCTTCAGATTCTGAAAAGCCTCCTCACATTCAGGTGTCCACTTGAATTTAGCTCCCTTCCTTATCAGCTTTGTTAGGTGAGAAGAGATCTTGGAATAATCCCTAATAAACTTCCTGTAGTAACCGGCCAATCCCAGAAAACTGTGAACTTCTGTTGGTGTTCGAGGCTGCTTCCACTCCAAAATAGTCTCAACTTTAGTTGGATCTACAGAGATTCCCTCACCAGAAACAATGTGGCCCAAAATTTTTACTTCTGATTTCCAAAAATGGCATTTAGAGAACTTCGCCTTCAGAACATGCCTTCTCAGAGCTTCCAATACTATTCTCAAGTGATGCTTGTGCTCTTCTTCTGACTTAGAATAAACCAAGATATCATCGATGAACACCAAAACAAACTTATTCAAAACATCTCTAAAGACTCGGTTCATCAGATCTACAAAGTAGCAGGAGCGTTTGTTAACCTGAAAGGCATAACCAACTACTCATAGAAACAATTAGGTCCCCTAAATGCAGTTAAGGGAATACTGTCCTCAGCTACCCTTAGCTGATGGAAACCCGATGCTAGATCCAACTGAGAAAAGACTGAAGCTCAATGAAGCTGATCGAAGAGATCATCAATACGAGGAAGTGGATACTTATTCCGAATGGTCACTTTGTTCAATTCACGATAGTCTACACAGAACCTTAGCGACCCATCCGACTTGATGACAAATACTGCAGCAGAACACTAGCAAGAAAAACTGGGTCTAATCAAACCCTTCTCCAAAGATCTTGAGTTTGCTTCACTAGTTCCTCCTTCTCCCTAGGAGCCATCCTCCTACTAGGTTGAATTACAGGTATTGCTCCCGGAACCAAATCTATAGAAACTCTATTTCTCGGTGCGGAGGCAAACACTTAACTTCCTCGAATACGTCTGAGAAATCCCGAACTACTTAAATATCTTCAACCCTCTCTTGAGAAGTCTCAATTCCATGTAAAAGACTACTCAAGTATATTCCAGAGTTATCACACATTACTCTGGCAATCCTACGCAAATCAGTTTCCAACGAAACTGTTCTTTCATCACAATTTAAAACAGCCTTATATTTGTCAAGCCAATCCATTCCCAATATAAGGTCAAAACCCTTAAAATCCAACACATAAGGGTCACAGGAAAAACTATGGGATAAATAGGAGATTCTCAAATCCTTGCAGATCCTATCTAATTTGGTTACCCCTCCTATAGGATTAGATATACAGATGGGATTGTCTATGGTATTTGGGGTAAGAAAGAAATTTTCTGCAGATTCCAGAGAAATAATACCCAAAGAAGCACCAGAATCAAACAAAACTTTAATATATTTGCCATCTAAAAGTAAGGTACCTTCCAAAACTCCTTTGCCCTTAGACAAGTTTGATGGTGCACCTTCTAAAGCAAATACTTTGTTTTGCTGGACTTTATGAAGGAGCGGGCAATCTTTAATCATATGTCCCAGTTGATGGTAGTTGAAGCAAAGAGACTACTGAACTAAAGCTGAACCTGGTCCACTATAATGCTGCTGCTGTTGCTGAGACCCTTTTCTGGGACACTTATTTGCCAGGTGATCTTCTTGCTGACAAATATAACATTTGCGTGGTCCATTGTTGTTTCCACACTTCTTCTTGTTTTGCCTCTTCCAATTAGGATTGAATTTCCTCTTATTAGGGTTAGAAGAATTTTCTCCCGATGCAGCAACTCGTGCCACTGATCTTTTATTCATCAAGTCTTCTTATCTTAACGCCATATCAATTAGCTCCACAAAAGACCCTTTCAAATATGCTATCATTCTTTCATGATACTCTGGCCTCAACCCTTGTACAAACATCTCGTTCTTTTTAAGAGGGGTGTCTACAAGTCCTGTACCATAGCAAGATAACTCGTTGAATTTAGTCTCGTATTCAGCTATAGACATGTTTCCTTGTTTTAGATTCAGAAAATCCTGATAGAGACGAGTTCTCCAAGCTGCAGGCATGAACTTCTCCTCAAACAACTCCTTAAACTCTTCCCAGGACATATCGTCCTCCGAGACATTTGCAGTCACTGTATTCCACCAGACTGCAGCACCACCTTGTAATTGCCACGAAGCCATTACTCTCTTCTGCTCATCCGATAATTTCATTCTCTTAAAGATTTTCTCACACGAGCGAAGCCATGCTTGGACCTCTATTAAAGTTTCTGATCCTTGAAATGGTCTTCCTCCAAGATTAACGAAGTCCTTGCATAATGCAACAAAACTGACTGGAGACGATACTGGGTTAACAGCCTCATTATCAGTCTGTTCTCTCCTATTACTGGTTGATGCACTTCCTACAACCCTTCCCCTTCTGCCTCTTGAACTCATTCTGGCTACCTGAACAGGTAACCCAACCAATTTAGATAGGGATATAGTTATATAAGAAAATTACAAATACGCACTCTCAAGATAGATACTACTCCAGAGCCTAGGTGTTTCTCAACCTATGCTCTGATACCAACTGTGACGACCCGTCTTTCAATACCCAAAAAGACGTATCATCATAAAGAAAAGAAAGAGATAGAAATAGAAAAGATAGAAAGAAAAGAACAACAATCATCAGAATCTCACAGCGGAAACAAAACAAAATATAATATTACACATATCCATCACATAGTTTTACATATCAAAGTACACAAAATAATACGACTTCATTACATCTGACATTTATAAGAGTTTGCCAAACCATACAACCCAAAATACAACATCAAAAGTCACTACAGCGGATATAGATAGATAAGTACGTCTGGACTCCAGCTTCCAAAACATTTGCCAATCCCAACCTAATCACTTGGCTACTCATAAAAATTTTAGTATCCAAGAGTTTATAAAAAACAAAATAAACTCCGGGTCAGGCATGAGTCTGGTGTGAGTAAACAAGTTAAAGCTGTTTAACTTAAAAATCATTTGAAAACAAAAGGTATCACGTAAGACTCCCCACAAATAAACACGGGTAAGTGTTTACCTTACGCTAACCAAAATATTTGATAGGAAATCCAATGATATTATAATAGGGTCTAGGGTTTTCAAGTAAATAGAAAATAGCCAAAATTCTTACATTCATTCAATTCCAGCTACTAGCCACAAAGTGGGTAATACAATCAAAACCGTAGGGTCTCATAAGGAAAATGGGTTTCCATCAATGGCAGGGCAACTGGGGTACCTCCCGTCACAGTACGGGGCCTAGATCAGCGTACCGAGGACCACTCCCGATCCCCTGCAACACAAAGCCGGAATCATCCCTTACTGGACAGTCCTGAACATGACAACCCCGCAGTTGTGGCCAACAACCGCCCACACAGCCGAAATAATAAGGGACTTCTAGACAGGGGAAAATCTCGTCCTACTTGGGCATGACCCACTTAGCCTTGTTGTACCTCCCATGTTTTAGCCATTCCCGGTTGATGAGGCTTGAGGCTACGATTACCTTTAGAGAACACATCTCTTAGAATGCTCATCGTCCACCCGACGATGTTTTGAAAGCATTCAATCCATACAAGTTCGTTCCGGGTTCGAACGAAACCGAAGGCATTATTTCATTACACTCATTTGGAATCACCCTCAGAATTAACGACAATAACCCTTGCACTCAAAAAACTCCACCTCGATCTTTACTTGAGATGTCACGACCTAACGTTTAACTTGGATCGATGTGGTTTTCAGAAAATCAAATTTGATTCCCGATCCCGGTCTCATTGAAATCCAAACGTGTCTTAAAGGCCAAGTTGTTTAAAGTTTTAAACAATTCAATTCAATTCAATTTAAACATAGCATCCACACAGTATTATCCACAGATAATTACAAACATCTATCACAGATATATATATACAATATCTCATCACATAATATCTCATACTATCATCCAACAGTTATCAACCAAATCCAGATATTCAATTCAAAACATCATCCATAAGCAAGCATATCTCTAATTCATATTATAATTAATTTAATTTATTCAAATTAAATTAATTATTTAAGAATTAATCACTTTATCTTGCTTAACCAATCATTAAATTAATTAATCACAATCATTTAATTAATTAATCATTTCTTTATTATCCTCATTATCAATTAAATAATCTTTAATTAATTAATAATCCTTTAATTTTTAATTAATAATTCATTATTAAAACTTGATTAAAAATTAATCATTCCTTAATTGGTTATTAATTAACCCTTAATTTACAATTAATAATCTTAATTAATTTCTTAATTAATTACAGATTTTCAAATTAATTTATCTTAATTACTTAATTAATTATTAATTAACCTTAATTATTTAATTAATTAAGCCTTAACCACTAATTAATTAACTATTAATTATGAATTAATTAATGTTTAATTACTTTATTAATTATAATTAATTAACCTTAATCATTTAATTAATTATGTCTTAATCATTAACAAATTAACTTCTAATTATAGAATAATTAATGTTTAATTACTTAATTAATTAACCCTAATCATTTAATTAATTAATTCTTAATCACCAATTAATTAATTACTAATCACTTAATTAATTAGTTACTAATCACTTGTTAATTAATCTTTAATTAGTTAATTAATTATCTATTAATTATAATTTAATCTTATTCTTAATTATCAATTAATTAATCCATAATTAATTTAAACTTTATTAATTAATTAATTTCAAAATTATTAATAAATTTCACTTTGATTACTTTATTAATTAAAGTAAACCATAAAAACTTAATTAACTTTCAAAACAAATTAATTACATTAATTACATAAAATTATCACATATTTAAACATTTCCAATTTGTTTAAACTAATTACTTTTAAAAAGTCAAATTTAAATAAATATAAAATTATCTCAAAATATAATTATCAAAGTATAAAATACTTAAATTAAATAGTTTAACATTTTCACAAAGCAATTTAAACAAATTTAAACTTTAAAGCTTAAAACAAATTTTGAAAACCTTTTTAAAACGACACTTGCATTGGGTACGACCGACCCATTCTTGAACAACTCAGGTTTCAATCCCTTCTTCTTCCTTCCCTATTTCTCGTTTTTTTAGTTAGTTTAGATTTAAACTTAACCCAATACTGGAGAGGATCACCTAACCATCTCGAGTATAAACTCGAGCTCTAACCCAAATCACCCTAGCAACAACCTAACGCACACGAACCCAACAGAAATAGGCACGACAACGTTACTGTGCACGTGCACAGGTCACCAACGGCGTCGCCACCAACGGCGACACCCTCTACAGGTCGGCGATCGAGCACACATCCTTCTCCGAACCTTAAACCAAAATCACAAAGCTCGAAACAAAATCGAGTATCACCAACGAACCTGAACCCAAAACTCCACCAGAAAACTCCCTTAATCATCACGATTCTGACCATCGATCGCCTCGAATCTTCGGCCACCTCACCGCGAGACCTCGACGCAACTATACCCAAAACCACTCGCGACTCGATCCATCCACTTATCCCCAGTCACGAAAATCAAATGCTACCCAAATCACTAAGCTTAAACCCTAATTTCCCCAATTTCTAATCCCCTAATGATATATTACCACTTCCACTATTTTTCTCGGGTTCACCGATCATCAATACAACCCCGACCCAAATCACTACCTCTGGGACCTACCCAGATGCCAGATGTGACGACGCGGATTTTGCCCGCTCGAAAATCGACATCCATACTTCATATCGTATTCGAATGCCATAGATTCGACCGTTCAAATCCGATTCGCCGGAGCTTATAACAACATTAAGTAAACAACACAGCGGAATAAAAGAATAATACATTGATATACAGCTTTGATACAATATCTGATACAACAGATGATCCAATAGATATCAATATACATCAGAGATATGATACAATAAATAGCAGCGGAAAAGAAAATAGATGATAACATCTAGCAGCAGAACAATGTAACTCTAAGATAGTCTTCAAAAGAGAACTCCGAGAACTGCAACTCCATTTCCACAAGAATCAATCCAGCAATAGCTCGAACTCCCAATAACGATGCACCAAGCTAGGCAAGACTGGTGCGAAC
This sequence comes from Allium cepa, assembly GCA_030765085.1. Classification (NCBI taxonomy): domain Eukaryota; kingdom Viridiplantae; phylum Streptophyta; class Magnoliopsida; order Asparagales; family Amaryllidaceae; genus Allium; species Allium cepa. Next base: position 614,089,825 of record CM060934.1, read on the forward strand.
CAAGGACTGAACTAACTCCAGATAATCCACTATATCTAACTATCTGAAAACCCAACTCTAGACTGCTCGTGTAGAAATATAATGAGCACCCAGAGTTTAGGAAAGAAACAATAAACTCCGGATCAGTCGTGGGACTGGTGTGAGCAACAAAAACAGTTTATCTTTTAAAACATTCAACAAAAGATTTTCAAAGTCAATTCGCAATGCTTTTTTAAAAATGAGATTACCATAAGGCCTCCCGCACACACACACAATGCAAACGCAGAATCGGAGGAGATTTCTCCTTATGATAGTCAAAGATGCTTGATATGTATTAAAAAGAAACATTTGATATTATTACTAGTGCATAGTGTAGGGAAAATTCATTTCGAAAGTAAAGATATAAATCTTAGCCAACATACGACCATTATCGTATGCCTACTATAGCTACCATCTAAACAGTGGTGACCACCATAAGTAAATGGCAGGTTCTACAACTAAAACCGTACAGGGTTTCGTATTGGGAATTGGATTTCCAACGAATGATCAGGCCAAGGAACTTCCCATTGCCACATGAGAATGCCTCTGGAAGGACATCCCTGAGAACCAAACCGGATCTCTACCAACACAAGGCCGGGTTACCCTTAACTGAGTAACAACTGACCGAGTATGCCATCCCCCGGTCCTTTGGGACCTTTAACCGAGCGCTCGTAATCAATTCACACAATCATAAAGTGTTTTCAACATGAGTAAATATCTGGGCTCCATACCATGATACCACCCTTTTCCAGAAGGAAATGCACATACCCTAAAGGGCGCTACCCCTCATAACCTTGCTGCATCTTTCCTGTTTTGACCATTCCCGGGGTGTGAGGCTCGACGAAGTCTCGTCCACAAAAACATACTTTATACAAAAGCCATGCTTTGGGTCAACAAATGATCATAGAAATGATCACAAAGATAGACGATCAAACAACTGATCCTATCACAAATAATCAACACAATGATCATTTAACAGCAACACTCAGTATGTCACATTACCAAATTGGGAGTATATTGCTGATAACCTTCAACTACATAACCTCTGAGCTCGTACGTCTCAGACAAGGGTGTTAAGCTAAGAGAATAAATTCTCCGCCACCAACAGAAATATATTTGAAAGAAATCAGCTTTATACCTCAATTTGTAATGTCAGACATACAATCCATACAAGTCTGTTCCGAGATCGAACAGAACCGAAGGCACTTACAAAGAAGTCCTTGCAATCCGGATATTCACAATCCCGATCGGATTTCCCATCACTTAGAGAGTTTCTATACCGGCGCGACTCGGTGCAGAAACAATCGATAGGTCATCCTATCGCTTTCGCAAATACCCAGTCTTCACCACCGGTCTTCAAATGCTATCCATAATGTCGAATCACATATTCAGAATGGGTTATACGACACAAAGGTCCTTTCCCGGCTAAACCGAATAGTGAGCACGATATTTCAAAAACAAATGGATAATGGGATTTCAATTAAGTCACAACTTATTACCCAAAACCTTTCTTCAAATGGCTTAACAAATTACCATTTTCAATCTTTAAACAAAAAGATTCATTTTCACAACCTTTAACGGTTTAAACAATTTTCACATTTTAATCTTTTAAACAAAAGATTCATTCACAGATTTTCCAAATCAATTTGATTAACTCGTTAAATCTTTAAATCAAAGATTTAACTTATAGCCTTCAAAACAATTTCATTCCAATTTGATTTAAACAAATCATCAATTTAAATCTGTTAAAAATAAACAGATTTAATTCATAGCTTTCAAAAAGAATTCATTCATAACTTAGGAAAATCATTTCTCTATTCAATCTTGAAATTCCCCTAATTAACTGGAATCTCAGTTCTTATCTAAAAGTGTTTATCATTTGAAAACAACAGTTTTCATTTTGGAAATCTGATTCATTTATACGAGTTGAAATCCTTGGGTTAAATTCAAATTCCCAAAACCATACCTTTAAAATGGTTTAAATTCATACAACATGTTTATAATATCTTTAACCAAAATTTCCAATCATCGAATTCAATTCCAAATATCAAATTCAAATTCAAATTGAATTATTTAAATTGGAGATTTTACCGAGTTATTCAAAATAGCTTTTATCTGTGAAAACCTTTTCCAAAAGCTTTACCGTTTAACCCAAATCCATTTTCAAAATCAATTTGAAATTAAAACTTTAATTTCAAAAACATTAAATTTAAATTATCTGTGACTTAACCGATTTCCTCGTGAAATCCATACTGGTGTGTGTATAAGTGTGGTCAAGGGGTCTAACACAATAGTGCAACATCATTCAATCATTACAGATCAAACACAGAAATATAGTTGATAAGAGATATAACTATAAAGCTTATCGCCCATTCACAGATTCACAGATAATATATAGATGTATCATCAATAAATGAATAAATTATATACAGCTCAATCCACGGAATAAAATATCACAGATCAGATAGGACAATCAATTCAAGGCATTTCATACAATATAATCATTCATAAGTAAGGTCAACCATTCAAAAATCATTGGAAAGTAGGATTAATTAATCGTTTTATCCTGATTAATTCAATTTATTTCCAATTAAATTAATTACTTATGAATTAATTATCTAATCCTGATTTATTAATTACAAATCAATTGATATAGATTAATTTATCAATCACCTTTATAAATTCTTCTTAATTAATAAATTAATTAGATTAATCTTTTAAACCAATTACATAATTAATTAACCAATTAATTGTTTTAAGAAACTAGACCTTAATTAATAAGGTTAAACTTACAATTACTAATTTAATTGATACAAAACATTAATTATCCATTCCTATTATCTTAATAATTAATGTATTACGAATCATTCAATCTTTATTAATTTAAGGTGAACTCATTCTTAGTAGTGATTTAAATATCATTTACAAATATGTTGAAAACCTTTTTATTTTAACTTGCCTTTCTAAATTTCATTTTAAACTCAAGATTTAAAATGAACCCTCGTTTATCTTTAGTAAAGTTTAAAACTAATTTAAAAATCCGTTAAATTACTTTTTGAAGTAATATTTTATTATAAAGAAATTTTAAAAGAGTTTAAATCAAATTTATTTATTAAATTCACATATTAAAGGAACTTTAACATTTAAACTTATTTATACCTTCAAATTTATAAAACTAAATTTAATTCCAAATTTAAATTAAATTATTCAAATTTCAAAACTAACTCAAATTCATTATTGAACTTTATTTAATAACTTGGTTTAACTTGTAAAAAAAAAAACTGTTAAAACTTGCTACAGGTTTTAAAACCTGAACAATTCTACCATAGCTCCTCTCCTCGTCTACTTCGAGCAAACGCGAGTTTCCCCCCGAGACCTTCCTCGTGTAAAATCTCAAAACCCCCGAGTTCTTCCCCTCTACTCTTTCTTCTTCTTCTTCTACTAATCCTCTTCTTCTTCTTTCCAATTTTATAAAATTTAAAAACTGCAGTGATAAAAACACTCATGCGCATCGGTTTCGACATGATTCGTTTCCTAAAAATACTCGAGCAACATCACGCGACAGCCACGATAACATCCCAGGCCATCCAAACACCACTGTGCTGTGCACATGCACGGCCAAACGCGAGGGCTCCGATCATCGCCATGATCTTCGTCAAGTCGACAATCTTCCACGTAACTCATCACGATCATCAGATCGTGTTCAAAATATCGAAATCAAATTCGAGGCCATCATTCCAAAACCTGGAACAACGTAAAAACTAGGAACACCCTCACCTGTCAACGCTTCGTTCTCCTCATCACGACCACCGGAGACTCTGCAACTTCGACCAACCCTTCGTCAACGACCAAGCTACCCTCACCCAAGACCCTATTTCACTCGATCAACCAGAGAAACCGTGGTGATCGAATTATCAAACCTAGTTAAAACTAGGGTTACAAACCAAAAATCGAATATTGCTACCGCCACAATGATCTAATCAACTTCCTACCAATTTTCCCTAAGTCTCTGATCATCGTACTATCATCACTGAAGAATACAACATCCCAAACCACTGAGATCACCAGAGATTACCCAATTCCCCATTTTTGTTCAACCCAGAGCTGCACGCTTATTTCAAAACTAAAAATTATAATTTTAGTTTTTAAAAATCATGTTTAAGTAAATAGATTCAATTTATATGCCTGGTTTCTTAAATTAAGAAATTTATTTTTAAACTTATTTAAAGTTGTATTCATCTTTCTTGATTGCCAGAGACAATTACATGTTGTTTCAACTTTAATAAATTTTTAACACCTAGCTTAAAAACAAACAAACAACATTTGTTTACATCCTAAGTTCAAGTAGTTACTAGATCAAGTGATGAAGGTTTGTTTGATCATCTGTCTAAAAAAAAAACAACAGGAACAGAGTTTCAAAAGTTACAGGCATACACAGATTTTCACAATCACATATATACACATTTTCTAGATCTACATAAGCAACTAATTCAGGGACCTAAGATTTTTTTTATTTATTAAAAGTTACTCATCTTGTGTATTGATTAAACAGAGGTGACTCAGGCTTGAAACTGGAAATGCTTTTGCAAACTAGAGTTTGATGATCTGAAATGCTTCAGGTCTGAATCATTGGAAACATTGCTTCTTTGTTTTGTTGAAGCTTTTGTTTAAATTGAAGATGATAATCACTTCAGTTTTTTTTTCTTCTTTTTTTTTCTTTTCTTTTCAGTTCGAATGAATGAGACTGAGTATAAGAAGATGATGCATATGAAGTTGATATAAAAAAAAAAACAAGTCTACAGGATATTCCTTTTGCTTGTACATGATAATATTAATAAACAAGCTACAGGTGATATATTTGTACAACAAATCGTGGCTGAGATGAGACATTATGGTGTGCTAGCAGATTTTTTTTTCTTTGCCTTGCATATCTTTGTTTCGGCTGCTTTACAGAGGTATGTTGCTTTTGCTAGTACTTGTTTATTTTGTATGTACTTACTTTATTTATATTTGTTTTATAAGCTTGTACAGTTTGTTTATGTTTTACAAACTCTATAGGCTGCATATGATAATGTTAGGGTGGCTGCAGCTTTGTCTTGACAAAATGCTTTGTACTTATATTTTTATTTGTTACTTTGTTTTAAATTATGTATGTAGTTAGTTTGTGGGTATTTTGCTTTGTTTATGTTCTTGCCTACTTTTCTTTAGCTAGGCTGATGGTGGGTTTGTTTGTATATGTTTACTTTTTTTTTTGTACAAATTTAATTTGTCTTGCATACTTTATAATATAAATGAATTCTATTCTTTATATGTTGTTATATTTTTAGATAAGGTGTTACTTCGTACTCATTTTATAGTTTAATTCATTTTATATTTAACTTATACTTTGGAATATTAATAAATTTCTATTGTTAACTTAAAATATTATTTTACTTGTTTTGTAATATGAATGACATTAAATGTTATTATTTTTGTTCAATGTGTTTAATTTATATTTTATAATTCATCTTGTATGGATTTATTTACACTTCTAACTTAAATATTTCATTGACTTGTATGTCTTGTTATACATAGATTTATATTTTATAAATATACTTTGTTTGTAGTTCATATTTCCTATATATTAAATTCAAATTTACTTAAACATTTATTTCTTATTTTATTTCAAATCCAATATATACAAATTTTCAATTTCATACGACTTAATATTTTCTATTTGAATCGAGGAAACTCGCTTCCATTTATAATTAATTCTACAAATTTTTATTCAAAAATTCATTTAATTATTAATTTAAATTAAATAAAAATCTAGGGTCGTTACAACAGAATTTTGCCCAAAGACCAATTCCGGTCATCATCAACATACTGCCGCAAATCCATTTTAAAAATTCTGATTTTTAGTTTAAATTTCATGTTTTACCAAGTTGATTCAAGATGTAAAATTGAATCAACAAAATTCAATACTTGATTTTATCATGTTATTAAAAAAATTCACTGTAACTTCCCGATTCAGAAGATTTTCAAACAATTTCTTTTTGAATAACAATTTAAACCTTAATTCATGTTTAAATAAACCTACTGCATTGAAGATTCAAACTTAATAGTGATTTGAAATGGAAATTTTGAGCCCTGTGTTTACAATTACTCTGTAACTTAAAAATACAGAGAAGCACTAGTAAATTATAAACATGCATATTTTAAAACAAGCTAAACACAAATATTTCATCTATATATTTACATGCAAGTCATCCTACATCACAGACATTCACATGTATAAATTCATTTACTAAAATTTCATGATTGAAAATTTTACTCACCTGTATTATTTTAAGCAGAGACCAAAATTTGAATTTCTGGAGAAAAAAGACGACTGCAGATCTTTACTTGAAATTGCTTGATCAAATTGTTTGCTTGATAATGATGCTTTCCACTTTAAATAAATTAGCACTTAAGATGGAAGAGCTTTGAATTTGCCTTTCAGAAATTTGATTCTTTTTTTTCAGAAACCTGATTTATTTATAGATTTCCTTTTTCTATAATTTGTTTGCAGATTTGAAACTTTGAAATGAGGCTTGAATGTTTGATTAATTTTGGTTGAAAGAGTAGAAATTTATGAAGTTTAGATTTTGTAAATGGAGTGTAATTATTTTGCTTTAGAATATGAGAATGGAAAAATTTTAGAGGAAGAATATGGAAATGCGTTTTATAGAGATAATTTTGTTTTTATAAAAATTAAAGAAAATAAATTAAAATTATGACACTTTTCATTACACATTGTTATCTTCAAACACATGTTATTAGTGTGCCTTGTAACATCCCGCCTTTTCGCACGATTTAAACCGACACACGTGCCAATTCAAACCATACGGAAGGGCGGATTGTTATGGGGTAAATAAGAAAAACAGAGAAGAAAAAAAACAAAAATGAATCTCACAGCGGAAGGATAAAATATAATAATAAATATACAGTTCATAAACGGTTTACAAAACACTTGATTCTTCTTTATACAATAAATATCAGAGTTACACATACCAATACATTCAATGCAGCGGAACATTATGAGAGTGGTGCAATACTATAAATAATAATAATACGGATTCTTCGTCTTCGTCCTCCAAAGCTAAAGTCTTCGATCCTGAAACGCTCGGACTGACCCGAGCGAATTTGAAAAGACAAAAACACTCGAGTCAGAACTAAAAGATCTTATGTGAGTTAAATAAACAGAAATAAATATGAGTACAGTAACTCAAGAGATGCCCGAGATTTACATCTCCTAAGGATCCGTTAAACTATTTACTATGTAGTATATTGCGCTATTATAGTAGTGTCTATTTATAAAATAAACTTACTTTTAAATAGCGTTAAGGCTTTACATTTTCCACCTTAACACATTTATATATTCCCATAGTCTATACAGTACCGTAATCTCCCCCGTACTGGGAGTCGTCAGAGGGCACTCCATAGGTATGGTACAAAACATAACTCGTAGTAAAGGCTCGGTATGGTAGGTGACACGACACAACAAGGCAATGCCAGGGTAGATATACCAATTGCGTACCCAGGCTGATGGAAACGCGTAGCCGCAGTTACCGCCCACCTCGAACAAACTCCCCAAAATCAAATAAAAGTGGCCACTGAATCAATCCAAAGTCATAGTATAATATCGAAGAGGAGTGTCCGATCAGAGGAATGACCTCATTGGCCTGGGAATAGCTCCTATTTTAGCCACCTTATGCCAACTCACGGGAGTTGGGTCCACGTATTTACCTTACAGGAAACGTCGCCACCACCTACTTCATTCTGGAATCTCCACCGCGTACACGGTTAGTCAAAGTGGTTTTCGGTATCGACAAAGAGTATGTCCATATCCGATCCCGGTCACTTTGCCAACCCATCGTTATTATAACACCGCGGTCATTTAAAAATAGTTTATACTTTAAAACCAGAATAAACATTTCCATCTTAAAATTATGAATACGATATCATTTTAAAACCTAAAACAATATGATATCATTTATCCCAAATATAAATCTTTTCCAAAAATCATAATGCTTTAAAATTTATAACGTCTGAAAGCCAAATATCTTTTCAAAGCATAATTTTTCGAAATTCATAATTTAAAACCATAACTTCTAGAACTTAAATGGTTTGGATATTCAACGGTATATGAATTAAATGGTTTAACTTTACTGTTACTTTGTAAAGAAAATAATTTACATGGTTTTACAAATATATTTCTTTATTTAAAGTCTAAACCTTAATTTAAATATCACTTCAAGTTCCAAAACCCATTTCAATTTCTATATATATATAAATCCATTTGGAGTATTAATATTCAAAACTAAAGTTGGAATTTATTCTTTCAACAAATTAAATGTTTTATTATTTAGGTTTGAGTATCCACATACAATTTATAAATGAAACTCCAAATTCTAGTAATTAAATAATTTCTCAACTTTACTTTATACTAGAATATCCATTTTTAAGTTTATTTAGGAAAATTTAGTTTATACATATCATATCTTTAAAATTTCCAAACTTAAGATATATTATAAATTATCAATCTCATTTCTAAATTTTTATTCCATTTTATTTAACGGATTTATACACAGCTTAAATTCAAAAGTTAAACTTCGTATGTATATATATAAATGGAAGAATAATATTCATAAAATATCAAAATTAAATTTTATAAATCGTATCACATCCAAACCATAGAAATCACTTTTAAAATAATTTATATATAGACCACGGTGCCTGTATAAAATTTTCTATCCTATGGTCAAGTGATACGGATATTTATCATTTCAATCCGCAATTTAAAAATAAAATAAAATTTGCGGTTGTATATCATTTCAAACCACAATCCCGAATGAAATGAAATATGCATGATAACTTGCAGTTTAAATGATATAAAATAAAAACATCCATTCATCCACATCATCCACCATACAAATCACAATCATCATCCAAAGTAAAACAATATCAATATATATCTGATAATAATATGCAGGTACTAACTGGCAGTTATGTTCAAAATAATTTAACAACTATTAAACTAACAGTTTATATTCATTAATAAATTTTATAACTGTTAACTAGCAGTTTATAGGCGAATAAATAAATTCTAACTGTCAATTAATATGCAATACATAAACTAAATTAACAATTAAATAAAATAAATGCGAATTAACAGATATGCCGAATAAAACATGCCAAACATTCATAAATAAATTCCTACTCATATCTAAAATAAATTTAACAAACATAAAAACTTTTAGAAGTTGTGAGTGGGTTAAAACACTCACCTTTTTAAATTTAAATTGAATTCAAATCCAATTTAAACCCAAAATTTGGACAGTCTCCAAATTCATCCAAACTAGTGCCAAAACGTCAGAAATTCCGATACGATCCCATCAAAACAAACCGCGCGCGAATCCGAGCTCGTATACAAAAGTTATGAAAATTTGAAAAATGGAAAATTCTGGTCCTGGGTCGACTTCGGGTTCGACTTCGGTGCGCCGCCTCAATTCCCCAGTGCTTGCTTGGAGTTTTCGCCAAAACGACCCGGAGCGACCCGAGTCATTTTCTTCCTGATCCGAAGTTGCTCTAGGGTTTTCTCCCCTGAAACCCGAAGCGCGACCAGAAGCTGCTGCAGATCCGAATTTTTTTTTTTTTTTTGAAATTGATTTTTTTTTTTTTGGAATTTGAGAATTAGGTTTTTTTTTCCTGCCATTAGAATGAGGAGTTGAGAAGGAGATCTACGTATAGAAAAATGAAAATAAGGAGTGACTAGGGTTTATAACATGTTATATATAGACAAGGCTGAAAAATAATAGATGGATCGGATTGGATCTAAACATAAGTTTAAATTTAGGCATAAACATATATGTAATAAACTAGCATTAAATTTTGAAACGTGAATTGATTTAATTGGAAATAAATTACCCAAATGTTCTTATTCCATCAAATTTTATTTACTGAAGGTTGCACTTAATCTAATTTATACAACTTGCCCCTTTTGTCTTTAAATCAATAAATCTTATATAGCATATAGATTTATCATTAATTTTATCTATTCTTCCTTTTTAGGCAATGTTCTATATATTAGATTTCATTTAAATGCAATAATTCATACTATCGTAGTTATATCCAATTAAATAAATAAATGTTGATTCCTACTCTTTTTATCCAACAATTGTTTACGTTTTATTCCATAAATACTTCTACACACATCCTGGATTTTGTATAAATGGTTGTAACGTTAAATCTTGTCTACTTCCCATTTTATATTTAAGGTGTCTAAAACCGATTAATATTATTCCCTAGTCCAAACACCCTTTTGCCCAATTTATATTAACATATCCTTAAATTAGATTAATTCCTATTGATGTAATAGTTAAACATAAATTTCACTTATTTGAAATAAATCCACAATTTAATTTCAAATAAATCAATAAATTTTGGTTTATCACTTCTTAAATACCCAATCGTCATAATTTAATTAAAACTACATTTATCACATTTTATAGAATTTACCATCTTAAGTGACAAATCAAAACTACCCTAACTGCACAAATTTAGGGTAATCAATTTCAATTGCTTTCCCATTAAACTACAAAGTTACCATTTCTTATATATATATATCACTACAGTAATACTTCCAAATGTTCATCCTTTGTTTGCATAAATTACTGTATTCAATTGAATTGTAATATTGTTAACTTACACATAAATAAAACTTAACAACTAATAGAATAAATAACTTACAAAATTTGTTGTCATAAATATATTTTATAAGTCTACACTTAATTATTATCTTACAATACGTTGTTACGTTACTATAAAATTTATACACTCTTCTGTTACCATATTAATAATTACTAAAGTAACGTTCATTCTTAATAACAACGTTATACTATTCAATATATAAAAGGACTCCATTCCCTAAATACATTCATTTATATTTATTCCCTTAAAGTTCTCCTTTATTGACTAGACACATTAATTTAGATTCATTTACATCGAATGCCCTTCTTAGCTATATACTCAATACATGTTAAATCTACATAATTTTTACCCTTTTATTCAAATTCACTTATACCATCAATAACAAAATGTTGCCCTAAATTTAGATTCAATTATATACATTAGATAAATGGGTAAACTTTTGTAATTATACTATATATGAAAATATTTTTATGCATAAATTTCCACTTACTTACTATGCATTCATTTATTAAATTACTAATTGCCTTAGTCAACTTATTCCCTATTTACTACCAAATTTCTCACTTGGTTATAGTTTATCAATATATATACATACCTAGGCAAATCAAGTTCTAGTCCTTTTGTTATTTATATTATATTAGGTATGCACAATTAAGTTGTTAATTAACTATTTCTACAAAATTATCTTCATACATTCAGTTCCAAATCTTATAGGATTGAATTCTAGTTACTTACACTAAATCCATGAATTTAACATTCTATCCAAAACATGCTTTTAAATCCTTTTTACTCTAAATAAATTTATTCAATGTTAACATCCACAAAAATCCAATTCACTTCCATAAATATGGTTGCACTTAAATTCAGTTATTATTACATTAATACTATTTCAAATTTTATTCTTTTAGTATTAATTAAACAATCGTATTAAATTAAGAGGTTATAATGATTTTCACTATTTATATACACTCCATTTAAAACCCAACAGTCGTTTCAAACACCTTTGTATTGCATTATATTGGTTTCTTAAAATTAAATCTTTTAACAAAATGTGACAAATTACATTATCCAAATCTATTATCATAAAATTTTATTGTTGCATTAAATTCCAATCACTATAACAAATTTCTACATTTATTCTCAATTAGATTAGAAATTATATTAATTCAATTCATTTAATATTATTAATTTAACGGGTCGTTACAATCTCCCCCACTCAAAACTTTTCGTCCCCGAAAAGGAAAAAGAAGGGAGAAGGAAGCATAAAACAGTACATCTTATTTCAAATATTATTTATAAACAATAATTTACTAAATTTATTTTCTTAAATAAAATATACCTGTTTATAATCATTATATTCTTTTATACTTAGATTATTAAAGCTGGAAAACATTTTCACAAAATTCTATGTCCACAATTTACGGAAATTTTGGCAGAGTCTCCTTTGTACGGAGAGACTCTGGAGAAAATATAATATCAAAATATACAAATATATTACATATATTATCAAAATATTATATCCCAACACGGGAAAAATAGCGCTTTAAACGTAATCCGAAAACATACCTATTTGTCGGGCAATATACGCTTATTATTATGGAACCAAAAGCAGTAGCAGTTGCTTCCATCACCTGTATTCACTTATATAATCTAAAAGGTTAAATATTTATATTAAAGTGAATTATTCAAGTGGATTCAATCATTAATCAACCAAACAATACAACAACCATCAATTTTACAAACAGCTTACATACATAAAACAAAGCAACCATTAATCCATCAAACAAATAGTTGTTTGGGTTCAAAACTTGAAATTTGTATAAAATGAAATTAACTATCAAGTGCATCCTTTTCTCAACAGTCTTAGATGCAACATAGATAGATTATTTATTCATCCGACAAATTCAAATTCCTTACGCAACAACATAAATCAAACAATAACAATTCAACCCAACAACCAAATTACTTATCATACATTTTTTCCATGCTTCAGTGGTTTGATTTTCTTTCTTTCATTTATGGAGTGATCCCTTTACTTCTTACAATTTTCATTTTCATTTGTTACAAAATTACCATATTTGTGTTCCAATTTATTGACTAAAGTTTATATCACCCATTTATTCTACTTACCTTTCTTATATATTCCGATTTAGCTTAAGTTTTAACAGCAATTAATTGAATACTTTAATTACCTCAAGCTTCACTTGTAAGATTTCCCTTTACACTTTCTTACTAGCAATTGCAACTTTTATTTTATGGTAAGTTATATATATTTTAAGAATGTAAGTGAAAATTTACAAGTTTCTTTTCATTCCTTTAATTAATATATATTTGTTTTATAACCTACAATTTCAACTTACCTTTAATCTCATTTATTTATTTAATGTGGAAGTTTCCATTATATTTAATAGTAGTAACAGTTTAATTACCCACTTTCTATAATATTTAATTACAGTAACCCTTTTTAATTACACTTAAATTATTAACCCTTTAACCTTCATTCTTAAAAATAAGGAATTTTATTAATTAATTACTTAGGGTTTACAGTCATTTATATATTACTTACTTTATATTATATTAGAATAGAGGGAATTAAAGCATACTTAAGTTAATAACCCTACAATCAAACTTTATAAATTAAGGAATTTCATTTTTACTTTCTTAAGGTTAAAATCACCTATTAATAATACAACCTTTAATTCTAGTAAAATTCCAATCACCACTTAAGTTAATACCATTAAATTCTTATTTATAACAGTAATTTATTGAATACTTCATTTTTTTTTCCAAAATTCTACTTGCATAATATTCTATTCCACTCTTAATTTACATTTCAACTTTTTATACTTGGTAAGTTATTTATGTTAAAGAAAAAGCAAAAGAACTTATGCAAGTTTAATCTTAACTCTTGTAATTCATTGATTACTTCTTTTATTTCACTAACCTAAATTTTTACAACTAATTAATGGAAATTCAAGAATTAATACCGGGTCAAATTCCAAAATTTCTTTAAAATAATAGATAATTAATTTCTTACAACTTTTATATCTCTAATTACCTTTAAACAATTAAAATTTTAAATAATTTTAAAACAAATCTGCAGTAGAATTTACTACAGTGGGCTTTCCCTTCGAAACTCGAAAATGAAAGTCGATGATGCGGCCGTCATCACCGAAATTATTTTCCAGCGACAGAGGGGAAAGTACAAAATTTATTTTCTCCAAAATCCTCATTTAAAACAATTCTTCCGAATTATACTAAATATTTATATAAGAAATTACCTATAAACCAAATCATTATATTTCACAAATCCTTTGAAAGAAGATTTTCAAAAATTCCGGACTTAAGTTCTAAAATCTCCAATTTGATTTATATTTCAGTCTTATCTTACCTATTATTTAAAATTTTATTCCTAACAATCAATCTATTGCAACCAGATATATATATATATATATATATATATATATATCTTTATAAAAATATTTTTATATATAGAAAATATAATAGGCAAAATTATTTCATTCACCCATGTTAAAAACAAATATTATGTCGGTCTGTCCTATTAAGTGTTTAGAAATCCCTATTGATGTCATAGCGTCCCATGCATCAACCAGAATTTATAAATACAAAGCGGAACAGATTAACACAATATCAAAATCTTTATTAACACTAACAAATACGCTCTCTCATATATATACACTCAGCGACTCCCATAGGGTATTACTACCCTATTAACAAAGAGTCAAACCCCACAAAACCAAGGTTTATCGCTAAACCAAAGCTCTGATACCAACTGTAACATCCCGCCTTTTCGCACGATTTAAACCGACACACGTGCCAATTCAAACCATACGGAAGGGCGGATTGTTATGGGGTAAATAAGAAAAACAGAGAAGAAAAAAAACAAAAATGAATCTCACAGCGGAAGGATAAAATATAATAATAAATATACAGTTCATAAACGGTTTACAAAACATTTGATTCTTCTTTATACAATAAATATCAGAGTTACACATACCAATACATTCAATGCAGCGGAACATTATGAGAGTGGTGCAATACTATAAATAATAATAATACGGATTCTTCGTCTTCGTCCTCCAAAGCTAAAGTCTTCGATCCTGAAACGCTCGGACTGACCTGAGCGAATTTGAAAAGACAAAAACACTCGAGTCAGAACTAAAAGATCTTATGTGAGTTAAATAAACAGAAATAAAGAGTACAATAACTCAAGAGATGCCCGGGATTTACATCTCCTAAGGATCCGTTAAACTATTTACTATGTAGTATATTGCGCTATTATAGTAGTGTCTATTTATAAAATAAACTTACTTTTAAATAGTGTTAAGGCTTTACATTTTCCACCTTAACACATTTATATATTCCCATAGTCTATACAGTACCGTAATCTCCCCTGTACTGGGCGTCGTCAGAGGGCACTCCGTAGGTATGGTACAAAACATAACTCGTAGTAAAGGCTCGGTATGGTAGGTGACACGGCACAACAAGGCAATGCCAGGGTAGATATACCAATTGCGTACCCAGGCTGATGGAAACGCGTAGCCGCAGTTACCGCCCACCTCGAACAAACTCCCCAAAATCAAATAAAAGTGGCCACTGAATCAATCCAAAGTCATAGTATAATATCGAAGAGGAGTGTCCGATCAGAGGAATGACCTCATTGGCCTGGGAATAGCTCCTGTTTTAGCCACCTTATGCCAACTCACGGGAGTTGGGTCCACGTATTTACCTTACAGGAAACGTCGCCACCACCTACTTCATTCTGGAATCTCCACCGCGTACACGGTTAGTCAAAGTGGTTTTCGGTATCGACAGAGAGTATGTCCATATCCGATCCCGGTCACTTTGCCAACCCATCGTTATTATAACACCGCGGTCATTTAAAAATAGTTTATACTTTAAAACCAGAATAAACATTTCCATCTTAAAATTATGAATACGATATCATTTTAAAACCTAAAACAATATGATATCATTTATCCCAAATATAAATCTTTTCCAAAAATCATAATGCTTTAAAATTTATAACGTCTGAAAGCCAAATATCTTTTCAAAGCATAATTTTTCGAAATTCATAATTTAAAACCATAACTTCTAGAACTTAAATGGTTTGGATATTCAACGGTATATGAATTAAATGGTTTAACTTTACTGTTACTTTGTAAAGAAAATAATTTACATGGTTTTACAAATATATTTCTTTATTTAAAGTCTAAACCTTAATTTAAATATCACTTCAAGTTCCAAAACCCATTTCAATTTCTATATATATATAAATCCATTTGGAGTATTAATATTCAAAACTAAAGTTGGAATTTATTCTTTCAACAAATTAAATGTTTTATTATTTAGGTTTGAGTATCCACATACAATTTATAAATGAAACTCCAAATTCTAGTAATTAAATAATTTCTCAACTTTACTTTATACTAGAATATCCATTTTTAAGTTTATTTAGGAAAATTTAGTTTATACATATCATATCTTTAAAATTTCCAAACTTAAGATATATTATAAATTATCAATCTCATTTCTAAATTTTTATTCCATTTTATTTAACGGATTTATACACAGCTTAAATTCAAAAGTTAAACTTCGTATGTATATATATAAATGGAAGAATAATATTCATAAAATATCAAAATTAAATTTTATAAATCGTATCACATCCAAACCATATAAATCACTTTTAAAATAATTTATATATAGACCACGGTGCCTGTATAAAATTTTCTATCCTATGGTCAAGTGATACGGATATTTATCATTTCAATCCGCAATTTAAAAATAAAATAAAATTTGCGGTTGTATATCATTTCAAACCACAATCCCGAATGAAATGAAATATGCATGATAACTTGCAGTTTAAATGATATAAAATAAAAACATCCATTCATCCACATCATCCACCATCCAAATCACAATCATCATCCAAAGTAAAACAATATCAATATATATCTGATAATAATATGCAGGTACTAACTGGCAGTTATATTCAAAATAATTTAACAACTATTAAACTAACAGTTTATATTCATTAATAAATTTTATAACTGTTAACTAGCAGTTTATAGGCGAATAAATAAATTCTAACTGTCAATTAATATGCAATACATAAACTAAATTAACAATTAAATAAAATAAATGCGAATTAACAGATATGCTGAATAAAACATGCCAAACATTCATAAATAAATTCCTACTCATATCTAAAATAAATTTAACAAACATAAAAACTTTTAGAAGTTGTGAGTGGGTTAAAACACTCACCTTTTTGAATTTAAATTGAATTCAAATCCAATTTAAACCCAAAATTTGGACAGTCTCCAAATTCATCCAAACTAGTGCCAAAACGTCAGAAATTCCGATACGATCCCATCAAAACAAACCGCGCGCGAATCCGAGCTCGTATGCAAAAGTTATGAAAATTTGAAAAATGGAAAATTCTGGTCCTGGGTCGACTTCGGTGCGCCGCCTCAATTCCCCGGTGCTTGCTTGGAGTTTTCGCCAAAACGACCCGGAGCGATCCGAGTCATTTTCTTCCTGACCCGAAGTTGCTCTAGGGTTTTCTCCCCTGAAACCCGAAGCGCGACCAGAAGCTGCTGCAGATCCGAATTTTTTTTTTTTTTTTTGGAATTAGGTTTTTTTTCTTCTGCCATTAGAATGAGGAGTTGAGAAGGAGATCTACGTATAGAAAAATGAAAATAAGGAGTGACTAGGGTTTATAACAGGTTATATATAGACAAGGCTGAAAAATAATAGATGGATCGGATTGGATCTAAACATAAGTTTAAATTTAGGCATAAACATATATGTAATAAACTAGCATTAAATTTTGAAACGTGAATTGATTTAATTGGAAATAAATTACCCAAATGTTCTTATTCCATCAAATTTTATTTACTGAAGGTTGCACTTAATCTAATTTATACATCTTGCCCCTTTTGTCTTTAAATCAATAAATCTTATATAGCATATAGATTTATCATTAATTTTATCCTTTTTAGGCAATGTTCTATATATTAGATTTCATTTAAATGCAATAAATCATACTATCGTAGTTATATCCAATTAAATAAATAAATGTTGATTCCTACTCTTTTTATCCAACAATTGTTTACGTTTTATTCCATAAATACTTTTACACACATCCTGGATTTTGTATAAATGGTTGTAACGTTAAATCTTGTCTACTTCCCATTTTATATTTAAGGTTTCTAAAACCGATTAATATTATTCCCTAGTCCAAACACCCTTTTGCCCAATTTATATTAACATATTTTAAATTAGATTAATTCCTATTGATGTAATAGTTAAACATAAATTTCACTTATTTGAAATAAATCCACAATTTAATTTCAAATAAATCAATAAATTTTGGTTTATCACTTCTTAAATACCCAATCGTCATAATTTAATTAAGACTACATTTATCACATTTTATAGAATTTACCATCTTAAGTGACAAATCAAAACTACCCTAACTGCACAAATTTAGGGTAATCAATTTCAATTGCTTTCCCATTAAACTACAAAGTTACCGTTTCTTATATATATATCACTACAGTAATACTTCCAAATGTTCATCCTTTGTTTGCATAAATTACTGTATTCAATTGAATTGTAATATTGTTAACTTACACATAAATAAAACTTAACAACTAATAGAATAAATAACTTACAAAATTTGTTGTCATAAATATATTTTATAAGTCTACACTTAATTATTATCTTACAATACGTTTTTACGTTACTATAAAATTTATACACTCTTCCGTTACCATATTAATAATTACTAAAGTAACGTTCATTCTTAATAACAACGTTATACTATTCAACATATAAAAGGACTCCATTCCCTAAATACATTCATTTATATTTATTCCCTTAAAGTTCTCCTTTATTGACTAGACACATTAATTTAGATTCATTTACATCGAATGCCCTTCTTAGCTATATACTCAATACATGTTAAATCTACATAATTTTTACCCTTTTATTCAAATTCACTTATACCATCAATAACAAAATGTTGCCCTAAATTTAGATTCAATTATATACATTAGATAAATGGGTAAACTTTTGTAATTATACTATATATGAAAATATTTTTATGCATAAATTTCCACTTACTTACTATGCATTCATTTATTAAATTACTAATTGCCTTAGTCAACTTATTCCCTATTTACTACCAAATTTCTCACTTGGTTATAGTTTATCAATATATATACATACATAGGCAAATCAAGTTCTAGTCCTTTTGTTATTTATATTATATTAGGTATGCACAATTAAGTTGTTAATTAACTATTTCTACAAAATTATCTTCATACATTCAGTTCCAAATCTTATAGGATTAAATTCTAGTTACTTACACTAAATCCATGAATCTAACATTCTATCCAAAACATGCTTTTAAATCCTTTTTACTCTAAATAAATTTATTCAATGTTAACATCCACAAAAATCCAATTCACTTCCATAAATATGGTTGCACTTAAATTCAGTTATTATTACATTAATACTATTTCAAATTTTATTCTTTTAGTATTAATTAAACAATCGTATTAAATTAAGAGGTTATAATGATTTTCACTATTTATATATACTCCATTTAAAACCCAACAGTCGTTTCAAACACCTTTGTATTGCATTATATTGGTTTCTTAAAATTAAATCTTTTAACAAAATGTGGCAAATTACATTATCCAAATCTATTATCATAAAATTTTATTGTTACATTAAATTCCAATCACTATAACAAATTTCTACATTTATTCTCAATTAGATTAGAAATTATATTAATTCAATTCATTTAATATTATTAATTTAACGGGTCGTTACATGCCTAAAATTTAAACAAGTGTAATCTTCATGCAAAAAGGATTTTTAATGTTTTTCTTAATAAATTTTCTAAATTTAAAATACATTTTTAATTTATAAAAATCAATACTTCTTAAAAGATATAAATATAAATCAGATTTTATATCCTAAATAAAATCAAAGAAATACACTTTTTAAAATCAAAGTATAATTTAAAATATAAATAGCCCTATTTTGAAATTTCAATTTAATAATTCAAATTCAAATAAAATTTCAAATTTAAAAATCAATTTGATATGAATACAATTTTAACAAATCCATTTCCCTTTTGTATATATAAATTTTAATTAAAATCATTGTACATTTACCGCCCATTTATTTATTATTGTTTGAAATATCAATTTAAATTAATTTATTAAAAAGATTATCATATTTAAATTGGGTTTGAAATTCCGGAATATCACAGATGTTGTGGTCATGGTCAGCCTCTCTCATATGAGTCGTCGATACTCAAACATAACATGAATCCCCAACTACATTCCAGCATCTCGAACATACCAATTCCAAGAGATAGAGCATGTACCTTGGCCTTGAAGTGGTTTCCAATAAGTGGAACACTTACCGATCTCAGTCTCTCCAAGACTGAATATATGAATTTGATCATATTCAACAATAATATGATTGATTGCTTAAGGAAACTAAGTCCCATATACTTTTCATAATCAAGTAAACGCACAAGCACTATCAGTTCATACAAAGCACAATCAAGTCACTTAAACGACTTTTAATCCCTTTTCAATTTATTTATCCTTTATTAATTAAAAACCCTTTTTATTAAAAACTCCAGTTTCTCTAAAAAAATATTCTTTAAGTAATCAAAACTTACTAATTACTCCTTTATTAATTAAATCCTCCTTATATATTTTGGGCGTATGTATACACACACACACAAATATACATACATACATATATATATATATATATTAATTTCACTTTATAAAAGGTATATACTTGTATCATGTTGGTTCGCCATTCATTTATACTATTATCAATACTTTCAAAGTATTCATATACTTATCTCAGTGTTATAAGTATATTCACAAATCATTTAATAAGGTTTACTTACTTAAAATATAATGTAAAGGTTAAAAACAAATGTTACTAAAACATTGTTTACCACAAACCCAAAACCATTTCTCTTATATTTATCATTAAACATTCTTTTAAAGATCTATTTACATTCATAAGTATAATAAAAAAGGGTTAAAGGAAAATGTTATTAAAACATTATCACAACAAACCCAAAACCATTTCATACTAATATATCATCTTTAAAACATTAATTTAAATATCTAAGTTAATACTTGGTTAAGTTCGATAATCGAATAATCAATTATCTATTTAAAACAATTGCTTATTAAAATCAATACTCGTATACTTAACTCGTTTCTGATATTTCAAATTAACCATTCCTTGTCTAGTAGTAAATTTACGTAAGTTTGAACACTGGTTGCATCAAAGCCTTTCCTAGACACTTCATTGTTGAATCTCACAAATGGACAAATTTACTCATCGAATTTAGTGTTAAGTGTAGTATTGCCTTTTAAAAAAGTAAGCAAACAACAAGAATAGCATGGTTTCCACATTCCAACTTAACTATTCCTCGTTCAAGAGGGAAGAATGATAAGTTAGAGCTCTATTGCTTATATCCCTACTCGATGTCAATCTTAACTCTCGGAAATAGAGATGTCTACCTTGTCGGCTTTTAGAGTCAAGCCAAGTCAATTACCTTTTTTTAAAGCCCTTTAAAATTACTTGTAAATAGGTTTTAAATACCTATGTAAAAATAAATAATTTGGAAATACATATAAAAACCAAAATAAACATGTTTTATATTAAATGCCACTTACTTCTAAAAATTCATAATTAATTATTTAAAATATATTTAAACATGAAACCAACTTTAAAACACTCCAATATAAGTTAGGAAAAAACCCTAAAAAGATTAAAGAAAAAACTTAATTTAAATATCATTTTGCTCAATTTATAGTTTCAAATAGCAAAGATAATATTTCCAGAAATTGTGTCTAAACTATTGTTGCATGTTTCTAACATGTTTTACTACAACTTTGTGCCTAGTTTTCGACATTTTAACAAATTATTTTTCATCCATTCTTTATACAGTAGTTAGTATACTTTAGGTAATCGAAAATCATGAAGAAAAATCCCTAATAATCCTTTTAATTATTTTGTAGAAATTTCCAAAAACAAGGTAAATTTTCAAAGTGCTCGTATAGCAACTCTTGAGCTATAACTTTTACCACTTCATTCAACTAGCTATCAAATGATTTATGCTTCAAATTTTTTAAAATAAGAATAATATATTATTTACTTGTTAAAATGTTAAAGAAACCCTTAGGAATTCTCTACGAAAATAAACATTATTTCCAAAAAATAAGAAATTTTAGAAGTGTAGATTAGCAACCTTTTTGCTTCAGTCTTTTACAGTTTTGAAGTAGTGGTTCCACAATTTTTCTAAATATTCTTTGCTATCAAGAAACTTCTAAAAGTGTAGTGACCAATCAAATTATATTATACAAAGATAAGTTCATGAATCACTAAATTACACAAGTTAAAGTTGAGGGATTCAAAGTGTGTTTACACCGACTACCGCTGTACAGACAATTCTGTATTCAACATCATTCAATCACATATAGATCAAGGCCTTCCTAGGCACAACAAACACACAATTAATATGCTATTCAAAGCATAAAATAAGGGTTATAACTTTACTTAAGGTCTATTATCATAGTTTTTAGCAAGAAAATTAACAAGTTTTTAACAAGCAAATTGTCAAGTTTTTTTTTTCATTTAAGGTGTAAATAACTCACATTTATTCAACCAAACACTACCATCTTCCTACCAACATTCAAGTAAGCATCAAAATACTTCCTACTTCAAACAAATCTCACATACATGGCCACTCTTCTTCTTGTTGCTCTCAGCCTTGCCTTCCCCTTCTCTTCTAGCTTATGTCCAAGGGTATTACTCCCCTTTGTTCCATCATCTCCTTACTTGTTAGATGCTAAACCATGTTCTAATAATGATATAAAAGTTTGTGAAAGTTTGAAAGAGAAAGAAGTTGGTTTGATATGATTTCTAGAAAGTTAGAGGGGAGGATAAAGAAGATGTAGACATTGATTTTTAAGTCTATGGAATGGTGAGAAATGAAGAGAGCCTTAGATGCTTATTTATAGGCTGGAGAATGAGTGGTAAAGATCAAGAATACCCTTCATTAGACTTGAAGGATAAGGACTTCAACATGACAAATTTATGCCTTAGTGCATGCAAACCATACTTTTACACACACCTTACCTTCCTTAAATCACTCCTTGATATAAGGGTCCTTTTGTCCCCTTAATCAAAATCCCTTTAACTCAATTATTTTCTTAGGAACTAAGGTGATTTAATACCTTTTAGTGTGTTCATATGTTATTATACAAGTTCTGAAGTATTTATACAACTTGTATTGAATAAATTTTTTAATAAAACATTTTTAGTATTTCTTCAAAATATATATTTATGTAAACACAATTCAAAAATGAATTTTCTATCGTTAGTTATTAATTATAAAGGGGGTAATAAGGTTATAAAATCATATTTATTCATATTAAATCCTAGATACGAATATTTAAATCATTCAGATGTTTAAATATGAAATGTTCAAAATTCTTGATCATTACATTCTCCATTCCCCTTAAAATATTTCAACCTCGAAATTTCGACATGAGCAACCAAAGAGGCAATCATACCTTGATACTTAATGGTATTACAATCACCAGCAAACCTAGCACAAAGTTTTGTCTATGTTCAAAACCTACTCATTGTTCAATAATGATAAATAAACTACTAAGCGTACCTTTTGCTCAACCGTCTCAGGTTCCTACATAGTCGATTATTCATACGAAATCAAACAATTCGAAGCGTTCATTCTTAAGCACTCCATAAGCCCACAAACATAGTATTTGTTACACCCCGTAAAATGAACCATAAATAAATAAAATAAAATAAACTAAACATGATAAGGATTGGATATGAGAATTTTATAAAAGTTGGAATTTAACCACGAAAGTTATTCCGTTGCATTCATAGTGAAATTCTGATTTGCTTCCATATATAATATGCTAAAAACGGAGCTCAAACAAAGAAGTTATGAGCATTTGAAGTTTAGAGATTTAAATTAATTAAGTTTATTCAAATTCAAATGAGAACCAAATTTTGGATTTAAATTTTAAAAATTAGCTTAGGAGCTAAGTAAACGATTAATTAAGGCTTAACGTTAAAAAGTTATTTAGGGAACAAAATAATTTGGCAATGGAAAGCAAAATAAACGCCCCTACATAAGTAGCAGTCGACTTGAATAGGCCAACTGGTCGATCTGAATAGGTCAACCGGTTGACCGGCTGCTTAAGGGTGGTCGACTGCTTGGCGATGATGGTTGCCAATGGTGGCTAGGGTTTTATGTTATGTTCTATTCGGTTATGCGCTCCATATTTACCCGTTTCCTACCTGCTACCATCCTACAGTTCTGGTATGTTTCAACTCATTAATAGGATCATATCCTCTCCACTTTTATTTATATTATTTTGGGGAATACTACAAAATTCTGCCATTGCTATCTCTCTAATAAGATTCAGAAACTCCAAGAGAATTCAAGGTAAGCATTCAACAACTTTCCTATTTGTTTCTTCTTGCTTCAATCTATTCTTATCCTATTCTTCTCCAATTGTTCTAATTCTAATGAATATATATACCTCTTCCCTATTGTGTGTGTATATATCAAAAGAGAGAGATTCTAGAAGGGATCGAAAGGCTGTAAATCCATTTGAGTATAGCTAATGCAAATCTATGAGTGGAAACCTTAGTATTTCTTTTCAGCAATTGTTTAGTGTATTTCTTTTGGATTTGAATATTCCTTGGGTATTTTGGGATTTCGAAAATACGATAGGTAAAATCCCCTAAAATTCCTTTTTAATTTGATATTTTAATTCTATGCTTAGATTCCAAATTATTTATATTAATTTGATGAAATTTGTTTCGTTTATGAAACCTTTGATAATTTCATTGTCTATTCCACTTCTCATTCTTCTTTGGTTTAAATTATGATCTTTTAATAAAATAAGGGGTTTAGATTATGAATTCTATTCAAAGTTTACACCATTTATTCTTATCTATTTCTTTATAGAGGAGGGGTTGAATAAAATATGAGGTTAGATTGCAATTCTTATTGTTTAAGATATTCCATTGAATTGGTGTAATAAATTGAGTTTCTATTTTATTTATAAGTTTGTTATTGCGGTTTTGATTATGAATATTTATTCCATATTATGGACATTTGAATTTCATAAAATCTTGGGAAACTAAAGAGAAAGGACTTGTAATAATATGATTAGGAAATTGACATTTAACGCTAGTTTAGGGCGTAAAATCTATGCGTTTAGAGCTTATTAAGCACGAATATTTGTTTATTTCTATTTACATATTAACGTATAACTATTGCGTATATGGCGTAGTTAATTAGGCACTTTTCACATTTATTTTCTCCCTTTAGGAAAGCAATTTATTTTGAGGTGAACATAAGAGGAAACTCTTATATAGCCAATTTATTATTTTAAGGCGTAATAAGGAAGATTTCTTATAAGGCCTTATTTATAAAATAGTGAGATGAGTGTGTGTGTGTGTGTGTGTGTGTGTGTGTGTGTAATTGATTTGTGGCTAAGTCATAGGGATGCGAGGTCAATATAGTTACATGACTGAAGTCTGCCCTTCACTTTGAGGTTATCCGCGGTTGTGTACATTTTTTTTAATGTGAGATATCCCTATGGTAAATATATGAAACGATGCGAAGTTAGATCCAAATTCTGTAAAAGAAATCTACCTAGCTAATCTGACTATAAGTTCTTATGAATAGTGGACTAATTTGAGACGTTATTATGGGTATGAGCTATAAGACGAATGGTCTGCTTCGGGGTTTGAGGTATTAAGTGGTTGGACCTGCCTTTTCCCCTGATGAAGTGTTAAATAGCCAAGGGGTTATGCTAGGTGGTATCTGTATAGGGGTCCGCTTCTGGAATTCGGTCTTAAATGACCGGGTCTGCCTATTTTCCACTTGGAAGTATTAAGTGGCCTATGAGATTCCATATGATGTCAGTTAGATAGTACCATTGAGGAGCACACTTTAGGTATTAGGCCTTAAATGATGAGATCGGCCTATTTTCCACCGGGAAGTATTATGTGGCTTGGGTACCATCTCTTACATTATTAGTTATTTATGTGTATAATTGGGATATGACATCTACTTCAGGAATGTAAGGTATTAAGTGGTTGGACCTGCCTCCTTTCTTATAAAAAAGTATAAAATGATTTTAATGGTTTTATGTTCGTAGACATACTCTTATTTTGAAATAAATGGGTACACTTTACTATTATATTTTGTTCCATCCGCTGTGAGTTCTGAAAGTTTAGTTATGACTTTGCAATGTTATTTCTTTTTATCACCAACAGCTTACATTAAGTGGATCTAAATTTCGATGGGCCTTTTCTGGGTTGAAATTTAGATTTGTTCCATGGTGGGTTGTTACAGTATTCAATTATACAAAATTTAGTGCGATGGACATATATCATATGTACGCAATATCAAATTTGATCACCTGCTCGATCATATAAATTCCACTTTTAAACTACTATATCTCACTTGATTCTCTAGTGCGGACTCCAATCTAGTTTCTTGATTAGGCACTTCTGCTCTCCTTACATAGCTCTATACTACGATAGAAAAATTCAAAATTATATGAAAAATCCGTATTAAGTGTTCGCCATCAAGAATCTAGTGAAAAGAATCCTAACCCAGGCCGATGTAAATCACATCGAAATCATGTACTCAAATCCTAGATCGAGAATCGTTATGCGAATAAAAATGATCTACGTACAAATTACATACTTTATTCCAATGGTTTCTTAGATACACCAATTACCTTTTTTAATTCACATTTATTTACATAAATTATTTCTCAAAATCATTTATGCAACATTTCTTAAAACATTACTTAAGTTTATAAATATTTTGTGAAGACTTATCTTTACTTATAAAACATTTTATTAACAACATTTTATTTGAAAACATTTCGAAACTTAAGTTCATTACTTGTATAATACTCTACCATATCATTCGAGTACATGCAAAACATTCTTCACTTTTTTACTTCCTAAAATTTTGACGAAGGCCCAAAATAAATTTATATCTTATAATCGAATCAACCTTCTAGACTTCTTTATCCATCAAGTTAGGTAAGTAGCTGGTAAAGTAGGACTTCGATATCAAAAATCAAGATTAGAATATACTTTCCTTAGACGACCCTAAAGTAAAGACATTTATTAAGTGACCCAATAACATTGAATGTTCTATTTAACTAGGATGCTTACTAAATATTAAATTTGTTTTAACCGACTATCATTTTAGATTAAGAGTTATAAAAATTCAATGTTTATAATTTTTTACAAAAATACTTAGCTTCAATTCTATATCAATTCGAAAGTTTCCGACTGTCCAAAATCATCGAAAATTCTATTTTATTTCAATAATTGAAAACTGGCAGACAACATATCATTGCAAAATGCACAACCAACTACCTTAATGCATATAATACATGCATCCATGATATAACGTAACAGAAAACTTAAGGATTGAACACTGGGTTTTATTTCGAATCATTTGAAATAATAGTATACTTATATCTTTTTGGATATCAAATCATACTTTTCGAGGTTAAATGAAAATCATTTTTAAAACCAATTTAAATCCATGAAAAATATTCGTATAAATCGAGTATAAAAAAAAATGATATAAGGAACTAGGTCCTACTAAGAAGTATCATATGTACCTTTTTACTAGAAAGGAAAATACTCAAGAGAAGTGCCTACTATCCAAACACATCTCTCGCCCATTTTTAGTCACTTTCGAGCCACTCAGATTAGATAGCATAAAAATACTTTGTTTCCTAAATCAACTTGTTGATTCCAAGAGTAACCTCAAACTCTAACAAATCTAAACCAAATCCTTTTAAAACATTAGTGTTTCAAAATTCTTTCAAATAATACTATTATTATTTTCCCAAAACCTTAAAAACTATAATAAACAACTTTTGTTAAAGTTAACCTTTAACCTAATATTATCACCAAATGCCTTATAGTCAAACTATGAAACTTAAATCACAAGGTGTTCTTTTCAATGTTCTCATGATTATTATCTACCCAACCAATGTTGAAAACAATAAACTACTTACAAATCAATAAACAATAGTCAATTCCCACAAACTGGCCGTCGCGACTAAACAAATAATAAATGATAATAATTGAATATTACTATTTCCTAACAAACAAACACATCATAAATAAATATATCAATTTATTTAAAATAATTCTTTTTACATAAATTATAATCGTAGGTAAAATTATTTCATTTACCAAATTTTAAAAACAATACTATATCGGTTCGCCTTATTCAAGTATTTAGGAATCCCTATTTACAAAATTGATCAGACATATCAACCAGAGTCCATAAGCACTCAACAGACTAATTAACACAGTACAGAACATTTATAACAATAACAAATACGCACTCTCATGGGTATAACATACTCAACTCATAATAAGGCATTTTGTTACCTTATCTCTTAATGAATTATGTACAACCATAGCCAAGGTTCTCATTTAACCTTGCTTTCTGATACCAAGCTGTAATGATCGCTTTTCCAACAATCAAATATCGACACTAATACATCCACGGTATTCATCTATCGAACACTCAAGTGCCGAAAAGACAGAAAGTTAGGGTAAAATAAAAAGAAGCAAATAACAAGAACAAGAAGAGGAGAACAAAAACATCATAATCTCACACGCGAACGATAACTTGTAATATCTCAAAGAGAACTTCACAAAAGAATATTGTATGGATACAATAATCTGTGCAAACTAACCTATCGTCAACATGAACAGTTATAATAGTCTATCCGTACAATTGCTGATAAAAATAAATAAAGCAATGCAACGAAAATAAAAACTGCGATAGGTAATTATCCAATTCCTCTCCAAGAGCTCCAATGAACATCTATATAATCTGGGAATATAAACAGGGCTGACCCGAGCATTATAAGAAAATAACACCCAGATCTGTCTGGTAAACTAGCATAAGAAAACTCAAATCATTTGGATTCTATATTTGTAAAACCCTTCTAAAATAAAGGTATCTCATAAGACCACGCCGTAAATAAACACAGACTATTTTTACCTTACGATAATAACCAAACAATTTCATAAAAATTCTAGTGATATTATAATAATGTCTAGGGTGAGTAATATAAATCAGAAAAAAGTTGTGTTGCTGCATCTTACAAAACAACAATATAATCCAACTTCGAGGCAAGCCTCCTAGCAAGAGTCAACAAGTACATTTCGAGCATCGTATATCTTAATTAGATTATACCAATAAGGAAGACATAACTGGTTCACACAGAAAACGTGTTTTGAATACCATCAACTTCCGATAGCAACAATCGATAAGCATACTCTAGATAATGGAGTTGATATATACCTTCTGAGGTTAGCTAATCCCAGTGGCTATATGCCTACTCTATTTTTAGCCATTTCTGATGTCGATGTCATGTTTGGCATCTTCCCATGTGTCTTTAATACTCGAAAAAATCATGAATCCCCAATTTGCATTTTAGCATCTTGAACGGATCCACTTCCAAGAGATATAACATGTATCTTAGCCTTGAAGTGGTTTTCGATAAGTAGAATACTTACCAATTCTGGTCTCTTCAAGACCAAATCAATGAATTTGATCGTATTCAACGATAATGTGAATGATTGCATAAAGGAACTGTTATCTCGATTTTACATTGTTTTGATTATAACAAGCTATATAAAATATTTTGTGTATGCTAATAATTTTTGCAAGAGATTTGTTGTAGATTCATATACAGAGTTTTTGAAGCTGATTATGTTGTGTCTGGAGTTTTTATTCTATTTAGAATTTTGTTAAAATCTCTCCTGAATTGATATATGTATAAATATATATACACACATGCACAAACATGCACAAACATGCACAAATGGCTAAATTCAGACATTTGAATATATAGTTTTAGACGTCTGTATGCTGAAACTAAAATATTGTTTCACAATATTCAGCCGTTTAAATGAATATATTCAGACGTCTGAATACGACCAAAAATTGCCTAAAAGCTTGTTGTTTGCATTTTAATACGATTCATAAGTATGAATTGTTTTGATTTAGATGGCTGAATATTTCCAAATGCTATTTTCATGAATAGACGCTTCTCTTCATCGAAGAGAAACGTTTTCAAAATCAATGGTTGCTTCTGTTCTTTTCAATATATGTTTTCATCTATGGTTGCAACCTTTTAACTCTATAAATAGATTACAGAATTCAACAAACAATTCACCGAAAACTATTTTAATATTCTTGAATCCTTATCTATTCTCTAGTTTTCAAACTGCACTCAAATTGCTTACATTCTCTGATCATTGATCACTCTATCTTCCATAATTGTCAAGCACATTACACTACATATCATAAAGGAGAAGATTATAGGAATATTGTAATTAATCGACTTATCAATGCTATTCAAAGGGCGCATTACAGTTAGATACTTTTGTTATTTGTAAAGAAGTCTTATTTAGTTGCTCAGGCGGTAGAAGCCTATTTGGTTGCTTAGGCAATAGAAGTCCTATTCGGTCGCTCAGGTGGTGTAAACCTATTCCTCCGGGTTAAGTGAGGGCTTCTAGTTTAAATCCAAAAGAAGTCTGGGACTGGACATAGAATGGGAGTTCGAACGAGTATAAAAATCTTAGGTGTCATTTACTTTACTGCTTTTACTATTTCCTTACTTATTCTGCACTAGTAGTTTATCCATATTACACGATCATATAGCTCGCACACTTTCATTTGGTGTCAGAGCATTGGTCATCATATAACCGTAAGATAATTATCTAATATTTTCATAATACGGAAAATAACACCAACACCGTTGTTAACTCTACCTTCCTAGAAGGACAATCTACTACACGACCACCACTGTTTAATGGAATTAGCTATAACTATTGGGCCACTAGAATAAGAATCTATATACAAGCAAGTAGTTATGCAACCTGGAACATCATGCAGTCTGAATATATTATTCCAACTACTGAATATTCAGCATGGTCTAACACACAAAAATTAGATGCTACTGCAAACGCTAAAGCCATGAATATGTTGTATTGTGCATTAGACAAAATGAGCTTAATAGAATAAGCATGCGTAAAAATGCTCATGAAATTTGGCATACTCTTAAAGTTACACATGAAGGTACTAACAAAGTCAAACAAAGTAAAATTTCTATGCTCAAAAATCAGTTCCAGAACTTTAAAATGAAACAAGATGAGACTATGAATGAAATGTACTCTAGATTTCAAGATATATATCATTCTTTAATAGCACTAGGAGAAACTTTCACAGATTTTGATATTGTTTCAAAAATCCTCAACTCACTAATGGATGAGTAGGAATGAAAAGTCTTAGCAATCGAAGAAGCTAACGACATTTTAACCATAAAAACATAAGAGTTGATTGGAAGTCTAATGTCTTATGGAGATAATCTCCAAGCAAAACGAGTACAAGCTCAAGATAAGAAGAATATAGCATTTCAAGCAGAAAAAGATGAATCAAATTCAGATGAAAAAGATATGGCGTTCATTGATAAAAATTTCAATTTTTTTTTTGAAATTTAGAAAGAGCAACAAATTTAGATATAACAAGAACAACTCCAGCAACAGTATCAACACAAAAAAACATCAACATCTGCTCTAGAATGTTATGAATGTCATAAGAAAGGTCAAATCAAGAAAGACTGTCCTGAGAAAAAGAAAGATAAGTATAAACATAAGAAAGATAGATTCAAGAAGAAAGCCTTCTCCGTCACATGGGACGATACAGAATCATCCTCATCATCAAAAAGTGACTCGGGCAGTGATTTAGAACAAGTTAATGTTTGCTTTATGGCTACAAAAGATGAGGTACCATCCAAAAAGAGAGGAAAATTGATGCTAGGTAGTGGTTTCTCAAAATACATGATAGGAAACAAAGAGATGCTAACAAACATTAACTATTCAAATGGAGGTTCTGTCACATTTGGAGATAATTTCAAAGGATACGTCATCGATAAAGGCGACGTGAGAAATAACGGTATATCTAATTTACCTCTTATTGCATATGTTTTATTAGTTAAAAACAAAATTTACTTAGTGTTAGCCAATTGTGTGACAAAGGATTCAATATTTCTTTTTCTAAAAATAAGTGTAGTATTTTTGATCAAAACAAAAATCTTATTTCTAAAGGCTTTAGAGATAAAAATATTTATGTTTTAAATATGAAAATAAATTATAATACAAATATGTATTTAATAGCCAAATAAAATGATCCATGGTTATGACACAAAAGATTTAGTCATATTAATTTCAAAACTATAAACAAATTATCTAAAAATGATTTAGTAAAAGGTTTACCTAAAATGAACTTTAAAATAAACAATATTTGTGATGCTTATCAATTAGGAAAACTATCAAAATCATCTTTTAAACCAAAGAAAAATATTTCTACCGTACAACCATTAGAACTATTACATTTAGATCTTTTGGGTCTAACTCAAATTCAATCTATAAATCATATAAATATGTATTTTTTATAGTAGATGATTTTTCAAGATTCACTTGGACTATTTTCTTAAAAAATAAAAGTGATACTTTTGAAAATTTCAAGAATTTTGCAAAAAGAATTCAAAATCTAAAAAATTTAAAAATTAAAAGTATTAGAAGTGATCATGGAGGTGAATTTGAAAATGAAGCATTTGAACATTTTTGTAATAAAAAGGGAATTTACCATTATTTTTCTTTTCCTAGGACATCACAACAAAATGGTGTTGTAGAAATGAAAAATAGAACATTACAAGAATGTGCAAGAACTTTGTTAAATGGAAACATATTACCAAAACATTTCTGGACAAAAGCTGTAACAACTGCTTGCTATGTTCTAAATCATGTCTCCATTCGACCTTTAACAAAAACACGCTCCATATGAACTATTTTATCATAGAAAACCAAACATTTCTTATTTTAAAAAACTTGGTTCAAAATGTTTTGTCTTAAATACAAAAGATCATCGTGGAAAATTCGATCCAAATTCCGTTGAAGGAATCTTTATAGGATACTCAGATCGAAGCAAAGCTTATCGAATTTTCAATAAAGGAACAAAAACAATCGAAGAAACACTTCATGTTTCATTCGATGAAAATTTCAAATTTAATAACTTTTTTGAGAATACTCCTAAGACAATCACAACTATAATTACACAAAATAATCTTGAAAAAGATGAAGACTTTTCTAATAATATTGAACAAAATATTGATCATAATGAATTAAGATCTCCTTCAAGGATTTTACGTGACCAACTACTAGAAAATGTCATTGGATAAATTGATCCACATATTAGAACTAGAAATCAACCTAATCAAATGTGCTATGTAGCTTTTCTTTCTAAAATCGAATCCAAAATTGCAAAAGAAGCATCTACTGATGACTATTGGATTATAGTCATGCAAGAAGAGCTAAACCAATTTGAACGAAATGAAGTTTGGGAACTATCTGGCATTTGCATGTTTTTATAATTTCAAACTTTATCAAATGGATGTTAAAAGCGTTTTCTTAAATGGTTACATAAAGGAAAATGTTTTTGTTGAACAACTCATTTATTCACTCATGAAAAATTTCCAGACTACATCTATAAACTTAAAAAGGCATTATACGAACTAAAATAAGCACCTCATCCTTGGTCTGATCGTCTTAAAACCTATCTAATAGATTATGGATTTGAAATTTGAAAGGTTGATCAAACTC
The DNA here is from genome assembly GCA_030765085.1 of Allium cepa. Taxonomy (NCBI): domain Eukaryota; kingdom Viridiplantae; phylum Streptophyta; class Magnoliopsida; order Asparagales; family Amaryllidaceae; genus Allium; species Allium cepa. Next base: position 614,123,434 of record CM060934.1, read on the forward strand.
TTTTTATTAAAAGAACTAACAAAGGTATTTTAATTATTCAAATCTATACTGGTGATATTGTTTTTGGATCTATAAATGAAAAGTTATGTCATGAATTTTCAAAGATAATGACCAAAGAATTTGAAATGTCACATATAGGAGAATTATATTATTTTCTTGGATTACAGATTAAACAAATAGAAAAAGGAATTTTTATTAATCAATAGAAATATTGTAATAATCTAATTAAACGATTTAGTATGGAAAACATGTCTGCTAAACCAACTCCAATAAGCACAACAGTTCATCTCGATAGAGATGAAGATGGCAATAGCGTTGACCAAAAATTATATCGTAGTACAATTGGATCATTACTTTTTATCTAATAGCTGGTCGACCTGACATAATGATGAGTTTTTATTTGTGTGCTCGATTCCAAGAAAATCCTGAAGAATCACATATGCAAGCAGTGAAACGCATATTGCGTTTTCTAAGCAAAAACAAAAGATTTTAGACTTTTCTATCCGAAAGAATGTCCTTTTGAATTAGTTTCATATAGTGATGCTGATTTTGGAGGATGTCGGACGAATCGAAAAAGTATAAGTGGGACTTGTCACTTTATTGGACAATCTTTAGTCTCTTGGTTTAGCAAGAAACAAAAATTGTGTTTCACTTTCAACTTGTGAAGCAGAATATATTTCTGCTGCTTTAGCTTGTTCTCAAGTCATTTATATGCAACTAACACTTCAAGATTTTGGTGTTAACTTATCTAAATCAAATATTTTCTGTGATAATACTAGTGCTATAAACTTATCTAAAAATCCTGCAAATCACTCACGGCTAAACACATGGACATTCGTCATCATTTTCTTCATGATAATATTCAAAAGGATTTAGTCAGATTGGAATTTGTATCCTCTGAAAATCAATTGGCTGATATATTTACAAAACCTTTAATGAAAATGTATTTATAAAATTAAGAAGAGAAATAGGAATTATATCAATAAAAGATTTATAAGTTTTTTAAAAAAAACAAAAAAGAAAAGAGGAGAGTCTTCCAGCACTCGTACTCGAGATCTCTTACTCGGTAGTGTATTATTCTACCACTACTCTACTTTATCTTTTTAAAAAACTTTAGTTTTTTGTATTTTTTATTTACCTCACATTTATCCCTTTTTCTATGGCTATTATAATTCTAACCACAAAAATTCCTTCTATTTATATTTGTCTCTAAGTGCGTGTATATATATATATATGCCTTTTTTGCATTAGCTTTCAAATAAAAATTTAAGTTTCAAATACTTTTCTCGAAATGTCGTCTCAACACAATTCAAAATCATCTGATCTCTCTTACACCTCTCCTTCCTTGGAATCGGTAAATTTACCAACTCCAACACCAATTTACGAACCGGTTCGATTTTTCCACCTTCCACTCATACTGGATATACTCCACCTATTAAAAGAACGAGATGGTCTTTCTTTTTTGGTTCACCATCTACAAAAGAGAAAATAGATGATATTCATCACTAAAAATGGGAAACACTAGAATTATGGCATGAGCTGTACTATGAACAAAAAGTTAATGCTAAGCGGTTGAGCTCTTCGGAATAAGTCGCGTTAAAATTCTGTGGTTCTTCCTCTAAAAACACAGTTCATCAAATGTCTCCTGTTCATTCTCCAAATCATCACAATCCTTGGGAACCATCACCGCAGCGTCCACCAATATCACCAAATTCTTGGAAACGTGGCAATAGATGGTCTCCACTTCGACCATTTCAAGAGAACACTAAAATAGAAGAAGATGCATATCATACTCCAAGCACTTCTTCCAAAAAAATTTAATTTTAGTTTTAAATACTATTATTCAAATGTTGTTTTTTTTCTTCCTGAATGTTCGAAAATTGTATTATTCAAAATATTTATTGTAACGCCCCACCCCGAGACCCACCTTAGTAAAGAGAATTAACAAGTAATTCCGTCTACTAAAGCGGAGAATAGGGCTGGTTAAGGGCGACTATCTATAATTTTGTTTTAAACATCTACTGAATACGTCGATAAATGCAATATAAATTTTTTTTTTCTACTCAAGTGGATCGACGTACCTAGTAAATGCTTAATCCAAAACTATAGGTAGTTAACGGATCGATCAGAACAAAATACAATAACTAAATGTAAAGCACATCACAGAACAGTAATCAACATCATGTATATACATCTACACTGATACATGTTTAGTACAATACAGTATGAATACAACAAAGGTGGTACACGACCATACCATATACATTGAATCAAATATAAATACATCAGAGTATGCGGAAGAACAGAAATTGCTCAAGAGACAGGAGAGCTCATATGCAGCATCAACTTCAAGTTAAGTCCAATAGATGATACCTGAAACAACTCGGTCTGACCCGAGTATAAATACACGGGTCAGTCTAGCTACACGAATCAGTCAATATCGGTAATGTGAAGAAGAATAGACATGAAGATACTTCTTCTCGAAAGAGAAGAATGAATCGATAAAATCATAAGCTCAACACTTAAGTAACAAACGCTACTTAAGTGAACAAATACCTCGAAGGAGGTAACTCAAACTCAATACTCAAATCAAACAAAAGTGCCTCATATCATCGGCGACATCTCAAAATGTTTACATGGTTTCCATGAACCATATCTCCTTAGAAGAAGAATCATCAATGCAAACTCTCGCCAAAATGGCAAACACAAAACATTCTCAAATAGGATGATCCCAAAACTCAACTACAGAATAATCTCCAAATTCAATTATACCTCATCTCATCGGTATAAATGTATATAAATCTCAATCTCAACTCGCCAAAATGGCAAAACCCAGAATATCTTATAAAATCCTGAAATTATAAAAACTCAAAACTCAAGGAACTCGATAAGAGTTCAAAACATCACAATTGAAACCACCATATATAGCATCTCATATAGCACTAGGCTATCGATGTAATAAAACATTTTAAAAAGGTGAAATCACAATAAAATAGAAAACTCAGAAAATCCGGATTGGCCATATCCCTGGATACAATGACGAAGCAATGCTGCACGTGCTAAACTCAGACGGCCGAAGCCTTAGACAAGGTCGCTGACACCTTCCAAAGCAGTTCGTCCTCATGACAAGGTCGCTGACACCTTTCCAAAGCAGTTCGTCCTTATGACAAGGTCGCTGACACCTTTCCAAAGCAATTCGTCCTCATGACAAGGTCGCTGACACCTTTCCAAGCCATTTTGTCATCCCTAACAAGGTCGCTAACACCTCCAAAGCAGTTCGTCCTCATGACAAGGTCGCTGACACCTCTCAAAGCAGTTCTGTTAGGAAAACATCGTGAATGTGTCACAAACTCACGGATAGGAACCCGAAAAGTGTTAACGTGTGTCCCATACCACACATTCGCACTATGCGGATTACTAGCCGTGAGTTGATGCCACACTAAAAACATCATAAAACTCGGTAAATTATATCTCGCCTAGTCTCATTGGCGAGTGATAAAGAGATACCATACTTGTCTCATCTCATCGACCAGTATTAAATGGCATCATAACTTGTCTCATCTCATCGACAAGTGAAAAATATCATGATGGTTTCTCATAAACCATAAATCTCAAAATATGAAATCATAAACTCAAGACTTTCCTTATGTCATTGGCAAGTAAATAAAACATCGTAATGGTTCTCATCGATCAAACACCTATATAGGAGATCTCAAACCATAATACTTGCCAAATATTGGCCATCTTAAATAATTCCAATAAATAGGAATAAAAAAAAACTCAAAATACGCCATAAAATGGCAAAACATCTCAGAATTATTAAACTCAAATAGCTTCGATCGTACAAGTCCGAAATTAACCGAAATAGTAAACGCACATGTCCCATACCACGTGTTTTACTAAATCGTTTAATTCTCTTTCTCATATGTTCGAATAGTATAAAAGTGTGTATTATATATATATATAAAATAATTATAAATTTTTGTAAAACATTTAATTTGAATGCTTTTCCATTTTGAAAATCGTTTCGAAAACGGTTTAGAAAACACGTGCACAGAAACAGCAAAAATCGATGAAAATTCAATAAAATTAACATACGATAAAACCAAAATGAAACCGTCAATTCATAGTGCGAATGAATGTTAATGTCGGCTTTTCTATTAGTAGGAGTTAGCCTTTTAGAACCATCTCTAAAAAAAATGCTCGAATCATCGAATTTAAAAACAATTCAACGGAAAATGGTCAAACATTGCAAAAGAACTCAGGCCTGCGGCTTGTATTGCCAGTTTGCACCTTTTAAACTCAAAATTTGAGAAAACATAAAACATATAAGTTGAAGATAATTGCCATAGCTTAAATTCAGAAAAAGAATCAACTAATTCGGACATTCGACTCAAAAGTTATGGCAATTCTAATTCTCAGGTATAAAATTATAAAACTGAGAACAATATGCATAACAACAGGGCTGCGGCTTAAAGAGCCATTTTGACCCTGTAGAAGCTAGAATTTGTTAAATCTTAAAACATGAAAGTTGAAGATCATTGAAAAATTTAAATTACAGAAAAAGAATCACCCAGTTTGGAGAAACGACCCAAAAGTTATGACGATTTTAATTCTCAGGTCTAAAATTGCAAAACTGTGAACAATTAACATATCAACAGGGCTGCGGCTTAAAGAGCCAATTCGACCTTGTATGTCATAGAATTTGATAAATCATAAAACATGAAAGTTGTAGAGCATTGTCGTAGCTAGAAGTAAAAAAAAGAATCGCCTTATTTGGAATTACGAGTCAAAAGATATGCTCAAAACAATTTTCAGGTCTGGATTCATTGTCACTGTCTTTTGCTCTCGGGACAGCGACAAAGAAGTGCATTTTCGACCGAATTAAACTCAAAAATTCATAAAACTCAAAACATGAAACTTTTAGCTAAATGCCTAAGCTTTCCAGAACATCCATAATCATCAAATTTGGATAAAAAACGAGAGAGATATGGTTAAATTAGTTTCAGGTTCAATTCTGGAAAAAAAAAATTCCAGCAAACAACAAAGAAGACAACATGTAATTGACATTCAAGCTTATTTAAGTTAGAATTGTGAGATAATACTCACCTTAGGATTTGTTGGCAGCAAATTAAATGATTTTTCTTACAAAGAAAAGAGCTTTGATCTAGAAAATGGCTTCAATAACCTAAAAATGAAGCTATTGAAAGAGCTTTAATTTAATAATTTTCAGCAAAAGATTGATTTAATTTGGAAATTGAAGCTTGGATTTTTAAAAGAGGGATGGTTTCTCTTTTGATTTTCTGCCTTTGAGGAAGAAGAAGGTGAAGTAGGAAACTGAACGTACAGACAATTTGTTTTCTCATTTCCTTCTTTCAGATTTGGGCTAAGTGGGCTTGGACCCAACATTTAAAAGAAAAATCAAATGGCCTAAGTTTTGATTCATGTACATAAACAACTATGCTTAAGTTACACTATTTTATAAAACAAATTACATTTCCCTCAAGTTTTTAAACCAAACAAAATATGTGAACTTACATACATATTAAATAAAATGTTTACATCATAAAAAAAAGAAGAAGAAGATAATTTTAGTTTTTAAAACATTTTTATTAATAAAAACCTTTATTTTACAAAAATACATAATTTCCACAAATAAATGCACAAAACCTTATTTTTGACTTCCAAAATTCCATAAAAATATTTTTTTTGCTTAGAAAAATATAACTAACCATTCTAAACTCAAATTTATAATTAAAGCTCATTTTTACAACAATTTCCACCTTTTTATTTAAATAAACAGCCTTTAAAAATCAAATACTTCCTTTAAAAATTATTAAAAGAAGTAATTGCCAATAATTAATACAATTATTGCATTTTCTCTAAATAAAAACTATTTTCCATTTATTATAAACCCAAACAAATAAAATAAAGTTCCAAACATTATTTTCTCCTTTTAATTTCCAAAATTCATTGTTTATTCCAAATAAACAATTTAAAATCTTCAATTTTATTTTAATTTACAATATTAAATTATAACTACCGTTATAATTTAGTATTAATAGGTAACCTCCAAAATCAGGGTTGTTACAGACTTCCCCCCTTAACAAAATTGCGTCCACGCAATTTCTAGAGAAAGAGCCGTAAACAACACAAAAATTCAATCGACAAAGGATAAAAGACAAGCTCGAAACTCAAACCATTCATACTCTCAACATAGAATGGTAGAGAGAAACAAGGAAAAACTCACTTGGTTAATCCAATGGTCCATCAAATGCTAATATAGTGATTGGAAAACCATCGAATTTTCCAAGTATCTCGAAAGAATTTCGAAGATATCCCGTTTTGAATCAAAACTCAATAAGATGCTCAACAATTAATCAATCGAAAATGATTGATTTCCAAAAACACTCTACGAATAGAGTCGGGATCAAATTCACTTAAACCTGAACCCAAAGCAATAAAGAAGACCATCAATATGATTTTCTGCATAAATATACGGAAAGTACATTCTCACAACAGGGTAGACACAATAGACAAGATAGATAAATTACAAGATGGCTTCTTACAAGGCCACCAAACTCGAATGATCGCGAAAAATGCACGTCGTTGATAATAGCTCAAAGATAGAATATACTCAAGAATAAGGATATAAGCTCGAATTATCTTTTAATCCAAGATATTTAGAATTTTAAACCTCAACATCTTTTAAAATTTTAAATCTCAATTTTCAACATTTGAAAATTTCCAACTCTTTACTATATTACTTAGTAAGTAATTTAAAACTCAAATTAAAAGTCCAAATTTCTTCTCTTACGTCAAAATTAATTTTCAAAGAATTTTTGTAAATCCATAATAATTTTCCTCAAAATTAATTAAGGGTTCAAATTCTCTTTACTCTTTTTATTAAACCACTTAAATCGTTTAAAAACTATCTTCAAATCCTCTTATAACTCTTCTCTTAAAACATTTAATGTATATAATATAGATTCTAAAATATCAAAATATACTTTTAATAAAGTATAGCTCAAAGTAAATAAATAAATGAATGGCATTGCCTCGTCATTAAACCTCTAAGAAATAGATATATTCGTTGGCTGCAGAGTCAATCGAAAGATCAAAACTGCCTCGCCACTCTGTCAATCGTCTCTAAAATCAATGGCTACAATTACCATTCAAAAATAAATTTAATATATAATCTCAAAATATTATTTTCAAAATCTCAATTTTTAAAACACAAACCATTGTGTCTGATTGCCCCATCATAGCATTTATGAGATTCCTATCGATAACGTTGATCAGACGTATCGACCAGAACTCTTAACTACTTGATGGACAAACCAACACTCTCAAATTATTTCCATAAAAGAAATACTACTCATGTAAATATATTCTAAAAATATTCTTTGATTTTTTTTTTAAACTCAAAACTCCAGTTTCTCTTTTTTAAAACTCATATATATATATATATATATATATATATTGCTTCAAAATCTCAAACCAAAGAACATTAAGAGAATGCATCGAGATATTCATAGAATACGCAATTCACAAAATCGACAGAAGAAGATGGAGTGTTTGTCAACTCCTACAAGCCGACGAGCCACTCTTGGAAATCATCAAGACAAAGATAAGCAAGATATTCTTCTCGAAGGAGAAGAAGCACACAAACAATAAATCATTACTTCAAACAAAGTAATGCTACAAAGGATAACACCGATTGAGTATCCGAAAAGGATAACTCAAAGAAACTGAATGATAAACTCAATCAAACTCAAACAATCTAGAAACTCACCTCATTCCTTAGTGGATGTCCTTGTGGAAGGATAGCCGAAAGCTAAAAGCAAGGAATTGGGTTACCTCAACACTTGCTTGCCCGATTATATGTCAAATCCAAATGGACTGAAAAAATTCAACAAAGTCACATTGGTTGGAATTCGGGTTATATCATCAACATCTCGATACTCAATGGTGAATTCAGAAACTTCGGAATCATAATTAACGCTCCAAAATGATAGAAATAATAAAACAATCAACATAGGAAACCTAAATATACAATAGGATCCTATAAAACAAAGGGTTGGACTTAATATCAAATAAGTCAATCCTTCTCAAATCAAATTCATCTCAAGGTTGTGAGTAACAACCAAATCCTCACAAAAGTATCATCAAATAGAAATCTCAGAATGCTCACAATGAGCCAATCGTTGTGGATCCCCTCAATATGATTCACAACTCTCAAAGGAACACAACAAGAATACTCTAAGGAATCAATAAGCTTCATGATACGAACTCACTTGCATTGACAAAAATAAGAATATCCCAAAGAAGATTATCCATAAGATAAGATAACATCAAACTCAATTATGGAATACTACGGAATACAATTTATATTCCTAGACATATTCCACCTCAACGTATCCCAAAATTCGAAAAAGAATCAAAGCACGATTCGAAAATAAGCTCGAATAAAGGACAATGATTCACTCATATTGTACTTCGACGTATCGTGATATACGTACTGTTCTGTGTTTATTCGACTTTGTTCTGACCACAGCTCTGATACCAAGCTGTAACGCCCCACCCCGAGACCCACCTTAGTAAAGAGAATTAACAAGTAATTCCGTCTACTAAAGCGGAGAATAGGGCTGGTTAAGGGCGACTATCTATAATTTTGTCTTAAACATCTACTGAATACGTCGATAAATGCAATATAATTTTTTTTTTTCTACTCAAGTGGATCGACGTACCTAGTAAATGCTTAATCCAAAACTATAGGTAGTTAACGGATCGATCAGAACAAAATACAATAACTAAATGTAAAGCACATCACAGAACAGTAATCAACATCATGTATATACATCTACACTGATACATGTTTAGTACAATACAGTATGAATACAACAAAGGTGGTACACGACCATACCATATACATTGAATCAAATATAAATACATCAGAGTATGCGGAAGAACAGAAATTGCTCAAGAGACAGGAGAGCTCATATGCAGCATCAACTTCAAGTTAAGTCCAATAGATGATACCTGAAACAACTCGGGCTGACCCGAGTATAAATACACGGGTCAGTCTAGCTACACGAATCAGTCAATATCGGTAATGTGAAGAAGAATAGACATGAAGATACTTCTTCTCGAAAGAGAAGAATGAATCGATAAAATCATAAGCTCAACACTTAAGTAACAAACGCTACTTAAGTGAACAAATACCTCGAAGGAGGTAACTCAAACTCAATACTCAAATCAAACAAAAGTGCCTCATATCATCGGCGACATCTCAAAATGTTTACATGGTTTCCATGAACCATATCTCCTTAGAAGAAGAATCATCAATGCAAACTCTCGCCAAAATGGCAAACACAAAACATTCTCAAATAGGATGATCCCAAAACTCAACTACAGAATAATCTCCAAATTCAATTATACCTCATCTCATCGGTATAAATGTATATAAATCTCAATCTCAACTCGCCAAAATGGCAAAACCCAGAATATCTTATAAAATCCTGAAATTATAAAAACTCAAAACTCAAGGAACTCGATAAGAGTTCAAAACATCACAATTGAAACCACCATATATAGCATCTCATATAGCACTAGGCTATCGATGTAATAAAACATTTTAAAAAGGTGAAATCACAATAAAATAGAAAACTCAGAAAATCCGGATTGGCCATATCCCTGGATACAATGACGAAGCAATGCTGCACGTGCTAAACTCAGACGGCCGAAGCCTTAGACAAGGTCGCTGACACCTTCCAAAGCAGTTCGTCCTCATGACAAGGTCGCTGACACCTTTCCAAAGCAGTTCGTCCTTATGACAAGGTCGCTGACACCTTTCCAAAGCAATTCGTCCTCATGACAAGGTCGCTGACACCTTTCCAAGCCATTTTGTCATCCCTAACAAGGTCGCTAACACCTCCAAAGCAGTTCGTCCTCATGACAAGGTCGCTGACACCTCTCAAAGCAGTTCTGTTAGGAAAACATCGTGAATGTGTCACAAACTCACGGATAGGAACCCGAAAAGTGTTAACGTGTGTCCCATACCACACATTCGCACTATGCGGATTACTAGCCGTGAGTTGATGCCACACTAAAAACATCATAAAACTCGGTAAATTATATCTCGCCTAGTCTCATTGGCGAGTGATAAAGAGATACCATACTTGTCTCATCTCATCGACCAGTATTAAATGGCATCATAACTTGTCTCATCTCATCGACAAGTGAAAAATATCATGATGGTTTCTCATAAACCATAAATCTCAAAATATGAAATCATAAACTCAAGACTTTCCTTATGTCATTGGCAAGTAAATAAAACATCGTAATGGTTCTCATCGATCAAACACCTATATAGGAGATCTCAAACCATAATACTTGCCAAATATTGGCCATCTTAAATAATTCCAATAAATAGGAATAAAAAAAAAACTCAAAATACGCCATAAAATGGCAAAACATCTCAGAATTATTAAACTCAAATAGCTTCGATCGTACAAGTCCGAAATTAACCGAAATAGTAAACGCACATGTCCCATACCACGTGTTTTACTAAATCGTTTAATTCTCTTTCTCATATGTTCGAATAGTATAAAAGTGTGTATTATATATATATATAAAATAATTATAAATTTTTGTAAAACATTTAATTTGAATGCTTTTCCATTTTGAAAATCGTTTCGAAAACGGTTTAGAAAACACGTGCACAGAAACAGCAAAAATCGATGAAAATTCAATAAAATTAACATACGATAAAACCAAAATGAAACCGTCAATTCATAGTGCGAATGAATGTTAATGTCGGCTTTTCTATTAGTAGGAGTTAGCCTTTTAGAACCATCTCTAAAAAAAATGCTCGAATCATCGAATTTAAAAACAATTCAACGGAAAATGGTCAAACATTGCAAAAGAACTCAGGCCTGCGGCTTGTATTGCCAGTTTGCACCTTTTAAACTCAAAATTTGAGAAAACATAAAACATATAAGTTGAAGATAATTGCCATAGCTTAAATTCAGAAAAAGAATCAACTAATTCGGACATTCGACTCAAAAGTTATGGCAATTCTAATTCTCAGGTATAAAATTATAAAACTGAGAACAATATGCATAACAACAGGGCTGCGGCTTAAAGAGCCATTTTGACCCTGTAGAAGCTAGAATTTGTTAAATCTTAAAACATGAAAGTTGAAGATCATTGAAAAATTTAAATTACAGAAAAAGAATCACCCAGTTTGGAGAAACGACCCAAAAGTTATGACGATTTTAATTCTCAGGTCTAAAATTGCAAAACTGTGAACAATTAACATATCAACAGGGCTGCGGCTTAAAGAGCCAATTCGACCTTGTATGTCATAGAATTTGATAAATCATAAAACATGAAAGTTGTAGAGCATTGTCGTAGCTAGAAGTCAAAAAAAGAATCGCCTTATTTGGAATTACGAGTCAAAAGATATGCTCAAAACAATTTTCAGGTCTGGATTCATTGTCACTGTCTTTTGCTCTCGGGACAGCGACAAAGAAGTGCATTTTCGACCGAATTAAACTCAAAAATTCATAAAGCTCAAAACATGAAACTTTTAGCTAAATGCCTAAGCTTTCCAGAACATCCATAATCATCAAATTTGGATAAAAAACGAGAGAGATATGGTTAAATTAGTTTCAGGTTCAATTCTGGAAAAAAAAAATTCCAGCAAACAACAAAGAAGACAACATGTAATTGACATTCAAGCTTATTTAAGTTAGAATTGTGAGATAATACTCACCTTAGGATTTGTTGGCAGCAAATTAAATGATTTTTCTTACAAAGAAAAGAGCTTTGATCTAGAAAATGGCTTCAATAACCTAAAAATGAAGCTATTGAAAGAGCTTTAATTTAATAATTTTCAGCAAAAGATTGATTTAATTTGGAAATTGAAGCTTGGATTCTTAAAAGAGGGATGGTTTCTCTTTTGATTTTCTGCCTTTGAGGAAGAAGAAGGTGAAGTAGGAAACTGAACGTACAGACAATTTGTTTTCTCATTTCCTTCTTTCAGATTTGGGCTAAGTGGGCTTGGACCCAACATTTAAAAGAAAAATCAAATGGCCTAAGTTTTGATTCATGTACATAAACAACTATGCTTAAGTTACACTATTTTATAAAACAAATTACATTTCCCTCAAGTTTTTAAACCAAACAAAATATGTGAACTTACATACATATTAAATAAAATGTTTACATCATAAAAAAAAGAAGAAGAAGATAATTTTAGTTTTTAAAACATTTTTATTAATAAAAACCTTTATTTTACAAAAATACATAATTTCCACAAATAAATGCACAAAACCTTATTTTTGACTTCCAAAATTCCATAAAAATATTTTTTTTGCTTAGAAAAATATAACTAACCATTCTAAACTCAAATTTATAATTAAAGCTCATTTTTACAACAATTTCCACCTTTTTATTTAAATAAACAGCCTTTAAAAATCAAATACTTCCTTTAAAAATTATTAAAAGAAGTAATTGCCAATAATTAATACAATTATTGCATTTTCTCTAAATAAAAACTATTTTCCATTTATTATAAACCCAAACAAATAAAATAAAGTTCCAAACATTATTTTCTCCTTTTAATTTCCAAAATTCATTGTTTATTCCAAATAAACAATTTAAAATCTTCAATTTTATTTTAATTTACAATATTAAATTATAACTACCGTTATAATTTAGTATTAATAGGTAACCTCCAAAATCAGGGTTGTTACATTTATATTTATACATACATATATAAATAAATATATATATATATATATATATATATATATATATATATATATATATATTGTTTACTACAGTCAATAGGCTGATATGAGCTTCTGAGCAAATTCAGACGGCTGTTTTATATAAAACAGATGTTTGAATGATATAGAAAGAAAAAATTAACCCTAGATTCAGACGTCTGAATTAGGTCGTAAATGAAGTATTTCTTTGCAAGTTGCAACTCATAGTAGTTGAGACGTCTGAATTAATATTTTCAGACGGCTGTATTACATCTGAGTCATTTTTTTCTCTTCCAGCCTCAATTTTTTTCCACTTTTCCCCTTGCTTTTTCTAACCCTCTATATACTGAATTTTTTACTTCTTTCTAAAACATTTCAAAACCCTAGCCCCCATTTTTAAGTCTTTCAAATTTTTACCTTCCCTTCTTACTCTCTAATGGCATCAAGATCAAAACGCACTAGAGAATCAACCTTCGGACCATCCGAATATCAGATTCGACAATGGCTATGGAGATGTTGCAGTTTCTCGGTATAATTCTATGAAGAATTCCAACATCTTCGAAGGAGCCTTCATGAAATTCTCTGATTTTGCAGCCCACCGTATTAGAGAATTGGCGGAGCAATTCCACTTTGATGGTCTAATTGGGTATGTTCCTAACAATGTCAAGATTAATCACCTTTTGATCAAACTTTTTCTTGCAAATTTAATTTTCGATCATCATAATCCCCAAAATCGACGAGATTGTGTTTGATCAGTAGTTTGTGGCGTAAAAATCTTCTTGCCTTTACAAAGACTAGGTAATATTCTAAATTGTCCCTATTAAGGAATCAATATTGATGAAATTGAAGTTGATATGGATCATCGAGATGAAGTTTCACATTGTTTCTTGTCCGATCAACTTACAAATTTGAGTAATTTAAAATCTACCTTCTTGAGGCCACAAGCTCGACTTATTCATCATGCATTTATTCGTTCTTTACAACCAAGAACGGGGAGTTATGAAAAGGTTTATAAAGAAAATTTCCAAGCTCTTTATTCAATCTACTCCAACCAACAAGTGAATTGGGGAAAAATTATTTTGGATGAATTTCAAGACATAACAATCCGAAGAAAATATAAGACCATCCATTACGGTGCTTATATTATGCGCATCCTTCTCAATGTCGGTGTTCCAATGCCCTACTCCGACTTTTCAACTATTAGCGAGTTAGGCGCTAAAATTTTAGGATTGATGGGTCTTCCTTAACGGCCTCCTCCACAACAAATCATCTCCTTTCAACAATGGTCTCAAAATGTTGAACAAGGTAGTTCCCAACCTCGTGACATTAGTATTGCTTCCTCTTCTCATACTCAACATGAAGAAGAAGAAGAGGACGATGATTCAATTCAAGAGATTGGCCCAGACACTTCCTCGAGATAAGCCATTATCACACTCTCTGGGAATCAATCGAAAATTCATCAAGAAATTAAGTCTCTTGAAAAGAAAACATAGAGAAAATTCAACTCGATCAAGGGCTTTCTAAATAAAATATGGGATAGAATTTCTTGTTCCGGCTCTACATCCACCGAGGCTTACAATCCATCCCCATTTCAGTAGTCTACTTCTTCGAGTTCTGATAATTATGATCTCTCTCTGTCTAGACAATTTTAATTAGTGGAAATTAGCCACAAGGGCCTCTTTAGCAAGTGCAATTAGTTTATAGGACACATAACTGAAATAATTACTTTTAAGGACAAAATACAAAATAATTAGTTTCTAAGGCCTAAAAACCTATGAAATTATGTCCTTGAAAGTAATTGGACTGCTGACTTTGTCCTTAAAAGTAATTATTCTATTGATTTTGGCCTTGAAATTAAATTATGTGGATGCATGTCCTAGAAACTAATTGGACTGCAAAGTTTGTCCTTCTAGTAAAATGCCCCTTTTAATTATCTATGTTTGTTTATTAAAATTTTGTTTTTTTAAATTATGCTTTAACTTTTTTTGTCAATCTATGTGAAATATTTTTTTCAGTGTTATCTGTATTGCTTTTCTTCGTGCATTAGTATTCTACTTGCATATCTTTTTATCATTGATAAAAGGGGAGAAATTTAATAATTTTGCATATTGACAGGGGGAGTAACAATATTATGAATATTTATATTATTAATTATATAGTTGTCATCATCAAAAAGGGGGAGAATGTTGGAATCTCGATTTTACAATAATTTGATTATGACAGTCTACATAAAATAGTCTGTGTATACTAATCATTTTTGCAGGAGATTTGTTGCAGATGCATGTTCAGAGTTTTTGAAGTTGATTATGTTGTGTCTAGAGTTTTTATTCTATTTAGAATTTTGTTAAAATCTCTCCTGAATTGATATATGTAAAAATATACACACACACGCACAAACATGCACAAATGGCTAAATTCAGATGTCTGAATATATAGTTTCAAACGTCTGAATATATAGTTTCAGACGTCTGAATGTTGAAACTAAAATATTATTTCATAATATTCAACTGTCTGAATGATTATATTTAGATGTCTGAATCAGGCCAAAAATTTCCTAAAAGCTTGCTGCTTGTGTTTTAATCTAATTCAGAAGTCTTAATTGCTTTGATTCAGACGGCTGAATATTTCCAACTGCTATTTTCATGAATAGACGCTTCTCTTCATCGAAGAGAAACATTTTCAAAATCAAAGGTTGCACCTGTTCTTTTCCATATAGTTTTTCATCTATGGTTGCAACCTTTTAAACTCTATAAATAGATTACAGAATTCAACAAACAATTCACCGAAAACTATTTTAATATTTTTGAATTCTTATCCATTTTCTAGTTTTGAAACTGCACTCAAATTGCTTACATTCTCTGATCATTGATCACTCTATCTTCCATAATTCTCAAGCACATTACACTATATATCATAAAGGAGAAGATTATAGGAAGACTGTAATTAATTGACTTATCAGTGCTATTCAAAGAGCACACTACAGTCAGATACTTTTGTTATTTGTAAAGAAATATTGTTCAGTTGCTCAGGCGATAGAAGTCATATTTGGTTGCTTAGGCGGTAGAAGTACTGTTCGGTTGCTCAGGCGGTGTAAACCTATTCCTTCGAGTTAAGTGAAGGTCGCTAGTTTAAATCCAGAAGGAGTCTGGGACTTGACGTAGTACAGGAGTTCGAACTAGTATAAAAATCTTTGGTGTCATTTACTTAACTGCTTTTATTATTTACTTATTCCACACAAGTAGTTTATCCATATTACACGATCATATAGCATGCACACTTTCAGAAATTAAGTCTCGTATACTTTTCATAAGCTAGTAAACACAGAAAAACTATCAATTCATACAAAGCATGATCGAGTCACTTAAAAGACTTTTAATCCTTTTAATTAATTTATCCTTTATTAATTAAAAACCCTTTTTATTAGTAAAACTTTTGTTTATCTAATAAATCTTCTTTCATTAATAGAAACTTAATAATTAACACTATATTATTTAATTAAAACTTCCTTATATGCTTGTGTGTGTGTGTGTGTGTAATTCCACTTTGTAAAATGTATATGCTTGTATCATATTGTTTCATTATTCATTTTTACTCTTTTCAATACTTTAAAGGTATTCATATACTTATCTCAATGCTATAAATATATTAACAAATCATTTAACAAGATTTACTTACTTAAAATACAATCAAAGAGGTTAAAAACAAATGTTACTAAAACATTGTTTATTACAACTCCAAAACCATTTCATATATCTTTAAAACATTCTTTTAACGATATATTTACATTTAAAAGTATCATCAAAAAAGGTTAAGACGAATGTTATTGAAACATTGTCATAACAAAACCAAAACCATTTCATACTTATATCACCTTTAAAAACATTCTTTTAAAGATCAACGTTCATACTTAATTAAGCTCGATAGTCGACCAATCGATTATCTAGTTAGGACAATTACTTAAATGTCCATATTTGTAACTCGTTTCCAATATTTCAACTCAACTATTCCTCATTTGAGAGTGAAATAGGTAAGTTAGAACACTGGTTGCATTAAAACCTTGCCTAGACACTTCACTTTTGAATCTCACAAATAGATAGGTTTACTCATCGGCTTTTAGTGTTAAGTGTAGTATTATCACTTAAACAAGTAAACAACAGGATTAATAAGTTTCCCACATTTTAACTTAACTGTTCCTTGTTCAAGTGGGAAGCCCTGTAGCTTAAAGCTCTATTGCTCATGTCCCTACTCGACCTCAATCTTAACTCTCAAAAATAAAGAAGTTTACCTCATCGGCTTTTAGTGTTAAGCCTAGTCAATTACATTTTTTTCAAACTTTTTAAAATAATTGTAAAAAGTTTTTAAATATCTATGTAAAATATTACGTAAAAATAACCAATTGGAAATAAATAGAAAAACCAAAATAAACGTGTTTCATTTTAAAAGCCGCTTACTTTTAAAAACTTATAATTAATTATTTAAAATATATTTAAACATGAAACCAATTTTAAAACATTCCAATATAAGTTAGTAAACAATCCTAAAAAGATTAGATGAAAATACTTTATATAAATATCATTTTTACATAATTTATAGTTTCAAATAGCGAACATAGTATTTCGAGAAATGTTGTCTAAAGTTCTATTACATGTTTTTAGCATGATTTAATACAACTTTGCGTCTAATTTTCGAAACTTTAACTAATGTTTTTTAATCCACTCTTTTTATAGTAGTTATTATACTTGGTTCCTAAAAAAATGAAGAAAAATCTCAAAGTATTTCTTTTAATTATTTTTTAGAAATTTCCAAAAATAATGTATTTTTTCGAAGTGCTCGTATAACGACTCTTTCGCTGTAACTTTTGCCACTTCATTCAACTAGTTATCAAGTGATTTAAGCTTCAAATTTTTTTAAAATAATAATAATAATATATTTACTTGTTAAAATGGTAAAGAAACCCGTAAGGAAGTCTCTACAAAAATAAACATTATTTTCCAACAATAAGGAATTTTAAAATTGTCGATCTAGCGACCTTTTTGCTTCAATTTTTTACAACTTTGTTCTAGTATTTCCAAAACTTTCCTAAACATTCCTTTCTTTCAAGAAAATACTAGAGGTATAGTGAGCAACAAATTATATTATACGAAGATAAGTTCATAAATTACTAAATTACACAAGTTAAAGTTAAGGGATTCTAAGTGCATTTATAACAACTATCGCTATTCGGATAATTCCATATTCAACACCATTCAATCAAAAGTAAATCAAGGCCTTCGAAGGCACAAAAACCACATAATTAATATTCTATTCAAAGCATGAAATAAGGGTTTATAACTTTACTTAGTTAGGGTTTACTATCATAGTTTTTAGTAAGTAAATTAATAAGTTTTTAACAAGCAAATTGTCAAGTTATTGTTTTTCATTTAAGGTGTAAATAACTCACATTATTCAAAAAAAACACTACCATGTTCCTACCAACATTCAAGTAAGTATCAATACGCTTCCTACTTCATCCAAAGCTTATGTCCATGGCCCCCTTCCTCTTGTTGCTCTTGACCTTCCCTTCCCTCTCTCTTCTAACTCACAGCTATGAGTATTACTCCCACTTTGCTCCATCATATTCCCTTTGTTAGATTCAAAATCATGTTCTAATGATGATATAAGAACTTTGAGAAATTTTTGGAGGAGAAAGAAGTTGGTTGATATGATTTATAGATAGATAGAGAAGAGGAAGAAGAAGATGAAGGCATTGATTTTTGAGTTTGTGAATTGGTGAGAAATGAAGCGAGCCTTAGGCGCTCATTTATAGGCTTGAGAATGAGTGGCTAAAGACCAAGAATGCTCTTCCTTAGTCATGGAGAAAAAGGACTCCAACATGACAAAATCATGCCTTAGTACATGCTAACCATATTCTTACACATACTTTACCTTCCTTAAATAACTCATTGATTTAAGGGTCATTTTGTTCCCTTAATTACATCCTTTTAACTTAATTAATTAGGAACTATGGTCATTTAATAATTGTTAATGTTTTCAAAATTTCGGGACATTACATTCTCCCCTCTTTGAATATTTCGTCCTTGAAATTCCGACACGAGCAACCAAAGAAGCAACCATATCTTGATACTTAATAGTATTACAATCACTAGTAAACATAGCTTATACTTTTGTCTACGTTCAAAACCATCTCATCATTCAAGAATGATAAATAAACTACTAAACATACCTTTTGCTCAACTATCTCAAGTTATTACTTAGTCAATTATTCATACTACCTCAAATAATTCAAAGAGTCCTTTCCCAAACCATCCATAAGCCAACAAACATAGTATTCAATTATAAAAAATCATGTTTGATGCACATATGTCATTCGTATGCCATATCAAATTCGATCACTTGCTCGATCACATAGATTCTACTTCCAAACTAGTATATCTCACTTGACTTCTCTGGTGCATACTCCGATCTGGTTCTTTGACAATACATTTCTGCTCTTCTTACATAACCATATACTATGATAGAAAACTTCAAAATTATATCAAACATCCATATCAAGTTTTCTCCGTCAATAATCTAGTAAAAAGAATTCGAACTCGGACCGATGTAAATCATGTCGAAATCATGTACTCAAATCCTAGATTGAGAGCAATTATCCAAATAAAAATGATCTATGTACAACTTATGTGCTTTATTCCATTGGTTTCTTAAATACACCAATTACTTTTTTTAATTCATGTTTAAATTTTTTCTCTAAAATCATTTATGCAACATTTCTTAAAACATTACTTAAGTTTATAAACATTTTATGAAGACTTATTTTACGTATAAAACATTTTATTAAAAATAAATCTTATTTGAAAACATTTCAAGACTTAAGTTCATTACTCGTATAATACTTTACTATATCCTACAAGTACATACAAGACATTCTTTTACATTTTTACTTCCTAAAATTTCGACAAAGGCCCAAAATAAATTTAGATCTTATAATCAAGTCAACCTTCTAGACTTCTTTATGAATTGGGTTAGGTAAGTAGCTATTTAGAGTAGGACTCTGGTATCCAAACTCAAGAGTGGAGTCTACTTTCCTTAAAAAACACCCCTAAAGTAAAGATGTTTATTAGGTGGCCCAATAACATCGAATGTTCTATTTAACTAGGTTGCTTAACAAATTTTAAATTTATTTTAACTTGTTATCTTTTTAAATTAAGAGTTATAAAATTTCAATGTTTATAATTTGTTTGCAAAAATACTTAGCTTTAATTTCTATATTAATTCGGAAGTTTTCGATTGCCCAAAATTACCAAAAATTCTGTTTTATTTCAATAATTGAAAACCAACAGCAACATATCATAATAAAATGCACAACTAACAACTTTAATGCATAGGATACATGCGTCCATGATATAACTTAACAGAAAACTTAAGAATTAAACACCGGGTTTAATTCCGAACCATTTGAAATAATAATATACTTATATCTTTACGGATATCAAATCATACTTTTTGAGATCAAACCAAAATCATTTTTAAAACCAATTCACAAAATATTTTCTTTAAAATCCATAGAAAATATTCATATGAATGGAGTAACAACAAAATGATACAAGGAACTGGGTCCTTCCAAGAAGTATCATATATCCCTTTTTACTAAGAAGGTAATACTCAAGAGAAGCGCCTACCAACTAAACACATCTCTTGCCCATTTTTAGTCACTTTCTAGCCACTTGAACTAGCTAACATAGAAAAATACTTTGTTTCTCGAATCAACTTGTTTATTCATTCGAACAAATTTAAACAAAATTCTTTTAAAACATTTGTCTTTCAAAATAGCTTTAAATAATACTATTATTATTTTCCCCAAACCTTAAAAACTATAATAAACTACTTTTATTAATGTTAACCTTTAACTTAATATTTTCGTCCCTTATGCACACAGGAATATCTTTCAGTTTCGGAACGAACTTGTAGTCACTGAAATTGATCTTCGAAAAGTGACATTGTAATTCGACAATCAGAGGACTTGAAAGCAATTGGTTATTCTTTTTTAATAACAGGCTGTTCAACTGGCTTCATGGTAGGCGCTTTAGCAGATTCGCATCGAGAGGAATCAGAAATAGTGGATTTCAGAAGACGATGAGACTATTGAGAAGTATGAGATGACCCTGGCTGCTTGGTAGAGAAGGAAGCACAAGAAAGCCATTACGAAGGACATCATCATGATGACTAGACTGTTTTTCTGAACCTCTAGATGGCAAGACATAGATCAAGATTGATGCCTAGACGACGAATCGTGTAGCCTGTAGTCTTTCTCTCTACCTCTATGGTCATGGCTTGAACGTCAGTTAGAATCATAATCGTGATTGGGCTTGTGAGGTTGTGTAGTTGGTTTATGCCTTGACTGATAACTCATCTGATCCTGAAATCCGCATACAATCCACCCATGGAACTAACAAATTAAATGAACACAAATCAGCTTTGACAAGACAAAAGCATGACATAAGCTATAAAGAGTGTGGTGTATGCGCATGTGCGTAGAAGAATCCTAGGCCCCCTCGATAGACCATGGGTTTGAATTTTGCTAATAGGGTTAATCTCCTCTGCTTTACTAGAAGGAACGTCCTTTTGGAAATGACAGGGGGACCTAACATCCCCAATACTCATTCTGGTGAGGCCAAAGCATTTGATTACATCTGGGATTGGCCCAAGACCAGCAAAAGGATCATTCGAAACATGTATGGGAGTTTCAAATGCAGTGTGTGACTGGTAGAGGTGGGATCAGAGTCTTTCTTTTCCTGGTTTTAATCTTTAGGCCTCTTGTTCGGAGAGTTTATTGATCTTCGTCATCTTCATCATTAGATGGATCATGTCCTATGTTAGTATCTGTATAGCTTGCTCCTTCTCCTTCATCGCCACCTCTGATTTCACCTTCTTCGATGTGCTCTTGCATATTGCTAGTCTCCACTACTGGACTTTGGACTGGGGGCACTGAAGAGTGGTCTTCGTTATTTTCAGACGAGGAATTATCCTCATTGCTATCAGAAGCTTCCGAAACAGCACTAACACTATGATCAAATTTCAATAAGTTATAAGACCACTTATTCTCATCGTTGAGTAATGTCTTGGCCTCTCTCTCTCTCTTCCTCTGTGATTTCATGGAGTTTTCTGAGTCTCTACTGAAGATGCATTGGTAGACCTACATGTTATATCTACAAATAACAAAGAAAGAAAGAGATGATCAATGATAGCAGAAACTCTAAACCTGAGATTGTATGCAAAAAACAAAACAAAACTTACAGAGAGGTAACCATCGCTGTGCAGATCCAAGAGGACAGCAAATGAAAAAGAATTCTTCCTTAAAATAGCTTAATTTATTCCAAGTACCAACTATAATTCCACAACCCTTGGATGGCTTTAAGAAGATGAGCGAAGGATTTCCCTTACGACTCTTAAAACTGAACAAATGTTGGAACTCTTGATTACTAAGGACCTGGTCAAATGGCGAGCAAATATAATAAACAGGCTATGGAGGAATTCATAGGTGTTCAGATGAAGCTGGGTTGGAGCCAGTCTCATAAAATTTAGAACTCGATGGATATACCGATTAAATGGCGGAATGCCTCTTACCAAACACATGTAGCTATTACATGTTGTATACCCATCTGGCGGATGGTGTACTCGCTGGTAGTATATTGGGACTAATACATCCTCAAAAGAAATGTCATGCTTATCGCGAATTCTCTTAAGAGAACCTTCGTCAATCTTTGATGTGATAGAATCTGCTAGATCATCTAATATAACTGCATCATCAAGAGTGTCGGGGAAAGGTTCAATTTATAGGCCTTCTACAAGTTCTGCTGGAACTTCCGGGATAGGTTGTTCCACTTATGGATTTTGAGGTCCAGGCACAGGTTGTGCCAAAGTTTGTTGGCCAGACAAAACAAGAGTCGAGCTCGAGTCATTATCTGATTAGGCATATTTTGACATTTCTGGACCATCAGCTTAAGCAGGGAGACGCTTATAATGTCTATGAGCCATAACTATCAAAACCCAACATATAATTGATATTTGATTGATTAAAATTTATATCCTATGCTAAAGTGAAAGTCCAGTGTAGTGTTATTATTTTCGATATCATACAACAGTTCATCAAAAAGTTTGGAGTTCATCCGAAGTGACCGTAATCGCGGACCATCCCGATGGGCCTTCATGTCACCGACTACGCCTTTAGAATGCATAAAAATTCAGGAGATAACGTCCGGTGAAATATGAACATTGATTAACAATGAAACCCTAAAAAGAGAGCTTGAAGGCCAAAAATCCCCAAGGGTTGGATCGATACCGATCCATACCCTTGGTGGGTTTTTATCTCCTTTCCACTTCTTTCCTACATCCAAGGCGTGGTCATCGACATGAAATCCAACACTATCCACCTTTATTTTTTACCACTACCTGTAATTATCAAGGTTCAAGAAGGTAACTGAAAGTCTCGGTCGAATGCAATTGGATTGGGTAAGAACCTATGGGTTCGCTTTGTAGCGAGCTTGAAGGCGGTGATGGTTGCGTGAATGATAGAGGGTGGTGGCATTAGATCTAATGTCAGCGACGGTAGTGTAAAGTCTCGGTAGCAAGAGCTCTAATGGTAGAGCAAAGGTTAGATTCGAATAACAAAATAAAGTATGGAGAAGAATAGAGGTGGCTCAAATATATAGGTCACGATCTAGGAAAACAGGCAAACAAATTGCCTCATTCTAAGGCCATGGATCGATATAGATCGATGAAAATTTAAAATAAAAAATAAAAATAAAATATATATACATATGTGCATATATATATATATGTGTGTGTGTGTGTGTAACAACCCGCTTTTTTAACTATTTTTAATTATTAAATTCAAGGTGATTATCAAATAAAAACGGTTATTAATGTAATTTGTTAAATAATTTAATATTGAAAATTATTTGAATAATTAAATTTTGAATTTAATATAATAATAAAATGATGTCGTAAGTTGATTTAAATTTTATATAAATAACAATTAAGATTGTTAATATTTAAAATCGGATTTAAACATGAATAATTAAAATTAAAAATTTAATATTGTAATTAATGAGTAAAAATAGCCATTTTGGCAACTATCTCGGATTTCGACGAAACCATTTTCATTGGATCCGTAATTGGAACTATTATTGGATTTCAAGTTTCGTAGCGATCGGACTTGTCGTTTGGCCGTATGAGCTTGAAACGCGTAGAAATCAATTTAAGAAATTCGATAAAATAAATTGACTTTGAAAAGCTATCTTCCACATACGATCAAATTAGGCTTCAAAACTAGTTCCATTGCGTTCGGAATGGGAGTAAAACATTGTAAACGCCTGACGGCACGTCTCGATTGGAGTTCGGACGATTATGGACCTAACTATATAAATACGCATGCAAATCGAGATAGATTTATTATTATTTTAAGTTTTGAAACCCTGGCCGTCACTTTCTTTTAATGGCTGAAAATTCACCAACTTCCCCCTCAATATCTCTCAATCAGTTCAATGAAATCAAAAAATTCCAAAAGCAAATGTGTAGATCTAGACGAGCTCTTTAAATCCATATGGTTGATCTATGCTATTACGCCACGGATTCGCCAGAATCTGGTTTGGAAGCTTGGACGTATTTTCTCAGATTTTTTGCAAACGACGGTGAATGACGCGATGAAACTTGGCGCATAGGTGGCTCTCAAGGTGGCGCACACACTGGTAGTCGCGGATCGAACTCCGGTCTCTCCTTTCGCATGCATATGAAAGCAAGAGTGGTGCATGATGAGTTGGCTACATACGTTACTTTGAGGAAGAAGGTTACGTTTTTTATTTTTATTAATTAATTATTAAAAATTTTAAGTATTTGATCATTCTAATGTATATGACTTTTGCACATGAGCTCGGATTCAAGCGCGGTTTTTCTCCGTTGTGATCATTTCAGAATTCCGGACAACATGGGACTAGTTTGGTCGAGTTCCGAGGCTGTTCAAATTTGGGCCTTTATTTGGATTTTAAATCGTCGATAAATCAAAGGTGAGTATTTATACGCTCACATTTGACTAAAATAAATTTTTGTTAGTTAAATTTATATTCTGAAGTGATATGAAATTTATTGGCTGTTGTTTGGTAGGTTTAATTATCATTTATATTGATATATGAATTTATTGATAGAATTTAAATTAACCGTTAAAAAAAGTTTAAATCTTATTGGCAATATTATACTCGATATTGATAATTATAAAATTGTTGTGAATTATATTGACTGTATGGATGATTGGTTGTGATGGATGCTATTAGTTGTCAATTTGGATGTTTGTTTAATTTGATACTTCATGTTATCATCCTGCATATAACTTATAGTATATAAAACTGTAAATTAAATTATTTCGAACAAATTAAGAAATAGGTTGAAATGATATATACCTATGACATCTATTTGGATTGAAATTATATATATCCATCCTTGAAATTAAATTGAAATAATTACCACTTGGCCATAGGTTAGAAAATTATATACGGACACTGGGTTGGTTTAATTAAATAACTTTTAAAAGTTGTTTTGAAATTATTCAAATGAATTAATTTTTAAGAATATAATCCAATTTATTGAAGTTGAATTATTTTGAATTGAAGCTTGAAATGTTGGAATTTAAACTTGGTAAACGAAATTGTTTAACTAATCGAAGTTTAGATTTTTTTTCAAGTTAAAAATTGAAATACGATGTAAATTTTCGAAAATTGATTTGTTTTAAAGGATTGTCTTTTACTCGAACTTTGAATATTACTAAGGAAAGAGTGATATGGAATGATATTTCAAATTTGAGCTTGGAGCTGAATTATATTGGAAATTTGTTTTTTTAGGAAATTGGATATTGAGAGCGAATTTGATTTAAGGGTTGAAATCAAAATATATAAAATAGAATTTGAAATTTGGAATTGGAAATTAATTTGAAACTGAAATTTAAATTAATTAGAATTGGAAATTGATTTGAAATTGAAAGTTTAAATTAATTTGGAATTGGAAATTAATTTGAAGTTGGGATTAAATTAATTTGGAAATGGGAATTGAAAGTGAAAGGAATTTGTAAATTCAAATGAAATTTATTTGGAATTAAAATTTATTCGAGTTGGAATCAGAATTAAATCGAAATGGAATTTGAAATTTATTTGGGTAGGAAATTGGGAAGTTGACCGGTTTGACTTTGGAGTTATTTTTTTAAATTAATATTTTAGTATAAATGATTTAAAATATTTTGTGACGATCAGGATTTTGGCAATAATACTTTAATAAGCATCTAATCAAATTAAATAAAACACAAACTTATCATTTTAAAAATGAATAGGACTTTTGGACATTTACCATTTATTTATATGTATATGTATTGTGAAGGAAACTATGATTTGAAATTTTCAAGATAAAATCTCTCAAATTATTTAGAATAAAAGCTATTTTATTCACATTAAATTACGTTAATGCTCTACCTTATTTACATTTAATCTAAATACATAGATATATGGATGCAATCTAGTTAATGATGTTTAAAATGAAATTTGTCTTATCAATATTAAATACAAGTATAGAAAAAAATATGAATATAAATAAAGTGTTTGATGGTTTAAGCTTTAAAATAGAAATAGAAATTAAAACAAGGATTTATGTTAGGAATAGAACTCGGATTTGAAATTCAAAGAAAATATCTTAGAAATAATTTAGATGTGAAACTCTACATTTTAAATAATGGTGTATATATATACTTAGTTACTGATTTATTATGATCTTAAGTTAAAATTTAAACAAGAATAAATAGAAAGGTTTTAATAAATTTCTTTAGAATTTTACATGAATAAATATAATTAAGTAAATATATAAACATAAAAGGGTTGTTTGCATACATATGTAGTAGGTGGATATATATGTAAGAATATATATACATATAAACACTTTGGGAAAAACATAGTATCAAATGCATACAATAAATCAGCCTTTATAAAAAAAGACAAACTATTTACATATAAAATATCCATGTACATAAAATAAATATCAACAAATAATAATTAGATGTAAACATATAGGGCTTATGCATTTAATGCTAGCATAACTTTGGTCATTTCGAATTGCAAGAAAAATCATTTCAGCCTCCATACAAAAATATCTAATCTAAAAAAAAATTATAATAAAGCTTGTACTAGTTATGGCCTCCCCTATTCAAAGCCGTTTTTATATAAACATCCTCTCGTTATTTTTCGTTCTCAACTTTGCAAACCTGAGAAAAGAAAATAAACATCATTAAACTTCAACATCATTCAACAACAATCAGGCAAGAAGATTTAAAGGAAATCAAGTCGTGGCTTCCAGAATTTATTCTCTGTTCCCAAACTTTTTTTTAGGTGAGTAAGCTAGTGTTTTTAAGAAACTTAATCTGGTTTAAATCTTGATGTATGAGATAATCCTTGAAGTTATGGATGTAAATCATGTTGCATGTCTGTATATAGGAAGGTTTAGTGTATGCAGGTTAGTATAAATGTTTATACTTCGCTGTTTAAAGTTTACAGGTCTTAATAATTTAAGAAAATCAAATACTCATCTCCTAATCCTTTCCAGGATTTGATGTTTAAACAAAATTTGTTTGAATCAACCGGATCTTAACCTTAAATATTTCCAAGTGTTATTGGTTTAAAATTTTATGGGAAGTTTGAAAATACAGTAGATTTTCTTTAAATATGTAAAATCCAAACATTTTAATTTGTTGATTTGAATTCACAATTTGAATCGTCACTCAAAAACTTGATTTTTAAGATGAAGATCATGAATTTTAGGTTTGTAAATTGGATGGTATTGCATGTTGATCGAAATTGGGTCTAGTGGAAAATTCTGGCGATCGTGATACTTTCTACGGTCGGAATTGTGCTTGAAGGTGGAGGAGGATCTGGAGACCTCGGTAAAAATGTCTGACGAATTTATCAATCGTCGTAGAGGCCAGACTTTGATGATATAGGGTTTAAGCCTGTGTTTGTGTATGGGTCGAATTCTTAGTGTTGCGTCGTCCACAGTTGACCGAATCAGTTCGCACCGGTGGCGATCGAAGCCTGGAATTCAGGCGATGCTTTGACCAGGAGCACATGTCCTCTGATGATTGGAGGAGGAAGTACGGGGCATTTCGTGAGAGTTGTTTTGTTCCAGTTTCGAGTCAGATGGCTTGATTTCAATTTCGTTGTTGTTTGGGAATGCTGGGTGTTCTAGTGGTGTGCGTGGGTGAAGGCAGACTGGTCAATGGCCAGAACTTCGATCGTAGATGGCCGAGATCGCAGTGCACGTGCACATGATACTAATACCTCGATTGGAGTTTGAATTGAGGAAGGAGAAGATACTTGGGGAATTTGGGATGGAGCTCGATATCGTTCACGAGGCAGTCGTGTGATTTATCATTGGTTTGGGTTTCTTTGACCCGAAGCTAAATAATGAATTTGAATAAGCTTCAAACCAGGATGCTATCAAGTTTTCAATTAATATAAGGTATTCGCCAAGAATTTTTCCAAGGATATTTAACCTGGGTATAAAATTAAACATGAACCAAAGTTTAAAAGCATGAGCAATTTGAGTTAGCAAATTTACAGGTATAAGTCGGTTAGCAAGTTTTATAATAAACCTTTAAACAAGTTTTCTTTTATAAAAATAATAAGTGAGTTAAGTTCTCAAACAAATCTCAATATAAGTTGAAAAGTCAAAAATATTTTTTTAGAATTTAAATTTGTTTGTTTTAATAAAATTCTATAATAGGTTAATTATCTAATTTTATTCAAAGGTGTTTTCAAATGAAAACTTAGTGATGATAATTAAGTAAGATAATGACTTATCTTAAGATAGTATAGATCTTGATTAATGAATGGATGATTAATCAATATGATTAGTTAATGATAGTTAATTAATGAATAATTTGAGGATCATTTATTAATGTAATTAATAAGAGTAATTAAAGGTTAATTAATGGAATTGGTTAAGAATTAATCGATGTAATTAATTAAAGGAAAATTGCTTAATATAATTAAAGGTTAATTAATCAAGGATGGTTAATCAAGATAGGAAATTTATGGGAGATTAAATAATTAATTTGTAATAAATTAATGATAAGTAAGAAAGATTTGAGATAAGCTAGGTGTTTTAAGTTAATAACTAATTTAATTGGAGCTTAATTAAATTAATTAAGGATAATTAATCAAGGGTGATTAATTAAGATGGATAATTTGAGAATAATTAATTGATTTGTAATTAATTAATGGTTAAGTAAGCAGAATTTATAATGATGGAAGTAATTAATTTAATTTATTTTGAATTAATTAGAGATAGTATGATTAATCTTTGCTTATGGATGGCTGAATATTATGGAATGCTTTGGATTATTGTTATTCTTGGTATGTGATAGTGATGCTACGTGATATGGTGTTGGATATGGATTATCTATCTGGAATGGAGTCGGGCATCGTGAATCTGATACTATGAGTATAAATAGAATTGTTTAAAGCTTAAATAACTAAGTTTTAAGATGATATTGTATTCGAAGAGACCGGGGTCGGGTATCGGTAATACCCGAAATCACTTCGATTTGTAATCTTCATGATTCTATATAGATTTGTAATCGGTAATACTCGGGTTTCTTTAAAATCTGAACTTAGAATTTCAAATTATATGGATTTACTCACGCTGGTTTCCAGCCTGACCCGGATGTTGCTTTGATGTAATACTCGGGTCAGACCGAGTATTACAGATTTCAGGTAAGGACGTTCTGGAGCTCAGGAGGCGAGCTGGATGGCAAGAACGCATTGAGTATTTCCGCTGTATTATATTATTGTATATTTGAGACATGATGATTGTGTATATCCAGTGTCTGTATATATGTATGATTCTGATGTACTATAAATGAAATCGACAGAATAGTATTCTTTTGTAAACTGTTATTATTTATTATTATATTTTATCTGCTGCGAATGTGAGATGTTGATGTTTCTGATCTTCTTCTTCTCGTATCTCTTTCTTCTTTTTCATAACTATCTAGAATTTTCGGGTTCGAAAAATCTGGGTCGTTACAGTTGGTATCAGAGCTAAAAGGTTAAGCGGGAACCTTGGCTCTGGTGGGAGTTACTCCTTAATTAGAGTCCGTAGTACTCTAGGATGAGTTGAGTATATATATGAGCGCGTACTTGTTATTTTCTTATATAAAGATTTTAAATGATTTTATATAAGAATATCTTTTGATATATAAGGCAATATTTCTTTCTAATAAATATAAGGTAATGGGATGCTAAATTATTGAAATTAAATAAGAATTTAAGCGGTAAATATATGCATCCGAGTAGGAATTGAATAGAATGTACCATTCATATAAGGAACATTAGAATCAAATTAGGTTTCAAATTGTTAAAGGGAATGATAAATAATATTATTCAAAATAGTTCTGAAAGTAACCTTATTTTGAAATAAGAAGTTGTTTGAAACTTTGTTTGAAATAAAAAAAGACAAAAAAAAAACCAAAGATGTTAAAACATAAGGTATAACTTAGTAACCAAATTAATATTAGAGTAAAAGTTGAATTCTTCTAATAAAGCCTAATTTGTAGGTTAGGAAGCCCCTCTAGAATTCAGTCTTTGAGGGAGATGACTAAGAGTGAAGAATGGAAGGGTAGGCGCAGAGAGCAAAAAGCAGCTGCATGTAGGGATCGAGAAGAAGAAATTCAAGAGTATGAGAAACAGGTTAAGGAAAGGGTAGAATCAGGATCTTATGATAATGTCACCTGTTACAGATGTTTCAATAAGGGTCACTACGCAGCCAAGTGCAGTAAAACAAGGGAGAAATTGAAGGGTACATTCCATCGGTTTCGCTCTGAGATATTGTGCTTTAAGTGTCATAAGAAAGGACTTTCCTAAATCATTGCCCTGAAGTGAGGAAGGCGAAGCGTAAACCAGTTGAACCGGTCAATGAGTCGACTATTTGTTATCATTGTAAGAAGGCGGGACACATTGCTAGGAATTGTTCCAAGAGGCAGAAGAGGAGTAAGGCTGTGGAACGTACTGTTGGAGGCGTGAAGGTTATCCAGATTGATGATAGGGTAGAAACATTTTGTGGCAAATTTTATAAGTGGGAACACCCTGTTGAGAAGTGTATGTTCGGGCTTTGCCCTTTGGAAGAAAGTCCATATGAAGGATTCTTGTAGGAGTTTTAGGGCTCTGTTCTTTTCAAACCTCTAGGTGTTAGAAAGGCATCTAGATATATGACTTCTCTAAGACTCTTATTTTATATAAATGTATGTAATGTATGAACTACTAGCATGTAGTCAATTAACGTATAAAATATTTTGTGGTAGTACAATCTAATATAAATTTTCTTTATCTATTGAGAATTGGACTGAGAATTAAATTGTTTAAAGATTTGGATTAATGATTTAAAAATAAAGGTTAATTTGATTTAAAGGGTTAAATCAACATTTAAAAATTTAACTCGAATTTATATAATACGGGATGGTTTCAGTTTGAAATTTGAATTGAATTTAGTCTGAATTGATTAGAATTGAAGATGGATAAGTCCAAAATTCAAATAGAAAATTTGAGTTGGATTAATTTGAAATAAAATCGGAGATTGAATGAGTTCAAGTTCAAATGGGAATTGGGACTAATTCTTATAGAAATTGAAATAATTTGAAATAAATCTAATTTAATTTGAATAATTTGGGAATTGTAATTAAAGTGAATATGTTTAAAACTTAACTAGAATCTGATTTGAAAATTTGAAAGAAATTGAGAACTAATTCATCTTGGATTGGGGATAAATCAATTTCGATGGAAATTGAAGTTATTTAAATTGAATGGATAGGGAAGTGAACAGTTTTGACTCTGGACTATTTTCAATATGAATTGTTTCAATGTATAAACTTATTTTTCCAAGCTATTTAATAAATACAGCCTTTCTTTTTAAAGCCAAATTATTTTATATTTACTTTACAATTATTTTTGGAATTATTAACCATTTTTCAACTGTTTTATAAACTAATTATTATTTTTCAACTATTTCACATATTAATTACTTTTTTACAACTATTTTGTAATTATCTAAAATTTCTGAGACTATTTAACTATTTTCCAACTATTTTACAATTAGTTAACTATTTTACAGCCATTTTGCAAAATAATAATTATTTTTCAATTACTTGCCTATTTCTAAAATTTTCAAGCAATTTTCTAAAAATAAACTGGTCGGAGTTCAAACTGTTATTGATTAAATCCCAACTGAGATAAGAATTGAAGATATAATCCAAGTGAGAATTAAGGCAAATGTGATTAAATGAATAAAGTTCAATGTGAGGATGAATTGAAAGGAAATTGATTTGGCTAATAATCAATGAAATAAATACGTAGGATGTACGTATATTATTCTATTCGCATAATGATTTGATCCAGATTCGAGCATAGAATTTCGAGATAGTTTATCGATCCGAGTTGGGATTTTTCACTCGATTTTCGACGGCGAACCTGGATATGGATTCTTGATTGGTTCTGGATATTCTCTATCGTAGTTATGGCTATGCAAGGAGAATGACGGTTTATGATCAAGAAGCCAGATCTGAGTCCGTACTAGGAAATCGTGTGGACGATACTAGTTTGGAAGTGAAATTGTGTGATCGAGTGAGCGATCAGATTGGTATAACATACGGATGATAAGTGTACATCGTACAGTTTCGAATGAAATTGGTATTGGAAAGAGTAATCAAATTTGAATATTTTATTTTGAATAAACAAAGTTGTATATCTTTATTATATAAGATAAATCTTCCCTTGATTGAATCTATTGCCAGAAGAAAAGGATTTTGAAAGTGTTTGAAGTATAAAAAGAGTTTTATACAAGTTTGTAATGGTCCAAAGTTTTAAAATTTATATATATCTGAATATATATATATATATATATATATATATATATAAAGGATCTTATGAGGATTTTGGAAAAAGGTTTTGGGAACCTTTGGATTTGGAAAGCCTTTTGATTTTTGGGTAAAATCAATATTGAAATTTGGAAAGCCTAGTTTGAGAATTATCGATTTTGGGATAATCGATTTTGTGTAAAAGAGCTTTGTATGGGATCATACAAGGTGTATAATTTGAAAGATACTATATGTGTATAGTATAAAGTGTTTTGATGATGGCTCTGGGGAAAAAGGCGCTTCCTTGAAATGAACTTCTCAGGAGTACCACCGGGTGGTGCTGCCTTGAGCCCCAAAGGGGGTTCTAATGTTGATCCTGTGAGGAGTCCAGACAAAACTAGTTACTGAGAATTATGATTAGTGTGTACCATAGCGAACGTCATGTGTGCCGCTAAGGGCCAACAGTCTACGTTTGATTTTATATCGGTAGACTGCGACCTATGGTAACATAGCGAAAGTCGTGTGTGCTGCTGAGAACCAACAGTCTACATTTGATTTTACATCGGTAGACTGCGACCTATGTAGGAGTGGAGAAGCTTCATTTTTGATAGCGAAAATCGAAGGGCGCTGATGCCTACAGTTACATGGACTTTTGCTGTAATGGCAACGTAACCCTGGAATGTAACTACGATCTGTTGTGGGTTCCATGGCGTAATCGAGGGGCGCAGAGTGCCTACAGTTACATGGACTTTTGTTGCGATGGCAACGTAACCCAGGATGTAACTGCGGCCATGGATGGGGTGATGATTTCCAGAGCATTATCACCAAAGATATTTCCTCTATTTTCAAAATCTGTTTTCTATATTTTCAATAAAATTATTTTCCAAGTATTTTTACTAGATGTTGAAAATGGGTTTACCAAGTAGTTATAGATTTACTGTCCTACGCCTGATCAACGTATGACTGAATTTCTGTGAGAACAAGGATAGACTGGTTGAGACATCGAGTATAAAAGTATTGTTGGGTGCGTTCCCACCTACTGTCGAACCAACCCACTTCCCATGTCCCTGCCGAACCAATACACTCTCCACCCACTGCCGAACCAACCCACTTCCCATGTCCCTGCCGAACCAATCCACTCTCCACCTACTGCCGAACCAACCCACTTCCCATGCCTGCCGAACCAACCCACTTCCCATGCTTGCCGAACCAACCCACTTCCCATGTCCCTGCCGAACCAATACACTCTCCACCTACTACCGGACCAAAGGCCACTCCTACCTTCCCCGGACCAAGGCATCACCGAACCAACATTGCCAGGCCAGATTACATCAGCCCAGGCCCACCAGCAGCTATATATATCCAAGACCCCTACCCCCAGCCTCACTCTATAAATAGATGGGTAGGGGTACAACAATGGTAGACAAGTTTGAGAGCTCAAGCACGGATAGAACTTTCAAACAACTTTCATATACTTGTAATCAAAGCTTTGTACTTGTAATCTGAAGAGTGAAGGAGAATAACATATAAAGTGGACGTAGGCACATTCTGGCCGAACCACTATAAACCTGTGTGTCTTTTACAGTTTAGTCCCTGCTTTTTACATATTTGCATGCATCATCCAAATCACTAAGAACAACTTAAAATCGACTAAATCATACGACTTGGAGGTGTTTGCCCATTTTTTGTGCAAACAAGTATTTTTATAAAAACTATTCTAGTAATATTATATAAATTTTTAAAGTAGTTTAAAAGTGATCAAAGAAAATTTATCTGATTTTAAGCATTTTAATAATTCTGGCTTCGTTCCTTTTCGAGAACGAAAAGATTCAATGGGGGAAGGAATGTGACGACCGGGATTTTGGCAATAATACTTTAATAAGCATCTAATCTAATTAAATAAAATACAAACTTATCATTTTAATCACATGAATCCTATGGTCATCTCTGCCTGGTTCGGCCCAGCCGAAGTTTTTCGAATTCTGGTAGATACTGGAAGCTCCGTAAACATTCTATTCAAGCATGCTTTCGACAAAATGATGCTGTCAATGAAGGATGTGTCTCCCTGCAACAAACCACTACACGGTTTCACTGGAGATGCGAAGATGCCCCTCGGGCAATTGGACCTCTTTGTTGAAATAAGAAGTCATCCCCGCTCCGTTGTGCGGAAACAAACATTTGTGCTAATAGATAACCACTCGGCCTACAATGCATTTTTAGGAAGGCCAGCCTTGTCTGACTTCCAGATTGTCCTGTCCCCTTGGTGCCTGAAGATGAAATTTCCAACAGATAATGGGATAGGGGAAGTAGAAGGAAATCAAGACGCCGCTCGAGATTGCTATGTAACTGAACTTCGCAATAACCGCAGGAAGGATAAAGGGAAGGATGCAGAGACTACTCTCTACAAGAAAAACTTGGAAGCATAGCAACTAAAGAAATCCCCTCCTCTTCGATATACCAGTGATCCTTTCAATGAATTAGACCCCAGGGACAAAGAGGAGGAGGCCACCGCCGAGCCTGCAGAGGCTATGGAATTTGTATCTGTAGACAAACACGATCCAAGTAGACTGCTGGGAATCGGGTCTCAGTTAAGAGCAGAATTGAAAGATCAACTCGTCGATTTTCTTCACCACAACTTGGATGTATTTGCATGGACGCACGCTGACATGACTGGAATCTCCCCAGACGTAGCATGCCGCGTACTGAACATCGATCCCACCAAGGTGCCAGTAAAGCAGAAAAAGAGGAGTATGGGGGCAGAACGATCAGCAGCCCTCGAGGAAGAAGTAAGGAACCTACTTGCCAATAACTTCATACGAGAAGCCATCTACCCAGAATGAATCGCCAACCCGGTACTGGTAAAGAAGGCTAATGGGAAGTGGCGAACATGCATTGACTTCTCCAACTTAAATGACGCTTGCCCGAAGGATTGTTTCCCGCTCCCCCGAATCGATCAACTCGTGGACAGCACAGCCGGGTACGAACTCTTATCTTTTATAGACACATACTCAGGACATAACCAGATTCCTATGCACGCCCCCGATCAAGACCACACTAGTTTCATCACTGACCAGGGATTGTACTACTATAGAGTAATGCCTTTTGGACTTAAAAACGCCGGAGCTACTTATCAGCGCCTCGTCAACAAGATGTTTGCGGAACTAATAGGACGAACTATGGAAGTTTATGTGGATGACATGCTGGTAAAATCGAGGAAAGCCAACGATCATGTAAGCCACCTGGACGAGATATTTCAAGCACTTCGTCAATATGGAATGAAGCTGAATCCTCTAAAGTGCTCCTTCGGAGTATCGTCGGGAAAGTTCTTGGGATTCATCGTCCATGCCAGGGGGATTGAAGCAAACCCCGAACAAGTCCGGGCTTTGCAAGATATCAAGATACCATCCGCTCGAATAGAGATGCAAAGCCTAAATGGGAAGGTGGCCGCCCTAAGCAGATTCATCTCTAAAGCAACCGACAAATGCATCCCTTTCTTCGAAGCTCTAAAGAAAGACAAAGGAAAATTCGAATGGACTGACGAATGCTCAACAGCCTTCCTTAACCTAATCGAACACCTCCAGAGACCACCAGTACTCTTAACTCCAAATAAAGGCGAAGAACTATACCTATACCTTGCTGTATCGTCCCATGCTCTAAGCGCCGCTTTGGTGAGAGAAGACAACCGCGCATAGCGGCCCGTATACTTTGTAAGCAAGAGATTTACGGGGGCAGAAGCCAGATACCCTAAACTTGAGAAGCTAGCAAACTGTTTGCTAATCACATCACGGAAACTGCGACACTATTTCCAATCTCATTCCATCAGAGTTTTAACCGATCAACCGCTAAGGCAGGTACTCCATCGCCCCGACACTTCTGGGCGACTACTTAAATGGTGCATTAAACTGAGTCAATATGATATCACCTACCATCCTCGCACCGCCATCAAGGGACAAGTCATGGCCGATTTCATTGCCGAATTCACTACCAACGAAGGTAAGGAGCAATCTGAAATAACAGAGGATGTCAAGTGGAATCTCTTTGTAGATGGAGCATCAAACGAACAAGGCTCGGGGGCAGGTATTGTGATAATCACCCCCAGGGGAAGGAAGCTGCACTATGCCCTAAGGTTGGAATTCGCTGCCACCAACAACGATGCAGAATATGAAGCAGTAATAGCAGGATTAGAACTTGCCTTAGAAATTGGAGTCAGTTCTTTATGTCTTCATAGTGATTCCCAACTTATCGTAAACCAAGTATTAGGAGAGTTTCAGACTCGAGGAGAATGACTCACAGCATATCTAAAGAAGACCAAACTGTTGCTCAATCAATTGGATCACTATTTAATCAAACACATTCCTCGAGAAGAGAATCGAGAGGCCGACGAACTGGCAAAGCAAGCTAGCATGAAGAACAACACCATTTTCGAAACAGTAGCCATCTCAAAACAACTAGCCCCAAGTTTCGAACAAGAGGATCTGATAGCTGCAATCGAAGAAGAAACTTGGATGACTCCTATCCTGAAATACTTACAAGATGGCACACTACCCAATGAGCGTAACGAAGTCAGGAAAATCTTGAGGAGAGCTTCCCGCTACACAATACAAGAAGGCATCCTCTATCGATGCGGCTTCTCTAACCCCTTAATAAGGTGTATTGCTGGAAGGGAAGCCAAGAAAATCTTATCCAACATCCATCAAGAGAGCTGTGGAGATCACACTGGTGGGCAGACTCTGGCAAAGAAGACACACCGATATGAAAATTACTGGCCCACTTTAAACAAAGACGCCTTAGACTTCGTCAAAAGATGCGACAGATGTCAGAAATTTGCTAAGATTCCTAGACTACCAACAAATGAGATTACTCAAATGACCAGCCCTTGGCCCTTTGCAGTATGGGGAATTGACTTGATTGGCGAACTGCCGATGGGCCAAGGCGGAGCCAAATATGCTATAGTGGCAGTCGACTATTTCACCAAATGGATGGAAGCGGAACCTCTAAATAAAATATCTTCGGCAAAAGTTATTAACTTCTTGATCAAAAATGTTCTATGCAGGTACGGGGTTCCACTCAAAATCATATCGGACAATGGACTTCAGTTTGACAGCGAGGAGTTCGCCGACTGGTGCCAAGAGCACGGAATTCACAAAAGCTTCTCATTTGTGGGTCCCCAGGCAAATGGACAAGTCGAAGCTGTCAACAAAATTCTTAAAACTCTAATCAAGAAGAAGCTTGAAAAGTCAAAAGGCGCTTGGGTGGATGAACTTCCTACGGCATTTTGGGCCTACCGCATGTCTTTCAGAACATCAACAGGGCATACTCCTTTCTCTTTGGCATATGGATCGGAGGCCATGCTCCCAGTTGAAACTGTAGTGCCATCCCACCGTAGGATCCACTACAACCCAGAAGAAAACGAAGAAATCCTCCACATGTCTTTGGATCTAATCGAAGAAAGAAGAAATGATGCAACATTCAAAGCCGCAGCTCACAAGCAAAAAGTGGCAGCACAATACAAATCCAAAGTCAAGCATCGCAGCTTACAAGAAGGAGATCTTGTCCTCAAGCGAATCTTCCCGCGCCTCGGAACCCTAGATCCAATCTGGGACGGACCATATGTAATTCATAAAGATCTCCACAACGGAGCTTATATTTTGTCAACAGTGGACGGAGAGGTGTTCCAGAGGGCATGGAACATCCAACACCTTCGTCGATACTTTTCTTAACTTGTACTGCCCATATAAATGAATTAACAAAGAGAATTAGTGGACGTAGGCATTTTCGTGCCGAACCACTTTAAAAACTTGTCTCTTTTTTAACTTATTCCTTTATATCTTGGCTACTTGCTGAGCTTTATCCTTTTCTGTTAAACAAAATCCTGTGTAGACGGCATCTCCATTCAGGGCATCACCGCACAACTTCACCTGGACAAAACCTAACAGGTATTATACGAATCTACGCCCTCGCCAATGAGACACTTTTGCTCCAGCATCCCTATGCTGCGGGTTAACTCATTGCTCGTGACGGCCCTTAAAGCCAACTGTAATGAGCTGATTATAAGCCGTCGAGAAAGCCAACCATAGCCTAGGCAGCTCATTACGGCGTTTGGCTTGCCGGCAACCGTGAACCGATTATAAGCCCCAACATAAGGTGTGGCCAGCCAGGGGCAGTTCACAGTTGACGACGGCACCCGTGCTAGCCGGCCACGGTAAATCGAATAATACCCACGATTATGGGCCATAATGGCCCGGGTAGTTACTGTGCGTGATCTCGGTTCCGATGTGTCTTAAGTACGGCTGTGGTAAAAAAGAAAACTCCCCGCGGAGGCGTAAGATGGGTGACAAATGTATCTAAGAACCACAGCTAGGGAAAGTGACTACAAAGCCCGTTTGCCACGAACTTAAGCGCGTCGAAGGCCTTCCGTGATTGGAAGTTTTACTATTTCTTATATTTCCATTTTATTTATAAAAACTTTCCTCCTATCCTCTATAACGATCACTAAAGTACATGACACAAAATAGGAGACACTCACTAATGGGAATAAGAACTCACAACTGGATGGCAGGTCACTCAGCTGCATTCCATATTCGATTAAACAAGGCATTCAAAGCTACCGTCAACAGCTAAAACTTGAAGGGCGGTACTTTCTTCTCTTAAACATAAATATGTAACTATAATTTATTCGCACATCACACTAACATTGCAAGACATGAAATTATATTTTAAGCAAGAACTTGACATCAGACACAATTGAATCACTAGCACATGCACAACTATATTTCTTATGCAACACATCAAAATAACAAAAACATTCAAATATAGCAAAATCAGTCTAAGTTAAAAGTTACATGCCAAAAATCAAGTTGTTCGTTACATAATTACAGCCTGAAAATTACATTAATGTTTTAAGACTAACATAGACAGCAATGTCAAGTAAACCGAGAAATGTCCAGAACAAGCCAAGGAACCGACTGCATCGGGGCTTCGCCTCTATCCTGTTGGCCCACCGAGGTCTACTTAACCGCAGGATCCTAACTCCCAACATGTTGACCATAGGTAGTTGGTGCTTCAGAGGTCCCGCCTGTCCAATTCAGGAGAAGAATCCATTAAATAAACAATAAGCAACCAAGCTATAAAAAGGCTAAAAGGGAAGACTTACCAGCATATGTTCCTTGATCATCATCCCCCAACTGCACACCTACCTCCTCAGCAGCGAGCAGCCGCATGCCCTCCTTCACCGCCACTTTCTCCTTCTTAGTAAACTGGGCCGTGACTACATCCATCCTGAAGGCCACACCACCCTCCTTATCCGCATCAGCCTTCGCCTCCTCCAGAGCCCGGAGATAAATCCTGGCCATGATCCGGGGATAATCATCCATCCAGGATAAGTTGCCTTACTTCCAGGTACGGAAATACATGTCCTGGAGCATCTCATCCATCATCCCCTCGTTCTCCTCAAACTCCCTCATTCGGACCTCAGAAGCCAACAGCTTTGCAATGGCAGCATCTCTCTCCGATCGGTATCGCGAGCGGTCAGCCTGAAGGGATTTCCTCATCGCCTCCATCTCCTCCTTTAGCTTGGCTTGAGCAAGCTCTGCGGCTTCAAGCTTCCCAGATAACCCCTCTACCCGCTCGAGATTCGCTTTCCGAACCTCATCTACCGTTGCAATAGCCATATCGATCCGTTCCTTGCAGGTGGCCTCCATTTTCCGCAGCTCAGCTCTGCTAGCCTCTTCCATGGTTTTCTTTAGTCGTCTGGAGGCAGCCTCGTGCTGAGCGATCTGGATGGCCTGATCGGCGAGTTGCTTGGTCTGGTCGGAAATCACTAACCGCAATCTTATGTTGGCACTCCCAATTTCCTCCCTGGCCTTGACCAATCGGGCATGATGCCCCATCAACTTCCTAGTCTCCTCAGCAACCCGGTCGATGTTTTCCTTAGCTTCATCCCTCATAGTTACAATCCGAGTAGTAAGCAAATCAAGGTCCAGGGACTTGGCCTCATCAAGCACCCTTACCATAGAATTGCTCGGGAGAAGTTGCTCACCAGCAACCTTGTCAAAGGAAATATCATGAGAACCCGAATCCAGATCTGGATGACCCGCAAATGGATTACGAGCCAAGCCGGGACGATCGATCTGAGTAACGGTAGGATTTTCAGACGGATGCAGAGAGGGTATGAACTCAGTATCCTCCTTCGTGATATCATGAATAGGCTGGGTTGGGGGCTGAGGACCAGGTGAAGGTTCGAATAAGGAGCGACTCCTCTTTTTCTTTTGAATATCCTCTTCAATAACTCCGAGAAGAGGACGGTAGCCGACTACGTCCCTGGAACGGTTGGTCGGAGGCTTTGGTTTAGCGGAAGCTTTGAGGAGTTTGAATTGTTCGAGACGGTGCCAAATGTCTGATGTCTTGACCACCTTACCCGTTCCTGGAATAAAAACCAAGTGTTACAAGCATGCATGAGACTATAATCCAAGGAACATGTGAAGTTAAAAAGAGTAAAGAGGAGTCAAAAATTCACCTTGAATCGCCGGAGTTGCCCTAGCTGAAATGCTCTTGGAAGATGAATCGGCACCAGTCCCGGCCTTATCAATTTTCTTTGGCTTCTCCACCAAGGCCGATCCTTCCTCTAACCCCTTAAAAGCCTGGCGGAAAGCATCATCTGTCCACTCTTGGATCTCCCCTGCTTGCCCAGAGGACAAAGCCCCGACGCCATCACCGCTCTGTCCTTCGCCACCATCATCACCATCACCTTCTCCATTACCTCCGCTCTCCTCCTCGCCTCTTTCCTCCTCCACATTTTCCTCCTCCGGAACATCTGGACATGTGCTAAGGGAGGGTCCATCAGATTTCTTGAGCTTCTTCCCCCCGGCGATTGGAGGTATCGAGAAGGGTTTCCTCTTGCTGCTCTTCGTCGTGGCCCCTCCTTTAGCTTTGGCAGCCCTCTCCTCAGCTGTGTCTCTCTGCTTGACCACAGACTGACGTGGTAGAATCAAGTTATGCTGCAGAAGAGTAGCATTCCTGATCAGGTAAGAAGCTGACCTCTCCCTTCCCAAAATGGCTTCTATCTCCGCAGCCATCTGAACCAGGCGATCGTTCTCCACGACCGCAAAGCCACCTGTCGCTAGCAAGAAATAAAAGCACGTAAGAAGAAGCATTGCAGTCAGAACGGAAATTATAAATAAGCTTCAACTTACAGCCGGAGGTGAAGCGACGGATAGAAGCAGAGTCATCCTTGACGAAAAACCATTCTTTCTTGAACATGCCGAACTTCGAATATAAGTCCAGGACCGGCTTGAAGGAAACGGCCGATTCCAAGCTGATATATGGAGACCCCTTCTTGTAACCTCTCAAATTGTACAAATATCGGATCTCCCGGTTGGAAGGGGGACGCCCGTATTTTCTCTGTAAAATGATGAATAGACTCACCAAGATAGCGTAAGAGTTGGACTGAAGCTGGAAAGGGGCCACCTTCAAATAGGTGATGAAGTTGATTATCTAAGCATTGATCGGGAGAATGGCCCCACACACACAATGGTACCTGCTATAAGCACAATATCCTTCAGGAGGGTCATACGGCATAACTCCATTCCCTGGCAGCACCATATGTGCTCTGTCAATCCTGAAAGAACGAGATATAACATCAAGCTGCTCCTCTTTAAGTGAGCTAGGAAAGCAGTCAGGTGGCGAGTTCAGGAGCTCCTGAGGGCCATACCCATCTACTAGTGATCTCGGGATGGATCCATGACGTCCCGGTCCTGACTGAGCTGGGGGCACTGTGGAGGACTCTTCTCTGTCCTTGGATTTCTTCTTATCTGATCGAGTTTCCACTTTATGAGACATTTATCTGCAAACACAAAAAAGTACATCGTTAGAATGAGGGAAGTAAACAAGCAAGTACATACAGTCTGGAATCTCATTCGTAATTCGAAGCATAAAGATGTCATTCGGTAGTTTAGGGTTAAAAATTCATTCGGCACTCAAGCCCCATTCGGTAGTTCAAGGCTCGAAAGCCATTCGGCACTCGTGCTTCTCAGGTTCAACCGGTAGCTCAAGGCTCGAAGGTTCATTCGGCACTCACACTCCACGATTCATTCGGCAGTTCAAAACATAAAAGTCATTCGGCAATCACCTTATTCGGTAGTCAAGTTGATTCGGCAATATGATTGATTCGGCAGGAAAATCTGGTTCGGCTATCTCACTTGGTAGGGAATAACGAAAGCTTAATGCCCATACTTATAGGCAAATAGAAGCGACCGGACCAATTGGTTTGGCGCTCGGGACCGAATAAGAATTCCCAAGCTAAAACAAAGCGCGACATATGCTGACATATGCCCCACTTTGGGGGGAAAATGTTGGGTGCGTTCCCACCTACTGCCGAACCAATCCACTTCCCATATCCCTGCCGAACCTATACACTCTCCACCTACTGCCGAACCAACCCACTTCCCATGTCCCTGCCGAACCAATCTACTCTCCACCTACTGCCGAACCAACCCACTTCCCATGCTTGCCGAACCAAACCACTTCCCATGTCCCTGCTGAACCAATACACTCTCCACCTACTACCGGACCGAAGGCCACTCCTCCCCGGACCAAGGCATCACCAAACCAACATTGCCAGGCCATATTACATCATCCCAGGCCCACCAGCAGCTATATACATCCAAGACCCCTACCCCCAGCCTCACTCTATAAATAGAGGGGTAGGGGTACAACAATGGTAGACAAGTTTGAGAGCTCAAGCACAGACAGAACATTCAAACAACTTTCATATACTTGTAATCAAAGCTTTGTACTTGTAATCTGAAGAGTGAAGGAGAATAACATATAAAGTGGACGTAGGAACATTCTGGCCGAACCACTATAAACCTGTGTGTCTTTTACAGTTTAGTCCCTGCTTTTTACATATTTGCATGCATCACCTAAATCACTAAGAACAACTTAAAATCGACTAAATCATACGGCTTGGAGGTGTTTGCCTATTTTTTGTGCAAACAAGTATTTTTATATAAACAATTCTAGTAATATTATATAAATTTTTAAAGTAGTTTAAAAGTGATCAAAGAAAATTTATCTGATTTTAAGCATT
Source organism: Allium cepa (assembly GCA_030765085.1). Lineage (NCBI taxonomy): Eukaryota > Viridiplantae > Streptophyta > Magnoliopsida > Asparagales > Amaryllidaceae > Allium > Allium cepa. The sequence continues at coordinate 614,167,229 of CM060934.1, forward strand.
TTAATAATTCTGGCTTCGTTCCTTTTCGAGAACGAAAAGATTCAAAGGGGGAAGGAATGTGACGACCGGGATTTTGGCAATAATACTTTAATAAGCATCTAATCTAATTAAATAAAATACAAACTTATCATTTTAAAAATGAATAAGACTTTTGGACATTTACCATTTATTTATATGTATATGTATTGTGAAGGAAACTATGATTTGAAAATTTCAAGATAAAATCTCTCAAATTATTTAGAATAAAAGCTATTTTATTCACATTAAATTACGTTAATGCTCTACCTTATTTACATTTACTCTAAATATATAGATATATGGATGCAATCTAGTTAATGATGTTTAAAATAAAATTTATCTTATCAATATTAAATACAAGTATAGAAGAAAAAAAATATAAATATAAATAAAGTGTTTGATGGTTTAAGCTTTAAAATAGAAATAGAAATAAAAACAAGGATTTGTGTTAGGAATAGAACTCGGATTTGAAATTCAAAGAAAATATCTTAGAAATAATTTAGATGTGAAACTCTACATTTTAAATACTAGTGTGTATATATATATATATACATAGTTACTGATTTAATATGATCTTAAGTTAAAATTTAAATAAGAATAAATAGAAAGGTTTTATTAAATTTCTTTTGAATTTTGCATGAATAAATATAATTAAGTAAATACATAAACATAAAAGGGTTCTTTGCATACATATGTAGTATGTGGATATATATGTAAGAATATATATACATATAAACACTTTAGGAAAAACATAGTATCAAATGCAAACAATAAATCAGCCTTTATAAAAAAAAGACAAATTATTTACATATAAAATATCTATGTACATAAAATAAATATCAACAAATAATAATTAGATGTAAACATATAGGGCATATGCATTTAATGCTAGCACAACTTTGGTCATTTCGAATTGTAAGAAAAATCATTTCAGCCTCCATACAAAAATATCTAATCTGAAGAAAAAAAATTATAATAAAGCTTGTACTAGTTATGGCCTCCCCTGTTCAAAGCTGTTTCTATATAAACATCCTCTCATTCTTGTTCGTTCTCAACTTTGCAAACCTGAGAAAAGAAAATAAACATCATTACAAACTTCAACATCATTCAACAACAATCAGGCAAGAAGATTTAAAGGAATTCAAGTAGTGGCTTCCAGAATTTATTCTCTGTTCCCAAACTTTTTTTTCCAGGTGAGCAAGCTAGTGTTTTTAAGAAACTTAATCTGGTTTAAATCTTGATGTACGAGATAATCCTTGAAGTTATGGATGTAAATCATGTTGCATGTCTGTATACAGGAAGGTTCAGTGTATGCAGGTTAGTATAAATGTTTATACTTCTCTGTTTAAAGTTTACAGGCCTTAACAATTTAAGAAAATCAAATACTTATCTCCTAATCCTTTTTAGGATTTGATGTTTAAACAAAAGTTGTTTGAATCAACCAGATCTTAACCCTAAAAATATGTCCATGTGTTATTGGTTTAATTTTTATGGGAAGTTTGAAAATGCAGTAGATTTTCTTTAAATATGTAAAACCCAAACATTTTTATTTGTTGATTTGAATTCACAATTTGAATCGTCACTCAAAGACTTGATTTTTAAGATTAAGATCACGAATAGTAGGTTTGTAAATTGGGTGGTATTGCATGTTGATCGAAATTGGGTCTAGTGGCAAATTCTGGCGATCGGGATACTTTCTATGGTCGGAATTATTCTTGAAGGTGGTGGAGGATCTGGAGACCTCGGTAAAAACGTCTGACTAATTTATCAGTCGTTGTAGAGACAAGACTTTGACGATATAGGGTTTAAGCCTGTGTTTCTGTATGGGTCGAATTCTTAGTGCTGCGTCGTCCTCAGTTGACCGGATCAGTTCACACCGGTGGCGATCGAAGCCTGAAAGTCAGGCGATGCTTTGACTAGGAGCACGTGTCCTCTGATGATTGGAGGAGGAAGAACGGGGCATTTCGTGAGAGTTGTTTTGTTCCAGTTTCGAGTCAGATGGCTCGATTTCAATCTCGTTGATGTTTGGGAATGCTGGATGTTCTGGTGGTGTGCGTGGGTGGTAGCGGACTGGTCGATGGCCAGAACTTCGATCGAAGATGGCCGAGATCGCAGTGCACGTGCACATGATACTGATACCTCGATTGGAGTTTGAATGGAGGAAGGAGAAGGGACTCGGGGAATTTGGGATGTAGCTCGATATCGTTCACGAGGCATTCGTGTTATTTATCGTTGATTTGGGTTTCTTTGACCTGAAGCTAAATAATGAATTTGAATAAGCTTCAAACCAGGATGTTATCAAGTTTTCAATTAATATATGGTATTCGCCAAGAATTCTACCAAGGATATTTAACCTGGGTATAAAATTAAACATGAACCAAAGTTTAAAAGCATGAGCAATTTGAGTTAGCAAATTTATAGGTATAAGTCGGTTAGCAAGTTTTATAATAAACCTTTAAACAAGTTTTCTTTTATAAAAATAATAAGCGAGTTAAGTTCTCAAACAAATCTCAATATAAGTTGAAAAGTCAATTTTTTTTTTAGAATTTAATTTTTTTTATTTTAATAAAATTCTATAATAGGTTAATTATCTAATTTTATTCAAAAGTGTTTTCAAATGAAAACTTAGTGATGATAATTAAGTAAGATAATGACTTATCTTAAGATAGTATAGATCTTGATTAATGAATGGATGATTAATCAATATGATTAATCAATGATAGTTAATTAATAAATAATTTGAGGATCATTTATTAATGTAATTAATAAGAGTAATTAAAGGTTAATTAATGGAATTGGTTAAGAATTAATCGATGTCACTAATTAAAGGAAAATTGCTTAATATAATTAAAGGTTAATTAATCAGGGATGGTTAATCAAGATAGGAAATTTATGTGAGATTAAATAATTAATTTGTAATAAATTAATGATAAGTAAGCAAGATTTAAGATAAGCTAGGTGTTTTAAGTTAATAACTAATTTAATTGGAGCTTGATTAAATTAATTAAGGACAATTAATCAAGGGTGATTAATTAAGATGGATAATTTGAGAATAATTAATTGATTTGTAATTAATTAATGGTTAAGTAAGCAGAATTTATAATGATGGAAGTAATTAATTTAATTTATTTTGAATTAATTAGAGATAGTATGATTAATCTTTGCGTATGGATGGTTGAATATTATGGAATGCTTTGGATTATTGTTATTCTTGGTATGTGATAGTGATGCTATGTGATATGGCGTTGGATATGGATTATCTATCTGGAATGGAGTTGCTTCGTGAATCTGATACTATGAGTATAAATAGAATTGTTTATAGCTTAAATAAATATGTTTTAAGATGATATTGTATTCGAAGAGACCGGGGTCGGGAATCGGTAATACCCGAAATCACTTCGATTTGTAATATTCATGATTCTATATAGATTTAATGTGAGAAATCAATAAATTGAAATGGATTAATATAGACTTTTGAACTAAGTAAGAATACTTAGAATTTGATTTGTGAAATAAGTGTTGAGCATATCAAGTGGTGAACTCGTAGTGAAGCACGAGTTACCCGGGTTTCTTTAAAATATGAACTTAGAATTTCAAATTATATGGATTTACTTATGCTGATTTCCAGCCCGACCCGGGTGTTACTTTGATGTAATGCTCGGGTTAGACCGAGTATTACAGATTTCAAGTAAGGACGTTCTGGAGCTCAGGAGGCGAGCTGGATGGCAAGAACGCATTGAGTATTTCCGTTGTATTATATTATTGTATATCTGAGACATGATGATTGTGTATATCCAGTGTCTGTATATATGTGTGACTCTGATGTACTATAAATGAAATCGGCAGAATAGTATTCTTTTGTAAACTGTTATTATTTATTAATATATTTTATCTGCTGCGAATGTGAGTTGCTGATGTTTCTGATCTTCTTCTTCTCGTATCTCTTTCTTCTTTTTCATAACTATCTAGAATTTTCGGGTTCGAAAAATATGGGTCGTTACATCTTTATTCTTTAAATATTCAAATTATTTTGATTTTTCAAACTATTTTACTATATAAACCATTTTTCTATTCAAATTATTTTCGGTTAAACTATTTAAACATTTTCTATTAAACTATCTTTAACTATTTAAACTATCTAAAATTCAAACTGGTTAAAGGGTAAATTATTTATATTTAAATCTTGGATTTAAATGCGAATTGGATTAAAGTGAATTATAACCAAAACTGTAATTCGAATCAAGTTTTGAAGTGAAATCGATATATCGAGTTGAGTTGATATTTTTGAGTAAATACGATGATTTCGAAATGGATATGATTTTTGAGTAAATATGATATTTCAAAAGGGATTTTATTTTGAAACGAATATGATATTTTGATATCAAGTACGAATTGTTTACAAAATGTAAATGTACCAATCGGTGTGTAAAATGACCATTGGTTGTTAAAGAGACTGGGGCCTGTTATTGAAATACTCTCTTTCAATATTAGAACAACTTTAACAACTGTGTACGCGGTGGATGATATCCAGAATTTAGTGGTTGAATTGGCGATGTTTACTGGAATGAAGTAAGAGAACGATGATGGATAGTCTTGACATTCGTGTCATAATTAAAATGACTAAAACAGAAGCTTGTGTCTGGCCATTGAGGTTAGCCACCTCTAGCGACGTTGATACCTCATATTAGTATTGTGATTTCGGATTCAATGGGTGCACCTTTTTTTTGCATTTGGATTGATTGTCGCGGTTGGCCACGGATGGGTTACGACCAGCTAGAAAGGGTAAACTGGTAGAATCCTACCTTGGGCGTTGCCTCACATGCCTTGTCATACTTATCCCTATACGTGCCCATTACGACTTTGGTTTAGAACTATAAAAACATGTTAAGGTGGATCAATGTAAAGCCTTAATGCTATTTTGATATTTATTTTACTGATAGACATTTATATTATAGCATATACTATTATATATAAATAGTTTAACGGATCCTTAGGAGATGAAAAATCCAGTTACTTCTCTTAAGTTATTACACTCATATTCTATGATATTGATTTGATTTACATTGGAGTATTTTAGTCCTGACTCGAGTGTTTTGTCTTTTCATAACGCTCGGGTCAGTTTTGAGTTTTTCAGCATATTGAAGACGATTCTCAAGAGGACGAAGATGGAGTTTGGTATATTGCTGTTATTATTATCCCCTGCATCATGCTATTCTGTTGTATTGATTATTTATCCCTGATGTATATATATAACTCTGATAAATGTGTATAGATTAAAATCAAATGTGTAGCAAACAACTTCATGAATTGTTTATTTGATTATTATGTTTTATCGTTCCATTGTAAGATTCCGTGCTTTGTTTTTTTTCTTCTCTTCTTATTTTTCTTATATAATCCCATTGATTATCTACGTTCCGGATTGTTTAAGTCAGACATGTGTGGATTATTGTCAATTTAAACCTTCCAAAATGTGGGTCATCACAGTTGGTATCAGAGCGAAGGTTTAACGATAACCTTGGCTTTGTGGGGTTTAACTCATTAGAGATAGGGTTGTAATACCCTAGAATGAGTCTGTTTAAGTGTACATATATATGAGAAAGCGTACTTGTTAGTGTTATAAAATATTTTATATTTTGTTTACTTATCCTTTGAGTTGTTTATGAATTCTGGTAGATATGCGGGACACTGTGTTATCGATAGGGATTTCTAAACACTTAAATGAGGCAAGTCGACTAAATATTATTTTTAAAATAGGGCAAATGAAATAATTTTTCCTTAATTATATTACATACATAAAATGATATTTATTTAATGAATGATGGTAGTTAGGAGAAGATAATATTTAATTATTATCGATTATTGATTGAATAAAAAAATACTTAATGAATTTTATTTTATGAAGCATTTGATAATTAAAATTGAATTGAAATCAAATTAAAATTAAAATTGTTTGGAATAACAAATTTGTAAACTAACGAAATATTTTCATAATGAAATAATGAAATTTTATGAGTTTATTTAAATATAGCATATAAGTAGAAGTGATTTTAAAAATTGAGAATTTTAGAATTTAAAATCCTTTAGTTTTCAAAATTGTTTTCAAAGCCTCAAAATTTAACAATAGTGTTATATGAAAGAGTTTTGACTAGAAAAATATTTTGAAAGGATTTTTGGAAGAATAAAAGCATTAAACTTGCTTGGTCTTTGGAAAATAATTCTGGGGATGACTACAACATCGCCAGTATTCATTTTCGGGTTTGTAGGTGAGAATAGCTATCAGAAAAAATTTGTTTCGATTAAAATAGGTTTTGATTATGAAAGAAAAATATATTTTAAGTAGATAAGTAAATATGTGAAAATTGTTTGAACTTATAATTGGAAATAGTATATGAGAAATGACTTTGTAACATATAAATTTGAATTTGAAAAAAATAGTTATAACTTGTAAGATTGAACAGGAAAGTAAAATTAAAATTTGAACTCGTAAATACTTTTAGTTAAGCAGATAAAAAAAAGAATTTTAATTTGAGAAATAAAATAGAATAATTAACTTAAAAAATGTTAATTAAAATGAGTTAGTAAAATGAATTTAGTAAAGTATAGTTAACTCATGAAAGCTTAAATAAAAATGAATTGCATTTGAAATGAATTAGATAAAATCAAATGTTGAATAAATAAATTATATAGTTTATAGATTTTAGAATATTAAGCTGAGGTGAATTTAAATTTATTTAATGTTAATGATAATAAAATTTTATTTGAATAAAAATTAAATAAAATGAGTACGGATTAAAATGAAATGAAGTTTAACTTGATATTAAATAAACTGAATTGGATATTAAATAAAACTTGAGGAATCATTAAAGTGGATTAATTCCACTTAACTATGAAATGAATTAATCAAATGAATATGGGTTTTAAAAATTTAGTATTTAAGAAATCGAAGAAAAATAAATGAATGTAGGTAAAACTTTAGTACGAGAAATTGGATTTGATTTAAAATTGGATTAAAGGAGATTTAAATTGCAAGTGAAGTAGTTTAAAAAAATTGAATGTTAACTAATATAATATGGAATAAGTTATTAAAATAAATTATAAATTGAATTCAACTTAAAAGAGGTTAAATGGATTGATCGTGGAAGAAAGTTATATATTTCTTAATGTAAATTGAGTTATAAAATAAAATTTACTTTAATAAATTAATAATATGAATTGGAATAAATGAAGTAAAATCGATGAGTTAAAATATGAAAACTAATAAACGTGATTGTGTAATATAAAATATTTATAATGAGTTTGGAAAATTTATAAATGATATTAGTATAATAAAAGGAGAAAGATATACCATGTAGAAATAAAACAAATTTAGCTTAAGCATGGTTAAGTGGAATAATTTATTTAAATGGTTCATAATGAATTTATATGAAATAGGTTAAATAAAAGTAAAATAATTGGCATTTCACAAATTAAATTGAATAAATTGAAATGAAACCAAATTATTTGAATGTAAAATTAAAAGCGAATGAAGTGAATATAAATTTATTGTATGATTAACGAAATGAGTATTAATAAGTGAATGATAATCAATTTAAAATATATGGAATGTGGTATGGAATTAATTTACTTGAGTGTAATTAATTATATGAATCACTAAAATGAAATGATGTAGGTGAAAAGAAATAAATGTAACAATAAATGAATGTAAATAAGTGGATGTGAGTTTAATAACATTTAAATGAATGAATTTTTTTTTTGAAAACAAATGAAAATTAAATATAAGTCAATTCAATGTAAATAAATAATTACGAATAAATGGAAAATTTACCAATTAGGTATTAATAAGAAATGGAAGTTATAGACTAAAATGTTGACATTGAATAATAGTATGGTTATGAATAAAACTTGCATGGATATGGTTGTTTGGATGTTTCTTTTAATGCATGGCTATGTTTGCTTATATGGTTGTTGTATAGTTGTTTTATATATTGATTGTTGTTTCCATATACATATTCTCATCTATTATTGAGCGTTTAGTAGGTACAGAAGGACGTATGCTAGTTATGGAGCTCGTTTGCGCATTTTGTTGCTTTTGCAGGCTTAATACGTGTGAACTCACTCGTATTATTAATAATAAGGTATGTATCTCGGATTACATACCGCAATTTTTTATTTTTGCCCTTTGGGATGCCTCATCATTGAAATAAGATGTATATTTGTGATATATTGGGTATATTTGTGTTATATATTGTATTGTAAAATTTTCCCAATCGAGCCGCGCAAAAGAGACTCTGTCGAAATTTTCTGTAAATTCGTGAGTTAGAAATTTTTTGAAGTTTTAAATTTTTTCTATATATAAGTTATATTTTTCATAAAACTGATATCAGAGGGGTGTAGCGAGAGTATAATAAATGCTTTATAAATAAGATTTCAATGTTTATAAGTCGATTATTTTGAGAAAATATATTGTATGTAAAATTTTATATTTAGCGCCTTTTCGAGGACGAAACTTTTTGAGTGGGGGAGCATGTAACAACCCGTATTTTTTTAACTATTTTTAATTATTAAATTTAAGGTGATTATTAAATGAAAACGGTTATTAATGTAATTTGTTAAATAATTTAATATTGGAAATTATTTGAATAATTAAATAATGAATTTAATATAATAAAAAATGATGTCGTAAGTCGATTTAAATTTTATATAAACAACAATTAAGATTGTTAATATTTAAAATTGAATTTAAACGTGAATAATTAAAATTATAAATTTTATATTGTAATTAACGAGTAAAAATAGCCATTTTGGCAACTATCTCGAATTTCGATGAAACCTGTTTCATCGGATCAATAATAGTGAATTATTATTGAATTTCAAGTTTCGTAGCGATCAGACTTGTCGTTTGGCCGTATGAGCTTGAAACCCGTAGAAATCAATTTAAGGAATTCGATAAAATAAATTGACTTTGAAAATCTATCTTCCACATACGATCGAATTAGGCTTCGAAACTAGTTCCATTGTGTTCGGAATGGGGGTAAAACATTATAAACGCCTGGCGACACGTCTCGATTGGAGTTCGGACGATTTTAGACCTAACTATATAAATACGCACGCAAATCGAGACAGTTTTATTATTATTTTACTTTCTGAAACCCTAGCCGTCACTTCCTTTTAATGGCTGAAAACTCACCAACTTCCCTTCCCAATATCTCTCAATCCGTTCAAAGAAATCGAAAAATTTCAAAAGAAAAGTTGTAGATCTCGACGAGTTATTCAAATCCAAATGATTGATCTATGCTATTACGCCACGGATTTGCCAGAATCTGGCTTGGAAGCATGGACATATTTTCTCGGATTTTGTGCAAACGGCGACGAATGACGCGATGAAACTTGGCGCGTAGGTGGCACTCAAGGTGGCGCACACACTGGTAGTCGCTGATCGAACTCTGGTCTCTCCTTGTCGCGTGTGTATGAATGCAAGAGTGGTGCGTGATGAGTTGGCTACGTACGTTACTTCGAGGAAGAAGGTTACGTTCTTTTTTTATTATTAATTAATTATTAAAAAATTTAAATGTTAAATCATTCTAACATATATAACTTTTTCATACGAGCTCGGATTCACATGTGGTTTCCTCCGTTACGATCGTATCAGAATTCCAGACAACGTGGTAAGAGTTTGGTCGAGTTCCAAGACTGTTCAAATATGGGCCTTTATTTGGATTTTAAATCATCGATAAATCAAAGGTGAGTATCTATAACCTCATACTTGACTAAAATAAATTTTTGGTAGTTAAATTTATATTCTGAAGTGATATGAAATTTATTAGATGTTGTTTGGTAGGTTTAATTATCATTTATATTGATATATTAATTTATTAATAGAATTTAAATTGACCGTTAAAATAAATTTAAATCTTATTAGCAATATTATACTCTATATTGATAATTATAAAATTGTTGTGAATTACATTGACTGTATGGATGATAGGTTGTGATGGATGCTATTAGTTGTCAATTTGGATGTTTGTTTAATTTGATACTTCACGTTATCATCCTGTATATAATTTATAGTATACAAAACTGTAAATTAAATTATTTCAAATAAATTAAGAAATAGGTTGAAATGATACATACCTATGACATCTATTTGGATTGGAATGATATATATCCATTCTTAAAATTAAATTGAAATAACTATCTACTTGGCCATAGGTTAGAAAATTATATACGGACACCGGGTTGGTTAAATTAAATAATTTTTAAAAGTTGTTTTGAAATTATTCAAATGAATTGATTTTTAAGAATAAAATCCAATTTATTGAAGTTGAATTATTTTGAATTGAACCTCAAAATCTTGGAATTTAAACTTGGTAAATGAAATTGTTTAACTAATCGAAGTTTAGATTTTTTTTTTAAATTAAAAATTGAAATACGGTGTAAATTTTCAAAAGTTGATTTGTTTTAGAGGATTGGCTTTTACTCGAACTTTGAATATTACTAAGTAAAGAGTGATATGGAATGATATTTCAAATTTGAGCTTGGAATTGAATTATATTGGAAATTTGTTTTTTTCTTGGAAATTGGATATTGGGAGTGAATTTGATTTAAGGGTTGACCAAAATATATAAAATAGAATTTGGAATTGGAAATTAATTTGAAACTGAAATTTAAATTAATTGGAATTGGAAATTAATTTGAAATTGGAAGTTTAAACTAACGTGGAATTGGAAATTAATTTGAAATTGGGATTAAATTAATTTGGAAATGGAAATTGAAAGTGAAAGGAATTTGTAAATTGAAATTGAAATTGATATGGAATTAAAATTCATTCGAGTTGGAATCGGAATTAAATCGATTAAATCGAAATTGAATTTGAAATTTATTTGGGTAGGAAATTGGGAAGTTGACCTGTTTGGCCTTTGAATTATTTTTTTTAAAAATAAATATTTTAGTATAAATGATTTAAAATCTATATTCTTTAAATATTCAAATTTTTTTGATTTTTCAAACTATTTTACTATATAAACCATTTTTATATTCAAACTAATTTTCGATTAAACTATTTAAACATTTTCTATTAAACCATCTTTAACTATTTAAACTATATTCTAAAATTCAAACTGGTTAAAGGGTAAATTATTTGTATTTAAATCTTGGATTTAAATGCGAATTGGATTAAAGTGAATTATAACCAAAACTGTAATTCGAATCAAGTTTTGAAGTGAAATCGATATATCGAGTTGAGTTGATATTTTTGAGTAAATACGATGATTTCGAAATAGATATGATTTTTGAGTAAATATGATGATTTCTAAATGGATTTGATTTTGAAACCAATATGATATTTTGATATCAAGTACGAATTGTTTTCGAAATGTAAAACTACCAATCGATGTGTAAAATGTCGATTGGTTGTTAAAGAGACTAGGGCCTCTTATTGAAATACTCTCTTTCAATATTGGAACCACTTCAACAACCGTATACGCGGTGGATGATATCTAGAATGCTGTGGTTGAATTGGCGATGTTTACTAGAATGAAGTAAGAGAACGATGATGTATAGCCTTGACATTCGTGTCATAATTAAAATGACTAAAACAGGAGCCTATGTCTGGCCATTGAGGTTAGTTACCTCTAGCGACATTGATCTCTCGTATTACAATTGTGATTTCGGATTCGATGGGTGCACCTTTTTGTGTTTGGATTGATTGTCGTGGTTGGCCACGGATGGGTTACGACCAGCTAGAAAGGGTAAGCTGGTAGAATCCTACCTTGGGCATTGTCTCAAGTGCCTTATCATATTTATCCCTATACGAGCCCATTACGACTTTGGTTTAGAACTGCAAAAATGTGTTAAGGTGGATCAATGTAAAGTCTTAATGCTATTTTGATATTTATTTTACTGATAGACATTATATATTATAGCGTATACTATTATATATAAATAGTTTAACGGATCCTTAGGAGATGAAAAATCCCGTAACAACTCTTAAGTTATTGCACTCATATTCTATGAATTGATTTGACTTACATAGTAGTATTTTAGTCCTGACTCGAGTGTTTTGTCTTTTCATTACGCTCAGGCCAGTCCTGTGTTTTTCAGCATATTGATGACGATTCTCTGGAGGATGAAGATGGAGTTTGGTATATTGCTGCTATTATTATCCCCTGCACCATGATATTCTGCTGTATTGATTATTTATCCCTAATGTGTATATATATATAACTCTGATAAATGTGTATAGATTAAAATCAAATGTGTAGCAAACAACTTCATGAATTGTTTATTTGATTATTATATTTTAATCGTTTCCACTGTAAGATTCTTTGCTTTGTTTTTTTCTTCTCTTCTTATTTTTCTTATTTAACCCCATTGATTATCAACGTTTCGGATTGTTTAAGTCAGACATGTGTGGATTATTGTCAATTTAAACCTTCCAAAATGTGGGTCGTTACAGTATATATGTATGCATGTATGTTTCTGGTGTTTCATAAGGGCCAATGTGTGCACGGACCTAAGGTATGATGAAAAATCAAAGCACGTTTATGAGTACAGACTCAACATTCAATAATTGGAACCGAAAAAAGCAGATTCAAACCTGAATAATCTGGAAAAGGGATTAGTTTATAATTACCAAGTTTGGAATAACATATCATGAGAGCACACTCGTGTTATTAATAGTCCCAAATGCTAGCGAAGCATCGTGACAAATGAGTGTAGACACAACACTTCATCGAAAAGGTCCAAAACTACTCGAAGCATTGATTGTAGTCTATTATGGAAATCCCGACTTATATTGGTTCATAACACATCGTATTTGCAATAAGATGCACTTTGGAGGGCAAGTGTTATCCATCCTTTGATCAGGCAGTACCTAGATTGACTTGGCGAATAAAACGTAAAAGCTATCAAGGTAGAAGGAACAGAGAGAAAGATGTAGAGTCCAGAAACTAAATACAACTAAGATTACAAGACAAAGACAAGACCTATTTGTACCAAAATTGGGCACAATACTCGAAAGTATTTGAAGGGATAAAAATGAAGAACAAAAATGTAAAAAAAGGATTATCTAATAAACACTTCAAAAACAAATGATGAAAACACGCAGAAACACAATGATTTAGAGTGGTTCAGCATGTGGCCTACGTCCACTATGAAGTTGATGACTTTATTAATATTCACTTGCTGATTACAATAAATTACGGCGGATTATAGTGTTGAAAATTCAAGTACAACTGCAGCTATGGAGTACAAAAATGGTTCAGGCAGAGTCTAGACGTCAAAGAGCCAAAAGACCCCTCTTCTAGGCTCTAGGGTGCTATTTATAAGCGTAGGAAGAAAATATCTTGCTCAGATCTCGAAAGACTTCTTTTGGCATGTGGGTGGGCCCACATGATCGATCCTAGGAGATTTCGGCTCGATCCATGATCAAAACGAATGATAATCGTATCGATCATGATTTGATCCAATCGAGTCGAAACTTGGCACGGACATTCTTTAGGTCGTACGTAAGCTCCTATGAAAATTTCATAGCATTTCGAATTGTGGATTGCGAGTTATGATCGATGCAAACTGGAGCTTTCGATAGGTCATTCGGTTCGAATCGATACGTTCGTATCGATCGTTTCGACTCAATGCTAAGCACGTGCCTGTGAGTTGACGTGGCGCTTGAATTTTGGATCGCTCCACCTTCGATACCGAGTTGACCGAGTCATCATAGGTTTTTGCCTTGTTCGTATCGAAGACCATTGCCTTGTTCGTGTCGATGCAGTTGGCTCAGTTCGTATCGATGGATGTGGCTCTGTTCGTATCGATTGTGTGGCCACGTACGTATATCGATCAAAGTTGCTCCAACTTGATGGATGCGAAAAATAGGCAATGGGATGGATTCGAACAGAGGGTGGCTATGCTTGGCCTTGATGGATACGAACTGTGGTTTCATGATGGATACGAAATAGCGATCACCTAATGGATACGAATTACCAATGCTTGATTGATTCAAACAAGGCACTTCAGCTGATGGATGCAAAATGACGCACTCTTATCGATTCGAATAAAATAGATACAAATTCATATGTTCCCTGGTTGTCTTATGGATACGAATAAGGTGGCTACCGATGGATTCGAATAGTTTGCCTTCCTGAATAGTAACGATCATATCTCGAGCATACATACTTCGATCGACCTGAAACTTGAAATGTTGGCTTTCACAGCTTTGCTCGTCAGGTTTTGTCAATTGTAGCTTGTTCCAAACTCGGACAAAATTTATCGACATCCATAGTGAACCTGTGCATCCTTGATATTCGAGATAAGAAATCATCGGTTTTCAATCAATTCCTTGATATCTCGGCGTTACCAAAAGGCAGGATAACAAGATCACTCCAAAAAGAACCAATGCATGGTCCATCAAGTTGATCGATCGATACTGATCCATCTCTATGGATCAGTATCGATCCATAGGATCTATCAGGAATAGCTCCAATTCCCTCCTATCACTAAGCCTTGATGTCAGAAGCCCATTACAGGTTACATGTGTTGGTCAACCAATGTTTACTATCGAATGGTTCAAGTGCTGGAAACCAACAAGTTTACTCTTTCACCAATCCATCCTATTGGCCAAGAAACAAGCTTATAGCTATACAAACAAGTTTAGAATCACAAAGCTATTGATATCGCTTCATTCCAAGGTAGTTGGAGAGATCCATAAGAAGATTTAATGGATCGATACCAATCCATGTCTATGGATTGATACCAATCCATAGCTGCCTAATGACATAGCCATGTTTCTTCTTGAGTAACCATCGGGAGATCATGGAGAAAATGAAGGAGGATGTGTCAAAGCATTTTCTAGCGACCTACAACTATAAATAGGAATAGAGGTGCAAAATTTCGAGGATCTTAGAGCTCTTCAGTAATTTTTACACATTTCTTGTAATTACCTATCCAGTGGTATCAAACCATAAAAACAACACTTGAAAAACAACTATATCATCAATAAAAACCTCAATGGACATAGGCAATGATTGGCCAAACCACCTTAAACATGTGTTGTTCTATTTTTTTCTCATTTTAATTTACTTTTTCTTCAAATTCATTCTCTATATAATCTCTTGAGTGTTGGTGTCACATTTTCGTACTAACACAAAATAAAATATCTATAATGTCTTTAATATATACATTTGGACTACAACTAATATCTAGTTACAATTATTATTTTAAAATTTATAATTTATATAATGTAATATTTAGTTTATAATAAGAGACTAAAAATTAGGAGCTACATCTTAAATTCAAATTAAATTATCTAAAATATTATACATACATACATACATACATACATACATACAAACATATGTGTGTGTCAATTGGGGTAGCTACAATATTAATATTACTAATATCGTTTTAGCATTCGTAATTATATATATATATATATATATATATATATATTATTTTAGGAATCTAGTTAAAAAAATTATAAATAATGTTATATAATATTTTATGCTTTTTTCTATTATTATAAAGTTAATTTTTTATTAGTTTAAAAATATATATGCATTTAAATATAAAATCCAAAATAAATTTGATAACTAATAATGAGTTTGATATGTAAATACAAAAAAATTAACCAAATTACAATGCAACATTTTTATTTGTATTAATTAATATTTGATATTTGAATTATATATATATATATATATATATATATATATATATATTTGCGTGTGTGTTAATTGGTAAACAAAAAGTTACCTTTTTAAAATAATTATCTCCAAAATGATTTCTAATAATGTATATTAAATAAATTAAAATGAATTAATAATTGTACCTTCTTAGAGGAGCATGCCAACAGTGATCATTGGAAATATGAATTTTGATGTTTTGATGATAACAGCTGTATAACAAGTAGTATTGACAGTTTTACCAAGTGTTGATTGTGTAGTTAAATGTTATCATATCATTTTACAGAAATGAAGTATATTTTCATGAACGTCAAATCGAAGCAAATTAGATTATAATTGAGTGCATGAGCTTTTAGTGCATTATAATGGAGTTAACAATCTATTAATGTCCAAAAAAACTCGAAGATGGATCGTAGATCTGAAAAGAAGAGTGTTTTATATCGAATCCTTAAGAATCCGAAATTGTTAAAACTACATAAATAATCTCCAAATTAGTACAAATTTCAACACCATCTCCAAAATAATGTATTTGATTTGTATAATTTTTCAGATTTTTTGATGTATAAAAAGGTTGAAAATAAATGAAAGCAAGCAATGATCAAATTGCACAATATTGACTTTAATACGTAAACCAATGATTAAACTGCACATTTTCAAATCAGTAAATGAGATTTGAAAAACTTTTCAAGTTACTCACAAAGGAATTAATAAGGTAAAGCAAACTAAAATCTCGATACTGAAAAATCAATTTTCTAATTTTAAAATGAAAACCAATTAAACTATTTTGAATATGTATGCACAACTTTGGGATATCATGTATGCACTTATTGCATTAGGAGAAGGATTTTATTATTTTTATTTAGTATTGAAAATATTAAATTATTTCATTGATGAATGAGAAAGGATGGTCATAGTAATTGAAATGTCAATGATCTCTCCAACAAGATGTTGAAAAATTAATAGAAATTCTAATGTCATATGAACGTAATTTGCGGGAGAAATGCGAAAATAAATAGGAGAAAAGATAATAGCTTTTCAAACCGAAATAGATGATGAATCAAGCATGATGATGAAAATATTGCTATGCTAGCTAAAAGGTTCAATGAATACTTTAATGAAAATGAAAATCACCAGAAGGTAATGAAGACTAAGAATAGCGAGTTTGATTTAAAATGCTTCAAATGCAAGAAAAATGGGCATTTACAGAGAGATTGCCAAAAATTTCATAAAGATATTAGAAACTTTAATAAAAAGAAAGCCAAAATTGAGAAAACAAAAATAAGCTACCACATGGTATGATATTTATGCTGATAGTTTAAGCGATTATAGTACAAAAGAGGCAAATATATACTTTATAGCAATTACTATTTAGGTATGCACTGTATTAACTTATGGTGAGTTATTGTAGTTAAATTTTGGACTAGTTGATAAGTATAAGACATTTATAATGGCTTATAAGGAAGTAGTAGGAAAATGCATTCGAGCCAAGTTAAAATTGGGATGCTTAAAGATGAGAAAGTGATTTTAGTGGAAGAGCAACAAAAATCATAAGACTCTTACAAAAATTTGAAATCTCACCTTTATGCATTGAATGATGATATCAAAAGTTAGGTTATCAAAAGAGAAATGTAATCTAAACATGACGGCAGAATCATTTAATCATCAAATTAGTGACCAAATGCTAAGTTGGATAAAACAACAACTAAATTTAAACAAGGAAATGACAATTTATCAAAGTTGATAAATAATACTCAGTGTTTGATTAGCAAAATTAGACTAGGAATTAAGGATAAAATAGTCAAGAATGCTAAATCAAATCCTAGGAAGTATAACATTATAAACACTACATATACAAAATATAGAAGCCCATTTTTAAGAATAACCTTATAAATATATTCATATTTGGGTTCTGAAACATGAGGAATGTAGAAATGTGTATATTAGAGATTATTTTACCAACATATTTAAAAAATGATAAATAAACATTTAAGGGACTTAGTACTATACCCACTTGGATTTGGTCACCTAGGACCTAAACTTTAGAGATTTGTATATCATATCACTATGCTTAAATAATTGAATTACATTAGATACCCATTTTGTATTGTAGTCCAATTATATTTTTGATTATATATTTCTTTTAAGGACGCAACCACACCTAAGTATGTCTCACACTCATTGACTAACTTGTGATAACACGTCCTTCGTAGAACCCTAAAATCAACATCGAATGACAATGTCTAACTTTTGAATACCACAAAGAATAGTTTGTCGATGTAAAATTAAAACAAAACATTATAACCAAGGCTTATCGATAAAATATCAGAATGGAATGATAACATATAATATACTAAATAAACATAAAACATAATATGATGAACAATATATATAGACTGCATTAATAAAAGTAGCTGATAAATAAATATCAATACAACAAGTCACAATAGAATATTTAGTACAATAAGTCTCATATACAATTAACACGTTTGACATGTACCATTATAATATCAAGTATACATATCTAAAATATCGACTTTTCCTCCAAAATTCTCCAATTGTACTGAAAGTGTATCCTTAAAAGCCCCAGGTTCCTTAACTATTTAATCGAAATCGAGTACCCGAGAGTTGTCATGACACAAACAGACAATGACAAAACAGAGGTCGGACATAAAGACTGGTGTGAGGGAAACTATCACAAAATACTATATATCAAAACTATATACAAATAAATAGAAAACCACTAAATCATGACTACTCCTCTACACAAATGTGGCTCAAGGATAATCCGGACTGCCTATAAATAAGTAAAGTAAATCATCTCAAAGACAGGAAATCATATCATAACTTTCTCTTCTTCTGTAATCAACGAGTCAGCATAACTATATAACATGGCTGATATGTAACAATAATCCATGATAGAGGTGACCCAATACACCATGCAAGGGTAGTATAAATATCCCAATAGAAGCCTATCTCAGAATAATAATATGAATCGACTAGTATAACACACACATTATATAATGTCAAATAGTGTGTGTAAATTGATAGCCATCATTGCTGATGAGTAGAGTCCACAGTGGACATTAATCATGAATCAATAAACTAAATTACGATCCAAAACAAATAAAGTTGGTACCGAATTGTACTATAGACATCGATCGAATTCTAATAATT
This sequence comes from Allium cepa, assembly GCA_030765085.1. Classification (NCBI taxonomy): domain Eukaryota; kingdom Viridiplantae; phylum Streptophyta; class Magnoliopsida; order Asparagales; family Amaryllidaceae; genus Allium; species Allium cepa. Next base: position 614,186,098 of record CM060934.1, read on the forward strand.
TCACTTGAGGGTTCAAAATAAATAAAGTCACTACCATGTTATACCTTGCCTCGAGCCGCATTGTGACGACCCGCGTTTCGGAAGGTTTAAATCGACAATAATCCACACATGTCCAACTCAAACAATCTGAAACACAGATAATCAATGAGATTAATTAAGAAAAATAAGAAAAAAAAACAAATACAGAATCTCACGATAGAATGACAAAATATAATAATCAAATAAACAGTTCATGAAGCTGTTTATGTTACACATTTGATTATAACTTTACAAAGTCCATCGGAGTTATATATACAAAAGAATAATCAAATAATGCAGTGGAACGAACAATGTGGTAAAATAATACTAGTAATAATAATATATCAAATCTTCGCCTTCATCCTCCATAAAATATAATCTTCAATGCGCTGAAAACTCAGGACTGACCCGAGCATAATGAAAAGACAATACACTCAAGTTAGGACTTAAATATCCTTATATGAGTCAAATCGATATCACATATAACATGAGTATAATAGCGTCAAAGATGTTTACGGTGTTTCGCATCTTCTATCCAGTGTATAACGTGCGTGGAATAACTTAAGAGATGTTACTGGATTTTCCATCTCTTAAGGATCCATCAAAATATCTATATATAGTTGGATACGCTAAATATGTAATGTCTAATCAATAAATAAATATTTTTCTTAGCGTTAAGGCTTTACATTAATCCCCATTAACGCATATTTAAGCATAGTCGTATAGTTTGCATATAACGCCTTAGTAGCACGTCGAAGGATAGGGATGCACCGTGATACGACAACACTAAACCAAACTCATAGTGGTTTCGTATAAGGATAAAATTATGAAAAGGCATGTGAGGCAATGCCCAAGGTAGGATACTACCAGTTCGGGTCGCAGGGATGGTGATAATGCATCGTAGCCATGATCGCCCACCACGTTCATCCATCCCATATCAAGTGAAAGGGAGGTCATCCCAAAATCAAGGTGCACTGATCGAAACCAACATCAAGGAAATGGTATGAACCAAGTCCAAAAAGAAAATCGAAGAACGGATGTCCGTTGAGGGTAGCTAGCCCACTTGGCCCTGTTAAGCCGTTCTGCTTTAGTCATTTTAAACTGGCACATGTGTCAGGGTCTATCCATCATCGTTCTCTTTCTTTAAATCCAGCAAACATATGCCAAAGCCAACCACTTCATTCTGGAGTCTCATCCGCGTACACAGTTGTTAAAGTGGTTCCAGTATTGACAAAATATATGCCAATAAAAGGCCTCGGTCTCTTTAACAACCAAACGTCATTTTACACACCCATTGGTTCTTCTAAATTTCGAAAACCATTCATACTTGGTATCAAAATATTATATTCGTTTCAAAATATCATATTTACTTCAAAATATAATATTTACTTAAATATGTCAATTTCACTTGATATTCATTTTAACTCCAATATCTCAATTTCACTTCCAAAATCGTTTCCAGTTTCAACTTAGGTTATAGCATCATTTTAACCCAATTCGCGTTTAAATCAACGATTTAAATATAAATATTCCAACTTTGCACAGTTTAGTTTGAAAATTTTTAAATAGATTAAAATTTTAAATAGTTAAAAGATTTAAAACAGTTTGATATAAAATGGTTTGAGTATTGAAAATGGTTTATATAGTAAAACCGTTTGAAAAATCAAAATAATTTGAATATTTGAAAAGATAGATTTTAAACAGTTTATATTAAAACAATTTATTTTGAAATAGTTTCAATCAAATTGTTTCTTTCCATTTCGACAAATCTAGACCCAGGTCCAAATTTCAATCAAACTGATTCAATTCTGAATCTTTCAATTCAAATTCTCTTCAATCTCAATTCAATTCAAATCGACTCAATTTCGATTTTATTTCAAATCAATTTCAATTCAAATTAATTTCAATCTCGATTTTCATTGGATCGATTCAAATAGTTTAAGTTTAATTCAATTCTCAATCTTAATCATTTTAGTTTATATAAATTTCGAGTTCGATTTCAAAATATCGATTTACATCACTTAAATTAAAAACATCTTCAATATTCAATTTAAGGTTCAAATCTTTTAAAATAATTCAATTCCAATTTCAATTTGAAATATCAATTTAAATCACTTTTAGTTAGATGAATTCCCACGTTCCAATTAAGTTCAAGTCTTTTAAAACAAATCAATTTCCACAATTCAAATCGTATTTCAACTTTAACTTCAAATTTCGAATTGCTTTCTTTATACAATTCCTTTTAACCAATTTTAATTTCAACATTTCAAGCTCGAGTTCGAAAATAATTCAATTTCCATTTTCATTCAATTCTATTTTTATAAAATAAAATCATTTGAATAAACTCAAATCCAAGAATTTAAAACCATTTGATTTAACCAATCCGGTGTCCATATATAATTTTCTATCCTATCGTCAAGTGATCATTTATTTCGATTTTAATTTCAGGGATGGATATATATCATTTCAATCCAAAATAAATGTCATAGGTATATACCATTTCAACCTATTTTTTATTTTGTTCGAAATAATTCAAATAACAGTTTTATATACCGTCAATAATATACAAAGTGATAAAAGGATATATAGAAAATAAGTAAATATTTGATCATCCAACATATCAGCCAATTGGCATCCATCACAATCAACATCCAAATTAGCCAGTAAATCACAACAATCAACTAATTATCAATAATCGGGAATTTAACTAGCAGTATGATTCCAATTTCAATTTAACTGTTAATTCAAAATTTCTAACATAGAAATTTCTATGTCGATTTCCATGTCAGTTAAATTACTAAACCACAGTCAATGAACTTAAATCACTTCATGATTTTAATTTATCTAACAAAAAAAATATTTTAGTCTTCGTGAGCGGTTTAAAACACTCACCTTAATTTGAAGCTAAAATTTTTTTCAGCTTCAAAGAAATTCCAATTCGATTCCATATCGTAGATGACGTTGATACGAATCCAACGCAACTTTTTCACTCGAATCGGATCTCGCATGGAAATATTACGCAATTTTAAACATTCAAATTTAATTAAATTTAATTAACAAACTAATAATAAAATTAAAACTTAACCAACTATCTCTCGCTCACACTACAGCCCAGCGCACTTCTTCTTCCCCAACCGAACACGACTTCTCTGCTTTTTTTTTAACAAATCACAATTGAACGCCAAAGCATCGCCGAATGTCAATCTGCCACCCACGCGTGTACCCGCCTGCGCTTCCACCACCAGGGCACGAAATCATGCACGTGACCCAAAACTAACAGCAACGAACGTGGCTAAATTCTGGCGATCTCTTGACGTTTCACCAGATCCAACCGCACAACATGTAGAGCTCGTCGTGCTCTACACTTGTCCTTTTGGTGTCGTTTGATTTCGTTGAATGGGTGATAAGAAATCAAGGAGAGAAGGCGAGTAAATTTCAGCCATTAAACGTTTACGAGGAAGCGGCTGCGTGATTTAGGGTTTGTGATTGCGAAAATGAAAGTATACCCGGCCTATTATATAAGTTTCCAACCTAATCTGTCCTTAAAAATTCCGAACTCCAAATGAAGCATGCCTCTTGGCATTCTATATGTTATACCCCTATTCCAAACACAATGGAACTAGTCTTGAAAGCCAATTCCATCATATTCAGAAGATAGCTTTTCAAAATCAAATTATTTTAATTAAAGTTCTAAAAATAAATTCCACGCGTTTCAAGCTCGTATAACCAAATGACAAATCCGATCGCTACGAAAATTGAAATTCTATAATAATTCACTATTATGGATCCGATGAAACTAGTTTCATCAAAATCCGAGACAGTGCCCAAAAAGACTATTTTTACACGTTAATCAAATAGAGAAAATTCCAAAATCAATCTAATCACTTTTGAATTCAAATTTCAAAGCTGGCAGTTTTTATTCTTTTGTAAATAAAATTTAAATCAACTTTTGAAATCGTTTCCATTCATATTAAATTCAAGGTTTGATTATTTAAATAATTTCCAATATTAAATTTAAACAATTTAATTATCTAATAAATCACCATATTTTAGATATATGTTATTTAACTTATAAAATTTAACCTTTAAAATGAATTCAAGTAATAAAACGACTACTTCCATTTTACAGTAATTCAATATTCATTATTCAATTCCAGCTATTGATTATAAACACATTCAATACATTGAATTTAATTTCAATACTTGTTATTGCCAAAATCTTTGAAATTGGTTATTTCACAATTTTATTCAAGTTCATATTAAATAAATTACATAAATAAAACATAAATTTTGTTTTCAACCATTTTTATTCAATAATCATATTAATTTAATAATTTAAAATAGTTAAAAATATGGGTCATTATACGTATCTTAATTGATCGAACTCATGTAGATCTTATCATACCCCATATTGAACATAGGTGATAAATGACCTACTCCAGATATTTAAAACCTTCGTCGATCTCAATATACCCCATATTGGGCATGAGTGATCAATGAACCAATCTTAGATGATCACATCATCTCTCCCTTGGCCATCATGGATTTCTTAACAAATTCACATTATGCCTTTACAAAAGAGAGTGATGGGCGTGTCCCATATAATATGGTACCTTGATCACAAAGGAACATTGATGTCGTATAGATATATAGAAATAAAATATACACATAATCAAATACGTCTATCCTAAACGAGGTCTGATATCTCGTCATCGTCTATCTATATGTATGGTCACTACTACAATACCAATGAAATATGCAGCCACTAATATAAGGATAATACAATTCATTAAAGAATATCCACCCCAAGGTCAAAACCAAGAGGTACAGACTAACGTCACTCGATCATGCACATTCATCTGAGATGACTAGGCAACCAATCACAATAGCAATATCGTGTCCAATCATTCTTGATCACATAAGCATAAATTGAATTAGCATCCAAATCTCGAGCTTTTCCTTACATTCACTTTCCCGAGTAGCCCAAAGTCTTCCTAAAGTCATGCTAAAGTCTCATGCCAAACCACACCCAAAGAACTTCCCAAAATTGCTCCCTACCTAAACCTCGTTTCCTAGGACAAGTCCCAACCGATGGACCCGTGAGAGCCTACTCCTAGGAAATGAGCCTTGGCAGCGGCTTCAATGGTCAACCAACTACCATTTCATCTCCTGTTTCCTCCATTGCTTCACCCTATGAGTCGGCTAACTCCTCTAGCCTACTTACACCCCATCGAACCTCTTTGAAAGTCCATTGGTTGATATTTTGAAAGTGGTTTTTTATGTATTTGAAAACCGATTTCGATACAAATCCCACCCTTTTTTGCGTAGACCTTCCTTAGGGTGATTCCTTCAACTTCACCTCCTCTAACATGCCAAAACAAACTCTACTGGCCTACTTACCTCATGTGATACATACATGTGTGTCGATGCACCTACTAGTGCATGCTTATGCAAACATGCACATGCAAACACACATCACTTCACAAATCACGTTCAAGCTTCACCGATGCGATTACTCGATCCAGTATTCTTCCATGCGACTTAGTGCATAAGATAATCGATATGGTTACATGAGATGCTTTCGACATACTCATACATAAATATAGATTTTCACACACACACATTCATATGTGTGTATACATACATACATATATAACCATTATCAATAATCTGAACCATTCGACAATTCTAATTACAATACATGAATTTAATGATTATATAACCTCAAATACACGTATACATATACATACACATATACATACACATATACATATACATACACATACACATATACATATACATATACATATACATATACATATACATATACATATACATATACATATACATACATGTTATTGAAATAAGTATTTCAAAGTATTACTAAAATCAAATCTTACATTTATTTACTAAATCTTTTCAATAAAGTCCAATTTTGTTTTCTACTACTTTATAAAATCATTCCGTTATTTTATTAAATCTAATACTAGCTTATTGATCATCTTAAGCCTTTATAATATTTAGTTTCTTCGTTTAAAATTAAGTATCCATCTCATAATTATTTTATAAAAGCTTATAACCATTTTATAAAATAACTACTTCATATGTTTTATAAAATCTCATACTTTTATAAAATATATCTTTTATACTATTTTATAAATCTCATTTTTTCAATATATTTATATATTTTTATAAAATCTCATACTTTTATAAGATACCTCTTTTATAATATTTTATGGAATCTTATTTACTTTTATAAAATATTTCATTTATAATATTTTTTTAAATATCTCACACTGTTTTATAAAATATTTTATTTATTCTATTTGTCCAATATTATTTTGTAAAATATTTCATTTATACTATTTTATAAAATATATCATATACTTATAAAATCATTTTTTTACTTAAATAATAGTTATAAGTTTTAGTCAAGCTTTATTAGACCTCGAATCACTTTAATAATAAGTGTAGGGTACAAAAATACACTTAATTAGCTTACTAACTTTTCCAAAATCAATTAAAATGACTTAATCATTGCTAATGACATGCACATATAAATATCACCTAATTAGCCTCTACTCCATCACAACATGGAAAATAGTCATTCAACCAACCTCAAATCAATTTTATAGCCTACGAACTTCTTTAAAATTAGTAACTAAGGTCTTTAACAAATAATGTGTTGGCATAATCATGTTTACAACATAAACATAAGCCTAAAATCAAACCATATCATTCTCTAAACAACTTTATAATACTCCATAATCATATATAAACAAATTAATAAAGTATAACGAGTAAATAAGGTAAGGGAATCATCCTACTCATCTTCTTCTTCCCTAAATCAAGTTCCAAAGCAACAAAACCCAACTTTTCCGCTCTCGAAATTTAGGATCTCAATCCAAACTTCAACTCAAGGTAAACTATTGAAGGGTTTTGTGAGAAATTGGATGAGAGGAATTATAGCAATTTTATCGGGATTTACATGATTCTATTTGGGCTTAGCTTAGTTGATTTAGGGCCGGGATTAAGGAGAGATTAAGAGAGTAATTAGGAGAATATGAAGAAAAGTTATGTTGAAATGAAAGTGAATGAAATTAATGAAGAGGTTGGCCAACTGATTGGCAAGTTAATGGACCTTGACCCAAACACATTTCGTTCACAAGAAATAACTATTCACTCCAAAACTTATCGACTCCAATATAGCCATGTTTATAATCATTCTTCTTAGGACGAAATTGCGATCTCAGCCGTGGGTGCCATGGGTTATAATTAATTTAGCTCCAAAAGTTAAGTACAATGGTTGTTTCTGTTAATTGAATAGTTTTCTATCGAGTTAGAAAATAGTTGAAAATTTTCAAACTAAAATAACCGCAAGCGCACAGCGTACAATTGAAGTACGTGACGAGTACGGGTCGATCCGTAGGGAATTTTTAAGATTTTAAAAATCTATTCAATCAAATTAGACCAAATGGAGGAGAGATTGTTAACTAGAAACAAAACGAAGCTAAAACTAGAATTATAATGAGATTAAAACATGAGATTAGAAAACAATTTAGAGGCAAATTCACTCTCATATTTTTGTAAATCAGCAAACAAATAATTTATGATCACTAACTTTGATATTAATTGAAATAATCATTGCATTTATCATAAGTATGGTTTGTTTATGTTATTAATTAACATAACTCAAACCATCAAACTATAATACAACAGTTATACCACTTCTAAGCTATTTTAAGAATGATCTAATCTATTGTAACTAGTAATATAGATCATCAAACTTCATTTTTACTTTCATTTCAAAATCAAAAATGGATTAGCAAATGATGATGCAAATTGTGTTTATGTTGAATAAGAATAACTCATTTGCAAGAGCAACATAAGCTATCAAACCCACTTGTATAAACTTGCATCAAAATTCACTCTCATTAAACATAAACAAAAAGAGATCATAAATTAAAGAAATATTGAAATTGCATAATATTTGAGAGCTTCATTACCCCTAAATTGAAGGGGTTTAGCTACTCATTTGTGTTATCAAATCAACACATGTAAGTTTCAACATTAAAAAGAAAAGAAAATAGAAAATAAGTAAAGGAAGAAAGAGAGATTAATTATTAACTCTCTGCATAAAAATTAAAGCTACACTACTTGCATAAATGTAAATCTAATCTATGAACATTAAAAGAAAAAGAGCATATAAATAAGCATTAACATAAAAGAAAAGAAAAGCATGTAGAAAAGAGAGGAGAAAGAGGCTTGGAAGCCATTTTTATTTCATTCAACATAAAGCTTACAACTTACTTTCTTAATTTCCTAACAAATATGAAAGAGTAGAATGTGGTTTCACGTACATAAGAGGGCTATTTATACATGCATAAAACCCTAATTCCTTTTTAGGGAGCTTTCCAAAGTACCCTTGAGGTAGTGTGGCCACCAAGTAATCATTAACATCCACTAATCCCCTACTTAAATGTACATAAAACTTTAATGACCTTTTAGCATGCGCTTAGCTCCTAATTGAAAATCAAGGTAAGTGGGTGGGGTCCTCCATGATCTTGAACTTGAATTATTTCCGCTTTATTGCTTTGTAGTTCCTTGTGCATGCATATATCATCATTAATCCCACTTCCATATGCATTAAAATATCCTATAAAATCATAAAAATTGTCCAAGTAAAAATTCTTACATTGACACTTGCACAAAAATGACCTTTTTGCCCTTGAATGAAGATAAAAATATGATGGTTTGCAAACAATTGAATTTTGGTTTTGAACATGTTAAAATGATCAAATATGATGTTTGTTTAAATAAAAAGAGATAAAATATGGATGTAAATATATGCACATTTACGTGCACATCAAATACCCCCACACTTATCTTTTTATTCGTCATCAAATAAAGGAAAACTAATATAAATCTATTTTTGTAGGGAGCACGATTGCATTGGGCATATGCAACAAGCCGTTAAACATTTGGGTGTCCCCTGTAGGACGATTGTTGTCTCGTGAGGGTTTTCAGCTGATACTACCCACAAAATCCAAACGCAAATTGAAAATATTTACAAAATGCAAGATTTAATTATAGAGAGACGAATGCGAGTTTTTTGGAAATATTTACAAATGAAAGGTTTACTTTTAAATAGACACAAATAAGTTAAATACAAGTTTTGGTCATTGTCTTGAAAATGTAAGCCATTTACTCATCAAAATTTCCAATAAAAATCCTGTTGTCATAATAGATAGACCATAGTTTGGCTAGTTGTTTTGGTTGATAGCACAATGTAAATACGAAATGGATCCTTAGTTGATTATCAAAGTTTATTAAAGTGGTATTTTCATTTCTTTTCAATAACAAGTTAAATCAAACAGGTTAAAATGGTGCTTAGATTTCAATTGCTTATTCTCCCTTATTTTAAAATTTATTGATATTAACAATATTTACATACGCCCGACTCAGGTAAACTGAGGCCAGATATATTACCTATGCACTGCCTTTCGGGCTTATGTGAGGGGAATACAGAGCATGGCGAGTGAACACACGAATGTGAACACCTATCGACTATAGGCATTACTAATAAAAGAATTTATATATACATACACCTAACTCAGATAAATTGAGGCCAGATATACCGATCATGCAATACCTTTCGGGCTTATGTGAGAAAGGTATAGAGCATAGCGAGCGTACACGCAAGTGTGTACACCTGTCGACCGTAGGTTAATAGAAATTATATATATATATATATACACACAAATGTTTTATTTTTTTTTCAAATTGTTTTTAGGAAGATAGAGTTTTGCAAAATCATCTTAGCACCATTTAACTTGGAAGATAAAAATGTTATATCATTTACTTTAAATTTACCACTATTTTAAACAAAGATTTCAATTAGAACGTACTTCACAATTAACACATATGAACCTTCCTATATACTAGTTAAACCATTGTTATTTGTAATCAAACTTCATTTTTATTTTTGTTAAGAAATTTCAATTTTATTAATCAAAACTTATACTTATCCCATAGTGTTTCCTCAAAAATAAATCAAAATGCCAAAAAGAAAATGCTTTTGAGATTTAGGAATTTTGATTTTTTTTTAGGTAAAGGAAAATTAAAAATTAAAAAATGCCATGAAAAATGAAAATAAGACTCCCCCACACTTAATTTTGACTGTGTCCCCACAGTCAATGCATGATATAATGAGTGTAGCGGGGAAGACTATGTATATATTTACAAAAGATGGTTAACATTCTTACTAGACGTGGCATGGCTCATGAAGGATCATGAGATCCTTCTCTTGGTTATTTGGCAATTCCAAGAAAGGTTTCAAACGATGACCATTGACCTTGAAAATTGGTCCTTCCCTGGGGTTTTCTATTTCTATAGCACCATGTGGAAAAACAGTTCGTACCACAAATGGTCCGGTCTATCTCGATTTAAGTTTCCCAAGGAATAAATGAAGTCTTGAGTCATACAAAAGAACTTTCTGGTTATGCGAAAACATTTTCTTTAGGATGACTTGTCATGAAAAACTTTTGTTATTTTTTTGTAAATTTTCTCGTTTTCATACGCATCATTCTTAAATTCTTATAGCTCATTAAGTTGTAGTTTTCGGTTTTCGTCAGCTTTCTCAAGATCAAAGTTTATGTTCTTTATTGCCCACAATGCTTTGTGTTCGATTTCAACGGGTAAATAACAAGCTTTACCGTAAACGAAATGGAATAGGGACATCCCAAGGTTAGTTTTAAAAGCAGTATGGTAAGCCCGAAGCACATCGGTCAATTTCTGAGACCAATCATTACGATTTTTGTTTACAGCTTTCTCCAAGATTTGTTTTATTTGCCGATTTGAAACTTCAACTTGGCCATAAGTCTGAGGATGATACGGAGTGGATAACTTGTGGGTTATCGAGTATTTTTTCATTAAGGCTCCAAAGAACAGTTGCAAAAATAGGTCCTATTATCACTGATTATTGTGCGAGGTGTGCCGAACCTCGAAAAGATGTTTTCTTTGAGAAATTTCACAACAATTCTATGGTTGTTGGTTTTGCAAGGAACAGCTTTGACCCATTTTGAGGCGTAATTGACAGCGAGAAGGATATACAAATTTCCAAAAGAATTGGAAAAAGGTCCCATAAAATCGATACCCCAAACATCGAAGATTTCGATCGCAAGAATGGGGTTGAGAGGCATCATGTTTCGTTAAAAAATTCATCCAAGCATTTGACATCGATCATAAGTTTTACAAAATTCAAATGAGTCTTTGAAGAGAGAAAGCCAATAGAAACCACATTGAAGCACCTTTTCCGCAGTTTTTTGAGGATCGAAATGTCCACTGCATGCTTGATCATGGCAAAACGAAATAACACTCCTGATCTCATTATCCAGAATGCAACGTCAGATGATTTGGTCGGGACAATATTTGAACAAGTATGGATCGTCCCAATAGAAATATTTCACTTGGGACATGAATTTGCATTTGTCCTGTTTGGACCAAGATGAGGGAGTTTCTTTAGTGACTAAGTAATTCACTATATCAACATACTATGGATCGAAAAAAATCGAAAGAAGTTGTTCATATGGGAAATTTTCATTGATCGGCAAAGAAGATGGTGCATTCGGAAGACGAGATAAGTGATCGGCATGACATTATCAGATCCTTTTTTATCTTTGATTATAAGGTCAAATTCTTGTAGTAAAAGGATCCAATGAATCAGACGGGATTTAGCATCCTTTTTAGTGATGATATATCGAAGCGAAAAGTGATCCATATACACATTAATGCGTGAACCTATCAAATAAGGTCGAAACTTTTCAAGCGCAAAAACGAAAGCTAGAAGCTCTTTTTCAGTTGTTGTGTAGTTAAGTTGAGTATCGTTCAAAGTCATACTCGTGTAGTAAATAACGTGAAGGATCTTGCTGATGCGTTGTCCTAAGACATCACCAACAGCAAAGTTTGAAGCATCATACATTATTTCGAAAGGAAGATCCCAATTAGATGCGCAAATGATTGGAGTAGAAATGAGTTCGTTCTTAAGACGTTCAAAAGAAGAGATACAATCAGAGTTAAAATTGAAAGGAACGTCTTTTCCATGAAGAGTCGTCAAAGGACGAGCGATTTTGCTAAAGTCTTTCACAAAGCGTCGGTAAAAGCCAGCGTGTCCTGGAAATGATCGAATGTCCTTAACATATTTGGGAATGGGTAGATTTGCAATTACGTCGATTTTCGCTTTATCAACCTCAATGCCTTTATTTGAGATGATATGTCCAAGGACTATGCCTTGTTTGACCATAAAGTAGCATTTTTTCCAATTCAAAGTCAAATGTTTTTCTTTACATCGATTTAGAACCAACTCGAGGTGATGTAAACATTGGGAAAAAGAATCGCCAAAGATAGAGAAATCATCCATAAAACCTTCTAGAAAGCATTCAATCATGTTGGAAAAGATGCCAACCATGCATCGCTGGAAATTCGCAAGAGCGTTACAAAGTTCTAATGCCATACGTCGATAAGTAATGGTACCGAATGGACACGTGAAAGTCATTTTTTCTTGATCTTCGAAAGTGATTGGAATTTGGTTATAGTCGGAATAACGTCAAGCAAGCAGTAAAATTCATGGCCGGCTAAACGTTCGAGCATTTGGTCAATGAAAGGAAGAGGAAAGCGATCTTTACGTGTCGCGGCATTTAGTTTTCAATAGTCAATGCAAACACGCCAACTCGTTTGAGTACGAGTGTGATAACCCGGATTTTTGGGCATCGGGTAATTGGATAATTATCTGATTTTAACTATTGAAAACACTGAATTATAAGTTGAGCAAATAAATATGATAATAAATATTTATACTTGGATAAATATTTATTTGATAATCTCCTAATATAATTATTTAGAATGGGCAAACTTATTATTTTCAAACAAATTAAATATGTTTTTGTTTATATATATATATAAGTTGATTTTAAATTAAATTTGAATTTGAATTTGAATTAGAAATTCAGGGAATAAATATCTTAAAATAAATTGGATACAAAATATATATATGTATATGATTTTATTATTATATAATTTGTTTTATATTTTTTTCTTTAAAATATCATATTTATATAAATTAAGGAAAGTAATTACTAAATAGAAAATTTAATATAGAAGTTTTATGAAAAACATTTAAAAATATAAATAAAGTGTGTGTGTATATATAATTAGTATATTTGTATAACTATTTATAAGTGTATAACTGGAATTTTATATCATCTACTTTTAAAATTATAAATAGATAAATATAAGAGAAGTTTAAATATTAAAACACTTAAGACATTTATAAACTAAACTAAATTGGAATTATTATAATATATTAACATATATTTATACATGAAATTACAAATGTAAGATATTTATATACAAAATAACAAATGTAAGCTTAAGAATACATGCTAATTACAAGTGTAAACAAATTGAACAAGTGTCATTTATTTTCTTCTTATTTTAAATAAATTAAGCTAAGTTATATAAATATATCCCTATCCCTCTCTTTCTTTTTTTCTTATCTTCATTATCAAAACAAAAAGGAAAACAAAAAATCTATATACACATCTACTCTCTTATTTTCTTTCATGCATTCAAAGTTTAAAACTGTAGCAAAACATAATCCTGGAAGCAAAGGCAAGCACAAGGATTCAAATTCAAAATTTAAGTAATCAAAGCAAAGAACTGAAATCAAATGACCTCTGTTCAAAATCTATAACCTGAAGCAAATCAAATTAAATCTAAAACAAAGATCATCTCAACATCAAACAAGCACTAGGATCAGATCCTTCAAGTCCAGATCAGTATAAACAAATTCCAGGCTTTCTCTGTTTGCATGTGCAGATGAATAAACAATTTACTTAAAAAAAATAGATCTGATTAAAATATAGATGCATGCTGAAATTCCTTAAAGTAAAATATGAGAAGTGTTTGCATGATTTTTAAACAGGAATATATATATGTCTGAGAATGTCGTTGTGCATGTCTAGAACAAATAAGTTTGCTCTGTTCATTGTTCTTAGGCTCTAAAAAGGATTCAAAAATCAACTGCTCTTTCTTTGATCAGTTATGTGCTATGATGATTAAACAAATATTATTAGAAACAACAAGATTTAAGTTTTAAAAATATTTTAAGTAGGAATTGAAGACAGTTTTAACTAGGATATAAGAACTACAGTAAAAACTTAAATATATCAAAATTTCGACTTGAATAATTTGTGAATTCACGTATATAATCTTGTTTATCATCGCAAACTATGATTTTTAGAAAAAGAATCTTGATTTTTAAGATGGTAATTCGAGTAGAATTTTGAGTTAAACGTGATTTGGGTTTCTGCCTTTTTCTGATGATCGATGTGGTTTGGGTGGTCGGGACCCCTACTGCAGATAGCGAGGAGGTAGACGGGCTCAGCAAAAATGGTAGTCGAATTTTTAATTCACTGTGGAGGAGCGGCGAAGTGGTTTTAGGGTTTAGCTTGAGATTTTGGTCAAGGATTTTCATGGGACGATCTCGTCGTCATGCAAGCATCGAGATGGACCGGAGGTGGAGGAGAGGGAAGATGGAAGTGCGGCGAAGGTTTGAGCGGAGTTGCGTGTTCTCCGGTGATTAGAGGCGATGGCGAGAGTGATTTTTCCACTCGAACTTGTTTCCAAGAAGAGGATGATCTACTCGATTTTGTTTGCCGACGTTTTCGTCGGAATTGGGAGGTCGAAGCATTAGTATGGAACATCATCGACTTGTGGGTGACTCGGCGAAGGTCGGAGTTGGTCGGATTTGGTGGTGCATATGCACGCGAGGGTGTGTGTGTCTATGTTGTTTTGTGTTGATGAGGAAGATGAAGTTTACTCGAGTGTGTGCTCGAAGCTGTGTGATGATTGTCTCGAAGTTGAGACGATGCGAGATAATTCATGGGGTTATCTTGGAAATTTTACTGGTTTGGCTTGGGTGTATTGCAGGTTGTAGTAATCAAGTTTAAAGCTTATCAAAATGTGTAAGTTTCAAAGGAAAATGTAAGTCAAGTTCTTAAAAAAAGTATTAGCAAGTTTAAGCAAGTTTCTAAATATTAAAATGTTTTCAAATTGCTTGTATAAAGTAATTGTATAACAGGTTAAATCCTATATGTTTTTTAAGGTGGATTAAATGTTGTAATTAAATAAAGTACAAATTATTTAATGTATTAAGGATGGTTAATTGATTTATGTGATCAGGGAATAATTAATTAATTTAATTATTTGGATAATTAATTAAAGGTTAATTAATTTGTGTAATCAATTTAAAAGATTGATTTATTAATGTGATTTATTAATTAAGTTATTAATTAAAAGATGATTAATTAAAGGGTTAATCACTTAATGAAATTAATTAATGATAATTACTTAATGAAAGTAATTAAAGGATAATTACTTAATATCATTAATTAAGGAGTGTAATTAATGGGTAATTACTAAATGTGATTTATTTAATGATAATTACTTAATGGAAGTAATTGAGGATTAATTACTTAGTGTAATTAGTTAAAGTATGGATTAATTAAGGAAATTAATTAAAGGGTTAGTTAATTAATAAGTGTGATTAATTGAAGGATAATTAATCAATGTAAGTGATTATAGAATAATTAATTAGAGAAATTAATTAAGGATCAATGTAATAAAATATTGTTAATTAATTTATGAGAGTAATTAAAGGTTAATTAATGTGAATGGTTGAAGGTTAATTAATTTGTATAATTAATTAAAGACTAATTACTTAATGTAATTAAGATGATAATTAAAGGATGATTAATTAATTTATTTGTAATTAATTAATGTTAAGTAAGCATGACTTAAAGATGATTAAAGTAATTAATTTAATTTATTTAAATTAATTAGAAACGGCGTGACTAATGAATCTTGCTTATGGATAATTGGGTTATATTGAATGCCTTGAATTCGTTGATATCTATAATATAAAATGTTTTGTGATATGATATGTTTAGGATGAACAGTGATAATGTGGTTATTTATCGATGATGAATTGCTGTGTAAAAGTGACATCCTATATTTATAATTGAATTGTTTCACTTAAATAACTTGGGTTAAGATGACATTTGATTCGAAGAGACCGGAGTCGGTATAACTAAATACCTGAAACTACTTCGATTAGTAATCTACAATAATTCTTTTTAGATTTGATATGTGAAATCAATAGGCTGGAATGGAATGATTTAAATAAACTGGACCATTGGAACTAAGTAAGGGTACTTAGCGATCGGATTTGTGAAATAAGTGTTGACTATAACAAGTTATGAACTCATAGTAAGGTACGAGTTACCCCGGGTTCTAAATAAGTTTTATGCATTAGTATTTCATGTTAGATGGGTTTAATCACGCTTGTTTCTAGCCTGACACGGGTGTTATTTTGATGTAATGCTCGGGTCAGACCGAGTATTACAGATTTTCAGGTAAGAACGTTCTGGAGCTCAGGAGTCGAGCTGGATGGCAAGAACGTATGGAGTTCACCGCTTTGTATTAGAGTTGTATTGATAGTAGTCTGGGACAGGTTGATATAACTATCTAGTCTGTTATGTATGGTTGTAACTCTGATGTATAATTATAAAATTAACAATTACAGCTTTTCTTGTATAAATGCTATTATGTGATATTATATTTAGATCCGCTATGAAATGTGAGAATTCTGAGTTTTGTCTTATGTTTCTTCTTCTATCTCTTTCTTCTTAATCTAACAATCTAGGATTTTCGACATTCGATTGCTCGGCACTTCTACAGTTGAACGTATTAGTGTCGAATTCTTGAGGTCAAAATTTCGGGTCGTTACATTTTGGTATTAGAGCAAGGTCAAGCGAGAACCTTTGCTCTGGTGGGTTTACTCATTAAGAATAGAGTCAATGGTACCCTACAATGAGTTGAGTGTTGTATATATGAAGGCGTATTTGTTATTTTCTTATAAAATGTTTTTAAAAATGATTTTATATAAGTTTATATTTTGATATATATATATATATATAAAGCAATAGTTTTTTTCTAATATATTAAAGTAATTGGTTGTTGTATTATTTGAATTAAAGAATTAAGTGATAATAGAAATACAACCAAATAAGAGTTGGATAATATAAACTATATAAATAAGATAAATGGATCCAAACTGAAATTATAATTCTGAATTTGTAGAAGTGTTTTCAGAATAAGATAATATATAGTGAATTGGTTTTCAGATATGATAATCTTGGTTATTATCATAAATGTTTGTTGTATCTTGATAAAGAAATATTTGTTAATGATTAGGCAAAAATGAAATGTTTTAGGGAAGTAAACATTTAGGTAAGTATGACTTATAAATTTGAATTAAAGATTGTAAAGTTTTAAATCGAAGTCCAAAAAATTTGGAATTTGTTTCATAGTTCTAAAAGAAATAATAAATAGTATTATTTGAATGAAAGGGTCCTATTTCAAACAAAAGTTGTTTGAAAATTTAAATAGAAATTTGTTTTGAACTAAAAACCAAGAATGGTTTGAAATTTAATGTATGACTTGAATTGCAAAAGAAATGGATATGTATACATGTGGGATATACATAAGATCAAAGATGAGTTGAAATAAAAGCGTTGAGTTTTAAATTTTTTCTTGGAATGAGATGTGAAAACCCAAAGTGATAAGTTTTTGAACTTATAAGTGGGAAGATTATTAATATGAAGTTTGAAATGGGAATTCAAATTGAGTAAAGTTGACTGGATTAAGTTAAAGTGAATTTAACTTAGGGGAAATTAAATAAGTTTAGAACAAACAACCTGAATTGGAAATTTCAAGGTGAAATTGAGTTTTAACCTGGGAAGTTAAATGGTTGATTTGAATTGGGAGTATGTGTGATCTCAAAATGGGTTTGAGATCAGAAAATTGGAAATGAATGCTACGGATGGATGTTTTAAATAATTTGGATGTTTATTTATATTGTCATCCTATTGTAACAAATAATCTATGAAACCGAAAATTGAATTATTTTAAATGAATTAAGAAATGGACTTAGGTAACATACATCCATTACTGAAATAAAATAGAAATAAGATTGAACTATTGAAAAGGAAATCGCTTTTAGCTTAAAGATTTAAGAGTTAGAAATAAGCTTGCTAAAAATTTGTTAAGAATCGGTTTTGAAGTTAAAAATTTAGGTGATAAATTGGGTTCTAAAGATTAAATTGTTTTTGAACTCTTATTTGAACTTTGAAGTAAGTTAAGTAAAGGTAATTTAAAATGGAATTATGAAATTTGGACTCAGAATTAAATTGTTTAAAAAATTCCAAATAAATTATTTTAATATAACTGTTTTTAAATCTATTTTTACTAGTTATTTACTATACAACTTTTCTTTTTTTAAAACCCAAAACTATCTTATACTTATTTTACAACTACTTAACTATTTTATGACTATTTTATAGTTACTTAACTATTTATAACTACTGTTTACAACTAATAACTATTTTACAACTACTTATCTATTTTAAGCTTTTCTAGATATTTTCTAAATTCGGTGCAAACTGTCTATAATTGAATACCAATTGAGATAACAGTTGAAGTGTTAACCCAAATGGAAATTGGGAGCAACTATGGATGTGTAAGTGGAATCAAAATGAAGGTGAATAGAAAACGGAAGTAATTTAGCTAATGATCAATGAAGATAAATACGTAGGATGTACGTATATTATTATATTCGTATAATGATTTGATCCATATTCGAGCATAGAATTTCGAGATAGTATATCGATCCGAGTTAGGATTTTTCACTCGATTTTCGACGGCTAACCCTGGACATGGATTTTTGGTTGATTCTGGAAATTCTCTATCATAGTTATGACTATGCAAGGAGAATGACGGTTTCTGATCAAGAAACCAGATCTGAGTCCGCACTAGAAAGTCTGGTGGACGTTACTAGTTTGGAAGTGAAATTGTGTGATCGAGTGAGCGATCAGATTTGATATTGCGTATAGATGGTATACGTACATCGTACATGCTTCAATGAAATAGATATTGAAATTTTGGAAGAAATGGAAAAGATTTTTGAAATATATTTTGAGAAGTATATAAAAATAAAGGTGGAAGTTGGATATATTTTGAAATTCACTTTGTGAAAAGTAAGTGATATGGTAAATAACTTTATAAAAGAAATCAAATTTGAATGTTGATTTGGCATGGTAAAGTTATATATATTGTTATATTTGATAAGCTCCCCCTATGTTGAATCTAGAACCATAAGAAAGGGTTTTTGAAAATATTTGAAGTATAAAAGGAGAATCTATATAAGTGATACAAAGATTATTTTCAAGTTGGAAAGGATAAGTTATATATATATATATATATATATATAAATGGTTTTATGAGAATGATTTTGGGAAAAAGGTTTTGGAACCTATGGATTTGGAAAAGGCTTTTGATTTTTGGGAAAATCAAATTTTGGTAGTTTGGAAAGCCAAGTTTAGAACTATCGATTTGAGATATCGATTTTGTGTAAAGGAGATTTATGCGAATCATATAGAATATGATTTGAAAGATACTATAAGTGTATAGTATAAAGTGTTTTGAGATTGGCTCTGGTGAAAAAGGCACTCCCACTGAAATGAACTTCATAGGAGATCCACAGGATGGTTCTACCTTAAGCCCTAAGGGGGAGGCTCTAAATTGAATCCTGGGAGGATGTCCGGACAAACTAAAGTTCCTGAAGATGTTGTGTTGTGGGTAGCGAAAGTCGAGGGCGCTGATGCCTATGGAGACATTTGAGTTATGTTATGATGACAGTGTAGCTCGATGTCACTGCGATCTACTATGGACCATAGCGGAAGTCGTGTGTGCCGTGAGAGCCAACGGTCTACGTTTGATTTTCCCGTGATGGCAACGTAACATCGGTAGACTGCATCCTATGGAGACATAATGAAAGTCGAGATGCCGTGAGATCCCAAGGTTACATTGGGACTTGAGTGATATAGTCTGCGACCTATGTAGGAGTGGTGAAGTTTCATTTGGCAGCGAAAATCAAGGGCGCTGATGCCTATAGGTACATGGACTTTTGTCGTGATGGAAACGTAACCTGGGATGTAACTGCGATCTGTGGTGGGTTCCACGGCATAATCGAGGGGCGTGGAGCACCTACAGTTATCTATGGATTTTTTCTGGATGGCAACGCAACCATCGGGTTAACTGCGACCATGGAGGGGGTGATGATTTCTAAAGCATTCTCATCAAAGATGTTTCCTCTATTTTCAAAAATGTTTTATATATTTTTACCAAAATATTTTCTAATTATTTTCACTGGGCGTTGAAAATGGGTTTGCCAAGTACTTATAGATTTTCAATCCTACGTCTAATCAACGTATGACTGAATTTCTGTAAGAACAAGGATGAACCTGTTCAAACATCGAGATATAAAAAGTATTTTTTTATATATAGCTATTTTGGTAATATTATATAGATTTTAAAATGTTTTAAAATGTTGAATAAAAAGAGTTTAGAGTTAAAAAAATGCTCAAAGAATAATCTAACTGGTAATGAGCTGTTGTAATTAAAATTTTGGCTTCATTCCTTTTCGAGGACGAAAAGATTTAAAGGAGGAGGAATGTGATAACTCGGATTTTTGGGCTTCATGTAATTGGATAATTATCTGATTTTAACTATTGTAAAACACTGAATTATTAGTTGAGCAAATAAATCTGATAATAAATATTTATACTTGGATAAATATTTATTTGATAATCTCCTAATATAATTATTTAGAATGGGCAAACTTATTATTTTCAAATAAATTAAATATGTGTTTGTTTAAATATATATATATATATGTATGTATGTATACATATATATATATATATATGAGTTGATTTTAAATTAAATTAGAATTTGAATTAGAATTGGAAATTCAAATAATAAATATCTTAAAATAATTTGAATATAAAATATATGTGTGTATGATTTTATTAGTATATAATTTTTTATACTGTTTTCTTTAAAAGATCATATTTATATAGATTAAGGAAAGTTATTACTAAATAGAAATTTAATATAAAAGTTTTATGAAAAACATTAAAAAATATAAATAAAGTATATATATAATTAGTATATATGTATAACTATTTATAAGTGTATAATTGGAATTTTATATCATCTACTTTTAAAATTATAAATAGATAAATATAAGAGAAGTTTAAATATTAAAACATTTAAGACATTTATAAAATAAAAATAAATTTGAATTATTATAAAATATATGTATTAACATATATTTATACACGAAATTACAAATGTAAGATATTTATATACAAAATAACAAATGTAAGCTTAAGAATACATGCTAATTACAAGTGTAAACAAATTGAACAAGTGTCATTTATTTTCTTCTTATTTTGAATAAATTAAGCTAAGTTACATAAATATATCTATATCCCTCTCTTTTTTCTTATCTTCGTTATCAAAACAAAAAGGAAAAAAAATACACATCTACTCTCTTATTTTCTTTCATGCATTCAAAGTTTAAAACTGGAGCAAAACAAAATCCTAGAAGCAAAGGCAAACATAAGGATTCAAACTCAAAATTTAAGTAATAAAATCAAAGAACTGAAATCAAGCAACCTCTATACAAAATCGATAACCTGAAGCAAATCAAATTAGAGCTAGATCATCTCAACATCAAACAAGCTCCAAGATCAGATCCTTTAAGTCTAGATCAGTTTAAACAAATTCCAGGATTTCTCTGTTTGCATGTGCAAGTAAGTAAACAAATTTATTTAAAAAAAATTTAAATCTGTTTAAAATATAGATGCATGCTGAGATTCCTTAAAGTAAAATATGGGAAGTGTTTGCATGATATTTAAAGTGGAATATATGTATATATGTCTGAGAATGCTGTTGTGCATGTCTGAAACAAATAGGTTTGCTCTGTTCATTGTTCTCAGGCTCTAAAAAGGATTCAAAAATCAACTGCTCTTTCTTTGATCAGTTATGTGTAGTGATGTTTAAAAAAAATATTGTTACAAACAACAAGATTTAAGTTTTAAAAATATTTTAAGTAGGAATTGAAGACAGTTTTAACTAGGATATAAGAATTACAGTAAAATTAAATATATCAAAATTTCGAATTGAATAATTTGTGAATTCATGTATATAATCTGTTTTATCATCACAAATTATGATTTTTAAAAAAAGAATCATGATTTTTAAGATGGTAATTCGAGTAGAATTTTGAGTTAAACGTAATTTGGGTTTCTGCCTTTTTCAGATGATCGGTGTAGTTTGGGTGGTCGGGACCCCTCCTGGAGATAGCGAGGAGGTAGACGGGCTTGGCAAAAATGGTAGGCTGAATTTTTAATTCAGCGTGGAGGAGCGACGAAGTGGTTTTAGGGTTTAGCTTGAGTTTTTAGTCTAGGATGTTCATGGGACGATCTCGTCGTCATGCTAGCATCAAGACGGACCGAAGGTGGGGGAGAGGGAAGTTGGAAGTGTGGCGAAGGTTTGAGCGGAGTTGCGTGTTCTCCGGTGATCGGAGGCGACGGTGAGAGTGATTTTTTCGATCGAACTTGGTTTCAGGAAGAGGATGATCTGCTCGATTTTGTTTGCCGACGTTTTCATCGAAATTGGAAGGTCGGAGCACTAGTATGGAACATCGTCGACTTGTGGGTAACTCGGCGAAGGTCGGAGTTGGTCGGATTTGGTGGTGCACGTGCACTAGAGGGTGTGTGCGTTTGTGTTGTTTTGCATTGATGAGGAAGATGAAGTTTACTCGAGTGCATGCTCGAAGCTGTGTGATGATTTTCTCGAAGTTGAGACGATGCAAGATAATTCACAAGGTTAGCTCAGAAATTTTACTGGTTTGGCCCAGGTGTATTGCAGGTTGTAGTAATCAAGATTAAAGCTTATCAAAACGTGTAAGTTTCAAGGGAAAATGTAAATCAAGTTCTTACACAAAGTATTAGCAAGTTTAAGCGAGTTTCCAAAGTTTAAAATGTTTTCAAATTGCTTGTTTAAAGTAACTATATAATAGGTTAAATCCTATATGTTTTTTAAGGTGAATTAAATGTTGTAATTAAATAAAGTACAAATCATTTAATGTATTAAGGATGGTTAATTGATTTATGTAATCAGGGAATAATTAATTAAATAAATTATTTAGATAATTAATTTGTGTAATCAATTTAAAAGATTGATTTATTAATGTGATTAATTAATTAAGTTATTAATTAAAAGATGATTAATTAAAGGGTTAATCACTTAATGGAATTAATTAATGATAATTACTTAATGAAGTACTTAAAGGATATTGCTTAATATCATTAATTAAGGAGGGTAATTAATAGGTAATTACTAAATATGATTTATTTAATGATAATTACTTAATGGAAGTAATTAAGGATTAATTACTTAGTGTAATTAGTTAAAGTATGGATTAATTAAGGAAATTAATTAAAGGGTTAGTTAATTAATGAATGTGATTAATTAAAGGATAATTAATCAATGTAAGTAATTATAGAATAATTAATTACAGAAATTAATTAAGGATCAATGTAATAAAATGTTGTTAATTAATTTATAAGAGTAATTAAAGATTAATTAATGTGAATGGTTGAAGGTTAATTAATTTGTGTAATTAACTAAGGGCTAATTACTTAATGTAATTAAGATGATAATTAAAGGATGATTAATTAATTTATTTGTAATTAATTAATGTTAAGTAAGCAGGATTTAAAGGTGATTAAAGTAATTAATTTAATTAATTTAAATTAATTAGAAATGGTGTGACTAATAAATCTTCCTTATGGATGATTGAGTTATATTGAATGCTTTGAATTGGTTGATATCTCTGATATAAAATGTTTTATGATATGATATGTTTAGGATGAACAGTGATAATGTGGTTATCTATTGATGATGAATTGCTGTGTAAAAGTGGCATTCTGTATTTATAATTGAATTGTATTCACTTAAATAACTTGGGTTAAGATGACATTTGGTTCGAAGAGACCGGGGTTGGATATCAGTAAATACACGAAACCACTTCGATTAGTAATCTACAATAATTCTTTTTAGATTTGTTATGTGAAATCAATGGGCTAGAATGGAATGATTTAAGTAAACTGGACTATTGGAACTAAGTATGGGTACTTAGGGATCGGATTTGTGAAATAAGTGTTGACTATAACAAGTTATGAACTCATAGTAAGGTACAAGTTACCCCGGGTTCTAAATAAGTTTTATGTATTAGTATTTCATGTTAGATGGGTTTACTCACGCTGGTTTCTAGCCTGACCCGGGTGTTACCTTGATGTAATGCTCGGGTCAGACCGAGTATTACAGCTTTTCAGATTAGGGCATTCTGGAGCTCAGGAGGCGAGCTGGATGGTAGGAACGTATGGAGTTCAGCGCTATGTATTAGAGTTGTACTGATAGTAGTCTGGGACAGGTTGATATAACTGTCTAGTCTGTTGTGTATGGTTGTAACTCTGATGTATATTTATAAAATTAACAATTACATCTTTTCTTGTATAAATGCTATTATGTGATATTATATTTTGATCCGCTGCGAAATGTGAGAATTCTGAGTTTTGTCTTCTGTTTCTTCTTCTACCTCTTTCTTCTTAACATAACAATTTGGGATTTCCGGCGTTCGATTGCTCAGCACTTCTACAGTTAAACGTATTAGTGTTGAATTCTCGAGGTCGAAATTTCTGGTCGTTACAACGAGTTGGAATAAGTTCGTTTGAATCGTTCTTGACAACGGTTAGCCCTTACTTTTTGGGTACAACACGAATTGGGCTAGCCCATGAACTATCAGAGATTGGGTAAATGATTCTGTTGTCTTGAAGTTTAAGAATTTCATCATGCATTACATCTTTCATTTTTGGATTAAGCCTTCGTTGCACATCATGAGCAGGCTTATCATCGTCCGCTAAATGAATGCGATGTTGAATAAGAGCGAGACTAATTCCCTTTATATCGGATATCGACCATCCAACTGCTTCACTGTTTTTCAAAAGAATAGGGAGTAATGAGGTTTCTTGATCAAGAGATAGAGTGCGGAAATTATGACAGACAACGTTTCGTTTTCACCTAATTATGTGTACTTAAGGTGATCAGGAAGTGGTTTGAGGTCCAACTTTCAGGCATTTTTCGATCAAAGATATGGGTTGAGATTCGGACTCAACCTGAAGCGACTCAAAGGGAAGAGTGTATTCAATCTCGTTGAGAATTTTGTGAAATAATTTTTCATACTCGGCCTCGCATTCATCATTAAGATCAAGTGTTTCGTTTCAAAGTTTTCACGAATGGCACTAACTTTCAACATTTGGCCACGAGGTTCATTTAATTAGCTTTCAAGATTGAAATTGTTAAGATCCAAATTCATGTTTTAAAAGGATATTTTCATCGAACCATTACGATAATTGATTAAGGCATTTGAGGTGGCTTAGAATGGTCTGCCTAAAATCAAAGGGATTTGACTCGCAGGGTTTGTCACGGGTTGTGTTTCGATAATGATACAATCAACGGGGAATATGAACTGCCCTACTCGAATGAGCATGTCCTCGATTTCTCCCATGCGCTTCTTAATCGAATGATCAACGAATTGAACCGTAACTTTTGTGGGTTTGAGCTCACCTATGCCTAATTGTTCATACACGGAATATGGATTCAAGTTGACACTCGCGCCTAAGTCAATCAAACATTTGTTAATTGTCTTATCTCCAATTGTACATGAAATCGTAGAACAGCCGGGATCTTTGTATTTTACGGGCATGGATTGAGACAAGACATCGCTCAAATTGGCGGCTAAGGAGACTTTTTTGGGCACTTGAGTGTATCGCTTTTGGGTGCATAAGTCCTTAAGAAATTTTGTGCAAGTGGGGACTTGCTGAACGATCTCAAGAAGCACAATGTTAACTTTGACTTGTTTAAAAATTTCCAACATCTTTTCCATAGGTCCGAGTGTTTCTTAGGTCGAAGACGATGTGGAAATGGAACACGATACGCAGTAGGCGGGTCTACTCAAGTAGAAGAAGAATAATTTTGATTGGCATTCGATTCAACGTTTGGTTCCACGTTCTGTTCTGGTTCATTCGTTGTTTTTGAAGTGTCGAGAGAGGTTTCTGGTAAATCTTTTAGATTAACGACTTGATTATCGATTTGTTTACCGGAACGTAAAGTTGTGGTAGCATACAATTGGATGACATTGCTATCTTGAACAACATGGGCTTGATTTGAATTTGCGTTTTGATTTCTAAGATTTGCAAGGAGATGACTTGGGAATGTTCCTCGTTCACGTTCACTTACAGACGTGGCTAATTGACTCATTTGCATTTCGAGTTTTGCAATCGATTGATTTGTGTTTCACATATATGAGGTCAGTTTGATTGAAGACTTTAAGTAGTTGCTTTAGCCAACGTTCAAGAGTTTTCTCTAGCGAACTTAAACGTTTATCGTCTTAAGGGAGGATGAGAAGAATTTGGTTGAAAATTTGATTGTTGCGGTTGATTATGGGATGAACCCGTAAAGTTTGGTTGAAAATTGTTGGGCTGAAAGGGAGGATTCGAAGAATTTTCGAGAACGCTTGAAAATTGAGATGAATCATATTCGTGTTAGGATTGTTTGGTTCCACGCAAAGTTTAGATGATTTCTCCAACCAGGGTTGTACGTTGGAGAAAATGGGTCGTTTTTGGCTTTATTGAAAGCATTGATTTGTTCGACATAATTTGGACACTGATCGACTATATAATTAGGATCATTGTATTTATAACACATCGGTTGGGAAGCTTGGTTTATTAGATTCAATGAGAAAATGTTATCAAATTTATTAATCATTGCGTCGATCTTAGCTTTCAAAGCAAAAGAAGATCCTATCGAGTGCGCACTCGATTGTGAGTAAATTGATTTTTCGTTCGAACGTTCCCATTGGAATGATTTTACTATAAGGTTTTCAAGAAATTTCCATGCATCATCATGATGTTGGGCAGGAAAATTGCCTTGGCACATTGATTCGAGCATGGTCCGTGAGCTATTTTCGAGTCCATCGTATAAGATTTGACAAATCGTCCATTTTACAAAGTTATGGCATGGATATTTTATCAAAAGCTCTTTGAATCTTTTAAAATATTTTTCAAATGGTTCTCCCTTGAATTGATGAAAATTTATAATTTCTTTTCGAATTCTACTAATTTTTTTCAAGGGGAATTTTTTTTAAGAAAGCTTTTATGAATTCTTCCCACGTTTTAATTGAATTCAATAGTAAGCTGTACAACCATTTTTCAGCGTAGTCCGTAAGATCGAATGGGATTAATAGAAGTTTGATTCCGTCATCGGAAAGTTGTTGAATTTTAACGGTTGCACAAACTTGTTCGAATTTAGTTAAAAAATGTATGGATTATCGATTCAAAATTGTCAAATTTCAGAAGCACAGCAATATGGTTCAAGTGGTACCCATAGGGGTGGGTAATGTGATGCAAGATGGAATAGAAGCTCTATCGGAAAAGATTCTATCCATAAACGTTAGAGGGGCGTTTTTGTTCGCCATTTCGGGAGGATTGTCTATTCGAGTGAAACGCTTAGTTGTTGAGTCGCGAGTCTAACGATTTGTTGTTGTGTCATGAGTCCAATTATTCATGCACATGAAAGTCGAGAAGAGAAAGGAGTTAGAATCGAGTTTAGAGAATGAAAGAAGATTTGAAAATTTGTTTTTATTTTTGTTTTTTTTGAATTTCCTCTTCTTCTTCTTTTTACAAGGAAGAAAACTATTTACCAAGTGAGATTTATTTTCAAAAGAAAATTTTGATTTTTGTTTTGTTTTTGGCTTTCCACAATTTTTTTTAATATGTTTTTGCTTTTGTACTTTTTTTCAAATTTTCAAATATTTACCAAAAGGATTTTTGCTTTTAGAAAATGGAAATTGATTTTTGTTTTTGTTTTTGAATTTTCAATTTTTTTTTCTTTTTGAAAAGATTATATATATATGTATTTTTGAATTTTTTTTTGATTGAAAATTTTCAAAGGAAAGGAAAAAAGTTTTTTTTATCGATTAAATACTAAATTAAGTAAAATTTACAATTTTTTGGATTTTTGATTTTTTCGTTTTTTTTTAAATATGCATGAACTAACGCAACTGAAAATGCAAAGGACTTAATTACAATTTTCTGTCCTTAGTAGCTCTTAACCTAAAATTACATAATCACACTTTGTCTTTCAACAAAAATATTTCTCAGCCAGGTAACGGACAGGGGTTATCGGTGCACCACGAATCAACGTTGCAACGCAACCAAAGGTTTAAGTGCCTTCAGAGGAACAACCACTACAATATTTACGAATCATCGTAATATTTATAAATGGTTATTATTCTACCGTATCCTAGACACCAAGAAATAAAATTGTTCAAGTAAAATAATTGTAAAGATATAATTAAGGTTTAAGTGAGCTCGTGACACCCTTAAGTCCAACGTCTAACCTTTATTATTAGTCAAATTATACGATGAAATACGTTTGTGGGCTAAGAAAGGGTGATTAAATCCCCCACCATATGTGAATTGGGGTATTGCCCTTAGAAAAGAAAATAAGATGAGATAAATGCAAAGCAGAAATTAAACGTGAATTTACAATGCAACTAAAATAAGTTGTTTTTGTTTTTGGATTTTGAATTTTTTTTATATATAAGTACAAATGCAAGCAACCAACAATGCAGTTCTAATAAAAACAATGGAAAAAGGGTAGAATACCAGAACATGCAGAATTACTAGCAAGTTATATTTATTTTTTCATTTTTAGCGGCGATTTTTTTAGCAAAGCAAAGCAAGCAATTCCTCTTGATTTATCTGCTTTAACAACCTGAGAAGAAATTAAACATAAAATATATATACAATTTTTTTTAGGATGGAATTTGAAAAAAAAATTAAGACATAAGACAAAACAAAATCAAAACAAATTAAACAAAACTAAAAACAAAGTTAAACAAAAGAATTTTTTTTAGATATAAGAAAACAAAGGCAAGTTTTAAAGAGAAGATGGAATGGAAGTTTATACAAAAAGAGAAAAAAAATTCTTTTTTGGGTTAACAGTATGGATGGTTTTTTGGGTGGTGGCTACAGGTTGAAGTTGTGGAATTTGGGTTTGAAGTGGAATTCACGGCAATGAGTTGGAGGATGTGTCTCTAGTCGATGGCGATGGCTTGTATGGACAGTGAACTGTTTTCGGTAGTTTGTGTGGTGATTTTGGGTCTGGCGATTGTTTGATTTGGTTTGGATTGAACCGAGGATGGTGGTTGTACTGCACTGTGTAGGAGATGGCAGTGGACTGTTGACAGGTGGTATCGATGTAAGATGTTAGTCTGATGGTAGACAATGTGGTGGTGCTTTGTATTCAGCGGCAAGGCAGCGGTTATGGTATGAATGAAGTTGAAGTGTTGGGGTTGATTGGCATCGCGGTCCTGAGGCAAAGGAGGAGCAGCAGTTTCAAGGCTTGATTGAGGTGAAGTTGGGCGAAGAACAGTGGGAAGCAAATGAAGGTCTGCAAGGTCGATTTTGGGGGTGTTAGTAGTTGACAGAAGTGGTTGAGGTATGTGGTGGTGATGGGAAGTCGTGTTTGTTGGAAAGTATTGGCAAGGGGTGTGCAGGTGGAAGACTTTGCAATCGGTTGTGTAGGATGTTATTGCAAAAGAAAGGTGTGCAGTATCAGTCAGTGAAGAAGGCAGGTGTGTGCAAGCTGTTAGGTTGTAGGCAGTGATGTTTTTAATGGTTTGGATTAAATGTACTGGAGGAAGTTGACGGTTCAGGCAGGAAGTATTGGAGAATGTTGACACTGTGATAGTGGGAGGAGGGCAGAAGTTTGATGGAAAATGGTGAGGTGGGGTGGTTTGTAGTGACTGGTGGATAATGGCTGATGACAGTTGAAGAGGAGGTGAAGTGAACAATGTCAGTGAACAGTAACAGAGTGCAATTCATTGTAAGAGTAAACTGTTTTTTTTTTAAAGAAATTGTAAATGAAAATTGAAAGAGTAAAGTAAAAATTGTAACAGTGAAAAATGGAATGAAATTTCTTTTATTTTTGTTTTGAAATGTGCTTGTTCTCTATTTTTTTAATAGGATATGCAATGCAAAGAAAACATTAGAAAAGAACAAACAAACAAAATGCAACCAAAAATTAAAACAACAAACACAAATTTTTTTAATGCAACACACACAAATTAAAACACGCAAAAATCTAACGAAAATAATCCCAAGAATAGAAAAATAAAATCAAAACAAATTCCCCCGCAATGACATCAAAAACTTATTAATTGGCTAGTTTTCTATCGAGTAAGAAAATAGTTGAAAATTTTTAAATTAAAATAACCGCAAGCTCACGGCGTACTACTGAAGTACGTGGAGAGTAAGGGTCGACCCGTAGGGAATTTTTGAGATTTTAAAAATCTATTCAATCAAATTAGACCAAATGGAGGAGTGATTGTTAACTAGAAACAAAACGAAGCTAAAACTAGAATTAAAATGAGATTAAAACATGAGATTAGAAAACAATTTAGAGGCAAATTCACTCTCATGATTTTGTAAATCAACAAACAAATAATTTATGATCACTAACTTTGATATTAAGTGAAATAATCATTGCATTTATCATAAATATGGTTTGTTTATGTTATTAATTAACATAACTCAAACCATCAAACTATAATACAACAATTATACCACTTATAATTCTCATGAAAATGAAGCCAAAGCAAAAGCTATTTTAAGAATGATCTATTTACTATTGTAACTAGTAATATAGATCATCAAATTTCATTTTTACTTTCATTTCAAAATCAAAAATGGATTAGCAAATGATGATGCAAATTGTGTTTATGTTGAATAAGAATAGCTCTTTTGCAAGAGCAACATAAGCTATCAAACTCACTTGTATAAACTTCCATCAAAATTCACTTTCATGAAACATAAACAAAAAGATATCACAAATCAAAGAAATGTTAAAATTGCATAATATTTGAGAGCTTCATTACCCCTAAATTGAAGGGGTTTAGCTACTCATTTGTGTTATCAAATCAATACATGTAAGTTTCAACATTAAAAAGAAAAGAAAATAGAAAATAAGCAAAGGAAGAAAGAGAGATTAACTACTAACTTTTTGCATAAAAATTAAAGCCACACTACTTACATAAATGTAAATTTAAGCCATGAATATTAAAGAAAGAGAGCATACAAATAAACATTAACATAAAAGCAAAGAAAAGCATGTTGAAAAGAGAGGAGAAAGAGGCTTGGAAACCATTTTTATTTCATTCAACATAAAGCTTACAACTTACTTTTTTAATTTCCTAACAAATATGAAAGAGTAGAATGTGGTTTCATGTACATAAGAAGGCTATTTATACATGCATAAAACCTTAATTTTTTTAGGGAGCTTTCCAAAGTACCCTTGAGGTAGTGTGACCACCAAGGAATCATTAACATCCAATAATCCTCCACTTAAATGTACATGAAGCTTTAATGACCTTTTAGCATGTGCTTAGCTCCTAATTGAAAATCAAGGTAAGTGGGTGGGTCCTCCATGATCTTGAACTTGAATTATTTCCTCTTCATTCTTTTGTAGTTCCTTGTTCATGCATATATCATCATGAATCACTCTTCCATATGCATTAAAATATCCTATAAAAATCATAAAAATTGTCCAAGTAAAGATTCTTACATTGATACATGCACAAAAATGACTGTTTTGCTCCTGAATGAAGATGAAAATATGATGGTTTGTAAATAATTGAATTTTGGTTTTAAGCATGTTAAAATGCCCAAATATGATGTTTATTTAAATAGAAAGAGATAAAATATGGATGTAAATAAATACCCATTTACATGCACATCAGTTTCGTTAATTAACTATTAAATATTTATATTAATTATTTAAATATCCAGCTGTTAAAATTGCATGTTGTTACATTCTTCTCTCCTTAAAAGAATTTCATCTCCGAAATTCTTATATGTACGACAAAGTAACAGGACTAACTGAAATTCCCGATCCTCAACTTCAAATTTTTTTAGCAATACTTCCTTCGTGCTACTAGCGCTACAGAAAAATCCAAAATTAGAATGCGTCTTACATTTAGGAAATACGTGATAACCTATGTTATCCTACATTTCCAAAAAATGTGTACCCCTTTTAAGAAAGCTTCTCATCATTTAAATACAAATCTAAACAAATAAGCATTTAAATAGTTGCGTTTCAGCTCTCAAGTACCTAATTATACTATACAAAGAGGATTATGCACCAACACCACAATAACACAAATTTTAGCATATTAATCGATACTACAACAATAATACGTGACTATTTGTTGGAGTGTAAGATAAAAATATGTTAGTATCTAAATATACCATAGACTCCAAGTCACATAAAAATGCAATCGACTCATATAGGTCTCACCTCAACCCATTCGGTGGCCATGGATGATATGTGATCATCCTAAATAGCTATTGCTATCTCTCTTCGAACATACTATAACAGGTTGCATATTAGCAACTAGATAAACAAAACAAGCAACAAAAAGCGACGACAATCAACAAAAATAAATCAAAAATAAATTAAAAAGAAACAATAATCAACAATCAATCAAGCAAGCAACAATAAGCAATCAACAAGCAACAATAAGCAATGATAAATAATAACAAACAACAACAAACAATAACAAGCGACAACAAGCAACAACAATCAATAAAAATCAATCTACAAGCAACACCAGTGACAACAATCAATAATCAATTAAGCAGTCAACAAACAAAAACAATTAATCATCAAGCAACACCAAGAACCAACAAGTAATAACAAATGTTAACAAACAGTCAACAAGCAACAATAACTGGAACACGAATAACCAAACACACAAACATAGTCTATACCAATACGCATGGTAATTAACAATGGTCGAACAATGCAATTCAAACTATAAACTACCATGAGTCTGACTCTGTTTAACACTTGGATGAGCAAAATGCCTGAGTGGTGCAACCTCTTTCACGGATATTATACATGGAAGACTATTACACCTCCCGCTATGGAAAAGTACTTATTTGATATGCTAGATCACTAATCTTCAAACCTCTCGAATGAACCCAGCAATCTAAGTCTCGATTTTCCTTTCTTTTTGAATAGAACTCATTCTCCAAAGGAGAAAACTTTAATAATTAAACTATTATTAAATGACAATTTACTAATGCTTAGGATCACTAGGGTTCAAACTCACTTCAAGCAAAATGTTACTAAGTACTAAGTGTACCACGACACTCGCCTAGGAAAGTATTATAACTCCAACTAGAAGATCATCTGAATCTTCATAAAACTAGTTGAGAAGTCCTTCCTTGAACTATCACAAGCTACCTTAACTAACTATATTATAAATAATTTTATGATGAATAAAGATCATCTAAAATAATAAAATAATATCAGTAATAATTTGTGATAAAGTTTCATTCGAAAAAATGTAAAATAATCTAAAACAAACAAGTAAAATTCAAAAAGAAATTGCATTATTGCTTTAGGTAACTAGAATATCAATAATATTAATATTTTAGTTTGATATCATTTTTTATTTATTTGTATATATGAATGCCCATGCATGCTTTTATCTAGTCAATATTTTTTTCTGTATTAAAACTAAAACATCGCATATCTAAACATTATTCCATGTTTTCTATAATAAGCTTTATTTGTAACAAAAAAAATTCTATTCAATTTAAAGGTTATAGGCCAAGTTGTGTTGTTGTTTTGAATTGGTAAGAAGTGTATGGTACAAATTTCATTTATATATCATTTTTACTTTATATTCTATAACCACATCTTACTTAAGTTCAAAGCATAGTTTAATAGTCGCATACCTCAACTAACACATTTGTATCAACTGTTGGATAATCCCACGTATACATTCTACAAACTAATATGATATCTACTTTTAGTTTCAACATATAAAGATACTAAAGTAACAAAAGGTTAGTGTAACACCCTATTTTTTAGATAACATTATTCAAGACATTTAATTGGATAGATTAAATAGAATAATGTATATAATTAGGAAGAATTAGATTTGGTTAATCAGTGTAGTTGTGACAAACTTAA
Organism: Allium cepa; assembly: GCA_030765085.1. Lineage (NCBI taxonomy): Eukaryota > Viridiplantae > Streptophyta > Magnoliopsida > Asparagales > Amaryllidaceae > Allium > Allium cepa. The sequence continues at coordinate 614,220,250 of CM060934.1, forward strand.
TGAACTATGTAAGATTGTTTTAAAATGAATACACATAGAAGAATATATGGAAGTGGGAAAATAGGCATAAATAAACCCTTCATTCATTGAACACTTACCTCCTACATTATTCTCATATTCACAACCAAAACAACCAAAAGGAAAGCTCAATCAAGGCCGACCATTTGGAAGCAATAGGAAGATTGAAATCTAGGATTCAAGGGAAAGAAAGCTTAGGATTAAGAGTTACACCAAATCTCAACTCCAACCATTAATCTAAGGTAAATAATAATACTTATCATCTCTTAAATCTTTGTTTTGAATCTATCATGGGTAATACCCAAATCTTATGTGTTTGATTGGTCAAGTTATGATATAATAATCATTGTTTAGACAGAATAATGGTTAATGAGAATTTTAGAATTTATTAGAAATGGTTTAATTCGATTTTGCGGTTAAATACAAAGGTTTATCCTCCAAATGATTTGAAATTTTGATATGTTAAGGAAAACATTATTTTGGAGATGGGTTTTTAATTCATATTTTTTTTGAATTATATATATTATTTATGAATTTCCTATGGAGAAAATGGCTTAATTACGGGTTTTAATCATTTTAAATAATTAAATGGGATTTTAGGCTTCGAAATTCTATATAATTTAGGGAAAGGTATTTTTGTGAATTTTTGGAATTTTCTCAGTGTAATTTTGAGTTATGAAGAATTATTTATGTTAAAATAAGCATATATAAGTTTAATTAATTATGGTTATTAGTTTATTATTTGAGATAATGTTTTGGATCCTGGAAATAGGGCTTGGCATCTTTTTAGTAAAGCCGATAAGCTTTTGACAAATTATAGAGGTTTGGTGAAAAATAAAAGCTTTTTATAGGAATTTGGCAGTTTTTAAGTTAACTACGGTTTTACAAATTATAGAGAACAAAACAATGCCGCATGATGTTAATAAGTTTGGCATGCATCAGATTGGATTTGAGCCTCGTCAAGGCCAAAGTAATAAAGAAAAAAGTGATAGTCCTCGACATGGCGATGTTGATGTTTATACTTGCCAACCTTTATAACATCGACGTCGCACTATTTTATAAGTGACTCCGAGCTTTGGTCCTCGAAGACCCAGATGGTCATCCTACCTACCCCGTGCCACTTTCAACTTGTTGACCCTATGTCGCTTTTAACCTATTATCGAGCCTACCTCATGCCGATTTTAACTAGTCTTCGAGTTTGTTATAGGTGGATAGCCTATGTATAATGAGGGTGGATGACTTCAATGTCATTGAGGCTCATGATGTTGCATGTTTTAGCTGTCGAGTCTTAAAATAGGCAGAGAGCCTTATGCTCTACATCGACATGGTATAAATGTTGTTGTCAATGCATATCAAGCTTATAAACGATGAAGATCTATTGTTACATGATTTTTAACTTCTATCCTTAGGGACACTAAGGTATATCTTAATGAGTTTGACATAAGGGGTTACCAGTGTATATCACCATGAAATTTAAATAACTAAGGGGAAATAACTTAATTGGGGAAACCAATAGTATAAGTTATACATGTGGATAACATGGATTAATGTTGAACATGTGGGTAGCATGGAGTAAAGTTAGACATGTGCATAACATGGGATAAATAGAAACATGTGGATAACATGAATTAAATGGCCAAGTGATGGTTCATATTCATCAAAGAAAAACTATGGGATGTACGATGGATAGTCTGAATCATATCGGAGATGGATAATCTCTAATCGATTAATTTAAGGGTTTATAGCCATTCTAGGAAAAATATGAGATGTGAGATAAATAGTCCATATTAGTTTAAATGATAAAATGTGAGATGGATAATCCATATTAGCTTAGGTAAAATAAAATGAGGGATGGGTAGTCCACATGAATATAAGACGGGTAGTCAAATAAGAACTTAGATGGGTCGTCTAATAAATAAGGGATATGTAATCTAGTGCATATGAAATGTTTATACACTGTCATATTATTCTGTTATAACCATTATGGATGTAGGAGCACAATATATGATTAAGACATTTAATTAACCAATAGCAAGGGAAACTCGTTTTGCATAGCGACTTGGTCTCACTAGATATATATTGGTTTGAGATGGTAGATCATTATTCACACCAGACTTTTTGTATGATTTGAAGTTTTTGTTTCCCCTTTAAACTCTCGAGTGCTTATTTGAGTAGGTTGAGAGTAAGGGCTTTTCAAATTCCCTTTAGACGTATAAGCTTTCGAAGACGTGCATGAGGCAATCTAGCTAGTAGGAGATATATATCTATTTTCTGTTGTGGTTTGATCCAACTTTGGTGTTGTAATGGAAAGTTTTATTAAATGCCAAATAATCAATTACGATCATCCAAGGGGACATCTTCGTATGTCGCTCTTAGAGTTTGTTGTAATAATTATATTTTCTTTAAACGTGGTTTGCAAATTGGGGTTACGTAATGAAATTGAAATTTTATAGTGAAATGAGATGAGAAAATTTATTTTAGAAATTGTGTTGAATTTTCATATTCATATGTTTTTGGTATTATCAAAATGATTAATACAACTTCTTTTTATCACCGGAAATTAATAACTATGGATGACTGCAACATCCATAGCACTTTGTTTTGGGCCTCAAAAAAGGAGATTTTACAGTTTGGTATCAGAGCTCAGGTTCATGTAAAATTAAAAGAAATTTAAACCTAAAATATTTTGAAAACATAAACTAATGTACCAGAGAATAAGATTAGGGTTTGGATAATGCAATAATAACGTGCTTGTATTTTGCCATATATAACTATGTATTCTTCTCTCTCTTAAATCATTTTTCTACTTACTAAGGCTCATATGCAGATTTATGAGAAAGAAAAGCATGGAAGCAAAAATGGAAGAGTGAATCTAGGTGGAGGAAGCGCCATAATTGACGCAAATGCTCGACCCAACACCAGGAGAAACCAGGGTCGATGGGCAAATGCTAATCAAAATCCAAACGCTAATGTAGATGCTGGAACCCACCAGTAGATATGGGGATGATGTATCACTTCTTCGTTAACCTGATGCAAGCTAGAGCGGCTACAGGAGTAACTTGAGGAAATGCTGTGAATGTGGAAGGAACAAATCCCGTGGCACCAATTGGCAATAACCATGCCAAGCTGAGTCGAGATTATACCAGTTTGGGTAGGAAGCCTTTTTTTGGGAAATGAAGATGCTGTAGAAGTGGAAAATTGACTTTCGCATCGTGAGAGAATTTTTACTGATCTTTGTTGGACGATGAGAAGAAGAGAATATTGGCTTCGAGGCAGTTGCAAGGTGCAGCATTGGTCTGGTAGAATGGAGATACCATGGATGTGCCAAAGAAAGAGTTAACTTAGGAAAATTTCTAAAGGAGATTCGAGGAGAGATTTTTGTCCGAGGTAGCTAAGTCTTCTTTGCTCAGGAAATTTATGGATTTGGAGAAGAAGAGATGTCAGTGTTGGAGTATTCTGCAAAGTTGGATGGGCTATCCAGGTATGAATATGCCACTATGGACAATGTCATTAAGTGGAATAAGAAGTTTATCTAGGGGTTAAGCCGAAAATCGCCAGGGCAACCATGCCACATCTCCAAGATCCTTCAGATGTAGTAGTGGAGATGGCGACTAGAAATGAAGAAATGCTTTCTACCTTCGGGAAGGAGAAGTCAATAGAGACTCGGGAATCCTGGAATAAGAAAAGAAAATTCTTTATGAAGAAGGGTACTTAGAAAGGAGGAGCATCCAAGAAGGTAAAGGAAGATATTGTCTATTATAAGTGCGACAAGCAGGGGCACTATACTAATGAGTGTTGCTTGGGTGATGGAAAGGTGGTTTTGGGGAAGCAGAATGTGAAGTTCTTTAACTTTGACCGAGTGGGGACATTACAAGAACAAGTGTCCAGAAGCAGCTAAGGCTGAGAAGGGTAACGTCTATGCTTTGGAACCATCATTCTCTAGATCAATAATAGCTTAGGAGGGAAAATCTAAGATGGAAGGTACGCTTTTGATCCATAGTATACCAGTTAGGATACTATTTAATACTGGTGCGTCACATTCATTTATATCTCGGTGTTTGGTCGATAAGTTATGCTTAGAACCTTTATACCTAATTACTTCCTTAAGAGTTGCGAATCCAATAGGAGGGTATGCAACTCTAAGAATGAGATGTTACCGGTTAGAACTTGATTTGTTAGATCATAAATTTTCATTCAATTTGTATGTTTTGATTTCCTTAGCTTTGGGATCATATTGGGTATGGATTGGTTAGATAGATATGATGTAAGGATATTTTTCCAGGATAAGGAAGTATCATTGAGAAACATTAGTAGTATTGATCGAATAGTATACTCAATCGAGAATTCGAGTCTATAAATTTGTGCTTTGTTGACTGCTATGGAAGCAGAAGAAGAGTTGAATCAGGTTTTCATAGCAAGAGAATTTGCAGATGTTTTTGAGTCAGTCACAGGACTACACCAAAATGAGCTATCAAGTTTCGAATAGACCTTGTGTCAGGAGTAGACCCCGTAAGTAGACCACCTAGTAACACCTACCGAGATGAAGGAGTTAAAGGTGCAGCTAGTGTACTTAGAAAGAAATTTTTTTATCTGACTAAGCAGTTCTCCTTGGGGAGCGACCACGGTGTTCATCTAGAAACCGGATGGGTCATCAAAGCTGTGTATCGAATATCGTAAGTTGAATGAGAAGACGACTAAGAATAGGTACTCTTTGCCAAGAATCGATGAATTATTCGATCAGTTAAGTGAAGTAAGAGTGTTTTTCCAATTGGATTTGGCTATAGGATTCCATCAGCTAAGAGGGGCGGAGGACAGTATTCCGTTGACGGCGTTTCGAATGAGATATGGTTTGTACAAGTGGTTAGTAATGCCATTCGGGCTAATAAATGCACCAGCTTTCTTTATAGATTTAATGAAATGGATTTTCCAAGAGCACTTGGATAGGTTCAATTGGTGTTCATAGACAATATTTTGATATATTCTAAGGATGAAAGAGAGCATGAGGTTCATCTTAGAATATTGTTAGAGATACTGAGACAGCATTAGATAAAAGTAAAGTTTTTGAAGTGTTATTTCTGGAGGAAAGAAGTAAAGTTTCTTGGTTATGTAGTCTCAGGAGAAGGGTTATCAATTGATCCAGCTAAGATTGAAGCAGTTAATAGTTGGAAGAGCCCCGAGACAGTGACCGAGATAAGAAGTTTACTTAGATTGCCTGGATATTACCGGAGATTCATCAGGGATTTTTCGTGGATAGCAGCACCCCTGACTAAGCTAACCAGAAAGGACGTTAATTTTGTTTGGTCCGATAGATGCGAGGAAGCATTCCTTAAGTTAAATCATTTATTGACCAATGCTTCCATGTTAGTTGTGTCGGATGGTAATCAAGGGCTAGTAGTTTATACATATATGTGGGATTGGATTAGGAGCTGCATTGATGCGGAAGAGTAAGGTATGAAGTAAGATATCTGACCCATGATTTAGACTTGGCAGTGGTGATCTTCGCATTGAAAGTGTGGAGACATTATATTTTAGGAGAAAGATTTAAGTTATACACGGATCATAAGTCTTTAACATATTTATTCTCTCAAAAGGAGTTGAATATGAGACAATAGAGGTGACTTGTGTTTTTTTATAGCTTATGATTTTGGTACAGAGTATATGCCGCGGAAAGGTAATAAAGTAGCGAATTCTCTAGACAACATTAGAATATGGTGTTAGCTATGTTGGCATAATGGAAGGATCTTGAGGCGTTTGACTATGTTTAGTATGTAGTTAAGATCTACTGCTAGTTCCAGCCAGAGTACTACCATGATATCTTATTTAGAAGTTCGATCAGTTTGGATCGAAATGATTACTTCAAAGCAGAAAGATGATCCATTTTTGGTCGAGAAGATTAGAAGACTTGAGATTGGAATTGAGATTGATGATTTAAGAGATTTTAGCCTTGACCAAAAGGGGTGGTTGAGAAAGAAGGGATCACTGTGTTCTGAATGTATAACACCCCTAATTTTATTAACATTATTCAGAAGATTTAATTAGAATAAATAGAATAATGTAAAGTGATAAGGGGATTAAGATTGGTAAATGGATATTAGTGGTCATGCTTAGTTAAAATAAATGGTGTATAAATGTTTAGGTGTTAACTAAATAAAAAATAAGGGTATTAGAGTAAATTTCCACCCACGTTCCTACCCTTGTACTATTTTCCCTAAGACCATTCATGTTCATTTTTCATAAATAAAACAAACGTAAGAAAGCAAATCTCAAGGCGGCCATTAGGAAGAAGTAAAGAAGGAAAAATCAAATCTAAAGCTTAGGATCAAGCTAGAAGAAATCAATCTCAATCAACCTTCAATTTCCTTATCCATCTAAGGTGAATAATAATCACTACATCTCTATTTTGATTTCTACAATCATATATTTTCGGATTTAAAGGTAAATTCATTTTTATGATATGTTGGATGACGATGTACTTGATTTATAATTTATTAGTTTAAACAATATAGTTTAAAAGAGGACTATGCACGGTTTTAGGATAAAAATGAGATTAAATGATTTTTAAATGCCATAGAAAAATTATATGTTATGAGAAACATTATTTTGGAGTTAGGTTTCAATTTTTATAATTTTCCAAGCCATGCGGAATTATTTATGAATTTTAGAGGAAAATATGGTTAATTGGGTTTATAGATTTATTTCAAAAATTATATTAAAAATTTGGGTATGAAATTTTAATATGTTAGGCAACATGATTAAAGTGAATTTATGGAATTTTTAGGGATTTTTACTAAGTGAATTAGTATGGAACTTAAATTATTTTAAAAGGAGAACCTAAATGATTTAATTATTTTGTTAATAGGAATGTCTTATTTGTTAAATGTTAATTGGGTTTAGATATGAGAAAATTGCGACAAACATTAGAAAAATAATTTGAAAGTTTATGTAACCAATCAGGAGCTTACACGTGGGCAAGTTTATTACAAAAAGTTTACTTTATTTGGTAAAAACAACATTTTACTTAGAAAAGTAGGCTCTGCCTCCTTTGGAAGGAGCTTTCGATCCAGAGCTTCCGCCTCCAACCTAGTCGAAACCTTCTAGGTCGAAACCAGTAAAACAATACACATGGTATCATTTTGCTGGTACATAGTGGATTGGAGAAAGACGGTAGGTAGGGTGTCGAAACGTAGCTTTTGAAGAGGTTGGTTCCTTTGTTTTATTTTGTTTTAAAAGAAAAGTGCTTGCCTGTTTACAAAAGGGTTTCGAAGTAGTCGGGCCAATGGTTTCGAAAGGGTATTTCTAAAGAAGCTTTACAAGGAGAGCTGTCGCCTTTGTTTTCTAGTAGTAGCTTGTGAAGAAGTTACTTAGTTTTATTTGAAGCGTTCGGAAGGGGTGGTTTCGACCAAGTCGAAACCTTTCTATGATTTGATTCCTTTCGATGGTATTGAAGACATCAATGTTGTTGAAAGGTACCTTTTTTATAAATATAAGCCACTTCCTACTGCTTTTGAAAGAGGATTAGGGGTTTTGAGGGCAATGGTTTCGAAAGGTGTTTCAAAGCCAATCTTTCAATTGTTTTACCCAGAAGTTTTAATGCTTTCGAAAGGATGGTTTCGACGCCATCAAGCTCTCCCACTACTTTTTGAAATAAAGAATGTTTCCAAAAGAGATGTTTTCGCTTATGTTCACTTTGACTCGAAAATGTTATTTTTAAATATAAACCTAATGGCTTCGAAAGATAGTGGTTTCGAAGGGTAACCTTCAATGGTTTCGAAAGGGGTATTTTTGAATGGTTTCGAAGCTATGCCTCTATTCTTATATGATAATATTTTGACAAGCTCGAAAGGTTTCGAGAGAGATGTTTTAAAGTATTCGAAAGGCAGGAGCCTAATGTTTTAAAGATAGAATTTACTGCTTTCGAAGGTGGTTATCCAATGAAATTGAAAGCAAGTTTCGAAGGAGTCGAAAGGCTTTTTAAATCCAAACTCATTTTAATGGAAAAACCAATAGCTAAATAAAGGAGCTTTGAAATGACTTTAAGTATGTAAATTTGAAGAAGTATGTTGTGATAAAAATATAGGTTAAAGGGATTAACTATGTTTTATATGAAAAAAATTTCAAGGACCTTAAACCCATAGGAGTGGTACTGTTAAGTTTTTATGTTTTCTTCTTCAAATATGAATATATTCACATGATAATGGACGCGTAACTGTATTTTGGGGATAAAGGGGTAGAAGAACCAGCAAGGTTAACCTAGCACTGAATATAAATTGATTAAACTCCTAAATGAGTAGAATTGCATCCAGGGGTTAGGAAGACCAAAATATAGGGTGCTTAAACCTTGATGTCATCCAAGAGATAGGTTCATAGTAAACCCATGAAAACTATGATTAGGAAATTATTAAAGGTAACCAATAGGTTCGTAGTAAACCCATGAAAACTATGTATTAAGGATGGTTGGAAGGGATCAATTGGTTTGTAATGAACCCATGAAAACTATATCCGGATTAAGTATTGACATCAGTCAAAAAGTTCCTAGTCAACCCATGAAAACTAGAACAAGCAAGAAGTTACTGGAGGCATCAGTAGGTTCCTGGTCAACCCACAAAATTAGGATAAGAATGGAGTTATTGGAATAATCCATAGGTCCCCAGTCAACCCACGAAAACTAGGATAAGAATGAAGTTATTGGAATGACCAATAGGTTCAAATCACCCATGAATTTATTAGGTTAATTGGCAGGGGCCTATAGGTTCTTACTAATCCCATGAAAACTATGAAATAGGACATGGTTTCTTTAAATTATGAAAAGGTTATTATTAAATCCATGAAAACTAAATGGATAATATTGACCCTAGAAACTATAAATATGTCCAGGAGTCAATCAAACTGGAGATGGGAAATCCAAATTGTTTATATATGTATATCATCATAATATTTTGAAATGTTATGTTTTTAACCATTGTGGATGCAAGAGCACAGTATATGGTTCTATAAAGTGTTTTAGGATATTAGTGAGGGGAAAACCAATTCCACTTAGCTGCGTGGTCTCATTGAATATCTAAATGGTTGAGATGGTAGATTATTATTCATACCAGGCTTTATGTCCGACTCGAAGTTTTTGTCTTCCCTTTAAACTCTCGGGTACTCAATTGATTTGAATAGTTTGAAGTTTAGGGTTCCAAGTTCTCTTCTTAAACGAATAAAGCTTCTGAAGGCATGCAGGAGGCAGTTAGTTTTTTAGAGTTATCTTTTTCCGCTGTGTATTTTGGATGTAAAGGCAAACTTATTAGCCTTATTATATACTTTGATCAACTAAGTGGGCTTCTTCATATGTCGCTCTTGGCATATGTGTAATAATTATATTTTTCTTAACGTGGTTAACGTTTGTGGGATTATGTAATGTACACGAAATGTTTTGAATGGAATGTGTTATTAATTTAATAAAAAAATTTCATTTTCTTGTGATTTGTGTATCAATGTATCTAACATAGCCATATATGGTCGTCGAGGACTAATAACTATGGATGACTATAACATCCGTAGCTGTTAGTTATGGGCCTCCAAGTAGGGGATGTTACAGAATGTTGGGACCCAAAAGAAAGAAGTTCTTAGGGAATGTCATCGATCGAAGTTTACGATTCATCCCGGAGGAATCAAGATGTGTCAGGATATGAAGAAAAGTTTCTTCTGGGAAGGTATAAAGAGGGATGTTAGCTTATGGGTAATTCAATGTTCGAATTGCAAATAAGTAAAAGTCGAACATCAAAAGCCGAGTGGGATGCCTTAGCCTTTAGATATACCAGTTTGGAAATGGGATTCGATACTCATGGATTTTATTGATGGATTGCCAATATTGAATCGAGGAAATGAGAGTATATGGATCATAGTGGACAAAATTTTGATAACTTTCATATATATATATATATATATTTCAAAATCCAGCATCTAATTTTATTTAAATTTGAAAATATTCACTTAACCATTTTTAAAATAATATAAATAGAATCTCCAATTTCAAATTTAAATAAATTCAATAATTAAATAGATTGATCAAGAGCACCCATTTCATTCCCACTAAATCAACCAGGATGACACCTATTTTGGCTAAGTTATTTATAAAGAACATAATTAGACTGCATGAGATTCTTAGTAGTATAGTCGGTGACAAAGACATTATTTATAGTGAGTTCTGAAAGAGTCTACAAGAAGTGTTAGATACCAAGCATAAGATGAGTTCCGCTTATCATCCTTAAATGTATGGGTAGACAGAGAGAGTCAATAAGGTACTCAAGGATTAATTGAGAGTTTGTGTGCTAGATTTTGGTGGATCTTTAGAAGGCCACCTACACTTGGTTGAGTTTTCCTGTAATAATAATTATCATATTTTTATAGGAATGGTGCCTTTCAAAGTTATGTACGGAAGGTCGTGCAAGTCACCAGCATGTTGGTTGGAAACCAGAGACAAGTTAGTCTTAGGTCCAGATCTGGTGAGAGAAACAATAGAAAAAATTGAGTTAATCTGAGGTAGGATGAGAGAAGCTCGGTCTAGACAGAAAATTTTCGTGGACAGAAGGCGTAGGGATCTAAAGTTCTTGGTTGGGGATAAGGTTTTCATTAAAGCATCACTGTAAGACCCCTAATTTTATTGACATTATTCAGGAGATTTAATTAGTATAATGAATACAAGGAGATTGAGGTTGATTAATAAACTAAGTGGCTGTGCTTATGTAAAACAAATGAACTTATAATCGGTTAAATAATTGAACATAAGGACATTAGGGTAAATAGCCATGTATATTTCCCACCCTTATACTAGTCTCCTTGGTCATACACGTTCATTTTACCTCAAACAAAACTTATAACCGTAAGAAGTAAGCAAGGCCGGCCACTAGGAAGAGAAGAGAAAATCAAAGTAAAGCTTAGGATCAAGCTAAAAGAAATCAATCTCAATAAAACTTCAATTTCCTTATCCATTCTAAGGTGAATAATAATTTCTACATCTCTATTTTGGTTTTATAATCATATGGTTTTGGATTTAAGACAAAATCTGTTTTTATGATATTGAATGATGATAGACTTGATTGATGATTTATATGGATTAAACAAGGTTGTTTAAAAGGAGATATACACGGTTTTAGGGTAAATCCAAAACTAAATGATTTTTAAATGACATAGGAAAATTATATGTTATGGAAATATGATTTTGGAGTTGAGTTTCAATCTCCATAATTTTCCAAGCCATGGAGAATTAATTGTGAATTTTCAAAGGAAAATATGGTTATTTGGGTTTATAAATTTATTTTGGAAAATATATTAAGAATTTGGGTCTGAAATTTTAATATATTAGACAACATGATTAAATTGAAATTATGGAATTTTTGGGGATTTTTACTAAGTGATTTAGTATGGAAATTAAATTATTTCAAAAGGAGGACCTAAATGATTTAATTTTTTTGATAATAGGAAGGAATTATTTGTCAAAAGTTAACCTGATTAGATATAAAAAAAATGTGGCAAATATTATCCAAATTATTTAAATGTATATGAAAGCCAATCAAATGTTTACAAGTAAGCAAGTTTGTTACAAATAGTTTACTTAATTTGATAAAAACAGCTTTTGTTCAAAAAAAGGGTATTCCGCCTTCTTTGGTAAACCTTTTAACTTAGACCTTTCGACCTTGACCTTTCGACTTCATTGAAACCGACAAGGTCGAAGCCAATGCACATGGAGTCATTCAGGTGGCATGTAGTGAATTGGACAAAGGTGGAAGGTAAGTTGTCGAAGGGGTGCTTTCGAAGGAGTTGGTTCCTTAGTTATTTTTGGTTTGAAAAGAAAATCACTTGCATGTTTTTATAGGAGTTTTCGACAAGGTCAAAACCTATGCTTTCGAAAGGTTTAGTTTTAAAAGTGCTTTCGACAAGGTCAGAAGCTATGTTTTAAAAAGAGCTTTCGATAAGGTCGAAAGCTATGCTTTTGACAAGGTTGGAATCTATGGTTTCGAAAGGATAGTTTTTTTAAGAGCTTTCGACCTATGTTTTTGAAAGAGTATTTCAAAGAGGCTTTCGAAAGAGAGTTGTCGCCTTTGTTTTAAAGAAGTAGCTTCCTAAGGGGTTACTTAGTTTTTGTTTAAAGCTTTCGTAAGAGTAGTTATCAACCAGGTCGAAACCCTTCTGAGAATATGTGACTTTTCGTCGGCATCGAAGGCATCGATGTTGTCGAAAGGTTCAATTGTTTTTATATGTACAAGCCGCATTCTAAAGCCTTCAAAGTGGTCGAAAGAAAAGCTTTCGACGTTATCAAATGGTTGAATTGTTTTTCTAGATATTTCAATGCTTTTGAAAGGATGGCTTCGAAACCATCAGACTTCCCTAATATTTTATACAAAAAGAGTGGTTTCGAAAGAGGTGCTTTCATCTATTTTCACTTTGACCTAAAGTAATGTTTTAAGTGTCAACCCAAGGCTTTCGAAGGGTTTGAAAGCAAAGCTTTCGAAGGGAGCCTTCGACGTTGTCGAAAGGTTTTAAAACCCTAACTCAAATTTTTAAAGGAAAACCCACGGCTTGTATAAAGGATTTTTGTAATGACTTTAAGTATGTAATTTTAAAGAAGTATTCCCTAGATAAAAATATAAGTTAAAGGGGTTAACTATGTCTTATATGAAAAGTATTTCAACGACCTTAAACTCACATGAGTGGTATCGTTAAATTGTTGTTTAGTTATTTAAATATGAATATATTCACATGATCACCCATAACTGTATTTTGGGGAAAATAGGGTAGAAGAATCAGCTAGGTTAACTTTGTAGTGAATATAAATTTCTTAAACTCCTAAATGAGTAGAATTGCATCCAAGGAGTCAGGGTGACCAAAAATATAGGATGCTTAAACTTGGTAGTTATTGGAGGTAACCAAAAGGTTCATAGTAAACCCATGAAACTATGACTATTTAGTTATTGGAGGTAACAACAGGTTCATAGTAAACCCATGAAAATTATGTATTAAGGATAGTTAGCAGGGGATAATTGGTTTATAGTGAACCCATGAAAACTATATACGGATTAAGAATTGATATCAGTCAATAGGTTCCTAGTCAATCCATGAAAACTAGGATGTGAAGTGAATTAGTTCTTAGTCAACCCATGAAAACTAGGATAAGGTGATTAGTTATCGGAATGACTAATAGGTTCAGAGAGACCCATGAATTAATTAAGTTAACTAGCATGAGCCTATATGTTCTTAGTAATCCCATGAAAACTATGAAAAGAACATGATGTTCTTAATTATATAAAGGTTATTAATAAACCCATGAAAACTAAAAGGTTAATAGTGACCCTAGAAGCTATAATTATGACAGGGTGTCGGATTAAACCGGGAATGGAAAATCCTAATTTTTTTAAGTATGCATATCATCATAATATTTTAAAAATGTATGTTTTAACCATTGTGGATGTAGGAGCACAGAATATGGTTTTAAAAAGGTTTTAGGATACTAGATAGGGGAAAACCCATTCCGTTAAGCGGTGTGGTCACACTAGATATTTAAAAGGATTGATATGTTAGATTATTATTCATACCTAGCTTTATATCTGACTTGATGTTTTTGTTTTCCCCTTAAACTTTCGAGTACTCGATTGATTTTGAGTAGTTTGAGATTTAAGGTTTTCAGGTTTTCTTCTTTGACGAATAAAGCTTCCGGAGGCGTGCAGGAGGTATATAGTTATTTAGAATTTTCTTTCTGCTATTTTTTTGTTTGTAAAGGCAGACTTGTTAGCCATACTATATACTCTGGTCAACCAACGAGGCATCTTCATATGTTGCTCTTGGCGTATTTATAATAATTATATTTTGCTGAACGTGGTTACGTTTTAGGGATTATGCAATGAACATCAAGATTTTTGATTTCAATGTGGAAATATGTTTTGTGTTGTTAAATTTTTTCCGTATTTTTATGATTTGATCTAGCACCGCCGTATTTTTTCATCAAGAATTAATAACTATGGATGGCTGCAACATTTATAGCCATTAGTTTTGGGCCTCCAAGTAGAGGGATGTTACAAGTTGGTATCAGAGCATAGGTTTATGAAACTTTAAAAGAAAAGTTAAACCTAAAAGCATTTTGAAACATAATCCAATGAATTTAAAAATATAATCGAGGTTTGGGTTAACTAATGTACTTGTATTTGATATATCGGTATACGTTTAAGTACGTGTTCCCGTCTCACTTAGACCGTTTTTCTGTAACTTACTAAGGCTTATATACAGATTTACGAGAAAGAGGATATGGAGGCAGGAGACGAAAGAGGAAATCTAGGTGGAGGAAGCACCACAACCAATGGAAATATCGACCTAATACTTGGAGAAACCAAGGTCGACGGGTTAATGCTAACCAAAATGTTGAGGCCAATGTTGGTGCTGGAAATCCGCCAGTAGATGCAGGGATGGTGTATCAATTGTTGGCTAATCTTTTGGAAGCAGGAGTAGCAGGTAATGTTAGAGGAGCTAATCCTGTAGTTCCATTTGGCTATAATTATGCCAAGCTAAGCAGAGACTATACCCGTCTAGGTGGGAAGCCATTTGTTGGAATAGAGGATCTAGTTGAAGTTGAGAACTGGCTATTGAACTGTGAAAGGATCTTTATAGATTTAGGCTTGAACGATGGAGAGAAGAGAAGGCTAGCCTCTAGACAGTTGCAAGGGTTAGCGCTTCACTTGTGGAACAGTGTGACGACCAGAGTTCTGGAGAAAGAGCTGACATGGGCTGATTTTAGAATGAGGTTCAAGCAAAGGTTCTTGTTTGAGGTTTCCAAATCGGCATCAATGAGGAAGTTCATGGATCTTGTCCAAGGAGGGATGTCTGTGATCGAGTATGCTACCAAGTTGATGAGCTATCTCGATATGATTATGCTTTGGTTGACACTAATATTGGAAGAAATAAGAGATTCATTAGAGGATTGAGGACAGAGCTAGGCAAAATAGCTATGACTCATATTAGAGAATCTTATCATGTGGTGGTAGGAAAGGCCATCCTCCATGAGGAGATGCTTGTTATGTCAATTAGGGAGAAGCCAGTTGAGTCCTACGGTCCTCAGGGAAAGAAAAGAAAATTCTTTAAGAAGAAAGGAGCCCAGAAAGGGGAGGCCGCTAAGAAGGCAAATGCTGATTTGGTGTGCTATAAGTGTGATAAGAAGGGCCATTATGCCCACAAGTGCAGAACTGGTAAAAGAAAGAAGCCTGTAGAGAAGAAGAATATGAAATGCTTCAACTGTGACCAAGTTGGGCATTATAAGAACCAATGTCTAGAGCCAGTCAGGGCGGACAGAGGGAAGGTGTTTGCTATTGGACCACCATCTTCTTTTAGACCTACTACATTAGAGAAAGGGAAGACTATGATGGAAGGTATGCTTTTGATTCAAAGTATACCAGTTATGGTACTTTTTGATACCAATCATCACATTGATTTATATCACAGTATTTGGTTGATAGGTTATGTATAGAACCCACATACCTTATCACTTCCTTAAGGGTTGCAAATCCAATAGGAGGACATGCAGCTCTTGGGATGAGAACTTGATTTGTTAGGTCATAAGTTTGCATGTAGTTTGTATGTCTTTGATTTCGTAGATTTTAGGATCATTTTAGGTAAAGATTGGTTGGGTAAGTATGAGGCTAGGATATTTTGCCAAGATCGAAAAAAATCATTGAGGCACCAAGATGGTCATAAACGAATCATTTTCTTAGTGGAGAATTCCAATAACAGTGTTTGTGCTTTGTTGAGTGCCATGGAAGTCGAAGAAGACCTTAGTCAGGTTCATGTAGCAAGAGAATTTGCAGATGTATTTGAGTCGGTCAGTGGATTACCATCGAAACGAGTTGTAGAGTTTTAGATAGACCTTGTACCAGAGCTGAACCTATAAGTGGACTTCCAAGGAGAATGACACCGACGGAGATGAAGAAATTAAGGTGCGGCTAGTGGATCTTGAGGGAAGGAATTTTATTAGACCAAGCAGTTTGCCTTGGGGAGTGGCTGCGGTGTTCGTGAAGAAACCAGATGGTTCATTAAAGATGTGCATCGACTATCATAAGTTAAACGAAATGACGATCAAGAATAGTTACCCTTTGCAAGGATGTATGATCGGTATGATTAGTAAAGTGAAGCTAGAGTATTTTTCCAATTGGATTTGGCGACGGGTTCCATTAGTTGAGAGTGGTGGAGGATAGCATTCCTTTGACGGAATTTCGAACTAGGTATGGTTCGTATGAGTGGTTTGTGATTCCATTTGCATTGACAAATGCGCTTGCTTTTCATTGATTTGATGAACCGGGTTTTCCGAGAGCGCTTGGATAGGTTCATGTTGGTATTTATAGATGACATTTTGGTGTACTCTAAAGATGAAGGGGAGCATGAGATTCATCTTAGAGTGGTGTTGGAGACGCTGAGGCAGAATAAGCTAAAGGTGAAATTTTCTAAGTGTCATTTCAGGAAGAAAGAGGTTAAGTTTCTTGATCATGTGATTTCATATAAGGCATTGTTAGTCGATCCAAATAAGATCGAAGTTGTAAACAATTGGAAGAGACCCGAAACAGTAGCTGAGATCAGAAGTTTTCTTGGAATTGCTGGCTATTTCTGGGGATTCATCAAGGATTTCTTGCAGATAGCAGCGCCTTTGACTAAGCTTACCAAGAAAGAAGTGAAGTTGGTCCGACAAATGCGAGGAAGCATTCCTTGAGTTAAAGCATTTGTTAACCAATACGCCAGTGTTAGCAGTTCCTAATGGTAACCAAGGGTTGGTAGTATACACTGATGCATGTGGGACTGGGTTGGGAGCAGTATTGATGCAAAAGGGCAAGGTTATTGCTTACGCATCAAGGCCGCTTACACCGCACGAAGTTAGATATCCTACTCATGACTTAGTGTTAACTGCGGTGATATTTACCTTGAAGATTTGAAGGACTTATCTCTTAGGGAAGAGATATATACCGACCATAAGTCATTAAAGTATTTATTCTCTCAAAAGGAGTTGAATATGAGGCAGCAGAGATGGATGGAGTTTTTGGCTGCTTATGATTTCGATATAGAGTATATTCCTGAAAAAGTAAATAAGGTAGCAGATGCTCTCAGTAGAAAACATCAGAATATGGTATTTGCATTGTTGGCAGAATGGAAGGATCTAGAAGCTTTAGCCAGTTGTGGTGTGCAGTTGCGATCTACTGCTAGCTCTAGTCAGGATACTGCCATGTTATCTTGTTTGGAAGTTCGACCAGTGTTGATCGAAATCATAGCTTCTAAGCCGAGGGAAGATCCAGTTTTAGCTGAGAGGATTAGAAGGCTTGAGAAAGGATCTGAGGTTGATGACCTAAAAGATTTTAGTCTTGACCAAAGAGGATGGTTGAGAAAGAAAGGATGATTGTGTGTTCTGAATGTAGAGAACTTAAGGAGGGAAGTTCTGGAGGAATGCCATCAATTGAAGTTTACGGTTCATCTTGGAGAAACCAAGATGTATCAAGATATGAATAGGAGCTTTTATTAGGAACGCATGAAGATGGATGTTGGCTTGTGGGTTAGGCAGTATGTTAACTATCAACAAGTGAAGGCCGAACATCAGAAGGCAAGTGGGTTACTTCAGCCTTTAGATATTCCAGTTTGAAAATGAGATTCGATATCGATGGACTTTATAGATGAGTTGCCAAGGTCAAATAGAGGAAATGAAACCATATGGCTCATTGTGGACAGTTGACCAAGAGTGCCCATTTCATTTCAGCAAAGTCAACCAGAACGGCACCTGTTTTGGCTAAGTTGTTCATGAAAAACATAGTTAGACTTCATGGTATTCCTAGTAGCATAGTCAACGACATGGATGCATTATTCACTAGCGAATTTTAGAGGATTCTACAAGAGGTATTAGGTACCAAGCTCAAGATGAGTACAACATATCACCCATCGACAGATGGGCGGACAGAGAGAATTAATAAGGTACTCGAAGATTTATTGAGAGCTTGTGTATTAGACTTTCGGGTATTTTGGGAAGTTCACCTACATCTTATTGAGTTTACCTATAATAATAGTTATTAGACTGGTGTAGGAATGGTGCCTTTTGAAGCTTAATATGAAAGGCCATGCAAACCGCTAACATGTTGGTTAGAGACTAGAGACTGATTAGTCTTAGGTTCGGATTTGGTTAGAGAGGCGTCGGAAAAGATTAAGTTAATCTGAGGACGAATGAAGGAAGCTCAATCCAGGTAGAAGATTTACGTAGATAAAAGGCGCAAATATCTAGAGTTCTCGGTGGGAGATAGGGTTTTCATTAAATACACCTATGAAAGGTGTGGTACGATTTGGAAAGTCGGGAAAGTTGGCCCCGAGATATGTTGGTCCATTCCAGATTATAGAAAGGATTAGAAAGCTCTCGTACAGAGTGGAGTTACCGAGCAGTTTGGCAGGTGTCCATAATGTATTCCATGTGTCATATCTTCGCAAGTTTGTGCATGATCCAGAGGCTACTATTCCTCAAACTGAGTTGGAGGATTTGGTAGTTGAGCTTGATTTGAATTTTGTTAGACAATAGTATGGGTTGTAGCGAGAAATGAGAAGAGATCGAGGACCAAGACAGTCAAGTTGGTGAAATTTCAATGGAGCGACAATGAGAAGGACTATACATGGGAGACCGAGGACAGGATTCAAGAGGCTTATCCCAATATGCTTTGATGGTATGTCTATATTAGATTTATAGAGATTGTAGCTAGTCGGGTAGGCTAGAATGGTTGTTAGGAGATATTATAGATGATTGCTATGTTTGCTAATTAGTCTTTCCTAAATTTCGAGGACGAAATTCTTTAAGGAAGGGAGCCTGTAACACTCCTAATTTTATTGACATTGTTCAAGAGATATAACTAGAATGAATTAAATAGAATAATATAGATAAGGAGATTGAGGTTGATTAATAAACGAAGTGGTCACACTTATGTAAAACAAATGAACTTATAAATGGTTAAGTTATCAAACATAAGGATATTAGGGTAAATAGCCTCCCATATTTCTCACCCTTATACTAGTCTCCTTGGTCATACATGTTCATTTTACCTCAAACAAAATTTATAACCGTAAGAAGCAAGCAAGGCCGACCATTAGGAAGAGAAGAGAAAATCAAAGTAAAGCTTAGGATCAAGCTAGAAGAAATCAATCTCAATCAAACTTTAATTTCCTTATCCATTCTAAGGTGAATAATAATTTATGCATCTCTATTTTGGTTTATGGTTTCAGATTTAAGAGAAAATCTTTTTTTATGATATATTGAATGATGATATGCTTGATTGATGATTTATATAGATTAAACAAGGTTATTTAAAAGAAGATATACATAGTTTTAGGGTAAAACCAAGATTAAATGAGTTTTAAATGCCATGGGAAAATTTTATGTTGTGGAAAACATGATTTTGGAGTTGGGTTTCAATTTTCAAAATTTTCCAAGCAGTGAAAATTTGTTATGAATTTCAAAGGAAAATATAGTTATTTGGTTGATAAATTTATTTCGAAAAATATAATAAGAATTTGGGTCTGAAATATTAATATGTTTAATAACATGATTAAATTGAGTTTTTGGAATTTTTGGGGATTTTTTCTAAGTGATTTAGTATGGAAATTAAATTATTTTGAAAGGAGGACCTAAATGATTTAATTGTTTTGATAATAGGAAGGGCTTATTTGTTAAAAGTTAACTTGATTTTAAATCTAAGAAAATGCAGAAAATACCATCCAAATTATTTAAAAGTTTATGAAAGCCAATCAAATGTTTACAAGTAGGCAAGTTTGTTACAAAAAGTTTACTTAATTTGGTAAAAACGACTTTTGTTCTAAAAAAGTGTATTCCGCCTTCTTGGGAAAACCTTTCAACTTAGACCTTTCGACCTTGACCTTTCGACTTCATTGAAACCAAAAAGGTCGAAGCCAATGCACATGATATCATTTAAGTGGTATGTAGTGAATTGGACAAAGGTGAGAGGTAGGTTTTCGAAGGGGTGCTTTCGAAGGAGTTGGTTCCTTAGTTATTTTTGGTTTGAAAAGAAAATCACTTGCCTATTTTTAAAGGAGCTTTCGACAAGGTCGAAAGCTATGGTTTCGAAAGGTTTAGTTTTAGAAAAGCTTTCGACAAGGTCGGAAGCTATGGTTGTATAAAGTGCTTTCGACAAGGTCGGAGGGTATGCTTTCGAAAGGATAGTTTTTTAAGAGCTTTTGACAAGGTCGAAATCTATGTTTTTGGAAGAGTATTTCAAAGAGGCTTTCAAAAAATAGCCACTGCCTTTGTTTTACAGAAGTAGCTTCCTAAGGGTTTACTTAGTTTTTGTTTAAAGCTTTCGTAAGGGTAGTTGCCTACCAGATCGAAAACCCTTTTGAGAATATGCGACCTTTCGATGGCATCGAAGGCATCGATGTTGTTGAAAGGTTCAATTGTTTTTCTAATTACAAGCCGCTTCATAAAGCCTTTAAAGGGGTCGAAAGCAAAGCTTTCATTGTTGTCGAAAGGTTCAATTGTTTTACCAGATATTTCAATGCTTTTGAAAGGATGGTTTCGAAACCATCAAGCTTCCTCGATATTTTATAAAATAAAGAGTGAAAGAGATGCTTTCACCTACTCACTTTGACCCAAAAGTATGTTTTAAGTGTCAACCCAAGGCTTTCGAAGGGGTCGAAAGCAAAGCTTTTGAAGGGAGCCTTCGACGTTGTCGAAAGGTTTTAAAACCCTAACTCAAATTTTAAAGGAAAACCCATGGCTTATATAAAGGAGTTATGTAATGACTTTAAGTATGTAATTTTGAAGAAGCGTTTCCTTGAAAAAAATATAAGTTAAAAGGGTTAATTATGTTTTATATGAAAAGTATTTCAAGGATCTTAAACTCATAGGAGTGGTGTTGTTAAATTGTTGTTTTGCTTCTTCAAATACGAATATATTAACATGATCACCCATAACTGTATTTTGGGAAAATGGGGCAGAAAAACCAGCTAGGTTAACTCTATAGTGAATATAAATTTCTTAAACTCCTAAAGAGCAGAATTGCATCCAAGGAGTCAAGGTGACTAAAAATATAAGATGCTTAAACTTGGTAGTTATTGGAGGTAACCAAAGGTTCATAGTAAACTCATGAAAACTATGATTATGTAGTTATTGGAGGTAACCAACAGGTTCATAGTAAACCCATGAAAACTATATATTAAGGATAGTTAGCAGGGGCTAATTGGTTTGTAGTGAGCCAATGAAAACTATATCCGGATTAAAAATTGACATCAGTCAATATGTTCCTAGTCAACCCATGAAATCTAGGATACGAGGTAAGTTACTGGTTAAATCCATAGGTTACTAGTCACCTCATGAAAACTAGGATGTGAAGTGGTTATTGGATAATTTCATAGGTTTCTAGTCAACCCATGATGGAATAAGGTGATTAGTTATCGGAATGACTAATAGGTTCAGGGGGACCCATGAATTAATTAAGTTAACTGGCAGGAGCCTGTACATTCTTAATGATCCCATGAAAACTATGAAAAAACAGGATGTTCATTAATTATATAAAGGTTATTAGTAAACCATAAAAACTAAAAGGTTAATAGTGATCCTAGAAACTATAATTATGACAGGGAGTCATATTAAACCGGGGATGGGAAATCCTAATTGTTTTAAGTACGCATATCATAATAATATTTTGAAAATGTATGTTTTAACCATTGTGGATGCAGGAGCACAGAATGTGGTTTTAAAAAGGTTTTAGGATACTAGTGAGGAAAAAACCTTTTCCGCTAAGCAGCGTGGTCTCGCCAGATATCTAAAAGGATTGAGATGTTAGATTATTATTCATAGTAGGCTTTATGTCTGGCTCGAAGTTTTTGTTTTCCCCTTAAACTCTCAGGTGCTTAATCGATTTTGAGTAGTTTGAGATTTATGGTTTTCAAGTTTTCTCCTTTGACGAATTAAGCTTCCGGAGGCGTGCAAAAGGCAGATATTTATTTAGAATTGTCTTTTCCGCAGTGTGTTTTGTTCGTAAAGGCAGACTTGTTAGCCTTACTATATACTCTGATCAACCAAGGGGCATCTACATATGTCGCTCTTGGTGTATTTGTAATAATTATACTTTGCTGAAAGTGGTTGCATTTTTGGGATTATGTAATGAACATCAAGAGTTTTGATTTGAACATTGAAATATGTTTTGTATTGTTAAATTTTTTCCATATTTCTGCGATATGGATATCAACGTATCTAGCACCGCCGTTAGTTTTGGGCCTCCAAGTAGGTGGATGTTACAATCACCGATGGGGTGTGGTACGTTTTGGAAAGTTAGGAAAACTGACACGAAGATATATAGGACCATTTCCAATTATAGAGAGGATCTTAAAGTTAACATATCGAGTAGAATTACCGAGCAGTTTGGCAGTTGTCTATAACGTTTTTCATGTTTCCCATCTTCGAATGTATGTGCATGATCCAGAGACTGCTATCACTTCGACTACTTTGGAAGATTTAGTAGTAGAACCGGATCTGACCATCATTAGACAACTAGTTCGGGTTATAGTGAGAGATGAGAAGTTAAGGAATAAGACAGTCAAGTTGGTGAAAGTTTAGTGGAGCGACAACGAGAAAGATTATACTTGGAAGACATGACAGGATTATGGATACTAATCCTAAGCTGTTATGAGGGTATGTTCTATAGATTTATGGCTAGTGGGATATACTGGCTTTGGTTGCATGTTTGTTATGTTATTTTATAGTTCTTGCTGAATTTCAAGGATGGAAATCTTTAACGAAGAAGCCTGTAACACCCCTAATTTTTAGTTAACATTATTCAGTGTATAGATTAAATAGAATAATGTATATAAATAGGGAGAACTAGATTTGATTAATTAGTGTAGTCGTGCCAAACTTAATGAACTAAGTAAGATTGCTTTAAAATTAATACACATAGAAAAATACATAAGAAGGGCAAAATAGACATAAATAAACCCTTCATTTATTAAACCCTCGCCTCCTACATCATTCTTATATTCATAACAAAAACAACCAAAAGGAAAGCTTAATCAAGACCGACCATTGGGAAATAATAGGGAGATCGAAATCTAGGATTCAAGGGAAAGCAGGCTTAGGATTAAGAGCTACACACAATCTCAACTTCAACCATTAACCTAAGGTGAATAATTTTTTAACGAAATTTTTTATATTGATTAGAAATTGCCGATAATTTTTGAAATAAAATAACCGCAAGCGCACGGTGTACAATTTAAGTACGTGGCGAATACGAGTTGATCCGCAGGAAATTTTCAAGATGTTAAAATTTTCTAATCAATCAAATTATACCAAAAGTGGAGATTTTTTTGAAAACTAGAAAGCTAAGCAAACATTGAGATTAAAAACTATGTGATTAAAATTCAATTTAGAGACAAATCCATTTTCTTGTATTTTTCACATAAATCAACATAAAATCAAATGATGATCTCTTTTTAATCGAAGTAGGATTAGTGATGTATTTATCATAGGCATAGCCTATTTGACTTATTAATTAACATAAATCAACCATCAAACTATAATACAACTCTAGTTCTACTTTTCACATCTCATGAAACATAGCATAGAAAATGAAACCAAAATCTAGTTTAAGCATGAACTATTTACCATTAATTAGTAACATAGATCATCAAATTTTGATTCAAACTTCACTTCATAGGCATGATCATATTTAGAGGCAAATTGTGATTAATGAGATAAGCATAACCTATTTTTTATGAAAAAATTAGGCTATCAAATTCAACATAAAACACAAACAAGCATGAACATCCACTTTCTCATAAAGCATAAAAGAGATCATACATAGAAAATTTATGTTGAAATCTACATGATAAAACAAAGCTTTATTACCCCTAAATTGTAGGGGTTTAGCCTCTCATTTGTATTATAATTTCAGCATAGAGAGATTCAACATTGAAAATAAAATAAAGTAGAGAATAAACAAAGAAAAAAAGATTAACTACTAAAAGGAAATAAACTAAACTAGTGCATAAATGTAAATCTAACTATGAACATTAAATGAAAGAGAGCACAAGAATAAAAATGAGCATAAAAGTAAAGAAACACAAGTAGAAAAGAGAAGAGAAAAAGGCTAAAAGGCCATTTTTATTTCATGAAACATAGAGCTTACAACTTGTATTTTTAATTTCCTAACTAATTTCAAAGAGTGGAGGATATTTACATGTACATAAAAGGGCTCTTTATTCATGCATAAAACCCTAATTCAGTATTTAGGGAGCTTTCAAAAATGCCCTTTAGAAAGTGTGGCCACCAAGTAATCATTAGCCACTAATTAATCCCACATTAAATGTGCACGAAGCTTTAACCTCTACTTAGTTGCCCATTAGCTTCTAATTGTAGATTTAGACAAGTGGGTGGAGTCCTCCATGATCTTGGACTTGAATTATTTCCGTCTTCTTTCCGTTGTATTCATTTATGCATGCATATATCTTCATGAATCCCTATTCCATATGCATCAAAATTTCATATAAAAATCATAAAAATTTCCAAGTAAAAATTCTCAAATTGACATATGTAGAAAATGACCATTTTACCCCTGAATGAAGATGAATATGTGGCGATTTGAAAATAATTGAATTTTGGTTTAAACATGGTATAATGTCCAAATATGATATTTATTTAAATAAAATAGATAAAATATGAATGTTAATATATGCACATTTACGTGCACATCAAATACCCCCACACTTATCTTTTTATCCGTCCTAAAGGAAAATTAAGATAAATCCATTTTCGTAGGAAGCATGATTGCATTAAGCATATGCAACAAGCCGTTAAACCTATAGTTGTCTCCAGTAGGACGAGTGTTGTCTCGTGAGGGTTTTAAACAGATACTACCCATAAAATCCAAATGCAAAGTGAAAGTATTTACATGGTATGAATGCAAGTTTTTGAAAGTATTTACAAATGAAAGATTTACTTTTAAAAAGACAAAAATAAGTTAAATATAAGTTTTGTTCATTATTTGAATATTTAAGTCATTTCCTCGTCAAAATTTCCAACAAAAATTAAGTTGTCATAACAGATAGACTATAGTTCGGCTAGTTGTTTCGGTTGATAACACAATGTAATTATGAAATGGATTCTTAGTTGATTATCAAAGTTTGTCAAAGTGATATTCTCATTTCTTTTCAATAACAAGTTAAATCAAACAAGTAAAAACAATGCTTAGATTTCAATTTCTTACTCTCTCTTATTTGAAAATTTTGTTGATATTAACAATATTACATATGCCTAACTCAGGTAAACTGAGGCCAAATATATTACCCGTGCACTGCCTTGCTGACTGATGTGAGGGGAATACAGAGCGTGACGAGTGAACGCACAAGTGTGAACACTTATCCATTGTAGGTTTTATTAAAAAGAATTTTATATGCATACACCTAACTCGGATAAACTGAGGCCACATATACCGATCATGCACTGCCTTTCGGACTTACGCGAGAAGGATTCAAAGCATGGCGAGTGAACACACGAGTGTGAACACATGACTCTAGGTGTTAAAGAAATATACGTATATAATTTTTTGTGTGTTTTTTTTCAATTTTTTTAGAAAGGGAGAGTTTTGCAAAATCATCTTAGCACCATTTACTTAGAAGATAAATGTTATCTCTTTTACTTTAAATTTACCACTTTTTTTAAACAAAGATTTTCAATTAGAATATACTTCATAATTAGCACAAATGAACCTTCCTATATACTAGCTAAACCATTGTTATTTTCAATCAAACTTCATTTTTATTTTTGTTAAAACAAATAAATTTTCAAAAATTTCAACTTATTAACCAAAACTTATACTTATCCCATAGTGTTTCTTCAAAAATAAATCAAAATGTTGAAAGGAAAATGTTTTTGAGATTTAGAAATTTTGATATTTTTTTAAGTTAAAAGAAAATGAAAATTCGAAAATGCCATGAAACTAAAATGTAAATGAAAATGATACTCTCCCCCACACTTAATTTTGACTATGTCCCCATAGTCAATGTACGATATAATGGGTGTAACAGGGAAAAATATGTACATATTTGAAAAAGAGGGTTAACATTCTTACTAGACATTGCTTGGCTCATGAAGAATCATGAGCTCCTCCTCTTCTTACTGGGAAATTCCAAGAAAGGTTTCAAATGATGACCTTTGACTTTGAAAATCAATCCATCCTTAGGGTTTTCTAATTCTACAGTACCATGTGAAAAAATAGTCCGTACCACATATAGTCCGGTACATCTCGATTTAAGTTTCCCAGGGAAGAAATGAAGTCTTGAGTCGTGTAAAAGAAATTTTTGGTTAAGCGAAAATGTTTTCCTTATGATTGACTTGTCATGAAATTCTTTCGTTCTTTCTTTGTAAATTTTCTCATTTTCATGCGCGTCATTCCTAAGTTCTTCTAGTTCGTTGAGTTGTACTTTTCGGTTTTCGCCAGCTTTTCAAGTTCAAAGTTTAAGTTCTTTATTTCCCACAACACTTTGTGTTCGATTTCAACTGGTAAATGGCAAGCTTTATCATAAATTAAACGGAATGAGGACATCCCAAAGGTTAGTTTTAAAAATAGTACGATAAGCTCAAAGCGCGTTGGTCAATTTCTAAGACCAATCTTTTCGATTTTTGTTAATAGTTTTCTTCAAGATTTGTTTTATTTTTCGATTTGAAACTTCAACTTGGCCACAAGTCTGAGGATGATATGGAGTGGATAACTTGTGGGTTATCGAGTATTTTTCAATAAAGTTTCAAAAGAACGGTTGCAACAATGGGTCTCATTATCACTGATTATTGTGCGAGGTGTGCCGAAGCTTGAAAATATGTTTTCTTTGAGAAATTTCAAAAAAATTCTATGGTCGTTGGTTTTGCAAGGAATGGCTTCGACACATTTCGAGTAATCAATAACACGAAGGATATACATGTTTCCAAAAGAATTGGAAAAAGGTCCCATAAAGTCGATGCCCTAAATATCAAAGATTTCGATCGTAAGAATGGGGTTTAGAGGCATCATATCTCGTCGAGAAATTCGTCCAAGAATTTGGCATCGATCGCAAGTTTTACAGAATTCAAATGAGTCTTTGAAATGAGAAGGCCAATAGAAACCACACTGAAGCACCTTTTCTGTAGTTTTTCGAGGATTGAAATGTCCACCACACGCTTGATTGTGGCAAAACGAAAGAACACTCCTGATCTCATTATTATGAATGCAACGTCGGATGATTTGGTCGGGATGATATCTGAACAAGTATGGATCGTCCCAACAGAAATATTTCACTTGGGACATGAATTTGTATTTGTCCTGTTTGGACCAAGATGAGGGAGTTTCTTTAGTGACTAAGTAGTTCGCTATATCAGCGTACCATGGGTCAATAGAAACTGAAAGAAATTGTTCATCGGGGAAGTTTTCATTGATTGGCAAAGAAGATGGTTCTTTCGGAAGATGAGACAAGTGATGGCTATGACATTATCGGATCCTTTTTTGTCTTTAATTGTAAGGTCAAATTCTTGAAGTAAAAGGATCCAAAGAATCAAACAGGATTTAGCATTCTTTTTAGCGAAGAGTTATCGAAGCGTAGAATTGTCCGTGTGCACATTAATGTGTGAACCTATCAAGTAAGGTCGAAACTTTTCGAATGCAAAAACGACAGCTAGAAGCTATTTTTCAGTTGTTGTGTAATTGAGTTGAGCATCGTTTGAAGTCATACTCGCGTAGTAAATGATATGGAGGATTTTGTTGATGCGTTGTCCTATGACAACACCAACCGCAAAGATAGAAGCGTCACACATTATTTTGAACGGCAGATCACAATTGGGTGTGTAGATGATTGGAGCAAAAATGAGTTTGTTTTTGAGACGATTAAAAGAAGAGACACTATCAGAGTTAAAATCGAAAGGAACGTCTTTTTTGAGAAGAATCATCAAAGGACGAGCGATTTTTCTAAAGTCTTTTACGAAGCATCGGTAAAAGCCAACGTATCCTAGAAATGATTGAATGCCTTAACAGATTTGGGAATGGGTAGGTTTGCAATTACATCGATTTTCGCATTGCCTACCTCAATGCCTTTATTTTAGATGATATGTCCAAGGACTATGCCTTGTTTGACCATAAAGTGACATTTTTTCCAATTCAAAGTCAAATGTTTTTCTCTATATTGATATAGAACCAACTCGAGATGATGTATACATTGGAAAAAATAATCGACAAAGATAGAGAAATCATCCATAAAAACTACTAGAAAGCATTCAATCATGTTGGAAAAAATTCCAACCATGCATCTTGGAAAGTAGCAGGAGCGTTAGAAAATCCGAATGGTATACGCCGATAAGCAAAGATACCGAATGGACACATGAACGCCATTTTCTCTTTATCTTCGGGAGCGTTTGGAATTTGGTTATAGCCGGAATAACCATCAAGAAAGAAGTAGAATTCATGGCCGGCTAAACGTTCGGGCATTTGGTCAATGAAAGGAAGTGGGAAGTGATCTTTACGTGTTGCAGCATTTTTTCGATAGTCAATGCAAACACGCCAACCTGTTTGAGTACAAGTTGGAATAAGTTCGTTTGAATCATTCTCGACAACGGTTAGCCTACACTTTTTCAGTACAACATGAATCAGGCTAATCCCTAAACTATGAGAGATTGGGTAAATGATTTCGTATCGAGAAGTTTAAGAATTTCATCATGCACCGCATCATTCATTTTTGGATTAAGCCTTCATTGCGCGTCATGAATAGGCTTGGCATCGTCGATTAAACAAATGCGATGTTAAACAAGAGCGGGACTAGTTCCCTTTATATCGGAGATCGACCATCCCATCGCATCCTTATTTTTCGAAAATATAGAGAGAAGAGATGCTTCTTGGTCAAGAGAAAGATTGTTAGAAATGATGACAGGACAAGTTTCATTTTCACCTAAGTATGCATACTTAAGGAGATCGTGAAGTGGTTTGAGGTCCAACATTGGGAGTTTTTGGATCAAAGATTTGGGTTGAGACTCGGACTCAAACGGAAGCGATTCAAAGGGAAGAGTGTATTCAATTTCGTTGGAAATTTCGTGAAACAATTTTTTGTACTCGGCTTCGCATTCGTCGTTATGGTCAAGTGTCTCATTTTTGAAGTTTTTGTGAATGACACTAACTTCCAATGTTTGGTCGCGAGATTCATTTGATTGGCTTTCAAGATTGAAAATGTTGAAATCAAAACTCGTGTTTCCAAAAGAGATTTTCATTGAACCATTATGACAATTGATTAAGGCATTCGAGGTGGCTAAGAAAGGTCGACCTAAAATAATGGAATTTGACTTGCGGGATTTGTCACGGGTTGTGTTTCGAGAACAATATAATCAACGGGAAATATGAATTGCCCTACTCAAATGAGCACATCCACGATTTCTCCCACGGGCTTCTTAATGGAATGATTGGTGAATTGAAGTGTAACTTTGTGGGTTTGAGCTCACCTAAGCCTAATTGTTCGTACATGGAATATGGAATCAAGTTGACACTCGCGCTTAGGTCTAACAAACATTTGTTAATCATCTTGTCTCTAATCGAACACGAAATCGTAGGGCAGCGGGATCTTTGTATTTGACGGGCATGGATTGGGATAAGACTTCACTCAAACTGGCGGCTAAAAATACTTTTTTGGGCACTTGAGTGTGTCACTTTTGGGTACACAAGTCCTTAATAAATTTCGCGTACGTCGGGACTTGCTGGACGATGTCAAGAAGCGGGATGTTCACTTTCACTTGTTTAAAAATTTCCAACATCCTTTTCATTTGATCCCAGTGTTTCTTTGGTCGAAGACGATGTGGAAATGGAACACGGTACTCGGTAGGCGGGTCTACTCGAGTAGAAGAAGAAGAATTTTGATTGGCATTTGATTCAACGTTTGGCTGGATGTTCTGTTCAGATTCGTTCGTTGTTTCAGAAGTACCGAGGGAGGTTTTCAGTAAATCATTTGGGTTAACGACTTAATTATTGATTTGTTTACCGGAACGTAAAGTTGTGATAACATTTAGTTGGGTGACGTTGCTATCTTGAACAACTTGTGCTTGATTTTAATTTGCATTTTGATTTATGGGATTTGGAAGGGGCTGGCTTGGGAATATGCCTCGTTTGCATTCACTTACAGACGTGGCTAATTGACTCCTTTGCATTTTAAGTTTTTCAATTGATTAGTTCGTGTTTTGCATATATGAGGTCAATAAATTTTGCAAATTGTTGTTTGATTGAAGATTTTGAGTAGTTGCTTTAGCCAATGTTTCAAGAGTTTTCTCAAGTGAAGTTAAACGTTTATCGTCTTGGGGAGGATGAACAACATTTGGTTGAAAATTTGATTGTTGCAGTTGATTATAGGACGGATCCGCAAAGTTTGGTTGAAAATTGTTGGGCTGAAAGGGAGGATTCGAAGCATTATTCGGAAATGCTTGAAAATTGGGACGAACTATATTAATGTTGGAATTGTTTTGGTTCCAAGCAAAATTTGGATGATTTCTCCAACCAGAATTGTATGTTGGAGAAAATGGGTCGTTTTTGACTTTGTTGAAAGCATTGATTTGTTCGACAGAATTGGGACACTGATCGGCTATATGATTAGGATCGTCGCATTTATAACACGTCGGTTGGGAAGCTTGATTCGTTTGATTCGATAAGAAAACGTAATCGAATTTTTTAATTATTGCATCGATCTTAGTTTCTAAAGCAAAAGAAAATCCTATTGAGTGTCCACTCGATCCTGAGTAAATTGATTTTTTGACGAGTTTTTCAAGAAATTGCCAAGCATCGTCGTAGTGTTAGGCAAGAAAGTTGCCTTGGCACATTGATTAAAGCATCGATCGTGAGCTGTTTTCGAGTCCATCGTATAAGATTTGGCAAATCGTCCAGTTTTTAAAGTTATGGTATGGACATTTTATCAAAAATCCTTGAATCTTTCAAAATATTTTCGAATGGTTCTCCATTGAATTGATGAAAATTTACAATTTCATTTCGAATTTTACTCTTTTTTCCAAGGGGTAGAACTTTCTAAGAAAGCTTTTACGAATTCTTCCCACGTTTTAATCGAGTTAAGCTGTACAACCATTTTCAGCGTAATCTGTAAGAGCGAATGAGATTAATCGGAGTTTGATTCCATCATCAGAAAGTTATTGGAGTTTAGTGGTTGCGCAAACTTGTTTGAATTTAGTCAAAAAATGTATGGGTCATCGTGTTCAAAACTGCTAAATTTTAGAAGCGTGGCAATATAGTTCAAGTGAATTTCAAAATGGTTACCCATAGGGGGGTAACGTGATGCAAGATGGAACAGAAACTCTATCGATAAAGATTCTATCCATAAGAGTTCGAGGGGCGTTCTCGTTTGCCATTTTGGGAGGATTGTCTGTTCAAGTTAAACGATTAGTTGTTGAGTCGCAAGTCCAACGATTTGTTATTGTGTCACGAGTCCAAGTACTCATGCACAAGTGAAGGTCGAGAAGAGAAAGAAGTTAGAATCGAGTTTAGAAAACGAAAGAAGATTTGAAAAACGAAGTGAAAAAATTTGTTTGTTTTTTTAACAAGGAAGAAAACTATTTAGCAAGTGAAATTTATTTTCAAAAGAGAGGTTTGATTTTTTTTTGGCTTTTCAATTTTTTTTACATGTTTTTGTATATATTTTTTTGTTTTTAAATTTCCAAACTTTCAAATATTTACCAAAAGGATTTTTGTTTCTAGAAAATGGAATTTTGAATTTTGTTTTTGAATTTTCAAATTTTTTTGAAAGGATTTATATACTTTTCTGTACTTTTTTGATTGAAAATTTTCAAAGAAAAGGAAAAAAAAGATTTTTTTTTTTTGGTTAAAAACCAAGTAAAGTAAAATTTATAATTTTTTCTGGATTTTGGATTTTTTTTGTTTTGTTACGTATGCATGAACTAATGCAACTAAATTAATGCAATGGACTTAATTACAGTTTTCTGTCCTTAGTAGCTCCTAACCCAAAATTGTATAATCACACTTTGTCTTAAATCAACAAAAATATTTCTCAGCCAGGTAACGGGCAGAGGTTATCAGTGCACCACAAATTACCGTTGCAATGGAGCCGAAGGTTTAATTACCTTCAAAGGAACAACCACTATAATATTTATGAATAGCTGTAATATTTATAAATGGTCATTACTTTGCCGTAACCTAGACACCAAAAAATAAAATTGTTCGAAGAAAGCAATTGTGAAGATACAATTAAGCCCTAAGTGAGCTCGTGACACCCTTAAGTCAAATGTCTAACCTATATTATTAGTCAAATTCCAGGATTAAATGCATTTGTGGGCTAAGGAAAGGGTGATGAAATCCCTCACCTTATGTGAATTAGGGTATTACCCTTAGAAAAGAAAATAAGATGAATGCAAAGCAGTAAACGTGAATTCACAATGCAACTAAAATGAATTTTGTTTTTATTTTTGTTTTTGGATTTTGATTTTTTTTATATAAATGCAAATACAAGCAACCAACAATGTAATTCAAATAAAAATAAGGGAAAATGGCACGATACTAGGGCGTGCATATTATTAGCAATTTATTTTTAAGCAGATTTTTGTTTTGAGCAAGCAGGCAAGCAATTGTTTTTGGCACATTCTGAAATTTTGCTTTCGCAACCTGAAAATAAAAAAAAAAGATATATATACAGTTTTTTTTGAAGGTTATGTGTGTGTATCAAATGAAGGACTTAAAACAACTAAAAAACAAAACAAAGAAAAATTTTAAATTTTTTTTAGTTAAGGGAAGTAAACCCTTTTTTAGAGATAAACAAAGCCAAACAAAAGCAAAGGCGAACAAAACATTTTTGTAGAAGAAAAAGAAGAAGAAGAAGAAAAAACAGGCCAGTCCATCCCGCTAAAGGAACACAGTAAAGCACACAACCACATTCTCGATCAAAGGAGCGAAATGCCCCAAATTATTAAATTTCCAAATTCTCTAATCGAGTTGAAAATTCAAAAGAGAACGTTTTTTTCTTCTTCCCTTTCTCCAATACAGTTCGTGGGTTTTTGGATTGCTGCGGTTTCAGAGATTTTCCATGGTGAGAGGTTCGTGAGTTTGATTTGCTGAGGTGGTTTTCAAATTTGGTTGAAGTAAATGAATGATGGGTTTTGGGGTTTGAAGGTGGCGGCGATGATTGAGTGCCGGCTGGTTTGGAAGTCGCAGCAACTCGGTCACTGTGCAGCTGTTGGTCTGGCCGTGGTGTGTTCTCGATTTCGTGTTGATGGATTGGCGATGAGGTCAAAGTGTTGTGGAAGTTCGTGGGTCAGCGAATTGGTTGTGGTGAGAAGAGTTCGGCGAACCAAGGATGATTGCGGGTTTAGGGTTCGTGATGTTCGATGTTGGTAAATTTGACTTGGGTTGTTTAATTTGTTGAAGTTGGTTTTGGGTTTGGCAGTAGTAGTTGAAGCATTGGTAAAGTGGGGCTGCAGTGAGGATATGGGAATGTGGTATGGCAGTGTGAATGAGGAGATTGCTGTTTTGTGACAGTTTTGGCAAACAGTTAATCTGGGGGATGATGACTGATATGGAGTAGTTTTATGGTGGTTGTCGTGGTTTGATGTCGATGGCCAGTATGGGTTATGCTTTGGTGGTTTGGTAGTGAATGATGAAAGGATGTTGATGTTAGGGGATGAAGAAATATGGTGGATGTTTGGTTTTGGATCTGTTGCAAATATACACAATTACAATTAGCAGGTGTATGAAAGGGTAGGGGTTGTTGTGGGATGTTTTTACAGTGATCCGAGAGGTTGAAGTGGTACTGACTGTAATAGATGATAAGAAGTGGTTGCTGTAGCACTTTATTTAGTTTATGGACGAAGTGAAGTAAGTTAGTGCAGTAGCTTGTTTTGTTTGTACTGGAGTATGGATGGGTGGATGTTACGGAGGTGGTGGAAATGCAAGGGTGCTGTTGAAGTTGCAGCAGTATATAGCGATAGTAGAGGAGGAGTGACAATGGTTGTAGGTGAAGTTTATGGTATTGTTAGTGAAATAGGAAGGTGAATGGTAGATGTAAATGGTAGAAAGATGGTTAAATCTATTAAATAATAGTAAAGCAGAAGAATTTGAAGCCCTCTCATTGATTGTAGGAGTTATCTCTATTCTCCTTAATTCTCTCTACGTGGATATTTCATTTTCAAAATCATAAGATTTACCACTTTACAATCATTATAACTAAACTTTTCACACTATTTTACATTTGAATATCTACTATTAAAAGAATCTATAATTATTTGCATAGATTTTACGGTTCTTCTCCAAAATTTTACATTATAGTCCACACATTTAAATTACTTACATTGTCTAAAATTTAGACTAACTGATAAACTTAATTAACTAATATTTATTGATAAATCCTAAAAGATAAATTTTTTAATATTTATATTATAGGAGCATAACAAACTGGTAAAAAAAATCATTTAGATGCAAATATATATAAATTACATGATATAAATTATATGCATTAATGACAATAACTAATTTATTTTATAATTTATTTACTAAGTGGATTTATCATACATTGCAACGTAGAATTTTATTAACTTCAAATACCTTTTTTTACAATTACTTAGAAACCTTTCTCAATTATCTTTTAGCATTTTTCATTCAAGTCTATATATTTAACTGATTGTAATCTAAAATTTAAACTATTGAAATAAATACGATTAACTAATATTTGTTAATCTACCTAACAAATCCTAAAAAAAGAGGATTTCAATATATACAATATTCATGTATATATGCAAAAAAAATTTATTTACTTTTATTTGCATATATGAAGATATATAAACCACATAACATAAAATGTATACATAAATCACAATAATAATTTTATTTTAATTAATGCAAAGAAATGGAACATTGCTGCTTTCAACAAGCACCTTGATGATCTCTAAAATAAGAAGGATAGTTTATGGGTTAAATGGACATGGCAATATAATATTAAGAATGCAAATTTTTGGTGTATGGATATTGCACAACATTGCAGTTGGACATGGAGGAATCTTCTGAGTCTCAGGGATGTTTTCCTTCCTTTGATTCAGTATCATGTTCAACCTAATTCTGTTTTTAGTTTTTGGGACGATCCTTGGGTGAGTAAAGGAAAGATTCTTTCCAGAATGTTTGATCATTCCCTCATTGTACAATCTGGTGTTCACCGTGACGCTAAAGCTAATGACTTCTTCTCTGATGGCAGAATGCACCTTCCTTACAATAGTGTCAGGTGATCAGGCAGCTATGGTGTTTCATTCAGAGCATCTCCTTCTCTTATGACCACCCTGTCGCTGTGTCTTGGAACTTGATGCCACATTCTATTAATATGGTGTACAAACTATTATTTAGAACTAATGCCATGCCTGCTACTCAATGGTGCACTGAAATTTGGACTAGTGATTCGGTCAAGATACAAAATCTGATGATGTGGAAGGTTGTAAGTTGAGCTCTGTTGACTAGAAGTGTATTGCATAAGTATGGTATGTGTTGTAGCCCTGAATGTGTGTTTTGTGAGCAGCATGAGGAAACTGTTGAGCATCTTTTTTTGGATTGCCCAGTATTATTTGTTTTGGTGGAAAAAATTGGTTGCAAAACTGGTTATCTTGATCCCACTGCAAATTCTAAATTTGACTGGAACATAATTTATAAAGCTACTAAGTGGAGGAATGTTAAGTCCAGAGAATTACTTGTTTGCATTAAAATTTATTTGGATGTGATATGGAGAGAAAGAAATGCAATTGTATTTGATAATCAGAGAAGGAATCTTGCTTCTCTATGGAATGAGGTTAGGGAAAGAATATTCATGCAATTGAACAGGAGTGCTTGCCATTTCCCTGATTTCATGATTGCTGGGTGGGCTCATTGACTCTGTTTTATTTTCTTCTCTGATATTCCTTTTTCATGTTTGATTCAAAGCTTGTTTCGAATCATTTTTTTTATTGTTTTTGCAATAAAATCTGGTAGGGGACCAGTCAACCCCACAGGGTTTGCCAATTTTTTTTAATTTTAATTCATTTGTCTTAAAAAAAAATATCATACTTTATATAACATAATTTCATTTTAACAATCTTTAAAAGATAAATTTTTATTTTACATAACGATGTGAACGCACATATTAAACATATAAAAATTAGATTATACAAACATTCTCACTTTCAACATGTTATCAAACCATACCTAACTCGAAACTCAACTAAATGCTACATAAAATTATTTTTGCAACTATTAAAGTTGTAAGCATGACCCTTCTACAAGAACATAAAATCTGTGGTTAACTACAAGGATAAAATTGTTTAAAAATGAAAACTTAAAATTGTATAAAAGTTTACGTCTGATTCAAAAAAAAGTTCATATGCAGATAAGCTAACCAGAAGATCAAATGCTCTTCTCGATTACAAATTTGTAAAAAGCTTTTCTCAATTTTAACTTTTTACATTTAACTCCATATATTTAATTAGTTCTATCGATTAATTCAAATTATTCAGATAAATTCAATTATTTAATGTCCATTAATCCAATTGTAAATCTTTCAAGAAAGATGATAATTCAATATACATACAACAATCATCATATTAACAAAATAATGAAGTTATGTATTCACTTATATATGTGTGTGTGCGCGTGTGTATGTGCGTGTGTGTGGAGAATAGTAACGCACGGGTTGCACTCTAGTTGGAGGAATAGCAGTAGTAGACAGAGAGCAAATAGTGTAGCAAAGAGTAGCAAAGAAAGAAGCATTGTAAATTGAAAATAGAAATGCAAATGTAAATTGAAATGAAATTTTCTTTTCTTTTCAATTGCAATTGTGTGTTTGTTTGTGTGTGTGTGTGTATGCAAATTCAAATGCATAAACAACTAGTAAACAACACACACAATATCAAAATGCAAGCAAAAATATCACACAAACACACGATTTTTTTAAAATGCAAACAAACGCACAAAACAAATACACAAAAATTAAAAAAAAATAATTTGAAGATTAGAAATCAAAAATCAAAACTATTCCCCAGGAACGGCGCCAAAATTTGTTTAACGAAAAATTTTCTATTGATTAGAAAAATGCCAATAAATTTTGAAATAAAATAATCGCAAGCGCTTGGTGTACAATTTTAGTATGTGGCGAGTACGGATCGATCTGTAGGGAATTTTTAAGATTTTAAAATTTTCTAATCAATCAAATTAAACCACAGAGGAGATTGTTTTGAAAACTAGAAATCTAAGCAAATATTGAGATTAAAAACTATGTAATTACAATTCAAATTAGAGGCAAATCCACTTTCTTATATTTTTCACATAAATCAACATAAAATCAAATGATAATCTTGTTTTAATCGAAGTAGGATTAGTGATGTATTTATCATAAGCATGGCCTATTTGAGTTATTAATTAATACAAATCAAGCATCAAACTATAATATAACTCTAGTTCTACTTTTCATATCTCATGAAATATAGCATAGAAAATGAAACCAAAATCTGATTTACGCATGAACTATTTACTGGTAGTAACATAGATCATCAAATTTTGATTCAAACTTCACTTCATTCCATGATCATATTTAGACGAAGAGGCAAATTATGATTAATGAGATAAGCATAGCCTATTTGTTGTGAACAAAGCAGGCTATCAAATTCAACATAAAAACACAAACTAGCATAAACATCCACTTTCTCATAAAGCATAAAAGAGATCATACATAGAAAATTTATGTTGAAATCTACATGATAAAAGAAATCTTAATTACCCCTTTATTGTAGGGGTTAGCCTCTCGTTAGTGTTATAATTTCAACACATAGAGATTTCAACATTGAAAATAAAACAAAGTAGAGAATAAACAAAGAAAAAAGATTAACTACTAAAAGGAAATAAACTAAACTAGTGCATAATGTAAATCTAACTATGAACATTAAATGAAATGAAAGAGAGCATAAGAAGAAAAATGAGCATAAAAGTAGAGAAACACAAGTAGAAAAGAGAAGAGAAAGAGGCTAGAAATCCATTTTTATTTCACGAAACATAGAGCTTACAACTTGTATTTTTAATTTCCTAACTAATTTCAAATAGTGGAGGATATTTACATGTACATAAGAGGGCTATTTATACATGCATAAAACTCTGATTCAATATTTAGTGAGCTTTCGAAAATGCCCTTTATAAAGTGTGGCCACCAAGTAACCATTATCCACTAATTAAT
The DNA here is from genome assembly GCA_030765085.1 of Allium cepa. Lineage (NCBI taxonomy): Eukaryota > Viridiplantae > Streptophyta > Magnoliopsida > Asparagales > Amaryllidaceae > Allium > Allium cepa. The sequence continues at coordinate 614,258,497 of CM060934.1, forward strand.
CCCTCGTTAAATGTGCATGAAGCTTTAACCACCACTTAGTTGTCCAATCGCTTCTAATTGTAGATTTAGGCAAGTGGGTGGGGTCCTCCATGATCTTGGACTTGAATTATTTTCTTCTTCTTTCCTTTGTATTCATTTGTATATGCATATATCTTCATGAATCCCACTTCCATATGCATCAAAATTTCCTATAAAAATCATAAAAATTTCCAAGTAAAAATTCTCAAATTTACACATGCACAATAATGACCATTTTACCCCTAAATGAAGATGAATGTGTGATGTAATAATCCGCTTTTCCGTACCCCTTGAAGTGACACTAATCTCCATAGATTAACTCAAGATGAACGGAAATACGAACCATTAGGGTTTTAAGAAAGAAGAAAGAGGTAGAAGAAGAGAGAAAAGAAGATAGAACATAGAACAAAAAGAAATAACAGAACAACATCAGAATCTCACAATTCGCAGCGGAACAACATATAATAGATAAATGAATAATCTTTAAACAAAGAACTATATCAGTTATTACATTACATTTCATTACATCATATCATCAGAGTGTACAACATCAAACAATGCAGCGGAAAAAGAACTACTATATAAACTAGTAATACGCCATGCCATCCAGCTTGCCTCCAACAATTCCTGAATTCCAGAATATCCTGATAAACCTTAACTCTTGACTGCCCGTGTGGAAATTGGTGGGCACCCAGAGTTTAGGAAGGAAAACAATAAACTCCGAGTCAGTCATGTGACTGGTGTGAGAACTAAAACAGTTTATTTTTTTCTTTAAAATCAAAATAGAGGAATATTTTTAAAGTCAATTCGCAATGCTTTTAAAAATGAGACTACCATAAGGCCTCCCGCACACACACACAATGCAAATGCAGAATCGGAGGAGATTTCTCCTTATGATAGTCAAAGATGCTTGATACGCATTAAAAAGAACATTTGATATTATTACTAGTGCATAGTGTAGGAAAAATTCATTTCGAAAATAAAGATATAAATCTTAGCCAGCATAGACATTTCGAACTATGCCTACTATAGCTACCATCCAAACAGTGGGGCGCCACCATAAGTAGATGGCAGGTAATACAACTAATACCGTACAAGGCTCGTATTTGAAGAATGGATTTTCCAACAAATGGTCAGGCCAAGGAACTTCCCATTGCCACATGGAAACGCCTCTGGAAGGACGCCTCGAGAACCCAACTGGATCTCTGCCAAACAAGGCCGGGAATCCCTTTTCCCAAGGGATATTACAAACCCTCAGATATGCCACCCCTGGTCCTTTGGGACCTTTAAACGAGAGCTCTCTAACCAACATCACACCATAATAATAAGTGTTTCAACATGAGTAAGTATCTGGGATCCATACCATGATACTACCCTTTTCCAGAAGGAATGGTCATACCCTAGGACGCTACCCTGAAAACCTTGCCGCACAATTCCTGTTTCGACCATTACCGGTTTGTGAGGCTCGACGAAGTTTCGTCCACAAAAACACGCTTTATACAAAGTCATGCTTTGGGTCAACAAATGATCATAGAAATGATCACCAAGATAGACGATCAAACAAATGATCCTATCACAAATAATCAACACAATGATCATTTCACAGCAACACTCAGCATGTCACATTACCAAAATTGGGAATATATCGCTGATAACCTTCAATTACATAACCTCTGAGCTCGTACGTCTCAGAGAAGGGTGTTAAGCTAAGAGAATAAATTCTCCGCCACCAACAGAAATATATTTGAAAGAAATCGGCTTTATATCTCAATTTGTAATGTCTGGCATACTATCCATACAAGTCTGTTCCGGGCTCGAACAGAACCGAAGGCACTTACAAAGAAGTCCTTGCAATCCGGATAACCTCTAATCACGTCCGAATTTCCCATCACATATGGAGATCTCTATACCGGGGATCAGCCAGTGCAGAGACAATCAACAAGAAACCCTTTCGTTTTCGAAAATATCCGGTCTTCAACACCGGTCTTCGAATGCAATTCATAACGACGTATCACATATTCGGAATGGGTTATAAGACCCCAAGGTCCTTTCCCGGTTAACCCGAATAGTGAGCGCTTATTTTAAAAAATAAGCGTGGCATTCAATTTCAAGCAAATCACAACAAATACCTATTCAAAGGTAAATATTGATAGTCGGTTATTGAACTATCAATAGATATGCACAACATCACCAGATTCCAAATAATTTTCCAAATTATTTATTTTCCAAAAATATCTTTATAAGATATATATTTTCCATTCTTTAAAAATAAATCAATATTTATTTTCAAACTCATTTTCCAAATTCCATTTATAAATTCCATATTGAATTTATATTTCCAAAAATATTCATGAATATACGTTTTCCATTCGATTTCTAATATTCATTCTCAATTTATCTTCAAAAGGATAAATTTAAAATATTCACTTAATATTGGAAAAACATTTCCATACTTATTTATTTATAAGTAATTCACAAGTCTTTTTATTTTCTATACTTGGAAAATATTCAATATACTCTAATCGAAATTAAGTATATATTTCATTCTTTAAGGAAATCATTCTCTTAAACATATTTATTTGGGCCAAAACGAATGTTGCGTAAAACATCGTTACGACAACCCAAAATCACTAGTATAGGGATTCGAAATTAAAATAGATATATAAATCCCAATACTATACAAAACATTTCCTTTCGGAAATCATCTATTATAACAACAGTGTTATAATCTACCATTTCCTTCTATTTCTCGAAAACGTCTATTTCAACAATGAATGTTGAAATCTATGGTTTCGATAGTTAATACTTTTTAAAACATCTTTAGATCGTTTTAATTTTATTTAAAACATCACATTCAAAACATTTCTTTAACATATTATTCACTATTCAAAAACGTGAATATACTTGTTAACAAATTTTATCATTTCTATTCACTTTATTTTAAAGGATTATTCACTTCCTAAAACGTGAATATAACTCCATTAATAAATTACAACAATTTACTTATCAAAATAAGTCGTTGCGGATTTATAAAATAATGTTTATAAATTCCATTTCTATTTATTTTATAATACTTCCTTTTACAAATTTCCTTTATTAATCCTATTCAATTTTTATATCTCAATGATATACTAAAAATTCATATTATAAGTCAAATACTTATAATTTATTTGTTTACAAAAATCGTTCTTTTAAACTTCCCAAGTTTATAAATCTTATAACTTATAAGATTCATTTATTTATCCAAAATCTATTCTTTTAAATAACTTTACAAATTTTATAAACCTACTGTTTATAAAATTCCATTTATAACTTCACCGTTTATAATTCTATAAATTTCATTCATTTATGGAATTCATTCACAATCCATTCTAACATTTATAAAAGCTCGTTTTACAATTCTAATATTTTTAATTTATAAATATCAATTTATAAATCTTTTAATATAAATCAATTTATATTACTATTTTAAAACGTCTTTAAACTCCTTTATAATTCATCATTTTGATTTATAAAATAATCAAATTCCATACATCCTATTTTTAAACTTTTATAATAAATTCAGAAATCCCAGTTTAAACTATTTTATAAAATCATTAATCTCATATTTCAAAAATCAATTTTTAACTGTATTTCTCAAAAATCATAATTTTTATACATTAAAATTATAACTTTTATTTATTTAAGATGAATCAATTCCAAAAAAATATTTTATAAACGTAAGTTTCCAGAAATCACTTTAGAAATCCCTTAAAAATCAAAATCGTTATTTTTAAACTTCAAAATTGGATTCGATGATGCAACACATCAAATAGTCAATCACGACTTTTAAATATCATATATCGATATGATAAACAATCAAATATCACAATATCTGAATCAAATAAATATTTGTGAGGAATCCAGTTGGATCCCTCCAACCTGTTTCCCTGCATCCACAGACATTAGCACAATACCAATTCCACTTCGAGGTGGAATATCACGGTATATGGGATTTTATAAAATATTATCCGCTTAATAGGCGGCGCAATAGGGTCTCGTCCGCTATACAATGCGGGAAATCAATCAACTGCAATATATACATATGCCAATATATATATATATATATATTGCTATATATATAATATAATATCAATTCCACTTCGAGGTGGAATATCGCGGTATATGTGTGTAATAAATAACCTCCGCTTACTAACGGCGTATAGGGTCTATTCACATTCAATATATATATATATATAACAATCATCATACAAGCATTCAATCAACACAACTAACAATTTTAAATCTAACTATTTAAAATTTAAATAAATCCTTTAGAGTGAGAAGTTCTCACCTTTGCTTTTTATTAGCAATCCATTTCCCATCTTGACTCGATTTTCTTGATTTATACCTTGTATAAATATTTACACAATTTATTAATATTCGAACAGATCGAATAATTAATTTTCATTTGACAAATTTTAATTCATCGGTGATTTCATTTTAATAGTTAAATTAACTGATAGTTTTGTTTTAAACTAATTTCTTCTTTAATAAATTATTTTAACTAAAAATTAATTTAATTAACCAAACTCTCTTTTAATAACTTAATCAATTATAAATTCAATTTTTAACTAAAAACTTTCTTTTTAGTAACCACAATAGATAAAACAAATTTATTATCGTAAACTATTTATTTTATAACAACTTAACTAATCATTTTACTTTAAATTAATATCCTTATATCAATTTCTTTTAATAAATTTGTTTAACTAAGAATTTAAGTTTTAAACTAATTTTCTTCTTTTATAAATTTATTTTAACTAAAAATTTAAATTTGAAACAAAATTTACTTTAGGAAATTATTTTCAAAATAAACTAGTAAATTTATAATGTATTCATTTTATCTTCAAATAAGTTATACAGTGTTTTTAAAAATCTAATTTTATATATTCATACATATATAATGTATATATTCATAACAATTTTCTATATCTTTTTTTTTCTGCATAAAATTTTTCTTTTAAACTAATTTCTGCTTGTCTATTTTTTTCTCTACATATATAAATGTTTATTAAATTAAATCAAAGATAAAAATAAAAATCAATACCGAAATTCCATATTATATTTTCAAAATATCTCAGTAAATAAAAATCAATTTTTCCAAGATCTCATATATCTATATATAAAATTTAAAAACTGCTTACGTATATTTTTACTGTATATATATATTTATATATATCAATTTTATATAATTCTCTTTTGAATACAAATTATATTAATAATTAAAACTACCTCACTGATTATCTACATATGTTTAAATTAATTTAAAATTAGCTTCCTCATTTCATTTTTTTTTCTGTACATTCTCACGTATATAGTTTTCAAATTTAAATTGAGATTAAAATTTGTGCAATGTACCTGCTGCTCACAACACTCGCCGCAACGCTCCTTGTGAACGACCCCACAAGTCGCCGCTCGAACTTGCCCTGGCCGCGAACCTCGTCCCGGTGCTTCGATGCTCACCACTGCCCAAGACGCTGCCGCCATCATCTCACGCTCCACACTCGCACGCCCTTGCTTCCACTGCCTTGACTTCGGCCATCCCCAAAATTGCTGCATCACTTCGCTTCGAAGCCCCTGCGCTAAAAATCGATGCCGAGCCCCAAAATTCACGGCCAAGCCGCGCCGCCGTGCCCTTCGAATCGTGTGCTATGCCTCTATGTTGATCGCGAGTCGCCTTTGAATCGCGACATCATCTCGCCGCGAGCTGCTCGACATCGCCACCTACCCCTTGTCGCGCGCGGCCATTATTAATTTGTTCGTTCTTTTTTTTTGCTGAAGAATGAAAAGGAGATGGAATTGGATTTCGAGATTGAAGAAGGCCTCGGCCCTGATTTGTTTTGAGGGGAAGACACGAACGAAATTGAAGAAGCGGCCATTAAATTTTTGTTTAATTTGGCTTCTGATTTTATCGTTTGAAATTGAAGGAGAGAACGTGATTTATCTGGTATTTCAAACTATAGAGGCCATGCTTAGCACGATCTTTACCACAATTTCTTCACGATTTCAGGCGTGATTTTAGGAGATGACGTGCAAATGTTTGACTAAATTCAAATTTCAATTTCAATTGAATTCGATTTAAATTTTCGACGCGTTTACTCAACGTGTGCTCATATATCAACTCAGAAAAATACGAAATTTGAAATCCGGCAATAATTCAATATTACGGACCCAATGGAACTGGTTTCGTCGAATTCCGAGACTGTGCCTCGGACGGCTATTTTAAATATCGATTCAAACGATTAAAATTTCAAAACTGAACAAAGCAGTTTCAAATTCAATTTTGAAGCTTCTATAATCTTCAATATTATCAATATGAATTTTACAAACCTTTGAAATATTTTTAATTGGCTTAAAATTGAAGATTCAAATTTTTATTCAACTCCAATAGATTAAATTCTATAATTTAATCGCCAAATTCGAAGTTATATTGAAAATTCAATCCAAACCATCATTCAAATATTTAAAATTAATTAAATATTTTAAATTTAATTATTAAAAAATTTGGGTCGTTACAATCTTCCCCCCTTAAAAGAATTTCGTCCCGAAATTACAAGTTAAGAAGAATGCCCTTATCCCGTTTATCATTTTTCACAATCTAAATAGTTTTATCAACTTACTAACCTAAATCTTTTTACTAGAGATTCATTATCATTTCAACTAGCTTTCCAATTTCAATTATAAGTTTCAAACAATATTGTTTACCTAACAATTCAAATTCAAATTTAAATTCAAATTTAAATTTCAAACTTTCAAAATTTCTCAAAATTTTTCTAACACCCTAAATTTTCGAAAAATTTCGCCAGCGTCTCCTTTGCGTGGCTAGCTCGGTACGACTACAAAATGGCACCACGGCCCCTCAGAATCAAAAAGAAAAGAGAAAACCAAGTGGCTGGAGAAGAAAATCATCAAATTTCATACTGAAATTGAAATCGTACCTTTTTGTCGAGCAATTCAATTTTATCTTTGAAATCAAAATCCCAATTCTTTTATACACCTGTATATCCTGTTATCCATAATATCCAACTCCAACATTCAAACTATTTTGCACCTTTCATTACAAAAATTTTCAACATATGCTTCTTATACATTTTTACTTCACTATTGAAGTTACATATCCATTCTTATTCAATTTAACATTTCAATTCAATTCACAATTTCAATTCTATTTGAATTCAATTCTCAATTCTAAATATTGAATTCTAACGATTTACTTTCATTTGCTAATTCATATTACTACTTTAAATTAGTTTTATTCACTAATTCATTTCAATTAGTACATTCACTTATTCATTTTAAATTTCAATTTCCATATTCAATTCATCTCGAATTTACTTAATTACTAACAAAGGAAATTTCAATTTATTTCTTTTACATACTTGAATTTATACACAATTTCAAATTTATCTTCAAATTTAGCTCACAACTAAACTTTAATTTAACTAATTCAAATTCCAATTCATTAGTCCATGATGAATTAATAATTTATCAAGTTAGTTTACTTGAATTCAATCCATTTTATTTCTTATTTAATTCCATATACTAATGAGAATAATTTAATATTATTACTTCCTAACAACCATGCAACCATATACTATAATAATAGAAAATCATTTATTTTCTATACAAAAATAGTTTTAGGCAAAATTATCATATTTACCCGATTCAAAAAAAAATTTATATTCACTAACAAATACGCGCTCATATCTATTATTACACTCAAACTCATTCTAGAGTACTGCTGACTCTATCTCTAATGAGTAACACCCAACAGAACCATGGTTGTCGCTTAACCATAAGCTCTGATACCAAATGTAATAATCCGCTTTTCCGTACCCCTTGAAGTGACACTAATCTCCATAGATTAACTCAAGATGAACGGAAATACGAACCATTAGGATTTTAAGAAAGAAGAAAGAGGTAGAAGAAGAGAGAAAAGAAGATAGAACATAGAACAAAAAAAAATAACAGAACAACATCAGAATCTCACAATTCGCAGCGGAACAACATATAATAGATAAATGAATAATCTTCAAACAAAGAACTATATCAGTTATTACATTACATTTCATTACATCATATCATCAGAGTGTACAACATCAAACAACGCAGCGGAAAAAGAACTACTATATAAACTAGTAATACGCCATGCCATCCAGTTTGCCTCCAACAATTCCTGAATTCCAGAATATCCTGATAAACCTTAAATCTTGACTGCCCGTGTGGAAATTGGTGGGCACTCAGAGTTTAGGAAGGAAAACAATAAACTCCGAGTCAGTCATGTGACTGGTGTGAGAACTAAAACAGTTTATTTTTTTCTTTAAAATCAAAATAGAGGAATATTTTTAAAGTCAATTCGCAATGCTTTTAAAAATGAGACCACCATAAGGCCTCCCGCACACACACACAATGCAAACGCAGAATCGGAGGAGATTTCTCCTTATGATAGTCAAAGATGCTTGATACGCATTAAAAAGAACATTTGATATTATTACTAGTGCATAGTGTAGGAAAAATTCATTTCGAAAATAAAGATATAAATCTTAGCCAACATAGACATTTCGAACTATGCCTACTATAGCTACCATCCAAACAGTGGGGCGCCACCATAAGTAGATGGCAGGTAATACAACTAATACCGTACAAGGCTCGTATTTGAAGAATGGATTTTCCAACAAATGGTCAGGCCAAGGAACTTCCCATTGCCACATGGAAACGCCTCTGGAAGGACGCCCCGAGAACCCAACTGGATCTCTGCCAAACAAGGCCGGGAATCCCTTTTCCCAAGGGATATTACAAACCCTCAGATATGCCACCCCCGGTCCTTTGGGACCTTTAAACGAGAGCTCTCTAACCAACATCACACCATAATAATAAGTGTTTCAACATGAGTAAGTAACCAACATCCGCTTTTCCGTACCCCTTGAAGTGACACTAATCTCCATAGATTAACTCAAGATGAACGGAAATACGAACCATTAGGGTTTTAAGAAAGAAGAAAGAGGTAGCAGAAGAGAGAAAAGAAGATAGAACATAGAACAAAAAGAAATAACAGAACAACATCAGAATCTCACAATTCGCAGCGGAACAACATATAATAGATAAATGAATAATCTTTAAACAAAGAACTATATCAGTTATTACATTACATTTCATTACATCATATCATCAGAGTGTACAACATCAAACAATGCAGCGGAAAAGAACTACTATATAAACTAGTAATACGCCATGCCATCCAGCTTGCCTCCAACAATTCCTGAATTCCAGAATATCCTGATAAACCTTAACTCTTGACTGCCCGTGTGGAAATTGGTGGGCACCCAGAGTTTAGGAAGGAAAACAATAAACTCCGAGTCAGTCATGTGACTGGTGTGAGAACTAAAACAGTTTATTTTTTTCTTTAAAATCAAAATAGAGGAATATTTTTAAAGTCAATTCGCAATGCTTTTAAAAATGAGACTACCATAAGGCCTCCCGCACACACACACAATGCAAACGCAGAATCGGAGGAGATTTCTCCTTATGATAGTCAAAGATGCTTGATACGCATTAAAAAGAACATTTGATATTATTACTAGTGCATAGTGTAGGAAAAATTCATTTCGAAAATAAAGATATAAATCTTAGCCAGCATAGACATTTCGAACTATGCCTACTATAGCTACCATCCAAACAGTGGGGCGCCACCATAAGTAGATGGCAGATAATACAACTAATACCGTACAAGGCTCGTATTTGAAGAATGGATTTTCCAACAAATGGTCAGGCCAAGGAACTTCCCATTGCCACATGGAAACGCCTCTGGAAGGACGCCCCGAGAACCCAACTGGATCTCTGCCAAACAAGGCCGGGAATCCCTTTTCCCAAGGGATATTACAAACCCTCAGATATGCCACCCCCGGTCCTTTGGGACCTTTAAACGAGAGCTCTCTAACCAGCATCACACCATAATAATAAGTGTTTCAACATGAGTAAGTATCTGGGCTCCATACTGTAACGATCGCGATTTTTCGTTGCCGAAAAATCGAACCGTTAGGGTTTTAGAAGAAGAAAGAGGTAGAAGAAGAAAGAAAAGAAAGAGAGGAGAAAACAGAAAACAAGTAACAGAACGAGAAACAATATCAGAATCTCACAATCGCAGCGGAACAACATATAATAGATAAATGAATATCATTAAAACAAAAGAACTATACATTTTATACATACATCACAATACATCATATCATCAGAGTGTACAACAATAAAACAGCGGAAAGAATACTATATACAATAGATAATAGACTACGCTATCCAAGCTCGCCTCCAACATCTGCACAGCATCTCCCGACTCCAGAATAACCTGACAACCTAACTCTAGACTGCCCGTGTGGAAAATAGTGGGCACCCAGAGTTTAGGAAAGGAACAATAAACTCCAGGTCAGTCATGGGACTGGTGTGAGAACTCAAAACAGTTTAACATTCAACAAGCAACAAGAGAATTTAAATTTGAAATCCGCAATGCTTTTTATAAAATGAAACTACCATAAGGCCTCCCGGCACACACACAATGCAAACGCACACATGGGGGAGATTTCTCCTTATGATAGTCAAACATGCTTAATACGAGAAAAATCCTTTGATATTATTACTAGTGCATAGTGGAAAATCTTTCGAAAGTATAATATAAATCCTAGCCAGCATAGGTACCATGATACTATGCCTACTATAGCTGCCATGTTAAATGGCAGGTTCTACAACTAAAACCGTACAAGGCACGTATTGGATGAATGGATTTCCAACAAATGGTCAGGCTAAGGAACTTCCTACTGCCACATGGGATCGCCTCTGGCGGGACGTCCCGAGAAACTAACGTTACGGTTAGATCTCTGCCAACACAAGGCCGGGTTACCTCTGTAACTAGGTAACTACTACACGAATATGTCATCCCCCGGTCCTTTGGGACCTTTATCCGAGCGCTCGATACCAACAACACCACACAGAAATATATATAGTGTTTCCACATGAGTAAATATCTGGGCTCCATACCATGATACCACCCTTTTCCAGAAGGAAATGACATACCCTAAAGGGCGCGACCCTCATAACCTTGCCGCATATTCCTGTTTCGACCATTTCCGGGGAGTGAGGTCCTGACGAAGTCTCGTCCACAAAGCTACGCTTTGTGTAACAAAGCCATGCTTCGGGTCCACAGATGACCAAAGCAATAATCACAAAGATAAATGATCAAACAAATGATCATATCACAAATGACCAACCAATGATCATCACACAGCAGCACTCAGCATGCCACATTACCAGATTGGGAAATATCGCTGATAACCTTCAACTACATAACCTCTGAGCTCGTACGTCTCAGAGAAGGGTGTTGAGCTAAGAGAATAAATTCTCCGCCACCAACAGAAATGTATTTGAAAGAAATCTGCTCTATCTCTCAAAATGTAATGTCAGACACGTAACCATACAAGTCTGTTCCGGGTTCGAACAGAACCGAAGGCACTTCCAAAGAAGCCCTTGCAATCCGGGTATTCACAATCCCGATAAAATTTCCCATCACAAAGGAAATCTCCATATCGTAGCTAACGATGCGGAGACAATCGATAGGTCATCCTATCGTTTTCACAAATACCCGGTCTTCAACACCGGTCTTCAAATGCAATCCAAACGACGTATCGCATATTCGGAATGGGATATATGACACAAAGGTCCTCTCCCGGCTAAACCGAATAGCGAGCGCTTATTTTAAAAATAAGTGTGCATTCAATTCCAAACAAACACAATCAATACCATCCAAGGGTAAATATTGATAGTCGGTTATTTAACTATCAATAAAGATGCGCCACAACATCAGATTCCAAATAATTTTTCCAAAATTATTAAGTCCCAAAATATCTTTACAAGATATATATACACAATTTCCAAATAATTGCCCAATTTATTTGCTTTACCAAAACACCTTCACGATATAATTTCCACACTTAACCATTTGAAAACAAATTTCAAATCACACACCTTAACCATTTGAAAACAAATTTCAAATTACACAACTCAACCATTTGAAAACAAATTTCAAATCACACACACCTCAACTATTTGAAAACCAATTTCGAACCACCATTCATCCTTTATCCCTTTTGAAAACAAATTTCAAAACAACATATAAATCCTTACCGATTTATTTTTAAATTTTACGCTCCAAATTCGTGAATTTTATTTCCATCTTTAAAAATAAATCAACATTTATTTTTAAACCAATTTCCCTTCCTATTTATAAATTCCAAAGTGAATTTCCAATTTCCCAAATATCTACACATACACGATTTCAAATCAATTTCAAACTATTCACTTCGATTTACCTTTAAAAGGTGAATCCTCAAAAACGTTCCTTTTATATTGGAAAAAAAACATTCCCATACTTATTTAATAATAAGTAATTCACAATTTAACTTATTTTCAACAATTTGGAAATATTCAATATACTTAAGTTACCGTTAAGTATTTTATTCCATTCTCTTTAAGAAAACATTCTTTTATTCACATTTATTTGGGTTAAAAACGAATGTTGCGTAAAACATCGTTACGACAACCCAAAAACACTAGTATATGGATTTGAAATTAAAAATAGATATATAAATCCAATACTATACAAATTATCCCCTTCTGTTTCTCGAAAACGTCTATTTCAACAATCAATGTTGAAATCTATGTTTTCAATACTCAATACATTTTAAAACACCTTTAATTCGTTTTAAATTCCATTTAAAACATTCCTTTCCCAAAAACAAACCCATTTTATTTAATAATCTATTCAATATTCAAAATAGTGAATATAGCCCACTTAACAAATTCCCATATTTCAATTTATCAAATTCGATGGATTTCAAATTTATAAACATAGTTTATAAATTCCATTTCTATTATAAACCCCAATTTTATAAATTCCTTTATTAATCCGATGCAATTTACATAACCCAATTTCATACCCAAAGCCATATTGTAAGTTAAATACTTATAATATTATTTATTTACCAAATCGTTCCTTTGAACTTCACCAATTTAAAATCTTATCACTTACAAGATTTCTTTATGGTTTATAATAATTTCAACTAATGAAATCTTCATTTATTAACAATTTCTATAAAATTCCCCTTTTTTATGCCCAAATCCATTTCTATAAGTTAATAACTTATAAACTTAAAATTTTCCAATAACCATTCGTTTATAAATTTCACATTTATTAATCTATAAATCCTAGTGAAATTCATGTTATACATCAACTTAACACTTTATAAATTTATTCTATAACTTCAATAAATTTAATTTAAAAACATCCATTTATAAAATCCTTTATATAAACCATTAATAATAATAACTTCCCAAAAACCAAATTTAACTATTTTATAAAAACCTATTATTGTTAAAAATTTCTTTTAAGTTATATTTTATAAAAATATAAATTTTTAAAACATAAAAAAAATTCATCCATCTATTTATTTTAAAATTTAATCAATTCAAAATTTTAATAACCCTTATTCTTTGAAAAATCGATTTAAAACCCCTTTTAAATTCAAAACCGTTATTTTTAATTTTTAAAAATTTGAATCCGATGATGCAACAGCATTAGATGGTCAATCACGGGAATAAGTGTCATATATCAATATGATTATCAACAATCAACATAATATTTATAAACAAATAAATATGTGAGGAATCCAGTTGGATCCCTCCAACCTGTTACCCTGCATCCACAGACGTTAGCACAATACCAATTCCATTTCAAGGTGGAATATCGCGGTATATGGGATTTTATAAAATATCCGCTTAATAACGGCGCAATAGGGTCTCATCCGCTATACGAGGCGGGAAATCAAATCCGATATATACATATGCCAATATATATATATCGCTATATATAGTATATATCCTACTATATCTACTAACACAATCAATCAGCAATCAACAATCAATATTAACTATTCAAAATTTTAAACAAAACCTTTCGATTGAGTGAGGAGTTCTCACCTTGATTTTATTTTCGTTTTCGGCGTTCGCTTCGAATAAAATTAAACGAACGTTTAATTTTACCCAAAATTCAAACGAGCTCCAATCGACTCCAAACCAGCTGCATTGCGAAGAGCTCGGAGATACGAAGCCAACGCAAAAAATCTCGTTCAATTTGGACCTCGCAGCAAAAAGTTATCACGTTTTTAAGTTACACGATTTTGAATTTAAACTTAAACTAAAAAAAAAGGAAAAGATATTCATCTCACCTCCCCCCACACGCGCGGGCCCCCCCACCTTTCTTCCTCCCTGATGCGTGCGTTCCAAACTCCAGTAATATACGAACGCAAAAACCCATAGTGAAGCTAACTAGGGTTTAGTTTTGCCATCACCACATCGCATGCAAACACGATCAGGTTACACCACGTCGAAGGCCAACTTGAGCTCCACCTTCAGCCCATGACCGGCCACGTGCGGCCTCCCCCCTGCCTCGATACACGCGCATGGCCTGGTGGCAAACGCGGATCCCTAGCCTCCAATCCGTCGCTCCAATCTCGATCTCGACCGTTGAAGTTGTAGTTCACAGCGTGCTCTTCGATTTCCGTTTAGAAAGTTCGTGAAAAATGTCGACGGATTGGTGTGGATTTGAGGTGGAAGGGCGACATTTTCTGGCCATCGAATTTATTAGGGCCGGCTCCTTTATCTTGGCTAGGGTTTAGAGATAATTGCATTTATAAACAACTATTATTATTATTTTAATAATAAAATCTCCAATTTAACACTTTTGCAAACGAACTCCAAACGACGCGTTCCGACAGGCGATTCTAAGGTTTTTCCACATTCCGGACACAATGGAACAAGTTTCGGAAGCTAATTCCATCATATGTGTGAGATACGGTAATAAACGCTCGATTTAAATTTAAACCGATTTAAACGATTTCTAGGCGTTTTGGCTTGTACCGGACAAACGATAAATCCAAACGACTTAAAATTTGAAATCTTACAATAATATCACATTACGGATCCGATGAAACTGGTTTCGTCAAAATCCGAGACCGTTTGAAAAATGGCTATTTTAACTCGCTAAATTAATATTAAAACGATATCGATGCGTTTGGAGCTGCCACGGTCAAACGACAACTCCGATTGCTATGAAATTTGAAATCCAATAATAACTAATTATTACGGATCCAATGGAACTTGTCTCGTTAAATTTTGAGACTGTTCAAAAATTGGCTATTTTTCAGTCGATAATTAAATATTAAAATATTCAATTTTTACAAATTAACTCCAAATTCAGTTTTACAAGTTCTAAAATATTTCTATAACTTTAATATGATATAACAAAATTTTCCAAACCATTTTCAATCATATTTAACCCAATATTCAATTATCTACGGAATTTCACTATTAATTAATCGATTTAAATGACCAATTAAATCCAATATTCAAGAAATAAATTATTTAACTTAAAATTTTCACTTATAAATATTTAAAATTAATTAAATACTCAAATTTAAATTACTAAAAATTCTGGGTCGTTACAATCTTCCCCCTTAAAAGAATTTCGTCCCGAAATTACAAGTTAAGGAGAATGATCCTAAACCGTTTATTATTTTTCCAAAGCTAATCAGTTTTATTAACTTTCTAACACCAATCTTTTTATTAAAGATTTACTATCATTTCAATTAGCTTTCCAACTTCAATTATAGGTTTCAAACAACATTGTTTACTCAACAATTCAAATTTAAATTTAAATTCAAATTTCAAACTTTCAAAATTTCTCAAAAATTTTCTAACACCCGAAATTTTCGAAAAATTTCGCCAGAGTCTCCTTTGCGCGGCTAGATCGGTACGACTACAAAATGGCACTACGGCCCCTCAGAATCAAAAAGAAAAGAGAAAGCCAAGTGGCTGGAGAAGGAAATCATCAATTCTCATACTAAAAGTGAAATACGTACCTTTTTGTCGAGCAATTCAATTTAACTTCATAACCAAAATCCCAATTCCATTATATCCTGTATATCCTGCTAGCATAATATCCAATTATAATATTCAAACCAATTTGCCAATTCAATTATAAAATTTCCAATACATGCTTCTTATACCACTTTTAGTTTACTATTGAAGTTGCATATTCATTTTCATTCAACTTTGCATTTCAATTTTCATTTGAATTCAATTACATAGCTTTCAAATTTTACTAATTCAATTTCATTAACACTTAATGAATTTACATACAATCAACCAACAAGCAAATAACAACCAATGCACATCCAATACAACCAAATTTATTTATTTTACTTACATTCAATTTGGTTCAACTGTTTTAATTCCAATTGGTTTAGCATTCAATTGATTTTCATCCAATTATTCAACTAACTTCAATGAATTTACACTTACATACATCGTTTCATATCAACTTACTTACATTCGATTGATTAACATTCAATCCATGCTTTAATTCAATTGCTAGTTCTTTTTACAAATAAAATTGAATTTCATTTATATAACTTAAGTTCACATCTTTAACAATTTCATTTACTCACTTTATTCATTTATTTTGATATTAACATCAATTCTTTCAACATTACTTAACTTGCATTCCATTTTACTTAACTTAATTGTTTAACCATTTCAATAATTGGTTCTACTTACATTCTCCCATTTTATAAGTTATAAAACCTTTTATTCAACTTCTAACTTATGTTATAACTTCAAAACCTTTTTCACTTATATTTATCAATTTCAAATTGAATTTTAATTTCAAATTGGTTTATTACAACAAAACTTCAATTTTTAATTCATTTTTGTAGCAAATCCATCGCATAGAAACTCGAAAATGATACTGATGATGCTGCAGTCATCACCCTTATTATTTCCCAGTGACAATAGTGAAATCAATGCTAATTATTCTTTCAAAAAGTTTTCTTTCTATTCATAAATCACTTTTATAAACCTTTTACTTATATAATTTTACTTCTTATATACATACATGATTATCTTACAATTGTAAATCATTATTAATTATAATTTCATCTTATGATTCATTGGTTTATACCATTATTCTTTTTACAATAGTTGCTTTTATTAGCTCATTCAAACAACTTTTAATTATTTTATATTTATATATCATTTACAACAACCAAGCAATCAATTATATACACACTTCAATAATTCATGAAAAATTATTTTCTTTTTATATATAAAATATAATCGAGGTAAAATTATTTCATTTACCCAATTTAAAACAATATTGTGTCGAATTGTTCTATTCAAGTGTTTAGGAACCCCTTCGATTCAGTTTTCGAGGCTGCGCCGACGAAGGTTCATATACCACTCAATAAACCAATCATCACAATATAAAACAATTTTATATTCACTAACAAATACGCACTCACATCTATTATTACACTCACACTCATTCTAGAGTACTGCTGACTCTATCTCTAATGAGTAACACCCAACAGAGCAGGTTGTCGCTTAACCATAAGCTCTGATACCAAATGTAACGATCGCGATTTTTCGTTGCCGAAAAATCGAACCGTTAGGGTTTTAGAAGAAGAAAGAGGTAGAAGAAGAAAGAAAAGAAAGAGAGGAGAAAACAGAAAACAAGTAACAGAACGAGAAACAATATCAGAATCTCACAATCGCAGCGGAACAACATATAATAGATAAATGAATATCATTAAAACAAAAGAACTATACATTTTATACATACATCACAATACATCATATCATCAGAGTGTACAACAATAAAACAGCGGAAAGAATACTATATACAATAGATAATAGACTACGCTATCCAAGCTCGCCTCCAACATCTGCACAGCATCTCCCGACTCCAGAATAACCTGACAACCTAACTCTAGACTGCCCATGTGGAAAATAGTGGGCACCCAGAGTTTAGGAAAGGAACAATAAACTCCAGGTCAGTCATGGGACTGGTGTGAGAACTCAAAACAGTTTAACATTCAACAAGCAACAAGAGAATTTAAATTTGAAATCCGCAATGCTTTTTAGAAAATGAAACTACCATAAGGCCTCCCGGCACACACACAATGCAAACGCACACATGGGGGAGATTTCTCCTTATGATAGTCAAACATGCTTAATACGAGAAAAATCCTTTAATATTATTACTAGTGCATAGTGGAAAATCTTTCGAAAGTATAATATAAATCCTAGCCAGCATAGGTACCATGATACTATGCCTACTATAGCTGCCATGTTAAATGGCAGGTTCTACAACTAAAACCGTACAAGGCACGTATTGGATGAATGGATTTCCAACAAATGGTCAGGCTAAGGAACTTCCTACTGCCACATGGGATCGCCTCTGGCGGGACGTCCCGAGAAACTAACGTTACGGTTAGATCTCTGCCAACACAAGGCCGGGTTACCTCTGTAACTAGGTAACTACTACACGAATATGTCATCCCCCGGTCCTTTGGGACCTTTATCCGAGCGCTCGATACCAACAACACCACACAGAAATATATATAGTGTTTCCACATGAGTAAATATCTGGGCTCCATACCATGATACCACCCTTTTCCAGAAGGAAATGACATACCCTAAAGGGCGCGACCCTCATAACCTTGCCGCATATTCCTGTTTCGACCATTTCCGGGGAGTGAGGTCCTGACGAAGTCTCGTCCACAAAGCTACGCTTTGTGTAACAAAGCCATGCTTCGGGTCCACAGATGACCAAAGCAATAATCACAAAGATAAATGATCAAACAAATGATCATATCACAAATGACCAACCAATGATCATCACACAGCAGCACTCAGCATGCCACATTACCAGATTGGGAAATATCGCTGATAACCTTCAACTACATAACCTCTGAGCTCGTACGTCTCAGAGAAGGGTGTTGAGCTAAGAGAATAAATTCTCCGCCACCAACAGAAATGTATTTGAAAGAAATCTGCTCTATCTCTCAAAATGTAATGTCAGACACGTAACCATACAAGTCTGTTCCGGGTTCGAACAGAACCGAAGGCACTTCCAAAGAAGCCCTTGCAATCCGGGTATTCACAATCCCGATAAAATTTCCCATCACAAAGGAAATCTCCATATCGTAGCTAACGATGCGGAGACAATCGATAGGTCATCCTATCGTTTTCACAAATACCCGGTCTTCAACACCGGTCTTCAAATGCAATCCAAACGACGTATCGCATATTCGGAATGGGATATATGACACAAAGGTCCTCTCCCGGCTAAACCGAATAGCGAGCGCTTATTTTAAAAATAAGTGTGCATTCAATTCCAAACAAACACAATCAATACCATCCAAGGGTAAATATTGATAGTCGGTTATTTAACTATCAATAAAGATGCGCCACAACATCAGATTCCAAATAATTTTTCCAAAATTATTAAGTCCCAAAATATCTTTACAAGATATATATACACAATTTCCAAATAATTGCCCAATTTATTTGCTTTACCAAAACACCTTCACGATATAATTTCCACACTTAACCATTTGAAAACAAATTTCAAATCACACACCTTAACCATTTGAAAACAAATTTCAAATTACACAACTCAACCATTTGAAAACAAATTTCAAATCACACACACCTCAACTATTTGAAAACCAATTTCGAACCACCATTCATCCTTTATCCCTTTTGAAAACAAATTTCAAAACAACATATAAATCCTTACCGATTTATTTTTAAATTTTACGCTCCAAATTCGTGAATTTTATTTCCATCTTTAAAAATAAATCAACATTTATTTTTAAACCAATTTCCCTTCCTATTTATAAATTCCAAAGTGAATTTCCAATTTCCCAAATATCTACACATACACGATTTCAAATCAATTTCAAACTATTCACTTCGATTTACCTTTAAAAGGTGAATCCTCAAAAACGTTCCTTTTATATTGGAAAAAAAACATTCCCATACTTATTTAATAATAAGTAATTCACAATTTAACTTATTTTCAACAATTTGGAAATATTCAATATACTTAAGTTACCGTTAAGTATTTTATTCCATTCTCTTTAAGAAAACATTCTTTTATTCACATTTATTTGGGTTAAAAACGAATGTTGCGTAAAACATCGTTACGACAACCCAAAAACACTAGTATATGGATTTGAAATTAAAAATAGATATATAAATCCAATACTATACAAATTATCCCCTTCTGTTTCTCGAAAACGTCTATTTCAACAATCAATGTTGAAATCTATGTTTTCAATACTCAATACATTTTAAAACACCTTTAATTCGTTTTAAATTCCATTTAAAACATTCCTTTCCCAAAAACAAACCCATTTTATTTAATAATCTATTCAATATTCAAAATAGTGAATATAGCCCACTTAACAAATTCCCATATTTCAATTTATCAAATTCGATGGATTTCAAATTTATAAACATAGTTTATAAATTCCATTTCTATTATAAACCCCAATTTTATAAATTCCTTTATTAATCCGATGCAATTTACATAACCCAATTTCATACCCAAAGCCATATTGTAAGTTAAATACTTATAATATTATTTATTTACCAAATCGTTCCTTTGAACTTCACCAATTTAAAATCTTATCACTTACAAGATTTCTTTATGGTTTATAATAATTTCAACTAATGAAATCTTCATTTATTAACAATTTCTATAAAATTCCCCTTTTTTATGCCCAAATCCATTTCTATAAGTTAATAACTTATAAACTTAAAATTTTCCAATAACCATTCGTTTATAAATTTCACATTTATTAATCTATAAATCCTAGTGAAATTCATGTTATACATCAACTTAACACTTTATAAATTTATTCTATAACTTCAATAAATTTAATTTAAAAACATCCATTTATAAAATCCTTTATATAAACCATTAATAATAATAACTTCCCAAAAACCAAATTTAACTATTTTATAAAAACCTATTATTGTTAAAAATTTCTTTTAAGTTATATTTTATAAAAATATAAATTTTTAAAACATAAAAAAAATTCATCCATCTATTTATTTTAAAATTTAATCAATTCAAAATTTTAATAACCCTTATTCTTTGAAAAATCGATTTAAAACCCCTTTTAAATTCAAAACCGTTATTTTTAATTTTTAAAAATTTGAATCCGATGATGCAACAGCATTAGATGGTCAATCACGGGAATAAGTGTCATATATCAATATGATTATCAACAATCAACATAATATTTATAAACAAATAAATATGTGAGGAATCCAGTTGGATCCCTCCAACCTGTTACCCTGCATCCACAGACGTTAGCACAATACCAATTCCACTTCAAGGTGGAATATCGCGGTATATGGGATTTTATAAAATATCCGCTTAATA
Organism: Allium cepa; assembly: GCA_030765085.1. Taxonomy (NCBI): domain Eukaryota; kingdom Viridiplantae; phylum Streptophyta; class Magnoliopsida; order Asparagales; family Amaryllidaceae; genus Allium; species Allium cepa. Next base: position 614,279,897 of record CM060934.1, read on the forward strand.
ACGGCGCAATAGGGTCTCATCCGCTATACGAGGCGGGAAATCAAATCCGATATATACATATGCCAATATATATATATCGCTATATATAGTATATATCCTACTATATCTACTAACACAATCAATCAGCAATCAACAATCAATATTAACTATTCAAAATTTTAAACAAAACCTTTCGATTGAGTGAGGAGTTCTCACCTTGATTTTATTTTCGTTTTCGGCGTTCGCTTCGAATAAAATTAAACGAACGTTTAATTTTACCCAAAATTCAAACGAGCTCCAATCGACTCCAAACCAGCTGCATTGCGAAGAGCTCGGCGATACGAAGCCAACGCAAAAAATCTCGTTCAATTTGGACCTCGCAGCAAAAAGTTATCACGTTTTTAAGTTACACGATTTTGAATTTAAACTTAAAAAAAAAAAAAGGAAAAGATATTCATCTCACCTCCCCCCACACGCGCGGGCCCCCCCACCTTTCTTCCTCCCTGATGCGTGCGTTCCAAACTCCAGTAATATACGAACGCAAAAACCCATAGTGAAGCTAACTAGGGTTTAGTTTTGCCATCACCACATCGCATGCAAACACGATCAGGTTACACCACGTCGAATGCCAACTCGAGCTCCACCTTCAGCCCTTGACCGGCCACGTGCGGCCTCCCCCCTGCCTCGATACACGCGCATGGCCTGGTGGCAAACGCGGATCCCTAGCCTCCAATTCGTCGCTCCAATCTCGATCTCGACCGTTGAAGTTGTAGTTCACAGCGTGCTCTTCGATTTCCGTTTAGAAAGTTCGTGAAAAATGTCGACGGATTGGTGTGGATTTGAGGTGGAAGGGCGACATTTTCTGGCCATCGAATTTATTAGGGCCGGCTCCTTTATCTTGGCTAGGGTTTAGAGATAATTGCATTTATAAACAACTATTATTATTATTTTAATAATAAAATCTCCAATTTAACACTTTTGCAAACGAACTCCAAACGACGCGTTCCGACAGGCGATTCTAAGGTTTTTCCACATTCCGAACACAATGGAACAAGTTTCGGAAAATTCCATCATATGTGTGAGATACGGTAATAAACGCTCGATTTAAATTTAAACCGATTTAAACGATTTCTAGGCGTTTTGGCTTGTACCGGACAAACGATAAATCCAAACGACTTAAAATTTGAAATCTTAGAATAATATCACATTACGGATCCGATGAAACTGGTTTCGTCGAAATCCGAGACCGTTTGAAAAATGGCTATTTTAACTCGCTAAATTAATATTAAAACGATATCGATGCGTTTGGAGCTGCCACGGTCAAACGACAACTCCGATTGCTATGAAATTTGAAATCCAATAATAACTAATTATTACGGATCCAATGGAACTTGTCTCGTTAAATTTTGAGACTGTTCAAAAATTGGCTATTTTTCAGTCGATAATTAAATATTAAAATATTCAATTTTTACAAATTAACTCCAAATTCAGTTTTACAAGTTCTAAAATATTTCTATAACTTTAATATGATATAAAAAAAATTTCCAAACCATTTTCAATCATATTTAACCCAATATTCAATTATCTACGGAATTTCACTATTAATTAATCGATTTAAATGACCAATTAAATCCAATATTCAAGAAATAAATTATTTAACTTAAAATTTTCACTTATAAATATTTAAAATTAATTAAATACTCAAATTTAAATTACTAAAAATTCTGGGTCGTTACACATACCATGATACTACCCTTTTCCAGAAGGAATGGTCATACCCTAGGACGCTATCCCTGAAAACCTTGCCGCACAATTCCTGTTTCGACCATTACCGGTTTGTGAGGCTCGACGAAGTCTCGTCCATAAAAACACGCTTTATACAAAGTCATGCTTTGGGTCAACAAATGATCATAGAAATGATCACCAAGATAGACGATCAAATAAATGATCCTATCACAAATAATCAACACAATGATCATTTCACAGCAACACTCAGCATGTCACATTACCAAAATTGGGAATATATCGCTGATAACCTTCAATTACATAACCTCTGAGCTCGTACGTCTCAGAGAAGGGTGTTAAGCTAAGAGAATAAATTCTCCGCCACCAACAGAAATATATTTGAAAGAAATCGGCTTTATATCTCAATTTTTAATGTCAGGCATACTATCCATACAAGTCTGTTCCGGGCTCGAACAGAACCGAAGGCACTTACAAAGAAGTCCTTGCAATCCGGATAACCTCTAATCACTTCCGAATTTCCCATCACATATGGAGATCTCTATACCGGGGATCAGCCAGTGCAGAGACAATCAACAAGAAATCCTTTCATTTTCGAAAATATCCGGTCTTCAACACCGGTCTTCGAATGCAATTCATAACGACGTATCACATATTCGGAATGGGTTATACGACCCCAAGGTCCTTTCCCGGTTAACCCGAATAGTGAGCGCTTATTTTAAAAAATAAGTGTGGCATTCAATTTCAAGCAAATCATAATAAATACCTATTCAAAGGTAAATATTGATAGTCGGTTATTGAACTATCAATAGATATGCACAACATCACTAGATTCAAAATAAATTTCCAAATTATTTATTTTCCAAAAATATCTTTATAAGATATATATTTTCCATTCTTTAAAAATAAATCAATATTTATTTTTAAACTCATTTTCCAAATTCCATTTATAAATTCCATATTGAATTTATATTTCCAAAAATATTCATGAATATACGTTTTCCATTCGATTTCTAATATTCATTCTCAATTTATCTTCAAAAGGATAAATTCAAAATATTCACTTAATATTGGAAAAACATTTCCATACTTATTTATTTATAAGTAATTCACAAGTCTTTTTATTTTCTATACTTGGAAAATATTCAATATACTCTAATCGAAATTAAGTATATATTTCATTCTTTAAGGAAATCATTCTCTTAAACATATTTGTTTGGGCCAAAACGAATGTTGCATAAAACATCGTTACGACAACCCAAAATCACTAGTATAGGGATTCAAAATTAAAATAGATATATAAATCCCAATACTATACAAAACATTTCCTTTCGGAAATCATCTATTATAACAACAGTGTTATAATCTACCATTTCCTTCTATTTCTCGAAAACGTCTATTTCAACAATGAATGTTGAAATCTATGGTTTCGATAGTTAATACTTTTTAAAACATCTTTAGATCGTTTTAATTTTATTTAAAACATCACATTCAAAGCATTTCTTTAACATATTATTCACTATTCAAAAACGTGAATATACCTGTTAACAAATTTTATCATTTCTATTCACTTTATTTTAAAGGATTATTCACTTCCTAAAACGTGAATATAACTCCATTAATAAATTACAACAATTTACTTATCAAAATAAGTCGTTGCGGATTTATAAAATAATGTTTATAAATTCCATTTCTATTTATTTTATAATACTTCCTTTTACAAATTTCCTTTATTAATCCTATTCAATTTTTATATCTCAATGATATACTAAAAATTCATATTATAAGTCAAATATTTATAATTTATTTGTTTACAAAAATCGTTCTTTTAAACTTCCCAAGTTTATAAATCTTATAACTTATAAGATTCCTTTATTTATCCAAAATCTATTCTTTTAAATAACTTTACAAATTTTATAAACCTACTGTTTATAAAATTCCATTTATAACTTCACCGTTTATAATTCTATAAATTTCATTCATTTATGGAATTCATTCACAATCCATTCTAACATTTATAAAAGCTCGTTTTACAATTCTAATATTTTTAATTTATAAATATTAATTTATAAATCTTTTAATATAAATCAATTTATATTACTATTTTAAAACGTCTTTAAACTCCTTTATAATTCATCATTTTGATTTATAAAATAATCAAATTCCATACATCCTATTTTTAAACTTTTATAATAAATTCAGAAATCCCAGTTTAAACTATTTTATAAAATCATTAATCTCATATTTCAAAAATCAATTTTTAACTGTATTTCTCAAAAATCATAATTTTTATACATTAAAATTATAACTTTTATTTATTTAAGATGAATCAATTCCAAAAAAATATTTTATAAACGTAAGTTTCCAGAAATCACTTTAGAAATCCCTTAAAAATCAAAATCGTTATTTTTAAACTTCAAAATTGGATTCGATGATGCAACACATCAAATAGTCAATCACGACTTTTAAATATCATATATCGATATGATAAACAATCAAATATCACAATATCTGAATCAAATAAATATTTGTGAGGAATCCAGTTGGATCCCTCCAACCTGTTTCCCTGCATCCACAGACATTAGCACAATACCAATTCCACTTCGAGGTGGAATATCACGGTATATGGGATTTTATAAAATATTATCCGCTTAATAGGCGGCGCAATAGGGTCTCGTCCGCTATACAATGCGGGAAATCAATCAACTGCAATATATACATATGCCAATATATATATATATATATATATATATATATTGCTATATATATAATATAATACCAATTCCACTTCGAGGTGGAATATCGCGGTATATGTGTGTAATAAATAACCTCCGCTTACTAACGGCGTATAGGGTCTATTCACATTCAATATATATATATATATAACAATCATCATACAAGCATTCAATCAACACAACTAACAATTTTAAATCTAACTATTTAAAATTTAAATAAATCCTTTAGAGTGAGAAGTTCTCACCTTTGCTTTTTATTAGCAATCCATTTCCCATCTTGACTCGATTTTCTTGATTTATACCTTGTATAAATATTTACACAATTTACTAATATTCGAACAGAACGAATAATTAATTTTCATTTGACAAATTTTAATTCATCGGTGATTTCATTTTAATAGTTAAATTAACTGATAGTTTTGTTTTAAACTAATTTCTTCTTTAATAAATTTATTTTAACTAAAAATTAATTTAATTAACCAAACTCTCTTTTAATAACTTAATCAATTATAAATTCAATTTTTAACTAAAAATTTTCTTTTTAGTAACTACAATAGATAAAACAAATTTATTATCGTAAACTATTTATTTTATAACAACTTAACTAATCATTTTACTTTAAATTAATATCCTTATATGAATTTCTTTTAATAAATTTATTTAACTAAGAATTTAAATTTTAAACTAATTTTCTTCTTTTATAAATTTATTTTAACTAAAAATTTAAATTTGAAACAAAATTTACTTTAGGAAATTATTTTCAAAATAAACTAGTAAATTTATAATGTATTCATTTTATCTTCAAATAAGTTATACAGTGTTTTTAAAAATCTAATTTTATATATTCATACATATATAATGTATATACTCATAACAATTTTCTATATCTTTTTTTTTTTGCATAAAATTTTTCTTTTAAACTAATTTCTGCTTGTCTATTTTTTTCTCTACATATATAAATGTTTATTAAATTAAATCAAAGATAAAAATAAAAATCAATACCGAAAGTCCATATTGTATTTTCAAAATATCTCAGTAAATAAAAATCAATTTTTCCAAGATCTCATATATCTATGTATAAAATTTAAAAACTGCTTATGTATATTTTTACTGTATATATATATTTATATATATCAATTTTATATATTTCTCTTTTGAATACAAATTATATTAATAATTAAAACTACCTCACTGATTATCTACATATGTTTAAATTAATTTAAAATTAGCTTCCTCATTTCATTTTTTTTCTGTACATTCTCACGTATATAGTTTTCAAATTTAAATTGAGATTAAAATTTGTGCAATGTACCTGCTGCTCACAACACTCGCCGCAACGCTCCTTGTGAACGACCCCACAAGTCGCCGCTCGAACTTGCCTTGGCCGCGAACCTCGTCCCGGTGCTTCGATGCTCACCACTGCCCAAGACGCTGCCGCCATCATCTCGCGCTCCACACTCGCACACCCTAGCTTCCACTGCCTTGACTTCGGTCATCCCCAAAATTGCTGCATCACTTCGCTTCGAAGCCCCTGCGCTAAAAATCGATGCCGAGCCCCAAAATTCACGGCCAAGCCGCGCCGCCGTTCCCTTCGAATCGTGTGCTATGCCTCTATGTTGATCGCGAGTCGCCTTTGAATCGCGACATCATCTCGCGGCGAGCTGCTCGACATCGCCACCTACCCCTTGTCGCGCGCGGCCATTATTAATTTGTTCGTTCTTTTTTTTTTTTGCTGAAGAATGAACTGGAGATGGAATTGGATTTTGAGATTGAAAAAGGCTTCGGCCCTGATTTGTTTTGAGGGGAAGACACGAACGAAATTGAAGAAGCGGCCATTAAATTTTTGTTTAATTTGGCTTCTGATTTTTTCGTTTGAAATTGAAGGAGAGAACGTGATTTATCTGGTATTTCAAACTACAGAGGCCATGCTTAGCACGATCTTTACCACGATTTCTTCACGATTTCAGGCGTGATTTTAGGAGATGACGTGCAAATGTTTGACTAAATTCAAATTTCAATTTCAATTGAATTCGATTTAAATTTTCGACGCGTTTACTCAACGTGTGCTCACATATCAACTCAGAAAAATACGAAATTTGAAATCCGGCAATAATTCAATATTACGGACCCAATGTAACTGGTTTCGTCGAATTCCGAGACTGTGCCTCGGACGGCTATTTTAAATATCGATTCAAACGATTAAAATTTCAAAACTGAACAAAGCAGTTTCAAATTCAATTCTGAAGCTTCTATAATCCTCAATATTATCAATATGAATTTTACAAGCCTTTGAAATATTTTTAATTGGCTTAAAGTTGAAGATTCAAATTTTTATTCAACTCCAATAGATTAAATTCTATAATTTAATCGCCAAATTCGAAGTTATATTGAAAATTCAATCCAAACCATCATTCAAATATTTAAAATTAATTAAATATTTTAAATTTAATTATTAAAAATTTTGGGTCGTTACATGTGACGATTTGAAAATAATTGAATTTTGGTTTTAAACATGTTATAATTCCCAAATATGATATTTATTTAAATAAAAATAGATAAAATATGGATGTAAATAAGAAATTCAAATGATTACTTTTTTCAAATTCAATAGAAAAGAATTTTCAACAACTTTTCAGTTAATAAGTTTTTCAAATTTTGTGAGTAAGAGAGTCAAAAATAAGAGAGAAGATGACCTATTTTTTGGATCTAAATCTTGGGAATTCAAGTTCAAAGCTCTACCGCTTCTTCTCTATATTTTCAGCCAACCTCCATCTCAAGCCTCGGCCAAGCTATTGTGTCAGGACCCGATTCTTCATCTTCCGAAAATTCAACATCGATACTCACTTTATCGACTGCCGAGTAATCGAACGACGGAAAACCGAACACTGAGGGGTTTTAAGAAAGAAGAAAAGAAGAAGAAGAGAGAAAGATGATAGAAGATGGAGGGAAAAGAGAAAATAGAAAATAGAACAGAAAGAAAATAGAGAATATAGAACATAGAACGGAACAGAAAACAACAGAACAACAACAAAATCTCACAATTCGCAGCGGAACGACATATAATAATAAATGAATAATCTTTAAACAAAGAACTATATCAGTTATTACATTTTATACTTTACATCATATCATCAGAGTATACAACAACAACAACAACAACAGTGCAGCGGAAAAAGAAATACTATATATTAGTAATACGCCATGCCTTCCAGCTTGCCTCCAGCCTTTCCAGAATATCCAGAATATCCTGATAAACCTAACTCTTGACTGCCCGTGTAGAAATTGGTGGGCACCCAGAGTTTAGGAAGGAAAACAATAAACTCCGAGTCAGTCATGTGACTGGTGTGAGAACTCAAAACAGTTTATTTATCTTTAAAATCAAAATAGAAGAATATTTTTAAAGTCAATTCGCAATGCTTTTAAAAATGAGACTACCATAAGACCTCCTGTCACACACACAATGCAAACGCAGACTTGGAGAAGATTTCTCCTTATGATAGTCAAAGATGCTTGATACACATTTAAAAAGAACATTTCATATTATTATTAGTGCATAGTGTAGGAAACAATTTCGAAAGTAGAATATAAATCTTAGCCAGCATAGGTACCATTATATTATGCCTACTAATAGCTACCATATTAGATGGCAGGTTCTACAACTAAAACCGTACAAGTCTCGTATTGTTTCTTTGGATTTCCAACGAATGATCAGGCCAAGGAACTTCCCATTGCCACATGAGAATGCCTCTTGATGGACATCCCCGAGAACCAAACCGGATCTCTACCAACACAAGGCCGGGTTACCCCTAACTGAGTAACAACTGACCGAATATGCCATCCCCCGGTCCTTTGGGACCTTTTAACCGAGCGCTCGCAATCAATTCACACAATCATAACAAAGTGTTTTCAACATGAGTAAGTATCTGGGCTCCATACCATGATACCACCCTTTTCCAGAAGGAAATGCACACATCCTAAAGGGCGCTACCCCTCATAACCTTGCTGCTTCTTTCCTGTTTTGACCATTCACGGGGTGTGAGGCTCGACGAAGTCACGTCCACAAAAACATACTTTATACAAAAGCCATGCTTTGGGTCAACAAATGATCATAGAAATAATCACAAAGATAGACGATCAAATAAATGATCCTATCACAAATAATCAACACAATGATCATTTACAGCAACACTCAGCATGTCACATTACCAAATTGGGAATATATCGCTGATAACATTCAACTACATAACCTCTGAGCTCGTACGTCTCAGAGAAGGGTGTTAGGCTAAAAGAATAAATTCTCTGCCACCAACAGAAATATATTTGAAAGAAATCTGCTTTATATCTCAACTTGTAATGTCATACATACAATCCATACAAGTCTGTTCCGGGCTCGAACAAAACCGAAGGCACTTACAAAGAAGTCCTTGCAATCCGGATATTCACGATCCTGATCGGATTCACCATCACATATGGAGAACTCAATACCGTAGCTACTCGGTGCAGAGTCAATCGACAAGTCATCCTATCGCTCTCGCAAATACCGGGTCTTCAACACCGATCTTCAAATGCAATTCATAACGACGTATCACATATTCGGGATGGGTTATACTACCCCATGGTCCTTTCCCGGTTAACCCGAATAGTGAGCGCTTATTCAAAAATAAGTGTGGCATTCACATTCAACCAAATCCCATCAAATACCCATTCAAAGGGAAATATTGATAGTCGGTTATTGAACTATCATGGATATGCACACATCACCAGTTTCCAAATAATTTTCCAAATTATTTATTTTCCAAAATATCTTCACCAGATATATAATTTTCACACTTCAAAAATAAATCAATATTTATTTTTAAACAACTTCCCTTTCCATTCATAAATTCCATAGTGAATTTATATTTCACAATATGTATGAATAACGATTTCAATTATTCATTTCAATTTATCTTCAAAAAGATAAATTCTCAAAATATTCACTTTATATTGGAAAAACATTTCCATAGTCATTAAATAAGTAATTCACAAAGTTATTTATTTTCAACACTTAGAAAACATTCAATATACTTAAATCGAGATTAAGCATATATTTCATTCTTTAAGGAAATCATTCTCATAAACATATTTATTTGGGCCAAAACGAATGTTGCGTAAAACATCGTTACAACAACCCAAAATCACTAGTATAGGGATTCGAAATTAAAATAGATATATAAATCCCAATACTATACAAAACATTTCCTTTCGGAAATCATTTACTATAACAACAGTGTTATAGTCCAACATTTCCTTCTATTTCTCGAAAACGTCTATTTCAACAATAAATGTTGAAATCTATGGTTTCGAATCTCAACACATTTTAAAACTTCGTTAGATCGTTTTAATTCTATTTCAAATATCACATTCAAAACAATTTCTTTAACATATTTTCACTATTCAAAAACGTGAATATACTATGTTAACAAATTTCATCCTTTTATACATTTTATTTAAAAGGATTATTCACAGTTCAAAAACATGAATATAACTTCATTTATAGGTTTCAACAATTTACTTATCAAAATAAGTCATTTGCGAATTTATAAAACAACGTTTATAAATTCCATTTCTAATTATTTTATAACAACTTCCTTTTATAAATTTTCTTTATTAACCTATTCGATTTATAACTCAATTATAAACTAAAGGTTCATATTATAAGTTAAATACTTATAATTTATTCGTTCACAAAAATCGTTCCTTTGAACTTCATAATCATAAATCTTATAACTTATAAGATTCAATGATTTATCCAAAACCATTCTTTTAATGACTTTATAAATTTTATAAACCTACTGTTTATAAAATTCCATTTATAATTTCACCATTTATAATTCTATAAATTTCATTCAATTTATGAAATTCATTTTCACTTCATTCAAACACTTATAAAAACTCGTTTTATAACTCAAATATTTTTAATTTATAAATTATCAATTTATAAATCTCTTTTATACAAATCAATTTATATTATTATTTTAAAAATGCCTTTAAACTCCTTTATAATTTCACCATTCTCTTGATTTATCAAATAATCAAATTTTATAAATCCTATTTTTAAACTTTTTACAATAAATTCTAAAATCCCGATTAAACTATTTTATAAAATCATTAGCATCATATTCTCAAAAATCAGTTTTTAACTAATTTTCCTCAAAAATCATAATTTTTATAACTTTAAAAATTATAACGTTTATTTATTTAAAATAGATCAAATTCCAAACATATAGTATATTTTCAAAAATCACTTTATAAATTATTTTAAAATTCCAAAACTTGGTCCAATGATGCTACATATCAAATAGTCAATCACGATAACAACGATATCATATATCGATATGATAATCCATCAAATATCAAAATATCTGAAATCAAATAAATACTGTTGAGGAATCCAGTTGGATCCCTCCAACCTGTTTTCCTGCATCCACAAACATTAGCACAATACCAATTTCACTCCAGTACGAAATTATCGCGGTATATGGGATTTAAATACTATCCGCTTAATAACGGCGCAATAGGGTCTCATCCGCTAAACAAAAAAATGCGGGAAATCAATAACTCCAATATATACATATGCCAATATATATATATATATATTGCTATTATATATAATACCAATTTCACTGTTTATGAAATATTCGCGGTATATGTTTTTAATAAATAACATCCGCTTACTAACGGCGTATAATGTCTATTTTAACAATCAATATATAACAATCATCATTCAAACATGCATTCAAATATTTTAAATCTAACTATTTAAAATAAAAATCGAAACTGATTCGATTGAGTGAGAAGTTCTCACCTTGATTTTAAATTCCGTTTTAGCGATTTATTTCGAATTTTAATTTTACCCAAAATTCTCACTAACTCCAAACGACTCCAATCCAATTTCATCGCGTAGTGCTCGTCCATACGATTCCAACGCAACTGGTTTCGCGCGTTTTCGACCTTGTATGAAAAAGTTATGAATTTTACAAGATACACGATTTTATATACATAAATTTATAACTTAAATTAAAAGTTTATACCCTAACAAATTACAGGCCGTAGGATCCACTGCCCCACCATCATCACCGTCCCTTCCCTCCATCTTCCTCACGTTCACTCCCTCCAGTAAATAGCCGCACACACAAGAACCCATACCCATAGATTAGGGTTTCAATTTGCACCATCAACACTCGACAATACTTCATCATACCCTCACCATCTTGAAGCCCTCCACCACCACAACACTCGGCCCCACTACGGTCAAGCTCGGCTGTGTATTCACCTGGGAAAACGTGCCCAAACTCGATGCCTTCATCCCCATTTTCCCGTTGATCCACTTATCAATTTTCGATCATAGCCGTTGAATATAAGGATCTCAACGTGCTCTACATCTTTCTAGTTGTAAGTTTCTTGAATCGTTGAGTGGATGAAGAGAAAAGAGGAGGAGAAGTTGATGATTTTCTGGCCGTTGAAGATAGTAGGAGGCGGCTGTAGTTTTGCTAGGGTTTAGTTTTATTTATTTTTATTTTTGTGAATTTTAAGGCCTATTTATAGAAAAAAAATCGAACACTATTCATCCGGAAATTCCGAACTCCGATTTACGCGCCGTAACCAGCGTTTCTAGGGTTTACCCCGTGTTCCGGACACAATGGAACAGGTTTCGAAAGCTAATTCGAACATCTGTACGAGTTATGGCAATAAACGTTCAATTTAAATTAAACCGATTTAAATCGATTTCTAGGCGTTTTAATTCGTACCGGACAAATGGTAAATCCGATTGACACGAAATTTGAAACCTTACAATAATATCACATTACGGATCCGATGAAAATGGTTTCGTCGAAATCCGAGACTTTTTGAAAAATGTCTATTTTAACTCGCTAAATTAAAATTAAAAATAAATCGATGCGTTTCGAGCTGCCACGATCAAACGGTAACTCCGATTGACACGAAAATTGAAATCCGGTAATAACTAACTATTACGGATCCAATGGAACTGGTTTCGTTCAATTCTGAGACTGTTCAAAAATTGACTATTTTAACTAGTCGATTTTAATATTAAAACATTCAATTTTCACAAATTAACTTTTAATTAAATTTTAAAAGTTCTAAAATATCGTTCTAACTTCAATATGATAAAATAAAATTTTACAAATCATTTTCAATCATATTTAACTCAATTTTCAATTATTTCCATAATTTAACGTATTAAATTATCGATTTAATTCTTCAATTAAATCCAATAATTCAAAATAAAATTTATTTGACTTATAAATTCACTTATTAAATATTTAAAATTAATTAAATATTCAAATTTTAATTAATAAAAATTCTGGGTCGTTACAATCTTCCCCCCTTAAAAGAATTTCGTCCTCGAAATTATCAAGTAAGAAAATTACAGAATCTATTAATTTTCCAAATTTATAGTTAAACTTTTTATAATAACTTTACTAAGTTTTCAAATCATACTTAATTATCTTTTCAAAAACAACTACTATTGTTTAACTTTCAATTCCAAATCAAAGTTAAAGTTTTCAAAATTTTCCCATTTTCTCAAAAAATTTCTAACGCCTTAAATTTTCGGAAAAATTCGCCAGTCTCCTTTGCGCGGCTCGATCCGAAGAAAAAAAATGATAGTATATATATCACAAATATACATCTCATCAAGTAATGAGGCATCCCGAAGGGAAAAAAGTATAAAAGTACGCTATGTAATCCGAGATATGTACCTTATATTCTATTAGCAAGCATATACGACTAATATAGCACGAAAGCGAGCTCCAAATGCGAAGCAAACGCGATCCGCACCTACTAAACACTCAACAAACAACATGAGAATCATGTATATGGACAATAGTATCGATATACATCATATAGCAACATAATAACTATATATGCCAACATAACAAATGTAGTAAAAGCAATATATTCAACCATCAACCAACTAGCATTCATAACCAATAAATATTCATTCATATTCTCATTAATATTTTAATGAATTGGTTTTCAATTTAATCACATTTGATTCATTAACAGTGGATGTTTCTAACATTCATTTTCAATTAGTTTATATTCACTAATTCATATTCAAGTTGGTTCACTTCTAATTCAAATTCAATTCTATTTAAGATTCATTTAACTTTCAATTGAATTCCAATTTTATTTAACTTAATTTCATTAACACTTAATGAATTATATACAATCAATCAACTAACAATCATATAACAATCAATTTATATCAATTACAACCAAATTTCTTTGCTTATATTCATTCTATTTGGTTTAATAAATTGATTTTTATTCAATCCATTCAACTTCCAATAACATTAGATTTTAATGAATTACACTTACATTCATTATTTCATATCAATTTTATTCACATTTAATTGATTATTATCCAATCCATTCATTCAATTCAATTTACAAAAGTTGAATTTCATTTCATTTAAATAACTTAAGTTCATATTCATTTAACTTTAAATTCATTTTTATTTTACAACTCATATTCATAAATATATTCATTAGTTTCACTTCTCATATGTATAAGTTTATTTCACAATTGTAAATCACTTTAATTATAATTTAACTCTTATAATTCTTTTTACTTATACAATTATTCCTTTATTTAGATTATTCAAACAACTAAACAATCAACTTATATACACTTTAATAATTTTGAAAAATTATTTCTTTATATATAAAATATAATCAAGGTAAAATTATTTCATTTTACCCATTTTTAAAATCAATATTGTGTCGAATTGTTCTATACAAATGTTTAGAGATCCCTATCAACAACGTTAATTACTCGTATTAACCAGAATCTATATACCACTCAACAAACCAATCATCACAATATAAAACAATTTTATATTCACTAACAAATACGCTCTCATAGCTATTATTACACTCAAATTCATTCTAGAGTACTACTGACTCTATCTCTAATGCATAATACCCAACAGAACCATGGTTGTCGCTTAACCATATGCTCTGATACCACATTGTCAGGACCCGATTCTTCGTCTTCCGAAAATTCAACATCGATACTCACTTTATCGACTGCCGAGTAATCGAACGACGGAAAACCGAACACTGAGGGGTTTTAAGAAAGAAGAAAAGAAGAAGAAGAGAGAAAGATGATAGAAGATGGAGGGAAAAGAGAAAATAGAAAATAGAACAGAAAGAAAATAGAGAATATAGAACATAGAACGGAACAGAAAACAACAGAACAACAACAGAATCTCACAATTCGCAGCGGAACGACATATAATAATAAATGAATAATATTTAAACAAAGAACTATATCAGTTATTACATTTTATACTTTACATCATATCATCAGAGTATACAACAACAACAACAACAACAACAGTGCAGCGGAAAAAGAAATACTATATATTAGTAATACGCCATGCCTTCCAGCTTGCCTCCAGCCTTTCCAGAATATCCAGAATATCCTGATAAACCTAACTCTTGACTGCCCGTGTAGAAATTGGTGGGCACCCAGAGTTTAGGAAGGAAAACAATAAACTCCGAGTCAGTCATGTGACTGGTGTGAGAACTCAAAACAGTTTATTTATCTTTAAAATCAAAATAGAAGAATATTTTTAAATTCAATTCGCAATGCTTTTAAAAATGAGACTACCATAAGACCTCCTGCCACACACACAATGCAAACGCAGACTTGGAGAAGATATCTCCTTATGATAGTCAAAGATGCTTGATACGCATTTAAAAAGAACATTTCATATTATTATTAGTGCATAGTGTAGGAAACAATTTCGAAAGTAGAATATAAATCTTAGCCAGCATAGGTACCATTATATTATGCCTACTAATAGCTACCATATTAGATGGCAGGTTCTACAACTAAAACCGTACAAGTCTCGTATTGTTTCTTTGGATTTCCAACGAATGATCAGGCCAAGGAACTTCCCATTGCCACATGAGAATGCCTCTGGATGGACATCCCCGAGAACCAAACCGGATCTCTACCAACACAAGGCCGGGTTACCCCTAACTGAGTAACAACTGACCGAATATGCCATCCCCCGGTCCTTTGGGACCTTTTAACCGAGCGCTCGCAATCAATTCACACAATCATAACAAAGTGTTTTCAACATGAGTAAGTATCTGGGCTCCATACCATGATACCACCCTTTTCCAGAAGGAAATGCACACATCCTAAAGGGCGCTACCCCTCATAACCTTGCTGCTTCTTTCCTGTTTTGACCATTCACGGGGTGTGAGGCTCGACGAAGTCACGTCCACAAAAACATACTTTATACAAAAGCCATGCTTTGGGTCAACAAATGATCATAGAAATGATCACCAAGATAGACGATCAAATAAACGATCCTATCACAAATAATCAACACAATGATCATTTACAGCAACACTCAGCATGTCACATTACCAAATTGGGAATATATCGCTGATAACATTCAACTACATAACCTCTGAGCTCGTACGTCTCAGAGAAGGGTGTTAAGCTAAAAGAATAAATTCTCCGCCACCAACAGAAATATATTTGAAAGAAATCTGCTTTATATCTCAACTTGTAATGTCAGACATACAATCCATACAAGTCTGTTCCGGGCTCGAACAAAACCGAAGGCACTTACAAAGAAGTCCTTGCAATCCGGATATTCACGATCCTGATCGGATTCACCATCACATATGGAGAACTCAATACCGTAGCTACTCGGTGCAGAGTCAATCGACAGGTCATCCTATCGCTCTCGCAAATACCGGGTCTTCAACACCGATCTTCAAATGCAATTCATAACGACGTATCACATATTCGGAATGGGTTATACGACCCCATGGTCCTTTCCCGGTTAACCCGAATAGTGAGCGCTTATTCAAAAATAAGTGTGGCATTCACATTCAACCAAATCCCATCAAATACCCATTCAAAGGGAAATATTGATAGTCGGTTATTGAACTATCATGGATATGCACACATCACCAGTTTCCAAATAATTTTCCAAATTATTTATTTTCCAAAATATCTTCACCAGATATATAATTTTCACACTTCAAAAATAAATCAATATTTATTTTTAAACAACTTCCCTTTCCATTCATAAATTCCATAGTGAATTTATATTTCACAATATGTATGAATAACGATTTCAATTATTCATTTCAATTTATCTTCAAAAAGATAAATTCTCAAAATATTCACTTTATATTGGAAAAACATTTCCAAACTTATTAAATAAGTAATTCACAAAGTTATTTATTTTCAACACTTAGAAAACATTCAATATACTTAAATCGAGATTAAGCATATATTTCATTCTTTAAGGAAATCATTCTCGTAAACATATTTATTTGGGCCAAAACGAATGTTGCGTAAAACATCGTTACAACAACCCAAAATCACTAGTATAGGGATTCGAAATTAAAATAGATATATAAATCCCAATACTATACAAAACATTTCCTTTCGGAAATCATTTACTATAACAACAGTGTTATAGTCCAACATTTCCTTCTATTTCTCGAAAACGTCTATTTCAACAATAAATGTTGAAATCTATGGTTTCGAATCTCAACGCATTTTAAAACTTCGTTAGATCGTTTTAATTCTATTTCGAATATCACATTCAAAACAATTTCTTTAACATATTATTCACTATTCAAAAACGTGAATATACTATGTTAACAAATTTCATCCTTTTATACATTTTATTTAAAAGGATTATTCACAGTTCAAAAACGTGAATATAACTTCATTTATAGGTTTCAACAATTTACTTATCAAAATAAGTCATTTGCGAATTTATAAAACAACGTTTATAAATTCCATTTCTAATTATTTTATAACAACTTCCTTTTATAAATTTTCTTTATTAACCTATTCGATCTATAACTCAATTATAAACTAAAGGTTCATATTATAAGTTAAATACTTATAATTTATTCGTTCACAAAAATCGTTCCTTTGAACTTCATAATCATAAATCTTATAACTTATAAGATTCAATGATTTATCCAAAACCATTCTTTTAATGACTTTATAAATTTTATAAACCTACTGTTTATAAAATTCCATTTATAATTTCACCATTTATAATTCTATAAATTTCATTCAATTTATGAAATTCATTTTCACTTCATTCAAGCACTTATAAAAACTCGTTTTATAACTCAAATATTTTTAATTTATAAATTATCAATTTATAAATCTCTTTTATACAAATTAATTTATATTATTATTTTAAAAATGCCTTTAAACTCCTTTATAATTTCACCATTCTCTTGATTTATAAAATAATCAAATTTTATAAATCCTATTTTTAAACTTTTTACAATAAATTTTAAAATCCTGATTAAACTATTTTATAAAATCATTAGCATCATATTCTCAAAAATCAGTTTTTAACTATTTTTCTCAAAAATCATAATTTTTATAACTTTAAAAATTATAACATTTATTTATTTAAAATAGATCAAATTCCAAACATATAGTATATTTTCAAAAATCACTTTATAAATTATTTTAAAATTCCAAAACTTGGTCCAATGATGCTACATATCAAATAGTCAATCACGACAACAACGATATCATATATCGATATGATAATCCATCAAATATCAAAATATCTGAAATCAAATAAATAATGTTGAGGAATCCAGTTGGATCCCTCCAACCTGTTTTCCTGCATCCACAAACATTAGCACAATACCAATTTCGCTCCAGTACGAAATTATCGCGGTATATGGGATTTAAATACTATCCGCTTAATAACGGCGCAATAGGGTCTCATCCGCTAAACAAAAAAATGCGGGAAATCAATAACTCCAATATATACATATGCCAATATATATATATTGCTATTATATATAATACCAATTTCACTGTTTATTGAATATTCGCGGTATATGTTTTTAATAAATAACATCCGCTTACTAACGGCGTATAATGTCTATTTTAACAATCAATATATAATAATCATCATTCAAACATGCATTCAAATATTTTAAATCTAACTATTTAAAATAAAAATCGAAACTGATTCGATTGAGTGAAAAGTTCTCACCTTGATTTTAAATTCCGTTTTAGCGATTTATTTCGAATAAAATTATTTTACCCAAAATTCTCACTAACTCCAAACGACTCCAATCCAATTTCATCGCGTAGTGCTCGTCCATACGATTCCAACGCAACTGGTTTCGTGCGTTTTCGACCTCGTATGAAAAAGTTATGAATTTTATAAGATACACGATTTTATATACATAAATTTATAACTTCAATTAAAATTTTATACCCTAACAAATTACAGGCCGTAGGATCCACTGCCCCACCATCATCACCGTCCCTTCCCTCCATCTTCCTCACGTTCACTCCCTCCAGTAAATAGCCGCACACACAAGAACCCATACCCATAGATTAGGGTTTCAATTTGCACCATCAACACTCGACAATACTTCATCATACCCTCACCATCTTGAAGCCCTCCACCACCACAACACTCGGCCCCACTATGGTCAAGCTCGGCTGTGTATTCACCTGGGAAAACGTGCCCAAACTCGATGCCTTCATCCCCATTTTCCCGTTGATCCACTTATCAATTTTCGATCATAGCCGTTGAATATAAGGATCTCAACGTGCTCTACATCTTTCTAGTTGTAAGTTTCTTGAATCGTTGAGTGGATGAAGAGAAAAGAGGAGGAGAAGTTGATGATTTTCTGGCCGTTGAAGATAGTAGGAGGCGGCTGCAGTTTTGCTAGGGTTTAGTTTTATTTATTTTTATTTTTGTGAATTTTAAGGCCTATTTATAGAAAAAAAATCGAACACTATTCATCCGGAAATTCCGAACTCCGATTTACGCGCCGTAACCAGCGTTTCTAGGGTTTACCCCGCGTTTCGGACACAATGGAACAGGTTTCGAAAGCTAATTCGAACATCTGTATGAGTTATGGCAATAAACGTTCAATTTAAATTAAACCGATTTAAATCGATTTCTAGGCGTTTTAATTCGTACCGGACAAACGGTAAATCCGATTGACACGAAATTTGAAACCTTACAATAATATCACATTACGGATCCGATGAAACTGGTTTCGTTGAAATCCGAGACTTTTTGAAAAATGGCTATTTTAACTCGCTAAATTAAAATTAAAAATAAATCGATGCGTTTCGAGCTGCCACGATTAAACGGTAACTCCGATTGACACGAAAATTGAAATCCGGTAATAACTAACTATTACGGATCCAATGGAACTGGTTTCGTTCAATTCTGAGACTGTTCAAAAATTGACTATTTTCACTAGTCGATTTTAATATTAAAATATTCAATTTTCACAAATTAACTTTTAATTAAATTTTAAAAGTTCTAAAATATCGTTCTAACTTCAATATGATAAAATAAAATTTTACAAATCATTTTCAATCATATTTAACTCAATTTTCAATTATTTCCATAATTTAACGTATTAAATTATCGATTTAATTCTTCAATTAAATCCAATAATTCAAAATAAAATTTATTTGACTTATAAATTCACTTATTAAATATTTAAAATTAATTGAATATTCAAATTTTAATTAATAAAAATTCTGGGTCGTTACATATTGGATGGGAGAGGGTGTTGTTTGCTAGTGTTTAATGGAGTAGGAATCAATTATTGAAGTGTTGGTTGATTAGAATGTTGGTAGGAAGTTAATCGCTTTGGTTTATGGTAAGAAATTCTCATTGCTTTTGAATTTATATTTTGATTATGTTATAAATCATATTTACACCCATATGACATATGAATGTTTATACCAAATTGATTGTTAATATGGATGATCTGATAGTTAGTAAATTAAGTGAATTGTGATAATATATCCCGTTATGATATTAATAGTGAATGTTAGATTTGAAATCATATGCATGTGATTGGTTAAATGAATGTTATGTTGGTGATAAATATGAATATTGGATATGTTCACTTTGATTAAGTAATCCCTTTATCTAAAAAGACCATATTTAGTAATATGAGATATTGTGGAAAAATTAGTCTGTTTTCATTTAGAAGTGAAATTAAAGTTAAAATGAAAGAGAATTTGAAATTTAAAGTGAAACAGATTTGAAAAGAATAGTTAATTAGAAATTGAAATTGAGATCAATGGTGAAATTGAAATCGATTTGAAAAAAGTGTAGTTTAGTTTGAGATTGAATTGATGTTTAAATTGAAATTGGATTTGAAATCTAAGTTTTAAATGTGTTTAATTTGAGATTAGAACTGAAATCGAATTGTAATTGGAATTTAAAATTTAATATTAAAATAACAGGAATAAAATAATGTTATAATGTGGTAATAGTGAAAATATATTTTAAATACTTTAAAAAGTGAAAATATTGATTTAAAATGATTTGTAATGATTTTATAAGTGTTGAAATCCAATTTGAATAGATTATTTCAAATACTGAAAAATAAGTTAAAACTAGACGCCTCGCGCAACGGTAGTTCGCGATTTCGCGCCGAAAAGTTCAAATGAGTGTATAGAGTAGAATACAGCTTGGAATTCGTCAATAAGAAAATTCTGGACTATTATATCCATATCTTTTAAATGAAGAAAGAAAATCAAAGTTTCGTTGAGTAGATTATGAAATAAGTCCAAATCAATTTTCTAGAAAAATCGCACTAGTGCGGTTTAGTGACCAAAGCAGAAAATTTATTTAAACGGATGTTTTTAATTATGGAAAAATGTGTAATAAATTTGATAAATCTATTTAAATGATTTAAAAAAGATTTTGATCGAAATATATGAATTTTAAATATTTAAAACTTGTTTAATTTAAATAAGCTTATTTAGCACTTTCCGCAGCACTTTTCTGCTGCAAATTCTATAACTTTTGGAAATGAGTTTACATGTAATAATGATTTTTCTAGAATCAATTGTGAATGTTTTAAAAAGGATAATTAAGCATTTTGAAAGATAATTTGGAATATTTATAAGCAATTCCAAAATAAAGTTGAAAAATCTGAGTATGCGAAAACGACTAGTACATTTGTCCCGCCTGTGAGATCTGGGAAGATAAAACAAGGTGTTTAACTAAGGTTAGGGATGGAGCAACCAGTGCCTTGAACTTACCTGGCCTATGTTTTCTTTTCTTAGGTGATGGGTGGAACAGATCGAAAGGAAAGCCCGGATGCTCTTAAATAAAAAGATTCTGTTAAGTTTTCCAAAATAAAAGAAGATTGGTATTATTCAAAAGTTAAGCAATCTCCAAAAATGAATGATTTCTATGATCCTATTTACTTTAAAATGTTTGTTAAGATTGATTTAGGGTTTACCGTAAACGATGTCTTAAATAACATTATTATTGACCCGCCTAAAAGTTTAAGAATATGATCAAGAATTAAGTAAGGAAATTTGAGATATTTTCCAAAGAAAAAGAATGAATTACTTAGAAATTATCCTAAGTCAAAAGAAAGAGATTTTGAAATCATCCAGAAAGAATTAAAGTGAAAAGAGACTTAATAAATTTGTATACTAATATTCACTTTCTATCGATATTGAATTTCGAAGGAATAGGGGTCGGATTTGGGTAAATCCCATCCGAAAACCACTTCGAACCAATGTATACGTTCGAACGTGAAGACATGTTGAAGACGATGATTATTGAAGACTGTGGATCTTCATAGCGTAAGGACTGCTTGTTGATTTGCTCGGGGTCGCACCCATTATAGAGTTATATATAATAGTGGTCTCCTCGTGATGGAGATTTTTCAGATTGCAAGGGATTCTCACCTAATAATGGCCGAGGAAAGTGCCTTCGGTTTGTCATGTTCCTGGACAACTTGTATGGACGTTTGTTTGACATTGCATTTGTAACGATTACGTACATTGGTTTTTACAAACGTACATCAGTGGTGGCGGAGAAGACAACTTCTCTTAGCTTAACACCCTCCTTGAGACGTACAAGCTCGAGGGTTGTATTTTTGTGGAAGGCAATTAGTAGTTAGCGGAAATGGCAATGTGGCATTCAAAGATGTGATATGTGCTTTGTGAAAAGGTA
This sequence comes from Allium cepa, assembly GCA_030765085.1. NCBI lineage: Eukaryota > Viridiplantae > Streptophyta > Magnoliopsida > Asparagales > Amaryllidaceae > Allium > Allium cepa. The sequence continues at coordinate 614,302,410 of CM060934.1, forward strand.
ATCGTAGCCTCAAGCCTCATCAAACCGGAAATGACCGAAACAGGATTAGATGCAGCAAGGCTAAGTGGGTCATTCCTAAGTAGGGTATGATCATCCCCTTCTAGATATATTTCTTCCCGCTATGATGTTCGGGATGTATATTAATGTGGCGTATGGAAAACAAGCGCTCGGTTAAAGGTCGGTAACGACTGGGGGATGACATATTCGATACCATCTAGTTAAGAGGTGGGCCGGTCTTGTGTTGGTAGAGGAGCTTTGTGATGGTTTCTCGGGACATCCATCTAAAGGTGTACCCATTACGGAAGGTAGATCCCGCGCCTGGTCATTTGTATGCAAATCCATTCTCCAATAAGAACCTACGGTTTTGTTTGTATTGGCGTAATGAATAGCCTCGAAATGCTATATGGGTAACCATTTCGGATAAGATTAATAAGTTTATTTGCAAATGTTTTAAAAGTGATGTCATTAAGAATAATATCAAACGTTTTGATATAAAAGTGATTTAGTTATCATAAGGTAAAAACCGTCCGTGTTTATGTATGGGCGTGGTCTTATGAAATACTCTTTATTTTCAAAGGATTTATAAAAAGGCTGATATATGACACTGTCATCTATTATTGAGTTTTTCTCACGCTGGTTTATCAAGCCTGATCATGGTATTTTCAGTACTCTGGTCAGATCCGAGTAGTTTCAGGATAGTCGAAGACGGCATGAGTTTTCAGAGGAGAGCTGGAGATATTCATCGACGTATGGACATATTTTATTATCCGCTGTACTTAGCGAATTTTGTTTGATGTTTGTCAGCATTTGTAAGGACAAAAATAAAGTTTTATAACTGTCCAAGTTGAATTTTGGTTAGACTCTGATATATGTATTTAAAAAGTTTTTCACTGTAAAAATATTTGTTCAATATTATATGTTATTCCATTCGAGTGAGATTCTGTTCTGTCTACTTTTCTTTATCTCCCTTAAAGATCCGTCTTTTCGTGCAATTTGAGTCAGACATGTGTGGTTTATTGTCGATTCAAATGGTACGGGAAAACAGGTCTTTACATTTGGTATCAGAGCTTTTGGTTGAGCAAACACTGAAGCCTGATAGGGCTAAGTCTCATCAGAGATAGGATTAGTAATATCCTAGGATGAGTAACTCATTAGAGATAGGGTTGGTAGCACCCTAGAATGAGTTATGAGAGTATTATATATATAAGAGCATATTTTTCAATTTTATAAAAATGATTTTGTTTTAAAGAAATTGGTAAATGAAATAATTTTACCTTGGGTTTATATTATAAATATTAAAGGGGATATTATTATCTTTTGGGTTAGAAATTAAGGATTAATTGTAATTTAGCTTAGCTAAAATATGAATATCTTATGATTAGAATTGCACAATTTGACTATAAGATATTCCATATAGAATCAATTAGTTGAAACCTAGAATCTAAAACTTTAACCATATACCCTTAAATATGTAGTATTAAGAAATAATAATGATTAAGTGATTATCATAATGGATGGATTTAAAAGCTAAGTACAAATATCTTATGAAGTAAAATTCACGATTTGATTATAAGATATTTGATGATAATACTGAAGCTAGAAGTGTAATTAGAGAAAGTAAAAAAGGAAATGTATACTTAGAAAAAATTTCTTATCCATAAGATAGGAAAAAGGGTAAACCTAAGTTGGGACTTTTTTTCTTCTAAATATAATATAAAAGTATAAGTTCTATAACTTATAAAGGACATAAGGTAATTTGAAATTTAGACACTTTGGTTAAGTTAAAAAATTAAAGTGAAATTTAGGAATAAGAGATATAAGAAATATCATTCTAATATAAAAATTTGAATTAGTGATACATTTAGGGTAACATTTGTAATTCAGTATGAAGTAAGAATAGAAGTGGATATTTTTGAATAAAATGGTTAATAGGTTGATTGTTGGATGAAAATTTTAAATAACAAATACCACATGAATTAAGTTTCATAATTTGACTATAAGGTATTTGATGGATTTAAGATTTATAAATTTGATTTAGAAAATGGATAGGTAAATAAGTTAAGTAGTTAATCATAGAATCAGTGAGAAAAAGGTGTACACTTAGTAAAGTTGCCTTATTAATATATGGATTGGATAAATAATATTAGTTAAATGAAAACCTTGGATAAAGAAAACTAAGGGTTGAGTTTTATAACTTATTAATTTGAGATAATAGTAGAGTTCCATATTAGTTAAACACCTTAGTTGAAGTAATAATAATTTGAAGTTTGGGGATATGTATATATACTCTTAAGAAGTAAAGGAATATTATACAAGTTTAAGTCATATTTGTATGCTTAAGTAATAATGTATTTAGAAGAAAGTAAATGGTTGTGAAATAAAATTGAATTAATAGAAAATTTAAAGAAATGTATTAGGTAAAGATGACTATGGATAAGTACATAAGTTAGACGTACATCATTTCAGCACAAAAATTTGATCTAAGATTTGAGTACAGAACTTTAAGGTGTTTACACCAATCCGAAAAAGGATTTATCACTCGATTCTTGACGGCGAGAATTAATGGGAGTTTACGATTATGTATACAAGTTTTCTATCATAGTTGAGAGCTATGCAAGAAAAGCAAGGATTTATGATCAAGAAGTTAGATCAAAGTCCACACTATAAAATTGAGGGATCGATACTGGTTCCAAAGAAAAGTTGTGGATTCGAATAATAGATCGAATTAAATATCACATATAGTATGATGTGTTGGGTCTGTCTACTTAGTAGTTGGATAGTTATCTCAAATAGTAGGCACTAAGATATAGTAGTTGGACCGATGTTTTGGTATGCATATATATAGACCACAGATATAGCACATGCTTAGGACAGGGAATGAGTTATGTGGTGGTATTCGTTTATCTTGATATAGTATCAGTATGGTTGTTTTTGATGTATAGTCTTGTTTGGTTGTTGTATATTCTATCTTAAGTGTGCAGTGTGCACTAGGATGGGTACGATAGAAGTTTGACTTGATGTATGTGTATATAATCGTAAGTACGTGATAGGTACTCAGGTTAGTGTGGGGAATCTCTGTATGTATGTTTGACATCATTTGCTTTTAGTGTTGTTACGATATCAACCTTCTTCTTTTCTATCATCGGTAGAAATAAGTCAAATTATTTAAGGATATGAGTATGAGATAGATTCTTTTATCTAACTTTCATTCCGAGGAAGAAATGCTTTTAAGTAGGGGAGAATGTAACGACCCATAATTTGACCACTTTAAAATATAATATTTAAAGTGATTTTAAATGTAAAATAAGTAAGCTTATATGATTCAAACAAAATTAGATAGGATTTGGAAAGAGAAGTATACACAAAAATAGTAACATTTGCCTATATCAACAAAAGTGACAAAATGCTGATTTCAGAAAAGTATGTTTCAATGATTAAATAAATTATTTTAATTAATTTATAAGTGTTAATATTTCTAAATAGCATTATACAAATTTATTTTTAAATTTGGCTTACATAAATAAATAGTTTAACTAAAACGTCAAAATGTGACCGTAAAACATTTTGTCGAAAAACGACGTTTTGTCGATTAAAAGTTATCGCAACGTCGTCGCACCTTTATTTTTATATAGGAACATATATTCAAATAGTGTAAATATTAATTAATTCACTAAACATGTTTACTTTTACTAAATAAGATTAGCAAACTTCTAGAAGTCATTAAGAAAAGTAAGTAAGAATTAACAAAAATAAGTAAGAAAAGTCAAAAGTAAACATCAAATCAATATCAAATCAAAGCCAACATAATTATGATATTCTTTACTTAATCTTTAAATGACTACGACATAAAGTAAGGATGTGAAAGATAATGTTAAGTATTGAAAAAGTGGAGATTACTTTAGGTTGAAGTACGGTTATTTTGGTAATTTGGCAAGAGGTTATTTTGGTAAATTTACCACTTCTTTCTTTTTCTATAAATATCCACCTACTTTTTCACTTTCATTCACATTTATTCTTCTTTTTTTCTCAAGCTTCTTCATCTTCTTCATTTTCTCTTTAATTGCTTCCAAGCCATAGAAAAAATTAGAAAGAAATAATGTCAAAATATTTATAAAATATTCAAAAGAAATCAATGTTTATTCTCTTCAAATCAAACTCCTCTTTTCTCCACATTTTACCTCTTCTTCTCTCGGCCATAACATCTTCAAAACCGACTAAAATTGTAAATTTCTTTTTTTTATATCACGTATTTTTTCCAGTGGCTACAACTTTCGTGTTGACCACTTTGTCTCGTAATGAAGATAATCATGTCAAAAATCTACTTCTTTCAAGTGTATTTTCTGGCCCAATTTTTATGCCAGAAATTCGACCATTTTGTTTTGATCGTAACTTGATCGTAAATGATCCAAATTAAGATTTTTTTTTCAAACCATGTAAAATTTTAGTGGTTACAACTTTTATGTTGATAACTTTTCCACTTTTGAGATTTACTATACCTGAAACTCAATTCTTTGAAGTGCATTTTCGGGCTTTATTTTTGTGAATCCGAGAATAGCTCTTTTATTTTGAACATATCTCCCTCAAAACAACTTGAATTCAAATGATTATTTTTTTCAAATTCAATAGAAAATAATTTGCAACAACTTTTCAGTTAGTAAGTTTTCCAAATTTTGTGAGTAAGAGAGTCCAAAACAAGAGAGAAGATGACCTATTTTTCGGATCTAAATCTTGGGTATTCAAGTTCAAATCTCTACCGCTTCTTCTCTATATTTTCGGCCAACCTCTATCTCAAGCCTCCGCCAAGCTATTGGATGGGAGAGGGTGTTGTTTGCTAGTGTTTAATGGAGTAGGAATTAATTATTGAAGTGTTGGTTGGTTAGAATGTTGGTAGGGAGTTAATCGCTTTGGTTTATGGTGAGAAATTCTCATTGCTTTTGAATTTATATTTTGATTATGTTATAAATCATATTTACACCCTTATTACATATGAATGTTTATACCAAATTGATTGTTAATATGGATGACCTGATAGTTAGTAAATTAAGTGAATTGTGAAAATATATCCCGTTATGATATTAATAGTGAATGTTAGATGTGAAATCATATGCATGTGATTGGTTAAATGAATGTTATGTTGGTGATAAATATGAATGCTGGATATGTTCGTTTTGATTAAGTAATCCCTTTATCTAAAAAGACCATATTTTAGTAATATGAGATATTGTGGAAAAATAAGTCTCTTTTCATTTAGAAGTGAAATTAAAGTTAATATGAAAGAAAATTTGAAATTTAAAGTGAAACGGATTTGAAAAGGATAGTTAATTAGAAATTGCAATTAAGATGAATAGTGAAATTGAAATTGAAATCGATTTTAAAAAAGTGAAGTTTGGTTTGGGATTGAATTAATGTTTAAATTGAAATTAGATTTGAAATCTAAGTTTTAAATGTGTTTAATTTGATATTAGAATTGAAATCGAATTGAATTTGGAATTTTAAATTTAATATTAAAATAACAGGAATAAAATATTGTTATAACATGGTAATAGTGAAAATATATTTTAAATACTTTAAAAAAATGAAAATATTGATTTAAAATGATTTGTAATGATTTTATAAGGGTTGAAATCCGATTTGAATAGATTATTTCAAATATTGAAAAATAAGTTAAAACTAGATGCGTCGTGCAACGGTAGTTCGCGATTTGCGCCAAAAAATTCAAATGAGTATATAGAGTGGAATACAGCTTGGAATTCTTCAATAAGAAAATTCTGGACTATTATATCCATATCTTTTAAATGAAGAAAGAAAATCAAAGTTTCGTTGAGTAGATTTTGAAATAAGTCCAAATCAATTTTCTAGAAAAATCGCGCTAGTGCAGTTTAGTGACTATAGCAGGAAATTTGTTTAAACGGATGTTTTTAATTATGTAAAAATATGAAATAAATTTGATAAATCTATTTAAATGATTTAAAAGAGATTTGGATCGAAATATATGAATTTTCAAATATTTAAAACTTGTTTAATTCAAATAAGCTTATTTAGCACTCTCCGAAGCACTTTTCTGCTGCAAATTTTATAGCTTTCGGAAGTGAGTTTTCATGTAATAATGATTTTTCCAGAATCAATTGTGAATGTTTTAAAAAGGATAATTAAGCATTTTGAAAGATAATTTGGAATATTTATAAGCAATTCCAAAATAAGGTTGAAAAATCTGAGTATGCGGAAACGACTAGTACATTTGTCCCGCCTGTGAGATCTGGGAAGATAAAACAAGGTGTTTAACTAAGGTTAGAGATGGAGAAACTAGTGCCCTGAACTTACCTAGCCTATATTTTCTTTTCTTAGGCGAGGGGTGGAACAGATCGAAAGGACAGCCCGGATGCTCTTAAATAAAAAGATTCTGTTAAGTTTTCCAAAATAAAAGAAGATTGGTATTATCCAAAAGTTAAGCAATCTCCAAAAATGAATGATTTCTATGATCATATTTACTTCAAAATGTTTGTTAAGATTGATTTAGGGTTTATCGTAAAGGATGTCTTAAATAACGTTGTTTTTGACCCGCCTAAAAGTTAAAGAATTTGATCAAGAATTAAGTAAGGAAATTTGAGATATTTTCCAAAGAAAAAGAATGAATTTCTTAAAAATTATCCTAAGTCAAAAGAAAGAGATTTCGAAATCATCCGAAAAGAATTAAAGTGAAAAGAGACTTAATAAATCCTATGTGCTCATATTCACTTTCTATCAATATTGGATTTCGAAGGAACCGAGGTCGGATTTGGGTAAATCCCATCCGAAAACCACTTCGAACCAATGTATACTTTCGAACGTGAAGACATGTTGAAGACGATGATTATTAAAAACCATGGATCTTCATAGCGTGAGGACTGCTTGTTGATTTGCTCGAAATCGCACCCATTATAGAGTTATATATAGCAGTAGTCTCCTCGTGATGGAGATTTTTCGGATTACAAGGGCTTCTCGCCTAATAATGGCCGAGGAAAGTGCCTTCGGTTTGTCCTGTTCCTGGACAACTTGTATGGACGTTTGTCTGACATTGCATTTCTAACGATTACGTACATTGATTTTTACAAACGTACATAAGTGGTGACGGAGAAGACAACTTCTCTTAGCTTAACACCCTCCTTGAGATGTACGAGCTCAAGGGTGTATTTTTGTGGAAGGCAATTAGTAGTTGACGGAAATGGCAATGTAGCATTCAAAGATGTGATATGTGCTTTGTGAAAATGTAATCGTAGCCTCAAGCCTCATCAAACCGGAAATGACCGAAACAGGATTAGATGCAGCAAAGGTAAGTGGGTCATTCCTAAGTAGGGTATGATCATCCCCTTCTAGATATATTTCTTCCCGCTATGACGTTCGGGATGTATATTAATGTGGTTTATGGAAAAGAGCGCTCGGTTAAAGGTCGGTGACCACCGGGGGATGACATATCCGGTACCATCTAGTTAAGAGGTGGGTCGGTCTTGTGTTGGTAGAGGAGCTTTGTGATGGTTTCTCGGGACATCCATCTAGAGGTATACCCATTTCAGAAGGTAGATCCTACGCCTGGTCATTTGTTTGGAAATTCATTCTCCAATAAGAACATATGGTTTTGTTTGTATTGGCGTAATAAATAGCCTCGAAATGCTATATGGGTAACCATTTCGGATAAGATTAATAAGTTTATTTGCAAATGTTTTCAAAGAGATGTCATTAAGAATAATATCAAACGTTTTGATATAAAAGTGATTTAGTTATCATAAGGTAAAAACTCATCCGTGTTTACGTGTGGGCGTGGTCTTATGAAATACTCTTTATTTTCAAAGGATTTATAAAAAGGCTATATATGACACTGTCATCTATTATTGAGTTTTTCTCACGCTGGTTTATCAAGTCTGATTTTGGTATTTTCCACACTCGGGTCTGATCCGAGTAGTTTCAGGATAGTCGAAGACGGCTGGAGTTTCCAGAGGAGAGCTGGAGATATTCATCGACGTATGGACATATTCTATTATCTGATGTACTTAGTGAATTTTATTTGATGTTGTCAGCATTTGTAAGGGCAGGTTTTATAACTATCTAAGCTAAATTTAGGTTAGACTCTGATATATGTATTTAAAAAGTTTTCCGCTGTAAAAATATTTGTTCAATATTATATGTTATTCCACTCGAGTGAGATTCTGTTCTGTCTACTTTTTTTATCTCCCTTAAAGATCCGTCTTTTCGTGCAATTTGAGTTGGACATGTGTGGTTTATTATCGATTCAAAGGGTACGGGAAAACGGGCCTTTACAAATCATATAGACCATTTTCTTAATATACATAATATATATTGCAAAACTACACTCATTTTGGATTTAAAAAAAGTACTAACCTCATTTCTCTAACCTTGTTTATGCATTAAGTAACCCAAGGAACCCTAGTTCCTAAATCCAAAATTCGCTTTTGCAAATTTCAAATTCAGATACTTCAAATGAATTTAAATTTGGTTAATTATTGATATACAACAATTAAAATTTAATTTTTTAATAATAAAATTTAAAGCTATTTAAATTTGGATCTTAAATTCAAACTTTATTTGATTTAAGTAAATGATAGAGAAGAATTTAATACTTAACCAATCGTATTAATTTTATTACTAGATTTTAAAATTTAAATTTCTACATTTAGTTTATAGTGAAAACTGTCAAAATTGGTCACACGAGTGCAACTAGGAATTATATGAATTGAATTTGATATTTCAAAGGAATTATAGTTTAACTTAATCGATGATCATTGGAAACTTTAGTTGCTACGGAATAAATTATATTGACTATATATAAGGTAGACAAAGAGCATTTATATACTATGGATTTTCATTTTTTAATATTGACTTTATTTTAATTTTATTGAACAATTTATGTCCTAACTTTCATTAAAAAAATTATGGTGCAGGTAAAGTAAGAATATAATTTGCCCATATTTTTGATTTGAATATATGATAGAGAGAAGGGGCGCTAACCAAGGATAAAGTAAGAAAAGAGAGAGAAAATTAACTAGAAATGGATAAGAATAATGTTTTATGGAGATATAATAGAAACCTTTCTCATTCTTTCTTTAAAACTTTCTTTTTCTAATTTCTAGTTAGTTTTCAGTTATGCCAAGCCCTTCTCCCTCCTCTATCTATAATTAATTAATTAACTAATCTACATTAATTAGCTCTGACATGTGAGTGAGGATTAACATATCTAATATGTCCATATATAATATATAAATGATATGGCGTGCATATGAAATATATGCATAGGTGATGTGAACAAGGTCAAAAATATATATGTATAGATATTGGGCTTCATATCTACTATGTATATACTTAGCGTTATCTCTTGGCAAAGATCATGTGAGTATGCAGTTAACATATATTGATTACCATATTAAAATTATTTGATAAGAAATATAAATATACATATAGTATTTTCTAAATTTATCATGAAATAGTAAGTATGATCTTATAAAATTACCATTTACAAGTTGACTACATTACAGTTTTCAAAATCAAATCCAAAATTAATATACCTAACTATTGACTTTGTAAATCATATTCAAATGCTAGATCAGATCTAAGGCATTAATTCAAAATTTTAAAATGTCTTAAATTCGACTATTATTATTCTAAAATATATATAATAATATTAGATACAATAAATAGCCAAAATGGTTTTATAATTCCAACTACACACACACATACATGTATGTATGTATGTATATACATACATACATACATAGACACACACACACACACACACACACACATATATGTATGTATGTATGTATCTGTGTGTGCGCGCACGCATGTATATGTGTGTGCATTATTTTGAACTCGAAAATTCAAAATTCAATTTTATTATTATTAAGTATGAACATCTATATTAGTGATTGGCTAGAAATATTGGTTTTCTATTTAAATTGCCAACAAGGAATTACTTCTTAACAACAAACATGCTAATTTAAAATATGGTGTTGATCTAAATTATAACATCAATCTACCTCAAGATTTATGATGATTAAAAATTAATAAGTGCTTATTAAAAAATCATTAAGAATATTTTTTATGTTTTAATTCGAAACTATGTTTTAATTCGAAACTATGTTTTAATTCGAAACTATCATTAAGAATATGTCCAAAATCAATAACTTACAAACATATGTTTTAATTCGAAACTATCATATCGAATTAAAAATAAATATTTAACTAAGTAATTAAATTGTTGTAGTTAATTATAATTACAGTAATGGAAACATATATATAAAACTGGTGATAAGCATGAATCGAGACATAGAAATATAAAATAAGGCTGTACCTTATAGATATGGCCTATCAATGGCACTTGGTTTGCAAATTCTCCTTAGATTACTAGATTCAACATCCAAACTTTGCTAGAATCAGATGAGCAACCTGATTTTAGTTTATTATAATTTATTAGTTAAATGGGATAAAAATTCACCATGAAATGAATGGAGAGGCACCCATGAGAAGGAATAAGAAGAAGTGGTAAACAACCAATATTAAAATGAGAAAAAAATCAGGGAATTTTGTTTTAATGGGGAGAATGAAACCATTCATATTCTCTTTATTAAAACTACCTCTTGAATTACTCTTTAATTTAAACTCAGGCGCAACTTCACTCTCACATTATCATGGCCGACCATATCCTTCCTAAACATGGTTCAAAATTTCCATAATCCCATTTAAGCAATTATCTTTAGTTAAAACCTGCTTAAATATATACTGATACCGTGTTGATACAAGCATATACAACTTTTATATATACCACAAAAAAATTACTAACAACACCTAAAAAATAAAAAAAAATTGATTAATATTTCTTAAATATTAATTAATTTATAAAATTTTATAAGCTAATTATATCATGCGGTTTTTCTGAGAATTCACAAATACGGTTTTGAGACTTGGAAGTGTGAATTCAGTAGGTAATTAACATTGAACAACTCAAATATTAACGTTCACGTATCACCTTAGCCAGTGGTCTGTGTGTTTGGCTAAATTCATCGCATATAGATCTTTTTGGTAAAATCCAATTTCACATTTTCCTAAACGGGTACTTTCTAGTAATGATAATTTAAATGCATTCTCTTCGTCAAAACTATATCACTTTAGGATACACGGAATTGTGTATTTGTCAAAATTTCAATATTATCCACATTCAAGCCGATCTGCTTAAAAACAAAGTCTTTGGTTCAATAATAAATATTATTATTAACCTTTCTACTCTAGCCAGACATTTTGATTTTTAGATGACTACAATTGACCTTGATACTAACCTCATACAACCGAGGAGACCAATTCTTTATTGAATAGTGATTCACTCCTAATGCTTCAATTCAGATCCAACTATAGTCACTCAATGGATTACCATGCCATGATTTAACTATAGAAAAGTGGAGTATTCAAATTGAAGTTCCATGGTATTCTCAAGTCGAGGGACAGTGTAACACCGTCATCTTGAGATTTTATGTTTGACCTAGTTGTTATAAACCAACATGAAACTCTTCGATGAATGATTCCATAATTATCCAATAACTACGAGTATGTAACCCCTTGTTTCCCCTAAAACCCATGAGTAATACACTACCCAACATTTGGAGAGTGTTGTGTAGTCTGGTCTTTACAGAAGTATCAATATCCTTTCTAAAAACATCTCAACCAGAATTATTTAAAACAAAATGTTACTTTTTGCGATTTTTTCCTCACAATTGCAAGTATTTACAACTATAATCATAGAGCATTTTATTTAAGGATTTATTATCAATATACTTTAAAATAATTACTTAATTTAATATATTACAATATAATAAAATATGTAATAGAAATTAAACACCTTTATTACGAACAAGGTTTATTATAGAGTAAGATATATGGAACAAATATATAATTGCCCTTAAGGTATACCAATAACTCTTTCAATAGAAAAACTTGAATAAGTGAAAATAGTCCTTCCATGACCCTCCAAAGTCTAGTATGCAAGCTCTCAACAAATCTTTAAGTACAATATTAACCTTTGTTGTTTGACCATCTGCCTGTGGATGGCAGGGGATACTCATTCTCAGCTTGGTACCCAATACATTCTGCAAGCTCTTCTAGAACCCATTGGTAAACAAATAATCTATATCACTTATGATATTGCTTGATATCCCATGCAGTCATATGACATTCTTCATGAACAACTTCTTCAACACGATGTCATTCTTGTTAACTCAACAAAGATATAGTGTGCACTCTTGGTCAATCTATCAACTACGACTCAAATACTTTCATTTTCACTATTCGGCTTTGGAAACCCACTATAATATCCATCGATATATAATTCCATTTTCACCATTAGGCTTTTAGTAGCCTATCTATAAAATCCAATGATATAGAATTCCATTTCCATAATGGAACTTCCAAAGGTAGAAGTAATCCACTCATCTTTTGATTTTTGGCTTTTACTTTATGGCAATTCAAACATTGCTTCACCTACAAGCCTACATCTCTCTTTATTTCTTTCTAAAAAAAACTCCTCTTCATATCTTGGTATATCTTCGTACCCACGGGATGAATAGTAAACTTTGATCGACGACATTCCTTAAAAACTTCTTTGGATTATCAACATTTGAAATACACAATAGTCCATTCATTCTCACCATCCTCTTTGGTCAAGTGCATAATCTATCAAATCATCAATCTTCTTTCCCACTTCTAGTATCTTTACCCATTCGGATAGTAATTGATCATCCTTTTGCCTTGCAGCAATTCTTTCAATCAATATCGGTCGAACTTATAAACAAGAGATCATTGGAGTACTTTAGCTAGAATGGGCCGTCGACCTCATTTGAACGTTGCAAGAAGCCAACTCATTCGAAGGCAAGAAGCCAATGCATATAAATCATTCCACTCAGCCAACATTGCAAAAGCTACTTCTGATGTTTTATACTAAGTGCATCGGGAACCTTATTTCCTTTTCTTGACATATACTCTATCCCAAAGTCATACGCTACTGAAATCTCCAACCATCATTATTGTCTCATATTCATCAGCTTTTTAGAGAATAAATATTTTAAGGACTTATGATCAATAAATAATTTGAATTGTTATCCCAAAAGATAGTGTCTTTGCATTTTTAATGCAAAGATTACTGCTTCCAAATCTAAATCATGCTTAGGGTATCAAACTTCATGCAGTCCATATTGTCAAGAAGCAATGCAATAACTCTACTCTTTTACATTAATATAACTCCTAACCCAGATCCACATGCATTGATATACACAACTAAGTTTTGGTCCCCATTTGAAACGACTAAAATGATGCATTGGTCAGTAAAAATAAATTTCTTCCGAAATGATTATTCACATTTATCGATCCAAACATACTTTACGTCGTTCCTTACTAATTTAGTCATCAGTGCTGCTATACAAAAGAAATCTTTAATGAATCTTCGGTAATCGCTACCTAAACCGAGATACTTCTAATCTCAATTATAGTCTTGGGTTTCTTCCAATTAATAATAGCTTCGATCTTTGATGGACCCATAGATAATCCATTCTTTAAAATTACATGATAAGGGTACTTCACTTCTCTTCCCTAAAAATGACATTTTGAAAACATCGCATGTAACAGATGTTGCCTCGGTGCATCTAGCACTATTCTTAGATCTACTTCACGTTTTTTTTTCATTCCTATAATATATCAAAAAACCATCAATAAACACCAATATAAATCTACCCGAGTACTCTTCAAAATTCCAAATCATCGAATATACAAAGAAAGTACGTACGTTGGTCAGTCCGAAGGGCATGACTAACCATTCATATGATACATATCCCATTTGAAATGCCATTAACAACATAATTTCCTCCGTTGCTCTCAATTGATGGAAACCGGTTGCTAAGTCCAATCATGAGAATGCCTTGCCTCTGCTTAATCAATCGAACAAATCGTATATTCTAGGAAAAAGATACCAATTCTTTGCAGCCTTCTCATTTAGCTTTCTACAACCATTGTGTTACCTCAATGACTCATTCAGTTTCTTCATGAACCTCGTTGCAGCTTCCTAAAATGAAAGTATTGGTCTAATAAAATTCTTTCCTTCCAGCTCCATCAATTGCACCATTAATTAATCTCAGTAGGTGTCCTTCTACTAGGTGGTCTACTTATAAGTTCAGCTTCTATTATAAGATTTATTAAAACTCCATGGCACGTTTTGATGGCATGCCGTAACCGTCTAAAAAAACATTCGCATATTCTCTTGCTACCAAAATCCAATTTATTTCATCTTCCATTCCTTCCATCGCATTATTAATGCACATACATCGTAATTTGATTCTTTTAATGAGTATATAATTTGATCACGACAATTGGGGTATCTTAAGGATATCATTCTATCTCTAGAAAATATCTTAGCATTGTATAGGCTTAACCAATCCATACCCAAAATTATCCCGAATCCTACAAAATCAAGCAGATATTATTAATTGTAGGTAAAATTATAATGTAATAAATCAAATTATACATGGTAGCATCTCATTCCAAGAGTTGCATAGCCTCATATCGTATTCACAACCCTCAAATAGGTAACGAGATATGTATTTCAAGGTTTAAACTTATCCACTGAACATCTAGAGATAAAAGAATCTGATGCTCCAGCGTCGAACAACACTTTAACAGATATGCTGTGTGTAAGAAGTGTATCTTCCAACATAGCCTTTCCCTTCTCCTCCATCGTCGGCCCAAAGCTGTAGGTTTTAGAGCATAAACCTTTCCTTTTCTGCTTTGGCCGGCGTAGAAACCTACATCTTGAAATGCCCCATCTTATTGCAATTATAGCACCTCACTCTTTTCTTATCAATAATCTTCTTGCCGTCACTAGAATGTCACTAGTGAGCAAAGTGCTCTTTCTTATCGCACTTAGGGCAAATCACCTTGGCATTTCCTTTCTTCGGAACTCCACCTTTTTAACCTCCCTTCTTATTGAAAAAACATCCTTTTATTGCCTTGAAAAACCGTATTATCCACAGACTTGTTCTTCACACGTGATGCAAGTAAATATTTATTCCTCATAGCCTATCCACCGTGATATTAATTGAATCTCTAAAGTGCGCATAATTGCTCTAATAATTTTCAGCTTTATTCCCATGATGAACTTCTTGTTCTTCTTAAGAAAAGTATTAATAGTGGCTTGCCCATGCCTTGACAGTTTGCCAAACTTGGTCGCATACTCAAAAATAGTCATCTTACCATATTCTAACTCCGAAAACTTCATGAACAAAGTAGATATAGCAGCTTTAGAAGGAAATTTCTCCTCAAACCTTTCTTTAAAGTCAGCGCAAGTAAGCTTATCTTCAATACTTCCATAATTACACTATTCCACCAGTATAAAGCATCCCCTTGCCACTAGCTAGAAGCCAACCGCAACTATTGTTCATCATTCAATCCCAAATCATCCAATATTATTTTAAATAAAGAACCCAATCCACCACCTCAATGGCATTCTCCGTCCCTAAGAATGGTTTTCCTCCTAAACTGATTTAGTATATACTCTACGTAGTATAATTATTATGTGACGACCCAGAAATAGGAACATTTGAAAATGAAATATTTAATTGATTTTAAATATTTAGAAGTTAGTTTAACATGAATTTCAAAATTAACTCTGAATTTGGAAATTTAATTATTGAATTTAATTTATTAAAGTTGGATAAAAATTTGAATCTTCAGTTTTAAGCTGATTAAAAATATTTTTTAAGGCTTAGAAAATGTATATTGATAATACTGAAGATAATGGAAGCTTCAGAATTTAATTTGGAAATGTTTTGTTTAGTTTTGAATTTATATTGTTTAAATCGATATTTAGAAATAGCATTCCGAGGCACAGTCTTGGAATTCGACGAAACCAGTTCCATTGGATCCGTAATAATGTATTATTATCGGATTTCAATTTTCATCATGTTTGGAGTGATCGTTTGGTCGTACTGATTATAAACGAGCTGAATTTAATTTGGAAATTCAATATAACTACTGGGTTCAAAAAGCTATCTTCTCCATACGATCGAATTTGGACTCGAAACCTTTTCTAGTGCGTTCGAAATAAGGATTTAACATTATAAATGCCTGATGGCACGCTTCGATTGGAGATCGGTATTTTTGGCTTCGTTTTCTTAACCTTTTAAATTTGAGTTTAAATTTATACGTAAATAATAATATTGCATTATAATATTATGTTAAGCCCTGGCAAACACGTATTGAAATTGTCAACACGTGTCTTACCAAATCACTCGCGTACGTTCTAAGAAAAGAAAATAAGAAAGAAAGAAAAAAGAAAAAAAAAACTTTTTATCTCGTTCAAACATAAGAAATAAACGAAAATCTTTTCGTTCAAAAACTTCAAAAATAATGGCCTTCTCAAATCAAAATTAAGAAGTGCCGAAGCATCTTCCTCTCAATGAAATCAAAATTGATTTCATTTGAAATCACGTGCGACGGAGTTCGTGAAGCAAGGGCGCTCGTACGCGCGTGAATTGGATGCTCTCTGGCTATCAATTGGAGGGGAGCGCATGGTGATTCGCGAGGCAAACAGTCGAACTCGATCGATCTGGGTTGGTCGGCGACAGTGACATCGAGTCGCGATCTCAACTTGGCTATTGATTTCGTCTTCAATTTGGGTGGAAGCGAAGGCATCGAGGCGATGTGGTTCGGGTGGCCGAAGCCGCGTCAGGTGATGATCGAGCTCGCGATTGGGGAAGCAACTGGAAAGGAAATCGAGGCCAATCGAAATCAAAGTGGAAGTCGTCAGGGTCGACGAGGAAGTTGCTGGCATGGCGGTGTCGTGGTGGCCGCGAGTACGAAGGATGATCTGGAAGCGGCAATCGTGGACTAGGGTAGGGCAGATGAGTTCTAGCTAGCCTAGGAGGTATATAAATCGAGAAAACGAGTCAGAATGGAAAATGGATTGCATGCATAAGCAAAGGTGAGATCTTCTCACTCAAGTTTTTCTGACCTAATTTTAAATAGTTAAATTTTATTTTGATTGATTATGTGCTTGGATGATTAATTTATTATCAGTTATATTAGTTTAGACCCTATGCGCCGCATAATAGGGGATGATATTATATTTAAACCCATATACCGCGATATTTCACCTCGAAGTGGAATTGGTATTATATATGTATTTGGAGTTGTTGATTTCCCGCATTATATAGCGGATGAGACCCTATGCGCCGCATAAGAGCGAATGATATTATATTAAACCCATATACCGCGATATTCCACCTCGAAGTGGAATTGGTATTTAATTATTGTGCTAATGTCTGTGGATGCAGGGAAAACAGGTTGGAGGGATCCAACTGGATTCCTCAAATAATTGAATTTGTTTCAATATTGTACGTTGATTATTTAAAATCTGTGTGTGATTATATTGTGATTGAAATCGTTGAAGGTTAAAATTTAGCTAAATAATATTTTTGGTATCATAGGATACCGAAAATAAATAAAAATTGGATTTTTAAATTTAATAGAAAATCTATTGTGAAATCCTATTAAATAAAATTCCAAAATATGGGAAAATGTTTAATAAATGGATTTCGAGTAATAATATTCAAAAGATGAAGAATTTATTTTGAAAAATATGATTTTTAAATAATTTGGAAAAGATAAAGGAATTTATTTTAAAAAATAAATTCGTAAATTGATGTGGTGTTAAAAGAATAAATCTTTGGGGAATTAATATGGAAATTGATTCGGTGTTTGTAAATGATTTTTAAAATTGATTTCAAAATCATATATCGGTGAATATTTAGGAATTTGAATTCACAATGGGAAAAAATCAATATCGGTTTATTTTTAAGTGTGGAAAGAAGTTTATGGATTTGGAATCTAAATTTAAATTAAATCGAGGATGGTTTACTAATTGACGTAAATGAACCATTTTGTAATGGAAAGAGAATTCTTCCCTAGAAAGCCGAGTATATTTTAAAAGTGGCTTTTGAAGTATACATTAAAAGTTCTAGAAATTGATTTGAAAGAATATTATGGGAGAAATTATTTTTGGGAATCGTTTTAAATCTTTAAAGTAACGATTTATTTAATTAATTATAGAAGGGATTATTTTAAAGATTAAATTGATATTTGATCTATAAAATAGTTATTTAAATATTTATGCTCTATCTACTAATTTTATTTTTAATTTAGTTTGGACTTGAAGTATAATATGAGGTATTGGTATAATATTTTCATATCTAACATTTAGATAAGTATTTAGAAATAGTTTTATTCTAAATGTTTCCAAGTATATTTTGGATAAGTATATTAAATTATTTTAAAGTATTTGAACTCGGCAGATTTTCAGTGGAAATGAAAAAATATTTAAAAATATATTCCGAGTAAGGAAAATGATTTGAAATTTGTTTTCAAATGGTTGAAATGTGGAATGTAATTTGAAATTTGTTTTCAAAGTGACAATGTGTTAAAAATTTATATCTTGCGAAGATATTTTGAAAATAAATAATTTGCGAAAATTATTTACATCTGGGTGATTGTCGTGAATATTATTTGATAGTGATTGTTGTGAATATTTATTGATAGTTAAATAAACGACTATCAATATTGGCACTTAAACGGCATTATAATTTCGATGCGACTGGGAGTCGAATTCCAAATGGATATTCGAGACCCATATCGAACCTTTTTGATTGTGATGGATCATTTGTTTAAGATGATCAACGTGGAAATTGTTGTGATTTGTTGGAAATCTAAATTAACACTTATTTTTAAAAATAAGCGCTCATTATTCGTATTAGCCGGTAGAGGACCTTGTGTCATAAAACCCATTCCGAATAATGATACGACGAAATGGGATTGCATTCGAAGATGGTGTTGAAGACCGGGTATTTTCGAAAATGAAAGGATTGCCTGTCGAATGTCTCTGCACCGGGTTGCTTCGGTATAGAGATTTTATCACCCTTTGTGATGGGGATTTCGGACGTGATTAGTGAATATCTGGATTTGCAAGGGCTTCTTTGAAGTTCCTTCGGTTTCGTTCGATCCCGGAACAGACTTGTATGGATGTGTGTCTGACGTTACACTTTGAGATGTAAAGTTGGTTTCTATCAAATACATTTCTGTTGGTGGCGGAGAATTTATTCTCTTAGCTTAACACCCTTCTCTGAGACGTACGAGCTCAGAGGTTATGTAGTCGATGGTTATTAGTGATACATTCCCAAATTGGTAACGTGGCATACGAAGTGCTACTGATCATTTGTTGATCAAAGCATGACTTTGTGAAAAGTTAGCTTTGTCGACGAGACTTCGTCAGACCTCACACCCCAGAAATGGTCGAAACAGGAAAGATGCGGCAAGGTTATGAGGTTCGCGCCCTTTAGGGTATGTCATTTCCTTCTGGAAAAGGGTGGTATCATGGTATTGAGCCCAGATATTTAACATATGTGGTTGCTGCAAACCTATTACTCTTTGTGGTGGTTGCTTTGTGGTTGAGGATCCTCGGATAAAGGTCGCAAACGACCGGGGGATGGAATACTCGTGTAGTAGTTGCCTAGTTACAGAGGTAACCCGACCTTGTGTTGGCAGAGAGCTGGTTAAGTTCTCGGGACGTCCCTCCAGAGGCGTATCCATGTGGCAGTAGGAAGTTCCTTAGCCTGACCATTTATTGGAAATCCAAAGAAACAATACACGCCATGTACGGTTTTAGTTGTATAACCTGCCATGGAATGTGGTGGTAACCTGCTATTGAACCTGGTAGCTATTGTAGGCATACAATAATGGTTGTATGCTGGCTAAGATTAATATTGTACTTTCGAAATGTTTTCTTTCATTATACACTAATAATAATAATATCAAAGGATTTTGCGTATCAAGCATGTTTGACTATCATAAGGACAAATCTCCACCAATTCTGCGTTTACATTGTGTGTGTGGCAGGAGGCCTTTTGGTAGTTTCATTTTCCAAAAGCATAGCGGATTTCTTTTTATTTTCTTTGTGAAGATAACTATTTTTAAGATCTCACACTAGTCCCACGACTGACCTGGAATTTATTGTTCCCTTTCTAAACTCTAGGTCCCCACAATTTTTCCACACGGACAGCCTAGAGTCAGGTTATCATTATTCTGGAGCGAAGTCGAAAAAGAGATGCTGTGGAGATTAGGAGCAAGCTGGATGGCGAAGCGTATCATTATACTATGTAGTGGCCGTTGCGTTTGGGTAATTGCGAGTCAAATATTTCTTGTACACAAGTTATTATAACTGCAAGTATTGTGTTGTGTCGTTTTAAACTCTGATGATGTATGTATAAACTAATATAGTACTTTTGTTTTAGAGATTATTCATTTATCTATTATATTTGTTCTGCTACGAAATGTGAGATTTTGTTATTGTTCTATTTTCTTCCTCCATCTTCTTCTTCTTTAAACCCTAACGGTTCGGTTCTCAGGCATTCGACTGTGCGGCATTCGATACAGTGGACGTATTGATGTCGACTTTCAGGCGTCGAAAAAAGTCGAGTCGTTACAATTTGGTATTAGAGCATTTGGTTAAGAGACAACCTTGGCTCTGTTGGGTGTTACTCATTAAAGATAGAGTCAGTAGTACTCTAGAATGAGTTTGGGTGTAATAATAGATATGAGCACGTATTTGTTAGTGAATATAAAAATTGTTTTACATTGTGATGATTGGTTTGTTGAGTGTATATGGATTCTGGCAGGTATAGTCTGTACAACTCTATCGATAGGGATCTCTAAACACTTGTGTAGAACAATTCAACACGATATTGTTTTAAAATAGGGTGAACGAAATAATTTTACCCAAACTATTTTCGTAGGAAAAAGGAACAAATTTTCTGTAAATTATTACAATAGTATATGGTTGCTTGGATGTTAGGAAGTGATAATATTAAATTATTATCATTGATTATTGAATAAGAAGTTGAAATCATAACTTAAAGCTAAGGAAATAAAATCATAACAAATGGAATTTATAAATATAAATTGTAAATGTGATTTGTAATTTGAAACGGAATTCCAGAGAAGTATTTGGAAATGTTTTGAAAAGAATTTGAAAATTTTGGAGATTTGGAAAGTTTAAATCCCTTTTGATTTTGAAGATGATTTTCAAAGGCTTTGGAAAAGTGTTTTGAAGGGTTGAAAGCTCTAAATTCTTTTAGGTTGCTGGAAAATAACTTCGGTCATGACTACAACATCATCGATGTTCATTTTCGAGTTTCCAAGAGAGGAATTGCTGCCAAATTATTTTAAATGGAAGTTGTTTGCAAACTGGATTTGGTTTTAGAAATTTAAAGGGATAATTTGAATTGATTTCAAAAATGGTTTTGAATTGTTGAAAAGACTCTGGAATCTTATAAAAAATAGTTATGGAATAAAATTTTATAAGGTGGAAAATAAAGTTGTGAATGAATAAATAAATTTACAATTGAAATTAAATGAAAGTGAAATTGAATGTTGAAATTCATTTCGAATTGTAAGTAAATAGAACTGGAATTGGAATTGAATTTGATTTGTGATAAACAAAGCGAAGTATTAAAATAAAATTAGTAAGTGAAATTAGTTGAAGAAATGACAAATTAATAAGGTTCGAAATGAATGAATTCAATATTTATAAATGAAAGATAAATTAAATTCATATGGAATTTGAAATCCATTTTAAATATAAGTGATTGTAAACCAAATGGTGAATTGAAATTGAATTGTGTTTGGGGATGAACAAAAGAATAAAACTGGAATTGAAAATTGAATATTGAAAACCAATTTGGGCTGTGTGAAATTGCAAAATTAGTTCGAAGTGAACTAAAGGTAATAAGGGTGGAAATTAAAAAAAAATGGTTTGAGATAAAATGAATTGGAACTTATAATGAATTAGTAAATAAAACTAATTTAAAATAGAGAGATGAATCAGTTGGGAATGAAAGATAATTGATAAACTTCAATATTCAGAATGTAAACTGAATCCAAATAAATTGAAATTGTAAATTGAATTCAAATGAAATTGAAAATGGAAGGTTGAATGAAAATGAATATATAATTTCAATAGTAAACTAAAGACGGTGTAAGAAGTATATATTGAAAATTTTGTAATGGAATGTGCAAAAATGATAGGCAGGATATATAGGTGTGCTAAAGGAATGGAATTTGGATTTTGATTTCGAAGATAAAATTGAATTGCTCGACAAAAAGGTATGTATTTAAATTTAAGTTTGAAATTTGATGACTTTCTTGTCTAGCCGCTTGGCTTTTCGTTTTCTTTTTTGAAATCTGGGGGCCGTGGTGCCGTTTTTGCAGTCGGACCGAGCTAGCCGTGCAAAGTAGATGCTGGCGAAATTTTAGAGAGATAGAAAAATTTTGAGAAAATTTAAAAAATTTGAAATTTGGATTTAAATTTAAATTTAAATTTAAATTTAAATTTAAATTTGAATTATTGGGAAAACAATTTTGTTTGGAATCTATGATTGAATTTGGAGAGTTAGTTGAAGTAATGATGGATCTTAAATAAAAAGATTTGTTTTGGCAAAATCGATTAAACTGTTTGGTTTTGGATAAATGGTAAACGGGTTAAGGTCCATTCTTCTTAACTAGTAATTTCAGGATGAAATTCCTTTAAGGGGGGAAGGATATGATGACCCAGAATTTTGAACATTTGAAAATGAAATATTTAATTGATTTTAAATATTATAAGTTAGTTTAACTTGAATTTCAAAATTAACTATGAATTTGGCTATTTAATTTATTGAAGTTGGATAAAAATTTGAATCTTCAGTTTTAAGCTGATTAAAAATATTTTTTAAGGCTTAGAAAATGTATATTGATAATACTTAAGATAATGGAAGCTTTAGAATTTAATTTGGAAATGTTTTGTTTAGTTTTGAATTTATATTGTTTAAATCGATATTTAGAAATAGCATTCCGAGGCACAGTCTCAGAATTCGACGAAACCATTTCCATTGGATCTGTAATAATGTATTATTATCAGATTTCAATTTTCGTCGTGTTTGGAGTGATCGTTTGGACGTACGGATTATAAACGAGCTGAATTTAATTTGAAATTCAATATAAATACTGGGTTCAAAAAGCTATCTTCTCCATACGATCGAATTTGGACTCGAAACCTTTTCCAATGCGTTCGGAATAGGGGTTTAACATTATAAATGCCTGGCGGCACGCTTCGATTGGAGATCGGTATTTTTGGCTTCGTTTTCTTAACGTTTTAAATTTGAATTTAAATTTAAACATAAATAATAATATTGCATTATAATATTATGTTAAGCCCTGGCAAACACGTATTGAAATTATCAACACGTGTCTTACCAAATCACTCGCGTACGTTCTAAGAGAAGAAAATAAGAAAGAAAAAAAAGAAAAAAACTTTTTTATCTCGTTCAAACATAAGAAATAAACGAAAATCTTTTCGTTCATAAACTTCAAAAATAATGGCCTTCTCAAATCAAAATTAAGAAGTGCCGAAGCATCTTCCTCTCAACGAAATCAAAATTGATTTCGTTTGAAATCACGCGCGACGGAGTTCGTGAAGCAAGGGTGCTCATGCGCGCGCGAATTGGATGCTCACTGGCGATCAATTGGAGGGGAGCGCATGGTGATTCGCGAGGCAAACAGTCAAACTTGGTCGATCTGGGTTGGTCGGCGACAGCGACATCGAGTCGCGATCTCGACTCGGCTATTGATTTCGTCTTCGATTTGGGTGGAAGCAAAGGCATCAAGGCGATGGGGTTCAGGTGGTCGAAGTCGCGTCAGGTGATGATCGAGCTCGCGATTGGGGAAGCAACTAGAAAGGAAATCGGGGCCAATCGAAATCAAAGTGGAAGTCATCAGGCTCGACGAGGAAGTTGCTGGCATGGCGGTGCCGTGGTGGCCGCGAGTTCGAAGGATGATCTGGAAATGGCAATCGTGGACTAGGGTAGGGCAGATGAGTTCTAGCTAGCCTGGGAGGTCTATAAATCGAGAAAACGAGTCAGAATGGAAAACGGATTGCATGCATAAGAAAATGTGAGATCTTTTCAATCACTCAAGTTTTTCTGACCTAATTTTAAATAGTTAAATTTAACTTTGATTGACTGTGTGCTTGGATGATTAATTTATTATCAGTTATATTAGTTTAGACCCTATGCATCACATAATAGCGAATGATATTATATTTAAACCCATATACCGCGATATTCCACCTCGAAGTGGAATTGGTATTATATATGTATTTGGAGTTGTTGATTTCCCGCATTATATAGCGGATGAGACCCTATGCGCCGCATAATAGCGGATGATATTATATTAAACCCATATACCGTGATATTCCACCTGGAAGTGAAATTGGTATTTAATTGTTGTGCTAACGTTTTTCGATGCAGAAAAAATAGGTTGGAGGGATCCAACTAGATTCCTCAAATAATTGAATTTGTTTCAATATTGTATGTTGATTATTTAAAATCTGTGTGTGATTATATTGTGATTGAAATCGTTGAAGGTTAAAATTTAGCCGAATAATATTTTTGGTATCATAGGATGCCAGAAATAAATAAAAATTGTATTTTTAAATTTAAGTAGAAAATCTATAGTGAAATCCTATTGAATAAAATTCCAAAATATGGGAAAAGTTTAATAAATGGATTTCGAGTAATAATATTCAAAAGGTGGAGAATTTATTTTGAAAAATATGATTTTTGAATAATTTGGAAAAGATAAAGGAATTTATTTTAAAAAAATAAATTCATAAGTTGATGTGGTTTTAAAAGAATAAATCTTTGGGGAATTAATAAGGAAATTGATTCGGTGTTTGTAAATGATTTTTAAAATCGATTTCAAAATCATATATCAGTGAATATTTGGGAATTTGAATTCACAATGGGAATTTAAAAAGGAAAGGGAAATTTGTTTAAAAAATAAATATCGGTTTATTTTTAAGTGTGGAAAGAAGTTTACGGATTTGGAATGTAAATTTTAATTAAAGCGAGGAAGGTTTATTAATTGACGTAAATGAACCATTTTGTAATGGAAAGAGAATTCTTCCCTAGAAAGCCAAGTATATTTTTAAAGTAGCTTTTGAAGTATATATTAAAAATTCTAGAAATTGATTTGAAAGAATATTGTGGGAGAAAATATTTTTGGGAATTGTTTTAAATCTTTAAAGTAAAGATTTATTTGATTAATTATAGAAGGGATTATTTTAAAGATTAAATTGATATTTGATTTAGAAAATAGTTATTTAAATATTTATGCTCTATCTACTAATTTTATTTTTAATTTAGTTTGGACTTGAAGTATAATATGAGGTATTGGTATAATATTTTCATATCTAATATTTAGATAAGTATTTAGAAATAGTTTTATTCTAAATGTTTCCAAGTATATTTTGGGTAAGTATATTAAATTATTTTAAAGTATTTGAACTCGGCAGATTTTCAGTGGAAATGAAAAAATATTGAGAAATATATTCCGAGTAAGGAAAATGATTTGAAATTTGTTTTCAAAGGGTTGAAATGTGGAATGTAATTTGAAATTTGTTTTCAAAGTGATGAAGTGTTAAAAAATTTATATCTTGCGAAGATTTGAAAATAAATAATTTGCGAAAATTATTTACATCTGGGTGATTGTCGTGAATATTATTTGATAGTGATTGTTGTGAATATTGATTGATAGTTAAATAACCGACTATCAATATTGGCACTTAAAAGGCATTAGAATTTCGATGCGACCGGAAGTCGAATTCCAAATGGATATTCGAAACCCACATCGAACCTTTGTGATTGTGATGGATCTTTTGTTTAAGAAGATCAACGTGGAAATTGTTGTGATTTGTTTGAAATCTGAATGAACACTTATTTTTAAAAATAAGCGCTCATTATTTGGATTAGCCGGGAGAGGACATTGTGTCATAAAACCCATTCCGAATAATGATACAACGAAATGAGATTGTATTTGAAGATGGTGTTGAAGACTGGGTATTTTCGAAAACGAAAGGATTACCTATCGAATGTCTCTGCACCGGGTTGCTCCGGTATAGAGATTTTATCACCCTTTGTAATGGGGATTCCGGACGTGATTAGTGAATATCTGGATTTGCAAGGGCTTCTTTGAAGTGCCTTCGGTTCCGTTCGATCCCGGAACGGACTTGTATGGATGTGTGTCTGACGTTACACTTTGAGATGTAAAGTTGGTTTCTATCAAATACATTTCTGTTGGTGGCGGAGAATTTATTCTCTTAGCTTAACACCCTTCTCTGAGATGTACAAGCTCAGAGGTTATGTAGTTGATGGTTATTAGTGATACATTCCCAAATTGGTAACGTGGCATACGAAGTGCTGCTGATCATTTGTTGATCAAAGCATGAGTTTGTGAAAAGTTAGCTTTGTGGACGAGACTTCGTCAGACCTCGCACCCCGAAAATGGTCGAAACATGAAAGATGCGTGATGCAGCTCAGGCCAGAGATGAAAATACGCAACCCATAATTCTCCAAGGGATAAGTCGCACACGACTTA
Source organism: Allium cepa (assembly GCA_030765085.1). Lineage (NCBI taxonomy): Eukaryota > Viridiplantae > Streptophyta > Magnoliopsida > Asparagales > Amaryllidaceae > Allium > Allium cepa. Next base: position 614,328,951 of record CM060934.1, read on the forward strand.
AGAAAGATATAAGTCGCACACGACTTAAGAAAAAGGCTATAGGTCGTCCACGACCTAAGGGGTCACGTAAGGGGGAGCTGCGACTTAACAAAGCTCGGAGAAAAGAGCTACGACCTAACAGGTCAGATGGAAAAGAGTTACGACTTAATGGAAGCTTAAGTCGTTCGGGTTTGATGAGTCGCACACGATCTAACGGCATGGCTATAAGTCGTCCACGACTTAACAAAAAGCAGGAAGAAGTTCCAATGGTTGAAGGCCTTAAGTCGGAAGCGGGTTACGACTTAGCTGAGTCGTGGGAAGTTACCGTTCCTTCAAGCTGCCGATGAGTTACGACTCATGTTAAGTCGTTGAAGTCTTAAGTCGTCAATGTTTAAGTCGCGTGAAGATGTCCTGAAGCTGTTTCTTAAGTCGTTGCTGTTTTAGGTCATGGCTTGGTTAAGTCGTATCATTTTAAGTCGTCGTATGTTGAGTTGTTTGTAACAGTTAAGTCGTTGTTGTGATGTATTTTCTTAAGTCGTAACTCGTGTTGTAAATATGGTTGAGTCGCTTGATGTTGTGGCCTTGTAGTGTTGATGAGTCATATCTCGTAGGTCGTCTTGTATTGAGTCGCTGGATGATAGGTCGCGTACGACCTAACTTAAGTCGTGAGCCGTGTACGTTGAGTCGCTGCCGACATATGATGAGTCGTAAGTCGTGAACGACTTAAGGCACCGGTTGTGAAATGCTATAAATAGGGAGTGTGTTGTACATTTTGGGTGGTTGATTGTTGAATAAAACTTTGTTTTGATTGCTGTGTGCTTTCATCTAAATTGGTAGTTGAGTGTGATCTCCTATCTCCACTTTCGGTTATTCGAGTGCGCTCGAATCAACGATCGTTGAAGCCAATTCACGGTATCAAGTGCGCTTGATCAACGTTTGACGAATTGTAGATCTTCTTTCACGGTATCGTGCGCGATCAACGTGTCAGAGATAGCTAGAATTCGGTATCTTTGGATCAACGAATTTGGGCATTTCAGTATCATTCAATCCACCGATTGCTACTTTCATCGATCTATATCGTTTTGTTAATATCCGCTACGTCAGTTTGGTATCAGAGCTAGACTTAGCCAATCATAGCTAAGCCGAGTCTTGGAGCCAAGGAGTTTGAAGTTGGTGTTCATCGTGTTCATAGTTTGTTGCAACAAGAGGAGAACTTTCGATCCATTCCACTTTGGATCAAAGTGTGGAAGTTGTTTGAATTTGGCCGTGAGAGTTTGCGCGCCAAAGTTTGATATTGAAATTGTGCTTTGTTGAAGCCGAGCCGACCTAAGCCTTAGGACGTTGCCTATTGCCGAGTTGAGTTGAACCGAGCTAAGGAGTTTGTGTGAGCTAGTGTTAAGCCGTGCTTTGTTTTGTTGAAGTTTGATTTGTAGAAGATTTGTGAAGTTGAAGTGTTGTGAAGTTCAATCATGCCGCCAAGGAGAGCTAATCGTCATCAAAATGTTGAAGCATTGTATAGAAGAGAAGAGGCCGAGCAAATGGAACAACGTATTAATGAGAAATTTGATGAAGGTATTGGAAAGCTAGAGAAGTTGATGACTGATATGAATCAAACTCAAAGGAGGAGATCGCCAATCTCGAACCATGGAGGAAACCGAGTTTCGCCATCGGTTACGGAAGTGAGAAGGGTATCACCGCAATCTTTTAGAGACAGAAGAGAAATATCAATTTCATCAAGGAGAGATCACCATGACTATGGACATGAAGAGAGAAGAACTCCACGTGAGTTTGAAAATGAGCCATATAGAGATGAAGAGAGACATAGTAGAAGGGACATGCGTGATCGAAGGGATGAGAATGGTCGAGATCGATATAGACATACATTTGATTTTGATGAAGATGGTGATAGAGCTAGCATTCATTATCGAGATCGAGACCAAGTACGAAATGTATATTGGGATGTTGAGGATGATCGACGTTGGGAGTCGGGTATGAAGATGGAAATTCCAGAATTCAAGGGTGGAATGGTTGCAGAGGAATTCTTGGATTGGTTGTCTAATGTTGAAGAGATCTTTGATTTCAACGAAGTCCCGGATAATCGAAGAGTTAAGTTGGTTGATACTCGTTTGAGAGGTAGAGCTTTGGCATGGTGGCAGCAAACTAAACTTACGAGGGAGAGAATGGGGAAGTCGAAGATTGTTGCTTGGGATAAATGAAGAAGATGATGAGAGCTACATTCTTGCATTACAATTATCAATCACTTATGTATCAGAGGTTGCAGAACTTGAGGCAAGGAACGAAGACTGTTAATGATTATGCTGACGAATTTTATCAACTGATTGCTCGAAATGACATTATGGAGACAGAGGAACAGCTGACTGCTAGATTTGTTGGAGGGTTGAGGATGCAGATTCAAGATATGGTGAATATGTTTGATCCTAGATCTGTAGCAGAAGCACATCAGAAAGCGTTGGTTTGGGAGAAGCAGGGAAGGCGTGGAGGTGGTGTGTTTACTAATTCCAACAATCAAGTGAAGGGTGTTAGTGGAAGCTCTAATGTTCCTAAATCCATCAGTAAACCAGTTGTGAATGAAGTTGCGAAGACGAAGGTCAACAACAGTTTCAAGTGTTACAATTGCCAGGAAGTGGGTCACAAGAGTAATGAATGTCCGAAGCCGAAGAAACAAACTATGATTGCTGAAGTTGAAGGTGAGGATGTTAGGAAAGGTTATCCTAGTCCAGTTGAGGAGGATGAACAGGATGTTGCGTCAGGAGATGAAGGATGTAATCTAATGATGAGGAGGTCTTGTTTAATACCGAAGCAGGAAGAAGAAGCTAGTCGGTTGAGGAGTAACATCTTTCAGTCAACGTGCACTATTCTGGGGAAAGTTTGTAAATTTGTGATTGACGCTGGAAGTTGTGACAATATTATTTCTACCGAAGCTGTGAGAAAATTGAAGTTGAAAATAGAGAAACATCCGAATCCTTACAAGTTAGCGTGGCTAAGAAAAGGAGGAGAGGTGAATGTGGACAGGCGAGTTCTAGTTCCATTTTCTATTGGGAAGAAGTATAAAGACGAGGTTTGGTGTGATGTTGTGGAGATGGATGTTTGTCACTTACTTTTGGGAAGACCATGGCAGTATGATCGAGCAGTGCAACATGACGGTCAGACCAATAGCTACAGCTTTATGTTTGAAGGTGTTAAGATCATTTTGGTTCCAAAGAAGAGACAACAAGGAGAGAGCAAGTCAGAGGAAATTGAGGAGCTAAAGTCTTTGTTGACTTTGAAGGAATTCATCGAAGAAGTAAAGGAGAGTCCAGAGGTGTTTTTGTTGATTGGACGTGAAACGACTGAATCTGTTGAAATCCCAGAGGAAGTAAAGCCGGCATTGGAAGAATTCAGGGATGTGTTTCCTGAAGAGTTGCCAACGGAGTTGCCACTGTTGAGGGATATTCAACATCAAATTGATCTTGTGCCAGGGGCAGTAGTACCACACAGACCACATTACCGGATGAGTCCCAAGGAACATGAAGAACTGAGAAGACAGGTGGAGGAGTTGTTAGAACAGGGGCATGTTCAGGAGAGCTTGAGTCCTTGTGCAGTGCCAGCCTTATTGGAACCAAAGAAGGATGGTTCGTGGAGGATGTGTACGGATAGTCGGGCTCTAAACAAGATCACTGTGAGATACAGGTTTCCTATGCCGAGGTTTGATGATTTGATTGACCAGTTGAGTAGAGCTGTTGTGTTTTCAAAGATTGACTTGAAAAGTGGATACCATCAAATTCGTATTAGACCGGGTGATGAATGGAAGACTGCTTTCAAAACCAGGGAAGGTCTATACGAATGGTTGGTTATGCCGTTTGGTTTATCGAATGCACCGAGTACTTTTATGAGAGTGATGAACCAGATTTTCAGACCATACATTGGGAAGTTTGTGGTAGTTTACTTCGATGATATTTTGATCTACAGTGGGAGTATGGAAAAGCATGTCCAGCATTTGCGTGAAGTGCTGTTGATTCTACGGCAGGAGAAATTTTACGCTACAACGAAGAAGCGTGTGTTCATGACGCACAGTGTTTTGTTTCTGGGATATGTTCTATCGAAGGAAGGAATTCAAGTGGATGAAAGTAAAGTAGAAGCTGTCAGGAGTTGGCCACAACCCAAGACAATTACTGAAGTGAGGAGTTTTCATGGATTGGTATCTTTCTATCGAAGATTCATTCCACATTTTAGTAGTGTAATGGCACCTGTAACCGATTGCATGAAGGGAAAGAAGTTTGAGTGGTCAGAGGAAGCAGGGGTTGCTTTTGAGAAAATCAAGACACTATTGACGACAGCACCAATTCTAGTTTTACTGGATTTTCAGTTGTTGTTTGAATTACATACTGATGCATCGAAGGTTGGGGTTGGTGGAGTTTTGAGTCAGGAAGGAAGACCAGTTGCTTATTTTAGTGAGAATTTATCTGGAGCTAAGTTGAGATATAGCACTTATGATGTTGAGTTTTACGCAATTGTTCAAGCGGTGAAGCATTGGAGACATTATCTGTTTCAGAAGGAGTTTGTTCTTTATACGGATCATGAAGCTTTGAAGCATTTGCAAGGGCAGGATAAAATTTCAGCTAGGCACGCTTCATGGGTCGCGTATCTACAACAGTTTACTTTTGTTGTTAAACACAAATCAGGGGTGACGAATCGATTAGCTGATGCATTGAGCAGGAGGAATCATTTGTTGACAACAGTGAAGGTTGAAGTGACAGGATTTGAGCTATTGCCAGGGTTGATTAAAGAAGATCCTTACTTTAAGAAATTTGTTGAGAAAGTCAAGGAGGGGAGTGCTAATGAATTTGTGTTGATGGATGGTTTTCTGTTTAAAGGGAATCGGTTATGTATTCCAGAGAGCAGTTTGAGAATGAAGATTATCAAGGAGTAGCACGAGGAAGGACATGTAGGAAGGGATCGCACATTACAGTTGATTTCTCAATCTTACTTTTGGCCGACAATGAGGAAAGAGGTTGAAAGGTTTGTGCGTAGATGTCATGTTTGTCAGGTTTCGAAAGGGACAGCTACAAATGCGGGATTGTATATGCCATTACCTGTTCCTACAAAACCATGGGTAGACATTAGCATGGATTTCGTGCTGGGTTTGCCGAGAACTCAAAGGGGGAATGACTCGATATACGTTGTGGTTGATTGTTGAATAAAACTTTGTTTTGATTGCTGTGTGCTTTCATCTAAATTGGTAGTTGAGTGTGATCTCCTATCTCCACTTTCGGTTATTCGAGTGCGCTCGAATCAACGATCGTTGAAGCCAATTCACGGTATCAAGTGCGCTTGATCAACGTTTGAAGAATTGTAGATATTTAACCTATGTGGTTGCTGCAAATCTATTACTTTTTGTGGTGGTTGCTTTGTGGTTGAGGAACCTCGGATAAAGGTCGCAAATGACCGGGGGATGGCATACTCGTTTAGTAGTTACCTAATTACAGAGGTAACACGGCCTTGTGTTGGCAGAGAGCTGGTTAAGTTCTCGGGTCGTCCCTCCAGAGGCGTACCCATGTGGCAATAGGAAGTTCCTTAGCCTGACCATTTGTTGGAAATCCAAAGAAACAATACGCGCCCTGTACGGTTTTAGCTGTATAACCTGCCATGGAATGTGGTGGTAACCTGCTATTGAACCTGGTAGCTATAGTAGGCATACAATAAGGGTTGTTTGCTGGCTAAGATTAATATTATACTTTCGAAATGTTTTTTTGCACTATGCACTAATAATAATAACAAAGGATTTTGCGTATCAAGCATGTTTGACTATCATAAGGAGAAATCTCCTCCAATTCTGCATTTGTATTGTGTGTGTGGCGGGAGGCCTTATGTAGTTTCATTTTCCAAAAGCATGGCGGATTTCTTTTTATATTCTTTGTGAAGATAACTGTTTTTAAGATCTCATACTAGTCCCACGACTGACCTAGAGTTTATTGTTCTCTTTCTAAACTCTAGGTGCCTACAGTTTTTCCACATGGGTAGCCTAGAGTCAGGTTATCATTATTCTGGAGCGAAGTCGAAAAAGAGATGCTATGGAGATCAGAAGCAAGCTGGATGGCGAAGCGTATCATTATACTATGTAGTGTCCATTGCGTTTGGGTAATTGCGAGTCAAATATTTCTTGTACACAAGTTATTATAACTGCCAGTATTGTATTGTGTCGTTTTGAACTCTAATGATGTATGTATAAACTAATATAGTGCTTTTGTTTTAAAGATTATTCATTTATCTATTATATTTGTTCTGCTGCGAAATGTGAGATTCTGTTATTGTTCTATTTTCTTCTTCTATCTTCTTCTACTTTAAACCCTAATGGTTCGATTTTCCGGCATTCGACTGTGCGGCATTCGATACAGTGGACGTATTGATGTCGACTTTCGGGCGTTGAAAAAAATCGGTCGTTACATATTATGAGCAGTCGCTTTAGACATAGCAGCTCTCACATTATTAGAGTTTCCTCCAATCGACCCAACTACTATTATGGCTTGCATTATATTAATAATGAACCTTTACATTATCCCCATATCAACTGGTGTGGTGCTAGCATCCAATTAGCATTACCATTGGCAGTTCAGTTAGCATTTCTAGCATTAGGCCCACTCCTAAGTTAAGTCTTCTAGTTCTAGCATCTCGTAATATGCATACGAGTCCCTACGAGATACAGAAGAATGGTCTAAAGATAGTGGGAAGAGTATAGATGGGTATATGTATATATTTATGCATATCAAATAAGAAGTACGTTACTATAATGCTATCCCATTCCCCAATTTATGCTTTCTAATTCATTAGGTTATGTTTTTAAAAATCTTATTAAGTTTTAAGCAAACCTATGCTCTGATACTAAATTATAACATACCCTATATTGAAACTCTAAAATAGACACCTATGATGTTGTAAGCATCCTTAATATTGTTTTTCAGTAGTAGAAATGAGATCAATTATTGTATCATTAACATAAAAACCACGAGAATTTATAAGTTTTCAAAAACATTTTCATTTATTCAGATTTAAGTTCGTTACGTGCCAATTACATGACCCCATAATTACATCATTCAGATAAATATAATAAATACAAATATAATTCCAAGAGAGACATATGAAAATGCCTCTTTGAGTGTTCAGAGTCAAACTACTTAACGATTATAGTTTCTGTCATTACGTACAGTTAACAGCAAAAGCAGTTATATTGCATAACGGAAATAAACTTCTAATATTAGCTTGCCTCCTACACGTCTCCAAAGATTAATTCATATTAACCTAAAACGCCCCACTCTCAACCTAGTCAAATGGTCACCTAAGATTTTAGGTGGAAATCAATAATTTTGGGTCAAAGAAAAAGTCCGGTGTAAATAATATTAGTCCATCTTAAATAAAAAACAAATACATACAGAGAACACGCCATTGAGAAGAATGAGTTTCCGCTCCCTAGAATTTTTACAAACAATATGTAAATCATAACACATACCTTCAATGCAATGGTCAAAACACAATATAATCATAATCATAGATAATTAATCAGAATGAAAAGTCTGGTATTCAAGTGGTCTAAGAGTTACACATTATCATAAATACCCAACACATAAAATTTTCCATTCATAAGCATAGTTTTCCCAAGATCAATATGAATTTATTAGTTTTCACAATCCAACTAAATACCTATCGAATTAAGTTGTGCAAAATTTAAACTAGATAAACTAAGGGTCTTCTGTTACCATAAGAGTATACCAAGCTACTCCCGTGACAAAAGAAAATAATCAAAACGGTCTTTTGGTGTTTAGACAAAAATAACGATGAGTGTCACTGCTATGATTTCCACATATGCATAACATAAAATTTTAGCCTCAATATCATAAAACCCTATGGTTTAAATTCACGGACCCAACTAGCCGGGGCTTAATGACTAGAGTGAGGGGCGCTACCCTGACACCAGTCATCAACCTTAAATCTAGTTTTATAATCATCAATTGAGTCGATAATTTTGATCAGCCATGGACATCCTAACACAATTTGATTTTCTTAATCTCCTGGATGTAATTCTACTCATCCAAGATTTAGTCTAACCATATCCACTACTATAACAAGCCTAATTAGACATCAATTCCCACTCCAAGATCACAAATGTTATATGGTAACATAAAAGTGAGCATGTCCACAATTAACATATCCAATATCAATTGATTTTAAGGTACAAAATTAAACATATAAATTATCATCTGTCTTAACCATATGTTCACATGATATCCATTTCATACACAAATTTCTTATGCATAATTTTCGTTTCATAAAACCTTACTAAAATGGGTTAAAAACTTATATTTCCTTCCTTTAAAATCTTTGCCATTTATAAAAAAACCATATTTTGTTATAATGTAAAGCCCAATCCGGTTACTTTATTAAAAGCCATCCTGCGCATAAAATAGGCTACCATCTTTCTCAATTCATAGTGCTACCGCACCTATAAAACATGGGTTATCGCTCCTTTAAAATACATAGTTATCATATGTCTAAAATCTTATGTTATCGTATAGTTGAAACCATTATGCTATCGCATGTCAAAACCATAGTTATCATAAAAGTAAACCTTTAAAGCTATCGTAGGTTTAAAACATAGCTATCCAAAACGAAGAGTCCACAGCTATTGTGTACCTAAAAACTAATAGCTAATGTAGGTCAAAATAGAATAGCTATCGAAAATTTAAAGTTCAAAGCTATCATGTACATAATTATCATGAGTCAAAAATGCATAGGTATTATGAGTCTAAAATATGATACTATTGTACCTTTAACTTTTAAGCTACCGTGGGTCAAAAACATGCTATTGTAAACCAAAGCATAGTGTCGTCACATGTATAACAAGCATTCGTATGTCAAAATTTTAAAGCTACTGTTTCTTTAAATGACACTTTAATATATATTAACAACACCGATTTATTTCCTTTAAAGGTAATAACCTTTTATTAAACCATAGTCTTTGTCAAATTTCCATTGGTTGTTAAAATTTTTTTCAGAAAATTACTTTATGAAAATTCGAAGATAATATACATTTTCCTTCAAAATCACTAATTTATTCACAGTTATATAATTAGCTTAATAATTAATACTTCTTTTCACGAAATAATTCATAATAAATCAAAAACACCAGGGAAAAAGTCTCTAAAATTTCACAAAAATCAGAATTTGCATCATTTATCATGTATGAAAATTTTAAAGCAAAACAGTTATGTTTCATATTTTAAATAATTAAGACCCAAAATTAACCATTTACTCAACTTAGAAAATTCATAATAAATTAATATAATTTCAAAAATAAAATAAAATTAAAACGACATTTTAATAATGTTCCAATCATAAAACCTAAAATTTTTAATGTCTCATTGTGTCCAACCAATCATAGCACTTTAAATTTTGCAAAAAAGTTCCAACGGATTTTATTTAAAGATTTATTTGCAAAATAAATGTATATATGCCACGTGTTGATTTGTTGGGCACATTCGAACAAAAAAAATCAGTGTAGGTGATTTCATCCCCATGTTCATCGCTAGGGCAAATTGTGGAAGCATTAAGACCGTAACCATTAATGATGACGCCCCCATACGGTTCTCTCGAGCTAGCTTACTTTGGCCTAAGTCATTGGAACTATTGTAACTTGTTGATGATACATTCAATATCTTAATAGGCTCAGCACCATCCTCACCAAGGAGGTCGTCATCATCAAAGTTAAAACTAAAAAAAAAATCTGCAGAGAGAGGGAGAGAGACAGGCTTAAGGCCATAGTATTTTCTGTTGTGCAGTTTATCTTGAATCCAAAGAGGGATTGGAGAATTTGATGGTGTGGGATGAAGTGGTCGAACTGGTTAGCTGCTTGGCCAATGGTAGTCAATCTTGTGGCGCCTAGATTAGGTGATAGCTGGAGACCTTCATGAGGCAAGCGGCCCTACTTGGGTACCAACGGGTGGTATAAAGGAGCATTGGAGTTTGGTCTTGTGTTCCCATTGGGGAGGAGCTCGGCATGAGGCCAATACAGTGACAACGGCATCAATCTTTTGTAGGCCGAAAGGTGGCTGAAGGCCCTAAATACTTGCGTATGAGAAGGAAAAATTACTCTTATGTTGGCTGTCCACGGGGAGGTGGGTTCATATGTTGTTGGCCTTTCTGGAATTGATGCTGTCGGTTCTTATAAAATCAACTTGCGATGTAAAATGAATGAATTTATTGGGTGGTAGAGGAAACCCAGATGGGTGGTGGGCCAGTTGCTTGTTAACTAAATCCAGAGCATTGCGTCCGTGGATTGGGCTGAAGTGGGATGTATTTGATTATTATTATTATATAAAGAGGAAAGGCTTTTATCAGTTGATTAAAATTATCCTTGCTAACAAATATGGAAATGGAAGAGTGTTAGAAAGATATATCTCAACACAAGCTAAACTAGATCAATTAAGGTAAATGGTTGCATCATCCACTTTTATAGCCTTCTACTTGAGCACTCGAGTAAAGAAGAGCCACTTTATTATGAAGGTGAGCTCCCAAGATTGGAATAGACATCCACAAGGGATGCATGGAACAACCAAACGCCCGATTAAGATCTAAAATTACATGATTATCACATATGTAATGAATCAATAAAACATACCTCCAGACATCTCGTATATGAATCAGCAATGATTGTTGTCGAAAGCCATTTCAATGAATAAATGAAATGGTTTCTCTCTCTCTTCCTATATCTTTCCTTATGTGTTTTTTCTATATCCTTTGTGATGGGCAAAGGTTAATATTTATAGGTAGAGAGAAGACCAAATTTTCAGATTTGTAGACTTGGTCTTGATCGTCCATCAAGATCAAGATGAGAGAAATTAGCGCTCTAGATTATAACCGTTTTATTGATTAACAAATTAATATGAAAATCCTTTAGATTCTATTGACCACAAAATGAGGAAGAAAACGTTTGAGGAAGGAAACAGTCAAATTTCCTTACAAAATAAGGAAGGAAAATCCATTAATCTTTTCGTATTAATTTCCTTACAAACGGTCAAATTTTCTTACAGACTCCCACTTGGTCAATAGTAAAATCCATTAATGTTTTCGTATTAAGGTCCTAAGGCGCGCATGATATGCTAAACTTTTCTTTAGTCAGTTATCATAAGTGTCTTGGCTAATCTAGTGGTCAATGGAAGTCATGACGTGTACATGTTATTTCGCAACATGCTTACTTCCATGAACTATGATATTGACAACTTTCATAACTAGACCGTAGATGAACATAACTTAATGGTCACATAATGTCTTGAAGCAAAAGACTGTTTCTGTTATCATTTATCTAAATATAAATGTGTACACATTATAAAACAGAAATAAAAGATGTCCAAATTATTAAGAGCTCAATAATTGTTATGTCTAGCCAAGTACAAAATAAGAGGCAAAATAAGAAGATAATTAGGAACTATCTGCAAGACCCATGCTATCAGTATGTCTCTGGAAGGTCTTTGGAGGTAGTCCTTTCGTGAATATGTCTGCCACTTGTAAGTCTGTACTTATCGATTCAACAACAATTTTCTTTAGTTTAACATCTTGCTTCAGTAGTAGGTATTTCAGGTCCATATGTTTGGAACCTTTGATTATTCTATCATGCTTGGAGAAAAAGGTTGCAGCTTCATTGTCGCAGTAGACAGTTAGGGGCTTAAAGATAAAACTTAAAGTGTCAAATTGTGAGACAAAATTACACAGCAATGTTCCCTGAATTGAAGCCTCATAACATGCTACGTATTCAGCCATCATGGTGGATACGAAAAGAATCTTAGATTTCCAGCTTCTCCGTGATATTGCACCTCCACATAAGAGGTACACATAGCCAAGAGTGCAGATCCTAGTGTCAGGACATCTAGCAAGGTCTGAATCAGAATAACCAGTTACCTGTAGGTAACTTGATTTTCTATAGGTTAGCATGTAATTCCTTGTTCTCTTTAGGTACCTCAGTACTTCTTTGCAGCTTTCCAATGAGCGATTCCTGGGTTACTTTGAAATCTACCCAGCATACAACTGCATGACTGATATCAGATCTTGTACAGACCCATGAATAAATCAAACTCCCTACAAGAGATGCATTATGATATTTGGTCATTTTTTCTCGTTCCATAGGAGTCTTTGGGCACTGCTCAAGAACAAGTTTGTCTCCTTTCTACAGTGGGACAGGACTAGAGGAACAATTCGTCATGCCAAATCTCTCAACAATTTTGTCATTATATGCTTTTTGAGACAATCCTAAAATTCCTTGTGAGCTATCACGGAATATTTCTATTCCTATCACATAGGAAGCCTCATCCATATCTTTCATTTCAAAGTTCGTTGAGAGATAATCCTTAGTTTCATGTAATAAACCAAGGTCGCTGCTAGCTAATAATATGTCATCAACATACATAATCAAAAATATGAACCTGCTCCCACTGAACTTGAGGTATGTACAAGGGGCAACTATGTTTTCTGTGAAATCGAAAGCGGTAATGATTTCATGAAACTTTAGATACCATTGTCTAGAATCTTGTTTCAGTCCATATATTGATTTCTTCATTTTGCAGACCATGTCTTCTTGTCCTTCAATTATGAAGTCTTTAGGTTGACGCATGTAGACTTCTTCTTCCAAGTCTCCATTTAGAAAGGTTGTTTTCACATCCATTTGATGTAACTCGAGATCATAATGAGCTACTAATGTCATGATAATTCTAAGAGAATCTTTTCTGGAAACAGGAGCAAAAGTTTCATTATAGTCAATGCCTTCTTTCTGATTAAAACCTTTGAAAACAAGTCTGGCTTTATATTGTTCAATTTTACCATTGCAGTCACGTTTGGTCTTGAAGACCCACTTACAACCAACTCCTTTATGTCCTTGCGGCAATTGAATGATTTCCCAAACTTGATTATTTTCCATAGATTTCAGTTCATCTTTCATGGCATCAATCCATTTAATAGAATTAACATCCTTAATGGCTTGTGAATAAGAAATTGGGTCCGTATTTCCTTCAGATTCTATTAGATAAAGCATATAATCATCAGGAATAGCTGATCTTCTTTGTCTTTGAGATCTTCTTAATGCTAGTTCCTGTGGTACTTCATCAACTTTATGATTGGTGATAATTTCATTATGGAGTTGTTGATCATTTATTGTGTTTTCCTCATTATGAACAGGTTCAACGATGGGATGATTCCCAATATCTTTCGAAATAGAGGGTAAGATAATGAGTACCCTTATTTCATGAATGACCACTTCTTGTTGTTTTGTACTCCCACTGATTTCACCATTCTCATATAATTTGGCATTGCCGGTCAATTCTTATACTGGTTAGGACAATAAAATCTATATCCTTTAGATTTTTTTGGGTAACCTATAAAGTAACCACTGACTGGCTTAAAATCCAATTTCTTTTCATTTGAATTGTACAGCCTAGCTTCAGCTGGGCAACCCCAAATTTGGAGATGTCTTAAACTAGGTTTCCATCCTTTCCAAAGTTCAAAATGAGTCTTTGGAACGGCCTTACTTGGAACTCTATTTAAGATGTAGACAACTGTTCGTAATGCATCCATCCATAATGATATAGGTAAATTTGCATGACTCATCATGGATCTAACCATTTCCATGTATGTACGATTTCGCCTTTCAGCTACACCATTCTGCCATGGAGATCCAAGCGTTGTGTATTGTGCAACAATTCCAAGTTTTTGAAGAAGTCTAACAAAAGGTCCAGGATGTTGTCCCGTTTCATCATACCTTCCGTAGAATTCACCACCCCTATCTGACCTAATGATTTTCACTTTTCTTTCTAATTGCCTTTCGACTTCAGTAATGAACACTTGTACAACATCCACTGACTGAGATTTTTCATGCAACAGATAAAGACAGCAATAATGTGAAAAAACATCGATAAAAGTGATGAAGTATTTTTCTCCTCCAAAATTTGGAACATCAAAAGGTCCACAAATAACTGTATGTATTATTTCAAGAAGTTGTGTGCTTCTTATGGCTACTTTCTTTGTGTTTTTTTATTGTTCTTCCTTTAATACAATCAACACATGCTGTAATTTTAGCGAAGTCTAGGTCCGGTAGGACACCATCTTCCACTAACCTCTTGATTCTTTCACTGGATATATGACCCAGTTTTTTATGCCACAAGAAGTAAGAATCATTCTTGGATGACTTTCCTTTAGTTTCTTTTCCATACAGGGTGAGTTGGATTTCAACATTTTGTTTAAGATGAAGTTTATAAAGTTCATCAATTAATATTCCAGAACCAATAAGACTAGAATTTATATATAAACTAAAATTTCCATTTCCAACTTCAAAAGAATATCCGAATTTATCAAGTACACTTACAGAAATCAAATTACGGAAAATAGACGGAACATACAGAGTTTGGCATAAACCTAACTGATAACCGCTATCTAAAATAAGATGAAAAGTTCCAATAGCTTCAACTGAAGCTTTATCTTTATTCCCCATGAAAATGAAATTCTCACTTGGGTTTGCGGTTTGGATCGTAATAAATCCCTGCATAGAATTCGAAACACGAACGTTAGCAGTAGTATCAATCCACCAAGTAGAAGAAGGTACATTTGTAAGATTTGATTCGAAATGACTTACGAAACCCATTGGTTTACCTTTCTTTTCGAACCATGCTTTGCGCTTAATACAATCTGCCTAGAAGTGTCCAGGTTTCTTGCAGAATTTGTAGACATCATCCTTCTTTTTCTTCTTGGATGGTTGAGTGGCGTCATCAGATTTGGGTGGTGCTCTTTTGTGCTGTGAGTTGTTCTTTTTTACCAGCTTGTTTTCCAACCCCTTGAGTGAAATAAGGAATTTTAATGCCTTGCGAGCCTTGCCTAGACTCCGCTTGAACCAGTTTGTTAGTCAATTCATTTAGACTCCACTTTTCCATAATAGTGCTGTAATGAATTTTGAATGGTTCATATTGAGGAGGTAAGCTAGTGAGAATGAATTGGACGGGAAAAGCATCATCCATAACCAATCCCAAGGTCTTAAGTTTGGCAGCAAGGTTAATCATTTCAATGACATGAGCGCTCATTGAGCGAGAGCCATCAAACTTCATGGTTACAAGATCTGCCATAAGTTTCTCAGCAAGGGATTTGTCTGCAGTCTTGAACCGATTTTCAATGAATTGCAAATATTCTTTTGCGTTTTCAGTTTTGGGTAGGGAGGTTTTGATGTTGGTATCAATCACCATTCGCATAAACATCATGCTGAGCCTATTAAATCGTTCCCAATCATCATGAAGTTTGTTTTCCTCAGGCGTACTTGTGTCAGTAAGTGGGGCTGACTTTTCCTTAAGGAGAGCCATGTCCAGTTCAAGTACGTCCAAAGAAAACTCAACTTGCTCTTTCCATTCTGAGTAGTTGGTTCCATTGAGTCTGAAGATAGACATAACGTACGAATTAAGGTTTGAGGGCATTGCAACTGCAGATATAAAAGAAATGTAGGCTTCTTTATTAGAATAAAACACATGTCATAATAAGAGGTTAGGTTTAGCGCCTCCTGTGGGTAGACAGTAGAACCATACTCATGGAAGGATGATAAGCATTAATGTTTCATGCGTTACTGTGCAAGCAGCAGCCGCCTGTGGACGGGACTGCATGCATCAGACCAGAGGAAACAAGGAAATTAAGCGCGGAAGCGAAAACTAAAACAAGAGAGAAAAGAGAGAAACTGGATCGAACCAGGTGGTCACCTCCTTTTTTTTTTGCATAAACATTTGCCATTCTTTCAAGTAATCCAAGTAAATTTCATACATGAATTTAACATATAAACAATTATTTTGCAAATCATATATAAAAAATTATCTTGCAAGTTCCATATCATGAATTTAATGTCAAACTAGGAAACAATTGTTTTCAATATGTATACTTTCTGAAAAGTATTCGCATACAATAAGTTGTTTCATATTATACAGTAGGTCAAATATTAAAGTAGAAAAATTTAACTTTTGCGGAAATATAAACTTTCCAGATCCAGATTTAAGCATACAGTAAATAGAACAATATTGATAATCATGATTACTATAGCAACTTAAATAATATGAATTTTAAACTTGAATCATATTAACACTAATAATCATTATCATCATCATAGTAAAATTACAAACATCACATCATAGATCTATGCTAGTTTCGTTTTATATATTGATGGATAATCATGAATTCTAAAACCATGCTCTGATACCACATGTAATCTATATCTTGCGAATAACATAAATCCTAAGATCTAGAATTACATGATTATCGCATATGCAATGAATCAATCAAACATACCTCCAGACATCTCGTATATGAATCAGCAATGGTTGTTGTCGAAAGCTGTTTCAATGGATAAAGGAAATGGTTTCTCTCTCTTCCTATATCTTTCCTTATGTGTTTTTTCTATATCCTTTGTGATGGGCAAAGGTTAATATTTATAGGTAGAGAGAGGACCAAATTTCCAGAATTGTAGACTTAGTCTTGATCGTCCATCAAGATCAAGATGAGAGAAATTAACGCTCTAGATTATAATCGTTTCATTGATTAGCATATGAATATGAAAACCCTTTAGATTCTATTGACCATAAAATGAGGAAGGAAACGTTTGAGGAAGGAAACGGTCAAATTTCCTTACAAAATAAGGAAGGAATATCCATTAATGTTTTCGTATTAATTTTCTTACAAAACGATCAAATTTCCTTACATTAGCCAAATCCGAAGATAGTCTTCCTCATTAAAAAGTTGAATCAAAATATGGAATCATCTATAGTACCAATTTTTCCTTAGGCAGGGTGGGAGAATTCATCGAAAACTTTATGAATAATAGCCAATAATCGTTGCTTAGTTACTAATTTACAAAAAAAAGCAATCAAAGTAACAAGAGAATTCTATATCTCCTTAGTGGAAAGAAAACAGTGGGCTCTTCTTTATAAAATGCTTTTGGTTTACGAGATTGGGCAAAGGTCGACAAGCCACTGGGAAAGCTCTTCGAAGCAGCTCTAGAAAAGTCGGGTTTGGGACCATGTGGACGGTCGTTGACCATTCGTGCATACAATCCGACAATGATAGACGGTTGACTTTATAGATGAGCAACGGGGTGACCATATTTGGGAATAGTTGTAGCTATTTCTGAAAGAGTTAGGTGTATGCTTTGGAGGAAATTATGTAATTTGTTTCATATATCTAACTTTGTAGTCAATCTTGTTCGTAATAAATATGTTTGTTTTCCATTATATACTTTATTATATTGTGCTATAATTAATAAGTAATTAATTCAAAATATAATAATAAGAAAATCATTAAATAAAATGTTATTTGATTATAGTTGTAAATACTGGCAATCGTGGGTATTTAATCACAAAATAAAATAATATTCTATTTTACATATTTCTGGTCAAGATGTTTCAAGAAAGGATATCGATATATCAGTTAGGCCAGAGTACGTAACGCTCTTCAAATGTTGGGCAGTGTATTACTCATGCCAGTTGAGGGCACCAAGAAGTTACATACTCGTAGTTTCTAGGTAACCATGGAACGATCAGTCTTAGAGTTTTACGTCGGTTAACAACAACTAAGACAAACAAAAAATCTAAGGTTGATGATGTTACATACTTTCCTCGACTTGAGAATACTGTGAAACTTCAATATGAATACTCCACTTTGATTATAGTAAAATCATGGTATGTTGATGCATCAAGCAATACAGTTGGGTCAGAGTTAAAGCATTAGAAGTAAAGTATTATTCAATAGAAAATTCATCTCCTCGGTTGTATGAGGTTGGTATCATGGTCAATTATAGTCAACTCAAAGTCAAAATCTCTAGCTATAGTTTGAAAGTTGATAATAAATGTTATCACTGAACCAAATACTTTGTTTATGGATAGGTCAAGATGAGTGTGGATAATATTGGAGTTTTGACAAATACTTGAATCTATACATCCTAGTGTGATATAGTGTTGGCGAAGAGAATGTGTACAAATTGTTTTCATTATTGATATCGCTTAAGATAACATAAAATTTGTTTTTTACCAAAAATATATGTAAACGATGAATTCGGCCAAACTGTCACACCACAAGCTAACGTGCGTATGAACTTTAATATTTGAACTCTTCAATACTAATCGTTAACTGAACTCACATCTCTAAGTTACACAACCGCATTTGGGAATTCTTTGAGTAAGCATAGGATTTAATCAGTTCACAAAGTGTTATAAATTAATTAATATTAATGAAATATTAATTATTAATTTATTTGATGCTTTGGGCATTGTTAGTAATCATTTGGTATGTATATATAAAATTTATGTGTACATGTATTGATATATGATGTCAGTATATATTTAAATGAGTTTTAAATACAGTTAATTACTTAACGAGCTTTGGGAAATAATGATCCATGTGAGGCAAATATGTGGTCAGCCATACTAAGGAGAGAGGAAGGGATTCAGATGAGATTTAATCGAGAACTAATTGGGGAATAAAAAGGGAAAGTTTTAAAGGGAGAATGAGAAAACCTTTTATTCTCTCCTCAAAATAATATATTCTCATTCACTCTAAAGAGAGAATGGAAAAACTTTTTATTCCCTCCTTAAGACAAAATTCTTTCATTCATTCTAACTTTAATTCTCTTTTTCCTACCTATTGATTCATCCATGCCCGCCACCGTTTTTAAACCCTAGACTGGACTTTTTCTAAAAAAAACATCCAATCATTACAACAAAAAGAGTCATCATTTGCCAAAAAAAGGCTACAATAGACAACTATAGTGATTCAAAAAACGATGGATATCGACACGTTATAAAAACAATGGCTTATTTATAACACATAAAAACACGCTATAAAATAATCTTCATTCTTAGCCTTTTTTTCACCATTATGTTAATTACACTATAACAGCAAAATATGTATTATTTTTATTGACCATAGCGCACTATAGCTGTTATAAAATACCTCGGTATTAACCTGTTACAAAAAATAATAGGCTATTTATAGCAACATATAGTCTCTATAATATTGGAATTTTATAGACTTTTTCTCAACTATTTTCATTTTACCATAGCGGTTGAATATATTTCATTTTAATTATATATAGTGCATGTTTACCGCTATAAATAACTTTTGAAGCGGTATTGTAAATGTTATTTATCGACATGTTATATTATATACTGGCTAATTCTAAATCGATTTGTAGTGCTAACACTACTAGAAAGGCTTAAGAAAGCGACAGAGTCTAGCGACGGCTAAAAAAAGCGGCCGTCGCTATCCGTCGCTTATCGCGTTTGTACAGACCTGCTAGCCGAGACAAACATTTTCATTTCCAGCCTCCCCAAATTTTCTTAGCTCCGTCGTCCCCCGCAACCAGCCGCCGCCATCCGCCACCAGAAGCCGTCGCAACCTTCCGTCGCTAATTTCAACCTCTCCAAACTTGCCGGTATCTCCTATTTTCCATTATCTTTGTTTAATTTAGGTTTAAATTAAATTAGTTTATGATTTAGAGATTTGTAATCGGATGATTTAGGGGTTTGGAATTGATGAATATATGTTATTAGTTTATGATATATAGTTTATTATTTGAATTGGGTATATAATGGTAAACCTAATTTAGAAAATTAGTTGATTATGTATTTGAAAATGGTGATTATTGCGTATTAGGTGATGATAATTAGTGTTGATTTTCTTGTATTAATTAGTGAATTTATTGTTTACTATGTTGTTAAAAATCATGGCTAATTTAAAATCCAAAAAATAGCCTATGATTATTGAATAATATGTTTGTTGATAAGTTTACGGGAATGTTTGTTATACTGTTGTAAGTGCCAACTACTTATTTAGTTCACAAAATCGATAATTAAAATGTATGTAGTTAAAAAAAAGTTAAAATACATTTTATAATTTTAGATTTAATTAATAAATATTTAAATAGTTAAATGAATTATAAAATAGTTTTTGTAGTTGTTAAAATGGTAACTCATAGTTCCCATTTGTGAGATAAGGCATATTTTTCGAGTTACTGATAGTTCCCATAGATTTTGTTTCATAATTAAACGAATTCTATTTGCCTACATTACTAAAAAAAATTAAGATCATTATTTCACTATAGACCATTAATACTTCAATATTCATATTTTTTAATTTGTGCTTTATTTATGTGAACCCCTTAGAGAAACATGAGCATTTTCATTAAAGTATGGAAATAACATTTCTTGGTTTGACTGTCATCGGTGTTTTTAACATATCAATCATAAATTTAGAACGGATAAAAAGAACTTTAAAGCTAACAGAGTAGAGAGTATGCTACCACCTAAGGTTTGGACAAGTGAAGAGGTATATGAAATTGTAAAAGACTAACCAAAAATACATGAAACTGTGGTACAGGTTGAAGTTCCAGGTAAATCAGACATTCATAACTAGTGCAAGCAAAGTATATTCTGGGAGTTACCGTACTGGAAAAATCTCCTACATCGACATAGCATTGACATCATGCACAACGGAAAAAACGTGTTTGACAACGTGTTTAATACAATTTTGAATGTGAAGGGGAAAAACAAGGACGATGCGAATTCAAGACGTGATATATTACACTTCTGTAAGCGGCCCGAACTTCAATTATACGACGATAATAAGAAACCCAAAGCATGCTATGAGCTAGACAATAAGCAAGTAAAACTCGTTCTAAAGTGGGTGGAAGGACTTAGATGTCCTGATGGGATTTCTTCTAACCTCCGTAGATGCGTTGACTCTAAAAATAGCAAATTGAGTGGGATGAAAAGTCAAGATTGCCGCATTATGATGGAGTATTTTTTTCCCGTGATTTTCAAAGAACTGCTGCCTGCAAAAATATGGAGTGTTATAACAGAATTAGGTATGTTTTATAAACAGCTTTGTTCTACGACATTAAAGGTATATCGTATACATAAACTTGAAGCAGAAATCCCTGTACTTCTATGCAAACCGAAGAAAATATTTCCGCCTGTTTTTTTTAATGTAATGGAGCATTTACTTGTTCATCTTCTATTTGAAGCACTCCTTCATGGTCCTGTGCAATATAGATGGATGTATCCATTTGAGAGGTAATTTAATTAATCTTGGTTTTTGTATCACCATATAAATTTAATTAATTTTGTTATAGGTACCTGAATCATTTGAAGAAAAAAATTAGACAAAAAGCACGAGTAGAAGGTTCTATTTGCAAATCGTAACTTGAAGAAGAAGCTTCATTTTTTTTCTCACATTACTTTAGTAACGATGTGAACTTATCATTCGTAGGTGTTACCGGTAATGAAGAAACTATTGAGCAGGATTCTTCTCAAACAATGTTATTTATTTTTAAACAACATGGAAGACCTGTTGGAAAATGTGTGGAAATATGGTTAGATGATAGAGATTACCATGTGGCACACACATATGTTCTTCTAAATTATGCTGAAGTTGCACCATTTGTTAGGTAATTATGAATTCATATATAATTCAATTATACATGTGTATATTAATTAAAAGGAATATAATACATATTTGCAGCATATACGAATCACAACATCCATCTGGAGATCTCAGTAAATAATTTGCTGGATGGTTTTAAAACTACGTTCATGATACAGAAAACTGTTTTGTTGACGAAGGATTACGACATAATGTCAAGGCTTATCCAATATTCTTCGTCAATGGATTTAAATTCAACACCAAAGATGACGGGGCTGAAAAATTAACATATAACAATGGTGTATTTGTCAAAGGAAGTGATGATCCAAAGGAGCATATAAAAGATTTTTACGGCGTCTTAACACAAGTTTTAGAGTTGACATATTATATACAAACAGCAGAGAAAGTTTTTTATTCAAATGCAACTGGTTTAGCAATGGTCCTGGCTCTGTAATTAACGTGCACAAAGATTATAAGCTAATTGAAATAAGGCATACGTCGCATTACTATAAGTATGATCCTTTTGTATTAGCTAAGCAAGCTTTACAAGTTTATTTTGCTCCATATCCATCCTTAAAAAAAGATAAAGCAGACTGATGGGCAGTTTTTAAAAAGAAGGCAAGATATATATTTGATGGAAATAATATTCCAGATGAAGCAGCGTATCAAGCGGATCTCGAGCCAAATACTGAAATAGTGATAACCGATGACATTGTTGCAGGGGCGTTGACCGATGAATCGAATGTTTAATAGATGCATTTGTAAGTGCCGAAGAAAATGATATAGAGTACGAGACCGAGTCTGAATCAGAATATGACGAAGACTGATCATATATGACATCGCTTGTTGTATAATCGTGAGCTATTTATTAACAATAATGAATATATTCTGTAATATTCTGAGCTATGTAATAATAATGATGACTATATATGATCTGTATCATTCTGAGTTATGCATTATTCTTTTCATGTACGCTTTTTTCGATGATTATGTGCAGAGTATGCTTATGTGATCATTATCACTTGATTAATAATTATGTGATGATTATGCGATGATTAATGATTTTGTGATATTGATTGATGATTATGTGATGCTTATGTTATCAGTACTCTTTTCCAAGCAGTGTATGATATTATATTTATGTTTGTGGCAGATATGTCTGATAGACAACGTAATCGACGTAGTACATCTCCGTCACCTTCACTTGGAGCAAGTCCAAGTAGTTCTGAGCCAGATCTCCGTCGAGTTGCGAAGATAGTTCCGAAAAGTGCTGGGTATGTATCAAACTTATCTGAATTATATTACATGAAATATATTTAATATATACATCAACATTTCTACAGAGGGTTCGAGGTGGAGCCGTCCGAGTTCATTTTACAAGTATCGAAGGAAGCATACAAGAGTAGGATGTCCGTGTGTTGGCCTCAGTGGGATAACATCCCAGCACACATAAAAAGGCAATATGGGCTAATCTTATGGTAAGTATAACTTTGTAATATATAACTATGCCTTATATGAAACCAAAACATTATGACATCATGCCTTGTGATATCAGTTTTACGTATTCTTTTCTGATGATTGTTTTTTAATTATATAATCTCTTTTACATAACATGTATGATATATGCAGGCAGCTGTACGTGTGGATCAGAAGGATATGGATGTTTTTCTAAATCATTGGAATAAAAAGATGCGGAAAAATTACAGAGAGACTCTGTCAAGGGCTAAGAGTTCAGGGAAAAAGCCAAGTTGGATGGGGGATGATATTTGGGCTGGATTCCAACAATATTGGGAATCTGAAGCATTCAAAGTAAGTTATATTGTCACTATATTTTTACATTTAAATGCGTTGAATTATTTTACTTAATAGTGTGTATAAATTAATAGGAATTATCGACAAGAAACAAGGCTAATAGGAACAAAAACCCCGCTTTACATCGTGGTGGCTCAAAATCCTTCCAACAACATAGGAGGGAATTGGTAAATAAATTAACCAATATTTATGTTATTGATGTATATATTTACTAGTGTCTCTTTACCATATATTCTATTCTTGTATATAATCTATTCTTGTATATACTCATGCAAATTATCAATATAATCTATTCTTGTATATATTCAGTGGGCAAAGTATGATAGGAAGCCTACAGCGGCTGAGGTTTTCAGAGTCACACATGCAGTGGAGCATACAGATGAGGATGAGAATGTTTCATATGATTGGTCGGACGACAAGGCTGCTTCTGTAATGGTAAATATGTTTATTTCTGTAATGAAAATATTTCATATTCATTTATTTCACAGTAAATAAGTAAATTGTATAGCAGTTATGTCAAATATCTGTTCGTAATTGTAGGAGAGATATAATGTAGAGCATGCACGAGCGATACAAGCAAGTGGACGGGAGTCGCTTACCATTGATGAGTCTAATCGGATATGGGATTCAATCATTGAACCGGCAAGTCGAAACAGGCGTTATAGTTTCGACAATATGGTATGTACTCAACGTTTACACAGTAGAAACCTGTATTTCATGAACTTCTTATTCACTTGAGTTTATTACCAATAACTTGAGTTTTCTTATTGTTATTGTATGCCATGAACTTCTTATTCACTTGAACTATTCCACAGGCTCTTAATTTCCAAAGGGCATATAGGAGATCCATAGATGAGGAAGAGATTGCTCGGTGCAAACACAATTGGATGAGCTCAATGATTGGCAGAAGAGTCAGTTGGAGGCGCAGATAGATGAGCATATTGCTGCATTCTATCAGGAGCATGGGTCAATGCCTGGGGAAAGAGGTGCAGATGATGATGATGATGCTTAGCTGGTTTGTTTTTATGGGTACGCTTTATATATATATGTATATATATATATATATAGACACACACACATATTATGATGAGTTTGACATTTGGTACTTTAGATGTTGTGATTGACACTTAGCGTTTTGGTGGATTTGGTATTTTGGTTGTTGTGATTGATACTTTGGCACTTGATATGTACTGGTCATTTAATTTAGTTATGTGGTTTGGTTTGGTGGATTTTCATATTTGGTTATGTTGATTTTCTTATATGATTTTGTGAATATATGTTAGAATATGCAATATTTGATGATTTGATTGTGTTGATATTGATTATATGGTATGATGGAATGGTATTATATGTGTGGAATGATGAAATTATATTATTTGGATTGATTGAGATTGAGGGTTGAAGGTGCTGCAAAGAGGCAGCAAATATATTTCAGGTTTGCAACGGCTAGCGACGGCTCTTTGGTCAATTATAGCGACGGCTCGCAACGGCAATATTGCAACACTTTGCAACGGTTTGCATCAACAATCCGGAAAACTAACAATCCCAACGGTTGCTTTCACGTGGACACTTAGCCATTGTAAAAAGAACAACGGAGCCGTCGCTAAGGCCGTCGCTTTCTTTAGTTGCAACGAGATATTTTGTGACGGCTAGCAACGGCCGCCAACGGCTATTAGCCGTCGCTAAACAGTGCTTCTTTTGTAGTGTAATAAACCGCTATAAAATATATAAATACAACAACGTTTTTTTTATCTTCTATCCTTCGACGATAAGCACCTGCATTATATTTTATTTTTACCGCTTATCTTATTTAACTATAACGTTTTTTAAACACTATGGTTTCTTTTATGTGTTTTTGCATCCTACTATATATTATGGTATATTAATAGCAAATCAAAAGTGAATCTTTCTGAATAGAAAACCATATGAAAACATACGAATCAAAAATATAATAAATAGAAAATGTAATGCTTTATATCAAAATACCAAATATCCACATACTTCATATTAAACATGATTATTGAATGAAGATATGGAGCCGCAGCATATATCACAAAGGATCTAAAAGTATTTGTATTGGGTCATGTTATATTGGGCCTTCATGTAGCCCATTTATCTTTTATAAATACAAAACTGTAACCTGTACATTTTATTCATTCAGTTACCCAAACAATTTTGTAAGATCAGAAAGTTATCAAATACATTTTCTGCATTTCAAATACTATCAATAAAATCAAGATTCAAATTCTTTCTTGGTATCAGAGCTTCTTACATTGCCTAACAGCAAACAGAAGATCATCAAAAGTCATCGAAGAAGAAAAAAACAGAAAACAAAAGGAATGCCATGCCAGTAATCTCTCAGAGAAGATCTCATCATAGAGATTAGGCTGCACTCAAAAATCATCAGAAAATCAGTATTTTCACCTTTTTTTTTCATCATCTGATTCTTTAAGTCATCAAAGAATCAAATATTCTCATCACTTAACTGTGTATGTTTTGATCTAACCTGGTTGTGTCAAACCATCTTCCTCTCAGTTGAAATCGACTGCTTTTAATATTCAGTTGAAATCATTCAAGTGCCTTGCCAAGAAACCATTCGTCAGAATCATTCTCATCATTCAATTGATTTCTAGCTGCACCTTTTCTTGATTAATCTTTTGTCTCAATTTCAGTAAATTTTCTTGATTTCACAAAGTTCTTGCACATGGCAGAAGGGAACATTGATAACTTGGCATCTTCTGAAACAAGAACAGCCAACACAACATCTCAAACTGCAACTACCCAAGATCTCATCAAAGCTATCATAAAACCATAAAGTCAACTAGTCAGTGTTCAACTAGATGAAAACAACTACTTGCTTTGGAAATTTCAGATAGAAACTGCAGTGAGAGGCTATGGCCTTGAAGATCATATTCTTGGAACACTGATTACACCATCGAAATACACTGCAGATAAAGATGGAAAACTGGTGAGCAATCAAGATTATGTTCAACACCAAAGGCAAGATAGTCTAATCAGTGCATGGTTATTGTCTTCCATAAGTGCAAACATTCTACCACAGTTAATTGGGTGCAAGAGTGCACACGAAATATGGTCAACAGTGGAGCAAATTTTCAACACACAATCTGCTGCAAAGATTATGTACTACAAAAGACAACTGCAAAACATAAGGAAAGAAAACATCCCAATGAGAGATTACCTGTCCAAGATCAAGATACTCTGTGATCAACTTGCATCAGTGGGTCACAAAATTTCAGACACTGAGCAATTTTTATGTATTCTAGGTGGTCTAAGTAAAGAGTATGAAGTAGTGGTAGCAGTCATTTCTTCAAAAGAAACAACACCCAATACACAGTATGTTCACTCTACATTACTAGCACATGAAGGGAGAATAGAACAAAGAAGATCAACAATTTCAGATATTTCTGTTAACTTCACCAGTAACTACAGATTCAAGAATCAAGAAAGAAGTAACAACAGTAAGAATCAGTTTAACTCTCAAAGAGGTGGTCAATCTTCCAGATCCAGAGGAAGAAATGGAAGATACAACAACAGCAATAATAGACTAAGATGCCAAATTTGTGAAAAGTTTGGTCATGCAGCCAACAAATGCTATTTCAGATTTGATGCCAACTACATTCCATCTCAACAAAACAACAATAGTTCAAGAAATCATAATCTTAGTGCAAACATGGTGAATACTCATTCAGATCCAAAAGATCAAGCAGATGTTAAAAGCACAGAGACTGCAAAAATTGATGATATTCAAGATGAAAGTTGGTATCCAGATTCTGGAGCTACCAATCATGTAACAAATAATCTCAACAATCTGAATTTGGGAAGCAGGGAGTACAGAGGTAAATAATTAATTCATATGGGTAATGGTGAATCAGTGAAAATCACACACACTGGAAATGCAAGTTTCAATGGCAAAAAAGAACTCTTTTTAAAAAATTTACTAGGAGTTCCACCTATTAGGAAAAACTTACTAAGTGTTTCACAGTTTGCCCAAGATAACAATGTGCATTTTGAATTTTATCCAAAATACTGTTTAATTAGAGATATCTAACTAAGGAAATAATTTTACAGGGTAAGGAATTTAAGGGATTGTAAAAATTTGATGTTGCAGAATCAGGAAACTCTGAATTCCATGGAAAATGGTGAAATGTTACTGAAATTGAATATGAGAACAACTGTAAAGACTTTGATATTTGGCATTCCAAACTTGGGCATCCAAGTGTAAGCATTGTAAAGAAGGTGCTTAGTAATGATAATATTACTGTAAAAGATAGTGCAATGCCTTATGTATGTACATATAGTGGACAAAAGCCATAAACTTGCATTTCCAGTCTCAAAAACAAATTACATGAAACCCTTAGAATTAGTTGCTTGTGATTTGTGGGGCCCATCTCCTGTTAATACAGATTATGCATACAAATACTATATATCATTTGTTGATGCATACTCTAGATATTCATGGATTTATTTCTTGAAAACAAAATCTGAAACTTATGATGCAGTATTGCAGTTCATAACTCAAGCTGAAAGGCAAACAAATTGCCAATTAAAAGTCTTGCAGACAGATGGTGGAACGGAGTTCCAACCAATTAAGGAATACCTTCAAAAGAAAGGTATAATACATAGAACAACTTGTCCATATACATCTGAACAAAATGGACTGGTTGAAAGAAAACACAGACATATTGTTGAAACTGGGCTTACTTTGTTAGCTCAAGCATCTCTACCCTTAAAATTTTGGCCAGATGCCTTTGCTACTACTGTGTTTCTAATAAGTAGATTACCCACTAAGGTTTTACGGTTTAAAAGTCCATTGGAAATTCTATATAAAATTAAGCCAGAATATCATAGTATGAAAGTATTTGGATGTTTATGCTTCCCCTATCTAAGACCATATAATGCACATAAGCTAAGTTTTAGGTCATCACCTTGTACCTTCTTAGGCTATGCTGCCAATAAGAAGGGATACAAATGTTTGGATAGCAATGGAAAAGTTTTTATCTCTAGACATGTGGTGTTTAATGAGAAAATATTTCCTTTTAGTCAATCAAATATAAAAACATTGCAGAAAGTGTATAATTCAAAATTTTCCATCCCACCAATACCTGAGCAACTTGATGTCATAACTCAAGTTGAAGAAAGAAGATTGCGGGGCAATATAGATCCAGAACCCTCTGTCAAATCCACTTCACAACACACAGTGCTCATGCCTGATCCAGGTCATGAAGGAGATGATCAGAATGGAAGCACAGGTCAGACATCACATATGTGCCCTACTGATCAGCCAGACTACAGTCAACCATTAGATGATTTGCAATCATCTAATGATCACCAAGTAACCACTGTTGGAGCTTCACATCAATCATCCGCTCAAACCAGACATCATATGATAACAAGAGCCAAGAGTGGTATATTCAAGCCAAAAATATTCAGTGCTACTATGAATACTGAAGAACCAGATACCTATCACCAAGCCATACAGAATGAAAACTGGAAGGTGGCCATGGAAGAGGAATACAATGCATTGATAAAAAATAAAACCTGGGAATTAACTCCATTGCCAAGCAATAAAAATGTTATAGGCTGCAAATGGACATATAGAATAAAGAGAAATGCTGATGGTTCTGTTTCTAAATATAAGGCAAGGCTAGTAGCTAAAGGGTATTCACAACGAAGTGGCTTTGATTTTACTGAAACTTTTTCACCAGTTGTGAAACCCTCAACTATTAGAATTGTTCTTACCATTGCGTTGCATAGAAACTGGAACATCAAGCAATTAGATGTAAATAATGCCTTTCTGAATGGTATTTTACAGGAAGAAGTCTATATGGAGCAGCCTCCAGGTTTTGAGCAAAAGAAGGCAGACAAACTTGTATGCAAATTGAACAAAGCAATTTACGGACTCAAAGAAGCACCAAGAGTATGGTTTGAGAAACTGAAGTCAACACTAATCAGACTTGGCTACAGTTCAACAAAATCAGACAACTCTCTATTTACAAAATCTAATAATAATGTAATTATGTATGTACTAATATACGTTGATGACTTTATTATTATAGGCAGTAGTGAATCAGAAATGAACAAACTCACAGAGCTTTTAAATAAAGAATTCTCAATCAAAGACTTGGAAAATCTGAATTACATTTTTGGGATTGAAGTTAAAAGACTGTCTCATACAGAAATATTTTTGAGTCAAAGAAAATATATTTCTGAAATCTTACATAGAGCAAAAATGGATCAAGCAAATGCAATATCAACACCTATTGCAAGTAATTCACATCTGTCCAAGTACAAAGGAGAACCCATATCAAATGACAAGCAATACAGAAGCATCATAGGAGCTCTACAATATGTAACAATAACCAGGCCAGAAATTTCATTCAGTGTCAATAAAGTAAGTCAATATATGCAAAATCCAGTGGATGAACATTGGAAAGCAGTTAAAAGAATACTAAGGTATCTAAAAGGAACTATAAATCATGGATCAAAGCTGCAATCAAGCAAAACTATCAATATAAAGGGGTATGCAGACGCAGACTGGGCAACAAACATGGATGACCGAAGATCTACTTCTGGTTACTGCATATTTCTAGGCAATAACCCAGTTTCATGGTGCTCAAAAAAACAGCCCACTGTATCGCGGTCAAGCACTGAAGCCGAGTACAGAAGCGTTGCTAACGCAACTGTCGAAGTATTGTGGATAACTTCTCTACTCAATGAACTCCATATCAAGATGACTGACAAACCAACAATCTGGTGTGACAATCTAAGCACCGTTATGCTCTCGGCAAATCCATTGCTACATGCTCGAACTAAGCATATAGAACTAGATCTGTACTTCGTCAGAGAACAGGTAACAGGGGGAAAGATTAATATTAATCACTTACCATCAACTCACCAAATCGCTGATGTCATGACAAAGCCCCTATCAAAACAGAATTTTGTTCGCTTCAAGCAAGATCTAAAAGTAACCGAGCTCAACAATAATATCCGAAACGACATAGCATCATCTATTCCAAGCAAAGAGAAATTCTAGGTGGCAATCAACTGAAATTCCCCTTAGATGGAATAACATAGCTCAATTCCACCACAATCAGGGGTCCATGGCTTAATTCTCACCTTCTTCAGCTTCCGCAACAGAAAGGAGAGTTTTTTTTCATCACCAAAGGGTGGCAAGTGTCAGATCTACACACTTTTCCAATCAAAGCCCTCTTCTTTCTTTGTGCGGCTAAAGAAAATTGCAAACCCTAACCTGAAGTTAGGTTTGAGGGGAGGTATTAAATGAAGATATGGAGCCGCAGCATATATCACAAAGGAGCTAAAAGTATTTGTATTGGGTCATGTTTTATTGGGCCTTCATGTAGCCCATTTATCTTTTATAAATACAAAACTGTAACCTGTACATTTTATTCATTCAGTTACTTAAACAATTTTGTAAGATCAGAAAGTTATCAAATACATTTTCTGCATTTCAAATACTATCAATAAAATCAAGATTCAAATTCTTTCTATGATCAAATATACACACATAATATCTATTATATATGTTTTCAGCACATACAAAAAAGTACCAGCAAATGTTTTAAGTACACCTTAAAAAGTTGTTCATGGTTAGCCGAAAACAAGTACATACATACACCAAAAAACAGTCCATCTTTATCCCCAAAGAGCGGTCCATCTTTACACCAAAAGCAGTCCATCTTTCGCATCTACAACAAACTAGACAAAGATAAGAAACCGATCAGAGCTACATAATTAAATAGAAAGTTATGTACTCCTTTTGTTTTTGCAGTTAGCATATTACTTGTTTTCTACTATTTATTAGCATTACTGTAAGCATATACAAATAAAAATACAAGATCGGGACGATTAAATAAAAGCATGGAACTGTTATAACAAGGAACAATAAATAAAATTATCATGATAAATTTAATAGTTACTGGTCGGTCCCTGTATAATTTACACAACATGTTTATTAATTATACTAAAACGTGCATAAGCAAAAAAACAGTGGATAAAATTTTCACTTCACTATATATTATGATTCTAATCTTATTTTCTTAATAACTTGCCGTATATTCATCTTTACTTTTTATCATGCAAGGTATAAACTAAATTTGGCTAAAATATCATAAATCATATCTACGTGATTTACCCCCATAACTACATAAATTTAGTTAGAAGTTTATTTAGCATAACGAATATAGTGTTTGGCTTAAATGTTTGTAACTGGAGCCATTGTTTTATGTTTCAATATCACTTATGATTAATCAAAATTTTGATACTGGGAATAACATTTGCCAAGAAGCTACGAATCAATGCATGTTCCCTTTAGAAATTGATATATACTCCATAATCATAGAAAATACCTAGTTTCCTTTCAACAAAGTTCACTACATGCCGAAGAAGTGCTAAATTCGGCAATACGAGAAAAAGATTACTCATAAAACAACATATATATTATCCTCAATGAACTCTGCACATTTGAAACTTCTAAATCTCATTCAGTTTCGAAAAATCCAAAAATTTTGTTTCAGCTTTAGATTTATTTACTTTTCATAACTTTTTTCTGTAACTGCATTACTAAATACAAGAAATGCGTATTTAAAATCAAAAAAATATCACATTCATTCAAAATAGATCAACCCTTAGGTAAATAAAGCCTAATCATTTTAGGGTGCTGCCAAATTCTTTAAAATATTGCCGAATAAGTTAATATGGTGAAACTTATCTTGTTATTTTAACTGAGATTCAAATAGCATACGAATAAAAGGAAGAGTATTTTAAGGACTTACAAAAAATCATTCCATTACGACATGCACAACAGGCCAAGCTATAATAGAATAGAGGGGGCATCTTCCTTGTATTGTAATCAGATGTTTATCTCCATAGCTCTTTAGTTGGCTCTTTTACGGCCTCTATCCAAACTTTAACTGCATTCTTTCACAGCGGTTTAGAATTGACTTTTGCATTTGGATTAGTTGACTCCATGCATCCTAAAGCAATTACTTTTCCCTTTCCCGATAAATCCTTCAACTGACATCTATTGATTGTTCTTGAATTTGTAGTCTGCAAGTTGAAAAAAGAGAAAAACGATGAAGTTACTAATCCTTAAAAATAAAGTACTATAATCTATAAAAATCAGGTACCACAAATGTTTGCACTATAGTCATGGACGTATTAGAAGATGTTGTAGCATTAGCCTTCTCAACAACTACTTAGGATTCAAACTACGCTACCTTCTTACCGACAACGTCCTTAATTCGAATCGTACTAAAGGTTGACCTCCACAAAAAAGCGTCATGATTTAGTGGATTATCTATCCAAACAATCATGGTTGATGGTCCTAGAGGAACACCATTAACAATTTCCTCTGAGACGCTCGGGTGTAATTGCCCTAAAGCCACTAATTATTTGCTCTCTCATGAATCAAAAATCTTGCATTTGCATTCTAGGTTGCCAGTTCTACATAGAAGCAAGAATATTTATTCGGTAAAAGCTTTACATATTAAAACAATACGTTCGTTGTGATGAAAAATGCTTACACATCCTCTTCTTGAAATCGAGAACTACGCAGAAGTTGAAGCTGAAGCAAACAATGTCAAGAAAGGTTGGCAGTGATGTAGAAGTTGCAGCGGTAATACTTGAACCATTTTATGCATGCTGGCGAATTTGAACTTGGTTGCAATTAAATTTATGTAAGTGAAAAGTTGAACCAAGCAACACTGAACTCGAATGATGAAAACTAGAGACATTCAGCTGTGGAATGATACATCAAGTTGAGTTGCAGTAAACAACACAATAGCTGCAACAAACAATTTTATTCAAGGGATTAATCGAAAGAACGAATTGAGTTGTAGCGAAAACATGGAAGATGTTTTACAGTTGTTTACAAGCTTTGTAATGAACCACGGTACAACCGAACAAATAGAGCATGGTTGGGATATGAACAAGATTGAAATGTAATGGCTGAAGTAGAAAGGTGTGTACATGATAGGACTGAGACTAGACCCATCAAAATATGATCCAACCCATTAACGCAACCCATTAACCCTACTTGTAAATGGATTAAGTCAACCCATTTATGAATTTTATTAAATGGGCCATGAGTTGGATTGACCCATTATAAAAGGGTTATAAATGGGTAATCCATTTATTAACTTAAAATTTAAAATATATAAATTTGAAAATAACAATTTCGAAAATAACAATTTTGAAAACAACAATTTTGAAAATTCGAATTTTTACTCGGACATTTCATCTTGTGAACGTACACTATAGTTTTCCATGGTGACTGACCGTCGTGCTTAGAAAATAACAGGCTACATCCCCATATTTGAACATTGCCTAGGCATAAGCCGCTATTTTTTTTCCAGACTGCAAGCTTTTTCATAATAACTCAGAATCAGGCGAAACTTCGACCGATGAACTCCCACATAAATTACGGAAAATATAGAACACTCGGTACATCATCTTCTGAACGCACAGCGTAGTTCTCCATGGTGATTAATAGTTGTACCTAGAAATAACATGCTACATCTCCATATTTGAACTTTGCCTAGGTAGAAGCCGCTATTTTTTTGCTCGAACTGCACTAAATTTTTCGTACAACTCGGAAGCTTGCGAGACTTTGATCAATGAACTCCCACCTAAATTACCGACAATATGGAACACTTGGATACTTCAACTTGTGAATGCACACTATAATTCTTCATAGTGACTAACGGTTATACATAAAAAACAACAGGCTACATCCCGATATTTGAATATCGCCTAGGAATAAGCCGCTATATTTTTGTTCAGACTGCAATAACTTCTTCATACTAACTCGGAATCAGGTGAGACTTTGATTGATGAACTCACACCTAAATTATGGACAATACGGAACACTCAAATATTTCATCTAGTGAATGCACACAATAGTTCTCCATGGTGACTAATAGTTGTACTTACTAAATAACAAGCTATATCTCGATATTTGAACTTCGCCTAGGTAGAAGCCGCTACTTTTTTGTCCGGACTGTAATAACTCTTCATACTAACTCAAAATCAGCCGATACTTTGACTAATGAACTCTCATCTAAGTTACGGATAAAATGGAACACTCGAATACTTCATCTTCTGAACGCATGCTGTAATTCTCCATCGTGACCAACAGTTGCACTTAGCAAATAGCAGACTACGTCCTCATACTTGAATTTTGACGAAAGTTAGAATTAAATGTTTAAATTTTAAATTTTGAAATTTTGATTTTTTATATAATTCAAAATGTAAAAATTATAATTAGAATATTTTATATCTGTTTGTTTTTTATTAGCCAAATCAAATTTAATTCTTTAAATGGGTTCTATCGTTTCTCCTACTGTTTCAACCAAAATGAGTTCAATGTGTCGGGTTGGTTTTACCTGTGAAATTATGGTTGGGTTCAATTTACCCATTTAATAAACGGGTCTAAAGGGTTGGGCCATTTCGGGTTAATTTTCAACCCAACCCAAACCATTTGACACCCCTAATTGGGACAAGTTGGGTTGCAGTTTTGTACAGGCTAAAAGTAAAAATCCAGAACAATATTCCCTAGAAGCAATATCATCAATTTACATGCATATATTGTCAATTTTTCACTAGAATAAATTAAGGACAAAATATACATACTAAATTTAGAAAAATAATACCATATACCATGATGATACCTCAATAAACTAGAGTTGAATCCTAAAATCCCAACCCTACAACTATTCAAAATTCTATTTTCCATTTCATTTCGTTTACGAATATATTTCAAATTTCGATTCTATTTGGAAATTAAAAAAAATTCGTTTTATTATGTTTACGAATTCCATCATTTTTTCTTATATAATGCAAAAAATACCAAATATATAACAATTTTAATAGCAAAAAATGTTTTTTGTATCATATGAATATATCTTATAGTTTATTCTTACAAACAATTAAAGTCTTATACAAATTAAAAACAAATTACATGTTATTAATCCAATCCAAACTCAATCAAAGCCCAGTCCAAATAAACAACAAAAAAAGAAGAACCTAACAAGCAACATAACAACCGAAATACACCTCCTCCTCTTTGTTTTCTAGTTGTACCCAAAAATCAAAATTCACACATAAATATTATATATAAAAAGAAACTGATGCCATTATGATGGCTATCACGAGCCCCTTTAGCCACTAGAGGCCATGAAGACATTGATGATTTAAGTGAAAAATTGCTATATTCAAATTCATTGCTTCTATTTGAAAATGGGTAAAAAAAAAGTACTTTCTTTGCTTCAATTCTTCTTTTTGCTTCACGGTTCTCTTTAGTCTTACTCAAAAATCAATTTTATTTGCGTTTTTTTTACTTTTCGATCTAGCACCAGGTTTTTCCAAAGATTATATTCTAGTCAACGTCAGAACCTGACTAAAATGGTCGAAATTACGACATATTGAACAGATTCTTAAAACTTGGCACAAACAATCGAAATTTTGATTGTATTACCTATTTAGTCAAGGATATTATGTTGTATAACACCTCCTCGTATTTACCAAATTAAGTAGTTCTTATTTCTTGGCATACTTATTTCATTATTTTAATTATGAATGCAATAATTGGTAGTTACCAACGAAACTTTAAGATTACAAGCGTGTGGCATAATATCATTTATTAATGCATTGAAAGAAATCTTAATAAAATCACGTGGAAAAATGTTATCATGTGCAGAAACAACTCAAATAAAGAATAAAATGTACTGAAGATCTATGTAGAAACATGGAGTAAAGTTTTTGCTTAAAATACAAGCAGAGAAGCATGGCATAATCAAGTGTACGTTATGATATCGATTAAAAAAATGGATAGAATTTACTACGTTATAAAGCGATCTTTTATCATCATGTTGACCTCTAATTCTAATTCTAATTAGTGGATATGCTATTGTTGTTTTTATTGTTCCTTTTTAGCACTTGATATGCATGTTTTACAATGTCATTAGTGAAGTATCATGATATTTTATAGTGATATCCCATAAAATTTACTTTTAGTAATTAAGATAATTTATTCAATAATCAATCTGTTTAATAAGCAAACCTCACAATGAAATAAGACTGAAAATCTACTCAAATATGCCCTCACACTCTTCTCTAACATAACTAACATTCTCCACAGATCCAATATCCATGTTGGTTTCTTCTTAATCTTTCCTAACAAACCTAACTTCTATAACAGATCGTCTGTCTCTACTTCATGATAACCTCTTGGTGATGCTTTCATCACAACATACCAATTAGAGCGATCATTCTTTCTTGAATAAAAAACTTGTTTCGCTTGAGTCGCAAGGATATATGGATTTTTACAAATGAAGCTTGTTTTTATTGTAAATTGACAAGAATGAATCCGTCTTCAACATTCACTTCGTTTCCTATATTTTTCCTGTGAAAAATACGGGAATATAAAAAACATGATGTTTGAACAAGATTATGTCAGTTACTATCCAATAATAAGTGACCACATCAACTATTTGAGAAATATCTTTTTCACTTGCTCTACACATGGTAGTTGAATCATAATTCACTCTGCAATTTTGATTTTCCCTTTCAACTTCTTTTATGTGAGAACATTGTCCATTAATTATGTATACTTTATAGGACAATGCATTATTACTCGGGCCAGAAGCAATCCATTTAAATGTTTCATCATTCATTGAGTGTATAGGTATCTGTAAAAAAAATCATTGTACATAAATTTTGAAGAAAAAAAAATCTTTTTTCATCAACCTAAGGATAAATTAAAAATAAAAAACCTTCTTTTAATCTAATCCGAGAAATTATTTGTATGTTTTTTGCCAAAGCAATGTTATATTTTTTTCCAAAAGCTTATCAAAATTTTGTAACTCCTCCAACTGCATACTAGTATTTAAATAATTTTACTAAATTCTATTGAATGTTAAAAGTTCATTAGAGAAGGATAAACAAAATATAATATGTACTTACTTTGAATATGGTTCTACCACAAGCATATTCATTAGCACGACCAAATGAGTAATATCTTTTTCATTAGATGACAATGTAATTGCCTTTAGTTTTAAAATTGGACATCCTTTAAGTATCACATTGTTTTCATAATTTTCACTTCAGACTTCTTTCTCCTCCATTTGTGCTTTCCTATTTTAGAAATTCACTAAAAATATCATTGAATCTCCTACAAGATAATATTCTACAACGCACCCTTCAAGTTGAGCATAATTCCTTATTTAATCTTTAATTGTTTTCATATATCTTCCAAATGAGCACATCCAACAAAAATAAACTGGACCACACAATTGCACTTCTCTTCTAAGATGAATTTTCAAATGTACCATCATATTAAAAAAGAAGGGTGGAAAATATCTTTCGAGCTCACACAAAATTCCAATAATCTCATCATCAATTTGACGCAATGTCTCTCTTTCAAGAACACATTGATATATTTTATTGAAAAACGAACTTAAACGAATTATTATCGTTCTGACTTTCTTTGGCCGTAATCCTCTAAGTGAAACCGATAACAATTATTGCATTAGCACATGATAATCATGAGACTTCAAACCACTAACTTTGTACTATTCTAATGATATAAAACTTTTGGAATCTAAGCAATAACTACCAGGACATTTAAAATCATATCCTTTTGCAAAATATATTTTTTCGGACAAAGACAATGTATACGGAGCTGGTGGTAGATGTTCTATTCCCACGAGGTTGTGTACAAAGACTTTGCCAAATCCCCAATCCTCCAAATCCTTTCTGGAATTAATTCTATCTTTCGAATTATAATCGTGCAACGTCATGCCTGGTAGGCTTTCAACAACACTTTTCTCACCATGCATTACATCTAAATTACATCGCAAGGAAATTTATACACCACTTTAATATGATAACTTTTTTATTGTTAAGTCAATGAGAGAAAATAATTTTTAATACTAACCTCCCAAATTGGCAAATCAAAGAAGATTTTGATCTTTTTTTCCACCTTAATAGCTCATTTTCCCGCCATCTTCATCTTTTCTATTGTGGTTACTCTTTCTCTTTTTACTTTTTATCTTCTTACTCAACTCCATCTTTAACTTCTTCTTATTATTCCTTCTTTTTGTTTCTTCATTCTTATCTTTTCCAAAAACATTTGGAAAACCTTTCAAAACAACATAAATGTTTCTTCCTATTAGAATTCTAGGTTTATTACCTTTCACTGCAGTGTTATCAAACCAAGCTTTTTGTTTCCTCCATGATTGTGAAGGATCTAGGAATCTTCTATGTCCCATATAAGCATTTTTCCGAATGTGATATAACCACCGACGATGAGTATTGACACCGCATAATGGGCAAGCTTTTTCGTTTTTTACACCACATCTTGTTAGATTTCCATAGGCTGGAAAGTCATATATTGTCCATAATAAAATTGCTCTTAAATTAAAAATTGATCTACTAAATGCATCATATAATCAGTTCCATTATTCCATAAATAATTCAAGTTTTCTACCAATGGCGCCAAATATGCATCAATATCATTTTTCGGTTGCTTTGGACCAGGAATTATTAATGTTAACATAATGTTTTCTTCCTTCATACATAACATAGACAAGAGCTTATATGTTACAAGCATTAATAGCCAACAATTATATTCGAAGCTCGTTAAGGCAAATGGATTGACACCATCTATAACAAGACCAAGTCTGAGATTGTGTGGATCGGATGAAAATGATTTCCACCCCTCATCCACTGCATTCCATGTTTCAGAATTTAAAGGGTGATGCATTTTTAAACTACTTTTATTGTTGAAATGCCATCTTAGTTCTTCTGCCATCTTTTTAGATTTGTACATTCTCCAAAGTTTTGGAATGTTCGAAAAGTATCTCAATAGAACACCTTGTATAATCTCCCTAGTATCCTCATTTATCTTCCATCTCCAAGAGTTAAATTTTGAACAACTATCTAAATCCTGAAACTCTTTTTTGAAAAGGGAATAATCATTCTTACAAGCATGAACATTTTCGATCCCTATGTCGAATGGTTTGAGGAATTCTTTTACATCATACAAAGTCTTAGGAAGTACATTATTCTTCAGCAGCAACAACTATAGCATGTTCAAAAGCTTATCAAAACCATTATCGGATACTCCAATATAACATTTAAGATTATACAAGTAGTAATGGCTGATAACTTAGTTTGATCTACTCAATCAGGATATAAGGGGGTTTCTACATCTTCTAAATTCTTAATTAAATCATCCTTCTTTTTTCACACATCCTCATTTTCTTTATCATCAGAAAATTATGATTCAAAAAATCTTCATTTTCATAATGAATGGCATCAAGTAGGACAAATTATTGTCCAACTTCATTTCTATGTCCACATTTAATTGTTCGCCGTGATTATACCATATTTTGCTGCTTTTTTACTTATGATCCATCACCATTATAATCAAACGTTTGACGATAATATCATCATGATGTCGACTAAAATTTTGACAATCTAAACAAGGGCATAAAATCTTATATACATTTCTTAAATTTATCTTTGCAATGTCCATGAAACACCTAGACTCTTGCTCGTACTCCTTAGAAGTTCTCTAATGAAAAAACAACATAATTATTGATTTTTAATATCAAATATTTTATTTCTTGAAATTAAACATGGTTGAAAATATTGAATTATCTATTTACCAGTGTAAATGGACCCAATCTTTTTCCATCGCCGCATAATATGTTAGTAGGTTTCTAGAATTTGAAGTATATGTATTAGGGATTAACATAATTAACAAAAAACAATGTAAAATGCACAATTTTGTACCTAAAGATATAGATAAGAAATGATAATTTGGACATATTGATTTGTTGTCCTTACAAACAACATATTTGGATTATTTATTATTTGCATGCGTTACGGGGTAGGGTAAAAGGACATATCCACCAATGGAGTTCCCATTCATCCAAATTTTCCATTTTTATTTGAACATACTACTAAAGATCTTTCCCAGGTACATATTAATATATAATTCACACAAGTTTATATGAACGTCCAAACTTTTCTGTACAATTTGTAATCATGTTTAAGATAACATATTTTACATGTTAGTATATAATATCTTTCACGTTATTAAGCTTAAAATAAGATATTTTATTACTTGCAAAATAAATATAATAATACATATTTTATTTTTCTTTTATAAAACAGTTATGATTGCTTATATCATTTTAAAAACTAAATACTTCAAGGCATGCACAAAACTAAAATATTACGAGGATTCAATTAATCCATCACCTTGGAAATTTTAACATTTCAAAATAAGCATATAAAATAGTCATCGTGTATTTTAAATTTTATATTAAAACATTTGTCTTATACATTTTACTAACCAAACAAATCCCATGCATGTATGAAAATAATTGCGTTTTAAAATTTGTTTACATAAATAATTCATTCATAATTTAAAGTAAATATTTTACTTTATTTGAGTAACATATAGAATCCTAAACCAGTATTTTCTAAATTTATATTTTAAACCTTTAAATTAATATATATACCTTATTTATCCATTCTCAAACTTCAATTGGAAACACAAGATTAAAATTTCTTATATCTTTTATCAAGTTATAATCCACTTACATCACAGTCTATATTATGTTAGGGAAAAAAGATCCCTAAAGATCGCCTTAGAAACAAAAAACCCAACCTTGCGGAAAAACACATAACACCGAATTGACGGCGTGGAAAAACAAACAACAGATAGTCACCAGCTAAAAGCAATCACAGATTAAGTAATAAAAGAAAATAACACATGAGATTTATAGTGGTTCCACTACCTAAGATTTATATTTTATTACTTTCTAAGATAAGAAAATTTTACAAGATTGATAATGGAAAAGAAGAATAAGAAATTCAACTGAGAGAGATAATTCTACTCATGCTAATCTTTGCCTTTATATATAGATTATTACTTGGGATTGAAGAAATTGATTTGTGGTCATAAATCAATGTCTCGTTAATTCTCATATTCATACAGGAAACGTTTTTACATTTGATTTTTCAATTTCCCTCAATTTACATGCACCCGATAAGATTTCTGCTTTAATTAGCTAATAGGGAATTAATTGATTACCTCAATCTCCCATGATAATTCTTCTTCTTACGTAGGTAATTTATTACTCTCTAATGCTATCAAAGAGGCAATATATTCTTGAGTAATTATCTCAAATATCTTTCAAATCTTCTGCAATTGAAATATCGTGTCACTAAATCTTACAGACTCCACCCTGATACTATGTTTCCCCAGAGGCCTATCAACTCCACCTACATCTTCTTACTCCTAGTAGCTCTCGGACAAGACACTACAAATACTTTCTTAATGAGCTTCAGTATAGCCATCACCCATTGCACTTTGTCAACGAACTCCAGCAAGGCCACCATCCACCAACAAAGTGTTGAAAGTACCCTATCCAAATAGGACCTATCAATCTCCACAATGAAAAAAAAACGTCTCCATCTACCAACTCACTCTCCCCTATGCCACCCTATGACACATAGCACTTCATTAAGTGAATCTAGTTCGAGCAATGCTCGAACCTTCCAACGGGTAATGACTTGAAAAATATATCCACTGCATTCTTCTTTGTGTGAACCTTTTGAAGACGCACAAGCTTTTCTTCACCCATAGAAACAAGAAAGGACTCTCTCACATCAATATGCTTCGTCCTTGAGCTAAAATCCAGGTTTTCAGCTAAGTGAGTTGCACTTTGGCTATCACAATTTACTTCTATACCTTCATACACGAATCCTAAGTCACACAACAAACGCTTCAAGTAAAGCTCCTCCTTAGCCACTTCAACCGCAGCTATAAGCTCTGCCTCTATAGTAGACAAAGCCACAATCATCTGCAACCTTACTCTCCAACTAATAGCTGTCCCACCAATGGTGAACACATAACCTAAGGTTGACTTCCCTTAATATCTATCACTGGTATAGTCAGAATCACAAAATCCAACCAAGCTGAAATCTCTATATCTACGCTAAAGAAAAGCCCATGGTCTGGAGTCCCTCTAAGATATCTGAAAATATACTTCACAGCCTTCCAATGAGTCTTTCCTGGATTTGACATGAATCTACTCACCAATCCAAATGCCTGTGCAATGCCAGGCCTAGTGCAAACCATGACATACATCGGACTGCCAACTACCTCGCAAAGAGAACCTTCTCCATATAAGCCTGTCCTTCGTCGAGATTGGAGAGCCTCCATTAGAAAGCTTTATGTGCAAAGGCATGGGTGTGCTAATTACCTTTTCTCCTTCCATGCTAAACTGAGAAAGCAATTTCAGAATATATTCCTTTTGAGTGAGCCTCAAAAGTCCAAGCTTCCTATCCTTTTGGATTTCCATATCCAAAAAAATTCTTGTTTCTCCAAGGTCTTTCATCTCAAATTCCGCCTTAAGCTTCAACTTCAAACTATCAATTTCAGCTTTATCCTTAGAAGCAATCAACGTTTCATCCATATACAAGAGTAAATACATCTAATAACCATTCTTAAAATTCTTGAAGTACACACAAGT
Organism: Allium cepa; assembly: GCA_030765085.1. Lineage (NCBI taxonomy): Eukaryota > Viridiplantae > Streptophyta > Magnoliopsida > Asparagales > Amaryllidaceae > Allium > Allium cepa. The sequence goes on from CM060934.1 coordinate 614,371,802, forward strand.
GTCTTTGATGCTACGGTCAAAAACAAGTGAAAGCATAAAAGAACAAACCTCTTGTACCACTGTCTAGGCGACTGCTTAAGTTCTAACAATGACTTCTTTAGCTTGCAAACCCAATTCGCTTTTCCATCTACGACATATCCGTGTAGCTGCTTCATGTAAATGGTCTAACCCAAGTCCTCATGCAAGAAATCAGTCTTCATATCAAGTTGCTCCAACTCCAAGTCATGAGCAGCAACTATAGCAAGCAAAATATGGATGGAGGCGTGTCTTACCACAGGAAAAAATCCCCATCATACTCCAATCCCTTTCTTAGTAAAAACCCTTTAGCAACAAGTCTAGCCTTGTATCTTCCATCATCCTTCACCACGAACACCCACTTGCAACTTATGGCTTGGATTCCTTGAGGAGGAGGTACTAAATCTCAAGTCTTGTTCTTCTTTAATGACTAGCTCCTCTTCCATAGCGCACATCCACTTCGAACTGTCACATGACTTTAAAGTTTCATCAAGATCAAGCGGCTCCTCATGAACAACATGTAGGGCATAATCAAACTAATCACTAAGACTAAGATTTCGTACTGCCAATCACCATACCTCACAGGTGGCCTAATAGTCCTACGATTGGCCCGAGTAGATACAACTTTGCCTAAACTCCTTTCAGCTCCACCTTGAACTGGACTTCTTCTAGTCTCATGCACATCACCAACACTACTAGAAGGCATAGTAGGCTACTCTGTGATGTCACATCAACTGCATCTATCTCACTCTCAATAGCATCAGCAACTCTATTACTAGGTTGTAAAATAGGAACATCTTCCATCTCCTTAGACCTATCAGAAACATTTGATGTGGTAGGTAAGTATTTCTTAGGATTGAAATTTGCCGACTCATAAAAAGTAATATGTCTAGAATGAATAATCTTCCTATCAACAAGGTGCCAAATAAGATACCCTTTGATACCATCTATGTATCCCAAGAGGATGCCCTTGTATGCTCTAGCCTCTAACTTAACATCACCTGTATGGTGAACATACATAGGACAACCAAAAATACTAAAATAACCAAGGTACACGACTTCACCTCTCCACTTATCTTCTAGAATCTTCCCACCTATGGCTGAGCATAGAGTCTAATTAATAATATGCACTGCAGTTAATAATGCCTTAGCCCAAAAGCCTTTAGATAAGCCCGCCGTCAATCTCAAACAACGAGCCTTCTTAAGTAAAGTCCTATTCACCCTCTCAACAACCCTATTAGATTGAGAATCACTTGGTGTAGTGAAATATCTCTCAATGCCATGTTGTCTGCAAAAGTCGAGGAACTCCCTAGAAACAAACTTTCCACAATTATCAAATCTCAGCACCTTCAACTTAGAACTAGAGTGGTTCTCAACAAGCACCTTCCAAGCCTTAAACTTCTCAAAGCTCTCTGATTTGGCCTTCATCACATACACCCAAAATTTTCAAGAAAAATCATAAATAAAAGAGATAAAATAATTTGCTCCACCATTGGAAGCAGTAGCAACTAGTCCCCAAACATCTGTACGCACATAATCAAGTACCCTCTCTGATCTATGGAGTCTAACTCCAAAGGATACCTTAGCTTGCTTACCTAACACATACTCCTGGTACAAATCCAACTTGTCGAAGTCACCTTTGATCAACTTCCATCCACTAAGTGAATCTGAGCCCTTCTTAGAAATATGACCCAACCTAAGATGCCAAAGTCTGGTGGCATCCAAAGCATAAGAACTATCAACTCCAACACATGACTCTCCAAGAACTGTGGTCCCCTTAAGCAAATATAGATTTCGAAACACATCTCACTTCATAAGAACAAGATCACCCCTCGAAACCTTCAAACCATCCTTCTTTAAAGTGACCTTGCACCACATGGATGCCAACTGCCCCAAAGAAATCAAGGACTTCCGAAGACCCGGAACATACTGGACACCTATCAAAGTGCATATCACTCCGTCAAACACCATAATCTGTACTGTACCTTCTCCCATGGCTCTACAACTAGCATCATTGCCCATAAGGATTGCATTTCCCTCTCTATCGACTAAAGAACTGAAATAATCCCTACTATGCATCATATGAAATGACACCCCTGAATCAAGCACCTAATGGTTTGATACATATGATACCGCTGCAAATAACACATCATCAGATACAGCTTTCTCTATTGCAAATGATGAAGAACCATCTTCTTCCAATATGGACAATCTCTTTTCTAATGGCCTAGTTTCTTACAATGGTGACACTTTCCATCCTTAGACTTTTCTCTATAACTAGGGCTTTATAGATTTGAAACGCCCCCTAGAATTCCAATTCTTCTCCTCTCTCCTTCTCTTAGAAAATAGGCCTTGACTACTACTTCCTTCTATACCTTCACCCATCTCCTTCATCCGATCTCTCAAGTGTAGCAACCCATAGTTCCGTACCCCTTGAGTTGATAATTCTTCCTCGCTCAACCCAAAGTGTACGAAAGAGCGAATAACTAGGGTAAAGAAGAGTAAGAGGTGGAAGCAAAATAGAAACAACAACACAGAATCTCACAATCGCAGCGGGACAAAATATAATATAAAATAACATATTTTATACAAAAGAATCTGTAACAGTTTATATACCTATAATCATCAGAGTGCATCAAACACTACATCAAACTGGGCAGTTATATAACTTGTCCTTACATAGCGGAATATAAGTCAAGTATGGAAATACGCTTGGAACTCCTCCAGCTAGTTTCTTGAGCTCCATAGCATTTAACCTGAATCTGTAATACGTGGCATGACCCAAGTATTATGATAAAATAACACCCGAGTCAGTCTGGAAAACCAGCGTGAGAAAACACACTCAATTTTGAACTATTAGAGTTATCAAAATTCTTTGAAAAACAAAGATATCTCGTAAGACCGCGTCACACATAAAAACGATGGGATTTTACCTTACGATAAGCAAAACATTTTTATAGAAAATATAGTGATATTATAATAGTGTCTAGATACAAATACTTATTCAAATAGTCGAATTTGTTACAGTAATTAAATTCCAGCATTCTAGGCTCTGCAAACAAACCGTAAGCTCATATTGGAGAATGGATTCCAACTGAATGACTAAGCACCAGGGTACCACCTGTCACAGTACACCTCTAGAACAATGTACCGAGACCACTCTGGGATCCCTTGTTACACAAGACCACCCTATCCCTAACCTGGATAGACCTAATAAGATTACCTTGCGGTTGGAATCAGCAACTGCCACACAGCCAAATAAAAAGGACTCTAGATAGGGGTGACCTTACCCTACTCGGGTGCGACCCACTTAGCCTTGCTACATCTCTTCTGATTTTAAGTCATTCCCGGTTGATGAGGCTCGAGGCTAAGCGTTACCTATTCAAGAACAATTTTACTTAGAATGCTCATCGTCTTCTAATGACGATGTTATGATAGCATTCATCCATACAAGTTGTCCTGAGTCTGGACAATCTGGATCACCGTCTTCATCATCTTCACAATATTCATTTGTTGCGTTCAAACCGGATCGAAGTGGTTTTTGGATAATTAAATCTGATCCCAGTCTCTTTGAAACGATTAAAGAAATTGGCCAATATTGATAGTCAGTCATTTAACTATCAAATTAGACATCCATAAGCAATTATCTGGCCTAATATAATTTTTTCCAAAATATTTACTTCTAAAATATCTTTAAAAGATATATAAATTCCTCCTAACATTTGAAAATATTTTTTTCAAATACTCAAGTCCGTAACAAGATACTCCCAAAATCTCAACACTTAGACATATTTCCAAATTTCTATTTTCTATACTTAGAAAAATATTACCAATCTTATTTTCCAAATCCTTTAAATATTAACATTTTTAGAGAATTATCCCGTGACCTATTCCAAAAATCTCAGGAATTCCAATTTAAATTTCCTCTCCTCAAAACATATTCTTTATAAACCCTTTTTTGAATCTCGAGAGAATTTGTAAAATAAAATTTTCAATCACTTCAAACTCTAATATATATATATATATAATAATAAGTATTTTAAAGAAAAATAATTTATTTTAAATACATGTTCGAATAATTATTTAAAATATCAAAAACACTTTTATAAACATCAGTAACTCATTTTAGTTAAATAAATAAAATTTCAAAGCTGATTCAAAAGTTAGAATTTACTAATAATAAATACTTCATATTAAAAACCGACTTACAAGTATTTCAATCTCAACTAGTTTAAAATCCCATAGTTTTAAATCATAAAATTTTTATTTAAAAAAAAATTCACTTCTTAAAATTTAAAATATACTTTTAAAATTTCAATAACCAATTTACTTTATAGCTTCCTCTCGATTTCATAATATATTGAGTCATTGTCGATTCCCTAACCATTCTCATTTCAAAAATAGAATCTACTAATTTTCTCAACCCCATTTCCATATTCCAATATAAATTCACCCTATGAATTTATATTCCAATTATCATCGGATATCGAATTTCTTTATTTATAAATATTGTTATCAATTCTATAACTCCTTCGGTTTTACTTGTTTATAAAAATAAATCTTATTTATGAAAATCCATTATATAAATTTATTTTTATAAACTCCATTAATATTTTCAATCTATTTTCAATATTGATTTTGACTCCTTTTTATATATTTCAAGAGTATCATATATAAATTCTCTAATATAATTCATTTTAAAAATCTCCATTTATTTATCCGAAATAGTTAAGTATAGCCAAATCAATTATATTCTTTTCTATTTCATTTTCTTTAAAATAACTCCAGTTCCAATATACATATATTTTATTATCAAATTCTCTTAAATTCCATAAATTGTATAATATATTTATAGTTCTAAAATTTTTTAAAATTCAAGCCAGTGCTACAATAGCATCCAATAATTTCAATCACTGCAATAATCTATACTAGATTATTCTACACAATTCATATATCACCATATATGAAAAATAAATGATATATTTGAGGAATCTAGTTGGATCCCTCCAACCTGTTTCCCTGCATCCACCGATGTTAATAAACCAAAAAATAAATATCAATCCCACTTCGAGGGAGATATCGCGGTATATAGGGTCATCCGCTATTATGCGGGCGCATAGGGTCTCATCCGTTATAGTATGCATGAATATCACTCCAAATACTAATATATATACTACTATATATATCATCACTCAACAGGAAACAAATTTATTAATTCAACAGGCATCCAAAACTTAATTTCAACTATTTAAATTTAAAATTTTGGAAATCCAAATGAGTGAGAATTTTTTTCTCATCTTGATTTTTAATTTACGATCCGTCCCAATTTCAACTTGTTCCTACGATTTTTAGACCTCGTATAAAAAATATATAATTTATTAACAATTGAAATAATTTTAAAACTATCGTTAATATATTAAAATTTTAAATTAAATTAAATTTTGAAAATTTCAACTGCTACTCACAGTCCCTCCTAATTTACCAAAAAGCTCCTAGCACCTTCCTCTACATGTGTTCCCAAGCCCTAGATCACCATCGAAGTTGCAGCCACCCCTGAACCAATCGAGACCCGTTCCAGTGGTCGCGCATGCCCCGTCCACCTTTCCGCCAAGATCGACTTCATCAAAACCTACCATCTAATCCCCAATCATGTCACCGCCTCAACTTCGAAACCCTCCCGGTCGTACCTCCCATCTGCTGTCGCCGCTCCTCCCTCGCCCTCACTGACCGCCACCACGGCCCCATCACCCACTCGTCACCACGTGCCCGAGCTCGCCATCGCTCAAACATTCCATCATCAAAACCCCCAGGCATTCGCAATCCTTCCCTCGCACGCCCATCCTTTCAGTCGCACATTTGGATTTCACATAATCAATTTCAATTTCTGAACTTGGAGAAAATAAAAGGAAGGACGCGATTCAGTTGAGAAAAATGAATATAGCAGAGAAGACAACATATTTTGGGCGATTTTGAACTGAAATACGATTTCATTTTTTTAAAAATAAGGCTTCGAACTGATTGAAGGAGAAAAAGGGATGTCGTGCTCTGATTTTTAAAAAAGAGAAGGGATGAGATGTTGGCGTGTTGGAGAAGGTATAGGAAATGTGTACATTTCAATTTGAGAATGACGGCCCTGACTTGAATATATATATATATATATATATATATATATATATATATATATATTATAAAATTTCAAATATCTCGTTTACGAAAATAGCTTGCCATTTTCGAATTAGTATCGAGACATGCCGCTAGGCGTTCATAAGGGTATACCCCTATCCTGAACGCAAGGAAAATGTTTCAAGTCCTAAGTTGATCGTATGGAGAAGATAGATTTTTGGGCCCAATTAATATATTGAGTTTTAATATTAATTTTCGGCTTGTTTATATCTCGTACGGTTAAACGATAACTCCATAAGTAACGAAATTTGAAATCCTGTAATAATACAATATTACGCATCCAATGGAACTGGTTTCGTCGAATTCCGAGACTGTGCCTCAGAACGTTATTTTTAAATGTTAGTTTGAACAAACTATTTTAAAAAAATTGAACTGGTCACTTTTATATTCGATTTTAAAAATTTTATTGTCTTATTACAATCAATATAAATTTGATAAGCCTTTCAATTATTTTTATCGAGCTTAAAACCCAAAATATAATAATTTAACCAATTTATGATTATTAAATTCAATAAACAAATTATCCAATAAATCGCTATATTTAAATTCTAAATTTATTTTATAGACAAAAACCAAATCTTCATATTCAAAGGCAATCTATAATTCAAATTAAATATTTAAAACCATTAAAATATTCCAAATCAAACGTTGAAAAATCCGGGTCGTTACATCAAGTCCTTAGATAGAAGACCCGACTTTACACCTTCAATGGTCAAAGTATCTCTCGCAAAGATAAGGTTGTTAGCGTAATTTGTGTAACGCTCCGAAAGGGATCATAAGAGCATCATATCCATATGCTCTTCATCTACCTTCAAATCCGTAGTCTTCATCTTCACCATTGGATCGTCGAAGAAACCTAGATGCTCTTTGATAAAAGTACCATCTCTCATTCTCATTGAAAACTATCTTTAGCAAAGTCAGACGGTTAGTCAAAGATTTCTTCCTATAGAGATTTTCCAGGTTGGATCAAATGCCCTTAGTAGTAGTTTCACCGCTAATCTAAAAAATAAAATTTTCTCCCATAGCTAATTGCAAAGTAGTAGATGTCCATTTTTCCATCTCTTTCCTTTCTATGGTTAAAATTTCAGCCGTCAACTCCTCAGGAGAAAACACCATAGGATGAACTTCGTTTCTCATCAGAACAACTTTCATTCTCCATCGCCACTTCTCGAAGCGTTTATCACCATTCTACTTCTCTATTGCTAAACTAGATCCCGATGCAATATAGGCTCCCCTCTAACATAGGGTCCTAGTACAACCACTGGATTCTCCTCATCTCCTGCCATAATGCCTAACACCCTTTCTCAATCAAACTTGTCGCTTCGATACCAGTCTATTGGGGAAAAAATCCCTCAGGATCACCTTAGGAACAAAAAACCAACCTTGCGAAAAAACAAATAGGACCCAACTAATGATGAGGCAAACTAAACAAAAAATAGTCACCAGTTAAAAGCGATCAAAGATCAGAAAACAATACACGGGATTTATAATGATTCCACTACCGTGAGGTAGTGTACGTCCACTTGGGGAGGGGAGATCTTATTCCTTTCTAATAGAAGAAAATTTTACAAGGTTGATAATTGAGAAGAAGAATAAGATATACAACTGAGAGAGATAATTCTGCTCATGCTAATCTCTACCTTTATATAGAGATTATTACTTTGGGTTAAAGTAATTGATTTATGATCATAATCAATGCATCATTAATTCTTCTATTCATGCCAAAAACGTTTTTCCATTTGATTTTCCAATTTCCCCCAATTGACATGCGTAGGTAATTTATTGATTACCTCAATCTCTCAAAATAATTCTTCTTCTTATATAGGTAATTTATTACTCTCTTTAATGTTATAAAAGATGCAATATATATTTGAGTAATTATCTTAAATATCTTTCAAATCTTCTATAATTGGAAATATTGTGTCACCAAATCCTGCATATTAATTCTTTGTAACCACCTTTATACACTTCTCTGTTATCTACGGTTATTACATCATTATTATGAACAATTCAAAGCTAACTTTCATGTGATGTTTCAAAAAACACGTTTATGTACATAGAAATTTGTTGATAATAAATTTTATTTTTCAATGTGTATTAAGCCTATAAATTCACGTCAAATAATCAAAATAGTTATAATTATCAAGTAGACAAGTCTTAAAAGTAGAATATCCAAAAGCGAATTTGCATTTATGGTTCTAGACGATTTAGGATTCTAGAAAAAATAGAAGAACAAATTCACATCAAATTGATTTGCGGTTTAAGATGATCACCTCAAACCAATTATGTGCGCCCGACTTCTTCAAATCAACCTAAATTCTTTGAATTATTGTGGACTTTAGAGCGGTGATGCTAAAAAACAGAGATGGAGTATAGAACTGCTGAAGGGCGAACTCGCCGTCGACTTGAGTTAAATTCTGTTTCGATTAGGGTTATTTTATTTTTGGAGGGAGATGAAAATTTCTTTAAGTGTTATTTCATTTTGGGAGAGGAGGGAGATGAAAATTGGTAAAGTGCTATTTCGTTTTCGGATGAAAATTTTGGGAGGGTATTATTGTTATAGGGCCAACGTGTTACATTTACAAAACAAAACAAATAAAGTAAAAAACAAGTAATGAACAGTAACAATAACGCTTTAGAATAATGTGTTATCCAATAGCGTTATTAATAACGTACTTTTTTGTAGTGAACAAATTAAAAAGTGTGTTTATTCACTTCTAATAAGATCAGGTGATGATTCAAACGGTCTAAGAGAGAATTTGCAAAATAAAGTGTTATTAAGATGGGACCCACTTAGGTTCAATTTTAATTTATTTTATTCATTCATGATGTTTAACCTTAATCCAAATTCACATATATGAAAATATCATATTGCCACTTATTGAATATGATCTAAAACTGTTTGTGTGTTGTCATTTGAAATATATAAAACTAATTTTATGCACATCGATAATAGAAGTAGAATATTATTGTATGCTTGATTTTTGCTATAATGAAATATACATATGTTTTCATAAATTTAGTTTGTTTATAATTATTCAATATATATATATATATATATATATATATATATGATTATAATAGTTAAAACAATGTTAAATTATTTGGTTAAGTTAATTTTAATTTCAAACTAAAATGTACAATATTTTATTACTCAATCAAACATATATATATATATATATTTGAAATTAAAATTTTATATTATAATATGTGTATGTGTATGTGTATGTGTGTGATATGTATTAATTAATTAAATCATTTTGTTGGAGCAATATATCAATTATATGACTACTTTAAAGGTAATGTTGTTTATATATATGTTCATGTGATATTTAGATCTAAAATATTGATGCTAAGATAATTTTGATAATGGATAATAAAACCAAAATTTTCATATAAAGAATGGCTTTAGTATTAACTGAGTGTTTACAAAAGGGGAAAGTTGAATCAATTGTAGATGTCACCATTTTCTTTTTCCTCTTTAGATCCTAATTTGATTAGATCTAGATCTAATATATGTTTTTATTCTCATCTTCTCTTAAACACCGAGCATTCACCTATTTTGTAGATATCTGATTTTTATCAAATATATACATACATAATTTAAGTGGCAATATAGATATCATATATATGTATATGTATGTCTAAACTAAATATATAGTACTATAAGTATCTATATACAAATAATATACACATATTATAGTATATTAAACATACACACACACACACTCTTAGGTATTTGAATTTCTGATATTCATATGAAATTATCATATGCATATGTAAGTATAATACACATACACACATCAAATATAATTCCCAATATCTATATGTCTATTTATAGTTGTACACATGTTTATACTTCATTATACTATCTGGCCATGTTATTGAATATATACATGATACATTTAAACAAACGTTCGATTAAATTAATTAACATGATTTTTTTAATAAATATAATTTTTTAAAATAAAATATGATTTAATTTAAATATGTAGATTATATATAATTCTAGTTGATAGACTTCGCAGACCCATTAAAATCCAAATAGAATTTTTTTCTAAAATTTACCCATTTTACCCATTGCTCGAATGAGCCAGACCCTATAGTTTCAACCATAGCATTATTTTGTTAGGTATGCTGGTACAGAGGAGGAAAAGCAAGGGGGTGAGGTGGGTTTGGTAGAGGCGATGGATGTGGTCGTAAGTATGGTGGCACAGCCGTTACTTCTAAAACACGATCTAGAAGTTGACGTTACGTTGAGGGGGTAGGAGAGGAGAAACTGCAGTAGCAGAAGGGGCCATGTTGTTGCTCGGTTGAAGTTGTGGTGGTGAGTGGATATATGAAGAAGATGTAGTCGTTATAATTACGATCAATAGTTGTCCATAAGTTTTGTCAAATAGCACCCATTAAAATTATTATGTGTATATACTTATATATATAATAGTACTTATGAACTAGATATTAGATCTAGAGCAAAGTGAGGAGAAAAGGAGAGGAATATACTACATATTTTATAGTCATTTTGTGGCAACATACCCTGTTCTCTCATTATTTTCATACTTTCTAACATAGAAATCCTAGCCTCCATTATAGAGAATTTAAAACTTATAGCTTAGCTTTGCAAATCAAGTCAGGAGGATAAAAGGGACATATTCCAAAGAGGAAGAGAGCTTGCAATATGAAGTGTCAACTACCGACTAGAATGAGGAGGTAAATAATTTCCTTTTTCCTTTTTATACTCATATAATTTTAGGCCAACATATATTAATTTATAATCATGTTATATATATAAATATATACTAAATAAATAACACACACATATATTTAAAAGTTAGTTTTTTATTAAGGCATAAAAGAACCATTAGATGGTCCACCTTCTAATTTTTTTACTAGAGTAGTGAGAAAAAAGAATAAGACCCCATCTAATGAAATAAAACTCACAATCTTATACAATGTATTGTATATTCATATTATAATATATAAGCGAGTTAATCTTTTTACAACAACCCATCTTCATAATTTCTACATCGCATCCCACAACCCCCTATTTTCTTATCGGGTCCATTAGGCAAATTGCTTCTAAACCCTAATCAGCCATAATCTTTTAATTATATTCCCCACTTTTCCAAAATAGCCATGTTTCTACTCGTTCTTCTTGTCTTCACATTTGCAACTTGCATCATGATTGTAACATCGTTTTTATGAGTTTCGCTCTTTGTGTCTTTGAGAGTTTCTTGTGATAAAAGATCCTTTGGTTTTGTTCCTACCAGATATGATGTGAAGGACCCGCGCCAGTCGAAAGCGGGTGAAATAGGTAGATTTCAAAAAAAAGAATCTATTTTGGATCTGTTGGGCATATGAAATCTAATGGGTTTATTAGATCCAATCTTATATTATTTTAAATCAATTCTTACTATATTTATTTTGTTTAAAAGAAGTTTCATTTTAATTAATTAATTAATTATATTATAACGAGCATATCAAATACACTTATATTTGTATAGTGCAGGTGCAATATATAAACATGGTACATGGTTGATGTGTAAGTTTGTAGGTGTTTAGATTTACATAACAACGTACACATTTGTCCTTTTATATATGACTTTGTTGTCCATGGTTTTTTTAATTATATAATAACCATTGTATATACATGTATAATATAATTACTTACACACACAAATGTATGTATATTAAAATTAGTTTTGACTGTTTTATATGTTTTTAATTCTAGAATTAAAAATTTTAAATCTACTTTTAATTTAGGAAAAATTTAAAATTAATTTTATGATTTTACACACAAGCACCTTTTATAAACTTTAAATTGAAATTACATACATATATGTATAAATAATTACAAACAATGTTTTAAATTTAAAATAGCACAAGTTATAAAATTTGTAGTCTTATATGTTTAAAACATAAAGTTAACAAATAAAAGTTAGCTTTACATATGAAGAATTAAAAATAGGATTATGATTTTGCATAATAGTCTGCTTATGAATTTTCAATTGAAACAACTTTTAAAATATGTAGTCAAAAACCAATTGAATTTACATACAAATTCAACAAATATACAAAAAATGTATTCACTTTTCAAATGATTTCAAGTAGTCAACACTTCTAGCTTAATTATGTTTTTGTATATAATAAGTTTCAAATTTATATCAATTAATTAGTAGCAGTTTTAAATCAAAATGGTATTTTAACATTAATAACGAAATCAATAACAAAATTAGATCGAACAATTCAGGCATACATAAATTCGTTGTATAATGTTTGAGATCTAAACTGTACATATAAGATGAATGTATAATCAAAAGAGAAGTAGCATATGGGGACCTAAGCTATATTAACATCATGTATTATGTAATCAAATAAGATTAGAAAATTACCTTAAGACGAAGCTAAAAGTCATGCCTTGAATGAAGAATAAAGATCCTAAATTTGATTGAATCAACATATGGTTTCGCAAACATCTAAAGGAAAAAACCACCTTGAATATTTTTTATATTATTTGAATTTATTTTGGGAATTTTATTCCATGGAGGCCATGGAATCTTTGGTTATTGTAGAGAGAGTAAGGAGAGCAGAAGAAAATGAAATTATCAATAGAATGAATGAAGGAAAGAAACATTTGTTTTGAAGGAATCATTGAAACATTTTCGATTCCTTTCTTAAAAACTCCCCTCTTTAATTCCTCATTAAATATCAATCAAATACCTTACCCTTATCATGTATGACCAGCTTAGGTACGTGCCAAGATAGGCCTTCAAAATTTCCATACTCACTTGGTAATTTATCGATTCGATATTGTATATCAATATGTGGATATATAACTTTTATATACGCACCTTGCTAAATACTAATGTCATTAAGAAAAATTAAATAAAATTAAATAATTAAAATTTCATAAATATTAACCAATTTAATTAATTTACAATGATTATAAATTAATTAAATCGTATGGTTTTTCAAAGTATTCATTATTACAGTTGTGTGACCCAAAGGTGTAAATTCAATCAACGATTGATATTGAACAATTCAAATAGTAACGTTTACAGATCATCTTAACTAGTGTTGTGACATTTTGGCTACATTGATTGCTTATGCATCTTTTTGGTAAAATGCAATTTACAAATATAAGTGGTACCCAATAGTAATGATTATTTGTAACAATTCTTTTCATCAAAACTTCATCACTTTAGGACTTACGGAATTTGGTTTTAGTCAAATTTAAATAGCATCCACATTTAACTTGATTGGTCCAAATATAAATCTTTGATTCAATAATAAAAATTACCATTACCAATACCGATCTAGCTAGAGACTGACTTTGAGTTGACTACGATTGAACATGATACTAACCCCTTATAACTAAGGAGATGAATTCACTATTAGATACTGTTTCACATCCAATACCTCAACTCAGACCCAACCATAGTCGCTTAATGGATCGTCACTCTATGATTTAACATAATCAAAGCAAAGTATCCATGTTGAAGTTCCATAGTGTTCTCAAGTCAAAGGAACCATGTAACATCATCAATTCGAGATCTCCTATTTAACATTAATTATAATTAACCAATAGGAAACAATGGAAAGAAGTTTATAAAAAGGAGTTATATAAATTGAAAGGAGATCTTGAAATTGGAAAGAAGTTTTATAAATGATTTTGTTATTTATAAAAGAGTTTTATAAATAAATTTGGATATTTTATAAATAGTTTTATATATGGATTTGGAAGTTTAGTAAAGGAGATTTTCATAAATGAAAGAGATTTATTAAAAGGATTTATTGAAAAAAATTATAAAAGAATTTGAGATTGGATTTTCTTTAATCAAATTTCTTAATTTTAGTGGTATGGACATTCGTTTCATGCTTAACATCAAGGAATAGTGTTTGAGGTTATCCTTATCTCCAATTTAAATAACATTTTTTTTAGATCCTTTTGATATGATTTCAAAATATGAAATCTTTCATTATATTTTGTGACTATACTTGTACCAGTGATATAAGCACATACTATTTTGATAAATATTCTAAAAAGAGATTTAATAAATAAATGATTTATTTTTAGGCTTAGTGGTTGCTATGGGTAGTTAAATCTCTGAATTGTTGTTGTTTTTTATATTTGATAGTTAAATAATTGACTACCAAATCTTGGCCGATTTTGACGTAGGGAGTAAATAGGAGCTTCTTGTGTTCATATAGCATGAGTTACCTCGGGAGAACTCATTCTAGTGAAACGTCTCTAGCTTTGAGGGATATATTAGAGATCCCCTTAGGACTCTATCATAGTCTGCTTACTTTTGAAAGAGCCTGAAATGATTCAACTGAGAATTATCGGTAGTTGGTTTAGAGAGACAGGGATCAGATATGTTATTCGAAAACCACTTCGCTCCGAGTTAAGCGTTTCGAAATGAAGGCATCTTGAAGTATATGGAATCAAAAAACAAATTTTTTAAAGTTCAAGGCTACTTACTATTAATCACGAGGGTGATTTCAAAATGGATGTTGGGAGGTAGTGCCTTCGCTTTCGTTCAGACTCAGAATGAACTTGTATAGATGAATGTAGGCATTGCATTGCTGCTTAGAAGGCAGTGTTAGAATTCCAAGATGGTCTGCTACGAAAAAATGTAAATGTGTTGCCTCAAGACTCACAACTCGAGAAATGGCTAAAACATGATAGATGCAACAGGGCTATATGGGTTGCTCCCATTAGGGTGTGTCGTCACCTTTCTAGATTATCATATTATGAATTTGGTTATGCATGAGAGCTCTTTATAAAGGTTAGGAACGACCCGGGTGATGACATATTCGGTGATGTCCAAGTTCAAGCGTAGGCTGGTTTTGGGTTGGCTGGGGTGGACCAAGTTCGGGGTCTAACCCAAGGTACATTTTATCTAGAGGTGTATTTATGGAAGGTGGTCTCTTAACTTTCTATTGTTGGAATTCATTCTCCAATAAGTGCCTTCAGACTTAATTGTATACCTATTATGCTGGAATTTAATAATGTAACAATTTCGGCTATGATTCCATGTTTATTTTAAACCCAAACATTATGATAGTATCATTGGATTTTCGTATAAAATATCTTGGTTATCATAAGATAAAAATCCGTCCATGTTTATGTGCAGCGTGGTCTTATGAGATACCTTTGATTTTAAAAGAGTTTAATAAGTTACAATAAGTTCCTTATGAGTTGAGTTTCTCGGGCTAGTTTTACTAGATTGACCCGAGTATTGTTTTCCTATAATGCTTGGATCAGCCCAAGCATATTTTCTAGATTTACTTGAAAACTTTAGAGCATTTAGGGAATGAGCTAGATGCCTCCAAGACATAATCCCATATTTTTCCTTTATCTTTTGCTATTTGTTCTAGTTGCAGTTGTCAAATTGTAAGGACGTGCTGTTATAACTACCCATAACTACCCAGACTGATAATAGGTTAGTGTACTCTGACATTACGTATAATAAAGATGATTTCTTTTTGTAAAAACTTGTTCATATTATATATTACTCATCTGGTTTTATGAGATTCGGTTCTACCTTTTCTTTCTTTCATCCGAAATGATATGTCTTTCGGACACTTAAATGATCGACAGAGGAATACCGAGGATGTAATAAGTATCATCTTTAGGTGTAAGAAAGACAGATCGTTACACCTTTGATTAAATCAGCCACCACTTATTGTTTGGAACTTTTCCAACTTAAAGTTTTTAACTAAAGAGTAAACATGAATTTACGATTGATATAATATACTCGATATCACTTATGAAGTTTTAATTTGTGCATTCCTTTATAAGGTGATTGTTATTTTATAAACAATTCTCTAGTATTATGTAAATATTTTAGAACACTCGTTATTTAGTGATCTTAATTAGGACTTGATACATGCCCTATGTATTAAATACAAAAATGAAATGCAATACTATAGACAATACAATGTGTATGATAATTTCTGTTGCCAATGCATAAGAAATCCATCTTAAATGCTCCACGTTAAACATTTTAATATGGTGTCTATGTATATCGATTTGGGACAGTCCCAACACCCTTTTATACTGATTATAAAAGATGTCAATTTCAATTAAACAAGCAAGCTAAACTGATTTTAACATAAATACATCACTGTTAATCATAAATTTGTTGTTTACTTATGGTTTTAAAAATCTTTTAGCACCTAATAACATTCTTTCTTACAAATGCATGTTTCCTTTGCATTTTGACTGAAAATCAAATACTTTGATTACTTTGTAAAAATACTCACATAACTTTGATACTTATTGAACAATCCTTTCGTATCATTTCTTAGATCATATCCAATAACCTACAAAATCAAAATCGCTCCCATTGATTTCAAGAAACTTTGGTTATTAAGCACGAACAACATATTCTAAATCATTATCTACAATTTTTGTTTCAACATACATATACCAAAACTCAAAATAATATCAAGTGATAATTTTGTAAGTGAAATCTGAATTAATTTAAGTATGCTGAATGAATCAACAATTAAAATTTACAATGTCATTCTATTAACGTAGCTTACCATCGAAACAAAACACGCTTTGACGATTTAATGGCGACTTTTCTTCCTTCGTCTGATTCCTTTTTCATCTGACCTTGTCTCTTTTACAATCACCTTGTTTTTCCTCTATGGCCAAGAAGAAACACATGATGCCAAATCTGGAATGATCTATTACACGCTTTAGCTTTCTATTCAACGCAACACCTCCAATTCAAGTGTGGTGGTGCCTCCTAGTTCCTCTTCGGCTGCTGCTCCAGTGAGCGCGCCTCCCACACATATGAATGAAAATGATAACCCTATCTCTGGGCTTCTAAATGTCATTGACTCACAACGTTTCACCGTGCCTTTGATTGGAAAACCTTCGAATACTGGTGAGAACCCTCTATCACCTTTATTAGCCACTGGTTGTAACAATTCTTGGACGAGAGAGGTTGTTGGTTTGCCTGTTGAAGTGGGGTTTTGTTGAATCTGTGATTAACGGAAATTGTGGAGGTGCATCAGCTGATATTGCTGAATCGGTTGAGGCAGTGGTAGCCGGAGCGTTTAACACAATTGAAGTTGACGCAAATGGGTTTATTTCATTTGACAATGGTCTCTCATGTAGCAGCTCACCACATGCTCGATATAATGCCCAACTAAATAACCCTCTCCCGGTTTTAAACATTGTAGTTTAGATCATATACCTGAGGTTGCCTCTCTGCTAATGGCTGTTCCAAAGTGGACGCCAATGTTCTCTATGTTGCCTAATAACGGGTGTGCACTTTCCCATCTGTTTTGATAAAGTAGAGATAAAGGGTATTATGATTCCTTCGGTGGAAGTGTTAGAGGCCGGTGTTGACTTTGGAAGTATTATTTGGTGGGATTTTTCATCGATACCAATCTAGCCTATGAGCTTGTTAAGGCACAATGCAACCAGGTATGGAAGCCTAAAGGCGGGTTAAATATTCATTACGATAATGCAATGTTCTACTTTAAATTCTCGCGTAGCGACAAAAGACAACATATTCTAGAGGTCGATCCTATTCTCATTGATGGGAAACCTTTTATTATAACCCAGAGTCTGTCTATTTATGGGGCTAAGGATCATGTGTTATATACTCCTGTCTGGGCCCAATTTTCTCACATTCCATTAATTCTGCAACCCTTGATCGGGATTGATTGGTTAGCAAGCCTTGTTGGTAAGGTGATATGTTATGATGATAACACAGTAGCCAGAAAATAGATTAGTTTATGCCAACGCCCTGATTGAAATAACACCTGCCAAACCTTTGCCTTCTGTGTTGAAAGTCAAACTTGTTTAGGGCCTTATTGCTGAGGTCAGAGTTCACTATGGTTGGAAACCGAAGATCTGTAATACCTGTCAGTCCTTTGGCACCTTACTACTGCTTATCCTAGTTCTACCATAGCTCCTTTATCTGATCGGGTTCCACTACCTCGACTAACTATCAGGAAGTGGGTCCATAAGGTTGCTCGTCCCTCCTCTATTTCCCCTCCAGATGATGCTTCTACTGGTGTTGCTCCTTCTGTAGAAGCTCCTGTTTATCCGGCCCAGCCGGAGATTGCAACTTTAGTTCATGCTCCTGTATGTTTGGCCCAACCAGAATATCCTACTTCTATAGTTTCCCTTACTATCGTTGCTCCTGATTGTCCGCCCGGCCTGAGAGTGCTATTTCGAAGTTGACCGACTCTATTTCTTGGAATTCAGAGGAGCGGGTTTGGGTTCATGATCCATTGAAAATGCGGTGCTCGCATGGGACTGACACCTATTATGCCTTTATCAGTGATGTTATAGGTGGGAATTGTTGTCTTATTTACCACATTGATCGTGAGGGTCTGTCCCTTACTAGGGTTGGTGAGATGGATGAGGAGAATAAAAGTAAGTTTTATGACATCACTTGGGGTAGGAAATTTATTTACTCTCCTTCGTCTGAAGGTTATGATCTGAATCTGACAGCTCTTTTCTCTGGGTATGTGAATGTTGTTGGCCCTTCGTCTGATGTTGTCAGTGGCAGTTCCTCTTTGGAGGGCTCATAGTATTTTTTTAGTAATACAGGTTTTTTTTGCCTATCTCCTGTGCTTTATTTTTCTTTGTTTGGGCTATTCTGTGACGCCCCACCTCTATACCCACGCTAGCCAAGAACACTACGGTGTAGTGCTGTCAACTAGCGCAGAGAATAAGGCTGTTGAGGAGCGACCATCCATGTAATTTCTTATCACACGGTGGCTATAAAATAATCTTCGGAAACAAATATAGAAGTAAGAATAACATGCGAATCAATCACAGATATCCATATCACAAAGGCGGAAAGAGATATGAATAAATATCACATAAAAGTGTACATCAGAGTAGTGGTCTAAAAAGATCCACGATAATACAAAAGAATAGCAACGCGTGCTATACAAAAGAATACAACTATGAGTCTATATCTCAAGTGTAAACAACAAAAGCTGCTAATCTAAACAAGTAGCCAAAAGTCTGAGTAGTGAATCACTGGGGGAGGAGTCAAGCAGTAGCACCTGTTACATCTCGGTCTGACCCGAGTATTATTCATAAGAAAATAATAAACGGATCAGTCTAGCTATAAATATCAGATGACATGATATAAAATAAAAGATATGGCATAAACATAAAATATCCATACTGACATACTACTATAAGTATGCAAATAATTATCAACAGGAGATCAACCGATAAGAGATAAATCAATATCACAAGAATCTTCTCAAAGATCCAAAGAGGGCATCATACCCTAAACTTGTACTCATGACAAGTCAAAGAGATAAATTCCAGAAATCAACACAAGAAATCCAGAAATCATAAAAAGGGGAAGAGGCCTATCACATGACGGTCCGAAGATCATGGGGAGCTACCCCGCATGTGTGAATGGAATCACACAGATTGAGGTCAAGACTAACCAAAAAGCAGAAAGGTATGTGTGAATGGAATCACACAAGTGGTGTCTAGTCTAACCTTGCAATGAAAGAGACATCGCGCAATTGCTAGTCTAATTCATAAAGCGATCATCAAGATCAACGAGAAGTGTCAATTACACTAAGCTAGTAAATATAGAAGTTTAGCTTCATGTCCCATAACCACTTGCTTAACTTAAATATTTACGAACAAACTGTAAATCTTCACTAATAAAATTGTCACAAGAGGTTCAATCGAACAAGTCCAAGAATTAACCGACGAAGTGAACGCAAGCGTTTCATACCACTTGTTTTACTAAGTCGTTTAATTAGATTTCTCATCCGAGTGAGGTAAAGGCTTGTATATACTAATAGATTGGAAAACGGTTTAAGAAAAGAGCTTGGTTATTAAAAATAGAGTTGAAATTGTTTGTTAAAAGAGTTTTGATATTTACTACTAGTATTGAAACCTTTATATTTTAAAGTGACAAAACACAGAAGCAATTGTAGAAACAATCAGTCACAAAAATCGCATACGGAGATGTGAATAAAATCCAAGGAAATCAGCTCAATGTTTTTCAGATAAGATCCCCTACGGAGGGGGGGTCCAGGGGGGTGGCAACCCCCCAAGGTGGGGGTGCGGGGGCAACGCCACCGCTTACGGGGTTCGACCTGCCCGGTCAGGTCGCGGGGGTCCAGGGGGCAGCGCCCCATCCAAAACGGTACGACTTAGTGAAGACAAAATGACGTCTAACGACCTAAGAGGAATAGGGTCGAGCGACCTAATGGTTGCGACCTAGGGGTCAAACGACCTAGTGGTGTTCGCGAGTTAGCCAAAGCGAGCGACCTAAGAGAGACGAGCGACTTAAGGAACTCGCGACCTAACATTTGAATAGGTCAAGCGACCTAAGTGGTCAGGCGACCTAAGGTCTTACGACCTAACGACCTACGGTCTAAAGGCCACGTGACCTAGAGGATCTGCGAGCTAACGAGGCCGACCTAAGGTGCAAGCGACCTAAGGGACAACGGGCTAAAGTATGGTACGCGACCTAAAAGATAGCGCGACCTAAGGTGAGAGCAGGTCGAGCGACTAAAGGCGATGCGCGACCTAAGACCTAGCGACCTAAAGGGATGCGCGACCTAAGAGAGGCATCAGGTCGAACGACTTAAGGGTGATGCGACCTACGACCTAAGCTCAAATACGAGCTACGAGCTAGCGACCTATGACCTAAGCTCAAATGCGAGCTAAGGGCTACGACCTAAGGCCCTAACGTACTAACATTTGTCGCGACCTAATTGGTGACGACCTAACAAGGAAAGGCTGAGCGACCTAACGCTGCAGAGGGGATTTAAGGCCAGAAACGACCTACGACCTAAACCCCATACGACCTAACGTGAAACGACTTAACTCCGAAGTGAAAATTCAAGGCAGTGCGACCTAGCGCGATAACACGCGACGACCTAAGGGTTAGGTTGCGAGGGTCGCGAGCGACCTAACTCCGAACACACGAAAATGGCCAGAACGACCTAAGTGCAGAAAATTCACCAAAACGCTAAAAATTGGAGTTTTTCGCCAATCCAATCCAAACCAAATGCAAATGTGCATGCAAAAGTGATAGGGAATCATTCCCAACAGTCCAATATAGTTATAGACTAGATTTGTGAGATAAAAATCTCACCTTTGCACTAAAGTTTATGAAGATGAAGCTTGAAAGCAAGGAGAAGCAATCCAAAGCTTGAATCCAATATCTTCTACTTGAATTTGGAGTTGAATGTTGGATTTGCAATTGAATTTGTGCTTGGAGTTCTAATTTCCCATTCTTTTCACCATTAATGCCCAAGCTTGAGTTAGTTAGGAAATTTATGAAGAGTGAGGAGAAGGGGGTTGGAACTTGGGCTTAATAGGCTAAACTAACCTAAAGTCCAAAGCGGGAAAAGTTAGTGAAATTTCGCTAACTCCAAACCTATCGATGTTTATACTTAAAAACTTGTAAACGGCATTTCGAACTCAATGGAAGTGGTCTCGAGTCCGAATTTGACCGTTTGCAAAAAGTAGCTTTTCGGACCAATATCCGATTAACGACAAAATATTTAAACAAAATATTTAAATGTAAAATCGATAAGTATGCGGGTTGTTACATATTCCCATTTAGCTGTTCTGTGCATGTGTAGAACACATGTTTTCCCATTATATATACAGTGGCATGACCCACTATAAAGCCAGCTAGCTTTGCTAAAATGTAGCTTACCATATTTCAACTGCATTGGTCTTCTTCTCGGGGACACTTTTGGGGCAGATGGATCATATTCCTACGGGTACAATCATCAAAATCATATTTTGATAATGTACTTAGAATCTATTTTGGATTTACACATCACGCCGTAGGGTATAATTAATAATCTTAATGGCATAATAACAACTGAGGAAATTATTTTCCGACCTCGATAAGAAAACCATAGTTTCTCTTTTATGTGTAAGAGTTCTTATTAGACATTCAAATAATTTTTATCTGTTTAGGCTTAGTTAATTTAAATTCATCCTTTGTAATAAGTTTTATCCTTAGGTTATATATAAATCCAGTTTACTACCAATAATTTCTAAAGAATTCCTTCGTAATGAAGTTCCTGTTTGTTGAAACAATAATTGTTTCTCAATGCAACAAAATATATATTCATAAACATTTTATGAATTGCCTGTTTATATGTATAAAATTGGTTTGGTTTTATAGTTTATGAAACTTATGTAAATCGATCAACCAATATTAATCATCCCCAAACTCATTTGGGGCAGTCGATACAAGATCCTTTGCAAACAAATATTATGAGCAATCTCTCGACTCACACAACCTATCAGCTTCTTGTCATAGGATATATATGGATTGTTGTCAATGGTTATCTCATATGATCTCACAAAATAGTCTTTAGATTAAATTAATTTTAACCATATGTGCTTACTCTAAAGTACACGATCTTATGGAATGAAGTTAACCAACTTCACTCATCATTAATCGTGCTTTATCCAACAAAATACGGTTACTTTTATCGATACATCATTATGTATCATAAGAGGGAGTGACTTTAGTTTTTAGGTACATTTGAAAATCTTTCCAATACCTCACCTATTTGATCAAATCATATCATTTTACTTTCTTTTGTACATATCATAAACATACTCCATGTGTTTCGAATAAACATGTTCATGTTTGCAATAATTCAAAGGTAATTAATGAAATAAGTGGATACATTTTAGAATTATTAGACCTTGGACTACATACATGTAATGGTCGGGATTTTCGACCCTCGAAAAATGACACTGATATGTCCACTGTATTGCGTGTCGAGCAATCGATTGTCAAAAAACCCGATTGTTAGGGAAAAAGAAAGAAGGAAGAAGATAAGAAGAAAACTAAACAACATAGAATCTCATAGTGGAACGAATGATCTATAACATACATCAAATCTTTACATAAAACAAACTGTAATATACGTATATACAAACGTTAATCAGAGTATACTAACCTAATTCAGCCTGTACATTTATAACAACCTGTCCACACAATTGCCGATAAATACAATAATGAACACATCAAAAAATAACCATATATGTGAATACGTCTTTGGGCCTCCAGCTCATTTCCTAAAGCCCCAAACATGCAATCTAAATCTATAATATGCTCGATCTAACCCGAGCATTATAATAAAATAACACCCAAGTCAGTCTGGAAAACCAGCGTGAGAAAACACACCCAACTGGATTTTAAAGTTATACAAATCTTTGAAATCAAAAGTATCTCGTAAGACCACGCCTAATATAAACATGGACGGGTTTTAATCTTACGATATCCAAAACATTTTATATGAAATTCTCTGATATTATAATAGTGTCTAGATACAAATACTTACTAATCATAACCGAAATTGCTACAATACTTTATTCCAGAATAATAGGTATATACCTAAAACCGTAAAGGCTGATATTGGAAAATGGATTCCAAACTATGACAAGGTAAGAAACTACCTTTCGAAGGTACATCTCTAGATAAAATGCACCGGGGTCTGACAAGAACATTTTGTACCCTTATCACACAGGATTGGCCTTCTACTTGACTAGTAGTACCGAAGATGATCGCCTCACTTGGGCCTCGAAGCATACATGAATGGATAATAACCGATCAGATTTGGAATAACCATACCCTACTTAGGAGCTACCCACTTGGCCCTGTTGCATGCCCGATTTTTTTTCATTTCCCGATTGATGAGATTCGAGGCTACGTTTTACCTTTTTATATGGCATATTCAACTTGGATTACTAATACTACCCTCTAGGCAACAATGGAATACCGACATTCATCCATATAAGTACATTCAGGGACTGAACAAAACACTTGAGTGCTCCGTCTCTAAATTCCATCATCTTCAAAATGTCTTCACTACGAACGCTTAAGTTGGATCGAAGTGGTTTTCGGATAAAATATCTGATCCTGGTTTCTTCGAAACAACATTCCATAATTCCCGATAAACTCATCCCTGGTTCTTTAGGAAATAAACAGCCAAAGATAAGGTCGGAGATCACCTCCTAACCGTTAGTGGATAGATTTCCTTATCATTGTCCTAGGAGAACGAAACGAGATTTATGCGCACATCATCGGAGATGACTGTACCGTATAACTCGCGTGTTTCTCCTAGATATTTCCAAAGTTGTGTTAGGGTCCAATTTCGATGGTCGATTATTTAACTATCGAATAACAAACACTCAATCAGGGATTTATTCCATTAGGAAACCAACTTTGGTTAAACATGTAAGCGACCACTAGCCTCCCTAATTAATCTTTCATAAATAAAAACCACTTTGTAAATTACTTGTATAAGAATACTTTTACAAAGGTATATCCATAAAATCCCTATAATTTCAATACTTAAAAAATATCCATGTATTTATCTCAACGGTATAAGTATATCCACACAATTGAGAAAGATTTTCTTTTTATTTGATTCAAAATTCACTTATAAAACTCCTTATAATTCTCTAAAAACATTTATGATCCATTTTTTAAATCTTCTGGACCATTTATAAAATTCTTTTATACATTTGAATCACTCATAAATTCTTTTTGTACATTTCTAAAATCATTTATAAAGCCTTTATAAATCCATAAAACCATTTATAAAACTCATTTTATAAATCTGTAAACCCGTTTCTAAAACTCATTTATAAATACCAAACCATTTATAAACCCTTTAACCTTATAAATAATATTCCTTTAAGTATTCAAACCATTTTATAAACTCCTTCATAAAATCCAAGTCTTTCAACTCTATTCATGGGTCTTGGAAACATTTATAAATAATTAAAAATCATTTTACTTCAAAACACCATTATATAATAATAATCATTAGCAATACAAATTATAAATAAATGAAAATTATTAATTTTAAAATATCTTAAAAATAATAATTAATAATGTCAAAACATTGTTAAAGAAACAATAATAATTAATCTTTACCATTTCTATAAATAATAATAATTTATTTTCCAAACTTTATTAACAATCCATATTATTAATTTCAAACCATGATTATTCTTAAAATAATTAACTTTTCAAAATATTAATTTTTTTACAAATTCTTTAAAATAATATTAACTATAAACAAATAATTTTAAAACAATACTAATATAATTAAATATTCTTAAAATAAACTCACTATAATTAAATAACTTTAAAACAATATTAATTTAATTAAATAACTTTAAATCAATACTAATTTAATTAAATAACTTTAAAACATAATATTTTCAAAACCCAATCTCGGATTTGAAAATCATTTCTTGTCTCGAAAACCAATTCCAACTCAAATGGCAATTTATAGTATTTTTAAAAGACTAATTTAAGGCCAATAGGTGCCAAATGCTCAACCAATATCGATATTGATTGTTTATCACTACTGGGTTTCATTTTTAACATATAATAATGTCATAACCCATATTTCCAACCAACCAGGTTTATTATCCAATAATTCATATAATTGGAATATTATTGAAATCAATTTAACAATAGCGAGGATTCCCGTTGGATCCCTCCAACATGTCCCCATACATCATAGCTCATATATATCAACACATACATATGTAAATAAAATCAACATTGGTAAGGAATCATATTGGATCCCTCCGACCTATTTTCCCTGCATCACAACTCATATATAATCATAATGTACAAATCAACTGTTTCGAGGCGTGATTCTTATACAAGGGTCATCCGCTCTTTCATGGGAACGTAATAGGGTCTCATCTGCTCCAGGGCAGGAATATATTTAACCAACTAATAATTATAGTAATTCATCCAAACAATCATTCAACAAATTTTATTAACAATATATCATACTTGTTAACCAAAAAGGTGAGTTTAACTGACCGAAATTTTCTGTTGTCGCCGAGGCGTTCTGCTTTGAAACTAAAACCGAACAATGTCCAATTTTGACCTAAATTTCAACTATCTTCAAATTCATCCAAACCAGTTCCTTCTCGAAGCTTTTGTCATTACGAACGCAATGCAAAAATCCATTCCATGATTAGACCTCGTATGAGAGAGTTACCGATTTTTTAATTTATTGGATTTTAAATTAATAATTAATAACTAATTACATTTACATTATTTAATTACTAAATAAACAATCCTGCTTCCCCAATTTTCGAACACAGCCACCCCCATTCTACCGCTCCATTCGAAAACTCCTCGCCACCGCCTAGCATCACCTGGCCCCACAGCGTTTCGATCAAGAGAAGCCCCACCCTTGTGCTTCAATCCGTCGCCGCCCTCGGCTTCAACGACGCTACCACCAACCCGAAAACCCACTTGAACGTTTTTCCTTCGAGCCCAAAAGGCCACCGCCACACATCGCCGTTGGCCCCTAAATTTTTGGCCACACCTAGTTCTCATTCCCACGATGTTTCTCCTTTTAAGTCCAACGTCAAACGATCACCCAAATCGCCAGAAAAACCCAACCCAATCATCACCGTTCAATGAAGAATTGCAGCCACAACGACTCGATCCAATCCAACCATCCATATGCTTCGTCTCGACATCGGCAACAAGTTTCTAGTTGACGACTTTCCCTAATGATGCTCGGATGGGAACCGATCAATAAGGATTGTTGGATGAGTCTATTTTGAATTTAATTTTTTTTAAAAAGAAACAACCCATTTCTCTGATTTGGAGCATGACTTATAGGAGGGGGAGTATGGGTTTGAACAGTTGGAGGCATGGTTAGGTATACGAGGAAGTACGGGTAGGGTATGTGGTTATATATATATATATATAAAAATAATTTTCAATTTATAATATCGAATTACAAAATGTTCCAAAATTCCGAACTCTAAACGAGGTATGCCGTCTGACGTTCTATTTGTAATACCCCTATTTGAACACAATGGAACTGATCTCAAGGCCTAATTCGATCATATACAGAAGATAGCTTTCCAAACCCGATTATTAATTCTGAAATTAAATTGTACATGTTTCAATCTAGCGCGACCAAACAATACATATGATTGCCACGAAAATCGTCGGCATGCAATAACTCACTATTATTGATCCAACTACACTAGTTTCGTCGAAATCCAAGACAGTGCATCGGAAGGCTATTTTTACACGTTAAATAAAACGAATTATTTGTAAAAACCAAATTAATCACTTTTAAATTTATAATAAAGATTTTATTATCTTCATTCTTATTAAATAGAATTTATATAAATTTTCAAAATCATTTTCATTCTCATAAGATCGATTCAATTTTTTAAACAATCCAAATTGTTAAATTCAACAATTTAATTATCAAATGAATTGTTATATTTGAAATTTTAGCTATTTTACTTTAACAAATAGTTATTCAATATTTAAAATCAATTAAATGTTAAAAAAAAATCAAATGACTGAAATTCTGAGTCGTTACACCCTTCCCCCCTTACAAAGAATTTCGTCCTCGAAATTTCCAAGGTAAGAAAAATGCCCAAACCCATTACTTTTTAAAACTAATTAGTTGAAATAGATTACCAAATCCTTTTAAGCCTTTAACTTTTCAAAATTCAACTTGCTGAAAATTTATTATTACTTTTACTAAGTTTCCAAATTCATTTATAGATTCCAACTACTATCACCCGTTCAATCATTTCAGGTTATAATTCAAACGTCAATTTTTAGTTTTCAAAAATTTCTTCAAAATTTTTCATGAATTTTCTAACGCCTTAAAATCTTGAAAAATTTCGTCAGCATCTTCTTTGCACGGCTCGATCGAAAACAACTACAAATCGCCACTATGGGCCCAAACCAACAAAAGAAAACAAAAGCCAAGTGGCTCAACCATAAAACCATCAAACTCGAACAATAATATAAATATGTACCTTTTTGTTGGGCAACCCAATTTTACTTATGAATTCAAAGGCATCAAACTAGCTCTTTCTTTTATACACCTGCATCATATTTACCGGTGACATCCAATCATATAGTTCACAATCATATTATTCTGTATTTTAAATTTTCAACATTTTCTTTACTAAAGCCCACACGATGTACATATATCATCCATATACAATATCAAATTTGATCGTTCGCTCGACCACACAATTTCATTTCAGAACTAAGATCGTTCACATGACCACTCTAGTGCGGACTCAGATCTGGTTCCTTGATTAGAAAATGCCATCCTCCTTGCATAGCCATATACTATGATAGAGAATATCAAAACCAATCAAAAACCCATATCCAGTGTTCGCCATCGAGAATCGGATGAAAAATCCTAACTCGGATCGATGTAAATCATCTCGAAATCCACTGCTCGAATCTAGATCAAACAATTATGCGAATAAATTATATAAATTACAACGTATTTATTCTAATTGATTTCTTAGCTATTCCAAATTCCCTTTTTATTGGCATGCATTTCATTTTATTCAATTATTCATATTGCTTTATCCACATCCATTTATTACTTAGTATATTCTTTCAATACTAATTATCATTTAAGAACTATTCCAACAAATTTTATGTTTAATAACATTTCACTCTACACTAAATTCATTTATGAATTATTTCATAAAATTTTACTCAATTTTATAAACATCTCATTCAACTCTTCTCATGTTTATTACCACTTAACCACTTAAGTCCATATCCATTACAAATCAATTTCAATTCCATTTAACTCAATCCATTGTACAATTTCAACATTCACTTCTATCAACCAACATTCCAAAACCATATTCCATTCACTAAGTTATTTAATTAGCTCATTTCATTAATCCATTTCAAATCTTAATAATTTCCTTTCAAAAATTATTTTATTTAACTTAATTTAAGCTAGATTTCTTTTAAAAGTTCATTTTACTTCACTTAAGTTAAATTTAATTCCTTAGTTCAATTTCAAATTTTACTTTTCTTAACATTCATATTCAACAATTTAAAACATTATTTTAACTTACTAATTTTCAAAATTTATAAATTATCAAACTTATTTTCTCATATTTTCATAAAATATAATTAAAAATTTCCACAGTCTAAACATCCTGTTCTTAATTCAAATCAATTTGAAATCATATATATATATACATAATCCCTTTGGTATATGAAATCATTCTTTTGAATTTCAAAATCAAAACTAGTTTACCAAAACAAAACTCCTATGGTAGCAATTCCTCTCTTGGAAACCTAAAAATGAACATCGATGATGCTGCAGTCATCGTCAAAATTATTTTTCAACGACCGAAGTGAGTTCAATGCTTTTATTTCCTTTAAATTCTATTTTAAAATATTTCCATCCAAAAATATTTTCCAAATAATATTATTATTATTTTCCAAAACTTTGAAAACCATTTCCAAAACCAACAAAATTTAAATTCTCAAATTTCCAACTTTTAAACCCTTTTAATTTGTAAACTGTTTTTATAAATCATATTTCATAATTTCACTATAGTTATATAAAACGATTTCTTAACGATTTACCTTGTTTGCATTATAATAATAACAAGTATGTTAGAACACAAACAACAAACGACGAATGGTAATAATCAAATATTATCATCCACTGACAACCAATCACACCATATATACAATAATAATTTCTATAAAATTATTCCTCTATATAAAATATAATCAAGGTAAAATTATTTCATTTGCCCAATTTCAAAACAATATCATGTCAAATTGTTATGTTTAGGTGTTTATAAAACTCTATCAATAACGTTAATTACTCGTATCAACCAGAATCCATAATCCACTCAACAAATCAACCAACACAATGTAAACTTTTTTATATCACTAACAAATACACACTCATATATATGTACATTCAAACTCATTCGAGGGTACTAACGACCCTATCTCTAATGAATACCCTACCAAAGCCAAGGTTCTCGCTTAACCTTCATATCTGATACCAAGTGTAACGACTGGGATTTTCAACCCTCGAAAATTGACACTAATACATCCACATATTGCATGCCGAGCAATTGAATGCCAGAAAACCCGATTGTTAGGGAAAAAGAAAGAAGGAAGAAGATAAGAAGAAAACTAAACAATGTGGAATCTCACAGCGGAACGAATGATCTATAATATATAATTTTTTTACACAAAACAAACTATAATAAATGTATATACAAACATCAATCAGAGTATACTCACCTATTTTAGCCTGGACAATTATAACAACCCGTCCACACAATTGCTGATAAATACAACAATGAACAAAGCAAAAGAATAACCATATACGTGAATACGTCTCTGGGCCTCCAGCTCGTTTCCTGAAGCTCCAAACATCCCATCTAAATCTGTAATATGCTCGGTCTGATCCGTACATTATAATGAAATTACATCCGAGTCAGTCTGGAAAACCAACGTGAGAAAACACACCCAACTGAATTTTAAAGTTATAAAAATCTTTGAAATCAAAAGTATCTCGTAAGACCATGCCGCACATAACACGGACGGTTTTTACCTAATGATAACTAAAACATTTTATATGAAATTCTTTGATATTATAATAATGTCTAGATACAAATACTTATTAATCGTGGCCAAAATTGTTACATTAATTAAATTCCAGCATAATAGGTGTACAACTAAAGTCGTAAAGGCTCGTATTGAAAAATGGATTCCATACTATGATAAGGTAAAAAAACTACCTTCTAAAGGTACATCTCTAGATAAAATGCACCGGGGTTTGACAAGAACATCTTGTACCCCCACCATACAGGATTGGCCTACCACTTGACTAGTAGTGTGATGATCCGAAATTTTAGGCAATAGCAATTTAATAATCTTCTTTTATAATTATTTTAAATTGGCAAGTTTATTCTTTTCAAAGCTAATAATATCTAATTTGGCAAATTTATATTTTCAAAAACAAGTTTTCCAAGTTAAAGTATATATAAATTTTCCAAAGTAAAATGTTTAACCAAGTTTTTAGAATATATTCAAAGTAAATAAGTTTAAAAAGGTATGATTATTAAGTTTTCAAGAATAAGTATTAATTAAATTTATTAAAACAAGTTTGAACAAGTTTTCAAAGATTTTAAATGTTAAAATTAAATGTTAAAATTATTTTGTTTAAAGTAAATTATATATTTTTAATCATGTAATTGATCCCTAAATGTTTTTATAATGATGTTAAATTAAGTAAATAATGAAGATAAAGAATTTATCTTTAATTAATTAAGGTTGTGATTAATTTGGGATAATTAATTTATGAAATTTATTAAAGGTTAATCACTTAATGTAATTAATGAATGGATGGTCACTTAATGTAATTAATAAGGGTCAATTAATTAATGTTAATAATCAAAGAATAATTACGTAATGAAGGTAATTAGTGGATAGTTAATGAATGTAATTAATTTAAGGATCACTAACTTATGATTAAGAGATAATTAATTAATGTAATTAATTTAAGTTAATTAATCAGTTTAATTAATTAAGGATAATCACTTAGGAAATTGATTAAGTATAAATTACATAATGCAATTAATAAAGTAATTACTTAGTGTAAGCAATTAATTGATAATTATTGAATGTAATTAATTAAGGGAAATTGCTTAATGGAAGTAATTAAGGATTAATTACCGAATGTAATTAATTAAAGGATAATTCATTACTGAATGTGATTAATTAAGGTTAATTAATGAATGTGATTAATTAAAAGATAATTAATCAATGTAAGTGACTATAGAATAATTAATTAATGTAATTAATTAAGGATTAATTTAATTAATTACAGTTAATTAATTAATGAGAGTAATTAAATGTTAATTAATATGAATGGTTAAAGGATGATTAATTTGTGTAATTAATTAAAGGTTAATTACTTAATGCAATTAAAGAATAATTAATTGAGGATGACTAATTAAGATGAAAATTAAAGAATGATTAATTAATTGGTTGGTAATTAATTAATGTTAAGTAAGCAAGATTTAAAAGTGATCGAAGTAACTAATTTATTTTATTTTAAATTAATTAGGAATTAATCAATCTTGCTTATGGATGATTGAATGATATTGAATGCCTTGGATTATTTGATATCTTTGAGATGTGATATGTGTTGCTCTATAATATGAGATGCTTTGGTTGAATTGTTATGATATGGATTATCTATCTGTGATAATGTGAATTAACTATCTGTATGAGTATGTTATTCTAAATATCAATTAATTGAATTAAACCTTAAAACAACTTGGACTTTAAAATGACATTTTGGATTTCGGTGAGACCGGGATCGGATTCCAAATTGGATATCCGAAAACCACATCGATCCAAATTAAACGATAGGTCGTGAAATCTCAAGTGAAGCTCAAGATGAAGACTCGAAGTGTCAGGGCTATTTTCGTTAACTCCGAGGGTGATTCCAAAACGAGTTTAACGGAAACAGTGCTTTCAATTTCGAGATGAAGATTTAGAGTGCAAGGGCTATTGTCGTTAACTCTGAGGGTGATTCCAAAATGAGTGTAGCGAGATAGTGCCTTCGGTTTCATTCGAACCCGGAAAGGACTTGTATGGATGAATGCTTTCAAAACATCGTCATTGGAGGACGATTGAGCATTCCAAGATATGTGTTCTAAAAAGGTAACAGTAGCCTCAAGCCTCATCAACCAGGAATGGCTAAAACTGGGGAGGTGCAGCAAGGCTAAGTGGGTAGCACCCAAGTAGGATAAGAGTTTTCCCTATCTAGAGGTTCCTTTTATTCGACTGTGTGGGCGGTTGGTCGCACCAACTGCGAGGCTGTCTTATTCGGGATTATCCAATAAGGGATAGTTCCGGTCTTGTGTTGTAGGGGATTAGGGTGGATCCTCGGTACTCTAATCTAGACCAGGTACTGTGACGGGCGGTACCCCAGTAGCCCTGCCATTATATGGTACCCAATCTCCAATAAGTGATCTCGGACTTGATTGTATACTTATGTATGCTGAAATTTAATAATGTAACAATTTCGGCTATGTGGATATTTATTTGAAAACCCTAGACACTATTATAATATCACTGGATTTCCTATCAAATGTTTGGGTATCGTAAGGTAAAAACCCAACATGTTTATTTGTGGTGTGGTCTTACGAGATACCTCTGTTTCCAAATGATTTTCAAAGTTAAGCAACTTTAACTCGTTTACTCACACCAGACCCATGTCTGACCCAGAGTTTATTTTCTATTTTCTTAAACTCTTGGGTACTCAAATTTTTTATGAGTAGCCAAGGTATTCAGGTTGGCTTTGATGAATTTTGGAGGATATTTGGAGCAGGAGGCTTCAGCGTATATATAGATATAGTGTTTCCGCTGTGTTGATGAATTGTAATGGATTCTGAGTTGTTTGATGGACAGGTCTTCAGAACTGTCTAATATATGATGTATAAGTTATGTAGTTATCATAGATGTTGTATATTATGTAATAACTATGTGATTACTATATTTTGTTCATTCCGCTGTGAGAATATGATATTGTTTAGTTCTTTCTTTCCTATCTTTTCTCTTTTCTGTCTCTTTGTTTCTTAATGATGATGCGTCTTTCTGTGGGATGAAAGACGGGTCATCACAAGTAGTATCGAATATGATCACCTCACTTGGGCCCCAAAGCATACAAGAATAGATAATAACCGATCTAGATTTGGAACGACCATACCCTACTTGGGAGCGAACCACTTGGCCCGGCTACATGCTCGATTTTTGTCATTTCCCGGTTAATGAGGTTCGAGGCTACGTTTTACCTTTTTATATAGCACTTTCCACTTAGAAAGATAATACTGCCCTCCAGGCAGCAATGCAATACTAGCATTCATCTATACAAGTCCGTTCTAGGACTGAACGAAATACTTAAGAGCCCCGTCTTCAAATTCCATCTTCTTCAAGATGTCTTCACTTCGAATGCTTAAGGTGGATTGAAGTGGTTTTCGGATAACATATCTGATCCCGATCTCTTCGAAACAACATTTGATAATTCTCGGTAGACTCAATCCCGGTTCTTTAGAAAATAAACTGTCATTGATAAGATCGAAGATCATCTCCTAACTGTTAGTGGACTGATTTCCTAATCATTATCCTAGGAGAACAAAACGAGATTTATAGGTATGGTATACCATCATCAAAGATGACTGTGCCATATAACTCACGTATTTCTCCTAGATATTGCCAAAGTTACATTTGGGTTCAATTTCGATAGTCGGCTATTTAACTATCGAATAACAAACGTTCAATCAGGGATTTATTCCATAGGGAAACCAACATTGGTTAAACATGTAAGTGACCACTAGCTCCTTAATTAATCTTTCATAAATAAAAACCACTTTATAAATTACTTGTATAAGAATAATTTTACGAAGGTATATCCCCAAATCCCTATATTTTCATTACATAGAGAATATCCAAATATCTCAATGGTATAAGTATATCCACACAATTGAGAAAGATTTTCTTTTTATGTGATTCAAAAATCACTTATAAAACTCCTTATAATTCTCTAAAACATTTATAATCCATTTTAAAAATCTTCTAGACCATTTATAAAATTCTTTTATACATTCCAATCGCTCATAAATTCTTTTTCAACATTTCTAAAATCATTTATAAAGCCTTTATAAATCCATAAAACCATTTATAAAAATCCTTTAATAAACCTATAAATTCGTTTCTAAATTCGTTTCTAAAAACCAAACCATTTATAAACCTTTTTACCTTGTAAATAATCTTCCTTTAAGTCTTCAAACCATTTTATAAACTCCTTTATAAAAGCGAAGTCTTTCAACTCTATTCATGGGTCTAAGAAACATTTATAAATAATTAAAAATCATTTCACTTCAAAACACCATTATGTAATAATAATTATTAACAATAAACATTATAAATAAATGAAATTATTAACTTTAAAACATCTTAAAAACAATAATTAATCATTTCAAATTATTGTTAAAGAAACAACAATAATTAATCTTTACATTTCTATAAATAATAATAATAATTTATATCCAAAACCTTATTATTAATCCTTATTATTAATTTTAAACCATAATTATTCTTAAAATAATTAACATTTCAAAATATTAACATTTTTATAAATTCTTTAAAACAATATTAACTATAAACAAATAAATTTAAAACAATACTAATATAATTAAATAATCTTAAACTAATCTCATTATATTTAAATAACTTTAAAACAAAATATTTCTAAAACCCAATCTCAGATTTGAAAATCATTTCCTATCTCAAAAACCAAATCCAACTCAAATGACAATTTATAGTATTTTTAAACTACTAATTTGAGGCCAATAGCAGCCAAATGCTTAACGAATATCGATATTGATTTTCTATCACTATTAGGTTTTAGTTTTTAACATATAACAATGTCATAACCCATATTTCCAACTAACCAGGTTTATTATCTAGTAATTCATATAACAATAGCGAGGAATTCTATTAGATCCCTCCAACCTGTCCCGCTGCATCATAGCTCATATATATCAACACATATATATGTAAATAAAATTACATTGGTGAGGAATCTTGTTGGATCCCCCCGACCTATTTTTCCTACATCTAGGCTCATATATAATCATAAGGTATAAATCAACCGCTTCAAGACGGGATTCATATACAAGGGTTATCCTCTCTTACATGGGAACGTAATAGGGTCTCATCCGCTCCAGGTTGGGAATATATCCAAACCAACTAATAACTATAGTAATTCATCCAAACAATCATTCAACGATTTTTATTAATTGTATATCATACTAGCTAACCAAAAAGGCGAGTTTAACTCATCGAAATTTTCTGTAGTCACCGAGGCGTTCCGATATGAAACTAAAATCGAACGACGTCCGATTTGAGTCCAAATTTCAACTATCTCTAAATTCGTCCAAATCAGTTCCATCGTGAAGCTTTTGTTATTACGAATGCAGCGGAAATCCATGCCTCGATTGGACATCGTGTGAGAGAGTTATAGATTTTATAAGTTATCGAATTTCAAATTAATAATTAATAACTAATTACATTTACATTAATTAATTACCAAATAAACAATCCTTCGTCTCTAATTTTCGAACATAACCACCCCCATTTTACCACTCCATTCAAAAACTCCTCGTCGCCGCCTAGCACCACCAGGCCTCATCGTGTTTCGATCATGAGAAGCCCCACCCTCAATTTTCAATCCACCGCCACCCTCGCTTCAACGACGCCACCACCAACCCGAAAACCCACTTGAACGTTTTTCGTTCAAACTCAAAACGCCGCCACCACACACCACCGTTAGCCCCCAAACTTTGACCGTACCTAACTCTCATTCCCATGAACATTTCTCCTTTTAAGTCCAATGTCAAACAATCATCCAAATCGCTAGAAAAACCCAATCGTCGTCATTCATCAGAGAATTGTAGCCACCATGACTCGATCCAACCCAACCCCACAGTCCATATGCTTCGTCTCGACATAGGCAACAAGTTTCTAATTGACAACTTTCCCCAACGACGCTCGTATGGGCACCAATCAATGAGGATCGTTGGATGAGGCTTATTTGAATTTGATTTTTTTTTTTTAAAGAAACAAACCATTTCTCTGATTTTGAGCATGACTTATAGGAGAAGGGGTATGGGTTTGAATAGTTGGAGGCATGGTTAGGTGTATGGGGACGTATGGGTAGGGTAATATACATATATATATATATATATTACAATTTAAAATATCGACTTACAAAACATCCAAATGAGGTGTGCCGCCTAACGTTCTATATGCAATACCCCTATTTCAAACACAACGGAATTGGTCTCAAGGCCTAATTCGATCATATGCAGAAGATAGCTTTTCAAACCCAATTATTATATTAATTTTCTGAAATTAATTTATACGTGATTCGATCTCGCATGACCAAGCGATACGTTCGATTGCTACGAAAATTGTCGATATAAAATAACTCACTATTACGAATCCTATGCCACTAGTTTCGTTGAAATCCAAGAAAGTGCCCCGGAAGGTTATTTTTGCACGTCAAATAAAATGAATTATTTTTAAAAACCAAATTAATCACTTTTAAATTTATATTAAAGGTTTTATTATCTTCATTCTTATTAAATAGAATCAAAATAAATTTTCAAAATCATTTTCATTCTCATAAAATCAAGATTCAATTATTTAAACGATCCAAATTATTAAATTCAACAATTTAATTATCAAATAAATCATTATGTTTGAAATTTTTGCTATTTGAATTATAAAATAATTATTCAATATTTAAAATCAACTAAATATTACAAAATCAAATGATTGAAATTCTGGGTCGTCACAATACAAATATATATGTACTACGAAGAGTTCAACAACATTTTTATTGCTCCCACCAAATGGGTGCTTTGCCCTTAATCGTTTGAGATATAATTCACTAGTACCATATGTTTGATAATCAAATGATTAAAGAATTATTTCTCAGAGATATGGCATAGTCAATAATTCCAAAATAGCTGTAAAAATTTCAAACACTTCTATGTTATCTAATGCATCACTTTTGTTATAAATACCATTATAATTGGTTTATTTCAAATGAATATTCATAATATTCATATTTAAAATAAATCTATATCTATTTTTAGTCAATACCAAAATAGTTATTATTTCATAAATAATATTTGGCATACTTATGAAAATAATTTTTTTCTTTTTTCATAACTTGATGAGTGCACTAAAAAGTATTTTTATGGTATGCTCCCACTATTTCCACTGTAACTATAGTAGCATGCGAAAGCTCTATTCCATATTTAGTATCCTTTAGTATTTTATACAATTTTCGTTTTCAATGTTTCTTCATGAAGCAGAAGTAATCATTCCCTCTCTTCATCCCAACTGTGCCCTAAGTTACATCTACTCTCCTAATTGGCTTTCCTTCCAAAATGGTTGAACCATTCAAAAGTAAACCATTGCTACAAGGCATAACAAACTCTTTACAAAAGTGCATTTGGTTATTCTTAACATTTAAGAGTATCAAAATTACTCTTTATATAAACTGATCAAATTGACATTTCGGTGATCGAGTTTCTAGTTACATCTTGTAGTTTTTGATCTTGTAACGACCCAGAATTTTTAGAAATTAAAATTTGAATATTTAATTTATTTTAAATATTAATAAGTGAAATTTATAAGTCAAATAAATTTTTATTTGAATTTTTGGATTTAATTGAATAATTAAATCGATAATTTAATACGTTAAATTATGGAAATAATTGAAAATTGGGTTAAATATGATTGAAAATGATTTGTAAAATTTTATTTTATCATACTGGAGTTAGAATGATATTTTAGAACTTTTAAAATCGAATTAAAAGTTAATTTGTGAAAATTGAATATTTTAATATTAAAATCGACTAGTGAAAATAGTCAATTTTTGAACAGTCTTAGAATTGAACAAAACCAGTTCCATTGGATCCGTAATAGTTAGTTATTACCGGATTTCAAATTTCGTGTCAATCGGAGCTATTGTTTGATCGTGGCAGCTCGAAACACATCGATTTATTTTTAATTTAAATTTGGCGAGTGAAAATAGCCATTTTTCAAAAAGTATCGGATTTCGACGAAACCAATTTCATCGGATCCGTAATGTGATATTATTGTAAGGTTTCAAATTTCAAGTCAATTGGATTTACCGTTTGTCCGGTACAAATTGAAACGCCTAGAAATCGACTTAAATCGGTTTAATTCAAATTGAACGTTTTTAGCCATAACTCGCACATACTTCAGAATTAGCTTCCGAAACCTGTTCCATTGTGTCCGGAACGCGGGATAAACCCTAGGTACGTCAGTTTCGACGCGTAAATCGGAGTTCGGAATTTCCGGATGAATAGTGTCGATCGGTTCTCTATAAGTAGACCAACCACCTTCATAAATTTAATATAAAAAAAAACAAAACCCTAATCCATTTGCTCAGCCGCCTCCACCCAGATTAATGGCCGAAATCTTCTTGTCTTCATCTCTCAAAATCTCCAAATCCATGCATTATTTCGAAAAGTTGTCAACATGAAGATCGTAGAGCATTGCGTGAGCTTCGAATCTGTATGGCGGTGATCGCTTGAAGCTCGACGAAGACGCCAAATTTTGGCCGCGTCCCTGGGCTGTTGCGCACGCATTTCGAAGCCCCAGAGATGGCCGAGCTCCACTTGCTCTTGGCCGAGTGCAGCTAGCTTGAAGGCCTTCGATATGGCACCCCCTGATCGACTCGAAAACTCTCGTGGTGGCCGCGATTTGGAACCCTAGGTGTCTCCAATTGGGTTTGCTTTCACGTAAACAAACTGGAAATGGAAGAAAGGCATAT
Source organism: Allium cepa (assembly GCA_030765085.1). Classification (NCBI taxonomy): domain Eukaryota; kingdom Viridiplantae; phylum Streptophyta; class Magnoliopsida; order Asparagales; family Amaryllidaceae; genus Allium; species Allium cepa. Next base: position 614,411,261 of record CM060934.1, read on the forward strand.
GCGGGTTTGATTTGAGATGCTGGAATGGACGGTGATGATGTGGGGTGGGGTTTGAAATTTAATTTTTATTGTAAAATTAATTATGAAATAAATTGTATAACTTTAAAATATGATATCTTTTGCATGCGAGGTCGGATTCGGACGAGGTTTTTTGCATTGGAATCGTTGCGACGAGCTCTTCGCGATGAAGCTGGTTTGGAGGCGATTGGAGTCAGCGAAAATTTCGGGTATAATTAAACGCGTGTTTAATTATATTCGAAATAAACGCGAAACCAGAAAATAAAATCAAGGTGAGAACTTCTCACTCAATCGAATCAGTTTCGATTTTATTTTAAATAGTTAGATTTAAAATATTTGAATGCATGTTTGAATGTTGATTGATATCTATTGATTGTTAAAATAGACATTATACGCCGTTAGTAAGCGGATGTTATTTAATAAAAACATATACCGCGAATATTTCATAAACAGTGAAATTGGTATTATATATAATATCAATATATATATATTGGCATATGTATATATTGCAGTTGATTGATTCCCCATATTTTTAGCGGATGAGACCCTATTGCGCCGTTATTAAGCGGATAATATTTAACAAGAACATATACCGCGATAATTTCGTACTGGAGCGAAATTGGTATTGTGCTAATGTTTTTGGATGCAGGAAAACATGTTGGAGGGATCCAACTGGATTCCTCAACAGTTTTTATTTGATTTCAGATATTTTGATATTTGATGGATTATCATATTGATATATGATATCGTTGTTGTCGTGATTGACTATTTGGTATGTAGCATCATTGGACCCAAGTTTTGGAATTTTAAAATGATTATAAAGTGATTTTTGAAAATATACTATATTTTTGGAATTGATCCATTTTAAATAAATAAACTTTATAATTTTCAAAGTTATAAAGTTATGATTTTGTGAGAATATAGTTAAAAGCTGATTTTTGAGAATGGATTAATGATTTTATAAAATAGTTTAAACTAGATTTTTGAAGTTATTATTAAAAGTTTAAATGTAGGATTTATGAAATTTAATTATTTTATAAATCAAAAGGATGAAATTATAAAGGATATTAAAGACGTTTTAAAAGAATAATATAAATTGATTTATATTAAGAGATTTATAAATGGATATTTGTAAATTGAAATATGGACGTTATAAAACGAGTTTTTATAAGTGTTGGAATGAAGTGAAAATGAAATTCATAAATGAATGAAATTTATAGAATTATAAACTGTGAAGTTATAAAAGAAATTTATAAATAGTAAGATTTATAAATTTGGTGAAATTATTTGAAGAATAGATTGGTTAAATAAATGGATCTTATAAGTTATAAGATTTATAAATTGGAAAGTCTCTAAAGGAACGATTTTGTAAAATAATCGTTTTATAAGTAATTAACTTATAATATGAACGTTTAGTTTATAATTTAGTTATAAACTGGAATAGGTTAATAAAGGAATTTATAAAAAGGAAGTTTTTATAAATAAATAGAAATGGAATTTATAAACGTTGTTTTATAAATCCGCAAACAACTTATTCTGATAAGTTAATTGTCATAACTTATTTAATGGAGTTATATTCACATTTTTGAATAGTGAATAATCCTTTGAATTGAAATGAATAAAAGGATGAAATTTGTTAACGAAGTTTATTCACGTTTTTGAATAGTGAATAACACGTTAAAGAAATTGTTTTAGATTTGGTGTTTTAAACAGAATTAAAACGATCTAACGATGTTTTTAAAAGATGTTGAGATTCGAAACCCTAGATTTCAACGTTAATTGTTGAAATAGACGTTTTCGAGAAATAAAAGGAAATAGTGGACTATAACACTGTTGTTATAGTAAATAATTTCCGAAAGGAAATGTTTTGAATAGTATTGGGATTTATATATCTATCTTAATTTCGAATTCCTATACTAGTGATTTTGGGTTGTTGTAACGATGTTTTACGCAACATTCGTTTTAGGCCCAAATAAATATGTTTAAGTAAATGATTTCCTTAAAGAATGAAATATATACTTAATTCGATTTAAGTATATTAAATATTTTCCAAGGTTGAAAATAAAAAGATTTGTGAATTACTTATGAATAAATAAGTATGGAAATGTTTTCCAATATGAAGTGAATAATTAGAATTTATCTTTTTAGAGATAAATTGAAATGGATAATTGAAATCGTATATGCATGATATTTTGAAATATAAATTCACTAAGGAATTTATAAAAGAAAGTGAGATTGGTTTAGAAAAATAAATATTGATTTATTTTGAAGTGTTGAAATTATATATCTTGTAAAGATATTTTGGAAAATAAATAATTTGGAAAATTATTTGGAATCTGGGGATGTATGCATATCAATTGATAGTTCAATAGCCGACTATCAATATTTCCCTTTGAATGGGTAATTGATGTGATTTGTTTGAATGTGAATGCCACACTTATTTTTAAATAAGCGCTCACTATTCGGGTTAACCGGGAAAGGACCATGGGGTCGCATAACCCACTCCGAATATGTGATACGTCGTTATGAATTGCATTTGAAGATCGGTGTTGAAGACCGGTATTTGCGAGAGCGATAGGATGACCTATCGATTGTCTCTGCACTGGGTCGCTCCTGGTATAGAGATTCCATAAGTGATGGGAAATCCGATCAGGATTGTGAATATCCGGATTGCAAGGACTTCGTTGTAAGTGCCTTCGGTTCTGTTCGAGCCCGGAACAGACTTGTACGGATTGTATGTCTGACATTACAAGTTGAGATATAAAGCCGATTTCTTTCAAATATATTTTTGTTGGTGGCGGAGAATTTATTCTATTAGCTTAACACCCTTCTCTGAGACGTACGAGCTCAGAGGTTATATAGTTGAATGTTATCAGCGATATATTCCCAATTTGGTAATGTGATATGCTGAGTGATGCTGAAATGATCATCGTGTTGATTATTGTGATAGGATCGTTTATTTGATCGTCTATCTTGGTGATCATTGTGTTGATCATTTGTTGACCCAAAGCATGGCTTTTGTATAAAGTATGTTTTTGTGGACGTGACTTCGTCGAGCCTCACATCCTGGAATGGTCAAAACAGGAAAGATGCGGCAAGGTTACGAGGGGTAGCTCCCTTTAGGGTATGTGCATTTCCTTCTGGAAAGGGTGGTATCATGGTATGGAGCCCAGATACTTACTCATGTTGAAACACTATATTTTATTACTGTGTGGTGTTGTTGGTGACGAGCGCTCGGTTAAAAGGTCCAATGGGACCGGGGGATGCCATATTCGTGTAGTAGTTACCTAGTGATAAAGGTAACCCGGCCTTGTGTTGGCAGAGAGCTGGTTAAGTTCTCGGGGACGTCCAGCCAGAGGCGTTTCCATGTGGCAATGGGAAGTTCCTTGGCCTGATCATTCGTTGGAAATCCAAAGAAACAATACGTGACTTGTACGGTTTTAGTTGTATAACCTGCTATGGAATGTGGCGGTAACCTGCTATTGAACATAGTTAGCTATAGTAGGCATACGATAATTGTCGTATGTTGGCTAAGATTTATATTCTACTTTCGAAATGAATTTTTCCTACACTATACACTAATAATAATATCAAATGTTATTTTAAATGCGTATCAAGCATCTTTGACTATCATAAGGAGAAATCTCCTCCGATTCTGCGTTTGCATGTGTGTGTGTGCGGGAGGCCTTATGGTAGTCTCATTTTTAAAAGCATTGCGAATTGAAATAAAAATATCTCTCTATTGATTTTAAAGATAAATAAACTGTTTTGAGTTCTCACACCAGTCACATGACTGACTTGGAGTTTATTGTTTTCCTTCCTAAACTCTGGGTGCCCACCAATTTCCACACGGGCAGTTAAGAGTTAAGGTTTATCAGGATATTCTGGATATTCTGGATTTTCTGGAGGCAAGCTGGATGGCATGGCGTATTACTTATATAGTATTTCTTTTTCCGCTGCACTGTTTGTTGTTGTTGTACACTCTGATGATGATATGATGTAATGTATAAAATGTAATAACTGATATAGTTCTTTGTTTAAAGATTATTCATTTACTATTATATGTTGTTCCGCTGCGAATTGTGAGATTCTGTTGTTGTTCTGTTTTGTTTCTTCTGTTTTTTTCTTTTTCCTCTATTCTCTTTTCTTTCTATTTTTAAAATTTTCTACCTTCTGTCTTCTCTCCTCCCTAATTTCTATCTATTTCTATTTTCTTTTCCTAAATTCTTTTTCTTAAAAACCCTCAGTGTTCGGTTTTCCGTCGTTCGATTCCTCGGCAGTCGATAAAGTGAGTGTCGATGTCGAATTTTCGAAAGTCGAAGAATCGTGTCCTGACAATGTGGTATCAGAGCTTATGGTTAAGCGACAACCATGGTTCTGTTGGGTATTACTCATTAGAGATAGAGTCAGTAGTGCTCTAGATTGAGTTTGAGTGTAATAATAGCTATGAGAGCGTATTTGTTAGTGAATATATAAAATTGTTTTATATTGTGATGATTGGTTTATTGAGTGGCATATGAACTTTCGTCAGCGTGGTCCGCAAGACTATGCCGAAGGGGTTTCTAAACACTTGAATAGAACAATTCGGCACAATATTGATTTTAAATTGGGTAAATGAAATAATTTTGCCTTGAGTATATTTTATATATAAAAGAAATAATTTTTTCAGAATTATTAAAGGTATATAAGTTGGTTGTTAGGTTGTTTGAATAGTCTAGATTGAAGAATAATGGTATAAGCAAAAGAATTATAAGAATTGAATTATAATTAAAGTGATTTACAATTGTGAAATAAACTTATATATATAAGAAGTGAAACTATATGAATATATTTATGAATACGAGTTGTAAATGAAAATGAATTTAAAGTTAAATGGAAATTTACTTTAGAAATGGAAATATAACTTAAATTATGTTGAATGAAGTTGATATTAGTATCAAAGTAAATTAGTAAAGTGAAGTGATAAATGTGAACTTAAGTTATATAAATAAAATTCAACTTTTTAAATTGAATTGAATGAATGAATTAAATGTTAATCAATTAAATGTGAATTAAGTTGATATGAAATAATGAATGTAAGTGATAATTCATTAAAATCTAATGTTATTAGAAGTTGAAAGATTGAATGTTAATCAAGTTAATTAAACCAATTGTAAGCAAATGAATTTGGTTGTAATTAATAAACATTGGTTGTTATTTGATTGATTAGATTGATTGTATATAATTCATTAAGTATTAATGAAATTGAAAGCTAAATTAATTGAATTCAAATTGAAAGTAAATAAATTTGAATAGAATTGAACGTGAATTGGATTTAATTAGTGAATGCAAACTAATTAAAATTGAGAATGAATGTTGATAAAATCCAATGTAAATAAATCAAATGTGATTTGAATTGAAAACCCTTTCATTGAATATTAATGAGAATATGAATGAATATTATTGATTATGAATGGTAGTTGGTTGATGGTTGAATATATATTGCTATTGAATGCATTGCTATGTTAGCATATATAGTTATTATGTTGCTATATGTTGTATATTGAGATTATTGTCTATGTACATGTTCTCATGTTGTTTGTTGAGTGTTTAGTAGGTGCGGATCGCGTTTGCTTCGCATTTGGAGCTCGCTTTAGCGCTATATTAGCCGTATATGCTCGCTAATAAAATATAAGGTACATATCTCGGATTAAATATCGTACTTTTACACTTTTTTCCTTTCGGGATGCCTCATTACTTGATGAGATGTATATTTGTGATATATATACTGTCATTTTTTTTTTCGGATCGAGCCGCGCAAAGGAGACTATGGCGAATTTTTCCGGAAATTTAAGGCGTTAGAAAAAATTTGGGAAAAAAATTGGAATATTTTGAAAACTATAACTTTGTTTTGAAGTTGAAAGTTAAACAATAGTAGTTGTTTTTGAGAAGATAACTAAGTATGATTTGAAAACTTAGTAAAGATTTGTAAGAAGTTTGACTATGAATTTTGGGAAAATTAATAGATTCTATAACTTTTCTTACTTGTTAATTTCGAGGACGAAATTCTTTTAAGGGGGGAAGATTGTAACGACCCAGAATTTTTAGAAATTAAAATTTGAATATTTAATTTATTTTAAATATTAATAAGTGAAATTTATAAGTCAAATAAATTTTTATTTGAATTTTTGGATTTAATTGAATAATTAAATCGATAATTTAATACGTTAAATTATGGAAATAATTGAAAATTGGGTTAAATATGATTGAAAATGATTTGTAAAATTTTATTTTATCATACTGGAGTTAGAATGATATTTTAGAACTTTTAAAATCGAATTAAAAGTTAATTTGTGAAAATTGAATGTTTTAATATTAAAATCGACTAGTGAAAATAGTCAATTTTTGAACAGTCTCAGAATTGAACGAAACCAGTTCCATTGGATCCGTAATAGTTAGTTATTACCGGATTTCAAATTTCGTGTCAATCGGAGCTATCGTTTGATCGTGGCAGCTCGAAACACATCGATTTATTTTTAATTTAAATTTGGCGAGTGAAAATAGCCATTTTTCAAAAAGTCTCGGATTTCGACGAAACCAGTTTCATCAGATCCGTAATGTGATATTATTGTAAGGTTTCAAATTTCAAGTCAATTGGATTTACCGTTTGTCCGGTACAAATTAAAACGCCTAGAAATCGACTTAAATCGGTTTAATTCAAATTGAACGTTTTTAGCCATAACTCGCACATACTTCAGAATTAGCTTCCGAAACCTGTTCCATTGTGTCCGGAACGCGGGATAAACCCTAGGTACGTCAGTTTCGGCGCGTAAATCGGAGTTCGGAATTTTCGGATGAATAGTGTCGATCGGTTCTCTATAAGTAGACCAACCACCTTCATAAATTTAATATAAAAAAAAAACAAAACCCTAATCCATTTGCTCAGCCGCCTCCACCCAGATTAATGGCCGAAATCTTCTTGTCTTCATCTCTCAAAATCTCCAAATCTATGCATTATTTCGAAAAGTTGTCAACATGAAGATCGTAGAGCATTGCGTGAGCTTCGAATCTGTATGGCGGTGATCGCTTGAAGCTCGACGAAGACGCCAAATTTTGGCCGCGTCCCTGGGCTGTTGCGCACGCATTTCGAAGCCCCAGAGATGGCCGAGCTCCACTTGCTCCTGGCCGAGTGCAGCTAGCTTGAAGGCCTTCGATATGGCACCCCCTGATCGACTCGAAAACTCTCGTGGTGGCCGCGATTTGGAACCCTAGGTGTCTCCAATTGGGTTTGCTTTCACGTAAACAAACTGGAGATGGAAGAAAGGCATATGCGGCTTTGATTTGAGATGCTGGAATGGACGGTGATGATGTGGGGTGGGGTTTGAAATTTAATTTTTATTGTAAAATTAATTATGAAATAAATTGTATAACTTTAAAATATGATATCTTTTGCATGCGAGGTCGGATTCGGACGAGGTTTTTTGCATTGGAATCGTTGCGACGAGCTCTTCGCGATGAAGCTGGTTTGGAGGCGATTGGAGTCAGCGAAAATTTCGGGTATAATTAAACGCGTGTTTAATTATATTCGAAATAAACGCGAAACCAGAAAATAAAATCAAGGTGAGAACTTCTCACTCAATCGAATCAGTTTCGATTTTATTTTAAATAGTTAGATTTAAAATATTTGAATGCATGTTTGAATGTTGATTGATATCTATTGATTGTTAAAATAGACATTATACGCCGTTAGTAAGCGGATGTTATTTAATAAAAACATATACCGCGAATATTTCATAAACAGTGAAATTGGTATTATATATAATATCAATATATATATATTGGCATATGTATATATTGCAGTTGATTGATTCCCCGTATTTTTAGCGGATGAGACCCTATTGCGCCGTTATTAAGCGGATAATATTTAATAAGAACATATACCGCGATAATTTCGTACTGGAGCGAAATTGGTATTGTGCTAATGTTTTTGGATGCAGGAAAACAGGTTGGAGGGATCCAACTGGATTCCTCAACAGTTTTTATTTGATTTCAGATATTTTGATATTTGATGGATTATCATATTGATATATGATATCGTTGTTGTCGTGATTGACTATTTGGTATGTAGCATCATTGGACCCAAGTTTTGGAATTTTAAAATGATTATAAAGTGATTTTTGAAAATATACTATATTTTTGGAATTGATCCATTTTAAATAAATAAACGTTATAATTTTCAAAGTTATAAAGTTATGATTTTGTGAGAATATAGTTAAAAGCTGATTTTTGAGAATGGATTAATGATTTTATAAAATAGTTTAAACTAGATTTTTGAAGTTATTATTAAAAGTTTAAATGTAGGATTTATGAAATTTAATTATTTTATAAATCAAAAGGATGAAATTATAAAGGATATTAAAGACGTTTTAAAAGAATAATATAAATTGATTTATATTAAGAGATTTATAAATGGATATTTGTAAATTGAAATATGGACGTTATAAAACGAGTTTTTATAAGTGTTGGAATGAAGTGAAAATGAAATTCATAAATGAATGAAATTTATAGAATTATAAACTGTGAAGTTATAAAAGAAATTTATAAATAGTAAGATTTATAAATTTGGTGAAATTATTTGAAGAATAGATTGGTTAAATAAATGGATCTTATAAGTTATAAGATTTATAAATTGGAAAGTCTCTAAAGGAACGATTTTGTAAAATAATCGTTTTATAAGTAATTAACTTATAATATGAACGTTTAGTTTATAATTTAGTTATAAACTGGAATAGGTTAATAAAGGAATTTATAAAAAGGAAGTTTTTATAAATAAATAGAAATGGAATTTATAAACGTTGTTTTATAAATCCGCAAACAACTTATTCTGATAAGTTAATTGTCATAACTTATTTAATGGAGTTATATTCACATTTTTGAATAGTGAATAATCCTTTGAATTGAAATGAATAAAAGGATGAAATTTGTTAACGAAGTTTATTCACGTTTTTGAATAGTGAATAACACGTTAAAGAAATTGTTTTAGATTTGGTGTTTTAAACAGAATTAAAACGATCTAACGATGTTTTTAAAAGATGTTGAGATTCGAAACCCTAGATTTCAACGTTAATTGTTGAAATAGACGTTTTCGAGAAATAAAAGGAAATAGTGGACTATAACACTGTTGTTATAGTAAATAATTTCCGAAAGGAAATGTTTTGAATAGTATTGGGATTTATATATCTATCTTAATTTCGAATTCCTATACTAGTGATTTTGGGTTGTTGTAACGATGTTTTACGCAACATTCGTTTTGGGCCCAAATAAATATGTTTAAGTAAATGATTTCCTTAAAGAATGAAATATATACTTAATTCGATTTAAGTATATTAAATATTTTCCAAGGTTGAAAATAAAAAGATTTGTGAATTACTTATGAATAAATAAGTATGGAAATGTTTTCCAATATGAAGTGAATAATTAGAATTTATCTTCTTAGAGATAAATTGAAATGGATAATTGAAATCGTATATGCATGATATTTTGAAATATAAATTCACTAAGGAATTTATAAAAGAAAGTGAGATTGGTTTAGAAAAATAAATATTGATTTATTTTGAAGTGTTGAAATTATATATCTTGTAAAGATATTTTGGAAAATAAATAATTTGGAAAATTATTTGGAATCTGGGGATGTATGCATATCAATTGATAGTTCAATAGCCGACTATCAATATTTCCCTTTGAATGGGTAATTGATGTGATTTGTTTGAATGTGAATGCCACACTTATTTTTAAATAAGCGCTCACTATTCGGGTTAACCGGGAAAGGACCATGGGGTCGCATAACCCACTCCGAATATGTGATACGTCGTTATGAATTGCATTTGAAGATCGGTGTTGAAGACCGGTATTTGCGAGAGCGATAGGATGACCTATCGATTGTCTCTGCACTGGTTCGCTCCTGGTATAGAGATTCCATAAGTGATGGGAAATCCGATCAAGATTGTGAATATCCGGATTGCAAGGACTTCTTTGTAAGTGCCTTCGGTTCTGTTCGAGCCCGGAACAGACTTGTATGGATTGTATGTCTGACATTACAAGTTGAGATATAAAGCCGATTTCTTTTAAATATATTTCTGTTGGTGGCGGAGAATTTATTCTTTTAGCTTAACACCCTTCTCTGAGACGTACGAGCTCAGAGGTTATATAGTTGAATGTTATCAGCGATATATTCTCAATTTGGTAATGTGATATGCTGAGTGATGCTGAAATGATCATCGTGTTGATTATTGTGATAGGATCGTTTATTTGATCGTCTATCTTGGTGATCATTGTGTTGATCATTTGTTGACCCAAAGCATGGCTTTTGTATAAAGTATGTTTTTATGGACGTGACTTCGTCGAGCCTCACATCCCGGAATGGTCAAAACAGGAAAGATGCGGCAAGGTTATGAGGGGTAGCTCCCTTGAGGGTATGTGCATTTCCTTCTGGAAAGGGTGGTATCATGGTATGGAGCCCAGATACTTACTCATGTTGAAACACTATATTTTATTACTGTGTGGTGTTGTTGGTGACGAGCGCTCGGTTAAAAGGTCCAATGGGACCGGGGGATGCCATATTCGTGTAGTAGTTACCTAGTGATAAAGGTAACCCGGCCTTGTGTTGGCAGAGAGCTCGTTAAGTTCTCGGGGACGTCCAGCCAGAGGCGTTTCCATGTGGTAATGGGAAGTTCCTTGGTCTGATCATTCGTTGGAAATCCAAAGAAACAATACGTGACTTGTACGGTTTTAGTTGTATAACCTGCTATGGAATGTGGCGGTAACCTGCTATTGAACATAGTTAGCTATAGTAGGCATACGATAATGGTCGTATGTTGGCTAAGATTTATATTCTACTTTCGAAATGAATTTTTCCTACACTATACACTAATAATAATATCAAATGTTATTTTAAATGCGTATCAAGCATCTTTGACTATCATAAGGAGAAATCTCCTCCGATTCTGCGTTTGCATGTGTGTGTGTGCGGGAGGCCTTATGGTAGTCTCATTTTTAAAAGCATTGCGAATTGAAATAAAAATATCTCTCTATTGATTTTAAAGATAAATAAACTGTTTTGAGTTCTCACACCAGTCACATGACTGACTTGGAGTTTATTGTTTTCCTTCCTAAACTCTGGGTGCCCACCAATTTCCACACGGGCAGTTAAGAGTTAAGGTTTATCAGGATATTCTGGATATTCTGGATTTGCTGGAGGCAAGCTGGATGGCATGGCGTATTACTTATATAGTATTTCTTTTTCCGCTACACTGTTTGTTGTTGTTGTACACTCTGATGATGATATGATGTAATGTATAAAATGTAATAACTGATATAGTTCTTTGTTTAAAGATTATTCATTTACTATTATATGTTGTTCCGCTGCGAATTGTGAGATTCTGTTGTTGTTCTGTTTTGTTTCTTCTGTTTTTTTCTTTTTCCTCTATTCTCTTTTCTTTCTATTTTTAAAATTTTCTACCTTCTGTCTTCTCTCCTCCCTAATTTCTATCTATTTCTATTTTCTTTTCCTAAATTCTTTTTCTTAAAAACCCTCAGTGTTCGGTTTTCCGTCGTTCGATTCCTCGGCAGTCGATAAAGTGAGTGTCGATGTCGAATTTTCGAAAGTCGAAGAATCGTGTCCTGACAGATCTTGTATTATCTAATACAAGATCCTTATTGTAATTAATTATATTGAATATACGTATCATGTTATGGTTTACTTGCTTATTTTGAATGAATTAATACATCAAAGTTTCGTACATTATGTGATTTTTCACCATATAACATTTATATGTGATTGAATATGGATCAAATATTCATATTCTTACATTATTTTAGTGTTCTAAACTCGTAGAAGACAATAGTCTTTGGAAATAAACATATAAGTGGCCAAGTTAGAAACATATTTAATAGTTGTATAATTAGGCACTTGCATTCATCTTGAATTGACAACATTTAAAAGGATTTATCATTAAGTATGTTTTATATTTCTGTATCAATCTTAGTTCAGTTCATTTGTATATTTTAACTGATAAAAATTTTATCAATTAAAATGGTTGCACAAATTTATCTTAGTAGATCATTTGCATGTACTCATTCGATATTAGAAAGGTTAAATGTATAATTTATATTTCTAATAAGGCTCCCACTAGATTTTTATGTTTCTTAAAACCCTAAGAAAAACATAGAAATCATTCGATTTCTAAATTAGACGTTAGGACTCGTTTGCCTCGGGATTCTAACCTTGTGGAATATCAACAAATCAAAGGCCCGCAAGTGATGGATAACACTTTATCGGTTGTATCATATACCACTCCTAACCCGCGGTATTTGTCTTAATCTCATCTCGACTTTAAGGAATATCAACAAATTGAAAGAGAATGTTCACTCGTAACCCCTCTCCATTTTGCAACAGTCTAAGTACAATGCACATACCTTAAGGAATATCAACAATACATGCACATATTTTACCTCATCTAGTCAATATATTAATAGTACCATACATAACATCTCTAGCTTGATGAACATCAACAACCAAATAGTGAGCAAGTAATTTATTACTATATAAATGGCATAGGACAACTCATATTGAAGGATTCATAATCTTTAATATACACATAATGAGTGATGTCGGTTTAGGGAATAATACATTTCTTTTGAAATACTCTCATGGTTCAACTGTTACACACATATGAAATCATAGTATACATATTATATGTATGTACCTATTCCTTAACTCTTATTTGGATTTCTTTCCAGTTCCACTTAATTATACACACACATACATATATATATATATACGCAGTTATATATTAACTTATTTTGACTTTTATAAGTTAATTTACTTATATATAATATATACATATATCTTATTAATTGAATCTTATCTAATTAATTTTAATTCTTATCAATTAAATCATATGAAATTATTTTATTTTATATAAAATTTATAAATTTTTATATCACTCGTCTTAAACTAGTTAAGCTAGTTAATCAATTACAACATTTATAGTTTATTTATGAGAAAATATCAATATATGTATACAATTTAATTAATTAACTATTAATTAATTTTATTTAATAAAATAATTTTATTCAATATTTTAATTAATTTGAAATTTTAATTTAATTTATCATAAACAATTTTAGGATAAATCAATAACTACAACAATTATTGTTATACAAATATATCGGTATATATTTCTTAATCAATTAACTTTAAATTAATTGTTTTATTAATTATATGAATTTTTTTAATGACAAGAGTGATAGTTTATTTAAGTAGAGCACCTATTATGATGTCTCGGGGCTTGAACCCATGACCTCTAGAACCTTTGTCTAAAGCATCATACTTCTTCACTTGAGCTAGTGGTCCTTCACATTTAATCATATTAATTAAAATTTTAAAATTAATTAATTAGTTAATTTTTAAAAATTAGAATGCATTTTATAACTCTAATAAAATTACTCATTTTATATTTTTAAACATAACTTTTAAAAATAACATATAATTTTAAATTATCAAACAAATTTTGAAAATTAGCCCAAGGCCCAATATTAATTCGAGCCTTTATCTTGAGGATAATCTTTGTGCTTACTTCATCCTTCGGACCAGGCCACTATCCAAGTAGGCAAAGTACTTGTAACCCAAATCCAACTTTAAACACCACCTTTACAGACATCCTACTAAATGGGTAGGTTTTTATCAGTTAAAGCTAACATCGCTAATTTGGATCACATAGACAATTTGGGCTCTGATACTATTGAAGAAAATGTGCCAGTCAGAAGCTGGTGAAATAGGTAGATTTCAAAAGAAAAAAATCATATTTGAATTTATTGAGCCTATGAAGTATAAAGAGTTTATTAGATCTAATCTAATATTGCTTTAAATAAAATATTATTTTATTTAATTTATTTAGAAAGGAGTTTCAACATAATTAATTAATTATGTTATATTATAATAAGCATATCAAATACATTCATGTGTATAGTGCAAGCAATATATAAATTGTGTACGTGGTTAATGTGTACATTTATAGGTACTGGGATGCACATTTGTCCCTTTATATGTGACTTTGTTGTCCATGGTTTTTTTAATTATATAAATTAACTATTATATATACATCTATAATAATAATTTAATACACACACATATATGTATATATGTTAAAATTAGTTTTGATTAGTTTATATATTTTGAATACTAAAATTAACAATTTAAAATCTCCTTTTAACTAAGGAAGGATTTAAAATTAAATTTACGATTTTACACACAAGTTCCTTTTATAAAATTAAATTGAAATCACACACACACATATGTATAGTTGTATAAATAAATGCAAATAATGTTTTAAATTTTAAACAACATAAGTTTAAAAAAATAGTTTTAAATGTTTAAAACTTAGAATTAGCAAATAGAAAGCTAGCTTTAACTTATGAAGGATTAAAAATAAGTTTATGATTTTGTAAACAAGCCCACTTGTGAATTTTCAATTGAAGAAACATTTAAAAAATATAAACAATAACTAAATGAATTTACATACAAGACCAACAAACATAAAAAACATGTATTCAATTTTCAAAATGATTTTAAGTTATCAACCAATATAACTTACTTATATATGTGTATATAACAAGCTAAAAATTAAACCAGTTAATTAAAACCTTTTTCAAACCAAAATTGTTGTTTTCAAAAACATCAATATCCAAATCAATAATAAAATTAGATCAAACAACCCAGGCGTATATAAATTCATTGTATAATGTTTGAGATCTAAACTATACATACTAGATGAATTATATTCACGAGTGAAGTAGAATATGGGATCTAAACTGTATCAACATCATGTATTGCATAATCAAATAAGATTAGTAAATTACCTAAAGATGAAGCCAAAAATCACACCTTGAATGAAACACAAAGTTTCTAGATTTGATTGAATCAACCTCTGGATTTTGCAAGGATCTAGACGAAAACACCACCATTAACAATTTTGATTTTATTTGTATTTTTTTTAGGAATTTTATTCCATGGAGGCCATGGAATTTTCAACCATTGTAGAGAAAGAGGAGAGCAAGAGAAAATGAATTGTTAGGAAAATGAGTGAATGAAAGAAAGAAAATTTTGTTTTAAAAGAATCATTGAAACCGTTTTAGTTACTTCCTTAAAACCTTCCTTTGGTAATTCCTCATTAAATCTTAATAAAATTCCCTCACCCATATCATGTATGGTTGGCTAAGATATATACTTAGATAGGCCTTTAAAATTTGCAATCCCACTTAGTAATTAATTGATTTGAATAGAATTTAAATATTTATCGATATCTTATATTGATACATACTTATATAACATTTATATATGCATTTTACAAAATAAAATAAAATTTAGTGATTAAAATTTCATAAATATTAATTAATTTACAATGAATATAAATTAATTAAATCCTATGTTTTAAAGAGTATTCATCATTATGGTTGTACAACTCGAGGTGTAAATTCAACTAGCGATAAATATCGAACAACTCAAATATTAACATTCTTATATCACCTTAGCTAGTGGTGTGACATTTTGGATGAATTTATCACTCATACATCTTTTCGGTGAAATTTAATATTGCTATTATAAGCGGAACCCGGTAGTAACGATTATTTATACCAATTTTCTTCATAAAATAGGACTTATGAAATTTGGTTTTAGTTAAAATTCAAATATCGTCCACATTAAATTTGATTTGTCCAAAGATAAAACCCTTGGTTTAATTATAATAATTACCACCAATCGTACTACTTTGGCCAGTTGACTTTGATTTGACTACAGTTGACCGTGATATTAAGCACTTATACCCAAAGAGACATATTCTCTATTGAATAGCATTTCACTTCCAATGCTTTAAATAAGACCAAATATAGTCGCTTGATGGATCTCCATGCCATGCCTTAACTATAATCAAAGTGAAGTATCCACATTAAAGTTTTACGGTATCCTTAAGTCAAGGGAACGGTGCAATATCGTCACTTCGAGATCTCATATTTGGCCTTAGTTGTAATTAATCAATAGGAGACTCTCGAGTGGGTTATTCTATAGTTATCCAATAACTATCAGTACATAACCACTTGGTGCCCCTAACAACCATGAGTAATATACTGTCTAACATTTGGAGAGTATTATGTACTCAAGTCTTAAATTATATATCGATATCCTATCTCGTAACATCTTGACTAGAAATATTTAAAATAATATGATATTATTAATGTGAGAAGTTTCTCATGATTACAACATATTGTAAATACTATCACATAACACATAATTTAAAGGTTTTCTATTCAATGTACTTTAAATTAATTACTTAATTATATCGCAATATAACAAAGTGGAAGAATATTCTTTACTTTTTAAGTACTTGGGAGTTCCTTCATCTTATTATTATTATTATTATTATTATTTACATAACACCAACTTTAGGAATCTCCTATATAGAATAAAAGAAAGAATGAAAAATTGGGACAATAAATTACTATAAATTGTTGGGAGAGCAAAATCTATCCATTCAGTCATTGCCCCTATGATTTTGTATTGGTTGATGATATATCAAATTCCTATGGCTTCTATTAGAAAAATTAAGAAATTGTGTGCAGATTTTTTCTGAGGATGGAAATATCATAAAATAGCATAAGATGGGATCTATAGACCTAAGAAGGAGGTAGGCATGGCCCTGAAAAACTTAACTGAGCTTAGAAAAGAACCAGGTATGTAACTTCTATGGCATTTTTGAACTAAAAACAACATGTGGTCTAAATGGCTTTATAAAAAATTATGCTTGAATAAAAACTTTTAGACTATTAATATTGACAATAATAGCTCTTCCACTTGGAAAACAATTCTTAAAGCTAGAGGGAAAGGTATACTTTGCATTAGAAGAGTTATTTCAAATGGAGAAACTACCTCATTATGGTTTGACCCTTGGATTAATCATAAACTTATGGTAAATTTGCTGGGTTGGGATAGGGTTGAAACAAGTGGGACAACAGAGAATAATGTGAGCAGTATTATAAGAAATGACCAATTGGATCCATCAATATTTTTGAAACAAGGGATCTTGAAACCCTAATTAAACATGCCACTATTTCTACAAATAGCAGAGGTGATTATTGGAAATGAGATAAAGAAAAATTCTCATCTAGAGATGCTAGGGAAATATTAAGAACTCATTATGATATTCAACCTTAGGAAGATGTTGTGCAACATGATATTATTGGTCGTAGAATGGTTTTTGTGCTTATCGGGATTTTATGGGCAGATTCAATACCGAAAACTAATTATCATTATAAGATAACTTTGTTAACCCTAAATGTGTTCTTTGTGAGATAGAAAATGAAAGCATAGATCGTCTCTTTTTAAAGTATTTTTTGTGCTTTCATTTGGGTTTCATTAGTCTTAAACTCAAACTTCCTCCTCGTAGCTCTCTGAACATGTTAATTGAATTAAATGGAATTAGTAATAGCTCCAAATATAAAGATCAGGTCTAAGATTTAGCCAGATGCAATTTTGTAACTTCTATTCATTATACTGGCACGAAAGAAACTCTCATTTCTTTGACAACCTTAAGCATGATTAATTGGAGCTTACTTGAAGAATTACTGTTAATGTTAATTTCCAAGTAGTAGCTTCAAATAGAAGCACAAAGAGTAATGCTTTCAACCATGAGGTCTTAAGTAGGTGAGGTACTGACTTGAAACACGAAGGATGAATTTTAATGTATTCCACCTACTAAATTCTAATTTTTTTGAGGTTGAAGGGAATTCTTCAATTTCAAAATACCTTTATTTGGTGTTTCAGTCTTGCATTTAAAAACTATAGGGGATGAATTTCAATCTGTAATTGGTGAATGAACAAGAATGGAGACTTTGGCAATGAATTTATAGGTAGAAAGCATTGGAAGATGAGGAAGATAGAACTCCATTTTGGGAATGTAGCATTTGTTACTGTATTTCCTTTTTATTTTATGCTATAGTGTTATTTGCCTGCTCTTGTATATATTTTTGTTATGTACTGATGTAAACATTTATATGTAACAATAAGGAAACCACACACTTTTTCCTTGTACAATACTACGCTGGTATTGATCAGGTTTATACAAGGCGGGAGTACCGATTTTCAAAAGAAAAAAAAAGTATATTATAGAAATCAAATATCTTTATTATGAAAAAGATTGGTCATCAATTTAGATATATGTAAGGGATTACATAATTACCCCTAGGGCATACCCCTAACTCTATCATGTTGAAAAGAAGCCATGAAGCTCGCTTCTCTAACTGTTGTATCTAATCTTTTTTTGAAGGTATTTCTTAACTCTTCTAATTCATCCACCATCATTGTTCCACTTGCAATTGTGTTAAGCTTTAATTTGATCAATATATCCACTTTATTAATTCAGTTTTGGAAAATTTTATATTTGTGTAAGCCATTTTCCTGCTGTTGATTGTGTTCCAAATAATGTTGCATAATTGAACCTCATATGATTTAATTCTAATTGCATTCCATGTATCACAATTATTGAAGACATTTGAATTGATCCACAACCAGTAATTATGTAATGCTTGTGTATCCACTTTAATTTGCTAATTTTCATCACTCACTTCTCTAGTTACTGGTTGTAGACTATGAGATATGATGTGATTATGAATAATAGAACTTACTATAAATTATTATATCCCCATTATATGTAGTCTATCACATCCTAGTAGATCCACCAACAACTTACCATTTATCAATGGATCAATCCACAATGAAGTCTCTTCACCATTAGAAATACTCTATTTGCCATCATCTTTATACTTTATTATAACTTTCATTTTTCTTGACATATTATTATTAGTGGGTATATTCCAAAAATTCGTATTTAAGAAATATTTACTTGTAATCCAGTTTGTCCATAAGTTGTCTTTTGTGATGAATTTCCATAATAAATTAGTTGCACATGTATCTAAGCTCTTGTAGACTTTTCAAACCAATTTCTTCATCATTTTTTGATTTACGAAATTTTTTACATGAAATCTTGTGCCGTTACTCTCTCTATAAATAAAGAGAACATTATTTCTATAGTTTATTAATAGTAGCCATAGATATTTGATAGATTAATAGCAAGTATAACACCATTGGAGTAATTACGGCATGAACAAGTTATGTTCTACCGACCATTGATAAAAATTTGCAATCGTATCTCTTAATGCTATTCATGTTATCTGTAACTACACAAACGTGTTATGAATCTGATAGTAACTTCAATAATGTTACTAAACTGTTCAGAAATAGTCACAATGGAAAAATGTTTAAAAATTTCACAATTAAATTGCAAAAACAACAACAGAATAAAGTGCGACAAATTCTAATAAATACTGTTACGGTACAGAACCGTACAAAACTGTTGCAATCGAATTTGTATGAAATTCGAAGAAGTACCTAGTCGTCCGAGTTCAGAGAATATCTATTTCCTTGAAACAATATTGCCCCCTTATACGCACCGAAGAATATGAGCAATTTGTCTTCCAGGATGAAATGTACCAGCCCCGATATGTTGTGCGTGTAGACGGAGCGAGGATGAACGGAAGAAATTATAGAACCGAGAACAGAGTTTTGGAAAGAGGAATAGAATGAAGAAATGAACTAATTCTGAGTGAGTGATCTCATTTTGTGGGCCCTTATATATAGGCTGGAGTAGGTTCCTATTCGGAGCGGTCATGACTGTTGGAAAGATTACGATCCTTTAACCGACAGATGCGTGCGCAAAGGCGCAACGTTCTGATTTTGAAGTTCAAAATTAGCCGTTTCAGCGCAGTAGGTCCAAGTGGCAGATGGAGGCCCATCTAATCACAAGACCCCAAGAACCCCAAGGCCCAATCTTTGACATTATAATATTAATATGAAGGCCCAAAGCCCACATGCCCAAAACCTACATTGCTACCTCTTAAGTCTTCATGTCTTCTTCTTCTTTTGTTTTGATTTAGTGTATTAGGTTATAGTATATATGGTGGATTTGGCACAAATATTCCACTATGTGGGACTTTGTTTCAATACACACAACACCCAAAATCTCTCTCTTCCCTAACCACTTCTTCATTCATTTTTCTAACAATTCCCCACATGAATGAGGAGTTGTTCATAATTTCACGAGACATTTATCGGGTCGGCTTAAAGTAGCACATGTGCCTTGAACTTTCCTAGTGATTACCTATTTGAATTACGGGCGAACCAGTAGACTTAGAATGTCCTTGAACTATAAGCCCTTTATATAATTCTAAAATAGATAGCACATGATAAATGTTTCTTATAATCCTTCATTTTCTGCTTGTGTTCATTTTTGCCTTGAACACCTGCCTGATCTCATAAGTGCTTAGAGAATTTGGCCTTATAATTCTCTTTGAAGTGGCACATTCGCACTTACGTCGGTGATTCTGTAAGGGGTATTCGTAATTTCTCAAGTACAGACATCATTAAAAGTATTAATACTTATCCTATTTTCCATCAAATAATGCACTGACTTTATCGTAGGAATGTTTTGTGTGTAACAGTGCCGTCAAGTTTCTCTTAAACTTAGTTTTCCATTTGAACCTAGATCTTGGTATCTCCAGTCAACTAGGTGGGGTTTCCATTTAAAAAACCTTTTATTCTATGGGCCTTAACCCCATTCTCATCGATAAGGTTTGAACTTCCTCTCTTGGAAAGCCTTTTGTTAGTAGATCCGCTTTGTTATCTTTAGACCTTATGTAGTCTATAGTGATAACTCCATTAGAGAGAAGTTATCTTATTGTTTTATGTCTACGACGAATATGCCTAGATTTACCATTGTATAGTGTACTATTAGCTCTTCCAATTGCTGATTGACTATCACAATGTATGCATATTAGAGGCACAGGTTTGCTCCAATTTTGAATATCTTCCAAGAAACTTCAAAGCCAGTCTGCTTCTTATGCGGTCTTATCTAGTGCAATAAACTCTGATTCCATCGTAGATCTAGCTATACAAGTCTGTTTGAATGATTTCCATGATATTTCTCCATTTCCTAATGTGAACACATATCCACTTGTAGACTTTGTATCTTGTGATCCAGTTATCCAATTGGCATCACTATATCATTCCACTGTTGAATGATAGTTTGTATAGTGTAGACCATAGTTCTGCGTATACTTTATGTATCCTAAACTCTGATTATCGCTTTCCAATGATGTTTACGAGGATTGCTGGTAAATCTACTCAGCTTACTTACAGCGTATGCGATATCCGGCCTAGTGGAGTTCATAACATACATGATACTTCCTAGTATACGAGAGTATTCAAGCTGGTAGATACCACCACCAGTGTTCTTTACCCAATTTTGGTTCATATCTACTGGTGATTTTGCAATAGTTATATTATATTGCTTGAATTTTTCAAGTATCTTACCGATGTAATATGACTGAGATAATGCATATCCCTGTGGTGTTCTTAAAATTTTGACACCGAATATCACATCAGCCAGTCCTAAGGTCTCTCATATCGAATCTAGAAGATAACATATTCTTTGTAGATGTTATTATGGCCTTGTTATTGCCTAGGATTAGTAAGTCATCAACATAAAGACAAACAATAACATATCCAACATGTTTGTGTTTTATGTAGACACATTTATCTGATTCATTTATTGTGAATCCATTTGATAACATGTTTCATCAAATTTTTCATGCCATTGTTTTGGAGCTTATTTAAGGCCATGAAGCGACTTTACTAATTTGCATACTTTGTTCTCATTTCCAGTGCTAAGAAACCCTTCAGGTTGCTTCATATATATTTCTTTCACTAGTTCACCATTCAAAAATGTAGTTTTTACATCCATTTGATGTATTTCTAAATCAAGTACGGATGCGGTTGCAATAAGCATCCTAATTGATGTTATCCTTGTCACTGGTGAATATGTATCAAAATAATTCAGGTCTTCCTTTTGTTTGAATCCTTGGACTACAAGACGAGTTTTGTACTTATCTATTGAACCATCAGGTTTCAATTTCATTTAAATAACCATTTATTACCTAAGGTCTTGCATCCTTGAGGTAAATCAACTAACTCTCAGGTATGGTTAGCCATAATGGATTCAATCTCATTATTAATAGCATCTTTCCAGTAGGGGTATCGCTGTAGGACATAGCTTGTTTGTATGTCAATGGATCATCTTTTAACATAAAAGTGTAGAATTCTGGTCCAAAGGTCCTAGAGGTCCTTGATCTTTTGCTCCTTCTTGGTTCCTCCAGTTGTTGATCAGCACTAGTTTGGCGAAGTTTATTTTGTTCAGTATGCTCAAGAGAATCAGTAAATTCATCTTCTCTTGGTCTCTTTTGAGTATCATTGTTAATACCCTATTTTAAAGGGAATATATGTTCAAAAAATCTTACATTTCTCGATTCAATGATGGTATTTTCATGAATATCATCAATTTCAGATTTATGTACTAGAAATCGATAAGCAGCATTGTTTTGTGCATATCCAATGAATACACAATCGATTGTTTTTGGTCCACTTTTGACCTTCTTTGGTTTAGGTATCTCTACTTTGGCAAGATATCCCCACACTTTTAATTATTTGTAAGATGCCGGTCTATTTTTTTCAAAGTTCGTGAGGAGACTTGGATGTTTTCTTTCGTGGTATTTTATTTAAAATATGGTTTGCCGAAAGAATAGCTTCTCTCCAGAAGTTATCTGGCAAGCCAAAACTGATTAATAAAGCATTCATCATTTCTTTAAGAGTTCTATTTTTCGTTTGGCTATACCGTTGGATTGAGGTGAATATGGTGCTGTAGTTTGATGTATAATGTCGTGCTCAGCGCAGAATTTCTCAAAAGGAAATTCATATAAATTCATATTCTCCTTCTCTATCACTTCTTAAAGCTTTAATTTTCCTGTTGAGTTGATTCTCAACTTCTGTTTTATACTGTTTAAAAATGTCGAATGTTTCATCCTTGGTTCTAAGGAGATACACATAGCAGTACCAAGTACAATCATCAATAAACGTAATGAAATACCTTTTTACACCTCTAGTTTGACACATTTTCAAATCACATACATTAGTGTGTATAAGGTCTAGAGGTTCAGTTTCTCGTTCAACATGATGAAACGAGGTTCTTGTCAATTTTGCTTCTGCACAAATTTGACATTTATAGTTGGAGTCTATGTTATATTTTGGTATACATTCTAGATTAATCATTTTTCGTAGTGTATCAAAATTCACATGCCCTAATCTAGAATGTCGTATGTTAGAAGCGTCAACAATATAAGCAGAAGATTCACTTTTATTCATATCAGTGTTTGGTACAATAGTTGTTACATTTGCTTTGAATAAACCATCACATACATATCCCCTTCCTACATACACTCCATTCTTTGATAATACAGACTTATCGGCTACAAAGGTTAATTTACAACCATGCTTGCCAAGCAAGGACCCTGATATCAAATTCTTGCGGATTTCTAGAACGTGAAGAACATCACTCAAAGTAAGCTATTTTCCAGAAGTTAGTTTCAGTACAACTTTTTCCTTGCCTTTGACCTTCGATGCAGATGAATTGTCCATGAAAAGTTGTTCATCATCAGTTGCAGTTTTATAAGTCGTAAACATCCATTTATTTGCACATATGTGTCGAGTGGCACATGTGTGTGTCTACAACCATTCCTTTAAATTACCTACAAGGTTGCATTCTGATATTATTGCGCATAAATCCATATCAGAAATGTCATCTGTAACTTCAGTCGTATTTGCATCTGATTTCTTCTTTTTGGGACCACGACATCCGGTTGCTTTATACCTATTCTTTCCACAATTATGGCAAGAATCCTGAAATTTCTTCTTCGACTTCTGAGGCGCATTCTCACGTTTTCTCTTGATAGGTCTGTTTCACTCAACAATATTTGCTTTTGCAGCCATATTCTGAGAGTTCTTTTTCTCAGAATTTCTATTATCTTCCTCAGTTGACAGACGAACTATGAGTTCTTCCATTGTCATTTCCTTACGCTTATGCTTAAGGTAATTTTTGAAGTCCTTCCACGGTGGAGGAAGTTTCTCATTGGTTGCGGCAACCTGGAAAGATTCGCTAAGCATCATCCCTTCAACTTGCAGTTGACGGATGATCAGTTGTAGTTCTTGAGCCTGGTTGATCACAGTCTTTGAATCTTCCATTTTGGAGTCGAGAAATTTGTCAGCGATGAATTTCTTCTTGCCCGTATCTTCAGTTTTGTACTTTCTGTCCAAGGCCGTCTAGAGTTCCTTAGAGGTTGCAACAGTACAACAGACATTGTAGAGGCTATTATCCATACCATTCAGAATATATTTTTTGCACATAAAGTCTTAATTTTTTCAGATATTTACGGCCTCCACTTTGATTGCATCGGGTTCGAGTTCGCCAATTTAAGGAGCATCTTCAGTTAGTAACTTGACGAGGCCTAATGTTGTTAGATAAAACATCTTCTGTTGCCAGTCATTGTAGGAACCAGAGGCGCCGGCTGAGCGTTTATCACAGTCTGCGTGTGACATTGCCGTCTACAACAATCATAGTAACTTCAATAATGTTACTAAACTGTTCAGAAGTAGTCATAGACGCACGCGCACAGGCATAACGTTCTAATTTTGAAGTTCAAAATTAGCTACTTCAACGCAGCAGGCCTAAGTGACAAACGAAGCCCCATATAATCAGAAGACCGCAAGAGAACCAAGCCCCAAGACCAAATATTTGACATTTTAATATTAATATGAAGGCCCAAAAACCCATATGCCCCAAAGCCTACATTGTCACATCTTAGTCTTCATGTCTTCTTCGCTTGTTTTGATTTGGTATATTAGGTTATAGTATATATGGTGGATTTGACACAAATATTCCACTATATGGGACTTTGTTTCAATACACACAATACCTAAAATCTCTCTCTTCCCTAACCACTTCTTCATTCGTTTTTCTAACCATTCATAATATTCTAGATGAGGTTGGTATAATTTTTATAACAAAAATATTTAGTTGATAAAGGCACCCCCAAGTATCTAGTTGGTAAGCATCCTTCTCCTATATTCAATGTAACAAGTATTTGCTGTAAATTTTCTGACTATTGCTAAAATACACCTCTGTCTTCAAATTATTAATCTGTAACTCTGTCACCATATTAACTTCTATATGAATATGTTGTATAGTAGTATAAATTTTTAGATCAGTAGCAGAAAAGGGCATCAAGTCATTAACATATTATAAATGAGATACAACTGGCTGTACTTTAGAAATTGGGTTAATATCTTTTCTTATAGCTTTCTCCGCATTTAGCAATAAATATTCCGTTGCCACACAGTATAAATACGGGGTAAGGAATTCCCTTGTCTAAGACCCTTGTTTGGTGATATAAATCATTTGGGTTTTCCATCCATTAATTAACAGGGAATATGTATGGGTAGAAATACATTGATATATAATGCTTATTAATTTTGCAAGAAAACGCATATTTATAATACTTGGCAAGTAAATCTCTATTCACTTTTTCATATGCCTTCCATACAGAAATTTTTAACCCCTTTTTTCTTGGAAATTTGTTAACAATTCATGAGCCAAAAGTATGTTCCTTGAGATAGACCTCCGTGGTATGAAAACAGATTGAGATTTTGATATTAATTTCTTTAAAAAATGTTTAAGTGTGAAACAAATATTTTAAAAATAATCTTATATAGGACATTATGACAAGCAATAGGTCAGTAAGGAATAGAAGTAACCTTACCTTCTTTTGGCACCAAAGTAATGAAAGTATGATTCAGATGTATTCTACATGTACTAAACACCTCTAAAACAACATCCAGAATAATATCTTTGTATTCTAACCAATGCAGCTTATAAAATTCTGCAAAAAAACCATATGGTCCTAGAGATTTGTTATCTGATGTTGAGAAGATTGCATTCTTCACTTCTACTTCAATCAATTCTCTAGATAATTACTTGCTGGTTTATGTTCTTTCTGCATCTTGTATCATCTACTTGGTTAGTTTTAAGATAATTAGAACTATACAATTCAGTGTAATAGTCTAAAATTTCATGTTCAATCGCCTCATTATCATATATCAACTTTCCTTGGTCATTAATCAAAGTTTGGATTTAGTTTTTGCATCTTCTCATAGACACTTTTTCATAAAAGAATCTTAAATTTTCATCTCCATGTGTTAACTAATCAATTTTGGATTGTTGCATACAATTCTAGCAGTGTATTTGTAATTGATTATGCAATGATGTAATTGCCTCCATCATGCTGTTGTAAATTTCAACATCAGTACATAGGATTATTATCAGATAGTAAAAGCATATCACTATACCCTTCCTCTAGTTTTGTGATTGTGATGCTATTTTTCTTTCTCTGTTTGTTTCATCTGTTCAGTCCCATTTTTGTGGCTTTCAAATTGTAGATAGGATCGTGCATTATATCTCCCCAAGTACTTTGTTTCATCCCATTTTCAATTGACTGTGCATATTCATCCACTTTGCGTCATGTATTTACATATCTAAAAAGTTTCCCTTTAGCTTGAGTTGCTTCATTGAAAAATAATGTTATTATGGGTTTGTGATTACTAAGGTGTGATGATAATGTAACGGTTTTAAATTGCCAGAAAGAATTAGGCAATAAATTATTGATCACTACTTTGTCTATGTGAGTAGCCAAATCTCATCTTCTCCAAGTATACTAGAAACTCCGTAGGGAACGTCCCAAAGGAACTGGACTAAGTCGCGGTGGGTTAAATGAACGAACTAAAAAAAAAAATCCTTTTTTAGCTCTTTACTAGGCCTATAAAATTTAATTGACCATAGATTCATTTTAAAATATTTTAAATAAAATCTTTATTTTATTTAATTGGTTTATAAAAGAATGTATTTTAATTTAATTGAATATATTTTATAAGTGTAACAAAACACTTATATGTATATGGTTCATGTGCAACATATTAAAAGTATACATGGTTAATGTGACCGTTTATAAGTGCTAGGATTTACACCATAACAAATGCATTGTCCCTTCATATATACATTTGTTGTTCATAGTTTTGTTTGAAATATATTTGTATATATAATAATTATAGTCAATTTTTATATAAATAAATATTTTGACCAATTCAAAATAGTCTTTATTAATATCTAAAATATCTTTTGACAATTTAAAATAAAAAATAGACCTAGATAATATCTATTTTGAAACTTAAATCCAAAATCCAAAATATAATACAGACACACACAAACATACGCACATACAAACACATACACGCACACATATAGTTTTTCAATTCAAAATATACATTTAAAAGAATTTTATATTTTAATTTAAAATATAATTATCTATAGAGTATTAATTAGTGTGTGTCCGAAACATTCCTGGATTTTAGCCAGAATTAATTTGATAATTAATTTAATCTATGGAATTAGATTATGAATTTAATAAAGAATTAATTTGAATATTTGGGAATAAATATACAGTTAGTATGTATGTAAATTAATAAAGGCTTTAAACTTATATATGTATATATAAAATTACAAATTGAGGACACTATAAAATAAGAATATGTGTTTGTTTTATATAAATAGATTTTTAAGAAAATAGAAATTATTATTTTCAAATTGAATGTGTTGTTATAAATTGGCTTTAATTTGGATTTTTAAATTTAATTTGAATATGGATTTAATTTTGAAATTCAAAAAAAAAAGATATTTAAAAATATTTTGAATTTTTAAATTACATGTACAAGCTTTATTTTATTTTCTTTAAAGAAATTTTATATATATTTAGATAAGAATTTATTAAGTAAGTATAAAAGCTTTATGTTAACATTTAAATAAATATTAATTACTTAAATTACAAGTGTAAAATCTTTGAAAGCTTGTTTTAACAAGTGTTAAATAATAAGTAAACGCAAATGGCAAATGTTAAGGGTTTTTACAAGTATCATTCTAAATTTTAGTTTTCTCTTTATTTTTAATAAACCATATTTTAACTTATAAAAAACATGCTTTCTCACCTTCATCTCTTTTTCTATCTTTCTAAAATCAAAAGCTTAGTGAAACTCAAACCATTACTCAAAAACAATCTGAAAATCAATCCTTCCACAAACTAGAAACAAATCAAATTCAATAACCTGTAATTCATCTTCAATATCAAAACAACAAAAACTGGAAAACAAAACAAAGAATCAAACCTAGAAATTTAAAAATCTGAATCAAGTAGTAAATCAAAGCTCAACTCAAACATCATAAAGCTTCAAAGATGCAGATTTAAAACTAAAATCAAGATCAGATTCAAACAACAAGCAAGCATTCAAAGGATCAAAAGATATCAGGTCCAGATCAAATTAAAATACAAGTTCCAGATTTTAAAAGCAAAACACTGTGCTCTGCTCAAACCTCTCAGGTAAGCAAATATACCCAAACCTGTGTTTATATATGTTGATGCTTGTGTTAACCCTTGAAGTGTGCAAAGATAAATATTTGTTTAGTTGATATTCTGCCTCTATATCTGTGAGAAATTTGATATGCATATCTGATACACAGGCTATGTTGGCCTCTGTTTAATTACAGGTTTTCAAAACATGTTTCAAAAATAGAAGATCTCTTTCTCAAATTTTTTTAGGGCTTAGGATCTGAATGAAACATATTTGTTTGATCAAGATATAGTTATTAAAAATACTTCTAAGAAGAATTGAATTGAGTATTATCTGGAAGTTTATATATACAATAAAAAAAATAAACATGATAAATTTGAATCTCATAATTAATTGATTCAGATACATCATCGGGTTCGATTTGAAAATTCATGATTTCTAAAACAAAATTCAAGATTTTTAATTCACGAAATCATGAGAAAATGTGAGATGAACGGAATCGAAATTTTCACCAAACTCTGGCGATTGGTGAAGCATTGGTTCTCTTGATTGAAGCTGTGGCTTACTGGGAGGTTAGAGAGCTTAGGAAAATTGTTCGATGAAATTCTAGATCATCGTAGATGGCGATCATGGTCGATCTAGGGTTCAAACCCAATTTTTAGTTGTTCTTCTTCTAGAGGCAACTGTGTTGTAAATATTGAATCGGTCTGCACCGGGTCAGGTGGAAACGTAGCGTGGATCGTTGATGAAGAGATGGATGCGATAGCAAGGATTCCGGTGGTCTAGATGATCAGTACGAGGCAATTTTGTTGATCGAAGCTAGGTTGCAGGTGGTGTCGAGCCACTCGATTTGGATTCCAATCAAATATGGCGATACAGGGTGCTGGAGATGATCAGTAAGGTTGTCGCCGTTGTGTCGATGACCTCGACGTTGGTCAGAGGTGATCTGATCACCTATGCATGTGCATGAGGTGTCAGAGGTGACTGGGTTGTTTGAGTATGGGGAAGAAAGAAGTAACTCGAAGTCGACCTCGTGCAGTTTCGTTGTTGTCTCTGGTGTATACTCGAATATGTTCATGTGTGGATTGTCATGTTTAAGCAGTTGTAAAGATTTAAAAATAATCAAATGTATAAAGAGGAAAGAAGAAAGGAAACCCAAAGTTGGTATCGGGAGAACTCAGCAGTGGCTCGGGTCCTTATTTGAACTGGACGACTTCAATAAAATAAAGGTTAACCAAGTGTCAAAATCTATTAAATTGAATAAGTTTTCAAAGTAAATGTATTAACAAGGTTTTAAAACAAATTTCAAGATTTATTTCTAAAAAGATTTAATTGATGGTTAAAGAATAATTACTTAATTACCTAAAAGGATTTAATTTATGTGATTAATTTAAAGTTTAATTACCTAATGTGATTACTTAAAAGTTAATTGCTATAATGTAATCAAAGGGTGGTTAATTTGTGTAATTAATTTAAGATTAATTAATTAAATTTATAAATTATTTAAAGGGTGATTAATTTATGTAATTAATTTAAAGCTTAATTACTTTGACGTAATTAAAATGTAATGACTCGTAAATTTTTGTCGTTTTATTTAATTAATTAATTGAATTTTGTGAATTTTTAAATAATAAAATTTTGAAATAAAAATTTAATATTTTAAATGCGTCTAGTTAAACATAACAACCGGTAAATTTTCATCCGAAAATATGAAGTTTATTTTCATGTGTAATTTTATTTCAATTTAATCAGTTAGGAATTGATGAAAATAAAATGTCTTCGAAACCTAAATATTTTAATATAAATTCTAAATCATCTTCTGACTGAGATGTCATTTTTCGTTTTTCCGAATTCGGACTTCTTTAGCTCCGTCGATTTTATTTTTCTGCGTTTTTGCTGCATTTTCCGCAAGTAGAAAATTCGAAATTTTATGATTCAATCGTACCACTGAAATTTGTATACCGTTTTGATCATCTCGTCGTACTGATCTTAACAATATATTCAGTTGTATATTTCGGTGTTCGGTGCATGGCTAAATGTGCGAAACAGTTATACGTATCGGTACCGTTTTAATCCTTTGGTTTTCCACTGGTCATTTGTTACTCCAGCGGTCAAAAACTGAATGGAAATTGCTTTTATTACTTTCTTTGTCTATTGGTTTTCTCTATTTCCAATGGTTAACATTTATTGGTCCATTTTTCCATTCATTCATTTACCGTTCTTGAAAAGGAAAAAAAACCACTTGCTACAGCGAGCATCTCCTCTTCCTCCACCTTATTCGCCTTCTCAAGCACACATCCAAAACCGCTCCGCGTTCTCTCTCTTCAGCCCGTCTCTTTCTCCTCCACCCCGCACCGACCACAGCAGCGTCGAACTGCCACCGTCCTTTACCCTACAACCACGCCGACCCTGCAGTCTCCACAGCCCACTCACCATCTTCGGTGCCTCACCCACGTGAAGCCCCACAATCGAGCGCCCCTAAGGCCTCCACCACCTCGGCCTGCCACATCATCTCCGTCCTGAACGACCGTAACCGCTGCTCCACCTTCCCACTTCTTCCATCACTTCGACCTCAATATTTCGTCCACCTTCCTATTGTGCCAAGCCGTGCCTCCATCATGTTTTGCCGCAGCAGCCTTGCTCTGTCGTGCCTTTCTTCCCTTCGAGTGCGTGTGTATGGTATTAATATTTGTTCCTTTAAACATTTATATATTTATGTTTATAAGTTGGGTATATATTAGTTATTTTGAAGTAAGTTTTATATGTATACGTTAGTACGATTATATGTTGGATCTTTCCATTTGATCCTCGTTGTTATGCTATAGTATTGTTCATTTTTAGTTTGATCTGGGTTATATATTTTTAATACTTTGGTTTGCACTTTTTGTGTGTGTAGCTGGTCTGTTCATGGTATATATATTATAAGATTTTATAAAGTGATGCTTTGGTTTTTAAATATCTACAGACTTCGATTTTAAGAGTACGTGTTTCAAAATTATATTGATTTTTAAGTATATATATTTATAGAAGCTTGTATATACATGCATGTTAGCCTGCCTAGATTGTTTTGATAGGTATGAGGTGTCCATTTTCATATCAAAACTATATACATGTTCAAAATATGTGGTCAATGTACATGTCTTTACGTTTTTTGTGTGTGTGTATTAGATTTTTTTATGGTATATTGGATATAAAAGTTTACACAACTTATCTATTTTAAGAGTATATATACACACACATTAGTTATATTGGTTTATGTGTATATTATTGTATATTAACACATATGTTTTGATTTTATAAATGTAATATGTAGATATGTTAATATAAAATGTAATTTAAACCGAATATTGGTTTTAAGAAAAATAATAATATAATATACTTTTGCTTCGTGTATACCTGCATCAATTCAGATCTGATTTGATTTATTCTATTTCTTGTAATTGAAATATGCCGCTGTTAGTTATTGACACTCTTATATATATGTCATTACCTGTATCAGTTCACCTGTGACGTCTGCCACCATTATCTGTTATTTATACGATGATAATCCAGTTTGGTCAATAAATGATTGATTGTTTGATGTTGATATTGGACGTTAAATTGTTATGTATGAAATGATAAATAACTTAAAATTTAAATTGACGTAGGAGTTAACAATTTGAAACTGATATATGTGTTGAATCTGATTAGATAAAATATGTATAATATGGCCCCGTTAAATGCTAATTTCTAGACATGTAGAAATATGGTTGATTACACCTTGAACCGTTTAAATTTATGTTGTATAAATTGATATAGTATGAAATAGAATAATAAACGTCAGGTATAGAACTGCATAAAATAATAGTGTAATAATATTTAATCTACATGAAATGATAGTGTAGATTCTAGAAATAATTATATTAATTTGCACAAACAAAAATGTGAATTAATACGATTATTTCGGGATTATTAGAATTAATTATTGGATTGTTATTTATTGTTGTTATTGCTTGTTCATTTACTTTGACACCATCCCAGTTATCACACTGCAAGTTCCCTTTGTTATGCTTTAATTTTTGAATTAAATGGAATCAGGTTGAAATGATAAATACCCAAATGAACTTGACTTAGGATAGAGAATTAAATAAAACCCGATTGGTTAATAATTTGGTTTAAAAATAAAAATAAAGATTGTATTTGAATAAAATAATAAGGGTTTTAAATGAAGTTGGAATTTGAAATCTAGTGAAAGTTAAATTTTAATATTTAATAATCTGAAACAAAATATTAACAAAGTAATTAATGAAAGAACATTGGTTAATTTAAGAAATGATTGAATAAAATTCTGAAATTATTTAATAATTAAGTGTTAAAATTATTTAATAAAATTTGAAATTATTTAATAATTTAATGAGATTCAATTATTTAATAATTAAATAAAAATTGGATTCTTTGATAAGTGAAATTGAACTTCTTTAATAAGTGAAATTGAGTTCTGTAATAATTAACTTTTGGAAATTTGTTTAAATTAAATAAGTAAACAAGTGAAATCGAATTTCTTCAACAAGAAATAAAATGTAATTTATTGAAATTAATATAAGACTTGAAATTCAAAGAATTTGATTTGACGAGTTTAATTTAATTAAATTTGAAAGTTTGATATGATATGGGAAAAGTTAAATTGATTTAATGAATTGGAAATTAAATAGAAATTTCTTTGAATGATAAATTAACTTAATGAATATTGAATGAAATCGATCAACGAATTTAAATTAATTTGAAAGTTAAATTAAATTAATTTAAATGATTACGGAATGAAATTTATGTACGAACTTGAATCAATATTTGAATTGTTCAAATAAAAATTGAAATCGAATTATAAGATTTTGAAATAGTAATTTGGAAGTTTTGAAACGTAAATTATTGAAATTGATATAGAAAGACAAATGAAATGTTGGTTTACAAATTCTAATTGAAATTGAAATTGATTTGGTTTTGAAATTTATTAAACGACCAATCGGTGTAATAATTACGAAAGTTATTAAAGAAACCGGGATCGGTTATGGACATACTCTCCGTCTAAACCGAAAACTACTTCAATAACTATACGCGGAGTGTGATCCAGAATGAAGTGGTTGGAATGATGTACGTGATGACTGAAGAAAGAGAACGACAATGGATAGCCTTGACACTTGTGTCAAATTGGAAACGACTAAAACAGGAGCCGTGCCGGGCCAAATGGGGTTAGCCACCTCGAGCGAACACACTTCTTCGTAAACTACTCATTACTTGTTATTGATTGGTGTGCACCCTCGAAATTTTAGGAGCGTTGTTTCGCGGTGTTGTGATCGTTGCGGCGATGCGTTCTCACCGGTCCGGATCAGGCAAACGGTAGTTTCACTACCTTGGGTATTGCCTCACGTGTCTTGTCATACTTGTATCCCTATACGCGACCACTACGATTTGTTTTGTGTTATACCTATGGAGTACCCCATGATATCCCACCAATTTACGGTGGAGTTTACAGTGCTGTATAGACTATAACGCTTATATAAAATGTGTTAAGGGGGATAATAACGCCTTGACACTATTTTGATACTTTGTATTACTGATAGGAATTATCTATTAGCGTATATTACTAAACTTAATATTACTGATAGGCATTATCTATTAGCGTATATTACTACATAGTAGATAGTTTAACGGATCCTTAGAGGATGGTTATCCAAACATCCTTTGAGTTACTTGTATTTCAATTGTTATTTCACTTGAGTTGAATTTATTGATATAAGAATGTTAATCCTGACTCGAGTGTTTTGTGTTTTGCTTTACGCTCGGGTCAGACTGAGTGTACCAGTATTCGAGACTCACCTTTGAAGATGGAGCTTCGCTTGGAGATCCGGCTATCTATCCATCTTTCAAATGTTCAGTTGATCCTAGTGATGTATTCTGATTCTTGTATTTGACTATTGTATTCGAGACTTCTGTTGTACCTTATTTAATTCTGATATGTATATAGTAGCTTCATGAACTACTATCTTTTGTTTCCGCTGCATTTATTACTCTATGTCTGTGATCTGTGATTATTTATTTACTCTATATGCTCAGTTTTTCCAAAATTAAAATTAACAATTTGGTATTTTGAGAAATTCAAGTCCGACATGTGCGGATGCGAATGGTTGAAAATACCGGGTCGTTATAGTTGGTATCAGAGCTTTGGTAGCTCTAGGCAAAACTTAGCATATAGGGTAAATGCATTTACAGAATCACTTTAATTCGAGTTTGAATCGCTTCCTTTTTTGACTCGATTCCTTTGAATTTTTGAAACGTTCCCTCAGTTTCGAAATTCATTTTTGTCCCTCACTATTCGTATTCTTCTGAATTCTAGAGTATCACATAACTCCACTTCGAATGATCTTTATAATGGATTGGCGGTCTCGCCAACCTTCATATGAATTGTAAAGGGATGAAACTCATTTAGAGTAGCATCGATTTACCGGATTTCTGAATCCTCAGTTTACAATGCTATCTATCTACTACTATGCCAAAATTCTATCCCTTGAGGTCTGATGCCGATTTTGCCTCGGAAATTCTGCATCAATTTCATTCTTAAAGTCACGGTCGACCCGTTTAAGGTTGCCCACGATTTAATAAACTTATCCATCTTCCTATTTTGATGATTTAATCATCTTGGCTTTGTTTCAACCTATCTTCGAACTAAAATTCTCTTTGATTTTGAGTCCATCAAATTTGAATCTCTATCCTTGCTTTGAAATCTACTCTTGTATCATCGAACGAGGAAGGGTATTTGAAGATATGTAAAAATGTTTTATTTATATATGTTGTGTTGTTTGAGTTTTGATGTTGATTTTGATTTTCGATCGATTCGTCTGATCAACGCTATCGATAGGATTTCCAAAACACTTTAATAGAGCAAACTGACACAATATTATTTTCAAATTTGGTAGATGAAATTTTTTGTATGATTATATTGTATAAGTATATTTTTTTATAATTGTTAAATGAATTGGTTAACTAAATGATGTTATTTTGATTTTCATTTATTATTTTGTAAACCATTGACTATTACATAATATAAATAAATTTATAAAACTTGGTTATAATTTGATTTGGAATTTGAAATGAATTTAAATCAAGAATTTGAGAACTTAATTTCCGGTGATTTCAAATTTTGGGTTTAAATTTTAAAATTCATATTATATAAAGTATTTTAGAATAGAAATCATTTGAAAGAAATTTTAGATGTTTAAATCAATGCTCTTCTCTTTGTCGTTGGAAAATAATTTCGGTGATGGCGGCCGAATCATCGACATTCATTTTCGAGTTTCGAAGTGGAGAGACCATTCAGTAGCTTTGCTACTCTTTTGTTTGAAAAATGAATTTGATTTGAACTTCTTAAGAATGACTTGATTTATAATATATTATATATATATATATAAGTATATGATTATAGATTTGATATGACATATATATAGTATATGTACATTTATCTATAAAATGGTTTGAAGTCAATCGAAAATTAATTCTTAAAATGATGATTTAAGGATGATTTTCAATGAAGCCAATTATTTTTGACTAAATACTAAACTTGAAAGAAGTGAATTGTAAAATTTTACTTGGATAATACTCAATTGCATTATATATAACTCACCTAAATTTTCAAAAGTTAACTATGTAATTGAATATTATATAGTATAAAATGATGTTAAAGGAATTTATAAATAAATTTGAGTGGTTATAATAAGTGTAAATATACTTAATGTATGTGATAAGATATATTAAGTGGAATAAATTTA
The DNA here is from genome assembly GCA_030765085.1 of Allium cepa. NCBI lineage: Eukaryota > Viridiplantae > Streptophyta > Magnoliopsida > Asparagales > Amaryllidaceae > Allium > Allium cepa. The sequence continues at coordinate 614,447,504 of CM060934.1, forward strand.
ATAATAATTTGGAATAAAAAAGAATTAAATTTGTCGAATAAAATATGATTATAATAAATTACTATTCAAATTTGTGATCTTTGAAATTGTTAATTTAAGATAATTGGATAATATACAAAATAAAATTTGAAAGCTTATAATAAATGTTATACACTTAAATTTTAATTATAAAATGATTAATCCAGATAAATAGAATACTAAGTTAGTCGAATAACAAATGAATTAATAAAATAAATGGTTGTTTGAAATAAATTTTGTAACAAACAACAACAAATTGAAAATAAACCAATTTAACGAAATTCCTTGAGTTTAAAATCAATTATTGAATATTAATTAATTCAATTGAAATTTATATGGTTTAAATTAATTGTTTTATTTTGGAATTCAAGTCTATTTTCTTTTGGTTGTTCTATTCTCCAACCTTCTTTCTTTTCGGTGACGAAAAGTTTTGAGTGGGGGAGAGTGTAACGACCCGTAAATTTTTATCGTTTTACTTATTTAATAAATTGAATTTTGTGAAATTTTAAATAATAAAATTTTGAAATAAAAATTTAATATTTGAAATGCGTCTAGTTAAACATAGCAACTGGTAAATTTTCATCTGAAAATATGAAGCTTATTTTCATGTGTAATTTTATTTCAATTTAATCAGTTAGTAATTGATGAAAATAAAATGTTTTCGAAACCTAAATATTTTTATATAGAAATATTCTAAACCATCTTCTGACTGAGACATCATTTTTCGTTTTTCCAAATTCGGACTTCTTTAGCTCCGTCGATCTTATTATTCTGCGTTTTTACTGCATTTTCCCCTAGTAGAAAATTCGAAATTTTATGATTCAATCGTACCACTGAAATTTGTACACCGTTTTGCTCATCTCGTCGTACTGATTTTAACAATATATTCAGCCGTATATTTCGGTGTTGGGTGCATGACTAAGTGTGCGAAATAGTTACACGTATCGGTACCGTTTTAATCCTTTGGTTTTACACTGGTCATTTGTTACTCCAATGGTCAAAAACTGAATGGAAATTGCTTTTATTATTTTCTGCATCTATTGGTTTTCTCTATTTCCTATGGTCAACATTTATTGGTCCATTTTTTCATTCATTCATTTACTGTTCCTGAAAAGGAAAAAAAACCATTTGCTACAGCGAGCATCTCCTCTTCCTCCACCTTATTCGCCTTCTCCCCTCCCTCTGCCATGACGCAAGCACACATTCAAAACCGCTCCGCGTTCTCTCTCTTCAGCTCCGCTCTCTCTCCTCCAACCCGCATCGACCATAGCAGCGTCGAACTGCCACCGTCCTTTGCCCTACAACCACGCCGGCCATGCAGTCTCCACAGTCCACTCACCCTCTTCGGCACCTCACCCACATGAAGCCCCACAACCGAGCGCGCCTAAGGCCTCCACCACCTCGGCCTGCCACATCATCTCCGCCCTGAACGACCGTAACCGCTGCTCCACCTTCCCACTTCTTCCATCACTTCAACCTCAACAGTTTGTCCGCCTTCCTATTGTGCCTAGCCGAGCCTCCACCATGTTTTGCCGCAGCAACCTTGCTCTGTCGTGCCTTTCTTCCCTTCGAGTGCGTGCGTATGATATTAATATTTGTTCCTTTAAACATTTATATATTTATGTTTATAACTTGGGTATATATTAGTTGTTTTGATGTAAGTTTTATATGTATACGTTAGTACGATTATATATTGGATCTTTCCATTTGATCCTCATTCTTATGCTATAGTATTGTTCATTTTTAGTTTGACCTGGGTTATATATTTTCAATACTTTGGTTTGCAATTTTTTTGTGTGTTGCTGGTCTGTTCATGGTATATATATTATAAGATTTTATAAAGTGATGCTTTGATTTTTAAATATCTTCAGACTTCGATTTTAAGAGTATGTGTTTCAAAACTATATTGATTTTTAAGTATATATATTTATAGAAGCATGTATGTACATGCATATTAGCCTGCCTGGATTGTTTTGAGAGGTATGAGGTGTCCATTTCAATATCAAAACTATATACATGTTTAAAATATGCGGTCTGTGTACATGTCTTTACTCTGTGTGTGTGTGTGTGTGTGTGTGTATTAGATTTTTTTATGGTATATTGGATATAAAAGTTTACACAACTTATCTATTTTAAGTATATATATATATACACATTAGTTATATTGGGTTATGTGTACATTATTGTATATTAATGCATATGTTTTGATTTTATAAATGTAATATGTAGATATGTTAATATAAATGTAATTTAAATCGAATATTGGTTTTAAGAAAAATAATAATATAGTATACTTTTGCTTCATGTATACCTGCATCAATTCAGATCTGATTTGATTTATTCTATTTCTTGTATATCAGCTTGTCCGTCAAATTCATACCAATCTCTTTGATCGTTGAATTCATATCGATTTTGCTTCACTTGGATTCGTAATTAAATTTCAGTGTGCGTATTCGTATCACCGTCTGCATTCTCTAGCCTCGGAAGGCGAGCAATCACTCACGATTGATGTTCTTTTATTTATTAAATTTGATTTCAATTGAAACGACAATTGAAATATGCTGCTGTTAGTTATTTACACTGTTATATATATGTCATTGCCTGTATCAGTTCACCTGTGACGTCTGACACCATTATCTGTTATTTATACGATGATAATCCAGTTTGGTCGATAAATGATTGATTGTTTGATGTTGATATTAGATGTTAAATTGTTAATGCATGAAGTGATAAATTATTTAAAATTGAAATTGACATAGGAGTTAACAATTTGAAATTGATATATGTGTTGAATCTGATTAAATAAAGTTTGTATAATATGACCCCGTTAAATGTTTAATTTCTTGACATGTAGAAATATGGTTGATTACACCTTGAACCATTTAAATTTATGTTGTATAAATTGATATAGTATGAAATCGAATAATAAACGTCAAGTGTAGAACCGCATAAAATAATGGTGTAATAATCTCTAATCTACATTAAATGATAGTATAGATTCTAGAAATAATTATATTAATTTGCATAAACAACAATGTGAATTAATACGATTATTTGGGATTATTTGAATTAATTATTGGATTGTTATTGATTGTTGTTATTGCTTGTTTATTTACTTTGACACCATCCCAGTTATCACACTGCAAGTTCCCTTTGTTATGCTTTAATTTTTGAATTAAATGGAATCAGGTTGAAATGATAAATACCCAAATGAACTTGACTTAGGATAGAGAATTAAATAAAACCCGATTGGTTAATAATTTGGTTTAAAAATAAAAATAAAGATTGTATTTGAATAAAATAATAAGGGTTTTAAATGAAGTTGGAATTTGAAATCTAGTGAAAGTTAAATTTTAATAGTTAATAATCTGAAACAAAATATTAACAAAGTAATTAATGAAAGAACGTTGGTTAATTTAAGAAATGATTGAATTAAATTTTGAAATTATTTAATAATTAAGTGTTAAAATTATTTGATAATTAAAATTTGAAATTATTTAATAATTTAATGAGATTGAATTATTTAACAATTAAATAAAAATTGGATTCTTTGATAAGTGAAATTGAACTTCTTTAATAAGTGAAATTGAGTTCTGTAATAATTAACTTTTGGAAATTTGTTTAAATTAAATAAGTAAATAAGTAAAATCGAATTTCTTCAACATGAAATAAAATGTGATTTATTGAAATTAATATAAGACTTTGAATTTAAAGAATTTGATTTGACGAATTTAATTTAATTAAATTTGGAAGTTTGATATGATCTAGGAAAACTTAAATTGATTTAATGAATTGAAAATTAAATAGAAATTGTTTTGAATGATAAATTAACTTAACGAAAATTAAATGATATCGATCAATGAATTTAAATTGATTCGAATGTTAAATTAAATTAATTTAAATGATTACGGAATGAAATTTGTATACGAACTTGAATCAATATTTGAATTGTTTAAATAAAAATTGAAATCGAATTATAAGATTTTGAAATAGTAATTCAGAAGTTTTGAAACGTAAATTATTGAAATTGATATAGAAAGACAAATGAAATGTTGGTTTACATATTCTAATTGAAATTGAAATTGATTTGGTTTTGAAATTTATTAAACGACCAATCGGTGTAATAATTATGAAAGTTATTAAAGAAACCGGGATCGGTTATGGACATACCCTTTGTCTAAACCGAAAACCACTTTAATAACTATACGCGGAGTGTGATCCAGAATGAAGTGGTTGAAATGATGTACGTGATGACTGAAGAAAAAGAACGATAATGGATAGCCTTGACACTTGTGTCAAATTGGAAATGACTAAAACAGGAGCCATGCTAGGCCAAATGGGGTTAGCCACCTCGAGCGAACACACTTCTTCGTAAACTACTCATTACTTGTTATTGGTTGGTGCGCACCCTCGTAATTTTGGGAGTGTTGTTTCGCGGTGTTGCGATCGTTGCGGCGATGCGTTCTCACCAGTCCGGATCAGGCAAATGGTAGTTTCACTACCTTGGGTATTGCCTCATGTGCCTTGTCATACTTGTATCCCTATACACAACCACTACAATTTGTTTTGTGTTATACCTATGGAGTACTCCCTGATATCGCACCAGTTTACGGTGGAGTTTACAGTGCTGTAAAGACTGTAACGCTTATATAAAATGTGTTAAGGGGGATAATGGTAACACCTTAACACTATTTTGATACTTTATAATATTGATAGACATTATCTATTAGCGTAAATTACTACATAGTAGATAGTTTAACGGATCCTTAGAGGATGGTTATCCCAAACATCCTTTGGGTTACTTGTGTTTCAATTGTTATTTCACTTGAGTTGGATTTATTGATATAAGAATGTTAATCCTGACTCGAGTGTTTTGTGTTTTGCTTTACGCTCGGGTCAGAGTGAGTGTACCAGTATTCGAGACTCACCTTTGCTATCCAGCTTTCAGATGTTCAGTTGATCCTAGTGATGTATTCTAATTCTTGTATTTGACTATTGTGTACGAGACTTCTGTTGTACCTTATTTAACTCTGATATGTATATAGTAGCTTCATGAACTACTATCTTTTGTTTCCGCTGCATTTATTACTCTATGCCAGTGATCTGTGATATTTATTTATCGTATATGCTCAGTTTTGCCAAAATTAAAATTAACAATTCGATATTTTGAGCAATTCAAGTCCGACATGTGCGGATGCGAATGGTTGAAAATACCGGGTCGTTACGGTTAGGTACGACGAGATGATCAAAACGGTATACAAATTAATGATAAGTAATTAAAGGTGATTAATTACTTAGAGATAATTACTTAATTAAAAGTAATTATCCAATGTTTTATGATTGATAAATCAAATAATTAAGATTTATTAATATAAGTGATTATGGATAATCACTTATTATAATTAAGGATAATTAATTGAATGATAATTAATTAATTGTTAATTAATTAATGTAATTAATTAAGGATAATTAAAGAATATTAAATAATTAAGGGTCAATTATTCAACAATTATAGGTTAATTAATTAAGAAAAATGGACTAGGGATAATCATTTATTATAATTGATTAAGGATAATTAGTTAAATGGTAATTAATTAAGGAATTAATTAATTCATGGATAATTAAATAATTAAGGGTTAATTATTAAAGGTTAATTGATTTATTAATTAAGGTAAATTAAATTAAATGATCAAGGGTTAATTAATTAAGATGGTTTGTAATTAATTAATATTAATTAACAAGGATTAGTAGTTTATTCATAAGAAATTAATCTGATTCAAAATTAATCTGATTTAAAATTAATCAGTTGATTAATTAACTTTACTTATGGATGTTTGGATTTCATTGAATGTTTTGAATTGTTTGATATCTCTGCTGTGTGATGCTTTATGATATGAATTGAGCTGTGATGAATGTAATTTATTTATTTATCTATGATGAATTTATATTTTCTATCTATGATTCTGTGATTGAAGATAAGCGTTATAGATTATACCGCTTATCGATATTGATATGATTGAATCTGTGATTGATAAGGTTGCACTATTGTGTAAAACCCGTGGACTACACCATACACGTACAAATATGAATTGCACGAGGAAATTGCCTAAGTCATAGATTTTTTTTGAAATGATTTTAAAATTTAATTTTGAATCCAAATGGTTTTGGAAATGGAATTGGGTTAAATATGAAAAGCATTTGAAAAGGATTTTTGAAGATAAAAGTTATTCTGAATAACATGATAAAGTTTTGAAATTTAAATAATTTGATTTGAATTTAAATTCAAGACTTGAAATTGAATTCTATGTTTGGAAATTATGATTTAAAAAGGGTATACAAGTTATAAATGTGGTTATATGGGTTTTAAACCATTTTAAAAGTATTGTTTTGGGAATTTGAATTTAACCTAAATTTTATCCTTGAAGACCTTTAACTCGTGCAAATGTAATTGGATTTTTCCGAAACGAAAACTATTTTTTTAAAATAACAATAGCTTTCATATAAAGAAAGTATTTTCAATTTGTGTTGAAAAATTTCAAGTTTGAAACGGAATTGAGAATCGTTTTGAAAGCTATGAATCAATCTTTGTGATAGATTGTTAAACTTTGTTTTGAAAATGAAGAGGATTTTAAATGGTGTATCTTTTATTAATAAAAGATTTGAAATGGGAATTGTTTTGAAAGTTATGAATGCATCTTTGGAAATAGTTTTGAAAGCTATAAATTGAGTCTTTGATTTAATAATTGGATGAGATAGCCCAATTTGAAAAGGAAATTATTTTGAAAAGCTGTGAATGAATCTTTGTGGAAGATTGGTGAACTTTGTGAAGTGAATCTTTTTATTTAAAGATTTTTAAATGGTATTTTGTTTAAACCATTTGAAGAAAGGTTTTGGGTTTTAAGTTGTGACTTAACTGAGATCCCAATATCCATATGTTTTTATATTGCGCTCATTATTCGGTTTAGCCGGGAGAGGACCTTGTGTCATATAACCCGTTCCGATAATGATACGACATTATGGATAGCATTTGAAGACCAGTGGTGAAGACCAGATATTTTCGAAAGCGAAAGGATAACTCGTCGAATGTCTCTGCACAGGCTGATCCCGGTATAGAGATTTGATCACCTTTGTGATGGAAAGTCTGGACGTGATTAGGGATTATCCGGATTTGCAAGAATTCTTTGGAAGTGCCTTCGGTTCTGTTCGAACCCGAAACAGACTTATATGGATGTGTGTCTGACATTACACTTTGAGATGTAAAGTTGGTTTCTATCAAATACATTTCTATTTGGTGGCGGAGAATTTGTTCTCTTAGCTTAACCCCCTTCTCTGAGACGTTCGAGCTCAGAGGTTATGTAGTTGATGGTTACTAGTGGTACATTCCCAATTTGGTAGTGTGGCATGCTGAGTGTTGTTGATTATTTGTTGATCGAAGCATAGCTTTTATGAAAAGCGTAGATTTGTGGATGAGACCTCATTGGACCTCATAACCCGGAAATGGTCGAAACAGGAAAGATGCGGCAAGATTGTCAGGGGTCGCGTCCCTAGGGTATGTCCATTCCTTATGGAAAAGGATGGTATCATGGTATAGAGCACAGATATTTAACCTATGTGGTTACTGCAAATACATTGCTTTGTGGTTGTTGGTGTTGAGGATCCTTGGATAAAAGTGGCAAACGACCGAGGATGGCATACCTTTAGGTGTTACTCCTGGGAAGGGGGTAAACCAGCCTTTTGTTGGCAGAGAGCTGGGTAAGTTCTTAGGGCGTCCCTCCAGAGGTGTTCCCATATGGTAGTAGGAAGTTCCTTAGCCTGACCATTTATTGGAAATCCAATCTCCAATACACGCCTTGTACGGTTTTAGTTGTATAACCTATCATTTACTTATGGTGGCTCCCCACTGTTTAGATGGTAGCTATAGTAGGCATACAATAATGGTTGTATGCTGCCTAAGATTAATATTATACATTCGAAGGTTTTCCGCACTATGCACTAATAATAATATCAAAATGGTTTTCGCGTATCAAGCATGTTTGACTATCATAAGGAGAAATCTCCTCCAATTCTGCGTTTGCATGGTGTGTGCGGCGGGAGGCCTTATGGTAGTTTCATTTTCCAAAAAGCATTGCGGATTTCCTTTAAATCTTTTGTTTGCTTTTGTTAGATAAACTGTTTTTGTTTGCTCATACCAGTCCTATGACTGACCCATAGTTTATTGTTCCCTTCCTAAACTCTGGGTACCCACAATTTATCCACACGGGCAGTCTAGAGTTGGGTTTTTCAGTTAATCAAATAATAGGTTCGATAGCCTTCAGTCTTTGGAATTCTTCTTCAGTCTTTGGATGACTGACCTTGCTAGCACTACCTGATTGGGAATTCGAGCCATTTCTGGATTGGTGCCTTGGAGATGGAGATTGCTGATATTTGAGTTCCTTCTTTGGAGTTCAAGTTTATGTTATTATTCTGTTGTGCTATTATCGTTCTGCTGTTTATCTCTGATATCGATATCACTTGTTGTAATCATATTGTATCAACTGTTGTATATCAATGATTTATTATTTTCTTCCACTGTGTTGTTGTACTTAATGTGTTATAAGCTCTGGCACGAACCGGTTTCAATGGTTGAATCTGTGGCATTCGAGTACAAGTGAAGTACGGGTGTCGATTTTCGGACGCTGAAATTCGGGTCGTGACAGTGTCTTTTGTGTAATGATTTTTCATTCTCATCCGTAAAAGATTTTAACTAATTATTTTCCACTATGTCCGTACGAATTTGGCGTGGCATAAAATTATTATTTTTTAAATAATATATACATTATTTAATTAAAAGGATTTAATTTTTCATTTATGTTAATAATTATAGTGCAAAAATAAAACTAATTTTTTTGAAATTCGGAAGCACGCACACACCTGTATGTATGTGTGTGTGTGTGTGTGTGTATATATTTGTATGTATGCAATGATTTTAAATAATTTAATACATATATACATATATAATTACATATATCATATTAAAAATTACTAAAACCATTTAAAAATCACATTAAATTTCAAAAAATCATTTCAAATGTTTAAAGTATGGCCGAATACACACACACATAAGATATATAATTTCATTATAGTAATTTAGATCTAAACGGCATATATATGATGATCAACATATATATGATAATAAAAATACTATTAACATTAAAATTATTACCAAAACCTATAGTTTGTGAAATGCATCTTAAATGAAGAACCAAAACCTTAGATTTGATCGAACCACCTCTAGAAATTGCAACAGACCATAGATGGATACTATATTATAATTTAATTGATATTGTTAGAACTTATTCTGGAAATAAAGGGCTAGTACAAATGAATGAGGGTAAAGGTTTTAAATAGGCACCTAGTTGGAGCAAAAATTTGAGGTCTAAGCTCCTTTGTCTACTCAATCTTTTTTCACCAATTCAAATCACTATTTGAACATTTAAAAATCCCATCCCCTTCTCTCCTATGGTCGGCTAATACATGAGGCTATATAGGCCTTTAAAATTTCTAAATCCATTTTATAATTAATATATTTAAATCAATTTTGAATATTTATTGATATCGTATATTGGTACGTACATATATAACTTTTATATATGCACCCATTAATTACTAATGACACCAAAATCAAATAATAATGAATATTTCATAAATATTAATTAATTTACAATGATTATAAATTAATTAAATCATGTGGTATTTTAGAGTATTAAACATTACGGTTGTGCGACTTAAGTGTGTAAATTCAATCATCGACTAATATTGAATAATTCGAATATTAATGTTCACACGCTACCTTAGCTAGTGGTGCAACAATTTGATCGAATTTATCGCTTAGACTTTTTCCGATAAAAATTCAATTTTACCTTTTTAAGCATTACACAGTTTCAATGATTATTTACAACAATTCTCTTCGTCAAAACTATATCACTTTAAGACTTATTATATTTGGTTTTGGTAAAAATTCAAATAACGTCCACATTCAACTTGTTTAATTAAAACACTAAGTACTTGGTCAATTATAACAGTTATTATTAGCCATACTGCTTTGGTTAGAGTCTAACTTTGAGTTGACTTTATATGATCGTGATGCAAATCTCATGTAACCGAGGAGGTGAATTCTCTATTGAATAGTGTTTTACTTTCATTGCTTCAACTTAGACCCAATTATGGTCATACTAATAACACCATGGCATGCTTTAACTTATCTAAGTGGAGTGTCCATATTGAAATTCAATGGTATTCTCAAGTCGTGAGAACTATGTAATATCGTCACTTCAAGATTCTTTCTTGATCTTGTTATATTAACAAACACAAACCTCTCGAGTGAATCATTGCATAATTATCAAATAAATATAAGTATGTAATTCCTTGGTGCCCCTAACGGTCACGAGTAATACACCATCTAACATTAGGAGAACGTTACGTACTCTACTCTCAACTGATGTATCGATATCTGTCTCGAAACATCTCAATTAGGAATATTTAAAATAATATATTATTTTTAATGTAATAAATTTCTAATGATTACAACTCTTTTCAATTACTATCACATAACATATTATTTAAGAATTGTCTATTTAAATACTTAAATTAAATAATTATTAACATAACACGGTATGAAGTATATTATAGAAAGAAAAAATAACTTTTATTTCAAAGGAGATTTTATTAAAGTTAATAATTTATAATAAGTTATAGAATTTCTCCTGGAGCATAATCTAATCTCCCACTTGCATTTGGGGCCAATTACGAAATCTCGATTCTATCCCATCGATCAGTTTGTAGAGAATAGACCAAGCTAGTCCTTTTGTGAATGTATCTACTGTAAAGACCCACTGTTTCGACCTTCAGAAGTCAACACTAATACATCCACGGTATTCACGTGCCGAGCATCCAAATAATGGAAAGACAGATTGTTAGGAAAAAATGAAGAAAAGGACAGAATAAAATCTCACATCACGATGAGTAATATATAATATGCAATAGATCTTTACACAAAATAATATACATATATCAATCAAAGTACGCTAAACAAATCATCAGACTGGATAGTTATAATAACATGTCCTCACAAGTTGCCGATAAACACAATAACCAATGTAGTAGAAAAGAAAGAAAAACTTAGATACATTTGAGCATCTGGCTCGTCTCTTGATCTCCGAAGCAATTATGTAAATATGCTCGGTCTGACCCAAGCATTATAGAAAAATAACGTCCGGATTAGTCTGGTAAATCAGCGTGAAAAGACATACCTCAAATAGATTTTAATGTTATAAAACCTTTAAAAAAAGGCATCTCATAAGACCAAGACGTACATAAACATGGACGGGTTTTTACCTTTCGATAACCAAAACATTTCCGTAGAAATTCCAGTGATATTATAATAATGTCTAAGGTTTAAAACGAACGTTGAATCATAGCCAAAATTGGTACATTAATTAAATTTTAGCATAATAAGTATACAACTAAGTCCGAAGGAACTTATTAGAGAATGGATATCCATACAATAATAAGGCACCAGGATACCGCCTGCCATAGTACATCTCTAAAAAAATGTATCGAGGGCCTCATATGGACCCCCTACGAATCAGGATCGACCCGACCTTAACCAGATAGTTTCGAGTATTCACCGCCCCTCACCTCGGTTGCAACCTTTTCCAAGGGCTTTCACGCACAACCAAATCCATTCTACCCTGAAGCACTTATCCCCGAAGCATATACCCTATTTTAGTCATTCTCGTAGGGCTTGAGGCTACGTTTTACCTTTTTAGATATTAATCCCACTTGGAATTATAACACTGCCTTCTAGGAAAAATGAAATGCCAGCATTCATCTATATAAATTGTTCAAAATATGAACAAACCAAAGGCACTACTTCTACAACATCCATTTTGGAATCACGCTCCAGATTAGTAGCAAGTAACTCTTATACTTCAAAGAACTCTGTCTTCGATCATCTTTAAGATATTCTAATTTGAAACACTTATGCCAGTTCAAAGTGGCTTTTTGATAATATATCCGGTCCCCGTCTCTCCGAACTGACAATGATAGTTTTTTTTTAAAACGGGCCAACATTTGATAGTCGGTTATTTAACTATCAAATAAACAAACAATTCAACCAGAAAATTAACTAAGCACAAAGCAACCACTAAGCCTCTTTAATTAATCTTTTCATTAATGGAAGCTACTTTGTAAATTCTCGTATTAAAATACTTTTACAAAGTATTCACAAACCCTTTATACTCCTTTCAATACCGGGAAAAAATATCTATACGCTTATCCTAACTGTATAAGTTATTCTCAAAAACACTACAAAATCCTTATTACAAAATGTATTCATCTCAACTGTATAAGTATATTTACAAAAACACTATGAAAGATTCCTTATTTCAAATCATATCAAAGGATTAAAACAAATATAGTTTTAAAAGAAACAGAGATAAGGATAAACCTAAACACAATTCCTTAGGTGTTGAGTATGGAACAAATGTCCACACCCCCAAGAAGGTCAATTTGGGAAAATCCAATCTCAATTTCTTTTATAAATTTGATTCCTTTATATAAGTCTAAAATCTTATATAAAACTCCTATAAATCTCAAAAATCATTTATAAAACTCTTTTATAAATCTTTAAAACAATTTATAAAACTCTTTTATAAATCTCTATAATCAATTTAAAAACTCTTTTTATAAATCTGTAAACCCATTTATTAAACTTTATTCTTTTATAGAACTCCTTTATAAAAATCCCTTCTAAAATCCCTTTATAAAAATCCTTTATAAAGCCTTTATAAAAATTCTTATAAATCGAAACTCCATTTTCAATTGTAAACTCTTTAATAAATCTCTTTTATTAAATGAGATTCCGTTTATAAATCAATTATTATCTATAAATACAATTAATTAGATAAATTAATTTACTTTAAACAGCCTAAATAAATAATCAATTAACTTTCCATCATCATTAATAAAATAATTTATTAACTCCAAAACATTATTAATGTAATAATTAATAACTTCAAAACATTATAAATAAATAGTAATTATTTACTTCAAAATTATTATATAATTAATAATTTTTAATAGCAAAACTTTACTAATAAATAATAATTATTAACTTCAAAACATTATAAATATAATAGTTAATAATTTCAAACATTATTAATAAATAATAATAATTAATCTTAAAACATTATTATAATAAATAATAGTTAACTTCCAAAACATTATTAATATATACTTATTAATTATCTTCGAACAATATTAGTTATTCAAATAAATAACTTTTTAGAATATTATAATAACTTCAATATAATTAAATATAAATAACAAACAGATTTTAAACATTATTAAACAAAATTAAACAATTATAAATGTTTTAGAAAGGAAAAACAAAAAGGTTGGCTTAAAATAGAGAAGTTCAAAATCCGCTTAAACAAAAATATCCCAAAAAGCCCAAAGATTGGACTTAAAACCGTTCTTCGAATCAAAAACAAATTGTAAGCCAAACGGCAACTAATAGTATTTCCAAAATACTAAATAAGACCAATATCCACCAAAGCACTTAAGCAATGTTGTAATTGATTTATCACTATAAGGGTTAAGTTTTGAACATATCACAATGTCATAAATGATAGCGCTAAACAGTGAAGATTCAACAATTAACAAATCTATATAACAGGGTTACAACTGAATAGAATCAACAGGTATATATAACTAAAAATTCTAAATCATGTAAGGACCTATAATTTTAGTCATCTGATTTTGAAATATTTAATTAATTTCAAATATTGAACTATTAGTTTTATAAACCAAACGGCTTGAATTTCTAATATAAGGATTTATTTGGATATGTTGTTACTCAGTATCCTGACTCGGCTATATTGAATTGATTGTGCAAGATTGATTCAACTATTATTAAGGAGAATGACCACGGAGTTGGCTGTAGGACCCGGAAGTAGAGTTCATATGGTTATTTGTAGCCAAGATTGAACGAAGTTGGTAGATAGACAATGCAGGATGTTAGAAATATGGAAATTAACTTGAATAAGCAAGGGATCGACATTGCTTGGTAATACCCTTGAGATTGGAATAGTTGGTTGGAAGAGGGATCGGCATGGATGAAGTAATGGAGGGTTCTGCATGGGTAATGGTGCATGGATCGGCATGGCTTAGTGGAACTCCTGGGATCGGTATAGATGGAAATGTATTGGCATAGTTAGTTGGACAAGGGGTCAACATAGTTGAAGCAATGGAGGGATCGGCATAAATAAGTGTGCATGGATCGACATAAGTAGAAGGGCATGGAATGGCCTGATTTGATAAGCAATGGATCGTCATAACATGTATGAGAGATTGGTAGAGTTTGATCGGTAATAAGGATCGACATACTTGAGTCAACTAAGAGGGATTGACATAATCCATTTAGAAGGGTGTGACAGAAATAACCTCCAAGTGGATATGAACTAAAGATAAAACAAAATCACGAGTTCCACTTGTCCAATCAGCATGATATATGAAGCACCAACATGTCTAAACATGAAGAAGCCCCCATAGAGATCGCTGCCCCAAAATCGACCAATGAAGGGATAAATACCAATCCCTATTCATTGGGATTTGGGCCTAGCAACCCCCTTGGTGGGTCTCTATGGATTAGAAGGTCTTGTAGTCGAAGTTTCAGAGAGATTGGTGTCTGCTTTCACCTATAAATACTGGCCTAGAGGTCATCATGGTGATCTTTATGCTGCTGGTTACATTAGTCTTCATGGTAATCAAGTTTTCTCCTAATTTCTTGTTGTTTTCTACTGTAATCAATCTATTGGTGAATAAATAAAGAGAATCTTCAAAGTGGACGTAGGCATACAATGCCAAACCACTATAAATCCTTGTTTTCTTGATTATTGCTTTGATTTGCTTGTTAGTTTATTCTATTTCTCTGTTTTAATTTTACTTTCTTCATTTATTTCACTACAGAAATCCATTCATGGGTGTTTGTGACCAATTTGGTTGCAAACATATGTGAATTATTAATTTAATTTTGGAATGATTATTTGAATATTGGAAATTATTTAAATAATTGTATCTTGGATTTAATTTGACTAAAAATGATTTCGAAAATCTTTTTTAAATTCAATTTAAATAAGAATGATAATAATAAACTTTTAAAATTAGAATTAAAAGAGATTAAACTTGCCTTAATAATAATTCGTTTTAACTAATAAGTGATAATAGCCTTCCGGGACACTATCTCGGATTTTGACGAAACCAGTGCCATTAGATCCATAATAGTAAATTATTGTATATTAACTAATTTTGTGGTGATCGGACGTATTGTTTGGTCGTGTGAGCTCGAAACACGTAGAAATTAATTAAAGGAATTTAATTTGATTTTAAAAGCTATCTTATATACATGATGAAATTAGGTCTCGACAATAGTTCCATTGACTTCGAAATAGGGGTATTTAGTATCGAACGCTAGTCGGCACGCCTTGATTAGAGTTCGAGATTTTTAGGGTATACAATGTCCGATATTATTATATAAATAATATATATTACGTCTTACATACTTCCCCTCACTCAATCCACACCTCTCACATGTTTCAGCTCGTACCATCGCCTTATACAAATCGCGTCTCCAAACCAGAGAAATAGTTCGAAACTTTGAACTGAAATCATCACATCATCGAACGATCGAGGATCATCGGGACCAATCCGAGGGTTTTTAGGCGAAGTCACCAACTGGAGTTTTATTGCCAACATTGAGATGAAGCCAATATAAAGTCGGATCATCCCAGATCGTAAAGTGGCGGTGGCAGCGCCTCGGTGAGCAGCAACAGTTTTGGCTACCAATCGTGGCGACTGGGGAGAATGATTGACGATAGGGTCTGAAGGTGATGTGTTGAGAGGAGGGAGAGCTATGTCGTGGTGAAGTTTCATGGCCTATGGTGGTGTGTGGCAGTTGAAATTCACCATTAACGGCTCCGGGCATTTCGGTCATGAGGGTTGCAGTGGCGGCGAGTTAGGGACCGAGGTTGGTGGCGATGGGAAACCCGTGGTCAGTGTTGGGCTTGGACGAAGTGGGGTGTGGTCTTATGGTCTCTGGTGGCTACACAGAGGAGATGGAGTCGTGGCCTGGGTTGTGGAATCTAATGAGAGTGAGGAGGAGGGAGATTAGTAATAATTGGGTAGTTAGTTAATTAAACTATAATTAGTTTATTAATCATAAATTTAAAATCAATAGATTAAATTTTTTATAACTCTCTCAAACGAAGTCCAATCGAGACGCAGATTTTTGCGTTCTATTCGTAATAACAAAATCTTTGCAATAGCACTAGTTTGGTTAAATTTTGAGCACGTGGAAATTTTGGACTAAAATGGGATGTCGTTCGATTTTAGTTCCAGACTAGAACGCCTTGGCTATAACAAGAATTTCACAGAGTTAACCTCACCTGGTTAACCAGTATGTTATATAGTTGATAAAATTTATTGATTGGATGTTTAGATGTTTATCGGTTGATTATTTGGCCTTGATGAATTGTTGCTTTTGAAAGCGAGCAATATATGAAATCATTTACAGGGATATAGGTTGGAGGGATCCAACAGGATTCCCCACCACTATTGAATTTTATTTATGTATATGCATTGATATATATATATATATATATATATATATGAGTTGTTACACAGGGGGATGGGTTGGAGGGATTCTGTAGGATCTAGATTAACCCTAGAGGGGGGGTGAATAGGGTTATAGCAAATTTTCTCGAATTAAACACAGAAACAAACTGCAGAAACAAATATGCTGAAAAATAAATCACACACAGAATTTACCCAGCTTCGGCAACTCCTGCCTACTGCTGCATTCCCAAATTTCTATTAGAATTAAACAGTATCACGCTTACAAACACTCTACTAGACTCTCAGACCCTTTTGCTCCCGCTCACAAACACTCGACTAGACTCGCAAACATTTGCTCCCGCTCACAAACACTCTACTAGACTCGCACACCCTGCTCCCGCCTATAGAGTTTCGTTTACTCGCAAACTGTGCTCCCGCCTATAGAGTTTCGCTTACCCGCAAACACTGCTCCCGCCTATAGAGTTTCGCAAACTCGCACACCCTGCTCACTGAACTAATTCTAACTGGACAATCTGACACGACCTAATCCCTAGGTGGTGATTTACAAATTCTTCGATTCGAAAAATAAAAAACAACAATTAAAAGATAAAAACAAATAACCCTAAACCCTATACTAAACCCTTAGGCCGGCCCTATTTTCTTCTTTATATTCTTGAATTTGGGCCTGTTGTTTTTGAGATAGCGGCCCCGTTCGACTTTTATTTGCTCTGTTCCTTTTCGTGAATAATGGCGGCTTGTATTCGTCTGTGCAAATTAGGGCTTCTGCTCCTTCGATCCAATTTAGGGTTTTTGAAATTCAAAGCTTGCGACTGCGATTGAATTATTGATTCGGAGTTCTTTTGTCAATCGATGATTTCCTTTGTGCACTTCAACTGCTTCGAATTGATCGAATTCGAAAAGCATCGGTATGTACTTTCTGCTCTTTTCGCTTTTCTGTTTGTATGCTTGAATTCGATGAATTGATTGCCAATGATGATTGGGCTTTTATATGCGTTCGAGTTCCTTGAATTACGTTCGTCTAAATATATTTGAATTCGTCAATTTACTTGCTCTGGCCGCTTGATCTTGTATTGATGATTGAGATTGTATTGACTTGTTCATAAACGTATATACTTCGATTGCTTGACATTCACGGTTTTGAATTGCGGCATTGAATTGTCGTGCTCATCACGGTGTTGATTTTTGACTTTGTCAATACTGCATACGCACTTGAATTTTTACTTTCAGTATACATTCATGAATTCTCTTGTTGACTTCCTGCAGTTGCATTCATTGATCATTCTGGCCTTGAATCTGTACTTGTAGTTGTTCAACCTGGTTTTGATACTTGCTTTGAATTTGATTCACTGATCCATTGTAGCTGTGTTGATCTTGCTTGCTTCCTGTACTGATGCATTAGTTGTTGGCATATTTGCTTGTTGGTTTTCATGAGTGATCTTGTTCATCTGATTTTTGGTACTGTGTCACTGTGTTCATATTGCCTCGAGCAGTGATCATTTGGTCTGTCCATTGCTGTGTTGATCACTTGATTTTTGACACTGGTCTGCTGTCATATTTGTTCAAATTTCATGTGATATCCATGTTGCAACTGTTGCATACATGAGCTTGATACTGTTGGTCGACTATCTCCTTGAGTTGCAGTGAGCTCGACATTGTTGTTTGCTTCACTTGTGGTCTTCATTTTTGATTCAGAACTTCTGTCATTATGTCTTTGACTGCCATGTATATACATACACCTATGTATGTATATATTTGTTGCATTTACTTGCATCTATATTATTACTGGTTTTGCTTGGTGGTCTTGTGCCACTGCTAAGTCTTTGCCTGTGCATATCTTTGATGGTTCAGTGGTGCACTGTGTCTTGTACATGCATTTTCCTTCTGGAGCTTTTGTAATTTGAACCTGGTTTGGATTTTTGCTTCGAGCATGCTTCTGGTTTGAGTGTGCTTGCATCTTTGTAGTTGAGTCTGATTGAATCACTGTCTTGAAGTTTTTTTGATCTTCACTTTAGTTCATTGTCATCTGAACTGCTGCCACTGTCTTCTTTGTACTTGCACTGCACTTTGATGGCTGATCATTTGTATACATTGGTGGCATTTCTCTGGCCCTTTGTGTTATTGCTTCATTATGTTGTATACACTGGTTTTGGTCGAGACTTGATTCTTTGTTGACACTTCTGGATGTTTGCAGCTTGGTCTTTGTTGCAACTGGCTGTTTCATTGTTTCATGCATTATTGATGCATGCAGTTTTGATTTGTCGAAGCTTTGCATTCTTCAAGTTGCCTTGCGTTGAATCCAGTCTCAAAACTCGGATTTGACCTTGTGCTCGTGTCGTGATTTTCAATGTTATTGCACGTGAGTTGAACCCGACTTTTTATTTGGGTTTGACATGTGCTCACCTGTCCCTGTAAATCAATCAAGTGTATATATCGGCGTGCACGGCCTTGTGGCATATACAGTGATACACTGTGTATGTCACAAGTTGTTCGTGTATGATGAATTCAAATTTAAATGATGACGAACAACCCAACTAACTGAGGCAAATATTATTATCAAAATTCATCTTTTATTTTATATTGCAAAAATATTTTATTTTCAATTTTACTGCGTTAGTAAATATTTTTACAGATTGCTCAGATGCTAGATTCAAACTGGAATGCAGTTGAAGATAAAATACGAGTGTGAGTGATATGTAGTGAGGTTATTAATGTAAATATAAAATCGTGATGTATTCAAAATTGTATATGTATAGTGAGAGCATGAAATTGTACTATTCAAAATTGTAATAAATATTAGTTTGAATAAAATATTCGTTTGAATTCAAAATCTGTGTTATTTATTTTATTCAACAAATATTTATTTAATCTATGAAAAACAAAATAGTACATTACCAAATACATTTAAATGAATGTATATATGTTTATTATCATCAAAAAAAAATCATATAAGCGCAAAGCGCATATTCAACAATCTCCCCCTTTTGATGATAACAAACATATATTTAAGATTTTGAATGTATTAAATGTATTTGATCGTTCAATTTGCTCCCCCTATTTAAATGCTCCTCTCTACACAATACTCCCCCTACATATATGCATACAAATAAAAGTATGTAAATGAGCCTATATGCAAATGGAAAATTATTTGACCTTTGCTTGATTCTATTTGACAAAATCTTAACTTTTCTCTCCCCCTTTTGTTATCAGCAAAAGAATAATAGTGTTATAAAAATAGGGATGAAGTGACAAACATGAATCAAACATTTAACTCAATTGAATATAAATATCAAATTTCAATAAAACTCAAACAAAAATCATAATTACCCTTGTCAGACGCATATTCCACTTTCAGAAGTGATGGGGATAAAATCATCAAAAAAAAATCATACAGTCTGTCTATTTGTGGTATATTTATTTCAGGAAATTTGAATATCTACTAACCATGCATAACCGTTAGGACTTTTAAATGAGATTAGTAGTATTCACAATTTTTTATTTAAAAAATGAAATCAAGTATCTTCTAACCACGCATAACCGTGAGGACTTTTAAATAGGATTAGAATCAACTTGTTATTAAATCAATTAATTTTGATATGCGTTCCATACATGCATAACCATGAGGACTTTTAAATGAGCATGGAAGCACATAATCAAAAATCCAAGTAATTCACCCATGCATAACCGTGAGGACTTTTAAATGAGAGTGAATACTTTGGATATTTATTTTTATTGAAGAATATAATAAATTGAAGCACAGATAATTTCCTTTATAATAATAAATTGAAGAACGAATAATTTCCTTTGTAAACTATCACAAATTTACATACTATATATGATTTTGATGAGTGATGGTCGACAGAAAGATGATAGAAATAGAAATGGTCATGGAATTTTTACCCAACAAAAAGTTTTTATAACTCTTGTTATGAAATTCTAAAGAAATTTTTCTAAATATACTGTCTTGAGTAATGTATGACAAATATCGACACTCATCACTTTTTCTATTCACTATTGATCTTTTCGATAATCATTAGGGAGTTAGATTAATCAAAATTTGTCATTTAAAATCAAATAAGAATGACTAATCTGAAAATATGGTCAAAAATGATTTCCTCGAAGGGGTTATATGAAAAAAAAATTCTGCTATTTGAAAATTATTTCAAGTGAAATATATGCAGATATTTTCTTTGAAAAAAACGATGCAGCAAATGAATGTTTCAAAAATTAATCACGTTACACTAATAATTTTTCTATCAACTATATTACTAGTGTAATCTGCATCTGAATTTAAATTTCACTCAATATTCACTCGTTGGATGTCAAAGACCAGATTTGTGAAATTTCAACAAACTATCTCAGAATGAAATTTGAAATGAAGCCATGTTATCACTCAAACAAATATCATAGTGTTAAACTTAGAAACCATAGGATGAACAACTATCAACAGTCATTAAAACTTCATTATTATTTCAAAACAATTTCTTGAAGTTTCAACAATTTCATAAAGTTTCAACAATTTCAAAAATTTCTTAAAATCCTTTTTATAGCATGAGTAAACAGTAATCAATCAACATCATAAATTGACCAAACAGATTAAGTTCAATGATGAAAGGATGGTTGGTCTACTTTTAAGCACAAATCAAAGTAAGAACAAGTCAAAAGAAATCATATCAATTAAGAATAAGTCAGAATTAAAAAATCATCTCTTTTCAACATCATAATCTTTGGCTGATTTCATTCAGAATACGATGCAGATTATCACATTTAATATATCGTTCAAAACAATTTTACCTGTTTTACCTTTACGATAACTTTTCGTTGTTGTCCATTGTGATTCTGTCACCTTTATACTAGGCTAAGGAACTTTGCTTTATCGCCCGTTGTGTTTCTGGAACAGCCAAAATCCAAAGAACACTGTTGTTGTTCCTTAGCCTGCCACCACACCTACACGATAAAACATTTATGTGACCTATTTGTTTTAATAGGTCCATGGTTGTTAGTGGCAGAACATGAAAAATATGTTTGTGGAGACCCAAAACTATTTATATATGTTCCTTTTGGCACCCAAATTTGGTTGACTTTCAAAGATTTTATATTTGTGCCTTTTGGAACCCAAATTGGTATAGTTTTCACGTGTTTGGGTCTATACCAACAATTATTTTGATTGTGTCCAAATTTTCTACAAATTGTGCACATTAAATTGACTTGATTAAATTTTGTGTTCCTATGACTATGATGTCCAATTATTTCAGATCGAGCAAAGACACTTTTACCTTTATCATCATCTTGTGATTTTCCAAAACCTAGTCCTTTTCTGTTGTTAGCAAAAATTTGATTTCCCAATAACATTTTGAAAGATTTTTCTCCTTTTGAAAAGTTATTCAAGGATTTCTCAAGATTTTGGACTTTGGTTTTTAATGTTGAGTTTTCAGTGACAAGTGAGGTGCATCTATTTATAAAATCCTTTTTCCTAGTGTCAATGTTTTCCTTAAGACTCAAGTTTTCTTTTTCGAGATTCTCAGAGTTATTCTTAAGTCTTGTCAATTCTGAATCTGAAATTTTACATTGGTTACATTCTAGGTTTTGAATATTTTCAAGTTCAGTTTCTAACCTAGAATTTTCATGGGCGAGTTTCCTCCTTTCAGATTTCAGTTTTTCAATTTTTGATTCAGGACTATCAATTGTTTTAGTAAGATCTAAGCACATAAAAACAAGATCTTTATAGGAATACTCACCTGCCTCACTAGATTCCTCGGAGCTTGCTTCTGAATCTGATTTTGCCATGAGACACAAGTTAGCCTCCTCTGAGCTGCTATCCGAAACTTCATCTCCTTCTTCATCATCCCAAGTCGCTGCAAAAGCCTTCTTTTTCTTTTTCTTTCCTTTGTTGTTTTTGAGAAGTGGGCATTTTGGTTTGATGTGGCCAGGCTTGTTGCAGTTATAACATGTCAGTTCATTATCGGAATTTTCAGAATCTTTTGGCCTATTACGACTTGTTTTCTTCTTGCGTGGCTTGAATCTAGACCATCTTCTAAGATTATTGACAGCCATTTGCAAGCTCTTCAATTGGATCTTCTTCATCTTCATCGCTCTCTTCTTTGCTCTTTAAGGCAATCGCCTTCTTCTTTGGTTCGGAGTTGTTGCGTTCTTCCTTTGCTTTTAGCTCAAGCTCATATGTCATCAAGTTGCCAATCAACTCCTCCATGCTTAGTTTACTCAAATCTTTCGATTCTTGGATTGCCATGACTTTTGCCTCAAAGTTCATCGGTAAGACTCGTAGTATCTTCCGTACAAGCTCTACCTCAGTGAAGACCTTCCCAAGCGCTCTAGCGTTGTATACCAAGGTTGAAAAGCGTCCAAACATATCCTTTATGCTCTCGCCTTTGTCCATCACAAAGTTTTCGTATTCATTGCTGAATAGGGCTAGACGAGACGCCTTGACTTGAGAAGTTCCTTCGTGTGTCACCTCCAAAGTGTGCCAAATTTCCTGTGCTGTTGTACAATGAGAAATTCTATTAAATTCATTTTTATCAAGAGCACATATCAAAGCATTCATGGCTTTAGCATTTGTCGTTTTCAATCTCTTATCGTTAGCATCCCACCTATCCTTAGGTTTAGGAATCTCAGTATCACCAACGATTATAGTGGGAGGTTTATAGCCAGTTTCAATAATATCCCAAACATCATAATCAATAGAACTAAGATAGATACCCATCCTAACTTTCCAATAAGCATAATCGTTCCCGTTAAACATGGGTGGCCTAGCAATAGATTGCCCCTCAGAAAAAGCATTATTCGGTGAATTCATGACTCTAGAGTTAAAAACAAAATACCGGGCTCCGATACCACTTGTAGGATCTAGATTAACCCTAGAGAGGGGGGTGAATAGGGTTATAGAAAATTTTCTCGAATTAAACACAGAAACAAACTGCAGAAATAAATATGCTGAAAAATAAATCACACACAAAATTTACCCAGCTTCAGCAACCCCTGCCTACTACTGCATTCCCAGATTTCTATTAGAATTAAACAGTATCACACTTACAAACACTCTACTAGACTCGCAGACCCTTTTGCTCCCGCTCACAAACACTCGACTAGACTCGCAAACATTTTCTCCCACTCACAAACACTCTACTAGACTCGCACACCCTGCTCCCGCCTATAGAGTTTCGTTTACTCACAAACTCTGCTCCCGCCTATAGAGTTTCGCTTACTCGCAAACACTGCTCCCGCCTATAGAGTTTCGCAAACTCGCACACCCTGCTCACTGAACTAATTCTAACTAGACAATCTGACACGACCTAATCCCTAGGTGGTGATTTACAAATTCTTCGATTCGAAAAATAAAAAACAACAATTAAAAGATAAAAACAAATAACCCTAAACCCTATACTAAAGCCTTTAGGCCGGCCCTATTTTCTTCTTTATATTCTTGAATTTGGGCCTGTTGTTTTTGAGATAGCGGCCCCGTTCGACTTTTATTTGCTCTGTTCCTTTTCGTGAATAATGGCGGCTTGTATTCGTCTGTGCAAATTAGGGATTCTGCTCCTTCGATCCAATTTAGGGTTTTTGAAATTCGAAGCTTGCGACTGCGATTGAATTATTGATTCGGCGTTCTTTTGTCAATCGATGATTTCCTTTGTGCACTTCAACTGTTTCGAATTAATCGAATTCGAAAAGCTTCGGTATGTACTTTCTGCACTTTTTGCTTTTCTGTTAGTATGCTTGAATTCGATGAATTGATTGCCAATGATGATTGGGCTTTTATATGCGTTCGAGTTCCTTGAATTACGTTCGTCTAAATATATTTGAATTCGTCAATTTACTTGCTCTGGCCGCTTGATCTTGTATTGATGATTGAGATTGTATTGACTTGTTCATAAACGTATATACTTCGATTGCTTGACATTCACGGTTTTGAATTGCGGCATTGAATTGTCGTGCTCATCACGATGTTGATTTTTGACTTTGTCAATACTGCATACGCACTTGAATTTTTACTTTCAGTATACATTCATGAATTCTCTTGTTGACTTCCTGCAGTTGCATTCATTGATCATTCTGGCCTTGAATCTGTACTTGTAGTTGTTCAACCTGGTTTTGATACTTGCTTTGAATTTGATTCACTGATCCATTGTAGCTGTGTTGATCTTGCTTGCTTCCTGTACTGATGCATTAGTTGTTGGCATATTTGCTTGTTGGTTTTCATGAGTGATCTTGTTCATCTGATTTTTGGTACTGTGTCACTGTGTTCATATTGCCTCGAGCGGTGATCATTTGGTCTGTCCATTGCTGTGTTGATCACTTGATTTTTGACACCGGTCTGCTGTCATGTTTGTTCGAATTTCATGTGATATCCATGTTGCAACTGTTGCATACATGAGCTTGATACTGTTGGTCGACTATCTCCTTGAGTTGCAGTGAGCTCGACATTGTTGTTTACTTCACTTGTGGTCTTCATTTTTGATTCAGAACTTCTGTCATTATGTCTTTGACTGCCATGTGTATACATACACCTATGTATGTATATATTTGTTGCATTTACTTGCATCTATATTATTACTGGTTTTGCTTGGTGGTCTTGTGCCACTGCTAAGTCTTTGCCTGTGCATATCTTTGATGGTTCAGTGGTGCACTGTGTCTTGCACATGCATTATCCTTCTGGAGCTTGTGTAATTTGAACCTGGTTTGGATTTTTTCTTCGAGCATGCTTCTGGTTTGAGTGTGCTTGCATCTTTGTAGTTAAGTCTGATTGAATCACTGTCTTGAAGTTTTTGTGATCTTCACTTTAGTTCATTGTCATCTGAACTGCTGCCACTGTCTTCTTTGTACTTGCACTGCACTTTGATGGCTGATCATTTGTATACATTGGTGGCATTTCTCTGGCCCTTTGCGTTATTGCTTCATTATGTTGTATACACTGGTTTTGGTCGAGACTTGATTCTTTGTTGACACTTCTGGATGTTTGCAGCTTGGTCTTTGTTGCAACTGGTTGTTTCATTGTTTCATGCATTATTGATGCATGCAGTTTTGATTTGTCGAAGCTTTGCATTCTTCAAGTTGCCTTGTGTTGAATCCAGTCTCAAAACTCGGATTTGACCTTGTGCTCGTGTCGTGATTTTCAATGTTATTGCACGTGAGTTGAACCCGGCTTTTTATTTGGGTTTGACCTGTGCTCACCTGTCCCTGTAAATCAATCAAGTGTATATATCGGCGTGCACGGCCTTGTGGCATATACAGTGATACACTGTGTATGTCACAAGTTGTTCGTGTATGATGAATTCAAAATTAAATGATGACGAACAACCCAAATAACTGAGGCAAATATTATTTTCAAAATTCATCTTTTATTTTATGTTGCAAAAATATTTTATTTTCAATTTTACTGCGGTAGTAAATATTTTTGCAGATTGCTCAGATGTTGGATTCAAACTGGAATGCAGTTGAAGATAAAATACGAGTGTGAGTGATATGTAGTGAGGTTATTAATGTAAATATAAAATCGTGATGTATTCAAAATTGTATATGTATAGTGAGAGCATGAAATTGTATTATTCAAAATTGTAATAAATATTAGTTTGAATAAAATATTCGTTTGAATTCAAAATCTGTGTTATTTATTTTATTCAACAAATATTTATTTAATCTATGAAAAACAAAATAGTACGTTACCAAATACATTTAAATGAATGTATATATGTTTATTATCATCAAACAAAAATCATATAAGCGCAAAGCGCATATTCAACAGATTCAACAGGATTCCTCGCCAGTGTTGATTTTAATTTCAATAATATTCCTCTCATATGAATTATTGGATATTAAACACGATTGTTGGCTCTATTGATTTTGACATTGTTATATGTTCAAAACTTAAATCTTGTAGTGATAGAAAATCAATATCAATATTGGTCAAATATTCAGTAGCTTTTGGCCTCAAATTAGTATTTTAAAAACACTATAAATTGCCATTTCTGTTGTAATTGGTTTTTGAGACAGGAAATGATTTTAAATCTAAAATTGGTTTTTTGGAAATATTTTTTTTAAAGGATTTAATTTCTATTTTACTTCAGCCTATTATCTATCTTTTCTAAGTTATTTGTTTATATTTAATATTGTTTTAAAGATTATCGTTTTATATTTAATGTTGTTGTAAAGTTATTTATCAATATGTTGATATTTTTGAAAGTTAATTAATTAAGTAATTAATATGGTTCGAAAATTAATAATAATGAATTATTAATAATGTTTTGGAAATTAATTATTATTATTTGTAATAACACTGAAGATTTATTTATTATTATTTTATTAATAATGTTTTGAAATTATTAATTATTATTTTAAGATGTTTTAAAGTTAATAATTATTATTTAATTATAATGTTTATTATTAATAATTATTATTATGTATAACAATGTTTTGAAGCAAATGATTATTATTTATTAATAAATGTTTTAAATATTTATAGGGAGTTTATAAATGATTTTAGAATTGAATAAAAAGAAAATCTTTCTCGGTTTTGTAAATATACTTATACCATTGAGATAGTATATGAGTACATTTTCCAAGTTGTTAAATGTAATGCCTGTAAATATACTTATACCGTTAA
The DNA here is from genome assembly GCA_030765085.1 of Allium cepa. Classification (NCBI taxonomy): domain Eukaryota; kingdom Viridiplantae; phylum Streptophyta; class Magnoliopsida; order Asparagales; family Amaryllidaceae; genus Allium; species Allium cepa. The sequence goes on from CM060934.1 coordinate 614,474,808, forward strand.
GATAAGTATATAGAAATATTTTCAAGTATTGCAAATATAGGGATTTGTGAGTATATCTTTGTAAAGGTATTCTTATATAATTAATTTACAAAGTGATTTTTAGTTAATGAAAACATTGATTAAAAATGTTAGTGGTTTCTTATGTGACCAATGTTGGTTTTCCCTTTTGAAATAGATCTCTGATTTGAATATTTGTTTATTTGATAGTTAAATAACCGACTATTGAATTTGGATCCAAAACGTAACACTAGAAATATCTAGGAAAAACACAAAAGTTATATTGCACATTCATTTTTGATGATGTTGTACTATGCGTATAAATCTCGTTTCGTTGTCTTAGGACAAATGATAAGGAAATCCATCCACTAACGGTTAGGAGGTGATCTCCGCTCTTATCTTTGACTGTTTATTTCCTAAAGAACCGAGGTTGAGTTTGGTGGAAACTATCAAATGTTGTTTCGAAGAGAACGGGATCGGATATGTTATCTGAATACCACTGCGATCCAACTCAAGCATTTCGAAGTGAAGACATCTTGAAGATGATGGAATGAAAGACGGAGCTACTTGAAGTGCAAGGGTCGTTTGCTACATCCCAAGGGTGATTTCAAAATTGATAGAGTAGAAGTAATGCCTTCGGTTTGTTCGTATCCTAAACAACTGTATAGATGAATGTTGGCGTTCATTATTGCCTGGAGAGTAGTGTTAGCATTCCAAGTAGGAAGTGCTATATAAAGGTAAAACATAGCCTCAAGTCTCATCAACCGAGAAATGATAAAAATCGGGAATGCAGCAGGACCATATGGGTTGCTCCTATCAGGATATGGTCATCCTAAATCTAGATCGATTACCATCTACTAATGTACGCTTCGGGGCCCAAAGTGGGGGTGATAATATTCGATACTACTAGTCAAATGGTAGGCCAATCCTGTGTGGTAGGGGTACAAAATGTTCTTGTCAGACCCCGCTGCATTTTTTCTTGAGATGTACCATCGAAAGGTAGTTCCTTACCTTGTCATAGTATGGAATCCATTTTCCAATACGAGCTTTACAGACTTAGTTGTGCCCAACTATGATAAAATATGAGATGTAAGCATTTCAGCTATATTCATATTTTACTTTGACCCTAGCCATTATTATAATATAAATGGATTTTTTTGGTTATTGTAAGGTAAAAACCTGTCGGTGTTTATGTATGGCGTGGTCCTGCGAGATACCTTTATTTGAAAGATTTTTGATAAACATTAAATTCCATTTGAGGCGTGTTTTTCTCACGTTGGTTTACCAGACTGATCTGTGCATCCTTCCCTTTTAAAGCTCGGGCCAGACCGAGGATATTTACATATTTCTTAGGATGCATTAGAGCTTAGGAGACAATCTGAAGGCCTAAGGCGTACCAACATATTTCTTTATGTTCCACTGCATTATCCGTTGGCTGTATTTATTAGCAATTGTAAGGAGGTAGTTATAACTGACAAGACTGAAATAGGTTAGTGTACTCTGATTGGTGTGTGTATATTACAGTTTTTCTTTGTTTAATGATTTTTTGTATATTATAGATTATTCATTCTGTTGTAAGATTTTGTTTGTTTAGTTTTCTTCTTATCTTCTTTCTCTTTCTTTGTTTACCTCTAACGATTGGGTTTTTCGAATACGAGTGTTCAACACACAATACAGTTGACGTATTAGTGTCGATTTTCGAGGACGAAAAATCCGATTTATTACATTTGGTATCAGAGCGTAAGGTTAAGCGAGAACCTTGCGCTTTGGTGGGGATTAATCACTAGAGATAGGGCCACTAGCACCCTAGAATGAGTTCAAGTGTGTGCATGTATGAGCATGTATTTGTTAGCGATATAAAAATGTTTTATACTATGTTGATTAATCAGTTGAGTGGCTTATGGATTCTGGTCAATCTGAGTAATTAACGTTATTGATAGGGGTCTCTAAACACTTGAACAAGGCCAATCGACACAATATTGTTTTGAAATTGGGTAAATGAAATAATTTTACCTTGATTATATCTTATATATAAAAAAAATCAGAAATTATTATAGTATAAATGGTGTGTTTGGGTGTCAGTGAATGATAATGTTTGATTGTTATCACTTGTTGTCTGTGTTCTAATAAATGTTATTATTATAACATAAACAAGACAAAAAATTAAGCAATGGTTTAGTATAATTATAGTGAAAATATATACGAGAGAAATTATAAATATGATTTGTAAATAAAAAGGATTAATTGCTGAGAATTTGAGAATTTAAATCCCGTTGATTTTGAAAATTGTTTTTCCAAATTTTGAAAAATAATAGTATTATTATTTGGAAAATATTTTTCTATGGAACTTAAAATGGATAGAAAGCACCGAACTCACTTTGGTTGCTGGAAAATAATTTCGAAGGTGACTGCAACATCATCGACGTTCATTTCGAGTTTCCAAGTGAACGGGTTGCTATCATAGGAGATTTGCTTTAGTAAAACAAGTTTTGACATAAATCCCAAATATTATTTGTTATACAAAAAGAGATATGTACTATATTGTGTATTATTTCGAAATAGAGTGAAATAAAATAGAGTGTTTAAATTCTGAAAATTTTTGTCTATGTATTTTGTTGAAATTATGAGAAATCGATTTTGTAGCTTAAAAATTGAGGAATAATAAGTTAAAAGAAAGTTTTAAATTATTGAATATGAATGGCAAGAAAAGAAAATTTGAAATGAAATTTAACTTAACTTAAGTTAAATGAAATAATTTTTGAAATGAAATTGATTGTGATTTGAAATGAATTAATTAACTAAATAATGAAATAAATTAAATAAATTAAATTTGATTTAAAACGAATAAGAAATTAAGTTATGAAGTGATAATAAGCATGAGAAGTGTTGTATAAAATGTTTGTTATAAACTTAAGTAAAATATAATGGAATGGTTCTTAAGTGACATTAGTGAAAGAATTATACTAAGTAATAAATGTATATGAATAAATCAATGTGAATAATGATTATGAATAAATGAATGTAAATAAAAGAATCTGGATAATGAGAAACCAATTGAAATGAATATGTATGTTGTACGTATATTATTTTATTTGCATAACCATTGATCCAGATTCGAGCATATGATTTCGAGATGATTTACATTGGTCCGAACGAGGATTTTTCACCCGATTCTTAACGGCGAATTATGGATACAGATTTTTGATTGATTCTAGGATTCTCTATCATAGTATATGGCTGTGCAAGGAGAATGACGATTTCTAATCAAGAAACCAGATCTGAGTCCGCACTAGAGTGGTCATGTGAACGATACTGGTTCGAAAGAGAAACTATGTGATCAAGCGGGCGATCAGGTTTGATATTGCATTCGGATGATATATGTACATCATATAGGCTTTAATAAATTAAATGTTGATATTGGAAAATGCAAATTGATATGGTAATGAATTAATTGGATTGATATTATTTGTTATGGTTCACAATTGTTACATTTTCATACAGTTATTGTATTAGTACATGCTACTTATTGATATTACTTTCCCTATACTTGTTCTCACTTGTTGTTGAGTGATTAGTAGGTGTTGACGCATATGCTTCGCATTTGGAGCTCGCTTTCGTATTATATATTGATTGTATATGCTCACCAATACTAACGAAAGGTACACATCTCAGATTAGATATCATATTTTTATATTTTTTTCTACGGGATGCCTTATCCTTGAAGATGAGATGTAAATTTGTGGTTACATATATTGTAAATTTTTCTCATCGAACCATGAAAAGAAGACTGGTGAAATTTTCCTTAAATTTAAGGCGTTCGAAATTTTTTAAGAATTTTGAGAAGTTTTTGTAACGACCCGTCTTTTTGGACAGTTTAAACCGACGATCAAATACACATGTCGATTCCAAACCATTCAAAAGGGCAGATAGTTATTGGGGTAAATAAGAAAAGAAAAGAAAGAGAAATAAATGAAATGAAACAACACAGAATCTCGCTGCGGAACGATAAAATATAATAGTCAAATAAACAGTTCATGAAGTTGTTTACTATACTTTGACAATTATTTATACAACATTTATCAGAGTTATACATATACAACAGAACAAATAAAATAATGCAGCCGATAGCATGATGCAAGGGTAATAATAGTAATAGTATACCAAATCTTCGTCTTCATCCTCCAGAATAGATCTTCAAAAATCTGAAAAACTCAGGACTGACCCGAGCGTAATGAAAGACAAAACATTCGAGTCAGGACTAAAATATCCTTATGAAAGTTAAATCAATCGTAAATAAATATGAGTGTAACGGCGTCAGAGATGTTTACGGGGTTTGACATCCCATATCCAGTGTCAACGTGCGTGCAATAACTTAAGACATGTTACGGGATTTTCCATCTCTCAAGAATCCGTTAAACTATCTACTATGTAGTAATATACGCTAAGTAGATAATGCCTATCAGTAACATAAAGTATCAAAATAGCGTTAAGGCGTTACCATAATCCCCCTTAACACATTTTATATTCCCAAAAGCATATACAAGACCGTAGTTTCCCCAAAACCAGAAGTCACCAGAGGGCAATCCATATACTCAAGGTACAAATCAAAACGTAGTGGTCGTGAATAGGATAATCAGTATGACAAGGTACATGAGGCGATACCAACTAGGATACTAGTAGTTGCGTGATCCGGACTGATGTTGAGCATAGCCAGCAGCTACCCCAACACCGCGAAACAACACTCCCAAATCAAGGGGTGCACCCAAATCGCATCACAAATGTAATAGAAATGGTATCGAAGAAGTGTGTCCGCTAGAGGTGGCGAACCTCAATGGCCCGGCGTGGCTCCTGTTTTAGTCATGACAGGGGTCATCCAATATCGTTCTCTTTCTTCAGTCAACGCGCTCACCAAACCATCCACTTCATTCAGGATCAACACTCCGCGTATAATAGTTATTAAAGTGGTGTTCGGTATCGACAGAGAGTATGTCCATATCCGATCCCGGTCTCTTTAATAACTACATATTATTACATCGTTGGCTCTTTTACATTTCAAATCGATCATAATTTATATCAAAATATCTTGTTCGCTTCAAAAATCAAATCCATTTCAAATATCATCGTATCTATTCAAATGTAAGATTCCGTTTCAAAATCTTTTTCCGCATCGATATCTCATTTCGATTTCAAATTCAATTCGAATTTCAATTTAGGTTGCAACTTCATTTAATCCAATTCGTATTCAAATTCAAGATTTAAACATAAACATTTCAACTTATTAACCAGCTTGAAATTTTAGAAAATAGTTTTAAGTAGTTTAAAAGTTGTTTAAATAATTAAAATACTTAAAATACTTATACTCTTAAATGGATGTGAAATGGATAATTTAGTTTAAAATAATTTAAATCGGGTTAAGTAGATTTAAAATAGATTAAAACAGTTTAAGTATCCAAAATAGTTTATATAACCGAGTAATTTGGAAAACAAAATAAAACAGCTTCAAAACCAATCCATTTCAATTTATAACTTCCCAATTCAAATCAATTTCAATTTCCATTCTACCGATTCAATTTCGATTTCAATTCAAAACAACATCAACTTTAACTTCAAATCAATTCAATTCTACATTCACCTTCAATTTATTCAATTTCAATTTTTATCGATTTGGAGCTTGATTTCAAAATATCCATTTATAACACTTAACACAATTTCCATCAATATTCAAGTTTAAATCCAAATTTCAAATATGGTTCAATTCCAAGCTCGATTTCAAAATATCATTTTTATATCACTTTTACTTAGTAATATTCAAAGCTCGAATTAAGGTTAAATCTTCAAACAAATTAATTTTTGAAATCCAATCAAATCCAATTTCAAATCTCAAAGTCTCAACTTAAATTATTTAACAATATTCCTTTAACCAAAATTTATTTCAACATTCCAAACTCAATTTTCCGACAAATTTGATTTCTATAAATTGATTTCTATTTATAACTTTTAAATCAACATTTAATAAATTTCAAGTCGACGATTTTCAAAATTATTAATTTAGCCAATTCGGTGTCCATATATAATTTTCTATCCTATGGCCAAGTAGTTATTTATTTCAATTTAAATGTCAGGGATGAGCATATATTACTTAAATTAAATCACGGTATCATATGTATGCATAACAGGATATATATATATAAGCAAATAAACATCCAAACATTCAAACATCAACCAATAGCATCCAACGAAATATATCATCCAATAGGCAATACAATTCATGGCAATTTCATTGTTATCGATGTCAGGTAATTAAATCGCAATTCAATTTCAAATTTAATTTCAAATTTTATTGTCAATTTAATTTTCGATGGTTAATTCAAATGACAATTAAATTCTATCAAACAACGATAAATAAAATTCATATCACTTCATAATATCAAATTTAACTAGCATAAAGATATTCAGTACGCTGTGAGCGTTATAAAACACTCACCTGGATTTTTTTACGATTTTAAATCAAATCGAACGACGTTCGATTTAACCCAAAATTTTCTCTAGCTCTAAACGGTTCCAATCTAGTTGCAATGCGAAGAGCTCATCGATACGATTCCAACGCAAAAAGTTTCGTCGAATTCCGACCTCGTATGACAAAGTTATGATGGTTTAAAGTTAACACGAAATTTTATATAAATTAATTACAGCTTAATAAATTTTTAAAACCCACCCCATCATCACCGTTGATTTCCTGCATAGCAGATCTGGGCCGCACTCCATCATCTCCTCACGCACGCGTATCATCTTCCAGGTAGTAAATCACGCAACTTGAACCCATTCATACGCCACTAGGGTTTGATTTTTCGAGCTCCACGACGAACATGAACACGATCAGGTTACACCACTTCGAAGCCACCGCCTTAATCCACCTTCACCATCAATAGCCTGAAGCTCGGCCACCCCCTCTGCCTCGAATTGCGTGAAAAACGCAGCAGCTTCAATCTCGATTTGCCGTCGATCCGTGGCTCCGTTTCCGATCTCCACCGTTGGATAGCTAGATCTTGATGCCCTCTACAACTTTGTAGTTGAGAGTTTTTGCTAATTGTTGATGGATTGAGAGGAAAATGAGGAAGAAGTTTCGAAATTTTCTGACCATTGAAATGAAAGTGGCGGCTAAGGGCTGAAACCCTAGGGTTTTTGCAAAACAAAGAAAGTGGGGGTCCTTTTATAGAAAATGGCCAAAACACTATTCATCGAAAATTTTCCGAACTCCAAACGAAGCGTGTCGGCTGGCGTTTCTAGGGTTTACCCCATGTTCCGGACACAATGGAATAGATTTCGGAAGCTAATTCGATCGTATGTGAGAGTTATAGCGATAAACGATCAATTTGAATTAAATCGATTTAAACGAATTTCTGTGCGTTTTGGCTCGTCCCGGACAAACGGTAGATCCAATTGATACGAAATTTGAAATCTTACAATAATATCACATTACGGATCCGATGAAACTAGTTTCGTCGAAATCCGAGACCGTTTGAAAAATGACTATTTTAACTCGTTAAATTAATATTAAAACAATTTCGATGCGTTTCGAGCTACCATGGTCAAACGACAACTCCGATTGGTACGAAAATTGAAATCCGATAATAACTAACTATTACGGATCCAATGGAACTAGTTTCGTCCAATTCTGAGACTGTTCAAAATTTGGCTATTTTCCAGTCGGTAATTAAATATTAAAATACTCAATTTTCACAAATTTACTTTTAATTCGATTTTAAAAGTTCTACGACATCATTCTAACTTTAATGTGATAAAATAAATTTTTACAAATCATTTTTAATCATATTAAACTCATTATCCAATTATCCAATAAATTCCAATTATAAAATCTTGTTAACACTATTATAATCCCAACATAACTTGCATTCGCTTTGGAAACCAATTTGAAACATATTAAATCAAATTTCAATTATTCACACTATTTTCATATATTAAATTTCAATATCAAGTTAATCATATCAAATTCAGAATTTAATTATTCAATATTTGTAATATTAAATTAAAACAAATTTAATTATTCTTAAATCACTATCTTTTGAAATATTCGAAACGAACTTATAAAATTTAACAAATTCAAATTATAGAACAACCATTTTCATTAAACAGTTATTCGATTCTCGTTATTAAAGATTTCAATAAGTTCCAAATATTAAATTTAAACAATTTACCTTATCCAATAATTCATTATCTTTTAAAATATTGAAATTGAACTTATAAGATTTAACCCTTAAAACCAATTCACAATTTAGACACTATTTCATTTTACAGTTATTCAATTATTCAATAAGTTTAAATATTTAATTTAAACAATTTACCTGTTCAATATTCAATGTTTGATTTTAAATAGATTTTACTTATCAATCAATCACTCTATTATACCCAATGAATTCAACATTTATTATCCTATGCAACTATCGATTGCAAAGGCATTCACTAAGTAGCTTTTATTTTTCATTACTAGGATAATTATTGTTGCAATTCATTCCAGTTATTATTATTCCGAACGACTTAAATTTTTTTTCTAACATTAAATCACGAAGTCTTATTAAATTAGCTATTTAATTATCGAAAATTTACGGGTCGTTACATTCTCCCCCACTCAAAACTTTTCGTCCCCGAAAAGAAAAAAGAAGGGAAAAGGAACTAAGTATAGAATTCAACATTTGATATATTTTATTCAAAATTATCCACTTATAAAACAATGAAATTTCATTTATAAAGTCATAACTACGCTTCCACTAAGTTACTCCAAACGGCTTCCTAACTTTAAAAGTTAGTAATCAAAACAAGTTATAAAAAATTTTAAAACTTGAAAAAAAATTCTAACACCCGGATTTTACAGAAAATTTCGGCAGAGCCTCCTTTGCGCGGCTCGATCGGAAAAAAAATGATAGTATATATATCACAAATATACATCTCATCAAGTGATGAGGCATCCCGCGGGGAAAAAGTGTAAAAGTACGGTATGTAATCCGAGATATGTACCTTATATATTGTTAGCGAGCATATACGGCTAATATAGCGCGAAAGCGAGCTCCAAATGCGAAGCAAGCGCAATCCGCACCTACTAAACACTCAATAACTAAGTTAGAACCATGCATATAAAGATAGGTCGATATACTTAGCCTACACAACATATATATAACATATTTAGCTTTAAAACTGAGATTCCAATTTCAGGACAGCAAACAAATCTTAGTTTTAAGACACCTAAACGATAAAATTCGGCAACAGAATCTAAACAAAAGTTGTTGCATTTATTTCAGGATTTTCGGAATGTCCAAAATCATCGAATTCGAACCATACGTTCAAAAATTATGGCAGTTTTACTTAGAGGATACGCCTCAGCCTGGGCAATGAATTGCGCAGGCCAGCGACGTTCACCCGCGTTTTCGACCTTCTAAACAACATCAAAACACAAAACACTTAAAACAAAAAATTTAGCTTAAGTTATTAGCTTTCCAGAAAGTGCAAGATCATCAAAATCAGATAAACTAGTCAAAAGATATGGCGAAAATACTAAGGGTGTATACTATTGATTTTACTTATTTTTACACAGGACAGCGAGTAACATTCAAGTTTTTAACCTAGTAGACGAAGAAATTATCTCAAGATATCTAAACAAAAGTTGTGCTATAATTTCTAAGCTTTCCGAAAAGTCCAAGATCGTCGAATTCTGTTCAGCCATTTAAAAATTATGGTTGTTTTCGTTTCAGCATATATTGGACAATTTTGGATTTTTTTCCCAAAAATTTGCTTTTATTTTTCAAAGTACAAACCATCAAAACTTCAAATTTTCTAAAGAATAATAATAAACACAAAGTCATTTATTTTATTATTCATCCATGCAATAGGTTTACATTCAATTTGTTTTCGATTTATTCAAGTTTGTTTCATTCACATTTTAAATTCAAGTCAATTTGCTTCAAATTTAAATTTAATTCAATTATATTTAATTTCACTTTGCTTCAAATTTGAATTTTATTATTTAATATTTTATTCAGGTTATTCAATTCCATTAACACTAATGAATTCTACTTAATCAATTTTCATGCATCTAACAACCAATGCATATCAAACATTAACAACCGTCCAGAATCTACACTAAATCAATTATACATTTCCGAGTCAGTTTTTAATTTCATACACTTCCAAGTTTATTGACATTTAGTTATGTTCAAATTTAATTAGTTTCCATTTACCAATTTTATTTTTCATTAATTTTAAATTTTATTCATTCATTTATATATATTATTCATTTTACAGCTTAAATTTCTTTTATATTTACAACTATCAATAGATCTTCACATTTTATTATTCATTCTCACACTGGTATATTATTTCTCTACTTATCCTTATTAGCATTTTAAACCTTTTAAGTATTTGGTAAATTATAGTTATGCAAATAGAATGTAGTTAAACAACATACAACTTCTTTTCATTTAAAGTTGAATTTTCAATTAATTAATTCTTAAGTCATTACTTAAATTACACTATAATTTAATTCCACATTTACATTCACATATAGTATTTCCATTTTATATTAACATAATTGTGAATCACCTTTAAATGTTAATTTAAATTCCAATTATTTACTAACAATTTTATTTATATTTGCAAACCATTAATTAAATGCATATTTCATTATCCAAACCTATACTTGTATATTATCCAATTAACAATTTATATAACATTTTTGAACTTCTTAAATATTTTGGTAAGTTATATCTATGCTATAGAGTGAAATTTAATACTATGCGAGTTTTACAGTTTCAATTTTATTTTAAGTTCATAATTTCCTAATTCTAAGGATTTCTACTTCAATTGATATTTTCACTTAGCTCTTAGGTTCATTTCTCATTTCACAATTCAGAAGTTCCTTAATGATTCAAGTCTAAATTCATTTCAATCCTTTTAAAAAAAAATCATTAATTATTAAAGGACTTAAAATTCCAATCCCGGTTTCATTTCAAATCAAGTTTGAAATAATATATACTTATATAATTTATATATCAAATCATACTATAGAGAATACAAAATAAAATAAAATTTGAATCAAAACAAGGTTTAGACAAGCTATTAAGTGGTCTCCCCCACTCGGACTCTCGAAAATAAACGCCGATGATGCGTGCACTCATCATCGAAATCATTTTCTAGCGTCAAGAGAAGGAAATCTAACACTTATCATAAAAAAAATCCTTCGAAAACAATTTCAACTCAATTATAATATCATATAATACTCATATTATATTTTTCAAATTCTTGTAAGTCAATTTCAAACACCGGAATTTAAATTCCCAAATCCAAGTTAAAATTCATTTATATTCATTATCAATTGTGTTTACAAGATTTCATTTTCCTAAATCCATTGTTATTTAATCAATTGTTGTAAATATTGACTGATCAAACAATAACGATAATAATCTAATATTATCATCTCCTAACAATCAATTCAATCAAATGAATAAATATTCGAATAATTCTTTTATATAAAATATATTCCAAAACGATATTGTGTTGGTTTGTCCTATTCGAGTGTTTAGAAATTCCTATCGACGCGTTGGCATCCCAAGTATCGACCAGAATTCATAAATACTCAACGGAACAAAGTTAACACAATATAAAACCATTTTATATCAAATAACAAGTACGCTCTCTCATATACACTGAACTCATTCATATAGTTTACCTCTATTTCAATGAGTTATTCCCCACTAAAGCCAAGGTTTATCGCTAAACCAAAGCTCTAATACCAACTGTAACGGACCGCGTCAGTGGGGTAACGCCCACCGTAGCATACAGCTGTACCTGTGTTCTGCCTTTACGGCCAGCCTCTCGACTGCACCAACCCCGCGGGACATGTAGGAAAAAGAGTCATCCGCTCGCTACCAAACCAAATGCGAGAACCCCCTATCATGCTGCACCCTCCAAGTGCATAGGAAAAACACATCGAGTCAGGACTAAAATATCCTTATGAAAGTTAAATCAATCGTAAATAAATATGAGTGTAACGGCGTCAGAGATGTTTACGGGGTTTGACATTCCATATTCAGTGTCAACGTGCGTGCAATAACTTAAGAGATGTTACGGGATTTTCCATCTCTCAAGGATCCGTTAAACTATCTACTATGTAGTAATATATGCCAAGTAGATAATGTCTATCAGTATTATAAAGTATCAAAATAGCGTTAAGGCGTTACCATAATCCCCCGTAACACATTTTATATTCCCAAAAGCATATACAAGACAGTAGTTTTCCCAAAACCGGAAGTCACCAGAGGGCAATCCATATACTCAAGGTACAAATCAAAACGTAGTGGTCGCGAATAGGATAATCAGTATGACAAGGTACATGAGGCGATACCAACTAGGATACTAGTAGTTGCGTGATCCGGACTGATGTTGAGCATAGCCAGCAGCTACCCCAACACCGCGAAACAACACTCCCAAATCAAGGGGTGCACCCAAATCGCATCACAAATGTAATAGAAATGGTATCGAAGAAGTGTGTCCGCTAGAGGTGGCGAACCTCAATGGCCCGGCGCGGCTCCTGTTTTAGTCATGTCAGGGGTCATCCAATATCGTTCTCTTTCTTCAGTCAACGCGCTCACCAAACCATCCACTTCATTCGGGATCAACACTCCGCGTATAATAGTTATTAAAGTGGTGTTCGGTATCGACAGAGAGTATGTCCATATCCGATCCCGGTCTCTTTAATAACTACATATTATTACATCGTTGGCTCTTTTACATTTCAAATCGATCATAATTTATATCAAAATATCTTGTTCGCTTCAAAAATCAAATCCATTTCAAATATCATCGTATCTATTCAAATGTAAGATTCCGTTTCAAAATCTTTTTCCGCATCGATATCTCATTTCGATTTCAAAATCAATTCGAATTTCAATTTAGGTTGCAACTTCATTTAATCCAATTCGTATTCAAATTCAAGATTTAAACATAAACATTTCACCTTATTAACCAGCTTGAAATTTTAGAAATAGTTTTATGTAGTTTAAAAGTTGTTTAAATAATTAAAATACTTAAAATACTTATACTCTTAAATGGATGTGAAATTGATAATTTAGTTTAAAATAATTTAAATCGGGTTAAGTAGATTTAAAATAGATTAAAACAGTTTAAGTATCCAAAATAGTTTATATAACCGAGTAATTTGGAAAACAAAATAAAACAGCTTCAAAACCAATCCATTTCAATTTATAACTTCCCAATTCAAATCAATTTCAATTTCCATTCTACCGATTCAATTTGGATTTCAATTCAAAACAACATCAACTTTAACTTCAAATCAATTCAATTCTACATTCACCTTCAATTTATTCAATTTCAATTTTTATCGATTTGGAGCTTGATTTCAAAATATCCATTTATAACACTTAACACAATTTCCATCAATATTCAAGTTTAAATCCAAATTTCAAATAAGGTTCAATTCCAAGCTCGATTTCAAAATATCATTTTTATATCACTTTTACTTAGTAATATTCAAAGCTCGAATTAAGGTTAAATCTTCAAACAAATTAATTTTCGAAATCCAATCAAATCCAATTTCAAATCTCAAAGTCTCAACTTAAATTATTTAACAATATTCCTTTAACCAAAATTTATTTCAACATTCCAAACTCAATTTTCCGACAAATTTGATTTCTATAAATTGATTTCTATTTATAACTTTTAAATCAACATTTAATAAATTTCAAGTCGACGATTTTCAAAATTATTAATTTAGCCAATTCGGTGTCCGTATATAATTTTCTATCCTATGGCCAAGTAGTTATTTATTTCAATTTAAATGTTCGGGATGAGCATATATTACTTAAATTAAATCACGGTATCATATGTATGCATAACAGGATATATATATATATATAAGCAAATAAACATCCAAACATTCAAACATCAACCAATAGCATCCAACGAAATACATCATCCAATAGGCAATACAATTCATGGCAATTTCATAGTTATCAATGTCAGGTAATTAAATCGCAATTCAATTTCAATTTTAATTTCAAATTTAATTGTCAATTTAATTTTCGATGGTTAATTCAAATGACAATTAAATTCTATCAAACAACGATAAATAAAATTCATATCACTTCATAATATCAAATTTAACTAGCATAAAGATATTCAGTACGTTGTGAGCGTTATAAAACACTCACCTTGATTTTTTACGATTTTAAATCAAATCGAACGACGTTCGATTTAACCCAAAATTTTCTCTAGCTCTAAACGGTTCCAATCCAGTTGCAATGCGAAGAGCTCGTCGATACGATTCCAACGCAAAAAGTTTCGTTGAATTCCGACCTCGTATGACAAAGTTATGATGGTTTAAAGTTAACACGAAATTTTATATAAATTAATTACAGCTTAATAAATTTTTAAAACCCACCCCATCATCACCATTGATTTCCTGCATAGCAGATCTGGGCCGCACTCCATCATCTCCTCACGCACGCGTATCATCTTCCAGGTAGTAAATCACGCAACTTGAACCCATTCATACGCCACTAGGGTTTGATTTTGCGACCTCCACGACGAACATGAACACGATCAGGTTACACCACTTCGAAGCCACTGCCTTACTCCACCTTCACCATCAATAGCCTGAAGCTCGGCCACCCCCTCTGCCTCGAATTGCGTGAAAAACGCAGCAGCTTCAATCTCGATTTGCCGTCGATCCGTGGCTCCGTTTCCGATCTCCACCGTTGGATAGCTAGATCTTGATGCCCTCTACAACTTTGTAGTTGAGAGTTTTTGCTAATTGTTGATGGATTGAGAGGAAAATGAGGAAGAAGTTTCGAAATTTTCTAACCATTGAAATGAAAGTGGCGGCTAAGGGCTGAAACCCTAGGGTTTTTGCAAAACAAAGAAAGTGGGGGTCCTTTTATAGAAAATGGCCAAAACACTATTCATCGAAAAAATTTCGAACTCCAAACGAAGCATGCCGGCTGGCGTTTCTAGGGTTTACAGCACGTTTCGGACACAATGGAACAGATTTCGGAAGCTAATTCGATCGTATGTGAGAGTTATAGCGATAAACGATCAATTTGAATTAAATCGATTTAAACGAATTTCTATGCGTTTTGGCTCGCCCCGGACAAACGGTAGATCCAATTGATACGAAATTTGAAATCTTACTATAATATCACATTACGGATCCGATGAAACTAGTTTCGTCGAAATCCGAGAATTTTGAAAAATGACTATTTTAACTCGTTAAATTAATATTAAAACAATTTCGATGCGTTTCGAGCTACCACGGTCAAACGACAACTTCGATTGCTACGAAAATTGAAATCCGATAATAACTAACTATTACGGATCCAATGGAACTAGTTTCATCCAATTCTGAGACTGTTCAAAATTTGGCTATTTTCCAGTCGGTAATTAAATATTAAAATACTCAATTTTCACAAATTTACTTTTAATTCGATTTTAAAAGTTCTACAACATCATTCTAACTTTAATGTGATAAAATAAATTTTTACAAATCATTTTTAATCATATTAAACTCATTATCCAATTATCCAATAAATTCCAATTATAAAATCTTATTAACACTATTATAATCCCAATATAACTTGCATTCGCTTTGGAAACCAATTTGAAACATATTAAATCGAATTTCAATTATTCACACTATTTTCATATATTAAATTTCAATATCAAGTTAATCGTGTCAAATTCGGAATTTAATTATTCAATATTTGTAATATTAAATTTAAACAAATTTGATTATTCTTAAATCACTATCTTTTGAAATATTCAAAACGAACTTATAAAATTTAACAAATTCAAATTATAGAACAACCATTTTCATTAAACAGTTATTCGATTCTCGTTATTAAAGATTTCAATAAGTTCCAAATATTAAATTTAAACAATTTACCTTATCCAATAATTCATTATCTTTTGAAATATTGAAATTGAACTTATAAGATTTAACCCTTAAAACCAATTCACAATTTAGACACTATTTCATTTTACAGTTATTCAATTATTCAATAAGTTTAAATATTTAATTTAAACAATTTACCTGTTCAATATTCAATGTTTGATTTTAAATAGATTTTACTTATCAATCAATCACTCTATTATACCCAATGAATTCAACATTTATTATCCTATGCAACTATCGATTGCAAAGGCATTCACTAAGTAGCTTTTATTTTTCATTACTTGGATAATTATTGTTGCAATTCATTCCAGTTATTATTATTCCGAACGACTTGCAAATTTTTTTCTAACATTAAATCACGAAGTCTTATTAAATTAGCTATTTAATTATCGAAAATTTACGGGTCGTTACATTCTCCCCCACTCAAAACTTTTCGTCCCCGAAAAGAAAAAAGAAGGCAAAAGGAACTAAGTATAGAATTCAACATTTGATATATTTTATTCAAAATTATCCACTTATAAAACAATGAAATTCCATTTATAAAGTCATAACTACGCTTCCACTAAGTTACTCCAAACGGCTTCCTAACTTTAAAAGTTAGTAATCAAAACAAGTTATAAAAAATTTTAAAACTTGAGAAAAATTTCTAACACCCGGATTTTACGGAAAATTTCGACAGAGTCTCCTTTGCGCGGCTCGAGCGGAAAAAAAATGACAGTATATATATCACAAATATACATCTCATCAAGTGATGAGGCATCCCGCGGGGAAAAAGTGTAAAAGTACGGTATGTAATCCGAGATATGTACCTTATATATTGTTAGCGAGCATATACGGCTAATATAGCGCGAAAGCGAGCTCCAAATGCGAAGCAAGCGCAATCCGCACCTACTAAACACTCAATAACTAAGTTAGAACCATGCATATAAAGATAGGTCGATATACTTAGCCTACACAACATATATATA
Source organism: Allium cepa (assembly GCA_030765085.1). NCBI lineage: Eukaryota > Viridiplantae > Streptophyta > Magnoliopsida > Asparagales > Amaryllidaceae > Allium > Allium cepa. The sequence continues at coordinate 614,491,749 of CM060934.1, forward strand.
ACATATTTAGCTTTAAAACTGAGATTCCAATTTCAGGACAGCAAACAAATCTTAGTTTTAAGACACCTAAACGATAAAATTCGGCAACAGAATCTAAACAAAAGTTGTTGCATTTATTTCAGGATTTTCGGAATGTCCAAAATCATCGAATTCGGACCATACGTTCAAAAATTATGGCAGTTTTACTTAGAGGATACGCCTCAGCCTAGGCAATGAATTGCGCAGGCCAGCGACGTTCACCCGCGTTTTCGACCTTCTAAACAACATCAAAACACAAAACACTTAAAACAAAAGTTTTAGTTAAGTTCTTAGCTTTCCAGAAAGTGCAAGATCATCAAAATCAGATAAACTAGTCAAAAGATATGGCGAAAATACTAAGGGTGTATACTATTTATTTTACTTATTTTTACACAGGACAGCGAGTAACATTCAAGTTTTTAACCTAGTAGACGAAGAAATTTTCTAAAGTTATCTAAACAAAAGTTGTGCTATAATTTCTAAGCTTTTCGAAAAGTCCAAGATCGTCGAATTCTGTTCAGCCATTTAAAAATTATGGTTGTTTTCGTTTCAGCATATATTGGACAATTTTGGATTTTTTCCCAAAAATTTGCTTTTATTTTTCAAAGTACAAACCATCAAAACTTCAAATTTTCTAAAGAATAATCATAAACACAAAGTCATTTATTTTCTTATTCATCCATGCAATAGGTTTACATTCAATTTGTTTTCGATTTATTCAAGTTTGTTTCATTCACATTTTAAATTCAAGTCAATTTGCTTCAAATTTAAATTGAATTCAATTATATTTAATTTCACTTTGCTTCAAATTTGAATTTTATTATTTAATATTTTATTCAGGTTATTCAATTCCATTAACACTAATGAATTCTACTTAATCAATTTTCATGCATCTAACAACCAATGCATATCAAACATTAACAACCGTCCAGAATCTACACTAAATCAATTATACATTTCCGAGTCAGTTTTTAATTTCATACACTTCCAAGTTTATTGACATTTAGTTATGTTCAAATTTAATTAGTTTCCATTTACCAATTTTATTTTTCATTAATTTTAAATTTTATTCATTCATTTATATATATTATTCATTTTACAGCTTAAATTTCTTTTATATTTACAACTATCAATAGATCTTCACATTTTATTATTCATTCTCACACTGGTATATTATTTCTCTACTTATCCTTATTAGCATTTTAAACCTTTTAAGTATTTGGTAAATTATAGTTATGCAAACAGAATGTAGTTAAACAACATACAACTTCTTTTCATTTAAAGTTGAATTTTCAATTAATTAATTCTTAAGTCATTACTTAAATTACACTATAATTTAATTCCACATTTACATTCACATATAGTATTTCCATTTTATATTAACATAATTGTGAATCACCTTTAAATGTTAATTTAAATTCCAATTATTTACTAACAATTTTATTTATATTTGCAAACCATTAATTAAATGCATATTTCATTATCCAAACCTATACTTGTATATTATCCAATTAACAATTTATATAACATTTTTGAACTTCTTAAATATTTTGGTAAGTTATATCTATGCTATAGAATGAAATTTAATACTATGCGAGTTTTACAGTTTCAATTTTATTTTAAGTTCATAATTTCCTAATTCTAAGGATTTCTACTTCAATTGATATTTTCACTTAGCTCTTAGGTTCATTTCTCATTTCACAATTCAGAAGTTCCTTAATGATTCAAGTCTAAATTCATTTCAATCCTTTTAAAAAAAATCATTAATTATTAAAGGACTTAAAATTCCAATCCCGGTTTCATTTCAAATCAAGTTTGAAATAATATATACTTATATAATTTATATATCAAATCATACTATAGAGAATACAAAATAAAATAAAATTTGAATCAAAACAAGGTTTAGACAAGCTATTAAGTGGTCTCCCCCACTCGGACCCTCGAAAATAAACGCCGATGATGCGTGCACTCATCATCGAAATCATTTTCTAGCGTCAAGAGAAGGGAATCTAACGCTTATCATAAAAAAAATCCTTCGAAAACAATTTCAACTTAATTATACTATCATATAATACTCATATTATATTTTTCAAATTCTTGTAAGTCAATTTCAAACACCGGAATTTAAATTCCCAAATCCAAGTTAAAATTCATTTATATTCATTATCAATTGTGTTTACAAGATTTCATTTTCCTAAATCCATTGTTATTTAATCAATTGTTGTAAATATTGACTGATCAAACAATAACGATAATAATCTAATATTATCATCTCCTAACAATCAATTCAATCAAATGAATAAATATTCGAATAATTCTTTTATATAAAATATATTCCAAAACGATATTGTGTTGGTTTGTCCTATTCGAGTGTTTAGAAATTCCTATCGACGCCTTGGCGTCCCAAGTATCGACCAGAATTCATAAATACTCAACGGAACAAAGTTAACACAATATAAAACCATTTTATATCAAATAACAAGTACGCTCTCTCATATACACTGAACTCATTCATATAGTTTACCTCTATTTCAATGAGTTATTCCCCACTAGAGCCAAGGTTTATCGCTAAACCAAAGCTCTAATACCAACTATAACGGACTGCGTCAGTGGAGTAACGCCCACCGTAGCATACAGCTGTACCTGTGTTCTGCCTTTACGGCCAGCCTCTCGACTGCACCAACCCCGCGGGACATGTAGGAATAAGAGTCATCCGCTCGCTACCAAACCAAATGCGAGAACCCCCTATCATGCTGCACCCTCCAAGTGCATAGGAAAAACACATCGAGTCAGGACTAAAATATCCTTATGAAAGTTAAATCAATCGTAAATAAATATGAGTGTAACGGCGTCAGAGATGTTTACGGGGTTTGACATTCCATATTCAGTGTCAACGTGCGTGCAATAACTTAAGAGATGTTACGGAATTTTCCATCTCTCAAGGATCCGTTAAACTATCTACTATGTAGTAATATATGCTAAGTAGATAATGCCTATCAGTAATATAAATTATCAAAATAGCGTTAAGGCGTTACCATAATCCCCCTTAACACATTTTATATTCCCAAAAGCATATACAAGACCGTAGTTTCCCCAAAACCGGAAGTCACCAGAGGGCAATCCATATACTCAAGGTACAAATCAAAACGTAGTGGTCGCGAATAGGATAATCAGTATGACAAGGTACATGAGGCGATACCAACTAGGATACTAGTAGTTGCGTGATCCGGACTGATGTTGAGCATAGCCAGCAGCTACCCCAACACCGCGAAACAACACTCCCAAATCAAGGGGTGCACCCAAATTGCATCACAAATGTAATAGAAATGGTACCGTAGAAGTGTGTCCGCTAGAGGTGGCGAACCTCATTGGTCCGCCGCGGCACCTGTTTTAGTCATGTCAGGGGTCATCCAATATCGTTCTCTTTCTTCAGTCAACGCGCTCACCAAACCATCCACTTCATTCGGGATCAACACTCCGCGTATAATAGTTATTAAAGTGGTGTTCGGTATCGACAGAGAGTATGTCCATATCCGATCCCGGTCTCTTTAATAACTACATATTATTACATCGTTGGCACTTTTACATTTCAAATCGATCATAATTTATATCAAAATATCTTGTTCGCTTCAAAAATCAAATCCATTTCAAATATCATCGTATCTATTCAAATGTAAGATTCCGTTTCAAAATCTTTTTCCGCATCGATATCTCATTTCGATTTCAAAATCAATTCGAATTTCAATTTAGGTTGCAACTTCATTTAATCCAATTCGTATTCAAATTCAAGATTTAAACATAAACATTTCACCTTATTAACCAGCTTGAAATTTTAGAAAATAGTTTTAAGTAGTTTAAAAGTTGTTTAAATAATTAAAATACTTAAAATACTTATACTCTTAAATGGATGTGAAATGGATAATTTAGTTTAAAATAATTTAAATCGGGTTAAGTAGATTTAAAATAGATTAAAACAGTTTAAGTATCCAAAATAGTTTATATAACCGAGTAATTTGGAAAACAAAATAAAACAGCTTCAAAACCAATCCATTTCAATTTATAACTTCCCAATTCAAATCAATTTCAATTTCCATTCTACCGATTCAATTTGGATTTCAATTCAAAACAACATCAACTTTAACTTCAAATCAATTCAATTCTACATTCACCTTCAATTTATTCAATTTCAATTTTTATCGATTTGGAGCTTGATTTCAAAATATCCAGTTATAACACTTAACACAATTTCCATCAATATTCAAGTTTAAATCCAAATTTCAAATATGGTTCAATTCCAAGCTCGATTTCAAAATATCATTTTTATATCACTTTTACTTAGTAATATTCAAAGCTCGAATTAAGGTTAAATCTTCAAACAAATTAATTTTCGAAATCCAATCAAATCCAATTTCAAATCTCAAAGTCTCAACTTAAATTATTTAACAATATTCCTTTAACCAAAATTTATTTCAACATTCCAAACTCAATTTTCCGACAAATTTGATTTCTATAAATTGATTTCTATTTATAACTTTTAAATCAACATTTAATAAATTTCAAGTCGACGATTTTCAAAATTATTAATTTAGCCAATTCGGTGTCCATATATAATTTTCTATCCTATGGCCAAGTAGTTATTTATTTCAATTTAAATGTCAGGGATGAGCATATATTACTTAAATTAAATCACGGTATCATATGTATGCATAACAGGATATATATATATAAGCAAATAAACATCCAAACATTCAAACATCAACCAATAGCATCCAATGAAATACATCACCCAATAGGCAATACAATTCATGGCAATTTCATAGTTATCAATGTCAGGTAATTAAATCGCAATTCAATTTCAATTTTAATTTCAAATTTAACTGTCAATTTAATTTTCGATGGTTAATTCAAATGACAATTAAATTCTATCAAACAACGATAAATAAAATTCATATCACTTCATAATATCAAATTTAACTAGCATAAAGATATTCAGTACGTTGTGAGCGTTATAAAACACCCACCTTGATTTTTTTACGATTTTAAATCAAATCGAACGACGTTCGATTTAACCCAAAATTTTCTCTAGCTCTAAACGGTTCCAATCCAGTTACAATGCGAAGAGCTTGTCGATACGATTCCAACGCAAAAAGTTTCGTCGAATTCCGACCTCGTATGACAAAGTTATGATGATTTAAAGTTAACACGAAATTTTATATAAATTAATTACAGCTTAATTAAATTTTTAAAACCCACCCCATCATCACCGTTGATTTCCTGCATAGCAGATCTGGGCCGCACTCCATCATATCCTCACGCACGCATATCATCTTCCAGGTAGTAAATCACGCAACTTGAACCCATTCATACGCCAGTAGGGTTTGATTTTGCAACCTCCACGACGAACATGAACACGATCAGGTTACACCACTTCGAAGCCACCGCCTTACTCCACCTTCACCATCAATAGCCTAAAGCTCGGCCACCCCCTCTGCCTCGAATTGCATGAAAAACGCAGCAGCTTCAATCTCGATTTGCCGTCGATCCGTGGCTCCGTTTCCGATCTCCACCGTTGGATAGCTAGATCTTGATGCCCTCTACAACTTTGTAGTTGAGAGTTTTTGCTAATTGTTGATGGATTGAGAGGAAAATGAGGAAGAAGTTTCGAAATTTTCTAACCATTGAAATGAAAGTGGCGGCTAAGGGCTGAAACCCTAGGGTTTTTGCAAAACAAAGAAAGTGGGGGTCCTTTTATAGAAAATGGCCAAAACACTATTCATCGAAAATTTTCCGAACTCCAAACGAAGCATGCCGGCTGGCGTTTCTAAGGTTTACCCCATGTTCTGGACACAATGGAATAGGTTTCGGAAGCTAATTCGATCGTATGTGAGAGTTATAGCGATAAACGATCAATTTGAATTAAATCGATTTAAACGAATTTCAATGCGTTTTGGCTCGCCCCGGACAAACGGTAGATCCAATTGATACGAAATTTGAAATCTTACAATAATATCCCATTACGGATCCGATGAAACTAGTTTCGTCGAAATCCGAGACCTTTTGAAAAATGACTATTTTAACTCGTTAAATTAATATTAAAACAATTTCGATGCGTTTCGAGCTACCACGGTCAAACGACAACTCCGATTGCTACGAAAATTGAAATCCGATAATAACTAACTATTACGGATCCAATGGAACTAGTTTCGTCCAATTCTGAGACTGTTCAAAATTTGGCTATTTTCCAGTCGGTAATTAAATATTAAAATACTCATTTTTCACAAATTTACTTTTAATTCGATTTTAAAAGTTCTACAACATCATTCTAACTTTAATGTGATAAAATAAATTTTTACAAATCATTTTTAATCATATTAAACTCATTATCCAATTATCCAATAAATTCCAATTATAAAATCTTATTAACACTATTATAATCCCAATATAACTTGCATTCGCTTTGGAAACCAATTTGAAACATATTAAATCAAATTTAAATTATTCACACTATTTTCATATATTAAATTTCAATATCAAGTTAATCGTATCAAATTCGGAATTTAATTATTCAATATTTGTAATATTAAATTTAAACAAATTTGATTATTCTTAAATCACTATCTTTTGAAATATTCAAAACGAACTTATAAAATTTAACAAATTCAAATTATAGAACAACCATTTTCATTAAACAGTTATTCGATTCCCGTTATTAAAGATTTCAATAAGTTCCAAATATTAAATTTAAACAATTTACCTTATCCAATAATTCATTATCTTTTGAAATATTGAAATTGAACTTATAAGATTTAACCCTTAAAACCAATTCACAATTTAGACACTATTTCATTTTACAGTTATTCAATTATTCAATAAGTTTAAATATTTAATTTAAACAATTTACCTGTTCAATATTCAATGTTTGATTTTAAATAGATTTTACTTATCAATCAATCACTCTATTATACCCAATGAATTCAACATTTATTATCCTATGCAACTATCGATTGCAAAGGCATTCACTAAGTAGCTTATATTTTTCATTACTTGGATAATTATTGTTGCAATTCATTCCAGTTATTATTATTCCGAACGACTTACAAATTTTTTTCTAACATTAAATCACGAAGTCTTATTAAATTAGCTATTTAATTATCGAAAATTTACGGGTCGTTACAGTTTTGATAGCTAAAATTTAATTTTGAGTCATAACCTGGAATGATTGAATGGATGGAAATTAGTTAGTATAGGTGGATGAATCTAAAAGACTTAGAAAATTTTATAATCTATTTCAACTAATTGGTTTTGAAAAGTAATTGGGTTTGGAACATTTTCTTGCCTTGGAAATTTCGGGTACGAAATTCTTTTAAGGGGGAAAGAATGTAACGACCTAGAATTTTAGTCATCTGATTTTGAAATATTTAATTAATTTTAAATATTGAACTATTAGTTTTACAAACCAAACAGTCTGAATTTCTAATATAAGGATTTATTTGGATATATGAATTTTAATTTGATTTTGGAATGATGATTTGAACATCAAAAATTATTTAAATAATTGAATCTTGGATTTAATTTGAATAAAAATGATTTTGAAAATCTTCTTTAAATTTAGTTTAAATAATAATGATAATAGCAAACTTTTAAAATTAGAATTTAAATTGATTAAATTATGCTTAATAATAATTCATTTTAATTAACAAGTGACAACAACCTTCCGAGACACTGTCTTTGATTTTAACGAAACCAGTGCCATTAGATCCATAAGAGTAAATTATTGTATGTCAATGAATTTCATGGTGATCAGACATATCTTTTGGTCTTACGAGCTCGAAACATGTAGAAATTAATTAAAGGAATTTAATTCGATTTTAAAAGCTATCTTCTATATAAGATGAAATTAGATCTCGACAATAGTTCCATTGAATTCTAAATAGGCGTATTTAGTACAGAACGCCAGTTGGCATGCCTAGATTAGATTTTTAGGGTATACGGTGTCCGATATTATTAAAATAATATATATTCTATTTTATAACCATATTTCCCTCACTCAACCCATACCTCTCACTCATTTCATCCTATACCATCTTCCCTTTATATAAATCGCGTCTATAAACCGGAGAAATAGTTTGAAATTTTGAACTGAAATCATTACCTCATCGAAAGGTCGAGGACATCGGGACCAATCCGAGAGTTTTTAGGTAAAGTCACCAGCTGGAATTTTATTGCAGACATCGAGATGAAGCTAGTGTACAGTTGGATCATTTCATATCGCGATGATGTGGTGGAAGCGCCTCGATGAGCGAAAGTAGTTTTGGTCACCAATCGCGGCGACTGGGTTGATCGATTGGCAATGGGGTCTGAAGGAATAGTGTCAAGAGGAGGGAGAGCTATGTTATGTTGAAGTTTCGTGGCCTATGATGGCGTGTGACCGCCAGAATTCTCCACGAACGGCGCCGGCCGTTTTGGTCTCGAGGGTGGACTTGTGGCGAATTAGGGGCCGAGGCTGCTGGCGATGGGAGGCTCATGGTCGAGGCTGGGCTCGGGGCGAAGTGGGGTGTGGTCTGATGGTTGTTGGTGGTGGCATGGAGTAGATGGAGTGGCTGCTCGAGTTGTGGAATCGAATGAGAGCAAGCAGGAAGGGGATTAGTTACAATTGAGTAATTAGTTAATTAAACTATAATTGTTTTTTGATTATTAATTTAAAATCGATAAATTAAAATTTGTGTAACTCTCTCACATGAGATCCAATCGAGACATGGATTTCTGCATTGCGCTCGTCATAGCGAAAGCTTCACAATGGAACTGGTTTGGTCAAATTATGAGATATGGAAATTTTAGACTAAAATTGAACGTCGTTCGATTTTAGTTCCTAATCGGAATGCCTCAGCGACAACAAGAATTTCATATAGTTAAACCGACCATTTTGGTTAATCAGTATGTTATATAGTTAATAAAAATTATTGATTGGATGTTTGGACGTTTATCTGTTGAATGTTTGGCCTTGATGAATTGTCGCTTTTGAAAGCGGTCAATATATGAAATCAATTATAGGAAAACATGCTGGAGGGATCCAATAGGATTCCTCACCACTGTTGAATTATATATATATATATATATATATATATATATATATATATATGGACACAGACACACAAGTTGTGATGCGGGGGACAAGTTTGAGGGATCTAACAGGATTCCTCGCCATTGTTGATTTTAATTTCAATTATATTCCCGTTGTATGAATTATTGGATATTAAACCTGATCGTTGGCTTTATTGATTATGACTTTGTTATATGTTCAAAACTTAAACCCTATAGTGATAGAAAATCAATATCGATATTGGTTAAACGTTGGGTAGCTATTGGCCTTAAATTAGTATTTTAAAATTATTATAAATTGTTATTTGAGTAGGAATTTGTTTAGAGATAGGAAATGATTTTAACAGGAAATTATTGTCAAGGACAAAATTTCACAGCTTTTTAGCCTCAAGGACAGACCTTCAATATTTTATCCTGAAGGACAACTTTCTGTAGGTATCAGTTTTTAGTTATTGATAGCAGTTTTTAGGTATCAGTTTCTAGTTATCGGTAGCAGTTTTTAGGTATCAGTTTTTAGCTCGGTATCAGTTTTGTTGTCCTTATGGATAATTTTGGAAAATGTTTGTCCTTGTGAATAATTTTTAGAAAAATGTTTGTCCTTGTGGTAAAAATATTGAGGTCGTGTCCTTGAGGCAAAAAATATAGAAAATTTTGTCCTTTAAATTAATTCCCCCATGATTTTAAATCTGAAATTGGGTTTTTGGAAATTTTGTTTTAAAGGATTTAACTTTTATTTTCCTCCAACCTTTTTATCTTTCTTTTCTAAGTTATGTATGTATATTTAATATTGTTTTAAAGATTATTATTTTATATTCAATGTTGTTGTAAAGTTATTTATCAATATCTTAATATTTTGAAAAGTTAATTATTTAAATAATTAGTATGGTTTGAAATTAATAATGATGATTTACTAATATTGTTTTGGAAATTAATTATTATTATTTCTAATAATTTTGAAGATTTATTTATTATTATTGTTTTGAAATTATTAAATATTCTTTTAAGATGTTTTAAGTTAATAATGATTATTTATCTATAATGTTTATCATTAATAATTATTATTATGTAATAGTGTTTTAAAGTAAATGGTGATTATTTATTACTAAATGTTTTAGAGATTTATAAGGAGTTTATAAATGATTTTAGAATTGAATAAAAAAAATCTTTCTTGGCTTTGTAAATATATTTATACTATTAAGATAAGTATATGAGTACATTTTCCAAATTGTGAAGTGTAATGTTTGTGAATATACTTATACCGTTGAGATAAGTATATGGATATTTTTCCAACTATTGAAAATATAAGGATTTGTGGGTATATCTTTGAAAAGGTATTTTTATATAAGTAATTTAAAAAGTGATTTTAATTAACGAAAAGATTATTTAAAGAGGACGGTGGTTGCTTATGTGTTTAACCAATGTTGGTTTTCCCTTTTGAAATAAATCTCTGATTTGAATGTCTGTTTATTTGATAATTAAGTAACCGACTATTGAATTTGGACCCCAAACATAATATCTAGAAAAAAACATGTAAGTTATAGGCACAGTCATCTCCGATAATGTTGTAATATGCGTATAAATCTCATTTCGTTCTTCTATGACAAATGATAAGGAAATCCATCCACAACGGTTGAGAGGCGATCTTCGCTCTTATCTTTGACTGTTTATTTCCTAAAGAACCAGGTTGAGTTTACCGGAAAATGTAGAATGTTGTTACGAAGAGATCGGGATCGGATATGTTATCCGAAAACCACTTCGATCCAACTCAAGCATTTCGAAGTGAAGACATCTTGAAGATGATGGAATGGAAGACGGAGCTCTTTGAAATGTAAGGGATGCTTGCTACTAATCTAGAGGGTGATTCCAAAATAGATGTAGTAGAAGTAGTGTCTTCGATTTGTTCATATCCTGAACAACTTGTGTGGATGAATGTTGGCATTGCATTGTTGCATAAAGGGCAGTATTAGCATTCCAAGGGTAAGTGCTATATAAAGGTAAAACATGCCTTAATTATCACCAACCGGGAAATAATGAAATGGGGCATGCAGCAGGGCCATGTCGGTTGCTCCCATCAAAGTATGGTCATCCTAAATCTACATCGATTACCATCTACTTATTTATGCTTTGGGGCCCAAAGTGAGGTGATCATATTCGGTACTACTAGATAGTGGTATTCCAGTCGTGTGTGGCAGGTGTAAAGGATGTTCTTGTCAAACCCCGATGCATTTTATCTTGAGATGTACCATTATAAGGTAGTTCCTTACCTTGTCATAATATGGAATCCATTCTCCAATACGAGCCTTATAGGCTTGGTTGTGCCCAACTATGCTAAAACGTGAGATGCAAGCATTTCATCTATATTCATATTTTACTTTGATCCTAGACATTATTAATTATAATATAAACGGATTTTCTATATAAAATGTTTTGGTGATCGTATGGTAAAACCCGTCCGTGTTTATGTGTGGCATGGTCTTATGAGATACCTTTGTTTGAAAGATTTTTGATAAACATTAAATTCCATTTGAGGTGTGTTTTTCTTATGCTAGTTTGCCAGACTGGGGGATTCTTCCCTTCCAATGCTCGAGTCAGACCGAGCATACATACAGATTACTTGGGATGCATTAGAGCTAGGAGACGAGCTGGAGGCCCAAGACGTATCAACATATTTCTTTGTGTTCCGTTACGTTTTCCGTCGGTTGAAATTATTAGCAATTGTAAGGACATGCAATTATTACTGTCCAGGTCGAAATATGTTAGTTTACTGATTGATGTTTGTATATTACAGTTTTTCTTTGTATAAGGTTTGTTGTATATTATAGATTATTCATTTCGCTGTGAGATTTTATTTGTTTAGTTTTCTTTTTATTTCTTTCATCCTTAATAATCTGGTTTTCTAGCATTCGATTTCTCGACACGTAATACAATAAACATATTAGTGTCATGTTTCGAGGGTCGAAAAATCCGGTTTTCTCCACAGAATTTCTTGTATTTTGATTTTAAATGGCAATCGCTTGTAAAAGCTAATATTTTAACCAATCAGCCAATAATTTCAACCAAGCACAAACAGTAAATATTATCTAATATATATATATATATATCTTATTGATTAATAAAAAATGTGAGTTTAACTCACTGAAATTCTAGTTATCGTTGAAGCATTCTAGTTCCGTTTAAAATTGAACAACGTTCGATTTTTAGTTGAAATTATTATAAGCTCCATTCCCAACCAACCCGATTCCAAGCATAGCTAACGATATTATGAATCCAACTCGACTGACCACGTTCGATTTGGACCTTGTGTGAACAAGACATCATACTTTCAAGTTTAACACATATAATTTAACAACTTAAATTAATTGGTAAACTATTTGTCACCCGCCTATACTAACAAGGCCCAGCCCATTCAATTGCAATCCTGACCCGCACAAAATAATAGGTTCTTCTTCTTCCTTTTGCGAATATGTTCCCAACTCCATTGTGCATGTGTGCATAAGCCTTCGCTTCCCCATAGTTCATCAAAATCCTACTCCAACCCCTCTGCCAAGTCTAGCGTCGAAGCCTCTATCCATCGAACCACACCAGAATGAATTCGTCATCCTCCACCAGAATGCGGCTTGGGTGGCCCATATGAGATATTAGAGTGTCGCATTTTTCTAGACAAAGTTGTGACCCCCCATTTTGCCACCACCAGACCTCCTCAACACCCCGAACCCAAAAATACTCCCCAATCTACCCAACGATGACCATAGCTTGAGAAAATTGGAACTCTAGCTTGGCTGCTCCACTTTAGCAATCCTTAAACCGATGGTGCACCCAATATCATGCATATGGGTATGAAGATCTAGAGCACTCGAGTCCAATGAGCCAAGTTTTGCAATTTCTTATTTAATATTTCGAATTGCTTTCATTTTAAAAGTGGGCACATCTATGTATTTCTTTGTTTGAGAATGCAATTTAAAAGAGCGGATATTCTCTTTGATCAGCGTAGTGAGGGAATAAAGAAACAAAAGTGGATGCACTATTATATGAATTGTTTGTAGTTAGGTTTATGATTAAATTTTCTAGAATCTCGCTGCACTGCTTTTTGTTCGTCTACAGATCCCAAACGACAAAACAAAAATATGGTCTCGCTCAGAACATCGACAGACCCCAAAACAACAATAATATACACCGGTTATTGAGTTCTCAAAAATCACAAAATACCGCTATTTGCCGATAAATTGTCTAACGAATAATTTCAATATTTTCCAAATTAAAAATTATGGAAAAATCAAACAAATTAAATTAAAAATACATCTCTAAAAATCGAGTCGTTATATTAAAAATAAATGTCTTATTATTTATTTGAACTATTTAGTACTACAAATAAATTTACAAGATGAATTCACTGTTATTATATATTTATATATATATATATTAAAAGGAATTAAATAAGACCATTAAATCCATTTATTTAATATTCAATTCAAACTCTAGATATTTAAATCATTATTCAAATAATAAGTCTGCAATTCCAATACTTAATTGACTATTCAAATATTTATTCACAATTCAAAGACTTTAAATAATCTCCATAATTAATTAAAGTTTTAAAGTAATTAAATCAATATTTTAAATAATTAAAATTAATTAAATATTCGAAATTAAATTACCAAAATTTCGGGTCATCATATTCCTCCCCCTAAAAAGAATTTTGTCCCTGAAATTGCCCAGGTATGGAAAATGCCTCCAAGCCCATTAATCTTTTCAAAATCAATTAGTTGAAATGAATTGTTAATTTTCTAAAGTTACGGAAAAATTCGGCAGCATCTCCTTTGTGCGGCTCGATCGGGTAAAACTACAACTTGCCCCCATAGGCTCAATACAACAAAAGAAAACAAAAGCCAATTGCTTCCTATATCTGGGGAATAAAACCATCAAACCAAACAAAATATAAACATGTACCTATTGGTCGAGCCAGTCAACTCTGCTCATTAAACTAAAAGCATTGGCTAACCTTTCCTTTCATGAACCTGCATCTTACTACAAGTAATATCCAACAATATATAATTTATATCCATAAAATTTGCGATTTATAATGTTAAACATATAATTATAACAAAGCTCGAAAGATACACGTATATCATTTGTATGTAATATCAAATCTGATCGCCCGCTCGATCACACAATTTCACTTTCAAACTAGTATCGTTCACTAGATTCCCTAGTGTGGATTCCGAGCCGATTAATTGGTTAGAAACCTCTTTTTCCTTACATAGCCATAAACTTGATATAAAACTTCAGAAATCAAATCAAAAATCTATATCAAGTGTTCATCGTCAAGAATCAAGTGAAATATCCTGACTCAGATCTATGTAAATCACCACGAAATCGTATGCTCGAGTCTAGATCGAAACAGCTATGATAATAAATGATCTACATAAAACTTACGTATTTATTCAAGTTGGTTTCCTAATTATTCAAAAAAATTATTCTCATTCATTTTAAATAATAATTAATTTCCCTAATAGTATTTCCTTTAATATTAAAATTCATTTATGAACCATTTTGTAAAATTATTACTGAAGTTTATAAATATTCTATAACTCAAGTTCATATTCATATAATACACCATAACAGCTTAAGAATATATACACAATTTTTAAACTTTAGTTTATACACATTCCAAAAAGCCACAACTTCATCTTTAAATCCCTTCTATACTAAGTTTATTATAAACATTTTATAAAGCACACTTTTGTTTATTATCCATTTTAAACTCAAGTCTATATTTGTATAAGACTCTTGTAATGACCCAGAATTTCACTGCTTGATTTGTGAATATTTAATAAATTTTAAATATTCAAATAATAGGTTTATAATCAAAATAAAACTCTTTTTAATAATGGATAATGATGGTGAAATGTATGTACATGTGTATAAAATGGTCACGACATTTTCAGAAAAATTTAGCCGATGAAAAATCAAAATTGTTTACAAAAATAATTAGTTCGAAGAAAGATTGAAAATGCGATCAGAATTCGTTTTCTGAATGTTGGATTTTTCGTTGGCTAAATTATTTTCGAAAATGTCATGACACTTTTATACACACATACATACATTTATAAATTATTTTAGACATGTTAAATGCATATGAATATGTATATGCACTTAAAAAATATATATACACACACACTAAGGTAAGATTTATTATTTTATAAAAAGAGTTAAACGTATTTTAATACATAAAGATACCTTTGAAACATAAGTACATAGCATTAGAAACATGTTGGATTGGATATGATGGGGTGGTGCCTACATAGGGGAGGATGTACAAGGGTGGGAAAGAGGGGTGGTGAGGTGGAAGCAGGTGTGTGGAGGTTAAAGGGCAATGGGTAAAGTGGTAATTCAACTTGTGCCTTAATATACAAACTCATTTCTTCTAATTTTATTCACTTTCTCGTTCTTTTTCCTTCATTTTCAAACCTTCTAAGCTCTTGAACACACTTCCGTGGTTTCTAAAATAATTTCTTAAGTTATAAAAACCATAGTTTTCTACTTGAATCACTTTAAAAGCTTGCTAAAACACTTCTACCTTCCATACTCCACTTCCACCATTTTCACTCATATTTCATTCAGCCATACTTCCTCCAGACCTCTCCAAATCAATAATTTTTTTTTCCACATCATATATAATTCCAGTGGCTATAACTTTCATTTAAATCACTTTTTCAAATTTCTAATATTTTTGGGTCAAAATTGCATTTACTTCAGACTCATTTTCGGACCCATATATTCAAGCACTAAAATAGTTTTTATTCTTTTGACCATATCTAGGTCAAAAAAATCCAAATTGAGTGACTCTATTTTTGAAATGATAGAGAATAATCTTCTAAAACTTTTCTTTTGACCACCTTTTAGAATTCCTTGAGTAACATGGCCAAAAATCAAGGAGAAAATGATCTATGCTTAAGTGATTTTTTTGTTGTTTTTCAAGCTTTACAAGTTCTAAAGTATTTCAAGTTTTCAAAGATCTTTAGTGATTAAACTTCTAATTTTTGAAAAGATGTTTATTTTGCTTATATTATGGTATTTATATATGATGTAATGTTTGGATTATGATATGGTTTGGATGTGTGTATATATATGATAGTTTGTGTTTAGGCTTTAGACTTGAATCGATATATTAAAGTGATGTGTTTGGTTTTAAAGTTGCGATATTATTTATGCGTTATCATAAAAATGGTGTGTGTTATAAACATGTTTATATAGGGTATGCTCGATATCATCTTGTTTGTAAAAGTGATATGAAATTTCTTATGGAAACTATAGTAATTAGTTTGAAATCAAAAGGTTAAGTTTTTTAAAAAAATATTTTCTTGGGTTTAAAAAAATGTTAGTAAACTTTAAGGCGAAGTTTCAAAAAGAATGATAAAAACAAGTTGAGATTACGAGTATCCATAGCAATAATCGCTACGGATGCAGTTTTGCTTAAAAATCCAATTTTTTGCAAAATTTGGTTTTATTAACCCCAAGTGTTTTTGAAAAGGTTTTTTAAACTTAATAATAATGTTTTATAAAGTTAATTAAGTTTTTAATGATTAAATTTTCATTAATTAAGTTTTAATAATTAATTAATATTAAAATGGTTTATTAATTATAGTTAAGTAAAGATTAGTTATTAATTAATTATCTTTTAGAGATATAATTAATTTCAATTAATTTTTAATTAAGTACGATTAAATTTTAATTAAATATAATTTAAGTATATGATTTATTTTTGATTAATTATTAATTAAGTATAAGGTTGATTATTTAAATAAATAAATTAATTAATTATTTTTAAATAATTAAGACTTTAATTTAAATTAAATTATTTATTGGAGGTTTAATTTATTATTTAAGTCTAATTAAAGGTTATTTTATTAATTAAGAGAGATTAATTAATATTTAATTATTAAAAAAGGTTTAAATTATTATTTAATAATCAATAAAGGATTAATTATGGTTACATTATTTATATAATAGTTAATTATTGTTTAATTAGTTACTAAAGGTTTAATTATTTCTTGATTTATAATTAAATTAAGTTAAGAATTAATTAAGATTGATTACGATTTAAAAAAAGGTTTAACTTGTAAATAATTATTTTAAAAAGGAGTTTTAAGTTTTAATCCTTGTTTTCCAAGAATCAAATTGTTTTAAAGATACTTTTTTTCAAAGATGGTTCTGAACACAAGGGATTCAAATGTCAATACCATTAAGTAGACAAATGATTGTGAATGAGTTATGTAAATGGAATGATTGTATGAACATGTGTTAGCAGAATACATCCTTGTTCTTCTATAAGTTGATTGATTGAACATTTGATAGTAGAATAAATTGTTGTAATGTTATTTTTTATTATGTGGACATATGTTTAGTAGAATAAATTTCCATTTTGCTATAAGTAGTGAATTGTATTGACATCTATTTAGCAGGGCAAATCACCATCCTACTATTATGTTATTTGGACATGCATATGCTAGTTGAGTTGTATTGACATGTTACTCCCTGATTTGGATATGAATTGTATTTACATATATGTTAACTTATGTAAATAAATAGTTACGTGACTTGAAAGTGAAATTGATGTTAAATGGTAACTTAAATTACTACCATTGGGTTTAGTAAGCCTCTTCTTGAATTAATAAAGTACAATTTTGAATATACTTCAATTCTTTAGTCAATTTTAGGGTTTAAAGTTCATAAATAATTTTCAAGTTATATTATTATTTTATAAAGGTATTTATAAATAATAACTTGTCTACAAAATCGGTTTTACCGAGTAAAAGGTTTATTTAAAGTGATTTAAAAGGACGGTTGCAAAAGATATTTTGTAAAGATTTTTCTTAAAAAAGAGTTATCAGAGGAGTTTTTAATGGGTAAGTGTCTTATAAATGACTTTAGAGGTTTGTAAAGAGGTTTTGTAAATTGACTTGTAAACTTGTAAAATTGTTTTATAAATTTATTTTGGAAATTTATAAAGGATAAGTGGATTGGGTTATAGTAAGTAATTTTTTCAAAAGGAATATGAAAAGAAAGAATTTTCCAAATGTTTTGATTATACACTTATACCGCTAGATAAATATAAATGTTTCCCATGTATAAAGGGGAAGTAAGGGTTTTGGAAATAGTGTCATGTAAATATCTTTTGATCAAGTTTTATAAAGTGATTTTATTAACAAAGGATTAAATTAATAAAGGATTCGTGGATCCCATATGCAATTAAATCAATGTTTGAATGGTAGTTTATTTGATACTTAAATAACCGATTATCAAACCTTGACCGAAACTTAACTTTGAAAATATCTATGAGAAACATGTGAGTTATATGGCACAGTCATCCCCAATGATGTTGTGCTATGTGTATATATCTCGTTTCGTTCTTCAAGGATAAATGGTAAGGAAATCCGTCCACTAACGGTTAGAAGGTGATCTCCGCTCTTATCTTTGTTTATTTCCTAAAGAATCGGGGTTGAGTTTACCAGAAATTATCGAAAATTGTTTTGAGGAGACTGGTATTGGATATGTTATTTGAAAACCACTTCGATCTAACTCAAGAATTTCGACTTGAAGTTATCTTGAAGAATATGGAATCGAAGATAGAGCTTTGAAGTGCAAGGGCAATTTACTATTAATCCTAGGAGGGATTCCCCGAAAAGGATGTAATAGGAGTTGCGCCTACAGTTTCGTTTAGTCCTAGAACGAACTTGTATGAATGAATGCTAGCATTATATTGATGCATGGAGGGTAGTGTAGCATTTCAAGTAGGAAGTGCTAAATAAAGGTAAAACGTAGCCTCAAGATTCACTAACTAGGAAATGACAAAAATTATGCATGCATCGGGGCCAAGTGGGTCGCTCCCATCAGGGTATGTTCATTCTAAATCTAGATTAATTACTATTTACTCATGTATGCTATGGGGCCCAAGGCAGAGTGATCATATTCTGTATTAATAGTCAAGTGGTAGGCCAGTCCTGTGTGGTAGGGTTACAAGATGTTCCTGTCAGAAACCGGTGCATTTTATCTAGAGATATAACATGGGAAGGTAGTTTCTTACCTTGTCACAGTATGGAATCCAACCTCCAATACATGCCTTTACGGTTTTGAATGTAGAACCTAGTATGCCAGTATTTAATTAATGTAACAATTTTGGCTTTGATTAATAAATACTTGTACTCTAAACATTATTATAATATCATTGGATATTCTATAAAAAAATGTTTGGTTATCGTAAGGTAAAAATTCGTCCGTGTTTATGTGCAACATGGTCTTACGAGATACTTTTGATTTTAAAAGGATTTTATACATAATAATTAGGATGTTTGAGTTTATTCATAACAGACCCATGTCTGACACAAAGTTTTATTTTCTTTCCCTAAACCTCTTAGGTACTCAAATTTGTATGAGTAGCCAAGTAATCCGGGTTTCTCACGGATGCATCTTGGAGGAGCTTGGAGCAAGAGGCTTCATCGATGGCTAGTTATTATCTTGTTTTTGCCATATCTTGTATTGGTTGAGTAGGGACAAACTGTTATAACTGTCCAAGGGTAGAATTGGATTAGTATGACTCTGATATAACATTTTTATAATGACTATGCAAAGTATTATGTTGATTAATATATGTTATTCTATTACGTTGTCAGATTCTGTGACTATTCTTCTTATCTTCTATCTTCTTTCTTTCACCTAACAATCTGTCTTTCTGATACTTAGTTTTTTGACGCCTGAATACTATGGATGCATTAGTGTCGACTTTTTGGGTTTAGAAAGGCGGGTCGTTACAACATGTTATCAAAGCGCAAGGTTATGCGAAAACCTTGGCTTTGATGGGGCAACTCATTAAGAGATAAGGTAATGGAATACCTTATTATGGGTTTAAGTGTGTATGTCTGTATATAAGAGTGAGTATTTGTTAGTGACATAAAAAGTTTTATATTATGTTGATTGATCTATTGAGTGGCTTATGGATTTTGGTTAGTAGGAGTAGTTAACGTTATTGATTGGGATCTCTAAACAATTGAACAAGGCCATCCGACATAGTATTGTTTTGAAATTGTGTAAATGAGATAATTTTACTTAGGATATATTTTATATATGTAGAATGATTTTTAAAATAGTATAGTAGTATGGTATAGTTAGTTGAGGTGTTGTTTATGAGGATATAATAATACTCTATTATTAACAATTAGGATTTTATTTAGTCTTACTCGTCCAGTTTGAGCATCGACTATTATTAATGTGTATAGAAAGCTTCCCTTTTTAATATTTGGGTTGTGTAAATAGAAATAAGGAAAATATTGAAATGAACACCTTGTTAATTATGTTTCACAATTTGACTATAAGGCGTTCGATGTCAATGTTGGGATAAAAATTTATTTAATAAAGGATGTTCATTAAAAAGTTAGAATATTTTGAAAAAAATTTGAAAAATGGTTTGCTAAAAGTTAATATTGTAAAATGAATACAAGAAGGTATCTTTTAACTAAAAAGAATTTAAGTTAAAAGTTTGAGGACTAAAATCCTGTTGCTTTTGAAAAATGTTTTTTAAGATTTTGGAAAATAATAATAATATTATTTGAAAGTAATTTTAGGAATGAAAATGTTAAGAATGAGATGTTTTCTTTGGATTGGTTTAGAGGAATGAGTCTTTATTGTTTTGTGATGATCTGGATGATCTTCTAAGTGACGATCGGATGTTTTCCCAGGCAAACATTATGGTGCGTGCGCTTAATAAATTATTTTCTTTATCATTGTTCAATCAAAATAAGTTCAAACCCGAATGAAAGCAAAGCAAGTTGGTGATAAATATTTTGTTGGAAATATGAGAAATTCTGTTTCAAAACGGGGATTTTGAAATAAAAGTAATATTCTTAAGTTAACTAGTTCGAATGGCTCAAGAATAACTTAAAATTGGAAAGAGATGTGTATGGATGGTAAAAACATCTCTTGAGTATTATCCTTCTTAGCAAGGGAATGTATGATACTGTTTGGTAGTACCCAGTTCCTTAGTATCATTTTGGAGTTACTCGGGCTATATGTATATATTTTTCTATGATGAAAATATAGAGTTCATTTCAAAAAGTTTTTGAAATAAGAACGGGTAGAGAAATAAATGCAAGATGGAATATTTGAATCAAATTGGGGTATATACTCTTAGGATGTAGTGGAGTGTTATACAAGTTGAACCTAAGTTTAGTTTTATGAAATGTTTTCATAAATATTTTAGTTGAATGGAATTGGCATTACAGAGAACCGATTAAATAAGTGTGCAAGGTGGACGTAGATCATTCCTCCTTCATATAGTTTTGATCTAAGATTAGAGTACATGGCTTTGAGGTGTTCACACCATTCAAATAAGGATCTATTACTCGATTTTTGATGACGAGCGCTTGATGTGGATTCTTGGTATGAGAACAGTGTTTTCTACCATAGTTACAGCTATGTATGGAGAACAGAGGTTCCTAATCAGGGTGCCTGATCGAAGTTCGTACTAGAAAATCGAGTGAGCGGTACTAGTTTGAAAATGAAGTTATGTATTTGAGTAAAGACCAAATCAGATTTTGCATATGAACGATCTATGTACATCATATGAACCAATGTGTAGTGTTAAGTGTTTTATGGGTTAGGTTGAGGTGTAATTTCGAGGACGAAATTCTTTAAGGACGAAAGAATTTAACGACCTGGGATTTTTCTGCTTTAATTTATGAATATTTAACTAATTTTAAATATTCAAATAATAAGTTTGCAATCAAAATAAAAATCTTTTTAATAATAAATAATGATGGTGAACTACTTTTTTGAATTTGTTTATAAAAACAATTAGTTCGAAGAAAAATTGAAAATGTGACTGGAATTCGTTTTTTGAATTTTTGAATTTTCGTCGGCTAAAAATTTTCGTAAATGTTATGACACTTTTATACATAAATACATTTATAAATTGTTTTAGACATGTATAATGCATATGAATATGTATGTGCACCTGTATAGACACACACACAGTCACTTAGATAAGGTTTATTATTTTATAAAAAGAGTTAAACATATTTTAATATATCAAGATACCTTTAGAAACATAAGTACATAGCAGTAAAAACATGTTGGCTTGGAAATGATGTGGTGGTGGCTACATGGGAAGGATGTACATGGGTGGGGAAGAGTGGCGATGAGATGGAAGCAAGTGTGTGGAGGTAAAGGATAAAGTGTAAAGTAGTAATTCAACTTGTACCTTAGTATATAAACTCATTTTTTCTAAATTTTTTGCTTTCTCACTCTTTTCTTTCATTTGCAAACCTCCTATGCGCTTGAACACACTTACATAGCTTCTCAAATATTTTTGTAAGTTGTAAAAACCAAAGTTTTCTACTTGAATCTCTTTAAAAACTTTCTAAAGCACTTCTACATTCAATACTCCACTTCCTCCATTTTTACTCACACTTAATTCGGCCATAACTTCCTCTAGACCACTCCAAATCAAGATTTTCTTTTTTGAAAACCATATAGAATTCCAGTGGCTACTACTTTCATTTGAATCACTTTACCAAATTTCGAATAATTTTAGGTCAAAATTGCATTTCTTTCTGACTCATTTTCGGACCCATATTTTCAAGCCCGAAAGTAGTATCCGGTTTGTAAACATGGTATGTGTTATAAACATGTTTATATGGTGTATGCTAGATAGCATCTTGTTTGTAAAAGTGATAAGAAATTTATTATGGAAACTATAGTAAATATTTTGAAATCAAAAGCTTAAGTTTTCAAATTTTGCTTTTCTTAGGTTTGGAAAAAAAAAGTTAGTAAACTTTAAGGTGAAGTTTCAAAAGAAAGACAAAGACAAGTTAAGATTACGGTTATCCATAGCGATATGGATGCAGTTTCGCTTAAAATCGATTTTTGCAAAATTTGGTTTTATTAACTTCAAGTGTTTTTGAAAAGATTTTATAAACATAATAATAATGTTTTATAAAGTTAATTAAGTTTTTAATGATTAAATTTTCATTAATTAAGTATAATAACTAATAATTAATTAAGATTAAATATGGTTTATTAATTATAATTAAGTAAAGATTAGCTATTAATTAATTATTTTTGAAAGATAAAATTAATTTGAATTTATTATTAATTAAGTAAGATTAGTTTCAATTAAATATAATTTAAGTATATGATTTATTTTTAATAACTTATTAATTAAGTATAAGGTTAATTATTTAAATAAATCAATTATTTAATTATTTTTAATTAGTTAAGGCTTTAAATTTAAAGTAAATTATTTATTTAAGGTTTAATTTATTAGTTAAGTCTAATTAAAGGTTATTTAATTAATTAATATTAATTATTAATAAAGGTTTAAATTATTATTTAATAATTAATAAAGGATTAACTAAGGTTAAATTATTTATATAATAGTTAATTATTGTTTAATTAGTTACTAAAGGTTTAATTATTTATTGATTATAATTAAATTAAGTTAAGAATTAATTAAGATTGCTTACTATTTAAAAAAGGGTTTGGCTTGTAAATAATTATTTTAAAAAAATGTTTTAAATTTTAATCCTTATTTCCAAAAATCAAATTGTTTTGAAGGTACTTCTTTTTTCAAAGATGGTTTTGAACACAAGGTGTAACGACCCGTAATTTTTCATAAATAAAATTGTTAATTTAATAAGATTTTTGAAATTTAATATTGAAGAAAATAAAAATTAGTGAATTATTAATAAAAGTTGTGATAATGAAATGAAAATTAACTAAGAGGAAACGTAACAAGGTTAATTAAAGTTAATAATTAATGAACTTGAATGAAATTCCAATTAAATAAAATAATTTAAATGTTATAACTTGGTTATAAATTGAATGTAAGTAAATAAATGTAAGTTTGTATAAACTTTTGAACTAGTACATAATTAGTGGTAATATAATAAAATTTGTGTTATAGAGGTAAGTTGTAACATTTGTTTATGATAATAAATTTAAAGGTGTTATAAATGTGATATAAGGTAAATGGTGACTAAAATTATTATAGGTTACACGTTATTTAATATGTTAAAAAATTAATTGGGAATCAATCGCAATAAATTCACTTAATTTTTGCAGTTATTGTAGATTAGATTTGTAAGTGAAATATAAGAAAAATAAATGTTAGTATTGAATTAATTTATGAAATAATACAGTGTTAATGGTAAGTATTAAACTTGTAAATGTAAGTAAAAGTAAATAGGTGACAACTAATATATGTTATTTATTTATTTAGTGTGTTAAATAAGATTGGTAATCAAATTACAATTAAAACTAATAATGTTAATAAATAATAAATTTAGTGCAATCCCAATTAATTGAAACAAATGGTAAGGTTATAATTGATTGTAATTAGTAAATAATGGGAAATAACATTTACTTTATTCATAATATGACAATTGGTTGGATAAAAGGAATGAAAATTCAAGATTTATTAATTTATTGGAATTTAAAATTTGATAATTGAATTAATTGCAAATAAATGGAATTTAAAATTTAATGTGAAGTCAATTGCAGTTAATTGATTTAATTTGTGCTGTTAGGGTAGGCTTGATTTTTCATTGAAGATTGTTACTTCAACAAGAAATAACCAATGTAAACTCTATCCATAATATGGAAATTAATTGAATGACAACAATTGAAATTCATGTTGATTAATTTATTGGATTTGAACTATAATAATTGGATTAATTGCAATTAAATGAAATTAAAATATCTAAATATTACGTTATTTGAAATTAAGATGGAATGTGAGAATATTAATGTAATAGTTTTGAATCCAATGTTAAATCCATCCATTTGACAATAATGAATGGAATAATCATTAATTTATTTAATTAAATGGGATTATTGGGAATTATATTTATAATTTTTGAATTTAATAAAATTGAGGTTAATATTGAAATTGATAAATTAATCAACTCTAAATTGACATTTAAATTTGTTTAAATCATTGTAAATGATTGAGAAATCAAAAAAAAATTGTCAATTAAAGAATTGGAATTGGAAATTTGATTTAATTAGTTAATTTATTAATTTAGTTAATTAATGTAAAAATAGCCATTTTGGCCATTAACACGGATTTCGACAAAATTAGTTTCATTGGATCCGTAACGGTGAATTATTGTAGGATTTCAAGTTTCGTAACGATCAGACTTGTCGTTTGATCGTGCGGGCTTGAAATTCCTTGAAATTAATTAAATTGAAATCAATTTGAAATAACTTGATTTTAGCATAACTTTTTCATACGATGGAATTTGGACTTGAAACATGTTCCATTGCGTTTAAAAATATTTGAAAACATCTATTTTGATATGTGGGATGGTCCATTTTCGTTCCGGAGGCAGAATGGGCTTTCTAGAGCATTATTAACATTTCAAACCAAATCGACTTTTAACCTACGAAAATGATAGAATTGAACCTCGAAACCAATTCCATTGTGTTCAAAAGGCCTTTTTACATTAGAAACGTCATGCGGAACGCTTCGTTTGGAGTTCGAGCTGTTTTGGACCTCATGCTATAAATAGGCACGCAAAACGATAAATAACATTATATTATTATGAAACCCTAGCCGCCACTCCTCTTTTCTTTTCTATGGCCATAAACTCTCGATCTTCTTGCCTTAATTTCTTCCAATCCGTGCATCGAAATTAGGAACTTCCAAAGCAAAATTGTAGAGCTCGACGAGCTCTACACATCCAACGGTTGATTTGCGCTATTACTTCTCGGATTCACCAAAATTTGGCCTTGATGTCGGTGCAGTTTTTGGGTTTTCCATGGCTATTGGAGGCGACGGAAGGCGCTGTACTCGGCCTGATGGTTGAGCAACGTGAGGCGCATGCCACGGTGTTGGTGGATCATGTTCGTTCGAATGTTGGTTGCATGCGTCGTTCGGTTTCAGGTCATGTGAATGGGTTCCAAGCTTGAACGTACGTGAGGAAGATGGAGAGTAGCATGGTATTATTTATTTTTATTTATTTAAATTTAAATTTTAAAATTTCAATGTTCTAACGTCCATAAATTTTGCATACGAGGTCCGTTTCATGCGTCGTTTCTTGCGTTGGGATCATATCGAAATTTCTGACATTTTAACGCTAGTTTGGACGAATTCTAAGACTGTTGAAATTTGGGGTTTATTTTGAATTTAAAAGGTGAGTGTTTTAATCCACTCACTTCTAAAATTTCTTATGCTTGTTAAATTAATTTTTGATATGATTAGAAATTTATTTATGATTGTTTAGCATATTTTAAATCATCATCTCACTTAAATTTGATTTATTGGACTAAATTGTTATTTAATTAATTATTGCATATAA
Organism: Allium cepa; assembly: GCA_030765085.1. Classification (NCBI taxonomy): domain Eukaryota; kingdom Viridiplantae; phylum Streptophyta; class Magnoliopsida; order Asparagales; family Amaryllidaceae; genus Allium; species Allium cepa. The sequence goes on from CM060934.1 coordinate 614,518,217, forward strand.
CTGCCAGTTAAATTATTATTTAATTATTATTGTATATAAACTGCCATTAAATTGTTAATTAAATTATTATTGAATATAAACTGCCTGTAAATACTTGTTGTTTATTATCTGTTTATATTGATGTTATTGATTTAATTGGATGATGATTGTGATAAATGGTTGATGGTTGATATTGGATGAATGGATGTTGTATTTTATATTGTTATAAACTACAAGTTGTTATGCATTTTATTTCATTCGGGATTGCGGTTTGAAATGATATATAATCGTATTTATATTTTAAATTGCGGATTGAAATGATAAATATCCGTATCACTTGACCAAAGGATAGAAAATTATATACAGATACCGTCGGTCTGTATATAAATATTTTGAAAATGATTTCTACGGTTTGGATAGAAATATACGGTTTTATAAATATTGATTTTTTTATATTATATAAATATTATTTTAGATATAGTTAAATTCTTGAATTTAAGCTATGTATAAATTTATTTAATAAAAATAAGTTTAATAATGGAGTTGGATTTTATTAAAATAAAATACGGTTAAGTATTTAAATCATACTTTAATATAGATGTTATAATGATTTAAATAAATTAAGGTTGGAAGGTAAATTGAAAATTTATTTGAAATTGAGCTTATTTAAAAACTGAACTCAGTAAGTTGATGTGAAAATTTATTAAATTTGAAATTCTAAAAGGCCTGATTTTTGGAACTTGATTTTAGTTTAGAGTGATTTAAATGAATATCAAGTTGATTTAAATGAATATATCAAGTCAAACAAATCGAAAGAATATCCAGTTATTTGAAGTTTAAAAGTTTTAGTTAAATGATATTTGATTTATTAAGTAAACATTTCAAATCTAAATAATAGTAATTGAATTTGATAGATATGGAAATTTCAAAGAATTAGTTTTGAAATGGTGGAACATTAAAGCTTTGAAATATATGAAAATTGAAATGGTTATTTGGGGTTTCAAATCTGTATTTGGAATTGATTTGTGAAATTGAAGAAGTTATTTTATTATATAAAGTAATTTAATATTCAAGCCATTTAAGTGGTGTGGTTATGTTTCAAAATTATGAGTTTCAAAGTATTAAAATTTGAAAGTGTTATACTTTAAGTGTTTAATTCCGACGTGTATAACTTTGGAAGTGCTATGATTTTCGAAAAGAGATATATTTGAAATAAAATGATATTACAGTGATTTGGGTTTTTATAAAAAAAATGATATCATACTTATTTGGTTTTGAAATGGAAATGATAGCGTATTTATGTGGTTTTGAAATGGATATCATATTTTGATTTTAAAGTATAAACTATTTTGAAAGACCGCAGTGTTACAATAACGTTTGGTTGTTAAAGAGACCGGGATCAGAAGTCGTCATACTCTCTACCAACTCCGAAAACTACTTTAACAACCGTGTACGCGGTGGAGATTCCATAATGAAGTAGGATGGAGGCGGCGTTTTTCTATGAGGTATGAATGTGGACCCGACTTCCGTGAGTTGGCATAAGGTGGCTAAAACAGGAGCAATTGACGGGCTAGTGAGGTCATTCCTCTGATCGAACACACTCCTTCGATATTATATTCTGACTTTGAGATTGATTCAATGGCCGCTTTTGATTCTTTTGATTTAGAGGTGTGGCTCGAGGTGGGCGGTAGTAGCTGCTACGCGTTACCACCGGCCCCGAAGTGCAATTGGTATATCTACCCTGTTATTGCCTAGTTGTGCTGTGTCACCTACCATAGCGCGCCTCGTACGAGTTTGGTTTTCTTCTGTAGCCCATGGAGTATTTAGGATAGTCTCTCGATCTGAAGATGCGCTGATACTGGATGGACTACTGGGACTATTACGTGTTAAGGGGAATATTGGGTCACTCCTTAACGCTATTTTAAAAGTAAGTTTATTTACTATAGACATTATTATAATAGAGAAATATTACTACATAGTAAATAGTTTAACGGGTCCTTAGGAGATATGAATCCCGAGCATCTCTTAAGTTAATGCACTCACATTAGATACTGGAGAGGAGATGTCAAATCCCGCAAACATCTCTAACGCCATTCCACTCATATTTATTTCGTTGATTTAACTTACATAAGATCTTTTAGTTCTCACTCGAGTTTTTGTCTTTTAAATTCGCTTGGGTCAGCCTGAGCATTTCAGGAGTTGGAGACCTTATTTCTGGAGGATGAAGACAAAGATTGTAGTACTATTATTATTATTATTATATTATTCCACTACATCACATTGTTCCGCTGCATTATTTATTATTCTCTGGTATGTGTAACTCTGATATGTAAAGTATTGGTATAATCAAATGTTTGTAAAACAGCTTCATGAACTGTTATTTGATTACCATATTTTGTCATTCCACTGTGAGATTCTGTTTTGGTTTTTTTTCTCTGCTTTTTCTTATTCACCCCATAACAATCCGCCCTTCTGTATGATTTAAGTATGACGTGTGTGGTTTATTGTCGATTTAAAACGTACAAAAACGTGGGATGTTACACAAGGGATTCAAATGCCAATACCACTAAGTATATAAACAATTGTGAATGAGTTATGTAAATGGATTGATTGTATGGACATGCGTTAGAAGAATAAATCCTCATTCTGCTATAATCTGATTGGTTGTTTGTTTGGGCATCTAATAGTAGAATAAATTCCCGTTCTGCTATAATGTAATTGTTTATTGTGTGGACAAATGTTTAGGAGACAAATTCCCATTTTTCTATAAGAAGTGAATAATATGGACATCTATTTAACATGACAAATCACCATCTTGTTATTATTTTATTTGGACATGTATATTCTAGTTGAGTTATATTGACATGTTATTCCCTGGTTTGGATATGAATTGCATTTACATATATGTTGACTTATGTAAATAAATAGTTACGTGACTTGAAAGTGAAATTGATGTTATATGGTAACTTAAATTAAACCATTGGGTTTACTAAGCCTCGTTTTGAATCTATAAAGTATGATTTTGAATTTACTTCAATTCTTTAATCAAGGGTTTGAAGTTTATAAATGATTTTCAAGTTATATTATTTTTTATAAAGGTATTTATAAATAACAACTTGTTTATAAAATAGGTTTTACCAAGTAAAAAGGTTTATTTAAAGTGATTTAAAAGGATAAGCTGCAAAAGATAGTTTCTAAAGAATTTTTCTTCAAGAAGATTTGTCAAAGGAGTTTTTAATGGGGAAATGTTTTATAAATGATTTTAGAGGTTTATAAAGTGGTTTTGTAAATTGACATGTAGACTTATAATTTTTTTTATAAATTGATTTTGGGAAATAAAGGTATTTAAATATGAAGTGAGCTTTTAAAAGGGAACTTTTTATAAAGGATAAGGGGATTGGGTTATAGTGAGTAATGTTTTCAGTAGAAATTCAAAAGGAGAGAAATTTTCAAATGTTTTGATAATATACTTATACCACTAACATAGGTATAAATGTTTCCCACGTATAAAGAGGAAGTAAGGGTTTTGGAAATAGTATTTTGTAAAGATCTTTTGATCAAGTTTTATAAAGTGATTTTATTAACAAAAGATTAAATTAATAAAGGCTTCGTGGATCCCATATGGAATTAAATAAATGTTTGAATGATTGTTTATTTGATAGTTAAATAACTGACTATCAAACCTGGACCAAAACGTAACTTGAGAAATATTTAGGAGAAATACATGAGTTATATGACACAATCATCCCCAATGATGTTACTGTGCGTGTAAATCTTTTTCCGTTGTTTTAGCATACATGATAAGGATATATGTGCACTAACAGTTAGGACATGATCTTCGCTCTTATCTTTGTCTATTTATTTCCTACCGAGTTTACTGAAAATTATCGGAATTTGTTTCGAAGAGATCGAGATCTGTCCAAAAACCACTTCAATCCAACTTAAGCATTTCGACTTGAAGACACCTTGAAGAATATGGAATCGAAGATAAAGCTGTGAAGTGCAAGGGCTATTTGCTATTAATCCTGGAAGGAATTCCCTAAAAAGGATGTAATAGGAGTTGTGCCTTTGATTTCGTTCAGTCCCAGAACAAATTTGTATGGATGAATGCTGGCATTGCATTAATGCCTGGAGGGCAGTGTAGCATTCCAAGTGAAAAGTGCTAATTAAAGATAAAAATGTAGCAACAAGCGTCATCAACCAGGAAATGTCAAAATTCCGGCATGCATCAGAGCAAGCGGGTCGCTCCCATCAGGGTATGGTCATTCCAAATCTAGATCGATTAATATCTACTCATGTATGCTTCGGGGACTAAAGTGGTGTAACGACCCGTACTTTTAACTAGTTTAAATTATTAAATTTAATGTGATTATCGGGTAAAAATGAGTAGAAATAAAAATTAAATGGTTTATTATTGTAGTTTATTGAATATAATAAAATTTTGAAATAAACAATTTCGAAGATTTTAGCGATAACAAATATTGAAATGAAATTTTATATATTGAATGTGTTTATAATCAATAGTTGAAACTGAATAATGAATATTAAATTGTTGTAAAATGAAAGTAGTTGTTTTATTATTTGAATTCATTTGAAAGTTAATTTTTATAAATTAAATAACTTATATTTGAAATAATGTAATTTATTAGATAAGTATATTGTTCAAATTTAATATTGCAATTATTTAAATAGTTGAATTCTGAATTTAATGTGAATGAAAATGATGTCGGTTGTCTATTTAAATTTCATTTAAACAACAATGAAGATCGCTAAACTTAAAAATTAATCTAGGGTGATTAAGTTAAAATTTGGAAATTTCTGCTTTTAATTAACGTGTAAAAATAGCCATTTCGGCCACTGGCTCGGATTACGATGAAACTAGTTTCACGGATCCGTATTAGTGAACTATTGTACGATTTCAAGTTTCGTAGCGATCAGACTTGTCGTTTAGCCGTGCAAGCTTGAAACCTGTATAATTTAATTTTAGAATTTAATTAAAATAAATTAATTTTAAAGAGCCATCTTCTGCATACGATCGAATTAGGACTCGAGACTAGTTTCATTGTGTACAGAATGGGAGTAAGACATTAGGAATGCCAGGTGGCACGCTTCATTTGGAACTCGAGAATTGTCGGACATTATGAAGCTAGATATTTTTAAACTAAAATAATATATATTGACTTTCTCATCCTCATCGGACAACTTGTACAAGATAGCCACCATTATGTCTATTCTCGTACCCCATTTCCTTTCACTCATTCCTAATGAGTAGATCAACGAACAAAAAAAAACAGTCGATCAATTTAAAAAAAAAACTTGCAATGTCGCAGACGGAGGTGGTTTGTCCGGTGGCAAGCGCGATGACGATCGTGAGGAGGAAGGGATGGAGGCGACGCGACTGTAAGGGTTTCGAGGAGGGGAACGAGCTGTTAGGTTGACTTTTTTGGGTTCCTTGATGGTCGCGCGTATGTGAGGCTGCGGCGGCGTGTGTGGAGGTCGACGGCAGTTAGACTGGGGCGGTGCGGTGGGGGACTAAGCGACGTCGATCGTCGATATAAAAAAAAGATAACCGCGATTGAGAAGAGGGAACGGGCCTGAAGAAAGCGTATAGTGAAGAGTAGGCTTCATTTGAGTTAATTATTTTGTTAATTATTCTATTAATTATAATTTAATTATAGCATGCTAATTAAATCATAACCTCTCCGTATGAGGTCCATTTCAAGAGAAACGAGCTGCACTGGGTTCGTATCGACAAGGACTACGACTTGGAGTTGAGTAGGAAATTATTTGAAGCTAAAATATTTTCAATTTCAAATAAAAGGTGAGTGTTTAATAATGCTCATGAAGTATTAGAATATTTTTATGTTAGGCAAATTTGAAATTTGAAGTGGTTTGAATTTATTGATTATTTTTTGATAAATTTAATTGACAATTAAATCGACATCTGAACTAACTGATAGAAATTTGAATTGCCAGTTAAATTGAATTGGAATTAAATTACTATTAAACTCCTGATTATTGATATCCAGTTAATTATGTGATATTTTGACTGTTTGGATGATTGATTGTTATGGATGCCAAATGATTGATTTTTGGATGATTGGATGACTATATATATATATATATATATATATATATATCATGTTATCATCATGTATATTATTTATAGTATATGAAACTGTAAATCAAATTATTTCGAATAAATTAAGGAATATGTCAAAATGATATATACCTATGACATTTATTTTGGATGAAATGATATATATCCATCCCTGAATTAAATCGAAATAACCGAATCACTTGGCCATAGAATATAAATTATTTAAGGACATCGGGTTGGTTAGATTAAATGGTTTTAAAATTTTTGATTTGAAATTATTTAAATGAGTTTGATTTAATGAAGTAAAATCGAATTTATAGAAATCGAATTATTTTTGAAATTGAGCTCAAAATGTTGGGATCAAAAATTTGTCAACGAAATTGTTTAAAAATGAAATTTGAAGTTAAAATCAAAATATGATTTGAATTTCGAAAATTGATTTTTTTTTAAAGATTAGACTTTTATTCAAACTTTGAAGCATTGCTAAGTAAAAGAAATTTAAATCGATATTTCAAATTTGGGCTCGAAGTTGAATTATTTTGAAGATTTGAACATTTAATTGAACATTGAAGTTTGAATTTGGTTTAAATGATTTAAATCGATATTCTGAAATTGAAATCGAATTTATGTACATCAAAACGGTTTTGAGAAATTAATTGAATTAATTCAAATTGGAAATGAATTGAAATTAACTGGAATTGAAATCAACACCGAGCGAGATTGAAATCGAAATCGAAATCGATTTGAATTAAAATTGGAATCGAAGTTAATTCGAATTGAAATGGGGATTGAATCAATTTAAATTGAAAGGGAAATTGAAATTGATTTGAATTACAAGATTTGGAATTGAATCAGTTTGACTTTGAAACTATTTTCAAATATATTATTTTAATATAAACTGTTTAAAACCTATCTTTTAAATATTTAAATTATTTTGATTTCCAAGCTATTCCATTATATAAACCATTTCTAATACTCAAACTATTTTACATTAGACTATCTTAACTTTTTTAAATTATTTTAAACAATTTAAATTATTTTCTAAAAAATTCAAACTGGTCAAGGTTGGAATGTTTATTTTTAAATCATTGATCTAAATACGAATTAGGTTAAAATGAAGTTATAACCTAAATTGACATTTGAAACCAATTGGAAGCGAAATCGAGATACTAAGGCGAAAATGATTTTTAGTTGAAATATTATACTTTGAGTAAATATGATGATTTCGAATGAATTTGATTTTGAAACGAATATTATATTTTGATATCAAGTACGAATTGTTTTCGAAATATAAAAGTAACAACCAGTTTGTAAAACGATGTTTGGTTGTTAAAGAGACCGGGAACTCTTATTGGCATACTCTTTGTCAATTTTGGAACCACTTTAACAATTGTGTACGTGGAGGAGACTCCAGAATGAAATAGTTGGATTTAGCGTCATTTGTTGGATTTAAAGAAAGAGAACGATGATGGATAGACCTCGGCACTTGTGCCAATATGAAATTACTAAAACTGGATGGCTTGATTGGGCCAAGCGAGCTAGCTACCTATAGCGTACATCCGTTCTTCAATAAATTATGGGGATGACTGCAGCATCACCAGTACTCATTTTAAAGTTTCTGAGTGAGAATTGCTACCCAAAAAAATTTATTTTCGATTAAAACAAGTTTTGATTGTGAAAAAAATATATTCTAAGTATAATTTGATAAATATATAAAAATAGTTTGAACTTATGAATTGAAATGATATGAAAGAAAAATTAGTTTATAATTTATGAACTCGAACATGAAAACAAAATCAAATTTTAAAATGGTTAAACATTATGGTTAAGCAAGCAAAAGAAAATTTGAATTTGAGAAATGAAATGAAATAATTAATTTAAGAATGTTAAACAAATTGAGTTAGTGAAATGAAGAAAATAAAATGAAATCTAACTCAGGAATCTTAAATAAAAGTGAGTTGTATTTGAATAAATTAGATAAAATAAAAAAATGAATTTTTAAATGAATTAATTTGCATAACTTGTAGATTTGAGAAATATTAAGTTAAAGACAAATTTTTTTTAAAAAATGGATGTGAATGATAAAAAAAATTAAAAATAAAGTTGAATAAACAAAGTAATGGATTAAAATGAAATGAAGTTTAACTTAATATTAAATAAATTGAATTGGATTTAAATGAAACTAGATAAATTAGTAAAGTGAATTAATTCCACTTAAGCTATAAAATGAACTAATAGAATGTATACGAACTTGAATTATAAAATGAAATGCAAATTGAATTGTGAAAGAAATTGAATGGGAATAATGGGCATAAATGAAATTAATATGAGTAATTGAATTTAATTTGAATTGGATGTAAAGAAATTAAATGCAAGTGGAGCGAGTTTAAGTAAATTGAATGATAAATAATTGAATATAAAATAAGTAATGAAACGAACTGAATGATGAAAATTAGCTTAAGAGAAGTTGAATAAAATTTATTGTGATAAAAAGAAATTATTAATATGAATTTGAGCTATAAAATAAAATTTGCTTAAGTAAGTTAATAATAGACTAATCAAGCGAATTATTTTATAAAATAAAATTTACTTAAGTAAAATTATCAATATGAATTTGAATAAATGAAATGAATTAATTAAGTGAATCAATGAATTAATATGAACTTAAGAGATAAAGTAATAATAATGAACATGTGTTGTTTTATAAAATGTTTATAATAAACTTAAATGGTTATGAAATGGTTTATAAATAATATTATTATTAAATAAAATATACTAAGTGCAAATGAAATAAAATCTAACTCAAATGATTTATAAAATGATCCATAAATGAATTTATATGAAATATTAAATAAAGAAGTGAAATAATTGAAATTTAACAAATTGAATTGAATAAATTGAATGTAAATGAAATAGATTGACTAAATTGGAAGTAGACCAATTTGAATATTAATAAAACTTTGATGTTAATAAGGAATGAAGTGTATAAATTAAATATTGAGAATGGATAATGTAAATTCACATAGTTACGAAGTAATTAGATTAATTGGATGAATATGGATGGTTGAATGGTTTCTTTAGTTGTTATGACTGTTTTGATTACATATGATTGTTGTATGTTGTGTAATTATGCTCGTGTTTATGGTTTGGATTGAGAATTCATGCTATATGGTTTTATTTAACTCATAAATGTTTTATATCATATTATAAGTGACTAACATTCTAAATTGAGTTGAGATAGGTACATACGAAGACCGTTTGGACGTATACATGGATTTTATATGCTTTTGCTTGCTTAATATGGGCGGACTCGCTCGTATTAATAATAATAAGGTACATATCTTGGATTACTTACCGCACTTCTATATTTTTTCCCACAGGATGCCTCATCATTGAGATGGGATGTATATTTGATATATATTTGGTACATTTGTAATATATATTGTATTGTAAAAATTTTCCGATCGAGCCGCATAAAGGAGACTCTGTCGAAATTTCCATAATCCGGTTCTTAGAAAATTTTTGAGGTTTTGAAATTTTTTTAACTTGTTATATATATAAGTTGTAATTTACGTAAAACCGATATCGAAGTGTCGTAGCGAGAGTGTAGTAATGGTTTTGTAAATAAGATTTTAATGTTTTATAAGTTGATTGTTTTGAATAAAATATATCAGGTGTTAAATTCCGTACTTAGTCCCTTTTTAAGGACGAAATATTTTAAGTGAGGTAGAATATAACAACCCATATTTTTAAATATTTTAAATTATTAAATTTAATGTGATTATTAGGTAAAAATGGTTAGAAATAAAAATTTTATGGTTTATTATTATCATGTATTGAATATTTTTTTTTTTGAAATAAACAATTCTGAAGATATTGGCGATAAAAAATATTGAAATGAATTCTATATATTGAACGTATTTATAATCAATAGTTGGAATTGAATAATGAATATTGAATTACTGTAAAATAAAATTAATTGTTTTATTATTTGAACTCGTTTGAAAATTAAATTTTATAAGTTAAATAACTTATATCTGAAATAATGTAATTAATTGGATAATTAAATTGTTTAAATTTAATATTGCAATTATTTAAATAATTGAATTTTGGATGTAATGTGAATGAAAATGATGTCTAAAATTGATTTAAATTTTGTTTAAACAACAATTCAATTTTTAAAATTAAAAATTGAATCTAGAGTGATTAAATTAAATTTTGGAAATTTTTGGTTTTAATTAACGTATAAAAGTAGTCATTTTGGCCACTATCTCGGATTGCGATGAAACAAGTTTCATTGAATCCATAATGGTGAATTACTGTAGGATTTCAAGTTTCGTAGCGATCCGACTTGTCGTTTGACCGTACGAGCTTGAAACGCATAGAATTTAATTTTAGAATTTAATTAAAAATAAGTTGATTTTGAAAAGCTATCTTCTGCATACAATCGAGTTAGGTCTCGAGACTAGTTCCATTGTGTTGGAATGAGGGTAAAACATTACGAACGCCAAGCGGCATGCCTCATTTGGGATTCCAGAATTGTTGGACGTTATGAAGCTAGATATTTTCAAATTAAAATAATATATGTTGACTTTCTCATCCTCATCAGACAATTCGTATAAGGCAGCCACCATTTTGTCTATTTCCATACCCCATTTCCTTTCACTCGTTTCTGATGAGCATATCAACGAATGAAAAAAAACTGCCGTCAATTTAAAAAAAAAAAAACAAAGCTTGCGATGTCGTAGGCGCAGGTGGTTCGCCTGGTGGCAAGCGCGATGGCGCACGTGAGGAGGAACGGATGGAGGCGATGCGATTGTGAGGGTTTTAGTGAGGGGAGCGAGCTGTCAGGTCGAATTCGTTTGGGTTCCTTAATGGTCATACATACGTGAGGCTGCGACGACGATTGTGGAGGTCGTCAGCCGTTTGACGGGGGCGGCGCGGTGAGGGACTGAGCGACGTCGATCGTCATTATAAAAAAAAGATAATCGCGATTGAGAAGAGGGAATGGACCTGTAGAAAGTGTAAAATGAAGAGTAGGAGTAGGTTTTGTTTGAAGTAATATGTTGACTTCTTCGTACGACGTCCGTTTCAGGCGAAACGAACGGCACCGAGATGTTGAAATATTTTCAATTTCAAATAAAAGGTTAGTGTTATATAACTCTCATGAAGTACTAAAATATTCTTATGTTAGTTAGATTTGAAATTATGAAGTGATTTGAATTTGTTGACTGCTGTTTGATAAATTTAATTGACATTTAAATTAACATCTGAATTAATTTATAGAAATTTGAATTGCCAGTTAAATTGAATTGATATTAAATTATTAGTAAACTCTCGATTATGGATATTCGGTTAATTGTGTGATATTTTGACTGTTTGGATGATTGATTTTTATGGATGCCAATTGATTGATATTTGGATGATTCGATGATTATTTATTTTTATATATATCATGTTATCATCCTGTATATTATTTGCAGAGTATAAAAATCGAATTATTTCGAATAAATTAAGGAATAGGTTGAAATGATATATACCTATGACATTTATTTTGGATTGAAATGATATATATCCATCTCTAAATTAAATTGAAATAACTGATTCACTTGGCAAATGATAGAAAATTATATACGGACACCGGGTTGGTTAAATTAAATGATTTTAAAAATTTTGATTTGAAATTATTTAAATGAGTTTGATTTAATGAAATAAAATTGAATTTATGGAAATCGAATTATTTTCGAAACTGAGCTCAAAATGTTGGAATCAAAAATTTGTTAACGAAATTGTTTAAAAATGAAATTTGAGATTTTGAAGTTAAAGTCAAAAAATGATTTGAATTTCAAAAATTGATTTGTTTTAAAAATTGGACTTTTATTCGAATTTTGAAGCATTGCTAAGTAAAAGGAATTTAAACAAAAGACATTTTAAATGGATATTTCAAATTTAGGCTCGAAGTTGAATTATTTTGAAGATTTGAACCTTAAATTGAACGTTGAAGTTTGAATTTGGTTTAAATGATTTAAATCGATATTTTAAAATCGAACTCGAATTTAAATAAATCGACATGGTTTAAAATTGAGAATTGAACTGAAATTAATTCAAATTGAAATTGAATTGAAGTAAACTGGAATTGAAATCAACATTAAATGAATTTGAAATCGAAATTGAAATCGAAGTTTATTCGAATTAAAATCAGGATTGAATCGATCTAAACTGAAATGGAATTGAAATTGATTTGAATTTGAAGATTTGGAATTGAATCAGTTTGATTTGGAAACTATTTTCAAATAAATTATTTAATATAAACTATTTAAAATCTATCTTTTAAATATTTAAATTATTTTTATTTCCAAGTTATTTCATTATATAACCGTTTTTAATACTCAAACTATTTTACATTAAACTATCTTAACTTTATAAATTATTTTAAACTATTTTATAAAAAATTCAAACTGGTCAAGGTTGGAATGTTTATATTTAAATCATTGATTTAAATACAAATTGGGTTAAAACGAAGTTATAAGCTAAATTGACATTAGAAACCATTTTGGAAGCAAAATCGAGTTATTAAAGCGAAAATGATTTTTAATTGAAATAGTATACTTTGAGTAAATATAATGATTTCAAATGAATTTGATTTTGAAGCAAATATGATATTTTGATATCAAGTACGAATTGTTTTCGAAATATAAAAGTACCAACCGGTGTGTAAAATGACGTTTGGTTGTTAAAGAGACAGGGACCTCTTATTGGCATAGTCTCTGTCAATATTGGAACTACTTTAACAACTGTGCAAGCGGAGGAGATTTCGGAACGAAATGATCGGATTTGGTGTGGTTTGCTGGATTTGAAGAAAGGGAACGATGATGGATAGATCTCGGCACTCGTGCCAATTTGAAATGACTAAAATAGGATGGCTTGACAAGGCCAAACAGGCTAACTACCCTTAGCAGACATCCGTTCTTCGATTTTCTTTGACTGGTCCATATTATTCCACTTGTTTGTTCCGATTGGTGCACCTTGATTTAGGATATCTTCCCCTTGACTCGATATGTGATGGATGTACACGTTGGGTGGTCATGGCTACGATGCGTTACCACCAGCCCTACGATCCGAATTGGTGGTATCCTACCGGTAGCATAGCCTCACATGACTAGTCATACTTTTTATCCCTAAACGAGACCTTTATGATTTTGGTTTCGTATGGTCGTATCACGGTGTATCCCCATCCCTCGACGTTCTACTGGGCCGTTATATGCAAACTGTACGACAATGCTTAAAAACACATTAAGGGGGGTTAATGTAAAGCCTTAACGCTAAGAAAACTATTTATTTTACTGATTAGACATTATATATATAGCATATTCTACTACATATAAATATTTTTATGAATCCTTAAGAAATGGAAAATCCCGTAATATCTCTTGAGTTATTGCAAGCACGTTATAAACTGGATAGGAGATGTGAAATCCTATTAACATCTCTGACGCTATTACACTCATGTTATTTGATATCGATTTGACTTTCATAAGGATATTTTAGTCCTGACTCGAGTGTTTTGTCTTTTCATTATGCTCGGGTCAGCCTAGATTTTTTTAGCGCATTGAAGATTATTCTCTCGACGATGAAGACAAAGATTTGGTATATTATTACTATTAATTTTTCCTACATCATGTTGTTCTTAGGGCTGTCAATGGGTACCCGAAAAATCCGATATCCGTTTGAATCCGTATCCGAAAATATGAAAAATATCCGTTATTTGAAAAGCGGATATAGATATCCGATATCCGAAAACCTTTTGGGATAAGGATGTGGTTATTGTGGTATCCGTATCCGAAAAATATCCGTCCAATTAACTAATGCATATATATTTAGTTGAAAATATATTTAATTAATATATGATTTTTCAACTATTTCCTAACCATTGGATGCTACTACGATATAGTTTTTTGCTCATTTTTAGTGAAAACGGATAGTTTTAGTATCTAATTTTCGAATGTTTTTGGATACACATATGGATATTGATATAAAACAATGTTTTACCATCACCTTGTTTTTATTTCTTGGCTTTTTTGAATGTTAGTACAAAAACTGCTTTATGTTGATCCAAACCTTTTCATTTATATTTTTAGATTTACTGATTCTGAGCGGAGCGGATAAATATCCGATATCCATCTATATCCAAAAACTAAATGGATACGGATATCTGATATCCAAAAATTAAGCGGATATGGATATTCGATAATGATTATGGATACGGATACGGAAGCGGATATGGCACTATCCATATCGAAAGTATCCATTGACAACCCTAGTTGTTCTACTGCATTTTATTCAGTTTCTATTGTATATATAACTCTGATAAATATTGTATAAATTATAATCAAATGTATAGTATAAGCATCTTCATGAACTGTTTATTTGATTATTATATTTTTTCGTTCCACTGTGAGATTCTGTGTTTGTTATTTTTTCTTCTTTTCTTATTTTTCTTAATTAACCCCATTGATTATCTATATTTCGCATTGTTTGGGTTGAACATGTGTGGATTATTGTCGATTTAAACCTTTCGGAATGTGGGTCGTCACAAGTGGGGTGATCATATTTGAAAGTGTACGTGTAGTACTAAGGATCGTGTAATATGATATATAAATGCGGAAACTGATAATAGCAGTAAAATAAAAATTAAAGTAAGCACACCAGGAATTTTTATACTGGTTCGAACTTCCCGTTCTACGTCCAGTCCCAGAATACCCTATGGATTTAAACTAAACCCCTCACTTCACCCGGAGGAATAGGTATACGACACCTGAGAAGCCGAACCGGAATTTTTCCGCCTCAACAGCCGAAGAGAACTTTAACTTCAATACAAATAGTTTGTTGACGAATGTGTTCTGAATAACACTGATTGTCTTTTGATAGTACAACTTTCCTATAACCAAATCCTCAAGAGTATATATGTGTGTGAAGATTTAGAAGGAAGATAATCACGTAGAATCGAAGTTTATGATTTAAATCAAGGATTCTAGTGATATTAAATAAGAATGAATGCTTTTATTTGCAGAAATAAATAGAGAATAGATTTCAGAATTATAAACAAGAATCGGTGATTGTAGAAGTGATTTGAACATGTTTATATAGTTGTAGAATAGTTACAATCTTTCATGAAGAGTTTCAATCAAAAGTTGTGTCTGTATCTCTTGAATTGAGGGACGTATCTCTTCATGAAACAATCGCAACCCTTCAGAAAACTAGCCGTTATATGCAGGTCGGTCGACCGGAAAAACTGGTCGATCAGCTGAGTTTGAAATCGTGTATAAAACAGAGAGTATCTGTGCACTGACTACAGGGTCGATCGACCGAAGATACTGGTCGGTCAGCCGACCTTTGTTAAACAAAAACAGTAGTAGCTCATTTGGTTAGAGTACTTGCCTTTCAGACTAGTGACCCGGGTTCGATCCCCACTCTCCATGCATTTTTTTGTAAACTTGATTTTGATTAAAATATGTAAGCAAGTTTATTTGAATGTGAATGATGATTCTTGAGGAATGATTTTAACAATATTCTAAGACTCAATATAATAAAATATTAATACTAATCTCTGGATTGTAGTCGTGTCTCCTTTGTAGTGCACAATTTACTTTTATTCTCTTTTTGTCGCCTTTGTATAGTATTCTCTTTGTAGTTCATCTTATGACCTCTGAAGCTTGTGTCATGAATCAAAACCCATGAATCAACATTCTCCCCCTTTTTGATTGATGACAATACTTATGTGACGAAGTAGTATATATTGTAACTCTCCCCCTGAATATATGGTGACTTTTCTGCAAAAACTTGTTAGCTTTTATATATTTCTCCCCCTTTGTCATCGACAAAAAGGAGAGTTTAACTGATGATATAAATTATATTTCATATAAGTGTTAACATAGAACAATATAAAACAAAATAACTACTACTTACAATGTAAGGTATCAGAAAAATTAACATTTAAAGCATGCGATACCCAGGCTTCTTATAATTTCCTAAATTTTAGGAAACCATACCCATTTGGGTGTGGTTGAACCTTTATAAATATAATTTTCATTATTAACTACCATATCAAAATAATCATCAATGTATTTTTCTCTATTTTTCCAATTAACAGGAACCCATGTACTTAGATAATTTTTATTCATATTTCCTGTTAATGATTTTGTACTTCTAAAGAAATTATCAACATTATAGGTCATAGTAGTATTTGAATTTCTATAAAAATTGGATTTAGGCTTTACTTGAAATTTAGTACCAGCACTATCATTTTTACTATACATGAAAGCATATCTAGTGTAATTTCTACGATCAGTTTTATAATATCCTAAACCACTTTTATCATTGTGAGTATTTGAATTCTTAACATAACCTAATCCCTTCTTATTTGAAGCAGGTTGAGAATTTTCAATAATCATGGATAAATTTTCTCTCCCTTTATTAAAATTAGATACATTTTTAGATATATCATCAAATTTTATTTTAAGACTAGATTTTTCTAACTCTAAATCCTTAATCTTAGAGTTTAAAGTATTATTTTTGAAAAGTAAATCATCGTTTTTATACTTTTGAATTTCTAGTTCTTCAGATATTGACGAAATTTGAGAGGATAAGTTAGAATTTGATTGTTGAGAACTTTCAAGTTCTTCTTCTAATATTTTCTTCTCATCTTTCAGCATATCTACTTCTAAGACTGTTCTATCTAATTTTCTTTGCAACTCCTTATTTTTCTTTTTAAGTTGCTTTGTTACATTTACTGATTCAGAATTTATTTCAATTAAATCTTCAAAAGTAAAATTACTTACATCGTCTGATGAAGCCATGAAGCACACATTTGCTTGTTCATTATCACTTTCACTCTCTGAAGAGGACGATGAGTCAGTGTCGTCCCAAGTGACAGAAAAAGCTCTTCATTTGGTTTTGTCCTTCTTAAAATTGCTCATTTTGCGTTCTGGACAATCCTTCTTCATGTGACCTTTCTTGTGACATTTATAACATTCCATTGCTGAAGATGATGGTTTGCTGCTATTAGAAATGTTGTTGGAATTATTTTTGTTTCCCTTGAATTTATTTCTGTTGAATTTCAAAAACTTTTTGAAATTTTTAGCGATCATTGCTATATCTTCATTATCTGAGTCGGAATCATCTTTTTCTGCTTGAAAAGTCACATTTTTCTTTTCTTGTGCTCCATTTCTTTTTGCCTGCAAATTTACTTCGTAGGACATTAAATTACCTATTAATTCTTTTGGTTTTAATGTTGACAAATCACTTGCTTCTTCAATGGCTAAGACTTTTCTTTCCCATTCGTCCGTTAAAGAATTTAAGATTTTTGTAACAACATCAAAATCAGTAAACTTTTGTTCTAGTGATAGTAAAGCATGATAAATATCCTGAAATCTAGAGTACATATCATTTATAGATTCGTTTGGTCTCATTTTGAAATTTTCAAATTGATTTTTCAACATTGAAATTTTGCTTAGTTTAACTTTGTTCGTTCCCTCATGTGTTATCTTAAGTGTTCTCCAAATTTCATAACCAGAAGTGCACATGCTAACTCTATTGAATTCATTTCTATCTAATGCACAAAATAAAATATTCATAGCCTTTGCATTTGATGAAGCATCTAGTTTTTGTGTGTTACTCCAAGTTGAGTATTCTCCAGTAGGAGTTATGTATTCTCTTTGTATAATATTCCAGATGTCAAATCCACTAGATTGTATATAGATTCTCATTCTAGTTGACCAATAATTATAATTTATACCATTAAAAAATGGAGGTCGTGAAGTTGATTGACCCTCTGTGAAATTAGTATTAGTGCCAAAATCATTAGTTTGTGTCGTTGCCATATTACTAGAAATAAATATCAAATAACTTTGTGACGGTTATAGGATGACCTTGCTCTGATACCAAATGAAAGTGTACGTGTAGTACTAAGGATCGTCTAATATGATATATAAATGCGGAAACAGATAATAGCAGTAAAATAAAAATTAAAGTAAGCACACCAGGAATTTTTATACTGGTTCGAACTTCCCGTTCTACGTCCAGTCCCAGAATACCCTCTGGATTTAAACTAAACCCCTCACTTCACCCGGAGGAATAGGTATACGACACCTGAGCAGCCGAACAGGAATTTTTCCGCCTCAACAGCCGAAGAGGACTTTAACTTCAATACAAATAGTTTGTTGACGAATGTGTTCTGAATAACACTGATTGTCTTTTGATAGTACAACTTTCCTATAACCAAATCCTCAAGAGTATATATGTGTGCGAAGATTTAGAAGGAAGATAATCACGTAGAATCGAAGTTTATGATTTAAATCAAGGATTCTAGTGATATTAAATAAGAATGAATGCTTTTATTTGCAGAAATAAATAGAGAATAGATTTCAGAATTATAAACAAGAATCGGTGATTGTAGAAGTGATTTGAAAATGTTTATATAGTTGTAGAATAGTTACAATCTTTCATGAAGAGTTTCAATCAAAAGTTGTGTCCGTATCTCTTGAATTGAGGGACGTATCTCTTCATGAAACAATCGCAACTCTTCAGAAAACTAGCCGTTATATGCAGGTCGGTCGACCGGAAAAACTGGTCGGTCAGCTGAGTTTGAAATCGTGTATAAAACAGAGAGTATCTGTGCACTGACTACAGGGTCGGTCGACCGAAGATACTGGTCGGTCAGCCGACCTGTTGTTAAACAAAAACAGTAATAGCTCATTTGGTTAGAGTACTTGCCTTCCAGACTAGTGACCTGGGTTCGATCCCTGCTCTATGCATTTTTTGTAAACTTGATTTTGATTAAAATATGTAAGCAAGTTTATTTGAATGTGAATGATGATTCTTGAGGAATGATTTTAACAATATTCTAAGACTCAATATAATAAAATATTAATACTAATCTCTGGATTGTAGTCGTGTCTCCTTTGTAGTGCACAATTTACTTTTATTCTCTTTTTGTCGCCTTTGTATAGTATTCTCTTTGTAGTTCGTCTTATGACCTCTGAAGCTTGTGTCATGAATCAAAACCCATGAATCAACAATATTCGGTACTACTAATCAAGTGGTAAGCCAGTCTTGTGTGGCAGGGGTACAAGATGTTCTTGTCAGACCCCGGTGCATTTTATCTAGAGATGTACTATCGGAAGGTAGTTCCTTACCTTATCGTAGTATGGAGTCCAATCTCTAATATGTGCCTTTACAGTTTTGATTGTAGAACCTAGAATGCTGGAATTTAGTAAATGTAACAATTCTGGCCATGATTTATAAGTACTTGTACTCTAGATATTATTATAATATCATTGGATTTTCCGTAAATAGTGTTTGGTTATCGTAAGGTAAAAACCTATCCGTTTTTATGTGTAGCGTGGTCTTATGAGATTTTTTTGTTTTAAAAGAGTTTTAAACATAATAATTCAGTTGTTTGAGTTTACTCATGGCAGCTCCGTGTCTGATCAGCAGTTTTATTTCTTTCCCTAAAACTCTTGGGTACCCAAATTTATATGTGTAGCCAAGTGAGCTAGGTTTTTCACGGATGCATCTTGGATAAGCTTGGAGTAGGAGGCTCCATCGATAGATAGTTATTATCTAGTTCCGTTGTAGTATATGCATCCTGTATCAGTTAGGTAGCTACAGATTGTTATAACTATCCAAGGGTAGAATTGTATTAGTACAACTCTGATGCATCACTTATGAAATGGCTTTGTAAAGTATTATGTTGATAAATATATGTTATTCCATTGCTTTGTTAGATTCTGTTATTGTTTAGTTTCTTCTTATCTTCTATCTCATTTCTTTCCCCTAACAATCTATCTTTCTAGCACTTAGCTGTTTGGCATATGATAAACGTGGATGTATTAGTGTCGACATCTGAGATTAGGAAAGGCGGGTTGTTACAATTCTGCCACATTCTAAGAGTACATATTCAAATTTTGGATTTTTTTACTTAAGTAGGATGTTCAACCAATTTAAACTTGTTTTAACTTACTGTTTCTCAAATTTATAAGTTACAAAACTCGTCTTCTTATGATTTCAACAAAAACATTTACCTTGAATTTCAATATCCATTCAGGAGATTTCGAGTATCCAAAAATGTTGAAAATTCTATTTTATTTTCATAAATGAAAATTATCAAAAAGAAACACCTCAAACGAGATGCACAAACCATAATGCATACGGTTTTTGGGTCAATATAATATCACTTAATAGAAAATTTAAGAATTAACCATCCTGTTTTTATTTCAAATCATTTTGAAATAATAATATACATACATATCCCATTTGTATATCAAACCATACTTTTTGGAATCTAAAACAAATTTGTTCTACCCAAAACAAAACTTCTATGGAAAATCACTATGGTAGCAATTCATCACTTAGGAACTTGAAATTTCTATCTCCTTCGAAATCCTTAAAAAATATTCCTTCCAAAGATGCTTCCAAATAATACTATTATTATTTCTTCCAAAACTTTAAATCCTTTTTATTTATAAAACATATTTATAAATCATATTAATATAGTTCCACTTGTCTATATAATACATTTCACAAATGTTTATCTTTAAAAAGGTTATAATAAATATTAAACACCTAAACAAAGATAAACAACTTTTATTAAAATTAAATTTTAACCTAACATTATCACCGAACGTCTTATGGTCAAATCGTGAAATTGAATTCACAAGGGGTTTATTTCAGTGTTTCCATAATTACTATTCACCCAACCCATGTAGTGCAAAAGGATAAAATTGCTTCTAATCAACCACAATAGTCAATGCCTGTAAGCTGGTCGGACGCAACTAGTTAATCAATGTAACGACTCGAAAGTTTAATGATTTAAATAACGCAATTAACTAAAATTTTCATGAAATAAACAACAACAATTTTTGCAATTAAATTTTGATATTTAGAATACATCTTTTTGACATAGCAAGTGGTAAATTTTCATTGAAAAATATATAAGTTTGTTCTATTGTGAATTTTTAATTTAAAATCAGATAAATTGATGGAAAAAAAATATTTTCGAAATCTAAATATTTTTACATAAGAAAAATTTAAAACATTTTTTGATTGATACGACATAATTAGTTTCGCTGAATTTGGACTGCTCTAGCCACGTTTATCTTATTTTCGGCGATTTAACAGCATTTTCGGCAACGAAAATGGAGTTTTGATAGGTAGCTCATGTCTCTAATATTTGTATACCATCTTGTTCGTCTCATCGCGCTGATCTTCGCAGTATATTTATTTGTGCATTTTGGCATCCGGCGAAATCTACGAAACGGTTAGCCGTTTCGGTACCCATTTGAGTCTCTAGAGTGTCCAGTGTCTATTCATTTATCCAATGGAGAAAACCAATGGCCGCTAGTTATCAATATTCTCTAAATTCAACATACCTGGCTTTACAATTCCCACCAGTCAATATATTTCTCTGGTTTATTTATTGACTCTGATTCTCTTCCCCTACCCTCTTTTGTTCTGTTCTTTCATTTGATAAGGAAAGTATAACATAAGTTTATATATTTATATCTGCAGTCTGTTCATTTTCTTCCCACCTGAGAAACTTTTCCGTTCATCCTTCTGCATAGCTAAGCCGCCATCACCTTCCTTTGCCCACGCAGCCTCTGCTCTGACAGTTGCTCCACCTTTCCCCTCTCTCATTCTTCCGCCTAGCCAATACAGCACCCTTCCAAACTCTACGCAACCCACAGCCCTCCCCCTCTTCACAGTGCCATCTCCACCTCCTTATCTCGACCTCTTCCCCTCGCACCTGACAGCCACTCATACCTACCCTTCCAGCTGCTTGGACCACTTGCACCCGCACCGCCTTCCCACAGCCATTTCCTCCGCCATTTGCCTCCATGCAGCAAGTATCTCCAGTCACCATTACCAACCGACCTAACCCCTCCTCCTTGCTCTCTAGCCTCACCGAACCCGCCTATGCCATTCCCTGCACCCACCTCCCCACCTGTAAAGTCGAACGCCCAGCCACCCATCCCCTTCCTCCCGACCTTGCTTGCTCCATCCACACCTCCCTCCGACCACCGAACTAACCCGTTTCTCCCCTCCTCCGCTCCCAATAGCTATTCCGATCCACCTACTTATTATCGCACGACCCAGACCCAAACGTAGCCTTGCTCTGCCCACCACCATCTCAACTTAACCCATCTTCCCCTGGCGCACAGCCGTTCGCACACTACTCACACTCTATTGCCCAAGCACGTAGCACCTAGTCTTCCTGCTTTAAGCACAGCCTTTTTATTTGTATCGCCACTGCCCGGAAAATTACAGCAGTTAATCGCTTTACTTTGCGCTGTTCGGATTTGTATCGCAGCAGTTCTTTAGCTTGTCGCTATCCCGTTGTGGGTGTGCATGTCCGTGTGCACTAATTCGTGTCCGTATTCGCGGATCGTTGCATTTTGTTCTCGTGTTTCTCTAGCCTTGAAAAGTGAACGATCACTCATGATTGACACTCATACGCTTAGTAAATTTATTTCACATCAAATAACAATTGAAACGTATTGTTAAGTTTAATTGGTTAGTAATTAAATTGTTAAGTATGATATGTTATTATTTTAATTTTTTTAACTATGTTAATTGACATAGTGCAATAACGTTGTTAACTAAATATTTCGTGAAAAATAAATAACAAATTTTTGGAATGAAAATTTGTTATTTGTAATACGTTTATTTTAACATAGAAAACGGTAGATTTTCATCTGAAAATTTGGAAGCTATTCTGTTGTGAAACTTTCGATTTTAATTAAAATCAGTTAATTTGATGGAGATAAAATGTTTTTGAAATTTGAATATTTTTATATATTAAAAATGTAAATCATTTTTTGAGTGAGACGTCATATTTCGTTTTGTCAAATTTGAACTGCTATAGTCTCGTTTATCTAATTTTCAGCGAATTAGCAGCAGTTTGGCAGCGAATATCGACTTCTGAAAGAATGATCATATCCCTGATATCTGTGTACCATTCGGTTCATCTCGTCATGCTGATCTCCGCAGTATATTCATTTCTGTATTTCGTTCGGTACACGATGAAATCCGTGAAACGGTTGGCCGTATCGGTGCTCGTTTTTTAACCTTTGGTTTTTCTATTTTCCTTTTGTGTATCCAACGTGAGAAGTAGGATAGCCACCAGCCATAAATTATTCATGAATTCACATGTTGGACTCTTACACTTCCATCATTTCAATTTATATTTCTAGTTGGTTCCACTTTCATTCTCTCTGTTCATTTTAATCTGGAAAAAGGGTCAAAAGCATATATCTAAGTTTTGTATCTATAGCTATTCATCTTCCATCGAAGATAGTTGCTCGTCCATTCATTTCATCGCTACATGCATCCTTTTTTGAACCTGCCACGTGTCATGTCTGGCCGAGACCATGACCGAAGCGTCGACCACAATTCTACCGAAACACCTTTTACTTCCCCCTCCGCTCCAGCACTGCTCCGGTCTCCTCCCTCTACACGCCCACGTGCTCAGCCAAACTCCACCTGACCAAAAACCCGTCAGCCTCATCCTTTGCTAAAAATATGGAAAGGGAAATAGTTCATATATTTGCATGTGGTAGCCAACCCATCATACCCAAGCAACTACTCAACCTGCAACTCTCCATCATCTCTACGACCTGTGTCCCCATGGCTACTTCTCCACATCAAAACTCGTTCCCACACAAGCACGCACAACACTTGACAGCAAGGTGCAACCTCATCACCCACGGCATAGCTTGCCGCCACCATAGTGCCACGCAAGCAAAACCCCTAGCATCATCTCCACATCAGCATCGATCCAAACTCCTCCACGCAACAGCCCGTTGCCAAACCCGACCCGAGCAAAAGCCAATAGCCGCACCACTCTAAGCCTCTAGCCACATCTTGTTCTCCTCCATGCTTGACAGTCCGCCTCCCCACTACCTCCACATCGCCACCGACCAACCGAAACCTGACCGCCTTGTCCTCTCCGTCCTATATCCGCGCCTTAAGCACTTCCACCGAAACCCATGCTGTCACTCTCTCCATCGAAGCAGCTTTGCCTCAACCTAAAGCTTCACCGTCCCACTGTCCCGTAGCCGCTGCACTCATATCAGCCCACTCCGTCTGTGCCATTTCCCGCCATCCATCCCGAGCAGCGGCTCCTTTTCTATAAAAAAAAAGGATGAGTTATAGATTTAAAAACATGTGTTTTAAGTATTGATTTCAAGTTTTGATTTTTAATGTGATATATAGATAATTGATTTAGATATGTTTTTCATAAATATCGAAAAATATATATAATATGAGGATTTTGATTTTTAATGTGTTTGATTTTCAAATATAATGTAGGGGTTTATTTTAATTTTTTTTTTATATGTGATTTCAAAATGAATATTGATATTAGAGAGAAAATAATATATATATAATATATATATATATATATTATTTCAGTTTATATAAATATTTCAGTTTATATCAGTTTATGTGTGTGTGTGTGTGTGTGTGTGTGTGTGTATTATTAGAGAAAATGAATATTGATTTTAAATGTGACACTCATACTCTCCTTCTTCCAGGCAAACTCTTCTCAATCTAATTCCTGCTCTAAGGCAAGAAACTCACCCTTGGGTAATTCTTGGAGACTTCAACTGTTGTTTAACCATGTTTGACAAGCATGGGGGCCTCCAGCTCATGCCAAGGGATATCCTTCCTTTGAACACTGGTATAAATGATTCATCCTTAATCCCAAAACACGAAAATGGTGCTCTCTACTTTTGGTGTAGTAGATCTAGGAATGGTGCCCGTATCTTTTCCAACATTGACCATTCCTTCTCTAACTTCAAAGCCCTAACCACTTGGCCTAATATCTCCTCTCTAATGCCCCATCCTATCCTCTCAGACCACTCTCCACTAATCTTGACCAGTGGGAAGCGGCCTCTTGGAGCTAAAAGAGGGTTTAAATTCTTTAATGCTTGGGTCCATGATCCTGAGTATAATAATAATATAAAAAATGCTTGGTCATTCAAGTTTTATGTAAATCCGATGTATATTTTTTGCAGAAAACTCAGAGCAGCAAAGGAAGACTTAAGGGCATGGGCAAAAGCAAAGTTTGGTAATGGCAATCTTCAATCTACCTTTCTTATGGACCAGCTAAAGAATGCTCAGGATCTAACGATGGCTCATCCTGACAATGCTGAGCTAGCTAAAAAGAAAGCTGCCCTTTTCAATGACCTCAATCATGCACTGGCAAATGAATGTGAGATGAAGAAGCAACAACTAACAATCAAATGGGCAGCTGATGGCGATAGGAACACGAAATTTTTTCATGCCTCCCTTAAGGTTAAACACTCTACTAATAACATCTCTATCATATTTGATGAAGAAGGTAACCTGTACTCTACCCCTGAAACCGTTGAGAAAGCTTTTCTCCTGTATTATTCTGACCTCCTTGGTAATGTAAACAATTTTGAACCGAAGCTGGATCTTCTATCCAACATTCCTCTGCCTAAAATTAATCATGATGAAGCTAATTATCTGGTGGCAAAAGTGACTAATGAAGAAATTAAGAATACCCTATTTTCCATGAATAAAAGCTCCTCTGGTGGCCCCGATGTTTTCAAGGTTGTCTTTTTTACTTCTAGCTGGGACATTGTTGGTGGGCATTTTAGCAAGGTTGTTCACAATTTCTTTGATAAGTTCAAGTTACTTAAATCTGTGAATGCAACCAATCTGGTGTTAATCCCTAAGTCCAAACCTGCTTCTTCTGTATCCTCCTATAGGCCTATCTCCTGCTGCAATGTTGTTTGTAAGTGCATTTCTAAGATAATTGCTACGAGGCTTGTTTCTGTATTGCAAATAATCATTTCCAACAACCAAGTAGCTTTCTTACCTAATAGAAATATTCTTGACAACATCATGCTAGCTCATGAACTCTTAAAAGGATACCGCAGTGTTAATGCAACTCTGGGAGCAATGTTAAAGCTTGATTTATTGAAGGCTTATGATTCTATACAGTGAAAGTCTATTGTTAGGATAATGTCTTTCATGGGCTTTCCTAAAGTTTTTGTTGCTTGGATATACGAGTGTATTTCTTCTCCCTCCTTCTCTCTGATATTCAATGGTACAAGCTCTGGCAATTTTGTTTCCAAGCAGGGCATTAGGCGGGGGACCCTCTCTCTTCCTATATCTTTATCATGCTTATGGAAGCTTTCACTTGTATGTTAAGACCGATGTTTCATAACAAGCAAATACATTACTACCCCAAATGCAAAGACCTACAGATAACCCCCTCCTCTTTGCTGATTACATCATGATATTCTCTAATCCCAATCTGCAATCCATTGACTATATTAAAGGAGCTCTTCATAATTTCTACATGATGACTAGCCTAAAGCTTAATCTCAATAAATCAAGTATTTTGTTCTCTGGGTTAACTAGCTTGCAGGAAATGAACCTTACCACCTTTGCTGGTATGCAGTCTATGGCTTCTGACATGTCTTATCTTGGGCTGCCACTATGTTCCTCTAGGGTTACTCATGCCAATTGTATAACTCTGTATGAAAAATAACTGTTGGCATGGATTGTTGGGCCTACAATTTCTTGTCTCAATCAGGTAGATTGGTTCTTGTTCAATCTATCAGCTTCTCCTTAATGGTCTATTTGGCTAAGCCTTTCATTCTTCCAATTAAGCTTTTGAAAATGGTTAGAAGAGCCATGATGAGATTTTTTTTGGTTTGGTTCTATTAATTCGAAGAAAGTGCTTCCATGTTCATACTCTAAATTTGAGAAGCCTAAAATCAAAGGAGGGTTGGGCTTGCATAGCATTGAGGTCTGGAACAAAGCTGCTTACAGTCATCGTTTAAATGCTTTGTTACAAAAGGAAGACACATTATGGTTGAGATGGACTCTCAGGTATAACATTGGGGCTAAAATTTTTTGTCTAATGGAGGTTCCTCAGTCTTATAATTGGATTTGGAGGAGTGTTTTAAAGTTAAGATTCATTTTCAAGCCTTATGTTCAAATTAAACTATCTGAAGCTAGCTTGTGCAAGTTTTGGGCTGATCCATGGTTAAGCAAGGTAATAATACTTGAACAACTATTCACATCCCAACAGAAGTTTCAATCTAGAATTGGAAACAATGCTCTGGCAGTTGATCACGTTGTTAACGGTAAGCTTGTGCTGCCTTTTTTTGTAACCAGATTGTCGGATCATTCTGGAGCCTTTATGATACATGCATATATGAATTTTATGATCATGACACGGTTCAGTGGAATGGTCAGGCTCATACCATATCCAGTGTTTATGAGGCCTTACAGGGACTGGAATCTGTGCCTAAATGTAGGTGGAGGAAGGTGACTTAGACTGCCATCTCTAGTAGCAGTGACAACCTTATGTCTGGAAGGTGACTAATAATGCACTTATGACAAAGGACAAGCTGATTAGATATGGTTTGTCTGTGCTTCCCTCTTGTGAGCTATGTAATCATCAATGTGAGAGTGTTCAACACTTATTCTTCGAATGTCCTTATATTCTTAATATCTGGAGCAATATGATAGGTAGTTTACTGAGGGTGGTTGCTTCACCTATCACTAACAATCATTGGATTTTTATTGAGAGCGCTACTAGTGGAGGGATAACAAAAAACTATATTTTTTCTTCAGTTTGAAAAAGCTTATGATAGTCATTTGGAAGGAAAGAAACAAGAGATGTTTTAATGGAATTTGCAGAAGCAAGGAAGTTGTTTGGACTGTTTTAAGGCATGAAATATTGAAGGGGATGAGGGCTAGGGTGCACACGTTTCTTGATAATCAGTTTGAGCCATGGATTCCATAGTTTCTACCTTGTTAGTCTTTTCCCCTTTGCGTTATTTATTTGTGTCTCTTGTGTAGTCTTTGTTTTTTCCTTTTCTTTTTTCTTTTCCGTGGTGTGTTTTCTCTTGTTCTGTAATTTCTTCTTTCTTTAATAAACTTGGTAGGGGCCCAGTTTAACCCCGCTTAATCTTAAAAAAAGAAAAGCTAGTTTGAGTCATAAATTCCAAGCTATTAACTTTGCTCGTCGAATTCATGTTCATCCTGCCGTGCTTTGGAATTTGTGCTTGGAATCATTGCATATTGTTCTTGTTATTTCTCTAACCTTGAAAGGTGAGCAATCACTCACGATTAACATTCTTATATTTAGTAAATTTAATTCACATGAAATGACGATTGAAATATGTTGTTAAATTTGAATTGTTAAGTTATTTAATTGTTAAATATGATATGCCATTATTTGTAATCGTTTATCTATGACATATGACACCATTACCTGTTGTATATATTATATTTAAATTTGTCACTAATGATGTATGCCTATCGTTGATATGTTATAATATTATCATAATTGTTCTCACTCTACAAGTTCCCTGCTAGTTTAGAAATTCCCTATGGGTTGAAATGATACATACCCGAAGATCTTATAGATTAGGGGAAAATCATTATGGGTTGAAATTATAAACCCAAGCGATTTTTTATTGATTTTGAATTTTGGGATTGCAGGTTGAAATGATATATACCTGTAAATATTAAATTTAAATTGCGGATTGAAATGATAAATATCTGTAACACTTGACCATATGATAGAAAATTATATACAGATACCATTGGTGTATTTTTGAAAAATGATTTCCAAAGTTTTGAAAGGAAATATATGGGTTTCGATAAATATTGATTTTTAAAATAAGATATAAAGATTTTTAATATGTGTAAAAAAATTTAGATTTTTAAATTTATATGTTTTGGAAATTTGAAAATTATAAGTTAAGTTTTAAAATGTAAATTATAAAATTTTACTTTTAACTTTATTATTTTTAAAATATATAAATTAAGATTTAAAATTGATTTAATAACAATACGATTTAATTTAATAATAATTAATATAATAAAATTTAAATAAGAATTTAATTTAACTACTATATACATAATATGTTTAAAATATTATTTATATTTATATTTATATTTTGAAAATATATTTTGTAACAACTTAATAGAAGTTGGAAATATAAATTAAATAAGAATTGATTTGTAATTTAGTCTGTTAAGAATTGAATTTAAATAAGAATTGATATATAATTTTTTTTGGCATAGCCAGCGGGGTTAACTGGACCCCTACCAGTTTTATTGCAAAGAACAATAAAAAAGTACATTAGAAAGAGATAAATAAAAAAAAACAGGAAAATACAATGAAAATGCTAGGTTGAGAAGCAAATCAAGTCCAGGCATCAATCAGGGTTTGATGAAAAACACTTGCACTGTTTTGCAGTTGCCATTTCGTTCTGTTTCTTACTTCAACCCAAACAAGATCATCAGTTCTTTTAACTTTATCAAAGATTATGGCATTTCTCTCCCTCCAAATAACAGACATACACACTTTCAAGCAAACTGCTAGTACTCTGCCCTGCACATTTCTCCACTTTGTTGCTTTATAGATTAAACTCCATTGAATTCTTGATGTTGAACAAGTAAAATTAAAACCAGTTATGATGCTTATCTTATCCATCAAGTATTGAAGGGCAGGACAAGCAAAAAACAGGTGCTCAGTAGTTTCAACATCTTGATTACAGAAAATACACTCAGCATAGCATGTCATACCATAACTATTCAACAAACATCTGGTAACTAAAGCTTGATTGATGACTTTCCACATCATTAAATTGTCCTTAGGGCAAGAATCAGCTGACCAAAGAACAGCTATCCATTTGGAAGCAGGCAGAGACACACTGGAACTAACATAAGTGTAAACTGCCGCAACAGTATGAATCTTGTTAAGCCAAGTAACAGTATCATCCTGGTTTGTGCTAAATGTTTTTTGCTGAATTTCTCTCCACAGTTGCCTAATCACCTGATTACTGTTGTATGGCAACTGAATTTGATTATAATGCAGAAAATCCTTCACTTTAGCATGATAGTGGATAGCAGATTGTATCATTTGATATTGATCACAAATGTTGGAAAGAATTTGACCATTACTTATCCATGGATCATGCCAAAAGCTAACAACATTGCTAGCATTGATGGGATACTGTATCATGGGTAGGAAAACAACTCTCAGATTTAATAAACTTCTCCATGTCCAACTGCATACTTGAGGAATATCCATGCTCCAGAAGTACTTGTTCTTTATATTGTATTGCCATGACCAGTCAACCCATAAGCTACACCTTTTGTTGATAAGTGCATTAAAATGTTTACTCATAGCAGCTATGTTCCATATCCTAACATCAAAGACACCAAGCCCTCCCAATCTTAGGGGTGTCTCAATTTTAGTAAAGGAACAAGGCACTAATTTTCTGTTATGTATACTGCCAGTCCAAAAATATCTGATCATGGCAGACCTAAGCATATGCAATAGTTTCTTTGGAAGGATTAGGGTACGAGCCCAGTAAACAATGGAGGAAAAGACAACAGATTTTATTAAAACAAGCCTTCCACTTTGAGACAAATGCCTATTATTCCAAGCAGACATCACCGAAGAAATTTTGAAGTAAAGAGGTAAACAGTCAGCTTTTGATATCCTTTTGGAAATTAAAGGAAGGCCAAGGTACTTCATGTCATTAAATTTGTTTAGAACTGATATATAACTAAATTTGTTTTGAATTGAGTTTAAATAAGGTTTGATTTGAACTTATTGATTTCAGAGATTTTGAGAAGTACGATTTTATAACTTGATTTGATAAAAGTGATTAAATGAATATTTTCAACTTTAAATAAAATTGAAATTGAATATTTAATATTAAATTAAATTGTAACATGAGATTTTATTTAAATGTTATCAAAGATGATCACGTGAATATTTTGAAAATTGAAATAGGATTAAAGTTGAATTTTGAAATATAATGAATTTATCAAATTGAGTTATTGTAAATTTTGAATATTGAAATGTATTGAATTGGAAGTGGTTGAAATTTATAATTCCAATTTGGATTTGAAATCGATATAGATATAAAATGGTTTAATGAGAATTTGAATCGATTTTGTGAAATTGGGAGAGCAATTCTAATTTGAACTATTTTCGATATAGACTCCTTTAAATATATAAACAATTTTTAATGTGTAAACTATTTTTAATATATATAAACTATTTTTATTATATAAATTATTTTTTGGATTATGATTTTGGAAACGAAACGATTTAAAGTGACATGATTTCGAAAGTAGAATGATTTTGAAAGTGAATATTGATTTCAAAAATGATATATTTTGAGAAGAATATGATATTTTGACATGAATTATAAACTATTTGAAATATGAATGACCATGGTGTGAAATAAGCATTTGGTTGTTAAAGAGACCGAGATCGGATATTGTCATACTCTCTGCCAATATCGAAAACCACTTTTTCAACTATGTATGTGGTGGAGATTGCAGAATGAAGTAGGATAGTTTGGAGATGATTCTATATAAGGTATTAACGCAGCCCTTACTCCCACGAGTCAGCTTGATGTGGCTAAAGTATGGGCCAAATGAGGTCGCACCTCTGATCGGGCATATTTCTTCGATACCATTCT
Source organism: Allium cepa (assembly GCA_030765085.1). Taxonomy (NCBI): domain Eukaryota; kingdom Viridiplantae; phylum Streptophyta; class Magnoliopsida; order Asparagales; family Amaryllidaceae; genus Allium; species Allium cepa. Next base: position 614,549,852 of record CM060934.1, read on the forward strand.
ATTACTCTGTAATTTGACTGGGTGTACCTTTGATTTTGGGAGTGTGTCTTGAGGTGGGCGGTAGTAGCTGCTATGCGTTACCACCAGCCCAGTTCTGCAAAATAGTAGAATCCTACCCTAGGCATTTCCTCATGTGCCTTGTCACATGCCTTATCGCGCCCACTACGAATTTGTTTTGTACCGTACCTATGTAGTGCTCCCTAAAAACCACCGGTTTGGTGGAGCTTACAGTATTTGTAAAGAATACGGTAATATATAAAATGTGTTAAGGGGGTATGGGTAATGCCTTAACGCTATTTTAATTATTTACTTTACTATAGACATTATATATATAGCGTATTGTACTATGTATGTAGATAGTTTAACGAATCCTTAAAGGATGGGAATCCCAAACGTCCTTTAAGTTATTTTATATTTCAGTTGACATTTCACTTGATTTGAATTTACTGGTATAAGAATGTTAATCCTGACTCGAGTGTTTTGTGTTTTGCTTTATTCTCGGGTCAGACTGAGTGTCACCGCACTTGAAATCACCGAATTTTTAAAATTCTTTGGAAATAATTTCCATCGAAAATACTTCCAAATAATATATTTTTTCAAAACCTTGAAAACAAAATTTTGAAAAGCACCAAAAATTAAATTCTCAAATCCTTAAGTTAAATTCATTTCATTTGCAAATCAGATATGTAAACCATGTTTTTTTTGAAAACATTCATCTCCTTATAACATATAACAATAGTTAATAATTTAGGAATTTTAACAAAACAATAAATGATAATCTGGTATTATCATTTCCTACAACCAATTTATTTACTATCCAATCTTGGAAAATTATACTTTTAAATATAATTATACACAAAATTATTTCATTTACCAATTTCGAAAACAATATTGTGTCAGTTTGCACGGTTCAAGTGTTTTGGAATTCCTATCGATGGCGTAGCTAGACGGATTGATCGAAACTCAAAATTCAAACTTAACAACTCAAACAACACGATATAAAACATTTTATATCAATTACAAATACGCTATCATAGGATGATTCTAGAATGGATTTTAGAACAAGGATAGAGATTCAAATTTAGAAGGACCCTAATCAAAGATAATTCTAACTAAGAAGATAGGCTCAAAAGGAAGATAATTAAATTAAAAAAGAGGAAAGATGGATAGACTTATATTAATCACGGCGACCTTAACCAGGTCAACCAAGACTCCATTTTCAAAAACAATGTGCCCAAGGAATTAGACTTCATCCCTCAAGAAATGGCATTTAGAAAATTTGGCTTTCAATTGATAACTCCTAAGATTTTCTAGCACATAGCCCAAATGAGATTCATGATCTTTCTTTGACTTAGAAAAGACGAGAATATCATCAACGAAAACCAGGACAAACTTGTTGAGAACATCGCGGAAAAGGCGATTCATGAGATCGACAAAGAAAGAAGGAGCATTGGTTAATTCAAAGGGCATGCCTAACCATTCATAAAAATGCTCGAAAATCTATCTTGGGAATGCTCTCCTCAGCTACCCCAAGCTAGTGAAAACCGATAGCAAGATCAAGCTCCAGGAATAAGATCGATGCGGAATTCAATTTCTCGCTTGGGAGGAAGAGAAGTGTTCACCAAAGACATCCGGAAATAGATGGACAACAGGGGTGGAGTCAAGACACTAGGCTGAGAATCAAGCGAAATGATAAAACTGCCTCCATAAACATGAGGCGTTCGACATACAATCACAAGAGAATTACCTTGGTCCTCTATTAGAGAAACAGTTTGGGCTTTACAAAAAATAACAGCATCATAACGTTTTAATCAATCACCCCCAAGTAAGATATCAAATGCACCAAAACCGAGGACATAGAAATCTCCGATGGATCGATGCCTGTTGTAAAGGAGTTCGCCCCTCTACAAATCATACTAAGATTTGTGGGAACGCCAATGGGATTAGTTACACATGAGGATGAAGTTGCCAATTGAGGTTGCAAGATGTGCTCAAATTCATAACAGAGATCAGCATAAATAAAGCTATGGGATGCTCTAGTATCAAAAGAACACGAACAGGAAAACACAAGAATGGATTTCAAAAAAAAGGGAAAGTTTCAAAATTCAAAAGAAATCCTAATCTAGGAGGATCCCAACGAAGAATTTCAAGGTCGAACGAAGATGATTCTGTAATTAAATTTACTCATTCTAGGGTATTACTACCCTATCGCAAATGAGTTTTTACTCCATATGCAAATTTTTCCTAAACCAGAGCTCCGATACCACTTGTAGCGACTACAATTTTGAACCATTCAAATCGATAATAATCCACACATGTCAGAGTTACTACAGAACATCAGAGTCTGAAACAAATACAACAGAAAATCCCAAGTACGTAGAAGTCACTAATACAAAAGCAACTGCCAAGTCTGAACATAAATAACTGGAAATAGCTGAAATAACTGAAAAGTTGAGTAAATAAAGATAGATCTCCGGGCGAAGCTCCAAATTCCAAACGTGAGTCTCAAATGTTGTGACACTCAGGCTAACCTGAGCATAAAGCAAAACACAAAACACTCGAGTCAGGATTAACATTCTTATGCAAGTAAATCAACTCAAGTGAAATGTCCAATTGAAATACAGTATAACTTAAAAGATGTTGGGATCCCATCTTTTAAGGATCCGTGAAATTATATACATACATAATACAATGTGCTTTATAGATAATGTCTCCAGTAAACTAAAATATTAAAATAGCGTTAAGACATTACCCATATCCCCCTCAATACATTTTTATATAAATGTCGTAGTCTATACAGTACCGTAATTCCTCCGTAAACAGGAGGCTATCAGAGGGCACTCCATAGTGTACGACACAAACCAAACTCGTAGTGGGCGCGATAAGGCATATGACAAGGCACATGAGGCAATGCCCAGGGTAGGATACTACCGTTTTGCAAATCCGGACTGGTGGTAACGGATAGCAGCTACTACCACCAATCTCGGAACACACTCCTATAATCAAATTGAGAGTAGCCACCAAATCAATAGCAAAATAACGGATATGGTATCGAAGAAGCATGTCTGGTCGGAGAAGCGACACGCTAGCAAAATAACGGATATGGTATCGAAGAAGCATGTCTGGTCGGAGAAGCGACCTCACTTAGCCAAGCGTGGCTCCTGTTTTAGTCATATCAAGTTAACCCAAGGGGGTTAGGGCTGTGTTCATACCTCATACAGAATCGTTCGCCAAACTATCCTACTTCGTTCTGGAATCTCCACCGTGTGCACAGTTGTTAAAGTGGTATTTGTTATTGGCACAGAGTATGACAATATCCAATCCTGATCTCTTTAACAACCAAACGCTTATTTCACACCGTGTTCATTCTATAAAATCAATTTACATTTTCAAGATCGATTCATAACTGATATCAAAATATCATATTCACTTCAAAATCATATCACTTTTGAAATCATATTCACTTTTGATATCATTATTCACTTTAAATCATATTCATTTCCAAATCATAACCACAAATAGGTTAAACCATTATATCAAAGTATTCGCATTTAAATCCATTAGATCTAAATCATAACAGTTCCAACTTAAATAGTTTGAATATAAACGGTAGTTTATATATTGGAATAGTTATACATTAAGAATAGTTTATATTTAAAATAGTTTATAGATTAAAATAGTTTATATATTAGAAAAAGTTTATATCTTAAAATATATACATTAAAAAAATTATAAATTTAAAGTAACATATATTAAAATAGTTTGTATGTTAAAAGAGTTTATATCGAAAAAAGTTTCAAATTGAAATTGTTTCTTTCAATTTCACAAATCAATTCAAATCAACTTTATTTTCAAAATTCAATTTAAATCAATCTCAGTTCAACGATTTCAATTAAAAAGGTTAAAGGCTCAATTCAAATTCTTATTAAAACCATTATATTTTATATCGATTTCGAATCCAGGTTTGAACTACAAATTTAAATAACTTCCAATTCAATAAGTTTCAAAGTTTAAATATTCAAACATTTACAATAACACAATTTGATAAATTTTATTTATATTTCAAAATTCAACTTTAAATTTATTTTAAATTTGAAAATATTCACTTAATCATTTTTAATAAGATTTAAATAAAATCTCAAATTACAAATTTAAATCAATATGAAATATTCAATTTCAATTTTATTTCAATTTGAAAATATTCATTTAATCACCTTTAATCAAAAATCCAGTTATCAAGTTATAAAATCATATCTTTAAAATCTCGAAATTAACAAGTTCAAATCAATTCTTATTTAAATTCAATTCTTAAAAAAATTAATTTTCAAATCAATTTCAATTATCTTTCCACCTCTATTTTTTAAAGTTATTACAAAATAAACAATTTATATATATGTTAGTTAAATTAAATTTTATTATATTAAATTTTATTAAATTAAATCTTATTATACATTTTTATATTAAATCTTATTTTATATATTTAAAAATAATAAAATTATAAGTAAAATCTTAAAATTTACATTTTCAGACAACTTATAAATTTAAAATTTTCAAAACAAATAATTTTAAAAATCTAAATTTTACACATATATTAAAATAAAAATCCTTATACTGTATTATTAAAAATCAATATTTAAAACACGTATATTTTTCTTTTTCAAAAATTTATAAATCGTTTAAAAATAAACCAACGATGTCTATATATAATTTTCTATCCTATGGCTAAGTGATGCGGATATATATCATTTCAATCCACAATAATTTAGATTTACACCAATATATCATTTCAACCCTCAATCCCAAAATTCAAAAATCAAAAAAATTGCTTGGGTTTATCGTTTCAACCCATAACGATTTTCCTAATTTATAATATCATTCATGTATGTATCATTTCAATCCATAGGGATTTCCTAAACTAACGGGGGACTTGAGGTGTGAGAACAATAGAATAATAGCATAAATGACATTGCATATCAATGGTAATTATGATCATAATTAACAATTTAAATATAATATATATACACGTATTATGGTTATCATATGTCAATTAACATAAACAAATTAAATAATAATATATTATATTCAATAATTAAATTTCTAACCAATTAAATTTAACGACATATTTCAATTGTCATTTCATGCAAACTAAATTTACTAAACAAATGAATGTTAATCATGAGTGATCGCTCGCCTTTCAAGGTTAGAGAAAATAGACAACACAACAAGGTACGATTTTGAATCACGAACTCGAAAATCGACCAATCCAAACAACAATTTCGAAAGAAAAGCAAGGTGAAAACGAATTCGACAAACAAAGCAAAGCCGATAGCTTGGAATCGATGAAAAACAAATCAGAATTAACTTGATATAAACGGAAACAAAAATATATATGAAATATATATGTACCTTTTTTTACAAGAAAAGGAAGACTGCTTGGTGTTTGACTAGGGAAATAAGGCGCGGAAAGATGGAGGAGCATGCTATGGCTATACGATGAAGGACTGGAACAAGACAGTGGGTTCGGTGTTGGATTAGATGTGGTGGAGGGATGCTTTGGAAAGGGGTTTTGACAAAGGGAAAGGCTGGTTTTTTTGGATCGTAGCAGGCTATATTCGGCGAGGTTGCTTGGCAGTGAAGGGAAGAGGGTGGTCTCAGGCTTTGGCTAATGGTGTTAAGGTAGGGAAGACTAGGGCTAGTAACTGCTCGGATGGGCTATCTCGGTGAGAAGGACAAGGCGACGAGGTCAGTTTTGGTGGAGCTGCTGTGTGCTACGGAGAGGAGAGGCAATGCAAGGTAGGCCGGAGGTTGTGTTGTGGTCGAGTATGATCGGGGGAAAGAGGGTTGGCTGCATGTATGTGGAAGGTTGGAGCGGGTTGCATGGTGGAGATGGAAGGGTATGCTAGCGTTGGACGTGGGGAGGTGCTGTGCTTGGGTCGGTCGATGGGTTTGGTAGCGGATCTGAAGGGTGAGCTATAGTGGGGTTCAAGGCGATGGGAGGTGGAGTTCGGCACAAGGATGTGAATGTGGGAATGAATGAGTTATGTAGCATGGCAGTTAAGAATGGGTGGCTCCTATGTTAGAGGATGGAGATTGGGGCAGTTGGGTGATGGTTCGGCAGGTGGAAGCAACACCTCAGGTGGAACTCTGGATAGAAGTTGGTAAGGGCAGGAATAGGGTTGAGTTGCGTGGGTGACTTGGGAAAGTGATGGCGGGTTTTGTTGCGTGTTGTAGTCAACTGGTTAGGGAAGGTGGGCCGAGAAAGGCGGAGGGACGTGAACGGTGAGGCTAGCGTTAGCTGGCAAGTGTACGATCCGGGATTGGAGTGTGGCAATCAGCAATGAAGGGGACGAGCTGGTTTCACAGACGAGGGAAGAAGACGAGCAAGTGGGTTCAATGCAAAAGAGGTCAAGCAGTATTCTCAGGCAAAATATGAATACAACTTGAATTATATATATATAAATGGACCAGAACGAAAGAGAAATGAGGGGAGGGAAATAGAAATGGAACGGCACCAGCAAATATATCGAAACAATTGGGAATAATGAAAGTCAATAGCTGAATTTTTGGAAATATTAATAACTATTGGCCATTTGTTTCTGCCAGGGACAAATGAAAGGACATAGAACCCAAAAGGCATAAAATGGGAACCGATACGGCTAATCATCTCGCTGATTTCGTCGTGCACCGGATGTCGAAATACACAAATGAATATACTACGAAGATCAACGCAATGAGACATAGAACATAGATATGAGCGACACGACCCTCTTATCAAAAATAGATTTTCGCTATCAAATTTGCTGCTAAAATGTCGAAAATAAGGTAAACGGAGCTAGAGCAGTCTAAATTTGGCAAAATGAAATATGACGTCCTATTCAGAAAAGGGTCTACATTTTTCTTATATAAAAATATTCGAAATTCAAAAATATTTTATTTCATCAATTCAGCTGTTTTTAAATTGAAATTGAAATTTCACAACCAAACAAACTTACATATTTTCAAATGAAAACCTACCACTTGCTATGCTTAAATAGACGCATACTAATATCAAATATTCATTACAAAAATTCAATTGTTTAATTCCATGAAATTTTTAAGTTAATTACGTTATTTAAATCGTTAAATTTCCAGGTCGTTACAAATGTGAATGAAATAAATGTAAATAATAGAAATAAATCAATTAAATATTAATTGATTGAATACAATGAATGTTAATTGATTGAATGAAAATGGATTGAAACCAAATTAGCTGAATATAATCCAATTAAAAAGAAAAGGAATTGAATATAAAATCCATTTAATGATTAACGAGATGAACAATAATAAGTAAATGTTAATCAATTAAGAAGTAAATAAGGTGAATGCAAATAAATTGGATATGAATGTCAATTGAAAGTGAGTTAGTTAGAATGATAATAATAAATGGATGTTAATAAGTAATGAGATGTATAATGTTAACACTTGTAAATGATTATGTGGTTTTGAATTAATTGTTATACCTGGTACTATGTATTTCGAATCTATCTTTCCTTTCTGTTGCTTCTATTCTCTTATCTCGTTCCCTTTTGGAGGACGAAAAGTTTTGAGTGGGAGAGAGTGTAATGACCCAAAAATTTTAACAATTTAAATAATGTAATTAACTAAAAATTTTATGAAATAAACAGTGACAATTTTTGCAATGAAAATTTGATACTTGGAATATATCTATTTTAACATAGCAAGTGGCAGATTTTCACCGAAAAATATGTAAGTTTGTTCTGTTGTGAATTTTTAATTTAAAATCTCCAAATCTAAATATTTTTACATCCGAAAAATGTCTAATGTCTAAGTGAGACATCATAATTCATTTTGCTGAATTTGGACAGCTCTTGCCCCGTTTATCTTATTTTCGATGATTTAGCAGCACTTTCGGCAGAAAAATGGAGTTTTGATAGGTAGGCCGTGTCTCTGATATCTATGTACCATCTTGTTCTTCTCATCGTGCAGATCTCCATAGTATATTCATTTGTGCATTTCGGCCTCCGGTACGCGGCGAAATCTGCAAAACGATTAGCTATATCGGTATCCATTTTGAGTCTCTAGAGTGTCCTATGTCCATTCATTTATCCAATGGGATAAAACCAATGACCACTAGTTATTAATATTCTATGAATTTAACGTACCTAGCTTTACAATTCCCACGGTTCAATATATTTCTCTGGATCGTTTATTCACTCTGATTCTCTTCCCCTCTCCTCTTTTGTTCTGTTCTTTCATTTAATAAAAAATAATAATATAAGTTTATATATATCTATAGCCTGTTCATTCTGTTTCCACTTGAGAAACTTGCTCATCCATCCTTCGGCATAGCCGAGCCGCCATCACCTTCCTTTGCCCACGCAGCCTCCACCTTTGCTCCGACTGTTGCTCCGTCTTTCCCCTCTCTCATTCTTCCACCTCGCCAACACAGCACCCTTCCAAACTCCATGCAACCCACAACCCTCCGCCTCTCCAGAATGCCATCTCCAGCTCCCTATCTTGATCTCTTCCCCTCACACCTGATAGCCACCCATACCCACTCTACCAGCTACTTGGACCACTTGCACCCGCGCCGCCTTCCCAAAGCCATTTCCTCCGCTCCTTCGCCTCCATGCAGCAAGTATCTCCAACCACCATCACCGATTGACCCAACCCCTCCTCCTTGCTCTCCAGCCTCGCCGAACCCGCTTGTGCCATTCCCAGCACCCACCTCCCCACCTGCAAAGCCAAACGCCCAGCCACCCATCCCCCTCCTCCCGACCTTGCTTGCTCCAGCCACACCTCCCTCCAACCATCGAACTGACTCGCTTCTCCCCTCCTCCGCTCCCCACAGCTGTTCCGACCCACTTACCCACTGCCGCACGACCTAGACCCGAACTTAGCATCGGTCCGCCCACCACCATCGCAATTCAGCCCATCTTCCCCTGGGGCACAGCCGTTCGAACACTACTCCCATTCCGTTTCCCAAGAATGCAGCACCCAGTCTTCCTGGTTTAGTCGCGGCCTTTTTATTCGTATCGTCGGTGTCTAGAAAATTACAATAGTTAATTGCTTTGCTTAACCGCTATCTGGATTCATATCGTAGCAGTTCTTTGGCTTGTGGTTATCTCGTTGTGGGTGTACATGTCCGTGCACACTAGTCGTGTTCATATTCGCGGATCATCATATCTTGCTATCGTGTTTCTCTAGCCTCAAAAGGTGAGTGATCACTCACGGTTGATACTCGTATGCTTAGTAAAATTATTTCTCATGAAATAATGATTGAAATGTGTTGTTAAATGTAATTGGTTAGTATTTAAGTTGTTAAGAATTATATGTTATATTTAAATTTGTTAACCTATGTTAATTGATGTATGACACCATAACACGTCGTATATATATTATATTTAAATTGTTAGTTATGATCCATGCTTGAAATCTATATGTTATGTTATTTTATATTATTATTCTATTGTTCTCACACTACATGTTCCCTGTTAGTTAGAAAAATCACTATGCGTTGAAATGGTACATACCCGAACAATCTTATAGATTAGGGAAAATCATTGTGTGTTGAAATGATAAGCCCAAGCGATTTTACTGATTTTGAAATTTTGAGATTGTGGGTCGAAATGATATATATCCGTAAAATTAAAATTATTACGGGTTGAAATGATATATACCCGTAAAATTTAAATTATTATGGGTTGAAATGATATATATCCATATCACTTGACCATAGGGTAGAAAATTATATACGGACACTGGATTGGTAAAATCAAATGATTTTAAATCCTTTAATTTTGAATCCATTTAAATGATATTATGAAATACAATTTGACTTATTTGAACTAAATTATTTTCAAAATCCAAGTTTTTAAAATGTGGAAATTGGATTTGGTATACATGAAATGTTTAAAGAATTAGATTTGAAATCTTAAAGTTGAATTTTGAAATATAAATGAAATTTATCAAATTGAGTTATTGTAAATGTTTGAATATTTAAACTTTGAAACCTACTGAATTTAAAGCGGTTTAAATCTGTATTTCAAACCTAGATTTGAAATTGATATAGATTGAAATGGTTTTAATGAGAATTTAAATTGAACCTTTAACTTTTTTTTATTGAAATTGTTGAACTGGGATTGATTTAAGTTAAATTTTGGAACTAAAATTGATTTGTGAAATTGGAATAAACAATTCTAATTTGAAACTATTATCGATATAAACTCTTTTAACATATAAACTACTTTTCTCATAAAAAACCATTTTAATATATTAATAAATTTTAATATATTAGCTATTTTAATGTGTATCCTATTTTAATATATAAACTTTAATATATATTAATTTAAATTCATATACAATTTTAAATATATATATTTTAATATACAAACTATTTTTAATATATAAACTATTTTTAATATATAAACTATTTTTAATATATAAACTATTTTGATCTATAATCTATTTTCTTAAATATATAAACTATTTTAATATATATTAATTTAAATTTATAAACAATTATATATATATATATATTAATATATAAACTTTTCTAGCATATAAACTATTTTAATCTATATCCTATTTTTTTAAATATATAAACTATTTTATTACATATTATTTTAAATTTATTAGCAATTTTAAATATATATATATATATATTAATATATAAACTATTTATAATATATAAACTATTTTAGTCTATAACCTATTTTTTATATAAACTATTTTTAATGTATAACTATTGAAGTATATAAACTACTTTCAATATTCAAACTGTTTAAATTGGAGCTGTTTTGATTTAGATTTAATGGATTTAAATGCGCATACTTTGATATGATGGTTTAACCTATTTTGTGGTTATGATTTTGGAAATGAATATGATTTAAAGCGAATAATGATGTCGAAAGTGAGTTTGATTTCGAAAGTGATATGATTTTAAAATTAATGATATTTTGATGTTAATTATGAATCTATAACGATCCTGACTCGACCTTCGAAAATCTGCACCCGTACCTTACTTGTACTCGAATGTCGTAGATTCAAACGTCGAATCTGGCTCGCCGGAGCTTATAACACATTAAGTATAACAAAACAGCGGAAGAAAAGACAAATATCATATACAACTCCAATGATACAATATCCAAATATGATACAACACTGATACACAACTGCCCAACAAATATCAGAGATATGATACTACAATCCACAATGGAAGGTAATAACACCAGCAGCAGAATAAACACTCCAATTTGAACTCCAAATGAGGAACTCCAATATCAGTAACTCCGACCCCATAGCTCCAATGCTCCAAACCAAATAGCTCAATCCATGAGCGAGAATCAGCATCACGTTATGCTAAGCAAGGGCAATTGTGAACTCCAAAAACCAAACTAGCTCCAAATAATCTATTAAACCTGACTATCTAAAAAACCGAACTCTAGACTGCTCGTGCGGAAAATTGTGGACACCCAGAGTTTAGGAAAGGAACAATAAACTCCGGGTCAGTCATGGGATTGGTATGAGCAAACAAAAATAGTTTTGTCTTTAAAACAAACAACAAAAGAATTTTAAAATTGAAATCCGCAATGCTTTTTAGAAAATGAAACTACCATAAGGCCTCCCGGCACACACACCATGCAATCGCACACTTGGTAGAGATTTCTCCTTATGATAGTCAAAAATGCTTGATACGTGAAAACCATTTGACATTATTAGTGCATAGTGGAAAACATTTGCAAGTATAATATTAATCTTAGCCAGCATACGTACCATTATAGTATGCCTACTATAGCTACCATGTTAAATGGCAGGTTCTACAACTAAAACCGTACAAGGCGCTTATTGGATGATTGGATTTCCAACAAATGGTCAGGCTAAAGAACTTCCTATTGCCACATGGGAACACCTCTGGAGGGACGTCCCGAGAACCCACCCGGCTCTCTGCCAACACAAGGTCGGCTTCCTCCCTGCCCGGGAGTAACACCTAAAGATATGCCATCCCCGTTCGTTTGGGACCTTTATCCTAGGTACCTCTACACCAACAACATCACACAATAATAAACATACAGTGTCCACATGAGTAAGTATCTGGTCTCCATACTATGATACCACCCTTTTCCAGAGGAATGGACATACCCTAGGGGTGCGACTCCTGCAACCTTGCCGCATCTTTCCTGTTTCGACCATTACCAGGTTGTGAGGTCCTGATGCAGTCTTGTCCACAAAGCTATGCTTTTCACAAAGCCATGCTTTGATCAACAAATGATCAGCAGCACTTCGTATGCTGCATTACCAAATTGGGAATGTATCACTAGTAACCATCAACTACATAACCTCTGAGCTCGTACGTCTCAGAGAAGGGTGTTAAGCTAAGAGAATAAATCTCCGCCACCAAACAGAAATATATTTGATAGAAACCGGTTTTACATCTCAAAGTGTAATGTCAGACACACATCCATACACGTCTGTTCTGGGTTCGAACAGAACCGAAGGCACTTCTGAAGAAGCCCTTGCAGTCCGGGTGTTCACAATCCCGATCGGACTCCCCATCACATATAAAGAACTCTATACCGTAGCTACTCAGTGCAAAGTCATTCGATAGGTTGTCCTATCATTCTCGCAAACACCCGGTCTTCACCACCAGTCTTCAAATGCTATCCATAACGTCGTATCACTATTTGGAATGGGTTATATGACCCAAAGTCCGCTCCCGGCTAAACCGAATAGTGAGCAAAATATTTAAAAATCATATGGATAATGGGATTACAGTTAAGTCACAACTTAAAGTCCAAAATCTTTCTTTCAAATGGTTTAAAAAAATTACCATTTCAAATATTTAAACAAAAAGATTCATTTCACAAAGTTCACCCAGTTTCACAAAGATCCATTCACAGATTTCAAAACAATTTCCATTTCAATTAGGATTAACTCATCCAATCTTTAAATCAAAAATTTAACTTATAGCTTTCAAACCCGTTTCCAAAGATTTATTCATAACTTGGAAAACCATTTTTATTTCAAACTTGAACTAACACAAATTGGAAATTCATTTCTTATATGAAAGCTTTTATTATTTGAAAACAAATAGTTTTCATTTCTGAAAAATCCAATTTCATTTATACAAGTTAAAATCTTTGGGTTAAATTCAAATTCCCAAAACAACACTTTAAAAATGGTTTAAAACCCATATAAACTTGTATAACCTTTTTAAATCATAAATAGAAATCAATTTCAAATTTTTGAATTCAAATTTGAATCAAATTTCAAAACTAAATCAAGTTATTCAAAAATAACTTTTATCATTGAAATTACTTTTCAAAAGCTTTTCACTTTAAACCCAATCCATTTCCAAAACCATTTGATTCAAGATTCAATTTTAAAACCATTTCAAAAATCTGTGACTTAACCAATTTCCTCGTGCAATCCATATTTGTGTGTGTATAGTGTAGTCCAGGGGTTTTACACAATAAAAGTGCAACATCATCAGTTAGCATAGATTCAAATACAGCAATATATTTGATAAGCGGTATAAACTAAAACGCTTATCTTTATTCACAGATCATAGATAAATAGCATAGGTACATCACAGATAAATAAATTGCATTCATCACAGATAACAAGTTACATTTCACAGCTTAATCATATCACAGAACATCATATATCAAGGATATCACACAATTCAAAGCATCCAATTCAATCCAAACATTCATAAGTAAGATCAGTTAATTGTTTGATTAATTCAAATCGGATTAATTACTTATGAATTACTAAACTTGGTTAATTAACATTAATAAATTACAAATCATTTTTATTAATTATTCTTTAATCATTTATTAATTAACCATTAATAATAAATTAATTAACCTTTAATTATTTAATTCACCATTTAATTAATTATCTTTAACTAATTAATTAACCCTTAATTAATTAATTACCATTAAACTAATTATCCTCAATTAGTTACGATAAGTGACTATCCCTAACCTTAAATCAATGTTAATCACTTGATTATCCACCTTTAATCACTAATTAATTACTTTTAATTAAGTAATTATCTTTAAGAAATTAATTACCTTTAATTAATTATAATAAGTGGTTATTCTTAATCACTTAATCATCTTTAACCATTAATTAATTACCTACAATTAAGTGATTGTTTTTAAGTAATTAATCACCTTTAATTACTTCTCATAAATAAATCAACATTTAATAAATTAACAACATTAACAAATTAACTATAAATTATATTAATTAATTAATCTCATTAATTAATTATCCTTAAAAGTAATAACTCAAAGTATTAACCTTACTTTAATTACACCAAGTAGTTATTCTTACTTAATCACTCTATTACATCCTTTAAAACTTGTTTGAAAGCTTGTTAACATTTATATTTTTGAAAATTTATTAAATAATTGTTTTTAAACTTTAAGTATCTTAAAGATAATATATATACATATTTAAGAATTTATTAAAACTTGCATATTAAACCTTGTTCATCTTCAAATGCTTATTAAACCTGATTTAACTTTTACTCTGTATTAAAAACTCATTAATACTTTGAAATTTACTTATACTTTTTATCTAAAAATCTGGTTACTTAAACACAGCCCAAAAACTCGAGCCAAATGATCACAAGCTCGAACACTTTCCCGAGCCAACCTCGTGACGCTCATGTTCCACCTTTCTTCGAGTAATTCATGAAACCCACCCGAGATCAACCCGAGTATCCTACTGCTTCTTCTTCCTTCAACAACCACTGATACACAGTCGAATGCTCGTGCACGATGCACACAATTCTGGCCATATTCGATCGGTCTTGCCACCACCTACACGTCGACGATGACCACCTCAACCTAACCGATCACCCAGCTCCGCCTATCTCAACCAGAATCAAAATCGAGCGATGTAATCGAAACTGGAACCGAACCGTATGACCAAATTTGCCTCGCACGATCACCTCAGGGCACCAACAATCATGCCAGTCCGTCCAAACATTCGCCAAAGCCTCTAGCATCCTTTCCCCCTGTACCAGCCTCGTTCGATTCGCCATCGATGGCGGAAATGCTTCAAAAAAAACTCGATAACCCAATAAGCCTTAAACCCTAAAGTGACGAAACCCCGCCACCGCAGTAGTTTAAAAATTTATTTGATAATTTTTCTAGGTTCATCTGTCTCCAAACTATCTTTGATACTAAGCACCACTTCAGAATCACCGGCGACCATTAGAGATTGGCGAAAATGTCAATCTTGCTCATCTCATATTTTCTCACAATTTAATAAATTAAAAATCTTGAAATGATATTCAAAAATCATTATCATTTGATTTTTCCACTTTGTATTGATCATTACTGTAATATTCAAATTTCCAAAATATTTATCCCATAACTATACTTGTGATTATTTTTAAAATTGATATTATAACATTATAATCACTTTTCATTTTGAAATTAATACTTAGTATTGATTGGTTTAAGAGATATAGAATTTTTTTTATTAAACGGGTTTAAAAACCTGTAACATAAGAACAGAGAGATATTTAGCCTTTGCACACAACATATTCAGGCATGCAAACATAGTTTCACATTCATACAAACCACATCCAAATTATCTTCATCACAGACTTAAGATAATGTGGAAGATCAAGTTTAAAAGAAGAAGTTTGCTCACCTGAGTTTAGTTTTGGAAGCAGATGAACAGAGAACTGGAATTTGAAAAGCAAGTTTTTGTCTGAATTTTGATTTAGCCTAAACTTGATTTTAGTTGAAGTTGTTTGCTTGATCTTCTTTACATTGCTTCAAGTTTGTAACTTCCAGTTTTGATATTGGTTTGATTTCCAGATTCAAGCTATCTGTTTTTTTTCTTTTCTTCCTTTTGATCTCTGAATTATTTTAAATTGCCTGTAGCTGTTGCTTGCTTGAGTTAATTTCCAGGCTTGAAGAAATTTGATTGATCTGAACTTCAAGCTTGATTATTTTGAGGTGATTTACAGCTTTAAGTTTGAAAGAAGCCTTGGTTTTTTATTTTGCTTTAGAATCTGCATGCTTCAGATTTTTTAATTTTTGTTTTTCAGACTTCAAGTTGAAATCTGCTTTGAGTTGAGACTGTGATGATTTTGTTTTCTGTTCTGAATTTGTAATTGTTTTCTTTGGTTTGTATTTATCTTTCTTAGGTTTGAGAAATTTTAAAACTGAAGGAAAAAAAAATCTGAACTAAAATGGGAAGCTTGGTTGATTTTCTTTTCCTATGCATGTTTTCAAAATTTTGATTGAAAGAAAACAATCTCCTTCCCACTTGTTTATCTTTGCATATTACCTATTTAACATTTGTCACTCATATGAGTAAATTTAATTAAACTTGTTAAGATATAACATTTTATGTTTAAATCCTTTACGTAATTAAATTTATAAATTTAGTTTAAACCCTTATGATAATAAATTTACACCTTTCAAAAGTTATCATATTTTCTTATGTTTATATACATATGCTTTCATGAATATATTTCACATACATACAAATAAAGTTTTTATAAAATTCACAAATACCAAAACTATATGTTTATGTTTTAAACATACAAACTATTTTAAGAGAAAATATAATTTATATCTTGAATTAAATCTCACTTTTCATGTTTTCAAACCAATCTTACCTTGATATTTATACATTTGATATATTTACAATTTTATATGAAAATGAGTTTGAAATCTAATTATACTAAATAAATAAACACACATATAGATATGTATATAAGTCTTTAAAATAAAATTTAAATTTCAAATATATTTTGAAATTTTACTTTATTGTACTCCAATATAACTTTCAAAATATATATATTACATATGTTTAATATATATTTAGAAAACAAATTTCTATAAATTTTGAAATAGAGTTTTCAAATCAAATTTATTATTTAAATATTTATTTAAATTTGGAAAATACCAAATTAATTCACAATTCAATTTCAAAAATTAAATTAATTATCAATTTAAATTTAATTTAAAAATCGGGATCGTTACAGAATCGGTTTTGGAAATGTAAAAGAACCAACCGATGTGAAATAAGCGTTTGGTTGTTAAAGAGACCAGGATCAGATATTGTCATACTCTCTACCAATACCGAAAACCACTTTAACAACTATGTACGTGGTGGAGAATCCAGAATGAAGTAGGATGGTTTGGCAAACGCTACCGTATGAGGTATGAACGTAGCCCTGACCCCCTTAGGTCAGCTTGATATAACTAAAACATGAGCTATACCTGGGCCAAGTGAGGTCGCACCTCCAATCAAGCATGCTTCTTTGAAACCATATCTATTACTTTGTGATTTGATTGGTGCATATCTTTGATTATGGGGGTGTGTCTCAAGGTGGGCGGTAATAATTTCTATGCTTACCACGGCTCGGTTCTACAAAACGGTAGTATCCTACCCTGGACATTGCCTTGCGTGCCTTGTCATATGCCTTATCAAACCATTACGAGTTTGATTTGTGTCGTACACTATGGAGTGCCATCTAATAGCCCTCCAGTTTACAGAAGAATTACGGTACTGTATAGACTACGACATTTATATAAAAATGTGTAAATGGGGATATGGGTAACACCTTAATGCTATTTTAGTATTTTACTTTACTATAGACCTTATCTATGTAGTGTATTATACTAGGTATGTAGATAGTTCCATGGATCCTTTGAAGGATGGAGTCCCAAACATCCTTTAAGTTATACTGCATCTCACTTGGACATTTCACTCGAGTTGATTTACTTGCATAAGAATGTTAATCCAGACTTGGGTGTTTTGTATATTGCTTTATGCTCGGGTCAGCCTAAGTGTCACAGCATTTGAGACTCACCTTTGGAGCTTGGAGCTTTGCTTGGAGATCTATCTTTTATCTATTCAACTTTCTAGTTATTTATGTTCAGACTTGTCATTTGCTTATGTATTAGATACTTCTATGTATTTAGGATTTCTGTTATATTTTGCTTTAAACTCTAATGTTTCTGTAGTAGCTTCATGAACTACTATTTATCTATTCCGCTGCGTATTGTTGTGTTATGCTGTGTCTGTGATTCTGTGATTGATTTATTTTACTGCATATGTCAAGTTTTGCGAAATATAAATAACAATCTATTTTTTTGAGTAATTCAAGTCTAACATGTATGGATTATTGTCGATTTGAATGGTTCAAAATAGTAGGTCGTTATGATCAACAAACAAT
Source organism: Allium cepa (assembly GCA_030765085.1). NCBI lineage: Eukaryota > Viridiplantae > Streptophyta > Magnoliopsida > Asparagales > Amaryllidaceae > Allium > Allium cepa. The sequence continues at coordinate 614,568,072 of CM060934.1, forward strand.
AGCCAATGCCCCTAACCGGGTGAGCATGGCTAATCAAACAATAAATGATAATAACTGAATATCATCATTCCCTAACAAACAACGCATCAATAATAAGTATACTTAGTTTAGGAAAATTATTTCTTTATATACAAAATATAAAAACTTGGTAAAATTATTTCATTTACCAATTCTAAAAAACAATGCCATGTCAGTTTGCCTTATTCAAGTGTTAAGAAACTCCTATGGATACCGTAGCGTCCCATGTCTCGACCAGAATTCATAAACCTCTCAACCAATAAATTAACACAATATAAGACATTTTATAGCACTAACAAATATAGCTCGTATATATAATACACTCAAACTCATCCTAGGGTCTCACTTACCCTATCTCAAATGATTAATCCCCACCAAAGTCTAATTATTCACTCAACCTAAGCTCTGATACCACATGCAATGACCCGCCTTTTCGACCTTCAGAAGTCGAACACTAATACATCACGATATTCATGTGCCGAACATCCAAATGCCGGAAAGACAGATTGTTGGGGAAAAAGTAAGAAAAGAACAGAACAAAATCTCACACCATGACGAGTAATATACAATATACAACATATCTTTACATAAAGAAAAACTACCATACACATACATTAATCAGTGTATGCTAAACAAATCACCAACCTGGACAGTTGTAATAACCTATCCTTATAAATTTCTAATAAACACAACAAACAATGCAAGGTAAAAGAAAAAATACATAGATAAGTCCTGGGCATCCAGCTTTTATCCTAAGCTCCGAAATAATTCTATCAATATGCTTGGTCTGATCCGAGCATTATAAGAAAAATAATGCCCGGTTCAGTCTGGTAAACCAGCATGAGAAAATACACCTCAAATGGATTTTAATGTTATAAAACCTTTAAAAGAAAGGTATCTCGTAAGTCCATGCCATACATAAACAAAGATGGTTTTTACCATATGATAACCCAAACATTTCTATATAAAATCTAGTGATATTATAATAATGTCTAGGGTTTAAAAAAGGTTCAATCATAGCCGAAATTGTTAAATTGATTAAATTCCAGTATAATAGGTACACAACTACGTCCGAAGGTACTTTTGGAGAATGGATTTCCATATAATGACAAGGCACTAGATACAGCTTGCCACGGTACATCTCTAAAAAATGTAACGATGGCCTTGCATGGACCCCCTATGAACCAGGACCGGCCCTACCCCTTATCGGATAGTTTCGAGTATTTCATCGCCTTGGTTGCTTTGCAACCATTTCTGAGAGCTATCATGCACAACCAAATCCATAAATGTATATATCTAGAAAGGGTGATGACAATACCCTAATGGGTGCGGGCCACTTAGCCCTGAAGCATATCACATGTTTTAGTCTTTCTTGGTTGATGAGGCTTGAGGCTACGTTTATCTTTTAGATAGTAATCCCACTTGGAATGCTAACACTGCCCTCCAGAAAACAATGCAATGCCAGCATTCATCTATGCAAGTTGTTCAGGACATGAACAAGTCGAAGCACTACTTTTACTACATCCATTTTGGAATCATCCTCAAGATTAGTAGTGTAATGATCCCGAATTTTAATTTATTTTAAATTGATAATTAAATTAATTTTTAATTTAAAATTGTGAAATTAAATGATAATCGATTGGAGTTTTCCAAATTCAAATGGTTTGTGTTATTTATTAATAAGAAAATGGTTTCTTTTGTTAATTATTTCAAATCAACAAGGAGTTATTTTTATAACAATAAGTATAATAGCTTTATATTTATATACATGGAGTATAAATTCAAACAACATAATTAAAATAGAAATTTATTTGCAATACAAAGCTAGCTAAAAGAACATAAAACTAAAGACAAAGTTGTAAATAAATATGCAAAGTACTTAGACAAAGGCAGGTAAAATATAATGTAGACTGTAAAGTAGATATGCAGGCAAGTAAAAAAAAAAAAAAAGAAAAAAAGAAAAAAAACAAATGTATGCATATGAAAAAATACAAATATAATAAGTGTAGCCACCATGTTAAAGCAAAAGAAAGAGATATACTCAAGTATATGACCAAGCAAAGGCAAGTAAAGGAGTAAATAAAGTATAAAACAAGTACTGGAGAAGAAAAAAATAATATCTTTGCAGCACCTACCTCTAGCAATTAATGCAACATGCAAGATATCTCAGCAATACTTGTTGTACAAACATAAGATATAATATGAAAACAGTATAAAAATCTTTAAGATTATAAAATAAAACTAATATGAAAAGTAAGTAAATAAACAAAACAAACCAGGTACACTTAAACAATAACAAAGCAAATATATTCAAGTATAATAAAGGCCAACATCCATTATATCATCTCAGCCGAGTAAAAAAAAAAATGTAGGCAAGCATGGAATAAGTACACATGCATTTAATGTTTACACCTCTAGCCCATAACTAAAGTCAGTTCCTTGCTATTTATCAAACAACAGTATATCACCACCCTATACAAGATTTGTATACCCTGTATACTTTAACTTCATATACACATCAAATTATCATTACAGTTTCATTCTTCAAAACTGAGAAAAGAAAAAAAAAGCAAAAGCAAGTGTCACTCAAAACTTAAACAAGATTCAAACAAACAACAACTTAAATCAATTCAAAACTGAAGACTTAAAAGCTTCAGCAAGCAAAGAACTCAAGCCTGTTCAACATTATCAACTCTGTTCTTTTCCTGGAAAAACAAGTGAGCAAATTTCTTAACCTTGATTTTTTTTCCTTCATGTTTGGATTTGTATTGGAAGCTATGAAGTGAATTTGCTTGAATGTTGTGCCTGTTTGTATATGTATATAGGAGTGTGATTAGGTTTGTAACTGATAACAGGTATATCTACCCCTGTTCTGTCTACAGGTTCTTAAAACAAGTTATATATATATATATATAAACCTGTTAAAAGAATTTCAAAGCACCACACCCAAATGATTTCGGGCTATGAACTCTGAATGAATGATGGTTGTTATCGGTAGTATCATTCTAAAAATTAGTTCCAAGTGTTTAAATTTAACATTCATTTAGAAAATGGAAAATACTCAAGGATGACCAAAATAAGTGGAAAATCAATCAGTGTAATACCAAGTTTCAAAATCATAACTTCACTTGAAATTATAAACGATGATTTTTGGTGAAAGTTTCATGATTTTTAGGTTTGAAATTCAAACGAAATCGCGAGTTGAACCAAATAGGTATTTTCGTCAGAATCTGATGATCGATGGCGAGTGGGTCGTCGCGATTAGGGGTAAAGCTTGCCGGTACATGGGTGGATACGATAAAAATACCAAATCATTTTATCTTGCATCGTAATGATTGGAAAATGGCATTTTAGGGTTTAAGAACTCAAATTGGTCGAGGTGTTCATTGTGTTCGTATAAGCCATAAGAGTGGATCGGGGTGAATTGAAGCTGTGGGAATTGATGTGTTGGAGTGTTGAGAAGCTTTGGACGAAGTCACGCCATTCCTGATGGTCTGGGTCATCGGCGTCGAGGAGTTCTTCGATGGTGGTGTTGTGGTTCCAGGGGTCTCGCGTGGTTCGATTTTGATTCTCTGGTGATCTCGTCAATCTGGGAGGTCGGGGAGGTTAGATGGGTTGCAGATGAGATGCCGGTGGTCGCAAAGTTGGTCGTCGACGTTTGGTTCTGATGTGCACGTGCACGTTGCACGGTGTAACGTTGAGGTGTTGGCTGTTAAAAATGAAGAAGGGGGAGGAGTCAGGTATTTGTTTGGGTTTGAGTACAGGGAAGTGATGAGTTGTCTCTTGGGAAATTTGTATTGAGGTTGCTGGGGAAAAAAAATGAGTTAGTTTGGGAAGTTTGGGTTGCGTGAAGTGTTTGTTTCGTTTTCTTTTTGAGAAGAAGCTGATAGTAATTTGATTTTAAAACAAATGCAAGTGAAACCTTAAAATGAATGATAGGTTTAAATAAGTTTAAAACTGTGTTTTAAATTAAAAAAAAAAATCAAGTTTAAAAGCAAGTTTTAAATTTTTTCCCAAATAAATTTCTTTAATACAAAATAAATGTCTTGATTCAACTTAAATTTTGTTAAATTAAATCTTTAAGCTATTTAGGAAAATAAAAGAGAATGTTTTAAATTCGAAGGCTAATGATATTTAAGTTTATAGATGATAATTGATAATTTAAATGCTTTAGTTCGTTTTGTTAAAGTAAATTATACATTTTTCAATTATATTTGATTTCTAAATATATTTTTTCTAATAAGTTTAAATGTGGTGATTAAGTTTTACATTAAGACAAAAGAAGTTATCTTTAATCAATTAGAGATGGAGGTAATTGAAGACAAATTAATTAATACAATTTATTTATAAGTTAATCACTTTATGAGATTGAAAAGATTAATTTATTAATATTATGTAAATTACTTGGTACAAGTAATTAGTGAATAATTAATAATTATCAATTAATTAAAAAAAATCATTAACTAGTGATCATGAATTGATTTATTTAATGTGATTTACTAAGGACTAATTAATTAATTAAGGGGTCAATTAATTTTGTAATTGGTTTAAAGGTTAATGAACAAATATGATTAATTAAGAATAATTCAATTAATTAAGTTGATTGATAAATTAATTTATATCAAATGATTTGTAATTAATAAATTAGAAATTGATAATTAATTCATAAGTAATTAATTTACTTGGAAATAAATTGAATTGATTAGGATTAAAATGATTTATAAATCTAACTTATAAATGATTATTGAATGCTTGACCTTACCTATGAATGATTGTATTGTATGAGATGCCTTGAATTTATTGTCCGTCTGATCTGTGATATTTTGTTCTGTGGATTTAGATGTGCATAATTTATTCATTTATTTACATTTGTATATTACCTGTGAATCTGTGAATGGACGATAAGCTTTATAGTTATATCGCTTATCAACTATATTTCTGTGTTTGATCTGTGATAATTGAATAATGTTGCACTATTGTGTTAAACCCTTTGACCACACTTATACACACACAATATGGGTTTCACAAGGAAATCGATTAAGTCACAGATTTTGAAATGATTTTTAAAGTTGAATTCAAATGTTTTGGAAATGGAGTGGGTTTAAAGTGAAAAGCTTTTGAAATGGAATTTCAAAGATGAAATATATTTTGAATAACTTGATTAAGATTTGAAATTTAAATATTTTGATTTAAAATTGAATTCAATACTTGAAATTGAATTCTATGATTTGAACTAGGGATTATAACGATATTATACTAGTTATATATGAGTCAAACCATTTTTAAAGTATTGTCCTCTTGACAATTTGAATTAACCCAAAGATTATAACTTGTATAAATGAAATAAGGTTTTTTTCCGAAATAACACTGTTGTTTCTAAATGATAAAAGAAAGCTTTCATAGGAGAAATGAATTTCAAATTGTATTAAAAGGATTTCAAGTTTAAACTGAAATAGTCTTCCAAGTTATAGATGAATATTTGGAAACAAATTTTGAAAGAGAATATTTGGGAACGAACTTTGAAAGATATAAGTTAAATCTTAATTTAAAGATTTAATGAATTAATTCCAATTGAATTGGAATTGTTTTGAAATCCAGGAATGAATCTTTGAGAAACTAGGTGAACTTTATGAAATAAATCTTTTGTTTAAAAGATTTGAAATGGTAATTGGATTAAACCATTTGAAAGAAAGTTTTGAGTTATTAAGTTGTGACTTCATTGAAATTCCAGTATCCATATGTTTTTGAACTATTTCGCTCACTATTCGGTTTAACCGGGAGAGGACCTTTGTGTCGTATAACCCATTTCGAATATGTGATTCGACGTTATGGATAGCAATTGAAGACCAGTGTTGAAGACTGGGTATTTGCGAGAGCGATAGGATGACCTGTCGATTGACTCTGCACCGAGTTGCTCCGGTATAGAGTTCTCCATATGTGATGGGGAATCCGATCAGGATTGTGGATATCCGGATTGCAAGGACTTCTTCGGAAGTGCCTTCGGTTCTGTTCGAACCCAGAACAGACTTGTATGGATTGTATGTCTGACATTACAATTTGAGATATAAAGCAGATTTCTTTCAAATACATTTCTGTTGGTGGCGGAGAATTTATTCTCTTAGCTTAACACCCTTCTCTGAGACGTACGAGCTCAGAGGTTATGTAGTTGAAGGTTATCAGCAATATATTCCCAATTTGGTAATGTGACATGCTGAGTGTTGCTGTGAAATGATCATTGTGTTGATCATTTGTGATAAGATCATTTGTTTGATCGTTTATCTTTGTGATCATTTCTATGATCATTTGTTGACCCAAAGCACAGCTTTTGTATAAAGCGTGTTTTTGTGGACGAGACTTCGTCGAGCCTCACACCCCGGAAATGGTCAAAACAGGAAAGATGCGGCAAGGTTATGAGGGGTAGCTCCCTTTAGGATATGTGCATTTCCTTCTGGATAGAGGTGGTATCATGGTATGGAGCCCAGATATTTAACCTATGTGGTTACTGCGAATTTATTACTTTGTGGTTGTTGGTTATCGGGATCCCGTGAGAAAGGTCGTTTACGATCGGGGGATGGCATACTCGTGTCAGTAGTTACCCAGTTAGGGGTAACCCGGCCTTGTGTTGGCAGAGATCCGGTTTGGTTCTCAGGGACGTCCTTCCAGAGGCGTTCTCATGTGGCAATGGGAAGTTCCTTGGCCTGACCATTTGTTGGAAATCCAATTCCCAATACGAAACCCTGTACGGTTTTAGTTGTAGAACCTGCCATTTACTTATGGTGGCGCCCCACTGTTTAGATGGTAGCTATAGTAGGCATACGATAATGGTCGTATGTTGGCTAAGATTTATATCTTTATTTTTGAAATAATGTTCTACACTATGCACTAGTAATAATATCAAATGTTTCTTTTTAATGCGTATCAAGCATCTTTGACTATCATAAGGAGAAATCTCCTCCGATTCTGCGTTTGCATTGTGTGTGTGTGCGGGAGGCCTTATGGTAGTCTCATTTTTCAAAAGCATTGCGAATTGACTTTAAAATTCTTTCTTTGATTATTTTTTTTAAAAGATAAACTGTTTTTGTTGCTCACACCAGTCCCACGACTGATCCGGAGTTTATTGTTTCTTTCCTAAACTCTGGGTGCTCAAAATTTTTCTACATGAGCAGTCTAGAGTTGGGTTTTTCAGATAGTCAGGTTTAGTAGATTATCTGGAGTTAGTTCAGTCTTTGGATCTCACCAGTCTTGCCTATCTTTGTGCATCGTTATTGGGAGTTCGAGCTATTGCTGGATTGGTTCTTGGAAATGGAGTTGCAGTTTCTGGAGTTCTTCCTTGAAGACTATCTTAGAGTTATTTGTTTCGCTGCTAGATGTCATCTATTTTCTTTTCCGCTGCTATTTATTGTATCATATCTCTGATGTATATTGATATCTATTGGATCATCTGTTGTATCAGATATTGTATCAAAGCTGTATATCAATGTATTATTATTTTTATTCCACTATGTTGTTTACTTAATGTTGTTATAAGCTCCGGCGAATCGGATTTGAACGGTCGAATCTATGGCATTCGAATACGATATGAAGTATGGATGTCGATTTTCAAGCGGGCAAAATCCGTCTCGTCACATTTGGTATCAGAGCTAAGGGTTAAAACTTTAGCTCAGGAGTATAACACGTTAAGTAGCTCATTAGAGATAGGGTGAAGTATCCCTAGAATGAGTAATCCCTAAGATATCCGTTTGAATGCCTCAGTAAATTATCTTGCTATTCACTGATAGTAAGTATGAGTGCAAGAAGAGAACGAGATAGGGGACAGGGAAATACGATGATAATTAGTCAATACTCTGTAACAACAGTTGAAACAATCTTTCTCTGTCAATCTCCTTTGATTCGATTCTAAATTCTTTTGATTGCTTCGTGGCAGTTGCAAGAAGAAGTTTCGGTGCAGTGATGGCCCTATGAATCGTAATAGGAATATTCTTACTTCGTATTTCATCAATTTCTTATCAGTTTTTTTTGTTTTAAACTATAATGAATATGAAATTTAGAATTGAAATTTTAAATAAATTAGAAATTTTAAAATTGAGTTAAATTGGTTAATGGAATATGAAGAATAAATTTGAATTATATCGATACCACGATTTTGTTTAAAACCAAATTTTGAAATTCTGTTTTAATTTCTTGGGTTGGTCGAAGTCCGAAGAGGGACAAATTGGTATATATTTTGAGATATTCCGACTTGAATTTGGAATTCATATCTTAAGTTTGAGGAATTATATGAGATCGAATCTGTCTATCTCTGTATTATTTTCGTGCCTGCGAATTTCGGGGACGAAATTCTTTTTAAGGAGGGAAGTCTGTAACGATCCCGAATTTTAATTTATTTTAAATTGATAATTAAATTAATTTTTAATTTAAAATTGTGAAATTAAATGATAATCGATTGGAGTTTTCCAAATTCAAATGGTTTGTGTTATTTATTAATAAGAAAATGCTTTCTTTTGTTAATTATTTTAAATCAACAAGGAGTTATTTTTATAACAATAAGCATAATAGTTTTATATTTATATACATGGAGTATAAATTCAAACAACATAATTAAAATAGAAATTTATTTGCAATACAAAGCTAGCTAAAAGAACATAAAACTAAAGACAAAGTTGTAAATAAATATGCAAAGTACTTAGACAAAGGCATGTAAAATATAATTTAGACTGTAAAGTAGATATGCAGGCAAGTAAAAAAAAAGAAAAAGAAAAGAAAAAGAAAAAGAAAAAAACAAATGTATGCATATGAACAATACAAATATAATAAGTGTAGCCACCATGTTAAAGCAAAAGAAAGGGATATACTCAAGTATATGACCAAGCAAAGGCAAGTAAAGGAGTAAATAAAGTATAAAACAAGTACTGGAGAAGAAAAAAATAATATCTTTGCAGCAACCTACCTCTAGCAATTAATGCAACATGCAAAATATCTCAGCAATACTTGTTGTACAAACATAAGATATAATATGAAAACAGTATAAGAATCTTTAAGATTATAAAATAAAACAAATATGAAAAGTAAGTAAATAAACAAAACAAACCAGGTACACTTAAACAATAACAAAGCAAATATATTCAAGTATAATAAAGGCCAACATCCATTATATCATCTCAGCCGAGTAAAAAAAAAATGTAGGCAAGCATGGAATAAGTACACATGCATTTAATGTTTACACCTCTAGCCCATAACTAAAGTCAATTCCTTGCTATTTATCAAACAACAGTATATCACCACCCTATACAAGATTTGTATACCCTGTATACTTTAACTTCATATACACATCAAATTATCATTACAGTTTCATTCTTCAAAACTGAGAAAAGAAAAAAAAAGCAAAAGCAAGTGTCACTCAAAACTTAAACAAGATTCAAACAAACAACAACTTAAATCAATTCAAAACTGAAGACTTAAAAGCTTCAGCAAGCAAAGAACTCAAGCCTGTTCAACATTATCAACTCTGTTCTTTTCCTGGAAAAACAAGTGAGCAAATTTCTTAACCTTGATTTTTTTTCCTTGATGTTTGGATCTGTATTGGAAGCTATGAAGTGAATTTACTTGAATGTTGTGCCTGTTTGTATATGTATATAGGAGTGTGATTAGGTTTGTAACTGATAACAGGTATATCTACCCATGTTCTGTCTATAGGTTCTTAAAACAAGTTATATATATATATAAAAAAACCTGTTAAAAGAATTTCAAAGCACCACACCCAAATGATTTCGGGCTATGAACTCTGAATGAATGATGGTTGTTATCGGTAGTATCATTCTAAAAATTAGTTCCAAGTGTGTAAATTTAACATTCATTTAGAAAATGGAAAATACTCAAGGATGACCAAAATAAGTGGAAAATCAATCAGTGTAATACCAAGTTTCAAAATCATAACTTCACTTGAAATTATAAACGATGATTTTTGGTGAAAGTTTCGTGATTTTTAGGTTTGAAATTCAAACGAAATCGCGAGTTGAACCAAATTGGTATTTTCGTCAGAATCTGATGATCGATGGCGAGTGGGTCGTCGCGATTAGGGGTGAAGCTTGCTGGTACATGGGTGGATACGAGAAAAATACCAAATCATTTTATCTTGCATCGTAATGATTGGAAAATGGCATTTTAGGGTTTAAGAACTCAAATTGGTCGAGGTGTTCATTGTGTTCGTATAAGCCATAAGAGTGGATCGGGGTGAATTGAAGCTGTGGGAATTGATGCGTTGGAGTGTTGAGAAGCTTTGGACGAAGTCACGCCATTCCTGATGGTCTGGGTCATCGGCGTCGAGGAGTTCTTCGATGGTGGTGTTGTGGTTCCAGGGGTCTCGCGTGGTTCGATTTTGATTCTCTGGTGATCTCGTCAATCTGGGAGGTCGGGGAGGTTAGATGGGTTGCAGATGAGATGCCGGTGGTCGCAAAGTTGGTCGTCGACGTTTGGTTCTGATGTGCACATGCACGTTGCACGGTGTAACGTTGAGGTGTTGGCTGTTAAAAATGAAGAAGGGGAGGAGTCAGGTATTTGTTTGGGTTTGAGTACAGGGAAGTGATGAGTTGTCTCTTGGGAAATTTGTATTGAGGTTGCTGGGGAAAAAAATGAGTTAGTTTGGGAAGTTTGGGTTGCGTGAAGTGTTTGTTTCGTTTTCTTTTTGAGAAGAAGCTGATAGTAATTTGATTTTAAAAAAAATGCAAGTGAAACCTTAAAATGAATGATAGGTTTAAATAAGTTTAAAACTGTGTTTTAAATTAAAAAAAAAATCAAGTTTAAAAGCAAGTTTTAAATTTTTTCCCAAATAAATTTCTTTAATACAAAATAAATGTCTTGATTCAACTTAAATTTTGTTAAATTAAATCTTTAAGCTATTTACGAAAATAAAAGAGGATGTTTTAAATTCGAAGGCTAATGATATTTAAGTTTATAGATGATAATTGATAATTTAAATGCTTTAGTTCGTTTTGTTAAAGTAAATTATACATTTTTCAATTATATTTGATTTCTAAATATTTTTTTCTAATAAGTTTAAATGTGGTGATTAAGTTTTACATTAAGACAAAAGAAGTTATCTTTAATCAATTAGAGATGGAGGTAATTGAAGACAAATTAATTAATAAAATTTATTTATAAGTTAATCACTTTATGAGATTGAAAAGATTAATTTATTAATATTATGTAAATTACTTGGTACAAGTAATTAGTGAATAATTAATAATTATCAATTAATTAAAAAAAATCATTAACTAGTTATCATGAATTGATTTATTTAATGTGATTTACTAAGGACTAATTAATTAATTAAGGGGTCAATTAATTTTGTAATTGGTTTAAAGGTTAATGAACAAATATGATTAATTAAGAATAATTCAATTAATTAAGTTGATTGATAAATTAATTTATATCAAATGATTTGTAATTAATAAATTAGAAATTGATAATTAATTCATAAGTAATTAATTTACTTGGAAATAAATTGAATTGATTAGGATTAAAATGATTTATAAATCTAACTTATAAATGATTATTGAATGCTTGACCTTACCTATGAATGATTGTATTGTATGAGATGCCTTGAATTTATTGTCCTGTCTGATCTGTGATATTTTGTTCTGTGGATTTAGATGTGCATAATTTATTCATTTATTTACATTTGTATATTACCTGTGAATCTGTGAATGGAAGATAAGCTTTATAGTTATATCGCTTATCAACTATATTTCTGTGTTTGATCTGTGATAATTGAATAATGTTGCACTATTGTGTTAAACCCTTTGACCACACTTATACACACACAATATGGGTTTCACAAGGAAATCGATTAAGTCGCAGATTTTGAAATGATTTTTAAAGTTGAATATTTGAATTCAAATGTTTTGGAAATGGAGTGGGTTTAAAGTGAAAAGCTTTTGAAATGGAATTTCAAAGATGAAATATATTTTGAATAACTTGATTAAGATTTGAAATTTAAATATTTTGATTTAAAATTGAACTCAATACTTGAAATTGAATTCTATGATTTGAACTAGGGATTATAACGATATTATACTAGTTATATATGAGTCAAACCATTTTTAAAGTATTGTCCTCTTGACAATTTGAATTAACCCAAAGATTATAACTTGCATAAATGAAATAAGGTTTTTTTCCGAAATAACACTGTTGTTTCTAGATGATAAAAGAAAGGTTTCATAGGAGAAATGAATTTCAAATTGTATTAAAAGGATTTCAAGTTTAAACTGAAATAGTCTTCCAAGTTATAGATGAATATTTGGAAACAAATTTTGAAAGAGAATATTTGGGAACGAACTTTGAAAGATATAAGCTAAATCTTAATTTAAAGATTTAATGAATTAAATCCAATTGAATTGGAATTGTTTTGAAATCCAGGAATGAATCTTTGAGAAACTAGGTGAACTTTATGAAATAAATCTTTTGTTTAAAAGATTTGAAATGGTAATTGGATTAAACCATTTGAAAGAAAGTTTTGAGTTATTAAGTTGTGACTTCATTGAAATCCCAGTATCCATATGTTTTTGAACTATTTCGCTCACTATTCGGTTTAACCGGGAGAGGACCTTTGTGTCGTATAACCCATTTCGAATATGTGATTCGACGTTATGGATAGCAATTGAAGACCGGTGTTGAAGACCGGGTATTTGCGAGAGCGATAGGATGACCTGTCGATTGACTCTGCACCGAGTTGCTCCGGTATAGAGTTCTCCATATGTGATGGGGAATCCGATCAGGATTGTGGATATCCGGATTGCAGGGACTTCTTCGGAAGTGCCTTCGGTTCTGTTCGAACCCAGAACAGACTTGTATGGATTGTATGTCTGACATTACAATTTGAGATATAAAGCAGATTTCTTTCAAATACATTTCTGTTGGTGGCGGAGAATTTATTCTCTTAGCTTAACACCCTTCTCTGAGACGTACGAGCTCAGAGGTTATGTAGTTGAAGGTTATCAGCAATATATTCCCAATTTGGTAATGTGACATGCTGAGTGTTGCTGTGAAATGATCATTGTGTTGATCATTTGTGATAAGATCATTTGTTTGATCGTTTATCTTTGTGATCATTTCTATGATCATTTGTTGACCCAAAGCACAGCTTTTGTATAAAGCGTGTTTTTGTGGACGAGACTTCGTCGAGCCTCACACCCCGGAAATGGTCAAAACAGGAAAGATGCGGCAAGGTTATGAGGGGTAGCTCCCTTTAGGGTATGTGCATTTCCTTCTGGATAGAGGTGGTATCATGGTATGGAGCCCAGATATTTAACCTATGTGGTTACTGCGAATTTATTACTTTGTGGTTGTTGGTTATCGGGATCCCGTGAGAAAGGTCGTTTACGATCGGGGGATGGCATACTCGTGTCAGTAGTTATCCAGTTAGGGGTAACCCGGCCTTGTGTTGGCAGAGATCCGGTTTGGTTCTCAGGGACGTCCTTCCAGAGGCGTTCTCATGTGGCAATGGGAAGTTCCTTGGCCTGACCATTTGTTGGAAATCCAATTCCCAATACGAAACCCTGTACGGTTTTAGTTGTAGAACCTGCCATTTACTTATGGTGGCGCCCCACTGTTTAGATGGTAGCTATAGTAGGCATACGATAATGGTCGTATGTTGGCTAAGATTTATATCTTTATTTTTGAAATAATGTTCTACACTATGCACTAGTAATAATATCAAATGTTTCTTTTTAATGCGTATCAAGCATCTTTGACTATCATAAGGAGAAAGCTCATCCGATTCTGCGTTTGCATTGTGTGTGTGTGTGGGAGGCCTTATGGTAGTCTCATTTTTCAAAAGCATTGCGAATTGACTTTAAAATTCTTTCTTTGATTATTTTTTTTAAAAGATAAACTGTTTTTGTTGCTCACACCAGTCCCACGACTGATCCGGAGTTTATTGTTTCTTTCCTAAACTCTGGGTGCTCAAAATTTTTCTACACGAGCAGTCTAGAGTTGGGTTTTTCAGATAGTCAGGTTTAGTAGATTATCTGGAGTTAGTTCAGTCTTTGGATCACACCAGTGTTGCCTATCTTTGTGCATCGTTATTGGGAGTTCGAGCTATTGCTGGATTGGTTCTTGGAAATGGAGTTGCAGTTTCTGGAGTTCTTCCTTGAAGACTATCTTAGAGTTATTTGTTTCGCTGCTAGATGTCATCTATTTTCTTTTCCGCTGCTATTTATTGTATCATATCTCTGATGTATATTGATATCTATTGGATCATCTGTTGTATCAGATATTGTATCAAAGCTGTATATCAATGTATTATTTTTTTTATTCCGCTATGTTGTTTACTTAATGTTGTTATAAGCTCCGGCGAATCGGATTTGAACGGTCGAATCTATGGCATTCGAATACGATATGAAGTATGGATGTCGATTTTCAAGCGGGCAAAATCCATCTCGTCACATTTGGTATCAGAGCTAAGGGTTAAAACTTTAGCTCAGGAGTATAACACGTTAAGTAGCTCATTAGAGATAGGGTGAAGTATCCCTAGAATGAGTAATCCCTAAGATATCCGTTTGAATGCCTCAGTAAATTATCTTGCTATTCACTAATAGTAAGTATGAGTGCAAGAAGAGAACGAGATAGGGGACAGGGAAATACGATGATAATTAGTCAATACTCTGTAACAACAGTTGAAACAATCTTTCTCTGTCAATCTCCTTTGATTCGATTCTAAATTCTTTTGATTGCTTCGTGGCAGTTGCAAGAAGAAGTTTCGGTGCAGTGATGGCCCTATGAATCGTAATAGGAAAATTCTTACTTCGTATTTCATCAATTTCTTATCAGTTTTTTTTGTTTTAAACTATAATGAATTTGAAATTTAGAATTGAAATTTTAAATAAATTGGAAATTTTAAAATTGAGTTAAATTGGTTAATGGAATATGAAGAATAAATTTGAATTATATCGATACCACGATTTTTTTTAAAACCAAATTTTGAAATTCTGTTTTAATTTCTTGGGTTGGTCGAAGTCCGAAGAGGGACAAATTGGTATATATTTTGAGATATTCCGACTTGAATTTGGAATTCATATCTTAAGGAATTATAGGAGATCGAATCTGTCTATCTCTGTATTATTTTCGTGCCTGCGAATTTCGGGGACGAAATTCTTTTTAAGGAGGGAAGTCTGTAACGATCCCGAATTTTAATTTATTTTAAATTGATAATTAAATTAATTTTTAATTTAAAATTGTGAAATTAAATGATAATCGATTGGAGTTTTCCAAATTCAAATGGTTTGTGTTATTTATTAATAAGAAAATGGTTTCTTTTGTTAATTATTTTAAATCAACAAGGAGTTATTTTTATAACAATAAGTATAATAGCTTTATATTTATATACATGGAGTATAAATTCAAACAACATAATTAAAATAGAAATTTATTTGCAATACAAAGCTAGCTAAAAGAACATAAAACTAAAGACAAAGTTGTAAATAAATATGCAAAGTACTTAGACAAAGGCAGGTAAAATATAATGTAGACTGTAAAGTAGATATGCAGGCAAGTAAAAAAAAAGAAAAAAAAAGAAAAAAAAACAAATGTATGCATATGAACAAATACAAATATAATAAGTGTAGCCACCATGTTAAAGCAAAAGAAAGAGATATACTCAAGTATATGACCAAGCAAAGGCAAGTAAAGGAGTAAATAAAGTATAAAACAAGTACTGGAGAAGAAAAAAATAATATCTTTGCAGCAACCTACCTCTAGCAATTAATGCAACATGCAAGATATCTCAGCAATACTTGCTGTACAAACATAAGATATAATATGAAAACAGTATAAAAATCTTTAAGATTATAAAATAAAACAAATATGAAAAGTAAGTAAATAAACAAAACAAACCAGGTACACTTAAACAATAACAAAGCAAATATATTCAAGTATAATAAAGGCCAACATCCATTATATCATCTCAGCCGAGTAAAAAAAAAATGTAGGCAAGCATGGAATAAGTACACATGCATTTAATGTTTACACCTCTAGCCCATAACTAAAGTCAGTTCCTTGCTATTTATCAAACAACAGTATATCACCACCCTATACAAGATTTGTATACCCTGTATACTTTAACTTCATATACACATCAAATTATCATTACAGTTTCATTCTTCAAAACTGAGAAAAGAAAAAAAAAGCAAAAGCAAGTGTCACTCAAAACTTAAACAAGATTCAAACAAACAACAACTTAAATCAATTCAAAACTGAAGACTTAAAAGCTTCAGCAAGCAAAGAACTCAAGCCTGTTCAACATTATCAACTCTGTTCTTTTCCTGGAAAAACAAGTGAGCAAATTTCTTAACCTTGATTTTTTTCCTTGATGTTTGGATTTGTATTGGAAGCTATGAAGTGAATTTGCTTGAATGTTGTGCCTGTTTGTATATGTATATAGGAGTGTGATTAGGTTTGTAACTGATAACAGGTATATCTACCCCTGTTCTGTCTACAGGTTCTTAAAACAAGTTATATATATAAAAAAAAAACCTGTTAAAAGAATTTCAAAGCACCACACCCAAATGATTTCGGGCTATGAACTCTGAATGAATGATGGTTGTTATCGGTAGTATCATTCTAAAAATTAGTTCCAAGTGTTTAAATTTAACATTCATTTAGAAAATGGAAAATACTCAAGGATGACCAAAATAAGTGGAAAATCAATCAGTGTAATACCAAGTTTCAAAATCATAACTTCACTTGAAATTATAAACGATGATTTTTGGTGAAAGTTTCGTGATTTTTAGGTTTGAAATTCAAACGAAATCGCGAGTTGAACCAAATAGGTATTTTCGTCAGAATCTGATGATCGATGGCGAGTGGGTCGTCGCGATTAGGGGTGAAGCTTGCTGGTACATGGGTGGATACGAGAAAAATACCAAATCATTTTATCTTGCATCGTAATGATTGGAAAATGGCATTTTAGGGTTTAAGAACTCAAATTGGTCGAGGTGTTCATTGTGTTCGTATAAGCCATAAGAGTGGATCGGGGTGAATTAAAGCTGTGGGAATTGATGCGTTGGAGTGTTGAGAAGCTTTGGACGAAGTCACGCATTCCTGATGGTCTGGGTCATCGGCGTCGAGGAGTTCTTCGATGGTGGTGTTGTGGTTCCAGGGGTCTCGCGTGGTTCGATTTTGATTCTCTGGTGATCTCGTCAATCTGGGAGGTCGAGGAGGTTAGATGGGTTGCAGATGAGATGCCGGTGGTCGCAAAGTTGGTTGTCGACGTTTGGTTCTGATGTGCACGTGCACGTTGCATGGTGTAACGTTGAGGTGTTGGCTGTTAAAAATGAAGAAGGGGGAGGAGTCAGGTATTTGTTTGGGTTTGAGTACAGGGAAGTGATGAGTTGTCTCTTGGGAAATTTGTATTGAGGTTGCTGGGGAAAAAAAATGAGTTAGTTTGGGAAGTTTGGGTTGCGTGAAGTGTTTGTTTCGTTTTCTTTTTGAGAAGAAGCTGATAGTAATTTGATTTTAAAACAAATGCAAGTGAAACCTTAAAATGAATGATAGGTTTAAATAAGTTTAAAACTGTGTTTTAAATTAAAAAAAATCAAGTTTAAAATCAAGTTTTAAATTTTTTCCCAAATAAATTTCTTTAATACAAAATAAATGTCTTGATTCAACTTAAATTTTGTTAAATTAAATCTTTAAGCTATTTAGGAAAATAAAAGAGAATGTTTTAAATTCGAAGGCTAATGATATTTAAGTTTATAGATGATAATTGATAATTTAAATGCTTTAGTTCGTTTTGTTAAAGTAAATTATACATTTTTCAATTATATTTGATTTCTAAATATATTTTTTCTAATAAGTTTAAATGTGGTGATTAAGTTTTACATTAAGACAAAAGAAGTTATCTTTAATCAATTAGAGATGGAGGTAATTGAAGACAAATTAATTAATAAAATTTATTTATAAGTTAATCACTTTATGAGATTGAAAAGATTAATTTATTAATATTATGTAAATTACTTGGTACAAGTAATTAGTGAATAATTAATAATTATCAATTAATTAAAAAAAATCATTAACTAGTGATCATGAATTGATTTATTTAATGTGATTTACTAAGGACTAATTAATTAATTAAGGGGTCAATTAATTTTGTAATTGGTTTAAAGGTTAATGAACAAATATGATTAATTAAGAATAATTCAATTAATTAAGTTGATTGATAAATTAATTTATATCAAATGATTTGTAATTAATAAATTAGAAATTGATAATTAATTCATAAGTAATTAATTTACTTGGAAATAAATTGAATTGATTAGGATTAAAATGATTTATAAATCTAACTTATAAATGATTATTGAATGCTTGCCCTTACCTATGAATGATTGTATTGTATGAGATGCCTTGAATTTATTGTCCTGTCTGATCTGTGATATTTTGTTCTGTGGATTTAGATGTGCATAATTTATTCATTTATTTACATTTGTATATTACCTGTGAATCTGTGAATGGACGATAAGCTTTATAGTTATATCGCTTATCAACTATATTTCTGTGTTTGATCTGTGATAATTGAATAATGTTGCACTATTGTGTTAAACCCTTTGACCACACTTATACACACACAATATGGGTTTCACAAGGAAATCGATTAAGTCACAGATTTTGAAATGATTTTTAAAGTTGAATTCAAATGTTTTGGAAATGGAGTGGGTTTAAAGTGAAAAGCTTTTGAAATGGAATTTCAAAGATGAAATATATTTTGAATAACTTGATTAAGATTTGAAATTTAAATATTTTGATTTAAAATTGAATTCAATACTTGAAATTGAATTCTATGATTTGAACTAGGGATTATAACGATATTATACTAGTTATATACGAGTCAAACCATTTTTAAAGTATTGTCCTCTTGACAATTTGAATTAACCCAAAGATTATAACTTGTATAAATGAAATAAGGTTTTTTTCCGAAATAACACTGTTGTTTCTAAATGATAAAAGAAAGCTTTCATAGGAGAAATGAATTTCAAATTGTATTAAAAGGATTTCAAGTTTAAACTGAAATAGTCTTCCAAGTTATAGATGAATATTCGGAAACAAATTTTGAAAGAGAATATTTGGGAACGAACTTTGAAAGATATAAGTTAAATCTTAATTTAAAGATTTAATGAATTAAATCCAATTGAATTGGAATTGTTTTGAAATCCAGGAATGAATCTTTGAGAAACTAGGTGAACTTTATGAAATAAATCTTTTGTTTAAAAGATTTGAAATGGTAATTGGATTAAACCATTTGAAAGAAAGTTTTGAGTTATTAAGTTGTGACTTCATTGAAATCCCAGTATCCATATGTTTTTGAACTATTTCGCTCACTATTCGGTTTAACCGGGAGAGGACCTTTGTGTCGTATAACCCATTTCGAGTATGCGATTCGACGTTATGGATAGCAGTTGAAGACCGGTGTTGAAGACCGGGTATTTGCGAGAGCGATAGGATGACCTGTCGATTGACTCTGCACCGAGTTGCTCCGGTATAGAGTTCTCCATATGTGATGGGGAATCCGATCAGGATTGTGGATATCCGGATTGCAAGGACTTCTTCGGAAGTGCCTTCGGTTCTGTTCGAACCCAGAACATACTTGTATGGTTTGTATGTCTGACATTACAATTTGAGATATAAAGCAGATTTCTTTCAAATACATTTCTGTTGGTGGCGGAGAATTTATTCTCTTAGCTTAACACCCTTCTCTGAGACGTACGAGCTCAGAGGTTATGTAGTTGAAGGTTATCAGCAATATATTCCCAATTTGGTAATGTGACATGCTGAGTGTTGCTGTGAAATGATCATTGTGTTGATCATTTGTGATAAGATCATTTGTTTGATCGTTTATCTTTGTGATCATTTCTATGATCATTTGTTGACCCAAAGCACAGCTTTTGTATAAAGCGTGTTTTTGTGGACGAGACTTCATCGAGCCTCACACCCCGGAAATGGTCAAAACAGGAAAGATGCGGCAAGGTTATGAGGGGTAGCTCCCTTTAGGGTATGTGCATTTCCTTCTGGATAGAGGTGGTATCATGGTATGGAGCCCAGATATTTAACCTATGTGGTTACTGCGAATTTATTACTTTGTGGTTGTTGGTTATCGGGATCCCGTGAGAAAGGTCGTTTACGATCGGGGGATGGCATACTCGTGTCAGTAGTTACCCAGTTAGGGGTAACCCGGCCTTGTGTTGGCAGAGATCCGGTTTGGTTCTCGGGGACGTCTCTCATGTGGCAATGGGAAGTTCCTTGTCCTGACCATTTGTTGGAAATCCAATTCCCAATACGAAACCCTGTACGGTTTTAGTTGTAGAACCTGCCATTTACTTATGGTGGCGCCTCACTGTTTAGATGGTAGCTATAGTAGGCATACGATAATGGTCGTATGTTGGCTAAGATTTATATCTTTATTTTTGAAATAATGTTCTACACTATGCACTAGTAATAATATCAAATGTTTCTTTTTAATGCGTATCAAGCATCTTTGACTATCATAAGGAGAAATCTCCTCCGATTCTGCGTTTGCATTGTGTGTGTGTGTGCGGGAGGCCTTATGGTAGTCTCATTTTTCAAAAGCATTGCGAATTGACTTTAAAATTCTTTCTTTGATTATTTTTTTTAAAAGATAAACTGTTTTTGTTGCTCACACCAGTCCCACGACTGATCCGGAGTTTATTGTTTCTTTCCTAAACTCTGGGTGCTCAAAATTTTTCTACACGAGCAGTCTAGAGTTGGGTTTTTCAGATAGTCAGGTTTAGTAGATTATCTGGAGTTAGTTCAGTCTTTGGATCACACCAGTGTTGCCTATCTTTGTGCATCGTTATTGGGAGTTCGAGCTATTGCTGGATTGGTTCTTGGAAATGGAGTTGCAGTTTCTGGAGTTCTTCCTTGAAGACTATCTTAGAGTTATTTGTTTCGCTGCTAGATGTCATCTATTTTCTTTTCTGCTGCTATTTATTGTATCATATCTCTGATGTATATTGATATCTATTGGATCATCTGTTGTATCAGATATTGTATCAAAGTTGTATATCAATGTATTATTTTTTTTATTCCGCTATGTTGTTTACTTAATGTTGTTATAAGCTCCGGCGAATCGAATTTGAACGGTCGAATCTAGGCATTCGAATACGATATGAAGTATGGATGTCGATTTTCAAGCGGGCAAAATCCGTCTCGTCACAAATAGCATGTAGCCCTTGCACTTCAAAGAACTCCATCTTTGATTATCTTCAAGCTATTCTAATTCGAAATGCTTATGCATGTTCGAAGTGGTTTTCGGATAATATATCTGATCTCGGTCTCTCCGAATCGACAACGATAGTTTTTCAAAACGGGCCAACATTTGGTAGTCGGTTATTTAACTATCAAATAAACAAACAATTCAACTAGAGATTTAACCAAGCATGTTTAAACACAAAAGCAACCGCTAAGCCTCTTTAATTAGTCTTTTCATTAATTGAAGCTACATTGTAAATTGTCATATTAAAATACTGTTACGAAGATATATTCGCAAACCCTTTATACTCCTTTCAGTATCTGGAAAGAATACCCATATAGTTATCCCACTTTATAAGTTTATTCATAAAAACACTACATTTTCCCTACTTAGAAAATGTATTCATATACTTATCTCAATGGTATAAACATATTCACAAAAAAACAATATAAGTATATTCACAAAAAACATTATGAAAGATTTCTTATTTCAAAATCATATCAAAGGATTAAAACAATTATTGTTTTAAAAGAAATAGAGATAAGAATAAACCCAAACGTTATTCCTTCGGCATTAAGTGTGGAACGAATGCCCACATCACCAAAATCAAGAAGGTTAATTTGGGGAAATCCAATCTCAATTTCTTTTATAAATTTCATTCTATATAACTCTAAAATCATTTATAAAACTCCTTTTATAAATCTCTAAAATCATTTATAAAATGATTTTATAAATATCTAAAATAATTTATACAACTCTTTTATAAATCTCTAAAATCATTATATAAAACTTCTTTTATAAATCTATAAACCCATTTATAAAGCTTTATTCTTTTATAGAACTCCTTTATAAAAATCCCTTCTAAAATCCCTTTTGTAAAAATCCTTTGTAGCATTTATAAAAATTCTTATACATCTAAACCCCATTTTCATTTGTAAACTCTTTAATAAATCTCTTTTATTAAATGAGATTCCATTCATAAATAAATTTATTATCTATAAATATAATTAATTGGATAAATTAATTTACTTTAAACATCCTAAATAAATAATCAATTAACTCTCGAACATCACTAACAAAATAATTTATTAACTGTAAAACATTATTAATATAATAACTAAAAACTACAAAACATTATAAATAAATAGTAATTATTTACTTCAAAACATTATTATATAATCAATATTTTTAATAGCAAAACATTACTAATAAATAGTAATTATTAAGTTTAAAACATTATAAATATAATAGTTAATAATTTCAGACATTATTACTAAACAATAATAATTAATCTTCAAACATTATTGTAATAAATAGTAATTAACTTCCAAAACATTATTAATAAATACTTATTAATTATCTTCAAACGATATTGATTATTTAAATAGATAACTGTTTACAATATTAAAATATTGATAATAACTTCAAAACAATTAAATATAGAAAAACAAACGGCTTTTAAACGTTATTAAATAAAAAATAAACAACTTTAAAACATTTCTAAATGATTTAGAAAGGACAAATAAAAAGGCTAGGGTAAAATAGAGAAGTTCAAAATCTGCTTAAATAAAAATATGCGAAAAAACTCGAAGGTTAGATTTAAAATCATTCTCCAAATCAAAAACTACTTTCAAGCCAAATGGCAATTAATAGTATTTCCAAAATACTAAATTGAGTGCAATAGCTGCCAAAGCACTTAATCAATGTTGTTATTGATTTTTATCACTATAGGGGTTAAGTTTTGAACCTTTCACAATTTCATAGCTAATAGTACTAAATAATCAAGATTTAGCAATTAACAAATCTATATAAAATGGTTATAACTGAATAGAATTAACAAGTATATATAGCTGAAAATTTTAAATCACCACAGTGAGAAATCTGGATTCCTCTACATAATTTCCTATATTTCAATTTTAAATGACAATCACTTATAAAAGCAGATATTTTAACCAATCGGTCAATAATTTCAACCAAATACAAATAGTAAATTCTATTATATATATCTTACTAATTAACCAAAAAGTTGAGTCTAACTCTCCGAAATTCCAATTATCGCTGAAGCGTTCTAGTTTCGTCTAAAATCGAACAGCATTATAATTTCAGCTGAAATTTCTATAAGCTCTGATTTCAACCAATCCAATTCCAAAGCGTACCTAACTTATTATGAATCCAACACGATTGACCATGTTCGATTTGGGCCATGTATGAACAAAATATTATACTTTCAAGTTTAACACGTATAATTTTACAACTTAAATTAATTATTAAACTATTTCTCACCCCACTATACTAACAAGGCCTTATCCATTCAATTGTAAACCTGAACGCACCAAAAATTCTTCTTCTTCCTTTCGTGAACGCACTCCTAACTCCATTGTGCACATGTGCACGCGTGCCTCCGCTTACTCATCGCTTGTCGAAATCCATCTTTAGCTGCTCTGCCAAGCCCAGCATCGAAGCCTCTATCCATCGGACCCCACCAGAACGAACTTGTCATCCTCTATCAGAATGTGGCCTAAGTAGCCTATATGAGACAACCAAGTGTCACATTTTTCTAGATAATGTCGCAACCTCCCATTTTGCCACCATCGGACAACATTGACAACCCAAACCCAATATACCCCCCAATCTACCCAACGACGCCATAGCTAGAGAAATTGGAACCCTAGCTTGGCTGCTGCACTTCAGCCATCCCTAAATCGATGATGCATCAATATTAAGCATAAAGGTATGTAGATCTAGAGTACCCGAATCCAACGAGTCAAGTTTGCAATTTCTTATTGATATGTCAAATTATTTTGATTTTATTAGTGGTAGCATCGATGTTTTTCTTTATTTGAGAATGCAATTTAAAGGAGCGTATATTTTTCTTTGATCAGTGTAGTGGGGGAACGAAGAAGCAAAAGAGGGTGCTTTGCTATTCGAATTTTTAGTAGTTAGTTTATAATTAAATTTTTCGGCATCTTGCTGCACTGCTTTTCGTTCACGTATAGAACCCTAAAGGCAAAATAAGGTCACGCTAAGAATAGCGATGTGATCCTAAAATAATAATAATAATATACACCGATTATTGAGTTTTTAAAAATCACAAAATACTACCTTTTGCCGATAAATCGTCAAGTCAATAATTTCAATATTTTCCAAATTAAAATTTATGAAAGAATCAAATAAATTAAATTAAAACACATCACTAAAAATCGAATTATTGTATTGAAAATAAATTTCTTATTATTTATTTGAATTGTTAATTACTGAAAATAAATTTACAAGATGAATTCACCGTTATTATTTATAAATTAAAAGGAATTAAATCCATTTAGTTAATATTCAATTCGAACTCCAGGTATTTAAATAATTATTCAAATAATAAGTCCATAATTCCAATACCTAAATCACTATTCAAATATTTATTCACAATTTAAAGATTTTAAACGGTCTCTATAATTTAATTTAGGTTTTAAAATTTTTAAACCAATATTTAAAATTAAATAAATATCCAAATTCAAATGACCGAAATTCCAAGTCGTTACGTCTACTATGCAATCCTTAGTATATGCTCAGTTAATCACGACTTCTTTATTTCTAATAGATTCTCTAATAAGGTGGAACTTGCAAAGAACGTGCCTTGATTTCTTATGAACACTTGGTTCCTTCACGATCTGCATCACAACATTATTGTCGTAAAACAATTTCAGTCAATTTTCAATGTTCGGAGTCACTCCAAGCTCAACCATAAATTTTTGCATCTAGGTCACTTCTTTAGCCGCTTCATTAAGGCAATGTATTCTACCTTCGTCGTTGAATCGGCTATTTTTTCTTGTTTGGAAAATTTCAAACTAACAGCTCCATCGCTTAATGCAAAGACATTATTTGATACATATTTACCGTTATTGATATCACTTTGAAAATTGAAATATGTATACCTCTTTATAAGGAGATGTTCACCCCCATATATAAGGAATAAGTGCTTGGTATTTTTTAAATACCTAAGTATACATTTTACAATAATCCAATGCTTCTCACCAGGATTAGACTAGTACCGACTTATACATCCTAATGCATAAGCCACATCCTATTTGGAACATAGCACAGCATATATTATGGAACCAATTACAGATGCATATTGTATCCTCGTCATATACTCTTTCTCCTCATCAGCATGAGGAGCATCCTTCTTTGAAAGGACGATTCTAAATTGCATTTGGAACATATCTGCACATGATATTGTCCATGCTGAACATTTTAATATGATATCTTTGTGCAGAGATTAGGACAATCCCTGCACGTTTTTAGATCCATTTCTATAGATTTTAATACCAGTTATATAGGTAGCACCACCTGAATTGCGTGGAGAAGTTCTTGGATAACCACGCTTTCACCAATTGGAACAATGTAATGTCGTTGCCAATCAGTAATAAGTAGTCAAGTTCCAATATGTAATAAGTAGTCAAGTTATCAGACTAAGAACACTATTACACTTCCTTGTTCTTTTCGATATACACGCGCTTTCTTTGTATTCTCATAAAAACTAAACTGTTTGATTACTTTATCAAAATACTTATTTTAACGTCTCGAAGCTTGTTTAACCATTTGTAAGCCTTGCTCTTGCTCCCGCTAACCTTGAAATCCTCAGGCTGTGATATGTAAATGAGATCTTCTAATTCACTATTTAGAAATGTTGTTTTCACGTCCATTTATCGTATTCCATATTTATAGGACGTAATGGCTAGCACTATTCAAGTGGGCTTATGCATGGCTATGGGCGAAAAAGTTTCGTCATAATCAACACCATGAATTTGATGAAACCCTTTTGCAACTAATAAGTCTCTACTTATCCATCTTCATTTAGCTTTTTCTTAAAATTCCATTTGCAAGCTATGGGTTTTATACTTTGGTTATGTCAGTCAAAGTCCATACTTTATTGGCATACACAGAATCCATTTCGTATTTCATAGCTTCAAGCCAAAGTGCAAAGTACTTACTCCACAGTGCTTGTTGGAATGACAGAGGAGCATTGTATTCTAAGACATGGTCCTCTTTCTCGCCATCTATGACAAAACCATAGTATCTCTTTGGTGTATAAGATTCCCTATTAGGCCTTCTAATAGGTTGTGTACTTTTGTGTACTGGTGAATTTGGCCCATCTAACTATTCAACTTCTATGTTCGTTTCTTAGATCTCATGCAAGCCTACAATTTCACTATTAATTTCTTTAGTAAGAATTCCTTTTTCCAAAAAGATAGCATGTCGAGATACAATAAACTTGTTCCTTGGTATTATAGCAAATATATCCTATTGAATTCTTGGAATATCTTATATATTTACACAATGTCGATCTTGCCTCTAGTTTATTAGGACCAATGTTCTTAACGCAGGCTGGATAACCTCACATCATTAAATATTTGAGTAGAGTTTCTTCCTATACTACATTTCATATGGGGCCTTAGGCATAAATTTAGTAAGCACCAAATTCAATATAAGACTACGGTTTCCAGTGCATATCCCTAATAAGAAAGATGTAACTCAACTTTACTCATCATGAAACGAACAGTATCTAGAAAGGTTTGATCCTTTCTCTTTGAAACACCATTACGTTATGGAGTATAGGATGACGTAATCTGAGAGATAATCCCATTTTCTTTTAAGTGCTTTTGGTGCTCTTGTCTAACATACTCATCTCTATGATCAGATAGAAGTTTTCAATCTTATGGTTTATTTGATTTTTAACCTCATTCTTAGATTCTTTAAATTTCTAAAATACATCAGATTTATCTTCGTAGGATCCACATATCATTGTCTCAAGAAATCATTAGTGAAAGTAACAAAGTAAGAAGAATTATTTTCACTAACTATAAGCATTAGGCCACATACACCATTATGTACAAGACCTAAGAGTTCATTAACCCATTCACTGCCCTCACTAAAGGGGCGCCTTGGCCAATTTTTCATTAAGAAATGGCTCATAAGCATAAAAGGATTTAGAACCTAATAATGATAGTATACCTTTAGTTTCCAGTTTGTGCAGTCTTTTGCCACTAATATGACCTAGTTTGCAATGCCATAGATAATTATTATTAATGTCAACATTAGAAGGATTATTCACACCACACATATGATTAGGGTTAAGTATGTAAATACCATTACCCAAAACACCGTCGTAGATTTTATTTCCATCATATATAATGTCCATAACATTATCATCATAATAAAACACATGTCCAGTCTTAGACGAGCTAGTAACAGAAATTATTCCATAAATAAACTTTTCCTATAACATCAATTATTTAAAATTAAATCTAATCCATTTGGCAAACCAACTGATAGTTTCTAACTACAATTGCATCTACTAGAGATCCATTAACAACTTGAAGCCTTATTTTACCCATTGCCACATGTTGCTTGTTCCTAAGTCCGTGTAATGAATTATAGATGTGAATTTCAAATCCAGTATCTAAAACCTAAGATAATTTATTGATTTCAAAAGAATTTTGAAGCATAAATATACTTGTAGGAACGATGGTGCAATTCTTTTTCTTCTCTTTAACAATTTTTTAAGTAGTCCAGAAAATTTGCCCCTTCTTGTAATAGTAGTGACACTCATCCTTGTCATTAGGAGCACTCTTCTTACATTTCTTGTTAACTCGCTTCCTCTTCTTTGAACCATTTGAAGACGATGCCTTCCCTTTATATCAAGTATTGTGCCTTGATCTTTGGATAAAGACTCGGTTGATCCCAATATATTAAGCAGCTCCACTAGGATTGTGTTCATTCGGTTCATATTTTAATTCAATATGAATGGCACAAACTATAGAATAAGAGACCATAGGATAAAGTCCACTTTTAGTACATTGCTTATCATGACGTCCAATTGTTAAAGCCTATCAATATAGTCTTTCATTAATAAGATGTGTTCATCCACATGCATGTCCTTTATCGTTTTCATTTGAATAATTTCTTAGTAATCTCATATCTTACGAAATAAGATTGCTCGCTAAACAACACTTTGAGGCAATAAAAGATTTAATGGATAGTCGCATTTTTCGTGTTGTCTTTGTAATGGTTTGCCTAAAGTAGACAACATATAAACTTGGGAAATTTCTAGGTCCGCAACCCATTTGTTATAAGCAATTATGAATTCAAGATCTTCATCTTCAATAGGTTTTTCTTTAGGAGTTTCATATATAGATGACCATAAGCATTTGTATATTAGTGCTATTGTAACACCCTATATTTTTGATAACATTATTTAGGATATTAAATTCGTTAAATAAAATAAAATAATATGTTGATTAGGGGATTGAGATTTTATTTAATCAGAAGGTAGTCGTGTATTTAACCTATAATTAAAATAAGAGTTAAATAGAAATCGAGGAGGGATATAATAGAAAAAAGGCCATTCCTATATCCCTAAACCCTTAGTCGTGCACACCCCTACACGTCCATTTCATTTCATCAAAATTTTAAAATTGGAGGCCGGCCACAATTAATAGGAGAAAAAGAAAGAAGATAGAGAAAATCTAGGTAGAAGCTTAAGAAAATCAAATCCATTCACATCTTAATCTCTCTAACCTCTAAAGCTAAGGTGAATAATGTTTACATCTCAAAATTAAAAGAGATTTTCTAGAATTTATGTAGGTTTTTCTTAGTGTTTTAATGGTTATATAAAATTATTTAAAGTATGGGACTTAATGTTTTATATAATTAAGAAGGGAGAACGGGATTTTGCAGAATAATTTAAATTTGTTAATTTTGAAGGTCGGCGGTACTTTGGAAAGATTGTAGTACTTTTTATTTGTAACAACCCTAGATTTTTGCATATAATTTAAATTTGACTTTATTTTATTTTGAAATTATTTTAAACTTGTTTTATTTCAAACATTTCATTATTAAATATAAATTTTGATTATTATATGAATTATAATTTCAAACTGGTATAAATTGAATATTTTCCTGAAAAATGGATTTGTGGTCAAAACTGGTCAAACTTTGACTTTTAAATTTTAAATTTTAAATTTAAATATTTAAATTCTTGAATTTTATAATTTATTATGAAAATATATTTAATATCATGAATACTGCTTTTCATTTTGTTGAAATTGGATTTAAATTGTGAAAGTTATACCCTTTACAATATTGTGTGTATATAGGGTTATTTAACAATATTCTTTGTTTTAATTTATATAAATGATATTTTTACTTGATATATCTTATTATAATTTGTATATTTATGTTATATTATGTATATTTTGACTTTTAAATATTTTTAAAGTGATGTTTGAATTTATCTAAAGCTTATTGAATTTATTTCCAAATTTTAAAGCCTGGTTTCCATTTTTCTACTATTTTCTTTATTTAAATTATATTTAATTAAATTTTATTCATTTATTTTTGTTAATGCATTTTATTTTGTGTTCTTATCTTTGTTTATAAATATTTTTTCAAGTATATAAATTTTTTCCAAAGTTCATTGAATTAGTTTTAAATTTTCAAAGACTAGTTTGCATTTTTAAGCTATTTCCTTAATTTAATTGTATTTAATAAAAAATTATTTATTTATTTTATATATTCATTTTTATTTCTGAGTTGTTATCTTTATTTATCAGCATTTTATATGTATTTAAATTTTCAAATGAAATAAGAGAAATTTGAATGATTTTTGAAACCTTTTGTATGCCTTGACCTTTTATATTCCACCTTTTCAATTTTCAACCAACATTTGCATTCATTTCTTCGGCCGACCCTACCTCTATCTTCAGTCGCTTCTTTTTTTTCATTTTTCACGTATGAAAAAGCTTCTCATCTCTTAAAAGTTCGACCTCCCATCATCTCTCAAAGCTTTGGTAAATTCTTTTCTCTTTTTCATTGTTTTCTTCTTATTTATGTTGTTTTCACTTGCTTGCTTCACCTTTGTAGCTCAGCCCCTTGCTCCTCCTTCACTGTGGCCGCCATCACCACCACCTTATCCAGCCTCCACCACCTCCTCTACATCCCCAAGCCACTGGCCATGCACCCATGTGACCAAATCCAACAATACTTGCACGAAACTTCACCCCATAACCCATAGCCGAGCACCATACATCACCACCACCTTCAACCACCCATTGGCCGCCACCTATTCCACCTCCACCACCCATGGATGACCTAAAACCCTCTGCCACACCATCCTCCAGCCCACTACAAGATGGCCGTGCCTGGTCTTGTTTGGGACGAGCACAAAATTGTATTGAATTCATGATATTTTGCCTTGTTGTTGAAATCCATGCACCTATCTCTTTGTATCACCTTTGCCCCATCACCATACATGTTTGTCCGACCCTATTCAACCCAAAACCAAATCAAAACCCACTCCTTAGCCATGTGTTTCTGACCTATAGCTGAAGCATAGGTGGTTGTAAGCAAGTGCAAAAATTTTAGGCTTTGTTTTATGCATTGGTTCCTAACATTGTTTAGTCGTATTTTGAGTTGAAAACTTATGTGTGTTATATTGTCTTGTTTGAATGTGTTCAAGGCAATTTATCTTAGGCTCTCTCAAACTCGAATCATTGTCGTGCCATAGTGCTTTTGGAGATCTCAGTTTGTGCATTCGATTGTTGCCTCCAGCTCAAACCAGTGAGTTATTCTCACCAGACAATTTTGTACTTATATAACTAGTAAATCGATCACCTGTGAATCTGTAAAATGCATCACCAAATTATGTCTGCTATATTATGATCATATGGTGTTCATCCATGCTTAAACACCTGTTATATTATAAGTTGCTGTTATATTATGCTGTTTTGTTATTTATATTAGTTTATCACACTGCAAGTTCTCTTTAGATTAGAATCACTATGGGTTGAAATGATACATACCCGAACAGACTTTAGAATAGAGGAAAATCATTATGGGATGAAATGATAGGCCTGAATGTTTTTCAATTATTTTCATTTACTTGAGACTGCGGGTTTGAAATGATAAAACCTGGATTTTCTTTGTAAATTTAGGTTGAAATGATATATTACCCGTATCACTTTACCTAGCGTTGAAAATTATATACAGGCCCGTAGTTAAAATATGTTTTTCTAAAATTTTTAAAATATTTCAGAAATGTAATTATTATAATATTTTGATTTAAAATTAATTAAAAATAATTTTTGTAAAGTATTATTGATTTTTTGGAAATTTATAAGTTAAATAAATTATGGAAAAGTTAGAAAATTTGAATGTAAGTTATTTTGGAAATTTTGATTTAATAATAACTGGAAATTAAATTAATATGAAATTATGACAAATTTATGATAATTTGAATATAAAAATGAATTTAAAGTGATTTTATAATATATTAATGATTTTTGAATAAAGTTAAAATGTGGAATGAATGATTATTTAAGTTGAAATTTTGAAATATAACCAAAATGAGAATTTGTGAATTTGGCTTAAAAGTGAATTTTAAGTTAAATAAACAAAACTGAAACTAAGTTATATTTTGAAATTTTAAACTTAAGTGTTAAGTTGAAATTTGATTCAATGAATTTAAAATTTAATGTTGAAATTTAATAAGTGAATTATTATTAAATCTTGATTTTTGAATGGAAATTTAACTTTATAAAATCATGAACTTAATAAAAATTAAATGATGTTTATAAATGTGAAAATGAATGATTTTATAAGTTTAAAATGTTTTAAATAAAAATATAATTGGCTGTGAAATTATATTGAATATTTGAAGTTAATTAACTGCATTTTTGAAATGTTATTAATTGCAATGTAAATGATATTACAGCATTTGTAAATGCTGTTGTTGATGATAATGAACTAAAAAGCTCAATTGAATTAAAGGCTATTATAGCAATTTATGTAAGTGCTATAATTGTTGAATTTAACTAAGTTTATTTGAAATTTAAGTAAACCCTATTACAGCATTTTTAAAATGCTGACTTTTGATAAATTGAACTGTTTTGAATGTAACTTTCCATAGCATTTTCTAAATGCTGCGAAAAGTGAATTTTCACTGTTTTGATAAACTTAAGTGAATAAACGAACTTTGAAAGTTGAAAATTTTGGAAATTTAATTATTAAATATAATAACTTCATTTTTAATGATTTAAAATGATTTTTGAAATATAAACTGTTTTGAAATGTGAATTGAAATGGTATTTTAAATTGAATGAAATGAATAATGATTGGAAAGGAAGTTTTGAAAAGATATGATATTTTGATATATTAAAATGATTTGAAATGTGGTTTTGAAAAGAAATGATATTTTGATTTATTGAAATGATTGAAAATGAAGTTTTGTAAAGATATGATATTTAGGAAATGTGGTTTTGTAAAGATGATATTTTGATATATTGAAATGATTAGAAATGAATTTTTGTAAAGATATGATATTTTGATATATTAAAATGATTGGAAATGAAGTTTTGTAAAGACATGACATTTTGATATACTAAAATAATTGGAAATGAAGTTTTGTAAAGATATGATATTTTGATACATTAAATGATTGGAAATGAAGTTTTGTAAAGATATGAAATTTTGATATATTGAAATGATTTGACATGAAGTTTTGGAAAGATATGATGTTTTTGAAATGGTTTGGAATTAATTTAATCTTTATTTTGATAAAGATTTGGATTTGAAATGACATTCTATTTTGAAGTATAAATATTATTTTAAAAGTTATAACTGCGGGTTATAATAACGATAGGTTGGCAAAGAGACCGGGATCAGATATCTGGCATACTCTCAGTCGATACCGAAAACCACTTTGACAACCATGTACGCGGTGGAGATTCCTGAATGAAGTAGGATGGTGGCAACGTTCTTGAGGTATATTACATGGACCCGACTCCCGTGAGTTAGCTTAAGGTGGCTAAAACAGGAGCGATCTCGGGCCAAAAAGGGTAGCTCCTCTGGTCGGACACATTCCTTCGATACCATACTCTTACTTGTGATCGATTAGATGGTCATCCTTCGATTTTGATTTGGGAGTGTGTTCTGAGGTGGGCGTATGTGGCTGCTGCGTTACCACCAGCCCGTGTGCGTAATTTGTATATCTATCCTGGCATTGCCTTGTGTGCCGTGTCACCTACTATACCGAGCCTTTACTACGAGTTTGTTTTTCTCCCATAGCTCGTGGATTATTTAGGGTAGTCTCCCGATCGGGAGATATGCTGATACTGGATGGACTACTGGGACTATTATGAGTGAAGGGTGATATGTGTAGCCCAGAACGCTATTTAAAAGTACGTTTATTTTACTGTAGACATTATTATAATAGCGCAATATTACTATATAGTAAATATTTTAACGGATCCTTAAAGGATGGGTGATCCCAAGCATCCTTTAAGTTACTGATACATTTTTGTTACTGTTCACTTGAGTTGATTTACAGTTCATAAGTATTTATGTCCTGACTCGAGTGTTTTGTGTTTTGCTTTACGCTCGAGTCAGACTGAGTGAGTTAGCATTCAAGATTCACCTTCGGAGTTCGAGTTTTCCTTGAAGATCCAGCCATCTATTTTGCTTTCTGTATCCCGTGATTTCAGTGGTGTATTCTGATTTTTACCTGATGTATCTTGTTACTCTTCTGTTGTATTTTGTTTAACTTTGACGTATCTTATTTTTATATAGTAGCCTCATGAACTACTACTTCTTTTAATTCCGCTGCATTATTATTTACTCTGTGTCTGTGATATGTGATTATGTATTTGCTGTATATTCTGAGATTTGCCAAATTTTATTTACAACGCGGTATTTTGAGCAATTCAAGTCCGACATGTGCGGATGCGAATGGTTGAAAATATCGGGTCGTTACATTATTGGTAAAGAAAGAGGCAATCAATCAAAATTAGATACGTGAAGCAGGTTAGGTGATTTGGTACAGTGTTGTTTTGACACCGTCAACACTAGGTTCCGCCCCCTCATCTTTGCTTCTAGCACAATCAAAACCAATGAACATGGTATCAGAGAACTTGTACGTAGTGAATTGGAGGTAGGCGGAAGGTAGGGAGTGGAAACCCAAGGTTTCGAAGGGGAATAAGGCAGTACTTTGCTTTTAAATTAAGAATGCACCTGCTTGCTTTCAATTAAGATGCTTTCAACTTGGTTAGCTTTCGAATGGGTCAAATGGTTTTAAAAGGAACGGTTTCAGTTGGGCTGCACTTTTGTTTTAAATGAGTGCTTTCGACTAAGTTAAAGCCTTTTACTACCGCTTTCTACCTTTCGACCTTGATGGTTTCGAAGGGGTGTTTTCTTTGTTTTCTAAAAATTTGGCCACTTCTCTAATGCTTTCGAAAGGGATGGTTTTGACACCATCACTTCTCTACTTAGGAACTGGTTTCAAAGCAGATGCTTTAGAATTTAATGTTTTTAAAGATCCTTTTTCTATAACTAAAGTAAAACCCAAACGACTTCGAAGGAGATAGTTTTAAATGGTTTCGAAACTAATGTTTTCAACTTTAATGGGTTTTTGATCCTTTTGCTCTACTTAAAGACAGATTCCAAATGGTTTCAACCGAAATGATTTTCAAAGGTTTCGAAGGAGTGAAATTTTGAATGGTTTCGAAAGGTTTCCACACATTTTAAATTGAACTCAAAGTGCTTAAGAAAGGATTGAGTTTTGGCAGTTTTGAAAGGTTTTAATGAATGGTTTCGAAAGGGATGGTTCCCAGGGTTTCAAAGGGGTTGAAAGGAACGGTTTTTCCTATGTTTTTGAAAGGCAATATTTAAAAGGTTTTAAAGAAGGATGTATGATATTTTGAAGCTTTCGGAGAAAATAAAGGA
The DNA here is from genome assembly GCA_030765085.1 of Allium cepa. Lineage (NCBI taxonomy): Eukaryota > Viridiplantae > Streptophyta > Magnoliopsida > Asparagales > Amaryllidaceae > Allium > Allium cepa. The sequence continues at coordinate 614,603,116 of CM060934.1, forward strand.
AACATTTTTCCAATGTTTTCGAAAGGCTTTTTAGTAGTTTCGAAAGGGTCACTTTTAATGGTTTCGAAGGGGTTACCTTCATTGGTTTTGAAAGGGTTGTATAAAGGTTTTAAACAAAGGTTTCAAAGGTATTAAATAGGAAATATAGTCTAAGTATTTTCAAGTTAAAAAAGTTTTTAACTTGTTTTGGAAGGATAGTTAATCCTCATTAAAATCTCTTCAACGTTATTTTGAGTAAAGTATATATATCATGGTAAAATAGCTTAGAGTAAAGCTAAGAATATATTTTCCTTGTATAAATATGATTTAAAAGGTTAAATCATTTTGAAAAGGTTTTCAAGGAAAAAGATAAAGGGTAGTTAACCCTAAGAAAATGATTCGGACAGTTAGTCCATTTTGATTCAGACAGTTAGTCCAGTTTGTAGGCAATCAGCCTAGATTTATGGACAGATAGTTCATTTATTAGCATAATGGACCTTGTTATTATGTTGTGGACAGAGAGTCTACTTATTTCCTGTTTTCTAGAAAGATGGTCCATTTATTAGCATAAAGGATATTACTATTTTTATACAATCATTTTGATTAACCAGTTTGGTTGCAGGAAAGGATTTACAAAATAAATGGTTTAAAGGGGGTATTCGTGAGGGGAAACCCATTCTGTTATGCGGCGTGGTCTCACTTAATATCAGTAAACCGACATGTATTAGAATTATTCACACCAGGCTTTATGTCTGACTCGAAATTTTTGTTTCCCCTTAAACTCTCGGATACTCAAAATCGATGAGTAGGCCGAGGGTTAAGGTTTTTAGGTTTAGAAAATTTTGGCAGATAAAGCTTCCAGAGACGAGCAGATGGTTGGCGGATAGCTAATTAGGAGTTACATATTATTGTTATGTTTCTTTTCTTTGTATATTATGTTAAATACGACTATATTGCTTTAGTCAACAAAAGGGGCATCGTTGTATGTCGCTATTGGCATATATTTTATAATGATTATAATTAATCTTTACCTAGGAAACGATATGGGATCATGTAACTTGGATATGAATTTGTTTTGAAATGTTATCAGTAAAATGATGTTTTTGGAAATCTATGATTTTGTTCGTATTCAAATGCTTCTAATATTATGGATACCATTATCATTACCATATTTTGACACCAGAAGTTAAAATTATGGATGACTGTAGCATCTGTAGCGCTTAGCTTTTGGCCTCTAGATACAGGATGTTACAACTTGGTATCAAAGCATGGTTTATGAATAACTTTAAACTAAAAATGGTTTTTAAAAACATAATCCTAAGGAATTAGAGTAAGATTAGTGTATGGGATAACGCTATAGTAACGTACTTATATTTACTATATATAAGTATACGCTTTATCTCCAGTCTATTGTCCTTGTTAGATTATTTTTCTGTATCTCATAAGGTTTGAATACAGATATGGAAGGTAGAAGATGAAAAGTTAACCCAGGAGGGGAAGGCACAGATAGGAATGCCATGCCTAATGTGAGAAGAGGTCAAGGTTAGGCATAAGTAGAGAATGTGGGTATTGGAGTCCCACAAGTTGGGATGGAAGCTAAGTATCGGTTTTTCAAGAATATAGTGCATGTGAGAGTTGCAGCTGGAGTGTTAGGAAGAAATGCTGCAAGAGCAAGGGTTTCGGAAGTTTCGATAGTTAACCATTATGCTCTGCTATGTGGAGATTACACCAAGCTTGAAGGGAAGCCGATTGTTGGAATGGAAGATGCCATTGAGATAGAAAATTTGTTGCCGCACTGTGAGAGAATCTTTGTAGACTTAGGACTCAATAATGAGTAGAAGAGGAGTTTGGCATCTAGATAGCTTCAAGGAGCAGCTTTGTTCTGGTGGAATAGTGTGACTGTGGTAGTGGATGAGGAGACTATGACCTAGGAAGATTTCAAGAGAAGGTTCCAAGAAAGATTTATGTCTGCAATAGCACAGTCAACTCTGATCGGAAATTTTGTTGAATTAGAGCAAGGGGAGATGTCTATTTTGGACTATGCTAGAAAGTTTGAGGAGTTGGCCAGATATGGGTATGCTTCAGTGAATACAGCGATGAAGAGGAATGAGAAGTTTATAAGGGGGTTGAAGCCTGAGTTAGCCAGGGCTACATTACCTCATATTTGAGATCCCTCTGACTTTGTAGTGGAGAAGGCCTTAAGGCATAAGGAGATTCTTGATTCTCTAGAGAAGAGTAAGGCTAAAGAAGTCCAGGTTAGGCAGAATCAGAAGAAGAAGTTTTTCCGTAAGAAAGGCGCTCAGAAGGGTGGAGCAGCTAAGAAGGGGAAGTTTGAGAATGTCTTTTTCAAGTGCGGCAAGAAGGGGCACTTTGCTAATGAGTGTCGTACTGGAAAAGCTAAGGAAATGGCTGGAAAGAAGAATGTCAGGTGCTTCAACTATGACAAGATTAGCCAATATAAGAGCCGGTGCAAGGAGCCCGCTAAGGATGGAAAGGGCAAGGTGTATGCACTGGAGTCTGCTACTTCGAAGCCAATAGCTCAGGAGAAAGGAAAGGCAGTTTTGTAAGGAGGTACGCTCCACATTCATGGTATGTCTATTAGCGTTTTACTTAATACTGGTGCATAGCATCCTTTTATATCTAGATGTTTGATAGATAAACTTAACCTAGAACCTACATATTTAGTTACTTTCTTACGGGTTGCGAATCCAATAGGAAGATGTGACTAGATAGAGTTTGACCTATTATGCCATACTTTTATTTTCAGTTTGAGTGTGTTTGATTTTGTAGGGTTCGGGATTATTCTTGGGATGGATTGGTTAAGTACAATGCTAGAATATTTTGCCAGGATAGGAAAATATCGCTTAGACACCCAGATTGTAGCGACAGGAATGTTTATACCATAAAAAGTTATTAATGTGCGATGTATGCCTTGATGGGTGCTATGGAATTAGATGATGTGTTGTATCGAGTTTTCGTAGTTAGATAATTCGCGGATGTTATTGAGCCTGTAGTAGGATTGCCACCGAAATAAGCCATTGATTTTTGGATAGATTTGGTTCCGGAAGCAAAACCAGTGAGTAGGCCATCGAGTAGGATGACCCATACAGTGATGAGGAAGTTGAAGGTGCAGTTGGTGGATTTGTAAGGCAAGAGCTTTATCAGGCTGAGTAGTTCATCTTAGGGAGCCGGCGTTGTGTTTTCTAAGAAGCCGAATGAATCATTGAGGCCATGTATCAATTATTATAGGTTGAAAGAGAGGAAGATAATGAGTTGATATCCATTGTCGAGGATTGATGATTTGTTCGACCAGTTGAGTGGAGCCAAAGTATTCTCGAAATTGGATTTGGCGACAGGTTTCCATTAGCTCAGGGTAGCAGAGGATAGTATGCCTTTGACGATGTTTAAGACCAGGTATGTGTCATACGAATGGTTGGTTATGCCGTTCAGACTAACTAATGTGCTAGCTTTCTTTATGGATTTGATGAAACGAGTTTTCCAAGAGAAGTTAAATAGGTACGTATTGGTTTTCATAGATGATATTTTGATTTACTCTAAGGATGAAAGAGAGTATGATGTCCATCTTAGAATGGTGCTTGAGAAGCTGAGGCAGCATCAACTGAAGGCGAAGTTCTCAAAGTGTCATTTCTGGAAGAAGGAAGTGAAGTTTCTTGTTCATGTAGTCTCAGAGAAAGGGTTGTCAGTAGTTCGAAAAAGATTGAAGCGGTAAATAGTTGGAAGAGAACCAAGACAGTGATGGAGATAAAGAGTTTTCTTGGGTTGGCTGGTTATTATCGGAGGTTCATTAAGGATTTTTCATGGATAACGGCACCGATGACCAAGCTGACAGTAAAGGATGTGAAGTTTATATGGATCGATAAGTATAAGGAAGCATTCCAGAGTTTGAAATAGATATTGACCCATGCACCTATGTTGGTTGTTCCGGAATGGAATCAAGATTTGGTGGTTTACATGGATGCATGTGGAACAGAACTAGGAGATGTGCTGATGTAGAGAGGTAAAGTGATTGCATATGCTTCTAGAGAGCTTAGACCGCATAAAGTCAGATATCGGACACATGATTTAGAATTGGATACACTTATATTTGCTTTGAAGGTGTGGAGACACAACCTTTTGGGAGAGAGGTTCGAGTTATATACAGATCATAAGTCGTTGAAGTATTTGTTCTTTCATAAGGAGTTGAACATGAGACAGCAGAATTGGTTAGAGTTTATTGCCGCTTATGATTTTGGGATTGGGTACACACCGGGGAAAGGCAACAATGTTGCAGATGCACTTAGCAGGAAAGATCAGAATGCAGTGTTGGCAATGATTAATGAGTAGAGAGATTTGGAAGCATTAGAAGATTGCAGAGTGCAGTAGAGATCTGAGGACGGATATCTAGTGGAGAAACCGTAGTGTTATCTTGCTTGGAAGTTCGACCAATGATGATCAAGAGGATTGCTTCTAAACAGGAAGAGGATCCAGTATTATGTGAGTAGATTAGGAAGTCAAGAGATGGAACCGAGAGCGATGATTTAAAAGATTTTAGTCTTTACTAGAATGGAGGTTGAGAAAGAAAGGAAGATTATGTATTCCGAGTGTAGGAAACATAAGGAAAGAGGTCTTAGAGGAATGCCATCGTTCAAAGTTCTCTATTCATCCGGGAGGCACTAAGATGTATCAGGATATGAAGAGAAGTTTCTTCTGGGAAGGTATGAAGCGGGATATTGGTTTATGTGTAAAGCAGTGCTTGTTTTGCCAGCAGGAAAAGGTCGAACACCAGAAGTCAAGTGGGTTGCTTTGGCCATTGGATATTCTGGAATGGAAGTGGGTGTAACGACCCACCTTTTTGGACGGTTTAAATCGACAATAGACCACACATGTCTAATTCAAACCATTCAAAAGGGAGGATTTTTAATAAGTAAATAAGAGTATAAAAGAAAAGGAGGAAAAATAAAATATAGAATCCCGCAGCGGAATGACAAAATATAATAAGCAAATAAACAGTTCATGAAGCTGTTTTACAAATAACATATGATTACACCTTTACAATTCATATTAGAGTTATATATACAGTAGGAATAAACAAATAATGTAGTGGAAAACATGATGTGGTGGAATAATTATAATAAATAGTGATAATATACTTAATCTTCATCTTCATCCTCAAGAAAATAAAATGGTCTTCAATACACTGAAAAAGCTCAGACTGACCCAGCCGTAATTAAAACAAAAAACTCGAGTCAGAACTAAAAGATCTAATGTAAGTCAAATTAATAAAAATATGAATGCAATGGCTTCAGAGATGTTGTGGGATTTCCATCTCCTATCAAGTGTACAATGTGAATATATTTATTGAAAGATTTCAAATAATCCGAGGTACCAATTTTGACCACTTTAATAATAAAAATTTGAAGTTTAACTTATACTTTTTAAATAATTCGATTCCAATACATAACCGAAATTCAAGAATTTATATGGATATATATACCATTCAACCAGTACCAAAATCAACATTTCAAATGAATGAAAACCATTCGGGTTTATCATTTCAACCCATAACGATTTTCCCCTAATCTATAAGATCGTTCGGGTATGTATCATTTCGACCCATAGTGAACTTGTAGTATTATAACGATATAAAATACAATATCCATTCATCCAATATTAACAATCAAACATCCATCACAATAATCATGCAAACCAACTAATGAATATCAATATAGAGCTGGTAATTAATAATAAGTATTTAACTGGAATTTTATATTCAATAATAAATTAAATAACGATTCAATTCAAATGAATTCGAATTAACTGAGGCGGTGATTTAAGATATACCAAATAGCCATAAATAAATTTCTATAACATCATAAATTTAATTTAACAAACATAAGAATTTTTAGAAGTTGTGAGTAGTTCAAACACCCACCTTTTAATTTAAATCGAATTTAGGGTCCAAATTCAAATGATCTCAGAATTCATCCAAACCGGCGTCAAAATGCCCAGAATTTCGATACTATCCCAACACAAGAAACCACGTGTGAATTGGACCTTGTATGTGAAAGTTATTTAAATTAGAAGTTATACGATAAAATAAAATAAATAAAATATACAGGATATTACACGTTACCCCTTTCAAAACCTTATCTCGCTCAAGCTTTGACCTCGAAAAAGACTCACGGCCGCCACCTGATAATGAACGCGCCACCACCAAACTGCCTGAACGCACGCTACAGCTCACCTCCGGCTTTGAGCCGCCTTGTAGAACACCGAGCCCCCCTCGCGATGATCGACCACCCATCCGGAGACAGCCGCTGCCACGAATTTGTCGACCCTAACGACACGCCAATCTAGTCGTTAAATTTCCAAACGAACACCGCCGATGCACTCCCCTCATACCTCTCCACAAATCTGTATCCTCCAATCGCTGATCGTCGAAGATCATCAAGCACCCACGAACGGCCGAGAAAAAATCAACAAATTCTGGCCACACCAAAACCCAGATCGAAAAACAAACGGAAAAATTGACTTGCGCTCGTTGAGAGCTTCAAATCAATATATAATATGATGTAGTTTGAATTTTTGATTTGGTTTTGAAATTGAATTTGAGGGTTTGGAGCTTAAATAGGTTTCTGCAATTGAGGAGGAGCGGAGCAAAAAGAATTGTACTTACTATCAATGAGAAATAAGAAACAATTAGGGTTTATAACGAGGTATCTATAGGCAGATCAGAAAAATAGAATGAATGGACCAGATTGATTTGGATTGGAATGATAAACGACCTGAAAAGCCCATTCTGCCTCCAAAACGAAAATGGGTCAACCGATATGTCAAAGTAAATGTTTTTATTATTTTTAAACTCAATGGAGCAGGTTTCAGGTCCTAATTACATCATATAAATAAGTTATGCTAAAATCAGCTTATTTCAAATTGATTTTAGTTAAATTGATTTCTAGGCGTTTCAAGCCCGTATGATCAAATGACAAGTCCGATCGTTACGAAACTTTAAATCCTACAATAATTCACTATTACAGATCTAATGAAACTAGTTTCATCGAAATCCGAGATAGTTGCCAAAATGGCTATATTTCACGTTAATTACATAAATTAATATTAAATTAATTAAATCACTTTTAAATTCAATGGTTGTAAACCAACAAATTTCATCATTTTTATTCACTTATACATTCGCAACGACTTAATACAAGTTTATGTGACAATTCAATGTTAGTTATTACACTGATTACAGTGTTCAATTTCACTGTAATTAGATCCAATTTATTATAATTTATTTCAATAAATTGCTTTAATTTGATTTCAACCTTTATATTCAAGCAATTATAAATCCAATAACATAGTTAACATTTGTTATACATTTCATTACGTTAACATACTTCAATTTCCATCTTTTATTTGTATTAACTACTATATTTCCATTTTATAGAAATTTGGTCAATTTCACACATTAATTATAATTAAAGTCTCACTAATTTGTTTATCTTGGTCTCATTCTCTTATTAAATCAATTATTACTTTACATACATAGTTAACATTGATATATATTTTATTACATTAATATTTTACCATTTCATCCTACTTTTCATTAACGTAATCTTTAATTATATTTAATTGTAATAAATTCACTTATTATAATCTAAATTCCAATAATTTGGTCAAGCTTGATTCTAATTCTTTTTATTCAAATCAATAGTCATATTCTACATTCATAATTTACATTGGTTGCATCCAATTGAATTAACATTCCTCAATTACCAATTTAATCTACATTAACTACAATAATTAAGTGGATTAATTGCAATTGATTTCCAATTTAATTTTTAACAGGTTAAATAAAAGGTAACACACAATAATTGTTTCCTTTTTACTTTTTAATACACTTGTAAGGGTTTATTATTTACAATCAAGTATCATAATTACTTACATAATATTGATTTTATTCAATTACCATTTATTATTAATAATTCCATATTTACATTTGTTTGCCTATATTTACTTTATAACCAAGTATAATACTTAAATCATTTCAACTAATTGAATTTTCATTATAATTGTTAATAAATGACTTAAATTACATTGTTACATTTAATTCTAATTATCATTTCATAATTTAATTACAAATTTTTATTCTTTCCAACTATTAAATCACAAATCCTATTAAATTAACTAATTTAAATTATCGAAAATTACTGGCCGCTACAGTTGGATCCTATATCCAAGAATTTTATTGATGGGTTACCAAGGTCGAATAGAGGAAATGATACTATATGGATCATAGTGGATAGATTGAACAAGAACGCCAATTTCATTCCAATTAGGTTAACCAGAACGACACTTGATTTAGCAAAGTTGTTTATGAGGAATGTGGTTAGACTGCATGGAATTCCTAGTAGCATAGCTAGTGATAGAGATTCCTTATTCACTAGCAAGTTTTGGAAGATTCCACAAAAAGTTTTGGGAATCAAGCTCAAGATGAGTACTGCTTACCATCCGTAGACTGATGGACAAAATGAATAAGTTAACAAAATATTGGAAGATTTGTTAAGAGCTTGTGTATTAGATTTCGGAGGATCATGGGAAGATCATCTGCATTTAGTCGAACTTTCGTATAACAACAGTTATCGGAATAGTATTGGGATGACACTGTTTAAAGTTTTGTATGGAAGGCCATGCAAATCTTCCGTAGTTGGTTAGAGACCGGAGATAGGTTGGTTCTTGTTCCGGATTTGGTTAGGGAAGCTGAAAAAAATTATGGTCATTCGGGCTAGAAGGAAGGAGGCTCAATCGAGGCAGAAATGTTATGCAGATAAGAGATGGAAAAGTTTAGAGTTATTAGTTGAAGACTAGGTTTTCGTCAAAGTGTCACCGATGAAGGGTGTGATTAGATTTAGGAAATCAGAAAAGTTAGAACCAAGATTCATTGGACCTTTTCCTATTATTGAGAGGATAGGAAAACTCACATATAGAGTTGAGTTACCAAGCAGTTTAGCAGGAGTCCACGATTATTTTTCATATTTTACATCTCAGAAAGTGTGTTAGAAACCCGAAGACTATTATTGCGCCGACTGTGCTAGATGATTTAGTGGTAGAACCAAATTTGACTATAGCGAGGAAGCCAGTTCGAATAGTTGTGAGAGATGAGAAGAGGCTTAGAACCAAGACGGTCAGATTAGTCCAAGTCCAATGGAGCGACAATGATAGGGACTGTACTTGGAACATTGAGAGTAGGATTAGAGATACTTATCCTGACTTATTTAATGGTATGTTTTACCTTCTTATTTGATTTGTTGTGTACCTTATCATAATTTCGATGACGAAATTCTCTAAGGAGGGGAGTTTATAACGCCTCATATTTTTGGTAACATTATTTAGCATATTTAATTAGTTAAATTAAATAAAATAATGTGTTGATTAGGGGATTGAGATTTGATTTAATCAAAGGGTAGCTGTGCCAATTAACCTATTAATTAAAATAATAGTTAAATAGAAATAGAGGAAGGGTAAAATAGGAAAAATGCCATTCCTATATCCCTAAACCCTTGGCCATGCACCCCCCTACACGTCCATTTCATTTCATCGAAATTTTAAAATAAGAGGCCGACCATCATTAACAGGAGAAAAAGGAAGAAGATAGAGAATAGCTAGGAAGAAGCTTAAGCATATCAAAAATCCATTCACATCTCTTTCTTTTTAATCTCTAAAGCTACGGTGAATGATGTTTACATCTCAAACTTTAATTATTTTCGTTTTCTAGATGAATGCCGAACATTTTGTATTGATTTTCCATGTTTTTGAATGATGGAATGATTATATATACATGTTGATGATTTTGTACGTTCGTATTGATTTTATGATATGTTTTAAGGTGAAAACCCTATAGAATGACATCTAAATGCCTTGCGAATATTTAGAAAGATAATAAATAACATTTAAGAGACGGGTTTCAATTTTTCAAAATTATGTGGAAATTATATGAATTTTCCAGTAAAGAAAATATTAATTTGGGTTAATAATTATTTTTGGCTAAATACTAAAAGATTTAGGTCTGATATTTTTATATGTTGAAAAACATTTTAAAAGAGATTTTCTAGAATTTTTGTAGATTTTTCCTATATGTTTTAATGGTTACATAATATTATTTAAGGTAAAGGGACTTAAATGTTTTATATAATTAAGAGGGGAGAAGAGGTTTTTTGCAAAATAATTTAAATTTGTTCATACTAAAAGTCGGCAGCACTTTTCAAAGATTGCAGTACTTTTTATTGATAAAGAAAGAAGAAACCAATCAAAATCAGACACATGAAGCAGGTTAGGCGAAAAGAACTATTTGGTACTTTGTTTTTCACTATTTCGACACCATCGGCACCAAGTTCCGCCTCCGCATCTTCGCTTCCGACACAGTCAAAACTAATGCACATGGTATTAGGGAACTGGTACGTAGTGATTTGGATGTAGGCGGAAGGTAGGGAGTGGAAACCCAGGGTCTCGAAGGGGTTGAGGCAGTACTTCGCTTTTAAATTAGGAATGTGTCTGCTTAATTTCTATTAACATGCTTTCGACTTGGTTAGCTTTTGACTGGGTCAAATGGTTTTAAAAGGGATGGTTTCGATTAGGTTGCACTTTTTTTAAATGATTGCTTTCGACTAAGTCGAAGCCTTTTACTGTCGCTTTCTACCTTTCGACCTAGATGGTTTCAAAAGGGGTGTTTTCTTTGTTTTCTAAAAATTTGGCCAATTCTCCAATGCTTTCGAAAGGGATGGTTTCGGCACCATCACTTTTCTACTTAGGAAATGGTTTCGAAGCAGATGATTTCGACTTAAATGTTTTTAGAGACCCTTTTTAAAACCCAAATGGTTTCGAAAGAGATAGTTTTAAATGGTTTCGAAACTAATGCTTTCGACTTTAATGGGTTTCTGATCCTTTTGCTCTACTTGAAGGCAGAATCCAAATGGTTTCAATCGAGATGATATTCAAAGGTTTAGAAGGGGTGAAATTTTGAATAGTTTCGAAAGGTTTCCACACATTTTAAATTAAACCTAAGTGCTTTCGAAAGGATTAAGTTTTGACCATTTCGAAAGGTTTTGATGGATGGTTTCGAAAGGCGTGGTTCCCCAATGTTTTGAAAGGGTTGAAAGGAAGGGGTTTTCCTATGTTTTCGAAAGGCAATATTTAAATGGTTTTAAAGGAGGATGTCTGATATTTTAAAGCTTTCAGAGAAAAGAAAGGAAAGGTTTTACCAATGTTTTTGAAAGGCTTTTTAATGGTTTTGAAAAGGTCGCTTTCAATGGTTTCGAATGGGATACCTTCAATGGCTTCGAAAGGGTTGTTTAAAGATTTTAAACAAAGGTTTCGAAGGCATTAAATATGCAATGTAGCCTAAGAACTTTCAAGTTAAAAAGGGTTTTAACTTGTTTTGGAAGCATGGTTAATCCTCGTTAAAATCACATCTACATTATTTTGAGTAAAGTATATATCATGGCAAAATAGCATAGAGTAAAGCTATGATATATTTTCCTTGTACAAATATGATTTAAAAGGTTAAATTACTTTGAAAAGGTTTTTAAGGAAAAAGACAAAGAGTAGTTAATCCTAAGAAAATGATTCTGACTGTTGGTCCATTTTGATTCGGAAGGTTAGTCCAGTTTAAGGGCAATCGACCTAGATTTAGGGACAGATAGTCCATTTGCTAGCATAACAGACCTTGCTATTATGTTGTGGACAGATAGTCTACTTATCACCTATTTTCGAGACAAATTGTCCATTTATTAGCATCAAGGATATTGCTATTTTGATATAATCAATTTGATTAACTAGTTTGGTTACAGGAAAGGATTTGCAAAATAAATTTTTAAAGAGGATATTAGTGAGGGGAAACCCGTTCCGCTAAGCGGCGTGGACTGACTTAATATCAGTAAACCGAGGTGTAACTGAATTATTAACACTAGGCTTTATGTCTGACTCGAAGTTTTTGTTTCCCCTTATACTATTGGTTACTAAAAATTTATTTGACTAAGACGAGGGTTAAGTTTTTCAGGTTTAGAAAATTTTGGTGAATAAAACTTTCAGAGACGAGCAGGTGGCTGACGGTAGCTAATTAGGAGTTACAGATTATTGTTATGTTTATTTCGATGTGTATTAAGTCAGATGTGACTATATTGCTTTGATCAACTAATGAGGCATTGTCATATACCGCTCTAGCGTATTTTGTAATGATTACAATTAATATTTACCTAGGAACGAGATAGGATTATGATAACTTGGATATGAATTTGTTGTGAAATGTCATCAGTAAAATTATGTTTTTGGAAATCTTTGATTTTGTTCATATTCAAGTGCTTCTGATATTATGGATACCATTATCATTACTGTATTTTGTCACCAGAAGTTAATACTATGGATGATTGCAGCATCTGTAGCGCTTAGCTTTTGGCCTCCAAATACGAGATGTTACAGCTATATTGATTACTCTTAAAACGTCTATGTAGTTAGGTCTAGTAAGCTTGTCATTTTTTAAAAATAACTTCAATACGAATAGTTTTTTGCAAATTTCATTAAGTAGATTAGGACTTTTATACATAGAAAATGTTCTTACATTATTAGTAAGGTTAAATATATTATTTCATTTTACTAATAAGCTTCCACTAGATTTTTATATTTGTCAAAGCCTATACAGAAATATAGAAGTCTTTTGACTTCTGTAGTGAGTGTTAGGATTCACTTGTCTTGGGATTCTAACCTTAAATTTTCTTAACAAGACATAGGCCCACAAGCGATGGATAACACCTTATCAGTTGTATCACATACAACTCCTAACCCATTGTCATTGTCCTAATCTCATTTGATCTTGAGTTTGCTCAATAAATTGGAAGACATTATTCACTTGTACCTACAATTTCGCAATGAACTATGTATAGTATATGTATCTTGATTTTAATAAACAAATACATATAGTTATCTTACCTCATCTAGTCTAAATGTTAATAATATTACACATAACATCTCTAGCTTGAGTTTTCTCAACAACTGGTAGAGGGCAACATTTATACTTAAGGTTTATAATCTTTAATATATTTATTTGGGTGATATCAACTTATGGAATAATATACTTCATATGAAATACCCTCGTGATTTGTCATACACATTTGAAATTGTGGTATACGTACTATACATATATATTTATTCGTTAAATCAAATTTGGGTTTCTTATAGTCCTACTCTATTTAACTAATCTTATTTTATTTAATTTTGATTTTAATATCACTAATTAAGTCATATTTAATTAATTTAATTAATTAATTAAGTAATAAACATTTTAATTAGTTTTGAGTTTATTCATTTTAAACATTTTTAAAAATTGAATATTGACTATAACACTTATAGTAATTATACACACACATGCATATATCATTATATATATATATATTATGTATTAGTTAATATCTAATTAATTTAATTAAGAATTTTAATTGAAATATAATTAATTTTGAAAATTCATTATTATTTAATTTAAACATTTTAAGACAAATATACATATATCATTATATATGCTTTAGTTTAATTAAATAACTTTTAATTCATTATTTATTTAATTCAACTAATTAATATAAAATTTCGAAAATAATTAATTAATTTTCAAAAGTTTTGAAAATTATTTTATAACATTTACAAAATCTCTTTTATATTTTAAACTTAACTTTTAAATTTAAAATATTATTTAAATTTTCAAAATAGGTTTAGATAATTAGCCCAAGTCCCAAAATCAATTCGGGCTATTATATTAGGGGTAACCTTTGGGCTTACTTCATCCTTCGAGTCGGCCTTACAACTAAGTAGGATATAGTGCTTGATTATCTAAACCCAACCTCAAACACTACATTTTTAGTCATCCTACTAAATGTGTAAGTTTTAACAAGTTATCTCTAATACTGCTAATTCAGATTGCATAGGCCATTGGGCTCCAATACCTTTGAAGTAACTAGGCTACGTCACGACGGGTTAAATGAGTGAATTTCAGTTTTTATTTTTTTCTACTTTTAGTACTTTATTGGGTCTATGAAATCAAATTGATTTTAGATCCAATCTAAAATATTTTTAAAAAATCTTTATTTTATTTAATTTGTTTATATAAGAAAGCATTTTAATTTAATTGAAGTGTATTTTATAAGTGTATCAAATACATTTATATGTGTATAGTGCACGTGCAACTTGTAATAAGTGTACATTGTTAATGCAACCATTTATAAGTGTGGGATTTATACCGTAGCAGACACCTTTGTCCTTTTATATATACATTTCTTGTCCATAGTTTTTGTTTGATACACACACACATATCAATATGTACATATATACATGCATATATACATATATATGTATGTATGTATGTGTGCGTGCATGCGTTGTGTGTGTGTATATTGTTATCCAACTCCGTGACTAAGCCATGTCTAGACGAGTAAAAACGATCGAATGGCCAGATAGCAAGCTAGAGATCTAGAACTGTAACTTCAAAAGTGAAAATCCAAACAATGCTTAATGACGAAGCCATAAATTTAATCACAAATTTAAGAGAATCATCTATGTTTACAAGAAGAGAAGTAGCAAAGTCCATGGTGCCAAAATCCAAGACTAATCTTGGATCAGTATCGGTTGAATCCCTTTAGATCGATACCGAACCAAGAAACTTGACCAGACCAGACCTTAATACATAGCACTGGAAGGTCAAGGCAAACACAAAGCTTATCGTCCAAGTAAGCATAGGTCGTTATCGAGCCATGAGTCCAAACTTCATAGCAACCTAATTAAATATTTTTGGATCATTGCCGAACCAAAGATCCCATTCAAATTCAAGCCCATTTCAAGATAGTTAACATTCAAAGGGAGATGCAAACCACCAAGCGACCTCAAATGATTAACCGACAAACCATCATTATGGGTCACTACCAATCCATTCGACTCAGTTTGGTACCGATCCATAGAGAAAATGCTGATTTGGCTATGATTTCTTCAAGCAACCTTCTTCAGGACATAAAGAATATGGGAAGAACGTGATGAAGGCAAAATCTCGATCTTCGTCTATAAATAGGAGATGAGAGGCACTATTTTGAGATCCTTTTTTTGAATTCTTAATTTCTAAATTGTTATTGTAATATTTTTGAAGCATCACCAATCCATATACTGCCGAACCATAAGATCTTACTTGTAAAACTTAGCAAAAACATTAGAAAAGTTTAAGTGGACATTGGCCAGTGTTTAGCTAAACCGCTATAAATTATTATGTACTTTCCTTACTCGTTTTCCTTTTAATTTTCTTCATTTTATTCTCTTCTACAAATTTCTAAGGTGTTTATGCCAACTTTTTACGTAAAGATTTTGGTGCTTTCATTGAGGGCATTTTAATCTCTCGATGTTTTGAATCTATTTTCAACCTTTGGATTGCTTTAATCCACGAAGTATATCTATAATTTTTTTTAATAATGAGTGATCCTCAGGGTAGAGGAGAACAACGTGTAATTTTATTCCACACTTAACAAAAGGAGCTATTAAATAAGCCTGGTAGGTTTCTCTTCCCCATGACTCAGAAAAATAAAACAAAATAAAAAACCCTCCAAAAAAGAATGTGATAGAGGATGCCCTGATGAGGTAAAGATCTTGACAACAATCAAGAAAGTGAAAAGAAGCTACAAAGGACCTTGTAGCTATCGATACTTAACACCTATAGTGAAAGAGGATGCCCAAACCATACCGCCCAATTTCACAACTAAAACTAGCAAAACTCAACAAACAATGTGAGACAAAAATACACACACACACATATGTATGTGTGTAAGTCACATGTATACATATATATGCTAGAAGAGAAGAATAAACATATATGGAAGTGAAGTAAGACTACAGCCTATAAACAAGAGAAGTTTAAAATGATAAAGGACAGCAACTTAAAACATGAGCTAGTTGCCTAATAATAGTAGGGAGTCAGAATGATAGTGTGGGTTATCATCTACCATGTAGAACATTCCCGAGTTAATGATAATTCTCCCACGTAAGGCCTCAATATGGGTTTTTACCTTTTAAGAAACACTTTAAAGCCATTTACCATAGTTAATTTAAAGGTAATGTTCAAAATCCAATTGAAACAAAATGGAGCTACTATATACGTCAAGTTGTCCATAGTTGAAGAATTATTATTATTGAAGAATCTTGTTTTCTGCTAAACTAAACATACCAAGCTACGATAATGAAGATATTATCTCATAAGATTCGTCGATTAAAGTAAAATAAATCTCAATCTAGACCAATATGACTCACAACCAAAAGCATTAAAATAAATATTAAAATTGAAGATTCTAAGAATATAAATAAGTGTAAACTTAGTAAATCAACAATCGTAGTTGAGGTGTGCAGTTATTTTCTAGGTTCATATTGCAGAAAATACATTATCTATAGATATGGACGTTCCTCTTTTTTAATGATTTTTAGTTTCCCATGTAATATTAGCCACATATGTAACTTAGGTTTAGGGGTGCATTTGCTTTCCACATAACTTTAAAAATATTAGTTTTAATTCCTGCGAAATTTAGAAATTTATAAAATGAATTGGATGTAAAACTTTTAGACCTATCCCAACATCAAACTTTAATATCATTATTATCATCTATATTACATAATTCTAATTTGGCACATAGTAGAGCAAATTAGTAGAAAGAAGTTCCTTCTAGCAACCGATTAAAGCTGAGTGATGAATTCTACTTTAAGAGGAATAGCAGAGATCCACCAATCATGCCAAAATGATGTACTATTCCCATAGTGAACTATGTTTCCAATAACTAGTCTAAATATGTTTAAGCCTTAAAATTAATTTCCAAAATTATGATAAATTATTGTGGTTGCTAGACATTAATTAGTGTAAGCTATTAGAGTCTCCATAAAATTGATTAGAAATTAGTTCTTTCCATATTAAGTTATCGTTAGAAGTGTTAAATTCCATAGCCATTTCCCTAATAAGGGAATGTTGAGGTTATGAAGATTAATTATTCCTAACCCCATCCCCTTTAAGTTTACAAACTATATCCCAACTAACTAGACACCATAAACTAGTGCTGTAGTTATCCCCAGCCCATACAAAATCTCTCATAATCTCATCTATTTATTCGCATACGCTTGGAAAGTGGTAGAATGATATTCAATAAATGGGAATGGCTAATGAAACAGAGTTGATTAGAAAAACCCCACCCGCTCTTGAGAGAAATTTACCATTCCAACAACATAGTCTTCCACTAATTTTGTCAATGATGGTTAACCAGTCATAATGCCTAAGTTGGGTTATAAATCTTAGGTAATCTATGAGAAATTTCATAGTTTTACAGTTTAATGTGTCGGCAACCTGACTTCTACGTTACCCACGGCATTTAACACTAAAATCAAGCTTTAGTCAAAATTTATTTTTAGACCAGAAAGCAGTTTAAAACTATACAAAATAAATTTAAGGGCTATAATATGACGAGGCAAATGCCAAGAAAAAAGCATAGTGTCGTCGGCGTACTGAAGGACGAAGAGACCACTACTCGTAACCTCATTTCCAATCATTTCTAAAATCGCGTTATTAGTAGCTAGTTTAATAATTCTAGCAGACACGTTGGCCGCTAAGTTGAACAATAGAGGTGACAAAGGATCACCTTGCCTAAGTCCACATTTAGATTGAATTTTGTTACCTAAGACACCATTTACCATAATACAAGTGTTCTCGGTTTTAAGGAGAGCCATAATCCAACTTACCCATTTATTGCTAAAACCTCTAACTAACAATAGTTCTTTAAGGGAAGTATAATCCAACAAATCAAAGGCTTTGATGAAATCTAGTTTTAAAAGCATGCAAGTGACATTACTTTTATAGAAATAATTAATGAACTCTTGAACAACCGCAACCCCATCTATGATATTTCTACCCTTGATGAAAGCAGTTTGAGTATTATTCTATTAGCTAAAAAAATTGAGATAATTTTAAAGGAGCAGTTTAGAAGCGAAATGGGTTTTCATTTGCACCAATTTTATTATGTAATAAAATTACATTAGAAAACTAATCCTACCTAGCTACAATGTATCATCATAGAAATTGTTAAATAAATTAATTAGATCTGATTTTATATTAGACCAAAATAATTTATAAAATGAAATTGGAAACCCATCGGGACCTAGCACCTTGTCGCATGGCATACCATTGATAAATATTAGAATTTCCTCCTCGAGAAAGGGATAGTCCAAACGTTGTAAATCAATCCTGGTGTCATAGGATATAGCTCTCCCCAATTAGCACTAATCCTATGGTTTATCTTTATTCCAAAAATTTCTTCATAGTAGTTAGTAAAAGCCTTAGTTAAATCATTTTGAACAAAGATTCCCCATCATTAATAATAATAGAATTAGTGGTGTTACTACGCTTCTACCATTAGTAATTTTATGAAATAAAATTGTGTTCTTATCACCCTCGTTCGTCTACTAGATTTTAGCCCTTTGTTTCCACATAACTTCCTCCCAAGTTAAAATTTTATTCAATACTTCCTTTAAGTTAGAAAGGATATTCTTCTTTGATAAGTTCATGGATCTAGAATCTTCTACTATATTAAACTTCAAAATCTCATAAACCAAGTTCTCTTTTTTGAATTTAATATTCCCAAAAGTGTCCTTACTACATTTTAAGAAATATTCATAACACTTTAAGTTTTTTTACAAATATCTTGGCTGAAGTACTTGAAAATAAAGTATTACAAATACTCCAAGAGTGCCATTTTTGTAATTAAGTTCATAAATTTAAATTTCTACCAACCGCATCTTTTCAAATCTGAAATTATTCTGAGCCCCATGAAGGTTTTCGCAAGAAAGAATTATGGGTTAATGGTCCGAGAAATACTCGACAGACCAACAACCTTATAGGCAGGGAACTTATCTTCAATTTCGTCACTAATAAAAAATCTATCTAGGAGCGCTATTAAAGGTACTTCTCTAAAATTCGACCAGGTGAAGCGACAATTGGAGAGCGATAACTAGATCAAATTTTCTTTAATGATAAACTAGTCAAATTCTTCCATAGCGGTAAAGTCTCCTTCTTTAGGAGGTCGCTCGCCTAAAAACCTGGGGTGAGTGCTCTAAATCGAGACATTCGCACAACATGGCCTTACGTTCGACCTTGTTGTGAGGTCCATGAACATTAGTGACATTGAGGACTGAGTTATTCGTTAGATTTTAAAAAAATAAGGTGTAATGGATGGACACTAATAATATGTTGCAAAATTTGGACGCAATAATCGCACTACCCTACTAATAAGCCCCTTGAGCTACCTCTAGTTGGATGACAAACCCAATTACTAAAATAAAGACCTCTTAGACTCCTGCAAAAATGATAATTTGGATTTTCAATTTCATTACTTGTATTATCATGATGTCGATTTTGTTATCTTTAAATAAAGTCCTAATTTTATTACATTTGCCTAAATCGTGAAGACTTTTAACATTTCAACTGATGTACATTATGGTCTAAAAGGTCGGACCCTTTCAAGTTCCTAGACTTAATACTCAGAGTAAATATGGATGTCATTAAAGGAAAAACCTATGCTAGTAGCTAAATAACTCAAAGCCTAAGTAGATAAGGTACTTAAGGTGTAAGTACTGTACATGCTACCGAATAGAAGATCCATACCTGAGCCTGACCCAGCTATGTTGTCATTAGCACGTGGGGCAGGGAAATCTCCACAAAAGTAAAAGCAGGAAGATCTCTAGAGCCCCTCAATCACGCACTTCTCCAAACGGTTTTACTGGAAGCCACCATGTGCTTGCCTCTACGAGCGCTCCTGGAGAAAACAACTACACTGGGAACACTACTCGAGTAATCATTCACATCCAATTGAAGAGACAAAATCCATAGAAGAATCATCCCCCATATTGTAATCGTCTGACACAATGATAAATGGCACCAATGTCAGGCATTCAAACACTCCTTTGACACCTGCACCCATCCTCGACCGCATCTCCATACATCCAACAATACCAACACCATCCTAAACAGCGACGTTATCAGCACCCATCCCTTTACAATGAACGACTCCTAATCTTACAGTATCCTTAGTCAGTAAAGCAACCTTAGCACCATCGGTTGCATTGCCATTTCTATCCAAAAAAATGCTTGCGCTCATCAATATTACAGTTATCCCTTAATTTTGCTGCAACTTCCATACCATGCCTTTGTGCAGATAATCTAATATCAATGGATTTTAAGTTCACGTCCAAAAGTGAATTTGAATGCTCACCCATTATATCATATGAAGCATCGGCTGCCCTATTAATGTCTTCATCACCTCCTCCAATAGCTCCTCCATTAGGACTGATCTCATCCTCACTTACCACTGCATGCATCCACTAAACTGAACACCCCTTTTTAATCTTCCCATCAATTCAATTCCACCATTCTAATCATATCTAAAAGTTTTGTTCCTAAGATCCATGATTATTCAGGTTTTTCTAAGTTTATTATAGGATTTACCAAAGTAATGGTCTCAATAAATACCAAGGAAAAATCGACCATTGCTGGCTCTCAACATGTTAAATAAACCATTTAGCCTAGCACTATTGAAATTTAGAGCGCTTCAGATATAATTACCCAGATTGAGATTGATAAGATAATGAAAGAACTGAACATTAAGCTGCTTGAATGCTAACATGCTACAATGAAAATGATGGGAGAAAACTTGGATTTGATGACCTAGCTGACTTGAGGCCATAGAAGGAACAAGAGGGAACTGTCTCCTTCTAACCCAAAAGAAGACGGTTCCACCTCATCCGGTGAAAATCCAAAGAAGGAAAGCAACGAATGAAAAGAAAAAGGCCTGAAACCTCGAAAAGTAGGTTAGGTAGAGCTCAAAGTGGAGGCACTCAGGTTAGTATCGAACCATCTCTTCAGGTCAGTACTGAGCTGGCTTGACATGTATTAAATGGTGGGAATGTTGTTAATTTTCCTAGTAATGGTGATGTTGGAGATGATCTAGCTGTTGATGGTTAAAATGCTAGGATTCAAACAGCAGTTGTTGACCCTTCGCATAAAGATTATAGAAATCGATCATGTGGACAAACAGTTCTCCTAAGGACAAGAGAACCTAGATATCATGGAACTAACCGAGATCATTTATGGAGCTAAACACTTGGGGCAGGCCATGATATTCGCCGTTCAATTGGTATGATAGAACTAGAATTTCTAGCAAATATGGTAATGAAATTGGTGGGCCAGAACCAGTACAAAAGTAACGATAATTAGTGGAGGAGACCCATTAAACGAGGAGATATTACATGAGTACCCCTAAAGGTTTACCATGTCCACCGTCGTCTTATAATGGGACCATTGATCGAGACATCATTTGTTAAAACATGAATGGCATATGGATAGTTCCAGGACTATACCGTCGTTTATAATGGGACCATTGATCGAGACATCATTTGTTAAAACATGAATGGCATATGGATAGTTCCAGGACTACCGATGACATGTGTTATAGGTGTTTACCTATATCTCTAAAAGGAGACACTATGATTTGGTTTACTCGGGTGCCTCTAAGGTCCATGTTTCATTTGATCGGCTAGCTAGAAATTTCGTAGAGCAGTTCAGGTTACATGTTGCCTATCCAAAGGATTGATGTTGTTGTCCAACCTTTTT
This sequence comes from Allium cepa, assembly GCA_030765085.1. NCBI lineage: Eukaryota > Viridiplantae > Streptophyta > Magnoliopsida > Asparagales > Amaryllidaceae > Allium > Allium cepa. The sequence continues at coordinate 614,624,807 of CM060934.1, forward strand.
TAAGACTCTGGAGAATCTTTAAAAAAAATTGAGTAGGTACAACTGTAACAATGGTAAGCAATAATAAGGAGAACATTGTTTGGATGAATTTAATTAGAAGGCTATATATTGATATGTTGAAAATGAAACCTCCACCGACCATGTAAGAGTTTGATAGGAAAGAAACTCATTATTTGCACTCAGAAGAGGAAAGTACGGCTGTAGGAAAAGTCAATGGTGGTCAATCAATTGAGGTGGTTTACAATCTCCTGGGGTGGTTTAGAGTAATGTGGCTATAAAACAAACCACTGAGAGTTCCAAGAATGTTGCTATTAATGTAAGAAATAAAAGCAAAAATCAGAAGAGAAACAACAAAGTTAATGGTGGCAGGAAACCAGACTTCAAGAAACATCCAAGGTTTATGAAACATGAAGTTTACACATTGTTGAATGATACGGTTGAGAAAATCTACCTTGTGACACAGGCTACCAAGCACTATAAGAAGCCGGCTTGGAGAAAATCGACCGAAAGAGAGAAAATGTCTGGGAAGTAATGCCGCTTCCGCAAGATGCATGACCATACTACAAATGAATGTAGGCATTTACGAGACATGATTGAGGATTTAATCTAGGAAAATAAACTATAGAAGTAGGTGAAAGCCCTATAGGAGGCATGCAAGAAAATTCTTAAACCCAAGGCCAGTTACTCCAACAAGGATAATTTGGGCCTAATGAGGATGAGCCTAGGCAGCTTGGGAAAAGACATGTTGTTAATACAATAACTGGTGGGCCTTATCTGGCTGAGAAGAGCTAGAATGAGATAGAGAGGTACGAAAGCTCATTAAAACATGTAGTATAGGAGAGTTTCATTGTCGTTGAAGACGGAGCACTGACAAAGCAATTAGAGACAATGGTTGATGACATTATTTTTAGGAACCGCGATGCTGACGGTATCAAAGCGTCGATGCTTGACTCTTTGGTGACAACGACCATGATTAAGCTAGCGACTGTATGGAAGGTTCTTATTGATCGTGGGAGTTATGTAAGCATTCTTTTCAAGAAAGCATATGATCGAAAGATAATGGAAGGCCAGGATCTGGAGCCATGTAAGTCTTAAATGCAAGGATTTACTGGAGAGGCTGTAGAACCTATTGGATGTGTTGACTTACCAATGGGATTATTGAGGGTAATCATAAGAGAGTGTGGGTTGTAACCTTCATCGTGATGGAAACTTTTTTGTATACAACGCCTTTCTGGGCCAACCGACCATCGCCATCTTTTGGTTTCTCCTAGCCTTATGGTGACTAACGATGAAATTCCCTATGAAAAATGGAGTAGGATTCATCCAAGGTGACCAAAATAAGGGGCATGAATGCTACATCGTGGAGCTAAGGGAAGCAAAATGAGGTGAAAAAGGAAAGGATGTGGAGAAGACTCTTCTCGTCATGTTGATTGATGCATAACAACCACCGATTAAGCCCTAGCTCGGTCGACATAGCAAATTCTACAAAGCTATGGATCTAAGGAAAGAGCCTGGGGATGCAAGGGTGGCCCCAACTAAATTGCGATCAAAATTCCGGTCGATCAAGGTGATCCTACTTGGATCTGATCTCAACTCTGTATGAAGTGAAAAAGATGTTGGCTGGGTTCCTTTGGGCAATCCTAAATGTGTTTTCCCTGACGCATTCTAATATGTTTGGAATACCACCGAAGATAGCATACCATATAATTAATATGAACCATGATGTCCTCCTATGAAGTAGAAACAGCGTAGCCTGGGTCCAGTGCGATCTGCTGCGCTTAAGGAAGAAGTGAATAAGCTAAAAGCCAACGGCTTTATCCACGACACTCTATACCCTGATGGGTATCCAATATAGTTCTGGTTAAGAAGCCTAATGAAAAATGGTGGACATGCATCGATATTCGGATTGAATAAGGCATGCTTAAAAGATAGCTTCCCACTCTGAAGATCGACCAGCTAGTGGACTCCACAGCTGACCATGAACTACTATCTTTCATAGATGCTTATACCAGCTATAACAAAATCCTAATACACATCCCAAATCAAGAACACACTAGCTTCATAACCGACATGTGATTGTACCTTTACCATGTTATGTCATTCGACCTGATGAATGCAGGAGCAACCTACCAAAGATTGGTAAATATGATTTTCAAGAATCAGATCAGGCGTACAATGGAGGTCTATATGGACGATATGCTAGTGAAGTCGTAGCGATTGGTGAACCACTAGGAAGACCTATCAGAAATGTATAACATGCTCTGAAGATATGGGATGAAACTCAACCCATTGAAATGCTCGTTTGGAGTCACATTAGGAAATTTCTTAGGTTTCTTAGTAAACTCAAGGGGAATAGAAGCTAATCCAAAGTGTATGAAGGTCTTAAGGAATGTTGGAGCCTTGAAGACAATAAAGAAGGAACAGAGCCTGAATGGGAAAGTAGCCACATTGAATCAATTTATTTTGAAGGCTACGGACAAGTATATTCCGGTCTTCGATGCCCTCAAAAATGGAAAAAGAAATTTTTCCCGGACATAAGAGTGTAAGGATGCTTTTTAGGCCTTACATGATCATCTTGAAAGACCACCTATCTTATCAAAGCCTTTGGATGGAGAGGTTCTATTTATTTATTTGGTGGTTTCTGTTCAAGCTTTAAGTGCTGCCCTAGTACGTAAGGAAGCTAGGATCCAAAGGCTGGTGTATTACATCAGCAAACGTTTAACAGGAGTAGAAATAAATTATTTGAAGTTAGAAAAACTAGCCTACTACTTGTTGATTGCATTAAGGAAACTCTATCCCTACTTTAAATCTCATACGATCAAGGTGTTGGTTGACCAACCTCTAAGGTTGGTTTTGCATCAACACGAGACTTCGAGAAGGTTGTTGAAATGTAACATTGAGTTAAGTCGGTACAACATATCATATCTTCCTAGGAGAGTGATGTGAGGACAAGCATTGGTTGATTTCATTGCTGAATATACCACTCAGGATGATAAGGGAGAAGAGGGCATGGAGCGAAGTGCTCAATGGAAATTATATACGGTCGGAGCACCCAATGAATGTTGCTTGAGGTAGGAGTGGTTTTGGTAACCCCTGAGGAATGATCGATCTTTTATGTCTTGAAACTTGAGTTCCCCGCAATTAATAATGAATTAGAGTATGAAGCGCCACCGCAAGACTCAAGATAGTAAAGGAGTTAAGAGTCAAAACCTTGCACATATATAGTGACTCTTAATGGTGGTCTGCCAGGTAAAGAAATAATTTGACGCTAAGCGAGCAAGGCTAGCCCCTTTTTTGATGAAGGCTGCTTAATGATACTGATACTATGATAACACATATCCCCAGGGATGAGAATACAAACACCAATTGCCAACGAAGCAGGCTAGCTCTAGGGATGTACAACTTATGGGTTTAGTTCCAATAGAGGTATTTTTAGCTCTAAGCATTAACTAAATGGTGTCAATTCGATTTGGAGGCTGAAATTGAAAAGGAGTCATGGATGGATTTGATCAAGGGGCACTTGCTGAAAGGAACTTTTCTAGATGGAAGAAACGAACGAATAAAACTCCTCCACAATGCTCCATGATTTATTATTCAGGAAGGAAAATTACATAGTAAAGGGTTCTCAGCTCCCCTATTACGATGTGTCACCAATGAAGAAGCCAAAAGGATATTTTTGGATGTAGACGAAGGAGTCTGTGGCGATCACACTAGGGAGAAGACATTGGCAAGAAAGATTCTTCACTTTGGACATTTTTGGCCCACCGTCAACCGAAATGTGGTCGATTACACCAGGAGGTGCGATAGATGCTAAAGATTCATAAAGATTCTCAAAGCCTCGTCGATAGAAACTACACAAATGGTAAGTGCATGGTCGTTTGCAGTATGGGTGATTGATATTATTAGTGTGCTGCCGATGTCGAAAGGCAGAGCCAAATATTCCATTGTTACAGGTGATTATTTAGTGAAATGGGCGAAAGTGGAGCCACTCGCCATAGTCATCACAAAAAGGCGATCAATTTCATTGTCAAAAACATCATCGTCAATTTGGAATTCCATAGAGAATTATTTTAGATAATAAAACCTAATTCGACAGCGCTGAATTCAAAAATTTCTACAATAAGTATCAGATAGAAAAAAAGATTTACACCAATAGCACACCTGTTGGCGTATGGATAAGTAGAGGAGGTGAACAAAATTGCCAAGTCCGTCTTGAAGAAACAATCGACGAAGACCAAAGGCAAATGGATTGATGAATTAGCTTTAGCACTTTGGGCTTACCGAATGGCCCACAAGTCTGCGATTGGTCATACTCCATTCACTTTGGCTTATTGATCAGTGGTCATGGTTCCACTTGAATTAGAAGTGCCTTTTTATCGAAAGATTGATTATAATCCTTAAAGAAACAGGAGCATCTTCTCGATAGCCTTGGCATAGTTGATGAGAAGAACGACGAAGCTGATTTAAGAGCTGCTGCTCACTAGAAACAAGGAGCTTGACATTATAATATGAAGGTTCAGAACTAGACCTTCAAGATCGAGGATCTTGTCCTTAAACGAATCTTTCCTGGTCCAGTGAATATGAGCACGAGCTGATAAGGTCTGTACACTATTAAACATAAGCTTTGAGGCGGAACATTCAAGCTAGAAACTATTGGCAGATTCCCACTTCCGAGAGCATGGAATATCGAACGTCTACGATGCTATTTTGCTTAGATGTATCTTTGTAAACTAAGCTCTAATGTAAACAGGCAGAATCTGGCATTTTTATGAATGTAAAATGAATTAGCTTTGGGGAATCGACGGATTTGCGTTCTCATTAGCCTAAGTTTCCTAACTATGTGATGTGAATGATAGCTAAATTGAATATTCTGCATTTATAAAATGTAGATACATAGGTGCTTGGAGATAGGTATCGATCGAACTTTTTTGATCCTTAATTAGATCTATTGAATATAACCATTTCAGGTATCTAGTGATAGATATTGGCTAACTCTATTGAACCATTATTTGGGCATTGGAGTATAAACACACAGGGATCTGTCGAGATGATACACCCCAAGACCTTTGCCTAAAGATAGGCAAGGCATCAAACATTGCCCAAAGACTGCAAGATTAATTTGCGATGCCTCGAAGCAGGCATCTTGCTTGAGATAGTGTTTATACGATCAACATCCAAAGTTAGGCGTGATCAAATGTAAATGTCCCATGATAGACACTCAAGCCACTGCTCAAGGTGAATAACTAGGACAATGCTTAGAGATAGGCTGAACCAAATATGGATGTCCAAAGATAGATATCCAAAACATCACTCCTCAATAACAAGGAGTAATATGAAAATCCTAGTTTATCACTAGTCAAACAGCACTTGACTAGCGATACACTAAGAAAACTGCTAATTTAACTAAGTGGCGGTAAAAGACCTTAAGTTTACATATGATTCTAATGGATCGTAGATGCGCTCTAATTCAATCGCAATTGCAGTTAGTGTAAAAGGCTAAATTACATAAAGTACATAGACAAAATGCGAAGTTTGAAAAGAAATCAATTTATTTTCTATTAGAAAATCTTTTCGAAAAAAGCGGGGGCTGCACCTGCACATCACCAGCCTATGTACACAAATTCAAAGCTATGGAAAGAGCAACTAAAAAACTAGAAACCACAGCTAAGCATTCCTCCTCTTTTTCCCTTCTCCAGAAGAGTGTGTAATATACCTTTTTCTTGATCTCCTACCTTTACCCCTTTTGGAAAATTAATGTTTGGGGTCGATGTCCTAATCATAGTCACTCCCTAAAGATTCAGGAGCCTTACTTTGAGCACTACCAGAGACATGGGCAGAAGTGGAAATGACAATCAGCATCGTAGGTAACGAATATGAGAGAGGAGGAACAACATCTAATTATTCTTTCTTAATATCTTTGACCAATATAGTTTGCGATTTTTGTAACTTCTCATCGATTTTCATAAAAAATGATCAGTGACCCTACTAATAATAATACCTTCGTCTCCGTGAATCCTGTGAGGATCGCCCGTGGCCTCCTCATCCAAGGCATGGATTATTTCAGCATTGGGACCGGAACGGTAATTGCTGAGGAAGCTAGAGTTGATATATGAGCAGATACAATGATTGATTCAATCAGTGTACCTTCTGTGCCCAAAGATAAGCACCTTCCAGAAAAGGGAACGAGAGTAGGTGACCTAAAAATTGAAAAACAGAAAAGTTGAGATTATGGATAACAATTGGTGTCATGTGAGCTATCCGGAATACAAGTGAGGCTAATGATATACCTCCAGCAGATACATACTCTGTGTGAATTAGAGTACTAGCATAACCTCCTTCCAGGATAGGAGATAAGATGGGTAACTTCAAAAATATTTTGGCACCCACAAAGCCAAGTTCTTTGGATTATATTGGACGTCAAACGAGGATGTCAGGGAAATTGAAATATTGGAAGTTGTCTCGATGGTAGACATAGCAGTTGAACTAGGAACAGGAGTAATAGTCTCAGTGGCTGGCGGCCTTGATGTTGGCATCGAGGTCTTGACCGTAGGTCCTTAAGGGACCGAACCATAACTCTCAATCGAAACCTTAAACCAAGTTTGGATTGGGCCCCATCAAATTCACCAGTTTGGGGAATGACTTCGGAATGTAAGAGGAGCCTATCGGTCTTTAGTGTAATTATGTCTTCCTCTTCTAGAAGATCAAACTTCAACTCCTCCTCATCAATTTGAATTGTGCCATGATGCTCTCATTTATCCTTCAATATTTCCTCTCATGACTAAAGGCTGGGGATATATCTCTTCCAACCACCTCAAGTTACCTAAATTAATAACGTTCACATAGAATTTTGCAAGAGTGGGTTCAATTTTTGATGTGCACGTAAATGTGTATATTTTTACCACCATATTTATTCTTTTTAAATTAAATAAATGATCATATTGGGTATTTTAACTTGTTTTAACCAAAATTCATATTAATTCGAAATTTTCACATATTCATCTTCATATAAGGGCAAAACGGTCATTTAAATGCATATATTTCTTTGAGAAAAATTGATTGGAAATTTATATATATTTTTGTAGGAATTTGATCTCAAATAGAAGTGGTTTCATGAAGATATGTATGCACAAAATTAATACAAAGGAATGAAGATGGAAATAATTCAAAGTGAAGAACATGGAGGACCCCATCTACCTACCTACCTTAATGTACAAATTAAATGCTAATGCACATGCTTTTGGAGTTAATGGCTTCATGTACACTTAATGGGGGACTAAGACATGTTAATGATTACTTGGCCTCCACACTTCCTAAGAGGCATTTTGGTCATTCCTCAAAAAACGAATTAGGGTTTTAACACTTGTATAAATACCCCTTATGTTTCATGTAGCCATCTTCCTCTTAGTTAGTTAGTTTTAGTTTAGAAAATAAATCAAATCTCTCTTTCTTTCCATGGCTACTTAGCCATTTCTTCTTTTATGTAATTCTTTTTTTATGCAATGTTAATTATTGTTTCTTTTTAATTACATGTTCATTTCCTTTTATGCAAGTAGTGTAGATTTTCCTTTATGCAATTAGAATAGTTGTCTTTTCCATTAGATTTCATTTTCCTTTCTTTTTGATTTCATGTTGCTTTCTACATTTGTTGATTTGATAACAAATATAAGAGCTTAATCCCTACAATTTAGGGGTAATGAAGCTCTCTAGTATGTAGATGCAACATTTTGATGTTTATGCTCTCTTTTTGTGCTTTAATGGAAACACTTGAAGTGGTTTAATGATGTTGTTTAGCTTTGAATTTGATAGTCTATGTTGTTCATAACAAATAGGCTATGCTTAAACAAACATAACACAAATTGCCTCTTCATCTAAATATGATTATGGCAAAGAAGTGAATGTTGAAATTGAAATTTGATAGCCTATATTTCTAAACAATAGTTAATAGGCTATGCTTAAAATAGATTTTTATTTCAACTTTGTTGTCATATTTCATGAGAGTTAAATGTGTATTAGTGGTTTTGTTATAGTTTGATGGTTTATATTGAGCTAATTAATAGCACAAATATACCATACTTATGATAAGCACATCAACTAGTTCACTAATGACAAGAAAAGAGATATCATAACTTCATTTTGTTGATTTATATGATCTAGAGAGTGGATTTATCTCTAAATTGTTCTTTTAACTCTCATATTTTTATCATTTTCTTTTGCTAGTTTTTGTTAGTTTCTTACATTTCTAGCTATTCACTCTCGACTTCGGTATAATTTGATTGAATAGAATTTTAAAATCATCAATTCCCTATGGATCGACCCGTATTTTCCGCGTGCTACATTCGTACACCGTGCGCTTGCGGTTATTTTTATTTCTAAATTCGTTCGACGGTTTTCTAAACTGATAGAATTTCCGTCGACGAACAATTTTAGATTTTATTTGATCCTTGGTGGCTTAGACCTGCTCATCAGTTGTCCTTTCCCAAGCCACAACAACGTCTCTCAATCGATGAGTGTCCAAAAACTTAACGATAATCCTGGGCCTGAGTAAGTGCATCAACTTTCTCTTTCTTCTCGGCCTCCAGCAACTCCTTTAATATCGTTATTTCTTTGTCCTGGGCCTCCACGGTCTTCTAGAGTTTTTCTTTTTCTAATGTAAGAGTATGACTCCAATGGTGCGCAACATCAATTTGTCTCTGCTGGCTTTTGTAGTCTTCTTCAAAAGACTTAGTTTTCTCCTTTAATTTTTCTCGTCAACTTCCTTATCAATAATATCGATAACGTGCTTATTATCTTGCTCAATATGCTCCTTCCCTTCAAGATCTACTTTTCTATTATAAGATACTTTAGAAATATCTTTATCTATCCTTTTCCACTTGTGATATTGGTCATATGTGTCGCCCACATAAGCCAGAACATCAAAACCATCTATTCGAGGAATATCTCACTACAACAAAAATACCATATTACAACGTCCTTTTTACAACGGGCGTTGGTTGCCCGTTGTAATAGAAGGCTATTACAACGGCCCATTCAGGCCCGTTGTAATAGATGCCCTATATAATGCCCTTTTTACAACGGACAATGACTGTCCGTTATAATAGAATGTTATTACAACGGTCCTTTCATGCCCATTGTAATAGATACTAATTTTACAACGGTCAAAACATGCCCGTTGTAATAGAGTTCAATTTTACAACGTTCGCCAAATGGCCGGCCCCCTTTTTCTTTTTTATCTTCGGCTCATTTATATTTATTTGCTCCGTTCCTTTCTTTTGTGAAAATGGTCGTTCCTCGTTCGTTCGTTCCTCAATCCAGATTTAGGGTTTTCTGGAATTCGAAAGCGTCGACATTGTTGATCAATCAAGTGGATGTTCTCTTGAGTATTTTGATTTATGAATATCTTGATTTCAGACTAAATATTTTCAAAAATCATAGGCTTTTGATTTTTCATGTGTATTTTGTCTATAATCTGTACACTCACAGTAGTGGATTTGGATCTGAATGGAATAGAACCACTGAAGGGACATCAATACTTAGCCATTGGCAAACATTTATGTGGAGCAGAAACAGGTTTATTCTTTTCTAATATAATTTCTGTTATCTCTTGTGTTTTCAGTTCACACTATTTCTAAATCACAGTTTGTGTAATTTGGATGCATAATTAGCCATAAATTGCTGCCATTCCAAAAATTAAAATGACTAGAACGGTTGAATCAAAAATATATAGCTATTGTTGATACTTTGTGTCTTGTTTTTTACGAATATGTCAGTTTAATTTGTCTGTATATTCAAGACCTGTCGACATTATATGGTTGTATGAAATTTGAACTTCTATGGTAGATGCATTTGAGATTTAGCCAAACTGTAACTAGGTTTTTGTAACCAGATTTCACCGCCACATTATTGTAAATGCACTTGAACATTCCGAATATTGCAACTGTAGTTATTGCAGGCAAAAATTAGTTTGGGCTCTCAATATACTTCAGTGGTCATGACAAAGAGAATGTGATTTAGCAGTCTCGTAATTCGAATAACCAGGTTTAGGCAAATCTCTCTGTTAAATTCATTTTAATTAGTTTGGGCAAACCTCTTGGTTGTTCTGATTCGCAAACATGTCAACATTTGTTACTCATCAGATTTAGCAGTCACTCTTGTGGTTTTGTTACTCATCAGATTTAGCAGTCACTCTTATAGTATTACTACACAGTAAGATATATGATCAATCGTTGTCTATTTCAGTACTCGTTTGATTTAGCTGACACTGACGTATTATTTTTGCTACATAACTCTAAACCGACATTATAATATTACTGCACAACTCTAAAATAGAGTTTTTACATGACTTTAAAACTTCGCACATGTTCTCAACTGTCACAAACGCAGTCCTGTTGATGAAGAAATAGTTTATGAGATGCAGAATATTATTAAGGATATTATAGATGCTGATATTGTTGTTTGTTACCGAGTATTATGAAGGATCCACATATATCAGTAGATGGTTTCACATATAAAGGCTAAGCAATTGAAGATTGGTTTACGGCAGGAAATAACACATCGTCTGTGAACTGTAGTCAAACCTTTTACTTTTATGCTTGTTATCGTTGTTGTTATTTTCCTACCCGTATTGCAAGATCTATTTATTTGTTTTTGTTGAATGTTTTAGTAGATGTATGATGCAAGACTAGTTTGTAATGTTGAAATAAGGCAAATATGTTATTTTTAATAACTATGAACGATTTGGATTGTTATTAGTACAATGTTAGTTTCAACTGCAAAATGATATTAAATCTATAGGTGTCCGCCGTTTAAATACTTGTTTTTTTCTATTTTGCATTTTTCTAACAACTAGCATAAACAGTTGTAGATAGCTTATTACAACAACCATTATTACTTGTAAATGGTCCACTACAACGGGCAAAAACGATTGTAAAAGACTTTATTACAACTGGCACCTGCAACTGTCAAATCCAGTTGTAAAAAGTTCTGACCCTATTACAACTTCGCGTATTAAAACTGACGTCTGTTAGTTGTAATATGTCTATTATAACAGGCATTGCCGGTTGAAAAATGAATGTTTTATTGTAGCATCAAAAGGGGGGTTGTAGAAAATAGTTATCCATGATTTTTGTTTGATGCTTATATATAATGATAAAAGGATTTCAATAGTACAATAATGCGATTTATTATAAGTTCTCCTATGACAGTTTTAATACAAAATTTTATACTCTCATATGTGATATTTTAATGCAATATACTCTCTCATACACAACATTTTCAATACAGTATTTTACACACTCTTTTCCTCGCTTATTGGTATATTTACATCTTCTTGTTCCAGCCTCCATCCATACAGCAGTTTGTTTTATCAGACAAATAACAGTAAAAAAGTAACAATGAAACAAATTGAAACTACAAAAAGAAAATATATTTAAACTTGATGTTGCCTCGGTTTATTGGTTCTTATTTTCTTTTCGTTTTTCAAATAGGCACCAAGAATATCAAATATGGGCCAGTGCAACAGGCATACACAAAGACTGGTACTACATGTTCGTGTAAAAGCTTAGCGGGATAGAAATTCAAAATCAAACAAATGTGTGCACGAGCAACTTAAAGGTTGTGCAAGTATCAAAAGATGTACAAAAGTGCACTAGTCAAGGTCAGGTGCAACAAATAACCAAACTAGACAATAAGCACAAGTGCACTAGTCAATTGCTGCTGCTTCATCACTGGGAGTGGTCATATCAGAAAGAACAGCAATGCAGCCCATGCCTCGAGTGAGTTTTTTTTCCCTCCTTCAGAATACTTTTATATGTATATTATTCCTATGCTTAGTTCAATAGTATAATAATTCAACAATGATTTTTGCAGACCTCCTGACTTTTACCAGTTGGCGGTACAATAAGGGAAAATCTGCCAACTGCATTTTCAATTCATATATGTTTGCAGCTGTTGAAGTGGACTGAGGATATAGCCATTCCAGCTAGAGAAATAGCTTTGATATGTGTTTCTGTGAATTTATAAATCGGGGAATGTTAATTTGTGCACACAGAATATATGTTAACAACAACAATTGTTTCATAATGAATCAGTTATCGTCTATTTATCTAAAATATCAATGTTGTTATGACTTACTTTTTACAGTACCAATGTATACGTGATTTTTATCTGTTTAGTGAAGAAAAATAAATAATATTTCAAGCAATAATCTTTATTTACCTACAGCCTCATAAACTTACTGTTGGATCTTATCTTTTCCATGTTGGAAGAAAGTATGAGTTTTGGTCAGATTTTGATGATTGAAAGTTGGTGGCTGCTGAGTGTGTAATATGAAGCAGGGAGATGCGTGAAAATGAAGGCTGTATCTTGCAGTTGATACGATGCAGCAGTACTTGATGTTGTGGGAGGTGCAGTTGTAGGTGATACAGTTGAGGCAGTAGCAGCGTAGATGGTGAATATGTAGAGGCAATATGGTTTCTTGTCGCAGCTATGATAGCTGGGATGTTTGCGATGACAGAAATGAGGTTTTTCGAGTGTTTTCTGGTTGCGGTTTGCTCTGTGGTGTGAGTTGAAGGGTTTTTTGGTGATGATGTGGTAAAAGTGAAGTTGTATGACAAGTAGGGATGTAGGTCGTGGAACGTAGACAGTGAGTTGTTGGTCGGGTTGCAGGTTAAAGGAAGGTATGGCAGTGAGGCGGCTAAAAGATGGCACTGTAGTAAGTTTTTTTTTGGAGTGGTTTGAATTGGGTGAAAGTGACTGGTAGGTATGTGATAATGTGGTAATGAAGGCAAGATAGAGGAATGGTAAATGTTTATTGTAGTAGAGGGTTTGGTGCAGATGATAAGTGGTTAGAGGAGGTTGCTGTGATAGGAAAGTTTGGGCAGTTCGCTGCCAGAGCAGAGGTCGGGTGAAGTGGTTCAGTGCAACATTGTTGTGGGATGAAGTGGTAGGGGGATGCTGCAGTTTGAAGTTTGGTGGTGGTGAAGTTTTTAAATGTGGATATGGTGAATGTTGGCAATGCAGTAAACTTATCTTTGTTATGACAACTGAAATTCTCAACGTTTGTTATGAAACTAGTCGTCATGTGTATATTAAAACTATGTCAATGTAAACTTACCTAACTTTTTGGAATGTGTTGGAATTTTATGACTCTAGATTTTAGTCTTTTCATATGTGATTTTGGTTGTTTTATGATAATATTTATTACTAGTTAAATTATTCATTGTTGGTATGGATGTATGCTGCTGTATTTTTTTAAATTTGCATTTATTTTGCAACGGTCAGAAACCATTGCAATATCATGTATTACAACGGGCATTGCCCGTTGTAAAAATGTGTATTACAACAGGCATTGCCCGTTGTAAAAAGGTGTATTACAATGGGCATTGCCCGTTGTAAAATATGGTCGACCTATTACAACGAGGCCTAATACAACGGGCTCATGCCCGTTGCGAAAACCATATTACAACGGGCATTGCCCATTGTAAAATAGCTGTTTTGTTGTAGTGTGATCTTTTACGTAATGAACAAATACGATGTCATCGAAGCAGACCTTTGGAAAGGCACTCTTTACGACAGCCACATGTGGGTTTGTGACAACTTCAGTCTCTACAGTAGTGATAGTGCCATGAAGCTACTTTTTCCTAGGCCTTTGTTTGGGACCGTCATAAGACACCAGTCCGGATCACTACTCAGATCGCCATGGCATATGGGAAGATGTTGCTAGTTGCATTGTAGAAGGGACTAAAACTGGAGCAATTGGTGCCACGGTAGATGGGATAAGGTCGGGCCTCACTGAAAACTATCCATATTATGCAGCAGCGGAGGACGAGATCTACCTCACGGAGATGGAATTCAATCAGATTACCCATGACACTCAACACAAGGCCTATAGTTTTTGTCCCACCTCTTATAATACTGCCTTTGGCGTCTACCCAAATCTGGCTCATGGGACGATTCATGAGGATGATCAAAGGAACCAAGCTTCTTATACCAACTCCCTTGGCTCTTAAAATCATCAAACATGTGCTTGGGCTCCATGGAACTTGAAAATAAAGATATAGAAGTTAGTGCTAGTAAATGTTGCATACGGTATGAAAGTGTGGTGTTGCACTAGTGTTGATGTGTCCTAGTTCCCCTCATAGATCGTGAACTTGAAATTTGCTTATATATGTTATTTCCTCTGCTTCAGTTACAGGCAGATCAGTTGGAAAGCGAATAGAAGAACCAATGTCGTCAATACTAATTTTGCTGAGACCAAAAGAACCGAATTCATCTTGTATATTTCCCGAAGGAACCAAAAATATTCCTAGATGGAAGGATGGGTGTTTCCATTATTATAGAAGTTGGTATAGGTTGCAAAGATATGTAGATGAAATGAATTTTATTTTTGGCTATTGGGGAAAAACTGACATGCTAGTATCATCGGTAGGAGACTCGTAGCCAAAAGCTACATGTAACAACCCTAATTTTGATTAACATTATTTAGGACATTTAATTAGATAAATTAAATGAAATAATGTAAATGGTTAAGGGATTGAGATTTGAATAATATAAGGTAGTTATGCCTAATTAATCAATGAACCAAAGAGGATTAAAATCAAGTAAGTAAGAGGATTAAGATAAGGGCAAAATAGGAATAGGTTGTATTCTTATACCCTAAACCCTCATTCTATTTTCATTTACCACGTTCACAAACAAAACTAAACCTAAGTTTGGATGGCCATCATTAGAAAAGGATAAGGGGAAGATAAGCAAGAATTAAAAGAGGAAGCTTAATTAGATCAATTAAAGAGCAAATCTCAAACTCCTTAACAACAAGCTAAGGTGAATAATAGATTAGATCTCATTTTTATTACTTTCGGTTTCTAGATAAGATCCGAAATTATTTTGCAAGTAAAATGCCATTTTTGATTGTTTAAATGGATACACATATTTGTTGATGAATTATGTTTCTTTATATAAATTTATGGTATGTTTCGATTTGAAAAACATATCAAATAACATTCAAATGGCTTGCGTTTTTGATATAAGGTCATAAACATTATTTTGGAGATGGCCATCAAGTTTTATAATTGTCTAAGTTGTGGATTTATTATGAATTTTCTAGTAAATAAAATGGTTAAATTGGGTCTAAATTATTTATAGCTATTATATGTTAGCTTTGGGTCAGAAATTTAAATATGTAAGAAAACATATTAAAAGTGATTTATGAGAATTTTTAGAGAATTGTCCTAAGTATTTTATTAAAGATATAAAATTATTTAAGGTATAGGATTTAAATGTTTTATATGTTTATAAAAGGAGAGGGGCAATTTGTGAAATATTTTAAAATTGTTGGTTACTTAGAATTTTTTTTGAAAAGAATTGGAAACCACTTATTGTTGAATATGCGCTTATATGATTTTTGTTTGATGATAATAAACATATATACATTCGTTTAAATGTATTTGATAATATACTATTTTATTTTTTTCACAGATTAAATAAATATTTGCAGAATAAAATAAATAACACGAAATTTGAATTCAAACGAATATTTTATTCAAACAAATATTTATTACATCTTTGAATAGTACAATTTCAAGCTCTCACTATACATATACAATTTTGATTACAATTTCATCACATTTCATATTTATAATTCACCTCACTACATATCACTCACACTCGTATTTATCTTCAACTGCATTCCAATTTGAATCCAGCATCTGAGAAATCTGCAAAAATATTCACTAACGCAGTAAAATTGAAAATAAAATATTTTTGCAATTCAAAATAAAAGATGATTTTGAAAACATTGTTTGCCTCAGTTATTTGGGTCGTTCTTCATAATTTAAATTTGAATTCATCATACACGAACAACTTGTGACATACACAGTATATTACTGTATATGCCACAAGGCCGTGCACACCGATATATACACTTGATTGATTTACAGGAACAGGTGAGCACAGGTCAAACCCAAATAAAAAAGTCGGGTTCAACTCACGTGCAATAATATAAATGTCACAATTCTCAGCACAAGGTCAAACCCGAGTGTTTGAAACTGGATTCAACACAGGTGCAACTGCAAATGCACACATGAATGCAATGATCAAAGTATGCATGTATACTTATCGACCAGCAGCAACATGGACCACAGCTGTTACTCAACTCAGTGATACAAAAGACAATGCACCAGACAAGACTACACCAGAGGCAACACATGCAACAGAGACCAGGCTACACATTATCAAACTGGAACGAAGTGATGAACCAACAAATGCAACAAACTCAAATGTCCAGTTACAATACAACAAGGCAACAGTGCAGTTGCAACATAGGTGACACAAGTGTTACAAGACAAGATGCAGTGGTACATGACCATCAAGATAAACCAATGAACCAACTGTGCATATATGAAAGCATGATACAAAGTGAACCAGTGCCAGGTCAAACAGTGTACAACATCAACTACAAATCAAATGCAAGCAGTGGCAAGCTACAGGCCAAACAATCCCAAACTAATCAAAATCAACATCATGTTGTACAATTGAATTTCAAGTTCGACCAAAGTCAACAAGACAAGTCACTGGAATGAACATACCAAATAAACCAACACAGCTGCAGTGGACAGCATCAGTATGCAAGAGAACAAAGACCAAGTGAAGCATCTGTGAAGTTTCTGAAGACTCAAATGAACATACCAAATGCAAACTCAGGTGGTACATGAACACAGTGATGGCCGAGCAACTGATGTATACAAATACACTGATTAAATGCAACACTGGCTGCAAGGATCAACGAATTGGATGAACAAAACTCGAGTGCATCGGTGAAAGTGCAGACCAAATGCAAAATGCAACAGTGAATAACATGGCAATGTGTCAAAGCATTTGTGTCAAAGCAAACAATGTCGAATACATAAACAAGTGTAGCATCTGTTACAGTAAAAAAAAAAAGAGGAAAAGTGCAGAGATGAACGCAAATAAGGATGCAGACGTGCCATAGAATCAATGCCATGTAAAGTCGAAAGCAACAGTGGATGAACGAGATTCAACAACGCAAAAATCATTGACCAAGTTAAAATTCAAAGCCGAGAAAATTCAAACCAAGTCAAGAATTCCAAGCCATGGTCATCACGTAATGATTCAATACCGTGAATGTTAAGCAACCAAAATATATACGTGAATTGAAGAAGTCAGCAATCATCTCAAACATCCAAGCTAAAATCAACGGCCGAACAAATTAATTGACAAATTCAAATCAATCTATACGAACGCAAAAATAGGAATTGGATTCCTATATAAAACCCTACATCATCATCGGCAATGATTCATTGAGTTCAAGCACGAAAAATCAAAAGAAGAAAAAGGCACAAATTACATACCGGAGAAATCGAACTCAATCATCAAAGAACCGAAGTGAGCAACAACCAGAAATCAATCGAGCAAGGCAAATCTTGAACAATCACAGATTCGATCGAAGTAGTAACGGTTCTTCAAAGCCCTAATTTGAATCACGAACGAAAGCCCTAAAATTGAAAGAGGAACGGCCACCATTGTATACGCAACCAAACAAAGCAAAGAAAATAAAGAGACGGGTCGAATTGAAGAAAGGGCCGGCCTATTGTTTTAAAAGGGAGAAATATTTTTATAGGGGTTTTTAATTAGGGTTTAATTTGCTTTTTAATTTGTAATTTTCCTTTTTAAACCGTTTTAATTTTCTAGTCGTGTGACTAGGGTGCAAACTACGGTGTGTAGTTTGGGAATTTGCAACTCGGTAGTTGAGTTGTGGTCAAGGTTTTGAGCGTAGAGTTAGATTAGTCAATAGCGGTGTATAGCGAGTTTACGTGTGTAGGCGAGGGACTATCTAATTTCTAGTAGAAACCTTGGGGGCAGCACGTAGGCAGGGTTTTGCCGAAGCTGGGTAAATTCTGTGTTGTTCTGTTTTATTCTGTTATTTATATTCTGCGATATCTGTGCTGCTATTCTGTGATCTGAATTGAAATTAATTTATAAGCTTCTGCGATTAATTTTTAATAATTTACACTATCACCCTATTCACCCCCCCTCTAGGGTGAATTCGATCCTACAAGTGGTATCAGAGCTAGGAATAGAAGTCAACATTTGTTTTAAAAATTCTATTTTTTTGAAAAAATCAGTTTTTTGTTTAAAAATTCGAATTTTTAAAATGGCTTCTTTTAATAATGCTTTTGCAGAAGGTCAATCCATAGTTAGACCACCAATGTTCAATGGTGAATATGCTTTTTGGAAAAATAGGATGAATTTTTTTTTGAAAACCATTGACGCTTGGGATATTGTTGAAACAGGTTATAGGATACCAACTATAACTGTAGATAATCAGGAAATAAAGAAACCAAAGGAACAATGGACAGAATTAGAAAATAAATTACAGAATACTAATGCCAAAGCTATGAATTCTATTATCTGTTCATTAGATCAATTTGAATTTAATCGTGTCTCACATTGTCTAACTGCGCAGGAAATATGGCACATACTAGAAGTGACTCACGAAGGAACATCTCAAGTCAAAGAATCTCGCCTTGCCATGCTAAGCAGCGAATACGAGAACTTTACAATGGCAAAGGAAGAAAATGTCAAAGAGATGTACGGTCGACTTTCCAATATCGTATACAAATCAAAAGCTCTCGGAAAAACATACACCGAATTGGAAATAGTCCGAAAAATTCTCAGAATTCTTCCACGAAGCTTTGAAGCAAAAGTAACTGCCATTCAAGAATCGAAAGATTTAAAAAAACTCAAAGTCGAAGAACTCATTGGAAATCTCACCACTTATGAGCTAGAAATGAAATTCAAGGAAGAGCGTGAAGGAGGAGATACTCGAAAGAAATCAATAGCGCTCAAAGGAACAACCGAAAGTGATGATGATAACGATGATGATGATGATGGAGAAGCAGAGCTGGCGCTACTAATAAAGAAATTCAAAAGGTGGAATCGCAAATACGAAAATCCAGCTCGAAATCATGAATTGAAAAGCAGAATAGGCAAAGCACTAGACAACCCAGAAGAACAGAAAATCATCTGTTACAAATGCAACAAACCCGGTCATATCAAGCCACAATGTCCTCAAAAACGATCAAATCAAGGAAAGAAACTAAAGAAGAAAAGCTTTGCGGCTACTTGGGATGAAACTGACGAAGATGAAAGTGATAACACCGAGAGTGAGAGTGAAAAAGCAAACATGTGCCTTCATGGTGAAGTTACAGACAGTGATGATGACGAGCCAAGCGAGGTATCAAAACTCACTCATTCTGAATTACTTATTTATTTCCATGAAGTAAATGGCTGTTATGAACGACTTAGGGAAAAATACGCCAAACTTGAATCTCAAAAGAATACTTTGATAGAATGCAATGAACAACTTGATCAATTAGTTAAGAACTATCAACGTAGGATCCCTAAGTGTGATAAGTGTCCAACATTTGAAGAAGAAATTAAAAAATCGGAAATCAATATAAAATCACTTGAAAATGAAATTCTGATTTTAAAAGAGAATGAAAATACTAGGAGAGAGAATTCTATTAAAAAGTGCACACAGTTGTTAAACGAAAATGAATCTCTCAAATCACAAGTCCAACAATTGTCAACGACTTTAGATAAATTTTCAAAAAGTGAAAAATCGTTGAATATGCTATTAGGAAAGCAAACTGTTAATACGGTTAGACAAGGACTTGGATATAATAATTCGAAAATTGTTGAAAAAAAGATTAATCAAGTTAATTCTATGTGCACAATTTGTAGAAAATTTGGACACGGTCACAATAATTGTTGGTATAGACCCAAACATGTGAAAACTATACCGATTTGGGTTTCAAAAGGCACAAATATAAAATCTCTCAAAGTTAAACAAATTTGGGTGCCAAAGGGAACAATTATAAATAGTTTTGGGTCTACACAAAATCATTTTTCAAAATTTTCTGCCACTAACAACCATGGACCTATAAAAACAAATAGGTCACTAAACTCTCTTTTCATGTAGGTATGCTGGCAGGCTAAGGAACAACAGCAATGGTACTTGGATTCTGGCTGTTCCAGGCACATGACAGGCGATAAATCGAAGTTCCTTAGCCTAGAAAAATACAAAGGTGGCAGAGTCACAATGGGGAACAATGACAAGTGTAAAATTGTCGGTAAAGGTAAAGTAGGTAACAATACATTTACCTTAAATGACGTTTTATATGTTGAAAATCTGCACCACAATTTGATATCAATCAGCCAGCTATGTGATAAAGGTATGAATGTTATCTTTGATTCTGACATGTGCAAAATTGTTGACAAATCATCAAAAGAAATCTTATTTTCAGAAAAAAGGAAAGGTAATATATATTCTATATCTTTTGATGATCTCATCCTCTCTAAATGCTTGGTAGCTAAGGATATAGAAGTGAATTTATGGCATAGACGTTTAGGGCATGCTAGTATGAACTTATTAAACAAATTAAAAAGGAAAAGTTTGGTAAGAGGGTTGCCATCACATGAGTTTGAAACTGAAAACATCTGTAAAGCATGTACTTTGGGAAAACTTAGAAAATCATCGTTTCATGCCAAAAACAATGTAAGCACTTCTAGAGTTCTTGAACTAATTCATATGGATCTATTTGGACCTAATGACATTGCTAGCTTAGGAGGCAAGAAATATTGCTTTGTGTTAGTTGATGATTACTCAAGATATACATGGGTATACTTCTTAGCTAAAAAATCAGAAACTTTTTCATATTTCACAAGATTCGCAAAATTCGTGCAAAATGAAAAAGAAGTCTCTATTGTTTCGTTAAGAAGTGATCATGGTGGAGAATTTGAAAATTATGAATTTGAAACTTTCTATGATGAAAACGGAATCAAACATGAGTTCTCTGCACCACGTACCCCACAACAAAATGGGGTAGTTGAGAGAAAGAATCGTACTTTACAAGAATTGGCTAGGTCTATGTTAAATGAATATGAACTACCTCTGCATCTCTGGGCAGAAGCTGTAAATACAGCATGTTATGTAATGAATAGAGTTATCATCAGACCGATTCTTAACAAAACCCCCTATGAGTTATGGTTCAACAAAAAACCAAACATCGCTTACTTCAAAGTGTTTGGATGTCCTTGCTATATTCTTAATACAGGTGATCAGTTAGGAAAATTTGAAGCAAAGGCTGATGATGGCATCTTCATGGGTTACTCTTCGAGAAGCAAAGCTTATAGAGTCTACAACAAAAAGACTAAAACAATCGTAGAGTCAATCAATGTGAAATTTGATGAAGGCATTGACGAACAGGATACATCCAAAAGTAACGTTGAAGAGGAGAAAGAAAAAGATGAATTTGAAAAACCAAAAGAAACTGCTAATACTAGAGAAACTACCACAACTCAAGAAGTCAGAAGAAATCTGGATCCAGAAAAGCTGAAATACAAAACAGACCATCCACCAGAATTGGTAATTGGAAACCCTATAGCAGGTATACAAACTCGTTCATCCTTTAAAAATCTATGTGATCTGTGCTTGTATAGTGGATTTATTTCAGAAATAGAACCAAATAGCATAGATTCAGCCCTTAATGATGAAAACTGGTTCATGGCCATGCAAGAAGAACTAAATCAGTTTGAACGAAATAATGTTTGGAGTCTAGCACCTAGACCTAAGGATTATCCAGTTATAGGAACAAAATGGATTTTTAAAAATAAATATGATGAATCTGGAAATATAATTAGAAATAAAGCTAGACTAGTTGCTAAAGGATACAATCAAATTGAAGGAGTTGACTTTGATGAAACCTTTGCGCCTGTAGCTAGACTAGAATCAATTAGAATATTGTTAGCTTTTGCTTGCTACAAAGGATTTAAACTAAGACAAATGGATATTAAGAGTGCTTTTCTTAACGGAGTTTTAAAAGAAGATGTGTTTGTTGAACAACCAGAAGGTTTTGAAAGTCATGAATATCCAAACCATGTATACAAACTAAAGAAGGCATTATATGGATTAAAACAAGCTCCCAGAGCTTGGTATGAATGTCTTACTTCTTATCTCCTTGAAAATGGGTTCAAAAAGGGATGTGTAGATACCACACTATTTCTGTTGCATGAAAACAATGATATTTTGATTGTTCAAATATATGTTGATGACATCATTTATGGTGCTACTAACAAGTTATTGTATGAGAAATTTGAAAAAGTCATGCAGGAAAAGTTTGAAATGAGCTTGGTTGGAGAGTTAAAATTCTTTTTAGGATTTCAAATCCAACAAAGCAATAAAGGCACATTCATTTCTCAAACAAAATATATTAGGGAACTTGTCAACAAATTTGGATTGAAAGATGCTAAACCAGCAAGAACTCCCATGAGTACAACACTTAAACTTGACAAAGATGAAAAGGGTAAGACAGTTGATCAAAAGCTGTACAGAGGTATGATTGGATCACTCCTTTATCTTACCGCCTCTAGACCTGACATCATGTTTTCTGTCTGCTTATGTGCGCGTTTTCAATCTAACCCAAAAGAATCTCATTTAAAAGCTGTTAAAAGAATTATAAGATATTTATTGCACACCCCACGGTTTGGTCTTTGGTATCCATCAAATGATAATTTTGAATTGAAAGGTTTTTCAGATGCTGATTATGCTGGAAATTTGGTTGATAGAAAAAGTACTAGTGGAGCATGTTTTATGTTAGGACATTCATTAGTTGCATGGTCGAGTAGAAAACAAAATTGTATTGCATTATCCACAACAGAAGCAGAGTATATTGCTTTGAGCGGTTGCTCTGCTCAAATCTTATGGATGATACAAACTTTGCATGACTATGGCCTAAATTTTAAACGTGTACCACTAATGTGTGATAGCAAAAGCGCAATTGATCTCACAAATAATCCTGTACATCATTCGCGAACAAAACATATAGATGTAAGACATCATTTTATTAGAGATCATATTTCCAAAGAAAATATCTGCATAAATTTTATTTCAACTGATTCTCAATTGGCAGACATCTTTACAAAACCCCTACCAGAAAATAGTTTTTGTAAACTACGACTCAGTCTAGGTGTTTTAGAAATTTGCTGAATATTTAACATTGGAGAAAAAAAAATAGTGATTGAAAAAAAAAAGTGATGAGTGTTGATATTGATTATATATTATAACTCGAGAAAGTATAATTAGAAAATTTCTTTAGAAATGTAAACAAGAGTTATAAAACTTTTTGTTGGTAAAAATTCCATGACCATCTCTATACCTATCATATTTCTACCAACCATCATTCATCAAAATTCTATATAGTTTGTCGATATGTGGTATTTTAAACAGGAATCGTTCGTTTTTCATTTTCACATTTAAAAAATAATAATAATAATAATAATAATAATAATAATAATAATAAAAATAAATAAATACCAAAGTATTCACTCTCATTTAAAAGTCCTCACGGTTATGCATGGGTGAATTACTTGGAATTTGTTATGTGCTTCCATGCTCATTTAAAAGTCCTCACGGTTATGCATGTATGGAACGCATATCAAAAGTTGATTTTTTTTCTTTCTTTTAAAATAAACAAAGTTGATTCTAATCCCATTTAAAAGTCCTCACGGTTATGCGTGGTTAGAAGATACTTGAATTCATTTTTTTAAAAATAAAATTGGAATACTACTAATCTCATTTAAAAGTCCTAACGGTTATGCATGATTAGTAGATATTCAAATTCCTGATATAAAAATACCACAAATAGACACAATTGTATGGTTTTATATGATGACATCATCTCCATCATTCTAAAAGTGGAATATGCGCCTAACAATATTTTTATGATTTTTGTTTGATTTTCTATTGAAATTTAATATTTATATTCAATTGGGTTTTAATGTTGGATTAATATCGATTACTTTATCTCTATTTTTCTCTATTTCTATTATTCTTTTGCTGATAACAAAAGGGGGAGAGAAAAGTTAAGATTTTGTCAAATAGAATCAATCAAAGGTCAAACAATTTTCCATTTGCATCTAGGCTCATTCTTATTTGTATGCATATATGTAGGGGGAGTATTGTGTAGAGAGGAGCATTTAAATAGGGGGAGCAATGCATATCCATGATCAAATACATTTAACATATTCAAAATCTTAAATATATGTTTGTTATCATCAAAAGGGGGAGATTGTTGAATATGCGCTTATATGATTTTTGTTTGATGATAATAAACATATATACATTCGTTTAAATGTATTTGATAATATACTATTTTATTTTTTTCACAGATTAAATAAATATTTGCAGAATAAAATAAATAACACGAAATTTGAATTCAAACGAATATTTTATTCAAACAAATATTTATTACATCTTTGAATAGTACAATTTCAAGCTCTCACTATACATATACAATTTTGATTACAATTTCATCACATTTCATATTTACAATTCACCTCACTACATATCACTCACACTCGTATTTATCTTCAACTGCGTTCCAATTTGAATCCAGCATCTGAGAAATCTGCAAAAATATTCACTAACGCAGTAAAATTGAAAATAAAATATTTTTGCAATTCAAAATAAAAGATGATTTTGAAAACATTGTTTGCCTCAGTTATTTGGGTCGTTCTTCATAATTTAAATTTGAATTCATCATACACGAACAACTTGTGACATACACAGTATATTACTGTATATGCCACAAGGCCGTGCACACCGATATATACACTTGATTGATTTACAGGGACAGGTGAGCACAGGTCAAACCCAAATAAAAAAGTCGGGTTCAACTCACGTGCAATAATATAAATGTCACAATTCTCAGCACAAGGTCAAACCCGAGTGTTTGAAACTGGATTCAACACAGGTGCAACTGCAAATGCACACATGAATGCAATGATCAAAGTATGCATGTATACTTATCGACCAGCAGCAACATGGACCACAGCTGTTACTCAACTCAGTGATACAAAAGACAATGCACCAGACAAGACTACACCAGAGGCAACACATGCAACAGAGACCAGGCTACACATTATCAAACTGGAACGAAGTGATGAACCAACAAATGCAACAAACTCAAATGTCCAGTTACAATACAACAAGGCAACAGTGCAGTTGCAACATAGGTGACACAAGTGTTACAAGACAAGATGCAGTGGTACATGACCATCAAGATAAACCAATGAACCAACTGTGCATATATGAAAGCATGATACAAAGTGAATCAGTGCCAGGTCAAACAGTGTACAACATCAACTACAAATCAAATGCAAGCAGTGGCAAGCTACAGGCCAAACAATCCCAAACTAATCAAAATCAACATCATGTTGTACAATTGAATTTCAAGTTCGACCAAAGTCAACAAGACAAGTCACTGGAATGAACATACCAAATAAACCAACACAGCTGCAGTGGACAGCATCAGTATGCAAGAGAACAAAGACCAAGTGAAGCATCTGTGAAGTTTCTGAAGACTCAAATGAACATACCAAATGCAAACTCAGGTGGTACATGAACACAGTGATGGCCGAGCAACTGATGTATACAAATACACTGATTAAATGCAACACTGGCTGCAAGGATCAACGAATTGGATGAACAAAACTCGAGTGCATCGGTGAAAGTGCAGACCAAATGCAAAATGCAACAGTGAATAACATGGCAATGTGTCAAAGCATTTGTGTCAAAGCAAACAATGTCGAATACATAAACAAGTGTAGCATCTGTTACAGTAAAAAAAAAAAAGAGGAAAAGTGCAGAGATGAACGCAAATAAGGATGCAGACGTGCCATAGAATCAATGCCATGTAAAGTCGAAAGCAACAGTGGATGAACGAGATTCAACAACGCAAAAATCATTGACCAAGTTAAAATTCAAAGCCGAGAAAATTCAAACCAAGTCAAGAATTCCAAGCCGTGGTCATCACGTAATGATTCAATACCGTGAATGTTAAGCAACCAAAATATATACGTGAATTGAAGAAGTCAGCAATCATCTCAAACATCCAAGCTAAAATCAACGGCCGAACAAATTAATTGACAAATTCAAATCAATCTATACGAACGCAAAAATAGGAATTGGATTCCTATATAAAACCCTACATCATCATCGGCAATGATTCATTGAGTTCAAGCACGAAAAATCAAAAGAAGAAAAAGGCACAAATTACATACCGGAGAAATCGAACTCAATCATCAAAGAACCGAAGTGAGCAACAACCAGAAATCAATCGAGCAAGGCAAATCTTGAACAATCACAGATTCGATCGAAGTAGTAACGGTTCTTCAAAGCCCTAATTTGAATCACGAACGAAAGCCCTAAAATTGAAAGAGG
Organism: Allium cepa; assembly: GCA_030765085.1. Classification (NCBI taxonomy): domain Eukaryota; kingdom Viridiplantae; phylum Streptophyta; class Magnoliopsida; order Asparagales; family Amaryllidaceae; genus Allium; species Allium cepa. The sequence goes on from CM060934.1 coordinate 614,651,106, forward strand.
AACGGCCACCATTGTATACGCAACCAAACAAAGCAAAGAAAATAAAGAGACGGGTCGAATTGAAGAAAGGGCCGGCCTATTGTTTTAAAAGGGAGAAATATTTTTATAGGGGTTTTTAATTAGGGTTTAATTTGCTTTTTAATTTGTAATTTTCCTTTTTAAACCGTTTTAATTTTCTAGTCGTGTGACTAGGGTGCAAACTACGGTGTGTAGTTTGGGAATTTGCAACTCGGTAGTTGAGTTGTGGTCAAGGTTTTGAGCGTAGAGTTAGATTAGTCAATAGCGGTGTATAGCGAGTTTACGTGTGTAGGCGAGGGACTATCTAATTTCTAGTAGAAACCTTGGGGGCAGCACGTAGGCAGGGTTTTGCCGAAGCTGGGTAAATTCTGTGTTGTTCTGTTTTATTCTGTTATTTATATTCTGCGATATCTGTGCTGCTATTCTGTGATCTGAATTGAAATTAATTTATAAGCTTCTGCGATTAATTTTTAATAATTTACACTATCACCCTATTCACCCCCCCTCTAGGGTGAATTCGATCCTACACTTATATGTTGAAAAATAAAGCAAGTTAGTTGGAAAGTTATTACCTTAAAAGTTAAAAATCATTTTTATAAAGATTACTGCTTCGCCAATTATAGCGACCACCTTTCGACACCATACTACCACTTCCAAGTCAAAACCAATACACATGGTATCAATGCCTTGGTACGCAGTGGATTGGAGATAGGCAGAAGGTATAGAGTCGAAACATGCTTTCGAAGAGGTAGAAGTAGTTTTTATAACCTTAGAAGTACTTTAGTTACAAAATGAAACTTTCGAAGGAAATATCTTTCGACTTAGTCAAATACGCCTTTGTTTTGGAAAAGGGGTTTCGACAGAGGTTGCTGCCTTTTGTTTTTAAAATAAGCTTTCGAAAGGGTCGAAACCCCTGCTACCGCATTCAACCTTTCGAATCAGTGCCTCCGAAAGGGTTCTTTTGCCTTAAACTTTAAAGCCGTCTCTCCATGCTTTCGAAAGGGTTGGTTTCAAAACCATCCACTTTCTTTTTACCCAGGAATAATGCTTTTGAAAGAGTTGCTTTCACCTCAGTTCTTTTAAGATCCTTTGTTCTATTGAAAGTTTAACCCAAAGGTTTCGAAAAGGATGGTTTAAATGGTTTCGAAGCTATGTTTCACAAACTTTTACTTGGAACCAATGCTTTCAAAAGGGTTGTTTTAAGTGAAGGACTTTAATGCTTTTGAAAGGTATATAATAAAGGTTTCGAAGGGGAGATTCCCTAATGTTTTCGAAAGGTTTACTTTGAGTTTTTAAATGGAAGATTTCCGATGCTTTCGAAAGGCAAGTCTAAAGTGTTTTAAAAGAGTATATCTACGGTTTTATAAAGATTTCGAAGGGATGTTTTCCATGATTTTGATAGGTCTATTTTTTAAAGATTTTTCGAAAGGTATGTTTTGGCCTTTCGGCTTAGTGTTTCAAGGTATAGTAGTTAACTTATTTTGAAATGGGTACTTTCGATGGATTCGAAAGGTATTGTTTAAAGTTTTTAAACAATGGTTTCGAATGCGATATCTTTAATTTAAAACCTAATGTTTTCTAAGTTAAAAAAGGGCTTTAACTTGTTTTAAATGGATAAATTACCCTACTGATTTAGGTTTTTATCAACGTTGTTTTGTGTAAAGCATATATTTGGCAAAGATATTTAAGTAAAGAAAAAAGTATATTTTTCTTGTTTAAATATGATTTAAAGGTTTAAATCAATTTGAAAAAAATGGTTTTAAGAAAAATTTGATGGGGTAGTTAACCCTAAGTTAATGGCTCAGATATTAGAATACCAAATGGGACTGGTATAGGGTCATGCCCTATACTTTAGCTAATAAGCCCTTAGCTATTATAAGTCCAAAATTCCAATGTGCAGGATTTTGTCACAGGTAGGACTAAAATGATGTTACACATCGAAAGGAAAATATAGGGAGAAGATAGGTTATTGGTGATCGCGCAAAAACATTAGGTTCAGTTGACCTATAAGAAGATAGTAAAGGGCAGATAGTCCAATAGTGCGCCTAATAGATGTTAGATAATTGATTATGTCTGGTAGGCCCGAGTCAGCCAATGATTAATAGTTAGCCAAACAAAACTATATTTTTCGGACGGATAGTCCATTAATTACCTGATTTAGGTGCATATATGATATATCTATTATTGCTTTAATCGGTTTGATTGTAGGATTCTGACTTGAAAATATATATTTTAAAAGGGATATTAGCGAGGGGAAACCCGTTCTGCTAAGCCGCATGGTCTCACTTAATTTCAGTAAATCGAGATCTAATAGTATTATTTACACCAGACTCTATTTCTAACTCGAAATTTATGTTCTTCCCATAAACTCTCGGGTGCTCAAAATAAATTTGAGTGGATTAAGAGTTAAGGTTTTCTAGGTTTAGTAGGTTGGATGAATAAGCTTCCGAAGATATGCAGGAGGCAAAGCTAGATATATAGAAGCTATTTAGTTTTATTTTTGTTGTGATGTATTAAGATTGATGTCTATTTAGTACTCAGATCATCTAAGGGGGCATCTTCATATGTCGTTCTTGACGTAATTTGTAATAATTATATTTGATCAAAACCTGGGAATCGTTTGGAATTATGTATCTGAATGTGAATATTGATTTGAAATGTAATCAAAAAAAAACTGTTTTTAATCTATTTTTATTTTAAATCATATTCATGCGCTTCTGATATTATGGTTACCATTAACATTACCATATTTTTCCACGGGAAGTTAATACTATAGATGACTGTAGCATTTGTAGCTCTTAGCTTCAGGCCTCAAGATAGGTGATGTTATAACTTGGTATCAGAGCATAGGTTATGAAAAATTTAAAAGAAATTTCAAACTTAAAATGATTTGAAAACATAATCCTAAGAGATTAGAGAAAAGATTGGGGCATGGGACAATGCTATAGTAACGGACTTGTATATGGTAATATAAGTATACGCTTATTCTCTATTCTCCCATCTCTCTTATGCTATTCTTCTATATCTTACAAAGACTCGAATGCAGATTTTACGGACATGAGATATGGATGCTAGAGGGGGAAGAGTTAACATTAGTGGGGGATGCACCACAACTAATGGAAATATCAGGCCAAACACTAGGAGGAATCCAGGTCAGGCTCAAGCTGCTAATGTGGGTACTGGAATACCGCAAGTTGATATAGGAGCTAAGTATCAGTTTTTCATTAATATGATGCATGCTGGAGTTGTTGCAGGTTTAATTAGAGGATACTATTAAGCCCCAGTGGTCAATAACTATGCTGTGTTGAGTAGAGATAATGTCAGTCTGGGAGGAAAATCATTTATCGGGACTAAGGATGCAACTGAAGTAGAGATCGGTTACTTCATTGTGAGAGGATTTCTACTGATTTGGGACTTAATGATGAGTAAAAAAGAGATTCGCTTCTAGGGCACTACAGGAAGCAGCACTGTACTGGTGGAATAGTATTACGTTCGGAGTCAATAAGGAGACTATGACTTGGGCTGAGTTCAGAAGAAGGTTTGAGGAGAGGTTTCTATCAGAGATTGCGAAGTCAACTCTTCTTAGGAAGTTTGTTGAGTTAAAGCTGGGAGATATGACAGTGCTTGAGGATGCAACCAGATTTAAGGAGCTATCAAGATACGGATACACTACGGTTCATTAAAAGAAATGAGAAGTTCATAATGGGTTGAATCCTGAGCTTGTTGTGGTCAAATTATTGCATATTAGAGATCCGTGTGATGTGGTTATTGAGATGGCTTTACGGCAGGAAGATATGCTTGCTTTTCTTGAAGGAAACAAGGCAAGGGAAGCTCAAGGAGGGCATAAGCAGAAGAGGAATTTTTTTCATAAAAAGGGAGCTCAGAAGAGTGGAGCTGTCAAGAAGGAAAGGTAGAAGTGATCTGTTATAAGTGCGATAAGAAGGGACATTATGCTCATGAGTGTCGGACAGGCAAAGGGAAAAAAGCTACTGATAAGAAAGGAGTGAGATGTTTCAACTGCGATCAAATTGGACATTATAAGAACTAGTGTAAGGAGCCAGCCTATGATGGAAAGGGCAAAGTGTTTACATTGGAGCCAGCTATCTCGAGACCAACAGTAGAGGAGAAAGGAAGATCTGTTTTGGGAGGTACACTTTTGATTCATGGTGTATTAGTTAGAGTTCTATTTGATACTAGTGTGTTGCATTCTTTTATATCTCATTGTTTGGTAGATAAGGTTAACCTAGAACCCTCATACCTAGTTACTTCTTTAAGGGTTGCGAATCCAATAGGAGGTTACGTGACTCTTAGAATGAGATGTGACTACTTAGAGTTTGAATTGTTAGGTCATGTATTTGTTTGCAGTTTTCGTGTGTTTGATTTCGTAGGGTTCGGAATTATTTTGGGTATGTATTAGTTAAGTAATTAGGATGCTAGGGTATTTTTCCATGATAGAAAATATCATTTAGACAACCTAATAGTAGTAATCGGATAATACGCCCCATAGAAAACCCTAGTTTTAAGGGTAATGCTCTGTTGGGTGTTGTGGAGGCAGAAGACGAGTTAAATCGTGTTTTCATTGTTAGAAAATTCGTAGATGTCTATGAGCCCGTAGTAGGACTACCACCGAAACAAGCTATTGAGTTTTGGGATAGATTTAGTACAAGGAGCAGAACTGTTGAGTAGACGCCAAGCAGAATGACACCTATCGAGATGAGGGAGCTAAAGGTGCAATTAATGGATTTGGAAAGTAAGAACTTTATTAGACCAAGCAGTTCGCCTTAGGGAGAAGCGTAGCGTTTGCAAGGAAACCGAATGGATCGTTAAGGTTATGTATACGTTATCATATGTTGAATTAGAAGACGATAAAGAATCGATATCCATTACCTAAAATTGACGATTTGTTCAACCAGTTGAGTGGGTCAAAGTATTACCCCAGTTGGATTTGGCAACAGGATTTCATTAACTAAGAGAGGCTGAGGATAGTATTCCTTTGACGGCATTTAGGACCCGATATGGATCATATGAATGGTAAGTAATGCCATTCGGAATAACTAATGCACCAACATTCTTCGTAGATTTGATGAACCGAGTTTTCCGAGAGCACTTGGATAGGTTCATATTATTATTCATAGACGACATTTTGATATATTCTAAAGATGAAAGAGAGCATGAAGTTCATCTTAGAGTGGTGCTTGAGAAGTTGAGGCAGTATCAACTGAAAGCGAAAATTTTGAAGTGTCATTTCCAGAAGAAGGATGTGAAGATCCTTGGTCATGTGGTCTCAGAAAAAGGATCGTCCGTAGATCCAACTAAGATCGTGGCAGTGAATAGTTAGAAGAGACCCGAGACAGTGACTGAGATAAAGAGTTTCCTTCGATTAGCAGGTTACTATCGAAGATTCATTAAGGATTTTTCGTGAATAGGAGTAGCGACGACTATGCTAACTCGGAAAGGCATGAAGTTTGTATGGACTGATAAGCGTGAGGAAGCATTCCAGAAGCTGAAACACTTATTGACAAATGCACTTATGTTAGTTGTTCCGAAGGGGAGTCAGGGCTTAGTGGTGTACATAGATGCATGTGGAACAGGGTTAGGAGCCGAGTTAATGCAAAGAGGTAAAGTGATTGCCTATGCTTCTCGACAGCTCAGACAACATGAGGCTAGATATCAACTCATGATTTAGAATTAGCTTTGGTAATTTTTGCATTGAAGGTGTGGAGACATTACCTGTTGGGAGAGAGATTCGAGTTGTATACGGATCATAAGTCATTGAGATATTTATTCTGTCAAAAGTAGTTGAATATGAGACAGTAGAGGTGGTTAGAGTTTTTAGCTATTTACGACTTTGATATTGAGTACACACCAGGAAAAAGCAATAAGATAGAGGATGCACATAGCAAAAAATACAGAATGCGGTATCAGCAATGCTAATCGAGTGGAAAGATTTAGAAGCTTTGACTACATATAGAATACAGTGGAGATCTGAAGTTAGATCTAGTAAGGAAACTGGTAAGTTTCCATGTTTAGAAGTTCAACTAGTAATGATCGAAAGGATTTCTTCTAACCTTGGGGAGGACCCAATATCAGCTGAACAGGTCAAAAAGTTAAGGGGTGGAACAGAGAGTGATGACTTGAAAGATTTCAGTCTTGACCAGAATGGGTGGTTAAGGAAGAAAGGAAGACTATATGTTTCGAATGTGGGAAACAGTAGGAAAGAAGTTCTTGGAGAATGCCATTGTTCAAAGTCATTGTTCATTCAAGAGGAAATAAGATGTATCAGTACATGAAAAGAAGTTTCTTCTGGGAAGGCATGAAGAGGGATGTAGGCGTATGGGTGAAACAGTGTTTGAACTATCAATAGGTAAAAGCTGAACATCAGAAATCAAGTGGCTTACTTCAACCTTTAGATGTTCCAGTATGGAAATGAGATTCTATCTCAATGGATTTTATAGATGGGTTGCCAAGGTCGAGTAGAGAAAATGAAAGCATAAGGGTTATGGGGGATAGGTTGATCAAGAGTTCCCATTTCATTCCAGTTAAGTCCACCAGGACAACACCTGTTTTAGCTAAGTTTTTTATGAAGAATATACATAGACTGCATGGAATTCCTAGTAGTATAGTAAGTGACAGAGATTCCTTATTCACTATAAAGTTTTGGAAGAGTCTACAGGAAGTTAATACTATTAGAATTACTATATTTTGTCATGGGAAGTTAATACTATAGATGACTACAACATCTATAGCACTTAGCTTTGGGCCTCAAGATAGGGGTTGTTACATAGAGGTTGAAAAGATGTGTGGATGAAATGATTTTTATTTTTGGCTATCAGGGAATAAGTGACATGTGAGGATCGCCACTCATGTCAGTAGAAGACTCGCGGCCAAAAGCTACATCCTCATTGCCACCACTATCGTTATCTTTCTCCATATCGATATCTCTTTCCTTTTGCCTCGTCCCGGGATCGATAATAGGATCTTGTACAAGAGGCACTTTTTGATCCTCGTCGACATTAACTTCAACCTCGCGCTCATGTGCAAGTTGAACATCCTATTGAACCTCAAGCACATGGCCTACACTATGGCATTCCATTAAAAGATTATAAGCTCATAGGTCCTTATCAGTAAGGACCTTTCTTCAATAGAACCTTTTGAAAAGATGCAATGGTGCTTGCTAAGGCTGCATTACTGGGTCTTCTTGAATCATCTGCAAATACTAGGAATAACGAAATTGTCAATCGAAACCAAAATATCTTCATTAGTAGAAAAAATGAGCATGAGACTTACATCTGGATAATTATTTTTGTGCCCAGCCAGGCGGACAACGCACAAAAGAGAGCTCATCTGTATAATAACTCGGTTTACTCCATATCCCAGCTACTATACGACAAAATCGGGAAGGTTCCAAGAAGGTGAGGGAAATGGACCCCTTTTGGCGCTTAAAGCCATACAAATAACGGATCTCCTAAATGGAAGGTGCCTTTTTATATGGCAAACAAATATCATGGACGTATTATTCAGGGAGGCATAGCTGTTTATAATTGGGCTAGGGTAAGCTTCATAAATTGGAGAACTGTATGAATGGAGCGACTGAAAGAACAAAACATATTCAGCCATACACACTGTACATCCCCTATCTCGAGGCCCAAAGCTAAAAGCTACAGATGCTGTAGTCATCTATAGTATTTAATTTTCGGTGACGAAATATGACAATGTTAATGGTATCCATAATATTAGAAGCATATGAATATGAAATAAAATCAACATAGATTTCAAAGCAGCTTTACTGATTACATTTTAAATCAATATTTCATATTCAATTGCATAATTTCAAAACGATTCTTAGGTTTTGATCAAATATAATTATTATAAACTAAGCTAAGAGCAACACATGAAGATCCCTATTTGGATGATCAGAGTACTAGATAGACATATCAGTCATAAAAACATCACAGTGAAAATAATATTAAATAGCTCCTACATATCTAGTTTTGCCTCCTGCACGTCTTCAGAAGCTTAATCGTACAACTTACTAAACCTGAAAAATCCATAACTCTCAATCTACTTAAGTTTAATTTTGAGCACCCGAGAGTTTAAAGTGAAAATGTAAACTTCGAATCGGATATAAAGCCTGGTGTGAATAATTCTATCACACCTTGGTTTTCTGAGCTTAAATGAGACTATGCTGCTTAGTGGAATGAGTTTCACCTCACTAATATCCTTCTAAAATCGTATCTTTTGCAAATCAAAATCATGCAATTAAACTTATTATAACAATAATACCAACAACATATATGCATATAAATCAGGTAATCAATGGACTGTCTGTCCGAGTTTTATCAGGCTGACTATTAACCATCGGTTGACATGGGCCTACCAAGCATGATAAATATTGTAACTTAGATGCAATACTGGACGATCTGTCATTAGCTATCATCTTCTAGGGTCAATTGATCTTAACGATTTTGTGGGCTCACCAATAACCTACCTCTACCGTTTATATTCTTTTCTGTGTGTAACATCATTTTAGTCTTACCTGTAACAAAGCCCTACACACTAAAATTCTGGACTTATATTAGTTGCGGGGGAACTAGCTAAAGTATAGGGCGCAACCATACAACAGTCCTATCTGGTCTTCTAATATCTGAGTCATTCTTTTAGCAAATATCTGGGCTAACCACCCTATTCAAATTTCATTTCCTCCAAAACAATCTTTACAAATGTTTTACCCTTGAAATCATATCTTTTTAAAACAAGGAAATTATACCCTTTGCTTGCTCAAAATACTTATGTCATGATATATGCTTTACAAAAAAACAATGTTGATGAAAATCTAAGTCCATAGGTTTATACATCCCTTTAAAATAAGTCAAAGCCCTTGGAAAACATTAGGCTACAAATCCAAAACCTTTCTTTCGGAACCATTGCTTAAGATCTCAAACAATCCCTTTCAAAATCACTGAAAACGTCTCTTGTGAAATAATACCTTTCGAAGGCATTGGGTTCAAGTAAGAATTTTTGGAAATATAGCTTCGAAACCCTTTAAAAGTATCCATTTCGAAACCTTTGGGTTTAACATTTGGTATAACTATAGGGTCAAAGAGAACAAAAGCGGGAGCATTACTTTCAAAAGCATTAACCCCAAGTAAATGAATTGAAGAAGTGGATAGCTTCTAAACCATCCTTTTGAAACCATTGATAAAAATAGCTAAAAGGACCCTTTCGAAAGCATTGGGAAGGCGACTTCAAAATTTAAAAGGTGAAAGCTCCCCTTTCAAATACATCGTTTGAAGGTTGTAAGAAAAGCGGCTTCAAACTAGTCCAAAAGGTTCCAATGCGGCAGCTAGGTTTCAAATAAATTCAAAAGCGACAACTCTTTCTAAAGAATTGGGAAGGCATTGGGCTCAAGTAAGAATTTGTGGAAACATAACTTCGAAACCCTTTAAAAGTATCCCTTCCGAAACCATTGGGTTTAACATTTAGTATAACTACAAGGTCGGAGAACAAAATTGAAATCATTACTTCCGAAAGCATTAACCCTAAGTAAAAGAATTAGAGAAGAGGATAGCTTCGAAACCATTGCCTCCGGAACCATTGATAAAAACGGTTAGAAGGACCATATAGAAAGCATTGGGAAGGCGGCTTTAAAATTTAAATGGAAAAGCTCCTCTTTCAAATACATTATTTTAAGTGGAATTAGCCACAAGGGCCTCTTTAACAAGTGGAATTAGTTTCTAGGACACACAGCTAAAATAATCACTTTCAAAGACAAAACACAAAATAATTCGTTTCTAGGGCCTAAAAACCTATGAAATTATGTCCTTAAAAGTAATTGGACTGCTGACTTTGTCCTTGAAAGTAATTATTCTGCTGACTTTGGCCTTGGAAGTAATTTCTTTGACTGTGTGTCATAGATTGGATTACAAAGTTTGTCCTTCTGGTGAAATGCCCCTTGTTTGAAGGTCATAAGAAAAGCGGCTTCAGACCAGTTCGAAAGGTATGAATGCGGCAACTAGGTTTCGAATAGATTCAAAAGCGGCAACTCTTTCTAAAGTTTCTTTTTAAAAACAAAGGCAAGTTAATTGAATCAAAAGCTAATAAAATTGGCTTCAACCCCTTCGAAAGCATGCCTTCGACACAATCCCTCCTACCCACCGGCTTTCTCCATACACTACATATCAATTGCTTGATACCATGTGCATTAATTTTGAATAGGTTAGACCTTTTGGGCATGGTGACAAAGCAAGCAATGGAGGTGGTGAAGTTGTAATTCAAAATAAAACTGGTTTTATGAATTTCAAAGTAATTACTTTTTCACCTAACTTGCCTAATTTTTCAAAATATGATTGGTTGCCAATTTTTATCAAAATGCTTTTCTAAAAAGGCTGCTGAATTCAATAATTAAAAACTAAAATCATTTAACATATAAGCCCTTCCCCTTAATAAAACATTTAAAACCTATAAATCCTCTAACTTAAATAATTTAATAACTATAGTAAGACACTTAGGAAAAATCCCTAAAAATCACAATAATTCACTTTAAATATGTTTTCTAACGCATGTAAATTTCAGACCCAAAAACATTATCTAATTGCCTTAAATGCTTTAAACCCAAAATTAACTATTTCCTCCCATGGAAAATTCTTATAGATCCACAATCACTTATAAAATTATGAAACTTGAAACCCACTTTTAAAATAATGTTTTTGATCATATATCAAAAAAGTAAATCATTTGGATGTCATTCAATAGATTTTCTAATCCAAACATATCATAAAATCCATATTAACCATATAAATCATCAACAAGCATATATATATATATATATATATATATATATATCCTTTTAAACAAACACAACATGGCATATAACTTGCAAAATAGTTCGGATCTAACTTGAAACCATCAATATCAAAGTGAGATATAAGTTAATTATTCACCTTAGCATTGTTTTAAGAAGGTTGAGATTTGGCCTTAGATTGATTTTGCTTTAGCTTTCTACTTGAATCCTAGCTTTTCTTCTCCTTGAATCCTCTTACGGTGGTCAGTCGAGTTCAATAGGGTTTTAATTTTGTTTGTGAAAGTTAAAATGAATAAGGAATGAAAAATATAAGGGTTTAGGGTATAATAACAAAGGCTATTCTTATTTTACTCTCGTAATTTTCCTCCTCCTTACTTATTTTTAATTCTCTTTTGCTAATACAAGGCACAACTCTATCTTGATTAAAAATCTCAACCTCTCAACTATCTACATTATTTTATTTTATTTATCCAATTAATTATTCTAAATGATGTTAGTTAAAATTAGGGTCATTACGGACTCCCCTTCTTAAAGAATTTCATCCTCGAAATTATGATAAGGCACTCACAACAATCAAACATAAAGGTAAAACATACCTTCAAACAAGTCAGGATAAGTATCTCTAATCCTGCTCTAGGTTTTCCAACTACAGTGTCTATCGTCGTTACTCCACTAGACTTTGACTAATCTAAGTGTCTTGTTCCTTAGTCTCTTCTCATCTCTCGCAACTATACGAACAAGTTTTCTAATTATATTCATATTTAGTTCCACTACTAAATCCTCTAACACAGTCGGTATAATAGTAGTTTCTGGATCTCGAATACACTTCCTTAGATGAGAAATATGAAAAACATTGTGGACTCGTGCCAAACTGTTCGGTAACTCTACTCTATACGTGATTTTCTCAAACCTTTCTATAATAGGAAATGGTACAGTGAAACTAGGTGCCAATTTTTGTGGTTTTCCAAATCTGATTACACCTTTCATTGGTGACAACTTGATGAAAACATGATCTCCAACCAAGAACTCTAAGTCTTTCCATCTTTTATCAGCATAACTCTTCTGCCTAGACCGAGCTTCCTTTATCCTAGCTCAAATTAACTCAATCTTTTATGTAGCTTCTTTAACCAAATTCGATCTAAGAATTAGTATATCCCTGGTCTATAACCAACAAATAGGAGATTTGAATGGTCTTCCATACAAAGCTTCAAACGGTGTCATCCCTATACTAGTCTTATAACTGTTGTTATACGAAAACTCAACTAAGTATAGATGGTCTTCTCATGATCCTCCAAAATCTAGCACACAAGCTCTTAACAAATCCTCTAAGACTTTGTTAACTATCACCATTTGCACATCTGTCTACAAGTGATAAGCAGTGCTCATCTTGAACTTGGTACCCAATGTCTCTTTTAGACTCTTCCAGAACTCACTAGTGAATAAGGAATCTATTACGTACTATATTAATAGGAATTCAATGCATTCTAACTATATTCCTCATGAATAACTTAGCTAAATCTAGTGTTGTCCTGATTGACTTAACGGGTATAAAATGTGCACTCTTTGTCAATCTGTCCACTATAACCTGCATACTGTCATTTCATCTATTCGACCTTGGCAACCCATCTACGAAATCCATCGAGATATAATCCCATTTTCAGACTAGAACATCTAAAGGTTGAAGTAACCCACTCGGTTTCTGATGTTTGGCTTTTCCCCGTTAATAGTTTAAACACTGCCTCACCTATAAGCCTATGTCTCTCTTTATACCTTTCCAGAAGAAACTCCTTTTCATATCCTGATACATCTTAGTTCCTCCTAGATGAATAGTGATCTTCGAACGATGACATTCTCTAAGAACTTCCTTCCTAATGTTTCCTTCATTTGGAACATACAGTGTTCCTTTCTTCCTCAACCACCCATTTTGGTTTAGACTGAAATCTTTCAAGTCACCGTTCTTCATTCCATCCTTAGCATCTTGATTTGCTCAGCTGATAATGGGTCCTCTCCTTGCTTAGAAGCAATCCTTCCGATCATTATTGGTCGAATTCTAAAATGATACCATGGCGGTTTCTCGACTAGAACTAGCCTCAGATCTTCATTGTACTCCGCATGTATTCAATGCTTCTAAAGCTTTCCACTCAGCTATCATTGCCGGTACTACATTCTAATGTTTTCTAAGTGCATCTACAACCTTATTTCCTTTTCCTAGTGTGTACTTAATACCAAAGTCGTATGCAGTTATAAGCTCTAACCATCTCTGTTGTCTCATATTCAAACTCCTTCTGAGAGAATAAATATCTTAGAGACTTATGATCCATTTACAACTCGAATCTTTCTCCTAAAAGGTAATGTCTCCACACTTTCAATGCGAAAATTACCACAGCTAATTTCAAATTATGAGTCGCATATCTAATTTCATGCGGTCTAAGCTGTCGAGAAGCATAGGCAATCACTTTACCTTCTTGCATTAACACAACTCCTAACCCTGTTCCACATGCATTCATGTACACCACCAAGTCCTGATTCCTCTTTGGAATGACTAATATAGGTGCATTAGTCAATAAATGTTTCAGTTTCAGGAATTCCTCCTCACACTTATTAGTCTAATTAAACTGCACATCTTTCCAAGTTAGCTTAGTCATTGGTGCCGCTATGCGAAAAATCTGTAACGACTGCGACTTTTCGACGCTCGAAAACCGACATCAATACGTCCACTGTATCAACTGCCGAGCAATCGAATGCCGGAAAACCGTACCGTTATGGTTAAAGAAGAAGAAAAAGATAGAAGAAGAGAGAAAAAGATAGAACAGAACAGAAAGAAAAAATAGAACAATATCAGAATCTCACATATAGCAGCGGAACAACATATAATAGATAAATGAATAATCTTTGAACAAAGAACTATATCAATTATTACATTACATCATATTACATTACATCATCAGAGTGTACAACAACAAACAGCAACAAACAACGGAAAAGAAATACTATGTACTAGTGAATACGCCATGCCATCCAACTTGCCTCCAGCAACTCCTGAATTCCAGAATATCCTGATAAACCCGACTCTTGACTGCCCATGTGGAAATTGGTGGGCACCCAGAGTTTAGGAAGGAAAACAATAAACTTCGAGTCAGTCATGTGACTGGTGTGAGAACTAAAACAGTTTATCTTTAAAATGAAGAATGAGATAATTTTAAAATAGATTCGCAATGCTTTTTAGAAAATGAGACTATCATAAGGCCTCCCGCACACACACAATGCAAATGCAGAATCGGAGGAGATTTCTCCTTATGATAGTCAAATATGCTTGATACGTGTTAAAAAGAAACATTTGATATTATTACTAGTGCATAGTGTAGGAAAAATCATTTCGAAAGCAAAGATATAAATCTTAGCCGACATACGACCATTATCGTATGCCTACTATAGCTACTATGTTCAATAGCAGGTTACCGCCACATTCCATAGCAGGTTATACAACTAAAACCGTACAAGGATCGTATTGTTTCTTTGGATTTCCAACAAATGGTCAGGCCAAGGAACTCCCCATTGCCACATGGGTACGCCTCTGGAAAGACGACTCGAGAACCTAACCGGATCTCTGCCAACACAAGGCCGGGTTACCTTTCAAGCTAGGTAACTACTGACACAAATATGTCATTCCCCGATCGTAACCGATCTATATCCGAGGATCCTCGATTTTCAACAACCACAAAGCAATAAATTTGCAGCAACAACATAGGTTAAGTATCTGGGCTCCATACCATGATACCACCTCTATCCAGAAGGAATGACATACACTAAAGGGGCGCAACCCCCAAATAACCTTGCCGCATCCTTCCTGTTTTGATCATTTCCGGGGTGTGAGGTCCGACGAAGTCTCGTCCACAAAGCCATGCTTTATATAAAAGTTGTGCTTTGATCATTAAATGCTCAACAGCACTTCGTATGCCACATTACCAATTTGGGAATGTATCACTAGTAATCATCAACTACATAACCTCTAAGGGTGTTAAGCTAAGAGAATAAATTCTCCGCCACCAACGGAAACCTATTTGATAGAAACCAGCTTTACATCTCAAATTGTAACGTCAGACACACATCCATACAAGTCCGTTCCGGGATCGAACGGAACCGAAGGCACTTACAAAGAAGTCCTTGCAATCCGGATATTCACTAATCACGACCGGACTTCCCATCACAAAGGGTAATAAATTTCTATATCAGGGATCAGCCGTTGCAGAAACATTCAACGGTAATCCTTCCGTTTTCATAAATATCCGGTCTTCAACACCAGTCATCAAATGCAATTCATAACGACGTATCACATATTCGGAATGGGTTATACGACCCCAAGGTCCTTTCCCGGCTAACCCGAATAGTGAGCGCTTATTCAAAAATAAGTGTAGCATTCAAATTCAAGCAATCACAACAAATACCTATTTAAAGGTAAATATTGATAGTCGGATTATTTAACTATCAATATGCATGCTCAACATCACCAGATTCCAAATAATTTCCCAAATTATTTACTTTCCAAAATATCTTTACTAGATATATAATTTTCACACTTCGACCATTTGAAAACAAATTTCAAATCACTTTTCACCCTTACCACTTTTGAAAACAAATTTCAATCATTTTCCTTACGCGGAAATACTTTCATTTCAACATGGTTCATTTAAACCAATTTAAATAAATCCTTACCGATTTACTTTATATTTATGTTCCAAATCCGTAAATTTATTCTCACACTTCAAAAATATATCAATGTTTATTTTTTTAAACAAATTCCCTTTCTTTTATAAATTCCATAGTGAATTTACACTTCCAAAATATCTATAGATATACGATTTCCAAATCGATTTCTAATATTCATTTTCAATTTATCTTTAAAAGATAAAATCTTAAAATATTCACTTCATATTGGAAAACATTTCCATACTTATTTAATAATAAGTAATTCACAAATCCATTTATTTTCAACACTTGGAAAATATTCAATATACTTAAATCGAAATTAAGTATACATTTCATTCTTTAAGAAATCATTCTCTTAAACACACTTATTTGGGCCAAAACGAATGTTGCGTAAAACATCGTTACGACGACCAAAAATCACTTGTATAGGGATTCGGAATTAAGATAAATATATAAATCCCAATACTATATAAAACATTTCCTTCCGGAAATCATCTACTATAACAACAGTGTTATAGTCTACCATTTCCTTCTATTTCTCGAAAACGTCTATTTCAACAATGAATGTTGAAATCTATGTATTCGATTCATAATACATTTTAAAACATCTTTAAATCGTTTAGATTCATTTTATAATATCATTTCCCAAACATATCCATTTTATTTGATAATATATTCAGTGTCCAGAATCGCGAATATACTTTACTAACCCAATTTCAATATTTACTGCACATTTTATTTCAAGAATTTATTCGCTATCCAAAATCGCGAATATATTTCCTTTTATAAACTTCTATATTCAATTTATCAAATTCAATTGATTTCGAATTTATAAACAATGTCTATAAATTCCATTTCTATTTATAAACTTCGATTTATAAATCTCCTTTATTAACAATTTCTATTAATATCCCATTTAAATGGCCAAAATCCAGTTTATAAGTTAATTACTTATAAATCTTTTATTTTACAACATCTATTCATTTCATAACTTCACAATTTATAAATCTATAACTTTTAATGAAATCCGTTTTATACTTCATTTTAACACTTAATAAACTCGTTTTATAATTCCAATATTATTAATTTATAAATATCAATTTTAAAAATCTTTTATACACATCCTTTATAATAATTTAAAAATTCAAATTTAAACTATTTTATAAATCTATTTATTTTAAATATCACCTTTTGGTTATCTTCACAAAAATCTTAATTTTTATAACATAAAAATTTATAACGTTTTAATTATTTAAAATGAATCAATTCAAAAATTTAATAAAACGTATACTTTAAAAAATCATTTTAAAAATCCTTTTAAAATCAAAATCGTTATTTTTAAACTTTAAAAATGGATCTGATGATGCAGCAGCACCCAATAGTCAATCACAACAACAAACATCATATATTAATATGATAATCAACAAATATCACAATATCTGTAAATAAATCAATATAGTTGAGGAATCTAGTTGGATCCCTCCAACCTGTTCCCTGCATCCACAAACATTAGCACAATACCAATTCCGTTCCAGTACGGAATTATCGCGGTATATGGGATTGATAAAAATATTATCCGCTTAATAGACGGCGCAATAGGGTCTCATCCGCTATATAATGCTGGAAAATCAACTCCAAGTACATATATAATACCAATTCCATACAAGTTGGAATTATCGCGGTATATGGTTTTAATAAATAACCTCCGCTTACTAACAGCGCATAATGTCTATTTTAACAATCAATAGATAACAATCATCATTCAAACATACATTCAAGCAAATTTTAAATCTAACTATTTAAAATTAACATCGAACAATTTCGATTAAGTGAGAAGTTCTCACCTTGATTTTCCGATAATAATTGTAGCGATTTATTTCGAATAAAACTAAACGTACGTTTAATTTTACCCGAAATTATCACTAGCTCCTAACGAATCCAATCCAGTTCCATAGCGTAGTGCTCGACAAAAAGATTGCAACGCAATTCGTTTCGTCCAAAACGGACCTCGTATGAAAGAGTTATAGCATTTTGAAGTTAATACAAATTTTTATATAAATAATTACAACTTTTATTTTTATTTCTAACCCTATGTAAATCTAGCCGCAGGATATCGTTCCTGAGATCAAAGCCGTTCCTTACTATCATCTTCTCCAGGTCAATTCACGTACACAACCGAACAAAACAACCCATTGTAGCCGCCTATATTATCGAATTAATGCACGAACTCCGACGCTCGAATGGTCGATCAGGAACCACCATTTGCAAGCACGTTGTCCACTCCACCTCCACCGTGCGCACGGCAGAGCTCGGCTATCATATGGCCTGGGGAATCGTGCCCGTTCGTGGGTACTTTACGGCCAAATTCTGGCCCCTCCGACGAGTTACGTGCCACTCCACCGTATGGATGTGAAGGCCTCGTTTAGATCTTCAACTTTGTAGTTGAAAGTTTGTTGTAATTGCTGATGGATTTGAAGAATCAAGGAGGGAAAGAAACGAAATATCGGCCATTGGAAATAATAGAGGCGGCTAGGGCTTGCTCTGGTTAGGGTTTGCAAATTAGAGATAGTGAGGTCCTTATATAGAAAATTCTCCAAAACACTATTCACCACAAATTTTCCGAACTCCAAACGAAGCGTGCCGGTTGGCGATTCTAAGGTTTACCCCGCGTTCCGGACATAATGGAACGTGTTTTGGAGGCCAATTCGATCATCTGTGCGAGTTACGGTAATAAACGATCAAATTTAAATTAAATCGATTCAACTAATTTCTATGCGTTTTGGCTCGCCCCGGACAAACGGTAAATCAGATTGACACGAAATTTGAAACCATACAATAATATCACATTACGGATCCGATGAAACTAGTTTCGTCGAAATCCGAGACTATTTGAAAAATGACTATTTTAACTCGCCAAATTAATATTAAAACAATTTCGATGCGTTTCGAGCTGCCACGGTCAAACGAAAACTCCGATTGCTACGAAAATTGAAATCCGATAATAACAAACTATTACGGATCCAATGGAACTAGTTTCGTCCAATTCTGAGACTGTTCGAAAAATGGCTAATTTCACTAGTCGATAAAATATTAAAATATTCAATTTTCACAAATAAACTCTAAATTCAATTTTAAAAGTTCCATATCATTGTTATAACTCCAATATGATTAAATAAAATTTTACAAATCATTTTCAATTATATTAAACTCGATTTTCAATTATTTCTTGAATTTCTTATTAAATTATAGATTTAATTGTCCAAATTAAATCTAATATTCGAAAAATAAATTATTCGACTTATAAATTTCACTTATTAATATTTAAAATCAATTAAATATTCAAATTTTAATTAACAAAAATTCTGGGTCGTTACAAAATCTTTAATGAATCTCTAATAATAACCAGCTAATCCAAGAAAACTCTTTATCTCAGTCACTGTCTCGAGTCTCTTCCATTTATTCACTACCTCGATCTTAGCTAGATCTACTAACAACCTTTTCTCTGAGACTACATGACCAAGATCCTTCTTTCAGAAGTGACACTTCGAAAATATCGCTTTCAATTGATGCTACCTCAACGTCTCAAGTACCACTCTAAGATGAACTTCATGCTCTCTTTCATCCTTAGGTTATATCATAATGTCGTCTATGAATACTAATACTAATCCGTCCAGATGTTCTCGGAAGATTATGTTCATCAATTCCACGGAGAATGCTGGCGCATTAGTTAATCCGAATAACATCACTAACCATTCGTATAATCTATATCTGGTCCTAATCATCGTCAAAGGAATACTATCTTCTGCTACTCCAAGTTGATGGAACCCTGTTGCTAAATCCAACCGGGAAAGTACTTTGGCTCCACTTAATTGGTCGAATAAATCGTCAATCCTAGGTAACGGATATTGGTTCTTTATCGTCTTTTCATTCAACTTATGATAGTCAATACACAACCTTAACTATCCGTCCGGCTTCTTTGCAAACACTAGGGCTGCTCCCTAAGGAGAACTGATTGGTCTGATAAAATTATTATCTTCTAAATCCACTAACCGCACCTTTAACTCCTTCATCTCGACAAGTGTCATTCTACTTGGTGGTCTACTTACAGGTTCGGCTCCTGGTACTAAATCTATTTGAAACTCAATGGCTCGTTTCAGCGATAATCCTATCACAGGCTCAAAGACATCTACGAATTCTCTAATAATGAAAACTTGATTTAACTCGTCTTCTGCCTCCATAACACCCAACAAAGCATTAACCTCAAAATTAGGATTTTCTATGGAGTATGTAATCTGATCACTGTTACTAGGATGTCTAAGTGATATTTTCCTACCATGGCAAAATATCCTAGCATCGTACTTATTTAACCAATCCATACCCAAAATAATTCTAAACCCTACAAAACCAAATACATGCAAACTGCAAGTAAATATATGACCTAACAACTCAAACTCTAAGTGGTCGCATCTCATCCCAAGAGTCACATACCTTCCTATTGGATTTGCAACCCTTAAGGACGTAACTAGGTATGAGGGTTCTAGGTTAAGCTTATCTACCAAACAATGAGATGTAAAAGAATGCGATGTACCAGTATCAAATAGAACTCTAATTGATACGCCACGAATCAAAAGTGTACTTTCCAACGCAGCTTTTCTTTCTCCTCTGCTGTTGGTCTTGACGCTGCTAGTTCCAGTGCAAAAACTTTGCCATTTCCATCCTTATCTGGCTCCTTACACTGGATCTTATAATGTCCACTAAGATCATACTTGAAGCAATTGATATTCTTCTTCCCAATCACCTTCTTTCCATCTCCTGAGTGACATTCATTAGCGAAATGCTCTTTCTTATGACGCTTGTAGAAGATAACTTATGTCTTTTCTTTCTTGGCAACTCCACTCTTCTAAGTTCCCATCTTATGGAAAAAATTCTCTTCTGGTTCTACCTACCTTGAGTTTCCACTGCTTTGTTACCATTAAAGAAAGCGAGCATCTTCTCATTCCTCGAAGCCATCTCAACAACTACATCACATGGATCTTAAATATGTGGCATGGTTGCTTTAGCATGCTCGGGTCTCAATCCATGGATGAACTTCTCATTCCTTTTGATAACTGTATCAAACATAGCATATTCGTATCTAGATAATTCTTCAAATCTGGTAGCATACTCAAGCACTATCATGTCTCCCTACACCAATTCAACAAACTTTTTGAGCATAGTTGACTTGGAAATCTCCGATATGAATCTTTCCTCAAATCTCCTTCTGAATTCAGCCCAAGTCATAGCCTCTTCAGCTACTCCTATAGTAACACTGTTCCACAAGTAAAGTGCTGCTCCTTGCAATTGTCTGGATGCCAATCTCCTTTTCTGCCCATCTTTGAGTCCTAAACTAGCAAAAACCTCTCGCAATGAAGCAACCAATTCTCCACTTCAATGCATCCTCAATGCTGATAAATGGCTTCCCTCCAAGCCTAGCATAGCCTTTTCTTAGTACTGCATTGTTATTGACAACCGGAGCTTTCTGATTTCCTTCTCCAGCATTTCCTCCAACTAATCCCGTAGCAGCTCCAGCTTGCAACATGTTGATGAAGAACTGATACATAGCTCCCAGATCAATTTTTGGCGCTCCAACACCCACATTAGCAGCTTGTGCCCGACTTGGATTCCTTCTAATATTTGGTCTGGTGTTACCATTAGTTGTGGTACTTCCTCCACCAAGGTTAAGTCTTCCTTTCCTAGCATCCATATCTTACTTTTTTAAAATCTACATTTCAGCCTTTGTATGATACAGAGGAATAACCTAAGAGAGTGAGAGAATAGAGATAAAACATATACTTATATATAGCAAATACAAGTATGTTATCATAGTGTTATCCCATATCCCAATCTTTTCTCTAATTTCTTAGGATTATGTTTTCAAAAATCATTTTAAGTTTAAAATTTCTTTTAAATTTTCATAAACCTATACTCAGATACCAAGTTGTAACATCCTCTATCCCGAGGCTCAAAATCAAGTATTACAAATGTTGCAGTCATCTATAATATTTAACTTTAGATGACGAAATATGGTAATGTTAATGTTATCCATAATATCAGAAGCACATGAATATGAAATAAAATCAACACAGATTTCAAAACAGCTTTACTGATTACATTCCAAATCAATATTTCATATTCAATTACATAATCCCAAAACGATTCCCAAGTTTTGATCAAATATAATTATTACAAATTATGCCAAGAGTGACATATGAAGATGCCCCAATATTAGTCATAAATACATCACAGTGGAAATAATACTAAATAGCTCCTACATAGCTAGCTTTTCCTCCTGCACGTCTTCGAAAGCTTATTCGTCCACCCTACAAAACCTGAAAAGTCCTTAACTCTCAATTTACTGAAGTTTAATTTTGAGCACCCAAGACTTCAAGAGGAAAACATAAACTTCGAGTCATACATAAAGCATGGTGTGAATAATCGATTACATCACGGTTTATTGAGATTAAGCGGGACCATGCCGCTTAGCGGAATGGGTTTCCCCTCACAAATATCCTTCTAAAATTATATCTTTTGCAAATGGAAATCCTGCAACTAAACTGGTTATAACAATAATAGAAATAACATATATGCATATAAATCAGTCAATCAATGGACTGTCTGTCCGAATAATATAGTTTTGTCAAGCTACCTAATAACCATCGGCTGATTCAGGACTACCAGGCATGATAAATATTGTAACTTATGTTAGATACAATACTGGACGATCTATCCATAGCAATCTTCTAGGGTCAATTGATCCTAATGGTTTTGCAAGCTCACCAATTACCTACCTTTACCCTGTATATTCCTTTCTGTGTGTAACATCATTTTAGTCTTACCTGTAAAAATGTCCCACACACTGAAATTCTAGACTTATATAGCTAGGGGCTACTAGAAAAGTATAGAGGGCGACCGTACACCAGTCCCATATGGTCTTCTGAAACCTGAGTCATTCTTTTAGCAAATATCTGGGCTGACCACCCTATTCAAATTTCATTTCCTTGAAAACAATCTTTACAAATGATTTACCCTTGAAATCGTATCTTTTTAAAACAAGGAAATTATACCCTTTGCTTACTCAAAATACTTATGCCATGATATATGCTTTACAAAAACAATGTTGATGAAAGTCTAAGTCCATAGGGTTATCTGTCCCTTTATGATAAGTTAAAGACCTTTTTAACTTAGAAAACATTAGGCTACAAAGCCTAAACCGTCCTTTTGGGACCATTGCTTAAGACCTCAAACAATCCCTTTCGACGTCACTGAAAACATCTCTTGCGAAACACATAAAAACATACCTTTGAAAGGCATTGGGTTCAAGTAAGAATTTGTGGAAACATAACTTCGAAACCCTTTAAAAGTATCCCTTCCGAAACCATTGGGTTTAACATTTAGTATAACTACAAGGTCGGAGAACAAAATCGAAATCACCACTTCCGAAAGCATTAACCCCAAGTAAAAGAATTAGAGAAGGGGATAGCTTCGAAACCATTGCCTCCAAAACCATTGATAAAAATGTTTAAAAGAACCATATCGAAATCATTTGGAAGGTGCTTCAAATTTTAAAAGGGAAAGCTCCCCTTTCGAATACATTGTTTGAAAGTTATAAGAAAAGCGGCTACAAACCAGTCCGAAAGGTATGAATGCGGTAGCTAGGTTTCGAATAGATTTGAAAGCGGCAACTCTTTCTAAAGCTTCTTTTTAAAAACAAAGGCAAGTTGATTGATTCAAAAGCTAATAAAATTGGCTTCAACCCCTTTGAAAGCATGCCTTCGGCACAGCCCCTCCCCCCGGCTTTCTCCAATAGACTACATATCAATTGCTTGATACCATGTGCATTAGTTTCGAATAGGTGCGACAGGCCTTCTGGGCATGGTGACAAAGCAAACAATGGAGGTGGTGAAGTTGTAATTCAAAACAAAACTGGTTTTATGCCTTTCAAAGTAATTCCTTTTCACCTAACTTGCCTAATTATTCAAAATATGATTGGTTGCCAATTCTTTGTCAAAATTTTTTCTAAAAAGATTACCGAATTCAATAATTAATAACTGAAATCATTTAACAAATAAGCCTTCCCCTTAACAAAACATTTAAAACCTTTGAGTCCTCTAACTTAAATAATTTAATAACCATAGTAAGACACTTAGGAAAAATCCCTAAAACTCACAATAATCCACTTTAAATATGTTTTCTGACATACGTAAATTTCAGACCCAAAACCATTATTTAATAGTTTTAAATAATTTAAACCCAAAATTAACTATTTTCTCCCATGGAAAATTTGTAATAAATCCACAATCACTTAGAAAATTATGAAACTTGATACCCACTTCTAAAATAATGTTTTTGATCATATATCAAAAAAGTAAATCATTCGGATGTCACTCAATAGATTTTCTATTCCAAACATATCTTAAAATCCATATTAAGCCATATAAATCATCAACAAGCATATATATATATATATATATATATATATATATATCCTTTTAAACAAACACAACATGGCATATAACTTGCAAAATAGTTTGAATCTGCTTGAAACTAAAATCAATATCAAAAGTGAGACGTAAGTAAATTATTCACCTTAGCTTTGTGTTAAGAAGGTTGAGATTTGCCCTTAGATTGATTTTGATTTAGCTTTTTACTTGAATCCTAGCTTTTCTTCTCCGTGAATTTCGTTAATGGTGGCTGGCCAAGTTCAATAGGGCTTTAGTTTTTTTCTTGAAAGTTAAAATGAATAAGGAATAAAGAATAGAAGAGTTTAGGGTATAAAAACAAAGGCTATTCCTATTTTACCCTTGCAATTTTCCTCCATTTTAATTATTTTGAGTTCTCTTTTGCTAATACAGTCTTTATGGTACGACTCCTTCCTAATTAACAAAATTTCAATCTCTTAACTATCTACATTATTTTATTTATTTATCAAATTAAATATTCTAAATAATGTTAGTTAAAATTAGGGTCATTACACACATATACCAGTTATAGGATGTATATCTTTAGGCGGAAGATAAGCCCATTGATAGCGTGTGGGGGCCAATACATCTTCAAAGGAATTCTACGTCTCTTATATATTCTTCAAGAGATACCATGTCCACTTTCGAAGCTTGGGAATCTTGGGGATCTGTTATGATAACGGCATCGTTAGTGTCAATATTGAGGCAACCCCTACAAAGGTTCTACGGCCAACACAAAAAGGACTATCTCTAAAGGCTGCTTTGTTCGATGAATAGTTGGTTGAAAACCGAGAAGCTGTAGAAGTGGACTTCGTGACAGGCACTATCAACGAGCTAGTTCTACCTGCTGCCATTACAGAGAGACATGAAAGACATCTACGATCCATAACCATTAAAAAACTTCATACATAAGGAGGGTTAGGCAAAACGAAAGCTTTAACCTTTAGGCTGGAAAAGAGCCCTATGTAGTCAATTTATACGATCCAATGGATATTAACGTGAATTGGCCCACCGGATCCTATACATCGGTGGGGGGGCAATAACATACAATTCAAACTATGTATATGCGTATGTCTGGTGTCTAGAGCATTAGAACACAAAAATTATGTATACAAAGCTTGATCATGCTTAGAATAAATACCGTCGTGCAACGGAGTCGTACGTCGAATTTTACCTGCTATCATATAATTCACAATAACAGAACCATTGTCCATAGTGACAAGAGATCTCACATCGCAGGGACATCGGAGTGAAATTTTTGATTAAAAGATTAATACACTTCCTGTTAGGACGTCAAAACACGTTCAGTGTGACCATTATCCAAAACCATCCCAATGAATCTTGATTATCGATCATTAATGATCAAAACCACCTTAGAACTCCACTTTTCTCATCCTCCTTGATTTATAGAACTTCCTATTGGAAGTAATTCAAAAATCCATGACCATTTGAAAAACTTGACCCAAGCTTGAGTAGGACTGGAAATTGTCCCAGAGAAAGTGAGGTAGAACAAAGCCTGAGTCAAAACTCAGTTTTTCTATTGAGAATCCCTGAGCATGCTTTGAGCTTTCCTTAGGTTAGCTAGATATAAGGCCAAATGCTATGATGTGTTAAATTTTGGAATTACTTCCTAAGTCTCAGACAATTATCAACCCATAGAAAGAAAAATTGAAGTTAAATTCACAACTAGAGATGCACGACGATTGATTGTTGGCAAGCCACCCAGAGCGATGTTGCCACCTACCTAATTCAACTTGAAAGCAATTCAGTTTAAAGTTTGCTTAGATTTGAAGCTCAAGCAAAGCCGAATACACAATCAATTCAAGCACACATTGAGTAGATTAAACGTTAGTTCATAACTATCGGGGTAGGTAATGGTGATGAATGATCCAAGGCAGGTGACTGTGATGAATGATCCAAGGCAAAGTTCATTGGCCAGCTATGATAGAGATTGAGATAGATTCCAGGGTTTCGGCAATGAGGAGCTCGAGATAAAAAGCACATAGAAAATAAAGTGAACAAGTGGGAAGGAAAATTGGGGTTGAAAAAAATATAAATGCATGTGATCCAAAGAAGTAGGAAAAAAAATTGTCTAAGTATAAGGTACCGATCCAAGAACCATATATCGGTTCCAAATCAAAAAAATATGAAAAATGATAATGTGAATGATAATGATGGTGAGGAGTATGATACAAAATCAAATGAAGTACTAGAGAACAAAATCCTACCTGAACATTTTAAAGGAAAGATTGTTGAATACCTATGAGAATCTGAATGGCAAACTTAAACAACGTACTACAACTCTTATACTATCCAAGAGATGTGAAGCAATAAATGTTCAATGTGATGTGGCTATCCAAAAAAGATGTACTTCTATATGATTCAGAAACAAAAGGAATTTGTACATAATAAATTTTAAGATCAAAAACCTATGTTGATCCAAAGCATATCATATTAACACAAGGTATATTTTGGGAGGTAAATGTTATCCAGCTCTATGGCCATGCTATATCTGAACGAGTCATAGCGATCGAATTACCATATAGCAAGCCAGAGATCTAGAAGTGTAACTCCAAAAGTTAAAATTTGAACGATGCTCAACAAAGAAACCATAAACTTAATCACAACTTTAAGGGAATCATCTATATTTACAAGAAGAGAAGTGGCAAAGTTCATGGTGCCAAAATCAAAGACCAAATCTTAGACCGGTAATGATCTGAGCCCTCTACATCGGTACTGAACTAAGAAACTTGACCAGACCAGACCCTAATTCAAAGCACTTGAAGGTCAAGGCAAATGCGAAGCTTATTTTCCAAGTAAGCATAGTTCATCACTGAGCCATGAGTCCAAACTTCATAGAAACCTAATTAAATACTCTTGGATCGTCACCAAACTAAGATTCCATTCAAATTCAAGCCCATTTCAATATAGTTAACATCCAAAGGGAGATGCAAACCATCGAGTGACCTTAGGCAATCAACTAAAGTTCAATTAACCATCATTATGTCACCACTGATCCATGGAACAAATGCTGATTTGGCCACGATCTCTTTAGGCAACTTTCTTTAGACGTGGAGAACTTAATGGAGGCAAATTCGTTGATCTTCATCTATAAATAAGAGATCAGAGTACTATTTGGAAATCCTTTTTATGCATTCTTAATTTATGTAAAGTTATTGTAATTTCTTAGATCATCACTGATCCATAGACTACCGAACCATAAGAACTTGCTTGTAACACTTTGCATAAATCATTAAAAAAGTTTAAGTGGATGTTGGCTAGTGTTCAGCCGAACCATCATAAATTGTTATGTACTATCCTTACTCATTTCCTTTTAGTTTTCTTTATTAATTCTCTTCTACAAATTTCTAGGGTGTTTGTACCAACTTTTGATGTAAACATACATATACATATATATAATTTTTGATTTTCATTTAAATGAATATTTTGGCCAATTAAAACAGTTTGAATTAATATAAAAAATATCTTATGTTAATTTAAATTCAAAAACTAATCTTGATAAATATCTATTTTAAAATTTAAATACAAATTACAGAATATTTCTATAGAGATGTAAATATATAAATAAATTTTTTGTTTCAAAATATACATTTAAAAGAATTTTGTAATTTAATTTAAAATATAATTATCTATATATTATTGATTAGTAAATATATATAACGTTTAAAATGATATTTTTTATTCTCGATCGAAAATGATTTTAGCTAAAAAATTTACAATCCCAAATCCATATAGATTCGGCATAATTTCTTTTTAAATAATACATACATTATCTAAGTAAATGGATTTAAATTTTTTAGCTATATTAATAATTATAATACGAATTTTTTTTTTAAATTCAAAAACATATACATGTGTGTGTATATATTATTCTTAAATAATTTAATTTATAAACAACTATTTAATATACATATAATTACATATATCATATTAAAAATTGTTAAAACAATTTAAAATTTATTTTAAATTTTGAAAAATTATTTTAAATGTTTAAAACATGGTGGAAAATAATATGAACATTGTAATGACGTTTGATGTGTTTTTTATTTAGATAATTTTGAATGCACACACATACGCATATATATAGACACACATATACACACATATAAGATTAGACGACAAATATATATATATATATATATATTCGTTATAATAATTAGGATCTATTAGATATAAAATCAGCATATATGATTATAAAATGATATTGAAATTAAAATTATTACCAAAACTCCTTAGATGTAGTCAAACCACCTCCAGAGATTGCAATAGACTATAGATGAATACCACACCGTAATTTAATTGATTTTGTTTTGATTTTACTTTAGAAATGAAGGGCTAATACCACTTGATATTTTTGGCTAGAATAGGTTGGAAAGCGAGAGACATAAATGAATGAGGGTGAAAGGTTTAAATAAGCTTCTAGTTGGAGAAAAAAATGTAGATCTAACCTCCTTTATTTACTAAAATCAATTTTGTATCACTTCAAATCAATGTTTTAAACTTTAAAAACCTTCTTCTCTCCTAATCGGCCAATACAGAAGGCTATATGAGCCTTTAAATTTTTCAACCCTATTTTATAGTTAATTTATTTAAATCAAATTTAAACATTTATTGAAATCGTATATCAATATTTACATATATATAACTTTTATATACACACCCAATTAATTACTAATGTCACCCAAAATAAAATAAAACTTGATATTTATATTTCATGAATATTAATTGGTTTAATTAATCTACAACGATTATAAATGATTAAATTTGAGATTTTTGAGGTATTCAACATTATGGTTATGTGACTCAAAGGTGTAGATTAGGTCAGTAAGTAATATCAAAGAATTCAAATATTAAGGTTCACATGTAACCTTAGCTAGTGTTGTGATAGTTTGACTGAATTTATTGCTTGCATATTTTTCGGTGAAATCCAATTTTATTTCTTTAAGCGTTACCCAGTAGTAAAGATTATTTACACTAATTTCATTCGTCAAAATTGTATCACTTAAGGACTTACGAAATTTGGTTTTGGTCGATATTCTAATATTGCCCACATTCTACTTTTTTAATCCAAATACAAAGTTCTTGGTTCAATAAAAATATATTATCATTAACCATATTGCTCTGGCCAGAGATTTTGACTTTAAGTTGACTATAGTTGGCCATGATACTAACTTTATATAACCGAGAAGACGAATTCTCTATTGAATAGTGTCCCACTTCCATTGCTTCAACTTAGACCCAACTATAGTCGCTCAATGAATGTCATGCCATGATTTAGCTTTAATCAAAGTGGAGTGTCCAAATTAAAGTTCAACCGTATTCTAAAGTTGAGACAACTATGTAAGATTATCACTTTGAGATTCTCAGTTTGACCTTAGTTATATTAACCAATGGAAAACTCTCGAGTAAGTCATCTACAGTTATCAAAATACTATCAATACATAACTACTTGGTGCCTTAGTAACCATGAGTAATACACTACCAACAACTAGAGAGTGTTACGTACTCTAGTCTCAACAGATGTATCGATATCCTATCTCGAATCAACTCGCATGGAAACAATTAAAACAATATATAATTTTTAATGTGATGAATTTCTCCTGATCACAACACATTGAAATTAATATCACATAACATATTATTTGAAAATTATCTATTTAATATACTTAAATTAAATAAATAATTAACATAACACGGTAAGACAAGTATGTAATAGAAAGAAAAATATTTTTTATTTTGAATGAGATTCTATTACAGATTTAATAATTTACAGTAAATTATAGAATTTTCCATAGGGCATACCCCTAATTCTATCACATTTCATTAATCCACATTAAATCATGTAGTTAGAAAACCCTATAAGTTGTGAAAAAGGAACATAATTACTCCCTTTTTATCTTTAAAACTCAAAACATTATTAAAATCACCAGATAATAGCCATGCTTTATCCATCATTTTTTAGTTGCTAACTTGTTGGTGCCTTAACATTTCTCTTTCTACATAAATGTTATTACCATATACAACATTTGAAACCCTCCACTATAAGTAGCTTTGCAAGTTATATGCTAAGTAAATTCCATACTTTATTGTCATAAATAATGAGAATTTTACATTTTGCATTGTATCATTGTGTATGCATTACCATGAAGCTTGGAAATTCCAATAAATTTATCAATTTTAACATTTTTTGATTTATTTTCTACCAAACCAATTATACATGGTCTGTATTTAAAAAGGAATTTAATGATTGAGGCCATTTTCACATAATCATGCATTCCCTTTACACACACACACACACACACACATGTGTGTGTGTGTGCGCGCGCGTAAAATAAAAGGTTATTTTGTTTGGCATATATATACATAAAATTGTATCAGATAATTTATCAACTTCATTTTAATATGTTGCGCTTGAAATGTTTTACAAGAAAATACATTTAAATATATGCGTGTGCATGTGTGCGTGCGTGTACAATATCTATCTTAATATATTCAAAAAAAAGAATTTCGACCTCAACAGGTATTAGTGTCTATATGTATTTCTAAATAATATAATATTGATTAAGTAATATTTTGAAATTAATAAAAAAATTAACACCACATACATACATATAAACATACATACGCACATATGTATGCATATACATATACATATACATGTACATATACATATATGTATCCAAGAAATAAAACCATTTTTTCATTTTGTTGAACACTTATATTTGAATATATATATATATATATATATATATATATATATATATATATATATATATATATTTATTTATTTATATATACACATACATTTGTAATTTCTTATGATTATTAAATTCTATAATTATTTATATACATACATACATATATATACATATTTAATTTATATTAAAAAAATATTTTTTAACCATGGATTTATTAAAATAAGTATTATATGTTCTACAAAATTTAATTATGGGCCAAGCCCGCACACATATTAAAAAAAATGATAAATTATATATATAATAAGGCATGCTAAGAAAACATACTTCACATGCCAAGGATACACACACCATGGGGTCATAAATCCCAATAGTTACATATGTACACTATGTCATGTTATTTCATATTGTTCATTTTAATACATATGGTTGTGCACCATTTATATAATTAATGTGCAAATGCGATGTTTAATAATAAATATAACATAAAATAATCAAAATAAAGTTTTAAAATACAAAGCCCTCCTCATGTCAAATATTGTTAGTGTTAATTTTGGCATAGTCTTGAAACAGACCTAAACCAGTTGGAAATCATGCTTAAGGTTAGGAAATGCACCTTGGTTGAAACCACATCCCAATCCAAACTACCGATTGAAATATCTACTTTTCTTTAAACTGGTCCTTTGCCTAATCTATTTGGCACTATCTTGGAGAAATACTAGCTACACACTCAAATGGAATATCCAAAGTCAATGAAGTGTTCTACTCGATAATACAAAGCTATTGGTTAAAGTTTCACTAAACTCCGACTAAAAAGGAAGAAGTTATAATACAAAGAATATCGATTTGGAAATAAACATTAGAAACCATCCAGTAGGGAGTAAGTGCCGAACAAGAAAAACGGTCTGGTAGTGTGCTTTATGAACCTAATCTCTACCAAACTGAATCTCTACCAAACCAACTTGGTCATTCATGGAATGTACCTATTTTGTAGGAACCTCATACTTATAAATACCCCTTAGATGAACAGTAATGGCTGACAAGTTTAAAACACTAACAACTACTTAACGGAATCCCTGCCTAGTCGAAATAGCCTAACTGAACTATTGGACAGCTTTTGAATAGAAAGTAATCATCTTGGCCTTATCCAGTCACCTTTAATCATCAGGTTCATCATCCAACATCGAGTTGTGGGGGACCAACCTCAAGATCTATGGCATTAGAGCTTTGCCAACTACAGTTCTAATGATCCACAATTGTAGCAACCGATCCAGAAAGATCTAGAAAGCATTGTAATAATTATAAATCGAAGAACCATTGTAAAATATATAAAGTGAAAATAGGCCAAAGATTTTCGAAACCGCTATAAAATTATATTTTCTGCATTTTTCTTCTTACTTTCTAGTATATTTGCCTTTGATTGGTGATCTAAATTAGAATAAGAACTTAACGTATTTGGCAAACAGAGATCTCACCTTATAAAAACCAACATTAGGATCACATTTAGGATCCTAGGCTCTCTAAGACTTTGTTCTGAGGTGTTTGGTCATTAACGTCATGGTGGTTTCACCGAGAATGCAGTTCAGATCATGAAGCCTCCAGCTATATAACGACCCATAAGTTTAACACATTAATTATTAATTAACTATAAATAGTCGCTTAAAATTAATTAATAATTTTAGAAGAGTTGCCTTTTGGAGGATTTTGGTATCTCTATTGCATTTAAAATATAGAAAACCTATGTTTCTATATATAGCATGATATACTTCCAATGACGTTCGAAAATGGGAGTTTTGGTCCTTTTGTCCGCTTCGGCTAACACATCCCTTTTTGCCTATAAATAGGGTGCTATGTTGAAACCCTAAGTATATCCACTCAATTCTTCTTCTTTTTTTCCACATCTGCTCTTCCCCTTTAGATCCAATCTCTCCCATTTAATGGAGATTGGATCCTTTAATCTCAAAATTTACAACAAACGTACACCGATACCAAAATCCTTCATATTATGTATTAAATTAATCGTCTCGCCGAGACAACAAGTGTTTGTTTTGGAGATGGAGCTCAAGGTGGTTGGAAATAATGAACAATCTGGACCATCGAGTCTTGGGCTTTGCAATCGATGATGGAATGACGACTGTGGAAAGATAAGAGGGTACTGGGTGTAAAGGGGGCTGAGGGGGATGATCGGTGGGGTTTGACCATACAAGATGTTCTCAATTTTGTCAGAACTCAACATAGAAGGCTACGACAGTAGCTCCACCAGGCGGTGGCGTAGGTGAATGGACGACGGTCTTTAGGCCGGCTCGAGGGAGGGAAGAGGTGGTGTAAGATCTTCGGTTGGTGGTCAGTGGTGGCATGGAGATGTTATAAAGGTTACACTGGGGAGGATATCGAGCTTTCATGACTACTATATTGGCAGGGAGTATTTACAATTAAGCACCCTTGAATTTATTAATTACATAAATAACCTTATATCTTATAATCTATATGGCTTTTGCATATGACCATTGTTTCGTGCACGGCTTACTTCGTTGGATTCGTGGTGAAATTCCAGAAAATTTGATATATGAGTTACTAGGTGTTGGAGTTGTTTATGAGAGCATCTTGGCGGGATTCAATGCTCGTAAGTATTTATATTTTAAAAATATTAAATAAGTATTAATCGATAAAGTATACATATGTTGATATACGCTATGCTCTTTTGATGATTGTTTGGTTGTTGCGATGCCTTGAGAAGACATGTATTTCAATTTAGTTGTTTATCTGTTTAATTGTTGGTTTGTCGGATGTTGGCACTTTACAATAATTAATTGTGGATTTGGACAAAATAATTAATTATTAGAAAATAAGTAAATTATGTGATATTGGAGAAAATAAGATTATCATTTTGAATGATGTTCGTAAATAATCTTGAATTAACAAAATGTATTGAAATTGATCTGAATAACTTAAAAAGGCTATTATTATGAATTTTCATGCTATATTAAAGTGAATTTGAAGAATTTGTTATTATTTATGATTAAAGTATAATTTAACAAACAATAATATGACTTTCAGGAAGAACGTACCATTTTTGGGTAAAATTGTAATTCGACTATTTTTATGGAGTTTGTGGAAATAGATATTTTGAAGATAGTAATAATAATAAAGATATAATTTTCAAAAGTATTTTAGGTTAGTTTATTGCTATTTTTGTGATAAATGACAAAAAGGGAATTTTGAGATTTAATGCAAAATAGTATTATTTTTGAGTCAAATAGTAATGAGGTGATTGTGAAAGATAATGAAATGATTTTAAATAAAAGCTATCATATGGACGTAAATAATAATATTACTATTTTGAAGGTTATTTGATGTAAATTACTATTTTTTATATAATAACGACGTTTTGAGATATTCATAGTGATATTTCGAAGAAGAATTTTTTTTTGGAGTATATTATTGTTTTAAGGATATATTACTGTTTTAGAGATAATAAAGGAATGTATTTTATGATAAATAATAGTAAGACGATTTTATACTTAAACGGAAAAGACAGTTGTAGACACATTATTTTGGATTGTTGTGACATATGTGATTAATTGTTGTTTGAAGTCATCATATATGTTAGTTGTGTTGAGATGAAATCGCATTAAGATGAGTTATGAAATATTTTACTATTATTACTAGGCAAATGTTGTATAGTTAATTATGGTTTTATCGCATTAGTAATATATAGTAATTAGTACACATTTGATGAGTTCGAAGTTATTTTACTAATATAGAGTGGCTAATACACATTGTGGATTTATACTTGTATTTTTGCTATTGATGTTGTGTTACCGGTGATGGGTTATTAGTACACATTTGATGGTGTTTTGTTATTGGTTTATTTGATGTTTGGGGTTGATATTGAGTATTACTAAATTTGTGTGGTGTTTAATGGTTGTGTGTTGATATTATTATTATTACCCCATACATATAATGATTGATTTTGGTAGCATAGTAGAGTATGTGTTTGTGCTTATATTGGTTGCTATCGTTGTTCAATTTTTTGTGCTAACAACTATATGATGCAAGAGAAGAGCAAAAAACAGAACCACGTGGACTTGATCTCGAAAGGGTATGTAGGCTGTTTTTCCCAATGCAATAACCTACGGATCTCTTGAGGTTAGGATGTATAGGATAAAGCGCGGTCCAATCATAGTTGGTCAACTTTTCCCTTTTTATTATATATGTACACGTATTTGTATAGTTTGCAGGTTGAAGCAGAGGAGAGAAAAAAGGTCAGGTTGTAGGCTACAACGATAGGTTATTCATTTCTCATGTATCATAACTTTATTGTTTGTGAATTTAAAATGGCTGATGTATGAACAAACATATATGGTTAATTTGTTATATTGATTGTGATGATACTCAATTATTAAAAATAGTACAAATATTGTTGTTTAAATTCTGTTATGAGATTTTTTCCTTTTCGTCCATATTGTTTCTAGATTTTGAATATAAAACCGATGACCCACCGTTTTTTATATTTGAGATTAGTGAGCAAGCATATTAATATCATTTGTCACTAATTTTAGCTGTTAAGAAAGAAAGGATCGAAGATGATGTTGTTTGATAGAAAGCTATCTTCCCATTGATGCGGCTAGGAAATAATGTCCAGTCTGAGTCAAGCGGTCAACTACCTTACTAAGGAAGAGGTGGAGACGATAATGATGAATATAAAAGCTTCTTTCTGAATCAAGAAGTAGGAGATTATGGACATGTTCTTTAGACGCGTGGAGCAAGTAGCACCAACGCAGGGATAAACTAAACCAGAAATTATGTTGGTAACCCATCAGAAATGGATACCAAAGAACAAGCAAGACAGGAAGCAGCCATGGAGATACGGAATAGCTAAACCGGACAGGGCTCGAACCAGTTCTGCTCCGTGTCGAATGGATCGATATTGAATTAATGGTGTAGCCCCCACAAGTTGTATATGGAATTTGACATATCATTTGCATGATATACAATTATGTTAAATCTTACGTCTCTTTGATATGTTATGCAATCAGTCTATTGCATGTTTATGTTGATATTATATTTATTCCTCCCGATGTGAGATTTTGAATATATATAAATTATGACAAATATGCTCTATGTTGTTGTTTTAATTACTAGTCGATGAACCGCCATCCGTGAGACTTATGGAATTTGAGTGCTTTATGCATGGATCACGGGTGCTACGAATGGTGGGTCGTTACATATAGGTATTGGTTCCTTTACTCATACATTATATATATGTCGAGTTTATTTATTATTTTGGGTATATGAGTCATTCACACAAGACTGTTGTTTCATCCAAATTATTTGCATTGTCCCTTCTCTTATATCCTCTGGTGCACTCACGAGTAGGCTAAGAGGTAGGTTGGTGTGACTACGCATGGTAATTGGTCAATGAAGATGAGTAGAAAGCTTACAGATTAGCTATTCTATTGAAAATTTATTATATATTCCATTGTGAAGTGCTTCAAGTGGTCAACACTTACTTATTTATTAGAGACGGCTTGTTTATTTGCAACCATTTACGTATTTGAGAGATACTGACTATTTATTTCCTGCATCGTCATTTGGGAGATTATGTACTCTGATATTCTAAGGTTTATTTATGACTACTTTATTTCGATCATACTACTATCTCATCTAATTTATATCTATGATCTATTATGTTTTATCTACGCGTTGTGAGATATACGATAGATCAGATTATTAGTTAAATTTTAAACGGACCTTCCACGGGTTAATGCTTAACAATGTAAGAGATCTATTTAAAGGTATCGGACACAAAGGGTTGTTTCATTTAACCCCTCTTCGAACTCCACCAAAAATGCTTTACTTTACAAAAAGGGATACGTCATTTTTCCATTGTTAATCTAGCACCCCCAAAGTTTCCCAATTACTAAAAGATTAAGTTACCACTATGCATGCAAATAATTCCATTCTTCTCAATGCTAAGATGCATGTAGTTATCAACATCACAATTCACAATTTGGTTGGCTGATGAGCTTAGACAACGCCATAGAGTGTACTTCCACTAATGGGACTGGAAAATCAGTATACTAAACAATTTAACATTTGTGGTGAGATTCTCATCCATAAAAGAACGACTAAAGTTAGCTATCAAAAAAGGCTTCTTTCATGAGCAAAGGGGTACCATGTAAAATAGCACCTTGTTAGGGAAGCTACCATAAATGACTTCTAGAGCATTCATCGGGATTAGAGGTCTTCCTTTAGCACTTCATGTGATGCAAGACTAGCAGACATTTTCATTCCCTTCATTGATTGTTTGAGTTTAGGAACCTGTGAATGGGCCTTTATTTGCCATAGTTTTGGTTATGGAATCAATAAGAGAGTGAGAAGCAATGTTGCTATGGTGACCAAATTTAAGGAGTTTAGTACAAGTTCTTCATCACTCATTGATCAAGAATCACCCATCTCTTAATCCGGATGAGCTACTAGAGGACCTGATCATTTGCCTATTTGGAGACTAAAGCCAACATATTTCTTTAGTAGAGAGGGACTTGATCCATGGAGGAGCTCTTAAGCCATCTCCATTTGATGATGGCATGACGTGAGAAGATGCAACTTTGCATGCCAAAGTAGGGAAGAGAACCCAGAGGAAGAAATTGATATCCGCTTTGGAAAAAAGATATTATCATTATAGTAAGATCACTATAGGCTGATTACAATTGTTTTGACAGAGACTAGCCTAGGATTCAATTGATGTAAAATAAATCTAATATAATCGATGGATGAATATATTATATCTAATTATTTTCCAAACCATAGAAGAGAAATAGTAATTATCCTATATAAGCATCCAATAACATCCCAATCATCCAATAACAAATGAAGAAACCAATAACAAGTGAAGATCCAACCGTCGAAATCCACGAAGTTGAGCAGTTCAAAAAACAAACCAACACCAAGAACAATCACCATTTAACTCAGAGTAGTCGACCAAGGAATGACTAGTTGACCGTTGGGGCGAGAAGATAAATCAATGCCAAAACTGATCAATCGGTGGGAGTCGACCAGTCGT
Organism: Allium cepa; assembly: GCA_030765085.1. NCBI lineage: Eukaryota > Viridiplantae > Streptophyta > Magnoliopsida > Asparagales > Amaryllidaceae > Allium > Allium cepa. The sequence continues at coordinate 614,688,912 of CM060934.1, forward strand.
ATTTACATAAATGTTGCTCTAATTTGCCTTCCTGTGTGTGCCTTCATATTGACATATTTCGAAGCCTAATTTTCGTTTATTTTAGATGAAATTCTCTTTTGTTTGATATATATTGTATTGCATATTTCTATACTTTTGTTATGTTGTGGTTTGAGAAGAAATTTGTGATGTGGAATCATCTAGCCCCAAGACAAAATGCATATGATGTGGAATGATGCTTTCCAATTATTGTCTATGTTCTTTGATAGATGACGAATAAATAAACAGAAATGCTTGGATAAGCTCAACTGTCCACCATAGTTTATTGGTTTTATAATGGATATATGCTTTAGTATTTGTAGAAAATAGAAAATACAACGGCTTTTTATATTTTTCTCAAGTAAAAATTTACAATACTTGATTTGTGGCATTAATTATGCAGCTTATAATAATTGAAAAACGTTGTACAACTATTTTTAATAATTTCTGCATTTTGTGTAGCTTTTAAAAAGCGCTATAGAGGGATCTACTACAATATATTTGCAATAGGTTTAAGTAAATATTACAGATAATATCAACTTTTTATTGAATGAATATTACAACGTCTACAAAAGTATTATTAATATGCTTTAACAACATGCACGTTGTATTGTTAAATGGGTAAATTTGACTAATGATGGTGAATCTAAAACAATTTTGTCATTTCAACTATCGTTCATCCAAGTATATAAATACAATTTAAACCTGTATTTTTACCTCTCGTTTATGCTAGTCCTAGTGGTGAGACACGCTGGAATAACTTATATCTTTTGTATTAGTACATACTAAGTTGATATATAATCCCCTTGCATGTTATCAATTTTGTGCATCCCTTATCCAAGTTTAGTTCTATTTTAACATCGCCTTACCATAATTTTAAGGTGCTGGCTTTATTATGTGGAAAACAAAAATTAGCAATGAATAACTCCAACCAACAATCTTCCATAGCTTCTGTTAAAAGATTTCTTTGATTCCATACACTTCTGTTACAACCAAAATTTACAAATAATAATAATAATAATAATAATAATAATAATAATAAGGTGCAAGACTATCGCAAGTTGAATATGAAGAAGTTATCGCGAGTTAATGGTGAAAGAGCTATCACAATTTAAAGATAACATAGCTATCAAAAGTTGAATATGAAGTAGCTGTCGCAAGTTGATAATGAGGAAAGCTGTCGCAAGTTGAAAGATAACGTAGTTGTCACAAGTTGGAAATGAAGTGCTTATCACAAGTTGGTAGTAAAGGTAGTTGCCGAAAGTTGATGATGAAAGAGCTATCGCAAGTGGAAGGTAAAAGTGGCTATCGTAAGTTGAAGAGTACACAATTATCGCATGTTAATGGGAAATATTGCAGACTGAATATAAGAGGAAGTCGCATGCTGAAGGGGTCCTTTGAAGATTGACAGATGGAGATATCGCATGTTGAGGAGAGCTATCGAGGATTGAATATAAGAGGAAGATGTTGAATATTGAAGGGATCAACCGAAGGTTGACAAATGGAGCTGTCACATGTTGAAGGGAGCAATCGAAGATTGAATATAAGAGGAAGTGTCGCATGTTGAAGGGATTTATCGAAGGTTGACAAATAGAGTCATCGCATGTTGAAAGGAGCTATCTAAGGTTGACAAATGGGGCTATCACATGATGAAAGAATTGCAAGTTGACAGATTAAAATGATGCGTGCTTAATGTATGCACCTAAAAATAATGTCTCAACTAGCCACGTGGTACTAGTAACCATGCCATATCATCATGAATAAGTTATGCGAGTGTAACACCTCGTAAAATTAACAGAAAATAATTAAGGAAAATCAGTTAATTAATAATAACGCTAAAAATGGTCGTGTTAGGTTTTGTCTCCCTATTTAGGAAGTATTAAATGCTCGGGTTATCTTTTATGTGCTTTAATGAAAATCTTTTGGGGAGGTTCGCTTCGGGGTTGAGATACTAAATGATTGTTGAAGAGTCTGCATCTTCCCTATCTAAGAAGTATTAAGTGGTCTAGAAGAAATTTTCTACGATGATAGTTAGGGAGTATCAGAAAGAGCTGGTCAGGGTTTAGGTATTAAATGGTGTTGAAGGATCTGCATATTTCTCATTTTAAGGGTATTTAGCAGCCCATGCACTTTTTCTCGTATTGTTAGGATATGATTGGACGAAAGATGGACTGTTGAACCCGGTATACTTCATAGTTGCGTTGAACTAGCTTTTATAATCACAGAGTTGGACTCGTAGGGCCACTAGCTCATAGGTCGAGATATACGTGGAGAAATATAATAAATGCGTAAGACATAATACTTATCTGGATGCTTACGGCACATAGTGTAATTACCGTAAAACTTAATATTTTCATTCATCGGACATTGTTATTTTGATCCCTCTTCATTACAACTTACAGGCTAGATTTGACAATGAAAGTGGAGGAGGAGACGGTGAAAATATAGTGGAAATATTAGTTATCTATTTATGTTATTGATGTATCCAAATAATGTATTTAACTTGGTTTATGTGTTTTTGGTACATTATAATTCTGAGGCTTGGATATTATGAAATAGGTACTTATTTAATTATTATATTTTATCCCTTCCGTTGTGAGATTCTAAAAGCATAGATAGACGGATATTTCTATTGTTTTATTCAATTATACCAACCAACAGTCAGCTCCGGAATGGACCTAAGGTTCGGTGGGTTTTTATTTAGTTGAAAAGGCCCATTTTGATGAGAGTTGTTATATTTGGTATCAGAGCCAAGTTACTCGATCAACAGGAATAAGAATACGCGAGAATACATATTTGTTATTTTTAAAGTATTTCTCAAAACTCTACTATATATATGAGTATACATATATAGCCATACGCAAATACACTGGACAAATTCTTAATTCAACAAGTAATATTATCGTAAGAAGTCGTGACTAAACTTTAAAACTACACATAATTGATGATGCCTGAAAAAAACGGCTTCGTGGTCGGGAACCCCACCACCTAGAAAATACCCACCATACCGGGTATGCCAGTGTAGTTTCGGCAATATTTGTTGACAAATGGAGTTGTTGCATGGTGAGGGGAAGCATAGAACATTGAATATAAGAGGAAATTGTCACATGTTGAAAGGATTTATCGAAGGTTGACAAATGAAGTTGTCACATGTTCAAAGGAGCTATAGAAGGTTGACAAATGGGGCTGTCGTATGATGAAGGAAACTATCGCAATTTGACGGATTAAGCCGATGCATGTTGAAAGTATGCACCTAAAATTACTGCATCAACTAGCCATGTGACACTACCTGACTGGATTAGCCACGTCATGTCATCATGAAAAATTTATGGGAGGATTGTGTCATATGTCATCTCAAGCATGTAGCACGTCAGTAAATCGCGATCGTTTATTTTTCTAAGTGATACGTGTCATAAATCTAAGGGTTAAGATTATCTATAAATAGGCATATGTCCCCTAGTAGAAAGGAACGAATTCCTAATTGTTCTTTTTCCTATTTTCATTCTATCTTGTGCATAATAAAGAAGTTATGTTTGAAATTTTAATGGTTGTTAGATCATAACTGAATTTGTGACTTTCTAACCAAGGACTTTAACAAAGCACTATTCCCACAATGACTTCATATGGACTCGATATTAGCATGCTTGTGTCCTATCATACTCAAGTAACATTGACCCTCAAAGGAGGTTGAGCCAAATTTCAACCTAACAACTTGTATTGAAAACTAAATAACACAAAAGCTCTATTACACGGTTGATCCATGTTTGACTCCTAGCACATTGTGTTCTGTGTCAAGCAAAACATTTGCTTATATTACGCAGCATAGACTAAACTACTGCACTTGTTTTAGGTCTCGTTCAGTTGATAAAAATACTGGCATCAAAGAAATAGCACTCCTAATACACAATTTTGTATGTTCCAACATATTACAGTTAAAATATATTGACCACAGGCGATCTACCTTGATAACAGGTTACAAAATTACTGACCTACAACTTTGTTTCATATGTAAACTTGTATTTCTGTGTGTGGGTCTTCTTTTTTCTTTTTTTTTCCAAAGAAAAATAAAACTCCTTTGCTCATCAAGTTACTTGTATGCCAAAATGCAGTGTATGAATTATATGCTTGAAAACTATATACAAAATCTTGGAGCTTGTTTGGTGTCCACAAAACTTCATCTTAAAAAAATTTGTGGCTCGAATAACAAAACAGATAAAACAAAATTTTCTTTAACATGACAGGTAACTAACTGGAATGTTGATGCGAAGTTTGAAAATTATAACCTTTCATATGCTCAATCCAGCTAGACCCAGGCAGCTTCTTCAGTTCTCTCCTTCCCATAAGCTCTCTCACCTTATCAACACCATCCCAAATTCTTCTATCAGCATACATATTCGATAGCAACACATAAGTCGATGGATCATTTTTCTCCAAAGCAAATGCTTGCTCTGCAGCACGCCTTCCAATTTCCACTTCTCCATGTTGCCTACAAGCACTAAGCAGCATTTGCCATAACAATGCAGTAGGTTGAAAACCCATACTTAACAGTAAAGCCTCTGCTTCACGCACACGCCCTGCCTTACCAAGTAAATCCACCATGCACGCATAATGATCTTCTGTAGGACTTATGTTATACCTGTTAACCATACATGCAAAATACTTCCAACCTTCATCAACATACCCACCTTGACTACAAGCATACAAAACACAAATGAAAGTTATGGAGTTCGGTTCAACATTAAATGATATCATCTCATTGAATACATCAAGGGCTTCTTGTACATTCCCATTTTGAGCATAACCTTTGATAAGTGTAGTCCAAGTAATATTACACTTGCTTCTCATTGACTTGAACACCTTATTCGCATCTTTCATAGACCCACATTTAGCATACATATCGATAAGAGAGTTATCGACACATACATCCACTGTATCATTCCCTAACTTAATTCGAAGCCCATGTCTTTTCACACCTTCTTCTAAACAAGACAAGCTAGAACAAGCACTAAAAGCTGTCGCTAAAGTGAACTTATTAGGCCTCACTCCAACAATCTCCATTCTCTTTACAATCTCTAGTGCTTTCAAAGGGTTTCCCAAGTCTAAGCACCCTGCTGCCATTTGAGTCCAAGAAACAACATCCCTTGTATGCATGTCATCAAACACTCTAAACCCACAGTCCAAATCATGGTTCTTCAAATACAAATCCACCAACGAATTCATAACGCATGTATCATCATAATAGCCATGTTTTGTTACCTGTGCATGAATCTGCACACCTTGAGTCAAACTTGAAGTAGTTCTTGCAAGTCCAGTTAGCACGCTGCTAAATGAGAACTCGTCTGGGATGACCTCTTCTCTCACCATTTGACTCCAAAAGGCCCATATGTCATAGCATTCAGAGTCTAGATAACAAGCCATCATTGTGTTCCATGAAACTATATCTCTATTCATGCATTTCCTGAAGAACTCAACCCCTTCCTTGAATCTTTTATTGCGTATCAGACCTATCAGGTATGCGTTCGTCAAAAACACGTTAGATTCGTAACCCAATTTTACAACTTGGGTATACACATGCCTTGCGACGTGAACATCATAAATATGTGAACTTGCATGGAGTGCACTAACAAGAGTGAATTGGTTTGGGAGGAAATTGTCATTTTGCATGCGGACAAATAGTGTAAGAGCTTTCTTGGGTTGATTATGTTGAACTAAACCCGCTATAGAAGAAGAGAATGTTACTATGTTCTTTACAGGCATTTCATCGAACAGGGTTTGGGCACAGTACGGATATGAGGAAGACTTGAAGTACATGTTGAGAAGGCAGTTTTGGAGAAAAAGGGAGGTTTGAAACAGAGGGATTTTGAGAATGTGAGCATGAATGATGGTTCCCAAACGAAGGTTGGAAGACTGCGCACATTTTTGGAGGTGATTACCGAAGTTTGTGATATTGATTTTATGGTCAAATGTTACTGTTGATGTGGAAGAATATCGGAGAACAAACTTTCTGAGGAACAAAGGAACAATCATAGAGTTTTATTTACAACAAGAGAGGGGAATAAGTGTGTTCTAATTATGTTTAAATAGGAGCGCGAACTACAGTTATGTACTTATTTTGTTTTAATTTTTGAGAAAATTAAAACAGTATATAAAAAATTCATTCCTAGAATTTTATAAACTATAAGAAAAGGCGGGAATAACTGCGTTTGATTTAGATTCAGAGTTTGAAGACGTGAATAACATTGGGGAAATTTCAATTATGTACTTTCTTGTTGGAAAAACAAAAGAACTCGTGCCAGCTACCTGTAACAGCAAGGGGATGATAGCCATATTTTATAGAAGAAAGACTGTCATTTGCCTCGGGAAAGTGAGAAAATGGAGAGAGTAATGTCAGACCTGTCAAGTTGATCACTACTTCATCAGAGAAGCAACTGGAGGTTGTCAGTATGGTGTCAATAAAGGATACAGTTGAGGTTGAAGGCAGAGCAGTGAAATAAAGGAGCGTATCGATCTATGCATATGTGCACGTGCATAACTGATACGTATGGGATATTGGGTTGTGATGAGTTGTACTGGATACGGTACCAGTGTTTTGTAAATTTGAGTTCTTTTATATGTTGAAATATTTCGTACTGGGTCATCCATGATGTTTGGGCTTGAATGGGTTGTGTATGCAAACTGTTTGTGATAATGACCGTGAATCAAACCGCGAGGACTCAGGGTTCGAGATTTCGAGAGTTCGACCGGTCGAACCGTCAAGAACCGTACATATTTTTTTTGGAAATTAATACATTTAGATGCAACGTATCAATCTTAAGTACACAATAAACCAACATTTTCAATAAAAATATACGATATTAATTCATAATCCACATATTAATTTTAATATAAAAAATTAAACAAAATTTGTTACACTGTCTGCACTAATTACGAAAATAAAAACGGACGGAGATTTGAAAACATATTTTGAAACGAAGAAATTACGCATATGGAAGGGTTCAACGGGGTTCAAATAAAGGGTTAAACCGCCAATTCTAAGATCGAATCAAGGTTCTCGCACGTAGGAGGTTTGATTGAGTTCCCGGCATTTGATCACCATGGCTCAGGGTTATTCGCGGTTCAACCGCGGCAGGGTCGAGTTATGAAAACTATGATATATAGTGTTGAATTGACAGCTGAATGTAAGTGAAGAAAAAATTTGAAATAAATTTACATTGTTTCTTTCTGATGATTCTCTTGTGATATTGCAGTCAGTATCTCATCTTCATGCTTTATCTAGTTAGCTATCTTATCTTTTTTGATGCTTTAATATTGATCTTGCAAAATCATGTTAGTATGCTTCTGTTTTAGTTGTTCTAGATCTGTGTGCAATTATTTCATTTGGCTATTATATGATCATTGTTGTTCATTTACAACTTAATTCTTGTTCTTGGATCTGACATTTAACATTTCTTTTGATCTATAATTTCTTGTTCTGGTTATCTTCATTTTATCAATATTTCTCCTGTTATATCATTTTGCCAGTGAATTGTTGTTTTCCACTATGTTTTGCCAAGTCTTCTTATAATTCATGTGTGTATAAATTCTTTAAAGAAAGCCGCTGTTTTCGTACATGTTCCCAGCCTCTATCAGTTACATTTCTTTCAACACGTTTTCTTGATTAATTTTTTATCCTTTTTCCGTAAATTTTAGATCCATATTTTTACATTGTGCTATTCTTTTTCAAGTATAAACTCATATTGTCAATTCTTGATTCACCATATCACTTGCACCACAATTCATCTTTTAAACCTTCATTTTCTTGCTATGTACATAAAAACTGTGCACATTTTCCTGTGTCTGTATACATGTTTGCCTCGGTTCCTTCTTCTTTCATATATAACTTTCACCTAACTGCCATTTTCTTCATCAAGCTTCCTCATGTCCTCATCAAAACTGCCACCTGCCATCATGAATAACGAATCAGAACAACCCACCTCTTCCAATTTGGTATCAGAGCCATCCACTGAGGATGATTCAGACCCTCAAATTGATCCTCATCTCAACATTAGCCATTCTTATATGAATCCACCTCAGCAACCAAATCTTCTTGAGCAAGAACTATTGTGGCAGCGACAAGGCGAATTCAATGAGCATATCACCAATTCTTTAATACAATTGGAGCAAAGTAACCGAAAAATTGAATTAACAACACATGATCTTTCCACCATATTTGAAGTATTTCACAATGTCCTCTCCTCCCTTGCTAATGACATTCAACAAATCAAGAACCATAGACATTGTAACGACTCAGAATTTCAGTCATTTAAAATTCGTATATTAATTGATTTTAAATATTCACAAGTTAATTTTATAAACTGAACAACTTATACTTCGAATATCTCGATTTAATTGGATAATTAAATTGTTAATTTAATATTTGAAATTGTTAAAATAATTGATATTTGAACTTAAAGTAAATAAAAATGATTTACAAGGTTGAAATAAATTCTATTTGTATTAGATTGATGGCAGGGGACTTTTAAAATTGAATTAGATGTTAAATTATAGAAATTGAATATTTTAATATTTAATTGACGAGTAAAAATAGTCATTTTTCAAACAGTCTCGGATTTCGATGAAACTAGTGTCATCGGATCCGTAATGTTATATTATTGTAAAATTTCAAATTTCGTGTCAATCGGATTTACATTTGTCCAAGGCAAGCTAAAATGCGTAAAAATCTATTTAAGTGAATTTTAAATTTAAATAATTCGATTTGAAAATCTATTTTCCAAATACGATCGAATTGGCTCTCGTTTCATATTCCATTGCGTTTGAATAGAGGTAAAATATTATAAACGTCAGGCGGAACGCTTCGTTTCGAGTTCGAAAATTTGAAGATGAATAGTGTCGATAAATTTTCTATAAGCTCCTGATTTCTTTCATTTTTCACTAAACCCTAATGGTGCTAGGGCAGGCCGCCATTTACTTTTCTATGGCCATAAATCATCCTCGTTTCTCCTCTAATGTCTCACGATCCATCGACAATTAGCAAATAGATTCAACTACAAAGTTGTAGACAACGTCGAGAACTTTAAATTCAACGGGCATGATCGTTTAAAATGAACCGAATCGATGGCAAATTTCATTTGAATGCGTGCGTTCAAGCACGAATTCCTAGACATCGAGGGGGCTGAGTTCGTTGCTGTTAAGGGCGAAGGAGGAGCTTGTGATGGCTGTTCGAATGAAGGTCTCCGATCGTCTTCAACTTCAATGAAGTGGGTGCCAAAAATTAGGGTTGAGCGGCGGCGTTGGGTTATTTGCGTGCGTAATTCACCGGGAGGAGAAGAAGATGCTAGTTGCGGCCGTGATCTGCTATTGTGAAATCGAACGATTACAGTTTATTGAAGGTTAAAAAATAAAAATAAAATAGTAAATTAATTTATATTAATTCGTATAACGTTTAAAATGCTGTGACTTTGTCGTATAAGGTCTGTTTCGCATGAAACGAACTGCGTTGGGTTCGTATTGACGAGCACTACATTATGGAGCTGGATTGGTATTCATTTGAGCTAGTGAAAAATTTGGTTGAAATTAAACGCTTGTTTAATTTTAATCGGAATAAATCGCTATCGCAACGACTACAAGCAATGTGAGTACAACTCACTCTTTCTGCCTCACTGATATTTTTATATAAGTGAGAATAAATATTATTTATAATGATTGATGATTGTTTGGATGATATATGATATATTGATTGGTATTTGGATATATACCTGCCTAGTGGAGCAGATGACCCTATACGTTCCCCTGTATGAGCGGATGACCCTTTGTACGGACGTCTGCCTTGAAGCAGATATTGTACATGTATTTCTAATAAGTATATTTGTTGCAGGTGACATGTTGGAGGAATCCAAGTGGATTTCTCACCAGTATTGATTTATTTATATATATTGTTATATATTATGTTATCATATGATATACGATGTTTTGGATGCCATCATTGTTGTATTTAGCGCTGTTACAACATTGGGCCTATTTTGGAAATTTAAAATTGTTAAAGCGATGATTTTCAAATTTAAAAGGATTTTCAAATGATTTTGAAAATATACGTTTTGTTGAATTTTGAAGTGTTAAAGGAATGGATTTATTTTAAATAAATAAATGTTATAATTTTTATGTTATAAAAAATTATGATTTTTGTGAAATATAATCAAAATGTGATTTTTGAAATATTGAGTTAAAGATTTGGTAAATAGTTTAAATTGAGTTTTGAATTATATTAAATTGTTTATATATGGGATTTATAAAATTGATATTTTATAAATCAAAGTAACTGAATTATAGACAAGTTTTGTAAATGTTAAAATGAAGCTATAAATGGATTTTATAAGTGAATACGATTTATATAATTTGTGAAGTTATAAAAGAATGAATTTGTAAATAAATGATATAAGTGAATTAACTTATAATTTGGATTTTGACATGTAAATGAGATAATGGAATTTGTTAATGAAGGGATTTTGTATATTGAAGTTTTATAGAATATATAAATGTGAATTTATAAATATTGTTTTATAAATCCCAAATCAATGAAATTTGATAAGTTAAATATATAATTTTATTAAATTGATTTTATTCACGATTTTGGATAGTGGATTATCTTTAATGAATATGTAGAAGCAATGAATTGGGTAAAGACATTATATTCACGATTTTGGACAGTAAATAATCTTTTAATAAATATTTTGGAAAGTGAATATTTTTAAATGGAGTTAAATGGTTTAAAGATGTTTTAAAATGTGTTAAGTATCAAAACCATAGATTTCAACATTCATTGTTGAAATAGACATTTTCGAAAAATAAGAAAATGATGGACTATAACACTGTTGTTATAGTAAATGATTTTCGAAAGGAAATGTTTGTATATAGTATATGGGATTTATATATCTATCTTATTTTCGAATCTCTATACTATTGATTTTGGGTTTTCGTAACAATGTTTTACGTAACATTCATTTTGACCCAAATAAAAGATGTTTAAAGAGAATGTTTTCCTTGAAGAATAAAATATATACTTAATTATGATTTAAGTATATGCAATATTTTCTAAGTGTTGAAAATTAAGTGAATTATGAGTTACTTATTAGTAAATAAGTATATGGAAATGTTTTTCAATATAGAAGTTGAAATGGTTTGGAAATATATCTTTTTTTAAAGACAATTTGAAGTGGATATTTGGCAAGTGATTTAATTAATAAAAGATTAATTAAAAGGGCCTAGTGATTGTTATAGTGCTAAATATTTGTTTGTTTGTTTTGATAGTTAAATAACCGACTATCAAGCTTTACCAAATTTTAGTTCCTCGGCTTGGTGTGGAAACTATTTAGTCGTACACTTAGTACATAGCCTTCTGCGTAGGCTTGATTATCGTTTGTGTTGAGGATTCGTATAGTGCGAAGTATTACTCCAATCTATCAAGCTTTCTTCTTGGCCGAAGGATAGCAAGTTGAAAGTTGGAGAGGTGATAAGTCTATGCGACTTAGTTGCTGTGTGAGGTTGAGAAACACTTTTTCGTTGTTGGTGCCAAGAGACCGGGATCAGATTTATCTGAAAACCACTTTGGACCAACGTATATGCGACGATTGTGCAGGTTGCTTGTGATGCTATTGATATTCAGGATTTTCATAGTGGGGGACTGTTTGTTGATCGTTTGGGGTTAAAATCCCAATAAACATCCAGTAGCAGTGGTCTCCTCATTATGAAATATCCAATGCAGGGACTATTCGCTACTAATCCTAGGGATTTCTCGACAGGATGTGGTAAGAAAGTACCTTCGGTTTGTCCTGTTTTTGGACAACTTGTATGGATGTATGTTTGACGTTGCATTTCTAAGGATTACGTACATTGGTTTGTACAAACATACACCAGTTGGTGGCGGAGAAGGCAACTTCTCTTAGCTTAACACCCTCCTTGAGACATATGAGCTTAAGGGTTGTATTTTTGTGGAAGGTAATTAGTAGTCAACGAAAATGGCCGTGTGACATTCAAAGTGATATGATTGTGATATGTGAAAGGTAATCGTTACCTCTAGCCTCATCAACCGAAAATGACCAAAACAGGGTTAGATGCGGCAAAGCTAAGTGGGTCGCTCCCATTAGGATATGATCATCCTCTTCTACATATACCTTTGCACGCTATGACGTCATGTATCTGATTATTGTTGTTTGTATGCTAGAGGTCCCTCGGTAAGGTCGGTGATGATCGGAGGATGACATATTCGATACCATCTAGTTATAGAGGTGGGTCAGTCTTGTGTTGGTAGAGAAACTTGTGATGGTTTCTCGGTACATTCTTCTAGAGATGTACTGCCAGGAAGTAGTCCCTTCACCTGGTTATTTGTATGGAAATCCAAACTCCACTACGTATTTTGATTATATTACCCAATTGGGCTATATGCTGGAATTTAATCAATGTAACAATTTCGACTATGATTAATATTATTTGTACATAGTAAACACTACCATAATACAACCTGAATTTGATATGGTATGTTTTAGTTATCGTAAGGTAAAAACATGTCCATGTTTATGTATGGCTGTGTCTTACGACTTTTGTTTTGATAAAGGAAAAGTTTTGGTAACTTAACAAATTCAGTTGAGTGTGTTTCTCACGCTGGTTTAGCAGACTGGTCCGGACGTTCTTCCCTTTCAATGCTCGGGTCAGACCGAGTATACGTACAGGTCTAGATTTGATGCTTTTGGAGCTTCAACGGGAGAGCTAGAGATCTTCATTTTCATACATCCATATTTACTTGATTATCCATTGCATTGCTTAGTTGTTTTAAATTATCGGCATTTGTAAGGACAGGTTATTATAAATGTTCAGGCTGATAATTATTGATTGATTGTTGAACTCTGATTGATGTGTCTATATATATAAACACATTCTATATATAAATTTCGTTGATATGATATTATATGTTTTCCGCTGCGATGTGAGATTTTGTATTATTCTGTTTTGTTCTATCTTCTCTCTTTCTTCTCTTCTCTTCTTCTCTCTTCTTTTCTTTCTCTTGACTTTCTGTCGGTCTGTGCTTTTTCGGTTGGACATGTGTGGTTTATTATCGATTCAAAGGGTATGGATTTCGGGTTGTTACACGTGGTATCAGAGCTTAGATTTTGTATATTCCTAAGCTTTGATGTGTGCTCATTATAGATAGGGACAGTAGCACCCTAGATTGAGTTGAGTGTATTATATATATGCGCGCGTATTTGTTAGTGAATATAAAATATTTTATATTGTGTTTTCTTTTCCGTTGAGCTGTTTGTGAATTCTGGTCGGTATGTGGGATGCCATGTTATCGATAGGGATTTCCAAACACTTAAACGAGGCAAGTAGACATAGCATCATTTTAAATTGGGTAAATGAAATAATTTTAGCTCAATTATATTTTAAATATAAAGAAACATTTTTCAGAATTATTAATGTGTATATAATGAATTGTTTGGTTGTTTGAAAATGTAAATATATAAGTTGAATAAAAGTTGTTTGAATAATCTAAATAAAAGCAACAATTGTAGAGAGAATAAATTATATAAGCAAATGAATTATAAAGTATAAAATTATAATTAATATGATTTACAATTGTGAAATAATCTTATATATAGGAAAGGAAACAACATGAGTATATTTACAAATATGAGTTATAAATAAAAATGGACTTAAACTAAGAATTTGAAATTTTTGAATTCTGTTGATTTGGAAGTTGTTTTTCAAAGTTAAAGAGGTTATATTATTATAAATAGAAAATAAGTGAAATTATATAAGTAAAATATTTGTAAATATGATTTGTAAATATAAAAGAATACAAAGCACGGAATTCACTACTGTTGCTGGAAAATAATAAGGGTGATGACTGCAGCATCATCAGTATCATTTTCGAGTTTCTGTGTGATGGATTTGCTACCAATAGTAAATTGAAAATTGAAGTTTTGTTTTTATAAACAAATTTGATTTAAAATCCAAGTTGAAATAGATAAATATAAGTAAAATGAGCTTTGGATTTATAATATGAAATAAAATTTTAAGTATTAGTAAAGTTGAATTAAATGTGAGTGGCATAACAAATATTTATGATTTGAAGTTTAACAAAGGAAGGTTAAATAATTAGAATTGGATTAGATAAATTATTGAAATGGAAATTAAACCTAAGTGTAAAGTGATTATATAACCATGATTTGAAATTATAAAAATGTGAATGGAAGTATACTTAGGTAAATGTTTTTAGATGTTTGAATAAATAAGTGGTATAACTTATAAAATGAGAAAATGTAAGTAAAACAAATTGTTAAAATGGTTAAACAATTTTGTTAAGCAAAACAAAATCTTAATCTGAATAGTGATACGGAATTTGACTTGAGTAAAGTTAAATAGAATAGAATTTGAAGTAAATTAGTAATGAAGTTAAGTTGTATAGTGAAAGTAAATGCAAGTAAGAATTAAACGAAATATAACTTAAGTGATGTTGAATGAAGTTGATTTTGGTATCAAAGAAAATTAATAAAATGAATCAATGAAATGAATTAATTAAATGAATATGAACTTGAGTTATATAATGAAATTCAACTTTAGTTGTTGTTAAGAATTGAATGTTAAACCAATTGGAATTAAAAGTGTTGAGCCAAATTGAATGGAAATGAAGTAAATATGAATGTTGAGAGTAAATTAAACTAATTTGGTTATGTTGGTTATAAATTAGTTGTTAAATAGATGTTAATTGATTGTATAGAAAATCCATATGAAATTGAATTAATAAAATTGAAAGCTAAATAATTGAATTTGAATATGAATGAATGTTAGTAAAATCCAATGTTAATGAATCAAATGTGATTAAATTGAAAATCAATTCAATGAATATTAATGAAAAGTGAATGTATATTGATTTGGTTATGGTTTGACTGGATAGATATTGATTTTTTAGATGTTAATTGGATGATGGTTGTTTGATAGTTGGATTTGTTGCTTTTTTTGCATTGCTATATTGGCAAATATAGTTTTTGATATATGTTTTATATTGATATTACTTTCATGTATACATGTTTCTCATTGTTTGTTGAGTGTATAGTAGGTGCAGATGGCGCTTGCTTCGCATTTAGAGCTCGCTTTCGCGTTATATTAGCCGTATATGCTCGCAAATAATATATAAGGTACATATCTCGGATTACATATCGTACTTTTATAGTTTTATCCCTATGGGATGCCTATATATATAATATATATATATAAGATGTGATGTATATTTGTGATATATATATATATATGTTGTGATCCTACTACGATCGAACCGCGCAAAGGAGATGCTGGCGAATTTTTTCGAAAATTCAAAGCGTTAGAAGATTTTTAGAAAAATATTTTGACAACTAAAATTTTGATTTTGAGCTATAATTTGAAATGATATTAATTGATTTGTGGGATGGTATTAGTAAATAACTAAGTATGGATATGAAAACTAAGTAAAAAAATTATAAGAAGTTTAACTAAACGATTTTGGGAAAGTTAAACAATTAAGAGATTCGATAAATCTAGTTTTAACGAATTGTTTTGAAAAATTAATGGATTTTGTGACTTTTTCTTACTTGGTAATTTCGAGGATGAAATTCTATTAAGTAGGGGAGAATGTAGCGACCCAGAATTTCAGTCATTTGAAATTCGTATATGTAATTGATTTTAAATATTCACAAGTTAATTTTATAAACTGAATAACTTATACTTCGAATATCTCGATTTAACTGGATAATTAAATTGTTAATTTAATATTTGAAATTGTTAAAATAATTGATATTTGAATTTAAAGTAAATAAAAATGATTTACAAAGTTGAAATAAATTCTATTTGGATTAGAATGATATTAGAGAACTTTTAAAATTGAATTAGAAGTTAAATTATAGAAATTGAATATTTTAATATTTAATTGACGAGTAAAAATAGTTAATTTTCAAACATCTCGGATTTCAACGAAACTAGTTTCATCAGATCCGTAATGTTATATTATTGTAAGATTTCAAATTTCGTGTCATTCGGATTTAAGATTTGTCCGAGGCAAGCTAAAACGCGTAGAAATCTGTTTAAGTGAATTTTAAATTTAAATAATTCTATTCGAAAATCTATCTTCCAAATATGATCAAATTGGATCTCGATTCATATTCCATTGCGTTTGAAATAGGGGTAAAATATTATAAATTCCAGGCAGCACACTTCGTTTCGAGTTCGAAAAAATTGAAGATAAATAGTGTCGATAAATTTTCTATAAAAGCCCCTGATTTCTTTCATTTTTCACTAAACCCTAATGGAGCTAGGGCAGGCCTCCATTTACTTTTCTATAGCCAGAAATCATCCTCATTTCTCCTCTAATATCTCACGATCCAACGACAATTAGCAAATAGCTTCAACTACAAAGTTGTAGACAACGTCGAGAACTTCGAATTCAACGGGCACGATCGTTTAAAACGAACTGAATCGATGGAAAATTTCATTTGAACGCATGCATTCAAGCACGAATTCTGAGACATCGAGGGGGCTGAGTTCATTGTTGTTAAGGGTGAAGGAGGAGCTTGTGATGGCCGTTCGAATGAAGGTCTCTGTTCGTCTTCAACTTCAATGAAGTGGGTGCGAAAAATTAGGGTTGAGCGGTGGCGCTGGGTTATTTGCGTGCGTAATTCACCTGGAGGGAAAGAAGATGCTAGTTGCAGCCGTGACCTGTTACTGTGAAATCGAACGGTTACAATTTATTGAAGGTTAAAAAAAATAGTAAATTAGTTTATATTAATTCGTATATCGTTTAAAATGTTGTAACTTTGTCATATGAGTTCCGTTTCATATGAAACGAATTACGTTGGGTTTGTATTGATGAGCACTACATTATGGTGCTGGATTGGTATTCATTAAGATAGTAAAAAAATTAGTTGAAATTAAACGCTTGTTTAATTTTAATTGGAATAAATCGCTATCGCGACGACTACAAGCAATGTGAGTACAACTCGCTCTTTCTGCCTCACTGGTATTTTTATATAAGTGAGAATAAATATTATTTATGATGATTGATGATTATTTGAATGATATATGATATATTGATTGGTATTTGGATATATACCTGCCTAGTGGAGTAGATGATCCTATACGTTCCCGTGTATGAGCGGATGACCCTTTGTACGCGTGTCTACCTTGAAGCGGACATTATATATATATTTCTAATATGTTTATTTGTTGCAGGTGACGGTTTGGAGGGATCCAACTGGATTCCTCATCGGTATTGATTATTTACAGATATTGTTATATATTCTTTGATCATTTGATATATGATGTTTTGGATACCGTGGTTGTTGTATTTAGTATTGTTGTAGCATTGGGCCTATTATGGAAATTTAAAAACGTAAAGTGATGATTTTCAAATTTAAAAGGATTTTCAAGTGGTTTTGAAAATATACGTTTTGTTGAATTTTGAAGTGTTAAAGGAATGGATTTATTTCAAATAAGTAAATGTTATAATTTTTATGTTATAAATAATTATGATTTTTGTGAAATATAATCAAAATGTGATTTTTGAAATATTGAGTTAATGATTTGATAAATAGTTTAAATTGAGTTTCTGAATTATATTAAATTGTTTATATATGGGATTTATAAAATTGATATTTTATAAATCAAAGTAATTGAATTATAGAAAAGTTCTGTAAATGTTAAAATGAAGTTATAAATGGATTTTATAAGTGAATATGATTTATATAATTTGCGAAGTTATAAAAGAACGAATTTGTAAATAAATGATATAAGTGAATGAATCTATAATTTGGATTTTTGCATGTAAATGAGATAAATGGAATTTGTTAATAAAGGGATTTTGTATATTGAATTTTTATAAAATATATAAATGTAAATTTATAAACATTGTTTTATAAACCCGAAATCGATGGAATTTGATATGTTAAATATAGAAGTTTATTAAATGGATTTTATTCACGAGTTTGGATAGTGGATTGTCTTAAATGAATATATAGAAGCAATGAATTGGATAGAGACATTATATTTACGATTTTGGACAGCGAATAATCTTTTAATAAATGTTTTGGAAAGTGAATTTTTTTAAATGGAGTTAAATGGTTTAAAGATGTTTTAAAATGTGTTATTTCAACATTCATTGTTGAAATAGATATTTTCAAGAAATAAGTAAATGATGGACTATATCACTATTGTTATAGTAAATGATTTTCGAAAGGAAATGTTTTTATGTAGTATATGGGATTTATATATCTATCTTATTTTCGAATCCATATGCTATTGATTTTGGGTTGTCGTAACGATGTTTTACGCAATATTCATTTTGACCCAAATAAAAGATGTTTAAAGAGATTGTTTTCCTTAAAGAATAAAATATATACTTAATTATGATTTAAGTATATGAAATACTTTATAAGTGTTGAAAATTAAATGAACGGTGAATTACTTATTAGTAAATGAGTATATGGAAATGTTTTCCAATATAGAAGTTGAAATGGTTTGGAAATATATCTTTTTTTAAAGATAATTTAAAGTGGATAGTTGGCAAGTGTTTTAATTAATAAAAGATTAATTAAAAGGGCCTAGTGATTGTTATAGTGCTAAATATTTGTTTGTTTGTTTTGATAGTTAAATAACCGACTATCAAGCTTTGCCAAATTTTAGTTCCTTGACTTGATGTGGGAACTATTTAGTCCTACACTTAGTACTAGCCTTTTGTGTAGGCTTAATTATCGTTTGTGTTGAGGATGTTGATTCGTATAGTGCGGAGTATTACTCCAATCTATCGAGCTTCCTTCTTGGCCGATGGATAGCAAGTTGAAAGTTGGAGACTTGATAAGTCTGTGAGACTTAGTTACTGTGTGAGGTTGAGAAACGCTTTTGAGTCGTTGGTGCGAAGAGACCGAGATCAGGTTTATCTGAAAACCACCTTGGACCAACGTATATGCAAAGATTGTGCAGGTTGCTTGTGATGATATTAATATTCAAGATTTTCATAGTGAGGGACTGCTTGCTGATCGTTTGGGGTTAAAATCCCAATATACATCCAGTAGCTGTGATCTCTTCATTATGAAATATCCAATGCAAGGACTATTCGCTACTAATCCTAGGGATTTCCCGACAGGATGTGGGAGGAAAGTACCTTCGATTTATCATGTTCCTGGACAACTTGTATGGATGTTTGTCTGATATTGCATTTCTAAGGATTACGTACATTGGTTTTTACAAACGTACATCAGTTGGTGGTGGAGAAGACAATTTCTCTTAGCTTAACACTCTCCTTGAGACATATGAGCTTAAGGGTTGTATTTTTGTGGAAGGCAATTAGTAGTCAACGGAAATGGCCGTAAGGAATTCAAAGTGATATGATGGTGATATGTAAAAGGTAATCGTTACCTCTAGTCTCATCAACCGAAAATGACCAAAATAGGGTTAAATGCGGCAAGGCTAAGTGGGTCGCTCCCATTAGGATATGATCATCCTCTTCTAGATATATCTTTGCATGCTATGACGTCGTGTATTTGATTATTGTGGTTTGTATGCTAGATGGCCCTCGGTAAGGTCGGTAAGGATCGGAGGATGACATATACGGTACCATCTAGTTATAGAGGTGGGCCGGTCTTGTGTTGGTAGAGAAACTTTGATGGTTTCTCGGTACATTCTTCTAGAGACGTACTATTGGAAGGTAGTCCCTTTACTTGGTCATTTGTATGGAAATCCAAACTCCACTACATGTTTGCCATTTTGATTGTATTATCCAATCGGGCTATATGCTGGAATTTAATCAATGTAACACTTTCGGCTATGATTAATATTATTTGTATGTAGTAGACACTACCATAACATAACCTGAATTTGATATGATATGCTTTAGTTATTGTAAGGTAAAAACATGTCAGTGTTTATATGTGGGCGTGTCTTACGAGATACTTTTGTTTTGACAAAGGAAATGTTTTGGTAACTTAATAAATTCAGTTGAGTGTGTTTCTCACTCTAGTTTACTAGACTGATCCGGACATTCTTTCCTTTTAGTGCTCGGGTCAGACCGAGTATATGTACTGGTCTAGATTTGATGCTTTTGGAGCTTCAGCAGGAGATCCAGAGATCTTCATTTTCATACATCCGATTTTTCTTGATTATCCACTGCATTGCTTAGTTGTTTTAATTTATCGGCATTTGTAAGGACAGGTTATTATAACTGTTCAGGTTGATAAATATCGATTGATTGTTGAACTCTGATTGATGTGTATATATATATATATACAGTTTTTGTTTTATAAAGGTCGTTGATATGATATTATATGTTTTCCGCTGCGATGTGAGATTATGTATTGTTCTGTTTGGTTCTATCTACTCTCTTTTTTCTCTTCACTTCTTCTCTCTTATTTTCTTTCTCTTGAATTTCCGTCAGTCTGTGCTTTTTGGATCGAACATGTGTGTTTTATTGTCGATTAAAAGGGTATGGATTTTCGGGTTGTTACAGACATGCACCACCTTTAGCTCCACCCTCTGTGCCTCAATATCCTCCACCAATCATCACCCTGAAAACCCACCTTATACTTATAGTACATGTCCTATGCCTATACCCCCTATGGCAACCATTAGTTTAAGAAATCCCCAACCACAACCCAGAAATGTTCCTTATCCGCTGAACCCAGACCCTCCTACTTTAAGAAATCTATAACAAAACCATACTTGTCCTAGTTATCCTAATATGCACTATCCCAACCCCATGTCATCTTATAAATTAGACTTCCCTAGATTTTCTAGTGATGAAGGAGGGGCTGACTGGTTGAGGCAGGTAGAACAATTCTTCATATTTCAGCATACAGTGGATCAGTATTGGGTAGAAATTTGTTTAATTTATCTAAAGAAGGAAGCATTGTAGTGGTAACACTGGTACACCAACACAGTTTTTAATCATGAATTATGGCCAGTGTTTAAAGAGGAGATTTTGGTGCGGTTCAAACCGGAGGAGATGGAAAGACCCTATGAGACATCATCCAAGCTCAAACAACACACCACTATGAGAGCCTACCTTAGTCGATTCGAGCAGTTACAAGTAGTAATTGAGACTTTACCCCTAAATTTTTGCTTGATAGATTTATTGGAGGGTTGAAGGAGGAAATCCTATATGATGTAATGACTTCAAGGCCAATTGATTTTAAAGAAGCAGCAGCATTAGCTGAAATGTTTGAAAGTAAATATATACAGACCAGAAAAAGCCATAAAACCCCTACTGTTAGCCACTCCACTACCCCTATCCCTAAGCCTACCTCCACCTACACTACCCCAACCTATATCAAGGACTCGGTACATTCTCACCCTAATATAATATATCGAGATGGCAGCAACACCACTGTTGCAAATATAGCAAGAAGTAGGGGATGGACTCCTAATCAGATTGTAGAAATGAGAAGAAAAAATCTATGTTATGGGTGCAAGGAAAAATGGTCTTAGGATCATAAGTGTAAGAATCCCCATGTTTATGTTTTGGAAGGGTTAATGTCACTTAAAGAAGAGGAGGAAACGGGAGACAGTTCCCATGATGATGCTTATGGATCTGAAGGGGAGGTATTGGCAGAAGAGGCACTATTAATTACTTTGCAAGCTACGTGTGGAATCCCTGTCTTGTCTACCATTAAAGTGAAGGGGATCATCAACAGAAAGCCAGTGCAAGTTCTCATAGACTCAGGATCGACACACGGTTTTATCAATGAACAACTTGCCAAGAGAATAGAATTAACTATAGATGAATCCGAAGTTTATGAAGTAACTGTAGCCAATGGTGAAAAACTAACTGGTTCTGGTATATGCAGAAATGTAATACCAATGTTCAGGGATGCAAAATGCCTGTTGATCTTTTATTACTGCCATTGGAAGGTTGTCAAGTTGTAGTGGGAGCTCAATGGATGAAAAGTTTGGGTGATGTAACTTTAAACTTTGAGCAATTGCAAGTCAAATTTCGTAACAAATACTATATTTGGCAAGGTCTCTGTCAAGAAGAGATGAAGATTGTAGATAAAAAAGCTATAGATAAAGAAAATGCACATGGTCAGTTGAGTATGCTATTATGCTTCCAAATTAATATGAAAGAAGAACAGACTCCATCACTTCCCTCGGCCATCCAGGCACTTCTCGACCAATATCCTAAAATCACTTCCACCGATCCATTCCTACCACCAAAAAGAGAGCATGATCACAAAATTCCACTCCTCCCTAATACTAAACCGATATGCCGTAAACCATATAGACATTCATACTACATAAAAAATGAACTAGAAAAAATTATAAATGAATTGTTGGCAGCTGGAGTTATTAGACACAGCAGTAGCCCATTTTCTTCTCATGTTGTTATGGTTAGAAAAAAGATGGTTCGTGGAGGTTGTGTGTTGATTATAGAAACTTAAATACCTACACCATCAAGGATAATTCCCCATACCTTTGATAGATGACTTGTTTGATGAATCACAAGGGGCTACATATTTTTCCAAATTGGATCTGACATCAAGGTACCATCAAGTTGGTATGTGTGAAGTAGATGTGCACAAGACAGCTTTCAGGACACATGAGGGACATTATAAATTCATTGTGGTGCCTTTTGGGCTTGTTAATGCTCCCTCTACCTTTCAATCTTTGATGAATCATGTGTTTAAACTATATTTAAGGAAATTTGTTTTAGTGTTTTTTGATGACATTTTGATATACAGCAAGGACTGGGAATAACATCTCCATCATCTCAGAATTATTTTTCATACTTTGCAGCAAAATATGTTGGTGATTATATTGTCAAAGTGTAGCTTTGCTAAACAAGCGCTGGAATACTTGGGCCACATCATTTCTTATCATGGACTTGATGTTGATCCAAGCAAGGTGCAAGCTATAATGGAATGGCCACTGCCCGAAAACTTAAAATCATTAAGAGGATTTTTTGGTTTAACTAGCTACTACAGGAAGTTTAAATGAGACTATGGGAAAAATTGCTAAACCACTTACAGACATGTTAAAGAAGAATTCCTTCATATGGACTGAGCAATTAAGAGAGGCTTAAATTGAAGCACAGTCTAACCAATCCCCATATATTATCTATGCCTGATTTTAATCAACCTTTCACTCTCAAGTGTGATGCTAATGGTCATGATGTGGAAGCAGTACTGCTTTAGAATAATAGGCCTATAGTATACATGAGCAAAGCACTAAATGGGAAGAATTTATTGATGTCTACATATGAAAAAGAATTGCTAGCCATTATTTTAGCTATAAAAAATGGGCTCAATATTTTCTAGGGAGGCAGTTATTATTAAAATTGATCACCAAAGTTTGAAGTTTTTATCATCTCAGAAGTTACATGCAGGGTTGCAACATAAATGGCTAATTAAATTGCATGGCTTTGATTATAAAGTGGAATATAAATCTGGGAAAGAAAACATAATAGCACATGCATTGTCAAGCAAGGAAGCATATGTTTGGGATGAAGCAGAAACACAAGCTATATCAGTGGTATAAACTCCATGGTTGCAGGAGCTTAAACATGCATTAAATTCAACTGGGCGGTATCAGGAGAAGATCAATAAAGTCCAGCATAATAAACTTAGCAATGGCAAGTATAAAGTAGTGGATGGGTTAATAGTTTGCAAAGGAAAAATTTTAGTTGATCACCACCTCAACAGCTTGCTACAATCACTAATACAGGAGCATCATTCAACACCTCTTGGTGGTCATGCTGGAATTAAACCTACACTAAATAACTTAAAACAAGTATTTTACTGGAAAAAAATGAGAAAAGATGTGGAAGCTTTTGTGAAAAAGTGGTCGATGCCAAAGAAATAAAGGCGAGAATGTTTTGCTGCTTGGATTGATACAACCATTACCCATTCCCGAAGTGATATGGATGGACATGGCTATGGATTTTATCATTGGTCTGCCAAAAAGTGACAAATATATAGTTATATTTGTTGTTCGGTTAAGAAAATATGCTCACTTTTTTCCCCTCATCCACCCCTATACCTCCAAGGATGTTGCCACTGTGTTCTATAATGGTGTGTTTAAATTACATGGTCTACCCAAGACCATAGTCGGTGACGGGGATTCTATATTCACAAGCAAGTTTCGGCAAGAGCTTTTCAAATTGCAAGGCACCAGTTTAAAATTGAGCACTGCCTATCATCCTCAAAGTGATGGACAGCCAGAAGTAATAAACAAAGTATTGGAATGGTATTTGAGATTAGGCCTGCCAACTGATACTTTGGAATGCGGATAGTGCCATATCCGCATCCGCATCCGAAATGATTTTCGGATATCGGATATTCGCATCCACGAATATAGATGGATATCGGATAATTATCCTATCCGCTAACGACTGATAAATCAAGAAATATAAATATAAATTATAAGTTTAACATACATTTTTTTTCAATCCAATTGATTATAAAAGTGTTAAATATAAACAAATATGGCGATAATAAATAGTTTTGAGCAATTAATAAGCATTAAGTGCATATAATATAAACTACTAACTTAATAAAACAATAAATAAATATCTTTCATTATACAAAAATACACATAATTTATACTATAATCTTGACAAAGACCAGATGGATAATTTTCGCATGCGGATATCCATTTTTTCGGATATCGGATATTATCCGCTTTTCGGATACGGATGCGGACGGATTTCGGATTTTTCGGGTATCCATTGACAGCCCTATTTGAGATGTTTCATTTGTCATAAGCCTCATAAATGGAGTAAGTGGATAACTCTAGCCGAGTATTGGTATAATACATGGAAAGTTCCAACAAACACAACTCCTTTTAAAGATGTATATGGTATTGAACTCCCACTCATGGCGGCCTCAGTTTTTCTCTCGACTCCGGCTTAAGAGTTCCTTGAATATTCCAACTCGTTTGTTAAAGTTTCGATGATCCTCTTATCTTGAACCTCTTGGCACTTTAGTTTTTCAATCTCTGTCGCTCGTTCAAAGGATACTTTGATCATTTTCTCTATAGCTTTCATCCACTCATTATACTTCCTATGGATATCAGTAACAGAATCCATAGTCATTTTTTGAAAATTTTGGGAGACCATTTTTAGATTGGGGGGAAGAAAATTCCATCAAAGTACAAGTTCAAAAACTTTTCCTTAAGATAGGCCATGCGAGTGGCTGGATCAATTTCATTCTCCTCGGTAGTTGTTGCAATGTCAGCACTTTCCTCACTTGACTTGTGGGGAGCAACATGCTCGCTATGACGATGACAATCACTGTCACTGAGAACGAGAGAGGACTAAAGGCCTTGGAGGAACTAAAGCAGAGGAAGGACTACGAGAACAATCTATAGGCAGGTCTCGATGATAAGTTTTCTTCTTGAAGCCCTTCAGAGGAGGGGATCTAGATTTTGATCGATGCTTGTCATAGGCAGACCTATCTCTATCAACTCTATCCCATCGATCTCGATCCCGACTAGAGGGATGGCTGGGATCATACTCACGACCACCACCTTGATGATACGGGCCTGAACGTGAGCCTAAAGTTTGGCGAGATAAGTCCTAGAGAGACTGAAACATGTTCGGCTTCTTCACCATGGTTCCTACAAAGGAGAATAAGGAGTGAATCAACTCTAAATATTGAAAGGCACAAGATTAAGGCAGTGCAATGTCGTAAAGTGAAAGTTTGTGCAAGTGCCCTTGTGTTCCCCCCGACGGACCAGATGTTGGATCTTTGCTCGTGGGAGTAACCTCTCTATTAGTAGCAGGTAGGATTTCTGCACTGGTTCTGGTAGGTGAGTCTGACCCACCGACACTTATATCAGTAAAGTGAAAATTTTCAATGTCATGTGGAAATGGAAATTTTGATAACGAGTCAAGCAATTCACCTAATGCTCAAGCGGTAGAGTGGCAAACTCGTCTGGAATAACTTAAGGAGTAGCAGACGGCTTGGGCCACTACAAGAAAATATATTATTAATAACGCCATTTAATAACACATTATTCTAAAGCGTTATTATCAAACTTTAATTATTTGTTTTTTTACTTTATTTGTTACCTATTTACATTACATCAATTACCTACTCTGTTCCGCTCTTTAAAGTTTAAGAGCGCTCTTATCCCGGGTAATTGATGTAATGTAAATAGGTAATATAATAAAAAAATATTATATATATGTGCTCTCTAGAGCACATATATATAATATTTTTTTATTATATTACCTATTTACATTACATCAATTACCTACTCTGTTCCGACGGTTACAGTTTGAAAAAGCTCTTATCCCGGGTAATTGATGTAATGTAAATAGGTAATATAATAAAAAAATAGAGAGCACATATATATAATTTTTTATTATTACATTACCTATTTACATTACATCAATTACCTACTCTGTTCCGATTTCTAAAGTTTGAGATCGCTCTTATCCCGGGTAATTGATGTAATGTAAATAGGTAATATAATAATAAAAAATTATATATATGTGCTCTCTAGAGAGCACATTATATAATATATTTTTATTATATTACCTATTTACATTACATCAATTACCTACTCTTTATTGAAGATTACAGTTTGAAAAAGCTCTTATCCTGGGTAATTGATGTAATGTAAATAGGTAATATAATATAAAAAAATTATATATATGTGCTCTCTAGAGAGCACATATATATAATATATTTTTATTATATTACCTATTTACATTACATCAATTACCCGGGATAAGAGCGAACTCAAACTTTAGCTGTCGGAACAGAGTAGGTAATTGATGTAATGTAAATAGGTAATATAATAAAAATATATTAGAGAGCACATATATATAATATTTTTTTATTATATTACCTATTTACATTACATCAATTACCCGGGATAAGAGCGGTCTCAAACTTTTGCTGTCGGAACAGAGTAGGTAATTGATGTAATGTAAATAGGTAATATAATAAAAAAATATTATATGTATGTGCTCATATATAATATATTTTTATTATATTACCTATTTACATTACATCAATTACCCGGGATAAGAGCGGTCTCAAACTTTAGCTGTCGGAACAGAGTAGGTAATTGATGTAATGTAAATAGGTAATATAATAAAAAAATATTATATATATGTGCTCTCTAGAGAGCACATATATATAATATTTTTTTATTATATTACCTATTTACATTACATCAATTACCCGGGATAAGAGCTTTTTCAAACTGTAACCGTCGGAACAGAGTAGGTAATTGATGTAATGTAAATAGGTAATATAATAAAAAATATATTATATATATGTGCTCTCTCTGTTCCGACAGCTAAAGTTTGAGAACGCTCTTATCCCGGGTAATTGATGTAATGTAAATAGGTAATATAATAAAAAAATATTATATATATGTGCTCGCTAGAGAGCATATATATATAATATTTTTTTATTATATTACATATTTACATTACATCAATTACCCGGGATAAGAGCTTTTTCAAACTGTAATCTTCGATAAAGAGTAGGTAATTGATGTAATGTAAATAGGTAATATAATAAAAATATATTATATATATAATATATTTTTATTATATTACATATTTACATTACATCAATTACCTACTCTTTATCGAAGATTACAGTTTGAAAAAGCTCTTATCCCGGGTAATTGATGTAATGTAAATAGGTAATATAATAAAAAAATATTATATTTTTTTTTATTATATTACCTATTTACATTACATCAATTACCCGGGATAAGAGCTTTTTCAAACTGTAACCGTGGGAACAGAGTAGGTAATTGATGTAATGTAAATAGGTAATATAATAAAAAAATATTATATATATGTGCTCTCTAAAGAGCACATATATATAATATTTTTTTATTATATTACCTATTTACATTACATCAATTACCTACTCTGTTCCACAGCAAAAGTTTGAGACCGCTCTTATCCCAGTAAACGCTTTGGCGCTAAAATTTCTTTCTCCCTCCCAAAAACACTTAAACCATTTTCGTCTCCCTCCCAAAATAATACTTAACAATTTTCATCTCCCTCTCATAACAACATAACCCTAATCAAAACCGTCTGCTCCATCTCCATCTCTATTCTCCGAACTCCGGCCATTCCACTCCACTTCAATAGTTCGTTCTTCAACAATCGACTCAACGACATCTAGAACTCTAATCTTCGATCTTCGATTTTGCTCTTCATCAATATCAGCCAGATTTGAAATCCTGGAACATTTATTCGAAGGTATATTCTCAAACATGATAATTTATAAATGATTTTGCTCTTCATTTACCGTCATATGTTCAATTTGAATTATTTATTTAACGTATATTCGGAAGATATCAATGACTTTTATTTGAGCAGAGAGCAGCGAATAACTGTGGATAATGCTTTCATGACATTAAAAAATCATTATTTAATTTACTAATTCCTTTTATTAATACATGGATTATCCACCTCTAACCAATTTCTTTATAATTTGTCAAATAGTGTTTTTCCGAGCATTTGTGCTCGAGTTTTATTAAACTAAGAACAAATTGTGGAGAGTACTTATTTAGTTAGGATACTATATTGCGAAATGGCCCAAAAAGTTACAACATAAGCTTAATAGCTTCCTAGAGTTAAAAAACTGTTAATACTAAAATTACCAATATTTGGTTGTTAATACTCTCATATTTATAACGTGTGCTTTTTTATTTTGGCATAAAATCATATTATTTTGTAATGGAGGAAATGGGGAATAAAATTATGGAAGAATGATGAAACTTTGCAAGGTAAATTTTAAAATGTTCGAAAACAAACTATGCATCTAAATATTTAATTTTGGAATTCAAACCTAACCTCAGTTTTCTATATTTTATAAAACCAATAGTTGTCCTTTCAATATAAACTCTCATCTACTATTTTCAGTCTAGGAAGTACTTGCCTTTTCAATGAAGTGGGAGGTCAAATAGAGTATTAATATCTTTATAAGAACAAGAACATAAAGGTTAGATATTGTTTAGCATGTAATTAGCATCAATGGTTAAGGCTTGAGAATCTTCCTAAGTGCATAATAAGAATATTCCATTAGTAACAGCAATGTAGCTAGCAGCACCATGTTGAAAGATATCACCGTTGGTTAGTTTGAGGAATTGAGTATCGAATGTGTGCAAAATACAAGTTGGTTTTACTTTTTTAGTAGGACTATAAGCCATAAAAGCCATTTTTGTAATGGAATGAAATTTTTAGTAAGTTTTTAAATTTCAAATCTACCTTTGGTTGTCATATTCGTCACAATCTATTTACTGTTTCCACCAACCAATATGTGCTTTGCAACATGTTTCTAGATATAGGATATAGCATATATAGAAATGTCATAATCCTTTCATTTGATTGCCGAGTGTTATTTGATACACATAACACATTATGAGATATCGACAACAAGTTTATACTGTTCTAATTTTTGTACTGTTCTAATGATATTGGCGAGTACTTTGCAACATGTTTCTAGACGCATGCTATATTTGATGTTAACGATGTTGGCAACAAGTTTATAATGTTCTAATGATCAAAGTTGTTATGAGATTGGTACTAAGATATCTTTGTGTTTGCATTGATTTTTTTCTTTGTAAAGATTGAAATGGTGACCTAAAATATATATATGAGCTTGTTTCTAGTAGCAAATTACACTGGTTAAAGAGGAGAAAATTATTCTTTTCTCTTGAAGTGCAATCAAATACTTCAAGATAGTCAGGAGGATTGCATAATGTGGATTGGGCCTGTCATTCATTTGAAACAAACGTATTTGGTGGTTTTTAAAAGACAGATGTTGGAAATTAAAAAATAGCCACTTTTTGTACATAAAATGTAAAATGGTCTCCCTAACATGTCCTGTCTTTAGAAATCGACACTTGCAAACATTTAGTTGGCCATCGTAAATCAAGTAACTGTAGAAATTTTTGGTCGAATGGAGAACTTTGAAACTTTTACTATATTTTCTTAAATCCCTCTGGTAGTTAATCAACTTTTTTTCCCATGGCATTTGAAGCAAAAATCCAAGAACACGAGGACAGCTTGTGGAGGATGAATTGAGCAACCCGACTTAAGTACTGCATTATAGGTGCGAAAACGATGGAAGGGTGAATGAAGGAAGGATGCTTTGTAATTGTGACTTGAGTAGCCTGAGTTGAAGCTGCGGCATTAAATATGCTGAAGTGTTGTTTTGAAACAAAAACTGTGCAGAAGGGCTTGAATAAAATGCATGATACTATAGCAAAAACATACTAGATTGTCTGTTAAGTGCTAGACTGAAGTGCTTGTAGGTGTGGCCGAAGCAAACGTGAAGAGTTAAAATGCATTTCCATCTCTTTAGCAATAGCTGCACCAAATATGGGGATAGACTGTTGAAGCATAGCAACGCAAAATGTCATCGAAGGAGGGTTGTGATGTATTAAGCTGAGACTGAATTATAACTGGACTGAAAGTCATGAGTTGCAGTATGAAAAACAAATAATAGATGTGTCCGGATATTCTGAGGTTGAGAATTGCAATGTTGGAATGTATATGAAATATGAACTATATCAGAACTTAGGCTTCAGTAATGGGCGCTGAATCAGACTATCCTCGGATCATTGAACCGATGAGCTACGATCAGATAGACCATTCAAAAATGCACTATTTCTATTATAGTTCGGACATGTTTAATTGAAAATGACCAGTTATTGTACACCTTGCTTTCACTCACTAGTTGATTACTTGATGTCCGTCTCAATTTTAACTATTTATTGCAATAGATAGAGCACCCAACAATGCATGTTGAAGTAATTTTTGTATTCCTTTATCATTTGCGTCCAAATGATAGTCATGTCTACAACCATACTCTTACTTTAAGAGTATATGTACACAACATTCTATTTAATTATGTAGCTCTAATCGATTGCATATCTTTGTCTCGTTTGTTATAGGTCCGAAAAAAGCAGGATTTGGATATTGACTACTATTTAGGGTGTAGATGAACTGCTTTTTGGTATGTGATATGTAGTTGTTCTTAGCTAAACATAGACAAATTTTTGGTATGTGATTTGGATATTAACAGCTAATTTTGCTGTGTTTGCATACACACCAACATGCAGTCGTAGAGGAATGGCTCGACTGGCTGAAGATTTGGTAAGAAAATAGTAGTTTTATTTACTGCAGTATTTATGAAAACTTTTAAGTTAATGAAATTTGTTGTTTGGTGTTCTTTTGAATGTAGAAAATCGAAAGTGGTGATCGCTCTTCTGTCTCTAGAAGTGAAGTTTGGATCAAATCTCGCACTAAGAAAAATGGTGAACCGGTGAATTTGATTGTTGCAGATGCTATAGTAAGTTCATACTTTTCAAATACTTATGGTACATAAATACTTGTGTGATATATGTTTACTTGTTTAGCATTCACCAACTTAATATATATGCATCGCCTGACTTAGGCATCACCTAATTGCTTGAATTAATTTGATCTTAGCTTGTTCCAAATAAAAAAAACCTCATCAGTTTCCTAATGTCCGAGGAGGAGTTGATGAGGTTGTTCAGGTGGTGTTGTAGTTGCTTGCGTATGTCAAGTATGCTGATGTTGTTGAGCAGGCGGTTGCAGTTGGCAGTGGTGATTCAGATGGTTGTCGATGTGATTGTAATTGGCGTTTGAGGAGAAGAGGTGGGTTCGGTTGTGGTTTGGGTTGTGGTCAGGCAGAGGTGATGATGATGGAAGGAGCAGTGGGTGGTTGCGAACTGGCAGTGATGGTCAGAGGTTGGAAATAGGCACTGCAACACTGTTATAATAGGTATGTTGAATGTTGGAGCAGTGCAAGTTGAAATGTGGCTTGAAGTGGGATTTTGCAGTGGTGATGTAGATTGGTGTTTTATACGCAGTGCACAGTTTTGTGTGGTTTTTTTTCTCTTTTTTTGTAGAAGAAGGGTGGATGTGCATAGTGCACAACACATAGTAGCGAATGTGCAGATGGTAATAATGAGAAGTGGTAGATAAAGTAGATGTTGTAGGCAATGTGAATGTAGAGAAGTGTTGAATATCAGAAGTTTTGATGTTGTAATAATGGGAAGTGGTCAGTTTTGTGGTAAGGATGTGTGAAGTAGGATTGTAGCAGCAAGCAGTGGTGGAAGGGCAGTAGTCAGGTTGCAGAGGGCTGTGTAGAAATGTTATGTTTGAAGTTGCAGTGGCACAGTTGAAGATGTGCATAGGTGACGTGATATGGTTGTGAAGTTTTTGTATGGAGACGAAGTGAAAAATGGAATTCCTATAATATATTGGTCCTGCGGTCAGGGTTGTGTGTAAGGAGGTGCACAGGCTGGAAGTATGATTGTAAATGACAGTGATGGTAGTAATTTGACGACAAACAGTTTGGGGTTGTGAAATTTGAAGTGTGCAAGCAAGTGGGGTGGGTTGATGGTAGCAGTGGCACAGTGGTCAGATGTTAACTGTAGTGTGTGGTTGGTTTGGACAGAAATGTATGTGATTGTGGTGGAGCTGCTAAGTGGTCAGGACAGTGAAGGATATGAAGTGTTAAGGGATGGTTTGTATAGCGGATGTATGGTGTTTGTAAGGTAGTTGTATGAAGTCAGTGCAGTAATTTCAGATGGATGTGGATGATGGCTGTTTGTAGTTTATAATGTGAAGTTTTGTGCAGTGGGGAAGAGGCAGTAATGTCAGTTGGTGGTTGTTTGTAGTTTGTAATGTATGTAGCACGCGGTGGAAGGATATGTTGTATTTTCATGGGTGCATTGAAGAAATAGCAGTTAGAAATGTATGGCAAATGTTGGAACTCTGTAATGTTTATACTCTGTAATATTTGGAAGGATTGCTTTAATGTTTGTACTCTGTAATGTTTGTACACTTATTAAATTGACGTTATTTTCTATATCTCTGTGTTAATTTGGCTGTAGGCTTGTGTTTTATTCAATGGTTATGCACTTGCTTTAATGTTTGTACACTGTAATGAGCTATTGAATGGTTGAGATTTAGCTGTATTATAGTGGCTGCAATGAGCTATTGAATAAATATTTTATAGCGGCAAAATGGTGTTATAAAGATTTCCAGTTCTGTTGAGATTTAGCTGTATTATAGCGGCTATAATGAGCTATTGAATTAACGTACCATAGCGGCGAATTTGCGTTATAAAACTAAGCTCAACCATAGCGGCATATTTTGTGTTATAAGTATTCAACATTTTTTTATAACATGTCGATATACAACGCTTATCAAACCGTTATGGTTGTGATTAATAGCGGCTATATGCCGCTATAAAAGACACTTTTTGTTGTAGTGGGCTAATTGGAGAGATGACTCTTAGGAAATCGATAGATGAGTTTTTTTCCTTTTCTTTTTTCGAGAACCGAGCGTTGTAGGGTCTGTGAGGATTTTTCCTTGATCCTAGGACTAGACCCTTCGTTATCATAACCGTGCTTGTCATCGTTATCTTTTTCGGCATCTATATCGGTGACTCCCTGACCTCCCGTGATTGGGGGAACAACAGGATCGACCCGGCTGCTCCTTTGACCAACTGCGAACCGTTGTCTAGTCGCTGCAACTTGAGTGGTATTCGTTAACCTATGTTTCGGCCTTCTTTCATCAACAAAAGGTGATGAGACATTCATCGGTAAGGAGGCACTCAATATCTCAATCTTTTGACGACACGCCCTTAAGAGTCGAGACTGCCTCCTCAATACGTTTACCTTCAGGCCGTGGGATAGTGCCTGTAAAAAACCAAAAAAAAAACTTCTTAGTCTAGGATATGATCCAGATATAAGCATATGGATTAAAGTGAAGAGTCTTTCCAGCTTAGGACTTCCTCCTCAAGACGTTTATGTCTTTCCAACCACCATCGAGCGAAGCTAAGCGAACATCGCACAAAGAACCATTTTCTTTTAAAAGCTCTTATTTATTCCAAGGGCTGTTAAGATTTGGCACTTCTGCACGGACTTTAGAAATGCAAACAAGAGACTTCCTGTCCATTGCTTAAAGATGAATATGAATCGAATGTCCGCTGTAGTTGGAGAGCGATTTGAGAACTCTGTAAACACCTTGTAAATACAATTGAGCAGGGCATAGCCGTTCAGATGCAGTTGCTCCTTGGCTACCCTCAAATAATGTATAACCTCAGGAGGTAAGAATTAAATGGCAGAACGCATCCAGCCCAGCATATAAATTTTTTATATGCAGTATACCCCTTCGGGGGTCTGTGAGCTCTAACGTCCTGTGGTGGGAACAGAATATTGTCAAATGAAATTCCATATCTATCACAGATTTGGCGAAGAGCGGCTTCACTAATCTTCGAGGCCATGTAATCCAGAGGATCTTCCAATAAGACTGCATCCACTAATGTCTTAGAGGCAAGATCGATGATTTCTGCTGGAAGAGTAGGAATGGCATAGAATAAATCAAATGGTGGACCAGAGCTTTCCCTTGCTCGGATTGATGACTAGAAGACAGACTATCTGATTCAGTGGAAGAACTCGAACCAGAGCCAGAATTACTGTGCTGAGAAGATGGTCTAGTGGACATAGCTACAAGACATTCTGAACATCCAGAATCCATCGCAACCAAACTTAGTAAAAAATCATTTGTTACCCAGTGGCTTGACCAGGTAAATAGAGACTTGATGTGGAAGGCTTGTTTGGCATAAAGGAGCTTTTGGCATAACTAGGACATTCAGCACAACTGGGTCGTTCACTGCAACTGGGTCGTTCGGCGCAACTGGGTCGTTCGGTGCAACTGGGTCATTCGGCATAAGAGGGTCGTTCGGCGCAACTGGGTCGTTCGGCACAACTGGGCCGTTCGGCATAAGAAGGTCGTTTGACGCAACCGGGTCATTCGGCGCAACTGGGTCATTTGGCTAACTAGGTCATTCGGCATAGCTAGGTCGTTCGGCATAACTGGGTCATTCGGCATATGAAGGTCGTTCGGCACAACTGGGTCGTTCGGCGCAACAGGGTCGTTCGGCACAACAAGGTCGTTCGGCACAACTGGGTCGTTCGGCACAACCGGGTCATTCGGCACAACTGGTTCGTTCGGCAGAACTGGGTCGTTCGGCATAAGAAGGTCGTTCGAAGCAACTAGGTCGTTCGGCACATGGCCTCGTTCGGCACTCCAGCCTTGTTCGGCCCATGGACTCACTCGGCATTTCAGCCTCGTTCGGCACTCCAGCCTTGTTTGGCACATGGACTCACATGGCATTCCAGCTTCGTTCGGCACATGGCCTCGCTTGGCATTCCAACCTCGTTCGGCATTCCAGCCTCGTTTGGCATTCCAGCCTCGTTCGACATTTGTGGCTCGGCACACAGAAGTCACTCACCACGGGCCGAGGTATCTTGCTACTAGGCCCGTTAGGGAAGTCCAACCCATCTTTGTCTATAAATAGAAGGGTAGCGGCACAGTGAAATGGACCTTTTTTGGAGAACACCAGAGAGACTCTACCGCATTCAAGACTCATTCAAGACTTATAATTTTTACTTAGCAGTTGTATTCAAATAGTTGGTGTACGGATTGTATCTGTAATCAATTGTTGAGTAAAACAATAAAGATTAACTTCAAAGTGGACGTAGGCAATTACGCCGAACCACTATAAATCTGGTGTTCTTGTTTTCTTCACTTAATTTATCATATTGTTCTCTGTTTAAATTTACTTTCTTCATTAATCTCTCTACACAATCTTTCTTAAGGGTGTTAGTGACCAATTCTGGTGTTAACATTTTGGTGCTTTCACTGAGAACGAATTCTCAGGCCGATAGGATCTACTTTGTAGCTACTGGATTGAAAATATCCCCAAAGGAGATCCGACCTACTCATAGGACGCCCGTTGAATATATTCAGAGTTTCGACCAACAACTCTACTATGGGAAGACCACGTACCCGATCAGCCTCTAATAATGCGGACGTCCACGAGACTGCTAGCGTGCAACAAGTTGGGCCTAGTAATCAACAAGCAAATTTAGGTGCATGGACTACCGCCCAAACTCAAACGGATGTCATTACCAGGACGGAGTTCAATGACTTGATGAGGGAACTCAGGGAAAGTAGAAGGCAACTCGCTGAACAGATTCAGGCCAACGCTAATCTCATGACTCAGCTTACTCAGCAACAGCCTCAGAACGCTGGAGGTAGCCCTACCCGTTATTCTTCATCTGATATCTCGACTTCAGCCTATGAACCTCCCAGGCATAGACGCCATAAGACTAAAACTGCATAAGCAGGTACGGTTGATCAATCAACCAAGGATCAAGCACGTGAGGAGGCCGGACGCCCGGCTCATCAAGATCCTAATGAAGCTGGCCTTCAGGATGCACATTCGGCCGATTGCCAGCAGAGGGGACATCAACCTGAGCAGTCCCGTAGAATGGAACCCAACCTTTCATCCTCCATACAAACTTTGAACTTGTCAGCCATGGTCAGGTAGTTAATGAGATAGAACCAAGGCTTGACAAATGAAGATTGGGAAGTATCCAGGAGTCATACTCCCTTCAGGGATACAATCTTGTAGGCCGAGCATCCTAGAAAGTTTAGTATGCCAACTATACCGGCCTACGAAGGGAAGACTGATCCCAGACAACATGTAATAAGGTATGAATGGATGATGGATTCTGCTAGAGCGAATGATGCGACCAAGTGTAGGTGCTTCCCAATCACTTTATCAGGAATTGCCACTATGTGGTTTACTCGACTTCCCCCGTGGTCTATATCCAACTTTGATGAGTTGGCAATGAAATTTTTAAAACAATTCAGGATACATGCTACTCGTCCAAAAGATGTGATGTCCTTATCAAGCACAATCCAAGCTCTGGGAGAGTCATTGAAAGTGTACTTGCAGAGATTTCACGTTGCAGCCACTGTTGTTAGCAACCCTAACGACCATGCAATTTTAATAGCGGTAATGCGAGGTGTAGATCCAGACTCTGAATTTGGGGATTGGTTGGCGGGAAAGCCTCCAATTACGTGAGCGGTTCTATTCGCAAGCTCATCGGTTCACAAGGAGGGAGGAAGCTTGATGGACAAGGCGGGATATGGCATCAGGGTATGTTCAGGAGATTGTGAAAAGTAACATCGCCGTAAAGCAATCTGACGACAACTGAGGAAAGGTTCAAGTCAATGTCCAGAACAAGCCCGGGCAATCTAAAGGATTCGGAGGAGGAAATCCTGGAAAGAAAAGAGAAGCGGGAAAATGGAAGCCAAGGATTCCAACCTATAACGAATACACCCCCTAAATGTGTCTCTTGAAAATATTTATCTGTCAACCTGTAACACTTGTCAATATAGAAAGCCATGCCCAAAGGAGTCTACAGAGGAATTAAAGCGGATAGGGAAGTACTGTTGCTTCCACGAGACTTACGGGCACATTACAGAGGAATGTAGACACCTCCATGATGCCATAGAAAAGTTGATCAGGCAGAAAAAGCTGCAGGAATTTGTTAAGAACCCACAAGAGGGTAGGCAAGGAACATCAGACCCCGGACGCGGGCCGGCTCTACGCCATTCGGAGGAACCTGTCCGAACTGTGGGAGGATTGATCATAAACACTATAGTCGGAGGACCTCACCCTACAGACAAGAATTGGCAGGAGAAGGAACGATACGCCGCCTCATTAAGGCATGTGGATTATGAATGTTGTTCGAATGTGGAAGGTGGAACTCTCGCAAAACAACAACGCATGATGACAAACGATATAGTGTTTAGGAGTCGAGATGCAGACAAGATAGAGGCTCCTACCATCGACCCGATTGTCATATTTGCGACGATCGGGCCAGTATTACGTCAAAAGAATTTTAATTGATCATGGAAGCTCTGTCAATATCATCTTCAAAAAGCCATATGACCAAATGAAGATGGAGACAAAAGACTTAAAGCCATCTAAAGTCCGTATCCTTGGCTTTAATGGTGCAGCGACAAACGCAATGGGGTATGTCGAGTTACCAGTTGAACTGGGAGAGGGTGAGCGTAGGAGAGTGCGAATCCTACCGTTCATAGTTTTGGATGTTGACTCTCCATGCAATGTATTTCTAGGTCATCCGGCCCTGGAGGAGTTTATGGTAGCTTTGGCCTTGGTGTAGTGCATGGCGATCCGAAGACCGGTCACGCATGTTATGTGGAAGAGCTGAGAGAGGCTCATCGGAGAGAGAAGGGAAAGGTTGCGGACAGCTCCGTCCGCATCCAAAACACTGACAATTGACAAGTAGTGCCCAAGCCCTGGCTTGGGCAACATTCTCGGATCTATAGAGACATAGATCCGAGAGATGATGATGGGGGACCCAAGGAAGCGAATGTAGCACGGCCGAGCTGACGATTGACATTCCAATCAGACGGGATGACCCGTCATGAGTTCTTAAGATTGGATCGCAACTCGACCCGTCATTGGTTGAGGATCTTACTGATTTCCTCCGAGCGAACCTGGACGTTTTCGCTTGGACACATTCCGATATGTGTGGGATATCTCCCGCTATTGCGAGTCATATGTTGAATATAGACCCGAAGTACATCCCAGTAAAACAGAAACGAGAGGCATGGACCCAGAGAGGTCCACTGCCTTCAGAGAGGAGGTGGACAAAAACAAAGCCAATTGGTTCGTCCGTGACACCCTCTACCCTGAATGGTTATCTAACCCTGTGCTAATGAGGAAAGCGAATGGGAAGTGGCGAACTTGCGATGATTATTCTGATTTAAACAAAGCATGCCCGAAGGATAGTTTCCCTTTACCTAGAATCGACCAGCCGGTTGATTCAATGGCCGGACACGAGCCACTGTCATTTATGGATGCATATTCGGGATACAATCAAATCCCGATGCACATTCTAGATCAAGAACACACTAGTTTTGTTACTGACATTGGGTTATATTTCTATGTTATGATACCCTTTGGATTGAAAAATACGGGAGCAACTTATCAATGTCTGCTGAACCGAATGTTTAAAGATCAGATTGGTAGAACGATGGATGTCTATGTGGATGACATGCTCGTGAAGTCATGACAGTCAAACGACCACATTCGAGACTTAGCAGAGATGTTTGATATACTCAGGCATTATGGGATGAAAATCAACCCTCTGAATTGTTCCTTTGGCATTGCGTCAGGGAAGTTCATGGGTTTCATTGTGAATGCGCAGAGAATTGAAGCTAACCCGAAGACGATTCAGGCTATTCGGGACATATAAGTGCCCAGAATTATAAAGCAAGTACAAAGCTTGAATAGAAAGGTGGCTGCGCTGAGTCGAGCTACGGATAAATGCATTCCTTTCTTCGATGTGATAAAGAAAGGAAAGAGAAATTTCGAGTGGACATCCGACTGTGAGGAAGCATTCCGAGCTCTGGTTAGACATTTAGAAAGTCCCCTAGTGCTATCAAAACCAATTGACCATGAAATGTTGTATGTATACCAGGCTGTATCCCAACACGCTATAAGTACGACTTTGGTTCGCGAGGAGGACCGTGTTCAAACGCTAGTGTATTATGTCAGTAAACGTTTGATAAGGGCAGAAAGAAATTATCCCAAGATTGAGAAACTAGCTTACTGCTTGGTGATTGCATCACGGAAGCTTCATCCATACTTTCAGGTACATTCGATCAGTGTTTACACTGATCAACCCTTGCGGCAGGTACTCCAATGACCAAAAACCTCTGAGAGGATGTTAAAATGGAATATCGAGTTGGGTCAATTCGATATTACCTACCTGCCACGAAGGGCCATGCAAGGTCAAGAGCTAGTAGACTTCATTGCTGAATTCACCATGTCAGACGAATCAAACGACCACAATGTCATACCTCCTATTCGATGGAAGATGTACACCGACGGGGCATCTGACGACCGTTGTTCGGGGGCTGGCATAGTTCTCGTGACTCCTGAAAACCGATCAGTTTGTTATGCTTTGAAGCTTGAATTCCCAGCAACAAATAACGAAGCCGAGCATGAAGATTGATTGCTGGCTTGAGACTTATCAGAGAATTGGGGATAAGATCGGTTGAAATCTTTTGTGACTCACAACTGGTGATGTACCAAGTTCGGGGGGACTATCAAGCAAAGGGACAAAGACTTGCCCCATACCTGGCACGGGTTCACGAGCTGCTAGCGAATCTGGAGTATTATGATATTTCACATGTCCCGCGTGAACAAAACAGAGCAGCCGATTCATTGGCAAAATTTGCAAGCATTGGCGATGCACAGCAAATGGGATTGTTTCCTGTTGAAACCTTACATGTTCCGAGCATAAATACGATGGAGGTAGATTTCATGTTAGAAACAGAAATCGAGAAGGAATCATGGATGATCCCATTCAAGCAATACTTATTATATGGAGTTGTACCAGAAGGAAGGAGCGAAAGACGACAAGTCATTCTTAAGGTTTCACGATATGTAATGCAGGACGGGGTAATGTATCGGAGGGGATTCTCGACCCCCTTATGTCGGTGCATAGCCCATGATAAGACAAAATGAGTCCTGAAGGAAGTCCATGAAGGAGAATATGGCGACCATAGTAGGGGGGAGACAATAGCAAAAAAAATCCTCTACTATGGATACTATTGGCGACTATAAATCAGGATGCCGCAGATTATGTGAGAAGATGTGACAAATGTCAGAAATATGCAAAAATCTTGAGAGCTCCGTCGATGGAACTCACACGAATGGTTAGTCCCTGGCCGTTTGCAATGTGGGATCGACATAGTCGATTACTTGCCCATATCCAAAAGTGGTGCAAAATACGTGATAGTTGCGGTCGATTACTTCACCAAGTGGGCAGAAGCAGAGCCTTTGGCCACTATCACCACCAAAAAGGTCATTAATTTCATTGTACGAAATATTATATGCCGTTTTAGCCTTCCATAAACCATCATTACAGATAACGGAACTCAATTTGAAAGCAAAGAGTTCAAAAGTTTTGCCAAAGATATGGTATTGAGAAAAAGTTTGCAGTGGATTCTCATCCGAAGGCCAGTGGACAAGTGGAAGCCGTAAACAAAATAATCAAGTCCACATTGAAAAAGCGATTGGAAAAGGCTAGAGGCAAGTGGATGGATGAACTTCCAACGGCGCTTTGGGCTTATACAACCACCCACAAGTCCGCAACTGGCCACACTCTATTCGCATTGGCATATGGCTTGGAAGTTGTTATACCCGTAGAACTTGAAGTTCCGTCACATCGGGTGACTTATTATGACTTTGATTCGAATCAGGATCTTTTGCTGGAATCACTTGACTTCATTGATGAAAAAAATGTGAAGAAGCTAATTTAAGAGCGGCCGCTTATAGACACCGAGTCGCTCGATATTATAACGAAAAGGTCCGACCGAGAGTCTTTAATGTGGGTGACCTTGTTTTGAAACGAGTTTTTCCAGTCCCATCGCATATGAATCCCGCATGGGAAGGTCCATACATCATTGAACGAAAGCTTGGAGAAGGAACATTCAAGCTAGCGACCGTTGACGGTGCGACACACCCCCGAGCATTTGCGGCATTATTATACTTAGTTCATTTCTTTCCTATTTTAGTTGCAATTATTTCCAGCATGTTTTTATTCTTAGTTTGCGCATGTAATAAGACAATTTAGCTTGTTTGCATTAATAAAGTCTTGAAGCCATTTTTTCCATGGATTGTTGAAGTTTCTGTGTATGATTACTATGTGGCAAACAACTAAGAGGTACATTATTCTGTCTGACGTACGAACGCGCACGAGCACTCAAAATCTCCAAGTCCCCTGAGTGCGGACTGGAGTACTCCGAGTCCCCTGAGTGCAGACCATAGTATAAACGACTCAAAATCTCCCAGTCCCCTGAGTGCGGACTGGAGTACTCTGAGTCCCCTGAGTTCGGACCAGAGTATAAACGACTCAAAATCTCCAAGTCCCCTGAGTGGGATTGGAGTACTCTAAATCCCCTGAGTGCGGACCATAGTATAAACGACTCAAAATCTCCAAGTCCCCTGAGTGCGGACTGGAGTACTCTGAGTCCCCTGAGTACGTACCAGAGTATAAACGACTCAAAATCTCCAGGTCCCCTGAGTGCGGACTAGAGTACTTTGAGTCCCCTTAGTGCAGACCAGAGTATAAAAGACTAAAAAAATTTTAAGTCCCCTGAGTGCGGACTGGAGTACTTTAAGTTCCCTGAGTGCGGATTGGAATATAAACGGCTTAAAATTCTCTAAGTTTCCAGAGTGCGGATTGGAGTCCCCTGAATCCCCAGAGTGCGGATTGGAGTATAAACGGTTTGAATTCTTTAAGTCCCTAGAGTGCGAACTAGGACAAGAATGACTTGAAGTCATCAAGTCCCTGGCATACGGGCTGAAAAATATTCTAAGTGCTTAAAGCATGGAACATAGGATGAACAACTCCAAAGAATTCCGGAGTTATATGAAGATAAATTGAGAAGTTCATGTAACTCACAATAGCTTGGGTTTCGTCCACAATCACACAGAAATCTGAATAATAAAAGTCTTTTGAAAGACAAAAGAACTAAGCTTTATTTATTCAAAATTAAGTTTCTACTACAACTCCTCCAAAATTCGGAGTCAAAAGCCTATTTACATGGATTACGAAAATAAATAAAAATACATAATCTAAACTAACTCTCGTTGAACGAGAGTAACAATTACTTCTTCGACTTCTTCCCAGACGACTCCTCTCCCGTGCGTTTTCCTTGGTAATTTTCTTTGATGGGGAGGCAACAACTTAAGAAGTACGGGGAACTTCCACTGGCCTGGACCCGCCAGGGAGGATGACCTTCAACAGCTTATTCAGGGGATTATCTAGGTCCACGCCTCGAGGCTCGGCTTTAATCTCGGCCGTCCTTTTCTTTTCCTTTTCGAGCTGCTGCTTCATGCTCATTTTAGAAGTAAGTTCAGAGGCGCTTGTGATCTTGATTTCATAACTTCCCTCGAAGGGAGATGAAGTCTCGGACTTGTCCTCATCAAGCGCCCCAATCACTTGAGAATCTGGACTGGGAGCTTCCCCTATAGGAGTAGCCTCACTTGTTTTTCCCTTCACCTCCTTGGAGTCATCGCTCCTCGGAGTGGGCTCTGGATCAGAACGGCCTGCACAAAATCATGGAAAACAAACATTATAATACAATAGCCTCTCGTTAAAAACGTCGACTCTTGGAATGTTAAAGTGAAGGGTTATCTACCGGCTTCTGGCTGATTCTCAGCGGTCCGAAGGGTCTCACCCTCTAGAATGGGAGATAGAATGTGAACGCCGAGGCCGTGGTCCTCCGGGTCATAACTAATATGTTGCTCAAATGGATCAAGTATCGGCCGATCGGCCGACTGAGTAGGAGCATGAGCAGGAGACTCGGTCCCGGATGGACCGCATAACATCTTTCCCTTTCGATGAGGGGGAACCTTTGCAGTAAAGAGCCTTCACTGCAGACAGGTCTGAAGGCTAGTTCTCCTTAAGAAATTATTTTATTAAGGCATCTTCATCGACCT
This sequence comes from Allium cepa, assembly GCA_030765085.1. Taxonomy (NCBI): domain Eukaryota; kingdom Viridiplantae; phylum Streptophyta; class Magnoliopsida; order Asparagales; family Amaryllidaceae; genus Allium; species Allium cepa. The sequence continues at coordinate 614,732,357 of CM060934.1, forward strand.
CCTCGGTGCCAAGTTCGACCTTCTTGATTTTTATTAAAGTCTCCCACGCCTCAGCTAGGGATTCGAGGTAGCCCTCCCCTAGAAAAGTTAAGTCTCGATGCATGAGGACGCAGGCGTTGAATTTGGCAATCAATGGGTCGAACATGCATTTGACCTCCTCCCTATCAGCCTCTTTAGCCGCCTCCAGGTGAGAATCAATCTCCGCAGATGCTATTTTCTTGCCCTCTTCACGGGCTTCACCCTTTAGCATCCCTACTTTAGAAAGTTCATCATCAAGCTTTGCCTTCAGAAGTTGTGTAGCAACGATCTCATTGCAATTTCGTTCCGACTCTTCTTGGGCAATAGTCTTCCCTTCTCTTTCTTTTCGGAGTTGCTCCTCCAGTTCTTTGACTCGGAGGGCAAATACATCCCTTTCTTTCTGCACCGAGTTCTGCTCTAAAGCTATGGCCCCACAGTGTTGGACCGCCTCGTCAATTTCTTTTTTATGAGTTGACTTTAGACGATTGATGGCCTCGGCAGTATCTTTAGCGCTCTGCCGGGCGGCTACAAGCTGAGACTTATAAGAAGCAAGCTCTTCGTCCTGAGCTTTATTATGTCTTTATCATGGATAACCTCAAGCTTCAGGCGATCGATCTCATGCTGATGCTCTATGCACACTTCTGAAAATTTTTCGGCTAAGTGCACGAATGCATCGTGCTGGACTTAGGCGTCATTGGTATAGGCAATGGCACTTTGCTTGACATGTCCTGGAATCTGGTGAATCGCCGAAAGAAATTTTAAGCCATCAAATCATATCTTTGGAAATGAGGCTTTAACAAATCGCTCAGCGACCGATGGATCAGATACAGGAGCAAGAGGAGTCTGCTTGGAGGCTGCAGGTGTTCTGTGGGGATCTCAAGATTGCCTGGTACTGGATGAACCATAGTGTTGATCCCGATGGGCCTCAGGCTGGGACCCCTTATGTGTAGGTTTCTCTTTTCTATGCTCCGGTTGAGAAGGAGGATCCCGAGGGTAGGAGGACTGACTATAAGTCTTTCTTCGATAGGACGATTCTCGATGGTGGTAGTCCCGATCGCCTTAGTCGTCTCTATCTCAACACTTGCTGGAACCCGAATCCTGGCCGGATTGGTGAAAGATCGATGAACCGTGGAGGCAGTCAAGTCCATGTGTGTGCCCCATGTCACCTACATAGAGTTTAAGTAACGACAAATTAGCAAAGAGTAGAGTGATGACAGAAAGTTAAGTGCAAGGTGAGGTACATGTGTTTGTGTGTGTCCTAGTCTTTCCCCCCAATGTACCAGTTTCTTTACTAATAGGAATTTTATCTCCCTGGTTTTGGCCTTGAGTGCTTGTATCGCCTCTCACGGGCGAATGAAGCTTAAGGGCCTCTAGATCATCGAAATCATAGTTGAGCAGATCTTCAGGTATGGTGAGGTTCGACAGGCCTTTTAGAGAACTTTCTAAGTGTTGCGAGGAAGCTTCTTTCACCGCTGGAATAAGGGTAACTTTAGAAGTTCCGCCCACTATTTTCTTCCTCGGCTTGTATGTCAATTTTTTCTTCCTCTTCGAAGGGAAGGCAATGTTTCAATATCATGAACTTCAACTATCGGGTCCCGAGATGGACTAACATTTTCGCCCTGTACTTCAGGCGTTTCGGTTTCTTTAATCTCCCCTTCCTTTAGTGTGTCAGGGGTGTTACGTGTTGAAGACTCGGCCTACTTTTTTCCTCTGCCCAAAGCATGCCAGGTTATGGTAACACCTTGGGGGAGACATATTCGGTGACCTTCTGCCAGTAACCCAAATTTCGTGAGCGAATCATTCGAAACGAGAGACCTAATGTCCCGGTCTTCTGCGGGGAGAGCTCAGATGGCTTCGACAACTTCAGAATATCCCCTCGGGATGAGGGTTGATACTTGTGAAAGTAGACGAAGGGTCAGAAAAGATGAAAATTTTGCCAAATTCAAGTGTAGATTCAGAAAAGGAACTCACTTCCTTCTACCCATCTCCTGGCAAAACCGGGAGGACAACGCACGTAGAACCACTCTTGCTTGTACTGGGAAAATTTTCTCCATGCCCAGTCGAGATTTGGCATTTGCTATGTGGCTCGAGGAATATGAAGGATGGGCTATCTGACCGTCTCTTGAAGTGATAAACATAGCGGATATCGCCCGAAGTCGGAAGCCTGAAAAGGAAACTCATGAAGAGAATACAAATGCTGTATATGAATGCGTGGCTATTCGGATGCAGTTGCGAGGGCGAAATCTCGATACACTGCAACACGTCTCGAAGAAAGGAGTTAAACAGTGACACACTGCCAACCCAGCATATGAATCTATTATAGGCTGTGTATCCGACTGGGGGCAAGTGAGGATGATCATGCCTCGATGGAACTAGCACATCGTTGAAGGGGATTCCATGGATAGAGCATATTCGATGGAGCATACTTTCGTTAATCTTTGAAGCCTGGGAATCGGTTGGATCGTCTAAGAAAATCGCTGCCTCCAAAGCGTCGGGAGTCAGGCCGATAGATGTAGTCGCAGGGCTTAGTAAATCTTGAGCAGGAGTAGTTGGCGGATTTGAAGTTCCTACAACTTCTTTTCGAGAGAATGGCCCGGGTCTATCCGAGATCGTAGCAGAGCTAGATTTCCTAGACATCTCTAACGAAGATTGAATCTAACAAAGCACCTATTTGAACTATACTTGAAAAACAATCGACACTAGACTTAACAACATAAATATTCCCCCTGCGTGGTGTGTGAACTAGTGTGATCATTCAAATATAAGTGCCAAGCAGTGAAAAGTCACTAGATTGATGAAATAAGTTTAAGCTTTGAATTGTCATCTTCGAAGACCGTCATCGTTGACCATCTACGAAAGCTTGTCGTAAGAAGGTTTATATTTTGATCTCGACATCATCACCACATTTGAAAGGTTATTAACTGTTAAGCAAGTTAAGTCCAAGTTTTCAGTTGTTTAAACACGGGATTTATTAGTCCGGATTGTCCAATGTGCTTTGTTGTTTGAGTCTGTCCTTGTTCATTATCCTACGTTCAGGCATAAAATATATGTTGAGTCAATTATGCATTAGGTTCGACTGGTGTTGCTACTATACACAACCCTCCTACCTAACAACTTTATCGTTCGGCATTCAACTAGTCATGCCGAACCGCAATCAAGCCGAGCCACCTCGCTCGGCATTCTACCCTCAACACCCACACTCATCTACCACTCATTATCATTGTTTGGCATGCGGCAAGACATGCCGAACTGCAAACATGCTGAGCCATGTCGTTCGACATGCCACTCTTTCAACTGTCCTCTCCACCGTTCGGCAAAAATGAGTCATGCTGAATCACATTTATGTCGAGCCGCATTGCTCGGCACTCTGCCTACCTCTCATTTTTCACCTCCACTCCCACTAGCATCGTTCGGCATAAAAGAATTATGCCGAGCAGTGATCGTGCCGAGCCACATCGCTCGACAGGCCAAAACTAACTACAACTTCACTCTAGTGCTTCTTCTCTAATGTCGCTCGGCATGAGGAAATCATGCCGAGCCACATTAACACATCGCCCTCTTCCATCCTCCACTCCACCTGTTACTAGGACTAACGTCTTCTTTCATCTTCCTCTCCATTCTACGCGACTCCACCTGTTACTAGGACTAACGTCTTCTTTCATCTTCCTCTCCATTCTACGTGACTCCACCTTCCTAATCTACAAGACTCTCATCGTTCGTGGGTTAGAGGAAGGGCGTGGATTCAAGTCTTGTCTTAAATCCCTAACAGGGAGAGTCAAGCATGTAAAGGGTTAGTACCTAGGATAGGAAGCAGAGTCTAATGAAATGATTGAATTGGAAGTGGTGATCTACTCAGGCTTACTGTTGAAGGCGATCGAGAAATAGCCAAGAGGACTCGAGGGCTAGAGGAGTTGCTGAAATGTTAGCAAAGATTTGGAAAGAAGCAAGCTCGTAAGTACTGAAGAGCGGAGGTAAAAATAAAAGAGAGAAGAAGAAGAAGAAGCCTCATCTTATATAGAGAGAAGAGAAGTCGAAGGGACAACGACCGGTAGAACAGGTCAAAGCACCTCCCTCGTTCGGCATTAATTTCGTTCGGCATTTGTATGTTGCTCGGCATCGGCCAAGCCGTTCGGTATTAGCATGTCGCTTGGCATACAATGCCTCGTTCGGTATTCAGGAGAAGCTACTATTGAGAAAACAAAGCAAGAGCTTAAATGAGTGTGTGGAGTGCCCATAATTCAAAGCATGTCATGTTCGTCCACATGATACACTTTGGGGGGCAAGTGTTACCCAGCGGCTTGACCAGGTAAACAGAGACTTGATGTGGAAGGCTCGTTCGGCATAAAGGGTCGTTCGGCACAACTGGGTCATTCGGCATAACTGGGTCGTTCGGCATAACTGGGTCGTTCGGCATAACTGGGTCGTTCAGCATAAGAAGGTCATTCGGCTCAACTAGGTCGTTCGGCACATGGCATCGTTCGGATTCCGGCATCGTTCAGCACATGGCCTCACTCGGCATTCCAGCCTCGTTCGACATTCCACCCTCGTTCGGCATTCCAGCCTCGTTCGGCATTTGTGGCTCGGCACACAGAAGTCACTCACCATGGGCCGAGGTATCATACTAGTAGGCCCGTTAGAGAAGTCCAACCCCACTTTGTCTATAAACAGAAGCGCCGTGGCACAGTGAAATGGAACTTTTTCGGAGAACACCGGGGAGATTCTACTGCATTCAAGACTCATTCAAGACTTATACTTTTTACTTAGCAGTTGTATTCAAATAGTTGGTATACATATTATATCTGTGATCAATTATTGAGTAAAGTAATAAAGATTAACTTCAAAGTGGACGTAGGCAATTACGCCGAGCCACTATAAATGTGGTGTTCTTGTTTTCTGCACTTAATTTAGCATATTGTTCTCTGTTTAAATTTACTTTCTTCATTAATCTCTCTACACAATCTTTCCTAAGGGTGTTAGTGACCAATTCTGGTGCTAACATCATTATTGATAAAATAACCTGTGCCTTAGTGCAGAGTGAGTGCTAGTGTTGTATGGTGAAGTGCCATGCAATATGATAATAAGTTATAAAGAAATAAAATTGAAAAGATAACAAGACTTCGAAGTTTGACCGTCATTGCTGACCATCTTAATCGGTTCACTACATTGTTAGGGAATAATTCAGTCAGGGTTCCTGGATCGATTGTCAGTTTGAGATCATTTTTTATGTTCAAGTCAATATGAACTTCAAGATAACTGTTTAAGGCATTGGTTCACATCATCGTTCAAAATGTCATGAATTTCCGAATATGAAGTTTGAGTCATATGCAAATCCAAGTGTCAATTCAAGTGTATAAAGCAGAAGCTCATCTCAAAGTCCAGGTTCATGTACTCAAGTTCCATTTTAAAAAGTAGTTGCTGGCAATCAATCCATCCACCAAGACATAGCCTATCGTTAAAGAATGATCGTTTTTTAACGATTGTACTATAGCGATCGTCAATAGCCAAGTCAAATCCCATCCAACCGATCGTTCTTCTCCGATCTCTAACTGATATTTCATCTCAACCATTCTACACGATCGTTCTTTCCACTTCGCCCCCTTTTATCGATCGTTCTCTCCATCACTTCATCCGATGGTTCATGTGCTACATTCAACCGATTGTTCGAATCAACATCAGCACAGATCGATCATTGGCATTGCATCACTTCATCTAAATGTTCCGCAAATTAATCTGTCTCCTTTAAAATTCACTTATTCCAAAAACTTAACCAATCACTCAAGAACTATCATCCCACATCAAGAAAGCTACTCCATCTTCCATAAAAATGATCGGCTGAAGCTTCCATTTCCTCCAACTGCTACTCGCTCTATGGATCGAATTGGACACCACAAAATCAATAAAACCCAAAATCCAACCTACCTAAATCAAAACTTGAAGAAGAAAATCCATTTGAATTTGGATATATGCGAGATCAGAAAGGACAAATGCAACAGTAATTAATGTGGAGGATGATTGATTTCTTGCTTCAAGAGTTTGGGTCATAGCTTGCAACGATGAAGGAAAAGAGGGAAGCAATTTGTTTTCTTTTCTTGTTAAAGTCAGAACGATATGAAATGAAGAGAAGGAAGTGGAAAAGCCTAAGTGAAGATGCTTTTATATAGGGAGGCAAGCCAATCCTTTATGGCCCAAGAATGGAACCGATCGTTCCTTAAGTACAAATGTTACGACCATTTTTGCACAGATCGTTCTAAAATGATCGTTTAAACGATCCGAAGTTTTGCGGTGTCTGATAACGATCGGGTAATATCTTAAAAAAACTTTATAACTTGACAATGACCTGTGGACGTGAAATCATGACTGGAGGTCGGGTATAAACACGTATACATACTTGTGTACGTTTCAAAATTCAATTTTTCTGAAATTGACAGAAATTGAATTCTCACCCAAAGTCAACTAGAGAAGAGTTTAAATTATATTTCTAGAGCATGGTAATCACCAAAAATAGGATAACCTTCGAAAAGCCATGATTCGGCGTTTATACTGACCAACGATCATGATAAAAAGAAAGGAAACGACTATCAGTGAATAAGTAACTCAATGAAAGGATGGCAACTATTCAATAAACGGGATGGAACTTTTTTCGACAATTGAAGCTTGAAATGATTCAAAGCACATCATGTCCAGACAAGACATACTTTAGAGGGGCAAATGTTATCCTGCCTTTGGGAAAGGCCAGGAAATCAAAGACTTGGCTAAAAACTGATAGTTACCAGTCTTGGGGATCAGTTATATACAACACTACGGACGATGGTCGAGCCGATTTGGATCGGGTCCCAATCAAGGTGCAACCAGTATGAAGTGACAATGAAGGCCCTATAAGGCTACATTTCAAATTTCAAGTAAACTGGAGTTCATATGCTTGAGTTATGGAAAAAGGAAGAATATATGGATCGATCAGGAATGATCTATAAAACAACATAAACCAACGATGATCGATCGTTGTCTCAAAATATACAAGTCCAACACACTTGAAACTTTCAAAGCATCAATACATTGGAGAGTGGAGTCCAAAAAAACTATCGCAAGTCAAAGCTCACAAAAATAAGGGAAAAAATACCGACCGTTCTGAACGATCGTATGGAATTAGCAGAACGATCCATATTCGACAAAGATTGGTTGATATCTCATAAACCACAACTTAAAATGACGCCAAATTTTGAGAGCAAGGTCTAGAGACATGGACAAGCCGCCACGAATGATCACACGTCAATCAAAACCAAAAATACTGATCGGCCCTAATCGTTCAAATGAGAATTAGCGTATGCGATCATTCTGATGGACCCCTATGGATCTGGAAAGCCTTCCGCCAAATTTCCAGCATGATATTTCATCGTCTCAACCTATAAATACAGACTTCTCACTTCATTTATGGGATCTGGATATTGCTTGTTACTCTAGACTCCATTAAAATCAAGTGCTATCATTATTCTTCTATTGTAATTAGATTTACAAGTGATCAATAAAGAGAATTCTTCAAATTGGACGTAGGCACACAATGCCGAACCACTATAAATCCTTGTATTTCTTGTATTACTTTACTATGATTGCATGATTACTTACCTTCTCTTTTTAATTTAGATTGCACTTCATTTATTTCTCTACAATTCTATTCATGGAAGTTTGTGAGCATTTTTGGTGCTAATAATATAGTTGCCTTTAAATTATTTATTTTAAATCTAATCCAAAAGAATATTATTTTATTTCGAGAATAATAGTAGGGGGGTGTGTGTATGTATTGTTGAATATGCGATTATATAATTTTTGTTTGTTGATAATAAACATGTATATATTCAATTAAATGTATTTGTTAATGTACTATTTTATTTTTCATAGATTAAATAAATATTTGCTGAATAAAATAAATAACACAGAATTTGAATTCAAACAGAAATTTTATTCAAACAAATATTTATTACAATTTTTGAATAGTACAAATTTCAAACTCTCACCATATACAATTTCAATTACAATACAAATTTGGTTAAATTACAATTCATATTTACATTGTACCTCACTACATATCACTCATTCACTCAACTCATACTGATCTTCAACTTCATTCCAATGTGAATCCAGCATTTGAGTAATCAGCGAAATATACATTGAAGTAGTAAAATTGAAAATAAAATATTTTTGCAGTATAAAATAAAATATGGATTTTGAAAATAATATTTTCCTCAGTTATTTGGGTTGTTTGTCATCGTTTAATTTTGAATTCATCATACAAGAACAGCTTGTGACATACACAGTGTATCACTGTATATGCCATAAGGCCGTGAACGCCGATATATACACTTGATAAAATTACAGGGACAGGTGAGCACTGGTTAAACCCAAAACGTCGGGTTCAACTCAAGTGCAATAAATATAATGTCACAATAACAGCACAAGGTCAAACCCGAGCTATAAGCTGGATTCAACTCAGATGCAAGCACACTCGAAGCACAGTGCACATCAACCTAATGAAAACCAGAAATGTGCTCAAAGCAAATCCAGACCACATGAAGGAACAAACACATGAATGTACAACTACAAGTGTTCCAAACAACTCAATGCAGCATATATATATTAATAACGAGCATACTGCACGGTCAAACTACAACAGATGTGTAGTCATATGAAGACTCCAAACAGACCACTTCTAGTAAGAGTAAACAAAAAGGCAGTGCAATAGGATACAACCTGAGTACACGTGAAAACAAATGAACAAAGAGCACATATATACACATGAAAGTAACAAAGACTACAAGTACAAAGCATGCACATCGAACTCACCATAATGCATCACTGTAAACTCAACATCAAATCTTCAAACCAAGTCACTGCTACCATGACTTGAAGCAATGCAGTATATGCAGCAGTGTAAACATCAAATTGAAGCAACTTGAGCTCAAGACAGTACAACAGAAAATCAAGCAGGGTACAGGCAAAATGAAAACAGACTCAAGTGCATATACAGGAATGCAACAGTGAATCACAAACCAAGTGCACCAAAGATACAACATGTATGCAATTGTGAAACTGGACAGTGTAAGTATCAAATTCGAGAACAAAGGCAGTAGTACAACTCTAGCACAACACAAATGTACTCAATTCGACTACAAATGCACAACAACAACAAGTATAATGTACATGAAGGCAGCAAATACAACTAAAATACAAACTATATCAAACATGATACAGTGACAATATGGATGCAAGCAAATACATCTGATTCAAGTAAATGACAACATTAAAGTCAAGACCGATATCAACAGTTAATGGCCAAAGTCGAGCACATAAACGAAATCAACATCATCGACGGAGACTTCAACAAATGATCAGCGGCAAGCATGCAAATACACGGTGAAAAGGTGAATGCGTATATGGATGCAGACATGCCAAATTTTTTATGAAACTGAAAATGAACAAAGTACCAGAAACCAAAACAGTTTCAAGTTGAACAAGTTAATGCCGAAGTTCAGTGATGTCAAAGCCGAAGTAGAAGCAGTATCAAGGCCAAAGTCATCAGAAAAATGAAAGTTAAATTCTCATCTCAATATAGTATTTCTCAAAATCATGTTTGCAGTCGAAGACAACTGCAGGTCAAATCAAAACCGAAGTCAACATCGAACCAAGACAAAGCCGTGATCAAAGAATACGATGAACAAGTCAGAGATGTGGTGGTCAAGAATCGCAAGGAAAATTCGAAGCCGTGATAAGCAAGCCATCATCAAATTATACGAAATTAACAAAATCAGAGAAATCATCAACATCAAAACAAAATCGAATGGCCGAGATAAAAAAATTGACAAATTCAAATAAATGTATACGAACGAAAATCAAGGTTTTCTAGCCCTATATAAATAATAAACATCATCGGCAAATCTATCATTGAGTTCAAGCATTCAACTAGAAGAGAAAAATGCATAAATTACATACCAGAGTCAAAGTCGAACTCGATCAAATCGAGGAGCCGTATTCGAATTAAAGAAAGAGTCGATTGCCGAAGCAAGACAGAGAGATAGCAATTATAATAATCGACAAACTACCCGTCGGCTTCATCGATTTTCTCACAAGCCCTAATTTCAAAAGCTAAAGGAACGAACAAAATAAGGAACGACCGACATTGATAAAAGAGAAAAAGGAGGTCGCGTATTTCAGTGATAAATAATATTGGGCCTGCCCTTCTATCTTTAATATGGGTTTATATTAAAAAGGGATAATTAGGGTTTTGTTTTTTAATTGTTTTTTAAATTGTTGTTTTTTGTATTTTCTTTTGAAAATTGTGTAATTACTAGTCGTGTGACCAGGAGACAAACTACGTGGCGTAGTTTGAGAATTCGCAACTCAGTGGCTGAGTTGTGGTAGGATTTTGAGCGTAGAGTTAGGTTAGTGAGTAGCAGGTGTCGTGAGTTTACGTGTGTAAGCCTGTGACTACTTAATTTCTAGTAGAAACCTTGGGGGTAGCACGTAGGCAGGGTTTTGCCGAAGCTGGGTAAATTCTATGTCGTTCTATTTTTGTATTTATTATTCTGCTATTATCTATGTTGCTATAATTTTGATTTATCTGTGTTAAAATAATTTTTATAATTACATTATCACCCTATTCATCCCCTTTCCCCCGCCCTTTAGGGAGAAATCGATCCTACATGTATGTGTATATTGGTGGAACAAAATAGTAATTATAAGTATGTGTGTGACATTATTATTATCCCTTAACATTATACCCTTTATAATAACCATAGAGCCCCATGGTTATTTAACACATTTTATATCTATACATTTATGTACCTTTGGTTAGTCCAACATATCTATTTATTGTAGTTGTATTATTTGCATTGTGAATGTAAACATGTCACAAAATAAAATCTAAAATAAAATAAAAGTAAAGTAAAGTAAAAATAACAACATACGTTATAATTAATAAACTTAAATCATATTACATAGAATAAATATAAATAAATTTTTAATATTAATTAATTAAATTAAAATTAAAACAATAAAATCTGTTAATCATTAAATATGATTTAGTGCAAAATATTATCATAAGCACAATATAAGATGTAATGCAAACTAAATAATGATTTTTTTTGAATTTCTCTGTTTACTCTACTACTAGTGCACTTAAGCCAACAACGAACACATTCGTAACTTCAATCGATTAAATCAGCTTCCAAAGGATTTTCTACTTATATGTATTTAATGATTTATAACACTATTTATATCCCTTATGATAAAAAACATTATTGATATCCTTATGTAACAATATACAAAATAGAAATAAATTTAAAGCTTACTTCATTTCGAACAAGATTCGCTATAACAATTAAGTTATATAATCAAATTATATAATTGCTCCTAGATCACACCTTAAATCTATCAAAAATTACTATTTTGTAATATATAGACTCATGGTTAGAGAGTAGTCTGGATCTTTATTGGTAGTCAGTGGAAGGCTGCCACTATGAGCGACAACATAATCATTCTTTATACGATTTGATATGTCATTTCACACACTGTAGATATAGATTTACTCATTATATACACAAACACTCGTTAGCAAACTTGTCATTTAAATATTTTACATTTATCCTACATGGATCCCTAACCCATCATTTGATATTAAACATGAAACAAGAGCATAAGCATATAACATATTAAGTTTTTCCTACACACCAATTGCAATAAGAAGTCACTAGCTTAATCCCCCAGTCACCTTTTTAAGCTTTTGACTAAGAAATTAAAATTCAACTCTTTTTAAGTTTCCAACTTGAGTAGTAGAATTCACTAAAAATCTTATAACTCAAATTTTGAGTATTTTTTTGGAATTTTCTGTTAAGATTTTAGAATTTACATAAAGGAAGAAGATTTAAAGACATAATTTTCTCTTTGAGAAGTGAAAGAGGAATGAAGAAGAATAAGGGAGAGGGCATGCATTTAAGAGTTATAAAGATACTTTTCTGGTTTATCAAAGATTTCATTCTTAGATCCTTCCTTTTTAGTTTACCTCATTATCTGACTTTAACAAGTTTTATATATTTTCATTAGCATTATGAATGCAATGGAATTAGTCCTAAATCCTAATTATTTGGTCTTCAAAATCCACTTTTAAGTCCTTACTTTTATACGAGATTACTGTTAATACCTAAAGTATTGATTTTAATGACAACAATCAATATAAATATGTTACTAATATTATCTCGAGTTATATAGCATATTGTGCAGAATATTAGGAATATTTAACAGGTTTATACAAGTGATGATTGAAAAAGAAGCTTGAAAAACTAATCGATATAAATCAAGAGTTGATTGAGATATATTTAAAGACTCGCGAGTTTTGAAAAATTCAAGAATAAAAGTAGGAAGAGCATAAGACATTTGTTTCACTATACTATCGGGTCTTAGATTAAATGTTAAAGACCTAAGTAGTATCATATCTTTGATTATTTTCAATTTGAAAATTATTTCCCATTCAAAATATTTTTTATAAAATAATAATATTTAATTTATTTACATAATTAGTTTTAATAGAGTTTTTTTTTATGAAATATAGTTTAAAATGTTTTCAAAGTGATTCTGAACATATACAAATAAATTTATATATGTCAACGTATGAGTATTTGTATGTCGACATATATACTGTTGAAATGTTTTTATATTTTGAAAGAAGAAACTTTTAACGCAATCCATTCGCTAATGGACATAACTCTTCAACTTCTATTTAAAGGCCACTAAATTTGAATTTTTAAACAACAATTTCTAACTACTTTCTTCATCTCTCTTCTTTCTCATTCACTTTAAGATTTCAATGTAGTGCTGCTGATTTCTACATCAATTCTCTTTCCCTACATTCATACAAAGGACCAAAGAAGATTCTGCACCATTAACTCTTTGATATTCACTCAATACTACTAAAAAGCAAAGATATTCAACTACTGAAGGTCCATAGGAAATTGGATCAACAAACTACTTGGAATTGTGATCGAAAGATTTGATTTCTTCTAGTCCACTACTACTTGTAAAAGGATGATCTTAACCACCTGAGTAAAATAAAAGATGAGATTGCAAAAGGAGTTATCCTGCCTCCTAAGTTAAAGACATGATAGGTGTTCTTGTTACTTGAATCAAATTTCAAGGGTGTGTTGATTACCCGAGTCAAATTCTAGTAGGTGTCGTTGCCACCTCCGTCAATGTCAAGAAGCGTAAATGGTGTTCTTGCCATCTAAGATAAAGTCAAGCTGTGATTAGTGAAATTATGTACGGTTATTGAACTAGATGTAGGATTGGAAATCTAAAGCAGTATAAAAATTTTGGTGTCTTCTTTACTTTTACTACATTTACTTGCTATTATCAAATTGTTCGGCGATTACATTATTACCTATATTTGAATTTTCTATGATAAAGTTTGAAATTTGCAAGTATACTGATAAAAAAATTATATACACTATTCACCCACCCTCTAGCGTAAAATAGCCTTAAGATTCATTCTGCTATAGTATAGATATGTTATCACAACTGTCATCACCCTATCCATATTTGGTATCAAAGCAGGTTGAAGCGTGATAAGAGGTTCTCACAATGTAATCTGTGACGAACCATTAGATCTTACCCATACAAGTCATGTGGAGTGGTTGGTCCAGGTCAAGAGGCTAGACATACAACCTAAGTTCGAAGGACCATTGCAGGCCACCAGGGTGAGTTAAAATTCCTTATGAAAGGACCACATTTGTTATCAAAATACATGATTTTCAAAAACTCATAATCTTAATTTTTTGAAAATTTTAATGGCTACTAATGCACTTTGGTGAAAGGCCAATCAACTGCTAGACCCCTACTTTTTAGTGGCAGTAATTATGCATATTGGCTATGTAGAGTGAAAATTTATTTATAATCCAATGGATTTGAAATTTGGAATATTACCCAAAGTGAGTATAGAGAACCCGAGACTGCATATGCTTAGTGGACAAATAAGTAAAAGGCACAAGCACTTAGTAACTCAAAAACTATAAATATACTATTCTGATCACTAAATAAAAAATGAACTCAATAGAGTTTTATGTTAATCTGCATATGAAATATTAAGAACATTGCAAGTTACACGTGGAGGCACTATTAATGTTAAACAAACCAAGATTTCTATATTAACTTACCAATTTTAGTTATTTAAAACGAAACCAAATGAGTTTATTTCTAACTTGTATTGTATATTTCAAGACATATTACGTGCTTTATATTTCAAGACATATTACGTGCTTTAATTTCATTAGAAAAAGAATGCACAAAAGAGGATCAAATCTGAAAATTGTTAATTTGCTTACAAGCGAATAGGAGTAAACTCTTAGCATAAAATAAGCCAATAATACCAATACAATTAATGTAGAAGAATTAACAGGTTATTTTATGTCATATGAAATTCAATTGCAAAGCAGAAAGGAAAGCCAGTTAGGTGAGAAAAAAACATTGGCATTCAACACTACTCATGGAGATGAAGGATTAGTTGATGACGAGAAAATAGAAGTTATGACTAGGAATTTCAAAAAATTCCTGAAGTATAGGAAAAAAATTCAAAAGGACTGATGGAAGCTCGAACAAATTAGAGGATGAAGATACCATCAAATGTTTTGGATGCAACAAAACTGGACAATTTCAAAGGACCATCAGAATCAAAAGAAATCAAAGTTCCCTTCGAATATAGACTCCTTCAATAAAAACATAAAATAGGCTTACAATGCAATATGGGATGATTCATGCTCCACATCAAATAGTAGTGACTCAAAGACAGAAAATGCAGATCCATGCTTCATAATAGAAGATGAACAGACACTAATTGATCATAAAGAAAAAGCTATGAACACTCAAGAAAACCAAAAATAACTAAAAAAATTGGTAATTTTTTGTTTAATTTATTTATTCATTAGTTCAAATGAATAAAATTCGTACATAGATCATATATGTTTCAGATTTTACTAGTTTTATTAGAAACATTGTTTGAAACAATAAACTAGTGTTTCAAAGTAATATTCTTTATAATCAATAAAAAAATTCATATAATCCGAAAATACTTATTTCAAAATATTATCTAATATGTAAAATAATATGTATAAATAAGAAATACAAATTTACAAATAATAGAATTATAATGTATATAATTATATATTTTAATTTTTTTTGACAAATACTCTACTTTAGTAAAAATAATTTTTGCTATAATAATTTATTTGGAAATATTAAATCTATCTTTTCTTACTAATTAAAAAAATTCATAAAACAATTAGTTCAAATTTATAAAACTTGGAAAATCAATGGACATTAACAAAAACATTAATAAATTTATTAAACTAAGAAGAAAACTAGGAATATGCTTATTTCTATAATATATTGTACATTTATATATAGAATTTAAATAAAACAAAAAATAGAATATATTATGAAAACTGGATATGCCAACATAGAGTAATTTCAAATGTCGACATATGGAACATTGAAATAGATTCCCCTTCTTAATTTAAATTTTAAAAATAAAAACTACATATACAACTAAAATATTTCATCTCCAAATCCATTTTCTCTAATTTTTTCTCTGTAAAAATTAAAAATGCACACCCTTAATGGATCCATACAATTCCAAACATCCAATTGAAAGAAAATCACCTTTTTGTGACTTCACATTCTTGTAATAGGAAAATTGAGAAAATGAAGCATGTTATCAACATGCTTACTGAAATTCAAATACATCAAATCCCGATAATGAATGAACAAGAGAGGCATAGAAGAATCCTAAGGATTATTTAGAATCATATTCTGAAGAATCAAATTGACCCTATTGTTAGCGCCAAAATTGGTCACTAACAACCCAGAAGTAGTGAGAGCACCCGTGTATGTACACAGATCCTCAATATCCATACACAGATCATGGATCTAGATTAAGTAGAGAACAAAAATGAAGAAACTAACAAAATTAAAATAGAAAAAAGCAGAAAAGAATACAAGGTTTATAGTGGTTCGACAATCTCCGGCCTACATCCACTTTGAAGAGTTGCTATTTTATTGATTATAACTTGCTGGTTACAAGAGGTTTACAACAATACAACTGAGTTACAATAATAATTCTGGCAAGACCACTTTTTTGAAGATCCTGGGCTGCTATTTATAGGTGTAGGCCGGAAATTTCCGTCTCGAACTTTGGAAGGTCCTTCCCTCACGTGAATGGGCCTACGTGGTCGATCCCTGGCTGTTTCATCTCGATCCATGACCGATACGAATGACATTCGTATCGACCCAAATCTTACCCAATCGGGTCGAGATCAATCATGAACATTCCTGAGATTGTATACAAGCTTTTATGAAAATTTGGTAGCATTTGGACTTATACATTGTGAGATTTGATCGATGCAAGTTATACATTTCCATAGCCTAGCGTCTTCGTATCGATCCATCTCGAGTCGACATGGTATCCCTCACTTTCGTATCGATTGGAGTGATGTGGCATGATTTTTTAGGTGAGATCCACATTTTATGCTGAGTTGACTGCTTCCTCATTCATATCCATCGGTTGCAATGTTCTTCATATCCATAGATATACGATGTTCGTATCCATCTATCAACCCCCCATTCGTATTGATCCACACATGCCTACCATCCTCTTCGTATCGATGCCAAACATTTTACTCGTATCGATGCTTAACTATGTTTTGTGTCCATGCCATTCGTATCCATAATAATCCATTGCCTCATATTCATCATTTCATACCCATGCTTCCATTCGTATCGATATGGTGTATACCTTTTCGTATCAATGCTCTTCATCCCACTCCTTATCGATGCATGCTTATGTTTTTCATATTGATGGGGTGGGTTTGTTTAATTCCCATCGATATTCCCAGGTGCTACTTTGCATCGATCAATAAGGGTGTTGTTTGTATCCATCCATCACATATTATTCACATCAATCACTGGCTGATCAATATGAATAACATGTATCGGTGGATCGATAAGAAATAATAGTTTTTTATCGATACGGAGTAGCAAGATTCCGATGGATACGAAGTGGAATGAGAGTAAGTGGGTCATTACGAATAAGCTGGTGGATGATGGATGCAAAGTGGGATAAGCATGGATAGATATGAACGAGACTTCCCTCCGTAGATACGAACTGCCATTTACCTTGATGGATACGAATTGTGGCTATCTTCCTTGATTTGCATCGATCACACCTTGAGCATATGAACTCCGATTGACCTGAAATTTGAAAGGTAGACTTTCCTAGCCTTGTTCATCATTCTCAACCGATCCCGTCTTGATTAGGGCTTGGTTATATTTTAACGATATCGATCATAGCCTTGTTCCCAACCGATCTCTAATACTGGTTTCCATCCGTTTTAGCCTATTTATTGATAATCCAGCCTTGACCAAAAAGGTGAAATAACACTTGCCCCCTAAAACATGCCTTGTGGTAAGAAGGCTTGTTTTGAAATCTCCAAATCCGACATCCGAAGTTCATATTCCATCTATAGCCATACCATCCGATCCACAGTCCAATCTATTACAAAGCCATCCTATCCAAGTGCCATAGCCATATCCAAGTCTGCAACTGCTCCGAGTCGATGTCCAATTAGAAGTCCAGTAACCGAACCTTTAGCCAATTCCATGGCTATCTGAACTCGTTAACCGAGTCATACTCCGTCAGTATCCAATGACCAATAACCAAATCCATAACCTTTCTAGGTTGATATCCGAATCTGAGACTACTCCAGGCCCTTTACCAAAGCCATAACCTCTTTGGGTCCATTTATCCCAAACCGAAATCTAAATCCATAGCCTCTTCGGGTTGCGTTATCCTGTTCCCACCCTGACTCTTTGGTCAAGGGCATGTATGTTCTTCGGCCTCGGCTCTCCGGCCAAGGACTTTTATATTCTCCAGCCTCGACTCTCCGGCCAAGGACTGCTATATTCTTCGACCTCAGCTCTCTGGCCAAGGACTCTTATATTCTCCGACCTCGGCTCTTCGGCCAAAGACTTTTATATTCTCCGGCCTTAGCTTTCCGGCCAAGGACTTTCATATTCTCCAGACTTGGATCTTCGGCCAAGGACTTTCATATTCTCCTCCAGCCTGGGCTCTCTGGCCAAGGACTTTTATATTTTTCGGCCTTGGCTCTCTGGCCAAGGACTTTCTTATTCTCCGGCCAACGACTTTTATATTCTCCGGCCTCGGTTCTCCGACCAAGGACTTTTATATTCTCCAACCAAGGAATTTTATAATCTGTTCGAGTCCATTTGATCGCTCTTCGATGAAGGGACTCGTAACTTGCGATCACTGGCCCCTCTATCTGGTCGGGACAGTAATCGAGAAACTTGTATTATTCGTTACAGTAATGCAAATCCAATCATTCAAAATAAATGGTTTCACAGCAAGGGAAAACTAAATAGATTTCTATACATCCAAGGGAGAAACCAAAGTTTTCAGGAAAATGAAAAGAAAAACAAGATTTTATAGACTCGAGCAACACGGTTTATCGTCGTCTCAGAGCAGCCTATGGATCGTCCTTGATCACATACATGTGTAAGTGACTTAGTCATAGTACTTCTAGTTCTGTTACTTATTTAAAGTCATAAATCTATTTAGTTGATAAGAAGATGGCGATGCCTAGATCCAGTTCCATCCTCGTTCATGGTGGGCAGTGGCCGCTCCTATTCCACTGTCGCAGCTCGATTCCTTACATGTTGTTGTAGATGACCATTACTTATATGCTCCTCAACGATATTCTTCAAATATCTGTAGTTATTCGTGTTGTTCCCATTCATCTCATGGAATATGCAATGTTTTCCCAATCCCCGCTCGTATTCAGAAGATTTCCTTCTTACCGACCTTCGATACTGGAGGTGCCCTCGAGTATCCAAGTAAATCCTTTCCAAAGTCTCGGTCAAATCCGTGTAGGAAGTGAACTTTGAATTCCTCATGGCCTTTTTGAAGTGTCACCACTGTCATTCATTTTCCTTTTTCCTTTATCATCTTTGTTTGGATCCTCCCTGGGTGAACCTCCACCCCTTACTGCATAAGCTTCTGCTTCTCTCCCTTCTCTCTCAGCTTGCACATCTTCCTACCGTAGAAACCTTTCTACTTCATGGTAGAACTCCCCAAGATCCATCGGTGGGTCCTGTTCCAACGATATCTTGAAATCCGAATTATTCGCAATTCTTGAAACTGCCGCCATCAAGACCATTGATGGATCAGGTTGATACACCGAAGCAACTTCCATATTGAATCTGGTTAATAAATCCCTAAGTGACACTCTTTTCCATTATTTCATCGATGTTAGAGTCATCACATTCTTGGATCGGACTATGTGGACCTGAAACTGCCTCATATACCTTTCGAGCAGCTCTGTCCATATGCCAATAGAGCCACTCTCTAGTTGTCTAAACCATAATGCTGCTATATCCATCAAATACAAAAGGGAGCATCATGCCATGACCTCTATCGATGCCCCCAGTACCTCTATATTCCTAATGCACCTCGTAAAGCGAACAGTAGGATCCCTTCTCCCATCATACATCTCCAGTGTTAGTTGTTTAAAATTCCACGGGTTCCTAGCTTGCTTGATCATTGAGCAAAGGGACTCCTATTTACATCCTCCAAGTCCCTATTCACCAATTCGCCTCTTATGGCTCGCCTAACCATCTATGCCAATCTATAGATGTCACCAAGTTGTAGTCCTTGTCCGTTGCCTCTAATCTGTCCCCCGAGTTCACGAGGGATTCCTGGAATCTGCTCCCTTGGACGAGTATCCATTCCTATATCAATGCCGCATTACACAGCTCCACCTAGTACTCTGCCCGGGATTGGATCAACATGCTCCGGGTGAGTGCCTCCTAGTTCTAGTGCCGCTGTTGATGGTCCTACTCTTTTCTGAATTCTGGTTGCTCCATGCTTCCGACCTCTATCTTCAGCATCTCCTGCAATTGCATTCCCTTGATTCTGCATTCCAACTTGTCAAAGTAGATTCTGCATCATCTCCTCTTGTCCCTTTGGCATCATTTCCATCTCGTCTCTGGTGACGCAGATCGAGGTCTGATTCGCTCCCGAGGAAGCCTCTTGACTCCCTTCATGTTAACTCCTTTCAGTTCTTTGTCTTCTTGTTGATTGTCTTGCCATAGTCCTTAAGCTTTCAAATCTGAAATCCGAGCTTTAGAATTCCTGAGCGCTAGGTTTTTTCGGTGAAAGCACAAAAATGTTAGTGCCAAAATTGGTCACTAACACCGCTGAAGTAGTGTAAGCACCATTGTATGTACATTGATCTCAATATCCACACACAGATCTCAGATCCAGATTAAGTAGGGAACAAAAATGATGAAACTAATAAAATTAAAATTAAAGAAAGCAGAAAAGAACACAAGGTTTATACTGGTTCCTCGATTTCCACCCTACATCCACTTTGAAGAGTTGTTATTTTATTCATTATAACTTGCTGGTTACAAGAGGTAAACAACAGTACAATTGAGTTACAATAATGATTCTGGCAGAGTATCAGCATAGAAGAGCCAAAGACCCCTTTTCTGATGACCCTAGGCTACTATTTATAGGTGTAGGCTGCAAATGTCCGTCTTGAACTTCGAAAGGCTCCTTCTTTCATGTGAGTGGGCCCCACTTGATCGATCCCTGGCTGTTTCGGCTCGATCCATGACTGATACGAATGAGATTCGTATCAATTCAAATCTTGCCCAATCGGGTCGAGATCGATCGTGAAAATTTCTGAGGTTGTATGCAAGCTTCTGTGAAAATTTTCTAGCATTTGGACTTGTAGATTATGAGATATGATCGATGCAAGTTTTACATTTCCATAGCCTGGCGTGTTCGTATCGATCCATCTCGTGTCAACATGTTCGTATCCCTCACTTTCGTATCGATCGGAATGACGTGGCATGATTGTTAGGTGAGATCCACATTTTATGCTGAGTTGACTGCTTCCTCATTCGTATCCATCGGTTGCTATGTTCTTCGTATCCATAGATATATGATGTTCGTATCCATCCACCAAGCCCCCTTTATATCGATCCACACATGCCTACCATCCTCTTCGTATCGATGCCAAACATTTTACTCATATCGATGATTAGCTATGTGCTTCATGTCCATGCTATTCGTCTCCATAATAATCCATTGCCTCGTGTCCATCATTTCATATCCATGCTTCCGTTCCTATTGATATGGTGTATACCTTTTCATATAGATGCTCTTCATCCCACTCTTTATAAATGCATGCTTTTTTTCATATTGATAGGGTGGGTTGTTTAATTCGCATCAATATTCCCAGGTGCTAATTCGCATCGATCAATAAGGGTGTTGTTTGTATCTATCCATTGTGAGAAATGCGGATTACGGATCTTAAGGCTAAGATTAACACTAGAGGGGGTGAATAGTGTTAATAAAGAATTACTAAATCTTTTTAATTTATGTTAATTTAGACACAAAAGTATGCAATATACAGACACAGATATGATCACAGAAACAATCACAGATATAGAAATAAAATAAAAGCAGTAAAGGAAAGAACACACTGGATTTTATACTGCTTCGGAGTCACCCTACATCCAGTCCCGCAACACAAGTACGGATTTCCTTTCAAAAGAAATTGTACAATTACACCCTTGTTTTCAAGGCTACGGGTACACCCTCCAGAATTTTGATCCTCTAGGTAGAGATACTTGATTTCCGGGCCACAAGTTTACCCAATTGATTTACCAAGGCTACAATCACACCTTTTCCCTTTTGATTGATTTTCAAGGCTACAATCATCCCTTTTCTCGCTTAATAGATTACAAAGAAGTCTATATAGCACTGAGAATCTTGTAGAGATAGTGATAGAGAATCAAACTAGAAGTAATCGAGTATGATTCAATGTTGATTTCGGCAGAGTAATGATAAGAATATGTATTAAGAAATGAGGAAGAAGAGGAGTGAAAACCAGAAAATTATGATTTAAAATTCGTTGAAACTGACCTCTATTTATGGAAGAACAACAGCCATGACCATTCATGAAGAGTTATGGCGAATAGACACTTCTTTTGAAATTTGAAATTTGAATTTTTGAATCAAACCGTCACCATGTAGACATGGTCATGCTAGGCATGTCGACATCTTAAAGGATTTTTTGGTGTTTTTGATTTTCTTTGAAAATAACCTTTATCTTATATAAAAACTATTTTAAACTTTATAAATATACTTGACTATGGTTAAAATTCATAAGTAGATATAAAGAATAATACATATAGATTTTAACTATAATTTTATATTTAAATCTAAGTATATATATTTAAAAGTTAAATATATTATTTAAAAAGATAGTTTAAAATCAGGAGTAATTTGACTTTGAAAATAAAGATGTTTTTTAGGCTAAAATTATTTAAAATCGGGGTCGAGGGTTTTGAATCTTTTAAAAGGAAAGTTTTGAAAACATTTTGAAAACAGGATATAATTTTGGAAAATCATTTTGAATAAAAGTTAGCGGATACAAAACAATGTTCCACTAGATTTTTTGTAGGTTCCATCCTACTTAGGGTTCCATCCCTTTAACGGGCTCGAAGTGGATTCCGTTCAACGAATAAATTGGATTTTAAGATGTCAGTGCTTTTCTACGAGTTTTAACAAAAATTCCTAATAATAATAAAAAATACTTATCCTTGAAATCTTGAACTCTTGATAGTCTCGATACTCATGAGTCTTCTGTCTTGATATTTTATCTTGATATCTTGAATCTCTATACTGTACAGTCTTCATTCTTAGTGCCTGCATGGTTAAATCCTACATATACATATGTATCTAAACTTATAATGTTAGTATTTATATTTTATAGTATATTTTAAGGTTGTTGTCATCAAAACCATCATCTCACGGACTAACAATCTCCCCCTTTTTGACGATGACAACCTTTGTTTATAAAATATTATTTCTATTCTAATAACTCTCCCTAAAACTAACAACTCCACCTTAATCTATACCTAACTACCCTATTTTATATTTCTCACCCTTTGTCATCAACAAAAACTTACTCCCCCTCATTTTTGGACTTTAGGTGCTGCATTGTTAAACTATACAACGGAATATATAGAGTAGGAAATAATTATACTTCTAAGCATGATAACTAATTTAAAGATTATATACATTTCAACGTGTGTATATATATATATATATGTTTTACACACCAATCTTCAAATCAATAAGGAATCAATCCACGTAAAGTATCGATTCAAACCAAATCAATTCAAACAAATCAAACAAAGTAAATAGAAAATCAAACGTTACGTGGAACTTCCACCCATCCTTCTTCTCCAAAGATTGGGCCTGCCTTAATAGCATCCCAATTATCATTGTCATTGGTGAGAGAGACAGGAGGATGTGCTTCGTTATCATCCTTGTGTAGAGAGGAGATCATCCATCGTATCGCATCGAAGTGCCTTTCTTGTTCCTTTATCATCTGCATTTGACTTAATTCTAAATGACGCTGGTTTCGTAGAATAAATGAGAGAATATTCTTGAACGAATTAAGAGTTTCTTCAAGATTTTCGGATAAATTGTGAATAGGATTAGCCATAGTTGAATTTGTGAAAGAAATGGAGGATATAGATGATAAGAAATAAATTTCAGTGAAGAATTCTGGAAGAAACAGGTATATATAGGTGTAGAAATTCGTTTGAATTGAATAGACATGTGGTAGTGATTCAAATTTAAAATTCAAAATCAATTGCCATTTCTGACCAGTACATGTCGACATGGTCACATAGGGGATGTCGACATGGGTTAGTGAAATGTTATGACTAATTTGATTTTGTGAATAATTGTGTGTGTGTGTGTGTATACAATATACTAACATTTATTCTAGAGATAAGATAAGGTAGATAACAGAAAGGAAATTTCATTTCATTGCATACTACGATAATACAATGATTAAGCACACAACAAACTACATGAACATTTGAAATAAAGCAAAATAAAACAAATACAACAAGATACGAAAATAGAAAACTTGTTAGAGGATGAAGATGATGAAGATAGTCCAAGTTTCTTGCTGACTTTGGAAAAGAATTTGTTCATCTTCGAAGAAATGTTATCCAAATTTTTACTAACGGATCGTTTTAAAATCCATTGATTCTCCACAATTATCTTTTGGTTTTTGAGAAGGGTTTTGTTGGATGGATTGGAAGGATATTCAATGCTTTCCAAAGACGTCTCACCTTCTTCTTCTTCAATTTGCATTTCATCCCCTTCTTCTTCTTCTTCAACTTCATCTTCTTCCATTTCCTCATGAGCCAAACGCTCTTCCTTTTTAGTAAGCGTCTCATAAGGTTGAAAAACAAATGGAATTTTCATAAGCGAAATGTTGGAATGATTGAAAACTTTTCTAGAAACAAATTCTTCCCCTTTGAAATCCACTCCAAAATAGTTAAAAATCCGAGTGAGATAAATTCTATGGTATAAAGTATTCTCACCCATTTTAAGATTTTTAGGACGAAGTTCATCCAAAATAACTTGCGCCCAATTTATGTCATAGTTTCCTAAAATAGCAAAAAGTGCTTTGCAAACTTTTGAAGTAGGATTGTTAAAATTTTCCGATCTTGGGGTCAAAGAATGTTGCAAAAGAAGATTAACAATTCTTGCTTTTGAAAATTTCTATTTTTAAAATCAAAATCATCATCTCTTTCGAAAATGTGATGAAATGTCTCACAATCATGTTCATCGATTTTAAAGTTAGAAAGATCCATTCCCGAACTCTTGCAATTGAGAATGATACCCAAAAGATCACAATTCAAAACAATTTGAGTGCCTTTAACACTACTCCAAATTTCATCTTCGTTTCCAACATAAAATTCGCGATTTAAATTTGCATAGAAAATTTTGACAAGATTAGGATAGCAAACAAAATCATTTTGAGAAGCATCAATAAGACTAAGAACACCATTGTTTGCAAAAAGAGAATCAATTTCATAAGAATAAAAATCTTGAGAAATAGCAAATTTTCTGGGATGGACTTTGGCATAGTTAGCATAATTGATGTATGCTTTAATTGCCTTCGGATCATTGAATAATTGCTCTTTGATTTTTCTGGAAATTCTCATGCTTGAGGGTTTGCTTGAAGAAGCCATTAGAGTAGGGAGTAAAGAGCTTGAAGTTACGAAGAAAGAGTTTGAATTTGAAAATGAAAGTGAAAAGATACGATAAAAGATAGTAAATAAATAGATTCTTAAAGGACATATTCTCTGGTCAAAATGTATCTTTTCGGAGAATTGAATGAAGTGAAAAGGTAGAGGGAAATTCAAACATTTGAATTCAAATTTTGAAATTCAAATTCAGGTAGCCATGTTGACATCATGGTAGGGACCATGTCGACATGTGCTTTTGAATTTTCATGAATTGATTTTTCCTAAAATCTCTAATATATATTATTATTATTATTAATGTCTATTATATATTTCTGAAATATTATTATACTTATAATATATTCCAAAAAGTATCAAAAATAATAAAAATAATAAAAAATAGAAAATAAATTTTAAAATTCAAACAACACACCATTTCAAAATCAATCAATCAAGCAACTAATCTTAAGCAAGCAATTTCAACCAATTATATTGCAAACGTGTACTTTTTCTGAGTCCGTTTCTCTGAATTCATCGAAGTCGTAAACAGCTGTGTAACACAAATTTGAATTATCCATCTTCTAATCATCATCACTTGAGGACGAGTTTGAGTCATTTAGAGTTGCATTAAATGCACGCTTCCGTTTCTTTGCTGGTTCATTGTTCATAGGAGGATTCTGCCTTTCTGGATACGGACAGTCTCTTTTGAAGTGGCCTGGTTTATCACAGTTGCAACACTTGTCATTATTTGGCACTATATTCTGGTTTCTAGAATTCTTATAGTTGTTTCTCTTAAGAATATTCATCTTTCTGTATTTCAGGAATCTCCTAAAATTTCTGATCATAAAGGCTATCTCTTCATCATTATCGATGTTTGAGTCTGATCCATCGGTCAATGCATTGAATGCCATTGATTTCTTTTCAGATGCTTTACTTTCTCTTCTCCCGATCATTTGAACTTTATACGACATTAGATTTCCAATTAATTCTTCTATCTTCAAAATACTGATGTCATTTGCCACTTCGATCGCAAGTGTCTTTTGATCCCAATCTGGAGATAGAGAATTTAAATTTTTTCTAACTTGATCTTCTTCAGAAAATTCATTTCCCAAAGATATTAGAGAATGCACAATATCCTGAAATCTACTATACATATCTGAAATAGACTCATTAGCATTCATTTTAAATAATTGAAACTGATTTGTGAGCATGGAAATTTTGGTCTGTTTAACTTTGCTTGTTCCTTCATGAGTAACTTGCAAAGTTTTCCAGATTTCATATGCAGACTTACAAACTGACACTCTATTGAATTCATTTCTATCTAGTGAACAAAACAGAATATTCATCGCCTTAGAATTATTTTGTGCAATAGTCTTTTGCTCAGCAGTCCATTGTGGAAAATCAATTGTGGGTTCAGAATATTCAGTTTGTGTGTTATTCCAAGTGTCTAATTCTATAGATTGTAAATATATTTTCATCCTACATGCCTAATATGCATAGTTACTGCCATTAAAAAGTGGTGGTCTGACAGTAGACTGACCCTCTACAAATGAACTAGTGACAGGGATACTAGTGTTAATAACAATACCAGTGTTGGTAGCCATTTTGAAAACTTTTCAAAAATCAGATTATGAAACTTTGAAAACCTTACTTTGATACCAATTGTGAGAAATGCAGATTACGGATCTTAAGGCTAAGATTAACACAAGACGGGGGTGAATAATGTTAATAAAGAATTACTAAATCCTTTTAATTTATGTTAATTTAGACACAAAAGTATGCAATATACAGACACAGATATGATCACAGAAACAATCACAGGTGTAGAAATAAAATAAAAGCAGTAAAGAAAAGAACACACCGGATTTTATACTGGCTCGAAGTTCCCCTACATCCAGTCCCGTAACACAAGTATGGATTTCCTTTCAAAAGAAATTGTACAATTACACCCTCGGTTTCAAGGCTATGAGGTACACCCTCCAGAATTTCGATCCTCTGGGTAGAGATACTTGATTTCCGGGCCACAAGTTTACCCAATTGATTTACCAAGGCTACAATCACACCTTTTCCCTTTTGATTGATTTCCAAGGCTACAATCACACCTTTTCTCGCTTAATAGATTACAAAGAAGTCTATATAGCACTGAGAATCTTGTAGAGATAGTGATAAAGAATCAAACTAGAAGTAATCGAGTATGATTCAATGTTGATTTCGGCAGAGTAATGATAAGAATATGTATTAAGAAATGAGGAAGAAGAAGAGGAGTGAAAACTAGAAAATTATGATTTAAAATTCGTTGAAACTGACCCCTATTTATAGGAGAACAACAGCCATGACCATTCACGAAGAGTTATGGCGAATAGACACTTCTTTTGAAATTTGAATTTTTGAATCAAACTGTCACCATGTCGACATAGTCATGCTAGGCATGTCGACATCCCAAAGGATTTTTGGTGTTTTTGATTTCTTTGAAAATAACCTTTAACTTATATAAAAACTATTTTAAACTTTATAAATATACTTGACTATAGTTAAAATTCATAAGTAAATATAAAGAATAATATATATAGCTTTTAACTATAATTTAATATTTAAATCCAAGTATAAATATTTAGAAGTTAAATATATTATTTAAAAAGATAGTTTAAAATCAGGAGTAATTTGACTTTGAAAATAAAGATGTTTTTGAGGCTAAAATTATTCAAAATCAGGATCGAGGGTTTTGAATCTTTTAAAAGGAAAGTTTTGAAACATTTTGAAAACAGGATATAATTTTGAAAAATCATTTTGAATAAAAGTTAGCGGATACAAAACAATGTTCCACTAGATTTTTTGTAGGTTCCATCCTACTTAGGGTTCCATCTCTTTAACGGGCTCGAAGTGGATTCTATTCCACGAATAAATTGGATTTTAAGATGCAAGTGCTTTTCTACGAGTTTTTACAAAAATTCCTAATAATAATAAAAAATACTTATCCTTGAAATCTTGAACTCTTGATAATCTCGATGCTCATGAGTCTTCTATCTTGATATTTTATCTTGATATCTTGAATCTCTATACTGTACAGTCTTCATTCTTAGTACCTGCATGGTTAAATCCTGCATATACATATATATCTAAACTTATAGTGTTAGTATTTATATTTTATAATCTATTTTAAGGTTGTTTTCATCAAAACCATCATCTCACGGACTAACATCCATCACATATTATTCACATCGATCACTGGCCGATCGGTACGAATAACATGTATCGATGGATCGATAAGAAACGATAGTTTTTTATCGATATAAAGTAGTAGGATTCCGATGGATGCGAAGTGAAATGAGCATAAGTGAATTGATACGAATTAGCTGGTGGATGATGTAAGCGAAGTGGGATAAGCATGGACAGATATGAACGAAACTTCCTTCCATGGATACGAACCACCACTTACCTTGATGGATATGAATTATAGCTATCTTTATTAATTTGCATCGATCATACCTTGAGCATATGTACTCCGATTAACCTGAAATTTGAAACATAGTCATTCCTAGCCTTGTTCATTATTCTCAACCGATCCTGTCTTGATTGGAGCTCGGTCAAATTTTGACGACACTGATCATAACCTTGTTTCCATCTATTTTATCCTATTTGCTGATATCCCAGCCTTGACCAAAAAGATGGGATAATACCTATTATAGTAGATGAGGAAGAACTGAAACTTTTAGTCGTTCATAACCCCGTTAAAGTGGGAAGTTAATTTTTTTTTAAAAAAAAGAGGAGTAGGAAGAAGAAGAGGAGGAGGAAGTAGAAATGGAAGTTGACGATGAAAATGAAGTTAGATGTGTTGGGGAAATAACTTTTGATGCATATGGAAATTTAGTGGAACAAAAAGGGAATTTCTGTTTCCATTATCCAAATTGTAGCATTCACAAATCTCCAATCATCAAAGAACGTCAGTATGATATTTGTTTATATGTGTATGCATGTTTATAAATGTAATTGTTAAAAGTTTGTAATTACATTTGTTTTATGTCATATTTAAATTTGTACCTCATTGAACAAATATTTTTAGGTTAGTTATATAAATGTTCATGCTATAACATATTATTAATATATACTTATAATATATCTAACAAATAAAGAATATTGTTAGTTCCTTTTAGAACTAACAATTACTGTAAAAAATATCAAATAGTTAAATATTTAACCGAAATAAAATTCAAAACTATTTGAATAAAAATATGTATGTCGACAAACAATAAATCTATATGTCGACATATAACGACCAAATTTTGAAATTTAATTTTTAGTTATTCCAAAGAGGGAACAATAAATTAACTAAATTTTCAATCTATAAATACACATTTGAACATAGAGAAACTCTAATGTCTTCTTCTCTAAAAAATTCTAATTTATTTTCAAAGAAAAATTGATTTAGGAAAGAGTATATAAAGAAAACTTAAGCAACAACGTGAAAGGGGCATTATAATCTTTCAAGAAGGCTTTCCATGTGATTTTGAGAAATAAAAACATATGGAAATGGATCAGAATCAAATGATTCATGAACTTGAAAGGCATCTCGCATCACTTCGATGCTTTATATGATATGTGTTAAGGGAACAAAACTTTTTTGTTCCTAAAAAGACTGGTTATAAGGAGATAGATAATGAAGATGTGGAAGTCCTACTTTATAATCACGAAGCTACAACTAAGCTTATCAATATATTATGCACTTTACGTCCTTTATCAACACTATCTTCACTTAGACGATTAATGCTTGGTCAATAGTCAATGCTCTAATAATATATGCAATTAATTAGAAAGGCCGGCCTTTGACATCATTATGTGTAATTTGATAACATTTATCGATTAATCATAATTGTTAGCCATAGTATTATTATTCTATGTGAACTTCGGTTAAAGTGGCAATGTGACACCGGGCTTTTGCATCGAAGGAGAATAATTCTATATTGGGTAGTGTTCTACTTTATGAATCTTAACAAATATCCAATAATAATTGTAACATGATATGTTTATTAAGCTATTGACCATATTAAAGTAGGATCTTAGCATATAAGATTTATAATACGCTCAAGACAAAAGACTGCTACACATCGTCATGTGAGATATTTTGTTTGACTCAGATACAATAACCTATAGAAAAATCTCAATGAGTCATTCTACAGTTGTTCATTTACACCATAAGTACATAATCGCATGATATTCCCACAATCATATATAAATCACCATCCATCTTATGAAATACATTATGTATACTAGTATAGTTAGTGTATTTAGGCCTGACCCAAAGGCAAGGCAAGCAAGGCTTTCGCCTAGCGCAACACCGACGAAGATGGCTGAAGGGGCAACAAAATGTCCGATGTGCTTTTAAAAATATTGATCAGATAAAATAGTGGGGCAACTTTTATAGAAATCACAAATAATGTACTGGTTTAACATGTGCATGTAACCCTTACAACCAGGGTTCGAATGCTAGCCTACACAAATTTTTTTTGCCTTCCTCTTCTTAATCTCTTTTCCCTCTACAGCTCTGCATGGGACATCACTTGTGACAGGGTCGGCACTGAGTGTATCGATATCACATTATCAAAACTCCATTAACTAGGAACATTTGTAGGTAAGTGTTTATTCATATAATCTAATACTCATGGCTACAAACTCTTTTGTATCCACTGTCAACTAACATTTCATCCTAGAGATTTTCATCCATATGTTATAATGTACTCAAACATAATGTATATGTGTATGTACAAAAACACATCATCGAGTAAAACCAAAAAGCATACTTCTATTTCAAATAAGATTTGCCACCTAGGGCAACTCTTAACTCAATCATTGCAGTGGTTAAGCAGACGTTTTTAGTTAATTTAGATTTTGTTAGTTTGGGTTTCAATGGCAAACTTAATGGTGTTTCGATATTTAACTAAGAGAATGTAAAGAGGGTTAATACTGGTAGCCATTATTAGGTGTAGCTCACATCATGTAGGAGTTGGTACATGGATGTAAATGAAATATTAGTCTCATATCTTATGCTTTGATAAATAGTTATGGTATATATATATTATATTGGTAGCATGTATATTTTTGTTATAATAATTTTTTCCATAACATGTATATATGTAATGAAGGTGGTGGTTGGATATTCAATTGGAATGCCAGCCAAATATGTCTTTGCATGGATTAACATTTTAGGATGAACGAATCATGCAAGTGATAAGCAAAACATTGTGAAACACATCATCAAATGACATGTAAAAGCCAATGCTTCATTAATTGGTGCCTTTATGTTCAATCAGGCGTACGTATATCCATCTTAAAATGGTATTGAAGCTTCACTTCTTAAGGGAGAAACATGATGCATGTGTGAGCAAAGCATGACTCCAAAAAGGGCGATTTGATGCTCGTCAAAGTGGAGATACCGTAAAAGTGGTCTAACCAAAATATGAAAAGAGGACTTTAGAAACTAACCGCATTAATTATTGCAATGACTCATAACTCTGAGGTGCCTAAAATTAATGATTGATAAGCTGAAAATCATTAGATGTGACAAGTATTATACATTGCGTATGTGGATTGGATGAAAGAATAGTCCTAAATATAAATTTGTGATAAACTAATAATGGTAGAGAGTAAAGTATGGGAAATGTAAACTGAGAGATTCTTTTATTATTCTGTAACTGATACAAATGCATACACTGCCTCTACTTATTTATAATGCTAAGAATTTGACTTAATTATTTGTTTACAGCTATACATTATTTGATTACACTTATGCCTCTCTTTATACAGAGATATTATAACCCTTTGATACTTCATTTATCTGCAATTTGCTTTATTTTCTTCCCTCAATTTAAGCTATGATTTTTTTCTTTCTTCCCTAAATCGTAGATGATGCTTTTAATCTTCAGATCCTCTCTCAATCAATAAGAATTATTGCTTGACAAGGCTTTAGTAAGTATATCCGGACTTTGGTAAAGAGCTGGAATATGATTTATGTTTAGCTTCACACTGTTTACTTGTTCTCGAACGAAATATGGATCAAGCTCTATATGTTTTGTTCATGTATGTAAGATAGGATTAGCTAATAGTGAAACCGCACTTAAGTTATCACAGTAAATTATTGCTTTATTACTTATCTTGATTTTAAGTCCACCGAGTAGTGATTCCAGCCACATTTTTTCCGTAGTTGCACTTGCTAGACTTCGGTACTTAGATTCCATATTGGATCTAGATACTATTGGCTACTTTTTAGAACACTATGATATGAGGTTTTCACCTAAGTTGATGCAGTACCTTGTGGTTGATCTTCGATCATCAAGGTCAGATGCCCAATCTACGTCGACAAATCCTATTACTGTAAGATTCTTGTTTGATTTTAGTATTAGCCCATAGTTTAGCATGCCATTCAGATATCTCTGTATTCATTTTACTACTTTCCAGTATTCATTTAGAGACTTTTGCATGAATTGACATACCTTGTTGACACTATATGCTATCTCTGGTCTAGTTATGGTTGCATATTGTAAAGTTCCAACAATACTTTTATATTCCTTTTCACTAATAGTTTATTCACCTCTGTATTTTGAAAGATGCAAATTGCTAGCCATGGGTGTTGGTAGAGGCTTTTCTTGATCCAATTTTGCCCCGGTAATTAGTTCTTTGATATATTGTCTTTGACATATATGCATTTCTGAGCTAGATATTCTGTTAACTTCTATTCCCAGAAAATATTTGAGTCTTCCAGGGTCTTCAATTGAGAATTGCTTGTCCACGTATTGTACAACACGATTAATTTCCTCCTCGCTACTTCCAATAATTATAGAGTCATCTACATATTAAGATGTTTGTTGTTGCATTTTTATTAAAGTTGGTAAATAGTAAATTGTCTGACTTTGTTGGTCGATACCCCAAGCCAATGAGATTTGACTTTAACTTATCAAACCATACTCTTAGTGCATGCCATATATGGCTTTGTACATTTTGCATACTATTATATTCCTTTCTAATTGCTTGAATCCTTGTAGCTGCTCCATATACACTTCCTCTTGAAATTCACCATTCAGAAATGCATTATTCACATCTAACTATCTGATATCAACTTTTGTTATGGTATAGTCAAAATTAACGTTATAGATGTTGGTTTAACCGTTGGAGAGAAGGTACCATTAAGGTCGAAACCATGTTATTAAGTATAGCATTTTGCAATCAACCTTTCCTTGTATTTTTGAATAGTGCTATCAGGGTTTTTCTTTAATTTATAAGTCCATTTGCAGTCAATGGTGCTCATAAGTTTGGGCAAAGTGATAAGACTCCATCTTGTTTCTTATTAGTGCATTATACTCCTCTTCCATTGCATTTCTCCAGGTTTTGTTATTAACCGCTTGATCACAATTTTCTAGTTCATCACAGATTGCACATGTAATGTATAGCTTTGGTTTAAATATACCACTCTTAGACCTTATTATCATTAGATTTCCTCTAGTTACTTTTCCTGCTAGGCATTAGTTGAAAGTCTATAGGGTGGATCGTGTAGTGCATATGCAAGTATATGTGACAGAGTATATGATGCAACTAAAATAATATTAGTCTAAGTAAATATAGAATAAGTACACCAGAATTTTATACTGGTTTGTACCTCCCGTCCTACGTCCAGTCCCGAAGTCCCCCTTCGGAATTCGACTATCAAAAACACTTGCTTCGCCTGGAGGAATATGCTTGGTTACAATACGTTGTTCTTGTCAAATGTGTGTTTTAGTATAACATGGATGTTGATTAATTAGTACAATTGCTTCTAATATATATCTAAGTATTGTCTACAAAGAACTGAGTATATGGAAGAGTGAATACAAGTAAAGATTGCTAGAGTGCAGATATCAAGAATATGGGATAGAGTATGGAATTAGAAAGCGTTAGTAAGTAAGGTGAGTTCTGTTCTCTTGATTCTTGATGTTATATATAATTGTAGATAGATATCTTGAGTAGTTTCATCCATTAGAGAACGCTCTAAAGTTGCTTTTGTTGATGGTGAAGAGTTATGGCAAAGAGAAGCGGAGATATCCATTCGCATGTGGTAGTTGCAGTTCATTTCTGAAGTTCGAGTTTGAATTCAGACATCTGGTATTTGTTTCAGACGTCTGACACTATTTTTTATTATAGTAGAAGATCAGACGTCTGAGTGCTATTACCAGACGTCTGGTTTAGCCTGATTGTTGTTCCAGAGAACTATTTCAGACGTCTAGCTTGTGCACCTAGACGTCTGATATGGTGCATGTCAGTATTTAAGCATTCTTTCTTATGCTTCTTTGTACCTATCGACTAGTAGTCTCCTGTAGTGTCCTTTGAGCATCGTTCTTGTCTTTCTAGTGATTTGTTCTAGCAAGTACTTATATATATATATATATATATATATATATATTTGTGTGTGTGTGTATTCGATTTCCGTTGTATAGTTGTTGTCATCGAAACCGTAGATTGGATTTCCTAACATTCTTTCCCTTTTTGTCGTTGACAACTATACAGTGTACATAGATATAATTTTATAAATCTCCCCCTGAATATATGCTTACCATTATTTCTCCCCCTTTGGCATTTTAAAAAAGTATTAATATCTATAATTTAGATAGCATGTAGACACTATTAATCTGGAATATTTACTAATTGCCGGAAGGTTATATCAATTTATTATAATTACGTAGAAGTAACAAACAAAATACAATTTTTATAATCATTAAACACAGTGATTACATGCATCGAATTTTGATTACAATACAAAATATGGAACCTATAAAAAAATATCTAAGTATCTTTTGGGGAAGCTTTAGCTTTAGCATCTCCTTCATCTTCATTCTTTGAAGAACTGGCTTGTTTTTTAGAAGATGTTGGAGTATGTTCGAGGGGTTCTTTTTCCTCTTCAAAAAGTTTAGAATGTTTTGAAGGACGAGGAGAATGCATTGGAGTTGGCCAATTTTCCAAGGTGGTGTAGGGTCACGGACTCGTTGAAGAACCTCTTTTAGAACAATAATGTTGTTGAAAGTGATGTTTCAACTCTGGCTAGGCAAGAAGTAAACATTGTTTCAAAGCTATCAATATGCTTAGACAATAATCTTAGATTTCTTGATAAGATAAGTTGATTTTGGAGAGTTAAGTCTCGAATACTTTCATTTGGATTGGTCTCAGTGCGAGTCTCCAAAATGTCGTCTTGGCATGAATAATCAAAAGGTGTAGGAGGAGGAGGAGTGTGTTCGAGATGTTCCTCTTCCTGTGATAGTTATAATGTTTGTTGTTGGGGTGGAGGCCTAGCTTGACTATCTTGTTGATGACGTTGCATCCACTCTTCAAATGACATAAAACCCGGAGGATTTTTTGGTAAGTGCATAAGAGAGAAGAAATTTGTGGAGGCATACTTAGGAGAAATCTCTTTAAAATTCGATAAATACGATGGAATGTTGTGAGCTTTCAGAAGACGCACGGTGTAGGTAGAGCAGATGATGGATGGAGGTGATCGAGTCCAATAATATTTAAGCTCGTCAAATATGAATTTCGTCCAATTTACCCTCGTACCACTAAAGATGGCATATAGAGCTTTGTGCTCTATTTCTGTTATTTGCTCATGGCTGCCAAGGTGAGGAATGATTGTGTTGATAATCATCCTGGCGAGGAGTCTTGCCTTAGGTCGTAAGTGTTTTGAAGCAAATCTTGGCATTTCGTCTTCCCAAATTTGATGGGTAACATTATTTCTTGGTTTGAGGCGCATATCCGAGATGTTATACAAATCTTCTCCAAAGTTGGAACAACCTAGAGTATGGCCTATAATTCCCAAAGTTAAACGAATAGTGTTGTCGTAAACACTTGACCAAAGCTAATTATCATCATTAACGGTATTCCATACTGCAGTGCTATCTAGATTAGCATAGAAAAGGAATATTGTAAGCTGGTCGATTTGGATATTATTCGAATTGAAGGAAATCAACTGATGTAACCCAGCACTTACACACATCTCATCCAAGTCATACATAGGGAATTTAAGAAAATTATAGAAAGGACCTGTGTGTAGCTTTTTCTTTTGAATATCTTCATACCTTTTGACTGAATGAGGTACTCGATTCATCCATCTCTCAATTTGATCATTAGAGCACACTTGCGGGTTGGAGGACGTGGCTTGCTCTTGCTTTCTCTTAGATATTTTAGGGTTTTTAGTTTTGGGCGCCATGAGATCGAGCGAGTTTATGGAGATAGTGATCTGGAGAATTAGGGTTTTGGATTTGAAAGAGAAACGAAATGAAATGTGAGTTAGAAATTTGAGAAAAATAGTTGTTATAAGGTTACTGAAGGGTGTTGATTGAATTTCAGACGTCTAGAAGTGAATCAGACGTCTGATTTTAACATAGTATGAAGACAGTAAATACGTTCAGATGTCTGTAAGTTGTTGGCAGACGTCTGGAATAGATAAATTGTAAATTTTGAAAATAAAGAGTGTCGTCAGACATCTAATATAGAATCAGACGTCTGAAAATGACCTTATTGTTATGTTAAGAAGGCAAATACTATTTTTAAACATCTGCTAATAATTTTAGACGTCTGAAATAGACCTTTGCGCATTTTATATGAGACAAAGATAATTTTCAGACATCTGGATGTTTATAACAGACGTCCGGTATATGCACAATATTTAAAAAATGGTGTGACACAAGGGTGTCAGATGTCTGAGGGCATTGTTCGGCCGTCTGAAAATGTGTAGTATGTCCAAAAATAGATTTATTTGAAAGTTATTGCTTATTTTTCGGGAGATTGTTTTTAGTGAAACATAATATTATTTATTATTGAAAAACAAATACAAATATAAGTAGATGAAAATACAACGAGAATATATAAAAAAAAATTGGATGAAGATGGAGCATTGAGCTCTTCAGATTTGATGTCCCTCCATGGCTTGAGTGGAGACCAAATATTTCCATGTTCGTTGGTTGTTGGAGAACCGGAGAATTGCCTAGGTGGAGGATCCTAAGGTGTATGATAAGAAGTAGAAGGATCCAGAGAATTGCAAGGAATCGAAAGTGGTTCATGTATATCCTTTATTCGTGAATTGCAAAATTCGATCGCTACTTGCTCTGGAAAACTTAATCGTCTTGTAATGACTTTGTGTTCGAAGTATAGTTCTCGTTGAAACTCTATTTGTTGTTTTTGGTAATGATGTATATCATCGATTTTCTCCTTGGTGTTAGGAGAAACAAATAGAGATCGTTTGGACCGTTTTTTATTGGAAGTGAATCCCGTGTGGTAGGAGGACCACTTATAAGTCGGCTCTTGACCTGGTATAGGAGTAGGAAGTGATGAGGGGTATCTGCTGTACTATCTGAGGTTGGTGTTGAGAAGGAGAGATAAGAGTTGTCGGAAGACATGTTTTTGTTTTCTTTTGTTTGTTTTAAAAGGAATATGAAATATATATACATATATATATTCATTTTTGTAAAAAGAGAGGCTATTTATTCATGTTTTCAAATGTTATACATAGTTATTTTCAGAAAACAAACTTTCTAAAAAATTATTGGTCAGTGTTAAAAAACTTTGATCGTGGATTAAAACTTTTTAACCAAAACTAAAATGAATGAAATTTAGAATTAGCTGATAAGATCATTAAGGGAACATATTCCTAAATAGCGTCGTAGTTTAACAAACGTTTGTTCATTTAGTGGTTTTATGAAAATATCTGCTATTTGATTCTCCGTATTTACGTATTCTAATGTAACAATTCCTTTTTCTACATTGTCGCTTAAAAAATGATGTTATATATCTATGTGTTTAGTACGTGAGTGATCTACAGGGTTTTTTGATAGATTATTGCACTCGTATTATCATAATATATTGGTGATTTATCGATAAATTTTCTGAAATTCTTAAGCATTTGTTGCATGTATATCACTTGTTCACATGCTAGGGCCGCTAAAATATATTCGACTTCGCAAGTGGATAAAGAGACACGATTTTGCTTTTTGCTAAACCATGAAACCAACGATTGTCGGATAAAATGACACGTTCTGCTAGTACTCTTACGATATGTTTTACATCCACCGAAATCTGCGTCGCTATATGAAACAAGTTCAAATGATGATCCCTTAGGGTAAAACAAACCGTAATCTTTAGTACTAGATAAATATCGTAAGATATGTTTAACAGCTCTTTGGTAAGACTCTTTTCGTTTTGCTAGAAATCAGGCACACAAACATACGCTCACCATAATGATGGGTCGACTAGCCGTCAAATATAGTAAGGAGCCAATCATACTACGATATAATTTTTCATCAAAATCTTTTCCTTTACCATCTTTTTCCAAGTGAACACTAGTACTCATTGGTGTTAGTTTGCTCAAATTTTATCCAGTCCAAAACGACGTAATAAATCGCTATAATATTTTTCTTGATGAATAAAAATACCGTTTTCAAGTTGTTTTATTTATAAACCTAGAAAGAAATTCAATTCACCTATGTGAGACATTTCAAATTCACTTTTCATAATATTTGAAAATTGTGTACAAAGATTTTCGTTAGTTGAACCAAAAATAATATCGTCTACGTAAATTTGTACAACTAAGATGTCGTTATTTTCTCGTTTAATAAATAAAGTCATATCTTATTTACCTATTTGGAAACCAGATGCAATTAAATGATTCTTAAGACGTTCCTACCAGGCGAGGGGCTTGCTTTAAACCATAGGGCATTGTGCAATTTAAAAACATGATTGGGATATTTTTCGTGAACAAATAACAGAGGTTGTTCAATATATACGTTTTCTTTAATAAAACCATTTAAAAAAGCACTTTTGACGTTCATTTGAAATAATTTAAAATTGTGATGACTTGCAAAAGCAAGTAATTATGTATGGCTTCGAGTCTTGCTACTGGAGAAAAAGTTTTGTTATAGTCGATATCTTCTTCTTGATTATAACCCTGAGAAATTAAATGTGCTTTTTTCCTAACTATATTTCCGTTTTCATCTGCTTTGTTTTTAAATACTCATTTTGTTCCAATAACTGATTGATTTTCTGGTCTTGGTACTAATTCCCAAAAATTATTACGTTCAAATTGATTTGATTCTTCTTGCATGGCTATTATCCAAAAATCATCATTTGAAGCTTCTTTATAATTTTTTGGTTCAAAATTTGACACAAATGCAATATGGCTTATTTGGTTAAGTTGATTTCTAGTTACTCTAGAATTAAGATCCCCAATGATATTATCTTTTAGATGATCTTTTAGAAATATAGGGGGTGACATTAAAGTATTATTTTGTGCATTTTTCTCATTATTAGATGAGTTTGTTGTATTTGTTATTGGAATAATTTCTTCATCGTCATTAGTATGATTGATAAGGAAATTTTCATCAAATGAAACAAACTTTCTTTAATTGTGTTAGTGCGTTTATTAAAAATTCTATATGCCTTGCTACGACCCGAATATCCAACAAAGATTCCTTCATAGCCTTCAGGTCAAATTATTCTAAATTATCTTTTGTATTTAATATAAAAAATTTGATCTGAAAGTTTTAAAGTATGATACTGTGTTTTATTTCAAGAAATATTTCGAAACAAGTATGTTTAGTCATAAGTCATATGGTTACTCGAGCCATAGCAATAGCTTCGGTCCAAAAATGTTTTGGTAAACCACTACTATTTAATAGTGTTCATGCATATTCTTGTAACATACGATTTTTTCTTTCTACTACACCATTTTGTTGAGGTGTGTGGGGAAAAGAGAAATTATGACTTATCCCCTTTTTATTACAAAAATTAGTAAAAAGATCATTTTCAAATTCTCCACCGTGATCACTTCGAATATTCTTAATTTTCAAATCCATTTGATTTTTAATTATTTTAGCAAAAAATTTAAACATACCAAAAGTGTCACTTTTATGTTTTAAAAATAAGGTCCATGTATATCTTAAAAAATTATCAACTATTACGAAAACATATTTGTTGTGATTTATAGATCGTACTTGAGTTGGGCCAAATAAATCTAAATGTAATAATTCTAATGGTTGTTTTGTAGAAATATTGTTTTTAGATTTAAAAGAGCTTTTCTTTAGTTTTTCGGTTTGATAAGCATGACATAAATTTTCTACTTTATAATTTATTTTAGATAAACCTATAACTAGCTCATATTTTGTTAATTTATTAATATATTTAAAATTAATATGGCAGAATCGTTTATGCCACAACCGTGGATCGTCATGTTTGGCGGTTAGGCATAAGTTTGAATTTTGATTTATGTTCATATTTAAGACATACATATTTTTGTTTCTAAAACCCTCAAAGATAAGTTGGTTGTTATTGTCGAAAATATTACATCTATCTTTTTCGAAATTAATTTGAAAATCTTTATCGCATAATTGACTAATGTTAAGTAGGTTGTGTTTTAAATTTTATACTAACAAAACATTTGTAATAATATGAGAGTTAGAAATACTAGAGTTGATGACTTCTCCGATTCCAACGACATATCCTTTTGAGTTATCTCCAAAAATTCTCGCTCCACCATCGACGTATGTTATTTTTGATAACATTCTTGAATTTCTGATCATATGCTTGGAGTCGCCACTATCAAGTATCTATTTCTCCTTATTTTTTATTTTGGGTACTTACAAGATAAAAATGATTTAATTGGTACCTATATACTTTGTTAGGGTCCTAGATGTTAGGAGGAGCAGATAGCCACACCCAGAAGGTTTGGTACCTTTGTGAACATAATTTTTTTTATAGAATACATTATCTAGAAAATTATTAATATGTTATTGTCTAATCAAATTATTTTTTGTCTTAGGAATCCAAATTTTTATGTTTTGGTATTCATATTAGACTCAGGTGATCTTTTAGTCTTTTGATAAATGAAACTATATTTCTTAATATTATTCCTTTTTGTTTAGAAATACTTTTAAAACCTATTCCATTTCTATTACCTAAAGGTTTTGAAGTTTTGATAAGATTTTCTAAATCTTGTTTTCCTTTATTAAATTTTTAAACATTATTTGTAATTTTACCTAATTTTTCTTTTAATTCAAAATTTTTCAATTTTCAATGATTCTATATTACTTTTCAAGTTGATATTTTCTTTTAACAAGTTGTCCTTTTCTAGTTTAACTTTTCCAAAATCAATAGATATAGTTTGAATTTCAACTAAACTACTTTTATTTTTTTCTTGAGATAATTCTAGTTCCTCCTCTAAAATTATTTTTTTGTTGTTCAACATTCCTATTTCAAGTTCTAATCTATTTATTTTGGCTATGTGTTCTTTATTCAATTTTTTAATTTGTCTAAATTTATCATCTAATTCCATGCTAAGCTCTAATAATTTATCATAGCTAAGTTCGGGACATATCTCATCAGTTTGTGCCATGAAACATACATTAGGTTGTTCTCCGTCACTATCGCTGTCACTATCTAATGATGATGAAGAGTCTGAATCATCCCGTGTCACTTTGAATCTTTTTTCTTTTTGAATTTTTCAAATTCATTCTTCTTTTTATCATTTTTGAGCTTGGGACTAGCTTTCTTCATATGTCCAAATTGATCGCATTCATTGCATTTGATTGACGTTTGATTTGTTGAACTTGATTTTCCTCCTTTTTGAAATTTGGTCATTTTTCTAACTTCTTGAATTTGTTGTAGTTTTTGATAATAAATACGATTTCTTCTTCGTCTAAGTCGAAATCTTCATTTGTTGTTGGGAATGCTATGTTTTTATTCTCCGAATTTTGTTTTTTTCTTGCCCGTAGATTAGCTTCATAAGACATTAAATTTCCTATCAATTCTTCAACTAAGGGTGTTGAGAGGTCATTAGCTTCTTTGATAGCTAATACTTTTCTTTCCCACTCTGGAGTTAAAGAAATGAGTATTCTAGATACTAAATCAAAATTTATGAATTTAACTCCTAGTGTCATTGAATTGTGTTGAATAGTTTGGAATCCAGAGTACATGTCCACTATAGATTCATTTTGTTTCATTTTAAATGAAGAGAATTGATTTTGTAAAATTGTAATCTTAGTTTGTTTAACTTTGTTCGTGCCTTCGTGTGTAACTTGCAAGATATGCCAAATATCATATGCAGTGTTACATAACATGACACGTGAAAATTCATTCTTATCTAATGAATAAAATAAAATATTCATAGCTTTGGCATTATTATAAGCTGCAGTTTTTAATGCATCATTTCATATGTTCATAGCAGTAGTAGGTGCTTCATATTTATTTTGAGTGGCTGACCAAATTTATAATCCATTAGCTTCCATAAAAATTCTCATATGTTTTGACCAATATACATAATTAGAACCATTAAAAAGTGGGGATGTGCTGTCGATTGTCCTTCCTAAAAAATACTTGCCATATTAAAGTGATTAAAATACTTTTAACTGTATTCAAACCTTGCTCTGATACTAATTGAAAGTCTACAGGGTGGATCGTGTAGTGTATGTGCAGGTATATGTGACAGAGTATATGATGCAACTAAAATAATATTAATCTAAGTAAATATAGAATAAGCACACCAGGATTTTATACTGATTCGGACTTCCCATCCTATGTTCAGTCCCGAAGCTCTCCTTCAAAATTCAACTATCAAAAACCCTCGCTTCGCCCGAAGGAATAGGCTTGGTCACAATAAGTTGTTCTTGTCAAATGTGTGTTCTAATATAACACGAATGTTGACTAATTAGTACAATTGCTTCCAATATATATCTAAATATTGTCTATGAAGAACTGAGTATATGGAAGAGTGAATACAAGTAAAGATTGCTAGAGTGTAGAGATTAAGAATATAGGATATAGTATAGAATTAGAAAGTGTATGTAAGTAAGGTGAGTTCTATTCTCTTGATTCTTCATGCTATATATAGTTGTAGATAGGTATCTTGAGTAGTTGCATCCATTAACGAACGCTCTAAAGTTGCTTCTGTTGATGGTGAAGAGTTGTGGCGAAGAGAAGCGGAGATGTCCATTCGCATGTGGCAGTTGCAGTTCATTTCTAAAGTTCGAGTTCAGACGTCTGGTATTTGTTTCAGACGTCTGACACTGCATTTTCTTTTATTATAGTAGAAGATCAGACGTTTAAGTGCTATTACAAACGTCTGGTTTAGCCTGATTGTTGTTCTAAAGAACTATTTCGGACGCTTGGCTTGTGCACCCAGACTTCTGACATGGTGCGTTTCAGTTTTTAAGCGTTCTTTCTTTTGCTTCTTCGTACCTATCGACTTGTGGTCTCTTGTAGTGTCCTTTGAGCATCGTTCTTGTCTTTCTAGTGATGTTGTTCTAGCAAGTACCTGTGTATATAAATATATATCGATTTCTATTGTATAGTTGTATTCATCGAAACCGTAGATTGGATTTCCTAACATTAGTTGATTGTTCTATACTTTGCTCTTGAATATATTCATCACCGTTATGTTGTCGACTGCTTATACTTACAGGACTGTGAGTAGGTTGCTAAAATTGTTCGGAATCATCTTGACCTGGTTCATTGTTGGACATTGTGTGACGAGTGCCTAAACTACTTTTGCTTTCCTCCATATGTCTCTGATTTTCATTGCTTGAGTATACTGGTAT
Organism: Allium cepa; assembly: GCA_030765085.1. Taxonomy (NCBI): domain Eukaryota; kingdom Viridiplantae; phylum Streptophyta; class Magnoliopsida; order Asparagales; family Amaryllidaceae; genus Allium; species Allium cepa. The sequence goes on from CM060934.1 coordinate 614,776,141, forward strand.
GGGTGGAATAAATGCTCTTGGATTATATATTTTCTAAGTAGTTTTTACACTGATGTTGCAAATGGAAATGTATGCTCATTGAATACAACATTCCCTGATATGAATAGTTTTCCACTGCCTTCCAAGCATTTATATCTTTTCTGATTTATGCCATATCCTAGGAATGTGCTTGGTGTAGACCTAAAATTTAATTTGTGTGAAATGTATGGCCTTAAATGAGGAAAAGATAGACACCCAAATGTTTTTAAACTTAGGTAATCTAGTTTTTCATTGAGCAGCACTTCCGTTGGAATTTTGCCTTAAAAGATTTTGATAGGTAATCGATTAATCAAATAAACTGCTGTTGCAAATGCATGTGGCTAAAATTTCAATGGAAGTGAAGCTTGTGCTAATAATGTAGATCGATTTCTATTGTATGTCTATATTTTCTATCTATTAATCCATTCTGTTCTACAGCGTAAGGGCAAGTCATTCTGTGAATTATTCCTTTCTCCTGATAGAATTCCTTGAGTGGCTTGTATTCTGTGCCCCCATCAGTTTGTATTACCTTTACTTGCTAGTTTGTTTTCCTCTATACTTGCTTTATGAAATGCATAACTACATTATATGTTTCTTACTTTGATTTCAAAAAGTATATCCATGTGTACCTGGAATAAACATCTATAAAGATATAAAGTTCTTGAATCCATGGTCTCAGTTGACGAATGTTGGTCCCATAAGTCAGTTGGAATGAGTTGTAAGGGTTTATCATACTCAGATTGCGATTGTGGAAAAGTCGGTTTATGATTTATTTTCTCATTTGATAGTAAGTGCAAACATATGAGCCAACTATATTACAAAGTTCAATATATTATCTTTTAGTACTTTCTTTACAATTTTTACAGTAGTATGTCCCAACTTATATTGCCAAATGTCAAAGATACTTTTAGTACATTCTGGTTAACCCGATTCTGTTAAGTTGCACCATTTTCTTGGGTTAATGGGATGATTAACTTTTTAAAGGTTGAATCTGTACAAACCATTGCGTGTTTCACCCTGTAGTAAAATTTGTTCAGTCTGAGTATCTTTAACTATGTATGTTTGGGGTATAATTAAAAAAATACATGTTGTCTTGTGAAAATTGTGACACACTAATGAGATTCTTTCTTATTTTAGGCGTCGTTAATAAATTGTTCAGGTGCAAAATTGACCAAACCAATGATTGTTGATGTTCCAATGTGTGTAATATTAATACTAGTGCCATTTCCCATACAAATAGGTTGCATACCTTTGTAGTCTCTGTTGCTAAGATTCAGATTTTGTATATTATTGGTCACATGATAGGTTGCACCTGAATCTAGATACCAACATTCATTCTGGGTATCATCTGGCCTTGCTGCTTCACACATGTTTAGGTTATGTATTCTTTGCTCCTCTGGTGTATTTCTTGATTCATATTGCATACTAGCCATGTTTGCATTCATGTTGTGATTTCTCTAGTTTCTTGAATTCTGAGATGGGTTGTAACTTAAGTCATATCTGAAGTAGTACTTGTTAGCTGTATGCCATAATTTCTTACATATTTGACATTTTGGCATGTTATTATTGTTCCATCTACCAACCCTTCCTCTATATCTTCCAAATTGGTTTCTTGAATAGTTTTGAATATTTCTTGTTCTTGTGTCACTTTTCTTGTTGCTATTTCTTTCCTGACTTCTGTTTCTTGATGTGATTGTATAATTGGTTGATAACTCTGAGTCAAATGCTTTCTTTTTCTATTCTACCCCCATGAGCCAATAGAGTGGAACCAACATATTGGATAAAGGGATGACCTCTTTAGATGTTATAACTACCGCAATTGGTTCATAATCACCGTCCAACTCATTCATGATTGTCAATATCTGTTCCGTGTCAGATATCTTATAACCTGCTGCCTCTAACAAATCACAATAGTTCTTGATTTTGGTTAGATAATCCCCCATTAACATGTTGTCTTTTCTTAGATTTTGCATTTGCCTTTTGTAATGCATTATCTTAGTTGTTGATTGTGAATTGAACAGTTTTCAATTGTTGTTCAGATTTCATTTGATGATTTACACCTAATGACCTATGGTAGTAACTTAGTGCTAATTGATGATAATAGCCAAGAATTGGTAAATTGTCTTGCCTTTGATAAGTAACATGTTCTTTGTTGCCAACCAGTTTGTATTCACTATCGAAAATGAATTTTGGTGGTATGGTGTTTATGCCAAGAATAAACTCCTCCAACCTATATCCTTTGGTGGCTATTTGTACTTGAAATTTTTGTAGTAGATAATTGCTTTCATCTAGATGCATTGTAATTAGTTTACTATATGTGCTTATTACAGTTTTGACTAAATCATCTACAGATGTTCTTTGCTGATGATCTGATCTCTGACGTGGTGAAGTGGTTACTAAGTTATTGCCAGAGTTATGATCCTCTCCGGCCATTGATGAAACTTCTGATTCTTGACAGCAAGAATTTGGTGGCTGACTGATCTGGGTATTTTGACAAGTGCAGCTACAGTTCAAATAATTCTTCGATGAATTTAGTGGCGAGGCACTAGTTCTTCAATGTTGATGGGATAATGACATGAATGGATATCACTGATACACTGATACAAACCAAGCTCAAGAAACTGATATGAACAGACTCAATTTCTTGATATCTCCCTCTCAAGTGATGAATCTGAATCTGATAAGAGGAGAAATTGACACAAACAGATGGTCCTTATCTTGATCCTTGCCTTCTCGAGTGATAAATTGAAATTCTGATGAGAAATACTAACGCAGCCAGTCTTTTAAGTTATGAGATGAGATAAACTCTGATACAAAACTTGGCAAGTGTTATTGCTGTTTGGCTATGGGATCTGATACCAAAATAGAAATTTGTGATAAACTGATAATGGCATAGAGTAAAGTATGAGAAATGTAAGCTGAGAGATTCTTTCATTATTTTGTAACTGATACAAATGCGTACACTATCGATACTTATTTATAATACTAAGTATTTGACTTAGTCATTTGTTTACAGCTGCACATTGTTTGATTACATTTATGCCCCTCTTTATACTGAGATATTTTAATGTTTCGATACTTCATTTGTCTGTTATATGCTTTATTTATCCAACGACAAAGGCTTGTGGTATATTTTTATAGTAGGGATGTTGTAGCAACGGTAGGGAAAAAACCATCGTTAAATCAATTCGACTAGCAAAGCAAAACTTAAAATTGTTACTGGTCAATAATCTATTATAGTGTACTGATAAATCAGTTACCGTTGATCAGTAATGGTAAATTTACTATTAAGGAAGAGTGAACAAAAGTTTAGATGTATATTTACAGTTTAACAAACAAATTACTCTTATATTAATCTAAATTAATACCAGATCTGCTAATACATATTTACTATATTGAGTACGTTACTATATTGAGTACGTTTCAAATGCTTTAAGATTTTGGATCGATTTAACATTTATAGCTTATAAATACATAGAAATTTCATAAAATGTAAAATTGAAAGATAAAAAAAGATTATAAAATCATAAAAATCAAATAATTGTTACCGTAAAATATGTGTTACTTGCATTTTATAAACAGGTTAACTTTTACGATATAAGAATACATAACGACTACTAGATCTACCGCTACTACTAGATATGATATTATGTTACTGTTTTTTTTTTTAATCAAAGGTTTCAGAGAATTTACATCATACCGATTAATTATATTGGTATACTGATTTATTTTATTTTTGATTGCAATTGTTTGTTAATGGTATGGTAATGATAAAATCATCATTACTGTAATAACCTTAATTTATGTGATTTTAGTGTACAATAACAAGAATTTCTTTTGTGACATTAAGTATTGCGAAATCATGTATAAAGCAAGGTTCAAAATTCCGGCGGAATTCCGGTTATTCCGGTGATTCCGTTCTGGTTCCGGTCATAACCGAAACGGAATCCGGTCAAAATTCCGGTTCCGGTCTAAATTCCGAATTTGATTTTCAAATATTGAAAAAAAATAAAAAAAATACAACAAACATATAGCAATTAAAAAAGAAAAGCAAATTAAACAGGACAATAAATAAATTGACAAAAAATCATGTGTATGAATAAAAAAATTGTTATATTTTTGTTAATTTACATCGAATCATAATAAAAATTTCAAAAATTGACCAAAATTTTAAAATCTTAAATGAACAATACAGACTTTTTAAACAATGGTTTTTTAATCAAAGTGTATTTTATATGTAATTTAAAAAATGTACTATAAATTTATGATAGTATTGAATATTTATTAGCGAAATAGCAAATTAAAGCAAAAAAGGTAGCGGAATTAGAAAACCGGAATTAAAATGGAACTTCCGAAATTTTCGGAACGGAACCGAAATTTTAAAATTACCAATGATCGGAACGGAAACGGAAAACGGAATTTCGAACCATGGTATAAACTCAATTGGGGTGATGGTGTGATACTTAATAGGAACGCGAGATCAAGAAGGCTTCACAACGATGAACATTGTGGAGTGCAAGAATCGTGCAAGTGATGTGCGGAAACATTGTGAAGTGCAAGTGCTATGTGATTCGTGGAAATGGAACGTTAGTTGAATGCTACCTTCTAGCTCAATTAAACATGCTTATAAATGGATGTGTGCAGAAGTGCGAAATTTTAATAATTGTTAAGAAGATCACCACTTAATAAAGCTAAGATGCCCTTCTTATTCATAGAAATACAAGCGTAAAACCTTTTGTTATTCGTATAAACTGCAAGTGCATTTTGTAATGTGTTTGCAACCAAAGGTTAAGAAATATTCTGACAGTGTACGAAACCAATTTAAATTTAAATTTGGGTGACTAATTTGCATATGATTATCGGTAGAAGCTACATTTGTATTTATTTTATTTTTTTCTAGCCCAAACAATGTCTGAAATATCATTAACTAATCAAATAAGTAACTGCAAAAAGTGTACATAATTTGGTGCAAAAACGTGCATGCTTGATACAATCATTTGCAACGTGCTCAGCACATTGTGCAACTCTCATTGTCCAACTATTAAAGCCACTTGTCCAAAATCATAATTCTATCTCAAATCCAAACAACTAATCCCTTGTAACAAATAGAAAGGAGATCAATATACAAAATGTCTAATAAGCTCTTATCATTATCATTTATAATGCTTGCATATTCATTGCTGCTTACAGTAAGCTCTAATGCAGCATCATCAATAAGTCCAATGTTCAATTACAATGTTGCCCTGGAGAAGAGTTTGCTCTTCTTTGAGGCCCAGAGGTCCGGAAAACTGCCTGCCGCTCAGCGTGTTAAGTGGCGAGGTGATTCTGGCTTAACAGACGGTTTTCTCCAAGGGGTATATTTTTTTATATTCAATTATATTTTGTTTCTAAAAACAATAATATTTAGATAATGATGCTTATGGTTAAACACTCTAAATTAACATGATTGCACATTGAATTAATAGGTGGATTTAGTGGGTGGGTACTATGATTCAGGTGATCATGTAAAATTTGGACTTCCCATGGCCTATTCAATGACAATGCTGTCATGGAGCATGATTCAATTTGAGAAAGAGATTACGCAATCAAATCAGTTGGAGTACGCTTTGGATGCTATCAGATGGGGCACTGATTATCTCATCAAAGCACATAAACAGCCCAACACCCTTTGGTCCCAGGTATATATATGATATGCTAAGTTACATAACTGGACATTTCATTAGTATTATTCTTATCATATTTGATATGTTTTGAAAGGTGGGAGAAGGTGAAAGCGATCACTATTGCTGGGAAAGAGCAGAAGATATGAATACACCAAGAAATGCCCGTAAAGTTGATGCAGAGAATCCAGGGTCAGATATTGCCGGAGAGACTGCAGCAGCTTTGGCTGCTGCATCCATCGCCTTTAGACCATACGACTCTAGCTACTCCAAACTACTACTATCACATGCGAAACAAGTAAAACCATACATGAGTGCATAATATTGTATATCCAGATTACGCAATGGCCTATATATGAACTTAAATTATGCACTTGTTCTGCAGCTTTTCTCTTTTGCCGACACATTTAGAGGCCAATACGATGTATCCATCCCTTCAGTTAAAGATTTCTATCCATCTTACACTGGATACTATGTATGCCCAACTTGTCATTTACTTATTATTTATACACATAATCTTTTTTTCTTTAAATAACTTGGAATATATGCTATTTGTTTTTATTGCAAAGGATGAACTTCTTTGGGCTTCTGCATGGCTTTTTGAGGCAACAGATGATAAAAGCTACTTAAACTATGTTATTGACAACTCTGCTTCTTTTGGAGGTACTGGTTGGGCTGTAAAAGAGTTCTCTTGGGACAACAAATATGCTGGACTGCAAGTGCTCCTAACCAAGGTTCTAATGCAGGACGAAAGCAGTGCAAACAATGCAACGTTAAGACAATACAAAGCTAAAGCAGACTTTTTCTTATGTGCTTGCCTGCAAAAAAACAGTGGATATAATGTCAAAATGACACCAGGTTTTCTTTTCACCTCATAGTTGCAATAATGGAATATAACTTAATTGGATTATTCTAGCTAACTACCATGAACGAAAAAAAAACACAGGCGGTCTCCTGTATTTCAATGAATGGAACAATATGCAGTATGTTTCTGCAGCTTCATTTCTCTTGGCAGTATACTCTGATTATCTTTCCATGGCTAAAGCCAGTCTCCACTGCCCTGATGGAGAAATTGAACCTCTAGCTCTTCTTAAGTTTGCACAGTCCCAGGTACATTTCGTTTTATTTTTCAAACTATCCACATGTATTATGTCAAACCATAGATGAAAATTTTGTACAATGCAGGGTGAGTACATGCTAGGAAAGAACCCTAAATCAATGAGCTACTTAGTAGGGTACGGAGAGAAGTACCCTACACAAGTTCATCATAGAGGAGCATCAATAGCATCAAAACATACATTGCCCACTCCGGTAGGGTGCACTGAAGGATTCCAGAAGTGGTTTAACAACATGGGTAGCAATCCAAATGTTTTGACTGGAGCACTTGTAGGTGGACCTAACATGAAAGACGAGTTCTTGGATAAACGATTTGCTTATGAGCAGACGGAGCCTTCACTTTCCGGTAATTCCCCTCTTGTAGGACTATTTGCAAAGTTGGCCAGTATGCACATAGAAGTTAACAAACCAGGTTATCTTTCTGAAGATTCCAAGCCAACGCGTGAATCAGGTGAGTGATGATATTTACATTGCAGATGGCAAAAAACATAAGAGCCTGAATAGTTATATAATTATTGTTTTTAGGAACGGTACCAGTCGAATTCTTGCACTCAATAACCAAAACATGGACGGTAAATGGAGAAAATTATTACAGGCACAAAGTTACGGTTATGAATAAAAGTGGGAATACATTGACCAGCCTTAAGCTTAAGATTGAGAACCTTTCGGGAGAGATATGGGGAGTTGTAAAGACAAAAGAGAGAAGCTTATATGAGCTTCCTAGTTGGTTGAAGGTTGTGAAGCCTGGTGAACATTTCAGTTTTGTCTATGTGCAGGGCGGCCCACAGGCTAAAGTTTCACTTGCAAGTTATACCTAAGATTGACTGAATTGTTTCGGTTTTTGTATTATCATTTTATTTTCCCTCTTTTTTTTATTATAATCTGTAATTCAATTTTTTTCTTCTATCGATATAATTATAATGAGATAATTTCACTGCTAATTCCTGGGTATAACTCATGAATTTCTGTCATTTCGTTGGTATAACCCAAGAAATTCCTAGGTGAAAGAATTTGTGAAAGAGTAATTTTATTCAAATAGAAGTGATGATCAGAACAGTTTACATATTGTTTGTATTTATACTGATACAAAGAATGAACCGTTGCAAAGAAATAAAATAGTTGGGCCAGGCCCATCTTCAGCCTGCTATGTGAATGTGAAGAGCTGACTGTCGCCACATAATATTGCTCTCTCGTTACATTCTTATTTCCCCCCTTCAAACGCAACCTAGGGTTAGGGTTTGCTGAGAGATAATTATGAAATTTGGGCGATTGCTTTAGAAAGATGTCTTCTTTTATTCAGATCTGGATACTAGGTGACGATTCTTCACTGGGAAGGAAGATTCTCACTCCTTGTCGGTTTTGAGACAACGATCTGGTTCGCTTGCTTCGACAGGTGGTAACCAGAGGGGGTTTCTTCCTTCCTTTTCAGTGTGCTTGGGTTCTCGAGAAGCTTTGGGTTAAAGTTGAGATCTGAAATGGTTGATGATGAGTTAGCTTCATCGTTCTCAATCTTCAGGTCAGATCTGAACTTGTTAAAGTTCCTTGCTGATAGCGCCTTAGTGAGAACGTCTGCACGTTGGTAGGTGGCAGGTATGTGTCTTATTTGTAGCTTTCCTTTCTGAACAAATTCTCGAACGAAGTGTATATCTATTTCTATATGCTTGGTTCGAGAATGAAGAACTGGATTGGCCGACATGTATATTGTACTTTGGTTGTCACACCATAGAATTGGTATGTTGTCTGATTTCTGCTTTAGCTCTTTCAGTATAGATTGTAGCCAGATAATTTCTGCTGTAGCACTCGCCACACTTCTGTATTCTGCCTCAGTGCTTGACCTTGATATAGTTGCTTGTTTCTTTGAACACCATGATATTAAGTTATTTCCAATGTATATGCAGTAGCCAGTAATTGATTTTCTATCATCTGGGTCTGATGCCCAGTCAGCGTCAGCATATCCCACTATATTCAAGTTGTTGCATGCTTTGAAATGTAAGCCATAATTCAATGTTCCCTTTAAGTATCTGAGAATCCTCTTTACAGCTTTCCAATGCTCGTCAAGTGGATTCTGTAAAAATTGAGACACTTTGTTAACGCTGTAAGCAATATCAGGTCGTGTTATAGTTGCATATTGTAATGCCCCTACAATACTTCTGTACTGTTTAATATTAAGTATGGCTTCCCCCCTGTTTTTAGAGAAATGTTGACTGCTTATCATAGGAGTTGGCTGTGCCTTTGCATCACTCATTTTTGCTCTGTCAAGTATTTCCTGAATGTACTTCTTTTGGCATAATATTATTTCTGAATTTGTTTTTCTTTTGACTTCTATCCCTAAGAAGTAGTTGATGTTCCCAAGGTCTTTTATAGAGAATTGCTTATCCAAATGTGTAATAATGTGCTTGATCTCTTCTCTGTCATCACCTGTAATAATTAGATCATCAACATATATTAGTATGTACACAGTTGACACATCATTAATTTTAACAAAGAGAGAGTTGTCTGATTTGGTAGATTGATATCCTTGTCTTGTTAGTGATATTTTCAGTCTATCAAACCACACTCTTGGAGCTTGTTCGAGACCATAAATGGCCTTATTCAATTTGCACACATAGTTTTCATTTCTAATGAACCCCTGTGGCTGCTCCATGTAGATTTCCTCTTGTAGAACACCGTTGAGAAATGCATTGTTGACATCCAATTGTCTTATGTCCCACTTCTTATGCAATGCAATAGTGAGAATTAGTCTGATTGTGGATGGTTTTATCACTGGAGAAAATGTTTCATTGAAGTCAAATCCATATTGTTGAGTGTAGCCCTTTGCAACTAGTCTTGCCTTGTGTTTATTTATGGTTCCATCTGAATTTCTCTTGATTTTGTATGTCCACTTGCATCCAACAATGTTTTTGTTGCTTGGTGGGCACACAAGATCCCATGTTCTGTTCTTAATAAGAGCATTGTATTCTTCATTCATTGCATCTCTCCATTTTTTGTCCTTGACAGCTTGAGTGTATGTAACAGGTTCATATTCTCTCAAGTTTGCTGTATAAGTTTTTGGCTTGAAGATGCCACTCTTGGCCCTTGTGATCATTGGATGTGTGGGCTTTATTTGAGCATCATTGTGAGGTATGTTTCTGGTTTCAGAATTATTTGATGGTCCTTGAGTACTTTCGTCATGATTGTCTTCCTGACTTTGCTCTTTGTCCTCTGTTGCTTCTATAGGTGAGGGACTGGCATGACTGAGATTGTCAGTCCAACCCAAATCTTGTTGAGCAGATACTCTGGGTTGTGTACTTTGATTCTCAGTAGCCTCCTTTGCCCTTGTTTGATGTTCAATCTCAGTGTAAACTGGTAAGTCAGGTATGGATACCTTTGGATTGTAAACTTTGCTGGTTTTTGTTTCTGAATTGCTAAAAGGAAATACATGCTCATTAAAGACAACATGTCTACTCACTAGAATTTTTCCATTCTCATCTAGACATTTGTACCCTTTCTGATTTGTTGAGTATCCCAGAAAGGTACATGATCTAGATCTAAAGTTCAGTTTGTTTGTATTGTATGGTCTTGTATAAGGAAAACACAGACATCCAAAAACTCTTAGACTAGAGTAATCTGGTTTATACCCATATAATTTTTCCAGTGGGCTAATTCCCTTTAGCACCTTAGTTGGCATTCTGTTTATCAAGTAAACAGCTGTGTTGAATGCTTCAGGCCAAAATTTCAGTGACATTGAAGCATGTGCCAATAGGGTAAGACCAGATTCAACAATGTGTCTGTGTTTTCTTTCAACTAGACCATTCTGCTCAGATGTATAGGGACATGTGATTTTGTGTATAATTCCTCTTTTTTGAAAATAACTACTAAGGGATTTATACTCAGTACCACCATCAGACTGAATAATTTTAACTTGTGAATTGGTTTGCTTTTCAGCCATGGCTATAAAGTATGTGACTGCATTATATGCCTCAGATTTTGCTTTTAAGAAGTATATCCAAGTGTGTATTGAATATGCATCTACAAATGATATATAGTACTTAAATCCAAAATCTGAGCATATGGGTGCAGGACCCCACAGATCAGTAGCAACCAATTCTAGTGGTTTATTATATTCAGTTGATGTGTGATTGAAAGATAACTTGTGACTTTTGCCCATCTGACAATAAGTACATATATAGGGTAGACATGTATCATCAAACTTTATTTTATTTTCAACAAGAATCTGCTTTACAACTTTACTACTTGGATGTCCAAGTTTATAATGCCAGAGGTCAAGTATATCCCTACTGTTTTCCTTTGAACTCAAATTACAGTGATTAAGTTCTTTTGTAACACTGCTGCAGTTGGTGGATGTAAATTTGTAAAGTCCTTTTTCAGTTTCACCCTGCAACAGAACATCCTTAGTCAGTATGTCTCTAACCAAACAGTACTTAGGATAGAATTCAAAGTACACATTATTATCAAGAGCAAACTGAGATACACTAATAAGATTCTTTTTGATATTTGGGACTCTTAGTAGATTGTGCAGAAATAATTGTCTTTTACCTCTAATATAAGTGTTACCAGTATGAGAAATTTTGACACACTTACCATCCCCCATGCAAATTGTTTGATTACCTCTGTACTCTTTGCATCCAAGGTTTAGATTGTCAAGATTGTTTGTGATATGATTTGTAGCACCAGAATCAGGGTACCAAGATTCATCTTGAATGTGCTCTGCTCTTGCAATGTCATTTGGACTTTGATTTTTGTTGCTGTTGTCATTTTGATTATCACTGGTTTGTGCCATATTGACATTGTGACTACTGCTTCTCTGAGTGTTGTTGTTCTGGTTTGAATATCTAAAGTAGCATTTCACTGCTGTGTGCCCTATCTTTTCACAGATTTGACATTTTGGCCTATTGTTGTTGTTATTCCATCTTCCTCTTCCTCTTGACCTATTAGTGTAGCCACCTCTTTGATTTCCCTGTTCAGTTTTGCTACTGCTTTGGCCTTTATTTCTTTGATTGGCTGTATAATTGACAGAGAGATCTGATTCTTGTGGTCTTTTGTTGTCAATTCTTGCTTCATGTGCTAACAAGATTGAGTGAACATCATCTATAGATGGTAAAACTTTTTGTGAGGCTATCACAGCAACCACTGACTCATACTCATCACTTAAACCATTGAGTATAGTCAGTATTTGTTCTGAATCAGAGATTTTATGATCTGCAGCTTCAAGAAGATCACATGTGCTTTTGATCTTTGACAGATACTCTCTCATGGTGTGATTGTCTTTCTTGATGTTTTGAAGTTGTCTTTTGTGATACATGACTTTAGCTGCTGACTGTGTATTAAACACCTTCTCAATTGTTGTCCATAATTCATTTGCAGTCTTGCATCCTATTACATGAGATAATAACTTGGTGTTTATTGATGACATTAACCAAGAACAGATCAGTCTGTCCTGTCTATGATATTTTGTGTATTTTTCGTTGCTAATGACTTTGTTTTCTTGGACAGTGATGAATTTTGGTGGGATTGAGATGGTGCCATGAATATAGCCTTCAAGTCCATAGCCTTGAATTGCAGTATCAACCTGAAGCCTCCATAGTAGATAGTTATCTTCGTCCAGATGCACAGTAACAAGCTGGCTTTGTGGGCTAATGATGGTCTTGATGAGGTTTTCTGCTGCAGTTGAATCTTGTTGAGGGTTATTCGTGCCTTCTGATGAGGCAGTATTGGATTCATTACTCATGATGAAAAAGTAGTGTAAAGAAATGACAGAGAAGGGTAGAATGAGAAACAAAGATGAAGAATTGGCAAGAAGTAGATTCTGTCTTGATCAAGATTTCAATTAACAGTGCAACAGAGAAATTTGATCAGGTGAGTTGAAATAATGAGATCAGGTGATGATACTCTGATGATCTTTGTTGATCAGGGGATGATATTCTGATGATCTCTGTTGTGAGACACTTTCTTTTGCTGTTGTGATCTGTTTACTGAGATTCTTGATTTGAGTAGATTGACTTCTTGCACTTTTCTTTATTATGATTCGATCTGAATGTGATGATGCAGCCAGGCACAGTACTGGCACGGCACTTCACTTCTGATACGAATCAGAAACTCAAGTGATGATGATAAACTCTGATGAGTTTCTGCTCCTCCTTCTTTTCCCTTTCCTTTTTTTTATTAAGGAATTGCCGTTAGGCTGTAAGGCTCTGATACCATGAAAGAATTTGTGAAAGAGTAATTTTATTCAAATAGAAGTGATGATCAGAACGGTTTACATATTGTTTGTATTTATACTGATACAAAGAATGAACCGTTGCAAAGAAATAAAATAGTTGGGCCAGGCCCATCTTCAGCCTGCTATGTGAATGTGAAGAGCTGACTGTCGCCACATAATATTGCTCTCTCGTTACATTCTTATTTCTAGGTATAACCTCCGTATTTTCTTTGGTGTGAGACTCTTTACAAACAACATGTATCTCTACCACTCAAAAGTGTCCAAATACCTGCAAAATGGTCAATTAGGTAACTTATATTCACGCTCCACCTGCACTGGGAATTCATCTTCCTAAAACATGTCAAATTTAACCATCCTAGAGAAGTTAGAACAAGCACTCATCTCAATGAGAACTCTAACATGTCATTTTAGTTTCATTTCACAGTTAATTGTCTAGGACAAATTTTCTGTTTAAGCTAACCTATAAAACGCTTTAACAAAGCACGCAATTTTTACGACTACTTATCAAAATAGACTAGTTTTAACTGCATCAGTAGGCACGTCAGCTAGCAATTAGTATAAATACCAGCCCAGAAGTGCAACTACGGCTATTTTTATCCTGTCTCTGAGAATAGATATTGGGATATGCATGACGGTCCAATTTGTCAACCACCCTCAACTCTTAGATTACGGAAAATCTTAGATTTACAAGAATTAAAGGTGTTATGGACAAAATGGACGATCGGAGACAAGGTAGATGTGTTCGATGTGGTAACTTGGCTCGTAAAAGAGAATATGTTGAAAAAATAGTGGTCTTATTCGATTTATCATTATGTTTATATGATATTTAATATTTAAGTTCGAACCCTCAAGGTAGTATAGGTGGTTAGGCCATTCGGCTCTCAACTTGAATGTCGAGGGTTTAATCCACGCCAACTACATAACTTTGTGAATTACCGTAGTATATGTTGTGGGTTGGATGCATATTTTCATGAAGTTTAAAAGCAAAGTTTGGTTCTCTTCTTCTAAGAAAAAAAAATTAAGTTCGACTTAGCTATATGTTGAAACTTACATTGTTCTTAACTTACGTGCTACTACTGTTTAGTTCAAAGATGTATGAAATTTATGCTTATTTATTATTGAAACATGAGCTGACATTGGTGCCTTGATGTGTTATGATATGTATTATGTGAATTTGCTTTGTAACGTATGGTAAATGCATTATATGTGATGGTACAACGACCTTAAGCTTGGAAAAATAGAACAACTTGTTGGAAGTTACATTTGTTTGAGTTAGTCAAAACATTGTTGAACATGTGTTCTTAATAATTAGTGTAAGTGGTTAGATTAAAATCTGTAATTTTAGGCTAGTGGGATAGTGTAATAGCTGTTATGTACTCGCTTATACAAGGCTTTGTCAGATAATATATACACAAGTAATTTCAATTTAATCAAGGTAATACGATATAATAATATAGTTCTTTTGTGTTTACTGTTGAATCTTTCACTCTCCTTACTATACCAAATTCTAACATGGTAATAAAATCAAACGATGACAACCCAGAAGTCATGGGCATTGCATGAACATAAATCTCCCCTGGACAAACAGATATCCATTATAATTAAAAGAATGAGGCCGACAAAAAGCCCAGAGCTGCTAAAAGTAAAGGAAGAAAACAATCAATAACTACAAATAGTTAAGGAGCAGTCGGAAGGCAATGGCATTTGGCAGGGATTGCCAACATGGGATCCATCTGTTGGCGGCTGGTTGTCCAAAATTTCTATGTGATGTAATGGTACAACCTTTTATTGATATTAATAGCATGTATCATCGTATTCAATTTCGGGTGGCAGGAAACAAGTTTTCGAAGGAAAATAAAAGTTTAGGAACTATCTGTGAAGAAATACTTAATATTTCTCTATCAAAGGAACTACAATGTAGTGATGGTCATGCCGTCCTTTAACAAAAGAACAAATTTCATATGCAGCAGTCGATGCCTATTACTTGCTTGAAATATATTCTGAAGAAGTGGAGCAGCATAACAACAATGGGTTGATGCTGGAGATGCCTTTACTGCCTGTGTTTGGTGCTAACGTTGATGAAGAAATAGATTCCAGAAAGTTGTCTATGGTTATTTAATAGGACAATTTTTGTTTTTAGGCTTCATCAAATATCATATTATGGTTTGAGGCTTCAAAAATAACTAATTAGCAAACTAGGCCTCGTTTTGATTTAAACGTGCGCAAATATGGAGTACGCAAGTGTTAATTATTTTAACTATACGTTGCGCATTCCATAATTACACAAGCAATATTTTAATGCTTGCACAATTGTGAAGTGCGCAAGGTCACTTTTGAGCATAAAAAAGATAGAGAGCACAGATCTGAGTTCATTTATCAATATTTTTACTTTCTTCCGCAAACCCTCCCCATTTTCCGATCCAAACCCAGTTTTCTTTCATATCCAAATCCACAATCATCTTATTAACCAAATAGTTGCTAAACTATACATGAAATCATCTTCTTCATTGTTACAAAACAAATGTAATAATTAATGTTTTTGAAAATTAAGATGCAATTTTGCTATAGTTGATGTTGTTGAAAATGAAGAGTTATTGATGGTATTAGTGTTAATTATTAGACAATAGTGTTGTTGAATTAGTTGATAGTGTTTAACAAACTAGGAAACCCAATTTAAGTAGTAGTAAATTGAAATCTCTAATTTACACCTTAATTGTTTACTGTTTATTATCACAGTAGACATTAATGATTGGAAGATAGACGACGAAACATTGATGAAACATTTTGATGAGGTTGAAGGGAAAATCGGAGTTGTAAATTCAAGTCATATTGACTTTGATGTCGATCTTGTTTTGGAAACACAGTTCGAACCAGTACCGCGAAATTCCATTCAGGATCGTCAACCTTACACGCTAGTTTGTTTCTATGGAAATGTCCGGTCATCAACATACTGTTGGTGGAAATTTGTTGACGCTATACATCATGTTGATCCATCCGTGTCAAGGGGACAACGGCTCTGTCCAAACTGTTATTGCGGATATATGTATGTAGTGGTTGTTTACGGGAAGGAAAAGGATGTTGGACGAAGATTTTCGGGTGTAGTTCGTACAACGAACATATATTGAATCCTCGTAAAAATGATTGTCGCAATTATTTTAAATGGATTGATCAACCCATATGCGAAAGGGGACTTAAGTATGTCCACGAACTGTAAACCGAAATAAGTCATTTGAAAAGTGCGAATGAAGAACTAAAGACAAATAGTGGAAGGCCTAAAATGTGGTAGATGTTTGGGACTTGGTTAAGTTGTCATATTTGGATTTTATGTTGAACCGTTGTATTTGTAATATGTTGTTGCGAAAATGTTTCTATTTGTTGTCACTGATGTGTATGTAAATGTGCATATTTTTACCACCATATTTATTCTATTTAAATTAAACAAATGATCATATTGGGTATTTTAACTTGTTTTAACCAAAATTCATATTAATTCCAAATTACCACATGTTCATCTTCATTCAAGGGCAAAACAGTCATTTGTGTGCATATATTTCTTTAAGAAAAATAATTGAAAATTTATATATATTTTTATAGGAACTTGATCTCAAATTGGAGTGGTTTCATGAAGGAATATGCATGCACAAAGAAGATACAAAAGAATGAAGATGTAAATAATTTAAAGTGAAGAACATAGAGGACCCCACCTACCCACCACCTAATGTATAAATTAGAGGCTAATGCATATGCTTATGAAATTAATGGCTTCGTATACATTTAAATGGGGATTATGACATGCTAATTATTACTTGGTGGCCACACTACCTCATGGGCATTTTGGGCATTCCCTAAAAATATGAATTAGGCTCATACATGTATAAATACCCATACGTTTCATGTAATCTCTTTCTCCCACTTAGTCTCTCTTCCTCTTCATTAGTTTAGGCTCAAAATAAAAGAAAGCACTCTTTCTCTTTTCATGGCTATTTAGTCATTTTTTATTTTATGTAATTTTCTTTTCATTTTATATAATGTTAATTGTTGTTTCTTTTTAATTACATGTTCATTTCCTTTTATGCAAGTAGTGTAGATCTCTCTTATTTCGTGCAAGTAGATTAGTTTTGTTTCTTTGCTTTGCTCTCTTTCTCTTTTTCTTTTTCTTTTCCTTTAATGTTGTAAGCTATATTTGTTGTTTTGATAACAAATATGAGAGGCTAATCCCTTCAATTTAGAGGTAATGAAGCCTCTAATCATGTAGCTTCAACATTTTGATAATTATAGCTCTCTTTTTGTGCTTTATGGAAACATTTGAAGTGGTTTAATTTGTTGTTTTTGTTTTGAATTTGATAGCCTATATTGTTGACACCAAATAGGCTATGCTTAAACAATCACCAACACAAATGCATCTTCATCAAAATATGATTATGGCATAAGAAAGTGATTTGAAATTCAAATTTGATGGTCTATATTTCTAATTAATAGTTAATAAGCCATACTTAAAATAGATTTCATTTTCAACTTTGTTGTCATAATTATGAGAATTAGGAAGTGATTTAAAGGTTGTGTTATAGTTTGGTGGCTTACGCTGAGCTAATTAATAGCACAAATGAGCCATACTTATAATAAGCACGTCATTTAAACTCACTTATGACAAAAAAAAGATCATAATTTCATTAATTGTTGAATTATATGATATAGAGAATGGATGTCTCTGAATTGTCACTTAACTCTTATATTTGCTTTTTTCTTCTTTTAGTTAGTTCCTTAATTCTCTAGCTTAACTTTCACTCGACTTTGGTTTAATTTAATTGAATAGAATTTTAAAATCAGCAATTCCTTGTGGATCGACCTGTATTCGTCACGTGCTACATTCGTACATCGTGCGCTTGCGGTTATTTTTAATTTAAATTCGTTCGACGGTTTTCTAATCCAATAGAAATTCCGTCGATTAACAAGTTTTTGGTTTTTGGTTTTTGATTTTCTATTCTTCGAATTATTTTTGTTTAATTTTTGTGTGTTTGTTTGTGTGATTTTTGATTGCATTTTGGTTTTGTGTGTTGTTTTTCAGTTTTCCTTTTTCATTTGCATTTTCATTATTACAAAAAAGGAGCATATACAATTTCAAAAAAAAATCCATTTCATTTTCAAATAAATTTCAACTTTTAATTTACAATCACATTCTTCATTTTCTTCTTTTAGTCTACACTGTGCAACTGATTACTATGCAAACATTCTCTGCCTTCACCTCCCCTCAGTCCAAAACACTGTAGACATAAACTCTCCTCCCCACTGCCCTGCTCCATATTTAACAAACCACTCCTCTATTCCACTAACCAACCTTCATCACCATTCCAACCTCACCGCAACAGCCATACCTTTGACCATAATAAAGTGCACGAAACAGTGCCTGCGCGTCCTCCTCTAGGAACTACAAAGCCATTAACTTTGCAAATCCACCTCCTTTCCAAGTTTCCACAATCATTAACTGGTTCAACACTTCACCACTTCCGACTACAAAATTGCTTCCTCCTCTAAATACTTCCACCACTTCACGCCCAAACTTTCTCCGCTGCCTTGACAACACCAACACATATCAAACCACCGCTGTCCATACTAGCTTACCATCTCCTCCACTTAACAACAACCACTTCTCACATCCCCAATTCATCACTGCTTTGTATTGTCCTTCACTGACCACTGAGGCCCAAGTTCAAGCAAGCACACCATCAACATTCACTGTATACTTCAACCACCAAGTCAATCAAAATCCTCACATCTTCAACTAATTCATCCTCCTATACAAGCCTCATTCACTGACCATCTCCATTCAGCATTACATAAATTCAACTCACTGATCAACATCGTTGTCACTGCCTGAATACAAAACCACTGTTGTGCTACTGCCCAGACAACCAACTGACCATTGACAGTCATCCAAACTTCACTGGTGTTGTTCTTCTATCAACTGCCACTCTTCTTCATTACTTCACTTCCTTAACTCACTGAATTACAACTACAAGCAAGGTCATCCCCCATACCACCAAGACCTGCCCCTACTTCATCACAGCATCCTACTGAAGTGCACACCACTACTGTCAACATACACTTCCCACCTCATTCACGAACATCCCAGAATAACCAATCGAACTCGACCACAATTCGACCACCTCCTCGAATCCCAAAATGCCACAAACTACATCGCGATTCCAATCCTTACTCCCCCCTCCAAGAGCTGCCGCAACTAAAACGATCATCCAACAAGTCTCAACTTCAGCCAATCACCACAATTTCCATCACCAAATCAAAATCGCCTTAAGCACCAATCGCACCTTGACTTAGAATCGCAAGCATCCCCTCGTCAATCGACACCAGTCAACTCGAACCAGACCTCAATCCCTTTATTTGAATTGTCGTGGCTTCAGAACCTTCAATCGATCTCCGATTTCAAGCAACTACAATTTTGTTTTTTTTTCCTTTTCCTTTCTGGGATTTGTGATTTCAATTGAGAAGTGGTGTTTTTCACTTTTTTTACAGAGAGCAAGTGAAGTGTTTGTTTTAACAAAGAAATTGAAGTGGCAACTACAAGTTTTTGTTGTGCTGTGTTTGTTTGTAAGTTAGGCTTTGGGTCATTTGGTTAGTGGGCTTATTTTTTTATTTCGTCTATTTTGTTTGGTTTCAATTATTATTTTTAGTTTATCCTTCTAACTTAAAAAGAAGAAGAAAAAAGAAAAAGAGAATTCTGCTTTCTTTTAGTTTATGTGATGCTTGGTTAAGGGGTTTAGAGTAATTTTCAATTGTTTCCAATAACATTTGTTTTGCTTTCTTTTCTTTTGTTTTGTTTTATTCCTAAAAAAGGTCTTTTTTGTTTTGTTTCAATTTGTTTTAAGTTCCACCATATTTATACAAAAAAAACTGTATATATCTTGGTTCACTTCTTTTCAGGTTGTCAAAGCAGATAAAGAAAGGAGCTGTTGCAATAAAATTGCTCCGCTGACTTGCTTAAAAAAAATCGCCGCTTTCATCTGTAGTTTTATTTGAATTGCATTGTTGTGTGATTGCATTTTATAAAAAAAAAATCATTCGTAGTTGCATTGTTAATACACGTTTAATTTCTGCTTTGCATTTCATCTTAGAATTTGATTAATAATAACGGTTAGACATCGATAACACTTAATTGTATATTGACAAGTTGTCTTCTTTGAACAATTTAATTTCTTGGTGTCTAGGCTACGGCAGAGCAATAACAATTTATAAATATTACGGTGATTCGTAAATATTATAGTGGTTGTTCCTCTGAAGGTACTTAAACCTTCGGCTGCATGGTTACGGTGATTCGTAGTGTATCGATAAATCCTGTCTGTTACTTGGCTGAGAACTATATTGTTTATCTAAGACAATTTGTAATTATACAATTTTGGGTTAACTTAAGATAAATCATTTCTAATTAATCATTACATTCATTTAGTTGCATTAGTTCATGCATATTTAAAAAATAAAAAAAATAAAAAATCCAAAACAAAAAAATTGTAAATATTCCTTTTATTTTTCTCTGAAATTTTTAAATCCTTTTCCTTTGAAATTTCAAAAATCCAAAAAAAAATTAGAAAAACAAAAATCCAAAAAAAAATATAAAATCTATTTTAAAAAAAGCCAAAAAAATTTGAAAATCCAAAAACAAAAATCAATTTTCCATTTTTAAAAATAAATTCTATTTGTAAATATTTTTCTTTATAAAAAACCCAAAAAAACAACATTCTTGAAAATTTCCGAGTTTCCCCACTTACGTGAATTTTACAATCATTGTGAAAATCAATATAATCCATATAATTTCACTCAAAATTCTTATGGATATTTTAACGATAGCTATTATTTAAATAATTCAAATTTTGGACAACAAACTTTTCAAAACGATGAGCAACCCTCAAATCTCGAAAATAGCATTTTATCTTTACTTGAACTCTCTACACAACAATATCAAAAGATAAATGAGTTGTGTAATTCATATTTGTGCAATAGTTCAAGTCAAAATAATCAAAATTTGAATTCACTTCAAAATTCAAATGATTTCGAGTATAACCCATGCCAATTCAATTTCGAGCTTCAAAATGAATTTCAAAACCAAGACAAAAATGTGAACCAAATTTCAAATAATTTTGGCAATGAGAATAGTTTTAATAACGATACGATTGAAAACTATGGTTATCAACAAATTCAAAATGAAAATTTTCATATTAATAATCATGAATTTGATTTTGTTGACCAAATGGAAAAAGATAACGGGGATTTATTACTTGAAAAATACAAAACTTTACGTGAAAATCATAATCAAATCTCAACTTGCGAAGAATCAAATAATAATCTACCGTTTATCGAAGTTGACAATTCTTGTTCTCAACGAGTCCAAATGAAAACTTTCATGTCAATAATTACAAATTTGACTTTGTTGAGAAAATGAATGAAATTTACGATGATCACACAAATTTGTTGTATGAAACATATATGAAATAACGTGAAAAACAGAATCAAATTCTAACGTGTGATGAGCAAATAATAATCCATCTTTTGCCTAAATCGACGAATTTCAAATAACAACTTTTGAAATTGAAAATAACAATCTTAATGCAGTTGTTGAAAACACGGTAATTGAGTTGGATTTCAATTCTTTTAAGGGTGTGTAACCAAATTTAAAATTCGATCTTCCTTTTCTCAATTTCGAAAATTTGAATACAACAACTTTGAATTTCGAACTTGAGACATGTAATAAAGTTGTTGATAGTCCAACAAAGGAAGACAAATTTAATGAACATGAATTTTTTGGACTTTTGGTGACGAGTTGTTAAATTCCGACGGGAAAGATGGAAATCACCATTTTGATTTTGAAATCAATAACTCTGAAAATGTTTTCAATGATAAGCTTGAATTTCAAATTGGTGAAAATAAACTTGAACTTCTATCTATTGTTTTATCGACCCCAAAAATCATCGAAAACAAAACAACTCGTATAAAAATTCAATAAAACAACATTCGTTTTTCCAAGTCAACGTTCAACTCCGAAATCTTTTATGGTTTGGTTTTCTGCGCTTGAGCTGTGTCTCACATACTTGGTTAGACAAATGAATCGGTTCTTGGAAGACCGGTTCATTTGCTCTTTAACGGCATACTTTCTGATGTCTTGTAAATAATCACCTTTTCATTGTTATTTAAATAAAGGTTATGTTTTTATTTTATTTTTTTTCTCCTTCCGCTTGGGTTAATTGTGGGGACACAGCCAAAATTAAGTGGGGGGAGGCTCATCTTCATTTTAGATTTTTCATGATTTATTTTTACTTTTTCTTTGCAAAAAAAACAAAAAAATTCAAAAGCAAAAAAAACAATTTTATTTAAGCATTTTGATTTATTCATTATAGGATAAATATATGGTTTTCGTTTATTAAATTGAAATTTTTGAAAGTTTATTTATCTTAACAAAAATAAAAATTAAGTTTGATTACAAATAACAATGATTTAACTAGTATATAGAAAGATTCATACGTGTTAATTACGAAATACATTCTAATTAAAAATCTTTGTTTTACATAGTGGTCGATGTAAAGTAAAGATATAACATTTTTTTGTCTTCTAAGTTAAATGGTGTTAAGATGATTTTGCAAAAATCTCTCTCTCTCTTAAAAAAAATTAAAAAAATAACAACATTCATAGTATTCGCTCTCATTTAAAAGTCCTCATGGTTATACATGGGTGAATTACTTGGAATCTTTGATTATATGCTTTCATACTCATTTAAAAGTCCTCATGGTTATGATGTATGGAATACATGTAAAAAAAAGAACAGACTTGATAAAAACCACCTACGGTCGATAGGTGTATGCACGAAAGTGTGTGCACTCGCCATGCTCTGTACTCCCCTCACATAAGCCCCTAAGACAGTGCATGGATGGTATATCCGGCCTCAGTTTACCTGAGCTAGGTGTGTAATTTTTCTTGGAAATAATGAGAGAGCAAGCAATTGAAATCCTAGCACTATTTTTACTTATTTGATTTGTTATTGAAAAGAAATGAAAATAGCACTTTGATAAACTTTGATAATCAACTAAGAATCCATTTCATAGTTACATTGTGTTATTAACCAAAACAACGAGTTAAACTATAGTCTATTTATTATGATAACTTGATTTTTGTTGGAAATTTTGACGAGTAAATGACTTAAATTTCAATATAATAACCAAAACCTATATTTAACTTATTTGTGTCTATTTAAAAGTAAACCTTTTATTTGCAAATATTTCCAAAACTCGCATTCATCTCTTTGTAAATAAATCTTGCATTTTGTAAATATTTTCATCCTGCATTTGGATTTTGTGGGTAGTATCCGCTGAAAACCCTCATGAGACAACACCCGTCCTACAGGGGACACCCAAAGGTTTAACGGCTTGTTGCATACGTTCAATGCAATCGTGCTCCCTACGAAAACGGATTTATCTTAGTTTTTTCTTTATTCGAGGATGAATAAAAAGATAAGTGTGGGGGTATTTGATGTGTATGTAAATGTGCATATTTTTACCATCATATTTATTCTATTTAAATTAAACAAATGATCATATTGGGTATTTTAACTTGTTTTAACCAAAATTCATATTAATTCCAAATTGCCACGTGTTCATCTTCATTCAAAGGCAAAACAGTCATTTGTGTGCATATATTTCTTTAAGAAAAATTAATTGAAAATTTATATATATTTTTATAGGAACTTGGTCTTAAATTGGAGTGGTTTCATGAAGGAATATGCATGCACAAAGAAGATACAAAAGAATGAAGATGTAAATAATTCAAAATGAAGAACATGGAGGACCCCACCTACCCACCATCTAATGTACAAATTAGAGGCTAATGCATGTGCTTATAGAATTAATGGCTTCATATAGATTTAAATGGGGATTATGACATGCTAATGATTACTTGGTGGTCACACTACCTCATGGGCATTTTGGGCATTCCCTAAAAATATGAATTAGGCTCATACATGTATAAATACCCATATGTTTCATGTAATCTCTCTCTCCCACTTAGTCTCTCTTCCTCGTCATTAGTTTAGGCTCAAAATAAAAGAAAGCACTCTTTCTCTTTTCATGGCTACTTAGCCATTTTTTATTTTATGTAATTTTCTTTTCATTTTATACAATGTTAATTGTTGTTTCTTTTTAATTACATGTTCATTTCCTTTTATGCAAGTAGTGTAGATCTCTCTTATTTCGTGCAAGTAGATTAGTTTTGTTTCTTTGCTTTGCTCTCTTTCTCTTTTTCTTTTTCTTTTCCTTTAATGTTGTAAGCTATATTTGTTGTTTTGATAACAAATATGAGAGGCTAATCCCTTCAATTTAGAGGTAATGAAGCCTCTAATCATGTAGCTTCAACATTTTGATAATTATAGCTCTCTTTTTGTGCTTAATGGAAACATTTGAAGTGGTTTAATTTGTTGTTTTTGTTTTGAATTTGATAGCCTATATTGTTGACACCAAATAGGCTATGCTTAAACAATTACTAACACAAATGTCACTTCATCAAAATATGATTATGGCATAAGAAAGTGATTTGAAATTCAAATTTGATGGTCTATATTTCTAATTAATAGTTAATAGGCCATACTTAAAATAGATTTCATTTTCAACTTTGTTGTCATAATTATGAGAGTTAGTAAGTGATTTAAAGGTTGTGTTATAGTTTGGTGGCTTACGTTGAGCTAATTAATAGCACAAATGAGCCATACTTATGTTAAGCACGTCATTTAAACTCACTTTTGACTAAAAAAAGAGATCATAATTTCATTAATTTTTGAATTATATGATCTAGAGAGTGGATGTCTCTGAATTGTCGCTTAACTCTTATATTTGCTTTTTTCTTCTTTTAGTTAGTTCCTTAATTCTCTAGCTTAACTTTCACTCGACTTTGGTTTAATTTGATTGAATAGAATTTTAAAATCAACAATTCCATGTGGATCGACCTGTATTCGCCACGTGCTACATTCGTACACCGTGCGCTTGCGTTTATTTTTAATTTAAATTCGTTCGACGGTTTTCTAATCCGATAGAAATTCCGTCGATGAACAATAAGCCTCTAATCATGTAGCTTCAACATTTTGATGTTTTGTACTCTCTTTTTGTGCTTTAATGAGAATGTATGAAGCGGTTAACTTGTTGTTTTTGCTTTGAATTTGATAGTCTATATTATTGACACCAAATAGGCTATACTTAAACAATCACTATCATAAATTACCTCTTCATCTACATATGATGATGGTAATGAAGTGAATGTTGAGATTAAAATTTGATGGTTTATATTTCTAATTAATAGTTAATAGGCCATACTTAAAATAGATTTTGCTTTCAACTTTGTTATCATTTTTCATGTGAGTTAGTAAATGGTTCAAGGGGTGTGTTATAGTTTGATGGCTTATGTTGAGCTAATTAATAGCACAAATAGGCCATACTTATGATAAGCACATCAATTAAGCTAATATATGACAAAGAAAAGAGAGATCATAACTTTATTTTGTTGATTTATGTAATCTAGAGAGTGGAAGTTGCCTCTAAATAGTCTTAACACTCTCATATTTTTATCTATTTTCTTTTGTCATTTTTCTCCTTTTTTTAGTTAATCACACTTTCAACTTTGGTTAATTTGATTGAGTAGAATTTTAAAATCGTCAATTCCTTGCGGATCGACCCGTATTTGCCACGTGCTACATTCGTACACCGTGCGCTTGCAGTATAAATTTTATTATGAATTCGTTCGACGGTTTTTTAAACCGATAGAATTTCCATCGACGAACAAGTTTTTGGCGTCGTTGCCGGGGACAACGACTGTGTCCAAACTGTTATTGCGGAGAAATGTGTGTAGTGGTTGTTTATGGGAAGGAAAAGAATGCTGGACAAAGATTTTTCGGGTGTAGTTCGTACAACGAACATAGACTGAATCCTCGTAAAAATGATTGTTGCAATTATTTTAAATGGATTGATCAACCCCTGTGCGAAAGGGGACTTAAGTATGCCCACGAACTGCAA
This sequence comes from Allium cepa, assembly GCA_030765085.1. Taxonomy (NCBI): domain Eukaryota; kingdom Viridiplantae; phylum Streptophyta; class Magnoliopsida; order Asparagales; family Amaryllidaceae; genus Allium; species Allium cepa. The sequence continues at coordinate 614,802,210 of CM060934.1, forward strand.
ACCGAAATAAGTCATTTGAAAAGTGTGAATGAAGAACTAAGGACAAATAGTGAAAGTCCTAGAATGTGCTAGATGTTTGGGACTTGCTTAAATTGTCATATTTGGATTTTATGTTGAACCATTGTATTTGTAATATGTTGTTGCGAAAATGTTTCTATTTGTTGTAATCCATAATGTGTGCAAGGTAGATAGTTTATTATGTTGTTGAAATGCATTTGATATTGTTGACTTTATTGATGAAATATATTGGTTATGTTATTATATTGATTTGCTTGTTTGTGTTTTTGTAAAGATTGAGTTGACTGCTTTTGGTTGAAGATTGTCTGCGGAAGCAAAATCTACTTAGAAAAATAGGTAATAATTCATCAAATTGATGTTTATAGTTATGTTAGTAAATAAAAAACTATGACTGTGGTATTGGAACTTATTTTGCAGATAATGTCAAAGGTTCCGACTATATTTTACTTTGATGGCGAATTGTTGGTTGATGATGAAGGTAAACCCAGATATGTGGGCGGAAAGTGAAAAAATCGACAACAAAAAATCATTGTAGTTTCGAAGAGCTTAAACAAAGGGCATATGAAGTGACAAAAGCATTTTCCGTGCTCCCCTGTATTAGCGGCTTGTTCACGTGGTTCGGGTGGTGCTAATAGAGCGTATTTTGACTTAATCTCCATGTGGTACGCGAAGGCTATGTATTCCTCAGCTTATGCTCCTTTATTCCACTCTGTACCAGATAGTCGATATTATAACGTCTACGATGGTCCAATTATAAAACCACCGTTTGTGCGCAGAAATTCGGGTCGTCCTCGATCTACTCGAATAAAAGGTTTCATGTATTCGTCATCTTCATCCGGGCATAACAGATGTAGCAAATGTGGTTCTATTGGCCACAAGAAGAAAACTTGTCCACGTTGAATTGTAATAGAAGTAGAACGTCTATGTTACTGTATGACTTGTTGACTTTGTTATGTGATGATGTTGTCATTCGAATGGTGTTTGCGTGTTATGTAGAATGTTGTTAAGACTTTTTATGTCAAATTGTGTGATTTACGTTGTTTAAAGAGTGCTCTGTCTTGAACAGGGTCAAAACACGCTTGCGTACATATGGATTGCGCAAACTATGTTGTCAATATAGCTTGCGCAATCCATATATGTGCGAGCATGTTTTTAAAATAACCCAAAAACAGCTTGCGCATATGTGGAATGCACAAGTTATATTGACAATAAAGCTTGCGCATTCCACAAATGCGCAAGCTCTTTTTTGGGTCGGTTTCAAACAGTGAGCTGCTCTGCCATGCTAGAAAACCAAAATCTACAAAATCTCAAATTCCCAAAGCATGCACGCACCATTCCATTGACAATACTATCACCAAACAAAATAAATAACATGATCCAACTGACAATTGAAATCATCCTAGAAAGATTGAACAAGTCGTACAATAACATAGAAACATACAAATCAACAATCCCTTAACCAACCAAAAAACAACAACAACAATAAGACCAACGCCGTCAACCACGAATCCGTCTAAGCACAAGTGATGGTGTCTCTCTTCTTCTTCTGTTTGTACACGATGGGAGCCGATCCTTGGCCTTCTTGGAATGTAGGAGCGGGTGTCGAAAGTAGAATTTCTTGCTGTTGACTTAGCCCAAAAATAAGTTCTTCTTGTTGAATTTCTCATTGCGGAGGCTCTTGCGCATACTCGTATGTCGACTGTCCAGCATATCCAAATTGTTGTTCTCCTTCATACCAAACGGGCCAGTCAGCATGAGTTTCTCCATCGGTGTATTGCTGCTCTACCTCCGGCCAAGCGGGCCATCCAGCTGTAGTTCCGCCACCGGGATGTTATGAAGTCTCCCCCTCCGCATGTGCCTCCTCCCATCGAGCTTGCCCACCTGCTACTGTAGTACGTGTCTCCTCCGTAGAACGTGGGGGTTCTTCTACAATACGCAGCGGCTTGGCCGGCCTTCTTAGCTTGTTCCGACCCAAAATCGTGTCAAGTATTCGTCGTAGGTCAATGCACATGCTTTTGACCTTGTCCGACTCCATATGACTTTCTTCTATTTCGCCCACCACATCCAAATCGCTGTATATTCCGCTTACCTAAGCCATAAGTCATATGCATCAACATGATATAAAAATTAAACTATAAATTTTTTGAAATGAGAATACTTACCACATCACGTTCTAGAGGAGCACAGAGAGTGTACGCAACCAACTTCCTTGACGATTTTTTAAGAATATAACGACGAGTAATTCGCCAATACCAATACTCGTACTCGCTCGAAGATGTCGGAGGCTCACGTGCTCGTTCGGCACGATCAATTCTTGATTGCCAAATAGAAATACTTTCCTCCAAAAATTTCATCTAGCTATTGGGTTCTGGGTCAAGGGGGACGACATGAGCGGGAATGTGCTGATAATCAATGGATAATTGTCTCATAACATGATCGGGTGCATACAACTCAAAGCCTAAAAATAGAATTAGTCGGCTCTTAGCAATCCAACCGGCGAACGCATACTCAACTTTCGGATGTCCAAACTTATTCAGTAATGAATATGGTTCCCACGTAACTGCATCATCCGCCAACAAATCCAACTCATTATGGTAAAATTGTACATTTCTTGGCGTCTCACGCCAACTCCTAACACAATTCCACCTAGCCCCGAATGGAAGATATAAATCTAAGTCGGTAGGAATTATAATAGACTGTCGTCCAATAGCAATATGTGACCATTACCATAGTTGCAACAACGTTGCAGAACCCCCTAAAACTTTTCGACGTTGCAAGGCAACCTGTGACAACTCACTATACAAATAGCATAAAACAGCACTACCCCAAGAATGATAACCACAATTAGCCAAATCATCCAGAAAAGGTAAAAATTTCAAACTTAATCTCCCTTTCGAATGATCGGGAAATAATCAGCAACTCAAAAAATACAATATCACAGCAAGAGTGCAGCGAAGTATATCTAAATCGGTCGCTCCTTCGGATAGTGGTTCGGAAAATTCACTTTTAAACCAAGTCATTGATAGTTCACTTTTAGACTTAACCGCCTCTTTAGATGGAAATATACCAAGCAAGTCATTAGCCAATTTGATGTAATCGATATCGAAATTTTGCAAACATACCGGACGATCGTCTGTTTTAAGACCGAAAATAAAATGCACATCCGCAAGAGTCAGTGTCATCTCACGGACTCTCATATGAAACGTATTTGTTTCCGGCCTCCATCTATCGCATAAAGCGGTAATAAGGTGATGATCGAGACGAATGTAGTCGATTTGCATAGCTTGCCAAAATCTGAAGATTCGTAGATTCGGCTCCAATTTTGGATCTTTATAATCGACCTCCTTGAGCTTGCTTGAATGATCGTATATCTTCACAGTTTCAACACCCTGAAATGTATAAAAAAAACTAAAATTGGTGCCTCATATTTGCATTCCCTTGTTTTACCAATTTCGAACATTTATCTCCATTAATGTGTCGTTTTGGCTCTTATGGTGTTCTTGAAGATAGAAAACACTTCTATCTTCGGTTTCGGGAGACAATTCTACAAACAACAATAACCGTTTAACAAAGTTAGGGTTTCCGCTATATGAATACTTCAAATCATTTGGCATTTTCAACAAAGAAACCAACAATTAGAGCACATTGACATCGAAATCATCATGACTACCTCTTCCATTAACAACAACAATCATTTTTAAAGTAGTAATCAATTTACAATCAAAATATAATTACCTCTAATTAAAGAAGAAAAAGAGCTTACTTCCATTTTATGCTTAATCTGGTGGTTGATTGAAGGAATAGATCAAAAACAATGTTTTTGAGTTAATAAGTTTGGATTTGGAATGAGTTTGAGGTTGGGAATGGTAAGGTTTTTGTTAAAAATTGAGTTTGGTGGAGAAATGAATCTCAATTCAGCTATTTGCCTTTTTGATACCCGAAAATAAGCTTGCGCATTTCAAAATTGTGCAAGCTTTAAACTGATGCTTGTGCAATTATGGATTGCACAAGCTCTACCTAAAAAAATTTATAACTTGTGTATTCCATAAATGCGCAAGTTGTAACTAAACGAGGCATATTTTGGCAATTAGTTTTTGCCGAGGCCTAATTCTACATTTTTTTCGATGCCTTGATCGAAAAATTGTCCTATTTAATATTGGTGTTGTGCATGCAGAGATGTGTTATTTGAATTATTTGAAGAAGATTCTATATCAGGCACTTGCGACCTGATGTGGACATTGTTGATTGTCTGACGCTGCCTCATGATAAATGCTGAAAGGCTAGTGATTAAGCTTTGTTTGTATCATAGCTAAATATGCACCCTTTGTTCTTTGTTGCTTGTTTGAGTGAGGATCTTTAAGTGATGACTGTGTTTTGTTGATGGTTAAAATGACAGCATCCTGTGATATCAAAAGAAAACGATGCAAAAGCTCTGCCGCGAATTGAGTACAGGCAATTTATGAAGTGCTCAAGAACTGTTTGATGATACGGCTAAAAAAAGATTGGCATCCCCACAAGTGAAATAGGTAAGACTGTGAGTGCGGAGATTTTGGTTTTATATCGTTTAACAAGCAAAGAAAGAAGAATCACGGCTCTAACTTATTGAGAAGATGATCGATACAGTAGCATCAAGGGATGATTCATATGCAGAGATCCAATAAATCATTAGTGTGGAGTGAAAACTCTAAGGATGAAATCAAAGAGAGTTTATTGATAATTCATGAGTAATCAACATAAAACAGTTGAGCATGCTCAACAAAATAGAAAATTGAAGTTGTAATTGAAACCATGAAGGAAGGATGAGAAAGCAACCAATGAACCATAATTTGATGTAGCAACTTTGTAAACTGGATGTTAATTCATCTAGTTTAAGGGAGGATGTTGTAAGTTGTATTTGTTGGAGTTAGTCAAAACATTGTTTAATATGTGTTCCTAATAATTAGTATAAATGGTTGGATTAAGACTTATAATTTTAGGCTAGTGGGTTAGTGAATTGCGGCTCAATATAAGGCTTTGTTGATTAATGAATAATTAATAAATATAGAAGTAATTTCAATTTAATCAAGTTAATATAATGTAACAATGCACTTCTTTTGTGTTTACCATTGAATCTTTCACTCCCCTCTCCGTACCAAATTCTAACAGTGTGTCACAAACAACCTTTTATTATGAAAAACAACAACTCTTATTCATCTCAGCCGTACAATGTACTGAAGCCTCCTGTTTTTCTCCTTCCAATATAATTTTCCTGGCAACTATCCTTTGGACGTTGTAGCATCTTTTGAAGAAAAATATGCCATTTATAACGACCATCGGGACTGAACATGCAAGCTTTGACATAGACATTAGACAATACCCATATATAAAGAAAAATATATCAAAAGGCAGATATACTTAACAAGAAAGTCTGGAGCTCCTTTTTGATCCAAGTATTTTGATAATGATCATATCTTTGAGCATTATTATCTTAACATAACATTTACTCCGCTTACATGCTTGGCTGCTAGTCAAGTGAGAGATATCAAGATCATTACATCAACTAACAACAGGAAACGCTAACAAAAGCTACATGCGGGTATGCAAATACAGACTGCCCAAACAAACATATGGCATACAAATAGGGCCTAAACAAAAACATAGAAATAACCAACTACAAAACATCTATATCTATCTTATTCTACATAAATAACTATAACTCTACTTATCAAATAAATTAAACTCCAGCACAAACCGAATTCAGTGCTTCGCATATTCCGGCAGTTACAGTCTCGTCGGCACAACAAATCACAGTGTGCGTTGCACTTATATTAATCAAAGCATCAACGCCTTCTGAATTAACTTTAATGGAGCATACAAAATCATCGGAAGAAACACCCATGTCGTCTTTTGGTACAACTAAAAATCCATCAATTCCTTTCTTATTCAGTTCTGCTAATAATCTTGCAGGGTCGAAACTGCCCCAGTATATCTGTGCATATTTTTCACTGGATTTCGAAACAGAATTCTCCTTGGATGAAACCAGTACGTATTCTCCATTGCTTAAAAGAAGACGGCCTCCCTCTAACCTTGCAATGGCAGTATCTTTCTCTTTTAACGTTAACTTCTTTGGACGCAACTGAAATGCAAGGTCTGTTGATAAACTTGCTTCCAAATGCTCCCTGATATTTGGTATGCATAGTGTTTTGTTCTTAGAGTAAAATAATTGTGAGATTGTTTCGTTATTTGCTAAGCAAAAGGGCTTTAGAACCTCAGGGAACTGCAATTGTACACAAGATAACCAAAGACTTCATTAAACAGTAATAAGAGTACATATACTCGAAAATGTAGCTAACTGAGATTGTGTAGATTACCAGAACAATTTTTGGTTGCAGAACTTTCAGCAAAGGCAAAATTTGATCCACTCTGGACAGTGAAAATCTGTCAGAATATTAGACAGTAATGGGAGAATCCTGCTCCAACTCTATATGATTATCTTATGTCAATAACTAAATTAATTGTAATTGTGAAGGTAGATTTACAAATATGTTGGCCATTGAGGGATTTTTGTTAATTACAACGACGCTATGAAAACATAGCACTTCTGTAGAGTTGAAATGGGTTTTTTTCATGACTTTGTTGAAACATTCATATAGTTTTGCCGCAAGATCTGTGTACAAATTGATAACTGATCAAGATGCAAACAAAAATTCAAGTGAAGTTCTTATGTAATTTAGTATCACAAGATACCAGTCATAAGCACCCTAAATACTTAAAGGCAGATAATCCACTTTGCTTATAAACATACAGAGACAAACACACATTAAGCATGTAACAAAATGAGGATATCAAGTTTGGAGAAGAAATCAGTACTGACCGTAGCCCTGACAGAAATGAGCACTGTAGGACCTTCATCGCTATAGGTTTGAAAGGCAAGAGAGCAGCTTCAGCATCAACCCCTTGCTGCAATTGTACAATTTATGAAAACTATAATACACGTCATCATTGGAAAAAACAACTGTAAGTGCCATAAATATGTTAAATTTGTTACCTCTAAAATGAGCAAACATCTTTTATCTTCATGCCAGCGATGAAGTAAATGGACAACCGAACCTAACCGAAGACTCCAATGAGGTGAAAATACAATGCACGGTTCTTTCCAAGTCACTCTACAGGAAATGTAAAATCTTATACTAAGATGAGATACATAGTAGTAAAAATAGGGAGGATCGTCATCAGAACATTTGAAGAGAAAATATGAATCAAAGGTGCGTAAAAAACACACTACGACACAAACAGTGCTACGACGCCCGAAATAATAAAGTCAAGGAAGTTAGGATGGAAACAAGTTTTAAGGAGAAAAAATAAGAATTCAAGGGGTTCTAAAAATTTTTATCTCTATGCCTGATATTTTGACAAAAAATGGTTGGGGCCTGCTAACATTTTTGCCAAGACACCGTAAGTCTTGATTCTTTATTTGTACTTTTACTTTTACTTTTATTTTTGCCAAGACACCGCAAGTCTTTGCCAAGCCCGAAATAACATTAAGCATTTGATGTTTCATGAGAAGAAAACTGGAAAGGCCAAGGTACTTAACAAAGATAGCAAAGTTTATCAAACAGATTGGGGTATTTTCATTAAGTTTCTCATAATACACTGTTTTACAGTAACACAGGTCAATTCTTTCCATGGCATCAATTCTAGGTAAGGTAGGATAGGACCACAAACGTTGGCATGGAATTCTGTATGAAAACAATCGAAATTGGTTTCAAAAAGGCTTCGTGCTGTACAACGCTTATTAAGTAAATTTGACCTAGTAGTGTTTGATCCATATTCGATAAAGGCAGGCTTTTTTTCAGAAAAAAAACCCTGCCTTTTAAAATCCCTTGTGGTTTTTAATTTGTCTACACCATGTCCATATCAGGTGTCTGTTTTCAAAGTTACAACACTCTACCATGAAGGACATAAAAATAAATATTACAAACAATGATCAAATATTGTGAATGCAATTTATGCAAGACAATTCACGTAAACCTAATTAACTATATATTATGCACCAGCATTACATTTTGTGTAGTTTAGTATTTAGTCTTGTATGGCGACCGTGGTAAAATGCTAAAATCTACAGTTAATAATTATTCAATGCAACATTCAAAGAACTTTGTGCGTATGTATAGGAAGGTCCGCTGTCCAGCTATTGAAATAACAGAGAAGAACCTGATGTAAAATATCAACATAAAAAACCTGATGTAAACCAAAACCTACCCAAACGTGATAAACAAGGGTTGTTTGACCCATTTACCGAATCGGCATGGTATTAAAGTATGCAAAACCTTTTCATTGCACAAATACACCGGTCCAAATTTGCACTTCTTGACCTAGAGTGGTACTGGAAGGGAGCCTCAGTCCTGGGCACCCATTAGCCCAAAAGCAAAGGAACCGCTCATTGAGATATTTAAAAAGGGATAGGTTTGAAAATGCTACACAAAATGAAATGGCACGATATTTTTTGAAACTTGCCCATGAACAGCCCTATGACCAAAAAAGCACCAATGAGTTTGCAATGACATCAGTCGGGAATACGGTTTATGGTTCAGAAGAAAAACATTCCGGCACATTTTATTTAGCTCATCTCTAAAGTAGGTTTCTACATTTGAAATTCGTTTCACTATCAAAAACGTAATGGGTCAGAAGTAAAGATCACACACACACACACACACACAAAAGTTGAAATTTATTATACTTCCTCGGAGCTTACAAGCAAGGCCTAGTTCTCTAGATCTTCCCAAAGAAAAAACACATTAAAAGGTCTGAAGTAAAAACGCAGTTCATCACTAGTGGTTAAATCGAACTGTACATATCTTTTTATGATGCGAGTTTTTCTTTTCTTTCGTTTTTTTTTTTTTTTTTTGTTCTTTTTTTTTTTAATTCAGAAATTCAGAATGGAGGTATCACTTGATGTGCCAATATGTTGAGTATCAGCCAGATTCTGATAAATGGTGGTCTGAGATTTTAATCTACTTGATCTTTAACATCAGTACGCAAGTTTAGGACACCATTTGTGTAACTGATGTCATTTTGTGGGTGTAGGTTTGAATATAATTTATTGGGAATATTAAGTCATCTGGGTAGATCACGGAAGCTTCATTCAACATGTAATATGATGAATGCTTTCCTTGCCTATCATCAAACTGGTATGATAATGATATGAATCAATCATTAGCAGATATATTAGGTATAAGACGACATACACCAATTCTGAAGAATGAAGTATAGGGAAAACATTAAGTTTTTTCTCTTTCATTAGCTCTACATGACCGAACAGGGCCTCTCCGGAGAATAGCTACAAGACATATCAAAGATGCAATTAGTTATATAGAATATATTTCTAAAAACAAAATGAGTAAGTTGAGTAAAAGAATAACAAAAAAAGAAAAGAAGAGGGGGATATAACATTTTCTTGACGTTGCTTGCAAAGCCATTCAGGTGCAGCATTGGTGAAGGCTAGCATCTCTTCTGCAGTAGAAGAAATCATAAATATGGGGACCTAATAGACATGAGAAGAACATATGAACATTTAAACGCAAAAATAACAGATGTAAAGTGAAGGAACATTGACCATGTACAATTTAGCATGATAGGGCAACATACACATAGCCTCCACAGTAAGTGCTAACTTTTTAATAGATAGGCAAGACAACAGCCAAACTTTGTTCATGCCTAAGAAGAGCTTATTAGTAAATAAGAATACAAAACAACAGAGTGATTCTTTTCAAGAAACTAAATGACACAAATCAAAAATGAATTTATTTTTCCTTTTACTGAACATGTGCAATTTGTGGCCGTAGTAGCAAAAACAGGTAAATTAAATAGGTAGCTATGATATCCTGCTCACATGTAAAAGAATGTTATATAGGTTGACGTTATCAATCAACATTTAAGTGTTTATTTACCCTTTTGCAGTAATATAAGAAACGATTAACATGTATAAAAAGTATTCCATTCAATGACCTATTACTCACAATTATCTAAATGCTAGTGACTCTCAGTAAGTTATGTCTACTGTTTCCATTGTTAGAAGTTTGAAGCAACAAGTTCATTCGATATGTAAGAACAAGAATGTTAGATTTACAAACTGACTGAACCATAAAGCATGCTAAAATTGCAAACTGTGAGAGAAATGTTTAACGTACGTTGGAGAGTTAACGAAAAAAATTTACCTTTAAGTTTGATGCTTCGAGTGACTGTGATATCTGCTCCAACAAGATTAAAACAAGTCCAAGTCGACCAATAGGAATCAAAACAGAACCACCTTCTATCAGAGAATTTAATATACAGGAGCATATGAAATTGATCTTGTCAATCTCCTCTGGGTTCTCAGTAGAGTGATTCAAGTAGCTTCTCATTTCGTCCTCATTGTCAGAAAGTTTCCTACGACAGTTCGGTGAATTTTTTTAAGCAAGTAACTAGATATGTATAAAATATTATAAAACTTGACATACCTGATTTCTGAATGATCAACGGTTATGCCATTAAAGCAAGATAAATCTGAAAATATAACAAAATCATTCCCACATAGAGACTGGTAATCAAAGTTCATTGCATGCACAGATTGAAAAATTGAGCTTGACAAGTACGACGTGCTATTTTTAGGTCCAGTTATTGTCCAATTAGAACTGCCAATTTCCAAGCCTGAACTGAATGCTTTTAATCTTATAATGCCATTAAAACATGTTTCTTCAGCATATTTCAGTGGTTGAACCAACTGCATGCAATTCTTTATGTCTGCTGCACTGACGCACTCAAGGAAAAAAATGAAAATATTGTTATTTTTCATTGCAGAGTAGCATGAGCTATACATTTATTTGAAAAAACAGTGAAAGAAAATCTAATCAACTATATGACCAACACAGTGTACTGACTTAACAATAAAAAAAATAAGTTTCAACGTACTACGCGAATTTGATGAGATTCGAGTAATAATGGTTAGGATCGCATTGAATGTTTATCAGTTGACATATTGCAATTAAGATTACAAGGATATACAGAGACATGATGACTGACAATATCACATTAGAAACAAACAAGATTGGCAATCGATAGCTCAATAATCACATATTTAACGATTGAAATTTTGTGACATACACTTATCAGCTATGAAGCTACGAAAGGTTTAGATCAAGGTTCTCATTTCCGGCTGGCATGTCGGAGTTTCGGCCATTTCGGCCCGGTTCCGGCGTGACCAGAATACGCTTTGAAATCCGTTTCCGGAATAAGTCAACAAAAAAAATATTTTGATGTTAAAAAGAAGAAGAAGAATAACTCGATCAAAGTAAAATGAAACCAAGCACAAAAAATGAAAAGCACCTGATTCAAGCAAATAGAGGCGTGAAAGAAAATTAGGCTTTTGAATGAATGTTATTTAGGGCTTCAAATTCCCGATGATATCTAGGAAATTAGAGATTTAGACTAACTAAGCAAGATCCAACAAGCAAGGTGATAATTTTTTTCCCTACCATTTGACGACATTTGGTATTTTCATTGATTATGTTTAGCATTTGTTTTTAGAAGATGATAGAGCAGGACAATGAATGCACGTGTTGAGAGATGTGTGGGTATGGGTTGGGCTTGTTTAAATATATTATAAGGTTATACTTGGTTTATTTTTTCTTTTTGCTTACTTTTAAAAAAAAAAAATTGACAGTCGGCTTTCTTTTGTTGTAAAATAAGCCGAAACCAGAAAAAAAATCTTTTTCACGGGTATAAAATGTATTTATGTATATGCACAAAATATAAAATTGCGAGAATATCCGGAACCAGAATAAAAGTGGAATTTTCGAAATTACCGAAACGGAACCGAAATTTCATACTTATCAAATGGACGGAACGGAACTGTTAACCGGAATTCCAAACCTTGGTTTAGATATACGACCAAGCAAGAAAAGAAAGAAACACCAAAAAGGAACAAGGATAGGATTCAAGTTTGTGATTATAGACAAATTTTACATAAATCTCTTGCTAATGTAAATATACTCATAGATTCTTTAGCAATAAATGGTTGAAAATTTAAAACAAACCTAAAACAATAAAGCAATACATTAGGTAAAATTATAAACCAGTAAATATTAGGGGATTAACACAATTCAACTAGTTGTAGATCCCTTGCTCTGTAGAAAATAAAGCATTAAAAACCTCAATGCATCTGTGCATTTATCCATATCCCAAAGTTGAGCACATCACTCAAATAAGGAAACAAGAGACCAATCATAAGATGGATGTTTAAAACAGAAGAGCATTGCAACAAGAATATATTACATGATATAAGTTTAACATAGCCAAAGGAGCTTCAATGTAGATGTGATATATACGTGATTGATACAATTTGTATAATGGCTTCTGGCATGCTTAAGTATAAAACTCAAACTCAGTTTCAGCAGTAGAAATTACCGCATTTTGATGTTTACTATATTAAGCCTATAAACCTAACAATATTAAACTATGGTTTTATCGTTCTTGAAACAAAATCTGTATCTGTGTGAGATGAACATTTATATAATTTACAAGTAAGATTCCAACAAAGCATAAAATTTCATGTAAGGTTTAAAAACTCAGTGAGTACATCGTTTTTTACTAATGAAAATTCAAATGACCAAACTTTCCAAATGGATGAGATTCAAAGTTTCATCTGAAACCTTAAGCATTGTTTTAATTGCTCACAAATCCGAATCTGAATATTTTATAGTAGTTTGGACCAAATCTACTAAAATCAAGGCGACCAAAATTTTCAAATTCCAGCTGAAACCTCAAAACATAGTTTCATGTTTGACAAACCCAGAGATATAAAATCATTTCATATTAGAGAACATTAACTTATTGTACCTTTTGAATCCATATTGTTATTCTGCATTTAGATCAAGAAGATCATCCCCATAAATCATTATTGTCTTTTCAAGAAGAGGAGGAAAGACATGCATACAAGAAGAAAATCAGGAATAATTTTACCTACAACCACTAAAGATAAAAATTAGTACCCACCAATGTGGCTGGGTATGGTAACTTATGTCTGAAATCTGTGGGTAATGAAGTATGTTCTTGAATTTGTACTAATTTCAAAATAAAATATAAATAAATAGAAAGCAGCCACTAAATATATCATCTAAGATTTGGATTCGAACTTAGAAAACAATGAGTTAATTTAGAAAAATATTGACCAAGAAAATCATGGCTATTGGCAAATATGCTACGTTGTTTTTCTTTTCTGTCTACTATACACCTTGATCAACTTGTTTAATTTCATGCTTTCAAAGAGTTTCCAGGGATTATATCTGCTAATAAATCACTTTGAATTAAAAAATTGAAAGAAAAAAATAATTGATAAAAAAAGCAACAAACCGTAATTCATGGTAAGTAGTAAATCAGTAGAGAATTTACAATCTCACCCAAAAAAGCTATACCTGTACAAAGAGGCCCAACTTCCTAATTCCTCTCCATCTTTCCCTATCAAAACATTCTTTAAATCCTCTTCCATCTTTTCAATCTCTTTCCAATCCATCCAGCTTACAGAATTTATGCCCATCCCGTAGAACCTAACAAATTCATCATGCATCTCAACAATTTCTTCCATCATCATCTTCCCGATTTTAACAGTCGCTTCAGTAGCATAAACTTTCCCACGAAACTTTCCAGACTGAACTAAAAATGGCAACCCAAGCATGGCAGCTGGTGTGGAAATGAGAACAGCATCGATTAGAGATGGATCCCACAAGTGGAGATTTTTCAGGGTTTTGTACCAAGGGATTGTCTTAAGTAGAGAGCTTGCAAATGAGGGTTTTGTTGGGTTTAGAGGTGAAAAGACTGTGAGGGCGGACAGGTCAACAGGGCATTCTAGAAGAATATGGAAGCCGGAAAGTTCTAGAATGTGTGAAGTCGGGAAGTAGTAGCCATTTCCTGTGCTAAGACATGTCTGCCAATCAACAAAAATAAAGTTTAATTAATGAAATAAAAAAATAGATTGTGTGCTTATGTATGTACAAGAGAGGATCACCAGTTTCATGTTGGAAGATGTGGGGACTATTGCGGTTCCTCCTTCAAAGTCTTGAACAGAAAATAAACAATAAAATCAGTGATAACTTCAAAGAAGCAATATTCTTATCGAAATCATCTTTAAGAGATTAATAAACTATGCAACTTTTGAAATATTTCTCCATAAACAATAAAAAAAGGCGCACTCTCGTATGTTCATATATATAAATTACTATACTGGTAATGTATTCTTCATATACCTATTTACTCAATTAACTCAAATGGGCCAACACTGCAAGTGAACGGGAATTCAATTGTACTACATACAAAATACAGGTGGTGGTCTAACAATAATCTAAAATATTCAATCAAACGGGCCGACCCAAAGATTGTCCAAGCCTCACATGATCACATACAAATATATAATTGATGCATATAAAGAAAATACACACACAATAAATTATTCACTTATTTATGTCAAGATGACATTGTGCATACATCTTGAACATTAGCAAAAGCAAAATCATTAAAAAAGCCTTTCAAATCAAGAGTGCATTAATAATTGCAATTTAATACCAAGAAAGTATAAAGCTAAACAGAATTTTGACTACAACCACTTTTAACAAAGAAATTTCTCACTTACCTTCTCCTGAAAGGTCAACACTTTGCAAACATGCAGCTCAAATACATTTTTTGGGCATGCATACTTGAAAACTTAAGCATATAGAAACACCAAGATATATGAAAAATGAATGACTATGTTGCAAGCTTGATATATTAGTATTATATAGATGAAACAAGGAAAATATAATTACTTCTAAAAGGAGCTTCCAGCAAGCACATGCAAATTGTACCTAATTATAAGTACTGAAGATGTGAAGACCATGTATGTGGCGCTCTTTATACCTTGTGCTGTAGTTCACCCTTTTTGCTCGAAAAAACATATGTGAAGTTGTTGGTCGTCAAATCGGTCATGCTATTTTTTGTTGTTCCGCCAGATGTTATATATTTTCACTTTTAAATTAGAAAATATAGGTGCTCTTACAATACAAAACGGCAGCCTAACGTGGTTATTATCAAAAGTAAGGTCCATGTGGTTTTGCTTTGAGTTTTCAATTTTGAGTTTCGAAGCTTATTTGAGTTTTTCATTTTGAGTGTTTTCAGCATTTGGAAACGTGTTTGGTTTAATTGTTTTGAAAAAGAATTTTCCAAAATAAATTTATGAAAACATGTTTCGACTTGAAATTTTTTTCTTTTTTATCCTTGTTTTAATTTAAACTAAAGAAGGTAATATGAAAGTAAATTCTAGCATTAACACCCAAAATCGATCCAAAAAGTAGAGTGCATCATATTTCAAAAAATCCAAGGATTTCATGCACATAGATAATTTAAAAAACTAAAACTAAAAAAAAAATCAGTAGATAAATCATCTTTAAGCAACATTACAATCCAACTAAAACATGATAATTGGTATAATCTAGCGCAGTTACAATCTAACTAAACTATGCATATGGGTATATGATATCAGTCAATATCTGAAATTAATTCATACAGATATATACTGTATTTTTACATTTAGTTATTCCTAGCTCAAGACAATTGTTTTTTACTAGCTTGCTTGTGGATCCATTGACATATCCAAATGCAAAATCAAATTGTTTGCCAACCCAAACTTATGAACCAATTATTATGAACTAGAAACATGATTTCCATTTATCGAACCAATACAATCTCATACAAGGAATGACACTACACTATCATTTATGTTTATTATTAGATAAAATAAAAAAGGTATATTCTTAGAAGTAACCTTAGAATAAGGTATATTCATTAGATGGAGCAAAAAGTCCATATAATAGAAGAAAGGAACAAGTGGGTAAACGAGGTAGAACTCGTTCAAGAGTTGGCTAAAGATATAATATATGGGACAAATACTTATGACTATGACAGCGGTGGAGGTTAATGTTGAGAAGTTTGTAAAACCCAATCCAATACATACAAAACCTGGGACTAACCTAGAAAAGCAAGAGTTAGATAAAATCAACAATCACGTAAATGGTTCAGAAGCTCTTCCCCTAAAGTGCTACAAGTTAGTGCTAGTATTTAGGCATCGTATTTGGACATCTAGGACAGCCTCGACTTGCGAGTAATTTTAGTTTTGGGACGTTTTTTCAAACACCCTTCATAAGTTTCAAAATTCACTTCCGCCCCTCGTCAAAAATTGATTTCACGGAGAACTTCCATCGTTATTTTCAACGAAAATGTGCATTCTACATAGGGTTTGCACTGCAAATATTTTCATTTTTAACTGCACATTTTTGTAGAATAAAAATCTGCACTCTACACTGTAAATATTTATTTTACAAAAATGTGCAGTTTACACTGCAAATATTTGCAGTATACACTGCACATTTTCCCTGAAAATGTTGACAAGAGTGTTTCATGCAACTTGTTTTTGAGAAGGAATTTTCAGGTATTAGGTTTGAAAATAAGAAGCGGATCCTAATTTCCACTTTAGCTTTTAAGTAGACAACTCACACAAAACATGTCATGCATGGCTATATTTGCTATACAAACATACTATAGTTTTATTAGATTTAAGCAGTTCTCAATAGATTTCTCTCTTTAAGCATTAAGAAAATCAAGAGAAAAGAAAATTTGGTGAACTGACATGAAAAGTCATCAATCTTGTAACTCTCATGTAATAATACTATTGGATTGCCATTTTATATTTACGTACACACTATGCCATATTAACCCAGAAAATTATTATGTGTATTGACAATCAAGCAGTTGGCAATCCAGGATTCCTTGATGTATGCGACTATGCATACAGCTTACAAAAAAATATTCCAATTTTTGTCATTTCCTAATTCATTCTTCAAAATTTGTGTTTTCTAATCATTAGTTTTGTTTGCCAACCTCGAAACCTCAACTACAATCCATTTTCTCATTTGAAATCCATTATAATACTTATTAATCTGATCACTGACATTTTATTAAGTTCAATATAACAATGTATTGACAAACCAAGTTAACAAGTGTCATTAGTTCGTATCATGGACTTAAATGTGCAAAACAAAGCCCAAAATATTAATTGGACTCGACTATTTTCTTTAGTTGTGTAACGACCCGCTATTTTAGACCATTCAAATCGACAATAAAACCATACATGTCCGACTTGAATAATTCAAAATACCGAATTGTTAATAAAATTTGGCAAAACTTAAAATATACAGTAAATAAATCAATCATAGATCACTTACACAGAGTAATACAATGCAGC
Source organism: Allium cepa (assembly GCA_030765085.1). Classification (NCBI taxonomy): domain Eukaryota; kingdom Viridiplantae; phylum Streptophyta; class Magnoliopsida; order Asparagales; family Amaryllidaceae; genus Allium; species Allium cepa. The sequence continues at coordinate 614,819,512 of CM060934.1, forward strand.
GGAATAGATAAAGAATAGTAGTTCATGAAGCTACTATATACCTCAGCGTTAGAAATAAAATACAACCGAATAGTTCAAATGCCATGAAGTCTCCAATGTAACAGATGGCTTCTCTGAACTAATCAACTGGATGACTGAAGGGATAGATAGCTGGATCTTCAAGCAAAGCTCCAACTTCGAAGATGAGTCTCAAATGCTGTATCTCTCAGTCTGACCCGAGCGTAAAGCAAAACACAAAACACTCGAGTCAGGATTAACATTCTTATATCTATAAATCTAACTCAAGTGAAATATCAACTGAAATATAATTAACTTAGAGGATGTTTGGGATAACCATCCTCTAAGGGTCCATGAAACTATCTAAAAGATAGAAATATACACTATAACACCGTAGTCTTTTCAACTTAATTTATACTTCAAAACAAAATATCATTTTCACTTCAAATATCTCTATACTTCCCAAATAGTATATTTTATATATTAAATAATTTGTACAGTAAAGAAATTTCAATTCCCTCAACTTGACAAATCGTTTAACATCAACCTGACCACCCCATTTAAATCTATTTCAATCTCAATTTATTAATTTAAATTCAACTCAATTTCTAAAATAACCACTTCAATTTTATCGATCTCAAATTCGGATTTGAAATCACAAAATACCCTTTATGTTCAATATATTTCAAAACTTTAAGTATTCAACGTTTCAACTAACTTTTTAATCAATTTAGTTTCTAAATACTAAATTCAACTATACTGATTTCAAATACATATCTGAATCTCAAAATAAACCATTTAAATCCCAATATAGTTCAAAGCTTTAATATTTAATTAAATGTTCAATTTAATAGTTCCATATAGATCTCGATTTAACCTCATTATTATCTAGTCTTAAATAATCCCTCATTAGATACAATATCATTTAAGTAACCTTAAATTACATTTTACTCAATATTTTCTTTAATGTATTAAACGTGAAATATTCATTAAATCGCTTAAATAAAAATCCAATTACAAAATCATACCCTTAAATTTCCCATTCAAAAATTTCAAATTGATTTAATTGAATAAATCCTTATTTAAATACCATTTAGATAAACCCACATTTATCTCCCAATCTTAGTAAATTGCAGAATACTTTTGGAATAAAATTTATATAAATATTTAGCATAATTTATGTATTAAATCAAATTTTTACTAAATTAAATGTTATTAAATCTATATATCATTAACCTTTATATATAAAAAAATTTAAGGATTAACATTTAATAAGACCATATATTTCTTTCCAAAACAATGAATTAAATTTCAAAATATTTATATATATGGACCAACGATGTCTGTATATATTTCTTATCATATGGTCAAGTGTTACGGATATTTATCATTTGAATCCGTATACTAAATGTATACGGGTGGATAGCATTTCAACTCGTAATCCCAATTCAATTAAATGAAAATCGCTTGGGTTTATCATTTCAACCCATAACGATTTTCTCCTATTCTAAAGTCTGTTCGGGTATGTATCATTTCAACCCATAGTGATTTCTATACTAACAGGGAACTTGCAGAGTGATAACAGATATGTAAATATAATAACACAGGCATATATCATCAAAATAAATATATAAACAATAGGATATGGTGTCATATCCCATAAGTGAATACTTACAGATAATAGCATATATAACAATTTAAATAACTACAGCCTCATATTTCAATTGTAGTCCCAATTGAAATCAAATTTAGTAAATAAAAGAATGTAAATCGTGAGTGATTGCTCACCTTTCGAGGTTAGAGGATATAGACAACGAAGTTGAGTTACGAAATCCAAGCATGAATTACGAAGCAAAGCACGAAGGACATGGGTTTGTCGGACAAGCTGATAAATAGGAGTTGACGAAGTCAAATCAGAACTGGATTGATAAGGATAGATGGTATAATTGAATAGATACACCGTATAAAGTTTATGTATGTTTACATACAAATCATATTCAAATTTTTAAACCCATATTGATGTAATATATATATTATTTTCTCTTCTTAAAAATCAATATGTTACTTTAAGGAAAATAAATATACAACATAAAATCATCGGTTTAAATTTTTAAACCCATGATGCAGCTATACAAATAAACGTATAACAAGTAGATTCTATGTTAAATATATTTATGCTTATACTTTAACCAGACTTATACATAAAGAAACTGTCGATTATAACTTAATATAGTACGCGTGTAAACTCAGGTATTAAAACTGACACACTTACACAACTTAAAGTATATAGACTGACCTGTTACAAATATCCTATAATATAAAACCGATAACTTTATTTAATAACTACAGATCCCTTAACTTATATACAAACCAAACTTATATACGCGTAAATTATAAATTATATACAGCAGCTTATGTGTATACTAACTAACATCTTTAAACTAATATATGAATGTACCTAGCTTATAACTTTTATAAACCTTACATATAAATGTACTGTGTTGTGTTTTTTTTTTAACACATTTCAAATAAATCTATAAATATACTCACTTTAAAAATCAATGTTATTATAACATATTTAAAAACAAACTACAGACTAATATAAATTTATATAAAAACTATGACACGTATCATCAATCAAATCTACCTTTAAAAAAAAAACTGTACCAAATTTATAACTTACTATATGTATACATAACAATTTACAAACTTATTTACTTATGTATGCTAACAGAATATATTAAACCTTTAGAACCGAATGCGAAATTTGAGAAGTATAAAACAACAGATACAAAGCTTGATATATATAACTAATTAATAGGGCACGTGCCTAAATTATTCATGCCGATTTGTATAGGCGAAAGAGGAAGGGTAGGCAAGGTAAAATATATATGCAGTTATCACTTTATATACTTACCACATAATATCTTCCATTCAAAAATACAGAGGTGAAAGAGGGGATAGGAACAACTTCACGGTAAGGATGGAACGTTGGCTGGAAGAGCAGCATGCGGGAACGGAGGTGAGGTGATTTTGATGGGTTGAGGGATGAAGGAATTTTTTTTTTTTTATATTTCACAAAGAAGTGGGTTGCCTTTTGTAGTAGATAGGAGAGATAAAAGAAGTAAGTATATATCAGTAAAGAGAGGAAACGTAAAGGAAGAAATAAAAGAAATGAATGGATGCGTAAAGAACGTATAGAATTTTATACGTTTCAAAATCAACGGTGCAATTAAAGCAATTTTTATTATTTGTCAGGTTATACGTTTTATATTTATTTCTTTCCTAGATCTCAATTGATATCCGATTATAATATGCAGATTTATTATTATTATCAAACGTTCAAAAAAGTTATCACCCAAAATATAGAAATGGCATATCAACGTCTAGAAGCATAGATTTAGGAAAAAATATTGAAACAATAAATTAAAGGAAATATAAAAAGATAGGTACCAATCAATAGTCAAACCCTGAATTCAGGGAATAAAAAGGTGAGCTACTATTTGGTCTTAACCGATAGAAAATTTGAATGGACATGCAAATAAAAGTAATTGATACTGTGAAGTCCCCTGATTTCGGGAGAATTATTTAGCAATTAATTGTTTACCTTGGGTAGCACTTTCAAATTTGAAACTGAAGGAAGAATGAATAAGAAACGGCTACAGGTCAATTAAAGAAGGAGAGGAGTGTGCGAATTTGTATTCCCAAAGCAAAATGGAAAAATATAAAGAGAGGCAGAAGAATAAATTGAAAAGGAACGTTACGCATGATTTCAGAGAAATAAATAAAAGTAACGACTATTGGTATAAAATCAACGCGCAAATTGAATGGTTTAAAGGAAGGAATCAGTGGACTGAAGGAAAGGAAAGGTCAGCAATTAATAATTGTGACCCTAAAATTTGGAAAAATATAAAAGCAACGACTATGATTTAGCTGAAAATAATTTATGCCAAGAATGGACAGCACGTTTGAATTTTGAAATGGAAGGAAGGGATAAAGGAGCAGACAGAGGCAAATAAAAGAAATGAACAGAGAAAAAAAAACAAAGAAACGTACCATATGAAATAAAGTGTAATGATGAGAATGGTAACGTCTGTCCATTGACATACTTATTAAAGCAATTAAAGTGAAACGAAAGGAACGGTGAAAAATTAGCCCGGAATTCAGGCAGAAATAAAACAAATTTTTATGTACTAGCAACGGTCACCCATTTATTTAGCTGACAAATATTAAGGCAATTGATTTATGCGCGTTTAAAATTTGAAACGCAAAAGAAATCAGATGGTCACGGATCTGGAGGAGGATATTTAGGAATGGTATATGAAGAGATATTGAAATACATTTGTGTCCATAAATAACGTAGATAGTGGACTAATAAATGAAATATCAACGTTTGATACATTGATTCAGCAGAAAAATTAAAACAAATTTGTTACCATAGTTTGGAGAGCAATAAGGGGGAACGGATATTATTATTAAAAATGAAGGATCTATGATTTAGAATTTTCTTATGTAAAAATATTCAGGCTTAGAAATAATTTTTTTTTTATCAGCAATATTTAACCGATATAGATTGAAATAGAAATATAAAAAAAAAATAAACTCCCATATAATTAAGTGAAAATTCACTATTTGCTGTATCTTCATATACGTATTCTAAATATAAAATTTTTATTTCAAAATTCAATTATTTAAAATTTTCTCAAAATTGAATTAAATATGAAAATAAAACCATTCAAAACTATTAAAATATTATGGGTCGTTACACAACCCGTAATCATTTAGTGTACGGATTGAAATGATAAATATCCGTAACACTTGACCATATGATAAGGAATATATACAGACATCGTTGGTCCATATATATAAATATTTTGAAATTTAATTCATTGTTTTGGAAAGAAATATATGGTCTTATTAAATGTTAATCCTTAAAATTTTTTATATATAAAGGGTAATGATATATAGATTTAATAATATTTAATTTAGTCAAAATTTGATAGCTTTTATGTTTGTTAAATTAATTTTAGAAATGAATAGAAATTTATTTATGAGTATTTGGCATGTTTATTTCACTCATATTTGTTGAATTGCATTTATTAAATTTAACTGTTAATTTAATTTATTTATTGCGTATTAATTGATAGTTAGAATTTATTTGTTTGCCTATAAACTGCTAGTTAACAGTTATATAGATTATTACTGAATATAAACTGTTAAATTAATAGTTGTTAAATTTAATCTGAATAAAATTGCCAGTTATTACCTGTTATATATTATCAAATATAAATTGTTATTGATTGATATTGCTTGATGGTTGTGATTGGATGATGGGTGATGTTGATGGATGTTTTATTGTATTTCATAAAATTGCAAATTATCATGCATATTTCCTTTCATTCGGGATTGTGGTTTGAAATGATATACAACCGCAAAATTTTATATCTTTTAAATTGCGGATTGAAATATCCAGCTATCTATCCCTTCAGTCATCCAGTTGATTAGTTCAGAGAAGTCATCTGTTACATTGGAGACTTCATGGCATTTGAACTATTCGGTTGTATTTTATTTCTAACGCTGAGGTATATAGTAGCTTCATGAACTACTATTCTTTATCTATTCCGCTGCATTGTATTACTCTATGTAAGTGATCTATGATTGATTTATTTACTGTATATTTTAAGTTTTGCCAAATTTTATTAACAATTCGGTATTTTGAATTATTCAAGTCGGACATGTATGGTTTTATTGTCGATTTGAATGGTCTAAAATAGCGGGTCGTTACAAGTTGATTGAAAAGAAAATCCTTATGTTACCAACTTATTACCAAAATTCTAAGGTTAAGCCACGTAGATAAGTTTGAATTCTCTTTACAAGTATATAAGCTAATACGTATAGTGATAGGGATTCTTTAAATATATGTATTAGTTTGGCCTCACATACAACTCAATAGCCACTCACTCCAAATCTCTCTGCCATACAAATCATAAGTTTTTGCTGGCACCAAGCTACATACATCTATCAATACATAAACAAACATATCTACTTGTTCTTTTTTCCTCCCTCAAAACATACATTTCTTCATGTTTTACAAATTAAGCAATAGGCAACAGTGCACCATTCACATTCTGTAATTATGTCATGGAAGATTATTGAACATAAATAGACAAGAAATTTTATAGAAGTACTTTAATTTTGATTTAAAGTTATGTTTTTAACTCTTTGTACTTTCAAGTGCTAGATGAGTTTCTTTGTAAATTAGAATCTTATTATTATACACATCCACGAAGTTAATAAAAATAATAATAATGTAACAATGGAGGCTATGGAGCCACCATTTATTAGCTTTATAAAATATGTTGTTAATATACTCGGTATTTTACTAGTACCAAATGTAAGTATTCATTTTCAAACCAGCTTGACTTTCTATTAACAAACAAAACCAAAGGTAGGAATGACACAAAAAAAAAATAGTCAAAAGTATGTAATCCCAAAGTGTTTACATGCACCTACAAGCTGTCATCAACAATCTACCAGCAAAAATGAGACTAATACAAACTGAAATGTAAATTAACAATTACTATGTAATACGTGAGACAGCCAAGGTGGACACTGGTCACTTGTCACTCAACCTATATTACCATAATTCACAATTTTCCTGTTGTATTCCGTTTTGATACTTACATTCTGAAACGCGATACATTAGCATTCCGAAATGCTATGCGTACACGATTTAGTACACAATACATCCAACATTCCGAGAAGTTGAATGCGACATTACAAAATATTGAATCCAACGCTCTGAAACGATCAATCCGACTTTTCAAAACATTCATTTTAACATTTTAAGTGTAATATCTTAACATGCAGTAAGTAATAATGATTTTTATATGGAAAATATAAACAAACAATAAAGAATAATTTCAAATCAACCTTGAGAAGACTAAAAATCTTGGTTCCTGCTATATTTTAACTTTTAACTACCATAATATTGTAAAGTAACATACAGATATTTATGAGCTTCACATTTATACGATTTTACTCCTCTGTTTTCATAATATATGAACATTTATAATTTTGTTTGGCTTCAATTGCTATAAGCTATGAGGTGGAGCCTTGCCGCAACGACTAAGTCACCCGCATGGTGATCTAGACGCTTAGGTTCGAGTCCGGAAACAGCATCTTCGCAATGCAAGGGAAATGTTGTGTATATTATCGACTTCCACAGAGCCCGCTATCGTACGAGAGCCTCGTGCACTGGGTTCCACCTTATTCAGTTGCTATAAGCTATATGTTGTAATTAGTTGGAAATGAACATTAATGATATGTTTAATTTTACTATAATGTTTTTAATTTGTGTTTATCCATTTGTAATGGGTAACACTATTATACATATTTGTATATAAAAAGAGCGTTCTTAAAAATGTTCCACATTCCGTCCAGGCGTACATCGTTTTGTTAAAGCGTTCTGACTAAGTCTACACCTAATGTACCGCGTTCTGTAGCATTAACGTTTTTCATTCCCCATTTTTTGTTTTGCATACTGAATCGATCAGGGTACCAGGTAACATAGTTTTCAACTAGCCCTAGCCTTTTACGAAAGATGTGTGGAATCGGTGTTCTAGAACTTCTATTAGGGACCAAAGAATTTTTTGTTGCTGAAAAGAGTCATTCTATAAATGCCTCAATTTGCTAAAAATATTGGATTTTGTGGTACAGCTTTAAATGCAATTGTATAAACTGATGGATAGGTATAAAAAAAATGCTAAGATTTAATTGGAAAAAGTAAAGGGTGACGAAAAATATACGGATACGAACATATATATACCCGTTAATTTTGGGAAGTTAAACTAAAATTTCATACAGCTAAAGGTGATCTCAAGTTGCATTCATCCTAATAAAAAACTAAAAGAACAAAACTTATGCTTTAAAACTAAATGAAACATCCAATATCAGTTGTCAATAAAATACCAAAATTTGTCTTATGTTTTGAAGAAAATGTAAATATTCAACCAACATAAAATCATTTAATTATATGCAGTATTTTCAAACTGTAAAATATACATACCGATGTTTTGTTACCAAGACTAAAACCCTTGCAACTAGCAGACTCAAACCCTAGATCACGATATCAGCGAAAATCATAGAGAACTTATAATGAATAAGAGAATTTAGTTTTTTTTTTCCTTAGAAAATTTGGGGAAGAAGAAGTCGAGAACATGGTTGCTTTGCGACCAGGAAATGAAAAGGTCACAATCTTCTCCTGGACAATTTCACAATAATTATTTGCTCATTTTTCACAAATAGCTAACAACAAATGCATAAAACAACCATTCCTTGACATGGTAAAAGGAATTTAATCTGACATCCTCACATCTCCAGCACAAATTTTGAATTATTCCCAAATTCCAAAACTAAAAAAAGTAATCCAAAATCTTAAACCAAGCCAAGACAGCCAACATAACTTACTTCACATAAAATTAGAGATTAACAAAAATAATTCAAAAAAAAAACAAAGAATAATAAAAAGTAACTGACTAAAGAGCACAAGATGCTTGTTGTGGAGAGAGGCGGCGGGAAACGGTGAGAGATAGCACTTCGATGGAAGATAATAGAGCAACAAGCAGAGAAGCGGTTAGAGAAACGGAATTGCTTCCATTACATTAAAACAAAATGTGAAAATAGTGCTCTATCGTAAAACTTTAGTAAATAAAATTTGATATTCAAGCTAAAAGTAATGAGAGGTAGAAAAATCTTTTATTCACGCTTTTAATATTGGTTTTGATTCACCATATTTCATTAGATATCTCGAAACCCTTAACAGAAGAAGTCTTCACCGGAAAAAAATGTGAACTGCTACTTTGATGAGATCATACCCACATTAGGGAGAGAATAAAAAAAATTAAAAGAATAGCATGAAGAAAAAACACATGCACACAAAGAGAGCTTTCTTGGGACATCCCAAAGTTGTCAAAGCTTGATTCTCATAACTTTCAATATGAAGCGGAAGTACAAAGGATGACTCATCTTTGTAAAATTGCAAGCCATATATTTTGAGAACAAAATCACGTGTAGTGTACTATAACTTGTTTTGGAAAATTTTGAAAGAAAATAAAAAACAAAAAAAAAATCTTGTGTCCAAAAATATTTCTTTCAAATTTTTTCCAAGAAGAACCTTTATACTGCTGATCATGAATTAAAAATGGGTTTAGAAGATGAGGACGGTTTTGGATACAGTTCAAAATATATTAGTCGTCCGTCAAATGCAAGTTCTATGTGGTGGCTGAAGAGGTTTTGCAATCAATGACAATTTAGGAATCAGAGATGACATAGTTATTGAATTAATTGGAGCATCAAGAATAAAGGTATGATCGTGTTCAACTTGTTTTTGTTTTTGCACTTGAAAAATAATGAATATTAGCCACATGCACATACATCCCTTTGTTCATGCATGCACATTGTATGTGTGCATGAGCATTCTAGCATGAGTGTGGTGCAGAGGCAAACAAATTGTTTGTGTAAAGTAACTGCTTAAGATTATTTAAAAAAAAAAAAAAAAAAAAAAAATTCCTTCTAGCTATGAAGTAAACATGTCTTCGGATATTGTTACTAACGAATCAGCTTTGCAAGTACATTCTGATGTCATATAATAATTGCTTCATCGGATTGAAATACAGGTGAGAAAAACCATTTAGTATTAAAATCGTGTTCATATAAGTATGAGATTAGTAAGAGTGTGTGTATCAAGTAATTCCACAGTTTCAACTAATATTCCTTAATAGTGTGGGTCCATGACAATGGGCAATTGAAAATTGTAAATATATTTTATCGTACGAAAATCCAAAATTACAAACCAAACGGGCCCTTACATTTTTAGAATACAAGTTTGTATGACAACTTCCATAGCATTTGCACCACACTGCGACTATTCAATTTCAAACTACTATATATCATCTAACATCACGAAAGTTAGCTGAGGTTATTCTTTTTCTTTTCTTTTTTAAGTAAAAAAAATAAAAATCCTTTCATGTGCATGCCTTATATCACAATATATAATCAAAATTATAAAGATTCAAACCACTGATGTAAACATAATATCTAATCACTAATGAAACAACTAAAACATGCATGGTATGAAGCAGTTACTGTTGAGTGTAAATGGAAAAACATTAACTACACGAAAGTGTAACATTTTTTTTTTAAAGCCTGGATATACATAACTGGTAAAATACTACCGCACCATGGTGATGTTTGGGCATGTAAAATATTTGCAAGTGATAAAATCGTTTAAGAAAGGATAATATAGCACAAGCTGATTTTAGGCAAACGGCACATCTTTTTTTTTATTATTATTTAAAATTCTAAAGGACTTAAAACTACACAATCATTTAAACTCCACATAACAATTCTGTGTTTCGACAAAGGAAAAATATAGACCTCATATGGGATCGTTTAGCTAAATCATGGATCGTTTAGCTAGATGGCATGGGTATAACTGTGGTATACTATGTTGACAATGTTCTTACCTTTTTTTTGGGATAAACAACACTAGGATGATGTAGAGCATTACAACTCCTTAGCTGTTGGGGTATCAACCTAGCGAATAGAGCTTAGGCCATCTACATACAGCTAACAGCACTGAGATAAAGGTACGCTAAGTTGGTATACCATTTTGGATAGGCTAAATACTACTGGCCCCAATTTTTATGTGTACATAGTTACAAGAAATCTGGACATCTAACGTAGGTCTCTGAATATACGCTTAATTTTCACTAGCATACACAAGCAGATGCGAAATTTTTATTAAAAAAAATTACATGCACACAGTTTAATCATAGCTTTTATCCACCAACAATGTAGGTGATAACATTCCATCTTCTTTAGTTACTTGCAGCTAAATAGGGAAAGTTGACTAACAATGATGAACACAACCACTACAATTATGAAATGAGAATAAGGAGAAATATAAGTTTTAAAATGTCAAAGTACCATACTCTAGCTTGTAATCTCAACCGAATGTATAATTTCTTCTTCTAACAAAACAATTTCGGTTAAATTCTTTTCGCCACTGTATTTTCTTTTGATACACAGCTTCTTTACACATTTCTAAGGACCCCATTATACCCCTTTAGCTCTCATTTCATTCCAAAAAAATACACTCACGTTGGCTCTGTTCCTTTTCTTATTAGGATTTTGTTAATCTATGCTTTGAAAGTACATGCGATGATTGTAAAAATACTTAAATATCCTGAATCAGTGACTAATTAATAAACCGAACATTTTTGATATTAAGCACAATAAACATCCTTCATCATTGTTAAAATGTGTGCTAGCAGAACATGTTAGCATTTTTGTTTAATTACTCTTCTCCTCTGAACAGAAACCAAACACAATACCTAATAAGACAATCGGGCACCCATAAGTTTGACACTAAATTTATCTGATTTCTTTAAAAAAAAAAAAAAAACTTCATTTATCTCAAGTTTATGATATATTAGATTATTTTAGGTTATGTGATTGTTGGATCACAAATTTTATGTTATACAATGTAATTTTAGAATTTGGATAATTCAGAAGATTATAAAGAAATAACTAATCACATTTTCATCATCCCATTACATCATAGTTTAAATATTATTTAGTTAGCTTTTTCTAAGAAACTGAAACACAAATGGACAAAACAATGTATATTAGATCCCTAGATAGGGGTTTGCTGCATATGAACTTAATCTCTTCATCTAATTGTAACTATTATGTGGAATGTCTTGGTTTTATTCTGTTAAAAAAAACAAGCATTAGCCGTAATCAAGCATTTGAAAATTTGACCGCTAAAGGATGGGCATAGGCATTTGCAAACATTATGAAAGTTTCATGATTAAGCAAAAGATTAAAGTTAAGCAAAATCCAAAGCCAAAGCCGAACTCAACTAATTTCAAACAATTTAAACAAACAATTTAAACACAAAATTAACTTAACTGATTAAATCAAGTATTTTGATTGTTATACAACCAAGCCATATTACTACTTTACATGCCAGAATCAATTCCAAACACCTCAAGCAACGCAAATTAGAGATAGGTTATAAATTCACTCACGCTTATTGGCAGTTTTGAAGGCCGGTGCTAGAGTAGAGAGTTCAGACGAGGGGCGTAAGCAGGTAGAAATTCAAACGTCGGTAGCACAAGCTGATGGCAGTAGTGGAAGCTGGCGGCGGCAGGTTTGATGCCGATGTAACACTAATGGTTCTTTAGCTCCAGTAAAGAACTGAGAACTGATGTGCCGCCAATCATCCATCAGAAATATACTTTTCTGTTGAATAAATAAATTTTAGATCGTGCTTATAAAGAGTTACAAAATAAGGGACATTGAAGAAAAAACAAAAGAAAATATTTTTTATACCGCTCATACATTTTTGGAACATTACCTCATTTATATAAAGCCCCCAGAGCTTGAGATGGAACTAATCTCACGATGTGACTATCATACAAAAACAGTATGTAGCATATTCATTATTTATATTTACATATATTATAACAAATTGCAATTTTTAGTGCTTTCCTTATAACTCGTTAAATTAAAACATCAAAATGAGAAAATTTTGACATACATCGTTTTGACTTTAAAAAATTAGTTTAAGATTACATTTGATCAAGTCTATACTATTCAGATGAAATTAATGAAACATAAAATATGAACTAAGGCAACTTTTATAACTAACAACTCCAATTTAAAAGTATGTAAATTTGTTTTTCTAAGATTAAGGTTGATTTTGATGAAATTAAGAATATAAAAGAAAAATCAAAAAGTCACAATATTGGTTGCAAAAATTAAAGTTTATTTTGTTGAATTCTAACTTAATTTAGTGTTAGAGATTTCTAATTTTGTATAAATAAGTTTCAAATTTTAATGATGGAAGATGAAAATAATGGTAGGCAACTTGTACTTCTTTTTGGCATAAATCATTTTGAATTTAGATTTTGGCATAAATCTTTTTGGCATAAATCTTTTTGGCAACTTAGGAACTAAGACAATAGTGCACTCAGGAAATTGTACTTCTTTTTGGCATGACTGTTGGATTTCGATTTTGCCTCTTAAGTTTGAATTTAAGGATTTGTATGATATTTGTAACTTTAAGTATGCTTTAATTAATGAAGTTTATTCTCAGGAAAATGATCCTTCTTGGAATTTCAGTTTTAACAGAATTTTAATAGGATCTAACCTTAGGCAACTTTCTTTACTTTATGCCAGATTAAATCTTTACAACATTGATAATGATAATGATTTTATTAGTTGGAAATGGGATAAGAGTAAGAAATATACTCCAAATTCTTTTTATAGATTTATCAATTTTTCGGGAACTTTAAATAACTCTTTTAAATACTTGTGAAAATCTAATGCTCATCCTAAATGCAAAATCCACATGTGGCTAATTCTTCATGGTAAAGTTAATACAATAGAATTTTTAATGAGAAAAAACATTCATAACGATACTAAATGTTATTTTTGAATCTGCATCTTGAGGACATAAATCATTTATATTATGATTGTTTGGATTCTATTTACATTCTAATTAATACGCTTAATTTTTTTAACTTTAATACAATAACTAAAATTTCGAACTGTGAATTCTACTGGAAAAATTATAGGTTCAAATTCAATAAAAATATTAGATTTTTACTAGACACTTTATTTATTATTATTAGTTGGTTTATTTGGTTTGAGAGAAATCAAAGAATTTTTAAAAATAATAATAGTCATCTCACCAAATTGATTTTTTCAATTTCTACATTTTGCTTCAATTGGATTTCTAATGCCAAATATAAATTAGCTAAAAATTTCCTTTTCAAACGATATCTTAACAAGGTTAGCTATAATATTAACTTCTTTAAACATAAGAAAAACTTCCATAGCACTAATAATAGCATTGATAATGTTTTTCCAAATTCATATGATAATCCCACTTTAAATAATAGCTTACTTATGATTAATGATAAATAATTATGATCTGTCTTAAGTTTTGTTCTTGTCTTTGTTCTTGTCTTAAGTTTGGCTTATATTGGTTTTTATTTTATATCATTTATTATAAATACATACACACACATATATATATATATATGCATATTTTCTCAATAAATATACATATATATGTATCTTTCTAAATCTTTTATTCCTAGTCTTATTTCAGATGCAGGCTTTAGGCGATAGGTTATCAGGTTCATTTTGCAGGCTTCTCTCGTCTCCAGAGTGCGGGGTACCAGTTTGTAGAGAGGTCATCGGAGCAGAGTTTCTTCACCCAGGACTTCTCGCAGATATCCCCTTAGATATGAGATTCTGCTACCTTCACTATGGAGTACTTGTTCAGGAGGTTTCTATTTCTCCAGTTTGGCACTCCTTCTCCTTGCTCAGAGCCTTCAGAGTGGTCTCTCTATTCAGCCGATCCTACTCATAGCAGATGCTTATTCCCTTTAGCCTTTTCGGTTCTTTCATCATCTTAATATTGGGTGGTGGCCTTGCCGGATTTTGATATTGAGGTGCGTCGGGTGGTGGCACCGCCTGATCTCATCTTAGGAGTACCTGAGTTTAGTTGTATATGTACTTTTGCTCTTGTTACCTGCCAGGCATGTTGGTAGCTCCTTATATTCGTGTTATATATAAATTCACATGTGTGCTCTCCTCTACGCGTAGAGGATCACACATTTTTCTCAAAAAAATAGAAAATAATGGTAGTTTTGTAAATAAAAAAGGTATATGTAAAGTAATTTTTGGTGTACACCAGTTTGTTGTATTTTTTGGTTTATATTAAAAGATCGTTAGCATATGAATAGAATTAGCCAAAGGAAAATTTAATAATTTTATTTTGATGCTATAAGATAAGAATAATTAATTGGTTCTTCTCTTAACAAAAAATTAAAACAATAAAATTTTAAACCAGAAAATGTATTATTTTTTTCATTTTTCTTATCCAAATTGATCCTCTTATTAATAATTCTCATTTTCTTATTATCTATTATGGTAGGAAAAAAATGGTTAAGCTTTTTTTATGGTTACATCACATAATTTTCAAATGCTTTCTCTACGAGTTTTTAATTCGTATTATTTTTGAAACAATTTTGTAAGGCAATCGGGGTAAATGTTCCCCTGCTTTTATTTATGGATATTGCAATGATAAACAAGGGAAGAAACATAACTAAGAAAAAATATATAAATAAACTCAAACAACATCGTAGTGCACTCGAAGTCTTCTACTTGTATTCCTAATGATAAGGTCGTATGGTTGGTCAGCATTTCGGCATGCATCAATGATAGTGCATGCATTTCTCTCCTTCCCGATAATGGTTATGAACTTTTCGAGGATAGTGAGAAGAAGGGAACCATTTGAGCTACACCACCTAATGTTTTTGAAAATGATAAACCATTTTTTAGATCTAAATGGTCTAGGAAATATAGTTGGCAGCAGAGTTTGTAGATGAAGTAACAATTGAAGAACAAATGATGAGTTTCTTCATTCCTCAAGCACAAAATATGCATTGCGAAATATTAAGAATCCCCACCATGGCAAGCTTGTTTTCTATGAAAATTGCATTATTAAAGATTTTCCAAAATAAGTTGCATGGTCAAAGAGAGTTCAGATGTAACACTCCGTAATTTTATGTAATCAAATAATTAAATTAAAGGGTAGAATCGCAATTTTACATAAAGGGTAAAATGGTAAATTTCTACATAAGCTAGATTTTACACTTTGGGACATATGTCATTACGTCTAGAATGGTGTTTACAGTCATAAAACATATATAACTTGCTGAATTTGGTTAAACCGGCAAGAAATTAAACAGAAGTCAAACCCAGTGGCATTTTCGTAATATTATAATAATTACGATATTTTAGCTAAACATGTGTTCTTTCCAGCCTATAAATAGAGATGTAAATCCTATTTTCTAATCCTATTTTAATCTAAATACCTCATCATTATTCTCTATTAAGCTCCATCAAGTACTATCTGCATCAAAAATTGGCACAAACACCCAATAGAAGTTTTGAAGAGAAATAAATGAAGAATATCAGATGAAAACAGAGGATAATAACAAAGAGGTATAGTAAATTGAAAGAATAACATGCACACAACAATTTATAGTGGTTCGGTATTGTTTGTCTGTGCCCACTTTGAACAGATTGCTTTATTAATCACTTTATAAACTGAGTACAATAGGGACCGGATGAAAAATCCTTAGTTATAAAAAGAATATAAAGCAACTATTAGCGTAAAAGTCTCGAAAATGAACAACCAAGCCTGTATTTTTAGACGAAGGTAGCCAAATATCTCCCTGAAAATTGGACAGAAGGACCTTCAGAACCATATGGACCCATAAGAGGGATTGCATGGCCCAATTCCCAAAGACGAAGGATCGATACCGATCCCTACTTTGATGGAATTTGGGGTGCGATCCCTATGGTAGCTTCCTCATGCTAAAATATGTTTATCCTTCAAATTTCATGCCAATTAGATCAGTAGAACTTGAGTTATTGCTTGATCTTTGCTTCAACATGGATTGCTTGCTGATTCCTGCCAATCCCTACCAAGGGAAGAGTGCCTATCCCTCTAACTTCATCTTTTGAGGTGTGATCCCTAGGGTAGGCTTCCTTAAGGTCCTTATATTTTTCTCATCAAATTTCATATGCATTGGACTTGTAGATCTTGAGATATTGATTGTTTTCTATTGAAATGCTCTTACTCCTCGAAACATATCGATCCCTATGATGGAAGTCAATTTATACCGATCGCTCCTTATGTTCAACCATACTTTATACTTCTAACATTCTGCCTTGCATATCTATCAATTCCATTCAATCTCGACTTCATATTATCATCTGTACTTGACTTTTGGGCCCCACGACCATCACTCTGGACTCATCGACCTTGATATATAGCAGTGGAATCTGACTTGTGCAATCAGTTCGATATAGCCGGGTCAAAATGCCGAATAACACTTGTCATCCAAAGTACGTCTTGTGTTGAACATGGTGTGCTTTGACCTGATGCAAGTTAGAATCATCGGAAAGAAACCCGTCTAGTTTTCTGAATAGTCGCTATCCTGCTATTGAATTAATTTCCAAAAGTGTTGTGTCCCTCTTTGTCCGTCATGACGCTTGATCGATTTCCGATAGTATAAATTCAGGGTTATATTTTGTCAATTGATATATAAGTTTGGTTCCATGAGACTAATAGGCTTTGGTTATTTGGTCCAGCCTCAAACTTAAAAGCTTCATGTTTGATTTTAATTCCTATAGATCTCAAAAATTGAACTTTTAGACCATACACGTGCATGTTCAAATACACGTTCTTGTTGTTGGCTCTTCGACGCTTTCATATGGTTACGGGTCGTCGCTAATTTTCATTGGGTAAGATGCAATTTCATTGCATTTGTACATACATGCTTTGAATAATTTTCATGTATGTGTTTGTCTGCATACATGCTCATAGCTAATTCCTCCTTTTTTTTCTTTTCTTCTTTTTTTGAGCATTTGTAGTGATCGACATATGTTTAGCCGATCTCTCCCCTTTCTTTTTATGTTTACAGGGATCGGCATATTACTAGCCGATCCCTCTTTTTTTTATGCATGCTAATAGGGATCAGTATTTTCATAGCCGATCCCTCCCTATTTTATGTTGACCTCGAAGACACTGGCTGATCACTTATCCACACATATAAGCTAGCACTCGTTCCCTTCAACCTTCACTTATTCATCTCTTCCCTATTTACTTTCATCTTCATACCTCCTTTAAGTCCAGTCCCGAGCCCTCTCCTATCTTGAAAGAAAACCCAACCCCTTCGTTTCGAATTAAACACCGCTTTCATCTATAATCTCGCCTTCTTATTTTGCTTTAGATCATCATTTCGCCTTCAATTTGAATTGCAATCCAATACTTCTTCTCACACAGTTCATTTTCCATATATTTAGGTAGGTTTGCTCACCTTTAGCTTTTGATTTTATGACGAGACGATGGATTATATCCTATTGGCATTGATTTGGAGTGCGCGTGAGGGATAATCGATGGTCAAAGCTATTTGGAGAAGATGAGAAGTGGGATGTGGTAGGGTTCGGTTAAAAACTCTGAAGGGTAGCATGAGGAAGTGGAAGGAGAGGGATCAACCACCTTCACTTCGCATAGAGAGGTCAGTAGTTTTGTTGGATGAAGGAGGGATCGGTTGGAATGGCGAAAGGGATCGGTTGTAGAAGTTAGTAAGGAGGGATCGGTAGTGGAAGTTTGGTAGAAGGTTGAAAATATTGATGTAGAGGGATCAGTAGAGTTGGTTAGGCAAAGGGATCGATGAGAATCGTGTGAGGAAAGGGATCGGTTGTTTTTTGCTTTGGGATAGAGATCGGCTATATAGGGATCGACATATATGTCTTGGATAATTCTAGTCTTTGAATTGAACTTGAAAAGTATTTTATAAAAACTATTTTAGTAATATTATATAGATTTTTAAAGTAGTTTAAAATTGATCAAAGAAAATTTATCTGATTTTAAGCATTTTAATAATTCTGCCTTCGTTCCTTTTCGAGGACGAAAACAAAGGGGAGAGGAATGTGACGACCCCGGATTTTGGCAATATTTTTACTAAGCATTTAATCTAATTAATTAAAATACAACTCATCATTTTAAAAACAAAATAAATAATAAATAATATTTTTAGCCTCTACCATTAATTTATATACATATATATGCATTTTGAAAGACAGTTATGATTTGAACATTTAAAATGAAATCTTTCAAAAATATTTACGATAAAATCTATCTTATTTAATTTAATTAAAAGCTCTACCTTACATTTAATCTAAATATATATATATATGGATGTAATCTAAATAATAATGTTTAAAATAAAATTAATCTTATAAATATTAAATATAAATATGAAAGTATATGAATACAAATAAATTGTTTAATAGTTAAGCTTAAAATAAGTAAAAACAATAATTTATGTTAGAGATAGAAATAAGTATATAAGGTAACTTCTATGGAATTATGAAAACATAAAGTAAATACATAAGTTAAAATTATAAAAAAAATAACTATAACAATTTTATATTAAGCAAAGCAAAACCAAACAAGTATGAATGTATGTAAATTTTGTATATGCAAGGCAAGAAAACAAAAACAAAACAAAAAAAATATCTATGTACGACAAAAATCAAAGGGGATAAGTATGTAACATGAAACAAGACAATTACATTAAATGCTATCAATTCAACCACAAAACAAGTCATTTCATTTTCCACAAAAAAAATCATTTCAGTTTTTTAAATATATTTGCCTGGTCAAAGGTAAAAAAAAAAATCTTGTACTACAAGCCTTCCTTGTAAACACCTTTTCTCTCTATATATGTATATGATTGCTCTTATTTCAGTTCGTTCATCAAAAATTGAGCATTTCAGAAACTAATCTTACAAACTAAAACATCATTCAACTAAAAAAAGAAAAAAGAAAAAGAAGATTTAAAGGAAGATCAAAACTGCAGTTTTTAAACACAGAATTGCCCTCTGTTCACAAATCTTTTCAGGTGAGTAATATTATTTTAAAAAGCTTAGATATTTGAATAATTGGGTTGCATGCTAGTTTTTCTGAGATGAAGTTTAAATTGTGTGTATATATTTGAAATTTCCTGTGTATATATGAATGAATAGATGATGTTTGCTGTTGAATCTTGTTTCTGCCTGTCCTTAGTTTAAAATTAGATTCTAAACAAAAGAATCTAATATCTTTTGATCTATCTACTGTTAGTACCTAGGATTTAAACAAGATTTGTTTGTTTGACTTTAAGATTTAGATTTAAATTTTATTTAAGTTAAATAAAATAGGAATTGCTCTGGAAACCAAAAGGAACAGGGAAGTTTGAATTTATGAAAATTCAAATATGTAAATTTAACAATTCAGTAATATAAATTGAAACCCTAAACTAAATTATGTTTTTTAAGATCTAAATCACAATTTTTAGATTTAGAAATGTAAGTGTATTTCTGGGTTGCACTGTTTTTGGGTTTTTGTGAATTTCTGGTGATCCCAGTGGACGGAGAGGCCAGGATCGTTGCTGGAGGTCGAGGGACGGTCGGAGCTTAGAGCAAAAATGGTAGGAGGATGGTCAGTGGACGGTGGTGATAATAGTGGCTTGATTTGGTTGCTAAACCTAGTTTTGACTAGGTCAGGTTGTTTTGATCGATGAGTATCCTATGGTGGATCGAGTGTCGCTATACTCTGGGAAATGGAAGATGGAGCATGGACGAAGTTGTGGCCGGAGGTGCTGGTGTTCTAATAATCAGAGGAGCTTGGTCGAGGCAGTTTCCAGGTTGTGTTTCTGGTTCCAGTATCGAGCTTGAATGCTCGATTTTGATTTGATGATTTTATCATCGCTTTGATGATCGGAATAAGTTTGGGGATCGATCGCCGATGAGGGAAGGTGGTCGGAGTTGATCGGAGGTGGATGTAGTCACAGTGCATGTGCACCATACACTTTTGCTTTTCTGATGAAGTTTGGGTTAGCTGGTTGAGGGACTCAAGTTTTACTCGAGTAGTTTGAGTGGTTGGCCCAAAGTTGTGGGGTTTGTGACTCGAAGCAGTTGATGTTGGCCTCGGGTCAGTGGAGTTTGTTACAGGTTTTTAGAGAAACCTGTCTGTTTAAACTTTTAAACAGAATTTGAATTTAAACCAGATTTTTATATAAACTTTAAAATCAGATTTTTGAAAGAGGAATCCAAATTTGCTTTTGTATCCTAGTTTTGAAAATAAATTAATTTTATAAAATTCAAAATGTTGAATAAGTTTAAATGTTTAAGATATAAAATATATTTTAAATTGTTTGAATTTAAATGATTAGTTTTGAAACCTGATTTTAAACAAAGTTTAAAATCAAAATTTTGAGATATGGATCCTAATTAATTCAAAGTATATTTATAATATATACAACCTTTGTTTGGAAGTTTATTTTAAATAAAAACTTGATATTGTAATTAAGAAATGACTAGAAGACGAAGTGATTTTTTTAATCCTTAATCTAACTTTTAAGGTAAGTAAATAATGGTGATAGATTATTTTCTAAAGTTTATTTGATAAGGATTTAGAAGATAATTAAAGAAACTATAAAGATAAATTGGATTATCTTTTAAATACATTAAGGTCTTAAGTAATTAGTGATTTATTAATTATGAAAGTAAATAAAGGATAGTAAAATTTCGGAATGAGATTAATTGAGATTAATTAATGATGTGATTAAAGATTATTTGTTAAATTTAATTAATTAAAAGTGTTAATTGGTAGAAGTGATTAAGGGGTCATTAATAAGGGGATTAATTAAAAATTAATAAATGTGAATAATTAAGGCTAATTTATCTAAGTGGTAATTAAAGGTTAAATAGATTAATGATCAAGATTAATTAATTGAGGATAATTAACCAATGGTGTAATTACTTGATAGAAGTAATTAAAGGTGATTACTTAAAGGAAGTAATTAAAGATTAATTACTTAGTGTAATTTATTTAACGATTGATTAATTAATTAAGGGTTAGTCAATTAATATGCATGCTTTATTAAGGAATAATTAATCAATGTAAGTGGTATAAAGTAATTAATTGAATAATTATTTAAGAATCATTATGATTAATGTGATGGGTAAAGGTTAATTAATTTGTGAAATTAATTGAGAGTTGATTTCTTATTGTAATTAAAGGATAATTAGTCAAGGTGATAAATTAAGATTGATAATCAAAAGATGGTTGATCTATTGATTCGCAGTTAATTAATGGTTAAGTAAAGATAATCTAGGTGACTAAAAGATTAGTAATTAAATTAATTAGAGATAAATTAAATTAATTTTAGAAATGATCCATCTTACTTATGAATGATTGAATGTCTTGAATTGGTTGATATCTCTGATATGAAATGTTTTGTGATATAATATGTTTTGGGAAAACAGTGATAATGTGGTTATATATCGATGATAAATTGCGGTGTAAAATGTGACATCTAGAATTTAAATTTAAATT
This sequence comes from Allium cepa, assembly GCA_030765085.1. Lineage (NCBI taxonomy): Eukaryota > Viridiplantae > Streptophyta > Magnoliopsida > Asparagales > Amaryllidaceae > Allium > Allium cepa. The sequence goes on from CM060934.1 coordinate 614,841,548, forward strand.
GTATCTACTTGAATAATTTGGTTAAGTTGACGTGGATTTGAAGAGACCGGAGTCGGGTGTTAGTAAATACCCGAAACCACTTCGATTCTTTATAGATTGATATGTGAAATCAATAAACGGGAATGTGATGATCTAAGTGAATTGGATCTTTTAATCTAAGTTTTTGGTACTTAGAAATTGATGTGTGAAATAAATGATATTAGTAACAACTTGTGAAGTTGTAAATTTATACAAATACCCGGGTTTATATAAGTTGTATGTTTTAGTGTTCCATTTTGATGGGTTTACTCATGCTGGTTTCCAGCCTGACCCGGGTGTTACTTTGATGTAATGCTCGGGTCAGACCAAGTATTACAGATTTTCAGGTAGGGACGTTCTGAAGCATAGGAGACGAGCTTGATGGCAGGAACGTATGGAGTGTTTCCGCTGTAATATATTTCTGATTATCTGAGACATGTTGATTTGTATATGTCCCGTAATTGAGTATGTGTGTAACTCGGATGTATTAAAATGTAATCGACAGATATAGTATTCCTTTGTAAGCTGTTATTATTTGATATTATATCTTGATCCGCTGCGAATGTGAGAATTTGTGTTGTGCTTTCTGCTTCTTCTTCTTCTATCTCTTTGTTCTTTTTCCTAACTATCTGAAATTTTCGGATGGGAAAATCTGGGTCGTTACAGTTGGTATCGGAGCTGAAAGGTTAAGTAAGAACCTTCGCTCTGGTGGGGATACTCATTAAGGATAGGGTCGATGGTACCCTAGAATGAGTGAGCATATATATATATATATATATATATATATATATATATATGAGAGTGTACTTGTTATTTCTTATATAAATTTTTTAAATGATTTTATATGAGAATATATTTTGATATATACAAAAAGCAATATTTCTTTCTAATAAATATTAAGGTAATTGGTTGTTAAATTATTGGAATTAAATTAAGTGGTAATAGGAATACAATCAAATTGAAATTAAATAAAGGTAAGTTTGAAATGGATTCAAACTGAAATTAAAGTTTTGAATTTAAGAAGAATTTCTGAAATAAGATAATAATGAATTAGTTTTTAGATACGATAATCTTGGGTATTATCATAAATGATTAATAAGATGTGTATCAATGAGTAAGCAAAATGAAATGTTTTAGGGAAGTTAAACATTTAGGTAAATACGACTTATAAATTCAAACTGAGGATGATCTAAATTGTGAAGTTTTAAATCTGGTCCAGAATTTGAAATTGTTTCAAAGTGATAAAGGAATAATAAATAATATTATATATTTGAATGAAAGGGTCCTATTTCAAACAAGAATTGTTTGAAAATTTAAAGGAATTTGATTTGAATTGAAACTAGGGTGGTTTAAAATTTTAAGTATAACGTGGTGTGTAAAGGAAATTAATATATATATATATATATATATATACACGAGGAATATACATAATATCAAGGATGGTTTGAAATAAACTCTAAACGTTGAGTTTTAAATTTGGAATGAGATGTGATATCCCAAGGTGATAAGTTTTTGAACTTATAAAATTATTAATGTGAAGTTTAAAATTAGAAATGGGAATTCAAATTAGGTAAGGTTGGCTGGATTAAGCCAATTGAATTTAACTGTGGAAAAGTTAAATAGATTAATAAACAACCTGATTTGGGAATTTTAAGATGAAATTGGGATTTAACTTGGGAAGTTAAATGGTTAATTTAATTGGGAGTTTATGTGATCTCAAAATGGGTTTGAGATCTGTAAATTTGAAATATATGGGTGTTTTCAAATAATTCAGATAATAATAATCTTTAAATTGTGAATTGGATTTGAATTATTATTTGAACCTAGAAACAGGTTTATGAAGAAGTAGAGGTTAAATTGATTTAAAGGATTAAATCAACATTTAAAGCTTTAACTCAAATGTATATAATTCGAAATGGTTTAAAGTTGAGATTTGAATTGCGTTAGTTCAAAATGAACTTAGTTTAAACTAATTTGAATTGAAGATGGATAAGTATAAAATTCAAAGGGAAAATTTGAATTGGATTGATTTGAAATGAAGTTGAAAATAAACAAGTTCAAAGTCAAATGGGAATGGGGATTAATTCAAGCAGAAATTGAAAAAATGACTCGAAATTGAAGTGGGTTTAATTGATATTAGTCCAAATTGATTGGAATAATTTGAAATTATAATTAAAGTTGAACAGGTTTAAAATCAAATGGAATTTGATTTAAATTGGGAAAGAAATCAGGATTGATTCAACTTGTATTGGGGTTAAATCAATTTCAATGGAAATTGAAGTTATTCAAATTGGAATTGAGTCAATTTAAATGGAAGAGGAAATTTAAATTGAATTGATGGAGAAGTGTACAGTTTTGACTCTGGACTAATTTCAATATAAATTATTATTTTTCCAAGCTATTTAATATATACAGCCTTTCTTTTTCAAAGCCAAATTATTTTATATTTATTCTACAATTATTTTTGGAACTATATAACAAATTTTCAACTGTTTTATAAACTAATTACTATTTTTCAACTATTTTACAAATTAATTGCTATTTTACAACTATTTCGTAATTATAAAAATCTTTGAAACTATTTAACTATTTTCCCACTATTTTACAATTAGTTAACTATTTTGCAGCTATTTTGCACACTAATAATTATTTTTCAACTACTTATCTATTTTTAAAATTTTCAAGCTATTTTTCAAAGATAAACTGGTCGGAGTTCAAACTGCTATTGATTAAATACCCAATTGAGGTAAGAATTGAAGTGATAATCCAAATGGGGATTAAGGCAATTATGAATAAGTGTATAGAAATCATAAGTGAATGTGAATAGAAAAGGAAATTGATTTGGATAATAATCAATGAAGATAAATACGTAGGATGTACGTATATTATTCTATTCGCATAGTGATTTGATCCAGATTCGAGCATAGAATTTCGAGATAGTTTATCGATCCGAGTTGGGGTTTTCATTCGATTTTCGATGGCGAACCTGGATATGGATTGTTGATTGGTTCTGGATGTTCTCTATCATAGTTATGGCTATGCAAGGAGAATGACGGTTTCTGATCAAGAAACAAGATCTGAGTGCGCACTAGGAAGTCGGGTGGACGATACTAGTTCGGAAGTGAAATTGTGTGATCGAGTGAGCGATTAGATGAGTATAGCATACGGATGATATGTGTACATCGTACGGGTTTGAATGAAATTGTTACTGGGAATTTATGAATAAGAAATGTGAAATAGTTTTTGAAATGAAAGGTATATTTTGTGAAATATATGATGAAGTAAAGTGGAAATTTGATATTTCTATGGTAATAACTTACTTTTTGAAAGTAAGTAATTTGGTAGGTGATCTATAGAGTAATCAATTTGAATATTTGATTTAGAATAAACAAAGTTATATATCTTTGTTATATAAGATAAAATTTCCTTTGTTGAATCTATGGCCGGAAGAAAATGCTTTGTGGAAGTATTTGAAGTATAAAAAGGGTCTTATACAAGTTTGAAATGATCCAAGGTTTTTCTAAAAAAATTATAATATCTATATATATAAAGGATCTTATGAAGATTTTGGAAAAAGGTTTTGGAAACCTTTGGATTTGGAAAGGCTTATGATTTTTGAGCAAAATCAATATTGAGTTTGAAAAGCCTTGTTTGAGAATTATCGATTTTAGGATAATCGATTTAAGAAGGGAGATTTATATGAGATTCATACTAGGTGTATGATTTGAAAGATACTATATGTGTATAGTATAAAGTGTTTTGATAATGGCTCTGGGAAAAAAGGCGCTCCCTTGAAATGAACTTCTCAGGAGTGCCACAGGGTGGTACTGCCTTGAACCCTAAGGGGGGTTCTAAAGTTGATCCTGTGAGGAGTCTGTACAAAACTAGTTCCTGAGGATTATGAGTAGTGTGTAGCGAAAGTCGAGGGGCGCTGATGCCTATAGAAGCATTTGGGTTATAATGTGATGACAGTGTAACTTGATGTCACCGCGATCTACTGCAGACCATAGCGAAAGTCGTGTGTGCCGCTGAGAGCCAACAGTCTACGTTTGATTTTACATCGGTAGACTGCGACCTATGGTAACATCACAAAAGTCGTGTGTGCCGCTGAGAGCCAACAGTCTGGGTTTGATTTTACATCGGTAGACTGCGACTTATGTAGGAGTGGAGAAGTTTCATTTTGATAGCGAAAATCGAGGGCGCTGATGCCTATAGTTGCATGGACTTTTGCTGCGATGGCAACGTAACCTTGGAATGTAACTATGATCTGTTGTGGGTTCCATCGCATAATCGAGGGGCATGGAGTGCCTACAGTTACATGGACTTTTGCTGCGATGGCAACGTAACCCAGGATGTAACTACAACCATGGACGAGGGTGATGATTTCCAGAGCATTCTCACCAAAGATATTTCCTCTATTTTCAATCTATAGTTTCAATAAGATTATTTTTTTTCAAAATATTTTCACTGGATGTTGGAAACGGGTCTGCCAAGCACTTATAGATTTTCAGTCGTACGCCTGATCAACGTATGACTGAATTTCGGTGAGAACAAGGATGGACTTGTCAAAACATCGAGTTATAAAAGTATTTTATAAAAACTATTTTAGTAATATTATATAGATTTTTAAAGTAGTTTTAAAATGATCAAAGAAAGTTTATCTGATTTTAAGCATTTTAATAATTCTGGCTTCGTTCCTTTTCGAGGACAAAAAGATTCAAAGAGGGGAGGAATGTGACGACCAGGGATTTTGGCAATATTTTTACTAAGCATTTAATCTAATTAATTAGAATACAACTCATCATTTTAAAAACAAAATAAATAATAAATTAGATTTTTAGCCTCTACTATTAATTTACATACATGTATATGAATTTTGAAAGACAACTATGATTTGAACATTTAAAATAAAATCTTTCAAAAATATTTACAATAAAATCTATCTTATTCAATTTAATTAAAAGCTCTACCTTACATTTAATCTATATATATATATATATGGATGTAATCTAAATAATAATGTTTAAAATAAAATTAATCTTATCAATATTAAATATAAATATGAAAGTATATGAAGTATATGAATATAAATAAAATGTTTAATAGTTAAGCTTAAAATAAAAACAAAAACAAGAATTTATGTTAGAAATAATAATAAGTATATAAGGTAACTTCTATGGAATTATGAAAACATAAAGTAAATACATAAGTTAAAATTATAAAAAAAATAACTATAATAATTTTATATTAAGCAAAGCAAAACCAGACAAGTATGAATGTATGTAAATTTTGTATATGTAAAGCAAGAAAACAAAAATGAAATAAAAAATATCTATGTACAACAAAAATCAAAGGGGATAAGTATGTAACATGAAACAAGACATTTACATTTAATGTTATCAATTCAAGCACAAAACAAGTCATTTCATTTTCCACAAAAGAAAAATCATTTCGGTTTTTAAAAATCTGCCTGATCAAAGTAAAAAAAAAATCTTGTACTGCAAGCCTTCCCTGTAAACACCTTTTCTCTCTATATATGTACATCATTCCTCTTATTTCAGTTCGTTCATCAAAAATTGAGCATTTCAAAAACTAATCTTACAAACTAAAACATCATTCAACTAAAAAAAACAAGAAGATTTAAAGGAAGATCAAAACTGCGGTTTTTAAACACAGAATTGCCCTCTGTTCACAAATCTTTTCAGGTGAGTAACATTATTTTGAAAAGCTTAGATATTTGAATAATTGGGTTGCATGCTAGTTTTTCTGAGATGAAGTTTAAATTGTGTGTATATATTTGAAATTTCCTGTATATATATGACAGTATAGATGATGTTTGCTGTTGAATCTTGTTTCTTCCTGTCCTTAGTTTAAAATTAGATTCTAAAGAAAAGAATCTAATATCTTTTGATCCATTTACTATTAGTACCTAGGATTTAAACAATATTTGTTTATTTGACTTTAAGATTTAGATTTAAATTTTATTTAAGTTAAATTAAAATAGGAATTGCTCTGGAAACCAAAAAGGAACAGGGAAGTTTGAATTTATGAAAATTCAAATATGTAAATTTAACAATTCAGTAATATAAACCGAAACCCTAAACTAAATTTTGATTTTTAAGATCTAAATCACAATTTTTAGATTTAGAAATGTAAGTGCATTTCTGGGTTGCACTGTTTTGGGGTTTTTGTGAATTTCTGGTGATCCTAGTGGACGGAGAGGCCAGGATCGTTGTTGGAGGTCGAGGGACGGTCAGAGCTTAGAGCAAAAATGGTAGGAGGATGGCCAGTGGACGATGGTGATGATAGTGGCTCGATTTGGTTGCTAAACCTAGTTTTGACTAGGTCAGGTTGTTTTGATAGATGCGTATCCTATGGTGGATCGAGTGCCGCTATACTCTGGGAAATGGAAGATGGAGCATGGACGAAGTTGTGGCCGGAGGTGCTGGTGTTCTGATGATCAGAGGAGCTTGGTCGAGGCAGTTTCCAGGTTGTGTTTCTGGTTCCAATATCGAGCTTGAATGCTCGATTTTGATTTGATGATCAAAATAAGTTTGAGGATCGATCACCGATGAGGGAAGGTGGTCAGAGTTGATCGGAGGTGGATGTAGTCACGGTGCATGTGCACCGTACACTTTTGCTTTTTTAATGAAGTTTGGGTTAGCTGGGTGAGGGACTTGAGTTTTACTCGAGTAGTTTGAGTGGTTGGCCCGAAGTTGTGGGGTTTGTGACTCGAAGCAGTTGATGCTGGCCTCGAGTCAGTGGAGTTTGTTACATGTTTTTAGAGAAACCTGTATGTTTAAAATTTTAAACTGAATTTGAATTTAAAACTAGATTTTTATATAAAATTTAAAATCAGATTTTTGAAAGAGGGATCCAAATTTACTTTTGTATCCTAGTTTTGAAAATAAAGTAGGTTTATAATAATCAAAATGTTGAATAAGTTTAAATGTTTAAGATATAAAATATATTTTAAATTGTTTGAATTTAAATGATTAGTTTTGAAACCTGATTTTAAACAAAGTTTGAAATCAAAATTTTGAGATATGGATCCTAATTAATTCAAAGTATATTTATAATATATACAACCTTTGTTTGGAAGTTTATTTTAAATAAAAACTTGATATTGTAATTAAGAAATGACTAGAAGATGAAGTGATTTTTTTAATCCTTAATCTAACTTTTAAGGTAAGTAAATAACGGTGATAGATTATTTTCTAAAGTTTATTTGATAAGGATTTAGAAGATAATTAAAGAAACTAATAAAGATAAATTGGATTATCTTTTAAATACATTAAGGTCTTAAGTAATTAGTGATTTATTAATTATGAAAGTAAATAAAGGATAGTAAAATTTCGGAATGAGATTAATTGAGATTAATTAATGATGTGATTAAAGATTATTTGTTAAATTTAATTAATTAAAAGTATTAATTGGTAGAAGTGATTAGGGGGTCATTAATAAGGGGATTAATTAAAAATTAATAAATGTGAATAATTAAGGCTAATTTATCTAAGTGGTAATTAAAGGTCAAATAAATTAATGATCAAGATTAATTAATTGAGGATAATTAACCAATGGTGTAATTACTTGATAGAAGTAATTAAAGGTGATTACTTAAAGGAAGTAATTAAAGATTAATTACTTAGTGTAATTTATTTAAGGATTGATTAATTAATTAAGGGTTAGTCAATTAATGTTTATGATTAATTAAGGAATAATTAATCAATGTAAGTGGTTATAAACTAATTAATTGAATAACTATTTAAGAATCATTATGATTAATGTGATGGGTAAAGGTTAATTAATTTGTGAAATTAATTGAGAGTTGATTTCTTATTGTAATTAAAGGATAATTAGTCAAGGGTGATAAATTAAGATGGATAATCAACAGATGGTTGATCTATTGATTCGTATTTAATTAATGGTTAAGTAAAGATAATCTAGGTGACTAAAAGATTAGTAATTAAATTAATTAGATATAAATTAAATTAATTTTAGAACTGATCCATCTTACTTATGAATGATTGAATGTCTTGAATTAATTGATATCTATGATATGAAATGTTTTGTGATATAATATGTTTTGGGAAAACAGTGACAACGTGGTTATATATCGATGATAAATTGCGATGTAAAATGTGACATCTAGTATTTAAATTTAAATTGTATCTACTTGAATAATTTGGGTTAAGATGACATTAGATTCGAAGAGATCGAAGTCGGGTATTAGCAAATACCCGAAACCACTTCGATTCTTTATAGATTGATATATGAAATCAATAAACTGGAATGGGATGATCTAAGTGAATTGGATCTTTTAATCTAAGTTTTTGGTACTTAGAAATTGATGTGTGAAATAAATGATATTAATAACAACTTGTGAAGTTGTAAATTTTACAAATACCCGGGTTTATATAAGTTGTATGTTTTAGTGTTCCATGTTGATGGGTTTACTCACGCTGGTTTCCAGCCTGACCCGGGTGTTACTTTGATGTAATGCTCGGGTCAGACTGAATATTCTAGATTTTCAGGTAAGGACATTTTGAAGCATAGGAGACGAGCTGGATGGCAGGAACGTATGGAGTGTTTCCGCTGTAATATATTTCTGATTATCTGAGACATGTTGATTCGTATATGTCCCGTAATTGAGTATGTGTGTAACTCGGATGTATTAAAATGTAATCGATAGATATAGTATTCCTTTGTAAACTGTTATTATTTGATATTATATCTTGATCCGCTGCGAATGTGAGAATTTATGTTGTGTTTTCTATTTCTTCTTCTTCTATCTCTTTCTTCTTTTTCCTAACTATCTGGAATTTTCGGATGGAAAAATCCGGGTCATTACAATAGGTAACTTTTCTAATCTCAATTATCTACTGAGTATAGTTGACATGGACTTCAGACATTCAGAGCGTCTAGTTGCGATGTCTTCTGGACCAACTTTACAACATAGTAATCCCTAAGCCGAGTTGACTTACGCAATTATATCTGGCAGGCTCTTTCCCCTCGTCATCAAACTAAACAAATGGAAGTTTACGACCCATCGGCTGACCTTTTCTCTGACATTCCTGTCCTCTCGACGGAAGATATAAGTCCTGCCCTCAGCGCTATAAACGCCACTATATTCTTAGATAACCCAGTAGATTATCAAGCATCCAGAATTGGTGAGGCCACTCTTTGTAGAATATGTTCTAGATACGGGATTCCCTTCAAAGATGTTTTGGTTCTTTCGGTGAATGATAGGGCTCATTCGCCCCCGTAGGGGTATACAACATGCAATAAGTTCATATGTTGGGTCGGATGTGTGCCACCCTTCAATTCTTTTATCCGATAGATGCTAAAATATCTTGGAATAGCTGCTACTCAACTGCACCCGAATATCTAAAATATCTTGGAATAGATGTTATCCGATAGATGCTAAAATATGTTGGATCGGATGTGTACCGGTTAGTATTGACGTTCGGTGTTATTTTTCTGGTTATTTATCAACTCGTATTATAAAATAATTATTGATTTGATGAGTGTAGTTTATTAACTTTTAGTAAATGATTGAGTAATACCGAGTAGTATAGGATGCTCAAGTAATACTTTTCCAATTAATATTAGTGAGTAAATGTCACTTATATTTTAGAGATGGGTTAGGAATTGATATCGTCCAGAGGTGATTCCTTAGAGCTTAGTAGTCGAAAGTTCTATTACCCTCCAAGGACTATAAGTTGGAGAGATGCTGGGGTTTTTAAATTTATCCTCTTAGGATTAACTAGTCGAGTTATATTATTATTTACTCTTAAGGCTAGCAGTTAACAAATTATTATATAGTACACTCTCATTGGGACATATGGAGTGGAGAGCGCTTATTACTACTCCCATCAAGGTTCATCTCATCGGGAGTGTTTTGTTGTACCCTCTAAGGACTATTTAGTTGAATATCATTTTCTACCCTTAGGATTAGTAGTCGAAGATTTTTTGTATCGAGATGCTCTCATCTGGACCCGTATAGTCGAGAGCGATCACTCTCATTATGACTCCTCAAGTTGAGAGTATTTGATGTTGCTCTCATTAAGACTCATCGAGTTGAGAGATTGGTTATCACTCTCAATAGGACTTATTGAGTCAAGAGCAGTTGTCGTGACTCTCATCAGGACTCCTAGAGTTGAGAGTACTAGTTATTACTCTTATCAGGATTTAATAGTTGAGAGTATTTATTAGTAATCTACATCATAGGGTTCACAACACTACAAAGAGCACTTGAATTAAAGCCGCCTAATAGGCTAGTTATCTTCCTAGTGGTCCTAATTGCGGGATCGATCCCTCGAATCTATTATGTCACCATGTTGAGTTTGTAGGCTAAGATTTATTTCTCTCATTAGAGCCATTGTCTCAACGTCATTTGAGGACTAACAGTCTATTACCATGGGCAAGTAGGAATCTTGGCTAATGCACAACGTAGTCTTGTAGCATGCTTATGACATGCGATTGATGTGAGTGTTATGATTTTAGGAGTAATTAAGGGACTTTAGGAAACAGGCTATGGTCATTAACGTTTCCTTGAGCAGTTCTACAGTATGCCGGTCTCCCATCTGGATGAGATGGATCCATTTTACATGAGATATTTGATATATCACCTCATCTGAGGATGTACTTGTTATTTTTCTTACTATATGTATATATATTCCTTATCCCTACCTCTTCTTCATGTATTGTTTTTGTGTGAAATGGAAGTTATTAATGAAGGTGGTAAAGTAAGGAGTGGTTATCCTGATGAGTAGTGTCGGATTTGATGATGGTGAGTACACCTATATGTGTCTTGAATGCGAATGAAGTAGTTTGGTTAAAAAAGCTGTAAAAGACCCTGATCTAAACCTTGCATATAAATATTTCGTAATTGTAGATTATGATAAGGCGAGTTGAGTAAGAGGATCCATTAGTGATCTGAGTGGCACGACGAAAATTGATTGATAACTTTCCACTGAAGACGTTTGTTTTCTTGTTTGAAAATGTGTTTATTGATGTATAATGCTTGTTTGATTTTATGGATGTATGATGTGTGTTGATTTTCATCATTGTTGATGGTTGATGAATTGGATGTATGTACTAATTTTAAAAATTAAATATTTTTATTTAGACAAGCATATGATTTCTTAAAATATGAATTGGATTTTATAAAGTGATTGAAAATATTTTAGTAGTTTATTTGCTCATTGAGTGCTTTAAGAACTCTGATTGATGCGTTTGGGCAAAGTTATCAATCGGGATTCCTAAACATTAAAAAGAGACATTTCGATACAATGGTTTTAAAAGAATTACTTTTTTGAAAAGAACAAAACAGTCCTTAATATACGATAGTACAAGAATCCAAATCCTCAGTATACAATAGTTCGAGGAGCTAAGTCCTCAATACATGATCGTTTGAGGAGCCAAGTCCTCAATATACATAGTCCGAAGAGCCGAGTCCTCAATATATGATAGTTTAAGGAGTCGAGTGCTCAATATATGATACTCTAAGGAGATGAGTCCTCAATATATTAAAATCTAAGGAGTTGAGTCATCTGTGTTTGATTTAGCATCGCAACATGGTTAAAGAAGTTGAGTTCTTTTTATACAATTTGACGATAGTAATTGGACACTTTGGGGTCAATCGAGGGCATGCGATTAGGCATGGATTAGTGAGACGGTAATGACCCGCAAATTTATCAATTTGATAAATTATATTTATTTTTAAAATATTCAAATATAAGATCTTTTAACATAGATTATGAAGTTTTAAACTATAAATAATAATTATATAAGTATTTACAAAAATATATACTTTAGAAAAATAACGATAAAATGATCGAAAACCATTTTAACGATAAACAACTCTAAAATCGTAAAACGTCATGCACAGAGCTAGATACACACACTTATTTTTATTTTTGACCTAGAATATGAAATAAAATAATTTATTTTATTTCTAGAAAAGAATAAAAGTATTATGACATCATTAGTGATGCCCTTATATTTAATAACCGATTTATGATTTTAAATTGCAATTTAATGATTTAATAATTATTATAACTATTCAAATAATTGTTTTTAAATGATATCAATTCATTTTAAATAGTTATAAAGTGATAATAATTATATATTTTTACAAAGATATATATGTTGAATTGAAAAATATAAAAAATTGATATCGCTTTATCGGTATAATAGCAAATTTTGTAAATAATTGTTAATATTGATTTATATGATTTTATAATTCAAATGAGATCATTTTCATTAATTAAAAATGATTAGAAGTTTATTTTCAAATTTTATTTACATATATATGTAACTTAAATTATAAGTAAAAATGTGACCGGTAATCAGTTTACCGATTTTCAATAGTTTAACAAACAGAAATTGTTCGAAAGTTGTTGCAACCTTTTTTAAATGTCATTCACACATATATAATATACATATGTACACATGAAGACATATACACTTACAAATATACAAATACAATTATACGTAAACATGTATAAGAAAAAACCTAAGGTATTTCTTAAATACTTAACCCTTAAGCAACTCCAAGTCAACTATCTTACACACTAAGGACATGCACATGACATGGAAATGAATGAAGTGATAGGGGCACATGGAGGGGGTACCAAAATGTAGAATGATGGGATGGGAGGGGTGTGAGAAAGGGGCAGAAATGTAATTACACATTTCGATATTTTTACACAAACTTTTCCTACCCGCCCATTCTCTCATAATTTTACACACAATATTCTTCATCTTCTTCTTCCTCTCAAGCTATTTTAATTGATTCCCATGGCAAGGCAAAGTAATGCCAAAATATCTCCAAAAAGAAATAGAAACATAAACATTTTCAAAAGTGATTAAAACTCCTGAAAACAAAGCAAATCACTACCTTTCCTCTCCTCAAATCCATGGCCACCACCATTTTCCCCATTGGCCAATAGCATACCCACAAACACAGGCCAAACCCATATTGAGGTTAGGAAGAGATCCGGGAAGCTTCGGAGTAAGAAAAAAGAAGGAAGTGCCGTCGGTTTCATTCCAAGAAGATAGAAGAAAGTTCGAAGTGCCACGGAAGCTCTGCCACATTTTCTAGAGCATGGGAAAGAGAAAGCATTTGTACTCAATGTTAATTAAATAACAAATAATATCTATAACTATTTTTAAGTATGATAATATGACCATTTAATCTCTTAATGATTGTATGAATGTTTAATAACTTGGTTGATTATATGGATGTTGATATGGTTGAAAACTTGGTTGTGATAAATTATGAGAAATCATAATAAAAATGGTTAATTAATAGCAAATGAATTCATATAATATGTGTATGGATTTTATTGTGCCTCTTAATGGTTTTGAAGTATATAAAAAAGTTGAAAATGAATGCTATAATAATATAATATTATGAAATGATTTAAAAGTGAAAAAGAGATTATGGAAAATATTGGTTTAAATGTTTGAAAATGGTTTATGAATGCTTTATAAGCATTAAAATTCAATTTGGAGAAGTTTTGATGAAAATTGAAAATTGAGTCAAAAATAGGCGCGTCGCGTAACGGCAGTTCAAAATTTTGTGCCGTAAAAGTTAAATCCTTCTATAGGATGGAATCGAAATCGGATTTCTTTGTAATAAGAATTTTCTGGACTCTTATGACTATATTTTACGAAAAAAATAAAATGATTGAGATTTCATTTAATAGATTTTAAAATATGAGCAAATCAAGTTTTTGATAAAATCACGCTTTTGCTATTCGGTGGCCAAAGTAGCAAATGTTCAAAATATATATATTTAAAATGTTTAAAATTATGGAATAAATTTTATAAATCCTTTAAAATGTTTTAAAAGACACTTGAGTTATAAAAATGGATTTCTAAATGATCAGAAAGTTGTTTCTAATCAAATAAGCTTTGAAAACACTATTTGCAGCACTATTCGCAACACTTTTTGCAGCGCTTTGATAACTTTTGAAATATGAACGTAAACTTAAGTATTCTTTCCCAAATCTTTTATAAATGTTTTCAAACAAATAATTAGGTGTTTTAAAGATGATTCATGGATTTTATATTTACTTTTAAAGAGTTTAAACAAATGATTAAAGAAAAGGTTTCAAAAAATCAAGTGTTTTAATAGTGGCTCTAAAAGTCGACGAGTAGGCTGGATTTTTCTATTCGTGAGATTCGGGTGAGGTGATTAAACTTTGGAGATGTTCAAGAGCAACCAGTACCCTGACTCACCTGGCCTCTTCTGGGTGAGGAATAGATAAGGTCGAAATGTCGAAAATGAGCCAAGTATAAAAGATTAAATTTTCCAAATTTAAACAACTTGGATTGCATGGAGATAATCTTCCTACACTTAATGTTGAATTTCGAGGAGGGAACCCATACCATCTTTATGAATTTAGAAGGTGATTTCACCGCTATTCGATAGATAGTAAAGGTTGAATGTTGAAATTGATATTGAGTTAAATTAGTATAATTTTCATGATCCTTCTTACTCGATAATGCTTTCCAATATGAGATTTAAATAAATGATTTGAAATGTTTTCCTAAATAAAAGGTGAAATGACTTGGAATTATTCCAAGATTCAAAAAGGTTTAATTAACCAAAAGGGATTTGATAAGTGAGGCTTAATGATTCCATATACTATAAAGAAGATAAATGGAATAAATAATATGTCTCTTTGAGATATTTATGAACGAATAAAAAGATGAATTAAATTTAATGATGATTGATAATCACATATGAACTTAACATCTTTTAATCTATGATTGTTCGGAGGGTCCGGGGTCGGATTTGGGTAACTCCTATTCGAAAACCACTTCGAACCAATGATACATTCGAAAGTGAAGATATGATGAAGATGATGATTTTTTAAAGGCGGGGATCTTCATGTTGAAGGACTGCTTGCCACTAGTCCCTCTGGGTGAAATTTTCCATATCGTATATTTATGGTGGAAGTAGTGCTCTATTATTAAAATCTTCGATTATAAGGACTAATTGCTACTAATCCTAGGGATAATTCCTAAAAGGGTATGGTAGGAGGAGTGCCTTCGGTTTCATTCAGTCCTAGAATAAACTTGTATGGATGAATGTCCGATGTTGCGTTACTAAGATCACAATGTTGGCTTTTACAAACGTACATCTGTTTGGTGGCGGAGAAGGCAACTTCTTTTAACTTAACATCCTTCTTTGAGATATAAGAGCTCAGTTGTGAAATTCAATAGTGATCGAGGGAACGATAATGTGTCTTTTGAAGTGGAACCTATGATGATCAAAGCGTGGCTTTGTGGACCGTAGCCTCATAAGCCTCACATCCCAGGAACGGTACGGGATACTATGTGGTCCGAAGGACATATTTTCGAGCTATTATTGAGGGAAGATGTCCCTGTAGGAACTTGCTGCCTTATTGATTGAATGGATAGATATTGGATGCTGACGGAAATTGTGCAAAGCCGAGTAATACTCTATTCCATAGTAGTATAACAACCTAGTTCCGAGCTATCATGTTGGAAATCCGATTCCAATACGTTGCCTTTACGGTTTGATTGTAGAACCTACTTTTAAAAAAGTAGCTAGCAAGCTATCATATGTAATCAATGTAACAATTTCGACTATCTTTGATATAGTATTTGAGAAGTGTTTTCAAAGGAATGTCATTAGAAATAATACCAAATTATTTTGGGATAAAAGTGATTGGTTATCATAAGGTAAAAACACACCCGTATTTATATATGAGTGTGGTCTTATGAGATACCCTTCTTTTCAAAGGTTCTGACATCAACATGATCTATACATTTAAAATTTCGAGTATCTCAGGCCAGTTTATCTAGCCTAGCCTTTGTAATTATAATACTCGGGTCAGATCCAGTAGTTTCAAGTTTATTTGAAGATGCTTGGAGTTTCTAAAGGAGAGCTGGCAATCTTCATCTATGTATGGATGTATTCTATTATCCACTGCATATATTGCATTGGTTTTTAATTTTTTTAGCATTTGTAAGGACAGAGGGTTTATAACTGTATAGGCTGAATCTAGGTTAGACTTTGATATTGTATCCAAAATTTTCCACTGTAAAGATTTTATATTGAAATAATATATGCTATTCCATTCATATGAGATTCTAGTTTCTATTATATTCTGCCTTTATTTTCTTTTTCCCTTAGAGATTGGTCTTTTCGGCACTTGGATTTGCGGCACGTGAATACCAAGGATGTATTAGTATCGATTTTCTAGGGTCGAAAATTTCGAATGTTACATTTGATATTAGAGCTTAGGTTGAGCAAATACCAAGGCTTTGGTGGGAGTAAAACTCATTACAGATACGGTTAGTAATATCCTATAATGAGTGACTCATTAGAGATAGGATTAGTGATACCCTAGAATGAGTTTGAGAGTATTATATATATATATATATATGAGTGCGTATTTGTTATTTGATATTAAAATGTTTTGTGGTGATTAATCTTTTGAGTGGTTTATGAATTCTGGTCAGTGCACGAAGAGCTCCATGTAATCGATAGAGATTCTTAAATACTTAAACAAGGGGAATCGACGCATCGGCTTAAAAAGAGTGTATTATATATATACAAACATACATAAACACAAATATTTGTGTGATTTGGAAAATTTATAAGATGTTATCCCTTTGGAAAGTTTCAAGAATAAAGTCTTGATCTGTTTGTGATGGTGGGAATAATCTTCTAAGTATCGATCATATATTGGCTTAGGAAAACGATATTGAACACTTAGTAAATTATTCTCCTTATCATTGGAGGTGAAGGCAAGTTCGAATCCAAACAAGTTGAATTAAGTTATTTGGATAAAAGGATGTTAAGTAATAAATGGTATAAACCTTCTAAATGATATCTTGGTATATCACTTAGGTCAGGCTGTCTTATTTTTGGGGAATGAGTTTTGAATGACTCCAAAGCAGGCATGAAGAGCATGTGCAACAAAAGAAACAAAAGAGAAATTAAAACTAAGATCTTATGCTGGCGTATACTGTTACAAATGCGGTGAAGAAGGGCACTATGCAGTTCTTTATAGGGTTAGGAAAGAAAGGGAAAGGGATAAAAGCAAAGTAGAGAAAAAGAAGAAAGAAAAATATCTTAAGGTTGATATATTCTATTACAAGTGTAAAAGGCGAGGACATTTTCTAAGTGGGTTCCTATAACAAAGAAGAAATGCAGAATCAGTTAGGAAAGGTAATGGGTTGCTATCGTTGCAAGGAACTAGGACATATAGCCAAAGAATGTCCCTAGACATTGGTGCTACCAGGATAAACACTTAGTGAAGGACTGTCCAAAAATGAAGGTAGCTGACTTATGCCTCAAAGATAAAGTACCATCTACCTCAAAAGGGATCCAAGAATAGTATATATAGCAGTTCAAGTAACTATATATGTATGAGGGTAGTGTGTGATAGGCTATAGTCCCTAGGAAGTTATCTCTAAAGTTTATAATACAGGCTAGGGTTAGAAACGAATGTATAAATATGGCGTTAATTAATAAATATATTTTGATTATTATCTTTGTGCATTTCTTCTATCTTTCATCAAATCAATTTAATAAGATATTTAGAAATAAAAGGTTTAAAGGAATATTAGAAATGGCCTATAAAAAAGAGAGTATAGTTTATAAAATAGTGTAATTAGGAAAAATAAAACGATGTTTGGGAAAGATGAATTTTAGAATTCATATCCTAATGTTTTGAAAAGGTATAAACGGGAAAGTTATGTAATATAAAATAAGTTTGGAATTAAATTTATAATGAGATTTATTAACAAAGAAATTTCAAGGGAAATTGGAAATAAGAATTATAATGGTATTATTCCAAATAAAGGATAATCCATTTATTTTGGAAAAGATAGAAATATTTTTAGGAATAAATATGTTAAAGAAATGGTTTATAAAGGTATTTAAATGATAGATCATTTTGTCATACGATTCTGATCTAAGATACGAGTACAGAACTTGGAGGCACCAGTCCGAAAAAGTATTTATCACTTGATTCTTGATGACAAACATTAATGAGGGTTTATATTTGGATACTTATGTTTTCTATCATAGTTGAGAACTATGCAAGAAAAACTGAAGGTTCTAATTGGAAATCCCGATAAGAGTCTACACTAGAAATCGGGGGATTAATACTAGTTCGGAAGTAAAGTTGTGGATTTGGATATTAGATCGAATTGGATATTGCATATGAATGATCTATTTACATCATATGGGTGTAAGTTTAAAAGAAAATATTTTGGACAAATACCTTTGGGTTTTGTTTTGGTGTAACTTCCAAGGTGAAATTCTTTTAAGGGGAAAGTATGTAACGACCTGCAAATTTATCAACTTGATTAACTATATTTATTTTTAAAATATTCAATTATAAGATTTTCAACATAGATTATGACGTTTTAATAATTGTATAAGTATTTACAATAATATATACTTTGAAAAAATAACGATAAAATAACGGAAAACCATTTTAAATTGATTTAAGATTTTAAATTGAGATTCAATGATTTAATAATTATTATAATTATTCAAATAATTATTTGTAAATGATAGTAATTCATTTTAAATAGTTATAAAGTGATAACAAATGATTTATAATAATTTTTTAAAGAAATATATGTTGAATTGAAAAATATAAGAGAATTGATATCGCTTATCGGTATAATAGCAATTTTTGCAAATAATTGTTAATATTGATTTATATGATTTTATTGTTTACATGTATTTGTAATTTAAATTATAAGTAAAAATGTGACCGGTAATCAGTTTTTCGATTTTCAATGGTTTAACAAACAGAAGTTGTTCGAAAGTTTTTGTAACCTTATTTATATGTCATGTACACATATTTAACATACATATGCACGCTTGAACAAATATACACATATAAATTGTAACATCCCGGATTTTTAAGTCATTGAATTTGAACATTTAATTCATTTTAAATGTTAATGTGGATTCTTAATTGATTTTGTAATGGATGGATTCGGGTTCAATCAATGAAATAAGCTATAGTTTTTAATTATAGTAATTCCGGTTGAATTTGAATAATGGAAAAATATAACTAAATATTCGGGATTCGGATAAAAGGGTAAATCTGGATGTAAATAGTGATAAGAATGGTTTTAAAAATTTATTTTGAGTTATTTGAGTGTAAATAGTATGGTGGGAATTTTAGATGAATTTTTAAGTTGATAAGTTAATATTTGGGATTTTATATTAATTTAAAAACGAATTTAATATTAATAAAATGCAATTAATCAGATTTTGGGTCCGGAATGAGCCAGAATGATTTGTAACGTGATTATATATTTTATATGATTTATTATTAAGGTACTAAAATTTTAAAAGTGAAATTTTAAGCGTTTTTGACAATTTTGAAAATCGCTCGATTTAATAGACGAGTTAAAATAGCCTTTCGGGGGCACGGTCTCGGAATTCGACGATACCAGTTCCATTGGATCCGTAATAGTTAGTTATTATCGGATTTCAATTTTCGTAGCAATTGGAGTTGTCGTTTGATCGTGGCAGCTCGAAACGCATGGAAATCGATTTAACCGATTTAATTTTAAATTGATCGTTTAATTTCGTAACTCGCACGTATGATCGAATTAGCTTACGAAACACATTCCATTGTGTTCGGAACGTGGTAAAACCTTAGGAATGCCTGGCGGCATGTCGGATTTGGAGTTCGTTTGAGAACGTTCGTTAAAATTTAATTTAATATTAAATTAATGGGTATATACGTGTATATATATGCACATAAGGGCCGAAACCCTCATTCATCTTTTCGGCCGCCACTTATTCACGTTTTAATGGCCGAGAAGCTTCTTTTTTCACCTCTTATTATCGATCAATCCATGCAATAATTCCAAAAACTTCCAACTGGAATGTCGATGAGCTCGTCGAGCCCTAGAGATCCAACAGTGGGTTTCGTTCTAGGGCTTTGGTTTGTCCTCGATTTGGTGATATAGGGTTTCAGTTCAAGCTCGATTTCGTGATGGAGGAGGTGACCGAGTGTAGCATACCTCTGGCCGTAGGTGGAGCAAGCCTGGACGCACGTTTTGGAAGCGCCTGATTGAAGTCCGGTCATCGATTGGGGGTCGTGGCGATCGATTTTAGCTGCGTGTGGTGGGTTCGATTTCATAGCTGGGACGTGCATGTTGAGGAAGATGATATGCGGCCTTCACTTGGATAACACGTTACTGTTACTTGTTCTAGTATAAAAATTTAAATAAAAAAAAAGAAATTGTTTTATAAATTAATTTACAACCTTTAAAACTGAATATCTTGGTCATACGATATCAGAATTTAACGAAACAAGAAGCGTCGGGATCGCAGCGAAGAGTACTGCGCAGTGGTATAGTTCAAGAATCATTTTGGACAAGTAAAAATTTAGGTTAAATCGAACACTGTTCGGTTTAATTTAAATTTGAACGCTCGCCGAAAACCCAAGGTGAGTTATTCTCACTCACATCTGGATGCTAGCTAATGTTAATATTTAAATATCTGTGTGATTAGTTGAATATAATTATTATTATCAGTTTGGATTGATATTTATATATGTGATGTGCTAATATTTGTGGATGCAGGGAAAACAGGTTGGAGGGATCCAACTGGATTCCTCACGATGTAGTAATTATTTTTATAATTGATGATGATGTCTGTTTATATGTTGTGATTGATAAATTTGAAATTTAGTTGTGCTGTGATATTGTTGGATAAATTATAAACTCAGAATTTTAATTATAAGTAGAATAAATTGGGTTTTAAAAGAAATAAAGGAAATTGATAAATAAGAATTTAAAAGAATAAAATTTGGAATCTGGTTTGGATAACAATAAAAATAAAAATTTGGTAAAATTTGGAATTATTAATGAAGAGGACATTTTATAAGTTGATAACTGTGGAAGTATAAATTGCTGGAAATTAAAATATAACTATCTGAAATATATATATATAAAACTATTCTGAAATACAATTTTAGACTATGGGAATTTTATTTTAGAAATTTGTAAGTATGATTTCCATTGAAGAAATCTCCAAATGTTTTATTTTAAAATGTATTAAAAATATACTTTAACAAATTGAAATTCCGAAAATGGGAAAAGTGCTTAAACTTCAAAGGGAGTTTATTTTTAAGCTTGTAAATAAATTTACGATAACTAACATAAATTTGAGTTGGAATAGATCGGGCGGAATCTATATGGAAGATTCTTTGGGTTGTTTGAATGAAAATGTTTCCCTGGGAAAAACCGAGTTCGTGAATAAAATCAGGTTTTAAAGGTTAAGTAAATTTGTTTCAAGGAAGTGTTTTAAGAAATTCTCCTTTAAAAATAAGAAATAAATTTAGCTATAGTATGATTATTTAAGAGGTTTACTAGTAATTATATTTTATAAACGGATTTATTTAAAGAATGGATGATTTAAGTTATTTGAAAACTAGTATTTATTCTTTAAACCACTACTTTTAAGTTTAGTTAACAAATATCTTATTTAATGAATAGTTTTGTTTTACATATTTGAAATTATATTTTTGAGTAATAACTAGAAGTAAATTTACAAATTTTAAAGTATATTTCAGAATAAAATGGTTTAACAGTTTTAAATCTAAATGTTTTTGAACTTGGTTATTTCCAATGGGAATAAATGGTAAAGGATTTACCTTGTAAAGGAAGAACTTTGGGAAATTGTTTTCAAACGAGCTTTGAAAATCTGGAAATATGTCTTGTAAAGATATTTGAGGCAAATAATAATGTGGGAATTATTTATTGTGTGATGGATGTTTGTGAATGTTAACTGATAGTTAAATCACCGACTATCAATATTGGACAAATGCGTTGATCGTTTCGAAGAGACCGGGATCGAGATTTATTTCTCGAAAACCACTTCGATCCGGTTTGTACGTTTCGTGCGAAAAACGTGTTCAGAGTCGAAGATGGAGCAGTGAAGTGCAAGGGCTAGTCGCTACTAATCCTGAGGATATTTCCAAAATGGATGTAGTAGGAATAGTGCATTCGGTTCCGTTCGAACTCGGGACGGACTTGTATGGATGAGTGCTTGCGAAAACATCGTCAGGTGGACGATGGGCATTCTAAGGGATATGTTCTAAAAAGGTAACGCTTAGCCTCAAGCCTCATCAAATGGGAATGACTGAAAATCAGGGGATATGCAGCAAGGCTTTGTGGGTAGCCCCCACTTGAGAGTAAGGTCATCCCCGTCTAGATATCCCTTTTTATTTCGGCTTAATGGGAGGTTGCTGATCCCAACCGTGGGGTGATCTTATTCGAACTGTCCAGTAAGGGATGGGTCCGGCCTTGTGTTGCAAGGGATCGGGAGTGGTCCTCGGTACGGTGATCTAGGCCCCGTACTATGACAGGTGGTACCGTAGTGCCTAGTCATTGTTGGAAATCCATTCTCCCTACGAGCCTTGTACGAGTTTTGTTTGTATTGCCCACTCTATGGCTACTAGCTGGAATTTAATAGATGTAACAATTTTGGCTATTTTATAAGTATTTGTATATAGACCCTATTATAATATCAGAGGATTTCGATAAAAAGTGTTTTAACTATCGTAAGGTAAAAACCCGACATGTTTATTTGTGGCATGGTCTTACGAGATGCTTTTGTTTTCATAAAAGATTTTTGAAACTTTAATAATCAATTTGGATGCATTATTATCAGCTGGTATTCCAGACTGACTCGGGTGTTATTTCATTATAATGCTCGGGTCAGACCGAGTATTATTTGTTCAGGACAGGATGCTTGGAGCAGGAGAGGAGCTGGAGTCCGAGACGTATTATCTGTACTTATATATATTCCGCTACTATGATTGTATGGATTTGTCTGATTGGTAATTTGATGTATGAGATACTCTGATGATGTGATGTATAAAATTGGTATAGATTTCATTTTGTGTAAAGATCTATATTTACTATTATATTTTATTCCGCTGCGACTGTGAGATTCTGATATTGTTTAGCTTCTTTTTCTTCTATCTCTTCTTCTTAAACCCAAATGGTTCGTATTTCTGTGCCACTTGAGTTAACAGAGGTAGAATAGTGTTGATTCAAGGGGTACGGATTTGCGGGCTATCACATAAATATACAAATATATTTATATATAAACATGTATAAGAAAAATCTAAGATATTTCTTAAATACTTAACCCTTAAGCAACTCCAAGTCAAATATCTTGCACATCAAGGACATGCACATGGCATGGAAGTGAATGAAGTGATGGAGGCACATGGAGGTAGGGGGGTACCAACGTGTAGAATGATGGGATGGGAGGGGTGTAGGCAAGGGGTAGAAATCTAATTACACATTTAGATAGTTTTACACAAACTTTTCCTATAAACACCCATTCATTCTATCACAATTTTACGCACAATATTCTTCATCTTCTCCTTCCTCTCAAGCTATTTTAATTTCTTCCCATGGCATGGAAAAGTAATGTCAAAATATCTACAAAAAGAAATAGAAATATAAACATATACAAAAGTGATCAAAACTCCTCGAAACAAAGCAAATCACCTCCTTTTCTCTCCTCAAATCCATGGCCACCACCATTTTCCCCATTGGCCAAGAGCATACACCCCAAACACATCAAGGTTGAACCGATATTGAGGTTAGGAAGAGATCCGGGAAGCTCTGGAGCAATAAAAAATAGGAAGTGCCGTCAGTTTCATTCCAAGAAGATAGAAGAAAGTTCGAAGTGCCGCAAAAGCTCTACCGCATTTTCTGAAGCTTGGGAAAGAGAAAGCATTTTTGATTTTGAGTAATCAATTTTTGTTAAATAATAAATAATCTCTATAACTATTTTTAAGTATGTTAATATAACCATTTAATCTCTTAATGATTCTATGAATGTTTGATAACTTGGTTGATTATATGGATGTTGATATGGTTGATAACTTGGTTGTGATAAATTATGAGAAACCATAATAAAAATGGTTAATTAATAGAAAAAGAATTCATATAATATGTGCATGGATTTTATTGAGCCTCTTATTGGTTTTGAAGTATAAAAGAAAATTGAAAATGAATATTATAATAATATAATATTATGAAATGATTTAAAAGTGAAAAAGAGATTATGGAAAATATTGGTTTAAATGTTTGAAAAAGGTTTATGAATGCTTTATGAACATTAAAATTCAATTTGGAGAATTTTGATGAATATTGAAAATTGAGTCAAAAACAGACGCGTCGCGTAACGGTAGTTCAAAATTTCATGCCGTAAAAGTTAAATCCTTATATAGGATGGAATCGGTATCAAATTTCTTTGTAATAAGAATTTTCTGAACTCTTATGACTATATTTTACAAACAAAAGAAAATGATTGATATTTCATTTAATAGATTTTAAAATATGACCAAATCAAGTTTTTGATAAAATCGCGCTTTTGCAGTTCGGTGGCCAAAGTAGCAAATGTTCTAAATATATGTTTTTAAAAGGTTTAAAATTATAGAATAAAATATTCTATAAATCCTTTAAAATGTTTTAAAATAGACTCGAGTTGTAAAAATGGATTTCTAAATGATCCAAAAGTTGTTTTAATCAAATAAGCTTTGAAAAACACTATTAGCAACACTTTTTGCAGCGCTTTGATAACTTTTGAAGTATGAACTTACTCTTATGTATTCTTTCCCAAATCTTTTATAAATGTTTTCAGATAAATAATTAAGTGTTTTAAATATGATTTGAGGATTTTATAATTTATTTTAAAGAGTTTAAGCAAATGATTAATCAAAAGCTGTCAAAAAAATCAAGTGATTTAATCATGGCTCTAAAAGCCGACGAGTATACTGGATTTTTCTATTCATGAGATTCGAATGAGGTGCTTAACCCAACGAGATGTTCAGAGACAACCAGTGCTCTGGCTCACCTGGCCTCTCCTAAGCGAGGGATAGATAAGATCGAAATGTCAGAAACGAGCTTAGTATGAAAGATCAAATTTTCCAAACTTAAACACTTGGATTGCATGGAGATAATCTTTGTAACAACCTGTATTTTTCATAATTAAAAATATTAAATTTAATAAGGTTTTGGACTTTAATATTGTTAGAAATTAAAATTTATGATTTATTAAATTGAATCTTATTAGATTAATTTTTTTTACCTTAAGATAAATCTTAAAACAACTAGTTTTAATAAGATAAAAGATGGTAACACATATTAACATATAATTTGCTAATATTGATTGAATGTAATTGACTACTATACTATGTTAACGTAATTTCAATCAATTTAAATAATAAATGTTAATAAGGAATAAAATAAATGATGTATAAATTGATGTAATATATGTTATTAATTGCAATAGTTTTTAATATGGAGTATGAAATCAATTATTTTGTACATAAATTTATTAACCTTTGTTTGTAAATGATTAGTTAATAGATATGGATTATTAACATACAACCATTGTTTTATTTATTATCTTATTATTAAATCCGTTAGAAATTTATTTGGTAATTAATGGAGAATTAATGTACTTGAAATATTAGAATTGATATAAGATAAGTTATCTGTTGAGTGGTGAGTGCAAAATTTATGTTAATCAATTGCATAAGGGAATGGTTGATTTGATAATAAGAATGTAAATCAAAATAAAAGGATTTGTTTGGAATTTACATATATAACGAATGGGTTTTATTACAGTTGTAATTAAATGTTTGAATTAATTTAGTATATAGATTTTGGGTTTAACATGGAAAATTGGATTTGAAAGGAAACAATTGGATCAATTCTCTTCCCTATGTTAGGGTATGTTTTGAGATTTAATTATTGTAATTAATAGTAATTATATCTTTCATTAATAAGAGATAGAAGTAAATGGTGATTAATTAATTAATGATATGTGCAACATACATTTTGTGTTGAAAATATAATGAGAATTTCAATGAGAAATATTATGTCCAAATTGTGAGTACTTAAATTTGTTACAAATATAATTATAATATGAAATTAATTGATAAAGAAACGACGTGGTTGTACGAAGTATTATTTTTGTGACTCTTTAATGGGATAATCTTTAAATATAAGTTGGTTTTAAAGGGGGAGGTGTTAATTGTAAATTGTAGTATTTAATTTTATTTACTGTGTATTAAATACAAATACATATATGTGTGTAAATTTGAGCTTATTAGGGTTAATAAAATATGTTAAAATGAACTGTTTTTTAGCATATTAGATTTGTGATTTCTATGTACGGTCTACATTCTCAAATTTAAATCATCGCTTTCATTTATTTATTTTATTAATACTTTTTTTTATTAAATACATGCCTCTTTTGGTTTTCCAGTAAGTTTTATTTATTTACACGCGAGCCTTGCCTTGAAATATTTCATGTGTATTGATGAAATTAATTGAGATAGCACATGTTTTGAAATTTTATACCAAAAGATTTGGTTGCCATGTAGACATGTCTTATCATATTCCAACGTGTGTCTTTCATCTTTTGTTAATTACCTGCATGTTAGGCTCTTTTTATTTTGCAAATTTACATCTTCTTATATCCTTCCCTTCATATTCCAATTTCCAAACGTGCTTTTCCCTTATTCATTTCCTATTTGATAAATCTCTTCCTCTAACTTTCCATTTTCAAAACGCGCTTCCATAATTTCTTTTGCCTAAAGTTTTCTTTCTCATATTAAAAAAACAAACAAATGTGAGCAACTTATTTTCATGAAGTCAATCTTTTCCATTTGTTTATAAATCCGCTTCCTAAAGTCTCCTTCCTCCATGTGTGAGCCATCGTGCCCTTTTTTCGTTGATTCTCCAGAATTTAGAAATATGAGCAGGCTTCGAAATTCTTAATGTGAGTAACTAACGTGTTTTATTTTATTATTAAAATATGTGTACATGGTTTTCTATTTCATTTTCAATATATTCTTATAACTTGAATATCTTCCGCATATGAATTCTGATTAATGCGTGGTTTCTTCCTTTGGGTTCGTATCAAAATTTCGAACAACATGAAACTAGTATGGTTGCATTTGGAGACTGTTGAAATTTTGGGCTTTATTGGATTTTCAGTTGGCTATAAATCAAAGGTGAGTGATTAAACCCACTCACGCAATACTAAAAATTCCATTGCAAGTTAAATAAAATATATGATGTGATATATAAATATTTTATTGCAGTTTGTTAATTTATGTTGACATTTGACTTGATATTGAATCTGAATTGGCATTAATTTTATATCGGAATTTAATTGATAGTTAAACCCCGATATTGATAACTATTATATGTTGAAATATATTGGTTGATTTGGATGTTGTTTGAAATGGATGCTTATTGATTGATATGTTGGATGTATGGTTGTTTATTTATTTTAATATGTTCCTGTTATCACATTGTATATTATTGACATCATTTAAATGGTCCTTCGAATTATTTTAGAATTGGATAATTAAGACATTTAAATTATGGGTTGAAATGATATATATCCATACAATTTCTTGAATTTGAATTATTTATTGAAATTGAATTATTTAAAAGTTTGAGTTTTTAATTTAAACTTCGAATTTATTTTAAATAAAGTGGTTAAAATAGGTATTTTGAATTATTTGAAATCCCGTAAGTTATTGCACTCAGGTTATACACTTGATAGGAGATGATAACTCATAACATCTCCGAAGCCATTGCACTCATATTTTTATTTGAGATTGATTTGAATTACATAGGAATTTTTAGTTCTGACTCGAGTGTATTGTTTTTCATTATGCTCGGGTCAGTTTTTCAGTGTTAAAGACTATTTTTTGGTGGACGAAGATGAAGATTCAGTATATTATTGCTATTTATTATTCCACTACACTCTGTATTCCGCTGCATTATTTGTTTATTTATGACTTATGTATAACTCTGATTTGAATTTGTAAAAGTGTAATCAAATGTTATTTGTAAAGTGAATTGTTTATTTGATTATTATATTTTGTCGTTCCGCTGCGAGATTCTGTATTTTGTTTTTTTCTTTTCTTTTTCTTTTTTTCTTATTTACCCCATTAACAATCCTCCCTTTTGAATGGTTTGAGTCTGACATGTGTGGTTTATTGTCGATTTGAACCGTTCAAAAAGTTGGGTCGTTACAGTTGGTATCAAAGCCAGGTTTAGACATACCTTAGCCTGTTGGGATTAACTCATTAAAGATAGGGTAGTAATACCCTAAAATGAGTTGTTTGAGTGTATATACAAGAGCGCGTATTTATTAGTGTTATAAAAATGTTTTATATAAATTTTGAAATGAAATTATTTTTTCTAATATTATGTGATATATATATATATATATATATATAAAGGAATAAATTTTTATAACTAATATAGTTATTTGTACCGTGTTTGATTTATGAATGGTAATATTTAATTATTATCATTTTTGTTGACTTGTTGTATTTAATAAAATTATAAACATTGGTTAATTATTGTTGATTGAATTAATGGACTAACACTAGTTTAATAATGGTGTATTAAAGAGAATAAAATTAATAATTAGGATATTTGTTTATGAAATTGAAATGTTGTTGTGAATTTTGTTGTTTGCTGACCAGTGGTTTCAACTATTGAAAAAAATGGAATATTTGGATATTTTGGATAATCGAAACCTTTTGAATTAATATATGAGTGAAACTTAATAATTGGGTTGAATTGTATAGTTAAATTAATAACCTTAATTTGAAAGTAAGTAAAACAAGGTTTAATTTGTCATATCTATGTTTAGTAAATAAATAGAATTGGGGTATACATTCTTAGCATGTAATGTAATAATATACAAGTGTGAACTTTAAGCCTTGGGATGTTTAAATTGAAATTGTGATTAAGGAAATGTTGTAAATGAGATTGAATTGGAAAAATATGTTTATAAACTTAATTAACATTTATGAAATGTGTCATAAATAAATTGAAAGGTAAATGTAAAACTAAATGGAATAAGCAAATATGAATTAAAAGTGAAATGATTTCAAATAAAGCCATGACTTGTAAATTGTTATGATATAAATGGATGTTGCAATAAATGGTTATAAATAAAGCTGTGATAACTTAAACTCGAACAATGTCTTATAAGAAGGAATTAAGTTTTATAAATTGGTTATAAACGTAAGAAAATTCCTTATAAAATGATTTGCAAATAAACGTAGTATTAAATGAGAAATATTACATGTGAAATGAATGTAATTTAAATTAAAGAGAAATATAAGCAATATTATGAGAGTGGATATAATAATGTTTATATTAAATGGAGAAATTCTGTGAAACAAATATTAAAGTATGAGTGATATTTGTGTTAATCGATGAGATTAAAAATGAACTTAATTGAAATGAAATTATGATGAAACAAATTGGAATAATTACATAAGTTGTATGTATATTATTTTATTCGCAAATTAATTTGATCCGGATTTGAGTACACAAGTTCTATGTGAATTACATCACTTCGTGTTAGGATTTTTCATTTGACTCCTGATGGCGAATATTTGATATTGATTTTTGGTTTGATTCTAGAATTCTCTATCATAGTACATGGCTATGCATGGAGAATTATGGTTTGCAGCCAAGAAACCATATCGAAGTCCGCATTAGGGAAGTTGAATGGATAATACTAGTTCGAAAGCAAACTTATGTGATCAAGCGAGCGATCGAATGTGATTTTACGGGATAATGACATAAGTATATCTTATGTTCTAATATTATTGATATGCTTTGGCGCTGAAATTGAAAGTTGTTGGGTTGGATACCTTTGTAATTTAAGTTGGATTTTTCTTTTATGCAAACTATTATTGATTTAAAACCATTTTACAAAACTATTTTCTTTTATTTTTCTTATACAAACTATCTTATTTTATTTTATTTACAAAACTATTTTATAAATTATTTTATTACAAAACTATTTAGAAACTATTTTATTTACAAACTATTTTATTACAAACTATTTCACACAACCATTTTATATACAAAACTATTTCACAAAAACGATATTATATACAAAACTATTCTAAATTTAAACCTTTTGTAAAGCAAAGATGTTCAATCCCATATGGCTTTCCATACAACGAAATTAATTTGGAAATTTTTTGATTCTTATATAAGGTGGACTTTATATAAGTACAAGTGATTTTGAAATAGTTAATTTTGGAAGGTATTCGATCTGAAGAGAAATCTTATATATAACGGAATTTATATAAGAATGATTTGATACATTCGAGATTATTGATTTTGGATAGTACTTTGTCTGAAAATGAATCTTATATATAATCGAATTTATATAAGTGCGATATTTGAAGCTATGATTTTGAAAGGGTACTATATATGTATATTATATTTTGAAGTAAGAGGTATGGGGAAGTTCTCTCCGTAAAGAAGTATAGCGCTATGCTTCGACCCAGATGGACTTGAGGAATCCAGGAATGGATTCGACCAATAAACCCTCATGGACTTGGGTGAATTCAGAAATGGATTCGAACCGATATGGTTGTCGGGACTTAAACTCATGAGTTCCTCGATTTTTTTTCCAAGGTAGATGGTTCTTTAGTTTACCCAATGGAGGTGCTTTCGATCCTGGGATCTATTGTTTATGGATCTTCCGGGAAGGAAGTGCATCCATTGCGTAAATCATTGAATCAACAGCGTACCACTACAGAAGGGGTCGATGGTCCCTTGTTTACGAACTGGCTACGATATTTTTCTGGAATTTGGAAGGTAGAAGGATCTTCTGGAAAATTTTGTGTCCATTGCGTAAACACTGGATCAGCAGCGGGCCAATTCTGTCGTATTATCATCATTTGACATTAGATTTTGAGCGGTACTTATCATACCTATTTTTAAGTATTTTCAGTGGGTGTGAAACAGGTCTACTAAGTAATTGGAGAATTCTAGCCTTGTGCTTGATCAATGCATGGCCATAGTCTACAAGAACGAGGATAAACCTGTTAAGATGTCGAGTTATAAAAGTATTTTGATAAAGCATTATACAAAGGATATTTTAGTCATTTTTTTCTTTTCTAAATACTTTAAAATGTTTAAAATATTATCTATTTATGTACATCATGGTTTATAAGTGTTGTAAATACCGTGAGAAATTATTAATTCAATAAAACATATTTAAAGTAAATGATTATTGATTTATCAATAATGTTTGAAAAGTATCTTGAGATAAAACTAATAAATTTATAAATAATGGATTTAAGGCTTTCAATAGCTTCTTTGTAAATATAAGGAATGATGTAAATAATAATTTTCAAATAATTTACATATATTTATAAAGATGTTATTTAAAATATTTAAATGGTATTTGTAAATAAAGCAAGAAATTTTACAAATGAATTTTTGAGAAGTATTAAAGTTGATTTATTTGCAAATGAAGCTTTCAAATGAATATTTCAAGTAAAATTTATATAAGTTTCTTTGAATGTATAATTTAAAGACATTATATAAATGGAAAAAAATTGATTTGCGAAGTTTATTTATTGTAATATACTTGACAAATAAATTTGAATCTCTATTTTGCAAGTATAGTTTGGAATATTTAATTGATTTCGAAGTACTAATAGTAAATTTATTAGTTTATTTACTGTTTGAATTTTGTATTAAACCATAATAAATGTTTTTCCATGATTTGAATATTCATTTTAAAACAGGTGTGTAAAAATTAATTATGAAGATATGAAATTTTATACTTTGATTTAGAGATTTAATGTAAGATTTGAGTATACTATTAGTTTTAGTTTAATAATCTTGAGTTCATACTTATTGTAAAAATAATGAGTCCAATAAATTATCGGATTTAAGGAACTTTATTTCAAAGTTTATTACAATGTTTGATATAAATTTCTAACATTGTTTTAGAATTTTGAAAAATCTTTGCATAGTGCTATGAGGATGTTTTAAATATATCTTGTATTTTTACTAAGTGAATGAGGTTAAATGTTTTAACTGAATTTTTAGATATGTTGAAATATTTCTTTTCTCTTCAAGGGCGAATACCAAATACTTAAATTTTTATTCAATAACTGAATTAAGTTATAAACATGTAGGGCAGTAGAAGCTTAAGTAATATTTTTTTGAAATGATTCATTAATGACTTAAATCTTTAATGGAAACCAAATTATGTAAGTGATTGATCTTTATATAAATAAATGAATGAAAGGTAAATGATGAAAAAAAACCAATCGAATAAACTTAAATAAATTTAAAATTCTTGTTGTTTGGCTAATGGTAAGTTTGGGAAAAAATACTTCTAGTTGTTGAGGTTGTATGACTAATCTATTAAGTAATTATCTAAGGCTGTTGAGCATAGGGTACACTTGATAGTTTATTTATCACCTTGCATGATTAAAAGTTTCTGAACTAAACAAACCATTGGTTTTGGTTGCTATGGATGTATGATGGATTTTTGGTTGCATAAGTGGTTGTGTTGTTTGTTTGAATATGTTTTATATTGATTTGCTTTTGTTGCAAATTGAAACAACTTAAATATATCTCTAATACATATTTCTCACTATTTTGGATAATATAAGTGAAATACAGGTTTATGGAAGCAATAGTTACTGCTTTTGGTTTCATAAATAAAGTTGTTTTCCCAATAAATAGGTACGTTTTTGGATTACGGTTTTATAGCAATATTATATTGTTATCCCATGGTTTGGCATATTTATTTTTGAGATATGATATATATATATATATATATATATATATATATATATATGTTTATTATTAATATTATTATTTTTCTGGACCTAACCGCACAAATGAGATGCTGCGACATTTTTCATGGAAGTTGAGTTATTTTCAAATTTATATTAAACTTAAATATGTAAGTTAAATTGTTTATAAATTGATCATTTTGAATGAAATATTTCAAATTCCACGATTCCTTCTTGTTCCTTTTCGAGGACGAAAAGTTTTGAGTGGAGGGATTGTAACAACCCATATTTTTGATAATTAAAAATATTAAATTTAATAAGGTTTTGGACTTTAATATTATTAGAAATTAATATTTATGATTTATTAAATTGAGTCTTATTAGATTAGAAATTTTGACCTTAAGATAAATCTTAAAACAACTCATTTTAATGAAGTAAAAGATGGTAACACGTATTAACATATAATTTGCTAATATTGATTGAATGTAATTGACTACTATACTATGTTAACGTAATTTCAATCAATTTGAATAATAAATGTTAATAAGGAATAGAATAAATGATGTAATCATATGTTATTAATTGCAATTGGTTTTAATATGGAGCATGCACTACACCACAAAAGGCTTTTAACAGCGTTTGATAAACGCTGTAATATGATACAACAGCATTATTAGAAACGCTGTATAACGACATGCTGTTGTATATACACAACTTACAACAACGTTTCTATAAACGCTGTTGAAACATCTCTGTGACAGCGTTTATTACGAGCTGTCAATAATATTTTTACAGCGTTTCATACGTGTTGTATTATGTTTCAACAGCGTTTATAATTTAGTTGTCGAAGATGTTCAAATTCTACTTTAACTGTTTACAACAGCTTTTCTAAACGTTGTTATTGAATCATCAACAATTTCGACAGCATGTTAAAAACACTGTGATTGAATCATCAACTATTTCGACAGCATGTGAAAAACGCTGTTATTGACAATTTCAAGATAATTACAGCACGAAATAAACGCTGTTGTTTCTTCATTGACAGCATTAATCAAACGTTGTCTTCTATTTATATAACAGCTTTTTTGAATATTCCAAAACTATATTTTAAGCATATTCAAGCAACTAGTATATATAACAGGTTCTAATAACTATTAATTGGTTACATAAACTAGTTAAGAGAATATTAATAAACAAAAGACATCCATATTACAAAAAACCATATTACAAAAACCTTCACAAACATACAAACATTTCCGTACAAAAAACCAACACTTCACATACAATAAACATCCATCTACCTGTTACAACATCCAGTTCTGTGCACACTCCTTCTCCACCAGTAACACCAACAGTCATCACATATAGTTATCTCCACCATTCACAACATCACCCCTGAACAACATCAACCTTGAACAACAACCACTCATCTACCACCATCCTTCCTTCATCCATCTACAACTATACAGCTGCCACTAACATCATCATACAACAGTTCCTTCACCAACATCATACCCATCGGCCAACACTACTTCAACTACCCTGTACTGTCATATACACATACACATTATCCAAGTCTGCCTTCCATCTATCAACAAACAGCAAATCTAGAGTTATTTAGAAGTTAAGAGGAAGAAGATATCCAAGTTACCTGAGTTTGATCTCTAAAATCGACTTCTGTAAGCCAAATAGGGACTCCTCCATTAGCAAGTGTATCTAAAGCCGATCTAATGTAAGGAATGTTCGGTGCATTAGACTGAAAATGACCCTGTAGACCAATTGCCATCTTTGCATTATTTCCAGGATACAACTGTATACTCTTCAGTTTCTCCAAATATTTACCAGGAGTAACCAATGGGTCTTCAGGATGCTCTAATGTGTTGAACTCATTCAAAAACAACGGTGTATTTTGATCCATCTCACTGACTTTCTTATACACCCAACCCGAGAAGTCTTCTCCAAGTTGATCTTCAAACCAGTGATAATGAATGTTTTCATTGACAACATCCCAAGCTATAACCCTGCCTTTATATCTTGAAACAACTGAGTTAATTCTACGGTCTACTGCATTGCGAATTTGGTCAGTTGGTAAGGATTGCACCCACGGCACTTGAAACATGAAGTTATCTTAAAGTACAGTATGACCTCTTACTTGTATGTTGTTTTGTTGTGCAAAGTCCATCATTTTATCTGCTAAGGTGTAGTTTTCTTTACCTGGTGAAATTTCATTGCTGTACCATTTCATTTCATTGCTGAATACAGTATAATGGAAGCGCTTCGTGAACCAGTTTTGGTAGGCTTTGTTTCCTATTATATCAGCATTGATTGCAGTTCCGAGTGGAAATTTTGGACGGATTAGGTCTAGGGATACTGTAGTGTTGGGCATTGGATTTCCATAGGTATCCACTGCTCGGAATCTCATTGCCTTCTTTCTAACCTGCAAATCAAAAAATTATTACTAATATGTTTGAACTTGAAGTTTATATTTATACAACATGCATGGCATTACATTTAAATTTCCATTAGGGTACCATATAAACGTATAATTAGATTTTCTTGGAGATTGTAGTTGATTACAAAAGAATGCCCGCATTATTAATTTAATTGCTGTTAAGCTAAACCAAACATTATGTATTGATTACTGAAGAAATATATGTTAAGTTGTTAACCCCATGATATTTACTTTTGTTTGTTAGCAAAAGAATATATATTGTCAGTGGTTCGACCCTTACATATTTCAGTGACATAATAATGTTTCTTGTCTTTTGAGTTGAGCTACCATTTAGGGTACATTTATACTCTCGGTGAAAAGTACTTTTCTTGCTCAAATCAAATCTAAGTATACCTTAGAAATGCTATCAGATTGATGAGATCTCCACTCTTCTTGCGAGAATGGTTGTTGAGAAACACTGTCCACCCATAATTCAACGACTGTGTTATTGCTCTACAAATAAAAAAGAGCAAACATTAACATTTAGAAAGCGCTGAATTATAATCAAATTTGTTACACAGTTTCATGATATCAATAATAGTTCAGTAATGTTTACAATGTCCATATAATACAGGGAATGGCTTAGCTTGTTCTTTTCATTCACACATTCAGAGGTTATAAATCAAATATACTTATTTTCTACAAGAATATGCATCAACCCAGTGTTTATTACCTCAAAATAAAGTTGAGCTGGCCCTGATTTTTGAACAGTAAGTCCTCCTTTGAGCATGGACCAGCATCCAGACTTTGCATCCATTGTGCCTGCAGGAATGATCTCATCACTTGTCTTGAACACTGCTCTAATGGCTGATTCACCTTCACCAACTTGCAACCAAGTAGAAAATGTATAGATCATCTCTTGTTTAAGATACACAGTCTAGGAGATGCTTTGGTTATAGTACGTTCGATTGGTTGCAACACCAAAAGAATTTGCATTGGAAGACTTTCTCGTAGTGGCATTTGTAAGACCATAGCTCGACCAGCCTTCCATGCCGTGGTTAAATTCAGGATTTTTTATGATGCCGCCTCCGTATTGTGGCTTCAGAGGGTCGATCAAACACTATAATATAAAATATATTTTTTACAGTGGCAGAAAAAAATTAATGTACTGTACATCATAAGAAACTTCTACAGATGGCATGTAGAAGAACATCGTTACACTCATAATATTCAGCATTTTCAGAGAAATCATTTTCAGCCGACCCTTGTTGTCCTATCTATTTATCTGTTTATAAACAAAAATGCATCGCTAGCATTGTTTCCTTTGGATGCTTCATGTACAGCTACAGATGAAAGTGAACATGTAAGAGCATCCCCACTAGGGGTCAGTCAGTGACTTACCCCCAATAGAAGTTGGTGCGTCCAAAATTGAGCTCATCACTGACTGTCAGGGTCATTTTAGTAAATTGACTCTAGCAGTTATTGTAATGCCGGATAACTCAATGTTTTATTAGAGGGAGTATAACATTAGTCAGTATGGATCAGTCCAAAATTGAGCAACGCTGTATCAGTCACCTGAAAATTAGCAGCGCTGTATCAGTCACAGAGAAGAATCACCAAATGAACCATCTTTCCGAAGACCTTTACCAAATGCAAAGAGTAGCACCTGTTCTTGGTTAAGAAGCTTGCAATATGAAAGGAGCAACTCACCACAACCCGCCTTCGAACCACTTGAGTCTCTTCCATCACATACCAGTGCTATAGCACAACACATAAATAATATTAAATTTGAAATTATAATGGATAAATGAACATTGGAGGGTACAAAATTAAACTATACTATATACCTGATATCAGATGTAAGTAAAATGATAAAGGTTGCATGAAACATGACTAGAATCATCGTCCAATGCATATAAAGTAATCATGCTTGCAATTCCATAAATCGAATTTCTTTCTAGCTACAACTGTAGTGTATCTAACTAAATCTTCTAAAAACAACAGACTAACTTGCCAAAAATTAATTACTTAACCAAATCTAATAAGAGATTTCATCTGTATATTATTTGATACTAACAGAGCAGGTCTCAATAACAATGCAAGGTGTACATGTACATCTGTTCATACAGCATAATCAAACGCTCCACACTAACACTTCATATAAAATTCTTGGACGTAACTATTTATAAATATATATACTATGCATTGTCCCCAATCCATATCACATAATTCATCTAAAGCAAGAAAACATGCTACTATCTAACTTCGGAGTTATCAAAATAAACAACATGATTCTATTATTTTTACATTCAAGAATAAACACGACATGATATACTTCGGAGTTATCAAAATAAATTTGTTACAGAGCAAATTACATTTGCTCTATAGGCTGCCAAAACCAATTACAGAGCCTCTGAAACAACATCAATTCTATTAATGTTCACTTGCATCTATTAATATTTACTAGTATCTGTTATTTTACAGCAACAATTGAAATAGCAACTATCATGCAAAAGCAGAAACAATACAACCCAGAAACCCATACAAGTGTTATAGCATGGTGTACAGGCATTTCAAAATGAAAGAAGGAAAAAGAGGATACAGGTGTGACTTAACTTACCTTAAATAAGCATGTCAATAAATACCATGATTGAGTTGACCATGAAAAGCATGGAGAAGCTGAAGATGCCTCATGAATTCGCCAATGCTGGAAGTCTATGAAAAATCTTCTGCACTGCAAAGCAATTTGAGTGGTTATATAACTATATTACATTGGATCTATTAACTCAAAAAAAAGTCCCAGTGAATTACTTAACGTATCTCTGAATCGTATCCATTCACCGTCTCCTGATAGGTTAAGGTGAAGGAATGCTCTCAATGAAAACCATAACTATAATGTACTACCCAAATTAATTAACAGGATAAGAAGACATTATGTGCTAGCTAAAAAATAATTAGTCGATTAATAATTTTATCTGTTTACCTTTTCAGCATTTGATGTATACTACTGCTGAACTTCATCAAGCAAAACAAGCTAGCTATCTAGCTTCTGCCAAGAAGCTACTAAACTGTAAATAAGGTGTACTATGTCTGTACTATGTTTGAAACTCAACATGTCTGTACATTGCTAATCAATTATATCGTTCTTTCTCTATATACACTTCATAAAGATATACACTATTATCAGTGAAAATGAATGATTCATTTTTGTTTTCACAACGTGTCGTTAAAGATTTCATGATATTCCCAGAGACATTTAGCAACTAAGATAGATTTATACCCATAGTAGTTAATACCTTGTATATTACATTCTTCAAAGCAATCACTAATCAGTTGTATGTATGTATTATATAGTGTTTGATAAAAAATAATAATTTTGTTAACCCTTTCTTTGGACAAGTAGAAGCAAGTAATAGTAATAAAACAGATGAGATTAGCACTAACAATGCCAAATAATCAAATTGTTGCACAGTAGTATTAGTAAGTCAAGAGAATCAATATTTTTACTATGACCAAATATATATTTATAAAAATAGTCATATATCATCTTTTTATTCTATCTTATTCATAAGTAAATTAAGTAATATAATAAAATGCCAAAGATTATAGAGGTTTCCTTTCTAAGACTTTTTGTAAACCATATTGTAAACGAGGATATATTATGAAGTTTAAGATAAAATAGTCCTTATGAAGTTTATGTATTATGAAGTTTAAGACTTTATGTATTATGAAGTTATTTGTATGGTGATAACTGCACAGTAGTGGCAGACAGTAGTGGTTATGTAACGTGAAAGGTTTGTGGGCAGGCTGTGGTTATGGAAGTGATTAGTGTGTCCAGGTGAGGATTATATGAATTGCATTGGCAAGCAATGATGGGTGGTTGTTGAATTGTGGTGAACAGTCAGTTAATTTATTATTATTATTATTATTATTAAAACTCGGTTAACTTAATAATAATTATTATTATAAACTTTGTTAATTTTTATAAACTTTGTTAATTCATCGTCGTCGTTATTTATAAAACTTTGTAAGTTAATTATATTGTTATTATTTATAGTTAACTTATACTTAATATTATATTTTCTCAATTTCATAAGCAATCGGGTACTCTTCGTTTACGCAAACTGTACAGTGAATTAAACAATAAAGGGATGGTTGCACGATCAGTAATAAAACAATCAAGGGTAATAATCTGATAACACAGATGAATTTGAAACAATACTAATAAAATAATAATAAAACAAAGTACATGAATATGTAGTTATGCAATCATGAATTATAGTGTAGATCCACTTAGACATGAAAATAAATATACGATTGTTCAACTATGTACAAAACAGATGTGATATTTGAAGGACATTAAAAATCTAATGCTTACCTTGTAGCTTGCATCACCGTATACTTGAATTTTCTCCTTGGTCTGCCATCGTTTGCATTCAAAATCCAAAGAACCATTTGATAGCATATGCCCAATGAAATGCAAAGTATCCAAGTATACATCTGTCCAACTCCCACACTGATAGTAGCATAAGTCCAATGAAAGACAAGTACCACCTATGTTGGTGATCAAGTTGGATATCAATATTCCAGTGTCCATAATTTGAATGGTAACAAGCTTAGAATCCCCATCATTTTGGCACCAATATGTAATTCCAATTGAGAATGAAATCACATCACCTTCTTCTATGAGATGAACTTGGTGGTGTGAATCTCCCCTTTTTTGCTCCTCTTACTCTAGTTCTGATTGTTGCTGGGATGACTGGAACGACTCCGAGAAGCCTGGTACTATTGTTCTTATGATACCTCGACATGTGCATATGTATAGAGCTAACACATCCATAAGCCTACACTTCAACTTCTTCTTACTTGTTTGAAAATAAAAATAAAACCAAGAAAAAGAAACTTGCCTTTGATATCATAGGCTAGAAGGCGCATTGGAGAACTATGGCAACTGCAATCCATTTGGCCGAATATTTCTCCTTACAGCGAACACACCTACACAATCGAACTCTTCGTTCCTGGCATCATTAAAAATGAAGCCATGGGTAAGGATACATCTTAAGATGACAATCCAATAAAGAGAGCTTGATTATTAAGCCACATATTTACTATCTGATGTTCTTGAGGCAATAACCATACAGTTTAACAAATAGTTTTTAATTTTAAGTATAATACTGACATAATAGGCTAAGCATCTCATATGAAACAACTATACAATACTATTCTCTTGAACACAAACATTAAAGTTAACTATATACTTGCATTAATATTTGTAGAAACAACATGATGTCAAGAAAATTTAACCAATGAACTAGCCTCGTCGATATTACGCTGAAAAAAGGGAAAATATTACAACAAGGAAATATAGCGACCTATTTGGCTTTGGATAATTAACAATTGTAAACTAAGTGGAGTGTAGAGCTATTGCAGCTTGAGTAGTAGTGTGCATACCTATACAGTTTAAACAGAAGTAGCAGCATATAGAACTAATATATCTCAAGCAGCAACAGCGCATAAAGCTGCTACAACTTGGAGTACGAACCAGATGTAGCTTAAACATAGACCAACCACTGCTTAGACAATGAAGTTGTTGCAGCTTGAAGCACGGACCTGCTGTAACAAAGATAAAGTAGATGTAGCTCAGTGAAAAAAGCATTGTGATGGATTTGCGGAGCTACTATAGATTGGGCGTTAAAACTAAATCTCGGTAACATTGATCCTACCCGACATCCTAACTACAGGAGTATAAAACCAAGGATTTTCAATTGCACATTATAAATCTATTGGTGCACACTTTTTTACGTAAGATTGAGGGAATTACAGGTTTATATCAACTATTTACAACTTTTGCATCTGTGAACTCATTTGAAATTATATTTTCTAGTACCTTGGTAATCACCAATGTAAGTTGGGTATTGATGCTTGTCTCTCACATCTAATTATACATAACTTTTTTCATGCAATGAAATAATATTTTCTTTATTAGCCACAAGAAAAATAATCACCGATGAAAACAATGAGAAACTTAAAAATTATAATCTTGTTCCAAAATAAAATAAGTAGAAGCAGACCATATTACTCAAAAAGTAAAGCTCAAACTCTAAAAAAAAAAAAATCTGGCCAAATATTTAAAAAGCTATAACAAAGAGAATATAGTTACTCTCATGTAGACATGATAAAAAATAGAAAACAGACCTGAAATCTTGAAATATCGTAACGATTTAAGAGCTAAAAATGAAAAACTTAACTGGTTGATGACGATTTCCCAAAACAAGAGAAATTGCCTTGAAGAAGCAAAATAAGCATTATAGAAATGCAATAAACTTTGACTCCTACATCAATTGTCAGAAAATAAACATGGCATATGAATAATTTA
The DNA here is from genome assembly GCA_030765085.1 of Allium cepa. Taxonomy (NCBI): domain Eukaryota; kingdom Viridiplantae; phylum Streptophyta; class Magnoliopsida; order Asparagales; family Amaryllidaceae; genus Allium; species Allium cepa. The sequence goes on from CM060934.1 coordinate 614,883,036, forward strand.
TATAAGACAAATCGAAATTTCAATTTATACAACATGTACAGGCTAATTCACTAATTCAACATCAACATCATTTATAAGTCATTCCTAGCCGCTGATGTGTATTTACATACAACCCCAACCAAAATATATTTTCAGTACAAAAAAAATAACAATAAGTAGAAATACAAGAAGATTCAATAATTTATTCCTAGTGATATAATAAAAGAAGAATAGTATTGTTTATAAGTGTTTAATCCCACATGATCCACATAGTTTATGTTGATGAAACGGAGCTTACAATTACTATTAGAGGCTCAGATGCAGCTAGGCCATCTCCTCCATCTACTTCATATATAGCTCTAACACCGTAGCTATCACAATACGCAAGCACACCTTTCTCCAACATTCACAAGCTCCGAGGACAAAAACAAAATCCACAAAGACAACTTCATGGATTATTCTTAAAATTTGTCCTTTAATAAAAATTCACCAAAAAATTATATGTTATTACTTGCTGGGAGAATGCATATGCTAAAGCCCATTCTCATCTTGTGGTAGCTTCATATTTCTTATGGATTCAAAGTTTTTGTGTGTCATTACTTAAAGAAATGTCATCCCAATCTTCGAGCATGCTAGCTACAATCTTTCTGGTGTCGGTGCGTATTATATCTGCTTCAACTGTGGGCCTTGCTCCCCTACCATCAGACCCTTTGATGAAACCTCGTCATTCATGTTTTAAATGTCCCTTAAATGGCGAAATAGATATGTATTATAAGTTTAAGTTCTCTTAGAAGAACAATAGAGAAATACTTCTTTAAAAGTTAAAAAGGCAGTTAGGTCCTGATGTTTGAATGTTTGTGATAATCCCCCTACTGATGTTCAGATTCTCAAAGTGCAGGAGTTTACTTGCAGCTCATTCGAATTATAAGTCGAGAAACGCTAACTTGGCTTTTAAGACATGCAAAGTTCAGCAATATCCATTCACTGTTAACCAAATGATCTCACCATTGGATTAGGAACAGTATGCTTCAGAAATAATCAGGTATATGACATAAAGGAAATTACTTGCTGAAAGTAACTAAATAATATTATTAGTTACCTTTGCGTGATGAGAATTTAGGTTACCTTTGTGCCATCACAGCATGAACCGGAGTCCCACACGTAGGGTGAAGCAACACATCCAGCCCAGTAAAGGAGCTTAACCAAAGTCCAGAATCTTCAGATTACCTATGATATTGATAAGGCAAGAGCTAAATAGCATAAAATTTAGGAATCTTCCCAATTTTTATGCTATTCAACTATGCCTCATCAATATCATTTAGACCTTATACGATAGTGACAACATCTATATCATCCTGTTGACTGCTCTGGCTGAACCCAAACTGTATAAATTACACATGTATAAATGTCACGCTCATTAAACTGAAAAGAATTTTCAAGATGACCATAATGACCAAGATTTAGATAAACTAAAATAGATTGCCACATCTTCAATAGTAGACATATTGCCATCCAGTTGCTGCTACAACCGCCTCAAAGCCACTATTTTCTTAGTCATGGGTGGTTGCAAAACTTGAAACTATGAACCTTCAAGCAATTTAACCATAAATAAACGTTTGCTTCTCCCATTCATTATTACTACCAAAAAGGAACCCAAAAAAAAAGTATAAGTGCAAGAATAAATTTTCTACTCTTTATCTGATTAATCAAATAAAAAGATCTTTTTCGAAATAGTTTGCTATCAAGTCTTAATGTTCATAGAATTTTCTCTTTATCTTTTAATGACCTCAACAATTTGAAATGACTAGTTGTGCTCTATTTGTGTTTGTGCATTAATGAGGAGAAGTTGAGTTCGCATGAACAAACTCATACAGAAGGAGTTGTGTTAGCATTTGTTGTCATTAGTGTATTTTTTATACGTGCATTTACATATGCTAATGAACCCGTAAACACAATCAATGTACCAATTAGTTCAAAAATTTGCATAGACAAAAAAATTCATGATGTATATTTGCATATTCATTATAACCATTCATTTCCACCTATGCTACATCTATCAACACCTCAATGCTATACAGGTATTTGAAAATTAAAATTACAACCAAGAAAATAAGCAAATAAATTACCCAAAATAATATTCTTCGGTAAAACAATAATTTACCACTGAATTATGATTCAATAATTGAATTATGTACTGGTGGCCTTGTCTCTACATGAAGAGGTACCAAAGGCTTCAGTTTAAACTTTGGAAAACAATGCCCTAAGTGTACTGCTATGTTGAAGGGGTGAATCGTTACGCATTTTCCAATTTATAAAATTAACATTGCATTCAACCTCCTAGAGCAAAATAGAAAGCTAGCATATGTCAATATGTCTTAACTATATTCAAGGAAATATCAGTGCCGTTGATACTCGAATTTTATGTATAATGTGATAAACTATGCATGTAGACAAAACACAAATACCCCAAAAAAACATAAGCTTTGAATGCTAAATGAATGCTAAAAGTGGAAATATATCAAAGTATTGCCACAAAAACAAAGCAAAAGAAATATTGAACTACGCATAAAGTTATAAATTTTAGCATTGAACAGAGAGTGCTTAAAGTCATAGTGCAAACCAACTCTGCAAACTTATTCCAACTTAATTCCAAGAAGCTTGAATATCAATGATTGTTAGGCAAACACTAAACTTAATATTAAGTTGAATATCATAAGAACGAAGGGATACAAAAAAAACTATAATTCAAAAAAGGTGGAACAAAAAAGTAGCCAGTGTACATTTTCTCTTCATTTAATTAAGCGCATTGGAAAAAGCATGTGAATTAACCAGATAAAAAAATAATAATTAAGCAGCCAGTGAACAAGGCAATATATGATGATGAATGCAATTAACCTATGGTTATTGATATTATATGGAAGAAAAAAAGTTGAGCATGTCTTATACATCATTCTTGTGATGTGAACTTAACAGATCATGAATATTAGAACAAAGAAAAAACATGCTGAGTCAATTTTTAAAATTATAACCACTTGAGTGGAATAAAGAATTGTTTGCCTAGGTTTATAAAACAATAGCCTCTTCTTCATATATTAACTCATTATTTCTGTCTTTAATGCATAAATCAATCATAAAAGGCCATACCAATTTAAATCTAAGAAGAAGCAATAAGGTTTCAAGTCATGAATGCCGTCAAAAGTAAAAGACACACACACAGAAGCAATTCATTCTACGAGGTATATTGTTTATTAAATTGAAAAAATAAATGCTTAGATGGTTGTTGCTAACTTAGATTAGGGCTTATTTAAAAATGTAATGATAAATAGCATGAAGCAGACATATTGTGCTAATGATCTTGTCATGTAGTTTCAGAGAAAGGGTTGACATGATTTAATAATTGGATATTGTCTGCACATTGGCATTGGGAGAGGCATTTGATCTATCAGACCTGCACTTCTCGTTTCCAGAAACAATATGTTCAATCACTGGAGAATCCACCTGTGTTATTGGTGGTTTTACAGCAGATGATGAAGGTGTTGGCAGAATAAATTCCTCACTATGAATTGGCAACTCACCTGAAGTAAAAATAACCTAAGTGAATTATGTCTTAGATCGAAGTTAATTATGTCTTAGATCTCAGTGAACAACTCACAGCCACTTCATCCCATTGCACGTCCAATCCACCATCTCTTCACACTACAACAACTCCACATACCCATTGCCTGATACACATTGTTGCTGCTTAAACACATTCCACCTTACCATCAACTTCACGACAGTTTCATCTCTGCCTCAAACATCCTCTGCATCCCCTCATTTCTACCTCCAAAGAACATCACTGCTCCACCAGTTCTGCCACCACCATTCACAGTGATACAGCAGCATCTCACTCCATACTTGCCAAGAACTTCCACAAGCATCCACAAACTTGCATCCCCGACCACACTATAACCCAAACTGCACTGCTTCAACTTAGTTCGCTGCAACCTCAAGCTCTACCTGAAGTCAAAACACGCTCCACGTCACCATGACTTCGCAACCACTAGAATAACTACCTGCAGTATTCGACCGAAATTCCAACCCATTCGAACACCTCACCGCAACCAGCAACATCCAAAGATCGAACCGATTCCAATAAAAAAAGAAGGGGGAAAGATTTTGATTTGTGAATTTCAACTTGATTTAGCATTCTCAGAATTGTTGTAGTTCGGTTTCTTTGATTGGTAATTGGCTACCACTAGGTATTGTTCGCCGGCGACAGAGAATCGAAATCGACTTAGAGAATGAAGGAAGCTGAGATTTCAAGTGTCATGCAAATTGAAATCAAAATCGATAGCAAGGGAAATGAGAATTGGGAGAGAGGGAAATGAATGTTGTATTGAGAGACGGGGGAAAATGGACTTTTTTCAAGGAGGCGGCAAACCAAATTGACGAAGAGGGAAACTAATGTTTTTGTCAGCGTTCGCCGCTAAAAATAATACCCCCCAAAATATCATTTACAGCATTCAATAGTTTAACGCTGACGTTGAATGTTGTCAATACTTGATTTTGTTGTAGTGATGCAATTAATTATTTTGTACGTAAATTTATTAACCTTTGTTTGTAAATAATAAGTTAATAGATATGGATTATTAACATACAACCATTATTTTATTTATTATCTTATTATTAAATCCGTTAGAAATTTATTTGGTAATTAATGGAGAATTAATGTAATTGAAATATTAGAATTGATATAAGAAGAAACGTTATCTGTTGAGTGGTGAGTGTAAAATTTATGTTAATCAACTGCATAAGGGAATGGTTGATTTGATAATAAGAATGTAAATCAAAATAAAAGGATTTGTTTGGAATTTAAATATATAACGAATGGGTTTTATTACAGTTGTAATTAAATGTTTGAATTAATTTAGTATATAGATTTTGGGTTTAACATGGAAAATTGGATTTCAAAGGAAACAATTGGATTAATGATCTTCCCTATGTTAGGGTATGTTTTGAGATTTAATTATTGTAATTAATAGTAGTTATATCTTTCATTAATAAGAGATAGAAGTAAATGGTAATTAATTAATTAATGATATGTGCAACATACATTTTGTGTTGAAAATATAATGAGAATTTCAATGAGTAATATTATGTCCAAATTGTGAGTACTTAAATTTGTTACAAATATAATGATAATATGAAATTAATTGATAAAGAAACGACGTGGTTGTACGAAGTATTATTTTTTGTGACTCTTTATTGGGACAATCTTTAAATATAAGTTGGTTTTAAAGGGGGAGGTGTTAATTGTAAATTAATGTATAATAAAAAGAAATATGTTTCAATAAAAAGAAAAGAAAAGGATGGTTTCTTGAAAAGAATATTCTTACCAAATAAAATGAATATTTCATTTGTGAATGTAAATTTAATCTCATTAAAACAAAGAATTAAATTTTATTGTATGTTTCTAGTTGGAATATTTGATTTATTTAATTATTCAAACTTGATTTGAATTTAATTTATAAAAAAATAACAATAATAAAATGGTAAGAAAACAACTTGAAGGTTTGGTTAAATTTTTGATTTGGAATAGTAAGCATATTTAAATAGGAAATTTATTCCGTTTCAAATTTGACTTTGGAGTCTCAGTTCATCTTTTAATGTGTGGGGTGGCGATCCTCATTATGTTAATTGTAGTATTTAATTTTATTTACTTTGTACTAAATAAAAATACATATATGTGTGTAAATTCGAGCGTATTAGGGTTTATAAAATATGTTAAAATGAGCTGTTTTTTCAGTATATTAGATTTGTGATTTCTATGTATAGTCTACGTTCTCAAATTTAAATCATCGCTTTCATTTTTATTTTATTATTACTTTCTTTTATTAAATACATGTCTCTTTTGATTTTTCAGTAATTTTTATTTATTTACACGCGAACCTTTCCTTGAAATGTTTCATGTGTGTTGATGAAATTAATTGAGGTAGCACATGTTTTTGAAATTTTATACCAAAAGATTTGCTTGCCATGTAGACATGTCTTATCATATTCCAACGTGCGTCTTTCATCTTTTGTTAATACCTGCATGTTAGGATCTTTTTATTTTGCAAATTTACATCTTCTTATATCCTTCCCTTTCATATTCCAATTTCCAAACGTGATTTTCCCTTATTCATTTCCTTTTTCATAAATCTCTTCCTCTAACTTTCCATTTCCAAAACGTGCTTCCATTATTTCTTTTGCCTAAAATTTTCTTTCTCTTCTAAAAAAACAAACAAATGTGAGCGACTTATTTTCATGAAGCCAATCTTTTCCATTTGTTTACAAATCCATTTCCTAAAGCCTCCTTCCTCCATGTGTGAGCCATCGTGTCTTTTTTCGTTGATTCTTTAGAATTTAGAAACATGAGCAGGCTTCAAAATTCTTAATGTGAGTAACTAACGTGTTTTATTTTATTATTAAAATATGTGTACATGGTTTTCTATTTCATTTCCAGTATAGTCTTATAACTTGAATATCTTTCGCATATGAACTCCGATTAATGCGCGGTTTCTTCCTTTGGGTTCGTATCAAAATTTCGGAGAACATGAAACTAGTATGGTTGCATTTGGAGACCGTGGGCTTTTATTGGAATTTCAATTGGCTATAATTCAAGGGTGAGTGATTAAACCCACTCACGCATACTAAAAATTCCATTGCGAGTTGAATAAAATATATGATGTGATATATAAATATTTTATTGCGGTTTGTTAATTTATGTTGACATTTGACTTGATATTGAATCTGAATTGGCATTTAATTTTATATCGGAATTTAATTGATAGTTAAACCCCGATATTGATAACTATTATATGTTGAAATATATTGGTTGATTTGGATGTTGTTTGAAATGGATGCTTATTGATTGATATGTTGGATGTATGGTTGTTTATTTATTTTAATATGTCCCTGTTATCACCTTTATATTATTGACATCATTTAAATGGTCCTCTGAATCATTTTAGAATTGGATAATTAAGACATTTAAATTATGGGTTGAAATGATATATATACCTATACAATTTCTTGAATTTGGATTATTTATTGAAATTGAATTATTTAAAGTTTATGTTTTTAATTTAAACTTCGGATTTATTTTAAATAAAGTGGTTAAAAATTGGTATTTGAAATCCTGTGAGTTATTGCCTCAGGTTCTACACTTGATAGGAGATGCAAAATCCCGTAACATCTCCAACTCATATTTTTATTTTAGATTGATTTGACTTACATAGGAATTTTTAGTTTTGACTCGAGTGTATTGTTTTTCATTATGCTCGGGTCAGCCTGAGTTTTTCAGCGTTGAAGACTATTTTCTGGTGGACGAAGATGAAGCTTCGGTATATTATTGCTATTTATTATTCCACTACATTCTGTGTTCTGCTGCATTATTTATTTATTTATGATTTATGTATAACTCTGATTTGAATTTATAAAAGTGTAATCAAATGTTATTTGTAATACAGCTTCATGAACTGTTTATTTGATTATTATATTTTATCGTTCCGCTGCGAGATTCTGTATTTTGTTTTTCTTTCCTATTTCTTTTTTTTCTTATTTACCCCATTAACAATCGTTCCTTTTTAATGGTTTGAGTCTGACATGTGTGGTTTATTGTCAGTTTGAACCGTCCAAAAAGGTGGGTCGTCACAATCTTATTACACTTGGTGTTAAATTTCGAGGAGGGAATTCATACTATCTATATGAATTTAAAAGGTGATTTCTACGCTATTCAAGGGATAGTAAAGGTTGAATACGGAAATTAATATTGAGTAGAATTAGTATAATTTCCATGATCTTTTTTTTACTCAATAATGTTTTACAATATGATATTAAATAAATGATTTGGAAATGTTTTCCTAAATAAAAGGTGAAATGACTTGGAATTATTCCAAGATTCAAAAAGGTTTAATTAACCAAAAAAAGGATTTGATAAGTGAGGCTTAATGATTCCATATACTATTAAGAAGATAAATGTATATAAGTAACATATCCCTTTGTGATATTTATGAATGACTAAAAAGATGAATTAAATTGAATGATGATTAATAATCACATAAGAACTTAACATCTTTTAACCGATGATTGGTTCGGAGGAACCGGGGTCAGATTTAGGTAAATCCTATCTGAAAACCACTTCGAACCAATATATATGTTCAGAAGTAAAGAGCTGATGAAGATGATGATTTTTTAAAGACGAGGATCTTCATGATGAAGGACTACTTGCCACTAGTCCCTTGGGTTGAAATTTACCATGTCATATATTTATGGTGGTAGTAGCGCTCTGTTATGAAAATCTTTGATTATAAGTGCTAATCGCTACTAATCATAGGGATAATTCTGGATGGGATGTGGTAGGAGTAGTGCCTTCGGCTTCGTTCAGTCCTAGAACGAACTTGTATGGATGAATGTTTGATGTTGCATTTCTGAGATCACAACGTTGACTTTTACAAACATACTTCTATTTGGTGGCGGAGAAAGCAACTTCTCTTATCTTAACACCCTTCTTTGAGAGTAGGAGCTCAGAGGTTGTATGTTCGTGAAAGTCAATAGTGATCAAAGGAATAACGATGTGGCATTCAAAGTGGAACCTGTGATAATCAAAACATGGCTTTGTGAAAAACAAAGTTTGACTTTATGGAGCATAGCCTTATGAGCCTCACATCCTAGGAATGGTACGAGATACTATGTGGTCTAAAGGACATATTTTCAGACTATTATTGAGGGAAGATGTCCATATAGGCACTTGTTGCCTTATTGTATGAATGGACATATATCGAAGGCTGATGAAGATCATGTAAAGCCTAGTTAAGCAATACTCTGTTCCATAGTAGTATATCAGCATAGTTCAGAGGCTGATGGAGATCGTGTAAAGCCATGTGAAAACTATGTTTTATATGTGGTTTTTTGGGTCTGAATAGTGACTAGTTTCCCATCATGTTGTAAATCCAATTCCAATATGTTTCCTTTATGATTTAGAACCTACTTTTAAATATGTAGTTAGTAAGCTATCAAATTTAATCAATGTTACAATTTCGGCTGTTTTTGATACATTATTTGAAAAGTGTTTTAAAAGGAATGTCATTAGAAATAATATCAAATTATTTTGGTGTAAAAGTGTTTGATTATCATAAGGGAAAAACCCATTCGTACTTATGTGTGGGTGTAACTATATGAGATACCCTTCTTTTCGAAGGTTTTGATTGACATTAGCATGATGTATACATTAATTTTTTTGAGTATCTCACACTATTCTATCAAGCCTGATCGGCTATTTTTAATAATCAGGTCAGATCAGAGTAATTTCAGGTTTAGTTGAAGACCCTTGGAGTTTCCAGAGGAGAACAAAAGATCTTTATTTACATATAGACATATTTTGTTATCCACTGCATTTGTTTTTTTTTGTTTTTTTAGCATTTGTAAGAATAGAGATAATTATCCAGGCTGAATCTAGACTAGACTCTGATATTGTATTCAAAATTTTCAGCAGTAAAGATTTTATATTGAAATAATATATGTTATTCCATTCATGTGTGATTCTAGTTTCCATTCTATTCTGCCTTTATTTTCTTTTTCCTTAAAGATTGGCCTTTCCGGTACTTGGATTTGCACTATGTGAATACCAAGGATGTATTAATGTTGATTTTCGAGGGTCAAAAATTCCGGATGTTACAGAGACTTAGCATGTGATTTCACTATAGTATTATATTATGCTTAGTTGACTTCTTGGTTTAGATGATACAGATTAAGGCATTGTTTTCGAACATATGTGTTATTTTACTAACTTATTAGTATCATACACTTTAAGATGTGTTTCACTCACGAGACATATGTCTAACCCCCTCTATCATTTTCTTCTTTTTAGTTATACTTTGATAGGTCAATGGAGATAACGGGTCGTGGCTTTGAGGACAATGGTGCGACATAGGCGTGAATTTATCTATCTATCATGTATTACTATTTATTCATATTAATTACTCCCAGACATTAGATATTATTAATCAACACTATAAAAGATGTTTGTAGTTGGAGTTTACTTGATATTACATTATTTTTATTTCTAGGATTATATTATTGATTATTATATTTTATTTCTTCGAGTGTAAGTTTGAGAAAGTGTAGAATATTGCTGATAGCTCTATGATCTATTTTATATATTTTACCTCAAAACGTTCTGCCATCAGCAAGGTCTGCAAAGTCCATTAGTTTCTATGCACAGGATCAAAGATGGCCGACAATAACAAATAATTGTAAACGTAGTGGAAATAATATAGTGGATCACATAGTCGGTTTACACTGGTTCAGATCTCACATCCTACATCCATTCCTGAAGCTCCCCTTTAGAATTCCACTAATCAAAACACCCTCACTTAGCCAAGCGGAATAGGCTTACAACTTTGCCCGAGTAGTAGAATAGGATTTCAATGGATAATGTAATAAAAAGTTACTTCTTAACATAGTGAATCTTTTATATACAGATTGTCTCTTTTCAGTACAAAGACTCTTTTAACCAAACCAAATGATATTTAATGGACGTGTAGATGCCAAGGAGTTTATTTGACTAGAATATGGGATGTGGAGATGAAGTACACTAGTTGGTAGTATCGGAATCACATGAATCTTTTGAAGTTCAGACTATTGCTTTTGGGTTTGAGAGTTTAAGGCATGGAATTCAAAGCATAGAATTGTTTCTGGTTCAAGGATGATTAAGGGATTTTATAGATGTTGTAGGGATATTAGAATAGGGTTACAACCTTCAGAAATATTCAAGAATGAAGAGAAGCAACCATAGGCACAAAGAGATGTGAAGACACTTTTTCATGAACTGGTAGTTTACTGTGCATTTAGTCGACTCGAAATGAAGTTCAATCGACTAACTCTTTGTAGAAAATAATCCAGAGAGCATAGCCAGAATCTACATACTGAAGAGAAGTTTATTTGACTAGTTCAGTCCACTGGGAGGTCAATTCAGTCGACGCCCCTTCATGTTTTTGTTTGCTCCTTATAATTGATCTCTTCGGTTGCTAATCAAGCGTATCTTTCATTCCCGTAGAATTGTTAAGACCATTGTAAATTTTATAAAGCTCATGTACTCTTATAGCATTACTTTGAAGTAAAGTGTCCTCTTACTTTATTATTGTCTCTTCATTGAATGCTTACTAAATCTATAATGTACTTGATGAGGATCGTTAGTAGCATTGTTGGTTGGTCGTTATCATCAAAACACCATTGATATGGTTCTTTCATTCCCCTTTTTTTGATAATAACAATCACACAACTTTATAACATAAAATAATAGCTCTCCCTAAATATATGCTATATAATATAAGTTTATTTCCCTCGACTTAAGTAGCTTATGCTAATAAAAAGAACATGTAAACATTCTTCTCCATCTTTGTCATTAACAAAAAGAGATAAGAGTATAGGCAGATTATATTTAAAATCTCCCCTTAAATATAATATTCCTCTTAAAGATCTATGTACATTTTCTATTTATGTGTACTTTTCTCCCTTTTGTAAAAGAGGTAGGAAGTATCATAAATAAGTCGAAAAAAAATAATTTAACATTAATGCAAAGTGATGAGTATCTAATAGATATGTCAAGTGTAAGCAAAACGGTGCTCATTTTTCTAATAATATAGAGTTCATGACTTAGGAAACCATATTTAGTTGGATGTGGTTGATTCCTTAAAAATATAATTTTCATTATTACTCACAGTGTAATAATAATTGCTAATGTATAATGTCTATCATGATTGGTTAGATTAGCAGGAACCTATAAATCAACTTTAATTGTCACCGATTTAGTATTCAAAGGATGTTTACTATTTCTAAGCATAATACTATCATGACATGAAATGGTTTTGGAACTATCTCCACTTTTAGTACAAGCATTAAAACTTTTATACATAAATGCATGTCTAGTGCTACTTCTATAATTGTCTTGTTTATAGCCTAAACTAGTTCAATTATTGTGAGCTTTGGTATTCGTAATTAAGGAAGATAAATCTCCTCTATTAAATTTTTTGATTTTCTCATTTAATTTACCATAAGCAGCTTTAGAATCAAAAATTTATTTTTGCAATATATCTTTCAAAATTTCACATTCTTTAATTAATTCTAGATTTCTATCATTTAGAGCACTATTCTCTTTTCCAACAGGCAAAAGTTTAGAACTAGAATTATTTAAAGAATTTTTAAAACATGTATTTTTATTTTGCAAAACTTCGATTTCCTTCAAAAGATCAATACTTTTATTATTTAAACTCTTATTATCATTTAATAGAAAATCTTTTTGTGAAAACAAGTTATTTCAATGTATTTTCAATAACTTCATTTTTTTACTAAAAATTATTTTCTTCTTTAAGAATACCAATTTTACGCTCGCAATCATCTGATTTAGAAAAAGCAATAAAATTGACCTATGCAACACCTTAAAAATCTTTTTGAAGTTCACATGTATTTTTAAAAGTTCGATATATAAAGAATCTAACATATCGATTTTGATCTGAGTTTAGCCTAGGAGCACATGTACCTTGATACTATTGACTGTTGCTTGCTTTAAGAAATTTGCTTTTTCTCGATTGTCTTTAAACTCTAACTGGATCTTCTTTTTATGGCCATTTTCTAAGATAATGTTATAATATGTAAAATTATAGGCTCTGATACCACTTGTTAGTTGCTATGCACAACATCGAAGATGACCGACGATAACAAATAATTGTAAATGGAATGGAGATAATATAGTAGATCACACAGTTGATTTATACTGGTTCGGACCTTCCATCTTATGTCCAGTCCCAAAGCTCCCCTTTGGAATTCCACTAATCAAAGCATCCTCACTTAGCCTAGAGGAATAGGCTTATAACATTACCCGAGTAGTAGAACGAGACTTCAATAAACAAGTAACAAAAAATTACTTCTTGACATAGTGTAACTTTTATATATAAATTATCTCTTTTAGAGCAGAGATTGTTATGACAAAACCAAACGATATTAAGTGGAGGTGTAAATGCTAAGGAGTTTATTTGACTATAATATGGGATACGGAGATGGAGCACACTAGTTGATATTTTGTAAATTACACGAATCTTTTAAAGTTCAGACTATTACTTTTGAGTTTGAGAGTTTTAGACGTGGAATTCAAAGCATAGAGTTGTATATGATTCATGGATGATTGGGGGATTTTTATAGGTGTTGTAGGGATGCTAAAATACGGTTTACAACCTTTCAAAAGTATCCTGGAAGGAAAAGAAGTAGTTGTAGACACGAAGAGATGAGAAAACACCTTTTCATAAGCTATCTATTTACTGTGAATTTGGTCGATTGGAAATGGTGTTCAGTCGACTAACTCTTGGTAGAAAACAATCCAGAGAGCAGAGCCAAAATTAGTAGGCTAAAATGGAGTTTAGCTTCATATTTTTGTTTGATCCATCGTATATAATCTCTTTGGTCTCTAATCGAGTCAACCTTGCATTGCAGTAGAATTACTAAAAACTTTGTAATATGTGCTCTTATAGTATTACTCCAAAGCAAATTATCATTTGATATGTGCTTTTAATATTGTCTCTTCGTTGAATGCTTACTAAATGATAGAGTTATGGGAATTCCCTAGTGGAAATGGTGTAATTTGTTACATATATCTAACTCGTTAACCAAGCTTGGTCGAAAAAAGGTATTTTCTTTCTATTATACACATGATATAATGTGGTTATATTAATTAATTAATTTAATTAAAAGTATATTTAATAAAAAATTCATAAATGGTATGTTTTGTGATAGTAGTTACAAAGTGTTTTAACCGTGAGTGATTTATCACAATGAAACAATATACTATTTTTAATGTTCCTAGTCAAGATGCATCAAGACTGGACATCGATGTATCTGTAGAGACTAGAGTACGTAACGCTCTCTAAATATTGGGCAATGTATTACCCATAACTGCTAGGGGAACCAAGGGGTTACATATTGATAGTTATTGGATAATTATGGAATGGCTCACTCGATAGTTTATGCTGGTTAATATAACTATGGTTAAGCATCGTATATCGATGTAACTAATTTACAAAGTTCTTTCGACTTGAGAATACTGTTGATCTTCAATGTGGAAGCTTTTCTTCGATTATAGTTAAATTGTGGCACAACGTCCATCGAACGACTATAGTTGGGTCGAGCGGAAGCATTGGAAGTGAAATACTAGTCAAGAGAGGATTTGTCTCCTCGGTTATATGAGGTTAGTATCACGGTCAACTGAAGTCACCTCAAAGTCAAAGTCTCTGGCTAGAGCATTTCGGTTAATAATAATTGTTATTATCGAATTAAGGACTTTGTGTTTGGACTATAAAGTTGAATGTTGATGATATTGGAATTTTTGACCATTACCAAATTCCATAAATCCAAAGTGATATAGTTTTGACGAAGAGAATTAATGTAAATAATTATCACTATTAGGTACTGCTTATAATAAGTAAAATTGTATTTTACCAAAAGATGTGTAAGCGACAAATTCGGCCAAAATATCACACCACCTGCTAGGTGACGTGTAACAACTCAGAATTTCACTTATTTGAAATTGATATATTCAATTGATTTTAAATATTCAAAAGTTAATTTATAAGTTGAATAACTTATATTTCAAATATAGAGATTAATTTGATAATTAAATTTTTAGATTTAATATTTGACGTTGTTTAAATAATTAGAATTAGAATTTTGATATGAATGAAAATGATTTCTAAAGTTGATTTGAATTCTATTTGAATTAGAATGGAGTTAGTAAACTTTAAATTTGAATTAGAAGTGAATAAACAGAAATGGGAAATTACTTGATTTAATTAACGTGTAAAAATAGTCATTTTTGACACTGCCTTGGATTTCGACGAAATTAGTTTTATTGGATCTATAATAGTGAATTATAGTATGCTGTCAAATTAATGTGCGAGTTTGAAACGCATAGAAATTAATTAAAGGAATTTAATTAAAATAAATCGATTTTGAAAATCCATCTTCTATATATGATAGAATTGGCTTCCGATACATATTCCATTGTGTTCGGAATATGGGTATAACATATAGAACGCCAGGCGGCACGCTTTGTTTGGAGTTTGGATTTTTTACGAATGTATAGTGCCAAGCGAAATCTTCGATAAATAGCCCTCACTTTCTCTCATTTTTTGAACTAACCCTAGAAACAAACTAAGCCGCCATTATCATATAAACCATCCGATAGCCATTGTCGATCGGAGCCACTAGAGGCAAAATTAGCTTTTGACTTCAACAAGGCAAACGTAGAGGCGGCTTGTCGGCCGATTCCAAACAGAAGTTGGATCGACGAATTATCGGCCGAGGCGGCTAAAATCTTGTCGCGTTCGTACACAGCAAAATGGATTTTTGGGTCTCAGAGTTCGCATACGCACGTGAAGGTGCAGGCACAGGAGGCTGGGGCGGAAGGTGGCAGCGCGGCTTGAGGTCTCGACGAGGCCGACGACGACGGTTTTGAGGAGGCGCGACAATTTTGAACGAGCGCGATAAATAAAAGAAGAAGAAGGGAGAAGCATGCATGTTTGAGGAAGCCTGGGAAGGAGGAAAACAATAATTAAACAGCAAGGGTTAAGTTTAAATTATTTTATATTAAGTTAATTATATATTAATTACTCGAATGCAAATTAATTCATAACTTGTTCGTACGAGGTCCGTTTCAAGCGCGACAAGTTGCATTGCATTCATATCAACGAGCACTACGCTATGAAGTTGGATTAGACGAATTCGAAGCTAGTTGGAATTTTGAGTTAAATTGAATAATTGTTCAATTTTAATTCAATCCGAAGCTCTTTTGCGAATTCTGGAATTTTTATGAGTTAACTCACCTCTCTGGCCTACTTATATTTTTATATAAGTGGGAATAAATTTATTTATGATGATTTTGTTTGTTTGGATGATATATATATATATATATATATATATTAGTTGGTATGGATATACCCGCCTATATGAGCGGATGAGATCCTATTGCATTCCCGTATAAGAGCGGATGACCTTTTGTATACGAATCCCGCCTCGAAACGGTTGATTTTAATTTTTTGATTATATGATGCTTGTGATGCAGGTGGACATGCTGGAGGGATCCAACAAGATTCCTCACCAATGTTGATTTATTTTCATATATATGCTGATATATGATGTTTGAATGTCATGTTGACGTTTTTTGTGTGATTTGACTTATTCGGTGCTATGGTAGCACTGGCCTTATTTTTGGTATTTTGAAAATATTAAAATGATGATTTTGATTTCAAAAGGATTTCAGAGTAAATTTGGAAGTACAAATATGATTAAATGATTTTTAATTTATTAAAGGAAAGGAACTTATTTTTGAAAGAAATAAAAATTATGATTTTTGATGTTATTAAAATAAAGTTTTGTGAAATACTTTGATTTGGGATTTTTGAATAAGTTAATATAAAAGATTTATAAGGTGATATTTTTATAAATAAAGAAATAGATTTATAATTGAAATTTATAAATATTTTGTAATAGAATTTGTAAGTTGATTTTGTAAATGGATTTTACAAATGGATTTTGTTAGTAAAATTAGTTTTATAAAAGAAATGGATTTATAAATAGAATTTTATAAATAAAGGAATTTTTATGAATAAAAGTTTTATAAAATAGAAAGGAGTTTTATAGAAATAGTTTTATAAATATGGAAGTTATTTATGTTGAGAAGTAGATATGGATTTTTATTTAAAGGAGTTTTGAAAGAAATATTTTGACGGGGTTAAATGTTTTTAAAGTAATTTATGTTTTGGAAATATAAATTTCAAATGGAATTTAATAGTTTGAAAATGTGGTAAGTAAGGGAAACATTGTTTTCAACATTTATTGTTGTAATAGATGTTTTCGGAGAAATAAGGAAGGCATGGGCTATAATACTGTTGTTATAGTAAATGATTTCCGAAAGGAAATATTTTATATAGTATATGGGATTTATATATCTACTTATTTATCGAATCCCTATACTAGTGTTTTGGGTTGTCGTAACGATGTTTATGCAACATTCGTTTTGACCCAATAAATTATATGTTGACCTTCTATCGTGAAATACACTAATCTGTTCTTATGATCGTACTAAAGGCTTGGTGGTGTAGGAGCACTACTTCTTATACTTAACACCCATCCAGAGGCGTATGAACTCCGGAGTTGTACGATTATAGAAATCTATTTGGCGTGTGTTATCCAGCCTTATGGTCCGGCTATACTCAGACTGACTGGACAAGTTAGACTGGATGATCATCGAGGAAGACAACATGGAGAGATGATTATTAGGCTCAGAGATCAAGCATAGGTAATGATATGAAGCAACGATCAACCGAGGCCAACGGATAGACTCTCTAGAATATTCTAAGTATGGAATAATGCCTCCCCTATACGGGGGTTCAGTGCTTATCCCTTTCCTTAGGAGATCGGTATGGGCTACATTCCAAGTTTCAAGTCATTTGTAGTTTGTATGCTCAAGTTATGGGCAAATTACTTCACCTATCAAAAAGGATTAGTATAAAAGGGATCGTCCATATTCAGCTTTCACTCCATATTGCAACAATGATCGGTCAATAACTCAAAATATACAAATGTTATCAACATGAAACTTGGAGTATAAGCTAATTAGGATGTGTGGAACACCCCATAAGGATCGCATGGAATTTGTAGCAAGGTGGAGGGTTTGGTACCTATCCCTCTAGAGGGATCATCCGAAATCAGAATTCAACAAATACTACTTCATGGAAAATGCAGTATCTCACAAACTGTATGTCGAAATTACACAGAATTCGAGGAGCAAGTAGCTAACATCATGGGACATCCCTCATAGGGATAGCAGCCCATTTGGATGCATTTATAGGGATCGATACCGATCCCTATTGGGGGCCTCGATGGGCCTGTAAATTTTTGGGTCGCCTCATCTTCGTCTCCTAAAACTTCTACCAAAATTTTGGTCCAATCCGTGCACATCTTCTCCTATAAATATAGCATGCATGGAATCAGAAAAGGAATCCTGGTTTCTCTACTGAAGCTCTGTCATTTCTATTCTTCACTTTTGTAATACTAGATTCTAGGTGATCCAAACACTATTGTAATCATAATCAAGTGGAATATCAATAAAAATATGAAGTGGACGTAGGCCAAGATAGCCAAACCACTATAAAAATTCTATGTGTTGATTTATAATTTATGCTCTGTTTTAATTTCATTATTCATCAATCTCTACTAGATTTTATTTGGTGTTGATTCCCATTCTTGGCGTCAACATTTTGGTGCTTTCACTGAGAAATGAATTCTCCGCTTGATTGGATCTCATCATCTACTGGTGGATTTCCATATTCGTGAGATAGGTCCAGCTTTCAACTGATAAACTGCCTATTCTACTCAGATTTGAAGAAGATCTGAAGAAGCTAATAGCCATGGTTAAAGGGACTAAGTCTACTTCCCGTGTTTTTGGAGGATCTAATTATGCTAGTGTTCTTGTATAGAGTCGTTCATAGGTTCATGTCCATTTGGAAGGGATCAGATTCACTCATGTATGCAAGTTCTTGGGATTACATGTTGAATTTTACACTCAAGTTAGTAAAGCGCCGATCCCTCTCACAAGGCCATGATGGTCGTTCCCTCTCACAAGGCCATAATAGCCGATCCCCCCTCCAATATCAACTGCAACTGATCCCTTAGCCTAAATGACTGAACCCTCACCAAGGCAAATATATGAATACCGATCCCTCTAGCATATATACTAAGTAAAAGCTGACCTCTTGTTGAAGTAGTACATGCACTAATGATCCCTCCATATGTATCGATCGCTTTAAACCATATGTACCGATCGTTTCAAAAACCATATGTACCGATCACTTCAAATACATCAACATCGATCCCTCCAGTAAGTATACCGATCTCTCTCCATGGGGTATATACCGATCCCTCTCCAAGGGGTATATATCGATCCCTCTACCAAGTGTCGATTCCTCTGCTAAACACATATACCGATCTCCCTACGAAACAGCTATATCAATCCCTCTTGAAGGTAATTATACCGATCCCTCTGCAAGTACGTTGATCCCTATTACACCCATCCCTTTATGTTACCGATCCCTTCATACTTCCTATAACCGACCCCTCTAGCCGATCGCTCGTTCACATCCCCGCAGTCGATTCCTCTCGTATAGCAAACTACCGATCCATCACCAAGGCATTTCAGCTGAAAGCCTATCTGATCGATCCCTATACCTAAAGAAATGGATCGGGTACAATCCATTTTTTTTAAAATTTTATAAATCGGGTACGATCAATTTTTGTAAAAAATAGGTCTAAAATGCAATGCCCTCGCATTTCGGATTCAGAACTCAACTTAAACACAGTGCATTCTATCCACTTTCCTTACGTCCCGTGACTGACTGGGGCATAGAGAATCTAGCGGCAACTTCTGAATTGCCACCAGAAAGTAGACAAGCAACCGCTACTCAAACCATACTCCCAAAGGTTGGAGAACATAGGTGATGCAACTCTAAGAAAACCTAGAAAACTTTGACCCAAAGCCAGACTCGAGTAAAACCTTGATTTTCTCCAAGAAAACACCAAAGTGATTCTAAGCACTGACCACTAGGCCTTTGAATTTAGTGATTCCAAGAAAACCAACAACTGACTCCAAGCAACTAGCAGATTTTCTAGGGTCCGACTCCAAGTAACTTACCACTGATTTGTCAATACTGGTCCATCTTGCTTTGCTCATATCTCGAGCATGCATACATCATTCACAAGCATGACAAGTAGCTGTAACTTAAAGACGAATCGGATTGCCCATGATTGAACATCTTCCCTAGTCAAAGCCTATCCATTGAAGCCATTCAATGTGTAGAATATCTGAGGAGATTCAATGTACCAATCATAACCGACCCTAGACTACATCCATGAAACTCAAGTGGCATGTGAATTCTGCTAGAGCAATATGTGCCATCGAATGCAAACTCTTTCCTATATTCCTTGAAGGTGTATCGATCATGCGGTTTATGCGATTATCACCCAAATCTACCTCCCCGTTCAATCGACCGGATCAGAAGTTTACCGAGTAGTTTAGAATGCATGCGACTCACACCGAGGATGTGATGTCATTATCAAATTTATTCCAGATGCTAGCGAGGATATCATACTGTTGGCGTGGATGAGGAGACTCGACCCCCAAATAGATATTGGTAGCTAGCTAGAGAGCCTCCTACGACCTTGGATCATTTCTGTTACAAAGTGAATCAGAAACTAAGCAAGGAGGAGGTAGATCAGACAAGGATAAAAAACATAGACTCATTGGCTAAGGACTTAGATTCCAGGAGATGACCCAGGATCTCAAAATTAGACTCATATACTCCTTTGAATGATTCAATCGATAACATAATCTTAGAGACTCACGACTCAGAGCAGTACTAAAAACTAGCCTCAAGAGAGACCACTGATGCCTAGAGAAAATCCAAGGAATGTTGTATATTCTAAGATGCACACAGTCCTAACACTGGCGATTACAAACACCCTTGAGATGTGATTGGAAAGCTGATTCGGAAATGAAAGCTTCAATAGTATGTGTAAGACCTACAGAATGGCGGGCATGGAACATTCAATGCCTATCAATAAAGAACTCTGATTATCAATTGGACCGTTGACGGTCAACACCCCACTGAAAGGAGCTAGAGGCAAAGTTGAATAGCGAGCACACGATGGTGCTAAACTTATCAATGAGATTTATTCCGATCTTCTTTGAATTAATTATATTTCAATTTCAGTTGTGCTGTGAACTACAACCAACTTGAACTAAACTACTTCCAAAACAATGCAGGTGACCAAGTACTCAGAGTTGACCGCCATCTAACCCCCACAGACCATGATCAGACATATGGAATTTCTCAAGATGAGTGTGATTCAACCGCTCATCAGCAATCATGTGCCTCTGATTTAGGGCCAAGGACTAGAGATGGAAAAGCTCGTCACGTTCAAAACCCAATACAAAGCAGACATGACTGATCGTCCATTCATCGACCTCCATATTTGACTTGGAGACCCAAGCAAGGTTGGAACGAATGTGGCCCAATCATCCACTCCTCGGGTCATAAAATAAAGTTTGAAAAAATACATATGCCTCTTCTAAAGCTCAGTGATGCCGGGATCTAACTGGAGTGGACGTGATTTAATCATCTACACATCAACTCCTGCCCTGAACACAAGAGGCAGTTCAAAAGCCCAACTTGAAGTAGCCGTGATGGACTGCCTACACATCAACCAATGCTCTCAACACATGGACATGACTACATCGTGAAATGGATGCGACCTAACTATCCACTCAATAACTATCTACCTTCGTTTGCTAGAAAGAATACAAAGAAAATTGTAAAAGATTTGATTATCCAACCCCAGCACGAATGTGATCCAATCATCCACCACTTACCATCTTCCTCGACTTGATTGGAAGAGCTGCAATCACCAAGCGGACGAGAACCGATCGTCCATTTTCAAGTTTATTCCTTGATGTTGGGGGCTGAATTCCATTCCATGGACGAACATGGTTCGACTGTTCATTCGACAACTTTTACCTCGACATAATCATATGGGCGGAAACATGACTACCCACGACAAAAACTCTAAGTCCCCAACTGTGGACCAGAGTACTCTAAGTCCCCAACTGCAGACTACAGTATAAAACATTTGGTGGAGAAACGACTGTCACGGGTGAAAACACGACTTTCCATGATAAAAACTCTAAGTCCTGAACTGCGGACTAAAGTACTCTAGTCCCTGATTGCAGACTAGACCATAAACCATTCGGTGGAGAAACAACTACCACGGGCGAAAATATGACTACCCACGACAAAAACTCTAAATCTCGACTACGGACTAGAGTACTCTAAGTCCCTGATCGCGGACTAGAGTATAAACCATTCGACGGATAAACGACTGCTACTGGCAGAAATACAACTGCCCACAACAAAAACTCTAAGTCCTCGACTGCAGACTAGAGTACTTTATGTCCTTGACTGCGAACTGTATAAACCATTCGGCGGAGTAACAACTACCACGGGTGGAAACATGACTGCCCACGATAAAAATTCTTAGTCCCCGACTGTGGACTAGAGTACTCTAAGTCCCCGAATGTGGATAGAGTATAAGCCATTCGGTGGAGAAACGACTGCCACGGGCGAAAACACGACTACCCACGACAAAAACTTTAAGTCCCTGACTACGGACTAGAGTACTCCAAGTCCACGACTACGGACTAGAGTATAAACCATTCAGCCGAAAAACGATTGCCATGGGTGGAAACACGACTGCCCACGACGAAAACTCTAAGTCTCCGACTACGGACTAGAGTACTCTAAGTCCCCGACTGTAGATTAGAGTATAAACCATTCGGCGAAGAAACGACTGCCACGGGTGGAAACATGACTGCCCATGAAAAAAATTCTTAGTCTCCGACTGCGGTGAGTACTCTGATTCCCTGACTACGGACTAGAGTATAAACCATTCGGCGAAGAAAGGACTGCCACGGGTGGAAACGCGACTGCCCATGACAATAACTCTAAGTCCCCGACTACGGACGATAGTACTCTAAGTTCCTGACCGTAAACTAGAGTATAAACCATTCGACGAGGAAACGATTGCCACAGGCAGAAACACGACTGCCCACGACAAAAACTTTAAGTCCCCGATTGCAGACTAGAGTACTCTAAGTCCCCGCTATAGACTAGAGTATAAACCATTTGGCAGAAAAATGACTGCTACAGGCACAAACACGACTACCCACAATAAAAACTCTAAGTCCTCGATTATGGACTAGATTATAAACCAATCGATGGAAAAATGACAAACATGGATGGAAAAACGACTTCCTACGAGAAAACTCTAAGTCTTCATAGTGCGGACTATAGTATAAACAGTTCGACCGCAAAAATGACTGCTTACAAGAAAACTCTAAGTCATCGAAGTGCGGGATGGAGTATAAACACAAATTGGGTGTGATTCGACCACCTGCCAACAAACTCTTATCCCTAGGGAGTGGAAATGAGTATAAACAAATAGATGAGTGTGGTTAGACCAATCATTATTCCATAAACTCCAACTTGAACTCAAAAAAAGGAGTATAAACTCACCGTGGATTGAATTCGACCTTCAATAAACTATATTTACTAACCCAAGACTAGAGGTAGGAGTACAAACTATTGAAAATTGAATACGACGGCTCATTATAGCTCTGGATTGGTGTTCTTTACAACTTAAGGAAACGACTACAAGGATGTCTCTATACAAAACCAATCGTAACAACATCCGAAATTATAGGTGACCGACTATATCATACCATTAGATGGAGGTTCAATATCGATTGCACCAACCACAAACGGATGTGACCCAAACGTCCATCGAATAACTTCGGTTAACAGAGCATGGATAACAGAATAAACCATGAAGACTTGATCATTATTCTCTAGTACCCTCCTTCAATCCGTCAGGAGGATTATGGAACCAGATGCGCATGACCTGACTGTACTTGAGCCAACTCTACCTCTCAATCCGATTAGATAATATGGACCAAAGTGGACATGGTTGACCGTCCAGTACCCAACTCATACCCAAAATTTGACAAAGCGTTGAAGATTCCCCTTGGAAGGAAAAACCAAAATACAATCCATGATAGGCGAGACTCAGCCTTCCATCAACTAACCTAATCCCGCGATTCAAAGGGAAAGAGTGTAAAGCTAAAGTGGGCATGGATTGCCTTCCTACTTATCGATGTATGCCCCAGACTTGGAGGCACAAGCGAGAAATAAGATGAATGTGAACCAACCATTCATCGATCAACTCTATATCTTTAGAGCTTAGGTGTGAGTATAAACATAGCTAGGACGAGACTCGACCATCCATATATTATATTTATCAACCAGAGACTGGGAGCAGAAGTGTGATTGTCCAAAGACTGGCTGCAATAGCTCAATATTGAAACTTATATATAGTGTTTACAATGACTCGAGGCTACGATCGAAAGGATGCCTAGAGATAGAATCATCGAATCGATGCCCAAGCTCATGGGTAATTGACTATCGCTCCAACCCGAACGATAGGTAATCAATCATGAATACGTTCAATGGAAATCACGTCACTCGAATATAAAAGAAGATTCAAACTCAAAGCAATTGCAAGCTATGCAGTTGCGCGCAACACGAGGCTGAACCCTACTCAAAACTTGATTCAACGTGCTTCTAAGCCTGATCTTCGGCCAGTTGTAGATTATCACTCAAAAAACTTAGAACCCTTCACTATCTGACTCAATAACTCATGACAAGACTTTGGGATTCAACCGAAATAACTGTCATCATTGAACATCCCAACCAGTTTTCACTTTGATTGTTACGCGAACAATTATGTTTGAACTTGAGGAATCCGTGGCTGTACCTGCAGAGCTAACGACTAACATTACGGTCAGCTATGCAAATCCATTTCGGGTACTGAAGGTCATATCATAGCTCAGTGCAATGATGATAAAGGAATTAGATGACTTTCTTAAAATGAATCTTGATGTGTTTGGTTGAACCCATTGTGACATGCATGTGATTTCATCGACTATCGTGAGCCATGCATTGAATATCGACCCGAGGCATGTCCCAGTGAAACAAAAGAAATGCAGAATGGATCTAGAGGGATTTACTGCACTTAAAGAGGAGATGGATAAACTCAAAAACAATAGGTTTACCCAAGACACCCTTTATTCGAAATGGGTATCCAATCTAGTTCTTGTGAGAAAAGCTAATAAAAGTGGCAGATATACATCAACTACACTTACATGAATAAGACATTCCCGAAAGCCAGCTTTCGAGTATCGACCAGCTAGTAGACTCAACCGCTGGAAATGAACTACTTTCATTTATGGATGTGCACTCCAGATACAACCAGATATCGATGCACGTCCTCAACTAGGAGAACACGAACTTCATTATCGATCTAGGGATATATCATTATCTTGTGATGCCATTTGAACTAAGTAATGCTAATGCTAAATCTACTTATCAGAGACTAGTCAATAGGATGTTCAAAGACAGGATCAAACGGTCAAATGACCACATCAATGACCTAGCGGAGATGTTTAGTATTCTACGAAAATATAAAATGAAACCGAATCCCTTGAAATGCTCTTTCAATGTTGCATCAGAGAAATTTCGGGGTTTCATCGTTGACTCTCACAGAATCGAAGCAGGTCCCAAGAAAATTCAAGTAATTCGAAACAACCAAGTTGCAACGACCCAGAACTTTGGTCATTTGAAATTGGATTTTTTAATTGATTTTAAATAATTGAAAGTTAATTTTGTAGATATGATAGCTTGAATTTCAAATATAACAATTATTTGGGTAATTGAGCTGTTGAATTTAACAATTGGAATCATTTAAAAATTAAATCTTGGATTTTATTTGGATAAAAATGATTCAAAGGCTTATTAAATTTATATTAATAAGAATGAAGGTAATAAAGTTTTTAAATTTTATTTAAGAGTGATTTAGCTAAATTTGAAATTAACTCGTTTTAATTAACAAATAAAAATAGCTTTCTGAGGCATAATCTCGGATTTCGACGAAACCAGTACTATTGGATCCCTAATTTTGTATTATTATCGGATTTCAAATTTTGTAGCATTTGGAGATATCATTTGGTCGTACGAGATAGAAATGCGTTGAAATTAATATTGAAAATTTAATATAATAATTGAGCTCAAAAGGCTATCTTCTCCATACGATCGAATTAGGTTGCACAACCTATTCCATTGCATTCGAAATATGGGTATATCATTAGAAACACCAAGCGAAACGCCTCGATCGGGGTTCGAAATAAATATCTAGATATTTTGGGAATTATATGTGTGTATATATATGTGTATGTATGTATATCATCATTCACATCAGCCTCCAATCTAACCATCAGCCACCCTATTTCTAAAAGAAAGCCACCCTACCACGTTCATACCCACTCCTCTTCCTTAAAAATCGCGTTTCCTCTTTAAAAAATTTATAAGCAAGATAAAAAACATGTTCGTGATAGCCGGACCTTCCATGGGAAAATCAGATGCCCTTGATCATCGATAGGCGATAGGACCAAAAGAAGAGTTGAAGAGGTTGGCGAGGATTGTTGGCTGGTGGAGTTTGGTATCAATTGGTTGAACGTGGCAGTCGGAATTTGCAGATGAACGGGGACGCGTTTTGGGGTTGTACTCGGTGCTCTGGTGGTGTTGGCGATTGTGGTCGGCGGTACTAGGCAGCTCGAAGGATGGGCTACCGGCGATGTAACGTCCCGGAAATTTTCGACTTTCGAAAATTCAACATCGATACTCACTTTATCGACTGCCGAGAAGTCGAAGGCCGGAAACCTGAAATGTTATGGTTTAAGAAAAGGAAAGAGGTAGAAGAAATAAGAAGATAGAGAATAGAGAGAAAAGAAAACAGAAAATAGAACGGAACAGAACAGAAAACAACAGAACAATAACAGAATCTCACAATCGCAGCGGAACAACATATAATAGATAAATGAATAATCTTTAAACAAAGAACTATATCAGTTATTACATTACATCACATTTCATTACATCATATCATCAGAGTGTAAAACAACAACAACATCAAACAGCGGAAAAAAAATACTATATACTAATAATACGCCATGCCATCCAGCTTGCCTCCAGCAACTCCAGAATATCCAGAATATCCTGATAAACCTAACTCTTGACTGCCCGTGTGGAAAATTGGTGGGCACCCAGAGTTTAGGAAGGAAAACAATAAACTCCAAGTCAGTCATGTGACTGGTGTGAGAACTCAAAACAGTTTATTTATCTTTAAAATCAAAATAGAGGAATATTTTTAAAGTCAATTCGCAATGCTTTTAAAAATGAGACTACCATAAGGCCTCCCGCACACACACAATGCAAACGCAGAATCGGAGGAGATTTCTCCTTATGACAATCAAAGATGCTTGATACGCATTTAAAAGAACATTTGATATTATTACTAGTGCATAGTGTAGAGAAAATTCATTTCGAAAATAAAGATATAAATCTTAGCCAACATACGACCATTATCGTATGCCTACTATAGCTAACTATGTTCAATAGCAGGTTACCGCCACATTCCATAGCAGGTTATACAACTAAAACCGTACAAGGCTCGTATTTGAAGAATGGATTTTCCAACAAATGGTCAGGCCAAGGAACTTCCCATTGCCACATGGAAACGCCTCTGGAAGGACGCCCCGAGAACCCAACTGGATCTCTTCCAAACAAGGCCGGGAACCCCTTTTCCCAAGGGATATTACAAACCCTCAGATATGCCACCCCCGGTCCTTTGGGACCTTTAAACGAGAGCTCTCTAACCAACATCACACCATAATAATAAGTGTTTCAACATGAGTAAATATCTGGGCTCCATACCATGATACTACCCTTTTCCAGAAGGAATGGTCATACCCTAGGGAAGCGATCCCTGAAAACCTTGCCGCACAATTCCTGTTTCGACCATTACCGGTTTGTGAGGCTCGACGAAGTCTCGTCCACAAAAACACACTTTATACAAAAGCCGTTCTTTGGGTCAACAAATGATCATAGAAATGATCACAAAGATAGACGATCAAACAAATGATCCTATCACAAATAATCAACACAATGATCATTTCACAGCAACACTCAGCATGTCACATTACCAAATTGGGAATATATCGCTGATAACCTTTAACTACATAACCTCTAAGGGTGTTAAGCTAAGAGAATAAATTCTCCGCCACCAAGAGAAATATATTTGAAAGAAATCTGCTTTATATCTCAATTTGTAACGTCAGACATACAATCCATACAAGTCTGTTCCGGGCTCGAACAGAACCGAAGGCACTTACAAAGAAGTCCTTGCAATTCGGATAATCTCTAATCACGTCCGGACTTCCCATCACATAGGGAGTCTCTATACCGTAGCTACTCGGTGCAAAGACAATCGACGAGTTGTCCTTTCGCTTTCAAAAAGATCCGGTCTTCAACACCGGTCTTCAAATGCAATTCATAACGACGTATCACATATTCGGAATGGGTTATACGACCCCATGGTCCTTTCCCGGATAACCCGAATAGTGAGCGCTTATTCAAAAATAAGTGTGGCATTCAAATTCAAACAAATCACAACAAATACCCGTTCAAAAGGGAAATATTGATAGTCGGCTATTGAACTATCAATGGATATGCACACATCACCAGTTTCCAAATAATTTTCCAAATTATTTATTTTCCAAAATATCTTTACAAGATATAAAATTTCAATACCTCAAAAATAAATCAATATTTATCTTTAAACAACTTCCCTTTTTATTCATAAATTCCATAGTGAATTTTCATTCCAAAATATCCATGCATATACGATTTCAATTATTCATTTCAATTTATCTTCAAAAAGATAAATGCTCAAAATATTCACTTTATATTGGAAGACATTTCCATACTTATTTATTCATAAGTAATTCACAAATTTTATTTATTTTCAACCTTTGGAAAATATTCAATATACTTAAATCGAAATTAAGTATATATTTCATTCTTTAAGGAAATCATGCTCTTAAACATATTTATTTGGGCCAAAACGAATGTTGCGTAAAACATCGTTACGACAACCCAAAATCACTAGTATAGGGATTCGAAATTAAAATAGATATATAAATCCCAATACTATACAAAACATTTCCTTTCGGAAATCATTTACTATAACAACAGTGTTATAGTCCACCATTTCCTTTTATTTCTCGAAAACGTCCATTTCAACAATAAATGTTGAAATCTAGGGTTTCGAATATCAACACATTTTTAAACATCATTAGATTGTTTTAATTCTATTTAAATATCACATTCTAAACATTTTCTTTAACATATTATTCACTATTCAAAAACGTGAATATACTACGTTAACAACTTTCATCACTTCTATTCATTTTATTTCAAAGGATTATTCACTGTCTAAAACGTGAATATAACTCCATAATTAAGCTATAAAAATTAACTTATCAAAATAAGTCGTTTGCGAATTTATAAAACAACGTTTATAAATTCCTTTTCTATTTATTTTATAACAACTTCCTTTTATAAATTCCTTTATTAACCTATTCAATTTATAACTCAGTTATAAAACAAAGGTTCATATTATAAGTTAAATGCTTATAAAATGATTATTTTACAAAATCGTTCCTTTAAACTTCATAATTATAAATCTTATAACTTATAAGATTCAATTATTTATCCAAAACCATTCTTTTAATAACTTTATAAATTTTATAAATCTACTGCTTATAAAATTCCATTTATAACTTCACCGTTTATAATTCTATGAATTTCATTCATTTATGAAATTCATTTACAATTCATTCTAACACTTATAAAAATTCGTTTTATAATCCAAAATATTCTAATTTATAAATATCCATTTTATAAATCTTTTATACAAATCAATTTGTATTATTATTCTAAAACGTCTTTAAACTTCTTTATAATTTCATCCTTTTGATTTATAAAATAATCAAATTTTATAAATCCTATATTTAAACTTTTTACAATAAATTCAGAGATCCAATTTAAACTATTTTATAAAATCATTAATCCATATTTCTCAAAAACCAACTTTAACCGTATTTCTCAAAAAATCATAATTTTTATAACTTTTAAAAGTATAACGTTTATTTATTTAAAATGGATCAAATCCAAAAATATTTTATAAACGTATACTTTCAAAAATCACTTTAAAATCATTTTAAAATCCCAAAATTTGGTTCAATGATGCTACACACCAAATAGTCAATCACGACTACAACGACATCATATATCAATATGATAATCAACGAATATCAAAATATCCATAATCAAATAAAAACTGTTGAGGAATCCAGTTGGTTCCCTCCAACCTGTTTTCCTGCATCCACAAACATTAGCACAATACCAATTTCGCTCCAGTACGAAATTATCGCGGTATATGGGATTTAAAATATTATCCGCTTAATAGATGGCGCAGTAGGGTCTCATCCGCTAAAAAAATGCGGGAAATCAACAACTGCAATATATACATATGCCAATATATATATATTGCTATTATATATAATATCAATTTCACGGTTTATGAAATATTCGCGGTATATGTTTTTAATAAATAACATCCGCTTACTAACGGCGCATAATGTCTATTTTAACAATCAATAGATAACAATCATTATTCAAACATACATTCAAGTATTTTAAATCTAACTATTTAAAATAAAATCGAAAATGATTCGATTGAGTGAGAAGTTCTCACCTTGATTTTAATTTCGTTTTACGATTTATTTCGAATAAAATTAAACGGACGTTTAATTTTACCCAAAATTCTCACTAACTCCCAACGACTCCAATCCAATTCCATAGCGTAGTGCTCGTCCATACGATTCCAACGCAACTGGTTTCGCGCGTTTTCGACCTCGTATGAAAAAGTTACGATATTATGAAGTTACACGAATTTCATATAAATAATTTACAACCTAAATTAACTATTTTCACCTAGCCTTCAATCTAAGCCGTTAGATCACGATCCAAGGCCGCACGTTCACCATCTCCCCCAACTCCATCTTCACGCGCGTGAAACACTGTAACAGCCGAACCCAAAGCACGATATTAGGGTTCGAAATTCGAGCCTCCACGCTTGCATCTACCCCGATCAAAGACCCCCATGTCGAAGGCCATAGCTTGCTCCACTCTCGGCCTGAATAGGTCAGAGCTCGGTTGCACCATCACTGTGCAATTCCTTCTCGAACGCGCGTGCTTCAACCTCGAATTGCCGTCAATCCTCTAACCCAAACGCGATCATGACCGTTGATATTAAAGATCTCATCGAGCTCTTCAAGATTGTAGTTGAGAGTTTCTTGCATTACTTGATGGATTTGAAGATTTGGAGGGAGGAAGGTGGGTTGTTTTCGGCCGTGGGTTTTGACTGAGGCGGCTAGGGTTTTAGAATTTTTTTATTTTATTTTCTTGTGAATGGAGGGGCTATTTATAGGAAAATGACGAAACACTATTCATTCCGAAAATTCCGAACTCCGATTCACGCGCCGTAACTAGCGTTTCTAGGGTTTACCCCGCGTTCCGGACACAATGGAACATGTTTCGGAAGATAATTCGGACATCTGTGCGAGTTATGGCAATAAACGTTCAATTTAAATTAAGCCGATTTAAACGGTTTTCTAGGCGTTTTAATTTGTTCCGGACAAACGGTAAATCCAATTGACACGAAATTTGAAACCTTACAATAATATCACATTACGGATCCGATGAAACTAGTTCCGTCGAAATCCGAGACTTTTTGAAAAATGGCTATTTTAACTCACCAAATTAATATTAAAAACAATTCGATGCGTTTCGAGCTGCCACGATCAAACGATAACTCCGATTGCTACGAAAATTGAAATCCGATAATAACTAACTATTACGGATCCAATGGAACTAGTTTCGTCCAATTCTGAGACTGTTCAAAAATTGACTATTTTCACTAGCCGATTTAATATTAAAATATTAAATTTTCACAAATTAACTTTTAATTCGATTTTAAAAGTTCTAAAATATCGTTCTAACTCCAATATGATAAAATAAAATTTTACAAATCATTTTCAATCATATTTAACTCAATTTTCAATTATTTCCATAATTTAACATATTAAATTATCGATTTAATTATTCAAATAAAAATTTATTTGACTTATATATTCACTTATTAATATTTAAAATTAATTAAATATTCAAATTTTAATTAATTAAAATTCTGGGTCGTTACAGGCGACAATGATATGGTGAAGTCCGATCGACTCTGGTAGCGTGTGGCAGTTGATAGGGCGGAGGGTTGAAGGTTCAATCGTGTTGGGAGGGAACCATGCATATAAACCGTGCGATTGTTATTGACGTGGCTGGATTGTTAATTAAGGTTAATTACTGATGTAACTAATTTAATTTATTTAATTATTAAAACTGAAATCTAGTAAAACCATATTTAATTTATACTAGGTCTGATTTGAACGCGAGTTTTTGTGTTAGGACCATTTTGGCGTGACTATGATTATAGAACGGAATTTGGTGGCAATCAAAGATTGTTGAATTTCACGTTGAATTCGAACATTTGTTGAATCCAATAGGAACTAGAACGCGGAAGAGATAATTGGAATAAAAGTGAGTAAATTTCACTCATCTTGGATAATTAGTTTTATTTTAAATAGTTTAAAATTATTCATTGGCTGATTGGATGAGTTGATAAATTATTATTATCAATTGGAAGATTATATATATATATCAGTTTATATATAAGTAGTTGGATATATTTCCACCATTGGAGCAGATGAGACACCATGTAACCCCGCATAATAGCCGATGACCCTATATTACCGCAATATCTCGCATCGAAGCGGGATTGGTATTTTATGTTATATAAGATCTATGGTTGCAGGGAAAATAGGTTGGAGGGATCCAACTAGATTCCTAAAAAATTGTTGATTTTAATTTCATATATGGTGATATATGATGTGTTTTGAATAGTCTGTGATAGATTATGATGTGATTTGAATCTATTGGATGTTATAGTAGAACTAGCCTTAATTTTAGTATTATAAATACCGTAAATAATATTTTTGAATTTAAAAGGGGAAAATTAAAAGGCGATCTTGGAAATGAAAATAATCACATTGAATTTTTGGATTATTTAAAAGGAAATTGATTTGAATAGAATAAATGATTTTTGGATATTTATTTAGCTATTTCATAAAATGATTTCAATAGGGAATTTTAAATTGAGAATTTTTAAACAATGGATTTTTTTAATGAGATTCTTAGAATATGGAATTAGAGTCGAAATCGAGATTTGAATGGTTTTGGAATATAGTTTGGATTATTTAAGGAATAGATTCATAAATGAAATTTAATTATAAATTGATTTACAAATGGACTTAGTAATGTAAACCTATATAAGCTAGGAATGAGTTTATGAAATTATAAACGATGTTTATAAATAAGTGGAATGATTATCATTTGATAAATATGAAAATGTAAATCCATAGTGTGAATTAAAAATGTGATAAGGAAATCGGTTTAGAAAGAAATAGTGAATTATATTTTGGGATTTAGGAATAGTTATTGAATTTGAAATGTGAATCGATTTGTGATAAATCGAGGAAGATTTATAAGTATAAAATGGGTATGTTAAATTTTAAAATGATGTTACAAAAGAAGTTAAGGTTTGTTTTAGAAAAGGATTTTTATGTATGAAACTATGTAATTATAAAAAATATATTAATTGGATTGAAATATTTTAGAAAGTTAATTATTTAAATATTTAAATTTGTTGAAATGAATTCTAAGTTTTATAAACGGTTTTTGAAAATCGATTAGTTTTGTTTAAAGTGAATTTGGAACGTGCTATCGAAGTTTATTTAAAAGAGGTTTGATGTTTTAAATAATTACTTAAAAATGTTATGAAAATAAATTATCATTCTTTAAATGTACTTATTATTTTTATATATAGGATTTAAAGGTAAATGTTTGAAATTTATTTATGAATCCTCTTGAGGTATTGTAAACCAGGTTGAATTTACGGATGGAATAGGATAAGAGGAATCTTATAAAGGAATTTTGAAAATTTAAGAGAAATTCCAAAATGTTTAGATACGAGAACTTAGGAAATGAATTTGAATTCATTAAAGAAATTATAAATGGTTAGTTGGACTATAAATAAGTTTAATCGATAATTTTTGGAAAAAAGGTTGTTAAGGGAATTAATAAAAATTCCGGAGATGTATGAGATGAGTATGGAATATTCCTAAGTATGAATATTAGAAATGATTTTGGGAAAAGACTTATAATATTTTCTTAAGTATTGGAATTAAAGTTTTGGAGATATTCTGGCGACAAATGTTTTATATAGTAATATTTTTCTAAGTAATGAATTATAAGTTAGATTTGGGAATATTTCTAAGTATTGAAATGGTTTAAAATATCCTATTATGGATTTAAGTATTTGAAATCATTTCAAAATATTGAATACCGAAAGAGATTTGAATACATATCTTTGTAAAGATATTTTGAAATAAACGTTTTGGAAGAATTATAATATGGGCCTAGTGACCGCTTATATGTGTAATTGATAGTTAAACAACCGACTATCAAATATGACCAAATTCGTTGATCGTTTTGAAGAGATTGGGATTGGATTTAATTATTCGAAAACCTTTTCAATCCGATTTGAGTGTTGTGAATTGTTATACCGTGAAGATAGTAAAGACGGTGATTTTAAAGATTCGGTTTGTTCAGACCCGGAACAACTTGTGTGGATGAATGCTATCAGCACATTTTCACTGGAGGGTGTTAGGAACTGAGATGTTGGTTTTGATGACAACAACCTTTTTAACTTATCTTATTATAAAATATATACTAACACTGTTGTCTAGATAAATATGTATATCAGGATATATATATATATATATATATATATATATATATATATATATATATATATATATATATATATATATATATATATATGCAGGTATTGATTACTGAAGACTGATCAGTATAAAGACTCAAGACTCAAGATTGAAGACTCTAGAGTATCAAGATCAAGATTTCAAGATATGTGTCTGTTTTTGTTAAAACTTTATAATAGCAAGGAAATCTACATTCCGAATTTAATTTGGGATGGAACCCATTCCTACCTTCTTAGTGGCTTACAAATCCACGACAAGTAGCTTACAAACCTATGACAAGTGGCTTACAAACCCACGAATATCCTGGTTTTGTACAAGTTCTCGAGTCCTGATGTGATGAGATATTCTGTAGGAAGAAGCTTGTAAAACTACTTCAAAATGGTTTTTCAAATCTACTTTTCAAAATGTTTTAGCCTTAAAAAATTATCTGTCAAATGATTTTCAAAAAGATACTTTGGCCTTAAAATATTCTTTGTTTTTGTTTTAAAAATAAACTCTTGTTTTAAACTCCATTTTAAAAAAACAAATTTTACATAGTTTTTTACATAGTGTTGTCGACATCATGGGATACCCCATGTCGACATGCTGACCGTTGAATTCAAAAGTTTCAATTTTCAAAAGAAGTGTCTATTCATTTAAATCTCTTCACGAATGGTTATGATCGTTGGTGCTTTATAAATAGCCTTCACAAACGAATTTTTTAACTAACTAATTTCATATTTTCTTCATTCTTCTTCTCTACAAATCCATGTTCTATAATTTTCATATTTTTAAGATCATGCCGAAATTCTGTCGAATTCTCAAGTGAATCAAATTAGAATCTCATTTTTGTTTGATTCTCTGCCCACTCTCAAAGATCAAAGTGCTATTCAGAATTATAGGATCAATTTGTAATCAAAAGTTTATCGAGTCTCTTTATAAGGTGCAGTCGTGCCTGGAAATCAATTGGGTAATCTTGTGGCCCGTAAATCAAGAGAGTTTGCCCTAGACTCGTGAGATAGGAGGGTACCTCAAGGCCTTTAGAATTGAGGAATGTAATCTCGAAATTGGTATAATAAAAATATGTATGAGGTGGTTTGCCTAGGTACACGATTGGATGTAGGAAAACTCCGAACCAGTATAAAATTTGGTGTGTTCTTTCCTTTTACTGCTTTTTATTTACTTTATGCATCTGTGATTAAGTTTTGCATTTGTTTGAGTCATAATTTTAAGTTAGTTCATACAAGTCGTAGAATCCATTAAACACTATTCACCTCCTTGTGACGCCCCACCTCTATACCCACGCTAGCCAAGGACACTACGGTGTAATGCCGTCAACTAGCACGAAGAATAAGGTTGTTGAGGAGCGACCATCCATGTAATTGCTTTGTGCGAGCACCGATATGCCAGATAAAATATAACATGCATTTTATTTCAGGAGGAAATCCGACACATCGATACAAACTCAAAGTTACTACACAGTGGCTATATATAATCTTCGGAAACAAATATAGAAATAAGCATAACACAAATCAGTCACAGACATCCATATCACAAAGGCAAGAAGATATGAATATATAACTAACACATGAAAGTGTACATCAGAGTAGGGGTCAAGCAAGATCCACAATATCAAAAAGAATAGATACAAGTGCTAGACAAAAGAGTACGTATACATTAAGGAGTCTATATCTCAATAGTATACAACAAAAACTACTAAACTAAAGTAGTCAGCCAAAAGGTCAGATGATGGTTCCAGATAGGAAGTCATGAGGAAGCACCTGCAATATCTCAGTCTGACCCGAGTATTATTTAAGAAGAAAATAATAAACGGATCAGTCTAGCTATAAATATCAGATGAAATGATATAGAATAAGAGATATGACTAAACGTATAATAATCACAATGCCAAGCTGTGATAAATAAATAATTGAAAAACCAATAAGAGATTAATCAATATCGCAAGGATCTTATCAAAGATAAAAAGGAATGTCATACTCCTAATTTCATTCACCAAGCCACAATAAATGACCTATATATCAATGCCAATCGTAAAAGTTGGTGAAAGATAAATTCCAGAATTCAACACACGAAATCCAGAAATCACAAGAGAAGGATGGCCAAGACATTTATGTAGTGCAAACGGTACATCCAATGAATCAAAAGCAAAGACATTGATGTAGTGCAAACGGTACATCCAATGTATCAAAAGCAAAGACATTGATGTAGTGCAAACGGTACATCCAATGAATCAAAAGCAAAGACATTGATGTAGTGCAAACAGTACATCCAATGAATCAAAAGCAAAGACATTGATGTAGTGCAAACGGTACATCCAATGAATCAAAAGCAAAGACATTGATGTAGTGCAAACGGTACATCCAATGTATCAAAAGCAAAGACATTGATGTAGTGCAAACGGTACATCCAATATATCAAAAGCAAAGACATTGATGTAGTGCAAACGGTACATCCAATGTATCAAAAGCAAAGACATTGATGCAAAGACATTGATGTAGTGCAAACGGTACATCCAATGTATCAAAAGCAAAGATATTGTTGTAGTACAAATGGTACATCCAATGTATCAAAAGCAAAGACATTGATGTAGTGCAAACAGTACATCCAATGTATCAAAAAATTCTGAGCATCGACGTCGTACAGCGTGACATCCGATGAACCAAATCAAAAAGACATCGCACAATGCTAGTCTAAAACATAAAAATGATCGTCATGATCACAGAGAAGTGTCAATTACAGTAAGCTAGTAAATATATAAGCTTAGCTTCATGTCCCATAACCACTAGCTTAACTTAAATATTTACGAACAAATTGTAGATCTCCACTAGAAAATTGTCACACGAGTTTCAATCGAACAAGTCCAAGAATTAACCGACGAAGTAAACGCAAGCGTTTCATACCACTCGTTCTACTAAGCCGTTTAATTAGATTTCTCATACGAGTGAGGTAAAGGTTTATATAAACTAGTAGATTGGAAAACGGTTTTAAGCATCAAGCTTTGTTGTTGAAAATGGAGTTGAAATCGTTTTGGAGAAAAAGTTTTGATATTTACTACTAGTATAGAAAACCTTTATATTTTTAAAGTGACAAATCACAAAGAAGATTGTAGGAACAATCAATCACTAAAATTCACATTCGAAGACATGAATAAAATCCAAAGAAATCGATACCGAATCCATCGAAATGGATATTCCCAAAAATCACGAAGAAAATGTCATCAAAGTCGATAATAAGTGATAATAACAAAAGGGAATCAACACGAATCGATTAAAGTTGGAATTCGCAAGCAAATAGGCAAATAGGCAAAAGAGTGCAGATTCAGACGTCTGAAACCAAGGATTCAGACGTCTGAATATGGAAAATAAATATTTTCCAAAGACAAAATTCAGACGTCTGAATCCTTGAATCCAGACTTCTGAAATAGGCACTTTTTAGCCTATTTCCTTTCTGGTTCCAAATGAACCAATTCAGACGTCTGAAGCCTTATATTCGGATGTCTGAATCTGGGAATAGAAATCTTCCCAGAACAATATTCAAACGTCTGAATATTACGTTTCAGACGTCTGAATGAAGGGTTCAGGGCATTCCCTGAACCTAGGCCAAAAATGGCCAAACAAATATCGGAAACGATCGAACGAGCAAATGACGACTAAGGATTTACGCCACGCGATAACCCAGCCTTAACGGCTCTTCGATACGCCTCAAATATCAATGTCCAAATATCCATAATAGGATTTTCATAGATTTTGGTTTCAAAACACCAAAAATTGGAATATACACCAAATTAATCCAAACCAAAATCAATTGCACAAGAATAAGTGTTAGGAATTCATACCTAACAATCGAAGATAATTATAGACAAAGATGTCAGATAAAAATCTCACCTTTGAACCCAAATCAATGAAGAAGAAGCTCGAAAGCAAAAGGAAGATCAACCACCTTCAATCCCAACTCAAGAAGCTTGATTCTAAGCTTAAAAGAGAAATATTTTCCAAATTAGGTTTAGGAATTTTCTGAAATCAAAGAGAGAATGAGTTGGGGAAGATAAAGGAGATGCTTACCAATGGGTTCTCTTGAATTTGGAGCTAGAAGTTGGATTTGCTAATGAAGATTAGGGCTTAGGAATTTCCATTTCCAATCTTTTCCACCATTTTTACTTTAATTTGAAGTGTTAGGAATATGAAATGAAGTAATGAAGAGTTGGAGTGGAGCTAGAGTCTTAAGGTGGAACATTGGGCTGAAACCCAAACTCAAACCCAAAGTGAAAAAGTAGAAAAACTCGACTAACTCCAAACATATCGAAGCTTATACTCAAAAATGTTGCAAACGGCATTTTGAACTCAATGGGAAGGGTCTCGAGTCCCAATTCGACTGTTTGCTAAAAGTAGGTTTTCGGACCAAAATCCGACGGACGATGAAATATTTAAATAAAATATTTAAATACACAATCGATAAATATGCGGGTTGTTACACCCCTCTAGTGTTAAATTAGCCTTAAGATCCTTAATCTGTTGTCACTTTCAATTGGTATCAGAGCATTTGTTTTTATAGTTTTCATAATCTGAAACTTGAAAATTGTTTTAATGGCTTCCAACAATGGTAATGTCAACTCTGGCACTAGTTCTGTTATCACTAACAATAGTTCATTTGTAGAAGGTCAGTATACTGTCAGACCACCATTTTTCAATGGCAGTAATATGCATATTGGGCTTGTAGAGTGAAAATTTATTTACAATCTGTAGGATTAGACGCTTGGAATATCACACAAACTGAGTTTATTGAACCAACTACCAATTTTGCCCAGTGGACTGCTCAGCAAAAGGGTGTTGCACAAAATAACTCAAAGGCTATGAATATATTATTTTGTTCACTGGATAGGAATGAGTTTAATAGAGTGTCTGTTTGTAAGTCTGCATTTGAAATCTGGAAAACTTTGCAAGTTACTCATGAAGGAACAAGCAAAGTTAAACAAACTAAAATTTTCATATTAACTAATCAGTTTCAATTGTTTAAAATGCATGCAAATGAGTCAATTTCCGACATGTATTGTCGATTTCAAGATATTGTTCATTCACTAATTGCACTAGAAAAAAGCTTTTCGGAGGAAGACCTAGTCAGAAAAATTTTAAATTCGCTCACTCCAGAATGGGATCAAAAGACACTTGTAATCGAAGAAGTAAATGATATCAGTCTCATGAAAATAGAAGAATTGATTAGGAATGTGATGTCTTATGAAGTTCAACTGAAAGGAAGAAGAGAAAACAAGGCTACAAAAAAGAAGTCATTAGCATTCAATGCAACAACTGAAGATTCGGAACCATACAGTGATGAGGAGATTGCTTTTATGACAAGAAACTTTCGGAAATTCCTAAAATATAGAAAAATGAATAATTATAAAAGAAATGATCAAAGGAATTCCAGAAATAATACGGAGAACGTCAACAATGATAGACGCTACAATTGCAATAAGGTCGGACATTATAGAAAATATTGTATGTATCAAGATAAACATTTGTTCCCTCCAAACAATGACTCGTCAAGGAAAAGAAAGAAAGCATTCACAGCAACTCTTGATGACTCAGACTCATCATCCAGTGACGATGAAAAGAGGACAGATAATTCAAATCTGTGTTTCACTGCTATTCATGAATCAGATGACGATAGGAGTATGGATCTAAAAATAGGTATGCATTTACATTATTTTTTATTTTTCTTGTTTGAATGGATGCTTGTTTGAATGCTTGATTGTTTTGAAATTCCTTGAATTTTTAAGTTGAAATTTATCCTTTGAAATTTGAACTTTAAATTCAAAAATAATATTATTTTAGTAATATTTTAAATATTAAATTATTAATATTTAAGTATTATTATATTTAATGTTATCATAGGAATTATACAATTAGAATATAGGATATATATATATATATATATATATATATATATATATTAGGAATTAGGAATAGAAACTTGTCCTTTGATTCAATAGGCACATGTCGACATACCCGGATACCCCATGTCGACATGCCCCTCAGAATTTGATTTCAAAATTTGAATTCAAACTTTTGAATTTCCCTCCACCTTTTCACCAACTTCAATGCTCTGGAAAGATGTCTCTTGACCAGAGAACATGTCTATAGAATCTCTATTTATCTCACTCTCTTTACCTTAACTTTTCACTTTTATTTCAAATTTCAAACTTATCTTCATTATCTTCAACTCCTCTCAAACTTCTTCAATGGCTTCTTCAAGCACTCCTAACACCATCAGGCTTCCAAAATTTGTCAAAAGCTTTCTTTTCAATGACCCGGAAGCTATCAAAGCTTACATCAACTATGTAAACTTTGGTAAAATTCATACGGGAAAATTTGCTATTTTTAAAGATTTTCCTTCT
This sequence comes from Allium cepa, assembly GCA_030765085.1. NCBI lineage: Eukaryota > Viridiplantae > Streptophyta > Magnoliopsida > Asparagales > Amaryllidaceae > Allium > Allium cepa. The sequence goes on from CM060934.1 coordinate 614,923,994, forward strand.
TATGAAATTGAAAATCTTTTTCAACAATGTTCTATTCTTAGTTTAGTTGATAACAAACAAAATTATTTTTTACGTTATCCAAATCTTGTTAAGATGTTTTATGCGAATTTGAATCGTGGTTTTTATGATGGGGAAGAATGACAAATTTGGAGTAGTGTTAAAGAAACACAAATTGTTTTGGATTGTGAAATTTTGAAAAATATTTTGGGATGTAAGTATACTGGAATGAATCTCTCAGAATTTCAAATCAATGAAAATGATCAAGGGACATTTCATCACATCTTTGAAGGGGATGACAATTTCGAATTCAAAAATCGTTTTTTCGTCCAAAAGCAAGAATTGTTAATCTTCTTATCCAACATACTCTTATACCAAGATCAGGAAACTACAACAACCCGACTTTAAAAGTTTGCAAAGCTCTTTTTGCAGTTTTTGAAAATTATGATATTAATTGGGCTCAAGATATTTTGGATGAGCTAAGGCCCAAGAATTTTACTATGGGTGAAAACATATTATATCATGGAATTTATCTCACCCGGATTTTTAATTACTTTGGAGTTGATTTCAAAAGGGAAGAATTTATAACTAGAAAAGTGTTCAACCATGGAAACAATTCCTTATGCAAACTCCATTAGTGTTTCAACCATATAAAACACTTACGGAAAAGTTTCAATTTTCCAAAGAAGTGGCTATTCGTTTAAATCTCTTCATGAATGGTATGACCGTTGGTGCTTTATAAATAGCCTTCACAAACAAATTTTTTTAAGTAACTAATTTCATACTTTCTTCACTTCTTCTTCTCCACAAATCCATATTCTATAATTTTTATATTTTTAAGATCGTGCCGAAATTCTGCCGAATTCTTAAGTGAATCAAATTAGAATCTCATTTTTTTTAATTATCTGCCCTCTCTCGAAGATCAAAGTGCTATTCAGAGTTATAGGATCAATGTGTAATCGAAAGTTTATCGAATCTCTCTGTAAGGTGTGTTTGTGCCTGGAAATCAATTGGGTAATCTTGTGGCCCGCAAATTAAGAGAGTTTGCCCCGGACTCATGAGATAGGAGGGTACTTCAAGGACTTAAGAAATTGAGGAATGTAATCTCGACATTGGTATAATAAAAATCTGTATGAGGTGGTTTGCCTTGGTACATGACTGGATGTAGGGTAACTCTGAACCAGTATGAAATCCGGTGTGTTCTTTCCCTTTACTGCTTTTTATCTACTTTTTGCATCTATGTTTGATTTTATGATTGTTCTATGATTAAATTTTGCATTTGTTTGTGTCATAATTTTAAGTTAGTGCATATAAGTCTTAAAATCCATTAAACACTATTCACCCCCCCTCTAGTGTTAAATTAGCCTTAAGATCCTTAATCCGCTGTCCCTTTCAGAGGGCAATGGGCATTCTAAGTGTAAATTTTCTTAAAAGGTAATCGTAGCCTCAAGCCTTATCAACCGGGAATGACTGAAAATTAAGGGAGATGCAGCAAGGCTAGGTGGGTCACACCCAATAGGGTATGTTGTCACCTTTCTAGATTACCCTACATCTACATATTTATGGATTGGTGCGAACCAACCAAGGTATCCGTACTCTCCAGTAAGGGGTAGGCCGGTCTTATGTTAGCAGGGATCGATAGGTTTGATCGGTACATTTTCTAAATGTGTACTATGATAGGTGGTACCACAGCGCCTAGTCATTGTATGGAATCCATTCTCCAATATATACCTTTGCGGTTTTGATTGTAGAGCCTAGTATGTTGGAATTTAATTAATGTAACAATTTCGGCTATTTTAATAAGCATTTGTACCTAGAGACTATTGTAATATCATAGGATTTATATATAGAAGTGTTTCGGTTATCGTAAGGTAAAAACCCATCATATTTATGTGTGGCGTGGTCTTACAAGATACCTTTGTTTTTCAAAAGGATTTTTGAAAATAATTAAATCCAAATTGAGTGTGTTTTCTCATGCTGGTTTTTTAGACTGACTCGGGTGTTATTTTTTATAATGGTCGGGTCAGACCGAGTATATTACAGATTAGTTTGGATGCTTGGAGCTTCAAGAGACGAGTTGGAGGCCCAAGGACGTACTCACATAGATGATTATATTTTCCGCTATATTCATTGGTGTGTTATCAACAATTGTAAGGACAGACTGTTATAACTGTCCAGGCTGAGATAGGTTAGTATAATCTGATTGATGTCTGTATATACATATATTGCAATCTTGTTTTTGTGTAAAGATTTATGGCATATTATAGATTATTCGTCCAGCCTTGAGATTCTGTGTTATTGTTTCTGTTTTTCTCCTTATCTCCTTTCTTCTTCTTCACCCTAACAATCTACCTTTTTGTCCAATTTAAATTAACATGTGCGGGTATTGTCAACTTAGACTGTACAGAAAAGTCGATCGTCACAACGTGGTATCAGAGCGCAAGGTTAAGCGAGAACCTTGGCTTTGGTGGGGTAACTCACTAGAGATAGGGTCAGTATCACCCTAGAATGAGTTTGAGTGTGTATATATATATGAGCGCGTATTTGTTAATGATATAAAATTTGTTTTATATTATGTTGATTGGTCAGTTGAGTAGCTTATGGATTCTGGTCAATATGAGTAATTAACGTTATTGATAGAGATCTCTAAACACTTGAATAGAGCGACTCGACATGGTATTGTTTTGAAACTGGGTAAATGAAATAATTTTACCTGGATTATATTTTATATAAAGGAATAATTTTTCAAAAAATTATTATGTTATGCATGGTATGCTGGTAGTTAGGAAATTATAATGTTGATTATTATCATTTGTTGTTGTATTCTAATAAGTTGTTGATAGTATAATGTAAGAAAGACTAACAATAAAGAAATGGTTTGTATAACTTAAGTGAAATTTAATAAATAGATTTATAAAAGTGGTTTATCAATTAAAAAGGATTTAAAGGTTGGAAATTTAGAATTTAAATCCTTGGGTTTTGGAAATGATTTTTCAAAGTTGGAAAATAATGAGAGTATTATTTGGAAATATTTCTGAATAGAAATATTTGGAAAGGGTTTTGAAAAGGGATAGAAAGCACTAAACTCACTTCAGTCGTTGAAAAATAATTTCGGTGATGACTGCAACATCATCGACGTTCATTTTCGAGTTTCCAAGAGAGAAATTGCCACCATTGGAGTTTTGATTTGGAAAAACTAGTTTTGATTTTTAAAATCCAAAAGGATGATTTGATATACCAAGGAATTATAAGTGTGTGTATATATATATGATTTCAAAAATGATTTGAAATACTATAGAACAAGGTGTTTAAACTCTGGGATTTCCATTTAAATGTTTTAGTGCAATATCAGAAAATAAGTTGGATAATTTATAAAATTTGGAAATTAGCAAGTTATAACAATGTTTTAAAACCTTTGAATATGAATGCAAGAAAAGTAAAAACTTGAAATTGAGTTATGGAATGAAAGTTAACTTAAATTAAGTTAAATAAGAGTGAATTCTAAAAATTTAGCCTAAGTTAGGCCGGATGAAATAATTGTTGGAAATGGAATTTATTGAAGTTTGAAATAAATTAATGAAATGAACTAATTATATTAATTAGTTGATTGAATATGGTTTGGAATGTGGATGGATAAAATTGAATGTTGAAAATGGAATTGAATTTGAATTTGATTAGAAATAGATATAAACTTAAGTGGTGAAGCGGTAATTAACCTAAGAACTTTTGTATGAAAAGTTTATAATAAACTTAAGAAAATTTATGGAATAATTCATAAATGAAGCAAGTATGAAGTGAAATGTGTTGAACATAGAATTTGGTGGAATAAATTCTTAAATGATATCAGTATGGAAAGGATATATTAAGAAAATATGTGAATGTATATGAAATGAAAAGGAATATGGTGCAGCAATTAATTGAAATTAGTACATATGTTATATGTATAATATTTTATTCGCATAATGGTTTGATCCAGATTTGAGCATAGAATTTCAGGATAATTTATATTGATCCGAATTATGTTTTTTCACTCGATTCTCGACGACGAACACTGGATATGGATTTTTCGTTGATTCTGGGATTGTCTATCGTAGTATATGGCTATGCAAGGAGAATAATGATTTTTGATCAAGAAACCAGATCTGAGTCCAACTAGAGTGGTCATGTGAATGGTACTAGCTCGAAAGTGAAATTGTGTGATCAAGTGAGCGATCAGATTAGATATTGCGTACGGATGATATATGTACATCATGCGGGCTTAAGCAAAGTAAATATTAGAAATTGAAAATGCAAAATAAAATGATTTTTAATTATATGATATGATATTATTGGTAAATAAGATGCAGGTATTTAAAAGCAAGAGTTAATTGATGTTTTTGATTTCATAAGAAAAATTTGGATTGCCCGACAAAAAGGTACATGTTTATATTGATGATTGATTTGATGGTTTTATGATCGAACCACTTGGCTTTTGTTTTCTTTTGCTTATTTGGGTCGTAGTGTTAATTTGTAGTTGTTCCAATCTAGCCGCGCAAAGGAGATGCTGGCGAAATTTTTTGAAAATTTAAAGAGTTAGAATTTGAGGAAAACTTTTAATAACTAAAATTTGATTTTGGATTAAAACTTGAAATGATTAAATGATTACTATTAGTTGGAACCTATGGAAGAATTTGGAAATTTAGTAAAAGTAGTAATAAGGTTTCAACAAATTGATTTTTGAGAGTTGAAGGTTTAAATGGATTTGGAAAGTTATTTTAGCTAATTTGTTTTAGAAAAGAAATGTGTTCGAGCATTTTTCCTACCTTGGCAATTTCAGGGTCAAAATTCTTTTAAGGGGAGAGGAATTTAACGACCTAGAATTTTGTTTATTTGAAGTTGGAATATTTAATTCTTTTTAAATATTTGAAAGTTAATTTTATAGATTTAATAACTTTCAAATTCAACGATTATATGGGTAATTAAATTCTTGAATTTAACAATTGGAAATCGCTTAAAAATTTAAATCTTGGATTTTATTTGGATAAAAATGATTTAAAGGCTTATTAAATTTATATTAATAAGAAGTATATTATTATCGGATTTCAAATTTCGTAGAATTTGGAGTTATCGTTTGGTCGTATGGGATAGAAACGCATTAAAATTAATATTGAAAATTTAATGTTATAATTAGGTTCAAAAAGCTATCTTCTCCATATGATTGACTTAGGTCCCGGAACCTGTTCCATGGCGTTCAAAATTGGAGTATAACATTAGAAACACTAGACGGCACGTCTCGATCGAGGTTTGAAATGAACATCTAGATATTTTGGAAATTTTAAATATTTATATTATTATCATCATTCACATCAGGCTCCATTCTAACCATCAGCCACCCAATTTTTAAAAGCAAGCCACTCTACCACGTTCGCACCTACTCCACTTCTTTAAAAATTGTAATGATCCGTAAATTTTAATTGATTTTAATAACGTAATTAATTGAAATTTTGTGAATTTTTAAATAAAAATTTTTTGAAATAAAAATTTAATATTTGAAATACGTCTATTTTAAAATAGCAAATGGTAAATTTTCATCTGATAATATTGAAGTTTATTTTCTTGTATAATTTTATTTAAATTTAAATCAGCTAAAATTTGATAATAATAAAATGTTTTCCAAACCTGGATATTTTTATGCAATAAATTTGTAAATCATCTTCTAAGTGAGACGTCATACTTTATTTCTCCAAATTTTGACTGTTATTGCTACGTTTATCCTAATTTTGTGAAATTTGCAGTATTTTCGGTACCGATTATCGACTTGTGATAGGATGATCGTACCACTGATATCTGTGTACTGGTTTGATCATCTCATCGTGCTGATCTCTATGGTATATTTAATTCTGTGTTTTGAAGCCCGATACGTGGCAGAATCTGTAAAACGCCTACCATATAGGTACCTATTTCGTGCGTTTTGATTTCTTGGTTCTAATCAATCCCAACCGTGTATTAACCCAACGACTATTTGCTTTTATTATCTCCCTAAATTTAGGTGTGACCTTTCCATTCCCTTTGATTGATAGATTTGTTGTCGTTCTCTATTATTTCTCTCATTGTCTTCATTGCTTTATATAAAAAAAAGAAAAAAAAACTATTCTACCAAAAACGTAAATAGTTAATTGTAGCCGACTCATTTCCTTATATATTTTCTCCTCTCTGCTAATCAGTTCATCAGAGCATGATCCGCCTTTCCTCCATTTTCGAACTTCCACCAAACAGCCCGACCACCCTTCTCGTTTCCATCCTCCATATTCCAATTCTCCCACGCCAAAACTGATCCACCTCCCTGCGTGGCAGACCACTGCCCACAACTCTCTCCACGAATCCTCCTTGTTCCACATCTTTCGACCTCCTGCCACGTTCCTTTGCATCGCAGCCTACGACCGCGCTTACCACCATCACTACCCGTCGATCTCTCGACCACCGCAGACCTGCTTGCTCGAATTCCTTTTGCAAGCGTATTTATGTAAGTTATATATAATGATTATTATATTTATTTATATTGTTTTCTTTCTTTTCGTTCCCAGATCTAGGCTATTTATAATATGTTCTTGTATATATATATATATATATATAATATATATATATATATATAATTATATTGTGTTTTATAATAGTTGCGATACTGTAAGTATATTCATAAATAACAGTTTAGCTTATATAAGTTTATATACATAGACATACATACATACATACATACATATATATATATATATATATCAGGTAAATAGGCATAAGGAAGAAGTTGTAAAAAAATTTAGTCTAAGGGACAACAAGTTTGCTTTTTAGCCTGAAGGACACTTTTTAGTGTAAACTTAAAATGATAGTTACATCTATCATTCTGTGATTTACACTACAAAGTGTCCTTCAGCCTAAAAAACAAACTTCTTGTCTCTGAAACTAAATTTTTTACAAACTTTTTCCTTTAGCCTAAAAACCCCTATATATATATTAGTTTATAATAATCTATTTGCTAATTTATAAGCTCTGTTTATATAAAAGTATACAGATATATGATCTGCATATATAAGATGTTGTATTGGTTTACATAAGTTCTGTTTATAGGACACATATCTATATCTAGTTATATATAGGTCATCTATTGTAAATAGCATATATATAATATATAGGCTCATATATACATTGCTAGTGTAAATATATGTCTTGGCTTTGCTGTGAAACAGTATATTGTTCGTATATATATATATATAACTTGTTTGTATCTCTGATTTTGGTCTTATGAATATGTATTTATTTAATAAAGCACACTTTGTTAACCTGTATATATATGGTGTCATACGCATGCAACCGGTTAAGTACTTTCAAATATAATATATATATATATATATATATATATATATATATATATATCAAGTTTTCATATTTTCGAATATTTATATTTTTGGTTGTAATACATGTAGCATGTGATATATACAAGGTTACTTAAGTGTATATTCTATATTTATCTCAGTTTATGCTAGTTCTTTTAAATATATATAAATATATTTGTTTATAAAGTATTATATATACTATATTATAAAGTTTGCCTGAGCATAAAAGTATATTATCTATTGGTGAAAATATATTTATATATTAATCTATGTAAACAACGAAGGTTAGATATATTTTATATATCAGTTTATGTATATAAATTTTATATAGCACTTAATTTCAAAACAGTTTTGTACATATATTAAGTTATATAAGTCAGGTAAATTTATATATGTGTGTGTAAGGGTATATGCGAAATTGCATGGGTTACACACATATATAAAGGTAAGTATAATTTCATGTCAGTTGTATATATAAGGTTTTAATATATAAGTGGTTTATATAGAAAGTTACATAGTATGTTTTGTTTGGATATGGATATAAACATTTGTTTACATATTTATATAAGTTATATATATATATATATTATTTTAATATTCGTCTTAAATTAAAATATTGATTTGATACATATCTTAGTTTAAATATATGTTTAAGAATTGGTTTTAGAGAAAATTTATAATATATATTTTGTTTCAGTTACATCAAAATGGTTCTGATTTGTTTTCATCGATTCCTATCTATCAGCTCTATTCATTGAGTCGTGCCAATCTTGCTTTGCTGTGAAATTCATGCTTGGATTTGTAACTCGTCTCATTATCAAATCTCTCTAGCCTCGAAAGGTGAGCCATCACTCACGATTAATGTTCTTATATTTATTAAATTTGATTTCGATTGAAACGACAATTGAAATATACTACTAAAAATGAACTGTTAATTTATTTAAATTGTTATATATGATGCGCATTTGTATGTAATTGTTCAACTGTGGGATATGACACCATATCCTGTTGTTTATATTATATTGTTATTGATAATATATGCCAGTTATTATTGTTATCATATCTATTATCACTCTACAAGTTTCCTGTTAGTATATAATTCCCTATGGGTTGATATGATACATACCCGAACATTCTGTAGATAGGAGAAAATCGTTATGGGTTGAAATGATAAACCCAAGCGATTTTCATCGAATTGAATTTGGGATTGCGGGTTGAATTGATATACCCGTATATATTTTAAATTGCGGATTGAAATGGTAAATATTCGTATCACTTGACCATAGGATAGAAATTTTATACAGACACTATTGGTCTATATATATATATATATGTATGTATGTATATATTTATTTTGAAAATGATTTCTACGGTTTTGAGAGGAAATATATATGGTTTTATTTAAATTTGAAAACATTATGTATAGGAATAAGTTTTAATACAAAATAATTTTAATAATAAGCTTTAAATTTAGTCAAGTTTGATTTAAGTAAAATACAATATGTTTAAGTATTTATTTACAAAATTTATTGTAAAAATAGATTTTTATAATGACTCTATAAGTTAAGGTTGGAAAGATAAATTTGAATTTATTCAAAAGTGTATTTTATTAAGAATTTTGTTTAATCAAATCGATTTGAAACTTATTGAATTTGAGGGTTTTATGATATGATTTTATAATTCGATTTTGATTTAAAGTGATTAAATGGATATTTCAAGTTTTTAAATAAAACAAAGGAAATATTTAGTTTAATGAAATTTAATGTTATTTAAATGATAATGGATTTATCAAGTGAATATTTCAAAACTAAATAATAATGAAGTTAAAATAAGATACATATGAAATTATCAATTTAGTTTTTAAGGTGCTGTAATTTAAAATAAATATATTTGAAATAGAAATGTTATTTTGGTTTTAAAGTATAAATTATTTTGAAATAACCACGGTGTTATTATGACATTTGGTTGTTAATAGCGTATATTTTTACATAGTCGATAGTTCCATGGATTCTTAAAGGATGGTTATCCCAAACATCCTTTGAGCTACTTGTATTTCAGTTGATATTCCACTTGAGTTGGATTTATTAATATAAGAATGTTAATCCGGACTCGAGTGTTTGTGTTTTGCTTTACGCTCGGGTCAGACTGAGTGATACAACATTTGAGACTCACCTTTGGAGTTTAGAGCTTCGCTTGGAGATCTAACTATCAATTCGGCTTTCTGCTCTTCTAGTTGATTTGTTCAAAGATGTCATCAGTCTTTATTTGAGATATTCTATTGTATTTCATTTCAAACTCTGTTGTTTATCTAGTAGCTTCATGAACTACTATTTATCTATTCTGCTGCATTATTGTTATATTACTCTGTGTCTGTGATTATTTATTTACTGTATATGTTGAGTTTTTGCCAAATATAAATTAACAATATGATATTTTGAGCAATTCGAGTCTGGCATGTGCGAATTCGAATGGTTGAAAATACCAGATCGTTACAGTTGGTATCGAAGCCAGGTTTTAGGCAAAACATAACATATGTAGTAGATTTAATTACAGGATTACTTTCATTCGTGCTTTAATCTCTTCCTCTTTGATTCAGTTTCCTTTGAATTTTGGAACTCTTCCACTTGTTCTGAAATCCATTCTTGTCTCCCCCTATTCATGTTCTTTTGATTCTGGAGCATCCCATGACTCCACTTCGAATGATCTCTATAAAAATCGACGATCCCGCCAATCATTGAATGATTTGTAAAGGGGTGAAACTCCTTTACAAATGATCTTTGATTCACCGGAGAATTCTATACCCTTGATTTAGATGCTGCTAATTCTTGATATGCCGAATTCTATCTCTGGCAATCGAATGTTGATTTGGCTTAGAATTCCGCATCGATCGTATTCCTGAAGTCACGGTTGACCCGGTTAAGATCGTCCGCGATTCATATAAGTATATCCATCTTCTATTTTGTAATTTAATTATCTTATCTTCGTTCGAGCCTTTTCCCTTTATTTGAAACTCCCTTTTTGATTAGGATGCCCTTAAGTTTGAACTTCTATCTTATTTGATCTAGAATTATTGAATGATAGGAAGCTATCTTTGTAGAAGACAAAATTGAAAGAGCAGAAAGCAGCACGTCGATCACGAAGAGCACTGGGCCGCAAAGAACGAGAGGAAGCAATCGAGGAGCAAGAGAGGCTGTGGAGGGAAAGGGCAGAACCTGATCCTTATGACCATGTCATTTATTATCGGTGTCAGGAAAGGGGACATTATGCATCCATGTGCAGAAAGAGAGATAAAGGGAAGAAGACGGAAGGTAAGCGCTTCCGATCTAAGACTTTCTATTTTCACTGCCGTGGGAAAGGAAACTTTCCAAGTCACTACCTCAAGTGAAGAAAGTAAAATCAGCGCTCACTACATCAGTCGACCAATCAACCATTTGCTACCACTGTAGGCAGACTGGGCATATAGCCAGAGATTGTTCTGAGAGGCAATAAGGAAGGCAAGCCGTGTTGCGTCCTGCCCGCGCCGCTGCCTTCCTAAAGTTCACTAGGGAAGATGAGAGAGTAGCGTACTTATTCAAGAAATGTAATTGTTGGGGGCACGTTGACGTGGAGTATACTGGACCCATTGAAGCATCACCCGACAGAATTAGTACCGATGCATTGTTCTTGTAGAAGTAAGAATCAGCGGAATATGTGTGTTATCGGTAGTATATGTCAAGTTGTATTAAGTGAACTCTATTTTATCCCTTACGTAGCAGAAGTCTATGTGTCGAACTAAAGTTATATAATTATGCTTCAGTATTTCGTATATAAGAATTTGAGATTTACCAATAATGAAAGAAATTCTTTTGAATGGATATAGGTTAATATACCTTGAAAATCTTGGTTAGGATTCCCATCAATTAGGATCCCTTCGAATTTGATTCGGCCTTTATCTCATTCCGAGACTCATTATTGAATCATCCTTTAAAAAATCGTGTTTGTTCGTATTTTAGAAATTGTTTATATATCGAAATTTTTATTTTGATAAGTGTTACTTTAATCAATATATAAAAGTGAAAATGTTTTCGATAAGTATTATATACCTTTTTAAAAAAACAAGAATTTGAAGTTTCGACAGGATTTGAAATTTTGAAAAGTATATAAGAAATTGATTTATATAAAAATGAGTTATAACTGAAGGGTTTTAAATTTGAAATTCAAGAAATTGAATTCCAGTATTTTGAAATTGGTTTTAAGATTTTGAAAAAATATATAATAATACGATTTGAAATTATTTTTAGAATAAGAAATGTTTCAAATGACTTTAAATGAGTTCTAATGATTTCGAAGAAATTTCAAAGAAGTTTTCTAGAAAATAGAAGTGCAGAACTCACCTATGTCGCTGGGGAATAATTTCGGTGATGAGTGCATGCATCATTGACATTGATTTTCGAGTTTCAGAATGAGAGACAGACCACTTTAGTAGCTTTTTTATGCAATTTATTTTGTGAAACCAATTTTTGATTTCAAATTCCGAAGTATGATTTGATAACATATGTATATATATTTGAAACGATTTGAAGGGTGCCCGGTGTTCAGTCCTCAAGTTTCGGATTTGTTTTGATATGACCTTATATATTGAAATTAATTCACTAATTAGTTGCCGATTTACAACTCTTGGGTTGAAAATTTGATTTCTTCGACTTTTCTGAATGTTCGTACACTTCCGAATCGAAGTTTAATTTTCAAAGCTAAGTAATTTTGAAAAGTATAAATCATTTGATAAGTTATATAAGTTTAGTTTTGTATGTTTAAGTATGAAGTAATATGATTTAAATTAGTTTGAAACTGTTTTGTTAAGTAAATGAATAAGACTATTTTGAATTATACCAATATGAAATATAGTTTTGAAATATTTTGAATAAAATTTAGTTTTAAATGTTTTTAACTAAGTAACATCTTTTATAAAACTATATATATATATATATATATATATATTTATATATATAGAATAATAATTTTCAAAGGTAAATGGGATCTTTCAAAAAAAAAATAGTTTAAAGATTTGAAAGGGTTGGTAACCATTTTTGGTACAATTGATTTTAAGAAAATATTTGGTTTCAAAAATAGATTGGAGTTTAAAACCCAGTATTTATATGATGATTTTGGAAATGAATTTGTTTGACCTAAATAACGTTGATTTGGAAACTGAGATTATTTTCTAAACCTATTATTTTGGAAACTTTGAAACTGAAGATATTTAGTTTGGAAGAAATAATTTGGTTAAATCGTATATAATTTTGAAACTGAACTGCTATTGAAACAAATTGAAATTGAGAACCTTATGTAACGACCCATAATTTTTGACATTTGAAATATTTAATTAATTTTAAATATTTGGAAGTTATTTTAACTTGAATTTCAAATGTAACTATGAATTTGGCAATTTAATTATTGAATTTAAATTTTGAAATTTGGGTAAATATTAAATCTTTAGTTTTATGCCTATTAAAAATATTTTCAAGGTTTAGAAAATTTATATTGATAATACCGAAGATAATGGAAGCTTCAGAATTGAATTTGGAAAAGTTTTGTTTAGTTTTGAAATTATATCGTTTAAATTGGTATTTAAAAATAGCCTTCCGAGTCACGGTCTTGAATTTCGACGAAACTAGTTCCATTGGATCCGTAATATTGTTTCATTATCGAATTTCAATTTTCGTAGTGTTTGGAATGACCGTTTGGCCGCACGATAAGCAAACGCGCTGAAATTTTTATACAAATTCAATTTAATAGCTGGATTCAAAAAAGCTATCTTCTCCATACGATCGAATATGGCCTCGAAACCTTTTTCGTTGCATTCGAAATGGGCATATAACATTATAAACGCCTTGCGGCATGCCTCGATTGGAGATCGAGATTTTGGGTTATGGGCATCGAGGCTATTTAAATTTGAATTCAAATTTAAAATAAAAATTTTATAATTGCATTTAAGTCACTGTAGCAAATACAACACGTTGAGGAAAAATGGAACACGTGTTCGTTAACGATTTACATGTGTTCGTTTTTTATGTTAACGAAAGATAAAATAAAAGAAAAAAAATTTGATTTTCGTTGATCTTCAAACAAAATCTCCTTCAACAAAAAAAAGTTAACAACAGCTTCAAAATAAAAATGGCCACCTTTCGAAATTCAAACTCGCAAGCCCAAAATTCCCCTTTCGTCGTTCTCAGTTCTTAGCAAATCGAAATCGCGATTTCTCTGATCGGGCTTGAGCTATAGGGGCTAGGTCTGCTAGGGTTTGATCGCGTGGAAGACTACGGTCGCTAGAAGGAAATAATGTGCGCACAATCGTGCATGCGTAGGGGGATCGATGATGTGGATGGCGAAGCCTTGGGAATCAGCACGCGATTTGATTCTGTCGCAAGAGTTGGAGCATCAGCTCGAGACGCAAGCAGGCGTAGCAAACAGGAATCAACGTGTAGGGGAGGAACTCGTGATGCAATCGTGAGCATATTTGGAGCTCGCATGCGTTCATTGATGGTAGTCGCACGTGTAGGGGAGGAACTCGGCATTGTCGAGGTAATTTGATTTTGAAATTCTTTTTAAGATTTATGTTAATAATGTTTTTGGTAATGAAATTTGTTTGGTCTACCTATTAGATTTTTTTTTCACAGTAAATTACCGTTTGGGTTATTTACTAGAAAAAAATATATACACATTCATAGTTTAAACTTGTAAATGAACGAATGATATTATTGCACTTTTCAGGAATTAACAGCCAGGTATAAAACAGTTTGTTTTAAAATGTTAAACAGCTATATATATAATCAATATGGTATATTAATTCACCTATCTGGTACTAACTGGTTTTGATATACTAAAATAAATTAAATAATTAGTTAATTTAAATTATTAGTTTTAAATTAAATCGTTAGCTAAATTAAATAACGGTAATTGATTGTCCAATTTATTTGAAATATTAATAAAAATCATCCACTGTTTATACAAGGTCTGAAACTATGAAGAAATGGTCGAAATGGAAATGGATTGTAAAACAAAAGCAAAAGTGAGATATTCTCACTCAAATTTAAATTGAAGTTTCAGTTATTGATTGATTGTTGGTTGTGGTAGTGTGTGTGTGTGTGTGTGTGTGTGTGTGTGTATATATATATATTTGAAGTGATTCATTTCCCGCATTATATAGCGGATGAAACCCTATGCTCCACATAGTAGCGGATGATATTATATAATCCCATATACCGCGATATTCCACCTCGAAGTGGAATTGGTATTTAATTGTTGTGCTAACATTCGTGGATGCAGGGAAACAGGTTGGAGGGATCCACATGGATTCCTCAAACATTTGAATTTTTTTCATATGTTGTGTGATTGATTTATTTATAATCTATGTATAATTATATTTGTGATTAAAATCATTAAAGGCTATGCTTTGGCCGAATATATTCTGGTATTTTAAAGTACCAGGATATATAAATTGGATTTTGAAAATTAGAATAAATTTTTTTAGGTAAATTTAAAAGAAGGAATTTAAGCGGATAAAGATTAATTTTTTTTATAATCCTATCGAATAAATTCCAAAATATGGGAAAAAGATTTTTATAAATTGATTTCGAGTAGTATTGTTTAAAAGTTGAAGAAATTATTTAAAAATTCGGATTTTAAATAGTTTGAAAGAAATAAAGGAATTTATTTTAAAAGGAAATAAATTTGAAAATCAATTTGAATTTGATTTGATGTTTGAAAGTAAATCTTTGGGAAATCGATTTGAAATTTGATTTGGTGTTTTGAAAATAAATTGGGAAATCGATTTGAAATTGATTTGGTGTTTTAAAATAAATCTTTGAGAGATTGATTTGGAAATCGATTTGGTGTTTGAAATAAATATTTTGGAAAAATCAATTTAGAATTGGATTTGGTGTTTGAAAGTGAATATTTGGAAATCGATTTGAAAATCGTATACCAGTGGATATTTGGAAATTTAAATTCACAATGGGAATTTATAAAGGAAAGGAAAATTTGTTTTAAAATAAACATTGGTTTATTTTTTTAAGCGTGGAAAGAAATTTTGCGGATTTGGAATGTAAATAAAAAAAATCGAAAAGGATTTATTAATTTATTTAAATGACCATTTTGAAATGGGAAGTGTATTCTCCCTGGAAAGCCGAGTATGTTTTCAAAGTAACTTTTATACTATAAATTTAAAGTTTAAACGTTGGTTTTTTTAAAAGAATGTTTTGGAGAAATTATTTGCTTAAGTTGTTTTTAAATCTTTAAAGTAAAAGATTTATTTAATTAATTATAGAAGTGATTATTTAAAGGTTTAATTGATATTTGATTTAGAAAATGGATATTTAAATAGTTATACCCTATCTACTAATTTTATTTTAAAATTAGTTTTCGACTTGAAGTTTTAACTGGGATGTTGGTATAATGTTCCATAGCTAATATTTAATAAAGTGTTTAGAAATAGTTTTTTTTCTAAATGTTTCCAAGTATATTTTGGATAAGTGATTTGAATTATTTTAAAGTATTCGGACTCGGCATATTTTCAGTGGAAATAAATATTTGGAAATTTATTCTTTGCGACGAAAGTGATTTTAAATTTGTTTTCAAATGGTTAAAGTGTTAAAAATATATCTTTCAAAGATATTTTGAAAATAAATAATTGAGGAAAAATTGTATGAAATCTGGTGATTGTTGTGAATATTGATTGATAGTAAATAACCGACTATCAATATTGGCCTTTAAACGGCATTTGAATTTCGATGTGGCCGGGGGTCGGATTCCATGGATATTCGAAAATCGCATCGAATCATTATGATGGATCTTTTATTTAAAGTGGAAATTTGTTGTGAATTATTTGAATCTGAATGTAACACTTATTTTTGAAATAAGCGCACGTTATTCGGATTAGCCGGGAGAGGACTTTGTGACATAAAACCCATTCCAAATAATGATACGAAGAAATGGGTTTGCATTTGAAGATGGTGTTGAAGACCGGGTATTTTCGAAAGCGAAAGGATTACATATCGAATGTCTCTGCACTTGGTTGCTCCGGTATAGAGATTTTATCACCCTTTGTGATGGGGATTTCGGACATGATTGGTGAATATCCGGATTGCAAGGGCTTTTTTGAAGTGCCTTCGGTTCTGTTCGATCCCGGAACGGACTTTTAAGGATGTGTGTCTTACGTTACACTTTGAGATGTAAAGCTAATTTCTATCAAATACATTTCTGTTAGTGGCGAAGAGTTTATTCTCTTAGCTTAACACCCTTCTCTGAGACGTATGAGCTCAGAGGTTATGTAGTTGATGGTTACCAGTGATACATTCCCAATTTGGTAATGGGGAAAACGAAGTGCTGCTGATCATTTTTTGATCGAAGCATGGCTTTGTGAAAAGCGTAACTTTGTGGACGAGACTTCGTCGGACCTCACACCCCGGAAATGGTCGAAACAGGAAGATTGCGACAAGGTTATGAGGGTCACGCCCTCTAGGGTATGTCATTTCCTTCTGGAAAAGGGTGGTATCATAGTATGGAGCCCAGATACTTAGCTTATGTGGTTGCTGCAAATTTATTACTTTGTGGTTGTTTCTTTGTGGTTGAGGATCCTCGGATAAAGGTCGCTAGCGACCGGGGGATGGCATACTCGTGTAGTAGTTACCTAGTTACAGAGGTAACCCGACCTTGTGTTGGCAGAGAGCTGGTTAAGTTCTCGGGACGTCCCTCTGGAGGTGTACCATGTGTCATAGAAAGTTCCTTAGCCCGACAATTTGTGGGAAATCAAATCACCATTACACGCCTTGTAAGGTTTTAGTTGTATAACCTACCATTTACTTATGGTGGTCACCACTGTTTCGATGGTAGCTATAGTAGGCATACAATAATGGTTGTATGCTGGCTAATATTAATATTATACTTTCGAAAGGTTTTCTACACTATGCACTAATAATAATATCAAAAGGATTTTGCGTATCAAGCATGTTTGACTATCATAAGGAGAAATCTTCTCCAATTCTGCGTTTGCATAGTGTGTGTGGCGGGAGGCCTTATGGTAGTTTCATTTTCCAAAAGAATAACGGATTTTCTTTTATTTTCTTTGTGAAAATAACTGTTTTTAAGATCTCACACCAGTCCCATGACTGACCTGGAGTTTATTATTCCCTTTCTAAACTCTGGGTGCCCATAATTTTCCACACGGGCAGCCTAGAGTCAGTTATCAGTTATTCTGGAGCGAAGTCGAAAAAGATATGCTGTGGAGATCTGGAGGCAAGCTGGATGCATGGCATATTACTTATATTATACTGTGTCCGTTGCGTTTGGGTTGGTGGAAGTCAAAATTTTCATATAAGCAAGTTATAGTAACTGCCAATGTTGTATTATGTCATTGTAAACTCTAATAATGTAATGTAAAACTGATATAGTGCTTTTGTTTTAAAGACTATTCATTTATCTATTATATTTGTTCCGCTGCGAAATGTGAGATTCTGTTATTGTTTCTGTTTCTTCTTCTATCTTTTTCTTCTTAAACCCTAACGGTTCGGTTTTCCGGCATTCGACTGTGCGGCATTGGATACAGTGGACGTATCAATGTCGACTTTCGGGCATCGAAAAATTGGGTCGTTACATTTTGGTATCACAGCATTTGGTTAAGCGACAAACTTGGCTCTGGTGGGGATTACTCATTAGGGATAGAGTCAGTAGTACTCTAAAATGAGTTGAGTGTATTAATAGATATGGGCGCGTATTTGTCAGTGAATAAAAAATTATTTTATATTGTGATGATTGGTTTGTTGAGTGGTATATGGATTCTGGTCGGTATCATCTGTATAACTCTATCGATAGGTGTCTCTAAACACTTGTACAAAACAATTCGACACGATATTGTTTTAAAATAGGGTAATGAAATAATTTTACCCAAACTATTTTTGTATAGAAAAGAAATCATTTTCCGTAAATTATTATAGTATATGGTTGCTTGGTTGTTAGAAAGTGATAATATTAAATTATTATCATTGATTATTGAATAAGAAATTGAAATCGTAACTAAAAACTAAGAAAATAAATTCATATACAAATAGGATTTTGTAAATATAAATTGTAAATGTGATTTATAATTTGAAATAGAATTCTAGAGAAATATTTGAAAGAATTTGAAAGGATTTGAAAATTTAGAAATTTGGAAAAGATTAAATTCCCTTGGAGTTTGGAAATGGTTTTCAAAGTTTTGGAAAAAATGTTTTGGGAGGAGTAAAAGCACTAAAATATTTTCAGTCGCTGGAAAATAACTTCGGTGATGACTGCAGCATCCTCGATGTTCATTTTCGAGTTTATAGGAGAGGAATTGCTGCCGAATTATTTTAAATGTAAGTTGTTTGCAAACTGGGTTTGGTTTTGGGAATTCAAAAGATAATTTGAATTGATTTCAAAAATGATTTTGAAATGTTGGAAAGACTCTAGAATCTGATAAAAATAGTTATGGAATAAAATTTATTAAGGTGGAAAATAAAATTGTGAATGAATAAATAAATTTAAAATTGCAAGTAAATGAAAGTGAAATTGAATGTTGAAATTCATTTCGAATTTGTAAGTAAATAGAACTGGAATTGGAATTGAATTTGATTTGTGATAAACAAAGTGAAATGGAAAATTTTCAAGTTGAACCCAATGAAGTAGAGTATTGAAATAAAATTAGCAAGTGAAACTAATTAAAGGAATGACAAAGAAAGTATGGTTTGAAATGAATTGAATCCAATATTTATAAACAAAAGGTAAATTGAATTCATTTGGAATTTGAAATCCAGTTTAAATAAAAGTGTAGATAAAACCAAAGGTAGTGAATTGAAAATTAATATAAGAAGTATATATAATATTTATATTGAACTTAAGAAATAAAGGGCGAAGTTTTAAGTAATTTTTTTTGGAATTGAGGAAATATTCTAAATTAATAAGTGGATGAAGATTAAACTGGAAGTTGTGAATTGGAATTTTTTTGAATAAGTGAATGAAAATCAATGTGAATAAAAGGAAAGAAGATTAATATTGCTAATAATCAATAGGAATAAATACGCAGGATGTACGTATATTATTTTATTTGCATCTCGATTTGATCCAGAATTCGAGCACATCCGAGTTGGGATTTTTCACTCGATTTTCAACGGCGAATCTAGATATGGATTTTTGGTTGATTCTGAAAATTCTCTATCATAGTTTAAAACTATGCAAGGAGAATGATGGTTTTTGATCAAGAAACCAGATTTGAGTCCGCACTAGAAAGTCGGGTGGACGATACTAGTTCGGAAGTGAAATTGTGTGATCAATGAGCGATCAAATTTAATATTGTGTACGAATGATATGTGTGCATCGTACGAATTTGAGTAAAATGAATATTGAAACTTTAGTAAAGAAATGTATGAAATTATTTTGAATGTTGTAAATTGAACATTAAGGTTAAGCAGGATATACAGGTGTTATAAAGGAAAAGTGAATTAGATTTTTGGTTTCGAAGATAAATTTGAATTGCTCGAAAAAGGTATGTATTTAAATTTCAGTATGAAATTTAATGACTTTCTTGTCTAGCCATTTGGCTTTTTGTTTTCTTTTTGAAATCAAGGGGCCCGTTGTGGCATTTTGTAGTCGTACCGAGCTAGCTGTGCAAAGAAGACGCTGGTGAAATTTTTCAAAAATTTAGGGAGTTAGAAAATTTTGTGGAGATTTTGGAAATTTGAATTTGAATTGTTAAGAAAACAATGTTGTTTGGAATCTATGAAAGATTTTTCAAAGCCAGTTGAAGTGGTAATGGGTCTTTAATAAAAAGATTTGTTTTAGCAAGTTGATAAAACTGTTTGGTTTTGGGTAAAGAGAAAACGGGTTAAGGATCATTCTTCTTAACTAGTAATTTCGGGACGAAATTCTTTTAAGTGGGGAAGAATGTGACGACCTAGAATTTTTGACATTTGAAATTAAAATATTTAACTAATTTTAAATATTTGGAAGTTATTTTAACTTGAATTTCAAATGTAACTATGAATTTGGCAATTTAATTATTGAATTTAATTTTAAAAATTGGGTAAAATATTAAATCTTCAGTTTTATGCTTATTAAAAATATTTTCAAGGCTTAGAAAATTTATATTGATAATATTGAAGATAATGGAAGCTTCAGAATTGAATTTGGAAACATTTTATTCATTATTGAAATTATATTGTTTAAATCGGTATTTAAAAATAGCCTTCCGAGGCACAGTCTCGGATTTCGATGGAACTAGTTCCATTGGATCCGTAATATTGATTTATTATCGAATTTCAATTTTCGTAGTGTTTGGAATGATCGTTTGACAGTACGATAAGCAAAACGTGCTGAAAATTTTATCGAAATTTAATTTAACAACTGGATTCAAAAAAGCTATATTCTCCATACGATCGAATTTGGCCTCGAAACCTTTTCCGTTGCGTTCGGAATAGGCGTATAACATTATAAACGCCTGGCGGCACGCCTCGATTGGAGATCGAGATTTTGGGTTGCGGGCGTCGAGGTAATTTAAATTTGAATTTAAATTTAAAATAAATTTTTTATAATTGCATTTAAGCCACTGTGGCAAATGCAACACGTTGAGGAAAAATTGAACACGTGTTCGTCAAAGTAAATTTTTAAATATAAGATAAAAGTTTTAATGTTGTTTTAAAAAGCATGTTTTAGGAAATTTATTATTTCTAAATGTTTAAAAGCTAAAGTAAGTATTTCTCAAATCTATTATCGTAGTAATTATTTAAAGGTGACTTAGTATTTGTTTCAAAGGATAAAATCTAGTTTATATTTGATGAAATAACCTTATTTTAAACATTTCTAAAGTATTATTTTTAATTAAGTATTAAAGTAATTTTTCTAAATTTAAATGTTAAAGCATATTTTACAATAAAGTGTTTTTAAATTAGTTTAAAAATCTAAAGTTTTGTGCTTGGTGATTTCAATGGAGACAGAAAATATTTGGGAAATTTATTCTGCAAAAGGAAGATAGTTTGAAACTGTTTTCAAAAGGGTTGAAAATGGAAATTTACTTTGCGAAGATATTTTGAGATAAGAAATAATTTGGAGAAATTATTTATGGTTGATGGATGTTTGTGAATATTAATTGATAGTTAAATAACCGACTATCAATATTGGCCAATGCACTGATCATTTCGAAGAGACCAGGATCGGGATTAAATTCTCGAAAACCACTTCGATCCGGTTTGTACTTTCGCGGGGAAATGAGTTTGTAGTCGAAGATGGAGCAGTAAAGTGCAAGGGCTAGTCGCTGCTAATCCTGAGGATTATTCCAAAATGGATGTAGTAGGAATAGTGCCTTCGGTTCCGTTCGAACCTGGGGCGAACTTGTATGGATTGAATGCTTTCGAAACATCGTCAGGTGGACGATGGGCATTCTAAGGGATATGTTCTAAAAAGGTAGCGCTTAGCCTCGAGCCTCATCAACTAGGAATGACTAAAAATCAGGGGTTATGCAGCAAGGCTAGGTGGGTAGCACCCATTCAGGGTGAGTTCATCCTTGTCTAGACGTCCCTTTTTATTCGGCTTAGTGGTGCATTTGCTGATCACAACCGTGGGGTGATCTCACTCGGGATTATCCAGTAAGGGATAGTCCCGGTCTTGTGTTGCAGGGGGTCGGAAGTGATCCTCGGTATGCTGATCTAGACCAGGTACCGTGACAGGTGGTACCCCAGTGCTTAGTCATTAGTTGGAAATCCATTCTCCCTACGCGCCTTTTACGAGTTTTGTTTGTATTACCCACTCTGTGGCTAGTAGATGGAATTTAATCATGTAACAATTTCGGCTATTTTAATATGTATTTGTAAATAGACCCTATTATAATATCAGAGGATTTTAATAAAAAGTGTTTTAGCTATCGTAAGGTAAAAACCAGACATGTTTATTTGTGGCATGGTCTTACGAGATGCTTTTGTTTTCAAAAGGATTTTTGAAACTTTAATAATCAATTTGAGTGTGATTTCTCACGCTGGTATTCCAGACTGACTCGGGTGTTATTTAACTGTAATACTCGGGTCAGACCGAGTATTATAGAATACAGGAAAGGATGCTGTGGAGCTCAGGAGACGAGCTGGATGGCGATACGTACTTCCGTATTTGATTATTATTCCACTGTGTATCCAGTTGAATGTTATTGATGTGGACTCTGATGATGTACTCTGATGATGTATATATAAACAGATATAGTATTTGTTTTTGGTGTAAAGATATATGATTACCTATTATATTTTATTCCGCTGCAATGGTAAGACTCTGTTGTTGTTTTCTGTTTTCTCTTCTTCTACCTCTTCTTCTTTAACCCAAATGGTTCGTATTTCTGTTCAACTTGAGTTGATTGATGTAGAATAGTGTTGACTCAAGGGGTACGAATCTGCGGACTGTTACAGTTGGTATCAGAGCTTAGGTTGGTGATAACCTTGGCTCTCGTGGGAATTACTCATTTAAATTAGAGTCCGTAGTACTCTAGAATGAGTTTGAGTGTATTAATAGATATGAGCGCGTATTTGTTAGTAGATATAAAAATGGTTTTATATTGTGTTGATTGGTTTATTGAGTGGCATATGAACCCTCGTCGGCACAGTCTGGATAACTGTATCGAAAGGGTTTCTAAATACTTGAATAAAACAGTTTGACACGGTACTGTTTTAAATGTGGGTGAATGAAATAATTTTACCGAAAAATATATTTTGATATAAAGAAAAGTTTTTGCAAACTATTTTTGCTAATATATGGTTGCTTGGATGTTAGGAAGAATAATATTAAATTATTATCATTGTTGAGTGGAAATTTAACTAGAAATTGAAAATGTAACCAAAGGTTAAGGAAAATAAATTCATTTATAAAAAGAAATTTATAAATATAAATTAACAACGAGATTTATAAATTGAAATATGATCAAATGGGAATTTATACAAATGAATTATAGTTAAAATTGATTTAAGTAGGATTTGGAAATTTAAAATCCTAGAGATTTTGGAAGTGTTTGTCGAAGTGTTTTGAAGATAAATAATAGCATTATTGTTTTAGAGGTATTTCTGAAAGGAAATTTGTTTTTAATGGATTTTGAAAGTGATATAGCATTAAAATAACTAGGATTATTGGGAAATAATTCTGATGATGACAGCCGCATCATCAGTATTCATTTTCGAATTTCTAAGTGACGGATTGCTGCCAAATTGATTTGTTCAGAAAAGCTAGTTGTTTTTGTAAATTTCAAAGGAAATTTGTTGGGGATAAAAACCAGGATTGGTTTAAATTTTTGAGAAGTGTGATTTGAGATGTTGGATTTCAAAATGATTTGAAACCAAAAGCCGGGTTTTTAAAAATCTTGATGAGATAGGTTGTAAGCTTATAAATTGAGATGATTTTTAAATCAGGAAGGAAATAAGAGCTTTGAATGTTGGAATTTAAATTTAAAGTGAAAGTTAAAAATAAGATTAACTTGGATTGATGAAGAAAATTGAATCGAATTGAATTATATAAATCCAAGTTGAAATAGAATTGAATTGGGATGAAATTCAGTTGACTTATGGGTGATATTGAATGGAATTAGATTCTTACTTTAATAAATGGAAGTAAGTTGGATAAGAAATAAGTTGGATAAGAATTGGATTGGAATAAATGAATTAGAATAACTTATAAAAGAATTAAAAATCCATGGAAATAAAAATATGCTTGAGTTATAAATAAGCGTAAATTTCGAGTTAAAAATAAAAGATGAATGTATTCAAGCCTAAAATGAATGGAAATGTGTAAAATAATAAGTCGTGACTTATAAAATTGAAAAGTGGAATAGAAAACCCAAAATAAATATTTTTCTGATGAATTGGCAAATAAAATAAAAATCCAAACTTGAATTATAAAATAAATTAAACTTAAGAAAATTAAATGAAGTGATTTTTGGAATTAAAAATCAAATATTAAATTTTAAACAGGGGGAGAACTAATTAGATAATAAATTAGTTAATAAAATGTGTAAATGGAACCTAATGTAGTCAAATAGAAGCTGGATTTGTGAGTTAATAATGAATTTTGGAAATAAAACTCAAGTTATAAATTAAATTCGACTTGAACTGTTACTGAAGTAAATATGATTGGAAATAGATTAAAGTAGGGATTGTTTTGGTTGCAAATGAGATTTGACTGAGATAGAATTAAGTTGAATAGAAAAGAAAAATTTACTTGTAAATTGAAAATGAGCTTAAGTATAAAATTTGAATAGATTGAAGTAAATTAACTTAAGCTAAATAGATGGAGGAGAGTTGAATTGAATTCAACTTAAACTAAGTTTAATGATATTGGGTTGGATTTAAATCAAGTGAAAATAAATTTGAATCGAAATAAAATTCGATGAGTTACATATAATATTTAATGGATTGAAATTCTTAAATAAATAACTATAAACCATTTAAATTGTTAAGGAATTGAAATAACATAGAGACAATAAGAAAAATAGAATGTTTTCAAGTTTAATAGAATGATTTTAAATGAATGCAGATAAGAAATGAAACGCAAATGAATGGATCGTGAATAAAATTGAAATGGAATGTGTCGAGCTAAATAAAGTGGTTGTGAATGAATTAAGGTAGAAAGAATAAAAATATACAAAATAATAAATTGAGTTGGAGTCAATTTAAAATGGTTTTAAGCTTAAATAATTGTTATTTGCATGAATAACATCAAATTTGCATAGAAAATTAGTCATTTTATCGTAAACGAAAGTAAATGTATTAACATAAATGAATAGAATTGATTTTTAAAATCAATTGGAATAATACGGGTTAGTTTAAAATTAAAAATGAATGGAATATAAGCAAGTGGGTTGTAAACCATTCAAATTGCATGAAAATGGTATGTGAATTAATTGAAAACAGCAGAATTAGTATAAAAACTATATAAATTGCTTACGGAAAGTGTTTAATGTGCATTGATGTTAGAATTCATGTATTTAACTATTGCAAATAAGTGAAATGTTGTTAAACTTCATATATATGACACTTACATGTTTTAGTTGAGTAAGTACAGGTTCGGGGAAGTCGTTGGGCTGGATTTGATTTCGCTAACTGCTAATTAAATAAGCCGGTTGCTTAAAAATGCTAAATAAGGTACGCCAACACAATAAAAGTAGGAAATATGAATTGTTTTTGTTTTTCGACCGGGTGGGTCGATGTATATATATTTATATCTTTTGTCAAATTGCAAAAGCTCCTTCGTACAAAGGAGAATCTGCCAAAAAATTTCGAAAATTTTGGGAGTTAGAAAATTTTTGAAATTTTTTTAGCGACAAAACGATTTCAAATTGGAATTGAAATAAATTGGAGATGAAACTAATTTAAAATAATGATATGAATCAATTATAAATGGAAGATAAAATTTAATATTCAGAGTTGAAGATAAATTGAATTCATATGGAAATGGGAAAACTAAATTGAATAGAAGTAGATATGAAAACTTCTGTAAGAAAATATATAAAGTGAATTTAAAAACTATGATTGGATATTATTGCTAAATAGGATATGCAGGTAATATAAAGGGAAAGGAAAATTGGTTTTGATTTCAGAAGATAAATTTGAAATGCTCGACAAAAAGGCGTGTGTTTAAATTTCTATATGAAATTTGATTGGGTTTTTGTGATCTAGCCACTTGGCCTTTTGTTTTCTTTTGAAATTTGGGAACCTGTAGAGGCCTTTTGTAGTTGTACCGAGCTAGCCGCGGAAAGGAGACGCTGGCGAAATTTTTCTAAAATTTGGAGAGTTAGAAATTTTTTGAGAAAATTGGGATAAGTTAAATTTGAATTAATTTAAATTTGAATAAGTAGAGTAAATAATGTTGTTGGAAACTATTTAAGGTTTTGGGAAGTTGGTTGAAGTAATAGTGGGTCTTTATAAATGATATGTTATCACAAGTTGATAAAATTGTTTGGTTTTGGAAAAGAGTAATGGGTATGGGATCATTCTTCTTAATTAGTTATTTCGGGGACGAAATTCTTTTAAAGGCGAGGAATGTGACGACCCGGAATTTTTGAGCATTTAAAATCAGAATATTTAAATTGATTTTAAATATTTAAAAGTTAATCTTTAACTCGAATTCAAATATCACTATTTATTTGATAATTAAATTATTGAATTAAATAATTTGAAGTTGGGTAAAATGTTGAATCTAGAGTTTTAAGCCTGTTAAAAATAATTTGAAGGCTTGTAAATTTTATATTGATAATACTGAAAATGGTAAAAGTGTTGAAATTGAATTTGGAAGTGCTTTGTTAAGTTTTAAAACTATATTGTTTAAATTGACATTTAAATACAGCCTTTCGAGACACAGTCTCGAAATTCGATGAAACCAGTTCCATTAGATCCATAATATTGTATTATTATTTGATTTCAAATTTTGTATTGATCAGAGTTGTTTGTGAGCGTACGATAAGTAAACGCGCCGAAAATTAAATCGAAAATTCAATTTTATAACTGGTCCAAAAAGTTATCTTCTCCATACGATCGAATTAGGACTCGAAACCTTTTCCATTGCGTTCGGGATAGGGATATAACATTATGAATGCCTAGCAGTACGCCTCGATAGGAGGTCGAGATTTCAAGTTGCGATATTGAGACAATTTGAAATTTAAAATTTAAATAATATAATTATATTTATCCCCAGTCAAAACAAAGTCACCTCAGCCGTTTTTCCCTCAATTCATATCACTGTTTATTACCCATTCGAACATGCTTCCCCCTTTTCAAAAACATCACCTTCCTATCATTTCGATCAGCCGCGTTCTTTGTTTTAAAGAGAAATCACGGTTCAATGTGATAACCTAATGGAGCGGTTCAAATCCTTAGCAAAGTGAAAACATTTTTCGTTCAAAAGGAGTCATAGCCGCTTATTTTAATTCCTCCTCTTCCTTTTAAATTCTCGAAGCCGTTTCTTAATAAAGATAGATCAATCAAAATCCCTAATTTCTGAGAGCTCGCGAGATGATCGTATGCAACCTCGCGCGCGACCTGGTTGAGGAGAGAAACGTTTAATGATTGGAATCAGGCAAGTCATTGTGGCGGCAGCATGCAAGGTAGTCGCATCGATTGGAGGAGGTCGCGCGAGTGGATTCACATTAGGGTAGAGGTCTAAGGCTTCAACGTCGAGCAATTATCAGGGTCACGGTGATTGATTTTTGCTTGAGAGTGTCGAGTTGCGGTTGTCATACAGGTTTGAGCTTGGATTATCTAGTGACCGAGTTAGGGTTTTCGTGTGCAAAGGGTTCGTTTTAGGGAAAGAGGTGAATGGAGGACCAGATTTGCGTGAGGCATGAGCTGTGTTTTTGTGTATAAAAATAGTTATAAATTATGTTTATAAGTTGATATTCAGTGATGTATTTAAATGCAGTTTTAGAAAGAAAAAAGAAAAGAAATTTTGATGTTAAGAAGTTTTTAATTTTATTTTTAAGTCAATCTTAATTTGATTTAAACATATGTAGATAAAGAGTGAAACAGTAAAAATATATATAGGGTTTTGAAAAGAATAAGAGTTATAAAAAAATGTTTAAACTAGCTTATTAATTATCTTAGTGATTAAAAGATCTTTCAAAGAGAAATTTAGTTTAAAACAAAATAATTAGTTAATTAAATTTATCAAATGGAAATTAATTATTCAAATTGTTCGAATATTAATAAAATCATCTAATATTTATACAAGGTCAAAATTGGGGGATAATGATCGAGATGGAATTGGATTGCCAAACAAAAATCAAAGGTGAGTTAATCTCACTCATCTGGTTTAATTTAAATTTAAATGGTTAAACTTAAATAATTGGTTGAATGGTTAAATTGATTGATGTGCTATATTATAGTATATAATATATCTTGGAATGATTGATTTACCGTATTATACAGCGGATGAGACCCAATGCGCCGTATAATAGCGGATGTTATTATATTTAAACCCATATACTGCGATATCCCACCTCGAAGTGGAATTGGTATTTTATATTGTGCTAACGTCTGTGGATGCAGGGAAACTGGTTGGAGGGATCCAACTGGATTCCTCAACATTTATTTAAATTATTTAATATTCTCTGTTGTGATTATTTGATATTCTATGATGAATTATATTGGAATATTGAATGCTATGGGTTGCTTGAATATATTTCGGTACACTGAGTTATCAGAATATATAAATTGGATTTTTGGAAAGAAATAAAAGAGTGGAGTTTTAAGTAAAATAATTATAGAGAATTTGAATAAATTAAGAATGAATTAAAAAGAAATGGAAGTGATATTAAAATGCTAATAAAAAAATTCGAGTATGGAAGAAAGGGGGATTTTGAATAAACAGAAATTGATGAATTGTAAACTTAAGTGATATCATTTAAAGGAATAAAGAATTATTTTAAAAGTCAAGGTTTAAATTTATTTAAAAGGATAACAAAGGAATTTTTGGAAGTCTAAAATTGGTATTTTTCACTTAAAAGGTTTTAAAACATAAGTAAGACATAAAAATTTAAAGTTAATGGGTTTTGGAATAAATTGAGTAAGCGAAGACATTTATTTCAAAATGAAGTAAATCGGGAATTAACTTGGAAATTGTTCTAAGTGTTTTGGAATTGAAATTTTAAACAAAGTTGAGTATATAAAAACTTATAAACTTGGTTTATAAAGATAAAGCAATATATCAGTAGATGTTTGGAAGAATAAATTCACCATGGAAATTTATTAAAGGAAATGAGAAAACTTGTTTAAAAATAAACAGTGATTTATCTTTAAAGAAAGTGAAGAGAAGTATATTTCCCTGGATAGCCAAGTACGTTTTCAAAGTAAATTTTTAAATATAAGATAAAAGTTTTAATGTTGTTTTAAAAAGCATGTTTTAGGAAATTTATAATTTCTAAAATTTTAAACGCTAAATCATGTATTTCTCAAATCTATTATCGTAGTAATTATTTAAAGGTGACTTAGTATTTGTTTCAAAAGAGAAAATCTAGTTTATATTTTATGAAATAACCTTATTTTAAACATTTCTAAAGTATTATTTTTAATTAAGTATTAAATTAGTTTTTCTAAATTTAAATGTTAAAGCATATTTTACAATAAAGTGTTTTTAAGTTAGTTTAAAAATCTAAAGTTTGGTGCTTGGTGATTTCAGTGGAAACAGAAAATATTTGGGAAACTTATTCTGCAAAAGGAAGATAGTTTGAAACTATTTTCAAAAGGGTTGAAAATGGAAATTTATCTTGCGAAGATATTTTGAGATAATAAATAATTTGGAGAAATTATTTATGGTTGATGGATGTTTGTGAATATTAATTGATAGTTAAATAACCGGCTATCAATATTGGCCAATGCGCTGATTGTTTCGAAGAGACCGAGATCGGGATTAAATTCTCGAAAACCACTTCGATCCAGTTTGTACGTTTCGTGGAGAAACGAGTTCATAGTCGAAGATGGAGCAGTAAAGTGTAAGGGCTAGTCGCTCCTAATCCTGAGGATTATTCCAAAATGGATGTAGTAGGAATAGTGCCTTCGGTTCCGTTCGAACCTGGGGCGGACTTGTATGGATTGAATGCTTTCGGAACATCGTCAGGTGGACGATGGGCAATCTAAGGGATATGTTCTAAAAAGGTAACGCTTAGCCTCGAGCCTCATCAACCAGGAATGACTGAAAATCAAGGGTTGTGCAGCAAGGCTAGGTGGGTAGCACCCATTCAGGGTGAGGTCATCCCTATCTAGATGTCCCTTTTTTGTTCGGCTTAGTGGTGTGGTTGCTGATCCCAACCGTATGGTGATCTCACTCGGGATTATCCAGTAAGGGATAGTCCCGGTCTTGTGTTGCAGGGGGTCGGGAGTGATCCTCGATATGCTGATCTAGACCAGGTACCGTGACAGGTGGTACCCCAGTGCCTAGTCATTAGTTGGAAATCCATTCTCCCTATGCGCCTTTTACGAGTTTTGTTTGTATTACCCACTCTGTGGCTAGTAGCTGGAATTTAATCATGTAACAATTTCGGCTATTTTAATAAGTATTTGTAAATAGACCCTATTATAATATCAAAGGATTTTAATAAAAAGTGTTTTAGCTATCGTAAGGTAAAAACCCGACATGTTTATTTATGGCGTGGTCTTACGAGATGCTTTTGTTTTCAAAAGGATTTTTGAAACTTTAACAATCAATTTGAGTGTGATTTCTCACGATGGTATTCCAGACTGACTCGGGTGTTATTTAACTGTAATGCTCGGGCCAGACCGAGTATTGTAGAATATAGGAAAGGATGCTGTGGAGCTCAGGAGATGAGCTGGATGGCGATACATTTTCCGTATTTGATTATTATTCTGTTGTGTATCCATTTGACTGTTATTGATGTGGAACTCTGATGATGTACTATGATGATGTATATATAAACAGATATATTATTTGTTTTTGGTGTAAAGATCTGTGATTACCTATTATATTTTATTCCACTGCGATGGTAAGATTCTGTTGTTTTCTGTTTTCTCTTCTTCTACCTCTTCTTGTTTAACCCAAATGGTTCATATTTCTATTCAACTTGAGTTGATTGATGCAGAATAGTATCGACTCAAGGGGTACAAATCTGCGGGCTGTTACAGATCGGTTAATAACTCAAAATCTATAGATGTTATCAACATAAAACTTAGAGTATAAGCTAATAAGGATGTGTGGAACACCCATTAGGTTTTTCATGGAATTTGGAACAAGTTGGAAGGATCGATACCTATCCCTTTGGAAGGATCAGCAGAAATCAGAATTCAAGCAACACTACTTCACGAAAAATGCGCATTCTTACAAACTGTACGTCAGAATTGCATGAAATTTAGGGAGCAAGAAGCTAACATCATGGGGCATCCCTCATAGGAACCATAGCCCATTTGGATGCATTTATAAGGATCAGTACCGATCCATATTGTGGGCCTCGATGGGCTTGCAAATTTTTGGGTCGCCTCATCTCGGTCTTCTGAACCTTCTACCAAAATTTCAGTCTGATCTGTGCACTTCTTCCCTTATAAATACAACAGACATGGCATCATAATAGGGATCCAGATTTTTCTGCCAATTATATTCTTCACTTTTGTAATAATAGATCCCAACTGATCCAAACACCCTTGTAATCATAATCAAGTGGAATATCGATAAAAGTATGAAGTGGACGTAGGCCAAGATTGCCGAACCACTATAAAAAATTTGTGTGTTCATTTATGATTTCTGCTCTGTTTTATTTTCATTCTTCATTTAATCTCTACTAGATTCTATTTGGTGTTGATGCATATTTTTGGCATCAACAGCGTGTCTCTAAATAGTAGTGTTATAGGATATACTTATACCGTTGATATAAGTATTTTGAAATATTTTCTAAGTGTTGAAGGTGAAGCGATTTGCCAATATGCTTATATGGTTGATATAAGTATATGAAAATGTTTCTCAATATTGAAACATATTTGAAATGTTTTGAGGATATAACTTTTTAAAGATAATTTGAAATGAATATTTGGAAATTGATTTAATAAATAAAGGATTAATTAAATGGGCCTAGTGATTGCTTATGGTGCTATATATTGTTTGTTTTCTTTGATAGTTAAATAACTAACTATCAAATATATTGGCCTCTTTATCATTGTTGGTTTGGATAGATCGGGGTCGGATTTATCCGAGAACCACTTTAGACCGACGTATGTGCGTTCAAATGTGTAGGTTTGGAAGACATTGATATTTGGTATTTTCGTAAAGAAGGATTGCTTGTTGATAGTTTAGAGATAAACTTCTAATATACATATACTAGTAGTAGTCCCTTCGTTATGAAATATCCAATGCAAGGATTATTCGCTACTAATCTTTGGGGTAATTTCCGACAGGATGTGGTAAGAGAGTGCCTTCGGTTTTTCCTGTTTCTGGACAACTTGTATGAATGGATGTCTGACAGTGCATTCTTGAGATTGCATCATTGACTTTGATAAACTACATATGTTTGTTGGTAGAGAAGGCAACTTCTCTTAGCTTAACATCCTTTTCCGAGACTTATGAGCTCGAAGGTTGTATGTTTGTAAAAGCCAATAGTGATCGATGAAATGGAAGTGTGGCATTCAGAGTGAAATGTGTTATGTGAAAGGTAATCTTAACTTTTGGCCTCATACCCGGAAATGACCGAAACAAGGTAGGTGGAGCAAGGCTATGTGGTTCGCAACTATTAGGGTATGATCATCCACTTCTATATATATTTCTTCTCTCTATGATGTTCGGGATGTAAATTATTGTGAATGCATGCTATGAGGGCCCTCGAATAGGTTGGTAACGACCGAGGTGATGACATATTCGGTACTATCTAAGGAGAGGTAGGCCGATCTTGTGTTGGTAGAGGTGCAGATGTTCTGTTGACCTCGGTACATTCCTCTAGATATGTACTGCTGGAAGGTAGTCCTTTCACCTGGTCATTTGTATGGAATCCATTCTCCACCATGTGCCTGCCATTTTGTTTGTAGAACTCGCATTCATTGCTAGTATTGCGGGAATTTAAACAATGTAACAATTTCGGCTATGATTCTTATTATTTGTATAATAGACACTATTATAATATAACAGGATTTGATATGAAATGTTCTGGTTATCATAAGGTAAAAACCCATCCATGTTTATGTATGGGCGTGTCTCACGAGATACCTTTGTTTTGATAAAGTAAGATTTTATAACTTTAAAATAAATTAGTTGAAATGTGTTTTCTCATGCTGGTTTACCAGAGTGATCCGAGCGTTCTTCCCTTTCAATGCTCGGGTCAGGCTGAGTATATTTACAGATGTAGATTTGGAAGCTTTGGAGCTTCAGTAGGAAAGCTGGAAATCTTCTGGTCGTATTCCGTGTATATGTTTATTTTCTGCTGCTTTGTTATTTAAATTATCAGCAATTGTAAGGACATGTTATTATAACTGTCCAGGCTGAAGATTAGTGACTGATTGTTGTACTGTGATGGATGTATGTATATTATATTACAGTTTCTATTTTGTAAATATCATTGGTATGGCATTATATGTTTTTCCGCTACGATTGTGAGATTCTATAATTGTTTTAGTTTCTTCTGTTTTATCTTCTTTTTCTTTTCTTCGCTTCATCTTTCTTCTTCTTTTCTTCTCTTCTTCTCTTATCTTCTCTTCTCTTCTCTCTTCTCACTTCTTTCTTTCTCATGATTATTCGTCTTTCCATTCGGTTTGGGGTTGGACATGTGCGGTTATTGTCAGCTCTGGACAGTGTGGATTTGCGGGTGGTCACAGCTAGTATCGAAGCTTAGGATTTTGCTAATACCTAAGCTTTGATGGGTACTCACTATAGATAGGGTCAGCAGCACCCTAATTGAGTTTGAGTGTATTATATATATGTGCACATATTTGTTAGTGATTATAAAAATATTTTACATTGTGTCAATTTATCTGTTTAAGTGGCTTATGAATTCTAGTCGAGATGTGGGATGCCATGTTATCGATAGGGATTTCTAAAAGCTTGAACAACTCAATTGGATTTCCTAGCGACTAAAGTGAGTTTAGTGTTATTTATATTTATTTTAAACATCCATTTTATTTATAAATCATATTTATAAATTTATACTTATATATAATTCATTTTGGTTATATAAAACCATTTCTTATTTGTTTATCTTTGTTTATACTGATAACAACAACTTTTATTATTACACAAACCACAAATGATAAATAATAATAACCAAATATTACCATCGAACAACTGGATTTGATCTAAACTGAATACAAATCAAATGAATGTAAAATTGGAATTGATCAAAACTGAATACGAATAATTGGATTGGAATTTGATCTAAACCGAATACGAATAATTGGATTTGATCTGAACTGAATACGAATCAAATGAATGTGAAATTGGAATTGAATGTAAATAAATTGAAACTAGGAAGTATAAAAGAATGGGATATATTAAGAACTCAATTGGAATTAATATGTAAGTTGTAGGCATATTGCATTAATCGCATAACTATTTGGTCCAGATTCGAATATACGATTTCAAGGTGATTTACAACGGTCCGAGTTAGGATTTTTCACTCGATTTCTTGAAGGTGAACCATAAATATGGATTTTTGATTTATTCTGATGTTCTCTATCATAGTATATGGATATGCAAGGAGAATGATAGTTTTCTAATCAAGGAACCGAACCTGAGTTCGCACTAGAGTGGTTGTGTGAACGATACTAGTTTGGAAGTGGAATTGTGTGATCGAGCGAGCGATCAGCTACGGTCTTCCATACAGATGATATATGTACATCATACGGGGTTTATTAAATTTAATGTTAACATTAGAAAATGAAAACTGATATAGTTATGAATTAATTGAATGGATATTAATTGTTTGATGGTTTCTTTTTTGTTTTTGTTGCATTTGCTATATTTACATATAGTGGTTGTATTAGTCTATGTTATATATTAATATTACTTTATATATATATGTTCTCATTTGTTGCTAAGTATTTATTAGGTGCGGATGGCGTATGCTTCACATTTGGAGCTCGCTTTCGCACTATATTAGTTGTATAAGCTCGCTAATATAACAAAAGGTACATATCTCGGATTACATATCGTACATTTATATTTTCCCCTACAGGATGCCTCATCCTCGAAGATGAGATGTATATTTGTGATTATATATACAATGTGATTTTACCATGATCGAACCGCGCAAAGGAGATGCTGGTGAAATTTTTGTAAATTTAGGGCGTTAGATTTTTTTGAAAAATTTGGAAAAAAAATTGATAACTAAAAATTGATTTTGAGTTATATTAGTTGATTTTTTGAAGAGTATTAATAAATAACTATGAATGGATTTGAAAACCAAGAAAAGTTTTTTGATAAGTTCAGCTAATTGATTTTGAAATGTTAAAAGGTTTAAATGATTTTGGTGATCTATTTAATTTGTTTTTTGGAAAAGTTAATAGGGTTTATGGCATTTTCTTACTTGGTAATTTCAAG
The DNA here is from genome assembly GCA_030765085.1 of Allium cepa. NCBI lineage: Eukaryota > Viridiplantae > Streptophyta > Magnoliopsida > Asparagales > Amaryllidaceae > Allium > Allium cepa. The sequence goes on from CM060934.1 coordinate 614,959,384, forward strand.
GACGAAATTCTTTTAAGGAGGAAAGAATGTAATGACCCAGAATTTCAATCATTTGCAATTGGAATATTTAATTGATTTTAAATATTCAAAAGTTAATTTTACAAGTTGAATAACTTATATTTCAAATATAGCAGTTAATTTGATAATTAAATTGTTAGATTTAACATTTGAAATTGTTTAAATAATTAGGATTTGAATTTAATAGGAATGAAATGATTTCTAAAGTTGATTTGAATTCTATTTGAATTAGAATGGAGTTAGTAAACTTTTAAATTTGAATTAAAAGTGAATAAACAGAAATTGGAAATTTCTTGATTTAATTAACGTGTAAAAATAGTCATTTTCGACACTTCTCGGATTTCGACGAAACCTGTTTCATTAGATCCGTAATAGTGAACTATAGTATGCTGTCAAATTTCGTGGCGATTGGACTTATCGTTGGATCGTGCGAGTTCGAAAACTCATAGAAATTAATTAAAGGAATTTAATTAATATAATTCGATTTTGAAAAGCTATCTTCTGTATACGATGGAATTGGCTCTCGATACATATTCCATTATATTCGGAATAGGGGCGTAAAACGCTAGGTGGCATGCTTCATTTGGAATTCAGATTTTTTAATGGATGAATAGTGCCAAGCGAAATCTTCTATAAATAGCCATCACTTTCTCTCATTTGTTAAGCTAACCCTAGAAATATACTCAGCCGCCATTATCATATAAACCATCTGATGGCCATTGTCGATCGGAGCTACTAGAGGCAAAATTAGCCTTGGACTTCAACTAGGCAAATGTAGAAGGCGACCACACGAACTTATTCAACGGTTGGATCGACGGATCGTCGGCTGATGCAGCCAAAATCTCGTCGCTTCCGTATACACCAAAATGGGTTTTCGAGTCTTGGAGTTCACATGCGTGCATGAAGGCGTAGGCGTTTGAGGTTGGGGCTGAAGGTGGCGGCACGGCTGGGGGTCTCAGCGAGGTTGACGGCAACGCTTTGTAGAAGGCGTGACGATTTTGAACAAGCCCGATAAATAAATAAAAAAGAAGGGGGAAGCGCGCATATAAGAGGAGGCCTGGGAAAGGAGGGAAACGAAAATTAGACAATAAGGGTTAAGTTTAAATCATTTTACATTAATTTAATTATATATTAATTACTCGAATGTAAATTAATTCATAACTTGTTCGTACGAGGTCCGTTTCAAGCGCGACAAGTTACGTTGCATTCGTATTAGTGAGCACTACTCAATGGAGTTAGATTGGATGAGTTTGAAGCTAGTTGGACTTTTGAGTTAAATTAAACGACCGTTCAATTTTAATTCAATTCGAAGCACTTTTGCGACTTCTGGCAGTTTTGTGAGTTAACTCGCCTCTCTAGCCTACTTATATTTTTATATAAGTGGTAATAAATTTATTTATGATGATTGTTGTTTGTTTGGATGATATACTCTATATATATATTAGTTGGTTTGGATATATTCTTGCCTATAGGAGCGGATGAGACTCTATTGCGTTTCCGTGTAAGAGTGGATAACCCTTTATATACGAATCCCGCCTCGAAGCAGTTGATTTTATTTTTATTATTATATGATGCTTTTGATGCAGGGGGACATGTTGAAGTGATTCAACAGGATTGCTCACCACTGTTGATTTATTTTCATATATATGCTGATGTTTGGGTGTCATCTTGATGTTTTTGGTGTGATTTGACTTATTCGGTGCTATGGTAGCACTGGGCCTTATTTTTGGTATTTTGAAAATATTAAAATGATGGTTTTGAATTGAAAAGTATTTCGGAGTGATTTTTGAAGTATAAATATGATTTAATGATTCTTAAATTATTAAAGGAAAGACATTTATTTTCAAAAAAATAAAAGTTATGATTTTTGATGTTATTAAAATATTGTTTTGAGAAATACTTTGATTTGAGATTTTTGAATAAGTTTATATAAAAGATTTATAAGGTGATATTTTTATAAATAAAGAAATATATTTATAATTGAAACTTATGAATATTTTGTAAAAGGACTTGAAGTTGATTTTGTAAATGGATTTTATAAATGGATTACGTTTGTAAAATTAGTTTCATAAAAGAAATGGATTTATAAATTGAATTTTGTAAATAAAGGAATTTTATAAAAAGAAATTTTGTAAAATAGAAAGGAGTTTTATAAAAATATTTTTATAAATATGGAAGTGATTTATGCTGAGAAGTAAATATGAATTTTATTTAAAGCAATTTTGAAAGAAATATTTTGATGGAGTTAAATGTTTTTAAAGTAATTTATGTTTTGGAAATATAATTTTCAAATGGAATTTAATGGTGTGAAAATGCTTTATAATGTGATAATAACATAAACATAGATTTTAACATTTTGTAATAAAGTTTTGGGGAAATAAGGAAGGCATGGGCTATAACACTGTTGTTATTGTAAATGATTTCTGAAAGAAAATATTTTATATAGTATTTGGGATTTATATATCTACACAACATTCGTTTTGACCCAATAAATTATATTTTGACCTTCCGTCGTGAAATACACGAATCGGTTCTTATGATCGTACTAAAGGCTTGGTGGTGTAGGAGCATTGCTTCTTATACTTACACCCGTCTGGAGGCGTATGAACTCTGGAGTTGTACGGTTATAGAAATCTATTTAGCATGTCTCTAAATGGTAGTGTTATAGGATATACTTATACCTTTGATATAAGTATATTGAAAATTTTTATAAGTGTAGAAAGTGAAGTGATTTGTGAATATGCTTATACGGTTGATATAAGTATATGGGAATGTTTTCCAATGTTGAAAGATATTTGAAATGGTTTCGAGGATATATCATTTTAAACATAATTTAAAATGAAAATTGATTTAATAAATAAAAGGTTAATTAAATGGGCCTAGTGATTGCTTATGGTGCTTGGTATTGTTTGTTTGCTTTGATAGCTAAAGAACCAACTATCAAACATATTGGCCTCTTTTGTCGTTGTTGGTTTGGTGAGACTGGGGTCGGATTTATCCAAGAACCACTTTTGACTAACATTTGTGCATTTGAATGTGTAGGTTTGGAAGACATTGATATTTGGGATTTTCGTAATGAAGGACTACTTGTTGATGCTTTGGGGATAAACTCCCAATATACATATAGTAGCAGTAGTCTCTTTGTTATGAAATATCCATGCAAAGACTATTCGCTAATAATCCTATGGGTAATTCCCGACAACATGTGGTAGGAGAGTGCCTTCGGTTTGTCCTGTTTCTGGACAACTTGTATGGATGGATGTCTGACAGTGCATTCTTGAGATTGCATCGTTGACTTTTACAAACGTACATTTGTTTGGTGGCGGAGAAGGCAACTTTTCTTAGCTTAGCACCCTTCTCTGAGACGTATGAGCTCGAAAGTTGTATGTTTGTAAAAGCTAATAATGATCGATGAAATAGCAGTGTGGCATTCAGAGTGAAATGTGCAATGTGAAAGGTAATCTTGACCTTTTGCCTCACATCTGGAAATGACCGAAGTAGGGTAGATGCAGCAATGCTATATGATTCACAATCATTAGGGTATGATCAACCCCTTCTAGAAATATTTCTTCCTGTTATGACTTTCGAGATGTAAATTATTGTGGATGTATGTTATGAGGGTCCCTCGGATAGGTTGGTAATGACTGGGGTGATGACATATTCGGTAGTATCTAAGGAGAGGTAGGCCGATCTTGTGTTGTTAGAGGTGTAGATGTTTTGTTGACCTGGGTACATTCCTCTAGAGATGTACTATTGGAAGGTAGTTCCTTCACCTGGTCATTTGCATGGATTCCATTCTCCACTATGTGCCTGCCATTTTGTTTGTAGAACCCGCGTTTGTGGACAGTATTGCTGGAATTAAACCAATGTAAAAATTTCAGTTATGATTCTTATTATTCGTATGATAGCCACTATTATAATATAACATGATTTGATATGAAATGTTTTGGTTACCGTAAGGTAAAAACCCGTCCATGTTTATGTGTGGGCGTGTCATACAAGATACCTTTGTTTTGATAAAGAAAGATTTTATAACTTTAAAATAAATTCAGTTGAGATATGTTTTCTCACGCTGGTTTACTAGATTGATTGGGGTATTCTTCCCTTTCAATGCTCGGGTCAAACCGAGTATATTTACAGATGTAGATTTGGATGCTTTGGAGCTTCGGCGGGAGAGTTGGCAGTCTTCTAGTCGTATTCCACGTATATGTTTATTTTTTGCTACTTTGTTATTTAAATTATCAACCATTATAAGGACTGGTTATTATAACTGTCTAGGCTGACGATTAGTGATTGATTGTTGTACTCTAATGGATATATGTATATTATACTACAGTTTATGTTTTGTAAAGATCATTGATATGATATTATATGTTTTTCCGCTGCGATTGTGAGACTATGTAACTGTTTTAGTTTCTTTTGTTTTGTCTTCTTCTTCTTCTTATTTTCATCTCTTCTTCTTTCTTCTTCTTTTCTTCTCTTCTTCTCTTCTCTTCTTTTCTCTCTTCTCTCTTCTTTCTTTCTCATGATTATCCATCTTTCCGTTTGGTTTGGGATTGGACATGTACAGTTATTGTCAGCTCTGAACGGTGTTGATTTGCGGGTCATCACATGACGTGTGAACTTTAATATTCGAATGGTTGGGTATTAATCGCTAACTGAATTACATCTTTTAGTCGCATAACCTTAATGTTGAATTCTCTGAAAAACCACATGATTTAATTAATTTATAAAATGTTGTAAATTAATTGATATTTGAGAAATATTAATTATTATTTATTTGATGTTTGGAAGTTTCCTTGTAACTATTTTAATGCATTTTTATATTTGCATGCACTGATATACGATATCGATGTAATTTAAAGATAATTGCACGAAATGATTTATGGTAATTTTATGTCATTTGATGACATGATTTGTGAAAATCTTATGTCATTTGATGACATACTTGTAAAGAAAGGATTGGAGAGAGATAATAAAGGGAATTAATTAGGGAAGTTTTAACTAAAAATGGGAAAAGTTTCATTCTTTCGAATAAAACATATTCTCTAACTTAATTTTGTACGTACAATTCATTTTTTCTCATTCAGTATGTTTCTTTCTCACCTCCTAATTTTTCATGGCAGAAAATAAAAAATAAAAAATTTAAAAAATATTTCAACGCCATATAAAACATCGAATAGAATATCCATCTCTTGGAAGGATAGGATAGGGATTTTGAAGATATGAGAAGATGTCATCATTTAAGGTGTGACTTCTAGGCAACATTCTAAGGGGAATTCATTTTCAAGGGTGTTTCAAGGTTTTAGGTAATAAGATCCTTGCAAAACCCGAAGGTTGATTTCTAAATTTGAGAGTTTTGATTCATTATTCAAGGTATGATTTATTGCCTATATCTAAACGTAATCTTTAAATAAATTCGTCTATATCATATAATTAATATAATTAGATTCCTATGATTCACTTCATGCTTCCATTTTTCATCTTGCAGCTTGTAAATTAAATATGCCTTATGCTTACTTTGATTAAATCATGTTTATTATATTATTATTTTTAGATCTTTTTTATTCATCAGTTCCTTTTAATGTATGTTTATGATAAATTAACATGTTTTGATTTTCATATTACTTCTGATAAATTATCTTCATTCTCTATATTGTTTAGATCTGTAAATTTTTATCACAAATTTACACGTCTGTCTTGTTCAAATCTCTTTTATATTATTTTGGAAACTTATGAAATTGAAAATTGACATTGGATGATATTTTATGCATACAATGACATAACATTCACTTATTCAGTTGCTAATGAACTACATATATGTTAAGTTGTCTGCCATTTCTTGAAATTGATTATAACGACCCAGAATTTCTGTCATTTGAAATTCATATATTTAATTGATTTTAAATAATTAATAATTAAAATTTGTAAGCCGACTAAATTAAATTTTGAATATCTGGATTAATTGGGTAATTAAAACGATAATTAATAAATGAAATTACAGAAATAATTGGAAATTTGGTTTAAAATGATTAAAATTGATTCGAAAAGTTATATCATATCATATTGGAGTTAGAATGATGTTATAGAACTTTTAAAATTGAATTAAAAGTTAAATTGTGGAAATTGAATATTTTAATATTTAATTGACGAGTTAAAATAGCCATTTTTCAAACAGTCTCGGATTTCAATGAAACCAGTTTCATCGGATCCGTAATGTTATATTATTGTATGGTTTCAAATTTTGTGTCAATCGGATTTACGGTTTGTCCGGGGCAAGCTAAAACGCGTAGAAATCGATTCGAGTGAATTTTGAATTTAAACAGTCGATTCAAAACCTTATCTTTCAAATTTGATCGAATCGGCTCCCGATATATATTCCATTGCATTCGGAATGGGGGTAAAACATTATAAACGCCAGACGGCACGCTTCGTTTGGAGTTCGGAAAATTTTTGGGTGAATAGTGTTCGTCAATTTTTTATAAAAGGACCTCAATATCACACTTTTACACTCAAAACCCTAATAATGCTTCAGCCGTCACCTCTAATGTCAATGGCCGAAAAAATCCTGAACTCTTCCTCAATTATCTTCAAATCCACTAATCGATTCAAAATACTTTCAAGTGCAAAGTTGAAGATCGTAGCGAGATCTTCCCATCCAACGGTGGGAATCTCGAATCATCGACCATAGGCAGAAAAATCAACTCGCGTTCTTCACAGTTGGACTCGTTTTTCGAGGTGAAGGGGGAGACCGAGCATGACATGGCTCTGGCCGTGGATGGAGCTCGGCAGGGTCATTCGAATGGTGGTATCTGATCATCTCTTCGACGATCATAGGTGGCTCGAAAATTTAGGGCAAGAGGCGGCGTTGATGGGTTGATGTCGCGTGTTTTAACTGAAGGGGGAAGAAGCACTTGCGTGCGGCCACGATTTTTGCAAATGGAAGCAATGGCCCTGATCGAATTAAGTTTAAAAATAGAAATAAAGTGTTAAATAATTTATATTTTGATTTGTGTAAACTTTAAAAATGTGTAACTTTTTCATACGAGGTCGAAAACGCACGAAACAAATTGCGGGGTTCGTACTGACGAACACTACGCGATGGAGCTGGATTGGAATCGATTGGAGCTAGTGAAATTTTTGGGTAAAATTAAACGCGCGTTTAATTTTATTCGAAATAAAACGCTACAACTGTATTGAAACCAAGGTGAGAACTTCTCACTCAATCGAAATTGTTTCGATTTAAAATTTAAATAGTTAGATTTAAAATTGCTTGATTGTGTGATTGAATGATAAATTATTATCTGTAGTATTAAAATAGACCATATACGTCGTATATTAAGCGGATGTTATTTATTAAAAACATATACCACGATAATTCCAACTTGAATGGAATTGGTATTATATATGTACTTGGAGTTGATTCCGCATTATATAGCGGATGAGACCATATCGCGACGCATAATAGCGGATAATATTTTATAAACCCTATATACCGCGATATTCCGTATTGGAACGGGGTTGGTATTGTGCTAACATCTGTGGATGTAGGGAAACAGGTTGGAGGGATCCAACTGGATCCTCATCCGTATTGATTTATTTACAGATATTGTGATATATTCTATTATCATATGATATATGATGTTTTGGATGCCGTGATTGTTTTATTTAGTGCTGTTGCAGCATTGGGCCTATTTTTGGAGTTTTAAAAATGTTAAAGTAACGATTTCGAATTTAAAATGATTTTAAAGTGATTTTTGAAAGTATACATTTTATTGAATTTTGGAATTGATTCATTTTAATTAAATAAACGCTATAATTTTAATGTTATAAAATTTATGATTTTTGAGAAATATAGTTAAAATGTGATTTTTGAAATATGGAGTAATGAATTTTATTAAATAGTTTAAATTGGGATTTTTGAATTATTATAAACGGTTTACATAAAAGATTTATAAAATTGATATTTATAAATTAAAATATTGGAATTATGAAACGAGTTTTTATAAGTGTTAAAATGAAGTATAAATGGATTCATAAGTGAATGAAATTTATAGATTTATAAATTGAGAAGTTATAAAATGAATAGATTTTGTAAAATAAAAGATTTATAAGAAATTAACTTATAAATTGGATTTTTGTATTTAAATGAGATATAAATAGAATTCGTTAATTAAGGGATTTTTATAACTTGAAGTTTTATAATATATAAATGTGAATTTATAAACATTGATTTATAAATTCAAAATTGATTGAATTTGATAAGTAAATAGGAAAGCCTGTTAAAGGAAATATATTCATGATTTTGGACAGTGGATAATCCTTCAAATTAAATATGTAGAAGTGTTTAATTTGGTAAATGATTTATATTCACGTTTTTGGACGGTGGATAATATATTAAAGAAATGTTTTGGGGAAGTGATATTTAAATAGAATTTTAAAACGATTTGAAGTGTTTTAAAATGTATAAGTGTCGAAACCATAGATTTCAACATTCATTGTTTAAATAGACGTTTTCGAGGAATAAAAGGAAATGGTAGACTATAACACTGTTGTTATAGTAAATGATTTTCGAAAGGAGATGTTTTATGTAGTATTGGGATTTATATATATCTGTCTTAATTTCAAATCCCTATACTAAGTGATTTTGAGTTGTCGTAACGATGTTTTACGCAACATTCGTTTTGACTCAAATAAATGTGTTTAAGAGAATGTTTTCCTTAAAAGAATAAAATATATACTTAATCATGTTTTAAGTATATCGAATATTTTTTAAGTATTGAAAGTAAATGGATTTGTGAATTACTTATTGTTAAATAAGTATTTGGAAATGTTTTCCAATGTAGAAGTTGAAAGGGTTTAGAGAATATATCTTTTCAAAGATAAATTGGAGTGAATATTGGGCAAGTTATTTAATTGATGGAAGATTAATAAATGGGCCTAGTGATTGTTATGGCGCTGAATATTTGTCGGTTTGCTTTGATAGTTAAATAACCGACTATCGATATTTACCTTTAAATGGGTATTTGATGTGATTTACTTGAATTTGAATGCTACACTTGTTTTAAAAATAAGCGCTCGTTATTCGGTTTAGCCGAGAGAGGACCTTTGTGTCATATAACCCATTCCGAATAATGATATGTCGTTATGGATAGCATTTGAAGACCGGTGTTGAAGACCGGGTATTTTAGAGAACGAGAGGATAACTCGTTGATTGTCTCTGCACTGAGTCGCGCCGGTATAGAGATTCCCTAAGTGATGGGAAGTCCGATCGGGATTGTGAATACCCGGATTGCAAGGGCTTCTTTGGAAGTGCCTCCGGTTCTGTTCGAACCCAGAATAGACTTAGATGAATTGTATGTCTAACATTACAAATTGAGATATAAAGCAGATGTCTTTCAAATACATTTCTGTTGGTGGCGGAGAATTTATTCTCTTAGCTTAACACCTTTCTCTGAGACGTACGAGCTCAGAGGTTTTGTAGTTGAAGGTTATCAGTGATATACTCCCAATTTGGTAGTGTGGCATGCTGAGTGATGCTGATCATTGTTGATCAAAGCATGGCTTTTGTAAAAAGCGTAGCTTTGTGGACGAGACTTTGTCGAACCTCACACCTCGAAATGATCGAAACAGGAAGGATGCGGCAAGGTTATTGGGGGTAGCACCCTTTTGGGTATGTGCATTTCCTTCTGGATAGAGGTGGTATCATGGTATGGAGCCCAGATGTGGTACTGCGAATTTATTACTTTGTGGTTGTTGGTTAACGGGATCCCGGGAAAGGTCGTTTACGACCGGGGGATGGCATACCCGTGTCAGTAGTTACCCAGTTAGGGGTAACCGGCCTTGTGTTGGCAGAGATCCGGTTAGGTTCTCGGGGCGTCTTTCCAGAGGCGTTTCCACGTGGCAATGGGAAGTTCTTTCGCCTGACCATTTGTTGGAAATCCAAAGAAACAATACGAAACCCTGTACGGTTTTAGTTGTAGAACCTGCCATTTGCTTATGGTAGTCACCACTGTTTAGATGGTAGCTATAGTAGGCATAGTTCGAAATGTCTATGTTGGCTAAGATTTATATCATTACTTTCGAAATGTTTTCCTACACATTGCACTTATAGCAATAATATCAAAGAAAATTTCTTGTATCAAGCATGTTTGACTATCATAAGGAGAAATCTCCTCCGATTCTGCGTTTGCATTGTGTGTGTGTGTGCGGGAGGCCTTATGGTAGTCTCATTTTCTAAAAGCATTGCGAATCTAATTTAAAATACTTCTTTGTTTATTTTTTTAAAGATATAACTGTTTTAAGTTCTCACACCAGTCACATGACCGACTTGGAGTTTATTGTTCTCTTCCTAAATTCTGGGTGCCCACCAATTTCCACATGGGCAGTATAGAGTCAGGTTATCAGGATATTCTGAAATTCAGAAGTTGCTGTAGAGATTTGGAGGCAAGCTGGATGGCTTGGCCTATCAACTAGTATATAGTATTTCTTTTCCGCTGTTTGTTGTTGTAAACTCTGATAATGTAATGAAATGTGATGAAATGTAATAACCGATATAGTTCTTTGTTTAAAAGATTATTCATTTATCTATTATATGTTGTTCCGCTGCGATTGTGAGATTCTGATATTGTTTCTGTTGCTTTTTCTTCTTTCTTTCTATCTTCTACCTCTTCTTTAACCCAAAGGGCTCGGTTTTCTGGCCTTCGATTGCTCGGCAGTTGATACAGTGGACGTATTAATGTCGGCCTTCGTAAGTCGAAAAATCTCGTTCCTCACATTTGGTATTAGAGCATTTGGTTAAGTGACAACCTTGGCTCTGTTGGAAATTGCTCATTTGAGATAGAGTCAGTAGTACTCTAGAATGAGTTTGAGTGTAATAATAGCCATGAGAGCGTATTTGTTAGTGAATATAAAAGTGGTATTGTTTTAAAAGCGGGTAAATGAAATAATTTTACCAAAAATTATATTTTACATATAAAGGGGATAATTTTTCAGAAATTATTAAAGGTTCATAAAATTGATTGTTAATTGTTGAAAATATAAGAATATATAAGTTAATTAAAGAATGTTTGAATAAGTTAAATAAAACATATTGTAAAAGAATAAATTGTATAAGTAAATGAATTATTAAGTATGGAATTTTAATTATTATGATTTACAATTGTGAAATAATTATATATATATAAGAAGTGAAACTATATGAATATATGTATAAATATGAATGGTAAATAAAAGTAAAATAGAATTTACTTTAGAATCGGAATCTGAATTGGATTTGGAAATTTAAGTTAAGTTAAACAAATGATGTTTAAATAGAATATAACTTAAGTGATGTTGAATGAAGTTGATTTTGGTATCGAAGTAAATTAATAAAGTGAAGTGATGGATATGAACTTGAGTTATGTAATGAAATTCAACTTTTGTGGTGAAAGGAATTGGCAATTGAATTAATAAATGAATTGAATGTAAATCAATTGAATGTAAATAGATTGATATAAAATGATGGATGTAAGTGTTAATTCATTAAAGCTAATTAAAAGTGATGAACCAAATTAAATGAATGTAAGCAAAGTAAAAATGAATTTGGTTGTATTGGATATACATTGATTGTTAGTTGATTGTATAGAAATCCATATGAAATTAAATTAATGAAATTGAAAGCTAAACTAGTTAAAATCAAATTGGAAGTTAAGTGAATCTTAAATAGAATTGAATTTAAATTAGAAGTGAACCAACTTGAATATGAATTAGTGAATGTAAACTAATTGAATATGGACAAATGAATGTTAGTAAAAACATCCAATATTAATGAATCAAAATGTGATTTAAATGAAAAAAAAACCAATTAATTGAATATTAATGAGAAGTGAATGTATGTTGATTTGGTTATGGATGTTAGTTGGATGATAGTTGGTTGATGGCTGAATTTATTGCTTTTGTTGCATTTGCTATATCGACATATATAGTTGTATAGTGATATATGTTGTGTATTGATATTACTTTCATATATGCATGTTCTTATTTGTTTGTTGAGTGTTTAATAGGTGCAGATTGCGCATTGCTTCGCATTTGGAGCTCGCTTTCGCGCTATATTAGCCGTATATGCTCGCTAATAATATATAAGGTACATATCTCGGATTAAATATCGTACTTTTACACTTTTTCCCTGTGGGATGCCTCATTACTTGATGAGATGTATATTTATGATATATATTATCATTTTTTTCGGACCGATCCACGCAAAGGAGACCATGGCGAATTTTTTTGAAAATTTAAGGCGTTAGAATATTTTTGAGAAAATTGGAAATTTTTGAAAACTATAACTTTGATTTTTGAGTTATAAAAAAATTGAAACGATATAGAAAATTTTGAAAAGATAACTAAGTATGATTTGAAAACTTAGTAAAGTTATTGTAAGAAGTTTAACTATGGATTTTGGGAAAGTTAAACACTTAAGTGAATTTGAAATTTAAATTTGAACGATTTGGTTTCGAAAAGTTAATGGATTCTGTAACTTTTTCTTACTCGGTAATTTCGAGGACGAAATTCTTTTAAGGGGGAAGTTTGTAACGACCCAGAATTCCTGTTATTTGAAATTCATATATTTAATCGATTTTACATAATTAATAAGTACAATTTGAAAGTCGAATAAATTAAATTTTGAATATCTGGATTTAATTGGGTAATTAAAGCGATAATTAATAAATGAAATTACAGAAATAACTGGAAATTTGATTTAAAATGATTAAAATTGATTCGAAAAGTTATATCATATCATATTGGAGTTAGAATGATGTATAAAACTTTTAAAATTGAATTAAAAGTTAAATTATGGAAATTGAATATTTTAATATTTAATTGACGAGTTAAAATAGCCATTTTTCAAACAGTCTCGGATTTCGACGAAACTAGTTTCATCGGATCCGTAATGTTAAATTATTGTATGGTTTCAAATTTCGTGTCAATCGGATTTACGGTTTGTCCGGGGCAAGCTAAAACGCGTAGAAATCGATTCGAGTGAATTTTGAATTTAAATAGTCAATTCAAAAAAATTATCTTTCAAATTTGATCGAATTGGCTCCCGATATATATTCCATTGCATTCGAAATGGGGGTAAAACATTATAAATGTCAGGCGGCACGCTTCGTTTGGAGTTCGGAAAATTTTTGGGTGAATAGTGTTCGTTAATTTTTTATAAAAGGACCTCAATATCACACTTTTACACTCAAAACCCTAATAATGCTTCAGCCGCCACCTCTAATGTCAATGGCCGAAAAACTCTTGAACTCTTCCTCAATTATCTTCAAATCCACTAATCGATTCAAAATACTTTCAATTGCAAAGTTGAAGATTGTAGCGAGATCTTCCCATCCAACGGTGGGAATCTCGAATCATCGACCATAGGCAAAAAAATAAACTCGCGTTCTTCATGGTTTGGACTTGTTTTTTGAGGTGAAGGGGGAGGCCGAGCGTGACGTGGCTCTGGCCGTGGATGGAGCTCGGCAGGGTCATTCGAATGGTGGTATCTGATCATCTCCTCGATGATCATAGGTGGCTCGAAAATTTAGGGCAAGTGGCGGCGTTGATGGGTTGATGTCGCGTGTTTTAACTGAAGGGGGAAGAAGCACTTGTACGCGGCCACGATTTTTGCAAATGGAAGCAACGGCCCTGATCGAACTAAGTTTAAAAATAGAAATAAAGTGTTAATTAATTTATATTTTGATTTGTATAAACTTTAAAAATGTGTAACTTTTTCATACCGAGGTCGAAAACGCACGAAACAAATTGCATTGGGTTCGTATTGACGAACACTACACGATGGAGTTGGATTGGAATCGATTGGAGCTAGTGAAATTTTTGGGTAAAATTAAACGCGCGTTTAATTTTATTCAAAATAAAGCGCTACGACTGTATTGAAACCGAGGTGAGAACTTCTCACTCAATCGAAATTGTTTCGATTTAAATTTTAAATAGTTAGATTTAAAATTGCTTGATTGTGTGATTGAATGATAAATTATTATCTGTAGTATTAAAATAGACCATATACGCCATATATTAAGCGGATGTTATTTATTAAAAACATATACCGCGATAATTCCAACTTGAATGGAATTGGTATTATATATGTACTTGGAGTTGATTTTCCCGCATTATATAGCGGATGAGACACTATTGCGTCGCATAATAGCGGATAATTTTTTATAAATCCTATATACCGCGATATTCCGTATTGGAACGAGATTGGTATTGTGCTAACATCAGTGGATGCAGGGAAACAGGTTGGAGGGATCCAACTGGATTCCTCACCCGTATTGATTTATTTACAGATATTGTGATATATTCTTTTATCATATGATATATGATGTTTTGGATGCCGTGATTGTTTTATTTAGTGTTGTTGCAGCATTGGGCCTATTTTTGGAGTTTTAAAAATGTTAAAGTAACGATTTCGAATTTAAAAGGAATTTAAAATAATTTTTGAAAGTGTACGTTTTATTAAATTTTGGAATTGATTCATTTTAATTAAATAAACGTTATAATTTTAATGTTATAAAATTTATGATTTTTGAGAAATATAATTAAAACTTGATTTTTGAAATATGGAGTAATGAATTTTATAAAATAGTTTAAATTGGGATTTTTGAATTATTATAAAAGGTTTACATAAAAGATTTATAAAATTGATATTTATAAATTAAAATAATGGAATTATGAAACGAGTTTTTATGTGTGTTAAAATGAAGTATAAATGGATTCATAAGTGAATGAAATTTGTAGATTTATAAACTGAGAAGTTATAAAATGAATAGATTTTGTAAAATAAAAGATTTATAAGAAATTAACTTATAAATTGGATTTTGGCATTTTCAATGAGATATAAATAGAATTCGTTAATCAAGGGATTTTTATAACTTGAAGTTTTATAATATATAAATGTGAATTTATAAACATTGATTTATAAATTCAAAATTGATTGAATTTGATAAGTGAATAGGAAAGCTTATTAAAGGAAATATATTCACGATTTTGGACAGTGGATAATCCTTCAAATTAAATATGTAGAAGTGTTGAATTTGGTAAACGATTTATATTCACGTTTTTGGACGGTGAATAATATATTAAAGAAATGTTTTGGGGAAGTGATATTTAAATAGAATTTTAAAATGATTTGAAGTGTTTTAAAATGTATAAGTGTCGAAACCATAGATTTCAACATTCATTGTTTAAATAGACGTTTTCGAGGAATAAAAGTAAATGGTGTACTATAACACTGTTGTTATATGGTGGACTATAACATTGTTGTTATAATGAATGATTTTTGAAAAGAGATGTTTTATGTAGTATTGGGATTTGTATATATCTATCTTAATTTCGAATCCCTATACTAAGTGATTTTGAGTTGTCGTAACGATGTTTTACACAACATTCGTTTTCACTCAAATAAATGTGTTTAAGAGAATGTTTTCCTTAAAAGAATAAAATATATACTTAATCGTCTTTTAATTATATCGAATATTTTCTAAGTATTGAAAGTAAATGGATTTGTGAATTACTTATTGTTAAATAAGTATTTGGAAATGTTTTCCAATATAGAAATTGAAAGGGTCTAGAGAATATATCTTTTCAAAGATAAATTGAAGTGAATATTGGGCAAGTTATTTAATTGATGGAAGATTAATAAAAGGGCCTAGTGATTGTTATGGTGCTGAATATTTGTTGGTTTGCTTTGATAGTTAAATAACCGACTATTGATATTTACCTTTAAATGGGTATTTGATGTGATTTACTTGTATTTGAATGCTACACTTGTTTTAAAAATAAGCGCTCGTTATTCGGTTTAGCCGGGAGAGGACCTTTGTGTCATATAACCCATTCCGAATAATGATATGTCGTTATGGATAGCATTTGGAGACCGGTGTTGAACACTGGGTATTTTAGAGAACGAGAGGATAACTCGTTGATTATCTCTGCACTGAGTCGCGCCGATATAGAGATTTCCTAAGTGATGGGAAGTCCGATAGGGATTGTGAATACCCGGATTGCAAGAGCTTCTTTGGAAGTGCCTTCGGTTCTATTTGAACCCAGAATAGACTTGAATGGATTGTATGTCTGACATTACAAATTGAGATATAAAGCAAATGTCTTTCAACTACATTTCTGTTGGTGGCGGAGAATTTATTCCCTTAGCTTAACACCCTTCTCTGAGACGTACGAGCTCAGAGGTTTAGTAGTTGAAGGTTATCAGTGATATACTCTCAATTTGGTAGTGTGACATGCTGAGTGCTGCTGATCATTGTTGATCAAAGCGTGGCTTTTGTAAAAAGCATAGCTTTGTGGACGAGACTTCGTCGAACCTCATACCCCGAAATGGTCGAAACAGGAAGGATGCGGCAAGGTTATTGGGGGTAGCGCCCTTTAGGTATGTGAATTTCCTCCTGGATAGAGGTGGTATCATGGTATGGAACCCAGATATTTAACCTATGTGGTTACTGCGAATTTATTACTTCGTGGTTGTTGGTTATCGGGATCCTGGGAAAAGTCGTTTACGACCGGGGGATGGCATACTCATGTCAGTATTTACCCAGTTAGGGGTAACCCGGCCTTATGTTGGCAGAGATCCGGTTAGGTTCTCGGGGCGTCTTTCCAGAGGCGTTTCCATGTGGCAATGAGAAGTTCTTTCGCCTTACCATTTGTTGGAAATCTAAAGAAACAATATGAAACCCTGTACGGTTTTAGTTGTAGAACCTGCCATTTACTTATGGTGGTCACCACTGTTTAGATGGTAGCTATAGTAGGCATAGTTCGGAATGTCTATGTTGGCTAATATTTATATCATTACTTTCGAAATGTTTTCCTACACTTTGCACTTATAGTAATAATATCAAAGAAAATTTCTCGTATCAAGCATGTTTGACTATCATAAGGAGAAATCTCCTCCGATTATGCGTTTGCATTGTGTGTGTGTGTGTGCTGGAGGCCTTATGGTAGTCTCATTTTCTAAAAGCATTGCGAATCTAATTTAAAATACTTCATTGTTTATTTTTTTAAAGATATAACTGTTTTAAGTTCTCACACCAGTCACATGACTGACTTGGAGTTTATTGTTCTCTTCCTAAACTCTGGGTGCACACCAATTTCCACACGGGCAGTCTAGAGTCAGGTTATCAGGATATTCTGGAATTCAAAAGTTGCTGTAGAGATTTGGAGGCAAGCTGGATGGCTTGGCGTATCAACTAGTATATAGTATTTCTTTTCCGCTGTTTGTTGTTGTAAACTCTGATAATGTAATGAAATGTGATGAAATGTAATAACTGATATAGTTCTTTGTTTAAAAGATTATTCATTATCTATTATATGTTGTTTCGCTGCGATTGTGAGATTCTGATATTGTTTCTGTTGCTTTTTCTTCTTTCTTTCTATCTTCTACCTCTTCTTTAACCCAAAGGGCTCGGTTTTCTAGCCTTCGATTGCTCGGCAGTTGATACAGTGGACGTATTAATGTCGGCCTTCGTAAGTCGAATCCCGTTCCTCACATTGATCTTATTCATATGTTAGATTCATGTGCACAATTGTTTCAATCTTTGTTTTTTTAAAATGGAAACTTTGATTTAAGATTATTGAATGGACTTTAGTGCAAATTGTAGTTCTTTGTTGTTTTTAGTATTTAAAGTTTCATGTACAGTTTAAAATATTGTTTCATTTCTAAAACAAAAGTTTAATGAAAACTGTTAACTTTAAAACCAAAAACCTTTTATAAAAATGTATATATAAAATATCATATGCTACAATACTTGCAAATGTATGTTGTTCAGATCTAAATTATTGAATTGTAATTATCGTGTATATAGAATATAATATTTAGTTTAATTCAAACTTGTACAAAGATTATGAGCAATAATGTAAAAATTTTTCTTGTAAACCTTTACTAATCAAAATCATATATGTTATTGTTAATTTTGGACTTCAAATTATTTAAAAAAATTAATAGTTTTTCACCTTATATGTATATATGTATGTATATGTCTACAATTATTATGAATGTATGCATACATTTCATTAATAAAATTTAGATAACATAGGCGTTTATAAATTTAATTGATAATTAATAAATGTTATTTAATATGTTAATTGTTACAATTAAACAGGGTAAGAAATGAATGGTTTCCTTCCTTTTATATTCTACCATATCTTCTCTTTATTAATTGAATAGGGTAAGAGAGGGAAAAATGAAATTTTCCCCTCCTTTTATATTCTGTCATTAACTTCCTAGTATCATTTGAATAGAGTAAGAGAGAGAGAGAGAGAGAATAGATGGTCCCTTTGTCTTAATTCATCTGTACATATTTCATTTATAAATCACTTATATACTGCACTTACTCTTCACATAAATGAATGTATTCAATACATTCATTATAATACCTATAAATTGAAATTAATTTAAAATTCCTTTCTACAAATAAAATAAAATATTTATTTATTTCAAAGAAACTTGGAAAAGTTCTAAGTATATTTAGACTTCATAGGCCCATTAAAGATTCAAAATGGTAAAATTTTTGAAATTCACTCATTTCTTCCACTGGGGCTGACCCAGTTCTAGCACTAAATATATAATATACTAGATGAAGATTGTTAGTATTATTGTTATTTGGTTGTTCTCATCAAAGTAGTATAGATATGGTTCTTTTAAAGTCTATGTTTTTCTATGTGTGAATCAACATATCATAGATGGAGAGTCGTTACACCAGAGGCAGTAAGGATGGCAAAGGAAGGTTGATAAAACATTTTGGTTTGGATGGAGTGAAGTTATTCTCTTAACAAATTGGATTGTTTAGATCCTCCGCCAATAGTTTGTGAAGCTTATTCCCTTAGCTTGTTCTTTGTGTTCTTAAGTTTAGTTTGCAAACATTCTTGGGGTTATATTACATATTCGAAGCCCACAAAACAACGACAGTAAAGTTTTTATACTCAATCTAATAATTAAAAAATTCAAAAGTGGAGTTAAATTTCATTGCAATAGTACCCCACTGAAGGACGATTAGATTATGATCAGATAGGCCTAGGGTGGGAATACTCTAGTAAAGTTAAACCAAGGTTGAGGATATGCAGTTAAAGCCCTATTAAAGCATTTAGTGCACTTTGACTGCTGCATCTTTTGAATTTAGCACTATTAAATAGAAGATTCGTTTAATGCTCAGCTATACCTGCTAAATAGGATATTTTTTAGAACCCGCTTTAGAATATTTGATATAAAAAGGTTAATTTGACCAATTCTTTTATAAACCAAGTCAAAAAATAGGATAAATATCTAAGTTCAAGTTTTAAGCGCTCAACATAAATTAGAACTCTATTATATTCTCCTAGTCCGAATTGTATGGATCACGATATTCTTCAGTCTTGTTATATAGAAGTAAACAATGTTTTTTCTACATAAATGACATTGAAATGTGATAAATCGACTTTGGAGTGTTATGTTTCAAGTTCCGCCAACACAATCCTCTACGGGGGCAGCATAAAGTTTGGTCAACATCTTTTAATAAAAGGAATCCCTTATGGTTACATACGTACAAACTCATATATGTACCACTCCACCTTTATTATTTTTTACGATGTGGGACTATTATTTCTAATATGTGCCCATTACCCACATTCAATGTGAGATACCCCAACAAATCTCCACCTTAGCTCACATGTATTCATCAATGTTCATATACGCCAACTTTGATGCCTGCAAACATATCAAGAATTTATTCACGTGTCATTCTACCAAACAGTATGTACCATAGTTTAGCTCCACCATAAGTCTGACTACTTATGCCTACATTACTAACCACCATGATTTGAAGATCTCTTGTGCTTTACCATCATCTCTAATACCATGTTATAATTCCATGATCCTTCCGCACATCTCTTCGTAGTGGCAACATAGAGTTTGGTCAACATCTTTTTAACAAAAGAAATCCCTTATTGTAACGTTCGACCAAACTCATATATATACACCACAACACATCTATTATTTTTCATGATGTAGGACTATTCCTTTTCCAATTTGGACCCATTATCCACATACGATGTAAGAAACCCCAACAAATGTCCACATTGACTCGCACCATTTATGTATCTTTTGCTTTGCCAATATTGATGCATGCACTATATCGAAACTTTATTCACATGTCATTCTACCAAACCCTATATACCATGATCAAGCTTCACCTTAAGTCTGACTACTTAAGCCTACGCTGGCAACTATCATGATTTGCAGATCTCTTGCACATTATCCCATGCGTTACCATTGGCTCTGATACCATGTTAAATTTATGGATCCATCCGCACATTCTTCCATGGGGGCAACATAGGTTTTGGTCAATATCTTTTAACAATAGTAATCTCTTCTTGTTACATACAGCCAAACTCATATACATATATACATATATATATAAACACCATTCCATCTTTATTATTTTTCACAATGCATGACTATTATTCCTAATAAGCGTCCATTACCCACATTCAATGCTAGACACCCCAACACGGAGATTTTATTTTGTCTTAAATATTTTTACACCTCCATATTATTTCAATATATCCTCGCTTTATCCTCGTTATAGCCTTTTGCACCTCCACGATTGTAAAACCGTTAAGCGCTTTAACTACATAGGGTTGCTCACATGAATGTTATAGAATGTGAATCTTAAAGCAAGTACAGATCTATATGAATTGTTCCAAGTTTGTTTCATACCAAAGGATTTGGTAGATTTGTAACCTTTTTGGCTTGTAGCTTTTTTTAATGGAGCAATTTCCCTAGTGAGACAAGATTCCTATCAACTCTATCATGGGAATTTAATGTACAACTGAAATCTCCTAGACAAAGCCAACAAGATAAAGGATGTAGGGATGAGAGGTGATGAAGGAGTTTTAGTCTATAGAGGAGTGGTTTTGGCCATAAGTAAAGGTGATGTTGAATGTAACATTAGTTGGAAGGCGTATGGCATGGTAGTGAATGAACATTTCATGTTTGACTAAAGGATTTAAATTGTAAATGGTGGAGTTCTAATGCATAAGCATTAGGCTATATGGAGCATAGGATGATTTATGATCATGGTGTCAATTAGGAGCTATGGATCTAATAGCCAACGCATTGAGAGCATGTTTGGAAACTCCTTATAAGTAGTTAAAACTACTTACATGTAACTTATGTTAATATTGGTGTTTGATAACTTCTAATAAGTAGCTAAGTAGAAAATGGAGAAGAAACCGTTTGTTGCTTATGACTTTAAAGCAATTTCATTAGCCACTTTAATCAAATATTTCTACTTAGAAGTTAAATCACATCCTAACACTTCTACTTATAAATTACTATTTAAAATTACTTAGAAGTTACTATTCAAAACTCCTTTTATGGAGTTACAAAATAAGTTGCTACCAATTGCCATTTAAGTCACTAGTTAACTTAATCTCAAACACATATTTGCTTTATCTTATGTTCGTAAGTCAAGTTTTTTATTTTATTGATTTTGATATTAAGGTGAGCACCCTAACATTCCATTCTGCTATGGCACTTAACATGAAGTTTCTTTAGGAGTAGAGGCTGACTATTTGTTTTGTATGGTGTTCGTCATGTAAGGAGTATGAATATTGTAGTTTTGCAGTGAGGGAACATGATCAGCAATGAATTATATTCCATTATCGTAGTCTTCTCCTTTATGTGCTTACTTCTTGCCTTTTCGCTTTCCTACCCGATGATGATGGAGCGTTTCTTTGTGTGATGGTGCTAATCATTGGATAGACATGGGAGTGTGTTTGTGAGTGGAGAAAGAGCACTATCAACTGCTATGTTGAGAAAAATTTGGGAGGATGTGGAATATGACTATAAAAAGGTGTAACTTAGAGATTGTTGTCGATATAGGGAAAGATAAAAGTGTTGGTTTCATGGAATGATTTAGACATAGGATTGATGTTTAAAGGAGGAGTATGAACACATGTAGGTAATTGAGGATTGCTAGATTGGTCAACATGCATGACTAAGTTAACTTCTTATTTGTAACAAGGATGGTATGCATATGATTGTAGTTTTGATGGACATTGGACAGGTTGATTGACGATGAGGTGATTTATCAAAATTTTACAATGTTTACAATATTTAAATTGCTAATATGCGAGTAAGTTTGATTCAAAAATATTGTGAGGAGGATTTTGTTAGTATGCTAACTCAATTTTGTGATAATAGGGCTTTGATTAAAATGTAACAAAATTGCTAAGTAAACGCTGGTGGGCACTAACTTGCTAGAACATCCTCTAACATCTCTTTTGGAAGGTTAACACAAAAAAGATTTTTTAGCATAGTGGTAGTGTATGCTATTTCTTTTTCTTTCCTAGACGGTAATGGTCGTCAAATTTGTTATTAGATCTACTACCCAGTCAGAATTTACACTGTAATACTAAGGATGTCAATCGATGTAGTATTGGTGTGGGTTACAAATACAGCATCTGGATGGTGCGTTATGATGATCCAACAAGGAAATTAGGCTCTTTAAGGGGGTTAGTCTATAACAATCATTTTGGAAAGTTAGCATAAAGATCTTTTAGCATAGTGGTTAATGCATGGTGTTGCTTTCGGGGAGGCAGAGGTTCGAATCTTGTGGTTTCTACATAGAAGGATTAACATTAGATGTTTGTAACAGGGTGGTAAAGTGCGAGTGCTAATTGGTTGCATGGAACTATTGAGTTAACATGATGTTCTCCTTTTATGTGGGGGAATATGAGGGGCTAATGGGTTTTGTAACAAATTATTCAGTTCATTTTTGTGTGAACTTCTTTCTTTGAACAAGCACGTCAATTCTGCAATTTAAATGATTCTCCCTTTAATTCACTTCAACTTGCACATCAGAGATAACATGAACTAGTTGAAACTTCATTATCGGGATAACCAAAAGTTTTGCATGTGGTGCACATCATTGATTTTCAATCGTATACAAGATAAACACAATGATATTTATCAATGACTTCAATCCTATTGAGAAATTCAAGTAGCTCGTAATCGAGCATGACTGCAATTAATGCTTACGAAATTCGAATCTTTGCATTTTCCATAGCTTCGTTGTTGCATATAAGTTTTCCAACATAGCAAGCGAGCCAATTTATATTTAATAGGATCCACATAATCAAACAGTGTTGTAGAAGTGTACCATACTAACACACTTTTGATTTAAGCTTGAGCGCACAAATAGTAGGCTTACAAAGTGCGACCACAAGCATTTTTCCCTTGATTAAAAGAGGGCTCAACGGTAAGCACTTTAGTTTTGTCTTCATTATTAGTGAATCTGAAAAGAATTTTTTTATTACGATCTTTTATATAAACTTTACCCTTTAACTTCCATGCCTTTCTTACATAACTAACAATGCCCATATATGATGGGCTATCATCAACAAAAATATCAATGATATAATCCTCCAATTTTTTAAGTCCAACCTCACAAATGACATTAGGTACCTTCATCATTTGTCTAGAAAAATCATTAAAAATGGTTTAATGTATTTTCTATGTCCCAAGGCCTTTTTCAAAAGAGAAGGGTTAGAGCTAGAAGGCATATTGGGGTTTGGTGGGATAGAGATGGGCATAAAAAGGGGAGATCGAGGGGTCTAGTGTTATAGGAAGAGGGTTAGAGAAATAAGGAGGGGGAAGGGAAGGATCTAAGAGGGGGATGGACATGAGAAATTGTGAAGAGGTAAATAGAAGTGAGGTTAGGTCAAGTGTGGTAATGGGAATGGAGGGATAGCTGATGATATGAAGTGATTTAGAAAACAATTCAACTACATCAAAATGATAACTTTATGAAGTACATCATTTTGACTGAATTGGTGTAATTCTAACTTTATAAACAACATCATTTTGATTTAGTTATTTAAAATGTGCAATATTGGTTTAATAATCTTCTTTATAATTATTTTAAAATTGGCAAGTTTAATCTTTTCAAAAGCTAATAATATTAAATTGGCAAAATTTATTATTTTCAAAAAATAATAAAAATGTTGTCTAATTATAATATATATATGTATATATATTGTGATTGGAAGCTTTGTTTTAAAATTCAATATAATAACTTTCAAAGCTATTTAAAATTAAATTCTCTATTTTCAAAACTCAAGATAAATAACTTAAGTTTAAAATGAGATTTTATAAAAGGTTTAATACACTTTTCTTTTATATTTGATAAAAAGATTTAGTTTGTACATATATAAAAGTTTTAAATATAATAGTTTGTATATAAACATAAATATATATAAACATAAATATATATTAATTAAACATAAGTATAAATAATAAGTATAAACATAAATTTATATTACATAAATATAAAAGAATAAGATATTTTCAAAGAAAGGGTTTAACATAAAATTCTTGTTTTTAACATTTGTAAAAAATATAAATTCATGCAAATACATTTGTAACTTATGTTTCATGCAATAAAACAAGTGGCAAGTATGTTCTTTTAAAAAAATTGAAATATATGTAAATATATTCATAAAACTGAATTAAGAAACATGACAAATTGATTTCCAGTTCAAAAACTTCTCCCATCTTCTTTCACCTTCAAACTAAAATCAAAAGAAAATAAATTCAAACAACTCTTTCAAATAACAACATCAATTTCAAAGCTTCAAATCTGAGCAAAGAAATACAAAGATTAAAGCTTCAGCAATACAAAGATTTCAAATCCAAACAGAAAGCTTGCAATTCAAATTTCAGTTTCAAGGATCATTTCAAAAACAAAATTCCATATAAAAAAATAAGATCTTGTTCTCTGTTTTTAAGGTTCTGGTGGGTAAACTTTTCCTTTAAAAACAGTTTCAAATCTGAGATCAAACTTTGATGCATGTAATTAAATCTTGTAGTAATATAGTATATAATGTTTGCATGTATGTTTGGATTTGAATGTATGTATATGTATATATATATATATATATGATATGTCTGTGTATATATAGATGTTCACTTCTTTGTTGTATTACAGGGACAACTTCATCAACAAAAATTCATATCTTCCAAACGAATTAATTTTAGACCAAGATCTTTAAAGAAAAAGGATTGTAACACGGTAATGTTAATTTTTAAAAATGGTTTCGGGAATTTATATTAAGTAATTACCTCAAAAATTATAAATTACAAAGCTAATCAAAATACATGTCAAAAATCGATCATGTTAATTTGAAGTTTTGATTATCTTAACAGAATCGTGTTGTGAAATGATGATTTTAGACAGTAGTATCATGATTTTTAGTATTGAAATTGTTGAGATAATCTGAGTTGATTGATTTTGGGTATATCGTCGATTCTCGTTGATCGACGATGACTGATGTGTCATGATTGTTCCTGAAGGTAAAGGGTAGCCCGGTGATCGCTGGAAAAATGATCGCCATATTTATTGATGGCCGTGGTGGCCAGGCATCAGCGATGTAGAGTTTTATGGGCTGATTTTGTGAAGGTAATTGTCGAGGTGATCTTGACATCGTTGGTGCATCGGATTGGATTGGTGGTCGGAGGAGGATCATCACTGGGGTTCATGATGCAGCTCTGGTCTAAATGGCAGGGGTTCCGGTGGATGAGATCGTCATCGACGAGGAGTTTTAGTCGATGGGTTGGATTCCTGTGGAAATCGTATTACTCGATTTCAATTTACGTCGTGATTCACGAATCTGGGTGGTCAGGTTATCGAAGGAGGGAGTCGTCGACTTGTCGAGGATCGGAGTGATGGTCGGAGTCGCGTGAAGTCGATGTGCACGTGTGCACGTCTGTGTTTGGATTTGTCTTGGCGTTGGGGAAAATGATGCTTTTCTCGGGGTCGATCTCGAGTAGTTTTCGTGTGTGACTCGAGGAAAGAGAGGTATGCGAGTGACTCGGAGATTTCGTGTTTTTGCTCGGGGTTTTTACTAGGTTGGCTCGGGTTTTTGATTGTTTGAGCTCGGGTTTTAATGTGTTTAAGTTACCAGGTTTTAAAAAGAAAGTTAAGTATAAACAGTTTTATAAAAGCAAAGAATACAAAGTTTTCAAGCATAAGGAAAAGGGTATAAAGTTTAAAAGCTAAACCAAAATCAAGTTTTGTAAGTAAAAGTATTTATTAAATTTCCAAGCAAAATGTTTAAATAACTTTTAAAGTTTTTAAAAATAAATGAAAGGAGACGTA
This sequence comes from Allium cepa, assembly GCA_030765085.1. Classification (NCBI taxonomy): domain Eukaryota; kingdom Viridiplantae; phylum Streptophyta; class Magnoliopsida; order Asparagales; family Amaryllidaceae; genus Allium; species Allium cepa. Next base: position 614,985,582 of record CM060934.1, read on the forward strand.
TAAGTTTAAAAAGGAATGTAAACCAAAAGTTCCAAAGTAATTTATTTAAACAAGTTTTTATACAAGTTTTCAAAGATTAAATTTTAATGTTAAATTGTTTTAAAATTTGTTTTGGTATAATTATATATTAGGTTAATTATGTAATTAGTTCCTAATTTTTTTTTATGAAGTTTAAGATGTAATTAAGTATTTAATTAAGATAAAGAATTTATCTTTAAATTAATTAAGATTATGATTAATTAAGGATAATTAATTAGTGAATTTAATTAAAAGTTGACCACTTAATGTAATTAATAAGGGTTAATTAATTAGGGTTAATAATCAAAGGATAATTACTTAATGAAGTAATTAATGGATAACTAATAAATGTAATTAATTTAAGGATCATTAACTAGTGACTAAGAGATAATTAATTAATGAATTTAATTTAAGATAATTGGATTAATTAATTAAGGATAGTTAATTACTTGATTAATTAAGGGTTAATTAATCTAAATAATTAAAGGTCAATTAATTAAAGGGTAATTAATAAATGGAAGTAATTAAAGGGATTTATTTACTCTGTAATTAATTAAATTAATGTGATTAATTTAAGATAATTAATTATTTTTATTAATTAAAAATAATCACTTAATGAAATTGATTAAGTATAATTACTTAATGTAATTAATAAAGTGTAATTGCTTAGTGTAAGCAATTAATGGATAATTATTGAATGTAATTAATTAAAGGGAAATTACTTAATGGAGGTAATTAAATGGAAGTAATTAAGGATTAATTACTTAGTGTAATCAATTAAAGGATTAATTGACGTTTTAATCAAGGAGGTAATTAATTAATGTAAGTAGTTAAAGGATAGTTAATTACTGAATGTGATTAATTAAGGTTGATTAATGAATGTGATTAATTAAAGATTAATTATTAAATGTAACTAATTTGAAGCATAATTAATTAATGAAAGTAATTAGAGGATCATTAATTAATGTAATTAATGAGAGTAATTAAAGGTTGATTAATGTGAATGGTTAAAGGATAGTAAATTTATGTAATTAATTAAAGGTCAATTACTTAATTAAAGAATAACTAATCAAGGATGATTATTAAGATGGATAATAAAGGATGATTAATTAATTGGTTTGTAATTAATTATTGTTAAGTAAGTAGGATTAAAGGTAATCTAAGTAATTAAAGTTAGTAATTAATTTAATTAGAGATTAATTAAATTAATTAGGAATTAATCAATCTTGCTTATGGATGATTGAATGATGTTGGATGCCTTGGATTATTTGATATCTCTGAAATGTGATATATGCTGCTTAGTGATATGAGATACCTTGGTTGAATTGTGATAATATGGATTATCTATTGGTGATAATGTGAATTATCTACCTGTGTGAATATTTTCTGTTAAATAATAAATTGAATTGTTAAAAAATTTAAACAACTTGGACATTAAACGGCGTTTTGGATTTCGGTGAGGCTGAGATCGGATTTCCAAATTGGATATCCGAAAACCACATCGATCCAAATTAAATGATAGGTCGTGAAATCTCAAGTGAAGTTCAAGATGAAGACTCGAAGTGTAAGGGCTATTTGTCGTTAACTCTGAGGGTGATTCCACAACGAGTGTAATAGAGATAGTACTTTCAGTTTCAAGATGAAGATTCAGAGTGCGAAGACTATTGTCGTCAACTCTGAGGGTGATTCCAAAATAAGTGTAACAAGATAGTGCCTTCGGTTTCGTTCGAACCTGGAATGAACTTGTATGGATTGAATGCTATCAGACCATCGTCATTGGAGGACGATGAGCATTCTAAGATATGTGTTCTAAAAGGTAATCGTAGCCTCAAGCCTCATCAACTGGGAATGGCTAAAACAGGGGAGGTGCAGCAAGGCTAAGTCGGTAGCACCCAAGTAGGATAAGATTTTCCCCTGTCTAGAGGATCCTTTTATTCGGCTGTGTGGGCGGTTGGTCGCGCCAACTGCGGGGTTGTCTTATTCGGGATTATCCAATAAGGGATGGTTCCGACCTTGTGTTGCAGGGGATCAGGGTGGATCCTCGGTACTCTAATCTAGACCAGGTACAGTGACGGACGCTGCCCCAGTATCCCTCCCATTGATGAAAATCCATTTTTCCCTACGTACCCTTTACGGTTTTGATTGTAAAACCCACTTTGTAGCTAGTGCTAAAATTTAATAATGTAACAATTTCAGCTATTTGAATAAGTATTTGTTTATAGACACTATTATTATATCAGAGGATTTTATAAGAAATGATTTGGTTATCGTAAGGTAAAAACCTGACATGTTTATTTGTGGCGTGGTCTTACGAGGTACCTTTGTTTTCAAATGATTTTCAAAGTTAAACAACTTTAGCCGTTTACTCACACCAGACCCATGTCTGGCCCAGAGTTTATTTTCTGTTTTCTAAACTCTTGGGTACTCAAATTTTTACGAACAGCCAAAGTATTGAGGTTAGCCTTGACGAATTCTGAAGGAGATATGGAGCATGAGGCTTCGGCGTATATAGATATTGTGGTTCCGCTGTGTTAATCTCTGTGTTGTATCTTAAGTTGTATAGAAGACAGATTTTTATAACTGTCTAATGTGTTGTGATGTAAAGCTGTGTAACTCTAATAGATGTTCTGTGTTATGTAATAACTTATGTGATTAATATATTTTATTCGTCCCCCTGTGAGATTCTGATAATTTTTTGTTCTTCTTTCCTATCTTTTCTATTTTTTATCCCTTTCTTTCTTAATGATGATGCGTCTTTCTGTGGAATGAAAGGCTGGTCGTCACATTAGCCTTAATTAGTAATTAAGAAGGTAATTAGTAATTAATCAACACTTAAGTTAAGTTATTGTTTGATCAATTAAGTTTTAGCTGGTATTTAACATGGTTAAGAAGTAATTAATGGTCAATAATTATTTAATTAATTTAGTTAGTTAGTTAATTATTATATAATTAAGTGATTATTTAATTAATATTTTAATTAATTAGGGTTTAACTAATAATGATCTGATTTAACCTTAATCAAGATGCCTTAGGAAGTTAATTATGGCCTAATTAAGTTCATTAAGTTTAATTAGAGTTTGATTATGATTTAATCTTGATTTAATTTGGATTAATTAAGATTTAATTAGGGTTTAAACTGATTTATTCATTTATTTAATTAAATCTTTTCCAATGGTGTTTTTAAATTAAACCGAATGTGTTTTAAACCAATATTCTTCTCATTCCAAACCAAATGATCTCTTGTCTAGACCATTAAGTAGCCGAATGAATTCAAGTAGTGATTGAAAACGTTGACTCGTTTGTGGAAAGTAAGTGACTTGCGTTTAGCACGAATGTTGGATATCAAATTGTGATAAACATAAGGAGGTTAATTTCGGTAAGCGGGTCATGATAACTTAAGTATGGAATGTGTTTCCATATGTTAATCTTCCACCTGATCATGCATCAACCTACATCACAAAGGATGAGATGCAGACTATGATGGATTCCATGCAGGAACGGTTGCTGAAAAGACAGGATGAGATGATGTAGAATCTTTTCGGATAGTTTGAACAGGCAGGAGCAACAGGAGATGCCGAAGCACAGATTTATGGAGCTGGACCAGAAGGACTCAATAGGCAATCAAATGGGGAGGTCCAACAAGGGGCAGGCCCAAATGAAAAAACAGCTACTAATTTGGGTAGATCTAGACTCAGAGGCCCACCCTCATGTAATGTTGGACCTGCCATGGAGACAACACAACATGAAGAGTATGTACCAGATTTCCCTCGCGAACTTAGGGGGCAAGCTGAAGTAAATCAGGGACTTCCCCTGAATGACAGTGATAGATTGGCAGAGATCATTAGACAAACAATATGTAGAGGATTGACGAATAAGGATCTAGCGGATGTGAATGGAAGCCCGTTCACCCTAAACACTGAAACACAAGTAATCCGCCAGACTTCAAGCTACTCACATTGGATATGTACGGTAGAAAGTCGGATCCAACTACACATATGATGAGATACATCCGCACATGGAAGTCTTGGGGGCATCCAATGGGGGTAATGGCAAGATGTTTTTCCTTATACCTAACTGACTTGGCTGCACTTTGGTTCATGCAGTTGGATAATGCATCTATAAGGACATGGACCAGGCTTGTTGAATATTTAATGAGGTAATTCAGGGTCCACATCACAAAACCCAAAAATGTTATGATATTTGGTGGCACTAAAGAAGAGGACCAGGGAGTCCTTAAGAGATTTTTTGACCAAATTTAATGCAGTAGCGACATCGGTGGATCGATCTGATCCATCCATTGATGGCAGGTGTATCAGGAATAGCTGACAATACAAAATTCAAGGATTCATTGGCATAGGATCCACTACAGAACCTTGGGGAATTTTACCACAAGGCGGACAGGTTCTTGCGGTAAGAAGATGCATGGGTCGAAAAGTAAGATGTTGATGTTACTCAAGATGAGGGACCGTCTGGAGGAGGGTCCAAGGCAAGCAATGGAAAGAGAAAAGCTGTTGATAGCTTCGATGTACCGAGAAAACCTAAAAGGGAACTGAGATTCTCTTCCCATACTGAACTGACTCAAACCCTCAAACGAATATACTTAGAAACCTCGGGTTAGGTTCCCTATTATAAGCCAATGAGGTGAGAGCCCACTTATAGTGAAAGGAGATAGGAAAGATATTGCATGTTCCATGAGTTAAATGGGCACAATACAAATGATTGCAGGCATCTGAAAGATGTAATTGAAGATCATATCAGGAATGGCTGGCTATCACTATAAGTAAGAGTTCAGAGAGTAGAGGCAGAACAGGCACAACCTCCGCCTTCACCATCAGAAAACAGGAATGGCCCTGGACCATGGCCATGCCTCATCATCAGTTGAATGTGATGATAAGGGGAAAGTTCAGGACTTAAACGTTGACCACATAACAGGTTTTTTCATTATGCTTCTCCAATAAAACGACTAAGTCATTTACACATGTACAAGATTATGAATAGTCCCCAGGCATGCTTTGAGATGATGAAAAACCATCATTCCCCGAAAGGCGCACACACTGCACTGTTTGGATGTTGGTTTTCTTTATTTTCTTGGACATTCTGAACTCTATTTATTTATTTGATTGAATTGTTTGGTTGTTAACCCACTCGAATGTTGAATCTGATAAAGATAATCCCAAAATCTCACCCTAAATGGAGAGATAGAATAATGTAAGCAAGCCCCCTCGTTAGAAACAACTAGTGGATTGGGCCTATCTAAAGCCATGAGTGGCACTCGATCTCGAACGATCACATTCTACTTTGAATAAGCATTCAATGTCGGACGATCACATTCCTCTTTGACCAAGCATTCGACCTCGAATGATCACATTCTGCTTTGAACAAGCATTCGATCTTGAATGAGCACCATCTACCATGAACGGTACTCGATCTCGAATGATCACCCTCTTCTTTGAACAACATTCAATCATGAACAATCATCATAGGCTTTGAACAATCCTCGATTTCGAACGATCATCATAGGCTTTGAACAATCCTTAATCTCGAATAATCATATTATGCTTCGAACAACATTTGATCTTGAAAGATTATGTCACACCTTGAATGACGTGCGATCTTGAACTACTTCACCTCATCTTGAATGACACTCGACCATGCATGGTCCTCGTCTGTCGCGGACGACTATTGGTCACGAGCGTCCACTTCTCATCTAGTAATAAAAACTATGCCTTGAACGACCTCATTTTTAACTAACAGTCTTGTACAACCATGAATGATGATCTTGAGAATCAATGAGTTGAATTGTAGGTCACAAGTTTACAACTATTCAAAACAGGCCTTCCTATCGCAAGACATGTTTTGGGGGGGAAAATGTGATCCCGCTTTTTGGTCAAAGCCAGGATATCAACAAATTAGCTAAAAAGGATGGATATCAGGATTGGAGATTGATTGGAAACAAGGCTCTGATTGATACTGTCAAAATTGGACCAAGCTTCAATCTAGATGGGATCAATCGGGAATGATAAACAAGGCTCGACGAGGCTACACTTTGAATTTTAGGTCAATTGGAGTTCATATGCTCGATTTATGGATGGATCAATATTCATGAAAAACTAGCTCATATCGATACTCTCATATCGATCATTATGGATGTGGATTGTTGTTTTCATATTGATCAAGATGGACACGGCTGTTTACTTCGGATCGACACACTCGTATCGATACAGGGCGTATCAATTAGATGGATACAAAAGGCAAATAGGGAACTCGATGATGTGCAGCTCATACATTGTACTCTGGATGGATACGAAGAAATTGTTATAGAGGTTTGGAAGTGCATTTCGTATCGATCACTTATCAAACAATACAAAGGACACATACGGAGGAAGCTATGATGGATGGATACGAAAGTATCAAGCAGAACATCTCAAACCCAAAAGTAAGCAATTGCATTAAGAATCGTGTTTTGTGTCGATCACGTTCGTATCGATCTATATAAAAGAAGTGGTCAAGTCGGAGCGTAAAGCATGGATCACAGTGCAAGACTTGGGGTTATCTGATGGATACGAAATCATCAGCCTACACTTACAAACTCAAACTTGGATCGATCATATCTCACAATCTATAACTCCAAATGCAGTGAGATTTTCATAGTAAATTGCAAAACACGTAGGGAACATCCATGATCGATCGTAGCTCAATTGGAGCAGTTTATGTTCAATACAAACTCACTGTAGATTGATCAAGGATTGTTATCCCGCCTTTTGGCAAGGCCATGACACCAAGAACTTGACTAGAAACCAATGATGGTTCATCCTGGGGATCGTTATTACATAGGTCTGCTATGGATGTCGGTAAAAAAAATTTCGAGTCCGGATCAAGCTACAACTTATATGACATGACAAGCAAAGCTAAGAAAGCCAATATTCAAAATTTCAAGTCAATCGGCGCTCGTATGCTCAAGATATTGATCGATCACGGTTGAGAAATCCAAAGTTGCATCGATCATAACTCAAGATCCACATGTCCAAATGCTATGAAATTTTCACAGTATCTTACTGGCAACATAAGGAATGTTCACGCCAAATTTCAGCTCAATTGGATCAAATCTTGATCGATTCGAAATTGCTTCGTATCGATCACGGACCAACTTGCATCGATCATATCTCACAATCCACATGTCCAAATGCTATGAAATTTTCACAGTATCTTACTGGCAACATAAGGAATGTTCACGAAAAATTTCAGCTTAATCGGATCAAATCTTGATCGATTCGAAATTGCTTCGTATCGATCACGGACCAGCTTGCATCGATCATATCTCACAATCCACATGTCCAAATGCTATGAAATTTTCACAGTATCTTACTGGCAATATAAGGAATGTTCATGCCATATTTCAGCTCAATCGGACCAAATCTTGATCGATTCGAAATTGCTTCGTATCGATCACGGACCAACTTGCATCGATCATATCTCACAATCCACATGTCCAAATGCTATGAAATTTTCACAGTGTCTTACTGGCAACATGAGGAATGTTCATGCCAAATTTCATCTCAATCGGATTAAATCTTGATCGATTCGAAATTGAGTTCGAATCGATCCCAGAACGGCCCCCAATTTCCTAAGCCCTGGCATGCGGGCCCCCCTCACGTGCCAGAAGTGGTCTCCCGAATTTTTAGCAAAATATCAGCCTCCAGCACTTATAAATAGAGCCCCTGGTCATTCAGAAAAGGGGTCAGAGAATTTTCAGAGTAAAAGAACGCCCGGACTCTGCCACGTTCACTCCAGAACGCCATTACTGCCATTAATCTCGAATTTAAGCTTATTATCTGCTGTACTTCGCTATAAAAACTTGTAATCTTCAAGTATCAAGCAATAAAGTGATAAAACTTCATAGTGGACGTAGGCTATACGCCGAACCACTCTAAAACTCTGTGTTTCTATGCATTTTCTTATATGTTTATTGGTGTGTTTGTTAGATCTGCTTCATTTTACAAATTTTCTCTTCATTTTATCTCTTCAAACACATCCGAAGAGTGTTGTGCCCAATTTTGGTACAAACAAGGATCGATCACGAATGACTCCAGATCAATCATGTGGGCCCATGTAGAGATGAGAAAGAGTATTCCGAGATACAAGGCAGATATTTCTAGCTCCACGACTATAAATAGCACCTCCATTACAATACAAAGGGGGTCTTTCTTTAGGCTCCTCTTTATCTTCTTCTCTTTTGGCTAGACTTTGACATTTTTGGCTATTGATATTCAAGGGATTGTAACTATAATCACGATATAAAGGAAATAAAAGGCATAATTCAAAGTGGACATAGGCTGAAGATAGTAGAATCACTATAAATTTCTTATGTTCTTTACTTTCTTGCTCATTTTACATTTTCTATTTCTTCATTTTTACTCTCTACATCACCTAGATCTGAGATCTGTGTTTGGATATTGAGGATTGTGTGTAAACACTGATGCTTTCATTACATTCGGGGTTTGTGACCATTTTTGGCGCAAACAATCATATTCGGTACTATCCAGTAAGGGGTAGGCTAGTCCTGTGTTAGCAGGGGTCGTTAGGTACGACCTTGGTACATATTATAGAGGTATATTGTGATGGGCAGTACTCCAGTATCCCAGTCATTAGTTGATATCCATTCTCCAATACGAGCTTTACAGTTTTGATTATAAACCTAATATGTTGGAATGTGAAATGCAAACATTTTAGCTGTGTTCTCTATTTACTCTAAACCCTTGGGCATTATTATAATATAATCTATTTTATGTAGTAGGTGTTTTATTTATCTTTAGGTAAACTCGTCCCTATTTATGTGCAATGTAGTCTTACGAGATACTCTTATTTCCAAAAGAGTTTTCAAATCAATATTATATTGTTTGAGTTTACTCATACCAGACCCATGTTTGACCCAGAGTTTATTTTCTTTTCCTTAAACTCTTAGGTACTTAATTTTTATGAGTAGTCAAGTGATCCAGGTTTCACTCGAAAGCATAATAGAGGAGCTGGAGCAGGTGGCTTCATGGATAGTCATTAATATTATTAAGTATTCGGTTGTGTATGTATGTATGTGTGATCTATGTCTTTTATGGAAAATCAGTTGTAATTTTCCTAGTCTATAACTTGTATCATTGAACTCTAATGCAATATTTTAGCTTGACTATGCAATATACTACATTATCTATTATATGTTGTCCCATGCATGGTAAGATTTCATGGTTGATTAGTCTTTCTCTTATCTTTCTTATTTCTTCAACCCATGATGATTCGTCTTTCGAATGCAAGAAAGGTGGTTCATTACATTTGGTATCAGATGTTAGATTATTTGAAACACCTGGGCTTTGGAATTGAGGGTCAACTTTGAGAGTGCATATTTGTAATTTTTATTTGTATGCCTACGTATATTCCTGATGGGTAGATAAGCTTGATAGGTTTGATTAGTGCCATTAATTAAGATTATCTCGTCAAAGTATCTTAAGAATTATCTTTCTATGCCTAGGTAGTAAGAATTGAGCGCTAGAGGCAGACGAGGTAGAGGAACTAGCAGCATCACGACCACCAATGGTCGAACCCCAAACCCTGGAAGAGTTGAAAAAGTCGAGGAGGCAACACCAGTGCAGCCAAGGGTGAATTTTGCAACTTTATGCAAAGATTACACCAACCTATGAGGGAAACTGTCTAAAGGAACTGAGTCTATTGTGGAGGTGCAAGCTTGGTTACGATCTTATGAAAAGATTTTTTAAGGGTCTCAACTTATCAGATAAGCAGAAAACATTCTTGGCAGCATGGCAACTGTAAGAAGCGGCACCAACTTGGTGGGATTCCCTTATAATGAATGTATCGAAAGAAGAGATCTCATGGGCTTGATTTAAAGAACTTTTTGAGGACCAATTCTTGCCAATAGCAGGAAAGACCAGGATTTGTAGAAGCTTCGTGGACTTGAAGCAAGGGGATTTATCCATAGCAGAATATGAGACCAAGTTCAACGTGTTATCTTGTTTTGGTCCAGAATTGATCAACACCTTATTAAAGAAAAACAAGAAGTTTGTTTTGGGAATGAGTGAAATTTTCCATGAGAATATGACTAGCCATATCAAAGGTTCTTTTGTTGATCCAGTAGACATGGCACTAAGGTATGAAGTCTTGGACAAGATGAAGTGTACTCCGGCAACAACAAATGATAATGCAGACGACAGCAGTTCAAACAAAAGGAAGTTCAACCCAAATTGGAGTAAGTTGGGTTAAGGAAAAGGAAATCCAAGAGGGAATAAGGGGAACAAGTTTAAGGATACCACTTGTTATATCTGTAAGCAGAAGGGTCATATTGCTAAATTCTGTAAAGATTTTGAAACTTCCAAGCAACTAGTAGGACCTATCTCTCCAATATTTCAAAAGACATTATGCTTCAACTGTCACTAGCCTGGACATATGATAAAGGACTGCCTATTCATGAAGAAGGTGCAGTAGGCTAAACTGTATGTGTTTAAGGACGATTCATCAACCTCAGGAGATGTGAACGGAAAGGCATTCTTGAAGGTACCCTATTAATTAATGGTATTTTTGTTTGAGTTTTGTTCGATACCGGTGCCTCCCACGGTTTTATTTCTTAAATTGCCGTAAAGAGATTTCATTTTATCCCAAGTATTATAGAAATCTATATTTGTGTGTCTAATCATATAAGTGGTGTAACTCATTTGAATCTAGTATGTGAGGATGTGCCAATTTTCTATCTTTCCCATCATTTTACTTAGGATCCATATATCTTAGATTTTAAAGGATTTGACCATATTCTTGGTATGGATTGGATATCGATGCATGGAGCTATCTTAGACTGTAAAGAAAGAACTATGACATTAATGACAAAATTAGTAGGAATTGATAAAGTACCTTATGAAGACCCTGGTATTCATATGTGTAGTTTCCTGCTTGCTTTGGAAGAATCTCAAGAAGGGTTAGGATCAATAGAGGCCGTTAAGTATTTTTCCGATGTATTTAAAGAAGTTAAAAGTTTACCCCCTCATCGAGAGATAGAATTCCACATTGATTTAGTTCCTGGAGCAAGGCCAGTGATTCAGCCTAAGAGAAGAATGGATCCAAGGGAGAGAGAGGAGTTAGTAAATCAAACTCAGGATTTGCTAAGGAGGGGAGTTATTAGGCCCAGTCATTTGAGTTGGAGATCGGTTGTGGTGTTTACAACTAAGTCTGATGGGTCTTTGAGACTATGTGTGGATTATAGGGAATGGAATAAGCTGATTATTAGGAACAATTATCCCTTACCCTGCATCGATGACTTATTTGACCAACTTCATGGAGCTACGCTATTTTTCCAAATGGATCTAGTTATCGGATTTCACCAATTAAGGGTTGCTGGGGATAGTATACCCTTATCTGCCTATAGGGGCCTAGAATTTTTCTTTAAATGGTTGGTTATGCCTTTTGGGCCGACCAATGCACCCACATATTTCGTGGATCTTATGAATCATGTTTTTTGAGAGGTTCTAAATAAGTTCATGCTTGTTTTTATCAACGACATTTTAATTTACTCAAAATCAGAAAAAGAACAGAGATATCACTTGGAAGTAGTTTTAGAAACTCCAAGGAGGCATGTTTTGAAAGAAAAGTTTTCTAAATGGCTTTTTGGCAATCAATGGTAAGATTTTTAGGGCATATTGTATTGGGAGATGGTATCTTTGTGGACCCGATAAAGGGAAGCAGTACAGGAATGGAAGTGACGTCGGACTCCTACCGAAGTTCGCAGCTTCTTAGGATTGGTGGGTTAGTATAGAAGATTCATTCAGGATTATTCTAAAATCTCCTTACATTTGACTAAGTTGACTAAGAAAGGTGAAAAGTTTGAATGGACTCCAAAATGTGAGGAAGCATTTAGAGGATTGAAGAAGAGACTGACCAGTGCGCCAGTTCTTGTTGTCCCAGATGGGAATAGTGGATTTAAGGTTTATACCGATGCATGTGGAGTGGGATTAGGTGCTATTCTGATGCAGAATGAAAGGGTGTTGCGTATGCCAGTAGACTGTTAAAGCCTCATGAAAAGAATTATGCTACACATGACTTCGAATTGTTGGCTGTGATCTTTTCATTGAAAATGTAGAGGCATTATTTATTAGGTAATTTCTTTCCTTCTTCATGATTTTCTTCTTTCTTCTTTCTTTTGATTTTCTAGTAAGCAGTATTTTCTTTTTCTTCAATTAGGTGAAAATTTCGAGCTTTACATTAATCATAAGTCCCAGAAGTATCTTTTCACCCAAAAAGATTCGAATCTCAAACAACAAAGATGGTTAGAGTTCTTAGTGGCATATGACTCGGACATTCTTTATACGTCGAGAAAAGCTAATGTAGCGGCAGACGCTTTAAGCAGGATTGTAGTTTTGTCTCTTTTGAAGTTACCCTGACTCTTCAGCTAAGGATAATGGAGAACCAAAGGAAGGATGGTGCTATGGAGAAGTTGATTCGAGGAGTCAAGCAAGGTCGATGTATAGATTTTGAGATGGATCATCAAGGTGTTTTAAGAATCAAGGGAAGATTGTGTGTTCCAGATATATATGGACTGAGGTAGAAAGTGTTGTCGGAATGTCACAAATCTAGATTGAGCATTCACCTTAGAGTCTATAAGATGTATAAGACATGAGGAGAGTCTTTTGGTGGCCAACAATGAAGAAGGATATCTCCACCTTTGTGAGCAAATGTGCGAGTTGCCAACAAATTAAGGGAGATCATTAGAAAATGGCCTGATTACTTCAACCTTTGAAGATCCCAAACTGGAAATGGGCGATGATATCAATGGATTTAATAGATGGTTTACCCAGAACGAAGAAAGGAAACGAAGGAGTATGGGTTATCGTGGACTGGTTAACAAAGAATGCACATTTTATCTTGGCCAATCCAACTAGAACGGAATCTTCATTGGCAGAAATTTATATGAGGGAAATAGTTCATCCACATGGAGTTCCAATAAGCATAGTAAGTGATCGAGATCCTATCTTCACGAGCCAATTTTGGGGATCTCTGCAAACAGTTTTAGGAATGAAGTTAAGTCTGAGTACTGCCTACCATCCTCAAATCGATGGTCAGAATGAAAGAGTTAATCGAATTTTGGAAGATATGCTAAGAACCTGTATTCTTGATTTTGGAGGATCATTGGAGGTTCATATTCACTTGTTTGAGTTCTCCTATAATAATAGCTATCAAGATAGCATTTGAATGGCGCCTTATGAAGCTATATACAGGAGACCATGCAAATCGCTTGTGTTTTGGGTATAATCTAGAGATTGTTTAGTGCTTGGTCCAGATATGATTCAAGAGGAAATGGAGAAATTTAAAATGGTTAGAAGAAGGATGGAGGAAGCTCAAGATAGCCAAATAAGTTACGCTAACAAGAAAAGGAAGGATTTGGAGTTCAAAGTCGACGATGTTATGTATGTGAAGATAACTCCCATAAAAGGAGCCATTCGATTTGGAAAATGGGGAAGTTGGCACCGAGATATATTGGACCATTCAAGATTATAGAAAGGATTGGGTCGCTCTCTTACAGAGTTGAATTACCCTAAAGGTTCTCGCAAGTCCACAATGTGTTCTATGTCTCACATTTGGGGAAGAGCATGCATGATCCATTTTCAGTGGTAGAAACACAAGTTCAGGATGACCTGTAAATAGAACCAAACTTGATGGTAGTTAGACATCCAGTTAGTATTGTGGATCAAAATGAGAGGAAATTGCGCAATAAGGTGGTGCGATTGGTTAAGATTCAGTTGAGCGAGGATTCCTGAGACTGCACTTGGGAACTGTGGATCACCTAAAGGAAGCTTATCCTGAATGGATGCTAGAATAGTTGTTGTGTTGTTGTGTTATGTATGTGTAACACCCCGCATTTTTAAATAATCAATTAATCAAATAATGATGAATAGAGAAAATAAGCAATTTTGAAATTTTCAGAATATGGCCTCGAAATTTATACCATTGTGTTGGTGGTGATTTTCTTATTAGTAGGCAATATTAGTCAAATCAACAATTAAAGGAAATTAATTTACATTAGTTAGCAATGTTTTAATTTCAAAGTAAACATATGTTATAAAGGGAATTAAATTTGTAATTGATGGAAATTAATTCGAATGAATAGCAACGGTTAAAAGTTAACGTTTAATAATTTGACTTTCGCGAAATCTTGAGTGTTGTTTTCTGGATCCAACGATTCGCAGCAAGCCTGTGACGTGGTTGCAACAGATTCAGTCCAAAAATCCGATGGTCTGAGATCCCTAAACTCCATTATAAATAGAAACTTAGGCCTAGCTATTTTATCACCACCAGATTTTCTCTCAATTGGGGTTCATTTCCCGAGGCTGAACCCTAAATAGAAAAGTAAATTAGACACATAATAAGATATTAGACATGAGGCCTAATAAAATGGTAAGATGCGTTTGGAGCAACCCAAAGGATGAAGAGCCTAATGAAGCAGTTCATCGCAGATTTTTTAATATAGAAGGAGCATGTCCAATTTAGTTGTTTTGGCCTAGAAGGAAGTACGAGACTTCAACGAGACGTGAGGATGCTCTAGGATGACCCTCTGGGGTAGGCCTAACGAAGTTGCACCCCTAAAGGTAGGTTTGTAGGTGTTCCATCAAAAGATTATGCCTTGACTGCTTTTGCATTGCAGGCCTAACGAAGCGGACCATTGTAGGTAGTCAAAAGGTTGATGATGGAGTAGGATATTCATAAGACACCATACTCCTAGCTACGAGTACGTTTTAGTGGACAGGACTTAAAAAGATAGTCGCATGCGGAGATGAAGCCATCACTAATCAGAGCAATTTCGAGAAAGACTAGAGTTATACCAACATGCCAATGATTCTTTCACTATCGAGACATTAGATAAGGGGCGCAACCAATTGGATGTTTAGATTGTTTACAGTAGGGCACAACCACTTAGCTTTTGAGAGTTATTTCAATTAGTTAGGGGGCAACGTGGGGCCACAGCCACGATAAGAAAAGAGACAGACCTAGTAGGATATCTGTATTATAGGCCTAACGAAGCGGACCTTTACAAATATAGAAAATCCTAGACTGAGTTCCATACAAGATAGACCTTGTTGGCGGGATTCAGGGAGTAGATAGAACAATTACGTATAGTGCTCAAGGTACGCACTGGGTGGTACATTGTGGATGTCCGAGCACTAGTATAAGCCAGTGCAGACACAATTTTACATTTTCATAGTAGACGATGGAACATCTGTATTGCAGGGCTCAAGAAGTTGTCCTTTACAGATGTAGTTACAAAACGTTGTAGGAGCAAGGCGATGGAGTCCATTTTGAGCAGGATACGGAAGGTACTATGGGTAGTACCTAGGACCGATATGGTCTTTGGGCATGTAGCTACATATATATTAGTATTAGGTTTTAATCTACTGGGGGGTAGATGGGTACGATTCACGCATAGAGGTGTGAGTATTATAAACCTAGTAAACCTAATATAACATAAAATGGAAATAAAATGGTATATGTAGAATTAAGCTTAGAAGTTTATAATTTGTCCATTCACTAGAACTTTAGTTATAACCCCCTCCTCATAACATAGTTCAGGCTAGGTAGATGGCAGTGACTTTCCAGCTCTGAGACACTTGTTTAGAAAGTGTTATTACCTTTGTGAGTATTTACTTACTATTATATTTTAGTCAGTTCCGTTGTGAGATATTTATTTGAGCTCTGATATATTTGTTTTTTCCTATTTGCAGCATACCAGATACCCAACTCGGGCTTCAATGGGCTTGGATTTTAGCATTTTTGCAAAAAATTCGGACCCACTGGAATTCGGGTTATTACATTCGGTATCAAATCTTAGGTTAGTAGATCCTAAGTAAATTAGGAAATATGAGTAAACGTATTTGTATTTTTGAATAAAATATAAATATAATATGTACTAAAATCCAAATAGTCCCGAATTATAGATTTAAACATATGAAATTTTTTTAGAAGTATATTTGTCCATAGTTTTCTAGTGGGTTTGGGATGAACCAAGGATGTTGAGCCTTATGTTATTGCCAATTTATAGTGTACAGTAAGCTATGTTTAGAGAGAAGATTGATATCCATATGTTACAGGAAGTGGAAAATTTCCCTAGGGATAGTAGGGAGAGTACTTCTATTTTGGAAGGAATAAGAGATTTTAGTAAGGAAATGATATGTCCGAGGTTTAGGAAGGGTATTCCTAGGGTAGTAAGAAGAAAATTCACTTTATGTCTAGCCTAATAAAATGCAACTTTTGGAATTGAAATGTTGAAAAATATAATTGTTAATATGTTTGAGGTAGTAAATATTGGATTTTTGAAGAAAAAAGTGGTATGAAATTTAAATTGGTTTTTACATTATGTATTTTTTGTTAAAAGTGAAATTATTTTTGAAGAATTATAGAGCATGTATAGCTCACTAGTTTCTTCGTAGGTAAACAAAGATTTTAACTATAAAAACCTAGAGCGTGTTAAGTATCGAAAACGTAGGTTGCAACATTTATTATCGTAATAGATGTTTTCGTGAAAAATAAAGGAAGCATACGCTATGACACTATTGTTATAGTTGGTGACTCCCAAAGAAAATGTTTTACGTAGCATATGGGATTTATTAATATTTATTTTAATTGAATCCATATACTAGTATTTTTGGATCGTAGTAACGGTGTTTTACGCAACATCTGTTTTGACCCAAATAAAAATGTTTTTTGAAGATAATTTCTAAGTATAGATATAAAGTGGTTTGTAAGTACACTTATTATTTAAACAAGTAATGGAAATGTATTCTAGTTATGAAAATATTAAAATAGTTTTGAAAATGAGTTTTTTTTTGAAAAAAAGAAGATGTAAGTTAAATATTAGGAAATTAATAAATTTCGTAGGAAATGTCTATTGTAAGTGTAGATAAATTAAATATACTTTAATCTATTGGAATGAAATGAATAATGATAAAATTTTCTATGAAACCACATCACAAATAAAGATGTTTTGTGCAAGTTATAAGGAATACGTGAAAGAAATGTACAAGGTATGAAAAGCACCATATTTTATATAGCCTATTTCAATAAAATATATATTAAGTTCCTTGTAATTTCACAGAAACATGAAATCCTCTTTTAAGGATTAGGTTTTAGCGTTAATGGTTTCTCATAAGAGAAAGTAGTTCCAATACATTAAGGTATAAAACCATTAAGTGTAATAAGAAGTGTAATAATTAGAAGCAGTGTTAGTTCAGAGGGATATTATAGAGAGCCATAGTAGGAAAGCTAAGCAATGGAAATTTTATATTTTTACATTGATTATGCGCATTGGTTGCTTGCCTTTGTAAAAAGTCCCTATTTGTAGTAAGTTAGAAACTCCTCCAAGGTTAGGTAATGGGAAGAGTAGGAAAGTTAAAGGATTTTTGATAAAATAATTGTTCTTATCTACTCCAGTTTTCGTTAATTTGAAAATCTATAAAAAGAAGATATTTTAAAAATAGGTGAGGACATTTTTGGAAGTCAAGAAAAAAAATGTTTTAAGGATGAGCAAGGCATGTTTTAAAGAAAAATTGGTTTCGTGAAACAGTAAATATATTTTTGGAAGAGAAAAACTTAATAAACAGTTAAATTTAAAAATCCAATTTTTTTATGGAAAGCTATAAAGATGCAAGTCTAGAAAGATAAAATATTAAGTAATCAAGTACCTTTGAATTTAGTAGAAACTTCAAAGTAACACTCTTAAAAGCAAGAATTTTAGGATTTGATGTTTCAAAAATCTAGAAGATTTAATTTTTGAAATGAAATGATAAATACCAAACCAAAATTTTAAATATGGAGTAGATAGGAATCATTTCCTTGGTGTGACGGGAAAAGTGTAAGGCTATGTAGGAGATAGCGGTGATTACTTTTATTAGTAATAATAGAAATACCCGTAAAGTGTATAGGACACTAGGTAGAACCTAGGAATGTTGCTTCATGTGTGTAGACTATAGAAGAATAATGATGTGAAATTAGTAATATAGTAAGACGCATGCGGTTGGGGTAGGTAGGCCTTAGTTGGGAAAGGTAAAGGTAAGAGAAGATTTCTCCAAGCTTAGTTGCCATTTTAGATAGAGACTGCATAGGTTGAAATCCTTATTCGTTGCAGTAAATGAGAATTGGTTATTCCATTTTGAGTATGGAATGGAAGAAATGAATATATCTTATTCATCGTAAGTAGCACAGCGTAAGTTAGTAACAAGTAAAAGACGGCAGGAGGAGAATATGAGTTACTTGGATTCCTAGGGTAGGACCTTTCCGTGTCAGAGTGGACATGGTCCTAAAACCTTCTAGCCCTAGAAGATAGCTGTGTTTAGCTGCTATATTTAGCTATCTAGTATTGCTTTGCAGTAGGATTTGTTTTCTCTTTTAGTTATGAGATTGTACTCCTATGTAAGCATTTAGTTCCTATTGTAGTAAATCGATGATGATTGGTATGATGCTCTTTTTCTATGATGTTCACAAGAAGAGACAAAAACATAGGATGTAAAGAATAAAAGAAAAGTATAAGCAGATAAAAGTAACTAAAAGAAAATTAGTAAAATCTAAAAGAAAGCGACAGAAAGATCAATAGTAAAACATTTGAAAAGAAATTTTCTTATGTGAACTGTTTTTGGGAAAGAAAATAGAGATTTTTGTAAAGTGGCATAAGTTCCGATTACAAAGAAAGCAGTGCGCAAAAGTAAAATGGAGAAATGTGAAGTTTTTCCATTTTCTACATTCTTTCTGACATAAGAAACCGAGTGTGGAAAATTAGATTTTTCAAAAATTAGAATATTAAAGTCGTGTGGTAAGATTTGGATGTAAAATTCGTTGAATTACGCCCTATTCAGTAGGAGTGTGGGAAAATTGGATGAAAAATGTTTTGAGTTTTCAAACGATTGCATTCATATAGAAATTGCAAGTATATTTAGGGTGTGTACACTATGTTTTAAAATAATTTTTTAAAGAAGAAAACATTCATATATGAGGTACCGCTTAGAAATTAAAGTACATGCATATTTTTTATGTTGAATGACCCTTCACACAAGGATAGGGATGGTCGCAAAATAGGATGTACACATAATGGATATGATTGATGTGAGCAATTACATAGTTTTACCCTTGTCAAATTTCGAGGATGAAATTTCCTAAAGGGTGGGAGAATGTAACACCCCATACTTTTAGCTAATTAAACAATCAAACACCGATGAATAGTGAAGTAAGCAATTTTGGAATTGTCAGAATATGGCCTCGAAACTTATACCACTATGTTCGTGGTCATTTTCTGATTAATTCACATATATAATATGCCTCGAACGGACTTTTTATGAAAAAGTTATTGACCTTCGAAGTTCCGTATTGAAAAATAATTGTACATGTAAATGTGCGTAAATATATTTGTTTATAAATATATGCACATATAAATTTCAGAAATAACGTGCGTTTGAATTTCAAAATAGACACGCGTCATAAAGGAAATTAATTGACATCGGCAATTAGAGATAGTTAATTAACATTAGTAGGCACTGTTAATCAAATCAACAATTAAAGGGAATTAATTTAGCAAAATTTGAATTTCAAAATAAACATGTGTTATAAATAGAATTAAATTTGCAATTGATGGAAATTAATTAGAATGAATAGGCAACGGTTAAAAGTTAACGTGTAATAATTTGACTTTCGTGCAATCTCTAGTGTTGTTTTTTGGATCCAACGATTCGCAGCAAGCCTGTGACGTGGTTGCACCAAATTCAATCCAAAAATCCGACGGTTTGAGATCCCTAAACTCCACTATAAATAGAACCCCAGGCCTAACTATTATCTCAGAATCAGATTTTCTCCCAATTGCCTGAGGCTGAACCCGAAATAGAAATTATTTCTAGGGAGAAGATCTTCCTATTAAAATATTAGACTCCTTAGAAGGGATCCAGAAAGGCCATAAAGCAAAGCTAAAGACGACCAAAGCTAAGGATGACATGCGAGTGGATTTAAATTATATATCTTTTACGTTTATGATATATTATCGTTGGATTCCCATCAAATATTTTAATTCATCATTTGCACTAATTTCAGTAATTAGTTCTACCAGTTAGTAATGTTGAAACTGCAAAATTTAATAAAAGAAGTGTACTTATCTTTAAATATTCTTTATATGGATAAGAAAGTAAGGAATCCAATTAAATATAAGTAATATTAGGCTTAAAAGCTATAGAGGAAGACATAAGCCTAAAAGTGAGGAATTTACAGTAAATTATTCCAAAACGGGAGAAGTAAACTAAAAAGGGGAAAATCTAATAACTTGATTTGGAAGTTAGTAATAGATTAGTTAGTTGGTTTAGAAAAGGGAATACATTTCCATAGTTTAATATTGTAAGAATAACGATAAACGTAATTACAAGCAAAAAAAATGGAATTAGTGCAAAGTAGAGACATTACTGTATTTTGCGTTATCCAACAATTAAAGAAAAAATAAAAGAAATACCTTGCAATTACGATTTATTATTTATAGCATTATTTAGTATTATGGAAATAGATTTTTAGCACAGTTTTCGTAAACAACTAAATAGAATAGAACTACTTATTAAAATAAAAGAGAATAACGTGAAGTGTTAAAGAAATTAAAGAAGAGAAAATAATCAAGTTAATATTTGACAGGACTAGAAATAATAAACAGAAGATGTGACTAGATCTGCATTTACTACGCAGATAATAGAATAAAAAGTAAAGCAGTTATTATGATAAGAAATTTGTGACAATTGGACGTAGTTCCATGCTAAGGCTGTCATATAATATAAGAAAACTAAAGTGAATTTAGTATCATAATAAAAGAAGACGAACTAGAATAGAAAAGAGACATTTGCAATTATATTTATAACATATAGGTTATAAAAAAAAAAGAACATAGAATTGACAATTGCAAGTATAATTGTAACACGTATGTTATAATTAAAAAGAGAGAAATAGAAGAGGATTATTTTATCAAACTTAGATCTTGGATTAAGTTAATAAGCAAGAACAATAGCAGTGGCTCGTACCGGCAGCATTCCCTTTCAGGTCCAGGACTGATGGTTTCATACATAGATGGGGCTGGGCATGCTGATTAGGGTAAATAAGTAGCCAACATAATAAGAAAAGTAAACTAAATGCATAGTAAGAGATTAGACATAAGGTCTAATGAAATGGTAAGAAGCATTTGGAGCAGCCCAAAGGATGAAGAACCTAACGAAGAAGTTAATCGTGATTTTTAGTACAGAAGGAGCACGTTCAATTTATTTATTTTGGGCTAGAAGGAAGTACGAGACTTCAACGGGATATGAGGATACTCTAGGATGCCCCTCTGGGGTAGGCCTAACGAAGCAGCACCTCCGAAGGCGGGTTTGTAGGTGTTCCGTCAAGAGAGTATGCCTTGACTGCTTATGCATTGCACGCCAAATGAAACGGACCTTTGTAGGCAGTCAAAAGGTTGATGATGGAGTAGGATATTCGTATGACACCATACTCCTAGCTACGAGTAGGTTTTATTGGGCATGACCCAAAAGGATAGTCTCATGTGGAGATCAAGCCATCATCAATCAGAGCGAGTTTGGGAAAGACTAGAGTTAAACAACCAGACCGATGATTCTTTCACTATTGAGACATTGGATGAGGGGTGCAACCAATTGAATGTTTAGATTGTTTGTAGTAAGGCACAACCACTTAGCTCTTGAGAGGTCTTTCGATTAGTTGAGAGGGACTGCGTGAAGCCATAGCCACGATGAGAAAAGAGATGGACCAAGTAGGATATCTGTATTATAGGCCTAACATAGCGAACCTTTACAGATATAGAAAATCCCCGACCGAATTCCGTATAAATAGATGTTGTTGGCGGGATTCAGGGAGTAGACAGAACGATTACGTATAGTCCTCAAGATACGCACTGGATGGTACATTGTGGATGTTCGTGCACTAGTATAAGCTAGTGCGGACGCAGTTTTACGTTTTCATAGTAGACGACGGAACATCTATATTACAGACCTTACGAAGCTGTCCTACAAATATAGTTACAGAATGCTCTTGGAGAGAGACGATGGAGTCCTTTTCGAGGAGGATATGGAAGGTACTATGGTTAGTACCTACGACCAATGCGGTCTTTGGGCATGTAGCTACATATATTAGTTATTAGGTATTAATCTACTAGGGGGTAGATGGGTACGATTCACGCATTGTGCGAGAGTTTTATAAACCTAGTAAACCTAATATATAGCAGAAAATGGAAATAAAACGATATATGTAGAATTAAGCTTAGAAGCATATAATTTGTCCATTCACCAAAACTTTAGTTCTGACCCCTCCTTATAACATCCCACAGGTTAGGTAGATGACAGAGACTTTCTAGCTTTGAGACACTTTTTAGAAAGTGTTATTACCTTGATGAGTATTCACTTACTATTATATTTTAGTAAGTTCCATTGTGAGGTATTTATTTGAGCTCCAATTTATTTGTTTTTGCCTATTTGCAGGATACCAGATACCCAACTCAGGCTTCAATGGGCTTGGATTTTAGCATTTTTGCAAAAAATTCAGACCCACTGGAATTCGGCTTATTATAGTATGTATTGTTGTCATGGGTGCATGTATACCTTTTATACGAATTTCATGGAAAGAATATATAATTCGTTTGGGTTAACTCTTGTTAGTAACTTTGGGGACAAAATTCTTTTAAGAGGGGTAGAATGTAACGACCCTGAATTTGGTCATTTCAACTAGGCAATTATATATTTTTTATATAGTCAATAAGTAGATTTTTATTAATTAATAAACTCATTTTATTTAATTAACAATGAGGGAAATATCATTTTTAAAATTTGTTTACTAAATTAAATAGTTCGTAGAAAAATAGAAAATGTGATTGAAAAATATTTTTTGACATTTCGATCTTTCGACACCGAAAAGTTGTCGGGAATGTTTTTCTCTTTATACACCATATGTACATATACATAGTAGATAATTAACTAAATAATAATAAACTTAGGAATAGATTGTCTTATAATTAACACGTAATGTGACAATTCATAACTTTAAAAATAATAAACATTATATATATATGTATGTTATTAAGTGTTGCCATATCTTAATTTTTTCGTAATTAGACATCATTATTCATCATAATCTTAAGGATTTGACTAACAAGGAGAGGAAATTTGACAAGAGAAAGGGGTAGGAAGATGATGTGACTTTTCAAATATCATGACATATTATGTTAAATCATTAAGGGATAGTTTTAGTAATTTTCTCCAAATCTTTTTGCCTATAAATATACATTCGCACACACACTTCGCATTTTATTTCTCCTCTACACTTTCTAAAATGGCCTCTCCAAAATATTCATGGCTTTCATAGTTTGCAAAAGTTAGGAAAAAATCAAGTTTTTCCACTTCAAAACACATTTTCCTTAGCTAAAACCCTTCTCTACCACCTTACACACCCTACTCCATCAAGCAACCACCCACACTCCCACCCTATACCCTAGGCTGAGCCAATAGACCATCAGGCCGAGCCCATTAGTAGCCAAAAATCCAAGAAAGTGACTTCCTTTTCGAGCTCTAGGGTCATTAGTAAGGTCTTGTGAAAGTTAGAGTTGAATTCGTGGAAATTTAGGTAAGTAAACTGCCTTATTTTGAAAAATATTTTACTTTATTATTAATCCAATATTATGGTGATAATATAATATAGAAGTTGAATGGTAACCATGTATACTTGCAATTTATGATGAAGATGGTTTGTGTTAGTAATGTATATATGGATGTATACTTGCAATTTATGATGAAGATGGTTTGTGTTAGTAATGTGTTGATTTTAAAACATGAGCTATGGTATGAGTTTTGATAAACAAAGTTAACTGCTTTGTGTAATTGCGACGGACTGAGAACCGGTTGGAATTAGAGTTGTTTTTTCGAAGTTTAAAGTTTTGAAACGAATTAAAGTTGTAGCCTTACTTTCAATTTTTTTTTAATTTTCTAAAGAATGTTTCAAACCATGAAAAAAATTATGGGGTTGTGAAGTGGTTCCTAAGAATATGTTAGAGCGAACTGCTCCCATGGCGATAGTCGCTATTGATGCAGTTCGACGAAATTGTCGATTTTGATTTCAAGTAGTTTTAACTTGAAATTGTTTTGTAAAAGTTTTAAAAACAAACTTAATTAGTAATTAAAAAGTAATTAATTTTTTAATCTAATTATTTAATTAATTAGTTAAATAAAAAGGCAGTTAGCCTTAATTAATAATTAAGAAGGTAATTAGTAATTAATCAACACTTAAGTTAAGTTAGTGACTATTGTTTGATTAATTAAGTTTTAATTGGTATTTAACATGGTTAAGAAGTAATTAATGATTAATAATTATTTAATTAATTATTATTTAATTAATTATTATTTAATTGAGTAATTATTTAATTAATATTTTAATTAAGTATGGTTTAACTAATAATGATTTGACTTAACCTTAATCAAAATGCATTAGAAAGTTAATTATGGCCTAACTAAGTTCATTAAGTCTAATTAGGTTTAATTATGATTTAATTTGGATTAATTAAGATTTAATTAGGGTTAAACTAATTTATTTATTTAAATCTTTACCAAAGGTGATTTTAAATTAAACCGAATGTGTTTTAAACCAATATTCTTCTTAAGGTGAATTGATTCCAAAACAAATGATCTCTTGTCTGGACCATTAAGTAGAATTAAAGTAGAGATTGAAAATGTTTACTCGTCTAGGGAAAGTAAGTGACTTGCGTTTAGCATGAATTTTGGATATCGGAATTATGATAAACACAAGGAGGCTAATTTCGGTAAGCGGATCATGATAACTTAAGTATGGAATGTGTTTCCATATGTTAATCTTCCTCCTGATAGTGAAGTCGTTCACTTCAATAACTTGACCCTTTTAAATTATCAAATGTTGGGTTGGAGAGACCGAGATCGGATGACAAACTATTATCTGGAAACCACTTCAAACCTACATAAACATTCAAATTGGAAGTATTGAAGTCACGATCAAGATTCAAGACTTGAAGTGCAAGGGCTATTTGCTTCTAACCCTGAGGGTGATTCCAAAACGGGTGTAGTGGAAATAGTACCTTTGGTTCGTTCATCTCCTAAACAACTTGTATGGATGAATGCTGACATTGTGTCAACATTGAAAGGAAATGCTAGCATTCCAAGTGGGAAGTGCTATTGAAAGGTAGAACGTGGCCTAAAAGCCTCAACAACCGAGAATAAATAAAATAAGGGATATGCAACAGTGCCATGTGGGTCGCACTTATTAGGGTATTGATCATCCCATCTAGAACGAGTCCCTATTCTCCTAATTAAGTCCCAAAATGGTTGCTGATCCCAACCAAGGGGATGATCTTATTTGCTACTATCTAGTAAGGGGTAGGTCAATCATGTGTTGGGAGAGGTCGTTAGGTACGACCTCGATACATTTTCTAGAGGTGTACTGTGACGGGCGGTACCCCAATAGCCCAGTAATTAGTTGGAATCCATTCTCCAATACGAGCTTTACGGTTTTGATTGTGAACCTAATATGTTGGAATATGAGATGCAAACATTTCCGCCATGTTCTCTATTTACTTTAAACCCTGACATTATTATAATATCATCGATTTCATATAAAAGGTGTTTTAGTTATCGTAAGGTAAAATCCGTCCGTGTTTGTGCATGACGTGGTCTTACGAGATACTCTTGTTTCCAAAAGAGTTTTCAAATCAATAATCTATTGTTTGAGTTTACATGCACCTGACCCATGTCTGATCTGGAGTTTATTTTCTTTTTCTTAAACTCTTGGGTACTCGATTTCTTTGAGTGGTCAAGTGATCCAAGTTTCGCTCGAAAGCATTATGGAGGAGCTGGAGCAGGTGGCTTCATGGATAGTTTTTAATATTATTAAGTATTCCATAGTGTATGTATGTATGACCTATGTCTTTTGTGGACAAGCAGTTGTAATTACCTAGTCTAGAACTTGTATCATTGAACTCTGATGTAATATTTTGGCTTGACTATGCAATATACTGCATTATATATTATACGTTGTTCCATGAGTGGTAAGATTCTGTGTTTGATTAGTCTTTCTCTTATCTTTCTTATATCTTCAACCCATAATGATTTGTCTTTCGAATGCAAAAAAGGCGGTTCGTTACATTTCGTTTGCAGTTATGCACAAGGATTGAGGGCATCGGATTTTGATGCAATAATGCCGCATTAGGTCCGTGTGTGGATCATATTGGCCAACCTGGTGCATCTCACATCAAAGTTTAGGTAAAGGTCTAGTTTTTAGCGCCATAGTTGATAGTGAAATAACTAACCTATAACAACTCACTCACTAACCCTCTGTATATTATCTGTTTCTCCTTTGATTTTCATTTTGCATTCTGAATCTAAGTGGAGAAAATTAATGAAGGCACATGAAAGGTTCTGGAGTTCAGATTGGGAAGCTTAGAGTGTGATTTGGCCAATACATGAAAAGACAAAGTTAAGGAAGAGAAAAGAGGGAGAGATATTCAATTCGAGGATCACTATTTGGAGTTCAGTG
Organism: Allium cepa; assembly: GCA_030765085.1. Classification (NCBI taxonomy): domain Eukaryota; kingdom Viridiplantae; phylum Streptophyta; class Magnoliopsida; order Asparagales; family Amaryllidaceae; genus Allium; species Allium cepa. The sequence continues at coordinate 615,012,201 of CM060934.1, forward strand.
TAGTAGATCGTTAAAGGCCAACGACAATGGTAGTTATGTAAGTGATGGCATTGTGATTGGATAATTCGAATTTGTTTGATTTCATAAGGAGATGCTTGTTTAAGAAGATTACTTAAGAATTATTACATATTATTATTATGATTGTGTGTGTATATATATGTGTATGAAATGATAAGTCCTGTGATGATCAAATGATCTGATGTAGTGGATATAGTGTTGGATTCGATGAGATTTGATTTAGAATGGTTTAGCGAATATTTCCCTGTTTTATTTGCTTAGTTATGGTTATCTAGGATAAACCATGGTCGATATTAGTTGATTTACCCTCAAATTTTTTTCTAGGGGCAATTATGCAGTAAATTTCAAAGAAAAAGATTCTCGGTGAATGTTAAGGTGGTATGACCTATGTATAATTATATAATTTGTTACATATCCTAACTTTGGAATCAATCTCGTTCGAAATAAAGTATGCATTTGGTATTTTTTTCTATTATATATAAAGTGTTATATTGTGATATATATATATATATATATATAAAGAATTCTCAATGATTAAACAATTATTTAATATATATATAAATATATAATTCTTAATTAACCTATGACTGCATTTACAAATGTTGTAACCATGAGTATCAAAACAAAGTCAACAAAATAATTTGTTTTAAATATTCCTGGTCAAAATATTTCAAAAAAAGGATACTGATACATCCATTGAGGCTAGAGAATCTAATGCTCTCCAAATGTTGAGTAATATATTAATTATGACTGCTAGGAGCACCAAGAGGTTGTGTACTTATATTTCTTGGATGACTACAGAATGACTCGACAGAATGTTTCCTATTGGTTGATAATAACTAAGGTCAAACATGAAATCTTAATGTGACGATGTTATGAAGTTCTGTCAGTTTGAGAATATTGTAGAACTTTAATATGAACAGTCTACTTGGGTTATAGTTAAATCATTACATGACGACAATCAAGTGACTATAGTTGGGTCTGGGTTGATGAGTAGGAAATGAAATATTATTTAATAAAGAATTTGTTTCCTTTATTATGAAAGGTTAGTATCATGGTCAATTGTGTTTACTAAAAGTCAACAGTCTCCGACTGTGGCATATTGGTTAATTAATGTTTTGAACCAAGGACTTTAGACATTAACTCAATAGTTGTATACTGATATTGTGGGAGTTCTGATGAACAATCTCCAGATATCGGGAGTGATGCGGTGGCGACGAAAAGAAATGGGTATAATATATTGTTGCTTAAAGGTGTTGCTTATATTAATCTAAAATATGATTTTATTATAAAGACTATAAGAAAAAATTTGACCAAATTGTCGCACCATCAGCTCAGGTGATATGCAGACGTTAATATTCAAATTGTTTAATATTAATCATTGATTAAAGTCATATCTGTGAGACGTACAACCGAATCTGTGTAGTCTCCAAAGTATTGTTCGATTTTGTTAGTTTATGATGTGTTATAAATTAACTAAACTAACCAATATATAAGACATATTAATCATTAATGCTTTTAATAGTTAGAGCGTAGTAATTTTAGGAGCTTTTAGAAATTTTTTGTGTGCCTTTAGTAATTATTTAGGTGTGTTTATAAACATTATGCATGTGTGTGTTAATATACAATATTGATACATGTTTATATGGGTTTAAATATGTAGACAAATAACAACTAAGGGGTGACTGCATTATGTAGGCAAAGAGGGTTTCTTTTGTTTTGAGTTTTAAGTATCACTAGTGGTAGATAACTCACCTAATAATGTTTCTATAAATAACATCTCAAACTTCTTCATCTTTTTGCTTAAAAAATGGAATAGAACCTAACATCTTCATATTAAGGCCAACCACCCCTTGCTCCATTATAGAAATCCAAAAGCCCCTTCTGTTTCAATGGTGATAGTTTTTTGATCCTTGCAAGATGAAAAACGCGAAATCGGATTTCTAGAAGACTTACCAAATCAAGTTATGACAAGCGGAAGGATCATAAAACTGGTAAACCTTGTATATTATTTGATTTCCTGATGCCTAAACCCAATGTATGAAGATAACCGTTGTTTGCAAATTTGTTGTATAATTGTTAAAATAAATAATTGATCAGATATAATTTGTATACAAGAATTGATTTATTATAAAATTAAACCCTAATTAAAATTACATCATACTATTGATAGTTTAATATGAAAATAATAAAACATAAAATTCAATCTTTCTAAATTGTAATTTAATAGTTTTATTACTTTAATCATTGGGTTTTTATGCATAAATTAGCTTTGTGTTTATATGTAAATTGTGACTTTGGAACGTTGAATAAAATTATTCTCGTTTTTATGATTTGCACACAAAAATTAAATCTTGGACTTATATGTAAATTATCACTTCAGAATGTTAAATAAAATTATTTTTGATTTTATGATTTGTATGGATAGGCATAAAAAAAATCATGGTTTATTAGTTAACATATGCATAAATTAAATAAATTTTATTTTGATTTTTTATTTAATTATATGGCATAAAAAATTTGGAATTAATTCTAAGATGGGTGTATGTATGTCTGCGTATGTCTCTGTGTGTGTCATTATTGATTATGGTTAAACCATTGTTCGCTATTCCTATTGGTTGATGATAAATAATTAGAGTGTTAAGAGACTTAGGCTTGTTATTTTGAATTTGATATATGAATCACTTAATTAGTTATCATTTATATATGTGTATATGCATATTTTAGTTGTAAATCTCAGCAACTATGTACACATATACAATTTTCATATGCTTTGAATTTGTCGCTATGTATATGTATATCACAATTGTTATCTTATCATATCATGGATATCTATATGACTTTTCACCTACCTAAAATAATGAAACATAAAACACCTTATATTCGAGAAACACAAGTAACTTAAATTGGATGAGCAACTCATTATGATTACTAATATAGAAGTCTCACATGTAGAATGCGAAAGGTTAAAATTTACATTCATATAACATAAACATATTTAAATTGAAACAGAACATTAACTCAAAATGGAGACTAGATTTGAATGCTGACTAGTTATTTATATCGGCCTTTTAAGATCCACCTGGGCAAACTTTTTGAAATTTACCTTATTTCACCTGTTGCCTAATGGACCTAGGCCAATGATTGAACCATGCTGGTCGATGGTGGGTGAAATCGGTAGATTTTAAAAAGAAATTCCATAACTGGATCTTAGTGGACCTATAAATTTCAAAGGTTTTAATAGATCTAATCTAGCCAGTTTAAATAAAATCATATTTTAGTTAATTTTCTTGATTTAATTAATTAACGCATGTTAATTAATAAAAATTTATATGTTTTGAGTAACCAATATATACTCATGTGTATGTATAAGTTTAATATGAACATAGCAAGTTGTATATGTTTAGTGATTACACAAGTAGATATTAGAATTTATATCCACTAGTAAACACTGGTCATTTTTATATATGTTAATTGTCTCAAAACATTGTTTAATATATTTATAAAACATATAAATATAAATTTTCAAAAATATTTATTTATGATAAAATATAAAATGTCTAATCTAGTTTTTACTAAGTCAACAAATTTTAAATTCAAATTTTGTATTTAAAATATCTAATTAAGACTTAGTAAACATTTTCAAATTCACAACTAGATCTTAAAAATATAAGATACCATATCTTTAATTAAGTGAAAATATATGTTTATATAAAATAATTATTATAGCCGAAAATAATATTTTCTTATTTGTATTATATTTTTTATTTATTTAAAATACACAACACTGTTTTAATATGTATAAGTAGTTTATATATATGCATATATATTTTGAAATTGTATATATTAAAAAAATATGGCCAATAAGATTTTTTTAAAAAAACTAATTTTTTGTTAAAATAATATATGTGTGTGTGTTGAATAATCTTTTTCAAAAAATATATATGTTAAATAATATTAGAAGTAAACACTATAGTAAGTAATAATTAATATATATATATATATATATATATATATATATTATATTAAATAAAATCATGTTTTTGGCCGAAGAATATATTTTTCTACTTTTAACATCCAAAGATAATTTAAATAATTTAATTATATATAGTTTAAAAATATTTTAAGGTACTTTAGGATTTAAATTAATAAAAAATAATTAAAAATTGATATGTATAATATTTTAAAAAATTAGTATGAATGCGTATGTGTATATTAGAATACAAACATGGATGAATCTGATATATATATATATATTAAACTTTAAATTTAAATTAACAAGTTCATGTAGATTAATTATTTAATATAATTTAGTGTGTGTATATATACTAATATTTACGGAGAGACAATATCACATATCTAAAATCATTATAAACAGATAACATATATTATATAACATAAAGAATATACCCAAGAGAAGTAGACTTTGATTAACATGTCGATTCAAATCGTCTCCTAGATCCCTGTCAAATAAGCAAACTTCGAAGTGCCACCACTTGAAAGAGTTTTGTATTTGAATTAGGGTTAATGTATGCTCTGCTAGGACTGGATAAAAAATTAGGTTGATTGCGGCCAAGAGTTGGAGAGGTGGAGCAAAAGAAAATCAACCGAAAACTGGAAGCTTAGGTTCGCTTAAATAGGATATCTAATAGAAATATCTTCCACCATCTCCTCTTTCCTAGTCATGCCCTTAAAGCACCTCTTTCCCTCATCTATAACCAACGATATCTTTGGTCTACAATGGAACAACCGGGCTTCAAATCCAATACAAATTTACTTTATTTAAATCTAATTTAAATTCTTATTGATGCCATATATAGATACACATATATATAACTTTTATATATGCACCTAATTAATTATTAATAGCACTTGGATAATTTCTAGAGGCAACCCCATTTACTAAATACACCTCAAATATTAAATACAACAGTAGTTAATGTTTCTTTAAATATCAGTTATTTTAATTAGTTTATAGCACTTTATAAATCTAATTACATCGAGTATTAATTCAGAGACTGAAATGAACTCAGTTGTATGACTCACGGATGTGAATTCATTCAGCAATTAATATTTAAACAATTTAAATACTATGATTCACACGTCACTTTAGCTGGTGGTTTGATAGTTTGGCTGACTCATCACTTACAAATCTCATCAGTAAAAATCCTATTTTAAAAATTTAGGCGGCACCTTTTAGCAACGTTATTTATACCAATTCTCTTCGTCAACTCTATATCACTTGAGGATTTATGGAATTTGGTTATGTTAAAATTCCATTACTAACCATATTCAACACATTTAGTCCATAACAAAATCCTTGGTTTGATAATAACATTTATTATAAGTTGTACTTCCTTGGCCAAATATTTTGATTTTGAGTTGACAACGGTTGATCGTGACACTAACTTCATACAGCTGATGAGATTACTCTCTATTGAATAGTATTTCAGTTCAACGCTTCAACTCAGACCCAACTATAGTCACTTAATAGGTGACATACCATGATTTAACTATAATCAAAGTGCAGCGTCCACATTAAACTGAACATGTTCTCAACTCGAGAGAACTTTGTAACATCGTCACTTTGAGATTTCCTATTTGGCCTCGTAGTTATTAACTACAGGAAACTCTTAAATAAGCAATTCCATAGTTATCCAATAACTATCAGTACATAAACCTTTGGTGCCCCCAATAGCCATGAGTAATACATTGCTTAACATTTGGAGAGTGTTGCGTATTCTGGTCTCAATGGATGTATTGATATTCTTTTTCAAAACATCTTAACCAGGAATATCTAAAATAATTTATTATATTATATAATGATAATTTTCTCATTTTACAACTCCTAATAATTATTATCATATACCATTCAAGGATTTTCTATTTAATATACTTTAAGTTAATTACTTAATTTCTTATATCACAATATAGTAAAGTACATAATAGAAACCAAATACAAGTTTAGTTCTAGAGTTAGATATGTGTAACAAATTATATAATTAACCCTAAAGCAAACTCCTAGCTCTCTTACCCAATAATGGCATCATAGCCGAACTAGTTTATACTATAACAATCTGGATTTTACTAGCATTTGAAAAATGCTATTAGAACTTTTAACAGTATTTTTATGAACATTATATAACGACATGTTATTATAAGTCAAGGACTTAACATAACATTAGAAAAAATGCTTCAAAAATTATTTTATACTAGCATCATTTACCAAACTATCAAATATTATTCATAGTATTTTGTCAATAGCTATAATACCCTCTTAGTAGTGATTTTTACAAAGTTTTTTAGAGAATTTTTCCAAAGAGTAAGTCCGCTATGGGATCCCGACCCATATATTAATATAACTAGACAAGTATACAAAATTGTGGCTGATGAAATAAAAAGGCCCGTAAAACATAAAAGATGACAAAAAGGCGAAGAACAGTAAAATAACAACATGTTATCCAACACCAAATTGAGTGATCGGGTGGAGGAATTATTGCATACACTTGAGATCGAGCATAACTTGGATATGGATAGAGGGGAGAGTAATTTCTACATAACACATTGAATTAGTGAATACACAAGCATCATGTTCTACCCAAATTGCTTTAGCAAACCTCTTGAGAATTATGAGTAATAAATAGGCTCTTGGTGATTTTCACCTTGAGTCTTTGAATATATTGAGCCACTCCTCATGTAGGATGGGCTATAAAAGTTGACATTGGAGAGGAGGGAGGACTAGATTACATCGGAGTAAATGAAGGAACGGTGGCAACCGGCAGCAAATGAAATAGGTAGATTTAAAAAATAATCCTATTTAGGATCTATTGAGTCTATGAAGTCTAAAGATGATTTTTAGCTCTATTATAAATATTTTAAATAAAATCTTTATTTTATTTGTTTAGAAAGTATTTTCACAAATTTTATGTTTATATAATTTAGATTATATCAAATATACTCTTATAAGTATGGGTGCAACAATTATTAGTTTAACTAAATTTATAGAAAGAAATCTTTCATTTCACTCTCTCCCTCTCTTGTAGTTATTCAGTTTATTAAGAGAAGATTTTGTTTTATTTAAAGAGAGAAACCTTTTATTTCCATCTCTTTGATTAAATTGATTGATTTATTTAATGACACTAATGACCAAATTTATATTTGGCACATATTATGAGTATATCCAGGTATACTCTAGTGTAAAATGTGTAAAAGCAACATGTAATTAGTGTACATGGCTAAAGTGACCGCATGTAGGTTTGGATTTACACCGCAATGGAGTCATTTGTCCCTTTACATCTACCTTTGTTGTCCAAGGTTTTGATGTAAAATCATATATATAATAGTAAACACAAACGGGTTTTTATCTTACGATAACCAAAACCCTTTTCTATAGAAAATCCAGTGATATTATAATAATATTTAGGGTTAAAGTAAATATTGAATCATAGCCAAAATTGTTATACTAATTAAATTCTAGCATAATAGATATAAAACTAAGTCCAAAGGCACTTATTGGAGAATGGATTCCAACATGACAAGGTAAGGGTCTACCTTCCATACAGTACACCTCTAGAGAAAATGTACCGAGGCTGCCTTAATTTGCACCTCTGCTACTCAGAACAAGCCTGCCCCTTACCGGTAGAACCAAATATGATCAACCTTTCGTTGTGATCAACAACCATGCCGGGCCTAAAGCATGCATAAATAATGATCTAGATCATGCGATGATCATATCCTAATAGGAGCGACCCACATCGCCCTACTTCACAGTCATTACCAATTGTGAGGCCTGAGGCTATGTTTTACCTTTTAATTAGCAATTCTTGTTGGAATGCTCGCACTGCCCTCCAAGCAATAATGCAATGCTTGCATTCATCCATACAATTTATTCAGGATATGTACAAACCTAAAACACTACTTCCACTACATCCATTTTGGAATCACCATTGGGATTAATAGCATGTAGCTCTTGCAGTTCAAAGAACTCTATCTTCGATTCCAACACCTTTAAGATGTTCCCAATTCGAATGCTTATGTTGGTTCGAAGTGGTTTTCGAATAACTCATGACATCTGATTTCGGTCTCTTCGAACCAACATTCGATAATTTTAAAAGGGTCAAGTTATCGGTAGTGGAAAATCCACTATCTGGGGTGTGTATAGATTTGCATATGAAAATAAGGCATCCTGTACTCATCCTTACTTTTTGATTTCGAATAGTACTATCCTATGATTAAAAATAAAGTCAGACAAGTTAGAAGACTAACATTGACTCAATGTACATTCTTACTTCTCAGGATAGAGACGAGTTTCCATACCTTGGAATTTGGTATTAAGTATACAATGAAATATCTTCCATATACTTAATATATCATGACCCATTTATCAAAATTAACTCCCTTATATTTATCATGTTTTCAACATTTCGACTTCTCTATCCCTCGCCTAGAAAATAAAGTTGTAGATCTCACAGATAGAGGAAAGTTTTACTAATCGGCTTTTAGTGATAAATATAAGATGACTTACTTTCAATAAAACATGTCAACCTTTTAGTATAACTTATTCATATTTGTTTGGCTACTTATTGGCACATACAAAGAGAATCCCTTGTAGTTAAACTATTCTTTATGAAAGAAAGTTGCATTTTAAACAAACCAATCCTGGGAAATAAAGTAATTAGAAATTAAAAACCTTTATTTAATTAATTAGAAATAAGTTTAAAACTTTATTTAATAGTAATTAAATCTTAACTTAATTAATAATTAACCCTGCTTAATTAATAATTAACTAATTGATTAAACCTCACTTAATTAATAATTTGTTAATAATTAAACCTTACTTAAATAATAATTAATTAAATAATTAACCTTTACTTAATTAACAAATAATTAACCCTTACTTAATTAACTAATTTTAATTATCTTACTTAATCAATACTTAAGTACTAATGACTTTACTTAACTAATAATTAAGTATTAATTAACTTAGTCTAATTAATTAATTAAAAAAATTCCATAATTAATAAGTAATTTACCTTTTAATACTTACAGTACGTTTGAAAATACTTTTCAATAAAATACTAGAAAATAAAACACTTTTAGTTTACAAAAATGTTCATTTTTATGAACTGCATCCACAGCAACTATTGCTATGGATACCTTAAACTTCAAAACTAATTTTATATCTCAAGTACCCCTTAAAACCCTTTCTTTTTATGTTTTAAATTGCTTTATAAACTTCGCATAAATTTTGGAAAACAAAATTAAAATTTTTGGAAACTTTTCTAGAAAATAAAATAAGTAAACAAGTTTTAAATACAAAGGATTCTCTATATCACATCAAAATCTAATTGTTAGCTTTCATTTAGCTTACTACATTCCCAACGTAAGCTCAAACATTTCACATATACCATAACATCATACACAAGTAAAAATCATAACTTGCAAGCTATAATTAAACTTTTGACTTATTTTCCAAGTATGCACAACCATACATATAAACACAAATATGTAAAGCACAAACTACGCTATTTTCAACCAAACAACCAACATACATTTTTACAAACACAAAGTTTAAAACTTAATTTAAAAAGTGAGCTTTACTTACCAAAAATCACTCGAACCAAGACAAACTACCATCATAACTTGAATCGACACTAGATCTTGGATTACTTTAGCAAAATTTGATTTTGGCTTAGGAAGTGGATTTTTGGTTCGGCCTAGGATAGAGTATGGCTCGACCATAGATGTGTGGGGGTACTTTAGGCTTGTTTTTGAAAGAGAAGGAGCTGTAGGGGAAGGAAGAAGTAAAATTTAGCTTGGTTTAAGGATTAAAAATGGAAAAAGATAAGATTTTTAATTTTGAAAAACTTTGGAAGCCATTAAAAAGCAAGGTCGATCTTTGAAAAAAAAAGATGCAAAGTTTGAAAAATGAGAATGGAAAAAGGGGAATTGCTTTATATGAAATGAAAACAAGAAATTACCCTTTTACCCTCTTAGGTCTCTTACCCTTTACTATTTTGTGACACATTATCAACTTCCCCTCTTTCTTCATGCATACGTAAGGACCACCCGTTCCCACATCATGCTCATCACTTTATATCTCTTACGTGCTATGATGTGTTATGTGACATTACCTTTTCATTTACTTCTTAATTTATTTTTTAAATTTTGAAAAAAAGTCGCATCTTATTTTTCCTTTTACTTTAGCAAATAAATTTCACCATGTGTGTATTAACCATACATCTGTTATTTGTATATGTATGTGCATATGTATACTAGAGTGTACACAACAATTCCGACAACTTTTAGACGTTGAAAAGTCGAAAACCCGAAAACTGATTTTCAGTCAGATTTTCGATTTTTCTTCGAACTAATTATTTTATAAATAAATTTTGAAAACTATTTCACCATCACTGGTTATTATTTAAAAGAGGTTTATTTGAGTTACATATTCCATAAATTAATTATTTAAAAATATATTAAATATTCATATTTAAAGTGATTAAATTTTGGGTCGTTACATCATCCCCCTTAAAAGAACTTCGTCCCAAAATTAACACCCAAAAACGATAACTCAAAATAACTCAAAGGCGCATATATTTTATATCATGAAACCCATACAAACAATACACACTAAGCAATTACATACAAACAGTGCATATACAATCCATACAACATGCAAACAACTATCCTAGCATCAACTCAGGATAAGCATCCCATATACTTTCCTCTATCTCCAAAGTACAATCTATGAGTCTTCACTCCATTGAATCTTAACCAATCTCACTACCTTATTACGCAGTCTCTTCTCATCCTGATCCATAATGGTAACCAGATGTCTTATCATAGTCAAGTTCGGTTCTACTTTTAAATCCTCTTGCACAGATGGCTCCACAATCAACGATGGGTCATGCACATACTTCCTAAAATGGGATACGTGGAAAACATTATGGACCCATGACAGCATCTCCAGTAACTCAACTTTATAGGTAAGCGGCCCAATCCTACCGAGAATTCGAAAAGGTCTAACATACCTTGGCTCTAACTTCCCGATTCTCCTAAATCGAACAACTCCTCTAATTGGTAAAATCTTTACAAACATAAAATCACAAACTGCAAATTCCAAATCCCTTCGCCTCCATCTGCATAACTCTTCGATCGGTCTTGGGCTTCCTTCATCCTCCTCTTGATCACTGCAACCTTTTCCGTAGCCTCCCGAATTGTATCTGGTCCAACCACTAGTCGATTCTCAGTTTTCACCCAACATGCTAGTGACTTACGCAGCCTCCACAAAGATCTTCACAAGGACCCATGTTCATGCTAGCTTGATAGCTGTTTTTGTAGGAGAATCCCACCAAGTGTAGATGATCTTCCTATGGTCCCCCAGAGTACAAGATGCATGCTCCTAACAAATCCTTTAAGATTTGGTTAACCCTATCAGTTGACCGTCGGCTTGAGGGTGGTAGGCAGAGTTTAAACTTAGTTTCGTTTCCAAAGCTACTTGTAATGCCTCCTAGAATTAGCTTGTATAGATGGGATCATGATTACTTACGGTGCTTATTGGATGTCTATGTAGTTGGACGATCTCTCTGATATAAGTCTCTACCAATGAAGTTGCAATCCTTGTCGGCTTTATTGGAATAAAATAAGCACTCTTAGTTAGCTGATCCATAATTACCCAGATAACTTCATTTCCTTTCCTATTTCTAGGCAATCCATCAATAAAATCCATTGATATTTGTTCCCACTTCCAATTCACAATCTCTAATGGTTGTAGGAGACCAGCGGTCCTTTGGTGATCCCTTTTGATCCGTTGATAGTTCTCATATCGGCTGACATAGATTAAGATATCCCTCTTCATCCCATTTCACCAGAACACCTGCTTCATATCTTGATGCATCTTTGAAACACCTAGATGGATATTCAGCTTGGATTGATGATTCTCTGATAAAACTTCCTGCCTAAGGCCATTGATATTAGGAACACATATCTTCACATTCGTATGCAATACACCCCGATGGTCTATCTCAAAGCTCGAACAATTGCCTTCCTCTACATCCTTGATGATTTTTATTAGGCAGTTATCTTCCCTTTATTTGCTTGAAATCTTTTCAAGGAGAATCGGGTGACTTCCAAAAGAGCATAAATCACATTCCTACTCAAAGCATTTGCTACCACATTTGATTTCCCTCGCGTATATAGAATATCCAAGTCGTAGGCCATCAGGAATTCCAACTGCCCCTATTGCCTCAAATTAAGATCCTATTGCATGAAAAGATACTTCAAGGACTTGTGATCCGTGAAGAGCTCAAACTTCTCGCCTAACAAGTAATGTCTCCACATCTTCAAAGCAAACACCATGGTAATAGCTCCAAATCATGCGTTGCGTAATTCTTTTCATGGGGCTTCAGCTACCTACTAGCATATGCAATCACACTCCCGCATTACATCAGAATAGTGTCTAATCCTACACCACAAGCATCGGCATATAAATTCAACCCTTCTCCTTCATCTAGTATAGCCAAAACCGAAGCGCTGGTTAACCTCTTCTTCAACTCAACGGAGGCTTCTTCACCCTTTGAAGTCCAAACGAACTTCTCATCCTTCTTTGTCAACTTGGTTAAATGAGAGGCAATCCTAGAGTAGTCCTGATTGAATCTCCAATAAAATCCTACCATGCCTAAAAAACTTTGGACCACCGCAGGAATCTGCAATCCCTTAAAATCTCGAAAAGCAACTACCTTTGTTGGATCCACTGAAATTCCATCCCCCGACACAACATGTCCTAAGAATCTGACTTTCGACTGCCAAAAGTGACACCTAGAAATTTTTCCTTAAGGATGCGTTTCCTTAACGTTTTTAACACCATTTCCAAATGGTTTTTGTGCTCTTCCTCGGTCTTAGAGTGGATAAGGATATCGTTTATGAAGACCACCATGATCCTATTGAGAACATCCCTAAAAATACGATTCATAAGAATAGCCCAAAAGGCACCAACCACTCAAAGAAAAAGTCTGGTCCTCTAAACGCCATTATGGGTATGCTATCCTTTGCTACTCTTAGCTGGCGAAATGTGGTAGCCAGGTCCATTTTTCTTTGAGTAAATTAGTATTGGGTATGCTATTATGGGTATGCTATTATGGCGAAATCAAAAATCTGACTGAAAAATTCTGGTCCTCTAAATGCCATTATGGGTATGCTATCCAAGAAACTCCTATACATGTGGATTTCTCCTGCAGCAGGAATGAACTGATCTTAGAAATCTTCCTTGAGTATTGCCCAAGAAAAATCATCTTCCAACACATCAGTTGTACCAGAGTCCCATCATGCTGCCGCTCCATCTTGCAACTACAAAGATGCTAGAAATCGCTTCTCCTCATTCGAAATATCTAACCCCTTGAAAATATTTTCACACGAACGAAGCCAAGCTTGAACTTCAACAATTGATTTTGTGCCCTTAAATGGCTTCCCTCCTAGATTTGTATAATCCTTTTACAGAGCTGCAAAATTAACACGAGGCTGTATCGTTGCTGCTTCCTTAATTATTCCCACTCTTTCTGTTTGCGCCAAACTTGGTCACAAACCTCAAATACCGTGAAAGCACCAGTGTATGAATACAAATCAACATATTTAAACACTAATAACAGATCTCAACAAATAACAAGTAGCAAATCAGAAATAATGAACAGAGACACAAGTTTTATAGTGGTTCGGCTATCTCCGGCCAACGTCCACTCCAAAGTTTTATCCTTTTATTAATTATCCTTGCTGGTTACGAGTGATTACAGCAGTTACAAAGTCCCAATTCGAAATCAATGACAGTAATGATGATATGGAGTGATGCTGGCAGCGTCCGGGCGTGCTTCTTCTTTCCAAATTCCCCGACCCCTTCTCCGAATGGCCAGGGGCTCTATTTATAGGCGTAGGAGGCTGATATCTCTCCTAAAAATCCGATAGACCGCTTCTGGCACGTGAGGGGGCCCATATGCCCGGATTTGGAAATCCGGGCCCACTTTGGGACCGATTCGAACTAGGGTTCGAATCGATCAAGAAAGCATCCAATCGAAGTGAAATTTGGTGTAGACATTCTTCCATACGCATGCAAGCTCCTGTAAAAATTTCATTGCATTTAGATCAACGGTTTGGAAGATATGATCGATTTGAGATCAAAACTCCGTGTGTTCTGCCTGGTTCGAATCCATTCTTCGAACCCATCTCCTTCGACTCCATCCAAAGCGCGTGCGCATCGATGACGTGTCGTGAATTCTCCGGATCGATCCACCTTTGTCGCCGTATTGAATGCTTCTTTTCCTGAAGACGCGCTCGTATCCATGCTTTGTACCTCAGTTCGTATCGATAGGTACGAATCCAGAATCCCAAAACTGCTGCTTCTTTTTCGTATCGATCCAGCATTGGATCGATACGAAGGACTTCTGCGCATCCATCCCATCACTCTACAACGATGCAAAGCGCATTGATTCGAAGCATACCCTTATATTTCCTCTTGATCGATACGAACTGTATCGATTTGGACCACCATCGATACGAACCAACCAGTATACACCTTATGGATACGAAGGAGACCTATGTTGTCATCGAGTCGAAGTCCACCTGTCCTTCTCTTCCGATCGATACGAAATAACCGAGTCTTGTCCATGCCGATCGATACGAGGTGTATCGATTCGAAGTCATCACTTCCTGATCGATACGAAGTGCATCGATTCGAACCATCCTTGCGCCGTGCCTTCGATCGATGCGAACCTGATGGAGTCGAACTTAACAACCTGATGGGTTCGAATCTGATGGATACGAAATGATCATCACCTTGACCCCTCGATGGATTCGAACATCATGCCTTTCCTACCTTGCATCGATCATAACTCCTTCATATGAACTCCGATCAACCTGAAATTTGAAACTTAGCCTTTCCTAACCCTTATCATCATCTCCAATCAATTTCGTCCCGATCGGAGTTCAACCAAATTTTGACGACATCGATCGCCGCCTTGCTTCCAATCGATCTCCAATCCCGATATCCATCATTCCTTGCCAACTTGTTGATATTCCAGTTTTGACCAAAAAGTGGGATAGCACTTTGCCCCCCAAAACATGCCTTGTGATAAGAAGGCATGTTTTGAATAGCTCCGATTCCAATATCATAAGTCCATAGCCATACTGCCAGAGTATGTCATCCTTGACTGCTCCGAGACGATGTCCAATTCCACATCTAATAACCAAAGCCTTAACCAATCCCTTATCCATCTGAACTCGACAACCGAGTCCTGATCCATCCTTATCCCATAGCCAATAACCGAATCCAGGACCTCTCCGGGTCGATATCCGAATCCATAACCTCTCCGGGCTCTTGCCAAGCGCAATCCATACCTGGCGACCGTGGTCCAGTGTCCCTGGACGTTGTATAAAGCCATGGCTTAAGTCCTAAGCCAAATCCTGGTCTCTCCGGACCCTTGTTGAGCATAGTCCATACTCAACGACCTGAAAATAACAATTGATAATGCATGGCCTAAGTCCTAGGCTGAATCCTGATCACTCCGGACCCTTGCCAAGCATAGTCCATTCTTGACGACCTGAATGAGCCAATTTGCCACGTTCGGGCAAAGTGACTCACCCCTTACCAGGCATAATCCATACCCGACGACCGTTTATCAAAAACCAGATAAAAATCCAATCAAAATCCAATCCAGAATCCAAATCCCAAAATCCAAATCAAAATCAAAGAATCAGAAATCCAAACCAGCATCGAAAACAATCATCCAAAGGAAAATCCAAATCAAAAAGCAAGCAAAACCAAGAGTTCAATCCAAACTCCAAAACCAAATCCAAAAAGAAAAGCAGTGTCCAATCAAAAAGCAAAAGATAAATTTCACAAACCACAGCATCGCAGTTTATCATCATTCAGAGCGTGCCTAGGGGCTATCTCCGTCCCCGTACATGTGTAAATGACTAGATTGCTCGCCAGTAGTTCGCTACTTATTTCATATTATCCTGATTAGTGGATGATCAATCGACCATCATCCCTGGGCCTCACATCATCACGGTGTGAGGTAGTCAGTGGTTGCTCCTGCTTCACCGTTGCCTTCCGAGTTCCGACATATTGCCGTAATTGTCCATTCCTTACATGCTCCTCGATTATATCCTTTAAGTGCCTGCAGCTGTTGGTATCATGTCCATCTAAATCATGGAAGAGGCAGTCCCTTCCTGATGTCCTCTCCCGTTTTGATGGTTCTCTCCTAGCTGGCCTCCGGTAGGGAAGGCGATTCTGAGTGTCCAGGTATATCCGCTCCAGCGTCTCGTTCAATCCTGTATATGTGGAAAACTTTGGATCCTTCCATCGCTTCCTAGCGTTTCCAGAATCATCATCCAACTTCCTTTTCGCTTTATCTTTATCCAAGCCTTTGCTGAATGATCCTCCACCCTCAGTTGCATTAACCTTTTTCACCTTTAAATCCGTACTTGCATCTTCTTGCCGAAGGAACCTTTCTGCCTCGTGAAAGAATTCGTCGAGATCCTGTGGGGGATCTCGTATCAGAGATACCTTGAAATCCGAGTCCTCCCTGACTCTTGATACTGCTGCCATTAAAACCATCGATGCATCAGGTCGATCCACCGAAGCGACTGCCGCACTGAATCGAGTTAGAAAAGCTCTAAGCGATTCATCCATCCTTTGCTTCACCGATGTCAACGTCATCACATTCTTCGGCCTCTTGACGTGAACCCGAAACTGTCCCAAAAACCTTTCCACCAATTCCCTCCAGGTCCTGATAGATCCTTCTCCCAGCTGCCTAAACCACATTGCAGCTAAGTCCGTCAAATACAAAGGGAAGCATCGGGCCATCACTTCCTCAGATACCCCCAGCACCTCCATGTGTTTAGTGTGCCTCATCAAATGATCAGTTGGGTCTGCCTTGCCATCATATACCTCCACGCTAGGTAGCTTGAACTTAGGTGGGTTATGAGCCATCCTTATTTCTCGAGCGAACGGACTCCTATTTACTCCTTTCAAGTCTCTGTTGGTCAAACCACCTTGCACAGTTTTCCTGATGATCTCCATTAATCCAGTATTGTCTGTTGGGGGTTGCCCCCCATGCCCCTGAGGGAACTCCGGCACATACTCTTCGTGTGGCTCACTAGCAGCAATGTTAGCTCTAGCCTGTTGAACTCCTTCCAAAGGTCCTCCTGTGTTGGATCCAGTGGGCCTGCCCCCAAGCCCTTGTTGATTGCCCTCTGGCTCCGCTTCCCGTCCTCCATTGGGTTCCACAACCCTAGTTCCTTGTCCTGCATCCATCGTGGCTGTAGCTGTTCCTAAGTTGTGCATCCCTACAGCTCTCATTTGCTCAAAGAAAGTCTGCATCATTTCCTATTGGCTCTTCAATAATCTCTCTTGCAAAGAATTTGCCATGGCTTCCGTCTCATTCCAGATTATGTAGATTGAAGCCTGTCCTTCCCCAGCTCCGGAGGATGCTTGTTGACTTCCTTCCTGTTGGCTTCTCTCAGCCCTTTGCCTTTTGCTATTTTGCCTAGTCATTGTCTTCCAAATCCAAACTTCTATCCGATGCAGCGGGTGCTGGTCCTTCTCAGTGAAAGCACCAAAGTGTTTGGCCAAACTTGGTCACAAACCTCAAATACCGTGAAAGCACCAGTGTATGAATACAAATCAACAATATTCAAACACTAATAACAGATCTCAACAAATAACAAGTAACAAATCAGAAATAATGAACAGAGACAAAAGTTTTATAGTGGTTCGGCTATCTCCGGCCTACGTCCACTCCAAAGTTTTATCCTTTTATTAATTATCCTTGCTGGTTACGAGTGATTACCGCAGTTACAAAGTCCAAATTCGAAATCAATGACAGTAATGACGATATGGAGTGATGTTGGCAGCGTCCGGGTGTGCTTCTTCTTTCCAAATTCTCCGACCCCTTCTCTGAATGACTAGGGGCTCTATTTATAGGCGTAGGAGGCTGATATCTCTCCTAAAAATCCGGTAGACCGCTTCTAGCACGTGAGGGGACCCATATGCCCGGATTCTGAAAATCCGGGCCCACTTTGGGACCAATTCGAACTAGGGTTCGAATCGATCAAGAAAGCATCCAATCGAAGTGAAATTTGGTGTAGACATTCTTCCATATGCATGCAAGCTCCTGTAAAAATTTCATTGCATTTGGATTAACGGTTTGGAAGATATGATCAATTCGAGATCAAAACTCCATGTGTTCTGCCTGGTTCAAATCCATGCTTCGTACCCATCTCCTTCGACTCCATCCAAAGCGCGTGCGCATCGATGACGTGTCGCAAATTCTCCGGATCGATCCACCTTTGTCGCCGTATTGAACGCTTCTTTTCCTGAAGACACGCTCGTATCCATGCTTTGTACCTCAGTTCGTATCGATAAGTACGAATCCAGAATCCCAAAACTGCTACTTCCTTTTCGTATCGATCCAATGCTTGATCGATACGAAGGACTTCTGCGCATCCATCCCATCACTCTACAACGACGCAAAGCGCATCGATTCGAAGCAAACCCTTATATTTCCTCTTGATCGATATGAACTGTATCGATTCGGACCACCATCGATACGAACCAACCCGTATACACCTTATGGACACGAAGGAGACCTATGTTGTCATCGAGTCGAAGTCCACCTGTCCTTCTCTTCCGATCGATACGAAATAACCGAGTCTTGTCCATGTCGATCGATACGAAGTGTATCGATTCGAAGTCATCACTTCCTGATCGATACGAAGTGCATCGATTCGAACCATCCTTGCGCCATGCCTTCGATCGATGCGAACCTGATGGAGTCGAACTTAACAACCTGATGGGTTCGAATCTGATGGGTTCGAAATGATCATCACCTTGACCCCTCGATGGATTCGAACATCATGCCTTTCCTACCTTGCATCGATCATAACTCCTTCATATGAACTCCGATCAACCTGAAATTTGAAACATAGCCTTTCCTAACCCTTATCATTATCTCCAATCAATTTTGTCCCGATCGGAGTTCAACCAAATTTTGATGACATCGATCGCCGCCTTGCTTCCAATCGATCTCCAATCCCGATATCCATCATTCCTTGCCAACTTGTTGATATTCCAGTTTTGACCAAAAAGTGGGATAGCACTTTGCCCCCCAAAACATGCCTTGTGATAAGAAGGCATGTTTTGAATAGCTCCGATTCCAATATCCAAAGTCCATAGCCATACTGCCAGAGTATGTCATCCTTGACTGCTCCGAGTCGATATCCAATTCCACATCTAATAACCAATGCCTTAACCAATCCCTTATCCATCCGAACTCGACAACCGAGTCCTGATCCATCCTTATCCCATAGCCAATAACCGAATCCAAGACCTCTCCGGGTCGATATCCGAATCCATAACCTCTTCGGGCTCTTGCTAAGCGCAATCCATACCTGGCGACCGTGGTCCAGTGTCCCTGGACGTTGTACAAAGCCATGGCTTAAGTCCTAATCCGAATCCTGGTCTCTCCGGACCCTTGTTGAGCATAGTCCATACTCAACGACCTGAAAATAACAATTGATAATGCAGGGCCTAAGTCCTAGGTTGAATCCTGGTCACTCCGGACCCTTGCCAAGCATAGTCCATTCTTGACGACCTGAATGAGCCAATTTGCCACGTTCGGGCAAAGTGACTCACCCCTTGTCAGGCATAATCCATACCCGACGACCGTTTATCAAAAACCAGATAAAAATCCAATCAAAATCCAATCCAGAATCCAAATCCCAAAATCCAAATCAAAATCAAAGAATCATAAATTCAAACCAGCATCGAAAACAATCATCCAAAGGAAAATCCAAATCAAAAAGCAAGCAAAACCAAGAGTTCAATCTAAACTCCAAAACCAAATCCAAAAAGAAAAGCAGCGTCCAATCAAAAAGCAAAAGATAAATTTCACAAACCACAGCATCGCAGTTTATCATCATTCAGAGCATGCCTAGGGGCTATCTCCGTCCCCGTACATGTGTAAATGACTAAATTGCTCGCCAGTAGTTCGCTACTTATTTCATATTATCCTGATTAGTGGATGATAAATCGACCATCATCCCTGGGCATCACATCATCACGGTGTGAGGTAGTCGGTGGTTGCTCCTGCTCCACCGTTGCATTCCGAGTTTCGACATATTGCCGTAATTGTCCATTCCTTACATGCTCCTCGATTATATCCTTTAAGTGCCTGCAGCTGTTGGTATCATGTCCATCTAAATCATGGAAGAGGCAGTGCCTTCCTGATGTCCTCTCCCGTTTTGATGGTTCTCTCCTAGCTGGCCTCCAGTAGGGAAGGCGATTCCGAGTGTCCAGGTATATCCGCTCCAGCGTCTCGTTCAATCCTGTGTATGTGGAAAACTTTGGATCCTTCCATCGCTTCCTAGCGTTTCCAGAATCATCATCCAACTTCCTTTTCCCTTTGTCTTTATCCAAGCCTTTGTTGAATGATCCTCCACCCTCAGTTGCATTAACCTTTTTCACCTTTAAATCCGTACTTGCATCTTCTTGCCGAAGGAACCTTTCTGCCTCGTGAAAGAATTCGTCGAGATCCTGTGGAGGATCTCGTATCAGAGATACCTTGAAATCCGAGTCCTCCCTGACTCCTGATACTGCTGCCATTAAAACCATCGATGGATCAGGCCGATCCACCGAAGCGACTGCCGCACTGAATCGAGTTAGAAAAGCTCTAAGCGATTCATCCATCCTTTGCTTCACCGATGTCAACGTCATTACATTCTTCGGCCTCTTGACGTGAACACGAAACTGTCCCAAAAACCTTTCCACCAATTCCCTCCAGGTTCTGATAGATCCTTCTCCCAGCTGCCTAAACCACATTGCAGCTAAGTCCGTCAAATACAAAGGGAAGCATCGGGCCATCACTTCCTCAGATGCCCCCAGCACCTCCATGTGTCTGGTGTACCTCATCAAATGATCAATTGGGTCTGCCTTGCCATCATATACCTCCACGCTAGGTAGCTTGAACTTAGGTGGGTTATGAGCCATCCTTATTTCCCGAGCGAACGAACTCCTATTTACTCCTTCCAAGTTTCTGTTGGTCAAACCACCTCGCACAGTTTTCCTGACGATCTCCATTAATCCAGTATTGTCTGTTGGGGGTTGCCCCCCATGCCCCTGAGGGAACTCCGGCACATACTCTTCGTGTGGCTCACTAGCAGCAATGTTAGCTCTAGCCTGTTGAACTCCTTCCAAAGGTCCTTCTGTATTGGATCCAGTGGGCCTGCCCCCAAGCCCTTGTTGATTGCCCTCTGGCTCCGCATCCCGTCCTCCATTGGGTTCCATAACCCAAGTTCCTTGTCCTGCATCCACCGTGGCTGTAGCTGTTCCTAAGTTCTGCATCCCTGCAGCTCTCATTTGCTCAACGAAAGTCTGCATCATTTCCTGTTGGCTCTTTAATAATCTCTCTTGCAAAGAATTTGCCATAGCTTCCATCTCATTCCGGATTATGTAGATTGAAGCATGTCCTTCCCCGGCTCCGGAGGATGCTTGTTTACTTCCTTCCTGTTGGCTTCTCTCAGCCCTTTGCCTTCTACTATTTTGCCTAGTCATTGTCTTCCAAATCCAAACTTCTATCCGATGCAACGGGTGCTAGTCCTTCTCAGTGAAAGCACCAAAGTGTTTGCGCCAAAATTGGTCACAAACCTCAAATACCGTGAAAGCACCAGTGTATGAATACAAATCAACAATATTCAAACACTAATAACAGATCTCAACAAATAACAAGTAGCAAATCAGAAATAATGAACAGAGACACAAGTTTTATAGTGGTTCGGCTATCTCCGGCCTACGTCCACTCCAAAGTTTTATCCTTTTATTAATTATCCTTGCTGGTTACGAGTGATTACAGCAGTTACAAAGTCCTAATTCGAAATCAATGACAGTAATGACGATATGGAGTGATGCTGGCAGCGTCCGGGCGTGCTTCTTCTTTCCTAATTCTCCGACCCCTTCTCTGAATGACCAGGGGCTCTATTTATAGACGTAGGAGGCTGATATATCTCCTAAAAATCCGGTAGACCGCTTCTGGCACGTGAGGGGCCCCATATGCCCGGATTCTGGAAATCCGGGCCCACTTTGGGACCGATTCGAACTAGGGTTCGAATCGATCAAGAAAGCATCCAATCGAAGTGAAATTTGGTGTAGACATTCTTCCATATGCATGCAAGCTCCTGTAAAAATTTCATTGCATTTGGATCAACGGTTTGGAAGATATGATCGATTCGAGATCAAAACTCCGTGTGTTCTGCCTGGTTCGAATCCATGCTTCGTACCCATTTTCTTCGACTCCATCCAAAGCGCGTGCGCATCGATGACGTGTCGCGAATTCTCCGGATCGATCCACATTTGTCGTCGTATTGAACGCTTCTTTTCCTGAAGACGCGCTCGTATCCTTGCTTTGTACCTCGGTTCGTATCGATAGGTACGAATCCAGAATCCCAAAACTGCTACTTCTTTTTCGTATCGATCCAATGCTTGATCGATACGAAGGACTTCTGCGCATCCATCCCATCACTCTACAACGACGCAAAGCGCATCGATTCGAAGCAAACCCTTATATTTCCTCTTGATCGATACGAGCTGTATCGATTCGGACCACCATCGATACGAACCAACCCGTATACACCTTATGGATATGAAGGAGACCTATGTTGTCATCGAGTCGAAGTCCACCTGTCCTTCTCTTCCGATCGATACGAAATAACCGAGTCTTGTCCATGCCGATCGATACGAAGTGTATCGATTTGAAGTCTTCACTTCCTGATCGATACGAAGTGCATCGATTCGAACCATCCTTGCGTCGTGCCTTCGATCGATGCGAACCTGATGGAGTCGAACTTAACAACCTGATGGGTTCGAATCTGATGGATTCGAAATGATCATCACCTTGACCCCTCGATGGATTCGAACAGCATGCCTTTCCTACCTTGCATCGATCATAACTCCTTCATATGAACTCCGATCAACCTGAAATTTGAAACATAGCATTTCCTAACCCTTATCATCATCTCCAATCAATTTTGTCCTGATCGGAGTTCAACCAAATTTTGACGACATCGATCGCCGCCTTGCTTCCAATCGATCTTCAATCCCGATATCCATCATTCCTTGCCAACTTGTTGATATTCCAGTTTTGACCAAAAAGTGGGATAGCACTTTGCCCCCCCAATCCCGATATCCAATCTCCAATCCCGATATCCAATCTCCAATCTCCAATCCTGATATCCATCATTCCTTCCAATCGATCTGAATTTTTATGCTTATAAAACTCTTTAAAATAAAGGTATCTCGTAAGACCATGCCGCACATAAACACATAGCCGCACATAAGACCACGCCGTAGATCAAGTGATGATCATACCTTAATGGAGCAACCCACATAGCCCTGCTGCATGTCCCTATATCAAGTCATTACCGATTGTGAGGCCCGATGCTACATTTTACCCTTTTTTTATTGCAATCCCACTTGGAATGCTAACACTGCCCTCTAAGTAACAATGTAATGATTACATTCATCTATACAAGTTGTTTAGGATATAAACAAACCTAAGGCACTACTTCCCCTGCATCCATTTTGGAACCACCATCGGGATTATTAGCAAGTAGCCCTTGCACTTCAAAGAACTCCTTCTTCGATTTCATCACCTTCAGGACGTTTCCAATTCGAATGCTTGCGTTGATTTGAAGTGGTTTTCAGATAACACATGCTATCTGATCCCGGTCTCTTCGAACCAACATTCGGTAATTTTAAAAGGGTCAAGTTATCGATTATAGACAAATCCACTATCTTGGGCGTGAATGGATTTGCATATGAAAATTAGGCATCCTATACTCATCCTCACCTTTTGATTTCAAACAGTACTATCCCTTGATTAACAATGAAGTCGGACAAGTTAGAAAACTGATATTGACTCGATGTTTTTGATATTTTGACTTTTCTATCCCTCGCCTAGAAAATAAAGTTCTAGATCTCATAGATAGAAGAATTACTCATCGGCTTGTAGTGCCAAATATAAGACGACTTACTTTCAATAAAACGTATCAACATTTTAGTATAACTTATTCATATTTTTTTGGCTACTTAGTGACAAAGAAAAAGAGAATCCATTGTATTTAAACTATTCTTTGTAAAAGAAACCAGCTTTTTAAACAAATCGATCCTTAGAAATAAATTAATTAGAAATTAAAACCTTTATTTAACTAATTTAAAATAAGTTTAAAACTTTATTTAATAATAATTAAATCTTAACTTAATTAATAATAAACCCTACCTGATTAATAATTAATAATTAATTAAACCTAACTCAATTAATGATTTACTAATAATTAAACCTTACTTAAATTATAATTAATTTAATAATTAACCTTTACTTAATTAATAATTAATAATTAATTAACCCTTATTTAATTAACTAATTATAATTATATTACTTAAGTAATACTTAAGTACCAATTACCTCTACTTAACTAATAATTAAGTACTAATTAACTTTACCTAATTAATTAATAACCATTAATTAATAAGTAATAATTACCTTTTAATACTTACAGTATGTTTGAAAATACTTTTCCAGAAAATACTGGAAAAGAAAACACTTTTAGTTTAAAAAAATGTTCTTTTTTACGAAATGCTTCCATAGCGACTATCGCTACAGGTACCCTAATTTTAAAACTAGTTTTATATCTCAAATACTCCTTAAAGCCCTTTCTTTTTATATTTTAAACTACATTATAAACTTTGTATAAATTTTAGAAAACAAAAGTAAAAGGTTTGGAAACTTTTATATAAAACTTTTATAGAAAATAAAATAAGTAAACAAGTTTTAAATATAAAGGATTCTCTATGTCACAACAAAATCCAAATACTAGATTCATTTAGCTGGCTACATCCCCAACATAAGCTCAAACATTTCGTGCATGCCATAACATTAGACAAAAGTAAAATCATAACTCGCAAACTATAACTAAACTTTTTACTTATTTTCCAAGTCTATACAACCATTACAAATAAGCACAAATAAGTAAAGCACAAACTACACTATTTTTCAACCAAACAAATAACTCATATTTTTACAAACATAAATTCGAAAATTTACTTAAAAAGTGAGATTTACTCACCAAAAATCACTCGAACCAAGACAAACTACCACCACAACTTGAATTGACATCAGATCTTGGATTTACTTTAGCAAAATTCTGATTTTGCCTTAGGGAAGTGGATTTTTGGTTCGGCATAGGGTGGAATATGGCTCGGTCTTGGGTGTGTGGATGAGTTCAGGCTTGTTTTTGAAAGAGATGGAGGTGTAGGGAAGGAAAGAAGTAAAATTTAGCTTGGTTTAAGAATTGAAAATGGAGAAAGATAAGATTTTTAATTTTGAAAAACTTTGGAAGATATTAAAAAGCAAAGTGGAGCTTTGAAAAAGAAGAAGCAAAGTTTGAAAATGAAGAAGTGAAATAAAAGTTGATAATGGAAAAAGGGATATTGCTTTTAAATAGAATGAAAAATGAAAGTACCCTTTCCATTAGACCTCTTGACCTCCACCATTTTGTGACACATCATCAACTCCCCTCTTCCTCCACGCACACGCAAGGACCACCCCTCCCTCATCATGTCCATCACTTCATCTCTCTTATGTGCTATTATGTGTTATGTGACATTGCCTTTTCATTTTCTTTTTAGTTTATATTTGAATTTTGAAAAAAAAGACACATCTTATTTTTCTTTTTCACTTTAGTAAATAAATATCACCATATATATATATATATATATATATATATATATATATTAACCATACATAAGTAATTTGTATATGTATGTGTATGTATATACTAGAGTACACATAACAATTCTAACAACTTTTAAACATTGAAAAGTTGAAAATCCGAAATCTGATTTCTGGTCACATTTTCGATTTTTCTTCAAACTAATTAATTTTGTAAATAAATTTTGAAAACCATTTCACCATCACTAGTTATTGTTTAAAAGAGGTTTATTTGAGTTATATATTCTACAAATAAATTATTTAAAAATATATTAAATATTCATATTTAAAGTGAATTCCGGGTCATTACAATGAATTTGAGTTAAAAATAATATACATGTATATGTTTCCATACATAAATAATTGCAGGCAATGTTTTAAATTTAAAATAACTTATGTTTGTAAAGATTATAATTTATTTTATGTGTAAATATATGTTCAAAGTTAAGGTTAACAACTTTTAATTTAAGAAGGAAACAGAAGATTTGGGATTTTCCACAAAAGTCAACTTATGGTTCTGGATTGAAATTTTTTTGCACTTATGTAAACAATATCAAACAGAGTTGTATCAAAACATCAACCATATAACAAAAGAAATCAATTTTCAAGGCAAGTCTTATACATTTTTTATAAAATTATAATATAGCTTTTCAATCAATTTTTTTTTTTAACAATAAATTCCAAAACAAAAAAGGAATCGGACAGGTTAGGCACATTCGTAATAAAAGAATTTAGATCTAAATGGTATAAAGAATATAAAAAAATAATCAAATGATACAAAGGATCTAAATTATATTAATCATGATGAACATATAGTAAATTGTAATATAGAACAAAATGGTATCTGATTAAACCGAGATGATAAGCATATCATAATTGGGGAGGATAAAAGAGATCTGAATTATATATTGTAAGATGAACAAATCAATAGATGAGATGAAGCATATAGAATCTAAACCATGTAAGCAAGAGAAACATATGATTAAATCAAATCAGAATGGTACCTTAAGATGTAGCCAAAAAGAAGCAGCTTGAATGATGAACGAGTGCTCCTAGATTTTATCAAATCAATAACTGGTCTTGTAGGGATGGAGAGACAATAACCACCTTTAATAATTTGATTTAGTTTGATTTTTTTTAGGGTTTTCAACCCATGGGGACAAGAGAGAGGAGAAAATAATTGTCTGGAAGAATGAATCATGAAAGGAATGAAAATGATTTTTGTTTTAAGGGAAACATAGAAACCTTTCAATTCCCTTGTTTAAAACCCTCCTTATTTAATTCGTTATCAAATCTCATCAAATTCTCTTCTCCTTTAACAAGCATGTCCAGTCATAGATGGTGTCACATAGGCCCTCAAAATTTTCCAAAACCAATTGCAATTAATCTATTTAAATCCAAATTAAATATTCCATCACGTATATCGATACGTACATGTATAATTTTTACATAAATAATTTATCAAATTCTAATGGTATTCAAACAAATCAAAAAAATAACAATTAATATTCCATAAATAATAATTAACTTAATTAATTTTATAGTAAGGGTCCCATTGGATTTTTATGTTACTCAAAACTCTAAGAAAAATCATAGAAATCTATTGATTTCTTTAGTGGATGTTAGAATCCGCCTGCCTTAGGATTTTCTCCTTTAGGATGCTCAACAAATAATAGGGCAACATGCGATGGATAACACCTTATCATATATAATTCCTAACTCATGGTCTTTGTCCTAATCTCATCTCGACCTTGAGATGCTCAACAAATCGAATGAGATTATTCGCTCGCACCCACCATTTTACGATGGCCTAAGTATAATGCACATACCTTGAGGAAGCTCAAAAAATACATGCATGTATCTTACCTTGTCTAGTTAATATATTATTAGTATTACACATAACATCCCGGGCTTGATTTCACTCAATAGCCAAAGAGTATGCAAGTAATATATTAATATATAAATAGCAGAGGATAACTTATATATTAAGGATTCATAATCATTAATATAAATATATTGGGTGATAATGATTTACAAAATAATGTGTTTCATATGAAAACACCCTCATGGTTCAAATATCGAGCACATCTGAACTCACGGTTCATATTTATTCCAAAAAATCTAAGTGGGTTTCGTATAGTCCATTTATGTTTATTCATATGTTGTTATATAAGTTTAATTTATTTGTAACTGTTATAATTTAGTTAACTAATACATATATACATACATACAAATATATGTGTATGTGTGTGTGTAACTTTAATAACTAAATCATATATAACTAAGCTTAATCTTATTGATTAAATAATATTTAATTAATTTAAATTATTTAGTTCAATTAACTAATTTAATTAAATTTTATTTAAAAATTTAGAAATTTTATTTTATTCGTCATGAACTATTTGAAAGAGAATATTCAACTATAACTATTATAGTTTTATAAACATCAAATATATGTGTATATATATTTGTTAATTAATTAAACATTTTAATTAAGTATTTAAAAATTTTCCAAAATTCATTTAATTTAACTTCCAAAAATAATTATGTGAAAATCAAAACATTTTAAGTTATAGAACTATAACCATTATATTTTTATTTACATATATATAGAACTAGAACTAGAACAATAAAAATTGAATTAATTAACATTTAATTATTATTATTTATTACATAAATCATTTATTTTATTAACTTAATAATTTTAAAAAAATTTAAAAAATTATTTAATTTACCTTAAACAATTTACGATAAATTTTCAATTGTAACCTTTACAGTTAAATATACATATATCCTATATATATATACAGACACATTTTAATTAATTACTTATTTAATAAATTAAATTAATTAAATATTTACAAATTTTCGAAAATTATTAAGCTAATTTTTTAAAATATTTTTGAATTTTTTTAATTTATTTTATAGAATTTATAAAATTTCCTTTTATATTTTAAGCTTAACATTTAATTTAAAATACATTTTAAATTTTCAAAACTTAATTTGAAAATTTCCTGAAGGCTTAAAATAAATTTGGGTCATATCTTGGCATACCTTTTGACTTACTGCATGCATAAGCTCGACCAATAGCCCATGAGGAAAGGATACTTGACTATGCAAGCCTAAATACTACTATTCTAGACACCCACCGGATAGAAAAGTTTATTAGTTGTCCCTAACGTTGGCAAATTTGATCGCATAGACCATTTGGGATCTAACACTTTTTCTTGGAACCAAGATGGTCTCCAACATGCGAAATGGGTATATTTTAAAAATTATCCTTATTTGGATCATAGTGGGCGTGTGAAGTCTAACGGGTTTCACCAGATCAAATCTAGTTGTTAAATAAAATTATCCCTATTTGAATCACAGTGGGCCAGTCCATCTTTGGCTTGACTTCATCCTAATCTGCCTTTAACTAGTCCTAAGCAGCACATCTCATCATCCCATAGTTGGCTCAACATGTTCTTTGTGACTTGATCCTTTGCAATATTTAGCTTTCATCGGCAATAAGCGATCGACCATCTTAGCTCGAAAGAAGCTACTTGTTGCGCTAGAAAATGGCATAATACCCTAAAATATATAAATCCAAATAAAATAAGAAAAAAACCAAAAGAAAATAAGAACACATAAGCCATTTTTATAGTGGTTCGGCAAATACTCTGGTCTGCGTCCACTTTAATCTTAATATTTGATTGATTTTCCTTGGAATACAATGTATATCTCTCAAATTCGACCTCAATCTAGTAGATCTTGTATTTGAGAGTGCTTTGGGAAGAAAGGCAAAACGATATCAAAGTGTCAAAAGTCCTCTCCTAATTGTAGATATCTTGCTATTTATGGGAAAATCCCTGCTGCAACCTTGCCATCTAGGTTTGAAAACGTCACGACTCCAAGATCCAAATATCCATGCATGAAGATCGAGTCATCCAACATGATCTCCAAGAAGAAAATCAACTTGGTATCGACCACTTCTAATTGGTACTGACTTTATTTTTCCATCATTCTTCAAGTTTTTCTCCATGTCTTAACCCTTCTCATCGACCTCTTTTCAAATCAAGTCTTCATTTCAGGTCAGTGGTCATCAAAAGGTGTAACAACCTGCATGTTTTATGATTTATATATTTAAATATTTTATGTAAATTTAGCATTGTTATTTGAATTTAAAGTCCAAAATGTGACTTTTTGTAAACGGTTGAATCTAGACTCGAGGCCACTTACATTGAGTTCAAAATGACGTTTATAGCTTTTTTGTGTATAAACATCGATATGTTTGGAGTTGATTAGGATTTTGGTATTTTCATTTGCGCTTTGGGTTGTGTTCTATCCCACCAACCCAATAAGAGAACCCAAACTCCTTTACCAAATACCCTAACTCCTCTACTCTTCATTCATTCTACTCCTCATTTCCTAACACTCAAGCTAAAGATAAAATTGATAGGAAAGAGGGGAAATTAGAAATTTATAAGCCCTAGATTCTTAGGAAATTCAAATTCAAGTTCTAGAGATCAAAGAGAAGCTTAGGTAAGCCTCCTCTTCATCTTCTCCATCTCAATATCTCTTCAATTTTCAGATATTCCTATAACATAACTTAGGAAAAACTTTGTATTTGATCATAGATTGAAGATTCTAAAGGTGTTGTGAAGAGGAATTGATCTTTCCTTGTTTTAGAGCTTCTCAATTGTTGTTTTTGAGTTTAAAGGTGAGTTCTTGAACTCACGTCTATGTCTATACCTTTGATGGTTGTTAGGTATGGATTCCTAACATCTATTTCATGTTCATTTGCTTTTGAATTGAATTGGTTTGGTGAATTTTGCAATTTTTGGTATTTTGAAGTCAAAATCTATGAAAATCCTACTAAGGATGTTTGGACATGTTGTTTAGAGTGTATTGAAGAGCCTATACGGATCTGTTGTCATTTGGCCTAAATCCCTAGCCTTCGCTGCTCCTCCGTTCACTTCTAAACCGAATTGGCCATCAATGGCCTAGGCAAATTTTTCCTTGAGCTCCAGCTAAGACATTTGGCAAAACACTCAGACGTCTAAGGCAAAGGAATAAATGTTCCAAACTTATGGCTCAGACATCTGAGTGATTTGAAATTTTTTTCAGATCTTCAGCTCAGACGTCTGGAATAACTGCCAGACATCTGGCGTTGTTTAATTAATCCAACCTGCCTATTTTTTGTGGGTTTTCGTTTGAATCGATTTTTGTTGATCCTGTTATTTGTCGTCATTTATTATCGACTTTAATGACTTCTGTCTGGGTTTTTGGGAATATCTATTTGATGGATTCGATATTGATTTTCATGGTTTTGATTTCGTTTTCGTATGTGAATTTTTGCCGAATGATTGTTTTTACAATCATTTCTGTGATTTGTCACTTTAAAATACAAAGGTTTCTATACTAGTAGTAAATACTCAAACTCTTTCACAAAAACGATTTCAACACTATTTTTAGTACAAAGCTCGTTTTTAAATCCGTTTTCGAATCTATTAGTATTTACAAGCCTTTACCTCATTCGTATGAGAAATCCAATTAAACGACTTAGCAAAACAAGTGGTATGAAATGCTTGCGTTTACTTCATCGGTTAATTCTTAGACTTGTTCGATTGGAATCTTATGAAAATTTTCGAGTGGAAATCTACAATCCATTCGTAAATATTTAATTTAAGTTAGTGGTTATGGGACATAAAGCTAAACTCATTTATTTACTAGCTTAGTGTAATTTACACTTCTTATTGATCTATGATGATCGTTTTGTGGTTTAGACTAGCGATATGCGATGTCATTTAGTCCGCGTGGGGGACTGTACCCCGTTCTTTGGAGTTTCATCTCACTTTTATGGGCTAGTGACCCATGGCCTTTTTATGGAATTCAGTTCATCACGTGTACCATTGTACTACGTCGTTGTTCCGGCTTATTTGAGTTTTGGGTTTCTCGGGCGTACCGTTGTACTACGTCGTTTCACCGGCTCTATGGGTTAGCAACCCATGGGATAGCATCCCATTTGTGATACACGTGTTCTTGAGTTTTAATGCTCCCGTTTGGGATCGGCCTCTCCATTTGTGTTTTTCTGGATTTCTAATTATTGATTTCTAGAATTTTTGTTTCACCTATTTTGATGATATGCATTGATAAGCTCTATCAATATTTGTGGTTTGGTGAATAAAAATAAAGAATATGACATTCTTTTTGGTGTATGAGAAAATTTGAGATATTGTACGATTTTTGTTGTGATTATATATATATTTGTCATATCTCTTATCCTATCTCATCTTATATGATAGTTATAGCTAGACTGATTCGTTTACTATTTTTCTTCTTAAATAGTACTCGGGTCAGACCGAGGTCGTTTAGATGCTTCTACTTGACTTTTTAGCAGGGACCGTCATATGACTTTTGGCTAACTACTTAAGCTTAGTAGTTTTTGTTTTTATACATTCGAGATAGAGACTCCTTGATGTATACATATTTCTTTTGTCTAGCACTTGTACTTATTCTTTTGCTATGTAGTGCCACTTGTATGACCACTACTTGGATGTACACTTCTATTTGATATATTCATATCTGTTTCCTCCTTAGTGATATGAATATTTGTGACTAATTTGTGTTATGCTTATTTTATGTTTGTTTCCAAAGACCACATAGCCACTGTGTAGTAGCTTTTAGTTTGTATTTGATATGTTAGATTTCCTCTTGAAATAAAATGCATGCCATACCGTCTGAGAAATTGGTACTCACACAAAGCAATTACACAGATGGTCACTCCTCAATAGCCTTATTCTTCGGGCTAGTTGATGACATTATCCACTAGTGTCCTTAGCTAGTGTGAGTATAGAGGTGGGGCGTTACAGTTTGGTATCAGAGCCAAACATCGAAACAATGTAGAATGGAAAGTCGACCAAGTAGCAGGCATGGATACCTCGGTCGGCACAGGCTTCGTTCGACATACCTCTACTCCCTTGGCATCTCATCTTGTCCGGCATGAAGCCTCGCTCGGCATGGAAGGGTCGTTCGGCATGGAAAGTCGACCGGCATCTCGCCTCGTTCGGCATGAAGCCTCGCTCGGCATAGAAGGGTCATTCTGCATGGAAAGGTCGACTGGCATCTCTCCTCGTTCGACATGAAGCCTCGCTCAGTATAGAAGGGTTGTTCGACATGGAAAAGTCGATCGGCATCTTGCCTCGTTCGGCATGAAGCCTCGCTCAACATAGAAAGGTCCTTCGGTATGGAAAGGTCGCTCGGCATCTTGCCTCGTTCGACATGGAAAGGTCGATCGGCTTCTTGCCTCGTTCGGCATGAAGCCTCACTCGGTATAGATGAATCGTTCAGCATAGGCCTTGCTCGGTGCCCCTCCACTCATTCGGCACAGCACCTCGTTCGGCATACGAGTGCAGTTCAACACACAGCACCCCGCTCGGCATACGAATGTTGTTCGTCCTGGATGTGTGGTTCGTCATACGAGCACCGTTCGGCACAGAGGCCTCGCTAGGCATTCTCTGGTTCGACCCACCTCGCTCGACATTTATGGCTTGGGGCGCATAAGTTACTTACCATGGGCTGAGGTACCTTGTTTCAATGCCCGGGAGGGAAGTCCAATCCATCTTCGTCTATAAATAGAAGGGTACAGGCGCGGTGAAATGGACCTTTTTTCGAAAACACTGAGGAGACTCTGCTGCATTCAAGACTTATTGTATTTTATTTAGCGCTTGTATTCAAGTCATTATAGTACAGATTGTATCTATATTCAATCATTTATGAAAGCAACAAAGATAAAACTCAAAGTGGACGTAGGCAGTTACGTTGAACCACTATAAATCCGGTGTTCTTGTTTTTGCATTTAATTTAGCATACAATTCTCTGTTTTAATTTACTTTCTTCATTTATCTCTCTACATAATATTTCTCAAGGGTGTTAATGACCAATTCTGGTGCTAACATTTTGGTTCTTTCACTAAGAATTGAATTCTCATGCTGCTAGGATCTGCTTTGTAGCTACTAGATTGAATAAATCCCTTGAAGGAGATCTAAGTTGTTTACAGGACGTCTGTTGATTCTACTCAGAGTTCCTATCAATAACTATACTATGGGAAGACCACTAGCAGATCAGCCTCTCATAATGCGGACGTCAACGAGACTGCTAGCGTATATAAATAGGACATAGCAAACAACAAGCAAATCAAGGTGCAGGAACTACCATCTAAAATCAAATGGAGGTCGTCAACAGAACAGAGTTCAACGACTTGATGAGAGAACTCATGGAAAGCGGAAGACAACTCAGCAAGCAGATTCAAGCTAATGCTAACCTCATGACTCAGCTTACTCAGCAATAGCATCAGAATGCTGAAGGTAGCACCATTCTTTACTCTTCATCTGATAGCTCGACTTCATCCGATGAACCTCCCAAGCGTAAACGTCGCAAAACTGAAACTACACAAGCAGGTGCTGCCGA
Organism: Allium cepa; assembly: GCA_030765085.1. Classification (NCBI taxonomy): domain Eukaryota; kingdom Viridiplantae; phylum Streptophyta; class Magnoliopsida; order Asparagales; family Amaryllidaceae; genus Allium; species Allium cepa. The sequence continues at coordinate 615,046,481 of CM060934.1, forward strand.
TCCATCAACTAGTGATCATTTACATCTAGGAGACCACATCCAAGTCAGAACGGGAAACATAGGAGCTGGAGCACATGTGGAAATTGGACGTCCAGCTCATCAAGACCCCAATTTAGTTGGTCCCCAAGATACAAATTTGGCAGATCCCCAATAGAGGAGACATCAACCCAAGAGGTCCTGTAGAATAGAGTCCAACTTTTCGTCCTCCATACAAACCCCGAACTTATCAGCTATGGTCCGACAGTTGATGAAATAAAATTAAGTCTTGACCAATGAAGATTGGGGGATATCCAGGAGTCATACTCCATTCGTAGATACTATTCTACAGGCCAAGTACCCTAAAAAAATGTTTAACATGCCAACTATCCTGGCCTACGAAGGGAAGACTGATCCCAGACAACATGTGATGAGATATGAATGGATGATGGGTTCAGATAGAGCAAATGACGTAACCAAGTGTAGATGTTTCCCAATTACTTTATTTGGAATCGCCACCATGCGGTTCACTTGACTTTCCCCATGGTCTGTATCTAGCTTTGACGAATTGACGACGAAATTTGTAGAACAATTCAGGATACATGCCACTCGTCCCAAGATCGTGATGTCCCTATCTAGTGTCATCCAGGCTCCAGGGGAGTCATTGAAAGAGTACATACAGATATTTCATGTTGCAGCTACTGAAGTTAGCAACCCTAGCGACCATGCAATTCTAATGGCTGTAATGCGAGGAGTGGATCCAGATTCAGAGTTTGGAGTTTGGTTGGAAGGGAAACCCCCAACTACGCTGGAGCATTTTTATTCAAAGGCTCATCAATTCATAAGAAGAGAGGAAGCCAGATGGACAAGGCAAGATAAGGCACCAGGGCCTCTTCAGGATACTGTGAAAAGTAACATTGCTATAAAACAATCCGGCGACAATTCGAGGAAAGTTCAGGTTAATGTTCAGAGCAAGCCTATGCAATCCAAAGGGCATGGAGGAGGAAATCCCGAAAAGAAAAGAGAAGCAGGGAAATGGAAGCCAAGGATTCCAACCTATAACGAATACACCCCACTGAATGCGTCTCTTGAGAATATTTATCTGTCAACTTGTAATAGTTTTCAATACAGAAAACCATGCCTAAAGGAGTCAACAGAGGAACAAAAGAGGATGGGGATGTACTGTCGCTTCCATGAGACTTACGGGCACAATACGGAAGAATGTAGACACCTCCACGATGCCATAGAAAAGCTAATTAGACAAAAAAGTTGTAGGAGTTTGTCAAGAACCCACAGGAAGGAAGGCAAGGAACGTCAGATCCCGGACGCGGGTCGACTCCATGCCAACTAGAGGAACCTGCCCGAACCGTGGGTAGATTGGTCATAAACACGATAGTCTGTGGACCTCACCCTACAGACAAGAATTGGAAGGAAATGGAGCGGTATGCTAACTCCATAAGACATGCAGATTTTGAGTGTTGTTCAAATACTAAGGACGGGTCCAGCTAAGCAGCAGCGGACAATAACGGGCGATATAGTTTTAAGGAACCGAGACGCTGACCGGGTAGTGGCTCCTACCGTTAACCCGATGGTCATATCCACGACAATCGGGCCAGCATTTGTGAAGAGAATTTTGATTGATTGTGGAAGTTCTATTAACATCATTTTCAAAAAGGCGTACGACCAAATGAAGATGGAGACGAAGGATTTGAAACCATCTAAAGCCCGTATCTATGGCTTTAATGGTGTAGCAACTGATGCAGTTGAGTCCGTCGAATTGCCAGTTGAACTGGGACAAGGTGAACAACGGAGGGTGTGAATCCTACCTTTCATAGTTTTGGATGTTGATTCTCCATATAATGTGTTTCTGGGTCGACTGGCCCTGGCAGAGTTTAGGGCAGCTTTGGCCCCGTGGTGTTTAACTTTGAAGTTTCCGACATATAGAGGAGTTGGTGTAATGCATGGCGATCAGGCGACCGATCGTGCATGCTATGTGGCTGAGCTGAGAGAGGCCCAACAGAGAGAGAAAGGAAAGGTTGCGGACAACTCCTTCCGCAACCGGAATACTGACAATTGACAAGTAGTGCCCGAGCCGTGGCTCGGGCAAGATTCTCGGATCTATAGAGACATAGATCCGAGGGATAATGATGAAAAACATAGGGAAGCAAAGGTAGCACCGACTGAACTAACGATTGACATTCCAGTCAGCCGAGATGACCCATCATGATACTTAAGATTGGAACACAACTTGACCCCTCAGTGGCAGAGCATCTCGCTAATTTCCTCCGAGCGAATCTGGATGTTTTCACTTGGACACATTCTGATATGTGTGGGATTTCTTCAACTATTGCGAGTCATATGCTGAACATAGACCCGAGTTACTGTCATTTATGGATGTGTGCTCGGGATATAATCAGATCCCGATGCACATTCCAGACCAAGAACACACTAGTTTTGTCACAAACATTGGGTTATATTGCTATGTGGTGATGCCTTTTGGATTGAAAAACGTGGGAGCGACTTATCAGCGTCTGGTGCATCAAATGTTTAAGGGACGGATGGGTAGAACAATGGAAGTCTATGTGGATGACATGCTCGTGAAGTCACGACAATCAAACGACCACATTCGAGACTTAGCGGAGACGTTTGATATACACAGACATTAGGGAATGAAAATCAATCCTTTGAAGTGTTACTTTGGCGTTGCGTCAGGGAAGTTTTTAGGTTTCATTGTAAATGAACGGGGAATCGAAGCTAACCCGGAGAAAATTCAAGCTATTCAAGACATACAAGTGCCCAAAACTATAAAGCAGGTACAAAGCTTGAATGGAAAGGTGGCCACGCTGAGTCGATTTATATCTAGAGCCATAGATAAGTGTATTCCCTTCTTTGATGTAATAAAGAAAGGAAAGAGAAATTTTGAATGGACATCCGACCGTGAGGATGCGTTCCAAGCTTTGGTGAGACAATTGGAAAGTCCCCCAATGTTGTCAAAGCCTATGGACCATGAATTATTATATGTATACTTGGCTGTATCCCAGCACGGTATCAGTACGGCTTTGGTTCGCGAGGAGGACTGAGTCCAAAAGCCAGTGTACCATGTCAGTAAACGTTTGACGGGGGCAGAAAGAAATTATCCCAAGATCGAGAAACTAGCGTACTGCTTGGTGATTACATCACGCAAGCTTCTTCCATACTTTCAAGCACACTCGATCAGTGTGTATATCGATGAACCCTTGCGGCAGGTACTCCAATGACCAGAAACTTCTGGAAGGATGTTAAAATGGAATATCGAATTGAGTCAGTTCGATATTACATACCTGCCATGAAGGGCCATACAAGGGCAAGCGCTAGCAGACTTCATTGCTGAATTCACCGTGTTAGATGAATCGAACATTCACGATGTCATACCTCCCATTCGATGGAAGCTGTACACCGTTGGGGCATCTAACGACCATTTTTCTAGAGCTGGTATAATTCTTGTGACTCTCGAAAATTGATCAATTTGTTACGCTTTGAAGCTCGAATTCCCAGCAACAAATAACGAGGCCGAGTATGAAGCATTGATTAATGGCTTGAAACCCATCAGAGAACTTGGGGTAAAATCGGTTGAAATCTTTTGTGACTCACAAATGATGGTATACCAGGTGCGGGGGGACTATCAAGCGAAGGGACAGAGACTTGCACTGTACCTTGCACGTGTTCAAGAGCTGCTAGCAAATCTAGAATATTATGACATTACGCATGTCTCGTGTGAACAGAACTGAGAAGCTGATTCATAGGCAAAATTTGCAAGTACTGGCGATGCACAACAGATGGGATTGATTCCCGTCGAAACCTTACATGCTTCGAGCATAAATATGATGGAGATGGATTTCATGTTAGAAACAAACATTAAGAAGGAATCATGGATGACCCCATTCAAGCAATACTTGCTACATGGGATCTTGCCCGAAAGAAAGAGCGAAAGACGACAAGTCATTCGTAAGGCTTCACGGTATATAATGCAGGATGGAATAATGTGTCGAAGGGGATTCTCGGCCCCCTTACTCCGATGCATTTCCCACAATGAGATAAAACGAGTCATGAAGGAAGTCCATGAAGGCGAATGTGGTGACCATACTGGGGGCAGACGTTAGCGAAGAAGATCCTCCGCTATGTATATTATTGGCCAACAGTAAATCGGGATGCTATAGACTACGTAAGGAGATGTGACAAATGCAGAAGTATGCAAAAATCCCAAGAACTCCATCGACGGAACTCACATAAATGGTTAGTTCTTGGTCGTTTGCAATGTGGGGGATTGATATAACCAGCTCTCTACCCATATCCAAAGGTGGTGCGAAATACGCGATAGTCGCGGTCGATTATTTTACTAAGTGGGCAAAAGCAGAGCCCTTAGCCACGATCACCACCAGGAAGGTTATTAATTTTGTTGTACGAAACATTATGCCGTTTTGGCCTTCCACGGACTATCATTACAGACAACGAAACTCAATTCGAAAGCAAGGAGTTCAAAGAATTTTATCAAAAGCATGGCATTGAAAAAAGGTTTATAGCAGTTGCTCATCCAAAAGCCAATGGACAAGTGGAAGCCATGAACAAAATAATCAAGTCCATATTGAAAAAGCGTTTGGAAAAGACTAGAGGCAAGTGGGTGGATTAACTTCCAACAGCACTTTAGGCTTATAGAACCACCCACAAGTCCGCGACTGGCCATACTCCATTCGCATTAGCATATGGCATGGAAGCTATTATACCTGTAGAACTGAAAGTTTAAACACATCGGGTAACTCATTGCGACCCTAAGACGAATCGGGATCTTTTGCTGGAATCACTGGACTTCATTGATGAAAAATGTGAAGAAGCTGATTTAAGAGCGGCCGCATATAGACACCGAGTCGCTCGATATTATAATGAAAAAGTCTGGCCGAGAGTCTTTAATGTGGATGACTTCCTTTTGAAACGAGCTTTCCCGGTCCCGTCACATCTGAATCCCACATGGGAAGGTCCATACGTCATTGAACGGAAGCTTGGAGAGGAACTTTTAAGCTAGCGCCCGTTGATGGTGCAACACTCCCACGCGCGTGGAATAGCAAACATCTGCGGCATTATTATACTTAGTCTATTCCTTTTCTATCTTTGTTGCGATTATTTTCAGTATGTTTTTATTTCGTTGATTCGTAGTTTTCAACATGTAATAAGACAATTTAGCTTGTTTTCATTAATAAAGGCTTGAAGCCATCTTTTTCATGAATTATTGATGTTTCCGTGTATGATAATTCTATAGCAAAAAAATGGAGTTACATTATTCTGTCTGACGTACGAACACGCATGGACGACTTAAACATCTAAGTCCCTGAAGTGGACTAGAGTACTCTCGGTTCTTTGAGTGCGGAATAGAGTATAAACGACTTAAAATCTCCAAGTCCCTAGAATGTGGATTGAAGAACTCTAAGCCCTCTGAGTGCGGACTAGAGTATAAACGACTCAAAATCTCCAAGTCCCTAGAGTGCAGATTGAAGTACTCTAAGTCCCCTGAGTACGGACTAGAGTATAAACGACTCAAAATCTCCAAGTCGCCGGAGTGCGGACTGGAGTACTCTAAGTCCCCTGAGGGCGGGCTAGAGTATAAACGACTTAAAATCTTCAAGTCTCCAGAGTGCGGATTGGAGTACTCTAAGTCCCTTAAGTGCGGACTAGAGTATAAACGACTCAAAATCTCCAAGTCCACCCAGTGCAGATTGGAGTACTCTAAGTCCCCTGAGTGCGGAATAGAGTATAAACGACTCAAAATCTCCAAGTCCCCAGAGTGTGGATTGGAGTACTCTAAGTCCCCTGAGTGCGGACTAGAATATAAATGACTCAAAATCGCCAAGTCCCCAAAGTGCGGGCTGGAGTACTCTAAGTCCCCAGAGTGTGGATTGGAGTACTCTAAATCCACTTAGTGCGGACTAGAGTATAAACGACTCAAAATCACCAAGTCTCCAGAGTGTGGATTGGAGTACTCTAAGTCCCCCTGAGTGCGGACTAGAGTATAAACGACTCAAAATCTCCAAGTCCCTAGAGTGCGGACTAGAGTACTCTAAGTCCCCAGAGTGCGGACTAGATTATAAATGACTTAAAATCTTCAAATCCCTAGAGTGCGGATTGGAGTACTCTAAGTCCCCTGAGTGCGGACTAGAGTATAAATGACTTAAAATCTCCAACTCCCCAGAGTGCGGACTGGGGTACTCTGAGTCCCCTGAGTGCGGACTAAAGTATAAACGACTTAAAATCTCCAAGTCCCCAGAGTGCGGATTGGAGTACTCTAAGTCCCCTGGGTGCGGACTAGAGTATAAACAACTCAAAATTTCCAAGTCTCCAGAGTGCGGACTGGAGTACCTTAAATCCAAGGGTGCGGACTAAAAAATATTCTAAGTACTTGGAGCATGAGATAGAGAATGTGCAATTCCAAAGAACCTTTGAGTAATATGAAAATGAATTAGGAGTTTACGTAACTCGCATGAGCTTAGTTTTCGGCCACAGTCATACAGCAAGCTAAACAATAAAAGTCGTTCAAAAGACAAAAGAGCTAAGTTTTATTTATTAATCCGAAATGAGGTTCTACTACAACTCCACCAAAACTCAGAGTAAAAAGTCTATCTACGTTGTCTACAAAAATAAACAAAAAATAATTACATAATCTAAAATAACTCTCAATGAACGAGTGTAACAGCTACTTCTTCGATTTCTTTGGTTTCTTTTCCTTGTTTGTTTTCTCAAACAACTCCTCCCCCATGCATTTTCGCTTGGACGATTTGCTTGATGGGGAAGTAACATCCGAGGAGGAACGAGGGACTTGTAGTGGCTTGGTCCCATCAGGAAGGATGACCTTTAGAGGCTTTTTCAAAGGATCATCTAGATCCACAACTCGGGGATCAACTTTAATTTCAACTTTCGTTTTTCTTTTCTTCTGCAAGTTGCTCCTTCATGCTCATTTTTGAAGTGTGTCCACAGGCGCCTGTGATTTCAATTTCATAACTTTCTTCGACGGAAGAGGAAGTTTCAGACTTGTCCTCGTCAAGCGTCTCAATCACTTGAGCATTAGGACCGGGAGTCTCCCCTACGTGAGTAGCCTCGCTCGCTTTCCCTTTCTCATCGTTGGCGTCATCTCTCCTTGGAGTTAGTTCAGGATTAGAATGGCCCGTGCAAAATCACAAGAGACGAACATTAGAATATAATAAACTCTCGCCAAAAACGATGACACTTTGAACTTTAAGAAGAAGAGTTATTTACCGGTCTCTTATTGACTCTCAACCGTCCGAGGAGTCTCACCCTCAGGAATGGGCAATAGAACATGAATGTCGAGGCCAGGGTCTTCCGGGTCATAACCAACGTATTACTCGAACAGATTAAGTGCTGGCTGACCAGCCGATTGGGTAGGGGAGAACTGGAGACCCGATTCTAGACGGACCGGCAATGTCATCTTTTCATTTTGACGAGGGAGAACCTTTACAGTAGAGCGCTTTCGCTACAGACAGGTCTGAAGGCTCATTCCCCCTGAGAAATTCCTTTACTAAAGCCTCCTCATCAACCTCCTCAGTGCCGGTCTCAACGTTTTTGATCTTTATCAAAGTTTTCCACGCCTCGACCAGAGATTCGAGGTAATCCTCGCCAAGAAAAGTTAAGTCCCGATGCATGAGGACACGGGGATTATATTCTGCAATAAGTGGATCGAAAAAGCATTTGATCTCCTCCCTGCCAGCCTCCGTAGCCGCCTCAAGGCGAGAGTTTACCTCCGCGAATGCTATTCTTTTTCCCTCTTCACGGGCTTCATCCTTCAGCATCCCGACCTTAGAGAGCTCGTCATCGAGCTTTTCCTTTAGGAGTCGTGTAGCAACAATCTCATCGCAATATCGTTGCGACTCTTCCTAAGCAGAAGTTTTTCCTCTCTCTCTTTGTAGAGTAGGTCTTCCAACTCTTTGACTCGCAGGGCGAATGCATCTCTCTTCTTCTGAATGGAATCTTTCTTTAAAGCTAAGGTCCCGCAGTGTTGGATCGCTTCGTCAATTTCTTTCTTATGTGACGACTCCAGACGATTAACGGCCTCCGCTGTGTCTTTAGCACCTTTTTGGGCCGCTTCAAGCTGAGACTTGTATGAAGAGAGCTCTTCATCCTGAGCTTTAATAATGTCTTTATCGTGAATAGCCTCGAGCTTCAGGCTTTCGTGTTGATGCTCAATAGAGACTTCCGAGACTTTTTCGGTAAGTGGACAAACGCGCCATGTTGAAAGTAGACGTTGTTAGTGCAAGCAATAATGCTTTGTTTGACGTGTCCCGGAATGTGATGAATTGTCGGGAGAAATTTTAAACCATCGAAGTATATCTTTGAGAACGTGGCCTTGAGCTCAGCAAGTCTTTCTGCTACCGACGGATCAGATACAGGAGCGGGGGGAGTTTGCTTGAAGACTACAGATGTTTTGTGGGGTTCTCGGGATTGCCTGGTATTGCATGAACCAGAGTGTTGATCTCGGTAGGACTTAGGCTGGGACCCCTTATGCGCGGACTTCTCCTTGCGTTGCTTTGATTGAGAAGGAGGATCGTGAGATTAGGAGGACTGGCTTTAGGTTTTTCTTCGATAAGATGTGGCGGTAGTCTCGATCGCCAGTGTCATCCCTGTCTCAGCGTTTTTCGGAACCCGAATCCCGCCCAGAATGATGAAAAATAGACGACCCGTGAAGACAATCGAGTCCGTGAGTACGTCCCATGTCAGCTGCGCAAAATTTGGATAATGACAAGTAAGCAGAGAGTAAAGTGATGGCTAAAATTTAAGTGCGAAGTGAAGTGCATGTGTCCGTGTGTGTCCTAGTCTCCCCCCCCAATGGACCAGTTTCTTTGTCTTTACTTATAGGAGTTTTTTCTCCTAAGTTTTGGGCTTGAGTGCCTGTATTACCTCTCACGGGCGAATGAAGCTTAAGGACTTTCGGATCGTTGAATCCATAATTAAGCGAGTCATCAGGAATAGTGAGGTTCGACAAGCCTTTTAAAGAATTCTCTAAGTGTTGAGGAGAAGGCTCTCTCTCCACGGGAGTGATGGTGACCTTACAGGTTCCACCCGCTGTCTTCTTCCTCAATTTTTTAGTCAATTTTTTCTTTCCCTTCGTGGGGGAGCGTCACTTTGATATCGTGAACCTCGACTACCGGCTCCCGAGCGGAGCTAACATTCTCGCCAGGTACTTCGAGGGTTTTAGCTTCTCTAATCTCCCCCTCCTTAGATGTGTCAGGGGCATCACGTGCCGAAGGCCCAGCTTTCTTTTTTCCTTTGCCTAAGGCAGACGCAATTATAGTGATGCCTTGAGGAAGGCATATTCGACGGCCTACCGCCAGCAGCCCAAACTTCGAGAGCGATTCCTTCGAAATAGGAGATCTAATGTCTCGGTCTCTTGCAGGGATAGCTCGAATAACCTCAACAGCTTCAGAATACCCAGAGCCTTCGAGACGTGGGCCGGTACCCATAAAAGTAGATAAAGAGTAGGTGCAAATTCCACCAAATGCAAGTATTAATCCAGAAAAGAAACTTACTCTCTTCCACCCATCTCCTTGCAAAGCCTGAGGGACAATGCACGTAGAACCACTCCTGCTTATACTGGGCAAAATTGCTACACGACCCAGTCAAAATTTGACACTTGTTGTGTGGCTCAAGAAATACAAAAAATGGACTGTCCGGTCGTCTCTTGAAACGATAAATATAGCGGATATTGCCAGGAGTCAAGAGCCTGAAAAGGACGCTCATGAAGAGGATGCACGTGCTGTATACAAACGCGTGACTATTAGGATGCAACTGTGATGAACCAATTTCGATGTAATGTAACATGTCGCAGAGGAAGGAGTTGAATGGTGGCACGCTGCCAACCCAGCACATAAAGTTGTTGCATGCCGTATATTTGACTAGTGGCAAGTGAGGGCGATCTTGTCCCAATGGAACTAACACATCGTCGTACTGAGCATATGCGATGAAGACCGCTTTTGTTAATTCTCGAAGCTTGAGAATCGATCGGATTGTCTAATGATCGCTGCATCCAAGGCATCGGGAGCCAAGTCGACGGATGCGATCGTGGGGATCAGAATATCTTGTACGAGGATTGTCGAAGGATTTGAGGTTCCAACCATTTCTTGTTGAGAAGATGGCCTGGGTCTGTCCGAGATCGTGGCAGAACTGGATTTCCTAGACATCTCTAATGAGTGTGGAACCTGATGAAACATCTGTTTAAACTATACTTGAAAAACGATCGACATTAGACATAACAACAAAATACTCCCCCCGTGTGGTGTGTGAACTAGTGCAACCGTTCAAGTATAACTGTCAAAGAATTACAAGTCGTAAAGTTGATGAAATAAAGTTAAGCTTTGGACTTTCGCCTTCGAAGACCGTCATCGCTGACCATCTCCGAGAGCTTGTCATGCGATGGTTTCTGTTTTGAGCTCGACTTCAACACTGTATGTCGAAGGTTATTATCTGTTATAGTCAAGTTAAATTCAGGTTTATATTTATCGAAACAAGGGTGTTATTAGTCTGGATTGTCCGATATGCTTGATTGTTTAAGTCCTTGTCCCCGTTCACTGTCATATGTTCGGGCATAGGAAAGACTTAACTATTTATTGCCTATTTCACTCTCCTACATTCCCTCACCACCGTCCGGCATGCGGCAAGTCATGCCAAACCGCGGTCATGCAGAGCCACTTCGCTCGGCACTTTGCCCTCAATACCAACTTCCTTCCTGCACTCCCTCTCTACTGCTCGGCACGGATGGGTCATTTGGCGGGTCATGCCGAGCCACATCGCTCGGCAATTTCCCCTCAACTCCTACTTCTTTCCTGCATTCCCTATTACCTTTTGGCATAAGGGAGTCATGCCGAGCCATGGTCATACCGAGCCGTAGCCATACATTTTCCTCCAAATCACACACCACACTCAACCAACACTTCTGAACCTCGCCAATTCCTACTAAGCCGACCACACCTCTTATCACCTCGTTCAGCAATTAGACAAGAACCTACTTCACAACAGCCCCCGACACCCTCTTCCATCCTCCTCTCCATTTAATCCTAAGGCACGTTTAAACCTCAGTTCCACCTTCCTTATCTACGCGACTATCATTATTCGTGGGATAGAGGAAGGTCGTGAATTCAAGTCTGGTCCAAAATCCCTAATTGGGAAGTCGAGCAAGTGAAAGGTTCATACTTAGAAGAAAGGGTCGAAGTCTAGTGGGGTGCTCGATTTAGAATTAGAATCCACTCAGGTTTGTTGTAGAGGGCAGTCGAGAGGTAACGTGTAAGACTTGGGAGTCAAAAGGGAAGTTGAGATGTTGGCAAAAATCTGGAAAAAGACAAGTTCATAAGGGTGTTAAAGCGGAGGTAAAAGTAAAAGGGAGAAGGTTGAGAAGTGTTGGGTTATATAGGGAAGGAAGGCGAATAGTCGGTGACTGGTAGAACCGGTGAAGGCATCTCGGTCGTTCGACATCAATATTTCATTCGGCATCAATGTCATTCGGCATCAATATGTTATTCGGCATCAATGTCGTTCGGCATCAATATGTCGTTCGACATCAATATGTCATTCGACATAAATGTCGTTCGACATCAATTTCGTTCGTCATCAATATGTCATTCGGCATCAAAATCTAGTTTGGCATTAAGGAGATCATAGGAAATCACTATCGAGAGGATATAACAAGGGTTCAAAGAAAAGCGTGGAGTGCTCATGGTTCAAAGCGCATCATGTTAGTCCACACGATACACTTTGGGGTGCAAATGTTACCCGGCTGTTTGACCAGGTAGCAAGAGGCTCGGCATGGATACCTCGGTCGGCACAGGCTTCGTTCGGTGCACCTCCCCTCGCTCGGCATCTTATCTCGTTCGGCATGAATCCTTGCTCGGCATGGAGGGGTCGTTAGGCATGGAAAGGTCGACCGGCATCTAGCCTCGTTCAGCATGAAGCCTTGCTCGGCATAGAAGGGTCGTTCGGCATGGAAAGGTCGACCGGTATCTTGCCTCGTTCGGCATGAAGCCTCGCTCGGCATAGAAGGGTCATTCGGCATGGAAAGGTCGCTCGGCATCTTGACTCGTTGGGCATGAAAAGGTCGACCGACATCTTTCCTCATTCGGCATGAAGCCTCGCTTGGTATAGATGAATCATTCGACATAGGCCTCGCTTGACGCACCTCCACTTGTTCGACACATCACCTCGTTCGGAATACGAGTGCAGTTCAACACACAGCACCTCGCTCGGCATACGAATGTCGTTCGGGCTGGATGTGTGGTTCATCATACGAGCATCGTTCGGCATGGAGGCCTCGCTTGGCATTCTTTGGTTTGACCCACCTCGCCCGGTAATTGCCGTTTGGCATCTATGGCTTGGTGCATAGAAGTTACGTACCACGGGCTGAGGTACCTTGTTCCAAAGCCCAGGAGGGAAGTCCAACCCACCTTCGTCTATAAATAGAAGGGCAGGGGCGCGGTGAAATAGACCTTTTTCAAGAACACTGGAGAGACTCTACTGCATTCAAGACTTATTCTATTTTACTTTGCGCTTGTATTCAAGTCATTATAATACCGACTGTATCTGTATTCAATCATTTGTGAAAGAAATAAATATCAAAACTCAAAGTGGACGTAGGCAGTTACGCCGAAGCACTATAAATCCGCTGTTCTTATTTTTGCATTTAATTTAGCATACAATTCTCTGTTTTAATTTACTTTCTTTATTTATCTCTCTACGTATCTTTCTCAAGGGTGTTAGTAACCAATTCTGGTGCTAACAAGAATCGTGCCTTAGGATTTAATTTGAGTCTTAGGACCCATTCTATCCTATTTTCTTTTATGATGCCTTGTTTTGTCAATCAAATTTGTTTGATATTCATTCCGAGAATAAACTTTTTCCTTTTCTTTCTTTCTTTCTTAAAGAAGAGAAATGGTTCGACCTGGTCGTTCCAGCATTAGTCAATCCAGTGCTACTCCTCCGGATGGCGTATTCATGTCTGCCCAACAGATTTTGAATCTTGTAAAGAATGCATAAGCTTCCGGACCAATTCCTGTGCCTACTCATCCTAATTCCGGATTTGCATGCTTGTGTAGTGATTACACCAATTTGGATGGAAGGTCATTCAAGGGTTCCGAAAGCGTTATAGAAGTCCAAGCTTGGCTTAGAAATGCGACTGCATCTTTTATCGCATGAATCTTATATATCTACATGATGTCCAAGTGGCTTTTAGCATGCTCCAGGAAAGAGCATTAGATAGGTATGAGCGTTTGGTTTCTGAAATTGTTGAAGCGGATCTTACTTGGGAGCAATTCCAGGAAAGGTTCGAGTTAAAATTTGTGTTGGAGGCAGAAAAAGTAACTTTAGCCCGATGCTTTATTGACCTTGTTTAAGGTGAATCTTATGTGATAGGTTATGTCGCATCTTTTGATTCCCTCTCTAAATATGGGGTCAAGTATATTAATACCTCATTGAAGAAAAATCAGAGGTTTATCTATGGATTGAATAAGAACCTCAAGAAGGCTTTACTTTTAATACTAGAAGTTTCTTTCGATCAGCTTATTAATATCGCTCTTCGACTTGAAAAGGCCGATAAAGAAAGCGATGTTGAAGCTGTGGGTGCCAAACAGAACTTCAACATCAACAAGAAAAGGCCTACTAAGTTCAAAGGCCATTATCCCAACAAGAAAAGGAAGGAAGCAACTTTGGTAGCATAGACTCCTATCCTTAATCGTGAAAAATGCTACAATTGTGGATCTAAGGACCACTATGCAAATAAGTGTCCGAAGTCCCCTACTTGTCGCTATTGCAAAGGATCGGGTCATCTTATATCTTCATGTCCCAAACTTCAAAGCAAGAAAGAGGGTAAACTAAATGTTGTGCAATCCCCTAGTAACACTTCTCTTGGTCAAGGTATTTCTCATTCGATCATTGATGACATTATTATGTTTCGTAATCATCATATTCGAGTTCTTTTTGATACGAGTGCATCTCACTCTTTTATATTAAAAGAACTTGTTGACACTTTGTCTTTAAATGTTATGTGCTTGATGACTTCACTGAAAATTACGAATTCGGTTAGTGGATCTGCAAAAATCAGTTTATTCTGTAAAGATGTCGAGATTATCTTATGTGATTATGCTTTCCGAGCCGATTTGCATGTTATGTGCCACCTAGGTTTCGGAACGATTTTTGGAATGGATTGGCTTAATCGTTATGAAGCCCACATCCTATGTCCCGAGAGGACTATCCATCTTCAACATTCTCAATCTGCTAAGCAGATTTTTATTATTCTTAAAGAATCAGATTCCAATTCGATAACATCCTTATATTCTCTAAATCCTCATGATGACGATAATGATGATGAGGAAGATGTCATTTCCCTCATTCACGTCGTTCGTGAATTTTTCGACATATTTGAGTCTGTTTTAGGATTACCACCTAAGCGAGCAATTAAGTTAAGAATTAATCTAATCCCTGGATCTCTACTATCACTCGTCCACCTTATCGTATGTTTAATAAGGAAAATGAGGAGATGCGTAAACAATTGTCTGAATTGGAAGCGAAGCAATTTATTCGTTCTAGTTCCTCTCCTTGGGGAGCTTCAGCTATCTTTGTGAAAAATCCGATGTTACACTTAGGCTTTGCATTGACTACTGTAAGCTTAATGATCTTACCATTAAGAATAAATATCCCTTGCCTCGGATTGATGATCTATTCGATTAACTTAGTCGCGCGCTAGAGTCTTTTCACAGTTAGACTTAGCAATCGACTTTCATCAGCTTCGTATTACAGAGGATAGTATTCCTTTGACACTGTTCCGTACTCATTATGGATCTTATGAATGGCTTGTTATGCCATTTGGTTTAACAAATGCTCCAACTTATTTCATTGACCTTATGAATCGAGTTTTCAAAGACTTCCTCGATAGGTTTGTTCTCATCTTTATAGATAATATTCTTGTTTATACTAAAACCGAGGAAGAGCATGAAAAACATCTTCGGATTGTATTAGAAACTCTTAGGAGCAATCAATTGAAAGCAAAATTTTCAAAGCGCCACTTTTAGCAACCTCGTGTGAAATTTTTAGGACATATTATTTATGAATCCGAAATTTCCGTGGATCCTTCGAAGATTGAAGCGATTCAAAATTGGAAGAAACCGGAGAGTGTGACAGAAATTCGAAGCTTTCTTGGATTTGCGGGCTATTACCGTCGTTTCATAAACGATTTTTATAAAATTTTCATACCTCTTATTAGTTGACAAAGAAGGGAGTTATGTACGTTTGGCCAGACAAATATGGAGCTTCTTTTCAGAAATTAAAAGAACTCCTTTTTGATGGTCCTATTCTTGTCATTCCTAAAGGAAACCAAGACTTCACTGTTTATACCGATACTAGTCGTGTTGGTTTGGGAGCCGTTATGATGCAAAGGGGACGTGTTATCACTTGTGCTTCTAGGCAATTAAAGCCTACCAAGACTAGATATGCCACTCATGATTTAGAGATTACGGCAATTGTTTTTTCCCTTAGAATTTGGCGTCATTAACTTTTAGAAGAGAAATTTGTTCTCTACACCGATGATAAATGTTTGAAGTATTTGTTCTCTCAAAAGGAACTTAATTTGCGTCAACAACGTTTGCTCGAATTCCTTGCATCTTATGATCTTGATATTCTTTACACTCCCAATAAGGGAAATCGTGTGTCCTTAGTCGTAAGCAACAAGCAGTTGTTTCTATGATGGTATCTAAATGGAATGATCTCGAGACTTTGTCTGCTTGTGGTATTCGAGATCGTGAGTCCAATTCATGTTCATTACTTGTTTTATGTAGTCTTGAGGCTCTTCCTTCGCTTATAGAACGCATGCTTGAAGCTCAAAAGCAAGATCCTGAACTGGCTCTTCTTAGCCAAAGTTGTAGGGATAAAAATAAGGTTGATGGTTTGAAAGACTTTGAAATCAATGCTCGTGGCGGCATTCGAAAATTTGATAGACTTATCATGCAAAATATTAGTGATCTTCATAAAGATATTGTAGAATCATTCTAAATTTGCCATTCATCCCGGTAGTAGTAAAGTGTACGCGGACCTGAAATGACTTTATTATTGGGATGGAATGAAATCTGATATTGCTAACTTTATCAAGCGTTGCATGACTTGCCAACACATTAAGGCCAAGCATCAAAGGCCCGGTGGGTTGTTGCAACCTTTAGACATTCCTGTTTGGAAGTGGGATCAAGTCTCCATGGACTTTATTGATGATCTTACTTGTTCTCGTTCGGGTCATGATAGTTTATGGGTGATAGTAGATAGACTTATAAAATCCACCCATTTTATTCCCGTTCGGTCCAATCGGACTGTATCTCTTTTGGCCAAACTTTATATCAAAGAAATTGTTAAATTGCATGGAGTTCCTACTTCTATTGTTAGTGATTGTGATCCATTATTTACTAGTGGATTTTGGAAAGGTCTTCAAAAATATTTGGGAACGAAGCTTAATTTTAGCACCGCTTATCATCCTCGGTCCGATTGACAAACAGAGCATGTGAATCAAACTCTTGAAGATTTTCTTCGTGCTTGTATTCCTGATTTTGGTGGTAGTTGAGAAGATCATATTTCTCTTGTTGAGTTTTCTTATAATAATAACTTCCAATCTAGTATTGGTATGGCACCTTTCGAGGCACTTTACGGAAGGCCATGTCGATCTCCTTTGTGTTGGCTTAAAGCCGGTGAGAAGCTGGTTTTAGGCCCAGATTTTATTCATGATTCCACAGAAAAGATTGACCTTATTCGTCATAGGATGAGAGAAGCTCAAAGTAGAAAAAAATCCTGTGCCGATAACCCAAGAAGGAATTTGAAATTTTCCGTGGGAGATTTGGTGTTCATTCATGTTTCACCTATGAAGAGTGTTGTGCATTTCAGTCATTTAGGGAGATTAGCACTTCGATATATTGGCCCATTTTCCATCACCAAACGCATTGGTTTCGTAGCTTATCGCCTTTTATTACCGGATCAATTTTCTACTATTCATGATGTATTTCACGTTTCTCAACTACGGAAATGTCTTAGAGATTCTGATTCTATTCTTAAGCCTGGTGTTTTGAAGAAATTAAAGTTTCACCTAGTTTGACTTATAAGCAACATCCTATTCGTATCATTGCTATGAAGGTTAAATGCCTTCGAAATAAAGATGTTCCACTTGTGAAAGTTCAATGGTCTTCAAATCCTAAGGATTGTCTTGGGAATCTAGAGAATTCATCGAGCGAATACATACGGACTTACTCTCTCGTGCTCCTTAAGATGAACTTCTCACTTCAAAGTTTTCTTTTGTGTTGTTATGCCTTAGAGTGGTTGTTACTCTTTGTTTTCTTCTTAAGTATTACGAGGTCATAAGGAGGAGGGTCTGTAACAACCCGCATATTTTACGATTTATACATTTAAATATTTTATTTAAATATAGCATCATTATTTGAACTTAAAGTCCGAATGTGAATTTTTGTAAACTGTCGATTCCGGACTCAAGACCAGTTCCATTGAGTTTAAAATGATGTTTACAACTTGTTTGAGTATAAACATCGGATTGGGATTTTGGTATTTTCATTTGGGCTTTGGGTTGTGTTCTAGCCTACTAACCCAATAAGAAAACCCAAACTCCTCTACCAAATACCCTAACTCCTCTACTCTTCATTCATTTTACTCCTCATTTCCTAACACTCCAGCTAAAGAGAAAAATGGGGGAAATTAGAAATCCCTAAGCCCTAGATTTTTAGGAAATTCAAATTCAAGTTCTAGAGATCAAAGAGAAGCTTAGGTAAGCCTCCTTTTCATCATCTCCGTCTCAGTCTCTCTTCAATTGCACTACGTCGTCGTTCCGGCTTATTTGAGTTTTAGGTTCCTCGGGCATACCGTTGTACTACGTCGTTGCACCGTCTCTATGGGTTAGCGACCCATGGGATAGCGTCCCATTTGTGATACACGTGTTGGTGAGTTTTCATGCTCTCGTTTGTGATAGGCCTCCCCCTTTGTGTTTTCTGGATTTCTAATTATTGATTTCTAGAATTTGTATTTCACCAATTTTGATGATATGCATTGATAAGCTCTATCAACATTCGTGGTTTTGTGAATAAAAATAAAGAATATGACATTCATTTTGGTGTATGAGTAAATTTGAGATACTGTATGATTTTTGTTGTTATCATATATATATATTTTTCATATCTCTTATCGTATCTCATCTTATATGATATTTATAGCTAGACTAATCCATTTGTTATTTTTCTTCTTAAATAATATTCGGATTAGATCGAAGTGTTTTAGGCGCTTCTACTTGACTTCTTATTAGGGACTGTCATCTGACTTTTGGCTAACTACTTTGGCTTAGTAGTTTTTTTATACATTCGAGATAGAGACTCCTTAATGTATACATATTCATTTGTCTAGCACTTGTACCAATTCTTTTGTGATGTAGTGGCTCTTATATGACCACTACTTAGATGTACACTTCTATTTGATATATTCATATCTGTTTCCGCCTTAGTGATATGAATATCTATGACTGATTTGTATTATTCTTATTATATATTTGTTTTTGAAGACCACATAGCCACTGTGTAGTAGCTCTGATTTTGTATTTGATATGTCGAATTTTGTCTTGAAATGAAATGCATGCCATACCATCTGACATATCGGTACTCACACAAAGCAATTACGCAGTTGGTCGCTCCTCAATAGCCTTATTCTTTGTGCTAGTTGACGGCATTACCCAGTAGTGTCCTTGGCTAGTGTGAGTATAGAGGTGGGCCATCACAAAAGTGGTCGACACCAACCTGAATCAGGTCAGTGCCAACCTGAATTTTTACAATAAAAGCTCATTTTCTCTTCATGTTTAGGCTCCTTTCATCCATCTATTGCTATCCCAAGTCTCAGAATCAGATTGATGCCGATCAAATTATATCGGTATCGACCTAGTTTTGCTCTTCAGGATTCCATCAAACTTCCTAAGTTTCTTCATATCATCAGTCTAGACAATTCTAATCATGTTGGAGTGAATTAAGTCGATGAAAATCATGTCGGTATCGACCTGCATCAGTTCGGTACTATCCGGATTTGCATTTCTGAAACTTGGCCACAAATCTTTAATTTCTTCAATCTTGACATCTTCTAAGCTCCTCAACTCATTCCCTCATCAATATATAGTCCATTTCATATATTTGAGTATGTTTTGAGTAGTGGAAATTTTGGTTATAACACTTGCCCCTCCAATGTACGCCTTATAAATGTAAGGTGTGCTTTGCTCAAGAACATGCTTCAACAGTAGCGATCATCATTGGTTTCGAGCTCTCTAGCTATCCATCGATCCAAGTTTTGGTACTCATTTGATTCATTCGGATTTACCTGAAACCAAAGGTCATTCTATACCATTATAGTTAAGAATTCTAATCCTTGCTTAAGTGTTGGTCATGAATCATAATCATAATCATATCGTTTTCATCCAGAGTATCACATTATATATCAAAATCTTCCCATGTTCATCAGGGATTTATCTATTCTAGTCTAATCATTAGATGTACAAATCCTATGTGGATTGACCTTTTCAAATCACAAAATCAACATCCACTCTAGGTTCTCATCCAATCTAAGGACTAATCTCTCTAGATCGTTTAACATCCAAACTAGGGTTCGATCTCTCTAGATCGTACATCATCATCTTTGGATCGTACATAACCATCTAATCTAGGGTTCGATCTCTCTTGAACCTACATCATCATCCAATCTATGGTCCGATCTCTCCGGATCCATGTTGAGCCCAATTCGCTCCCTCTCCAACTAGGGGACCCAATGTCCAAGTAAGTCTATCCACTCTCTCTCCAATGAGTGGGACTTACTTTCCTAACTAACCCATCCACTCACTCACCAATGAAGGGGCTAACTATTTGTTCAAGTCCAATCACTCGCTCCTCGACAAAAGGACTTGCACGTTACAGTCATCGCTCCGTCTCTTCGGATTGGACTACCATGTTCTATCAATATCACTCATTGCATTCAAGTGGTTTTCAAAAATCAAATATTCAAATCAAAGCATCAACAAATGTCCTAAGCATTCATCTCAAACTTCCAACTTAGAATGTGCCTAGAGACCAATCAAGGTGCCGTACACATTAAGGGGCCCGAGGTTATTACTATCTTATTTATCCAAAAGGAAACGAAAAACATAGGAATCGAACCCGACTCCCGTCCATCTTGATCATGAGATTTCCAATCTCAATCCAGATCTGGTCATGTCTTAATGTATATGGGGCAAACGGTAGTTGTTTCGATTGTACCACCGTAGCTTGGTTTCTTACATACCGTTATATTGGGTTACTCTGAATCTGGTCTTCTATCAAATCACGAAGGTGTCTGCACTCGTTCGTTTTGTGCCTATTCATCTCATGGGAAAATAAAAATCTTGGAGATTATTTTTCCTGATCCTTAGTTTCTCTCTTAGCCAGATTTTGATAAGGGATTCAACCTCTAGTGTCGAGATAAATCCTCTCAGGGGTTTCAGTTAGATCGGTATAGGAAGAGAATTTATGTTCCTTTCATTGTTTCTTCGGTTCTCCAAAGCCGTCATCAGCTTTTTACATTCCTTTGTCCCTACCATATCCTGCTCTGAATGGTCCATTGTCATCCACAGCATTAACCTCAACGTTATCAGCTTCACAGTCCTCTTGATGCAAATATCTCTCGGTTTCATGATAAAATCCCATGAGATCCATCGGTGGAACACTTTCCGATGCAACTTTGAAGTTAGCTTGGCTCACGACTCCAGACACTGCCACCATCAAGACTATCGTTGGAACTGGCTTATCGATTGTAACTATTGCTTCATTAAAACTAGTTAGATAATTCCTCAAATACTCTTCGACCTTTTGCTTCATGCTCGAAAGCATCATCACATTCTTTGGTTGAAAGATATGAACTCTAATCTGTCTCAAGAATTTGTCCACCAATCCAGGCCAGGCGTGCTCATGGATCCATTCTCTAGCTGCCTGTACCACATAGCTTCCAGCACCATTAAGTATAACGGTAAGTATATCCCCATTCTTCTTTAGATGCACCCAATACCTCCATATTTCATATGTATCTCATCAGATGAACGGTCGAATCTGTCCTTACATTGTATAGTTCCAACATCGGTAGTTTGAAATCAAGTGGATTCCTTGCATGCCGGATGTTAGGGGTAAATGGATTCTTGTTTAAGTCTTACAACCTCTAGCCTAGAGGTCCACCTCTCACTATCCTTCTAATAATCTCAACGATCTGATTGTTGTTGTCTAATGAAAGTCTTCAATCCATAGCTATATTTTGCCCTCCATTCCTATGGGGAAATGCTGACATATATTCCTCTGGTTTACGTGCATTCATGTTTTGATTTTGCATTTCTGGCTTCAACATCATCTGCTCTCGGCATCCCAGCTCGCCCTAAGCCCTCATCCTATCCATCTCTTCTCTGGTCACACAGACAGATGGATTTGAACTTGGGGAAACCTTCTAGCTTCCCTCATGCTCTGGTTAACTTGATCCTGTGACTGCTCTGGTAGAAGGCATCTTTATCTCTTCCATATTTTAGATCCAAGCTTTAGGTTGTCAAATCTAGCTATTTCTCAATGAAAGCATCGAAAATTTGCGCCATAAAATGGCACAACAACCCTAAATATATGAATCCAAATCAAACAAGCAAAAACCAAAAGAAAATAAGAACACATATGCATTTTTATAGTGGTTCAGCAAATGCATTGCCCTTCATCCTATTTAATCTTATTATTAGATCGATTCTCTTTGGAATACAATGAATATTCATTCAAATCCAACCATGGTCTAGTAAATCTCGGATTTGGAAGTGTTAAGGGAAAAAGAAGATAGAAAAGAATCAATGTGTTAGAAGTCCTCCCTTAGTTGTAGGTAGCTAGCTATTTATAGGCGAGTCCCTGCTGCAATCTCGCCACCCAAGTTTGAAAATGTCACAGCTCCAAGATCTAAATATCTAGGCACGAAGATCGAGTCATCCATCACGATCTCTAAGTAGAAAATAAACTCGGTACCGACTACTTCTAGTCGGTGCCGACCACTTCTAGTCGATGCCGACCTGATTTTTCCATCATTCTTCAAGTTTTTCTCCATATCTTAACTCCCCGTTGACCTCTTGCCAAAAAAAGTCTTCATTTCTGGTCGGTGGTCATCAAAAGTGGTCGGTACCAACCTAGATCAGGTTGGTACTAATTTGAATTTTTACATCCAAAGCTCATTTTATCTTCATGTTTAAGCTCCTTTCATCCATCCCAAGTCTTAAAATCTGACCAATGCCAATCAAATCAAGTCGGTACCAACTTGATTTGGCTCTTCGGAATTTCTTCAAGCTTCTTGAGTTTCTTTATATCATCATTCTAGATAGTTCTAATCATATTGAGTGAATTACGTTAGTGAAAATCATGTCGGTAACAACCTGAATGAGGCCGATACAAAACTAATTTGCATTTCTAAAACCTTACCAAATCTTTGGTTTCTTCAATCTTGACATCATCTAAGCACCTTGACTCATTCCTTCACCAATTTATTGTCCATTTCATATGTTTGAGTCTATTCCAAGACAACAGAAATTTTGCTTATAACACTACCCATCTGCCTTGCCACATGGACATGCAAAAGTAAATAGTTATCCATATAGCCAGGTATACTAGGTACTATAGTAGATCTTCCAAAAGCATGCATATTCTATAGCATGCTATTGGCATTAAGTGCAAAGTAAGGGCCTAACATGGAGGGACTATTAGCATACTTCCCAGCCACGCATTCCACCCTACATTTACAACTATCTTCCATCAACCCATGTGTAATACCGCATAGATTAAACGATAGTTAACTAAAAAAAGTAATAAATAGTTATTAAAGCCCAACAATGTAATTTTCCCAAACATAAAAATTTAGTTAATACTTGCACCATTGTGTTTGCGGCAATTTTCTGATTAACTTTCATGTATAAATTTTTATTGCTGTGAATCTATTCCTTTTATGACTAAATGTAAATTTTGGAATTGTAGGCGTAGTGTGCGTGTGTGTGTGTATGCAATGAGCTTGAGAACCTTGCCTATATAATATGTGAATCGTTAACTTCGATTAAAGTTTGTATACACCTATATATGGAATGTAAGGGTGAAAGTAGTCCCTAAAAGTTATGTGATAATTCATTAATAAGATTGTATGTAAATTCTAGATTTTTTTATTTGAATGTTATAAGTTATTAAACATCAATCGAAGATCGTTACATATTGAATTGGGGGTTTAAGTTTATATCTTAATTCTTTGGAATGAATGATATTTCTATGTAAATTTCTATAAATTATCCAACTTTATAATTATGTTTGGATATTTCATTAACAAGATTGTACGTAAATTTTAGTTTTTTATTTGAATGTTATAAGTTACTAAACATGAATTGAAGATTTTTACATATTGGATTGGGAGTTTAGGTTTATATTTTAATTCATTGGAATGAATGATATTTCTATGTAAATTTCTACAAATTATCCAACTTTATAATTATGTATGAAGATGTATTGTTTGAAATAATAAGAAATATGCCTAAAAGAAAGAGATGTACAAAATAGGGGTGTTAACTGTATTTTATACCATCTATTTAAATAATGACCAAAAGGAAATTCCTTGTAATTGTAAACACAATACAAATCCACTTTAAGATAATTTATGGGAAATTATAGTGTTAACATTTCCTTTTAGAAAGATATGGTTCCAATGCATTAAAATATAAAAACCTTAAATGTAAAACTAAAGTATTGTAAATGGAAATAATAACAATAATTCCACTGCCAAATTAATACACATGATTTAAGGTAAGTTAGAAAAGTTATAGTAATCAAGGAGATAGCTATTAAATTAAAAGAATTAGCGAATTATACTTAATTGTAATAGATGAGAAGGAGCAGTAAATTTTATGTAATTTTATTACTTGGAAATCAAGCAATAAAAGATATTTAATCTATTAATAGAAGACATTCAACAGCATTAATAAAATAAGAAGTCGATATAAAAGTAAACGAACACTAATAATTGGACTTAAGAGGCGTAATAGTTCTCTAGCTAAAATTAAATAGTCTCAAGAATAAGTCCATAACATGCGTGAATTGTAAATCCTAGTCAAATATTTAAATTAACTATAAATGATGTGGCCATTAATAAGGATTGGAATGTGAGATCGATAATGTTGCACAATAGAAGTCTGCCCTTTGTAAGGTAATACCAACAGTTCTATATATATTATATTGATGTGAACATCTCCAACTATGGGACCCATGGGGATATGCGTTCGCCTATAGGTATAGGGAATATACCATTGTGTGTTTGCCTTGGATTTGAAGTCTTAAATGGCCAATTAGGATATGCTTCAATTTCAACAAAAGGTATAAAGCAACCAGGTGGGTATTTTCTTGATTTGCGTTAGGCAATCTAAATGGCATGGTGGGTGAATGCTCGGCACTATGTTGGTAATGTTGGTGCCATATATTTGAGGAGTAGGCAGTACACATAGGTTGAGAGCACCATTTGTCCTAGAGCGATCATTAGAAAGACTTAGGTTACACCTAAAGTTGGACTACACCTCCTTCAAGTATAGGGTCTGTATGGGGTATGCAATTGCCTCAAAGTTTATTAGTTAGTTTGGTTGTAGGAGGCTAGCTAGACAACTCCTAGATGAGCCTTTACAATGAATAAGAATACAACTAAATAGTTGTAGTGCTATTATTAGGCACCAATAGAGGTTCCTTAGTGTACACGAGCAATTCGCCGTAGACAATATTGCAGTGTACATGGGCATTTAGACCAAGACACTGTTGGTGGAAGCCCGACGCGGTGGAAAGTTACAGATACTAGCGGGGAATGTATCCTGGTCCATAGGGGGACTATGATACTTATGTATACACACATAAGTATATTGCTATTGCAAACCACGAGTAGGTTGCGCGTATCGTATGCATATGTGAAATCAAAATGATTAGCATTTAATAATTGACATAACACGTAATGGAAAACAATTTGTATAAACTAGTGTTATCTATAAAGTATACAATTTACTAGTCATAACGACTTTGTTCTGATTCCCTCGTCATTACAACCCACATAATAAATTTAGAGTGACATGTACCTATACAAGACAGGTATGGTGGAAGAAAAAATTTCTTTATGCATGTGCCCTACGCTAATAATGGCATTGGATGCCAGAGGTATTAGCTTTGATATGTATGCATGCATATATACACACACACACATAAATATATATATATATATATATATATATATATCTATGTATGTATGTATGTGTGTGTGTATGTATTTTATGTATGTATATTTTATTATACTTCGTTATTAAGCCGTGAGTTTTTATCGATAATTCTCTGATATACTTTTGTTTCCGTTCTCAGCCATCCATAATCCGTATCAGCCACTATAAATAGCCCATGCTATACAACATCAAAGGGGTTGGAGATTGATTCATATGATCAGAATACTCATTTCCGACAAGTAAATCTTCTCAAAGCTCTTAATACTAACTTTTTAGTCATAAGTGTGTAATTTCTTTTTATTCTCTTGTAGTTCCTTGTAATTGTAAAAGAGAAACATAGTAAAAGATCTTCATAATGGATGTAGGCATTCTTGGCCGAACTACTCTACATCATTGTGCAATTTAATTTGTTTGTCTTCTCCTTATTTTACATTTATAAGCCTAGTTTTAACAAGTCACCTTTGCTTATATTTAACACACATAAGCCCTATATATACATATATAAAATTTTGAAATCAAGTCTTCGTAAAATAGATGTTTCAAATAAGAGAAAACTTAAAAAATGAAGGCGGAAATGAAATTTTATATTAGATCTTGATTCAGTCAAATCAAAACTAAAAGAAAATAATATAAAGCGATATTTTAGATTTTCCTTTTACAAACACCACTTCATAATATATTTAATACCATATAAAAATTCCATGCCTAATCTCAATAAAATCCAAAAAATTAAAATTGCAGATTTAAAAGTACATATTCAACATAAAAATAAAAGAATCATTATAATTTAATGTATTATTGCAATGGTGCAGCCAATTATAAAACATTACATATATTGATATACAAATATGTGTATGTAGTGAATTAAGATTTAATTTTAAATTATACATTTGACTAGGCGATTAACATGAATATATCAATTTAAAAAAAAATTAACCAAACAAAAAGTTTAACTTGATGCTATTTACAATTTTGAAAAACATAAATATGAATCATATGAATATATATATGCGCGCGCACACATATAGACTCATACACATACATAACTTAATTAATTTGAATATAAATTCCATGATTGTGAGAGAATTAAGTCATAATAATAAAAGTAATTTTTATTACAATATATCAGATCTCCATAAACTCACAATCTCAGATCCGACAAACAAGAAAATTAATTTTGGAACACTAATTGGGTTTAGTTAAATAATTAACGAATAAATTTCTGATAAAAAATAAATTTTACAGCAAATCAAATCTATATCAACCAATGAATTCAAATTCAATCAAAACAAAATCAACTCAAAATAAAATATGCATAAGATTGATTTTCAATTTAATTGATGAGACACACAAGAATTTTAAAATTAGATCTAGTAAGGGGAAATAAACATACATATATATGAACTAAAGTAGATCTAAACATCATGAATGAATTTAAGAAGGAAAGTCAAACTTGAAAAGCCTTACCCTTTATAACACTTTACGTTATGACTTCTCTTTAGATCTTGAAGACTACGATCAATCTTTGTAAGAGATGGATAACCACTTATGTTTTATTTTATTGATGTTTTTCATTTGATTTGGAGTTGTGTTTGTTTTGGAAGGGGACACTAAATTTTGGCCATGACATGGAAGGAGGAGAGAAGAAAAGTGAATGAACGAAAGAATGAATGAGATTAAAATTAGTGGATTTGTTTTATTTGAAATAATGAAACCTTTTCATTTATCTTAATTAATACTTCCATATTTAGTTTCATTAATTTTTCATTCACTCCATCTTTTTTAATATCCCTTGTATGCCTAGCTACAGATGGCCAAGTATTGTGCAAAATTGTCAAAAACCCTTCAAGTAATCATCTCTCGTTCAAACCTCGTTTAAGTTTACACCGATAACATATATCGACCTATGTAAACATAAATTTTATATATGCATCAAATAATTACAAATAACTCCAAAAATATCGAAGAAATTAAATTATAATAAATATTTCTCAAATAATAATTGATTTAATTAATTTACAATATTTTATAAATCAATCAAATCATGTAGTTTTTTTAAGTATTAACAAATACTGTTGTGTGACTCATAAATGTAAATTTGGTCAGCAATTAGTATTGAATAATTCAAATATTAACATTCACATGTCAACTTAGCAAGTGGTGTGACAGTTTGGCCAAATTCATCGCTTACAATCCATTTAAGTGAAATCATATTTTATATTTCTTATGCAGTACCAATGGTGACAATAATTTACACATGTTCTGTTCGCCAAAATTATATCACTTTAGGATGTATGGGATTTGTAGTGGTCAACAATATAATATTATTCACATTTAACTCCGTTAGTCAAAAACAAAGTCCTTAGTTCAATAATAACATTTGTTATTAACTGTATTACTCAGACTATAGATTTTGACTTTGATTTAAATAAAGTTGATAGTGATACTGACCACATACAACCGAGGAGGCAAATTCTCTAATGAATAGTGTATTACTCCTAATGCTTCAACTCAAACCCAACTATAGTCGCTGAATGGATTTCCATATTAGGATTTAACCATAACCAACATGGAGTATTCACATTGCTACTTCATAGTATTCTTAAGTCAAGGGAACTGCGTAAAATTGTCGTCCTGAGATTTCCTGTTCAACCTAGTTGTTATTAACCAATGGGACACTCTTGGACGAGTCATTCCATATTTATCCAATAACTATGAGTACATAACCTTGATGGCCCCAGCAGCCATAAGTAATACATTACCCATCATTTGCAGAGCGTTACACACTCTAGGATCAATTAATGAATCGATATCTTTTTCTCGAGATATATTGACCTAGAACATTTAAAACAAAATGTTATTTCATATTTTAATTAATTACTCATGACTATAACTCTTTACAACTGCGGTCATGTAATATTTTATTTAAGGATTTTCTTATAATACACTTTAAATTAATTATTTAATTATTTATATCATAATATAACAAAGCATACAAGAGAAAACAAACACCGTTATTTCAAAAAAGATTGGCTACATTGTTAGACGCATGTAACAGTTGCATAATAACTCCTAGGATATACCACTAACTTTTTTTGAAAAAAAGTAGATTTTGATTTTATTTTCTTTTATATATGTTGTTATATAGAGAAATAAATAATGAAATAAATACATTAAACATATATAAGTAGAGAATCCTTTGAAGAAATATTTTATCAATTGTAGTTACGAGTGTGTTCATAACCATGAGTATTAAATCAATATATAGATATATATACTTACACCTTAAATATTCATAGTCAAGATATATTGAGAAACATATATTGATACATCCATTGAGACTAGTGTATAGAACGCTCTCCCTATGATGGATGGTGATATACTCATGACCGTTGCGGACACTAAGAGGTTGGTTCTTATGGTTGTTTGAAACGATCATAGAACGACCTGACGAGATCCTTCTATGGGTTAATACAACTAAGTCAATGAAGAAGATCTCATGGCAGCGACATACAAAAATCATAAGACTTAAAAAACTATCGATCTTAAGTAGGTAGACTGTGCTTTAACTATGGTTAAACATATGGCATTGTAATCATGTTATGACCATAGTTAAGTGTATGTGGAACTACTTGAAGTGAATCACTACCCAAGAAAGGATTTTTCTCCTTCGCTGTAAAAGGACTAAATCAATGTTAGTATCATCATAATTGTAGTCAACTTAAAGTCAAAATCTTTGACCAGAGTAAATCGATTAATCAATTATTATTATTGGATTGAACCAAGGACTTTAAAGTGGCACATGCAATTAAATATAGATATTGACAGAGTTTTTTACCTCATAAAAAACATGAGATATCTAAGTGATATAGTGCTAATAAAAAGATTACATGTAACAAATATCGTTGTTAAGTGAGCTTAAAATAGATTAGTAACTTGATTACGCCTAAATAACTTATAAACTTTGAACCTGTGTCTGATAGTATACTTCAACAACTTCCATACATGATTCAATATTTTATTTATTTAAATATTGATTGAGGACCAAGTTCACACCAGAGAGTCAGCACAGCCGAATTGTTAGTTATTTTCAAATTCAACGTAAAATTAATTTATAAGTATTATAAATTAATAGTAAAATTGACAAGCACCATTGTCCCCGTGGTTAAGTGATTCGGCATTGGTGTGAAAGGTCACAATTTCAAAACTTGCGTAGCGTGATTAAAACATATATTGACATGTGGTTTGTGTTCTATTGTCCCAGTGACATGTTATATCTAAGTACAATTTCAAACAAAAAAAATTAAAAGTAAAATTAAATACAATTTTTTTATTAAAATTTTAGTGGCATTTAACTATTGTTTTGAATGTTGGAAAATTATTTAAAATGAATTACAAACATTTCATGCTGATTCAATTAGTAAAAAACTTTGGTTAAAATAAATAAATAAATAAATGATTTAAAGTGTTAAATCATTAACGGCTATTGTTAGGAAGTCCGAATATCCCTATGCGGTGGCCAGTCATGCAAGGAGGAAAGAAGGGGTTAGAGTTTTGAAATGTGGAAGATCAATGGTTGATCGAAAGATGGAAAGTCATCCGTTATACAAAACCCAAAATACCAATAAACAAATCTCTTTCTCTCTAACCCTAAACACTAGAGAAAACCCTAACCAAAGCCTCTAGAAAAGAAAAAAATAGTAGTGAAGCAATGGAGACAACATTGCAAACCATAGGCAAGGAGATTGAGAACATAACCAATAACAAAAGTGTTCGAAAATCAGTAAGATCACAAGAAGGTAATATCTATGATTTAAATATATTTGTGATAATCTTGTGTATATGTTTTTTCCTTCCTCATCTTAATAATTTGGTCATAACTAAAAAATTAATTTGAAATTATTAAATATAGTTTTAGTAATAGATTAATGAATAAATTAATTGTATTGTATTATATATGTGTGATTTCGATTTTGACGGTAAATATAAAATATTGTATTTTTGGATTTTCAAATCCGAAATACACACACACACACATACATACATACATATATATACATACATACATATATATATAATAACATACATGTTTCATTTAGTTAGATTTTTCCAAATAAGTTTTTGAATTTTAATTTTTTTTGAAATAATGGCTTTGTCGTTTCATCCATTATTATACATGTTTTGGATCTTAAAAGGTCAAAATGATTTTTCAGTTTGATTATTTGAAAAATATGAAACTTGTATGATATATGTAACCCTTTTTTAATGGCTTTATAACTTCATTCATCATTATACATGTTTTTGAGTTAAAAGGTCAAAATGATTTTTCAAATTGATTGTTTCAACGAACCAAATTTTGTATTAAACACAACCATAGATACATGTAATCCCTTTTTGATAAAAAGCTTTATATCATTGAATATACAAATATTTATGAGTTCAAATACATATATGTTTTTTGGTAAAATTAAATCTAGATGATTTATATGTGTGTGTGTGTGTGTGAAAGTCAAAGTATACATTTTTTTATCTATACATATATACACATATTTTGAATGATCCATATTATATATACATATACAAATACATACATGAATCTTAATTAGTTATTTAAAGGACGAATTAAACAATATATACATATTAAATATATTTTGTATTATTGTAGATGTAATTACTTTCATATATAGACATTTTCCATTTGACAACATCATCGACATATGCATTAATCTATATGTTTATTAATTGTAAGTCACGATAGTTAATTACATACATGTTCTCGTATTACCCATATATTAGATAAACTATTCTAATAAAGTTATAATCTTTATTATGTGAATATTATCAAAATAATAAAACATGTAATTATATTAAAATTAATTAGTAAATTAAAATTAAATTAATTAACAATAAAATATTATCACTAAACAATAACAAATAGATGAGAACTTAAATATACAAGTAAATAAATTAAAAATATACCCCGTTTTCTTTTATTAATAAATACTAAATATGATTTTGTATAAACTTATTATTCATATAAAAAAATACGATCTTATGTGAAGTACCAAATGAAATATATATTTTTAAAATTCACCCTTTACCCCTGTTGCTAATGCACTTGATCCAACATACATAACTCCACACTTAAGTCAAAATAAGCTAGAAGTAAGGATATTGGATAACCTAAACTAGTATATATGCACAACGGTTCTAAAAATCATGCAAAATAATAGGGTTCTAAACACATGACCCGCTTCTCAAGAAAAAGTCAAATAAGACTACCTAGAACAGAACAAGTCTATGCCGGTGCCCACACTTAAAGGAAAAATCAGGCTGCCAAAGATGATGGCTAGTGACCTGAGTTCCTACGCCAAAATTCGAGAAACGCGTCATATAAATGACAAACTAGACTAAGCTTAGCAAATGTTAGACCCCTAAGACTAGTAGCTACAAAACAAATAGGAAATAGATCCTTGCACTTCCCAAAAACTAATGGTGTTCTAGCATAAACCTTATGAAAATCTTATGCTTAATATAGAAAGTGAAGTAGTTTCTTTCACTTTGAATAGGTGTAGAAAATGACACATAAGCACCACTTGTTAAGTCCCTAGAGCAATATTCATTCCCTTCATAAGAACCACTACTACATTAGGTAAGTACAAGGTGCTGACACCAACGTACAAAATAGTTACTTCATTATAAATAAGAAGTTCTATAATGATGAGGGCAATAGAATGTTGCATGGAACGTTCAAAACAAGAATTTGTAGAAACTGCATAGAGCTAAAAGTGACATAAAGAAACCTTCTTACCCCATTGTTTTGTTTAGGTAATCACAAATTAATTTTACATATACATAAGCATGTTACATATTATATACAAATTATAGACGATTACATAACTAAATAATACTTTACACACATCAAAAGATATTTTAACAAGGCCTAGTGAGAATTGGAGCTTAGTTCGACACTTAATAGGTCAATATTTTTCCCTTTTCTATCATGAGATGGGGCAAAAGTAGGGGTTTAGGTGCATCTACACCCCCAATCTTCAATCCATGAAGAATTTTTAACAACTCACATCTTAATAGGCTCAATTTTTGACTAAATCAAAAATTAAAGTCCATTAGGGTGCAGACGTTTGTGTTGGTAACCTGTAATAAACATCAGTATATTTAGAGAGCTTTAAACCTTAGCCAAACGGTCTAGATTTAATAGATTATAATCTAACGAATAGAAATGATTCCAACACCTATAAATATATGCATAACCCTTCACTTTTCTTTTTATATTTTTTTGAACCGAGCAGCGAAGCTCTGCCATTTTCCTTTATTTACTATGTAACAACCCGCAAATCCATACCCCTTGAGTCAACACTATTCTACATCAATCAACTCAAGTTGAACAGAAATACGAACCATTTGGGTTAAAGAATAAGAGGGAGAAGAAGAGAAAATAGAAAAAAAAACAGAATCTTACCATTGCAGTGGAATAAGATATAATATATAATAACAGATCTTTACACAAAAGAAAACTATATCATTTTTATACATACATCATCAGAGTACATCATCAGAGTTCAACAACATCAATAACATACAACTGAATACACAGCGGAACAATAATCAAATACGGAAGTACGTATCGCCATCCAGCACGTCTCCTGACTCCACAGCATCATATCCTGTATTCTATAATACTCGGTCTGACCTGAGCATTATAGTTAAATAGAACCCGAGTCAGTCTGGAACACCAGCGTGAGAAATCACACTCAAATTGATTATTAAAGTTTCAAAATCTTTTTGAAAACAAAAGCATCTCGTAAGACCACGCTACAAATAAACATGCCGGGTTTTTACCTTACGATAGCTAAAACATTTTTATATTAAAATCCTCTGATATTATAATAGGGTCTATATACAAATACTTATTAAAATAGCTGAAATTGTTACATTCATTAAATTCCAGCTACTAGCCACAGAGTGGGTAATACAAACAAAACTCGTAATAGGCACGTAGGGAGAATGGATTTCCAACTAATGACTAGACACTGGGGTACCACCTATCACGGTACGTGGCCTAGATCACTGTACCGAGGATCACTCCCGGCCCCCTACAACACAAGATCGGGACTATCCCTTACTGGATAATCCTGAGTAAGATCACCCCACGGTTGTGATCAGCAACCGCACCACTAAACCGAAAAAAGGAACATCTAGACAGGGATGACCTCACCCTGAAGTGGTTGCTACCCACCTAGCATTGCTTCATAACCCCGGATTTTCAGTCATTCCTGGTTGATGAGGCCTAAGGCTAAGCGTTACCTTTAGAACGTTTCACTTAGAATGCTCATCATCCACCTGATGATGTTCTGAAAGCTTTCATCCATACAAGTCCGTTCCGGGTTTGAACGGAACCGAAGGCACTACTCCTACTACATCCATTTTGGAATTATCCTCAGGATTAGTAGCGACTAGCCCTTGCACTTCATTGCTCCATCTCCGAATCCAAACTCGTTTTTCCACGAAAACGTACAAACCGGATCAAAGTGGTTTTCGAGAAATTAATCATGATCCCGGTCTCTTCGAAACGATCAACGCATTTGGCCAATATTGATAGTCGGTTATTTAACTATCAATTAACATTCACAACAACCATCAACAATAAATAATCTCCCAAATTATTTATTAACTTCAAAATATCTTCGCAAGATATATTTCTACTTTTCAAACCTTTGGAACAATTTCAAACCATACTCTTCTCATAAAATAAATTTCCAAATATTTATTTTCACTGAAAACAACCAAGCACAAAACTTTAGATTTTTTTGAAATAATTTAAAACTCTTTATTATAAATTATCCTTTAAAACTTTTTTTTAAAAAAAATAAAAATTACTTTAATACTTATTCAAAATATATACCTAATAATATTCAAGATGAAACTACTTCAATACTTTATTAAAAATACATACTATAGGAATATTTGAAAATGAGGTTACTTTATAAAATATTTAAACTAGATTTTCTCCTTCAAAACAAAATACCAAGTCAACTTTAAATAATTACTACTATAATAGATTTGAAAAATACTTACTTTAGAATTTAAGTATTTAGAAATAATAAATTTTCTATAACATGCTCTTTAAAACGACATTAAAACTTTTAACTTATATTTAAAAATTTACTTTGAAACGCACTTGGTTATTCAGGGAAATATACTTCTCTTCACATTCTTTAAAAATAAATCACTATTTATTTTTAAACAAAATTTCTCATTCCTTTAATAACTTCCATTGTGGATTTATTCCTCCAAATATCCAATTTCAAATATTTAAATCAATTTCCAAATTGATTTCAAATTTACGCCATTTAAATAAATTCATTTACTTACTCAATTCATTTCAAAATCCATTAATTATAGACTTTATTATTATTTTTCTTTCGTTTGATTTTAAATCTTTTAACTGAAACATACCAATTTCAGCTGTTCCAAATTTCTTCTTTATTCCTTTCAATGATTTAAATCTTAAATTTAAAATAAATACTTTATCCTTTTGAATACTAACACTGAAGTTTTAAAATTCATTAACTTCCTATTTATTCAAAAATCCCTTTTTCGTATACGGAATTTATTTATTAGAATTTTAAAATCACATTTATTCTTTCCCAATTCATTCTTAATTTATTTAAATTCTCGATAATTATTTTATTAAAAATTCATTCTTTTATTTTCTTTTCAAAATCCAATTCTATATATTTTGATATCTCAGTGTACCGAAATATATTCAAGTAAACCATAGAATTCAATATTCCAATTATCAATAATATTCATCACAGACATAAATATTAAGCAATATAAATAATTTTGAGGAATCCAGTTGGATCCCTCCAACCTGTTTCCCTGCATCCACAAATGTTAGCACAATATAAAATACCAATTCCACTTCGAGATGGAATATCGCGGTATATGGGATTTAAATATAATATCATCCGCTATTATGCGGCACATAGGGTCTCATCCGTTATATAATGCAGGAAAATCAATCATTCCAAGATGTTATATACTACTATATATAATATTGCACATCAAAACAAATCAATCAATCATCCAATTGTTTAAATTTAACCATTTAAATTTAAATTATAACCAGATGAGTGAGATTAACTCACCTTTGATTTTTGTAATTGCAATTCGATCGAAACCGGCTTGTTTTCTCCACGATTTTTTTTGACCTTGTATAAGCATTAGATGATTTTTATTAATATTTGAATTAATAATAATTAATTACCCTTTTTATATAAATTTAACTTAGCTAATAAATTTTATCTTAAATAATGATTTAATTCTAGACAAATAATTAAATCTTAAACTAATTTTCCTTTAATCAATAATTTTTTTAGTAACTGAAATAATTAAATTAATTTTATAAAATAACTAATCACCCTAAACACATATTTTAAAATAAATTACTAAGTTTAAAATGTGCATATGTATATTTATTTTATTTATTTATTTTTTTTCATTTTGAAACTATATATACATATAAAAATAGCTTATATTACTAATCGAACTTTATATTTCTAAATCTTATGTATATACATATTTTGTTCAAACCTGAAAGTATATATTATATCAAAACAGAATTACTTAATGTCTTCCAGTACAATATTTTTCCCTCTTTTTATTTCTTTTTAACTTTTATAAATCTATACATATATATAAATCGGCCGTTTTAAAATTTCTAAATAAAATAATCAACTGATTCCCAGATTTAAGCTAATCACTTATAAAAATAATAATTAACCTTATCCTTAATCACCTCGACACTCGGCCTGACCTACGCGACTCGCCGCAGGCCTCCTGCCGACCATCGAACAACCCGCTGCCTTATTCCTTGATCTCTTCATGTGTGCACGATCTCGAGCTCCACCCAGATCTGACATTCGATAGCCCAACCTCTAGAAAGTCGCAACCCTAACCTCCTCTTCTCGATACCGTACAACGTCGAGCCCCTCCCACCAATGACGTGGAATCGTTCTCAAATTTGAAAGCAGCTATAATTTCGACTGGCAGCACGAAGAAGGGAAGGCCATTGTTTGATTCGAATAGTCTGCTGCTCTATTTTTTTTAATGCAGAGGGTTGGCCATTGTTTGTATTTGAGAGGACAAGGACGTGGTCTAGATCTGGAAATGGGGGGAAATGAATGCGGTTGAAATGGAAAAAGAATGAAGACCTTATTCCAACATTATTATTTCTTCAGCTTTTATTTGAACGAGGGGAATAAAGTTTAGACGTGATATAAAGCCGAAGGAGGCGTGTTGGAGAAAGTGAGCAACAGTGATTTGAGAAAAAAATTGATGTGATGGAATATACGGCTGAAGGCGGGTTTTGCCTAAGAAATATATTTTGTTTAAATCCCAAACGTCTCGATTTACGTAGCTTAAAATTGCGAACTCCTATCGAGGAGTGCTGCCAAGCATTTATAATGTTATATCCCTATTCTGAACGCAATGGAAAAGATTTCGAGTCCCAATTCGATCGTATGAAGAAGATAGCTTTTTGGATCAGTTATTATATTGAATTTCAATATAGATTTCAGCGCGTTTATATATCGTATCTCACACAACAATTCCAATCACTACGAAAATTGAAATCCAACAACAGTACACTATTACGGATCCAATGGAATTGGTTTCGTCGAAATCCGAGACTGTGCCTCAGAAGGCTATATTTTAAATATCAATTTAAACGATAAATTTTAATTAATAAAACACTTCCAAATTAAATTTTGACACCTTTATTATCTTCAGTTCTATCAATATAAATTTTACAAGCCTTCAAATTATTTTTAATAGGCTTCAAACTCCAGATTCAACATTTTACCCAAATTCCAATTATTAAATTCAATAAATAAATAATGATATTTGTAATTCAAGTTAAAATTAACCTTTCAAATATTTAAAATAAATTAAATATTCCCATTTCAAATGCTCAAAAATTCCGGGTCGTCACATACTATTTGTAGAAATTATAAAACTATTATATATATATATATATATATATATTGGAATGGGAAACAAAAAGAGAAGAAAAAGAGGAGTGAACGGAGTTTTGTGTAAAAAGATAAATTCAATAATTTAAATTTTAAACTCCCTTAACTCAAATCTCCTCTCAGATATGTAATACTAATAAATATGTATTTAACTTTTTATACATATTTTGATTGGAAAGGAAAAGGATTCAAGTAAGAAGAAAGACATTAGATTTTGGAGATTTGGAAGCTATAAGGTGAGTGGGAAATTAAATGTTTTACAAAATACCAGATTAGAGATTTTTTTGTTTGTTATGCCTACATAAAAACCGTTGAATTATAAGCTTAAATGAATGAATTTAATTGAAACCTTGCTTACATATTTGATAAATTATTTAATTGGTAGAATGGAATATGTACCGTGAATCTAGAATTTAGTAAGAATAACCCGTAAAATTTTAAAAATATGATATTGATAAAATTGTAAAGTTATTCTAGATTATTCTTATTTGGATTGTAAGTTGTAATTATTCAACAGGAACACTCTAAATTGATTTGGGATATAGGTTTTCTGTATTTTTAATATATTAGATTTGTAGAATGTACGATTTAGCTGTATTGATTACTTTGTAAATTTTCATAGACTAGCCAATTCTATAATTACATATGAAAAGTATGTTGTTTGAAATTACAAGGAATATGCCAAGAGAAAGAGATGCGTAGAGTAGGGATGTCTTTTCCGTATTTTGCACTGTCTATTTCAACATGAACAAAAATAGATAATTCCTTGAAATTTGCAAACATAGAAAATTCTGCTTTGTGGTAGTTTTTGAAAAATTGCAGCTGTAATGTTTCCTTCTTGGGAAAAAATACATATCCAATGTATTAAAAATGTAGAAATAGATATAATCATGTTGATCAAATTATTATATACATATAAGTGAAGTGCAAAGCTAGAGAATAACTAGATAAACGTTAATTACAACATAAATACATACATATGGTAACATGCAATTAATTGTACGTTATCATATATATTACCAATAAAACGTTTAAATATGAATAACGTAATAGAAAAAGGAGTTAATTAGGAGCTACAATATTCAAGTATGGATATAAATTCTTTTAATGAATTTAATTACAAAGTTAAATATGACATTAATGAAGAGAGTTAAATAACCATAACAAGTTGAATTTGAAGCGTATAAATAAATGTCATTAACAATTGTCCAATTTGAATATAAAAGACAATATATGAAGAGCTTTAATGGGAGTAGTAAATGACATTTAATAACATTAATGAAATAAGAAGTTAAAGATAGTAAGCATATAAAATAAAAGAGAAGTCCATGGATAGTAAATAAATGAATACTAATAAATGAACTTTAAAGGTGTAATAACTTCTCTAGTAAATTTATATGGCCTTATTACTACATTGTGACAGGCTTGAATTAGTGGTCTAGTCCAATATTTAGGTTTATTATAAATGATTTGGCATAGTATGAGTTGGGATGCAAAGTCAGTAATGTTACACAACAAAAATCTGCCATCCGAAAGGGGCTACCAACATTTATATATATATCTTACTGATGTGGTACATTTCCAACTGTAGTACCCCAGGGAATATACGTTCGCGTATAGGTTTGGAGAATATACGAAGGGGGTTCGCTTCGGATTTGAAGTATCAATTGGAAAATTAGGCGTACTTCAATTCCAAGCCAGAGGTATTGTTGGAACTAGACTAGCCCGCAGCGGATGTTATGGATGAATTTCAAAAATTTTACCATATTGGATCTTTTATTGGGTTTATGAAGTCTAACTGAATTAGAACATATCTAAATTTCATTTAAATAAAATCATTTACTTTATTTAAATTCAAATATATTAATATATGAAATTTATTTTATTTTATTTAGTTTATACAAAAATGTATCATATATATATGTGTGTGTGAGTGCATGTGTAACATATTAATCCGTGAAAGGTATAATATGCCCATATGTAGATGTTGGGATTTACATCGCCACATACATATTAGCTCATTTTGTATGTCATGCATGTTGTCCAAATATGTGCATGTATATGTGTTACAACACACACACACACACACACACCGATGTATGTATAAATATATTATATATAATATATGAACATAAACCATTTATATATAGATAAATATATATATATATATAGAAAAAGAGAACAATTATTAAAAATTATTTATAATTCAAAATTAACTTATTTTCGCAAACATAATAATTTTTGAATTTTAGTTTGTATATATTATGAATAAAATAATGTTTTCATCCATATATAATTAACGAAAAATAATCATTGACGAAAATTCAAATTTAACAATTTTTGAAAATCGAGGATCATAAAATAGAGCTTAGCAAAAATCTGGTGATTATTCAAAGTTGAAATATTATTTTTAAAAACAAATACATTGATTTCGGCAGCAATTATTTAATATAAAATAATATATTATTAAAAATTCATATTTCAAAATTTTGGAAATTCTAAGATCATGAATGAAAGGTTACTAAAAGTTTTGAAGAATTTTTCAATTAAATTATTATTTTTAATAAATCATAAATAATTTTTCAAAATAATATTAATTATTAAAAATAATAAAATTTATTAAAAAATTCCTAAATTTTTTCTATATGTTTCTGAAATGATATAATATTTTTCGAAAATATTAAATTGAGTTTTTAATGCAATAATTATTTTACATACAATAAACAATTTAAAAATTCAATAAATGTTAATTTGAAAATATGAATATATGTATGATAATTAATTTCCAATTTTTAAATTCATATTATATATAAATAATTGTACTAATTTTTTAAATCATATATATATATATATATATCTTATACATGCATATATGCTATTATGAGAGAGAAATATACACTAATATATATATATATATATATATATATGAATATATCAATAAATATACATAAAATAATTAATGAAAAAAATTGATTTTTTATAGTAAACTTTGCCTATACATAAATCAAATAGTATAATAAACAAATTATGCACATAACCAAACTGATTTGTGGCAACCACATCTACTTACAAAAATCTCACCCAACTAAACATGTAGTAGCAATATATTTAAACATATATGAAATTGCTCATTATAGGATCATAGAATATAGTTAATTACTGTATTATGAACTAAAATTACCAATTTAACAATGCCTTTGAATCCACGTTGAAGCAATGACATCCCTTCCTTCTACTGTTCTTGATTCGTCAGATTGCAAATCCGGATTCACCGACCTCTAACTATCGAATAATATTATTTTAATTTGAAATATATTTGATAATTTTGAAGTGGATTGAGTGCTATATTTTAATCAGCAATGTAGAACGTAATGGAGGCCAGAAAAAGTTCATCCTTATTTTTAGAGATACATACATACATACATATGTTTTAGCCACCCCTAAACCTTTCCAAAACCAAAAATTTTGCAGCACTAATGATGGGCCTTAAACCCATCTAAGCCCAAACCAAAATACTATGCAATCAAATCTAATTTAATCGCTTGTCGATATTGTATATCGATCGATACATTTATAACTATTATAAATATATATAACACTATTTATTTGTCAAACCATATTCAAATTTTATAATTAATATTTCACAAATATTAATTAATTTATAACAATTATAAACTAATTAAATCCATCATTCGTAAGGGAATTCATCATTTCGGTTGTGTAACTCTTGGGTGTAAATTTGGTCAGCGATTAACATCGAACTATTCTAATGTTAATGTTTATACATCACTTAGCAGGTGGAGTAACATTATGACCAAATTTATCGCTTACTCATTTTCGGTAAAATCCAATTTTAGTTTAATAAGCGTTATTCGGTTGTGACATTTGTCTACACCAATTCTCTTCGTCAAAACTATATCACTTTAGACTTATGGAATTTGTTAATGGTCAAAATTCCAACCTCATCCACATTCAACTTTATAGTCCAAATACAAAGTCCTTAGTTCAGTAATAACAATTATTATTAACCCAAATGCTCTGGACAGAGACTTTGACCTTGAGTTAACTTTAGTTGACTATAATACTAACTGCATATAACCGAGGAGACGAATCCTCTCTTAAATAGTGCTTCAATTCCAATATTTCTACTCGACCCAACTATAGTCACTCGATGGATGTCATGCCATGATTTGGTTATAATCAATGCGGAGCTTTCATATTAAAGATCCATAGTATTCTCAAGTTGAGAGAACTGTGCAAATCAGTCACAGCGATTTTCCGTTTGACCTTAGTTATATTAACCAACAGAAAACTATCGAGTGAATCATTCCATAGTTATCCAATACTATTAGTACGTAACCACTAGGTGCTCTCAGCAGTCATGAGTAACACACTGCCAAACATTTGGAGAGCGTTACGTACTCCAGTCTCGACGAATAAATCGATATCCAGTCTCGATGCATCTTGACTAGGAACATTTAAAATGGTATAGTTGTTTCGTTGTGATAAATTACTCACGGTTACAACACTTTGTAACGGCTATCATAAGAAATACCATTTATGGATTTTTCTATTAAATATACTTTTAATTAAGTTAATTAATTAATATAATCGCATTATATCATGTATACAATAGGAAGAAAATACCTTTTATTTTGAACAAGATTGGTCAACGAGTTAGATAAATGTAACAAATTACATAATTGCCCCTAGGGCATACCCCTAACTCTATCAATCTCCCACTTGCATTTGGGGTCAATTATGTAATCTAATTTCAACTTCTCCAATCGGTTTTCCTAAAACCAATCAAGTCAGTTACTTAGTGAATGGATATGCTATTATGTTTTAATTATCTTCTTTGTCAATTAACTCTCTCTGACACTAATAAACTACCTTTATCATGTGGAACAATTCGAAGTATGTCTTTCGATTTCTAGTGAGCTTTGAGTTCTATCAAATTTCATGACATTGTTATCTTATAACAATACTATGGGATTCTCAACATTTGGAATCACAATTGGCTCAATTATAAATTTGTGCATTTATATCTATATACATTGGTTATTGTAGCGCTATTCAAGTTAATGTTCTCAACATTTCGTTGAATCAACCACAATCACTTTTATTTTGAAACATTTTCAAATTAAAGATTTTAACTTGAATTTTATCATTTACATGTTATGCTCAATATCACTTATAAAAGTTTGTGTCCAAACGTTCCATCACAACGAGTTCGTTGTTTCTATAAACAATTCTCTAGTATTTCATAAATATGTGAGAACACCTCAAACAACCATTTAGTAATATCAATTTGGATTTTATATTTGCTTCATGTATCAAATACATAAACAAAACACAATATCATACACACCATTATCTATATGATAATTCCTATTGCTAATGCATAAGGAATCTAACTTACATGCTCTCTTTTTAATAGGGTGCTCTTGTATATTGTTTTGGGACAACTCCTATATCTTTTATAATCACCATAAAAACATCATTTATAATCCAAAATTGAGTATTAAAACAACTTAAGTTGGTTTTAATACAAGTATATTGTTAAAATCAATAACGTGTTGCTTACTTATAGTTTAGAAATATCAATGTACCTTTTAA
Source organism: Allium cepa (assembly GCA_030765085.1). Lineage (NCBI taxonomy): Eukaryota > Viridiplantae > Streptophyta > Magnoliopsida > Asparagales > Amaryllidaceae > Allium > Allium cepa. The sequence continues at coordinate 615,089,480 of CM060934.1, forward strand.
CGTTCTCTCTTATGAATACACGCTTCCTCTACACTTTGATTGAAAATAAACTATTTGATAATTCTATCAAAATACATATTCAATCTTGATGCTTATAAAATGATACATTCGTATCATTTCTTGGATCATCTCCAAAGTCTCTCAAACCCAATATCGCTCCCACTTGCTTTGAGGCATTTTTGGTTAATATGTGTAAACGACTTACTCTAAATCATTATTTAGAATTTTTTGTTTCAATACATATGTACCAAACATTAAGTCTTATCGAGCGATAATTTTATGAGTAAATCTGAATTAACTTGAGCATGTTGTACTGAATCTGTTATGCTAATTTCAACAATTAAAATTTGCGATATTATTCTTATAAACATTGCTCATTTAATTCTAGCTACATTAGTCTTTCCAATAAAGACATAATCTTGGTCGATGGATCACATCACTTTGGTTACGACCACCAAAATCATATTGTAATAGCGTACTTGGAATTCTTTCAGATTTGCGCATCATACCATGTAGAGTCAACAATCTTAATGGTTTAATTGAATAACCGAGGGTAATGTATATTTTTGACATTAATAAGAAACTCATAGTTTCTCTTCGACGTACGAGAATATTATTAGACATTCTAATGCAATGTGTTCATTTAGGTTACTTAATTTCACTTCATCTCATATAATCATTTCTATCTTTGGATCGAATCCAATTCCATTACCTATTACAAATTTCTCAAAGAAATTCCTTCACAATGAAGTTAATATATATTGAAACAACAACTATTTCTTAGTGCAAATAGAATAAAGATTCATAAACGCTTTATGAACCTTTTTGTTTATAAAACTGATTTTAATTTACAAAAATAATATATAAAACATAAATATGTCATTTGATGATAGACCTTTCCAAAAAACTTTTGGGAGATTCATACAAGATCCCTCATGAACAATTATTACGTGCAATCTTTCGACTCGCACAACTTGCCAACTCCTTGGCCTAAGATAAGTTGGGATTTCTTACAAACTCTTATCTTGTATGACTTTGTAAACTGTTGTTTAGATGAAATAATATCAACCTTGTGTACTACTCTTAAGTACATGACCTTATAGAAAGAAACTAACTCAACTTCACTCATAATCAATCATAAATTGTCCAACAATATCTGAATACTCCTTATCGATGCATCATTATGTATCACATAGAGGAATGACTTATGAAATTGAATCTATATTCATTTTTAGTCACTTATTTGACCAAATCAAATCATTTTATTCTACTGCATGTTATTTTATTTACTTTTCTTTTATATTCCATCATTTTATCATAAAATTACTACATGTGTATCTAATACACATGTTCATGTTGGTAATAAATCATCAATGAATATAACAAAATATTTGGAACCCTTTTGGCATTAATAGACTTGTGATTGCATACATAAATATGTATTAATTCAAGTAGTCCATCAACTCTTATGATGCTCCCACTGAATGGGTGCATAGTCATTAATTGTTTGAAATATAATTAACATGTATCATATGATTCATAAGCATATAGTAAAATTATTTCTCAAAACTATAGTTTAGTCCATAATTCCAAAACAACTGTAAATAATATTAGACACATGTATTTTTGTTGCATCACTTTTACTATGAAAACAAATTCCATAATATAGTTCTATTTCATAATGAATATTCATAATACTCATATTGAAATATAGTTATATATAATTTTTCAATCAATACCAAAAATAAACATTATTTCACAAATAATGTTCAGTACATTTTATGAAAATAATTTTCGTAATTTGATGCAATCATTAGGAGCTATATGGCGTGCTCCCACTATTTCTGCCATTACTATAATAGCGTACTAAATTTAAAGGTCCACCATTCACTTAATATTGTTAATATTGTTTACTTATTTCATATGCTGCAACTAGTTTATAGTGGAGAGTTCTTTGATAAAATATTGTGAACTCAAAGAAATAAATGTTATAGAAAACAATTTTCCATATAAAATACATTTTAGAATAAAAATCATATTTCATATTCCAATATTAAGTATCAATTATTATTACAATTCTTGTTTCCAATGTTTCTTTATGAAGCAGAAGTGACTAGTCATTCTCTTCATTCCAACTATATCTTAAATGACATCTATTCTTATACATCCGTTTTTCTTTCAAATGTTCAAACTATTCAAAAGAAAACCTTACTACAATATCATCACAAACTTTTTACAAAGGCGCATTCGATTATTCTTAACATTTATGACATCAAATATGTTGCACTTTATGTAAACCGATCAAGATGACATTTAAACGATCGATTTCTTAGATGTATCTCGTAGTTTATGGTCTTGTGTTATATTAACACATTATGATCCTTTTGAAATCGTTCAAGTTGAATACATGATCTTAAAATACTGTTTATTGGCTTACTTCGAATGAACTAACTTCATCGAAATATTGTACCACACAAACTATGACTGTTCACCATATAAATTTTATATGTGAAAGTACATGGATCAAATATCCATAGTCTTGAATTGCATTTAGAGTTTAAAAACTCATAAAATGCAATACACGATCTAAACCAAATAAACATATAAGTGACCAACTTACGAATGCATTAAGTAGTTGAAACTAGGCACTTGCATGGGTATAGAAACATTATATAACATGCAATTAGAATTATTAGTAAGTAGATATTATATTTCTACTTGTCAACTTTCAATTTAGTTTATTTATATATGTTAATTGACAAACGTTTTATCAATCATATTAAATGCACAAATTTATCATTGTAGACAGTTATAACATTATATAGCATATGTTCTTACAATACTAGAAAGGTTAAATGTTACCATTTCATTTTTCTAATAAGGCTCCCACTAGTCTTTCATGTTTCTCCAAACCCTAAGATGAAACATAGAAGTCTTACAACTTTATTAGTAGGTGTCAGGACTCGTTTGTTTTGGTATTCTGATCTTGAGTTTGCTCAACAAATCATAGCCCCACAAACGATGTATAACTACTTATTGATTGTATCACATACAACTCCTAACCCATTTTTCCTTGTTATGATCTCATTTTGACCTTGAGTTTGCTTAAAAAATCGAAAGAGATTATTCACTCATACCTACCATATCGTGATGGCCTAAGTATGGTATATGTACCTTGAGTTTTCTCAACAAATACATATAGTTATCTTACCTCGTCTGTTCAATATATTAATAATACTATGCATAACATCCATAGCTTGAGTTTGCTCAATAACTAAGGAGTATGTAAGTAATTTATTAATACATATATGGTAGAGGACAACATTATATTGAAGATTTGTAATCTGCAATATAAATATTGAGTGATATCGACTTATAGAATAATATATTTCTTATGAAATACCCCAACGATTCAAGTGTCAGATACATCAAAAATCACGGTATATGTACATTTACATATGTATTTATTTCTCAAGTCTATTTTGGTTTATTTAATGTTCCACATTTAGTTTATACACATATCATATAAGTTTTATTGTTATATAACTTTTGTATTTCATATTATTTATATGAAAGTCTTACATATAATATATCATTAATTAAATCTTATCTAATTAATTTTGATCAATTAACTCTTTAATTAATTTTAAATTAGTATTCCAATATAACTTTTATTTTCGACATATCTACTATAACATTTATAGTGTATACTATAACCTTTATAGTGTAACACACATATATCATATATATGTGTATTTTATTTAATTAATTAACCTTTAATTAATTTATTAAATTAAACAATTTTTATTAAAATTTATTAATTTCAAAATATATCTTGTACACATACATGTATACTTATGTTATCTTAAAAAATTTAAAATAACATAACAAATATCAACATATATAATACATGCATATATACATTAATTAATTAATATATTTAGTTAAGTTATTTTATTAATCTTATTAATAAATTTAAAATTATTATATAAATATTTTCAAACATTTTGAAGATATCATTATTCTTTCATATATTTTGAAAACTTATGTAGTATTATAATTTTATAACAAACATGTTTTATTTTAAGTTTAACTATTAAATTTAAAATCTTTAACATTAATTTTCAAAACGATTTTGAAAATTAGCCCAAGGCCCAAATTAAGATGGGCCTTTTCTACTAGTAGCAACCTTTGGGCTCATTTCACCTTTTGGACCAGGCCAGTAGCTAGATAGGACAGGGTACTTGATTACCCAATTCCAATCCTAGATATTACCTTTTTAGACACCGTACTAAGTGGGCAAGTATAATTAGTTAGCCATAATATGACTAATTTAGACTGCATAGGCTATTGGGCTCCGATACTATTGTTGGAACTGGACTAGCCCGCAGTGGAAGTTATGGGTGAATTTCAAAAATTTTACCCTATTGGATCGTTTATTGGGCCTATGAAGTCTAACTGAATTAGAACTTTTCTAAATTTGATTTAAATAAAATCATTTATTTTATTTAAATTCAAATATATTAAGATATGAAATTAATTTTATTTGATTTAGTTTACACATAAGTGTATCATATACATATATGTGTGAGTGGATGTATAATATAATAATCCGTGAAAGGCATAATATGTCTTTATGTAGATATTGGAATTTACATCGCAACAGACATATTAGCTTATTTTGTATGTCATGTATGTTGTCCACATATGTTATTGTACATGTGTTACAAAACACACATACACATATGTGTGTGTGTAATATGAACATAAAACATTTATATATAGATAAATATATATGTAGGAGAGAGAATAATTATTAAAAATTATTGCTAATTGAAAATTAACTTATTTTTGCAAACATAATAATTTTAGTATTTTGATTTGTATATATTATGAATAAAATAATGTTTTCACCCATAAATAATTAACATAAAATAATTTATTGATGAAAATTAAAATTTTACAATTTTTAAAAATCTAGGATCATAAAATAGAGCTTAGAAAAAATCTGAAGATTTTTCAAAGTTGAAATATTATCTTTAAAAACAAATACATTGATTTCAGCAATAATTATTTAATATAAAATAATATATAATTAAAAATTAATATTATAAAATTTCATAAATTCTAGGACTATGAATAAAAGGTTAAAAAAAAATTGGAGAATTTTTCAATTAAATTATTATTTTTAATAAATCATAAATAATTATTTTAAAATAATATTAATTATAAAAATAATAAAATTTATTGAAAAATTTCTAAAATTTTTCTATATATTTATGAAATGATATAATATTTAAAAAAGTAGAATTGAATTTTTAATGTAGTAATTATTTTATATATAATAAACAATTCAAAAATTCAATAAATGTTAATTTAAAAACATGAATATATGTATGATAATTGATATTCGAATTTGTAAATTCATATTATATATAAATAAGTGTACTAAATTTTTTAAATCATATGTATATATCTGTGTGTGTGTGTGCGTATATGCTATTATAAGAGAGAAATATACACTAATATATATATATATATATATATATATATATGAATTTATTAATAATTATATATAAAATAATTATTAAGGACAAAAATTGGTTTTTTACGTTAAACAACATTTGTCTATACATAAATCAAAAAGTATAATAAACTAATTATGCAAATAAGCAAACTGATTAGTACAACCACATCTACTTTCAAAAATCTCACTTAACTAAACATATAATAGTAATATATTTAAACAGATATGAAATTTCTCATTATAGGATCATAGAATATAATTTAGCAACTGTAATATGAATTAAAATGACCAATTTAACAATGCCTTTAAACCCACGTTGAAGCAATGATTTCACTTCCTTTTACTGTTCTTGATTTGCCAAATTGCAAGTCCGAAATCACCGACCTCTAACTAACGAATAGTTTTATTTTAATTTGAAATATATTTGAGAATTCTGAAGTGGATTGAGAGCTATGTTTTAATCAGCACTGTAGAAGGTAATGAAGGCCAAATAAAGTTCATCCTTAATTTTAGAGATACATGCATACATACACACACACACACACACACACACACACACAGACACACACACAGAGGGTTGTATTAGAGAGAAACGAGGAAAACCATTTTACCCATTCTCACTTGATCTATACCCATTATCTTCAAGCCAGTTCCCTATGTTTTAGCCACCCCTAGGCCTTCCCAAAACCAAAATTTTGCAGCCCTAATGATGGGCCTTAAACCCATCTTAGCCCAAGCCAAAATGTTAGGCAATTCAATCTAATTTAATCGCTTGTCGATATTGTATATCGATCGATATATGTAGAACTTTTATAAATATATATAACATTATTTATTTATCAAATCATATTCAAATTTCATAATTAATATTTCATAATTATTAATTAATTTATAACAATTATAAACTAATTAAATTGTCCAGTCTTAAGGGAATTCATTATTTAGGTTGTGTAACACTTAGGTGTAAATTTGGTCAGCGATTAATATCGAACTATTCTAATATTAATGTTCACATGTCACTTAGCAGGTGTTATAACATTATGACCAAATTTATAGCTTACTCATTTTCGGTAGAATCCAATTTTAGTTTAATAAGTGTTACCCGATTGTGATATTTATTTACACCAATTCTCTTCGTTAAGCCATATCACTTTGGACTTATGGAATTTGGTAACCGTCAAAATTTCAACCTCATCCACGTTCAACTTTATAGTCCACATACAAAGTCCTTGGTTCAATAATAATAATAATTATTAACCGAAACACTCTGGCCATGGACTTTGACTTTGAGTTGATTTGAGTTGACTGTGATACTAACTGCATACAACTGAGGAGACGGATCCTCTCTTGAATAGTGCTTCACCTCCAATATTTTCACTCGGCCCAACTATGATCACTCGATGGATGCCATGTCATGATTTGGCTATAATCAAAGCGAAGCTTTCATATTGAAGATCCACGGTATTTTCAAGCCGAGAGAACTATGTAAACCAGTCACATCGATATTTTCTTTTTGACCAAAGTTATATTAACCAAAAGAAAACTATCGAGCGAGTCATTCCATAGTTATCCAATAACTATTAGTACGTAACCCCTAAGTGCCCCCAGCAGTCATGAGTAATGCACTGTCCAACATTTGGAAAGCGTTACGTACTCCAGTCTCAACGGGTACATCGATATCCAGTCTCAATGCATCTTGACTAGGAACATTTAAAATGGTATATTTGTTTCATTGTGATAAATTACTCACGGTTACATCACTTTGTAACTACTATCACAAAATATACCATTTATGGTTTTTTTACTAAATATACTTTTAATTAAGTTAATTAAATAATATAAACACATTATATCAAGTATATAATAGGAAGAAAAGAACTTTTATTTCGAACAAGATTGGTCAATGAGTTAGATATATGTAACAAATTACATAATTGCGCCTAGGACATACCCCTAACTCTATCAAGTATAACCAGATGGGCATTTTCTTGATTTGTATTAGGCAAATCTAAATGTGGTGGTGGTGGAAAGCTCGACACTATGTCAGCATTGTTGGTACTGATATTGAGGAGTAGAGTTGTACACATAAGTTGGGAACACCATTGGTCTTGTGCAATCATTAGCAAAGACTTAGCTTATGCCTGGATGGACCATACTTCCTACTAGTGGAGGTTTCGGAAGGATATGCAATAACCTCAAATTTTTGATTGTATGTTTGTTAGATAGGAGGTGGGCTAGTTAACCCTTAGATAAGTCTTTAGGATATGTCATTAATACGGATGATTAAATTACAACGCCATTATTAGGTACCAACGAGAGGTTCCTCGGTGTATGCGGACAATTCGGTTTAGACACTATTTATGGATACCTGCATGGTGCATCGTTAGGGATACTAGTGGAGAATCACTCGATGTATGCGGTTAATTGTGCCTAGACATTGATGAATACCCTTTTCCATCAAGTATAGTAACGTTATGTATATACATATATATACTTACGTATCATACATGCATATGAAATTAAATGAATAATTCATGAACAGTAGACATAACACTTAAATGGAAATCAATTAGCATAAACTAGTATTATGGATAAAGTATATAATTTACTTATTACCAGAACATTGTTTTGAACCCCTCCTCCTTATAACCTACAGGATATACCTAGAGGTGGTGTATGTAGATATGCTTTCTTGAATTTCAACCTTTCTTAAAACCAACTCAAATGAGGATGATCTAGGAAAGATAAATCCTCATTTGAGGTAGAATACCACATATGCAACAAAAATTCATTCGAAGTTTCCTTCTCATGAGTAACTCAAGTGAGCCAACTTAGAAGCCCTTGAGTTTCTTTTGTAAGCTTCCTAGCACATCCTCAGGTTCTTCTTCTCGTATGCATATAAGGACCGTGATATCCTTAATTCTATCTGTATTTTGCTTCTCGGTTTGATTAACACACTCCTTTAAGTAATAAATGATACTCTCTTTTAGCAAGACCCTACTTGGAATTAGAGCCATGCAATTTAATTGTGATTTTTTCTGAAAATGACATCAATTATCTGATGAGTAACCTAGTGAAAAAATTAACTTATGTTGCATACTACAACTTATGAATAAAACTCATTTAAAACAAAAACAATAAGATATACAACATATAATAAGATGGAGAGCAAGACTAAGGCAAAATAGATAGTCAAAGATCTGAATCTTGAACAAACTAAAAGTTATATATACATTAAGTTCGGTACAAAGAAGTATTGATTACAAAAAAAAATTTCAAGATAAACAAAACTACCTACTATGCTGCCTTAGCCAAGCCCTCCTTGGACGTAGCAAACAAAGTAAAAAAATTTGAAGTTACATTTGTAAGCTTATGTGTTAAAGGATCGCACCTCAGCCACTGGCTTAAAAGAAGTGGCACCATCACTTGCTATATAATCCTTGGGAACTTACGTGATCACAGTAGGAATAAAAAGATCTGTCTATGAAGGTTCCTATGCCTCTGTCTTTTTCATAGTCTATTACTAGAGGAAAAATTAGAATGCATCCCGGACAAGCTCAGGAGAAAGTATAGGCTAACTTCGGCATCTTCCTTACCTATGAAAAGTTACCTCTTTACTTGGGCATAAGCACGGTATTTCATAACTAATGTATTTTTCTCTAAATCATTCTCATGTTTGCCACCTTAAGCTCCCTCTTAACGGTGGCAAGGTTCTCCTTAGCTGGCTTGACCTCCTACGCCAAAGCGTAGCCTTATCCTCCAGCACGAACTTCCTTTTGTTAGCAGAAGTATGGTCATCCTTGATTGACTTACTTCCCCCGCTAGCTTGGAGTGAGAGGCCTCAATAAGAGCTAGCTTGGACTACCCAAAAGCTGCTTGCCCTTAACGCATTCAAAATGATTTTTCATTTCAATTATGTACTCAGTGCTCCATAATATGAAACAAGCTAAAACTAAAATACAGGCGTCACAAAATAAAATAATTACTTTAAAAATAACCACAGTGAAAATTTTCAAAGTGGTCATTAATAATGCAAATAAGGCTGAGTTGCTGTAACATATTGTATTATGTAAAGAGGTCGGGTATATTGTATTATTAACCAACCTGGCCCATATAGCTGTCTCAATTGCTTATAAATACAAAGTGTACAGACTGTATTGTAATATAATTGAAAGCTATCGATAAAATACATATCTTTTACATCTTCAAATTTTTTTTCATGGTATCAAAGCCTCTGCCAAACGGCATCATAGGCTGATCATTTCTGTTACTGATCAAACTCCATCAGAGAATTCTCATCATCTGGAGTTTGCTTTCATATTAGCAATTCTCTTTAGATTAAACATCATCATCAGAGAATTTTTTCATCCCTCATTGTTAATCAAGAATCAGATTCTTGATTAGATCTCCTACAGAGAGCCTTGCCTGAAGATTCAAGTTGTGATCAACAGAATCTTGGCTGCATCTCAGTCATCAGAGAAGATCTGCATCATCTTCTCATCATCGATCCTCTGTTTTCACTCTCAGCTGCACACTGAAATTCAGTGTGATACTTAAATTCAGTGCGTCTTTCCAAGATTACCACGTCATCTTTCAAACTCAGTGCCCACCATGTCAGAAGGTGGGGACAATAAATCCTCTGTCGCTTCTGTGATCGAAACCACCAATCTATCTCTGATAAAATCCAAGAGCCATCTTAATAATATTGAACTTGATGAAAACAACTTCTTGCTTTGGAAATATCAAGTTGAAACTGCCATAAATAGCTATGGGCTTGAAGGCTTTATCAAAGGAACCATTGCAATCCCACCTATAATGACAGCAGACAGAGAAGGAAAAATGATAAGTAATCAAGATTATGTGAAATACAAGAGACAAGACAGTCTACTATCAGCATGGCTTTTATCATCTATCAGTGTTAATCTACTGCATCAAATTGTTGGATGTAGTTCATCATATGAAAACTAGAAAACTGTGGAGCAGATCTTTAATTCACAATCTGTTGCACGTTTTATGCATTACAAGAGAGAACTACAAAACTTGAAAAAGGAAAATATGTCAATGAGTGAGTACTTAACCAAGATTAAGTCATTTTGTGATTTACTAGAGATTGCAGGTCATAAAGTCTCTGAAACTGAGCAGATCTTGACCATAATGAATGGTCTTGGGGAAGAATATGAATCTGTCATTGCAGTTATCTCTTCTAGAGAGACACTACCCAATATGCAATTCGTGCACTCCTCTCTTCTTGCTCATGAAGGAAGAGTTGAACAAAGAAAGTCAAATGCATCAGATTATTCAGTTAACTATGCATCAAATTCAAGAACCAAGAATCAAGAAAAAACTCAAACCAATAGAGGTGGTTTTAATCAAAGAAGAAGAGGGAGGAGTGGAAGATGGAACAACAGTAACAGAGTTAAGTGTCAAATATGCGAAAAATTTGGTCATATTGCAAGCAAATGCTACTTCAGATACAATACTAACAGCAACAACACTGATCAAAATCAAGGCATACAAACAAGCTTCAATCCAAATTGAAATGTAGCCCAATTAAGGAAAACATCAAGAAGTCAGAATGAAGATACTCAAGGTACTCAAATGAATTCAGATACTCTTACCAGGCCTGAAGACATTCACTGTGAAGAATGGTACCCAGATTCTGGTGCCACCAATCATCTAACCAACAACATTCAGAATTTGAATCTTGGTAACAAAGAATACTCAGGTACATAGTCTATTTATATGGGTAATGGTGAAGCTATAAGTATAACTCATGTTGGAAATGGCAGCATCAAAGGTAAAAGACAACTTTGCTTGAATAACTTGTTAACTGTTCCTCGAATTAAAAAGAATCTCATTAGTGTCTCACAATTTTCCAATGACAACAATGTATACTTTGAGTTTCACCCAAAATTCTGCACTATTAGAGACTTATCAAATCAGTATATGTAGATGACATATTAATCACAGGCAATGACAACAATGAAATCAGCAAAACTATTCAGCACTTAAATCAAATTTTCTCTATCAAAGAACTTGGTGACTTAAGCTATTTCTTGGGCATAGAAGCAGTAAAGAAAAGTAATACAGAGCTCGTTCTAAATCAAAGCAAATATATCTCAAAGATTCTTGCCAGAGCAAAAATGGACCTAGCTAAACCATTTCCCACTCCTATGACCAGTAACCTCCATCTTTCAAAAGACAAAGGAGAACTCATTTCTAATGATCGTCAATACAGAAGCATTGTAGGTGCTCTACAATATGTTACAATTACAAGACCAGAAATATGTTACAGTGTCAACAAAATTTGTCAATTTATTCAACGACCAAGAGATGAGCACTGGAAGGCAGTAAAGTGAGTATTGTGCTATCTTAGAGGAACAATTAATCATGGAATATCATTACATACATGCAAAGAGTTAAATATACAAGTTTATGCTGACACCGACTGGGCTACCGACCCAGATGACAGAAGATCCACCTCTGGATATTGTATTCATCTTGGTGACAGCCCGATATCATGGTGCTCCAAGAAGCAAGCTACTGTCTTGCGCTCCAGTACTGAAGCTGAGTACAGAGCGGTTGCCAGCACAACTGCAAAACTAATTTGGATCGAGCAATTACTATACGAAATTGGAAAGAAGCCAATAAAAAGACCAATAATTTGGTGTGATAACCTGAGCACAGTGGCTCTCTCTGCCAATCCAGTTTTTCATTCTCGAACAAAGCATATCGAGATCGATCTGCACTTTTTCGCGAACAAATCAGTAAAGGAAGGCTCGACGTTCGTCATATCCCTGCTGGATATCAACGTGCTGATATCTTAACAAAGGCACTTTCAACTAAGAATTTTGCAGGATTCAAAATCGAATTGAAGGTGGTCGACAGCAACACTAGAGATGAAGCAAAAGGAATTCAGGAAAGGGGTAGACGAGACAAGCTAGATCTGTGAGATTTATAAGATCCAACTTGTCTAAATAACTCAAGGCTAAAGGGACTGATATATTTTCTTAAGCAAATCTCCATGGCGGCATAGAAGAAAAGAGAAGGGTGGAAACCCTAGATAAATTTGAGGGGGGTGTAATAATACAAATAAGGCTGAGTTGCAGTAACATATTGTATCTTGTAAAGAGGTCGGATATATTGTATTATTAACCAACCCGGCCCATATAACTGTCTTAATTGCTTATAAATACAAAGTGTACAGACTGTATTGTAATATAATTGAAAGCTATCAATAAAATACATATCTTTTACATCTTCAAATTCTTTTTCAGTCATCATTGGAATAAGAAGTAGGGAAATGTATTCAGGGCCACAAGTTGGTTGAAAATAGTCATAAATCATCACGAGGCTAAGCTTCTCGGTAAGGTTTGCAATATTAGTCCATGAAGGTATAGGTGGGTGGTGTTGATAAATTGGCAACAATATATGAGGAAGCATAAAGGAAGGGGAACCTAAGGGAAGGGATCCTTGTATAGCGTTGGTTTCTTATTTTGTTCAATGGCATCATCTTTGGGCTTCCTCTTTGGACCTTGAGTGCAGGCTCGAGCAATATTCAGCATGTTTGAAGCCAGCACCAAAGACAAAAGCAATGGAAAGCTTGCCTTTAGGTTTAAAAGAAGAAATATCATCTGTGAAGTTTAAATTAAAGGACAAATAAACAATTATGATAAACTAACACAAAAAGAAGAAAAACTGCTTTATAAGAAAACACATATAAATAAGAAAGTAAACTAATAATTAATACTATACCCTCCTCAGATGAAGGGGCGAAACTACCGGCTTCCCCTGAGAACTATAACCAAGGACATAAGTGATCATGGAATAAGAAATGATGGGAGACCATTAAAGGAATGATATTTATGCAATAGTGTTTCAGTAAAAATGTTAGAGCACTGGAAAATGTTGACATCCAGTGTGCATAGGAGTACAGTTCGCTCTCCAAAGAAGTCCTTCTCCTCTTTGGTGAAATCAGAAAGAGGAGCTAAATAAGAGTAAAAAGATGGAATTAGTGCTGAATATTTTATGTTTACAAATAGAAAGAAGTTAATATAGTAAGGAAAGGAATATAAGATACCTAAAAGGAAGGAAGGAATCGATGTCATTTTGAAATAAAGAAATATCGATTACACCAGGGATGAGTTTTGCAAGGAGCCATGTAGAAAAAATATTTATTGGCTTGAGTATGGTTAAATCGTGCACAACCAGGAGAAGAGTTCTCTTATGGCGAGTAAAGAAAGTGAAGTTCACAAAGAGAAGGGTTGTCCAGCTGCTGCGCATACAAGATGTATGAGCATATCAGTAGCTAATAAGAAATTGGAGCTAGTTAGATAGAGGTTACTCTCAACTCAGCTATCCACCCCTTAACCATTGGACTCAAGAGTAGATAGAGGCCACATGGGATATGCTTTGAAGTGAGGCTAGTATTCCCTTCCTAAAGAAGGTGAATACGATCAGATTTGGAAACTAAAACATAGGTGTACTTTATTTCGCATATCTAAGATTTGACCATTTGACCAAAGCATAAAGATGGTATTTATAAGAAAGTACGTAACATATGTATAGCACTAGGGACAATGTTAGAAAAAATGGCTAAATTAACACAAAATTAAAAAAAAAAATAAGATCAGAACGTGAAAGTTATCCTATTGTTCATCACTACCATTCTATCTTTTTTTTTTCAAAAATCAATTATTTATTAATATGTACATGTTACTCCTTGAAAATATTTGATCTTTGCGTGGGGTCATCAACAAACAAGTAATAGATAAAGTGGTATTCAAGCATGGTGGGCACTATTAAAAAAGGGAAAAGAAAGGCAAAATTCTCATTAAATGCACAAAAAAAGAAGTGAAGAAAATGAGATTGGTTAATCAACAGACAACATATTTACTAATTTAAGAACTGGTTTGATGAAGACGATTGCAAAAAATAAATAACGAAGCAAGAATTTCTTAGGAAAATCTGGATAGTAAGATGCAAGTTTATGAAAAGAAAAGTGTAAGCTGACTACTAGCTTACACAAAGAAAAGAAATATATCTCGATCATAAAAGTCTAAACATTATGCAAATCATAACAAATAGAGAATAATGACGTCAAACTGAGTTCTCGGATTACAAAAGATATTATCTATCATGAAAAGATGTGATACCCATTCAAAGCATGACACATATGAGAGAATTAATGCGAAACAGGCCAACGAGATTACTAAAAATATGGGTGAAGCTTTTCCAAATCTATTGTGAGATACATCAGCGTAAACTTAGAGGACATGTGATATACCTATTTTCAAAGAGAAGCGTTTTACAGGTTGACAAAGTAGAATAAAAGTAACACAGAAAACTGCATAACTAGAGCATAAAGCAAGAGGCACATGTAATCTCCATTGTGCAAGGTTGGCATGGTAAAATACAATACATTCCTAAGCTACATCACTAGGAACTACGCAAGTTCCAAATACAACACACTGGGCACCTCAAATCATGCATTATGCGATCATATATCAAATAGCAACCACTAGTGCGGTACAAAAGTTAACTACGCCGTATAACCTAGTTGGAGGCAAGGAATGTACTCACTTCGATGCAAGGAGCAATAAGACCAAAGGATAAACCACATCATAAGTCATCACTAAAATTGAGCCGAAAAATACCCATCAATACATAATATAGATCTTAGATAAGTGGCAATCATCCAATAACATCACGCCAATATTAGCAGTTTAAACCAAATTATCCACCTTGATCAAATTATCCTATCTTAACTAGAATGGTAATCCACGACACAATGTAACGACCTGCTATTTCGAACCATTCAAATCGACAATCATCCACACATATCGGATTAGAATTGCTCAAGACAGCAGTTTGTTAATTTCTATATTTGGCAAAACTTAGCATATACAATAAATCAATCAATCACAGAATCACAGACACGGAGTATTATAATAATAAGCAGCGGAAATAGATAAATAGTAGTTCACGAAACTACTACATAAAATCAGAGTCTAAAATAAATACAACAGAAAATCCCAAGTACATAGAATTCACTAATACAAAATCAGTTGACAAGACTGAACATAAACAACTGAAAATAACTGGAGCAACTGGAAAAGCTTAATAGATAAAAGATCTCCAAGTAAAGCTCCAAGCTCCAACATTGAGTATCAATGCTATGACACTCAGTCTGACCTGAGTATAAAGCAAAACACAAAACACTCGAGTCGGGATTAACATTCTTATGTAAGTAAATCAACTCAAGTGAAATGTCAAGTGAAATGTCAAGGGAAATGCAAATAACTTAAAGGATGTTGGGATTCCATCCTTTAAGGATCCATTAAACTATCTACATACATAGTACAATACTCTACATAGAAAATGTCTATAGTAAAGTAAAATATTAAAATAGCGTTAAGGCATTACCCATATCCCCTTAGCATATTTTATATAATGCCGTAGTCTATACGGTACTATAAACTTCACCAAACCGGTGGGCTATCAGGGAGCACTCCATGGGTACGACACAAACCAAACTCGTAAAGGCGCGATAAGGCATGTGACAAGGCACGCGATGCAATACCTAGGGTAGGATACTACCATTTTGTGTATACGGATTGGTGGTAACGCATAGCATCTACTACCTCCTACCTCGAGACACGCTCCCATAATCAAAGGTGCACCAAT
Source organism: Allium cepa (assembly GCA_030765085.1). Classification (NCBI taxonomy): domain Eukaryota; kingdom Viridiplantae; phylum Streptophyta; class Magnoliopsida; order Asparagales; family Amaryllidaceae; genus Allium; species Allium cepa. Next base: position 615,105,693 of record CM060934.1, read on the forward strand.
CAAATCACAAAGTAATAGAATGGTATCGAAGAAGCACACTCGATCGAAGGTGCGACCTCACTTGGACCGGCGTGGCTTCTGTTTTAGTCACATCAAGCTGAATCCTGGGAGTTAAGGCTGCATTCATACCTCTTACAGACGTTCGTCAAACCATTATACTTCGTTTTGGAGTCTCCACCATGTGTTCAGTTGTTAAAGTGGTTTTTGGTATTGGCAGAGAGTGTGACAATATCCTATCCCGGTCTCTTTAACAACCAAACGCTTATTTCACACCATGGTCATTTACATTTCAAACAGTTCATACTTCATATCAAAATATCATATTCATTTAAAAATCATATCATTTTCGAAATCATATTCACTTTCGAAATCATTATTCCTTTTTAAATCATTTTCATTTCCAAAATCATAACCACACAATAGTTTATTATATTAAAAAAGTTAAATATTAAATTAGTTTATATATTAAAATAGTTAATATATTAATATATATATATATTACAATTATTTAAAAATTTAAAATAATATATATTAAAATAGTATATAGATTTCAAAGAGTTTATATCAAAAATAGTTTCAAATTAGAATTATTTCCTCCATTTTCACAAAACAATTCAAATCAACTTACTTTCAAACTTCAATCAATCTCAGTCCAACAATTTCAATTAAAAAAGTTAAACGTTCAATTCAAATTCTCATTAAAACACTTTTAATCTCTATCGATTTCAAATTCAGATTTGAACTACAAATTTAAACAACTTCCAATTCAATAGGTTTCAAAGTTTAAATATTCACAATAACTCTTTGATAAATTTTATTTATTTTCAAAATTCAACTTCATTTTTATTTAAGTTTGAAAATATTCACTTAATCATTTCTAATAACCATTTAAATAAAATCCCAGATTACAAATTTAAATCAAAATTAAAATATTAAATATCTATCTTCAATTTATTTAATTCTGAAATATTCACTAATCACCTTTTATAAACATTTACATAAAATCTCAAATTCAATTTTAAATCAAAATTAAAGGTAAGAGGTTCAATTTTATTTAGATTTGAAAATATTCATTTAATCGCCTTTAATCAAAATCCAGTTATCAAGTTATAAAATCATATCTTTAAAATCTTAAAATACATAAGTTCCAAATCAATTCTTTATTTAAATTCAATTATTAACCAAATTAAATTTTCAAGTTAACCTCAATTTATCTTTCCAACCTCTATTATCGAAGTTATTACAAAATCTATTATAAAAATATTAAAATAAAATTTAAATAAATACATAAACATATTACATATACTGATTAAATTAAATAAATCTTATTATTGAATTTATTTTATATTAAATATTAATTTATATATTTAAAATCAAATAAAATTATAAGTAAAATCTTAAAATTTATAATTTTCAAAACTGACTTATAAACTTAATAGTTCCAAATATATAATATCAAAAATCTAATTTTACACATATATTAAAATAAAATATTTATATTTTATTTAAAAGTCCAAACATATATATTTTCTTTTCAAAAAAGTTTGGAAATGATTTTAAAATAGACCACTGTGTCTGTATATAGTTTTCTAACATATGGTTAAGTGATACAGATATTTATCATTTCAATCCGTAATACTTTAATATTTACGGGTATATATCATTTCAATCCGCAATCCCAAAATTCAAAATCAATAAAATGGCTTATGTTTATCATTTCAACCCATAATGATTTTCCTAATCTATAATATCATTCGGGTATGTATCATTTCAATCCATAGAGAATTTCTAAACTAATAGGGAACTTGTAGAGTGAGAAAAGTAAAATAATAATATAAAATAGCATAACACATCAATTACAGCGTGGATCATAATTAACAATTTATATCTATATACAACATGGTGATGGTGTCATATGTCAATTACAAAGGTGAACAATTTTAACTAATAACATATCATACTCGGCAAATTTAATTTTAACAACACGTTTAAATTGTCATTTCATATGAAGTAAATTTACTAAACATAAGAATATTAATCGTGAGTGATCGGTCATCTTTCAAGGCTAAAAAAGATAGACACTATAATAAGCTACGATTTTGAATCACGAACTCGAAAATCGACCAAATCCAAACGACCATCCCAAAGCAAAGCACGGTGGACTTGAATCGATGGAAACAAAATATATAATCCTTGAAAATCTAAAATTTACTTACATATTTAAAATAAAATCTTTATTTTATATTTTAAAACCAATATTCAATTTAAAACATGTATTTAAAAAAAAATCTTCAAACTATTTAAAAATCAATATTTAATTTGAAACACCTTAAAATCAAAATCTTTATATATATCATATTTAAAATCAATACTAAAAATCAATATTCCCTTCTTTTTTTATAAAAGAGGAGAGAATTGCAAATGACAATAATACATATAAAATATAAGTAAATTTATAAAAGAGGAGCAAGATTTTGGAAATCAATATAAATATAACTTTATACATATATATTATAAATAGGGAGAGAAGAAGGCTATTTCCCTTGGTGTTTCATGGCTACTATGACTTCAGGCGGTGTAGGGTGGTTTGAGTGGGAAAAAATGAATCGGTGATAGGTGCAAGGTGTTCGGATCAAGGGAGGCAAGGGAGAACTGGGTATGTGCTTGGCCATGTGGAGCGGAGCTTGTCTATAGGGTGGGCTTTTGATGCGGGGATGCGGATGTTCGCACGGAGGAGATTGATGGTGGTTTGTGAGGTGGAGGCGGTTGAAAGGAAGAGGGTGCTATGGTTGTTAATACCCTAAGTATTGATTTTGATGACAACAACCATATAAATATTACTACTAACATATCTTCGAGTTATGCAGCCATATCAGATATATTATGGAGACATTTACATAGATAAATAAGAATACAGTGGAAGAAAATGAATTACAGAAGAAGGTTAATCAAAGCAATTGAAGAACAAAATCCAACTAGAGAAGAATGCTGAAGCATAAAGGTGTTTGAAGTGATGAGGAGTTGGTTGAACCTTAGAATATCTTGTTAAAGATCTCATGACAATTATACTTAAAGATCATCAACCATTGACCTCAACCGAATCACAAAAATCCACAAATATAAGGTAATTTGAAATGCTGAAAATTTGCAACACTTATTAGTGTTGCTGTTCATTTTGCAACACACCCATGTCGACATGGGGTACTTGGGCATGTCGACATACTAGCAGTTTTCAGAATTTCAAATTTTAAATGAAGAGACATTTCCCTCCACATCTTCACCAAAAGACACATCTCTTCAACCACTATATAAAGGCCTCTGAAAACTTATTTTAACATCAGGAATTCATATTTTCTCTTACTCCTTCTTCTCCAAATATTTGCAAAAGAAATCCATTGCATGCTCTTCAAATCTCCTTTGCAAATCGATACTATTTCACTCTAATTCTTCACTGATTTGCAAGCCACACAATATCAGAGAGTTGTACTTTAATTCACATCATTCTCTCTCTGATTTCATCCTATTCCTCAAAGAATTCAAAGTTATATTGCCATTGGAGGTCTATAGGATCATTTTACTGAATCTGCAAGAATCTATATTGAAGATACAACCACTTGCCATAGTTTGTTGTTGGTGATAAGGAGAAGGTGTTCTTGTAGCTTGTAAAATCAAGAGGGTGTGTCTTGTAGCCCGTGAAACCAAGATTGTAAAGGTGTTCTTGCCACCCGTGGAAAGCAAGCGAATATAGTGGAATTCTGCACGATAGAGTGCAGGACTGGATGTAGGATTGGTTAATCCGAACCAGTATAAAAATCCAGGTGTTATTTACATTACTGCATTTTACTTTATTACTTACTTATTCTCTGATTACTTCTTTCTGTTTGCAATTTGAGTAAATACAGTTTTATATTCATAAGTAGCAAATACACAATTCACCACTTCTAGTGTCTGATAGCCTTAAGATCCAACACTGGGTTATAACCACCCTAGTTTTCTACATTTGGTATCAGAGCCTTGGTTTTCAAAAATTTATAACTTGGTTTTTGAAAAGTATAAATAGATAATGGCACTAGTAACAGATTTTTTAACATTTATAGAAGGGGAATCTACCACTAGACCCCCTCTATTTGATGGTAGTAGTTATGCTTATTGGACTTGTAGGATGAAATGTTATTTGCAGTCTAATGGTTTGGATATTTGGAACATTACCCAAATAGAGTATATAGAGCCTCAAACTGAATATTCAAAATGGACACTAGACCAAAAGACAAAGCACTTAATAACTCTAAGGCCATGAACATTTTATTTTGCTCCTTAAATAGAAATAAATTTAATCGAGTGTCTATTTCTAATTCTGCATATGAAATTTGGAAAACACTGCAAGTCACACATGAAGGCACCAATAAAGTAATACAAACAAAGATATCTATGCTATCTAACCAGTTTCAACTCTTTCAAATGAAACCAAATGAGTCTATTTTTGATATGTATTCTAGATTTCAAGATATAGTACATGCCTTAATATCATTAGGAAAGAAAATTACTGAAGAAGACCAAGTCAGAAAGATCTTGAATTCACTTCCTAGTGAATGAGATCAGAAGACTCTGGCAATTGAAGAAGCCAATGATATTAGTATTATGAAAATAGAAAATTTAATTGGTAACCTAATATCTTATGAAGTAAAGTTGCAGATTAGAAAAGAGAATCAGGCAAATGAGAAGAAACCACTAGCACTCAATGCTATGATCGACAAAGATGAACCAGATGATGATGCTATTGATGATGATATCGAGTTTATGACCAAGAAGTTCAAGAAATTCTTGAAGTATTGGATAACAAACAAACTTTGAAAAACTAACAATAATAATTCTAGAAATGGAAATGTTGTTAAGTGTTTCGAATGTGATAAACCAAGTCATTTGAAAAGAGACTGTCCCAAACTGATGAAATCAAAGTCAAACACTTTCAATAGGGAGAGGAAACAGGCATTCAATGCAAAATGGGATGATTCAGATACATCATCAAGTGATAGTGATTCAGAAACAGAAAACGCCAACATGTGCTTCATGGCAAAAGATGACCAGGTATGGAATTTTAATAAAGAAATTACTAATGTTTTGAATGATATGAATCAGGGGTATAAAATACTTAGGAAAGAGTACAACAATAGTTTGGCAGAGATAGATAGGTTAAAAATATTTAATGAAAGGATTACTGAAGAAAAACAATGTCTAAAAGATGAAATTGAAAGACTTAATGGGTATAATGATGAAAAGGATTTGACACTTGGAAGTTTTGAAAAATTAAAAAGTGAAAATGAATCCTTAAAATCAGAAAATCTTTCAATGAAGTCACAGATCACTAATCTGAATGACAAAATAACATCTCTAGACAATGTTATTCTTAATCGTAATAAGGATTTTGACAATATGAAAACGGATGTTGATAAATTTAACAAAGGGAAGGATAATCTAGAAAAATTATTATCTACAACTAAACACATAAGGAATAAACATGGACTTGGATACACCCCTAAGGCTAAATCGAAAAATAGTATTCAAAATACTAAGTATGTTAAGGCTACCAAGTTCAAACCAAGACCTAGGAAATTAAAGTTAAAACCTTCAAATAGATTCATTAATTTATGGCTTCCAAAAAGGTTGGATGATATTGAAAAGGAAAAATATATTGATAATTTTATTAATAAGGTTCATTCATCTAATGATTATATTTTGAAAGGACATTCAAACTCTTATGGGTTTGGCGTCCCAGAACTTAACCCCATGGACCCAGAATAAAAAGGGTACTAATGTGCATATTTTATAATTTTTCAGGTACCAAACAATGTATATCAGATAGTTCCGATGCTCAAAGCATATGACAAGAAATCTATTGTACATTGGATAAATACGAAAAGGATTTGTTATTGGCATCAGCAAAGTAGGTAACTCTAAAACTCATCTTATTACTTGATAAGTTTATTTCATGTTTTGAATTGTTTTGGTTTCCCCTCAAGTGCTTTGTTTATAAGCATTTATCTCTATATACAAACTCTACATATTGTCTAGCAGTGATTTAAGCGACCCTTTTTTGCCCTTTTTGTTGATGACAAAGGGGGAGAAAAGGTATAAATATACTAGGAAAAATGATAGGGGGAGTCAAATATAGAAATATTATATTTTATCTCTCAAATATTTATATAGTTGTCATCATCAAAAAGGGGAGATTTTTAATACCCTAGGTATTGATTTTGATGACAACAACCATATAAATATTACTACTAACATATCTTTGAGTTATGCGGTCATATCAGATATATTATGGAGACATTTACAGAGATAAACAAGAATACAGTGGAAGCAAATGAATTATAGAAGAAGGTTAATCAGAGCAATTGAAGAACAAAACCCAACTAGAGAAGAATGCTGAAGCATAAAGGCGTTTGAAGTGATGAGGAGTTGGTTGAACCTTAGAATATCTTGTTAAAGATCTCATGGCAATTATACTTGAAGATCATCAACCATTGACCTCAACCGAATCACAAAAATCCACAAATATAAGGTAATTTGAAATGCTGAAAATTTGCAACACTTATTATTATTGCTGTTCATTTTGCAATACACCCATGTCGACATGGGTTACTTGGGCATGTCGACATACTAGCAGTTTTCAGAATTTCAAATTTTAAATGAAGAGACATTTCCCTCCACCTCTTCACCAAAATACACATCTCTTCAACCACTATATAAAGGCCTTTGAAAACGAATTTTAACATCAGGAATTCATATTTTCTCTTACTCCTTCATCTCCAAACATTTGCAAAAGAAATTCATTGCATACTCTTCAAATCTCCTTGCAAATCGATACTATTTCACTCCAATTCTTCACTGATTTGCAAGCCACACAATATCAGAGAGTTGCACTTTAATTCACATCATTCTCTCTCTGATTTCATCCTATTCCTCAAAGAATTCAAAGATATATTGCCATTGGAGGTCTATAGGATCATTGTACCGAATCTGCAAGAATCTGTATTGAAGATACAACCACTTGCCATAGTTTGTTGTTGGTGATAAGGAGAAGGTGTTCTTGTAGCTTGTAAAATCAAGAGGTTGTGTCTTGTAGCCCGTGAAACCAAGATTGTAAAGGTGTTCTTGCCACCCGTGGAAAGCAAGCGATTATAGTGGAATTCTGCACGATAGAGTGCAGGACTGGATGTAGGATTGGTTAATCTGAACCAGTATAAAAATCCGGGTGTTATTTACATTACTACATTTTACTTTATTACTTGCTTATTCTTTGATTACTTCTTTCTGTTTGCAATTTGAGTAAATACAGTTTTATATTCATAAGTAGTAAATACACAATTCACCACTTCTAATGTCTGAATAGCCTTAAGATTCAACACTATGTTATAGCCACCCCAGTTTTCTACAGTGGTGAGCGAACTGTCGGTGGAGCAAGGAAAGGTAGGAACTTCTGCTTGAATGGTGTGTGGGCTGTTAGGCAGAGGCGAGGTGAATTGGAGGGTAAGTGGCGATGGGTGGAGGAGAAGTATGGTGGCACGGTGATGGCGGAGTTGATTGTGTCGGGTCATGTTGTAGGTTGTAAGGGTCTGTTGCATGGGCGCGTGGCTCATGGAGTAGGCAGAGGAAAAAGAGGGGATTAGTCAGGAAAGAGAAAGTAATGGATAGGATGATAGGAGGGAGGTGCGGCTCGGGTTCAGAGGTAGCAGGATCTGACTGCGATGGACGTGACTGTGATGCTTGTTTGTGGTAGAGGGCTAAAGTTCCAGGGAAATAAGAGAAGCCGAGCACCTGAGTTGATGGTTCGGTTGACAAAGGAGGAGGGGACGAGTGAAGAAGGGTAGGGTCGGGTTGTTGACGGTTGTGAGGTGAGGTATTGGTTACGGTGTGGGTTGAACTGCTCGGCTTCTTTGTTTAGAGGGGAGGTGGTAGTGAGAGAGGATGGCACGGATGCTTCAGGTAGGGTGGATCTGGATATAATGGGCGAGAGGAAGAAAGTGAGCATCTTAAAGGTCACATTAATATACGAGTTTATATATATGACAACAATACTATATTATATAATATTAGCTTTCACAATTCAGGGAACAGAACCAGAGAGAAGAGGAAAGGAAACAAATGAACCGTAGATAACAATGAAATAGAAAATATATTTTTGAAACTAGGGAATAGTGAAAGTCAAAGTATTGAATTCTAAAAATAAATAAAGCAGGTGGCTATTGATTAACACGATAGATAGATGAAAGGGTATAGCAAACCCAAGAGTCCAAATACGGAACCGATACAACAAATCGTTTTGCCGATTTCGCCGCGTACCGGACAACGAAATACACAAATGAATATACTATGGAGATCAGCACGACGAGACGAACATAATGGTACATAGATACGAGTGATATGATCATCCAATCAAAAGTCAATAACTGCTGCCAAAACTGCTGCTAAACGCCGAAAATAATATAAATGGAGTTAGAGCAATCCAAATTTGACGAAACGAAATATGACGTCTCACTAAAAAATTGATTTACATTTTTAATAGGCAAAAATATTCAGATTTAAAAAATATTTTATTTCCATCAAATTTAACTGGTTTAAAATTTAAAATTTCACAACCAAATAAACATTCAAATTTTCAAATGAAAATCTGCCAGTTGCTATATTTAAATAGACGCATAAAAAATATAAAATTTTCATTTCAAAATTTTATAATTTAATTTCATGAAAAATTAGTTAATTACGTTTTAAAAGTCGTTAAAATTTCCGGATCGTTAAACTTTACCCCACTCAAAACTTTTGTCCCCAAAAAGGAACATGATAGGAGAATTAAAACAACAGAAAGATAAGATAGATTCAAAATACATAGTAGCCGATATAACAATTAATTCAAAACCATGTAAATTTCATTTTTTTGACATCTTATTACCAATATTTATATTATATACTATTCATTAAATATTTACATTACATTTTAACCTTTTGAATATTTCAGTTAAGTTATATATGTTTCAGAAAACAATTGAGTATTATACAAATTAAATTTTATCCTAGTTCAACTATTTCAAGTTGTTTCAGTTCCATTTCTCATTTTGGACACTCTAATTATTCAAAACTTTGCTTTATTTAAATAATTGAAAACCATCACTTAACATTGAATTAAGAGCTAAATTTTCAGTTCTACTTCAAACCATTTTGAAATAAATATATACATACATACATATATATATATATATATATTATAAATAAAATCATACTCAAGAAATTCAAATCAAAACCATTTTCCAAAACAAAAGTGTAGCAAAGCTACTAAGTGGTCTCTCCACTACGAGACTCGAAAATGAATATCGATGATGCTGAAGTCATCATCGAAATTATTTTCCAGCAACATAAGAGGAGAGTACAGACTTACCTCTTTTAAAATCCTTTGGAAACAATCTCCATTCGAAAATACTTTCAAATAATATATATTTTCAAAACTTTAAAGCCCAAATTTTTAAAAGCATCGAAAATTTAAATTCTCAAATCCTTACGTTAAATTCACTTCATTTTCAAAATAGATTTATAAACCATGTTTTAAAAAAAATTACCTCCTTATAACATACACAATAGTTAACAAAACAATAAATGATAATCTAGAATTATCATTTCTAACAACCAGTTCATTTAACAATCCAATTTTAGAAAATTTACTTTTATATATAAAATATAATCATACATAAAATTATTTCATTTACCAATTTCAAAAACAATATAGTGTCAGTTTGATCCGTTCAAGTGTTTTGGAATTCCTATCGATAGTGTTGGCCAGACGAGTCGATCGAAACCCAAAATTCAAACTTAACACCTCAAACAACACAATATAAAACATTTTTATATCAATTACAAATACATACTCGCATAAGATGATTCAAGAATAAACAGTGATTCGAATTTAGAGGGACCCTATCAAAGAAAATTCTAACGAAGAAGATAGGCTTGAAAGCAAGATAAGTTAATTAAATTACAAAAGAAGAAAGATGAACAGACTTATATTAATCGCGGCGACCTTAAACTAGGTCAACCGAGACTTAGAAAAGATGAGAATATCATCAACGAAAACAAGGTCAAACTTGTTGAGAACATCGTAGAAAACGCGATTCCTGAGATCAACGAAGAAGGCAGGAGCATTGGTTAATCCAAGGGCATGAATAACCATTCATAGAAACCATTCTCTATTCAAAAAGCTGTCTTGAAAATGCTCTCCTCAGCTACACAAAATTAGTGAAAACCAGTAGCAAGATTGAGCTCTAGGAATTAGATCGATGCGGAATTCAATTTCCTACTTGGGAAAGAAGAAAAGTGACTTCACCAAAGACATCCAGAAAGAGTTGGAAAACAGGGGTAGAGTCAAGATCACTAGGCTAAGAAACAAGCAAAAAGATAAACTAACTGCATAATCCAGAGGCATTTTACATTCGATCACAAGAGAATTACCTGGGTCGTCTACTAGAGAAACAGTTCGGGATTTGCAAGAAATAACAGCATCAAAATCGAGGACATAGAAATCGACGGTGAATCGACACTGGTTGTAAAGGAGTTTCACCCCTTTACAAATCATACTAAGTTTGGTGAGACCGTCGATGGGATTAGGCACACATAAAGATGAAGTTGCCAATTGAGGTTGGAAAATGTGCTACTTTATTGCAGCGATCAACAGAAATAAAGCTATGGTGTGACGACCCGGAATTTAGGACATTTGAAATTGAAATATTTAATTGATTTTAAATATTTAAAAGTTAATTTTTAACTTGAATTTCAAATATCAATATTTATTGGATAATTTAATTATTTAATTAAATAATTGGAAATTAGGTAAATATGAAATCTTGAGTTTTAAGCTTGTTAAAAATAATTTGAAGCCTTGTAAAATTTGTATTGATGATACTGAAGATAATAGAACCTTAGAATTTAATTTAAAAGTGGCTTGTTTAGTGTTGAAAATATGTCGTTTAAATTGGTATTTTAAAATAGCCTTCTGGGTATAGTCTTAGATTTCGATGAAACCAATTCCAATGGATCCGTAATAGCGTAATATTATCGGATATTAAATTTTGTAGCTTTTGGAGTGATCATTTGGCCGTACGATTTATAAGCGCGCTGAAATCTTTATCGAAATTCAATATCATAACTGGGTCTAAAAAGATATCTTCTCCATGCGATCGAATTAGGACTCGAAACCTTTTCTGTTACGTTCGAAATAGGGGTATAACATGATAAACGCCTAGCGGCACGTCTCGATAGGAGTTTGAAAATTTAAGTTGCATTTATCGAGATAATTTGAATTTGAATTTAAATTACACACACACACCCCAGTCAGCCATCAGCTGAGATTACTTCACATCAGCTATATTTTTATTCACTTCGTGTCACTATAGCAAGACCATTCTTTCACACCAATATCCCACTTGTCTCCCCTCATCCTTCTTTTAAAAAGCATGCAACGGATTAAAAAAATAAAGAAAGATAATAACTGTTTAAAATCATGCGGCCTACATTCTTTTTCACATTCTCGTTTTAAAAGCTATTCGAAGAATAATGGCTGACTTTCTTTTCCAATTCAAATTCACAAAAATCAATTTGAATGTATAAAAATAATGTTGAATTCACGATTCTCGAAAGGGATATCGAGAGTCGTTTGCATGCGATTGTATGGATAGAGCTCGGATTGAATTTGCAGCGAGTCTTCGACGATTGGATCATGAGATTTTAGAGCTCGAGTTCGAAATCGAGATGTTGGACCGGGGTCGATGAGGAGGGGATTTCGAACCAAAATCGAATCAACTGAAAGAATTAGGGAAGAGAGAGAGAGCGTCGCTTGGGGGCACGATCGAGGTAAGGCAACTGAAGGAGACGTCGTCGACGACAATAAAGGGAGGGTTAGGTCACAGGTTCGCAAATGGTGGCCAAGGCGAGGTGGGCAGCTGCGTTTGGGTTCGCTGATGTCGGAAGGAGGCCGCAAGCTGGGTTGAGTTTGAGGTGAGGCATATGCAATCTATTTCTCTCTATTTAAATTTGTTTAATAAATACATATATGAATATATATATATATATATATATATATATATATTAGGAAGAAATTTACAGTAAGTTTTAAATCTGTCCAGTTTAATTATGTATATATAGGTTAGAATATATATATATATAATACATTAGCTTGCTGTTTAAATTTAAAATATATGCAGAGGAGAGAAAATATATATGTATGTTGCAGTAAGATGTATAAAAGCCATTCTATTTTAATTTAATATATGCATATAGAAGATTTTGGAGAAATTATAGGAATTTTAAATGTGAAGAGTTATATAAAAAAAATTAGATCTTTAATATAGTTTGTAAACCTACCATTTTATTTTTAATGTATGTATTAAGATGTTTAGCTTGTTAAATTAACTTATCTAATTATTTATGTTATTAAAAATTATCAAGGGAAATTAGTTTAAAATTAAAGTATTAGTTAATTTAAATTTATTAAATGGAAATAGATTTTTCGATTAGTTTGAATATTAATAAACCGTATAATGTTTGTTAGAAGGTCTAAAAATCGCGAAGAAAACAAGTCGAGATGGAAATGGGTTGCAAACAAAAATAAAGGTGAGTTAATCTCACTCAACTTGGATTTCTGGTTAATTTAAATAGGTAAAATTTAATTTATTGGTTGATTGCTTGAATTGATTATTTATTATCAGTCTGGATGTGTTATTATATATAATAGTATATATATTGGAATGATTGATATTCCTGCATTATATAGCGGATGAGACCCCATGCGTCCCGTATAATAGCGGATGGCCATTTATACCGTTATATCTCCCTCGAAGTGGGATTGGTATTTTTATGTTGTGCTAACATCTGTGGATGAAGGGAAACAAGTTGGAGGGATCCAACTGGATTCCTCAAAATATTGGAATTTATTTTCATATTCGGTGATATGCTTTATTTGATAATTTGTGATAGATTATATTGATTATATTGGGGACTGAAAATATTGAATGCTATGGTTTGACTGAATATATTTTGGATATATTGAGATATCAAAAATATAAAGATTAGATTTTAAAGGAAAAAAAAAAGAAGGAATTCTAAGTAAAATAAATATAGTGAAATTGGATAAATTAAAAGAATGAATTTGGGTAAGGATAAAGAGTTTGAATTAAAATCCTATCAAATAAATTCCGAGTATGGGGAAAGAAGTTTTGGAATAAATGGGAATAAATGAATTTTAAAACTATAGCGATATTGTTTAAAGAAATAAACGATCTATTTTTAAATTCAGGTTTTAAAAGGAATTTTAAAAGGGGAAATTTTGAAATAAAGTACGAAGTTGATAATGTCATATTTAAATAAGATTTTAAATCGTAATAAAAGGATGAATCTGAAATTAATGGGTTTTGGAATAGATTTGGGTCAGTAAAGGAATTTATTTTAAAATGGAATTAATTTTGAAAATCGATTTGGAAATCTATTAGGTGTTGAAACAGTGATTTAAAAGGAGAATGAAACTATGGAATTTATAAACCGAGTTTATAAATAAGTGAAATAAGTATCAGTGGATATTTGAGATTTTAAATTCACGTTGGGAATTTATAAGGAGATGGTAATTTGTTTTTAAAAAAAGAAGGTGGTTTTATTTTTAAAGGTATGGAAAAGAAAATTTATGGGAATGGGACGCAAATTAAATTGGAAATAAATTGAGAAGGATTTGTAAATGGTTAGATGATTATATTGAAATGGAAAGTGTATTTTCCTGTAAGGCTAAGTATATTTTTAAAAGAAGATTTCTAAGTATAATTTAAAGGTTTAAAGTTGGTTTTAAAAGAATGTTTTTAGAGAAATTATTATTTAATTGTTTTAAATTTTTTAAAAGTAAATATTGTTAATTATATAAGTAAATTATTTTAAAAGTTTTAACGAGTATTATGGTTTAAAGGATAATTATTTAATATTTATACCTTATAAAATAACTTATATTTTAAATTTAGTTTTGGCTTAAGGTTTACATGAGAAATTTTTATAAAATTTCATAACTAGTATTCTAAATAATGTGTTTTGAGTAGTTTTTGTTTTAAATGTTTTAAAGTATATATTTTTGGATAAAGTAATTTAAATTATTTAAAATCTAAAGTATTAAGACTTGGTGATTTTCAAGGGAAATAAATCAATTGGTGATTGATTGTTTGAATTGGTAGTTAAATAACTGACTATCAATATTGTCCAATGCGTTGATCGTTTCGAAGAGACAGAGATCGGGTTTAATTATTCGAAAACCACCTCAACCCGGTTAGAACGTTTATGAATGAATACCGTGAAGATGATGAAGACGGTGATTCGGTTTGTCCAGACCTAGGGCAACTTGTATGGATGAATGCTATCAGAACATCGTCAGGAGGACGGTGAGTATTCTAAGTGACTGTGTGCTAAAAAGGTAACGCATAGCCTCAAGACTCATCAACTGGGAATGGCTAAAACAGGGGAGGTGCAGCAAGGCTAAGTGGCTAGCAACCAATTAGGGTAAGGTCATCCCTGTCTAGATGTCTCTTTTTATTCAGCTGTGTGGGCGGTTGCTGATCCCAACCGCGGGGTGATCTTATTCGGAATATCCAGTAAGGGGTAGCTTCGGTCTTGTGTTCAGGGGATCGGGAGTAATCCTCGATACGTTGATCTAGACCACGTACTATGACAGGAGGTACCCTAGTATCCCTGCCATTGATGGAAACCCAATCTCCAATAAGTGCTTTAGACTTGTTTGTATATCTATTATGTTGGAATTTAATGAATGTAAAAATTTCAGCTATTTGAATAAGTATTTGTATATAGACACTACTATAATATCGGAGGATTTGATAAAAATGTTTTGGTTATCGTAAGGTAAAAACCTGACATGTTTATTTGTGGCGTGGTCTTACGAGATAAATTTGATTTCAAAAGGATTTTGAAAACTTTTATAATCCAATTGAGTGTGTTTTCTCACACTGGTTTTCCAAACTGACTCGGGTGTTATTTTACATAATGCTCGGGTTAGAGCGAGTGTTATAGGATCTAGGATAGGATGTTGTGGAGCTCAAGAGACGAGCTGGATGGCGCGATGTATTACATGTACTTTATTATATTCCGTTGTGCAGTATAAGTTGTGTATTCAGTTGTGTGGGGACAAGTTAATATAACTATCCAGTATTTTGCTATTGATTGTGTTGTACTCTGATGATGTAATGTATAAAACAGATATAGTTCTTTTTGTATAAAGATCTGTCATGTATCTATTATATATTGTTCCGCTGCGATTGTGCGATTCTGATATTGTTTACTATTTCTTCTTCTACCTCCTTCTTCTTCTTTAACCTTAATGGTTCGTATTTCCATCCACTTTGAGTTGATCTGATGGAGAATATTGTCGACTCAAAGGGGTATAGATTTGCAGGCTGTTACAGTGGTATCAGAGCAGAAGGTTAAGTGAGAACCTTGGCTTTGGTGGGGATTACACATTAAAATTAGAGACCGTAGTACTCTAGAATGAGTCTGAGTGTATTAATAGATATGAGTGCGTATTTATTAGTGATCATAAAATAGTTTTATATTGTGTTGGTTGGTTTGTTAAGTGGCATATGGATTCTGGTCAATACGAGTAATTAACGTTATTGATAGGGATCTCTAAACACTTATACAGAACAATTCGACACTTTATTATTTTAATAGTGTCAGGACACGATTCTTCGTCTTCCGAAAATTCAACATCGACACTCACTTTATCGACTGCCGAGGAATCGAACGACGGAAAACCGAACACTGAGGGTTTTTTTTAAAAAGAATTTAAGGAAAGAGAAAGAGAAGAAAAGAAGAGAAAAAGGTGGAAGATTAGAAAATAGAGAGAATAGAAAATTTTAAAATAGAAAGAAAAGAGAATAGAGGAAAAAGAAAAACAGAAGAAAATAGGACGGAACAGAAAACAACAGAACAACATCAGAATCTCACAATTCGCAGCGGAACAACATATAATAATAAATGAATAATCTTTAAACAAAGAACTATCAGTTATTACATTTTATACATTACATTTCATTACATCATATCATCAGACAGTGCAGCGGAAAAAGAAATACTATATAGTAGTAATACGCCATGCCATCCAGCTTGCCTCCAGCAACTCCAGAATATCCAGAATATCCTGATAAACCTTAACTCTTGATTGCCCGTGTAGAAATTGGTGGGCACCCAGAGTTTAGGAAGGAAAACAATAAACTCCAAGTCAGTCATGTGACTGGTGTGAGAACTCAAAACAGTTTATTTATCTTTAAAATCAAAATCGAAGGATATTTTTAAAATCAATTCGCCATGCTTTTAAAAATGAGACTACCATAAGGCCTCCCGCACACACACACAATGCAAACGCAGAATCGGAGGAGATTTCTCCTTATGATAGTCAAAGATGCTTGATACGCATTAAAAATAACAATTGATATTATTACTACCCTAAAGGATGCTACCCCTCATAACCTTGCCGCATCTTTCCTGTTTTGACCATTTCCGGGGTGTGAGGCTCGACGAAGTCACGTCCACAAAAACATACTTTATACAAAAGCCATGCTTTGGGTCAACAAATGATCAACACAATGATCACCAAGATAGACGATCAAATAAACGATCCTATCACAATAATCAACACAATGATCATTTCAGCAACACTCAGCATGTCACATTACCAAATTGGGAATATATCGCTGATAACTTCAACTATATAACCTCTGAGCACGTACGTCTCAGAGAAGGGTGTTAAGCTAAAAGAATAAATTCTTCGCCACCAACAGAAATATATTTGAAAGAAATCGGCTTTATATCTCAACTTGTAATGTCAGACATACAATCCATACAAGTCTGTTCCGGGCTCGAACAAAACCGAAGGCACTTACAAAGAAGTCCTTGCAATCCGGATATTCACAATCCTGATCGGATTCACCATCACATATGGAGAACTCTATACCGGAGCAACTCGGTGCAGAGTCAATCGACAGGTCATCCTATCGCTCTCGCAAATACCGGGTCTTCAACACCGATCTTCAAATGCAATTCACAACGACGTATCACATATTCGGAACGGGTTATACGACCCCATGGTCCTTTCCCGGTTAACCCGAATAGTGAGCGCTTATTCAAAAATAAGTGTAGCATTCACATTCAAACAAATCACATCAATTACCCATTCAAAGGGAAATATTGATAGTCGGTTATTGAACTATCACTGGATATGCACACATCACCAGTTTCCAAATAATTTTCCAAATTATTTATTTTCCAAAATATCTTTACTAGATATATAATTTCACACTTCAAAAATAAATCAATATTTATTTTTCTAAACCAATCCCACTTTCTTTTATAAATTCCTTAGTGAATTTACATTTCAAAATATCCATGCATATGATTTCAATAATTCATTTCAATTTATCTTCAAAAAGATAAATTCTCAAAACGTTTCATTTCATATTGGAAAAACATTCCCATACTTACTTATTTATAAGTAATTCACAATTTTTATTTATTTTCAACACTTGGAAAATATTCAATATACTTAAATCGAGATTAAGTATATATTTCATTCTTTAAGGAAATCATGCTCTTAGACATATTTATTTGGGCTAAAACGAATGTTACGTAAAACATCGTTACGACAACCCAAAATCACTAGTATAGGGATTCGAAATTAAAATAGATATATAAATCCCAATACTATACAAAACATTTCCTTTCGGAAATCATTTACTATAACAACAATGTTATAGTCCATTATTTCCTTCTATTTCTCGAAAACGTCTATTTCAACAATAAATGTTGAAATCTATGGTTTCGAATCATAACACATTTTAAAACATCGTTAGATCGTTTTAATTCTGTTTAAAATATCACATTTTAAACATTTTTCTTTAACATGTTATTCACTATTCAAAAACGTGAATATATTACGTTAACAAATTTTCATTCTTTTATACATTTCATTTTAAAGGATTATTCACAGTCAAAAATGTGAATATAACTCCATAAATAAGTTATAACCATTTACTTATCAAAATAAGTCTTTTGCGAATTTATAAAACAACGTTTATAAATTCCATTCCTATTTATTTATAAAAACTTCCTTTTTATAAATTCTTTTATTAACCTATTCCAGTTTATAACTCAATTATAAACTAAAAGTTCATATTATAAGTTAAATACTTATAAAACGATTATTTTACAAAATCGTTCTTTTTAACTTCCCAAATTATAAATCTTATAACTTATAAGATCCATTTATTTAACCAATCTATTCTTCAAATAATTTCACCAAATTTATAAATCTTACTATTTATAAATTTCTTTTATAACTTCACAGTTTATAATTCTATAAATTTCACTTATTTATGAAATTCATTTTCACTTCATTCAAACACTTATAAAAACTCGTTTTATAATGTCTATATTTCAATTTATAAATATCCATTTATAAATCT
Source organism: Allium cepa (assembly GCA_030765085.1). Classification (NCBI taxonomy): domain Eukaryota; kingdom Viridiplantae; phylum Streptophyta; class Magnoliopsida; order Asparagales; family Amaryllidaceae; genus Allium; species Allium cepa. The sequence goes on from CM060934.1 coordinate 615,124,235, forward strand.
CTTAATATAAATCAATTTATATTATTCTTTTAAAACGTCTTTAATCTCCTTTATTATTTCACCATTTCGATTCATAAAATAATTATATTTTATAAATCCTATATTTAAACTTTTCACAATAATTCTAAAATATCTCGATTAAACTATTTTATAAACTCAATAGCATCATATTCTCAAAAATCAGTTTTTAACTATATTTCTCAAAAATCATAATTTTTATAACTTTAAAAATTATAACGTTTATTTATTTGCAATGGATCAATTCCAAAAATAAAGTATATTTTCAAAAATCACTTTAAAAATCATTTTAAAATTCCAAAACTTGGTCCAATGATGCTACATATCAAATAGTCAATCACGACAACAACGATATCATATATCGATATGATAATCCATCAAATATCAAAATATCTGAAATCAAATAAAAACTGTTGAGGAATCCAGTTGGATCCCTCCAACCTGTTTTCCTGCATCCACAAACATTAGCACAATACCAATTTCGCTCCAGTACGAAATTATCGCGGTATATGTTTTTATTAAATATTATCCGCTTAATAACGGCGCAATAGGGTCTCATCCGCTAAACAAATAAATGCGGGAAATCAATAACTCCAATATATACATATGCCAATATATATATATTGCTATTATATATAATACCAATTTCACTGTTTATGAAATATTCGCGGTATATGTTTTTATTAAATAACATCCGCTTACTAACGGCGTATAATGTCTATTTTAACAATCAATAGATACAATCATCATTCAATCATGCATTCAAATATTTTAAATCTAACTATTTAAAATAAAATCGAAACCTATTCGATTGAGTGAGAAGTTCTCACCTTGATTTTATTTCCGTTTTAGCGATTTATTTCGAATAAAATTAAACGGACGTTTAATTTTACCCAAAATTCTCACTAACTCCAAATGACTCCAAACAAACTCCATCGCGTAGTGCTCGTCCATACAATTCCAACGCAACTGGTTTCGCGCGTTTTCGACCTCGTATGAAAAAGTTATGAATTTTTAAAGATCGTACACGATTTTATATAAACAAATCAACTTAAACTTTAATTTTTTTTCAACATACACAAACACCAGCCCTTGGATCCAACGTGCTTGAATCTCCACCGTGCGTTCCACTCCCTCCCTCTTCTTCATCTCGTGCGTGCGTCCCCTGAAGAAGCCGAACCCAACATCCCATTTAGGGTTTAATTTTTGCAACATCAAAACTCAACGATAATTCGATCAACAACTTGCAATAGGAAGCCCTTGACCTCCTCTACCCCTAGCCCATGACCGGCCACGTGCGGCTCCTCCCTGGGTCTCGAAATGCGTGCGCAGCCGGCCCCCCTCTTTCACGATTTGCCGCCAATCCGTGAAGCCATTCGCGATCATAGCCGTTGAAATCCAAGCTCTCGTTGCCCTCTTCAACATTGTAGTTGAACGTTTCTTGTAAATGTAAACGGATTTGAAGTTATCGAGGGAAGAAGTGGAGACAATTCTGGCCATCGAATTCTAGGGCCGGCTAGGGTTTCATTTTGTTTTTTTTTTGTTTTTTTTTTTAAAGTTATGAAGGCATTGGTCTATTTATAGAAGAAAATCGAACACTATTCATCCGGAAATTCCGAACTCCGATTTACGCGCCGTAACCAGCGTTTCTAGGGTTTACCCCGCGTTCCGGACACAATGGAACAGGTTTCGAAAGCTAATTCGGACATCTGTGCGAGTTATGGCTATAAACGCTCAATTTGAATTAAACCGATTTAAGTCGATTTCTAGGCGTTTTAATTTGTACCGGACAAACCGTAAATCCAATTGACTTGAAATTTGAAACCTTACAATAATATCACATTACGGATCCGATGAAACTGATTTCGTCAAAATCAGAGACTTTTTGAAAAATGGCTATTTTCACTCGTCAAATTTAAATTAAAAATAATTCGATGCGTTTCGAGCTGCCACGATCAAACGATAGCTCCGATTGACACGAAAATTGAAATCCGGCAATAACTAACTATTACGGATCCAATGGAACTGGTTTCGTTCAATTCTGAGACTGTTCAAAAATTGGCTATTTTACTAGTCGATTTTAATATTAAAATATTCAATTTTCACAAATTAACTTTTAATTCGATTTTAAAAGTTCTAAAATATTGTTCTAACTCCCATATGATAAAATAAAATTTTACAAATCATTTTCAATCATATTTAACTCAATTTTCAATTATTTCCATAATTTCACATATTAAATTATCGATTTAATTATTCAATTAAATCCAATAATTCAAATAAAAATTTATTTGACTTATAAATTCACTTATAAATATTTTAAAATTAATTAAATATTCAAATTTTAATTTCTAAAAATTCTGGGTCGTTACAATCTTCCCCACTTAAAGAATTTCGTCCTCGAAATTACAAGTAAGAAAAGTTACAGAATCTATTAATTTTCCCAAAATTCATATTTAAACTTCTTACAAATCTTACTATGTTTTTCAAATCATACTTAGTTATCTTTTCAAAAACAACTACTATTGTTTAACTTTCAATTCCAAATAAAAGTTAAAGTTTTCAAAAAAATTCTAACTTTTCTCAATTTTTTTCTAACGCCTTAAATTTTCGGAAAAATTCGCCATAGTCTCCTTTGCGCGGCTCGATCCGAAAAAAAATGACAGTATATATATCACAAATATACATCTCATCAAGTAATGAGGCATCCCGAAGGGAAAAAAGTGTAAAAGTACGGTATGTAATCCGAGATATGTACCTTATATTTTATTAGCGAGCATATACGGCTAATATAGCGCAAAAGCGAGCTCCAAATGCGAAGCAAACGCAATCCGCACCTACTAATCACTCAACAAACAACATGAGAACATGTATATATAAAAATAGTATCGATATACAACATATAGCAACATAATAACTATATATGCTAACATAGCAAATGAAACAAACAACGAATGCATACATCAACCAACTAAATATTCATTCATATTCTCATTAATATTCAATGAATTGGTTTTCAATTTAATCACATTTGATTCATTAACATTGGATTTTATCAACATTCATTCTCAATTTTAATTAGTTTGCATTCACTAACTAAATCCAATTCACGTTCAATTCTATTCAAATTTATTTACTTCTAATTTGAATTTAATTACATAGCTTTAAATTTCACTAATTCACTTTCATTAATACTTAAAGAATTATATACAATCAAATCAACTAACAATCATATAACAACCAATGTATATATAATTACAACCAAATTCCTTTGCTTACAATTGGTTTAATTTAATTGATTTTTTTATTCAACTATTCAACTTCTAATAACATTAGATTTTAATGAATTACACTTACATTCATTATTTCATATCAATTATTCACATTCAACTGATTAACCTTCAATCCAATTATAAAAGTTGAATTTCATTTACATATATAACTCATGTTTATATCTATTTAACTTTAAATTCATTTTTTATTTACAACTCATATTCATAAATATATTCATATAGTTTCACTTCTTATATATATAAGTTTATTTCTCAATTGTAAATCACTTTAATTATAATTCATTTTACTTATACAATAATTCTTTTATTTAGATTATTCAAACAACTAAACAATCAACTTATATACACTTTAATAATTCTGAAAAATTATTCCTTTATATACAAAGTATAATCAAGGTAAAATTATTTCATTTACCCAATTTTAAAACAATATCGTGCCGAATTGTTCTGTACAAGTGTTTAGAGATCCCTATCAACAACGTTAATTACTCGTATTAACCAGAATCTATATACCACTCAACAAACCAATCATCACAATATAAAACAATTTATATTCACTAACAAATACGCTCTCATAGCTATTATTACACTCAACTCATTCTAGAGTACTACTGACTCTATCTCTAATGAGTAATACCCAACAGAACCATGGTTGTCGCTTAACCATAAGCTTTGATACCACATTGTCAGGACACGATTCTTCGTCTTCCAAAAATTCAACATCGACACTCACTTTATCGACTGCCGAGGAATCGAACGACGGAAAACCGAACACTGAGGTTTTTATTTAAAAAGAATTTAAGGAAAGAGAAAGAGAAGAAAAGAAGAGAAAAAGGTGGAAGATTAGAAAATAGAGAGAATAGAAAATTTTAAAATAGAAAGAAAAGAGAATAGAGGAAAAAGAAAAACAGAAGAAAATAGGACGGAACAGAAAACAACAGAACAACATCAGAATCTCACAATTCGCAGCGGAACAACATATAATAATAAATGAATAATCTTTAAACAAAGAACTATCAGTTATTACATTTTATACATTACATTTCATTACATCATATCATCAGACAGTGCAGCGGAAAAAGAAATACTATATAGTAGTAATACGCCATGCCATCCAGCTTGCCTCCAGCAACTCCAGAATATCCAGAATATCCTGATAAACCTTAACTCTTGACTGCCCGTGTAGAAATTGGTGGGCACCCAGAGTTTAGGAAGGAATACAATAAACTCCAAGTCAGTCATGTGACTGGTGTGAGAACTCAAAACAGTTTATTTATCTTTAAAATCAAAATCGAAGGATATTTTTAAAATCAATTCGCCATGCTTTTAAAAATGAGACTACCATAAGGCCTCCCGCACACACACACAATGCAAACGCAGAATCGGAGGAGATTTCTCCTTATGATAGTCAAAGATGCTTGATACGCATTAAAAATAACAATTGATATTATTACTAGTGCATAGTGTAGAAAAAAAATTGATTTCGAAAGTAGAATATAAATCTTAGCCAACATAGACATTTCGAACTATGCCTACTATAGCTACCATCCAAACAGTGGTGACCACCATAAGTGAATGATAGGTTCTACAACTAAAACCGTACAAGTTTCGTATTGGGAATTGGATTTCCAACAAATGGTCAGGCCAAGGAACTTCCCATTGCCACATGAGAATGCCTCTGGAAAGACATCCCCGAGAACCAAACCGGAACTCTGCCAACACAAGGCCGGGTTACCCCTAACTGGGTAACTACTGACACGAGCACGCCATTCCCCGATCGTAAACGACCTTTCTCACGGGATCCCGAAAACCAACAACCACAAAGTAATAAATTCGTAGTAACCACATAGGTTAAATATCTGGGCTCCATACCATGATATCACCTCTATCCAGAAGGAAACGTACATACCCTAAAGGATGCTACCCCTCATAACCTTGCCGCATCTTTCCTGTTTTGACCATTTCCAGGGTGTGAGGCTCGACGAAGTCACGTCCACAAAAACATACTTTATACAAAAGCCATGCTTTGGGTCAACAAATGATCAACACAATGATCACCAAGATAGACGATCAAATAAACGATCCTATCACAATAATCAACACAATGATCATTTCAGCAACACTCAGCATGTCACATTACCAAATTGGGAATATATCGCTGATAACTTCAACTATATAACCTCTAAGCACGTACGTCTCAGAGAAGGGTGTTAAGCTAAAAGAATAAATTCTTCGCCACCAACATAAATATATTTGAAAGAAATCGGCTTTATATCTCAACTTGTAATGTCAGACATACAATCCATACAAGTCTGTTCCGGGCTCGAACAAAACCGAAGGCACTTACAAAGAAGTCCTTGCAATCCGGATATTCACAATCCTGATCGGATTCACCATCACATATGGAGAACTCTATACCGGAGCAACTCGGTGCAGAGTCAATCGACAGGTCATCCTATCCCTCTCGCAAATACCGGGTCTTCAACACCGATCTTCAAATGCAATTCACAACGACGTATCACATATTCGGAATGGGTTATACGACCCCATGGTCCTTTCCCGGTTAACCCGAATAGTGAGCGCTTATTCAAAAATAAGTGTAGCATTCACATTCAAACAAATCACATCAATTACCCATTCAAAGGAAAATATTGATAGTCGGTTATTGAACCATCACTGGATATGCACACATCACCAGTTTCCAAATAATTTTCCAAATTATTTATTTTCCAAAATATCTTTACTAGATATATAATTTCACACTTCAAAAATAAATCAATATTTATTTTTCTAAACCAATCCCACTTTCTTTTATAAATTCCTTAGTGAATTTACATTTCAAAATATCCATGCATATGATTTCAATAATTCATTTCAATTTATCTTCAAAAAGATAAATTCTCAAAACGTTTCATTTCATATTGGAAAAACATTCCCATACTTACTTATTTATAAGTAATTCACAATTTTTATTTATTTTCAACACTTGGAAAATATTCAATATACTTAAATCGAGATTAAGTATATATTTCATTCTTTAAGGAAATCATGCTCTTAGACATATTTATTTGGGCTAAAACGAATGTTACGTAAAACATCGTTACGACAACCCAAAGTCACTAGTATAGGGATTCGAAATTAAAATAGATATATAAATCCCAATACTATACAAAACATTTCCTTTCGGAAATCATTTACTATAACAACAATGTTATAGTCCATTATTTCCTTCTATTTCTCGAAAACGTCTATTTCAACAATAAATGTTGAAATCTATGGTTTCGAATCATAACACATTTTAAAACATCGTTAGATCGTTTTAATTCTGTTTAAAATATCACATTTTAAACATTTTTCTTTAACATGTTATTCACTATTCAAAAACATGAATATATTACGTTAACAAATTTTCATTCTTTTATACATTTCATTTTAAAGGATTATTCACAGTCAAAAATGTGAATATAACTCCATAAATAAGTTATAACCATTTACTTATCAAAATAAGTCTTTTGCGAATTTATAAAACAACGTTTATAAATTCCATTCCTATTTATTTATAAAAACTTCCTTTTTATAAATTCTTTTATTAACCTATTCCAGTTTATAACTCAATTATAAACTAAAAGTTCGTATTATAAGTTAAATACTTATAAAACGATTATTTTACAAAATCGTTCTTTTTAACTTCCCAAATTATAAATCTTATAACTTATAAGATCCATTTATTTAACCAATCTATTTTTCAAATAATTTCACCAAATTTATAAATCTTACTATTTATAAATTTCTTTTATAACTTCACAGTTTATAATTCTATAAATTTCACTTATTTATGAAATTCATTTTCACTTCATTCAAACACTTATAAAAACTCGTTTTATAATGTCTATATTTCAATTTATAAATATCCATTTATAAATCTCTTAATATAAATCAATTTATATTATTCTTTTAAAACGTCTTTAATCTCCTTTATTATTTCACCATTTCGATTCATAAAATAATTATATTTTATAAATCCTATATTTAAACTTTTCACAATAATTCTAAAATATCTCGATTAAACTATTTTATAAACTCGATAGCATCATATTCTCAAAAATCAGTTTTTAACTATATTTCTCAAAAATCATAATTTTTATAACTTTAAAAATTATAACGTTTATTTATTTGCAATGAATCAATTCCAAAAATAAAGTATATTTTCAAAAATCACTTTAAAAATCATTTTAAAATTCCAAAATTTGGTCCAATGATGCTACATATCAAATAGTCAATCACGACAACAACGATATCATATATCGATATGATAATCCATCAAATATCCAAATATCTGAAATCAAATAAAAACTGTTGAGGAATCCAGTTGGATCCCTCCAACCTGTTTTCCTGCATCCACAAACATTAGCACAATACCAATTTCGCTCCAGTACGAAATTATCGCGGTATATGTTTTTATTAAATATTATCCGCTTAATAACGGCGCAATAGGGTCTCATCCGCTAAACAAATAAATGCGGGAAATCAATAACTCCAATATATACATATGCCAATATATATATATTGCTATTATATATAATACCAATTTCACTGTTTATGAAATATTCGCGGTATATGTTTTTATTAAATAACATCCGCTTACTAACGGCGTATAATGTCTATTTTAACAATCAATAGATACAATCATCATTCAATCATGCATTCAAATATTTTAAATCTAACTATTTAAAATAAAATCGAAACCTATTCGATTGAGTGAGAAGTTCTCACCTTGATTTTATTTCCGTTTTAGCGATTTATTTCGAATAAAATTAAACGGACGTTTAATTTTACCCAAAATTCTCACTAACTCCAAACGACTCCAAACAAACTCCATCGCGTAGTGCTCGTCCATACGATTCCAACGCAACTGGTTTCGCGCGTTTTCGACCTCGTATGAAAAAGTTATGAATTTTTAAAGATCGTACACGATTTTATATAAACAAATCAACTTAAACTTTAATTTTTTTTCAACATACACAAACACCAGCCCTTGGATCCAACGTGCTTGAATCTCCACCGTGCGTTCCACTCCCTCCCTCTTCTTCATCTCGTGCGTGCGTCCCCTGAAGAAGCCGAACCCAACATCCCATTTAGGGTTTAATTTTTGCAACATCAAAACTCAACGATAATTCGATCAACAACTTGCAATAGGAAGCCCTTGACCTCCTCTACCCCTAGCCCATGACCAGCCACGTGCGGCTCCTCCCTGGGTCTCGAAATGCGTGCGCAGCCAGCCCCCCTCTTTCACGATTTGCCGCCAATCCGTGAAGCCATTCGCGATCATAGCCGTTGAAATCTAAGCTCTCGTTGCCCTTTTCAACATTGTAGTTGAACGTTTCTTGTAAATGTAAACGGATTTAAAGTTATTGAGGGAAGAAGTGGAGACAATTCTGGCCATCGAATTCTAGGGCCGGCTAGGGTTTCATTTTGTTTTATTTATTTTTTTTTTTTTTTTAAAGTTATGAAGGCATTGGTCTATTTATAGAAGAAAATCGAACACTATTCATCCGGAAATTCCGAACTCCGATTTACGTGCCGTAACCAGCGTTTCTAGGGTTTACCCCGCGTTTCGGACACAATGGAACAGGTTTCGAAAGCTAATTCGGACATCTGTGCGAGTTATGGCTATAAACGCTCAATTTGAATTAAACCGATTTAAGTCGATTTCTAGGCGTTTTAATTTGTACCGGACAAACCGTAAATCCAATTGACTTGAAATTTGAAACCTTACAATAATATCACATTACGGATCCGATGAAACTGGTTTCGTCGAAATCCGAGACTTTTTGAAAAATGGCTATTTTCACTCGTCAAATTTAAATTAAAACTAATTCGATGCGTTTCGAGCTGCCACGATCAAACGATAGCTCCGATTGACACGAAAATTGAAATTCGGCAATAACTAACTATTACGGATCCAATGTAACTGGTTTCGTTCAATTCTGAGACTGTTCAAAAATTGGCTATTTTACTAGTCGATTTTAATATTAAAATATTCAATTTTCACAAATTAACTTTTAATTCGATTTTAAAAGTTCTAAAATATTGTTCTAACTCCCATATGATAAAATAAAATTTTACAAATCATTTTCAATCATATTTAACTCAATTTTCAATTATTTCCATAATTTCACATATTAAATTATCGATTTAATTATTCAATTAAATCCAATAATTCAAATAAAAATTTATTTGACTTATAAATTCACTTATAAATATTTTAAAATTAATTAAATATTCAAATTTTAATTTCTAAAAATTCTGGGTCGTTACAAATAGGGTAAATGAAATAATTTTGCCCAAAATTATTTTTGTATATTAAAGGAATAATTTTCATAAATTATTATAATTATATGTGGTTGCTTGGTCGTTAATAATATTAAATTATTATCATTGTTGCATGGAAGTTGGATAAAGAATTGAAATTATAACCAAAGTTAAGAAACTAATTTATATAACAAAATGGAATTTACAATGTGAGTTTATAAATGTGATTTAGAAATTGAAATGGTATAAAATTCCAGAGTAATATTGAATATGAATTGAAAGAATTTGGAATTCAAAAATTTAGGAGATTTAATTTCCAATGAGTTTGAAAATGAATTTCAAATGCTTTGAAGGAAAAATAGTGATATTATTCTGAAATGTTTTTTTGAATTGGATATGAAATCTTGTGAGATTTGGGATTAAAAATATTTGAAAATGCTTTTAAAGAGATAAAAGCACTAAACTATTTTCGGTCGCTGGAAAATAATTTCGATGATGACCGAAGCATTATCGGTATTCACTTTCGAGTTCCAAGAGAGGAATTGCTACCTAAATGTTGTGAATGTTGGAGTTTGGGTTGGTAAAACTGTTTTGATTTTGAAACTCAAAAGGATTTTGGATATAGTTGATTTCAAAGGTGATTTTGAAATGTTGAGGAATTGCTTAAACTCTAGAAGATTTATTAAAATGTTTATGGAAATAATAAATGGGTTTGACAACTTATATAATTTGAATTTTGATAGAATAAATTTAACTTGAAGAATAGTTGAAAATTAAAATAAGTGTGAAAATGAACAAAGGTAGGAAGGTAAGCAAATTAAATTGAAATGGAACTGAATTAAGTTAAAAGGGAGAAATTGGAATGGAGCCTAGGTAGGCTAAAGGAAATGATTATTGAAAATAAATTTATTAAGATTGTAAACAAATGTATAAAGGAAAAAATGAATTCACATTTGTAAGTAAAGTGGAATCGGAAAATTAGTTCGAAGTGGGCTAAAGATAATAAAGGTTTGGAAATAGAAATGGTTTGAGATATGAATAAATTAGTAAGTGGAACTAATTAAAGAATGATTAATTAAATATGTTTGAGATAAGCTGAATAGAATTCAATATTAAATTGATTTGGAAATAAATTAAGAGTTGAGATAAATTGAATTCAGAATAGAATTGAAAATTTAAGTTAATTGGAAATAGATGAGAAAGCTTAAATAGTGAAGTGAAAATAGTTATAAGAAGTATATAAAATATTATATTGAACTTAAGAAATGGATGGTAAAATTCTTAAGTAAAATTTGAAGGGGAAAATATACAAAGTAAATATATGAATGGATATTTAAATAATGGTGTGTGAAATGATATGTATGGATAAGTGAAGGAAAATTTGAATAAATGTGAATAAAAGAAAGCTTATATAGCTAATAATCAATTGAGATAAAATGCGTTGGACGTACGTATATTATTTATGCGCATAACGATTTGATCCGAATGCGAGCATAGAATTTCGAGATAGTTATAATGATCCGAGTTAAGGTTTTTCACTCGATTTTCGACGGCGAACCCTGCATGTGGATTTTTGATTGATTCTAGAAATTCTCTATCATAGTTATGGCTATGCAAGGAGAATGACGGTTTCTGATCAAGAAACCAGATCTGAGTCCGCACTAGGAAGTCGGGTGGACAATACTAGTTCGAAAGTAAAATTGTATGATCGATTGAACGATCAAATTTGATATTGTGTACGGATGGTATATGTACATCGTATGGGCTTAAGTAAAGCAAATTTTGAAAATTTTGAGAAGAAGTGAATAGAATTATTTTTTTTATTATTCTATGATTGGATATTATAAGTAGGATACACAAGTGTTTAAAAGCAAAGGAAAATTGAAGTTTTTGATTTCAGAAGATAAATATGAATTGCCCGACAAAAAGATATGTTTTTAAAAATTGGCATATGAAATTTGATGGTTTTCTGATCTAGCCACTTGGCTTTTTTTTCTTTTGAAAATTTGGGCCCGAAGAGGCGTTTTGTAGTTGTCCCGAGCTAGCCGCGCAAAGGAGACGCTGGCGAATTTTTTTGAAAATTCAAGGAGTTAGAATAATTTTTAGATAATTTAGATAATTTAAAATTTAGTTTTAATTATAATTTGAATGGTTGAGTCAATAATATTGATTATAATCTATGGGTGGGTTTGGAAAGTTAGTAAGGGTGTTGTGTGTCTTTAATTAAAAGATTTGTTTTGGAGAAATGTTAAAACTGTTTGGTTTTATGAAATGGAAGATGGGTTATAGACCATTCTTCTTAAACTAGTAATTTCGGGGAAGGAATTCTTTTAAGGGGAGAGGAATGTGATGACCTGGAATTTTGGTCATTTGAAATTGGAATATTTAATTGATTTTAAATATTTAAAAATTAATCTTTAACTTGAATTTCAAATATCAATATTTATTGGATAATTTAATTATTTAATTAAATAATTGGAAATTGGGTAAAATCTTGAGTTTTAAGCTTGTTAAAAATAATTTGAAGGCTTGTAAAATTTGTATTGATGATACTGAAGATAATAGAACATTTAGAATTGAATTTGAAAGTGTTTTGTTCAGTCTTGAAAATATATCGTTTAAATTGGTATTTTAAAATAGCATTCCGGGACACAGTCTCGGATTTCGACGAAACCAGTTACATTGGATCCGTAATAGCGTATTATTATCGGATTTCAAATTTTGTAACATTTGTAGTGATAGTTTGGCTGTACGGTCCAAAAAGTTATCTTCTCCATACGATCGAATCAGGACTCGAAACCTTTTCCATTGCGTTCGGAATAGGGGTATAAAATTATAAACGCCAAGCGGCATGCCTATGTAGGAGTTCGAAAATTTAAGTTACATTTATCGAGATAATTGGAATTTGAATTTAAATTAAATATATATATTTATATATATACCAGTCAGCCATCAGCTGAGATAACTTCACATCAGCTATATTCTTATTCACTTCATGTCACTGTAGCAAGACCATTCTTTCACGCCAACATCTCCACTTGTCTCCATTCTTCTTTTAAAAAGCACGCAATAGATAAAAAGAAGATAATAACTGTTTAAAATCATGCAGCCTATATTCTTTTTCACATTCTCATTTTAAAAGCTATTCGAAGAATTATGGCCGACTTTCTTTTCCAATTAAAATTGACAAAAATCAATTTGCATGTATAAAAAAATGTTGAATTCACAATTCTCGTAAGGGACATCAAGATTTGTTTGTGTGCGATTGTATGGATAGAGCTCGGATTGAATTCACAGTGAGTTTTCGACGATTGGATCGCGAGATTTTAGAGCTCGAGTTCGAACTCGAGATGCTGGAGCGGGGTCGATGAGGAGGGGATTTCGAACCAAAATCGATTCAACCGAAAGAATTAGGGAAGAGAGAGAGCGTCGCATGGGGGCACGATCGCAGAGGGGCAACCGAAGGAGGCATCATCGACGACGGTAAGGGGAGGGTTAGGTCGTAGGTTCGCAAATGGTGGTCAAGGCGAGGTGGGCAACTGTGTTTGGGTTCACCGATGTCGGAAGGAGGCCGCGAGCGGGGTTGAGTTCGAGGTGAGGCATATGTAATCTATTTCTCTCTGTTTAAATTTGTTTAATGAATACATATATGAATATATATATATATATTAGGAAAAAATTTACAGTAAGTTTTAAACTGTCCAGTTTAATTCTGTGTGTATATATATATGTATATAGGTTAAAATATATATATATATAATACATCAGCTTGTTGCTTAAATTTAAAATATATGCAGAGGAGAAATATATATATATATATATATATGTTGCAGTAAGATGTATAAAACCCATTCTATTTTAAATAAATATATGAATATAGAAGATTTGGATAAATTAGAGGAATTTTAAATGTGAAGAGTTATATAAAAAATTAGATCTTTAACATAGTTTGTAAACCTACTATTTTATTTTTAATGTATGTATTAAGGTGATTAGCTTGTTAAATTAACTTATCTAGTTATTTATGTTACTAAAAATTATCAAGGGAAATTAGTTTGAAATTAAAGTATTAGTTAATTTATATTTATAGATGGAAATAGATTGTTTGATTAGTTCAAATATTGATGAACCATATAATGTTTGTTACAAGGTCTAAAAATCATGAAGAAAACAAGTTGAGATGGAAATAGGTTGCAAACAAAAATAAAGGTGAGTTAATCTCGCTCAGCTTGAATTTCTAGTTAATTTAAATAGTTAAAATTTAAGTTGTTGGTTGATTTCTTGAATTGATGATTTATTATCAGTCTGGATGTGATATTATATATAATAGTATATATATCGGATTGATTGATATTCCCGCATTATATACCAGATGAGACCCTATGTGCCGCGCATAATTGCGGGTGACCCTTTATACCGCGATATCCCCCTCGAAGTGGGATCGGTATTTTTATATTGTGCTAACATATGTGGATGCAGGGAAACAGGTTAGAGGGATCCGCTTGGATTTCTCAAAATATTGGAATTTATTTTCATATTCGATGATACATTTTATTTGATACTCTGTGATAGATTATATTGGGAATTGAAAATACTGAATGCTATGGTTTGACTGAATATATTTTGGGTATATTGAGATATCAAAAAATAAAGATTAGATTTTAAAGGAAAATAGAAAAGGGAATTCTAAGTATGATAAATATAGTGAAATTGGATAAATTAAAAGAATGAATTTGGAAAAGGTTAAAGAGGTTGAATTAAAATCCTATCAAATAAATTCCGAGTATGGGGAAAGAGGTTTCGAATAAATGGGAATAAATGAATTTTGAAACTATAGTGATATGGTTTAAAGAAATAAAGAATTTATTTTTAAATTCATGGTTTAAAATGGTTTGGGAGAACTTAAAAGGGGGAAATTTTGAAATGAAGTGTGAAGTTGATAATGTCGGATTTAAATAAGATTTTAAATCGTTATAAAAGGATAAATCTGAAATTAATGGGTTTTGGAATAGATTTGGGTCAGTAAGGAATTTATTTTAAAATGGAGTTAATTTTGAAAATCGATTTGGAAATCGATTATGTGTTGAAACAGTGATTTAAAAGGAGAATGAGACTATGGAATTTATAAACTGGATTTATAAATAAGTGAAATAAATATCAGTGGATATTTGAGATTTTAAATTCACGGTGGGAATTTATAAGGAGATGGTAATTTGTTTTAAAAAAATAAGGTGGTTTTATTTTTAAAGGTATGGAAAAGAAAATTTATGGGAGTGGGACGTAAATTAAATTGGAAATAAATCGAGAAGGATTTTTAAATGGTTTGATGGTTATATTGGAATGGAAAGTGTATTTTCCTGAAAGGCAAAGTATATTTTCAAAAGAAGATTTCTAAGTATAAGTTAAAGGTTTAAAGTAGTTTTTAAAAGAATGTTTTCAGAGAAATTATTATTTAGTTGTTTTAAATTTTTTAAAAGTAAATATTATTATGCTAATTATATAAGTAAATTATTTTAAAAGGTTTAAAGAGTATTATGATTTAAAGGATAATTATTTAATATTTATACCTTATAGAATAACTTATATTTTAAATTTAGTTTTGGCTTAAGTTTTACATGAGAAATTTTTATAAAATTTCATAACTAGTATTCAAAATAAAGTGTTTTGAGTAGTTTTTATTTTAAATGTTTTAAAGTATATATTTTTGGATAAAGTAATTTAAATTATTTAAAATCTAAAGTATTAAGACTTAGTGATTTTCAAGGGAAATAGAATAATTGGTGAATGATTGTTTGAATCGGTAGTTAAACAACCGACTATCAATATTGGCCAATGCGCTAATCGTTTCGAAGAGACCTAGATCGGGTTTAATTATCTAAAAACCACTTCGATCCGGTTTGAACATTTGCGAATGAATGCCATGAAGATGATGAAGACGGTGATTCATTTTGTCCAGACTTAGGGCAACATGTATGGATGAATGCTATCAGAACATCGTCAGGAGCACGGTGAGTATTATGAGTGAATGTGTGCTAAAACGGTAACGCATATCCTCGGGCCTCATCAACCGAGAATGACTAAAACAGGAGAGGTGCAGCAAGGCTAAGCGGCTAGCAACCAATCAGGGTAAGGTCATCCCTGTCTAGATATCCCTTTTTATTCGGCTATGTGGGCGGTTGCTAATCCCAACCGCGGGTTGATCTTATTCGGACTATCTAGTAAGGGGTAGCTCTGGCCTTGTGCTGCCAGGGATCAGAGTGATCCTCGGTACGTTGATCTAGACCACGTACTGTGACGGGCGGTACTCTAGTAGCCCTGCCATTGATGGAAACCCAATCTTCCATAAGTGCCTTTGGATTTGTTTGTATACCTATTATGCTGGAATTTAATGAATGTAACCATTTCGGCTATTTGAATAAGTATTTGTATATAGACACTTCTATAATATCAAAGGATTTGATAAGAAATGTTTTGGTTATCGTAAGGTAAAAACCCGGCATGTTTATTTGTGATGTGGTCTTACGAGATACCTTTGATTTTAAAAGGATTTTGAAAACTTTAATAATCCAATTGAGTGTGTTTTCCAAACTGACTCGGATGTTATTTTACCATAATGCTCCGGTCAGACCGAGTGTTATAGGATATAAGATAGGATGCTGTGGAGCTAAGGAGACGAGGTGGATGGCGAGACGTATCATACGTACTTGATGTATATTCCACTGTGCAGTATAAGTTGTGTGTTCAGTTGTGTGAGTACAAGTTAATATGATTGTCCAGTATTTTGTTATTGATTGTGTTGTACTCTAATGATGTAATGTATAAAACAGATATAGTTCTTTTTGTATAAAGATCAGTCATTTATCTATTATATATTGTTCCGTTACGATTGTGAGATTCAGATATTGTTTAATATTTCTTCTTCTACCTCCTTCTTCTTCTTTAACCTTGATGGTTTGTATTTTCGTCCACTTTGAGTTGATCTGATGGAGAATATTGTCGACTTAAAAGGGTATAGATTTACGCGCTGTTACATATGGGATGCTCTAGTATCAATAAAAATAAGAACATGAAAGGACAAGAATAGATTTTAGAACAAATGAAAGTTCCAAAAATTCAAAAGAAATCCAAATCAAAGAGAATCCTAACAAAGAATTCGAGCTCGAATGAAGATGAATTAAAATTGATTGTACTCATTCTAGAGTATCACTACTATATCTCTAATGAGTTTTTACTCTATATGCTAAGTTTTTCCTAAACCAAAGCTTCTACACCATATGTAACGACCTGCTATTTCGAACCATTCAAATCGACAATCATCCACACATGTCGGACTTGAATTGCTCAAAACAATAGAATCTTAATTTTTATATTTAGCAAAACTTAGCATATACCGTAAATAAATTAATCACAGAATCAAAGACTTTTTTAAAGAGTATTATAATAACAAGCAACGGAAATAGATAAATACTAGTTCGTGAAGCTACTACATAAACTCAGAGTCTGAAATAGATAAGTACATAGAATTCACTAATACAAAATCAACTGAAAATACTGAACATAAATAGGTGGAAATAACTGGAGTGACTAGAAAAGCTGAATAGATAAAAGATCTCCAAGTAAAGCTCCAAAATCCAAAGGTGAGTCTCAAATGCTATGACACTCAGTTTGACCCAAGCATAAAGCAAAACACAAAACACTCGAGTCAGGATTAACATTCTTATGCAAGTAAATCAACTCAAGTGAAATGTCAACTGAAATGTCAAGTGAAATGCAAAAAACGTAAAGGATGTTGGGATTCCATCCTTTATGGATTCGTTAAACTATCTACACACATAATACAATACACTACGTAGATAATGTCTATTGTAAAGTAGTATATTAAAATAGCGTTAAGGCGTTACCTATATCCCCCTTAACACATTTTATACAATGTCGTAGTCTATACAGTACTATAAACTCCACCAAACTGATGGGCTATCAGGGAGCACTTCATAGGTACGACACAAATCAAACTCGTAGAAGGCGCGATAAGACATGTGACAAGGCACACGAGGCAATGCCCAGGGTAGGATACTACTGTTTTGCAGATCCGAACGGGTGGTAACGCATAACAACTACTACCGCCCACCTAGAGACATGCTCCCATAATCAAAGGTGCACCCAATCAAATCACAAAGTAATAGAATGGTATCGAAGAAGCATGCTTGATCGAAGGTGCGACCTCACTTGGCCCGATGTGGCTCCTATTTTAGTCAGATTAAGCTGACTCGCGGGAGTCAGGGCTGCGTTCATACCTTATACAGACGTTCGTCAAACCATTCTACTTCGTTCTAGAATCTCCACCATGTGCACAGTTGTTAATGTGGTTTTTGGTATTGGTAGAGAGTATGACAATATCCGATCCCGGTCTCTTTAATAATCAAACAATTATTTCACACCGTGGTCATTTACATTTCAAACAGTTTATACTTCATATCAAAATATCATATTCATTTAAAAATCATATCACTTTCGTAATCATATTCACTTTCGAAATCATTATTCCTTTTTAAATCATTTTCACTTCCAAAATAATAACCACACAATAGTTTATAATATTAAAATAGTTTATATATTAAATTAGTTTATATATTATAATAGTTTATATATTAAAATATATGTATTAAAATTGCTTGAAAATTTAAAATAATATATATTAATATAGTTTATAGATTTCAAAGAGTTTATATCAAAAATAGTTTCAAATTAGAATTATTTCCTCCATTTTCACAAAATAATTCAAATCAACTTAGTTCCAAAATTCAGTCAATCTCAGTCCAACCATTTCAATTAAAAAGGTTAAATGTTTAATTCAAATTCTCATTAAAACCATTTTAATTTATATCAATTTCAAATCCAGGTTTGAACAACAAATTTAAACCACTTCCAATTCAATAGGTTTTAAAGTTTAAATTTCAAACAATTTATAATAACTCAATTTGATAAATTTCATCTATTTTCAGAATTCAACTTTATTTTTATTTAAATTTGAAAATATTCACTTAATCATTTTTAATAACCATTTAAATAAAATCCCAAGTTACAAATTTAAATCAAAATTAAAATATTAAATATCTATCTTTAATTTATTTAGTTCTGAAATACTCACTAATCACCTTTTATAAACATTTACATAAAATCTCAAATTTAATTTTAAATCAAAATTAAAGGTTAGAGGTTCAATTTTATTTAGATTCGAAAATATTCATTTAATCATCTTTAATCAAAATCCAGTTATCAAGTTATAAAATCATATCTTTAAAATCTTAAATTCAATAAGTTCCAAATCAATTTTTTATTTAAATTCAATTATTAACCAAATCAAATTTTCAAGTCAACTTTAATTTATCTTTCCAATCTATATGATTAAAGTTAGTACAAAATCTATTTTAAAAATTTTAAAATAAATTTTAAACAAATACTTAAAAATATTGTATATACTAATTAAATTATATTAAATTAAATATAATTATTAAATTTATTTTACGTTAAATCTTAATTTGTATATTTAAAATCTTAGAATTTATATTTTTCAAAACTGTCTTATAAACTTAATATTTCCAAATATATAATATTAAAAATCTAAATTTTACACATATATTAAAATAAAATTTCTATATTTTATTTAAAAATCCAAACACATATATTTTCTTTTCAAAAAAATTTGGAAATCATTTAAAAATAGACCACAGTGTCCGTATATAGTTTTCTAACCTATGGTCAAGTAATATAGATATTTATCATTTCAATCCATAATACTTTAATATTTATGGGTATATATCATTTCAACTCGCAATCCCAAAATTCAAAATCAATAAAATCGCTATGGTTTATCATTTAAGCCCATAACAATTTTTCCTAATCGTAATATCGTTCGGGTATGTATCATTTCAACCCATAGACAATTTCTAAACTAACAAGGAACTTGCAGAGTGAGAAAATTAAAATAATGGTATAAAATAGCATGACATATCAATTATAGCATGAATCATAATTAACAATTTATATCAATATACAGCATAGTGATGGTGTCATATGTCAATTATAAAGGTGAACAATTTTACTAATAACATATCATACTCAACAAATTTAATTACTAACAAAATTAATTACTAACAAAATTAATTTTAACAACACATTTAAATCGTCATTTCATGTGAATTAAATTTACTAAACATAAGAATTTTAATCGTGAGTGATCGATTACCTTTCTAGGCTTAAAAAGATGGATAACACAACAAGCTACGAACTTGAATCAAGAACTCGAAAATCGACCAAATCCAAATGACCATCCCAAAGCAAAGCACAATGGAGTTTAATCGTTGGAAACAAAATATATAATCTTTGAAAATTTAAAATTTACTCACATATTTAAAATAAAATCTTTATATTATATTTTAAAACCAATATTCAATTTAAAACATGCATTTAAAACAAAATCTTCAAACTATATTTAAAAACTAATATTTAATTTGAAACACCTTAAAATCAATATCTTTATACATATCATATTTAAAATCAATACTAAAAATCAATATTCTCGTCTTTTTTCTTTTTATTATAATAGAAGAGAGAATTGCAAATGACAATAATACATATAATATATATATATATATATATATATATATATATATATATTATAAATAGGGAAAGAAAAAGGCTGCTACCCTTGGTGTTGCTCGATTACTACGGCTTTAGATGGTGCAGGGTGGTTTTAGTGGGGAAAAACGAATCGGTGATGGGTGCAAGGTGTTCAGATCAAGGGAGGCAAGGGAGAACTGGGTATGTGCTTGACCATGTGGAGCGGAGGCATGTCTACGTGGGTAGGCTTTTGATGAGGGGATGTGGCTCTTCGCATGAAGGATGTTGATGGTGGTTAGCGAGACTGAGGCGGTTGAAAGGAAGAGGGTGCTGTGGTGGGCGAACTGTCGGTGGATCAAGGAAAGGTGGGAACAGCTGCTTGCATGGCGTGTGGGCTGTCAGGCTTAGGCAGGGTGAACTAGATGGTAGGTGGCGATGGGTGGAGGAGAAGTATGGTGGCACGGTGATGGCGGAGTTGATTGTGTCGGGTTGGGCTGCAGGTTGTGAGGGTCTGTTGCGTGCGCGCGTGGCTCGTGGAGTAGGCGCGGGAAAAGCTGGGATTGGTCATGGAAGAGAAACTGATGGATAGGATGGCAGAAGAAAGGTGCAGCTTAGGTTCTAAGGCGGCAGGGTGGGGGTCTGACTGCGCTGGACGTGGCTGTATTGCTCGTTTGTGGTAGAGGGCTAAAGTTGCAGTGAAATGGTAGAAGCCGAGCACTGAGTTGATGGTTCGGTTGACAAAGGAGGACGGGACGAGTGAAAGAAGGGCAGGGTCGGGTTGGTGATGGCTGCAAGGTGGGGCGTTGGCTATGGTGTGGGTTGAACTGCTCGGCTGCTTTACATGGAGAGGAGGTGGCGGTAAGGGAGGATGGTTCGGATGCTTCAGGTAGGGTGGATCTGGATATAATAAGCGAGAGGAAGAAATAAAGGTCACAGCAATATACGAGTTTATATATATAACAACAATATTATATAATATTTGCTTTCACAATTTAAAGAACGGATCCAGAGAGAAAAGGAAAGGAAACGAATGAACCGAAGATAAAAAATGACATAGCAAATATATTTTTAAAACTAGGAAATAGTGAAAGTCAGTATAGAATTCTAAAAATAAATAAAGTAGATGGCTATTGACTAATAGGATAGAGAGATGAAAGGGCATAGGAAATCTAAAAGTCCAAATACGACGCAGATACGGCAAATCGTTTTGCCGGCTTCGCCGCGTACCGGACATCGATATACACAAATGAATATACAGTAGAGATTAGCATGACTAGACGAAAAGAACGGTACACAGATATGAGCAATATGATCATCTTATCAAAAGTTGATATTCTCTACCAAAACTGCTGCTAAAACTCCGAAAATAATATAAACAGGGCTAGAGCATTACAAATTTGGTGAAACAAATTATGATTTCTCACTCAAAAAGTGATTTACGTTTTTATTATATAAAAATATTCAAATTTCAAAAATATTTATTTCTATCAAATTTAATTGATTTTAAATTTTAAATTTCACAACCAAACAAACATTCAATTTTTCAAATGAAAATCTGTCACTTGCTATGTTTAAATAGACGCATGACAAACATTAAATTTTCATTTCAAAATTTAATTTTTTAATTTCAAAAAAATTAGTTAATTACGTTATAAAAATTGTTAAAATTTCCGGATCGTTACATACAATTCAAGACAAAATAGATGAAAGACGCGTGTTAATATTTAATAGCAACTTTGAGTATGAGAGTATTGTCATCAGTCCATGTAATGTCATTTACTGATTAAAGGAGTACTATAACAGAGAAAGATCGGAAAATATCCATGATTCATTGGAGACAACCTCCAAACTCCTCGTGTTGTCACCTTTTGGACCGCATCAATGCTTCCACCACTAATCTCTACCAAGCCCTAGTCATTTCCTTCTTTGGCCATTTCGGTCGCTACGACCATGATCTGATCGATCAACCACCATAGATCGACTCTCCTTGGTCTCCTTTACATGATTATGCCCACTGATTGTCGCTAGGTCGTCATTTCACCATTGAACTATAATGAATGACTGCGAAAAAATTATGATCAACTGAGACATAAAGTGGAAAACAGACTACATCTGCCTCTTTGTCTCGTCAAAAATATCAATTTGAAATATAACTCACAAGGATTTGACGTTGTTTTGTGTTTTTTAAATTTTTAATTAAAGTGAGTTAATCCACCATTTGATAAGGGAGACATGAGATTATAAGGCTAGAAGTAGAGGCTATTGTTAGGATTCTATAATATTCAATTTTATAGTTAATTGAATGGATTTAGATATTTACACCCGTTTAGCTCAAAAGCATAACACGAATCTTTCAACTTATAAAATATACATCTATTAAATCGTAACTCTAAAACATATCATGTTTTATAACAAAACTTGTATCTCTAGATGTAATGGAAAAGGTTTTATGGCCTAACTATTTAGTTTACAATAGTTCGCTATTTTGTATCATAATCTTGTTACATTTACTTAATTAAGAAACTCCTTTTTTCAATAAATATTTATTTTAGTAAACCCACTATATGAATGATATATTAGTCTAGTATCTCAGTATTAATATTATTAATTAAATGATCACACTATTCAACATTTATGAAGTGAAGAAAAATTAGGGATCGCTACACATATTCTAGTGATCATCCTTTAGATGATGTTATACGTTACGTAAACACCAATGTAAAAACTAGAAGTCAACTAAATCAGATGGGGCACGTAGAATATTGAACTAAGTTATAAAGAATCTTCAAAAGATGATTACATGATTTTGGCAATGCAAGAAGAATAAACCAATTTAACTGAAATAATGTTCGATGCTAGTTCCAAGACCTATAGACCAATCTAGAATTGGTAGAAATAGGTCAAAAAGAACAAAAATGATGAAAATGGTGATATAATAAGAAATAAATAAAGGTTAGTTGCTCAAAGATATAGTCATGAAAAGGAATATATTATGGCGAAACTTTTACACTTAAAACATGATCGGGGAAATTCGGTTCTTATTAGCTTTATATTATCATCATGACTTTAAATTATGTCAAATGGGTATGAAATGTGTTTTTAAACAGTTTTATAAAGTAAAATTTATGTTGAACGACCACCTTTATTTAAGTGTGAAAAATTCCCAAATCATGTTTATAGTTTAAAAGGACACTTTATAGTCTTACATAAAAACCTCGTGATTGCTATGTTATGCCAACAAGTTATCTTTTAAATTTAGTTTTGAAATTGGTGAAGTTGACACAACACTTTTCATTAAAAGAGACAACATTGATTTATTAGTTGTACAAGTTTATGTAGACAATCTAATCTTTGGGTCTAATAATGAAAAATTATAACGGTATCTATTATAATGAAAAGTAAATCTGAAATGTATATAAGTAAATTAATATTTTTCTTGGGATTACAAGGTAAACAACTTAAAAATTGAACATTTATATACTAAAAAATATCGTAAACACTTAACTAAAAGATTTAATGAACAAAATATGCATATTAAGCCAACATCGATGAGTATTAGTTTACACTTAGATTAAAATGGTAAACTGTTGATCAAAAACTTTATCGAAATATAATTGGATAACCTTTATATCCAACTGCAAGCCGACCAAACATAATAAAGAGATTGATGATGGCAGTGACAACGATGAAGGCGATTATGGTAGTGGTACTCAGCATTATGGCTTGCGTTTTACAGTAATAAAAAATGTCTACTCAAAGAGTCATTGTGAAGGAGCAAAAGTAGTGGCATAAAGAGTTTTTGATTTCTTTAGCGCTTACTCATTTCCTTATGTGGTTTTGTTGGTACTACAGAGAGTGAAGTTGGAACAAGCTATCAAGCAAGTAATCCAGCTGCTCCCCCTATTTCTAATGATACGACCATCCTAGCTCAACCTTTGTTCATGACCCAACACCTACTTTACAACGAAATGAAGTTGCAGATGTTACTAGTCCTATATGACCACATCGTCCATTGGGACCTAGGTCCTCTGCATAAACCACCCTTGTGATGCCCCACTATTATTAGTATCTAAAATTAGTGACAAATTCAATCAAAATATGCATGAGCGCTAATCTTAAATGTCAAAAATAGATGGTCGTTGGGTATATAATTCAAAACCTAAAACTATAAACAAATAAAGAAAACTTCACAGTGGAAATAAACACTTGCATAAACACACACATGCAGATATATATTTATATATAGGAAAATTGGTTAATGATATTATATTGGGCTATGCGGCCCAAAGCAAATTACAACCTACAAATACACAATGTGTTATATGAGACAGCTCATCCGACAGTTGAAAATACTAACATAAGTTATAAAACTTTTCTAATTTAATTTAAGATTCATCAGCTCCGATCTACGGCGGCTCCTCGGTGTCTGCTCGATTTCCTGGCCTCGCAACCTTCCACTTCTAGTTCTCCAGTAGCTATCTTTCTTTTGCCTCTGAGCTGGTAATTCTCCTGATTCTTCCTATATTAATCTTAACATGTCTTGCAATACTTTTCGATAGCTCTAACTCCGTCTTTTCTTTGTTTCTGCTGAAAGCCCGTACATTTCGTTCTCTCCAGAGATGCCAAGTAGTTGTTGTCAACGTAATTTTCCTGACTTCCTTCATAAGGTTCGTGAGGTCTGTCCGATCACTTAGGTATTTGATTTCATCTTCTAAACTAATCACTGCTTTTGTTTGCATGTTTTTAAACTTGGGAATAGCCCAGACTCGTTTACTATATTTGCAATCGAAGAATAAGTGACTATATGTTTCAATTTCCTATCTACATAAATTGCATGTGTCTTCATCAATTATCCCCCAGCTTTTGAGTCCGTCTTTTGTAGTTAATCTGTCTTTGATTGCTTTGTAAGTAGTGTGAGCCATTTTGGGACAATTGGACTTGCTCCATATCACCTTATGCCATCAAACAGTTGAGCGGTGGTGTCGATTGTCTTCCCAAACTTTCTTCATTTGGAATTGCCCATTATGGTTATTTTTCCAGGCCTATGCATCTTTTTCTCTATTTATGAAGAGTGGAATTTCCTTGATTTCTTGCTTTAGGCTTTTAGTTATAAACTATTTTTTTGGTTCCCATTTTTGATTGTGAATTATGCTGGCAACTTGTACTTTTAGGGTATTGTTTGCTAAAAAACTTTCTCATCCCATTCTATCCAATAGACTTTTGTTTTTAATCCAGAGGTCCATCTAAAGATATGTGTCTTGGCTATTTGTTATTTGTCTTTCTACTGGCTCTTCTAGTTTCTCCCTTTGCTTGAGAATATTTTTAGATGACTGAAGCATTATTATCTGATCTTATTGTCCAGAATTTTTTTAAGTATCTAGCTCTCATCCATTTGGCCTACAAGTTGTCTGAATTAAGAATTTTCCAAGCTAGTTTAAGTCCACAGATCTTTTTAATCTCAAACGGAATTTTTAGCCCCCACTCCTTCTTCACTTTTAGGTCTACATAATTCATTATAGCTCGCTTTATGCATACCCCCTTTCCATATGAAATCGGCACAGAGTGAATTCATTTTAGCTATTGAACAATCTGGAATTTGAAAAGTCTAACACCAAAATCTGACTTTTGAAGTGATAACAGTATGAACTAATTCCATTCTCCCTGTAAATGATAATAATTTTGACCTCCAACCTTGTAGCTTTTCTCTAATATTATCTATGAGCTTACCACATTCAGCATCTGTAACATTATTATTTGACAATGGCACCCCTAAATATTTCACTGATAATTCTCCTTCTCCCACACCAAGTTGTGCTAATATTTCTGCTTTACTTTTGCAATACTTGTTCATGTAGCATTTAGTTTTAAGTCCAGACTTTAAGTCCTGCTAGAGATTCTAGCTGTTTAAATATTTCCTTTATTGTGCTCAATCCCATAGCATTTGATACAAACACTACCAGTAAATCATCTGCATAAATAAAGTGATTGACTTTTGGATGCAACTTATATATGGGTTTGATTAGAGATTGATAGCTAGCTAATTCCATTCGAAGAGAAAACCATTCCATAGTAATAGAAAAAAGATATGGGGGGGTAGAGGATCTCCTTCTCTAATCCCTCTACTATTTTTAATATATCCTTTAAGAACCCCATTAATTATCACTAAAAAAGTTGATGTGCCTATACAATGAGTAATGAGTTTTAATAGCTTAGCTGGAACACCCATTTCATGTAACATGTGTAGAATGAATTGTCTGTTTACTTTATCTATGCCTTGTGGAGATCAATTTTTAAACACACTCTATCTGCCCTTTTTTTTATTAAATTCCCTCACTATTTCATGAGCCATTAGTGAATTTTTAGATGTGAATCTACCCTTAATAAAAGCACTTTGACTTTGTGATATAATCTATGGTAATACTTTGTTGAGCCTCATGCAAATAATCTTGCTAAGAATTTTATAGGTGACATTACAACATGCTATGGTTCTACACTCTTCAATTCTTTCTGGCTTTTTTCACTTTGGGAATAAGTGTGATATGATTAATTTACTGAATAAATTCAACTGTGTTTAAAGCCTCTTGATAACCTTTGAGCATGCTTTTTTTAAGGCACTTCCAGTGCATTTTGAAGAAGAGTTTACTCATACCATTGGGGCCAGGACTGGACTCATTGTAGATAGAGAAAATGGCATTATTCAACTCCCTTTCTGAAATGTCAGCTGTCAACATACAAGCATCTTCTCTGGAGATCTTTCTTAAGCAGCTAATGTGAGGTATTTTCTATATATAATCTCCATTATAAGTTTCTATAAAGTATTCTATATCTTTAGTCTCCAATGCTTGCATACTTTCAGTGATCTCCCCCGCTCATTTAAACAATTCAGTAAGTTGTTTTGATTTTTCCTCTGAGATATTTTGGTATACAAAAATTTGTTGCACTCATCCCCTTTAGTCAGCCATTTTCTTTTGCTTTCTTTCTTAGCTCTATGGCTTGTTTTCCCAATAGTTGCTTTAGTTGCTTTTTATTGGAGTAGTATTCTGCATTCAGCTCTTCATTTTGAGGCCCATCTTCTAATTGATATTGTAATTTTTCAAGCTTGTCCTACAAGTTCTTTATTAGTTCATGCGATTTGGGCCTTATTTTTTTCCAATCATTCAGTCTCTTTTTCATTTGCTTCACTATCATTATATATTGGTACATATGATTCCCTTCAGGAATTTGGATTTTGTTAAAATCAACTACTTCTCTGTATCCCTCAATTAGATGCCAGTGGTTTGCATATCTGAATGGTTTGTCTTTCTATGACTGTTTTTCATCATTAAATTGAATATATAGATGTCAATGATCACTAATAGATCTTGGAAGCACTGTAACTTTTATATTTGGCATTTTATTCAATAATTCTGCATTGCTTAAAGCACTATCTAATCTTGACTGTATTCTTTTTGACTCGCCACTTTTCCATGTGAATTTTAGGCCTGTATGGAGCACATCAACAAGTACAGCTACCAATACACATTTATTAAATTCAGATACCTGGCAAACCTTAAGTGTAAGACCTCCTTGCTTTTCATTCATTTTCAACACTGCATTGAAATCTCCAGACACTGGCCATGGTTTTTGTATGATCTTTGAGTTGTCAATAAGGTTTTTCCATAACCTTTTCCTTTCAGAGGCCAAATTACTTACATATACCACTGTTATAATGATCTCTACTCCTCCTACATTTTTCATGTTTATGGTAGCTTGTTGTACATCTATATTCATCAAGTTGCATGTCCAAACATTGGAATCCCATAAAACCATGATTCTACCTTTAGTAGTATTAGTGCTATTATGTATGACATTCCAATCATTGCCCATTTGATTTTTGAATCCTTCCAGGCTATCTTCTGTAAATTTGTTTTCCAATATAGCTAAAATTGTATGCTTATATTTATTCCGTAGATTATAGAGGTCTAATTTCCTAACATCACCATTTAGACCTCTTACATTCCAACATAGAATGGTCATTATGATTTAGTAGCTCTACCCCTTGTAATCGGAGCTGATACTACTTTAGCTTTTTTATCAGCTACTTTTTTTACCTTTCAAAGAAAATATTTCCTCATATTCATCATCGATTTTTGTATACTTCATCAAGTTTTCTTTTGCCTCTTCCTCTTCAAATAATGCCAATTGTATGTCTAATTTTTATATATCGTTTATTGTTTCAGGATCATCGTTAGTATCACTTGTTTCCTCCATACTCTGATTCTTTGGTTGTTGCCTTTGATCCTCCAGACTTGAATGATCCATATGTATCTTCGAAGATGGGTGAACTTCTCCTATCACTTCTATAGAGTCCTTAACAACACTGGTTTCAGGGTGTACATATACTGGGTATGTATCCTTTGTTACAACTTTTTGTAGTAGTAACATCTTTTTAGGGTGTTTTCCCAGTGTTGTTAGTAGTGTTCAGCGCCATGGGTTCAACTTCTATATTATCTATGTGAATGGCAGCTGTAGCACTTTTGGTTTTTGTACCCAAACTTATTTGGGTTTGTTTAGCTCACTACATTGATTGTGTGGCCAAAGCATTTGCATTCAGCACATCTTAAAGGTGTGAACTCATATTCAACTTCCTGCGACTACACATTACCTTTCTCATCTATTGCTTTTAACTTTGTGGTAATTGAGAATATGCTTTAATTTCCACCAAGACTCTTGCATATTTTATTCTATTAACTTTCCTTGTGTACTCATCTATATCAAGAGGTTTGCCTATTATACTTGCCAGCTTCCCTATGCATCTCATATTCCACAATGCTAGAATAAGATTGTTGAATTTAATCCAAATTAAATTCGTAGTTAGCATTGCCTTTTCAAAGCTAAAATTCGCTTCCCATTTTTTAATGATGATCAATTTACTATCCATGAACCGCAGTCCTCCTTTGATTATTCGCTCATAATCCTCTTCTTTTTCAAATTTAATGAGGTAAAGGCCATTCTCTCTATGGAAAACATCTCGTGATCTGTAGGCCTCCATATCCTCTTAATGTATGCATTAAAATGTATGAAGTATGGTATTTTACCTACCATGTATGCATATATAGAATCCTTCCACATCTGATTTGATTCCTCATAATCCTTTTCATCAATCAGTTCGTATGGCTCAGATCCATCTCTGATTGGCTTAAAATAATCAATTTTTCCTTGTACCTCGATATCATTATCAACCGCGTCCACCCATGATTTAGGATTTTTAACTTGTCACTAGAATTCCTGAGTAGATTGTTTTAGAACCTCGACGAAAGTCATTTTCCCCTTACGCTTAACCAACTTCCATCCTCCACCGTCATCTTCCTCAAGTTTATCTAGGGTTTTGGGATTCTCAGGTGTCGCCATATATATATATATATATATATATATATATATATATATCAAATGGACACACACACATATATATTAGTTACAAAAATAAATAACATACAGTGCCCAACACAATACATAAAAAATTCTACATCTTCATATATGTGACGACACAGAATTTCCGAACATTTAAAATCGAAAAATTTAATTATTTTTTAATATCCAATAGAGTAATTTTAACTTGAATTCAAATATCACAATTTATTTGCTGATTAAATTATTGAATTTAAATAATTTGAAATTGGATAAAATATGAAATCTGAGATTTTAAGCCTGTTAAAAATAATTTGAAGGCTTGTAAAATTCGTATTGATAATACCGAAGAGAATAGAAGTGTAGAAATCAAATTTAAGGATGGTTTGTTAAGTTTTGAAATTTAATATCGTTTAAATTGAATTTAAAAATAGCTTCCGAGGTGCAGTCTCGGAATTCAACGAAACCAGTTTCATTGGGTCCGTAATATTGAATTATTATCGGATTTCAAATTTCATATTGATAGGAGTTGTTATGTGAGCGTATGATACATAAACGAGTTGAAAATTTACATCGAAAATTCTATTTAAAATTTTATTTACATATTCACGTGCTAATCACCATCAGCTGCCTTTCCTTCAAATCGCTGTCTCCTCTCGTACATGCCTTCATCATCGTGTCTCTCTTCCTCTTTAATATCTACAGCCAAAAAAAAAGAGAAGCTTCAAAGGGAAGCTTTTAGTCGCGTTTTATAATAAAACCCTCTCCCTCATTTTCAATTTTGACCTAAGCCGATCGTTCTACATAAAAAAAATATAAAGGGGGAAACGAAAATGGTGACAGTCTTATTTTTCTTCCCTCTTCTAATAATCGAAACCGAATTCAATTCTAAAAAAAATGGCATGCTCGAATTCGCGAAGGAGGGTCGCGCGAGGCAGCGCTGTCGCGTAGTCAAATCTGGGCGTGCGCGAGGAGGTTAGGGTTTTTTTTGGCGTCATGATTTTTAGGTAGCCGCGAGGTCGTGGTTCGGCTGTAAATTGGGGACGTCGCAATTTTGGGTGGATCTCTGGAAGCTCACGCGAGGCGAACGACTTGATGGCGCGAGAATTTGTTCGCGTACATAAGCAAGGATGGGTGTTAGAAGCGTTAGTCTCAGAGCTTTGTTCGGAAGAGAAGGTGAAGGCACTGCTGTAAGCTGGGCTCGTTCAATATTTGTCAGTGAGGTACTTTCTTTGATTTGAGATATATGTGTGTTTTTTTTTAAAAAAGATGAATGTAAATGAACAGCAGGAAATGTATGCTGTAAGATATATCTACGCAGATTTTAAGTTTGTGTGTGTGTGTGTGTGTGTACAGATCAGAAAATACATATACAATTTTATATATAGAAATCTATCAATTTTAAGTAATCGGTAAATTTATTTAAGGAAATTAATATATATAACCTGTCTTTGAATTTTTAAATTGGGAAGAAGAAAATGTTAACTAAGTTAGTTAACGATCATTTGGAATTTAGTAAATTAAATTAATAAGTGATAAATTGATTTATTCAAGTTATTTAAGAAATAATTGATCATTCGATTTGTTCGAATAGTAATAAAATTGTCTAATATTTATACAAGGACAAAATCTGAAAGAAGCAAGCCAGTTTGGAATGGACTGCAAACAAAAAAATAAAAGGTGAGTTAATCTCACTCAATTAAATTTAAATGATTAAATTTAAATAATTGTTTGAATGATTGAATTGATTGATGTTATATAGTATGAAATTTTGGAATTGGTGTATTATATTGTGCTAATGTCTGTGGATGCAGGGAAAACAGGTTGGAGGGATCCAACTTGATCCCTCAACATTTATTTAAATTATGTAATATTCTCTGCTGTGAATATTGATATTCTATGATGAGTTATATTGGAATATTGAATGTTATGGTTTGATTGGATATATTTGGGTATGATGAATTACCAAATATATATAAATTGGATTGTTGGGAAGAAAATAAAGGAAGTAAACTTGTAAGCGAAATAATTATAGGAAATTTGAATAAATTAAGAATGAATTGAAAAGAAATAGAAGTAATATGAAAATAATAATAAATAACTTCGAGTATGAAAAGAAAAAGAATTTTGAATAAAACGAAATTAATAAATTGTAAACTTAAGTTATATCAATTAAAGAAATAAAGAATTATTTTAAAATTCAAAGTTTAAATTTATTTAAAAGGATAAAGAAGTAATTGAGAAATCTAAAAATTGGAATTTTCAGTTAAAGTATTTTAAATCATAATTAAGAAATAAAATCTGAAATTGATAGATTTTGAATAAAAATGGAGTAAACTGGAAATCAATTTGGAAATTGATTCAAGTGTTTGAAATTGAAAATTTAAAGAAGAATGTGAAGAGAAGTATATTTCTCTGGATAGCCAAGTACATTCAAAGTAAATTTTTAAATATAAGTTAAAATCTTTAATATTGTTTTTAAAAAGCATGTTTTAGAAAATTTATTATTTCTAATCTTTTAAATTCTAAAGTAAATATCTTTCAAATCTATTATTGTAGTAGTTATTTAAAAGATGACTTAGTAATTCTGTTTTAAAAAGTGAAAACCTAGTTTTATATTTTATAAAGTAACCTTATTTTCAAATATTCATATAGTATATATTTTTAGCCAATTATTGAAGTAGTCTTAACTTGAATGTTTTAAAGTAAATTCCAAAGTATGTATTTTATTTTAATCTATTATCGTAATAATTATTTAAAGAATGATTTGGTATTTTAAAGAAGAATATCTAATGTATAGTTATAAGGTAATCTTATTTTAGTTATTTCTAGAGTATTATTTTAAATTAAGTATTAAAGTAATTTTTCTAAATTAAATGTTAAATATATTTTACAATAAAGTGTTTTTAAATTATTTTAAAAATCTAAAGTTTTTTGTTGGTGATTCCAGTGGAAATAGAAATACTTGGAATTTATTCTGAGAAAGGAAGATAGTTTTGAAAACTGTTTTTCAAAAGGGTTTGAAAAGTGAAAATATATCTTGTGAAGATATTTTTGAGATTAATAAATAATTTGGGAAATTATTTACTGGTCGATGGATGTTTGTGAATATAAATTGATAGTTAAATCACCGACTATCAATATTGTCCAAATGCGCTGATCGTCTCGAAGAGACCGGGATCGAGATTTATTTCTCGAAAACCACTTCGATCTGGTTTGTACGTTTTCGAGGAAAACGGGTTTGGATTCGAAGATGGTGCAGTGAAGTGCAAGGGCTAGTCGCTACTAAACCTGAGGATATTTCTAAAATGGATGTAGTAGGAGTAGTGCCTTCGGTTCCGTTCGAACCCGGGACGGATTTGTATAGTTGAATGCTTGCGAAACATCGTCAGGTTGACGATGGGCATTCTAAGGGATATGTCTAAAAAGGTAACGCTTAGCCTCAAGCTTCATCAAATGGGAATGATTGAAAATCAGGGGTTATGCAGCAAGGCTAAGTGGGTAGCACCTAAGCAGGGTGAGGTCATCCCTGTCTAGATGTCCCTTTTTATTTCGTCTTAGTGGGAAGTTGCTGATCCCAACCGTGGGGTGATCTCACTCAGGATTATCCAATAAGGAGTAGTCCAGGTCTTGTGTTGCATGGGAGCGGGCGTACTCCTCGATACTGTGATCTAGGCCACGTACTGTGACAGGTGGTACCCGAGTGCCTAGTCATTAGTTGGAAATCCATTCTCCCTACGAGCCTTGTACAAGTTTTGTTTGTATTACCCACTCTGTGGCTAATAGCTGGAATTTAATAATGTAACAATTTCGGCCATTTTATAAGTATTTGTATATAGACCCTATTATAATATTAGAGAATTTCTATAAAAATTGTTTTAGCTATCGTAAGGTAAAAACCTGACATGTTTATTTGTGGCGTGGTCTTATGAGATGCTTTTGTTTTCAAAGGATTTTGGAAACTTTAATAATCAATTGAGTGTGATTTTCTCACGCTGGTATTCCAAACTGACTCGGGTGTTATTTAACTATAATGCTCGGGTCAGACCGAGTATTATAGGATACAGGATATGATGTTGTGGAGCTCAGGAGACAAGCTGGATGGCGAGACGTATCTCCCGTACTTGTTTATATATATTCCGCTGTGCTATGTATTCTGTTGTGGAACATGTTGTGATTACAGTTCTGAGTTGTGATGTTGATTTGTTGTACTCTGATGAATGTAATGTATAAACAAATATTTTTTTTCTATTGAGTAAAGATCTGTATTTATATATTAGAGTTTATTCCGCTGCGTTGTGAGATTCTGTTGTTGTTTGTTTTCTCTTCTTCTACCTCCTTCTTCTTAAACCCTAATGGTTCATATTTCTGTACAACTTGAGTTGATTTAGGTAGGATAGTGTTAATTCAAGGGGTACGGATTTGCGGGCTGTTGCAGTGGTATCAGAGCTTAGGTTGGTGATAACCTTGGCTCTGGTGGGAATTATTCATTTAAATTTGAGTCCGTAGTACTCTAGAATGAGTTTGAGCGTATTAATAGATATGAGCGCGTATTTGTTAGTGAATATAAATTGTTTTAATATTGTGTTGATTGATTTATTGAATGGCATATGAACCTTCGTCGGCACAGCCTGGACAACTGTATCGAAGGGGTTTCTAAACACTTGGATAGAACAGTTTGACACGGTATTGTTTTTAAATATGGATGAATGAAATAATTTTACCCAAAAATATATTTTGATATAAAGAAGAGTTTTTGTAAACTATTTTAGCTAATATATGGAGTGCCTGGATGTTAGAAATGATAATATTAAATTATTATCATCATTGTGTAAAATTTTAACTAGAAATTGAAAATATAACCAAAGTTTAAGGGAATGAATTCATTATAAAATGAAATTTATAAATATGAATAATAAATGTAAATTATAAATTGAAATATAATTAAATGGGAATTTGTATAAGCATGAACTATATAAATGCATTATAGTTCAAATTTGAATTAAAACAGAATTTGAAACTTTAAAACCCCGGAGATTTTGGGAGTATTTTGAAGATAAATAGTAGCATTGTTGTTTTTGGGGTATTCCTGAAAGGATATTGTTCCAAATAAATTTTGGGAAGGAATATAGCATTGAACTCACTTCAGTCGCTGGAAAATAACTTCGGTGATGACTGCAACATCATCGATGTTCATTTTCTAGTTTCTAAGTGACAGATTGCTGCCAAATTGATTTGTTCAGAAAAGCTAGTTGTTTTTGAAAATTTCAAAGGAAATTTGTCGGGGATAAAACCAGGATTGGTTTAAAATTTTGAGAAGTGTGATTTTGTGATGTTGGAGATTTCAAAATAATTTGAAACCAAAAGCCGGGTGTTTAAAAAAAAACCTGATGAGATAGGTTGTAAGCTTATAAATTGAGATGATTTTTAAATCAGGAAGGAAACATAAGCATTGAATGTTGAGAATTTAAATTTAAAGTGAAAAGTTAAAAATGAAATTAACTTGGATTGGGGAATAAAAATTTAACTGGATTGAAATTAACTGAATAGGTTGAAAATAATATCTAGTTGTATTCGAATTAAGTTGAAATCGAATTGAGATTAAATAAATTTGAGTTAAAATATAATTTAGTTGAAATAAAAGTTCAGTGAGTTATTGAATGAAATTGGATTCTTATTTTAATGGATAAGAAATAAATTGGTTAAGGATTGGATTGAAATAAACAAACCAGAATAACATATAAAAAGATTAAAAATGCATGGAATAAATTATGCTTGGGTTATAAATAAGCATAAGGCTTGAGTTAAAATAAAAAGATGAAGATATTCAAGCCTAGGATGCATGGAATTGTGTAAATAATAAGTTGTGACTTATAAATTGAAAATGGAATACAAAATCCAAAATAAATATTGTTCGATGAATTGAAAAATAAAATGAAGGTCAAAACCTGAATTATAAAATAATTGAACTTAAGAAATTAAATGAAGAGATTTTGAGGTTTAAAATCAAGTATTGAACTATAAATAGGGGAGAACTAATTTGTTAATAAATTAGTTATTGAAATGTGTAAATGGAACCTACTGTAGTTAAATAAAGCTGAATTGTAAGTTAATAATGAAGTTTGAAAATAAAACTCAAAGTTATAAATCAAATTCGACCTGGATCGATAGTGAAGTAAATGTAATTAAATTGTGGTTAATAAATTGGGTGGTAAATTGAAAATGGATAGTGGATTCAAAACTTGAGTTATAACTTGAAAATTTAACTTGAAGTGTTAACAAATTAAATATAATTGGAAATGTGTCGAATAAAGGAAAATGTAAATGGATTAAAATAGTAATGGTTTGTATTGCGAATAAAATCCAAATAAGTGGAAATAAATTGGAAATGGCCTTGTAATGAATTGAATGAGTGAATCTGGAAAGTTAAATTTTATAATAACTAATCAAATAAATTTGTAGTTTAATATGAGATTTAATTGAGAGAGAATTAAGTTGAATGAAAGAGAAAATTTACTTGAAAAATGAAATGAGCTTAAGTATAAAAATTTGAATATAATGAATTGAGATCAACATAAACTAAGTTTAAGGATATTGGATTGGATTTAAATCAAGTGAAAATAAATTTGAATCGAAATAGAATTCGGCGAGTTATAAATAATATTTAAGGAAATGAAAATTTATAATGGATTGAGTGGATAAACTAATTATAATGAATAAATAAATGGATGGAATAAATAAGAATCAAATGGAAGTGAACTTAAGTTGGAAGTGGAGTAAATTGAGTAAATTAACTTAAGTTGAGAATAATTAGAAGCTCTACTACGAGTAAAAATTGGAAGACCATTAAATTAAAGCTTGGTTTGAAATAATTCGGGAATGGTTAGTAATATGCAAGCTTGGAATGGGTCGAGCTAAATAAATGGTCGTGAATGAATTAAAATTAAAAAGGAAATTTAATTGGTAATGAAGATGAACACAAGTTGTTAATGGGTTTTGAATGAACTAGCTTGGTTAGTAAAATAGAATAGCCTGGATTGTTGTCGAGCTAAATAAAATAGTTTGGAATAAACAAATATAGAATGAAATGTACATGAATGGATTGTGAATGGAATTTAAAAAAAATGTGTCGAGCTAGATCAAATGGTTTTCAATGGAACCTATTTGAATAATGAAGTGAGTGGATTCAAATTTGAAATTCAATGAAAATGAGAATATATGGATTGTGAATAAATTTAAAAATGAAATAGAATTAAGTATAAATTGAGTTGATGAAATCAATTTAAATTGGTTATAAAACATAAGTACTTATTTATTCATATAGATCTCGTCAAATTGCATAGAATAAATTGTCATTTGATGTAATTGAAAGTAATTGAAATTCTATGAATTGATAGGAGTAAAATAAATTGATTTTGAGATCAATTGAATTAAATATCAGTTCGGTTTGCTTAAAAATAAATGAAATGTAAGCGATTGAGTTTTAAACCATTCAAATTGATGAAGTTATATACAAATGGATTGAAAACCTTTCAAATTTAATGAAAATGGTTTATAAATTAATTGAAACAGTTGAATTAGTATGAAAACTATATAAATTGCTTACGGAAAGTGTTTGGTGTGCTTTTCTTTTAGAATTCATGTGTTTAACTATTGCAAATAAGTGAAATATTGTTAAACTTCATATATATGGCACTTACATGTTTAAATTGAGTAAGTACAGGTACCTAGAAGCCGTGTGGCTGGATTTGGTTGTGCTCATTTCTAAATAAGATACGCCTACGCAATAAAAATAGGAAATATGAACTGTTTTTGGTTTTTCCGACCGGGTGGGTCGATGTTGTAGGATCTAGATTAACCCTAGAGGGGGGGTGAATAGGGTTATAGCAAATTTTCTCGATTTAAACACATAAAAAAACTGCAGAAATAAATATGCTGAAAAGTAAATCACACACAAAATTTACCCAGCTTCGGCAACCCCTGCCTACTGCTGCATTCACAGATTTCTATTAGAATTAAACAGTATCACGCTTACAAACGCTCTACTAGACTCGCAGACATTTGCTCCCGCTCACAAACACTCTACTAGACTCGCAAACATTTGCTCCCGCTCACAAACACTCTACTAGACTCGCAAACATTTGCTCCCGCTCACAAACACTCTACTAGACTCGCACACCCTGCTCCCGCCTATAGAGTTTTGTTTACTCGCAAACTCTGCTCCCGCCTACAATAGAACTTTGCTTACTCGCAAACTCTGCTCCCGCCTACAATAGAACTTTGCAAACTCGCACACCCTGCTCACTGAACTAATTCTAAATAGACAATCTGACACTACCTAAACCCTAGGTGGTGATTTACAAATTCTTTGACTCGAAAAGTAAAAAATACGGACTTCAAAGATAGACGCAAGAGCAAAATTTAAATTAAAACTTGAATACGAATTTTGCTCTCAAATTAAAAACCCTTTTTAAAACACGGCCCTTTATATCAAACCGGCCCAATTGTTTTTCTTCTCTGATCCTTTTCTGTCTTCTATTGTGAAGGTTGCGGCCGATCCTTTGTTACAGAAATTATGGCTTCGGCTCGAATTAGGGCTTTGGCTCTGGATGATTGATACTCTTTGCTCGCGCTCGTTCTCTGATGTTTTTTCGACTTGTTCTCTGATGATTCGCGACTTTGAGATTGTGAATTGTTCGCAGCTGCTTCTTTTGATGACCGAGTTCGTTAAATTGGTATGTATTACTTTCGTTTGCTGGTTTGATTGCTTGCTTCGATTGGACTCGATTTTAATTCAATAGCCGATGATGTAAATTGGGATTGCGATTGATAGTTCGATTGTGAATTGAAGCACTTGTCTGATGATGATACCTTCGGGTTGAATTTATATGAACTCGTTACTTTCCATTTTCACAATTTCCTGATATTTTTGTGTCTTGATTTCCACGGCTTTGTTTTTCCTACGTTCGATTTCGCTTGATTCACAAGGCATTAAAACTTTCCTCTTTTTGATTTTGCTGACTATTTCAAAGATACGAATTTGATACACTTCTGTAACTTGCTTCTTTCACTTCGCTGTTTTGATTCTGTGACCATAACTGCTCTGGATTGTATAACTTGAATTTGTGATTCCATGTATCACTGCACTTCAAGTTTGTGAATTTTTCTGTACTGTTGAACTTTGTTCTCTGGCCATCTTCTCTATCACTTGGTACTGCCATGTATTTGCATAGTACCATAGCTTCTTTGTTGCACTCGAGTTAGTTCAAACATGAACTTGTTGCTTGGTTCACTGTGTCACTTACTGATTAGTTTGCATTGTCATATTTTAGTCATGTTGCCTTCATTTGCCATTGAGTTGCATCGAGTAGCTGGACTTCTCATTCTATTGCACTTTGGTTTAGTTGTGCATTTGTCCAGCCATTCAAACTGACCTTGTACTTCTGGTTTTGATTCATATGTTCTTCAAATCAGTGGTGCAGTGTGCCATTTGATCTGTTGCACTGTTGGTCGACTATCTCCTTGAGTTGCAGTGAGCTCGACATTGTTGTTTACTTCACTTGTGGTCTTCATTTTTGATGCAGAACTTCAGTGCTTGTATTGACATGTTATGGCTTGTACTCGGTTTGCTTTTGATGCATT
This sequence comes from Allium cepa, assembly GCA_030765085.1. Taxonomy (NCBI): domain Eukaryota; kingdom Viridiplantae; phylum Streptophyta; class Magnoliopsida; order Asparagales; family Amaryllidaceae; genus Allium; species Allium cepa. Next base: position 615,163,507 of record CM060934.1, read on the forward strand.
CTGGTGCGGTGTTGTTACTGCATTCATGATAGTTTGTATATGCATTTGCCTGTTGTTTCATTTGTCTGCACTTGATCATTCTTGAGCTCAAGTTGCTCCATTATGACCTGAACTTGACTCATGCAGTCTTCATTAGCTCATGTGCTTCCAGTGTTACCACTGTGTTTCATTTACTGTAGTCTTCATTGTTGTGTTTTGTACTTGATTTGCACTGCTACACTGTTGCATTATGGTCTTCTCTGACTTTGCTGTATACATGCTTTTATACTTGTGACATTCCTCTGCCTGGTCGACTTGTGGTTTCATGCTTCATGCATGTTTTCTGTTCATATGCTCTTGGTGGCATTTCTTTGTGGTTCAGTGGTGTCACTTGAACTTAAGCATGTATTACTTGTTGTTTGGATGATGTGAATGTCACTGTTGTACACTGTTGCTGTGCCATTGCTGTTGCCATGTGCATTGAACTTTGACCCTTTGTTGTTCATTTGGGCTGCTGGACTTGTTGTACATTGCATAGTGCATTGCCTTGTTTGTTGAAGTTGTGCTTGCACACTTGCTATTTTTGGCTGCGCACACGAGTTGGCGAGGCAGTGCACACGTGTATGAATGTACACGTGTGTATTGCAGCCACTTATGATTACCTGTCCCTGTAATATCTATATGCACGACTTTGTGATGCATTCAAGTGTAAATTATGACGAACAACCCAAATAACCGAGGCAAATCATATTTTCAAAAATCGTATTTCATTTTATATTGCAAAAATATTTCTTTTTCAATTTTACTGCGTTAGTGAATATTTTTGCAGATTTCTCAGATGCTGGATTCAAACTGGAATGCAGTTGAAGACAAAATACGAGTGTGAGTGATATGTAGTGAGGTTATCAATGTAAAAATATTTGTGATGTAATCGTGATGTAATCAGAAATGTATATGTATAGTGAGAGCATGAATTTGTACTATTCAAGATTGTAATAAATATTTGTTTGAATAAAATTTCTGTTTGAATTCAAAATCTGTGTAACTTGTTCTGTTTGAATTCAAATTCAAATTCTGTGTAATTTATTTTATTCAACAAATATTTATTTAATCTATGAAAAAACAAAATAGTACATTACCAAATACATTTAAATGAATATATATGTTTATTATCATCAAACAAAAACATATAAGCGCATATTCAACAATCTCCCCCTTTTGATGATAACAAACATATATTTAAGATTTTGTAAAGATTTTGTACATGTGTTAAATGTATTTGATCAATGATATACTTTAATTGCTCCCCCTATTTAAATGCTTCCTCTCTACATGATGCTCCCCCTACATATATGCATACAAATAGAAATATATTCAAATGAGCCTAGATGCATATGGAAAAATTATTTGACCTTTGCTTGATTCTATTTGACAAAATCTTAACTTTTCTCTCCCCCTTTTGTTATCAGCAAAAGAATAATAGTGTTAGAGAAAAATAGAGATTAAGTGATCAATATTAATCCAACATTAAACTCAAATTGAATATAAATAGTAAACTTCAATAAGAATCAAACAAAAACCATAACTACCCTTGTTAGGCGCATATTCCACTTTTAGAAATGATGGATATGATGTTCATATAAAATCATACAGTTGAATCTTCTTGTGGTACATTTCTATCAGGAATTTGAATATCTACTAATCATGCATAACCGTTAGGACTTTTAAATGAGATTAGTAGTATTCGAATTTAATTTTAAAAAATGAAATCAAGTATCTTCTAACCACGCATGACCGTGAGGACTTTTAAATGGGATTAGAATCAACTTGTCTATTTAAGCAATTAATTTTGATATGCGTTCCATACATGCATAACCGTAAGGACTTTTAAATGAGCATGGAAGCACATAATCAAAAATCCAAGTAATTCACCCATGCATAACCGTGAGGACTTTTAAATGAGATTGAATACTTTGGATATTTATTTATTTAAAAAAAATATGACATGAAAAACAAATGATTCCTGATTATAGTACCACATATCGACAAACTATATTGAATATTTGATAAACCATGGTCGATAGAAATAATGATAGATATAGAAATGGTCATGGAATCTTTACCCAACAAAAAGTTTTATAATTCTTGTTTTAATTCCTAAAGAAATTTTTCAAATATACTCTCTTGAGTAATGTATGTTAAATATCAACACTTATCACTTTTTCAATCACTATTTATCTTTTTGATAATTAGTAGGGAGTCAGATTAGTCAAAATTTGTCATTTAAAATCAAATAAAAATGACTAATCTGAAAATATGGTCAAACAATTATTTTCTCGAAGGGGTTATATGAGAAAAAAAATTCTGCTAAATGAAAAATTATTTCAAGTGAAAAATATGCAGATTTTTCTTTGAAAAAACGATGCAGCAAATGAATGTTTCAAAAATTAATCACGTTACACTAGTAATTTCTCTATCAACTATATTACCAGTGTAATCTGCATCTGAATTTAAATTTCACTCAATATTCACTCGTTGGATGTCAAAGACCAGATTGTGAAATTTTAACAAACTATTTCAGAATGAAATTTGAAATGAAGCCATGTTCACACTCAAACAAATATCATAGTTTTAAACTTAGAAACCATAGGATGAACAACTATCAACAGTCATTAAATCTTCATTGTTATTTCAGAGCAATTTCTTGAAGTTTCAACAATTTCTTAAAATCCTTTTTAACAGCTTTCACATGAAATTTGAAATCATGCAAATTTACAAGCAGTGATCAAAATGTCAAAATATATCTACGTGTAGCATGAGTAGTCAGTAATCAATCAACATCATAATTTGACCAAACAGATTAAGTTCAATGATGAAAGGATGGTTGGTCTACTTTTAAGCACAAATCAAAGTAAGAACAAGTCAAAAGAAATCATATCAATTGAGAATAAGTCAGAATTAAAGTCATCATCACATCATTATCACAATTTTGGCTGATTTAATTCAGAATATGGTGCAGATTATACCTTCACCTGTTTTACCTTTACGATAATTTCTCGTGATTGCCCATTGTGATTCTGTCACCTTTATACTAGGCTAAGGAACTTTGCTTTGTTGCCCGTTGTGTTTCTGGAACAGCCAAAATCCAGAGAACACCGTTGTTGTTCCTTAGCCTGCCACCACACCTACACGATGAAAGATTTTTGTGACCTATTTCTAGGTCCATGATTGTTAGTGGCAGAAACATTATGAATAAACAAACCCTTTGGAACCCAAACTTGTTTAGTCCTTTTATTCTTGTTCCAATAGACATGAAATTTGTTTGTAGAATTCTTAGGAACCCAAACTTGTATAAATTTTGTGTTCTTGTTCCTATGACTACAATTTTCAACATGATGTCCAATTATTTCACATCTATCAAAGACACTTTTCTCTTTTGCATTATCCTCAGCTTGTGTTTTCCCAAAACCAAGTCCTTTTCTGTTGTTAGCAAAAATTTGATTTCCCAATAGCATGTTGAAAGATTTTTCGCCTCTTGAAAAGTTATTCAAAGATTTCTCAAGATTTTGGACTTTGGTTTTTAGTGTTGTGTTTTCAGTGACAAGTGAGGTGCATCGATTTATAAAATCCTTTTTCCTAGTGTCAATGATTTCCTTAAGACTCAAGTTTTCTTTTTCAAGATTCTCAGAGTTATTCTTAAGTCTTGTCAATTCTGAATCTAAAACTTTACATCTTTTACATTCTAGGTTTTGAATATTTTCAAGTTCAGTTTTTAACCTAAAATTTTTACGAGCAAATTCTCTCCTATCAGATTTCAGTTTTTCAATTTTAGATTCAAGAGTATCCACTACCTTAGTAAGATCAAGACACATAAAAACTAGATCTCTATAGGAATACTCACCTGCCTCACTAGATTCCTCGGAGGTTGCTTCTGATTCTGATTTTGCCATGCAACACAAGTTAGCCTCCTCTGAGCTGCTATCCGAAGCTTCCTCTCCTTCTTCATCATCCCAAGTCGCTGCAAATACCTTCTTCGCCTTTTTCTTTCCTTTGTTGTTTTTGAGAAGTGGGCATTTTGGTTTGATGTGGCCAGGCTTGTTGCAGTTATAACATGTCAGTTCATTATCGGAATTTTCAGAGTCTTTTGTCCTATTGCCCTTTGTTTTCTTCTTGTGCGGCTTAAATCTTGATGAGTTTCTAAGTTTATTGACAGCCATTGCAAGCTCTTCAATTGGATCTTCTTCATCGCTTTCTTCTTTGCTCTTTAAGGCAATCGTCTTCTTCTTTGGTTTGGAGTTGTTGCGTTCTTCCTTTGCTTTTAGCTCAAGCTCATATGTCATCAAGTTGCCAATCAACTCCTCCATGCTTAGCTTACTCAGATCTTTCGATTCTTGGATTGCTCTGACTTTTGCCTCAAAGTTCATCGGTAAGACTCGTAGTATCTTCCGCACAAGCTCTACCTCAGTGAAGACCTTCCCAAGCGCTCTAGCGTTGTATACCAAGGTTGAAAAGCGTCCAAACATGTCCTTTATGCTCTCGCCTTTGTCCATCACAAAGTTCTCATATTCATTGCTGAATAGGGCTAGACGAGACTCCTTGACTTGAGAAGTTCCATCGTGTGTCACCTCCAAAGTGTGCCATATTTCCTGTGCTGTTGTACAATGAGAAATTCTATTAAATTCATTTTTATCAAGAGCACATATCAAAGCATTCATGGCTTTAGCATTTATCGTTTTCAATCTCTTATCGTTAGCATCCCACCTATCCTTAGGTTTAGGAATCTCAGTATCACCAACGATTATAGTGGGAGGTTTATAGCCAGTTTTAATAATATCCCAAACATCATAATCAACGGAACTAAGGTAAATACTCATCCTAACTTTCCAGTAAGCATAATCATTTCCGTTAAACATGGGTGGCCTAACGATAGATTGCCCCTCAGAAAAAGCATTATTTGATGAATTCATGACTCTAGAGTTAAAGAGAAATACCAGGCTCTGATACCACTTGTAGGATCTAGATTAACCCTAGAGGGGGGGTGAATAGGGTTATAGCAAATTTTCTCGATTTAAACACAGAAATAAACTGCAGAAATAAATATGCTGAAAAGTAAATCACACACAAAATTTACCCAGCTTCGGCAACCCCTGCCTACTGCTGCATTCACAGATTTCTATTAGAATTAAACAGTATCACGCTTACAAACGCTCTACTAGACTCGCAGACATTTTCTCCCGCTCACAAACACTCTACTAGACTCGCAAACATTTGCTCCCGCTCACAAACACTCTACTAGACTCGCACACCCTGCTCCCGCCTATAGAGTTTCGTTTACTCGCAAACTCTGCTCCCGCCTACAATAGAACTTTGCACTGTTGGTCGACTATCTCCTTGAGTTGCAGTGAGCTCGACATTGTTGTTTACTTCACTTGTGGTCTTCATTTTTGATGCAGAACTTCAGTGCTTGTATTGACATGTTATGGCTTGTACTCGGTTTGCTTTTGATGCATTCTGGTGCGGTGTTGTTACTGCATTCATGATAGTTTGTATATGCATTTGCCTGTTGTTTCATTTGTCTGCACTTGATCATTCTTGAGCTCAAGTTGCTCCATTATGACCTGAACTTGACTCATGCAGTCTTCATTAGCTCGTGTGCTTCCAGTGTTGCCACTATGTTTCATTTACTGTAGTCTTCATTGTTGTGTTTTGTACTTGATTTGCACTGCTACACTGTTGCATTATGGTCTTCTCTGACTTTGCTGTATACATGCTTTTATACTTGTGACATTCCTCTGCCTGGTCGACTTGTGGTTTCATGCTTCATGCATGTTTTCTGTTCATATGCTCTTGGTGGCATTTCTTTGTGGTTCAGTGGTGTCACTTGAACTTAAGCATGTATTACTTGTTGTTTGGATGATGTGAATGTCACTGTTGTACACTGTTGTTGTGCCATTGCTGTTGCCATGTGCATTGAACTTTGACCCTTTGTTGTTTATTTGGGCTGCTGGACTTGTTGTACATTGCATAGTGCATTGCCTTGTTTGTTGAAGTTGTGCTTGCACACTTGCTATTTTTGGCTGCGCACACGAGTTGGCGAGGCAGTGCACACGTGTATGAATGTACACGTGTGTATTGCAGCCACTTATGATTACCTGTCCCTGTAATATCTATATGCACGACTTTGTGATGCATTCAAGTGTAAATTATGACGAACAACCCAAATAACCGAGGCAAATCATATTTTCAAAAATCGTATTTCATTTTATATTGCAAAAATATTTCTTTTTCAATTTTACTGCGTTAGTGAATATTTTTGCAGATTTCTCAGATGCTGGATTCAAACTGGAATGCAGTTGAAGACAAAATACGAGTGTGAGTGATATGTAGTGAGGTTATCAATGTAAAATATTTGTGATGTAATCGTGATGTAATCAGAAATGTATATGTATAGTGAGAGCATGAATTTGTACTATTCAAGATTGTAATAAATATTTGTTTGAATAAAATTTCTGTTTGAATTCAAAATCTGTGTAACTTGTTCTGTTTGAATTCAAATTCAAATTCTGTGTAATTTATTTTATTCAACAAATATTTATTTAATCTATGAAAAAACAAAATAGTACATTACCAAATACATTTAAATGAATATATATGTTTATTATCATCAAACAAAAACATATAAGCGCATATTCAACAGATGTATATATATTTATATCTTTTGTCAAATTGCAAAAGCTCCTCCGTACAAAGGGGACTCTGCCAAAAAATTTCAGAAATTTTGGGAATTAGAATTTTTTTGAAAATGTTTGACAATTTTTTGTTAATGACAAAAAGAATTTAAATTGGCAACTAAAATAAATTAGTAAATGAAACTAACTAAAATAATGACATGAATTGGTTATAAATGACAAATAAAATTTAAATATTCAGAGTTAAAGGTAAATTGAATTCACATGGCAATGAAGGAATCAATTTGAATAGGAATAGATATAAACTGAAGGGGTAAGGTGAAAATAAATATAGGAAACGTATAAAATGCTTATACTAAACTTAAGAAGAGAATGGTAAATTCTTAAATGAAATTTATACTACAAATATAATCTAAGTTAATATTGGAATGAATAAATATTGACGTTTTGTAAGAAAGTCGATAAAATGTTTTTGAATGTTGAGATTGGACATATTGCTATGTAAGATATGCAGGTATTATAAAGGGAAAAGAGAATTGATTTTGATTTCAGAAGATAAATTTGAATTGCCCAACCAAAAAGGTATGTGTTTAAAATTTCTTTGAAATTTGATTGGGTTTTTGATCGAGCCACTTGGCCCTTTTGTTCTCTTTTGGGATTTGGGAGCCCGTAGAGGCCTTTTATAGTTGTACCGAGCTAGCCGCACAAAGGAGACGCCGGCAAAAAAATTCGAAAATTTAGAGAGTTAGAAATTTTTTGAGAAAATTTGAAAATTTTGAACTTGGTTTTGAATTATAATTTGAATAGTTGAATAAGCAAAGTTATTTGGGAACTATGGAAAGGCTTGGAAAGTTAATAAGAATAATAATGGGTCCTTTATAAAAAGATAGTTGGTAGGATGTTGAATTGTTAGAAACTGTTTGGATTTTGAGAAAATAATAAACGAGTATTGGAACATTCTTCCTAACTAGTAATTTCAGGGACGAAATTCTTTTAAGGGGGGAGGAATGTGACGACCCGGAATTTTCGAACATTTAAAATCGGAAAATTTAATTGATTTTTTAATATTCAATAGAGTAATTTTAACTTGAATTCAAATATCATAATTTATTTGCTGATTAAATTATTGAATTTAAATAATTTGAAATTGGATAAAATATGAAATCTGAGATTTTAAGCCTATTAAAAATAATTTGAAGTCTTGTAAAATTTGTATTGATAATACCGAAGAGAATAGAAGTGTTAAAATCAAACTTAAGGATGGTTTGTTAAGTTTTGAAATTTAATATCGTTTAAATTGAATTTAAAAATAGCTTTCGAGGCGCAGTCTCGGAATTCAACGAAACCAGTTTCATTGGGTCCGTAATATTGAATTATTATAGGATTTCAAATTTTGTATTGATTGGAGTTGTTATGTGAGCGTACTATACATAAACGCGTTGAAAATTTACATCGAAAATTCAATTTAAAATTTTATTTACATATTCACGTGCTAATCACCATCAGCTGCCTTTCCTTCAAATCGTTGTCTCCTCTCGTACATGCCTTCATCATCGTATCTCTCTTCCTCTTTAATATCTACAGCCGAAAAAAAAGAGGGAAGCTTCAAAGGGAAGCTTTTCATCGCGTTTTATAATAAAACCCTCTCCCTCATTTTCAATTTTGACCTAAGTCGATCGTTCTACATAAAAAATAATATATAAAGGGAGAAACGAAAATGGCGACAGTCTTATTTTTCTTCCCTCTTCTAATAATCGAAACCGAAATCGATTCTAAAAAAAAATGGCATGCTCGAAATCGCGAAGGAGGGTCGCGCGAGGCAGCGCTGTCGCGTTGTCAAATCTGGGCGCGCACGAGGAGGTTAGGGTTTTTTTTTGGCGTCGCGATTTTTGGGTAGCCGCAAGGTCGTGGTTCGGCTGTAAATTGGGGACGTCGCAATTTTGGGTGGATCTCTGGAAGCTCGCGCGAGGCGAACGACTTGATGGCGCGAGAATTTATTCGCGTGCATAAGCAGGGATGGGTGTTGGAAGCGTTAGTCTCAGGGCTTTGTTTGGAAGAGAAGGTGAAGGCATTGCTGTAAGCTGGGCTCGTTGAATATTTGTCAGTGAGGTACTTTCTTTGATTTGAGATATGTATGTGTTTTTAAAAAAAAAAGATGAATGTAAATGAACAGCAGGAAATGTATGCTGTAAGATATATCTATGCAGATTTAAAGTTTGTGTGTGTGTATATACATACATACATACATATATATATATATATATATATATACACAGATCAGAAAATATATATACAATTTTATATATAGAAATCTATCAATTTTAAGTAATCGGTAAATTTATTTGAGGAAATTAATATATATAACCTGTCCTTGAATTTTTAAATTGGGCAGAAGAAAATGTTAACTAAGTTAGTTAACGATCATTTGGAATTTAGTAAATTAAATTAATAAGTGATAAATTGATTTATTCAAGTTATTTAAGAAATAATTGATCATTCGATTTGTTCGAATAGTAATAAAATTGTCTAATATTTATACAAGGACAAAATCTGAAAGAAGCAAGCCAGTTTGGAATGGACTGCAAACAAAAAAAATAAAAGGTGAGTTAATCTCACTCAATTAAATTTAAATGATTAAATTTAAATAATTGTTTGAATGATTGAATTGATTGATGTTATATAGTATGAAATTTTGGAACTGGTGTATTGTATTGTGCTAACGTCAGTGGATGTAGGGAAAACATGTTGGAGGGATCCAACTTGATCCCTCAACATTTATTTAAATTATTTAGTATTCTCTACTGTGAATATTGATATTCTATGATGAGTTATACTGGAATATTGAATGTTATGGTTTAATTGGATATATTTGGGTATGATGAATTACCAAATATATATAAATTGGATTGTTGGGAAGAAAATAAAGGAAGTAAACTTGTAAGCGAAATAATTATAGGAAATTTGAATAAATTAAGAATGAATTGAAAAGAAATAGAAGTAATATGAAAATAATAATAAATAACTTCGAGTATGAAAAGAAAAAGAATTTTGAATAAAACGAAATTAATAAATTGTAAACTTAAGTTATATCAATTAAAGAAATAAAGAATTATTTTAAAATTCAAAGTTTAAATTTATTTAAAAGGATAAAGAAGTAATTGAGAAATCTAAAAATTGGAATTTTCAGTTAAAGTATTTTAAACATAATTAAGAAACAAAATCTGAAGTTAATAGATTTTGAATAAAAAGGGAGTAAATTGGAAATCAATTTGGAAATTGATTCAAGTGTTTGAAATTGAAAATTTAAAGAAGAATGTGAAGAGAAATATATTTCTCTGGATAGCCAAGTACGTTCAAAGTAAATTTTTAAATATAAGCTAAAATCTTTAATATTGTTTTAAAAAAGCATGTTTTAGAAAATTTATTATTTCTAATCTTTTAAATTCTAAAGTAAATATCTTTCAAATCTATTATTGTAGTAGTTATTTAAAAGGTGACTTAGTAATTCTGTTTTAAAAAGTGAAAACCTAGTTTTATATTTTATAAAGTAACTTATTTTCAAATATTCAAATAGTATATATTTTTAGCCAATTATTGAAGTAGTCTTAACTTGAATGTTTTAAAGTAAATTCCAAAGTAAGTATTTTATTTTAATCTATTATCGTAATAATTATTTAAAGAATGATTTGGTATTTTAAAGAAGAATATCTAATGTATAGTTATAAGGTAATCTTATTTTAGTTATTTCTAGACTATTATTTTAAATTAAGTATTAAAGTAATTTTTCTAAATTAAATGTTAAATTTATTTTACAATAAAGTGTTTTTAAATTATTTTAAAAAACTAAAGTTTTGTGTTGGTGATTCGAGTGGAAATAGAAATACTTCGAATTTATTCTGAGAAAGGAAGATAGTTTTGAAAACTGTTTTTCAAAAGGGTTTGAAAAGTGAAAATATATCTTGTGAAGATATTTTTGAGATTAATAAATAATTTGGGAAATTATTTACTGGTCGATTGATGTTTGTGAATATAAATTGATAGTTAAATCACCGACTATCAATATTGGCCAATTGCGCTGATCATTTCGAAGAGACCGGGATCGAGATTTATTTCTCGAAAACCACTTCGATCCGGTTTGTACGTTTTCAGGGAAAACGGGTTTGGATTCGAAGATGGAGCAGTGAAGTGCAAGGGCTAGTCGCTACTAAACCTAAGGATATTTCCAAAATGGATGTAGTAGGAGTAGTGACTTCGGTTCCGTTCGAACCCGGGACGGACTTGTATGGATGAATGCTTGCGAAACATCGTCAGGTGGACGATGGGCATTCTAAGGGATATGTCTAAAAAGGTAACGCTTATCCTCAAGCCTCATCAAATGGGAATGACTGAAAATCAGGGGTTATGCAGCAAGGCTAGGTGGGTGCACCCAAGCAGGGTGAGGTCATCCCTGTCTAGATGTCCCTTTTTATTTCGGCTTAGTGGGCGGTTGCTGATCCCAACCGCGGGGTGATCTCACTCGGGATTATCCAGTAAGGGGTAGTCCCAGTCTTGTGTTGCAGGGGAGCGGGCGTACTCCTCGGTACTGTGATCTAGGCCACGTACTGTGACAGGTGGTACCCCAATGCCTAGTCATTAGTTGAAAATCCATTCTCCCTACGAGCCTTGTACGAGTTTTGTTTGTATTACCCACTCTGTGGCTAGTAGCTGGAATTTAATAATGTAACAATTTCGGCCATTTTATAAGTATTTGTATATAGACCCTATTATAATATCAGAGGATTTCTATAAAAATTGTTTTAGCTATCGTAAGGTAAAAACCCAACATGTTTATTTGTGGCGTGGTCTTATGAGATGCTTTTGTTTTCAAAAGATTTTGGAAACTTTAATAATCAATTGAGTGTGATTTTCTCACACTGGTATTCCAGACGGACTCGGGTGTTATTTAACTGTAATGCTCGGGTCAGACCGAGTATTATAGGATACAGGATATGATGCTGTGGAGCTCAGAAGACGAGCTGGATGGCGAGACGTATCTCCTGTACTTGTTTATATATATTTCGCTGTGCTGTGTATTCTGTTGTGGAACATGTTGTGATTACAGTCCTGAGTTGTGATGTTGATTTGTTGTACTTTGATGAATGTAATGTATAAGCAGATATATTTTTTCTATTGAGTAAAGATCTGTATTTATATATTATAGTTTATTCCGCTGCGTTGTGAGATTCTGTTGTTGTTTGTTTTCTCTTCTTCTACCTCCTTCTTCTTAAACCCTAATGGTTCGTATTTCTGTACAACTTGAGTTGATTTAGGTAGGATAGTGTTAATTTAAGGGGTACGGATTTGCGGGCTGTTATAGTATACATCAATCATTATTAATTTTACAGATAATACAACCACATTACGGGAGAAATATATGGAATAAACAACCTATAAATTTACCATGCAACCAATTTTTTTCTTTCTATGCATTCACCTATATTACAGATATATGGACATATAAAATAAAAGGGGAAAAGTGATCAACTAGTTTTGGACTGTACCAAATTCCATGCACCTTATCCCAACTCAACGGATCTGTGGATATTGCATAGAAAAAGACTACTTATGTGCCATTTTAGGATTAGGGAGGAGGAATTGTTCTGATGGCATCTAGTGTTAGGGTGGACTCATGTATATAGCAAATGTTGGGTATATCGGGTCTAAAGCAATTCGGGGCCTAAAAATACCTTTTTCTGTCAATGTGCCCAAACCCTAATATGTTATATATCAAAATCCATTTATCGAGCATTTCGAACACAATCGAAATATCCAATTTTCTAAAAAGACGACTCTACTCAAAATTGTCTTTTATCATCAGTTGAATTTAAATGAATATTGATAATTAGTTCATAATTAATATTTGCAAACTTTGAAAGATAATTAGTTAATAAATTTACTTCATTGATCTTTGTTGCATTGTATTATTTCATTTAGTAGACAATGGTTGTTTCTGCATTAGACTATATGTTGCTCTCAACATGTTTTGTCTTACATTCTTTAAACATTATTTTTATGACCAGTTCATACTCTGCATGCATTATAGCTTTATAAGATGTTCTTGCATATGTTATTTTTGTTGTAGAGTCTATATATTTATATATTGTTTGTGTATGTCCTTTTGGTTTGTGTTCATTTTGTGATACACATACATAATGTGTCATGTTACATATTACTCCTAATTTTGTGCTTTTTCACTTTTCCTATTATCTCTACTCCTTTTTGTTGATGATAAAGAGCGAGATATATGTGGATAAAAAATTAACAGAGGGAGAGCACATGATAGTGGGTGTACTAAACATAAATTTGGCATTTTACATTTCTGTAAATATATAGTTATCATCATCAAATAAGAGGACAATGTTAGATCTTATGTTTGAAGATCACAACTACAAAAGTATTCTAAGCTATACAGGAATTATGTACAAATGAATATAAGACACACAGAACATCACTTAATAAGATGGAGCTGAGAACTTGGCATAAGGAATCTCAATGATGCATGTTTTAAATACTTGGGTTGGTAATATAGTATTTCAATTATTTTAGTAGAAACATCTTGTTAAAACCCACACGAACCTCACATTTTATTCCTTAAACATCTCCAATGTATTTAATAATTTTTTGAAATTTTTAAGAATTTTATAAAATCAATTTTAAAACTTAGATATGAAAAATAATTCATGTACACTATGTAGGGCGTAAATAGAAAGCTGTTGTACCTAGGCCTGTATAAACAGGATAGCCATAATTATTCCTAAGATCTATTTTTTTTTTGAAAATTTTTGGGCTATGACTCCTTTTTCTTCTTTCCTCTTTAAAATGATGCGACTCTTTCAGCAACTTTTCACCACTATAATCGTTGATCTCCCAATCTAATTACCAATCATTTATTCAATCTTACTATTGTAGTGCTGTCAAATCTCCATCATCCTAAAACCCTAAATCTATCGATCTCTAATCATTTAGTTTCATATCATTTTCTCTTTTCTTGCTTTCTTATTAGCTATTGAGCTTTAGTTCAAGTCTTATGTGAGTTATAGGACAATTGTACAATAATTATAAAATTTATAACTCAATATTCAAATTGTATGTGAAGTCTTCAAGCAGTGTTGTAGAAATCTGTTCCTTTAGGTAAAGTGAGAGAATTGCTGGTGGAAATTCCAGAGAAGAACTACAGGACGTGAATCAACCCATCCTGAAACGGGCTTGATTTCAACCCTGAAAAAGCCCATCGAACCTTGGACCCATTCTAAAGCTGGCCATTGGTTGGTAAAATTGATACAAAGGACAATACACAAGGGAATCTATCTACACATCTCTTATCATCCTTTCTAGGTCCATACCAATATTCTTTATATTCAATGAGCATTCCTTATTGCTACCATTCGACCATACATAGTTATTTCATTTATAGCCTAAACCTTTAACTTGTCTTACCTAGTCAATCATTCCTTATCTACTCCATATCAAAATTTTGATTTGGATTTTACCATTTTTTATAAAGCTAAACTTCATAATCATGAAGTAACTAATCCAAAACTTCTATCTTAAAAAATATAAACTTAGAAACTTTTTTATGAAATTAAAAATTGCTTGGTCTCTAAAAAGGAGTCATGAAATTTTTCTCTTTCATAACCATCCTCACCTTTGTAAGGACTTCTACAATAGAGATTTATTTCTTTTAAAAGTAGGATTTTTAACTCAAAACATTTAAAAATCAACAACCATATCAAACCATTTTTTAAACTTCTTTTATAATAATAAAAAGTGGAGTAGATAAGTGTAACTTCCATCCTATTGTTTTTCTACTACAATGTTATCTCCGCTTCCACCTTTAAAGGAGATTTTAATAGCATATGAGGGGGCTTCTAAAATAAGTGTAATTGATGCTTCTGTTTAAGCATGCATCTACATAAAATATATGCGCAATTACTACATTTCTATGGAATTTATGTATTCTTCCTACCCTACTCCATTTGCTTCTCTCTTAAATTATTTCTAACTAGATTACTGTAACGACTCATATTTTGATGACAGGACATTTACATAATTGATTTAAATATTGAATCATTAATTAATCGAAGGTCCCAAAAATAAGATTTTTCGCATATGACCGAATCAGGACTCGAGACCACTTCCTTTACGATTCGATGTTGAGAATTAAAATAAGTATAAGTATTGCTATATTTAGAGATTGAACGATCCAATGATCGAAACAAGCTCAAAATGCATGAGATTATCATCCTAGAGGGTTGCCTTTAAATAGCCATGAAATTTATATCATTGGAACTAGAAAAATGAGGTGATGTACGCTGACGAGTTTCGTTACGATTGAATGCATCGTGTGATCATACGGACTTGAAACGTATGATGGTTTATTTGAGAAATCAAATAAATAAAGTATAATATTATTTAAATAATCACCAAACCCCTATCTCTATTACCATTCTACTATTCGATTGCCTGTATCCAAAAGAAATGGCTGTCTTCCTCTCTTTCACTTTGAAAAATTGAATCGAGTGACTCACTTCACGAAAAACATGAAAATAGTTTTATAAACTTGTATGGAGGAGAGCTTTGCATTGTTCGTGGCGAGATTATGTACGGTTGTGTTTGGTGAGGCCAACCCTCATATGGCCGCAACTAGGGTTTGGGTTCATCGATAAAGGAGGAGTTAGACGAAGGTGATTGCATCATCTTTTTCTCATATGGAGGGGCACCTTTCCACCAAATCTCGTCAAGCTCGGTGCAACAAAGTGAAGTGCGACGTTTGTATAGTTAAGAGGGAGTTTCCAGGTCGCTTTTTGGCATAGGCATGTAGATGTGACATGCTAGGGTGTGTCGCGGAGAAGGTGCATAGAGGGACTTGTTGGTGAAGGTGGTGCAGGGTTTCACTGAGTATTGGGAGGGAAAAAGAAGATAGGGGTGTGTATGTGTATGGGTTTGGTGGTGTGCACATGTACAAATGATTTGTGGATTTGAGGAAGAAGGATTAACAAAGGTCATTAAGTTACTTAATTGTTTAATTAAGTTAATTAATAGCTTGTTTAATCTCCTTTCTTATACTACACATATCATTTGCATAAAAGGTCCATTTTAGATGAGGTTTCTTGCATTGCGCTCGTGATGGAGAGCTCTACGGCTCGACGATAGTTTGGATGGCTTTTGTTGAGGGGAGTGATACTGTCTCTTTTGATATTATGATTGTTAGTATAATATAAAAACGACATTTTGAAATGATTTCTAATTATAACATGTGATTTATATATACACACACATACGTACATACATATATATACATATACATACACATACACATATACTTAATTTTTATAAAAGAAATCAAAAGTATTCTAAATTTTTTTTAAATTGAATATCACATTTCTCCCATTGACTTGCTATTTTTTGAAATTGCTAGTTTTGGACCGTTTTTATATGATTCCCCTTGGTTGATATAGATACATTATACATGTTGTATAAATATTATATTGGACGTATGTATGCTTATTAGTTGCTTGTATGATTGTTTACTTGTTTTGGTTGAAAACGCCTATTTATCATTGGCCCAACATTAGGAAATATCCCGCATGTTGAGGTTTCGTGCCTATTGATTGAAAACTTAAACGAACAAGATAAGTTGTAAAAGAATACTAAGATGCATGCCTACCAATTTGAAGATGGAAGACAATGGACTTGGACGAACTTTAGACTTCAAGATGGATGCCAAATGTTTTCATTTGGTTTGTACTTATCCATTTTTGGTTAAGTACATGACTAAAGTGGTTGGTATTGACCACGCCCATCACTATTTGTGATGACCTTATTTTAACGATATAATATTTAAATAATTGATTTAAATATTGAATCTTTAATCAATCGAAGGTTTAAAATCTGATTTTTCACATATGATCGAATTAGAACCCGAGGCTACTTCCATTGAGTTTGGATCGACATTGCGAATTAAAATAAGTATAACATCGCTATATTTGGAGATTGGACGATCTGATTGCCGAAATGAACTCGAAATGCACAAGATTATCATCCTGAAGCGCTTCCTCAGATAGCGATGGAATTTATACCATTAGGACCAAAAAATGAAGTGATGTATGCAGACAAATTTCGTTGTGATCGGATACACCGTGTGATTGTACGAGGTTGAAATGTACGATGGTTAATTTGAGAATTTAAATAAATAAAATATTACTTAAATTAACACTTTCAAAACACTCTCCCACTCACTTCTCCACTATACTGTTCCATTAATAGTAAATAAAAAAATGGCTGCGATTCCTTAAATCTCTTCACAAAATTAAAGCGTGAGCTTCGAGGTGAGTGAAAAGACACCGTAGGGTGCATTGGATTCTTGGAGAGAAGGAGTAACTCTGGTACCATTTTTGGGCATGTGCAGTGATTGTCATGGAAGTGAGCTCCAAACTAAGGTTTGGGTTTGGGTTTGGCAAGGCTATAAGCAGTTTCAGGTGAAACAGAATGTACGGTGGAGTTTCTCTTTGCAACATGCTTCTTCCTATACCAATCCCTAGAACTTCGATCATTGGTTGTGATATGTAACATTTCAATGTTGAGCATGGTACCATCAGGTCTGAAGTAACTAGGAGCGATCGAGCTTTAAGGCATGGATGGCATCATGGAGAGATCGCGTAGTGTGACGTGTTGGCGAAGACGGATTGCACATTTCATTAAGAAATAAGAAAGAAAAGAGGAGAGAGGCTATGTTTGTAAGGGGGTTTGGTATCTCTGTGCACGTACAGGGGAGAGGAAGAAGAAGGATTATGGGCTAATGAAGGTGATTAGGTTAATTATTTATTTAGTTAAGTTATTTAATAGTTATTTGATCTCGATTCTTATAAAATTCATATCTTTTGCATACGATGTCCGTTTTGGACGTGGTTTCTTTCGTGTGCTCGTGATGGAGAGCTCTACAACTTAGCATTGGTTTGTTTTTCTTTAGTTGAGGTAAGTGATAGTGTCTCTCATGATACTATGATTGTTAGTATAGTATAAAAATGGTATTTTGAAATGATTTCTATCGTTAAGATGTGATTTTGATATATATATATATATATATACATATATATATATATATATAAACACATACTTGATTTTTATAAAGGAAATTAAAAGTATTTCAAAATGATTTTAAATCAAATATCACATTTTTCCCATTGGCGTATTATTTTAGGAAATTGCTAGTTTTAAGTCGTTTTGATGTAAATCTCCATTAGTTGAAATAGATGCATTACATATGTTGTACGTATACTATATTAGATGTATGTAAGCCTGTTGGTTGCATGCATGCTAGTTTTGATTGTAAATGCCGACTTATTGACGATTCAACATTAGGGAATATTTTGCATATTAGGGTTGTGCCTATTGATCGGAAACCCAAACGAAAAAGATAAGTTATAGAAGAGTAATAGGACGCATGCGACTAACATAAAAATGGAATACAATGCACCAGGACAGACTTTAGGATTGACGTCGGACGTTTTCATTTTGTTTGTACTTATCCATTTTTGGTTAAGTGCATGACCAAAGTGGTTGGTATTGACCACTGTAGAGTGGTCGGTGCCCATTGCTACTGATGATGGCCGATTTGGCCAATATTTGGCATGGATGGTAAGGAGGCTTCGAGGAGCGTGATATGATGGCTCATTCATGTGGTCATCTCTGGATCTTGATATTATTGCTCTATAATGTGTGATTTTGATGCTTGCGACAATGTGACATTTTGACTGGTAGTTTCAAGACTTTGGATGGTACCATATTTGTGCAAGGAGTTAGGTTCCTTGGTTAATAATTTTAGGACTTTGGATGGTAGCTCATTGGTGCGTGGGGTTAGGTTTTGAGATTAGAGGCTTGATGTCGAAGGAGTCATGATGGTTTTTGCAAGGGAGAGTTCTTTGGGGGTTACCCACGGATAGAATGTTGAATTGTTTTGACGTGGAAATTAATGAAGTAATGAAGAGCTTTCATACATGTGCTAAGGGATCATTGATATTTGAAGTGTTTTTTATTGTACTCATAGTAGGGGTACTATGGGGATGCCTATGGGTACTTTGTTCGGTTATGCTGGGTCGGTTGATTGGATCCGTCTACCCTGCACCGGTTGATTGGTTCTAGTATCCAACTTCAGACTGTGAGACACGTATCTTGCTTCGAGCTATTAGATATGTGAGTGCAACTAAAAATCAGGACTTCCATTAGTCTCTACCAGTTGAAAGGTCAAACGAGTTATCATTTATCTAAAGCACACTTAGTGACAGTTAGTATTGTGTGATGAATAATATGTTTGTTATGGTCTCTTCACTAGCCACCTGTCACTCTATGGATGTCACATGATGTGAGTATTATGGATAGGATACCTAGGTACCCCGAAATTCTACTTAGTATGGAGTACCCCTTCATGACATTTGTAGAGTAGCATATTCTATCAGTTATGTGCTAACTCTTTAGTTGGAGGGATAGGTCAGGTGGTTCGTATACCCTCTGTTCCATATACTATATCAACTTTTATAATATTTTGAGATTGTTTATCGCTCACACCAGATTGTTTTCTGATTCGAGGTTTTATGCTTTGCTTCTTATTATCTTAGGTACTTTTAAATGATTTTTGACTAGAAAGCAAGGGTAAAATATACATGGAGTTTCGTAAATGGACTAGTAGGAGGTGACACTTCCTCATATATATATATATATATATATATATATATATATATATATATATATATAGGCTTGTTATTGCTTATTCCACTATATGATACTGTAGAGCCTTGATAGTGTTTGATTTCCTATTGTTATAGTTAGTTTACTAATTGATTTTATTTATGAGTTGTACAAACTTTATTGCTGTTTTGCATAATTGTATGAGCCTGTGTACTCTAATTTTGTGGTTTATGTAATTATTACTATCTCGATTAGTTTATATTTGTAATGACTATTATATTTTATCCGATGTGCTATGGGATATATGAAAGTTTTTACAATTGTTTGATGTTTTCTTTCTTTCACTTCTTTTTTATCTTTTCTTATCTTCTCTTCTATTATCTTATTTTCTTTCCCTTAACATCATCCTACATCGAACGGATGCTCCAGCAGTGCACTGTTCTATTGTATGAGAATCGAAGGTGTAGGGAAGTCGTCATATTTGGAATCAGAGCTATGTGATTAACCTGAGTTGATACGAAGGCCTAGTAGAGATAGGGTAAGTTTTTGCCTTAGACTAGATCACGAGTATATTTATATATAATAGAGTGCGTATTTCTTATATATTTTGGTTTTCAAAACTATATAGCAGTATATATAGTATATAAGTCGTATTTCATATGAGTGCTACTGATGCAGTTTTTCTTTACAAGAGATTGATCATTCTGGTTGTAGATTGGGATCTGGCATATGAGGAATGTGATTAGTGACTCCAACTCTGGAGTAAAGGAGTAGGCAGGATCGGGAGCACTAACCCTGATTTAGAATACGTTCACAGAGATGGTGTGAATCATTTTTTGGGATGCCCAAGTTACTCTAAGTGATTATGGTGTTCAAGTGCAAATGCATAGAGTCGACTTTGCCATGATGTTCAAAGACTACGTGAGTCTAGGAGGCAAACCATTCTTTGAAACAAAGTCGGCTATTAAGGTGCAAGACGGGATGGATATTTGCAAAAGGACCTTCGATGACTTTGAGTTGAATGATGCAATGAGGTAGAAGTTGACCTCTAGATAAATCTACAGATGAACAATAAACTGGTGGAGTGCCCTTATAGCTTCGATTCCCAAGGATCATTTTACTTGGGATTAGTTCATAGTTTGCATTGGAGATAAATTTATCTCAACTTTCCAAAAGTCAATATTGTTTAAGGAGTTCACCGACTTGAAGTGAGGTGGTATGTCTCTGTTAGAGTATATGGCCGAATTTGATGTGCTCTCGAAGTATGGTATATCTTTCATTGATACTCAAATTAGAAAGAACGAAGAATTTATCATTAGGTTGAGCGATCATCTTGGGAAGCGATTGATTGGTCATATTGACCAGGGCTTCGAGAAGTTGATTAGGAAGGATTTACGATGTAAGATCCTGTTATGAGAAATGCAGATTACGGATCTTAAGAATGGAATAACACTAGAGAGGGGTGAATGTTTTTTGAGGATTTTCAAAATCTTTTTGAAACTTATGTAATTTAATCACCAACAAATGCAATTCACGGACACAAATATAATCACAGAATCATACAAAGATGCAAATACGAAATAAAAGCAGTAAAGGAAAGAACATACCAGGGTTTTATACTTGTTTGGAGTTACCCTACGTCCTATACAATCGTATGGATTTCTTATCAAAATAATCTCCCGGATTACACCATCAGTTTTAAGGCTACGAGGTACACCCTCCTATACACAAGTTCAGGGAACCTCTCTTGATTTAACAGGCTACAAGATCAAATAATTAATTTCCGAGGCTACAATCACACCCGATTGATTTCAATGCTCAACTACACCTTTTACTCAACAATTTGATTTACAAAAGATCCTATAACTCTGAATAGCACCGAGACATTATGGAGAGAGTGGCAGAGAATCAAATAAGAGATAATCAAGTTTGATTCACTTGGTACTTTGGCAAAATATAGTTTATGATTCTTTAGAATAAATATGGAAGATGAAGAGGAGAGAACACAAGTAAAATACATGAGGTAGAAAAACATAAGATGGATGATTTTTATAAATACATGAGGTGATACATAAGATACTACATAATATGATAAAAAGAACAACACAGGCTCACACAAAAAAATTAATACATCACAACCTAGTTCTTAGAATGTACTAGAGGATGAGGAGGATAATGATAAGCCAAGTTTTCAATAAACTTTAGAAAAGAATTTTTTCATATTAGTGGACATTTTATCTAATTTCTTAATAACGGATCTTTTGAGAATCCGTTGATTTTCCACTATAATCTTTTGATTTTTGAGGAGAGTTTTGTTTGAAGGATTGTTAGTATTGGTAGGATATTAAATATTTTCCAAGGAGGTTTCTTCATTATATTCTTCAATTTTCATTTCCTCCCCTTCTTCTTCATCTTCATTTTCTTCCTCCATATCTTCATGTGCCAATCTTTCATCCTTTTCGATAAGAGACTCATATTGTTGAAATATGAAAGGAATTTTCATGAGAGAAATGTTGGCATGATTAAACACTTTTCTTGAAAAAAATTCTTTCCTTTTGTAATCAACACCAAAATAATTAAAAATCCGAGTGAGATAGATTCCATGATACAAGCTATTCTCACCCATTTTCAAATTCTTAGGACGAAGTTCATCTATAATCACTTGCGCCCAATTAATGTCACAATGACCAAAAATAGCAAAAGGAGCTTTAAAAGACTTTTAAAGTCAGGTTATTGAAATTTCCCGATTTAGAAGTGATATTATGTTGCAAAAGAAGATGGACACTACGTGCTTCCGGACAAGAGTTATGATTTTCAAATTCAAAATTGTCAACTCCTTTGAAAATATGATGAAATGTCTCACGATCATGTTCATCAATATTATAAGTAGAAAGATCCATTCCCGAATTCTTGCAATTGAGAATGTTGCGTAAAATTTCACAATTTAAACAATTTTTGTGTCTTTAACACTACTCCAAATTTCATCTTCATTTCCTTCATGAAAACCGAGATTCAAATTCGCATAAAACATTTTAACAAGATTTGGGTAACAAACATAATCATTTTCAAAATTGTCAAAAAGACTAAAAATATAATTCTCTTCAAGAAGAGTATTTATTTCATATGCAGAGAAATCGCTAAAGATAGCAAAGTTTCCCGTATGAACTTTTCCATAATTAGCATAGCTTATATAAGCCTTGATTGCTTCCGGATCATTATAGAGAAACTCTTTAATGGTTTTAGATGGCCTCATTGTGGATGGAATGCCTGAAGAAGCCATTTTTGAAGAGAGTAGAAAGTTTGAAAGAGTGAAAGAGAGTTTGAATTTTGAAATGAAAGTGAAAATGTATGATAAGATAATGGAAATAAATAGATATTCAATAGATATGTTCTGTGCTTAAGGGGTACCTTTCCGGAACATTGGATTTGGTGAAAAGGTGGAGGGAAGTTTAAACATTTGAACTCAAATTTGAATTTCAATTCCTGACAGGATGTCAACATCATGGGTAGGGCTATGTCGACATAGGTCAGAGAATTCATGTGACTTATCCTGTCCTATATACTTTAATATATATATATATATATATATATATATATACATTATTTTCAATGCCTATATATTTTCTGGAGTAATATTAAATATAATAATACTCTTTTGATAACAAATATTATAATAAAAATAAAAATAAACATAATAATAAAAAAATTAAAATTCAAACAACACATAATTTCAAAAACAATCAAACAATATTTTAAGCAAAACAATTTCAACCAATATATTGCAAACGTGTATCTTTTTCTAGATTCGCATCTTCGAGATCATTGGAATCAAGAATAGCCGTAAAGTATATATTTGAATTTTCCGTCTTCTGATCATCATCGCTTGAGGATGAGTCTGAGTCATCTAGTGTAGTGGTATATGCTCTTTTCCTTTTCTTTGTATAATCATTGCTTGCAGGAAACTTTTGTTTATCAAGATGCGGACGATCCCTTTTGAGATGGCCTGGTTCGTCGTAGTTGAAACATTTGACGTGGTTTGGTACTTCATTATGATTTCCAGAATTCCTGTGATCGTTCTTTTTGAAGTTGTTCATCTTTCTGTATTTCGAAAACTTCCAAAAATTCTTTGTCATGAAAGTTATTTCTTCATCATCATCACTTCCCGAGTCCGATCCATCTATTAATGCATTTAATGCAATTGACTTCTTTTCGAATGCCTTTCTATCTCATCTCCCTCGCATTTGTACTTCGAAAGACATTAGATTTTCAATCAATTCTTCAAACTTTAATTCTGATATCATTTGCTTCTTCGATTGCAAGAGTTTTCTGATCCCATTCTAGAGTTAAGAGAATTTAGAATTTTCCTGACTTGATCTTCTCTGGAAAAACTTTTCCCCAATGATATTAGAGAATGAAAAATATCCTGAAATCTACTATACATATCAGAAATGGACTCGTTAGGATTCATTTTGAATAATTGAAACTGATTTGTGAGTATGGATTTTTTGGTCTGTTTGACTTTGCTTGTTCCTTCATGAGTAACTTGCAAAGTTTTCCAGATATCATATACAGACTTAGAAACAGATACTCTATTGAATTCATGCCTATCAAGTGAACAAAATAAATTATTCATGACTTTGGAATTATTTTTCCCAATAGTCTTTTGCTCAGCAGCCCATTATGCAAAACTAGTTGTGGGTTCAGAATATTCAGTTTGTGTGTTATTCCAAGTGTCTAATCCGATTGCCTGTAAATATATTTTCATTCTACATGCCCAATACTCATAGTTACTGTCATTAAAAAGTGGTGGTCTGACAGTACACTAGCCCTCTTAAAAATGAACTAGTGATAGTTTTAATAGAACCATTGTTGGTAGCCATTTTAAAAACTTTTCAAAATTCAAATTATGAAAACTTTGAAAACTGATGCTCTGATACCAAATGTGAGAAATGAAGGATCTTGAGGCTGGAATAACACTAGAGGGGGTGAATAATGTTTTGAGAATTTTCTAAATCTTTTTGAAACTTATGTAGTTTAATCACCAACAAATGCAATTCACAGAGACAGATATAATTATAGAATCAGACACAGATGCAAATACTAAATAAAGGCAGTAAAGGAAAGAACATACCAAGATTTTATACTGGTTCGGAGTTACCTTACATCCAGTCCTGTACAATCGTATGGATTTCTTATCGACTCCCAGATTACACCCTCTGTTTCAAGGCTACGAGGTACACTCTCCAGTATTCGAGTTCAGGGCAACTCTCTTGATTTAACCAGGCTATAAGATCACTTAATTGATTTTCGAGGCTACAATCACACCCAATTGATTTCAAGGCTCAATCGCACCTTTTACTCAACAGTTTGATTTACAAAAGATCCTATAACTCTAAATAGCATTGAGACCTTATGGAGAGAGTGGCAGAGAATCAAACAAGAGATAATCAAGTTTGATTCACTTGGTATTTTGACAGAATATAGTTTAGAATTCTTTAGAATAAATGTGGAAGATGAAGAGGAGAGAAAATAAGTAAAATTTTAATTAAAATTCGTTCAAAACAACATGTACATATAGTAGAGCAACTGTCATATCTCTTCGCGAAAGGTTACGATGAATAGACACTTCTTTTGAAAACTTGAATTTTGAATCTAACGGACACCATGTC
This sequence comes from Allium cepa, assembly GCA_030765085.1. Lineage (NCBI taxonomy): Eukaryota > Viridiplantae > Streptophyta > Magnoliopsida > Asparagales > Amaryllidaceae > Allium > Allium cepa. The sequence goes on from CM060934.1 coordinate 615,188,567, forward strand.
GACATAGGGGGTTGATGGATGTCTACATTCTCAAGGCAAAAATTGATGTTTTGATTTTCTTAACAATTTGTCAAAACGGTTTCTAAACTTTGTAAATATATTTGAATATAGTTTAAACATATAAAAGAGTTTAGAAAGTAATTTTTAATATATATATAATATTAATCTATAAAGTGATTTAAAATCTAAGTATATAAATATTTTAAAGCTAAATATTTAAAACAAGAGATGGTTTTAAAAAAAGGACAATTTTGAAATCAAAATATTAAAAATGATAAAAATAGTTTTGAGGCTAAAACATTTAAACCAAGAGAGATGACTCTTTGAAAAGGAAGTTTTGAAAACATTTTAAAAACAAGAGATATATTTTTGAAAAGCATTTTTCTAAAATTAGTGGATATACTAGAGTTCCATCCCTTTAACAGGCTTGAAGTAGATTCCATTCCACGAATAAATTTAGAATAAAGATGTAAGTGCTTTTAAGAAATTTTAACATAATTCTAGATTCAATACTTATCTTGTACTATTAAAATATCGAACTCTTGATATCTTGATACTCATGAGTCTTCAATCTTGATATCTTCAGTCTTGAATCTCTATACTGTACAGTCTCCATTCTTGGTAACTACACGTTTATATTCTGCATATACATATATATCTAAACTATAATGTTAGTATTTATATTTTATATGTAACGACCTAGAAATTTCGATCCTGAATTTCCCAGATAGTTAAGAAAAGAAGAAAGAGAAAGAAGAAGAAAACAAGAACAAGTCACAGAAACCTCACATTCGCAGCGGATCAAAATATAATATCACATAAATAGAAGTTATACGAAGGAAAACTGTACTTGTCAAATTACACTTTAATATATATCAGAGTTACAACATATTTACAAGCATAGGACAGATAAATCAATCTGTTTCAGATACTATAATGTATCTCAGCAGAAACTCTCCATACGTTCCTGCTCTCCAGCTCGCCTCCTGAGCTCCAGAACGTCCTTACCTAAAAATCTATAATACTCAGTCTGACCCGAACATTACATCAAAGTAACACCCGGGTCAGGATGGAAACCAGCGTGAGTAAACCCAACTAACAAGGAATACAAAAGCATACAGCTTATACAAACCCGAGGTAACTTATATCAATTTACAACTCCATAAGTTGTTATAGACATCACCTATTTCACATATCAATTTCTAAACTCCAAAACTTAGAATAAATGGTCCAATCCACTTAAAACATTCCATTTCATTTCAGCCCATTAATTCCACACATCAAATTATAAAGAATCGAAGTGGTTTCGGGTATTCACCATACCCGACTCCGGACTCTTCAAATCCAATGTCATCTAAGACCAAGTTATCCAATTAAATACAATTCAACTTAAATTCCAGATAACATTTTTACACTTCAATTCATAGTTGATTGATAATCACATTATCACCATCTATCCAATATATCATATTACAAAGCAATTCATATCAGAGATATCAACCAGCCCAAAGCACTCATCATCATTCAATCATTAATCAGCAAGATTTATCACTTCATTACATAAATTACTTTCATTAGTTAATTATTTTTCAATTTCATATAATAATTAACTTTTAACTTAATTACATTTATTAATCAATCTTGATTTATCACAATCAAAAATTAACTTTCCTTAATTACATCATCAATTAAACAATCTCCTTGATTAATTATATAAATCAATCCTTCCATTACACCGAGTAATCATTACTTAATTTCTTCCATCAAGAAATTATTCTTTAATTACAACCCAACAAGTAATTTCCTTAAATTAATCACATCCGGTAATAATCCACTAATTACTTCACTAAGTAATTATACCTCATTAATTACCTTAAGTAATTATACTTAATCTCTAATTAATTATATTTATTAATCACCCTTGATTAATCTCATTTTGTAATTAATTGCCTTTAATTAATTACATTACTTAATTAACTTCTCATAACTTTTATTAGTCAATTCTTAGATTAATCACACTAAGCAATTAATTATTAACCACTTCTACTAAGTAATTATTCTTCATATAATTTACACCCCGTAATTAACCCTAAACTAATTACTTCACTTAGTAATTATACTTTATAAACCTCATTTAGTAATCAAACTCAATCCCATCATCAAGTGATTTTATTTTAAATTTATTAAACTAAATAATTAACTTAAACAACTCACGTTAATTAATTACATAGGGTAATTAATCCCTTTATTTACTCCTATTAAGTAATTATATTTTAAACAATTCCCCAAATAATTACTTTTAAATTAACTAATTTCTACTTAAACTACTTCGTTAATTTAATTTATCATTTATTATCCAAGTCCTTTATCAACTTTAAAGATAAATCTTTTATCTTAATTAATTTCTAATAAATCCTGAAATCACTTATCCTTATAATATAAAACATAAACTCCTTTAATTACTTACTTGATTTCGTATTTAAGTTAAAATAAACTTAAGATTCTACTTTAAAATAATTAAGTAGAATATCATATAATTTCTTAAACCAATATTTAAGATATTTTCAAACAAAGGGATAATATTTTCTTTAAAATCGGTTTAATCTTGATGTACTTAAAAATTTGAAAACTTGTTTCCATAAAACTTTAAAAAACTGCTTTAAAAAAAACACTTCGGGTTCAACCCAGGTCTTACCCAAGAAAGTACCCGAGCCCACCCCATACACTATTCGCACAATTCTACTTCGAGTCAGTACACATACCACTCCGAGTTCGACCCGTACAAACCATCATCTTCCCCAAACTTACAAATGCCCAGTATTCCTGAGCACACATATGCACACATGTGCACCTACACATCGCCGATGACCATCGCCTATGGTCGTCGAACATCCTCAGACATCACCCACGTCTTCCTTTCTCCGTCCATCAACTTGAAACCACATTCCAAACTCTAGTTCGAAATCGAACTACTCACCCCTCCCTGATTCGAAAACGTCAATGAAAAAACCACCTCGTCACTCCACCATGGTCCACTACCCACCACCAGACCCCATCCATGCCTTTGCCCTAGCCTTCTTACTCGATTCCCACACATGCGCACTCTACTTCCCTCTTCGTCTCGACTCAGCATGACCACGAAAGGAACCACACAAAGCAATGGCTTAAACCCTAATTTCCATTCGTCCTGTCCTCACGATTATCTAGAAACTCCCTTGACATTTTTCTCACGTCCCTCGAGTTTCGAGCCTCCCCCAGACCAAAACCCAAAGAAGAACTCGTCGCCGATCAACGGTACTCGACGATAATCCAAAATTCGAAAAATTCAGCATATCTCGATTTATAGCAAACTAAAAATTATGATTTTAGTGCCTAAATTCATCACTTGCCATGACAATTCACATTATATAACCTAAAATTGCAATTAAAACATTTGAATTTTCAGATTTAACAAGTTTTTACTGTGAAAAACTTAATTTCGAAATATTAACAAATAATTTCACCAAAAAAAATATTTTTAAAAATGAATTTACCTATTTATAATCATATTCTATTCTATGATCATAGCTTAATTTTACTTGGGTATGGAGATATGGATTTTTATCGGAGACTACAACAGCCAACAGATGCCACTGGTACATGCATACAGGCATACATATATATCATATGTACAGAGATGTTTAAAACTATATTTAAACTTAGAAACATCCATACACACCATATATTCATCAATACTATACATATCTATCACATGAAATAATTGATAAAAGATTTTTAACCTTTAAAAGTTCTTGTTCACTCTCTTGTTCTTGAAAAAAAGCAGAGACCATGCTTCTCCTTATAACCTGCTTCTTAAAACTAAATTTTGAGTTGCTTTTAAACTATATATATACTTATAATCTTTTTAAAAACACATGCACAGTATAGATCACATTATATTTCACAGATCATCACATGCAACTTTAAGATATACCAGAAGTTTAGAGTTACTAACCTTTTTCCCTGAATAGAGCAGCCTTGCTTCCAAATACAACTGTTGTAAATTTGATTTGCTTGATAAAAGAGGTTACAGCTTTGACAATAATACTGGGTTGCTTAAAACTGGAACAAAATGATGATCGAGACTTATGAAAGTGAATTGTTTCCAGGTTACATTGCACTTGAAACTTGATTGATCAGGCATGCATTTTGAAACATGCCACAGGCTTGATAAAAGTATTGCAGATTTTTGTTTTCTTTTTGAAAATGATTTGCAGTATTGCTTTTGAAAGTGAAATATAGGATTTTTCTTTGGAAAGTGGATTGCAGGTTGTTTACATTGATTTGAGAAAATGATTTACATGTCTTGTATTTAATATGAGAAGTGAAGCACAGATTTTGTTTTGATTTCAGATTTGGTTTGAGTTAATGTTTCCAGCATTTTTCTTGGCTTAAAATTTAGAAAAGAAATGAATGAAGGAAAGAACATTTGCTAATATAGGCTGAAATGTTGATTTAAATAAAAATAAAAACTAAAATAACAAATGCCACTTGTCCTATATACTAACATATGTTATTTTACTATGATAATCACTTAACACATGTCTTTTAAAGAAATTTGTGTTTTAATTTAAATGTTAATAAAATGGTTATGCCTAATTAATTTGTTAGTCAATATTTAATATATATAGAAATTTTTTAAAAGAAATAAAAACAAATTATGTTTAAAAAAATTAAAACAATTAAAATCTATACTTTAAAATTTAAAACTTTATATTCAAATTCAAATTACAATCCATTTATCAGATGCCCAAAAATCCAGGTTATCACATTCCTCCCCCCTTTGAATCTTTTCGTCCTCGAAAAGGAACGAAGTCAGAATTTTTTAAAATGCTTAAAATCAGATAAATTATTCTTTGACCATTTTTAAAACACTTTGAAAATCTATATAATATTATGAAATAGTTTTATGAAAATACTTTTTATAACTCGATGTTTTAACCAGTCCATCCTTATTCTCACAGAAATTCGGTCATACGTTGATCAGGCGTACGACTGAAAATCTATAAGTACTCAGCAGACCCGTTTTCAACACCCAGTGAAAATACTTAGAAAATAATTTTATTGAAAATATCGAAAACATTCTTCAAAATAGAGGAAATATCTCTGGTGAGAATGCTCTGGAAATCATCACCCCCCATCCATGGTCGCAGTTACATTCCAGGGTTACGTTGCCATCGCAGCAAAAGTCCATGTAACTGCAGGCTCTCCGCGGCCACTCGATTACGCCATGGAACCCACAACAGATCACAGTTACATTCCAGGGTTACGTTGCCATCACAGCAAAAGTCCATGTAACTGTAGGCTCTCTACGGCTTCTGATTTTCGCTGTCAAAATGAAACATCTCCACTTCTACATAGTCGCAGTCTACCGATATAAAATCAAACGCAGAATGTTGGCTCTCAGCGGCACACACGACTTTCGCTATGGTATGCTCTACTCATAATCCCAAGGAACTAGTTTTGTCCGGACTCCTCACAGGATCAACTTTAGAACCCCCCCCCCTTTTGGGGCTCAAGGCAGCACCACCGGGTGGCACTCATGAGAAGTTCATTTCAAGGGAGCGCCTTTTTCCCCAGAGCAATTATCAAAACATTTTATACTATACACATATAGTATCTTTCAAATCATACACCTAGTATGACCTCATATAAAGCTCCTTTACACAAAATCGATTATTTCAAAATCGATAATTTCAAACTAGGCTTTCCAAATTCTCATATTGATTTTACCCAAAAATCAAAAGCCTTTCCAAGTCCAAAGGTTCCCAAAACCTTTTCTAAAATCCTCATAAGATCCTTTATATATATATATATACACACATATATATATATACAGATATATATAAATTTTTAAAACTTTGGATCATTTCAAACTTGTATAAAATCCTTTTATACTTCAAACACTTTCAAAATCCTTTCCTACTGGCAATAGATTCATCAAGGGGAGTTTAATCTTATATAAAAAAATATTTAACTTTGTTTACTCAAAATCAAATATTCAAATTTGATTACTCTTTTCAATATCATTTTCCTTCAAATCCGTACGATATACACATATCATCAATACGCTATACCAATCTGATCGCTCATTCGATCACACAATTTCACTTCCGAACTAGTATCGCCCACCCGATTTCCTAGTGCGGACATAGATCTGGTTTCTTGATCAGAAATCACCATTCTCCTTGCATATTCATAACTATGATAGAGAATATCCAGAACTAATCAACAATCCATATCCAGGTTCTCCGTCAAAAATCGAGTGAAAAATCCCAACTCGGATCGACTTACTATCCCGAAATTCTATGCTCGAGTCTGGATCAAATCATTAAGCGAATAGAATAACATATGTACACCCTACGTATTTATCTTTATTGATTATTAGCCAAATCAATTCCATTTCTATTGACATTCACTTTGATTTCATTCACTTACTCACAATTGCTTCAATCCGTTTGGATTATCACCTCTATTCTTATCTCGATTGGGTATTTAACCATTATTAGTTTGAACTCCGACCAGCTTATTTAGAAAATAGCATGAAAATTTTAAAAATAGATAAGTAGTTGGAAAATAATTACTAGTTTCTAAAATAGGTGTAAAATAGTTAGAAAATAGTTAAAATAATTATAGAAATTTTAGATTATTGCAAAATAATAGTAAGATAATAATTAGTTTTTGTAAAATAGTTGGAAGTCAGAAAATTGTTAAACAGTTTCAAAAAAATTGTAAAACAAGTATAATATAATTTGGCTTTTTAAAAGAAAGGTTGTATATATAATGAATAGCTTGGAAAAATAGGTTTATATTAAAATAATTTATATTAAAAATAGTCGAGAGTCAAAACTGCTCACTTCCCAATCTCCATTCTCATCATTTCAATTTAAACTTCCTCTTCCATTTAAATTGACCCAATTCCAATTTAAATAACTTCAATTTCCATTGAGATTGATTCTACCCCAATTTCAAACTCCACTTCCAAATCAAGTTGAATTATTCTTGATTTCCTCCCAAATTCAATTCAAATTTGATTTGAATTTAAAACTATTCAACTTTAGTTACAATCCCAAATTATTCCAATCACTTTGGACTTATGTCCATTCAATTGAACCCACTTCAATTTCAATCCAAATTTTTCATTTGAATTTTTAAACTTATACACCTTCAGTCTCAAGTCTAATTAATTCAAGTCAGATTCAATTTCAATCCCAAATTTAAACCATATCGAATTATATAAAATTCACTAAGGTTGGTTTAACCCTTTAAACCAAGTTAACCTTTATTAAAAGCTTTTAAACAATTTTAATTTCTGAGTCCAAATTTCAAAATTCCATTTTATCTTTACTTTAACTCATTACAAGGTTCATGTAAGAGTTTTCAAACAATTTTAATTTACAAAATTTATTTCTTAACATTCAAATCTTGAGTTCAAAGGAATTCCATATCTTAATTTTAAATTTAAGTTAAATTTTATTTGTCTCTACAATGGATATATTACCACACTTCACTTCTCATTTATTTAAACAAATCCAATTCACAATTTAAAGATTATTAAGAACAATAGGATGATATCATCTAATTTATTTTAAAACATCCATTCTTTTTTAATTTTCGAATCTTAAACCCATTTTGAGATCACTCAAACTTCCTATTCAAATCAACCATTTAACTCTCCAAGTTAAATCCAATTTAATCTTGAAATTTCCAAATCAGGTTGATCATTCCAACTTATTTATTTAACTTTTCCCCAAGTTAAACTAAATTCACTTAATCCAGTCAACCTTACCCAATTTGAACATCCATTTCAAATTTTGAACCTCTCGTGAATAATCTTCCCACTTATTAAGTTCAAAGACTTATCACTTTGGGTATCATATCTCATTCCAGATTTAAAACTCAATATTTGGAGTTTATCTCAAACCATCTTTGATATTATGTATATCTCTCATATATACATATTTATTCCTTGGCCCACCAAGCCAAGTTTTAAAATCTAAACCACCTTTGGTTTTAATTCAAAACAAATATTTTCTTTAAATCTTCAAACAACTCCTGTTTGCATCAAGCTTCCTCATTCAATTACTATTATTTATTATTCCTTTTAATAATTTGAAAACAAATCTCAAATGTTTTTAAATCTTAAGATTCGAACTTCACAATTTAGATCAACTTCAATTTCAATTTATATCCCATACTTATCTAAATGGTTTACTTCCTTAAAACGTTTCATTATTAAATACAACAACCATTTATGATAATAATCAAGTTTATCATATCTAGAAACCAATTTATTATTATCTTATTTTAAAACTCCTTTCCAAATTCAAGATTTTAATTTCAGTTTGAATTCATTTCAAACTTATCTTTATTCAATTTCAATTTCGGTTTGGTGGTATTCTATTACTTCTTAATTTAATTCCAATAATTTAACAACCAATTTCCTTACTATTTGTTAGAAAGAAATATTACTTTATATATCAAAATATATTTTTATATAAAATCATTTAAAATCCTTATATAAGAAAATAACAAGTACGCTCTCATATATACACTCAACTTATTCTAGGGTACCATTGAGCATATCCTTAATCAGTATCCCACCAGAGCCAAGGTTCTCGCTTAACCTTCAGCTCTGATACCAAATGTAACGACCCGGAAATTTCGAACCCGAATTTCCCAGATAGTTAAGAAAAGAAGAAAGAGAAAGAAGAAGAAAACAAGAACAAGTCACAGAAACCTCACATTCGCAGCGGATCAAAATATAATATCACATAAATAATAGTTATACAAAGGAAAATTGTACTTGTCAAATTACACTTTAATATATATCAGAGTTACAACATATTTACAAGCACAGGACAGATATATCAATCTGTTTCAGATACTATAATATATCTCAGCAGAAACTCTCCATACGTTCTTGCTCTCCAGCTCACCTCCTGAGCTCCAGAACGTCCTTACCTGAAAATCTGTAATACTCGGTCTGACCCGAGCATTACAGCAAAATAACACCCGAGTCAAGTTGGAAACCAGCGTGAGTAAACCCAACTAACAAGGAATATAAAAGCATACAACTTATATAAACCCGGGGTAACTTATATCAATTTACAACTCCATAAGTTGTTATAGACATCACCTATTTCACATATCAATTTCTAAACTCCAAAACTTAGAATAAATGGTCCAATCCACCTAAAACATTCCATTTCATTTCAGCCCATTAATTCCACACATCAAATTATAAAGAATCGAAGTGGTTTCGGGTATTCACCATACCCGACTCTGGACTCTTCGAATCCAATGTCATCTAAGACCAAGTTATCCAATTAAATACAATTCAACTTAAATTCCAGATAACATTTTTACACTTCAATTCATAGTTGATAGATAATCACATCATCACCATCTATCCAATATATCATATTACAAAGCAATTCATACCAGAGATATCAACCAGTCCAAAGCACTCATCATCATTCAATCATTAATAAGCAAGATTTATTTCTTCATTACATAAATTACTTTTATTAGTTAATTATTCTTCAATTTCATATAATAATTAACTTTTAACTTAATTACATTTATTAATCAATCTTGATTTATCACAATCAGAAATTAACTTTCCTTAATTACTTCATCAATTAAACCATCTCCTTGATTAATTATATAAATCAATCCTTCCATTACACCGAGTAATCATTACTTAATTTCTTCCATCAAGTAATTATTCTTTAATTACAACCCATCGAGTAATTTCCGTAAATTAATCACATCCGGTAATAATCCACTAATTACTCCACTAAGTAATTATACCTCATTAATTACCTTAAGTAATTATACTTAATCTCTAATTAATTATATTTGTTAATCACCCTTGATTAATCTCATTTTGTAATTAATTGCCTTTAATTAATTACATTACTTAATTAACTTCTCGTAACTTTTATTAGTCAATTCTTAGATTAATCACACTAAGCAATTAATTATTAACCATTTCTACTAAGTAATTATTCTTCATATAATTTACACCCCGTAATTAACCCTAAACTAATTACTTCACTTAGTAATTACACTTTATAAACCTCATTTAGTAATTAAACTCAATCCCATCATCAAGTGATTTTATTTTAAATTTATTAAACTAAATGATTAACTTAAACAAATCACATTAATTAATTACATAGGGTAATTAATCCCTTTATTTACTCCCATTAAGTAATTATATTTTAGACAATTCCCCAAATAATTACTTTTAAATTAACTGATTTCTACTTAAACTACTTCGTTAATTTAATTTATCATTTATTATCCAAGTCCTTTATCAACTTTAAAGATAAATCTTTTATCTTAATTAATTTCTAATAAATCCTGAAATCACTTATCCTTATAATATAAAACATAAACTCCTTTAATTACTTACTTGATTTCGTATTTAAGTTAAAATAAACTTAAGATTCTACTTTAAAATATTTAAGTAGAATATCATACAATTTCTTAAACCAATATTTAAGATATTTTCAAACAAAGGGATAATATTTTCTTTAAAATCGGTTTAATCTTAATGTACTTAAAAATTTGAAAACTTGTTTCCATAAAACTTTAAAAAACTGCTTTAAAAAAAACACTTCGGGTTCAACCCAGGTCTTACCCAAGAAAGTACCCGAGCCCACCCCATACACTATTCGCACAATTCTACTTCGAGTCAGTACGCATACCACTCCGAGTTCGACCCGTACAAACCATCATCTTCCCCAAACTTACAAATGCCCAGTATTCCTGAGCACACATATGCACACATGTGCACCTACACATCGCCGATGACCATCGCCTATGGTCGCCGAACATCCTCAGACATCACCCACGTCTTCCTTTCTTCGTCCATCAACTTGAAACCACATTCCAAACTCTAGTTCGAAATCGAACTACTCACCCCTCCCTGATTCGAAAACGTCAGTGACAAAACCACCTCGTCACTCCACCATGGTCCACTACCCACCACCAGACCCCATCCATGCCTTTGCCCTAGCCTTCTTACTCGATTCCCACACATGCGCACTCTACTTCCCTCTTCGTCTCGACTCAGCACGACCACGAAAGGAACCACACAAAGCAATGGCTTAAACCCTAATTTCCATTCGTCCTGTCCTCACGATTATCTAGAAACTCCCTTGACATTTTTCTCACGTCCCTCGAGTTTCGAGCCTCCCCCAGACCAAAACCCAAAGAAGAACTCGTCGCCGATCAACGGTACTCGACGATAATCCAAAATTCGAAAAATTCAGCATATCTCGATTTATAGAAAACTAAAAATTATGATTTTAGTGCCTAAATTCATCACTTGCCATGACAATTCACATTATATAACCTAAAATTGCAATTAAAACATTTGAATTTTCAGATTTAACAAGTTTTTACTGTGAAAAACTTAATTTCGAAATATTAACAAATAATTTCACCAAAAAAAATATTTTTAAAAATGAATTTACCTATTTATAATCATATTCTATTCTACGATCATAGCTTAATTTTACTTAGGTATGGAGATATGGATTTTTATCTGAGACTACAACAGCCAACAGATGCCACTGGTACATGCATACAGGCATACATATATATCATATGTACAGAGATGTTTAAAACTATATTTAAACTTGGAAACATCCATACACACCATATATTCATCAATACTATACTTATCTATCACATGAAATAATTGATAAAAGATTTTTAACCTTTAAAAGTTTTTGTTTACTCTCTTGTTCGTGAAAAAAAACAGAGACTATGCTTCTCCTTATAACCTGCTTCTTAAAACTAAATTTTGAGTTGCTTTTAAACTATATATATACTTATAATCTTTTTAAAAACACATGCACAGTATAGATCACATTATATTTCACAGATCATCACATGCAACTTTAAGATATACCAGAAGTTTAGAGTTACTCACCTTTTTCCCTGAACAGAGCAGCCTTGCTTCCAAATAACACTGCTGTAAATTTGATTTGCTTGATAAAAGAGGTTACAGCTTTGAAAATAATACTGGGTTGCTTAAAACTGGAACAAAATGATGATCAAGACTTATGAAAGCGAATTGTTTCCAGGTTACATTGCACTTGCAACTTGATTGATCAGGCATGCATTTTGAAACATGCCACATGCTTGATAAAAGTATTGCAGATTTTTGTTTTCTTTTTGAAAATGATTTGCAGTATTGCTTTTGAAAGTGAAATACAGGATTTTGCTTTTGGAAAGTGGATTGCAGGTTGTTTGCTTTGATTTGAGAAAATGATTTACAGGTCTTGTATTTAATATGAGAAGTGAAGCACAGATTTTGTTTTGATTTCAGATTTGGTTTGAATTAATGTTTCCAGCATTGTTCTTGGCTTAAAATTTAGAAAAGAAAATGAATGAAGGAAAGAACATTTGTTAATATAGGCTGAAATGTTGATTTAAATAAAAATAAAAACTAAATTAACAAATGCCACTTGTCCTATATACTAACATATGTTATTTTACTATGCTAATCACTTAACACATGTCTTTTAAAGAAATTTATGTTTTGATTTAAATGTTAATAAAATGGTTATGCCTAATTAATTTGTTAGTCAATATTTAATATATATAGAAAAAAATGAAAAGAAATAAAAACAAATTTGTTTTTAAAAAAAATAAAACAATTAAAAATCTATAATTTAAATTTTAAAACTTTATGTTCAAATTCAAATTCAAATTACAATCCATTTATCGGATGCCCAAGAATCCAGGTTATCACATTATAACAAGTCCTAAGGTTGTTGTCATCAAAACCATCATATCAAAGACTAACAATCTCCCTTTTTTTGTTGATGACGACCTATGTTTATAAAATATACTTCTCCTGTACAATAACTCCCCCTAAAACCAATAACTCCCCCTTAATCTAAGCCTAACTACTCTATTTTATATTTCTCTACCTTTGTCATCAACAAAAACTTATCCTAAACTACGACAACTCCCCCTTAGTCTTATACTGGAGTACCCGCGACAAAATATGATGGAGTGTGTGTGTATACATATATAGAAAATAACATGAGTTAATAATAAAGACATGACAAATATGAAAGTCTAAACCCAATAAATAAATACTATATTTCATATAATGTTATACAATCCATTCAAACCAAATTAATTCTAGTCAAATCAAATCAAGTCAAATCACACAATTCAAAAACAAGCAATTCAAACCATAAAGAGATCAAATATTTCTAGGAACTTCAACCCATCCTTCTTCTCCAAAGATTGGATCCTTTTTAATATCTTCCCAATCTTTGTTATCTTGAATCAATGTTCCTACAGGATTTGCATCGAGATCATCTTTGTTAAGGGCAGAAATCATCCAACGGAGGGCATCGAAATGCTTCTCTTGTTCTTTCATCATCTGTATTTGACTTTGTTCAAAGTGACTTTGATTGTGGAGAATAAAAGTAAGTATATTCTTGAATGAACTGAGAGTTACTTCAAAATTATCACTTCAAGATAACCACTACATGTTCCACTAGATATTATCGTGGGTTCCATCCCACTAGGGTTCTATCCCTTTAACAAGCTCGAAGTGAGTTCCATTCCATGAATAAATTTCAAATAAAGATGTAGGTGCTTTCAAGAAGTTTTAACATAATTCTAGCCTCAATACTTATCTTGTACTATTGAAATCTTGAACTCTTAATATCTTGATACTCATGAGTCTTCAATCTTGATATCTTCAGTCTTGAATCTATATACTGTACAATCTCCACTCTTGGTACCTACATGTTTATATCCTGCATATACACACACATATATATAAACTATAATGTTAGTATTTATATTTTATGACAAGTCCTAAGGTTGTTGTCATCAAAACCATCATCTCAAGGACTAACACCTGTACCCAATATAGAAGAATTATCCTAAACCAGTTAAGTAAGGGCAGATAATGGAATCATATGCGTTGAATGCTGTTTCAATTTCGTCGAGTGCTCCATCGACGAAAGAGAAGGGAAAGAGCATCACCATTTAGGTATGCTTTCCATTTATGTTCCGTACGTGTTTTACTCCATGTCAAGGTTTCACATTTCTTCATATCTAGCGATTTGTAGATAGATTAAGATTAAGACTCGAAATTGTTAATCGATCTTTAATTATGTTGAACCTTGTTGGGGGTTGGGTACAGTATTATAGTTTGGGAATTGCTTGGATGAAGCGGTATGGAATAGTAGTGGATCGTGAGAGGCTGTTGTTGACAATAGGGACTGGTAAGGAGAAGGGTAGTGTTCTTCTGCCCATCTAATGAAGAGAAGATGGTTAATTATCTATATTCACTTGATATCCCATACAATGAGTCATCATTTGTGCCTGCAGCTAGAGAGTATCAGGACACATTCGATGGTGATCGGGTTAACATTCTATGAGGATTGAGTTATCCATCTGGTTAGAGGTTCTAGACCAGTAGTTATGTCTTTGAGGCATATAATGTCCAAATAGCAGAGAAAACTAAAGGTGCCAGCGGATGACTTGTTGATGTGAGGGTTTATTCATAGGAGCATATTTGAGTGGGATGCACCTATAGTGTTTGCCACTAAGACGGATGACTCTTTGAGGTTGTATGTTGATTATCATAAGCTGAACAAGATGATGAACAAGTATCTACTCTTACTTATTGATGGCTTGTACAATCAACTATATGGCACGAAGGTGCACTTTCAATTGAACCTTGTGATGAGGTTTTCATCCACTGAAAGTAGCTAGAGAGAGTGTGTTGATCACAACATTTACGCTACTTTGATTTTTGATTAGTTGGTTATGTCGTTCGGGCTAACCAATGAATTTGCATGCTTTGTTTAGTTCTTAGGCCGTGTTTCAAGAGATCACATGAGTTAGTCCATGTTTATGTTCATTGATGATACTTTCGTTTACTCGCGGATGAAAGTGGAGCATAAGGCATGATTGATGATTGTATTGTAGGTGTTGAGAAAACACTGATTAAAGATGATATTTTCGAAGTATCACTCCTGGAGGAGGGAAGTTAAATTCTTGGTCACGTTGTCTCAAAGTAGGACATTGCTATAAATACTACAAGTTATGACAATCCAGGATTTGAATAGACCTAAGAGTACTAAAGATGAGAAGTCTCCTTGGATTGGCGAGATGTTATATACATTTTACTAAGGAATTCTCAAAGGTGGTAACATCGTTAACCGATTTGACGAAGAATCAAACTTTTTTATTTTGAACGCGAGGTGCAAACACACATTTAAGTCTGACAAAGAGGTCGACAAGTGCACCGATATTAGTCATTCCAAGTGGGAATGGGGAGTCGATAGTACACACATCCCTATGGTACTTAACTAGGTGCGACAGTAATGTTGAAAGGTAAGGTTGTTGCATATACAAGTAGACAATCAAAACCACATGAGAGGAAGTATCTAACTCATGATTTGAATTGGTAGCTATAGTATTTGGTGGCTTTATCTATTAGGAGAAGGGTTCAAGTTGTTCGCCGATTCCACATCATTGAAGTACCTTTTCTCTAAGAAGGATCTTAACCTTCGCCAGCAGCAATGGTTAGAGTTCTTATCTTCCTACGAATTTGAATTTCCTATATGCTCATAAGGGAAATGCATTCGTTGATGCCTTGAGTGGAAGATATACCAGTTTAGGAGCAATATCCTTAGAGTGAGCATTGCTCGAATTCATCGTCGGTTATGACTTCAGAACTCAATAAGAGCTATAGCCAAAGATGATTACTAGCCTGACCATCAGACCTACTTTGATTTAGCAGAACAGTACTAATTAGAGGCATGAAACAAGACTAGTGAAGATTATGACCGTGTTTGAGGAATAAGTAGTGTCTATAGAGGTAAAGAAGTGCAGACCCCACCAAGACTGTTAGTTCCATAGGGATGAGAGATTGCTTGTTCTAGGGTAATGAGGGCATATATCTATGGGCTTTATTGATGGATTGCCTAGGACCAGAAGAATATATGATAGCATTTGGATCAAGTCAATAGATTGATAAAGAGTTCTAGATTTATATTCGTTAGGTCCAGTTGAAGGCATCCAAACTAGCCAAGTAGTATCTAATGTGGATTGGCTAATTTCATGGTGTGTTGAAGAGCATTGTAAGATGTTGAACTCGTTTTCCACTAGTTATTTTGGAAGAGCTTACAAAAGGCATTTAGAACTTTTGCATCAAATTGACTAGATGATATCGAGGCTGAATCAGAAACTTCAAGACCTCGTAGGCCTATTCGTACCATTAGACGAGATATGAAACAGGTTAGGAAGGAGGCGATGGAGTAGTAAAGGTTCAGTGGAGTGAAAGCGAAGGCGATTGCACATGAGAGACCAAGGAGAGCTTAATGACCGCTTGTTCGTAGTTCTTTACTACAGGAGATTTTCATTTTTCGTCAGCTTTCATATTGGATATCATATTTGATGTTTTATGCTACATAGTCTAGTATCCTGCATGCTAGGATATGCATAGATGTTACTTTTTGACATTTGATCTTTTATATTCCCATTTGATGTTTGATTTTTGGCATTTGACACGATTAGTTATGCCTATGGTTGTTAGGCATGCAGGATGGAAATATTTGAGGCGTTTGATATATATATATATATATATATATATATATATATATATATTATTTAGTATGCTTAAATACATAATGATGTTACATTTGTGTTTAATCCTCTTTGTTGAGTACATATTCAGGTACAAGGAAGCAAGTGCTGGCTATTTGGATGCTTACTCGCTTTCATTTTCATCTAGATGGTATGCTCTTGCTATAGAAGTGGTGCATAAAATCTGTAGTGTAGATTTTGGTATACATGCTTGGTTGTCCTCACACAAGATGCCTCGCATATGAGATGCCCCAAATATGAGATGTTTTGATGCCAAAAATGGGCATCAACACCCAACAGAATCAAGTAGAGATTAAATGAAGAATAAGATTAAAACAGAGCAAATAGCATAAATGGACATACAGATTTTTATAGTGGTTCGGAAGTTTTGACCTACATTCACTTCATATTTTTATTGATCTTGCACTTGGTTATGATTTCAAGAATGTTTAGATTAGCTAGGATCCATTAGTACAAGAATGAAGAATAAAAATGGAAGACCCTTTTCAGCAGAAAGAAGGATCCTTTTTCTGACACCATGCCTACTATATTTATAGGATAAGACATGCACGAATCGGACTAAAATTTCGACAGAAGGTTCAGGAGACCAAGACGAGGACACCTAAAAATTTCTAGGCCCATCGAGGCCCACAATAGGGATTGGTACGAATTCCTATTATTTTGTCCTTATGGGCTACGATCCCTATTAGGGATGCGCCATGATGTTAGCTACTAGCCCTCCAAATTTCATGCAATTTCAATTTACAGTTTGTGAGATATCGCATTTTCTGTGAAGTATTGTTGCTTGAATTCTGATTTCTATCAATCCCTCCAAAGTGAGTTATGTCGGTCCCTCCAAATGGAGTTATGCTAATCTCTTCAACTTCCTCCAATTTGAATGAGTTCCCTAGGGGATGTTTCACATGTTATATTAGGTTGTAGTTCAATTTCATGTCAATTGGATGAGTAGAACTTGAGTTATTGCTCGATCTTTGGTGCAATGTGAGTTGTTTCCTAATTCTAGTCGATCCCTATGGAGGGAAGAGGGTCGATCGCTCTTTCTTCATTCTTTTGAGATGTGATCCTTAGGGTTGGCTCCGTAGGGTCCCACACCTTGTTCCCAAAGTTCCATGTGTAAAGGATTTGTAGAATCTGAGATACCAATCGATCATCGTTGAAATGAGTTATGGAATCGATATGATATGATCCACAGTGTTGAATATGAATCGTACCTTATCCATCTTCGAGGAGTAATGAGCTTTCATGATTGTACATTGCTACTACTTTACATTATCATCTGTGATTGATTTTTAGACCCAATAATCGTCACTCTGGGCTATTGGCCTCGATGACCGTCGAGTCTAACTTGTTCAGTCGGTTCGGATATAGTTGGATCAAAATGTTGGATAACATTTGCCCCTAAGGTACTTCTTGTTCCATACGTGACATGCTTTGAATCGAAGCAAGCTAGAATAGCTAGAAAGAAATCCATCTAATTTATGAATAGTCGTTATCCTTCCATTGAATTGTCTTTCCAAAGTGTTGTATCCCGCTTTGATCGTCATGACGCTTGATCGATTTCTAATAGTATAAATTCAGGATGTATTCCATTAGTTGCTATCTATGTCCAGTTCTACGTGGCTAGTAAGCTTTGGCTATTTGATCCAGCATTTTCTTTAATAACTCCAAGTGAAATGCAATTTCTTTCAATTTCAAGAAGTTGAATTTTTGAATATACACATACATGTTCAGATACTCGTTCTTGTCATTGGCTCTCGAGTGTGTTTATAAGCTCACGAGTCATCACTAATTCCTTCTAGTTTAATTGCAATTCAATTGCAATTCCTTGTTTATATTATATTTTATAATGAAATAGGGGTTGTAATAATTCATTCGAATAGAAGGGACTTCAAGTTCTATACGATGACAATCTTGGAGCCATAAGCAAGGGAAAATGGAGTATGGCTAGTCGCGAACTTGTGGGTGGTTCTATAAGCCCATAATGCTGTTAGGAGTTCATCCACCCACTTGCCTCTAGCCTTTTCCAAACGTTTCTTCAGAATGGACTTTATGACTTTGTTCACAGCTTCAACCTATCCATTTGCATGAGGGCAAGCAAATACCGCAAATCTCTTTTAAATATGATGCCAATTGCAAAAGTCTTTAAATTTAGCGCTGTTGAATTTGGTTCCATTATCAGTTACTATGGTTCATGGAAGGCCAAAATGACAGATGATGTTTCAAACAATGAAGTTGATTATTTTCTTCATTGTGATTGTGGCTAAAAGTTTCACTTCATCCTATTTAGTGAAGTAATCAACTGCTACGATGGCATATTTCGCACCACATTTAGAATCGGCAAGATGATGATGATGCAATACCCTAAGTGGAAAACGGCTATGGAGTGGTCATTTAAGTAATTTCTATTGGGGGGGCCCTTGGAATTTTTGCAAACATCTGGCACTCATCGCATTGTCTAGCGTGATCAGCTGCATCTCCATTGATAGTTGGCCAGTAATACCCGTAGCAAAGTATTTTCTTTGTCCGGGTTTGCCTTTTGGTGTGATCGCCGCATTCTTCTTCATGGACTTCTCTCAAGACCCATTTGACTTCATCATAGGAGATACACCGAAGCAGGGAATGTAGAAAGCCCTTTCTATACATGACTCCTTCTTGGATGACGTAGCATGAAGCTTTAAAGAGGATCTGTCATTTTTCATTCCTTCGTTCAGGAAGAATTCCCCATTGTAGATAGTCTTTAATAGGAGTAGTCCATGACTACTTTTTTTACTCCGTCTCCAAGATCTATGATCTCCATCTGTCAATGCTTGTAATGTTAATTAAGTACTTCAATCAGGACAAAATCAATTTTTTGCGCATCCTTAGTACTGGCCAACATGGCCAGCGACTTGGCTTTTTCATTTTGTTCTCTGATGTGTAATGGTGTAATACTTGAAGTCTCTGAGGATTTTTGTAATAGTGTAATACTTGAAGTCGGCTAGTAGCTCTTGGATCTGGTCGACATAAGGAGCAAGACGCTGCCCCCTAGCAAGATAATCTTTCCTGACTTGGCACACTACTAACCAAGAATGATAAAAATATATAATGTTTTCTCTCCTAGTTCTCAAGCAAGTTTGAGCGTGGCAATCAAGGCTTCATACTTAGCTTCGTTATTTGTTACAGGGAAGTAAAGTTTCAGGACATAGCAGATCGATCGTTCCTCAAGAGTCATTAACACAACTCCAACGCCAGAACACCGATCAATGAAAGTTCCATCTATGTACATTTTCCATCGGTTGGTCAGTTCTCCACTGCTCTTTAAATAGTCGTCCGATGTAGTGAATTCAGATATGAAGTCTTTTAATGTATTTCCCTGAATAGATCTCCGAGGGCAATAAGTGATATCAAATTGGCTTAGCTCGATATTCCATTTGAGCAACCTTCTAGACGTCTAAGGTTGCTGTAGGACCTACCGTAACGGCTGGTCGGTGTAGACGTTGATGGGGATGAGCCTAGAAGTAATGACGAATCTTTCCCAATGCAATTAGCAGGTAGTATGCGAGCTTTTCCAGATTTGGATATTTTCTGCCAGCATCTGTCAATCGCTTGCCAACATAATATACAGGCCTCTAGATCTGATTTTCTTCATGCAACAGTGTGGCACTTATGGCGTGTAATGATACCGCTAAGTAGATGTATAAGTCTTCATGATCTAATGCCGTGGATAGGATGAGAGGTCTTTCTAAGTGATCTACTAGAGATTGAAGCACATTAATGCAATACTGCATTCATTCAAAGTTCCTATTCCTTTTCCCGATCAAGTCGAAGAAAGGAATACACTTGTCGCTAGCCCTGGAGATGAAGCGGCTTAGGACATCAACCTTCTCATTTAAGATCTATACCTGCTTAATCATCCTCGGTACCTAGATGTTTTGGATTGCTTGAGTCTTCTCGGGATCGGCTTTGATTCCACAAAAGTTGACGGTAAAACCCTAAAATTTAATTGGCATAATGTTGAAAGAGCATTTCAAGGAATTTAGTTTCATTCCATATTTTCTTATAATAATGAACATTACCGCTAAGTCGTCGGTGTGGTCATTTGATCGTCGTGACTTTACGAGCATATAATTCACATATACTTCTGTCGATCGCTTGATCTGAGCTATGAACATCCTGTTGACCAGTCTCTAGTAAGTAGCTTCAGGATTATTTAGATCAAGCGGCATCACAACATAATGATATAGCCCTAGATCGATAATGAAGTTGGTGTGCTTATGGTCGAGAACGTGCATTTGGATCTGGTTGTATTTGGAGTACACATTCATAAATGAAAGCATGTCATATCCAGTGGTTGAGTCTACTAGCTGGTTGATCCTCAAAAGTGGAAAGCTATCTTTCAGGCATGCTTTGCTCAGGTAAGAGTAGTCGATGCATGTCTGCTGCTTTCCATTAGCTTTTCTCACAAGAATCGGATTGGATACCCATTTCAGGCAGAGGGCATCATGGGCAAACCTATTATTTTTGAGTTTATCCACCTCCTCTTTAAGCACAGCAAATCCCTTTGGATCCATGCGGCGTTGCTTTTGTCTCACTGGGACATGCCTCTGGTCGATATTCAATGCATGGCTTGAGATAGTAGTTGAGTTCACACACAAGTCAAAATGGGTCCAAGCAAACATAGAAAGATTCCTTTGGAGAAAGCCAGGTAATTCCCTCATCATCGTTGCACCGAGCTATGTTCCTATAGTACCCATGATGGGTCGCCATGGCTGATAGTAATGTTGATTGTCAGCTAAGCAGGTAAAGTCTTGGATTCCTTGAGTTTAAATGTAACTATTTCGCATAACAGTCAACTTGAAATCTGGTTGAGATGGTCAATGACGACAGTTACTCTGATCGAATCCCACAGTCTTGTCATGAGTTGTTGAGTCTAATAGTGAAGGGCTCTAAATACTTTGAGCGATATCTTCAAATGGCTAAAGATCAGGCTTTGAAGCATGTTGAATCAAATTCGAGTATGGTTCAGCCTCGTGTTGCATGCAACTACATAGTTGGCTCTTTCTTTGAGTTTGTATTTCTTGTATATTCAAGTAACGTGCTTCCCATTTAACGTTCTCATAATCTATTACTCATCATTCGGGTTGGAGTGATGATCAGTTGCCCATGAGCTTGGGCATTGATTCGATGATTCTATCTTTAGGCATCCTTTCAGTCGTAGCCTCGAGTCTTTGTAGACACTAGGTATGAATCACAGTATTGAGGAATGAAATTAAAATAGAGCAAATATCATAAATGAACACATAGATTTTTATAGTGGTTTGGCAATCTTGGCCTACGTCCACTTTATACTTTTATTGGTCTTGCACTTGATTATGATTACAAGAATGTTTAGATCAGCTAGGATCCATTAATATAAGAATGAAGAATAAAATGGAAGATCCTTTTCAACATAAAGATGGATCCCTCTTCTAATGCCATGCCTGCTATACTTATAAGGGAAGACGTGCACAGATCAGACTGAAATTTCGGCAGAAGGTTTAGGAGACCAAGGCGAGGCCATCCAAAAATTTCCAGGCCCACTAGGACCCATAATAAGGATCAGTATCGATCCCTATAGGCGGAGTCATATGATGTTAGCTACTTGCTCCCATATTCTGTGCAATTCTGATATATGGTTTGTGAGAAATTGCATTTTCTATAAAGAAGTGTTGATTGAATTCTAATTTCTGTCGATTCCTTCAAAGGGAGTTATTTTTATCCCTCCAACTTCCTCCAATTGGAATGAGATCTCTAGGGAGTGTTCAATATATTGTAGTAGGCTTATACTTCAATTTTCATGTTAATTGGATGAGTAGAACTGGAGTTATTGCTCGATATTTGGTGCAATGTGAGTTGTCTTCTGATTCTAGCCAATCTCCATGGAGGGAAGAAGGCCGATCCCTCTTTCTTCATCCTTTTGATGCGATCCCTAGGGTAGGCTCTCTAGGGTCCCCACATCTTATTTCCAAAGTTTCATATATAATGGATTTGTAGAATTTGACATATCGATTGATCATCGTGGAATTGAGTTATGAAATCGATACGATACGATCTGAAGTTTTGAATATGGATCGTACCTAGTCCATCTTCGGGGAGTAATGAGATTTATTGCTTTTGCTTGGCTACTACTTCATACTATCATATATGCATGATTTTTCAGACCCCACAGGTGTCGCTCTAGGCTACTAGCCTTGATGATTGTCGAGTCTAACTTGTCCAGTTAGTTCGGATATAGCTGGGTCAAAATGCCGGATAACAAGGTTTATATATATCTTTGTTGTATTGAATTTTTCCTAGGCCAAGCCGCACAAAGGAGGTGTTGTCAAAATTTTTCAAAACGTGAGGGGCTTTGAAATCCTATAGGTTAGGAGACGTTTTCCTTACTTTAGGAATTTCGAGGACGAAATTCTTTTAAGGGTGGGAGAATATAACGACCTGTATTTTAACGATAGAATATTTAAATAGTCGGTTTATATATTGAATCGTTAGTTAATTAAAGGTCCCAAATATTTTTTTTGCATACAATCAAATTAATACCGAGACCACTTCCATTGAGTTCGGATCTATGTTGCAGATTATAATAAGTATAAGCATCACTATATTTGGAGATCGGACAATCCAATTGCTAAAACGATCTCGTAACGGACGAAATTATCATCCTGTAGCATTATCTCAGATAGCGATGAAATTTATACCATTGGGACTATAAAATGAGCTGATGTACGTAGACGGGTTTGTTGCGATCTGACGCGCCGTGTGAAACGTACAACGGTTTATTTGAGAATTCAAGTAAATCAAATATTAAATTGACACTCACAAAACTCTCTCCCACTTATTTCTCTACTTTACTGTTCCATTAACTATAAATAAAAAATGGCTTCCACTCCTTAAATCTCTTTACAAAATTAAATTGAGAGTTTTGGGGCGAGCGGTGAGCGAAGAGACGTTGTATGGTACATCGAATTCCTGGAGAGGAGGAGTATCTCTGGTATCGTTATAGGCATATGCAGTCATGGTCATGGGAGTAAACTCCAAACTAGGGTTTGGGTTTGGTGGGGATACAGGAGGTTTTAGGTGAAACTGAGAGTACGGTGGAGTTTCTCTTAGCAATATGCTTCCTCCCGTACCATTCGCCAGAACTCCGGCCATCAGTTGTGATATTCAACATTTCAATGTCGAGCATGGCACCATCAGGTCAAAAGTAGCTAGAGTTGATCGAACTTCAAGTCATGGATGGCATTACGGAGAGATCAGATAAAGTGACATGGTGAAGATGGTTGGCAATTTCGTAGAGAAATGAGGGAGAAAAGTGGAGAGAGGCTATATGTGCAAGTGGGTTTGGTGTCACTGTGCATGTACAGGGGAAAAGAAGAAGGATTATTGGGCTAATAAGGTGATTGGATTTATTAATTATTTAGTTAAATTATTTAATAGTTATTTAATCTCAATTCTTATTAAATTCATATCTTTTGCATATGAGTTCTGTTTTGGAAGCGGTTTCTTGCATTGCGCTTATGATGGAGAGTATAAGACTAGTCATTGCTTTGCCTAGTTTTTGTTAAGTTAAATGATATTATCTCTCGCTATACTATGATTATTAGCATAGTATAAAAATGGTATTTCGAAATGATTTCTAACTTCATAATATGAATTTAATATATATAAACACATACTTGATTTTTATAAAAGAAATTAAAAGAATTTTAAAATGGTTTTGATCAAATATCATACTTTTCCTATTGACGTTCTATTTTATGAAATTACTAGTTTTAGGCCGTTTTGGATACGAATCCCTATTGGTTCATATAGATGCATTATACGTGTTGTACGTATATAATATTGGATGTATCTATACTTGCTGGTTGCATGTTTTCTTGTTTTCTTGTTTTGGCCATAAACGTTGATTTATTGGTGATCCAACGTTAGGGAATATTCTGTAAATTAGGGTTTCGTGCTTGTTGACCGAAAACTCAAACGAACAGAATAAGTTATAGAAGTGTACTGGGATGCATGCTGACCGACGTGAAGATGGAAGACGATGGACTAGGATGTCGGATGTTTTCAATTAGTTTGTACTTTTCCATTTTTGGTTAAGCACATGACCAAAATGGTTGGTATTGACAACTGTAGAGTGGTCGGTGCCCATCACTATTGATGATGGCCGATTTAGTAGATCTTTGGCATGGACAATGAAGAGACTTCGAGGCGCACAATATAATGGATTGTTCATGCGATTGACTCTAGGTCTTGATTTTATTGCTCTATGGCGAGTGATTTTGATGATCGTGACATTGTAACGTTTCAACATGTTTGTTTTAGGACTTCAGATGGTAGCCCATTGGTGCATAGAGTTAGGATCCGAGATTGACAGTTTTAGGACTTCAGATGGTAGCTTGTTGGTTCATGAAGTTAGGTTCCGAAGTTAGAGACTTAATGTCAGAATGAGTTATGATTGTTTTCCACTAGGGTGGGTTCTTTAGGGGTGACCCATGGATAAAATATTGAATGGTTCTATTGTGGAAATTAATAAAGAAATAAGAGCTCAAATATGCATGCTAAGGGATCATCGATGCTCGGTGTGTTTTCTGCTGTACTCAGAGCAGGTTATTATAGGGATACTTATTTTGTTCGGTTACCTTGGGTCGATTGACTGGATCTGTATACCTTGGACTGGTTAATTGGGTCTACTGTCTAGCTTCGGGATGCGATACACATATCTAGCTTTAGGCTACGAGACATGCAAGTACAATTGAAAATAGGACTTCCATTAGTCCTTGGTAGTTGAAAGGTTATACAAGTTATCATATATCCAAAGCACATTGAGTGACAGTAAGTATTGTTAGATGGATGCTATGTTTGTTATGCTTGCTTCACTAGCCACTTGTCGCTCTAGGAATGTCACATGATGTAGGTATTGTGGATAGGGATAATACTTAGGCACACTGACATCATACTTAATATGGAGTATCCCTTGATAACATTCGTAGAGTATCATATTATATTTGTTATGTGCTATGTAACGACCCGTAAACTTACCACTTTGAAAATGGAATATTTAATTTATTTAAATATTCACATGTAGAATTTTCAAACTTAAACAATCAAGTTTTATATGATAAATAATAATGGTAAACTTATTTTTGATATTTAATAAAGATTTTGGATTTCCATTGTAAAATTGACAAAAGTCGGATTCCAATAAAGAAGATAAATATTCATAAAATTTGTTTAAAGGATAAATAATTCTTTTTAAATATATATATATATAATCGATATAAAACTCATTTGATAATAATAGTAATTTTATTTTTAATGGTTTGATAAATATATAAAACTGGTTTTATAAAAATTGACAAATTTCGTCGCATACCGATAAATCGATGTCATCTTTTTACAAATAGATTTGGATATTATTTTATTTTATAAGTTTAATATAATTTTTAGTTATTTAAAGATAATAAAAAATTTATTTTGAAGTGGTTTACATAGATAAATAGTTTAACAAAAACGTCAAAATATGACCGTAAAATGTTTTGTTTAAAATCAACTTTTTATCGATTAAAAGTTGTCGCCACGTTGTCGCGGCTTTGTTAACATGTTGTAACATATACATTGCACATTAATGACTAAGCATGTTTACTTCTACTAAATAAGATTAGAAAACTTCTAAAAGTCATTAGTAAAAGTAAGTAAGAATTAACAAAAGTAAGAAAAGTTAACATCAAATCAATATCACATCAAAACCAACATAATTATTATTTTACTTAGTTTAGTTCTTAAGGGATTAAGACATAAAATAAGAAGTGAAAGGATGATGTTAAGTTTTAAAAAAGTAGATTTTTCTATAGGTTGAAGTAAGGTTAGTTTGGTAATTTGGTAATAGGTTATTTTGGTAAATTACCACTTAAGGTTAGTTTGGTAATTTGGTAAGAGGTTATTTTGGTAAATTGCCACTTCTTTCTTTTTATATAAATACCCACCTTCTTCTTCACTTTCATTCATATTTCTTCTTCTTATTTTATCAAGCTTCTCCATCTTCTTTCTCTTATCTTTAATGGCTTCTAAGACATTGAAAAAAAGTAGAAAGAAATAATGTCAAAATATTTACAAAATATTCAAAAGAAATCAATGTTCATTCTCTTCAAATCAAACTCCTCTTTTCTTCATATTTTACCTCTTTTTCTCTTGGCCATAACATCTTTAAAACTAAACCAAAATACAATTTTTTTTAAATCATGTGTTTTTCCAATGGCTTAGACTTTCATGTTGTCCACCTTTTCTCATTCTAAAGTTAACCATGTCAAAAATCCACTTCTTTCAAGTGCAATTTCTGGCCCAATTTTTAAGCCAGAGAATATGCTATTTTGTTTTGATCATAACATGATCATAACTGAACCAAATTAAGAAATTCGTTTTTTTAAATCATATGAAATTTCAGTGGCTACAACTTTTATGTTGGTCACCTTTTCCCTTTTTGAGGTTTGCTATACCCGAAACTCATATTTTTGAAGTACATTTTCGGGCTTTATTTTTGTGAATCAGAGAAAAGCTCATTTTATTTTGACCGTATCTTCCTCAAAACTAATCAAAATTAAGTGATTCTTTTTTTTAATTCAAGATAAAAGAATTTGCAACAACTTTCCAGTTAACAAGTTTTTCAAACTTTAGGAGTAAAAGAGTCAAAAAAATGAGAAGAAGACCTATTTTTCGAGTCTAATTTTGAGAATTCAAGTTCAAAGCTCTACCGCTTCTTCTCTATATTTTCAGCCAACCTCCATCTCAAGCCTCGGTCAAGCTATTGGAAAAAAGAGAGTGTTGTTTGCTAGTGTTTAATGGAGTAGGAATTAATTAGTGAAGTGTTGGTTGATTAGAATGTTGGTAGGAAGTTAATTGCTTTGGTTTATGGTGAGAAACTCTATTTGGCATCTCGATTTATATACCATACATGTTTGATAATGTGTCATGATTGCTATGGATGCTTATATATGCTTTGATCATCAAGAATGTTTGTTAAAATTGTTTTACCAAGTCATGTTGATACACGTCGATAAGCACAAAGGAAATCATTTTCCTTTTGAAAATGAAATAGTGTATATGGATTGCTTAAACTTTTTGGAAATAGTTTTTAAAATAATTTAGAAATGTTTCATACATTTAAATATGTTTAAATAAATCAAGAAAGAAAATCAAGATTTCATCTTATATATTTTAAAATATGTTCAAATCAATTTTCTAGAAAAATCGCGTTTTTGCAGTAAAGTGAACAAAGTCTAAAATTGATATTTTAAATGTTTTAAAAATATGAATAAATTGTAAGAATCTTTTAAAAATGTTTTAAAATATATTTAAGTTGAAAATATGGATATCTAAAAGATATAAAATTCATTTTGAAGAATATAGCTTTTAAAAAAGCTATTTGCAACACTTTTCGCAATGCATTTCGCAGCAGTTTGAAATAACTTTTGAAATGCAGTTTTAAACTTAACAATTCTTTCCTATGTATTTTGTGAATGATTTTAAAAGAATAATTATGTCATTTAAAGATGTTTTGGAAATTTTAATGAGAGTTTGATTAAATGGGTAAGAGGAATTGTTTATACCACTTAAAAAATAAGCGAAGGAGATTGAATATAATAACAAACTAAATAATGTGGAAACGACTAGTACATTTGTCCCGCCTGTGAGATCTGGGAAGATAAAACAAGGTGTTTAACTAAGGTTAAGGATGGAGAAACCAATGCCCTAAACTTACCTAACCTATGTTTTCTTTTCTTAGGCGATTGGTGGAACATATCGAAAGGAAAGCCCGGATGCTCTAAAAGATCATAATTAAGTTTTTCTAAGATAAAAGAAAAGAAATAAATTCTTTGAATTTATTATAAATGGTCTATATATCATATTTATAAAATTGATATTTTATAAATAAAAGTAATGGAATTATAAAAGTGTTTTAAAAATATTAGAAATGGGATTATAATCAATACATGGGTTTGCAACTGAAATTTAGAAAAGAATTTATAATGGATTTTATTAATAATAAGATTTGAAAGGAATGAATTTGTAAATAAGAGTTTTATAAGTAATTAAATTATAATTGGATTTTGACTTATAAATGAGACATAAATGAAATTTGTTTGTAAAGAAATTTTGTATATGGAAGTTTATAAAATATAAATGGAATTTATAAACACTATTTTGTAAAACTGAAATCAATTTAAATTGGTAAGTTAAATGTGAAAGTTTATTAAAAGAATTATATTCGCGATTTTGGACAGTGAATAATCCTTTAAATTAAATGGATGTTTTGAAAAGTGATATTATAAAAAGGGAATATTTTCCCTAAGTTAAAAGTTAAAAAAGAAATCTTTTATTAAGATTTAATCAATGATTTAGGAATATTTTCCCTAAGTTCAAAGTTATAACTTGAATATAAGAAATCTTTGATTAAGATTTAATGAATGATTTGGAAAGCTTTTTCTAAGTAAAAGAGAAAATGATTTGGAATTATTCTAGGATTTAAGAAAGGTTTAAATAAATCAAATGATTTGATAAATGAGGATTAATGATTCCATATACATTTGAAAAGAAAATGGAAATAAATTGAAAAGAATATATCTAAGAAAGATATTTTATAAAAGATGAAGTAATTGATTGATGATTGATATCCACATATGAACTTAACATCTTTAAATCGATAATTGGCTTCGAAGGAACTGGGGTCGGATTTGGGTAATTCCTATCCGAAAACCACTTCGAACCAATGAATGCGTTCGAATGTGAAGACATGTTGAACTTGATGATTATTGAAGACCGTGGATCTTCGTAGCGTGAGGACTACTTGTTGACTTGCTCTGGGTAGCTTCCATTATAGAGTTATATATAGTAGTGGTCTCCTCGTTATGGAGATTTTTTGGATTGCAAGGACTACTAGCTGCTAGTGGAAGTAGGAGATTGCTTCAGTTTGTCCTGTTCTTGGACAACTTGTATGGATGTTTGTCTAGCATTGCATTTCTAAAGATTACATACATTGGTTTTTACAAACGTACATCAGTGCTGGCAAAGAAGGCAACTTCTCTTAGCTTAACACCCTCCTTGAGACATACAAGCTTAAGGGTTGTATTTTTATGGAAGGCAATTAGTAGTTAACGGAAATGGCAATATAGCATTCAGAGATATGATATGTGCTACGTGAAAAGGTAATTGTTGCCTCAATCCTCATCAAACCATAAATAACCGAAACAGGATTAGATGCAGCAAGACTAAGAGGGTCATTCCCAAGTAGGGTATGATTATCCCCTTCTAGATATATTTCTTCTTGCTATGACGTTTGGGATGTAAATTAATGTGGTGTATGGAAACGAGCGCTCGATTAAAGGTCGGTAACGACCGGGGGATGACATATTCAGTACTATCTAGTTACAAAGGTAGGTCGGTCTTGTGTTGGTAGAGGGAAGATGTTCTGTGCCTCAGGACATCTGCCTAGAGGTGTACCCATTTCGAAAGGTAGATCCTTCACCTGGTCATTTGTATGGAAATCCATTCTCCAATAAGTTCCTGCGGTTTTGTTTGTATTGGTGTAATGAATAGCCTTGAAATGCTATATGGGTAACCATTTCGGATAAGATTAATAAGTTTATTTGCAAATGTTTTTAAAGAGATGTCATTAAAAATAATATCAAATGTTTTGATATAAAAGTGTTTTAGTTATCATAAGGTAAAAATCCATCCGTGTTCATGTATGGTCGTGGTCTTATAAGAGACTCTTTATTTTCAAAGGATTTTATTCAAAGGCTGATATATGACGCTGTCATTTATATTTGAATTTCTCACGCTGGTTTATCAAGCCTGATCTGGGTATTTTCAATACTCGGGTCAGATCCGAGTAGTTTTAGGTTTATTCGAAAATGGTTGGAGTTTCCAGAGAAGATCTAGAGATATTCATCTACGTATGACATATTCTATTATCTGATGTGCTTTGTTAGTTTTAGTTTGATGTTTGTCAGCAATTGTAATGACAGATGTTTATAACTATCCAACCTGAATTTATGTTAGACTTTGATATATGTATTTAAAAATTTTCCGCTGTAAAGATATTATTCAATATTATATGTTATTCCATTCGTATGAGATTCTGTTCTATCTTATTTTCTTTATTACCCTTCATGTTCCATTCTTTCGTGCAATTTGAGTTGGACATGTGTGATTTATTATTGATTCAAAGGGTATGGAAAAACGGGCTATGACATGCTAACTCTTTGGTTGTGGGGACATCTTAGGTATGGTCCGTATATCCTCTTCTCCATATACTATATTGACTTTTACAGTATTTTGAATTTGTTTATTGCCTGACTCGAGGTTTTATGCTTTGTTTCATATTATCTTGGGTACTCTTAAATGAGTAGACTTGAAAGTGTGTGTAAACGATACATGGAGTTCTGCAGATGGACTAGCAGGAGGTGACGCTTCCCCATACTTATATTTAGGCTTATTATTGCATATTCCATTGTGTGACACTGTGGAGCCTTGACAGTGTTTGACTTATTATTAATAGATAAAGTTTATCGATTGAGTTTATTTATCAGTTGCATAAACTCTATAATTAATTTATATAACTGCATGGGCCTGTGTACTCTGATTCTGTGGTTCATGTTGTTATTATTGTCTCGATTGTTTTATATCTGTGATGACTATTATATTCTATTTGATGCGTTGTGAGATATACGACAAGTTTTGTGATTGTTTAATGTTTTCTTTCTTTTCGCTTCTTTTCTCTTATCTTATCTTATCATCTCTTCTCTTTTTTTCCTTCCCTAGACAATTATCCTACATCGACTGGATGCTCTAGCAATGCACTGTTCGGTTATATGAGCATCGGAGGTGGCATTTCTACATAGAAATTTTAGGACTTCAAATGGTAGCTAGTGGATGCATGGAGTTAAGTTCCAAGGTAGATAGTTTTAGGACTTCGGATGGTAGCTCGTTGGTTCATGGAGTTAGGATTCGAGGTTAGAGGCTTGATGTTCAAAGGAGTTATGATGGTTTTCCACATAGGCGGGTTCACTGTGGGTGACGCATAGATAGAATGTTGAATGGTTCTATCATGGAAATTGATGGAGCAATAAAGAGCTTGGATACGTGTGTTAAGAAATCATTGATATTCGGAGTGTTTTTTGTTGTGCTCAGAGTAGGGGTATTGCGGAGACGCATATGGGTACCATGTCTGGTTACGTCAGGTCGATTGATTGGATCTGTATACCTTGGATGGTTGATTGGATTTAGTGTCAGCTACGAGAGACTGAGTGATGTTAGTATTGTTTGATGGATGTTATGTTTGTTATGTTTGTTTCACTAGTTACCTGTTACTCTAGGGATGTCATATGATGTAGGTATTATGCATAGTGAAACATCCTACACCCCTTAATATACCCAAAAGGACACATTAAAAGGCCTGGTGCATTGTTGGACGACATATATATCTCCCTACATAGAAGGCAATGGTGCCTACTAAGACATCATACTAAGCGCTTGGAACTCATAGTTATTACTGAGCACCCGAACGGAAGTCGCAAGCATAACTGCCACCATGCACATGCTACCTTTTGCTCCACATATTGGGTCTTCTTATTACCTCCAATGTACAACATAGCGTGGCCCTCATTTCACTCCAGGCTAATGCGAGATCACCGTGTGTCCATAAAAAAATAGAGAAATGCTGTTGGTACTAGCCCTTCATCCAAATAATATCTAGTTGCGCCCCTTATCCAAATCTCCATGATTTGGACTTCTCTTTGACCAATTATTACCATTCATAGTATAAGCATACCCTAGGGAATGCTATTTAGTACAGGTCCTACTTTCATCTTTGCTTATTAATTTAGATAAACTATTTAAATAAGACTTTATTAACATTTTTTATTTCCTACGCTTCTTAATTCATCCCAAGCCTGAAAATAAGCCTTATTCTAATCTTTTTCTTATTATAACCTAGTATAATCATGCTTATTACTTAGCCCAAGGTCTAAGTATGAAAATAAGCTTCTTTCATCTTTTACTTCATTTAGTTATAATTCTAAGTTATAATTATGCCAATTATCTTTAATCCAATTCTAATTATAATCAAGCGTAATTTCAGTCCAATTTCATTATTTATTACAATCTTTATAATTTACATGTCGTTTGCTTCATTTAATATTCTTACTCATAAAATCCAAATTCGCATTCAATTTATTCTAATCCATACGCGCAGAAAAGGGGAATGAAGAGAATAGATGCTTGCATAAAATCCAAAACGTCAAAAGTATGTAAAAAGAAATAAATAATGGTAAATAAACTTACATACTGTAAATAGACTGTAAATTAATAAAAAGCTATGCTTAACAGTAATAATTTATAATTAACAGAAGTAATACTAAAATTACTGAAAGAAATAGTTGAATAGAGTGAAAATAATTAAAAAAATGTAAATAATTACTAAAAAAGGCTATTCCCAAAATCGAAGAAAAACTAAAACTATTGGAAACCCTATTATTTTAAATTACTTAAAGAAATCTTAAAATAATTACAATCACCCACCTCCGGTCCTAAGCTCTTCCTTTGGTCTTCTCGGATCTACTTGGAGTTGTAAAATAATTTTATTAAAAAGATTCTCTCCTTGAAAAATTATTCCTTTAAGGGTCCTTGCAGAAAAGGCGAATCCATGCGGAGAAAATGTAGAATGAGAAAAGGTGTTAGGTCTAGGGGTCTATTTATATGTGTAGAAGTGGATCTCGTACCGTTGGATTTGGAGATTGAATAGGATGCAACCACGTCATAGGCTGAATAGGAGCTATCGGATGTAGAAACGGAGGGACTAGATTAAACTAAAGGGTGCAAATAACGTGTTCCAACGCTTCTCATTCATTCGTTTGAATGAATTAACGTTCGTGCGCCTGCAAAATTACAAGGTGAGTTGATGGGGCAATTGACCTCCCCTTGCCCAGGTCGACCGATCGGTCGACCTGACCATATATATATGTATGTATGTATGTATGTATGTATGTATGTATGTATGTATGTATGTATGATGTATATATATTTTCTTGTTACATTTCTGCTTATTTTGTTTACTTTATAACTTGGTCATATTAGCTCGGTTTTTAACGTTCTATATATGGAAATTGACCGGAAAATTACCACGGACACAATGGGTGCAACTTCCGTGGCTTAATTTTGATAATTTCACAAAGTTATTTTATTATTTGATTAATTAACAAATAAATTTTTATATTAAAATTTAGGTTGTTACATTCTCCCCTCCTTAAGGGATTTTGTCCCCGAAATCTTTAAGGATAAAAGAATGTACTAAATGTTTTCATCCAATTCTATAACCAACTACTCAATCGTCAATTATTCATCTATTTTCCTTAAGTTTTTCTAATGTAATTTATGTGCTTATGCAATTAGTGTAGTGTAACTGTCTCTAACTAATGCAAAAGATTAGACATTCCACTGATTCAGTTGACCTCCTTTTATGCTACCATGTTCGTGCCATATATCCAAATGAACGCAAAAATTTCCTAATGATACTGATAATTCTATATGTGTGCTACAAACATCATCCAAATGCAACAATCATGTGATTAACATCCATTTATAGCAATCATGGGAATAAAATAAAAATGTGCACGCATCCATATGCATATGCTCTAATGTCCTAGTTTGGTCGATCCCTAAGGAATAATAGTGCCTAGCTTACCCATATGCGTCCATAGTATCCAATAGCAAACACTTGCAGCCGCTAGCATACATCATTCATAACATGTTCTATTAACATGTTTACATCAAATCCTACCATCCATACGTTAAACCCTAAGTTCTACCCTCCCAAAGGATAATAAAGGAAAGAACCTATTCAAATCTAAAGATGGAAAAAGGAATTCTAAAACATACCATCAAAATGATGAGGATAGGAAGTAAGAATCTTCTTTTCTGCTTCCCAAGTGGCATCTGCAACATCTTCTCCCCACTGCACCTTTACCAGTGGAAACTCCTTATTCCTTAGTTGCTTGATATCTCTTCCAACAATCTTCGTGGGGATACGCTGAATAGAAGCTTCTCTTTCTACCCCCACCTCCTCTAATTGACTAGGCTCTACAACCTCAACCGAGTTATGTAAGCACTTTCATAAGTGTGGAACATGGAAAATGTCATGCGCCCCTGCGAGCCTATCTGGTTGCTTTACTCGGTATGTGATCTTCTCAATTCTCTCTGTGATAGGAAATGGTCCAACAAATCTTGGGGCTAACTTTCCAATAGATCCGAATCTTACCACCTTCCTAAGCGGGGATAATTTGATAAAAACTAAGTCTCCAACCTCAAACTCTAAGTCTCTCATCCGTCTATCCGCATACGACTTTTGTCTGTCTAGAGCCGTCTTCATCCTTCATCGAATCAACTCCACCCTCTCAGAGGTCTCCCTAACCATATCGGGTCTAAGTAATAACTTCTCCGTAGACTCTACCCAACATGATGGGGACTTGCAAGGTCTCGCATATAAAGCCTCAAATGGTGTCATTCCTATACATGTTTGGTAACTATTATTGTATGCAAACTCAACCAATGGAAGATTCTACTCCCAAGTTCCTCCAAAGTCCAAAATGCACATCCATAGAAAATCCTCAAGCACTCTATTTAACCTCTCTGTTTGGCCATCTTTTTGGGGGTGATAGGCCGTACTCAATCTAAGTTGCATCCTTAGTGCCTCTTGTAAGCTTCTCCAAAACTCACTAGTGAAAATGGAATCTCTATCACTAACAACACTAGAAGGAACTCCGTGTAGACGGACTATCTCTCAAATATACAAGGATGAAAAATGTGAAACTATACGCTTATTCTTAACTAGGATGAAGTGAGAACTCTTGGTCAATCTATCAATAACCACCCAAATTCTAGTGTTCCCTTTCCTAAAATGGGGTAAACCATCAATGAAATCCATAGAAATACTATCCCACTTCCACTCCGATACATCTAAGTGCTGAAGCAATCGACCGGGATTCTGCTGCTCTGCTTTTACCCTTTGGCATATGAGACACTTAGCTACGAATTATGCTGCATCCTTCTTCATACCACCTCAATAGAACATCCTCTTCATATCTCGATACATTTTGTCACCACCTGGATGAATAGTCACACAGGAATGGTGTGCCTCCTCCAAAACTGCTCTCAACAAGTCACTGACGCATGGAACACAAAGCCTCCCATCTCTTCTAAGCATCCTTTGCTATCAATGGAATAGCATTGGAGATGTCTTAAGACCGCTCCCCGGCTAATCCTATCAATAATTTTCATGATTTTCGAATCCTCCCGTTGCCACGAACCAACCTGATCCATAAGGGTAGGCCTTACCTCTAAGATTGCCAACAATCCAGGAGTAATGTTTGTAGAGGGCTTAAAATCAAAAGTAGAAACAAACTCAAAGATCCTCCACTCTACGAACAAAGGGCTAAGGTTGATTTCTTTCTGCTTAATGCATCCACAACTACATTACCCTTTCCAAGGGCATAAGCTATCTCAAATCATATAGGGCTTAAAACTCCATCCACCTTTATTGCCTCAAGTTCAAGTCCTTCTGTGAGAAAACGTACTTCGAAGACTTATGGTCGGTAAAAATCTCAAACCTTTCCCCAAGAAAATAGTGCCTCCAAGTCTTAAATGCAAAAACTATGGAAGCTAACTCCAAATCATGGTTAGGGTAGTTCTTCTCATGCGTCCTCAACTGCCTACTACCACAAAACACTACCCTCTCTTCTTGCATCAATACCGCTCCTAGACCCGTTCCGCATGCATCAGTGTATACAGTGAAAGGCTTAGCTCCATCGGGTAAAATTAACATCGGTGCACTAGTAAGGGCTATCTTAAGCTTCGTGAAGGAATCCTCACAATCCACATCCTATATGAAAGCTTTATTCTTCTTAGTAAGGTGTGTGAGTGGTGCCGTAAACTTCGCAAAGTCTATAATGAACTTCCTATAGTAGCCTGCCAAACCTAGGAAGCTCCTAACCTCGGTAACATTTTTGGGGGCCTTCCAATCTTTTTGGCAAAGCCAGCGGGGTTGACTGGTCCCCTACCATTTTATTGCAACACAATAAAAGTTACAAACAAAATGTTAGAAAAAGATAAAGGAAGAGAGAAAGGAAAAAACAGAAGAAGAAAAAACAATTGAAAAAACAACAAAAATTCATGCCCATCGAATAATCAAATTGTCAGGGTAATCTCTGTTGCAAGTCTTCAATTGCAAGTGGATGGCAGTCTTAACTTCATTCCATAGGTCCTCCAGTTTCTTCCTTTGCGTATCAAAAACAATCGCATTCCTTTCCTTCCATATGAGTCTCATGTATATTTTCAAACTTACAACCAACACTCTAGATTGAGCACTTCTCCATCTCGTAGCCTTATATATGATGCTCCACACAATACTCGAGCTTCCAAAAGATAGATTATAACCAGTTGTGCTACTGATGCAGTTGATCAAGATCTTGAGTGCAGGGCATTCAAAAAAAAGGTGATCTGCACTTTCCTCATACATTTCACAAAACAGACACATAGGTGAGCAAGGCAACCCAATACTGTTTAATTTACCTCTAGTCAGCAGTGCCTGATTTAACACTTTCCACATCATCAAATTTTGTGAAGGAACAGAGTCGTTCGACCAGATAACTGAGAACCATTTAGATGCAGGTAGGGGACAGAAGTTAGAGCAAAAATTGTACACACAGTGAACACTGTGTGGCTTCAAGTCCCATGTGATAGCATCATGATGATGAGTAGTGCAGTATTTGTCTTGGATATCCTTCCACATGACTTTAAGCATTTGATTACTAGTATTTGGCATCTGCACCTTCCCTTCATGCATGAATTCATTTGCTTTTGCATCATATCGTATACCAGATTGCTGAATCTGTTGATAGTCACAAACCTGAGATAGAATAAGGCCCTTACATGCCCATGGTTCATGCCAAAAGCTAACCATAGGGTTAACAGTAACATGATATTGAATAATAGGGAGATAAACTTGTCTTAGCTTCAGAATGTTTCTCCAAATCCAGCTGCTATTTTGTGACATGTCCATACTCCAAAAATATTTGGTCTTAATGTAATGTTGCCATATCCATTTAACCCATATTGTATCCTTCTTGTTGATAATGGCATCAAAATGAGTACTTATTGCAGCTTGGTTCCACCTCCTAGGGTTAATAACACCAAGACCGCCAAGCTTCATGGGATTTTCAATTTTTGTGTAGGAGCAAGGCATCAACTTCCTGTTATGGACACTACCAGTCCAGAAGAATTTAATCATGGCCGACCGTACAAGTTGCATCAGTTTCATAGGGAGGATCATTGAACGTGCCCAGTAGACCAGAGAAGAAAAAACAACAGTTTTGATTAGAACAAGTCTACCGCTTTGTGTTAATTTTCTATTCTCCCAAGCACTCATAACTGAAGTAATCTTATGGTATAATGCAAAACAGTCAGCATTAGTAATTCTCTTAGAGATTAGAGGGAGACCAAGATACTTCATATCGTTATCCATGCATGTGAAGCCAATATGTTGATAAAGAGCAGTTTTCAGAGCATCACTAACTCCCACAACAAGCATGGAAGACTTAGCATGATTGA
The DNA here is from genome assembly GCA_030765085.1 of Allium cepa. Taxonomy (NCBI): domain Eukaryota; kingdom Viridiplantae; phylum Streptophyta; class Magnoliopsida; order Asparagales; family Amaryllidaceae; genus Allium; species Allium cepa. Next base: position 615,226,946 of record CM060934.1, read on the forward strand.
TAGTAAGTCCTGTCATATGGTAAAAGGACTGTAATGCGTCCATAATGGCAGACAGAGATGGAAAATCAGGTTTAGTAAACAACATCTGTAACATCCCGCCTTTTTGCACACTTTAAACCGACACACGTGCCAATTCAAAGCATACGCAAGGGCGGATTGTTATGGGGTAAATAAGAAAACAGAGAAGAAATAAAAACAAAAAACAGAATCTCACAGCGGAAGGATAAAATATAATAACAAATATACAGTTCATAAACAGTTTACAAAAGCTTGATCCTTCTTTTACAATAAATATCAGAGTTACACATACCAATACAAGCAATGCAGCGGAATAGAAAGAGTGTGGTGTAATACTATATATAACATAATACTTATTCTTCGTCTTCGTCCTCCAAAGCTAAAATCTGCTATCCTGAAATGCTCGGACTGACCCGAGCGAATTTGAATAGACAAAAACACCCGAGTCAGACTAGAATATCTTATGTGAGTTAAATAAACAGAATATAAATATGAGTACAGTAACTCAAGAGATGTTCGGGATTTACATCTCCTAAGGATCCGTTAAACTATTTACTATGTAGTATATTGCGCTATTATAATAGTGTCTATTTATAAAATAAACTTACTTTTAAATAGCGTTAAGGCTTTACATTTTCCACCTTAACACGTAATAGTCCCAGTAGTCCGTCCAATATCATAGCCCCTCCTGATCGGGAAGCCACTAGAGGATACCACACGGGCTACGGGAGAAAACCAAACTCGTACAAGGCGCGATATGGTAGGTGACACGGCACAACTAGGCAATGCCAGGGTAGATATACCAATTGCTATCCAGGCTGGTGGAAACGCGTAGCCGCAGTTACCGCCCACCTCGGACTAACTCCCCAAAATCAAAATATAGAAGTGGCCACTGAATCAAATCCAAGTCAAATTATAATATCGAAGAGGAGCGTCCGATCAGAGGAATGACCTCATTGGCCTGAGAATCGCTCCTGTTTTAGCCACCTTATGCCAACTCATGGGAGTTGGGTCCACGTATTTACCTTACAGGAAACGTCGCCACCACCTACTTCATTCTGGAATCTCCACCGCGTACACGGTTAGTCAAAGTGGTTTTCGGTATCGACAGAGAGTATGTCCATATCCGATCCCGGTCTCTTTGCCAACCAATCGTTATTATAACACCGCGGTCATTTAAAAATAGTTTATACTTTTAAAACCAGAATATAATCCATTTCAAACCGTAATATTACGATATCATTTCTTCTTTTAAAACCCAAAACAATATGATATCGTTTATCCCAAATAAAATTATTCCTTTCCAAAAAAATTATGTCACTTTTTATTATTTAATATCCCATGTAACCAATATTCTGTTTGTAACTTTCAACATAATTCTTCGAAAATCCATAGTATTTTAAAACCATTATTTTCAAAACTAAATGGTTTGGATATTCAACGGTATGCGAATTAAAAAGGTTTAACTTTACTGTTGCTTTACAAAGAAATAAATTACATGGCTTTCCAAATATTTCTTCTTTTAAAGTTAAACCAAAATCCAAAATATTACTTCAAGTCCCAAAACCATTTCAATTTTATATATATTTATATCCATTTTTGAGCATTAATATTTCAACTAAAGTTGGATTTTTATCCTTTCAAAATCAATATTCTATTAATTAATCTTGACCATTCACATAAAATCCATAATTAATAAGACTTCAATTTCTAGTAAAATATATATATATATATTTCCAAATTCAATTTTTACTAGAATATTCATTTCAAAATATTTTGGGAAAAATCCAATTATAAATATCATATCTTTAAAATTTCCAACTTAATATTTAAACATAGGATATAAATCATCAAACTCCATTTTCTTAATTTCTTCCATTTTCAATAAAGAAATTTATATTCCTTTTAATTTCAAAATTTCAACTTCATAGGTATATAAATATGAAATAAAATATTTATACAATATAAATTTAAGATTTATAGACCGTATTCAATCCAAACCATAGAAATCACATTAAAATAGTTATATATAGACCGCGGTGCCTGTATATAATTTTCTATCCTATGGTCAAGTGATACGGATATTTATCATTTCAATCCGCAATTTAAAAAAATAAAACTTTGCGGTTTTATCATTTCAAACCACAATCCCGAATGAAATGTAAAATGTATGCTAACTTGCAGTTTAATGATATCAAATAAAACATCCATTCAACAAAACATCCATCATCCAGTCACAAACATCAAGCAATATCAATCAATAACAATTATATATATGATCATATATAACAGGTGATAACTGGCAGTTTATTCAAATTAAATTTTTCAACTATTAATCTAACAATTTATATTCAGTGATAATTGACATAACTGTTAACTAGCAGTTCATATGCAACCAAAAATTTCTAACAGCCAATTAACACGCAATAAATCAATTAAATTAACAGTTACATTCAATAAAATGCAATTCAACAGATATGAATGAAATAACATGCCAAAAGCTCATAAATAAATTTCTATTCATTTCTAAAATTTATTTAACAAACATAAAAGCTTCTAGTAGTTGTGAGTGGGTTAAAACGCTCACCTTTTGAATTTAAATTGAATTCAAATCCAATTTAAACCCAAAAATTGGACAGTCTCCAAATTCATCCAAACCAGTGCCAAAACGTCAGAAATTCCGATACGATCCCAGCAAAACAAACCGCGCGTGAATCCGAGCTCGTATGCAAAAGTTATGAAAATTTGAAAAATGAAAAATTCTGGTCCTGGGTCAACTTCGGGGCGCCGCCTCATTTCCCCGATGCTTGCTTGGAGTTTTCGCCAAAACGACCCGGAGCGACCCGAGTCATTTTCTTTCTGACCCGAAGTTGCTCTAGGGTTTTCTCCTCTGAAACCCGAAGCGCGACCAGAAGCTGCTGCAGATCCACAAATTTTTTTATTTTTTTTTTTTTTTTTTTTTTTGAAATAAAATTTTGGAATTTGGGAATTAGGTTTTTTTCTGCCATTGGAATGAGGAGTTGAGAAGGAGATGTACGTATAGAAAAATGAAAATAAGGAGTGGCTAGGGTTTATAATCGCAAATATATAGACAGATAAAAGAAGGCTAGGTGGGTACGGATAACGAACGTGCTAAACGATAGTTGGCCCAAAAAGCCCGTTCTGCCTCCGGAGTCGAATTTGTTAAAACTATATATCCAAATAGGTGTTTCAAAATATTCTGAACGCGATGGAAAAAGTTTCGCGACCAAATTCGATCGTATGAAGAAGTTATGCTAAAAAAATAAAAATTTCAAATTGATTTCAAAATGCGTAAATTTCAAGGCGTTTCGAGTCCGTACGATCAAACGACAAGTCCGATCGCAACGAAACTTGAAACATTATTATAATTCACCGTTACGGATCCGATGAAACTAGTTTCGTCGAAATCCGAGTCCGTGACAAAAATGACTATTTTTAATATTTATTAAATAAATTAAAATAAATCATAAAATCCAAATTTTCTTTCAACTTTAAATATTGGCCAAATTTCATTACTTATATAATCCGATCAATTCCCAATAATTTAGCAAGCTTGGATGTGAATTAAAATTTATAAGTATATAAATTTCGCAGTGTTAACCTCTGCGTTTTCTTATTATTTGGGAATTATAAATTTTATTCGCAAAACCCAATTATTTAATCATATACTTATACTCTCATCTTAAATCTAATTATATAAATAACTTGATTTCTATTATCCAACTCAAAATATATCAATTATTCTCCAACTACATAGTTAACGTTTCTTTTATATATCACTGTGGTAATATTTCAAAATGTTCATCTTTTGTTTGCATAAATTACTGTATTTAGATAAAATTGTAATTTTGGTAACTTATCACATAAATAACTTAAAACCTCAACTAATACATTCCACCTTTGTTTCATCTTATTCATTCACTCATCAATATTCCGTACTAACTACAAAATTTAGTGTATTCCTTTAAATTGATCAAAATAAGACTTATCAACTAATAGAAAGATTTACGTACAAAATTTATTGTCATACATCTAATTTACAAGCCTATACTTAATTATTATCCTACAATACGTTTTACGTTACTATAATGTTCATTCTTCCGTTCCTACGTTTCTATAAATTTATTCCTTTATAATTTATTTAACGCAACACTTAATCTACACCTATTGCGATGTTTCAAATTTACTTGAATGAACAATTTCTTTACTTAAAATAGTTGTTGTAAACTCTTAATTCCACATTTATAAGTGTATTATTATTTTCACTCAAATATTATACATATATATAGAGTATTGGGTTTTTATTTAATCATCATTTATCATATATATTAATTAATTAAATTCAATACTTAAGTCTGACTAAATTTATTCCCCAAATACACATTTACATTTCTCAACCAATAAATATAACCAATCAAATTCTCATTTTATTGAACCTTGGTCAATTCCACACGTTAATTTTACTTAAAGTCTCAATTAATTAATTTACCTCGGTTTCATTACCTTATTACCTTATATGCATAATTGACATGGTTATATCTTCCATTACATCAATAATTTATCATTTCATTTCTATGCAATATATACTCATCTTATTCCATTTATTTGGTTACTGCATTGAAATCTATTTATTAACCAATACTAACGTTATTATCATAAAAAAAAATTTGATTCCCAATTTTATTCAATACTTAGAACAAAAATTTTCACATTAAATCAAATCCTTCTATTCAAACCAAGTATCATGCTATGATAATATTTTACGTTGGTTACACTGAAAAAAAATCAACTTTTTATCGTTATCAATTAAACATACATTAATTGCACAAATTAAAGGAATTAATTGCCATTTATCAAATTAAATTTTTCATACATCAATCTATTTCATCTAAATCCTTACCTATGAATATTGCAACCTTTAATTCCATTAAATACCAATTAACCCAAATTATTTCATTTATTCTAAGTCATATCACTAAAATAATTCATCATAATAAACTTAAAATCTATACGTTTATTGATTTATTTCTATTTGTCTTATGTTAAATTCTAAATTTAGTAAGACAACCTAAAGTACTCCACTCAATCGACAGTCCCTTTCAATTGTTAATACGTACTTAAATTTCTACAGTTGCCTTCCATCTGCACTTCCGTTACTATGATAAAAATTAGTAACGTTTATGCCATCAATCCATCATAATTACTTACCCTTAATTGAGTTTGATTTCCAAATAAATTTGCTGACCCTTAATTAGACAATTTATAAAAGTTTGTCATCATACCTATAGTTCTACGCTTATGCTATGTCTTAAATTTCAATAAATTTATAAATTTTGAGATGTTCATTAGGGTTTACAAATTTATTGACTTGCAATAACAGGGTTTCTTAATCTATTCAATTTATCGTTCACAATCTTTTATTGCATTAAATTGGTTTAATATTCCCATATTAAATTTTATGTACAGGTAAGAATTTTTCTTTCTTTCTCTACTTAATTCATTTGAATTTTATTCAAATGTCTTTAAATAGGTTTCTAAGTCACTTCTATATAATTTATTCTAGCCTTCATTTTAATACTTATCTACCACCATTATTCTTTCAACTAAAATAAATTACAAAATCCTATTAAACAAACAATTTTAAATGGTCGAACTTAACGGGTCGTTACACTCTCCCCCACTCAAAACTTTTCGTCCCCGAAAAGGAAAAAGAAGGGAGAAGGAAGAATAAAACAGTACATCTCAATTCAATATTAGCTTATAAATAATAATTTACTGGATTAATTTCCTTTAATGAAATATACCCGTTTTATAGCCATTATAAACTTTTATACTTAAATAATTAAAGTTGGAAAAACATTTTCAACAAAATTCTAAGTCCAAAATTTACGGAAAATTTTGGCAGAGTCTCCTTTGTACGGAGAGGCTCGGGAGAAAATAAAATATCAAAATATAACAAATATATTACAAATATTATCAAAATATTATATCCCAACACGGGCAACTATATAAAATAGCGCTTTAAACGTAATCCGAAAACGTACCTATTTGTCGGGCAATACGCTTATTATTATGGAACCAAAAGCAGTTGCTTCCATCACCTGCATTCACTTATATAATCTAAAAGGTTAAATATTTATATTAAAGTGAAATGTTTAGGTGGTTTCAACCATTAATCACCCAATCAATACAACAATTATCAATCTTACAAATAACATACATACACAAAGTGAAGCAACCATTTAAACCATCAAACAATTAGTTGTCTGGGTTCAAATTTGAAATTTGTATGAAATGAAATTAACTATCAAGTGCATCCTTTACTCAACAGTCTTAGATGGAACAAGGATAGATTATTTATTCCCCAACAACTTCAAATTCCTTACCCAACAAACATAAATCAAACAATAACAATTCAAACTAACAGCCAAATTAACTTATTATACATTTATTTCATGCTTCGGTGGTTTGATTTTCTTTCTTTCATTTATGGAGGGATTTCTTTGTTTCTTACAATTTTCATTTTCCATTTGTTACAAAATTCATTATATTGTATTCCAATTTATTGACTAAGGTTTATATCATCTATTTATACTACTTACCCTTTCTTATATAGTAAAATTTCCAATTTAACTTAAGTTTATACAGTTAATTCTCATTTATAACAGCAAATTTATTGAATACCTTAATTACCTCAAGCTTCACTTGTAAGATTTCCCCTTACATTTTCTTACTAACATTGCAACTTTTATTATATGGTAAGTTATGTATATTTAAGAATGCAAGTGAAAATTTACAAGTTTCTTCTCAATTCCTTTTTATTTATTAACGGTTCAATAAATATATATTCGTTTTATAAATTACAATTTCAACTTACCCTTAATTTCATTCCTTTATTTAATGTTTATGTTTTATTATATTTAATTACAGTAACCCTCTACTTACACTTAAATTATTAACCTTAAAACCTCCATTTTTATAAATAAAGGATTTTATTAATTCATTATCTAGGGTTTACAGACATTTATTTATATTACCTACTTTTTATTATATTACTAGTAGCATTTTAAATCATACTTAAGTTTATAACCCTACACATCAATGTTAAAGAATTTCATTTTATTTACTTAAGTTAAAATCACCTATTAATAATACTCACCTTTAATTTGGGTAAAATTTCAATTATCACTTAAGTTTATACCAATAAATTCTTTCATTATTTCCTAAATTCCTACTTGTAAAATATTCAATTCCAGTTTCTCATTTAACACTTCAACTTTTATATTTGGGTAAGTTATTTATGTTAAGGAAATTGCAATTGAACTTATACAAGTTTAATCTCCATTCTTTTAATTAAATTTAATGTTTATTCATATTACCCTTTGTCTCATATGTATGCAAATTCCTCTTTATAGCTTTGCAGTTATTCTCTTATTCCAATTAGAGGTTTCAATTCATTCATTCTTCAATAAATCTTTTCCATTATTTATCAGTTAAAAACTTTTACTTCCCTTATCCCTAGCATTAACTTTCTTACTTAATATTTCACTAACAAAGTTTAAACAATTAATTAACGGAAAAATTTAGAATTAAATACCGGGTCAAATTTTAATCTATTTCAAAATAATAGATAAATAAGTTCTTACAACTTTTATATCTCTAATTATATTTAGAACAATAAAAGAAAATTTTTAGAAAATTTCAAAAATAAATCTGCAGTAGAATTTACTACAGTGGCCTTTCCCCTTCGAAACTCGAAAATGAAAGTCGATGATGCGGCCGTCATCACCGAATTTATTTTCCAGCGACAGAGAGGAAAGTACAGAATTTAATTCTTTTCCAAAATCTTCTTTAAAACAATTCTTCCAATTTATACGAAATATTTATATAAGAAAATACTTATAAACCAAATCAATAAATTTCACAAATTCTTTGAAAGCAAATTTTCAAAAATCCCGGACTTAAGTTCTAAATCTCCAAATTTGGTTTATTATAATTTCACTTAGCTTCAGTTATTATAAATATTTTTATTGCCTAACATCCAATCTATAGCAGCCAAATATATATATATATATCTTTATAAAACTATTTTTATATATAGAAATATAATAGGCAAAATTATTTCATTCACCTATATTAAAAACAAATATTATGTCGGTCTGTCCTATTAAGTGTTTAGAAATCCCTATTGATGACATAGCGTCCCATGCATCAACCAGAATTTATAAATACAAAGCGGAACAGATTAACACAATATTAAAATCTTTTTATTAATACTAACAAGTACGCTCTCTCTTATATATACACTCAGCGACTCCCATAGGATATTTCTACCCTATTAACAAAGAGTCAAACCCCACAAAGCCAAGGTTTATCGCTAAACCAAAGCTCTGATACCAACTGTAACATCCCGCCTTTTTGCACACTTTAAACCGACACACGTGCCAATTCAAAGCATACGCAAGGGCGGATTGTTATGGGGTAAATAAGAAAACAGAGAAGAAATAAAAACAAAAAACAGAATCTCACAGCGGAAGGATAAAATATAATAACAAATATACGGTTCATAAACAGTTTACAAAAGCTTGATCCTTCTTTTACAATAAATATCAGAGTTACACATACCAATACAAGCAATGCAGCGGAATAGAAAGAGTGTGGTGTAATACTATATATAACATAATACTTATTCTTCGTCTTCGTCCTCCAAAGCTAAAATCTGCTATCCTGAAATGCTCGGACTGACCCGAGCGAATTTGAATAGACAAAAACACCCGAGTCAGACTAGAATATCTTATGTGAGTTAAATAAACAGAATATAAATATGAGTACAGTAACTCAAGAGATGTTCGGGATTTACATCTCCTAAGGATCCGTTAAACTATTTACTATGTAGTATATTGCGCTATTATAATAGTGTCTATTTATAAAATAAACTTACTTTTAAATAGCGTTAAGGCTTTACATTTTCCACCTTAACACGTAATAGTCCCAGTAGTCCGTCCAATATCATAGCCCATCCTGATCGGGAAGCCACTAGAGGATACCACACGGGCTACGGGAGAAAACCAAACTCGTACAAGGCGCGATATGGTAGGTGACACGGCACAACTAGGCAATGCCAGGGTAGATATACCAATTGCTATCCAGGCTGGTGGAAACGCGTAGCCGCAGTTACCGCCCACCTCGGACTAACTCCCCAAAATCAAAATATAGAAGTGGCCACTGAATCAAATCCAAGTCAAATTATAATATCGAAGAGGAGCGTCCGATCAGAGGAATGACCTCATTGGCCTGAGAATCGCTCCTGTTTTAGCCACCTTATGCCAACTCATGGGAGTTGGGTCCACGTATTTACCTTACAGGAAACGTCGCCACCACCTACTTCATTCTGGAATCTCCACCGCGTACACGGTTAGTCAAAGTGGTTTTCGGTATCGACAGAGAGTATGTCCATATCCGATCCCGGTCTCTTTGCCAACCAATCGTTATTATAACACCGCGGTCATTTAAAAATAGTTTATACTTTTAAAACCAGAATATAATCCATTTCAAACCGTAATATTACGATATCATTTCTTCTTTTAAAACCCAAAACAATATGATATCGTTTATCCCAAATAAAATTATTCCTTTCCAAAAAAATTATGTCACTTTTTATTATTTAATATCCCATGTAACCAATATTCTGTTTGTAACTTTCAACATAATTCTTCGAAAATCCATAGTATTTTAAAACCATTATTTTCAAAACTAAATGGTTTGGATATTCAACGGTATGCGAATTAAAAAGGTTTAACTTTACTGTTGCTTTACAAAGAAATAAATTACATGGCTTTCCAAATATTTCTTCTTTTAAAGTTAAACCAAAATCCAAAATATTACTTCAAGTCCCAAAACCATTTCAATTTTATATATATTTATATCCATTTTTGAGCATTAATATTTCAACTAAAGTTGGATTTTTATCCTTTCAAAATCAATATTCTATTAATTAATCTTGACCATTCACATAAAATCCATAATTAATAAGACTTCAATTTCTAGTAAAATATATATATATATATTTCCAAATTCAATTTTTACTAGAATATTCATTTCAAAATATTTTGGGAAAAATCCAATTATAAATATCATATCTTTAAAATTTCCAACTTAATATTTAAACATAGGATATAAATCATCAAACTCCATTTTCTTAATTTCTTCCATTTTCAATAAAGAAATTTATATTCCTTTTAATTTCAAAATTTCAACTTCATAGGTATATAAATATGAAATAAAATATTTATACAATATAAATTTAAGATTTATAGACCGTATTCAATCCAAACCATAGAAATCACATTAAAATAGTTATATATAGACCGCGGTGCCTGTATATAATTTTCTATCCTATGGTCAAGTGATACGGATATTTATCATTTCAATCCGCAATTTAAAAAAATAAAACTTTGCGGTTTTATCATTTCAAACCACAATCCCGAATGAAATGTAAAATGTATGCTAACTTGCAGTTTAATGATATCAAATAAAACATCCATTCAACAAAACATCCATCATCCAGTCACAAACATCAAGCAATATCAATCAATAACAATTATATATATGATCATATATAACAGGTGATAACTGGCAGTTTATTCAAATTAAATTTTTCAACTATTAATCTAACAATTTATATTCAGTGATAATTGACATAACTGTTAACTAGCAGTTCATATGCAACCAAAAATTTCTAACAGCCAATTAACACGCAATAAATCAATTAAATTAACAGTTACATTCAATAAAATGCAATTCAACAGATATGAATGAAATAACATGCCAAAAGCTCATAAATAAATTTCTATTCATTTCTAAAATTTATTTAACAAACATAAAAGCTTCTAGTAGTTGTGAGTGGGTTAAAACGCTCACCTTTTGAATTTAAATTGAATTCAAATCCAATTTAAACCCAAAAATTGGACAGTCTCCAAATTCATCCAAACCAGTGCCAAAACGTCAGAAATTCCGATACGATCCCAGCAAAACAAACCGCGCGTGAATCCGAGCTCGTATGCAAAAGTTATGAAAATTTGAAAAATGAAAAATTCTGGTCCTGGGTCAACTTCGGGGCGCCGCCTCATTTCCCCGATGCTTGCTTGGAGTTTTCGCCAAAACGACCCGGAGCGACCCGAGTCATTTTCTTTCTGACCCGAAGTTGCTCTAGGGTTTTCTCCTCTGAAACCCGAAGCGCGACCAGAAGCTGCTGCAGATCCACAAATTTTTTTATTTTTTTTTTTATTTTTTTTTTTTGAAATAAAATTTTGGAATTTGGGAATTAGGTTTTTTTCTGCCATTGGAATGAGGAGTTGAGAAGGAGATGTACGTATAGAAAAATGAAAATAAGGAGTGGCTAGGGTTTATAATCGCAAATATATAGACAGATAAAAGAAGGCTAGGTGGGTACGGATAACGAACGTGCTAAACGATAGTTGGCCCAAAAAGCCCGTTCTGCCTCCGGAGTCGAATTTGTTAAAACTATATATCCAAATAGGTGTTTCAAAATATTCTGAACGCGATGGAAAAAGTTTCGCGACCAAATTCGATCGTATGAAGAAGTTATGCTAAAAAAATAAAAATTTCAAATTGATTTCAAAATGCGTAAATTTCAAGGCGTTTCGAGTCCGTACGATCAAACGACAAGTCCGATCGCAACGAAACTTGAAACATTATTATAATTCACCGTTACGGATCCGATGAAACTAGTTTCGTCGAAATCCGAGTCCGTGACAAAAATGACTATTTTTAATATTTATTAAATAAATTAAAATAAATCATAAAATCCAAATTTTCTTTCAACTTTAAATATTGGCCAAATTTCATTACTTATATAATCCGATCAATTCCCAATAATTTAGCAAGCTTGGATGTGAATTAAAATTTATAAGTATATAAATTTCGCAGTGTTAACCTCTGCGTTTTCTTATTATTTGGGAATTATAAATTTTATTCGCAAAACCCAATTATTTAATCATATACTTATACTCTCATCTTAAATCTAATTATATAAATAACTTGATTTCTATTATCCAACTCAAAATATATCAATTATTCTCCAACTACATAGTTAACGTTTCTTTTATATATCACTGTGGTAATATTTCAAAATGTTCATCTTTTGTTTGCATAAATTACTGTATTTAGATAAAATTGTAATTTTGGTAACTTATCACATAAATAACTTAAAACCTCAACTAATACATTCCACCTTTGTTTCATCTTATTCATTCACTCATCAATATTCCGTACTAACTACAAAATTTAGTGTATTCCTTTAAATTGATCAAAATAAGACTTATCAACTAATAGAAAGATTTACGTACAAAATTTATTGTCATACATCTAATTTACAAGCCTATACTTAATTATTATCCTACAATACGTTTTACGTTACTATAATGTTCATTCTTCCGTTCCTACGTTTCTATAAATTTATTCCTTTATAATTTATTTAACGCAACACTTAATCTACACCTATTGCGATGTTTCAAATTTACTTGAATGAACAATTTCTTTACTTAAAATAGTTGTTGTAAACTCTTAATTCCACATTTATAAGTGTATTATTATTTTCACTCAAATATTATACATATATATAGAGTATTGGGTTTTTATTTAATCATCATTTATCATATATATTAATTAATTAAATTCAATACTTAAGTCTGACTAAATTTATTCCCCAAATACACATTTACATTTCTCAACCAATAAATATAACCAATCAAATTCTCATTTTATTGAACCTTGGTCAATTCCACACGTTAATTTTACTTAAAGTCTCAATTAATTAATTTACCTCGGTTTCATTACCTTATTACCTTATATGCATAATTGACATGGTTATATCTTCCATTACATCAATAATTTATCATTTCATTTCTATGCAATATATACTCATCTTATTCCATTTATTTGGTTACTGCATTGAAATCTATTTATTAACCAATACTAACGTTATTATCATAAAAAAAAATTTGATTCCCAATTTTATTCAATACTTAGAACAAAAATTTTCACATTAAATCAAATCCTTCTATTCAAACCAAGTATCATGCTATGATAATATTTTACGTTGGTTACACTGAAAAAAAATCAACTTTTTATCGTTATCAATTAAACATACATTAATTGCACAAATTAAAGGAATTAATTGCCATTTATCAAATTAAATTTTTCATACATCAATCTATTTCATCTAAATCCTTACCTATGAATATTGCAACCTTTAATTCCATTAAATACCAATTAACCCAAATTATTTCATTTATTCTAAGTCATATCACTAAAATAATTCATCATAATAAACTTAAAATCTATACGTTTATTGATTTATTTCTATTTGTCTTATGTTAAATTCTAAATTTAGTAAGACAACCTAAAGTACTCCACTCAATCGACAGTCCCTTTCAATTGTTAATACGTACTTAAATTTCTACAGTTGCCTTCCATCTGCACTTCCGTTACTATGATAAAAATTAGTAACGTTTATGCCATCAATCCATCATAATTACTTACCCTTAATTGAGTTTGATTTCCAAATAAATTTGCTGACCCTTAATTAGACAATTTATAAAAGTTTGTCATCATACCTATAGTTCTACGCTTATGCTATGTCTTAAATTTCAATAAATTTATAAATTTTGAGATGTTCATTAGGGTTTACAAATTTATTGACTTGCAATAACAGGGTTTCTTAATCTATTCAATTTATCGTTCACAATCTTTTATTGCATTAAATTGGTTTAATATTCCCATATTAAATTTTATGTACAGGTAAGAATTTTTCTTTCTTTCTCTACTTAATTCATTTGAATTTTATTCAAATGTCTTTATATAGGTTTCTAAGTCACTTCTATATAATTTATTCTAGCCTTCATTTTAATACTTATCTACCACCTTTATTCTTTCAACTAAAATAAATTACAAAATCCTATTAAACAAACAATTTTAAATGGTCGAACTTAACGGGTCGTTACAACATCACATCATCAGCAAACATTATAGAGTTAATTTGAAGAGTATTGCACTTTGGGTGGTACTTTATTAATTTCTGTGAGTATTTAGTGTTAAGTATAACAGTGAAAACTTCCATAACCAACAGAAATAGATATGATGATATTGGATCTCCCTGCCGTATGCCCTTGCTACTACTGAAAAGGCCCACAGGTCTTCCATTAATAACTACAGAAAATGTAGGGGAGGAGATACAAACATATATCCAGGAAACAAAAATTCTGGGGAATCCCATGTGTGCCATAATTCGAACTATTGAAGTCCAGTGAATAGAATCATAGGCCTTTGAAATATCAATTTTAAGAGCTGCCGCAGAGGCAACATTATTTCTACTATATCCTTTAAGCAACTCTTGTGCTAGTAGCACATTGTCGAGAATATTCCTTGATGGTATGAAAGCTGCCTGGTTCATTGAGACAACAGAAGGCATAACATTAACCAGACGAGTGGCTAGAATTTTGGTGATACATTTATATATCACATTGCAGCAGGAGATAGGCCTGAAAGAGGTCACACTAGTTGGCGGTGTGACTTTAGGGATTAATGCAATATTAGTGCAATTCACTTCACGAAGAAGTTTGCATTTAGAAAAGAAATTGTGTATTGCTTGGCAGAATTCATGACCAAGCACATCTCATGTTGATGTGAAGAAAATCACGTTAAGGCCGTCTGGACCACCTGAAGAGTGTTTGTTCATTGAGAAAAGGGTGTCTTTGATTTCGTCATCTGTAACAGGCTTAATAAGTGAGTTAGCTTCATGAGAAGTAATACATGGTAAGGCAAGAGATGAAATTTGATCAAGGTCAGGAGAGAAACCAGTAGTATTGCCAAGAAGATTAGTGAAGTATTCAACAAAGGCTTTATCAACTGAATCAGCAGTAGTACATAAGGTACCTTGTTCATCAAAAATTCTGTAAATATTTTATCTAGCATGTTTTACCTTTAATGCATCATGGAAGAACTTAGTATTCCTGTCACCTTCAACAATCCACTTATTGTGCAGTTGTTGCCTCTTCATGTTAGCTTCCATGCTGAGAGCATTATTAACTTTATTGAATAAAATGGATTCATCTGCAGCAGCTTGTTCATCGTGGGGGTGGTCCATCATATAATCTTGCTGTTTCTGTAGCTGTTCCTTAAGAGTTGTTGATAGCATGCTACCAGTTCCAAAGGTGGAAGAGGCCCACATCTTGATCTCCTGTTTAATCCTTTTCAATTTCCTGCAAAACCTATACATGGGGTTACCAAAGCAATTGAATTCAGTATTTACTTGTGAAACTAATGTCAGAAAGTGTTCATGCTTGTGCCAAGCATTAAAAAATTTGAAACTTCTCTTTTCCTTTCGAGAATGGTGACACAGCGATAAAATCAAAGGAGAATGATCAGACATAATTGGTTGAGGTAGGAAGACTGATATGGTAGGCCATCTAGATAGGGCTTGGAAGTTGATGAAGGCATGATCAATTGTGGTGAAAGTACGAACTCCACTACGACTTCTATTATTCCACGAGTACTTAGCACCAGACTTGTTAACTGAGATTAAATCAGCCTCTGCTACAGCTAAATTGAGTGGAGCAATGTCTCTAGGGGAAAGAGGGTTACCTCCAATTTTATCAGTGAGCTCAAGGCAAGAATTGAAATCACCAAGAACAAGCCAGGGGTGAGAAGATTGTCGTAGCGGGGGCAAGGAGGTGAAGAAAGAATTTCTAGAAAGCACCGAGTTATCAGCATAGACAAAAGTGATGTAGGAGGTGATTGATGTTTGAATTTCTTGGACATGAAAGTGAATAAACTGTCTTGTGGTTAAGATTGGGGAAAGAGTTATAACTGCAGGATCATAGATTATAAGAATACGCCCGTATGTAGCTATATCAAGATTATGATGAAATTTCCATTTTGGATTAATATAATCAGCAGCTCTGATGGATAATGGTAAATTGAGTTTGGTTTCAAGCATTCCAAAAAGGCAAATGTCATAGTATGAAATGATGCTTTTCACCTGATCAAGTTTTGCATTACTATGTGCCCCTCTGAGATTCCAGGCAGCGATTTTGTTATACATAAAAAGTTATTGGTGAGAGGTGGAGTTATTTCTTCTCTTAGCAGAAAGAGATCGTGTTTCAATTTTCCTATGATTGGGGGGAGGTGAAGAGGTTGGCTGAGTCTTAGCAGTGGAGATGGTAGGCTTTGGAAGTGGGATTGGTTGAGAATGAGGTGAAGAGGAGTTTGATGGCCATCCAGGCAAGTTTATTGAGAAGTTGTAGTAAGATAATTCTGAATTTGGCACATCATCATTTGGCTTGTACATAGAAGTAATTAATTGGACGATGTTGTTTTCAAATGATATACACCATGCACAGTCCAGTTCAGTACCATTTGTGTCAGCCTGTGCATGCACTTCAATATTGCTTTTACCAGTTTCAGTGCTTTTGCCACACTTTGTTGTTTCACAGTTACTTCCATGTTGCTTTACTATATTGCAAGTAGTTTGGATATCATCATCTATATTACCAACTGCGTAGTTTGTGTTGTTGTTAATAGCTTTCTCACAGAACTCTACACATATATTTTCAAGTGACAGTTGCCCTTCCTCCTCTTCTACAATCACCACTGTTTCTTGCACTTCCTCCTCATTTTGCAACAGAATAAAATTATTATGTGTAACAACAGTGCACACTTGTTCAACTGTATCAGTTTTATCCCCAACCTTATTAACAATTGCTCTGTCCTCATCCTCACCAAGTTTATCGTCTTCATTTGTTCCTTTTATTTTCTTTGTTGCTCCCTCTACTTCTTTTCTGTTGTCTCCTTTGTTCACTTTGTTCCTATTTACTTTTTGCCACACTTGCTTCACCTTATCATGTTTGTCTGCAGCTTTCCCCTTCATCCCCATGTTTTGTTTCTCTTCACCATTTTCTTGCTGCTCAGTAGCTTCACATTGTTTTCCATTATCTTCGTTTACTGTCTTCTTGCATGTTGTAACCATATGCCCAAACTCCTTACATGTATTACATATTTCCGGCCTCCACAAATAATCAACTCTGACTACTTGTTCAGTTCCATCAAGCAGTTGAACAGTGAAGGATTCTGGTAAGTCATTATTTGGTGTGACCTCAACTAAACATTTGGCAAAGGAGATTCGCTCAAACTTTTCAGTTGACGCATCCATACACAGTAGTTTTCCAATCCTTGTTGCTAACCAATTAATTCCCAATGGTGACCACGCAAACAAAGGAATGTTGGATAACTTAATCCAAACTGGTACAGCTTTGATACTACTACAAGTATTCCCAACGTTTTCATCCCATGGTTTTACAATGAACAGTTTGTTCCTCATTATTACAGGATCTGACTCAGAAATTCTAATCTTATCTTCTTCATTTGAGAACTTAAACATGAAAAGGAACCCATCTGATTTTATAGTTATGGATCCACGTAATTTCCATGCCTTTTTTAGATAGTACAGTACTGTCATGTATGGCAGTGGGTTATCAAGAAAAAAACCAACCAGATATTCCTTCCACATAGAGTTACCTGCCTTAACAACTTATGCTGGAGGAACAATGGCGTCACCATTAAAGTCAAGTAGCATGTCACGGGGAACATACTTCCCTGCGTTAGTGGGTTTTGCTTTGAAAAGAGAGTTCCATGCTAATTGAGTTTGAGGAAGGGGTAGCAAGGGGGGAGAAGAAGGAATCAAGGCAGTAGGCTTGGAAGTTGATGGTTTAGCTGGAAAGGGTGAGACAGGTTGGATTCTGACAGAAGGGATGGTTGTCGGGGGAGGGACTGACAGGGTAGCATGTGTCGTGACAGCGGGTGGTACAAGAATAGGTGAAGAAGGACAGGGTTGCAGAGATGAGGATGGATGGGAAGGGTCAGCGGGAAGGGTTGAAAAAAGAGGGAGGGTCCCCATTTTTGAAAGAAAACTGAAAAACGTATGAAAAAAGAGGGAGTGGCCTTCCAATCTTATACTGTAATGACCTTAGCAGGGTCAATAGCCAAAACTTCCTTCGAGACTACATACCCCAAGAAATGAACTTCCTCTCTCCAGTAATGATACTTCGAAAAGTTAGCTTTCAAATGATGCCTACGAGGTGTGTGAAGAACTTCTCCCAAATGAATACCATACTCCTCCATACATTTGGAAAATACCAAGATATCATCTGTGAATACTACCACAAACTTATTTAGGACATACCTAAAGACGCGGCTCATTAAATCAACGAAATAGGCTGGTGCATTGGTTAGCCCAAAAGGCATAACCAACCACTCGAAGAATCCGTCCGGTGTCTTAAAGGCAGTCTTCTCTATGATGTCATCAGCGACTCAAAGCTGATGGAATCCCGTGGCTAAATCAAGTTGAGAAAAACCGAAGAACCTACTAACTGGTCAAAACGATCATCAATCCTAGGAAGTGGATATCGGTTCTTCTTGTTGAGCTTATTTAATTCCCTATAGTCCATGCAAAGTCAGAGAGAACCATCCGCCTTAGTGGCAAAGATGACTAGTGCTCCCCCACTCCGATATGCTCCTTCTTATGGATCCCTTCTCCAAGAGCTAACGAATCTTCTTGCTCAACTCTTTCCTCTCCCCAGGTGCCATGTCTCTCATAGGTAATGCTACTGGCTTGGCATTCTCGGTCAAATAAATCCTAAAGTCAATCTCTCTCATAGGAGGTAGTCCCCTAACCTCCTCAAAGACGTCTGCAAGATCTCTGACGATAGGAACCAAATGCAACTTTGATGAAGATGAATCAAGGGAATAGAGAAAACTCAACATAACTGACCCTTGTGGGTTGAAAGACACCTCTAAAGTCCTACCACTATAAGTCTCAAGTCTAACGACTCTCCTCTCGCAGTCTAAGATAGCTTCTTATATGGATAGCCAATCCATCCCTAAGATCATCCCATACGCTAATAATCCCAGAACATAGATGTTGCAGTCAAACTCTACGCCTAGGATAAAGATTTTCAAACCTCTACAAATCATAGATAATTGTGTCGATCCTCCTATGGGGTTTGAAACAATAATGGGGTCTACTACTAATGATATGTCCAAGTGCGAGAGCTAGAGATAAAAGAGTGTGATGCTCCAGAATCAAATAAAGTCTGAATAGGAAAATCAGATATAGAAATCAAACTTTCAATAGTGACTTTCCTACCTCTATCTAGAATGCTACTGGAAGGTGTTGTGTCTAATGGCCGAATCTGCGCAATTGGTGCACTCGCTCCCTAGGGACAACTCCTACTCATATGACCGGGTTGCCCGCAAGTATAGCACTTACCCTTCATCTTCTCCTTCCAGCAATCCTTGGCCACATGTCCCACCTGCCCACAAACATGGCTTTTTATTCCGTTCTTAATCTGCTTCTGAGGACCATCACCTTTCTTCTTCTTTTTATTCTTTTCCCACCACTTTTCTTTGGAGCTTCTGACTTAACCTCCTCTTTAGACTCTCCTTCCTTGACTGTATCCGACTTAAGCGCCATCTCGACCAAAGACTCATAAGTAGCTCCCATCGATACATGAGTCAGCAATAATCCCTGAAAGGGTTGACTCAATCCCTTCATAAACTTCATAGCTTTCTTGTGCGTTATGTTCACCAAGTCCATACCAAACTGTGATAGCTCATTGAATTGATTGATGTACTCCTTGACAGGTAAACTTCCTTGCCTTAAATTGATAAAATTTTCCAGCTGAACACTCTCTTCTGCCTTAGATAGAAACTTCCTATCGAATTGCTTCCAGAATCCATCCCAACTAATATTCCTTCCCTCCAACTCAATCGCCTTCCACCCATAAGAGCCTCTTCCTTCAGCTGCCAAGCAGCTAGCTGAACTCGCCGCTGACCATCCTGTCCAAAAGACCAAAAATCTTCTCTATGTCTCTAATCCATGCTCTCGCCTCCATTAAAGTATCCTTTCCAAAAAAAAGTATTCCCGTCCAAACTCTCAAAATCTTTACAAAGCTTAGAGAAATTGATGGCAGTAGGTGGGTTGATGGGATTCACACCCGCTGGTGCTGGATTAGGCACGGGCCCGTGCGCCTCTGGGGTCGTGGCTTGTAAGTACCTACGAAAGCAGGCTGGGACTGGAATGCCTTCGGAAAGGTTCGGGGCATCAGCCATTCTTCGAAAAAGAAAAAGGTAGTTTAGGAAAGAGTCAAAGGGAGATTGAACTGGACATTTGGGGGGATTTTTTTTTTAAAAAAAAATTCTTTATACTTAAAATCATTTCCAAAAGTTCTTTTCTAAAAAATACTTTTAAAACAAGTTATTTTGAAAATACTTTACTTTCAAAATAAGTTTTTGGAATCCTATAACCTTAAGCTCTAATAAAAATTTAAACACCCCACACCTCTTAATATACCCAAAAGGACACATTACAAAGTTAAACACCCCACACCCCTTAATATACCCAAATGGACACAATAAAAGGCATGGTACGTTGTAGGTATAACTGAAACTAACAGAGACTAAGATTCACAAGACAAAAATAGATAGAAGCAGCGGAAACTAAATAAGTATTTAATTAAAACAAAGTTTAGTATTAATTCATAAATAAGTCACATGCCAAATACAACATTCAAAACCCATCGTGTCTTAATAAATGAAAATTCATTGTCTCAAAATCAGAGTATGTAATATCCCTCATAAATAAACCAGTGCATACAAGAACATTAGCTGAAAATAAAAGAAGTGCATAGAAAAAGTCTCCTCCAAGAAGAACTCCAAGCTGCGGCAATCTACTAGCATTTTCCTTGATTACCTAAGGGGAAAAGGGGGGAAATAGAGGAGTGGGTCAAACTAAAAGTCTAGTGAATGTTAGTAACTACTAGAGCCTTTAAGCAAGATAAAAGTAATAGACTCTACAATAGTTCTAGCATAAATAAGGATCACAAAGGAAAATGGAGAGATAAACTGGAAATAAATACGATTAAATATTTCTCAAAATACGTTAACTTTGGTTGCTTGCACTTGTTCTGATTTAATTAGGCTGAATTCCTAATCCAGTAATTAGGATGTGACCCTAATTCTACCCTTTTTGACTGGCCTGCGACTCCATAGACATTTCTGTGGACCAGTCGCTATGTAACTCCCTACACAGCAGCCAATGGTATCTATGGAAGATACACCGAGCAACTATTGAGGATCCAGATGACATATATAGCTCCCTACATAGAAGGCAATAGTGCCTACTAAGACCCCATACTAAGCGCTTGAAACTCATAGTTATTACTGAGCACCCGAATGGAAGTCGCACGAGTAACTACCACCATGCCCATGCTACCTTCTGCTCCACCTATAGGGTCTTCTTATTACCTCCAACATATAGCATAGTGTGCCCCTCATCTCACTTCAGGCTAATGCGAGATCACCGTATGTCCATAGAAAATAGAGGAATTGTTGTTGGTACTGGCCCTTCATCCAATCAATATCTAGTTGTGCCCCTTATACAAATCCCCGTGATTTTGGACTTCTCTTTGACCAATTACTACCATTCTTAGCATAAATGTGCCTTAGGTAATGTTATTTGGTGCAAGTCCTACTTTCGTCTTTGCTTACTAACTTAGATAAATTATTTGAATAAGTCTTTATTACCATTTTTACTTTCTACGCTTACTAGTTTATCCCAAGCCTTAAAATAAGCCTCATTCTAATCTTTTTTTATTATAACCTACGTATAATCATGCTTATTACTTAACCCAAGGTCTAAGTGTGAAAATAAGCTTCTTTCATCTTTTACTTTATTTAGTTATAATTCTAAGTTATAATTATGCCAATATCTTTAATTAGTCCATTTCTAATTATAATTAGGCGTAATTTCAGTCCAATTCTATTATTTATTATAGTCTTTATAATTTACATCTCATTTTCTTCATTTAATATTCTTACATATAAAATTCATATTAGCGTTTAGTTTATTCTAATCCATACGCGTAGGAAAGGGGAATGAAGAGAATAGACGCTTGCATAAAATCCAAAATGTGGAAAAGATGTAAACAAGAAGTAAATAACAGTAAATAAACTTACATACTGTAAATAGACCGTAAATTAATAAAAAGCTATGCTTAACAGTAATAATTTATAACTAATAGAAATAATACTAAAATTACAAAAAGGAATAGCTGAATAGACTGAAAATAATTAAAACTGTAAATAATTACTAAAAAGGGCTATTCCAAAAATCATAGTAAATACTACTATTGGAAACCCTATTATTTTAAATTACTTAAAGAAATCTTAAAATAATTACAATCACTCACCTCTGGTCCTAATCTCTTCTTTTGATCTTCCCAGATCCACTTGGAGTTATAAAATAATTTTTATTAAAAAGATTCTCTCCTTGAAAAATTATTCCTTTTAGGGTCCTTCCTGAAAAGGTGAACCCAAGCGGGGAAAATCTAGAATGAGAAAAAGTGTTAGGTCTAGGGGTCAATTTATATGTGTAGAAGTGGATCTCGGACCGTTGGATTTAAAGATTCAATACGATGCAACCACGTCATAGGCTGAATAGGATCCATCGAATGAAGAAATGGAGGGACAGGATTAAACTAAAGGGTGCAAATGACGTGTTCTGATGCTTCTCATTTGTTCGAATGAATTAACGTTCGTGCGCCAGCAAAATTACAAGGCGGGTCAACCGAGCGGTCGACCGCTCCCTTTCCTAAGTCGACCGGCTGATCGACCTGACTGTTTCTTACCATTAGCTCGGCTATATATATATATATATATATATATATATATATATATATCGTTATATTTCTGCTTATTTTGTTTATTTTATAACTTGGTCATATTAGCTCGGTTTTTGACGTTCTATATATAGAAATTGACCGGAAAATTATCATTGACACAGTGGTGCAACTTTCGTGGATTAGTTCTGATAATTTCACAAAGTTACTTTATTATTTAATTAATTAACAATTAATTATTATGGGTTAAATTTCGGATTGTTACACATAGGGATACCTTGGCACCCCGATATTGTATTTAGTTTGGAGTACCTCTTATGATATTCGTAGAATAGCATATCATGTTCGTTACGTGCTAACTCTTTAGTTACAGGGACAAATAGGTATGGTTCATATACTCTTTATTCCATATACTATATCGACTTTTACAGTATTTTAAGATTATTTATTGCTCACACCAGACTGTTTCCTGAGTCAAGGTTTTATGCTTTGTTCTTATTACCTTAGGCACTCATAAATGAGTATACTAGAAAGCAGGTGTAAGCAGTACATGGAGCTCTATGGATGGGCTAGTAAGAGGTGACGCTTTACTTATATTTGGGCATATTATTGTTTATTCCACTGTGTGACACTATGGAGCCTTGATGGTATTTGACTTACTATTATTAGAGACACTTTATTAGTTGAGTTTATTTATCAATTTAATAAACTTTTTTACTATTTTGTATAACTATATGAGCCTGTGTACTCTGATTTTGTGGTTCATGTAGTTATTACTATCTCAACTATTTTATATCTATGATGACTATTATATTTTATCTGATGTGCTGTGAGATATATGAAGTTTTTGTGATTGTTTGATGTTTTTTTTCCTTTTTTCTTTTCTTTTCTTCTCTTCTATTCTCTTCTCTTCCTTTCTATTCCTCTTCTTTACTTCTTTCTTTCCATTGACCATCGTCCTACATCAGTCGGATGCTTCAGTAGCGCATTATTCGCTTATATGAGCATCAAAGGTGTAGAGTGGTCGTCACATTTAGTATCAGAGCTTAGGTTACATGATTAACCTGAGTTGATACCGTGATCCAATAGGAATAGGGAAGGAGTTGTCACCATAGGCTTGATCTAGAGTATGTTTTTGTATATAAGAGAGTTCGTATTTGTTATATATTTTGATTTTCAACACTATATAGTAGTATACATAGTATATAAGTTGTATTGCACATACTAGCACTATTGATGCGGTTTTCTTTATGAGATTGTGCTCATTCTTATTATGTGTTAAGAGTGATCTATCATATGGGAAATGTTGTTATGGACTCCATCTTTGGAGTTAAGGATTGGGTAGGGTTGGAGGCCACTAACCTCGATATATAGAATATGTTCACTAAGATGTGCGAAACATTATCTGGAGTGCCCAATTTTCTCCAAATGGTTATGGTATTCAAGTGAAAATGCATAGAGTCAACTTTTCGAAGCTACATAAAGACTATGTGAGTCTAAGGGGCAGACCGTTCCTTGGAATAGAGTCGGCTATTAAGGTGCAAGACACGATGGATATTTCCAAAAGGATCTTCGATGACTTGGAGTTAGATGATGCAATGAGGTAGAAGTTGACCTCCAGATAACTCCAGAGATGAACAATGAACTGATGGAGTGCCCTTATGGCTTCGACTCTAGAGGATTAATTTACTTTAGATCTACTCATAATTCGCTTTGAAGAAAATTTATCTCGAATTTTCAAAAGTAGATGTTGATTAGGAAGTTCGCTGACTTGAAGTAAGGTGATCTGTCTATGTTAGAGTATATAGCTGAATTCGATGTGCTGTTGAAGTACGGTCTATCTTTCATTGTAACTCCAATGAGAAAGAATGAAGAATTTATCATTGGGTTGAGGGAATATCTTGGGAAGCGATCTATTTGTCCAGGCTTCGAGAAGTTGATAGAGAAGGCTTTATGATGTGACATCCTATACCCAGTGTAGAAGAATTGTCCCAAACCAGTTAAGCAAGGGCAGATAATGGAAGCATATGCGTTGAATGCCGTTCTGATTTCGTCGAGTGCTCCATCGATGAAAGAGAAGGGAAAGGGCATCACCATCTAGGTTATGCTTCTATTTATGGCATTTCCATATGTATTTTATTCGACTTTGGGGTTTCATATTCCTTCATATCTAGTGATTTGTAGATAGATTTGGATTAAGAACCAAATTTGTAATCGACCTTTGATTATGATGAACCTTGTTGGGGGCACAACCAACATGTATATGGTTTGTGTATACTTTGCCTTATCTAGTCATGGATGTTTGTTTATTCGTTATTAATTTTTTTGGGTTTATTGGGTATGACATTATAGTATGGCAATGGACTGGATGAAAGAGTACAGCATAGTGGTGGATTATGAAAGGCGGTTGGTGACGATCGAGGCTTTAGAGGGGTAGAAGATAGTGATTGGTTGCCTGCCAATGGATAGGGTTATGGCTAGCTCTTTATATTCACCCGAGAATCCACAGAATGGATTGTCACTGTGCCTGTAGTTTGGAAAGCATCCGAAACATTCGATTATGTAACCGGATTCCACCATATTGAGAATGAGTTCTGTATCAATGTGGTTAAAGGTGCTAGACCAGTTGTTGTTATGCCTTTAAGGCATATGATACCCAAAGAGCGAAGGAAACTAAAGGAGTGAATGGATGACCTACTAAGGCAAGGGTTCTTTCGTAGGAGCATATTTGAGTAGGATGCACCTATAATGTTCTCCACTAAGGCAGATGGTTCTTTGACGTTGTATGTTGATTACCATGAAGTCAACGAGATGACGAACAAGTATCCACTCCCACTTATTTGTGGCTAGTTCGTTCAGCTCAATAGTGCAAAGGTGTT
Organism: Allium cepa; assembly: GCA_030765085.1. NCBI lineage: Eukaryota > Viridiplantae > Streptophyta > Magnoliopsida > Asparagales > Amaryllidaceae > Allium > Allium cepa. Next base: position 615,252,618 of record CM060934.1, read on the forward strand.
GAACCTCGCAATGGGGTTTCATCCACTAAGAGTATTTGGAGAGAGTGTGCAAAACACAATGTTTCATATTCTACTTTTCTTTTTGATTGGTTGGTTATGTTATTCGGGCTAACCAACGCATCAACATGCTTTGTTGATGTCTTAGACTGTGTTTCGAGGGATCGCTTGAGTAAGTCTATGATTGTGCTTGTTGATGATACTTTTGTCTACTCATGGATAAAAGAGGAGCACAAGACACAATCGATGATCATATTGTAGGTGTTTAGAAAACGCTGGTTGATGATGAGATTTTTGAAGTACCACTCTTGGAGAAGGGAAGTGAGATGCTTGGGTCATGTTGTTTCGGAGCATGACATTGCTATAGATCCTGCAAGTAACGACATTCCAGAATTTGAACATACCTAAGAGTACTACAAATAAGAAGTTTCTTTAGATTGATGAGATGTTGTATATATTTTACCAAGGACTTCTCAAAGGTAGCGACGTCGTTAACCGATTTGGTGATAAGAATTAGATTTTTATCTGAGATGCAAGGTGTAGACACGCATTTGTAAGTCTGACAAAGTGGCTGATGAGTGCATGGATGTTAGTCATTCCAAGTAGGAATGAGAAGTCAATAGTACATACATGCCTTTGGAACTGAACTGGGTGCGGTATTAATATCGAAAGGTAAGTTTGTCGCATATGTTTATCGACAAATAAAACTAGGCGAGAGGACATATTCGAATCTTAATTTAGAGTTGGCGGTGATAGGGTTCGCATTAGGGATTTGGAGGCACTATCTATTAGGAGAGAGATTCGGGTTATTCACTGGTCCCATATCATTGAAGTATCTCTTCTCTTAGAAGAATCTCAATCTTCATCGGTAGCGTTAGTTGGAATATTAAGCCTCCTAGGACTTTAACATTTCTTACACACTTATAAGGGAAATATAGTCTTTGATGCTTTGAGTGGAAGACATACGGTTTAGGAACGATGCTCCTAGAGTGGACATTGTTTTGATTATCACTATTTATGACTTTAGAACTCGATGAGAGCTAGGAACAAAGATGATGGATAATTTGATTATCGGACCTACTTTGATTTAGCAGATCGGTACTAGTCAAAGACGTGAAGCTATGCGCACCCGACCAAGACTGTTGGTTCCATAGGGATGAGGGAATGCTCGTTCTTGAGTAGTGGGAGCTTATATCTATGGGCTTCATCATTGGATTGTCAAGGACCAGAAGAGAATATGATAGAATTTAGACCAAGTCGATAGATTGATGAAGAGTGCTAGATTTTTATTCATTAAGTCCAGTTGAAGGCATCCAAACTGGCCGAGTTATATTGGGGGTGGATTGTCTAATTCCACAGTGTGTTGAAGAGCATTATAAATGGCCGAAATCCATTGTTCACTAGTAAGTTTTTGGAGAACTTACAAGCGACGCTCGGAAATTTGGCACCAAATTGGCCAGATGACTTTGAGACTGAACCAGGAACTTTGACGCCTCGTAGGCCTATTCGTACTAATAAACGTGATACGAGACATGTTAGGAGGAACGCGGTGGAGTAGTAAAGGTTTGATGGGATGAAAGCAATGGCGAGTGTGAGGGCCACTTGTCCGGAGCTCTTCATTTAGTGAGATTTCATTTTTTGTCCATTTTTATATTGGATATCATATTTGATGTTTTATACTATATAGTATAGTATCCTGCATGCTGGGATAGGCATGTATAGTACTTTTTGATATTTGATGTTGTATATGCCTATTTGATGTTGATTATTGGCATTAGGCATGATTACTTATGTTTATATAGTTGTCAGGCATGCGGGATAATTATGGTTTGACATGGCATATTTATTTCAAGATGATCGCTATATATATGATTTAGTATGCTTAAATACATGATGATGTTACATTTGTGTTTAATCCTATTTGTTGAGTACATATTCAGGCACATGGAAGCAAGTGTTGGCTATTTGGATGGTTATTCGCTTTTATTCGCATCTAAATGGTGTGCTCTTTCTATAAAAGAGGTATGTAACATATGTAGTGTAGATTTGGGTATATATGCTTGGTTGTCCTCGAAAATGAGATGCCTCAAATATGTGATATATATATATGTATATATATATATTATGTTATGTATGTATGTATATATGTATGTATGTGTGTGTATCTATGTTTTATTGAGATTTTCCCAGACCTAGCCACACAAAGTAGGTGCTGCTGAATTTTTTCGAAGCATGAGGGGCTTTGGAAGCTATGGGTTAGGAGGCAGTCTCTTTACTTTGGAAATTTCGAGGACAAAATCCTTTTAAGGAGGGGAGAGTGTAATGACCAGTATTTTGACGATAGGACAATTAAATAATTGATTTAAATATTGAATCATTAATTAATTGAAGGTCCCAAAACTATATTTTTTCGCATATGACCGAATCAAGACTCGATGCCATCTCCGTTGAGTTCGAATCGATATTCTGAATTAAAATGACTATAAGCATCGCTAAATTTGGAGATCGAAAGATTCAATGGTTGAAATGATCTCGAAATGCATGAAATTATCATCTTTAAATGCGGTCTCGATAGCGATGAAATTTATACCATTGGGACTTGAAAAATGAGGTGATGTAAGCTGATGAGTTTTGTTACGATCTGACAGGTCCGTGATTATACAATGTTGAAATGTAAGCTTAGTTAAGAAATCAAATAAATAAAATAAAATATTATTTAAATAATTACTAAACCTTCATCTCTATTTCCATTCTACTATTCGATTTCCCATAGCCAAAAGAAATGGCCACATTCCTCTCTTTCACTTTAAAAATTAAATCGAACAATTCAGATCATAAAAAATCACGAAAGCAGGTTTATCGAGCTTGTATAGAGGAAAGCTTTGCGTTTGTGGTAACGAGATTGTGTGCGGTTTTGATTAGCGAGGCTGTCCCTCTTATACTACACGTATCTTTTGCATAAAGGGACGCTTGGCGAGAGCAGTACAGCGTTTCGTTGAGTATTGATAGAGAAAAGAGCAGAGAGGGTGTGTGCATGTATTAGTTTGGTGATGTGCACATGTAAAGGTGATTTAGGGATTTGAGGAAGAAGGATTAACAAAGGTGATTAAGTTAATTAATTGTTTAGTTAAGTTAATTAATAGCTTATTTAATCTCGTTTCTTTTAATCTCGTTTCTTGTACTACACGTATCTTTTGCATACGATGTCCATTTTAGATGTGCTTTCTTGTATTGCACTCATGATGGAGAGCTTACGGTTTGACATTTGTTTGGATGGATTTTGTTGAGGTGAGCGATATTGTCTCTCATGATACTATGATTGTTAGTATAGTATAAAAGAGCATTTTAAAATGATTTCTAACTTTAAAATGTGGCTTTATATATATAAATACATACTTGATTTTTATAAAAGAAATTAGAAGTATTTTATAATGGTTTTAAACTGAATATAACATTTCCCATTGATGTGCTATTTTAGGAAATTGCTAGTTCTTGGCTATTTTTGATATAAATCTCCCATTAATTGATATATAGGCATTATACTTGTTGTTCGTATATTTTATTAGATGTATGTATGCTTGTTGGTTGCACATATGTTTGTTTTGTTTGCAAACGTTGATTTATAGGCGATCCAACATTACGAAATATCTCATGCGTTGGGGTTCCATGCCTATTGATCGGAAACCCAAACGAACATGGTAAATTGTAGAAGAATATCGAGATGCATGTAAACGGATTTAAAGATGTAAGACAATGGACTTGGATGAACTTTGGACTTCAGATGGGCTGCGGGCATCTTTATTTGGTTTGTACTTATCCATATTTGGTTAAGTACACGACAAAAGTGGTTAGTACTGACTGGCATAGAGTGATCGGTGCCTAAACCTATTGATGATGGCCTATTTGGCTGATCTTTACCATGGATGGTGAGGAAGCTTCGAGAAGCGTGATATAATAGTTTGCTCATGTGGATAGCTCTGGTTTTCTTGATGTTATTTCTCTATGATGAGTGATTTCGATTATCGCAATGATGTGACGTTTAGACATGGCAGTTTCAGGACTTCAGATGATTATTTATTAGTGCATGGAGTTTGGTTCCGAGGTTGACAGTTTCAGGACTTCGGATGGTAGCTCGTTGGTGCATGGAGTTAGGTTCCAAGGTTGGAGGTTTGATGTTGAAAGAAATCGTGATATTTTTCCATAAAGGTGAGTTCTTTGGGGTTGACCCATTGATAGAATGTTGAATGGTTCAATCGTGGAAATTGATTGAGCAATGAAGAGATTGGATATGCATGCTAAGGGATCATTGGTACTCGGAATGGTTTCTATTGTACTCAAAGTAGAGGTATTGTATGGACGCCCATGGGTACTTTGTTCCATTACCTTGGGTTGGTTGATTGGATCCATATATCCTGGACCAGTTGATTGGATCTAGTATCAGGTTTGGGCTGTGAGATACGTATCTAGCTTCGGGCTGCAAGACACGTATCTAGCTCTGGGCTATGAGATACGTGAGTACAACTAAAATCTGAGACTTCTATTAGCCTTTGAAAGTTAAATGGTCATATGAATTATCATATATTCAATGCATACTAAGTGATTGTTTGTATTATTTAAAGGATGCTATGTTTGTATGGTTGCTTCAGTAGCTACATGTCACTCTAGGAGTGTCACATGATGCTGGTATTATGGATAGGGATACCTAGGCACCTTGACATTGTACTTAGTATGGAGTACCCCTTTATGACAATCGTAGACTAGCATATTACGTTTTTCGTGTGCTGACTTATTGGTTGCAGGGACAAGTCTAGTATGGTTAATATACCCTATATTCCATATACTATATAAATTTTTATAGTATTGACAATGTTTATCGCTTACACCAAACTATTTTCTGGCTTGAGGTTTTCTGCTTTGCTTCTTATTATCTCGAGTACTCTTAAATGAGTAGATTTGAATGTAGGTGTAGAAGAAACATAGAGTTCTGCAGATAGACTAGCAGGAGGTGACGCTTCCTCATACTTATATCTGGGCTTGTTATTGGATATTCTACTGTATGGCACTTTGGAGCGTTGACGGTGTTTGACTTGCTATTGTTAGAGATAATTTATTAGTTGAGTTTATTTATCAGTTGTATAAACTCTATACTATTTTGTATGACTACATGAGCCTGTCTACTCTGATTATGTGGTTTATGTAGTTATTACTATCACGACTGTTTTATTTCTATGATGACTATAATATTTTACCTGTTGTGCTATGAGACATGCAATAGGTTTTGTTATTACTTGATTTTTTCTTTCTTTCTCTTCTTTTCTTCACTTCTCTTCTATTTTCTCCTCTTCTTTTCTATTCCTCTTCTTTACTTCTTTTCCTTCCATTGACCATCGTTCTACATTGACCAAATGCTCTAGTAGCACATTGTTCAATAATATGAGCATTGGATGTGTAGGTTGGTGGTCACATTTACTAATCCTATTTTATGTAAATTCCTAATGCTATTTCTATCTAGTATTTGTTGTATGTTTCTGATATTTGAGTGTTAAATAAAATAGGTAGCATTTTCGATATTATATTTATCCTTCCACCGTGAGTTTCTGAATGTATAGATAGATAGTTCTTTGTATTAATTTTACCAACCAATGGTCACCTTTAGAATGGGTCCAAGATTCGATGGGCCTTTTCTAGGTCGAAAATTAGGTCCGTTTCGGGGCAGCTTGTTACAGGACTGGACCTAAGATGGAAGGTCAGAACCAGTATGAAAATTCTGGTGTGTTTATTTTGTTTACTTTATTTTCATATTCTATTAATTACTCTAATGATTATTTGATTTAACTATTGCAGTCGTTTATAAGTTAGTATTTTTGTTAAAATTAACTTAAGGTATATTACTCGACCAACTTGTTCTTTCAACATCTTTCAATATAAAATGAGTGATAACTAATAAATCAAAAACAATACATGACTTCATATACAAATAATGGCTACAATGCATAAAATAAATAAACCAATAGCTAAAGATCGTGGTCTTCTTGTTCCTAAAGATCCTGCTGCCCTACTAAAGTATCCCCAAATACCTAAACCCCGACTTACTCATGAAAGTACCCAAAAGTTATCAAATAAAAAAGATAAAAGGAGGATTAAACAGACTTCCAGTGGGGGGACTCTCTCTAAATATCACACATACATAACTTGTATACATATATAAGTATGACCAAGTGCTTAATAGGTAATGTTGATAATACCTCATCTTGCTCTTCTCCCGCACCCAACAAGTTTGTGGTTTTATAACCAATAATATATGATATGATAAACTATTGTGCCGAACTAAAATGAGTGTAGGGTTAATACTACACTGTATCAACCCACATCTTAATGGGCTTGATTTTTCAACTAAATTGAAAAACCGAGTCCATTATGTATAGGGAATTGGTGTTGGTAACTTGAAATAAACATAAGTATATCAAAGAGCTATCTATACAAACTCACAACGGAATAGTAAAATAATAAAACATATATATCGACTACGGCTTCTACCTTAGGACCAATATTATTCCTTAGATATCTAGTTTCCTTATTAGTGCCGAGCAAGAAAGAGAAGACATGTCCATCTACCATTCTCGTCTTGTACCCGTATCACATCCCATCAAAAATCTAAGTCCATTAGGATGCAGGTTGTTACATACACTATATGACTAGTCGTATCCAGGATCATTGTCTACTCAATCCTTATGAAATGTAAACCATACAACTACAATGATGCAATATGATAGCATATACACACCCATTACCTATCATGAATGGTGTACTAGCAATTATTCCAAACACTACTAATTGTTGCATCCTCGATACATGACCATCATGCGATATCATAACATCATCTAACTACTATGGATGTTTCACGGGTTCTAAAAAGTCTAGCCAACCTCATGAAAAATCTGCATTGAATCAATCTTATAAGTACTGAAAATTCAGGTCAACCTTATGAAGATTGGTTCATATAAATGCTCAATAAATGGATTCCTACTAGGATATCCATGTGAAAAGTATACCATAACCTACCATTTGAAGAATAAATAATAAACGGATTCCTACTCGGATGTCCATGTGACAAGTATACCATAACCTACCATTTAAAGAATAAATAATTTACTAGGTACCTGAAGCACTATCTACTTGTAGTAAGCATCTAGAAATGTTATAGACTTATATAGGTCCTACCTGAACACCTAATTGTGCTATCAACAGTATATGACCTACTTTATATGCGTCCCTATCTCTCTCAACCGGCTCCAAGATCACATATTCACCTCATGCATTCTCTTTTGGTACGATGGATTGCATTTATGCATTATAAGTAGCCATACTGAAACCATGAACCACAAGTCAAACACTATAAAGTGCCCCAATCGACAGCCTCAAGTCAGGAATACTAAAATCATATTTAAGCCGCGTACACTCTGTACACACAGATACAAACAAGACTCTATACACTAGATGTCTCTATAATGAGTTGCTCCATTGCTATGTCCCCTGTCCCTTATCCTGATCATGTTTCCCATCGCCGTTTATTGCGGCAAAACTACTTTTCACCTTGCATATCACCTTCTTAGTTTAAAATCAAACTTCAGACTTCATTGGATCTTGTCGGACCATGGTGAATTTTGTCAGATATTTTTCGCACTTCATAGGCATACCGTGAAACAAGCCCGGGCCAAAAGACCTAAGTGAAACTGTATAGGCGCCCACCTTTTAACCTATTATAGACTATAGTGGGAGCAATATGCAACAATCGATTGGTCCATTGGGTTCTACTAGTAGTTCTATTAGTGACAACTTAGGTAGAGATGCCTGAGTTATTCACCATTCCATTATCTTTCCTTCTTCCCTCGAGTAGTCGCCATTTTACCGCTCACTACCTAATTTGCTTGGACATCCTCTATTGCTAGTCTACTTGGATTTTGGAAGTGGTTTCATACGCGCTCTTACTAACATAATGTTAAATCCACACTTAACTTTAAGTTCCTAAAAGTAATTCCTTAGCATTATACCATACATACAAACCAAAACACATCCAATAAATGTAAAACAATTATTTAAATGCACATACACACACATGCTCACATATACATGTACACTTGTTCACACATACACCTGCATAAGAAATAACGAAAATAGCAACTAAAATCTACATACATCTCATCAATTCACAATGCAACATCCATACCAACAACTTTATACACACACTCACCAAGGTTGCAAAAATCACTAGAAAGTAGCTAGGTGATTAGTATGGACTAGGAATTAATCATTTAGGTGGGGATTAATCATATAGGTGGGAATTAATCGAGGATTCATTGAATCTAAAATGTTTGATAACTCATGTATCTTAGATAAATATTTAGTGTTTTGTGTAGTATTAGTTGATATAAATTGGAATTTGGGATTTTGAATGTACTTTAGAGTAGCAAAGAAGACAAGACCCCTAAAACTAGCATATTGATGTTAATACGTGGCATTAAACCGTACATAATGCATACTAATGCATAAATACGTGTTTTGGTTCTTACATAGAAGCGATAAACCTTATCTAGACAGGCCTAGGCAAATCGCTAGGCGGTAATCTTCGCCTAGCGCCTAGGCGAGGCATAATAGAATTTTTACAATAGTGATACATACACATCTATATATAAATGTATACTTCCCAATATACATATATATTTATACATACATTTATAAATCAAATAATAATCATTCTATTTAGTTAATTATGAGTTTATTAGCTAAAAGGGAATATTACACTCATGTGTACACCATCTCACTAATTCAAACCCACTTCTTAATCATTTCAATTATATTATTCTTAAATATGTATACACATATACAAACCCATATGCATATGGTTTGGGAGATGGGAGTTTAAAACCATTTAAATATCTTTTTGTATCATTAAAATTAACTAAAATTTTTAAGCATATATGTGTGTGCGTGTGTGTTTAAAACCATTTAAATATCATTTTATATCTTTAAAATCAAGTAAAAGGTTTTATGTAATGACTCACAAATTTGACGTTATATATATTAAATTAAATAAAAATGGATTTCTAATTAAAGGGTTAGTTGAGTATCATATTTATAACATTGCGTAGGTCTTTCAAAGCATATCAATTTCAACTATAAATTTGCTAAACCTGGAGTTACGGTTTGGGAGATAGGATTTTTATAAACTATAAATGACTTGCATAACTGTTTTAGACCAAACTGGGTACACAGCCAATAAACAGCTTAATGATTATATAAGTGAAGCTATAAAACTATAACTATCACCTATATCCTCATTTTTCATCCTTAACCCCGATATCCTTAACCCCCTTCTACTGGTGGACCAGATATTAATAAAAAGTCGTTCAAAAATTTAAATTGCCCAAGCCATACCTTATAATATATTGAATAGAAGCCCTCAATAATACAAAGAGATGGAAAGTGTTCATATTTGAAGATAATGCTCAAGTTAATCAAAAATCATTGTCAAAATTTAAAATTTTAAAATTCCAAGCCAAAGAGGTGTCTTTAATTGTAACATTAGTCAGCGATTCCGAGAACATAGATTTATAGGCCTCAATGCTACGAACTAAATAGTGGTCATGATTTCAGGAAAGGACGTCATTAGTGACTTTGTAAAAGCTAGCACTGGTAGGTTCAAGTATGATGGTGCCATAGGTAGCTTGGGTTAGTCGGAAAGGCGTTGGTCATCGTGTTGGAAATGGCGGTGGGTAGTGTTCATTATTTAGAGGTGCGAGCGTGGCAAGGGCAATGGCTGGTCCATGTTCGGCCGAAAGGGGAGAACATGCTCAGGAGGCACGTACATGAAGGTATAATTGATATTAATAAATTGATTAATATTTTAGTATAGACATCAATATATTTATGATATTTCTATTGAGATCTTATTACCTTAATAACTATTCTATATGAATTTTGTTTTACATGTTGTTTGTTCCATTGGACCCATACCGACATTTTAAATGATTTGGCATGATGTTTGTTGAGCTTTGGAGCTTTTGCAAAAGCGCATTGGAAGGACTAATCAATTATAATTAATCAAATTTTAAAGATATTAAATAAATATCAATTGATGAAAATTTATATTTTTTATATATGTTACGTTTTATTGATGATCATTCGACTGTCGCAAAATTTTGGATATGTTGTGAATTAAAAGTATTGTTTATTGATTGACGTGTTTATTAGATAATGGATGTTAGATTATGGTTAATTGTGGATATAAAATGAAAAATAATTAACTAAAATAAAACGGATAAATTTGCGAAATAATGGGAAATAGGTGAATAAATGAAAGATATGTTTGTTTATAAGTTTTGAGCAATATTTGTAAATAACAGTGATTTTTAAGAGTGAAATTGAAATTTATACATAAATCCATAAATAATAGTGAAAGATATATTTTAAATTAAAATTGGGATATTTATTATTACTTATAAAATAAACTGAGATTCCATAAATAATATGATGATTTTTGTAAAAATTGTATTGTTTTGGGTAAATGACAACACAATTGATATTTTTGATTTTATAGAAGATGGTATTATAAATATTATAATAGATTAAGTAAAAAAATAAAAGGTATTTTCAAAATAGTAATAATAATAGTGAAGATATGTTTGTAAGAGTGTTTTAAGTTAAATTATTTTTATTTTTATACGTGTTATCCCGCCTTTTGGCAAGGCCGTGATACCAAAAGATTAATCGAAAACCAAAGACAGTTCGTCCCGCAGATCGGTTATACACTGCTTCGCTATGGATATCAATGAATTTTGTCCGAGTCTGGATCGGGCCACAATTGATCAGACATGACAAGCAAAGCCATAAAAGCCAGCGTTTCAAATTCAGGTTAATCGGAGTTTGTATGAATGAGATATGATCGATACAAGTTAGAAGAAACACACTATTCGTATCCATAGAGGGAGGTTGAATTTCGAATCGATCGAATTCGACTCGATCAGCATCTGTTCGAACTAATCAGGCTCGAATTGATCTTTGGTCGTACTATTCGAATCCATCAGCTTCGTACCCATCAGAATGACTTCGCCTCGCTCTGTTCGAATCCATCAGGTTCGCATCGATCAGAGTGTTCATATCCCCATGTTCGAATTGATCGAGGTCATCTGATCATGTCGATCTTGTGGAAGCCTTGCTCGCATCGATCCTAGATTCGCCTTTCGTATCGATACCTAGAAACCATGGATTATTGTTCACATCAATCAATAGGAGCCTTTATTTCGTATCGATCGGCCGATAGATACGAAATAAAGCCAAAGCCAATCGATACGAAATAAAGCCAAAGCCAATCGATACGAGCAGTACTCCCTTTAGTGATCGATACAAAATAGCACCCCAAACATCGAAACGAACAAACCCACTCCCATCTATATGAATTGGCAACGGCTATCGAATCGAAGAAGGCAACGGTCATCGATGTAAACGAGGCGAAGTTCATGGATGCGACACGGTCTACTCGGAGCAAAAGGTGGATCAATGCGGGGAGTGCGCGCCACGTCGCCGCGTTGTCACGTGTCCAGATCGATTCGTAGGGATGGATACGAAACCATGGATTCGAACTCAGCAGCATACGAAAAACACAATCTTGCATCGATCATATCTCACAAACCACAGGTCCAAATGCAATGAAATTTTCACAGGAGCTTACGTACAAGCTAAAGAATAATCCTGCCAAGTTTTAGCTCGATTGAATCAGTTTTTGATCGACACGAAATTGGTTCGTATCGATCACCAATCGAGTCGAAACTTTTCGAGAACGGTCGCGTGGGCCCACTCACGTGCTAGAAGAAGTCTTCCGAAGTTTGAGCGCGATATCAGCCTCCTACACCTATAAATAGCCCCCTGAAGCCTACAGAAAAGGGATTCATTGGGCCATTCGACGTCCAGACTCTGCTAGATTCAATTCTACACTTCGCTACCATTGTTATATTTAAACTTCAGAGCTATTGTCAACCGTAACCTGCTGTAATTGATTGAAATCATCAAGGAATCAATAAAGTCATAAACTTCAAAGTGGAGGTACGCCAGATCGCCGAACCATTATAAATTCTGTGTTGTTTACTGCTTTCCTTTGAATTTTCTGAGTGATCTTCATATTTGTTATTTATCTGAAATCTGTGATTGTGAATTATCAACTATCGGGTGTTTGTGACCAATTTTGGCGCAAACGTTTTGGTGCTTTCACTGAGAATTGAACTCAGGAGTTCTGTTGGTTGAATTTGAAAGTTTAGAGATTCAGATCCGAAGAGTCATGACAAGGCAATCAAGTAGAAGGAAGAGACCAGAGAGAAGTCAACACGAAGGGAGTCAAGAGGCTTCCTTAGGAGCGAATCAAGCTTCAGTCTTCATCACCATGGATGAGATGGAGACAATGATGAGAAGGTAAGAAGAGATGATCCAGAATTTGTTTCAACAGATTATGCTACTTGGAGCGCAAAATCGAGGAGCAGACGGAGTTCAGAATGGAGCAGGACCATCCGGCGTAGCACCAGGACTAGGGGCTCACACTTAGAGCATGTTGATCCAATCTCGGGCAGAGAGACAGGGGCATCCGAGCAATCTGGTGGTGGTAGAGGGATGAACACTCAGCCAAGGAGGCAGATTCCTAAAGGCTCACACGGACTCGGGGGGCAGATCGAAGGCAGTGAACAAGGACTATAGCTTGGAGACAATGATAGATTGGCAGAGATGGTCAAACGAGCCATGAGGGGCGAATTAGTAAATAGAGACCTTGAAGATGTGAACACGAGTCCCTTTTCTCCTATGATTAGAATGGCTAAAAACCCACCAGAATTCAAGTTACCATCATTGGAGATGTACGATGGGAGGACGAACCCCGCGGTCTATCTGACAAAGTATATAAGGCACATGGAAGTGCTGGGGCATCACAAGAAGTCATGGCCCGGTGCTTTCCATTGTATCTGACAGATATCGTGGCACTATGATTTTGGTAGCTGGAGAGCGGCTCCATAGGAACATGGGCTGATTTAACCGAGAAATTCATGAGGCAATTCAGGGTTCACATCGCAAGACCCAAGAATGTGATGAGTTTGGCAACTTTAAAGCAGAAAGCTAGGGAGTCTTTAAGGAATTTTCTGACACGATTCAATGCGGCGGCAGTATCGGTAGATCGACCAGATCCATCCATGGTGATGATGGCAGTTGTATCTGGAATAGCTGATGGCACAAGTTCAAAAATTCGTTAACTAAAGATCCACCTATGGATCTGGGAGAATTCTATCATGAGGCCGGAAAGTTTTTACGATTGGACGATGCTAGTGCAAAAAGAGAAGTGGGAATCGATGTTTATGCTGTCAAGGGTGGAAACCCATCTGGAAAAGGTGCAGAGATTAGTAAAGGGAAACGAAAGGCTGAGGATAATGATGATAGGTCAAAGCGGCCGCGGAGGGAGCCGCGATTCACCACTTATTCGGAGCTGAATGAAAGTTTGGAGCGAATCTACCAAGACACCAGAGAGCAAGTTCCCTGTCGTAGACCAATGCGAAGGGATCCAACTGTTGACAAGAGGAAATCAGACAAATATTTCTTATTCCACGAACTGAACGGTCATAACACATACGACTGTAGACATCTGAAGGATGAGGTGGAAGGGCATATCAGGAACGGTAGGTTACTTCAGTATGTGAGGAGGCGAGCTCCAACGGTGGAGCCAGAACGACCACCATCCACATCAGCTAGGGGTGACCCTGAACCGGGACACTGGATGGTTATCAATTGATTGAAATAACGACGAACAAGTTGTAAATTTCTCACTAACGCAGTCAAATTATTTACACATGTACGGATCGCGAACGATCCACGGGCATGCTCTGAATGACTACTGACCGCATTATAGTAAGAGTTTACACTTTGACATCCTTGTCTTGTTTCTGCTTTGTTTTGGTTTGGACATTTGGACTTAGTTTGTTTGGACATTTCTGTTATGGAATTCATGTGAACATTACTTTAATATTTGCAACTCTGTGAAAGAATTTATTTGTATATATGTTGGATCGCGAACGGTCCACAAACGCACCTTGTATGGGACGAACCGCCAAAATCGTTGATTCAAAAATTCACCCGAACGTGATGTCTGACTCTTGTAATGCCAAGTCCCCCTCAATATTCATCATGGATGATCACATTCTGCCTCGTGTGGCATTCGATCACGAATGATTACACTCTGCCTCGTACGGCACCCGACCGCGAATGGTCACTATTCGACAAGAACGACGCCCGATCGCGAACGATCGCAAATCGTCTAGAACGACGTCCAACCTCAAACAGCCGCCCTTCGTTTGAAGCGGCATCCGACCATGAACGGTCCCGTTCCACCATTTGCCGTGAACGGCATTCGACTGCGAACAGTCACGTTTCACCTCAAATGGCATACGATCCCGAACGATCGTCATTCGACTGCGAACGGTCACGTTCCACCACAAATGGCATACGATCCTGAACAATCGTCGTCGAGGTATTATGAAACATCAAGTTCTTTATAGGTCGTCGACAGGATATGAACATCCAGCTTATAGCATTACAAAACACACCTTTCTATCACAAGGCATGTTTTGGGGGGCAAGTGTTATCCCGCCTTTTGGCAAGGCCGTGATACCAAAAGATTAATCGAAAACCAAAGACAGTTCGTCCCGAAGATCGGTTATACACTGCTTCGCTACGGATATCGATGAATTTTTTCCGAGTCCGGATCGGGCCACAATTGATCAAACATGACAAGTAAAGCCATAAAAGCCAGCGTTTCAAATTTTAGGTTAATCGGAGTTCGTATGAATGAGATATGATCTATACAAGTTAGAAGAAACACATTGTTCGTATCCATAGAGGGAGGTTGAATTTCGAATCAATCGAATTCGACTCGATCAGCATTTGTTCGAACCGATTGGGCTCGAGTTGATCCTTTGCCATACTATTCGAATCCATCAGCTTCGTACCCATCAGAATGACTTTGCCTCGCTCTGTTCGAATCCATCAGGTTCGCATCGATCAGAGTGTTCATATCCCCATGTTCGAATCGATCAAGGTCATCTGTTCGTGTCGATCTTGTGGAAGCCTTGCTCGCATCGATCCTAGATTCGCCTTTCGTATCGATCCCTAGAAATCATGGATTATTGTTCGCATCGATCAATAGGAGCCTTTATTTCGTATCGATCGGCTGATAGATACGAAATAAAGCCAAAGCCAATCGATACGAGCAGTACTCCCTTTAGTGATCGATACGAAATAGCACCCCAAACATCGATACGAACAAATCCACTCCCATCAATACGAATTGGCAACGACTATCGAATCGAACAAGGCAACAGTCATCGATGCAAACGAGGCGAAGTTCATTGATGCGGCACGGTCTACTTGGAGCAAAAGGTGGATCAATGCAGGGAGTGCATGCCACGTCGCCGCGTTGTCACGTGCCCAGATCGATTCGTGGGGATGGATACGAAACCATGGATTCGAACTTAGCAGCATAAAAAAACACAATCTTGCATCGATCATATCTCACCAGCCATAGGTCCAAATGTAACGAAATTTTCACAGGAGCTTACGTACAAGCTAAAGAACAATCCTGCCAAGTTTCAGCTCGATTGGATCAGTTTTTGATCGATACGAAATTGGTTCGTATCGATCACCAATCGAGTCGAAACTTTCCCGGAACGGTTGCGTGAGCCCACTCACGTGCCAGAAGAAGTCTCCCGAAGTTTGAGCGCGATATCAGCCTCCTACGCCTATAAATAGCCCCTTGAAGCCTACAGAAAAGGGATCCTTTGGGCCATTCGACGTCCAGACTCTGCCGGATTCAATTCTACACTTCGCTACCATTGTTATATTCAAACTTCAGAGCTATTGTCAACCGTAACCTACTGTAATTGATTGAAATCATCAAGTGAATCAGTAAAGCCATATACTTCAAAGTGGATGTAGGCCAGATCGCCGAACCACTATAAATTCTGTGTTGTTTACTGCTTTCCTTTGAATTTTCTGAGTGATCTTCATACTTGTTATTTATCTGAAATCTGTGATTGTGAATTATCAACTATCGGGTGTTTGTGACCAATTTTGGCGCAAACAATACGAATAACAATAAAAAGGATTTTTGAGGTTTAAAATAGAATATTGATATTTTTAAGGTAAATAGTAATAAATCGATTTTGAGAAAATTTTAAAGTGGTTTTAGTATAAATTATTGTTTTGAAGTAAAATGATAATAATATTTTTTTTTAAAAGACGATTTGACGAAAGTTGCTACTTTTGATTAAAATATGATGTTTTGAAGTATATGAAGTAAAAAAATGTATAATAAAGTATTTTTTAAAGTATATTATCATTATTGAATAATTATTATTGTTTTTAGATAGCATGAATACATATACTTTATAATAAACAATATAAAATGATTTATGCTTAAGTGAAAACAATAGTCATAGATATATTATTTTAGATGGTCGTAGAATACGTGATTAATTGTTAATTATAATTATCAGATATGTTTGATATACGATGACGAAATTGTATTTTGATTATGTGTGATATTCTACCATTATTATTACCATTTGGACCATGTTGATGTTTGTGTTACCAATGTTGATTGGTTAATATATATTTGATGATTTAATGTTTTATTGCTGATGTTGATTTGTTAAACTTATTATGACATTAATATTGTGTTACTGGTATGAAGTAATAGTACAAATTTGTTTGATTTATACTTGCAATTACGATGTATTACTAATAGTTGATGATTAGACGTATGTAAGTCTGTTTGTTGTTGTTGGATTATTTGATGCTTGAGGTTAACATCGAGTATTGTTGATGCTTGATGGTTAGTAGCTATTACTGTCGTTACTCTATGTTTATGATGATTGATTGTAATTTCTTAGTGGGAGTAGTATTTCCTACTTGCATTGATTGCATGGATGTTATGGTTGTTATATGCTAACAAGTGTTTGATGTTAGATAAGAGCAAGGAATAAAACTACATGGGCTTGATCCTGAAAGGGTACGTAGGCAGTCTTTTCTTATACAATAGCTCTTGAGCCTATGTAGGAGTATATAGGGTTAGGTGCAGTGAAAACATAGTTGAACATTTTTTTCTCTTTTCATGCATTTGTGAAGTTTTCAGGTTGGAGTCAAAAGGAGAAAAACAGTTCTGATTGCATGAAACAAATATAAATTATTTACCTAAATTGTTTGCCCCCGTATTTCTATTGTATCACTTATAAGTAGAATAATGATTAATATGTAGAAAGGTAAATATATTTTATTTATTTTTTTGGGCCATGTAGGTTCATAGAGATTTATGTACGCTTTTATTTAAATTTTGCCATGAGGTTTTTTCCTTTTCCCCTTATTGATTTTAGTTTAAATTATAAAACCAACAGCCCACTGTTTTTAATGTCTAAAATTTTGTCGCAACATAATTTGACGGTATTTGTCACTAATTTTAGTGTTAGAAATAATGGGTCATCACACTTGATGTCAGAACTTAGGCAGTCTAGGTAAATTTAACCATTTAGGGTAGATTAATTTATGCCTTAGGTTAGGCTAGAATATAAAATGAGAGAGTTTTTGATTAATGATTGTATATTTTATGTATAGGTTGTTTGTGTAACCACTATTACTTCACTTAAAAACGATGTTTATTTATGATGACCTTCGTATGTAAGATAAATAAAGTAGAAACCGGGTAGGACAGACACTTACAGGAGGGATTAAGTATTGGTTATAATCCAAGTGACATACACATGATGTTAAATATAATTGAAACCTGATCTCAATAGATGGAATTACTTATTAAATATTTGTTGGGAAAAGTCGTATTAAATATATATTTTTAGTTTCAAAGATATTGTATTAAAAAGTGGGAAATGTATATATTTGGTCTGAAAGTGGTTTGTTGAAAAATTTTACATGGGTGAAAATAAAATATTCAATTAGGTAAATAAAATATTTTTAATGAAGATATTTTCATAAGGGAAAAAACAAAAATATAAATATATTTTATTTAAAAGTATTTTTAAAAGGGCACCTAGTTTAAAACACCTCAAAAGGTATCCAATAAAGTGGCACGGCCAACTATAAAGCTGGCTAGCCTTTTGGAAATATATTATTTTGTTAGAAAATATTTAGATGGATATTTTTTGGTTAATTATTTTGATTTGGAGATATCCTATGAAGTATTTTTATAATCTTTATGATTTAGAATGTTTTGTCAAAAGTATTTTATTGAGGAACGTTTTAGAAAGAAATTTTATTATTAAAAAATATTTTAAAGTAAATACTATAAGATTTGTGGAGTGTATATTAAAAAGATATTTTTTGGGAAAACTATTTTTGATAATAGTATCATGATTTAGAATGTTTATTAAACATACCTTGTTGGGAATATTTGGTGAGAACCCAAAATTGAAAAGAAAGATTAACACCCCATAAAATTTAATAAGAAATAAAGTAATTAAAGTAAGGTTAACAATGAAAATTTTGTAAAAGTCGAAATTTGGCCACAGGAGTTGTATCATTGCGTCCATGGCGATTTTATGGTCAATTTTCATATATAATATGTTGAAATCGAGGTCCAAACGGAGAAGTTTTGTACGTTTGAAGTTTCCCCATTTAAATTAATTCGAACAAGTTTAAATTTGAATTTGAATTTGAATATAAAGAAATAAATGTGAATTTGAATTTTAAAATTTTAATTTGAAAAGATAACATAAAGAGAGGCTTAACATTTGAGCAAGGGTTAAAGTTAACGTATAACATTAAAATTAAATTAAGTAGTAAATGATATAAAACAAAAGGAAATAAATTGGGCAATTCTGCTTTTAAGGCATCGACTGCTCAAGGCTAAAAATGCCTAACTCTGAAGGCGGCAGCTTGGGTTTTGTTATTTTAGATTTGTTCGATTTTGATCCAATGGTTCTGGTTCCTTCTCACCTCTATAAATTGACCCCCAACCCCTCACTTTTCCTTTATAAAAGTTTGGGAATGCTAGCGAAGCCCTATCAAAATATTTCTCCTTGGCGTATTAGAAACAGTAAACAAAGTTAGTAATTTTGATTTCTAATCTCTGTTTCGATTTAAATTCTCGGTCCTTCTTCTCTATCTTCTTAATTCTAAAATCTAATACACACACACACACACACATAATCTATTTGTTGTATATTCAAAAGGGGGAAGATCTAATTGAGAATTGGGAGCAGTAGAAATCAGATCTCTTCTTATTGTTTGGATTTTTGAATCAATTATGATTTTTAGGTAATAGGTTTAGATATTTATTTCTTTTGATACCTGGTTCTATCGTTCTAGTTTCCGATTCTTAATCTAATCTCTATATACGGTTCACTTTATTGTATAAAGAGAGAGATCTGAAAGAGTGTTAGGTATGGTAGAATTAAATCTAGTTAGGAAGTAAACAATTCTCGGTGAGTGGAAATATCAAGTTTTTCACATTCTTGAAATTGAATAGTATTTATTTGGATTTGATGTATGCCTTGGAAAATTTTGGTAACAAAAACGTAACCCTTAAACCACCCGAGTTTCCCTAATTAAATATCAGTATATGTTAGGATTATAATTGTTTTTGGTATCGGTATATTATAATCTAATTAATTGTTAGAATTAGATAATCTATGGTCAATTTAACCTTTTTGTCCTCTTTTGAATTGGAGTGCTAAAGGATTCAAAAAGAAAATAAACTAGAAATGGTGTGTAAATTATGAATTGGATTGTTATATTTTGCACTTTCTAGCACTTATATAAATAAGGAATTTCTTTCTTTCTTCAAAATGATGTTATACAAGGGTTGAATTGAACATAGGCGATCTAATTGGCGAGGATCTATTCTTTGAAATAGAAAAGGAATTCTCATGCATTAATATGGAATAAGTTGTTGGTATCCCCTGTGTAACACCCCTAATTTTAATTAACATTTTTCAAAAGATTTAATTAGATAAATTAAATAGAATAAAGTGATAATTAGAGTAATAGGGGAATTGGTATTTGAATATAATTAAGGTCGTGCCTTAACCAAATTAATCTATAAAAAAATTTTATAACCTAAGCATATAGTGAAATAGAAAAAGTGTAAAATAGGAATAAATAAGACTTCATAACCCCTAAACCCTTATTCCATTCTATTCATGTTTTCATAAATCAAAATGACCAAAGAGCTCAAGCAAGGCCAACCATTAATCACAACCTAAGTCACGAAAATCAAATAGAGATTCAAGAAAGCTAATAAGATTAAGCAATAATCAAATCTCAAAATCCATTATTCAAACAAGGTGTCCAAATCCATCTCATTTTCATTGTTTTATGATTTATTTGATTCGGTTTAGATCTAAAATCGAATGTATAGAGGTCTTGATGAAATGCCATGATGAGTTTGCCATGTTTTGAATAAGAGATAATTTATAAGAATTTCATGAAGTTAAATAATTTGGTTTTAAGGCTAAAACCATAGTTTTCGATCTCAAAATGCTATGAATTTTTACTATGATGTAAAAGATTAATTCGGAGATGGATTTTTTAGTTTCATAATTTTCTAAGTTAAGATCAATATTTTATGAATTTTCTAAGAGTGCATGAGGTTCATCTTAGAATAGTGTTAGAGACGCTGAGACAACATTGGATTAAAGTGAAGTTTTTGAAATGTCATTTCTAGAAGAAAGAAGAAAAGAGTCTTAGCCATATAGTCTTAGCAGAAGGGTAACTGGTTTATCCAGCTAAGGTTGAAGTTTTTAATAGTTGGAAGAGATCCAAGACAGTGACTGGGATAAGATGTTTCTTAGATTGGCTGGATATTATCAAAGATTTATCAGGGAATTTTCACGGATAGTAGCACCCCTTACTAAGATAACTAGAAAGAATGTTAAGTTTGTTTGGTCAGATAGAAGCAAGGTAGCATTCCTTAAGTTAAAGCATTTATTAACTAATGCATCCATATTAGTTGTGCCAAATAGTAATCAAGGGTTAGTAGTGTATATAGATGCATGTGGGTCTAGCTTAGGAGTTGTGTTGATGCATAAGGGTAACGTAATTGCCTATGCTTCTCGACAGCTCAGATCGTATGAAGTAAGATATCTAATCCATGATTTAGAGTTGGCAGCAGTGATCTTCGCATTAAAAGTATAGAGACATTTTTTAGGAGAAAGATTTAGATTGTACATGGATCACAAGTCTTTAAAGTATTTATTCTATCAGAAGAGTTGAATATGAGCCAACGGAGGTGGTTGGAGTTTTTAGCAACGTATGATTTTGGTATAGAGTATACATTAGTAAAAGGAAATAAGGTTGCGAATGCTCTTAGCAGAAAAAATTAGATTGTGTTGTTAGCTATGCTGGCAAAATGAAAGGATCTTAAGGCATTGAATATGTGCAGTGTGTAGTTAAGATCGACTGTTAGTTCTAGTGAGAGTACCTCCATGTTATCCTGTTTAGAAGTTCAGCCAATTTTGATTGAAAGGATTGCTTCTAAGCAGAGAGAGGATCCAGTGATGGCGGAAAAGATTAGAAGACTTGAGATTGGAATCGAGATTGATGATTTGAGAGATTTCAGTCTTGACCAGAAGGGATAGTTGAGAAAGGAGGGACGGTTGTGTTTTTCGAATATTGGAGACCTAAAAAAAGAAGTCTTAGAAATTGTCATCGATCGAGTTGAGGAACTAAGATGTATCGGGATATGAAGAGAAGTTTCATCTGGGAAAGTACGAAGAGGGATTTTGGCTTATGGGCAAAGCGATGTTCGAATTGCCAACAAGTAAAAGCTGAACATCAGAAGCCGGGTGGGTTTCTTTAGCCTTTAGATATACCAGTTTGGAAACGGGATTCGATATCCATGGACTTTATTAACGGGTTTCCAATGTCAAATCAAGAACATGAGAGTATATGGGTCATGTGGACAGATTGACCAAGAGTGCCCCATTCTTTCCCGTTAAGCCAACCGGGATAACACCTGTTTTGGCTAAGTTATTTGTGAAGAACGTCGTTAGACCGCATGTGATTCCTAGTAGTATAGTCAGTTACAAAGATACATTATTTACTATTGATTTATGAAAGAGTCTACAAGAAGTGTTAGGTACCAAGCTTATGATGAGTACTGCTTATCACCTCAGACAGATGGACAGACAGAGAGAGTCAATAAGGTACTCGAGGATTTTTTGAGAGTTTGCATACTAGATTTTGGTGGATAATGGAAAGACCACCTACACTTGGTTGTGTTTTATTATAATAATAGTCATCGACTAGTGTAGGAATTGCGCCTTTCAAAGCTTTGTATGGAAGGCCGTGCAAGTCAACAGTATAATGGCTGGAAACTGGAGGCATATCTGTCTTAGGTCCAAATCCGGTGAGAGAAGCAATAGAGAAAATTGAGTTAATTTGAGGTAGGATGAGAGAAGCTCAATCTAGACAGAAAAGTTACGCTGACAGAAGGTGTAAGGATCTAGAGTTTTCAGTTGGAGTTAGGTTTTCATTAAAGTATCACCGATGAAGGGTGTGGTACATTTTGGAATGTCGGGGTAACCGACACCGAGATACGTTGGACTATTCCTAGTTATAGTAGGATCAGAAAGCTCGCATATCGAGTAGAGTTACCGAACAGTTTGGCAGGTGTCCATAATGTTTATCATGTTTCTCATCTTCGGAAGTATGTACATGATTCAGAGACTATTATTACTTCGACTGCATTGGAAGATTTAGTAGTACAACTAGATCTGAATTTTGTAAGAAAGTGTGACAGGTGCCAGCGATTTTCATGTATCTCCAGATAACCATCCCATGAGCGTATCCTACTTGCAATCCCATGGTCGTTTGACATATGCGGCATAGACCTGATAGGACTACTTCCAATGTCAAAGGAGGAAGCTAAATATGCCATATTGGCAATATACTACTTCACCAAGTGGGTAGAGGTAGAATTCCTAGCCACGATCACTACAAAAATGATAGTTACTTTCATTGTGAGAAACATAATTACTAGATACAGGATCCCCGACAAGATCATTTCAGACAATGGCACCCAGTTTGAAAGTAAATAGTTATAGAGTTTTGTGAGAAGAATGGCATATTAAAAAGTTTCTCTTCAGTCACTCACCCACAAGCAAATGGGAAAGTAGAAGCTGTAAACAAAACAATCAAGAAGCTACTTAAGAAAACGCTACAGAAAGCTAAAGGAAAATGGGCAAAAGAACTACCTTTAGTACTATGGGCCTACATAACTTCAACCAAATCTCCAGCCTGCCGTAGTCCTTTTTTGTTAACCTATGGATATGAGGTTATGCTTCCAGTTGAAGTAGAGATCCCATCACATAGAAGAATATCATATACAACAGAAAAGAATAAGAAATTTAAGGAAACTGTTTTACACATCATTCAAGAAAGAAGTGATTAGGTAGCAATAGTATCAACCGCAATCGGCAAAGAATGAAAAAAAATTATTACCCTGGGCTAAAAGAAAGAAACTTCTGCAAAGGAACTTAGTACTGTGAAAAGTAATGACTAACACAAAGGATCCAAAAGGTGGAGCTTTGGATCCGGATTGAAAGGGTCTGTTAGTCAGAGAAGAAGTTTTAGCGAATGTCGCATATCGATTATCAAGACTTGATGGCAATCTAGTTCCAAAGACCTAGAACTCAGAGCACCCAAGACCTTACTTTGTATGACCTACATTGCTTATGTAATGTACATTGAAATTATTATTATTCAGTAATAATGAACTGGACACAGGTATTTTAAACGCCTTGAACCAATATAAGAATCTCTATGTTAATATTCCCTAACATAGCCAAATAATCATCCTGGACGTAGGGATATTAGACTGTTTGAACCAATTATCAAAACAAAGCCGCTAATAATGCAGCTCGACTTCTTCAACCAACTAACTAGATGTAGGGATTTTGGACAGCCTGGACCAATATAAAAATCTATCATGTTAATGCTGTTAACAAAGCACATTGGACGTATGGATAACAAATAGCCGGAACCAATAAAAAAACCATGCACATGATTAAAAAGGCTGCAAATACATAACATGAGTTCACATTCAAATCTTAGTCCTCCCCCAAATAGCAGGGAAGACCGCGCCAAGTGAGCAAAAAAATAACTTTTCATAGCTCACTGCCGTCGTTCGATAGTCGTATTAACAACACAACAATATATAAGAGAAAACGGAAATCTCAAAATGAGAAAGTTGCGCTAAAGTAAAAATAAGCAACTTTTCATAGCACAACTCCATCGTTCGATAGTTGTACTAATAGCACATCAAATGAATGACAACAGCAATATCAAAAATGAGAACAGTGACACTAAACTAAATAAATGATGTTTACAAGTCATTGTTGTCGTTAAATAGTTGTACTGACCATACAACGTACGAACAACAACGACCTGTCCCCCTATGGGGGGACAGACCGTACCAAGCACATAATAAAGCTTACATAAAAGGAAATGTCTAAAAAAACAACTCATAGGATGCGAAGAACAGGAATAAGTAAAGACAAGTCTACATTAATCTGCGATCACGGTAGAGCATAAGAGCAGCAATGTTACATCCATATTTCTCAAGCAATGTTAAAGGGGAATCAAATAAGATGCAGAGTCAAAAGAGCCGCCCTTGTAGTAAAAGTTGAGATGAAAAGAAAAGAAGTTGAAGCAATCCAACTGATACTACGTAAAAAACCAGCTTGCGGTTACGACGCTTGATCCATCCTAAAGAACTGTAGCCAAAAAGCATGAAGCTGCAATGGAATAAAATACTGTGCTCATAAGATAAGCCACAAAGATATCAGATCTGCAACCATCCCTCGGTTTCAATATTACCTTATGTTACTAAACCCAAAATCCAACATAGTTACAGGGAGCAGAATACAGTCCACAATCGTAATACACAAACCAAAGCAAGGCGTAGATATTGCGTAGCAACTTTAGGAGCTACTTTGGATAGGTCAAAGTACAGCATGTCCTAATCCAAGAGTCGTGCACAAACCAAAATACATGGACAATCGGACTGCGCCATCAAAATCCCCAAAACTTATATTCTGTTAACACCCTCAAGAGTGGATCTGCATCACACATGCTGAGGGCTACCTAAGGAGTACCACAGTCAACTCAGATCACAATGTCTCCAATGCAGATCCATACTTACATTAGATAGCAAAGATATAAATCACCCTTATCAATAACCTATGCAACACGGGCAACTCAGATCACAGTCATCTTAGACCATAGATCACATTCGTACATGTATTAAACTAATCCCTAAGTTAAGCAAATCACGCATCTTAAAGCCAAAAGCAGCTCAAGACGATCGCACCTAAGTATCAGGCAAACACTGCAGCATCATGCAAATATTAAACACCAACCAGTACAGCCTCACTCCAAATATGCCAGTGGTGCTCCAAAATCAACGAGTCACTCTTACTGCCCTTCTAGGGGCTCATATGAATATCTAATTCATATTTGAAGCCTCTCGTCACAATTTTAAATATTCTTACTCCAAATTCACATATTACCGCCTTCACCTCAAACTTCCCGTCAAAGGCACGTCAGCAATCCAGGTGCATCAAACAGACAATGCAAATAGATGACCCTTAGCAGGATTTAAGGGTGGAGGCACAACGACAAGAGGAGTGCAGCGATATGAGTATATCTCTATGCTATAAATAGAAAAAGCGTTTATTGCAAGAAAGTGACTTTTTACCTTTTCCACTTTCGATACTTTTAAGGTTTTATTGTACTCTCCCCGCCATTGAAATCTATAGTAGACAATGTAAAGGAAGAAAGAGAAATTTTCTCCGTGGATGTAGAATTCCTAAACATCTGAACCACGTAAATTCCTTATGTTATTAACTATTTCCTGCATTTTATTATTTAACTACCAAGCTTTCAATATCAAATCTTACCTTATTTGTATTAGAATTAAATTCTAGTTGGATTTGACATCTTAACAAATGGTTAGAGTGCAACTACATGATGTGTAAGCATTTAGCGACATAATTACTACTTAATGGAAAATTTTATACTACTTAATTTTTCTAATTCAAAATCATTGAGGTAATTAGTACGATGATTACTTCATCATCAGTTTGAGTGTTGTAAGATGAAAAATCTTATCAAGTACTTTTCCATAACTATTTTAAATCTTTTATTTTTGTAAAATGTTTAATGTAAGGCACATAGTTGCAATTTTGATGTGTACTTTGCTTTTAATAAAGAAACCTCTAGAAATATATTAAAAATTAAGTAAAACACATCATTTTGAATGGCTTTTATTTTATGGATATTTATGTTACACTTTGAATTTTTTTATTACATTGCATTAATGTTTTGAGAAATTTCTTATTTTTAGAAGTAAATTTTAAAAAGACACATTTTACATGCCTATTTTTCTAATTTAGATTGAACCATCCTGAATGGAATTTAAATTGAATAGAAAACATTATTTAAAAGAAGTGAATATTAGGCTCGGATACTTAAAATCAAACTTAATACACGAAAACTCCTCCCTAAAAAAAATATTGTAAATTAGATCCCTAAAATTAAGTAATTAAATAATTGTATACATTTATGAAATTATTCAGTGAATAATTGTACATATTTATGCAATTGTACCCAAAAAAAATTGTGAATAATTGCGTAAATTTATACAATTTTTCAGTGCATAATTGTGGAAATATCTGCAATTTTTGGATATAATTACATAAATGCACACAATTATTCATTGAATAATTGCGTATATGTATGCAATTATTCACCTTAATTCTATGGATCTATTTTACGTTCTTTTTTTTGGCCAGGATGTTTGGTGTATTTTGAAACTTAATAGAAACTTTAGCCAAGTTGTCCATTAGAAGACCGTGTTGTTTTAAAATTATGGAATCTCTCTCTCTCTCTCTCTCTCTCTATATATATATATATATATATATATATATATATATATATATATATATATATATATGAATGAAAATCGAAGAGTTTATGATATAAACTCTTGAAAATATGCAACAATAAAGGATTTAAAATTTTGAAAATTATTAACGGATTCAATATGAAAATAATTAGTAGCAAAAACCGAATTTTAAAAATCTATTTTTACGTTTATACATGATGTATTGTTTAAAGGTGTTGGGTACAAATAATATCGTCACAATAGTAAAATTTTAGATTCATGGCGACACTTTCTGTTACTAGCAATTCTTCCCTCTGTTACCTCGCGTTCGCCCCTCCCTATTCCGCCTACCTCTAACCTACTTTCCATCACGTCCCCCCTCTCAGCCCTCTATGCCTCGTTCTCTTCCCAAGTCACCTCGCCTTCCACCTAAGGATTAGTTGACTAGATCTGGCCGAAATTCAACATATTGCATTTTGTTCCTTCATTATCAAACATTTTCTCTCCTCATTTTATGAGTGACTTTTCTCTGCAGGCTCGAGTTCATCTCGTTCTGCCCGTAGTCCTAAACCCATTTTTGGTATATAAGTCCCTTTGGGTGTTTTTAATGCGATCAGTGCTTTGGGTACATCACTTTGCAGCTATAAATCTATAGGTGCTCTAGTTTCGGGTGTGTCGTTATCTGAGGTGGAGTCAATGTCTACTCTGCCGATATCACAAATGCTCGCTGCAGCTGCTCGAAATGATGGAAAAACCTGGAAAAATAATGGAGCTTGTATTGGCGATATTGGGTTGAGTGTAGCTGCTGATGGTGTGAATTTATTGGATATGGACGATAACTCAACAAATAATGCTCGCATGCATGGTGTTTGTGATAATGCACATGAGGATCCCACTGCAAATTGTCATTCTTTGCCTGCAATTCTTGGAACTGCTCCTCAACCCTTGTCTCATGCTTTTCCTAACCTGATACCTATGTTGGATCCTTTTATCCCAAATCAGGTTGCTCCTCCCGCTGTTGTTAATAATCGGTCTTCATTATTTGCTTTATTTCCTTGAAATGCAGGGGTTTGCGTTCTTAGAAATTTTGAGAAAGTTGAAATAAACGGTGCTATGGTACCTCGAGCTGAAGTGATTCAAGCTGGGCATTGATTATTACTCTGATCACTTGGTTAGTTTCTTTCTAAATTCCAACCCGAGTTACTATGATGTTAGAGAACATTGTTGTCGTGTATGGAAACTTAGAAGTGGTCTTCGAGTTCATTTTGTTGATGATATGTATTATCTTAGATTCTCCAGAGCTTATGAAAGGCTTCGTGTTCTCAAAGCAGAACTGTTTATCGTAGTCGGTAAGCCTTTTATTATCACAATGTGGAGTCCAACGATTGATACTGCTGGAGATATGGTATTATATATTCCTGTCTGGGCTCATTTCACTCATATCCCGTCAGTATTGCAACCATTGTTAGGGCTTAATTGGTCAGCTAGCCTGGTTGGAAAGTTAAAATGCTTTGATACTAATTATATTGCTGGAAAGAAGTTAGATACGCTAAGGCTTTGATTGAGATCATCCTGGATAAGCCATTTCCTTCTAGGCTTAGGGTTCGTATTGCTGAGGAGAGGGAAGTTTTTGTTGATGTTAGTTACAGTTGTAAACTTGATATTTGCAATTTTTGTCATCCTTTTGGTCACATTGTTGATTCTTGTAAGAATATGATAGATGATTCCCCTATGCCAAAACCTGTGAAGATCCCTTTACCTCATCCTCCAGTTAGGAAATTGTGCCTAAACCTTCGGTCCCTGATCTTCCAGGTATTGGTTCTTCACCATTTGGTCCAATTTCTAGGCCGTTTGATACTATTATTGATGCTTGCACTGTGATTGAACCTATAGTGGTTCCTTCAGTCAATAGTGATATTATGTGGAATTCTTATGAGCATTATTGGGTACATGTAAAATTTAAAATGAGATATTCTCCGAAATATTATAGATATCATATGTTTGTTTATGGAAATGGTAAGGATCATAGGTTATATTATTACATCGAGGGGCATGTACTTGTTCTTGCTTCTCTTGGAGAGGATGGTGATGAAAATAGACTCGTTTTTGCTGATGAAACCTGGGATCCAAAATATCCGTACTCTTGTGATTATGTGGGCTATATTCCAAACTTGATAGCTCTATTCGTTGATTTTATTCATGTCATTTATTATGTGTCATATGTTGGAGACAGTGGCACCTCCTCTTGGGAGGACACATAGACTCTTCTTTGCTATAGCAGTTTAGGTATTTCTGCCTAGCTCATGTTCTTTTGTATTCTACTTGTAGCTGTTCTAACGCATATGCCGAGCACCTGTTCTAAATGTGACTTTAAATAAAAATGGCATGGTCCACTATAAAACCGGCTAGCCTTGCTAAAAAAATGTGTTGGGAATTGATTAATTATAAAATATAATGATATATACTTATATATGTTAAAAAGTTTTCTGACTATATGAAGTAATATTGTACAAATGAAGTATGATTATTTGAAAAAATAACCAAAGTTGTTCCATTGTAATTATATTTTGGGTAACTAATATTGAATTGGTAAAGCTATAAAGAATTGATTTTTGAAAGTAAAATATTTTTAAGAACGGATATATTTAAGAATTATTGAAAGGAAATTAGCTTTGTGAAGCTATATTAATTATTTACAGGGAAACCTACAAATAGATATGAAAAATCAAATTGAAATAATGGGTTATGGTTTTCTATGAAAGGATTTAACATGAAATGTCTAAACTGATTTTTTTCTAAAGTTTGTTTAAGTAGAATTTAAAGAATTTAGTTTAAGAAAAGAATGAAGTTAGAACTCAACGATTTTTAATTTAAACTAAAATGAAAATTTTCATCTTCATTGAAACTCAAAATTTGGATTGGAGTCATAAAATAATCACTCATCTTATATAAAGTTAGAATTAATTATGATGAAGTGGACATAATAGTAAATATTCCAATATGTTAAGGACTTTCTAGTATGGAACATTATAGATTTGCAAAGTGTCAGAAGATTTGGGTGAAGGAAAAATTAGCATAGGGATTTGGTGATCTTTTTCAATCGATGTTGGTGTTGGAAAGGTAGAATGCCAAATTGAATTTTCCATAATAAAGAGTAGATACCCTTATGTCATTTTATCTAAACATGGTTTGAGTTGTTGGGGTTAACATAAGATGACTGGAAGATGTGATATAGCTATAAATTATCTAATATTAAAGTAAGACAGGAGTAAGCCAAAAAAAATTCACCATAGAGTCATAAAGAAGCGACGTTAAGAAAAATGAAAATATGTCAATGTTAAGGGATGGTATACACTCACATAAAACATTATAAAGATTTAGAATGCGGTGTAGTTTGATGTTTCCCTAAAAGGTTGACTAATAAAATATTTGTTCCATGAGACAACCCATAACAGAAGACAAATATCTTTTTTGGAAAGTGTCATTGTACGGGAGTATTGGTTAGTGTTGCGACACATGTGTTTTTTTGGTTTATATGTATTGTTTTTTATTTGCATTAGATTCTCTTAGGTTGTTGTTATGCTATGCTATACTTGAGTATCTTTCCATTGACTTATGATTTTGTATAAAGTGCCCAAAGAAGGAAAATTGCTTCTGCTCGGTTCATGGATTAGCATTTGGGTATGTAACACTAAGGTGAGATAATGTTAGGAGACCATGTTATAGGATAAGTTGAATGTGATAGATGCTCAAGTCACATTCACTATGTTAGGACATCGATCCAATTTTCGATGTTCTTATATGAAGTTCATAGAGTTTATGAAGACCATGTTATTTGGTGACTCAATGTTTCGATATTAGGTTGCATTATGTGTTATACATTGGAAGTGAGTCAATGAGGGATCTATGTTAGAGGAGATATCATCGAGCAATTATAGGTGAAGTTTTCTTGGACTAGGCGTTGTACATAAGGGTACTCTAGCCGTTGGAATGGAAACCTCATAGGATAGGCAAGCATGGTGAGTTCGCAGTTGTTGGCAATGTGCAGGTGAAGGATTCACTATTGAGATAAGTTGTGTAGGGAAGCCATCGTCACCATTTTTTAGGCCTTCCTTGATTTTATAGAGAGTGTGGACGTCAGCAAGCTTAAATAGGGCTTCATAAAAAGTTGGTTGGCATTCACATGCATTCTTTATACCCATTTTTAAAAATACATCGATGATTTTGCGGTTATGGTAGAGACTGGTCAACATGCTAAGGTGGAAATAAAGGTAGAGTCTAAAATACTCTATAGGCATATTCACATCTTAGATCTTGATGTGAGGAGACTTAGAAATAAAGATATAAAGTTGGTCCGGCTACGATGAGGAAATGGTTTTGATAGTAGTACAAGAGAACTCAAGGAGAGAATTCGAATTTCACACCATGGGCTCTCTTCTAATACGTTCCCCTTTTAGTTAGTTGTTGGTTAGTTTACTCGTTTTTTTCCTTGGATGTTTTCTTGTTTTCCTTAGCTAACTAGTCGACATAGGCATGGATGTATGGATGCTAGGATTGGTTGTATGCATGTCCTTATGACATGTTTTGGTTGCTACAATTTCTTTGATTGAGTTATATCAGTTTAGTTCATACTATGTTGGCTTGTATGTATACATACCAACCTAGGATAGATACCTCTATTTAGGTGTGTTCTAATTTATGTTAGATGATTTTACACACACACACACGTCCTATTTATTGTTTCTTTATATATGTCATATGAATGTGTGTGCGCATGCGCGCGCATAATACACACACATACATACATATACATATACATATTAGGAGGTCTACATACATATTATTGTCATCATATATGTGTTCATATAGAAGGCCGATTTAGTTGTGTTTGCACTCATCTAACATCATATCATTTTTTATATCTGTCATATATATTATATACTCTTGGTTGGGATTGTGCTTGTGTGATGGCAGTTAAGTGGATATAGGCATGTTTGTTCCTGTATATTTGTATGCTAGAGAGTGGGTTGCATTGTTTGTCCATTGGAATTTCGAGGATGAAATTCTTTTAAGGAAGAAGAATGGAACATTTCGTAATTTAATGTACTTAAATAGTTAAATTAAAATAGTAAAACTATAACGTTACATTATGGTCAAGACGGTAAATTTCTACAGAAGCTAGAATTAGGCTCCGGACTTATCCCATTGTGTTTGGAATGTCGTTTATAGTTAGAAAAAATATATAACTTGTTGAATTTGATAAAACATACAGGAAAATAAAAAAGTAAAAACCAGTGGCATTTTTATTATATGTTAATTATGATATTTTAGCCAAGTAAATTATTGTTTTCAGCCAACAAATAGATCCCTAATGCAATTTCTTTTGCTTTAAAATGCTTGTCGCCAGTTACAAAACCCAAATCCCCAAATTAATTACAAATTCTCCATATCAAATCCAAATTAATATATGGAACCGATCGGCATGAATTGAGATATTTGGAGCTCTAATGACATGATAATTCTTGATAGCAAAGGATAAGAAGAATTTTCACAAATTGGAAAGGATGCATGGATAATCAGTGAGTGAGGATTTTCCTATTTGTATATATATGGATAAGACCTAGTAATTCACTTGTATGGTGTTAAGTTGAATTATAAATGATGAAATCATATAGCATTGATTAGTAATAATATTAAATTGTTATAGTTATGATTAGGATGTAATACGACATGATTAGATAATTAAAAATGTGATTTTTTTATTCTAATTAGATAATGTTTAATCTATTTTATTAAAATGGTGAAAATGCTCCAAATTAGACATATTATACTTAAAAATTGTAGTTCTCGATGACTCGAATTGATTGATGGTGTTCATTCATTGATTATATTGGGGCACTTATTAGAAAACGCATTGGAATATTCAATGAACGTGGGTCATTTGTTTCAATCCAATGGTAGAACGATGAAGATGGACGATCAGACGACATAGACAGGAAGATGAGATAGAGTAGCTTGCCATGCTTGTGTATGATTATTCGCATTGCTGGACTTTATAGATAAAGACGACGGTGGAAGTTTCCAAATGGATGATTGGAGACCAAGGCAGTAATGAAGGTTGACTCAACTCGGCGTAGGGGCTTACTATATCTAAGTGCTTGCGACGGCGGCGGCGACGTGAAAACGGTGGCAACTAGTGGTTTGGAACATGCGGTCGGGGGTTTCTCTTTACTGTAGCATGCACCGACCAAGAGAAAAAAATACAAAACTAAAATATAATAAAAATATTATTATAATTAAATAGTTACGATAATGCCTATATACTTCAAACGCTTACAACTCTCGCATACAACCTCCATTTCATGTGTGGTTTATGACATTCGAATAATGGCAAGAGAAGGAACATTTTGGTATGTTTATTTATTGTGTTTTGAGATACTTTTGAAAAATGCTACAGTTTGGTAGATACGTTATACGTTATTCATAATGTGTGGAGGTATGGTGCACATTTTAGAGGAGCTGAATCCTCGATGTATGATTTGACAATGATGGTTTGGGACATCACTACAGTGTACTTTTAAGAGGAAATGAGTTCATGGTGTGATTGATGATGTCTAATGATTATGGTTTCAATAGGGTGAGGCCAATGATATCTAACGATAGCGGGTTGATCAATAATGAGTTGCATATGGTTTGGGGATAGCAGGTTGAGACATTTAGTTATCAATGATGGTCGCATATGATTTAGCAATAGCGGGTTGAGACATGTAGTTCTTAATAGCGAGTCACGTACATTTTAACAAAAATGGGTTGAGGCATGTAGTTCTCAAAAGCGAGTCACACACAGCTTCGGCGATGATCGGTTGGGGATTTACCCCAACAATGTAGTGATGCCTTTATTTTTTGATTCATGTGATGTGAGTATGATTCTCAATAGGGGCCCATTCGATGCTATAATGGGGCACAGTAATACGGAAAACCTTAGCACACTAGGTCGCTATTGTAATATAGTATTATACTACATTTAGACGACTTATACGGTGCATGTGACACGGGTTAAAATATGGTTTTCGAGTATAAGTATTGTTTTACTAGTTTATTAGTATTATATACTTATGTGATGTTTTTCACTCACCAAACATATGTTTGATCCAATTTGTCCATATCTCCTTTTTTATACTCTGATCGGAAGATAGAGAGTATTCGTGGTGATTTCAGAGATGTGATAATGCGATGAAGATGTGCATTTATTTATCTATTATCTATCTATTATTTTGTTTTAGTTTTTCCCACACTTTAAACTGTTTTCATATACAATATAGAGAGATGTTGTATTTGGAGTTTATCTGATACTTTATTGTTTTATTTATTTGACATTGTATCGTTTCTTATTATTGTTATATTTTATTCCTTCCACTGTAAATTTCAAAAACTGTAGAATATTATGATAGCTCTGCAATCTGTTTTATATGCTACTTCAAAACAATCCACCGTCAATGACATCTGCGATGTTAGCAGTTCTATTCAGCGTGAATAGCGATAGAGAATATAAACAAAATACACCACTAAATTAATCACCGTCAACAACCTCGATGGCTAGTATTGACATATTATTACTAAACTCTCTATAATTAAATTAACCAAATACACAAATATTATTATTGAAATTACTGGGGGATTACATTCTTCCACCCTTAAGAGAATTTCTTCCTTAAAATTTCCAAAGGACAAAGAATGTAAATTGTACACTATCATATCACATATCGCTTGCATGCCTTTTGTAACATATACAAGCAACCGTTCAAGCATTCACAACATGCATATACTTAGGTGAGACATATGTACCATCATGCTAACATCTGCAGGCATGTGTGATTATCGTGACTAATATTATGTTAAATGCAGAAATGCAACTATTGGCCTCTCATATGAAAGCAAATTATATGGCATATTGGACAAGAATGCAAATACCCTCATATGGGCATATAGATTCTATATGTATGCACAACCATAGCATAACAATAACAGCCAAATTTAACCTAAGTTAATCAAAGTTAAATCTAAGGAACGTACCTAAAAAAAGTTCAAGATGGGAACTTATATCTTCTCTTTTTGGTTCTCAAGGACTCTTTGTCGGATCATTCCCCCACCGCGCTTTAACCAACTTCAATACTTTGTTCCTTGGCTTTTTCACACCATGGTCGACTATGCAGATTGGTCCACGGGATGAAATATACTCAGGATCCATCTCCACATCCTCCAACTATCGTGGTTCAACTACAATAGCTTAATCATTTACACATTTATGCAAATGCGACACATGAAATACATTATGTATTTCTACCATCTTCTCTAGAAATTCCACCCTATAAACCAAATTCCCAATTTGCTCCAATATCGAAAAAGGCCCAAAGATTCATGGTGCTAACCATTTCAAATTCCCAAACCTCAACACATTCTTCAACGGAGAAATATTCATGAACACCAAATCCCTAATACAAAATCCAACTCTATTTGCCTCTTATTAGCATACGACTACTATTAATCTTGTGTAATCTTCATCCTCTTCCTTATCAGTTACAACTTCTCTGAAATTTCTCTAATCATCCCTGGTCCAAGCATAACTCTATTGGTAGCTTCCTACCAACAAGATGGTGACTTATATGGCCACCTATATTATGCTTTAAATGACGCCATGCCTATAGTTGACTGATGGCTATTATTATAAGCAAATTCCACCATTGTTTGATGATCTTTCCAAGCTCCATTGAAATCCAATATACATGCTCTTAGAAAATACTTTGAAACTCTATTCACCCTTTTCATTTTCCCATCCGACTATGGATGATAAGTCGTACTTAGGTTCAACTTTATCCCCAACACATCCTATGGACTCCTTCGGAACTCGTTAGTGAATAGTGGGCCCCAATTGATAATGATACTCATGTTACACCATGTAGTCGAATAGCCCTCCTAAAATACAATGTAGCCAATGTCGTTTCTATCATTGTTCTCTTTATTTATATGAAGTGAGCACTTTTGGTGAGATAATCCATGATAGTTCGAATGCTTTCATTACCTCTTCTATTTCCAGGAAACCCATCTACAAAGTTCATCGATATGATCTCCCATTTCCACCATGGAACCTCTAACGGGAGTAATAAGCTGCTTCGCATCTTCTACTATGCCTTGACCTATTAGCCCATTAAACACTTTGCCACGTACTCTGCCACACACCTCTTCATTTTGAACTAATAGAAAAATTGCTTCGTATATCTAACATCTTATCCCCATCAAGATGAATGGTCATCCTAGAATGGTGACATTCACTTAGAACTTCATCTCTCAAGTTATTTACTTAGGCCAGACATAGCATTATGCCCCTTCCTTTACCATCCCTTACAATCTACAGAGTAATAGTATAAATGGTTTGATCGCTCACCCTTTTCCAGTGATCCAAGATACTAGCCAGAGATGCATCCTGCCTTTGGCTTAAATGGATCAGACCTCGACTACTGCTAGAAATTTAGGTGTATATTTTAAAGAGGATCGAAAATCGAATACATAGATAAACTCCAGCCGATTCTGCTCTCACATCATAAAATTTAACATGGTATGCTTTATACTCAAAGCGTCGGCTACCACATTACACTTAGGGTATATATTATCCAAAATCATATGATGATAAGAACTCCATCCATCTTAGCTATCTAAAAGTCAAGTCCTTCTGAGAGAACATGTACTTGATGGACTTGTGATCTGTAAATAGGTTAAACCTCTCTCCTAATAAGTAGTGACTCAAGGACTTCAATGCAAATATAATAGTGGCTAGCTCGAGATCAGGGGTCGAGTAGTCCTTCTCATGAGTCTTAAGCTGCCTACTCTAATATGCCAATCCTTTTCCTTCATACATAAGCACAACACCAAGCCCAGTACCGCAAGCATCGGTGTAAATGACAAAAAGTTTGGTGTCATAAAAAATATTCAGAACTGATGCGCTAGTCAACAACCCCTTTAACTTGACAAATACTTGCTCATGCTCGACTCCAATTATAAACCAAATTTTCTTGGTGATACAAGTCAAAGGTGCTGAAATCTTCGAGAAGTCCTTAATAAACTTTTGGTAAAATCCAACTAATTCCAAAAAGCTACTAACCTTTGAAGCATTCTTAGGTATCCTCCAATCTTTTGCAACTGCTACCTTTCCTGGATCCACTGCCAATCCATCCTTTGATATCGCATGTCCTTGAAAGCGGATCGCCTTCCTATAAAAGTGACATTTTAGGAAAATTCCTCCTAAGTTGGTTCCTTCTTAAAATATCTAACACCTCTCCTAAATGAAGTTTGCGCTTCTTGGTTTGGAAATAAACAAGAATATCATCCGCAAAGGCAACCACAGACTTATCCAAATACTCCAGAAAGACTATACTCATCAAATCAACAAAGCAAGTTGGAGCATTAGTTGCCCAAATTGCATGACCCACTTGATTAATCTGTCACATATATGGAATGCGGTCTTTGATCACTCTTAACCAATGAAATATGTGGCTGAGTCAAGCTAAGAGAAAACATTTTCCCTAAGAAGTTGATCGAAACGGTCGTTAATGTGAGGTAAAGGGTAACGATTTTTCATTGTCGGCTTGTTCAGTTCTCGATAGTCAACGCATAGTCTTGGGGAACCGTTTGGCAAGACTCTAGGCGCAGCCCATTTTGAAATACTCCTTATTATAAAACCCTTCTATAATAATTTGAAAACTTGCTTATCTAATTACCTTCTTTCCTCCAACGCTATATGCCTAAATGGAATTACAATTAGTCTAGCGTCTATCTTGAGATCAATTCTAAATTCAATTTCTCTTCAAGGAAGAAGACCAAAAACTTTGGAAAAGACATCTAAAAATTGCTTTTCTATGGTGATAAATGACAACTCATCTTGCAATAGGTCAAAAGAATATAAATAGCTCTTCATCGTAGAAATATCGGAATCGTAAAAAACAACTAAGCCATACCCTCTACCGATTCCCAATCGAGCAACCCTTTTATCATTATCCAATACCACCTAATCAAGAGACATCAATTACGAAAGCTAATCCATACCCTAAGAAACTTAGTACATATAAGTCACATAGGAACTCCACTCCACGTATAAGTACCTTTAGATTAGATCATGGAAAATCATAGATAGGTGGGTCGATCCCTCGACGAGATTCAATATCATAACAGATTCATGCGCTATATGAGGCTTAAGATCTAACCTATCAATCAATGCACTTGCAATTAATGAATGTGAAGCACCTATATGAAATTAAGTACAAATATGAGAATCAGATAATAACACACGTTTCACCATGATTGGCTTCCTCTTCTCTTAAGAAGATGATACCGCAACGTTGACATTCGAAAAAACATCCAGAGGCACGTTCCTTTACTACTTGACTTTCCTTTGGTAAAGTTGGGCACTTCATCTTCATATGACCCAACTGGTTGTGGTTATAGCATTTGACCTTTGAATGATTCACTCAACAATACTTTGCTATATGACCTCTCTTATGACATACCATATAGTAATCGCCAACTTTTTACTTTGTCCTCCTTCTGTTCCATCTCCCTAACGCTTCACCTATTGATGGTTGACCTCCTTCTTGTGCTGCTCTTAGTCATCTCCCCGGTGGTGGAATTCAACAAAGTTTCCTCCACTAATCCTTCAACATTGCACTATAGTGGATTTGGTTCATTGACAGCTCCTTATGTGGTGAAATTAGTCCCTCGACAAACTTTATTGCCTTCTTATTCGAGATACTTACCAAGTCAAACTCGAACGTTGAAAGCTCGTTGAATTAATTCATTTATTCTCGTAATGACCCATCCCCCTATTTGAAGTGGACAAACTAATTCAATAATAATCCCTTTTCAACCCTAAAGAAGAACTTAGTCTCGAACTTCCTCTTAAAATCTACCCAAGCGATATTTTCCTCATCGAACTCCGAGGTTACAATCTCCTACTAGTTCGTTGCTTCTTTCTGTAGATGCCAAAAAGCATTTATCTTCTAGTAATGACACTTAGACCCAAAATATTGAAAATTTTCTCACATGTGTTCAGCCATGTCCACTCACTACATAGGGTTATGTTCCACCATGGGGTTCCCCACCCAAACAAGAGAAGACCCTTCATAGATCTATAGTCAGGTGGTTGGATTGGAAACACTCCTTGTGCGGTAGGTGCAAGTATTGTGGAGTTAATACTAGTCTGGATCAATGTTTGCATATATTGACGGAACCACTGTGGCCTATTTACAATACCTTTTTTCGGAAGACCGGCTCTAGAAGTTATCGATGGCTATATTTGTACAAAGCACTTACTTCTAAAATCAATACCATGAATGGGGAAGGGTGTGTGAAAAAAGACCAATGGGTCCTAAGACAATTGTATAATGTGAATCTGTATATTGTCAATAAAGGAAAACACTCAGCTTATGTTAGTTGTGTTAAAGTTAAATGAATTGAAAGTCCCTTTAGTACTAAGATAAAAATCCAAACAGGGTAATCAGTTTAACGATATGCAATTAAATCCCGCAGAATCCCTTTTTTAGCGGATGACGTTCTTCTCCCACTATGCTTTTTCAGTATAGCGCTACTAAACGGTAGGTGTGCTTTAAGCTTATTATTTTCTGCTACACCCACTAAATTAAGATTTTATCACCCCCTTTAGCAATATTAGTATGAAAGGTTGATTTGACTAGTTCTCTTTTGAACCAAAACAACAACGTTAGGGTAGAGACTCAATTAAAATGCATAAGTGCTCAATATAAGTTAGAAATATATTATAGTCATTAAATGTAGACTGCATAAATCATGATATTCTTCGATTTTGTTATATAAGAATAAATAATATTTCTTTTTCTTATATAAATGATGTGAGAATGAGATTAAATTAACTTTAAATATTTGGTTTTATTTTTTATGAAGCTTTTTGCACCTCCAATATTTTCTGCTATATTCTTAGCTTATTCCTATTATAACTTTTTTCATCTCCACTACTATGGAACCGCTAAGTACTTTAACTACAGAAATTCAACCTATTGATTGATGAGGAAGGTGGCTCTCATTGAAAATAAAGACGAAAAATATGGTAGTCGCATTAATTTATCTACCGAAATTGCTAATTATAACCCAAGATTCTTAGGACTTCGTTGTGATGCGAAAGTACTACTATAGGAGAGATATCCAAGTACCTTGCTATCATAAGTTATTTGATGATACGCAAATTGGTTAAATTTCGGTTGAAAGGGAAAATATGCTAATATCATAGAAGAAGTTTTGGAAGAGAAAAATGTAGAGCTGGAATTGGACTCGAGGACTGAAAGTGAAAAAACTAAGCTATTGAAACTCTCAAGAAATTTTGCACTGATCTGAAAGATCAAACTAAAGTTTTTAAAATTGAGACCTATTTTCAGCTATTAATCCAAGTGGATTTGATAATAATCCTTTAAATAGTTTACACATGTTTGCATGGTCACATGACGATATGGTCGGAATCGACCTTTTGGTAATTTGTCGTTATCTGAATATAGATCCGAAGTATACTCCCCTTAGGGAAAAAACATCGACCTTTTGACAAAGTTTGATATGCATCACTTCAAGAAGAACTTGAGAAATTGTAAAGGAACAATTTTATAAGAGAAGTCCAATATCCGAATTGGATTGCTAACCTAGTGTTAGTGCAGAAGTCGAAAGGCAAGTAGAGAACTTGCATTGATTTTACGGACTTAAATAAAGCTTGATCAAAGGATTGCTTTTCTTTGCCAAGAATAGACTAGTTGGTCGATGCAAAGTGTGGACATCAACTCTTTTCATTTATGGACACATATTCTCATATTCCAACGTTTACGCCGGATGAAGTACATACAAGCATCGTGGCTAAATTAAGATTAATCAGTTATAAAGTAATTCCTTTTGGTCACATATTAGAGGTTTGTCAATCGAATGTTTGAGAAATAGAATGGCCGGAATATGGAAGTGTATATTGGTGATATGTTATTCAAGTCAAAGCTATTCGAAAGTCATGTTTCAAAAATAGCTGGGATGTTTGAAGTTCTCCAAAAATTCAAAAAGAAGCCCAATCGAATGTTTGCGAAATAGAATGGGCGGAATATGGAAGTGTATATTGGTAATATGTTATTCAAGTCAAAGCTATTCGGAAGTCATGTTTCAAAAATAGCTGGGATGTTTGAAGTTCTCCAAAAATTCAAAAAGAAGCCCAATCCCTAAAAGTGTTTTTTCAGAATTCAGTCCGAAAAGTTTCTAGGCTTCATGCGCATAAGGGATAGAGGTCAACCCAGAACAAATCAAATAAGTTAGATATGAAAGAGTCGACTAATGGAAAAAACTAATAAGTTGAACAGAAAAAACCATTCCCTTAATATGTTCATAAGCCGACTAACTGACAAATGTATTCCATTTTTAATATGTTAAATAAGCATACTAAATTTGTATGGACCTTGGAATGCCAAAAGGCATTTAAAGATTTGCAAAATCATCTAAACAAGCCTTTGGTTTTATCCAAGCCGAAAGATGGAGAAGATCACTTTCTTTATTTAGTTGCTTTAGACAAAGCAATCAGTTCGACGTTGGTCTGATAGGATGATGGATAGGAATGGAAACCTCATAGGATAGGCAGGCATGGTGAGTTCGCAACAGTTGGCATTGTACAGGTGAAGGATTCGCTATTGAGATAAGTTGTGTAAGGGAGCTAGCGTCACCATTTTTTAGGCCTTTCCTGATTTTATAGAGAGCGTGGATGTCAGCAAGCTTAAATAGGGCTTCTTAAAAAGTTGGCTGGCATCCACATGCATTCTTTATACCCATTTGTAAAAATACATTGATGATTTTGCGGTTATGGTAGAGACTAGTCAGCATGCTAAGGTGGAAATGAAGGTAGAGTCTAAAATACTCTATAGGCATATTCACATCTTAGATCTTGATGCGAGGAGACTTAGAAACAAAGATATAAAGTTGATCCAACTACGGTGAGGAAAAGGTTTTGATAGTAGTACAAGAGAACTCAAAGAGAGAATCCAAATTTCGCACCATGGGCTCTCTTCTAATACGTTCCCCTTTTAGTTAATTGTTGGTTAGTTTACTCATTTTTTTCCTTGGATGTTTCCTTGTTTTCCTTAGCTAACTAGTCAACATAGGCATGGATGTATGGATGCTAGGACTGGTTGTATGTAAGTCCTTATGACATGTTTTGGTTGCTACGATTGCTTTGATTGAGTTATATCGGTTTGATTCATACTATGTTGGCTTGTATGTATACATACCAATCTAGGATAGATACCTATATTTAGGTGTGTTCTAATTTATGTTATATGATTTTACACACACACACACACGTCCTATTTATTGTTTCTTTATATATGTCATATGAATGGGTGTGTGCATGCGCGTGTGCATAATACACACAGACATACATGCATAGTATGTACATATACATATACATACATATGTGTGTGTGTATATTAGGATGTCTACATATATATTATTGTCATCATATATGTGTTCATATAGAAGGATGATTTAGTTGCATTTGCACTCATCTAACATCACATTATTTTTATTATATCCATCATATATATTATATACTCTTGGTTGGAATTGTGCTTGTGTGATGGCAGTTAAGTGGATATAGACATGTTTGTTCTTGTATGTTTGTACGCTAGAGAGTGGGTTGCATTGTCTGTCCATTGAAATTTCAAGGACGAAATTCTTTTAAGGAAGAAGAATGGAACATTCCGTAATTTAATGTACTTAAATAGTTAAATTAAAATGGCAAAACTATAACGTTAGATAGTGGTCAAAATGGTAAATTTCTACAAAAGCTAGAATTAGGCTCCGGACTTATCCCATTGTGTTTGGAATGTCGTTTATAGTTAGAAAAAATATGTAACATGTTGAATTTGATAAAATATACAAGAAAATAAAAAAGTAAAACCAGTGGCATTTTTATTATATGTTAATTATGATATTTTAGCCAAGTAAATTATTGTTTTCAACCAACAAATAGATCCCTAATACAATTTATTTTTCTCTAAAAAGCTTGCCGCCAGTTACAAAACCCAAATCCCTAAATCAATTACAAATTCTCCATATCAAATCCAAATTAATATATGGAACCGATCGACATGAATCGAGATATTTGGAGCTCTAAAGACATGATAATTCTTAATAGCAAAGGATAAGAAGAATTTTCACAAATTGGAGAGGATGCATCGATAATAGTGAGTGAGGATTTTCCTATTTGTGTATATATGGATAAGACATAGTAATTCATTCTTATAAGCTTTCCATTAATCCTATGAGGTTTCCATTCCATGAATGCCTATCTTGTGAGATTATAGTGGGATTCTATATGGTCAGATGTATGCTCGCATTTTGTATAGTAGTGATTTGGGT
The DNA here is from genome assembly GCA_030765085.1 of Allium cepa. Classification (NCBI taxonomy): domain Eukaryota; kingdom Viridiplantae; phylum Streptophyta; class Magnoliopsida; order Asparagales; family Amaryllidaceae; genus Allium; species Allium cepa. The sequence continues at coordinate 615,296,044 of CM060934.1, forward strand.
TATCAGATGTTCTGAGTCCTATGTACCAAATATGTTTGGGCCTCATGGCAGGGATGCGTGAAGTCTGAGTCCTTGGATGTTATTCGTAGATTGTATCCCTTTTTAGCCATTTATGTTGTTGTATAACGGCGTCGGAGTCTTGGGCGTAAGCCGTAGATACAGATTGATCTTTCCACTAGTTTCTTGTCATGTTGGAAACCCAAATTCCAATATGTGCCTGCCATTTTGTTTTTTATAGCCTTAAATGATTAGGCCCTGAATTTAATAATGGTAACAATTTCAGATATTTTCTATTATTTGTGCAATGGACGCTATTATAATATAGAATGATTTGATATAAAATGTTGTGGTTATCGTAAGGTAAAAACGTGTTCGTGTTTGTGTGTGGGCTTTTCTTACGAGATACTTTTGTTTTGAAAAGAAAAGTTTTAGTGATTTAATAAACTCAGTGGAGTGTGTTTTCTCACGCTGGTTTACCAGACTGATCCGGGCGTTCTTCCCTTTCAGTTCTCGGGTCAGATCGAGTATATTTACAGGTTCAGATTTAGTTTTTATGGAGCTTCAGCAGGCGAGCTGAAAGTCTTCAGATCGTATTCCCGTATATGCTATTTTTCGCTACTTTGTTATTTAAATTATCGGCAAATTGTAAGGACGGTTATTATAACTGTCCAGGTTGATGATTAGTGATAGATTGTTAAACTCTGATTGATATATGTGTTACAATTTCTGTTTTGTATAAATCATTGATATTATATTATATGTTTTCCACTGCGATGTGAGATTCTGTATAGTTTTGTTTGGTTCTCTCTTCTCTTCTTCTCTCTTCTTTTCTTTCTCATGACTTTCCGTCATTCTGTTCTTTTTGGATCGGTCATGTGTGATTTATTGTCAATTCAAGGGTACAAAATTATGGATCGTCATAGTTTCATGGGAACTCTATGTTGGCGGAGCCTCAAATAAGCAGAGGTAAGAGCTAGCTATGGGCTAGTCACTCTAGATGTAACACCCCCCTTCTATACCCATACTACCAAAGAGTATTACCATGTAATATTATTTGATAGTATAGAAAAGGAGATGATATTGAGATGTCACACATGAATATTCCCTTGGGCTAACACTGGTACATATTTCGAAAATCATAAACAACTCACCTATACGTAGACAGTATTGGCACAAAGAAATATATATGTGTGATTCTAGGATAGAACAATACACAATAAAAAATAAAACACAGTGATCACGTAGTCATCAACGCAACAATAACATATAATATAATATACATACACGAGTTTAAGTGGGTCTACTAAAATAGTCAAATTCCCACTATCATTGAAAGTATACATAACATGTCCAATACATACATCTCGACAATACATGAACACATAGAGATACAAATATACAAACTATATAAAAATAATCTATCCTCTATACATGCCCAACATCCACAAAATGGTCGACTTATCCCTGAACCTGAAATGTCTCAAATTGGCCTATATGAATAACACACAGGTCATATTATGTCTAGAATGTAGATGCCAATATATAACATGTTCTACCATGGTATAAACAAGTATAACATAGGTGTCCCGTGCATATCTCAAATGCCAACAAATCCCAAAACCATGCACATAAAAGATAACCCATCTCTAAGTAGAGTCGATCCACACATACTCTCAAGTATAAGAACTCGTCAACAATACAATACATACTCTCGGCAATGTCCTAGATTATCTCCTAGATAATTGAAAGTAGACATACCTAGGTCCATGTCACTCAATATATATAACACATAATAATCACCCAAAACAAACAAACATGATATATAAATATGGCATACCCTCGATAGCTAGGGTTATCTCTCAGATAACCATGTAAAATATAAGTACAGGGTCCAACTCCATGCTTCGTAGCACCTCTAGCTATCCTCGATAGCGGTATAATCGATGTACATGGGGTTACATAACTTCATGGACTCTCAGTCTTATAAATAATCCAAAAGATCGATAACCGTATAATAAACATCTAGACTTTCAGCCTTATAGTAATTGAATTGGCTCCCAATCGTGGAATAACCATACAGTCTCTCGGATGTCTACTAATCCACTCAACTCTCAGTATTATGAATAGTCATCGAGACTCTCAATCCTATGTGCTTTTAGCATCGTAAATATCTATTTCGGCGTTGGTCTTGACAAATGATCAGATCAACTCTCAACCGTAAACACAATGATCTCATATAAGTGAATAAGTATATGTCTATGGAATCTCATGCATCTTATTAATAATAACCAAACGAGGGACTGATAGCTCTTAGCCTACTTTAGGAGCCTTTATCATATGCTCTCAACGCTACTCCTATAGTCTTAGTTACCTCGATAGCCATCGTGGTCCAATATCCATCAAGTGCAAGACCATGTTATCCGCTAGTCATGACCCTGTAAATGCGCCTAATGGTAATAGACTGCTGGCCCATCTAACATAGGAGCAGTGGCTCTCAACCATGGCTCTAAGCCATATACATATAAATGTGTTCCATGGATTCGAGGAGCGACCCCACGATCAGGTCGCTAGGTTGAATACTAAACAATATGGTACCAATTTGTTTTAATCCATATTGTATAATAGGAGTACTCACATAATAGATAGACATAATTATGGCTCTCAGCCTACTTGCTTTAAGTGCACATCAACATAAATATAATACCTCGTATACTCGACCCTGTTAGAGTGGCATCTACTTACAAAAAGTAATCGATCAAATATTAGCTTAGGCATCCCATACCATCTGGTGTTACTCGTCCATTTACTCAATACTCGTTAATTGCACTCATCATCACCCAATTATTCTGTATAACGAGTCGAACGAATAATCAAAAAAATAGTACCAAATGTCTCATTCCGCTAAGTTATACTAATCCATTTACTCGGTATTCTCATGATATAGAATTCCATACAATATTATTCTATATTATGAGTCCAATGAATGACCAAAGAAATATTACTGAAAGTCTCATTCAAGGCGGTACTGTAACTCCGTTTATTCTAATTTTCTCGTTAAACAGAAACATAAATCAATCATAACAAATCATACTACTATTTATCTATTCGGAAGGGGTTTTAAAATACATAAATCATACTACTATTTATCTATTCGGAATGGGTTTTAAAATACAGTTTTCCAAAATCTTAAATACAATTTCAAATATCAATATTCAATTAAATGAAAATTAAAGAATAAAATTTTCGTTCTTTCCTCAAAAATACATTTACACTTTCATAAATAAATATTTGCAAACCCCTTATTCAATTACAAGGAAATCCATAAATTAAACTTCATTCAATTCCAAATCCCTTAAAACTCCTTCTAACAATAATTCATACATTTTAAAGTTCTTCTCTAATTGAAAATAATAATAACATCAAATAAGTCTTATTATTCAAATAATTCTTTAGACAATGAATTCAATTAATTCTACTTTTCCAATCAGGATCTCTAATTTAAAATAACTCCCAAAGCCTTGAAATAAAACTCCAATACCAATATAATTTTTAACTTACAAACATTTTCTAAATAATCCAATGATCTAACACAATAATATACTACTTCCAAAAATTCACTTAACAATATATATATATATAAAGAATAAATGATAATTTCCATTCAATAAATAAATTGCATTCAACTTACTATTACTTGAATATATTAATTTATAAACTTCTAGCCTATTAAATCCAACCAAAATTAACTTGTCACTTTAAAATCATAAATTTTAAATACAATTTGATAAAAATAATTTAAACATTTTTATAATCAATGATAAATGAAGAAAAGTACAAATATTCGAAAATTCACTTATTTAATAAAATCCTAGATTTAACATTCTCCAATTAATTCCTATTCGCTCAATCCTCGATATTATTCCACTATTGTGTTTTTTCCAAAAATCATTCTACTTTTAAATTTCCCATTAACTATAATATCTTCAAGACTAAACAAGAAAATCATTCCAAAATTCAATGTGTACTTTCAAAATAATTTATTCATTCGTCCCATTTCCAATGAATTTCAAATGTTGTATTCGACTAATACCATCATTAACTCAACCAATTCTACACTAAACATAGCTCAATAAGGGTATACAACATTATTTCAATAAACATCAACCGATATTTCATCACAACAACAACGAACAAAGGTACGCAACTCAATTTTCTATCAATTCAATCAATGTTAACCATAACTCATCCATTAAACAATTCTGAAATCATAGAAATTGAAATATAAATCGTAGTTATGAATTATCAAAAATAACTCACCAAAGATGTGCTTTCTAAATCTCTGCAAAATGATGCCCTTCCTCATCATCTACACATACATTATCTTGGCCAATAAGTCAAGCCCCACCGCGCCTTGCTACTATATCCATTAGCCAAGACGTCACCAAAAACCTAAAGCGCATCCTTTCCTTTCCACTGAGCATGAATCATCGGCGTGATTTCCCTTCTTCCAAGTCACTTGCGGCATTATCGTCGATGCTATTATGTCGATTTCGAGGCGTGTTGTCGTGCCTACCTACCACCATAACTGCATCGCGTCCTCTCATTTAATTCAATGCATCGAAGTTCACTCTAGTTCTACCGGCAATCGTGAAGCTCTTCCTCTCCCGTTCTTGCCACCATGCTGCATCACGATGGCTCCCAGATGTATGTCAGGCCTCAACGTCATGCCGGCCTTATGCACTGGCCACGCGATATATTTATTATTATTATTTTCTTTGTGAATTCGAATTGAAGATTTAAGGAAAAAATTAGGTATAAGGGGAGTATAGTCGAAAATAGGGCCTGATATGGATGAACGGGTTTTCTACAAAAAGGGAGAAAGGAATTTTAACAGGGCTTGGGTCGAAAGAAATTTGGGATCTTTAAATTCTAACTAAATCTAATTTAAATTTATCTACACATCATTCTACAAATTATATTTTGATAACAACATAATTTTATTCAATTCGATATCTACTTATTTTTCACTATTTTAATCACATAAAAACTATTTGTACTTTAATAATAATTTATATTTAACTAAAACATTTTATTCAATTTCAATATACTATTTAAAATTACTTTATCAATTTAATTCAAAAACAATTTTTTTATTAAATAGAATTTAAATTAACTAAAATTTATTTTAGAAATATTAAGTGTTACAAATCAAATTCAAACATTTTTATTGGAATTAAATTTGTTTATTTATACGCCGTAGAAAGCAGGGTTGTTATAGACTTTCCCCCTTAACAAAATTGCATCCTCGCAATTGCTTATAGGAAAACAACGTATACAACTCAAATCCTAAAATTTCTTCATATTTACGCTTCTATTTGACAGAAACTACTCAATCCTCGATGTGGCTCACATACTCTAATTCATCTTATCATATGCTATAATTTTAAAAAGATTCAATTAACGACTTTCTATTTTTCACATGCGATATATTTTTGTGAAAATATTCTAAGTGTTAGAATTTTCGAATTTTTTTGGCAAAGTCTCCTTTGTACAGAGAGCATTTAAAAAATCAAAACACATAGATATCATAAAATATATACATCCTAATCAATGAAGCATGTCGAAACACGGGGAAACAACATAATATCTCAACATATATCGATATAGTGCATAAACGTTTCTTTCTTTAGAATTTTAGGCAAGTTAGCTTATTATTAAGGGAGAAAAGGCAAGACATCCTTAATTTAGATCAAATATGCTTCATAAGTCTGTTCCTAATTTCAAGTTCAAAACTTAGTCACATATAAAGAGGCATAAGAAGTATAAATTCATTAAATGTAAAAGAAACGTGCAGTTATTAAACCACTTTCCGAAAAAAATTAAAGTCGCTACAACTAAATTAAGTAATGGTCTCTAAGAATGAATTATTTCATAGTGAATTACCTTTCCAAAACAACTTTCGAATTGCAAAAGTGTCACGTGTAACTTGAGTTATGGGGTATTTCCTAAAGGTAAGCAAATTAGGTTTTATGATAAATACGCAGGCCCACCATAGTAATTTGCACCTTTAACCTTGAAAACATCAAAATTTTGCAAAATTCTAAAAACAAAATTTGTTATTTATGTTCTATGCTTTTTGGAATAGACAAGATCATTGAAATCGGACAAACTATTTAGAAGTTACAATCAAACAACGTTATTTTGAGTGGTTTCACTTTCAAGATAGCGAGATACATCCATATCATTTCATGTTTAAACCATTGTTAAATTCAAAATTTTGCATTGTATTTCAAAAAAATAATGATTCCCTAATAACATAGCTTTCCAATAAATTTAAAATCATCAAAAACAGATAAATGGTTTAAGAATTATGATCCAAACAAGTCATTACATATGCTTAGAATTTTTTTATATATTGTTCAAAATTAAAACCTTTTGTCCTATCAAAATAAATTTTCTAATGATAAATGACTTTTAAAACCACAAAACTAAAAATTAATGTAGTACTTACCGTAATTATTTTTTGTATTATCAAAAATTATTTTATTCGAAAATCGGTTTTCACAATTCAAATTTATACACCTAAATAGAAATTGGTTTCCAATGTAAGCCAACAAAAAATCAATACTTTAAAATTCACTTCGCATAACCTACCTCTATCAAAATCTTTATTAATGCTTCAAAATATTACACAAAACTTTCTTTGAATAATTATCTCAAAACCCAAATTTCAAGTTCTTAAAATATTTATTGCTTTGTTTATTATAAATTTTCACTTTACTACGATAACTCACAAAATCAACACTTTATACATGAAATACCTTTCTCATTTCAAAATCATTTCCTCTAATTTCAAAAAAAGTACCCTAATTATTTATTTCACTTTATTCTTCAAAACTTTTCTCAAAATACATGTTATTTGCTTAAATAATTTTTCTCAAAACAATCAATCCTTTACTTAAGCCTTACAAACCATATTAGTCTCAAAAATTATTTCCAATTGAAAATTTATATATGTATATACATACTTTTATATCACAATACATCATATCACATATATATTCACATCATTCATCTAAGTCGTATACAATCATACAATAAGGTAGGCATACCATCACAACATCACATACTATACAAGCTTCAATTTCAAATATATCAAAAAACTTAGCGGTGATGCCTCACCATGAATTTCTAGTGGTTTACTTCGCCAATTGGCTACAGTGTTGGTCATGTGATCAACATCGTATTGCCATAAACTTTAGTTATTCACTAATACTCAAGGGCTGCAATCATCATATATGAAAATACATTTATTCTTACAAGTCAATTTACTGTTTTACTACAATAATACTACGCTTATACACACACACACACATATATATGTATATATATTCTTATGTCAAAACGATATATTTTTAATATTTTAGAATATTATGCATATCTTCGTATCGTAACCTTCACTAAACTACCATCTCAAAATAATATTTCTCTTATCCAAATATTTTATATCATTTCTTAAATCTTCATTTATATTCTTTACATCACTCTGATCTCTTTTAAAAAGTGAATATAATTTTCTTCAAAATATTATTTCAAAACATTGATTTCTATATATCTCAAAATATTTTAATTCTTTTTAAATCACTACATTATTTTCAAAACTTTTTGTTCAAATGTTTCGTCTTAGTGTTAGGGAATCCCCATCGATAATATTGATCAGGCGCATCGAATATAATTCTTAAAGCACTCAACGGATAGATTAACATGACATTAATATCAAAAATTCCTTTAAATATTTACTTGTAAATATACTTTAAAAAATACGTTCTTTACAAAATCAATTGCTTGCTTCTAATAAAACTTCATTCCATAACTATATATATTCCAATAAACTTGCTTCGTAAAAGAATTATTTAATTATATTAAAACGTCATCTAATACTCACTTATGTATATTCCCATATATTTTACCAAAAATATTTATTATTCTCTTTTTTTCCACACGTATGCTTGTTTGTATAGTAAAAGAATATATAAATAATCTTTATAACCAAAATCAGATAATAGCTTATATACCTAATCTACACAACCACCCATCAACCATTCATACATAAAAACAAAAAAAAATCTCTAGTTTAATTTTTTATCTCAACATATTCAATTAAATACTATTTTGTACTTTAAAATACTTTCAATCACTTTATAAAATGATGTTCCTATTTTTATTAAACCTTATGCATGTTTGAACATAAAAAATTATTTTTGAAATATGTGTATGCTTTCAGTTCAATAATCATTGCAGCAATAAAACCCATCACACAATATAATATCAAACAAGAATTATACAACAATAAATGCATTTTCAAATAGACAAAAAAATGCCTCCAGCGAAAAACTATCAATCAGTTTCCACTACGGACCTTCGATCAGCATTGGATCTTCTTACTCGTCTTGCCTTATTACAAATTTGGATTTTTGAAGTATTCAATACGAAATTCGAATTAGGGCCTTTTACAGCTTCCCTAACCGAATAACTCCATTCTTACACCAAAACCACACAAAGATTTAATATTTACCATCAATAGCGAAACTACTGGCCGGACTGACTACTTTTACCTTCACAACCTCCATCAATTTCTTTGCATCTCATACAGAGACTTACATTCAGAAAAAGGTAGAAGAAATATATTATATAATAAAAAAATACAAATACGTTCCTAGATGATTACCCCTGCAATCATCGTAAACTCCTACCATCACTTGAATATAAAAAATAATATTCCAGACATGCATGGGGACAGAGACTCTACATCTCATCTAAGGCCAAGACTCATGTGTTATATACTCTATTTTTTTCTAAACTTGCCTCGATACAAAATGTAACACCTTACCTTTATACCCATGCTACCAAAGAGTATTATTAGTTTATTGTATGATAATACGGAGAATGAGGGGATATTGGGCTGTCACACGTGAATATTTCATTGTGCTAACATTAGTACGTATTTAAAAATTATAAACAACTCACCTATACATACCAATATCGGCATAAACGAATAAACACTTGCGATTTCAGGATAGAACAATACATAAATACATAATATAAAATAAATCGCACATATCATAAAGTCATCAATGCACTGATAACAGATAATATAAAATATACACGAGTCCAAGGGGGTCTAATAAAATAGTCAAATGCCCACTATCATTGAAAATATACATAACATGTCCATTATATATATCTTGACAAGACATGAACACATATAGATACAAATATACAAATACTCTATCCTCCATATATGCCAACATCCATAGACTGGTCTACTTGTCCTTGAACCTAAATGTCTTGGACTGACCCGAATAATATATGAAGAACATATAGGTCAAACTATGTCTAGAATGTAGATGTCAATATAAAATATCATCTGGCATGGTACAAATATAGTATAACGTAAGTGGCCAATGCATATCTTTGTTGGATCATAGGTTTTGGTTGCTGACATGAAACAACAATTCACGAATCTACGACTACGACAAGATCCGAACTCAACGACTCAAAGTATGGTTCATATAGTTATATATATTTAACAAGTGTCATCAAATATGTATATAGAGTTTAGTTTAGTGCTTTGTTAAAATCTTTTCTCAAGAATCATCATTCACATTCAAATAAACTTGCATGCATATTTTAATCAAAATCAAGTTTTCAAAAAATGCATAGAGCGGGGCTCGAACCTGGGTCACTAGTTTAGAAGGCAAGTGCTCTAACCAAATGATCCTACATTCGAGAATAGGTAACTGAGACACGAGTTATCGCTCGCTTTCTCATCTGGCAAAAAAATGATTGTGGTGATTTTTGATTATCAACAGAATTCAATCGATTGAACAAAATCGACCTGTCGACTGAATATTTATTAAACAGCCTATTGAACTTGTGCACATATGTATACACGTTTATATTTTCAAATTCAATCGATTGACCAAAAACAGCTAGTCGACTGACCATGCTCAGTACACAGATATGCATTGTTTTTTACTATCTTTGAATATTCAGCTGACTGATCGATTTTGCTCAGTTGACTGAACCAGTTCCAACTGGTATTTTTTAAAAAGACACTTTCTTTTCGAATAGCCTTCTTCCTCGCGCAGAGTTGCGGCCATTGCTATTCATTGAGAACTCTTAACCAGTAGTTGCAACTCCTTAACTACTATATATATGCATGAATTTCAAGATCAAATAACTTCACTTACTTGCTTATACTTGAATCGTCTTTTCTGAATTAACTAACCTCTTGAATTCATATATTCATTGCTTACAATCACAATTTTATATTTCTAAAAGCAATTTGAAACTTTCTAACCTTCATATACACACAACTACGCACATCATACTTGAGGATAAGATTATAGGAAGGCTGTGCTACAAGTGACAAATCTGTGTTATTCAGAACACACAAAGTCAAGTTAAAATCCAGTTTGTAAGAAAGTCATGTTCGGTTGGTCAGGCGGTCAAAGTCCTGTTCGGTTGCTTAGGTGGTAAAGTCCTATTCTGTTGTTCAGGCGGTAAAAGTCCTCTTCGGCTATTGAGGCGGAAAAATCATGTTCGGCTGCTCAGGTATTGTTTACCTATTCCTCCGAGTTAAGTGAGGGGTTGTTGTGTGAAATTCCAAAGGGAAGTCTGGGACTGAACGTAGAATGGGAAGTACGAACCAATATAAAAACTCTTGGTGTGCTTATTCTTATTTACTTTACTATTATTATTTGTTTCCGCATTTAGATTATAATACATTCCATATTACACGATCCTAAGTGATAACTAGCCATATAGTAGTCACTTTCATTTGGTATCAGAGCCTAGGATTCTAGAGATCGTAACAACTTCTTAGAATAAATGGCTACAAAGAGATCTAGTTGAGGCAATAAGAAGAGGAAGAGCAATAAAGAAAAATCAAAGGAGCAAACAAACAAATGCTTCATGGCTAAACTCAAATCACAATCGGTATGCTTAGATTCTTTATATAAAGATTTTCTGTTCGCACATGATGAACTATTAAAAGATTGTAAACTTTGAATAAAGTTAAAAGAATTGCTTTAGCAAAGTTAAAAGATTGTGAGCAAGAAATTTTCAATTTAAAAGAGGAAAATAAATTTTTGATAAAACAAACTAGATGTTTTGAAAATACTGTAGAAGAACTTGTTTTATAAAAAGATTTCCTACAAAAAGAAAACGAGCAGTTAGAAGACAAAAATAATGATCTTTTGGAGGAAATCAATGTTTTGCAAAACAAAAATACATTTTTGAAAAATTCTTTAAATGATTCTACTTCTTTAATTTTTTTCTCTTGAAAAAGAGAGTGAAGCTTTAATTAAAAAGAATCTAGAATTATCTAAAGAATGTGAGATTTTAAAAGTTACTAATAATATTTTTCAAAAAGAAGTTTGTGATTCTAAAGCAAATTTTGAAAGATTAAATACAAAAACCATAAATTTTAACAAAGGTAAAGATATCTTATCTTCCTTAGTTACAAATTCAAAAGCTCACAATGATAAAAGCGGTTTAGGCTATAAACAAGCTAAAAGTAAGAGTAGTACTAGATATGCATTATTGTATACTAATTTTAGTGCTAGTACTAGTAACCAAGATAGTTTTAAAACCAGTTATGGTCATAATAGTACTTTGTTTAGAAATGGTAGAAATTATTCTTCAAGTACTAAGCTAATGACTAATAGTATTAAGATATGGATTCCAGCTAATATGATTGATCGTGATAAACAACTTTATATTAGAAACTATTATAAGAATGTGGTTTGTAATGAAAACTATATCTATAAAGGTTCAACCATACCCAAATGGGTATGGTTTCCTAAAAATTAGGAAATTATAAGAATCTTGGGTATCGCATGCTTTAAATGTTAATTTTTTCTGATAACTTACATTATAAGTAGTAGTTATTTTATTATACATTGTTCTATGACCACACTTATGTGAAATATAATTTATATCATTATATAAACTCTCCTTTTTGTCGATGACAAAGGGGGAGAAAGATGTTGCTCTAACGCTATTTGCAGGAATAAACGATGCAAGCACAGTTTAAGGGGGAGAAAAGATTAATTATTTACAGGAATATATAACATAGATTCAGCGGGAGAAATCTATAGCATAATTACAGGAATATATTCAGAGATAAGTCAACAAAGCTTGTCGAAGATTAGTCCGAAGCAAATGGAGTTGTCATCATCAAAAAGGGAGAGAATGTTGGCTTATAGGTTTTGATTGCTGACATGAAACAACAATTCACGAATCTACGACTACGAAAACATCCGGACTCAACGACTCAAAGTATGGTTCATATAGTTATATATTTTAACAAGAGTTATCAAATATGTATATAGAGTCTAGTTTAGTGCTTTGTTAAAATCTTTCCTCAAGAATCATCATTCACATTCAAATAAAATTGCATGCATATTTTAATCAAAATCAAGTTTTCAAAAAATACATGGAGCGAGGCTCGAACCCAGTTCACTAGTTTAGAAAGCAATGCTCTAACCAAATAAGCTATGGTGATTTTTGATTATCAATAGAATTCAGTCGATTAAACAAAATCGACCAGTCGACTGAATATCTATTAAATAGCCTATTGAACTTGTACACATATGTATACACGTTTATATATTCAAATTCAGTCGACTGACCAAAAACAGCCAGTCGACGGGCCATGCTCAGTACACAGATATGCACTATTTTTTACTATCTTTGAATATTCAGTCGTCTGATCAATTTTGCTCAGTCGCCTGACCTGATTCCAACTGGTATTTTTTGAAAAGACACTTCCTTTTCGAATAGCCTTCTTCCTCGTGAAGAGTTGCAGCCATTGCTATTCATTGAGAACTCTTCACCAACATTTGCAACTCATTAACTACTATATTTATGCATAAATTTCAAGATCAAATAACTTCACTTGCTTGTTTATATTTGAATCATATTTTATGAATTAACTACCCTTTTGAATTCATATATTCATTGCTTACAATCACAATTCTATATTTTTAAAAGCAATTTAAAACTTCCTAATCTTCATATACACACAACTACACAGATCATACTTGAGAATAAGATTATAGGAAGGGTGTACTACAAGTGATAAATCCGTGTTATTCAGAACACACAAAGTCAAGTTAAAATCCAGTTTGTAAGAAAGTCTTGTTCGGTTGCTTAGGCGGTCAAAGTCATGTTCGGTTGCTCAGGCGGTAAAGTCCTATTCCGTTGTTCAGGCGGTAAAAGTCCTCTTCGGCTGTTGAGGCAGAAAAATTCTATTCGGCTGCTCAGCTGTTGTTTACCTATTCCTACGGGTTAAGTGAGGGGTTATTGAGTGAAATTCCAAAGGGAAGTCTGGGACTGGACGTAGAACGGGAAGTTTGAACCAGTATAAAAACTCCTGGTGTGCTTATTCTTATTTCCTTTACTATTATTATCTGTTTCCGCATTTAGATTATGTTACATTCCATATTACACGATCTTAAGTAATAACTAGCCATATAGTAGTCACTTTCAATCTCAACTGTCAACAAATCTCAAAACCATGCACATAAAATATAACCCATCTCTAAGTAAAGTGGATCCACACATCAACTAGGCATGCAATCAAGTGAGTGAAATGACCATAATCTAACTATCATCAAGTATAAGAACTCATCAACAATACATGACATTCTGTCGGCAATCTCCTAGATTATCTCTTAGACAATGAAACTAAACATACCTGGATCAATCTCACTCAATATATATAACACATAATAATCACACCAAACAAACATATATGAAATATAGATATGACATACCCACAGTTGCCAGGATATTTTCTCGGATAACCATGTAAAAGATAGGTACAGGGTCCAAGTTCATGCTCTCAGCACCTCTAACTATCCTCAATAATGGTATAATCGATTTGTATGAGGTTACACAACTTCATAGACTCTTCGTCTTATGAATAATCCAAGAGATCAATAATCGCGTAATAATCATCTAGACTTTCAACCTCATAGTAATCGACTTGACTCTCAGCGAATAGAATAACCATACGGTCTCTCAGACCTCTACTAATCCACTCATCTCTTGGTATCGTGAATAATCATTGAAAACCACCATCCTATGTGCTCTCAGCATTATAAATATCTATTTCGGCATCTGTTTGGACAAATAATCTAATCGGCTCTCAACCATAAACATAATGATATCATATATATGATTAGTATATGCCAATAGCATCTCATGTATCTCATCAATAATAACCAGATAGGAGACTGACAGCTCTCAGCCTATTCCAGGAGCCTTCCTCACATGCTCTCAGCACTACACCTATAGTCTTAGATACTTCGATGGCCATCGTGACCCAATACCCATCAAGTGCAAGACTATCTCATGCATTAGTCACGACCCGGCAAATGCCCTTAATGGTAACAGAATACTGGCCTATGTAACACATGTGTAGTGGCTCTCAACCATATACGTAAAAAGATGTGCCACAAATTCAGGGAGTGGCCCCGTAATCGGACCTCTAGGATGGATACTAGCCAAGCTACTTTACTCTATGTTATGTAATAGGAGTATTCACACAAAAGATGGACACACTTATAGCTCTCGGCCTACTCACTCTCAATGCGAATAGACATAAATATAATACCCTATATACTCAACCTTGTTAGAGTGGCATCTACTTACAGAAAGTAATCGAACAAATGTCGGCTCAGGCATCCCATACAACCTAGTGTTACTCGCTCGTTTACTCAGTTCTTGAAAACGCACTCATCATCTCCCAATTATTATGTATAACGAATCAAACGAGTAATCAAAGAATATTACTAAACGTCCATTTTGGTTCGTATTACAAATCCGTTTACTCAGAATTCTTATGATCATAAAATATTATTCTATATAACAAGTCCAATGAATAACCGAAGAAAGATTACCAAAAGTCTTATTCTAGATGGTGCTTTAACTTGGTTTATTCTCATTCCTCATTATATAGAAATATAAATCAATCAAAACACACCATACTACTATTTATTGATATGAAAGGGGATTTAAAATACACTTTTCCCAAAATCTTCAATACAATTTCAAATATCAATATTCAGTTTAAAGAAAATCAAATTATAAAATTCTCATTCTTTTGTCAAAAACCCTTTCATAGTGTCATAAATAAATATTTGCGAACCCCTTATTTAGTTACAAGGAAATCTATAAATTAAACATCATTCAATTCCAAATCCCTCAAAACTCCTTCTAAAAATAAGTCATACATTTCAAAGTTCTTCTTTAATTGGTAATAATAATATAAAATAAGTCTTGTAATCCAAGTACTTCTTGAAACAATGAATTTAATTATTCCAGTTTAAAAATAATTCCCAAAGCCTTAAAATAAAACTCCAATACCAATATTTTTTTAACTTAAATCATTTTCTGAAATAATCCATGATTTAAGACGATAATGTATTATTTCCAAAAATTAACTTAATAATAAGTATAACAAATCTCATAAATGATAATTTCTATTCAATAAATAAATTACATTCAACTTACTATTAATGCAAAATATTAATTTATAAACTTCCAATCTACTAAATCCAAATAAAATTAACTTATCATGTTAAAAACATAAATTTTAAATATGTTTTATAAAAATCATTTAAATAATTTTATAGTCAAATATAAATGAATAGAAGTATAAATATTTGAAAATTTACATAGTTAATAAAATCCTAGAAATCAACGTTTTCCCGCTTAATTTCTATTCACACAATCCTTAAAATTATTCCACCTTTATATTTTTTTCCAAAATCATTCAACTTTTAAATTTTCCATTAATTACATTATCTTAAAGATTAAATTAAAAAATTGTTCCAAAATTCACTGTTTACTAATATATTTATTTCAAATTTTCACCTTTTAATTCATTCGCCCCCTTTTCGATCAATTTCAAATGTTGTGTTCATCTAATATCATCATTAACCTAACCAATTCTGCACTCAACATAGCCCAATCAAGGTATACGACACTATTTTAATCAATATCAACCAATATTTCATCACAACAACAACAAACAATTTCCAATCAGCTCAACCAATTTCAACCGTAACTCATCCACTAAAAATTCAAAGAAATCACTGAAAATTAAATAGAAATCATAGTTTTGAGTTATCAAAACTCACCAAAGCGTGCTTTCCAAATCTCTGTAAAAAGATGACCTTCCTCATCATTCACACATACATCATCTTGCCCAACAATTCAAGCTCCACTATGCCTTAGTGTTCCATCTATTAGGCACGGTGTCACCAAAAACCTAGAGTGTGTACTCTCCTTTCCACTATACACAAACCACCGGCGCGACTCCTCTCCTTCCAAATCGCTTGCAGCATCGTCTACGATGCCAGGATAGCGGCTTCGAGGCATGTTATCTCCCTTGTCTACCACCATAAATACAATGCGTCCTCTCCTTCAGTTCGACACATTGAAGTTCGCACTCCGACCCTCGAACAATCATGGAGCTCTTCCCTTCTCCGCCATGCCACCATATCGCATCGTGGTCGCTGCTAGATGTGTGCCAGGCCCTGACTTCGATGACAACCCTAGGCACTGGCCACGCGGTATATTTTATTTATTATTACTATTGTTGTTATTTTCTCTGTGAATTCAAATTGAAGGTTAGGGAAAATATTGGGTATAAGAGGAGTATAGGTAGGAAGTAGGACCTAATATGGCTGAAGAAGGTTTTCTAGAAAAAGGGAAAAGGAATTTTAAAAGGGCTTGGGCCAAAAGAAATTTAGGCTCTTTAAATTTTAATTTATTCTAATTTAAATTTACATACACATACAAATTATATTTTGATAACTATACAAATTTATTCAATTCAATACCTATTTATTTTTCACTATTCTAATCATATAAAACTATTTACACGTTAAAAATAATTTATATTTAAATAAAATATTTTATGCAATTTCGATATATTATCTTAAATGACTTTACTAATTTAATTCAATTTATATAAAAAAAATTATTAAATAGAATTTAAATTAACTAAAAATTTATTTTAAAAATATTAGTTGTTACAAATCAAATTCAAACATTTTTATTTGAATTAAATTTATTTATTTATATGATGTAGAAAGAAGAGTTGTTACATCAGATAACCATCAAATCTATTGTGGAATAAAACTTGATTTTACAACTATAAACAATATGGCCGAATATGAATCCTTGATTGTAGGGATAAAGATGGAAATCTCCACCAAGTTTCAAAGAGTAGAATTTATTATGACTCTCACCTTATTATTAATCAAATCATCGGCAACTATCAAAAAAGAGATTCAAGACTTGCTCTACATGAAAAGCTAGCGAAGAAATTATTTTCGGCTTTTCATAGCTATAATATCAAAAGAATTATCGGGACTGATATGCGAGGGTGGATGCACAAGCCAAATATGCAAGCTTCTGGGATGTTCAAGAATACAAATTCATCCCAGTAGAAATTCTAGGCATGCAAATGCCTGAGATGGTCCTTGTTGTAACTCAACATCAAGCAACCCAAACCAAAACTCCTCGACCGAAAGTGGGTGAAGATCGTTGGTTGACTCCATATATATGACATTTAACCAATAGTACTTTGCCTTTGGATTTTGCCGAAGCAAGAGAAATTAAGCACAATGCTGCTAGTTTTACTATTGCAGAAGGAGTCATGTATAGGTGGGGATAGGCGACCTCATACTCTCGGTGTGACCACCGCCGAATGGGTGCGATTATTAGAAGAAACCCACGATGGCATTTATGAAGATCATTGTATAGGTCAAAAACAAAGAAAATACCGAGACAAGGCTTTTATTGGCAAACAATGAATCGAGATGCTTTAGACTATGCATAGAAATGTGATCAATGCTAGAAGTTTACCAAAATTCCAAGAGCCCAACCTAGTGAGCTAACCCCAATGATGAGTCCATAGCCATTTGATATTTGGGGAATTGATATTATAGGCCATTTCCAACTACAAAAGGAGAGGCATGCTATGCAATTATGACCATAGATTATTTTATGAATGGATCAAAGCCGAACTCCTTATAATTATAATGATGCATCAAGTCGTCAAATCTATCAGAAAGAATATTGTTACTAGATTTGGTCTTCCGTACAAGATCATAACATAACACTTAATTTGAAAGCCATGAGTTTATAGAATATTGTCGAGACCATGGCATACTTAGGAGTTTCTCTTTAGTAGCTTATCCATAAGCCAGCGACATTGTAGTGGTCGCCAATGACTATAAAAATTTATTTAAAGAAGCACTTGACAAAAGCTAAAGGAAACTAGAGAGAAGAATTGGCTTTCATATGGTGGGCTTACAGAACAATCTCAAAGACCTCAATGGGGAACATCCCCTTTTCTTTAGTTTATAACTATAAAGCTATGGTTTTGGTAGATCTTGAGATAGCCTCTCATGAAGACTATATTATAATGCTCGGCAAAATAAAGAACTTCGAAATAGGTACTTTCCCGAACTCCGGGACCAAGCTGCAATGAGAATAGTAGAAAACATTTGAAGAATGGCTCACTATTGTAATTGACAGGTTCAGATCCGAAATTTTGAGAGAGGGGATCTCATCTTACAAAATATAATTCCAAATACAAAGGATCCAGTAGATGTGCTTCTTGGTCCAGGTTGGGAAGGGGCCCTCGTAATTCATGATATCATTCCTTCGGGTATATAGATTAAAGAGACTATTTGGCATTTTTGCTCACGAAATGTTGAATACAAAGCATTTAAAGTCTTACCATAACATAAGGCTTTCGCATGTATGAGATTTTATATTAGTTAGCCATTGGCCAAGTAGCATCTTTCAATGATAAAGACCTAGATGCATCCAATTTCTTAGCCATGACCAAGTAATGCCATGCAATTGTTAGTCATGACCGATCAATACCATGCAATTATTAGGCATAAGGCCGAGACTAATTGTTTTTTAAAATACATACCTACAAAACTCAGTTTAAATAGTTGAAACATGTTGTTAAAGAGTTTAATGGAATAAATTTTTGCCACAAGGCCGGGCTATCTTCATATTGAACTGTTCTCATTATGGTTGCAACCTTCATAACTAGCACCAAAACCCAAAATGATGTTGCTTTCGATCACCACAACCATAAAGAAACTGTGATCTTTATGAAGTTGCTTTGATTCTTTTGGCATTATTGGTTTTTTTGAATCTTTAATCATAAAACCATTTTGGCTCCATCCCTAAATAATGGAAACTTCCATGTAAGGATGTAGATATAAAACTATTACTCCCCGATAGGTCATATTTTGGCTCTATGGTCCACGTAGTAAACCAATGGATTATAGCATGAGTGACCATCATAGTAGTTCGAAGGACGAATCTACTACATAGTAAATAAAATTATGTTCATGGTTCACTCCATATCTAAAGTGGATGATTATTACAATAATATTACAAAATTGAGACAAGTATCTAACAGATCGGAAGATTAACCAAACTGTTGAAAGGATTAGGAGCAAGACTTCCTTGTGTAGAATCGCACTTGCCTAGAATGAGAGCTAGAACACATGAATCCATCCGCTTAAAATCCTTATGGATATAGGAAAGTAATACAATGAGTAGCACTCAGATAGTGGCTTGGATCGGTTGCCCTAATTCTAGCAAAAGCTAGCATGGACCGCATTACACATGACTATAGTCATCCTTTCAAAAACAGTAATTGATATATCCCCATGCTTCAAACCCTCAAAGTGAGGTTATATATGAAATATTTTTAAAGTTATGGTAACTTGATACAGACTGGGAGAAAAAGCGATAATAGCCAAGTATGAAAGTACGATCACACTCTCCCTACAAAATCCAAATCTCACTCCATATTCATTCACAGGAAGTAAGCTTTTGGAAACATGTGTTATACCATAATTTTTACTTAATAATATTCGAACTTTAGCAATATAGGCCAAGACCTAAAAGGAAGATCCTTAGGTATTCATTGCACATTAATGTCTAATGCATCAACTCTTCGGCCAAAGCCTAGAAGCTCTACATTGTACTTGACTTTCCATAAGTACTAAATGTCAACGAACACTTTGCATATAGACTTGCATAGTCCCCTTTTCTTTATTAGTCTGAAGGTTAAGCACACATGCTGAAGCATAGACAATGTCCGAGGCTAGATGCCCATGAGAATGGCAAAGGCATCGAAAGCTGGATGCCAAGCCCAAACAATAACTAGAGAGCAGGTCCATAATATAATGAAAACAAAGGACAAAAAGTGTCACCCATATCAAAACGTGGTATTGTGACTCATGTCAAGTTGACCTTAAATTGAGAGTCTAGGCCTCAAAGCAGGCCCTAAACTGAAAGCATAAGTCACAAGGCTGACTTCTAACTAAAAGATGAAAGAACTAAGGCATACTATTTAGAAAGCATCAAGGCATGCTGCTATACCAAGGGTACATGTTGTCTCCAGTTCATATACTAAGTCCTCGTGAGCATCTCTACTCAAAGCAATGACTCAAGGGAGCCATAACCGAGAAGTGAAGGCCTAGAATGCCTCATTCATCATACGAGACCAAAGCTGTCTCTACTCAAGGCCAAGCACTCCATATTGTAACCGAGATCAACGGCTGAGATAGCCTCATGATATGTCGATGACTCGAATAACCTAAAGCTTATATAAAGCATAATGGTCAAGGTGCCTAAAGCCATATATAGAGATGCCATGTCATCAATCGTGTCAATCTACAAGTAGCCAAATGACGACACATGCTAAAATCTTAGCCCTGCATATGGTTCGTATTGATAGACCAAGAGAGAAGCTCTTTTCCAAAGGTAGAGCTCCAAGATGCTTATAAATACAAGGCATAACCCTCATATATGGGGATTATTCTGATCTGATGATAGAGAACCGACTGATTATTTATAATCACATTTTAACTTTTGACTTAAGATTTTAAACAAAACTCATTAATTATGGACACATGAGACTTTTAAAGCTATTCTAGAAATATAATTAAGTGATAAAGTACTTCACATTAGTGGACGTAGGGACCCAACTCCCAATTCATTATAATTTTTTTATCTTTTACCTTCTAGCGTTTTATTTTCTTGTTACTCTTAGCCTAGGCTCCTGACCTTCAACTGAACCACTACCTATTACTTCAACTTCCGATGTTGAACCTTCGTAACCTAGGTTATTGGTAGTGATGAAAATTTGCTCCAATAGGCGATATTGATCAAATATTATTATGGTTGGTAATGGAATAATGGAGAAAATAATGATAAAATAGCTGGGAACTGTTATGTATATGGGCAGAATTTTTGGATGCTCGCATGAATTTACGAAGGCTCCATTCTTAATTGCATCCCCAATATTGGTTTTCAAAATAAGCTGATAGCTCAGTGTTGATGTAATAGAAACTAGCCTATTTATGTAAGCTTTAAAAACAGCCTAAACTTCCCAATTGTTTTAAAATTTAGCCCATTTTGTATAGTTTTGCTTTCGAGACTTAATATAGTTTGTAATAATAAACCTTTCATATAGAACACATTTTGAATGTGGGCTCCTTAAAGTTTCATCCTCTTAGCCAAATTTGGAATCCCTTTAATAATCCCTGAAAGTTTTTAATGCGTAAATATTTAAGTAAGTTAAAGTTTATGTAAATGATTAATTGAGGTTAAAAATTGTATTAATATCTCTATTACAAAGGGAAATCAAATATTCATAAAGCACACATGATAGTTAATATAAAGGACAACTCTTAATCAATTTTGAAGTATATTTAACGTGTCGTAATTTTTTTTAACAAAACCACGTAAACTTTTAACAATATTAATATTTAACCTTCTTATGGTTTGTAAAATAAAAATAGATTTCTAGAGGGAAATATTTGGGAAAGCTTATGTTCAATTTTTGTTTCTAGTTCGTAAATTATGAAAATATGAATGCCTTCACTTTAACCTACATCTCAATAGATTGACACCATAATCACCACACCACCATCTGTTGCCACTACCATCTCTGTGTCCCATTGCACCCTTTAATACACCCCTTACCGCCACCAATTGAACCAAGCCCTAATTTTCAACCTTGATCGTCATAAACCCAAACCTATTGTCTGAAACCCCTACTGCTCCTCAATGCATCATCTTATCTCATCACCTACGGTGCCACCTCGTCTCGTCACCTCACCATGTCAATTTCATACCTCATCGTAACCTACTCCATCATCAATCACTAAGCAGTTAAAGCCTCTCTATAGGCTCAAAAATCCCTACTAATGTGTGCTTAGCCTTCGGCCCCTGTGCTTTTACCATTTAGAGCCATTAAATAATAGATCCATTTAAAGCCTTGCCATTAATCGTAAATTCCAATAAATAAAGAATTTTTTCCCTGCTTTAGTAGTTTTAATATAAAATTTAAAACCATTTCTCCCTAAATGAAAATCAACAAAGTTAGGCTATATACCTAAGTTCAACATATATGTACACAACATGAGTTACAATATTATTTCCATTTCTCAACCCGGACTGCATGGATCAAGACATTCATTGGTTTCGTTATATAGAAGTAAACATTGTTTCCTTATTATACACCAATGATTAGGGTTGAAAATACAAATAGCTACTTATCATCGCTATTTTTTGCTATATTTTTTTTGAAATGTTAAGTGTTTTAACTACATTGGGACATAATCACCATTGACAAAAAAATTAGTAGCATATACACTACTTAAAATAACATTACAAGATGAACTACTATTTATAACTAGAGTCAAAACATGAAATGCTATATTCGATTTTATAGTACATGGAAATGCTATAATTGGTTTTACCTTACGTAGAATGTAACAACCCGCACTTTAATGAGCCTAAATTTTGACAAAATCGAAACCAAGTCCATTAGGGTATGGATTATTGGTTATGGTAAACTATATTAAACACAAATATATCAGCGTGCGATAAATATAAAATCATAGCGGAATTAAAAAGTATAATAGGACATACGTGTTGACTAAGGCTATTATCTTGGAATATCATTCCGTGGATATTTAGTCACATTGTCCGCGTTGAGCATGAAAAAGAAGATTTCACCTTCTTTTGTTCTCGTCTTGCACTAATAGCCAGTCCTTCTGAACCTAATATGTGAGTTATCATGAGAAGGGGGTCAGAACAACGTTCCGGAGACTGGAAATGTGATAACCTGGATTTTTGGGCATCAGATAATTGGATAATTATCTGATTTAACTATTGAAAAAAATACTGATTTATAGATTGAAAAAATAAATCTCATAATAAATATTTATTTGATAGTCTCCTAATATAATTACTTAAAATTACAAATTATTCTTTTGAAAACAAATAATAATGATTGTTTATATATATAAATATAAACAGGTTTTAAATAGAATTATAATTTACAAATTGAATTTGTGTTTGTTTATATATATATAGTTGATTTTAAATTGGATTTTAAATTGAATTTGAATTTGAATTGGAAATTCAAAAGATAAATATATTAAAATATTTTGGATTTAAAAAATATATTATATATAATTTAATTTAGAATATAATTGGTTTTATATTATTATCTTCAAAATATTTTGTTTATATAAATTAAGAAATGTATTTATTAATTAGGAAACTAAATATAAAAGCTTATAAAACGTCTAAAAATTAATTAAACATGCATAATTACAAGTGTTAGTTATAAATCTTCCTAATAACAAATGTAAGGTGATAAACATTTGTAAATGACAAATGTTAAGAAATCTAACAAGTGTCACAATTTTATTTTTATTTTCTTTTATTTAGGTAAATCCTAATTTACTCTATATAAACACCTATCTTCTCTCTTCCAATTTTTTGCCTATCTTCATTTCAAAAAGCAAAGAAAACAAGCCGTATAAAATTTTACAAACAAAAAACAAAGCCTGTAACAAAAACTCAAACCAGATTTCATCTCCAATATACAAAGCTTTCTCAACAAACCAGTAGCTAAAACAAAAAACCTGTAACATTTTCAAACCAAAAAATCTTTTCAGCAATCAACTATATTCAACCTGAAAATCAAGTTAAATCATCTCTGTTTCAAAGCCTACATCATTTCAACAAGAAGGATTTTAGTTTTAAAGATCAAGTATTTTCCAGTTTCCAGATCAACATCTAGTTCTAGAGCAAAAATCAAAACCGTTCTCTATTCTTAAGTTACGTGTGAGTAAACATTTATTTAAAAAGTTTAAGTAAATAAATGTCTACTGCATGTGAATTTCTGAGATGAATTATGCTTTGCGTGTGTATGGATTCCTGGATATATAATTGTGTTGAGGTGTGCATGTCTGATATGTTGATGTTCATTTCTGTTTATAGTTACAAAGTCTAAAGTTGAATCAAAATTCAAAATCTCTTTATATAATCCCTTATAGGATGAAGAATTTAAACAAGTTATCTTTGTTTAAGCATAATCAAAGTTTTAAAATATGTTCATGTGAAATAAGTTTGAAATTCTCTAGAAATCAAGATATTACAGTAAGAAATTTAAAACATGTTAAAATCAAATGTTATAATTTGCTGATTCAAGTATATAACTTGAATCGACTTTGAAATATATGATTTTTAAAAAGAAAATCATGATTTTTAGAATTGAATCGAGCGAGCATTTCGTTGATGACCAGAAAGTGAACTTTGGCGTTTTTCTGGTGGCCGGAGGTCTCGGGGTTTCGACTGGAGGTAGGTGGAAGTCTGGTGGTCTCGGAAAAAAATGCAAAGTGGATTTATCATCCACCGTGGCGGCGATGATCGGTCGGAGTAGGGTTTTAAACCTAAAATGGTACGAGGCCGAAAACGTGGTCACTGCGGCATCTCTGGTGAATCAAGTTGCATCGGACTTGGGGCATTGGTAGCGTGGATGTCTGGCGGAGCTTAGGACAGGGTAGTGCGATCGTTGGTGGTCGGCGTCGTGGGTTCGAAGAAGTTTTTGGTGATGTGTTTTTGGTTCCAGGTAGTTCGAGATTGCTCGATCCTGATTTTGAGTCTGTGGCGATCATTGGGTGGTCGGAATCGAAGTGGTGTGTCACCGTTGGCTTGTCGGCGATGGTCTTGGAGGCCGAAGATCTGGCGAGCTGGTGTGCATGTGCACGGTGGGTTTGGTGTCTGCGTTTTGGAAGGGAGGGTGGACTTGAAGGAATACTCAGGGATGGGAGTTGTTTGCTCGAGTTCATCTTCGGGTTTAACATGAGAGTTATAATCATGTTCCGGTTTTTAAACTTAAACTAAAGTTATAAAAAAAGAAAATTGGGTTTACTCAGGCAGGACTCGGGTGAGTTATCGGGTTGAACCCGAAGCAGGATTTTATACAGTTTTTTAAATTTTATAAAAGCAAGTTTTAAATTTAAATTTAATCTAGTTTTAAACTATTATATGATAATGTTTTTAAATTATTTGATTGAAGGAAGTTATAATTTGTTTAACTTAAATTTGCTAAAGTTAAATGCTTAAGTTATTTTTTTAAAATTAAATTAAATGATTTAATTAAAAAAGTTAATCACAAAGATAAATGTTTTAAATATGATTATGATAATTAGGGAATTAAATAAAGATAAATGGGTTATCTCAAGCTTAATTAAGACCTTGAATGATTAAGGATTAATTAAATTAATAAAGTAATTAAAGATTAATTTATTTATTTAATTAATTAATGACTTAAGGGTAATTAATTAATTATATTAATTATGAGTTAATTAATTAGAGATTAATTAATTCATAATTAAAGATAAATTGATTAAATAATTAGAGATTAATTACTTGAATGATAATTGCTTAATGTAAGTAATTAAAGGACAAATTTGTTAAGGTTTAATTAATTTAATTAGTAATTAAAGGTTAATTAATTGAGGATAATTAACCAATGGGATAATTACTTAATGGAAGTAATTATGGATAATTAATGGGTAAATTAAAGGATGATTAATTAATTGGGTTGTAATTACTTAATGTTAAGTAGGCAGGATTAAAAGTGATTGAAGTAATTAATTTAATTTATTTAAATTAATTAGGAATGGTG
The DNA here is from genome assembly GCA_030765085.1 of Allium cepa. Lineage (NCBI taxonomy): Eukaryota > Viridiplantae > Streptophyta > Magnoliopsida > Asparagales > Amaryllidaceae > Allium > Allium cepa. Next base: position 615,322,160 of record CM060934.1, read on the forward strand.
TGACTAATTAATCTTGCTTATGAATGATTGAATGAGATTGAATACTTTGGATTATATTGTTATCCCTGGTATGTGATTATGATGCTATGTGATATAGTGTTTTAAATACAGATTATCTGTCTGTGATGAATTGTTAGGTAAATATGTAATTCTGGATATAAATGGAATTGTTTAAAACTTAGACAGCTTTGTTTTTAGGATGATATTGGATTCGAAGAGACTGGGGTCGGGTATCAGTAGATGCCCGAAACCACTTCGATTTGGAATCTACAATAATTCTCTATGAATTTAACTTTGATATATAAATAGGCTGGAATGGAATAAATGATGTAAATTTGGACATTTAATCTGAGTAATAATGCTTAGATATGATTATAAGATGTGTATTTGACTATGGCAAGTTAAGAACTCGTAGTAAGGTATGAGGTACCTCGGGTCTTAAATAAGATTATGTATTAGTATTTCTTGTTAAATGGGTTTACTCACGCTGGTTTCCAGCCTGACCGGGGTGTTACTTTGATGTAATGATCGGGTCAGAATGAGTATTACAAATTTTCAGGTTAGGACGTTCTGGAGCTCAGGAGGCGAGCTGGATGGCAGGAACGTAAGGAGTTGACCACTATGTATTAGAGTTGTATTGACAATAGTCTGGGACGGGTTGATATAACTGTCTAGTCTGTTTGTAATGGTTGTAACTCTAATGAAATGTATGTAATCTAACTATAACAGCTTTTCTTTGTATAAATGCTATCTTTGTTATTATATTTTATCCGCTGCGAATACGAGATGTTGTTGTTTTCTGTTCTTCTTCTTCCTTCTTTCTTCTTTCTTTAGCAATCTGAAATTTCCAGCGTTCGATTTCTCGACACTTCTATTTGTGAACGTATTAGTGTCGAATTCTTGAGGTCGAAATTTTAGGTAGTTACATTTTGGTATCAGAGCTGAAGGTTAAGCGAGAATCTTGGCTCTGGTGGAAATACTCATTAAGGATAGGGTCAATAGTACCCTAGAATAAGTTGAGTGTAGTATATATGAGGGCGTATTATTTTCTTATAAAAAGATTTTAAAACGATTTTAAAATTAGTTTTTATATAAGTTTATATTTCGATATAAAACAATAGTTTTTCTAATTATAAAGGTAATTGGTTTTTGATTATTGGAAATAAAAAATAATAATAATAATAAGAATTAAGTGGTAATAGCAATACAACCAAATTGAATTGAATGAAGATAAGTTTGAAATGGATCCAAACTGAAATTAAAATCCTGAATTTGTAATAGTGTTTTCAGTATAAGATAATAAATATAGTAAATTGGTTTTCAGATATGATAACCTTGGTTATTATCCTAAAATGTTTGTTGTATCTTGTTAATGAAATGTTTGTCAATGATTAAGCAAAAATGAATTGTTTTAAGGAAGTAAACATTTAGATGAGTATGACTTATGAATTGTAAATGAAGATGATCTATATTATGATGTTTTAAAATCTAAGTCCGGAATTTGGAATTTGTTTCAAAGTGATAAAAGAAATAATAAATAGTATTATTTACAACGAAAAGGGCCTGTTTCAAACAAGAGTTGTTTGGAAATTTTGAAAAAATTGTTTTGGATTAAAACTAAAGGTGGTTTAAAATTTAAAGTATAACTTGGTGTGCAAAGGAAATAAATATGTATATATGAAGGATATACATAATATAAAAGATGATTTGAAATAAACTCTAAGTGTTGAGTTTTAAATTTTTCCTTGGAATGTGATATGAAAACCAAAGTGATAAGTTTTTGAACTTATAAGTGGGAAGATTATTAATATAAAGTTTAAAATTTGAAATGAAAATTCAATTTGGGTAAAGTTGACTGGATTAAATTGAACTGAATTTAACTTAGGGGAAGTTAAATAAGTTTAGAATAAACAACCTGAATTGGAAACTTCAAGATGAAATTGAGATTTAACTTGGGAAGTTAAATGGTAGATTTGAATTGGGAGTATGTGTGATCAGAAAATGGGTTTGAGATCTGAAAATTGGAAATGGATTGAGGTAATATACATCCATTACTGAAATAAAATAGAAATAAGATTAAACTTATGAAAAGGGAAGTTGTTTTGAACTCTAATTTGAACTTTGAAATAAGTTAAGTAAAGGTAATTTAAAATGGAATTTTGAAATTTGGACTCAGAATTAAATGGTTTAAGAATTTTAAGTTGTTAATTTAAAATAAAGGTTGGTTTGATTTAAAGGATTAAATCAACATTTAAAAATTTAACTCGAATTTATGAAATTCGAGATGATTTTAAGTTGAGATTGAATAGAATTAGTTCAAATTAAATTTGATTTGAATTAATTGAAATTGTGATTGAAGGTGGATAAGCATAAAATTCAAATGGAAAATTTGAATTGAATTAATTTGAAGTGAAATTGAAGTTGAAATTCAAATGGGAGTTGATTTGAATTTGGGATAGGAATTGAAGTTAATTTAAATTGAATTGGAATTGAATCAATTTAAATGGAAGTGGAAACTGGAAATTGATTAGAAATGAAGATTGGGAATAGAACAGTTTGGCTCTGAACTATATTTTTCAAATAAAATTGTTTTAATATAACTGTTTTTAAATCTATTTTTTCTAGCTATTTTCTTTTTTTAAACCCAAAAATATCTTATACTTATTTTACAACTACTTTTGGAACTATTTAACTATTTTACAACAATTTTACAACTGTTTTATAAACTAATTACTATTTTACAACTATTTTGCAATTATCTAACTATTTTACAATTATTTTATAATTACTTAACTATTTTCAGCTATTTTACAACTAATAACTATTTTTCAAACACTTATCTATTTTAAAAAAATTCAAGCTATTTTCTTAATACAAGTTGGTCAGAGTGCAAACTGTCCATAATTAAATACCAATTAAGATAAGAATTGAAGTGCTAACCCAAATGGAAAATGGGAGCAATTATGGATAAGTGAATAGAGTCAAAATTAAGGTGAATAGAATTGATTTAGCTAATTATTAATAAAGATAAATACGTAGGATGTACGTATATTGTTCTATTCGCATAGTGATTTGATCCGGATTCGAGCATAGAATTTTAAGATAGTATATCGATCCGAGTTAGGATTTTTCGCTCGATTTTCGACGGTGAACCCTGGATATGGATTTTGATTGGTTCTAGAAATTCTCTATCATATTTATGACTATGCAAGGAGAATGACGGTTTCTGATCAAGAAACCAGATCTGAGTCCGCCTAGGAAGTCGGGTGGACGATACTAGTTCGGAAGTGGAATTGTGTGATCGAGTGAGCGTTCAGATTTGAAATTGCGTACGGATGGTATATGTACATCGTACGTGCTTAAATGAAATAGATATTGAAATTTTGAAAGAATGAGAAATGGTTTTGAAAGGAAAGGTATATTTTGAGAGAATTTTTGATGATTAAAGTGGAAGTTGAATATCTCTATTATTGAAATTTACTTTTCGAGAAGTAAGTATTATGGTGAATAAATTTATAAGGAAAATCAAATTTGAATATTTGATTTGGTCTAAATAAAGATATATATATATATATATATATATATATATATATATATATATATTTGTTATATATAATAAGCTCCCCCCATGATTGAATCTAGAACTAGAAGAAAGGGTTTTTGAAAATATTTGAAGTAAAAAAAAGGAAATCTATATAAGTGATCCAAAGATTATTTTCAAATTGGAAAGGATAAGTTGTATATAAATATATATAAAGGATTTTATGAAAATGATTTTGGTAAAGGTTTTGGAACCTATGAATTTGGAAAAGGCTTTTGATTTTTGAGGAAATCAAATTTTGGGAGTTTGGAAAGCCAAGTTTGGAACTATCGATTTGAGATATCGATTTTGTGTAAAGGAGATTTTGATGTAAATCATAAAGGGTATGATTTGAAAGATACTATTAGTGTATATTATAAAGTGTTTTGAGATTGGCTCTGGGGGACAAAGGCGCTCCCATTGGAATGTACTTCGTTAGGAGATCCACGGGGCGGGTCTGCCTTGAGCCCTAGGCGGAGGCTCTAAATTGAATCCTGGGAGGTAGTCCGGACAAACTAAAGTTACCGAGGATTATGTGTAGTGGGTAGCGAAAATCGAGGGCGTTGACGCCTACAGAGACATTTGGGTTATGCTGTGACTTCAGTGTAACTCGATGCCACTACGACCTACTGTGGACCATAGCGAAAGTCGTGTGTGCTATGAGAGCCAACGGTCTACGTTTGATTTTGCCATGATGGCAACGTAACATCGGTAGATTGCGACCTATGGTGACATAGCGAAAGTCGAGAGGCCGTCAGAGCCTAAGGCTGCATTGGAACTTGACCGATGTAGTCTACGACCGATGTGGGAGTGGTGAAGTTTCATTTGACTGCGAAAATCGAGGGCGCTGATGCCTACAGTTACATGGACTTTTGCCGTGATGGCAATGTAACCCGGGATGTAACTGCGATGTGTGGCGGGTTCCATGGCATAATCGAGGGGCGCGGAGTGCCTACTATTATCTATGGATTTTGCCGGGATGGCAACGTAACCATCGGGTTAACTACGACCATGGAGGGGGTGATGATTTCCAGAGCATTCTCACCAAAGATATTTCCTCTATTTCAAAATGTTTTCTATATTTTCAAAAAGTTTTCGAGTTTCCAAATATTTTCACTGGGTATTGAAAATGGGTTTGCTAAATGCTTATAGATTTTCAGTCCTATGCCTGATCAACGTATTACCGAATTTCTATGAGAACAAGGATGGACTGGCTGAGACATCAAGTTATAAAAGGTATTTTTAAAAAAATTATTTTACAATATTATGTGGATTGTAAAAGTTTTTTTAAAATGATCAAAGAATAAATTATATGATTTTAAGTTATTGAATAAATTCTGGCTTCGTTCCTTTTCGAGGATGAAAATGTTTAAAGGGGAAAGGAATGTGATAACTTGGATTTTTGGGCATCAGATAATTGGATAATTATCTGATTTAACTAATGAAAAATACTGATTTATATATTGAACAAATAAATCTGATAATAAATATTTATTTGATAATCTCCTAATATAATTACTTAAAATTTACAAATTATTGTTCTAAAAACAAATAATAATGATTGTTTACATATATAAATATAAATAGATTTAAATAGAATTATTATTTACAAATTGAATTTGTGTTTGTTTAAATATATATATATATATATATATATATTTGAGTTGATTTTAAATTGGATTTTAAATTGAATTTGAATTGGAAATTCAAAAGATAAATATCTTAAAATATTTTGGATTTAAAAAATATATTATATATAATTTTATTTAGAATATAATTTGTTTTGTATTATTATCTTCAAAAGATTTTATTTATATAAATTAGGAAAAGTATTTATTAATTAGGAAATTAAATATAAAAGCTTATAAACCATTTAAATAATTAAACGTGCATAATTACAGTGTTAATTTATAAATCTTCCTAATAACAAATGTAAGGCGATAAACATTTGTAAATGATAAATGTTAAGAAATCTAACAAGTGCCACAATTTTATTTTCATTTTCTCTTATTTTAAGTAAATCCTAATTTACTCTATACAAACACCTATCTTCCTTCTTCCATTTCTTTTCCCTATCTTCATTTCAAAAAGCAAAGAAAACAAACCCTATAAAATTATACAAACCAGAAAACAAAGCCTGTAATAAAAACTCAAACCAGATTTCATCTCCAATATACAAATCTTTCTCAACAAACCAGTAGCTAAAACAAAAGGCCAGTAACATTTTCAAACCAGAAAATATTTTCAGCAATCAACTATATTCAACCTGAAAATCAAGTTAAATCATCTCAGTTTCATAGCCTAGATCATCTCAATAATAAGGATTTCAGTTTTAGAGATCAAGTATTTTGCAGTTTCCAGATCAACATCTAGTTCCCGAGCAAAAATCAAAATTGTTCTCTGTTCTTAAGTTACATGTGAGTAAACATTTATTTAAAAAGCTTAAGTAAATAAATGTCTGTTGCATGTGAATTTCTGAGATGAATTATGCTTTGCATGTGTATGGGTTCCTGGGTATATGATTGTGTTGAGGTGTGCATGTTTGATACGTTTGTGTTCATTTCTATTTATAGTTACCGAGTTTAAACAAGTTATCTTTATTTAAGCATAATCAAAGTTTTAAAATATATTTATGTGAAATAAGTTTGATATTCTCTGGAAATCAAGATATTACAGTAAGAAATTTAAAACATGTTAAAATCAAATGTTATAATTTGCTGATTCAAGTATATAACTCGAATCGACTTTGAAAAATATGATTTGTAAAAAGAAAATCATGATTTTTAGAATTGAACCGAGTGAGCATTTCGTTGATGACCAGATAGTGAACTTTGGAGTTTTTCTGGTGGCCGGAGGTCTCGGGGTGGTCGGGATTTCGACTGGAGGTAGGTGGAAGTCTGGTGGTCTCGGCAAAAATGCAAAGTGGATTTATCATCCACCGTGGCGACGATGATCGGTCGGAGTAGGGTTTTAAACCTAAAATGGGATAAGGTCAGAAATGTGGTCACTGCGGCATCACTGGTGAATCGAGTTGCATCGGATTTGGGGCATTGGTAGCGTGGATGACTGGCGAAGCTTAGGACGGGTAGCGCGATCGTTGGTGGTTGGCGTCGTGGGTTCGAGGAAGTTTTTGGTGATGTTTTTTTGGTTCCAGGTAGTTTGAGATTGCTCGATCCTAATTTTGAGTCTGTGGCGAACATTGGGTGATCGGAATCGAAGTGGTGTGTCACCGTTGACTTGTCGGTGGTGGTCTTGGAGGCCGGAGCTCTGGCGAGCTGGTGTGCACGATGGGTTTGGGTGTCTGTGTTTTGGAAGGAAGGGTGGGCTCGAAGGAATACTGAGGGATGGGAGTTGTTTGCTCGAGTTCGTCTTCGGGTTTAACGTGAGAGTTAGAATCATGTTTCAGTTTTTAAACTTAAAATAAAGTTAAAAAAAGGAAAGTGGGTTTACGCGGGCAGGACTCGGGTGAGTTATCGGGTTGAACCCGAAGCAGGATTTTAAACAGTTTTTTTAAGTTTTATAAAAGCAAGTTTTAAATTTAAATTTAATCTAGTTTTAAACTATTATATGATAATGTTATTAAATTATTTGATTGAAGGAATTATAATTTATTTAACTTAAATTTGTTAAAGTTAAATGCTTAATTTTTTTTTAATTAAATTAAATGATTTAATTAAATAAGTTAATTATAAAGATAAATGTTTTAAATATGATTATGATAATTAGGAAATTAAATAAAGATAAATGGGTTATCTGAAGGTTAATTAAGACCTTGAATGATTAAGGATTAATTAAATTAATAAATTAATTAAAGAGTAATTAATTTATTTAATAATTAATGGCTTAAGGGTAGTTAATTAATTTAATTAATTATGAGTTAATTAATTCGTAATTTAGGATAAATTGATTAAGTAATTAGAGATTAATTACTTAAATGATAATTACTTGACGTAAGTAATTAAAGGACAAATTTGTTAAGGGTTAATTAGTTTAATTAGTAATTAAAGGTTAAATTAATTAATAATTAAAGGTTAATTAATTGAGGATAATTAACCGATGTGATAATTACTTAATGGAAGTAATTATGGATAATTAATGGGTAAATTAAAGGATGGTTAATTAATTGGGTTGTAATTAATTAATGTTAAGTAGGAAGGATTAAAAGTGATTGAAGTAATTGATTTAATTTATTTAAATTAATTAGGAATGGTGTGACTAATTAATCTTGCTTATGAATGATTGAATGATATTGAATGCTTTGGATTATATTGTTATCCCTGATATGTGATAATGATGTTATATGATATAGTGTTTTAAATACAGATTATCTACCTATGATGAATTGTTAGGTAAATATGTAATTCTGGATATAAATGGAATTGTTTAAAACTTAAACAGCTTTGTTTTTAGGATGATATCGGATTCGAAGAGACCGAGGTCGGGTATCAGTAAATACCCCAAACCACTTCGATTTGGGATCTACAATAATTCTCTATGAATTTAACTTTGATATATAAATAGGTTGGAATGGAATAAATGATGTAAATTTGGACAATTAATCTGAGTAATAATGCTTAGATATGATTATAAGATGTGTATTTGACTATGGCAAGTTGAGAACTCGTAGTAAGGTACGAGTTACCCCGGGTTTTAAATAAGGTTATGTATTAGTATTTCTTGTTAAATGGGTTTACTCACGCTGGTTTCCAGCCTGACCTGGGTGTTACATTGATGTAATGCTCGGGTCAGACCGAGTATTACAGATTTTCAGGTTAGGACGTTCTGGAGCTCAGGTGGCGAGCTGGATGGCAGGAACGTATGGAGTTGACCGCTGTATATTAGAGTTGTATTGATAGTAGTCTGGGACCGGTTGATATAACTGTCTAGTCTATTTGTAATGGTTGTAACTCTGATGAAATGTATGTAATCTATCTATTACAGCTTTTTTGTATAAATGCTAGTATTTGTTATTATGTTTTATCCGCTGCGAATATGAGATGCTGTTGTTTTTTGTTCTTCTTCTTCCTTCTTTCTTCTTTCTTTAACAATCTGAAATTTTCGGCGTTCGATTTCTCGACACTTCTATCCATAAACGTATTAGTTTCGAATTGTCGAAGTCGAAATTTTGGGTCGTTACAGGAAAATTACATATTTTACTTATCGCATTAAAATGTTATGTCTATAATTTATAGCTAATCCATTCAATCATATGTGTGGTACGTTATGCCTAACCCAACCTTCACCGAGGTATCATTACATACACACACCAAATATATGTAAACATGCACACATACATATACATATAGATACATATACGTATAGACATACATACATATATATAAACTTATCTACCCAAACCCCCGACGACTAAATACTTCTTAAATGCGAAGTGGACCTTTCGCATTTGTCAACATTAGTCTACGGTTCTAGCTACAGGGATCGATGACTCTTATATACGGCTTTATAATATAATATATAATTTAATCATCGTATTACTACTGCAATACAAAGACTCGTCTAAGGATTAACTAGCCCACCTCCACTAAGCTAATTTTCAATTAACTATCAACCATGAGGTCCATGCGTATCCCATACGAATTCTACACTAGTAAGAAGAAAAATCCATCAGGGCATAATTAAGTCTTCACTACCGCTCGCTTGGGATCGTTGGGCATCAAAGCCTATATGCCAGACCTACTACTAAATATTGGTACCAACTACTGGTATAGCCCGCTGAATCTCCATAGCTGACATCCTTGTTTAGGCTAACCTAAGTAAGTCAAGAAAATACCTCATTTGATTACTTGCTACCTCATACATTTAATTCTTCAAATTCGAGGTGAAATTCCGAAATATTTTTCCCTTCTTATCCGCAACATATATCCCATTCCCATAGTTCTTATGGTTGGTGATGTCACACATCAGTAATAAGTGTACACAACTACTGGTAGCTTTTGAGTAAAGGGCAGACTTCTACTGTATAACTCAACTGACCTCGTATCCCAACTACTAACCCAAACCGATCACCCAAAATCTAAGTGTTTGGCAAAGCCCACTAATTCATGTTAGTTTTAAACATATAATTTAAGCTATACAATTTTCTAACATGAAAATTATATTGATTTTATGTAGAATTAATAGTATTAATGTTACTTATTCGCTACATTATTTTTCCTAATTTATACACTTAGGTTTTGGTTTCCTTTTAATGTCTAATAAATATCTTTTACCTGTATCGATTAGTCATTAATATCAAAACTAAACCATTTCTAATTAATCCCCATTTAATTCCTTTAATCTATTTTCAAAATCCTCATAAATGCCATATTAATCTCTCTAATCATTCCTTATTAGTCAGTCTAAGTATTCCATTTTTAAACTATTTAAATTCTTGTAACTTCTTATTATTGCACATTTATTGCCTATAAATTTCGAAGTTACAATCTTTCCACCTTTATTTCCAAATCCTATCATTTATCACGCTATTTATTCTAACGTCCTAATTATATTAAATGCAAATATTAATGTGTATTATGTTATATTAATTATATTCTTATTTTGAATGTTTGTGCGATTACACGTATTTATATATTTATTTCTTTTATGTTTCGAGTATTAACCCTATCTAGAATACTCCTTCCCATATTTCAATCCGTTAGAATTATTCTTCTAAAATGATTTTCCATTAAATTAACCTAAAAAAGAGATTTGCTTCGTTTGAAATTGCAAGGAATTATTTGTTCCCTTTTTATTGAAATAGGCAGTGTAAACTATAGAAAGAGAATCCATACTTTACACATTTCTTTCTTCTTTTTATGTATATTCCTTGTCAAATCAAACACGGCCTTTGCTTTATGTAATTAAAAAACTAGACAATTTATTGAGGTTAGATGCATAATATTTCTAACAAATTAAAATATAGAAATTCACATTCCAAAAGGATTAAGGCAAATCTTAATTATATGAACATCTTTACAACCCAATTGTAGATCTGGGGTAAATTCTACACCTTTAAACTTTTAATAACTTGGATATTGATTTCCAGATCAGGGTGTAAATAATATTCCTAATCAATTTTCCATATATCAAAATACATATGCAATGTTTATGTGTTAAATTTGAGCCTACAAGTCGTAGATCTTTATTTAGGCATAATGATTAAATAAAAATCCAATGGAATAAATTTCAATGTTATAAACAGGTTACACAATTTCTCACTCAACTTTTTAAGCTTTCCAAATCATCAGATCTAAATCCATACCTTTACTTGACTCCTTTTTCCATTTTAATCCAAAAGAATATGTACAACAGGTATATGCATATTATTAGAATTGCAGATTTGAAAAGATATTGGAGGTTAAAGGGAATATAGATTGAAATTTACTTTTTTCTGCCATATTGATTCGCTACGTCTCTTCTTCTCTTTTATTCTCCACTGTTCTCCAATTTTTGTGTGTGTGTGTATTTTATAATTTAGAAGAATAATGGAAAAGATGAAATTGAAGAGCTTTACTACTTAGATTGGAAAATATGAGAAGAGAAGCGAGGTGTTAGACCTTTATTTATAGGTGCACAAATCGATAGTAACCATTAGATTAAAAGCATAAATTCCGAGCTATTGGCCAAGGTCCAAACCCTAGCCGACATACCCCGACCAGTCGACTGCACCTCTATAAACGATCAACCGGCTCAACAAAGGCAGTCTACCATGGGGTACCGTATTTAATATAATTTATTATTGTATTTTGATTTTATTTATTTTTTACTCTAGAAACATCAAACGCTAATAAATTTTTCGTTTGAGCTCCGATCGTGACACTCCAAATATGAAAGTTGTAGAAAAAATCACTACGAATGCAATAGTTCAAGTTTTGTAATCAAACTCTGACATTTTCTTAAATTCCATTTTTACAGGGTGTTACATGGAATGCCACCTACAATTAGCATTACAGACTGATACTTAGTCTAATCAAATGCCAACTCTATCAACCATCCATGCCTTCTCCTTAGGGTTGGCTCCAAGGTAATATGGGAAAGAAAACTGGCTAAGATAACCCTTCAATAATAGAAAATCCCCATCCAAAATTCAATTTATGTAATTTTTTATAGTAGGTTAATGAAGCAAGTAGTGGTTTAGTGATTATAACTTAGCATTTTAGTAGACATTATATCCTAATAATAATTGTTTTACCTATCACATTTTTTATTATGTCCAACATAATTATTGTTTTTATACAAGTGGAAGCAACTTACATATTATTTTCTTGGAGCAACTCAAACGATGGATTGACATTGCTTCTCCTCTAGCACCATTGTCGTCGCACCTCTACCAGTTATCCTACTATACCAGCACTAGCCATCTCAAGCGCACCTCAACTACCTATCTTATTCGTCCCTCTTAAATTATAATTGTAATCCATAACCATTGCCTCCACCAATAACGTTCAAGATTCCATCAGCTTTAACTGTCATACACACCTTTTTGGGTGCTTCTATAGTAAAATGCTACGTAATTCTCACATCAGATGCATTCGATGCATTAGAAGCATCAAATGCATTTGATGAGTTAGACGCATTGGAAGCTACAACTAGGTAGCAGCTGAATTTGCACCTTTTGGGTCACGTTGTAAAAAATGAATCTTTGGCATCATATATATTTGGCACATCTGAAGTCAATGACTTATTTTTCAATTGTCATCTCTTCCTCTTTATAATCCCTCCTCCTCCTCTTTCCCCACTACCATCTACACCCTAAATTTGAGAATATCTAAGTATTTTCGAGAAAAAGTTTAGGGTTTTTGTATATATTCATGTTTATTTCGATCTTCTTTATGATGTATTTTTTTTGCACTTTTTTGAACTTATTTTATTTTTTTTCCTCTGCTTCAAAGCATGTCAACCAAATCCTCTTAATATGCCATCTTCAAAGCAATTGTCAATTGGACTGCAGAGCGCACATAAGCTCTCTTTAATATTAATGCAAAATGATCTATACTTCGTTAGAAACGCCAAGCTTTGGAATAGCCATGTCACACTTGCTTTTAATGCCTAACAAGGTGTTAAGTTGAATGGATCATAAACAATAAAAAAGTATGTGACAATCCACAACTTCAGACACACTCATTCAAAGCCTAAAGTGGCTTTCGAACTCGCATCTTTCCAAGAAGTACAACCAACATTGAGTTAGAATTCTCAATGATGAATCAAGTATATCAAACTTACTCATTGGGAAAACATCGCAATGCATGGACTCACACCGAGTATACTACCCCGATGATCTATGCCCTATCAAAGAATTCTTGTCACCTTCTCAATGGTAAAAGTATCATATGCACTTTATCGTTCAGCTTGAAGCCAAAGAAATCACCGTAGCAATTCCCATGTAGGTTCAGCCGCTACTCGACCATATAGCTCTACTATTGTGGATGTCTCCATCTCCTTTCCCCGATCACAACATATTTAACATGTGACCAAGCATGCCTCGGTAACAATAACAACTTCTAGTTATGCTACAATCACATGCCTTATCGAGTTTTACGTTTTGCCCGCCAGGAAGTGTACACCTAGTTACATCATCCAGTGCAGAACAGATACTTCCTATTGCACCTGCTCCATGAAGCTACATGAACTTGTAAAAGTCGATTAAGTAGGAACAAGTCCCCCGATTTGTCCCACTTGGCCTACACCAGGTCAAGGTTCAACCTGGGCTTGCTGTAACTGTTCAACATCTAGAAAATATTTCAAACATTTGGCCTATTCAAAAAATAGTTTTCCAACAATCATACATTTTGCTTATTTTCTTAGATGTCCGACTTTGAGTATAAATATGTGAAAATGAATTCAAATGTCCAAATCTAGTCAAATATGAACTTATTTCTTTCGGGTTAAGACTGTACAAAATCCAAACATTTGAAAATGACTTTAGACTTTAATTTACCCTTCAAATGTCTAGTTTTGGTATTTTCCATATTTTATAAAAAAATATTTTGTTTACACTGTCTATCTTCTTCATAGATTTGAATATAGATTCAAGGTTCATCTTTAACCTAATTATGTATGGTCACTATCCTTGTTTACACGAATTCAACAAGTTAATTCCAATGAGTATAGCATATAATTTTTATCTAACTTCCTATGTGCTTTCAAACGAAAAGTCTACGCATATTTAAGTTATATAACCAATTCAAGGTAAAATAATACTATATTCATGTTTTATTTATCCAAATTAAACCACACTTTATTAATTAAAGGTTCATCTCTATAGAATTTGAGAAGCATTTCACTAGCCTATCTCTTTTCCCTTTTTAATAATCATTCTTATTAAGTTAATAGCTAGGATTTTCCATCATTACTATCCTTTTGATTTATAGATGAAATTATAAATCAAATAAAATAAGTTGAAATTATTCTTTCAAATTCAAAAATCATATTTTTATTCAAGTATAGTATAGAAATTCAATTACTTATATGTCATCATAATGTCATGATCAATTCACTCACCTTTGCAAAGCTTTCTTTCTTCTAACCTGATTTGAATCTCCTTTCCTAGGCCTCCAAGCTTGATTGATTCGCCATTTCTTCTCTCTTTCTCTCTTAATTTTGATTCTCTCTTCTTCAAATTATGTATGTTTTATTTTATTTTTATCGTATAAATTTCTGAAGATAATAGAGGTATTGTTTAGATTTGAGAAATTTCTAAAGAGGAAGAAGAAGAATTGTAAGTACAAAATATAGAGGTGGTGGCCAGGATTTAGAGTAAAAGGAAGTAAGGGTGGGTCTTATTTATAATTGAAAACTAGTGTTATCTAGACTAAATCCAAAATTAATAATTATGAAAATGTCACTGGCTATAGTTTTAACAAACTTTAATCCATTTTATTAAATTTAACAAGTTATATATGTTTTGTAACTATAGACAACATTCCAAACACAATGGAATAAGTCCTGAGGCATAATTCCAATGTTTATGAAAATTTACTATTTTGTCCTTTTATGTAAAACTATATTTTTACCTTATTAATATTTTAATTTATTACTAAAATTTCTAGGGTGTAACATTCTCCCCCTTAAATAGATTTCATCCCCGAAATATCTAAGGATGGAAAATTGTAATTCGCACATACAACCAATATCTACAACCATCTACTCAACCATCACCATTTACAAACATTATCCTTAAATTCATTAATTTCTAATATATTATGTACATATAGGTATGTAATGCATATGAATATATATAAGGTAAGATTAGGTGGTCTTCTGAACTAGTCGATCTCCCGAAATGCAAGTGCTTATGCCATATGTCGAAAACGTATGCAATACTCCTATACTTGCAATTCTGTATGGATGAGAAATCATTCAATACATATGTAAAAATGCAACAACCATTATGCACATATCTGGTAAAATTAAAAATATGATGTGTGTTGTAGGCCAAAATGAATATCTCAGCCCATATGTGCAATATGATAATAAAATACATTCATTAGCAATCATCATCCAAAACATGTAGTAATGACAAATTCACAAACATACCTAGCATCCAATCACTCTTGCCTACAAACTAATCTAAGCGTAATACTAAGTGCATGAGTGATTATACTAACTTAAGTTGAAACGTACCAGAAAAGAGCTCTGGATGGGTAGCTCATATTTTCTCCTCGGCCACCCAAGTACTGTCGGCTTGATCATCTCCTTATCGGACTCTAACTTGTCTAATTACTTTATCGTGGAGTCGTTTTGTCCTATGCTCAATAATACCGGTAGGCGCACGATGAACAAATGACTGTCTCTCCACTTCAACTTCTTCCAACTGACTTGGCACGACCATAGAAGCCGAATCATGTAGACACTTCTACAAGCATGACATATGGAAGACATTGCGAAATCCTCGCCAACTTTTTAGGAAGCTTCACCTTATAAAATAACTTCCCTACTCTCTCCATGATTGAAAAAGGCCCTACAAATCTTGGTGTTAACTTCCTCAAAGTTCCAAACCCTACAACATATCTAAGCAGCGAGACAGTCACAAAGACCGTGCCACCTACTATGAACTCCAACTCCGTGCATCTCCTATCAGCATATGATTTTTGCCTATCTTGGGTAGTTTTCAACCTTCTATGGATCAAGTCTACTTTATCTGAAGTCTCCCTTATCATATCTGGTCCAAGAATGATTCTATCTATAGTGTTCCACTAGCAAGATGGTGATATATAAGGCCTCTCGTATAACTCCTCGAACAGTGCCATCCTAATGTTTGTCTGATGGCCATTATTGTGTGAAAACTCAATTAATGGCAAGTTTTCTACCTAAGAAACTCCAAAGTCCAAGGTATAAATCTGTAGAAAATCCTCCAATACTTGGTGTACCCTCTCGATTTGCTTGTTCGTCTATGAATGATATGCAGTACTCAAATTTAGTTCAGTTCCTAATGCCACCTAAAGACTCCCCTAAAACTCACTACTGAAAAGCGGATCTCGGTCATTGATAATGCTAGAAGGAACTCCATGCAACCGAACTTTCTCCATTAGATATATGTTCGCTAAAGATGTAGCTATCCTTGTACCCTTGACTAGAATAAAACGAGCGCACTTGGTCAATCGACTGACTATGATCCAAATACTCTTATTCCCCTTTCTACTCCTAGATACTTTGTGACAACCCGGATTTTCTGACGTCGGTTATTGGGAAATTAACTAATTGAAAATTATTGGAGTATAAATTTTATTAGTCAAATAAATGAATTTTCTGATATTCATAATATATGAATTTATACATTGATTTGAAAACTATATAAACCATAAATTATAAGGTTTCGATGTATGAATGATTTATTGGAAATGTATATAAACCCCACCATTTGAACTTAAGATAAAATATCCATTAATGTGTGTATATATATATAAATATATACAAGCCTTATGATGATTTAAAAATATATATATGTTACTCTAGATATAAATTTGGTTATAAAAATATAATATATGAAAACAAATATGTGTATATATATAGACACACACACACATGAGTGTATAAACTCCAAAATGGCAATTTCAAAATTATGAATATATATGTATATCTGTGTGTGGGGGGGTATATGTTTATAAAATATAGTGCTTATGGGATAAATACACACACACACACACATCTATAATTGTAAAACCATGTGTGTATTTAAATGTATATGAATATATATATATAGTAACATAAGTAAAAATATATGTACATACGTAAAATGGTAAATAAGTAGATATATTTGTGTGTGTGTGTGTGTATAGTTATAAAAAGGGTATTGCATATTAGATAAAAGTGTGTGTGTGTGTGTATCCACACACACACACAAAAATATCATGATGACAAGCATTTAGTTCTAGCATACAATACATAACATCAAGTCTCATAAAAGATCAAATTCATTCAATAACCAAATCAAGTCAAACATTTTCTTCAAATCAATAAAATGAAAATAAAATAAAAATAGATTTGTCAACTTCAAAAATCACTAACTCACAATCCATTTAATTTTAGGGTATGATTCCAAAAACAAAAGTGTGTGTTTTTAGTATAGTTTATACTAAAAATCATTTCGTTTGATATCATAGGATGTGTAAGAAGAAAAAATATCTAATTTACAGTAAATCACTTATAAATGACCAAAAATTAAGTTTCATAAATTAATAAATCGACTTTATGGGATTGTTTGTTATCGTTAATGGGGAATTTTAGTGGCGTTCTGGAGATTTTTACTTATATGTTGTTCGAGATAAGGGGGAATGACCGAAAGTGAGCTTTTGACCAAATTTCGATGACCATGTGGTCGTGGGGGCATGCCTTTGGTCTTAAAGGTTGTTGGAGTGATGGCGGAGTTGCGAAAAATAGTTCGACGGTTTTCCGATGCGTGCTTTGGCCAATCGAGCCGATTTTAGGGTTTAAGTATGGAATATGGGGGGTTTGGTCTCAAGCTGATGGTAGTGACATGGTAGGCATTGGAGAGTGCAGTCGTGGAGGGAAAGGGAGTGGTGGTCATGGTGAAGGCTTTGGCTGGTTTGGGTGGTGCATGATCGATGACGGTGGCCATGGTGAGGTGATTTGGTGGTGACTGGTTTTGTTCTTTTGGGTTTCGTTGTCATAATTTTGAATGAGAGTGAGATTGAGGGTTCTAGGTGGATAGAGGCAGCATGGTGGTTATGGGTGGGTTGCGGGGTCGGTTAGCGGCAAGTAGGAGTGATCGGAATGATGTGCATGTGCACGTATCCGAGCGTGCATGGTTTTGGCTGAGTGAAAGAGTACAAGGGCAGAGGAAAACTGGAAGGAAAAAAAGAAGAGGGGAAGGAGAGTGATGGGTCAGGTTTGGGCCAAGGGAAGAAAAGAGAAAAAAAGAAAGAAAGAAAACGAGAAAAGAAAGAAAGAAAGAAAAAAAAGGAAAAGAAAAGAAAAGGGAAGAGAGAAAATAATGGAACTTATATTTTTATTGCCAAATCAACAGGAAGCCCTTTGCGTTATCATTCTACTTCCAAATTTTTAAGCGTAGTTTATTTTGGTAATATAAAAACTAAATTATCTATAATAATTAAAGTGAGTAATTTATTAAGTTCCAAATTTATTTAATCTTGTGTTAATTAATAAAATTAGTATAAATTAGGTTGTTAATTTTATTAACTATTGATATATTGATTTATAATTTCTTAAATTTGTAATCAATTTGGATTAAAACATAAATGGACTCGGTTAAATAAGATTAATTAAATACTGACATGTGAACTGTTTTGATATTTGTTATTGATCGTTAAATGAGTTAACGATCTATGCCTTGGTTTAATTTTATTGGATATTTATTATTCTTGTCTATAGCATCAAGCTGTCGGACGAGCTAAATAGTAGATTAAAATGATGATACAGTTTATTTGAAATAAAAATCCATAATAAATTCCCAGGTGTGAATATTGTCGCCTTAAATAATAAATTATTTATTTTTAAACAAATTACCCTTTTAAAAATTATTGCTTGGAATCGAAGAGATCGGGATTGGATATCAACATAACTGTGACGACCCGGAATTTTTAAGCATTTGAAATTAGAATATTTAATTGATTTTAAATATTTAAAAGTTAATTTTTAACTTGAATTCAATTATCACTATTTATTTGATAATTAAATTATTGAATTAAATAATTTGAAGTTGGGTAAAATGTTGAATCTGAAATTTTAAGCCTGTTAAAAATAATTTGAAGGATTATAAAATTTATAATGATGATACTGAAATAATAGGATGGTTAAAATTTAATTTAAAGGTAATTGGTTCAGTTTTAAAATTTTATAGTATAAATTGATATTTAAAAATAGCCTTCCGAGGCACAGTCTTGGAATTCAGCGAAACCAGTTCTATTGGATCCGTAATATTGTATTATTATCGGATTTTAAATTTCTTAGTGATCGGAGTTTTTGTGTGAGCGTATGATATATAAACGCGCTGAAATTTATATCGAAAATTTAATATAATAACTGAGCCCAAAAAGCAATCTTCTTTATACAATCGAATTAGGACTTGAAATCTTTTCCATTGCGTTCGAAATAAGGGTATAACATTATGAACGCCTGGCGGCACGCCTCGATAGAAGGTCGAGATTTTGAGTTATGTAAATCAAGACAATTTGAATTTAATATATATATATATATATATATACACTAGCAATCTTCTTTAGCCGCATTTCTGTCCCATCATAGTTTTTATAATTTCACTTCAAATCAATGTGCAAGCCTCAGCCGACACGCAAAATCAATTTTACACGCAAAACATCTTTTCCTTTACCTCTCTAAACCCACGTAGAGAAAATAAAATAAAATAGAAATGAGTGAAATCAGATCCAAATTGAAAAATGGCGACTACACTTTTCCTTCTCGTTCTAACAGCAAACCATCCCTTCCACTCAAATTAAAGTCAGGTTTCTTTTTCATTTTTCTTCAATCAAGGGCCGATCAAAATTAGTTATCACAATCGAAATCGCGATTTAGGGCCGGGGAGATTGCGTCGCTTAGCACGTGGGCATCGCGATTCGTTATGATGGTTGCACGAAGGTCGAAGAGGGGCAGCAGATCGTGGCCGATGTCGTGAATGGATGAAGTTGGTTTCGATGATGGCGCAATTGGGGTGAAGGCGACGTACGGCGTCGATGTCGAGTCGCGATTGGATGGGAATTTGTGAGAAGCTGGGTCACGAAGCAAGCTTGGTTGAGATGCTCGAGGGCATGATCGAATGGGGGAAGCATGTGGCGTCGACGGCTAGAAGAAGCGAGGCGAGTTCTCTAGTAAAGTCGCAAGGCCCGGGTGGGGTTTCTGGTAATCTTTTTGACTGAGCTTCCTTTTTCACTGAATCGAATTTTAGTGGAAAATTTTATAATTTAAAAACAGCAAGTTTAAGTTTTATAAAAATAAAACTTACAGTAAGTTATAGGATTTTGACTTCTTTATTTGAATTTGATTTTTAACATATATCTGTATATACATTTATACAGAGAAAAGAATTTTAAAACCCAGATTTCTAAATGGCACAAATATATATAAATATACTAAGGAAGAAAGCTTTTACATAATAGTACTTACTGTTTCGGTTTATTTTCAGGAAAATTTTTATATAGAAAGATATGCAAATATAATATGGGAATTTTAAAGTGATAAAGTTTATGAAAATTTGATTTTTAGAAATCTATGAATTAATAGTAAATGGGTTTCAAAAGAAAAGAAATATTATTTATTTTTGGAAAATTGGTTTGGATAAAATAATTGGTAAATCAAATTTTATTAAATGGTAACTGATAATTTAATTGTTTCAAATATTTATAAACTGTAAATGTTTATACAAGGTATAAAATCAAGGGAACAAGCCAATTTAGAATGGATTGCAAACAGTAAAATCAAAGGTGAGTTAATCTCACTCATCTGGGTTTAATTTAAATTTAAATGGTTAAATTTAAATAATTGGTTTAACGGTTGAATTGATTTGATGTGCTATATTATAGTATATAATACATCTTGGAATGATTGATTTTCCCGCATTATATAGTGGATGAGACCCTAGGCGCCGCATAATAGCGGATGATATTATATTAAAACCCATATACCGCGATATTCCACCTGAAGTGGAATTGGTATTTTATATTGTGCTAACGTCTGTGGATGCAGGGAAACAGTTTGGAGGGATCCAACTGGATTCCTCAATATTTATTTAAATTATTTAATATTCTATGTTATGATTATTTGGATATTCTGTGATGAATTATATTGGAATATTGAATGCTATAGTTTGCTTGAACATTTCGGTACACTGACTTATCAAAATATATAGAATTGGATTTTTGAAAAGAAAATAAAGAGTGCATTTTTAAGTAAAATAATTATAGAAAATTTGCATAAATTTAAGAATGAATTGGAAAAGAAATAAAGTGATTTTAAAATTCTAATAAATAATTTCGAGTATGGAAAAAAGGATTTTGAATAAACAGAAATTTATGAGTTGTAAAATTAAGTGACGTCATTTAAAGGAATAAAGAATTATTTTAAACTTTAAGGTTTTAAATTTATTTAAAAGGATAAAGAAGTAATTTGGAAATCTAAAATTGATATTTTCGGTTAAAAGTATTTTAAATCACAATTAAGGAATAAAATTTGAAGTTAATGTATTTTGGAATAAATGGAGTAAATTGGAAATCAATTTGGGAACCGTTTTAAGTGTGGAAAACTGGGATTTTTAAAGAAGAATGTGGCTATGAAATTTATAAACTAAGTTTATAAAAGCAAAGTAATATATCACTGGATATTTGGAAGAATAAATTCACGATGGGAATTTATTAAAGAAATGGGAAGGTTTGTTTAAAAGTAAATAGTGATTTATTTTTAAAGAATGTGAAGAGAAGTATATTTCCCTGGATAGCCAAGTACGTTTTCAAAGCAAATTTTTAAATATAAGATAAAAGTTTTAATGTTGTTTTAAAAAGCATAACCGTGCTTATTATTTTCGTTTTAATGTTTTAATGTTGTTTTAAATATAAGTACGTTTTAATGTTGTTTTAATGATCATTAAAAGCATTGCCACTGCCATGTGCACTTATTATTTTCGTTTATTTATCATACCTATTAAACTTATTAACATGCTTAACCGTGCTTTTAATCACTTTATTTGGCATGGAAATATTTACTCAAACAAACTTATTCCTATTGCATATAAAAAGATTATCACACCTTTTAAAATGGGTGGTCTTGGCATTATCAATCTCAAAATATGGAATATTGCTGCTAACTCTACTCATGTCAATAAAGTTCTCACTGATAAGAATGGTCTTTGGGCTGCCTGGAATAGGCACTATAATCTCAAAAATAATAATTTCTGGACTATGAAACCTGATACCAATGCTAGTTATCACTGGAAAAAAATATTAAACATAGGCAGCAATTTTTACCTATGATTCAATGTGATAAAAACAATGCTTTCTGGTTCTCTCCTTGGTGCTCATCAGCACTTCCAATTCTAACTTTGCCTGGCACTCAAGAATTTGGCAATCGGGATCTAAACAAAAGCATAACTTACTTCTCTGGAAATGCCTCAATAATGCTCTGCATACTCAAGACAACCTAGTGAGGAGGAATTTCATCGACCACTCTAAATGCATTCTTTGTAATCGTGCTCCTGAGAACGTTGGCCATCTTCTTTTCAACTGTATCTTCTCCTTCAACTTTGGCGTCGTATTCTATTACATTTAAATGAACATCCGCCTATTCGTAACTACAAAATTGAATGGATTCGTATCTTCAAAGCTACTCGATGGAAAACGCAATCTTCCTTTTGCCTTCTCAAATACCTCAAGTTAACGGTGGCTGCCATATGGGAAGAGAGAAATAATCATAGATTTGCCAATAAACACTCTTCCATAATTGCTGTGTTGTGCAAAATTATTAGCTAATTTGCTTCTTGTTTTGTTTTTTTCATGCAGGCTGTTTGCTTGCGTCTATGCCTATGTATTTTCCTTTTGTTTAAGCTTCTCTAAGCTTTGTATCTTTTTTCTTTTATGTTTCTAATAAAAGTGGACTGTCCACTCAAAAAACAGGCTGACCTTGCCAAAAAAGAAGAAGCATATTTTAGAAAATTTATTATTGCTAAATGTTTAAATTCTAAAGTAAGTATTTTTCAAATCTATTATCGTAGTAATTATTTAAATGTGACTTAGTATTTTGTTTTAAAGGGAAAAATCTAGTTTTATATTTTATAAAGCAACCTATTTTAAATATTCCTAAAGTGTGTATATATATATATATAAATAAAGTATTAAAGTAGTTTGCTCTAAATTTAAACGTTAAAGCATATTTTACAATAAAGTGTTTTTAAATTATTTTAAAAATCTATAGTTTTGTGCTTGGTGATTTCAGTGGAAATAGGAAATATTTGGGAAATTTATTCTGTAAAAAAAAGGTAGTTTGAAACTATTTTCAAAAGGCTTAAAAATGGAAATATATCTTGCGAAGATATTTTGAGATAAATAAATAATTTGGAAAATTATTTATTGTTTGATGGTTGTTGTGAATGTTAATTGATAGTTAAATAACCGACTATCAATATTGGCCAAACACGTTGATCGTTTCGAAGAGACCGGTATTGGGATTTATTTCTCGAAAACCACTTCGATTCGGTTTGTACGTTTTCGTGGGAAAAACGAGTTCGGAGTCGAAGATGGAGTAGTGAAGTGCAAGGGCTAGTCGCTATTAATCCTGAGAATATTTCCAAAATGGATGTAGTAGGAGTAGTGCCTCTGGTTCCGTTCGAACCCGGGATGGACTTGTATGGATGAATGCTTTCGGAACATCGTCAGGAGGACGATGAGCATTCTAAGTGAAACGTTCTAAAAGGTAACGCTTAGCCTCAAGCCTCATCAATCGGGAATGACTGAAAATCAGGGGTTATGCAGCAAGGCTTGGTGGGTAGCACCCATTTTCGGGTGAGGTCATCCCTGTCTAGATGTCCCTTTTATTTCGGCTTAGTGGTGCGGTTGCTGATCCCAACAGCGGGGTGATCTTACTCGGGATTATCCAGTAAGGGATAGTCCGGGTCTTGTGTTGCAGGGGGTCGGGAGTGATCCTCGGTACTGTGATCTAGGCCACGTACCGTGACATGTAGTACCCCAGTGCCTAGTCATTAGTTGGAAATTCATTCTCCTTATGCGCCTTTTACGAGTTTTGTTTGTATTACTCACTTTGTGGCTGGTAGCTGGAATTTAATCATGTAACAATTTCGGCTATTTTAATAAGTATTTGTATATAGACCCTATTATAATATCAGAGGATTTTAATAAAAAGTGTTTTAGCTATCGTAGGGTAAAAACCCGGCATGTTTATTTATGGCGTGGTCTTACAAGATGCTTTTGTTTTCAAAAGAATTTTTGAAACTTTAATAATCAATTTGAGTGTGATTTCTCACGCTGGTATTCTAGACTGACTCGGGTGTTATTTAACTATAATGCTCGGGTCAGACCGAGTATTATAGGATACAGGATATGAGGCTGTGGAGCTTAGGAGACGAGCTGGATGGCGATACGTACTTTCGTATTTGATATTTGTTCCGCTATGTATCCAGCTGTATGTTATTGATGTGAACTCTGATGATGTACTCTGATGATGTATGTATAAACTGATATAATATTTGTTTTTGCTGTAAAGATCTGTGTTTATTGATTATATTTTATTCCGCTGCGATGGTTAGATTCTGATGTTGTTTTCTATTTTCTTATTCTACCTCTTCTTCTTTAACCCAAAAGGTTCGTATTTCTGTTCAAATTGAGTTGATTGATGTAGAATAGTGTTGACTCAAGGGGTGCGGTTTTGCGGGCCGTTATAGTTGGTATCGGAGCTTAGGTTGGTGATAACCTTGGCTCTGGTGGGAATTACTCATAGAATAGAGTCGGTAGTACCCTAGAATGAGTTTGAGTGTATTAATAGATATGAGCGTGTATTTTTTAGTGAATATAAATATGTTTTTATATTATGTTGATTTATCGGTCGAGTGTTTATGAATTCTGGTCGTTGTGTGGGACACCATGTCATCGGTAGGGATTTCTAAACTCTTGAATGAGATAAACCGACATAGTATTATTTTAAATATGGTAAATGAAATAATTTTTACCCAAATTATTTTCATATATAAAAGAAATGATTTTCGTAAATTATTATAGTTATATATGGATGCTTGGTTATTAAGAATGATAATATTAAATTATTATCATTGTATGAAAATTGAATAAGAAATTGAAATAATAACCAAAGATTAAGGAATAAATTAATAAAATAAATGGGATTTGTAAATGTGATTCATAATTGAATAAGGAATTGAAATCATAATTAAAAACTAGAAACAAATTCATATACAAATGAAATTCGTAAATGTAAACTATAAATGAGAATTATAGTGTGATTAATAATTAAAATAAGATAAAGTTCCAAAGTAATATTTGAATATAAACTTAAAGCGATTTGGAATTTAAAAATATTTGAAGGGTTTTAAAAGAGATAAAAGCATTGAACTCTTTTCAGTCGTTGGAAAACAATTCCGATGAAGATCGGGACATCATCGGTGTTCATTTTCGAGTTTCCAAGAGGGATTGCTCCCTGGATGTTTTGGATTAATATTTGTTTGTGAAATTTGGTTTGATTTTGGAAATGCAAAGGAATAATTTGGTTTAGATATATATATGTATGTTTTTCAAAATTGAATTTGGAACCTTTTTAGTAATGAGTTTAAACGTGTAAGCAAAATGGAATTGAAACTGAATGTTGAACTTAAGTCTGAATGAAAAAATTAGTTAAGCTGGACTAAATAAACAAAGTTTTGAGATCGAAATTAGCAAGTAACTGATTGAATTATATGACATGCAAATGAAATGAAATTTGAATATTAAATGATGTTTGATTTAAAGTTGTGTAAAATAAAGTGCAGAATTAGTTCAAATGGACTAAGAAAATAATAATTAATGTTCGGAAATAAAATTCTTACTTAAATAAATAAATGTGAATTAAGTAAGATTGAACTCAAGAAAATTAAATAAAATGGTTATGAAGATAGATGAAAAAGGAATTATAAATTGAAAGTGTGGTCGAATGAAACTGAATTGGATTAAAATAGATTTGGTGAGAGTTGTAAACAAATCCAATTCAAGCATAAATTGAATGATCTTATTACCAATAAATTCAATAATGAATTGTTAATGTGAATTAAAATTTAAAAATGGATAAAAGAATAAATTAATTGGATAAATTAGTAAAATGGTTGGGATTTGATCAAAAGAAAATCAAATCAAAAGATTAAAATGGAAGTTGGTTGAATAAAATAAACTTAAGTTATTGGGTGGAATAGTTTGAAGAAAATAAATAACTTAAGTGAATTGTGAGATGGTTATTAAATATATTGGCTGTCAAGTTTAATAAAACGGTTTGGAATCAAACTTTTTGGATATGAAAGAAAATGCAATGAAAAGATTGTGAACAAATTAAAATGGGATGGAATCAAGTGTAAATTGAGTTGGAATCAATTTAAATGGTTATAAAGCTTAAGTAATTATTTATTCACATTAATATTATAGAATTGCATAAGAAAATGGGTCGTTCGATGTAAATGGGATTAGATAAAATTCTATGAGTTAGTATAAGTGAAATAGGATGGTTTTGAAATTAATTGAAATGAATATGAGTTTTTTTTGCTTAAAATGAATTAAATATATGCGTGTAAGTTGTAAATCACTTAAACATAATGAAATGGTTTGAGGATTGGTTGCAAGCAATTGTAATAAGTGTCAGAACCTTATATGTGCTTATGGAAATTATATAACATGCATTATATGTGAAATTTATGTGTTAGCTATTGAAAGTAAGTGAAATGTTAATCAATTGCATATACTTAGTACTTATATGTTTGAATTGAGTAAGTACAGGTGCCGAAAAGCCGTTGGGTTGGATTTGATAGCGCAAAATGCTAAAATAATAAGGCGCTTGCTTAAAAATGCTAAATAAAAGTACACCTATGCAATAATAATAGGAAATATGAACTGTTTTTATTTTTCCGACCAGGTGGGTCGATGTATGTATATTTATATCTCTTGTCAAATTGCAAAAGCTCCTCCGTACAAAGGAGACTCTGCCAAAAAAATTCGAAAATTTTGGGAGTTAGAAAATTTTAAAATTTTCACTAACGGCAAAGGATTTAAAATTAGTAAGCAAATAGATTTAAAACTGAATATTGAAATCTAATTTAAAATTGTATATGTAAAGTAAGGTGAAATCAAAGAAATTGTTTGAAGAAACTAAAGGAAGAAAAAGTTTGCAAATAAACTTCTATTTGAGATTTTATATAAATTAGTAAGTGAACTAATATAAGGAAATGATTAATTAAATATGGGTTGAGATAAAGTGAATACAATTCAATATTCAAAGTTTGAAGACAAATTGAATTCAAATAGAATTGAAGATGGAAATCTGAATGGAAATTGGGAAAAAGCATTTAGATTTGAAAGTAATTAGTAAATGAAGCAAACTGAATTCAAATGGAATTGTAAGGGCAAAGTGAATAAAAATCAAAATGAATACGAATCAAAAGAAAATTGATATAGTTGATAATCAATTGAGGCAAATACGTAGGATGTACATCTATTATTTTATTTGCATAGCAATTTAATCCAGATTCGAGCACAGAATTTCAAGATAGTTATATCGATCCGAGTTAGGATTTTTCACTCGATTTTCGACAGCGAACCCTGGATATGGATTTTGATTGATTCTGTAGACTCTCTATCATAGTTATGACTTGCAATGGGAATGACGATTTCTGATCAAGAAACCAGATTTGAGTCCGCACTAGGAAGTCGGGTGGATGATACTAGTTCGGAAGTGAAATTGTGTGATCGAGTAAGCGATCGAATTCGGTATTGTGTACGAATGATATAAGTACATCGTACAGGCTTAAATGGAATGAATATTGAAATTTTTTAAGGAGTCAAATAAATGATTTTGAATTTTGTGATTGGATATTATTGCTAAGTAGGATATACATGTATTATGAGGGAAAAGAAAATTTGGTTTTGATTTCAGAAGATAAATTTGAATTGCTCGACAAAAAGGTATGTGTTTAAATTTCTATATGAAATTTGATTGGGTTTTAATCTAGCCACTTGGCTTTTGTTTTCTTTTGAAATTTGGGAACCCATAGAGGAATTTTGTAGTTTTACCGAGCTAGCCGCGCAAAGGACACGCTGGCAAAAAAATTCGAAAATTTAGGGAGTTAGAAAAATTTTGAGAAATTTTAAAATTTTAAAATTTGGTTTTAAGTTGAAGTTTGAATGGTTGAGTATATGATATTGGTGGGAACCTAATGGGAGAAGTTTGGAAAGTTAGGAACAGTGGTAGGGTGTCCTTAATAAAAAGATTGTTTTGGAAAATTGTTAGAAACTGTTTGGTTTTGGGAAAAAGGTAAACGGGTATTGGACCATTCTTCCTAACTAGTAATTTCGAGGACGAAATTTTTTTAAGGGGGGAGGAATATGACGACCCGGAATTTTTAAGCGTTTTAAATTGGAATATTTAGTTGATTTTAAATATTTAAAAGTTAATTTTTAACTTGAATTCAAATATCACTATTTATTTGATAATTAAATTATTGAATTAAATAATTTGAAGTTGGGTAAAATGTTGAACTGAAATTTTAAGCCTGTTAAAAATAATTTGAAGGCTTCTAAAATTTATAATGATGATACAAAAAATAATAGGATGGTTGAAATTTAATTTATAGGTAATTGGTTCAGTTTTAAAATTTTATAGTTTAAATTGATATCAAAAAATAGCCTTCTGAGGCATAGTCTCAGAATTCAGCGAAACCGGTTCCATTGGAACCGTAATATTGTATTATTATTAGATTTCAAATTTTTTAGTGATGGGAGTTGTTGTGTAAGCGTATGATATATAAACGCGCTGAAATTTATAACGAAAATTTAATATAATAACTGGGCCCAAAAAGCTATATTCTTCATACGATCGAATTAGGACTCGAAATCTTTTCCATTGCATTCGAAATAAGGGTATAACATTATGAACACCTGGCGGCACGCCTCGATAGGAGGTCGAGATTTTGAGTAATGTAAATCAAGACAACTTGAATTAAATATATATATATATATATATATATATATATATTCATTTATACTAGCAACCTTCTTTAGCCGTATTTTTGTCACATTATAGCTTTTATAATTTCACTTCAAATCAATGTGTAAGCCTCAGCCGACATGCAAAACCAATTTTACACACAAAAAATCTTTTCCTTTACCTCCCTAACCCACGTAGAGAAAATAAAATGGAAATGAATGAAATCAGATCCAAATTGAAAAATGGTGACTACACTTTTCCTTTTCGTTCTAACTGCAAATCCTCCCTTCCTCTCAAATTAAAGTCAGGTTTCTTTTTCATTTTTCTTCAATCAAGGGCCGATCAAAATTAGTTGTCACAATCGAAATCATAATTTAAGGCCGGGGAGATCGCGTCGCTTGGCACATGGGTATCGCGATTCGTTATGATGATTGCACGAAGGTCGGAGAGGGGTAGCAGGTCGTGGTCGATGTCGTGAATGGATGAAGCTGGGTTCGATGATGGCGCGATTGGGGTGGAGGCGACGTACGACGTCGATGTCGGTCGCGATTGGATGGGAATTTATGAGCAGCGGGGTCACGAAGCAAGCTTGGTTGAGATGCTTGAGGGCATGATCGAATGGGGGAAGTGTGCGGCGTCGACGGTTGGAAGAAGCGAGGCGAGTTCTACGGTGAAGTCGCGAGGCCCAGATGGGGTTTCTGGTAATCTTTTTGACTGAGCTTCCTTTTTCACCGAATCGAATTTTAGTGGAAAAATTTATAATTTAAAAACAGCAAGTTTAAGTTTTATGAAAATAAAACTTACAGTAAGTTATAGGATTTTGACTTCTTTATTTGAATTTGATTTTTAACATACATCCGTATATACATTTATACAGAGAAAAGAATTTTAAAACCCATATTATTAAATGGCACAAATATATATAAATATATTAGGGAAGAAAGGTTTTACAGAATAGTATTTACTATTTCAGGAAAAAATTTATATAGAAAGATATGCAAATATAATATGGGAATTTTAAAGTGATAAAGTTTATGAAAATTTTGATTTTTAGATATCTATGAATTATTAGTATATGGGTTTCAAAAGAAAAGAAATATTATTTATTTTTGAAAAATTGGTTTGGATAAAATAATTGGTAAATCAAATTTTATTAAATGGTAACTGATAATTTAATTGTTTATATTTATAAACTGTAAATGTTTATACAAGGTATAAAATCAAGGGAACAAGTCAATTTGGAATGGATTGCAAATAGTAAAATCAAAGGTAAGTTAATCTCACTCATCTGGGTTTAATTTAAATTTAAATGGTTAAATTTAAATAATTGGTTGAATGGTTGAATTGATTTGATGTGCTATATTATAGTATATAATACATCTTGGAATGATTGATTTTCCCGCATTATATAGTGGATGAGACCCTATGCGCCGCAAAATAGCGGATGATTTTATATTAAAACCCATATACCGCGATATTCCACCTCGAAATGGAATTGGTATTTTATACTGTGCTAACGTCTGTGGATGCAGGGAAACAAGTTGGAGGGATCCAACTGGATTCCTCAATATTTATTTAAATTATTTAATATTCTCTGTTATGATTATTTAGATATTTTGTGATGAATTATATTGAATATTGAATGCTATAGTTTGCTTAAACATTTCGGTACACTGAGTTATCAAAATATATAGAATTTGATTTTTGAAAAGAAAATAAAGAGTGCATTTTTAAGTAAAATAATTATAGAAAATTTGCATAAATTTAAGAATGAATTGAAAAAGAAATAAAGTGATTTTAAAATTCTAATAAATAATTTCGAGTATGGAAAAAAGAATTTTGAATAAACAGAAATTAATGAGTTGTAAACCTAAGTGACGTCATTTAATGGAATAAAGAATTATTTTAAACTTCAAGGTTTTAAATTTATTTAAAAGGATAAAGAAGTAATTTGGAAAATCTAAAATTGATATTTTCAGTAAAAAGTATTTTAAATCACAATTAAGGAATAAAATCTGAAGTTAATGTATTTTGGAATAAATGGAGTAAATTGGAAATCAATTTGGGAATCGTTTTAAGTGTGTAAAACCGGGATTTTTAAAGAAGAATGTGGCTATGAAATTTATAAACTGGGTTTATAAAAGCAAAGTAATATATCAGTGGATATTTGGAAGAATAAATTCACGATGGGAATTTATTAAAGAAATGGGAAGATTTGCGTAAAAATAAATAGTGATTTATTTTTAAAGAATGTGAAGAGAAGTATATTTCCCTGGATAGCCAAGTACGTTTTCAAAGCAAATTTTTAAATATAAGATAAAAGTTTTAATGTTGTTTTAAAAAGCATATTTTAGAAAATTTATTATTGCTAAATGTTTAAATTCTAAAGTAAGTATTTTTCAAATCTATTATCGTAGTAATTATTTAAAGGTGAGTTAGTATTTTGTTTTAAAGGGAAAAATCTAGCTTTATATTTTATAAAATAACCTATTTTAAATATTCCTAAAGTATATATATATATATATAAAGTATTAAAGTAGTTTTCTCTAAATTTAAACATTAAAGCATATTTTACAATAATGTGTTTTTAAATTATTTTAAAAATCTAAAGTTTTGTGCTTAGTGATTTCAGTGGAAATAGGAAATATTTGGGAAATTTATTCTGTAAAAGAAAGGTAGTTTGAAACTGTTTTCAAAAGGGTTGAAAATGGAAATATATCTTGCGAAGATATTTTGAGATAAATAAATAATTTGGGAAATTATTTATTGTTTGATGGTTGGTGTGAATGTTAATTGATAGTTAAATAACCGACTATCAATATTGGTTAAATGCGCTGATCGTTTCGAAGAGACCGGGATCGGGATTTATTTCTCGAAAACCACTTCGATCCGATTTGTACATTTTTGTGGGAAAAACGAGTTCGGAGTCGAAGATGGAGCAGTGAAGTGCAAGGGCTAGTCGCTACTAATCCTGAGGATATTTCCAAAATGGATGTAGTAGGAGTAGTGTCTTCGGTTTCGTTCGAACCCAGGACGGACTTGTATGGATGAATGCTTTCCGAACATCGTCAGGTGGACGATGAGCATTCTAAGTGAAACATTCTAAACGATAACGCTTAGCCTCAAGCCTCATCAACCGGGAATGACTGAAAATCAGGGGTTATGCAACAAGGCTTGGTGGGCAGCACCCATTTCCGGGTGAGGTCATCCCTGTCTAGATGTCCCTTTTATTTCGGCTTAGTGGTGCGGTTGCAGATCCCAACCGCGGCGTGATCTTACTCGGGATTATCCAGTAAGGGATAGTCCGGGTCTTGTGTTGTAGGGGGTCGGGAGTGATCCTCGGTACTGTGATCTAGGCCACGTACCATGATAGGTGGTACCCCAATGCCTAGTCATTAGTTGGAAATCCATTCTCCCTACGCGCCTTTTACGAGTTTTGTTTGTATTACCCACTTTGTGGCTAGTAGCTGGAATTTAATCATGTAACAATTTTGGCTATTTTAATAAGTATTTGTATATAGACCCTATTATAATATCAGAGGATTTTAATAAAAAGTGTTTTAGCTATCGTAAGGTAAAAACTGGCATGTTTATTTGTGGCGTGGTCTTATGAGATGCTTTTGTTTTTAAGAGGATTTTTGAAACTTTAATAATCAATTTGAGTGTGATTTCTCACGTTGATATTTCAGACTGACTCGCGTGTTATTTAACTATAATGCTCGGGTCAAACCGAGTATTATAGGATACAGGATATGAGGCTTTGGAGTTCAGGAGACGAGCTGGATGGCGATATGTACTTCCGTATTTGATATTTGTTCCGCTGTGTATCCAGTTGTATGTTATTGATGTCAACTCTGATGACGTATTCTGATGATGTATGTATAAACTGATATAGTATTTGTTTTTGCTGTAAAGATCTGTGTTTATCTATTATACTTTATTCCGCTGTGATGGTTAGATTCTGATGTTGTTTTCTATTTTCTTCTTCTACCTCTTCTTCTTTAACCCAAATGGTTCGTATTTCTGTTCAACTTGAGTTGATTGATGTAGAATAGTGTTGATTCAAGGGGTGCGGATTTGCGGACCGTTACAGTTATCCATGACCACTTTGATTTGAAAAATGACTATGAGCCTTTACGGGTTTGATTATAAAGTTAATAGGCTAGAATAGGATTAATTTCAAATATAACTATTTCAAATAAGCAACTGTACTTAGACGTTATTATTATATCAATGGATTTCTGTAAAATTGTTTTGGTCATAATTCGATAAAACTCTTCATGTTGTACGAGTTAAATTTGTTTTCAAATATTTTAACGGCTTAAGTTTTTCAATTTAAGAGGGTTTACTCACGTTGGTTTCCAGCCTGACTCGAGTGTTACTTTATTATAATGCTCGGGTCAGACCGAGTATTACAGAATTTCAGGTTAGGACGCTTTTAGAGCTCAAGAGACAAGTTGGATGGCAGAGACGTATTGCACGTATTTGACTATATTCCACTGTGTATTATAGGCTGTATAGTCAGCTAGGGAAAATTTATCATAACTGTCTAGGTTTATTGATGATTATGATAACTTGAATGTATATTGACAGTTACAGCTTTTTCTTTTGTATAAAATGCTGTTATTGTATATTATATTTTGGTTCCGCTACGATTGTGAGATTCCATGCTATTATTTCTGTTTTCCTTATTCTATCTCTTTTTCTTAAACCTTAACAACCTGGTATTTTTGGCACTTGATTGCTCAACACTCTATACGGTGGATGTATTAGTGTTGATTTTCCAGGGTTGAAAATCGCCCGGCCGTTACATATGGTATCAGAGCTAAAGGTTAAGCGAGAACCTTGGCTCTAGTGGGAATTACTCATTAGAGATAGAGTCGATAGTACCCTAGAAGGAGTTGAGTGTAGTATATATGAGGGCGTACTTGTTATTTTCATACATAATGATTTTCAAAATGATTTAAAAATAATTTTTATATAAGATTATATTTTGATATATAAAGAAAGAATTTATTTTCTAAATTAGTATAGTATATTAAGGTGATTGGCTTTAATTATTATAATCAAGTAAGATTTTAAAAAAACTTAAGTGGTAATATGTATATAACCAAATAGAAATTCGGGTAAGAATAAATTATGCAAATGAGTTAAGCTAAAAACCAGGAGTTAAAGAAGACTAAAATCAGAATCTGAAATTTCGAATACTTTGAAAGTGTTCTTCGAAATATTTGAAATAAAATAAATTTACCCTAATTATATTTTAGATATATAGGAGTGATTGTTCAGAAATTATTATGGAATATATAGTATGTTTTGTTTCTAGATATGATAATATTGATTATTATCATAAATTGGTTATTGTGTCTTAATAAAGGGTGTTTATTACAGAATAAACAATGATGAAACAGGGTGAAATGTTTAAAGGAAGTAAAATTATATAAGCTAAATTTACAAATGTGAATTATAAATTAAAATGAATTTAAATTGGAAATTTTGAATCTAAGTCCGAAAAACTTTGAAATGTGTTTCAAAGTGTTGAAGGAAATAATAAATAATATTATTTAGAATATTTTTGAATATAGAAATCTTATTTTTAAAAACAAGAGTTGTTTGAAGATGAATTTGTCTTGGATTAAAAACCTAGAATGGTTTAAAGTTTAAAGTGTGACTTGATGTGTGAATGGGATATATGTATATAGGCCTGTAAACGGATACATTCGGATACGGATAGTACTATATCCGTATCCGTATCCGAAATAATTTTCGGATATTGAATATCTGTATCCGCGGATGTGAACGAATATCGGATATTTATTGGATACTCTTTGATAAGTTCATAATCAATAAATTTAAACAAATAAATATAAAATTTTGATTTATTATAAATTCTTTTTTGTACTAAATATATAGAAATAATAAATACACCAAGAAAAATAATTTTAAGTAGTAAAAATTGATTTTTATATACATATTAATTTTTTACCGAAATATAATAGTAGACAACAATCATTTTATGTGCTAAGATACATATAAAAAATAATTATAATTTTGATAAAAACCGAACGGAAAATTATCGAGTACGGAAATGGCCATATTCGTATATGTATCCGTTTTTTCGGATATCAGATAATTTTTCATATTTTGGATATGAATACGGATGAATTTTGGATTTTTCGGGTACTCATTGACAGTCCTATATATATATGATTTCAAAGTTGATTTGAAATAAATACTAAGTGTTGAATTCTGGAATCCCCTTAAAATGAGAAGTATAACCCAAAGAAAAATAAGTTTTTGAACTTATAAGTGGGAAGTGATATTAATAAGAATTAGAATGTAAAATTTAAATTGAGTAAGGTTAAATGAATTTGAACGAATTGGGAATTAAATCATGGCAAGTTAATTAATTTTTGAACTTATAACTCGAATTTGGAATTTCAAGGTGAAATTAAGATTTAACTTGTGGGAGTTAAATGAAATAGATTGTAAAAGCGAAGGTATAGTTTTGATAAGAGTTGCAGAAGAGGTTATGTATGAATGATTTCAAGATGATTTGTGAGAAAAAATGGGTTTTGAATTCTAGAAATTTGTGATGGATGCTATTGATTTATGTTTTAGATAATTTGGGTGTTTATTTGTTTGATATATCCTGCTGTCATCCTGTTTGTTATTTACAGTATATAAAACTGTAAATTGGATTATTTCGAATATATTAAGAAGTGGATTGAAATGATATATATCCATTCCTGGAATTGGATGGAAATAAAACTTTGATTTGACTTTGATTTTAAGAAATAAAATCGAATTTATGGAAATGGAATCATTTTGAACTTAAGTTTGAAATGTTAAAGCAAACTTGTCAACCGGAATTGTTTAAAGAATCAGGTTTAAAAGTTTGAAGTATAATTGGGACTCAATTGAGTTTCAAAAATTGATTTGTTCTAAAAAGATTTGAACTCTCCCACTCGAACCCTAAAATAAGTTTAAGGAGAGGTAATTTAAATAGATATTTGAAATTTGGACTCAGAATTGAATTAATTAGAATTGTAATCGGAGTTGAATTAGTTGAAGTTGAAATGAGAATTGATTTGAAGTAGAATGGGAATTGAAGTTAATTCAAATTGAAATCGGGATTGAATCAATCTAAGTGGAAATGGAAATTGAATTTGATTTGAATTGGAGATTGGAAATTGAATTAGTTTGACTCTGAAATTATTTTCAAATAAATTATTTTGGTATAAATTGTCTTAAAACCATCTTCTTATATATTCAAATTTATTTCAATTTCCAAGCTATTTATTACACAAACCTTACTTTTTAAAACCCAAACTATCTCATATTAACTATTTAACTGTTTTACAACAATTCAAGCTATTTTCTAAATTTAAAATGATAAGGGCGGAATTATTTTTATTTAAATCGTGGATTTAAATACATATTGTGATAAAATTGAAGTTATAATTCAAATGGAAATTCGAAGAAATTCTAAATTGGAACCAAAATCAAGATATTAAGGCAAAAAAAATGATTTTGAAATGAAAGAGTATATTGTGAGTGAATATGATGACTTAAAATGAAGATTTAATAGTTACTATAACTGAAACTTACTTATATAGGAAGTAAGAAATGTTACAAATAACATTGAAAAGCAACCGAACTTGAAAATTTGATTTGGCATTAATTAGAATATAAATGCCAGTTATATATATTCAAACTCCCCTTATTGAAATTATAACCGAAAGGAAATGATCTTCGAAAGATATTTGAAATACTAAATGGAGTTTATATAAGCATGAAGTGGACTAAGAAATTATTGATGTGAAAATTATTCTAGTGGAAAAGAATGATTTTATATGTATATGAGAATGAAACAGAAAATGTTTAGGAACCCATTGATTCTGAAAGGTTTTTTATTTTGGCGAACAGCCAATTTTGGAAATTTGGTAAATCAAATTTGGAAACTATCGATTTTGAGGATACCGATTTGTGTCGAAAAAGTTTATATGTGATACATATAAAGAGTATGATTTTGAAAAGTACTATATATATGATATGTTTTGAGACAAAAGTATGGAAAGGCACCTCCATGAAAGTTGAAACTTATAGTAGGAGATCCACTGGGTGGTTCTGCCTAAGAACCCTAAGGGTGGGTTCCATGAAATTGGGATCCCTGAGGATGTCCGGACAAAACTCATGAGTTCCTGATGATCATTTGTTGGGTTGTGTAAGTCGAGTGGTGCCGATGCCTACAGTTACATTGGGTTTTGTTGTGATGGAAACGTAACCTTTGTTGTAACTGCGATCTATCACGGTTCAATAGCATAAGTCGAGTGGCAGTGATTGCCTACAATCTACGTTTGATTTCGCTGGGATAGCGACGTAACATCGATAGATTATGATCTATGCGGTTTGGTTCCATAGCGTAATTCGTGTGGTAGTGAGTGCCTACGGTTTACATTGAATTTCACTGGGACAGTGATGAAACCTTTGTGCAGTCTACAATTTATGTGGTAAAGTTTCATTTGGCAGAATAATTCGAGGGGCAGTGATTGCCTACAGACTACTTACGGTTTTGTTGTGATAGCAACATAACCTTCGCGTAGCTGCGGTCTGTGGTGTTTCCATGGCGAATGCCGAGTGGTACGAATGCCTATAGTTTTCTTATGGATTTCGCCAGGATAACGACGCAATCATCGTGTTAACTGCGACCCATGGTGGTGGTGGGTGATACTTTCCATAGAATTTTTGAAAAAAGTTTTCAAGTATTTTCACTGGGTGTTGAAAATGGGTCTACTAAGTACTTATAAATTTTCAGTCCTACGCCTGTCAACGTATGACTAAATTTCTATGAGAACAAGGATGGACTTGTTTAGACATCGAGTTATGAAAAATATTTTTATATAAAACTAGTTTTGTAATACTACATAATTTAAAGTGTATGTATTTTTTAAAGGGGTAAAATAAAAGAGTAAGGAGTTAAATGTTAAAAAATGATTTAATCAATAATACACATCAAAATTCGAATTCTCGCTTCGTTCCTTTTCGAGGATGAAAAGTTCTAAGAGGGGAGGAATGTAACGACATAGATTTTCTGACGTCGGTTATTGGGCAATTAACTAATTTTAAATTATTGGAGTATAAATTTTATTAGTCAAATAAATGAATTTTCTAATATTCAAAATATCTAAATATATATATTGATTCGAAAACTATATAAACCTTAAATTATAAGGTTTTGGGGTATGATTGATTTATTGGAAACGTATATAAACCCCACCATTTGAAACTAAGATAAAATATCCATTAATGTGTGCGTGTGTATATATATATACAAGCCTTATGATGATTTAAAAATATATATATATATATATGTAAGTCTATATGTATGGTTATAAAAATATAGTATATGAAAATAAATATGTATACATATATATACGTGAATGTATAAACTCCAAAATGGAAATTTCAAACTTATGAATATATATATATATATCTATACATATAGATATATATATATATATGTGTGGGTATATGTTTATAAAATATAGTGCTTATGGGATAAATACACACACACACACACACATCTATAATTGTAAAACCATGTGTGTATTTGAATGTATGTGAATACGTATATGGTAACATAAGTAAAAGTATATGTACATACGTAAAATGGTAAATAAGTAGATATATTTGTATATATGCATTTATAAAAAGCGTATTGTGTATGTAGATAAGTGTATATGAATATATACACATAAAGAAAACATCATGATGACAAGCATTTAGTTCTAGCATACAAAACATAACATCAAGTCACATAAAAGATCAAATTCATTCAATAATCAAATCAAGTCAAACATTTTCCTCAAATCAAAGTGAAAATGAAAAAAATAATATAATATAGATCTGTCAACTTCAGAAATCTCTAACTCACAATCCATTTAATTTTAGGGTATGATTCCAAAAGCAAAAATGTATGTTTCTGAGTATAGTGTAGGATCGATTTCACCCTCAATGGGGTTGAATAGGGTGATAACATTAATTATAAAAATTTAATGTGGAAGTATATAAAATAATTTCAACATAGATATAGCAGAATAATAGCAGCACAGATAATAGCAGAATAATAAAAGCAGAAATAGAACAACACAGATTTACCCAGCTTCGGCAAAATCCTGCCTACATGTTGCTCATAAGGTTTCTACTAGAAATTAAGTAGTCAGACGCTTATAGACGTAAAATCGCGACATTCGCTATCGACCAACCTAACTTTACGCACAAAACCCTGCCAGAACTCAGCCGTTAAGTTGCAAATTCTCGAACTACACCACCATAGTTCGTTCCCTAGTCACACCACTAGAATTTACAAAAGTGTAGAATAAAAATACAAATTAAAAACAACTAAAAAAAATAAAATCCCTATTTTAAATATTAAAGCCCAAATGAAAAGAAAACATCGGCCCAAAATATATTAAAGTGAAGCCCCCTTTTTTTCTTTTTGTATTATAGGCCGGTATCATTTTCTTGAAATAATGTCTGCTTCCTTTTCACTCGTTCGTCTTTGTTTGTTCCTCTTTCAAAACTTTAGGGTTTCTGTAAAATTGAAGAAGCCGACTTTGTTGATCGGTCGAGTGGATATTCTCGTGATTGCACTGCTAATCGATCGTTCATTGCTTAGCTTCGGCTGCTTTAAATTCGATCGAGTTCAAACAGAATTTGGTATGTATTTTATGCTCTTTGCTTTACTGGTTAATTTTCTTGAACTCGACGCTTTTTGGAATGCCGATTATGATAGGGTAAAATAGGGTTTAATTCCCTTGATTATCGTTTGAATATATGTTTGAATTTGTCTGCTACTTTTTGGCTCGACCGTTTGATTTTGCTTGGATGTTTGAGATTTCTTTAGACTCGTTCAATTCTGAATATTTCTTTGCTATAGTTGCTTGGTCACCACGGCTTCATGAGTTTGCTTGATTATCACGGTTTTGATTTTTAATTTGGTACGTGAATTTCTGGTATTTGAATATATGAATTTTGTTTTCCTCTGTGACTTCGGCATTGCTTTGATATTGAACTGCAGTTGTCTTTGACTTGGTTTATTCGTGTTCCTTATATTTTCTATTGTGGAAAAAAATTGACTTCGACATTCATGTTAAACTGGACTTGATTTTTGATATCATCCGACTTCTGTCATTTGGAAATTGTTTCCTTATAACTTCAAGGCTTCATAGTGTTTACTGTATCTAGTCTTTGAGCCAGTTCATGTAGTATCTGTATTGCATCGGGCTCTGGTTTGTGTTGAAAACTCGAACTCTTTAGCTTGTATTCATTATGTAGTCTGGTTATTCTCTAACTTCTTCGGTTAGATAAATTTGAGAAATAAAAAACTGCTCTGACTTGAGTCAGTTGAGCTTGCACTTGGTCGAGAAGTTGTATGGTTGTTCGAGTCTGGTTTCAATGTGTATGCACACATCTCTATTGCATTTTTTATCACTTTCCAGTTACCTTCCTTGTTGACAACATTTGATTGATTGCATTGTCTACTTAAGTAAAAATGCCTCTCAACTTGCTCATTGATTTGGTTGACTTGACTATATATGTATATGTGTTATTTTGTTGTGTGGTTCGTAGCACTTGCATAGTATATCTTTCAATTGAGTTGCTTTGAATCATGTCCTTAAGCATATGTATACTTGCTGTGACTTGATCATTTCATGTTGTATTGAAGTTTGGTTTATTGTTTTCTGGCCTGGTGCAGTTTGATTGTGGCTTCACTTGCATATTGAACTACTTCCATTTGTTGTGTCTGGTCTTTGATTATGGTGTTTGCATTGAGTCATGTGCTTGCTGTCTCATTGGTTTCTGTAGTATTGTGATCTGGTTTGTGGTTCACTTTATGTTGAGTTGCCTTGTGTTTCCATTCATCATTTCTGAGTTTAGTGGATCCTTCTTGTTACTTCAAGTCTGATTTGCACATGAGCTCTGGGTTGTAGCCTCGAGCCAGTTTGCATTTGAACTTTGTTGTACTATATATTCCATTTTTATTCTGGAACCATTGTACTTGAATGCATGTTGAACTCGGTAGCCTTGCACTTGTTATATTATGTGTTGTTTCACGGGCTTGTTCCTTTGAGTCAATTTGCATTTGAAATGAGTTAGTTCATATGATATTTGAGTCCATTTGCTCATAAAAGCGGCTGTCTTCATGTTGAGGCCGCACTTGTACCATTTTGTTTTCATTTGAAGTTTACATGTGAGTATTGCTTCGAGTTTGAAATGCTTGTAGGCTTGGAGTCTTTATACATTTGAGCCTTCTTGTATATTGATCATGTTACATGATTGTTGAGCTGGTATCTTTCACCGGTGTAGTTTGAGTTATCGATTATTTTTCAAGTGTACACATTCATCTGGATTTGTTTTTCGTATTGCACCTGAGTTAAATCCAGCTTAAAGCTCGGGTTTGACCTTGTGCTTATGTCGTGGCTTTATTTGTATCGTACTTGAGTTGAACCTGGCTTTTGATTGGGTTTGACCTTGTGCTCACATGTCCCTGTAGTTTTATCAAGTGTATATCGGTGTGCACCGTCTTGTGGCATATATAGTGATATACTGTGCATGTCACAAGTTGTTCGTATATGATGAATTCAAAATAAATATGATGACAAACAACCCAAATAACTTAGGCAAATAATATTTTCAAAATACATTTTATTTTACAGTGAAAAAAAATATTCTTTTTCAATTTTACCGCGTCACTGTGTATTTTGCAGATAACTTAGATGTTGGATTCAGGCTGGAGCAAAGTCGAAGATAAAATATGAGTGAATGAGTGATATGTAGTAAGGTGCTATTGTAAATGATAATTGTATAGTGATGTAATTAAAATTGTATTGTAATTGAAATTGTGTATATTGAGAGCACAAATTTATACTATCCAAAATTGTAATAAATATTTGTTTGAATAAAATACCTGTTTGAAATTAAATTCTGTGTTATTTATTTTATTCAGCAAATATTTATTTAATTATGTGAAGAATAAAATAGTACAATAACAAATACATTTAAATGAATATATATATATATATATATGTTTATTATCATCAAACAAAAATCATATACCAGCATATTCAACATATAGTTTATACTAAAAATCATTTCATTTGATATCATATGATGTGGAAGAAGGAAAATTTTTTTTTACAGTAAAACACTTATAGATGAACAAAAATTAAGTTTCATAAATTAATAGCATTCTAGAGATTTTTACTTATGTGTCGAGATAAGGGGGAATGACCAAA
The DNA here is from genome assembly GCA_030765085.1 of Allium cepa. Classification (NCBI taxonomy): domain Eukaryota; kingdom Viridiplantae; phylum Streptophyta; class Magnoliopsida; order Asparagales; family Amaryllidaceae; genus Allium; species Allium cepa. Next base: position 615,364,208 of record CM060934.1, read on the forward strand.
AGTGAGCTTTTGACCAAATTCCGACGACCATGTGGTTGTGAGGGCATGCCTTTGGTCTTAAAGGTTGCTGGAGTGATGGCGGAGTTGGGAAAAATAGTTCGATGATTTTATGATGCGTGTTTTGGCCAATCGATATGATTTTAAGGTTTAAGTATGGATTATGGGGGAGTTTGGTCTCAAGCTGATGGTAGCAACATGGGTGGCATTGGAGAGTGCAGTTGTGGAGGGAAAGGTAGTGGTGGTCAAGGCGAAGGCTTTGGCTGGTTTGGGTGGTACATGATCGACAGTGGTGGCCATGGTAAGATGATTCTGGTGGTGACTAGGTTTTGTTATTTTGGGTTTGGTTGTCAAAATTTTGTACGAGCGTGAGATCAAGGGTTCTAGGTGGATGGAGGCAGCATGGTTGTAGGTGGGTTGTGGGGTCGGTTGGTAGCAAGAAGGAGTGGTCGGCGTGATGTGCATGTGCACGTATCCAAGCATGCATGGTTTTGGTTGAATGGAAGAATATAAGGGCAGAGGAAACCTGGAAGGAAAAAAAGAAGAGGGGAAGGAGAGTGATGGGCCGGGTTTGGGCCAAGGGAATAAAGGAGAAAAAAAGAAACAAAGAAAAATAGAAAAGAAAGAAAGAAATAAAAAGAGAAAGGAAAAGAAAAGAAAAGGGAAGAGAGAAAATAATGGAACTTATATTTTTATGCCAAATCAACAGGAAGCCCTTTGCGTTATAATTCTACTTCCAAATGTTTTAGGCTTAATTATTTTGGTAATCTAAAAATTAAATTATCTATAATAATTAAAGTTAGTAATTTATTAAATTCTTAATTTGTTTAATCTTATGTTAATTAATAAAACTAGTGTAAATTTGGTTGTTTAATTTTATTAGCTATTGATAAATTGATTTATAATTTCTTAAATTTGTAATCAATTTGGATTAAAACATAAATGGACTCGGTTAAATAAGATTAACTAGATACTGATATGTGAACTGTTTTGATATTTGTTATTGATCGTTAAATGAGTTAACGATCTATGTCTTGGTTTAATTTTATTGGATATTTATTATTCTATTTTGTACCATCAAGTGGTCAGACGAGCTAAATAGTAGATTAAAATGATGATACATTTTATTTGAAATAAAAATCCATAATAAATTCCTAGGTGTAAATATTGTCACCTGAAAAAAAATTGTTTATTTTTAAAAAAAACTACCCTTTTAAAATTTATTGCTTGGAATCGAAGAGACCGAGATCGGATATCAGCGCTATTCGGGACCACTTCGATTTGAAAAATCACTATGAGCCTTTACGGGTTCGATTATAGAGTTAATAGGCTGGAATTGGATTAATTTCAAATATAACTATTTTAAATAAGCAACTGTACTTAGACATTATTATAATATCAATGGATTTCTGTAAAATTGTTATGGTCATAATCAGATAAAACTCTTCGTGTTGTATGAGTTACCTTTGTTTTCAAAGAGTTTAACGATTTAAGTTTTCCAATTTAATTGGGTTTACTCACACTATTTTCCAGCCTAACTTGAGTGTTACTTTATTGTAATGCTCGAATCAGACTGAGTATTACAGAATTTCATGTTAGGATGCTTCTAGAGCTCAGGAGACGAGTTGGATGGCAGAGACGTATTGCACGTACTTGACTATATTGCACTGTGTATTTTAGGCTGTATAGTCAGCTATAGGGACAAGTTATGATAATTTTCCAGATTTATTGATGATTGTACTCTGATAACTTGAACGTATATTGACAGTTACACCATTTTCTTTGTATAAAATGCTATTATTGTATATTATATTTTGGTTCCGCTGCGATTGTCAGATTCTATGCTATTATTTCTATTTTCCTTATTCTATCTCTTTTTCTTAAACCCTAACAACCTAGTATTATTGGCATTCGCTTGCTCGGCACTCTATATAGTGGACGTATTATTGTCGATTTTCGAGGGTCGAAAATCGCCCGGTCGTTACATAGTTCGTCAACAAAGTCCATAGAGATGCTCTCCTGTTTCCATAATGGAATATCTAACAACTATAATAATCCTCCAATCTTCTTCTACTCTTATTTTACCCTAAGACAAGTCACGCACTTGGAAACAATTCAGCAACATGTCTTTTATATTCGGCCAGTAAAATACTCTCTTAATATGACAATACATTTTGTCACCACTGGGATCAATGATCATCCTAGAATGATGGAACTCTATTAGTACCATGTGTACCAACTCCTTAAAAAGAGGGACATATAACGTACCATCTCTTAGCAACCATCCTTTCGAAACAATGGAATAGTGAACTAAATGATTCAAATGCTCTCCTCTCTTTAACTTCTCAAAGATATCCAACTACTCCTTGTCTTGCCTTTGAATTGAACCAATATTAGTCCATAAGTGAAGATTGAACATCTAAATCTACCAACGGTGTAATGTCCAATGAAGGTCAAAAATCAAACGTAGAAATGAACTTCAAGTGGTTCCATTCCAAAAACATAGGGATCAACATTACATGCTTCCTATTGAAGGCATCGACTATCACGTTGCCCTTGTTTGGAGTGTATGAGATGTTGAAATCACATGATACCAAGAATTCTATTCACCATTGCTACCACGAATTCAAATCCATTTCGGAGAATAAACACTTGAGAGAATTATGACCCATGAATAGCTCAAATTGCTCCCTATAAAATAGCGCCTCTATGATTTAAGAGCGAAGGCAATGACTGCTAAATCAAGATTATAGGTTGGGTATTTTCTATCATGTACCTTCAAATATCGAGTAGCATAACAAACAACTCCAGCCCTTACATCAACACTGCACCCAGTCATGTACCATAAGCATCAGTATACACTACAAACACCTTTGTACCATCAGGGAATACTAAAACAAGTGCACTAATCAATAACTCCTTTAGCTTAATAAAAGCATCTTCGCATTTTGAGTTACACAGGAAAACTAATTTCTTTTTTGTAAGGCATGTCAACAACGTGGAAATTTTAGCGAAGTCCTTATTAAACTTTCTACAATAGCCGGCTAAACCAAGAAAATTTCTCATCTCCATGGTGTTCTTTTGGTACATGCAAATCATATACCGCATCAACTTTGCTAGAATCAACCGCAATTCCATGCTTGGAGCCTAAATGTTCTAGAAAGCGAACCTCCTTGCGCTAAAAGTAACATTAGGAAAACTACACCTTTAGATTATGCATGCAGGGAGTATTGCTTCTTTCTCCTAAATGCAAAATGTACACTTCCTTGCTCTTCGAATAGACAAGTATATAATCAAAGAATACTGCCATAAACTTATTTAGCAACCCTCAAAAGACTAGACCCATGAGGTTCACGAAATATGCTAGTGATTGATTAGTCTAAATAACAAGACTAATTACTCGTAAAGTTCGTCAGATGTGCAAAAAAGGTTTTCTAAATACTATCCTCAGCTACACATAACTAATGGAACCTGGTAGCCAAGTATAGCTAAGAGAATACCTTTGCTCCAACTAACTGACCAAGCGATTGTCTATATCTGGAAGTGGATAACGATTCTTCTATGTTATTTTATTTAATTCACGATAATCGACGCAAAGCCTTAAAAAAGCTATCTACTTTAGTAGAAAAGACAATTGGTACTCCCTATTCTGAAATACTCCTCCAAATAAAGTTCTTCTCTATTTCTTATTTAGCTTGTGACTTTCTCTAGGAGCTATATATCTACGGGGTAAGACAATAGGTCTAACATTCTCTTTAAGATAGATTTGAAATTCAATCTTCCTATGGAGAGGAAGACTAGAAACTTCAGGAATGACATCTAGGTAGTCACAAACTGCTGGAACTAAACCTAACTCACCATGTGATATGTCTAAAGCATTTAGATAACTCAATGAAACTAAACTCTTGGGATTACAGTAACTTTAAGGCTGCACCCGCTACAAGTATCTAATCGAACCACCTTCCTATCACAATCTAGCACTGTATACTAGTCATCTGATCCATTCCCAAAATCAACCAAACCTAGAGAATCCAAAAAAAGCATCGCAGTCAAACTCAACGCCTAAAAGATATAAATTCAAGCTCATACAAATCATGGATAAATGAATCGATCCTCCAATAGAGTTTGATGCTACTATAAGGCTTGTAACTATACTACTGTCTAAGTGTAATTCATCTAGTAGTCTACTCAAAATAAATGAGTGTGATACTCCGGTATCAAATAAAGTACAAATAGATAAATCAAAAAGAGTTAACACACCTTCAATTATGACCTTTTTTCCCTTATCCATAGCTGAAGCAATACTGGATTTGGGAATATCATCAAGTGTATATGCTGGAACCGTCTGGACAGAAGTCTTAGGTGCATTCAGACACTCTCTCATCATATGCCCAAATTGTTTTCAGCGGTAGAATTTGATCTTTGCAATACTCGTCATGCAATCCCTTGCCAGATGCCTCTTTCCTTGGCACTTATTACACTTATATTTGGTTTTTTATCTTGCCCTGGCTCCTATTCCACTTCTATGGTGGTCTTCTTGAACTGGCTTCACTTCTGTCTTCTTAGATTCCTCCTTCTTAATTGAGGTTAGCAACGGCATCTCAACCAAGCTCTCAAAAGTAGCTCCATTAGGTACATGGCTCAAAGCAATATCTCTCGAAGCTGGACTTAATCCCATAGCAAACTTTATCATATTTTTTCACTGGTGTATTAATAATATCTAAGCCATACTTCACCAGTTAATTAAACTCATTCACATACTCCTTGAAACTACGATCACCTAGCTCCAAATGAATGATCTTCTCTAGCTCTACTCCCTATTTTGTCTTAGAAATGAACTTAGTCTCAAAGAGCCTCTTAAAATCGGTCCAAGAAATCACAATCTCATCCATCTCAGCAATAACAATCTCCTACTAATTAAAGGCTCCTTGTAATGACCCGTATTTTACATATCGAAGGATCGTAAAATATTAATATTATTTTCATATGAGGTCATATGGTCCTGCAACTTTGGGGTAATGACTTAAAGAGGCATTTTCCAACATTGGGATTTTTGTCAAATAGTTTCGACATTGAAAATCCTTAAAAAGGCCTCTAAATTTTGATAGGAGATGAATTAGGGGTTGAGAACACTTCCATTGGATCGGGATGGTGTTTCACCTTTCTAAAAAGTGCTCATATGAAGAAAACCGACTTACCAACTAGGAGATATGGTTGTTTGAAGTTTGCACTAATTCAGACAGATTAATGCGTAATTAGTGGGCTAATCAATGATCCCAAGGCCAATTTCAGGTTTGGCATTGATTGGGCAGATAAGGTTTTCTCCTTCTCATTTCATTACTTTATAAAAGAAAAGAGAAACCACCATTATTGATCTCTTAGCCTAAAACTACCAATACCTTCACTTTAATTAGTCTAATTTCATCATTGGAGGGAGACTAGTGAGATTTGCTCTTGGATTAGAGGATTTGCTAGTGGAGGCATCTTGGATTGGTGATTCATTTTTGGATTTGGAGTATTCTTGGGTTGATTTGGGTTTAAGCGTCTCACTTATTAATTAGGTCATTATATACCTTAAACGACATTTTAAAAATTATATAAAAATTTCTAAAAATGTTTTAGACTATAATTAACCATATATGCGAAATTTAGATGATTTAAACTTGATTTGTAAAAACATGTTCTTATGGATACTTGGCCTTCAATCTTCGACTTAAATTATTATAGACAAATATATTTAGATCTATGGTTATTATTATTGCTTGTATATGATGTATTATGATTGTTTTATGTTTTAATGGTTGAAAATGCCGATCGAATGAAGATTTAACTTTACAAGAAAGCTAGGGATCAGTATGCAAAGACCGGTGCTGATCCATAAATATTGGTCCAAAATAAATTTGATCCATAGGGTAGGTCAATAAGGACCCCCTAAAGGCCCGTTTAAAATTTCAAGTCATATGGAGTTCATTTGCTCGAGTTATGGCCGGCAGAAGATGGATCGATGTTGAGGAATCAGTGATGATCCATAAAAGTCACATTGTCCAAATGACGTTTGATCCATAGGGTAGGTCAAGAAGAACCCTAAAGCTACGCTTCAAATTTCAAGTCATCTGGAGTTCGTCTGCTCTGGGTATGGCCGATTGAAGATGGATCGGTGTTGATGGATTGATGATGACCCATAAAGGTCACATTGTCCAAATGACATACAATCCATAGAGTAGGTTAAGAAGGACCCCTAAAGTTACGTTTCAAATTTCAAGTCATTTGGAGTTCGTTTGCTTGAGTTATGGCCGATTGAAGATGGATCGATGATGACTTATAGATGTCACATTGTCTAAATGATATGCAATCCATAGTGAAGGTCAAGAAGGGCTTCCTAAAGCTACGTTTCAAATTTCAAATCATTTAGGGTTCGAATGGTCGAGTTATGGCTCTGGAAAGTTTAGATCAGTAGAGATAGATCGGTGTAGGATGTACTTTGGGCCGGCAAGGAAAAAATTCAGGCTTGACTTAGGGCATTCAGAATGATGAAAGTAAGAGGGAAAAAATGAGTCAAGATAGGAATCGATACTAATCCTTGTGCGTGCTTTGGGCTAGCAAGGAAATACCTTCGGGCATAACCTAAGGCATTCTCAGATCAATGAAGATGAGAGGAAAAAAGGAAGAAAAAAATTAGCAAAGTCAGGGATCGGTATCGATTCCTAGCCGTGCTTTGGGAATTTTATTAAATTATTCGCGCATGACTTTGAACCAAGATTTGCTTTGGGCCAAACCTAGGAATTCTTGGGCTCTACTTTGGGCCCGAACTTAGGAAAATTTCAAGTAGATTTTTTCGACGACTTGTTCGATAATTTTCGATGATGACGACTTGTGACTCGACAATTATGATCCCATGAGATAAGTTATGGATAGCTATACTTCGAGATGCTGAGTAGGCGACAATGAGTTAGGTTGAAGGAACCATTGGAGGAAGGTTATGGGATAAACGATGATATTCTATGACTAATGATGACTGTCTATGAATAGTTTCCAACCACGACGACTTCAAACAGAATTTGTATGGACAGTTCTGAGATAAAGATAAGGTCTACTACAGATGACATGTGCAAAGGGATCATCGATACGCGTAGATTTCGAAGTGTGCTCATAAAGTAGGGGTATGTGAGAACGCTCATTCGGAATGTGATGTGCCCCAGGTCACACGATGTTTTGATCTGTTTACCCTGGACTAAGTATGATAGCAGTCTAGTTCCTGACCTACCGAGTGGCATGGATTCGAGTGTAGAGAAACAGGGAAGTTGAGTAGTCCTTTATTATGCGACTGGGTCATATGAGTATCATTTATCCAATACACCGAGTGAGTGAATGTCAGGATGGATGGTGGATGCTATGTTTGTTTGGTTGTCTATCACCCTAGGGATGTCACACGATGTAGATATTATCGATGCAGATATCTAGACACCTTAGTATTTCGATGCATAGTACACCCACAATAATTATAATAGAGTAGCGTATATCTTGTGTATGTGCTAGCTTTGTGGATGCAAAGACATGTCGGGTATAAATTTTCATATCATTTATCCTAGTATATTGAATTTGTAGTTTTTGGATTCTCTACCGCTCATACCAGACTACCGTTTGACCCAAGATTTTATGCTTTGCTTCCTATTATTTCGGATACTCTTAAATGAGTAGATTAGGGATATTAGGTCTGGTGGGCAGTGGAGCTAGACAGGTGACGAGCAGGAGGCTACACTCTTATATTACTATATGTAGTTGTATTGCTTATCATTCCACCGTGCAACACTATGGAGCTTACTAGTGTTTTTACCTATCTAGAGATACTTTATTTATGAGTTATTATTTGATGTATAACTCTATCACTTATGTTGTATATTGTATGGATTTATGCACTATAATTTTGTGGTTCATTCAATTGTTTAATGTCTCGCCTATTTTATGTCTGAGTTATTTGCTATCATACTTTATTCGATACACTGTGAGATATACGACATGTTATGTGATGTGACTATTAATTTACTTTACAACCATTGATGATCACTTCGCATTGGGCATGCACCACTACAGTGCATGTTATCACATTATCAGATGTTAGCAGTGTAGGACGGTCATCATACTTCTCCTTGCAAATGCCACGAAGCGAACTATCTCTTTACTACATCCTTCACACCATCATAGCAAAAATCCTATCATAATTCCTTATCCATTCCTACATCTTAACAAATGATTCATTCTCAAAATATTTGTTTCTACTCAGACTATAAAAATCCCTACGTATCCTAGGAAAATCCAAATCAAGTTGATAGGTTGGGGCCTCCACATATGTTGGTGATGTGGATCCTCCATTGGGGTTGAGTTCAGTCTGGCCCATTGCTTGAGGATACCGATAGAACCATATATGAATGTTCATGCCCGAAACCTCAGCTGCTTCACCAGAACTATTTTCAGTTTGATTGCTCATTCTCACTTATCTGTAAATAAGAATCATTAGCAACTTGCCTTAGTGTCAAACATTACTGGAATATGAGGGTGAGTTTGCGTTGTGTGTGTATGTATATGTGTGTGTGTGTGTATGTATATATATATATATATATATATCTGTGTGTGTGTAATAACAACTTTTAAAAATATACAAGTACGCTTTCTTAGTATGCATCCAATCCCTAAAGAATCGTAAACCTAATTTCTAATACCAACCATGACAATCCACACCTCCAGACACATTGATTCAAAGCCTAAAGTTTCTTTTGAACTCACATCGTGCCAAGAAGTACAAGTCGTTGGAATTTAGAACATTACATGATGCATAGACTAATATAAAATTTAAGATATTCTACACATTCAGATGTCTTACCAGAAGGAAATAAATATAAATATTGAAAATAATAAATCAGATAACAGTCTTAACATAATGTAGTCATCTAATGATGTCTCCAAATAACAATATAAAGTTTGACCGATAGAACAATGTAATGTAAAGTACATATAGAATAACTAAAAGGAATGTAACTCTAGTCACCTAGTCTCATCTTTCACGTACCGTGTCTTGGCCAATTACCTAGTGGCCTGTGCTCCTGTAATGAGTATAAAATGGGAAGAAAATGAGTGGATCAGAGGAAGTCCGATGAAGGAATTGTATTACTGGTGTATAGTGTTCACAAGCAATTAACTTCATCTATAATATACACAACCTAGGGTATCTATTTGTCTTCATGCATTACATATAAAGGATTGGTTACTTTACAAACCATGTGTATAAATCTTATTACACCTAAATCAATCGCAACTTAGGAAAGTTTTCCAACCAAGGGTTGAACAACCGACAACTAATAAATCTAGGTCAGTTCCTAGGATATGATCTCAATATATAACTCCCTAACCAACATTAAGTTAACATTCTCAATAATGAGTCACATATATCGCATTTACACATTTAGCGAACATCGTAACGTCTGGGCTCGTGCTAAGTAAATTATCTTAATGATTTATGGCCTACCAAAACATTTGTCTTAACTTTTCAATGACAAACATGTCCTTTTCTCATTATCGTTCAACCCAAAACTAAAATCACTATAGCGATTCCTTCGTAGGTTCAGCCATTACCCATTTATATAGCGCTACCATTGTGGATGTCTCTGTCTTTCTTCTTCTGTTCCAACATGTTTAACATATAAATTGGCGTGCCCTGGTAACAATAAGAGCTTCTAGTGCGCTGCAATCGGGCGCCTTGTCGAGTTCTATGTTACGCCCGCCATGAAGTATGAACCTAGGTACGTCATCTAGTGTAGAACTGATACTTCCCATTTGCACCTGTCCCATGAAGCTATGTGATATCCTAAAAGTCAAGAAAGTTGGAAAAGTCACCATATTCGCTCTACTTGGCCTACATCAAGTCCAGGTTTGACCTAGATTTGCTGAAATAATACAAACTTCTGAAAAATATTTCAGACGTCTGAACCTCTTTAAAAAAAAAAAAATTTAGCACTCAAACTTCTAGCCTCTTGCCTTAGACATTTGACTTTGATTCCAGATGTCTGAGAAAGAATCCAGATATGTGAATCGAGTCAATTGAATTGATTCCTTTCGGGTTAAGGTTGTCTAAAGTCAAGATGTCTCAAAATGATTTCAGACATTAGATTTACCCTTCGGATGTCTCCTTTTGATGTTTTCCAGATTTTTTAATTTTGTTTACGTCTTCTTCACAAATTCGAATGTAGACTTAAGTTTCATCTCCAACCGAATTTTTGTATAGTCTTTATCTTCGTTTACAAGAATTCAACTGGTCATTTCTAATGGTAACTTTTTACTTAATTACCTGCCTGTTTTCAAATGAAAATTCATGTATATTTCAAGTTATATAACCAATTCAAGGTGAAATAAAAGGATCTTCGATTTATTTCATTTATCCAAACAAATTAAAGGTTGTCAAATAAAGGTTCATCTCTGTAGAATTTGAGAAGCATTTAACTAGCCTATCATTTTCCCCTTTTTAATAATCGTTCTTATTAATTGAACACCTAGAGTTTTCCATCATTGCTATCTTTTTATTTATAGCTGAAATTGTAAATCAAATAAGCTCTAGGCTAAAATTATTATTTCAAATTCAAAAATCATAATTTTATTCGGGTGGAGTAAAGGAATTTAATTACTTACGAATCATCAAAATGTCGTAATCAATTCACTCACATTTTCAAAGCTTTCTTTCTTCTAACATGATTTGAATCTCCTTTCCCAAGCCTTCAAACTTGATTGGTTGACCCTTCCTTCTCTCTTTATCTTTTAATTTTAATTCACTCTCTCTTCTTTGAATTAGGTATGTATTATTTTATTTTTGATATATAATTTTTTGAAGATAATAGAAGTATTGTTTAGATTTGAGAAGTTTCCGAGGAGAAGGAAGAAGAATTGTACATACAGAATAGAGAGGTGCCGGTTAGGATTTAGAGTGAAAACGAGTGAGGGTTAGGGTCATATTAATAGTTGAAAACCAGGATCATCTAGTCTAAACCAAAATTAATAATTATGAAAATGCCATTGGTTATAGTTTCACTAATTTTGACCATTTTATCAAATTTAACAAGTTATATATGTTTTCTAAGTGTAAACAACATTTCAAATGCAATGGAATAGGTCCGAAGCCTAATTCCAATGATTGTGAAAATTTACTATTTTGTCTTTTTATGTAAAATTATATTTTTGACCTTATTAATATTTTAATTATTATTAAAGTTTGTGGGGTATTACAAAGTGGGACAACCTTAAACATCTCTAGTCTCCATGAAACAAACTGTTGCAAATTTAAGGTGGAGTCTAGAATGCAAAATAAGACATCATGGATGGAGACGAAGAGTTGTGGAATAATTTAGCCAAACACTACAAATAATTCATGTTGTAGTCTCCACTAAAGTTACGAAAGACGAAGATGATGTACTATGGCTGTATAGGGATGCCATAATGCAGTACAATTTCCAACCATTTTCTCATGTCAATTTCAACACTCAGTTGTACGTCGGCATTCTTAGTGGGTTGGAGATGGAACTGGGTATTACTAGCTTTCGCTCCGTACCACGAAGACGACCACTAAGGGTAATTCATCATCCAGGCCTAGACGATCCAGAACGACGCCTACCGCTTTAGTACACAACGTCAAGTTCTTGTAAACTGTTGATCAATGTATGGTGTTGAGGGAACTGGTGACATTTATACGAGCTAGGAAATTTCGTACATTTTTGCCCAATAAGAGACAGATTACTCGCTTGTCCGTAATATGGCCAGTGCTACAAACATTAAGGAGTTACTAAATATCCTAGTGTAAACTTTGCGCTTGCGCCGTAATCATCTATAGTTATATGTCTCGTTTATATATATTTTTTTAATTGCAATGTATTAGTTTTTATTTAAATAATATAGTGTATTGGTTCTTTTTTTAGTTCAGTATTTTTCGTATTAGTTTGTTATCAATTATTAAAATTCCACAATACTTAAAATAAATAAAAACCAAACATACAAATAGAAAATAATAAAATTATCCTTTCAGAATACCTGTTTCGTAATACAAAAACATAAACACCTCTCGCGAAATTACCCATTTTAGAATCCCTTTCAAATACCCTTTTGCTAAACAAAAAAATGTTGAATATGCGCTTATATGTTTTTGTTTGATGATAATAAACATATATATATATTCATTTAAATGTATTTGGTAATGTACTATTTTATTTTTCATAGATTAAATAAATATTTGTTGAATAAAATAAATTACACAGAATTTGAATTTGAATTCAAACAGAATAAGTTACACAGATTTTGAATTCAAACAGAAATTTTATTCAAACAAATATTTGTTACAATCTTGAATAGTACAAATTCATGCTCTCACTATACATATACATTTCTGATTACATCACGATTACATCACAAATATTTTTACATTGATAACCTCACTACATATCACTCACACTCGTATTTTGTCTTCAACTGCATTCCGGTTTGAATCCAGCATCTGAGTAATCTGCAAAAATATTTTCAAACGCAGTAAAATTGAAAGAGAAATATTTTTGAAATTTGAAAGAAACGATGATTTTGAAAACATTGTTTGCCTCAGTTATTTGGGTTGTTCGTCATCATTTTTGACTGTGCAATATCTGTGCATATCAGTATTTTTATCAGGGACAGGTAACTATAAGTGGCTGCAGTACACACGTGTACATTCGTATACGTGTGCACTTCCTCGCCAACTCGTGTGCAAAAAATCAAACAAAAGCACAGAAATCAAAAACAAGGTCAAACCCAAGATAGGTTCAACTCAAGGCAAATAGACAAAGCAATTGACTACAAACAGTTCAAGACTAAAGCCACTAACAAATGCAACAGCAACATGCTTGAAGACTCCAGCACGACCAAGTATGGAGTGTACAAATGCAAATGTCCAAACAACAACATGAAGTGAATCAAGTTCAAGCCACAAGTGTACATGAATACAACTCGACTGCAACAGTACAGTCATGAAGACTGCAAGAACATGAACATAGGATCAGTACAGCAACAATGAAACTGACTCAAAGCACAAAAGTGCAACAGTGAAGTGACAAATGTTCAGTGGTGAAGCAACAACAATGAAGCAGTTCAAATCCAAATTCAAGAATATATACAATGCAAATGTACAGGCCAGTGAACATAAAAGAAAATGGCAGAGTCGAAGCACAAAGAACAAAACAGTTCATGTATGCAACAGTCAACAGGGCAACAATGCAGATGAACAACAAAGGGTACAAAAACAAGTAGCAGTCTTTGAACATGAATGCAGTGTACATGAATGCATCAGTGACCAAACACAGGAACTCAACAAGGCAGAGGAATATCACAAGCATAAAAGCATGGATACAGCAAAGTCAGAGACTACAACATCAAAATGCAGTGCAACATGAACCAACTCCAAAATGTATCACTAACATATACTACAGGGATGAACACATGAGTATGGACAAGGCACAAATCAAGTCCAGCTACAAGTTGCAGACTCAAAGCAAACATGACACCAAGCTACAAAACTCAATGGCAATGAAGGCAACAGGAATAAAATATGACAATGCAAACTAATCAATGAGTAACACCGTGAACCAAGCAACAAGTTCATGTTTGAACTAACTCGAGTGCAACAAAGAAGCTATGGTACTATGCAAATGCATGGCAGTACCAAATGATAGAAGAGATGGTCAGAGAACACTATTTCAACAGTATGGCCAAAGTAAATCAACTGGTCAAAGCAAATGTCAGCAACGTGATGAACAAGGTTGAATAATTCACAAATCAGAAATCAAGTGTGAGACAAATTGAAACAGTCAATGCCAAGTCGAACCAGCAAATTCAAAACCGTGTCAAGCAAGGCAAATTGATCACAAAATCAAATCAATACCGTGTGAATCAAGCTACCAAAAATATGAAATTGACAAAGTCAGATCAATCCCAAGCATCAATACAAGATCGAACGACTATTGACAAATTCAAATATATTTAGACGAACGTAATTCAAGGAATTCGAACGCATATATAACCCAATCATCACTGGCAAATAAAATCATCGAGTTCAAGCATCAACCAGCAAAGCAAAAGGAGAAAAATACATACCGAAAAAGCAGAACGAATTCGATCCAAAATTGAAGAGCCGTAAGCAAATCAAAAGCATCGAAGCCTAATATCGAACGAGAACGAGCGGCGCTTCAATTTTGCACAACCCTAGTTTAAATCGCAAGGAGTAAAAGCAATTTGCAGAAACCCTAATTCGCAAAAAGGAACGAAAGAGGATCGGCCATAATTTCACAAGCAACAGCAAAAAGGAACGGAGCAAAGTCAAACGGGCTAAAGATAAAGGGTCGGCCTTGTTATAGTATTATAAAAGAGGGTTTAAGTTTTTTTTCAAATTAGGCTTTATTATTTTGTTAACTAGGGTTAAGGGTTATTTTCTATTGTCTTTTAATTATCGTTTTTATTTTTCGAATCAAAACTTTGTAAATCACCACCTAGGGTTTAGGTAGTGTCAGATTGTCTAGTTAGAATTAGTTCAGTGAGCAGGGTGTGCGAGTTTGCAAAATTCTATTGTAGGCGGGAGCAGAGTTTGCGAGTAAGCGAAGCTCTATAGGCGGGAGGCAAAGTTTGCGAGTAAGCGAAACTTTATAGGCGGAGCAGGGTGTGCGAGTCTAGTAGAGTGTTTGTGAGCGTGGAGCAAATGTTTGCGAGCAGGGTGTGCGAGTCTAGTAGAGTGTTTGTGAGCGTGGAGCAAATGTCTGCGAGTCTAGTAGAGTGTTTGTAAGCGTGATACTATTTAATTCTAATAGAAATCTGTGAATGCAGCAGTAGGCAGGGTTTGCCGAAGCTGGGTAAATTTTGTGTGTGATTTACTTTTCTGCATATTTATTTTTCTGTGTATAAAATCGATAAAATTTGCTATAACCCTATTCACCCCCCCTCTAGGGTTAAATCTAGATCCTACAAGTGGTATCAGAGCCCGGTATTTTGTTTTTAACTCTAGAGTCATGAATCCACCAGATAATATTTTTTAGGGTCATTTCAATATTATTCCTTCTATTTTCGATGGAACAGATTTTTTGAACTGGAAATTGAAAATGGAATTTTATTTAAAATCTGTTAATATTAAATGTTGGGATATTATTGAAAATGGGTGTGATAAAACCGATAAGGAAAGTATCTCGATTAATGCTCTTACTATGCATATATTATATTCTCGTATTAATCGTGATAATTTTAATTTTGTTCTCTTAGTGAAAATGCACAGAAAATCTGGAATACTCTCGATGCAATATATGGTGCAAAAGTCAACAGCAATGAGAAATCCTCCACAACCGACTCAGTTAAAGAAATATGCTTAACAGGATTGGTAAATAGCAGTTGTGATGAGGATGATGATGATGGAGCACCCGAGCTGGCATTACAAACAAAGAATTCAAAAAGGAAATTTGCAGCCAAGTGGAATAAAAGCGATAGCAGTGAAAGTGAGGAAGCAGATATGTGCCTTCATGGGAATATAACCGATAACGACGACGACGAGCCAAGCGAGGTATCAAAACTTACTCACTCTGAATTACTTATTTATTTCCACAAGGTAAATGGCAGTTTTAAACGACTTAGGGAGAAGTATGCCAAACTAGAATCACAAAATGATACTTTGTTAGAATTAAATGAGCAACTCGACAAATTAGTTAAAACCTATCAAAGTAAGATCCCTAAGTGTGATAAGTGTCCAACATTCGAAAAGGAAATTGAGAAATCAGAAATCAATATAAAATCACTTGAAAATGAAATTCTGATTTTAAAAAGGAATGAAAATAATAGGAGAGAGAATTCTATTGAAAAGTGCACACAATTGATAAATGAAAATGAATCTCTAAAAACACAAGTCCAACAATTGTCAACGACTTTAGATAAATTTTCAAAAAGTGAAAAATCGTTGAATATGTTAATAGGAAAACAAACTATCAATATTGATAGACAAGGACTTGGATATACTCACTCTGAATATGTTAGAAATGAGATTAATCAAGAAAATTCAATGTGCACGATTTGTAGAAAATTTGGACATAATCAAAATAATTGTTGGTATAGACCCAAACATGTGAAAACTATACCAATTTGGGTTCCAAAAGGCACAAATATAAAATCTTTGAAAGTCAAACAAATTTGGGTGCCAAAAGGAACATATATAAATAGTTTTGGGTCTCCAAAAACATATTTTTCATATTCTGCCACTAACAATCATGGACCTATAAAAACAAATAGGTCACATAAATCTGTTATCGTGTAGGTGTGGTGGCAGGCTAAGGAACAACAACAGTGTTCTCTGGATTTCGGCTGTTCCAGAAACACAACGGGCGACAAAGCAAAGTTCCTTAGCCTAATATAAAGGTGGCAGAATCACAATGGGCAATCACGGAAAAATTATCGTAAAGGTAAAACAGGTAAAATTGTTTTTAAAGATATATTGAATGTGATTATCTGCACCATACTCTAAATTAAAATCAGCCAATATTGAGATGAATATTTATGACATTGATTTGTGCTTAAATGATGACCAATCAGATTTTCAATTTTGAACTAATTTATATAAATTTGTTCGGTCAAATGATGGTTACTCATGCTACACGTAGATATATTGGTTCTGACATTTTGGTCACTGCTTGTAAATTTGCACGATTTCAAATTCATGTGAAAAAGGTTTTTAAGAAATTGTTGAAACTTCAAGAAATTGTTTTTGAAATAATTATGATGTTGATTGACTGTTGATTACTCATGAACTTGTTTATCCTATAGTTTTTGAAATTAACACCATGATATGTGTTTGAGTGTTAACACGGCTTCAACTCAAATTCAAAAGAATTGATGTTAAGTTTGAAATTCTTGGTGCACACTTCATGTTTTGGTCAATCAAATTCAACGAGTGAATATTGAGATGCAGATTACACTGGTAATATAGTTGATAGAAAAATTATTACTGTAACGTGATTAATATTTGAAACATTCATTTGCTGCATCGTTTTTTTTCAAAGAAAATATCTGCATATTTTTCACTTGAAATAATTTTCAAATAGCAGAAAATTTTCTTATAGAACTCCCTCGAGAAAATCATGTTTGACCATATTTACAGCTTAATCATTTTTGAAAAATTGATTTTATGATTTTTAATTTGATTTTAAATGACAAATTTTGACTAATCTGACTCCCTTTGATTATCGAAAAGATGAATAGTAATTGAAAAAGTGATGAGTGTTGATATTTATCATATATTAAAACTCGAGAAAATATAGTTAGAAAATTTCTTTAGAATTTCATAACAAGAGTTATAAAAACTTTTTGTTGGGTAAAAATTCCATGATCATTTCTATTTCTATCATCTTTCTATCGACCATCACTCATCAAAATCACACATAATATGTAAATTTGTGGTAGTTTACAAAGGAAATCATTCGTTCTTCAATATCTTTAAATTTGTGAAAGAAATTATCCGTGCTTCAATTTATTATATTTAACAATGAAAATAAATATCCAAAGTATTCACTCTCATTTAAAAGTCCTCACGGTTATGCATGGGTGAATTACTTGGATTTTTGATTATGTGCTTCCATGCTCATTTAAAAGTCCTCACGGTTATGCATGTATGGAACGCATATCAAATTTAATTGATTTAATAGACAAGTTGATTCTAATCCCATTTAAAAGTCCTCACGGTCATGCGTGGTTAGAAGATACTTGATTTCATTTTTAAATTAAATTGGAATACTACTAATCTCATTTAAAAGTCCTAATGGTTATGCATGGTTAGTAGATATTCAAATTTCCAGAAATAAATATACCACAAATAGACATATCTATATGAATTTTTGATGATTTTATCTCCATCACTTCTGAAAGTGGAATATGCGCTTGACAAGGGTAATTATGATTTTTGTTTGAGTTTTTATTGAAATTTGATATTTATATTTAATTGAGTTAAATGTTTGATTCATGTCTATCACTTCATCCCTATTTTATAACACTGTTATTCTTTTGCTGATAACAAAAGGGGGAGAGAAAAGTTAAGATTTTGTCAAATAGAATCAAGCAAAGGTCAAATAATTTTCACTTTGCATATAGGCTCATTTATATATTTCTATTTGTATGCATATATGTAGGGGGAGTATTGTGTAGAGACGAGCATTTAAATAGGGGGAGCATATATAATTGGTCAAATACATTTAACATGGTCAAAATCTTAAATATATGTTTGTTATCATCAAAAGGGGGAGATTGGTGAATATGCGCTTATATGTTTTTGTTTGAAGATAATAAACATATATATATATATTCATTTAAATGTATTTGGTAATGTACTATTTTGTTTTTCATAAATTAAATAAATATTTGTTGAATAAAATAAATTACACAGAATTTGAATTTGAATTCAAACAGAATAAGTTACACAGATTTTGAATTCAAACAGAAATTTTATTCAAACAAATATTTGTTACAATCTTGAATAGTACAAATTCATGCTCTCACTATACATATACATTTCTGATTACATCACGATTACATCACAAATATTTTTACATTGATAACCTCACTACATATCACTCACACTCGTATTTTGTCTTCAACTGCATTCCGGTTTGAATCCAGCATCTGAGTAATCTGCAAAAATATTTTCAAACGCAGTAAAATTGAAAGAGAAATATTTTTGAAATTTGAAAGAAACGATGATTTTGAAAACATTGTTTGCCTCAGTTATTTGGGTTGTTCGTCATCATTTTTGACTGTGCAATATCTGTGCATATCAGTATTTTTATCAGGGACAGGTAACTATAAGTGGCTGCAGTACACACGTGTACATTCGTATACGTGTGCACTTCCTCGCCAACTCGTGTGCAAAAAATCAAACAAAAGCACAGAAATCAAAAACAAGGTCAAACCCAAGATAGGTTCAACTCAAGGCAAATAGACAAAGCAATTGACTACAAACAGTTCAAGACTAAAGCCACTAACAAATGCAACAGCAACATGCTTGAAGACTCCAGCACTACCAAGTATGGAGTGTACAAATGCAAATGTCCAAACAACAACATGAAGTGAATCAAGTTCAAGCCACAAGTGTACATGAATACAACTCGACTGCAACAGTACAGTCATGAAGACTGCAAGAACATGAACATAGGATCAGTACAGCAACAATGAAACTGACTCAAAGCACAAAAGTGCAACAGTGAAGTGACAAATGTTCAGTGGTGAAGCAACAACAATGAAGCAGTTCAAATCCAAATTCAAGAATATATACAATGCAAATGTACAGGCCAGTGAACATAAAAGAAAATGGCAGAGTCGAAGCACAAAGAACAAAACAGTTCATGTATGCAACAGTCAACAGGGCAACAATGCAGATGAACAACAAAGGGTACAAAAACAAGTAGCAGTCTTTGAACATGAATGCAGTGTACATGAATGCATCAGTGACCAAACACAGGAACTCAACAAGGCAGAGGAATATCACAAGCATAAAAGCATGGATACAGCAAAGTCAGAGACTACAACATCAAAATGCAGTGCAACATGAACCAACTCCAAAATGTATCACTAACATATACTACAGGGATGAACACATGAGTATGGACAAGGCACAAATCAAGTCCAGCTACAAGTTGCAGACTCAAAGCAAACATGACACCAAGCTACAAAACTCAATGGCAATGAAGGCAACAGGAATAAAATATGACAATGCAAACTAATCAATGAGTAACACCGTGAACCAAGCAACAAGTTCATGTTTGAACTAACTCGAGTGCAACAAAGAAGCTATGGTACTATGCAAATGCATGGCAGTACCAAATGATAGAAGAGATGGTCAGAGAACACTATTTCAACAGTATGGCCAAAGTAAATCAACTGGTCAAAGCAAATGTCAGCAACGTGATGAACAAGGTTGAATAATTCACAAATCAGAAATCAAGTGTGAGACAAATTGAAACAGTCAATGCCAAGTCGAACCAGCAAATTCAAAACCGTGTCAAGCAAGGCAAATTGATCACAAAATCAAATCAATACCGTGTGAATCAAGCTACCAAAAATACGAAATTGACAAAGTCAGATCAATCCCAAGCATCAATACAAGATCGAACGACTATTGACAAATTCAAATATATTTAGACGAACGTAATTCAAGGAATTCGAACGCATATATAACCCAATCATCACTGGCAAATAAAATCATCGAGTTCAAGCATCAACCAGCAAAGCAAAAGGAGAAAAATACATACCGAAAAAGCAGAACGAATTCGATCCAAAATTGAAGAGCCGTAAGCAAATCAAAAGCATCGAAGCCTAATATCGAACGAGAACGAGCGGCGCTTCAATTTTGCACAACCCTAGTTTAAATCGCAAGGAGTAAAAGCAATTTGCAGAAACCCTAATTCGCAAAAAGGAACGAAAGAGGATCGGCCATAATTTCACAAGCAACAGCAAAAAGGAACGGAGCAAAGTCCAACGGGCTAAAGATAAAGGGGCCGGCCTTGTTATAGTATTATAAAAGAGGGTTTAAGTTTTTTTTTAAATTAGGCTTTATTATTTTGTTAACTAGGGTTAAGGGTTATTTTCTATTGTCTTTTAATTATCGTTTTTATTTTTCGAATCAAAACTTTGTAAATCACCACCTAGGGTTTAGGTAGTGTCAGATTGTCTAGTTAGAATTAGTTCAGTGAGCAGGGTGTGCGAGTTTGCAAAATTCTATTGTAGGCGGGAGCAGAGTTTGCGAGTAAGCGAAGCTCTATAGGCGGGAGGCAAAGTTTGCGAGTAAGCGAAACTCTATAGGCGGAGCAGGGTGTGCGAGTCTAGTAGAGTGTTTGTGAGCGTGGAGCAAATGTTTGCGAGCAGGGTGTGCGAGTCTAGTAGAGTGTTTGTGAGCGTGGAGCAAATGTCTGCGAGTCTAGTAGAGTGTTTGTAAGCGTGATACTGTTTAATTCTAATAGAAATCTGTGAATACAGCAGTAGGCAGGGTTTGCCGAAGCTGGGTAAATTTTGTGTGTGATTTACTTTTCTGCATATTTATTTTTCTGTGTATAAAATCGATAAAATTTGCTATAACCCTATTCACCCCCCCCCCCTCTAGGGTTAAATCTAGATCCTACAAAAAACACACCCTTTTTCTATACATGAACTTAAAAACACTCACTCGAATTCCATCTGATATATTTTTTATTTTTAAAATGCGCTGCTATTGGCATTTAGAAAAATGCTTTTGGCTACCATAAATTTTTCAATAGATACCATACCATTTTCTAATATGCTACTTAACATAAAACTCAATTTTTTCCATTCGATCCTAAACAGCCATGTATATTTGATTTCCAACGGCTGTTCACTGCTATGTGTTGATAAACAACCATGTATCTTTGAATTTCAACGACCATTCATAACCGTACGGTTATAAACAGTCGAACAATACTAATAAAACAAAATAATGTATGCTGTTAATAAGTGCAAGCAAAGTTTGTATTTTCTAGTTATTTATAAACTATATTAAAAATCAAATCTCAAATCATACAACCTTATATTTTCCAGCTATTTTAACAAGCATGATCTTTATTTGAATTTCATTTGTTCTATTTTTTGAAATATAAAGTTTATTAACGAGTACCAACTTTAAACACTTATTATACATTAATAAGAATTAATGAAAAGAAAAGGTATAACCACCAAGAAGTCTATAAACATATACTCGGTTTGAGACCTATAATTTTGTCTTAAGATTTTTTGTAGTCCAACTATTGGCTTCATGTAGTCTTAACGTACATACATACATATGCATGCACACACGCACGCATGCACACACGCACATACATAGATATATAATACATACATAGATACACATACACATACACATACACATACACATACACATACACATGCATATACATACATACACATACATACATACATACATATATATTTATGTGTGTGTGTTTTAAAGTTGAATCTCTTCTAATTCTTTTTTGTCTTTCTCTCACGCGTGCTGCTAAAATCACCCATAAACTTTCTTCTTAATACCAACACTAAAAAATACCACAACTTAACATTACATTCACTTATTAATATCATGCTCTCCTATATAGCCTACTATCGTCACGTCCCAATAATTTCATTGCTTAACTTAAATTTGAAAACTGCAATTCCTCTAAAACTCTTAATTCTTGATTAAAAGATGAGAAAATCATTGAAAATCAACTAGAAGGGCATAAATGTCATAGTACGGTAAAATCCTTTAAAAACTCTTAATCCTAAATCAAGAGACGAGACAATCATCCAAACTCAACCAGAAGCCACTCCTTCATGTATTATTTTTTTAAATTAAATTATCCACTTTTTTATTTTTATTTCGAATTCTATATAAATCAGCTAATATGTTCGTTCAGGTAAATTTTGGTTGGTATCTGATTATGCGTTTATGTTTGGTTTTGATTAGAATTCAAGGTAATTTGATTTTTATGAACCTTTAAGGATGAAGTTTTGGCAGTCAATGGTAATATATAGAGATGGATTTAGGAAGGGAGTTAAAATATGAATTTCAATAATGTGAAGATCAATGAAAAAAAAATTTGGCATCATGAAGTAGGTAATTATATTAAAAAACTATGGTATTAGGAAGATGGTTTATGGGTGCTTTTAGCGGTATACTTTTCTGATACTTTTACAATTCAAATTCTTATTTCTCTATGATTCATGTGTATATTTAAACATCTACCCTCTAAAATTTGTCATTTAAAAAGATTTAATATATTCAAAACTGTAGTACATGTCTCTTTGACTTTTCTATTTATTAGCTTTACTCTTTTTGTTCAAATCTATTTTATTTGTCTATGAACTGTAAGCCTAGGCAAAATTCTTTATCATCGAAAATGAAATCTCTATTCTTTTAGTTTCCATCTTTCATTATAATTTCTCTTTAAACTTAAGCCCCTCAATAACTCAGATTAATATCAAATTTCAATTGCATAATTCAATCATCAAAATGAGCCATATAAGGTAAGGTTTAAATTTTAATGATATTATTCTCTCTTTCCCACTCAACTCACTTGTTTTTTATTTTCACTTTATATATAGTTCAATTTTTATATTCCATATTTAGAAGATTTACTTTAAATTATCATAGAGCTTCAATTTTCCTTGAAATTGCATTTATTATCTTTAATGATAAGCTTGTATGATATTTTACGATCAAGGTACAACATACTTTGAGTTTATTTTCTTCTCTCTTTTTCCTATGGATAAGTAAGAATTAATTTATATAATGTATTTTAATTTAGTGTCCTTAACTTTTATGTGCGTAATAAAGTTAGATCACTCCTAACTTTTTATTTTTTTCCCATAATTTTAGAATTAAAATCCTTAGTTTTCCATGATTCATCTATATATTTCCAACTTACCCCTCTAAAATTTCTCATTTAACAAGTTTTAATAAATTCAGTTGTAACAGCATGTCACTTTAACTGTCTCCTTTATTATGTTTACTTGTTATATTTAATTCAATTTTATTTCTATATGAAGTTAAAATAGTCCTTAAGAAGCGGTTTCTTTTTTCTGATCAAAAATAGAATCTCTATTCTTTTTTTTCATATTTCATCGTATAGTTTTTTTTAATCTCAAGCTCCACGAGAATTCAAAATGACATCAAATTTGAATTGCAAATTAAATCATCAGACGACGTCAAATAAGATAGTGGTAAGGTTATACTTTTGATGATATTTCACTCTATTTCCCAATCAAATCACTTGATTTTTTTCTTACACTATGTTTTATTCATTTTAAAAAAATACCATACCTACAAAAAAAATGAACCATTGTAGATTTTTTTTCACTTTTCCTTGAAATGTCATTTATTATCTCTAAAGATAACTATATAATATTTTATTCTCCATTTTTTCCATAGATGAGTAAGAATTTATTTTGCTCTTTTTATAAATTAAGTCTAGATCATAAATCTATATGCATAATTAAAATAAAGATGGCGACTTCAATTATTTATTATTTTCTTCTTAAAGAATAACCTCAATTCTATTAAACCAATTTATAATTTTTATACTTAAGCAGCATGTTTATTTTTGGTTCCTTTTTCCATCAAATACGAACAGTCTAATTGCTGGTAGCAAATGGGAATAAAGAAGGTTGAAAGCTAAATTATTATATCGAACCTGTTAAAATATATAAATGATCAATATGTTGTGGTCAAATATTAAAAGAAACCAAATTAGAGTTTTAGCAGTTCAATAATTTTAGTCTACGGTTTCTAATAATTACTTTCAATAAATCAAACCATGATAGTTATTTCTTTGTCTTCTCCCTTTAATTCAGGAGGTAGATTTAGTTCGAATAAGGAAAATAAAGAAAAAACATTTTCTTAACTAAATAAAATTGAAAAGGGAAGTCTCAAATAATAGATTCTTCTCTTATAAAATCAATCACTAAAAAGGACGATCGGAGTATTTTTCTTCTTTCTTTCTTATATTCAATATTTTAACGATGTCTTTGGAATAGGTTTTGGATCATACATCTTGACAAAGGTTCAAAATAAGGTATGCAACTATCTTTCAATCAAGATTCTTTTAATTTGTTCGAACAAAACTAATATCAATGTTTTATTTGTTTTTAGATTGAAGTGACACAAATGGAAAACAATGAAAATAGTCCCAGATGAAATGAAGGGCAATAATGAAAATTTTTATGATAATTTTGTATAAAAAGTTCAGTACAAGTTAAAAGTTTCTAGGTCTATCAAATATTGACTTTTGTAGAAAATCTCTCCATAACTTTTATTCCCCATGACCAAATCGCACCCCTTTTAACTATTCTCTTTAATTAGTTTACCAATTTTACATTCATTATATTCCATCCAATAATACATATCTATGTACTTCAATCCCTAAGGAAAAAAATTCTTTTTCCCATCTAAAATAAATTCTATGATCTCTTGCTTCTGTTCCTTCACGCTATTTTCATTTTAATTTCGAGCTTCACATGAACTCAAAAGGACGTCATAATTTCTACTATATATATTCTAGTGGGATCTCCAGCCTATTTGTTTCCTTCTTTCATTTCATTTACCATTTAGTCTCGAACTCCACACGAAAACAAATTAACATCACAATTTTAATTACACAATTCAATCATACATAATGTGATCTTAATTTTGATTTGAACTTAAAGGATATTTAACTCTCTTTCCCACTCAATTAACTAAACCTTTTATTATTATGTACAATTAATTCTTTATATTTCATCTCTACAAACAATTTTCTTTGAATTATCTCAAGTTTTCACTTTTTATTGAAATTGCATTTATTACCATAAAAAAGTCTATACGGTATTTTAGAATTTAAGTATAACATGTTGACAGTTTGTTTTTTTCTTTCTTTTTCCTAAAATAAGTAAGAATTGGTTTGTACAATGTATTTTTTATAAATCAAGTCTAGACCATGATTCTAGATGAATAATTAAAAATATTGAAATGAATTCAATATTTATTTGTTATATATCAAATTTTATATATTAAACTAATTTGCTTTTTTATATATGAATCATTTGTTCTTTGAATATGTCCAACCTATTTGTTGGTAAATACAATGAAGATAAAGAAGGTTAAAAGTTAAATTCTTTATGTTGAACCTCTTGAAAAACAATTGAGTACCTAAATTATGTCTGGATATTAAAATAAATAAAAAGAAATAAGATTTAAATTTTGTTGGTTGAGTATTTTTCTAGTTTGAAGTTTCTTTTTTGACAAATTTTAACAAATTCAAGCATAAATGTTGTTTCAAGAACACTAGAAGTGAAGTAAATAGTTTATTTTTATATATCAAAGATTAATGTCAACCGTACTAAACTAATTTACTTTTATACAGTTAGGGGGCTTATTTTTGAATCTTTTGTTCTTTGATTATGTCCAGCCCTTTTGTCGGTATTTAGAAATTAAAGTATTTTATGCAATTTAAAATTCAGTAAATGGAACACTAAGGGTGCTTCTCGGCGAACGGTAGTGGAGAATCTGAGCAGGGTATTTGAACGGGAAAGCCGAGTGAACGGGTAATGCATGTATGTTCTAATAGTGAAGAATTTGAGCGAAGTATTTAAAATGTGATTTTTAATTTAATTGATTTATAATTAACTAATTATTTTTTTGTTATATAATATGCGTTTAATTAAAATGACAAAAATCAAAATAAATGCAATTAATTATACAATACTAGTAAGTACCGATAAAATGATACAATGTTTCAGGGCAGCTTGCCGCAACAATTTCATCGCTTATGGTATTTCGAATTGTTAACATTTCATGGCTTATGTGTTGTTATACCTGTTTAGTCCTCTGTTTATGGCATTTCTCATATTATAATATTACTTCCGGTATTCGTTTGGAATAAGATCGGAATCATCATCATAAACCATAAAATCTGGATCACCATTATCGTATTTCCATATGAAATTGTTATAGTCATTGTAGATACAACAACTTGTACTTGAGTTTCAAATGAGTATGTTTGCATATTTTTCAAAACGACAAACCTTTTCCTTCTATATTCCAAAAATTCCCTCAGTTGCTATACGTAAACTCGAATGATAGAAATTAAAAAATTTATTGACAATTTTGATTGATTTGCATTTTTACGAAAATGAAAAATATGATATCTAATATTTCGATGAGGCAGTAAATAAGCAGGTTGAAGTAGATATCCTAAATCAACTACATAATACTGTCCAAATGGAGGGGAGGGAAGTTAGAGTTTTTATTATTTATAGCTAGGTTAAAAATTCTACTATCATACGCAACACCTCCCCAACCAGCCATAGCATGAGTAAATTGTAAATTGAAGAGCGTGCTGCTAAGATATTTGGTTTGGCAAAATCTTTTCGTCTAATATATGCAATAACTCGAGCTGTAGGTAAGTGTGTCATTACATGTGTACCATCTGCAGGTAAGTTCTAATATGACCTAGAATACTATTAAATCGAGGATCATCTGGCTTGATAATATATTTAGCACGTAACTGCACAGCTTCTAAAATAGCATGAAAACAAACTGAAATTGTGCTACCTAACAGCAACCACTTCTCTGATATCAATTACTTCCGTTAAAGTCATACAATAATTTTTTAGCCTATCGCATAACGGGAGAAAATATAGCATTTTCATTCGAAAATTTCGTTGACAACATTCTTGATGCCCATTTATTATGTCGTTCACCCACATTAAATCGGTACAGTTTGACGTGTGAATTCAGCTGATATCGTTCATTCTTCTATGTAGACACGCTAATATAACGATTAAATTCTATACATCGGAATTTGTTTTTGAATTAATCATTAGTAGTGTAAGAGAATATAAGGAAGTAGAGAGGAGAAAGAGGAGAACAGTGAGGTGAATGAGAAGGAAGGGAAGGAGAGTGTTTTAAATGGTTGGGCTGGTAACGTTGGTGTCCGACACGTCGGACGCCAACGTTCTTCCCCCAACGTTCACCCAACGGAGCTGGAAAAGAGGCTAAGATCGTTGGGGCCTATGACGCGTCGGACGCATCTTCAACAGTCACTAAAAGTAATTTTTACGTTATTACATTTTGCAATTACTTTTTGCGATTGGATTAGGTTTTCCATGATAGTTTATTTAGCTCTAGAATATTTTGCTTACGTTATTCTAATATTTCTTCGATCTATATTTCAATCTACTTATTTCGGTACAATATAGAATTGTTTGATGAATTTTGACTTAATACATTTATGTTTTACACGATTCATAGTCACAAAAAATTTAGTATACGAAATATTTTATTATTTAACTATATCAGTATAAATATGTATTTCAAACTGCGTTGAGAAATTTGTTTTATATTATAATTATTTGATCAATTTATAGTTTCACCAACGCAATTATCAATGTGTCGTTTTAACTATTTCATTTCAATTTATAACTATTTCAATTTATCTAATGTCGCATATTCGCACTCATAATAAAATGAAAGCACAACATCTCCGTTTGCGTGCCAACATTATCCTATTATAACCTCCTTTCAGCGCTAGACGTAAGATCCCTTCCTTCCTGTTCCAATCTCTTCCAGATAAACCATTCCTTTCCGTTCTCTCGCATCACTCATCCTCTCCTATATAATAAACACACAACACAAATCCATTTTATATATACGCTGTTTCTGTAAGGCCAAAAATAAAATACGAAAATGGCAGCTCCAATTGTTGATGCTGAGTATTTGAAGGAAATTGAGAGGGCTCGAAGAGATCTCAGAGCTCTCATCTCTAGCAAGAACTGTGCGCCCATCATGCTTCGTCTGGCGTAAGTTTTAATTTGGGTTTTGTTGATATAACTTGCGCTTTTATCATTGTCGGTGTTCGACAATTTGTTTCTATGACTTCTTTTTTGTTCTTCTCTTCGTAGTGTTTGTTTAGGATGTTGGATTTTGGATGTTTTTGAGTAAGCTATTCACGCAAGAAGTTGACTTTATCTGAACCGATAAACTACTTCTGTCTATGGACTAAACAGAGTATTGGATGAACTAAACCGATAAGCTAAAAATAAATTTTGTATGTAAGGCATTTTATGGTCCATAAATAGAATCAGCTATTTTGATATTGGATGAACTAAACTGAATATTGTGACACATAATTAGGCTTCTACTTGAAAACAACATCATACATCTTTATCAAATTGTTTGCAACAAATGAAGCAAAATTTTCCTGGTAAATCACTGTGTTTAGTTCAAATTTACTGCTCATAAACTTTTTTTTCTTCAACAAACTAAAATCAGGACACCTTGTTTTTGAAATAAAAAAGGGAAAAAAGTATGGAATTAATTTGAACTAGCCGATTCCACACAGGTATCAAAAAATGAACCCGATTTAGAATATCTGGGCTTTGTTTAGCGTTTGGAATGGTATAGTAAATAGGTAAACGTGGACTGCAGATACAGCAATAAGTTTAATGGTTCTAATTGTAATTTTTTTAATGCAATTGACGGTGTTGTCATTGTTTTGGTATAGGTTTAGAGAAACTGGTGTAAGTTAATCTTTTCTAATTTCTGGTGTAGTAGATAAAGTATTTTGTGGTTTATTGATTTTACACTCTCTTAAAGTATCATAATTTAGCACTCTTTTTTCATACGGATAAACTTCCTTTTTAACTCAACCATATTCAACTGTTCGTACGGTTATCATCTACTATGGTAATGGGTCTAGATTTCGCTAACTAAGGTTGAAATTACCAACCATACAAGATTTTTTTATGTTGTATTTAACAATAAAGTATGCAGTTTAGAAATATAAGTTAGAGAAATGATTTTTACATTAATGGTATGTGATTTTCAAGCACTGGTAACGAGTGCATCCATTGTTTTTTCTGTAAACAAACTAGTTCGTGGAAAATGATTGAACCTTCAATATTTATCGACGCTAATGTACGCAATTGATAATATATGTATACAAAGTTTTAAATTTAAAAATGTGACGCTAACTATCATAAACGGTTACAATAACAATTAGGAAAATTTTATAACATCAACACAGGTTGTGGCTACGGCTAGAGGTAACAATGACGGTTACCGCAACTGTAACACCCCTAATTTAAGTTGTAGTCACAGGATGTATTTTATTCTATTGTTTGTATAATGGTAAAAATAAATGTGCAAATAGCCTATATAGTTTTTAGTTTCTCCACAAGTTCCAATGACTAAATTTCAAGTAATATGAATGGATGAGAATAAGCACCTGCATTTTTTCCTCTTCTTACACCATTCACACTTGTCCTTTGCCTTTGAACACTTTTTAATTCTGTGTATGAAAAGTATTTCTCGGTTTTCCAATGTGTGTATGCGCGCGCACTTTGTTCCATGGCTATTTAGTACTACATATCTGTAGTCTTTAATCACATTGTTGATCTGCATAAGCAAAGCATAAACGGTACATGGGTCCCTAGTTTGCATTGTTTCCCCACGCTAAAATTTAGAAAACAGATTAGTGACAACAGGACATCTTTTAACTCTAAACAATGAGTAAAACTCAGAAACTTGATTAAATTTAGAAATATTTATTCTGTAGGAACCATAGACCATTGCTATGTGGAAACTTCACGGATTATGAAAGCCATCGAACTGAATATTGAATAATGAAGCGCTACAGATTTGTACAGAAACTTTTTATCAAATGAGCATTTTAGAATTATGTGGCATTACAAAGCTGTTAATGACTTTGCAATATCTGACCTTCCTCTAATACAGTAAAGAAAAGTTTGTGTTTTCCAGTCACATGTATCATTATTGTAAGTGGTCCATTCCATGTTAAATGGTTGTTCCAGCTAATTAGTCAATATATTTTTTCACACATTTGAGCTTTCCAATCCTTCTTGCAAGTATGACTTTTACGATTCTCATTTTTTTCGTTTGTTTAACAGTTGGCATGATGCTGGAACTTACGACGTCAACACAAAAACAGGTGGCCCAAATGGCTCGATCAGGTTTGAAGAAGAATATACTCATGCTGCAAATGCTGGCTTGAAAATAGCTATTGATCTTTTGGGTAAGCAGTATATGCTTGTATCATGTACTTGGAAATTGCTGCTGACATTCTGTTAAAACACACCTTCACAAAGTAGATATCCTGTTTTTCCTGCCGACTTACATAAATTTGAGATTTTCTTCTTTATAATCTTGAGTGCCAAAATTTTGATTAGCTTAACCTGTATATCTTGTCCATATTCTAAAGCACATTCAACAAGTATGTGGCATATCTCTTTGGACACATTCGTAACTCAACGTAGTAAATACCAAAGTAAGCAAGTGTTGCTCTTAATTTGAATTTGTGTTTCAGTAGAAGGTGACTTTATCTGTCATCACTGAAATTATGATCATTCATTTGACTATTGCCATCTTGAACTATATCATCATGCGATGTCTTAAAAAACAGTTGTTGACACATAAGCGGATAAACATAATGTTTTCAGTGCAAATGTTAAGTTAATGTCAAGTTGACATAGAAAAATGATAGAAGACTATACATGATAGTTTAAAATATTTGTTTGCAATGCAATTTTCTACATCATCATGGAGCTGACATAGATAACATTATAGAACACATTGCCAACTCTTTGTCGACACATCACAATTAAGTGTTCTTGTTTCAATTCTAATGGGTCTATGCCAGGTTTGAGATTTCGACCAAATTACCGAGATTTTGTTCGTTCTGTTCCGGTTCGGTAGGAAATAAAATCAAATTGAAACTCCGGTTCAATAAAAATAACCGATGAAATTCAATTTTTATAGAAAAAAAATTAATTTGAGTTTTAAATATACAAAATCTGAAATTTTAGCTTGGAAAACATGCAAAGTCACAAAGTATATGAATAGTGTAACTGAAAAAGTTAAATATGAAGTAATAACAAATATTTGTTAGTGTTGTAAATATTTATATCTAATCAATATTGTTCATTTATATCTTATTTTTCAATTAAAGATAAATTACATATTTTTTCCAATTAATTAAACAAATATATATGTAATTTTATGAAACATAAATAATGAAATCCGAATCAAAACTTGAACAAAAATTCTCAAAATTTACGGATTAGATCGAAATTCCTAAAATTATGAAAGACCGAACCGAGATCTCGAACCTTGATCCATGCTGTGTTGCTGATGAGAGATGAGACAAAATGACAAACCAATTATTTAGTTTGATGGATTCAAGCACCATTTATGCGCCTCTCATAAGTTATTTTTTATTCCTCTAATCTCTAAATATAATTTGTTTAAAGACACCTTAGTCTTTATATTCATGAAATTTAACTTGTTATCGTCCTGCATTTTATGCATAAAAATTACACCAAGAGATTGAACCAATCGTGAAAAAACCAGGGACCATAAATCTACAACCTTGTACCTTGTATTTTAAATTTAAAAGAAAACATTACATAAAATAATCTTACTAGTTAGCTCTAATTTGTTTTCAAGTTGGGGAAACCTGATCGCATATTTGTATTTCTTACCTAGTATAACGTTGTTTGCAGTAGGTTTGTCTTTCATATGCTTAATCTGCATTGAAGCAGAAGAACAAGACATCATTTAACGTTGCTTAAGCATGCTTAGGGGTTACTCTTTACATTTCTGCTGCAATGTTGGTTTATCATTTTTTTTGATTAAATGGATGCCAAGTTTAGACACTTTAGCGGTGTTCAAAAAATAATAATTTTTTTAGCGGTGTTCTATCGTGTTGCTTAATTATTCAATTGCTAAAAAATTAGTGGCGTTCTATTGTGTTGCTTAATTATTCAGTTGTTATCACAGTACCCTGTCATATAAATATCCTTATGGACCTTGCATGTCTATTCCAATTGGTCAATAACGTTCGTTTGAATTGTAAAAAAAATTATAATTGCTTTATTGCAGTATTTTTCCAGTAATCTATTTTGATAACATTCTTGAAATCATTTTTAAAGTTTTCATTGACTGTGTAAAAAATTAGACGATGTTAAACTGAACATTGAATTTTGTTTTTTATTCAATTTCGTTTTTTTAATCGCCAGAGTCAATCAAGGCAAAACATCCTCGAATCACGTATGCAGATCTTTACCAGGTAACTTCTGTATTTATTTATTTATTTAATATATTCCTTATAGGATAAATACCATCCCGTTTTTTTCCACATTATACTCTATTTTCAACCTCATGTGGATTGACGTGATTCACGTAAGATATCATAACTTATCTAATTTAGTTTCCCTCGTTTTGAAAGTATGTTTACAACGTTCACTTTGCTTTTATCCTGATCTACATTATTTTGTTTTTCAATTTATATTTCATCGTATCATTTCTTGAATCCTCATTGAGTTAATATTATTATTGTTATTATTTTGATTTACATGTAGCTTAAAAGTAGAATCGTCTATGTTATACAAGGTGTCCACTAAATGCTAAAAATATTTGATATCAAATTAAAGCAGGGTAACCTGTGATAAAAACTACGTTTCTTGTGATATTTGAAGGTGCATATTCTTCTTATTATATCATACATCTAAAACCATGAAGGTGTGTTTTGACTAGGGGCGTTATATAGGGGCATCTAAGATGACCACTGACATAAAAGGATCATGTGGTTCTCAAATGTGAAGTTAGGTTTATTCCATCCTTTACATACTGATTCAAACTAGTGCAAGTAAAAATAGGTCTATGGAGAATTTACTTGGGGTTACGTTAGTTGATAATAAAATGTTTGCAAAACTAGTAAAGTTGCTCATTCCTAGGTCCATTTTATATTTTGCTTGATATGGTGGACAAAGACAAAGATTGTTATAGATTTTTATATCTGCATAAGTTTCACATGAAATGGTTAAATATCATCAGAATTTCTTCATACTCCCAAAGGAAATCTTACAACTATAAATGGTCGATGAATGAACTTTTTATTTAATGCATATGTTAGACAACTAATATTTTGATTAAGATAATGGAATGTGACATTTTTTGGGGTCAAAATTCACATTTCAAATCATAAGCAATTGATGATGAAAATCATATTATTTTCCAATGTATATTTAATGCACTATACTTTCCATTACTTGGGCAATCATCCATAAATCATTTAGACAACCTGTGATTATAAATTGCCATAAACTAATAACATAATCTTACTGATCATAACAAATAAATAAGAAAACATATTAATACAAATATTGATATGTGATTTTGTGTTTTTGAAAGTCTGCTTAAGTGTCGCATAAGCTTTGTTTAAGCGATAACCATGCCTTCAAAATGCCAATGCTTCATCAATTAATTTGTCCAACAAATGTGAATACATGCTGTAGCACTCATTAACAATGCTCACGCCTCACGGTGCCTAGTTTTTTTGTTATGAATAAAGCTAACTAAATGTTGACTTCATTTTTAATTTGTTGTATGTATACTTAGTTTCTACTTTATAAGCAACTTTTTATTTATTTTTTATTTTTTGAAACAAAGGTTGGGACTTCCCAGCCTATAAATATAAACAATTATTTGAACTAGGTTAAATAATAACGTGTGATTTACT
Source organism: Allium cepa (assembly GCA_030765085.1). Lineage (NCBI taxonomy): Eukaryota > Viridiplantae > Streptophyta > Magnoliopsida > Asparagales > Amaryllidaceae > Allium > Allium cepa. Next base: position 615,398,335 of record CM060934.1, read on the forward strand.
TCTGCCATTCTAAAATCAACTCCAAACTATATGATTACAGTTACAGTCTGTATTATTTTTTTAAACCTCTAGATTTTAATTTTTTAAATAAAAAACATGTGGATTTGTTGTTCTTTGTTTTTTATGCTTGCTTGATTTCTTCTTGTTATCTCATGTATAAAATAAAAGATCAAATTTTTATATGTTAAAAATCATGTATATAAAAATTTCTGTATACGTTCGTTTTATATATGGAAGTAGAAAGCAAAACTTTACTTGAGCAAGGTTTTTCTCATCTGACTGAGCAATAGATTTGTCATCCCGTCTTTCGCCTGAAACAACATAAATGTGATTGCATTCATATTGTTCCATCGAGAGTGTTATCAATACAGATTATTGCATCTGATGTAAACTCAGGTAAATAATTACTCATTATTTGTTTGACTTCTTTATTGACTTTTGAAAGTGTTTCTAGTTGAAAAAAGCGAAGTACATTTGTTTGAGATATTATTGGAATTTACGATATATTTGAGTATTATTTTATGTATTGTTAGATTTCTGTGCATAACAACGACTAATCCTAACGAGGATAAATTACTTCATTGGACCCATCAACTCAATAAAATTCATGAGCTTTTTAATCGTTACACTGATTTGCATTCATTTGATCGATTGTTGAAAGGTCCTCGAACAACAGCAATACGAGCTAATAGTTGTTCTTTTTGTGTTATTCATGTGATTTAGTGGTTAATATTTTTCTTTCCAGCTAGCTGGAGTTGTTGCAGTTGAGGTCACTGGAGGTCCCACTATTGACTTTGTTCCTGGAAGGAGGGTTAGTAATTTCATTAGAAGATGGTACATTCATGTTTGTTAATATTTTGATGTATTTCACTTGTTCAGGATTCTTCAGTCTGCCCAAGAGAAGGGCGTCTACCTGATGCCAAGCAAGGTATTTTATTATAATCATTACTTTATTAAAATCACTGAGAAAGGGAAGAATAAAATTCAACCCTTTGCTAGTTAAACAAGTCTAAGTTACACAAGCAAAATATGCAACAATTAAATAGCAGTGACTATTTAAATGCTTACAATCCGTTAGCTATTTTTCTTTGAAGCTTTACCTTACCAATCATGAGGGAAAAAAAGACTGCTCCTTCAGTCTTTTATTGAGCTATGCGGGTCAGAATCATTTTTGTTCCCCTTTGCTGGGTCAAGAAGTGAAGATAAGGTTGGTGGAGATTACGGGGGCGGCAGATGAAGTGCGTAGCTAAGTTTGGCCGCCTGATTTTTATCACTCTCCTAGCTTGGAGAGAAAGCGACGGATTACTTCTGCTTGGAAGCAGATTTTTTTTATACATAACACACAAATTACGATACAAAGGATCGATTTCAAGTGCGAGTATCTAGTATCTATTTGCTATTAATAGGCATGCAATCCACCCTTTCCGAAATTCCAGTCTTCGACGTCAATTTCATTAGTTAGCAAGCTATCATCTTTTCTTTCTTTCATCGCCATCTTCTTTTTCCTCCTTTTTTTTTCTGAAGATTAATATTTGAATGACTAATTTACGGGAGAAAAAATTAACGTGAACGAGAAATTTAGGATTTGATTTTGTATAAAACAATTTAGATTGCTGGACTTCAGTCGAATAATGATAATGAAAAAACGACAGAAATAGAATGTGGTCAGAATGAAGTGTTGAAGAAGAAGGTTGGAAAAGGAGAAAAAAGTCAATAATTGATGTATAAGATTTACATGATTACAACTGTGGTCTTGGCCACCACCAATTATAAAATAGCAATCATAACTAATCGTAAAGAGGGAGATGTTTTCCTATTTATTTGGTTCAGGGACTTCAAACTGAAATCCACTATGATAATAATGTATTATCCACACTTAATTTAGTGGAATACTCTTTCCTTTTTCCCATTGCAAAATCCTTTTTATTTCTTTTACTTCTTTTTTACTTTTGGTTTTGGTTTTGTTTTGTTTTGCTTTTTTTTGTTAGAATACACGCAACAAAATAATCATTTAAGTGGTAAATGAATTAGTCAAATAGTAATTTTTCTTTTAGTAATTACTGTGCTTCAGCTATTGTTTTACTACTATCCCTTTTAAGTTGCAATATTCTTCACTATACTCTTATTCAAAGACACGTTATTCTTGTTATAATATTTCATCATAGGACGTCCAAAGGGACGTCACATTCCAATTATTACCCACTATTCTATCAAGCATTGTTGCATTTGGTTTTACATGGCTCCAGGAACTTATTATTAAACGCCATTGGAATATTTTCCATGTATGTAAGTTTATATATGTGTGTGCGTGCGCGCGCACTACCACCTGATTTGATAATTCACGCAAGTAATTTCATTTGTTAAATATTGTATGTTATTGGAAGCTGTTATTATAAGATACAGTTTATTTATTTTTATTTTTTGCATCAGTAAGTACATGAAAAGTTACTGTATATAGACTGATTATTTTGCTGGGTATGCATAGCTAAGCTTTTTAGATCATTTATTCCAAGTATGTAATTTAAAATCAATCATTCAGCTTATTGAACTTCTATTAAAATTTATAAAGCTAAACGACAATGGTCCATCTTTGTTATTATATTTAGCAATCCATCTTTATTATTATATTTAACAATCTATCTTTATTATTATATTTAACAGTCCTTTCCATATTCTATTTTGTTCAGGCTCAAGTCATTTGAGAGATATTTTTTACCGGATGGGCTTATCAGACAAGGATATTGTGGCACTCTCTGGTGCTCACACTTTGGTACCATTTTCCCATAATTTTCAAAGTCTCGTAGATGTGCCGTTTAGCCGCTAAATTTGACCTCTTATAATTTATTCTTTACATAAAGGGCAGAGCTCATCCAGATAGGTCAGGGTTTGATGGTGCTTGGACAAAAGAACCTCTCAAATTTGACAACTCCTATTTTGTGTGAGAATTTCTTTTTATTAAGATCAAATAATTTCCCTAAAATTATATGAAATTATAAAAGATGATAGTTTATAATAAAAATATCCATCTTTCAGTGAATTGTTAAAGAATGAAAGTGAAGGGCTTCTGAAGCTTCCTACTGATAAGGCTTTGGTGGAGGATCCAAAATTCAGACCTTACGTCGAGTTGTATGCAAAGGTAACATTAAATATTAAAACCGTTTCTGTAGAAAATTTGTAATATATGTTATATGTTAACTAGCAAAATCTGTAGACACGCATTAATGACAATTAAGTAGGAAGAACTGAAGGACATCACTCTTCACAGAAGTCGTATTATGAGCAGAAAATTAAGTGCGTATTTGGCTGTTTGTAGTTTGGTCAAATATGAGCACCAAACTTGGCGTATGTTGTTTTTTGTACTTCGTAGTCGGTGAACATTGTATTGCATTATTAAACATAGGGTTTAATAGTCAGAAATATAAAAGGGTTTCATAGTCAGAAACATGTTTTATACTATGCTTCAGTCGGTATCTACTAGGTGTGGATTGCCGAGCTTGCCTAGTCATGATTATTTTACCATTCATGTATGTTTTGTACATAAAATATGGTTCAACTACATTAACAAGTGTTTAGATGTCTGAGATTGGCTGTTCTTTTTATTATTTTCAAGTTTTCATTATTTTGACACTTAACCCAGTTGGGTTGTTTTCCAACTAAAAATGTTCCATAGCTGTTCAATGACATGATAAGTTCAATAAACTATTAATCATTAGACATTTTATACCATTTATAACCCTGAGTGAAGCATTTCATATGGCACCTCCGGAAATAGCACACTTTCTGGCCTGTTAACAAATGCTATTTTGCTGCAGCGTATGTTAAAAATAAAAAACAAATAAAAAACCTATCTAGGCTTCTGAAAGTCGATACCAGTCAATTTGGGTCAGCAAAAACAAACTTGTAAATATAAGAGAACCACTTGCAGCTGATGATGTGAAGAGTGATTAAAGGGTCGATTATATTAATTTTCCAGTGTGAGATTATGATCTCTGCATAATCAACATGTTTCCTCATGTGTGACATATGCTGAGTAAGATCATGCGTTGTTTGAGTGGCATGTTGTTTGAGTGGTGTTGAACATGTGTGAATTGGTAGAATGTATTACTTTCATCACTTTCAAAACTGAGTTGGAAATCCAACAATATGACATAACCTGAGATTTTTTTTTTTTTTTTTTTTTGGTTACAATTGTACCTGATAGGATGAGGAAGCTTTCTTTAAAGATTATGCGGAGTCGCACAAGAAACTTTCTGAACTTGGATTTACTCCTCCCACAAGCACAGCTGCCAAATGTGATGCGAAGGCGAGCGCTGTACTTGCACAGAGCGCTGTTGGGGTTGCAGTTGCTGCCACGGTAGTTGTTCTCAGCTATTTATACGAGATCTCTAGGAGAAAATGAGACGTTGCTAACGTCTTGCTATATTCGTGGACGACAAAATCTGAATAATTTAGGCATGGACAAATTAATGATACTCAACCATAAATAAATCATGTTATTTGGCAGGTATATGTTATTATCAGGTTATGAAATTAAGCATGCTCTAGGTATGAATTTCAATTTATTCCATATAATAAAATGTACACGCGTTTTACTATAGCTGGTGTGCTGTATGTGACCTGAGGAAGTAATTGTTTTATGTGTAACCTCATTACCGTTCGATCCGGTTAACATGACTGGTAGCTCTTACGTTTGATTTAAGTTTAGCTTAAGAGTTACATTTACGGTTGATGAAGGCTTAGGCTTCGTTTGTTAAAAATGGTCGAATATTGAATGCTGAATGGTAAAGCTGAATGTTGAATGTTTGAAAAGTTGTTCGATTGTCTGTTGATTAGAATTTTATGTTATTATAATGTATTTTTGTTTGATAAATTTGCTCTTTGTTGTTTATAATTTGAATGCTTACGGTTTTTACATGCAATAATTTTTCAATAAATTAAAGCTAAAAAATTAGTCAATTGTTTTATAAAGTAATTAAAAAACACATTTTTCACTTGTATTAGCAAAACTAGTAAATTTACAACAAGAAGATCTGCAATTTAATTACATAAATTCGACATAAACGCTTGTGATTCGGATGAAAACACTTCACTATGACTTGGTAGAGTCTGTGGCGGTTCTTAATTATCATTTTCGTTGTTTGTTTCATTGGAAACATTTTCAGTATTATTATCTTGTTTTGCTTTCGAAAATAGCTTATCATTGAGTGAACACAACGTAGAAAATTATGTATCACCATGCATGCTATCACAATATCTATTTGACAAGAAAATTTGTGAGGAGACATTTTAACTAAAATAGAAAAATCTTTTTTTTTTGTAACACCCCAGATTTTTGGTAACATTATTATGATATTTAATTAGCTAAATAAAATAAAATAGTGTGATGATCGGGAGATTAAGATTTGATTTAATTAGAGGGTAGCCGTGTCATTTAATATGAATTAAAATAAGAGCTAAATTGAAATAGAGAAATGGTAAAATAGGAAAGAGGCCATTTCTATATTCATTAAATTTGGTCGTGTATTCCTCTATACGTTCATTTCATTTTATAAAATTCTTAAATAAGAGGTCAGCCACCGTTAATAAGAGAAAGTGGAAAAAGACAAAGAAAAGCTAAGAAGAAGCTTAAGGAAATCAAATCCATTCATATCTCAATCTTTTTAATCTCTAAATCTAAGGTGAATAATATTTATATCTCAAATTTTTATTGTTTTGGTTTTAAGATGAATTCTGAATATTTTGCATTGATTTGCCGTGTTTTTAAATGATTGAATGATTATATATACTTGTTGATGAATTATGGTTGTTCATAGTGAATTTATGATATGTTTTAAGGTGAAACTCCTATAAAATGACGTACAAATGCCTAGCGAATTTTTATGAAGATCATAAATGATATTTAAGAGATCAATTTCAATTTTCAAAATTTTTGTGGAATTAATATGAATTTTCTAGTGAAGAAAATGTTATTTTGGGTTATAAATTATTTATGGTTAAATAATTAATGGTTTGGGTCTGAAATTTATATAAGTTAGAAAACATATAAAATGTGGTTTCTGGAATTTTTATAGATTTTTCCTATGTGTTAATGGATATATAAAATTATTTAAGGTATAAGACTTAAACGTCTTATATATTTATAAGAGGAGAATGTGCTCTTTGCAAATAATTCAAGTTTGTTATTTCTAAAAATTGGCAGCACTTTTGAAGCAGTACAATGACATTTAGACAAATAAGGCATGTTAGGTACAAAAGAAATAGTTTTAAAAGACCAATCAACATGTTTTTCACTCGATGCTTTCAGCACTAGGTTCCGCCTCCTTATCTTTGCTTCCGACACAGTCGAAATCAATGCATATGATATCGGGGAACCGATACGCAGTGAATTGGATGTAGGCGCAAGGAATAGAGTCGAAACAGAAGTTTCGAAGGGGTTGGGGCTTTACTTTGGTTTTAAAGGAAAATGCGTCTGGTTACTTTCGACTGAGATGCTTTCGACTTGGTTAGCTTTCGACTAGGTTAAATAAATTTAAAGAGATAGTTTCGATTGGGTTGCGCTTATGTTTTAAATGTCCGCTTTCGACTGAGTGAAGTCTTTAGCTGCCGCTTCCTACCTTTCGATCTAGATGGTTTTGAAAGGGTTGTTCTGTTTTTTAAAAACCTGGCAACTTTCCAATGTTTTTGAAGGGATGGTTTCGACACCATCGTTTCTTTACTTAGGGAATAGTTTCGAAACAGATGTTCTCAAATTAAATGTTTTAAAGGTCCCTTATCTATGATTGAAGTAAAACTCAAATTGTTTCGAAAGAGAGTTTTAAATGGTTTCGAAACACATGCTTTCGACTTTAATGAGTTTCTAATCCTTTAGCTCTACTTGAAGGCATAATCCAAATGATTTCGACCGAAACAGTTTTCAAGGGTTTCGAAGGGGTAAATTATTAAATGGTTTTAAAAGGTGTTTCCATAGGTTTGAAATTGAACCAAGGGCTTTCGACAGAGTTGAGTTTTGATGCTTTCGAAAGGTTTTAATGAATGGTTTCGAAAGGGGTGGTTCCTTAGGGTTTCGACAGGGTTAAAAGGAAACGTTTTTTCTATGTTTTCGAAAGGCAATATCTAAATGTTTTAAAGAGGGATGTCTAATGTTTTAAAGCTTTCGAAGGAAAGGCTTTTAATGGTTTCGAAAGGGTCACTTTCAATAGTTTCGAAGGGGTTACCTTCAAGGGTTTCGAAAGGGTTATTTAAAGGTTTTAAACAAAGGTTTCGAAGAAATTAAATAGGCAATATAGCCTAAGTATTTTCAAGTTAAAAGGGTTTTAACTTGTTTTGAAAGGATGGCTAATCCTTATTAAAATTCATCAACATTATTTCGAGTAAAGCATATATAATATGGTAAAATAGCTTAGAGTAAAAGCTAAGAATATATTTTCCTTGTATAGTATGGTTTAAAATGTTAAATCATTTTGAAAAGGTTTTCAAGGAGAAATGTGAAGGGTAGTTAACCCTAAGAAAATGATCCGGACAGATAGTCCATTTTGATTAGAACAATTAGTCCAGCTTGCGAACAGTTGGCCCATTTTTCAGACAGATAGCCCATTTACTACTTATGGACAGATAGCCCTTTAGTTACCTGATTATAGCTTAATGGACTTAGCTATTATTATCATTATTATATCAGTTTGATCAACCAGTTTGGTTGTAGGAAAGGATTTGCAAAATATATGTTTTAAACAGGATATTAGCGAGGAGAAACCCGTTTTTCTAAGCGGCGCGGTCTCACTTAATATCAATAAACCGAGATGTAACAGTATTATTCACATGAGGCTTTATGTTTCACTCGTAGTTTTTGTTTCCCCTTAAACTCTCAGGTGCTCAAAATTGGTTTAAGTAGACCGAGAGCTAAGGTTTTTAGGTTTTATTCATTTTGGCGAATAAAACTTTCAAAGACGAACATGTGGCTGACGGATAACTAATTAGGAGTTTCAGATTTTGTTTATTTTCGCTGTGTTTTAAGTCAGATATGACTATATTGACTCTGATCAACCAAGATGACATCGTCATATATCGCTTTTGGCGTATTTTGTAATGATTATATTTGATCTTTACATGGACAACGATGTGGAATTATGTAATTTGAATATGAATCTGTTTTGAAATGTAATCAGTAAAATGTTTTTTCTGGAAATCTATGAATTTGTTCATATTCAAGTGCTTTTGATATGATGCATACCATTAACATTACCGTATTTTATCACTAGATGTTAATACTATGGATGGCTGCTGCATATGTAGCGCTTAGCTTTTGTCCTCCAGATACGGGATGTTACAACTTGGTATTAGACCATAGATTTATGGAAAACTTTAAACTAAAATTGATTTTAAAACATAATACTAAGGAATTAGAGTAAGATTTGGGGTATGTGATAACGCTATAGTAACGTACTTGTATTTTCTATATATAAAAGTATACGCTTTATTTCTAATCTCCTATCTTTATTAGGTTATTTTTCTATATCTCATGAGGTTTGAATACAGATATGGAAGATAGAAGATGAAGAGTTAACCCATGAGGAGAAGGCATGGATGAGAATGTCAGACCTAATGCGAGGAGAGGTCAAGGTCAGGCACAAGTAGAGAATGCAGGTGCTGGAATCCCGCAAGTGGACATGGAAGCTATGTATCAGTTTTTTGTGAATATGATGCAAGCTGGAATTGTAGCTGGAGCGGTAGGAGGAGATGCTGCAGTGGCAGGAGTTTCGGAAGTTTCAGTAGTTAACCATTATGTTAAGCTAAGCAGAGATTACGCTAAGTTTGGAGGGAAGCCATTTCTGGGTATAGAAGATACTATAGAGGTGGAAAATTGGTTGCTGCACTGTAAGAGAATCTTTGCAGATTTGGGGCTCAATGATGAGCAGAAGAGGAGGCTTACTTCCAGACAGCTTCAGGGAGCAGTTTTTTTTTTGTGAAACAGTGTGATGGATGGTGTGGATGAGGAAACCCTGATATGGGCACATTATAAGGGGAGGTTACAAGAGAGGTTTATGTCTGCGATGGCAAAGTTTGCTTTGATCGGAAAGTTTGCTGAGCTAGAGCAGGAAGAGATGTTTGTTTTGGAGTATGCCAAAACATTCGAGGATTTGGCCAGATACGAGTATGCTTTGGTGGATATAGTAATGAAGAGGAACGAGAAGTTTATCAAGGGATTGAAGCCTGAATTAGCAAGGGCTACATTACCTCATATTAGAGATCCTTCTGATTTTGTAGTAGAGATGGCCTTAAGGCATGAGGAGATTCTTGATTCTCTAGAGAAAAGTAAGGCTAAGGAGGTCTAGGTTGGACAGAATCAGAAGAGAAAGTTCTTTTTTAAGAAAGGTGCTCAGAAGGGTGGAGTGGCTAAGAAAGGGAAGTCTGAGATTGTTTGCTTTAAGTGCGACAATAAGGGGCATTTTGCAAATGAGCATCGTGCTAGAAAGGCAAAGGAGGTAGTCGGGAAGAAGAATGTCAGGTGCTTCAATTGTGACCAGATTGGCCATTATAAGAACCAGTGCAAAAAGCCCGCTAAGGATGGAAAGGGCAAGGTGTATGCATTGGAGCCTACTACTTCGAAGCCAACAGCTCAGGAGAAAGAAAATGCAGTTTTAGGAGGTACGCTTCAGATACATGGTATGTTTGTTAGCGTTCTATTTGATAGTGGTGCATCGCATTCTTTTATATCTAGATGTTTGATAGATAAACTTAAACAAGAATCCATATATTTACTTCCTTACGGGTTGCGAATCTATTAGGAGGGTGTGCAACTCTAGGGTTGAGATGTGACCAGTTAGAGTTTGACTTGTTATGTCATTCTTTTGTTTGCATGTATTTGATTTTGTGAGGTTCGAAATTATTCTTAGGATGGATTAGTTAAGCGATCGAGTACGATGCTAGGATATTTTGCCAGGATAGAGAAATATCACTTAGACACCCTGACTGTAGCAACAGGATTATTTATACCGTAGAAGGTTCTAGCGGTGAAATGAATGCTTTGTTGGGTATTATGGAATTGGAAGACGAGCTGAATCGAGTTTTCATGGTTAGAGAATTCGTGGATGTTTTTGAGCATGTAGTTGGGTTGCCACCAAAACGATCCATTGAGTTTCGGATAAATTTGGTTCTGAGAGCAGAACCAGTGAGTAGGCCACTGAACATGATGACCCCTACAGATATAAGAGAGTTAAAGGTGCAGTTGGTGGATTTGGAAGGCAAGAGTTTTATCAGGCCGAGTAGTTCGCCTTAGGGAGCAACCGCGGTGTTTGTGAAGAAGCCGGATGGATCACTAAGGTTATGTATCGATTGTCGTAAGTTGAATGAGAAGACGATAAAGAATCGATATTCATTGCCGAGGATTGATGATTTGTTTGACCAGTTGAGTGGAGCCAAAGTGTTTTTCCAGTTGGATTTGGCGACAGGTTTCCATCATCTCAGAGTAGCAGAGAATAGTATATCTTTGATGGCGTTCAGAACAGATATGCATCGTACGAATGGTTAGTTATGCCGTTCGGACTGACTAATGCGTCAGCTTTCTTTGTGGATTTAATGAATCGAATTTTCCGAGAGTACTTGGATAGGTTCATGCTGGTCTTCATAGATGATATCTTGATATACTTTAAGGATGAAAGAGAGCATGAAGTTCATCTTAGAGTGGTGCTTAAGACGCCGAGGCAGCATCAGTTGAAGGTGAAATTTTTGAAGTGTCATTTCTGAAAGAAGGAAGTGAATTTTATGGATCATGTAGTATCAGAGAAAGGGTTGTCAGTAAATCCGACTAAGATTGAAGCGGTGAATAGTTGGAAGAGACCCAAGAAAGTGACGGAGATAAAGAGTATTCTTGAGTTAGCTGGTTGTTATCGGAGGTTCATTAAGGATTTTTCATGGATAGCGGTACCGATGATCAAGCTAACGAAAAAGGATGTTAAGTTTGTGTGGATCGATAAGTGTGAGAAAGTATTCCAGAGTTTGAAACACTTATTGACTCATGCAACTGTGCTGGTTGTTCCGGAAGGGAATCAGGATTTGGTGGTTTATACAGATGCGTGTGGAACATGATTAGGAGCTGTGCTGATGCAGAGAGGTAAAGTAATTGCCTATGCTTCTAGATAGTTTAGACTGCATGAGGTCAGATATTCGACGCATGATTTGGAATTGGCTGCAATGATTTTTGCATTGAAGGTGTGGAGACATTGTCTTTTGGGAGAAAGGTTTGAGTTATATACAGATCATAAGTACTGAAATTTTTGTTCTCTTAGAAGGAGCTGAACATGAGACAGTAGAGATTGTTAGAGTTTATAGCTGCTTATGATTTTGGGACCGAGTACACACCGAGAAAAGGCAACAAGGTTGCAGATGCACTTAGCGAAAAGCATCAGAATGCAGTATTGGCGATGATTGCTGAGTGGAAAGATTTGGAAGCATTAGCAGATTGCAGAGTGCAGTGGAGATCTGAGGCTGGGTCTAGCGAAGAAACTGTAGCGTTATCTTATTTGAAAGTTTGACCAGTGATGATCGAAAAGATTGCTTCTAAACAGGAAGAAGATCTGGTATTAGCTGAACGGATCAGGAAGTTATGGGATGGAACTTAAAACGATGACTTAAAAGATTTCAGTCTTGAGTAGAATGAAAGGTTGAGAAAGAAAGGAAGATTATGTGTTCTGAATGTAAGAAACATAAAGAAGGAAGTCTTGAAGGAATGTCATCGTTCAAAGTTCTCTATTCATCCGAAAGGAACTAAAGACGTATCAGGATATGAAGAAGAGTTTCTTCTGTGAAGGTATCACAACACCAGAATAGTGTATTTGTAACAGTTATAACCGTTAGAAATTCAAATTTGTAACGGTTATAACCGTGGATACGAAGGGCGTGACAAATTTTCTTACAAAAACTGCAACGTCTATAACTGTTACAATTATTATAATTTATAATGGTTATAACTGTGACAGATAATAATATTTGTAACAATATAACCGTTATTAAATGAAAGACTAATAATTTATTTTTGAATTTACTAACACTTATAATCGGGATGAATTTATTTTTGTTTACGGCAGTTTCTTTACAGCACCAATTTCTACACAGCATCAATCCTTTACACTTGCACAACAAAAGCAAATACATTGAATTTCATAAAGAAGTTTCAGCATACAACATCGTTAAGTTACATCTGTTGACATAAGTTACATATCATACAAACTAAAATGTAAATCAACCCAATTCGCTACAACAATATTCGACCAGATTTGTCACAAATTTATACATGCAGATTTAGGAACACATGTCACTCTTTGCTGATAGTTAGAAGATATATTTATCTTGTTAGGTTTGATCTTGCTTACTGCCTATTTCGCCCTCATCTTTGTACTACTCGGAGAACAATCAACTGGACAAAGAAATGATTGTTGTAAAATATCTCAAAAAAAACTTCAAAGTTGAGCTAAGCAAGGCGCTTAAATTGAGTTGACAATAGCATAAGCTCCCTGTATCTGTAAGGTGTGTGATATTGAGATCATACCATTATTACCATCCACCTCAACATCTATTCCTTCCTCATTTGGATTATCAAGGCAGTTAAATTTTTGTACAACCTGTCAGTAAAATGAAAAATACATTATATAGATTTGTAAATGAATGAGTTTAGCTATTGAATGTGAAATGGAGAGACAACCTTTTCTTGTAAGTTTAACAAGCAAAAGAGCATGGACATAAGTGCATCAAAAAAAAAAAAAAAAAAAAAAAAAAAAAAAAGTCTATGCAAATAAGAATTCATAATACATGACTTAGCTACTAAACAATGTTGGAAATTCCATTAAACTCATAAGTATACTATAACAATGCAAATGATCATGTGATTTGGTAACTAAACAACAGTAAAATCTAGTACTTTTAGCATGTGAACTTTTAGTTGTATCAACTCACTCAGATTATTAGTGAAGTCCAAGTAGGCAAATCAGAACAGAAAATGTTAGTGCACTGCATAATAAGAATAAAACAGAGTTTCAAAAAAGAAAAGAAAAAAAAGAATAACGCAGATAGTACACGACACTACACCATCAAAAACATTTCATTCATACGCATTACCTATAAGTGACCTTCTAGTTAAATAACAATACAAATACCTAAAAGCAATAAAAAAAAACTATTGATAAATAGATCTAGACTTTTTAATCAATGCTAATACTTCGCTCAACATCAAACTTCTAGCGTTCTATGCCAAGGTTTGCACAAGTCTTTTATGTACATTATAGACGGATAAAATATTTCTTTTATTAGTTTCAGTTGAATCACCAAACAACCTTTTCTTGATTACTTCTCTTAAATTATATGACAAATATGCACGGGCTTCACTTTTTTTAAGAGCAAAACCAAAGATACAAAATAATTAACATTATTTCTATACAACAAGACTCATAATGTTATACATTCTCAATATGCTCTTAGGCTGATCTTGTTATATGCAAAGATTGTGATTATGCAGAATTATGCATTAAGAATATACGAGAGAGCAGCAGATTTATGCATTAAGAATATAACAGAGAGAGCATCTTTTGCTTTGTAAAAAGGTAGTGAAATATCATACCACATTCAAAATATCATGAACTTCTGCCTCCTCTATAGCATCCGTTACTTTGTGTAATGGTGCCTTAAATTACATATAACAAGGTAAACATGAAGATTAATAACATTTCCAAAATAAATTTTGTACACCTAATTTTCTACACATAGAACATGAGGGGGCAAAGAAAACATGATTTCCTACTTACTTTTCAAAAATTTCAGAAGGTATGTGTCCATCTCCGTTTGATTCTACTAAATTATATTTTGATCTTAGATATATCAGCTCATCTTTTGAAATAGCTTTAGAAAAAGCTTGAAGAAAGAATTAAGGAGATTGGTTAGAAAAAAGAAGTCAAATGATTCAAATTATCATGAAATGTTGTAGTCTATACATGTAGCAGCTCCTTAACAACAGATTAGTTTCACATATTATCTTTACAGTACTCAACTAAAATAAAAGGATTATAAATTTTTATAATTAATTAAAAATGAATCGTTTAAGAAGTTTACATATATGTGTATATATATTTGCCTTTCATGAGTAATCTGAGCAATACTCATATAGTTATCTTTTGTTATATTTGAAAAAATCTGCTCCTATACAATATTGTATTGACTGTTAGATTGGTAGGTAGAAGTTTAAGTATGGTCACCAAACAAATAAGCCACAGATGATACGTGGAATTCACTCTTAAAGACCCACTATACATGGACAAAGGACTTTACAACGACTATGCACTTACCACTGGTTAAAACCAAAATTTAGATAAATTATCTAAACTAGTTGATTTAGTGGACCTATTAAATAATACTCCCCATGTGGTCTAGCATGATTTGTTTCACATAGATAATATAACCAATTATTAGCTCCATAAACTGTTAAAATTTAACATGTTGTACAAATTAAGTAACAGAAACGATATTGAGTCAAATTACCACGATAGTTCAATGCACTCAAGATAACTAAACAGGTTTGCGAACGATTTAATGTCCATGATTTTTATATATAAATCTTGAAATTTTATTCTATCGTATCTTGCTTAGTAAACAAGATCTTTATAAATAGTGATTAGTTGACAAATTTATAATGATCGGACCCTATGTAATAAATGCAGTCTTCGTCAAAGATAACCTCAGTGTAGTTGTATCATGAGGTCATTTATTTATATGACAGTGAAATTCACTGAAATCAACATGCAAAAACAACTAGCCAAGAAAGGCTACTACATAGTGTAGATGTCAAACCATAGACAAATACAAATCATTTGCTAGCTGCTACATTAATTACTTTTAAATTATAAGAAATCATGAAATTCTTTGTCTAGTAATCAAATGATTTCTAAATGAAATGCTTAGCAGTTCTAGTAGTCAAAATGATCAAAAAATTAAACATACTCTAGATATAAACTTTACCTAAACTCTGAAAATCTAAAGGATTCAAATGTTGAATCAAAGCAACAAAATTTTAACTTGCAAAACTTTGCCTTAAAGAACCATACAACAGTAGGTAACAAAGAGAAACACCAAAATGATCAACAAATCAAACATACACAAAATAGAAACCTTAGCTAAACTCTGAAAACCTAAAGGATTCAAATGTTGAATCAAAGCAACAAAATTTTAACTTACAAAACTTTGCCATAAAGAACCATACAACAATAGGTAAAAAGAGAAACAATAGTAAAAATACTATGTATTAAACAACCAAATACTGGTTTCAAATATCTAAACAAAAAACAATAATACACCTACAAAATATCATCAAAAATACGGGTTAGTCAATTAAGAAAAAGCAACAAAAGGCTAGAATAGCCAAGAAGATGTATAAGGTTACTATGTAAAGCTATTAAAGAAGACTTACATACAAGATTAATTCTCAAACATAGAACGTGAAAAAAAATGTACTTGAAACATAATATAAAAGAGCCCACTTAGTCAAAAACGCAGGTGAGACCACTTCAGCTAAGGGCTAATAAATACTAATTGTATGTGAAATAAATCCACAATTAATTCTCAGAAACACAATTGGTGCTTTATATTAAGAACGGTGTATTTCATATACAATTAATATTTATTTCCTTGAACGGTGCTCAATTGTATTATACAGCTAATATGGGCCTTGAATTTTTATTTGCTCCTTTCCTTTTAAACTAGCTAAAGTTCTAGCTTTGAGCTTGGGTTGGGTAGGCTACAGTTTACCGGAAAGAAGCACTCTACGAGTACCAATTGGTAAACCTAATATGGAAAACACAAGTATACATGTGGCTGAGGTAGTTAGGCTTGCTGTAAAGGATCGCATTTTATGAATGTTTGTTATTTGTTAATGACTTCAACTGAGTGCATGATTTACATAGGAGATAATTGCATACTTTAAGAAAATAATATTTATCCTGACAAATAAAATCATATTTCATGGTCACCATACCTTAAAAATAATGCAAAATAGACTAACTAGCTGCTCAAAGCCTCAAACTGAGCCTAAATAGAAAGATGCGTACTGAAGTATGAGATCGCAAATAACGATCATAATGCTCTAGCTACGTTGTTCAGTTTTACACAACAAACTCTATCTAGATTACATAATCTAAATGAACGATCAAAGCTCAAATATACTCGCTTTCCTTTATTTCATCAATGTTAATATGTGACATGTAAATGCATCACATAAAAATCCTTTCAATGTAAGTCCATAAATATAGCAACAAATTTCAAGGAAAAATACTGGATAGATTAAAAGCAATAACTTTGTTGCTGCTGAAAATGAAACAACAATAACATTTTATCACCTTTCCGACAATCACTAACAAAGTAATTCCCTGTACCTTCGCATATTATGTTCACTTTATTTTCTCATTGTTTATTTGATAAGACTGCGTGCAACAGATTAGTTTAGCATAGGAACCGCTTTAACTATTGATTCTACAAGGGCACCATGAGCATAAAAGGACACTCGAACTACATATACACATATAAGAAGCAACCTAAAAAAATAGTTGACAATCACATACTAAAAGAACAGAACATCTTATAGCAACACACTTGCTCAACAATAAATACTGTCTTGAAGGAAAAAAAAAATCATTAATGATGATTGTTTTAACTATAATCGTCATATCAGCAGCATGCATGAGCTCCTATAACTGCAAGTAGGTCAATTTGACTATTGTATTCTATCAACTAGAAAATAAGCCAATGAACCATATAAACAAACACTTTATATCTATTCTTAGCTCAACAACTTAAATTAGATCATTTTTCCCGTAGTTCAAGTTTAAACTATTGACAGGATTCACCAAATAATTATACTTCATAACGAAACCGTAGCATGACAGCATTTTAAAACAAGTACCTTAATCAAATTAATTGTTTCATATACAATTAGTATTTCATATACAATTAATACCAATAAAGGCAGAGAATGCAAAATACAGTGTCATTAAAAATAATAATTCTGAACCGACTAGTAGCACACAATACCTAATTTTAAAAAATAAGTTAAAGTTGAAGTAATTACCTAATTTGAAATTGAAAATTAGGTTGCAATCGATTGCCAACATAGAGCGCAAGCCCTAATCTTCCTTTATATTCATCAAGTTGGTGGAAAATAAACAACAGAGGCAGTGGTAGAACGGCGAAGGCAGTGGCAAGAGGTGGCAACAGAATGGTGGAGGTGTTGGCAGAATGGCGGAGGTGGTCATAAAACGACAGAGGCGGCAGTAACCTAATATGAAAAAGGAAATAAAATTAGAGTTAGCCCGCAAATCCGTAATGCTTGAGCCAATACTATTCTAAGTCAATCATCCCAGGATCAACGGAAATACGAACTGTTAGGTTAAAGAAGAAGAGGTAGAATAAAAAAAAAAAGTAAAAAAACAACATCATAATCTAACCATCGCAGCAGAATAAAATAAAATATAATAGATAAAACAGATCTTTACACAAAAACAAATATTATATCTGTTTATACATACATCATCAGAGTACATCAATCACATAACACAATTGGACAGTAATTATAACATGTCCTCAAACAACTGAATACACAGCGGAATATAAATCAAGTACGAAAGTACGTCTCGCCATCCAGCTCGTCTACTGAACTCCACAGTCTTCCCTGTATCCATTAACTCAACCTATTTACCCTACTTATAAATGAGTTGAGTCAACCCATTTATGAATATTATAAAATGGGTCATGGGTTGGGTCGACTCATTTTTAAAAGGGTTATAAATGGGTAACTCATTTACCCATTTATTAAAAATATTAAATTTTAATATAAATTTGAAAAATAAAAATTTTGAACATACGTTATAATTTCTCATGAAAATTGACAGTTGTACTTAGAAAATATATGTTACCGCATTCTCATATTTGAATTCCGTCTAGTGCAGAAGCCGCTATTTTTTTTGTTCATGCTGCAATAACTTCTTCGTTTTAACTCAAAATCAGACGAGACTTCGACCGATCAACTCCAACCTAAATTACGGACAGTATGGAACACACGGATACTTCATTCGTATGACCGCAAACTGTAGTTCTCCAAGGGGACTGACAGTTGTACTTAGAAAATAACATGCTACCACATCCCCATATTTGAACTCCGTCTAGTGTAGAAGCCGCTATTTTTTTTGTTCAGACTACAACTCTTTCGTTCTAACTCGTAATTAAGCGAGACTTCAACCGATTAACTTCCACCTAAGTTACGGACGGTATGAAACACTCGGATACTTCATTGTGTGAACACACACTGTAGTTCTCCAAGGGGACTGACAGTTGTACTTAGAATATAACAGGCTACCACATCCGCATATTTGAACTCCGCATAGTGCAGAAGCCGCTATTTTTTTTGTTCGGACTGCAATAACTCTTTCGTTCTAACTCAGAATTAAGCGAGACTTCGACCGATTAACTTCGACCTAAATTGCGGGCAGTATGAAACACTCGGATACTTCATCGTGTGAAAGCACACTGTAGTTCTCCTAGGGGCTGACAGTTGTACTAATAAAATAACATGCTTCCACATCCCCATAGTAGAACTCCGTCTAGTGCATAAGCCGCTATTTTTTTGTTTGGACTGCAATAATTATTTCGTTCTAACTCGGAATTAAGCGATACTTCAACCGATTAACTTCCACCTAAATTACGAACAGTATGAAACACTCGAATACTTCATCGTGTGAACGCATATTGTAGTTCTCCTAGAAGACTGACAGTTGTACTTAGAAAATAACAGGCTACCACATCCCCATATTGAACTCCACCTAGTGCAGAAACCGCTATTTTTTTTATTCAAACTACAATAATTCCTTCGTTCTAACTCGGAATCATGCGAGACTTCGACCAATCAACTCCCACCTAAATTACGGATAGTATGGAACATTCAGATACTTTATCATGCGAACGCACACTATAGTTCTCCCAGGGGACTGACAGTTTCACTCATAAAATAACATGCTACCACATCCATGTATATGAACTCCGTCTAGTGCATAAGCTGCTATTTTTTTGTTCAGACTGCAATAACTCCTTCGTTCTAACTCAGAATCGGACGGGACTTTGACCGATTAATTACCACCTAAATTACGGATAGTATGCAACACTCGGATACTTTATCGTGTGAACGCACATTGTAGTTCTCCAAGGGGACTGACAGTTGTACTTAGAAAATAATAAGCCACCTCATCCCCATATTTGAATTTTAATGAAAATTAGAATTAAAATTTTAAATTTTTGTCGGATCTTAAAACATAAAAATTAGAATTAGATTTTTTTTATTAGTCAAATTAAATTTAAATATTTAAATGGGTAACCCACTTATTAAGTGGGTTGGGTCATAAATGGGTTGGGTCATAAATGGGAAAAACAAAATTGGTCATAAATGGGTTGGATCAAACTCGACCCAACCCATTTTAACTCAATCCGACCCGTTTGACAGGCCTAAATAAAATGAACAATAAAATGTCATCCATGAGAAACGAGAGAAGTAATAATATAATATAAAATTACCATTACAAAAACATTTGTAATGGAAATATATGTTAGAAATTGGTCACAGTTATTACTATTACAATTAAAAGCGGAAAAGTATTACAAAATGGGTTGTTTGCTGTAGTGTATGAAGCAGGATATTGACTTATGGGTAAAGCAGTGCTTGATTTGTCAACAGGCAAAGGCCGGACACCAAAAGCCAAATGGATTGCTTCAGTCATTAGATATTTCGGTATGGAAATAAGATTCTATTTCTATGGATTTCATTGACGGGTTGCAAAGGTCAAATAGAGGAAATGAAAGAATATGGGTCATGGTGGACAGATTGACCAAGAGTGCACATTTCATTCTATTTAAATCAACCAAGCGACACCTATTTTGGCATAGTTGTTTATGTGAATGTGGTTAGACTGCATGGAATTCCTAGTTGTATAATTAGTAATAGAGATTCCTTATTCACTAGCGAGTTCTAGAAGAGTCTACAGGAAGTTTGAAAACCAAGCTCAAGATGAGTACAGCTTATCATCCGTAGACAGATAGGAAAACGAAAAGAGTTAACATAACCTTGAAAGATTTGTTAAGAGCTTGTGTATTAGATTTTGGGGGATCATGGGAAGACCATCTGCATTTAGTCGAGTTTTGGTATAACAACAGTTACCAGACTAGTATTGGGATGACACCATTTGAAGCTTTGCATGGAAGGCCATGCAAATCTCCCATATGTTTTTAGAGACCGGAGATAGATTGGTTCTTGGTCCAAATTTGGTTGGGAAAGCTGTAGAAAATATTATGGTCATTCGGGCTAGAATGAAGGAGGCTCGGTTTAGGCAGAAAGTTATGCAGATAAAAAGCGGAGAGATTTAGAGTAGATCAGGTTTTCGTCAAGGTGTCACTGACGAAGGGTGTGATCGGATTTGGAAGATTGGGAAAGTTGGCACTGAGATTCATTGAATCTTTTTTGCTATTATTGAGAGGATCAGGAAACTCGCATATAGAGAGTTACCGAGCAGTTTAGCAGGAGCCCACAATGTTTTTCATGTTTCTCATCTCAGAAATGGTGTTAGTGACCCGGAGACTACTATTGCACCAACCGTGCTAGATGACTTGGTAGTAAAACCGGATTTGACTATAGTGAGGAAGCTTATTCGTATTGTTCCAAGAGATGAGAAGAGGCTAAGAACCAAGACGTCGGATTAGTCAAAGTCTAGTGAAGCAGCGATGACAGAGACTGTACTTGGGAGATTGAGAGCATAATTAGATATACTTATCCTGATTTGTTTAATAGTATGTTGGACCTTCTTGTTTGATTTGTTGTGTACCTTATCGTAATTTCAAGGACTAAATTCTTTAAGGAGGGGAATCTGTAACACCCCAGATTTTGGTAACATTATTTAGGATATTTAATTAGCTAAATAAAATAAAATAATGTGTCGACTAGGGGATTGAGATTTAATTTAATTAAGGGGTAACCGTTCCATTTAACCTATGAATTTAAACAAGAGCTAAACTGAAATAGAGAAAGGGTAAAATAGGAAAGAGGCTGTTCCTATATCCCTTAAACTTGTCTGTGTATTCCCCTATACATGTTCATTTCATTTTATAAAATTCTTAAACAAGAGGTCGACTGCCATTAACAAGAGAAAGGGGAAAAGATAGTGAAAAGCTATGAAGAAGCTTAAGCAAATCAAATCCATTCAAAACTCAATCTCTTTAATTTCTAAAGCTAAAGTGAGTAATGTTTACATGTCAAATTTTTATTGTTTCGGTTTTAAGATGAAATCTGAATATTTTGTATTGATTTGCTATGTTTTTGAATGATGGAATAGTTATATATACTGGTTAATGAATTATGGTTGTCCATATTGAATTTATGATATGTTTTAAGGTGAAAACCACACAAAATGACATCCAAATGCCTTGTGAATATTTATAAATATCATAAATGATATTCTAGAGATGAGTTTCAATTTGCAGAATTTTTGTGGAATTACTTTGAATTTTCTAGTGAAGAAAATGTTTTTCTGGGTTATAAATTACTCGCAGTTAAATAATTATGATCTGGGTCTAAAATTTATATATGTTAAAAAACATGCAAAATGTGATTTTCTAGAATTTGTGTAGATTTTTTTCTAAGTTTTAATGGATATAAAAAATTATTTAAGGAATGAGACTTAATTGTTTTATATATTTACAAAAGGAGAAAAGGCTCTTTGGAAATAATTCAAATTTGTTGTTTTTGGAAATTGGCAGCATTTTTGAAAAAGTACAATGGCAACCAATCAGATTTAGACAAATAAGGCGGTTAGGTATAAAAGAAATAGTTTTAAAGGACTAATCGACATGTTTTTCACTGTTTCGATGCTTTCGGCACCAAGTTCTGCCTCCTTACCTTCGCTTCCGACACAGTCGAAACCAATGCACATGGTATCAGGAACCGTACGTAGTGAATTGGATGTAGCAGAAGGTATAGAGTCGAAACCAAGGGTTCCGAATGGGTTAGGGATTTACTTTGGTTTTAAAGCAAAATGTGTCTACTTGCTTTCGAATAGGATGCTTTCGACTTGGTTAGCTTTCGACTAGGTTAAATAAATTTAAAGAGATGATTTCGATTGGACTGCGCTTTTGTTTTAAATTACTACTTTCGACTGAGTCGAAGCCTTTAGCTGCCGCTTCCTCCTTTCGATCCAGATGGTTTCGAAAGTGTTGTTTTGTTTTCTAAAAACCTGCCCACTTCTCCAATGTTTTCGAAGGGATGGTTTCGACATCATCACTTCTTTACTTAGGAAATGGTTTCAAAACAGTTGCTTTCGACTTAAATATTTTAAGGACTCTTTCTCTATGATTGAAGTAAAACCTGAGTGAGATAGTTTTAAATGGTTTCAAAATAGATACTTTTGACTTTAATGAGTTTTTGATCCTTTTGCTCTATTTAAAGGCATAATCCAAATGGTTTCGACCGAAATAGTTTTCAAGGGTTTCGAAGGGGTAAATTTTTGAATGGTTTCGAAAGGTGTTTCCATAGGTTTTAAATTAAATCCAAGGGATTTCGATAGAGTTGAGTTTTAATGCTTTCGAAAGGTTTTAATGAGTGGTTTCAAAAGGGAAGGTTCCCCAGGGTTTCGACGAGGTCGAAAGGAAAGGTTTTTCCTATGTTTCCAAAAGGCAATATTTAAAGGTTTTAAAGTGGCATGTCTAATGTTTTGAAGCTTTCAAAGGAAAGACTTTTAATGATTTCGAAAGGGTCACTTTCAATGGTTTCGAAGGAGTTACCTTCAAGGGTTTCGAAAGGGTTGTTTAAAGGTTTTAAACAAAGGTTTTGAAGGTATTAAATAGGCAATATAGCCTAAGAATTTTCAAGTCAAAAAAGGTTTTAACTTGTTTTGAAAGGATGGCTAATTCTTATTAAAATTCATCAACATTATTTCTAGTAAAGTATATTTAACATGAAAAATAGCTAAGAGTAAAGCTAGAATATATTTTCCTTATATAAGTATGATTTAAAAAGTTAAATCATTTTGAAAAGGTTTTCAAGGAAAAAGGTGAAGGGTAATTAACCCTAAGAAAACGATCCGGAGAGATAGTTCATTTTGATTCGGACACATAGTCCAGTTGAAGACAGTTAGTCCAATTTGCAGGCGTTTAGCCCATTTTTCGGACAGATGGTCCATTTACTACTTATGGACAGATAGTCCATTAGTTATCTGATTATAGCTTAATGGACTTAGCTATTATTATCATTATTATATCAGTTTCATTAACCAGTTTGGTTGTAGGAAAGAATTTGTAAAATATATGTTTTAAAGAGGATATTCGTGAGGGAAAACCCGTTCCTCTAAGCGGTGTAGTCTCACTTAATATTAGTAAACCGAGATGTAGCAACATTATTCACACCAGGCTTTATGTCTGACTCGAAGTTTTTGTTTTCCTTTAAACTCTCGGGTGCTCAAAATTGATTGGAGTAGGCTGAAGGCTAAGATTTTCAAGTTTTATTCATTATGGCGAATAAAGCTTTCGAAAACGAGCAAGTGGCTGACGGATAGTTAATAGGAGTTTCGGATTATTTTGTTTATTTCCACTGTAAGTCAGATATGACTACATTGACCATGATCAACCAAGGGGGCATCGTTATGTATTGCTCTTAGCGTATTTTGTAATGATTATATTTGATCTTTACCTGGAAAATGATATGGGATTATGCAATTTGAATATGAATCTGTTTTGAAATGTAGTAGTAAAATGAGGCATTTCACCAGAAGGACAAACTTTGCATTCCAATTAGTTTCTAGGACACACATTCAAAGAAATTACTTTCAAGGTCAAAATCAGCAGAATAATTACTTTCAATGACAAAGTTGGTAGTCCGTTTACTTTTAAGGACATAATCTCATAGGTTTTTAGGCCCCACAAACTAATTATTTTACGTTTTGTCCTTGAAAGTAATTATTTTCGTTGTGTGTCCTAGAAACTAATTTCACTTACTAAAGAGGCCCTTGTGGCTAATTTCCACTAGTAAAATGTTGTTTTTGAAAATCTGTGAATTTGTTCATATTCAAGTGTTTCTGATATTATGGATACCATTAACATTACCACATTTGTCACTAAAAGTTAATACTATGGATGACTGCAGCATCTATAACGCTTCACTTTTGGCCTACAGATACAAGATGTTACATTTTAGTACCTCAAAATTCATTTAATGACATTTCTTAACCAATCATGTGCATGGTTGATTCTTTATTTCTTATTTGTAGCGGCGTTATTTTTATAACTTTTCAACCAATAACGTATGTTGCGATAAAGAGATTAAAAAACCCTACTGTTTGTATAAGCAGCATCACAAAGGTAGTACATACTTGTATTAAAATAAGAATTTAAGTCAATATGTTGACATTATTAATGTAACTAAAATATTTAAATTTACTTACGTAAAGGAGGAATTGAGAAATTATCCATAAGATTACGAATTGATTCATTGAGGACTCTTGAATCATGAGCTATTCCCTTCCATCCTGCCATTACTTGTATAAATTTCATATCGAAATCATACACCACCATAACATTTTGATAGCAATTACCTTGACCCCTGCCTCGAAATGTATTTGATCACAGATTGGAATATTTGCATCTACCAAAGTGCCATTCAATTTCCCAATCGCACTCTTAAAGGGTCCTTGTCGAAGTTCTATGTGAGATCATATATTTTTAGTAGATTTATCAAAATTAGGTGGGATAATCATTTCTCGAGCAAAATCTTTCTTGGCTGTCAAAACATCGTGAAAATACTTGCTAACCGTTTGGCCTGAATGTTGAAAGCGACATCTTACAATATGGTTTCTACAATTACGACTTATGATGGTTAAGAACATTACCATTTTCTCTTCAACGTCTATATGCTTACTATCTCGAAGCTAGTTCTTTTCTCGAAAGTAGCAACATAACTTTATAAAGGATGATTTGTCCATTCTGAACTTATCATACATCACAACAGAAAAACCATTCATGAGCTCCTGCATGTACTTTTTTCCAGAAAGTGACGAAGTTAAAAAAATTTGTCGAATATTTCTATGATTCTTTGTCTGAAGCAATAGTAAAAGTGACAGCAATTTCACTAGTAACCTTTTTTTGACATCATCCTATAATTTGAGAAAATAGAAGTTAGAATATTCGAAAATTATGATGCATTATCTAAAAAGGTACTTCAACTTGAATTAAGCACACACATCAGCAAAAAACTAGAAAAGTATTGATTGCATATTTTACTTACTAAAACAAGTGGAGATGCATATAACATGTTATTTTTTTACACATAACTATTGTAGTTCATCAAATTATTTATTAAAGACACTAAACCTAGCAACAACATCTTGTTCCCATTTACTATCAAACATCATATATTATTGCATGCCTAATCCATAAGTCAAGAACTCAATTTTGAACTATACTCTCTTCGTCCATGAATGCTATCCTCATTTCTGGTTTCTCACGAAATAACACTTTCGCTTTGATATAATCATGCTGAGACAAAATGCTCATGTCCTTCAATTTTTTAAAGCACTAATTACGTCATTTAGTGAAGGTCCCATGCGAGTCTCCTCCTTATTAATTTGTTCTTTTAGAACACCAACTGGTTTTTCAATCTGTTTCTCTATCGCTTCACCATCCGAACTTTTACGCTTCATTTGTTTGAGGGACGAGGTGTACACTTGGAAGGACCGCTATCGCCAACTTCTCCATTAAACGGACTGTCACACTCTTTATTAACAACAATCCCATTAAATAAATCATCATCCACACAAGTGGGCATGTGAGTTTCTTCTACTTCTGCATTAGCTAATGTCGGTACACCATCATCCACTTGGGGTTATCATATTAAGGGGTGGTTCTGCTGATGCAGATAACCATTCATTTTCTCCTTTTGCAAGTGTAGCTTCAAAAATCACCTTTAACATCTCAACATTCTATAGAGGATTATTTCGAAATTTTCAAGCTTTAGGATGTTGCTGGGTATTGGAAGTACATATGATAAATCGACATATATATATAATAATAATAATTAAATTGTTGTTAATGATTATTTCAAGAATGTGCAATGGACTTGCCCGACTGACCTCATTCCATTTTCCAGGGGGCCAAAGTATGGTATTCGTCTCAGCATTAAATCCAAGTCCAGATAATCCAATTATTTTAATCCAAAGTGCGTAATCGTCTCTCTAATAAATATAGTGATTTTTAAATTATTTATGTTCGTAGTTGACACTCCACTTTGCATTAAATTCTTTTTCTAATTTTTTCCACAAATCTAAAGTAAATGAAGCTCCTTTATGACCGTGATTGCTGACCTCTTTACACATAGCTCAAGGAAGCGTTTTTCCATTTCGAGATTTTCAGAAAAAGCAGCCCTACTCTTGGAAGCTACAGTTGGAATTTCACTTTCCATATATTTACGTTTATAGTTTCCATGTGATGCCGTTTCTATATGTTTTTCGTATTTTAAGGAAAATCTTTATATATCTTCTTAACCACATATTATTACTTAGCAAAAAACAATAAAAAAGAATGAAAAGTAATGAGTTTTTCTGGTAATGAAAAAAAGTTTACATAAATTTATATTTTGGTATAATAGTCTAAATAATTGATTTTTCCTCCTTGTTCAGGTACAATTGTTAACTTTGTTGTGAAACATTAGCTACAAAATGTAATATGAAGGCATTAGAACAGAAAATAACTGACGTTTACATTTGAATACAACCGTACTTTTGTAAATGTCAGTTTCTATGTCAAATATATGACAACAATCCAACAGAAAACTATAATAAAAATAACAGAGTAATCTAATGAAAACTATGGCAGAAGACATGTTAATGCGGTTTTATATACATGCTCTCTAAGGCATTTCATGTATATACAACTAGCTACAAATAGGAAAAGAAATATTTAGAGAGTAAATTATAATATATTATGTAACATGTCAGTAAAGTAAAGAGTAACATAGACAAAGTAATATATAACATATATGGCAGGTAATCTATGGCAGCTAAGTGTACTTTACTGATATACATGGAGACTTGCAATTATATAACATCAATGGGTGATAAAAACAAAACATGTGCTCTACAAAGTACTATTTTTTATTGTTACCATGTACTATAAACAAAAGAAAACAAAATGGTTACCTCATGCATTTAGCTCTTGGCGCCTGTGAACAGTGAAATGTGTTGTTGTTTTTGCAAATAAAAAAAAGTCATACATACTACTATTTATAAAGGAGAAGGTATGCACAGTAAATCGGTATTTGCTAATAATCAGCAATTCAAAAAGCTATAAATATCTTCTTATTACCGTTCAACTATTTTGAATGATTCATCGCTGAATACGTCATCCAACCAAACGATTAAAAATGGCTGAACATATTCAGCCTTTTCTATACCTTAGTCCGATGGCAGAAAATTCTAAGGTTCCTAAAGGATGTAAAACTTATGTTTGACGTTAGAAAAGATACAATTTGCAAACTAAAGTATAGTTTTAAATTCTTAAAAAGTAGTAAATATAACGGTCAATTGAAAATCATTGCACTCTTGGATTGCTCCATCATCTACACTATTTGCACGGATTGTTGCAAAGGAATTCAAGCATCCATGGTAAAATTTTGGGATTTTCGATCAAATGGCAGAAAAATTTGATGCAACTTCTTTAAACAAATCTACGAATAAACTTATACATTTATTGCAAAAAGTTTTCGAAAAGCAGGGAAACTTAGAAACGAAATTGGAGCGAACTGGGATTACATTATTGTTGCTGACGAAGAGCAGAGGTACGAGTGAAAAAGAGTATTTACAGTTAGGTAAAATTTATCCAATTGTCAATATGTTTTTAAGATTTTACTTATCATTTATCGGTAGAATTTGAGAGTGGAATACTGAAAAAGTAACTTTAGTGATGGGAAAATTCTTTTCAAATCCATCTCAAAACCTGTTTTTTCATTAGATGTTCCCATCCATATTCACTGGTTGCTAGATCGATTGCAAATTAATTAGTCATGGGAAGTTTAACACATTTTGTGATAAATTTGTCACGGTTCGTAGCGTGCATTTATTTTTCTATAATTCTATGAAAAAGCCTAAAATTATTTCAAATTTCTGTCATAGAACCATGAGAAATTGCTATGGAGTATCAATGGAGTTTTGTTTATTTTTAATAAAAGACTAAAAATATATATTTAGTCACGAGTTCATTGAAAATTTGATGCAAATTGCTTCAGATTTACCATGAATTTTTTTTTTCAAATAACTAATTATAAAACATTCTGTCACAATCCCATGGCAATTGCTATGGATTAACCAAGGATTTACGATGGATTTGTCATGATTTACCATGGATTTTCCATGGAAAAATAATATTTCTTCGAACAACATATTATAAATAAATTGTAAAACATTCCATCGCAAAACCATGGAAAATTGTTGTGGATTAGCTACGGATTAACCATGAATTTGTTGTGGATTTACCATGATAAGTTTTTAAAACAATAATAGGAATAGGTAATCTTCCAAAAAAATCCATCTCAAAATAATGGCAAAATTGATACGGATTAACATTGGATTTGTTATGGAAATTTCGTTTCAAATAACATATGAAGGAATACAAAATAGTGTGAAAAACTCCATTCCAAATACATGATATATTATCATGGATTAAGCATGAATTTTTCATTTTAATTCAAAAAATTTATCACAAATACTTGACGAATTCATCATAAAATCTGTCACTATTTTTATTCCTTATATCAATTGGGTTTTTTATACAATACAAAGCATACATATGTGCATGCGTGTGTGTTTGTTTGTTTCCATAGAATATCACACAAATAACATATTCCATCGGACGATATCCAAACGATATAACAATATATACAAAGATAACATAAATAAACATTCATGTAGCACTAATACACATACAAGTTATAACCAAAATACAAAACATAATCGAGTTAAAGGTATACCCTAGGGGTAATCATGTAAATTGTTATATATATCTAACTCCGTGATCAATTTTGTTCATAATAAAGGTATTTGATTTCCATTATATGCTTTGTTATATAGTGATATAATTAATTAAGGAATTAATTTAAAATATATAAAAAATAAAATCCTTAAATGGATTGTTATGTGATTGTAGTTGTGAGTAGGTACAATCATGAGTAATTAATCACAATATAAAATAATATTTTATTTTAAATATTTTCAATCAAGATGTTTCGAGAAAGGATATCAATACATCCTTTAAGACTTGAGTACGTAACGCTTATCAAATGTTGGACGGTGTATTACGTATGACTACTAAGGGGCACTAAGGGGGGTACATACTATTAGGTTTTGAATAAGCGTGGAATAACTAACTAGAGAGTTTCCTGTTGGTTAGCAATAACTAAGTTGAAATAGAAAATCTGAAACTGACGATATCACATAATTCTCTCGGCTTAAGAAAATTATTGAACTTCAATGTTGATACTTCACTTTGATTATAATTAAATCATAGCATTACGATCCATCGAGCGGTTATAGTTGGATTTGAGTTGAAGCATGGGAAGTGAAATATTATGCAATAAAGAATTCGTCTCCTTAACTATAAATGATTAGTATCACGGTTAATTGTAGTCAAATCAAAGTCAAATTCACTAATTAGAGTAGTACAGTACTAATAAATGTCATTATTGAACCAAAGACTTTTTTTTGGACAAACCGAGTTAAATGTGAACGATGTTGGAATTTTGACCAAAACCGAATTACATAAGTCTTAAAATGGTATAGTTTTAGCAAAGACAATTGTTGTAAAAATCAAAACTAAAAGGTACCGCTTAAAATTGTAAAATTGGAATTTATCGAAAAGATGTGAAGCAGTAAATTCGACCAAACTGTTACACCATTGGTTTAGATGACGTGTGAATGTTAATATTCAAATTATTTCATATTAATCGTCGATTGAATTTATACCGTTGAGTGCACAACCGTAATGATGAATACTACGAAACACCATAAGATATGATTAATTTATAATTGTTGTAAATTAATTAAATCAATTAATATTTATGATTTAGGTTCTTATTTCGCTTTCTTAGTCTAATGTATAAAATATAAATGACATTTAACTAATAATGATAAACTCATTTTCTCTTAGAATTGTCATGTTTTAAATTCCAAATCAAAAATAATGTCTATTTCCAATAATTAATAGTTCAAAATTTAAGTTATATTACTAAAATCAATTTACATTATTAAAAAATTTGCATGAATTGTTGCTATTAAATTTGTACGGACAAGGAAAAGCTATCTTTATATGCAGTAAAGTTTTTAGAAGTCATAGAAACATAAGGACAGGGCTTAAAGAGATATAGAAATAGCTTCCATTTATATATTGAAGCAGAAAATTAAAAGCTCGATTTTATCAAGGTATTACATTTTAAAGTTGATTGACGAATTATTTTCTTCAAATTATTATAATGTTTATTTAGCGATGGTGAGAACTTTGAATTCATTGAATATTTAACATATTTTGAGATGAAACATTTTATTTCCTTTTCTTTTCTTGTATTAATTCATTTGTTACTATAATAGGCTCAACTTTATATTGTGGATCATGTGCTCCTTTTGTACTATAATAGATTGAACTCATCTCCAACGGATCTCAAACCCATTGAGGAACTCAACTGATTCTCTTACTCAAATCTTGAGGAAATAATATCGATTTTTGATATAAGAAAAGCTGTTGCTACTTCTCTAGATCTTCACATTTGCAATGTTGAGGAATATGATCAAGCAAGATCATTGATTCGTAGGAGGTGCTTCTTTTTGTTTCATATTATTGGTGTACATTGTATATTTTTTGCTTTAGTTTAAATTGTTTTTATACATAATGTTCTTTAACCACCGCTTTTAGATTAGGTAGTTATTGAAAATTTTAAATATTTTCTTTTCGATTTGTAGAGTAGTACCAATAAAATTTAGGTAGAAATGTTTTATGCTTAACAATACAATGTTTGGTCCTAAACTAGCATAATAGAGGTAAAACTAATTTGTTCTATGATTTGAGATATATAAAATACAAGTGATGAAACCAAACAAACTGAATTTTTTGGGTTCTTTCCATGTGTTAAATGATGTGACTGTAGTATATTTTCCCCCCTTTTACAAGAATTGTCTACCATTTTTGGTAATGATTCCTCTGACATTAAGACATTTACCATAGTAATGCTGCCTAAAGACAATTATTTCGTGGATTTGAATTTCTTTTGATAGTCTATGGCTTTATTACCTATGCTCACGGTAAATGTTTTGTATAAATGTATCATTCTTTATAAAGTATTTTAGTTATGTTCTTTTATCTATAAGAGGTTAACAAATTTTTACTATTATTTTCCTATTATCTTATTATTGAAACTTTATGCTTCTTCAATAGAATTGGTTTTCCTAATTGTTTCATAGTTTCATAAATCATCTTTCTCTCCTTTAAACAACCCTAATTAGACCTAATGTACATAGAACTAGGTTTGTAGGGAAAGGTTAGCCATGTCCATCCACGGATAGGACGCTGGGTTATTTGCAATTTAAACTATAAATTTTTACATAGAGCTTTCACAGTATGCTTTCCTCTTTTGGATCAAATCATTTCTAGCATAATATATTTAATTATAGCGGGAAATTTCTACACATCATTTTTACTTATGTGATAAATGCATCATTTGTCTAAGGTTGTGCATAGCTCAGCGTTTTCCATAATGGCATTGTTCTCTACAAGCTAAGAAAGTCAATTGGATATCTTACTATATCATATATAGTACGCAACATTTTATTTGAGTTTTCCATATTCAGTGATGTAGCATTTAGTAGAGTGATAGGCTTCAATACTAAGCTACGAACAGTTGCAAATATGGAAAAGGATATCATAGAAATTGCTGATTTAGGTTACAAATATTGTGTATATCTAAGATAATTAAAATTTATTTAGAAATGTCGGCATGGACATGAAAATTGGGGCATGCCAAAGTTTGAAGGGGATGATCAATAATGTGTTAAGTCAAAATATTTACAATAGTTCAAAACCTTAAAATTTTGCTCACTTCTTGGTATAGCCATCTACTGCTTGGACCTCTATGTCACATATTACCCGGCACTTTGGCCCGGGCTACTTGGCGATAGTTTCAGAGTCTATGGTTGAACCGGGATAGGACTTGAGCTAAGAAAGGATTGGAAGTATAATAAACTAGTGTAATTTAATTTTTGGTCAGCCTATGCACATTGGTCTGTATATCTGATACTGTTCGGCGTGATTGTATGGCACAAGAACACAAGGTGGTGTGGCGTTAGAGTGTGGATATAGCGGACCGACCGATAGTGGCTCATCCAAGGTCGTTCGGTCAGCATCGTTCGGCCAACATCGTTCGACCACTCATCGCTCGACATTGGAGAAAAGGTTAGCATCGTTTGGCCACTCATCGCTCGGCCTTGGACAAAAGATTAGCATCGTTTGGCCACTTATCTCTCGGCCTTGGAGAAAAGATTAGTGTCGTTGGGCCACTCATCGCTCGGTCTAGGAGAGAAGCTTAGCGCGGTTTAGCTGCTCATTATTCGATCGAGGAAGGAGAGCAAAAGCTGTTTCGTTCAATTGTGGCTTTGTATTGGAGGCTCGGTCAGGGGTGGTTCGGCACGATGTTCGGTGTATCTAGTTCGATGAACGATGAGGGAGTCAGCCTATTCTTGGGTTGAACAGCGAAGTGAGGAGATCAATATTGCTTTACTTCGAGATCCACTACGAGTTACTCTGAGTCCCTTGAGAGATTGCTTCGATTCATTTGCTAAATGACTACTGATCGACCATATTGGTTCGACATTTTTCGGTCAGTCAAAAGTCATTTGGTATGCCTCAGCCCACCAACTCGAGATTACCATGTATGGGTCGAGACACCTTGGTTTTGGGCTTGCACAAGGCATCTAGCCTACCTTCGTCTATATATAGAGAGGCAAGTGTACAGTTGAAGGGACTTTTTTTCAAAAACTCCAGGGAAACTCTGCCGTTTTCTATACTCATTTCTATGTTGTTAAACTTTGTACTGGAATTGTCTGTGTACAGATTGTATCTGTATTCAACACATTGAAGAAGTAATAAAGATTTCTCTCAAAAGTGGACGTAGGCAGTTACGCCGAACCACTATAATTCTGGTGTTCTCGTTTTTACTATTGAAATTGCATCTTACTATGATGTTCCTTTGTTTTAATTTAATGTCTTCATTAATCTCCCTACATAATTCTACTCAAGGGTGTTAGTGACCAATTCTAGTGCTAACAATTTAGTGCTTTCACTGAGAATGGCATTCTCAGACTGTTACGATCTACTTTTGTCGCTACTTGATTGAAGAAATCCTCCAAAGAAGATCCAAGTTCATTCTCAAGAGTTCATAGATTCTACTGAGAGGTCAGACCGATTACTCTATAATGGAAAGACCGCATATCAGATCAGCCTCCCACAATGCGGATGTCAACGAGACGGCTAGCGTCCAACAAGTAGAACCCAATAATTAACAAGCTAATCTAGGTGCAGGGTAAGCCACCATCCTAAACCAAACAGAAGTTGTCACTAGAACAGATTTCAACAAGCTGATGAGAGAAATCGTGGAAAGCAGAAGACAGCTTAATGAGCAGATTCAAGCTAACGCCAATCTCTTGACCTAGCTTACTTAACAACAGTATCAGAATGCTGGAGGAAGTCCCGCTACCTACTCATCATATGATAGCTCTGCTTCGTCTGATGAACATCCCAGGTGTAGACGCCGTAGAATTGAAACAGCGCAAACAGGTGCAGTAGATCGATCCAACAGGAATGGTCCAAGTTCCCTGCCTGGAGCTGTGGCCCCTCACTTGCACCTGGGAAACCACACTCAAGTTGGAATAGGACACATAGGATCTCGAGTACGAGTGGAAACTGACCGACCGGCTCACTAGGGACGCCATGCAGCAGGTCCTCAGGACACTCGTTTGGAGATCACCAATCAAGGAGGCACCAGCCGGGACGGTCACGCAGGACGGAGTCCAACTTGCCACCTCCCATCCAAACCTCGGATTTGTTAGCCATGGTCAGACAGCTATTGAGGGAAAATCAGGCCTTATCCAACAATGATTAGGGCATAGCTAGAAGTCGTACTCCATTCCCAGATGCTATCCTACAGACTGAATACTTTGGAAGTTTAGTATGCCGATTATTCCAACTTATGAAGGGATGATCGATCACCGACGGCATGTAATGAGATACGAGTGGTTGATGGACTCGGCTAGGGAAAATGACGCGATTAAACATAGATGTTTCCCTATAACCCTATCCGGAATCGCTACCATGTGGTTTACCAGATTTCCTCCACAATCGATCTCCAGATTCGATGAGTTAGCGACGAAATTTATGGAGCAGTTCAGAATCCATACCACTCGCCCAAAGGACGTGATGTCTTTATCCAGTGTAATCCAGGCTCCTGGGGAGTCCTTAAAGCAATATTTGCAAAGATTTCATGTTGCCGCTATCGAAGTTAGCAACCTGAATGACCACGCTATTCTTATGGCTGTGATGCGAGGAGTAGATCCAGACTCAGAGTTTGGTGATTGGCTGGCAGGAAAATCTCCGGCTACCCTGGAACGTTTTTACTCAAAAGCGCACCAGTTCATGAGAAGGGAGGAAGCCAGGTGGACAAGGCGGGGCAGTGCGCTGGGGCCTGGAAAGGAGATAGTGCAAAGCAACATTGCGGTAAAATAGGCTGGCGGCAACTCCAGAAAAGTCCAAGTCAATGTTCAAAACAACCCGAGCAGTTTAAAGGTCCGGAGGAGGAAGTTCCGAAAGGAAGAGGGATGCAGGAAAGTGAAAACCAGGGATCCCGACCTGCAACAAATACACTCCTCTGAACACATCTCTGGAGAATATTTATTTGTCAACTTGTAATACCTTCCAGTACTGAAAACCACACTCAAAAGAATCCACCGAGGAACAAAAAAATCCAGGAAGTATTACTGATTTCATGAGACCTACGGGCACAACACCGAGGAATGTAGTCACCTCCATGATGCTATAGAAAAACTGATTCGACAAAAGAAGTTACAGCGGTTTGTTAAGAATCTGCAGAAAGGCAGACAGGGAATGTCCGACCCTGGTCGCAGACAGGCTCCACGTCACCTTGAGGAACTTACTCAGATCGTAGGCAGATTGGTCATAAACACGATAGTCGGTAGGCCTCATCCAACAGACAAGAGTTGGTAAGAAATGGAAGCTATGCTAATTCCATGAAACACGTGGATTTCAAATGTTGCTCAAACTCGAAAGACGGGACTCCAGTGAAATGACAACGAATGATGACATATGATATAGTATTTAGGAGCAGGGATGCCAACTGGGTAGAGGCACCACTATCGACCCGATGGTCATTTCGGCCATGATTGGGCGAGCGTTTGTGAGAAGGATACTGATTGATTGTAGAAGTTCTGTGAATATTATTTTCAAAAAGCCGTACGAACAAATGAAGATGGAGGTGAAAGATCTAAAACCATCTAAAGCACGATTCATGGATTTAATGGTGCGACTACTGATGCAGTGGGTTTTTTCGAATTACCAGTTGAGTTAGGAGAAGGTGAATGTAGGAGGGTACGGATCCTACCGTTCATTGTTTTATATGTTGATTCCCCGTATAATGTTTTTTTGGGCCGACCGACCTTGGTGGAGTTTAGGACGGCTTTGGCCTCGTCGTGTTTGGCTTTGAAGTTTTCAATGGATAGAGGAGTTATTGTAGTGCATGGCGATCAAGCAACTGGTCGTGAATGTTATGTGGCTGAGTTGAGAGAGGCCCGGCGAAGAGAGAAGGGAAAGGTTGTAGACGACTCTATCCGCCTCCACATTGCTCAAAATTGACAAGTAATTCCCGAGCCTTGGCTCGGGCAGCAGAGTCAATCTACAAAGACATAGATCCGAGAGACGATGATAAAGAACCTAAGGAGTCTAAAGTAGCACCGACTGAATTGACAATTGACATTTCAATCAGCCATGAAGACTTATCACAAGTGTTGAAGATTGGATCACAACTCACCTCCTCGATGACCGAGGATCTTGTTGATTTCCTTCGAGCGTATCTGGATGTTTCCGCTTGGACACATTCTGATATATGCAGGATTTCTCCCGCCATAGCGAGTCATATGTTGAACATAGACCCTAAATACGTGCCGATGAAGCAAAAAAGGAGAGGTATAGACCCGGAGAGGTCCATTGCTCTCAGAGAGGACGTGGAAAAAACCAAATCCAGTGGATTCATTCATGACGCCCTCTACCCAGAATGGGTCTCTAACCTCATACTAATGAGAAAAGCGAATGAGAAATGGAGGACCTATGTTGATTATTCAGACCGAAACAAGGCATGCCCTAAGGATAGTTTCCCTTTCCCCAGAATTGACCAGCTAGCTGACTCAACACCCGGACACGAGTTATTGTCATTTATGGATGCATATTCGGGATACATTCAAATCCCGATACACATTCCAAATCAGGAACACACTAGTTTTATCATGAATGTCGGACTGTTTTGTTATGTGGTGATGCCTTTTGGGTTGAAGAATGCAGAAGTGACTTATCAACGCTGGGTAAATCAGATGTTTAAAGACCAAATTGGTAGAACAATGGAAGTCTATGTGGATGACATGCTCATGAGGTCATGGCAATCAAATGACGACATTCGAGACTTAGCAGAGATGTTTGATGTACTTAGATACTACATAATGAAAATCAATCCACTAAAGTGTTCATTTGGTGTTGCATCGGGAAAGTTTTTGAGTTTTACTGTCAATGCACGGGTAATTGAAGCTAATCCAGAAAAGATTCAAGCTATTCGAGACATACGAGGGCCCAGAACTATAAAGCAAGTGTAAAGCTTGAATGGAAAGGTCGCCGCGTTGAGTCGATTCATATCCAGAGCGACCGACAAGTGTATTCCCTTCTTCGATGTGATAAAGAAAGGGAAGAGAAATTTTGAATGGACGCCCGACTATGAGGATGCATTTCCGAGCTCTGGTAAGGCATTTGGAAAGTTCCTCGATTCTGTCAAAGCCTGTAGACCATGAACTGTTATATGTATACTTGGCCATGTCTCAGCATGCCATCAGTACGGTCTTGGTTCGCAAGGAGGAATGAATTCAAAAGCCAGTGTGCTATGTCAGTAAACGTCTAATGGGGGCGGAGAGAAATTATCCTAAAACTGAGAAGCTAGCCTACTGTTTGGTGATTGCATCACGTAAGCTTCGTCCATATTTTCAGGCACACCCGATCAGTGTTTATACCGATCAACCTCTGCGACAAGTGCTCCAATGACCTGAAACC
Organism: Allium cepa; assembly: GCA_030765085.1. NCBI lineage: Eukaryota > Viridiplantae > Streptophyta > Magnoliopsida > Asparagales > Amaryllidaceae > Allium > Allium cepa. The sequence goes on from CM060934.1 coordinate 615,435,796, forward strand.
TTTGGAAGGTTGTTAAAGTGGAATATTGAATTGAGTCAATTCGATATCACCTACTTGCCATGGAGGGATATCCAAGGCAGGAGCCAGCGGACTTCATTGCAGAATTCACCGTATTAAACGAGCTAAGTAGTGATGATGTTATTCCTCCCATTCGATGGAAATTATACACCTATGGGGCATCTAACGACCCTTTTTCTTGGACTAATGTTATTCTTGTAACTCCCGAAAATCGATCAACTTGTTATGCTTTGAAGCTCAATTTCCCAGTCACGAATAACGAAGCCGAGTATAAAGCATTGATTTCTGGCTTAAAACTTACCAGGGAACTTGAAGTAAAATCGATTGAAATCTTTCATGACTCACAATGAGTGGTGTACCAAGTGCAGGGAGACTATCAAGCAAAGGGGAAGAGACTTACCCCATACCTTGCTCGGGTTCAAGAGCTGTTGGTAGACCTTGAATATTTCGATATTTCACACATCCCGCGTGAACAAAATGGGGAAGTCGATTCATTGGCGAAATTCGCAAGTACTGGTGATGCACAACAGATGGGCTTGGTTCTCGTCGAAATCTTGCATGCTCCGAGTATAAACGAGATGGAAGTAGATTTTCGAGTGTAAACGAGATGGAAGTAGATTTTGTGTTAGAAACAGAAATTGAAAGGGAGTCATGGATAACCCCATTCAAACAATACCTATTACATGGGACTTTGGCCGAGAGAAAGAACGAAAGACGACAACTCATTCGCAAAGCTTCAGGTATGTAATGCTAGACGGAATAATGTATCGGAAAGGATTCTCGGTTCCCTTACTTCGGTGCATCGTCCATGAATAGATAAAGCGTGTCTTGAAAGAAGTTCATGAAGGAAGATGTAGTGACCATATGAGGGGGTAGACACTAGCCAAAAAGATCCTCCGCTATGGATACTATTAGCCAACCGTGAATCGAGACGTCGCGGACTATGTAAGAAGATGCGATAAATGTCAAAAGTGTGCGAAAATCCCGAGAGCTCCATCGATGGAACTCACACAAATGGTTAGTCCTTGGCCATTTGCAATATGGAGGATCGATATAATCGGCTCCTTACCAATCTCCAAAGGTGGTGCAAAATATGCAATTGTTGCAGTCGATTACTTTACCAAGTGGGCGGAGGAAAAGTCCTTAGCTACGATCACCACCAAAAAGTTCATTAATTTCGTTGTGCAAAACAACATATGCCGTTTTGGTCTTCCAAGAACTATCATTACGGATAACGGAACTCAATTTGAAAATAGGGAGTTCAAAGAATTTTGCCAAAAGTATTGCATTGAGAAAAGGTTTACGATAGTCGCTCACAATAAGGACAATGGATAAGTTGAAGCTGTAAATAAAATAATCAAATCAATATTGAAAAAATGTTTGGAGAAGGCTAGCGACAAGTGGGTGGATGAGCTTCCGACGGCACTCTAGGCTTACAGAACCACCCACAAGTTCGCGACTGGCCACACTCCATTCACTTTGGCATACAACACTGAAGCTGTTATACCCATGGAACTTGAAGTTCCTTCTCATCGTGTGACTCATTATGATCCAAAGACGAATCACGATCTCTTACTGGAATCACTGGACTTTGTCGACGGAAAACGTGAAGAAGCTGATTTAAGGGCGACTGTATATAGGCATCGAGTCGCTCGATGTTATGGTGAAAAAGTTTGATCGAGAATATTTGATGTAGGTGATCTCATTTTGAAGTGAGTTTGTCCAATCCCATCACATATGAATCCCACATGGGGAGGTCCATACGTCATCGAACAGAAGCTTAGAGAAGGAAATTTCAAGCTAGCGACCGTCAATGGCAAAACGCTCCTCCGAGCATGGAATAGCAAGCATTTGTGCCGTTATTACACTTAGCTGATTTCTTTTGCATCTTAGTAGCAATTTTTTATAGTATATGCTTCTTTTTTTGTTCTTTGTTTTCGGCGTGTTATAAGACAATTCAGTTTGTTTCTATTTTTTATGATCAATAAAGGCTTGATGCCATTTTTTCTGTGAACTGTTGATGTTCCGTATGTTGTAATTCCATGGAAAAAATTAAATTACATTATTATGTCCAGCGTATAAATGCACACACAAAACTAAAAGTCAATCGATAAAATAAAAAATTTCTAAGTCCCGAAGCGCGGACTAGAGTACTCTGAGTCCCCGGAGTGCGGACTAGAGTATAAACGACTCAAAAATCTCTAAGTCCCTGGAGCGCGGACTAGAGTACTCCGAGTCCCCACTTGCGGACTAGAGTATAAACGACTTAAAAATCTCTAATTCCCCGGAGGACGGACTAGAGTACTCTGAGTCCCCCAAAGTGCGGAGTAGAGTATAAACGACTCAAAAATCTCTAAGTCCTCGTAGCGCGGACTAGATTACTATGAGTCTCCGGAGTGCGGACTAGAGTATAAACGACTTAAAAATCTCTATGTCCCTGAAGCGCGGATTAGAGTACTCCGAGTCTCCAGAGTGCGGACTAGAGTATACTAAAAAATATATAAGTCCTCGGAGCACAGACTAGAGTACTCTAAGTCTCAGAGCGTGGACTAGAGTACTCTAAGTCCTCGGAGTGCAGACCAAAGTATAAAATATTTAAAAAATCTCTAAGCCGCCGGAGCGCGGACTAGAATATTTGCAATTCCAAAAAATTTCAAGTCATGTGGAAGCGAACTGGAGTTTATGTAACCCACAAGATTTCAAATTTAGACTACAAGTTAGACAATAAGCTAAACAGTGAGAATCGTGGAAGACAAAGAAACAAAATTTTATTTACAAATCCAAAATAAAGTTTCATTATTAACTTTTCTAGAGTTTGGAGCAAAAGACTATTCACTACGACTCTAAAATAAATAGAAATAACTACATGATCCGAGTTCATTCGAGGTGAGCGAGGCACGGCCGAATAGCCATCTTTTTTATTTTTTCCTCCTTCTTCAGCTTCTCTGAAGGCTCCTTGCCCGAGCGTTTTCTCTTGGACACCTTGCTTCCTAGTGAGGTGGTATCAAGGGAAGGAGGAGGAACTTCCAGTGGCATGGTCCACTGGTGAGAATGACCTTCAGGGTCCTGTTTAGAGGATCATCAAGTTCCACCACATGAGGCGCAGCCTTAATTTCAGCTTCCTTCTTCCTCTCTTCCATGATTTGCTCCTCCATGCTCAGTTTCAAAGTATGTTCGGAAGCGTCCGTGATTTCAACCTCATTATGCTCTTCTACAGGTGAGGAATCCTCGAGTTTGTCCTCATCGAGCGCCCCGATCATTTGAGCATCGGGTCCGGGAGTATTCCCAGTGTGAGATACCTCTTTCAATTTCCGTTCCTTCTCCATGGCGACATCGCCCATTGGATTTATTTCGGGATCCGAATGACCTACATGAAGTCATAAAAGACAAATGTTAAAATACATTTATTATTCGTCAAAAGCGATAGTCCTTTCAACCCTAGAAAGAAAAATTACATACCGGCTTTCGGTTGACTCTCAGCTGTTTTAGAGTCTCACCCTCTGGAATAGGGGAAAGAATGTGAACATCGAACCCGAGTTTCTCTGGGTCATAGCCAGCATGCTGCTCGAAAGGATCAAGTGATGAGCAACCAATCGGATGAGCGGAAGGAGGAACTGGAGACTCAGTTACGAATGGACCAACAACGTCGTCCTTCCCTTTCGATGAGGAGGAATTTCTTCCATAAAGGACTTTGGCCACAGATAAGTCGGAAGGCTCGTTTCCTCGAAACACTTCCTTCACAAGAAAATCCTCATCAACCTCTTCAATACCCAGCTTTTGGAAAGCTAAAATAGGATTTAGACGACAGATGATTGTCATTCTGGATGTGCTAACTTTTGAAAGCAAGGACTGGTCGTTAGTTCAAAGCACGTCATATTGATTCAGATGACGCGCTTTGGGTGGCAAATGTTACCCGGCACTTTGGCCCTGTTACCCGGCACTTTGGCTCAGGCTACATGGTGATAATCTCGGAGTCTATGGTTGAACCGCGATGAGACTTGAGCTAAGAAAGGATTGGAAGTATAATAGACTAGTGTAATTTAATTTTTGGTCGACCTATGCACATAGGTTGGTATATCAGATACTATTCGGCATGATTGTATGGCACAAGAACACAAGGTGGTGCGGCATAGGAGTGTGGATATAGCGGACTGGCCGATAGTGGCTCAGCCAAGGTCGTTCGGTCAGTATCGTTCGACCACTCATCGCTCGGCCTTGGAGAAAATGTCAGCATCGTTCGGCCACTCATTTCTCGGCCTTGGAGAAAAGATTAACATCGTTCGTGCACTCATCGCTCGGCCTTGGAGAAAAGATTAGTGTCGTTCGGCCACTCATTGCTCGGCCTAGAAGAGAATGTGAGCGCAAATCAGCTGCTCATCGTTCGGTCGAGGAAGGAGAGCAAAAGCTGTTTCGTTCAGTTGAGGCTCTGTATTTAAGGTTCGGTCAGAAGTGGTTCGGCACGATGTTCAGTGTATCTGGTTCGGTGCACGATGAGAGAGTCAGCCTATTCTTAGGGTGAACAGTGAAGTGAGGAGATCAACATTGCTTTACTTCGAGATCCACTATGAGTTACTCCGAGTCCCTTGAGAGCTTGCTTCGAGTCATTTGCTAAATGACCAACGATCGGCCATATTGGTTCGGCATTTGTCGGTCGGTCGAAAGTCATTCGGTATGCCTCGACCGGCCAACTTGAGATTACCATGTATGGGCCGAGTCACCTTGGTTTTGAGCCTGCACAGGGCATCTAGCCTACCTTCGTATATAAATAGAGGGGCAATGATACAGTTGAAGGGACTTTTTTGGTAACTCCAAAAAGACTCTGCCGTTTTCTATACTCATTTCTTTATTGTCAAACTTTGTACTCGAATTGTCTGTGTATGGATTGTATCTGTATTCAACCCATTGAAGAAGTGATAAAGATTTCTCTCAAAAGTGGACGTAGGCAGTTACGCCGAGCCACTATAATTCTGGTGTTCTCGTTTTTACTGTTCAAATTGCATCTTAATATGATATTCCTCTATTTTAATTTAATTTCTACATTAATCGCTCTACATAATTCTATTCAGTATTAGTGGCCAATTCTGCTGCTAACAACACATGTGCCATTTACTTGCTTAATATTGTTAGTTTTGTTTCTATCAATTTGTTTATATTGTTCAATTTTTTAGGTGATATTATATTATTTTGTGGATACCTATAGCCGGTGAAGAGTATGTGATATGATATAAATAATTGCATGACACGAAAATCAAAGTTATGAAAAGATATTTAACCATGGGAGATGCAAGTGAGGAACCGACAGCGTGAATTGTGTTAGTGATTGTTTTCTTACATTTCTTTTAAAAAAATTGCTTTATTTCACTACATGCTTACTGCTATGATTTTCCATCGTCGACTGGTTTTTATTTTCTAGCGATGATGTTTTTTCAATTGTCTAATAATGTGTGCATTAATTATAGCTATAATCTAATTTAATCGCTTATTTGGTTTATGGAGGTAATAAAAGACATGTTTACAATGAGCCACATTATGTAGCATGGTACTGCAAGTCTGCACTGATAGCTTATCTTGGATTTATTATGTACTAATCTGTTCTCATTTATGTAGTGACAAAGACAGATTAGTGTATGGGGGGAGCTTTTATTAAACATGCGTATTCATGGTGCATTGAATAAACTATAACATGTAAGTTATGAAAGCATGATGATATTAGACTGAGACTTATTTCAAAGCAACAGGCAAATAGAAAACACATCTTTTTGTGCCCAATGTGTATTTCATCCATGACTCTTTGTTTTTATTGATAATCCCGTTGGATCAATCATTGAATTTGATAAATCATTGGCTGGACTTAATTATCATATTACAAGAGACGCAAAAGCGATTGGTATAAGATGGTTGAATTTAACAAACACTTGATTCTATTCTATTACATATAAAACTGAACATGCACCTATTTGGTTGCTCTATCTACTCACAATTATTAAAATCAATGGTCCACATAAAGATGCTTTGAAGATGCTAAAAATGAGGGGTTTATCGGTCCGCCGGGTTCTTATGGATTATATATATATATATATATATATATATATATATATATATATATATATATAGTGCGAGCCCGTGCTTCACATATTTGAACTTACTAATGAATATTTTTCGTAGAAATGTTAATGTGATGATGATTAGTTGTAGCATCCAATTAATTCATTTGTTGCTCTTTGATATTGAGAATGACCTCCATATATTTTCTCTTTGACCAGTTTTTAAATACCAAGTAATGTGCTAGTTCATGAATCAAAGCAAATATGTCAATCTTTCGTGCATATCTATGTGACACGAACAAAAAAACACAACCATACAAAGTTCATATCACGATACAATCTATAGACATGAGACCTTCATTGTATGGAACGAATACGGGGTAGTCTAAATATAAACTCCTTCGTAAGAGCAATATCATAAAATTAACTATGTAATATTAGGATTGTGCAAAGTAATTTGAAGATGAAATTACTCAAAAAGGGCAAAAACGAAGAGCTTATTTGGGAACTAAGATTAATATAAGAGATTTAATTAATAGCCTAATGTTTTCATCTTGAGATCATGTGTGTGGCACAAACCGAAAGCATCGCTAAAGTTTTTGGATTCCTACGCATAATACCATTTTTATTTGTTGTCTTAAATATTTCGGTAAACTGGATCAACTTACAAAATGAGAAAACAAAACTAAATTAAATGAAAAAGGGTTTATTTTTTTACTAAGAACATGTAAATAAGTCCTCATGCTTCACATCTATAGCTATGATACTTTCCACGGTAATGCATGCGTGTGTGCATGTGCCAAACCAAGTCTTCTAATTTGTGGGCAAGAACCAATGGCGACAATATTTTCCATTATATTGGTGTGCCCAAATTTCCTGCCTGCAAAAAAGAAATATTTTATTATAGATGTGGAAAATTTGATAATATATTCATTCTAGCAATGAACGTGACAAATGAGAGAAATTCCTTTTTGAAATAAGAGTAGCTCTACAGTAAAAAAGAGTTCTTCCAAAGAAGAGGCTTTTTCACAGTGGCGAAAATGCTATTACACACATTTAACACAAAAGAATGTAATTTCCATGTTGATTAAATCATATATATCACACACATTTTACTATGTTATTGCAGCAAACTTGGATAATTTACATATTAGTTCATCAAATCATGGTACCCATGTATTCGTATTCACATGCAATAACTAAATGTGAATTTCATAAGAATAATTTTTGTTTTGCATAATACTCACTTAAATGAAATACATATCTCAGTCAAAATGCTCTAAGTTAATAGCACCAAACATAATCTCTGCTCTTAATCTAACATGAACAAAGCCATTACTGGTTTGTAAGCGAAAAAACCGACCCTCGCCAAAATTTGCTTCCAACATTTTATTTACTTTAGCACAAACTCGACTAATCCGAGAAATCAATTATTGAAATTTCTTGTAAGTTATGGTTCTAAATGCACAATAACCTAGGCCCTAACAGCACCCAATGTATATGGGATGCTACTAATGGGTAGGGAGCTGCTAGTCTACCTGAAAAACAAAGCACCTGGAACACCCAAAAGAAGAATGTGCAAGCTGATACAAGGGGTTATTCCTATTTCACAACTGAGATGGCTTCGGTCTTAGCTCGTGTGCTCCTTCTATCAGAGTAGAATAATTTTCAATGGGTACTTTTTCCAAGGAAAATATGACACTTAGAAAATATGATTGCATTATGATATTAGGACATTACAACATCATCCTTCAAACGTTTACTCACTAACGTTTAAGTATGAACAGCGTCAAATATGTTTTTTTTAACAGTGATAAAAACTGGGATATTATTTGATCAATGTGTTGGGTTTTAATTGCATCTCGATATAACATGATTATGTTGATATCCACAACCAAAATCAAACTATAATACCAAGGGAAAAAACATAATATATTCTATGCTTTCAAAAAAGCGACGTCTATGTGGATTAAACATTAAAAAAACTCAAAAATATCATTTTAAGATGGTAATAAAACTCGATGGCCTAACTTTCAAATTCACTCCACCAACGTCGGTAAGCACAACTCATTACAGTTGTATCTTATAACATGATGAAAATAAATTTGTATTCTTTGCATCTAAAATCTATAGTATCGATAGGAAGTTCATTATAATGATGAATATTTTAGGAGTAATATCAGTTTCGGTAGCAAAGAATTTCAATATCTCATCAACTGAACATGAACTTACATGCATAATGCATAACCAATAAAATTCACAAATACACTTGCACAATGCAGGCATGATATTCACATATTCATCAAAAGAAAAAATACACAACATAACAGAAGCATGTACAAACAGAAAATATGAAATATAATGTCAAAGAGTTTTCAAGATAAGGTCTGTTTTGAAACCTAAAAAAGAATGGATGTAACATCCAAATGTATAAAAAAATTAACATATTGTTAATGGAAAAACATTAGTAACGATAGTGTTACATCATTAATAAAAAATTATAATGATAAAAAATACATAGATTGTGTGGAGCAATAATTATGTGTCTCAAACGAAGATGAGTTTAGCTTGGAAGGGAGCAGCAGCATGTTGATCTGAATAGCACGTTCCGAAGGAGAAAAATATCATAGCAATCTACCAGTCACATTCAATTGGGTAGGCAACAACACTATTAGGAGCCACAAGCTGTATAAGCAAGGCAATGTTAACGTTATTTTAAAGAATGCAAGAGGTGTAAATGAACGATTAAGCTGTTGAGAATTAGCTGCTGAGAATTAGCACTGGTACGCATGACTAAGTCACTGGGAATTATCCATAAGCACTGCTGATGCATACTCCGTTGATGCATGTTATCAGCACTGGTATGCTAAGTTGAAGTGGAACAACTGGCCTTAGAAGAGTAACGTGTGTTGCATGGAGATGTTGGTGCCTGAAACTTAAATGAATGCACTGTATAAAGATGCCAAAGTATTTTGGCTTGAAGGAGATTGAAGTCTCGAGCCCGATTGATCTATGTGCGTTGTATGATTGAGCGGCTTGCGTTATATGATGTTTTGATATGCCTTAGAGAAGAAAAACCTAAACTTGTTGTGTATATATTTATCTATATATGTATGTCTATATATATATATATATATATATATACATACAAACATATGTGTGTGTGTGAGATCAAGAATACCTACAGGTAATAATATTTAAGATCAAAGTCATGCTAAACAGGTTTGTAGCTAATAATGCAGTAGTTAATGGTGCCAGAGTTGTGTGTTCATGAATTTTAGTCCAAACCATTTTAACATAAATGTCTATTCTATTATGCAGTGTGGAAAATAACAGTTTTAGGTGATTAATTTTTCAAGATTTTTATAAATTTGAATAAGCAATTAAATTTTTTAGATTGCAGGGTACATTTTAATGATAAAAATTAAGACTTCATACATATCTACCTTTAAGTCAATTCAGATGTCCTTTTATATTGACTCAGATGTAAGAAGGTTCAGCTACCCTTCATTTGTTTTCCATGTTGCCGATAGCATTCAAAATTTATTTATATGGCGTTCAACTTATCCCATTAAGTTAAAAATATTGCTTTTGATGTTTGTAATCACCTTTATTGCTCATTTACGCGATCTTTTAACTTAATCCACTGAGTAAAATGATATCGCTTTGAATGTTGAAATTATATTGAGTTTTCATCGTCGCTCATTTATGCGATCTTTTAACTTAATCCACTAAGTAAAATAATATCACTTTGAATGCTGAAATTGTATTGAGTTTTCATCCATTCAACCCACGATTACTTCATATTCACTTTACTTCATATTCACTTCAACCTATGACTTCATTCTAAAACATAACACGCCTACCTTGATTGTACTTATGTTAGCTTCATAATGATACAACAGTGGATGATCATAGTTTTTCAAAGACACTTCCAAGTAATTTTAATTCATCTACTGACCAAATTAAAAAAATAACGGTATATATGTACACATACATACACATACATACATACATATACTAAATGAACAACTTACCTTTGAGATCTTCACCTTTGTTTCTTAATAAGAAAAGGAGACTTGAACTTTTAAGTCCTTTATTCTTTCAATTTCTTTCGGTAAAATTAGATCAATAAATAATGAAATACTTGCACAACGTGAAGGGTGTGAGAGCAGTATTATGAACATAGGCTCATGGTTCTAGAAAATTATCAAGGATTGTTCAAAATGTAATAAAGTGAAATTACTTATATATGTTAGACTTCAATTAGTAGAATCATGATTGTCAAAATCTTATAGAACCATGAGCGAAGACAAAATAAGCTGTAACCAATTTTTCATATATACCTATTATTTAAATTTCAATTACATGAACATATACATATACATATATATATATACATATATATATATATATACATATACATATATATATATATATATAGATCCACGTTTTTTCAATTAAACGCCATTGTTTAGGTGATAAATCAATTGAAATTGTATAATCAATTAAAACAGGGATCCATTTTTTACATATAAATTGAAATTACACAAGAATATGGTGGCTGCATGCTGTAAACGTCAACTTAATGGTGATAATAGTACTAATTAATTTTAAAGAAGAAACATTCAGGTAACATTTAATAACTCTATAGTCCATGTTACAAACTGACAATGCAGCCAACATTTAATTTTGATTTTGCTGATCTAAGTTGTTCAAGTTCACCATTAACTGTATGAACAGTCATAGGCATCATTTCAAGTTAATTACTGATTATATGAACCGACATTTACTAATTTGAAATTGACACACACAAAATAATTAGTTCCTAAGCTCAAATTACTATTTCCCACCAATTTGTACGTATAATTTTGCGCTCTATTACAACTTATTGAATTCATTTTGCATAAAAGAGGATAGATTATGGTGCAAAAGTGAATGCAAATTTAATAACAATATAGGACTAAATGAGTTCATGTTAAGTTATTACTATTGGCATGTGAATATATAATAGTGTTATCCCGCTTTTTGGCAAAGCCGTGATACCAAAAGATCGATCGGAAACCAAATATAGTTCGTCTCAAAAATTGGTTGTACTTTGCTTCACTATGGATATCGATGAATTTTTTCCGAGCCCGGATCAGGCTACAACTGATAGGACATGACAAGCAAGATCATAAAAGCTAGTGTTTCAAATTTCAGGTTAATCGAAGTTCGTATGAACGAGATATGATCGATACAAGTTAGCTAAAATACGCTGTTCGTATCCATCAAATTGTTGAGGAGATGCCTATTTCGAATCCATCGGATTCGAATCCATCAATATTTGTTTTGTTCGAATACATCAGGTTCCACATACTTCGAATCGATCGAGTTCGAAGCAATCAGTAACATGATATCGGTCAGTTCGAATCGATCGGTTTCGAATCAATCAAATAGGCATCGCCCCAGCATGTTCGTATCCATTGAGTTTAGAGCAGTTCGAATCCATCGTTCGCATCCATCAGGAAATCATGCATTGGTCTATTCGAATCCATCAGGTTCGTATCCATCGGGTTCGAATCGATGATGTTCGCGTCGATCAATCCACACCGCTTCGTATCCATCGGTGTACCCTACTTCGAGTCGGTCGGTCTCGTATCCACCCCCAAGCACTGCTTCGTATCGATCGCCCTTGCATCCATCAACAGTGACAAGTAACTATTTCGTATCCATGAAATCTGCCCTGTTCTTATCCACTCAGTTCGTTTCGATTCTGTTCGTATTGATCATTGATTCGTGTCCATCGATGCAAACTGGGTCATGGAACTTGATACGAACGACGCAAAGTTCATGGATGCGAAGCGGTCAACTCGAAGAAAAAATAGGATCGATGCGAGGAGTGCGCGCCACATCACTACAGTACCACGTGCTCCATCGAGTCGAATGGGATGGATACGATGGTATGGATTCGAAGTCGGAAGGAAACAAAAATCACCATCTTGCATCGATCATATCTCATGATCCACTTGTCCAAATGCAACGAAGTTTTCACAGCAGCTTCCATACAAGGTAAAGATTGTTCTTGCCAAGTTTCAGCTCGATTGGATCAATTTTTGATGGATACGAAATCATTTCGTATCGATCGCAGATCGAGTCGAAACTTGGTGGGGTCGGTCGCGTGGGCCCACTCACGTGCCAGAAAAAAGTTTCCCGAAGTTTGAGCGAGATCTGAGCCTCCTACGCCTATAAATAGCACCCTGAAGCCTACAGAAAGGGGATCTTTTGGCCATTCGACGTCCAGACTCTGCCGGATTCAATTCTACATCACTTTATCACTATTGTAATCAAGCATCAGAGCTATTATCAACTGTAATCCACTGTAATCGATTGAAATCATCAAGTGAATTAATAAAATCATAAGCTTCAAAGTGGACGTAGGCAAGATCGCCGAACCACTATAAATCTTGTGTGCGATTGTTATTTCTGAATTGTTGTGCTTGATATTGCTTAGATCTGAAATTTGTGTTGAATATTACTGATTTGTATTCATATGCGGGTGCTTTCACGATATTGGGGTTTGTGACCAATTTTGGTGCAAACACTTTGGTGCTTTCACTGAGAAAAGCTGATTCGGAAGAAGTTGAATTTGAAGGTTTAAGAATTCAAATCTAAGAGCTATGAAAGGACAAACAAGTAGAAAGCAGAGGCCAGAGAGAAGTGAACGTGAAGGAAGTCAAGAGGCTTCTTTAGGAGCGAATCAAGCATCGATCTTCATGGGGACACACACTTGGAGCATGTTGATCCAATCCCAAAGAGAGAGATAGGGGCATCTGAGCAACCTGGTGGTAGTAAAGGTCCCATTCCATCCCTTGCCCCGAACGACATCGACCACGAATGGTCCCATTCCATCCCTTGCCGCGAACGGCATCGACCGCGAACGGTCCCGATTCACCTCAAATGGCATACGATCCCGAACGATCGTCATTTGAGGTCATATGAAACTATCAAGTTCTTTACAGGTTGTTGACAGGATATGAACATCCAGCTTATGGCATTACAAAACACACCTTCCTACTGCAAGGCAGGTTTTGGGGGGCAAATGTTGTCCCGCTTTTGGCAAAGCCGTGATACCAAAAGATCGATCGGAAATCAAAGATAGTTCGTCTCAAATATTGGTTGTACTTTGCTTCACTATGGATATCGATGAATTTTGTCTGAGCCCGAATCAGGCTACAACTGATAGGACATGACAAGCAAGATCATAAAAGCGATTGTTTTAAATTTCAGGTTAATCGGAGTTCGTATGAACGCGATATGATCGATTCAAGTTAGATAAAATACGTTGTTCGTATCCATCAAATTGTTGAGGTGCCTATTTCAAAACCATCGGATTCGAATCCATCAATATTTGTTTTGTTCGAATCCATCAGGTTCCACATACTTCGAATCGATCGAGTTCGAAGCGATCAGTAACATGATATCGGTCAGTTCGAATCGATCGGTTTCGAATCGATCAAATAGGCATCGCCTCAGCATGTTCGTATCCATTGAGTTTAGAGCAGTTCGAATCCATCGTTCGCATCCATCAGGAAATCATGCATTGGTCTATTCGAATCCATCAGGTTCGTATCCATCGGGTTCGAATCGATGACGTTCGCATCGATCAATCCACACCGCTTCGTATCCATCTGTGTACCCTACTTCGAGTCGGTCGGTCTCGTATCCACCCCCAAGCACTACTTCGTATCGATCGCCCTCGCATCCATCAACAGTGACAAGTAACTATTTTGTATCCATGAAATCTGCCCTATTCGTATCCACTCGGTTCGTCTCGATCCAGTTCGTATCGATCATTGATTCGTGTCCATCGATGCAAACTGGGTCATGGCACTTGATACGAACGAGGCAAAGTTCATGGATGCAAAGCAGTCAGCTCGGAGAAAAAATAGGATCGATGCGAGGAGTGCGCGCCACGTCACTACAGTACCACGTGCTCCATCGAGTCGAACGGGATGGATACGATGGTATGGATTCGATGTCGGCAGGAAATGAAAATCACCATCTTGCATCGATCATATCTCACGATCCACTGGTCCAAATGCAACGAAATTTTCACAGCAGCTTCCATACAAGGTAAAGATTGCTCTTGCCAAGTTTCAGCTCGATTGGATCAATTTTTGATGGATATGAAATCATTTCGTATCGATCGCAGATCGAGTCGAAACTTGGTGGGGTCGGTCGTGTGGGCCCACTCACGTGCCAGAAAAAGTCTCCCGAAGTTTGAGCGAGATCTGAGCCTCCTACGCCTATAAATAGCACCCTGAAGCCTACAGAAAGGAGATCTTTTGGCCATTCGACGTCCAGACTCTGCCGGATTCAATTCTACATCACTTTATCACTATTGTAATCAAGCATCAGAGCTATTATCAACTGTAATCCACTGTAATCGATTGAAATTATCAAGTGAATCAATAAAATCATAAGCTTCAAAGTGGACGTAGGCAAGATCGCCGAACCACTATAAATCCTGTGCGTGATTGTTATTTTTGAATTGTTGTGCTTGATATTGCTTAGATCTGAAATTTGTGTTGAATATTGCTGATTTGTATTCATATACGGGTGCTTTCATGATATTGGGGTTTGTGACCAATTTTGGTGCAAACAAATTGTATCACATGTAATAACAGTAAAAGTTATCGGTAAAAAACCAAAATAAATTGGTTTTTGAAATATATTTTTCCCTTAATGCCATATAAGAAGTGATAAACTGAAAATTCAAAGTAGTGAAATAGTAACAAAAACAATTTTGGTGTTAATTAGAAATCAAGAGACGAAAAAAATCAGTAAACGTGAATTAGGACAGACAAATTATATGTGTGTATTTGGGTGTGGATTATGGTGTAAGGGATGTTATGTAAATAGATATACTATTCTTCATTCATGTGCGATACATACACATAGTAAAAATTAAGCAACTATATATTAATAGGTAGTAAGAATCAAACCGCATACCTTGTTGCTTCACTGACCATATCCTTTCAATTCGCCATTGTTAGGCACCTAAAATCTATAAAGGAACATAGATATAAAACCATTTTAGAATTAAGCAACTATACCATATAGAAAATAAATATAAAATCGCTTATTAGATTGCCAAAGTAAATAGTTAAGGAGCACAGGTCCACAAAAAAGAATATAGCGCCGATGCTTATAAAATCCTTTGTATTCTTATATTGAATGAGCAAAAAAAAAATCTTGAAAGGAAATAAAGGAGAAAATTCGAAGGGGAGGAAGAAAAGAGAAAATGACTGAAATTGAGTCATATATAAATTTGTTCAAAAGACCTATAGATTGGAAATGGTCCAAAATATAATCTAACTAATCGTGTTAGTATTGCATAATAGCTATACCTAGCAATTATAACTCTAAATTTTATTTCTCATGAATATAACAAACAAAATCATTCTAATATGTACAAACCTCGAATATAATTTACTATTGAGTTAGATTCTAGGGATTCCTGATATGAACAACCTCTAATTTTTTGTGCATGAAAATGCACAATAAGGCATAATATTCATTTATGAAGTCATTAAACCAATTTAACCAAAATACAAAACTAAAATGCAGTTACATCCAAAAAATTCATTGCTCCTGCAAATCAATTTCAAATAATACACCATACAGTGGAGTTTTAGATGAAATGCATTTGGATAATTTTCAATTACATTAGATTAATATATTTAATTAGGTTAGCAATAGTTATCAATGAATGTAAGGATGCTACCTCTTTGTACTTATAGTTTCATTTTTGCAGTAACTTGGTTCTGTTTCGGATAGTTTCTAAAACAAATTGCATCAGTTACTTTTTAAGGTAACTTGTATAAGACATCAAGTTTTAGTGCTTTATCTAAAATCCAACTCATCTGACTAATGTCGATTCATTGCCAACTTGATTGATCATCCCAAATAGCTTGCAAAAAAAATTATTTTGTAAAAGCAAAGCACTTTATAAGTTATTTTAAACTTGAAACAAAAACCGACCTTCCCGGTATGATTGCAACCGTATACACATCCATTGCAGATGAAACATCTGATGCCTCTGACCAATTAATTTCTGCCAAACCTTTCTTCAATTTATTCTATATTAGACAGAATGAGCAAATACATTATTCACATGCTTTTACCATTAAAAAAACATGATCAATGAACAAAACTTTAATCATCTACTTAATCTAAAAATAAAACTTGACCTACTAAAATATGTTTACTGAATGATGTATATTGTAGATAGCATGATGGAAAAAAATACATGGTTTCTTCTAAACAAAACCTATTGATACCACCTTTCATAAAAATCAAGTTTGTTCTGATTAGCTGACTGATGAGACAATAGTCTAATACATAACCAAAGACCTTTGAATTCAAATCAAATTCAATGATTGAAGTAAAGCTGGAATTCGCTCGACGATTAAGTTGGGAGAACTCAAAATTTTATTATTTGAGAGGAATTAACTTAAAAATACTGGGAAAAAGAATACAGTTTAGCATGATTGAAGTTTGCGTGAGTTTCGAATAGATTTGATGTGATTGGTGCTTTGCTACCCATAAATTTGAATTTTTTTTATGCGTTTACCTTTTGTGTAGATCGACAATCATGTTGAGAACATAGAATGAAACTGAGATGTAATATCATGGCACAGAAATATAACACACTGACTCTTGAGATCTAATTCTGTTTAGCCATAGCTCATAATTGAAGGAGAATGAGTTATAAATTTCTTAAAAGAGAGTTATTCTCTTGACAAAGGAAAATAAATGATATATTGCACACGTAATCTTCTTTTTATGCCTTTATAATTCTTTGGTAATAAAAGAAAAATTATATATCTATGTCAGTAATTTATGAATACTAACTTCTTTTTAGTTGAATTGAATGACATTTGCTTTATCTGTGACATATACATGACCACATACGTGTAATGTATGAATTCACATTCTTCTTATATTATTTTCAAAAAAGTTGATGAGTTGCATAGGTAACTTATTTGCAAGTTAAAATTGTGTATGCACTATCTTATTTAACTGCTAGGTCTAATTTTTTTTATTTTCATAGATAAAAATTCCCAATTTTCCAATTCAAAATCGTTAGAAACATTTTCTTTCCATATTTGTGTTTTACAGTAAAACTCAAAAGATATTTTTGTACCTTTTTATCAATTTATGCACAAACTGTTAGGAACGATACCGACATTTTTGTTTCTTGAATGCAATGGAATAATACCTTAATTTTTTACCCAAGTTTCCTTTTTCTCATCAGTGTAAGCAAAGTGAATTATAATATATCATGAATTTGAACATGTTACATAATGAATTTAGATTGAACTGAAATTTATATGAATTTCTGTACACATTAGATAAATTGCAAAATTTAATGTTAAAGAACACATCACATAAATCTAGTTTAGAAAATAGTTTGAATCCGGCAAATTTTATAAATTTTAAATTCTAAATAGACTAACACATCACATAAATCCAACGTGGTCTTCAAACTTGATATGGAGAAAGCCTATGATCGTATGTCTTGGTTTTTCATCATAAAGGTGCTTCGAGCCTTTGGTTTCCCGGAAACTCTGATCGATTTGGTTTGGAGGCTCATTTCCAACTGTTGGTTTTCTGTTATTATCAACGGAACGGCCAATGGCTTTTTCAAGGCTGGTAGAGGCATTCGCCAAGGAGATCCTTTATCTCCTACTCTTTTCGTTATCGCGGCTGAGGCATTCATTCGTGGAATCCACACGTTGACCGTTTATAGTCAGATTCAGCGTTTTGGGATTCCCAGTGGGTGTCCGCTTATTTCCTCTCTATCTTTCGCAGATGACATTGTCATATTCTCCAATGGCAACCGTTCTTCCGTTCGACGTCTTGTTAGGTTTATCCAGCTTTACGAGAGGTGTTCAGGTCAACGGGTCAACTCTTCGAAGAGCTGCTTCATTCCTGCTCGGGATATGATCCATTCGCGTGTTTCGTGGGTTGAGTCCTTTACTGGTTTCAGGGCGTCTTCTCTTCCTCTCCCTTACCTTGGTATTGTTCTTTACAGAGGTAGGAAATTGAATGCTATTTTCGACCCTCTGACGGATAAAGTGAGGGGTAAAATTATTCGGTGGAATTCGTCTTTTCTGTCCCAAGCTGGCAGACTGGTTCTGATTCAATCTGTTTTATGCTCTATGGGTACTCATATTTTCGCTGCTATGACCCCTACTTCCTCTTTCTTCCGCTCCTTTCAATCCTTGGCTTCTTCCTTCTTTTGGGGTTCAAAGGGCGATAACCGTCGTCATCACTGGGTGTCGTGGAAAGTTATTTGCCGTCCGAAGAATGAGGGCGGGCTAGGATTGCGCAATCCGAAGGACATCTGTTCGGCTTTCGCTTGTAAGTTGTGGTTCAGGTTTGGGACCAACGACTCCTTATGGGCGAATTTTCTCCATGCTAAATACCGAAGTCTTGCTCCTTCGGGTTACACCGGTTCTCCTTCTTTCGCCAGTGAGACTTGGAAGCATATGCAAGCTGTCAAACTTCTGGTTGATTCTCACAATGGCCTTATCGGATGGGATGGTGGTTCCTTTTCCATTCAGAAGGCCTGGAATTCTGTTCGTCTCCAGTCTCCTATCCTTCCTTTTTTTGAGTTCATTTGGGACGTTCGTATCCCCCCAAAAGTTTCTGTCCTGATGTGGAGGTTGTTCCACAAGGGAATAGCGGTGGATGCGAATCTCCAGCAGATTGGCATTCCTTTTGTTTCCCGATGCAGGTGTTGCGGTAACGGTGATATGGAGACCGTGGACCATCTTTTCTTCGGTGGCTGGTGTGCCAACGTCTGTTGGAACTACTTCCGATCTCTTCTTGGTGTCAGTGGTACATTGTCCACTTCCCAAGATTTGGTGCTCTATTGGTGGGCTGGGTGTTCTGGTCGATCTCTTCGATCAATCATCTTCCGTCTGATTCCTTGTATTTTATGCTGGCATCTGTGGTGTGCGCGGAACAAGGCAATTTTTGATGAATCTCCGATGGATCCTCTATCAGTTATTCGTAGAGTCAGAGAGGATGTGTTCTTAGCTTTTCGCGGCCGTCCTTTTCGTGGTATGGTATCTTTGCGGTCTGCTCATCTTGTGAACCTCTTTTCTGTTTCATGTTCTCGCTCTTCTGTCAGAGCGGGAATTGGTTGACTCTCTTTGCTTGTCGGGTGCCTCTCCTTCCTTTTCTTCCCTGGCCCATCTGGATCCTTCTCTCCTCTCCCATCTTCCTCCCCATTTTTATTTGTGTTTTTGTTCGTTTTTTTGCTGTGTGGCTTTTCTTTTCAGGTTCGGTTACCGGTGGTGTTCGGGTCGTCTTGGCATTCTTCCTAGCGCAGCTGTCTTCAGGCTCTTGGTGATTGTTTTGGCTTCGGTGTTTGGGTTTATCGAGTTCTCCTATCTTTTCCTTGGGGTACTGGTTTGGGATCTTATGCTCCTTCTTTTCGCTCGGATTCGGGTTGTGGTTTGCTGGGTTCTGGAAACTATTGTTTCTGCTGTGAGTCCGCTGGGCTTCTTCCATTTGTCTTTCCTCCGGATATGGTAGTAGAAGCGGTGATTGGCTTGATCTATGGGTGCTGTTCCTACTTCATTGTAGTTGGGCGGAGGCCTTGCCGGAGCTCGATGACGATGTTGGTTA
The DNA here is from genome assembly GCA_030765085.1 of Allium cepa. Lineage (NCBI taxonomy): Eukaryota > Viridiplantae > Streptophyta > Magnoliopsida > Asparagales > Amaryllidaceae > Allium > Allium cepa. The sequence goes on from CM060934.1 coordinate 615,455,544, forward strand.
TGGGGTTGTTTCTGGGAGTTTTTCGGAATAGTTCTCTGGCTGGTTCCTGGGTTCTGGCTTTGCTTATTGTTAGGGATTTCTATGGGGAGGGCGTGGTTCTTCGCCCGATCTTTGTTTGGTCTTTGTTTTCAGAGTTTTGTTTCTCTTTCCGGTATCCGACCTGTCTGTTGTTGGGTTGTTTGTGGTGGTTTTATCTTTATTTGGTTGTTGCTGTTTTTCAGGGCTTGTTGGTTTTGTCATTGTTTAGATTCTGTTTTTGCTTTGTTCTCAGGTTATCTGTCAGGCTTGTTGACAGCTTTTGGTGGATGTTATATATATTTTCTTTATTTAAAAAAAAAAAAAAAAAAAAAAAAGCAAGTTTGAATTTTGATTTTGAAATTTGAAACGAAGCCAAATTTTGAAAACCTTCATTTTCAAATCCAATCCAGCGATGGCTGTCGTCAAGTTTTATCAATGAATGAGGTCGACAAATCCGTATGGAAAAATACCATAATATGTTCATGTTACATCATGTAAAATAAGTATTTTATATTATTTTTCATGACATTAGCGGACCAATGTAATAATCAAAATGCATAACACTAATTCTTTTTTATTTAAATTATTAAAACAATATATCTGTCATTTATAGTAGATGCAACACCAATAATGTGTAAGATCTATTTTTTCCTCTAACCATTTATGTCACTGCTAACCAGTAAAACAAAATAGACGGTCTCATTGCAAAAAAATTACAAATCAAGGATGTAAAGCATCGATAAAAGTGCCAACTTTCATACATGATATAATAAAAAAAATCCTTTATAAATAAAATATCTTCACTTTATACAAATAATTAAATCTGATAAATTGCAAATTGTCTGTTAAAGGACACATTACTTAAATTTCATTCGAGAAAAAGTTTAAATTGTACAGATTTTATAACTTTGAAAATTTAAACACAACATAGTGGCAAAATTGATTTTGATTTTGATTTTTGAAACAAAGCGAAACTTTTAAAAACTTCATCTTCAAATTTACGCCGACGGGGAAGACATATAAATGATTGAATGTATTTGAAAATTTGAAACCTCATTAAGATAATCTTACATATTGTGTAAATTTGAAACTCGTTTCTTTTGCGCATAAGAAATTTATATGCTTTTTACCAGTACTGAGTCAAGAAAAAACCTTTTGTTAGATGCTATGTTTGGGGTTAAATTATCAATTATGATTATAGAATTGAGTTAAGAAATTACTAATATGCATTTGCAAATCAGTTGGGACTAAAAAAAATTGAAATGCATAAACTCTATAGTAAAAAAATACAAAAATAAAGACATGTTTAAACCAGTCCTTATATAGTTTGCTTGTTTCGTTTATTTTGTGTTACCTATGCTGAACTAAGCAGTAAAGTGGGGTTATATCAGTTGCTTTAAAAATTTGCAGTTATATCGTTACATTGTATGCATAGTATGAACACAAAAATTATGATGTGTTAAAAATTGTGGCATGGAGATATAAATTTAATTCTCTTCAAAGCTCTCTCCCTGTAAATATTCAAACTCAAATCATTTCCTAACAGCGGACTGAAGAAAAGGTAATAAATGAAAAACCAAGAAATACCCATTACACTATCATGAATCACGTGCTTGAAAGATGAAGCCAACGGGTTTGGAATATTAAAAAAAAGGAAAAAAAATGTCATGGTCAATTCTTATATTAAGTGCGTGTAGGAAGAAAAGAAAATTGCCACTCTCATTTATCTTATTGATTGTATCATGCAGATATAAAATCCAAATATGACAAGTATATTATGATTGAGATAGAAAAACAAAAAAACTTAAGTATCCATACTTTATCCTATCATAAGGTAGTTGGGAGGTAAAAGATAAATCAGTAACACATTTATTGAAACTGAAATGGAATAGATAAAGAAATACTAAAAAATCAAGTCAATATATTTTGAATGCACATGGAATAAAAACCTAGCTTGCAAATTTGATGGTTAGAAATAAAAATCATATCCATAATTGAATCCAATCTGCCTGAGTAAATATACAAAAACAATTAATGGATTTTTATAAGTATGTCAAAATATTTATTCCCCTGGCAGAAAATGTTAACCCAGTTGGATTCTGTATGGTTTTTCATTTATGGACATTCAATATCCATATAATTTACCATAGATAGTAACATATTTCATTTATGGTTAGTCATAATATGGCAACAATTGGCAATTTGTTTCAAATTTTAATAATATATCACCGTTAAGTAATTTATTTTTTTACCTAGGATGAGATTATGCAGACAAATTGTAGTCATAAAATAATGTTGTAGAAGGTAAATTAAATTGATTGACAAACATACTTCAGGGGATATTACTTGACTCTAATGTCAGTTGTTTAACATGTAGTTAAAAAAAGGGAACAAATAAAAAATGTAGGTAAACCATACATCAAAAATCTCATAATTCTATACCTTTGTAAATTGGATTTAACCTACATGGAAAGAAGATAAAGGTAAATTGCTCTGTCATTTTGACAAAACATATGCAGTACACCAATTGTTGGACTTGCTTTGGTAACCTGCAAAACCAAATAATAATAATGAAATATGTTAGTAATTACCAAATTTTCATACATAAAAGTAATAACAGAGTTAAGATTTTATTTATAAACCTAGTCATCATCAAGTCTGAAGCGATTAAGCAAATGATCTGTATGATAAATAGCTCCTTCTGAGCCTAAATTTAGAAATATAACAATTACTTACCTATTTCAGTTGGTCAGGCAAAATGAAACACTAATATATCATAACATAATTAAAAGCATAATTTAGAAATGAAAAACACAGGCATAAAATTTGTTGGAAATTGTGTTGAAAAATTCAAGTGAATTATTAAAAATGACTAAGTGTGAAGAATGGCTTTGTGAATAGTCCCACATTGTAGGACTATATGAAAGAATCAAGTATTTATACTTGATTCTTAGAGGCTAAGTTGGGCCCTTTGGGCACCCAATGATGCTCTTTTGTGAGGAGGGAGGCCATGCTTGACCACCACACACGCGCGCGCCGACCGACCGACTCGACCCGGGCCGGGCTCGGGCTTGTAGTGGTGTAACACTTATATTTTTGCTACAAATTTGTTAACTGTTTTCTGACCGGGCTGGATCAGTTACTTAAGCCCGTATGAAGAACGTTGTGCAACGTTCATTATTTTTGACCCGGTAATACTCAGATCCGTTTTTCTAGACCACGTCCCCTAATCAGTAAAACGTTCTTTTCACTACTCCGTCTTCATAACTCATACGAAGACGAAATAGACAGAACGACATTTTTTCTTATCTCTTCTTCATAAAAATCCGAGCAATATTTCGAGAGTGCAAACTGAACCGTTTCGTTCGTGCAAACGTAACGGTACCCCAATTTATTGAGAGGCTGTTTTATCCTAGAGGCGGCGGTGATTGATCCGAACTGCTTGCACCTTTGAGCAGATCGCCGAAACGTCTTCAAGAAAGTGACTTTGTCCACGACTCAGCCGAATTTCGACCATTGTTTCCAACAAAATTTAATCAATGTTATTTTACTATATAAAGGGAACAGATAAAAAAAAGCAGGTAAACCATACATTAAAAATATCATAATTGTATACATTTGTAAATTGAATTAAACCTATACGAAAAGAGAGAGAAAGGTAAATTTCTCTCCTATTTAAACAAAACATATGTAATACACGGATTGCTTGACTTGCTCTGGTAATCTGCAATACCTAATCATGTAAATAAATAAATATGTCTGTAACCAAATTTTCATACACAAATTGAATTTCTAAATTTGTCCATCAAATCTAAAGCGATTAATCAAATGATAAATATGATAAATAGTTCTGTATTAGCCTGAATTTACAAAGATAACAATTAGTTACCCATTTTATAGTTGGTTTAGGCAAGATGAAACGCTAACATATCATAACATAAATAAAAACATAAATTAGAAATAGAAAACATTAGTATAAAATTTGGTTCATGCAAGTTATAATTTTTACCTAAATGAGAACATTCATCTCTTCTTCATTTTCTATGTTGTTTGTTGGAAGTCAACGTCTTAATTTAGCATTTAAGGCACTAACAAAGTCAGTTTATCATTTGTAGTACTAATAAGACTCAACTTTGATCATAAATTTCTACAGAATGTAATTTCTCCCATGTAGACCATGTTCATTAATAAAATTAATGATTATTTGTATCAATAGTTCTGTTAATTTGTATCTTAACCCAAAGCTTGTTGTTCAGTAATGGGAGTTCCGCCACCTTATCACAAATTTCTTATACTTCCGAAGAATGGGTTAGATTATAGTTTAATTTATTAATTATTTACATGGATAGGTTTGATGCTTTACAGTAATTCTTTGCATGTTAGTTATGTCTACATTACTGGTAATGACATATGAAGTTTTGAAATAGTATTAGTATAAATCAACAAAATTTAGGAGCGTAACATAGGGATGTAGCATAAGAGGTGTATCTTAAGTTCTTAACCTAAAGCTTGAAGTTTTGAGCTACGAATGAGATAGTGAAACCTTGTCTATATTTGTCGTAAGACTAAAGCACTCATTGCCAATAAGAGACTTTTTTAAAATTATATGGAACATAATAGTCATACAAATATGACTAAAATCTTATGAGAATATAATAATGATTGCAAGTATACAAAAAGTACATTTGAATAGATGGCTCGGCGGTGAGATTGATGGTGTTTTGTGACTTTCTACTGGTTAGGGGGGCAAAGTATTGCAAATAAAATGTTAAACAAAAACCTAAACCCACTTAGTTGGGAGTTTGTTTTCACTGATTCTGACCGGTTTTGTGTCAATCTGCTTATGATTGCGGTGATTTGAATAATTAAGCATAGGACATGTTGGGAATACTGACATGGTTGTACATTTTATGACAGATCGAGAGATCATATTTATAAAATAGACAGCGATGTAATATATTGTTTAACGTACAACGATTAATAATAAAAGGGGAACTAATTATTGATCACAATAAGAATTTTAAACTTATGTAATTATTATTTTTCTGGTTAACCAAGGAAAACTACGATTATTTATCACAAATAGAGTCCAGCCAGCCTAGGGAACACAATACAAAAGGGATGAAAAAATTAATGCATAAATGAACAATGGTATAAGAATAAAATTTAAGAATTGAGGCATACCAATCTTATTTAGAAAGAAAGGTAAAATTATTTTTAAGTTATGAAATTTGTTCTCTTAGGCCTCCGGTATAAAGACAATAAGTTACAATATATTATACGTTACAATTATGACATAACATGCTAAATCCACCTCCTATAATATGGAAAATATAAGAAATTATCCATATATAGTTGATTAAGTACTGAATAAAGATAATTGATTTTAATATAAACTTTTATATAAGATAGGATAAGGTCATTCAATATATAGCAATGAACAAAATCAATTTTGATATCATCACCATATCATATTAAGTTTCTTACCAACTGCAGGATGCAAGCATGAGGGATATGGTTGAAGTAATACTTTCTTCGTTGTTGAGTTCACATCTTCCTCTTTTTCAAAATCACCTACTTGACTGTGAAAGTAATCAAATTCTACATTCATTTCTAACATATAAGAAACTAACCGCTATTTAAGTATCATAGAAGCTAAAAATATGCATATATTTTGCAGTTTCGTCTTATATCGACTTTTTCGCAAAATACAGGTATCAATATTCAGATGTCAATGAGTACTGGTAAGTGAAATTAAATCATGCTAAAATAAGTTAATCAAGCAAAGAATCACAAATATAATTTTCCTTGTCACTTTATTTAAAATTACTATAGCAAACTGGTTAAAGTGCTTGAAAATTATAATTAAGTATTTACTGATTTTGCCATAAAGGAATGTTGTTCTATGCATAGTATTTCAGTGCAAATCGAAACTCAAAACGAGAATAAAAATATCACTGTATCAGGGTGTAAGTATCCACATTCATATACATACTTAAAAAAGTAGGAAACACCGCAAACGGACTAAATCATTAATGCAATAACTTGATTGAGTTTCAGAGCTCCACTTCAAAAATGATGCAGCAATGTAATAGAAATACAAAATTATTAAATAGTACAAAAGTATTTTAAGAAATGGTAGGTTTGAACTTTTAAGGGAAATCTATACCTTGATGGAAATATATCATGAAGATGGTTTAAAAGTGATTACATTCATGGTGTGAATACCAACCATGTGACTTGTAACAATCCGGAACTTCGCCTTAATTAATAATCGACATTTAAACGATTAATATTGTTGCATATTGCTGATTGAGGTTTCTAAATTGAATTAAAATTCTTTTATAAAGTGTTAAAAAGATTGATGAGCTTTGAAAATTTAATAGTGGTCCATTTTTTAATTTGGGCCGTGAAAATTAACAAAAGCCAATAACCGGTTCCCCTTTCTATTCATTTTTTCTCTCATTCTAAAACCCTAAGCCCTAAAACACTCGAAAGAAAATAAATGGCGACCGTTGTTCTCACGTTCGTTCACTCCTTCACGTTCGCCCCTCTTTTCGAAAACTAGGGCTCGTGACAATCGAAGTCGCCAACCATTGAAGCTCGATCGAATGAAGACTATGGCTTCGCTCGATTTCTGGTGTGGTCGGCTTCTTCTAAATTCGTCGACAAGGTAAGTGACCCTCACATCTAATTCAAGACTTTATCGATTCTGAACTTGCGATTTCGTGATTTCTTGTCTTGTTTTGATTTTTTGCTGATGCTTGATTTTGTTCTTTGTTCCCTTCGGTCCCAGTCAGTGGTTCATGGCTTTGACTTCGGTCGATTTGATATGTGAAAATATTGAGTTTGAAACTTAACTAGAATTCAACATACTTTTATTCAAACTGCAGTTGTTTTTGGACTTGATTGAAAACTTGATTTTTGCGAAAATAAATTGGATTTGATACTGTCTTGACTGGAGACCGTTGTTTCATGATTTTGAACTCGTTTTGACTCGTTGGCCTCGGCATTACTTTGAATTGTTGCTAGTCGTTGCATATGCCTTGAGTTGACCTTGCCTTTGACCTGTAGCTTGAATATCTTGATGGCACTTCATGTTGTATCTGTTATGTGCAGTAATATCGAACTGCTTCATGTTTCACTGTTTTGTTAAAACATGGTATTCTCACTTTCACTTAGCCACTGCGTTTTACTGTGCCGTGTCCATTTGTGGCTTGTCTACATATCTGGCTGCACTTGAGTATGAACTTGCACTTGAGTAGTTGCACTTGAGTAGTTTCTTATACCAAACCCTATGATGCATGTATGTTCATCCTTGTATATGCATTTCTTGGTCATGTTATGTTGTCTGCCGTCTTCATGTACATGTATACACTTGTTGTATATTTGAGCATTTGGGATGCATTGAGCTCGTGTGGTCTTCATTCATATGCAGTTTGCATTTATATTGCCTCTGACCTTTTGGGCATGGAAACATTATTTCATGTTGTCCCTTACTGTAACATGTTGCCACTCGTACACACTTTGATTTGAGTCGCATTGTTTATTCGAACTGCCGTATATATGTATTGTATCACATGTTTATATGGGCACTGCCTATGCATGTTTCACTGTATTCACTTTGGGCTTTGACTTTACCACTACCTGACTTGAGTCTGCCTTGTTGAGTTCTTGAGCTTCAGTAGTTGTACTCATTGTTTCTCGGCATTGACTTCTGTATATTTGGGCTTCACTGAGTTTGTTATTGCACTTTGTCTTGATAGTTAAGTTGCACTTTGTTGCACTGCACAGTGGTCTTCATTGTTGCTGTGTCATTGCTGTTGACATGTGCATTTGGTCTTGATCATATTTGATGTTGTTGAACCTGATTTTCATTGTGGGTCTTTTCATTGTGTTGGTTTGAGCTGTGTACATTTGCCTGAGTTTGTTTACTTGGTGGCATGCATTTCTTTGTGATCTGCCTTGTTGCTTGGCCTGTATGGTCTCTGTTCTTTGTTCATTGGTGCATTGCCTTGATTGTTGTGAAGTTGTGCACTTGCATGCATTTGTACTTCTGGTTGGTCTTCACTTTGGTTTATTGATGTTGCTTGTATTTCCAGTGTTGCCACTGTGTTTCATTTGCATAGCTCAGTGGTGCACTTGTTTGGTCATTTTGTACTTCTGGATGCACTTGTCATCTTCACTGTGCTGCACATTTGTGGTCTGTTCACCCATTACTGCACTTGCATTGTTGTTTGGTCAGAACTTGTTGTTGTACAGTTACTTACTTTGTGCATTCAGTTTATTTTGCCTTGTGTTGAACCTAGTTTTAAAACTCGGGTTTGACCTTGTGCTTGTGTCATGATTTTAAATATATTTCACTTGTGTTGAACCCGTCTTTTTATTTTGGGTTTGACCTTGTGCCCGGTTGTGTACATCATCACTGTAGTGGCAAGGCAGTGCACGCAAGCGTGAACTGCAGCCACACGGGATTGCTTTTATTAATATTCTATCTTGCTTTGATTTATTGATTTTTTTTTGCATATTCCATATGATGTAGTGGCGAGGCAGAGCACGCGTGCGTGTACTGCAACCCTACTCGAAATAATATTTTAATTGATATTTCAATGTTTTGAACTGTTTTGTTTATTCAATTCAATATTCTGATTTGGTTTAATTTGCTGATATGTTGTTTAACACTGTTACGTGTTATATTTATCGTTATCCGATTTCTTTATTTAAGGATCGGATAAACGAGATTTACTGTGACTGTCGTCTATTCATTATTTAATTATTATTGCTTCTGTGCACTAATAACTGAGTTTGAATTAGACTGACCCGAGTATTATTTTCTTTTGAATCTAGTACTCGGGTCAGACTGAGTATTTCAGGTTGTAGATATTCTGCTTTGGGTTGCTGCTAGAGCTATGAAGTTCTTTCACATCTTTTGGAGTAGTCGTCGTCATTTGTAGTAGTCTGTATAATTGTATAGGAAGATATGTATTCATGTATATTATATACGTTAATGTACTTGTATATGTAACTTCCTGAGTCGACTGTTGTAGTTGTATCATATGTACCGTGTCAAATGTATTGTAACTGACATCAGTTATTGTATATATGAGACTTTCTGTTTTATCTGTGTTCCGCATTTATATTATCTGTGTTATTATTATATATTTTGTTTTAAACTATTGTGAACCATCATAGTTCGTTTTATACTGGAATTGGGGTATTTCGATGGGAGAAAATAAATCAGAGATGAAAAATGAAAGAATATATATATTTATATACCACTCCTATCGAGATAACCAATACTAGTGTAAGGCCTAACTACTGATGGTCGCTCCTCAATAGCCTTATTCTCTGCGCTAGTTGACAGCACTACACCGTAGTGTTCTTGGCTAGCGTGGGTATAGAGGTGGGGCGTCACAGCTTGGTATCAAAGCCTGGGGTTTAGGACAAATATAAAACATAACTTAGATGGAACATGTGATACAACTATTTGTCGATGTTTTATCTCTCATCTTTGCATATGATTATCTTTGCTTGTTAGGTATGAATTCCTAACGCTTATTCATGTGCATTTGATTTTGATTTCGTGAAAGAATTTTGGCTTCTGCCTCCGTTTGCTTTACGAACTCAAGTTGGGTTTTTGATGATGAGGATTTTGATTCTTGTGTTTTCGGCTTTGAATTGATTTAGCCGACGTTGATTTTGTTTAAATTTGGCCAATTAAAGCTATTTTGACCTCCTTGCATTTTGTGGTAGTCCGCTACCTTCTTGAATTTGCAATGTACATATTTCACATTCACTTGGTGGAAGCTTTTCACTACTGTCACTTGCTTATTGTATTTGTTTGCACTATGAATTCTTGAGCATTGGCCTTTGTGCCTTGTTGTTATTTCTTTATATGCTGATGTGGCCATTACTTGTTGACTTCGACATTGACTTGATTTTTATTTTTGTTAAAGTCATTTATGCATTTATGCTCGTTCTGCTTTGTTTATCCAATTGTTAATCGATTCTTCTTTTCCGATTAGTCGTTATCTCCTTTGTCGACTTTGATAACTTCTATTTCTGGAATTTTAGGGTATTTCTACTTTGATAGATTTAGAATCGAATTATTTGGATTTTATTCACGTCTTCGAATGTGAATTTTAGTGAATTGATTTGGTTTCCAAATTTAATTGATTCTTCTTAACTCCCCGATTTGTTGCTATCATTTATTAGCGACTTTAGTGACATTTTCTTCGGGATTTTCGTGAACATACTTTTTGAAGGATTCGATATCGATTTCTTTGGATTCTATTCACATCTTTGTATGTGAATTCTTGTGATTGATTGTTTCTACAATCACTTCTATGATTTGTCACTTTAAAATATAAAGGTTTTCTATACCAGTAGTAAATATCAAAACTCTTTCAACAAAATGATTTCAACTCTATTTTCAATAACAAAGCTCTTTTCTTAAACCGTTTTTCAATCTACTAGTATATACAAACCTTTACATCACTCGGATGAGAAATTTAATTAAACGGCTTAGTAAAACGAGTGGTATGGAACGCTTGCGTTTACTTCGCCGGTTAATTCTTGGACTTATTCGATTGAATCTTTTGTGATAATTTTCTAGTGAAGATTTACAGTTTGTTCGTAAATATTTAAGTTAAGTAAGTGGTTATGGGACATGAAGCTAAACTTTTATATTTACTAGCTTAGTGTAATTGACACTTCTCGTTGATCATGACGATCATTTTATAATTTAGACTAGCAATAGTGTGATGTCTCTTTGTTTGCTTTCTGCTTAGGCTAGACACCACTTGTGTGATTCCATTCACACATACCTTTATGCTTTTTGGTTAGCCTAGACACCATTTGTGTGATTCCATTCACACATATCATTTTGCTTTCTGGTTAGGCTAGACACCACTTGTGTGATTCCATTCACACATACCTTTTTGCTTTTCGGTTAGCCACCATGAGATAACGTCTTGTTTTGCGTTGCACATGCTGGTGAGTTTTCATGCTCACGTGTAGGTGAGTTTTCATGCTCCCGTTCTCGCTTTGCGTTGCACGTGTTGGTGAGTTTTCATGCTCGCGTGTAGGTGAGTTTTCATGCTCCCGTTCTCGCTTTGCGTTGCACGTGTTGGTGATTTTTCATGCTCACGTGTAGGTAAGTTTTCATGCTCCCGTTCTCGCTTTGCGTTACACGTGTTGATGAGTTTTCATGCTCACGTGTAGGTGAGTTTTCATGCTCCCGTTCTCGCTTTCCGTTACACGTGTTGGTGAGTTTTCGTGCTCATGTGTAGGTGAGTTTTCATGCTCCCGTTCTCGCTTTCCGTTACACGTGTTGGTGAATTTTCATGCTCATGTGTAGGTGAGTTTTCATGCTCCCGTTCTGGCTTTGCGTTACACGTGTTGGTGAGTTTTCATGCTCATGTGTAGGTGAGTTTTCATGCTCCCGTTCTCGCTTTGTGTTACACGTGTTGGTGAGTTTTCATGCTCACGTGTAGGTAAGTTTTCGTGCTCCCATTTGAGTTTCCGTACTCCCATTTGAGTTTCCGTACTCCTATTTGAGTTTTCATACTCCCATTTGATTTTTCGTACTCCCATTTGAGTTTCCGTACTCCCATTTGAGTTTCCGTACTCCCATTTGAGTTTTCATACTCCCATTTGAAGTTTCATACTCTCATTTTGTTTTCTGGATTTCTTGTGATGATTTCTAGAATTTGTGCTTCACCAATTTTCGTGATTTCTATTGATAAGTTTTATCAAATTTTGTGCATTGGTGAATTCGTGTGTCATTGACTTGTTATGAATGCAAGTTTACGGTATGATATCCCTTTTCTATCTTTGAGAAGATTCTTGTGATATTTTTGATGAATGAAAATTCATTGGTATTATCTCTTGATGCCAGTTATTTTGATGAGATTTTGACGTATTAACTTCAGTAACCGTCAATTTTAAAATGGATTTTCAAGTGGTTATCCCGCAATGCTGATTTTGTTGTCCGTTTCTACGGTATTTTGAAAAGTGCAATTTCCTTGTCAAAGTTGCTACTGATATTGATGTTTTAATCACGTGTTTTAAAAATTTGTTATTTTTAAAATTGTTTTCAAAATTTTTTCAGTTTACGCTTTCAAAAGAATGAGGAAGTGATTTAAACGTTTCAGAAAAATCGAGGACTATGACCCCTTTCTTTTACTAATTCGCTTAATTCCGGACTTGTCCGTTTGAGAATGTGAAATGTTATTTTTAAAATACACAATTATGCACTTTCAAGAAAACAATGAAGTGAATTAAACGATTTAGTAAAACTCGTGGTTATGTGTCATGTGCCTTTGCCATTTCGGTTAATCCCGGACTCGTTAATTGAAATATTTGTGATTTTTGATTTTGTAGAGAATTTGAGAATTTCTTTTATGAAATTAAAAGATTTTCTTTGGTGTTTATATTGTACTACGCCGGTGTACCGGCTCAATTCTCTGCTATTCATGACGTTTTCCACGTCTTTCAATTACGGAAATGCCTTAGGGATTTCCGATTTTTATTCTTGAGCAACCTTCTATTCACATCATTGCTTCGGGGGTGTAGCACCTTCGAAATAAAGATGTTTTTCTAGCGGAAGTCCAATGGTTCTCAAATCCTAAGGATTGCACTTAGGAATCCTGAGAATTCATCGAGCAAACACGTTCAAGTTTACTCTTTCATGCTCTTTATGGCGAACTTCCTATTTCAAATTTCTCCATCTTGTGATGATATGCTCTTATGGTTGTTACCTTTTGTCCATTTATTCCTTATGATTGCGATGACGCAATTTCTTTAAGGAGGAGAGTCTGTAACAACCCAGAACTTCGCCTCAATTAATAATCGACAATTAAACGATTAATATTGTTGCATATTGCTGATTGAGGTTTCTAAATTGAATTAAAATTCTTTTATAAAGTGTTAAAAGATTGATGAGCTTTGAAAATTTAATAGTGGTCCATTTTTTAATTTGGGCCGTGAAAATTAACAAAAGCCAATAACCCGTTCCCCTTTCTATTCATTTTTTCTCTCATTCTAAAACCCTAAGCCCTAAAACACTCGAAAGAAAATAAATGGCGGTCGTTGTTCTCACGTTCGTTCACTCCTTCACGTTCGCCCCTCTTTTCGAAAACTAGGGCTCGTGACAATCGAAGTCGCCAACGATTGAAGCTCGATCGAATGAAGACTATGGCTTCGCTCGATTTCTGGTGTGGTCGGCTTCTTCTAAATTCGTCGACAAGGTGAGTGACCCTCACATCTAATTCAAGACTTTATCGATTCTGAACTTGAGATTTCGTGATCTCTTGTCTTGTTTTGATATTTTGTTGATGCTTGATTTTGTTCTTTGTTCCCTTCGGTCCCAGTCAGTGGTTCATGGCTTTGACTTCGGTCGATTTGATATGTGAAAATATTGAGTTCGAAACTTAACTAGAATTCAGCATACTTTGATTCAAACTACAGTTGTTTTTGGACTTGATTGAAAACTTGATTTTTGCGAAAATAAATTGGATTTGATACTGTCTTGACTGGAGACTGTTGTTTCATGATTTTGAACTCGTTTTGACTCGTTGGCCTCGACATTACTTTGAATTGTTGCTAGTCGTTGCATATGCCTTGAGTTGACCTTGCCTTTGACGTGTAGCTTGAATATCTTGATGGCACTTCATGTTGTATCTGTTATGTGCAGTATTATCGAACTGCTTCATGTTTCACTGTTTTGTTAAAACATGGTATTCTCACTTTCACTTAGCCACTGCGTTTTACTGTGTCGTGTCCATTTGTGGCTTATCTACATATCTGGCTGCACTTGAGTATGAACTTGCACTTGAGTAGTTGCACTTGAGTAGTTTCTTATACCAAACCCTATGATGCATGTATGTTCATCCTTGTATATGCATTTCTTGGTCATGTTATGTTGTCTGCTGTCTTCATGTACTTGTATACACTTGTTGTATATTTGAGCATTTGGGATGCATTGAGCTCGTGTGGTCTTCATTCATGTGCAGTTTGCATTTATATTGCCTCTGACCTTTTGGGCATGCAAACATTATTTCATGTTGTCCCTTACTGTAACATGTTGCCACTCGTACACACTTTGATTTGAGTTGCATTGTTTATTCGAACTGCCGTATATATGTATTGTATCACATGTTTATATGGGCACTGCCTATGCATGTTTCACTGTATTCACTTTGGGCTTTGACTTTACCACTACCTGACTTGAGTCTGCCTTGCTGAGTTCTTGAGCTTCAGTAGTTGTACTCATTGTTTCTCGGCATTGACTTCTGTATATTTGGGCTTCACTGAGTTTGTTATTGCACTTTGTCTTGATAGTTAAGTTGCACTTTGTTGCACTGCACAGTGGTCTTCATTGTTGCTGTGTCATTGCTGTTGACATGTGCATTTGGTCTTGATCATATTTGATGTTGTTGAACCTGATTTTCATTGTGGATCTTTTCATTGTGTTGGTTACTGATGCATACATGATCTGTGTACATTTTTCTGAGTTTGTTTACTTGGTGGCATGCATTTCTTTGTGATATGCCTTGTTTCTTGGCCTGTCTGGTCTCTGTTCTTTGTTCATTGGTGCATTGCCTTGATTGTTGTGAAGTTGTGCACTTGCCTGCACTTGTACTTCTGGTTGGTCTGCACTTTGGTTTATTGATGTTGCTTGTATTTTCAGTGTTGCCACTGTGTTTCATTTGCATAGCTCAGTGGTGCACTTGTTTGGTCATTTTGTACTTCTGGATGCACTTGTCATCTTCACCGTGCTGCACATTTGTGGTCTGTTCACCCATTACTGCACTTGCATTGCTGTTTGGTCTGAATTTGTTGTTGTATAGTTACTTACTTTGTGCATTCAGTTTATTGTGCCTTGTGTTGAACCTAGTTTCAAAACTCGGGTTTGACCTTGTGCTTGTGTCATGATTTTAAATATATTTCACCTGTGTTGAACCCGTCTTTTTATTTTGGGTTTGACCTTGTGTCTGGTTGTGTACATCATCACTGTAGTGGCAAGGCAGTGCACGCAAGCGTGAACTGCAGCCACACGGGATTGCTTTTATTGATATTCTATCTTGCTTTGATTTATTGATTTTTTTTGCATATTCCATATACTGTAGTGGCGAGGCAGTGCACGCGTGCGTGTACTGCAGCCCTACTCGAAATAATATTTTAATTGATATTTCAATATTTTGAACTGTTTTGTTTATTCAATTCAATATTCTGATTTGGTTTAATTTGCTGATATGTTGTTTAACACTATTACGTGTTATATTTATCGTTATCCGATTTCTTTATTTAAGGATCGGATAAACGAGATTTATTGTGACTGTCGTCTATTCATTATTTAATTATTATTGCTTCTGTGCACTATAACTGAGTTTGAATTAGACTGACCCGAGTATTATTTTCTTTTGAATCTAATACTCGGGTCAGACCGAGTATTTCAAGGTGTAGATATTCTGCTTTGGGTTGCTATTAGAGCTATGAAGTTCTTTCATATCTTTTGGAGTAGTCGTCGTCATTTGTAGTAGTCTGTATAATTGTATAGGAAGAGATGTATTCATGTATATTATATACGTTAATGTACTTGTATATGTAACTTCCTGAGTCGACTGTTGTAGTTGTATCATACGTACCGTGTCAAATGTATTGTAACTGACATCAGTTATTGTATATATGAGACTTTCTGTTTTATTTGTGTTCCGCATTTATATTATCTGTGTTATTATTTTATATTTTGTTCTAAACTATTATGAACCATCGTAGTTCGTTTTATACTGGAATTGGGGTATTTCGATGGGAGAAAATAAATCAGAGATGAAAAATGAAAGAATATATATATATATATATACCACTGCTATCGAGATAACCAATACTAGTGTAAGGCCTAACTACTGATGGCCGCTCCTCAGCAGCCTTATTCTCCGCGCTAGTTGACAGCACTACACCGTAGTGTTCTTGGCTAGCGTGGGTATAGAGGTGTGGCGTCACATGACTATTATCCGATTGATAAAGTAAGAACTTACTATAAATGAGTTGATTTACTATAGAAAATACAGGGTCCTGATTAGAGAAAATTTATTGTAATTTATGATAATAAACTGAACAGAGAAGAAGATGCTATATGTATATATATATACATACATATATATAACATACATATACATACATACATACATCTGTATATATATATATATACACACACACATATGTATCGTTTCAATTTTCAAGACACGTAAAAAAAATTGTACAATAAAGTTAGATCAATCATTATTTTTCTTAAATTAGAAGGCGGAGGCAAAATATGTAAAGAAAGGTGTTGAAAACTAAAAGACCAAATACACCTCCAACACGTCAATATGTTGCAACATGGTAAGCAAAACAGCTACATTTTAAGCCACAACTAAAATTGCACAAATTTTATAACATTCCTAGCATATAAAAAATTAATTGGTATTTAAATACCATTCAGTTGTTTCACAAAATCATGTATAAAAATTCCCATTCCAATTGGAACTCATAAGCTCTTTTAAATCTTTGCAAAAAATCAACCAAACAAAGAATCATATACATAAATAGTCTTCCTCACTTTACTAAAAACTGTCAAAGAAAATTAGTCAAAGTTCGTGAAGTTTACAATTAATATGCAGGGAATTTGATTAAGTTTATAATGAATATTCAATGAATTTGGCATAAACAGATGGTACTTTATATATAGAAACTCAATGCAAATTGAGAACCAAAAAGGCAAAAAATATATGAAAATAGATAGGTAAGCATCCAAAATCATGCACTTGCTGCAAAAAAGGCAAAAACGTCAAAGAAACCAAATTCTTTTTGATATAGTAAATCAACTCATCTATAATCAATAACTTGCTTGTAGTTTTTGAACTCCAATTAAAAAATCATACATGAAAAAAGTAAAAACATAAATTATTAAATAGTTGAAAAGGAGATTTAAAAAATAGCAATTATAGCAATAAAAGGGAAATTCATACCGTAATGGAAATAAATCAGGAAGAAGCTTTTGAAGTGACTTATCTATAATCAATAACTTGGTTGAAGTTTCGGAGCTAGGCTAACAAAATCATACATAAAACTATACAAATATAAATGTATTAAATAGCAATATGACTATTTATTATGTACCGACTACCATTTTGTATAATCACGACATAAGGTGTTATTGAAATTTAAATATAGAAATTCAATCAGTATGGAAGTTCCATTCTGTACTGACACCTTATAGACATCACAAATAGTTTGATTTCAATCAGTATAGAAATTTATATAATTGAACTATTATTTATTATGTGCTGACACCTTATAGACATCACAAATTTGCTATTGGCAATAAATAGTTCCAAACTGAAATTCAATAAGTATAGAAATTTATATAATCGAACAAATATAAACATTTTAAAATTTTCAGAAATCTTAAGGATTACCAACAAAATATAAGATCATAATAAAACCTTTCATGCATGTATCAGCAAAAAATCCATAAATAAGTGAAGGACGTTCTAAAACTTTGAAAAACCATTATTTGAAATGAACCCCACTAAAGCAAGAAGCACTTCAGGAATAACACAAAAACAAACATATGTGAGAATCAAATGGTGATGTATTTTAAAGAAGTTAACTGAAATCATAATTTGTTGAAGCATGCATTCAAGCTCCCAATCAAAGCCAAACCGAAAATTCCTTAAAGGTAAGGATATAACCTCCACTTTACTACCAAATAATTAAGTGAATATACAAAGTTGAAAAAAAGAAAAAGATTTGAAACTTTTTCATGAAGGAGTAATGCACTTAATCAATCAAAGGAATATAAATAATCAATGTTCACTTTTATAATAAAAAAGTAGAGAAGCCATTACCTAAGTCCCGATCAACTATAACAAAAAAGGTCACAATATTTTAAACAATATGCTTCCTAAATTCTAGAGAATCTGTATTCTTTAATTCAGCCGTAGTTCATACTTCACAACAAACAGACTATTTTAGGATAATATACCTTCTAAATTTGATAATTGGGTTATCACATCCCCAGATTTAAAGTACTTGCAAATACATAATGTAGAAAATTTTAAACTGCAAAAAAAATAGCGAACAACATTTATATTAAACAATTCATCAAGCTGAATTGTAAAGGATTTTCATTTCTCAATTTTAATTCAGTGATCTTATAAATAGTAACCAATAGTTTCATAAACCTAAGAGAGGAAAATCAATAAAAGGAAGGAGAGCGAACAGTCGGAGGGGTTTTACATGAAAGCGGGCCTTCAGGGCTTGATCAATGCAGCAACCGGGAAACGTAGAATCGTCGTTGGACCGAGGATGTCGATGAACGACGGTGAACAGGCAGTGGTGATAAGCGCTCTAATGACCTAGTCGAATGTAAAAAAGCGATCAGAGACGTAGAGTATATTAGGTTTGTTGGTTAAGGAGAAATAATAGATTTTAGATGCAGAAGAAAAGAGGGATACATAAGAGATAGAAATTATACCTCAATTTCGAAGAAATAGTCAATTGTTTGTTGTTATCTACTGGAATTAAAATCAGCAATAGCAAGCGGAAGGGAAAAGTTAAAATGGATATGACCTAATTAGTTTTGGATGGAGAGAGAAGTAAGAGAAGGAGAGCAGCGATGCGGAAGGGAAATTAAAAAAACGTGACTGTTCGTTTTCTTGAAATTTTCGGGGGGCTTCGGCGCACTTGAAATTCAAATGACTAATAATATAATGGTATATATATATATATATAGCGGGGTTTATCGGTCTGCCGGATTCTCCTTAGGTCAGTTTTTAATTAGCTAATTTTCTATATAAAGGATCAAATACTGTACTTCAATGGGGTGTGTGTGTATTTTATGCATGGATCATTTCCTTCATAATTATGGGATAATTTGTTTATAAATCAGAAAGTGGTCACAAATGGGATGTAATATCCAGGTTTTCAAAAATTTCATTTTGAATTATATGCATGTGTAAAATGTATCCACTACCATCTTCAGACATGGATATTTTTGATAAAAATGTATCAGGCTTCGAATTACCTCTTCACTTTTCATATGCGACTTTAATTTATATGCATTGCACATTCGCATAATTGTATCGTATAATGATTTTAAATAATCTAACACTACTAGAACTACAGTGTATTCCAACGCCCAGTTTCCAACGGCCTCCAACGGCATTTCCAACGGCTCGTTGGATCTTGACGCAACCGTTTGAAGCCATTGAAAACTAGCCGTTTGCGGCCGTTGGAAGCCGTTGGAAAATTTCCTGCATATTTCCAGAGACCGATCTTTCAGCTCATTCATCCTCTTCTTCACTACTTCCCCCCGTTTCCAACATTCCACCACCTCCAAACTTCAGCTGCCGGCCCAAACACCATCCCAACCACCTCCAACGCCGTCTATAAGCTGCTCCTGCCCATCTCCACCCTTCTAGCTCTCCAAATCGGTAATTTTGCTAAACCTAATATTTAGGTTTTTTTGATTTAGGGTTTAATTCGGATGTTGATTGATTCCTATTTGTTAGTGTATGCATATTACATCATGTTATCCCCTAATTGCAACTATTATACCATAATGAACAAGTTATTATAACCGATTGAAAATTTTGTAATTTAGGATATTGCATTATAGTTTATGTTGATTTGGTTAGTATATTAAACGTATGTGCGTGATAGAGTTTATTGCATTTGAAAGCTGTTAGAATGGATATTACATTTGTGCGAACACGAGTTTTGTATTCGTGCGAATACGTGAATTGATTTAGTGTGTAAATGATTTTTTAATAAATGAATTTTGTGTACAAATTTTGTGTATAAATGAATTTAGTTCTTATGTAATAAAACGGTAAAATATAAACCAATATTAATTAAACGAGTTATATATTTAAATTTAATATAAACAAATATTTAAATCCTTAGATATATTTGGCCCCGTCTGACAAGTGTTGTATATGATCGTTTTAGGGATATTCGTTTTTTCCACAAAACGGACAACTCTAATCATCCGATACGTCATTTGTCGGATTTGTCCCTGTATTGGACAAGTTACAAACACTATAAAGTAATTATATTCCATCAATCATATCACTTTAAACGGTTCACAAAATTTCGACGGCATTTCCTTTACGTTCCTTGTGTACACGCATTTGTGTACGATACAAGGAACACCGGGGAAATGCTGCCGAAATTTTGTGAATCGTTTAACATGACATGATTTACGGAATATAATTACTATTGTGTTTGTAATGGGAAGTAGGATGACCGACCATCAAAGAAAGACACATAAGTGGCAATGAAACAATAGTTGCTTATTTAAAATAAAGTTTGTGAAATTAGCAGTTTGCGGCCGTTGGAAGCCGTTGGAAAATTTCCTGCAAAATATAAAATGAATGATTTATAACATTTTTACTCTATCATAGGTTTTCTAGTAGGGAAACATGGTCAATTACTTTAATGATCGGAGCTAGATGTATCAAAGAAGGGAAATTAGTGGCGCAATAAGCGAACATTTTCTAAAAGGGGTACTAGTGTTCATCGAATTTGCTATAAGTAATATTGCAAATGATGAAGAAATTCGTTGTCTGTGTAGTAGATGCAAATTGTTGAACTATTTAGAACCGAATATGGCTAAGGTTCATTTGCGCCAATTCGGTTTCGTACCCAATTATTTGCTGTGGGATCGTCATGGAGAAATTGTAGCCCCTAATAATCAAGAACAGCCGGTGGAGGTCATCAGCGAAGAAGGTAGTACGAATCTCATAGAACATATGGTCAAAGATGCAGCACGATCAATGTTCCCTACCGTTGTAATTGATAACGACGATGTTAACATCGAAGAGGAACCAAATGTTGGAGCTAAAAAAATATATGATTTATTGGATCATGCTAAAAAACCCCTTTGGAATGGATGTTTAAGTGGCTCTCAATTATCGGTAACTGCAGAATACATTGCAATGAAATCAAAATACAACCTTACAGAAGCTGGATTTACGGCTGTTGTGCAAGCTGCTAAACGTCATATGTCATCCGATAATTTAATGTGCGAAAATTATTATGAAGTGAAAAAACTTATGTCATCTTTCGGTTTGCCATATCAAAAAATAGATACATGTTTAAAGGGTTGCATGTTGTATTGGAAAGAAGACATCAATCTTAGAAATTGTAAAATATGTAATCAGGAAAGATACAAATCGAGGAAAAAGAAGGGAAAAGAAGTTCCGTACAAGCGTATGCATTATTTGCCCCTCACCCCTAGACTGCAACGATTATATGCATCATCTGTAACAGCGCATCATATGAGATGGCACAGTGTGAGAACATCTCAAGTAGGTACGTTGACACACCCAGCCGATGGAGAAGCATGGAAACATTTTGACAAGAAATATCCCGATTTCGCAGCGGAGAGCCGAAATGTTAGACTAGGTTTATGTACAGACGGCTTCTCACCATTTTCTCAGTTTGGTTCTAAATATTCATCTTGGCCTATAATAATCACACCTTACAATCTACCTCCGTGGATGTGTATGAAAACTCCATATATGTTTCTCACGATTGTCGTCCCTGGTCCTGATGATCCGACACAGGGCATTGATGTTTACTTACAACCGTTAATCGAAGAGTTGAAAATATTATGGTATGAAGGAGTTGAAACATACAACATATCAGAAAAGAAAATTTTTCGGATGTTCGCTACTTTGTTATGGACTATTAGCGATTTTCCTGCATATGCAATGCTTTCGGGTTGGAGTACGGCCGGTCGTTTTGCTTGTCCTTATTGCATAGAAGAAACACGAGCATTTTCTTTGCCAAATTGAAAGAAAATTTCATGGTTTGATTGTCATCGATGTTTTTTTCATATTAATCACCCTTTTAGAAGAGACAAAAAAACTTCATAGCTAATAGACATGAGACTCTACGATCACCGGTGGTTTGGTCAAGCGAGGATATATATGAACTTGTAAAAGATTATCCAAAGATACACGAGACCGGACAACAAGAAGAAATTCAAGGTAAATCGACGTTTCATAATTGGTGCAAATAAAGTATATTCTGGGAATTGCCTTATTGGAAAAATCTATTAATCCGTCATAACATTGACGTGATGCATAACGAAAAAAACGTATTTGATAATGTGTTTTATACAGTTTTGAATGTGAAGGGCAAGACTAAGGACGATTTGAAATCTAGACGTGATATAAAGCAAATATGCAATCGTCCTGAGCTTCATATGACTCCCGACAATAAAAAACCCAAAGCATGCTATGAACTAGACAGCAACCAAGTTAAAGTATTGTTACAATGGGTGGAAGGATTACGATTTCCCGATGGAATTTCCTCTAATCGTCGTAGATGTGTCAACTATAAAAATGAGAGACTGAGTGGAATGAAAAGCCATGATTGTCATGTAATGATGGAAAATTTGTTACCCATCGCTTTCAAAGAATTGTTACCGGTAAAAGTTTGGACGGTAATAACAGAACTTAGTTTATTTTACAAGGAGCTTTGTTCAACTACGTTAAAAGTTGACCGTCTACTTAAACTTGAAGAAGAAATTCCTATACTACTCTGCAAACTGGAGAAAATATTTCCTCCGGGTTTCTTTAATGTAATGGAGCATTTACCTGTTCATCTTCCATATGAAGCACGTCTTCGAGGTCCTGTGCAATATGGATGGATGTATCCATTCGAAAGGTATGTTACTATATTGAGTATGTAAATGTTGATTTAAGTATAAATATAGTAGTTAATACTTAACCCAAATATTTTTTATTAGGTACTTAAATCATTTAAAGAAAAAAGTGAGACAAAAAGCTCGAGTTGAAGGTTCTATTTGCAAATCATATATCGAAGAAGAAGCTTCTTTCTTTTTCTCTCATTATTTTAAAGACCATGTGAACTTACCATTTGTAAGTGTTCCGCGTAATGACGATCAGGCCATTGAACAAGATTCTTCTTCTTAATCAGTATTATCTATTTTTAAACAACATGGCCGACATGCTGGAAAATGTGAGGAAGTATGGCTAGATGATAAAGAATACCATGTAGCACACACATATATTCTTCTTAATTGTCCTGAAGTTGCACCATTTGTTAGGTAATTAGCACATTCCAAGTTTTGTTAAATTTAATACTACACGTGTGAATAAATAATAATGTAATATATCATGTTTGTGTTTGCAGTATTTATGAATCACAAAATCCAGACGGCGATTTAAGCAAAGATTTCAGTACTTGGTTTTCGAAATACGTTTCTGATCCCACAAATAATGTGCTCGATAAAGGACTGAAACATTTGGCGTTTGGACCGAAAAGAAAAGTTAATACGTATCCAATATTTTTTGTTAATGGATATAAAGTCAACACCAAAGAATACGGTGCTGAAAATTAACAAATGATACTGGTGTATTTGTTAAAGGAAGTGATGACCCTAATAATCATATAAATGATTTTTATGGCGTGTTAACTCAGATATTGCAGTTGACATATTTTACAAGACCCGTGGAGGATGTTTATTTGTTTAGATGCAACTGGTTCAACAATGTTCCAGGTTCTGGTATTAACGTCCATCCAAAATATAATCTTATAGAAATTAAACATAACTCGTGTTATCAAAAGTACGACCCATTTATACTAGCCAAACAAGCCCTACAAGCTTATTATGCCCCTTATCCATCTCTAAAAAGGGATAAAGCACATTGGTCTACGGTTTTTAAAACCAAAGCAAGATTTACGTTCGATGGACAAAATATTCTAACGAACAAGCCTATCAAGCAGATCTGGAGGAAAATGCTGAAATAGCAATTACAGACGATCAAACTGATTTTGGACCTTTAAATGATGAGACAAATGTATTAGTCGAAGCATTTGAGAGTATAGAGGAAAACGACATAGAGCACGAAACCGAGTCTGAATCAGAAAACGATGGGGACGACTAAGTAATATCTGGTAATTTTTAAAAGTATTCACATTACATTGTTCTCTGATTAATAATGCATTTATCCAATTTATACAATTTTAATGACAATAAGTGTATACTCGCACACCCAAAACATACACAACATGACACATTTGTAGCATATTATATTACATTTTTAATGGTTTATCATATCATGATTATTATGAATTGTATATGTATGTATATATGGCAGGTATATATATTATGTCCGGTTCTGGTTCTGCGTCTCGACGACGTGGCTCTTCACGTCATATTGGAGAGAGTAGTGGTGAGCCACCAGCTCGGCCACTTGTTTACTTGCAGCCTAAGGCTGATGAGACGTAAGTATCATAATTAGCAAGCATAGCATTTTAATTTTTTAATTGTACATGATATATCTACAATTGTCTAAAGTTCAATTTTATATTTAACGCAGTGGATTTGAGTTGGTGTCATCCAAAGTGGTTCTGAACATTTCGAAGCAGGCATACATGGCTAGGATGACCAATTGCTGGCCCAAGTGGGGCAAGATCCCCGACGACGTGAGAGAGACGATTTGGCAAGATTTTCTGGTAAGTTTATACCTCTTTCCAAGATGATTCATTAAATACAAATAAATAATTAGTAATATTTTCTCATTGTACAGGGCGCCATAGATTTGCAAGAGCCTGACGTCAATTTATTTCAGCGACATTGGAACTCCAGGATCGCGAAGAACTATAGGGAGACTATGTCGGAGATTAAAAAAATAGGAAAGAAGCCCAAGTGGATGAGCGCGACTGTATGGGAGAAGTGGGTTGAGTGGTGCAACTCTGAGGAGTTCAAGGTAAATCTACAATAAATCTCAGCAATTTTTTACCGTTTAATAAATAATTAATCATTGTAAATTTGCAGGAGGAGTCAACTAGGAATTCGGCAAACAGGAGCAGGAATCCTGTATCACACCATGGAGGCTCCAAATCTTTCCAGCATCATCGCGAAGATTTGGTAAATTTATCTATTATCACATTTTTATATTGATCAGTTCAGTAATTAGTTATGTACAGTTAAATTATCCAAATTATCAATTGCACGAACGAGCTCGTGGAGGCTCTGTTGCCTTAGTGGACGTGTTTGCTCACACCCACGCATCTAGGCAAGTAGATGAGGCTGGCAATATCATATATCAGTGGGGTGATCAAGATAGGGCGACCGAGGCATATGTATGCATTTTTTAATTTCTAATACTTACACCGAAAAGTTTATTAATTTCTAACTATGCAAAATAATTACATGCTACTATTTTTCAACTGAAATTGTTTTTTTTTCATTATAGTCGAGGTTGCAGGAGGCACAGGCATATGCGCTTCAGCAGTCTGGTCGTGATGCGCTGATACAGGAGGAGCAGGATAACATTTTTACCGCTGTTATGGATCCGGCGCAATGGAGTAGACGTTTTGGCTTCGGGAACCTAACGGTAATTAATCCTTTTACATATGTACAAAAAATCAGCGTTTAGATATATAATGTTATAATATTTTATATGCTGAGACAACCCTTTTGCTATTATTTCTATTTGCAGGCTCGACAAGCTCAAAAAGACCGAGACAAAGAAGAAATCAAGGAGCTTAGAGCTATGGTTGAGCAGCTACGGGAGGAGAATCGTCTACAAGCCATCCAGGTGGAGCAGCTGGATCAAAAGCTTGCACAGTATTTGCAGAATCATGGTACCCTTCCTTCGTCGTCTGGTGCTTCTGGAGGCGACGAGGACCTTGAGGAGGTATGTTTTTGAGTATTTGTGTTTGAACAATGTATATATTGACTTGGAGATGTTTTGATGTTGATGGTGATGTTGTATATATTGGTACGGAGTGGGTGAGAAATATTTTGATGGTATGTACATGGTTTATCGACATTTGTTGATGGTATGTACGTTGATGGTATATTTAGTGACGTTTGATCGGTTTGGTTTGTTTATATTGGTGTTTTATTGATTTATGTGTATTGTTTGTATTGATATTGATATATATGTGTGGAATTGATTAGAAATGGAATGGAAATTGAATGGATTGGAAATGGTGTGGGTGGAAGGTAAATAGGCTTGCTGTTTTACAGCAAAATAAACCTAGTTTTTCCAAAGGCTTCCAACGGCTTATTACCCATTTTATTGTAACGGTTTCTAACGGATTCCAACGGCTCCAAGCCGTTAGCGGCCGTTGGAAATTCCGTTGGAAATGGTCTGTTGGATCCGTTGGAAAGCGTTGGAAGGCGTGGGATTTATTCCAACAGCTATTCCAACGGCTTCCAACGGCCGCCAACGGCTATGAGCCATTGGAATAGCCGTATTATCTTATAGTGTAATCATGTCCTCCCTCATGCGCCACAAATAAGTTAGAAAGTTTTTTATAAGAAAATGATCAGTGAAATTACAGTTATTATTATAAAATTTTCATAATACTAAAGGACATTAAATACCTTCATACATATTAAATACATAATACAATCATGTTACAAATATTATAGAAACCATGTTAAATTCATACATGGCTATAAATAAATTACATGACAAATAACTTGTTATACACTGTGTCCTTCAATATTACATGTGCACAGAAGAATGTTTACTATTAATAGTTTTTTAAGCGAAAGACTAACGTAAAGTAACAAGGAGTTTGATCCAAAACTGTATACTTTTAAATCCGTATAGCTAAATAATCAATATTTTATCTTTGGACATGTTATGATGATAACTCCGTATGAATAACAGACGTTGGTACCAGTTACATTTATGCATTATAATTTATTTAGTCAAATACGTTTTAGCAACATGTTTTATGTGAAAAAGATGTCTTTCCTTGTCATATTTATATATTATTTTGTATCTTTCTTTCTTTACTGGTAGTTTTGAACACAATAATTTATATTAACATAGTATATTAAGATGCCCTATCATTTCAAAAGAAAAGCTTTCGGATCGGATCAACAAATATGTTACATTATTAAATTTTTATAAGACAAGTTTTTTACCAAAGATCAACAAATACGTTTTTATCAACATCTTGCATGGATCAATATTGATTCGTCAAACCTAGTTGCAAAGCTAGTGCAATGTTGGCCTCCTACCCACAGGGTCGGCCCAATGGGCTGGGTTGCCCTAGGCCTAGTAAAGGGCAAGAAGAAAATTGCAGAAATGAAAAAAGACCAAGAAGAAAAAGGAGAGAAAACTAACAACTCTAATACGCAAGGGGGCATCGAACCTAGGTCAATTTGCTTCATTTCCAACAACATAACCACTCAACCAAACTATCCTATACTAATCAAGCACATTGTAGCATTTTATTTAAAGCTTGAACAAAGTTGTTTCCTCTCATGTTGCCCCATCAAGGGGGTTGCCCAATTCAAATGCCTCATGGGCCTTGCCCATGGGCCGGGCCTGCCTACCCAACATGCAAATTTTGTATCTCCTACAAACATTTCCACATGGCCATTAGTTAGTGTTAATTTCATGGTTTTTGGCAGCCAACAGTTGCCTAACAATGGTTTGCATTGTCTATCTCTTCATATTTTCTTTTCCACTTGCGACAAATCCTTATTATAGTTTGACCCAGCTTTGGAGGCATATTGAGTTTGGGTTTCATCAAAAGACCAAAATATTGACCAAATTTTGAAATCAACGGTCATGATTTGCTACGAAACTGCAAGTTGACATAGTAATATACCGCTATGAAATCAACATGATCGATTTTACATTAAGACTGATTGGAAACTAAGGATTTTTTTTTGGGATTTTGAGACTATATGAACTTAAGTAGATAATTTGTAAAATATTAGCAAAATAATATAACATGGTTCAATGCTTAAGTACTTGCAACTAGGCCTGTCAATGGGTATGATTCAGTCCGGTATTATAAAATCCGGACCTGAGTCTAATTATAGTAATTAAACCCCGAGCCCAGTCTAAACCCACAGGGTATTTCAATCCAATATCCGAACCCAGCCCATCGGGCTTTTTAAGCCAGTTGGGTAATAACTATATACCTAACTCAGAATATTTATGTTAAAACCATATTTTAAAACTGCAACTTCGGTAAAAAAAATTGTATACAACCAATGTTAACATATAAATTGGACGGCGATGTAGTCAAGCTCATAACAAAAGTATGTAAAAACGTTTACATGTAAATAAAAAAATGTAAATAAATAACATATGCACTTATGTTTTCATACGACGAAAAAATGATAGCCGGGTCGGGCCCTAACCGGATTGGGTTTTAATAAAACCGTACTCGACCTGGATCGGGTTTGAGTCGGGCTTGGGTAGTAAAAGGCAAAATCAATATCCTCATAAATAGGATGGGTTCGGACAGGGATCAGACCGAAACCCGTACCATGACAGGCCTACCTGCAACCTTAGAGCTCAATCAAAATTTTTGTCTCCTTTACAGTACAAATATAACTATATATACGTGATGTGAAGTGAGTACAATTAAAGATAGGATTTTTTTTCCTTATTTGTCCTCGTTTTTTAATTTATTATCGCAAATAGTCTCATTTTAAATCTAATATCAAATATAACCCTGTTTTGACTAGGTATAACTAGTCAAAATGTACTAGCGACTTTTGTAACTTTTTTCTAGCGACTTTTGTAAAGTCACCAGTGTTTTTTTCTAAAAAATAAAAATTAAACTGGCTGTTAGCACCAAAATTGGTCACTAACGCCGTTGAGTAGAGTTATGTAGAGAGATTAATGAAGAGAGTAAATTAGAACAAAAGAATAGTGTGATTCGATACAAAAAGAACAACAAAAACGAGAACACCGGATTTATAGTGGTTCGGCGTAATTGCCTACGTCCACTTTGAGTTTAATCTTTATTGCTTTCTCCATTACTTGAATAAAGATACAATCCGTAAATTAATCACTTGAATACAAGTTTGAATTAAAAAGAGGAGAGTATAAAAAATGGCAGAGTCTCCCCAGTGTTCCCGGAAAAAAGGCCCATTTCACCGTGCCACTGCCCCTTCTATTTATAGACGACGATGGGTTGGACTTACCTCACGGGCCTAGGAACAAGGTATCTCGGCCCATGGTAAGTAGCTTCTACGCACCGAGCCAGGTATGCCGAAACATGTCGATTGGATCGAACCCTTATACCTTCAGGCTCTTCTTGGTCAGAATCTTGTCTGGTGCTAATAATAATATCTTCAACTGTCGTTTCGTAGCCGGTCCAAGGTGTCGGGTAACACTGGCGATTTTTGAAAAGTCGCCGGTGCATTTTGGCCAGCTCAGCGTTGAGCTAGTCAAAACAACGCCATATTTGATATTAGTTTTAAAATTGGGCTATTTGCGATAATAAGTTTAAAAACGAGACCAAAATGAAAAAAAAAATCCCTAAAGATATTTTCTAACATAACCGACCACATCTTTGATTCAATATGCTCAAAGTGATTTTCTTAATAATGATTGTTGATTTCTCAAAGAATTGTTTGTTTCTTTCCCAAATAATTTTTTTGTCAGGATATATTGTTATTTTGACTATATTATTCCTTAATGGACTAATAGTCCGTGTTTAAATAGTTTGTATTTTTAAGTAATTATATTGTAAATTACACAGACTAATCTTACAAACATCTCAATTATTTTGTTCTCAGTACCCTTGGTTGGATTTTTTTCTTCAATAAAAGATCAAAACTCAATTATATGTAAATACATGCATGCATGTATATGAGTACGTATATATGTGTTTATTTTTATGTAAAACTAGATTATAGGTAGCGTTTGTTTGTATGCTAGTAAATTTATGAAAATAAAATTTTAGATCTATCTCTTATTTTCAAGTTTGATGCACTAAATCTTCATCAAAACAAGTAAACCTCTATTTTTAGTTTTGATAATATCTTTTTCTCATAAATTAAATCTGAACTTAATCACATGTTTCCATGACCGAATTTTTTTTCTTTTAAAGTGCAAATGTTTATATTTTTTTGCAAATATTTGCTATTTTTGCTGAAAATATTTACATTTTAAACTACAAATATTTGTTGTTCAAGAAATTGTAAAAATTTGCACTTTTTGACTAAAACTAAAAATAAGAGTTTTTTTGAAACCTTAAATTCGTGGAAGGATGACTATGTATTTTAAAACTTGAGAGTACTTTACAAAAGTTTGTTTTATGAAATATATAATTTCACATGTAAATATTTTTGTATACCAATGCCATAAGCACACTAATCCATTGTAATGATCTTTGCTAATTGTTGTCCAAATCTAGATAAATTCTCTTTCAATGTTAGAAGCTACCACCAAAACAATTATAAACTACACGCATTCAAAATATAACTTCTAATATAATATATTATTTGTTGCTTGAAACAATCATGAATACTTCATTGCTTCATTAAGTTGATATATCTAATTAGGGAAAACAATATACCAGCTAAAACATACAAAAATGACATAAGAAACATTATTGAAAAAGAAACTGCCCTGACAATAACATTAATTTGTTACATTTTTGTTGGACCAGACGCACAACGAAACAGACAAATTCAAAAAAAAATTCTACTTTGATCTTAGTGGGCCTATGAAATCTAATTTTATTGCTACATCAAATCTAGTTGTTTACAGTAAAATCAAATTTACTTTGTTAATTTTTTATATTTAATTAATATTTATTAATTAAACATTATAGGTGCATAAATGTAAATATATCATGTATATATTCACATATGAATTTGATAATATTGGGCATAACTTGATGATGTAATAGATAATAACATGGTTAGTATATACAAATGTAAATATTAGTGTTTACAATATGCATGTCTTTGCTAAATATCTTAATCAAATTATTCAACTTATATGTACATATATATATATTCGAAATTATATATTTATATATTAATAAAATAATATTTGATTTAAAATACTAATTTAGTTTGATCAAGTGAAAATTTTAAATTTAAACTTAAGTTAAAATATATGAGTTTGGCTAAGCCAAAAATTTTAGATTCAAATTTATGAATAAATTATTGTGGTTTGACTTGGTAAAATATATACAAGTTAAAATTGAGATCTAAGTTAATTAGTTAAAATATCTTTAATTAATTAAAATTATAGCATACGAGCGTTACGGCACGCGCTTCGCACTTGAGTTGTTTTCTATAAATTGTATATGTTTCAACACATTAAAAAAACACAAATATTTCATCATATTTTACGTTGAAATCGTGTGTAATTTTTCTAATTTTTATTTAAGTTCCAATATCTATTCTTTTAGTTTGAATTTTTATTTCTGTTTTTAATTAATAACGAATTGTAAAAGAAGTTTATTTGTTAGATGTATTTTACATTGTTTAAGATTTGATAATATTATAGAGTGTGTTTAGAATGTGTAAAAAAATTATTTATTAGATCATAAATTTATATGATATTAAGATTTGTTAATATTTGTAGAGTGACATTTGAATTTGTAAAGTGGGTTTATTTTTAGATCCTAATTTTAAGAGATTTAATAATATCCACAGAAGTGCATTTTTGGTAGTTCACGTTGACACCAAAAAAGTGTGACACCAAAGGTATTATAACTATTATTAATGATATACATATAAAATAATATAGCCATGTATTTATATTTAACTAAACTTAAGATATTACACACACGTCAAAATAATATTTAATATGCATGCATACATACATACATACATACATACATACATATATTTAAAAGCATAAATGAATATATAAATATGTATTATAAAAGTAAAGGTGTGTGTGTATATATACATACATATATATACACACTCTCAGCTAAGAAAATGATTATATTTTAAATTGGAAAGTTGTATTATTTAACATAAACATACACACACACACACGAGTGTTATGACATGCAATTCACGTGTGAATTTTTTTCTTACAAATTGTATATGCTTAAATCAGTCAAAAAAATGATTTTTTTATCTTCTAGTAATATTAAGATTTGTATATTTGTAAAAAAAAGTATTTTGAATTTGTAAAGAAAGTTTAATTTTAAATCCTATTTTTAGAGGCGTTTTGAATTTGTAAAGCATGTTTAATTGTTAAATCCTATTTTTAGAAGCGTTTTGATTTTTATAAAACATGTTTAATTACTAGATCCTATTTTTAGGGGTGTTTAAATTTGTAAAAGAAGTTTAATATTTGATCCTATTTATAAGTGATTAAGATTAGACTAGTATAATTGCACAACGGTGGAGAAACCGACCGTTCGATTGTATAACTTTGATAAGAAATATACATTTAATTTTTTTTAATATTACTTAAACATTAAGCAATAATATGTTGGAAAAGAATAAATTAAGATTTGAATCTGAAAATATGAATTTCAAATTTAAATATTGATCAAAGCATTCAAAATTATCGATTTGAAATTGAAATTTTAGAATTTGAAAATCATAATAGATTTGAATTTGGAATCTTTGATGCGCAAAATAAAAGGAGGAAGTTTAGGAAAACCGCTATGAGACAAGATCCACGTTTATAGGGAAACCGCGATGAGACAAGATCCACGTTTTTTGGCTTCAGAAAAATTGATTTTAGCCAGTGACAGTAAGAAAACCTCCCTAACAGTCGGTTTGATAATATATAGAGGGGCGTATTTGGTAGTTCACGTTGATACCAAAAAAGTGTGACACCAAAGGTATTACGACTATTAGTAAAGATATATATTATTAAATATGAATAACATACTAAAATGATTTCATATATACCTTTCAACCAATTTTTTAATTGTTTACAATCAAAAGTATTTTTAAATAAATAAATATATTAATTTAGTTTTAAATATGTTATTATGTATTTTATATTTTATAATTAATAAATAAAAATTGAAAATATAAAAATTATATATTATGTTTAAAAAAATTACATGCATATTAAAAAAATATTTGGTCGAAATTATAATTATACATACATATACATATACATACATACATACATACATACATACATATATATATATATGGTTTTAAAATGTTAAGTTATTTGAATTGAATCATTTAATTTAATTGTTAAATAATTAAAATTAATAGCGAGACAATTACATACACACATATATTTGTGAAAATGATGGCCAATTAATAAATAGCCTCCATCCCCATTCGCTCCTCTCTTCTGCCTAACTTCCTATGATCCTCTCTTTCCTCGTCTTCCTCCTTTTGATGCTAGCAAGAAATTTCCGTCTCGCTAGTATGTCGAGCATCCTTCCCTAATGAGATATGGATGCACCTTCAACGTCGTTTCAATTTCGTCCGTTCTCTTCTTGTCACTTCCTTCTTATGTAATTTCCGACCAAGATTTCCCCCGCTCTTATCCTCTCAATGTCTAGTCATGCCAGTTGGCTGCGTGCCTCTAATGCTTTCAGTGAATCCATGTAACAACCTTGTTTTCTTCGCCATTTAAATAAATAAATTTAATGAAAATAAAGGTCTTCGAATTAGATTTATATAATTTATATTTTAAAATAAATTTTCAGTTAATTAAATTCTATATAATAAAAGATTTTGATTTAATACATAAATAAATAAATTCTTTTTGAATAATTTAATTTGAAATTGTATAACTTGTTTAATTGAATATAAAACATTTTAAAGTGTAAATAATTGATATTGATTAAAATAGTTGAAAAATGAATTTATTTTGCAAGGGTATAATGAACAATTAAGTAAATATAAGCGGGCATCGAATTAAATAAAAATTGTTTTGTTATTAAATTTAAAATGTAGAATGAGATGTGAATCAGTTATGTTAAATTGAAATTTATTTCAAGAATTAAAATAAAATTTTAAATGCATATGAAATTGATAATAATATATTGAATTAAATCAAGCCTAAAACTATTTCAGCCCAAAGCCTGCTTTCTTTTAGCCTCTTGCTTCTAGAATACTCCCCGGAGTTCTACACTTCAGCCTAAATCAAAACCCGACCTCTTTAATTTAGCCTGTGGCCCTAATTCTAAAAAAAAGTCGCACAATTGAAAAAAAAGACGAGTGAAGCGTGCTCGATTGCATCGAAGAGCAACGTCGGTGGTAGGCTCGCAGTGGCCGAAGCAGGATCTGTAGCGACCTAGAATGGGCGTGAATGCAGTGGTGAGTGGACGTTGCACGATGATAAAGGGAGGTCGACCTGGGTTTGTGCGTGCGTGGGTTGGTGAATCAAAGATTGGGTGGATGAGTCGTGTGTTGGAGGCCGCGAGTTGGCATGGCATGGCTGATGTTCAGGCAGTGGATGATCCACACAAGCAAGCAAGTGGAGGTGAACTTGAATGTGGAGGTGCAGTTATTATCGATGATGAACCAGGTGATGTAGGTCCGACCATCAGCTACAGGTGCGAGATGACATGGAATGGAGGCAGCCGCTGCTGGCGTAGTGGAGTGGATGTCAATGCAAGGTATGGGCAGAATATTGTTAAGATTTGGTTGTTGGCTAATGCGTGAATTGGGAATATTTGGATGGCGATCGCTTAAGGTGAATATTTCTCACTCGCAACTATATTTAATTCCACTCGTAGTTATATACATTATTATACCGATTATCTATAAATTTCTTGTTTGAATCACTTCTGAATATGAAATGGCAGATTATATTTGTACACCAAAAATTACTTTACATACACCGTTTATTTTCTAAGAAAATATATTACTAAATTCCCATTCTTCCTAATGACATGTTAACTTATTCTTCATATATTTCATTAAATTAAAACCTCAAAATTAATGAAATTTGATCAAATCAATGCGTTTTGATGAAGAAGTTGATGGTTTTTTATCATGTAACCAAAAATAACAGTTAAGACCCCTTTTACCATGAGTTGTTCTAATTTAAAGGCGTGGGCCTTTTTTTTATAAAATTAAAGTTGATTTTATCGAAATTGATAAATTATTAGTAATTACAATATTAATTCTATAATTAAATTCCATTTTGTTTAACTTTGAATTAGTTTGGTGCTAGAAATTTCTAGTTTGCTTCAAAGAGTTTTATGTTTGAATGAAGGAAGATGAAGACGATAAGAACAAGGGTAATCTTGTAAAAAGAATGGTGCACGTAAAGTAATTTCTAGTGTAATTTTTTTAAATGTTTTCTGGTGTATGTTAATTAATTGGTGTATGAGTAGAATTACCCATATGGAATTGTTTTCTTGGATAAATAGTTTGATTGAGATATTCAATTGGTTTTCATGATATTGGATGTTATTTTGGAGTTTGACAGTAGAGATGTGTGTTTTTAGACGTCCGAAATGCAAAGGGGATGTTGTCCATTTGCATTTTATTGTTTGTAATTAATTTATGTTGTGTGTGCAATTCATTGATGATTGAAGTACGATGGAATTCAACTCGGCCATACGGTAAAATTTATATTGATGATTTATTGTCGATTTTGAAGAATTTTGCTCCATGGTTTTATTTTAGACGATTTATTGGTTTTCTCGTTGCAAAATGATTTGAAACCTAAGGAAAATAATTTATGGTGTTTCAAATTTATTTGAGGTATATTTATAAATAAATATAACTGGTTAAAAATGAAAATAGTGATTTTCAAGAGTAAATGAATGTATGGAATTAATTTATTTGATGATTTTGTATATTTTAAGTCTTAATATATTTTCAAAAAGGAATTTATTTTATATAGTTTATGTTTAAATAAATAGCATTTAAGAGATGTTTTCGAAAAAGGATTTTTGTGTATATAAACCTATTTTGAAGATAAATCAATTTTGTTGTTGAATGGTTTTAAAAGTATTATAATATAAATTCCTTATTATATATATATAATTTTGGTGGTTCGAAATTGATCTATTGGTATTTTGTGAAATTCTATACGACAAGAAGATTTTAAGTTATATTTTATGGCCTTAAAATAAATATAATTTATATTGTAATTTATAAATTATTTTGAAGTGGTATTTTATTTTGGACACTAAGGAAAATCTGTCTTTAGTTGCATTAAGTTGTAGCGTTTGATCACTAAGTGCAACTAAAAATATTATACCCCATATTATAAATGTAACCAAATATTACCCGCCCATTCCGCTTTGTAAAAATTTCGAGGCTTCAAAAAACTTTGTTCAGTCACGTTTTCTTCAATCGTCAATACATAGAAAAAATTTACCCTTTCCTTTGCCCTTCGGCACTTGATTTTTTTCTGTCTTTTCACTTTAGCGGAATTCTCTTTGACCTAGTTCACCGTTAATTCTCCCTCGCCTAATTCAAGGGTGTAGGATCGATTTCACCCTAGAGGGGGGTGGGGTGAATAGGGTGATACTATTAATTATAAAAATTATTACGAAAGTTTATAAAATATTTTCAACACAGATATATCAGAATAATAGCAGCACAGACAATAGCAGAATAATAAATGCAGAAATAGAACAACAAAGAATTTACCCAACTTCGGCAAAACCCTACCTATGTGATGTCCGTAAGGTTTCTACTAGAAATTAAGCAGCTAGACGCTTACACAAGTAAACTCACGACACCCGCTATCGACTAGCCTTAACTCTACGCTCAAAACTCTGCCACAACTTAGCCACTGAGTTGCGAATTCTCGAACTACATCACCGTAGCTCGTCCCCATGTCATACGACTAGAAAATACAATTGTTTAAAAGAAAAATGCAATAAAAACAAATTAAATAACCCAAAATCAAAATTTAAAAATTAAAGCCTTATATAATTAAAGCCAAACAAAAATAAGGGCGGCCCAAATAGCAAATTAATGAATCCGCTTTTTCTATTCCTTTATTCGGCAGGTTCCTTTTCTCTTATGTGACAATGGCTGCTTCGTTCTTGTTCCTCTTTTGCTCTGAAATTAAGGCTTTGTATAAATTGAAGACGCCGACTTTAATAGCTCGATCAAATGATGATCTACATCCCTTGCTTTGTCGATCGATGCTTTCTTCTCTTAGCACATGGCTCCTTCAATTTTGATTCAGTTCGAACTTACTTCGGTATGTAATTTGTTACTTTTGCTTTACTGTTTTGCGTACTTGAACTCGATCTTGATTCGAGTGGAATGATTGTTCTTTTAGCTTGAACTCGAATAATTATGAAATCCGATGATGATTGAGTTTAAATAGGAATCGAATTCCTATAATCTCACTCGAATTAATCTACTTGAATTTGTCTATTGATTTATCTCGGCCACTGATCTTCGTTTGGATGTTCGATATTATTACTAACTTGTTCAATTCGTATATATTTTGATTTCTTGCTTCTCACAACTTTGAATTGCCTTGCTCACCACGGTTTCGATTTTGCTGGCATTTTGTTGACTCTGGTCACTTTATATTGATATTGTTCTTCACTCTGTTGACTTCGGCTTGTACCTTGATTTACTTTTGGCCTTGACTTTGTTATGCTCTGCATATACTCTCTGATTTTGTTTATCCTGTCACTGCATACATGTATGCTTGTGTATTTGCACATGTATATTTGTATGTGATTCTTTGTCCACACTATGTAGATTGAAACCGAAATTGCTTGGTGTCTACATGCTGTCTGGTTTGCTTGTATTTGGTTGTGAATTGAGTTGAGTTTCGGTTGATTGCATGTTCACTTTGTTGTACTTCCAGTGTGCCTTGATTTTGTCACTGTTATCTTGTTGTACTTGATTCACTCGAGTCTGGTACCTTTTATAGCATTGTTTCTTCATGAGTCTACTGTCCTTTTTGACTTGGCATTTAACTTACTGCTGAGTGCTTGCTGCATTTCAGTTCTGTTTATCTACATGGTTCACCACTGATATTTGAGTTCATACCGCACATATGTGCATCTGTATCCTGTACTCGTGCATTGCATTTGTTTGCATATTAAGTTGTTGAGCCACTATTTCATTTTCACTGATTTTTACTTGGTTTCGTTTAGTTGTGACTGCCCTTGTATTCAGTTGGCTTGCTCACTAGTCTTTGAAGCTTTTATATTCAGTTGCAGTTTCATTCATATTCATATATGTACCAGTTTCACTGGTGCATCCCTGTTTCACTGGTGCATCCCTTGACTTGTTGACATGTGCATTGCCTTCATACTTTATGTTGTCTGGTTTGTATTGACCAGACTTGAGTGTTGAAAAAAAATCTTCATTGCACTGTCCACTGCTCGACTCCAAGTCTGGGTGCTTCATGTTGTATTGTATTGTAGTATTTGTGACATGTTGGGTCTTGACTTGCTCGAGTCTGGTTCAGGTTGCAGTGATACTGCTTGCATTCATATCCTTGCTGTCTCATTGTTTTAAACTTGTTTATCATCATATATGTACATTTGGGTTTTACTTGTTTCATTTGGATTTGTACTTGTAGTCTATGTGAGTCTGTTGGGTCCATGAAGCTTGTTGCATGCTCATGTCATCCGTGCTCTGGCCTTGATCACTTGACGGCATTTGGTCCAGACATTGTTGTAGTCTACACTGTGTATCTCCATTCACTTATATAGTTGTGCATGTCACTGCTGCATTGTACTTGCATCATATTTATATATATGTGTACCAGTGTGTATGCTTCTCTTGAAATCTGAGTTGTTGTCACTGGTTCATGTATATGATCTACACTTCCACATTGCTATGTTATATTCATGATATTTGCAGTCTGGTTCTCATATGGCTTTGAATCTGTTTTAGTTGTCTTGACCATTTAATGAACTTGTACACTTTGGACTGCACCTGTGTTGAATCCAGCTAATAGCTCGGGTTTGACCTTATGCTGATATCATGATTTTATTTGTATTTCACTCGAGTTGAACCCGGTTTTTAATTTGGGTTTGACCTATGCTCACCTGTCCCTGTAATTTTATCAAGTGTATATAGGTGTGCACGGCCTTGTGACATGTATAGTGATACACTGTGCATGTCGCAAGTTGTTCCTATTTGATAAATTCAAAATTAAATGATGACGAACAACCCAAATAACCGAGGCAAATAATATTTTCAAAATACACATTTTATTTTATACTGCAAAAATATTTTCTTTTCAATTTTACTGCGCCAGCGTATATTTTTGCAAATTTCTGAGATGTTGGATCCAATATGGAATAGTGTTGAAGATAAATTTGAGTGAATGAGCGATATGTTGTAAGGACATTTGTATGTGAAAAATTGTGATGTGAGTGAAACTGTAATGTAATTGAAATTTATATATATAGTGAGAGCTCAAATTTGTACCATCCAAAATTGTAATAAATATTTGTTTGAATAAAATATCTGTTTGAATATAAATTCTATGTTATTTATTTTATTCAGCAAATATTTATTTAATTATGTGAAAAATAAAATAGTACATTAACAAATACATTTAAATGAATATATATATATATATATATATGTTTATTATCATCAAACAAAAATCATATACTTGCATATTCAACAGTCTCCCCCTTTTGATGATAACAAACATATATTTAAGATTTTGAATATATTAAATGTATTTGATTATTCAATTTGCTCCCCCTATTTGAATGCTTCCTCTCTACATGAAGCTCCCCTTCATATATGCATGAAAATAAATATTCAAATGAGCCTAGATGCAATATAGAAAATATTTGACCTTTATTTTGCAAAATCTTAACCTTTCTCTCCCCCTTTTGTTATCAGCAAAAGAGTAATAGTGTTAGATAAATAGAGATAAAGTGATAGACATTAATACAATATTAAAACTCAATCGAATATAAATATTAAATTTCAATAAAAAATCAAACAAAATTCATAAATACTCTGTTTGACGCATATTCCACTTTAGATGGATAGGGATGATGTCATCATATAAAGCCATATAGTTGTGTCTATTTGTGGTATATTTATATCAGGAATTTGAATATCTACTAACCATGCATAACTGTTAGGACTTTAATGAGATTAGTAGTATTTCAATTTTTTTATAAAATAAATAAATTCAAGTATCATCTAACCACGCATAACCGTGAGGACTTTTAATGGGATTAGAATCAACTTGTCTATTTAATAAATCAATTTTGATATGCGTTCCATACATGCATAACCGTGAGGACTTTTAAATGAGCATGAAAGCACATAATCAAAAATTCCAAGTAATTCATCCATGCATAACCGTGAGGACTTTTAAATGAGAGTGAATACTTTGGATCTTTTTTTAAAAAAATATAAAATGAAAAACGAATGATTTTCGGTTTAAAATTCCACATGTTGACAAACTATATTGAATTTTGATGAGTGATGGTTGATGGAAATATGATAGAAATAGAAATGGTCATGCAATTTTTACCAACAAAAAGTTTTTATAACTCTTATTTAAATTTCTAAAGAAATTTACTAACTATAGTGTCTTGAGTTATAATATATGATCAATATCAACACTCATCACTTTCTCAATCACTATTTATCTTTTTGATAATCAATAGGGAATCAAATTAGTTAATGTAATCATTTAAGGCTAAAATTCAAAAATAGTTATCAAATTTTCTAAAAATGACTAATCTGGAACAAGGTCAAAAAAGATTTTCTGGAAGGGGTTTTATAAGAAAGATGTCTGCTATTTGAAATTTTTTTGAAATGAAAAATATGCAGATTTTTTTTCTTTGAAAAACTATGCAATTACTGAATGTCTCAACATAAATCACGTTCCACTAGTAGTTTTTCTATCAACCAGATTACCAGTGTAATCTGCATCTGAATTTTTCTTTCACTCGAGATTATCGTTAGTTGGATGCTATAAACCAGACCGTGACGTTGCAACAAATTCTTGAAGACCTTTTTAAATGAAATTCTTTTTAATTTTAATTGAAGTCGTGCCAATAAACAAAAACCGTGAATATAGAGTCAGCCGTAAAATAACGATATGTATTATCATCAACCAATAAAACACTATCATTAATCCAAACTAATCTATATGAAGTAGTTCGAAGAATCTAGAATTTTTTATAGTGTTCTTGGCATAAGAATATAATTGATCACCAATTTAAAAAAGTCAGAATCATTATCAACATTCATTTCATTATCACATTACTGGCTGATTTAATTCATATTACGGTGCAGATTATCACATTTAATATATCATTCAAAATAAATATACCATTGCCTATTTTACCTTTACAATAATTTTTCGTTGTTACCCTTTGTGATTCTGTCACCTTTATACTAGGCTAAAGAATTTTGACTAGTTGCCTATTGTGTGTCTGGAACAGCCAGAATC
Organism: Allium cepa; assembly: GCA_030765085.1. Classification (NCBI taxonomy): domain Eukaryota; kingdom Viridiplantae; phylum Streptophyta; class Magnoliopsida; order Asparagales; family Amaryllidaceae; genus Allium; species Allium cepa. The sequence goes on from CM060934.1 coordinate 615,496,697, forward strand.
CAGATAACACTGTTGTTGTGCCTTAGCCTGCCACTATACCTACACGAGAGAAGATTTTTGTGACCTATTTGTTTTTATAGATCCATGGTTGTTAGTGGTAAAATATTTTGAAAAATAATTTTGTGGAGACCCATAACTATTTATATATGTTCCTTTTGGCACTCAAATTTGGTTAACTTTGAGAGATTTTATATTTGTGCCTTTTGGAACCCAAATCAGAATGGTTTTCACGTGTTTGGGTCTATACCAACAAATATTTTGACCGTGTCCAATTTTTCTATAAATTGTGCACATGGAATTGACTTGTTTAATTTTGTTTCTACCATTTTCAGATTGATTATATCCAAGTTCTTGTCTAACTGTATTAACAGTTTGTTTCCCTAGTAGCATATTCAAAGATCTTTCTCTTTCGGAAAATTTTCTTAAAGTCGCTGGCAGTTGTTGGACTTGTGTTTTTAGTGATTCATTTTCATTTAATAATTGTGTGCACCTTTTAATAGAACTTTCTCTTCTAGTATTTTCACTCTCTTTCAAAATCAGAATATCATTTTCAAGCGTTTTAATTGTACTTTCTAATTTTTTAATTTCTTCTTCGAATGTTGGACGCTTATTACACTTAGGGTTCCTACTTTGATAGTTTTTAACTAATTGATCAAGTTGTTTATTTAAATCTATCAAAGTATCTTTTTGTGATTCAAATTTGGTGTATTTCTCCCTAGTCGTTCAAAACAGCCATTTACTTCATGGAAATATGTAAGTAATTCTGAATGAGTGAGTTTGATACCTCGCTTGGCTCGTCATCGTCGCTATCAATTATATCACCTCAAAGACACATTTCTGCTTTCTCACACTCACTGCTAGTACTTTTATTATCTTCATCACTTGTATTCCACGTGGCTGCAAAATTTCTCCTTTTTGATTTCTTTTCTGGGTCGTGTCTATTCTGAGGACAATTGGTCTTGATGTGTCCGAGTTTTTGCACTTGCGACAGATGATCTCCCATTCTTCTGGGTTGTCTAGTGATTTGGCTATTCTGCTTTTCAATTTCTGATTTAGAGCTAGATTTTCGTATTTGTGATTCCACTTTTTGAATTTCTTCATTAATAGTGCCAACTTAGCTGCTCCATCATCATCATCACTTTCCGTTGTTCCTTTAAGTGCTATTGATTTCTTTTGAGTATCACCTCCTTCTCGTTCTTCCTTGAATTTCATTTCTAGCTTGTAAGTGGTGAGATTTCCGATGAGCTCTTCAACTTTGATTTGTTTCAAATCCTTTGATTCTTGAATGGCTGTAACTTTTACTTCAAAATTCCGTGGAAGGATTCTAAGGATTTTTCGGAGTATTTCCAACTCTGTGTATGATTTTCTGAGAGCTGTTGATTTGTATGTGAGATTGGAAAGTCGTGCATACATTTCTTTAACATTCTCATCCTTGGCTATTGTGAAGTTATCGTATTCTCTACTAAGCATTCAAGGCAGGATTCCTTGACTTGAGATGTTCCTTCATGAGTCACTTCAAGTGTGTGCTAGATTTCCTGCGCAATTAGACAATGTGAGACAAGATTAAATTCAATATGATCCAATGAACAGATAATAAAATTCATGGCTTTAGCATTAGCATTCTGTAACTTATTTTCTAGATCTGTCCATTGATCAATTGGTTTTTCAATTTCCTGATTATTTACTACTATAGTTGGCGCTCTATAACCTGTCTCAACAATATTCCAAGCATTAATGGTTTTCAGAAAAAATTTAATTCTATTTTTCCAGTAAGCATATTCACCATTGAACATTGGTGGTCTAACTATGGACTGACCCTCAGCAAAAGCGTTATTGAAAGAATTCATTTTAAAATTTTAAATTTTAAAACAAAAATTGGTTTTTGAATTTTTTTTTAAAGAATTGGTTTATTCCTAGCTCTGATACCACTTGTAGGATCGATTTCACCCTAGAGGGAGGTGAATAGGGTGATACTATTAATTAAAAAAATTATTACAAAAGTTTATAAAATATTTTCAACACAGATATATCAAAATAATAGTAGCACAGATAATAGCAGAATAATAAATGCAGAAATAGAACAACACATGATTTATCCAGTTTCGACAAACCCTGCCTACGTGCTGCCCTCAATGTTTCTACTAGAAATTAAGTAGTCAGACGCTTACACACGTAAACTCGTGACACCCGCTATCGACTAGCTTTAATTCTACGGTAAAAACCCTGCCACAACTCAGCCATTGAGTTGCGAATTCTCGAACTACACCACCGTAGCTCGTCCCCTAGTCACACGACTAGAAAATACAATTGTTTAAAAGGAAAATACAATAAAAACAAATTAAATAACCCAAAACCCTAATTTAAAAAATTAAAACTTATATATTTAAAGCCAAACAAAACCAAGGCCGACCCAAATAACAAATTAGTGAATCCCCCTTTTCTTTTCCATTATTCGGCCGATTGCTTTTCTCTTATGTGATAATGGTTGGTTCTTTCTCGTTCCTCTTTTGCTCTGAAATTAGGGTTTTGTATAAATTGAAGACGCTGACTTTAGTAGCTCGATCGAATGATGATTTACGTCCCTTGCTTTGTCGATCGATGCTTTCTTCTCTTAGCACATAGCTCCTTCAATTTTGATCGAGTTCAAACTTACTTCGATATGTAATTTGTTACTTTTGCTTTACTTTTTTGCATACTTGGACTCGATCTTGATTCGAATTGAATGATTGTTCTTTTAGCTTGAACTCGAATAATTCTAAAAGCCGATGATGGTTGGATTTAAATAGAAATCGAATTCCTATATTCTCGTTCGAATTAATCTACTTGAATTTGTCTATTAATTTATCCCGGCCACTGATCTTCGTTTGGATGTTCGAGATTATTACTGACTTGTTCAATTTGTATATATTTTGATTTCTTGCTTCTCATGGCTTTGAATTGCCTTGCTCACCATGCTTTCTATTTTGCTGGCATTTTGTTAACTTCGGTTACTTGATATTGATATTGTTCTTCACTCTATTGACTTCGGCTTGCACCTTGATTTACTTGCGGCCTTGACTCTGTTATGCTCTGCATATACTCTCTGATTTTGTTCATCCTGTCACTACATACATGTATACTTATGTATTTGTGCATGTATATATGTATGTGATGCTTTGTCCACATTGTGTTGATTGAAACCGAAATTACTTGGTGTCTACATGCTGTCTGGTTAGCTTGTCTTTGGTCGTGAATTGAGTGGAGTTTTGGTTGATTGCATGTTCACTTTGTTTTACTTCCAGTATGCCTTGATTTTGTCACTGTTATCTTGTTGTACTTGATTCACTTGAGTTTGGTAGCATTGTTTCTTTATGAGTCCACTGTCCTTTTGACTTTGGCATTTAATTTACTGCTGAGTGCTAGTTGCATTTGATATTTGTTTATCTTCATGGTTCACCACTGATATTTGAGTTCATACTGTACATATGTGCATTTGTATCCTATACTCGTGCATTGCATTTGTTTGCATATTAAGTTGTCGAGCCACTATTTCATTTTCACTGATTTTTACTTGGTTGTGTTTAGTTGTGACTGGACTTGTATTCAGTTGGCTTGCTCACTGGTCTTTGAAGCTTTTGTATCCAGTTGTAGTTTCATTCATGTTCATATATGTACCTGTTTCACTGGTGCATCCCTGTTTTGCTGGTGCATCCCTTGACTTGTTGACATGTGCATTGCCTTCTACTTTATGTTGACTAGTTTGTAGTGACCAGACTTGAGTCTTGAAAAAAAATCTTCATTGCAATGTCCACTGCTCGACACGAATTCTGGGTGCTTCATGTTGTATTGCGTTATTGTATTTGTGACATGTTGGGTCTTGACTTGCTCGAGTCTGGTTCAGGTTGCAGTGATACTGCTTGCATTCATATCCTTGCTGTCCCATTGTTTTAAACTTGTTTATCACCATATATGTACATTTGGGTTTTATTGCGTTTCACTTGGATTTGTACTTGTAGTCTATGTGAGTCTGTTGGGTCCATGAAGCTTGTCGCATGCGCATGTCATCTGTGCTCTAATCTTGTTCACTTGACGGCATTTGGTCCAGACATTGTTGTAGTTTGTACTGTGTATCTCCATTCTCATGTATAGCTGTGCATGTCACTACCGCATTGTATTTGCATCATATTTATATATATGTGTACTAGTGTGTATGCTCCTCTTGAAATCTGAGTTGTTGTCACAGGTTCATGTATATGATCCGCACCTCCACATTGCTATGTTGTATTTATGATATTTGCAGTCTGGTTCTCATATGGCTTTGACTCTGTTTTAATTGTGTTGACCATTTAATGAACTTGTACATTTTGGACTGCACCTGTGTTGAATCCAGCTAATAGCTCGGGTTTGGCCTTGTGCTGATATCGTGATTTTATTTATATTTCACTTGAGTTGAGCCCGGCTTTTAATTTGGGTTTGACATGTGCTCACCTGTCCCTGTAATTTTATCAAGTGTATATAGGTGTGCATGGCCTTGTGGCACGTACAATGATACACTGTGCATGTCGCAAGTTGTTAGTATTTGATGAATTCAAAATTAAATGATGACGAACAACCCAAATAACTGAGGCAAATAATATTTTCAAAATACACATTTTATTTTATACTGCAAAAATATTTCCTTTTCAATTTTATTGCGTCAGTGTATATTTTTGCAAATTGCTCGGATGCTGGATTCAATCTGGAATAGTGTTGAAGATAAATTTGAGTGAATGAGCGATATATAGTGAGGACATTTGTATATGAAAAATTGTGATGTGATTGAAATTGTAATGTAATTAATATATATATATATATATATATATATATATATATATATAGTGAGAGCTCAAATTTGTGCTATCCAAGATTGTAATAAATATTTGTTTGAATAAAATATCTGTTTGAATTTAAATTATGTGTTATTTATTTTATTCAGCAAATATTTATTTAATTATGTGATAAATAAAATAGTACATTAACAAATACATTTAAATGAATATATGTATACATATGTTTATTATCATTAAAAAAAAAATCATATACTTGCATATTTAACAAAGGGATTCTTCGACATCATCCTAGCACGGAAAGCATCGAGAAACTAGATTGAAACCGTAGCAAGCATGAAAAAGCACATTAAACTATCGGTCCGATACCATAATTCTATTTCAACATTCTTATATTTAATCTCTCTTCTGCTTCATTGAATATTCAATCCGATTCCACTGAATCTCATTACTGTTAAATCTCATTCCACTCAATATCTCACTTGTTGATTTCGATTTTTGGTATTTGTTATAGATACTTTCTACTTATTTTGCTTATTCTCATGTGTTCATTGCAATTCTATTTGTGAAATCAAGTAATATGCAAATAATACTTCGTGATTTATTTAAATTCTAAGCTTAAGGTTCGAGATCTCGGTTTCGGTCTTTTGTAATTTTAGAAATTTCAACATAATTCGTATATTTCGAAATCTCGATTCCACTTTCGGTTTTGGATCTTGTTATTTATTTTTCATATAATTACACATATATTTGTTTAATTTATTGAAACAAAACGTATAATTTAAACTTAATAGAAAAATACGATATAAACAAACTAAACCGGTTACTTATAAATATTAAAAACACTAAAAGTGTTCATGCATTACTTCATTTTCAACTTTTTAGTTACATCATTTATATATTTTGTGAATTTGTATGTTTTCTAACTTAAAATTTCAGATTTTGAATATTCCTATATTTGAAAATTCAAACTAATTCCATTTTTGAGTTTTTCTGGATAATTTGAAGTTCAATATTTTTTTTGTTGAACTGGAATTTCGGTTCGGTTTCGTTTCGGTTCTTACCGAAACCTAAATGGAATGACTAAAATCTCGATGTTTCAGTCGAAACATCAACCCTTGCTTATTTCATTAATATGAGAATGCGGTGTAAATATGATGAAGATTGAGGATGATAAAAATCCAGTTATATTTCATATACAAAACTCCCAAGCTTATAATACAAGAGTCAAATAAAATTTAGATGAAGTGAAAAAGTCACTTGCTCAATTTCTTAACCATCGGTTCAAATAGGATTGTAAAATTTAGTGGTGAAAATGGAAATATTTATGAGAATGTTGAAATCTACGAAGCAATAAGAAATGAATATGTTGAAGCTAATACTCATGAAGAAAGATTTCAATTGAAAAGGAAATTTGGGTATGTCAAAGTATAAGTGGGCTAGCGAAGGCTTCCATTGATGGTTATACAGTTGAAGAGTTGACTTTTAAGATTTCGAGGAGGAGTTGCTTTCTTTGAATATGGCAGTGTTTACTTTTTAATATATATTATGTATTTTGAGTGTGTTTTGTTATTTACGTGAATGCAAGGAAAACAAATTACAGTATTAGTTTCGGTTGTTTTTTTTCTTTTCTAAAAGCAACAGTTGCTTATCCTTTGGCAAACCCAAAGACCGTTTTTTCCCTCTGAAGGTAGCAAGTTTGCTTATCGCTTTGAGCAACTCCAAGACCGGAACTAGCGTGGGTAGTTATCTTTATTAATAGTTGGATTGGAAGCGCAATCTTTTGGTTCTTAAATATATTTTTCTTTAATAATAGTTGGATGTCACACTTTTTTTGTATCAATGTAACTACCAAAAACACTCATCTATAAATATTATTAAATATTAGTATAGCATAGAAATAGGATCAAATAATGGTGACTTGCAAACAATGGCGTGGAGATAAAAAAGACCTAAGCATTTATAATTAGAGGACCACAAAGTATTAATTTTCACATGGTGCATTTATATAAAATTAGCTTATAGACCTTTCAATTGCTTGCACAAACCTGCTCTATTAATGACCTACGCCTTTTTCAGTCTGCTCAAACATCAACGTTTTAATTTATTGCCCAACTATTTGAAACTTCAAGTATTTAAGACGTACAACGGTGAGCAATAGAACTTCATTTGTGATTTTACTGCTTATTTTATTTAGCGATCTTGGTAAATGTAAAATCTCAAAATTACAAATGTTGGTAAGGTTGTTGTATTTTTTTGTTCTAATGAAAGTAAAACGTTTGTGATGCAATCTATCTCACCATTGAGCCCTTCCTGTTAGAACCGAGAGAGAAAATTGATCTAAAAGGAGCCATTCTTACCATGCTACTTCATTTGTCCGTTATAGTTACAAGATTATGTTATCAATTATTTCCATTGTCCGCACTGGTCACAATATTAGGTTGATTAATATAATCAAAGGTCATATGTTCTATTTTATGGTCGCATTACAAAAAAATGTTGGCTAGTAGGGTGTGTTATTACACCAGTATATCAAAACAGAGACCAATATGTTATAAATTCGTCATATAATTAAGTTTACAAATAAGATTTCCACTACTTTGAAAATCTATATTAGTAATGTTGTAATTAATTTACAACAACAAACTACATCAATAACAACAACAAATTGTTGCGTTAAACTATAGCGATAAACAAGCGTTGTACCACTTCGCAGAAACAACATAACGTAGAAACGAAAAGATTACAAAACGATATATATAAATATGTAAGTAAACAGAAATCTAACCGGATAATGAAAGAAATTTCGTCTGAGGCTTGCCGTAACAATTTTCTTAAAACTTTATTCAAGCCTCCCAAGATACAGCAGACGTGATCTGCTCGAGATTGTGATGTTATGATTTTCTGTGTGATATGCAGAAGTGCACGGACTATAAAGATTCAGAAATGAGCAGGAAGAGGAGATAATTTGGAGTTTTCTACTGATCATGTTTCCTTCTCTTTTTATAGGCTAATTCCCAACAGTTATGTCTATTGGGAACAACCGCATCTCTTCGTCCGCAAGGCCAAAAATTGTCATGGTTTGCAACGGTCGTGTTTCTTCATTTGCAATGGTAAAAAATTATCGTGATTTTCAACTGTCACGATTTGTAACAGTTGCATCTGTTCAAACAGTCCACAACGGGCATTTCCATTCAAATCCACTAGTCGCTTCTAATTGAATTTAAACAGTAGAAAAGTATTTACTTCTATGTAGTAAAAATATAACATGGTCTACTCTTAATGCACCCGACCTGGTTCGGTTCGATACGGGCGGTGGCGCGCGTGTTAGATCATGGTCATATAGATATTTTCCCTCGCACAAAATTACTTGACCCTAAGGACCAATATGGATTTGTGGAAAGTAGTATATAAACATGAATGCTAACTTATTTGTGACGTTGTGAGACAATATCTCATTCATCTTATAGAGGCCTCTAACAGGGTGATAGTTTGATGCAGTTGATTGAGAGTAATAAAAGCACTTTAAATTCAATAAATAATACTTCTCTTTCATGTCTATATCTGATTTCTCAACTTACTTGAATTCAATAGTAAAAGGAAGAGAATGTTGGTTGTTGTTGAGGATGAAACTGGTCAGATATTTTTTTCTGTAAAGGAGCAGATACGCAAGTCAGTTATATTCTATACCATATTATGATGGTTCATATGCTTAAAAAAACTATTTTGGATAGCATAGAATTATTTTCGACAGACTTGAAAACAATGGAAGAACTTACGAAGGGGATACAACTAAACGGTTAAATGAAAATGGAGAAGCAGGCTTGCGCACGTTAGCATTGGCATATTGAATTCTTGATGAGTCCGAGTACTCAACATGGAAGTCTAAGTTTCAAAAGGCAAGGACAACCAAATCACTGGACATAGAGATCAAACTAGAACATATCTCAGATAATGATTAAGAATGATTTGATTCTTGTCGGTGTAACTACAGTTGGGGACAAATTACAAAGAGGGGTAAATTTTGGTATATTTGGAGTAAAATGATAACATTATAATTTTGGCCATCAGTTCTTTATCCTGCCTTTTATTCATTTTCCACAGGTTCGTCAGTGTATATATAAGTTAGCGCAAGCTGGTTTGAAACTGTGGGTTATAATAACTATCAACATGCTTATAATAATATATGCTTACAATAACTATCAACATGTTATAAAAAAGCCTTTTGAATTTATTGTTGTTGCTCCTTCATAGATTTGCATGCAGACTGCTACGGTGAGGCATAAAACAAATTTGTATATCGACGACAAACATAAATGTAATTTCTTTGAGAACGATGCTAAGAAGGTTATATGTTTTCTTACATTCAATACATGTCTAGATTACTATTTTTATCATTAGGGAAACTGAATTCCTAGAAGGGACTTGTTTTAAATTTGATGACTGATCAAACAATAAAAGAAATCATTATGCTGCGAATTACTAATGCTTCTCAAATGATCAACTTGGAGAAACATCCAGATGTTATACGTCTAGTATACCAAAACAGAGAATAATCAAATATAAACTCGTCGCACAAGTTTATAACTCAGATTTCCACTACACTGGAATTCTGTAGTAAATATTATAACAATATGAACGTTGTAAATGAATTACAACAACAGCGTTATACTATTTTGAATAAACAATATAACAAAATAGAAAAAAGAATTGAGAATTCTAACTGGATAATGTCTGAGGCTCGTCGTAACGATTTCGTTAAGAATTTTATTTAAAAATTCTCCCAAGATACAACAGACGAATTCTGCTCGAAATTGTAATGAGTATATCACTCTGTGATTTGAATGTGAGAATAGCAGCAGTTAGTAGAGGAGAAGAGAGATACGGATTGGAAAAAGCAGTGAAAAAAATGATCAGTTTCCCTCTTTATTTATAGTCGGTCCGTATCCCTTCCGAACGGTTGTGTCTGTACCCGTTCGTTAAAACAGTCGTGTCTGTACCTCTTCGTACAGTCATATCTGTCTGTTTTTCCCTCTAACGGATCTGTTTCGCACCCGCCTGTATCCGCTTCCGCACCCGTTCGTTTGCGCGCTTCAGAAGTTGTGTCGGGTCGCACCCGCTCGCGTCTATTCATTCCGCGTCCGCTTCCGAACAGATCCGCATCTGTTCGTATGGCCTGCAACTGTCGAAAGCCCGGTCCAATTTACAGTAAAAATATGAGTATCATATTAGACCTGTACCCGTACCGGTTCGTTCGGACGGTGATGCATGATCTTTCTCCTCACAACGAAGCATACATTTGGGAGCCTCAGGCCCCCAACGTCCTCATGAGAAAGCTATATTTAAATCAATATAGCTCTCACATTTTAGAGACGTGGGACTTTGTATGTTTCATTCACTTTTTTTAAGGAATTCCAACACCAGATGCAGCATTTAGTTTGATTATTGATGGAAAATCTTTAACCTATGCTCTAGGTGATGATCTAAAACAACAATTTTTGAATCTAGCCTTTGAATATGCTTCAGTCATATGTTACAGAGTGTCCCCAAAGCAAAAATCACTGGTAATGAAGAGCTTCTTACTTACGTCAATCTTGTTTGCAATTCTGTTTTTATTTACAGGAAGAAGGCATTGATGATTACTTTTATAATATTCATTTACAATTAGACAATGTTGCTTATTAAGAGTTACGTAGTGTTTATTTTATAACGGTATGAATTACATGCCTCCATCAGTATAAAAATGCTCATACATTTTAGTTACATATTACCTCATGTAAAAAAATTAACAACGTTAAGCAAATTTTCTATCACTGAATTATACTAAACTTCAAGATTTGATTTTAGATAGTTCTTTTCTCATTTCACTAGTGTTCACTGGAGATTTGGTCCGATGCCACACACTCATTATAAATGACATAGGTTTTTTAAAGTTTAAACTTTAAATACAACATCGGTCAATATCATGTTTTATATAGAGTTGACTTTTGAAATATCTTAATAGAAACTAAGCATGAGTAATTTGAATGTCAAAGCAATATAGAAGTCTATCTATGCAAATGCAACAACAATGTGTCAGTTTAGCTTTTTTATATCCTTATTCTATATTAGATTACTATATGAAGTGGCACACGAATGTTTACGAACTATTCGTTTATTTACTGTAGTCTTTAGCCACTGCACAGCAGATCAGACTAAAGGAAATGACTCAGCAAAGTAGATGTCATCTAAAATGAAAATGCTACGATCAGACAATGGTATTAATGTAAAAAAATAAAGAAATATGGGAGTGATGCGAACAACTGCAACTAAATCAAGCAAGAGCAGCAGTAACAACCGGGCAAAGAAAATAATCAAAGTCTGCTCCAATTGTAGTACAACTAAAACTCCATTGTGGAGAAGCGGGCCCCAAGGGCCAAAGGTAACTACGTAAAATATGTTATAAATCATGAAAGAGATGCAAATAATGATATAACTAACAGGTTCATCTTAGTTGCTAGATCTTTATTATATTTAAATATAAGAAACACACCGTGTCATGGTTAAGTTTAGTGTCTATTTTCATCTGTGTCACAACAGCCCTTGTTCTTAAATTTAATTTATAAATGAAACAAGCTTCAAAGTTGATATACATATATGTACCACACGCTACATCCTAGTGTTAGAAACAAGCATTTCATTGAAAAATGTGAATGCATTAATGACTTGAGAAATGAATAGTCTCACATCTTAGAATAAAATAAACATTTTATGTTTATATACTAAGATGTTGACACTATTATAATTACTATGAGACAAAGAAAGACATAGCCATACGTACTAGTCCGCGCCCGTGGGCGAATGAGCGTTGAAAGCGTAGTAGAGGCACTTTGCAGTTGGCTTGGCTTGGCTTTTCAGATCGAATAGTTTTTGTTTTTGTCCATTCAAAATCAAATGGTCGCACCGCCAGGTAAAAGGCCGCAATCTTTCCAACAGCCACAATCGTTCGAACGAGCACATATTACTGAATAGGCATCTCCCCGCGCCTATATATAGGCAGAAGGAAAACAGGGAAAAAAGTAAAGTTTTTTCTGCATTTTCTTTCTCCCCACAACACTCTGTTCTTACATAAACTCTCTTGAGTTCGTCGTTGCTCTATGATTGTTGCGCAACATCGCAGAGAAGGTTCGTTTTATCTTGGAAAACAACTGCTCGATATCCTTAAGCGCCGCAGAGAGAGCAATATTGTTTCGAGAAAATAGTTTTTCGCTGGACTCGGACAATCTAATCTGTATTAAATCTACTGCATAATCTGTTCACTGCATAGTTCTATTCATAACAATTTTTGCGACATAGTTGTAACAGTTTTGTTGCTACTACAATTTTGCAACATAATCGTAACAGTTATGCAACGTATTTGTAACGGTTCTGTACTCATAACAGTTATGTAGTTGTTACAATTTTGTAACATAATCATAACAGTTTCGTAACACTTTGTAACGTTATTGTTAACAATATTGAAACAATATTGATTTATTGTTGGCTGTTTTTGTAGATGACAATGTCTCATGAAAGCAACACTTCTGTACCAACACAGACTGTGATTACTACTCAGTCTGCAACTATGATTTCAATGATGTCTCTGTCTCTTGGAGAAAGGCCACAAAAGTTCACAGGGATGGACTTCAAACACTGGCAGCAAAAGATGCTGTTCTATTTGACGACTTTGGGCCTTGCAAAGTTTTTTACAGAAGATGCTCTCATAGTCGAAAAATTGGAACCCGATGCAACAAAAGTTGAAACCTTGAATGTCTGGACGAGTTCTGACTTCATATGTAAGAACTACATATTAAATGGACTCGACAACAATACAATATATACTATACTGCTTGAACTTCCAAAGAACTCTGGACGACATTCAGAAAAAATACAAAACTGAAGATGCGGGCATGAAGAAATTCATAGCAAGGAAATTCCTTGGCTTCAAAATGATTGATGCGAAGACCATTATTAACCAGATTCAAGAGTTACAAGTCATCATTCACCAACTGCACGATGAAGGAATGACTCTAAGCGAATCCTTTCAGGTTGTCGCTGCAATTGAAAAGTTTCCTCCATCATGGAAAGATTTCAAAAATTATCGTAAGGACAAGCGCAAGAAGATAACAATTGAGGAACTTATATTTCGACTGAGAATTGAGGAAGATAACTGAAAATCTAAAAAAAAGACTTCGCATACCATGATTGCCAAGTCAAATGTAGTCGAGTCAGAGAAACCAAACAAAAGGAAATGTGAGCATGCTTGTCAACCCAAAAAATGGATCAACGCCCTTGTTTGAGTGTGAAAGCACCAGCCCTGTTCTTACAGAGCAATAGTATAGAGAATAAATGTAAAAGATCAGAAGTACAAAGAAGAGAACTTTTATAGTGGTTCTACTGTTAACGAAGCCTACATCCACTTTATAGTTTTATTATAGACTATTTCTATTACAAGATGTATTTGACTAGAAAACTCTTGATTATCCTTGGCTAGATTGGATCTCCAAGGTTGGTATTCACTGGAGAATCACATGAATTCCTTTAAAAACCGTTGTAAGGGAGGTGAGGAGTGAAGAAAGCTTCTAGCAGAGTTTCAGCAACTAGCTCGGAGAAGATGCCCTTTATGTTGCAGATGTGATGGTATTTATAGAGATTGGAGAGCTATTGGGCCGAGCCTGTTCGCCAATTTCCTACACATGGACATAAGAAGATGCAGCGGAGATTAGCACACGACCCGAGCCAAAATCATGGATCGCTAGTGATCCATGGTCTATAAATCACTAGTGATCCATAGCTTTAGGTCGAGTGCGAGCTAACTTCTTAGCCCTTTTTCCTCTGCTTCGCTTGGTCTAGGTCGCACTGATTCCACGATCAAGTATGGATCATTGGCGATCCATTGCGTATGGATCGCTACCGATCCATACACTTAGCATGTTTCTGGCCTTTCGCTTTTGAACTTTCTTCATCGTCTTGTGTTGACATTGTTCGTGTAGTTTCGTTGCATATTGCCTTATTTTAATGACGATTTACTTGCCAGTTGTACTTAGCTACCAATTGGACTAAATGGATCATTGTGTCTTGGTTTAACTAACTCAAAATCTCGTCAAACTTAGTCACCACTGCTATAATATGGACTGGATCACGATGCAAGAAAACAGATTGAACACCAAGCCATTCCCATGGATCGTCAACGATCCATGTCCTTAGGGAATTTCCTCATCTTCTTTTCTTGTCTCTTTTTGGCTGGTTACTCTAGTTCTTTTGGTTGAATTTTGACCTATTATGACTCGACCAATTTGTTCTGAATTCTCCTGGATATGCTTGGGTTAAAAACTTGGATAACATTTGCCCCCCCATAGCACGTCTTCGTTGAAAACAAGGCGTGTTCTGGAAGTAATTGCTTTTGGTCTTTACTTGTTGAATTTCAAGTGATCGTGTTAGAGTTTTTGGAATGCGAGCTAGGTCATGTTGTTGCTTGCTTAGTTTTGATCTCGACCGCCATTACTTGTACAGATCAAAATTTTCTCTATAGCTTCTCGGTATTCCCCAAAATGTTATGTAAATGTCGCTGGGAAAATTAGTGATAAAGTCCACGCTGCTTTATGGATTGCTGGTGACCTGATAACTTAGAGAATTATCAGCACTTTTTATTTTCCTACTTAAGCTGTTGAGTCTACCTACCCCTTCACTCCTAGACGACCCGAGCCTCACTTCCTTCATGCGACTCGATCCATCGCCTTTAACGAGTTGACCATATTTCCACCGATACTCGGCCTTGATTCCTTCGACGCCGTCGCTTCAGTTTTTCCGTCGTTATTCCAACGCGTCTCTGACCAAACCCTAGTTTATCCATCGCTTCAGGTCGCCTCTGACACATTTTCGGATCATTGTTATCCCATTATCTAGCTTGAATGCTTCAAATCTTCGACCAACTTTGCATTTAGATCACTGACTTGAGGTGGGTTCACTCATTACAATGTTCGTTTAATGATTTGGTGACGAGGTTGCATTCGTGATGTTTTCCGTAATGAGTCTGTGTCAATTGCAGAAGATAGTAAACCAAGTTTTGAGTTCCTCTCGAAACGACATTCGGACCTTGCCCGGTGCTTGACATGTTTTGTTGTCTTCATCCATTGAGCCAGAATTAACTTATGCCAAGTTCCATAGCAGATTTTGCATGACACATCATGAATTGGTCCTGGCTTTTCCAAAGAAGTTGAACTTATCTTACTTGCTTTTGTATGCTCGGTGTCCCTGTACTGAAAAGAGTTTTCCACATCGCTACGGATATCAGATCCATTATCGATCGTTAACGGGTAAGTGTAGAGGAAATAAAAACGAAAGGAAACGATACAGGAAGATCTTTTATTTTTCCCGCTACGAGCGAACTATCTACACAGGATAGAGCATTTGTAGTGTTTTAGACACCGAGCTCACCTTCTATAGACAACACACTGCACTTGCCTCGGTACATACTTGAAACCCGATGTGTCAGCATGAATCAATGTCTCTTCGGAATTCAAGTGTGTTAGGGGAAGCTATTAGCGTAGAATAGAATAAATTGACCGTTTTGGACGCGAGTTCTGTTGTTTAGAATGAAGCACCCATCTTCTCGTTGTAAGTCAAACGGAGGAAGTTCGGCACTTTCGGAAGCCGAGTCATCGTATGTCGCCCTTTCTTCTTCTGCCTCACCGGCTGAGTATGGCCATTTAGTTTCGGTTGGTCCGGTCTTAGATCGAACCTCCCTCCAATTTTAGAGTTCTTCTCAATCCACCGGAGAGAGCTTCTTTTATAATCTCTGCTAAGGTCCTGCATAATATCTGCATACAACATGACATGCTGGAGGAAGACGTGCGCCTTCTAGAGAAGGATGAGTTCGCTTACGTGCCACCTCTGGGATATACCGTTTGCCATCGGTACATGTGCTTGAATGGAACCGTGCCCCCCTTTAACGAGTTTTTCCACGAGACCCTTTCGAATTTAGGAATCGCTCCGTTCCAGATTCATTCCAACGGATACGCCATCCTTACTTGCTTGCATGTCCTTTTCATGTGTACATTCAACCGTGCTCCGAGCTTTGACGAGTTGCATACTTTCTTTCATTCAAGAGAAGAGATGAGTGTTCGTCTTTGGTTGTAATCGACGCTCAAAGGAATCAAAAAATCGTATTACGACTATAGAGCAATCTATCCCAGTTCAAGACCTAGTATTTCTTCATCAGACACCCAGAGGGGTTTAACCATTTTTGGACAATGGGGGGTAACCACTCTTTCTTACTTATTGAGTCCTGACCTATGCAGTTAATGTGCTCGGTAGATTCAAAGCGGTGGAGGTGCAAAAAGTCATAGCGGGGATACAACGAGGATATAGCGGGATATAGCAGATGACTCTAAATAGCATATAAAACTCATACTTAATGTTTTTACAAATATATGATGGTAATTAAATGAAAAATTATCATTCAATTGAATTATAAATAATACATAAATAATTTTAAATAAAAACATGTGCGAATATACTTGAAATAAACGAAAAACTGTTATATAACATAATTGAATTTGATAGAATATTAGAGTATTTTCATTCCTGAAAATATACTAAAAATTAAATCAAATATATTAGTTTCATAACTTAATAATGTATAAATGCAATTTTACAATTCATTTTATTAAAAAAGATATAGCGGGAATAGCGGAATATAGCGAAAATAACGGGATGTAGCGGAAATAGCGGGGATTAAAGCGGAAAGGCTATATTCTTGGGCTATATGGAAAAATCGTAGCGGTAAAAATCTGCTATGAGACATGGCGGGGTTGTAGCGGGGTAATAGCGGGGCATTAACTACCCAGGTCCTGACGCATCACTATGGAGTTTCTAACAAATCGAATACTTCTTGTCGTTATCCTGAGGCTGAACAGGGACTCGTCCCTTGATGAAGTTTTTCGAACCCTAAAGGCTATTGATGCTTAGGAAAGGATCCGTTAAAGTATAGCTGATGGAAACTTGCTCCGATACAGATAATTGCATTCGGGGAGATCGGTTGTTCCAGTTGAGGTCCTTTCTTCTTCTAAATCCATAGTACGCATGCGATACACCTTCTCTTATCACGATTTCGAAGAAGGCGCTTCTTAAGAAAGAGAAGGCTTGTTCGGTGAGTCGGTCAAAGAGAGTCCCAAAGGAAGAGATGCTGCCGCGACCGGAGTTAGTTGCCCGGTCAAAATGCCTCCGATTTCGAAAGAAGAGGAAGAGGAAGAGGAGTTTAAGCAGAGGGAAGGCAAAGCTGGGATGGACTTAGAAAAGAGGAGGGGGAGATTGGGAGTAGTAGCGACGAGTCCACTTCTAGTGATGATTTCTATGAAAACCCGATGATGGAGATTCTGAACATGCGATGAGGCTCTAGGGATGAGTCTTGTTATTCCGAGCTTACATCCTCTAGACACGAGCGGTAAAAACGATGCCCCGTAGATCGGACAATGCCGGGATTCTCTGAGTAAAGACGCCAGTGTGGACTTTGGAGATTTGAGCGATTTTTACATCGATTTTGAAGCGCTCATTGGGGAGGATTTCAAATTTGAGGAGGTGCTTCCTCGTTTGGGCAACATTGGACCCGAAGTTACTTCGATTCCTTCCATGATGC
This sequence comes from Allium cepa, assembly GCA_030765085.1. NCBI lineage: Eukaryota > Viridiplantae > Streptophyta > Magnoliopsida > Asparagales > Amaryllidaceae > Allium > Allium cepa. The sequence goes on from CM060934.1 coordinate 615,514,157, forward strand.
CTGCCAATCTGGTTTGTGATGTCGTTTTAGGCTCTACTGCCAAACACATCACATGTTTCACTAGGGTTACACTCACTTGCACACATATTTTTCTTGTTTATTTCCTATTTTTAAAACCTTTTATTTATGCTTCATGTTTGGTCTGACGAGAGGTGTAGCCTCTATGATGATTTTGAAGAATTCACCGTCTCTCAGCACTGGTCCAAGCGTTCTTCCGGCCGTCACCGGTCCCGTGAGATGAAGGAAGAGTATAGAAAAAGAAAAGATTTAGAGGCCGAAACTCGTTGTCGAGACGAGAGGGAGCAGAGCCGAATATACAAAGGTGGGTATGAAAGGAGGAAGACTTTCGACGAGAGAGAGGAACCGTTGAAGAGGTCTAAATTCGATCGCGGTTTCTATTCTTCAAAACAACAAGCTTTCTGTTAATCCAAAAAATGGATCAACACCCTGTATCAAGTGTGAAAGCACCATCGTAGATAATCAGCGGTACAAATCTCAGATAAAGACCAGATAAAAAGCAGAAGTAAGAAAATAGACACAAAATTTTTATAGTGGTTCGGCTGACTCCGGCATATGTCCATTTTAATCAATCTCTATTATGATTACGAGTTGAATCTCTCTGGATATCAACTAGTTAGTCCTTAGATCTAAGTAAAAATGAGTTAGAATAAGCCATAAGTTTAAGGGTTGACTGGAGAATCACAATAACCCCCTTGATGACTATTGTGAGGAAGAAGAAAGTTGAAGAACTGAAGGAATTCCAATAGAGTAACGATAGCTCTCTCTCCGAAAAAGATCCATCTCTAGTTGCAGGTTGGTGAGTATTTATATTATAATTTTATGCATAAGAGTCCAGTTGTTATGCCAAGTTATCATCAAAAATCTTAAATCAATCTAAGTCATTTCTATCGATCGCTGGCTAACCAGAGGTGATGGATCACTAGTTATGCATGGAGGATGGATCGCTAGCTATCCATCAGCTTAGCATATTTTTCTATCAGAAGCCTTTACTTACGAAGGAGCTTGGAAAGTTTGAGGGTGGTCCGACCTATCTTGATGGATCGCTAGCTATCCATAGGGGATGGATCGCTAGCTATCCATCCACTTAGCATATTTTTTAAGCGATCTTTATTTGGTTGTCTTTCTGCCTTTTATTTAAATGCCTTGTTCAAATATCAAGTCGTTTGGAGTTAGTTTGATCATCCGTCTTTATGGGTCATCTGGTCCAGAAGAATCATCCATAACTCGCTCAAATCTTAACGAAATCGAACGAAACTTTGCAGAAACACTCTAGAGGGTGTGAGGGACCCACCATAAAAATTTGAGGTGGTGGGGCCCAATCTAGATGAGTATCTAGCGATCCATCAAATCAACTCCAAATGCTCTTTTTTTTGTGAGCCTTCTTTTACGTCTTCTAAATGTTCTTCCAAAATTTTAAGTCAATCCAACTTCGTATGAGTTCTGTAGATCCATTTTACGTTAGCTGCTTTTGGTAAAACAGCTTGAATTCGATGAGTCTTTACTTCTCGAGCCAGATTATTTGGCATGCTATGAAACTTTGCAAGCATCTCTATGGAACATTTTAGATCATGATGCAAGAGGACTTGAGGATCCATAAGTAAGCTTTATGGATTGCTAGCGATCAATAGGCAATTGATCGTTAGCGATCCATCGCGTTAACTTGTTTTGGCATTTTTTTCTTTGGTCTTTCTCTTCTTTTTCTTCTGGTCTTCTTGATCGAACCTTAAATATTTTGACATATTGTAGATGTTCTAGTTCCCTTTGAATTCTATTAGGTTAAAATCCAGCTAACAGTTGCCCCTCAAAGTATGCATTTTGAATGAAAGGTGTGCTTTGCTTCAGAACAAGTTCGAGTAACAAGTTTTTGATTATTGAGCTTACCAGCGGCTTTGGCTTCGGAAAAACATCCAGTTCCTTTGGATTCTTTGGTCAATTACAAGTTGTACCAAACCTGTCATATCCTAAGACTCTAACTCTGCTTAGGTGTAATCTATACATCACAATCATTCTGATTTCATTCGAAGTTATTACATCACATATTTCTAGTTAAATTACATGTTTCCAATTACATCTCATATCTCCATTTACATCACATGTGACGACCCGCAAATCCATACTCTTTGAATCGATAATAAACCACACGTGTACGACCCAAAAAGCACTAAGTGACGGAAAGTCAAGAGAAAGAAAAGAAGAGAGAAGAAGAGAAGAGAAGAAAGAGAGAAGATAGAACCAAACAGAACAATATAGAATCTCACGTCGCAGCGGAAAATATATAATATCTTATCAATGATCTTTACAAAACAGAAACTGTATATATACATACAAAAATCGGAGTTTAACAATCAATCAATAGTTATCAGCCTGAACAGTTATAATAACCTGTCCTCACAAATGTTGATAATATACAACAACAAACAAAGCACAGCGGATAATCAAAACAAGTACGTGTATTCGAAAATAAAGATCTTCAGCTCTCCTGCTGAAGCTCCAAAAGCACCAAAGCATAACCTGTAGATATACTCGGTCTGACCCGAGCATTGAAAGGGAAGAACGTCTGGATTAGTCTGGTAAACCAGTGTGAGAAACACGCTTAACTGAATTTATTAAATTACCAAACTTTTCCTTAGTTTTCAAAATAAAAGTATCTCGTAAGACAAGTCCACACATAAACACGGACATGTTTTTACCTTAGGATAACTAAATCATTTCATATCAAATGTCATGTTATATTATAGTAGTGTCTACTATATACAAATAATATTAATTACAGCCGAAATTTTTACATTGATTAAATTCCAGCATATAGCCCAATTGGGTAATACAATCAAAATGGCAGAGACGTAGTGGACTTTGGATTTCCATACAAATGACCAGGCGAATTCCGGCAGTACATATCTAGAAGAATGTACCGAGAAACCGTCACAAAGTTTCTCTACCAACACATGCTCGGCCCACCTCTATAACTAGATGGTACCGAATATGTCATCCTCCGGTCGTTACCGACCTTTACCGAGGGCCCTCTAGCATACAAACCACAATAATCAGATCCACGACGTCATAGCGTGCAAAGATATATCTAGAAGAGGATGATCATATCCTACTTGGAAATGACCCACTTAGCCTTGCTGCATCTAACCCTGTTTTGATCATTTTCGGTCGATGAGGCTAGAGGTAACGATTACCTTTCACAAAGCACAATCACATCACTTAGAATGCCACACGGACATTTCCGTTGACTACTAATTGCCTTCTACAAAAATACAACCCTTAAGCTCATACATCTCAAGGAGGGTGTTGAGCTAAGAGAAGTTGTCTTCTCTGCCACTACTGATGTATGTTTGTAAAAACCAATGTACGTAATCTTTAGAAATGCAATGTCAAGACAAACATTCATACAAGTTGTCCAGGAACAAGACAAACCGAAGGTACTTTCCTACCACATCCTGTCAGAAAATCCCTAGGATTAGTAGCGAATAATCCTTGCATTGGATATTTCATAAATGAAGAGACCACTACTACTGGATGTATATTGGGATTTTAACCCCAAACGATCAACAAGCAGTCCCCCACTATGAAAATCCGAAATATCAATATCATCACAAGCAACCTGCACAATCGTCGCATATGCGTTGGTCCGAAGTGGTTTTCAGATAAATCCGATCCTGGTCACTTCGCACCAACAACGCAAAAGCGTTTCTCAACCTCATACAGAAACAAAGTCTCATAGACTTATCACGTCTCCAACTCAACTTGCTATCCTTCAGCCAAGAAGGAAGCTTGATAGATTGGAGTAATACTCCGCACTATACGAATCAACATCCTCAACACAAATGATAATCAAGCCTACACAGAAGGCTACGTACTAAGTGCACGACTAAATAGTTCCCACATCAAGTCGAGGAACTAAAATTTTGGCCAATTTGATAGTCGGTTATTTAACTATCAAAGCAAACAATCAAATATTTAGCACCATAACAATCGCTAGGCCCTTTTAATTAATTTTTTATTAATTAAATCACTTGCCAAATATTTACTTCCATTTATTTTTAAAAAGATATATTCTCAAAACATTTCAACTTCATATTGGAAAACATTTCCATATACTTATTTAATAATAAGAAATTCACAAATCAATTTATTTTCAACACTTATAAAATATTCAATATACTTAAATCACGAATAAGTATATATTTCATTCTTTAAGGAAAACATTCTCTTATTTATTTGGGTCAAAACGAATGTTGCGTAAAACATCGTTAAGACAACCCAAAATCACTAGCATAGGGATTCGAAAATAAGATAGATATATAAATCCCAATACTATACAAAAACATTTCCTTTCAAAAATCATTTACTATAACAATCGTGTTATAGTCCATCGTTTCCTTACTTCTCAAAACCGTCTACTTCAACAATGAATGTTGAAATCTATGGTTTCGATCCTTAACACATTTTAAAACATCTTTAAACCGTTTTATCTCCATTTACAATGTCATTTTTTAAAACATTCATTTTATTTAATATATTATTCACTGTCCAAAATCGTGAATAAAATTCGTTTACTAAATTCAATATTTCTACACATTTATTAAAGGATAATCCACTATCCAAAATCATGGATATAGTTCTCTAACCAAATCCAATATTATTTCAACATTTAATTTAAAGGATAATTCACCGTCAAAAATCGTGAATATAGTTCCTTTAATAAACTTCTATGTTTTCTTATCAAAATATAGTTGATTTCGAATTTATAAAACAATGTCTATAAATTCCATTTATATTTTATAAAAAAATCAATACAAAATTCCTTTATGAATCAATTCCATTTAATAACTTAATTACATGCCAAAAATCCAATTATAAGTTAAATACTTATAATCCACTTATTTACAAAATCATTCATTTTATAACTTCACAAATTATATAAATCGTATTTACTTATAAAATCCATTTATAACTTCATTTAAAGCACTTTCAAAACTTCTTTATAATTTCATCACTTTGATTTATAAAAACCCAATTTTTATAAATCTTATATATAAACCTTTTATAATAAATTCAAAAATCACCATTTATACTATTTTATAAAAATCAACTTTATATTTCCAAAAATCACATTTCAACTATATTTCTCAAAAACCGCAATTTCAATTAAATTTCACAAATATCATAATTTTTATAATGATAAAAATTATAACATTTATTTAATATAAATCAATTCCAAAATTAAATAAACGTATACCTTCAAAAATCACTTTAAAATCCTTTTAAATTCGGAAATCATCACTTTAACATTTTAAATTTTCATAAATAGGCCCAATGCTACAACAACACTAAATACATCGATCACGACATCCAGAACATCATATATAATATGATAACAGCATATATCACAATATTTGTAAATAAATCAATACGGGTGAGGAATCCAGTTGGATCCCTCCAATCTGTCACCTACAACAAATATACATATTAGAATATGTGTACAATGTCCGTTTGAAGGCAGACGCGCGTACAAAGGGTCATCCGCTCATACACGGGAACGTATAGGGTCATCTGCTCCACTAGGCAGGTATATATCCAAATATCAATCAATATATCATATATCATCCAAACAATCATCAACCATCATATAATAAATTATTTCTCACTTATATAAAATATCAGTGAGTCAAGAAGAGTGGGTTGTACTCACAATGATTGCAGTCGCGATTTCAACGTTTTATTCCGAATAAAATTAAACGCACGTTTAATTTTATCCAAAATTCACACTAGCTCTAATCAGCTCCAAAATAGCTCCATCGCGTAGTTTTCGTCAATACGGTTCCAACGCAAGTCGTTTCGTACGAAACGGACCTCGTATCAAAAAGATATGCAATTTAAAAGTTTGAACGATTTTATAATATATAAATTTACTATTTTATTTTATATTTTTAACCTTTTGCAATCTTAGCCATCCAAATCCTTTTACCGGATCATGGCCATGTGTTTTATCATCTTCCTTCCTGTGAAAATAACGTACGCACAAACCCATGGACCAATCAAAAACCCTAATCATCGCGACTTATACGTACGCCTTCACGTTGATCAACTAGTGCCACCTCGATACCGCTCCTCGACTCTACCCATGGCCAATTATCACGAAGCTCGGTGCCCTCCCCACGTTGAAAAACTTGCACGACCATTGGCACTTCCTTGGCCTGCTGCTCCTCCATCCATGCGTCGATGACGATCTCAGCCGTATAGATTCGAAGATCTCATGAAGCTCTACAAATTTCGTGTTGGAAGTTTCTTGAATTGATTCATGGATTGGAAGAGATTAAGGGAGAAAGATCAAGCATTATCGGCTATTGAAAATCAAGTGGCGGCTAGACCTAGGTTGGTTAGGGTTTTGGCAAAATGAAAGTGTTGAGGTCCTTTTATATAAAATTTACGCGCACTATTCATCCGGAATTTTTTCGAACTCGAAATGGAGCATGCCGCCTGGCGTTTATAAGGTTTCAACCTTATTCCAAACGTAATGGAATATATATCGGAAGCCGATTCGATCGCATTTGAAAGATAGGTTTTCAAATCGACTATTTAGATTTAAAATTCACTTAAACCGATTTCTACGCATTTTAGCTTGCGCCGGACAAACCGTAAATCCGATTAACACGAAATTTGAAATCTTACAATAATATAACATTACAGCTCCAATAAAACTAGTTTCGACAAAATCCGAGACTGTTTGAAAAATGGTTATTTTTACACATCAATTAAATATTAAAATATTCAACTTTTACAAATTAACTTTTAATTCAATTTTAAAATTTCTATAACATCAATCTAATTCAAATAAGATTTAATATCACTTGAAAAATCATTTTTATTCACATTTAATTCAATTTCCAATTATTTCTACAATTTCAAATATTAAATTAACAATTTAATTATCCAATTAAGTCCAGATATTCGAAATATAAGTTATTCGACTTATAAAATTTACTTTTGAATATTTAAAATTAATTAAATATACGAATTTCAAATGACTGAAATTCTGGGTCGTTACATTCTCCCCTACTTAAAAGAATTTCATCTTCGAAATTACCAAGTAAGAAAAAGTCACAAAATCCATTTACTTTTCAAAACAATTCGTTAAAACTAGATATCAAATCCAATTTAACATTTTAAATTTTCCAAAATCCAATAGTTAAACTTACAAAAACTTTTCTAAGTTTCAAATCCATTTATAGTTATCTTTCCAAAACCAACTAATATCGTTTAACTTTCAATTCAAAAACCAAAATTTAGTTTTCATAAATTTTTTCAATTTTCCTAAAAAAAAAAATTAACGCCTTAAATTTTCAGAAAAATTCGCCATATCCTCCTTTGTGCGGTTCGATCCGAAAAAATAACAATGTATATATCACAAATATACATCTCATCATCAAGAATGAGGCATCCCAAAGGAAAAAAAGTGTAAAAGTACGATATGTAATCCGAGATATGTACCTTATATATTATTAGCGAGCATATACGGCTAATATAGCACGAAAGCGAGCTCCAAATACTAAGCAAGCGCCATATGCACCTACTAAACACTCAACAAACCATGAGAAACATGTATATATGAAAGTAATATCAATATACAACATATATCAACAACTATATATGCCAATATAGCAAATGCAACAAAAACAACAAATCCAATCATCAAAAAACTATCATCCAACTAACATCCAACAAGCCATATCAATATGAATTCACTTCTTATTAATATTCATTGAATTGATTTTCGATTTATCACATTTGATTTATTAACATTGGATTTACTAACATTCATTCATATTCAAATTCAATTTGCAATCATTCACTAATTTACATTCAAGTTGGTTCGCTTTTAATTCAAATCAAATTCAATTTGAATTCAATTATTTTACTTTCAATTTCATTAATTCAATTTCATTTGGATTTTCTATACAATCAATTAACATCCATCTAACAATAAGTGCATATCCAACATTACCAAATTAATTTACTTTACATTCATTCAATTTGGTTCAACACTTTTAATTCCAATTGGTTTAACATTTAATTGACTTTCATTCAATTACTCAATTCCCAATTTCATTAGCTTTTTATGAATTAACCCTTGCATCCACTATTCCATATCAATTCATATTCAATTATTTCAATTGCTAATTCAATCTACAAATAAAGTTGAATTTCTTTATATAACTCAAATTCTTATTCATTAAATGACTTTATTAATTCACTTCGATACCCAAAATCAACTTCATTCAACAATACTTAAGTTACATTTCATTTCAACTTCATTTACATTCACTTTCACTATACAACTTAAGTTCATCTCAATTTAATTTAAATTCTATTTCATTTAACTTTTCTTTCAACTTATAAATCCAATTCAGATTTCAGTTCTAAATTCATTTTATTTAACTTAACTCTTACTTAAGTCAATTCATATCACAATTCAAATTCAGATTTTGTTTTGCTTAACAAAATTACTTAACCATTTTAACAATTGGTTTTACTTACCTTTTCTCATTTTATAAATTACACAACTTATTCATTTATAATTTCGTGAACATCTACCTAAGTTCACTTCCATTCACTAAACTCATTCTTTATAATTTCAAATCCAATTCACTTTATTAACTTTCCTTTAGTTAAATTTCAAATCATATAATTCACTTACTAACTCAAATTTATTTCAACTTACTAAAGCTAAAATTTTATTTCATATTATAAGTCCAAAAATCATTTTACTTATACCTATCAATTTCAACTCGGATTTTAAATCAAATTTGTTTATAAAAAAAACCTTAAATTTCACTTTACTATTGGTAGAAAATCCATCACATAGAAACTCGAAAATGATACTGATGATCCTGCAGTCATTACCCTTATTATTTCCCAGCAACAGTAGTGAATTTAATGCTTTACACTCTTTTAAAATTTTCTTTTTATTTATAAATCACATTTATAAAATCTTTTACTTATATAATTTCACTATTTTCTATTTATAATAATATAACATCATTAACTTTGAAAAATAACTTCCAAAATAAATGGGATTCAAAATTTCAAATTCTTAATTAAATCCATCTTTATTTACAACTCATATTTATAAATATACTCATTAATTTCATTTCTTACATATAAGATTATTTCACAATTGTAAATCATTTTAATTATAATTCCATACTTATAGTTCATTTGCTTATATAATTTATTCTTTATAATTGTTGTTTTTATTCAGATTATTCAAACAGCTTTTATTAACTTATATATATGTACGCTTTCAAACAATCAAACAACTAGTTTATATACACTTTAATAATTCTGAAAAATCATTTCTTTATATATAAAATATGATCGAGGTAAAATTATTTCATTTACCTAATTAAAAATAATACTATGTCGACCTGCCTCGTTTAAGTGTTTGGAAATCCTTATCGATAACGTGGCATCCCATGTCACGACCAGAATTCACAAACAGCTCAACGGATAAGCAAACACAATATAAAACATTTTATATCACTAACAAATACGCGCTCATATATATAATACACTCAAACTCGATCTAGGGTGCAACTGTCCCTATATATACTGAGTACGCATCAAAGCTTAGGAATATACAAAATCTAAGCTTTGATACCAGCTGTGACGACCCGCAAATCCCTACTCTTTGAATCGACAATAAACTACACATGTATGACCCAAAAAGCACTGAATGAAGGAAAGTCAAGAGAAAGAAAAGAAGAAAGAAGAAGAGAAGAGAAGAAAGAGAGAAGATAGAACCAAACAGAACAATACAGAATCTCACATCGCAGCAGAAAATATATAATATCATATCAATGATCTTTACAAAACAGAAACTGTATATATACATACATAAATCAGAGTTCAACAATCAATCGTTAGTAATCAGCCTGAACAGTTATAATAACCTGTCCTCATAAATGCTGATAATATACAACAACAAACAAAGCACAGAGGATAATCAAAACAAGTACGTGTATATGAAAATGAAGATCTCCAGCTCTCCTGCTGAAGCTCCAAAAGCACCAAAGCATAACCTGTAGATATACTCGGTCTGACCCGAGCATTGAAAGGGAAGAATGCCCAGATTAGTCTGGTAAACCAGCATGAGAAACACACTCAACTGAATTTATTAAATTACCAAACTTTTCCTTAGTTTTCAAAACAAAAGTATCTCGTAAGACAAGTCCACACATAAACACGAACATGTTTTTACCTTACGATAACTAAATCATTTCATATCAATTGTCATGTTGTATTATAGTAGTGTCTACTATATACAAATAATATTAATCATAGCCGAAATTGTTACATTGATTAAATTCCAGTATATAGCCCAATTGGGTAATACAATCAAAATGGCAGGGACGTAGTGGAGTTTGGATTTTCATACAAATGACCAGGTAAAGGGACTACCTTTCGGCAGTACATCTCTAGAAGAATGTACCGAGAAACCATCAAAAAATTTCACTACCAACACAAGACCGGCCCACGTCTATAACTAGATGGTACCGAATATGTCATCCTCCGGTCGTTACCGACCTTTACCGAGGGCCCTCTAGCATACAAACCACAATAATCAGATACACGACGTCATAGCGTGCAAAGATATATCTAGAAGAGGATGATCATATCCTACTTGGGAATGACCCACTTAGCCTTGCTGCATCTAACCCTGTTTTGGTCATTTCCGGTTGATGAGGCTAGAGGCAACGATTACCTTTCACAAAGCACAATCACATCACTTAGAATGCCACACGGACATTTCCGTTGACTACTAATTGCCTTCCACAAAAATACAACCCTTAAGCTCATACATCTCAAGGAGGGTGTTAAGCTAAGAGAAGTTGTCTTCTCCGCCACTACTGATGTACGTTTGTAAAAACCAATGTATGTAATCTTTAGAAATGCAATGTCAGACAAACATCCATACAAGTTGTCCAGGAACAGGACAAACCGAAGATACTTTCCTACCACATCCTGTTGGGAAATCCCTGGGATTAGTAGTGAATAGTCCTTGCATTGGATATTTCATAAATGGAGAGACTACTGCTACTGGATGTATATTGGGATTTTAACACCAAAGGATCAACAAGCAGTCTATGAAAATCCGGAATATCAATATCATCACAAGCAACCTGCACAATCGTCGCATATACGTTGGTCCGAAGTGGTTTTCAGATAAATCCGATCCCGGTCTCTTCGCACCAACAACGTAAAAGCGTTTCTCAACCTCATACAAGAATGAAGTCTCATAGACTTATCATGTCTCCAACTTTCAACTTGCTATCCTTCGGCCAAGAAGGAAGCTCGATAGATTGGAGTAATACTCCACACTATACGAATCAACATCCTCAACACAAATGATAATCAAGCCTACACAGAAGGCTACGTACTAAGTGTACGATTAATTCCCACATCAAGTCGAGGAACTAAAATTTTGGCCAATTTGATAGTCGGTTATTTAACTATCAAAGCAAACAAACAAATATTTAGCACCATAACAATCACTAGGCCCTTTTAATTAATTTTTTATTAATTAAATCACTTGCCAAATATTTACTTCCATTTATCTTTAAAAAGATATATTCTCAAAACATTTCAACTTCATATTGGAAAACATTTCCATATACTTATTTAATAATAAGCAATTCACGAATCAATTTATTTTCAACACTTATAAAATATTCAATATACTTAAATCACGAATAAGTATATATTTCATTCTTTAAGGAAAACATTCTCTTATTTATTTGGGTCAAAACGAATGTTGCGTACAACATCGTTAAGACAACCCAAAATCACTAGTATAGGGATTCGAAAATAAGATAGATATATAATCCCAATAGTATACAAAAACACTTCCTTTCGAAAATCATTTACTATAACAACAGTGTTATAGTCCATCATTTCCTTACTTCTCGAAAACGTCTATTTCAACAATGAATGTTGAAATCTATGGTTTCGATCCTTAACACATTTTAAAATATCTTTAAACCGTTTTAACTCCATTTACAATATCACTTTTTAAAACATTCATTTTATTTAATATATTATTCACTGTCCAAAATCGTGAATAAAATTCATTTACTAAATTCAATATTTCTACACATTTATTAAAGGATAATCCACTATCCAAAATCGTGGATATAATTCTCTAACCAAATCTAATATTATTTCAACATTTAATTTAAAGGATAATTCACCGTCAAAAATCGTGAATATAGTTCCTTTAATAAACTTCTATGTTTTCTTATCAAAATATAGTTGATTTCGAATTTATAAAACAATGTTTATAAATTCCATTTATATTTTATAAAAAATTCAATACAAAATTCCTCTATAAATCAGTTCCATTTAATAACTTAATTACATGCCAAAAATCCAATTACAAGTTAAATACTTATAATTCTCTTATTTACAAAATCATTCATTTTATAGCTTCACAAATTATATAAATTGTATTCACTTATAAAATCCATTTATAACTTCATTTAAAACAATTTCAAAACTCCTTTATAATTTCATCACTTTGATTTATAAAAATCCAATTTTTATAAATCTTATATATAAACCTTTTATAATAAATTCAAAAATCACCATTTAAACTATTTAATAAAAATCAACTTTATATTTCCAAAAATCACATTTCAACTCTATTTCTCAAAACCGTAATTTCAATTAAATTTCACAAATATCACAATTTTTATAACGATAAAAATTATAACATTTATTTATTTAATATAAATCAATTCCAAAATTCAATAAACGTATACTTTCAAAAATCACTTTAAAATCCTTTTAAATTTGGAAATCATCACTTTAACATTTTTAATTTCAAAAAATAGGCCCAATGCTGCAACAACACTAAATACATCAATCACGGCATCCAAAACATCATATATAATATGATAACAACATATATCATAATATCTGTATATAAATCAATAGGGGTGGAGAATCCAGTTGGATCCCTCCAACCTGTCACCTACAACAAATATACCTATTAGAATATGTGTACAATGTCCGCTTCAAGGCAGACGCGCGTACAAAGGGTCATTCGCTCATACACGGAAACATATAGGGTCATCTGCTCCACTAGGCAGGTATATATCCAAATATCAATCAATATATCATATATCATCCAAACAATCATCAATCATCATATAATAAATTATTTCTCACTTATATAAAATACCAGTGAGTCAAGAAGAGCGAGTTGTACTCATATTAATTGCAGTCGCGATTTCAACATTTTATTACGTATAAAATTAAACGCACGTTTAATTTTATCCAAAATTCACACTAGCTCCAATCAGCTCTAAAACAGCTCCATCACGTAGTGTTCGTCAATACGGTTCCAACGCAAGTCGTTTCATGTTGGAAGTTTCTTGAATTGATTCACGAATTGGAAGAGATTAAGGGAGAAAGATCGAGCATTATCGGCCATTGAAAATCAAGTGGCGGCTAGACCTAGGTTGGTTAGGGTTTTGGCAAAATGAAAGTGTTCAGGTCGTTTTATATAAAATTTACACGCATTATTCATCCGAAATTTTTTCGAACTCGAAACGGAGCGTGCCGCCTGGCGTTTATAAGGTTTTACCCCTATTCCGAGCGCAATGGAATATAATATCGGGAGCCGATTCGATCCTATCTGAAAGATAGGATTTTAACCCCCGACAAACCGTAAATCCGATTGACATGAAATTTGAAATATTACAATAATATAACATTATGGATCCAATGAAACTTGTTTCGTCGAAATCCGAGACTGTTTGAAAAATGGCTATTTTTACACGTCAGTTAAATATTAAAATATTCAATTTTTACAAATTAACTTTTAATTCTATTTTAAAACTTCTATAGCATCAATCTAATTCAAATAAGATTTTTATCACTTGACAAATCATTTTTATTCACATTTAATTCAATTTCCAATTATTTCTACAATTTCAAATATTAAATTAATAATTTAATTATCTAATTAAGTCCAGATATTCAAAATATAAGTTATTCGACTTATAAAATTTACTTTTGAATATTTAAAATTAATTAAATATATGAATTTTAAATGACTGAGATTCTAGGTCGTTACATCACACATCTCTGATTGTCCCATGTTCATTCAGGATTTACATCAATATCAATTTTTGCTTCTCATTTAGAGTTGTCACATCATATATCAAAATCATATTATATATCAAAATCACATCATATATCAGAATCACATCATATATCAAAATCATCCTGTGCTCGTCTAGGATTTATCAGTTTTATTCTGTTTATAAGACACTCATATCCTTTTATTAAATCAAATCTGTTTTAAGGCTCGATGTCTCATGATCATTTAAGTTTAATGTGTGATCTCTATGGATCTTTCAATGTTTAGTTTAATGTGTGATCTCTTCGGATCGTTTAATGTTTTTGTCTAATGTATGATCTCTTTGGATCGTTTAATGTTTTAAGTTAAGGGGACAATCTCTCCAGATTGTTTGTTTGTTAAGTTAAGGGGGATGATCTCTCTGGATCATTTGTTTATTAAGTTAAGGGGAATTAAGCAAGCCCATCTATTCACTCTTTGGTGACAGGACTTACTTCTTGCACTTCGGTCTTGTCTCTCTAGTCGGGACTCTATGACGTTCGATATCGTACAAGTCCATCCACTCGCTCTTTGGCTAGGGGACTTGCACCTTGCACTTCAGTCCCGTCTCTCCATTCAGAACTCTATGGCGTTCAATATTAGTTATCACATTAAAAATGGATTTTACAAAATTAAAATTTCAAATCAAAGCAAACAAGCAGAATTTAAATAAGCAGAAATCTTGAATGTCTATCCCAAACATCTGACTCAAAGCGTGACAAGGGACCAATCTAGGTTTTGTGCACATCCAAGTCTATCTCGGATTATTATCCTAAGTAATTTTCTTGGATATCCGACTTAGAGCGCGACTAGGAACCAATCTAGGTTTAGCACACGTCTAAGCGGTCTGGGGTCATTATTGCCCTAAGTACTCATCTCAAGCATCCGACTCAGAGCATGCCTAAGGACCTTTCGGGATACCGTACACGTGTAAGCGACCTGAGGTTATTAAAGGCAGAAAAAGCAGAAGGCAGAAAGTAAGGGACAAACCCGCTCCCTATTCCAACTATGGGGTTCTAGTTTCGACTCATAAAGTCATGTATTCATACTTTGATTTGCTACTCTGGTTGCAACATCACCCGTTCTAGCCGTTAAAGCTTATCCTAGATCCAAATATATCGTGCCCTAAGTCATGTGGGCATTATTTCAGTTTTTTTTTTGCTCTAACTCCAAATGCTCCTGCATTAGGTCCTATTGTTGATTCAACGTCGCCCCCAAGTATCGGTTGCTCTAGGCATTGGGGAAAGACTCCACCTTATTCCAATCCAACCCCGGTAGCTCCTATGTTGTTCCCTGGAGTTTGATTTCTATTTCCTACAGATCTAGCTATCCCTTGTTGCTCCATCCTCTGAAAGAAGCTATCCATCATCCCTTGTTGCCTAGGCAAGATCCCATCTCGCATCTCCTCCATCGTCCTTTCCATTTCTTTTCTAATCACATATGTGGGTTGATAAGAAATTGAGAACACTCTTGGCTGCCCCAGGCTTCGGTTGACTTGCTATAGCTCTAGATCTGGTATTAGGTCTACTCATATTCTCTAAATCTTAGATTCAAACTTTAGTTCTTCAGATCTCGTTCAAGGTTTCTCATTGAAAGCACCAAAATATTAATCCAAAAAATGAATCAACACTCTGGATCAAGTGTGAAAGCACCGGTGTAGATAATCAACAACATAAATCTCATATAAACAATAAATAAAAAGCAGAAGTAAGAAAAGAGATACGGAACTTTTATAGTGGTTCGGCTGACTCCAGCCTATGTCCACTTTAATCAATCTTTGTTATGATTATACTAGTTGAATCTTTTTGGATATCAACTAATTCGTCCTTAGATCTAAGTTACAATGAGTCAGAATAAGTCATAAGTTTAAAAGTTGACTGTAGAATCATAGTAACCACCTTGATGACTGTTGTGAAGAAGAAGAAAGTTGAAGAAGTGAAGGAATTCCAGTATAGTAATGGCAGCTCTCTCTCCAGAAAAGATCCATCTCCAGTTGCAGGTAGGTGAGTATTTATAGGGAAATTCAGTGATTATTGGACCAGAAGTCCAATTGTAGAAGAGTCCAGTTGTTATGACAAGTCATCATCGAAAATCTCAAATCAATCTGAGTCATTTCTACATATCGCTAGTTATCCATAGACGATGGATCGCTAGCTATCCATAGGGGATGGATCGCTAGCTATCCATAGGGGATGGATCGCTAGCTATCCATCAACTTAGCATATTTTTCTACCAGAAGCCTTTACTTTGTGCTATGAAGGAGCTCGGAAAGTTTGAGGACGATCCGATCTATCTTGATGGGTCGTTGGCTATCCATAGGGGACGGATCGCTAGCTATCCATCCACTTAGCATATTTTTGAGTGATCTTTATTTGGTCATCTTCCTATATTTTATTTAAGTGCCTTGTTCAAATATCATATCGTTTGGAGTTAGTTTGATCATCCTCCTTCATGGATTATCTGGTCCAGAAGAATCATCCATAACTCGTTCAAATCTTAACGAAATCGAACGAAACTTTACAGGAACACTCTAGAGGGTGTTAGATACCCACCATAATAATTTGAGGTAGTGGGGCCCACTATAGATGGGTCGTTGGCGATCCATCAAATCAACTACAAATGCTCTCATTTTTTATGAGCCTTCTTCTATGTCTTTTAAAAATTCTTCCAAAATTTTAAGTCAATCCGACTTTGTATGAGTTCTATAGGTCCATTTTAAGTTAGCTGCTTTTGGTCAAACAATTTGAATCCGGTGAGTTTTCACTCTCGGGCTAGATTGTTTGGCATGCTTTGAAACTTGGCAAGCATCTCTAGGAAACATATTAGATCATGATGCAAGAGAACTGGAGGATCCACAAGCAAGATTTATGGATCGCTAGCGCTCCATCGCCATAGTTTGTTTTGGCATTTTTCTTCTTTGGTCTTTCTCTTCTTTTCCTTCTGGTCTTCTTAGTCGATCCTTGATATTTTGACTTGTTGTAGATGTCCTAGTTCCCTTTGAATTCTATTGGGTTAAAAACCCAGTCAACACTTTCATTTCGACGTTCTCTTTAACGATTCAGGAAATCCAAGTTACTTCTGTCCCTGTTTCGCCTTTAACTTACATTCCGCCATCTTCTGTTGCTCTTGCCCTCGGTGCTTCACGCCCCCATCGGAGATCCGCATATATTCTTCCATCTGGTCCGCCCAGGCTTGAGGTGGCGCTCCCCGGGTAGTTCTTAAAGGGGGTTAAGTTTGATCATGATCTCCATCTGGTTCGTAGAGATTCATATATGTCACATCTTCAGGCTATCAAAAATGATTTAGAATAAGCCGAAGGGTGGAATAAATTATGTAAACAATTGGCAGATACGTACCGCAATGACTATTAAGAAATCTTTTGAATCAGGGAAGGACGATTTTGAAAAGGCGTTGACAAAACGCGATGCCAAGATCAAACAATTGGAGGAGGAGAAAGAAGCGGCGCTTTAAGAGAGCCAAAAGAATGTCAGCTTGCTAAAGGAATTAAAGAGGTCCACAAGAGAATATAGATCGTCTACAGGGACGAAATCAAGAAGGCTCATGTAAAAGAGGATAAATTGAAAGATGAGTTGGCAGCTTGCAGCGCGACAATTGAGACATAAAAGAAAACCATCTTCGATCAAGATCTCATCATAGAGGGGCATAATAAGACCATCACAGACCAGGCCAAGACAATCGCCAGGCTACAGGATCAAGTCGTGTAGCTTAGTGTCGATAAGTCTCGCGTCAAAGTTGAAAAGGCCGCTATTGCGGTGGATTATCTAGAGCTTCAGAACACTTTTGAGAGGAAGATGGAGAGGATGGATGAGACCATTTTGAACTTTTATGTCAACTCGTTACCGCATTAGAGGAGCCTTGGCTACTTAGGCCCTAAATTCCCGTGCACTCTTGCTGTTGTTTGGGAGGAAATTTCGACCCGCTTTCATGACAGCAGTGACGCTTATATCGAGTGAGAGTTAAAGAATGCCTACCTCAATGAAGAATCAAAGAAGGCGTTGCTAGAGGGCCAAGAGATTTTATGTATCGGGAGACAAAAAGAAGCTGCCGATGCCGCCATGACTGCGGCAGTCGAAGCACTTATGGAGCTTTTCATTTCTAGTGTCGGCGAACCATCAGGACAGCCCTATGATCCGTTAACAAGTTTCAGGCTTGCGGCTTTCCCTCAGATTGTAAAGCGGTTGAAGGAGGGTGAAGGCTATGAGTATGAAGTTGACATTCTTGGTCGTTCTTCTGGTGCAGGTAATCTTCTTGTTTCCCCAGAGATCGGGAGCTTTCACCTTACGCCACAAGAGCAGGAAGAATATAATGCTTTCATTTTTGATCTTATGGGTTCGTCTTCCTTACCTGTCGATCCAAGTGCTTCCTCGTGTTGAATATGCGAGTATATGATTTTTGCTTGATTATAATAAACATATATATATATATTCATTTAAATGTATTTGTTAATATACTATTTTATTTTCACAGATTAAATAAATATTTGATGAATAAAATAAATAACACAGAATTTGAATTCAAACGGATATTTTATTCAAACAAATATTTATTACAATTTTTGAATAGTACAAATTTCAAGCTCTCACTATATATATATGTTGATTCAAGAGTTTTGATTCATGACTCAAGCTTCATATATCATACGACGAAAGCGACAAAAAGAGAATAAGTGTATATTATGCACTACAAAGGAGACAAGACTACAATCCAGAGTTTATTATGAATATTTTAATGTATTTAGTCTTAGAATATTGTTAAAATCATTCCTCAAGCAGTCACATGCACACACGAAATAATTTATACACAAATAAGTGTACACTGTGCATATAACTACAGGTCGGCTGACCGACCTAGAGAGTTCGGTCGACCGGCCGTGTTTCCAGCTGTTGACTTTTTCTGTTTACTTCATATTATTAACCCACCCCTTCACCTTTTCAACCTACCTCTTCACTTCTACTTTCCCAATTTCGGTTTTTACCCTAGCCCCCATTAAAATTCTCTCAAATTATTATTTTTTCTTCAACAAAAATCAAATGGCTCCAAAGAAGAAATCAAAGACTGCCGGAGGATCATCTTCGACGCCTCCCGTTGATACTCAAATTGCTTCATGGCTAGTCAACGACATAGCACTTCAAAGATGGATACGACTTCAAGATGCCAAAATCTTTGAAGAATCATTCGTAAGTTATCCTGATTTCGTTACCTATCGAATTGAAGATGCCGCAATTAGAAGTGGGTTAGATGCTTTTCTAGACTACCGCAAAAATAATATGAAAATTAACCACATTATGGTAAAATTGTTTTTGGCTAACCTAAATCTTGTCAATCCACCTTGAAACACTGAAAATTGTGTTTGGACATCGGTTTGTGGCACCTCAATCTTTCTCTCCATTGATTGAATTAACCATATATTAGATGCAAGACTGGGTGGAATTTCATTATACGACGTAGACTGTAATATATCAAGTCGTGACCACATAAGTCATTTATTTTTCGAAGATGATGCTACGGATTTTAGACAGACATCATCACTTAGACCCAAAGCTAGACTCTTTCATCGTTTCATAATGAAATCAATTATACCAAGAGGTGGCTCCTACCACTTAGTGTATCCTGAGAATTTTAAAGCTTTATATGCTTTGTGTTCAAATACACAAGTAAATTGGGCACAATTACTCATGGATGAGTTTCTTACATTCAATCAAGGAAAGATGCTTCATATCTATTATGGAGAATACATAATGAGATTAATTAATAGCTTCATCCAACATGCTCCGGAATCCGAAACTTCCAAAGTTCGTTCTTTTGATTCAAGGACCATAAAACTAATGAAGTTGCCCGATGCACCACCTAGATTTTTAACCTTCAACCAATGGCAGAGTACTCCTCGAGAACAACTACGCTGTAGTCAATCTACACCTCATCCATCAGCTCATACTCCGGAGCGTCTAACACGTCAACACTCTGTTCAAAGACCAACTCCCGGAATGAGTACAGAGGCAGCTATTGATATTTTGGCTCAAAATCAAATAGCCTTAGATGCTCGCCTTCGAAAAATTGACGGTCGTTTTAAGAAAATCAAGGGCTTCTTCGTCAATCTATGGGATGCATTATCATGTACTACCGAAGCCGGTGCCTCTTTTGTTGCTCCCGGAAAAAGGCCAGCACCAAACTTCTCGTTTTCCACTTCAGAGAATACAAGCTCCGGTACATCAGGAACTCACACTTCTAACACTCAAAGACGTGGTAAGGAACATGCTCCTCCGGAAGAAAATATCCGTCCAAAATTCGGGGATTCCGATGATGATGAGGAGTGATCATATTGCTTTACAATTTGCTATCTCATAGTTTTTAGTATTTTGTTGTTAGATGTTGTGTACTACAGTAAAACATCAATATTCCTATTTGCTTTGAGTATGTCTTAGTTAAAACTAGATGTTTTTTTCTTATGTTGTGTCACATATTCCATATTGTTTAAAATGTCCACTAAGTATTTCTTTTTGTCGATGACAAAGGGGGAGAAATATATGCAAGCTAACAAATTTTTGCAGAAATATCGCCATATATTCAGGGGGAGAATTACAATATATACTACTTCGTCACATAGGTATTGTCATCAATCAAAAAGGGGGAGAATGTTGATTCAAGAGTTTTGATTCATGACTCAAGCTTCATATATCATACGACGAAAGCGACAAAAAGAGAATAAGTGTATATTATGCACTACAAAGGAGACAAGACTACAATCCAGAGTTTATTATGAATATTTTAATGTATTTAGTCTTAGAATATTGTTAAAATCATTCCTCAAGTAGTCACATGCACACACGAAATAATTTATACACAAATAAGTGTACACTGTGCATATAACTACAGGTCGGCTGACCGACTAGAAAATTCGGTCGACCGACCCTGTAGTCAGTGCACAGATACTCTCTGTTTTATACACAATTTCAAATTTAGCTGACCGGCCAGTTTTTCCGGTCGACCGACCTGCATATAACGGCTAGTTTTCTGAAGAGTTACGATTGTTTCATGAAGAGATACGTCCCTCAATTCAAGAGATACGGACACAACTTTTGATTGAAACTCTTCATGAAAGATTGTAACTATTCTACAACTATATAAACATGTTGAAATCACTTCTACAATAACCGATTTTTGTTTATAATTCTGAAATCTATTCTCTATTTATTTCTGCAAATAAAAGCATTCATTCTTATTTAATATCACTAAAATCCTTGATTTAAATCATAAACTTCGATTCTACATGATTATCTTCCTTCTAAATCTTCACACACATATATACTCTTGAGGATTTGATTATAGGAAAGTTGTACTATCAAAAGACAATCAGTGTTATTCAGAACACATTCGTCAACAAACTATTTGTATTGAAGTTAAAGTCCTCTTCGACTGTTGAGGTGGAAAAATTCCTGTTCGGCTGCTCAGGTGTCGTATACCTATTCCTCCGGGTGAAGTGAGGGGTTTAGTTTAAATTCAGAGGGTATTCTGGGACTGGACGTAGAACGGAAAGTTTTAACCAGTATAAAAATTCCTGGTGTGCTTACTTTAATTTTTATTTTACTGCTATTATCAGTTTCCGCATTTATATACCATATTACACGATCCTTAGTACTACACGTACACTTTCAATATACACAACTTCAATTACAATACAATTTTGATTACATCACAATTCACATTTGACCTCACTACATATCACTCATTCACTCACACTCGTATTTATCTTCAACTTCATTCCATTGTGAATCTAGCATCTGAGCAATCTGCAGAAATATACATTGACGCAGTAAAATTGAAAATACAATATTTTTGCAGTATAAAATAAAATGTGGATTTTGAAAATAATATTTTCCCCAGTTATTTGGGTTGTTCGTCATCATTTAAATTCGAATTCATCATACACGAACAGCTTGTGACATGCACAGCGTATCACTGTACATGCCATAAGTCCGCGCACACCGATATATACACTTGATAAAATTACAGGGATAGGTGAGCATAGGTCAAACCCAAAACGCCGGGTTCAACTCAAGTGCAATAAAAATAATGTCACAATATCAGCGCAAGGTCAAACCTGAGCTTTAAGCTGGATTCAACTCAGGTGCAATACAAAATTGTCAAGTACAAGTGAAAATGCTTGATCAAAGCAACACAGCCTCAACAATGCAATAGGCATGTTCAAAACAACACCACAACTAGAAACATGGATAACAAATTCAGGCAGAAGCCTATTCCTAAGCAAAATTGAGAAACAACAAGGGCAAGCTTGGATGAGCAAGTGTCGACCAAGCTAATGAACACAACCGTACATATGAAACTTATAGTGCAACTATCTGAGGTGGCAACTTGGAGCATCAGACCAACATCAATGTATATGAACACAGCTAATGGAAGCACACAAATGCACATACTAGACATGACAACAAGTCAAGGGATGCACCAGTAAACCAGGCTTCACAATGAACACTACAACGTGCAACATGTAGACAATGTTAATAAGACTCGGCATGTACATGAAGAGCAGACAACAAAACAATCATATAAAAGTTTCACTGACTCGAAGGAACAAGCCAATATGGCAACAATGCAAACACAGTTCAAATGAACATCACACGAAACAAGACCACATACAAGTAGCATGATCAGACCAGTGAAGACATGAACAAGGCTCGAACTCAAGTTGGTGCACAACAACCCAATTCAAACTACAATGAACCAGGTGAAGCAACTTGAGCTCCAAAAGATACAACATAATGCACCAGTGAACAACTAAATGAAACTGGATAGTGCAAGCTCAAATAGAAATAGTGGACAGAACAAGTGCAACCTCTACATGAAGTATACAAGCAAATGAAAAGTCAAATAAACAAGTAAATATTCAAGTACACATGAACTACATGGCTCAATGAAACAACACTTCAACACTACAGATGCTAAATAAAGACCAGACACCGTGCAGACCAACGACAACAACAAATGGAGAAAAGAGTAGCAAGTTCAACAACAATTCAAGTCAAATGCCGAAGTCATGCAACAGCAGGTACAAGTTAAAAATGAGCACATCATCTATCCAGTAACCATCAAGTGAATGAAGTGCACATGAATGCACAATGAAAATTCACAAACAAGTCAAGTATGCTACAGGTCACAAATGACCAGAGGCAATAAAAACAAATGGCCAAAGTCGAGTATGATACAGAATAATCATGCCAAAGTCATGGAATCACATAAACAAAATCAAACTGTGCCAAAGTCACAGATACCAAATAAAAATAGTCAAAGTCATGGGTCATCAAAGTAGGTTTCAAACTAATAGTAATGGTGACAGCAGAATATCAAGTTAACAAACACAAAGAAAGAAATCATCGTCACGGTAAAGTCAGAGCCTTCGCAATCAAGGAATCGAACTAAGTCAGAAAAACCGTGCTATTCAAGTAATTTGAACAAGTCAGAGATCAATCTCAAGCATCAATACAAAATCAACCGGCCGAGATAAATTAATTGGAAAATTCAAACGAATGGGAAAATAGGAAATCAAACCCTATATAAACCCATTCATCATCGGCTACGAAATCATCAAGTTCAAGTAAGCAAATCAGAAGAACCAAAAGAAAATTTTACATACCAAATCAAAGTCGAACTCGATCAAGGAGGAGGAGCCGCGAACGAATCAATTGAAGTAAGCAATCGAAGCACCAACCATCAATTTAAGCGGCGACTTCACAAAGCCCTAATTTCAGAGCTAAGAGGAATGAACGAAAGAAGGAACGAGGCCATTGTTTAATTGAAGAGTAAAGAAAAGAAAAGGGGCCGGCAATATTTTGTTTGTGATAAGATTATTTAGGGCCGGTTATTAAAATAGAGTTGGGCCTTGATATCTTAAAAATTAGGGTTTATTTTATTGTTTTAAAGTGTTTTTAATTTCTTTCTTAAATCATTGTAATTTCTAGTCATGTGACTAGGGGACAAACTACGTGGCGTAGTTTGAGAATTCGTAACTCAATGGCTGAGTTGTGGCAGGGTTTTGAGCGTAGAGTTAGGTTAGTCAGTAGCGGGTGTCGTGAGTTAACGTGTGTAAGCGTGTGACTACTTAATTTTTAGTAGAAACCTTGGAGGCAGCACGTAGGCAGGGTTTTCCCGAAGCTGGGTAAATTCTGTGTCGTTTTATTTCTGCATTTATTATTCTGCTATTATCTATGCTGCTATTATTTTGATATATCTGTGTTGAAATAATTTTATAAGCTTCCACAATAATTTTTGTAATTAATAGCATCACCCTATTCACCCCCCCTCTAGGGTGAAATCGATCTTACAAATGGTATCAGAGCTAGGAATAGAAGTCAGCTTTTGTTTTTAAAAATTTGATTTTTTTCAAAATCAATTTTTGTTTTAAAAAGTTGAATTTTTAAAAATGGCTTTTTTTAATAATGCTTTTGCTGAGGGTTAGTCCATAGTTAGACCATCAATGTTCAATAGTGAATACGCCTACTGGAAAAATAGAATGAATTTTTTTTTAAAATCATTGACGCTTGGAATATTGTTGAGACAGGTTATAGAGCACCAACTATAATTGTATATAATCAGGAAATAGATAAACCGATGGATCAATGGACATAACTAAAAAATTAATTACAGAGTTCTAGCGCCAAACCTATGAATTCGATTATTTGTTCATTGGATCGATTTGAATTTAATTGTGTCTCACATTGTCTAACTGTGCAGGAAATATGGCACACACTCAAAGTGACTCACGAAGGAACGTCTCAAGTCAAAGAATCTCGCCTTGCCATGCTAAGCAGCGAATATGAGAATTTCACAATGGCCTAGAAAGAAAATGTCAAAGAGATGTATGGACGACTTTCCAATATCGTACACAAATCAAAAGCTCTCGGAAAATCATACACAGAGTTGGAGATAGTCCGAAAAATCCTCAGAGTCCTTCCACGAAGTTTTGAAGCAAAAGTAACTTCCACTCAAGAATCAAAAGATTTAAATCAAATCAAAGTTGAAGAACTCATCGAAAATCTCATCACTTATGGGCTAGAAATGAAATTCAAGGAAGAGCTGAAGGAGGTGACACTCGAAAGAAATCAATAGCTCTTAAAGGAACAACAGAAAGTGATGGTGATAATGATGATGATGGAGTAGCAGAATTGGATCTGATAATAAAGAAATTCAAAAGGTGGAATTACAAATACGGAAATCCAGCTCTAAATCAAAAATTGAAAAGCAGAATAGTCAAAGCACTAGACAACTCAGACGAACAGAAGATCATCTGTCATAAATGCAACCAACCCGGACACATCAAGCCCAATTGTCCTCAAAACCGACACGACTTTGAAAAGAATCAAAAAGGAGAAATTTTGCAGCCACGTGGAATACAAGTGATGAAGATAATCAAAGTACTAGTAGTGAGAGTGAGAAAGCAGATATGTTCCTTCGAGGTAGTATAACTGATAGCGACGATGACGAGCCAAGTGAGGTATCAAAACTCACTCACAACTGCTTATATATTTCCACGAAGTAAATGGCTGTTTTAGGGAGAAATATGCTAAAATTGAATCATAAAGAGATACCAAACAACTTGACTAATTAGATAAAACCTATAAAAGTAGGATCCCTAAGTGTGATAAGTGTCCATTATTTGAAGAAGAAATTAAAAAAAATCAGAAATTAATATAAAATCACTTGAAAATGAAATTCTGTTTTTGAAAGAGAGTGAAAATACAAGAAGAGAAAATTCTATTAAAAAGTGCACACAATTATTAAACGAAAATGAATCTCTCAAAACACAAGTCCAACAATTGTCAACGACTTTAGATAAATTTTCAAAAAGTGAAAAATCGTTGAACATGCTATTAGGGAAGCAAGCTGTTAATACAGTTAGACTAGGACTTGGATATAATCAATCTGAAAATGTTAGAAATAAAATTAATCAAGTCAATCCAATATGTACAATTTGTAGAAAATTTGGACTCAATCAAAACAATTGTTGGTATAGACCCAAACACGTGAAAACTATACCAATTTGGGTTCCAAAAGGCATAAATATAAAATCTCTCAAAGTTAAACAAATCTGGGTGCTAAAAGGAGTATATATAAATAGTTTTGGGTCTCCACAAAATTATTTTTAAAAATATTCTTCCACTAACAATCATGGACCTATAAAAACAAATAGGTCACAAAAATCTTTTATCGTGTAGGAGTGGTGGTAGCCTAAGGAACAACAACAATGTTATCTGAATTCTGGCTGTTCCAGAAACACAATGGGCAACAAAGCAAAGTTCCTTAGCCTAGTACAAAGGTGACAAAATCATAATGGGCAACAATGAAAAACTATCGTAAAGGTAAAACAGGTAATGGTATATTTTGAACGATATATCAAATGTGATAATCTGCGCCGTAGTCTGAATTAAATCAGTCAATAATGTGATGATAAAATAAATGATGATTTTGATTCTGACTTATTCAAAACTGTTGGCCAATTATATTCTTATGCGAAGAACACTATAAAAATCTCTAGAGTTTTTGAATTACTTCATAAATATTAGTTTGGATTAATAGTGTTTTATTGGATGATAATACATTTGGTTATTCTACGGCTGACTCTATATTCATGGTTTTTGATTATTTACACGGTTTCAATTCAGATTCAAGAGACTTTCATTTAAAAAGTTGTTAAAAAATGATTTTGAGATATTTTGTTGCACACTTCATGATCTGGTCTATAACATTCAACTAATAATATTTTTGAGTGAAAAATTCAGATGCAGATTACACTAGTAATCTACTTGATAGAAAAATTACTAGTGGAATGTGATATATTATGAGATATTTAGTAACTGCATCGTTTTTCAAAGAAAATATCTGCATATTTTTCATTTCAAATAATTTTCAAATAGCAGAAATTTTTCTCATAAAACCCCTTCTAGAAAATCATTTTTGACCTTGTTTTCAGATTGGTCATTTTTAGAAAAATTGACTTTATAATTATTTTTGAATTTGGTAACTACATTGACTAATCTGACTCCCTAATGATTATCAAAAAGATAAATAGTGATTGAAAAAGTGATGAGTGTTGATATTTACCATATGTTATGACACGAGACGGTATAATTAGTAAATTTCATTAGAAATTTAAACAAGAGTTATAAAACTTTTTGTTGGTAAAAATTCCATGACCATCTTTATTTCTATCATATTTCTAACGACCATCACTCATTAAAATTCAATATAGTTTGTCAATATGTGGTACTTTAAACAGGAATCATTTCTTTTTCATTTTACATTTTTGTAATAAATAATAATAATAATGATAAAATAATATAAAATCCAAAGTATCCACTCTCATTTAAAAGTCATCACGGTTATGCATGGGTGGATTACTTGGAATTTGTTATGTGCTTCCATGCTCATTTAAAAGTCCTCACGGTTATGCATGTATGGAACGCATATCAAAATTGATTTTTTTAAATAAACAAGTTGATTCTACCCATTTAAAAGTCCTCACGGTTATGCGTGGTTAGAAGATACTTGAATTCATTTTTTTAAATAAAATTGGAATACTACTAATCTCATCTAAAAGTCCTAACGGTTATGCATGATTGGTAGATATTCAAATTCCCGATATAAATATACTACAAATAGACACAACTGTATGATTTTATATGATGATATCATTCCCATCATTGTAAAAGTGGAATATGCGCCTAATAGAGTATTTATGATTTTTGTTTGATTTTTTATTAAAATTTAATATTTATATTCAATTGAGTTTTAATGTTGTATTAATATCTATCACTTTATCTCTATTTTTCTAACAGTATTACTCTTTTGCTGATAACAAAAGGGTGAGAGAAAAGTTAAAATTTTATCAAATAAAATCAAGCAAAGGTCAAATATTTTCTATTTGCATCTAGGATAATTTACATATTTTTAATTGTATGCAAATATGAAGGGGGAGCTTTGTGTAGAGAGGAAGCATTCAAATAGGGGGAGCAAATTGAATGATCAAATACATTTAACAAATTCAAAATCTTAAATATATGTTTGTTATCATCAAAAGGGGGAGATTGTTGAATATGCGAGTATATGATTTTTGTTTGATGATAATAAACATATATATATATATATTCATTTAAATGTATTTGTTAGTAAACTATTTTATTTTCACAGATTAAATAAATATTTGATGAATAAAATAACTAACACAAAATTTGAATTCAAAAGGATATTTTATTCAAACAAATATTTATTACAATTTTTGAATAGTACAAATTTCAAGCTCTCACTATATATATACATAACTTCAATTATAATACAATCTTGATTACATCACAATTCACATTTGACCTCACATATCACTCATTCACTCACACTCGTATTTATCTTCAACTTCATTCCAATGTGAATCCAGCATCTGAGCAATCTGCAGAAATATACGTTGACGCGGTAAAATTGAAAATAAAATATTATTGCAGTATAAAATAAAATGTGGATTTTGAAAATAATATTTTCCCCAGTTATTTGGGTTGTTCGTCATCATTTAAATTCGAATTCATCATACGCGAACGAATCAATTGAAGTAAGCAATCGAAACACCAACCATCAATCTAAGCGACACTTCACAAAGCCCTAATTTCAGAGCGAAGAGGAACAAACGAAAGAAGGAACGAGGCTATTGTTTGATTGAAGAGCAAAGTAAAGAAAAAGGCCCGACAATATTTAGTTTGTGATAAGATTATTTAGGGTCGGTTATTAAAATAGAGTTGGGCCTTAATATCTTAAAAATTAGGGTTTATTTTATTATTTTAAAGTGTTTTTAATTTCTTTCTTTAATCATTGTAATTTCTAGTCGTGTGACTAGCGGACAAACTACGTGGCGTAGTTTGAGAATTCGCAACTCAGTGGCTGAGTTGTGGCAGGTTTTGAGTGTAGAGTTAGGTTAGTCAGTAGCGGGTGTCGCGAGTTTACATGTGTAAGCATGTGACTACTTAATTTCTAGTAGAAACTTTGGGGGCAACACGTAGGTAGGGTTTTGCCGAAGCTGGGTGAATTCTGTGTCGTTCTATTTCTGCATTTATTATTCTGCTATTATCCATGCTCCTATTATTTTGATATATCTGTGTTGAAATAATTTTATAAGCTTCCTCAATAATTTTTATAATTAATAGCATCACACTATTCACCCCCCCCTCTAGGGTGAAATCGATCCTACACCTCGATATCTGGGCCTATTGCTATTTCTACTACTTCCGTGCTCGTTTCTATACCTGATCCGATCGCCGTGTCCGTGTCTGGTTCGCAGCCAGGGCCGGAATCCGAGAAGATCGTCGCACTGCATGGTTTGGATGACCCGTCCAAAACTTTGGAAGGCAACTTCACAGTAGACGAAGCTTGGGAGAAAAAACACAGATTGAGCAGCCACGTAGATCTCAAGAACAAACGATTGCGGTTTCAAAGGAGAAGATTGAAGCAATCAAGGCCTCTAAGAGCTCCTGTCGATCTCGAAAGCGTAAAATGAAAGGCGAATCCTCTAAAAAAGTTGTTGAGCAGGACGAGCACATTAGCATTGACGAGATCGTTGATATTACTAGGCAGCGACATCACACCGGAGACAAAGCAAAAACTTCAAACAAAAGGCGGAAAGGGGAGCGGTGGAAAGAAGCAACGAGAAGCTTGAGTGGTGACTGATCTAGTTTTGATTCATTTTATGTTGTTTTGTCCACGTGTAGAGTCTGCACTTAGTGTTTCTATTAAGGTGTCTGTATTTTTATTTTGTTGGTAGGCATTGTGTGGGTACGCTCCCTCGTTTTGACATTGCATAAAAGAAAATTATAAGTAATACATTGTTGATATTTTGACTATGCTCTTACTTTTTGTTCGTGTGAAATCTGTGCACCTATACTCGTTTTGTTTACACTCATTTGCTTATGTGTGTTCTATGTACTTATGTTCACTCTATATACTTTCACTTCACTTTATCTATTCCTGTGATTACTGCCAAGAATTTTGGTTTGGAGTAACAGAACTTGTGAAATTATTATTTTTAATTATTTTTATCTAAGTGTCGATGTGTGCCCCCTGTTACTATTTACTTCAAACAATTGACAAACGATCGTTAACTTATGGTTTAAATAGTTTGCATACTAAACTTGAAATTTGACTAAGTTAGAACTTGATTTTTCTTCCTTCAGAAGTTTTTCAACTGTAGCATGTAGTCCAAGTTTTTTGCAATATTCTGGTAAGTATGCATGCTTGAAATGTGCACACAGTATAAGTTAACTGCAGGCAGTTACACACAATCAACGTTAAATGTTATAGTTAGTCATTGAGTGTCGGCAGTTGAAGTTTTCCGTTGGTTTGTAGCACTCCAGTATTGTTGGAGTCATGCCTATTGCTTCCAATAATGGGAGTGGGTTGATTCATGTTATTCCTATAGCGGATAAGTTTCATGGTACTATCGGGGCAGTTTCGGTACTTAGAAGTGCACGTGGTTTATGAGATGCGTGGTTTTTTAAAGTATGCGCGGCTTATAGCATGCACGGCTTTTAGAATCAATATGGCCGTCAATCCAGAACGGTTTTGATACTTCTCGATGTTGCCTATCTTTGGGCAACGCGATGAGTGTATGTTTTAGAAGTTAGTACGTGGCTTATGGGATGCACGTTTTTTCATACTCCTCGGTGTTGCCTATCTTCGGGCAATAGGGAGAGTTTACGTTTTAAGATTTGGTGCACGGCTTATGAAATGCATGGCTTTTGGTACTCCTCGGCGTTGCATATCTTTGGGCAATGTGAGGAGTTTATGTTTGAAAGTTAGTGCACGCCTTATGAAATAAACTGTTTTTGGTACTCATCGGTGTTGCCTATTTTCGGGCAATGTGAGGAGTTTATGTTTGAAAGTTGGTGCATAGCTCATGAAATGCACGGCTTTTGGTACTCCTCGGTGTTGCCTATCTTCAGGCAACGTGAGGAGTTTATGTTTAAATCTTCCCGATGTTGTCGAGGCAACACTGCTTCTTAGAAGGTGGAGATCGGATACCGTCAATCCAACTATTTGAGTCGATTTGCTTCTGTCGACTCGGCAAATAGTTATTATGAACACAGTTTTGTTGGTTCAAAAAATGAATCAATTTTATTAAGGAAAGCATGGCAGATTTTTCCTACTTACAATTCCCCCGGCATCCCAGGACGCTTATTTGCTAAAAAATAAAGAGTGCGTAAGGTAGTTTTCAGACGAAGTAACGAAGGAGCGATTCGCTATTCCATGCCCTTGGGATTTGAATTCCGTCGACGGTTGTTAGCTTGAAAATTATGTCCCTTAGATTTTGATTGATGACATATGGCCCTTCCATTTCGGTCCGAAGGCCCCTGGGAAAGGGTAGACTCGCTTGGGTACGAGGTCTCCCACTTTGAAGGTTTGGTTGTGAACTTTGAAGTTGGAGTACCGCACAATCCTTTTTTGGTGGGCAGCGGTTCTCAACTCGACTTCTTTCCTTCTTTCGTCAATCATATCTAATGATTCAAGTAGGAGCTACTCGTTTTGTTTTTTATTAAAATTTTGCCTTCGGTGTGAGGAGACTTCTAATTCAAAAGGAATAATTGCTTCTGAGCCATATGCTTGAGCGAACGGAGTGCAGCCAGTTGCCGCTTTATGGGTAGTTCTATAAAGCCATAGTGCGAGTGGAAGTTCATCAACCCAGTTTCCTGTTGCCTTTGTTAGTTGCTTTTTGATAGTGGATTTGATGATCTTTTTTATTGCTTCCACCTACCCGTTTGCTTGTGGATGAGCTACCATGGAAAAGCTCTTCTCAATTCGAAAGCGTTTGCAGAAGTCTTTGAACTCGGTGCTTTCGAATTTAGTCCTCTTGTCAGTGATGATTTTCTATGGCACACCAAATCTGCAAATAATGTTTTTAGTAACAAATTAATGACCTTCTTTGTGGTTATGGTGGCCAGAAGTTTCGCTTTGACCCATTTTGTGAAATAATCAACTGCAACTATAGTATTTGGCCCCTCCTTTTGTTATTGGCAGGACGCCAATTAAGTCGATTCCCCATATTGCAAATGGCCATGGGCTGACCATCTGTGTTAGCTTTTTTGAAGGAGTTCTTTTAATTTTACCAAATCTTTGGCTACGATCACATCTTCTGGCGTATTCTACAGCGTCGTGGTTAATCGTCGGCCAAAAGTATCCATACCGAAGGACTTTTTTCGCAAGGGTCTACCTCTCAGTGTGGTCTCCGCATTCGCCTTAGTGTACTTCCTTTAGGATTCGTCGGGCTTAATCATCGAATACACATCTAAGAAGGGGGTTTGAGAATCCCTTCTGATAAAGTATTCCATCTTGTATCGTGAATTATGGTGCCTTTCGGAGAAAATTTTTCCATTGATTTTGGTAGGTCAGAAGGGTCCTTGCAAGTAAATAGTCCTTTATTGGTGTCATCCACGTCTCTGGTTCGAAGGTGACCTCAAGGATCCAGTCGACATCCATTTCGTCAATGCTCGAGGTGGTTACAGTTTTAACTGGGACTAGTCCCAATGATTGAGCTTCTCCAGAGCTTGCTAGTTTAGCCAAACATTCCATCTTGGTGTTTTGCTCCCATGGAATGTGGGTTATGGTGTAATGTTTAATGTCGCTTAGTAACTCTTGCAATGTAGATAGATACAGCGCAAGGTTCTCCCCTCGAGCTTGGTACTCTTCTTTTACTTGGCAGATGACTAGTTGGGAGTCATTGTAGATGTGAACAGATTTTGTCTTGAGCTCTTTCACAACTTTTAGTCTTGCTATCAACGCTTTGTATTCCGCTTCATTATTTGTAACAGGGAATTCCAAGTGTGAAGTGTAGCAAATGGCTCGCCTTTCGGGGGTTTCGAGTACTACTCCTGCCCCCCAACAGAGGTTTTTAGATGCGCCATCAACAAAGATTTTCCATTACGTCTCCATTTCTGATGGTGCTTCTTCTTCGTCATCCCATATTGTAAACTCGACAATGAAATATGTTAGTGCTTACCCATTGATCGCTTTTCTCGGATGGTAAGTAATATCATATTGGCTTAGTTCAATGTTCCATTTAAGAAGTCGTCCGAAAGTTTTCGGCCGGTACAGTACTTGTTCGAGAGTTTGATCGGTAAGCACGTTGATTGGGTGGGATTGAAAATACAGCCGTAGCTTCCTAGACACGATCAGGAGGCAATATTCTTGCTTCACCAGCTTTAGGTAATTTTTCTCGACCCTAGTAAATCGCTTGCTAATGTAATATATAGGTCATTGATTTTCGCTTCTGCACGGACAAGGGCGGCGCTCAATGCATGAGGCGAGATTGCTAAGTAAATGAATAGGCCCTATCCGTCCACTAGCTTTGGCAGAATTAGCGAAGCTTCTATGTGCCGCAGCAATTCTTCGAATGTTGTTTGACAAGCTTCACTCCATTTGATGTTTTTGTTTCCTTTCTTTGGTGCATCAAAGAATGGTATACACTTGTCGGTAGCTTTCGAGTAAATCGACTTAGTGCCGTGACCTTTCCATTTAGGCTTTGCAGTTCCTTTTTATTATTCGGAGCTTGGACTTCTCGAAGTGTCGTTATTTGTACTGTGTTTTCTCAATGCCTTTCGCACTTACTATGAACCCTAAGAATTTCCCAGAGACTACTCTGAAGTGACATTTGAGTGGGTTGAGTTTCATTCCATACTTTCGGAGTATTTTGAACATTTCAGAGAGGTTTTATAGATGATTGGCAGCTACTCGTGGTTTGACCAATATGTCGTCCACGTAAACTTCCATAGTATTCTCGATTTGGTGTTTGAACAACTAATCTTTGGTATGTTGCTACTGAATTCTTTAAACCGAAGGGCATTACCCTATAGCAGTAACAGTCCTAGATAGGTGATGACGTTGGTGTTCTCTTGAACAAGCTCGTGGATCAGGATCTGGTTGTAGTCGGAGTATGTGTCCATGAATGATAGCAGTTCACGACCTTCCATTCCGTCCATAAGCTGGTCTATTCTGAGAAGAGGGAAGTTGTTATTCGGGCAAGCCTTGTTAAAATCCGAGTAATCGATTCAAGTTCGCCACTTTTGACTAAGACTGGATTAGCATTCCGGATAAGTTGCATCGCGGATAAAACTGTTATCCATTAACTTCTCCACCTCTTCTCTTAATGCCTTTGACCATTCAAGACCCAGGCCGCGCCTCTTTTTCTTTACTGGTGTGAACTTAGGATCAATGTTGAGCATGTAGCATGTGATTTTTGGTGATACCTCACACATATCGGAGTATGCCCAAGTGAACACATCCAAGTTGGCATGAAGAAACTTAGTAAGTTCTAACTGCATCTTGTTTCCATGATGCGATCCAATTTTCAAGACTTTAATTGGGTTGTCCATATCGATTGGGAGATACACCGTCAATTTAGCCAGTGTTGCCCATTCCTTCCCTAAACTCTTCTTTGTAGGGTCCAAATCCTTATCGAATTAGGTATGGTCTCTAAGCCAGAGGCGGCTCTGTAGTTGCTATTCAGTGGGTTCACGAATGTGGAGAGTTCTCCCCACATCCTTTCCCTTTTCCCTTCTTCTGGATTCACGTAACTCTACAACGTAACATTCTCTGGTAGCGCAATGATCTCCTTTGACCACCCAGATTCCGTTTGTTGTCGGGAACTTCATTGTAAGGCACCATCGGGCCAGAGCTATTCTTAAATCTGCTAGTACAGGCCGTCCCAAGAAGGCGTTGTATGTGGACATTTCGTCCACGATTATGAAAGTCTGAATGAGGGTGACTCTTCGATCGCCCTCTCCATGTTCCATTGGTAGGTCGATCATCCCCATGAGTTGTTTGGGTTCACCAGTGAACCTGGATCTTCAGTTGGCATGTAGACACGCTTTTCATGCCGATCTTCATTTGATCAAAAGTACGTTTGAAAAGATATTAACATAGCTGCCACTATCGATCAACACTTGTCGTACAACAGCGGGGCCGATTCCCACCGTTACCACCATTGGATCGAGAGTCGAAGCTTCGATTCCTTCGGTGTCCCGATTTTGGAACACTATATTGTTGCTCAAAACTTTCTATAGCTTGGTTGGAGTTTCATCCTCTATTGTGAGACACGATTCCTTTGGAGCATGCTTCAACAAACTTTCATACTGCTCCATCTCTCCCCAACTTCTTTGCATGGGATGCGGTCCCCAGATACTGTTCCAATGATAAGCCTTTGATCAGTTCGTTTTGACCCCTCTTCACTAGTTTTGGCTTGGTTCCTTTGATCTCTAAGATCCTGGGAAGTCCTGGGTTGATCAGGATTCTAGGATTTTCTTACACTGCTGAAGCTTGTTTTCCCAAATCAACTCTTCGATAAGATTCTTTAGATGGCGGCATTCGTTTGTATTGTGACCATATGTTTCATGGAAGCGATAAAACTTTCCTTGGCACTTTTGTTGCTCAGTTGCTTCTTTCTTAAGGGGTTTTTTGTATTCCTCAGTCCCCTATGTTGCGAGATAAATATTTTTCGGAGTGTCGTTTAGTGGGGTGTAGCCTTTGAGCCTAAACCCTTTAAGCCTTTTATTGTTACCATTACAATTTCTCTTATTAGAATTTTTATTTTTCCTCTTTTGATTTCCGTCTTTCCTTGTAATTCCTTTAGCAGTTCTAGAAGCGTGCGCGTTTTGATTCATTGTTACGTCGCCCTATTCGATGTTCATCGGTTGCACACTAGTAGACTTCCTCTCCAGCTCCTGCGCTTCCTCCAACCTTAAGTATTGACTTGCTTTATGATTGAAGTCTTTCCTTGTGGTAAGTTGCTTCATCCTAATCCACTTTCCGAATTCAATCTCCGGGTGAATGGCATGGACTAACGCCATAAAAACCTTGTCCTCGTTGGGGTTGCTTACTTCCGTCACTGTAGTATTGAACCGGGTCATGAAAGATTTCAATGATTCGTTGCATCCCTGGAACAATCCGGATAGGGACATGACATCCTTTCTTGCATAGTACGAAGCCCAAACTGATTGAGGAATCTTGTTGCTAATGGGTCAAAAGTAGAGATGGATCTCGGTGGAAGCCTAGCGAACCATATAGACGCATCTCCTTCCGGAAAGATAGGAAAACACCTGCACCGAACAGCTTCAGAGGCATTAGCTCCATCCATGCACCAACTATGCTTGTACAAACGGGGTTTTGGGTCCTTTGTCCATGGTAGGATGGAATAGTTGGCATTGTGATTTTTTTCCAATACCTCACATTCAAGATTTCATCAGTGAAGGGAGCCCGACTTGGTGCAGATCCACATTCATCATCTCTCCTATTTTTACTCTCGTCCTTTAATCATTTTACCGTGTCCGCTATGTATGCCTCGGATGTTCGATAATCCTGGGGGCGGCAGTGAATCAGTACACCAAGTGTTTGGCTTTGCAAATGGTCTTAGCGAGTAGGCTGAAGTCTAGGCTCTTCGGTCTTTGGGAGAGCCACTCTCGTGGGATCCCATTGGCTTGTAGTTGGCTTGATTGGGGCAGCTTGGACATTCCTAGCATCATCGAATGCGTTGACATTCTCTTCTAACTGGTTGTCTTGTTCTCCATCTTCTGAGTCGGAGAGGTCCGTAGCTATATCTTCTTGCGGGGTCTTTGCATCTTGATTCAAGTTCAGAATTGGTTGCCTCACGGCAAGCGGGGTACTCATATTTCCTTCCACATTGAGTCCCATGGTTCATGTTATGACCTTTTTTGTGCCTGTTTTCCATTTCTTCCGATTAGACCAGAAACGGAAGAATTTTCTTATTCTATAACGGTCACGGGTTCAGGCATAGTTCTTGGAGCAGGTTTTGACTGTAAGGTCAAGAGAGCGTTAAGCTTATCAATCAAAGCCTTCTGGCTACTTTCCATTTTCTGGACCATCTTATTCAACTCATCCCTAATAACGATTTCGTGCTGGCTGGAGGATGGTGGTGTCTGATTTTCCAAGTTAGCACCATTTACTTCAGTTTGCTGAGGATTGACATCTTCTTCAGCTATCATGTAACGACCCAGAATTTGACCATTTTAAAATATAGTATTTAAAGTGATTTTAAATATAAAATAGGTAAGGTTATGTGATTCATACAATATTAGATAGGATTAGAAAAGAGAAGTATACATAAAATAGTAACATTTACTTATATGGACAAAAGTGACAAAATGCTGATTTTAGAAAAGTAAGTTTAAATGGTTTAATAAATTATTTTAATTTATTTATGAGTATTTATATTTTTAAATAGAATTATAAAAATTTATTTTTAAATTTGGTTTACATAAATAAATAGTTTAACTAAAACGTCAAAATGTGACCGTAAAACATTTTGTCGAAAAATAATGTTTTGTCGATTAAAAGTTGTCGCAACATCGTCACACCTTTATTTTCTTATATAGGAACATATTCAAATAGTATAAGTATTAATTAATTCACTAAACATGTCTACTTTTACTAAATAGGACTAGAAAACTTCTAGAAGTCATTAGTAAAAGTAAGTAAGAATTTACAAAAGTAAGAAAAAGTAAACATCAAATCACATCAAAGCAAAGCCAACATAATTATGATATTCTTTATTATTCTTTAAGTGACTATGACATAAAGTAAGGATGTTAAAGATGATGTTAAGTATTGAAAAAGTGTAGATTGCTTTAGGTTAAAGTAAGGTTGGTTTGGTAATTTGGTAAGAGATTATTTTGGTAAATTTACCACTTCGTTCTTTTTCTAAAAATACCCATCTCCTTTTCTCATTTCATTCATATTTTTCTTCTTCTTCTTTTCTCAAGCTTATTCATCTTCTTCCTCTTCTCTTTAATGGCTTCCAAGCCATAGAAAAAAATTAAAAAGTAATAATGTCAAAATATTTATAAAATATTCAAAAGAAATCAATGTTCATTCTCTTCAACTCAAACTCATCTTTTCTCTATATTTTACCTCTTCTTTTCTTAGTCATAACTTCTTCAAAACCGATCCAAAATGCAAAATTATTTTATGCAAATCGTTTATTTTTCCAGTAGCTACAACTTTCATATTTATCAATTTGTTTCGTTCTAAAGTTAACTATGTCAAAAATACACTTCTTTCCAGTGCATTTTCTGACCCCGTTTTTAAGGTAGGGAATATGCCATTTTGTTTTGATCATAACTTGATTATCAGACCAAAATTAAGAAATTCTTTTTTTTTAAAACATATGAAATTCCAATGGTTACAACTTTTATGTTTATCACTTTTTCTAGTTTTGAGTTTTGCTATACCTGAAACTCAATTCTTTGAAGTGTATTTTCGGGCTTCATTTTGTCAATCCGGCAATACCTCTTCTTCATTCTATCATATCTCCCTCAAAACAATTTGGATTCAAATGATTTCCTTTTTTCAATTCAAGAGAAGAGAATTTTCAATAATTTTTCAGTTAACATGTTTTTCAAAATTTGAGAGTAAGAGATTCAAAAACAAGAGAGAACGTGACCTATTTTTCTGGTCTAATTTTGAGAATTCAAGTTCAAAGATCCACCACTTCTTCTCTATACTTTCGGCCAACCTCCATTTCAAGCCTTGGCCAAGCATTAGGAAGGAGGATTTCGGGCTTATTTGTTTGTCGCATCGTAGGCTCCATGAGTCCTATTTATGGCAGGAGAACTAAGTTGGCTTGATCGTGTATCTAGTTGGGTACCCAATTAGATAAGGGTACGTAGGCAGTCACATGTGGCAGTGATGCAGACCCTAAAATTATATAACCCTTTCATGTTTATCTGTTAATGGTTGTTGTTTATCTCATGTTATTGTATTTTTCTTGCTTACTATTTTATTTTGCATTTGACATGTTTATTAAGTTAGCAGGAATGGCTATTGTTGTTTCTCTTATTAGAGTTGTACAGCGTTAGATTTATTTGTATTTGGTTTGTATATAAGCATACCTAGTAGATTAATTGATTACTCTGATAATTTGTAAAATTGAAATTTTATCCTATACACTTAGTAATGTTGCATAATTATTAAATATGGTGTATTTAGTTAGTTGTTTTCATTAGTAGTCTTATAACGCACAATTTTTCGGCAATTTCAACTGGTCCGAAAATCCAGGTCGTCACACGTGGTATCAAAGCTTAGGTTAGGTGTCTAAGTAAAATCCATCTAGGATTAGTTTTTCAACCTAGAAATTTTAAAAATGAAACTACCTTAATTTGATAAATAAAATGGATAGGATAAGGCACCGTACCTTCGACCTAGGTTATGGGTGATATTAATATTTTTGATGTGCTTAACTTTCGTTAATTGTTGTTTTTTCGTTATATTTTTTTTCGTCCTTGTAATTTCGGAGACGAAATTCTTTTAAGTAGGGGAAAATGTAACGACCTAGAATTTGACTACTTTAAAATATAAAATGATTTTAAATATAAAGTAGGTAAGGTTATATGATTCATACAATATTAGATAGGATTTGGATAGGGAAGTATACATAAAAATAGTAACATGTACTTATATCGACAAAGGTGACAAATGCTGATTTTAGAAAAGTAAGTTTAAATGGTTTAATAAATTATTTTAATTTATTTATGAGTGTTTATATTTTTAAATATAATTGTACAAATTTATCTTTAAATTTGGTTTACATAAATAAATAGTTTAACTAAAACGTCAAAATGTGACCTTAAAATATTTTGTCGAAAAACAACGTTTTGTCGATTGAATGTTGTCGCAATGTCATCGCACATTTATTTTCTTATATAGGAACATATGTATTAAAATAATGTAAGTATTAATTAATTCACTAAACATGTTATTTTTACTAAATAAGATTAGAAAACTTCTAGAAGTCATTAGTAAAAGTAAGTAAGAATTTACAAAAGTAAGAAAAAGCAAACATTAAATCACATCAAATCAAAGCCAACATATTTATGATATTCTTTACTTAATCTGTAAGTGACTAAGTCATAAAGTAAGGATGTGAAAGTTGATGTCAAGTATGAAAAAGTGTAGCTTGCTTTAGGTTGAAGAATGTTAGTTTGGTAATTGGGTAAGAGATTATTTTGGTAAATTTACCACTTCTTTCTTTTTCTATAAATAATCACCTCCTTCTCTCATTTCATTCACAATTTTCTTATTCTTCTTTTTTCAAGCTTCTTTATCTTCTTTCTCTTCTCTTTAATGGCTTCCAAGCCATAGAAAAAAATTAAAAAGAAATAATGTCAAAATATTTATAAATATTCAAAAGATATCAATGTTCATTCTCTTCAATCAAACTCATCTTTTCTCCATATTTTACCTCTTCTTCTCTCGGGCATAACTTCTTTAAAACCGAACCAAAATGAAAAATTCTTTTTTCTAAATCAATTATTTTTCTAGTGGCTACGAATTTCATGTTTTTCACTTTGTCTCATTCTAAAGTTAACTATGTCAAAAATATATTTCTTTCCCGTACATTTTCTGGCCCAGTTTTTAAGCCAGAGAATAGGTAATTTGTTTTGATCATAACTTGATCATAACAGACCAAAATTAAGAAATTCTTTTTTTTCAAAACATATGAAATTCTAGTGGCTACAACCTTTTGTTCATCACTTTTTTCAGTTTTGAGGTTTGGAATATCTAAAACTCAATTATTTGAAGTGCATTTTCGGACTTCATTTTTGTCAATCCGACAATACCTCTTCTTCGTTCTATCATATCTACCTCAAAACAACTTGGATTCAAATGATTATTTTTATTTAATTCAAGACAAAACAATTTGCAACAATTTTTCAGTTAATATGTTTTTCAAATTTTGAGAGTAAGAGAGTCAAAAACAAGAGAGAAGATGATCTATTCTTCGGGTCTAATTTTGAGAATTCAAGTTCAAAGCTCCACCACTTCTTCTCTATACTTTCGGCCAACCTCCATTTCAAGCTTTGGCCAAGCATTAGAAAGGAGGAATTCAGACTTATTTTCATTTGGTTCCGAAGCACGGTAGGAAGTATGTATTAGATCTTAAGTTCCTTGCCTTAAAGTTTGACGGAGTGGAATCCAACGTAAGTTATTTCTTATTTTAAGTTCATTAAAACCATTACTAAGTTGAAAGAACTTTAATTGTAAAGTGTTGTTTATAAACCCTTGTTGAATGCTTGTTTACTTTGTTTTCTAAAACAATGGTTTGATTTCCTTGCTCGATGTTATGTTTGGATAGTTAATTAAGTAATTAAAACTTAGAAGTTAAATACTTAATGGGGTACGCGGAAACGACTAGTACATGTGTTTCGTCTGTGAGATCCCAAGAAAACTTGGACGAGGAGTGAAACATATCGAAGGGAAAGCCCAGATGCTCCAAAATAAATATCAAACAGTTAAAGTGTTATAAATATTTGATAGAATGAAGCATTATTTATCACTTATTATTGCGTTTATTTCACTGATTGATTGTTTGAATTAGGCTCGACCAGTTTACGAGCACTGATTATTATTTATTGATTATTGACTTTGCTCGATCAGTTTATAAGCAATTAATTGTCCATACGCATGGGCTGGGTAGAAAATAATTGTAGGCTGACACCTTATGATTTATTTCACAATTTGACTCTAAGGTGTTTAGCGGTAATATTTGGTTCACTTCAATATAATGAATTGTTTTGAAAATTGGTTTTCAAAAGGAAATGTTATGAAATGTTTTTCCTTTAAAAGAAGTAGAAATGTTTGTAATGAATATTTTGAAGTTATATTATATAAAAGTGATTTATGTAAGAATGGTTTTATAAAAATGTTTTATAAAGTATTTCGAGGACTAAACCCTATGGTTTTAAGATGATTTTTGAACAGATTTGGAAAATGAAAATTATTATAGATTTGAAAGTACATGTGAATATTAGTGTGAAATGATTTATCGCTTCGAGATATAAAATGATTTGTTATGTTACCAATTATTCGGGTAATCCGTAACTAAAACGTAGGCATATATTTTTGGTATAGTCCGCTCTTAGAATAGAGGGATGTACTTACTTATCGATTGTATTAAGGCTGGGACCCAGTTGCCTTCTTATTGGGAGAAACCTCCCGATCTGGTTGCATATGGTTTGATATGTTTTTATTACAGTATTTGGGATTTTCAAATAAACTTTTCAAAAGTGATTTGATTTAAGATTTCGAAGTAAAGTATAATTCGAATGTAAAGTGTATGTGTGTGTGTGTGTGTGTGTATTTCAAAAGTTTTGAAATAAGAATTTGAGAATAAAGCCCAAAGAGATAATTTCCGCAAAAGTAATTAGATTTGAAAATCTAAATTTAAAGATTAAGCCTAAGTGGGTAGTTTTAGGAATTGCATATTTTTTTGTTGTGTCGTAGGCTCCATGAGTCCTATTTATGGTAGGAGAACTACGTTGGCTTGATCCTGTATCTAATTGGGTACCCAATTAGATAGGGGTACGTAGGCAGTCACAAGTGGTAGTGATGCAGCCCCTAAAATAATATAACTCTTTCATGTTTATCTATTAATGGTTGTTGTTTATCTCGTGTAATTGTATTTTTCCTGCTTACTATTTTATTTCATATTTGACATGTTTATTGAGTTAGCATGAATGGCTATTGCTGTTTCTATTATTAGAGTTATGCAGCGTTAGATTTATTTGTATTTGTTTTGTATATAAGCACACCTAGTAGATCAAATTGATTACTCTAATAACTTGTACAGTTGAAATTTTATCCTATATATTTAGTAATGTTGAATAATTATCAAATATGGTGTATTTAGTTAGTAGTTTTCACTAGTAGTCTTAGAACAGACGGATTTTTCGACAATTTCAACTGGTCTGAAAATCCAGGTCGTCACATATCACTGCCCCTATGGACCATCCAGAGGATGTTCTCCTTCTTCCAGGAGCCATTGATTCTAAGTGGTAGATTTTTCAAGCAAAGATTGAGGATCAAATTTCTGGACCTATCTGATCCAAAGTAGATAGCTAGATCTGGACCCTGAGTTGGATTCTCAGTGAAAGCACCAAAATGTTAACCTAAAAATGAATCAACACTCTTGTTTGAGTGTGAAAGCACCAACCCTATTCTTACAGAGCAATAATATAGATAATACACGAAAAAGAGCAGACGTAGAAAGAAGACAAGTTAAT
Organism: Allium cepa; assembly: GCA_030765085.1. NCBI lineage: Eukaryota > Viridiplantae > Streptophyta > Magnoliopsida > Asparagales > Amaryllidaceae > Allium > Allium cepa. The sequence continues at coordinate 615,557,504 of CM060934.1, forward strand.
TTTGTAGTGGTTCGTCAGTTAATGAAGTCTACGTCCACTTTATAGTTTTTATTGTAGACTGATTACTAGTACAAGATGTATCTGATTACAAACTTCTTGATTATCTTTGACTAGATTGAATCTTCAAGGTTGGAATTCACTGGAGAATCAGAGTGAATTCCTTTGAAGACCATAGTAAGGGAGGTGAGGAGTGAAAAAACTTCTAGCAGAGTTTCAGCAACCAGCCCGGAGAAGATCCCCTTTGTGTTGCATATAGGATGATATTTATAGAGATTGGAGAGCTATTGGGCCGAGCCTGTTCGCTAATTGCCTGTAGATGGACACAGAAGATGTAGCAGAGATTTGCATGCGATCGGAGCCAAAATCATGGATCGCTAGCGATCCATGGTCTATGGATCGCTAGCGATCTTAGGTCGAGTGCGAGCTAACTTCTTAGCCCTTTTTCCTCTGCTTCGCTTGGTTTAGGTTACGCTGATTCCACGATCAAGTATGGATCGCTAGCGATCCATTGTGTATGGATCACTGGAAATCAATACACTTAGCATGTTTCCAGTCTTTCGCTTTTGAACTTTCTTCATCGTCTTGTTTCGATGTTGTTTGTGTAGTTTCATTGCATATTGCCTTATTTTGATGACGATTTACTTGCTAGTTATACTTAGCTACCGACTGGACTGGATGGATGCTTGTCTCTTGGTTTAGCTAATTCAGAATCTCGTTAGACTTAGTCACCACTGCTGTAATATGGAATAGGTCACGATGCAAGAAAACAGATTGAACACCAATCCGTTCCCATGGATCGTCCATGTCCTTGGGGAATTTTCTCATCTTCTTTTCTTGGCTCTTTTTGGCTAGTTACTCTAGTTCTTTTGGTTGACTTATGAGCTATTCTAACTTGACGAGTTTTTTCGACTTCTCCTGGATCTGCTTGGGTTAGAAAGCCGGATGACAACGGTCCTAAGAAATCAAAGGAATTTCAGGGTTCATGCCATAATTATGGAATGAAAGGGCACAAAGCCACCGAATGTCGTGCACCCAAGAAAAAAGAAATCAGAAGCAAACATGGTTGACATTTCAGAAGGCGTGTCTGATATGGATTTATGTGCAGTTGTTTTCGAATGCAACCTCGTTGGTAACTTAAGGGAACGGTTTGTAGACACAAGAGCCACGCGACACATATGTGCAAATAAGTGGATGTTTACAACTTACAAAACTGCTACTGAAGACGAAATTTTTTTTATGGATAATTCATTCACATCAAAAGTCGAAGTCAAGGGAAAGATTGTAATGAAACCGACTTCTGGAAAAGAACTAACTTTGGCGGATATTTTTCATGTTCCAGAGATCCGCAAGAACCTAATTTCTGGATCGCTGCTTAACAAGCATGGCTTCAAACTCACTTTTGTGTCTGATAAGTTTGCATAGCCAAATAATGGAGTGTATGTAGGAAGAGGATATGTGTGTGATGGTTATTTATTGCAAATGTGACCATTATTGTACCAAACAATGATATGAATAAAATTGAACCTTCTGCTTATATTGTTGACTCTTCTAACATATGGCATTCTAGATCTGGCCATGTAAATTTTCATACCTTGCAAAAAATTATTAATCTATACTTTATACCAAAATTCAAAATAGACTCCAACTATAAATGTCAAGTTTGTGCAGAAGTAAAATTGATAATAACCTCATTTCACCATGTTGAACGAGAAACTGAACCTCTAGACCTAATACACACAGATGTATGTGACTTAAAAATGTGTCAAACTAGAGGTGGAAAAAGATATTTCACTGCCTTACAAGGTATTGTTATATGTATCTCCTTAGAAGCAAGGATGAGGCATTCGACGTCTTTAAATAGTATAAACCAAAAGTTGAAATCAACTCAACAAGAAAATAAAAGCTTTAAGAAGTGATAAAGGAGGAGAATATGAATTTCCCTTTGAAGAATTTTGCGCCGAGCATTGTATTATACACCAAACTACAACCCCGTATTCACTCAATCCAATGGTATAGCCAAGCAGAAAAAAGAACTCTTAAAGAAATGATGAATGCCTTACTAATTGTTCTGGCTTGATAGATAACTTCTGGGGAGAAGCTATTCTTTCTGCAAATCATATTTTGAATAAAATACCATGAAAGAAAACATCTAAATCTCCTCACGAACTTTGAAAAATAGACCATCATCCTACAAATACTTAAAAGTGTGGAGGTTTCTTGTGAAAGTGGAGGCACCTAAACCAAAGAAAGTCAAAATTGGACCAAAACAGTTGATAGTGTATTCACTGGATATGCACAATACAGTACCGCTTAACGGTTTTTGGTACACAAATCTGAAATTGATGACATTCACGTAGATACCATCATTGAGTCGAGAAATGCTAGATTTTTCGAACATATATATCCTTTAAAACAGGGTACTGAAAATTATACTCAAAAGAGACCAAGGGAAGCTGAAATTTCCAATTCTCTTGAGAATATTGAACAAAATATAGTTATTGATCAGTAAAACAGTGCTTATCAACAAGTGGAAGAACCAAGAAGAAGCAAAAGGTCAAGGACCTCAAAAACTTTTGGATCGGACTTCTACACATTTATGTTAAAAGACATTCTACTAATATACAAACAAGCAATGTCCTTCGCTGGTGCACCTTACTGGAAGGAGGCCATTAACAATGAGATTGAATACATTATGGCAAACCGTACATAGGAGTTAGCTGATTTACCTCAAGGATGCAAGACCTTAGGTAATAAATGGATATTTAAGAAGAAATTAGAACCTGATGGTTCAACAAAAAGTATAAAGCTTTGTGGTTCAAGGATTCAGACAAAAAGAAGACCTAGACTATTTTGACACCTAAGCTCCAGTAAATTGAATAACATCAATAAGAATGCTGATAGCAATTGCATCCACACTTGATTTTAAAATACATCAAACGGATGTAAAGACAGCATTTTTGAATGGTGAACTAGAAGAAGAAATATACATGAAACAACATGAAGGTTTCCTAAAAACTGAAAATGAAAGTTAAGATTTGTAGATTAAGAAAATCACTGTATGGGTTTAAACAAGCACCTAAGCAATGGCATGAAAAATTTGATGAAAATATGATACTAAATGGATTTCATATAAATGAATGTGACAAATGTGTCTATTCTAAACATACAAATATGGGATATGTCATTGTATGTCTATATGTCTATGATTTACTAATATTTGGAAGCATTAAGGAGATAATAAAATCTACAACATATACGCTCTCCACTAGATTTGATATGAAAGATCTAAAAATCGTAGATGTGATACTTGGTGTAAAAATACATAAAACCAACTAAGGATATATGTTGTCCCAATCACACTACATTGGAAAAATACTTGAAAAGTTTAAACAACACAGTAAAATATCAGCAAATCACTCGTAGATTTAAACCAAAACTGGGTTAGAAATAGCTGTGATAGTATTTACCAACTTGAGTACTCTCCTATACTAGGCAGCATTATGTACGTAATGAATTGCGCTAGGCCTGATATAGCATACACTGTAAGTAAACTTAGCAGATATACTAGCAACCTAGGAAAGAATCACCAGAAAGCTATAATTTGAGTACTACCTAAGGTATATACAAAGTCATGGACTACATTATGATAGGTACCCACCTGTAAAAGAAGAGGAATGTGATGCAAACTAGATAACTGGTTCATCAGATGCAAAACCCATTATTGGATATGTGTTTACCTTAGCTAATTGGGCAATATCTTGGAGATTCTCGAAACAAACTTGTATAGCAAGATAAATCATGGAATCAGAATTTAATGCCTCAGATAAAGCCGCAAAAGTAGCAGATTGGATCGATATTTTTTAGAAGGTATTCCGAATTAGGAAAAACCTATACCTCCAATAAGTAGACATTGGGATAGCCAATTAGCTATCGGAAGAACCATTAGTAAGCTTTACAATAGCAAGTCTAGACATATTCGTCATAGACATTAGACTGTTAGACAACTTCTCTCCAATGAGATTATCAAAATTGACTATGTAAGATCAAATGATAACATTGCAATCCACTAACAAAAGTTTTACCTAGAGAGAAGGTTAATATCTTATCGATGGGAATGGGGTTAAGGCCCATAAACTAAAAAGTTTCTTTAAACGGAAACCTAACCAAGCTGACTGGAGATCCCAAGATTTAGGGTCAAAGGGACAACTAAGTTTAGATAAACTTGACAGCACTGTAAATTTTCAAACCATTCCTATGATAAGTCAGTGCACTACTTTTCGAAGAATATGATAAGTTTTGACACTTTTAATGATGTCTATACTTGTTAATATTAAGAACCAAGTGAAATATTGTGAAAATACCCTTTGTAGGATCACCTACATGAGTGCGAAGGCATCGCTTCAAGAAGAATTGTAAGGCCAAATTCTCCAAGCACTCATGAGACCAAACTGGTGTTCATGGAAAAATCGAATAGAAAAGGAGAACCAAGGATGATTAGAAACACTTATTGCGTGTTGCCTATTTTAAGATTTACACAAAAGGATTACTGTTCAAAGACAACCTTAGTCCACTGATTCGTCAGTAAGTCAAAAGGATAAACACTATAAAAGTTCAAGGCCAATGTGCTACTTTGACCAATAAGATAAATGTTTTGCAAAAAAATTAAGAACAAATTGAGCAATTACTCATTCATGTGGGGGATTGTTAGAAATGAATGAGCATTCCATTAGGAAATGTGAAGGCACTAATGCATTGGGAAATGAATAGTCCCACATCTTAGAATAAAATAAACATTTTGTATTTATATAATAAGATGTGGACACTATTATAATTACTATGAGACAAAGAGAGACATAGCCATGATGGGTGGTGCAATGCACCACCTCGCACGCGTGCGCTCGCTCCTGAACCCGCACCCGCGGCGCAGGCGAATGGTCGTTTAAGGCGTATTAGAGGCACTTAGCACTTTGTAGTTGGCTTGGCTTGGCTTGGCTGTTCAGACCGAACAATTTTTTTTGTCCATTTAAACACAAACAGTCGCACCGCCTTGTAAAGGGTTGCAACCTTTCCAACAGTTGCAACTGTTCGAACAGGCACCTATTAGTGAATAGGCACCTCCTCACACCTATATATAGGCAGAAGGAAAAATGAAAAAAAAAACAAAGTTTTTTCTGCATTTTGTTTCTCTCCCACAACACTCTATTCTTACATAAACTCTCTTGAGTTCGTCGTTGCTCTGTGATTGTTGTGCAACATTGCAAAGAAGGTCTATTTCATCTTGGGAAACAATTGCTTGATATCCTTAAGCGCCGTACAGGGAGCAATATTGTTTCAAGAAATCGGTTTTTCGTTGGACCGGACAATCTAATTGGTATTATATTACTGCATAATCTGTTTATTGTGTAGTTCGATTCGTAATAATTTTTGGGACATAGTTGTGACAGTTTTGTTGTTGTTACAATTTTGCAACATAATCGTAATGTTTTGCAATGTATTTGTAATGGTTCTATACTTATAAAGTTCTGTATTTATTGCAATTTTGTAACATAATCGTAACATCTTCGTAACACTTTGTAACGTTACTATCAACACTTAGCGATTTGGTCTTTGTTATATCTCAAACAAAATGTGGTCTAGTAGCCGAGATCTATTTTTTCATTTGTCCCAGCAGTCGTTGTCCTAAAATATGCTACAACATAAATGAAACGTAAATGATGGTGTATTTCAGGTATTGGATGCTCCAGCATTGCAAGAAATATTTCTAGGATGCTCCAGCACTGTCATTAGAGAAATCCAATATGGTTTATCGCATATGTATGGTGTTACCAAAGAATTTGGAATTGAGGTGGGTTACGCTAAGATTTGTTTCATTTTTGTAGTTTCATTCATATGAATGATATGTAGTGCATTTAGGTGAAAGTGTTGATAATTTTCGTGTCTCGGGTCTACATTATCGGAGGTGATGGTACTCAGAAGGGTGCTTCTATCATTTATGAGGTGTTTGAAACAAATCATTTTCATTCGTATTTGTACATGTGCATGAATGCATATGAGAATGTAATAATACTATTCTACAATGTAGAGTTATGAAAGAAATGGACAAAACATTGTAGTTTAGAAGCACCTAAACGTATTTTTCTTAACTATTAGTTTATCGTTTTTGAGTTTTCCTAACAATGTACGTTTTGTCTTGGCCAATGCATACATTTTTTACACATGTAACTTGCACTTATGCATTGGGATATGGTGCATTAGCTCTTCTCTATTCTGGATGGAGTAGACCTACTTCCTCGGTGTGTACTTCAATACTTTTTCTAATTTGTTACTAAATATTACTGACTTTGCCCTTAAAGACACTAAGCTGTCGGATAGGGCAAAGAAGTAAGCAAAGAATATTGACAGGGCTATCCAGGTAATTCTATGCTTTTCTGATTTGTAGTGTACTGCATATTCTATTGAATAATGGTTGTAATTTTTTTATTTTTTACGCAGTACTGAATTATGGTTCACATACTGAGTTTGCAAACTCAGTGCAAAATCCAATTTTGCGGTATACTCAATTCACAGTGCAAATCAGTTACAAATTCTCTTGTCTCACTCATTCAATATGCGTATTACGAATGCAGTTTAAACAAGTTCTCATTGTTGATTATTACTTGTCTACAGGTACATATGCTTTTCAAAAGAAATGATCAGCTGTAACACTAGTTGTTTATGGTAGTTCAGTTGTTTATGGTACTTCCTTAGTTTATCTATGTATGTATGGTTATGTGTATGTACGGTTAACATAGATACACTAGTGTACATAACCATGATTGTGTAACCTTATCTATGTATGGTTATGTGAATATATGATTAACATGGTTGTCTTGAAGCTACTTAATCTATGTATGATTATGTACCAGTTGAGTTCATGATAGTTCAGTTTGTGTTTTTCGGTTTGAATGTGATAAACATACAATCATTTGTTGGTTTGATATTGGACTATATTTATTATTACTAAATATATTATAAACTACGAACAAAATGTGATGGAGGCTGAATGAGCTACCATCGCGAGAAAAGGAGGAAGAGAAAATCAATAATTTTCAGTAACCTTTATAAAACGCCGCAGGATCATTTATAATAGCGTTTAAAAAAGGCTACTAAAATATTTTGTTTCAGTACCCAGTACTTTTTTGGGACGATTGTAAGCCTTTGGTGACATTTTGAAAATTCCACAATAAAAGTTTTGGTTGCGTTGTTGGACACTACAAAAAATGTTTTTCGGTAACGTTTGCGATAAACACATCAAAATGTTCAAGATTTTTAATTGCGTGTTTTTAGCAGAGTTCACTAACATGCTACCATAATTTATAATAGCATTTTTGATGTGCCACCAAAAATACGTTTTGGTATAGTGAGAAAAATATCAAATGTATTTAAAGTAATATAGGGTGATTTTCAATGCAAGCTATTAGAGATTTTGAATACAGTAAGGTTTTGAATTATAAATTATGGTTTGAAATGAAAAGAATTAATTGTTGAGGTTTATACATTTATTTAAAGTATTATTTAGTTATGGAAAATTATATAAATTTGTGGTTTGTAAAGTGATTTTGGAGGTTTTGGAAATGTGTATAAAAATAGTTTGCAACTGAAGTATAGTATTTTTATTATACTTCGGGATTAAATAAACAAAGTGAATATATCAATTAATATATATATTTGGTATCTATTTCTAAACATTTATTTTTCTTGAGAATAATTCATTATTAAATATTGATTTGGTTGTGGTTATGTTTATTTATTTGAATGATATATTTTATATTATTTTTCTGATCATTCTTCTCTTGTATATTGAATTGGATCAAATGACTGATTCATCTTTGACGTTGAGTTGTTTAGTGATTTGGAATGATAAGGTGGTAAATTTTTTGTATATGATTTTGTGATAGTTTTATTTTGTGTGATGAGAAGTTAGAATAAAGAGTTTAATGATATCGTCTGGAAGGGACTTTTGGTAATCCTTTTCCAGTTATTTTTGGATTTGTTATATAGAATATTGAAGGATGAGTGTTTTGTGTAAGAAATGAATAAATAGACTAGTAACATGTGGTGTTATGGGACGTCATTTTGTTATTTATTTAGTTATTCTTCGCTCATGGATGACACTCAATACAGGATATGAAGTGTATTATTCACTGTGGTGAATATCTTATAATCATGTGTTGACTTAAGTCGAGCAGTGTGTCGGTGATTATATCGAGCAATGTGTCGGCAATATAAAATGTCGTTTGTCAGCATATGTATTTAGTTGTGTGTTAGTATTTGTATAGTGCCATGTGTCGGTATACCTATTTAGATATGTGTTAGCATATATTTAGTGTCGTATGCCCGTATGTGTATATAGTTGTGTATCGGTTATTATACATATTTAAAGTATTTGTCTATCACTATCCAACTCCCTTTATATTTCGAAAGTGAACCAAATTGACTAGTATCCATCCTAGCTGCTTGATCGCAGTGGTCACGCCTCGGATCTGTGAGACCCCTATACCGTGTGTCCGCAATGTTCTAGTCCTATGTCGATAATATTTATAGTCGTGTGTCGGCAATGTATAGAGCCGTGTGTCGGAAATTATAGAGTTATGTGTCGACGATGGTTAGCTCCCCAATGATGGTTAGCCCCTTAAGTCACCTGGGCCAGTTGTCTGTTACCATTTGATGGTGCGTGTAAGGTCATGACCAATGCAGAGTGTAGACCTACAACATGTTTATAACATGCGATGGATAAGGAGTCACGATGTCTGTCGACATAATCATGACTATAGGACCCATGCTGGATGACACGTGTGTCGTGTTCGCGAGTTACGTGTGTAGTCTCCTGGAGTAGGTGTGTCTGTTAGTCTCTCGTCTGGTTCCGATGTGTTGTGATATAGAAAAGTACTTATTCTCTTATTACAGATGATAAATTATGATTATACCAAAGACTGTGTCATATGTATGATCAAACGTCGTATCCTTCTTTGGCGTATGTCGTCTATTATCCTTCCTTGGAATATGTTGCTAACTACTATTTATTTTCATGTGTTGTATTTGTTAGTCCTTGAGATGATGGTTTTGATAACAACAATTTTAGAATAAGATTATAAAATATAAATAATAACATTATAGTTTAGATATATATGTATATGCATGATTTAACCATGCAGGTACCAAGAATGAAGACTGTACAGTATAGAGATTCAAGATATCAAGATTGAAGACTCATGAGTATCAAGAATATCAAGATTATCAAGAGTTCAAGATTTCAAGAATAAGTAATTTAATTAGGAATTTTCTTAAAACTCCTAGAAAAGCACCGGCATCTTAAAATCCAATTTATTCGTGGAATGGAATCCACTTCGAGCCTGTTAAAGGGATGGAACCCTAAGTAGGATGGAACCTACGAAAAATCTAGTGGAACATTGTTTTGTATCCACTAACTTTTGTTCAAAATGTTTTTACAAAATTATATCTTGTTTTCAAAATGATTTCAAAAACTTCCTTTTAAAAAAATCAAAAATATATATCCTGATTTTAAATACTTTTAGCCTGAAAATAATCTTTAATTTCAAAATCAAATTATCCTTAGTTTTGAATTATCTTTAATAATATATTTAACTTTTTAATATATATATATATATATATATTTAAATATAAAATTATAGTAAAATTTTATATATACCAAAATATTATTCTCTATATTTATTTATGTATTTAAACTATATTTAAGTATATTTATAAAAGTTTAAAATAGTTTTAATACAAGATAAAAGTTATTTTCAAGGAAAAACAAATCACCAAAATTTCCTTTGGGATGTCGACATACTCAAGATACCCATGTCGACATAGTGTCAGTTGATTTCAAAATTTTAAATTTCAAAAGAAGTGTCTATTCGTCGTATCCCTTCACAAATGGACATGGCTGTTGTTCTTCTATAAATAGGGGTTGTTTTCAACGAATTTCCATTCATATTTTTCTAATTTTCACTCCTCTTCTTCTTCCACATTTCTTTATACATATTCATACCATTACTCTGCCGAAATCAACATTGAATCTAACTAGATCATTTCTAGTTTGATTCTCTATCACTATCTCAACAGGATCCTTAGTGCTATTCAGAGTTATGGGTTTCTTTGTAATTATTTAAGCGAGAAAAGGTGTGGCTGTAGCCTTGGAAATCAATCAAGTGAGGACATGTGTGATTTTAGCCTTGAAAATCAATTGGGTGAACTTGTTGCCCATGAAATCAAGTATCTCTACCCAGAGGAATGTGAATCTGGAGGGTGCACCTCGTAGCCTTAAAATCGAGGGTGTAATTGTGCAATTGCTTTTGAAAGGAAATCCGTACTTTTGTGCAAGACTGGATGTAGGGTAACTCCGAACCAGTATAAAATCCGGTGTGTTCTTTCATTTACTGCTTTTACTTTATTTCTTCATCTGTGTGTTGTTTCTGTGATCATATCTATGTTCGAATATTGCAAACAATTGTGTTCAAATTAACATAAACTCAAAAAGATTTAGTAATTCCTTAAAGCATTATTCACCCCCCTCTAGTGTTTATCCTAGCCTTAGGATCCGTAATCGGCATTTCTAACATTTGGTATCAGAGCAAGGTTTTCAAAGTTTTCATAGTCTGAATTTTAAAAATTTTTCAAAATGGCTACCAACACTGGTACGGGTAAAACTACCAACACTAGTTCTATCATCCCTGTCACTAGTTCATTTGTAGAAGGTCAGTCAACTGTCAGACCACCACTTTTTAATGGCAGTAATTATGAATATTGAGAATGTAGGATGAAAATATATTTACAATCTGCAGGATTAGATACTTGGGATATCACACAGACTGAATATTCTGAACCCACAACTGATTTTGCGCAGTGGACCGCTGAGCAAAAGACTGTTGCACAAAATAATTCTACAGCAATGAATATTCTGTTTTGTTCACTTGATAGGAATCAATTTAATAGAGTGTCAGTTTGTAAGTCTGCATATAAAATCTGGAAAACTTTGCAAGTTACTCACGAAGTAACAAGCAAAGTTAAACAAACCGAAATTTCCATGCTCACAAATCAGTTTCAATTATTTAAAATGAATTCTAACGAGTCTATTTCAGATATGTATAGTAGATTTCAGGATATTGTGCATTCTCTAATATCCTTGGAAAAGGAATTTTTCAAAGAAGATCAAGTCAGAAAAATCTTAAATTCTCTTACTCCAGAATGGGGTCAAAAGCACTTGCGATCGAAGAGGCAAATGACATCATTACCTTAAAGATAGAAGAATCAATTGGAATCTAATGTCGTTTGAAGTCCAAATGATTGAGGGAAGAGAAAGCAAAGCATCTAAAAAGAAATCAATGGCATTTAATGCATTGACCGATGGATCAGATTCAAACAGCGATAATGATGAAGAGATAGCCCTTATGACCAAGAATTTTCGAAAATTCCTGAAATATAGAAAGATGAACAATCTCAAGAGAAACAACTATAAGAACTCTGGAAATCAGAATGTAGGGTTGTTTGCACAAAAAATGGGCAAACACCTCCAAGTCGTATGATTTAGTTGATTATATATGGTTCTTAGCGATTTGGGTGATTTATGCGAATATATAAAATAGATGGACTAAACTGTAAAAGACACACAGATTTATAGTGGTTCGGCCAGAATGTGCCTACGTCCACTTTATATGTTATTCTCCTTTTCTATTCAGATTACAAGTACAAAGCTTTGATTACAAGTAACTGAAAGTTGTTTGAAAGTTCTATCCGTGCCTGAGCTCTCAAACTTGTCTGCCATTATTGTACCCCTGCCCCTCTATTTATAGAGTGAGGCTGGGGTTAGGGGTCTTGGATGTATATAGCTGCTGGTGGGCCTGGGCTGATGCTATCTGGCCTGGCAACATTGGTTCGGCAAAGCCTTGGTTCGGTGATGCATGGAAGTGGATTGGTCCGGTAGAGGTTGGTCCGGTGGTAGGTGAAGTGGGTTGGTCCGGTAGAGGTTGGTCCGGGATTGTTTGGAGAGGGTTGGTTCGGCATTGCTTGGAGAGGAGGTGGTTTGGTGGTATCTTCCCTACATTGGTTCGGTGGTGCTTCTCTTGCTTCTGGTCCGGTGGTGGTTAATTCGGTGGGACTTGGTCCGGTGGTGAGTGGATGAAGCTTGGTTCGGCTATGTAGGGGGAGATGGTTGGTTCGGTGGTATAGGACCGGTCGAAACACACCCAACACTTGCCTCCCAAAGCAGGGCATGTGCATGCAGATGGCGTACTTTGTTTAAACTTGGATGTTTTCATCCGGTCATACGTGCCGAATCACCCGGTCTGGTCATCCTGCGTTCGTCTATAAATAGGGGTGTTAGGCCTTCGTTATTCCTTTATCGTTTTGAGATAGCCGAATCAATCGAGTACCGGATCAACCAAGTGCCGAATCAACCAAGTGCCGAATCAGGTGAGTTTTCTTCTTCCGGATGATTTTTTAAGGTTGAACCTCCGAATGAACTTAGAGACTTTGATTTACCGAATGAACCTTGTAGGTTTTAAGTACCGAATGACACTTTCGTGCTTTGAATTGCCAAATGGAACGTGTGCTCGAACCATCGAATGGGAACGGGAAGTAAAAGTGCCGAATGAGCTTAAAAACCCCTGAATTACCGGATGTAACTGAATGAACTTTTTGCCTCGCTTTACCAATCGGGGGTTTGAGCGCCGAATGACCTTCCGGCTTTGAACTACCAAATGTTTTTCTTATATTTTGAATTACGAGTGAAATTCCGGACTACATATACTTGCTTGTTTATGTCTCTATATTCCTTGTTTTTAAAAGTATGTTTCTCTGGTATCGCAGATAATGTCTCACAAAGTGGAAACTCGATCAGAAAAGAGAAAATCTACGGATAGAAGAGAGTTCCCTGTGGTGCCCCCAGCCCAGCCAGGACCGGGACGACAAGGACCCACTCCGAGATCACTAGTGGACGGATATGGTCCTCAAGAGCTTCTGAACTCTCCTCCTGATAGCTTTCCTAGCTCTCTCAAAGAAGAGCAACATGATGTTATCTCCCGCTCTTTTGGGATTGATAGGGCACGCATGCTGTTGCCAGGGAAGGGGGTCATGCCATATAATCCCCCTGAAGAATACTTCGCTTATAGTAGGTACCACCGCATGTGTGGGGCCATTCATCCAATCAATGCCTGGATAGTTAGCTTCGTCACCTATTTGAAGGTGGCCCCTTTCCAGCTCCAGCCCAACTCCTACGCTATCTTGGTGTGCCTATTCGTGATTTTCTAGAGAAAGTACGGGCGCCCCCTTCTAACTGGGAGATTCGGTATCTATATAACTTGAGAGGTTACAAGAAGGGGTCTGCATACATCAGCTTCGAATCGGCCGTGTCCTTCAAGCCGGTCTTGGACTTGTATTCAAAGTTCACCATGTTTAAGAAGGAATGGTTCTTCGTCCAGGATGACACCGTTTCGATCCACTGCTTCACCTCTGGCTGTAAGTTGAAGCTTATTTATAATTTTCGTTCTGACTGAGATGCTTCTTCTTATGTGCTTTTATTTCTTTCTAGCGACATGTGGCTTTGTGGTCGTGGAGAATGGTCACCTGGTTCAGATGGCCGCGGAGATAGAGGCCATTTCGGGAAGGGATAGGTCAGCTTCTTACCTGATCAGGAATGCTACTCTCTTGGGACATAACTTGATTCTACCACATCAGTCTGTGGTCAAGCAGAGGGATACGGCTGAGGAAAGGGCTGCTAAATCCAAAGGAGGGGCCACGACAAAGAGCAGCAAGAGGAAACCCTTCTCGATACCTCCAGCCGTCGGGGGGAAGAAGCTCAAGAAAACTGATGGACCCTCTCCCAGCACGTGCCCAGATGTTCCGGAGGAGGAAAGTGGAGAGGAGGAGAGCGGAGGTGATGGAGAAGGTGATGGTGGCAATGGTGGCGAAGGACAAAGTGGTAGTGGCGTTGGTGCCTTGACCTCTGGGCAAGCAGGTGAGATTCAAGAGTGGACGGATGATGCTTTTCGCCAAGCTTTTGAGGGGTTGGAAGAAGGGTCGGCCTTGGTGGAGAAACCGAAGAAAACTGATAAGGCCGGGACTGGTGCTGGTTCAACTTCTCAGAGTATTCTGGCTAAGGCGACTTCAGTGATTCAAGGTGAATTTTTGACTTCTGCAGACTCCCTTTATGATAAGGACTTAGAAATATTTTATGGCCATCTCTCGTCCTGGAATGAGATTCAGGACATATTGCAGTATCCCACTCCCCCTCAGGGTTTGTAAAATAAATGTGTCTTCCTACTCCTTTTAACTTAACATATTTCTTGAATTATGGATTAGTGTATGCTCGTAACATTTGTTCTTTATTCCAGGGGCAAGCGAGGTGGCCAAGACATCTGATGTTCGACGCCGCCTCGAACAATACAAGCTACTCAGAGCCTCTGCTAGACCGAAGCCTCCTACCAGCCACCCCGGGGATGTAGTCGGCTATCGTCCTCTTCTCGGGATCATTGAAGAAGATATCCAAAGGAAGAATAGGGGCCGCTCCTTGTTCGAATCTCCATCTCGTCCTCGGCCTCCAAGTCAACCGCTTCAGGATATTACGGAGGAGACTACTGATTTTGTACCCTCTCCGCATCCATCTGAGAACCCTACCGTTACTCCGATAGATCGTCCCAGCTTGGCTCGCAACCCATTCGCAGGTCATCCAGACCTGGACCCGAACCTGCATGATATTTCCTTCGATAAGATTACCGGTGAGCACCTCCTACCCCGCAATCCTATGGTAAGGGTGCTTGATGAGGCTAAGTCTTTGGATCTCGACTTGTTGACCACTCGGATTGTGACTATGGGGGATGAGGCCAAGGAAAATATCGATCGGGTGGCTGAGGAGACCAGGAGGCTGATGGCGCATCACGCCCGACTGGTCAAGGCTGGAGAGGAAATCAGAAGTGCTAATATTCGGTTGCGGCTAATGGTTTCCGATCAGGCCAAACAGCTTGCCGATCAGGCCATTCAGATCTCCCAACATGAGGCGGCCTCCAGACGACTAAAGAAAACCATGGAAGAGGCTAGCAAGGCAGAATTGCGAAAGATGGAGGTTGCTTGCAAGAAACGAATTGACATGGCCATCGCAACGGTGGATGAGGTTCGGAGAGTGGATCTCGAGCAGGTAGAGGTGTTATCTGGAAGGCTCGAAGCCGCAGGGCTTGCTCAGACCAAGCTAAAGGAGGAGATGGGGGGATGAGGAGATCCCTTCAAGCTGACTGCTCGAGATACCGATTGGAGAGGGATGTTGCCGTTGCAAAGTTGTCGGTTTCTGAGGCCCGTATGAGGGAGTTTGAGGAGAACGAGGGGATGATGGATAATATGCTGCAGGATATGTATTTTCGTACTTGGAAGCAGGGCAACCTATCCTGGATGGACGATTACCCCGGGTCATGGTTAGGGTATATCTCCGGGCTTTGGAGGGGGCTAAGGCTGATGCGGATAAAGAGGGTGGCGTGGCCTTCAGAATGGATGTGGTTACCGCTCAGTTCACCAAGGAGGAGAAGGTGGCGGTGAAGGAGGGCATGCGGCTGCTTACCGCCAAGGAAGTGGGTGTGCAGTTGGAGGATGATGATCAGGGAGCAGACGCTGGTAAGTCTTCCCTTTTAATATTTTCTTAACTTGATTGCTTATCGTTTGTCTAATAGATTCTTCTCCTGAATTGGACAGGTGGGACCTCTGGTCAGCATGCTGCGAGTTCTGATCCTGCTGTCAAGTAGATCTTGGGGGGTTGGAAGGATAGAGATGAAGTCCTGATGCTGCCGACTATTTTGAATTTATCCGGGCATTTTTGGTTTTACTTGACATACCTGTATATACTAGTTCTAAAATATTAATGTACTTTTAGGTCGTAATTATGTCATTGCAACGAATGACTTTATTTGTAACATGTAACTTTATAACATAAGCTGATTCTGTCATATTAGGATGCTGTCATTATTTTGATGTGTTGCATAAGAAATATAGCTGTGCATGTGCTAGTGATTCAATTGTGTTTTGATGTCAAGTTCTCGCTTAAAATATCATTTCATGTCTTGCAATGTTAATGTGGTGTGTGAATTTATCATAGCTACTTATTTGTATACAAGAGAAGAGAGTACCACCCTTCAAGTTTTTGCTGTAGACGGTAGCTGTGAGTTCTTATTCCCATTAGCTAGTGTCTCCTATTTTGTGTCCTGTACTTTAGTGATCGTTATAGAGGATAGGAGGAAAGTTTTTATAAATAAAATGGAAATATAAGAAATAGTAAAACTTCCAATCACGGACGGCCTTCGATGTGCATAAGTTCGTGGCAAACGGGTTTTGTAGTCACTTTCCCTAGCTGTGGGTCTTGGAGACATTCGTCACCCATCTTACGCCTCCACGGGGAGTTTTCTTTTTTATCACAGCCGTACTTAAGACACATCGGAGCCAAGATCGCGCACAGTAACTACCCGGGCCATTATAGCCCGTAATCGTGGGTATTATTCGATTTACTATGGCCGGCTAGCATGGGTACCGATCATCAATTGTGAATTGCCCCTGTCTGGCCACACCTTATGTTGGGGCTTATAATCGGTTCACAGTCGCCAGTGAACCGAACGCCGTAATGAGCCGCCTCGGCTATAGTCGGCCTTCTCGATGGCTTATGATAGGCTCATTACAGTTGGCTTTGAGTGCCTTCGCGAGCAATGAGTTAACCCGCAGCAGAGGGATGCTGGAGCAAAAGTGTCTCATTGACGAGGGCATAGATTCGTATAGTACCTGTTAGGTCTTGTCCAGGTGAGGTTGTGCCGTGAAGTGTCCAGAATGGAAATGCCGTTATACAAAATTTTGTTCAACAGAAAAGGATAAAGCTTAACAAGCAGCCAAGATATAAAGAAACAAGTTAAAAAGAGACAAGATTTTTAAAGTGGTTCGGCACGAAAATGCATACGTCCGCTGATTCTCTTTGTTAATTCACTTCATATGGGCAGTACAAGTTAAGAAAAGTATCGACGAAGGTGTTGGATGTTCCATTCCCTCTGGAACACCTCTCCGTCCACTGTTGACAAAATAAAAGCTCCGTTGTGGAGATCTTTATGAATTACATAGGGTCCGTCCCAGATTGGATCTAGCGCTCCATGGCGCGGGAAGATTCGCTTGAGGACAAGATCTCCTTCTCGTAAGCTGCGGTGCTTGACTTTGGAGTTGTATTGTGTTGCCACTTTTTGCTTGTGAGCTACCGCTTTGAGTGCTGCATCGTTTCTTCTCTCTTCAATTAGATCCAAAGACATGTGGAGGAGTTCTTCGTTCTCTTCTGGGTTGTAGTGGATGCTACGGTGGGAGGGCACTACAGTTTCAACTGAGAGCATGGCCTCCGATCCGTATGCCAAAGAGATAGGAGTATGTCCTGTTGATGTTCTGTAAGATGTGCGGTAGGCCCAAAGTACCGTAAGAAGTTCATCCACTCAAGCGCCTTTTGACTTTTCAAGTTTCTTCTTGATTAGAGTTTTGAGAATTTTGTTGACAGCTTCGACTTGTCCGTTTTCCTGAGGATAAGCTACAGATGAGAAGCTTTTGTGAATTCCGTGCTCTCGGCACCAGTCGGCGAACTCCTCGCTGTCAAACTAAAGTCCATTGTCCGATATGATTTTGAGCCGAACCCCGTACCTGCATAGAACATTTTTGATCAAGAAATTAATAACTTTTGCCGAAGGTATTTTATTTAAAGGTTCCGCTTCCACCCATTTGGTGAAATAGTCGACTGCCACTATAGCATATTTGGCTCCGCCTCGGCCCATCGACAGTTCCCTAATAAAGTCAATTCCCCATACTGCAAAGGGCAGAGAGCTGGTCATTTGAGTAATCTCATTTGTTGGTAGTCGAGGAATCTTAGCAAATTTCTGACATCTGTCACATCTTTTTACGAAATCTAAGGCGTCTTTGTTGGAGTATTTTCTTTGCTAGAGTCTGCCCTCCAGTGTGATCTCCGCAGCTTCCTTGAGGATGTTGGACAAGACTTCCTCGGCTTCCCTTCCCGCGACACACCTTAATAAGGGGTTAGAGAAGCCGCGCCGATAGAGGATGCCTTCTTGTATTGTGTAGCGGGAAGCTTTCCTCAAGATTTTCTTAACTTCGTTACGCCCGTCGAGCAGTGTGCCACTTTGTAAGTACTTCCGGATAGGATTCATCTAAGTTTCCTCTTCGATTGCAGCTATCAGATTCATTGGCTCGAAACTCGGGGCTAGTTGCCTTGAGATGGTTATTGTTCCGGAAGTGGTGCCGTCCTTCATGCTAGTTTGCTTTGCCAGTTCGTCGGCCTCCTGATTCTCTCCTTGAGGAATGTGTTTGATTAAATAGTGATCTAATTGATTGAGCAGCAGCTTGGTCTTCTTTAGATACGCTGTGAGTCGTTCTCCTCGAGTCTGGAATTCTCCAAGTATTTGATTTACAATAAGTTGAGAATCACTATGGAGACATAAAGAACCGACTCCAATCTCTAGGGCAAGTTCTAATCCGGCTATCACTGCTTCATATTCTGCATCGTTGTTGGTGGCAGCGAATTCCAACTTTAGGGCATAGTGTAGCTTCCTTCCCCTGGGGGTTGTTATGACAATACCTGACCCCGAGCCTTGTTCGTTCGATGCTCCATCTACAAAGAGATTCCACTTGATATCTTTTGTTATTTCAGATCGATCTTTACCTTCGTTGGTAGTGAATTCGGCAATGAAATCGGCCATGGCTTATCCCTTGATGGCGGTGCGAGGGTGGTGGGTGATATCATATTGACTCAGTTCAATGCACCATTTAAGTAGTTGCCCAGAAGTGTCGGGGCGATGGAGTACCTGCCTTAGCGGTTGATCGGTTAAAACTCTGATGGAATGAGATTGGAAATAGCGTCGCAGTTTCCGTGACATGAGTAGCAAACAATATGCTAGCTTTTCAAGTTTAGGGTATCTGGCTTCTGCCCCTGTAAATCTCTTGCTTACAAAGTATACGGGCCGCAGTGCGTGGTTGTCTTCTCTCACCAAAGTGGCGCTTAAAGCATGGGACGATACAACAAGGTATAAGTATAGTTGTTCGCCTTCATTTGGAGTTGAGAGTACTGGTGGTCTCTGAAGGTGTTCGATTAGGTTAAGGAAGGCTGTCGAGCATTCGTCAGTCCATTCGAACTTTCCTTTGTCTTAATTTAGAGCTTCGAAGAAAGGGATGCATTTTTCGGTTGCTTTAGAGATGAACCTGCTTAGGGCGGCCACTTTCTCGTTTAGGCTTTGCATCTCTCTTCGAGTGGATGGTATCTTGATATCTTGCAAAGCCCGGACTTGTTCGGGGTTTGCTTCAATCCCTCTGGCATGGACGATGAATCCCAAGAACTTTCCCGACGATACTCCGAAGGAGCACTTTGGAGGATTCAACTTCATTCTATATTAGCAAAGTACTTGAAACATCTCGTCCAGGTGGTTTATATGATTGTTGGCTTTCCTCGATTTTACCAGCATGTCATCCACATAAACTTCCATAGTTCGTCCTATTAGTTCCGCAAACATCTTGTTGACGAGGCGTTGATAAGTAGCTCCGGCGTTTTTAAGTCCAAAAGGCATTACTCTATAGCAGTACAATCCCCGGTCAGTGATGAAACTAGTGTGGTCTTGATCGGGGGCGTGCATAGGGATCTGGTTATATCCTGAGTATGCGTCCATAAAGGATAAGAGTTCGTGTCCGACTGTGCTGTCCACGAGTTGATCGATTCGGGGGAGTGGGAAGCAGTCCTTCGGGCAAGCGTCATTTAAGTTGGAGAAGTCGATGCATGTTCGCCACTTCCCATTAGCCTTCTTTACCAGTACCGGGTTGGCGATCCATTCTGGGTAGATGGCTTCTCGTATGAAGTTATTGGCAAGTAGGTTCATTACTTTTGCCTCGAGGGTTGCTGATCGTTCTTCCCCAAGCGTCTCTTTTTCTGCTTTACTGGCGCCTTGGTGGGATCGATGTTCAGTGCGGGGCATGCTACGTCTGGGGAGATTCCAGTCATGTCAGCGTGCGTCCATGCAAATACATCCAAGTTGTGGCAAGAAAATCGACGAGTTGATCCTTCAATTCCGCTCTTAACTGAGACCCGACTCTCAGCAGTCTATTTGGGTCGTGTTTGTCTACAGATACAAATTCCATAGCCTCTGCAGGCTCGGTGGCGGCCTCCTCCTCCTTGTCCCTGGGGTCTAATTCGTTGAAAAGATCGCTGGTATATCGAAGAGGAGGGGCTTTTTTTAATTGCTATGCTTCCAAGTTTTTCTTGCAGAGAGAACTCTCTGCATCCTTCCTTTTATCCTTCCTGCGGTTATTGCGAAGTTCAGTCACATAGCAATCTCGAGCGGCATCTTGATCTCCCTCTATTTCTCATATTCCGTTATTCGTTGGAAATTTCATCTTCAGGCACCACGGGGCTAGGACAATTTGGAAGTCAGACAAGGCTGGTCTTCCCAAAAAGGCGTTGTAGGCTGAGTGGTTCTCTATTAGCACAAATGTTTGTTTTCGCACAACGGAGTGGGGATGACTTCCTATTTCGACAAAGAGGTCCAGTTGCCCGAGGGGCATCTTCGCATCTCCAGTGAAACCATGTAGCGGTTTGCTGCAGGGAGACACATCCTTCGTTGACAGCTTCATTTTGTCGAAAGCGTGCTTGAATAGGATATTTACTGAGCTTCCAGTGTCTACTAGAATTCGGAAAACCTAGGCTGGACCGAACCAGGTAGAGATGACCATAGGATCCATGTGAGGGTACTCCCTTCCCTCTAGATCACGTCGTATCTCTCCATCTCTGCCCAGCTTCCGTCGGCGATGTGTGGTCCTCCTGATATGGTAAGGACCACTATCTTCTCTTGACTGGATCCGCTGGTGTTGCGATTTCCTCCGCCTACTTCCGGAAGGGGCAGTCCTGGGTTCCCATTGATAGGAGTTGAAGTCCTGTTTTGACCTTTCACATAGCGCTCTAGTCTCTGCCTTCTGATGTGTTTTTCAATCAAGTCCCGGAGATGATGGCATTCATTGGTGTCGTGCCCGTGAGATTCGTGGAAGCGGCAGAACTTTTCAGACTTAATTGCATTATCTGATTCCTTCTTATGCGGGGGCGCTTGTATCTAACTTCGTCTTGGGTGGCCAAGAACATGTTTTCGATTGTTTCATTTAAAGGAGTGTAAGAGTCAAATCTCGGTCCTGGCCTATATAAGCGCTTTTCCCCCTTCTTGCCCCCAGCACTATCTCTGGAGTCATTTCTTCGAACGTCCTTTGCTACTGCGGGTGTGTTGCCATAAGCTGCCTTGGTTTGTTGCCCTGTCTGTCTTTCAATGGCAGCGTCTTCAAGTCTCATATATTTCCCGGCTTCGTGGAAGAAATCGGGTAAGGTAGCTGGCTTTTCTTTCGTTAATCTCCTAGCAAACTTAGTATGCTGGATGTACACCACTGCAGAGGGCCATTAGGATAAGTTTCTCGTCGGCATCTTGGACTGCGGACGCTACGGCGTTGAATCGGGTTAGATATTGTTGCACTGTCTCTCCGGGCTTTTGTTTGATATTAGATAGGGAATAAGCGTCCTTGGGTTGTTCCACATGAATGCGGAACTAGCCGATGAACTTTTCTTTCAACATTTCTCATGAGCTGATGGACCCTTGGGGTAGATGGTAGAACCAGGAGGTAGCTTGATCTGCCAAGAATAGTGGAAAGTATTTACACAATACTCCCTCTGTTGCTCCGCTCATGAGCATATACTGTGTGTATCTCTGCAAGTGTACAATGGGGTCAGAGGTTCCCTTGTAAGGTTCCATTGTTGGCATTTTCCATTCTCGGAGGGTGATGGCGATTTCGATATTGCGGGTGAAGGGGCTGGTTACCCTAGCTCCTATTCCTCGATCTCTTTGGTCCCGTCGGACGCACTCTCTGAACAATCGCGCCATCCTTTCATCAGAACTTGGAGCGGATAGAAATGAGTTTGGTTCTTCCCTGCGGGATTGATTCCATCCAGATGACCTGTAGGGATGGTATCGTCTATCACTCCTAACATTCTCCAATGGTTGCCTCTGGTATTCCGGGGGCAAGCTGGGTCCAGCCATAGTTGGCCCTTGCCTTGATCTTCCCCTGCTGGGTTCTGTTCTCAGCACTTCCTCGGGTCCAAATTCGGGCTGGACACCAGATCGGCCCCGTCTATTGGTGTTTCCATGGTTAGGTAGCATGGCAGGCTCAACTACATCCGACCCCTGCCTGGTACCTCCCCTGTTGGGTTTGGTTCCAATGGTTTCCTCGGGTCGGAATTCGGGCTGAGTCCGGGCTCGGCTCCTACCATTGCTGTTTCTGTTGTTAGCCTATTCGAAGAAGAAATACCTTTGTCGTCTCGCAGATCCTTCAGACCGGGACTAACCCCATGATTCAGTGTTGTGGTTGGTTTCTTCAACATCCTTTAAGCGTGACATGAGTTGATCCACCAAGGCTTCTTGTTGAGATGCGAAGCGGTTAGTTACTTCAGCCACAACCCTGTCCAGATCCACCCTTGTAACTGGTTGTTCCGTAACATGGGCTGTCGGATTTGCCTGATTTCCATTTGCTGTTGGAACCGGACGATTGTCTTGATCTCTGATCACTGGATCCGGGATACTGCCAGTTGCGATGTTCTTTCCTTTGTTAGCATTTTTCTTCCGTCCGGGAGGCATGTTTTCCAAGCAATGAACGATGCTGATAGGAAAAGGATTAAGTGGGAGAAGCTGAAGCTTCGGGCTCCTGTTTCTCAGTGAAAGCACCAAAATGTTTGCACAAAAAATGGGCAAACACCTCCAAGTCGTATGATTTAGTTGATTATATATGGTTCTTAGCGATTTGGGTTATTTATGCGAATATATAAAATAGATGGACTAAACTGTAAAAGACACATAGATTTATAGTGGTTCGGCCAGAATGTGCATACGTCCACTTTATATGTTATTCTCCTTTTCTATTCAGATTACAAGTACAAAGCTTTGATTACAAGTAACTGAAAGTTGTTTGAAAGTTCTATCCGTGCCTGAGCTCTCAAACTTGTCTACTATTGTTGTACCACTGCCCCTCTATTTATAGAGTGAGGCTGGGGGTATGGGTCTTGGATGTATGTAGCTGCTGGTGGGCCTGGGCTGATGCTATTTGGCCTGGCAACGTTGGTTCGGCAAAGCCTTGGTTCGGTGATGCATGGAAGTGGATTGGTCCGGTAGAGGTTGGTCCGGTGGTAGGTGAAGTGGGTTGGTCCGGCATTGTTTGGAGAGGGTTGGTTCGGCATTGCTTGGAGAGGAGGTGGTTTGGTGGTATCTTCCCTACATTGGTTCGGTGGTGCTTCTCTTTCTTCTGGTCCGGTGGTGGTTGATTCGGTGGGACTTGGTCCGGTGGTGAGTGGATGAAGCTTGGTTCGACTATGTAGGAGGAGATGGTTGGTTCGGTGGTATAGGACCGGTCGAAACACACCCAACACTTGCCCCCAAAGAAGGGCATGTGCATGCAGATGGCGTACTTTGTTTTAACTTGGATGTTTTCATCCGGTCATACGTTCCGAATCACCCGGTCTGGTCATCCTGCGTTCGTCTATAAATAGGGGTGTTAAGCCTTCGTTATTCCTTTATGGTTTTGAGATAGCCGAATCAATCGAGTACCGGATCAACCAAGTGTCGAATCAACCAAGTGCCGAATCAGGTGAGTTTTCTTCTTCCGTACGATTTTTTAAGGTTGAACCTCCGAATGAACTTAGAGACTTTGATTTACCGAATGAATCTTATGGGTTTTAAGTACCGAATGACACTTTCGTGCTTTGAATTGCCAAATGGAACGTGTGCTCGAACCATCGAATGGGAACGGGAAGTAAAAGTGCCGAATGAGCTTAAAAACCCCTGAATTACCGGATGAAACCGAATGAACTTTTTGCCTCGCTTTACCAATCGGGGGTTTGAGCGCCGAATGACCTTCCGGCTTTGAACTACCAAATGTTCTTCTTATATTTTAAATTACGAGTGAAATTCCGGACTACATATACTTGCTTGCTTATGTCTCTATATTCCTTATTTTTAACAGTATGTTTCTCTGGTATCGCAGATAATGTCTCACAAAGTGGAAACTCGATCAGAAAAGAGAAAATCTACGGATAGAAGAGAGTCCCCTGTGGTGCCCCCAGCCAGGACCGGGACGACAGGGACCCACCCCGAGATCACTAGTGGACGGATATGGTCCTCAAGAGCTTCTGAACTTTCCTCCTGATTGCTTTCCTAGCTCTCTCAAAGAAGAGCAGTTTGATGTTATCTCCCGCTCCTTTGGGATTGATAGGGCACGCATGCTGTTGCCAGGGAAGGGGGTCATGCCATATAATCCCCCTGAAGGATACTTCACTTATAGTAGGTACCATTGCATGTGTGGATCCATTCCTCCAATCAATGCATGGATAGTTAGCTTCGTCGCCTATTTGAAGGTGCCCCCTTTCCATCTCCAGCCCAACTCCTACGCTATCTTGGTGTGCCTATTCGTGATTTTCCAAAGAAAGTACGGGCGCCCCCTTCTAACCGGGAGATTCGATATCTATATAACTTGAGAGGTTATAAGAAGGGGTCTCCATACATCAGCTTGGAATCGGCCGTGTCCTTCAAGCCGGTCTAGGACTTGTATTCAAAGTTCACCATGTTTAAGAAGGAATGGTTCTTCGTCCAGGATGACACCATTTCGATCCACCGCTTCACCTCTGGCTGTAAGTTGAAGCTTATTTATAATTTCCGTTTTGACTGAGATGCTTCTTCTTATGTGCTTTTATTTCTTGCTAGCAACAGGTGGCTTTGCGGTCGTGGAGAATGATCACCTGGTTCAGATGGCCGCGGAGATAGAGGCCATTTCGGGAAAGGATAGGTCAGCTTCTTACCTGATCGGGAATGCTACTCTTCTGGGACACAACTTGATTCTACCACATCAGTCTGTGGTCAAGCAGAGAGATACGGCTGAGGAAAGGGCTGCTAAATCCAAAGGAGGGGCCATGACAAAGAGCAGCAAGAGGAAACCCTTCTCGATATCTCCATTCGTCGGGGGGAAGAAGCTCAAGAAAACTGATGGACCCTCTCCCAGCACGTGCCCAAATGTTTCGGAAGAGGAAAGTGGAGAGGAGGAGAGCGGAGGTGATGGAGAAGGTGATGGTGGCAATGGTGGCGAAGGACAAAGTGGTAGTGGCGTTGGTGTCTTGATCTCTGGGCAAGTAGGTGAGATTCAAGAGTGGACGGATGATGCTTTCCGCCAAGCTTTTGAGGGGTTGGAAGAAGGGTCGACCTTGGTGGAGAAACCGAAGGAAACTGATAAGGCCGGGACTGGTTCATATTCTCAGAGTATTCTGGCTTAGGCGACTTCGATGATTCAAGGTGAATTTTTGACTTCTGCAGACTCCCTTTATGATAAGGACTTAGGAATATTTTATGGCCAGCTCTCGTCCTGGAATGAGATTCAGGACTTATTGCAGTATCCCACTCCCCCTCAGGGTTTGTAAAATAAATGTGTCTTCCTACTCCTTTTAACTTAACATATTTCTTGAATTATGGATTAGTGCATGCTCGTAACACTTGTTCTTTATTCTAAGGGCAAGCGAGGTGGCCAAGACATCTGATATTCAACACCGCCTCGAACAATACAACCTACTCAGAGCCTCTGCTAGACCGAAGCCTCCTACCAGCCTCCCCGGGGATGTAGTCGGCTATCGTCCTCTTCTCGGGATCATTGAAGAAGATATCCAAAGGAAGAAGAGGGGCCGCTCCTTATTCGAATCTCCATCTCGTCCTCAGCCTCCAACTCAGCCGCTTCAGGATATTACGGAGGAGACTACTGATTTTGTACCCTCTCCGCATCCATCTGAGAACCCTACCGTTACTCCGATAGATCGTCCCAGCTTGGCTCGCAACCCATTCGCGGGTCATCCGGACCTGGACCCGAACCTCCATGATATTTCCTTCGATGAGGTTACCGGTGAGCACCTCGTATCTCGCAATTCTATGGTAAGGGTGCTTGATGAGGCTAAATCTTTGGATCTCGACTTGTTGACCACTCGGATTGTGACTATGGGGGATGAGGCCAAGGCAAACATCGATCGGGTGGCTGAGGAGACCAGGAGGTTGATGGCGCATCGCGCCCGACTGGTCAAGGCTGGAGAGGAAATCGGAAGTGCTAATATTCGGTTGCGGCTAATGGTTTCCGATCAGATCAAACAGCTTGACGATCAGGCCATTCAGATCTCCCAACATGAGGCGACCTCCAGACGACTAAAGAAAACCATGGAAGAGGCTAGCAAGGCAGAATTGCGAAGGATGGAGGCTGCTTGCAAGAAACGAATTGACATGGCCATCGCAACGGTGGATGAGTTCGGAGAGCGGATCTCGAGCAGGTAGAGGAGTTATCTGGAAGGCTCGAAGCCGCAGGGCTTGCTCAGGCCAAGCTAAAGGAGGAGTTGGGGGCGATGAGGAGATCCCTTCAAGCTGACTGCTCGAGATACCGATTGGAGAGGGATGCTGTCGTTGCAAAGTTGTCGGTTTCTGAGGCCCGTATGAGGGAGTTTGAGGAGAACGAGGGGATGATGGATGATATGCTGCAGGATATGTATTTTCGTACTTGGAAGCAGGGCAACCTATACTGGATGGACGATTACCCCCGGGTCATGGATAGGATATATCTCCGGGCTTTGGAGGAGGCCAAGGCTGATGCGGATAAAGAGGGTGGCGTGGCCTTCAGAATGGATGTGGTTACCGCTCAGTTCACCAAGGAGGAGAAGGTGGCGGTGAAGGAGGGCATGCGGCTGCTTACCGCCGAGGAAGTGGGTGTGCAGTTGGAGGATGATGATCAGGGAGAAGACGCTGGTAAGTCTTCCCTTTTAATCTTTTCTTAACTTGATTGCTTATCGTTTGTCTAATAGATTCTTCTCCTGAATTGGACAGGTGGGACCTCTGGTCAGCATGCTGCGAGTTCTGATCCTGCTGTCAAGTAGATCTTGGGGGGTTGGAAGGATAGAGATGAAGTCCTGATGCTGCCGACTATTTTGACTTGATCCGGACATTTTTAGTTTTACTTGACATTCCTGTATATACTAGTTCTAAAACATTAATGTACTTTCATGTCGTAATTATGTCATTGCAACGAACGACTTTATTTGTAACATGTAACTTTATAACATAAGCTGATTCTGTCATATTAGGATGCTGTCATTATTTTGATGTGTTGCATAAGAAATATAGCTGTGCATGTGCTAGTGATTCAATTGTGTTTTGATGTCAAGTTCTCGCTTAAAATATAATTTCATGTCTTGCAATGTTAATGTGGTGTGTGAATATATCAAAGCTACTTATTTGTATACAAGAGAAGAGAGTACCGCCGTTCAAGTTTTTGTTGTAGACGGTAGCTTTGAACGCCTTGTGTGATCGAATATGGAATGCAGTTGAATTTCCTGCCATCGAGCTGTGAGTTCTTATTCCCATTAGCGAGTGTCTCCTATTTTGTGTCATGTACTTTAGTGATCGTTATAGAGGATAGGAGGAAAGTTTTTATAAATAAAATGGAAATATAAGAAATAGTAAAACTTCCAATCACGGAAGGCCTTCGATGTGCTTAAGTTCGTGGCAAATGGGTTTTGTAGTCACTTTCCCTAGCTGTGGGTCTTGAAGACATTTGTCACCCATCTTACGCCTCGTGGGGAGTTTTCTTTTTTACCACTGCCGTACTTAAGACACATCGGAGCCAAGATCGCGCACAGTAACTACCCGGGCCATTATGGCCCGTAGTCGTGGGTATTATTCGATTTACTATGACCGGCTAGCGTGAGTGCCGATCTTCAACTATGAACTGCCCCTGGCTGGCCACACCTTATGTTGGGGCTTATAATCGGTTCACAGTCGCCGGTGAGCCGAACGCCGTAATGAGCTGCCTCGGCTATAGTCAGCCTTCTCGGTGGCTTATGATCGGCTCATTACAGTTGGCTTTGAGGGTCGTCGCGAGCAATGAGTTAACCCGCAGCAGAGGGATGCTGGAGCAAAAGTATCTCATTGACGAGGGCATAGATTCGTATAGTACCTGTTAGGTCTTGTCCAGGTGAGGTTGTGCCGTGAAGTGTACAGAATGGAAATGCCGTTATACAGGATTTTGTTCAACAGAAAAGGATAAAGCTTAACAAGCAGCCAAGATATAAAGGAACAATTTAAAAAGAGACAAGATTTTTAAAGTGGTTTGGCACGAAAATGCCTACGTCCGCTGATTCTCTTTGTTAATTCACTTCATATGGGCAGTACAAGTTAAGAAAAGTTTCGACGAAGGTGGTGGATGTTCCATTCCCTCTGGAACACCTCTCCGTCCACTGTTGACAAAATATAAGCTCCGTTGTGGAGATCTTTATGAATTACATAGGGTCCGTCCCAGATTGGATCTAGCGCTCCGGCGCACTGGAAGATCCGCTTGAGGACAAGATCTCCTTCTCGTAAGCTGCGGTGCTTGACTTTGGAGTTGTATTGTACTGCCACTTTTTGCTTGTGAGCTGCCGCTTTGAGTGCTGCATCGTTTCTTCTCTCTTCAATTAGATCCAAAGACATGTGGAGGAGTACTTCGTTCTTCTGGGTTGTAGTGGATCCTACGGTGGGAGGGCACTACAGTTTCAACTGGGAGTATGGCCTCCGATCCGTATGCCAAAGAGAAAGGAGTATGTCCTGTTGATGTTCTGTAAGATGTGCGGTAGGCCCAAAGTGCCGCAGGAATTTCATCCACCCAAGCGCCTTTTAACTTTTCAAGTTTCTTCTTGATTAGAGTTTTGAGAATTTTGTTGACAGCTTCGACTTGTCCGTTTTCCTGAGGATAAGCTACAGATGAGAAGCTTTTGTGAATTCCGTGCTCTCGGCACTAGTCGGCGAACTCCTCGCTGTCAAACTAAAGTCCATTGTCCGATATGATTTTGAGTGGAACCCCGTACCTGCATAGAACATTTTTGATCAAGAAATTAATAACTTTTGCCGAAGATATTTTATTTAAAGGTTCCGCTTCCACCCATTTGGTGAAATAGTCGACTGCCACTTAGCATATTTGGCTCCGACTCGGCCCATCGGCAGTTCGCCAATAAAGTCAATTCCCCATACTGCAAAGGGCCAAGGGCTGGTCATTTGAGTAATCTCATTTGTTGGTAGTCGAGGAATCTTAGCAAATTTCTGACATCTGTCACATCTTTTGACGAAGTCTAAGACGTCTTTGTTGGAGTATTTTCTTTGCTAGAGTCTGCCCTCCAGTGTGATCTCCGCAACTTCCTTGATGGAGGTTGGACAAGACTTCCTCGGCTTCCCTTCCCGCGACACACCTTAATAGGGGGTTAGAGAAGCCGCGCCGATAAAGGATGCTTTCTTGTATTGTGTAGCGGGAAGCTTTCCTCAAGATTTTCTTAACTTCGTTACGCCCGTTCGTTCGATGCTCCATCTACAAAGAGATTCCACTTGATATCTTTTGTTATTTCAGATCGATCTTTACCTTCGTTGGTAGTGAATTCGGCAATGAAATCAGCCATGGCTTATCCCTTGATGGCGGTGCGAGGGTGGTGGGTGATATCATATTGACTCAGTTCAATGCACCATTTAAGTAGTTGCCCAGAAGTGTCGGGGCGATGGAGTACCTGTCTTAGCGGTTGATCGGTTAAAACTCTGATGGAATGAGATTGGAAATAGGGTCGCAGTTTCCGTGACGTGATTAGCAAACAATATGCTAGCTTTTCAAGTTTAGGGTATCTGGCTTCTGCCCCTGTAAATCTCTTGCTTATAAAATATACGGGCCTCTGTGCGTGGTTGTCTTCTCTCACCAAAGCGGCGCTTAAAGCATGGGACGATACAACAAAGTATAAGTATAGTTGTTCGCCTTCATTTGGAGTTGAGAGTACTGGTGGTCTCTGAAGGTGTTTGATTAGGTTAAGGAAGGCTGTCGAGCATTCGTCAGTCCATTCGAACTTTCCTTTGTCTTAATTTAGAGCTTCGAAGAAAGGGATGCATTTTTCGGTTGCTTTAGAGATGAACCTGCTTAGGGCGGCCACTTTCCCGTTTAGGCTTTGCATCTCTCTTCGAGTGGATGGTATCTTGATATCTTGCAAAGCCCGGACTTGTTCGGGGTTTGCTTCAATCCCCCTGGCATAGACGATGAATTCCCAATAACTTTCCCGACGATACTCTGAAGGAGCAATTTGGAGGATTCAACTTCATTCCATATTAGCGAAGTACTTGAAACATCTCGTCCAGGTGGTTTATATGATTGTTGGCTTTCCTCGATTTTACCAGCATGTCATCCATATAAACTTCCATAGTTCGTCCTATTAGTTCCGCAAACATCTTGTTGACGAGGCGTTGATAAGTAGCTCCGGCGTTTTTAAGTCCAAAAGGCATTACTCTATAGCAGTACAATCCCTGGTCAGTGATGAAACTAGTGTGGTCTTGATCGGGGGCGTGCATAGGGATCTGGTTATATCCTGAGTATGCGTCCATAAAGGATAAGAGTTCGTGTCCGGCTGTGCTGTCCACGAGTTGATCGATTCGGGGGAGTGGGAAGCAGTCCTTCGGGCAAGCGTAATTTAAGTTGGAGAAGTCGATGCATGTTCGCCACTTCCCATTAGCCTTCTTTACCAGTACCGGGTTGGCGATCCATTCTGGGTAGATGGCTTCTCGTATGAAGTTATTGGCAAGTAGGTTCATTACTTTTTCCTCGAGGGTTGCTGATCGTTCTGCCCCCATGCGTCTCTTTTTCTGCTTTACTGGCACGTTGGTGGGATCGATGTTCAGTACGTGGCATGCTACGTCTGGGGAGATTCCAGTCATGTCAGCGTGCGTCCATGCAAATACATCCAAGTTGTGGCAAGAAAATCGACGAGTTGATCCTTCAATTCCGCTCTTAACTGAGATCCGACTCTCAGCAGTCTATTTGGGTCGTGTTTGTCTACAGATACAAATTCCATAGCCTCTGCAGGCTCGGTGGCGGCCTCCTCCTCCTTGTCCCTGGGGTCTAATTCGTTGAAAAGATCGCTGGTATATCGAAGAGGAGGGGCTTTCTTTAATTGCTATGCTTCCAAGTTTTTCTTGCAGAGAGAAGTCTCTGCATCCTTCCCTTTATCCTTCCTGCGGTTATTGCGAAGTTCAGTCACATAGCAATCTCGAGCGGCGTCTTGATCTCCCTCTATTTCTCCTATTCCGTTATCCGTTGGAAATTTCATCTTCAGGCACCACGGGCTTAGGACAATTTGGAAATCAGACAAGGCTGGTCTTCCCAAAAAGGCGTTGTAGGCTGAGTGGTTCTCTATTAGCACAAATGTTTATTTTCGCACAACGGAGCGGGGATGACTTCCTATTTCGACAAAGAGGTCCAGTTGCCCGAGGGGCATCTTCACATCTCCGGTGAAACCATGTAGCGGTTTGCTGCAGGGAGACACATCCTTCGTTGACAGCTTCATTTTGTCGAAAGCGTGCTTGAATAGGATATTTACTGAGCTTCCAGCGTCTACTAGAATTCGGAAAACCTTGGCTGGACCGAACCAGGTAGAGATGACCATGGGATCCATGTGAGGGTACTCCCTTCCCTCTAGATCACGTCGTATCTCTCCATCTCTGCCCAGCTTCCGTCGGCGATGTGTGGTCCTCCTGATATGGTAAGGACCACTATCTTCTCTTGACTGGAGCTGCTGGTGTTACGATTTCCTCCGCCTACTTCCGGGAGGGGCAGCCCTGGGTTCCCATTGACAGGAGTTGAAGTCCTGTTTTGACCTTTCACATAGCGCTCTATTCTCTTCCTTCTGATGTGTTTTTCAATCAAGTCCCGGATTTGATGGCATTCATTGGTGTCGTGCCCGTGAGATTCGTGGAAGCGGCAGAACTTTCCAGACTTAATTGCATTATCTGATTCCTTCTTATGCGGGGGCGCTTATATCTAACTTCGTCTTGGGTGGCCAAGAAGATGTTTTCGATTGTTTCATTTAAAGGAGTGTAAGAGTCAAATCTCGGTCCTGGCCTATATAAGCGCTTTTCCCCCTTCTTGCCCCAGCACTATCTCTGGAGTCATTTCTTCGAACGTCCTTTGCTACTGCGAGTGTGTTGCCATGAGCTGCCTTGGTTTGTTGCCCTATCTGCCTTTCAATGGCAGCGTCTTCAAGTCTCATATATTTCCCGGCTTCGTGGAAGAAATCGGGTAAGGTAGCTGGCTTTTCTTTCGTTAATCTCCTAGCAAACTTAGTATCCGGATGTACACCACTACAGAGGGCCATTAGGATAAGTTTCTCGTCGGCATCTTGGACTGCGGACGCTGCGGCGTTGAATCGGGTTAGATATTGTTGCACTATCTCTCCGGGCTTCTGTTTGATATTAGATAGGGAATAAGCGTCCTTGGGTTGTTCCACATGAATGCGGAACTGGCTGATGAACTTTTCTTTCAACATTTCCCATGAGATGATGGACCCTTGGGGTAGATGGCAGAACCAGAAGGTAGCTAGATCTGCCAAGAATAGTGGAAAGTATTTACACAATACTCCCCCTGTTGCTCTGCTCATGAGCATATGCTGTGTGTATCTCTACAAGTGTACAATGGGGTCAGAGGTTCCCTTGTAAGGTTCCATTGTTGGCATTTTCCATTCTCGGGGGGTGATGGAGATTTCGATATTGCGTGTGAAGGGGCTGGTTACCCTAACGCCTATCCCTCGATCTCTTTGGTCCCGTCGGACGCACTCTCTGAACAATCGCGCTATCCTTTCATCAGAACTTGGAGCGGATAGAAATGAGTTTGGTTCTTTCCTGCGAGATTGATTCCGTCCAGATGACCTGTAGGGATGGTATCGTCTATCACTCCTAACATTCTCCAATGGTTGCCTCTGGTATTCCGGGGGCACGCTGGGTCCAGCCATAGTTGGCCCTTGCCTTGATCTTCCCCTGCTGGGTTCTGTTCTCAGCACTTCCTCGGGTCCAAATTTGGGCTGGACACCAGATCGGCCCCGTCTATTGGTGTTTCCATGGTTAGGTAGCATGGCAGGCTCAACTACATCCGACCCCTGCCTGGTACCTCCCCTGTTGGGTTTGGTTCCAATAGTTTCCTCGGGTCGGAATTCGGGCTGAGTCCGGGCTCGGCTCCTACCATTGCTGTTTCTGTTGTTAGCCTCTTCGAAGAAGAAATACCTTTGTCGTCTCGCAGATCCTTCAGACCGGGACTAACCCCATGATTCAGTGTTGTGGTTGGTTTCTTCAACATCCCTTAAGCGTGACATGAGTTGATCCACCAAGGCTTTTTGTTGAGATGCGAAGCGGTTAGTTACTTCAGCTACAACCCTGTCCAGATCCACCCTTGTAACTGGTTGTTCCGTAACAGGGGCTGTCGGATTTGCCTGATTTCCATTTGCTGTTGGAACCGGACGATTGTCTTGATCTCTGATCACTGGATCCGGGATACTGCCAGTTGCGATGTTCTTTCCTTTGTTAGCATTTTTCTTCCGTCCGGGAGGCATGTTTTCCAAGCAGTGAACGATGCTGATAGGAAAAGGGTTAAGTGGGAGAAGCTGAAGCTTCGGGCTCCTGTTTCTCAGTGAAAGCACCAAAAATGTTTGCACAAAAAATGGTCAAACACCTCCAAGTCGTATGATTTAGTTGATTA
Organism: Allium cepa; assembly: GCA_030765085.1. Classification (NCBI taxonomy): domain Eukaryota; kingdom Viridiplantae; phylum Streptophyta; class Magnoliopsida; order Asparagales; family Amaryllidaceae; genus Allium; species Allium cepa. The sequence goes on from CM060934.1 coordinate 615,591,182, forward strand.
TATGTGGTTCTTAGCGATTTGGGTGATTTATGCGAATATATAAAATAGATGGACTAAACTGTAAAAGACACGCAGATTTATAGTGGTTCGGCCAGAACGTGCCTACGTCCACTTTATATGTTATTCTCCTTTTCTATTCGGATTACAACTACAAAGCTTTGATTACAAGTAACTGAAAGTTGTTTGAAAGTTCTATTCGTGCCTGAGCTCTCAAACTTGTCTACGATTGTTGTACCACTGCCCCTCTATTTATAGAGTGAGGCTGGGGGTAGGGGTCTTGGATGTATATAGCTGCTGGTGGGCCTGGGCTGATGCTATTTGGCCTGGCAACGTTGGTTCGGCAAAGCCTTGGTTCGGTGATGCATGGAAGTGGATTGGTCCGGTGGTAGGTGAAGTGGGTTGGTCCGGTAGAGGTTGGTCCGGCATTGTTTGGAGAGGGTTCGTTTGGCATTGCTTGGAGAGGAGGTGGTTCGGTGGTATCTTCCCTACATTGGTTCGGTGGTGCTTCTCTTGGTTCTGGTCCGGTGGTGGTTGATTCGGTGGGACTTGGTCCGGTGGTGAGTGGATGAAGCTTGGTTCGGCTATGTAGGGGGAGATTGTTGGTTCGGTGGTATAGGACCGGTCGAAACACACCCAACAAGGGACAAACAATATCAAATGTTTCAACTGTGACGAACCATGCCATATCAAAAGAGACTGTTCGTATCCAGACAGGCAAAATCCTCGTATAAGCAGTGATTCCATAAAGAAACAAAAATGTGCATTTACTGCTACTCTAGATGACTAAGACTTGTCCTCAAGCGATGATGATCAGAAGACGGATAATTCAAATATGTGTTTCACAGCAGTTCACGACTCCGACAAATTCAGAAAAACGGACTCAGAAAAAGGTACACATTTACAATATAATTGGTTGAAATTACATGCTTGGATTTGGATGCTTGATTGATTGATTTTGAATTGGTGTGTTGTTTGAATTTTAACATTTTATTTTTTTTACTATTAGTTTATTATTATTTTTATTATTATTAATTTTAATAGTATTATAATATTTTATAGAATATACTATAATTTCAGAATTATTCCAGATATACTATAATTTTAGAATTATTCCATATATATATACATTAAAAATAGTAAGTATATATATTAGAATACTTAGGAAAAATAAATCATAGAATTTCAAAGACACATGTCGACATGGTCCCTACCATGATGTCGACATGGGTACAGAATTTGAAATTCAAAATTTGAATTCAAATTGTTGAATTTGTTACGGATGCGGATTAAGGATCTTAAGGCAGAAATAACACTAAGGGGGGAGGGGGGGTGAATAGTGTTTTAAAGAATATATGAACTATATGACTAAATTAAAACTTTCAACACAAATCTAAACAGAATTCTATCACAGAATGATCACAGAACATATAACAAATGCAAATAGTAAAGTAAAGCAAGTAAAAGGAAAGAACACACCGGATTTTATACTGGTTCGGAATCCTCCTACATCTAGTCCTGCACCAAGGCAATATCCTTGTACAGATTTTTATAAGCCAATATTCAAATTACAACCCTCAATTTCTAAGGCCTTGAGGAACCCTCCTATCTCCGAGTCTGGGGTAAACTCTCTTGATTTACGGGACACAAGATCACCCTAATACTTCGTAATAACAATCCTTTTGAATGGATAGACTCTATGGACTCTTTGAATACAAATTAATCCTATAACTCTGAATAGCACTTTGATCTTTAGTAGAATGATGGAGAATCAAATAGAGAGAGTATCTAAATGATTTCCTATTGAGAATTTGGCAGAATGATGGCACGATCTTGAAAATATGAAGTTTTATGGATATGGAATGGTGGAGAAGAAAGAGTGAAGAAAATAAGAAAGTAGTTGTTAAAAAAATTCGTTTTGGAAGCCTTTATATAGATGCACAACAGTCATAACCATTGGTGAAAGGTTTTCGAACGAATGAACACTTCTTTTGAAAATTGAATTTTGAATCCAACTGTCACCACGTCGACATGGGGTATCCCCTTATGTCGACATCCCTTAGTTCAAAATTATAGAGATGTTGTTTTGTAAAGACAATTGAATTTAAAACAAGTTGAAACTTCTCTGAAGCAAAGTAAAGTGTTTAAACAATATTTTGAGATAGAGAATGAATATAAAACATTATTTTAAATATATATATATATATATATATATATATAATTGATATAGACCGTCAATTATATAAGTAATATTTAAAATCAGAATAAGTTTTGATGTTTTAAAAATAGAAGTTTCTAAAATCAGAATAGAGGAATATTTCAAGGCTAAAACAAAGTTTGAAAATATTTTTGAAAACATGATTTTGAAAGCTAAAACATTTTGAAAACAGATTTAAAAACATTTTGAAAAATCTATTCAAACTGAAATTGCAAGAACCTTCCTACAAAGCTCCTCCATAGGACTCGAGAACTTGTACAAAGTAGTTTAAATGATTTTGATTTTCGTGGGTTTGTAAGCCACTTGTCATAGGTTTGTAAGCTACTTGTCGTGGGTTTGTAAGCCACTGGTTTCGATAGAAATTGGGTTCCATCCCAAAAGAAAATTGGAAAAAAGATGAGAGTGCTATTATGAAGTTTTAACAAAATACTAGACACTTATCTTGAGGTCTTGAAATCTTGATTCTCTAGAGTCTTGAATCTTGAATCTCTAATCTTCATCTTGATGCTTGAGTCTTTATACTGATCAGTCTTCGATGATACCTGCATATACTTCCTATACATATATATATATATATATATATATATGGAAATGTTAGTATATATTTTATAAAGTAAAGTATAATAACTATATAAAGTTGTTGTCATCAAAACATCATCAACTCAGTTCCTAACAGAATTTCCCTCCACCTTTTCACCTTATTCAATTCTCTGAAAAGGCATCTTTTGACCAGAGAACATGTCCTTTGAGAATCTATTTAATCACTATCTTTTATCACTTCTTTTTACTCTCATTTTCAAATTAAAACTCTCTCTTCAAAACTTCAAGCTCTCTACTCTCTACTCTAATGGCTTCTTCAAGCAACCCCTCTACCATGAGAATTTCCAAAGAGATAAAAGAGCAACTCTTCAATGATCCGGAGGCCATAAAAGCATACATCAATTATGCTAACTATGGAAAATTCCATCCCGGAAAGTTTGCTATATTTCAAGATTTCTCTTCTTATGAAATTGATTCTCTTTTTGCAAACAATCAAATTCTTAGTCTTGTTGATGCTTCTCAAAATGATTTTGTTTGTTATCCAAATCTTATTAAAATTTTCTATGCAAATTTAAACCGTGGATTTTATGTTGGAAATGATGATGAAATTTGGAGTAGTGCCAAAGGCACTAGAATTGTTTTGAATTATGATCTTTTGGGTACCATTCTCAATTGCAAGAGTACGGGAATGGATCTTTCTAGTTTTAAAATCGATGAAAATGATCGTGAGACATTTCAAATTTTGAATTCAAAAATCGAAACTTTCGACCAAAAACTAGAATTGTTAATATTCTTTTACAACATACTTTGACCCCAAGATCGGGGAATTTTAACAATCTTACTTTAAAATTTTGCAAAGCACTTTTTGCTATTTTTGGAAATTATGGTATTAATTGGGCGTAAGTTATTTTGGATGAATTCGTCCCAAAAATCTTGAAATGGGTGAGAATACTTTGTATCATGGAATCTATCTCACTAGGATTTTTAACTATTTTGGAGTAGATTTCAAAGGAGAAGAATTTGTTTCAAGAAAGGTTTTCAATCATTCCAATATTTCTCTTATGAAAATTCCATTTGTTTTTAAACCTTATGAGACTCTTACCGAAAAGAAAGAGCATTTGGCTCATGAGGAGATGGAAGAGGAGGAAGAGGAAGAAGAAGAAGGGGATGAAATGGAAAAGAAGAAGAAGAAGGTGAAACATCTTTGGAAAGCATTGATTATCCTCCTAATCAAACCAACAAAACCATTCTCAAAAACCAAAAGACCATTGTTGAGAATCAACGGATTCTTAAACGATCCGTTAGTAAGAAGTTGGACAAAATTTCATCCAAGATGAACAAGTTTATTTCCAAAGTCAGCAAGAAGCTTAGATTATCTTCATTTTCATCATCCTCTAACTAGTTCTACCTTTTCGTATCTCGTTGTATTTGTTTTAGTTTATTTTGATTTAAAAGTTCATGTAGTTCTTTATGTTTAATCGTTGTATCATGTTATCATGAAATGAATTTGAATTCCTTTTCTGTTACCTGGCTTATCTTATCTCCAGAATAAATGTTAGTATATTATATAAATATATATATACACACAATTATTCACAAAATCAAAATAAGCCATCAAAATTCACTGCACCATGTCAATATCCCCCTATGACCATGTCGACATGTACTGGTCAGAAATGACATTTCATTTTGAATTTGAATAACTACCTTATGTCTATTCATTTCAAATGAATTTCTACACCTATAAATACCTATTTTTTTACAGAATTCATCACTCAATATTATTTCTTATCTACTTTGCCTCTCATTCTTCTCACAAACTAAAATATGGCCAATCCAATTCATAATTTATCCGAGAATCTTGAAGAGACTCTTAATTCTTTCAAGAATATTCTTTCGTTCATTCTTCAAAACCAATGACACTTAGAGTTGAGTCAAATGCAGATGATCAAGGAGCAAGAAAGGCATTTCGATGCAATACGATGGATGATTTCCTCCCTGCACAAGGATGATAATGAAGTACATCCTCCAGTCTCTCTCGCTAATGATAATGAAAATTAGGATACCATTAAAGCAGACCCTATATTTGGAGAAGAAGGATGGGTGGAAGTTCCTTGTAATGTTTGATTTGATTAGTTTGTTTAATTTGAATTGTTTGATTTGATTGGTTTGTTTGATTTGAATTGTTTGATTTGATTTGATTTCATTTGATTTGGATTGATATTTGGTGTGAAAAACATGTATAAATATGCATTGATATTTAAATGGTCTTTAATTAATTATCATGTCTATCAGTATAATTATCTCTTAACCTATCTATTACGTACTACATTTATAGTTTATTAATGTAGGTACTTTAGTCCAAGAATGAGGGGGAGTTATATAGTTTGGAGATTATATAGTTTGAAGTTAGTTTATGTTGATGACAAAGGGGGAGAAATATAAAATAGGATAGTTAGGCATAGATTAAGGGGGAGTTAATAGTTTAGGGGGAGTTATTAGGATAGAAGTAATATTTTATAAACAAAGGTTGTCATCATCAAAAAGGGAGAGATTGTTAGTCCTTAAGATGATAGTTTTGATGATAAAAACCTTAGAATAAGATTATAAAATATAAATGCTAACATTATAGTTTAGATATATATGTATATGCAGGATTTAACCATGCAGGTACCAAGAATGAAGACCGTACAGTATAGGAGATTCAAGATATCAAGATTGAAGACTCATGAGTATCAAGAATATCAAGATTATCAAGAGTTTAAGATTTTAAGGATAAGTAATTTAATTAGGAATTTTGTTAAAATTCCTAGAAAAGCACTGGCATCTTAAAAATTAATTTATTCGTGTAATGAAATCCACTTCGAGCCTGTTAAAGGAATGGAACCCTAAGTAGGATGGAACCTACGAAAAATCTAGTGGAACATTGTTTTGTATTTACTAACTTTTATTCAAAATATTTTTACAAAATTATATCTTGTTTTCAAAATGATTTCAAAGCCTTCCTTTTAAAAAAAAATCGAAAACATCTATCCTGATTTTTAATACTTTTAGCCTCAAAATAATCTTTAATTTAAAAATCAAATTATCCTTAGTTTTGAATTAACTTTCATAATAATAATAATATATTTAACTTTTTAATATATATATATACACTTAGATTTAAATATAAAATTATAGTAAAATTTTATATATACCAAAATATTATTCTCTATATTTATTTATGTATTTTAACTATATTTAAGTATATTTATAAAAGTTTAAAATAGATTTAATATAAGATAAAAGTTATTTTCAAGGAAAAACAAACCACCAAAATTCCTTTGGGATGTCGACATACTCAAGATACCCATGTCGACATAGTGTCAGTTGATTTCAAAAATTTGAATTTCAAAAGAAGTGTTTATTCGTCATATCCCTTCCTGAATGGACATGACTGTTGTTCTTCTATAAATAGGGGCTGTTTTCAATGAATTTCCATTCATATTTTTCTATTTTTCACTCCTCTTATTCTTCCACATTTCTTTATACATATTCTTACCATTACTTTGCCGAAATCAACATTGAATCTAACTAGATCATTTCTAGTTTGATTCTCTATCACTATCTCAACAAGATCCTCAGTGCTATTCAGAGTTATAGGCTTCTTTGTAATCATTTAAGCGAGAAAAGGTGTGATTGTAGCCTTGGAAATCAATCAAGTGAGAAAAGGTGTGATTGTAGCCTTGGAAATCAATTGGGTGAACTTGTTGCCCGTGAAATCAAGTATCTCTATCCAGAGGATTGTGAATCTGGAGGGTGTACCTCATAGCCTTGAAATCGAGGGTGTAATTGTACAATCGCTTTTGAAAGAAAATCCGTACTTGTGTGTGGGACTGGATGTAGGGTAACTCCGAACCAGTATAAAATCCGGTGTGTTCTTTCCTTTACCGCTTTTACTTTATTTCTGCATATGTGTTTGTTTCTATGATCATATCTGTGTCTGAATATTGCATACATTTGTGTTAAAATTAACATAAACTCAAAAAGATTTAGTAATTCCTTAAAACACTATTCACCCCTCTCTAGTGTTTATCCTAGCCTTAAGATCCGTAATCCGCATTTCTAACAGTATTTTATATCCCATTGGCATGTGTCGCCAACTACTATTCGTTGGCATGTGTTGCCAATTATCTTTTTAGATATGTGTCCTTGATTATACTTTATATGCGCCAACTATTCTTTATAGGCGTGTGTCGCCAATTATATCTTCCTTTGGCGTGTGTCGCCGTTACTATGTTTTGACTATGAATGATTATTTAAATTAACATTGTGGATATTTTATTGAGATTGAGTGATATATCTAGGCTAAGTTATTTGTCAGCCTGATTATATATGGTGATATCTCTTTTATTGATGTTATTTGGATTTAGATGATGATTCTGGATATGGATGATTCATCCATTTGATGTTGTTTATTTATTTTCGATTTGATGCATTTAATATGGGTGATGACATTTTATACTAGGTTTTTTAGGTTATATATAGTCTGCTATTGATATTGTTTGAGATAAATTTATATTAAATTTAAACCTAGCATATATAGAGTTCGATATGTTTATTAACATTGGATTTAGATATAGTCCGACCCGTTTATTATTTATATAATACTCGAATAAGTCAAAGACATTTTAGGTATATGGACTATGAGACCAGCTTGTATTTTTTGAGCATAGAGGAGACTAGAAATTCAGTATTGTGGATTATTATTCTGTATTGAATGGTCTCTTGTGTGTGTATTAGTGTGACTTATATTGAACGCATTTTGTATGTAGTATATTATATATTATCGCTGCGATTGATTGTGTGATCTCTGGTATTTACTATATATTATGTATTGTTCTATCCTAGAGACACATGTGTTTATTGCTTTGTGTCGATGTTGTGTATGTACAGGTTAGTTACTTATTCGATGTTTTAATACGTACTAGTGTTGGCCTAAGGGAATATTCATGTGTGTAACTCATATCATCTTATTCTCCATATTATCTGACAGTATTACTTAATACTTTTGGATGGTATAGATATAGAGGTGGCGTGCACATAATGGCATCGAGCAAGTTTAGAATGGTGTATCATATATAAGTGATACAAGTCTAGACCTTAGAGAGACTTAGAGTCTCTATCGCCGTGGGTGTGTGGTAGAATATTGTTTATACTTAAGTGATAATAGGAGTATATGATGGTTACTGGAGTAATCATTTGAGGATGTATTTGTTCTTTTCTACTATATATACATATCCCTTATCTCTACCTCTTCTGTATGTATTTGTTTTCATGTGAACTAGAAGTTATTGAAGAAGGTAGTGAAGTAACGAGTAGTTGGACGACGAGTAGTGCCAGTATTGATGATGTGAATAAACCTTTGTGTGGCTCATATATGAATGGATGCACAGTGGAAATTTATAGATAGTTTTCCGTTGAAGGCATTTGTATTCTTGTTTGAAATGTGTGAATTGTTGTGAATGGTTGCTGAACTGAATGTAAATACGAGTTTTGAAAATAAATATTTTCACATAAACAAGGTGATGATTTGATGAAATTTGAAATTGATTAAATGATCGAAAATGTTTTAAGAGTTTATTCTGTTGTTAATTTGTCCGTCCAGTTCTTTAATAATTTTGGTTAATATGCCTGACCAATGTTATCTATATGGATTTCTAAACACTAGGAAGAAAAAAATGGACACAATATTTTGAAGAGATTAATGTGAATGGAAAATTATATTTTGAAAGGAGTGATATTTTTGAGAATAAATTGTAATTTCAAAGAAGTTTTTGAGTTAGATTTTGAAAACAATAAAGATAAAGATATTTTATTATAATGTAGAAACAAAGATATACCTACCAATTTTTAAAATAAAGACTTGCCATGGATTAATTTTATGGGAGAGGAAACAATTTGGTAATAAAGTGCAAAAAATTGGACTTGCTAATGATGGTTATATCATATATTTGTAACATTCCTACTTGTTGTACAATTAAATAGGAGTATCAAAAATTAACTTGGTTGAAATTATATAAAGTTTATCCATGGAGACATAAACTTATCAAACATGAAACATTGGCCTTTTTTAATTTGTGTATATGTAAAATTAACAAAAGAAATATTATAGTAATGTCTATGAAACCGAAACGTAAGATGATCATTTCATATGGAACATCATTTAGGGAAATAGAAGGAAAATAATGGAGAGATTGGGTAAGCAAAATTATTTTGGTTTTAAGAAAAACAATGAAGATAGTGTTTCTGACAATGATTGTATCGATTTGAGTGAAGGGAAAGAAGAACTTGAATATGATTTTTAAAGGAATTGGATTATTATTAGGAATGGTTGCATTAACTTTGGCGGGGATAGTCATTTTAATGTGCATGATATAAAGCACAGGTGGAAATGTATGTGTTATTTTGATTTATTTTGATAAAAAGTTTCAACTTGTTAATAAAACTATAATTACCCAGCAAGCTTTCTTATAAACAAATGAAAGAGAAGCATGGATCTAATTTATGATTCTTTACTCATGTGTTTCGTATCATGTATACTGATATGAACGACAATTTTTCCATAAGTTTTCAGAATATGCATCTTTTAAACACATATAATTGGATAACCTCTTTTTCTCAGGTACATTTCTCAAAAATCTTTTACGTGTTTCAAGTTGAAGATATTACGTAGTTTGAAAGCGTTGTACAAATATGGGCATAACTTTTAATTTACTTGTCCGATTTTGATGAAACCTTTTCCATTTGAACGATATGTTAATACGAAATGACATTCGTGTTGGTTGTGTTCGAAACTTTTGAAATTTATCAGTGTTAAAATCACATTGAATTCAATTCTAGAATTTGGCCTGGTTTTCAAAATCATAGTGCCCAAGTGTTTCAGCCATAATTTTTAAATGATTCATCTGATTTTAATGATCTTACACTAGTATAGAACTTAAGAAACAACTTTATTTGAAGTATTTATTAGGGTAAAAACTTAAATTTGTTAAGTGGACCTATGTAAACGATGAAAAATTTGGGCTATGTATTTTTAGAAAATCCTCCGTAATTCGAGATATAATCCATATTTTTGCAATCCAAAAGATTTTTTGAAATTTTAACACACTATATAACAATTTACTTTTAGAAATAATAACTTAATGTAATCGTTTAGCCATCTAAAAACTTGGTAGAAGGTGGTTAAAACATGAATTTTGCAATTATACAAGTGCATACTTATTATACTTCCTTATACGAAGCTAATATTCAAACTTGATTTGAGATTGGCACCAAAGATTCTTCTTTGGAAATATCATTTGCTTGCCTTTACTCGCTAAATAATAAGCAAACCTGCTTAAAATGCTAATTAAAAGGTATATTTTTTTATTTACGGTATATTGATATGTTATCTTATTTTACCGTGTTTCAGGATGACCCGTGTTGTGATGCCTCTTCGAAAATGTATATTATGTACTTATATAGTCTTTTGATTTTTCTAAATGCTCTCTATACAAAGGAAACTGTATTAAAAAATTATCGAAAAATCCGACACTTAGAAAATATTGCAAATTTTATCGTTTGCGAAAATAGAAAATCGTAAATTAAATCTATTTAATATAATAACGTACGATAAAATGCTATTGGAGTGTAAGAGACATAGAGAGGATTGGATAGTTGAGTTTGATGGATGGTTGTTGGATACGAAGAAAGTCATGGTGTGAGTTGTCTGACGTCTCCTTATAAGAAATTGCAAGAGTGCAATTTTCATTAGGGGGAGTTCGTAACACCCCATTTTCTACACCATTTAAATAAATAAATCCAATTACAATAAAAGTGTTCGAACTTGACTGGTATAATTTATATTTTTGAAATAATTTTTTAGTTAATTAAATTGCATTTAATAAAATATTTTGATTTGATAAATTAAATAATAAATTCTTTTTAATAATTTAATTGAAATTGTGTAAATTGAATATAAAATATTTAAAATGTAAATAATTGTTATGTGGTTAAAATAGTTGAAAAATAATTTTTTTTCTTCAAGAGTATAATGAATTGAAATATAAGAGGGCGTTGAATTGAATAAAAATTAATTTATTATTAAATTTAATATGTAGAATGAGATGTGAATCAATTTATATTGAATTGAAATTTATTGCAAGAATGAAAATAAAATTTTAAATACATATGAAATTGATTAATAATATATTGAATTAAATCAAGCCTAAAACTATTTCAGCCCAAAGCCCATTTTCTTTTCTCCTCTTGCTTCTGGAATACTCTCCGGAGTTCTACACTTTAGCCCATACTAAAACCCGACCTCTTCAATTCGGCCTATACCCCAAATTCTCAAAAGAAAAACAGGCATGCAATTAAAAGAAAGATTAGCGAAGCGCGCTCGATTGCATCTAAAAGCGATGTCGTGGGTGGGTTCGTAGTGGCCGAAGTAGGATCGTAGCGACCTATAATGAGCACGAATGTGGTGGTGAGTGGACACTGCAGGATGATAAAGAGAGGTTGACCTGGGTTTGTGCATACAGGCGTGGAGTTGATGATGCAAAGACTGGTTGGACGAGTCGTGTGTTGGAGGCCACAATTTGGCATAGCTTGGCTGACGTTTGGGAAATGAATGATCTGGGCAGGAAAGCAAGTAGAGGTGAACTTGAACGTAAAGGTGCAGTAATTAACGGTGATGAACCAGGTGACGGAGGTTTCGATCATCAACTACAGGTGCGAGATGACATGGAATGGAGGCGGCTGATGTTGGCATGGTGGAGCGGATGTCGGTGCAAGGTTTGGGCAGATTATTGTTAAGATTCGATTGTTGGCTAATGCGTCAATTGGGAATGTTTAGATAACGACCGCTTAAGGTGAGTATTTCTCACACAACTATATTTAATTCCACTCTAAGTTATATAACTATTGTGCTGATTATATATAAATTTCTTGATTAAATCACTTATGAATATGGAATTGTTTGCTTGGATAAATTGCTTGATATTTGATTGGTCGTCATGATATTGGATGTTATTTTGGAGTTTGATGGTAGAGTTGTGTGTTTGTTGGATGTCCGAAATGCAAATGAGATGCTATCCATTTGCATTTTAATGTTCGAAATTTATTTATATTGTGTGTATAGTTTATTGATGGCCGAAATTACGACTCGGTCATACGATAAATTTTTTATTGATGATTTTTTGTCGATTTAGGAGAATTTTGCCCCATGGTTTTATTTTAGACAATTTATTTGTTTTCTCATTGTAAAATAATTTGAAACCTCGAGAAATAATTTATGGTGTTTCAAATTTATTTAAGGTGTATTTACAAATAAATATAAGTGGTTTTAAAAATGAAAATATTGATTTTCAAGAATAAATGAATGTATAGAATTAGTTTATTTGATAATTTTGTATAATTGAAAGGTTTTAATAATATTTTCAAAAAGGAATTTATTTTGTATGGTATATGGTTAAATAAATAGGATTTAAGAGATGTTTTTGAAAAAGGATTTTTGAGCATATAAACCTATTTTGAAGATAAACCAATTTTTGTAAAACCAATAAATGGTTTTAAAAGTATTATAATATAAATTCCTTATTGTATATATAGTTTTTGTGGTTTGAAATTGATTTATTAGTATTATGAGAAATTCTATATAACAAGAAGATTTTAAATCATATTTAATGATTCGATTTTTTTTTTGAACTTATGAATTTATTTTGAAGTAGTATTTTATTTTAGAAATTATGAAATGAATTTAATGTAACATTAAGTGATTTTCAATGTAAGCTATTAGAGATTTTGAATCCAGTAAGGTTTTGAATTATAAATTATGGTTTGAAATGAAAAGAATAAATGTTTAAGGTTAACAAATTTATATAAAGTGTTATTTAGTTATCGAAAATTGTAAAATAGATTATATAATTATTCGTGATTTGTAAAGTGATTGTGGAGGTTTTGGAAATATGCATAAAAATGGTTTGGAAATGAATTATATTATGTGCATATATATATATATATTATCTATTTCTAAATATTTATTTTTGTTAGGGATAATTCATTATTAAATATTGATTTGGCTGTGGTTATGTTTATTTATTTGAATAATCTATTTTATATTATTTTGCTGATCACTCTTCTCTTGTATAAATGACTGATTCACCTTTGATGTTGAGTTGTTTATCGGAGCAGATGTGTCCCTTAATCTTCCATCTAGCTCCGGTGTGCCAAAGATGATAAGTTGTGATTATACCAGAGCATGTCATGTGTATGATCAATTCTCATATCCTTCTTTGTTGTATGTCGCCTATTATCCTTCTATGGCGTGTGTCGCCAACTACTATTTATTTTCATGTGTTGTGTTTTTATATCCCATTGGTGTGTGTCACCAACTACTATTCATTGGCATGTGTTGCCAATTATCTTTTTAGGCGTGTGTCATTGATTATACTTTATAGGCAGCAACTATTCTTTATAGGCACGTGTCACCAATTATATGTTCCTTTGGCGGGTGTCGCCATTACTACGTTTTGACTATGAATGATTATTTAAAATAACATTGTGGATATTTTATTGACATTTAGTGATATATCTAGGTTAAATTATGTGTCAGCTTGATTATACATGGTGATATCTCTTTTACTAGTGTTATTTTGATTTAGATGATGATTCTGGATATGGATGATTCACCCATTTGATGTTGCTTATTAATTTCTAATTTGATGCTTTTGATATAGGTGATGACATTTTTATGCTAGGTTTTGTAGTGCTCTATATTACCTAATATTGATATTGTTTGAGATGACTTTATATTATATTTAAACCTAGTGTATACAGAGTTCAATTTGTTTATTAAAATTCGATTTACATATAGACTGACCTGTTTATTATTTCTATACTACTCAAATCAGTCTAAGACACTTCAGGTACAAGGACTATAAGGCCAACTTGTATTTTCTGCGCATAGAGGAGACTTGGTATTCAATATTGTGGATCATTATTCCGTATTAAGTGGTCTCTTGTGTGTATATTATTGTGGTATATATTGAACGCATTTTTTTATATAGTATATTATATATTATCGCTACGTTTGACTCTATGATCACTGACATTTACTTTATATTATGTATTGTTCTATCCTAGAGGCACATATGTTTATTACTTTGTGTCGATAGGGTGCATATATCGGTGAGTAACTTATTCGATGTTTTAATACGTACCAGTGGTAGCCCAATGGAATATTCATGTGTGTACCCTATATCGCCCCATCCTCCATATTATCCTATAATATTACTTAGTAATACTCTTGGATAGTATTAGTATATGTGTAGCGTGTTACAATCCATTTAGTGCTCTTGATTTATCCCTGCAGAATATTAATCGCTCTTGCTCTCCGATATCAGGCATGCTCACTAATGCTCATTGAAAAGGTATAGATTCCCCTCTTTCATCGTTATTGGATACTGGTTGTGTTGAAAGACAATGGCTAAACATTGAAAACTATGATGTTGATGTCAATTTCAATAAGGAGGTTGTGCTTGATGGTGATTAAGTAGAGGAGGGGCTGGATGATGAGGGATGTGTAGTTCGCACGCAAACCATTTGTGTTGATGCCCAACACAAAAATGATTCAGCTAATGCTCATGCTGTTATACCAAGTTCTAATGCATTTACTTATATTGCTCCATAAAAGCCTGGAAATAAGCGAACTTGCCTTTTTAATTCATTATCGAGAAATGCGTGTGAATACGTTCCCTGATCTTTTGATATTATGGAGGAAGACGGTGCTATAGTTCCTACGAGGTTGAAGCGTTGGTAGTGAGGGCTGAGTTTTGGTTGGAGTATTTAGTGGGTTTATTCCTTGATTCTTTGCCCCAAACCCCCAGCCCCCAGCCCCCTCCCAATATCAAGTTGTTCAAGATTATTATCGGTAACTTCGGAATATAAGGGGCGGGTTTCAAGTTCACTTTGGTAATGCTATGTTCTTTTTCAGGTTCTCCAGAAAAGAAGAAATGCTTCGTGTTCTTGAGGCAGATCCATCCAATATTGCCAGTCAACCTTTCATTATTACCCTTAAAGAGTCCGACAGTGGACAAATCTAAGGAACAAATTTTATTTATTCCAATTTGAGCACATTTCACTCAAATCCCATCTGTGTTACAACCCATATTTGACTTAAATTATTTAGCGAGTATTTTTGAAAAACTCAAATGTTTTGATGTTAATACTGTTGTTCGAAATAAGCTAGTATGCCATAGCTCTTATTGAACTTACTCATGAAAATCCTTTACCTTCTACGATAATTGTTCATATTTCTGTAGGGCATGCTTCAGTTGTTGATATCCATTATAGTTGGATATTAGATATTGCACGATTTATCACTCTTTTGGTCACCTTATGGATGCCTGTAAAATACGGTCTGATACCCCTCTTCCATTTTTTGATAGGATCCCACTTCCGCCGCCTCCAGTCATGAAATGGGTTCCAAAGGTATTCCCGACTTCCGAGATTATGCCTTCGGTTACCTTCGATTCCCCAGTAGAAATTAATTTTGATAGTTCTAAGGCTAATCCCGATGTGGCACTACCTTCGTCTGCTGATATTTTTCTGGGGTTCTTCTGGGAAAGTTTGGATTCACGAACCTCCTAAAATGAGGTATGATCCTAACGGTAGAAGTTATTTAAGTATGTAGGTGGAGATGAGAAAGAAAGACAACTGTTTTATCACGTTTAGGGTGAAGGCATTACTCTCATATTTCTTAGCTAACTTAGTGATATGAATCGTTCTGTTTTGAGAGATGATTCATGGGATAAGAAATTCCTCTACTGCTCAAAATCAGTGGATTTTGTCCCTACCTCAGTGACTCTTTTTTGGGGTTTTATCATGTTATTGGGCCTAAATCTTCGGATGATAGGAGTTGTCCTTCCTTTTCGGAGGGGGCCTATTTTTTGGATGGTTTAGGTTTAGTAGTTTGGTAATATGGCCAAACTCTTGTTTTATTTCCTTTTAGTTGTTCTGGCGCATGTGCCAAACACTAGTTTCGTATTCTTTATATATGTAGGCAACCCACAATAAAGTTGGCTAGTTTTGCTAAAACAAATGATGACCAACTAACATATAAATATAAAATAATATAAAATATTTACCTTAAAGACGAAGCCTTTGAATAGACCTTAACTAGTGAAACTCCTAGACACCTTAGAATCAACAATCGATTTTGCAACGAACGATTTATCACTACCTTTTGTGTAACGACCCGTTAAATTTATGATATTTAATAAAATGAATTAATATAATTTCTAATTTGGTTAAAAATAAATGTAGAAATTTGGTATAGTGGTTGCAATTTAGTGTAACTATAAAATTTTATGATAATAGATGTGGATAATGTAAATTGTCACAACTTGATTTAAAGTAATTTTTAAGAAACAAATGAATGTTGAATTTGTGAATGTTAGAATAAATATTAACTTAAATGGTGTTCATTAATACAAAGATGTAATTAGTGTAGATAGTAATAATTTATGCCTGTAGTGAAAGGAAAAGAAAACTAATAGAAACATAAAATTTATTTTATGTAAACAAAAGTATAGTTTTGAACAAACTTATGAAAATTGATAGAAACAGTGTTTGTAATCAGTTTGGTTATTTTATATTTGAAAGATAGAGATGTGTAAATACGTTAATGAATTTATAATGGAAAGGAATGGTAGAATGAAAAGAATATATATAATAATAAGCATTTGATTCAATTAAGGGAATTAAATTATAATAAATGGTCATTTAATTAATTCAACGTTTGTGAGAAATCATAATAGTTGTGTAAAATGTGTACAAACTTGGATTTGGAAGTTTATTGGATTTATAACGGTTTTGTTATTAAGTGTATGAGTTTAAAAGTTATTCCCTTTTGTAAAGTAATAGAAGAATGCATAAAGATATAAACAGGGCTTAATAGAATTGACACTTAATGAATTGAATAAATTATCCATTTATGTAAATATGTATAGTGGACTATAAATGGCCTAAGCAAATATAAGATGGAATAATCATTGAGATTTGTACTATGAAAATAAATAGTAACATTTATTTGCAAGGAATAAAAGCCTATTTAGGTGACTAGAATTTGGAGTAATGACTATTGTATGTTACCTACCCTTGTTTCTTGTTAATTTAGATTTTGGGAATCAAATTCAATTTATCCGCCAATTTACCGCAGTTATAGTGAAATGAATTGGTGATTGAGAAATGTTAAATACAAATAAGATGTAAACCAAAGAAAATCCCATTTGTAATAAATTATGTAGAATAAAGTAAAGAAACTAGGAAATGAAAATGTGAAAATGTGGATGCAGTGAGATCTTAAGTGATAATAACCTTGTTAGGCAAGTGATAACGGAATTTTGTGTATATGTAATATTTACTGGTGTGTCAAGTAATAAACACATAGATGCAAGAAAAGGAAAGTTGGTAGCAATCTATATATGTTATTTATCTTACTTAGTATATTAAATAAGGTTTGGAATTCAAATTTTAATTAAAGGAGTTGGTAGCACGTTAGTAGGAAATAATTGTAAGGGTGGGATAACAACTACTATAAACTACCTAATTTAAATGAGTCAATGAACTTATTTGAAATAACGTTCATCTAAATATGAGTAATTAAAATGGCGGGGTCAACAATAAACGTTACTTTAGAATTAATTTATATTTTAACGGAAGTGTGAAATTAAAGCAATAAAAGCGTAAACTTATCAAGGTAGAATTTAGTAGTGTAATGAAAAAAATGTTAAGAATGTTATAGTATAATGATTGATTGGAAATCAAAATTTACTTGTTTGAATGTAACTTTAGGGAAATTGGATTTAATTAAAATAAAAAGGAAGAAAAAAAAAATTGGATGAAATTTAATGTTGGAATATTATGTAAATATAAACTTAGGTAAAATTTAAGGATATCTACGTAATAGAGTGTAAAACCAATGTTAATTTCATCTATTTAATACTAATAGGTTAATAATAGAATGAAGAGTAAATTTAATGTTAAGTTAATATGAATTAAGGTAATATTGGGGAATAATGTGAATTTTCTTCATAATATGATAAGTTGTAGAATACAACGTAAACTTAAGTATAACCTTTGGATTGAAAACATTGTTAAGGGTTACCTGTTAAATTTGGATGGAATTGGCAATAAATGTTACACTTATGGGTAAGAAAATAAAAATGTCCAGAATTTGAGTATATTAAGAAATGGGGATTGAAATTGAAATCTTGCAACGAATCTAATAATACGTTACATAAGTGTTAAATTAAGGTAACATTTGGAAAATATGATAATGATTTTCAAATTGAACAAGTTGTGGAATTAATAAGGATGGAAGAAAAAAAAATCAAGATTTATTTTATTTATTGGAATGAAAAATTTATAATTTGATTTATTGCGAATAATTGAAATTTAATTTGGTAATTGGCGAAATGATTAATGATTGAATTAACATAGAACTTGTTGTTAGTTATTAAAATTGTTTAAGAAATCAAAGGAGAGAAATTTTATAAAATTTTAAATTTTGTAATTGGATTGGCTAAAGTGGGAAAGTGGAATTAATCAACGTTGTTACTTTTATCTCCTTCCCTATTAGATCCTTATGTGATTGCATCCACATTTATTGTTGATTATTCCTATATATTGTCACCAATTAATCGTACTTGATGTATGTTTAGCAATTTTGTCACACAGTTAAAGTATGAATATATATATATGATGTATTCAAATTTTTCTGTATCTAGCACTTAATTAATTTAGAATCAAACTAACGAAACGTGTCATTTATTTTTGTCCCTCCATATCCATTTTCTTTCTAATTAATAAATACCTCTTTTTAATACCTGCTACTTTAAAAAAAAAAAAGGGACTGTTCATATTTGCTATATTTCAATACCAAGTGTTCATATTCACTTTATTTCTAATTAATAGCAGCCTCTCCTTTCAAATCTATTTGTCCCTAAACCTAACTCTAACCTTATAAATAACCTACTTCTTATTCTTCTATTACATTTTGTTTCTCCTAACTCTAACCCTAGCCTCCATGCTATTCTTCTTCTTTTTCTTCTTCTTCTTCTTTTTTCTTGTTTTTCTCAAAACTCCTTATTATCTCTCATTTTAATTTTTTTCTTTCTCTTCAAATATTCTTCTTCTTCTTCTTCAAATTTACTTCTATTTCAAACTTTCTTCTTTTCAAATCTAGATCTTCTCTTCCGTTTTCAGTTCTTATTTTAATCATTTTTTTTCAATTCTTCTTTTTCAAATCTTCTTTTTCTTTCAACCTTTTAAAATACATACATTCATATAATAAGGAGGAAAATTAAAGTAAATCGAAATAAAAGAAAAATTACGGAACAAAGTTAGCAATCAAGAAGAAGCATATGCGTTTTTCACGAGGGAAGGTGGATGCGGCACGGTATTTTATTTTTGTTTTGTTTATTTTTAATTTTTTTTATTTCAATTGCAAATCGTTTAATTGTGATAACTTTCACATACGAACTTCGTTTCACACGAAATTTCTTTTGTTAGGATCGTAATTAAATTTCGGATCTGATGACGCTGGTTTGGATAAATTTAGAGACCGTCAAATTTTGGGTTTAAATCGGATTTACATTCGATTTAAATTCAAAAGGTGAGTGTTTTGACCCACTCACAATTACTAGAAGCTTTTATGTTTGTTAAATAAATTTTAGAAATGAATAGAAATTTATTTATGAGTATTTGGCATGTTTATTTCATTCATATCTGTTGAATTGCATTTTATTAAATTTAACTGTTAATTTAATTGATTTATTGTGTATTAATTGACTGTTGGAAATTTTTGTTGCATATGAATTGCTAGTTAACAGTTGTATAAATTATTACTGAATAAACTGTTAGATTAATAGTTGATAAATTTAATTTGAATAAACTGCCAGTTATCACCTGTTATATATGATCATATATATAATTGTTATTGATTGATATTGATCGATGTTGTGGTTGGATGATGGATGTGTTGTTGAATGAATGTTTTATTTGGATATCATTAAACTGCAAGTTAGTATGCATTTACATTTCATTCGGGATTGCGGTTTGAAATGATATACAACCGCAGTTTTATTTTTTTAAATTGCGGATTGAAATGATAAATATCCGTATCACTTGACCATAGGATAGAAAACTATATACAGGCACCGCGGTCTATATATAACTATTTTTAATGTGATTTCTATTGTTTGGATGGAATACGGTTTATAAAAATCTTAAATTTTATACTGAATAAATGTTTTCTTCCATATTTATATACATATGAAGTTGAAAAATTTGAAATAAAAAGGTGTATAAATCTCTTTATTAAAATGGAAGAAAATTTAGTAAATGGAGTTTGATAATTTATATCCTATGTTTAAATGTTAAGTTGGAAATTTTAAGATATGATACTTATAATTGGATTTTCCCAAAATAAATTAAATGAATATTCTAGTATAACTTGAATTGGAAAATATATATAATTTATTACTAGAAATTGAAGTCTTATAAATTATGGATTCTATGTGAATATTCAAGGCTAATTAATAGAACATTTGATTTGAAAGAATAAAATCCAACTTTAGTTGAAATATTTATACTCAAAATGGATATACGTATATATATGAATTTATTGAAATGGTTTTGGAACTTGAAGCGATATTAAATTTTGGTTTTAACTTTAAATAAAGAAATGTATTGTAAAGCCACGAGAAATATTTCTTTTCAAAGTAACATTTAAGTTAAACCACTTATTTTATATACCGTTGAATATCCAAACCATTTAGTTTTGAAAGTAATGGTTTTAAAAACTATGGATTTCGAAGTATTATGTTGAAAGTTAATATTCAAATATTTGGTTACAAGGAATTATAAATTTTAAAAGTGGCATAATTTTTGGAAAAGATTTATATTTGGGAAATGATATCATTGATTTGGGTTTTATAAAATAATATCAAAATGAATCTTTTTGGGTTTTAAAGAAGAAATGATATCGTAATATTATGGTTTTGAAATGGATTATATTCTGGTTTTAAAGTATAAACTATTTTTAAATGACCGCGGTGTTATAATAACGATGGGTTGGCAAAGAGACCGGGATCGGATATGGACATACTCTCTGTCGATACCGAAAACCACTTTGACTAACCGTGTACGCGGTGGAGATTCCAGAATGAAGTAGGTGGTGGCGACGTTTCCTGTAAGGTAAATACGTGGACCCAACTCCCGTGAGTTGGCATAAGGTGGCTAAAACAGGAGCGATTCTCAGGCCAATGAGGTCATTCCTCTGATCGGACGCTCCTCTTCGATATTATACTTTGACTTGGATTGATTCAGTGGCCACTTCTATATTTTGATTTTGGGGAGTTAGTCCGAGGTGGGCGGTAACTGCGGCTACGCGTTTCCACCAGCCTGGATAGCAATTGGTATATCTACCCTGACATTGCCTAGTTGTGCCGTGTCACCTACCATATCGAGCCTTTACTACGAGTTTCTATTTGTGTCGTACCTATGGAGTATCCTTTGGTAGCCTCCCGATCAGGAGGTATTACGGTACTGTATAGACTATTGGCATTTTACGTGTTAAGGTGGAAAATGTAAAGCCTTAACGCTATTTAAAAGTAAGTTTATTTTATAAATAGACACTATTATAATAGCGCAATATATTACATAGTAAATAGTTTAACGGATCCTTAGGAGATGTAAATCCTGAGCATCTCTTGAGTTACTGTACTCATATTTATTTCTGTTTATTTAACTCACATAAGATTTTCTAGTCTGACTCGAGTGTTTTTGTCTTTTCAAATTCGCTTGGGTCAGTCCGAGCGTTTCAGGATTGCAGATTTTAGCATTGGAGGACGAAGAATCAGTATTATTTTACATATAGTATTGCACCACACTCTTTCTATTCCGCTGCATTGCTTGTATTGGTATGTGTAACTCTGATATTTATTGTAAAAGAAGAATCAAGCCTTTGTAAACTGTTTATGAAACTGTATATTTGTTATTATATTTTATCCTTCCGCTGTGAGATTCTATTTTCGTTTTATTTCTTCTCTATTTTTCTTATTTACCCCATAACAATCCGCCCTTGCGTATGCTTTGAATTGGGACAGGTGTTGGTTTAAAGTGTGCGAAAAAAAGGCAGGATGTTACATCTGGTATCAGAGCTTTGGTTTAGCGATAAACCTTGGCTTTGTGGGGTTTGACTCTTTGTTAATAGGGTAGAAATATCCTATGGGAGTCGCTGAGTGTATATATATGAGAGAGCGTATTTGTTAGTATTAATAAAAAGATTTTTATATTGTGTTAATCTGTTCCGCTTTGTATTTATAAATTCTGGTTGATGCATGGGACGCTATGTCATCAATAGGGATTTCTAAACACTTAATAGGACAGACCGACATAATATTTGTTTTAATATAGGTAAATGAAAGAATTTTGCCTATTATATTTTCTATATATAAAAATATTTTTATAAAGATATATATATATTTGGTTGCTATAGATTGGGTGTTAGGAAATAAAATATTTATAATAACTGAAGCTAAGTTGAAATTATGATAAATCAAATTGGAGATTTTAGAACTTAAGTCCGGGATTTTTTCCAAATCTGCTTTCAAAGAATTTGTGAAATTTATTGATTTGGTTTATAAGAAATTTCTTATATAAATATTTCGTATAATTTGGAAGAATTGTTTTAAAGAAGATTTTGGAGAGAATAAATTTTGTACTTTCCTCTCTGTCGCTGGAAAATAATTTCGGTGATGGCGGCCGCATCATCGACTTTCATTTTCGGGTTTCGAAGGGGAAAGGCTACTGTAGTGAATTCTACTACAGATTTATTTGAAATTTTCTAAAAAAAAAAAATTTCTTTTATTGCTCTAACTATAATTAGAGATATTGAGTTGTAAGAACTTATTTATCTATCATTTGAAAATAAATTGAAATTTAACCCGGTACTTAATTCTAAATTTTTCCGTTAATTAATTGTTTAAAATTTGTTAGTGAAATAAAAGTTAAGTAATAAATGAATTGAAACCTCTAATTGAAATAAGAGAATAATCGCAAAGCTATAAAGATGAATTTGCATACATATGAGACAAAGAGTAATATGGATAAACATTAAATTTAATTAAAAGAATGGAGATTAAACTTGTATAAGTTCAATTGCAATTTCCTTAACATAAATAACTTACCCAAATATAAAAGTTGAAGTGTTAAATGAGAAACTGGAATTGAATATTTTACAAGTAGGAATTTAGGAAAAATGAAGTATTCAATAAATTACTGTTATAATAAGAATTTAATGGTATAAACTTAGGTTATAATTGAAATTTTACTGAAAAAGGGTTAAGAATTATTAATAGATGATATGAACCTATGTATATAAAATGAAATTCAAAATAAGAATTGATTGTATGATTATTGACTTAAGTATGTTTTAATCTTCCCTATTCTAATATAATGGAAAGTAGGAAAAATTAAATGACTGCAATTCATAGTTAATGGATGAATAAAAACTTCCACTTATAAGAATGAATGTTAGCAGATTAAGAATTTAAGGGAAATCTTACAAGTGAAGAAGTAAGGAAATGAAGATATTCAAAATATTTGTTGTTATTAATGAGAATTTATTTTATAAACTTATGTAATAAAAGGAAATACAAATATAATGAATTTTGTGATAGTTGGAAAATAAAACTTGTAAGAAACAAAGAAATCCCTCATAAATGAAGGGAAGAAAATCAAACCACTGAAGTATGAAATAAATGTATAATAAGCTATTTTGGTGTTGATTTGAATTGTTTGGTTGATGTATGGTTGTTGGGTAAGGAATTTTGAAGTTGTTGGATGGAGAAATAATCTATCTTTGTTCCATCTAAGACTGTTGAGTAAAGGATGCACTTGATAGTTATTTTACATTTCGTACAATTTCGGAATTTGAACCTAACAACTAATTGTTTGTTTGATTGAATGATTTTGTTTGCGGTGTGTGCTGTTTGTTAAAATGTATGGTTGTTGCATTTGATAGGATATGAATGATTGAATCCACTAGAATAGTTCATTTTAAAATAAATATTTAACCTTTTAGGCTTATAAGAAAATACAGGTTATGGAAGCAACTGCTACTGCTTTTGGTTCCATAATAATAAGCGTATTGCCCGACAAATAGGTACGTTTCCGGATTACGTATAAAGCGCTATTTTATATATTTTCCCGTGTTGGGATATTTTATTTGGATAATATGTGTAATATATTTGTATATTTGGATATTATATTTTCTCCAGAGTCCCTCCGTACAAAGGAGACTTTGCCAAAAAAATTCGTAAATTTTGGACTTAGAATTTTGTGAAAGTATTTTTCCAACTTTAATAATTCAAGTATTAAAGGATATAATGATTATAAAACAAGTATATTTCATTAAAGGAAATTAATCCAGTAAAATATTGTTTATAAGTTAATATTTGAAATAAGATGCACTGTAAATCTTCCTCCTCCCTTCTTTTTCCTTTTCGGGGACGAAAAGTTTTGAGTGGGAGAGATTGTAACGACCCGTTAAATTTATGATATTTAATAAAATGAATTAATATAATTTCTAATTTGGTTAAAAATAAATGTAGAAATTTGGTATAGTGGTTGCAATTTAGTGTAACTATAAAATTTTATGATAATAGATGTGGATAATGTAAATTGTCACAACTTGATTTAAAGTAATTTTTAAGAAACAAATGAATGTTGAATTTGTGAATGTTAGAATAAATATTAACTTAAATGGTGTTCATTAATACAAAGATGTAATTAGTGTAGATAGTAATAATTTATGCCTGTAGTGAAAGGAAAAGAAAACTAATAGAAACATAAAATTTATTTTATGTAAACAAAAGTATAGTTTTGAACAAACTTATGAAAATTGATAGAAACAGTGTTTGTAATCAGTTTGGTTATTTTATATTTGAAAGATAGAGATGTGTAAATACGTTAATGAATTTATAATGGAAAGGAATGGTAGAATGAAAAGAATATATATAATAATAAGCATTTGATTCAATTAAGGGAATTAAATTATAATAAATGGTCATTTAATTAATTCAACGTTTGTGAGAAATCATAATAGTTGTGTAAAATGTGTACAAACTTGGATTTGGAAGTTTATTGGATTTATAACGGTTTTGTTATTAAGTGTATGAGTTTAAAAGTTATTCCCTTTTGTAAAGTAATAGAAGAATGCATAAAGATATAAACAGGGCTTAATAGAATTGACACTTAATGAATTGAATAAATTACCCATTTATGTAGATATGTATAGTGGACTATAAATGGCTTAAGCAAATATAAGATGGAATAATCATTGAGATTTGTACTATGAAAATAAATAGTAACATTTATTTGCAAGGAATAAAAGCCTATTTAGGTGACTAGAATTTGGAGTAATGACTATTGTATGTTACCTACCCTTGTTTCTTGTTAATTTAGATTTTGGGAATCAAATTCAATTTATCCGCCAATTTACCGCAGTTATAGTGAAATGAATTGGTGATTGAGAAATGTTAAATACAAATAAGATGTAAACCAAAGAAAATCCCATTTGTAATAAATTATGTAGAATAAAGTAAAGAAACTAGGAAATGAAAATGTGAAAATGTGGATGCAGTGAGATCTTAAGTGATAATAACCTTGTTAGGCAAGTGATAACGGAATTTTGTGTATATGTAATATTTACTGGTGTGTCAAGTAATAAACACATAGATGCAAGAAAAGGAAAGTTGGTAGCAATCTATATATGTTATTTATCTTACTTAGTATATTAAATAAGGTTTGGAATTCAAATTTTAATTAAAGGAGTTGGTAGCACGTTAGTAGGAAATAATTGTAAGGGTGGGATAACAACTACTATAAACTACCTAATTTAAACGAGTCAATGAACTTATTTGAAATAACGTTCATCTAAATATGAGTAATTAAAATGGCGGGGTCAACAATAAACGTTACTTTAGAATTAATTTATATTTTAACGGAAGTGTGAAAGTAAAGCAATAAAAGCGTAAACTTATCAAGGTAGAATTTAGTAGTGTAATGAAAAAAATGTTAAGAATGTTATAGTATAATGATTGATTGGAAATCAAAATTTACTTGTTTGAATGTAACTTTAGGGAAATTGGATTTAATTAAAATAAAAAGGAAGAAAAAAAAAATTGGATGAAATTTAATGTTGGAATATTATGTAAATATAAACTTAGGTAAAATTTAAGGATATCTACGTAATAGAGTGTAAAACCAATGTTAATTTCATCTATTTAATACTAATAGGTTAATAATAGAATGAAGAGTAAATTTAATGTTAAGTTAATATGAATTAAGGTAATATTGAGGAATAATGTGAATTTTCTTCATAATATGATAAGTTGTAGAATACAACGTAAACTTAAGTATAACCTTTGGATTGAAAACATTGTTAAGGGTTACCTGTTAAATTTGGATGGAATTGGCAATAAATGTTACACTTATGGGTAAGGAAATAAAAATGTCCAGAATTTGAGTATATTAAGAAATGGGGATTGAAATTGAAATCTTGCAACGAATCTAATAATACGTTACATAAGTGTTAAATTAAGGTAACATTTGGAAAATATGATAATGATTTTCAAATTGAACAAGTTGTGGAATTAATAAGGATGGAAGAAAAAAAAATCAAGATTTATTTTATTTATTGGAATGAAAAATTTATAATTTGATTTATTGCGAATAATTGAAATTTAATTTGGTAATTGGCGAAATGATTAATGATTGAATTAACATAGAACTTGTTGTTAGTTATTAAAATTGTTTAAGAAATCAAAGGAGAGAAATTTTATAAAATTTTAAATTTTGTAATTGGATTGGCTAAAGTGGGAAAGTGGAATTAATCAACGTTGTTACTTTTATCTCCTTCCCTATTAGATCCTTATGTGATTGCATCCACATTTATTGTTGATTATTCCTATATATTGTCACCAATTAATCGTACTTGATGTATGTTTAGCAATTTTGTCACACAGTTAAAGTATGAATATATATATATGATGTATTCAAATTTTTCTGTATCTAGCACTTAATTAATTTAGAATCAAACTAACGAAACGTGTCATTTATTTTTGTCCCTCCATATCCATTTTCTTTCTAATTAATAAATACCTCTTTTTAATACCTGCTACTTAAAAAAAAAAGGGACTGTTCATATTTGCTATATTTCAATACCAAGTGTTCATATTCACTTTATTTCTAATTAATAGCAGCCTCTCCTTTCAAATCTATTTGTCCCTAAACCTAACTCTAACCTTATAAATAACCTACTTCTTATTCTTCTATTACATTTTGTTTCTCCTAACTCTAACCCTAGCCTCCATGCTATTCTTCTTCTTCTTCTTCTTCTTCTTCTTCTTTTTCTCAAAACTCCTTATTATCTCTCATTTTAATTTTTTTTCTTTCTCTTCAAATATTCTTCTTCTTCTTCTTCAAATTTACTTCTATTTCAAACTTTCTTCTTTTCAAATCTAGATCTTCTCTTCCGTTTTCAGTTCTTATTTTAATCATTTTTTTTCAATTCTTCTTTTTCAAATCTTCTTTTTCTTTCAAACCTTTTAATATACAAACATTCATATAATAAGGAGGAAAATTAAAGTAAATCGAAATAAAAGAAAAATTACGGAACAAAGTTAGCAATCAAGAAGAAGCATATGCGTTTTTCACGAGGGAAGGTGGATGCGGCACGGTATTTTATTTTTTTTTTGTTTATTTTTAATTTTTTTTATTTCAATTGCAAATCGTTTAATTGTGATAACTTTCACATACGAACTTCGTTTCACACGAAATTTCTTTTGTTAGGATCGTAATTAAATTTCGGATCTGATGACGCTGGTTTGGATAAATTTAGAGACCGTCAAATTTTGGGTTTAAATCGGATTTACATTCGATTTAAATTCAAAAGGTGAGTGTTTTGACCCACTCACAATTACTAGAAGCTTTTATGTTTGTTAAATAAATTTTAGAAATGAATAGAAATTTATTTATGAGTATTTGGCATGTTTATTTCATTCATATCTGTTGAATTGCATTTTATTAAATTTAACTGTTAATTTAATTGATTTATTGTGTATTAATTGACTGTTGGAAATTTTTGTTGCATATGAATTGCTAGTTAACAGTTGTATAAATTATTACTGAATAAACTGTTAGATTAATAGTTGATAAATTTAATTTGAATAAACTGCCAGTTATCACCTGTTATATATGATCATATATATAATTGTTATTGATTGATATTGATCGATGTTGTGGTTGGATGATGGATGTGTTGTTGAATGAATGTTTTATTTGGATATCATTAAACTGCAAGTTAGTATGCATTTACATTTCATTCGGGATTGCGGTTTGAAATGATATACAACCGCAGTTTTATTTTTTTAAATTGCGGATTGAAATGATAAATATCCGTATCACTTGACCATAGGATAGAAAACTATATACAGGCACCGCGGTCTATATATAACTATTTTTAATGTGATTTCTATGGTTTGGATGGAATACGGTTTATAAAAATCTTAAATTTTATACTGAATAAATGTTTTCTTCCATATTTATATACATATGAAGTTGAAAAATTTGAAATAAAAAGGTGTATAAATCTCTTTATTAAAATGGAAGAAAATTTAGTAAATGGAGTTTGATAATTTATACCCTATGTTTAAATGTTAAGTTGGAAATTTTAAGATATGATACTTATAATTGGATTTTCCCAAAATAAATTAAATGAATATTCTAGTATAACTTGAATTGGAAAATATATATAATTTATTACTAGAAATTGAAGTCTTATAAATTATGGATTCTATGTGAATATTCAAGGCTAATTAATAGAACATTTGATTTGAAAGAATAAAATCCAACTTTAGTTGAAATATTTATACTCAAAATGGATATACGTATATATATGAATTTATTGAAATGGTTTTGGAACTTGAAGCGATATTAAATTTTGGTTTTAACTTTAAATAAAGAAATGTATTGTAAAGCCACGAGAAATATTTCTTTTCAAAGTAACATTTAAGTTAAACCACTTATTTTATATACCGTTGAATATCCAAACCATTTAGTTTTGAAAGTAATGGTTTTAAAAACTATGGATTTCGAAGTATTATGTTGAAAGTTAATATTCAAATATTTGGTTACAAGGAATTATAAATTTTAAAAGTGGCATAATTTTTGGAAAAGATTTATATTTGGGAAATGATATCATTGATTTGGGTTTTATAAAATAATATCAAAATGAATCTTTTTGGGTTTTAAAGAAGAAATGATATCGTAATATTATGGTTTTGAAATGGATTATATTCTGGTTTTAAAGTATAAACTATTTTTAAATGACCGCGGTGTTATAATAACGATGGGTTGGCAAAGAGACCGAGATCGGATATGGACATACTCTCTGTCGATACCGAAAACCACTTTGACTAACCGTGTACGCGGTGGAGATTCCAGAATGAAGTAGGTGGTGGCGACGTTTCCTGTAAGGTAAATACGTGGACCCAACTCCCGTGAGTTGGCATAAGGTGGCTAAAACAGGAGCGATTCTCAGGCCAATGAGGTCATTCCTCTGATCGGACGCTCCTCTTCGATATTATACTTTGACTTGGATTGATTCAGTGGCCACTTCTATATTTTGATTTTGGGGAGTTAGTCCGAGGTGGACGGTAACTGCGGCTACGCGTTTCCACCAGCCTGGATAGCAATTGGTATATCTACCCTGGCATTGCCTAGTTGTGCCGTGTCACCTACCATATCGAGCCTTTACTACGAGTTTCTATTTGTGTCGTACCTATGGAGTATCCTCTGGTAGCCTCCCGATCAGGAGGTATTACGGTACTGTATAGACTATTGGCATTTTACGTGTTAAGGTGAAAAATGTAAAGCCTTAACGCTATTTAAAAGTAAGTTTATTTTATAAATAGACACTATTATAATAGCGCAATATACTACATAGTAAATAGTTTAACGGATCCTTAGGAGATGTAAATCCCGAGCATCTCTTGAGTTACTGTACTCATATTTATTTCTGTTTATTTAACTCACATAAGATTTTCTAGTCTGACTCGAGTGTTTTTGTCTTTTCAAATTCGCTTGGGTCAGTCCGAGCGTTTCAGGATAGCAAATTTTAGCATTGGAGGACGAAGAATCAGTATTATTTTACATATAGTATTGCACCACACTCTTTCTATTCCGCTGCATTGCTTGTATTGGTATGTGTAACTCTGATATTTATTGTAAAAGAAGAATCAAGCCTTTGTAAACTGTTTATGAAACTGTATATTTGTTATTATATTTTATCCTTCCGCTGTGAGATTCTATTTTCGTTTTATTTCTTCTCTATTTTTCTTATTTACCGCATAACAATCCGCCCTTGCGTATGCTTTGAATTGGGACAAGTGTCGGTTTAAAGTGTGCGAAAAAAAGGCAGGATGTTACATTTTGCATTAAATTTAATGTTTTATGAACTAGATAAGCTCAGCCTAGGGTGGAGAGAAAATGAAATTTCGGCCAAGGTGGATGAGGATTCAAGAGAAAAGACGAAGAGCTTTAGTTTGGTATTTATAGGGATAAAATATCTCACTCCTTTTACTTATTCTCCCTTTATCAACTCAAATATAGATCTACATCTAAATTCAAACTTCCTACTCCCTCCTATGGCAGGCCATAATTTGGACCCTATGTGGACCAATAAATCTCAAAGCCCATTGAGTAATTACTTATATTTAAGACCCGTTTAAATATATATCTCGATATCGTATATCCATACGTGTACATATTTCTTTTATATACACACTCAAATAATTATTAGTAGCACCCAAACCATCAAAATATATAAATAATTAATATTCCTTAAATTAAATTAATTTACTTAATTTATTTCATTTTATAAACTAAATAAATCGTGTAGTATTTACGAAAATTCATAAATATGGTTGTGCGATTCGTAGATGTTAATTCAGTTAGCGATTAATATCAAACAATTCAAATATTAATGTTCATGCATCACCTTAGCTAGTGGTGTGACAGTTTGACCAAACTCGTCACTTAAAAATATTTATTGGTAAAATCCAATTTTTCATTTTATGTGTTACATTTTAGTAATAATTGTTTACACACGTTCTCTTCATCAAAATTATATCACTTTCGGATGTATGAAATTTGGTTTTGGTCAAATTTCCAATAATTATCCATATTCGGTTCGGTTAGTCTATAAAAAAGTTTTTGGTTCAATAACATCATTTATTATTAACCCTACTACTCTTGCTAGAGATTTTAACTTTGAGTTGACTACAGTTAACCGTGATACTAACCTCATACAACCCAAGAGACGAATTCTCTATTAAATAGTATTTCACTTTCTATGCTTCTACTCAGACCTAACTATAGTCTTTGATTATTGTCATGCCCTAATTTAATTAAATCAAAGTGGAGCAACAACATAGAAATTTCAAGTCAAAAGAACTACGTAACTTCATCACTCCAAGTATAATGTTTGACCTATTTGTCATTAACCAACAAGAAACTCTTGGATGAGCCATTTCATTGTCATCTAATAACTATGAATACGTTACCCCTTCATGCCCCCAACAACTATAAATGATACACTGCCCAACATATAGAAGCGTTACAACTCTGGTACTAACAAATGTATCAATATCCATTCTTGAAACATCTTGACCAAGAATATTTTAAGCAATAAGTTATTATATATTATGATAATTTTCTCATAATTAAAATTATTTATTATGCATAACATATTATTTAAGGATTTTCTAATTAATATACTATAAATTAATTAATTAATTTATTATATCATAATATAACAAGTATATAATAGAAATCAAATACCTTTATTACGAACAAAATTGAATACAGGGTTAAATAATTTACAATAAATTATAAAATTGCCCCTAAGGCATACCCCCAACTAACTAAATCTTAACATAGGTATTATAATGAGATCAATATTCTTATGAAATGTATAACTTTTACTAATTATCCTATCAGACTTGCACTAGGTTTTCACGGCTAATGTGCTTCAAAGGATATTTAATAATCTTCTCAAAGTAGTTACTAGTTTCATTGCCTTTTTCTCCACTAGTGTGATTTCAACTTCGAATTCATCCTTTGATTAATGCATTTTGAGACTTTAAAGAATTAATGAGAGGAAAAGTATGTTGTTTTTAATAAATTGTTAGGACAAAAATGGAAATAACCAATCAAAAGATAGAAAAGACAACAATATTTTGCTGACCTAAATGGAAGTGATGTTAGAATTTAAACATAAATTCTATGATTTATGGTACACATATATTACAAATAAAAGCGTGTTTCATATCATCAATTAAGCATATACCATACAAAAGTAATATTATCAATAAATAGAGAACATACCTTCTTCCATGGCTTATACTTCTTGAATATGGTTTTACTCCATTACTTTTACTTACTCACTTCGCTCTCATTTTATGATGGAAACTTTAAATTTATGGCTTCACAAAAATGAACTTTCTTATGTATTTGGTGTGTGTGAGTAAGACTCTATTTATAGACACCTTCCATCAAGGAGAAAGCTCCATATCATATGACACTTTTCTTATAAAGAGATAATGACACACATGCAAAATGTCTTATGCAATTACACTTATCTTTTAGGAGATAGTTGTATACATGCATTATGACAAGTGGCTTTACATTTGTACTTCATGCGTCTGTACATTTATAATTTGATGTGACACAAGAAATTCTATGTAACATGTTAGAGTCGCATTTTCTTACATTCTCCCACTTGATTATATCATTTAATTGTACTTGCAACATTTTAAAACTATATTTTATGACCAAACTTCATATTGCAACTTCTATGCAAGTTAACTCTAAGAAGCTTCAAATTTTATTTTGTATACAAAAACTTTATGAGCCTCCTTATTTTTTTAAAGGCAAAACACATAACTATAATATATAGTATACCTTTTATTAGTCATGCCATAAATACTAATAAAAAATATTATTATGTCTAGACATAAAGAAAATACTGTTCATTAGTGAACATTTACTTTTGCATAAGTCGCATGTTTCTAAAATGATTTTTAAGTAAAATAAAAGGAACTACTTTTATCAATGGATCGGTAATCATAAAATATATTCTAATATGTTCAAACTGTACAATCTCATCTTACACGTGTCCTTTAGTTTTTTAAAACTTGATATCAATGTATCTTAAATGACTCCAACTTTATTGTTGTTAGCTAGTGCAATTGAAAAGTTGTTGCCCCAATATAGACTAATGGTTTTGAAACTTGATTAACCACTTTAAGCTTTGCAACAGAATCCCTCAACCATGAAGCCTATGATGATGCCTCATAACAATCAATAAATTCTACTCCCATTATCGATAAAGTGGCTACACCTTGTTTCATACTTTTCCATGATACCGCTCCTCTAGCAAGTAGGAAAATATATGCAGAAGTAGATTTTATCATATCGGTACAACTGGCATAATTAGAATTTGTACATCCAATCATTTCCAAATGAACATAGTAACTATAGGCGAGCATATAATCCTTTGTTACTTCAAGATATCACATTACTCTTTTGGCAGCCATCCAATAGGCTTTACCTAGATTCTTTTGATATCTTCCTAACATTCCTATTAAAAATGTCAGATCAAGTCTTGTGCAAACAAATACATATATAAGATTACCAACTGCATAAGCATATGGAATATTATTCATATGTTTAAGTTCTGCAATATTGATTGGACATTGGTCCATACTAAATTTATCACTTTTTGATATTGGCATATCTTTAGGTGCACAATTGTGCACCCATAATCTTTCTAAAACTTTATTATTATAGATTCTTTGAGACAATCCTAATGTTCTTCGAGATATATCTCTGTGAATCTCTATGCCAATAACATAAGAGGGCTCGCCTATCATTTCAAAGTATCATGATATTTTTCAGCCTAATGTAATATATTTGTTTGTTACAAGCAAGAAATATATCTTCTACATAAAGGACTAAACTAACAAACTTGCTCCCATTGACTTTGACACACACACACATAAACACGTTCATCTAAAAGATTCTCCACAAGACCAAGTTGAAGGACAGTATCATGAAATTTAATAAGACATTTTCGAAAAGCCTATTTAAGTCCATATAACGATTTATTTAATTTACAATATAAATTATCACTTTGTCCGATTGTAAATCCTTTAGGTTATTTCACGTAAATTACTTCTTCCAGGCCTCCATTTAAAAAAGTTGTTTTCACATCCATTTGATGTAGCTTCAAATCTATATGACCTACTAAAACCATAATACTTCTCAAGGAATTCTTAGATGAGACAGAAGAAAATATTTCATGTAAATGTGTACCTTCTTTTTGGTTAAACCCTTTGGCTACAAGTCGGTTTTATATCATTCAATATTACCATATGGGTCTCATTTTGGTTCTAAATATCCATTTGCAGCTAACAACCGAGGCTCCTTTAGGTAACTCAACTATATCTCATACTTTATTCTTTTCTATTGACTCTATTTTTTCTTCCATGGCATTACGTCATAAAGAAGAAATTTATTCACAAACTACAAGATTAAAGGTCATGAATTCGATCTTGAGATTGACACTAGTTGACGTTAATGAACTATTTTCAAAATAGAAAGAATTTATTCATTTGTGACTTGTGACATTATCATTCTTTGGTCCAACATATGTGTCAGAATCGAAGTAACTTTTCGATTAAACAAGTACTAAGAACATAACGACCAATTCACTAATCGATAGCAACTCGAATTAACGGTCTTCTACACAACTCTCACATCTCTGATTGTGTTCGCAACTCATTCATGATTCATGAGCGGGTTTGAACAACTGGCGAACTAGGTTCTTCCTGAAAGCTCATTGTATGAGTGCGACCTTCGGGTCTAGTGAAGACGGTTAAATTGTCTGGTCAGGTATCAATCTGCGATTTGAAGATAAACTATGTTGTCACTAGGAATTGCTGATTTTCTAATTTTGGTAGATCTTTTTAATTCTACATTTTCACCTAAATTTATATCCAAATCATTTTTTATCAATGCTTAAACTTCAACTTGAGTCACTTCCTCATGCATAACCTTATCATGAGTTAATTCTTCAATTACTACATCTTCATGATTTGATTCATCACTTTGAATTATTTGTTCTTTGGGAACATGTATGATTTGTGATGGAACAAATAGTTCATCAATTTTAGAAGATGAAAATGAGCTACTTACTTCATTTATTCTAACTTTATGAAGAATATCATTAAAAGTTGAATCTTTTATGATATAACATTCATAGCTTATACTTCTTAGATGTGTGCTTTGGACAACAAAATACGATTAACCTTTAGACTTCAAAGCATATCCTATCAAATAATCACTTTGAGTTCTTGAATTAAGTTTCCTTATTTAAGGATTATATATCGAGACTTCCACTTACATCCCCACTCTTGCATATGATTCAAGCTTGGTTTCCAACTTTTTTAATTTTCAAAAGGAGTTTTCGAAAAAGCTTTCGATGGAATTCTATTGAATATATAAAAGGTTGTTTTTAATGCTTCACTCTAAAAGAATGAAGGTAAACTAGTATTGCTAATCATACTTCTTATCATATTCACTAGTGTCCTATTCCTTATTTCGATAATACCATTTTGGTGTGGTGCTCCAGGCATCGTATGTTAATCTACAATACCTTTAATTTGAAGGAATTCAACAAATGTACTAAGGATTTTTTTTTCCTTTTCGGTATATTTTCTATAATATTCACCAACTCTACCTGATTTCAATATCTTTATTTTCCAGCCTATTTGATTCTTTGCCTCTGCTTTATAAGTCTTAAAAGCATTAATAGCTTTGGAATTTTTATTAAAAAGACAAAGATGTGTGTGTGTGTGTGTATATATATATATATATATATATATAATTGTCATTTATAAATGGTACAAAATATCGTCAGTCATTTAGATAAGGAATTGGAAAAGGACCCCAAGGTCTAATATGAATTAAATCCAGATAGTTAAAACTCCTTTTAGAAACCTTTTTATTTATGTTTGTCTGTTTTCCTTTTTTTCAACTCACACACGTAACAAAATCGATAAAATTCAAATTTTCAAAAAAACTCTTCACTTACCGAAATTTTGATTCTCTCAATCAAAATACTAATCTTTTATACTATAATAAAGTAGAGTTCCCTTTAGCAATACTTCTTTTGTTGCAACATTATCAACATTCAATGATAGTGAAATATTTTAAAATTTTAAATATAAAACAATTTTGTAAAAAATTTCACAAAATTTTCCAAAACCAATATATACATCATTTTCATAAATCTTGAAACCAAGTACATCAAACTTTAGTACATTGCTAACATTACATAATTTTGAAACATAAATTAAATTTCTCAAAAAAATTGAGATGCATAAAATACATTATCCAAATCTATACATGATCATATTTTAAAATATGTCGATAAGTCTCTATTGTATTAACAAGTGAGTGCATCTCATTCTCGAAATAGATGCTTGATTCACTGCTTAGCGGCTTCCTTCGGGTTAGAAACCCCTACATTGTGTTTGCAACATGAATTGAAGAACCAAAATCAATCCATCAAGTAACATTAAAATCATAACTAAGATTGGATTCATAGTAAACGTATGAATTGAAATTTCCATTCATATTGAGCCATTTCTTATATATCATGCATTCGTTCTTCATATGTTCATACATTTTACAAAAGAAGCACTTTGGTTCTTTGCCCTTTGACTTTATGGTTTGCTTGCCTTTAATCTTCAACTATTTGGCCGACTTTTTGTCTTGATGTGCATTTCTTTTATAAGTAGTTACATTAGCACATTCAATAACCTCATGTTAAGTCTTTCTTCTACTTGAACATACATAGTTAATAATTCATCTACTGACCAATTTTCCTTATGTGTGTTGTTGGAAATTTTGAATGTTACAAATTCAGCAGGAACCGAAGAAAGTATGAAATGCACAAGAAATGATAACAAAATTCAATTTTAAGTGGCTTAAGTAAAGAAGCTATGTCTCTCAAACGCATTATATGCATGTGCACACCATTACAAGCATCATACGCGATGTTCACGAGTTTGTGAATTAGAGTGGTAGCCAAAGCTTTGTCAAAAATTATGAACCGCTTCTTAATAGCTTTCATGAAATCTTTAGCCTTATTGTATTCTGGAATCAAACCTCTTATTCTTCTAATTATGTAATTTTTCATTATCATCGTACACATGTTACCATTGATTGAACTCAATTTTAGCACTTATATCGAACGCCTCGGTAGGTTTAGGAGGAAAATCCATATGAAGTGTAAATCAAGATCCATGTAGAAGGATCTTAACATGCCAATCTAGAAAATTATTGTGGAATAGCATTAGGACATCATTAGGGATAGGTATTGGAACTACTGTAACTAAAATGAAATTAGTATCTATGTTGCTATGACAAATTTTGTTTTAAAGTAATGACCTTTGGCCTCGATGTGGGTAAAGATCCTAAAACACATAGATTTCATCATTTAATACATTCTCCAAAACATGATGAAAGAAAAACCTACACCTATGGATGTAATTATTTCTCCCATTATATTTTAACATACAATCTGTGCCTAAAATTAATTTATGTAAATATTTATTTTCTTGTAAGGCAGAGTGATTATTCATACAAATTAATTCTAAAATCAAATATACATAATATTGTCAATTGAATTTATCTATATTATCTAATTCGTAGATTTTATGGCTCTATAAATTAAACAATATTTCTTCACTTAATGTTGGTAAGATGACATTCAGTTATCCTTATTATATTCTACATAACTTTTGAATATGAATGGAGTAAATATTATATATATATATATATATATATATAGTGTTCATTAGAATAAATTACTCTCACATTGAGTAGCCTAATCTCTTATATCAATAATAAAGCATTTAAATTTTTTATTAAAAGCATGGCTTAATTATAGTATTATAAGAGAAGAGCGATCTCCTAGAAATAGAATCGTATTTCATATCATCGCTTAAGCATGCACCATACAAAACTAATATTATCTTAAAATAGAGAACAATCTTCTTTCATGACTTATGCAAAGAACATACCTTCTTCCATGACTTTTACTGCTTGAATCTATTTTTCTCTGCTACTATTACCTCTTACTTACTTCACAATTCACGCTCACTTTATGATGAGAATATTAACTTTACGACTTCATGAAACATAACTTTTTTTATGTATTTCATATATGCGAGTAAGGCTTTATTTATCGACTTGTTACGTCAAAGGAAATG
The DNA here is from genome assembly GCA_030765085.1 of Allium cepa. NCBI lineage: Eukaryota > Viridiplantae > Streptophyta > Magnoliopsida > Asparagales > Amaryllidaceae > Allium > Allium cepa. The sequence goes on from CM060934.1 coordinate 615,629,429, forward strand.
CACCATGTCATAAGACACTTTCCTAATAAAGGGATAACAACATGCGTGCAAAAGGACATGTGTTATTGGACTTATCTTTTAGGAGATAATTGTACACATCCATTGTAACAGGTGTCTTTACACTCATCATTCATGCATCTATACACTTGTAATTTGATGCGACATAATAAATGCTATGTAGCATGTTAGAGTCATATTTTCTTAGAAATGAGACCTTATGAATGTTGTTTGGAATCAAAAAGTATAACTTCGTTAAACGCCTATTTTTTATCCATTCACAACTGCATTAAGTGGTTCTTAATTCAAATTAATAGTTCCTTAGAGCATCTATAATAGTGAGTTACAAATCCCAAATTGTAATATGCAACCCCAAATAGCTGTGCAGTAGGGTGTAAAAAATGTAATCGATTACAAATTCAATCAAAATGGTCATATATCTGCAATCTATCTTGGTGCTTGTTGAACTAGTGTGCAACCCCTAGACACCTATTCAACAAGCACCTGAAATGATACGCTTATTGAACATGTGCCTATTGGTTGGTATAACAACCTGCACCTTAGTGGATCCAAATTTTTACTAAATCGAAAACCTAAGTCCACTAGAGTATGAATATTTTATGTTGGTATCCTGTAATAGACAAAAAAGAGAGCCATCGATAAAAACTCACAGCGGAATAATGAAGTATAATAAAACACACACACACATATATATATTCAAATATATATATATATATATATATATATATTCATAAATATATATTGTAAATGGGTTCCTTAATAGATAAAAGATAGTATATATTATATACATACCATGAACAACAACTATACTAAAATAACAGTCCACTACCTGAATTTACAAAGCAGTGGGTAGAAAAGGCAAGCCCACAATTGAAAACCTTCATAACCCTACATCATTCGAGCTGCTTATCTTGTATTATTCTCCCAAAATTAGCCCCCATCATTTAGATGGATCCCCCATTTCTGCAAAAGCAGAATGTTTACCTGAGTGCGATCAATCCTCGCCTTTGAATTTCTCATAAGATAAATTACCTCCTCTTGAATGATCTTCGATTTTGTAAATTTGTTAGTTTATTCATGCTCAAAGATACGTTTGTTTCTTTTCTCCCAGGTGTAATATATGGTAGTGGCGAGGGAGCACGAAGCAAGTTTCCAAAGTTGGTCTGGAACTCGAAAGCTCGGTTTGATCAGCTCTATTTCATCTTCTAAATCAAAGGAGTAGCTATTCATTGATAAATTCATTTTTATTTCAAGCAGTGTTCATATATATCTAGAGTAGTTGCAGTTGAAAAACAAGTGCTTGATACTCTCTAGTTTCTCTTTACATAAGGTGCACTATCATTCGCAGCTATGGAGTTAAAGCGCTCAGCGGATTCAATGCGACGGAGGTGCAAAAAGTCATAGTAGGGATATGACGAGATTATAGTGGGGATATAGCGGATGAGTCTAAAATAGCATATAAAACTCATATTTAATGCTTTTACAAATATATAAACGGTAGTTAAATGAAAAATTAGCATTATATTTAAATGAAAAATTAGCATTAAATTTAATTATAATTAATACATATATAATCTAAAATAAAAAAATGTGTAAATATACTGTAAATAAACGTAAACTGTTATTTAACATAGTTAAATTTAAAAGAATATTAGAGTATTTTTGTTTCTAAAAATATGTTAAAAATTCAATTAAATAAATTAATTTCAAAACTTGTATAATGTATAAATGTCATTTTCAATTTGTTTCTTTTAAAGAAGATATAGCGGAATAGCGAAATATAGCGAGAACAACGAGATATAGCGAAAATAGCGGGCTTAAAGCAGAATGGCTATTTTTGAGGTTGTTTGGGAAAATCGTAGCAGCAGAAATCCACAATAGGATATAGCGGGGTTATAGCGGGGTAATAGCAGGGCATTAACTGCGCATGTTCATAGTCAACAACCCCACTTACGAAGTCGATCCATAGTATTTAATTTATGCGACCCAATACAACTCTGTATGCACACCACGCCATTTTCCGACTATTGATTCTTTCCCAAATTATAGGGCACCGATCTAGTTGCTTATAATGTTCTCTTCAAGTTTGCCATGTTTTATTAAAAGAGAAAAAATGACCTCCACCCCATTCCATATAGTCTACCTTTTTGTCTGAGACTATTTGGATTTGGTTGAGTAGCGGAGGCAACTCTCCAGTTTCTTTAAATCTGGAAGTGTTCCATTGATTTTTCTGAATTATGCTAGTTATATTCATATGTTTTGTTGTAGATAAGTGTAATCCATCCCATCTCAAAATGCAACTAGGCATTTACTGTTGATCCATGGGCCTGTCTATAAGAAAGTGCTTCTGCCATCCACAATAACACATTTAATGCACTTGAGGTTGTCTCCTATATGTCTGATCATGTTTTTTATTGTAGACGACATGTTGTTGTCTAATTGCAGTTGCGAGAAATTTATGGTTGTACGGTACTTTTTATGCATCCACCTTGACCACATACCGTCTTTGAATTTTTTTTACCAGATTAGCTTTAAACATCCAACAGTTTTGAGTTTTGGATGTTTTTGAGGCCTAGTCCACCTTCAAGTTTAGGTCTGCATAGTTTGCTCCAACTTATTTTATGTCTTTTACCTGTCCAAAAAAGTCAGAACCATGGTTCAAGATTCCGCCCGGCACGGCGGAATCTCGGCCAATCTGGCCCGGTTCCGATGGTGGCCGGGCCGGAATTCACCTCGAAACCCGTTCCAGATGCTACAATCAGAGGAAAGGAAAATTAAAGGATTTGTATTGATAAACATCCATGAGCAGAGAGTAGCAACACTGACCTCGGAAAAGAAAGCGATGTGGCATCATCGAGAGAGGCGGCGGCTTTATTTGTTTGTTAACTAGGGTTTAACATTAAGCGTTCAGAATCTCAGATAGAGAAGGGAGGCAAGTATTTTGGATTGAAGCGTCAGATCTGAAATCTGGATTGATAATTTGTTTTTTGGGCTGGGTTCAAAAAGTTTTGGACATTTATTCAACATTATGGGCTGATAATTAGCCAAAATAAAACAGTTTATTTCCATAAGGTTTATTATTATAAGATGATTTATTATTGGTTTATATTAGCCAATTATTATAAAATGGTTTGTATAAATTTATTATTGTCTAATTTGTATAAAGTTCAAACTATTTATATGCAAAAATTATATTAATTACCATATTACTATCAAAAAACCGGAATTCGTATACCGGAATTAAAACGGATTTTCCGAAATTTCCGAAACGAAACCGAAATTCAGAAATTTATTTTTGAACGGAACAGAAACGGAAAGCGGAAACTTGAACCTTGGTCAGAACATATATTGTGAAGTTGTATTAGAGTTGCAATAGGCATATGGTACACAAGCAGTTAATATAACACCATAAGTGTAATGATTGTGTGAATTAACTTTGCTCTGCCTGCCATTGATAGTAATTTGTTGTCCTAATTATCAAATCTAGATATGACCCTCTGAAACATGGAGGTACATTTAGTATAGTGAAGATGGTCAGTTGATATAGGTACTCCCAGTTATTTGATTGGCAGGGATGATTCTTGCAATTGTAGAATTTCCAGGATATCTGTTTTATTTTGACAAAGTTGAACTGAAATATATTTTGGTTTTCATTTGATTGAGAGTCAAATCGCTACTCTGCTAAGACAATTAGTTTGTATTTTATAGTAGTAGCAGCATTTTTAGTATCAGCGGTTGCAAAAACATAACATCATCTACGTAGAGTAACTGAGATGCAATAGGTCTAACATTATTAATAGGGGTGGTATGTTATTCCTAATAGCAGATTCTGATTGCAAGGACATATATTCCATTGCATTACAAAATAGTAAGGTGACAATGGGTCCCTTTGCCTGAATTCCCTTGCAAATGGGATATATCCTTGTGGTACAGCATTAATCAAAACTGAAAAGGTTGGAGTTGTTATGCAAGCATGAATGAGAGTGATTATTTGGGTTGGGAAGTTCATTCTTGCTAGCATGAAACATATGAAATCTCTATTAATCATATCATAGGCCTTTTGTAAGTCAACCTTAATGTAGAATTTCTTTACACCTTTCTTATTAAAATTCATGGCGTTCTCATGTGCTAGTAACATGTTTTTTGTTATATTCCTACCAGGAATAAAAGCACATTGATCCTCAGAAATTAAAAAAGGCAGAAAACCCTTTAGCATGTTGCATATTTACTTGAAAACAATTTTATATAGCACATTGCAACAGGCTATAGGTCTATAGTGAGATATATAGACAAGCCTGTCTATTTTAGAAACAATTGTTATAGAAGTGTGTTTTAAGCATTCTGGTATATTAGCAGTTTCATATACATAGTTAACTGTATGGAGCAACTCATCTTTTATAAGAGGCCAGTGCAATTTAAAGATTGGAAGAGAACCCATCAGGCCTTGGAGATCTATCATCCTTTATGGAGAAAACAGCATCAGATATTTTTTTTCTATTAGTTTCTGCAGTAGATTAGCTTTGCCATGTTCATTGACTATTTTTCTGCATTAGATAACATTGCAGTATCAAGGTGGATTATTATCTATATTGAATAAATATGTAAAATACCGAATGGCTTGTTGTTGAATGTGCTCAGGATCATATAGTAACTCTCTATGGGTATTGTATAAAGCCTTTATGTTGTTCCTATATTCTCTCATGCTAATTTTAGCATAGAAGAACTTTGTGTTGTAGTTTCCCTCTTGCAGCCATGAAATTTTGATTTTTGTTTAGCTTCTATGTACTGTTCATACATTCTATTCCTTAACTTGCAACCTGCATTAATCATATCACTATAAAGTAAGGCATTATGTGGGTCATTATCTACTTCCTATAGCCTTTGAGTGAACTCAGATTCCAAAGTTGTTAGATGTCCATAGTCTTTAGGCCTGGTCTTATTCCAATTTTTTAAGTTTTGCTTAATTCTTGTTAGTTGAACCATGAATTTCCATACTGGAGTGCCCTAAGTGAAATCTGATAAAACTAGTACTACCTGATCTTCATAGCCATCTGCTAAATACCAACTATTTTTATATCTGAAAGGTATACCCATTGAGTCCTTACTGGTGTATGTAGTTTAATAATGATAGGGGTATGATAACTTAATGGTGAAGATCAAGCTGTAGCTGTCGAAGTTGGGAAGTGTTGTAACAAAGTGCTATTGATTAGCACTTTGTCAATATGAGTAGCAATCCCTCTTCTCCTCCATGCGAACTGAAATCTTTGAATATTGATTTCTAATAGACCACACGACAGGAGAAGTTTGGTAAACCCACTGATATGAGAAAAAGGAACTGGAAGTCCTCCTTTCTTGTCCTTGGGGTTAAGAACATTATTGAAATCTCCTACCGGCAACCATGATTTATCTACAACACATGCCATCTGAGATAGCTCATGCCATAGTAATTCCCTATTCGAAAACATATTGTTGGCATACACCAGTGCAAAAAACATAGAATAGCCTTCTGCGTTAGTGATATTGCAAGTAATGTGTTGACTGCTAGCCTGAATAACCTGTACATACCATGTTAGTTTGTCCCATGATAATTAAATTCTACCATTAGATCCATGATCATTATTTTGATTGTCATCCCAATTGTTATATAGTTTATGAAGAAATTTATGGATTTTATTAGTGGATAACTTGTTTTCTAATTGGTTTATTAGATTTCAAGAGGAATATAATCTGATCCATTTTAAGATTAGTATTAATCCCTCTAACGTTCCTACAAGGAATGTCATTTACCACTTTTTCAAGCCCTAGTAAATCTTTTAGGGGGCTTTGAAATTAGTTGGTAACTTGTTGATGCTTCATTTACTTCCTTTTCATATTATGGATTAGCTGAAACTTATGTTGCAAACTGAGTGTCTTGTAGCTGTTGTACACTATCTTCTTGAATATGTTGTGTAATATTATATATGAATTCAGTTTCTTGTATGAAATCCTCTTATGCAGAGCATAATTCATCTTGGTCTTAGTTATCTACCGGGATAGTTGTTGGGTCAAAATCTTTCCTCCTCGCTTGAGCTAAATACATCATATCTGTTACTAGTAGTAGTTTTTACTTCTATGTGTTCTTTTCCTATCCCAGTAGGATTAGTTCCAAAAGTATGATCTTTACTTATATTAGTATGCTTTTTGTCCACGTTAACCACTTCTATTTTACCTTGGGTTGTATATTAGGGTACTATGACTGCTCTGACTGTTTATGTATGTTTTGAGTGTCATGGTCCCTATGAGTGGGCTGGTTTGTGGTAGTAGTTGATTTTGTTTTCCAACCCTATTATTGCACTTTTCCTCTCTGTTGATTTTAAATTTTGATGTCCAAACTATTGGCAATGCATGCAAATATAAGGTTTGAATTCATAATCAACTTGGACCATACTATCATCCCCTATAGTAGTTTTAACAATGACTTTGTCTGGGTAATTAGTATTTATATTGATATTGATTAGAATCCTATCATAATTGGTATGCTTTCTTGTTGCAGTTATGTTATCAGTTCAGATTAGCACACCCACTATGCTGGAAATTCTACTCAAGGCCTCTGTCTTAATGTTCTAGTTTCAAGTTAATTTAATCCAAATAGGCATTTCTTCTAATATTTTTGAAGTCAAATTCATGCCAATAGTCCGTTTCTTTGTAATTATATAGCATGATTCATATGTATAAGGAAAGTTGTCTAGAATTTGATTCAAATCCGAAGCATTTGTAAAATGGATAAGAAAATTGCCTGAGTGTTCTTCCAATTCAAATGGTGCTTTTGGCTTCCAAATGCGATGCATGTAGTTCTTGAATTCGTTGTATGAAGGCTTGTAACCTTAAACCAAACAAAAGAGAGTATTTATCCATTTGAATTCTGATCTATTTAGGACTTCATCGGGTAAGAATGCAAAATCCGATGTTTTCTCCTTTTCTGATGCAAAATATTTTGAATTAATTACTTGGTACGGTGTTCTAGAAGTTGCGACATCCTTATATGTCTTTGTAGTGTTCAATTCATGTTGTGTTGCAGTACTCTGAATACCAGAATCTTCATTATTGCTTGAATTGTTGTCTTCCTTTTAGAATAGCCGGTACCACCTATAACCACTTTCGCCATTTTTGATTTATTATACACACGCACATATACTAACCAAAAAGGCTAATACCTCTGGTATCTAGTGCCCTTATTAGTGCAGAGCATGCATAAGGAAATCTTTCCTTTCATCATTCCTGCCTTGCACCAGTATCCATCCCTTTAATCTATCCTATGGGTTGTAATGAGTAGAGAGTCAGAACTATGATTTTATACTAACCAAAAAGGCTAATACCTCTGGTATCTAGTGTCCTTATTAGTGCAGAGCATGCATAAGAAAATCTTTCCTTTCACCATTCCTGCCTTGCACCAGTATCCATCTCTCTAATCTATCCTATGGGTTGTAATGATGAGAGAGTCAGAACTACGATTTGGAGACTGGTAAATTACATCGTTTATCCATAACATAATTTATGTCGATTGTTTTTCATCACGTGTAATGTCTATTATTTAAAGCTTAATCGTTTTTGATTTCATGTACGCGTATGATACACCCAACCCACGCGACGTATACAAAAGCTATACATGTAATGTATACACACACACACACACACACACACACACACACACACACACACACACACACATATATATATGAGTGTTACAATCCCCCATGGACCATGATACATTCCCCAGTAGTATCCATAACTCTGCACCACGTCGAGTATCAACCAACAATGTCTAAGCCAAGTTTCTCGCGTACACCACAACAATGTCTAAGCGGAATTGTCCCCGTATATCGCAACAGTATCTAGGCCGAACTGCATGCATACAGTGCAATAATGTCTAGGCTGAATTGCCCACATATCCCAAGGAACCTCCTGTTGGTGCCTAATAACTTATTACAACTATTTAGTCGTATTCTTATTAGTCTTAAAGACTCACCTATGGGTTATCTAGCCAGCCTCTTAACAACAAATAAGATAACATTTTTTTTAAGGCAAATGCATATCTCATGTAGAATCTACACTAGTAGGAGGTGTATGTGGGATCAAATTAAACCTAAAAGGGGGTACAATAAATTCACCTAACAAACAAATATTGCAGCACAGATGATAACAGAGTAAATGTGGAAATAAAAGTGACACATAATTTTACCCTGCATCGGCAAAATCTGTCTACTACTGTTGAGCAAAAAATGGATCAACACCCTGGATTGAGTGTGAAAGCACCACCTCTGTTCTTACAGTGCAATAATTTAGAATATAAATGTAAAAAGAGCAGAAGTAGTAAAGAGACAAGAAGATTATTATAGTGGTTCGGCTGTTAATGAAGCCTACGTCCACTTTATAACTTTCTATTAACTGACTTCTGTTACAAGTTGAATCAGATCACAATATGATTGAATCTTCTAAGTTAGATCAAGTCACAAGCACCAGAGTTCACTGCATAATCACAGCGAACCTTAGATGACTATTGTATGGAAGGAGAAGAGTGAAGAATAATCTCTATAGAGTTCCAACAGCCAGTCAAGAAGATCTTATTTATATTACAAGTAAGATCGTATTTATAGGGGTTGGAGAGCTATTGGGTTAGGCTTCTTTACCAGAAGCCTACGCTTGATGCCACGAAAGGAGTTCAAAGAGTTTGAAGATGACCCGAGCTAACCTGATAGATCGCTAGCGATCCATAGGTGATGGATTGCTAGCGATCCATGTACTTAGGGAATTTTTGAGCGATCTTCATTTGGTTGTATTCCTATCTTCTATTTGAGTGTTTTGTCCAAATATCAAGTCGTGTGGAGTTGGTTTGATCATCCATCTTTATGGATCATTTGGTCCAAAAGAATAGCCCATAACTCGCTCAAAATTTAACGAAATTAGACAAAATTTTGCAGGTACTTTCTCTAAGGTGTGTGGGACTTACCATAAAAATTTAATGCGGCGAGGCCTATAATGATCTCATTTTTCTGAGAGCCTTCTATTTTTTCTTCTAGCGGTGCATCTAGTTAGGTCGCTAGAGATCCATCAAATCAACTCCAAATGATCTCATTTTTTCTATAAGCCTTCTATTATGTCTTTTAAGTGTTCTCCTAAAATTTCAAGTCAATCTAACTTCGTATGAGTTTTGTAGGTATATTTTAAGTTAGCTGCTTTTGGTAAAATAGCTTGAATCAGATAGCCTTCACTTCTCGAGCTAGATTATTCGGCATGCTATGAAACTTGGCAAACGTCTCCAGGGAACATATTAGATCATGATGCAAGAGGATTGGTGGATCCACGAGTGAACCTAATGGATCGCTGGCGATCCATAGGTGATGGATCGCTGGCGATCCATCATCTTAGCTAAATTTTGGTTTCCTCCTCTTGAGTCTTTCTTCATTCCTTCTTTTGGTCCACTTGGTTGATTTTTGGGATATTTTGACTTGTTGTAGATGTTCTAGTTTCCCTTTGAATTCTATTGGGTTAAAAACTTAGTTAACACTTGCCATCCAAAGTATGCCTTTTGAATGAAAGGTGTGCTTTGCTCCAGAATAAGTTCCAGTAACGAGTATTTGATTGTTTAGCTTTCCAATAGTTTTAGCCTTAGCAAACTATCCAGTTCCTTTGGATTCTTTCATCAATTACAAGTTCCAACCCTGTTATAGTCTAAGACTCTAAATTCTACCTAACTGCAACCTATATATTACAATCATTTTGGTTTCATTCAACGTTATTACATCATGCGTCCCTAATTACATTACACATCTCTAATCCTTCCGTGTTCATCCGGAGGTTACATCATTACCGCCCACAATCAATTCATAGTTATAATATCATATATCAAAATCACATCACATCATATATCAAAATCACTTTATACATCATATATCAAAGTCGTCCTATGTTCATCCAGGATTTATCTATTTTATTCTATATATAAGGCATTCAAATCCTTTCTGTAAAATCAAATCTGTTTTAAGGTTCGATCTATTCAGATTATTCAAGTTTAATGTAGGATCTCTCTGGATCGTTTAATGTTTAGTTTAATGTGCGATCTCTCTGGATCTATTAATGTTTTAAGTTAAGGGATAATCTCTCTGGATCGTTTATTGTTTTAGTTCAAGGGGATGATCTCTCCAGTATATTTGCTTATTATGTTAAGGGGGATTAAGTAAGCCCATCCGCTCACTCTCTTGTGAGGGGACTTACTTCTTGCACTCCGGTCCCGTCTCTATGGTCGGGACTCTATGACGTTCAATATCATACAAGTCCATCCACTGCTCTCCGACAAGGGGACTTGTACCTTGCACTCCGATCCCTTCTCTCCGGTCCCTTCCCTCCGGTCAGGATTTTATGGCGTTCAAAATAAGTTATCACATTAAATATGGATTTTAAAAAATTCAAATTTCAAACCAAAGAAAGCAAACAGGAATCCTGAATGTTTATCCCAGACACCCGACTTGGAACGTGGCACGAGACCAATCTTGGTTTAGTGCACGTCCATGAGGTCTGGGATTATTATCCTAAGTAGTCATCCTAGATATCCGACTAAGAGCGCGACTAGGAACCAATCTAGGTTTAGCATACGTCTAAGTGATTCGAGGTTATTATTGTTCTTACCGCTAATATACGAAAAGAAAAGTGCAAAAAAAGAAACCAAACAAAGAGCAGCAGCCGAATCTAACTTCCCATCCATCCTGGCTATGAGATTATCTGTCTTGGTCCAAATCCCTGGGCATTCCTTGAGGCATCTGCTGTGGATGGTGGCCGCTCCACCTATGCTATTGTAGCTCTGTTCCTCACATACTACGACAATTGGTTGTTCCGAACCAGTTCTTCTATCAGATGATGACAGTGTCAGCACTCATTCATTTCATGTCTAACTAGTTCATGAAAGATGCAAAACTTTCTAGATCCTTTCTCTCGATCAATGGGCTCTCTTCTCGTAGGCTTTCGATAGGGAATTTTCCCCGTAGCGTCTAGGTATATCCTTTCCAGGGGTTCGGTCATCTTAGAGTAGGAGAAGGATTTGAGCACCCTCCTTTGTCATTTCAGTCCCCTAGAATCATCATCAGCTTCTCTTTTCCAAGTCCTGCTCTAGAGGATCCCTTACCATCCACCGCATAAATCTCGGCGTCTTCATCTTCAGTGTCAGCATCCTCCTGATGTAAATATCTCTCAGCTTCATAGTAAAACTCAGCAAGATTCATCGGTGGATCCCTCTTAAGTGCATCCCTGATGTCGGTCATGCTTGCGACTTCGGACACTGCTGCCATCAAAATCACTGATAGGTCCGGCCTATCAACCGCAGCCGCCGCTGCATTGTATATTGTTAAATAACTTCTCAAGGTCTCCCTGGGCCATTATTTCACATTTTCCAGTGTCATCACATTCTTCGGTTATGAGACGTGAACTCAGAATTGTCTTAAAAATCTACCCAATAACTCGGTCCACGTGTTAATGGACCTATTCTCCGACTATTTAAACCACATCGCCGCCAAACCCGTTAAGTATAATGAGAAGCACCGCCCCATTATTTCTTTAGAAGCACCCAACACTTCCATATGTTAGATATATCTCATCAGACGAATCATTGGATCGGTCTTTCCGTCGTACATTTCCAACACGGGAAAGCATGAAATCGAGAGGATTTCTTGCGTTCTAGATATTAGCAATAAACGGGTTTTTGTTCACATCTTCCAAATTATTATCTGTGGGTCCTCCTCTAACCAACCTTCTTACTAATTTAGCGATTCGATTTTCACCATCCAATGAAGATCTTTGTCCGAAAGCGATGTTTTGCCCCTACATTGGCAAGGAAAATCCGACGTATACTCCACTGGTTGCACTCTAGTATTCAGATTAGCTCCTGTACCACCAGTTCCTGGAGTTTCAATAGTCAGAGTGCATCCCCTCAGACCCTATAGTCTGCTATACCCTTGTAGACGTGTAAGTGTAACGGCACCTTCTTTAACCTCATCGTCGGCCAAAGCTGGTAAATATGTAAAAAATGGCTCAAAATCTTCAATCGAACTATCAAAGGATACCGACGCATGGTCTGGTCAGCCAATCTATTGGAACTGGGCCAGCCCGCAAAGGAGGAATTGGGTAAGTTTCAAAAAAAAATCTTTATTGGGCAAAGGAGGAATTTATAAATGAAATTTATTTTTATATAATTTATAATATTCCATATATATGTATCATATACACATATATATACGTGCATGCACGTACAACAACGTAGTGTTTACATGGTTTGACATATTTATATACAGATGTTGGGATTTACACTGTAGCAAACATGTTAGCCCTTCATGTATACTAATGTATAGTCTAAATATACATATATATACATCAAAATTATTGTATATGTATATGTATGTATAAATTTAATATATATTTATTATAAAATATTGGTTATAAATTATTTATATAAATCATTTAATAAATATACGTGTACATATATAATATAATTTGTAAAATAACTTAAAACTTTTATCATATATTATGAAAACAAAATAAATTATTTGCTTATATATATACATAGATATATTATATATACAAATAAATAGCTATATAGTTAAATAATGTGTATGTATATTTTTTTTATTAAATACATATACTTGTTGTTGCTCATGACATGAAAATAATTTTTTTTGGGTTAAATGAATTTTAAATAAAATATGCTTTAAATATTAAATTCGTGTGGATTTAAATAAATAAATATATATATATATAATATTTTTGAAATAAAAATGCATATTTTATATTATATAATTTTTTACAGAATATTATATTATTTATAACTATTTTATACATATATTTTGTTTATTTAACTAAATTAAATCAAATATTTATAAATTTGTGAAATAAATAATTTTTTTACTGCTAGGTGATTTTAGGCGTGCGCAAATTTTTTAAAAAAAGCAAACATGTATATCATATGAATTAATTATATATAATTATATATAATTGAAAAAAGCATTTAATAATATTATTATAATTATTTTTTATGTTATTAAGCCGAGATCAACAAGATGATATCTACAAAAAAATTTATTTTTATGCATATATGTATATAACCATTGTCATGTGACAATACAGTAAAATACCGATTCGTGATACGATATATCTAGCTAACGTATAATCTATTGATTAACTTACGCAATTTAAAATATTAATAAATTTGAAGCATACCTATCACCAAAGCCTAGAGATCACATTTTGAAATGATGAATGACTTCTTGAATCGATTCCAAATTCTAGAGTTGCTGCCTCCCGAATCGCTTTACCACCGACGATCAAATCGAAGAGTTTTGATGTGATTTATGCTTGGATATTTTGAGATTTCTAAGGGGCTATTTCTGGCTGAAATTTTCAGGTAGCAGGAGGAGCGAAAATATCTAAAAAGAATGAATAGAGAGTGGCTTACTTAAAAGGAGATAGGAGAGTAAAAAGTGGATCACAATTCTTAATATCTCTTTTACCATTTCCGCTCCTCTTTTCATTCAAATTCACCAAGTCACATCATATATGGCCGACCTCCTTATGCAACCATTAGAGCCGAAATTCCAAGCCCCTTTTAGACCTTAAAAACAATTCTAAGCATGAATAATGTATGTTGTATTTAAATTCAAATTTAAACACGTACCGATATCGTATATTGATTAATATATTTATAGCTGTTATAAATGCAAAGTTTAACATCGTCCAACACATCAAATATAAAATTTTATAATTAATGTTTCATAAATATTAATTAATTTAAATCGTGTGGTAAAATGAGTACTCATAGTTTATGCTATGTGATACTTAAGTGTAAATTTGGTCAAATTCGAATATTAATGTTCAAATGTCGCTTAGCATGTGCTGTGACATTATAGTCGCTTACTTGGTTTCGATAAAATCCAATTTTACTTTATTAAGTGTTGCCTAACAACGATAATTATTTATACCAATTCACTTCGTCAAAACTATATCACTTTGACCTTATGGAATTTGATGATGGTCAAAGTTTCAATATCGTATATATTCAACTCTATAGTCCAACCACAAATACCTAGGTTCAGTAATAACAATTATTATTAATGAAATACTCTAGCTAAAGATTTTGACTTTAATTGACTGTGATACTAACCCTATATAACTGAGGAGACGAATCCTCTCTCGTATAGTGTTTCACTTTCAATATTCCACTCGACCCAAGTATAGTCGTTCGATGGACGCCGTGCCATGATTTGACTATAATCAAATTAGAGCTTTCATATTGAAGATCAATGGTATTTTCAAGTGAAGAGAACTATGTAAATTAGTCATATCAATATTTTCTGTTTGACCTTAGTTATATTAACCAACAAAAAACTATCGAGTGATTCACTCCATAATTATCCAATAACCATCAGTACGCAACCCCTTGGTGCTCCTACCGGTCATGAGTATTATATTGTCCAACATTTGAGAGCGTTACGTAATCTAATCCCAATGAATGCATCGATTTCCTGTCTCGGTGCATCTTGACTAGGAATATTTAAAATGATGTGTTTATTATACTGTGATACAATACTCATGAAAACAACTATTTGTAGTTACTATCAAAAACACATCATCTATGGACTTTCTATTAAATATATTTTAATTAAACATTTAATTATTTATAACACATTATAACAAATATATAACATAAAGTTAGCACATTTATTATGCATGAGAATCGATTAGAGAGTTAATTAATTTAAAATAAATTATAGAATTGCTCTAGGGAATACCCACAACTCCATCAATTTTCCACTTGCACTTGGGGCCAACTATGGAATCTTAATCTTATCTCTTCAATCAGCTTCTTGAGAGCCAACATAGCTAGACCCTTAGTGAATGATCTGCTATGTTGTCTTTTGTATCTACTCTTTGTATCACAACCTCTTTCTTCTCAACGATTTCTCTAATGAGGTGGAAATTTTAAAGATATATCATGACTTCTTATGTACTATGCTCTTTTGCGATCTGAATCGCCACATTATTATCACATAAAAGTGCCATAGGATACTTGGTATCGGGAATCACTTCGAGCTCACTCAAAAACTTGCACATCCATACTACCTCTTTAGCTGCTTCGTTGAGGGTGATGTACTCGTCCTCCGTCGTCGAATAGGCTAATGTCTCTTGTTTGGAACTTTTCCGACTGATGGCTTCGCCGTTAAGCATAAAGAAATAACCAGACAATGATTTACTATCATCAATGTCACTTTGAAAGCTCACATCTATACACCCCTTCATAAGGAGGATTAAGTCCAGAGTATTTCTTAAAATATTTCTGCATGCATATTACGGTCATCCAATGCTTTTCTCCAGGATTAGACAGGTATCGACTCATGCATCCTAAAGCGTAAGCTACACCCGGTCTAGCACGTAGCGTAACGTACTTTATAGATTTTATGGCTGAAGCATAGGACTCTCTTCATATGCTCTTTCTCCTTATCAGTATAGTGAGCATCCTTGTTAGAAAGAACGATTCCAAACTGCGTTGAAACATTTCAATGCTTGGAATTTTCCATACTGAATCTTTTCAGTATGTTATCTATGTACAGGGATGAGGAAAATCCTAACAATCTCTTAAATCTATCTCTATATATCTTTATACATAGCATATAGGCTTCTTCTCCAAAATCCTTCATGGAGAAGTTCTTGGAAAGTCAAGTTTTCACCGATTATAATAAAAAATGTTATTTCCAATCAATAAATGATTGTCAACATATAGCACTAAGAATACGATAGCATTGCCCTGTTCCTTGCTGTATATACACGCTTCCTTTGTGTTCTGATAAAAACCAAACCATTTGATTATCTTATCAAAACACTTATTCCAACTTCTTGAAGCTTATTTAAGTCCATAAATGGACTTCAACAACTTGCAAGTCATGTTTTCACTCCCATTGACCACAAAACCCTTGGGCTGCGACATATAGACGGTTTCTTCTCAATCACCATTTAGAAATGCCGTCTTTACATCCATTTTTCATATTTCATAGTCATAGAAAGCAATAATAGTTAGTATAATTCGAATGGACTTAAGCATGACTACGGATGAAAAGTCCCGTTATAATCAATACCTTGAATTTGACAAAATCCTTTCGCAACCGGCCAAACCTTATAAGTCTCTCTTCTCCGTCTGCATTTAGCTTTTTCTTAAAAATCAATTTGCAGCCGATGGGTTGTATCCCTTCGAGTATGCCTGACAAATTACACACTTTATTTTCGTATTTGTAATCCATCTCAGATTTCAGTGCTCCAAGCCAGAATGCGAAGTCTTTACTATGTAGTGCTTGTTGTAAAGACAAAGGAGTATCGTCATCAAAGACATAGTCCTCCTTTCTTTCATCCCCAAGAAACCCATATATCTTTATGGAGCACGATATTCCTTACTAGACCTTCTAATAGGTTGCATGTTTTCGTATATGGGTGAACTCGGTTCCCCCCCGTAGCTCGGCCACGGTGTTAGTTTCTTAGATCTCATCCAAGTAAATAGCTTCGCTTTTAATTTCATTGATAGAAATTCATTTTCTAAAAAGACAATTTGACGAGAAACAATCCTCAATATCGTAGAATATATATAACGTTGAGTTTTTGGGATACTCATAAATTTACACAATACAGATCTTGCCTCTAGTTTATTTAGGCTACTGTTCTCAAAGTACATCGCTATGTACTACCTCTAAGAATTCATCAACTCTTCCATTGCTCCCACTGAAGGGTGCTTGGTCATTTTTCCTTTGATACATGGCTCACACATAACAAATGATTCAGAATCAAGTGACGAAGAAAACCTTTGGTCTTCAGTTTATGCAGTCGTTTCTCACTAATATGACCTAACCTATAATGACAAAGATAACTATATTGTTAAATAAACTATTCATAGAACACACATAATTAGTATTAATTACATCAATGAAATTTTTAAGAACACTATCGCGGGCTTTACTTCCATTCAAACTAATGTTTATAACATTATTCGCATAGTAAAAAATATATATCTAGTCTCAGACAATCTAGAAACAAACAAAATTCTACAATAAATTCTTTTATAAAATAACAATTATTTAATATCAATACTACTTCACTAGGAAAACATAAATGATAATCTCCTAATGTTGTTGCATCTACGATAGATCCATCGACAACTTAGATCCGCATCTCTCCTTTTGCTACGGGTGCCAGTTCCTAAGCCTTTGTAACGAATTACATATACGAGTTCCATATCCAATATCAAAACCCCTAGGAAATTTTATTGATTACAAAAAAATTATGAATCATAAACGTACTCGACATAGCTGTAGAACCATTCTGATTTCTTTCTCTAATAATCTTTAGGTAATCAGGATAGCTCCTCTTCAAGTGAACTTTCTTGTGGCAGTGGTGACATTCACTATTGTCATCGGTCTTCCAACTTTTCTTATTCTTCTTGCATTCTCTTTTTTGCTTCTTCAAATCTTTCGAAGATGATGCTCCACCATTCACAGCAAGTACATGTAACACCCCTAATTTGGATTAACATTATTCATGAGATTTGATTAGATAAATTAAGTATAATAATGTGATGCACAATAAAATAAAGAGGATGATATTTGATATTTAACAAGGTCAGAACTTAATTAATCAACTATTAAGAATGTTTTAAAATTTAACACATAAAAGAATATACAAGGAGGGCAAAGTAGGAATAGCACTATCTTTTATCCTTTAAACTCTCCCTCTCCCATATCATTTTCAATTTTACAAGTGCAAAATAATCAAAGTGAAAGAACAAGAGGCCGAACATTAAACAAGAAGAATAGAAGAAGAAATCTAAGGAAATTTCAAGAAAAAAGCTAGGGAAAACTTTCTCCATCCAATCTCAACTCCAATATCCAAATTAAGGTGAATAATAATAAACCATCTCATTTTTATGCTTGTTTGGTTTCAGATCTGATTGATTTTGATTCAGTAATAATGTTATGATGTGCCATGTTTGATTTTTACCATTTTTTGGCTAAATAATGTTATTTAGCCAATTTTTATGAAATTATTACGATAGGTTTATAGTCAAAACCTTAGTTTATGATCTCCAAATGACTTGATTTTTAGGTATATTGTGTAAAACATAATTTTGAAGATGATTTTTAATTTCATAATTTTTCAAATTAATAGGAACATTTTATGAATTTCCTAAGAAATAAATGACATTTATTTAGGATTTTAATTAATTAAAATAATTAAATGATTTTTGTCCTGAAATTTTTATATGTTAAAGAATATGCTAATTTTGATTTTTGAAGAATTTTCGGGATTTTTCCCATGTAATTATGATTTATTATGAATTTAATAAGCTATAAAAGCTTATAATAATTATTAAATAATCATTATTGATTAAGGGAAGCAAACTGAATTTTTGAGAAGAAAAATAGGCTGCGGTGGTTTTTTTGAAAAGGAATTTTATAAAGATTGTTTTAACCAGTAGAAAGTAGACAAGGGTTAAGAGTTAGTGAAAAATAATTGTTTTTAGTAGAAATAAAACAGTTTTTATAATAACTACTGTTACCTGGGGAATCGACCAGGCAACTAGAACGTTCGGCATGCAGGGTTGTACTCGGCACAAATGAGCACTCGACACGATTGAACGTTCGGCAGTCAAGGGTTGTACTCGACATTGAAGAACGAACGTCCATCCAGGTTTGCACTCGGCACGAGACCTCCAGCACTTCACTCGGCACTCCCTCCACTCGGCCTGCTCTTCATTCGGCATATCCTTTGTTCGGCACACCCTGTGCTCGGCATATTCTTCACTCGGCATAACCTTAGCTCGGCATGTCCTTTGCACGAAAGATCCTTCACACGGCATGTCTTTCACTCGGCATGCTCCTCACCCGGCATCCACGTTTCACTCGGCATCCCAACATCGTTCGGTCCGCTTCCTCCATTCAACAGAGAGATCCATCGACTTGGAAAGGAAGGCTCGGCATGCCGATCGTTCGGCCTGTTTCACTCGGCATGCAGGGCGCGTCCTATCTGGACCGAGCTGTCTAGCCATCTGGCCCACCAGGGAAGTCCAACCCACATTCGTCTATAAATAGAGGGGCAGGGGCACATAAATAAAGGATCAGATTTCAGAGAACACAGGGGAGACTCTGCCTCATCCAAACCTCATCCAAGACTTCTACTTTTATTTCACAATTGTATTCGAATGCTTAAAAGCGGATCGTATCTGTAATCAAGTTGAAAGTGAAGAAATAAAGGATCAACTTCAAAGTGGACGTAGGCTACAACGCCAAACCACTATAAATTCTGTGTTCTTGTCTTCCGCATTTTAATTTATATTATCTTCTCCATTTTAATTTATCTTCTTCATTAATCTCTCTACACAAACTCTCTAAGGGTGTTAGTGACCAATTTTGGCGCTAACATTTTGGTGCTTTCACTGAGAATCGAATTCTCAGGTTGTGGGGATCTACTTTATCGCTACTGGATTGCATAAATCCCCCGAAGAAGATCCGTAATTATTCATAAGGCATCTGTTGATTCTACTCAGAGTTACAGCCAACGACTCTACCATGGGAAGACCACGAACAAGATCGACCTCCCAAAATGTAGATGCCCGCGAAATCGCTAGTGTTCAACAACTCTGACCTAACGATCAACAAGCAATTCGAGGCACGGGGCCTTCCAGCCAAAACCAAGCGGAAGCTGTTTCACGAGCAGAATTTAATGACTTGATAAAAGAGCTTACGGAAGGCAGAAGGCAACTCGCTGAGCAAATGCAAGTTAATGCTGACCTCATGGCCCAACTTGCTCAACAGCAGCATCAGAATGCTAGAGGTAGCCCTGTCCCCTACTCCGAAGATGATAGCTCAACTTCAGCTGATGAACCTCGCAGGCGTAGACGCCGCAAGGATGAAGATGACCAAGCAGGTGCCACTGATCGCTCTACTAGAAATCAAGCCCATGGAGCGGAACCCAACCTTCCTCCTACCATACAAACCCCGGATTTGACAGCTATGGTCAGGCAGTTGATGAGAGAGAATCAAAGTTTGACTAATGAAGATTGGGGAATGTCTAATAGTCATACTCCCTTCACAGGTACCATTCTACAGGCTGAATACCCAAGAAAGTTTAACATTCCCACCATACCCGCCTATGAAGGAAAAACTGACCCTAGACAACATGTAATGAGGTATGGATGGATGATGGATTCAGCAAGGGCCAACGACGCAACTAAGTGCAGGTGCTTTCCAATAACTCTGTCCGGAATTGCCACCATGTGGTTCACTCGACTTCCTCCACGGTCAATCTCAAACTTCGACGAATTAGCAAGGAAATTCATAGAACAATTCAGGATACACGCCACTCGACCCAAGGATGTGATATCCTTATCAAGCGTGACCCAAGCTCCTGAAGAATCACTGAAAGTATACTTGAAGAGATTTCATGTTGCCGCTACTGAAGTGAGCAATCCAAACGACCACGCGATTTTGATGGCAGTAATGCGTGGAGTGGATCCAGACTCTGAATTTGGGGATTGGTTGGCGGGAAAGCCACCAGCTACGTTGGAACGTTTCTATTCGAAAGCCCACCAGTTCATAAGGAGGGAAGAAGCTCGGTGGATAAGGAAAGACAAGGCACCAGGGTCCGTTCAGGAGTCTGTAAAGGGCAACATCGCCATGAAAGCAACCGACGATACCCTGGAAAGGCTCAGGCCAGCGTCCAAAATAAGCCCGGGCAGTCTAAGGGAACTTGAAGTGGAAATACTGGAAAGAAGAAGGAAACGGGGAGATGGAAGTCAAGGATCCCAACCTACAACGAATACACTCCACTGAATGCGTCTCTTGAAAACATCTACTTATCGACCTGCAACACTTTTCAATACAGAAAACCACGCCCTAAGGAATCAACAGAGGAGTAAAAGCGGACTGGAAAGTATTGCCGCTTTCACGAGTCTTATGGGCACAACACAGACGAATGCAGGCATCTCCATGACGCTATTGAGAAATTGATTAGGCAGAAGAAGCTGCAGGAATTCGTCAAAGATACGCCAGAAGGAAGACAAGAGACTTCAGACCCCGGACGTGGCCCAGCTCTACACCAACCAGAGCAACCTACTCGAATTGTGGAAAGATTGATTATCACAACTGCTGGTGGACCTCATCCTGCGGATAAAAATTGGCAGGAAATGGAGCGATATGCTAATTCCTTGAGACATACAGAGCATGAGTGCTGTTCAAATGTGGAGGATGGAACTCCCGCAAAGCAGCAGCGCACGATGCACGACGATATTGTATTCAGGAATAGAGACACGGATAAGGTGGAAGCTCCCACCATCGATCCATTGGTCATATCCGCAACCATCGGACCGACATTCGTAAGGAGAATCCTAATTGATTGCGGAAGTTTCGTTAACATCATCTTCAAGAAAGCGTATGACCAAATGAAGCTGGAGACTAAGGATTTGAAGCCATCCAAACTCCGAATCCATGGCTTTAACGGCGCAGCCACAGACGCAGTAGGATATGTGGAGTTACCAGTTGAACTGGGACAAGGTGAACGCAGGAGAGTGCGAATCCTACCATTCATAGTGCTGGATGTTGATTCACCATACAACGTGTTTTTGGGACGACCAGCCCTCGCAGATTTCTGGGCAGCCTTGGCCCCGTGGTGTCTCACACTGAAATTCCCGACGGACAAAGGAGTTGGCGTAGTGCGTGGCGACCAAGCAACCGAACGTGCATGTTACGTGGCTGAGCTGAGAGAGGCCCAGCGCAGAGAAAAGGGGAAGACCGCGGACAGCATCGTCCGCATCCCGAATTCTGATGATTGACAAATAGCGCCCGAGCCCTGGCTCGGGCGACATTCTCGGATCATTGGAGACATAGATCCGAGAGATGACAAAGGGGAACCTAGGGAACCAGACGCAGCACCGGCCGAACTAACAATTGATATTCCAGTTAGCCACAGCGACCCGACACGAGTTCTTAAAATTGGGTCACAGCTCGATCCCCTAATGGAAGATAATCTATCTGATTTCCTCCGAGAGAATATTGATGTCTTCGCCTGGACACACTCTGATATGCGTGGGATTTCCCCTGCAATTGCGAGCCATATGTTGAATATAGACCCGAAACACGTACCTGTGAAGCAAAAAAGGAGAGGTATGGATCCAGAGAGGTCTACAGCTCTCAAAGAGGAGGTGGATAAACTCAAAGCCAATGGGTTTGTCCGCGACGCCCTCTACCCGGAATGGGTGTCCAATCCTGTGTTGGTAAAGAAAGCAAACGGGAAATGGAGAACCTGCGTTGACTATTCCGATTAAACAAAGTATGCCCGAAGGATAGCTTCCCGCTACCACGAATTGATCAGCTGGTCGATTCGACTGCCGAGCATGAGCTACTATCTTTTATGGATGCATACTCTGGGTACAATCAAATCCCAATGCACATCGCGGACCAAGAACACACCAGCTTCGTCACAAACGTCGGGCTGTATTGCTATGTAGTAATGCCTTTTGGGTTGAAGAATGCAGGAGCAACCTATCAACGCCTGGTGAACCGAATGTTCAAGAATCAGATTGGTAGAACAATGGAGGTCTATGTGGATGACATGCTCGTGAAGTCACGACAGTCAAACGACCACATCGAAACTTGGCAGAAATGTTCGGTGTACTAAGGCACTATGGGATGAAGATCAATCCTTCAAAGTGTTCATTCGGCGTGGCATCAGGGAAGTTCTTGGGATTCATTGTGAATGCACGAGGAATTGAAGCTAACCCGGAAAAGATCCAGGCCATCCGAGATATACAGGCACCTAGAACCATAAAACAGGTACAGAGCTTGAACGGAAAAGTAGCTGCGCTCAGTCGATTCATATCCAGAGCCACAGATAAGTGTGTTCCTTTCTTCGATGTCATAAAGAAAGGAAAGAGAAACTTCGAATGGACGACTGACTGCGAGGAAGCATTCCGATCCCTGGTGAGACACTTGGAAAGTCCTCCAGTGTTGTCAAAACCAGTAGACCACGAGACGTTGTACGTATATTTGGCTGTGTCTCAACACGCTATCATTACAGCCCTAGTTCGCGAAGAAGACATGGTTCAAAGGCCGGTGTACTATGTTAGTAAACGACTGACGGGGGCAGAAAAGAATTATCCAAAGATCGAGAAACTTGCCTATTGCCTGGTGATTGCATCACTCAAGCTTCGTCCCTACTTTCAGGCGCACTCAATCAGTGTTTACACTGACCAACCCTTGCGACAGGTACTCCAACGACCGGAAACTTCCGGTAGGATGCTAAAGTGGAACATCGAGTTAAGCCAGTTTGATATCACCTACCTTCTGTGAAGGACCATCCAAGGGCAGGCATTAGCTGACTTCGTTGCTGAGTTCACCATTCCGGATGAACCGAGTGAAAATCACAAAGTAATCCCTCCTGTCCGATGGAAGATGTTCACTGACGGGGCATCTAACGACCGTTGGTCGGGAGCTGGGATAGTTCTGGTAACTCCCGAAAACTGATCGATTTGCTACGCTTTGAAGCTCGAATTTACAGCGACAAATAACGAAGCCGAATACGAAGCACTGATTGCTGGCTTAAGACTTGCCAATGAACTGAGGGTAAAGTCCATCGACATCTTATGCGACTCACAGCTGGTGGTATATCAGGTACGGGGAGACTACCAAGCAAAAGGACAGAGACTGGCTCCTTACCTTGCTCGGGTCCGGGAGCTACTAGTAAACCTGGAATATTATGATATTTCGCATGTCCCGCGCGAACAGAACATGGAGGCCGACTCGTTGGCTAAATTCGCGAGTACTGGCGATGCACAGCAGATGGGATTGTTCCCTGTCGATACTCTGCTTGCTCCAAGTATAGACATGATGGAGATAGATCTTGTCTTGGAGACCGAACTCGAAAGGGGATCATAGCCGACCCCGATCAAACGATACTTGCTATACGGAGACTTACCTGAGAAAAGAAGCGAAAGACGCCAAGTCCTTCGTAAGGCTTCGCGTTATGTAATTCAAGACGGGATAATGTATCGGAGGGGATTCTCGATCCCCTTACTCCGGTGCGTGGTCCATGACGAGGTAAAACGGGTGTTGGAAGAAGTCCATGAGGGAGAATGTGGTGATCATACCGGGGGGCAAACTTTGGCGAGGAAAATCCTCCGCTATGGATATTATTGGCCGACTGTAAATCGGGATGCTGCAGACTATGCGAGAAGATGCGACAAATGCCAGATATTTGCAAAGATTCCGAGAGCTCCGCCAACGGAACTCACACAAATGGTTAGTCCCTGGCCATTTGCAATGTGGGGAATCGACCTAATTGGATCTCTGCCCATAGCCAAAGGAGGCGCGAAATATGCAATAGTGGCAGTCGATTATTTCACCAAGTGGGCGGAAGCAGAGCCAATGGCCACAATCACCACCAAGAAAGTCATTAATTTCGTTGTACGAAATATCATATGTCGTTTTGGCCTCCCACGGACCATCATAACGGACAACAGAACTCAATTCGAAAGCAAGGAATTCAAAGAGTTCTATCAGAGGTATGGCATTGAGAAAAGGTTCGCAGCAGTTGCTCATCCGAAGGCGAATGGGCAGGTAGAAGCCGTCAATAAAATCATCAAGTCCATATTGAAGAAGCGTTTGGAAAAGGCTAGAGGCAAGTGGGTGGATGAACTTCCAACAGCACTTTGGGCCTATAGAACTACCCACAAGACCGCGACTGGCCACACACCATTCGCACTGGCGTACGGCACGGAAGCCGTCATACCCATAGAACTTGAAGTTCCGTCACACCGGGTAACCTATTACGATCCTGCGTCAAACCAGGATCTCCTATTGGAATCATTAGACTTCATTGATGAGAAACGCGAAGAAGCTGATTTGAGAGCAGCCTCATACAGACACCGAGTCGCTAAATATTATAATGGAAAAGTCTAGCCAAGAACCTTTAGTGTGGGAGATCTCGTTTTGAAACGAGTCTTTCCAACCCCTTCGCACATGAATCCCGCATGGGAAGGTCCATACGTCATCGAACGGAGGCTTGGAGAAGGAACTTTTAAGCTAACGACCGTCCATGGTGCGACACTCCCCCGAGCATGGAACATCGAGCATTTGCGGCGTTATTACCCTTAGTCTATTTTCCTTTATGCGGTAGTTGCATTTATTTCCAGTATGCTTTCTTCTTAGCATGTAATAAGATAATCTAGCTTGTTTTCATCAATAAAGGCTTGAAGCCATCTTTTCCATAAATGACCAATGTCTCTTCGTATGATATTCCTATGACGCGCAATTAAAAATTATGATATCCTGGCTAGCGTACGAACGCTTATAATAAATAACAAAAAATCTCCAAGTCCCCGGAGTACGGACTGGAGTACTCTAAGTCCCCGGAGTTCGGACTCGAGTATAAACGACAAAAAATCTCCAAGTCCCTGGAGTGCGGACTGGAGTACTCTAAGTCCCCGGAGTGCGGACTCGAGTATAAACGACAAAAAATCTCCAAGTCCCCGGAGTGCGGACTGGAGTACTCTAAGTCCCCGGAGTGCGGACTCGAGTATAAACGACAAAAAATCTCCAAGTCCCCGGAGTGCGGACTGGAATACTCTAAGTCCCCGGAGTGCGGACTCAAGTATAAACGATTCAAAATCTCCAAGTCCCCGGAGTGCGGACTGGAGTACTCTAAGTCCCCGGAGTGCGGACTCGAGTATAAACGATTCAAAATCTCCAAGTCACCAGAGTGCGGACTGGAGTACTCTAAGTTCCCAGAATGCGGACTCGAGTATAAACGATCCGAAATCCCCAAGTCCCCAGAGCGCGGACTCGAATACAAATGACTCGAAATCTCCAAGTCCCCGGAGCACGGACTGGAGTACTCGAAGTCCGGTGTATAGACTTAATTACAAGCAGTTCAGACCTCCGAGTTCCTTGAATAGGAACTACGACGCAAATGACTTGGATATGTCAAGTCCCCAACATACGGGCTATGAAATATTCTAAGTGCTTTAAGCACCAAGTGGAGATTGATCAAATCCAGTGAAGCTCCCAAGCCATGTAAAGACGAACCAAGAAGTCTAAGTTACCCATAACAATTCAGATTTTAATCACAACCATAAAAGAAACTGAATAATAAAAGTCTTTTGAGAAGACAAAAGTGAAGATCAAATTTTATTCACAAAAAGCTTATTTACACAGTCTACAAAAATTAGTACATGACTTAAACTAGTTCTCGTTGAACGGGGACGACGGTCATTTCTTGTGTTTCTTTGACTTCTTCCCGGATGGTTCCTTCCCAGAGCGCTTACTCTTGGAATCCTTCCCTGACGGAGGGGTGACGACCGAAGACGTAGGGGGAACATCCATGGGCTGGGACTTGCCAGGAAGAATGACCTTCAATGGTTTGTTCAGAGGATCGTCCAGGTCCACTTCACGCGGCTCGACCTTGACTGAGGTCGTATCTCTTTTCTCTTTCTCGAGCCGTTCCTTCATGCTCAAGTCGGATGTGTGCTCAGAGGCGCCTGTGGTTTCTACTTCGAAACTCTCCGAGGAAGAGTCGGATTTGCCTTCATCCAGCGCCCCGATTACTTGAGCATCTGGACCAGGATCTCCGCCGACTTGAGTAGCCTCACTCGCCTTTATCTCCACCTCCTTGGCGGCATCGCTCCTCGGAGTGGGCTCGGGGTCAGAACATCCTGCACAGAAGACACGAAAATAAACAAGTGTTAGAACACAACAACTTCTGAGGGAACGAGAATGATCTTTGTGAAGCCCAGAGGTTACTCACCAGATGCCGGTGGGTTCTCAGTCGCCAGGGGTGTCCCGCCCTCCGGGATGGGAGATAAAACATGAACGCCAAGCCCGGGGGCTTCCGGGTCATAACCAACGTGCTGCTCGAAGGGGTTAAGTGTTGACCGACTGGCCGGTTGGGTAGGCACGTGAACTGGGGGCGCAACGCCGGAAGGGTCCGTAGCCACCTCTTTCCCTTTCCTGGAGGGAGAACCTTTGCTGTAGAGGCCTTTAGCCGCCGATACATCTGAAGGCTCCTTCCCCCTCAGGAATTCTTTTATCAATGCTTCTTCGTCGACCTCATCGGCGCCGCTCTCAACCTTCCTGATCTGAATCAGGGTCTCCCATGCCTCGGCCAATGACTCAAGGTAGCCGTCGCCCAGAAAAGTTAGATCTCGATGCATCAGAACGCGGGCATTGAACTCAGCGATGAGCGGGTCGAATTCGGTCTTTATCTCCTCCCTGCCTTCTTTCCTGGCCGCCTCGAGGCGAGAGTCGATGTCGACAGTTGCTGCCCTTTTACCTTCCTTACGGGCCTCATTCCTCAGTGCCTCGATTTTGGAGAGATCGTCTTCAAGTTTCCCCTTTAAGAGCCGAGTGGCGACGATCTCATCACAATAGTGTTGTTCCTCAACCTGGGCGGCCACTTTCTCTTCCTTCGCCTTATTGAGTTGCTCCTCGAGCTCCTTAACTCGCCTATTAAGCACATCTCGCTCCTTCTGAACGGAGTCTTTCTCCAAAGCTAATGCCCCACACCGTTGAACCGCTTCATCGAGCTCTTTCTTATGAGTCAATTCAAGCCGAGAGACTGCCTCGGCGGTATCTTTAGCATTCAGACGAGCAGCATCAAGCTCGGACTTGTAAGTAGCCAGCTCTTCGTCCTGGGCCTTAATGATATCCCTGTCATGGATGGCCTCGAGTTTTAGACGATCGATTTCGTGCTGGCGCTCCATAGAGACTTCAGAAAGTTTCTGAGCCAGATGGACGAACGCGTCATGTTGCACGTAGACGTCATTGGTACAGGCGATAGCATTTTGTTTGACATCTCCGGAAATAGGATGAATCGCCGGGAGGAACTTTAACCCATCAAAACAAATCTTCAAAAACTTAGCTTTAAGTTCGTTCAATCTCTCCGACACTGTCGGGTCTGTTACGGGAGCGGGAGGAGACAGCTTTGAAAGTTCGCCCTTCCTATGAGAATCTCGGGAGTGCCGGGTAGAAGAAGAGTCAGAGTGTTGGTCCCGGGGAGCATCAGAATGCGACCTCTTATGCCCACGTTTGTCTTTGCTTCGCTCCTGATAAGAAGAGGTCTCCTGGCGGTGTTCGGGCTGATAATAAGTTTTCTTCCGGGATGACGAGTCCCGGGCATGATAATCTCGGTCGCTGTCGCTGTCTCTGTCTCGGCGCTTCCCGAGGCCTGAGTCCCGACCAGACTGGCGTAAAGTCAACGAACCGCAAAGGCGGTCGTATCCGTGAGAGCGCCCCATGTCACATGCAATCAAACAATAACGAATTAGTGAGAGAGCAGAATGGTGAAAGAAAAGTAGGTGCAAAGCGAAATGCATGTATCTGTGTGTGTCCTAGTGCTACCCCCCGACGGACCAGTGGCTTTGCTAACGGGAGTTTTTTCCCCTTGGATCGGGGCCGGGACGCCCGCATCACCCCTGACGGGTGAGCGAAACTTAAACAACTCCGGGTCATCGAAATCACAGTCGAGCAAGTCGTCGGGAATGGAGAGGTTCGATAAGCCTTTTAGAGAACTCCCAACGCACTGTGAAGAAGCCTCTTTCTCTGGCTGAACAGGCGTAGCTTTGGAAGTCCCACCAACCTTCTCTTTCCCCAACTTGCACGCCAGCTCCTTTCTCCCCTTCGAAGGGGAAGATAACATTTCGATATCATGAGCTTCAGCTGCAGGACCTAAGTCCTCACCTCGCTTTTTAGGTGGCTCGCCTAGAATTTCCCCTTCTTCCGGTACTTCAAGAGAAGGGCGAACGAATGATTCAGGCAATTTTTTCCCTCTGACGGGCACAGACTTGGGAAGCGATACGCCCTCTGGAAGGCTAACCCGGCGGCCATGGGCTAGCAAGCCGATCTTCGATAGTGACTCATTGGAAATGAGGGCTCGGATATCTCGCTCTTCAGCAGGAAGAGCTCTAATGGCGTCGACAGCATCGGAGTACCCCCGGCCCTCGGGACGGGGGACGAGATCTGGAAAAATAGAACAATGAGTTAGGAGAAGTTTAACCTCAATCGGGAACGGACATCAACTCAGAGAAAGGACTTACTTCCTTCAACCCACCGCCTCGCAAAGCCTTGGGTCCAGCGTACATAAAACCACTCCTGTTTGTACAGGGCGAATTTGCTACTCCACGCGCTAGTGAAAAGTTGGCACTTCCGATGTGGCTCAAGAAACATGTAAGAGGGGCTTTCTCCCCGTTTCTTGGTCATGTAGATGTACCTTATATCGCCAGGGGTTGGAGGCCTAGAGAAGACGGCCATGAAAAGCATGTACGTGCCATAAATGAAAGCGTGACCGTTTGGATGAAGCTGAGACGGGGCGACATCTAGGTACCGCAGCACGTCACGGAGGAATAGGTTGAACGGTGGCACGCTACCAACCCAGCACATGAATTTGCTACACGCCGTATATCCCACTGGGGGCAGATGTGGGCGGTCATGCCCCGATGGAACGAGCACATCAGCAAACGGGATGCCATGAATAGAACATGTCCGCTTAAGAGCGGCTTCAGTGACTCTCGAAGCCTGCGAGTCAGCTGGGTCATCCAGTAAAATCGACGATTCCAAAGCATCAGGAGCCCAGTCATGAGCGGGAGAAACTGACGGGTCAGATGTGTTGGGGGCCGTTCGCTTAGAAGACGGCCCAGGTTTGTCGGAAAGTGTAGCAGAACTAGATCTTTTGGACATCTTGAATAAATAGCAGACCCAGCTAAGCACTTGTGCGAACTATACTCGAAAAATGATCGACGTTAGAGTTAACACCGCAGATAACCCCCCGTGTGGTGTGTGAACTAGTGCAATCAATCGTGCATAAGCATTTAATATAACGTCAAGCCTAAAAACATCACTTCCGAAAACCGTCATCGCTGACCGTCTCCAAAAGCCTTCTGTATAATGGCTACAACAAGACACTGGAAGTAATAAACTATTTATGCCAAGTAAAGTTCAGTTATGAAGTTGGGCAATGATTGATTATGTTCGGCATGTTATGTATGTTCGACAAATTGAGAGTGTTCGGCATTTTGGTATGGTCGGCATTAGTATATATTCAGCACTAGGGTACACTCGGCGCCTAGCTATGTTCGGCATGTTAAGAGTGTTCGGCATTTAGGTATGTCCGGTATGTGTATGTGTTCGGCATTAGGGTTTGCTCGGCATCTAACTACGATCGGCAGGACAGTTTGCTCGGTTAACTGATGGCTCGGCAAGGCCATCGTTCGGCCTACATCCATCGTTCGGCCAAAGCTCAGTTCGCGCTGAGAATGTGACGTTCGGCCAGAGTACAATTCGGCCAAATCAACGCCCGGCCTTGCCGCTGGCTCACACTTCATCCTTCTAACCCCTTTGTTCGGCCATCGTTACGTCGTGCCAACTAAGATCATGACCGAGTCCAAACACTCGGCATATCCTCCATACCTTCCTCTCCTCCACCGAACGCCCACTAAAAATCCTACAAGGCATTCGAATTTAGCGCTCTCTCTCTCCCTACCTCTAGACGCTCGACCTTGGAAACGCTCCAAATCGAACTCGAGTCCTCACCAACATTAAATCTATGCGAATCGATGGGAAATTGCCAGAAAAGGAACTCGGGTGAGAAGACTGTACCTAGTACGTGAATCGAGCGTAGGAAAGTTATGAGAAACCCTTGAATTCTGATTGCACGAATGGTTTGTGAGCCCGGAATTGTAAAAGCAAGAAGTGAGAAAAGAGAAGGAAAGAAGGCGGCTTTTATAGAGAAGAGGAGGAAGATGTAGGGACTCTGACTGGCTCTACCGGTCAAAACGGTTTCACTCGGCTTCCAGTCGTTCGGCACTCGCATCGTTCGGCATCCTTGGCATTCGGCGGCAATGCACTAATCCAGTAGTTCAAAGCATACCCTGTTCGAACACACGGTGTACTTTGGGGGGCAAAATGTTACCTGGGGAATCGACCAGGCAACTAGAACGTTCGGCATGCAGGGTTGTACTCGGCACAAAGGAGCACTCAGCACGATTGAACGTTCGGCAGTCAAGGGTTGTACTCGGCATTGAAGAACGAACGTCCATCCAGGTTTTCACTCGGCACGAGACCTCCAGCACTTCACTCGGCACTCCCTCCACTCGGCCTGCTCTTCATTCGGCATATCCTTTGTTCGGCACACCCTTTGCTCGGCATATTCTTCACTCGGCATAACCTTAGCTTGGCATGTCCTTTGCACGGCAGACCCTTCACACGGCATGTCTTTCACTTGGCATGCTCCTCACCCGGCATCCACGTTTCACTCGGCATCCCAACATCGTTTGGCCCGCTTCCTCCATTCAACAGAGAGATCCATCGACTTGGAAAGGAAGGCTCGGCATGCCGATCGTTCGGCCTGTTTCACTCGGCATGCAGGGCGCGTCCTATCTAGACCGAGCTGTCTAGCCATCTGGCCCACCAGGGAAGTCCAACCCACATTCGTCTATAAATAGAGGGGCAGGGGCACAGAAATAAAGGATCAGATTTCAGAGAACACAAGGGAGACTCTGCCTCATCCAAACCTCATCCAAGACTTCTACTTTTATTTCACAATTGTATTCGAATGCTTAAAAGCGGATTGTATCTGTAATCAAGTTGAAAGTGAAGAAATAAAGGATCAACTTCAAAGTGGACGTAGGCTACAACGCCGAACCACTATAAATTCTGTGTTCTCGTCTCTCGCATTTTAATTTACATTATCTTCTCCATTTTAATTTATATTCTTCATTAATCTCTCTACACAAACTCTCTAAGGGTGTTAGTGACCAATTTTGGCGCTAACAACTACGATATTACCATATTGCCAATGTTCATGCCGAGCCCCAATGACATTAACCTGAACGGGTTCCCATGATATCAACTCAGTTGGTATGGAATGAATCTGTTTCGGTTGGAATCTTATATTATAAGGCCTGGGGCATTGAATCAATGTTGAATGGTTATCTCATAATGTATCAAAGTAATGCCAACCACCCTTGTTTTATTGTTTTAAAATCTATAACACGCGGCATTATTGCTGTAAGTTTCATCATGGTTTTAAACAACGTCGCATGCTTCTTATTTGACGTCATAGCTAAGGCAGCAATACCGCAAATACTTATTCCAACATTAATTGCTTTAGGCAGTATTGCCACTAATATATAAATTGGCAATGACATCGCCTGTTACCAATTTCGACATTAGTATTATAGCGGCATAGTAGCCCAGTATTATGAATTCAATGTCAATATTTTACGGCATTGATGTTGGCAGTCATCAATGTCGATCTTACTGTTTTAAAGCACTCGATATAAATGGTTTTTTGATATTGATGTCGCATGCCATCGATGTCGGCTAATATGTATTTTATGTATAAAAGGCTACATTAAATAGGTTCGATGACCTATAAATTTCTATATTACAACAACATTGATTTCGGCATTATAGCCTTACATTTTATAAAATCAAAATTATTTTTAAAAGCTTTGATATGAAGAGATGCGATGTCTTATGTCGGCCATATTAATGCCGTAGGTTTTCAATAATGAACATATTCTAATTTATGACATTATGGCCTATAATTGAGAGGTGCGACATCATCATATTAATACCGAAAGTATACATGGCAGTATTAAAATGGATTATAATTGGCTTGAGAAATTGGTAAAGTAATAGGCCATATTTTTCTTTTTTTAAATATGAATTTAAGGGATTAATCATATATAATGATAAATGTTTTCAAGGAATAAATTATTAACCCAAATTTTGATATGAAATTACCAAAGAGAGTTATTATTATGGTTAAGTAATTATAAGATGCCAATTGATTGAACATATTTGAATGATGGACGTTATAAGTTCTTGTTATTAATTGATCAGTTATTTTACATGATTATTATTGTCATACTCACATCATCATGACCTATAACTGGATTTTGAGATATTTAAAGGTAGAATAACCAGTTAGGTTAACTCATAGTGAGTATAATCAGAATTAACTCCTGAATAAGTAGGCTTGCATCTAGAAGATCAAGTAGATTAGAAGTGTTAGAATGCTAAGAACCGATCAAAGTGTTATGATTTGAGATATGATATTGGAAGTGTCAAATAGGTTCATAATCATCCCATGAAAATTATGGCTTGACTAATTTCATTGGAGATATCTAATAGGTTCCTAGTGATCTAATGAAAACTATGATTTGAAATGTAGCATTTAAAGAATCCAATAAGTTCATAGTCATCCCATGAAAACTATGATTTGAGAGTGTTTTTGGAGAATTCCAATAGGTTCATGGTAATTTCGTGAAAACTATGATTGGAAAGTGTTATTGGTAGAAACCCAATAGGTTCCTAGTGATTCTATGAAAACTATGTTTCAGGACAGGTAATCCTTAAGAATTTTGACAAGTTATTAGTCAGTCCATGAAAACCAATAGGTTCATGGTGACTTTAGGAAAACTATGAGTTGAGACAGATTGTCAGTTTTGTGAGAATGGGTAAACTTAGGGTAGATATAAACCTAAATTGACAAATACCCCTTTGCATAAATGCATATGATTATGTTATTATTTTTTAACCATTCTGAATTTAGGAGCACAATATATAGTTAATATATTGATTAAGATACTAGTGAGCGGAAAATTCGTTCCACTCAGCGGTGTGGTCTCGCTATATATATATATATATATATATATATATATATATATATATATATCTGTGTGTGTATATGGTTCAGGATGGGGGTTATTATTCACGCCAGACTGTTTGTCTGACCCGATGTTTTTTTCCCTTAAACTCTTGGGTACTCATTTGAGTAGGTTGGGGGTAAGGGAGTCCAAGTTTTCAGTTAGACAAATAAGCTTCCGAAGAAGTGAAGGAAGAAAGTTAGCTATTACTAGGAGCTTTTATTTTCGACTATGTCATTTTATCTACTTAAATGAAATGGAAAATGTATAATTGCCGAGTATTAGGCTCTGATCAACTAAGGGGCATCTTCATATGTCGTTATTGGAGTATTTTGTAATAATTAATTTTCTCTTAACGTGGAATCAAATGAGATTATGTAATGAGTATGAAATCTTAATTGTGAAATGAAATGTGAAAAACTGGTTATTAAATTGTGTTTGATTTGTTTCATATTCATATGCTTCTGATTATTGATATGAGTAACATAGTCGCAGTTTGCCACCAGAAATTAATACTATGGATGACTACAGCATCCGTAGCACTTAGTTTCGGGCCTCAAAATGGAGGATGTTACAAGTTGGTATCAGAGCATAGGTTATGTAAAACTTAAAAATTCAAAGATTTTTGAAACATTATCCAATGAATTAGAGAACAAGATTGGGGTATGAGATAACGTTATAGTAACGTACTTGTATTTGCAATATATAAGTATGTATTCTCCCATCTTTCTTAGTTCGTTCTTCTGTATCTTATTAAGGCTCATAGGTAGATTACGAGAAAGCAAGATATGCAAGAAGGAAACAGAAGAGTTAATTTAGGAGGAGGGAGAAATACAACAAATGGAAACTTTTGACCCAATACTAGAAGGAACCAAGGTCGACGTGCAAATACTAACCAAAATGCAAATGCCAATGTAAGTGTTGGAACCCCACCAGTAGATATGGGGACTGTGTATCAGTTCTTTGTCGACATTATGCAAGCTGGAGCTACTGTAGATTTGGCTAGAAGGAATGTTTCTAATGTAGGAGGAGTTAATCCCATGGAACCAATTGAAAATAACCATGCCATGCTGAACCGTGATTATACTAGTCTTGGAGGGAAGCTTTTTTCAAGAATTGAAGATGCTATTGAAGTAGAAAACTGGTTATTGCACTATAAGAGAATTTTTGCTGATATAGGGTTGAATGATGAGCAGAAAAAAAGATTGGCTTCTAGGAAGTTGCAAGGAGCAGCACAATACTGGTGGAATGGGGTAACTATGGGTGTACCACAAGAGGAATTGACTTGGGATGAATTTCGTAGGAGATTTGGGGGGAGATTCTTACCATAAGTAGTCACGTCAACCTTGCTTAAGAAGTTTAAGAAATTGGAGCAAAGGGAAATGTCAATGTCAGAATATGCTACGAAGTTTGATGAGCTATCTAGGTATAGGTATGCTACCATCGATACCGCGATTAAGCGGAATGAGAAGTTTATCCAGGGTTTGAGGTCGAAGATTGCTAAAGCGACTATGACACATCTTCAGGATTTGATTAATGTAGTGGTGGAAATGGTCATAAGTATGGTAAGAAAAGACATTTTGCTCATGACCGTTGAACCGATAAGGGGAAGAAGGTTGCAGAAAAGAAAGGTGTGAAGTGTTTCAACTGCGACTAGATACCACACTACAAGGATCAGTGTCCAAAGCCGGCTAGAGCTGATAAAGGAAAGGTGTTTGCTTTGGAACTATCTATATTAAAATCGACTGCTATTGAGAAAGGAAAATCTATGATGGAATGTACGCTTTTGATTCATAGCATACCAATTAGAGTATTGTTTGATACAGGTGCATCACATTTTTTTATCTATCAAAATTTGAAAGATAAGTTAGAATTAGAACCATTATACCTTCTTACTTCCTTAAAGGTTGTGAATCCAATAGGAGGGTATGCAACTCTAGGGATGAGATGTGACCATTTAGAGATTGAGTTGTTAGATCATGCTTTTGCCTGTAGTTTGTATGTGATTTACTTTGTGGTTTTTGGGATCATTTTGGGTATGGATTTGTTGAGCAGATATGAGGCTAGGATATTTTGCCTAGATAAGGAGGTATCATTAAGACATCCTAATAGCCACAATCAAATTATATACTCAGTTGAGAACTCAAGTTTGGATATTTTTACTTTATTGGGTACAATGGAAGTAGAAGACAAAGTAAATCGGGTTTTATTTGTAAGATAGCACATAGATGTATTTGAGCCTGTTAAAGGATTACCACCGAAACAAGCTATTGATTTTTGAATAGATCTTGTACTTGGAGTTGAACCCGTATGTACATAGCCTAACAAAATGACACCTACCGAGATGAAGGAGTTAAAGGTGCAGCTGGTGGGCTTAGAAGGAAAGAATTTTATTAGACCAAGCAGTTCCCCATGAGGAGCGGCTGCGGTGTTCGTAAAGAAACCAGACAGATTGTTAAGATTGTGCATCGATTATCGTAAACTGAATGAAACGATGGTAAAAAACTGGCATCCTTTGCTGAGAAGTGATGATTTATTTGACTAGTTGAGTGGAACCGAAGTATTTTCTTAATTGCATCTGATTATAGGGTTTCATCAATTGACGGTGGCGGAGGACGGTATTTCTTTGACAGCATTTCAAACAAGATATGCTTCATAGAGTGGTTAATAATGCTATTCTGATTGGCTACTGTGCCTACTTTCTTTGTGGACTTAATGAACCGAATTTTCCAAGAGCACTTGAATAGGTTCATGTTGGTGTTCATTAATGATATTTTGATACATTATAAGGAGGAGAGAGATCATGAGATTCATCTTAGAATAGATCATGAGACACTGAGGTAGCATCAACTAAAAGCGAGATTTTAGAAGTGTCTTTCTTGAAAGAGAGAATTGAGGTTTATTGGTCATGTAATTTCAAAAAAAGGATTGTCCATGGATCCAACTAAGATTGAATCTGTAAATAATTGGAAGAGACCCGAGAAGGTGACCGAGATAAGAAGTTTTCTTGGATTACCTGGCTATTATCGGAGATTCATCAAGGATTTCTCTTAGACAGTAATGCCTTGACTAAACTAGGAAGGATGTAAAGTTTATTTGATCAAGTAAATGTGAGGAAGTATTCCTTAAGTTAAAGCATTTGTTGACCAATGCACCCGCGTTCGTTGGGTAAGATAGTAATCAGGATTTGGTGGTGTATACCGATGTGTGTGGAACATGATTAGGAGTTGTGTTGATGTAAAGAGGTAAAATGATTGCCTGCGCTTCTCAACAGCTCAGATCACATGAAGTTAGGTATCCGACTCACGATTTAGAGTTGGCAATTGTAATCTTTTCTTTGGAGGTATGGAGTCACTATCTCCTAGGAGAAAGATTCGAGTTGTATACAGATCATAAGTCTTAGAGGTATTTATTCTCGCAAAAAGAGTTAAATATGAGACAGCAGATGCTAACCCGAAAAATGGATCAATACCCCGGATCAAGTGTGAAAGCACCAGCGCAGATAATCAACATTACAAATCTCAGATAAACAACAAATAAAAAGTAGAAGTAAAAAAAAAGAGGTACATAATTTTTATAGTGGTTCGGTTGACTCTGGCCTACATCCACTTTAATCAATCTTTTTTATGATTATACTAGTTGAATCTCTTTGGATATCAACTAGTTAGTTCTTAGATCTAAGTTACAATGAATCATAATAATTTATAAGTACAAGAGTTGAGTGGAGAATCACAGTAACCCTCTTGATGACTGTTGTGAGGAAGAATAAAGTTGAAGAAGTGAAGGAATTCCGGTAGAGTAATGGCGGCTCTCTCTTTGGAAAAGATCCATCTCTAGTTGCAAGTAGGTGAGTAATATAAGGGAATTCAGTGAGTGTTGGGCCAGAAGTCCAATTTTCAGAAGAATCCAGTTGTTATGCGGAGTCATCACCGAAAATCTCAAATCAATCTGAGTCATTTCTATGAATCACTAACTATCCATAGGGGATGAATCACTAGCTACCCATCAACTTAGCATATTTTCTACTAGAAGCCTTTACTTAGTGCTACGAAGGAGCTCGGAAAATTTAAGGGAGATCCGACCTATCTTGATGGATCATTAGCTATCCACAGGGGATGGATTGTTAACTATCAAGAAGGGATGGATCTCTAGCTATCTATCCACTTAGTATATTTTTGAGTGATCTTTGTTTGGTTGTCTTCCTATCTTTTATTTGTCCAAATATAAAGTCATTTGGAGTTAGTTTGATCATCCGTTTTCATCAGTCATCTGGTCCAGAGAATCATCCATAACTCGCTCAAATCTTAACAAAATTGAATGAAACTTTGCAGGAACACTTTAAAGGGTGTTAGGACCCTCCATAAAAATTTGAGGTGGTGGGGCCCATTCTAGATGGGTCACTAGCGATTCATCAAATCAACTCCAAATGCTCTCATTTTTTTATGAGCGTTATATGATGTCTTCTAAATGTTCTCACAAAATTTCAAGTCAATCCGACTTCGTATGAATTCTGTAGGTCCATTTAAAGTTAGCTGCTTTTGGTCAAACAGCCTGAACTCGATGAGTCTTTGCTTCTCGAAGTAGATTGTTTGGCATGCTATGAAACTTGGCAAGCATCTCTAGAGAACATATTAGATCGAGATGGTTGGTTATTATTCACACCAGATTATTTGTTTGACCCGAAGTTTTTGGTTTTTCCTTGATCTCTCGAGTACTCATTTGAGTAGGTCGAGAGCAAAGGATTTCAATTTTCCAGTTAGACGGATAAGCTTCCAAGCAGGAAGCAAGTTAGGTATTACTAAGAGCTTTTATTTTCCACTGTGTCGTTTTATCTGCTAGAATGAATATAATGGCAAATTGTATAATTGCTAAGTATTAGACTCAGTCAACCAAGAAGGCATTTTCATATGCCGCTCTTAGAATATTTTATAACAATTATATTTTCTCTGAACGTGGAATCAAATAGGATTATACAACGAATATGAAATCTTAATTGTGAAATGAAATGTGAAAACTTATAACTAAATTGTGTTTGATATGTTTCATATTCACATGCTTTTGATTATTGATATGATTAACATAGCCGCACTTTGTCACCGAAAATTAATATTATAAATGATTACAACATCCGTAAAACTTAGTTTCGGACATCAAAATGGAGGATGTTACAACACAGTCCTTTGGTCCTTAGATGCAGCCTCGGCCGACCTCAAAATATTGATAATATCCAAGAGATTCATATTCTACTAGTTTGTATTACAATTAAGTATGAACGATTCATACCGAGGTGTAATAGAACCAAAGATCAAATCAACTTGTCATTTATTGCATATGTATACGTCCAATTGTGAAAAATTATCAATATAACCCTTCATCATTAGTATGTAATCATCCACCTTTAGTCCTTTAGTCATTTTGATATTACACATCTACTTCACTAGCTCGTACCTTGTGGAATGTGATTATTCACCAAACAGGGCCCTAAGTCTATTAAATATCTCATGGATAGAAATGTTTTCATGCTGCCTCTGCAACGGCTTACCTAACATAGACATCATGAAAACTTGGACGATCTCAAAGTTTGAAACTCATTTCTCATAAGCAATTCTAAGTTCAAGGTCCATATCATCAACGGGTTGTTCTTTAGGTTTGCATGTTGTTAATGAATTTTTTCGGCTTAACCACACTCGACTGCATCATAAGGCAGCCGTATCATTTTGATGTCCTCACAATTATGAATCAGCAAATTTAACCTTATTTAAATTCACATTTAGGAGGTGACCATGTTGCTGAACGCTCACAAAACTGATTCGTCGCACTTCAACTGTTCGGTAAAAACACAGAGATTTTTATGTGGTTCGGATTGTTGAAAATCCTACGTCCATGGGATAATCCGCTATTTTTATCATTATTATTTTTACAAGAGATTTTAATGGCCTTTAGGTGTACAATATTTTTTTTTCTTTTTTTTAATTCAGGAAGAGGAAGAAGTTGAAAAGGAAGATCCACTTCTTTGGCCTTATGCCTTTCCTTTTATAGCATGAAAAGTGCACTGTTGATGGTGGTCATCGTCTTCCGCATTTTCTTTCAATCTCTGCCGTTGGATTTTGCCATGTGTCGTTTATTCAGGATGCTCATACTTTGTGCCTGTATTGATGACATGTTTTAGATGGGAAACCCTAATACTGGTGGGAGATTGGAATTTTGAAGCGGGATGACTGTGGGCGAGAAGCCCAAGCCTACATTGGTTAGCCTCCTCTCTCTTGAAATAGTAAGCTGCTTTAAGAAGAATGATAAGAGACTTTCTCGGAGTCTTGTTTTGTTGTTGACGCATAAGAATGGGTGTGGTAGTTAAGGTCGTCTCGTTTAGACCCCACTATCACGTG
Organism: Allium cepa; assembly: GCA_030765085.1. NCBI lineage: Eukaryota > Viridiplantae > Streptophyta > Magnoliopsida > Asparagales > Amaryllidaceae > Allium > Allium cepa. The sequence continues at coordinate 615,669,584 of CM060934.1, forward strand.
GCTGCTCTTATTTTCTTTGCTTAATTTGTCACCGTGTCTAGTCAGAATGGGGATACTCTTTCCATTCTATGTAGAATGTTGGTTAGACAAGTTTGAGACTTTTGTGCTATTTGAATTGTTTCCTTGGTTGTTTCTAATGAGACACTGAGAGAAGGTGAGCTTACATTTGTCGTTTTCCTGTAAGGTCGAGTCTGTGTTGAAGCAAAGTTTGGATGATCCTGTATATAGCCCTTATAGAGTGCTTTCGGGTCTGTTTGGCGTTGTCTAGATTTCCCCTGTATATGCTTGTATAGACCCGTTCCTCTAGGTGTTTGACAAAATGTGAATATAGTTAACTCGAAACCTTGGATGCTAGTCTCTTATGCCTTGGTATTGTATTCTGGTTCGACCTCTGCCTCCAAATGCAGTCAATGCGGTCTGCTTTATCTTCAATTACTTATCTTATTTCTTCTCTCTATCATTTGTGGCAAGAACGGGTGTAACACATGTAATTGTTGACCAAAGATGCTTGTAAGTCAACGCTATCTTAATCACTTTTAGTCAATCGATGTAGTTTGGCCCGGTAGGCTTGTCACTTTTAGAAAACAGTTTTGGAGTTGACATTTTCTAGAAGTTTTAATTGGCATATTATTAGGACCATATCATAGTATATGTTCTTATTGTAAAAGATAAACTTTATGTTTCATTTTTCTAATAAGCTCCTGCTAGCCTATTATGTTTTGCCAAACCTTAAGTCGAAACTTAGAAGTCTTTCAACTTCACTAGTATGTGTTAGGATTCATCGGTCTTGAAATTCTAACCTTGAGTTTACTCAACAAGTCATAGCTATGAACGATAGATAAATCATTATCGGTTGTATCATAAACAACTCCTAACACGTGGTATCTTATCCTAATTTTACTTCAACCTTGAGTTTTCTCAATAAATCGAAATGAAACCATTAGCTCATTCATATCATATCACGATGACCTAAGGTAGTATATGTACCTTGAGTTTGCTCTACAAATACATATAGTTATCTTACCTCGTCTATCAATATATTAGTAATACTATACATAACATCTCTAGCGTGAGTTTATTCAACAACTATGGAGTGTGCAAGTAACACACACACATACGAGTATATATGCACGTCTAAATGGACTTTCATTTCTTATTGAACCTCCAAAACAATTTGAATTACAAATAAATTATTAAAAATCCTATTTTAATTTATCTTAAGTTGAATTTTGAGACCGAGATTCAAGAATGGAGATCAATTATGGTGGTTTCTAAACGCATTTATTCTGGTAGTGATACATACATTACATATGCAACACAAATACACACACGCACACCCGTTCTTTTTCAAAGTTAAAATATTGAACGAAGTTATGTTTGTTTCTTAAAGTTATAAACATATTTATTTGTTATTGCAAATTTATTGTAATATTTTATTACATTGTCTTTGAAAAATATATTATTATTACTTAAAAACTTATCCATATTTTAGTATTATATCCTACCTTTCAAGAATAAGGGAAAATTTCAACAACATACCTCTGCTAATAGATTTCCTTCTTTTCTTATTCTTCGGTAGTTAACAGACTCTCTACATCCGTTATTTGATTTGTTAGGATGAATTCTTCAGTGGATACCTATAAAATTAATTTACTATTAGATCTGCCCACAGCCATTATGAAATTTATAAACCAAGTATCAATCTACATATCAAATTTCCTCACATCAACTAATAAACTATATAAACAAATAAACCATATAGCTAAATGAAAATGAGGTATAATAATCATAAATAAATATACATTCTGCTCATTAGATAAAGGCCCTTGTCTTATGTCAAAATTAGGACTAATGAAAACCATTAACTTTGGTAAGTTAGTAGGGGTCTGTGGTTCCATCAACTCTTCTTTTGATTTGCTGTCCACTTGGTGGTTTCGTCGTGCTGGTCGTTCCCTTCGTTCTATTATCTTTCGTTTGATTCCTTGTCTGATTTGCTGGCACATTTGGTGTGCGCGGAATAAGGCAATTTTTGACGAAGCTCCTATGGACCCCCTCTCTGTTATTCGGAAGGTTCGAGATGATGTTTACTTGGCATTTCGGGGCCGTCCATTCAGAGGTACAGTCAACTCTCGTTCCGGTCGCCTTGTGAATTTGTTATCGATCACCTGTTCTAGCTCTTCTATTAGAGCAGGTATTGGTTGATTGCTTCTCCGGAGACTGGTGGTTCTGACTGTCTAGTCTCCTACTAAACCTTCTTCGACCTCTCCCCCCTGTTTTTCTCATGTTTAGGTTATTGCTTGCAGGTTGAGGTGTGTTTCTCCGTCCGTTTTCTGTTTGGAGCTTGCTTAGAGTTTTCTGCTTCTACTTTTCGGGTTTCGGTCATTCTGTTGCTGGGTTGTTGGCTGTTTATTTCTTCTAGTTCTTCTGTTGGTCTTCTTCTTAGCTTGTTTTCTATTTGTTCGGTGGTATCCATACATCGGAACCGGGCGGTGGCTTTGCCGGAGTTCGATTTTGATATTGGATGGCGTGGGGGGTTTTGGAGCTATTCGGGATTGCTGTGTGCCTGCTGGCAGTCGTCATTTTGGTTCTTTTTTTGTTAGTGGTTTTTGGATTCCTCTTTTGGTTATCTCTGTGTTCTTCTCATGTATACTCTCGTTTTAGTTTTTTTTCGGTTACCTGTCAGGCTTGTTGACAGCTTTTGGTGATTCTTAGTTATAAATTTTCTTTTCAAAAAAAAATAAAAATAACTTTGGCATGTGGATGGTTTTTATTATGAGATGTGCAAATAAATTTGATCTAAGATTATTCAGGTAAAAATATACAAAGCAGGTAGAAAAAAACGCATGGTAGAAAGCCCGAAATCCTTGGTTAAATACACCAAAGACCATTTTGTGGCGTGGGAAGAAATATTATCATGTTTACTTAAGGTTGAACACTGTCATAATGTTTATAATAAGAGTATCAATCATTGGTTGAACATACTCTGAATTTAAGCCTTTGTTCTCAAGTTTTTCTTTTAACTTTAAGTATGAATATTTTTTGTCAGTTCATAGAGCAACCACTTCAAATCAGTCCAGATTATACTCATATGCCGACTTTCATATTTATACCGGTGGTGATAACATGACCTTAAAAATAGGATAATAAGCGGGTCATGGCGACTTCAACATTCTTTTTTTTTTCACGGGTGGCCCTATAAAAATTTCATACAACTCCTTCACAATTTTATTGAACTCGTATTTTGGCAGCAAAGCATTAGAATATAAGGAAGCTTCTACCTTATGCAGTCATTAATTTTTTGTTGCCCTATAAATGCAATGTGTACTTAATAATATAGCCTATTTTCCACCATAAGATGGAATGAAAGCTATGCTCTTTTCTCAAACTATTTAACAGACTGTAAACAGAAAGCAGTCTTATAAATTTATTTTATTGTATTATTATTTTATGTATATACAAAGAAAGTACATATACCTATTTGATACATAATATCATCATATTACGTAAACTTTATTTTATTTTTTGTTGTCAGTCAAAAAATGAAAGCGAGAGACATCAGAACGTGGGATAATATATATGGACTTCAAATTAGGTATTTATGAAATAAATATTTTAAAAATATAGGTGTCGTCTGTTCAATACCCATAAGACATGGTAACTGGTAAAGTGGTATAAATTAGGAATGAAATTCGGTAGCAAAATCTCAAGTGAAATTGGTAAAAGAGAGGAAATACATGAACATATGTGTTTCATACTTAACTAAAATACATAGTTTGTGTACTTTATTTATGCCTAGATTATTCTACTCAAGTGAAATTAGGTGTTAATGAATATTTTATGGATTTATTTTTGAACTGCGATTTTTCATTTACTATTGTTTGATACTCTCTTTTTAAAACCTAAAGCTACATTTGTCATCAAAAAATTTGAAACCTTCACGATGAAGTTAATGGTTAAACAAATTCAAAATATAGTTCATATAGTTCTTTATTCTGCTTATAGCAAAGGTTTTTCAATTTTTCTTATGCGAATTTTCAAACTACCCAGGCTGGATTTCCTTTTATGGACTTGTACTAACATTTATATTGCTTTATATCATTCATCCAACTTCCAGAAGTGACCAGTACATAGACACCACATTTAAAGTTTAGTTCATACAATACTAAAATTTACCCAAACGTTCTAAAATAATAGATAAAAAAGGATTATCTTATACAGAGAATCTTTTTCACTATTCAAATATTAAAGTTATTGCGCCTTCATCGTATTTCACCAGTTTCACCACTTAACCCTTCTTAAAGACAAAATTCGCAACGCACATTTCAGTTTAACGCAATATTATTTGTCAATTCTACAATTTAACCATTGGTATGAGTAATGTTTGGTTATCGATCTAAAGTTAAAGAAAGTATATAACATATATATCGCTGCAAATAACAATACAATTCAACCTCTGTTTATCACTTCTTATATATAATATGAGACTACATTTAAACAGTACAAATCTAGGGGTAAGTGGATGTAGTCGGAATTTAAGAATTTGATGGTGTTGAAACTTCGTATTTATGATATTTCTTAATTATGATATTTTGATTATGACAACTATACAAGTCATTATTATATACTAACTTGTTTTTACAGGAATTAATCAAGGCCGGATTCAAATAAGCTTCAAATCTTATATAAGTATGTATTGAGTTTGTGTCTAGAGTTTACTCATGTTAAAATATCTCCTATATGAATATTTACATATTCTCATTATCATACACTAATAACCTTTGCATATTCTCATTTTTAGTTTACATTCAAACGTCTGAATGTACCAAATCAGACGTTTGAATCTGGAAAAACGAATATTGTTTAGTATAATATTCAGACGTCTGACTTGTTAATTTCAGATGTCTAAAAATGGTTATTTTTAGCCTATTTCCTTTCTGGTTTGATCTCATGCAATTTCAGAAGTCTAAATTATTCATTTCAGAAGTCAGAATATCTATAACGGCTATATTTTAAAATAGGCACTTCCATTCGTGAAGAGATGCTTTCTTCATTTCAATAGATATGACCATATCTCTTCATGATAACTCTTTGTGAAGATATGCATCTATTTATAATCTATATAAACACATTTGAATCATGTTTCCATAACTTAATTCAATCTATTCTTACTCTACTCTCATATTCTTTGATTCTAATACTCTTGTGCATTCAATTTCATAGAAATTAATTCTTTTACTTCCTTATTCTTCACGTATTCATGTATACATCATAAAGGAGAAGATCATAGGAAGGGTGTACTATAATTGACAAATTCATGTTATTAAAGAACACATAGAGTCAAGAAAAATTTATTTGTAAAAGTCCTATTCTGCTGCTCAGGCATGTGAAGTCCTCTTCGCCTGTTGAGGCGAAATCCTGTTCTGCTGCTCAGGTCCCTATTCGGCTGCTCAGGGATTGTATAGACCTATTCCTCTGGGTTAAGTGAGGGTTGTTGTTTTAGTAAAATTCCAGAATGAGTCTGGGACTGGGTGTAGAACAGAAATTTCGAACCAGTATAAAAATTCCTGGTATGCTTGTTTTATTTTACTTATTCACATTGCTATAGTATCTTAGTTTATTTCCATGCTAGTATAGTATAATTCCACATAACACGATCCACACTGTCTTTTCATTTGGTATTAGAGCAGGCATCTTATTACCGTTGCACAATTATTTGATATTTTGCTAATATGAAAAACAACACCAATACAAGCACTGTCACTAACACTAGTTTTATTGAAGGTCAATCTACTGCACTACCTCCACTATTCAATGGCATGAATTACAACTATTGGGCAGCACGAATGCGTATTTATATGTAAGCCAATAGTTTTGATGCATGGAATGTTACACAAGCAAAATATAATGCACCTACCACTGAATATTCTATATGGCAGCTGCACAAAATCAAGATGCTACTGCTAATGCTAAAGCAATGAATATGTTATTTTGTGCATTAGATAAAAATGAATTTAATCGAGTTAGCATATGTAACACTGCATATCAAATATGGCAAACACTTAAAGTTACTCATGAAGGAACTAGCAAAGTTAAACAAAGCAAAATATCTATGCTCAAGAGTTAATTTCAAAATTTTAGAATGAAGCAAGATGAGTCCATCAATGATATGTATTCCCGATTTCAAGATATTTATCATTCTATAATAAGACTAGGAGAAAAGTATTCTGACTTTGATATCGTGTCCAAAATCCTAAACTCTTTAACCGATGACTGGGAGAGAAAAGTCTTAGCTATTGAAGAAGCAAACAATCTTTCTACCATGAAACCAGAAGAGTTAATAGGAAATTTAATGTCCAATAAAGTAAATTTACAGGCAAAAAGAGTTCAAGCACAAGACAAGAAAAATATGGCATTTCATGCAAAAAAAAGGAATCAGATTCAGAGGATGAAGATTTAGCTTTCATAGCTAAAAATTTTAAGAAATTTTTGAAGTACAAAAAAGGAAATCAAAATAAAGGCAAAAGAAACTTCAACAATAAGCCATCATCCTCGGTACTAGAATGCTTTAATTGCCATAAGAAGGGTCATATGCAAAAAGATTGTCCACAAAAAAGGAAGGGAAAACAAAATAAATATAGAAAGGATAAATTCAAAAAAAGGCATTTTCTGTGACATGGGATGACTCAAAGTCTTCGTCTTCTGAAAATAGCAGTGATAGTGAAAATGAACAAGCAAATATCTTCTTCATGGCTACTGATATTGAGGTAAATGATTTTATTTTTGATGATATAATTGAAATAAATTCTGAATTATTAGATACTTTGAAAAATCTCAAAAGAAAATATAAAGAAGCTCTCGAAAATCAAAATAGAGCAGAATTCGAAAGAGATATGCTTAAAGATGAGAAGATAACATTGGAAGAAGAACTAGAGAAAATTCAAGATTCATTTTCTAATGTTAGTTCTCAACTTGCCTTATTGAGTCAAGAAATTGAGACTCAAAACAAAAAGAATGACGCTCTTGTTTTTGAAAATCATGACCTAAAATCAAAAGTTAAAATGATTGAATTAGATAACACTGGTCTCAAAACTAGGTTATATTAAGAAATCTGTAGCTCCACCAAAAAATAAACAAAATAGGAGAAATATTTCTAAATCCAAGTCTATTATAATTCAGCCAAAAAGGAATCAAAATTCAAAAAACATAAAACTATGGGTTCCTAAAACAAACAACAGTTTGATTAGGAATAAATATATAAAATCCGTTTTCGAAAAATGTGCATAAGAGTCAAAATTATTTATATAAAGGGAATACTGAATCCTCTTGGGTTTGGTTTTCTAAGACTTAACTCTTAGGACCCTATCAAAAAGTGGGTATCTATGTTATTCTTTTATTTTTTGCAGGTCCCACTTAAGAAAAGAGGAAAATGGATACTCGACAGTGGTTGCTCAAAACACATGACAGGAGACAAAAATATATTAACAAATATCACATATTAAAATGGAGGCTCTGTCACATTTGGAGACAATTCCAAAGGTTATATCATCGGCAAAGGCGATGTGGGCAATTACGGTATATCTAATTTACCACTCATTTCCAATGTTTTACTTGTCAAAAACTTGAAGCATAATTCGTTAAGTATTAGCCAAATGTGTGACAAAGGATTTAAAATCTCATTTTCTGAGGATTAGTGTAGCATTTATGGTCACAATAAAAATCTTATCTTTGAAGGTAATAGAGATAGAAACATATACGTTTTGAATATGAAAATCAATCATAATTCATATATTTACTTAATAGCCAAAGAATATAATCCTTGGTTATGGCATAAGATATTCTGTCATATTAACTTCAAAGCAATAAGCAAACTTTCTAAAAATGATTTAGTCAAAGGATTACCAAAAATGAACTTCAAAGTTGATCATATTTGTGATACATGTCAATTAGGAAAGTTAACTAAATCATCTTTCAGATCTAAGAAAGTTATTTCTACATTACAACCACTTGAATTACTTCACATGGACTTATTTGGACCTACTCAAGTACGATCCATAAATCACAATAGATATGTGTTTGTAATTGTAGATGACTTTTCTAGATATACCTGGACCATATTTGTGAAAAATAAAAATGATACTTTTGACCATTTTAAAGTTTTTGTCAAGAGAATCCAAAATTTGAAAGGATTAAAAATAAAGAATATTAGAAGTGATCATGGAGGAGAGTTCGAAAACGAAGCTTTTGAACATTTCTGTAAAAAGAAAGGAATTTTTCATAATTTCTCGTTTCGTAGAACTCCACAACAAAATGGAGTTGTAGAACGGGAAAGTAGAGCATTACAGGAATGTGCAAGAAATTTGTTAAATGGAAGCACACTTCCAAAACATTTCTGGGCAGAAGCTGTAGCAACTCTTTGTTATGTTTTGAATCATGTTTCTATATGACCTCTTACCAAAAATACTTCATATGAACTTTTTCATGGAAGAAAACCAAATATTTCCTATTTTAAAGTTTTTAGATCAAAATGTTTTATATTAAATACCAAAGATCAGCTTGGAAAATCCGATGCGAAAACCAATGAAGGTATCTTTTTAGGATATTCAGATCGATGCAAAAACCAATCCGGGTGTTTAATAAAAGAACTAATACCGTTGAGGAAACTCTTCATATACCTTTTGATGAAAGTTTTCTACAAAAACCAAGTATAAAAGATGATGAAGAACTTCTAGATAATATCACAAATATTGACAATATAAATTTTGAAAATAATGAAAACATAATTAATAATTGTAGAGAAGATGAAAACGTTATTCATAACAACAATGAGTTAAGTTCTCCACCAAAAATATTACAGGATCATCCTGTTCAAAATGTTATTGGAGAAATTAATTCAAACGTCTGAACTAGAAGTCAATTAAATCAAATTGGCCACGTAGCATTTCTTTCCAACATCGAACCCAAAAACCCTAAAGAAGCATCTACTGATGACTACTGGATAATTGCAATGCAAGAAGAGCTAAATCACTTTGATCGCAATGAAGTTTGTGAGTTAGTTCCTAGACCATGTGATCAAACTGTTATTGGTACAAAATGGGTCTATAAAAATAAGGCGGACGAATAAGGTAACATCGCCAGAAATAATGGAAGGTTAGTCGCTCAAGGTTATAATCAAGAGGAAGGAATTGACTACGTAGAAACATTTGCTCCTGTCGCTGATTAGAAGCAATACATATCTTATTGTCCTATGCATGTTTTCATAATTTCAAACTTTATCAAATGGACGTTAAAAGTGCTTTTCTGAATAGTTATATAAAAGAAAACATGTACGTTGAAAAACCTCCTTTATTTATCCATGATAAATATCCAGACCATGTTTATAAACTTAAGAAAGCTCTATACAGTTTGAAACAAGCACCACGTGCTTGGTACGAACGGCTTAGGAGCTATTTAATATCTTCTGGATTTCAAATTGGACAGGTTGATCAAACGCTTTTATTAAACATTCAAAAAGGGATATTTTAATTGTTCAAATTTATGTTGATGACATCATTTTCGGTTCTACCAATGAAAAATTATGCCAGGACTTCTCCGATATTATGACCAAAGAATTTGAAATGTCCCACATGGGAGAATTATTATATTTTCTTGGTTTACAAATCAAACAATTACAAAATGGTATTTTTATTTATCAAGAGAAATATTATAATAATTTAATCAAATGCTTCGGAATGGAAAATACTTCTACCAAACCAACTCCTATGAGTACAACCACACATCTCGATAAAGATGAAAATGGTAAAAGTATTGACCAAAAATTATACCAAAGTATGATTGGATCATTTCTATATTCAACGGCCAATCATCCTGACATAATGATGAGTGTTTGTTTATGTGCTAGATTTCAAGCCAATCCAAAGGAATCACATTTTAGAGCAGTTAAACGTATGCTACGTTATCTTAGTAATAACAAGGACTTTGGACATTTCTATCCAAAAGAGTGTCCTTTCGAATTAGTATCATATACTGATGTTGATTTCGGCGGATCTCAAGCAGATAGAAAAAGTACCTGCGGCACGTGCCATTTTATTGGAAAATCGTTAATTTCTTGGTTTAGTAAGAAACAAAACTGCGTTTCACTTTATACATGTGAGTAGAATATATTTCTGCTGCATTAGCTTGTGCTCAAGTTATCTACATGCAACAGACACTTAGAGATTTTGATATAAATTTAACAAATTCAACAATATATTGTGATAACTCGAGTGCTATTAATTTATCAAAAAATCCATAAATCATTCACGAACGAAACATATTGATATTCGTCATCATTTTCTTCGTGATTGTATTAAAAAAGGAATAATAAATTTAGATTTTGTTTCATCCGAAAATCAATTAGCTGACATTATTACGAAACCACTTCTTGAAAACATTTTTATAAAACTAAGATGAGAAATCGGAATCGTCTCGTTTAAAAATATATAATTTGATTTTTCGAGATATATTATTACTAGCATACTATTCTTTTTCTGCACGATCTTAAGTACAAGTTTAATGTTATTTATGTTCCAATTTTACAAGTTTCATTATGAATTGGCTTTTCATTTTTTAACCATTCATTTCCTGCAAAGAAATTGTCCATATTTTTTTTGTTTTCTATTTTTAAATCTTTGGAGCTTATTTATTATTGGTTCTCATCCACCAGTTTACTTTTCAATATATCTTTTCCTCTCACCTATAAAATCCTCCTTTCACTATATTTTTCCATATTAGCTTCCCGGTTTTGTAATTCTATCTTCAACTATTAACAAAACCATGTTTCTTTCCAAATTACTCGTAATTTTCTTTTATTATATGGTGTTGAATTGCTCTACTTCAGAAGAACCTTATTCTGTAGAGTTTTCTACACCATCATTAGCTTATTCTTCCGATTTGCCAACACCAACCCCCCGCTATGAATCTGCTTGGCATGTATCTCTGAATAATCATAATCATACCGGCCATACTCCAGAAAAGAAGAAAGCTCGTCTTTTCTTGTTCTTTGGTTCTTCGCAAACCAAACAAAAGATTGATGATATTTATCATTATCAACAGGAATTGATAGGAATTCAACGAGAAATGTACTATGAGAAAAAAGCTAATTCACAACGTCTTAACTTTCTGGAGAACCTTGGTTGGAAAATCTGTGATTCATCTAAGTCTAATGTTCATCAACCTACATCATCTTCCCATCACAGTTCATGGAATCAGACACCACAACGTCCTCATGTATCACCAAATTCACGGGAACATGGCATTAACTGGAATTCTTTAGGATCGTCTAAGGGAAAGATGACGATAGAACCAGAAGAGCCTAGGACTCCTAGAAAATCGTCTTCCCCATCGTAGACACAAAATCGTCAACTGATTTTAAATGTTGTTTTTGTGTTTATAGTTGTATTTTTTTAATAAACAACTTCTGTATTTCCTGTTTTTTAATAAATATGTTTTTTCTCAGGAATGCATTTTTTTCATGAAATTCAGACGTCTGCAATAGTTAAAACAGACGTCTGAAAATTGTCAAATAAATACTTTTTGAATTCAGATTCAGACGTCTAAATAACCCAAAACAGACGTCTGAATATGCCCAAAAATGAGCTATTTGCATTCGGTTTAAATTTTTTCGATTTCAGACATCTGAAATACCAAATCCAGATGTTTGAAAAGTTCTGTCGATTCAAATTTTAGTGGCTTTTCAACATTTTTCTCCCCACCTACCATCTTAAAATCGTTCAAATCCTCCTCTATACCCCATTTCCAATAAACCACTTCATTTTATTTCACCATAAACCACTTTCCAATCTTAAAAACTCAATCTTTATCATCAAATCTTTACAAATGGCTCCTAGACCAAAGAGGTCTAGGGCTTCAACTTCCTCATCCACTCCTAACATTGATCAATGGCTTTGGAATGACGAGGCAAAATGACATTTTGCTCAAATGGATAGATCCAACTTATTTCCCGGTGCCTTTATGAAATTTGAAGAATTTGAGCCTTATCAAATTCGACAAATAGCTCGCTCTAATGGGTTAGAATCTCTTCTTTCATTTACTGCCAATAATGTAAAGATTAATCATCTGTTGGTTAAGCTTTTTTATGCAAACATGATTTTGGATCATCGCCATCCTCACAATTGTGAAGATTGTATTTAGACTATAGTTTATGGTACTAAAATTTACCTTCCACTTGTTCGTCTTGGAGAAATCCTTCAATGTCCTTTAATCGGAACCGATTTAGATGATATTGAGATCACTCTATCCTTGGATGAACGAGATGAAGTTTCTCACTGCTATCTTTCTGACGATATTACTGAACTCACCTCTATTCAACTTTGGCCACAAGCCCATATCATTCATAGAGCTTTGATTAGCTCCATTTTACCTCTAGCCGATAGCTATGAAGTTGTTAATAAGTGTAACTTTCAAGCTCTCTATGCTATATACTCTGGACAATCCGTGGATTGGGGCCATGTCATTATGGAAGAGTTTATGGATGTGAATCGCCGTCGTCATTATAAAACTTTTCACTGTAGTGCTTATAAAATGAAAATTCTCCAAAACTATGGTATTTCTCTTCGTGAATCCGAATTTCAACAATTAAAGAGCTTGGATCAAAACCTTGGGACTTATGAACTTACCGAGACGCCCACAAAGTCTAAGTCTAGCTTTTATATCATTCCAAGAATGGACCGCCAACCATGATCAAAATCGTCCTTAACCTCCTCAACATCATCACCCTGTTGCTACACAAGTTCAAGAGGAAGATGATGATGGAATAGAAGTTCTAAATCTCGAATCTACCTCACGATAAGCTTTGATTACTCTTTTCCAAAATCAAGCCAAGCTTAAGATTAAAATGGATAAGTTCGAGAGGCAAACCAATAAAAGGTTCAACTCCGTTCGTGGTTTTCTAAATAAAATATGGGAACGTATTGGTTGCTCTTCCTCGACTTCTACCGAAGCTTTTGATCCAGCTCCTTTTCAATGGTCCTCTAGCTCCAGCACCAATGATGATGATAACGATAACGATGAAGAAGAAAGTGATGATCAGTTAAGCACAAAGTTTTAAGGTAGTATGGTTGTTTTATTATCTCAAAACATTCGTAGTTATATGCTTTTTGTTGTGTATGTATTTATGTGGTGATCTCATACTTGCTATGTTGGTTTGTAAAATTAAACTTCTATGTCTCTTTTGGAATAGTGTAGTATGTTAACTATTCTACATTATCTATGCTATTCTTGCTCACTGTCGTTCATATGATATGTGAGTATTTCATATATATTATGTTTCCTTTTCGTCGATGTCAAAGGGGGAGAAGGAGTTTAAAAACTACCATCGACAGGGGGAGCTTATAGTAAGGGGGAGTACATATAACTCTATTTCCTGTATTGTGTATATACTTATATAGTTGTCATCGTCAAAAAGGGGGAGAATCTTGAAAATTCATATTTATGATATTTCATAATTATGATATTTTGAGTATGACAACTATACAAGTCATTATTATGTACTAACTTGTTTTTATAGGAATTAATTAAGATCGGATTCAAATAATCTTCAAATCTTATATAAGTATGTATCGAGTCTGTGTCTAGAGTTTATTCATGTTAAAATCTCGCCTATATGAATATTTTCCTATTCTCATTAGCATACACTAATAATATTTGCATATTCTCATTTTTAGTTTACATTTCAGACGTCTGAATGTACCAAATCAAACGTCTGAATTTTAAAAAATGAATATTGTTTAGTACAATGTTCAGACGTCTGACTTGTTAATTTCAGACGTCTGAAAAAGGTTATTTTTAGCCTATTTCCTTTTTGGTTTGAGCTTGAGCAATTTCAGAATTTTGAATTATTCAATTCAGAAGTCTAAATATCTATAACGGCTATATTTTCAAATAGGCACTTCCATCGTGAAGAGATGTGTTCTTCATTTCAATAGATATGACCATATCTCTTCATGATAACTCTTCACGAACATATGCACCTATTTATAATCTATATAAACACATTAGAATCATGTTTCCACAACTTAATTCAATCTACTCTTACTCTACTCTCACATTCTTTGATTCTAATACTGTTGTGCATTCAATTTCGTACAAATTCATTCTATTACTTCCTAATTCTTCACATATTCATATATACATCATAAAAGAGAAGATTATAGGAAGGGTGTACTATAATTGACAAATTCATGTTATTAATGAACACATAGAGTCAAGAAAACTTTATTTGTAAAAGTCATGTTCTGCTACTCAGGTGTGTGAAGTCCTCTTCGGCTGCTGAGGCGAAATCTTGTTCTACTGCTCAGGTTCCTGTTCGACTGCTCAGGGGTTGTATAGATCTGTTTCTTCGGGTTAAGTGAGGGTTGTTGTTTTAGTAAAATTTCAGAAGGACTCTGGGACTGGACGTAGAACAGGAAGTTCGAACCAGTGTAAAAATTCCTGGTGTGCTTGTTTTATTTTACTTATTCACATTGCTATAGTATCTTAGTTTATTTCCACACTAGTATAGTATAATTCCATATAGCACGATTCGCTCTGTCTTTTCAGATGGAACATTCTATTCAGCATTTGAGGCGTCCAGATTAATATATGAAACCTTGTTGATTTCTGACATCACAAACATATATACATTGTTATCTATTACTTAAATTCTAGATATTTATGATGCTAGAGTTCAATGATGCTTTTCTTTATAAAAAGGAAAAGGAAAGAAGAAAGAAAAATAAAGAAAACACGAGCATAAAATATTGCGGTCTAATAAAAGCTTATGTATCATCTAAATTTAATAACATTATAACATGTTTTATTCTTTTGAGATATAAAAATGAAAGGTAACATAAGTGTGAGCATGAAACTATCGAGCTCTTACTTTTCTCAAAAAATCATATAAGGTTGGTTTTATGAAATTTCTACACTGTTAAAATTGCAATAGTTGCAAAAGGATTGAGTCATTACATCTAACTAAGATGATTTACGATCTAATGCAATACAAGATACATGGATAACTCAGTAGGTATGCTAATTCTAAAGTATAATTAGAGGACCCTGAGGTAGAACTATGAGACGAACCTGTCATTGAATTTAATTTTCTAAGTCTTCTAAACTACAGGGGAAGAATATGACAAAAAGGGTACCGTTACCAACTATGCACATGCATTATGTGTCTGAAAAGAAGTCAATAGCTTATATGATACAAACTCCTGTAAGCAAAATAGTGCGAAGTAATAATTCTTTTTATATGTAAAAATGAATGAATGATATACTTTTCTAAAAGTCTATTCTTAATCAAAAGTATGGTATCCACAATCACATTTTTGAGCTTATCAAACTAGTCATGGTACATGAATTTGTGATTGTATAAATACCCATAAATGACTCCTTATATATGATGAGAGACAACACTTAAACATACATAACTACCTTCGTCTAATCCAGTTGTTCTCATATTTGTGCTTATACATTATTACAAAATGCAATCTAATTTAAGGAAGAAAAAATTACCAGTCAATACCAAATCTAATTTTCCAACTTGTGGACACCCTTCACTAGCACTTTCATCTTACCCATCGTCTTCATATACTTTCCTAATCATCTAGCTTACTCGTTCTCAATTCTACTAAGTAAAAAAGAACTAAAATATAATTTTTTAGATATAAAATTTTGATATATTTCTAATTTATTAGTGTTTTTCCCAGCAGATTAACGATAGAAATAAAATAGCATTTCAACTATTACCAGCCCTATTTACAAATATAAGATAACAGCCAGCATGCTGTTAGTAATCCAATCAGACCACTGGCAGCTAAGAAATTGGTTTGATTTCTATGTCCACTGCTATTGATTCTTCTTTAGCGATTACCTAGTTTGTACCAAAGAACTACATAAGCTTATTTGTTGTGTATGCCATATACACCAAACCAAATTTGCATTCACTTAACAACACTTAAAATTACCTAAGACGCTAAGCTCATCAGTAACTGTAATTCTAATATGATAACAACCATCGTCATAGACAAAATATTCTTCAAAACATTATACATTGAGTGAAGATGCATGAGCAACAAAGCATACATATCAATATGACTCATTATAACAAATCGGTCTATAATGGAACATAAATTATAGAAAAATTGCAGAATATTAAAAAATACCTGAAAGTGGTCGAAGCTCGGTATCTAAGGGGTAGTGCTTGAGGAACCAAAGCAAAGTAAATTAGTTAAGTGGAGGAATCAGAGCATAGTCAGTTAACTCTAGTCTACAAAATTGGTCGATTGTAAACTACGATGCTCGTTTCTTTGGAAACTGCGATGCCATGCAGTAGCTGAAATTTGTAGCAGTTGATAGCATCGGTGATCAAGAGACAATGAATGCTTGGCATGGACAATGGATTGTCGACAACGATGACGTTAATGTTTGGGTGGTTACAGCAATTAGAGATTTGAGAGGTAAGATGGGAAGGAATGAAACGCGAAAAGGTAAGGAGAGTAGGTAAAAGATGTTGAATATGCAGTTATATGATCTTTGTTTGATGATAATAAACATATATATATATATATATGTTCGTGTAAATGTATTTATTAATGTACTATTTTATTTTTCATAGATTAAATAAATGTTTCCTGAATAAAAATAAACAACACAGAATTTGAATTCAAACAGAATTTTTATTCAAACAAATATTTATTACAATCTTTGAATAGTATAAATTTCAAGCTCTCACTGTATATTTACAATTTCAATTACAGTATAATTTTTGATTACATCACGATTCACATTTACATTTGACCTCACTACATATCACTCATTCACTCAACTTGTATTTTATCTTCAACTTCACTCCAAATTGAATCCAGCATCTGAGCAATCTGCGAAAATAAATATTGATGCAGTAAAATTGAAAAGGAAATATTTTTGCAGTATAAAAAAATGAGGATTTTGAAAATAATATTTGCCTCGGTTATTTGGGTTGTTCATCATCATTTAATTTTCAACTCATCATACACGAACAGTTTGTGACATACACAGTGTATCACTGTATATGCCACAAGGCCGTGCATACCGATATATACACTTGATAGATTTACAGGGACAGGTGAGCACATGTCAAACCCAAAATACCGGATTCAACTCAAGTGCGATAAAATAATGTCACAACTTTCAGCACAAGGTCAAATTCGAGCTACAAGCTGGATTCAACTCAAGTGTAATGCACAGTCCAACTAAAAGTCAACATGCTCACAAAAGACTGCACAATTCAAGAAGGCACCAAACCACAAACAAAATGCAAAGGTCAAGTCACTACAACCATGACTCAACTCAAATGCAAGACCGAACCAACATAACAACAAGCAAAACATACTTGAACACACATATATGGTCTGAAACTCCAAGACAGCTAGTCAAGTACAAATGCACATCATACATATGAATCAAGCTCAAATGCAACAACCAAAACAAGTAAAACTGCTCATATACACAACAGACTCGAGTGCTAGCCAGAAGGAAATGCATCAGAAGCTAAAGCATGGCATGAACCAAGTTTAATCAGAGACTTCAAAACCACGACCATGCTACAGGTATGAACAGAGAACACTTGCAACAGTGGTGATGCAATTCAAACAACATAAATGGTTACAGGCGTGAACACAGGAATACATATAAGCAGTAGAGACAAAATCAAAGCAAAATCAAGATACACATTTCGAACAAGTCAAGTATGCTACAAGGATGAACACGTTGGCCAAAGTCAATTTTTTTCTCACAGCCGATACACAAAATCATAAGACCGAAGTCAAATGCAAATCAAGCCGTGGTGGCCACGAAATCAAACAGTGTCGTGATAACCAAGAAATCAAGGAATCGAACCAAGTCAGAGTTCAAAACCGTGTTATTCAAGAGAATTGAAAAAGTCAGAGAAATCATCAACATCCAAACGTAATCTAATGGCCGAAGCATAATATTGAAAAAATCAGACGAACGAAAAACTAGGAGATCGAATCCATATATAAACCCACAAATCATCATCGTCAAAGCAATCGAGTTCAAGCATTCAATCAGAAAGTAAAAATAACAAAAAATTACTTACCGAAGCCATATCTCGAACTCTATCAATTTCAAAGAGTCGTGAGCAAATCAGAGAAACGTGCGATCGACATAGCAAACGACGTGATAAATCATTCATTCGATCGAGCAACTAAAGTCGGCGTCTTTGAAATTAAAAAAGCCCTAATTTTTGAAGAAAGAGGAACGAACAACAGAGCCGCCATTATCACAAAGGAACGGGACGATAGAAAATAAAGAGAAAATATAGTTTGGGTCGGCCTTTAGTTTAGCTTTGGGGTTTTAAAATTATAACGAGGCTCATTGTTCGTCGACGGAAATTCTATCGGTTTAGAAAACCGTCGAACGAATTTAAATTAAAAAATAACCGCAAGCGCACGGTGTACGAATGTAGCACGCGGCGAATACGGGTCGATACACAGGGAATTGATGATTTTAAAATTCTATTCAATCAAATTATACCGAAGTTAAGAGTGAATAGCTAGAAATGTAAAAACTAACAAAAACTAGCAAAAGAAAATGATAAAAATATGAGAGTTAAAAGAACAATTTAGAGATAAATCCACTCTCTAGATCATATAAATCAACAAAATAAAGTTATGATCTCTCTTTTCTTGTCATTAGTGAATTAGTTGATGTGCTTATCATAAGTATGGTATATTTGTGCTATTAATTAGCTCAATATAAACCATCAAACTATAACACAACCACTAATACACATTTAACTCTCATGAAAGATGACAACAAAGTTGAAATAAAAATCTATTTTAAGCATAGCCTATTAACTATTGTTTAGAAATATAGGCTATCAAATTTCAATTTCAACATTCACTTCTTTGCCATAATCATATTTAGATGAAGAGGCAATTTGTGTTATGTTTGTTTAAGCATAGCCTATTTGTTATGAACAACATAGACTGTCAAATTCAAAGCTAAACAACATCATTAAACCACTTCAAATGTTTCCTTTAAAGCACAAAAAGAGAGTATAAACATCAAAATGCTGCATCTACATACTAGAGAGCTTCATTACCCCTAAATTGTAAGGATTAAGCTCTCATATTTGTTATCAAATGAACAAATGTAGAAAGCAACATGAAAGTAAAAAAAAAAGGAAAATGAAAGCTAATGGAAAAGACAACTATTCTAATTGCATAAAGGAAAATCTACACTACTTGCATAAAAGGAAATTAACATGTAATTAAAAAGAAACAATAATTAACATTGCATAAAAAAAAGAATTACATAAGAGAAGAAATGGCTAAGTAGCCATGGAAAGAAAGAGAGATTTGATTTATTTTCTAAACTAAAACTAACTAACTCAGAGGAAGATGACTACATGAAACATAAGAGGTATTTATACAAGTTAGAAACCCTAATGCATATTTTTGGGGAATGCCCAAAATGCCCCTTAGGAAGTGTGGAGGCCAAGTTATCATTAACATGTCTTAATCCCCCATTAAGTGTACATGAAGCCATTAACTCCAAAAGCATGTGCATTAGCCTTTAATTTGTACATTAAGGTACGTGGGTAGGTGGGGCCCTCCATGTTCTTCACTTTGAATTATTTCCATCTTCATTCCTTTGTATTAACTTTGTGCATGCATATCTTCATGAAACCGCTCCTATTTGAGACCATTTTCCTACAAAAATATATATAAATTTCCAATCATTTTTTCTCAAAAAAATATATGCACTTAAATGACTGTTTTGCCCCTATATGAAGATGAATATGTGACAATTTCAAATAATATGAATTTTGGTTTAAACAAGTTAAAATACCCAATATGATCATTTATTTAATTTAAAAAGAATAAATATGGTGGTTAAAATATGCACATTTACATGCACATCAAATACCCCCACACTTATCTTTTTATTCGTCCTCGAATAAACTAAAACTAAGGTAAATCCGTTTTCGTAGGGAGCACGATTGCATTGAGCGTATGCAATAAGCCGTTAAACCTCTGGGTGTCCCCAGTAGGACGAGTGTTGTCTCGTGAGGGTTTTCAGCGGATACTACCCACAAAATCCAAATGCATGATGAAAATATTTACACAATGCAAGATTTATTTACAAAGAGATGAATGCAAATTTTTGAAAATATTTACAATGAAGGATTTACTTTTAAATCGACACAAATAAGTTAAACATAGGTTTTGGTCATTATCTTGAGATTTAAGTCATTTACTCGTCAAAATTTCCAATAAAAATCAAGTTATCATAACAAATAGACAATAGTTTAACTCGTTGTTTTGGTTAATAACATATTGTAACTATGAAATGGATCCTTAGTTGATTATCAAAGTTTATCAAAGTGGTATTTTCATTTCTTTTCAATAACAAATCAAATCAACTAAGTAAAAAAAATAGTGCTATGATTTCAATTGCTTGCTCTCTCATTATTTACAAGAAAAATTACACACCTAGCTCAGGTAAACTGAGGCCAGATATACCACCCATGCACTGCCTTTCGGGCTTATGTGAGGGGAGTACAGAGCACGGCGAGTGCACACACTTTCGTGCATACACTATCGACCGTAGGTGGTTTTTATTAAGTCTTTTTTTTTACATGTGTTCCATACATCATAACCGTGAGGACTTTTAAATGAGTATGAAAGCACATAATCAAAAATTCCAAGTAATTCACCCATGCATAACCGTGAGGACTTTTAAATGAGAGTGAACTTTGGATGTATTATTTTTTTTATTTTTTTATAATGTTTTTTTTAAGAGAGAGAGAGTTTTTCAAAATCATCTTAGCACAGACATAAAAAATTGTTATATCCTTTACTTTAAATTCACCACTTTTAAAACAAAGATTTTCAGGATGTATTTCATAATTAACACGTATGAATCTTCCTATATACTAGTTAAACCATTGTTATTTATAATCAAACTTCATTTTTATTTTTGTTAAGATAAATAAATTTTCAATAATTTCAATTTAATAAACCAAAACCGTATGTTTATCCTATAGTGATTTTTTTTAAAAATAAATCAAAAACACTAAAAAATAATTCTTCTTTTGTTTTTGGATTTTTTTTTGGAAGAAAACGAAAAATTAGTCCTGAAAAATTCTAGAAGAAGATGAGTCTCCCCCCACACTTGATTTTGACTGTGTCCCCACAGTCAACCCAAGTGAAAGGGATGTTTATTATTATTTACATGAAAACGAATGGTATTTACACGAGATTAGAAAGTATATTGTCAAAAAGTAAATGAAACGGTCTTCCAAAAACCGATTCATTTGTCTCGTCGAGTATACGAGACACAACTTAAGCTCGAAAAACCAAATCGTAAAAGATTTCGAAGTTGAGTGTGGATTTGGAAAAACGAAAGTCGTTTTATTGAAAATCGTATGAGTTGTTTTATTTTCGATGATTTTTGGGGTTGATAAAACAATTGATTGAAATTCAAGTTTATTTTCACCAAATTGAAGTTCAAACTTATCATTGAAAACTTCTTCAAAATTATCGATCTCAAAATCAAAACGGTGATCGAAATTTTCCCCTTTAGAATTCAACAACTCATTTTCAAAAAGTCCATAAAACTCATGTTCGTTAAATTCGACTTCCTTTGTTGGATTATCAACAACTTCATCGTGTAAATGGAGTTTAAAATTCAAAGTTGTCGTATTCAAGTTTTCAGAAAAAGGAAGATCGAAGTTTAAATCGAATTTCGCACCCTCAAAAGAATTGAAATCCAACTTAATTACCGTATTTTCAACAACTTGATTAAGATCGTCATTATCAATTTCAAAAGTTGTCATTTGAAAATCATCGATTTGGGTAAAAGATGGATTATCGTTTGACTCGTCACACATTGAAATTGATTTTGTTTCTCACGAAAATTTTCCAATGTTTTAATCAACAAATTTGTGTGATCATCATAAATTTCATTCATTTGCTCAACAAAGTCAAAATTTTAATTATTAACTTGAAAATTTTCGATTTGGACTTGTTGAGAACAAGAATTGTCAATTTCGATAAACGATAGATTATTATTTGATTCTTCGCAGGTTGAGATTTGATTATGATTTTCACGAATTTTTTTGTATTTTTCAAGTAATAAATCCCCGTTATCTTTTTCCATTTGGTCAACAAAATCAAATTCATGGTTATTAATTTGAAAACTTTCATTTTGAATTTGTTGATAACCAAAGTTTTCGATCGTATCATTATTGAAACAATTCCCATTGCCAAAATTATTTGAAAATTGATTTACATTTTCGTCTTTATTTTGAAATTCATCTTGAAACTCGAAATTGAATGGGCATGGGTTACACTCGAAATCATTTGAATTTTGAAGTGAATTCAAATTTTGATTATTTTGAAAACCTTGATTCGAGTTATAGCACAAATATGAATTGCACCACTCATTTATCTCTTGATTTTGTTGTGTAGCGATTTCAAGTAAAGATGAAATACTATTTTCAAGATTTAAAGCTTGGTCATCGTTTTGAAAATTTTGTGGTTCAAAATTGAAATCGTTTAAAGAATAGTTGTCGTTAAAATATCCACACGAATTTGGAGTGAAATCATATGGATTATATTGATTTTCGCAACTATTATAAACTTCACGTAAATGGGGAAACTCGGACATTTACAAGAATGTTTTTGTGTTTTTTTTTTGGTAAAAGGAAAATATTTACAAATGGAATTTATTTTTCAAAAGGGAAATTAATTTTTGGTTTTTCAATTATTTTGAAAAGTTTTTTTTTTTGAATTTTTGATTTCAATTTTTTTTTTTGGATTTTTGGAATTTCGATTTGAAAATTTTCAGAGGAAAAGGGAAAAAAACTAAGTTAAGAAATATTTATAATTTTTTTTAGTTTTGGATTTTGAATTTTTTTTGTTTTTTTTAAAATATGCATGAACTAATGGAACTAAATGAATGTAAGGTTAATTACAAATGATTTATCCTAAGTTAACCCAAAATTATATAATCACAAATTGTCTTAAATCAACAAGATAATTCTCAGCCAGGTAACGGACAGGATTTATCGGTGCACCACGAATCACCGTAGCAATGCAGCCGAAGGTTTAAGTACCTTCAGAGGAACAACCACTATAATATTTACGAATCACCGTAATATTTATAAATAGTTATTACTCTGCCGTAGCCTAGACACCAAGAAATTAAATTGTTCAAAGAAGACAAATTGTCAATATACAATTAAGTGTTATTGATGTCTAACCGTTATTATTAATCAAATTCTAAGATGAAATGCAAAGCAGAAATTGAACGTGTATTAACAATGCAATTACGAATGTAATTTTTTTTTTTTGAATTTTTTTAAAATATATATATGCAAATGCAAGCAATCAACAATGCAACTATAATAAAAACAAGAGATATATACAATGTAAGGCAAATAGAAACAATAGATAAATCAAGCAAGCATTTTTTTTTATATAAAGCAAAGCGAAGCATTGGCAGCAGTTCCTCTCCTTTGAATTCTGCTTTTGCAACCTGAAATTAAAAACAAAACATATACAATTGTTTTTTTTGTTTTTTTTTGAAAGGAAACTTAAAAGTAGGGTTTTACCTAAAAAAAAAATTGAATTTTTCTTTTTTTTTTTGAATTTTTTTTTCTTTTAAAATATGATGATACTTGAACAAAAGAAAAGAATTTAACTAAACCAAACTCAGCCCACTTAAATGTCAAAGCCCAAAACCGCAATTTTATATTCCCTTTCCCTGATAAAATAACTTAACAAAATAAGTAGAGACTCAAACGAACGCAAAACAAAATCACAAATTTTCAATCCCAAATTCGCAGACTTCAAAAACTCAAAACAAAATCGAAAAACAAGCGGGTTAGTGAGGCGATTGGTTTTCTGAAGCGATTTGGAGAGTTCGTCGATTGGGTTAAGGCGGAAACCGTGAGTGATGTCTGGCTAATTGAGTTGCGAGTGATGAAGCATGGCAGTGGAAAGCGGTTTAGGGCAGAGAGGTTGTGGCGATCTTGGCTGTGGTTGAGTGTTCGATTTGGGTTTGAAGTCAATGAGTGTAAAGGGTGAAGGGAAGTTTTTGGGATGTTTGGAGCTTGCAGGAGGATGGACTGCCAGTTCTATGTCGATGAGTGATAGAATTGGAGTTCGCGGCGGTGGGTTTTTTCTGTCGATGATGATGTGGTTGATGAGGCAGTTGATGATATTGTGATTTGAGGGGAGTTAGTGAAGGCAGTTTCTTGTAATCAGCTGATGGTGGTGAATGGCTAAAGAACTGACAGATGGTTTTGAGGTGATGAAGAGGGGTGAAAAATAGTGACTGTAGTTTGGTGAAGCTTGAAGCAGGTCATTTGATTTGGCGGGTGTGCAGGTTGAATGATGAGTGGCTACTACAGGTTGGTGAGGAAGCAATGGAAGGGGTTGTGTGCAGTATGTTGAGCAGAGTGAGTGGTTTGTTTGTTGAAGTTGTAGTTGATGAGCAGGAAATCGATTTGAAGGTTAGTAAGAGTAGATGTGGTTCGATTGAATGGTTGACTTCAGTGATTGGTGAGGAGGTTGCAACAGAGGTATAGGGATGGGTCAAGGAGCAGTTGTGAAGTCGATGGAGATGATTGGGTGAAGATTTTTATGGTGTAGGTGGAGATGGTTTTGTTGCTGTTGCAGATGATTTCAATCTTGGGTTTGAGGTGCTTGGTCTGGAGTGCGACTTTGGGGATGGTGATGTGAATTGGGAAGAAGGGTTATGGGCTGAGTTTGCTAGTCGCGACACTGGGTGTCTTTGTGGATGAACTTGAAGGCACAGTGATAGAGCCTGGTTGGAAGGAGAGTTGGATTGGGTCGCGGTGAATTTGGGTTGTTTGATGATGGTTCAGGCGGTTGGAGGTTTGAAATATTGATTTTTTTTTGGTTGATGGTTTTCTGGTCGATGAGTGGGTGGTTGGAGTGAGGAATGTATGGGACAGTGGCTGATGATGTTTGTTGGATTTTGGGCAGTAGTGGAAGTTTGTCAGTGGAGATGGAGATGACTGTTGATGGTTGCTGTTCAATCCGATGGCGAAGCTTGAATTCGTGGATGATTGTGTTGAATGTTTGTGAATGTTACAGCAGGGCTGTAATGTTGATGAACTGAATGTTTGGGAATGTATGGTGGTTTAGTTGAATGGTATGAAGGGGTATTTGTGAGGTTGTTATGGTAGATATGTGAAGGGTAATGAAGCAATGTGTTGTGGTCTGCTGTTGCACTGGAGTTGGTGGCAGACGAAGGTGAATGTGACAGTGCAATTTGTATAGTAGTGATGTAGGGTAATGGCAGCAGAAGTGATGAGGATGTGATAATGGCAGAAGTGGGCTTGTATGTAGTTTATTTTTTTATTTTTTTTGGAGTGTGGTTTTGAAGTAGTTTAATGGTAGGAGTGTGGAGTATGCACAGTTTTGTGGTGAAAGAAAGGAGCTCTGTTTGGTTTTGTTTGTAATGTGGGAGGGCCAGAGAAAATGCACAGAACAGAGGCAAGCAGAAAGTGCACAGACCAGAGAAGTGCACAGTGCAATGTGTAGATTTTTTTTTTGAAATGTAAATGTAAGAAATTGAAATGAAATTTTTGTTTTTCTTTTCAAGATTGTATGTTTTAAAAATAATGCAAATAGAAAACTAGAAAACAACAACAAACACTCAAACAAATGCACACAAAAATTAAACAAACACACAAAACAACTTTTTTATTTTAAATGCACTCTACACACAAAACAAACACACAATATAATCAAAAGAAAATAATTCGAAGAATAGAAAATAAAATCAAACAATTCCCAGGCAACGGCGCCAAAAACTTGTTCGTCGACGGAAATTCTATCGGTTTAGAAAACCGTCGAACGAATTTAAATTAAAAAATAACCGCAAGCGCACGGTGTACGAATGTAGCACGCGGCGAATACAGGTCGATACACAGGGAATTGATGATTTTAAAATTCTATTCAATCAAATTATACCGAAGTCGAGAGTGAATAGCTAGAAATGTAAAAACTAACAAAAACTAGCAAAAGAAAATGATAAAAATATGAGAGTTAAAAGAACAATTTAGAGATAAATCCACTCTCTAGATCATATAAATCAACAAAATAAAGTTATGATCTCTCTTTTCTTGTCATTAGTGAATTAGTTGATGTGCTTATCATAAGTATGGTATATTTGTGCTATTAATTAGCTCAATATAAACCATCAAACTATAACACAACCACTAATACACATTTAACTCTCATGAAAGATGACAACAAAGTTGAAATAAAAATCTATTTTAAGCATAGCCTATTAACTATTGTTTAGAAATATAGGCTATCAAATTTCAATTTCAACATTCACTTCTTTGCCATAATCATATTTAGATGAAGAGGCAATTTGTGTTATGTTTGTTTAAGCATAGCCTATTTGTTATGAACAACATAGACTGTCAAATTCAAAGCTAAACAACATCATTAAACCACTTCAAATGTTTCCTTTAAAGCACAAAAAGAGAGTATAAACATCAAAATGCTGCATCTACATACTAGAGAGCTTCATTACCCCTAAATTGTAAGGATTAAGCTCTCATATTTGTTATCAAATGAACAAATGTAGAAAGCAACATGAAAGTAAAAAAAAAAAAGGAAAATGAAAGCTAATGGAAAAGACAACTATTCTAATTGCATAAAGGAAAATCTACACTACTTGCATAAAAGGAAATTAACATGTAATTAAAAAGAAACAATAATTAACATTGCATAAAAAAAAGAATTACATAAGAGAAGAAATGGCTAAGTAGCCATGGAAAGAAAGAGAGATTTGATTTATTTTCTAAACTAAAACTAACTAACTCAGAGGAAGATGGCTACATGAAACATAAGGGGTATTTATACAAGTTAGAAACCCTAATGCATATTTTTGGGGAATGCCCAAAATGCCCCTTAGGAAGTGTGGAGGCCAAGTTATCATTAACATGTCTTAATCCCCCATTAAGTGTACATGAAGCCATTAACTCCAAAAGCATGTGCATTAGCCTTTAATTTGTACATTAAGGTAGGTGGGGCCCTCCATGTTCTTCACTTTGAATTATTTCTATCTTCATTCCTTTGTATTAACTTTGTGCATGCATATCTTCATGAAACCGCTCCTATTTGAGACCATTTTCCTACAAAAATATATATAAATTTCCAATCATTTTTTCTCAAAAAAATATATGCATTTAAATGACCGTTTTGCCCCTATATGAAGATGAATATGTGACAATTTCAAATAATATGAATTTTGGTTTAAACAAGTTAAAATACCCAATATGATCATTTATTTAATTTAAAAAGAATAAATATGGTGGTTAAAATATGCACATTTACATGCACATCACTCATAAATATATTTAGGTTTAGTTTTAAATTTTAATTGTTTTTAATTTGTAATTTCTTTTTAAACGTTGTAAATTCCAGTCGTGTGACTAGGGGACAAACTACGTGGCGTAGTTTGAGAATTCGCAACTCAGTGGCTAAGTTGTGGTAGAGTTTTGAGCGTAGAGTTAGATTAGTCAGTGGTGGGTGTCGCGAGTTTACGTATGTAAGTGTGTGACTACTTAATTTCTAGTAGAAACCTTGGGGGTAACACGTAGGCAGGGTTTTGCCGAAGTTGGGTAAATTCTGTGTCATTCTATTTCTACATTTATTATTCTGCTATTATCTGTGCTGCTATTATTTTGATATATTTATGTTGAAATAATTTTATAAGCTTCCGCAATAATTTTTATAATTAATAGCATCACCCTATTCACCCCTCTATAGGGTGAAATCGATCCTACAAAAGAGTATTTTTGGAATTGATAAAAGACACGGTCGAAAATAGTCCAATGAGTTCTTATCATTATTCATTAGTATGAGGGATTAGGGACTAGGCATAGGGACTAGAGGTAGAGATTCATGATAGAAGGCAGTATTATATTGAAGATCCATAATCTTCAATATATTATATTGAGTAATATCCACTTAAAGAATAATGTATACATGCATTTATGTATGTATTTATTCTTTGAGTCTGTTTAGGAATTTTTAATGTTCTACCTTTAATTTATACATTCATATTATATAAATTTTATTATTATATAACATTATATTTTAGTTAATTTTTACAATGATATTATGCTTAACATTATATTAATTAAATCTTGTTTAATTAATTTTTGATTAATTAACTCTTTCATTAATCATTGATTATTCAATCTTAATATATTATATTGAATATATATAAATATATATTCTTACCTTTATACATACACATGTGTGTGAGTATTTTAATATATTAATTAATTTTAATTTATTTATTTAATTAAACTATTTTATCTAAATTTTATTAACTTCCAAAATTATATATATATATACATGTATACTTATATTATCTTCAACATTTCAAGACAACATAATATATAACATCATATATTATACATGCATTTATGTATATTATCTAATTCACTTATTTAATTAATTTAATTCTTTTATTAATCTTATTAATAAACTTAATTTTGAAATTAATCTTACATTTGTTTTTAAACATTTAGAAATTTTGATTGTAGTATAACCTTTATAATATATCGATATTTTATTTTAAATTTAACTTTTAAATTTAAAATCTTTATTTTAAATTTAAAAAATATATGAAATCAGCCCAAGACCAAATTAAACTTTAGCATTTTCTATTGGAGGCAACCTTTGGGCTGACATATCTGTTCGGCCTAGGTCGATTGCCAAGTAGGTCAGAGTACTTGATTGCCCAAACACAATCTTTTGACACTACCTTTCTAGACACCCTACTATTTGGGCCGTAAGCTTAATCAGTTAACCTTAATATAACCAATTTAGACCGCATACGATATTTGACTCTGATACTATTGTTCGAACTGGGTCAGCCCGTAGTTGAGGAATTGAGTAAATTTCAAAAAATCCTTTATTAGATTTTTAATGGGCCTATGTAGTCTAATTCATTTAGAACTTTTCTAAATATTGTTTTAAATAAAATCAATATTTTATTTGAATTTATAAATGAAATTTATTTTTGTATAATTTGTATTATATTTCATATTTATGTATCATATACATATATATGCGCGTGCGCGTGCGCGTGCACGTGCAACAATATAATGTATATATAGTTTGACATGCTTATATATAGATGTTGGGATTTAGACCACATCGGACATGTTAGCTCCTCGTGTATGCTTATGTATTGTCTAAATATACATATATGTGCATCAAAATTATTGTATGAATAAATATACATACATACATATGTATGTATGTATACATTTAATTATACATTTATTATAAAATATTGGTAATAAATTATTTATATAAATTATTTATATAAATTATTTAAGAAATATGTATGTGTGTGTTCGTATATAGTATAATTAAATTTCAAAATTATTTTAACTATTAATTTGTAAAATAATTTAAAACCTTTACCATATATTATGAAAACAAAATCAACTTTTTAATTTATACATCTCTACTACTAATAATAAAAATTCCATGAACTATTTTTAGCCGCGTCTTTCTAGATTTCCTAAAATGCCCTCACCTATTATCGTATCCTTCGGCATTTCCTTCCACTCTACCATCCTCATTTCACGCCAGTAAAACCCCTAACCACCTGAACTTAAACATCAATGTCTTCTTCATCGATAATCTATCGCCAATGCCAATCAACTACCATTACTACCTGATCACGGAAGCTATCCCTTGTCAGACACTACACCTACTTCGTTCAGCTACAAATTGCATGTTATAAACTAGGGTTACCTTATTCTATCGCCATTCCTAAACTTTGCTAACTGCCAATTAATTAGGCAGTTGCTGCTTGGATAACGAACTTCTACCGCGATTTAGGTATTTTTTTTAATGCTATTTACATATCAATTTGTCTCCCTCTTTTCTACATCGCGGATGATGTGCAAACTCATTTAGATTGACCTAATCCCATTTTCGGCTAGGTTACCTTTTGAGTTTTGGAGATATTTTTTATTTTGATAACCTCATCTTGATTTTTAGCATAGAATTTAAATTAACGAAATTTCCTTAACTGTTCAACTTTTAATTTAAGGGTTTTTACTTTTGATTTTGAATTTTAGCATTTGATTTCAGTTTTACATATAATTCCATAACCGTTCCCACAATGTTGGATACTGTTAACATCACAAACTGATTTTAGAGTAGTAAAACATATCCACTTTTCTTTAATTGCAAGCTGATTAATATATAAGTTGATATTCAACTTAAAATTGAGAGAAAAAAATCAATACATCTACATCGGACACACATTGTATAGACTGAATGGGAAAAGCATTTCTTATAATTTTATCTTTTAAGCTATTTTTAGTTTGACAAATACCAACTACTTTTAAGGCATATAAGTAGTTCATCCAGTTTGTATAAAATCATATTTGTTGTAAATGAAAGCATGTAGAACGTAGTTTATGGAGCAACATATTAGTTTTATAAATAATTTGAAAGCACATTGTTTAAACTATAAATGCTTGAACATTTAATTTATATATTTGTTAAGATAATACAGAAAAGTTGGTTTTATATACTTAAGATGATAGTAGTTCATCCAGTTTATGTAAAATAGTATTTATCTTTTAAAATAATTTATTCATCCGTTGGAATAAAAAAATGATCATAACATGGCTCTTTTTTCATCGAATAGCTAAAAAAAAATCTAAAAGGTATATAAGCATTTCTTATAATTTTATCCCTTGGCATTTACAGCAAAAGCTGTGTGAGAAGATGCAAGAATGAATTCAAGGAGAGACTAAATATCTAAATTGTTCCAAGCTGCTAAGTTTAAGATAAATATTTTATTTAACTAAATTATGCTTTACCTTGCTAAATTATATTGGACTTGAGCTCGTATACATAGATATAATATATATATGTAAATGTATAGCAATATAATTGATATATATATATATATATATATAATATTTTATTACATACATATATTTTTTGTTGCTCATGGGTTGAATTTTTTATTCTTTTGGTTTGTATGTTTTTTAAATAAAATATACTTGAATATTAAATCTGTGCAGATTTAATAATAAAAAAATATTTAGCTCGAAGTGCTTTGCGGTTTTACGAGTAAGGGTTTTCTGCGTTAATGTGGCTTTGATGTGGGTTGATGTTGGGATGTGGGTTGATGTTGGGATGCGGTAGTCGAATTTCTGATGGCGTTTTCATTTTCTATAGTTTTGATGGGTAGTTGTCTTTGGCGGTTTTGTGGGTTTGGGTTGGTATGTAGTTGGAGCTGTTTGGTTATGTAAACATTTATTTATTACTATCGTCTCTACCTTTTGCTTCATTTGTTATGCTTCTAATACTCCCAATTTTCCATTGCTTTGTCAAATTTCCTCCCTTCAATCATCACCATGGGACTGCCTTGGTAGCATGTGTATGTTTTTCTTGAAGTTATGCTTGATGATCAAGGTTATGGATGGTGGCATGGTGGGGCTGCTAGTTCACCGTATTTTGTTTGCTTAGGCTTGTGTAAATAGATGCTTTTGTCTATTTTGAATCTTTTATGGCCGTTCCTTTGCCTTTTGCTTTGGATGTGTAATTATGTTAGAAGCTTTTTGCTTCTAGCTTGGTTGTAATCCGTATCATCTTTGGAATGGATTTTCTACAGCTATTTGGTCAAAGTGAATGTAATGTGATAGAGTATGTCATAGTTCTTGTGATGGTATGGTGTCGTAGTGTTGAGTTAGTGTTGCTTGCCTTCAAGCATTGTAAGCTTGTGTTGTAACTCATAGTTGTTAAGTTATTTCTACATTATACCTGTTTTAATCATTTATGAAAGTGGACGATCTACTATAAAATCGGCATGCCTTGCCAAAATAATAATAATAACAATAAAATATGTAAAAAATATTTCTAAAATAAAAATGCATATTTATATTATATAAATTTTTATAGAATATTATATTATTTAAAAATGTATTATAAATATATTTTGTTATTAAATAAAATAAAATAAATAATTTAAATATTTACATATTTATAAAATATATAAGTTTCTTTGCCACTCGATGGTTTTTAGGCATGCATAATTTTTTTAAAAAATTAAACACATATATCATATGAATTAATATTTTATAATTAGATTTAATTGATAAATTATTTTAATAATAATATTTTAATATTAATTTTTTTATTAGTAGGATAAGATCAACAAAATGATATCTACAAAAAAATATTTTTATGCATGTATATATATATAACCATTGACATTTGACAACACAGTAAAATATCAATTCGTGATATGATCTATCTAGCTAACGTTTGATCGAGTGATTAACTTAAGCAATTTAAAATATTAGTAAATTTAAAGCATACCTCACATCAAGGTCTAGAGATCACGCTTTGAAACGATGACATGGCTGCCTGAATCGAATTCCAAGTTATATAGTCGTCGGTCACCAAGGATCGCTCTGCCACCGAAGATGGAATCGAAGAGCTTTAATTTTATTTGTACTTGAATATTTTGAGGTTTGGAAGGGGTTATTTATGGTTGAAATTTTGCAAGTAGGAGGAGGATCAATAAGATCTAAAAATAATGAATAGAAAACGTCTTATTTCAAAAGAGATAAGAGAGTGAAAAGTGGATCATAGTTCTTGATATCTCTCTTACCATTTCCACTCCTCTTTTCATTCAAATTCAACAAACTAGATCATTTATGGCTGATCTCCCTCTGCAACCATCATAGCCGAAATTTCAAGCCCCTTTGGGCTTCAAAAACAATTCCAAGCCCGAACGATGTCCTTTGCATTTAAATCCAAATTTAAACCCATACTGATATCGTATATCGATTAATATATTTATACATATTATAGATACATCGTTTAATATCATTCAATGCATCAAATATAAAATTTTATAATTAGTATTTATTAAATTTAATTAATTTAGTTAATTTGTAATAATTACAAATTAATTAAATCAGGTGGTAAAAGTAATATTTATTCGTTTCAGTTGTGTGTCTCTTAGGTGTAATTTGGTCAGCGATTAATATCGAACAATGCAAATATTAACTTTAACGTATCACTTAGTAGGCGGTGTTTATCGTAAACGATGTCTTAAATAACATTATTTTTGACCCGTCTAAAAGTTAAAGAATTTGGATCGAAAGTTTAAGGAAATTTGAGATATTATCCAAAGCAAAATAATGAATTACTTAGAATTTTTCTAAGTCAAAAAGAAAGAGATTTTGAAATCATTCGAAAAGAATTAAAGTGAAAAGAGACTTAATAAATCATGTATACTCATATTCACTTTTTATCGATAATTGAATTTCGAAGGAACCGGGTATCAGATTTGCTTGATTATGTTCAGCATGATAGGGGTTCTCTCTTTGTGAACAGTGACGAAGCTCAGACTCTTACCCCTACATGTCCCTAGTGTGAAAGGGTTGGTTGATAGTCGTGAGGCTTGCCGTAAAAGCAGATTCAAGGTACCACATGTAGTCACCTCCATGGTGAAAAGCAGGAGTGCCCCATGTTGAAAAGCAGAAGGGTAACAGGATGGTTGAAAAGCCTACCGCGGTGGGTCCGAAAAACCCGTTCATTACATTTGGTATCAGAGCCAAAGGTTAAGTAAGAACCTTAGCTTTGTTATTGGTAAAGACTCGTTAGAGATAGGATTAGTAATATCCTAGGATGAGTAACTAATTAGAGATAGGGTTGGCAACACCCTATAATGAGTTATGAGAGTATTATATATCAGCGTGTATTTGTTAATTTTATAAAAGTGATTTTATTCTAAATAAATTGGTAAATGAAATAATTTTACCTTGGGTTTATATTTTAAATATCAAAAAGGGATATTATTATTATTTGGTTAGAAATTAAGGATTGATTGTAATTTTGCTTAGTAAAACTAAAATATGAATGTCTTGTGATTAGAATTGCACAATTTGACTATAAGATATTTCATATAGAATCAATTGGTTGAGAACTAGAATTTAGAACTTCTATCATATAACCTTAGACATTTAGCCTTAAGAAATAATAACAATTTGATAAAAATAGGTTAATTTAAAAGGACTAAGAATAAATGCCTTGTGAATTAAGTTTCACAATTTGACTCTGAGATATTTGATGATAATATGTAGAAAAATAATATTCTTCTCGGGAAAGACCAAATCCACAGAACTTCGCTTCACTTTATTGAAAATTTGAGATCCTAAGTCAAAGAAAGTATTTAGGATAGTTAAGCAAGTGTGATGAGCTCCAGCATAGCATGGTAAGCTTCATCCATAGAATTAGGGAGATGATAAGCAATGCCCTGAAATTCGAAGATGTTGTTCCAAAGCCAACTACTCAAGTACCAGCTAGAAAGAAAAGGCATAAGAAGAACAAAGTTTATTGTTTCAAATGTGCACAAAGTGGCCACCTTGCAAAAGAGTGTAGATCAGGGGTAAAAATCAAGACCTTTAAGAAAGCTACCTCGAAGAGTTGTTATTTTTTCCATATTATAGGACATGGCACCAAAGACTGTCCAATGCTCAAGACAGCAGAACAGCCTAGGCCTTTTGTTACCCTTACTAGTCCACCTACTTCTGCAGAAAAAGGGAAAGGGGTTATGGAAGCATAAGTCAGTAGGCATGTATTAGTAAACATCATCTAAGTATTTTGACTGTTTGTAAAACTTTTTGAGTGTAGTCCTTAGAAGTCACTTAGTATGAATGTATTTTGGGAATCAATATATATAGACTATCATTTTGCTCTTTGTCAATACCAAATTCTGTTAGAACTTACTAGAAAAGCTAAAAATATTTAATTTAGAAAGAATGAAAAGAAAAACGACAATAATTAAGTAAGAAACACTTAATAAAATGAGATGAAATAAATAAAAATGAGATAGGATCTTTGATAAGAAGTGATAACTGATTATAATTTTTTTTATAAATTGTAAAAAGTAACCAAGGCCGAAAGACTAGCAATTACGTAGAGATTTAGGGAAGCCTTATCTAAATACGAAAACTTAGAAGTTTTGGATACACCGATTTTGAGTGATGAGGTGGATATGCATGTAGGGAGCCCTCGGGACAGTACCAGGATCATTCGACCATCCGATAGATATCTCAAAGGATGAGGAGTTGATAGTTATTTCAGATAAGGATGATGTATTGCCAGTAGGCGCAGACATTGATGCAGGGGCAGAAGCCGACGATGAGGCAGATGATTGGATGTTGTATCCTTTGAGTGAGAATGAGGAGCCTGAGGAAGAAGAGCCTATAGAGGAACCCATGGAAGAATCAGAGGAGATCGAGCCGCTGATAGAGGAACCCGTGGCAATGGAGACAGAAGATTCGAGGATTTACGATGCATGGTTAAATGAGGATGATAATTTAGAGAGTGATGAGTAGATCATTTGGGAGATGGCTACGCCCATTTAGGAGATAGGATCTCTCGTTCCATAGATAGTTGAGGATCTCAGTTTGGAGGATATATAGATGGAGTAGCATGAGTCATGGATTCCAGGTGGCTAGCAGCAGCAGCCGCTAGGTTGGGGCATAGCTTCAGAGATGATAGATAATGAGGAGCCAGTTGAGGACGGGGAGGAAGTAGAGCAACCAGTAGAGATCGACTTGGAGGCACCATCAAAGGGCTCATCCGATGAGTAGTGTTTCACACTTAGCGATATTTTAGGTTTGTATTATAGCAGTTGTTATTATCTTAAGCACACAGTACGCGGTAAGATATGGAATTTAGTCCTTTAGTATGATATTTTGATTGACTGATGTAGATAGTTGACTTATGATTATGTATTCACCTCAAGTGTGTAGTACGCAATCAGGTTGGGACGGGGATCGATGTATGTATTTCATGATCAGTATTTAGTAGTAATATTTCCTTTGACATATATTGTTGACCTTTATAGTTCTGTATCTTTGATTTCATTTCAAGGACGAAGGGCTTTTAAGTAAGGGAGAATGTAACGACCCGTAATTTCGCTATTTTGGAAATGAGAGATTTTAAAAAGTACAAATTTAGGTTTTAGAACAAATCAACAAAAGTTAAGTTTTGTTAAAAATAAATAAAGGCTTAAATAAATAGGTTTAAATATTTATTTGATAATTTAAATGTTATTTAAAACATCTAATAAAGATAATATAAGTATATTAATATATTTAAAAGTTTATTAATAATCGTTTTACAAAAATAACCAAATTTTGTTGCATTTTGTCAGTTTTACATACATTGTAAAATTAGAGATTTTGATATTAATTAAATAAGATTTTTTAAATATAAAGAGACATGTTTTAATGTATTTAAAGAAGTAAAAGTTCATTTTAAATTTTGGTTTACTTCGATATATAGCTTAACAAAAACGTCAAATTTTAACAGTAAAATTTAACAAAAATACCGTTTTCAACCAAAACAAGTTGTCATCAAGTTGTTGCAACTTGATACATTTTCGAACATATAAATACAAGTTTACAAACTTTTTAAACACTTTACATTTAGCACTAAAAGACAAAAGGAGTTTACTTTTGAAAGTTTAAATAAATAAGAAAAGTATAAAAGTATGATTTGACTAATTCTATTTTATTTTAAAACTTTATAATACAACATTATTACTAAATCATCTTTTCTCATTGATGCATAAGACTTATCTTACATGGCAAGTGAGAAAATGTTATTTTAACATTTTAAAGTGTAAGAAAAAGAGATAAATATTATTTCACATTTAATACCATCTCCTCTCCATTAAGCAAAGTTCAAATCAAGGTAAAAAAAAGGTAAATTAAAACTCAAAAAGTAGAGAAGGGTATTGTAGCCATTTTCCATCCAAAGTTCAAGTATAAATAAGTATCCATACCTTCCATTTTTTCCATAAAAATCCATTAGCTCATTCTGTACTTTCTCTTCACTTTCTTCATCCTCTTCCATCTTCTTCTTCCATCATTTCCATGGCTATCTTCTCCTCCAAAACCTTCACCATCTAATCCATTTTTCTAAAAAAATATATAAAACAAATACAAAAGATCTTCACCTCCAAAACTCCACAAAAGCACCACCTTTCTTCCCCTCTACATTCGACCCTACCACCCATCCACCACCACAACCATACACCACCTCCATCCACTTAGGCCGAGCCCTCAAACCAACACACGCCTCCTACTCCACCCAAACAAAAATCCACATGAGGCTGTACCCTCCTCCCTAGGCCACATATCCTCCACTATAGCCCACGGCCAAGAAAAACAAAAGAAAAAAAAAGAAAAGGAAGAAAAGAAAAGGAGAAGGAAAAGAAAGCGACGAATTCGAAGACGTTGGGAATTGCACGTTAGTTTGAGAGAAGCATATCTCACGTTAAAGTTTGACAGAGTGGACATGAAGGTGAGAAATCCTCATCGCTTTTGAAATTGCATTTTGGTTAGATTAAAACAATCACATTTATACCCTTATGACATATGAATGTTTATACCAAATTGATTTTTAATATGGATGACTGATAGTTTGGTTAGATAATTGAATTGTGATAATATATCATGTTATGATATTAATAGTGAATGTTGGATTTGAAATCATATGTTATGTGATTGGTTGAATTGATGTTATGTTAGTGATAATTATGGACATTGTTTACGTTCATTTTTGATTTAGTAATCCCTTTGTTAATAAGGCCATATTTTAGTGATATGATATATTTCGAAAAAAATAAGTCCCTTTTCAATTAGAAGTGAAATTAAAGTAAAAATAAAAGAGAATTTGAAATTTGAAGTAAAACGGGTTTAAAAATGATAGTTAAATTGAAAGTGAGATGAATAATGAAATTGAAATCGATTTTGGAAATTGAAAGTGAAATTAAGGTTGAAATTGAGTTTAAACTGAAATTAGATTTGAAATCTAAGTTTTAAATGAGTTTAATTTAAAGTTGAAATTGAAATTTAATTGAAATTGGAATTTAAAATTTAATATTAAAATAATGAGAATGTAATAATATTATAATATGAAAATAGCGAAAATTCATTTTAAATACTTTAAAAGCGGAAATATTTATTTAAATTGATTTGAAATGATTTTATAAGTAACAGAATTCAATTTGAATAAATTATTTCAAATACTGAAAAATAAGTTAAAACTAGGTGCGTCGCGCAATGGTAGTTCGGGATTTCGCGCCGAAACGTTCAAATAAAAGTATAGAGTGGAATATAGCTCGGAATTTTTCGAGATAAGAAAATTCCGGACTATTATATCCATATCTTCTAAACGAAGAAAGAAAATCAAAACTTCGTTGAGTAGATTTTAAATTAAGTCCTAATCAATTTTCTAGAAAAATCGCACAAGTGCAGTTAAGTGGTTAAGTGGCCATAACGGGAAATCTGTTTAAATGAAAATTTTTAATTATGGAAAAATATGAAATAAATTTGATAAATCTATTTAAATAGTTTAGAAGTGATTTGAAGTGAAAAATATGAATTTTCGAATATTAAATAGCTGTTTGAATCAAATAAGCTTATATAACACTTTTATGCTACAAATTGTATTACTTTTTGAATATGAGTTTAAATTTAACGATTCTTCGCAAAATCAATTGTGAATCTTTTTAAATGGAAAATTAAGCGTTTGAAAGATAATTTTTATAATCAATTCCAAAATAAAGTTGATAAGTGAGTATGCGGAACGATTAGTACATTTGTCCCGCCTGTGAGATCTGAGAAGATAAAACAAGGTGTTTAACTAAGGTTAGAGATGGAGCAACTAGTGCCCTGAACTTACATGGCCTATGTTTTCTTTTCTTAGGCGAGGGGTGGAACAAATCGAAAGGAAAGCCCGGATGCTTTAAGATAAAAAGATTCTATTAAGTTTCCAAAATAAAAGAAGATTAGTATTATCTAAAATTTAAGCAATCTTCAAAAATGAATGATTTCTATGATCTTATTTACTCAAAAATGTTTGCTAAGATTAATTTTAAGGTTTATTAAATGATGTCTTAAATAACATTGTTTTTGACCCGCCTAAATGTTAAGGAATTTGGATCGAGAGTTAAGTAAGGAAATTTGAGATATTATCCAAAGCAAAATATTGAATTTCTTAGAATTTTTCTAAGTCAAAAAGAAAGAGATTTCGAAATCATCCGAAAAGAAATAAAGTGAAAAGAGACTTAATAAATCCTGTATACTCTTATTCACTTTTTATCGATAATTGGATTTCGAAGGAACCAGGATCGAATTTTGGTGATTCTTATCTGAAAACCACTTCGAACTAATGTATACGTTCGAATGTGAAGACATGTTGAAAATGATGATTATCGAAGACCGTGGATCTTCATAGTGTGAGGATTGCTTGTTGACTTTCTCTGGATAGCTCCCATTATAGAGTTGTATATAGCAGTGGTCTCCTCGTTGTGGAGATTTTTTGGATTGCAAGGACTACTTGCTACTAGTGGTACTAGGAGAGTGCCTTCGGTTTGTCTTGTTTCTGGACAACTTGTCTGAACGTTTGTCTGACATTGCATTTCTAAGAATCACGTACACTGGTTTTTACAAACGTACATCATTGGTGGCAGAGAATGCAACTTCTTTTAGCTTAACACCCTCCTTGAGACGTACGAGCTCAAGGGTTGTATTTTTGTGGAAGACAATTAGTAGTCAACGGAAATGGCAATGTGGCATTCAGAGATGTGATATGTGCTATGTGAAAAGGTAATCGTTGCCTTAAACCTCATCAAACCGGAAATGACCGAAAAAGATTAGATGCGGTAAAGCTAAGTGGGTCATTCACAAATAGGGTATGATCATCCCCTTCTAGATATATTTCTTCTCGCTTTGACGTTCATGATGTAAATTAATATGGTGTGTGGAAACAAGCGCTTGGTTAAAGGTCGATAACGACCGAGGATGACATATTCGATACTATCTAGTTATAGAGGTAGGCCGGTTTTGCGTTGGAAGAGGAGCTTTGTGATGGTTCATTGGGACATCCATCTAGAGGTGTACCCATTCAAAAGATAGATCCTTCATCTGGTCATTTGTATGGAAATCCATTCTCCAATAAGAACCTAAAGTTTTGTTTGTAGAACCTAGTATGCTAGAATTTAATAATGGTAACAATTTCGGCTAAGATTAATAAGTTTATTTGCAAATGTTTTCAAAGAATATCATTAGAATTAATACTAAATGTTTTGATATAAAAGTGCTTTAGTTATCATAAGGTAAAAACCCGTTCCGTGTTTATGTGTGGGCGTGGTCTTATGAGATACTCTTTCTTTTCAAAGGATTTTATTCAAAGGCTGATATATGACACTGTCATTTACTATTGAGTTTTTCTCATGCTGGTTTATCAAGTCTGATCCGAGTATTTTCAATACTCGAGTCAGATCCGAGTAGTTTCAGGTTAGTCGAAGACGATTGGAGTTTCCAGAGGAGAGCTAGAGATATTCATCTACGTATGGACATATTCTATTATCCGCTATACTTAGTTTGTTTTAGTTTGATGTTTGTCAGCAATTGTAAGGACAAATGTTTATAACTCTCCAGGCTGAATTTAGGTTAGACTCTGATATATGTATTTAAAAGTTTTCTCTGTAAAGATATTTGTTCGATATTATATTTTATTTTCATTCGTGTGAGATTCTATTCCGTCTTATTTTTTTTATTACCCTTCATGTTCTGTATTTTCGTGTAGTTTGAGTTGGTCATGTGTCGTTTATTATCGATTCAAATGTCACGATCCATTTTTCCATACCTTTTGAATCGACAATAAACCACACATGTCCAACTCAAATTGCACGAATATACGGAACATGAAGGGTAATAAAGAACATAAGACAGAACAGAATCTCGCATGAATGTAATAACATATGATATTGGACAAATATCTTTACAGCGGAAACTTTTAAATCCATATATCAGGGTCTAACCTAAATTCAGCATGGACATTTATAAACATATGTCCTTACAAATGCTAACAAACATCAAACTAAAACAAACCAATTACATCGGATAATTGAATATGTCCATACGTAGATGAATATCTCAAGCTCTTCACTGAAAACTCCAATCGTCTTCGACTAACCTGAAACTACTCGGATTTGACCCGATTATTGAAAATACCCGGATCAGGCTTGATAAACCAACGTCAGAAAAACTCAATAATAAATAACAGTGTCATATATCAGGTTATGAATAAAATCCTTTGAAAACAAAGAGTATCTTATAAGACCACGCCCACACATAAACACGGAACGGGTTTTTACCTTATGATAATTAAAACACTTTTATATCAAAACATTTGATATTATTTCTAATGATATTCTTTGAAAACATTTGCGAATAAACTTATTAATCTTAGCCGAAATTATTACCATTATTAAATTCCAACATACTAGGTTCTACAAACAAAACAGTAGATTCTCAGTGGAGAATGGATTTCCATACAAATGACCAGGTGAAGGGTCTACCTTCCGAATGGATACACCTCTAGATGGATGTCCCGAGAAACAATCACAAAGCTCCTCTGCCAACACAAGACCGGTCTACCTCTATAACTAGATAGTACCGAATATGTCATCCCCCAGTCGTTACCGGCCTTTAACCGAGCGCTCATTTCCATACACCATATTAATTTATATCCCGAACGTCATAGCAGAAAGAAATATATCTAGAAGGGGATGATCTTACCCTACTTTGGAGTGACCTACTTAGCCTTGCCGC
Organism: Allium cepa; assembly: GCA_030765085.1. NCBI lineage: Eukaryota > Viridiplantae > Streptophyta > Magnoliopsida > Asparagales > Amaryllidaceae > Allium > Allium cepa. The sequence continues at coordinate 615,711,375 of CM060934.1, forward strand.
ATCTAATCATGTTTCGGTCATTTCCGGTTTGATGACGCTTGAGGCAAGGATTACCTTTTCACATAGCACATATCACATCTCTGAATGCCACATTGCCATTTCCATTGACTACTAATTGCCTTCCACAAAAATACAACCCTTGAGCTCGTACATCTCAAGAAGGGTGTTAAGCTAAGAGAAGTTGCATTCTCCGCTTCCACTGATGTACTATTTTAAAAACCAATGTACGTAATTTTTAGAAATACAATGTTTGACAAACGTCCAGACAAGTTGTCCAGGAACAGGATAAACCGAAGGCACTCTCCTACTACCACTAGTAGCTAGTAGTCCTTACAATCCGAAAAATCTCCACAACGAGAAGACCATTGCTATATATAACTCTATAATGGGAGCTACCCAAAGCAAGTCAACAAGCAGTCCTCACGCTATGAAGATCCACGGTCTTCAATAATCATCATCTCTAACATGTCTTCACATTCAAACGTACACATTACTTCGAAGTGGTTTTCGAGTAGGAATCACCCAAATACGACCCCGGTTCCTTCAAAATCCAATTATCATTAAAAGGTGAATATGAGTATACAAGATTTATTAAGTCTCTTTTCACTTTAATTCTTTTTGGATGATTTCGAATTTATTTTTTTACTTAGAAAAATTCAAAGTAATTCATTCTTTTGCTTTGGATAATATATCAAATTTCCTTACTTAACTCTCGATCCAAATTCATTAACTTTTAGACGGGTCAAAAACAATGTTATTTAAGACATCGTTTACGATAAACCCTAAAATCAATTTTAGCAAACATTTTTGAGTAAATAGGATCATAGAAATCATTTATTTTTGGAGATTGCTTAAAATTTTGTATAATACTAATCTTTTTTATTTCGGAAACTTAATACAGTCTTTTTATCTTAGAGCATCCGGTCTTTTCTTTCGATATGTTCCACCCCTTGCCTAAGAAAAGAAAAAATAAGCCGAGTAAGTTCAGGGCACTTGTTACTCCATCCCTAACCTTAGTTAAACACCTTGTTTTATCTTCCCAGATCTCACAGGCGGGACAAATGTACTAGTCGTTTCCGCGTATTCAGTTATTAAATTTATTTTGGAATTGATTATAAAGATTCCAAATTATCTTTTAAACGCTTAATTTTTCTTTTAAAAATATTCACAGTTGATTCTAGAAAAAAATCATCACCTTTAAACTCATATTCAAAAAGTCATACAATTGGTAGCACAAAAATGCTATATAAGCTTATTTGATTTAAACAACTTTTTAATATTTGAAAATTCGTATTTTCCACTTCAAATCACTTATAAACTATTTAAATAGATTTATTAAATTTATTCCATATTTTTCCATAATTAAAAACGTTCATTTAAACAGATTTCCCATTACGGCTACTTAACTGCACTAGCGTGATTTTCTAGAAAATTGATTTGGACTTAACTCAAAATCTACTCAACGAAATTTGATTTTCTTTCATGGATATAATAGTCCGGAATTTTCTTATCTCGAAGAATTTCGAGCTATATTCCACTCTATACATTCATTTGAACTTTTCGACGTAAAATCGCGAACTACCATTGTGCGACGCACCTAGTTTTAACTTATTTTTCAATATTTGAAATAATTTATTCAAATTGAATTCTATTACTTATAAAATCAATACAAATCATTTTAAATCAATATTTTCACTTTTTAAAATATTTAAAATGAATTTTCACTGTTTCCATATTATAATATTATTATATTCTCATTATTTTAATATTAAATTTTAAATTCCAATTTCAATTCAATTTCAATTCTAACTTCAAATTAAAATCATTTAAAACTTAGATTACAAATCTAATTTCAATTTAAACTCAATTTCAACCTAAATTTCACTTTCCATTTCCAAATCGATTTCAATTTCATTATTCATCTTAATTTCAATTTCAATTCAACTATCCTTTTTAAACCCATTTCACTTCAAATTTCAAATTCTCTTTTACTTTTACTTTAGTTTCACTTCTAATTGAAAAAAGACTTATTTTTTCAAAATATCTCATATCACTAAAATATGACCTTATTAACGAAGAGTTTATTAAATCAAAAACGAACATAACCAATGTTCATAATTATCACTAACATAATATCCATTCAACCAATCACATAATATATGATTTCAAATCCAACATTTGCTATTAATATCATAACATGATATATTATCACAATTCAATTATCTAACCAAACTATCGATCATCCATATTAACAATCAATTTGGTATAAATATTCATATGTCATAAGGGTATAAATATGATTGTTTTAATCTAACCAAAATGTTTCAAAAGCGATGAGGATTTTTCACCTTCGTATCCACTCCGTCAAACTTTAACGTGAGATACGCGTCTCTCGAGCTAACGTGTTATTTCCAATGTCTTCGAATTCGCCGCTTTCTTTTCCTTCTCATTTTTTTCTTTTCTTCCTTTTCTCTTTTTTTTTCTTGGCCGTGGGCTATAGGGGAGGTGTGTGGCCTAGGGAGGAGGGTACGACCTTGGGTGTGGGAATTTTTTTTAGGTGGACTAGGAGGCGTGTGTAGGTTTGAGGGCTCGGCCTAGGTGGATGGAGGCGGTGTACGGTCATGGTGGTGAATGGGTGGTGGGGCCGAATGTAGAGGGGAAGAAAGGTGGTGCTTTGTGGAGTTTTGGAGGTGAAGTTCTTTTGTATTTGTTTTATATTTTTTTCTCTACAAAATGGATTAGATGGTGAAGGTTTTGGAGGAGAAGATAGCCATGGAAATGATGGAGGAAGAAGATGGAAGAGGATGAAGAAAGTGAAGAGAAAGTACAGAATGAGCTAATGAATTTTTGTGGAAAAGATGGAAGGTATGGATGCTTATTTATACTTGAACTTTGGATGACAAATGACTTACCCTTCTCTACTTTTTGACTTTTAATTTACCTTTTTTTATCCTTGATTTGAACTTTGCTTAATGGAGAAGAGATGGTATTAAATGTGAAATAATGTTTACCTCTTTTTCTTACACTTAAAATGTTAAAATAACATTTTCTCATTTTCCATGTAAGATAAGTCTTATGCATTAATGAGAAAAGATGATTTAGTAATGATGTTGTATTATAAAGTTTTAAAATAAAATAGAATTAGTCAAATCACACTTTTGCACTTTTTATTTATTTATTTAAACTTTTCAAAAGTAAACTCCTTTTGTCTTTTAGTGCTAAATGTAAAGTGTTTAAAAAGTTTGTAAACTTGTATTTATATGTTAAAAAAGTATCAAGTTGCAACAACTTGACGACAACTTGTTTTGGTTGAAAACGGTGTTTTTGTTGACAAATTTTACAGTCAAAATTTGATGTTTTTGTTAAGTTATATATTGAAGTAAACCAAACTTTAAAATGAACTTTTTACTTATTTAAATAAATTAGTACATGTCTTTTTATATTTAAAAATCATATTTAATTAATATCAAAATCTCTAAGTTTACAATGTATGTAAAACTGACAAAATGCGACAAATTTTGGTTATTTTTGTAGAACGGTTATTGAATACTTTTAAATATATTAATATACTTTTATTATCTATATTAGATGTTTTAAATAAGATTTAACTTATCACATAAATATTTAAACCTATTTATTTAAGCCTTTATTTATTTTTAACAAAACTTAATTTTTAATGATTTGTTCTAAAATTCAAATTATACTTTTTAAACTATTAATTATAAGAATAAATGATTTCTTCATTGTTATAAATTATATATAACATTTTTACTTAAGATTTAAATTCCTTCTAAATTTAAAACGAACGAAATCTTTCATTTCCGAAGCAGCGAAATTAAGCATCGTTATAGACATTATGGCCAAATTTATTTCTTACTTAATTCTGGTAAAATCCAATTTGGCTTTATTAAGCGTCATCCGATAGTGACAATTATTTACACTAATTCTCTTCGTCAAAACTATATCGCTTTGGACTTATGGAATTTGATAATGGTCAAAATTTCAATATTATATATTCAACTCTATAGTCCAAACACAAAGTCATTTGTTCAACAATAGCAATTATTAGTAACCGACTGACCGAAGATTTTGACCGTGAGTTGACTTCAGTTGACTATGATACTAACCTCTTATAATCGAAGAGATGAATTCTCTATTGAATAATGTTTCGCTTATACTACTTCCACTTGACCTAACTAGTCGTTTGTTGTACGTCATGTCATGATTTGACTATAACCAAAGCAGAGCTTTCATATTGAAGATCGACGGTATTCTCTAGTCAAGAGAATTGTGTAAATTAATCATATCGATATTTTCTATTTGACCTTAATTATATTAACCAACAAAAAACTATCGAGTGGGTCTTTCATAGTTATCCAACAACTACCAGTACATTACCTCTTGGTGCCACCAACAGTCATGAGTAATACACTGTCCTACATTTGGAGAACATTATGAACTCTAGTCCCAACGGATGCATCGATTTTCACTTTCGATGCATTTTGACTAGGAATATTTAAAATGATATGTTTATTATATTATGATACAATACTCATGATTACAACTATCTATTATTACTATAACAAACACACTATTTATGGTCTTTCTATTAAATATATTATAATTAAACATTTAATTATTTATAACACACTATAATGAATATATAATAGAAAGAAAATATTTTTATTACAAAGGAGAACTGATTACAGAGTTAATTAATTTACAATAAATTACAGAATTGCTCCTAGTGTATACCCCTAATTCTATCACAACCTCTATACCAGTCATCATATAAAAGTCTAAAGGAATCAATCCCAACTCAAAATCTGAGAAATGAAACATATGTGTGGTAGATCATCATCTTTCCGTAAGAGCTTCTACTAAACAACAATCAACATGTGCAAATGTAGGTAACGGTTGAAAATCACTGAAAGGTGATGCATATAGCTTAGTCCTAATCAGCTTAGGTAATGTGTGAAAGTACCTAGTAATGCATCTATGTCAACAATCGCGCATAGCTATGTGACCGGCTTATATAAATAATTATTTAACGTTATTGGTAAACTAAGTAAACCGATAAACATTTATAGTTTGTGATAGGCATGTTTATCCGATAATTTTACATTAAAAATACATCTGTGGCGTCGTTAATGCTACACTATGTCGTTGTGCCCTCGTCGGAGACAGCTTGTGCAAGCATCGTAGAACATTAGCGATCATAATAGCATCTAGAATGGTATGAGATGCGCCAGCATTGACATCAGTTGTGTAATAGACAGTTCGTCCAACAATTTTGATGTATCCTAATGGCATTTCGATGTCTCCATAATATTGGGAAAAGGAAAAGAGTGGTGGAAGGTAAAAGTGAGGAGGAAACGTAAATAGCACCTGATATAGAAGTCGAGGCTTAACGCTTATTCAACAAACGCCTATAGCTCAAGCGTTTGTTGAACAGACACATAAGCCCTTTTTAAACACGGACGTGTATTTAACAAGCGTTCAATCTTCAAACGCTTGTTGAATGTATGAAGAACAAGCGCTGGCCAAACAAGCGCTTGGTTCGGGATACTGTTGGGAAACTCGTACCAATCACATTTTGCATTGCACTCCAAATGTTAGTTTCGAATGTTCTTCCAATTGCGCTCTACATATTAATGGTTATTCGGCTAACATTGTTTTTCCAATAATATAATGACTTCTGCATATTAATCAAATCATAGAATATGATGAATTTCAGTTATTAATCAAACTGCACTGATGTGATAAACATGAGTCATTCTATAATGGTCAAAATTTTGAACGAGAGAGGGAAACAGCTTTGACGAAGGAAAACTCAGAATTCAGGAGAGGGGGTTCTCTCGTTTTCTCTCACAGTTCGCAGATTCTAACAAAAAAGTATTCCGGTAAACTAGAGACACACACAACCACCCCAATCCCTCAACCCGCACACAACACGCACACACGATAAGGTAGCAACTTCGTGTTTCACATATTGTTTCGTTTTGGGTACTATTGAGATGAAATACACCCTTCTTTACATGAACATACAACATCTGTGTAATTATGAATCTTTAAAGATCCAGCATAGCTCCCTTGTCAATTAGTTACGTTCGTTTCACTGTTTTTTTGGTCATGCATATACATACAATATTGCTAGTCTTCCATACCCAAACTCGGTCTTTCTTGTATCTGTTTTCTGTGTCATCCTTTTCACTATTATATTGACATCTTCCACAACATATTATATATCTGCAATTCATTTCCTTCGTGATGGCTTGCGTGGGATGAGTGATTAAGCGATGGTCAAAAAATGCGAAGCACGGTTACTTCCCTTGGTTTGCCTTAACTTCAGCTGCTATTTCAGCAGTGGTCTTTGCCAGCGATATCGGTTTGACGGTGCTTTTAGGATCCACAGCCTTTCTAATCTTAAACACAGTCCATGCAGTTCCTACTGCATGGCCTGCAGCGGTAAGGCTTTGGTTCGCAACTTCTGCTGCTTGTTCTCCATATCTATATACATAGCTTAATTCAAATATCATACAATATGCCAATACCAAACAGAAAGATGAAAATTCAAAGTACTCTTTGCAATTTCACCTGTGAGATACGAGGTCAGTTGTGGCTGTAGATGATGTTGACAACACATTTTTCCCTGCTACTTCAACAGCATCACATATCTTTCCTGTTTCCATAACAATTCAGAAGTTACATTCATGATACTAGAATGAGAATCTAGTAATTAATAGAGTAGTTTGCAGTGCATGCAAATAACATTACCAAAACCATCAAGAGAAGCAAGCAAAATCTCCCCAGGCAGGAGGGACTGCAGTTTCTTTCCTACTCTTGAATTTGCTACAGAAGTCGTAAAATACCCTGATACTTTGATTATACCTGACAAAACACCAGTAGCCACCTTCTCCGTCATCCTACTGACAGCCTTCACCCTGAAAACAAAGAAAGAAGCTCAACGTAACTTATTTTTTGGAGTTTATGGACAGCCAGTCTTAAATGGATATTAGAAAAGTGCCTTTTAATCCTTCTCAAAGTCTCGGGACTAATCTCGGAATCGCCCTCGCCTTTGGCGATCTTCTTCTTCAACAGCTCATTGCCCCACTTGATCCTCTCAGCCGTCACGTCCCCACACCAAAGAATTCCTTTCACGACTTGTCCCGATCCCTTCGCTATGCCTTTAGCCACCAAACCACTGTACTCCTCCACGTTGGGAGCCAATACTGTCCAATAAGCCCCTGCCCTTGCCTCCATTTCTTTGTTCTCCCTAGTTTGTACAATAAGCGCATGTCCCGTTTCAATCACTTTACCTACATTTTGAGCCATGGACACCAGATTTATCGACAGGGGCTCAAACTTGGATACTTTGTCGTTGTTGACTTTCTGGATGGAGAAGGAAGTGTAGGTTTCGAGAGCCCGGTCGAGTTCTTGATCTGATGAGGAGGGGTCGGGGAGGGTGAGGCCGTAGTTGAGGGTAGGGGCGGTTTTTTCATTGTGGGAGGTGGCTATGTCTGGAATGGTGAAGAAGTAGTGGGAGGGATCGAGCTTGACGGAGGCAGTTTCGGGTGTGAGGGGCCATTGGACGTCGGATACGTTGGCGATCAGGGCGTTGATGGTGTTGTTTTGAGATAGGAGGTGGATTGAGAACGTGCCGTTTGCGAGGTGAACGCTGTTTTGTTTGTCGACGAGGTGGAGGATGGCGTTTGGAATTGATATCAGGGTTTCCTTTGAGGTGGAAGGGGTTGTTGTGGACATTATCCGTAGGGGAGTTTTATTCGGATTTGCTTTTGGGAAGAAGATGGGTGAATTTTTGGAAGGAGGTTGGAGGGAAATCTAGAATGAATGATACCCGCCAAAATTGATAACCAGTTTAGTTATTTATATACTTTAAAGCATGAAACTAGTTGGCATCATCAATTTCCTTCATTTCAAAATGGTACAACTCCCAACTCCGCTCCTTCATCTTTTATTTTTTTATTTATTATTTTTTATTATTTTTAATCCCTGAAAAACAGCCTCCGTGACTCCGTCCCACTATCTACCCCATTTTTCCGGAAAAATTGGTTTTATTCCCTTCCTCCTCTTTCACGATTCATTAGATTTCAACAGAAATTTCGCATAATGAAAGTTATTCAAGCTGGATCGCTGTTCGATTCTCCATCAACGACTCAACTTCTTCCATCCACAAATCTTCACATTCTGCTGAACAACTGTTACTCAGGTCAGTCGTCATTCAATCAGATTCCTTCCCTTTAAGCAATTTTCCATAATGAAAATTATGATATTCTCAATGTGGATTGATGTTCAATTCTCCATCAACGACTTAATCCTACCATCCACAAATCTTCGCATTCTAATGAACAACTGTTGCTTAGGTATGGATTTTTTGTCTTTTTATTAATTTATTTAATTAATTTTTGCAGCAACAATGGCTTTATAATTTATGTTCCTAAAGACTGGTCATTTTTGTGTGCACTGTTCCGAATTGAAACAAGTTTTATGTACTTTTTCCAATGTTTACTCTTTACCCCACGTATATCTTATTTGTTAGACGAGTTTTCAAATATCACAATGTAACACAATTTCTTGGTAATAAAATTTATTTTAATGCAACTGTTTTAGATGGATTTCCTACAAAAAAGTATACAAAAGTACTCTAACGTTTATCAAATTAAGCATATTTCAATACTTTGTTTTACTCCACGTAAACTTATATTTGGGAAGTTGATAGTCTTGTGGATTTATGCAATAAGGAGAATGTTTGGTGTGTATATACATATATATATATATATATACATATATATATATATATATACAGATATATATATACACACATATATATACATATATATATATATATATATACATACATACATATATATACATATATACATATATATATATGAGTAGAAAAATTATTAGCTCGTTAACTTAATAAAAATGAATTAGGCACAAGGACAAACTTCGAAAAAAAATTTAGACTGAACGACACCAAGTTTCATTTTAGAGTCTAATTTGGCTTTAAATTTTTTCAAAGTTTTTCCTTCAACCTGAAAATGAAACTTGCCGTCATTTAGTCTAATTTTTCTTTTTCAAAGTTTGTCATTGTGTCTATTTTCCACACTTAATAATCCGTTCAAAACTGGTTTTATTTTCTGCTATATTACTTTTAATAATCCTTTTGAAACCAAAAAAATTCAGTATGGAGGAATCCAACAACGAATAGAAGGCTTATTCTAGGTGGGAAACGATTTAAAATCTATAGTGTCACGCTTATTTTAATGTTATACCCATGTCAAACATGCTAAGGTTGATGATGAGTAGGATTAATTTTGAAAAATATCTTTGTTTTTATGGGATCCATCGGCTATTCATGTTACTAATTGCGTGTATTCGAACATCCGTATTCGAAAAAAGCATAAATATTCGATATGTGAAAAATCGGTTGCGGATGCAGATATAAAGACAACCGCATTCGAAAATTACCCGTTCGGTTTTTTCAAGATTAAAGTTTAAATCATGTGTATTTTGAAAGAGGGGGCTATGCGGTAGGATCGTGTAATATGGAATAACGGAATAGTCTAGGTAGATAAAGTAGGTAAATAGGATTTTATACTGGTTCGGACCTCAAGTCCTACGTCCAGTGCCTAAGCTTCACTTAGGAATTTCACTAACTAACACCCTCACTTAATCCGGAGGAATAGGTTTACAACTTACCCGAACAGCCGAATGGGATTTCTCACCTCAACTACCGAAGAGGACTTCAACTCAATTACTAAAAAACAATATTCGACTTGTTGTGTTCTTATCAACACTAATGAGTCTAATGTAGTACAATATTCCTATAATCTTATCCTCGAGAGTATGTAATGTGTTTGTGAAGATTTAGAAAATGTGAATTGCTATGAATCAAAAGAATGTTATAAACAAAACAGTGATTCAAGCAATAGATTGGTGATTGCTTTTTGAGAATATCTAGAGAATATGATCAAGAAAATAGTAAGATTAAAGCAAGAGAATTCGGTGAATTGAATGATGTTAGAATCATGTATTTATACTTGTAGAAGAGGTGCATTTGTTGTCAAAGGTTGCAAACAAGAGATGCTTCCATTTCCATTGGAGAATGGTTGCAACTCTTGGGAGGAAGAATGTGTCTTTTCAGAGAAAATTCGCAGGTTCAAATTCAGTCGACTGAGCAGAGAATTCAGTCAACTGAAAATATGAAGTAGAATTTTCAGGAACAAATTCAGTCGACTGTGCAGGAAGTTCAGTCGACTGAAACTGTGCATATTTATATATGTGTACCAGTTTCAGTCGACTGACCATTCCTGTTCAGTTGACTGAACTTTAAAATATGCACAGTGAAAGTTTAAATAAAAATGAATTTCATAAAATGTGTTCTAGTGTCCGTGCAAACTTTTTGAGGATAAGATTTTAACAATAAATCTAGACTATGACCTATATAAAAATCATACTTATGTTTGTTTGGTCTTCATCGATCTTCCTTTAGCTTTGCACATATCTCTTCCTTTTTTGTTGAAGCACATTGTCATTGATCAAAATCTTCGCGTATCAACATTCTCCCCCTTTTTGATTGATGACAATACTGATTTATTTTAGAGATGTATTTACTTATTTTTCTCCCCCTGAATGTATGCACTATCTTTCCTACAAAAAAAAGTTAGTACCATAGATTTTCTCCCCCTTTGTCATCGACAAAAAAGAAGAATTAACAGTAGAAATATTTTATCAAAACAATCACCGAAGCATAGAGAATAGAAAACTTGCATAACCATGGCTTAAAATGGTTAAAAATGTTGCGTCGAACAAGCACAAAATGGCTATTTATACAAGCCATAAGAAAGTTATAAATAAACATCAAACCATACTAAAATTACTCATCTCTATCCCAGTCATATGAACCTTCTCTTCCTATTGGTTCACGTATGACGGGTCCTTCTGTTGGTGGTCTGTACGCTCTTCCTCCTTGGCCACCACTTGCTCCGCTTGTGCCGCTACTTGTTTGCTCTTCGGATGACGTCCATGTAAACGTATGTGCCGGACGTTTGCCACGATATGTCGAAGCAGTAGTGGTGCTTGAGCACGAGGTTGCATCCCATAGCTTGTTGAAGAATCCTTTGATTTTGTCAAGCTTGTGATCTACCTTTCTAAGACGAGTATCAAGAATTTGTTGATTTCTAGACAATGTCCCCAATGATTGGTTGGTAGTAAAGCTTGGGTCAACAAGACGAATTTCATCATCTTGCTCGAAATGTTCTTCGTGGTGAGGTTGTGGAGGTTGCTATTGTTGTTTTTGATGCCTCGCTTCCCATTCGACGAGTGATATTATGCGAGGAGGTCGAGATGGGAGTTGCATTAGGCTTATGGTCCGGTGGTTAATTTGATGGACCATTGTATTCTCTGACTCGGGTAATGGCGTATCCACATTGAGGAGAGGTCACATGATGTATTCTCCAAAATAGATAGTGCGCATTTTGCCATTATTAAAAGTGAGAAACTCATCAAGAATAAGTTGTACCCAATTGACTTGTATGTTGCCAAAAATAGCATATAGAGCTCGATAATTATTTGGGTAGACAATTTCGTACGAGCCCGTGCGAGGAGCAATAGTTCTCATTAGAGCTTTGTGAAGAATTCTTGCCATAGGTCGAAGAGAGGTGGACTTAAAATCTCTAAAGTTGATATTATCATCCATAAATCGATGGTTTATGTTATCGCGAATCTGTGGATTGAATTCTATCTCGTCTACCTTTCTTCCAACATTTGGTGATTCTAGAATGTGTGCTATTCTATCTAAGGAAAACCAAACTTTCTTTCCACATACCATACTCCAAACACTATTGTTTGGATTTCTTGGAGTTTGCTGTCCAAGATTAAGGTTAACATAAAATAATTTGGCCATTATATGATTTATGGCATGGTCATTTCTTTTCAAATCCAAAAGAGAAGTTAAACCTGCTTGATCGGTTAACGCTTGGATGTTGTAGGTTTGAAAGCTTTGGAAATCAACGAAGTAATGCTCGAAAATACGGAAATTCTTCATCTTATTCCATCTAGTGACAGCTACTCCATCGTAAAGCCATTGCGCTATTTGAGCGTCAATTGGCTCGGAGGATGAAGAAGAGAAAGCTCTTGATCTCTTTGGTGCCATTTGAGTGAGATTTGAGTGAATTGGGGGCTAGGGTTTTGAAAATAATTGGGGAAGAAACTGTTTTGAAAGTAAAAAGTGAATGAATATGTAAAAAATTGGTGGATAAAAAGGGGAAAGTTGTTTGAGAATTGGCGTTCAGTCGACTGAATAGGCTATTCAGTCGACTGAATTGAAGGCCGAAAATTTTCTGAGTTGAATTCAGTCGACCGAACAGGGTTTTTAGTCGACTGAATTTTTGTATGAAAGTTTCTGTTTGTATTTCAGTCGACTGTGCAGAGGATTCAATCGACTGAATTATAAATTTTTTTGCTTTCTGCCTTAAGTCCAGTCGACTGAACATGAGGTTTCAGTCGACTGACCCATGTATTTTGTTGTTCTTTGTTAAATTTGAAAGTAAACACTTTATTCAAGGAAATAATTACAATTATTTAGATGTAATACCACGAATAGATTTTAAAACTAACTATTTCTTAGGGGATGGACTTGGAGTCTTTTTCCCCTCATTCTTCATATAATATATATCCCATGAATTTGGACTATATTGAGGAGTCTTAAGAGACATCCAAGGATTCACAGGATCGACTGGTGTACGGTAAGATGAAGACGGATCAAGTGAAATAACGGGGCGAGGTAGAGGTTCAGCCACTTCGTTCTTTTTTGATCCACAAAAGCGTAAACCGATTTGCTCTAGGAAGCTTAATCGTCTAGCCGTAACTTTTTGTTCGAAGTATAATTCTCGTTGAAGATCTATTTGTTGTTGTTGAAAGTGATGAATTTCATCAATCTTTCTTTTTGTGTCTGGAGAAATAAAGAGTCCGCGTTTCGCTTTCTTGGATTCTGGTGTGTAGCCAGTACGATAATTGTTCCATTTGTAAACTGGCTCATGTGTCGGTGTTGGAGTGGGAAGTTTTGGAGACGTTGGAGTGTTATCGACTGAAGAGGTGATGTTGATCGGGGAAAAAGAGTTGTTGGACGACATTTTTATAATGAATTTTTCAAGCTTTTTTATTCGTGAGAATGAGTTGTGAAAAAGAAATATTTTTAAGATATATTTATAGTAGGGATTTTCTAAATATATAGTGGTTATAATTCTTTAAAGTTTTTCATCCACTTAATGATTTAATGGTTACCATAATTCAGTTAAAAATGTATGGTTTACAAATGACTGTTATTTTATAATATATTATGTAACATATTCGAAAAATAAATTGAAAATCTCAATTTTTCTTTATTCAGTCGACTGAACATATAGTGCTAGTCGACTGAATTGCGTAGATTTTTCTAACTTTCTCTATATGATATCTTTAAAAGACATTATTCCTAACTCTCGTCGTAATTTTATGAAGGAGTTTTCTAATAGAGGTTTAGTAAATATATCGGCAATTTGATTTTTGGTAGAAATATGTTCTAAACTAATTATTCCTTTTTCGATATTGTCACGTAGAAAATGGTGACGAATATCTATATGTTTTGTACGAGAGTGATTAACTGGATTTTTAGACAAGTTTATTGTACTTGTATTATCATAGTATATTGTACAATTTGTTAAATTTATACTAAAATCTTTAAGTGTTTGTTGCATGTATATAACTTGAGTGCAAGCTAAAGCAGCTGATATATACTCTGCTTCGCAGGTGGAAAGCGAGACACAATTTTGTTTCTTATTAAACCAAGATACAAGTGATTTTCCAATGAAATGGCAAGTACCACTTGTACTTTTTCTATCTGTTCGAGATCCACCAAAATCAGCATCACTGAATGACACTAACTCAAATGGACACTCCTTTGGATAGAAAAGACCGAAATCTTTAGTGTTGTTAAGATATCGCATAATTCGTTTTACCGCTCTTAAGTGTGATTCTTTAGGATCGGATTGAAAACGTGCACATAAACAAACACTCATCATTATGTCAGATCTACTACCGGTTAAGTAAAGTAAGGAACCTATCATACTTCTAAAATAAACTTGATCTACACTTTTTCCATTTTCATCTCGATCGAGATGTGTAGTGGTACTCATAGGAGTAGGTTTAGCAGAAGTGTTTTCCTTGCCGAATCGTTTTATTAAATTAGCACAATATTTTTCTTGGTTTATAAAAATTCCATTTGTTAATTGTTTGATTTGAAGTCCGAGAAAATATGATAATTCTCTCATATGAGACATTTCGAACTCATTAGTCATTATATATGAAAATTCTTTACATAAATTTTCATTTGTTGAACCGAAAATAATATCGTCTACGTATATTTGAATTATTAAAATATCTTTGGTAGTATTTTTAATAAAAAGCGTTTGATCTACTTTTCCAATTTTAAATGTCGAATTTAATAAATAACTTTAAGTCTTTCATACGAAGCACGAGGTGCTTGTTTAAGACCATATAGTGCTTTTAATTTAAATACATGATCTGGATATTTTTCATGTATAAATAAAGGAGGTTGTTTACATATACATTTTCTTTAATAAAACCATTTAAAAATGCACTTTTAACATCCATTTGATAAATTTTAAAATTGTGAAAACATGCAAATGCTAATAGTATACGTATTGCTTCAAGTCTTGCAACGGGAGCAAAGGTTTCTTCAAAATCAATACATTCTTCTTGATTATACCCTTGTGCTACTAGTCTTGCTTTATTCCTTGTTATATTACCTTGTTCGTCTACTTTATTTTTGTAAATCCATTTTGTTCCTATTACTGATTGATTATTAGGACGGGGAACTAATTCGCAAACATTGTTACGTTCAAATTGATTTAATTTTTCTTGCATTGCGATAATCGAATAATCATCTGTTGATGCTTATTTAGGATTTTTTGGTTCTATTGATGAAATGAAAACTACATGACCCATTTGATTTAGTTGATTTCTTGTCCTAACTTGAGAATTTATTTCTCCTATTATATTTTGAGTTGGATGATCTTGTAATATTCTAGGAGGAGATCTTAGTTCATTATTATTATTTTCAAGGTTTGTTTCTTCTATATTTATCAATTCTTCATCATCTTTTATATTCAAATTTTTATTAAAATTTTCATCAAAAGATATATGCAAAGTTTCTTCAATTATGTTTGTTCGTTTATTAAATACTTGATATGCTTTACTTCGTTCAGAGTATCCTACAAAAATTCCTTCGTCAGCTTTTGGATCGGATTTTCCTAGCTGATCTTTTGTATTTAAAATGAAACATTTTGATTTAAATATTTTAAAATAAGATATATTTGTCTTTTTATTATTAAATAGTTCATAAGAAGTATTTTTAGTTAATGGTCTAATTGATATTCTATTTAATACATAACATGCAGTAGCAACGGCTTCTGTCCAAAAATGTTTTGGTAGAGAACATCCATTTAATAATGTTCTTGCGCATTCTTGTAATGTTCTATTCTTTCTTTCTACAACTCCATTTTGTTGAGGAGTTCTAGGAAATAAAAAGTTATGATTTATTCCTTTCTTTTTACAAAAAGTTTCAAAAACTTCATTTTCGAATTCGCCTCCATGATCGCTTGGAATATTTTTAATTTTCAAATCTTTAGTGTTTTGAATTCTTTTGACAAATGTTTTAAAATGCTCAAAAGTGCAACTTTTATTTTTTCATAAAAATAGTCCATGTATATCTTGAAAAATCATCAACTATTACAAATTTTTTAAATTTCGAACTTTAGAATGCGACAAAATGAATCCATCAATGACATGTACTCGAGATTTCAAGACATTCATCATGCCTTAATAGGACTGGGAGAAAAATACACGGATTTTGACATTGTATCTAAAGTTCTAAATTCACTCACTGATGAATGAGAGAGAAAAGTACTAGCGATTGAGGAAGCAAATGATCTATCTACAATGAAACCAGAAGAATTGATTGGAAATCTTATGTCGTATGAAGTAAATATGCAAGTTAAGAAAGATCAAGCTCAAGAAAGAAAGAATGTTGTTTTTCATGCTGAAAAGGAAGAATCAGAGTCTGAAGATGAGGATCTGGCATTTATAGCCAAAAATTTCAAGAAATTCTTAAAGTATAGAGAAGGAAACAAAAACGGATTTAAAAAGAATTTCTTGAGCAAACCTTCATTCTCAAATATAGAATGCTTCAATTGTCACAAGAAAGGACACATGCAAAAAGATTGTCAAGAACAAATGAAGGAAAATCAGAAAAGCTTCGACAACAAAAATAAATTCAAAAAGAAGGCATTTTCTGTAACATGGGACGATTCAGATTCATCTTCATCCGAAAATGATAGTGATAGCGACAATGAACAGGCAAATGTATGCTTCATGGCTCAAGATTCTGAGGTAAGTAATTTAACCTTTGATGATTTAATTGAAGTAAACACTGAACTTTTAAGCACAATAAAAATTCTTAAAAAGAAAATTAAGGAAATTCGTGAAAATCAAAACAAAGCTGAGTTTGAAAGAGATATGTTAAATGATGAAAAGAAAATTCTTGAAGAAGAACTTGAAAAAGTTCAAGAATCTTATTCAAATTCGGAAACTCAATTATCACTTTTAAGTCAAGAAATTGAAACTCAAAAGAAAAAGAATGAAGTATTTGTTTTTGAAAATCACGAGTTAAAAATTAAGATTAAACATGTTGAATTAGAAAATAATAGTCTTCAAGCTAAATTAGACGACATCACTAAAAATGTTTCTAACTTTAACAAAGGAAGAGAAAATTTATCTAAGATTTCAGAAAATTCTCAATCATCTTCAAACAAACAAGGTTTAGGTTATAAAAAAGAGTCAAAAATTCCTAATAAGAAAAATATAAAATTTAACAGGAATGTTGATTCAAAACAACAAATATTGCTAAAGAAACCTATTAAAATAAAAGTAGAAACCAAGGTAGTTAAAATTTGGGTACCAAAGACTAACAATGTATTAAAAGTAAATAAATATATTAAAACATTTATGGATAATGTTCATCATAATGAAAACTATATTTATAAAAAAGATACTGAACCAAATTGGGTTTGGTTTCCTAAACTCTAACTTTTTAGGACCCTATTAAAAGGTGGGTACCAATAATTTCACATTTATTTTCAAGTCCCACTCAAAAAGAAGAAATGGATATTAGACAGTGCTTGTTCAAAACACATGACCGAAGACAAAGATATGCTTACAAACATCACATACTTTGATGGTGGCTCGGTTACCTTTGAAGACAATTCAAACGGCTATATCATTGGCAAAGGAGATGCAAACAATTACGGTACATTAAATTTACCTTTTATAACAAATGTTTCATTAGTTGAAAATTTAAAATATAATCTACTTAGCATAAGTCAACTGTGTGACAAAAGTTTTAAAATAACTTTCTCGGATAATAAATGTAGTATTTTTGATCAAGACCAAAATCTTGTTTTTGAAGGAAATAGAGGTAGAAATATTTATGTTCTAAATATGAATATTAATCATAATACAAGTATGTGTTTACTCGCCAAAGATAATGATCCTTGGTTATGGCACAAAAGATTTTGTCATATAAATTTTAAAACCATTAGAAAACTTTCTAAAAATGAATTAGTAAGAGGTTTACCCAAAATAAACTTTAAAATAAATAATCTTTGTGATGATTGTCAAAAAAGAAAATTAACAAAATCATCTTTCAAATCTACGAAAAATATTTCGACTTTACAACCATTAGAATTACTACATATACATTTATTTGGACCAACACAAGTTCAATCCATTAATCATAATCGATACGTATTTGTAATAGTTGATGATTTTTCAAGATATACATGGACTATTTTTATGAAAAATAAAAGTGACACTTTTGAGCATTTTAAAACATTTGTCAAAAGAATTCAAAACATTAAAGATTTGAAAATTAAAAATATTCGAAGCGATCATGGAGGCGAATTAGAAAATGAAGCTTTTGAAACTTTTTGTAAAAAGAAGGAATAAATCATAACTTTTCATTTCCTAGAGTTCCTTAACAAAATGGAGTTGTAGAAAGAATGAATAGAACATTACAAGAATGCGCAAGAACATTATTAAATGGATGTTCTCTACCAAAACATTTTTGGGCAGAAGCCGTTGCTACTGCTTGTTATGTATTAAATAGAATATCAATTAGACCATTAACTAAAAATACTTCTTATGAACTATTTAATAATAAAAAGCCAAATATATCTTATTTTAAAATATTTGGATCGAAATGTTTCATTTTAAATACAAAAGATCAACATGGAAAATTCGATCCAAAAGCTGACGAAGGAATTTTTGTAGGATACTCAGAACGAAGTAAAGCATATCGAGTATTTAATAAACGAACAAACATAATTGAAGAAACTTTGGATATATCTTTTGATGAAAATTTTAATATAAAAGATGATGAAGAATTGATAAATATAGAAGAAACAAACCTTGAAAATAGTAATAATGAACTAAGATCTCCTCCTAGAATATTACGAGATCATCCAACTCAAAATATAATAGGAGAAATAAATTCTCAAGTTAGGACAAGAAATCAACTAAATCAAATGGGTCATGTAGCTTTCATTTCATCAATAGAACCTAAAAATCCTAAAGAAGCATCAACAGATGATTATTGGATTATCGCAATGCAAGAAGAATTAAATCAATTTGAACGTGACGATGTTTGAGAATTAGCTCTCCGTCCTAATAATCAATCAGTAATAGGAACAAAATGGATTTACAAAAATAAAGTAGACGAACAAGGTAATATAACAAGGAATAAAGCAAGACTAGTAGCACAAGGGTATAATCAAGAAGAAGGTATTGATTTTGAAGAAACCTTTGCTCCCGTTGCAAGACTTGAAGCAATACGTATACTATTAGCCTTTGCATGTTTTCACAATTTTAAACTTTATCAAATGGATGTTAAAAGTGCATTTTTAAATGGTTTTATTAAAGAAAATGTATATGTAGAACAACCTCCTTTATTTATACATGAAAAATACCCATCATGTATTTAAATTAAAGAAAGCACTATATGGTCTTAAACAAGCACCTCGTGCTTGGTATGAAAGACTTAAAAGTTATTTATTAAATTCGGTATTTAAAATTGGAAAAGTAGATCAAACGCTTTTTATTAAAAATACTACCAAAGATATTTTAATAATTCAAATATACGTAGACGATATTAATTTTGTTCAACAAATGAAAATTTATGTAAAAAAATTTCAAATATAATGACTAATGAGTTCGAAATGTCTCATATGGGAGAATTATCATATTTTATCGGACTTCAAATCAAACAATTAACAAATGGAATTTTTATAAACCAAGAAAAATATTGTGTTAATTTAATAAAACGATTCAGCATGGAAAACACTTCTGCTAAACCTACTCCTATAAGTACCACTACACATCTCGATCGAGATGAAAATGGCAAAAGTGTAGATCAATTTTTTTAGAAGTATGATAGATTCCTTACTTTACTTAACCGCTAGTAGATCTGACATAATGATGAGTGTTTGTTTATGTGCACATTTTCAATCCGATCCTAAAGAATCACACTTAAGAGCGGTAAAACGAATTATGCGATATCTTAACAACACTAAAGATTTCGTTCTTTTCTATCCAAAGGAGTGTCCATTTGAGTTAGTGTCATTCAGCGATGTTGATTTTGGTGGATCTCGAACAGATAGAAAAAGTACAAGTGGTACTTGCCATTTCATTGGAAAATCACTTGTATCTTGGTTTAGTAAGAAACAAAATTGTGTCTCGCTTTCCACCTGCGAAGCAGAGTATATATCAGCTGCTTTAGCTTGCATTCAAGTTATATACATGCAACAAACACTTAAAGATTTTAGTATAAATTTAACAAATTCTACAATATACTGTGATAATACAAGTACAATAAACTTATTTAAAAATTCGGTTAATCACTCTCGTACAAAACATATAGATATTCGTCACCATTTTCTACGTGACAATATCAAAAAAGGAATAATTAATTTTGAACATATTTCTACCGAAAATCAAATTGCCGATATATTTACTAAACCTCTATTAGAAAACTCCTTCATAAAATTACGACGAGAGTTAGGAATAATGTCTTTTAAAGATATCATATAGAGAAAGTCAGAAAAATCTACACAGTTCAGTCGACTAACACCATATGTTCAGTCGACTGAATAAAGAAAAAAAAAAGAGATTTTCAATTTATTTTTTGAATATGTTACATAATATATTATAAAATAATAGTCATTTGTAAACCATACATTTTTAACTGAATTATGGTAACCATTAAATCATTAAGTGGATGAAAAACTTTAAAGAATTATAACCACTATATATTTAGAAAAACCCTACTATAAATATATCTTAAAAATATTTCTTTTTCACAACTCATTCTCACGAATAAAAATGCTTGAAAAATTCATTATAAAAATGTCGTCCAACAACTCTTTTTGTCCGATCAACATCACCTCTTCAGTCGATAACACTCCACCGTCTCCAAAACTTCCCACTCCAACACCGACACATGAGCCAGTTTACAAATGGAACAATTATCGTACTGGCTACACACCAGAATCCAAGAAAGCGAAACGCGGACTCTTTATTTCTCCAGACACAAAAAGAAAGATTGATGAAATTCATCACTTTCAACAACAACAAATAGATCTTCAACGAGAATTATACTTCGAACAAAAAGTTACCGCTAGACGATTAAGCTTCCTAGAGCAAATCGGTTTACGCTTTTGTGGATCAAAAAAGAACGAAGTGGCCGAACCTCTACCTCGTCCCGTTAGTTCACTTGATCCGTCTTCATCTTACCGTACACCAGTCGATCCTGTGAATCATTGGATGTCTCCTAAGACTCCTCAATATAGTCCAAATTCATCGGATATAAATTATATGAAGAATGAAGGGAAAAAGACTCCAAGTCCATCCCCTAAGAAATAGTTAGTTTTGAAATCTATTCATGGTATTACATCTAAATAATTGTAATTATTTCCTTGAATAAAGTGACTACTTTCAAAATTAACAAAGAACAACAAAATACGTGAGTCAGTCGACTGAAACCCCCTGTTCAGTCGACTGGACTTAAGGCAGAAAGCAAAAAAATTTATAATTCAGTCGACTGAATCCTCTGCACAGTCGACTGAAATACAAACAGAAACTTTCAGACAAAAATTCAGTCGACTAAAAACCCTGTTCAGTCGACTGAATTCAACCCAGAAAATTTTCGGCCTTCAATTCAGTCGACTGAACAGCCTATTCAGTCGACTGAACGCCAATTCACAGGCAACTTTCCCCTTTTTATCCACCAATTTTTTACCTATCCATTCACTTTTTACTTTCAAAACAGTTTCTTCCCCAATTATTTTCAAAACCCCAGCCCCCAATTCCTCAAAATTCACTCAAATCTCACTCAAATGGCACCAAAGAGATCAAGAGCTTCCTCTTCTTCATCCTCCGAGCCAATTGACGCTCAAATAGCGCAATGGCTTTATGATGGAGTGGCTGTCACTAGATGGAATAAGATGAAGAATTCCCGTATTTTCGAGCATTCCTTCTTTGATTTCCAAAGCTTTCAAACCTACAACATCCAAGCGATAACCGATCAAGCAGGTTTAACTTCTCTTTTGGATTTGAAAAGAAATGACCATGCCATAAATCATATAATGGTCAAATTATTTTATGCTAACCTTAATTTTGGACACCAAACTCCAAGAAATCCAAACAATAGTGTTTGGAGTATGGTATGTGAAAAGAAAGTTTGGTTTTCCTTAGATAGAATAGCACACATTCTAGTTCATCAAATGTCGGAAGAAAGCTAGACGAGATAGAATTCAATCCACAAATTCGCGATAACATAAACCATCGATTTATGGATGATAATATCAACTTTAGAGATTTTAAGTCCACCTCTC
This sequence comes from Allium cepa, assembly GCA_030765085.1. Taxonomy (NCBI): domain Eukaryota; kingdom Viridiplantae; phylum Streptophyta; class Magnoliopsida; order Asparagales; family Amaryllidaceae; genus Allium; species Allium cepa. The sequence continues at coordinate 615,733,406 of CM060934.1, forward strand.
TTCGACCTATGGCAAGAATTTTCACAAAGTTCTAATGAGAACTATTACTCCTCGCACGGGCTCGTACGAAATTGTCTACCCAAATAATTATCGAGCTCTATATGCTATTTTTGGCAACATACAAGTCAATTGGGTCCAACTTATTCTTGATGAGTTTCTCACTATTAATAATGGCAAAATGCTCACTATCTATTTTGGAGAATACATCATGCGACTTCTCCTCAATGTCGATACGCCATTACCCGAGTCAGAGAATACAATGGTCCATCAAATTAACCACCGGACCATAAGCCTAATGCAACTCCCATCTCGACCTCCTCGCATAATATCACTCGCCGAATGGGAAGCGAGACATCAAGAACAACAACAACAACCTCCACAACCTCACCACGAAGAACATTTTGAGCAAGATGATGAAATTCGTCTTGTTGACCCAAGCTTAACTACCAACCAATCATTGGGGATATTGTCAAGAAATCAACAAATTCTTGATACTCGTCTTAAAAAGGTAGATCACAAGCTTGACAAAATCAAAGGATTCTTCAACAAGCTATGGGATGCAATCTCGTGCTCAAGCACCACTACTGCTTCGACATCTCGCGGCAAACGTCCGGCACCTACGTTTACATAGACGTCATCCGAAGAGCAAACAAGTAGCCGCACAAGCGGAGCAAGTGGTGGCCAAGGAGGAAGAGCGTACAGACCACCAACAGGAGGACCCGTCATACGTGAACCAACAGAAAGAGAAGGTTCATATGACTGGGATAGAGATGGGTAATTTTAGTATGGTTTGATGTTTATTTATAACTTTCTTATGGCTTGTATAAATAGCCATTTTGTGCTTGTTCGACGCAACATTTTTAACTTTTTTAAGCCATGGTTATGCAAGTTTTCTATTCTCTATGCTTCAGTGATTGTTTTGATAAAATATTTCTACTGTTAATTCTTCCTTTTTGTCGATAACAAAGGAAGAGAAAATCTATGGTACTAATTTTGTTTTGTAGGAAAGATAGTGCATACATTCAGGGGGAGAAAAATAAGTAAATACATCTCTGGAATAAATCAGTATTGTCATCAATCATAAAGGGGGAGAACGTTGATACGCGAAGATTTTGGTCAATGACAATGTGCTTCAACAAAAAAAGGAAGAGATATGTGCAAAGCTAAAGGAAGATCGATGAAGACCAAACAAACATAAGTATGATTTTTATATAGGTCTTAGTCTAGATTTATTGTTAAAATCTTATCCTCATGAAGCTTGCACGAATACTAGAACACATTTTATGAACTTCATTTTTATTTAAACTTTCACCGTGCATATTTTAGAAGTTCAGTCGACTGGACAGGAATGACCAGTCGACTGAAACTGGTACACATATATAAATATGCACAGTTTCAGTCGACTGAACTTCCTGCACAGTCGACTGAATTTGTTCCATAAAATTTTACTTCATATTTTCAGTTGACTGAATTCTCTGCTCAGTCGACTGAATTTGAACCTGCGAATTTTCTCTGAAAAGACATCTTCTTCCTCCCAAGAGTTGCAACCATTCTCCAATGGAAATGGAAGCATCTCTTGTTTGCAACCTTTGACAACAAATACACCACTTCTACAAGTATAAATACATGATTCTAACATCATTCAATTCACCGAATTCTCTTGCTTTAATCTTACTATTTTCTTGATCATATTCTCTAGATATTCTCAAAATGCAATCACCAATCTATTGCTTGTATCACTGTTTTGTTTATAACATTCTTTTGATTCATAGCAATTCACATTTCCTAAATCTTCACAAACACATTGCATACTCTCGAGGATAAGATTATAGGAATATTGTACTACATTAGACTCATTAGTGTTGATAAGAACACCACAAGTCGAATATTGTTTTTTAGTAATTGAGTTGAAGTTCTCTTCGGTAGTTGAGGCAAGAAATCCCGTTCGGCTGTTCGAGTAAGTTGTAAACCTATTCCTCCGGATTAAGTGAGGGTGTTAGTTAGTGAAATTCCTAAGTGAAGCTTAGGGACTGGACGTAGGACTTGAGGTCCAAACCAGTATAAAATCTTGGTGTCTCCTTGCATTTACCTACTTTATCTACCTAGACTATTCCGTTATTTCATATTACACGATCCTACCGCATAGCCCCCTCTTTCAGTTTTATGATTAATGGATTGAACTTGTATTGGTCCAAATAAATCCATATGTAGTAATTCTAATGGTTGTAAAGTCGAAATATTTTTCTTAGATTTGAAAGATGATTTTGTTAATTTTCCTTTTTGACAATCATCACAAAGATTATTTATTTTGAAGTTTATTTTGGGTAAACCTCTTACTAATTCATTTTTAGAAAGTTTTCTAATAGTTTTAAAATTTATATGACAAAATCTTTTGTGCCATAACCAAGGATCATTATCTTTGGCAAGTAAACACATACTTGTATTATGATTAATATTCATATTTAGAGCATAAATATTTCTATCTCTATTTCCTTCAAAAACAGGATTTTGGTTTTGATCATAAATACTACATTTATTATCCGAGAAAATTATTTTAAAACCTTTGTCACACAGTTGACTTATGCTAAGTAGATTATGTTTTAAATTTTCAACTAATGAAACATTTGTTATAAAAGGTAAATTTGATGTACCGTAATTGTTCACATCTCCTTTGCCAATGATATAGCCTTTTGAATTGTCTCCGAAGGTAACCGAGCCACCATCAAAGTATGTGATGTTTGTAAGCATATCTTTGTCTTCGGTCATGTGTTTTGAACAACCACTGTCTAATATCCATTTCTTCTTTTTGAGTGGGACCTGAAAATAAATGTGAAATTATTGGTACCCACCTTTTAATAGGGTCCTAAAAAGTTAGAGTTTAGGAAACCAAACCCAATTTGGTTCAGTACCTTTTTTATAAATATAGTTTTTATTATGATGAACATTATCCATAAATGTTTTAATATATTTATTTCTTATTAATACATTGTTAGTCTTTGGTACCCAAATTTTAACTACCTTGGTTTCTACTTTTATTTTAATAGGTTTCTTTAGCAATATTTGTTGTTTTGAATCAACATTCCTGTTAAGTTTTATATTTTTTCTTATTAGGAATTTTTGACTCTTTTTTATAACCTAAACCTTGTTTGTTTGAAGATGATTGAGAATTTTCTAATATCTTAGATAAATTTTCTCTTCCTTTGTTAAAGTTAGAAACATTTTTAGTGATGTCATCTAATTTAGCTTAAAGACTATTATTTTCTAATTCAACATGTTTAATCTTAATTTTTAACTCGTGATTTTCAGAAACAAATACTTCATTCTTTTTCTTTTGAGTTTCAATTTCTTGACTTAAAAGTGATAATTGAGTTTCCGAATTTGAATAAGATTCTTGAACTTTTTCAAGTTCTTCAAGAATTTTCTTTTCATCATTTAACATATCTCTTTCAAACTCAGCTTTGTTTTGATTTTCACGAATTTCCTTAATTTTCTTTTTAAGAATTTTTATTGTGCTTAAAAGTTCAGTGTTTACTTCAATTAAATCATCAAAAGTTAAATTACTTACCTCAGAATCTTGAGCCATGAAGCATACATTTGCCTGTTCATTATCGCTATCACTATCATTTTCGGATGAAGATGAATCTGAATTGTCCCTTGTTACAGAAAATGCCTTCTTTTTGAATTTATTTTTGTTGTTGAAGCTTTTCTGATTTTCCTTCATTTGTTCTTGACAATCTTTTTGCATGTGTCCTTTCTTGTGACAATTGAAGCATTCTATATTTGAGGATGAATGTTTGCTCAAGAAATTCTTTCTGAATCCGTTTTTGTTTCCTTTTCTATACTTTAAGAAATTTTTGAAATTTTTGGCTATAAATGCGAGATCCTCATCTTCAGATCTGATTCTTCATTTTCAGCATGAAAAGCAACATTCTTTCTTTCTTGAGCTTGATTTTTCTTAGCTTGCATATTTACTTCATACGACATAAGATTTCCAATCAATTCTTCTGGTTTCATTGTAGATCATTTGCTTCCTCAATCGCTAGTACTTTTCTCTCCCATTCATCAGTGAGTGAATTTAGAACTTTAGATACAATGTCAAAATTCGTGTATTTTTCTCCTAGTCCTATTAAGGCATGATGAATGTCTTGAAATCTCGGGTACATGTCATTGATGGATTCATTTTGTTGCATTCTAAAGTTTTGGAATTGGTTTTTCAGCATGGATATCTTTGTTTTTTTAACTTTGTTTGTGCCTTCATGTATGACTTTAAGTGTTTCCCATATCTGATATGCAGTAGTACATATGCTAACACGGTTGAATTCATTTCTATCCAGGGCGCAAAATAGCATATTCATAGCTTTGACATTTGCACTAGCTTCATTTTTCTGAGTTTGTGTCCATGTTGGATAATCGGTCGTGGGTACAACAAACTCTGCTTGAGTAGCATTCCAGGCTTCGAAACTTGTTGCTTGCATATAAATCCTCATCCTTGTAGCCCAATAGTTGTAGTTTAGTCCATTGAATAAGGGGGGTCTTTGGGTAAATTGTCCTTCCGCAAATGTAGAACTATAGGCAGATGTTGTGCTTGTACTTGCGTTATTTTTCATATTATCAATATGTCTGATAACGGTGTTATGGTTATAGGACGACCTTGCTCTGATACTAACTGAAAGAGGAGGCTATGCGGTAGGATCGTGTAATATGGTATAACGGAATAGTCTAGGTAGATAAAGTAGGTAAATGCAAGGAGACACCAGGATTTTATACTGGTTCGGACCTCAAGTCCTACGTCCAGTCCCTAAGCTTCACTTAGTAATTTCACTAACTAACATCCTCACTTAACCCGGAGGAATAGGTTTACAACTTACCCGAACAGTCGAACGAGATTTCTTGCCTCAACTACCGAAGAGGACTTCAACTCAATTACTTAAAAACAATATTCGACTTGTTGTGTTCTTATCAACACTAATGAGTCTAATGTAGTACAATATTCTGTTGATACACGAAGATTTTTGATAAATGACAATGTATAAAGGAAGAAATATATGCAAGATAGAGGAAGATCAATGAAATATAAACTTGAGTTTGATTTTTATATATATAGGTTTATTTGTTAAAATCTATCCTCAAGAGTTGCACAAACACAAGAACACATTCATTATACTTCAATTTTTCACTGAGCATACTTCAATTCTTCATAATGCATAAATTCATATGTCAGTCGACTGAACTGAATTTACCAGTCGACTGAACTGGCAAACATGTACAAATATGCACAGTTTCAGTCGACTAAATTTTCTGCACAGTCGACTGAAAATTTTCCAGAAAGATTCCTACTATAATTTCAGTCAACTGAAATTCCTGCACAGTCGACTGAATTTGAACCTGCGAATTTTGCATGAAAGGACACCTTCTTCTTCCCAAGAGTTGCGACCATTCCTCAATAGAAATGGAAGCTTCTCTTATCTACAACCCTTGGCAATACATGCATCCTTTTTACAACTATAAATACATGATTCAAACATCATTCAAATCATCGAATTCTCTTACTCTAATCTATCTATTTCTTGATCATATTTTCTAAACATTATGAAAGCAATCACTACTCTCTTTGCTTGAATCACTGTTTATATTTAATATATTTAATTCATAGCAAATTCATAATTCCTTAATCTTCACAAACATATTTCATATTCTTGAGGATAAGATTATAGGAACATTGTACTACAATAGACTCATTCGTGTTATAAAGAACCCAACTAGTCAAAACTTGTTTAGCATTGAGGTTTGAAGTCCTCTTAGGTAGTTTGAGGCAAAGAAATCTCGTTCGGTTGTTCGGGTAAGTTGTGAACCTATTCCTCCGGGTTAAGAGAGGGTTTTGTAGTTAGTGAATACCTAAGTGAAGCTTAGGGACTGGACGTAGGACAAGTGATCCGAACCAGTATAAAATCTTGGTGCGATTTTTACTTACCATATATACATTAACCATATAGCTATTCCATATTACACGATCCTATCAACTACCCCCGACTTTCAATTGGTATCGGAGCGAGGTCGTCCTATAACCATAACACCGTTATTAGACATATTGATAATATGGAAAATAACGCAAGTACAAGTACAACTTCTGCCTATAACTCTACATTTGCCGAAGGACAATCTACTCAAAGACCCCCTCTTTTCAATGGACTTAACTATAACTATTGGGCTACAAGGATGAAGATTTATATGCAAGCAACTAGCCCACTCAAGTAGAGTTCGTTGTACCCACAACCGACTATCCTACATGGACACAAACTCAGAAGAATGAAGCTAGTGCAAATGCCAAAGCAATGAATATGCTATTTTGCGCCTTGGATAGAAATGAATTCAACCGAGTTAGCATATGTACTACTGCACATCAGATATGGGAGACATTTAGAACCATACACGAAGGCACTAACAAGGTCAAACAAACAAAGATCTCCATGCTAAAGAATCAATTCCAAAACTTTAGAATGCGACAAAATGAATCCATTAATGACATGTATTCAAGATTTCAAGACATTCATCATGCCTTAATCGGATTGGGAGAAAAGTTTACGGATTTCGATATTGTATCTAAAGTTCTAAATTCACTCACTGATGAATGGGAAAGAAAGGTGCTAGCAATCGAGGAAGCAAACGATCTATCTTCAATGAAACCAGAAGAATTAATTGGAAATCTCATGTCATATGAAGTTAATATGCAAGCTTAGAAAGATCAAGCTCAAGAAAGAAAGAATGTTGCTTTTCACGCGGAAAAAGAAGATTCAGAATCGGAAGATGAGGATTTAGCATTCATAGCCAAGAATTTCAAAAAATTCTTAAAATTTAGAAAAGGGAACAAAAACGAATTCAAAAAGAATTTCATGAGTAAACCTCCTTCCTCAAATATAGAATGCTTTAATTGTCACAAGAAAGGACACATGCAAAAGGATTGCCAAGAACAAAAGAAGGAAAATCAGAAAAGTTTCAACAACAAAAACAAAAAGGATAAATTCAAAAAGAAGGCATTCTCTGTAACATGGGACGATTCAGATTCATCTTCATCTGAAAGTGATAGTGATAGCGACAATGAACAAGCAAATGTATGCTTCATGGCTCAAGAGTCTGAGGTAAGCAATTTAACTTTCGATGATTTAATTGAAGTAAACACTGAACTTTTAAGCACAATAAAAAGTCTTAAAAAGAAAATTAAGGAAATTCGTAAAAATCAAAACAAAGCTGAGTTTGAAAGAGATATGTTACATGATGAAAAGAAAATTCTTGAAGAAGAACTTGAAAAAGTTCAAGAATCTTATTCAAACTCAGAAACTCAATTATCACTTTTAAGTCAAGAAATTGAAACTCAAAAGACTAAGAATGATATAATTACTTCTGAAAATCATGAGTTAAAAACAAAAATTAGACAAGTTGAGTTAGAAAACAATGGTCTTCAAGCTAGATTAGATAACATTACTAAAAATGTTTCTAACTTTAATAAAGGAAGAGAAAATTTATCTAAAATTTTAGAAAATTCTCAATCCTCTTCAAACAAACATGGATTAGGATATAAAAAGGAAGTGAAAATTTCTAAAAATAAAAATTTTAAAAATTCAAAACAACAAATATTACTTCAAGAATCTATTCAAACAAAAGTAGAAACCAAGATAGTCAAAATTTGGATTCCAAAGACTAACAATATTTTAATTAGGAATAAATATATTAAAACATTTATAGATAATGTTCACCATAATAAAAACTATATTTATAAAAAGGATACTAAACCAAATTGGGTTTGGTTTCCTAAACTCTAATTTTTCTTTAGGACCCTATTAAAAGGTGGGTACCAATAATTTCATATCTATTTTCAGGTCCCACTCAAAAAGAAAAAATGGATATTAGATAGTGGTTGTTCAAAACACATGACCGGAGACAAAGATATGCTTACAAACATAACATACTTTGATGGTGGCTCGGTTACCTTCGGAGACAATTCAAAAGGCTATATCATTGGCAAAGGAGATGTGAACAATTACGGTACATCAAAATTACCTTTTATAACAAATGTTTCATTAGTTAAAAATTTAAAACATAATCTACTTAGCATAAGTCAACTATGTGACAAAGGCTTTAAAATAATTTTTTCGGATAATAAATGTAGTATTTTTGATCAAAACCAAAATCTTGTTTTTGAAGGAAATAGAGATAGAAATATTTACGTTTTAAATATGAATATTAATCATAATACAAGTATGTGTCTACTTGCCAAAGACAATGGTCCTTGGTTATGGCACAAAAGATTTTGTCATATAAATTTTAAAACTATTAGAAAACTTTCTAAAAATGATTTAGTAAGAGGTCTACCCAAGATAAACTTTAAAATAAATAATCTTTGTGATGATTGCCAAAAAGGTAAATTAACAAAATCATCTTTCAAATCTAAGAAAATTATTTCGACTTCACAACCATTAGAATTACTACATATGGATTTATTTGGACCAACACAAATTCAATCCATTAATCATAATCGATACGTATTTGTAATAGTTGATGATTTCTCAAGATATACATGGACTATTTTTATGAAAAATAAAAGTGATACTTTTGAAAATTTTAAAACATTTGTCAAAAGAATTCAAAATGCTAAAGACTTAAAAATTAAAAATATTCGAAGCGATCATGGAGGAGAATTCGAAAACGAGGATTTTGAAACTTTTTGTAAAAAGAAAGGAATAAATCATAATTTTTCATTTCCTAGAACTCCTCAACAAAATGGAGTTGTAGAAAGAAAGAATAGAACATTACAAGAATGCGCAAGAACATTATTAAATGGATGTTCCTTACCAAAACATTTTTGGGCAGAAGCCGTTGCTATTGCATGTTACGTATTAAATAGAATATCAATTAGACCACTAACTAAAAATACTTCTTATGAACTATTTAATAACAAAAAGCCAAATATATCGTATTTTAAAGTATTTGGATCAAAATGTTTCATTGTAAATACAAAAGATCAATTAGGAAAATTCGATCCAAAAGCTAACGAAGGAGTTTTCGTAGGATACTCAGAACGAAGTAAAGCATATCGAGTATTTAATAAACATACAAACATAATTGAAGAAACCTTACATATATCTTTTGATGAAAATTTTAATAGAAATTTAAGTATAAAAGATGATGAAGAATTAATAAATATAGAAGAAACAAATCTTGAAAATAATAATTTAAGATCCCCTCCTAGAATATTACGAGATCATCCAACTCAAAATATTATAGGAGAAATAAATTCTCAAGTTAGAACAAGAAATCAACTAAATCAAATGGGTCATGTAGCGTTCATTTTATCAACAGAACCTAAAAATCCTAAAGAAGCATCAACAGATGATTATTGGATTATTGCTATGCAAGAAGAATTAAATCAATTTGAACGTAACGACGTTTGGAAATTAGTTCCCCGTCCTAATAATCAATCAGTAATAGGAACAAAATGGATTTACAAAAATAAAGTAGATGAATTAGGTAATATAACAAGAAATAAAGCTAGACTAGTAGCACAAGGATATAATCAAGAGGAAGGTATTGATTTTGAAGAAACATTTGCTCCCGTCGCAAGACTTGAAGCAATTCGTATACTTTTAGCTTTTGCATATTTTCACAATTTCAAACTTTATCAGATGGATGTGAAAAGTGCATTTTTAAATGGTTTTATTAAAGAAAATGTATATGTAGAACAACCTCCTTTATTTATACACGAAAAATATCCAGATCATGTCTATAAATTAAAGAAAGCACTATATGGTCTTAAACAAGCACCTCGTGCTTGGTATGAAAGACTTAAAAGTTATTTATTAAATTCGGGATTTAAAATTGGAAAAGTCGATCAAACACTCTTTATTAAAGATACTTCAAAAGACATTTTAATAATTCAAATATATGTAGATGATATTATATTTGGATCAACAAATGAAAATTTATGCAAAGAATTTTCAAATATAATGACTAAAGAGTTTGAGATGTCTCATATGGGAGAATTATCATACTTTCTTGGACTTCAAATAAAACAATTATCAAATGGAATTTTTATAAACCAAGAGAAATATTGTACAAACTTAATTAAACGTTTTGGAATGGAAAACACTTCAGCTAAACCTACTCCTATGAGTACTACTACTCATCTCGATCGAGATGACAATGGAAAAAGTGTAGATCAAAAATTATATAGAAGTATGATAGGCTCCTTACTTTACTTAACCGCAAGTAGACCAGACATAATGATGAGTGTATGCTTATGTGCACGTTTTCAATCTAATCCTAAAGAATCACATTTAAGAGCAGTTAAACGAATTATACGATATCTTAACTACACTAAAGACTTTGGACTTTTTTATCCAAAAGAGTGTACATTTGAATTAGTATCATTCAGTGATGCTGATTTTGGTGGATCTCGAACAGATAGAAAAAGTACAAGTGGTACATGTCATTTTATTGGAAAATCACTTGTATCATGGTTTAGTAAGAAACAAAATTGCGTCTCTCTTTCCACCTGCGAAGCAGAATATATATCAGCCGCATTAGCTTGTACTCAAGTTATATACATGCAACAAACACTCAAAGATTTTAATATAAATTTAACAAATTCTACAATATATTGTGATAACACTAGTACAATAAATTTATCTAAAAATCCAGTTAATCACTCTCGTACAAAACATATAGATATTCGTCACCATTTTTTACGTGACAATATCGAAAAAGGTATAATTAATCTAGAACATATTTCTACCAAAAATCAAATTGCCGATATATTTACTAAACCCTTATTAGAAAATTCCTTCATAAAACTTCGACGAGAATTAGGGATAATATCCTTTAAAGATATCAATTAAATTTACAATAGATATATACATATTTCAGTCGACTAAATTTTTTTTCAGTCGACTGAATATAAATCAAGAGTTATTTTCAGCTATATTATAATCCTCACATTTTTTAACTGATTTATTAATAACATCCTTACATTTTTAACAAAGTTTTCCTTAATCATTGAATATTTATGTGGTTGCAAATCTTAGCTAAACAATAACCATTAATTGTTTAGTCAAATTCTATTATAAATTCTCAAACAAATTTAGTTTTTAAAACATCTAAATTTTACAATTAAAAACTTAACAAACTCAAAATGTCGTCTAATAACTCCTACTCTCCAATCAACATCACATCGTCAAGCAAAAACTCTCCAACATCACCAAAATTTCCCACACCAACACCACCACATGAGCCGATGTATAATTGGAAAAATTATCATACTGGTTACACTCCAAAAACCAAGAAGGCTAAGCGCGGACTTTTTATTTCTCCAGACACGAAAAGAAAGATTGATGAGATTCATCACTTTCAACAACAACAGATTGACCTTCAACGAGAACTATACTTCGAGCAAAAGATTACAGCTAGACGTTTGAACTTCCTAGAGCAAATTGGCTTACGTTTCTGTGGATCAAAGAAGAACGAAGTGGCTGAGCCCCTACCTCGACCCGTCAGTTCATTTGATCCATCTTCATCTTATCGTACACCAAACGATCCCGTCAATCCATGGATGTCTCCTAAGACACCACAATATAGTCCGAATTCATGGGATAGAAATTACATGAAGAATGAAGGAAAGAAGAATCCAAGTCCTTCTCAAAAGAAATAATTCAATTTGAAATATATTATTTGTAACTATTTTTCTTAAAATAAATTGTTTAAATTCAAAAAGAACCTGAAACAACAAAAGTACATGACTCAGTCGACTGAACTTATAAGCCCAGTCGACTGAATGTAAACAGAAAACATTTTTTCCATATTTTCAGTCGACTAAATATTTCTGCACAGTCGACTGAAACTTAACAGAAACTCTCGGGAAAATATTCAGTCGACTAAAATCTCTGTTCAGTCGACTGAATTCAAACCTACAAACTTTCGGTCTACAATTCAGTCGACTGAACAGACATTTTCAGTCGACTGAACGGCCTTTCCCAGGTAAAATTCCCTTTATTTACATCAGTTTTTCACTTCCAAAATCACTTTTTACATCTTCTTCCCCAAATTTCCCCAAAACCCTAGATCTCAAATACTTCCAATCTCCCTCAAATCAAAAGCAAATGGCACCAAAACGATCTAGAGCTTCATCCTCTTCATCCTCCGAGCCCATTGATGCTCAAATTGCTCAATGGCTATATGATGAAGTCGCGATAACCCGATGGAACAAGATGAAGAACTCAAGAATATTCGAGCATTCATTTGTAGATTTCCAAAGTCTTCACACCTACAATTTCCAAGAGCTCACTGATCGAGCAGGCTTAACTCCTCTTCTTGATTTGAAACGGAATGACATTGCCATAAATCATATTATGGTCAAATTGTTCTACGCAAATCTCAATCTTGGACACCAAACTCCAAGGAATCCAAACGACAGTGTTTGGAGCATGGTCGGCGGAAAGAAGGTTTGGTTTTCTTTGGATCGAATAGCTCACATTTTAGGGTCAACTAATATCGGAAGGAAATTAGAAGAAATAGAGTTCAATCCACAAATTCGTGATAACATAAATCACCAATTTATGGATGATAATATAAATTTCCAAGATTTTAAATCTACTTCTCTTCGTCCTCGAGCAAGAATTCTACATAAAACTCTAATGAGAACGATCACTCCTCGCACGGGCTCATATGAAATCGTTTACCCAATTAACTATCGAGCTTTATATGCCATCTTTGGCAATATTAAAGTCAATTGGGTACAACTAATCCTTGATGAGTTTCTCTCGTTTCATAATGGTAAAATGCGCACAATTTACTTTGGAGAATACATCATGCGACTTCTCCTCAATGTTGATACACCATTACCGGATTCAGAAAACACAATGGTCCATCAAATAAACTATCGGACCATAAGCCTTATGCAACTCCCTACTCGACCTCCTCGATATATATCACTTGCCGAATGGGAAGCTAGGCGTGAAGAGCAACAACAACAACCTCTGCCACCTCAACCCAAAGAACATTTTGAACAAGAAGATGAAATTCATCTTGTTGACCCGACCTACTCTACCAACCAATCCTTAGGAATATTATCAAGAAATCAACAAATTCTTGATAATCGTCTTAAAAAGGTGGATAAAAAGCTTGACAAAATCAAAGGATTTTTTAATAAGCTTTGGGACGCTATCTCGTGCTCAAGCACTACTACCGCTTCAACATCTCGTGGCAAGCGTCCTGCACCAACATTTACATGGACGTCATCCGAGGAGCATACCAGTAGCAGCACAAGCGGAGCTAGTGGTGGACAAGGAGGAAGACCTTATCGACCATCATCAGGAGGACCAGTCATTAGAGAACCAGGAGACAGAGAAGGTTCTTACGATTGGGATAAGGATTAGTAATTTATTTGAGTTATTGTTCTATTATGTTTCTTGCAACTATGACATTTGAACTATTATATTTTATGCATTTTTTTTATGCAATTCTAAGATTCATTCTTGCTTAAACTGATTGTTTTAATTCCATGCAACTACGGTTATTACTTCCTTTTTGTCGATGACAAAGGGGGAGAAAATCTATGGTGCTAACTTTGTTTTTGTAGGAAAGATAGGTGTACACATTCAGGGGGAGAAGGTTTAAATATCTTTAGAAAATCAAGTATTGTCATCAATCAAAAAGGGGAAGAATGTTGATACACGAAGATTTTTGATCAATGACAATGTATAAAGGAAGAAATATATGCAAGATAGAGGAAGATCAATGAAATATAAACTTGAGTATGATTTTTATATATATAGGTTTATTTGTTAAAATCTATCCTCAAGAGTTGCACAAACACAAGAACACATTCATTATACTTCAATTTTTCACTGAGCATACTTCAATTCTTCATAATGCATAAATTCATATGTCAGTCGACTGAACTGAATTTACCAGTCGACTGAACTGGCAAACATGTACAAATATGCACAGTTTCAGTCGACTAAATTTTCTGCACAGTCGACTGAAAATTTTCCAGAAAGATTCCTACTATAATTTCAGTCGACTGAAATTCCTGCACAGTCGACTGAATTTGAACCTGCGAATTTTGCATGAAAGGACACCTTCTTCTTCCCAAGAGTTGCGACCATTCCTCAATAGAAATGGAAGCTTCTCTTATCTACAACCCTTGGCAATACATGCATCCTTTTTACAACTATAAATACATGATTCAAACATCATTCAAATCATCGAATTCTCTTACTCTAATCTATCTATTTCTTGATCATATTTTCTAAACATTATAAAAGCAATCACTACTCTCTTTGCTTGAATCACTGTTTATATTTAATATATTTAATTCATAGCAAATTCATAATTCCTTAATCTTCACAAACATATTTCATATTCTTGAGGATAAGATTATAGGAACATTGTACTACAATAGACTCATTCGTGTTATAAAGAACACAACTAGTCAAAACTTGTTTAGCATTGAGGTTTGAAGTCCTCTTAGGTAGTTTGAGGCAAAGAAATCCCGTTCGGTTGTTCGGGTAAGTTGTGAACCTATTCCTCCGGGTTAAGAGAGGGTTTTGTAGTTAGTGAGTACCTAAGTGAAGCTTAGGGACTGGACGTAGGACAAGTGATCCGAACCAGTATAAAATCTTGGTGCGATTTTTACTTACCATATATACATTAACCATATAGCTATTCCATATTACACGATCCTATCAATTACCCCCGACTTTCATATTCCTATAATCTTATCCTCGAGAGTATGCAATGTGTTTGTGAAGATTTAGGAAATGTGAATTGCTATGAATCAAAAGAATGTTATAAACAAAACAGTGATTCAAACAATAGATTGGTGATTGCTTTTTGAGAATATCTAGAGAATATGATCAAGAAAGTAGTAAGATTAAAGCAAGAGAATTCGGTGAATTGAATGATGTTAGAATCATGTATTTATACTTGTAGAAGAGGTGCATTTGTTGTCAAAGGTTGCAAACAAGAGATGCTTCCATTTCCATTGGAGAATGGTTGCAACTCTTGGGAGGAAGAAGGTGTCTTTTCAGAGAAATTTCGCAGGTTCAAATTCAGTAGACTAAGCAGAGAATTCAGTCAACTGAAAATATGAAGTAAAATTTTCAGAAACAAATTCAGTCGACTGTGCAGGAAGTTCAGTCGACTGAAACTGTGCATATTTATATATGTGTGCCAGTTTCAGTCGACTGGCCATTCCTGTTCAGTCGACCGAACTTCTAAAATATGCACGGTGAAAGTTTAAATAAAAATGAAGTTCATAAAATGTGTTCTAGTGTTCGTGCAAGCTTCTTGAGGAAAAGATTTTAACAATAAATCTAGACTAAGACCTATATAAAAATCATACTTATGTTTGTTTGGTCTTCATCGATCTTCCTTTAGCTTTGCACATATCTCTTCCTTTTTTTTTGTTGAAGCACATTGTCATTTATTAAAATCTTCGTGTATCAACATATTTTAGTACAATAAAAGATATTTATTGTTTTATTTAAGGCTATTATGGTAATGGTTACCGTTACCATTTTGTAAATACCGTTACAATATCATTTTTACTGGTAAACTAAAATTGTTTACCGTTACCGATTGACTGGTGTGTCGATGACTGATATACCGATAAACTGATAACCGTTGCACTGGTAATGGTAAATTACTGTTTATCTAGAAAAATAATAAGTTGATATATTTTTACACTGAATGATGATTCATTATATATCTCATTGGGTAATTTAATAAATGATATAGAATAGAAGTGTATTTATCACCATTTAAGTTGAATTATTGAAATAAATTGAACTGTGTTCTTACTTCTAAGTGCTCATAATACAACATCTTACATGAATATCAATGTATTATGAATGGACCGGTAAATTACCGTTACCGCTAGTTTTGAAAAAATATGAACGATGTTTTACCTAAAAAATGGTAAATTTACCGTTATCATACCGATTATGCTGGTATACCGACTTTACTTTAAAATGGTAATCGATTGACTGGTAATGGTAAATTTACCGTTACCATAACAGACCTAGTTTTATTAAGTTTGAAATTCATATTATATGCACTAAATGCATATTACCTGCTCAAAACTATTTATTATTATCATATTTGTTTATTTTTAACACTTCAACAATCAATGAGATTGAAAAAAGTTTATGTTAATTTAAGTTTCCTATTTATATTTCTTGATTTATCGGTCATTAGTGAATATGATAATTATTTGATATCCGTCTGTATCCGCGAATGGGGATATTCGCTGTTCGAAAATGATTTCGGATACAGATATGGATATGGATATGGCACCATCGATGTTCAAAATATCTGTTTAAAGGTCTACCTACATAATCACACGCTATATGCAGCCGTATTTTGAACAACTTTTCAGGTTCTAGATGCATTAAGAATCATGATATATAATAGGACTTTATAACCATAATTTAGTCCATGGTGAATTCTTTGCAAATAGAAATCATAAATTTCATTGTTTATCCAGATGGAAGCATTTTTAATATATTCTACAAGATAAATCGAGTCAAATACAAGATTCTACTTCTTTATCAAGTTGCTTCAGGTTTGTTTATATCTTTTTTTTAATCTGCGTATATCTTTCAAGTTTTTGTTTATCAACTATGCACATATTTGTTTATGTATGCAAATTATGAAATAAGTAAGAACCACGAATTGGTTTAGGATACCGTTGGCGTCAAAACTGGCCACCAACACTCAATTATACGTGAAAGTATCAATATTCAGTCACATATCACAGATAGTATATGATGTAGAGAATATAATATGAAGAATAATCAAATTAAAATGAAAACAAGTAAAAGAGACAGGATTTATAGTGGTTCGGCTAAATTCGACATACGTCCACTCCAGAACAATCATTTTTATTATATTGAAATTTGATTACAGTTATAAGCTAAGATTGTAAAATGAAAGTGGCAGAATAACCTCTAGATTGGAGATTAAGAGAAGCAGAATGAAGGTCCTTTTTTCGAAGCCAAATCTGCTGTATTTATAGGTGAAACTTCGACTACATGGCCTTCTCACCTACATGGGCCCACCATAACGACTGCTAAGCCCAATTCGACCAAAAATAACGATCGACATCATACCGCCGATAGTTATCCCTTTAGCCAAATCAACTCCGATCCCTCCTTAAAGCATGTCAAACCATCGCCCTCCAACAAACTACACCGATCCTTCCATCCTGAAGCATGTCGATCCCTCCACCTTCATGAAACTGTCGACCCCTTCTCTTCCTGAGGCATACCGATCCAAGCATGTTGATCCACCTTCCTTTATGAAAATGTCGATCCCTCTTCATCCAAATCAATAGTGATCCTTCCACCTCTAAACCAATGCCGATCCCTCTTCATTCAGACCAAATGTCGAACCCACTTCCTCTAAGAAAATGCTGACCCTTTCTCTCCCTGAGGATGCCGATCCATATTGCTCTGAACTATGCCAACCCCTTCCATGCCGATCCCTTCCATGCCAAACCAAACTATGTTGAACCCTTCCTATGCCGACTGTTATCCCATGCTGACCCAAGCTATACCGATCCCTTCTATGTTGCTTTATGCCTTGGCGACCCCTTCCATGCCGACCTCTACTATGCCGAACCCAATTAATCCAACTAATGTCGATCCATACCACACCAAGCCCACTTATGCCGATCTTTCTTTATTCAAGCCAACATCCACCTTATGAGCACCCTGCATCGTTTATCTATCGACTGTGTTAAATCCCGACTTCATATTATTATCCGTAGTTGATTATCCATCCCTCCATTTGAGCCAAATTCATGATATTCCAGCCTCGATTACCGTGAAGTCTATTGGGTTAAATCCGTCTGTATACCACCTTGCCCAAAGACGAGTTAACACTTTGCCTCCCAAAACATGTCTTGCGATAGGAACGCGTGTTTTGAATTGCAAGTTCAAAATCCGAAGTCCATAATTGATTGTTATATTATCCAACCTGAATCCAATCCGTTGTCAATCCCCTTTCCTTTGAGAAAATGCCGATCCCTCTTCATCCAAACCAATACCGATCCACCTCTAAACCAATGTCGATCCCTCTTCGTTCAGACCAAATGCTGAACCCACTTCCTCCAAGAAAATGCCGACCCTTCCTCCTTTATGTGAAATGCCGACCCCTTCTCTCCCTAAGGAGGTCGATCTATATTGCCCTAAACTATGCCGACCCCTTCCATGCCGACCTTTACCATGCCGATCTCTTCCATGCCGAACCCTTCCAATGACCACCATTATTCTCATGCCGACCCAAGCTATGCCGATCCCTTCTGTGTTGCTTTATGCCTTGGCTCCATGCCGACCTCTAGTATGTCGAACCCAATTAATCCAACCCTTGCCGATCCATGTCACACCAAGCCTTCTTATGCCGATTCTTCTTTATTCAAGACCCCTTTACTGTCACACATTTGGAACATACAATCATTCCTTCTTCCTTAACCAATCCTTTTGTCAATTCCAAATCTTTAAAGTTTTCACTGTCTGCACACATTTCTAGTTGCTTAATTTGTTTGACTAATAATGGGTCGTCCTTTTGCTTTGCCGTAATTCTTTCGATCAATGCTGATTGAACTTCCAAATAAAAGATTATTATGGCATTCTACCTGGAACTAGCCATCGACGTTATGTAAAAACCATAAGAAGCCTTCGAATTGTTCCATTCAACTAACATTACTAGTGCCACATTGATGTTTTCTATTAAGTGCATTAGCAACCTTATTCCTTTTTCTTGACGTATACTCAATTCTAAAATTACGTGCTGCCAAGACCTCAGTGTAGCACCACATGAATTTTAATAATTAAGTAAATAATAAATAAATGGTAAAATGGTAATTTATTGAGAAGAACAAAACATGAATTGTTATAAATGAACAAACTGAGTGACGAAACTTGCACCGTTGCATAAAGCACCCTACATTGTTTATCCATCGACTGTGTTTAATCATGGCTTTATATTATCCTCCGTAGTTGATTATCCATCCATCCATTTGAGCCAAATCCATGATATTCCACCCTCGATAACCGTGAAGTCTACTGGGTTAAAGCCGTTTGTATACTGTCTTGCCAAAAAGCGGGTTAATAGATACGAAATTAGGTTTTCCTGATTATATAATGAAAATTTAGCTTGCTATCATTTGTCACTCTTCATTATTTTTGTTGCTTCAAACTTGTACTGAAAAGTTATTCCCTTCTCATTTCTTTTTTGACAAACTTTTTTCTAACCAAGCCATGTTATTACCATTTGGTTCTAAGTTATGATCTATAAGATATACTCAATAATATATGAATAAACACTTCATGCTGGTTTGATATGGTTGTTCACACACATCGCCTCATCTTACAATTTGCATTTGCATTTGGAATGATAGGAGCTCCTGAGAATGCACAACCGTTAAAACTGTTTGATAAACGACAACCTAAATTCGATACTTGTTCATAGCCTTTTGATGGGAAATCTATTTTCTTTGCCATCCAAAGGGAGGAAATATCGCATATCCGTACATAGCTTTAACTCCATACTTTTTATTTCTTCTATTTACATTTCTGTTAAAATACTTTGGGTAGGTTATACATAATTTTTCATTGCGGACAGTACCCTTCATATATGGAGGAGGGTTTGCTGTCCAAAATTAGATTGCTTTACTTTAAGCCTATTTACAATAATGTCCTAGTAATACTTTTTACTGCGTACTAAAATCAACTTCAAAAAAAACTTAGCATAAAAAATGTGCCAAAACTCATTTCTTATGTAGTATACTTGCCTTGATTGCGACTTGCAAGGTATGATATAGGACCTACAGTAAAATAGTTACACTTCATCTATATTCGAGTCTATACTCTTTTTTTTAAGCAACCATATTATGATTCAAATCAATTTATAAAGTTAAATTGAAGGGTTGATCTCAGTTGCTTCTGCAGCATCGACAGCACCGAAAACTAACTAACTGTTCCAAATATTTATTTCAGAACCCTTATAGTGCCTATTTGTACTAATTAAACAAATGGTGCATATTTTGTTTATTTAACTGGTGGACAATGTCTATTATCTTTTATAATATTATACTTTTAATCCATGGTTCAATTTTGCAATCATTTTAGCAGTGATATTCAAGATTAATTTTTACGATGTCTATTTTACAGATCATTTTAGTTAAATTTGTGCCGTGACAATTGGATTTGCATATTGCTCTTCTTCCAGTAATAGGCTTTACAATAATACTCGCTACGAAGACCATGACCCAAAAATGGGACTACGGTAGAAAACATGAGAGAAGCAATGAAGCTGTGCAAGAGTATGTTTGAAATAGATCCATGCAGTACCAGATAATTTAACACTGGTTTCCACAAGAATTTTCATAATACGAGAGTATAATTTCAGCCTGGTGCAGCTCTTTTGGGCGATTATCACGCACAGGGGAGTAGGTAGTTATTATACTTCAAGCACTACTATATGAACGAGATTTTATGGCATGTGCGCACATAAAAAACCGTATTGAATATTACTTTTTTTATGTATTTTTGATAAAAATAAATTGAGAATATAAAGTATAAAATTTTAATTTTTTTGCTAGAACGGGGATTTTAACTTGTAAACTTATTTACATTTCAAAATTGACATTTAAAAATATATGTTAATTTTTGTTCTTGGTGAGATTCAAACTTTTGATCTCTTGTTTGCGTGTAAGGATATTTTTGAAACTTCACGGTTGTATCCCTTTTCGTTGGTTGCATGCAAAATACTGCATACAAACGCACATCACTTTTTACGACCCCTACAAAATCTGCCTTATTCCACTTCAAATAAACCACATCCAAATCCCAATTATAACCTCCAACAACTGTGTGCGTGTGCAATGCAAAGGATCCATCCTAGTCACTTAACGTTTTTGGAAGGAAGAATGAAGGTTTTAATTTCCATAATTAAAGGTGCTTTCGCAAACTTCTTCAGGAGACGCTTTAACTCGGCTAGAGCTCCCCCAACCCAGTTTAATGGCCTCTGGCCTCGTTTAATCGACTCAAAAAATGGTCTGTTGGCGTCAAGAGCGTTAAACGTATCCGACGCGTTCGAGTTAGTGGCCATTTACTTAAGTTCTCCATCCTTTGACCTTCTCTTCACACGATGTCATCTTCTCCTCCACACTCATAGCATTCTTGCAAACACAATGATCGATACCAATTGCCACAATGAAGACTTGATTGCATTGTTTGTCGTACATGAATTTCTCAATGGACTAAAGTGTAGAAATACTCCAATGCACACTTCGATATTTTATCAGGGCATTAAGAACGTCGTCAACAAAACTACCATATGAAAAACTTTGCTTCATTGCATTGTATGACCGCGTGAAGTTTTACGGTCTAAAGACTATAAATAAAATCTGCATCAAAGAAATGGTAGTAACATTTCTATACATCATAGCTCTGCTGTTCAATACATCAAGTTGCAGAAAGCTTTTAAACATCAGGTAGCACTATTCATGTGCATTTTCATTCTGTTCTAAAAGCTATGATGTTAATGCCCAGAGATATAATTAAACCGAACAATCCACATTTCAACATTGTCCCAAAACAATTAGGAATTGAATTTAGATCGATACTACCGTTTTTCCAAAATTGTATCGGACCTATAGATGGAATATACATAAATGCACACTTTCCCGGTACTAATGCTCATCCTTTCATTGGTCGAAAATCATACGTGACAAAAATTGTTACGGTTGTCTGCTAGTCTGATATGATATTTATAGTGTAATGACTAGTTGAAAAGGAAATGCATGTTTAATGCGGCAATCAATGATATAGACTCAAAATTTTCAAATCTTTCACAAGAATAGTACTATTTATTGACTCAGAATATTTGTTGATAGAAAGTTATTTATCCCCTTATCGAAATGTAAGATATCATATTCCTGATTTTCATGAAATTCAAAATCAACCAAAATATATAAAAAATGAGAATTTCAGTTTCTATCATTCAACTTTACGTGTGGTAGTTGAAAGAATGTTTGAAATATGGACGAGAAAATTTGAGATCTTAAATAATATGCTTACTTTTTAATTTTCAATTTAATTAAAAATGATTGGTGCTACAATGGCTATTCATAACTTCATATGAAAGCACACCAGTGAAGGGTCGACTTGACGACATTTGACGATGATCCTAATCTTATTCAGGATGAATGCCAAGAAGAACACTATAAACTTCAAGTTCAAGCTATCGATGAGAGAAAATGAAGCAGTTCAAAGAATTGTAGGACATACCATGGCGTTGGTTCGAGATAACATAAGGGATGAACTAACGCACGACTTTGCTGAATTACCGCTTGTATCACAATTATATTTACTACTCTGCTATCTATGGATTAAAAATATATTTTCAATTCTACAGTATTGTATGTACTTTAATGTATCTTTAATGTATCTGTTATTATAAAACATTCTATCTTTATTACTATTTATTTATGTTAATTATAATTAATTAAAAAGTAATTATAATTAACAATAATTAATATAACATAACTTTTATAAAAACACCATATAACTAAAAAAATCCTCTTTTCATGAACTTACCCCTTGCAGAATACACCTTTCACCTAACAAAAAAATACCGTAAGCGAATGACTTGAGGCCCATGCTTCGCACGCAAGAAGATAAAGTATTGTATGTGCGATTGGCATTTTGTTTATATTGCGCAAGACGACATATCAGTATGCACATGGGTAGTTGATGAGGTACAATGTCAAGTTATGGAGTAGTATAGGTAAGGATGTTTGCTATATCGTCTACAGAGAAGAAAAATGTATATGGTGCGAACTTTACTTGACCCCGCATGAAGTACTATTAATTTGTGAGTTATTAGTGTTAGGAATGCGGATTACGGATCTTAAGGCTAGAATAACACTAGAGGGGGGGGGAGTGAATAGTGCTTTGTGAATTTTCTAAATCTTTTTGAAACTTATGTAATTTAATCACCAACAAATGCAATACACAGACACTGATATAATCACAGAATCAGACACAGATGCAAATAATAAATAAAAGTAGTAAAGGAAAGAACACACTAGAATTTTCTACTGGTTCGGAGTTACCCTACATCTAGTCCCGCACAATTGTACATATTTCTTTTCAAAATAATCTTCCAGATTACACTCTCGATTTCAAGGCCACGAGGTATGTCCTCCTATATTCGAGTCTGGGGCAAACTCTCTTGATTTACCAAGCCACAAGATCACCTAATCGATTTCCGTGACAACAATCACACCCAATTAATTTCAAGGCTCAACTGCACCTTTTACTCAACAGTTTGATTTACAAATAATCCTATAACTCTAAATAACACTGAGATCTTATGGATAGAGCGGCAAAGAATCAAACAAGAGATAATGAAGTTTGATTTGCTTGGTATTTCGGTAGAGTATAGTTTGAGATTCTTTAGAATAAATGTAGAAGATGAAGAGGAGAGAAAGTGAAGGAAAATATAGTAAAAATTCATTTAGAATTTACTAGTATTTATAGAGATCAACAATCATATCTATTCGTGAAAGGATAGGACGAATAGACACTTCTTTTGAAAATTGAAAGTTAACGGACACCATGTCGACATGGAGGGGTAGGAGTATGTCGACATGATCTAGGCAAAAATGGTGATTTTGATTTTCTTATTAAAATTGGTTTTTTAATTTTTCAAAACAATTTCTAAACTTTTATAGATATACTTGAATATAGTTAAACATATAAAAAAGTTTAGAAAGTAATTCTTAATATATAATTTTAATCTATAAAGTGATTTAAATTCTGAGTGTATAAATATTTAAAAGCTAAATATTAAAACAAGAGATATTTTAAAATCAAGGACAATTTTAAAATCAAAATATTAAAAATGATAAAGATAATTTTAAGGCTAAAGTATTTCAAATAGGAGAAATGTCTTTTTGATTAGAAGCTTTTGAAAAACATTTTTAAAATGAGATATATTTTTGAAAAGCATTTTCATAAAATTAGTGGATATCAAAATAGAACACTAATATGTTCCACTAGATATTGTCGTGGGTTCCATCTCACTAGGGTTCCATCCCTTTAACAGGCTCGAAGTGGATTCCATTCCACGAATAAATTTCAAATAAAGATGTAAGTTCTTTCAAGAAGTTTTGACATAATTCTAGACTCAATATTTATCTTGTACTTTGAAATCTTGAACTCTTGATATCTTGATACTCATGAGTCTTCAATCTTGATATCTTCGATCTTTAAATTCATCAGCCTTGTATCCTTATACTGTACATTCTTCATTGTTGGTACCTGCATGTTTATATCCTGCATATACATATATATCTAAACTATAATGTTAGTATTTATATTTTATAATAAGTCCTAAGATTGTTTTCATCAAAACCATCCTTCTCAAAGACTACCTTTTTGATGATGATAACCTATGTTTATAAAATATACTTCACCTTTACTATAACTCCCTCTAAAACTAATAACTCCTCCTAAAACTAATAACTCCCCCTTAATCTAAACCTAACTACTATAACTACTCTATTTTATAATTCTCCCCTTTGTCATCAACAAAAACTAATCATATACTAATATAACTCCCGTGTAATCCAATACTCGAGTACCTGTAACAAACTAAGATGGAATATATATAATAACATGAGTTACTTAATGAAAACATAACAAATATGATAGTTTAAATCCAATAACCATATATTATGTTTCATGTAATTTTATACATTCCATTCAAACCAAATTAACAAAGCAAATCAAATCAAATCAAACAATTCAAAAAAAAGCAATTCAAACCATAAGGAGATCAAATAATTTTAGGAATCTCAACCCATCATTCTTCTCCAAAAATAAGGTCATTTTTAATATCTTCCCAATCTTCATTATCTTGAATCAAAGTTCCTTCATGATTTGCATTGAAATCATCTTTATTTAGGACAGAAATCATCCAACGGAGGACATCGAAATGCTTCTCTTGTTCTTTTATCATCTGCATTTGACTTAGTTCTAAATGCCTTTGATTGCGGAGAATAAAAGTAAGTATATTCTTGAATGACTTGAGAGTTTCTTCAAGCTTTTCACTTAGAGTTTGTGAAGAGGATGCCATTTTTGATAAATAGTTAAAAGATGCAAATAGAGATGAGTAGAAATAAAGAGTTTACAAATTTCTAGAAGAAACAGGTGTTTAAATAGGCAAGAATTCGTTTAAAATGAATAGAAACAAGTTAGTTATTTTAAATTCAAAATTTAAAAAATAACTAAATCAGACAGTTATATGTCGACATAGGGTGTTGGGGGTATGTCGACATGGGTGTGTTGATTTATGTGTCTTCTTTGTTTTATGCATAAGAGTGTGTGTGTGTGTGTGTGTGTGTGTAAACTTATATATTATACTATCATTTATTCCAGAGGTATGATAAGATAGAAAAACATAAGATAGATAAAAAAATTATAGATAAATGAGCTAATACATGAGATACTTCATAACATGATAAAAGATCAATACAAATTCATACAAAATAAACTAGTACATCACATCCTATTTTTTAGAATGTGCTAGAGGATGAGGAGGATGATGATAGGCAAAGTTTCCGACCAACTTTAGCAAAGAAATTGTTCATATTAGTGGTCATTTTATCCAATTTCTTACTAACGGATCTTTTGAGAATCCGTTGATTTTCCACTATGATCTTTTGATTTTTGAGGAGAGTTTTGTTGGAAGGATTGTTAGTATTGATAGGATATTCAATACTTTCCAAGGAGGTGTCTTCATTCTCTTCTTCAATTTTAATTTCCTCCCCTTCTTCTTCTTCTTTCTCATTTTCTTCTTCTATCTCTTCATGTTCCAACCTTTTATCCTTTTCGGCAAGAGATTTGTCTTGTTGAAATATGAAAGGAATTTTCATAAGAGAAATATTTGCATGATTAAACACTTTTCTTAAAATAAATTCTTTCCGTTTATAATCAACAACAAAATAATTAAAAATCCGAGTGAGATAGATTTCATGATACAAAGTATTCTCACTCATTTTCAAATTCTTAGGACGAAGTTCATCCATAATCACTTGCGCCCAATTAATGTCATAATGACCAAAAATAACAAAAAGTGCTTTATAAACTTTCAATGTCGGGTTATTGAAATTTCTCGATCTAGAAGTGATACTACTTTGCGAATGAAAATTAACAATACGTGCTTTCGGACAAAAGTTACGATTTTTAAATTCAAAGTTGTCATCTCCTTCAAAAATGTGATCAAATGTCTCACGATCATGTTCATCAATATTAAAAGTAGAAAAATCCATTCCCGAATTCTTGCAATTGAGAATGTTGTCCAAAATTCCACAATTTAAAACACTTTTAGCGCCTTTAACACTACTCCGAATTTCATTTTCATTTCCTTCATGAAAACCTTGATTCAAATTCGCATAAAGCATTTTAGCAAGATTTGGATAGCAAACAAAATCATTTTCAGAATTGTCAAAAAGACTAAGAATATGGTTCTCTTCAAGAAGAGTATCGATTTCATATGTAGAGAAATTTCTAAAGATAGCAAACTTTTCCGTAATTAGCATAGCTTATATAAGCCTTGATTGCTTTCAGATCATTATAGAGATACTCTTTAATGGCTTTTGACAGTCTCATTGTGGATGGAGTGCTTGAAGAGAGTAGAGAGTTTAAAAGAGTAAAAGAGAGTTTGAGTTTTGAAATGAAAGTGAATTAGTGGGCCTAACCCAATATTTAGGCCTAGGATGATTGGGTTGGTTTAGCATGGGTTGGGATGTGAGGTCAGTAGAGTTACACAACAGAAATCTACCCTTCACCTAGAGGCTACCTGTAAGAACCTAGAATTTTGATGTTTGATTTTGAATATTTAAATTATTTTAACTATTGAAATAATTGGTTTTTAAAGTTTAATAATTTGAATTCAAGTATAAAGATTATTTAAATATTTAAATTGCGGATTAATATTTGGATAGTGTTTCGAATAATTGGATTTTTAATTGAATGTTCATTTAATTGATTTAATGGTCTAATTTAACTCATTTTAAATTAATAACTATAAAAGGTGAATTCATTTGCAAATTTATTTACAGTAATAAAATGGTCGAATAAATAATCGGAAAATTAATTTTTACTATAACGACTTGACTTTTGTTGATATATTTTTAATTTTATTTATTTGAATTTTTCATAATTTTTAATTTGGAAATTATTTAAACCACTGTTTTATGATTTTTCGACAAATGATGGTGTTTTGTGATTTTATAGAATACGATAAATAATATGTATTATTATTATTTTTGATTCATGTCAATTTTCCATGCACGGTCATATTTTTGTTTTTTCATTCGTGACCCATACGCAAAATAAAATTCTGCGGAGCATAATGTCGTAATATGTGAATATATACAAACTCAAACCTTAAACAAATCAAAACAACATTTTCTTCTTTTCCCTGTTTGCATGTTTCAGTGAGCAACAAATAGAGCGAAGTGTAGAAAATAAAGACAAAGAAAGTTAAACTTTAAAAATCAAAACCTAAGAATCTGCACCATGTAAAAATCCAAAGAAAGGATCTTTGATTTTGGAATAGCGAGATCTTCATTTTGGTATGTGCATTGGGTGTTTGTTATGTCATGGTGGAGTGCGGCAGCTCGAACAGTGCTCGACCGACTAGGATTTGTGATTTAATGAGCGGAGCTCCGTATCGATGGAATACATGCATGTTTGGAGCACTAGATATTAGGTTGAGTACTAGTAAAGAGGAAGAAGGATTTGAGATGGAGATTAGGAGGTTAATTTACATTAAAGTGTAATTGGTCCAGTTAAGTTATATTTTAAATTTCCTAACTTATAAATGCAATAACTCTCCTATACGAGGTCCAATCTAGATGTGGTTTTTTCTCGTTGTGCTTGAAATGGCGGCAGCTATGCGATGTAATTGGTTTGGTTGAATTTTGAGCAAGTGAAAATTTGTGTTAAAATTGGACATCTTTTGATTTTAGTTGAAATTGGAACGCCTAAGCGTCCGTTGGAATTACGGTTAGTTAAACTCACCTTTTTGGTTAATCAGAATGATATAGTAGATAAATTTTACGGTTTATGTTTGGTTGAAATTATTAGCTGATTGGTAAAAATATTCACTTTGAAAAACAACTAGTATTTAAAATAGAAATACAAGAAAAGTTACAGAGAAATCCAAGTTTCTAGAAATTGTGATTATTAATTTCCAGTATATTTCTATTGTTTTGTTTCAGTTATAACTCTATTATATGCATTGTTAATTGCTGAATCTTGATTGTTTAGCACTATTAGTTATGACATTGTTATATGTTCATAACTTAACTCTAGTAAATAACAACATTGGTTAAGTGCTTTGACAGCTATTGGCCTTAATTTGGTATTTTGAAATACTATTAATTTTCATTTGGCTTGAAATTGGCTTTTGATTCAGAGAATGATTTTAAATCTAACCTTTGGACTTTCTGGAATATTTTTATTTAAGCGGATTTTGAGAATATATCTTTGTAAAAGTAATGGAATCTTTTTCTAAGTGTAGTGTAGTGTAGGGTTTGAGAATATATCTTTGTAAAAGTATTTTGATACAAGTATTTACAAAGTGATTTTAATTAATGAAATGATTAATTAAAGAACTTAATGGTTGCTTATGTGCTTAACCAATGTTGGTTTCTCTATGGAAATAAATCCTTAATTTAATTGTTGTTTTTATTTGATAGTTAAATAGCCGACTATCAAACTAGGCCAGGCTTTGAACTATCATTATCGGTTCAGGGAGGCCGGTATCAAATCTGTTTGCAAAATTGCTTTAACATGATAGGGGGTTCTCACTTTGTGAAATGTGCCGAAGCCTGGACTCTTACCCCTATATGTCACTAAAATTAGTGGTTTGGTTTGCTTCATGCTTATAGTCGAGAGGTTGGCCGTAAAATCAGAGTTGAGGCGCTAATTGTAGGCATTACTCGTTTAGGGCAAACATTACAGTGGTATCGGAGCTTAGCTTGAGTGAAGACCTAAGCTTTGGTGGGGTTGACTCATTTGAGATAGGGTAAGTGATCGTAGGATGAGTTTGAGTGTATTATACGCACACACACGCATGCACACGTATGTATGTGTATATATAAATATATGTATGTGTGTGTGTATGAGCACGTATTTTTTAGTGCTATAAAAATGTTTTATATTGTCTTGATTTATTGGTTAAGTGGTTTATATATTCAGGTCGGTACAGAAGGAACAAATGTATCAATAGGGGTTTCCAAATTCTTGAACGAAGTTGAACGGCTAAGTATTGTTTCAAAATTGGGTAAATGAAATAATTTTACCTAAATTATATTTTATATATAAAGGATTAATTTTGGAAAATAGTTATTTATGATATGTTTGGTTGTTAGAGAATGATAATATTCGATTATTATCATTTACTATTTATTGTGTATGCTCGGGTAGTTTATAAGCATTTATTGTTTGGTTAAATTAAATACAAACACCTTGTTAATTCCATTTCACGATTTGATTATAAGGCATTTGTTGCTAATCTTAAGTTAAAGAATTTAATATAATAAAAGTGTCTATTGTAATCTTAACAAGGATAAACATTTGTGAAAGGAATTTATACAAAAGATGAATTTTATAAAATGTGAATTATAAAATACTATTTATAATTAAATGGATATAAACTGGAAATTTGAAAACTTAAATCCCGGTGTTTTGGTAAAAAAAAATTCAAAGTTTTTGGTGAAGTAATAATGGTATTATTTTGGAAATATTTTAAAAGGAATTTAAAAAAGGTAGAAAGCACTGAACCCACTTCGGTCACTCGAAAATAATTTTGGTCATGACTACAGCATCATTAGCGTTTACTTTCGAGTTTCTAAGTGACGGATTGCTACCATGGTAGTTTTGCATCAGAATTGTTTTGGTAAAAACAAGTTTGTTTTAAAATTCCCAAAAATATGATTTGATACATAGAAAAAGGGTATTGTGTATATTATTATATTTCAAAATGATTTGAAATAAAAACTAGGTGTTTAGATTCTAAATTTTTTAGTAAAGTGATATTACGGACTCATTTATCCTATTCACTAGGATAGTTTGGATTGTGCATCCAATTATAATGTGTTGAGTGATAATTTCCATGCATTAAAATGAAAATGGAACTTCCGATGATTTTGTACATTCGAAACTTTCGAATTTATTGTGAAATTTAAGTTAAATGTTTTAGGAAGATATAAGAAATAAGTTTGTAACTTATAGATCTCAAAAATTAGTAAGTTAAAACAAATTTTAAAATTTGTTGGACATTTGGGGTCAAGTAAAAACAAATCTGAAATTTGTATATATACCCTTAGATTGTAGCAGAGTATTATACAAATATGGACTTGAGTTCAAAGTGCATAATAAACATAAGTGTGCTTTATAAAATGTTTATAATAAACTTAAGTATGGAAGTGCTATAAAGATGAAGTTGTGACTTTTTTGAAATGTGCATAAACCAAAGTTTTAAAATTATGTATTTATTCTTAAGTTTTCATGGAGTAGTATATGAATATGAACTTGAGTTATAAAATGTTAATATACTTAAGTAATAATTTTATGAAATGGTTCATAAATGAGTTTTACTACTAAAGAAAATACTATTGGTATAAAATAATGTGATTTAAAAATTAATGTGAAAACAAGTAATTGGAACAATTGAGAAACCAACTGAATAATACGTAAGTTTTATGCAGATCATTTTATTCGCATAATCGATTTTTATCCAGATTTGAGTACACAGTATCAACGTGATTTACATGGTCCGAGTTAGGATTTTCACTCGATTCTTGACGGCGAACACTTGATATAGATTTTTGATTGGATTCTAATGTTTCCAATCATAGTATATGGCTATGTCTATGTAAGGAAAACATATGTTTCTAATCAAGGAACCTGACAGGATTCTGCAGTAAGAAAGTGGAGTGAGAAATACCCATTCGAAAATGAAATCGGTATGATCGAGCAAGCGATGGGATTTGATATTGCTTATGGATGGTGTATGTAGATCGCATGGCTTTAATAAAATTGTATACTTTTGCAATTTGAAATTTGCAAGTTATATGGTCAGATATCATTTGTAAGTGAGATGTAGGTTCATGGAAGCAAAGGGCTACTTGATGCTTTTGGTTTTATGAGAAGATTTGGTTGCCCGAAAAATAGGCACATATTTATAAATTTGTTTGGGTGGTGATTTTATGTCGTAGATATGGAAGGCCACTTGATGTTGTTTTTTATTGTTGATTTGTGTCTATTGTGACGATTTGTAGTTTTTCAGATCAAGCTGGGCAAAGGAGATGTTGCAGAAGTTTTTCTGATCATTGCATTTATCATAAGTATGGTTTGTTTATGTTATTAATTAACACAACTCAAAGCATCAAACTATAATGCAACAATTATACCACTTTTAATTCTCATGAAAATGAAGCCAAAGCAAAAACTATTTTAAGAATGATCTATTTACTATTGTAACTAGTAATATAGATCATCAAATTTCATTTTTACTTTCATTTCAAAAATCAAAAATGGATTAGCAAATGATGATGCAAATTGTGTTTATGTTGAATAAGAATAGCTCATTTACAAATGCAACATAACCTATCAAACCCAATTGTATAAACTTGCATCAAAATTCACTCTCATGAAACATAAACAAAAAGAGATCATAAATCATAGAAATGTTGAAATTACATAATATTTGAGAGCTCCATTACCTTTAAATTGAAAGAGTTTAGCTACTTATTTGTGTTATCAAATCAACACATGTAAGTTTCAACATTAAAAAGAAAAGAAATTAAAACTAAGCAAAGGAAGAAAGAGAGATTAACTATTAACTATTTGCATAAAAATTAAAGCTATACTACTTGCATAAATATAAATCAAAGCTATGAACATCAAAAGAAAGAGAGTATAAAAATAAACATTAACATAAAAGCAAAGAAAAGCATGTAGAAAAGGAAGGAGAAGGAGGCTTGGAAGCCATTTTTCTTTCATGTAACATTGTCATTACAACTTGCTCTTTTGATTTCCTAACTAATGTGAAAGAGTAGAATATGAGTTCATGTACATAAAAAGGCTATTTATACATGCATAAAACTCTAATTCTATTTTTATGGAGCTTTCTAAAATGCCCTTTAGGAAGTGTGGCCACCAAGTAACCGTTAGCCATTAATTAATCCCTCATTAAAAGTGCATGAAGTTTTAGCTTCCACTTAATTGTCCATTAGCTTCTAAATGTAGATTTAGGCAAGTGGATGGGGTCCTCCATGTTCATAGTCTTGAATTATTTCCCTCTTCTTTCCTTGGTATTCATTTGTGCATGCATGTATCTTCATATAAGCCTCTTCCATATGCATCCAAATTCCTACAAAAATTATCAAAAAAAATGTCCAAGTAAAAATTCTCAAATTTACACATGCACAAAAATGACTATTTTGCCCCTGAATGAAAATGATCTGAAAATAATTGAACTATGGTTTTAAACATGATAAATTGCCCCAAATATGACTTTTATTTAAATAAAAATAGATAAACCATGGATGTAAATATATGCATATTTACGTGCACATCAAACACCTCCACATTTGTCTTTTTATTCATCCTCGAATAAAGGAAAACTAAGATAAATCCATTTTCGTCGGGAGCATGATTACATTGAGCGTATGCAACAAACCGTTAAACCTTTGGATGTCTCCAGTAGGACGAGTGTTGTCTCGTGAGGGTTTTCAGCGGATACTATCCACAAAATCCAAATGCAAAGTGAAAATATTTATAAAATGCAGGATTTATTTACAAAGAGATGAATGCGAGTTTTTGGAAATACTTGTAAATGAAAGGTTTATTTTTAAATAGACACAAATAAGTTAAATACAAGTTTTGGTCATTGTCTTGAAAATTTAAGTCATTTACTCATCTAAATTTCCGATAAAAATCAAGTTGTCATAACAGATAGACCATACTTTGGCAAGTTGTTTCCGTTGATAACACAATGTAATTATGAAATGGATCCTTAGCTGATTTTCAAAGTTTATTAAAGTGGTATTTTCATTTTTTTCAATAACAAGTAAAATCAAACAAGTTAAAATGGTGCTTAGATTTCAATTGCTTACTGCCTCTTATTTGAAAATTTTATTGATATTAACAATTTTTACATATGCCTAACTCAGGTAAACCGAGACCAGATATATTACTCATGCACTGCCTTTCGGGCTTATATGAGGGGAGTATAGAGCGTGGCGAGTGAACACACGAATGTGAACACCCATCGACTATAGGCATTATTAATAAAAGAATTTTTATATATATACACCTAGCTCAGATAAATTGAGGCCAGATACACCCGATCATGCACTGCCTTTCAGGCTTACGTGAGAAAGGTACAGAGCATGGTGAGTGTACACACAAGTGTGTACACCTGTCGACTGTAAGTGTTAATAGAAAATATTTACATATATACAAATATTTTGTTTTTTTTCAATGTTTTTTAGAAAGAGAGGGTTTTGCAAAATCATCTTAACACCATTTAACTTAGAAGATAAAAATGTTATATCCTTTACTTTAAATTTACCACTTTTTTTAAACAAAGATTTTCAATTAGAACATACTTCATAATTAACACATATGAACCTTCTTATATTCTAGTTAAACCATTGTTATTTGTAATCAAACTTCATTTTTAGTTTTGTTAAGACAAATAAATTTTCAAAAATTTCAATGTATTAACCAAAATTTATACTTATCCTATAGTATTTCTTCAGAAATAAATCAAAATGTTAAAAAGAAAATGTTTTTGGGATTTAGAAATTTTTGATTTTTTTTTTGGAAAATGAAAATTCAGAAATGCCATGAAAAATAAAAATGAGACTTCCCCCCACACTTAATTTTGACTGTATCCCCACAGTCAATGCATGAAATAATGAGTGTAATGAGGAAAACTATGTACATATTTACAAAAGAGGGTCAACATTCTTACTAGACGTAGCTTGGCTCATGAAGGATCATGAGCTCCTCCTCTTGGTTATTTGGCAATTCTAAGAAAGGTTTCAAACGATGACCGTTGACCTTGAAAATTGATCCATCCCTGGGGTTTTCTATTTCTACGGCACCATGTGGAAAAGCAGTTCATATCATAAATGGTCCGGTCCATCTTGATTTAAGTTTCCCAGAGAATAAATGATGTCTTGAGTCATATGAAAGAACTTTCTGGTTAGACGAAAACATTTTTCTTAGGATTGACTTGTTATTAAAAACTTTTTTTCTTTCTTTGTGAATTTTCTTGTTTCCATATGCGTCATTCCTAAGTTCTTCTAGTTCGTTGAGTTGTAATTTTCGATTTTCGCCAGCTATCTCAAGGTCAAAGTTTAAGTTTTTCATTGCCCACAATGCTTTGTGTTCGATTTCAACGGGTAAATGGCAAGCTTTACCGTAAAATAAACGGAAGGGGGACATCCCAAGGTTTGTTTTAAAAGCAGTACGGTAAGCCCATAGCGCGTCGGTCAATTTCTGAGACCAATCCTTTCAATTTTGTTGACAGTTTTCTCCAAGATTTGTTTTATTTGATGATTCGAAACTTCAACTTGCCAACAAGTCTGAGGATGCTATGGAGTAAATAACTTGGGATATCGAGTATCTCTTTATTAAAGTTTCAAAAGAATGGTTGCAAAAGTGGGTCTCATTATCATTGATTATTGTGCAAGGTGTGCCGAACCTCGAAAAGATGTTCTCTTTGAGAAATTTCACAACAATTCTATGGTCGTTGGTTTTGCAAGGAATGGCTTCGACCCATTTTGAAACGTAATCGACAACGAGAAGGATATATAAGTTTCGAAAAGAATTGGGAAAAGGTCCCATAAATTTGATACCCCAAACATCAAAGATTTCGATCGTAAGAATGTGGTATATAGGCATCATATTCGTCGAAAAATTCATCCAACCATTTGACATCGATCGCAAGTTTTACAAAATTCAAACGAGTCTTTGAAAAATGAAGGCCAATATAAACCACGCTGAAGCACCTTTTCCGTGGTTTTTCGAGAACCGAAATGTCCAACATATGCTTGATCATGGAAAAATGAAAAACACTCCTGATCTCATTATCCGGAATGCAACGTCGGATGAATTGGCCGGGG
Source organism: Allium cepa (assembly GCA_030765085.1). NCBI lineage: Eukaryota > Viridiplantae > Streptophyta > Magnoliopsida > Asparagales > Amaryllidaceae > Allium > Allium cepa. The sequence continues at coordinate 615,768,678 of CM060934.1, forward strand.
CAATATTTGAACAAGCTTGGATCATCCCAATAGAAATATTTCACTTGGGACATGAATTTGCATTTGTCTTGTTTGGACCAAGATGAGGGAGTTTCTTTAGTGACTAAGTGTTCACTATATTAGCGTACATTGGATCGATAGAAACTGAAAGAAGTTGTTCATCGGGGAAGTTTTCATTAATTGGCAAAGAAGATGGTGCGTTCGAAAGACGAGACAAGTGATCGGCTATGACATTATCGGATCCTTTTTTGTCTTTGATTATAAGGTCAAATTCTTGAAGTAAAAGGATCCAACGAATCAAACGGGATTCAGCATCCATTTTAGCGAAGGGATATCGAAACGCAGAGTGGTCCGTGTGCACAGTAATGTGTGAACCTATCAAGTAAGATCGAAACTTTTCGAGCGCAAAATCGATAGCCAGAAGCTCTTTTTCGATTGTTGTGCAGTTGAGTTGGGCGTTGTTCAAAGTCCTGCTCGCATAGTAAATGACGTGAAGGATCTTGTTGATGCTTTGTCCTAAGACAGCACCAACGACAAAGTTCGAAGCATCACGCATTATTTCGAAAGGAAGATCCCAATTGGGTGCAGAAATTATTGGTGCAGAAATGAGTTCATTCTTAAGACATTCAAAAGAATAGATACAGTCAAAGCTAAAATCGAAAGGAACATCTTTTTCGAGGAGAGTCGTCAAAGGATGAGCGATTTTGTTAAACTCTTTCACAAAGTGTCAATAAAAGCTAGCATGTCCTAGAAATGATCAAATGTCTTTAACAGATTTGGGAATGGGTAGATTTGCAATGACATCGATTTTTGCTTTATCTACCTCAATGCTTTTATTTGAGATGATATGTCCAAGAACTATGCCTTGTTTGACCATAAGTGGCATTTTACCCAATGCAAAGTCAAATGTTTTTATTTACATCGATTTAGAACCACTCGAGACGATGTAAACATTGGAAAAAAGAATCACCAAAGATAGATAAATCGTCCATAAAAACTTCTAGAAAGCGCTCAATCATGTCAGAAAAGATGCCAACCATGCATCGTTGGAAAGTCGCAGGAGCGTTACAGAGTTCGAATGGAATACGTCGATAAACAAAGGTACCAAATGGATATGTGAAAGTCATTTTCTCTTGATCTTCGGGAGCAATTGGAATTTGGTTATAGCCGGAATAACCATCAAGGAAGCAGTAAAATTCATGGCCGGCTAAACGTTCGAGCATTTGGTCGATAAAAGGAAGAGGGAAGTGATCTTTTCGTGTTGCGGCATTTAGTTTTCGATAGTCAATGCAAACATGCCAACCCGTTTGAGTACAAGTTGGAATAAGTTCGTTTGAATCGTTCTTGACAATAGTAGGCCCAGACTTTTTCGGTACAACGTGAATTGGGCTAACCCATGAACTATCAAAGATTGGGTAAATGACTCCATTATCGAAAAATTTAAGAATTTCATCACACACTGCATCTTTCATTTTTGGATTAAGCCTTTACTGCGCATCGCGAACAGGCTTGGCATCGTCGATTAAATGGATGCAATGTTGAACAAGAGCAGGATTAATTCTCTTTATATCGGAGATCGACCATTCAATTGCTTCTCTGTTTTACGGAAGAATAGAGAGTAACGAGGTTTCTTGATCAAGAGAGAGAGAGCTGCGGAAATTATGATGGGCAACGTTTTGTCTTCACCTAAGTAAGCGTACTTATGCTGATCGGGAAGTGGTTTAAGGTCTAACTTCAGGAGTTTTCTGATCAAAGAGTTGGGCAGAGATTTCGACTCAACTTGAAGCAATTCAAAGGGAAGAGTGTATTCAATCTCGTTGGTAATTTCGGAAAAAAAAATTTCGTACTCGGCTTCGTGTTCGTCGTTAAGGTCTAGTGTCTCGTTTTTGAAAATTTCATGAATGACGCTAACTTCCAACGTTTGGTCATGAGGTTAATTCGATTGGCTTTCAAGGTTGAAAATGTTAAGATCCAAAGTCATGTTTTCAAAAGAGATTTTCATCGATCCGGTAGGAAAATTGATTAAGGCATTTGAGGTGGCTACGAATGGTCAACCTAAAATCAATGGAATTTGACTCGAGGGATTCGTCATGGGTTGTGTTTCGAGAACGATAAAGTCAACAGGGAATACAAATTGCCCTACTTGAATGAGCACGTCCTCGATTTCTCCCAGGAGCTTCTTAATCGAATGATTGGCGAATTCAAGCGTAACTTTTGTGGGTTTGAGTTCACCTAAACCTAATTGTTCGTACACAGAGTATGGAATCAAATTGACACTCGCGCCTAAGTCAATCAAACATTTGATAATCGTCTTATCTCCAATTGTACACTAAATCGTAGGGCGGCCAGGATCCTTGCATTTAACGGGCATGGCTTGGGACAAGACTTCGCTCAAACTGGCGGCTACGAAGACTTTTTTGGGCACTTGAGTGTGTCGCTTTTGGGTACACAAGTCCTTAAGAAATTTCACGTAAGTGGGAACTTGCTGAACAATGTCAAGAAGCGGAATGTTAACTTTGACTTGTTTAGAAATTTCCAACATCTTTTCCATTTGGTCCGAGTGTTTCTTTGGTCGGAGACGATGTGGAAATGGAACACGATAATCGACCGGCGGGTCTACTCGAGTAGAAGAAGAAGAGTTTTGATTGACATTCATTCAATCTTTGGCTCCACGTTCTGTTCAAATTCGTTCATTGTTTTAGAAGCGTCGAGAGAGGTTTCCGGTATCGTTTGGGTTAACAACTTGATTATCGATTTGTTCACCGGAACGTAAAGTTGTGAGAGCATTCAATTGGGTGACATTGCTATCTTGAACAACATGGACTTGATTTGAATTTGCATTTTGATTTCTAGGATTTGGAACGGGCTGACTTGGGAATACTCCTCGTTCGCATTCACTTACAGACGTGGCTAATTGACTCATTTGCATTTCTAGTTTTGCAATTGATTGGTTTGTGTTTTGCATATATGAGGTCAATAAATTTTGCTAATTGCTGTTTGATTGAAGACTTTGAGTAGTTGCTTTAGCCAACGTTTCAAGAGTTTTCTCAAGCGAAGTTAAACGTTTATCGTCTTAGGGAGGATGAGCAGAATTTGGTTGAAAATTTGATTATTGCAGTTGATTATGGGATGGACCTCTAAAGTTTGGTTGAAATTATTGGGCTGAAAGGGAGGATCCGAAGCATTATTCGGGAATGCTTGAAAATTGGGAGAATCGTATTCGTGTTGGGATAGTTTTGGTTCCACGCAAAATTCGGATGATTTCTCCAATTAGGGTTGTACGTTGGAGAAAACGGGTCGTTTTTTGGCTTTATTGAAAGCATTGATTTGTTCGACAGAATTGGGACACTGATCAACTATATGATTAGGATCGTTGCATTTATAACACATCAGTTGGGAAGCTTGGTTCATTTGATTCGATGAGAAAACGTTATCAATTTTTTTAATCATTGCATCGATCTTAGCTTCTAAAGCAAAAGAAGATCCTATCGTGTTTGCACTCGATCGTGAGTAAATTGATTTTTCGTTCGAACGTTCCCATTGGGATGACTTTTCAGCGAGATTTTCAAGAAATTGCCAAGCATTGTCGTGATGTTGGGCAAGAAAGTTGCCTTGGCACATTGATTCGAGCATTGTTCATGAGCTGTTTTCGAGTACATCGTATAAGATTTGGCAAATCGTCCATTTTTCAAAGTTATGGTGTGGACATTTTATCCAAGGCTCCTTGAATCTTTCAAAATATTTTTCGAATGGTTCTCCCTTGAATTGATGAAAATTTACAATTCATTTCGAATTCTACTTGTTTTTTCCAAAAGGTAGAACTTTTTTAAGAAAGCTTTTACGAATTCTTCCCAAGTTTTAATCGAGTTCGATGGTAAGTTGTACAACCATTTTTCAACGTAATCTGTAAGAGCGAATGAGATTAATCGAAGTTTGATTCCATCAGCGGAAAGTTGCTGGAGTTTAATGGTTGTGCAAACTTGTTCAAATTTAGTCAAGGAGATGTATGAGTCATCATGCTCGAAATTGCCAAATTTCGGAAGAGTGGCAATATGGTTCGAGTGAATCTCGAAATGGTTACCCGTAGGGGCGGATAACGTGATGCAAGATGGAATAGAAACTCTATCAGGAAAGATTCTATCCATAAGAGTTAGAGGGGCGCTTTCGTTCGCCATTTCGGGAGGATTGTCTGTTCTGTTTGAGTTAAACGGTTTGTAGAAGGGTCGCGAGTCCAACGATTTGTTGTTGTGTCACGAGTCCTAGTACTCATGCACAAGTGAAAGTTGAGGAGAGAAAGAAGTTAGAAACGGGTTTACAGAATGAAAGAAGATTTGAAAAACGAAGCGAAAAATTGTTTTTGTTTTTTATTTTATTTTTTTTAAAGGAAGAAAAATATTTACCAAGCGAAATTTATTTTCAAAAGAGAAGTTTGATTTTTGTTTTTTGGTTTTTCAACTTTTTTTTATATGTTTTTGTATTATTTTTTTCGTATTTTAAAACTTTCAAATATTTGCCAAAAGAATTTTTGTTTTATAGAAAATGGAAATTTGAATTTTCAAATTTTTTTTTGTTTTTGTAAAAGATTTTATATTCTTCTTAGATTTTCGTTTTTGATAGACAATTTTCAAAGGAAAGGAAAAAAGAATTTTTTTGGATTAAAAACTAAGTTAAGTGCAATTTACAATTTTTTTGGATTTTGGATTTTGGATTGTTTTTTTTTGTATTTTTGTTTTTTCAAATATGCATGAACTAATGCAACTAAATGAATGAAAATGACTTAATTGCAGTTTTTTGTCCTTAGTAGCTCCTAACCCAAAACTGTATAATCACACTTTGTCTTAAATCAACAAAAATATTTCCCAATCAGGTAACGGACAGGGGTTATCGGTGAACCATGAATCACCATGGCAGTGCAGCTGAAGGTTTAAGTACCTTCAAAGGAACAACCAGTATAATATTTACGAATCACCATAATTTTTATAACTGGTTATTACTCTGCCATAGCCTAGACACCAAGAAATAAAATTGTTCAAAGAAAACAATTGTGAAGATACAATTAAGCCCTAAGTGAGCTCGTGACACCCTTAGGTTCAAAGTCTAACCTTTATTATTAGTCAAATTCTATGATGAAATGCGTTTATGGGCTAAGAAAAGGGTGATGAAATGCCTCACCTTATGTGAATTGGGGTGTTGTCCTTAAAAAATAAAACAAGATGAGATGAATGCAAAGTAAAAATTAAACGTGAATTTATAATGCAACTAAAATGAAGTTTTTTTTTTTGGTTTTGAATTTTTTTTATAAATGAGAATGCAACCAACAATGCAATTCAAATAAAAACAAGAGATGAAAGCACGATATCAGAGTGTGCAGATTATTAGCAATATTTTTTTTAATAGCGACTTTTATAAGCAAGCAATTTATTTTTTTAGCAAGCGCTTCTTCCTTGTAATTTTTCTACTTTGGCAACCTGAAATTAAAACAACATATATACAGTTTTTTTTATATCAAAGGAAGACCAAATAAAACAAAACAAATGAAAAATAAAACAATTTGAAACCTGTTTTTTTAAGTAGAACGAAAACAAAAGCTAAACGAATTTACACTAAGACAAGCTAAAACAAACAAATTGCAACAGAAAACAAGGCAAACAAAATCTTTTTTTTGGAAAGTATGGTACTTAAAAAGGACTAAAAACAAATTAACAATTCAAAATGAAAATAAAATAAAATAAACAAAAGCCTGGCCCAAACACACAGATATTGGCTTCGAATACAAAATTAAAGAATTAACCACACTTCAAATTTCAATCGCGGCTTATCTCTTCCTGAAACCAAATTCGCAATTTCCCAAATCAATTCGCAATCTCCCTAATCAATTTGCAATTTCCTAATTAAATGACTTGTGGTAGATGCGATTAAGGACTGCGAATTCGAGGGGGGGTCTGTTGTACGATGAAGCTGCGAGATGAAGGCGATTTTGGTTCGTGATTTGGTTGGTGGTTTTGCGATTGGGTTGCTGGTGGTTCGACTTCAATGAATCAGCAAAGATCTGTTTGTGTTGTAGAGATTTCGTGGGGATGATTTGTTGGATTGGGGGTAGATTGGAGTTGCTTGGAAGAGGTGATGACTGTATGCTGTTGAAGATGTGTGATAGTGGTCGAGGTGATTGGCGAGTCGATTGGTTTGCAAGTTCGAACAAGGCGATTTTGGTGAAGTTCGATTGGGGAAATTGCGAGTTAGTTGTGGGTGGTAGTGGGGTTGTCGAGAGTCTCCATTGAAGGCGTGATGAAGGTAAGGCTTTTATGCGAGGCAATTGGTGGCAGTTCGATGAGGGAGTTTGGCACTGCTGTTGTCAGAGGATGGTTTAGAAGACGGCAGTGGGTAGTGAACTGGCAGTGGGTAGTATTGAGACAGTGTGGAGATTGATATGTTGGCTGTTAGTTTGGATGTGGTGGAGCTTGTCAGTGGATGGCTGGAAATTGATAGGAGGAGCTGTTGTTTGATTGATAGTGTGTCTTGAGTTGTGATGTTGGTGGTGTGGATGGTTGAAAGGCAATTAGAAGGATGGTTGTAGTTTTGGCTGGTGCGGTCGAACTGATGATGGAGGACGGCTGCGATGATGGCTGGAGGTTGACAATGGTTGATTTGCTGGACGGTGACTGGTGTGGTTGTAGTGTATTGTATGTGAATGTTTTATGCAGTGGTATTGAAGATGGAGGCAGTATGTATACTTGTGGTAGGGAGTGTTTGAGTGATATGAGAGATTTGGTTTACTGACTGGAATGTGGTTGTGCAGGGGGTGTTTGATCAGTTCCGATGACTGACAGAGGTGACGGGGTAATGAGTTGATGAAGTTTGTGGATGTTGTTGTATATTGAAGGCAGTGAAGAAGGCAGTTTGGGTTGAGAAGCAGGGAGGCAGTGTGTTCAGGTGAGGTTGCGTGATTGGAATGCCAATGAATTGGCGATGTGGATGTGAATGCAGGTTTTTGGTGATCGCGATTGCACTGAGTTTGTCGATTTGCTGAGGTGTGGTGGGAATATGACTGTGGTTCGGTGATTCTGGATGTGCGGGATATGGTAGTGAATGAAATAGCAAGTAAAAGTTGATGGTGGAGTACAGGGATGTGTAAGTGATATGGGGAGGAGCAAGTTTTGCTGGCAAAGGAATAGCAGCGATGACTAGTTTGATAAAGTTCAGGGTAGGGGAGATGTGTGAATGGCAAGGAGTATGGCAGTAGGGAGGTGATGGTGAAGCTGCAGCTTGATGTAGATAGAGGAGTTGATTTGAGGTGTTGGTTGGAAGTCAGTGAAATAAAAAGGCCTGATATGGTTGCAAGGGAGATGTGCACTGTTTGCAGAGAAGTAAGAATATAACAGCGAACAGTAGCTTTGGCAATGAAAATGTAGAAATTATAAAAAAGAAAGAAAAAGAAAATGAGATTGTAAAAATAAATTGTAAATGCAAAATTGTAAAAAAAATTGAAATGGAATTTTTTTTTTTTAATATTGTGCATGTTGAAATTTTTTTATAATAGAAATGCAACTAGAAAACAAGCACAAACAAAAATCAAACAACGCACACAACACAATTTTTTTTAATAGAAAATTAACACACAAAACTAACACACAATAAAATCACACGAAAATAAATCGAGGAATAGAAAATTAAAATCAAATCAATTCCCCGGCAACGGCGCCAAAAACTTGTTAATCGGCTAATTCTCTATCGGTTTAGAAAATAGTCGAAAATTTTCAATTTAAATTTACCGCAAGCGCACGGCGTACAATAGTTAGTATGTCGCTAGTAAGGGTCGATCCGTAGGGAATTTTTAAGATTTTAAAAATCTATTCAATCAAATTAGACCAAATGAAGGAAAAATTGTTAACTAGAAACAAAATGAAACTAAAACTAGAATTAAAATGAGTCTAAAACTATGAGATTAGAAAATAATTTAGAGGCAAATCCACTCTCATATTTTTGTAAATCAATAAACAAATAATTTATGATCTTTAACTTTGATACTAAATGAAGTAATCATTGCATTTATCATAAGTATGGTTTGTTTATGTTATTAATTAACATAACTCAAATCATCAAACTATAATACAACAATTATACCACTTCTAATTCTCATGAAAATGAAGCCAAAGCAGAATCTATTTTAAGAATGATCTATTTACTATTGTAACTAGTGATATAAATAATCAAATTTCATTTTTACTTTCATTTCAAAATCAAAAATGGATTAGCAAATGATGATGCAAATTGTGTTTATGTTGAATAAGAATAGCTCATTTGCAAAAGCAACATAAGCTATCAAACCCACTTGTATAAACTTGCATCAAAATTCACTCTCATGAAACATAAACAAAAACATATCATAAATCATAGAAATGTTGAAATTACATAATATTTGAGAGCTTCATCACCATAAATTGAAGTGGTTTGGCTACTCATTGTGTAATCAAATCAACGCATGTAAGTTTCAACATTAAAAAGCAAAGAAATTAAAACTAAGCAAATGAAGAAAGAGAGGTTAACTACTAACTATTTGCATAAAAATTAAAACTACACTACTTGCATAAATATAAATCTAAGCTATGAACATTAAAAGAAATAGAGCATAGAAATAAACATTAACATAAAAGTAAAGAAAAACATGTAGAAAAGAAAGGAGAAAGTGGCTTGGAAGCCATTTTTATTTCATGTAAAATTGCCATTACAACTTGCTCTTTTAATTTTCTAACTAATGTGAAAGAGTAGAATATGTGTTCATGTACATAAGAGGATTATTTGTACGTGCATAAAATCCTAATTCTTTTTTTAGGGAGCTTTCTAAAATGCCCTTTAGGAAGTGTAGCAACCAAGCAACCATTAGCCACTAATTAATCCCTCATTAAAAGTGCATAAAGCTTTAACCTCCACTTAATTCTCCATTAGCTTCTAAATGTTGATTTAGGCAAGTGGGTGGAGTCCTCCATGTTCGTGGTCTTGAATTATTTCCCTCTTCTTTCCTTTGTATTCATGTGTGCATGCATGTATTTTCATGTAAGTCTCTTCCATATGCATCCAAATTCCTATAAAAATTATCAAAAAAATGTTCAAGTAAAAATTATCAAATTTACACATGCACAAAATGACCATTTTGCCCCTGAATGAAGATGAATATATGATGATTTGAAAATAATTGGACTATGGTTTTAAACATGTTAAAATGCCCAAATATGACTTTTATTTAAATAAAAATAGATAAACTATGGATGTAAGTATACACACATTTTACGTGCACATCAATGGTGTATGTTGATCTTATGGCTTTAATAAAATTGTATACTTCTGCCATTTGAAATTTACAAGTTATATGGTTAGATGCATTTGTAAGTGAGATGCAGGTTCATGGAAGCAAAAGGCTACTTGATGCTTTTGGTTTTATGAGTAGATTTGGTTGCCCGAATAATAGGTACATGTTTATAAATTTGTTTGGGTGATGATTTTATGTCGTAGATATGAAAGGCCACTTGGTGTTGTTTTTTATTGTTGATTTGTGTCTATTGTGACGATTGTAGTTTTTCTGATCAAGCTGGGCAAAGGAGACGCTGTCGAAATTTTTCGTAACTTTAAAGACTTAGAGATTTAATAGTCCTTTTCAACTAATTGATTTTGAAAAGTTAATTGGTTCGAAGACATTTTTCTTACTTTGGAAATTTCGGGGACGAAATTCTTTTAAGGGATAAGGAATGATACAACCCGGAATTTTATCATTTGATTTTGAATTTTTAAATTATTTTAAATATTTAAATAATTGGTTTTAAAAGTTTAATAATTTAAATTAAAATATAGAAATTATTTAAATATTTGAATTGTGAATAAATATTGGAATAATGTTTCAAATAACTAGATTTTTTATTGAATGTTAATTTAATCGATTTAACGATCCAATTTTAAAATTGTACTATTTTGGAAATATATTTTACTAGAAATATGTTAAAAGGATTTTAAAAGAGATAGAAAGCACTGAACTCACTTCGGTCGTTGAAAAATAATTCTAGTCATAACTATAGCATTATCGACATTCATTTTTGAGTTTCTATGTGACGGATTGCTACCATGTTAGTTTTGCTTCAGAATTGTTTTGGTAAAACAAGTTGTGTTTTAGAAATTCCTAAAAGTATGATTTGATACATAGAAAAAGGGAGCTATGTATACTATTATATTTCAAAATGATTTGAAATGAAAACTGGGTGTTTAAATTTTGAATTTTCAGTTAAGTGATACTATAGACTCATGCATCCTATTAATTAGGATAGTTTAGATTGTGTATCCCATTATAATGTGTTGATTGATAATTTCCATGTGTTAAAAAGGAAATGGAATTTTCGACGATTTTGGACAGTCGAAACTTCCGATTTTGTTGGGAAATTTAAGTTAAGTGTTTGTGATGATATAAGAAATAAGTTTATAACTTTTAAATTTAAAAAATAGCGAGTTAAAACAAAATTTAAAATTTGTTGGATATTTGGGGTTAAGTAAAAACAAATCTGGAATTTGTATATATACTCTTAGATTGTAGAAGAGTGTTATACAAATACGGACTTAAGTTTAAAATGGATAATAAACATAAGTGTGCTTTATAAAATGTTTATAATAAACTTAAATATGGAAGGGAAAAAGTTTGAGTGCAATAAGAACATGTAATTGAATAATATACAATACAAAATGTAAGTAATAAGATGTCTAAAAATGAAATTTTGGTTAAGGGAATTTATAAATAAAATTTAGTGGTTATAATAAATGTTATACACTTAATCTATGTTAAATAAAATAAATTGTATAATAAAAAGAGAATACTATTTAAATAAATAATATAAATTGGATATGAAATGTAAATTAATTAAAAGTGAGTTAATTAAAATGATAAAAATAAATGAAATTTAATAAGTAAGGAAAATATATAATTTTAACACTTGAAAATGTAATTTATATGGTTTTGAATTAATTATTATATCTGTTGCTATGTATTTCGAATCTATCTTTCATTTCTGTTGTTTTTATTCTCCTATCTCGTTCCTTTTCGGGGACGAAAAGTTTTGATTTGGGGACTGTGAAACGACCCGAGAATTTTAATGGCTTTTAATGAAGTTAGCTAATTTTTTCTTGAAAATAAACAATAAAATTTCTAAAATGAAAATTTGATAATTGGAATAAGTTTATTTAAATATAGCAAGTGGCAATTTTTTATTGAAAAATATGAAATTTTGTTTGTTTGTGAAATTTCAATTTTGAAATTTTAAATCGGTTAATTTGATGAAAATTTCATATATTTAAAATCTAAATATTTTTTTATAATAAAAATGTAAATCATTTTTTGAGTGAGATGCCGTAATTTGTTTCACAAAATTTTGACTACTATAGCTCCATTTATCTTATTTTCGGCTTTTTAGCAGTATTTTCGGCAGCAAAAAATCGAGTTTTGATAACTTCGTTGTATCACTGATATTTGTGTACTACTCTATTCGTCTCGTCGTGCTGATAGCCGTAGTATATTCATTTGTGCATTTTGACATCCGGTACGCGGCAAAACGATTTGTCATATCGGTCTCGTATTTGAGCTTTTTGTTTCCTTTGTCTTTTCAATTGCCAGCCGTATAATACCAATAGTCTTTTACTATTAATATTTTCTGAATCAACATATGACCTTTTAACATTTCCATTGGTTATATTTATTTTCGATTGTCTTTTCATTTCTTCTTCTCTATTTATTTTGAAAAGAAAAAAAAGAGGTAAGCTTGCATTTTCTTCAATTACCCGAGAACAACCTGTTCCTTTTTAAATTTTTCCTAAAGCAAACTCTATGCCTCGTCACCAGCTGCTTCTCTATTTTGGCCTGAAGCACTGCTCGTGCTTCACCCCTATTTTCCCAAGTTTCCTCCAATTTTCCGTAGCAAGCCCAGTCACCCCACGTTCTGCCATCACCTACTCGCGCTTGCCAATAGCCTCCCCTTCCTCAAACCCGAAGCAGCCTACCAAACGACCCCAAGTAACGCCATAGCTTCCTCTGATCCAGACTCCTCCATCCACAACTGACCTGTCCCCTCCGCCGCCTTGCCCCATACACCACCTCAGCCTCGCATCTCCACACCAAAACACGCTTGCACTAAACCCTTTGGCCCACCCTCCATCAAACTCGAGCACCAGCCCCTCTCCATAGCTCGTGCCCGAATTTTCACTTTCCCTGACCCAAAGTCAGACCATTTTACTGCCGTATGTATATATTGCCAGTATATATGTTGCATATACTTTGTGATATATTGCTAGTGTGTGTGTATATATTACATATATATGGCATATGTATATATTGTTGGCTGAAAAGTATATATGTTATATATATATATATATATATATATATATATTTATTTCTTCAATATATATAAAAAAATTGTGTGTATATATATATCACACATATCTATATATATTTGTTTTCATCGAATTCTCCAGCTAAATTTTCTTTTATGCCTGTCGCAGCTCTTTGACGTATCATGCCTGTATCCGTGTGCGTATCCGTGTGCGCATCCGTGTCCATTGCTTCTTATTCCAGTTGTTCTCTAGACTCGAAAGATGAGCGATCATTCACAATTAACATTCATTTGTTTGTAAATTTAATTCACATGAAATGACGATTGAATATGTTGTTAAAAATTGAATTGAGTAGTTATTTAATCGTCGACATGATATGTTGATATTTTGAATTGTTTATCTGTATTAATTGACACCATTATCTGTTAGTATATATATTGAATTAAATGGTTAATGATCATATATGCTTGTAATTATTTTACTGTTCTCACTCTGCAAGTTCTCTTAGCTTTAAAAATTCCATATGGGTTGAAATGATACATACTCGAAAGATCCTATGATTAGGGGAAATCGTTATAGGTTGAAATGATAAACCCAAGCAATTTTATTAATTTTGAATTTTGGGATTGCGGGTATAAATAATAGATACCCGTAAATATTAATTATTACGGACTGAAATGATAAATATCCATATCACTTGACCATAGGATAGAAAATTAGATACGGACACCGTTGGTCAATTTTTAAATAAATTTCGAATTTTTGAAAAAGAAGAAATATGTGTACATTGATTTTTAAATATAATATAAAGATTTAATTTTAATATATGTGTAAAATTTAGATTTTTTAAATTATATGTTTTAGTTAAAATTTTACTTATAACTTTATTATTTTTAAGTTATACAAAATAAGATTTAAAATAGATTTATAATAATAAGATTTATTTAATAATAATTAATATGATAAATTTAATAAGAATCTAATTTAATTAATATATAATATGTTTTAAATGTTTATTTACAATTTATATTAATATTTTAAAATAGATTTTTGTAATAACTTTTGTATATATATAATTGTTTAAAATATTTATTTAAAATTTATATTAATATTTTGAAAATATACTTTGCAATAACTTTAATAAGTTAAGGTTGGAAAGATAAATTGAAATTGATTTAAGTTTTTTTAAGAATTGTATTTTATAAGAATTGGTTCGAACTTATTAATTTTGAGATTTTAAGATATGATTTTTATAACTTAACAACTGGATTTTGAGTTTAGGTGATTAAATGAAAATTTTCAAACTTAAATTTAGATTGAATATTTAATATTGATTTAAATTTGTAATTTGAGAATTTAATTAAATGTTATTAAAAATGATTAAGTGAATATTTTCAAATTTAAATAAAATTAAAGCTGAATTTTTGTAATATAAATGAAATTTATCAAATTGAGCTATTGTAAATGGTTGAATATTTAGACTTTGAAACCTATTGAATTGGAAGTGGTTTAAATTTGTAGTGCAAACCAGGATTTGAAAATCGATATCAATTAAATGGTTTTAATGAGAATTTGAATCGAACCTTTAACCCTTTTAATTGAAATTGTTGAACCGAGATTGATTTAAATTGAATTTTGAAACTAAAGTTGATTTGAATTGATTATGAAATTGGAAGGAACAATTCTAATTTGAAACTATTTTTGATATAAACTCTTTTAATATATAAACTATTTTAAATATATAAACTATTTTAAATCTAAACTATTTCAATATATATAAACTATTTTCAATATTTAAACCGTTTAAGTTGGAAATGTTATGATTTAGATTTAATGGATTTAAATGTGAATATTTTTATACGATGTTTAAACTATTTTGTGGTTATGATTTTAGAAGGGAATATGATTTCGAAAGTGATATGATTTCGAAAGTGAATATAATTTCGAAAATGATATGATTTTGAAATGAATATGATATTTTGGTATTAATTATGAACTGTTTGAAATGAAATGACCACGTTGTGAAATAAGAGTTTGGTTGTTAAAGAGACCGAGACCGGATATTGTCATACACTCTACCAATACCGAAAGCCACTTTAACAACTGTGCCTATGGTAGAGATTCCAGAACGAAGTGGGATGGTTTGGCAAACATCTGTATGAGGTATGAACGCAGCCCTGACTTCCTCGAGTCATCTTGATGTGGCTAAAACAGGACTATACCGGGCCAAGTGGGGTCGCTCCCCCTATCGGGCACATTTCTTCGATGCCATTCTATTGGTTTTGTGATTTGATTGGGTGCACCTTTGATATGGGAGTGTGTCACGAGGTGGGCGGTAATAGCTGCTATGCGTTACCACTAGTCCAGGAGTGCAAACAGTGGAATCCTACCCTGGCATTGCCTCGCGTGCCTTGTCACATGCCTTATCACGCCCACTACGAGTATTGTTTGTGTTGTATCTATGGAGTTCTCCCTGATAGCCTATCGGTTTGGTGGAGTTTACAGTACTGTATATACTACGACATTTATATAAAAATGCGTTAAGGGGGATATGAGCAACGCCTTAACGCTATTTTAATAGTTTTCTTTACTATAGACATTATATATGTAGCGTATTGTACTATGTATGTAGGGAGTTTCGCAAATCCTTAAAGGATGGCATGACAAACATCCTTTAAGTTATACTATATTTCATTTGGACATTTCACTTGAGTTGACTTACTTACATAAGAATGTTAATCCTGACTCGAGTGTTTTGCTTTATGCTCAGGTCAGACTTAACGTCACAACATTTGAGACTCACATTTGGAGCTTGGAGCTTTGCTTGAAGACCTTGTCTTACATCTATTCAACTCTCAGTTATTTCCAGTTTTATGTTCAGACTTGTCATTTGCTTATGTATTGAGACTTCTATGTATTGGATATCTATTGTATTTTTTGGACTCTAATGTTCTATGGTAGCCTCATGAACTACTATTTATCTTTTTCCGCTGCTTATTATTGTAAACTCTGCGTCTATGGTTTTGTGATTGATTTATTTACTGTATACGCTAAGTTTTGCCAAATATAAGTTAACAATTTGTTGTATTGAGCAATTCAAGTCTGACATATGTGAATGATTGTCGATTCGAATGGTTCGAAATGCCAGGTCATTACATGTATGCATATCATTTTATTCGCATAATGGATTTTGATCCGGATTTGTATACACGGTTTCCAGGTGATTTACATCTATCTGAGTTAGGATATTTCACTCGATTCTTGACGGCGAACACTTGATACAGATTTTTGATAGGATTTTGAATTTTTCTACCATAGTATTGGCTACATTGATATTTTAAATCATATAGCTATCGCCATTTCGAGCGCAATGAAAAAAACTACGTCTCGATTAGAGACAGAGTTAATGATATATAAGCTAGGAGATTTAAAATATAAATTAATTAGACTATTTACATTTTAATGTAAATCAACCTCCTAATCTCCATGTCAACCCTTTTCCCTCTTTGCTAATCCTGAACCTAATACCCAGTGCACCAAACATGCACGCATTTCGTCGATATAGAGCTCTGCTCCATTAAACTATATTAGTTTAATTGAAAATTTGGTTTGGTTGAATTTGGAGCAACTAAAAAGCTAGAATAATATTGATCATCGATGATTTTACTTCAAATTGGAACGCCTAAGTGTCCATTGGGATTTCGGTGAGTTAAACTTACCCTTTTGGTTAATGAGAATGATATAGTAGATAAAATTTTTTCTTATGTTTGGTTGAAATTATTGACTGATTGGTTAAAATATCTGCCTTGAAAAGAAATTAGTATTTAAAATTGAAATACAGGAAAACTTGTAGAGAAATGCGGGTTTTCCAAAATTTTGATTATTAATTTCCAGTTATATTCCTGTTGTTTTATTTCAGTTATAACCCTATTATATTGATTGTTAATTGTTGAATCTTGATTGTCTAGCACTATTGGTTATGACATTGTTATTTCAAAACTTAATCCTTGTAGTGATGAAAATCAATAGCAATGTTGGTTAAGCGCTTTGGCGACAATTAGCCTCAATTTAGTATTTACTATAAATTGCGCTTGGGCTTGAAATTGGTTTTTGATTTCGAGTACGATTTTAAATCTAACCTTCTAGTTTTCTGGAATATTTTTATATAAGCAGATTTTGAACTTCTCTGTTTTACCCTAACCTTTTTATTTGTCTTTACTGAACCATTTAGAAATGTTTAAAAGTTGTTTAATTATTGTTTAATAGTGTTTTTTTATATTTAATCATTCGAAGTCATTTAACAATATTTTAATATTGTAAAAATTTATTTATTGAAACAATTAATATTGTTTGAAGAAAATTAGTAATTAATATTTATTAAAAATGTTTTGGAATTTGTAATTGTTATCCCGCCTTTTGGCAAGGCCGTGACACCAAGGACTTGACAAGAAACCAAGGACAGTTCGTCTTGAAGATCGGTTATACATAGGTTCACTATGGATATTGGTAAATTTTGCCCGAGTCCAGATCGAGCTACAATTGATATGACACGACAAGCAAAGCTATGAAAGCCACTCTAAATTTCAAGTCAATCGGAGTTCGTATGATCAAAATATGATCGTTGCAAGTCAAGGAAAACGACTACAATTCGTGTCCTTCAATGTGAATAGTGGCTCATATCCATCACTAGTCTCACTTCGTATCCATCATGATTTAACCTACTTTGTATCCATCCCTCTAGAAAACCTCGTTCGTATCCATGCGACATCGTATCCATCAACCAGTCAAGTAACTCTGCTTCGTATCCATCGAGCCAACTCCATTTCATATCCATTGCACCTGCTCTGTTTCGTATCCATCATCTGAAGACATCTCGTGTCACTACCACTTGTACATCAATATAATCATAAACTTCGTTCATATCGATCGACTGGCTATCGATACGAACCATGCCACTTAAGCAATCGACATGAAGAAACATGAGCTCGTATCCATACGAAGTGGTCACCATGTTATCGATACGAGGTGGCTTCATGGATCGATACGAGGTAACAGAGCAATACGAAAGGGATACATGGATCGATACGATCAAAGCAATGAATGCGAACATGCTCAACACGAATGGAAGCGATACGAGCTCGGCTACACATTGGAAATCCAAACTTGTATCGATCATAACTCATAATCTACAAGTCCATACGCTACCAAATTTTCATAGAAGCTTGCGTACATCCTCGAGAATGCACCTGATCGGTCCCAGCTTAAAAAGTTCAATTCTTGATCGATACAAACTCAATTCATATCACTTTTAAATCGAGTCAAAATCACCTGAACTCGATCCCGTGGGCCCACCCACGTGAGAGAAGAAGTCTTCCGAGATCTAGGCAAGATATTTGCTGCCTACGCCTATAAATAGTGACCATGGATCTGCAGAAAAGGGACTTTTGGCCTCTCTACGTTGTTACTCTACAAAAATTGCTGCTATAATTTGATGTACTATTGTAATCCACTTGTAACCAGCGAGTTATAATCGATAAACATCGATCATTTCATAGTGGACGTATGCCGTACGCCGAACCACTCTAAATTTGTGTGTTTCTGTACTTTTTCTTACCCGTTGATTGGTGTGTTTGTTAGACTTGCCTCATTTTACATTTACTTTCTTCATTTTATCTCTTCAAACACATCCGAAGAGTGTTGTGCCCAATTTTGGTACAAACAGAAATAGTTATTTATTGATAACGTTTTGGAATTAATATTTATTATTTATTAATAATGTTTTGAAAGTTAATTACTATTTATTATAATAATGTTTGAAATTAGTTATTATTATTTATTAGTAATGTTCTACTGTTAGTAATTATTTATGTAATAATGTTTTGAAGTAAATAATTATTATGTATTTATAATGTTATGAAGTTATTAATTATTATTGTTACTAATGTTTTATAGTTAATAAGTTATTTTTATTTATGATGTTGGAAAGTTAATTTACTATTTATTTAGGATATTTGAAGCAAATTAATTTATCTGATTGATTATAGTTATAAATAATAAATTGATTAATAAATGGAATCTCATTTAATAAAAGAGGTTTATTAAGAGTTTATAAATGAAAAAGGGTTTGGATTTATAAGATTTTTTAGTAAGGGATTTTTATAAAGAAGTTTTGTAAAGTATTTTTGGATACGTATTAAAAGAGTTTATAAATAAACTAGAGATTTATTAAGAATTTTATAAATGGATTTGGAATTTCAGTAAAAGAGATGTTCATAAATGAAAGAGATTTATTAAAAAGGATTTATTGAAGAAATTTACAAAAGAAATTGAGATTGGATTTCCCCTAATTAATTTTTTAATTTTGGTGGTGTGGACATTCGTTGCATACTTAGCACCGAAGGAATAGCGTTTGGGTTTATCCCTTCTTCGTTTCTTTAGAACAATATTTGTTCTAATCCTTTTGATATGATTTTTAAATAAGAAATCTTTCATAATTTTTTCGTGAATATACTTATACCATTGAGAAGTATATAAATACATTTTCTAAGTAGGGAAAGTGTAGGGTTTTTGTGGATATACTTATACCGTTGAGATAAGTATATAGATATTTTTCCAAGTATTAAATGGAATATAAAGGATTTGAGAATATATCTTTGTAAAAGTATTTTGATACACTTTTAATTAATGAAAGAATTAATGCAGAGGTTAGTGGTTGCTAATGTGTTTGACCAATATTGGTTTTCCTTAAGGAAATAAACCATTGTTTTGATTGCTGTTTTCATTTGATAGTCAAATAACCAACAAACTTGGCAAATTTTAAACTATCTTTGTTGGTTCAGCGAGATCAGGATCAAATCTGTTTGCAAAGTTGCTTTAATGTGATAAGGGATTCTTGCTTTGTGAGTTATGCCGAAGCTTAGACTCTTACCCCTATTTGTCTCTGAAATTAAAGAGTTGATTTGCTTCGTGCTTATAGTCGAGAGCCTGGCCGCAAATCAGATTCGATGTGCCAGTTGTAGGCACCACCCATTTAGGAGGAATGTTACAGTGATATCAGAGCTTATGTTGAGCTAACACCTAGGCTTTGGTAGGGTAACTCATCTGATATAGGATAAGTGAAACCGCAGGATGAGTTTGAGTGTATTATATATATATATATACACGTATTTTTTAGTACTATATAAATATTTTATGTTACATTGATTTATCGGTTGAGTGGTTTATGAATTGGGGTCGGTATAAAAGGAACAACTGTATCGATAGTGGTTTCTTCGAACGAAGCAGAATGACACCGTACTGTTTTGAAATTGAATAAATGAATTAATTTCACCTAGATTATATTTTATATATAAAGGAGTAATTTTCAAAAATTAATATAGTTATTTAAGATGTAACATCCCGCCTTTTTGTACGCTTAAGCAAACACACGTGCCAACTTAAACCATACAGAAGGGCAGATTGTTATGGGGTAAATAAGAAAAAGCAGAGAAAGAAAAAAATAATAGAATCTCACAGCGGAACGATAAAAATATAATAATCAAATAAACAGTTCATGAAGTTGTTTTACAAAATACTCGATTATACTTATACAATACAATCAGAGTTACATATACCAGAGGATAATAAATAATGCAGCGGAACAATATGAATGCAGTGGAACAATATGAATGCAGTGAAATAATATAATAGATAATAGTAACAGTCAAAATAAAGTCTTCGAATCCTGAAATGCTCAGACTGACCCGGGTGAATTGAAAAAAACAAAACACTCGAGTCAGAACTAAAAGATCTTATGTAAGCTAAATCAACGGTAAATAATATGAGTGGAACGACGTTCGAGATGTTTACGGGATTTGACATCTTCTATCCAGTGTCAAACGTGAGTGCAGTAACTTAAGAGATGCTCGGGATTCACATCTCCTATGGATCCGTTAAACTATTTACTATGTAGTAATATCTCGCTATTATAATATTGTCTAAAAGTAAAATAAACTTACTTTAAAATAGCATTAAGGGGTTACCCATATAGCCCTTAACACGTAATAGTGCCAACAATCTAAACGGTACCGTAATAGCTCCTGATCGGGGGGCTACCAGAGGATACTCCATAGGTACGACACAAATCAAACTCGTACAAGGCACGCTAGGGTAGGTGACACGGCACAACTAGGAAATGCCAGGGTAGATATACCAATTACGCTTCCAGGCCGGTGGTAACGCATAGCCGCAGCTACCGCCCACCTTGAGCCGCACCTCCAAATCAAAAAATCAAAAGTGGCCACCGAATCAATCCAAAAGTCAAAGCATAATATCGAAGGGATGTGTCCGATCAAAGATGCTACCTCATTAGCCCGTCAATCGCTCCTATTTTAGCCGTCTTATGCAAAATCATGGGAGTCGGGTCCACGTATATACCTCAAAGGAACACCGCCACCATCCTACTTTATTCTGGAATCTACACCGCGTACACGGTTGTTAAAGTGGTTTTCGGAGTTGGCAGAGAGTATGACAACTTCCGATTCCGGTCTCTTTAACAGCCAAACGTTATTATAACACCGCGATCATTTTCAAAATAGTTTATGCTTTAAAACCAAATATCATTTTCTTTCAAAAACCATATCAATACGATACCATTTTATTTCAAATACATCCTTTCTAAAACTACAACACTTACAAAATTATAATATTTCAAAACCAAATGCTTGAAATATAACCTTTCAAAACATAATACTTTGAATTTCATAGCTTCTAAACTATAACATCCACCACTTAAAAGGTTTGGATATTCAACAGTATATAATATAAAATAGTTTGAATTTAAGATCACTTTATAAACTAAAATAATACCTCGACTTCATAATTTTCACTTTAAATTAAACCATTTCAATTTATATCGATTTCAAATATAGATTCGAACCTCCAAATAAACCACTTCAATAGATTTCAAAGCTTCCAATATTCAACACTTCAAAACTAAATTTGTTAACCCTATATATATATATATATATATATATATATATATATATATATATATCAAATTCAGTTTACTATTATTTAGTTCTGAAATATTTACTTAATAATTCTAATATCATTCAACTAAACTCCCATTTTAAATAACTGAATGTTTCCCTCACTTTATTCAAACTTGATATGTTCATTTATGTAATCTTAAACAAAATATCAAGTTAAAAATCATATTCTTTAAAATCTCAAATTCAGTGAGTCCCAAATCGATTTTAATAACTAAAATTCTCAATTAAATACGATTTCAAACCAATCTCCAATTTATCTTCCAACCTTAATTTATTAAAATCGTTATAAATTCTATATTAAAATGTAATTTAAATAAATACTTAACCATATTATATTTTAAATAAAATTAAACTTTATTGTTAGACTTATTTATATCAATAATTTATACATAGCTCAAGTCAAGAATTTGACTATATATATAAAATAGCATTTATGTTATATCTAAAATAAATATTTATATAAAACCATGTATTTCTTTCCAGAAACCATAGAAATCAATTTCAAATTATTTTTATACATATAGACCACGGTGTCTGCATATAATTTTCTATTTTATGGTCAAGTGATACGGATATTTATCATTTTAATTTGTAATTTAAAATATAAATACTGTTATATATCATTTCAAACCGCAATCCCGAAAATAAAAATCCATAACAACTTGCAGTTTATAACAGTATAAAATACAACATCCATTCATCCAACATCAACCATCAAACATTATCACAATTATCATCCAATTCAATCAATAACATCAATATAGAACAGATAACAAATAACAGGCTTTTGCTGGCAGTTTATATTCAATAATAAATTAAATAACAATTTTATCCAAATAAATTCAAATAAACTGAGATGATGATTCAACATATGCCAAACAGTCATAAATAAATTTCTAATCATATCATAAATTAATTTAAAAAACATAAGAAATTTTAGAAGTTATGAGTGGGTTAAAACACTCACCTTTTGAATTTAAATCCAATTTAAACGTAAAATTCGAACAGTCTTAGAATCCATCCAAATCCAGCGTCAAAATGTTCAGAATTTTAATACGATCCTAGCGGAGAAAACCGCGCTTGATTTGACCTCGTATGAAGAAGTTATGGGCATAAGAAGATTGAAATTTTTCCAAAGTTTAAATTAAAAAAAATATACACGTGTCTACCTGGCCACAGTGAACATTGTGCAAGCTCACAAACCGTAGCATCTCATGCAAAATTGACCAGCCGCCCCAAACTCTTGCCATTGACCACCGCTACCCTAGGCCACCAGTGCCTCCATCACGCCCACCGCCATGCTCGCCTGGCCGAGCCGCGTCCAATACTCCGCGCGACCCCATAAAACACACCGTCGTCGTTAGGATTTTGCAACCCTAATCATCGATTTTCAACCACCTCCTGCCACCATAGGTGATGTGACCACCTTAGATCGACTCCCAACACTACTCTCCACAATACCCCTAAATCAATTAGACGATCAATCAAAGTTGATCGACAAACAATTAACGGCCGAGATTGATTCTGAAATTCTGGACAAACGATGATTCAATATGATTTTTTTATAGATTTGAGATGTGCTTATCGAGAGCTTTTCGACGATATAAAATATGGTATAGTTTGAAGAGCTTTAATTTTGAAGCTGAAATTTGAATTGGAATTGAACTGAGGAGTTTTAGGGTTTCGGCCACTAGAAAGACGAGTAACAATAATTTCTATACATACAAAATAATGAACATAAGAAATAGGCTAGGGTTTTTAATGAGGTATATATAGGTAGAGCTGAGAAATAGAAGAACGGTTACGATCGGTTTGGACCGTTAAACGATAAATGGTCCGAAAAGCCCGTTCCGACTCAGTAACCAAATTGGGTCGACCCATATATCAAAATAGATGTTTTTGAATATTTTAAAATTGATGGAATAGGTTTCGAGTCCAAATTCCATCGTATGAAGAAATTATGATAAAATCAAGTTATTAAAATCGATTTCAATTGATTTCAATTTAACTGATTTCTGGGCGTTTCGGACCCGTATGATCAAACGACAAGTCCGACCGTTACGAAACTTGAAATCCTATAATAAATCACCGTTATGGATCCGATAAAACTGATTTCGTTAAAATCCGACTCCGTGGCCAAAATGGCTATTTTCCAGTTAATTAAAAAATTTTAATATTAAATTAATAAATCACTTCTTCAATTTAAATTCTATAATCAACAAATCTTATCATTTTTGATTTCTTAAACAATCACAATTAATTTAAAAAAAATTAGATGTCAAACTAGAGTTGATTAATTTACCAATTTCAGCGTTAAATTTCAATTTCATTAAATTCAGAAATTATAAGTTAAACTTTCAATAATTCCATTAAATTTGGCCTCTCATCCTATTATTTAAATCTATTATTATCAATTGGATGAAATTGAAATTGGTTCATGATTTATTACATAATATTCTCAAATTTCAAATTAATTTCTGTTAACATAATATCTAGATATTTAATTCCATTTATTTGCAATAAACCCAATCACTATAATTCAAATTCAAATAAATTAATAAATCTTGATTTCCACTCTTTAAATCAACCAATTGTCATATTATAAATGGAATTGACATTATTTTCAAATATCATCTTAATTTACATTAACATAATATTTAATTACATTTTTTGAAATTTATTTCTCAATTTACTAAATATAATCAATTATAGCCTTACAATTGTTTTCAATTAATTGGGATTGCACTAATTATTTATCAACTTGCATTAACATTTTTACCTTTATTTAAGTGATTTCATTATTAAATTATAAATTTTTATTTTCCTTCCGAATTAAATTATCAAAACTTATTAAATTAACAAAATTTAATTAGCGAAAATTACGGGTCGCTACACTCCCCCCCCGCTCAAAACTTTTCATCCTCGAAAAGGAGAAAGAAGGGGAAAAGAAAGAATTGTGTAAACAATACATCTTATTCAAAAATATCAACTTTATAAACAAATAAATTTACAAAGTTAATTAATTTAAATAAAATATACCAATTTGTAGCCATTAAATCTTTTTATACTCAAATTAATAAAGTTTGGAAAACATTTTTCAAAATTTTCTAAGTCCAAAATTATGGAAAATTTCGGCAGAGTCTCCCTTGTACGGAGAGGCTCGGGAGAAAATATAATAATATACAACATATATTTTCCAAAATAATATATCCCAACACAGGAAAAACAAGATAATAACGCTATAAAACCATAATCCGAGAACGTACCTATTTGTCGGGCAATTAACGCTTATTTTATAGAACCAAAGCAGTAGCAATTGTTTTCATGACCTGTATTTCACTTATATAATCCAAAAGGAGTTAATAATTATATAGAATGAAATATTAAAAGTTGTTTCAACCAATTCGATATAAAACAACAATCATTCGCAACCAATATACAATCATCACATAAAAATCAACACACATCAATTATCCATTCATATCAAACAAAACAAATAGTTGTTCGACTTCAAAACTTTAAATTGGTTAGAATGAAAAATAAACTACTAAGTGCACCATTTACTCAACATTCTTAGATGAAACTAAATATATTATTCATTCACCCAAACAAATTTAAAGTATCCTTGCTCAAACAACCATAAACCAAACAAACAACAATTCCAAACAATAGATCAAGTTCATTCTTAATAATTTCATTTCATAATATTTGTTGTTTGATTTCCTTTCATTCATATAATGATTTATTCTTTTTAATTTACATTTACTTCTTGCAAACTTTCTTTTTTTATTGCATTACATTCATCCATTTCTCAATTTTATTTATTTTCATTCATTTATCCATAGTATTCAACATTTCCTAAGTTCAAAATCTTTTACTTACAATATTCATTTTTCTACTTATTTTTATCATAAATGACTTTAACTTTTTTTAAGTTTATTATCATTTATTTATAAATTTTATATTATATTTAATTAGTAGAATTTTAGTCATGACTTAAGTTTACAACAATTATAACATTAAATTCTTATTTATTAAAGCAAATTCACTGAATACTTTCATTACTTCAAGTTTTACTTGTAAAATTTCCCATTACATTTTCTTTTAGCATTTTAAATTTTCAGAGATGGTAAGTTATATATATGTTAAAGAATGCAATTGAAAATTATACAAGTTTATCTCATTTCTTTTAATAATTTAAACGTTCAATAATCATATCTTTCATTTTATAGGTTACTACTTTCAACTTTCTTGTTATTTCATTTATAACCTAGCATTTAATCTCTTGTTTTAATTAAAGGTTCCAATTATTAATTAGTTACATTCCATTTCACTACAATAATTGAAACTATTAATTAACGGAAACTTAAGAACTAAATACCGCGTGAAATTTCAAATAATTTTATAAATAATAGATAAATGTATATACTTACAATTTATATATCCAATTATACTTAAAACAATTTAAAATTTATATTTGCTTATCAAAATAAATCTGCAATAAAACTAGTACAGTGGCTTTCCTACTTAGAAACTCGAAAATGAATGTCGATGATGCGTGCACTTATTACCGAAATTATTTTCCAGCGACAGAGAGGGGAGTACATAACTTATTTTCTCTAAAAATTTCTTTAAAGCAATTCTGTCAAATCATATTGAAATATTTATATCAGAAAATACTTCTAAATGATATTATTATTATATTCCAAAATCATTCAAAAGAAATTTTTTCAAAAATCCGGTAACTCAAGTTCTAAATTTCCAATCTTTCACTTATTGTATTTCAAATCTTATTTTCAACTAATATCTAAAAAAATTCACCACCTAACAACCAAATATATCATTTATAAAAAAATTATTTTATATATAGAAAATATAATAGGCAAAATTATTTCATTCACCTATATTTCAAAACAAATACTGTGTCGGTCTGTTCTATTAAGTGTTTTAATATCCGTATTGATGTCATAGCGTCCTATGCACCAACCAGAATTTATAAATACAAAACGGAACAAATTAACACAATATCAAAACTCTTTTATAACACTAACAAATATGCTCTCTCATATATACACACTCAACGACTCATCATAGGGTATTAATACCCTATTAATAAAGAGTCAAACCCCACAAAGCTAAGGTTTATCGCTAAACCAAAGCTTTGATAGCAGATGTAACATCCCGCCTTTTTGTACGCATAAGTAGACGCACGTGCCAACTCAAACCATACAGAAGGGCGGATTTTTACGGAGTAAATAAGAAAAAGCAGAGAAAGAAAAACAAAATAGAATCTCGCGGCGGAACGATAAAATATAATAATCAAATAAACAGTTCATGAAGCTGTTTTACAAAATACTCGATTATACTCATACAATACATATCAGAGTTACATATAACAGAGAATAATAAATAATGCAGCGGAACAATATGAATGCAGTGGAATAATATGAATGCAATGGAATAATATAATAGATAATAGTAATACAATCTTTGTCTTCGTCCTCCAGAAATAAAGTCTTCGAATCATGAAATGCTCAGACTGACCCGAGAGAATTGAAAAAACAAAACACTCAATTCAGAACTAAAAGATCTTATGTAAGTTAAATCAATGGTAAATAATATGAGTTGAACGGCGTTAGAGATGTTTATGGGATTTGACATCTCCTATCCAATATCGAACGCAAGTGCAGTAACTTAAGAGATGCTCGGAATTCATATCTCTTAAGGATCCGTTAAACTATTTACTATGTATTAATATTTCGCTATTATAATAATGTATAAAAGTAAAATAAATTTACTTTAAAATAGCGTTAAGAGGTTACCCATATAGCCCTTAACACGTAATAGTGCCAAAAGTCTATACAGTACCTTAATACCTCCTGATAGGGAGGCTACCAGAGGATACTCCATAGGTACGATACAAATCAAACTCGTACAAGGCGCGCTAGGATAGGTGATACAATACAACTAGGCAATGACAGGATAGATATAACAATTACGCTTCCGGGCCGGTGGTAACACATAGTCGTAGCTACCGCCCACCTCGAGCCATACCCACAAATCAAAAAATCAAAAGTGGCCACCGAATCAATCCAAAATTCAGTATGATATCGAAGGGATGGGTCCGATCAAAGGTGCTACCTCATTAGCTCGTCAATCGCTCCCGTTTTAGCCACCTTATGCCAACTCAAGTGAGTCGGGTCTACGTATATACCTCGAAGAAAGGGCGCCACCATCCTACTTCATTCTGGAATCTACACCGCGT
The DNA here is from genome assembly GCA_030765085.1 of Allium cepa. NCBI lineage: Eukaryota > Viridiplantae > Streptophyta > Magnoliopsida > Asparagales > Amaryllidaceae > Allium > Allium cepa. The sequence goes on from CM060934.1 coordinate 615,796,332, forward strand.
ATACGGTTGTTAAAGTGGTTTTCGAAGTTGGCAGAGAGTATGACAACTTCCGATCACGATCACTTTAACAACTAAAACGTTATTATAACAACACGGTCATTTTCAAAATAGTTTGTGCTTTAAAACCAAATATCATTGCCTTTCAAATACCATATCAATACGATACCATTTTATTTCAAATATATCCTTTCTAAACCATAACACTTTCAAAATTATAATATTTCAAAACCAAATGCTTGAAATATAACTTTCAAAACATAATACTATGAATTTCATAGCTTCTAAACCATAACATCCACCACTTAAACGGTTTGGAAGATATAAAATATAATATAGTTTGAAGAGTTCTAATTTTGAAGTTGAAATTTGAATTGGAATTGAATTGAGGTGTTTTAGGGTTTCAGCCGTTGGAAAGAGGAGAAACAGAAATTTCTGTACATACAGAATAATGAACATAAGAAATAGGATAGGGGTTTAAATGAGGTATATATAGGTAGAGCTGAGAAATAGAAGAACGGATACGATTGATTTGGACCGTTGAATGATAAATGGCCCGAAAAGTCTGTTCTGACTCCGGAACGAAATTGGATCGACCATATATCAAAATAGATGTCTTTGAATATTTTAAAATCGATGGAATAGGTTACAAGTCCAAATTCCATCGTATGAAGAAGTTATGCTAAAATCAAGTTATTCAAATCGATTTCAATTGATTTTAATTTAATTGATTTCTGGGCGTTTCAGGCCCGTACGATCAAATGAAAAGTCCGATCGTTACGAAACTTGAAAACCTACAATAATTTACCGTTACGAATTCGATAAAACTGGTTTCGTTGAAATCCGACTCCGTGGCCAAAATGGCTATTTTCAAGTTAATTAAAAAAATTAATATTAAATTAAAAAAATCACTTCTTCAATTTAAATTCTATAATCAACAAATCTTATCATTTTTATTTCTTAAACAATCACAATTAATTTAAACAAATTTAGATGTCAAACTAGAGTTGATTAATTTATCAATTTCAGCGTTAAATTTCAATTTCATTAAATTCAGAAATTATAAATTAAATTTTCAATAATTCCATTATATTTGGCCTCTCATCTTATTATTTAAATCTATTACTATCAATTAGATGAAATTGACAGTAGTTCATGATTTATTACATAATATTCTCAAATTTCAACTTAATTTCTGTTAACGTAATATCCAGATATTTAATTCCATTTATTTGCAATAAACCCAATCACTATAATTTAAATTCAAATAAATTAATAAATCTTGATTTCCACTCTTTAAATCAACCAATTATCATATTATAAATGGAATTTACATTATTTTCAAATATCATCTTAATTTACGTTAACATTATATTTAACTACATTTATTGAAATCTATTTCCTAATTTACTAAATATAATCAATTATAACATTACAATTGTTTCAAATAATTGGGATTGCACTAATTATTGATCAACTTGCATTAACATTATTACCTTTATTTTAGTGATTTCATTATTAAATTATAAAATTTTATTTTCTTTCTGAATTAAATTACCAAAACTTATTAAATTAACAAAATTTAATTATGGATTATTACGGGTCATTACATATGTTGTGTTTGGTTGTTAGAGAATGATAATATTTGATTATTATCATTTATTGTTTATTTTTTGTTCTTAGGTAGTTTATGAGAATTTGCTGTTTGGTTAAATTAAATAAGAACACCTTATGAATTTCGCTTCACGATTTGACTATAAAGCGTTCAGTGATAATGTTGAGTTAAAAAATTTAATGTAATAGAGTGAATTTATAAAATGTGTTTATTGTAATCTTAACAAGGATAAATATCTGTGAAATGAGTTTATATAAGAAAGTGAATTTATAAAATGTGAAATATAAAATATTGTTTATAATTAAATGGATTTAAATTGGAAATTTTAAACTTAAATCCCGATGTTTTGGAAATTGTTTTTCAAAGTTTTTGGGAAAGTAAAAATGGTATTATTTTTGAAATATTTTTGCCTAGAAATATTTTAAAAGTATTTTAAAAGAGGTAGAAAGCACTGATCTTACATCATCACTGGAAAATAATCTTGTAATGACTACAGCGTCAGAAGCATTTATTTTCAAGTTTCTAAGTGATGGATTTTGTAACGACCCAGAATTTAATCGCTATTTAAACGAATATCTAATTATATTTTATATAATTAATAAATGGAATTTTATTTACAAATAATTTTTTAAAATAATAACTAATGATGATAAAATCGTTTTCAAAATTTATTTACCAATATATATAGTTCGTAGAGAAATAGAAAATGTGACCAGAAGTTATTTTCCCGAATATCGATTTTTCATCGGTTAAAAGTTATTCAAAATGTAATAACACTATTTTCAAACACATATGCACACACTACAAACTATTTATACATGATAGATACATGTGTACATGTGCATGTATATGCTCTCTTTTAAGTGTATACATATATAATAATAAAGAAAATTTATTATATGGAAAAGTGTGTGTATATGTATACACACCCATATAAAAATACACTTTTTTTTCAACCCAAGTACATGTGATATGTCTTGAATAGTGCAAGGTGGGGGGGGGGGGGTACTAGGTATGGATGGAATTTAGGGAGGAGAGGGACATGGTAATGCATGCATACGTATATTCTAATATAAACACTTATATACATTTTATTAAATTTTCTAAGCCTATAAATACCCCTTTACCTTCATATTTTCATGTTTACAACCTCCTTATTTATTCCAAATTTCTTGAGGGCTTGAGCTAAAGTATCCATGGCTTCCTCTTTATAATTTTAAAAATAGAGAAAAATTTCTTCTTTTGGCTAAAATCTCTTCTTTTGTTCACAAAACCACTTCTACATCTCCTACAACACCTTCTCTTCCATAACTTAAGCTCACGCACCCCAAAAATATGATGGTTTAGCTTAAACATCCTAAGGCCAAGCCCAAATAGCCTAGCTTGAGCCCATCTTGGAGGTCCAAGCATCCAAAACTTTCAAATTTGCAATATTATTAAGTGTTTTCAAGTTTGTACAAAAGTTTCATTTGTTTTAGAAATGTTTCAGTGAGTAATGTTAACGCTTTTTAAACAATTAGTTAACTTTATTAAAGTTAGAAAATTTATGATGTATATTGTTGTATGAATGTTATATATGATGTGTGCTTGACTATATGATGATTTGGTGATAATTGTGTACGCCAAAGTTTGAGTAGGCAAGAAAGCCTTTATCTTGTATTTTGGGAAAAATTTAGTTAGCAATTGTAGAAAAATATTATTGCTTATGTTAGTGCTATGATGTATGTTGTCGTATAGTGATTGAAATAAGTTATTTGTTGCATATGGGTTCATAACATGAAGTTAGCAAAGCTAACCAAAGCGACATAGAAATCCACTTTGTCCAAGGTTTGAATTTGTTTTCAAATGTGAAACATTTTCAAGTTTTAAACTTTAGTTTTGCTTTCAAAAGTTCACTTTTATGTTTTAAAGGAAATAAGGGTTCAAAGTTGAAGTTTTTATAACTTAGAAATCAAATTTCAAAAAGTTAGAATTACGTATCCGTATAGCGATAGTCGATATATGCGTAATTCGTTAAAAACGAACTAATTTACAAATTGTAAGTGCTTACCCTTAGAAAATTTATAGTGAATGTTTTTCTAACTTAATTAAGTTAATTGAAGGTAATTAGTAAGTTTATAATTAAGTATTTATTTAATGATTATTTAATTAATTAAGGTAATTAGCGCCAATCACTAGTTAATAAAAGTTGTTCATACTTAACTGTTAATCAATTAAGTTAATCATGAGTAATAAAGTAATTAAAGATAATTATTAATTAATTATTTAATTAAGGATTAATTTATTTATTATTTTATCAATTAATTATTATTTAGAAAGGGTTTAATACTAATTAATTTCTGTTTAAGGATAACCAATTTTTATTAGGTTTAATTAAGTTTAATTACTATTTAAAGAAGGTTTAAATTTGATTACTTAACTAATTAATAAAGGTTAGGATTTTTAATTATAAATTGATTTCAAATATTGATTTATTTTCTTTTCGAAAGTGCTTTCTGTTTTCAAATGTTTTAATCAAGGGATTTCTATGTGGTTTACCCTTAAGTAACCTTGAAAAAATATCAAACCCAGGTAATATGGTGACACGTATATGGGAAGTAAGTCATTCCATAGCTAGCACTAAAAGCCGATGAGTAGGCTGACCGTTTGCCTGTGAGATCTAGAGTTTATCTCTAGGTGAGGGGTAGGATAAGGTCGAAATGTTGGAAACAGGATAGATATAGGAGATTTAATTTCCATGAATGTTTCACATTTAATTAAGTACATAGTTATCCATATATTAACGTTATATAATCACCTTTAAATAGAAAATTGTCCGTTATTGATCACTTGACCTGTTTTGACTCACGGAGTATGGTTGTAAGTTCGAATTCCCAGGTGAAGACTCGAATACATTTGCATACTTCTAAGAGAACCAGAATAGCTCGAATTATCGCTTAGTTTGGAGATGCCGGTTTTGGATAATATGATTATTCCAGACCACTCCAAACTAATAACATTTGTGTTGGATCGTTATGAAGTGTGCTATGGAGCTATACTATTCTTCCTTTGGGTGATTCCAATATGGATGATAGTAATTTGTGACCGTTTGTTTGATCGCCGAGCAACTCGTATGGATGAATGATAGTATTACATTGGTTGACTGGAGGGCAATATTTCCATTCCAAGATGATTTGCTAGAAGGAAATGGTAAGAGCATGGCCTCCTTGAGCCTCACACCTAACAAATGAATAAAGCAAGGACATGCGGCAGGGTTAAGTGGCTCGCACCAGTATGATCATCCCAAATCTAGAGCGATATCTAGGTATGCTTCGAGATCCCATTGTATGGTTGTTCATCGCAACCAAGAGGTGATCATATTCGGTGGTACATGAGAAGGGGGTAATGTCGGTCCTGAGTAGGAGAGGTGAAACGTGTTGTAGCCTCCCGTACATTTTATCTAGCAGTGTACGGATTCAGCGGATAGATCCTTACCCATTCATTGTTGGAATCCATTATTCACTACGAGCCTTCAGTTTTGATTGTAGAGCCTAGTATGCTAGAATTTAATTAATGTAACAATTTTGGCTAAGATTCTATATTTTACTTTAAATTTAGACATTATGATAATATCAGATGATTTTAATACAATTTTGCTTATCGTAACGTAAAAACTCGTTCATGTTTATGTGCGTTACGAGATACTTTTGTTTAGGTTTTTATAATGTTAAACTTTATGCTTTACTCACACCAGACCCATGTCTGACCCAGAGTTTATTTTTCTTTTCCCTAAACTCTAGGTTACTGAAATTTTTGTTGAGTAGTTGAGTAGTCAGGTTTAGGGAAGCATTTTGGAGCAATATGGAGTAAGATTCCTCCCAGCATCTAGTAGTTATATTTGTATTTCCATTGTGTTGTGTATATTATGTAATATTAATGGGCAGTCGAATCGAGCTATCCTTAGACTTTGATTTGGAGTAGTACTTACTGTAACTTGATGTAATATTTGGAGTAACTTCATGTACTATTCAGTGGTGTCGTGTATGGCTCTCATGTTGTAATGAAATATGTGTTTTTTTCTCTTGGCTGTTATTTCTATACCCCATGACCTGTCTTTTGGAAACTTAAATGATCGTCACAAGAATACCGAGGATGATTAAGTGTCGTCTTTAGGTGTAAGAAAGGCATACCATCATAGGTGGTATCAGAGCTTAGGTTGAGTGAATACCTAGGCCTTGGTTGGGGTCAACTCATTAGAGATAGGGTTAGTAGTACCCTAGAATGAGTTTGGTTTATGAGAGTGCATTTCTATGTTGTTCTGTTCAGTATTTTTATGTCTAGCTGTATGATCTTTTTCCTAAGTTAACCTCGTCTAAGTATTCTAAGAGTTACCTTAGTATATCCAGGTAGTAAGAGTGGGCACCAGAGGAAGGGGAACCGACAGTACCAAAACCACTAATGGAAGATTCCCTAACACTGGAAGGGGTGGAACATCAGTTGAGGCTGTAGCTCCAGTTTAGCCTAGGGTTAACTTTGCTACATTATGCAAGGATTTTACCAACTTAGGAGGGAAACCATTCAAGGGCACGGAGTCAATCATTGAAGTTTAAGCTTGGTTGAGATCATGCAAGAAAATTTTCAAAGGATTGGACATATCAGATGAACAAAAAAGGTTTCTGGCTTCATGGCAGTTACAGGAAAGTGCCGCAACTTGGTGGGATTCAGTCGTTGCAAGCACCCTAGAAGATGAATTCTCATAGGACCGATTGAAGGAGCTATTCAAAGAGCAGTTCATGCCAGCTGCCGACAAGACAAGGTTATAGAAAAGTTTAATGGATTTTAAATAAGGAGAATTATAAGTAGCTGAGTATGAGGCAAAATTCAACCAGTTATCCTATTTTGGACACGGCCTCATAGATACTCCAATGAAGAAAAATGAAATGTTCGTGGCAGGAATGAGAGAGGAGTTCCATAAGAAGATGATCGAGCATGTGTAGGTACCATTTGTGGATCTAATTGATATGGATTATAGGTTTGAAAGCAAAGCCAGCAGCAGCAATCGACAAGGGTAACTTTAACACGAATAAAAGAAAATTCAACCCAAAATGGAAAAAGGAGTAAGGGAAAGGAAAACCTACAGGAGGTGAACAAGGAAACAAGTGCAAAGACGTCATTTGTTACAATTGTAAGAAGAGGGGACATATTTCAACTTATTATCAGTAAGTGAAGGCTATCGTCTCAATAGTCCAAAAGACTCTTTGCTACAATTGTCATCAACCTGACTACATGATTAAGGATTGTCCTTTGATGAAGAAAGGAAAGCATGCTAAGGTGTATACAATTAAGGATGAGCCCTCCACCTCTGAGGACATGAAAGGGAAGGGAGTCTCATAAGGTGCCTTACTTATTTATTGTGTTTTGGTTCATGTTTTACTTAATAATGGAGCCTCTCATAGTTTTATTCTAAGGAGTTAGTAGATAAGTTAGATATTAAACCGGAAAGGTTTGAACCCTATAAGTGTGTCAAACCATATAGGAGGTACAAATAACTTATGTTTAATTTATAAAAAATGACAAATTGATTTTAGAAAACATCATTTCTTTTGTAATTTGTTTGTTTTGGGTTTTGGGGATTTGATGTGAATCTTGGTATGGATTGGTTGTCGAAAAATGGAGCAATTGTAGATTACGTTAAAAGAAGGATAGTATTGAAAGCCTCTTCCAGGGATGTGCTAGAAAGTGTAAAGGGTAGGAAGCCTAATGGATATATAGATAGTTTCCTTTAGTCCTTGGAATCATGACAAGATGAATTGGAATTAATAGAAGTTGTTAGAAAATTTTCGAATATCTTCTAATCAATTAATAGTCTACCTCAATATCGGGAAATAGAATTCTTTATTGAGTTAATTCCCAATGCAAGACCAGTTTTCCAACTCCTGTGTAGGATGGAAACAACGAAAAGGCATGAGTTAAGGGATCAAACAATCCGATGATTTGCTGAGCAAAGGATTGATTAGACAAAGTAAATTGAACTGGGCATCACTAATAGTTTTTGTAGCCAAGTCTAATGGTTCATTAAGGCTGTGTAGATTATAGAGAACTAAATAATCTGACTATTCAAAATAAATACCCATTACCTTGCATAGACGATATGTTCGACCAACTACATAGGGCTGGGATATTCTCTCAGTTAGACCTAGCTATAGGTTTCATCAGTTACGGGTAGCTGACGATAGTACACCCTCAACTACATTTAGGAATTCAGAACTTTCTTTGAGTGGTTGGTTACGCCTTTCGGGTTGACCAATGCACCAGTATTCTTCGTTGATCTGATGAACTGAGTATTTAGGAATGTTCTAAATAAGTTTGTATTGGTTTTTATTAATGACATCCTTGTCTATTCCAAAACTAAAGAAGAGTATAAATACCATTTGGAAGCGATATTGGAAACGTTAAGGAAGAATGTTTTAACAGAAAAGTTTTCCAAGTGCCACTTGGCAGTCGAAAGTAAGATATCTTGGTCATGTTATATCTGGAGATGGTATTTCAGTAGATCCGACCAATGTAGCAGCTGTTGGGGACTTTAAGGGACCCTAAACTCCCATGGATGTGAGAAGCTTTATAGAGATAATAGGACATTACAGAAGATTTATCAAGGATTATTTTAAGATCGCCTCACATTTAACTAAGCTGGCAAAGAAAAATGTAAAGTTTGAATGGACGCCAAAGTGTGAGTGCGTGTTTCTTGGGTTCAAGGAAGGGTTGACTAGTGTGCTAGTTTTAGAAATTATTGATGGAGATGAAGGAATGGTGGCTTATAACGATGCTAGTATAGTAGGTTTGGGTGCAATGCTTATGCAACATGGGAAGATTAGAGCCTATGCAAGTAGGCAGTTAAAGCCTCATGAGAAGAACTATGGAACTCATGATTTGGAGTTGTTAGTAGTGGTTTTTGCGTTAAAGATGTGGGGACGCTACTTGTTGGGTAAGGATCCTTCTATTCTTCTTTAGCCTTTTTCTTTCTTTTAGGAATTCTTATAGCAACTTCCTTCTTTAAGTAAGTGAAAGGTTTGAACTCTTCATGGATCACAAGTCCCTGAAGTACCTTTTTCATTCGGAAGGATCTTAACTGGAGGCAGCAAAGATGGTTAGCGTTTTTGGCAGCTTACGATTTGGATATCATTTATACGCCAGGGAAATCGAATGTTGTGGCAGATGCTTTGAGCAAGAATGCAGTCTTAGCACTCTTGGTAGTAAAACCAACTCTTTTGGAAAGGATTTCTTGTAAGCAAAGGGAAGATAATCTTCTATTAGAACTCATTCAAAGTGTTTAAGAGGGTAGATGTTTGGATTTTGAGATGGATAATCGAGGTACTTTAAGGATGAACGAACGATTGTGTGTTCCGAATGTAGATGGCCTGAGGCAGGAAGTTTTGGCAGAATGTCATCCATCAAAATTGAGTATTCATCCAGGTGTTTCTAAAATGCATTGTCATATGAAGAGGGTGTTTTGATGAAAAGGGATGAAAAGGGATACCTTGATTTATGTTAGCAGATATTCGAACTATCAACTAATTAACGGTGATCATCAAAGGACAACTGGACTATTACAGCCCTTGGAAATACCTAATTGGAAACGGGAAATGATATCAATGGATCTTATCGATGGTTTGCCCATAATCAGAAAAGGAAATGAAGGAGTGTGGGTTACCATGGATCGGCTAACAAAGAGCCCATATTTTATCCCAGTAAAACCAATAAGGACCGTAGCTTCGCTAGCCGAAATATATATGAGATAAATAGTCAGGTTTAAGCAACCGAAACCTAGTATTTATTAGTCAGTTTTGGGAGGCACTACAAACAACTCTAGGAACTAAATTGAGCTTAAGTACCGCCTATCACCCCCAAATAGACGGACAGACGGAGCGAGTGAATCGAATTCTAGAAAATCTTTTGAGGGTTGTATTCTTGATTTTGGTGGATCTTGGGAAGATTACCTGCATTTTTTTGAGTTCTCCTACAACAATAGTTACCAAGCGAGCATCGGCTTGGAACCTTATGTAGCACTCTTTGGACGTCCGTGCAAATCACCAGCATGTTGGGTAGAGACGGGAGATAGATTAGTACTTCGGCCAGACATGATCCAAGAGGCTATTGAAAAAGTTGCATTGATTAAGAGAAGAATGAAAGAGGCCCAGGATCAGCAAAAGAGTTATGCTGATAAAAAGAATGAATTTAGAGTTTGAAGTCGACGTTTCTGTGTTTGTAAAGCTAGCTCCAATCAGAGAAGTCGTTCGATTCGGAAGAGCTAGAAATTGGCACCAATGTACATTGGACCATCTAAAGTGATAGAAAGGATAGGACCAATGGCTTACAGAGTTGAGTTATCGAAAAAATTATCAGGGGTCCATTCGTGTATCCCATTTAAGGATAAGTGTTCATGACCCATCTTTGATTGTGGAATCATTAGTTCAAGATGATTTGGAGATCAAGTCGAATCTAACTGTGATTAGGAATCCAGTTCAAATTTTTTATCAAGAGGAGAAAAGGTTATGAAATAAAGTGGTGAAGCTGGTAAAGGTTCAATGGAGTGAGGATCCCCAAGATTGTACTTGGGAGACGGTGGATCATATTCAGGAAGCCTATCCGGAGTTGATGTTAGGATAGTCTTTGGTTGTTTGTTTATATGGTGTATGTTTATTTGCTATGGATGCTTAGTGCATGTCTTTGTATGTGTTCTATGAAATGAATATATAGTTTTTGCGTAGTTTGAATTATCTTCTTTTTTTCTAACTTCGAGATGAAATTCTTTTAAGGGGGAGAGTGTAACGACCCAAAATTAATTGCTATTTAAATGAATATTTAGTTATATTTTAAATAATTAATAAATTGATTTTTATTAATAAATAAAACTATTTTAAATAATAACTAATGGTAATAAAATCTTTTTCAAATTTTTTTTACCAACATATATAGTTCATAGAGAAATAGAAAATGTGACCAAAAGTTATTTTTCGAAATATCGATTTTTCTCAGTTCAAAATTGTTTGAAATATCATAATAATATTTTAAAACGCATATGCACATAATAAAAACTATTTATACATGATAGGTACATATGTACATATGCATGTATATGCTCTCTTTTAAGTGTGTATATATAAGAATAAAAGAAAATATTTTATTAGGAAAAGTATATATAGATACATATAAAACTACACTTTTTTTCAACACAGGTACATGTGATATGGCTTGAATAGTGTAGGGGGTACTAGATTTGGATGGAAATTAGGGAGGAGAAGGCTATGCTAATGCATGCATGCATGCATATATTCTAATATAAATACATACATATTTATTTTAATAAATTCCCTAAGCCTATAAATACCCCTTTATCTTCATGTTTTCATGTTTATAACCTCCTTAATCCAAATTTCCTAAGTGCTTGAGCTAAAGTATCCATGGTTTCCGCTTCATAATTTTTAAAACATAGAAAAATCACTTTTTTGGCTAAAATCTCTTCTTTAGTTCACAAAACCACTTCTGCATCTCCTACAACAACTTCTCTCCCAAAACTCAAGCTTATCCACCCCAAAACCATGATGGTCGAGCTTAAACATCCCAAGGCCAAGCCCAATTAGCCTAGGCCAAGCCCAATTAGCCTAGGCCAAGCCCATCTTGGAGATCCAAGCACCCAAAAGTTCCAAATTTGCAATATTATTAAATGTTTTCAAGTTTCAGCAAAAGTTCGATTTGATTTAGAAAAGTTTCAGTGAGTTATGTTAACGCTTTTTAAACAATTATTTAACTTTACTAAATTTAGCAAAATTATGATGTACATTGGTGTATGAATGTTATATATGATGTATGCTTGATTAGATATGACTCGATAATATCGTGTATACCACAGACTGAGTAGGCAAGAAAGTCCCTATCTTGTATGTTATATATGATGTGATGATTTGATGATAAATGGTATTATTTTGGAAATATTTTTGCTTAGAAATATTTTAAAAGGGTTTTAAAAGTGGTAGAAAGCACTGAACTCACTTCATCGCTGGAAAATAATCTTGTGATGACCGCGGCATCATAAGCATTTATTTTCGAGTTTCCAAGTGACGGATTTTATAACGACCTATAATTTAATATCTATTTAAATGAATATTTAATTATATATTAAATAATTAATAAATGGAATTTTATTTACAAAAAATATTTTAAATAATAATTAATGATGATAAAATCGTTTTTAAAATTTGTTTACCAATGTATATAGTTCGTAGAGAAATAGAAAATGTAACCGGAAGTTATTTTCCTGTCTATTTTTCATCAGTTAAAAGTTGTTCAAGATGTCGCAACACTATTTTCAAACACATATGCATACACTACAAACTATTTATACATGATAGATACATATGTATATGTGCATGTATATGCTCTCTTATAAGTGTATATATATAAGAATAAAAGAAAATTTATTATAAGGAAAAGTATATATACACATGAAAATACACTTTTTTTCAACACGAGTACATGTGATATGTCTTAAATAGTGCAAGGAGAGGGGGGACTAGGTATGGATGGAATTTCGAAAGGAGAGGGGTATGGTAATGCATGCATACATATATTCTAATATAAATACTTATATATATTTCATAAATTCCCTAAGCCTATAAATACCCCCATTATCTTCATATTTTCATGTTTATAACCTCCTTATTCATTCCAAATTTCCTACAAGCTTGAGCTAAAGTATCCACGGCCCTCTTCCTAATTTTAAAAAAAAGAGAAAAAACACTTCTTTTGGCTAAAATCTCTTCTTTAGTTCACAAAACCACTTCTACATCTCCAACAAAACCTTCGCTTCCAAAAATAAACCTCATCCACCCCAAAACATGACGGCCGAGCCTAAACATCCCAACCCGAGCCCAATTAGCCTAGGTCGAGCCCATCTTGGAGGTTCAAGCACCTAAAAGTTCCAAATTTGTAATACTCATAAGTGTTTTCAAGTTTAGCAGAAGTTTGATTTGATTTAGTAAAATTTCGGTGAGTAATGCTTTTTAAACAATTAGTTAACTTTATTAAAGTTAGCAAATTTATAACGTATATTGGTGTATGAATGTTATATAGGATGTGTGCTTGATTATGTGATGATTTGGTGATAATTATGTACGCCGAAGTTTGAGTAAGTAAGAAAAAAATTTATCTTGTATTTTCGTAAAAGGTTAGTTAGTGATTGTGAAAAAACATTATTTCTTATGTTAGTGCTATGATATATGTTGTAGTACGGTATTTGAAATGAGTTATTTGTTGCACATGGGTTCATGACATGAAGTTAGCGATTAGCTAACCAAAAGCGATGTAGAAATCCACTTTTGTCGAAGGTTTGAATTTGCTTTCAAAAGTGAAAAGTTTTCAAGTTTTAAACCTTAGTTTTTCTTTCAAAAGTTCATTTTTATGTTTCAAAGGAAATAGTGTTCAAAGTCGAAGTTTTTATAACTTAGAAATCAAATTTCAAAAAGTTAGAATTACAGGTCCGTATAGCGATAGTCGCTGTACGCGCAGTTTGTTAAAAACGAATTAATTTACAAAATGTAAGTGTTTACCCTTAGAGACTTTATAGTAAATGTTTTTCTAACTTAATTAAGTTAATCGAAGGTAATTAGTAAGTTTTCAATTATTTATTTATTCAATGATTAATTAATTAATTAATTAAGGTAATTAGCGCCAATCACTAGTTAATAAAAGTTGTTTATACTTAACTGTTAATCAATTTAGTTAATCATCATTAGTAAAGTAATTAAAGTTAATTATTAATTAATTATTTAATTAAGGATTTATTTATTTGTTATTTTATTTTTATTTTATCAATTATTAATTAATAACTATTTAGAAAGGGTTTTAATACCAATTAATTTCTATTTAAGGATAATCAAGTTTTGATTAGGGTTTAATTAAGTTTAATTTCTATTTATGGATGGTTTAAATTTGATTACTTAACAATTAATAAAGGTGAGGATTTTTAATCATAAATTGATTTAAAATAACAATTTATTCTCTTTTTGAAAGTGCTTTCTGTTTTCAAATGTTTTAATCAAAGAATTTCTATGTCGTTTACCCTTAAGTAACCTTGAACAAATATCAAACCCAAGTAATATGGTGACACTTGTATAGGAAGTATGTCATCCCATAGCTAGCACGAAAAGTCGATGATTAGGCTGACTATTTACCTATGAGATCTTGATTTTATCTATAGGGGAGAGGTAGGATAAAGTCGAAATGTCGGAAACATGATAGAAATAGGAGATTTAGTTTCCATTAATGTTTCACATTTAATTAAGTATATGGTTATCCATATGTTAACGTTGTATAATCACCTTTAAATAGTGATTTGTACGCTATTGATCACTTGACCTGTTTTGACTCAGGGAGTATGGTTGTAACTTCGAATTTTCGAGTAAGGACTTGAATATATTTGCATACTTCTAAGAGAAATGAAATTGAGTTAGCCGGAATTGTCGCTTAGCTTGGAGACACTGGTTTCGGATAATGTGATTATTCTAAACCACTCCAAACTAATGACTTTCATATTGGATCATTATGAAGTATGCCATGGAGCTATATTATTCTTCCTGTAGTGATTCCAATATGGAAGATAGTAATTTGTGATTGTTTGTTCGATCCTAGAACAACTCTTATGGATGAATGCTAGTATTGCATTGGTTGCCTGGAGGGAAATATTAGTATTCCAAGATGGTTTGCTAGGAGGAAATGGTAAGAGTGTGGCCTCTTCCAACCTCACACCTGAGAAATGAATAAAACAGGGACATGCGACATGGCTAAGTGGGTCGCACTTAAGTAGGGTATGATCATCCCAAAGCGATATTCATGTATGCTTTGGGATCCCATTATATGGCTGTTGATCGCAACCAATAGGTGATTATATTAGGTGCTACTCGAGGAGGAGTAGTGCCGGTCCTGAGTAGCAGAGGTGCAACGAGTTATAACTTCTCGTACATTTTATCTAGAGGTATACGAATTCGGCGGTTAGACCCTTACCTTTCATAGTTGGAATCCGTTATCCACTATGAGCCTTCGGTTTTGATTGTAGAGTTTAGTATGCTGGAATTTAATTAATGTAACAATTTTGGAAAATATTCTATATTTTACTTTAAATCTAGACATTATGATAATATTGGACGATTGTAATATAAAATGTTATGGTTATCGTAAGGTGAAAACTCGTTCATGTTTATGTATGGCGTGGTCTTACGAGATACTTTTATTTAAAGGTTTTTATAAAGTCAAAATTTATGCTTTACTCATACCAGACCCATGTCTGACCCGGAGTTTATTTTTCTTTCCCCTATACTCTCGGGTACTCAAATTTTTGTTGAGTAGCTGAGTAGTCAGGTCTAGAGAAGCATTTTGGAGCAAGATGGAGCAGGAGTCCTCCCAGCATCTAGTAGTTATATTTGTATTTTTGTTGTGTTGTGTGTATTATGTAATATTAATGGGTAGACTGATCCAGTTGTCTTTAGACTTGGATCTAGAGTAGTACTTATTGTAACTTGATGTAATATTTTAGAGTAACTTTATGTACTATGCAGCGGTGTTGTGTATAAATATCATGTTGAAATGAAATTTGTGTTTTATTTCTCTTAGCTGTTATTTCTATACCTGCAACCTGTCTTTCGGACACTTGAACGATCGGCACAAGAATACCGAGGATGTACTAAGTGTCATCTTTAGGTTTAAGAAAGACGAATCGTCACAAATTACTACCATGGTAGTTTTGCTTCAAAATTGTTTTGGTAAAACAAGTTTTGTTTTTAAAATTCATACTTATGATTTGATATAAAGAAAATGGAGATATATATATTATATTTCAAAATGATTTGAAATAAAAACTGGGAGTTTAAATTCTAAAATTTTCGGTTGAGTGATATTATAGACTCATGTACCCTATTTATTAGGATAGTTTGGATTATGCATCCCATTATAATGTGTTAAGTGATAATTTCCATTTGTTAAAATGAAAATGGAATTTTCAACGATTTTGGACAGTTGAGACTTTCAAATTTATTGAGAAATTTGAATTAAGTGTTTTGGGAAGATATAAGAAGTAAGTTTATAACTTATAGGTTTGAAAAATAGTAAGTTAAAAAAAAATTAAAATTTGTTGGACCATTTGGGTTAAGTAAAAAAATCTAGAATTTGTATAAATACTCTTAGTTTGTATCAGGGTGTTATACAATATGGACTTAAGTTTAAAGTGGATAATAAACATAAGTGAGCTTTGTAAAATGTTTATAATAAATTTAAGTATGGAAGTGCTTTAAAGATGAAGTTGTGGCTTTTTTGAAATGTATATAAACTGATGTTTTAAAATTGTGTGTATATTCTTAAGGTTTTATGGAGTAGTACATGAATATGAACTTGAGTTATATAATGTTTATAAACTTAAGTAATAGTTTTATGAAATAGTTCATAAACAAATTTTAGCACTAAAGGAAGATACTATTGGTATGATTAAATGTGATTTAGAAATGAATGTGAATAAAAATAATTGGAAAAATTGAGAAACCAATTCAACAATACATAAGTTGTATGTAGATCATTTTTCGCATAACTGATTTTGATCTGGATTCGATACACGGTTTCGAGGTGATTTACACCAATATGAGTTAGGATTTTTTATCGATTCTTGACCATGAACACTTGATGTGGATTTTTGATTGGATTTCGAAGTTTTCTATCATAGTATATAGCTATGTAAGGACAACAGAGGTTTATAATCAAGGAACCTGATTGGAGGCTGCACTAGAAAAGTCTAGTGAGCGATACTAGTTTGAAAATGAAATCAGTGTGAACAAGTGAGCAATCAGATTTGATATTGCTTATGGATGGTGTATGTACATCGTTCGGCTTTAATAAAACTGTTTACTTTTGTCATTTGAAATTTGCAGTTTATATGTTTAGATTTCATTTGTAGGTGAGATGCATGTTTACAAAAGCAAAAGGCTAGTTGATGCTTGTGGTTTCATGAGTTGAGTTGGTTGTTCGACAAATGGTATGTGTTTATATGTTTACTTAGGTGATGGTTTTATGCCCCAGATATGGGCGGCCACTTGGCTTTTGTTTTCCTTTGTTAGTTTAGGCCCGTAGGGAGATTTGTAGCTTTTGCGATCAAGTAGCGCAAAGGTGACATTACCGAAATTTTCCGTAACTTGAAAGACTAAGAGATCTAGTAGTCCTTTAAACTATTGATGTTGAAAGGTTAATGGGTTTTGAGACATTTTTCTTACTTTAGGAATTTCAGGGATGAAATTCTTTTAAAGGGGAAAGAATGTAATAAACCAAAAAAAATTCATTTGATTTTGATATTTAAATTATTTGAAGTATTGAAATAATTGGTTTTTAAAGTTCATGAATTCAAATATAGAGATTATTTAAATATTTGAATTGTGAATTAATATTTGAATAGTGTTTCAAATAAATGGATATGTAATTGAATGTTAATTTAATCGATTTAATGGTCTAATTTAACTTCTTTTAAATTAATAACTATTAACGGTGAATTTATCTCTAAATTTATTTACAGTAATGAATGGTTCAAATAAATAATAGGGAAATCAAATTTTTGTATAACGACTCGATTTTTATTGACATATTTTTAATTTTATTTATTTGTTATTTTTATAAGTTTTAATTTTGAAATTATTTAAATTATAGTTTGACAATTTTTCGACAAACATGGTGTTTTTTTGATTTTACAGAATACATAATCTGTTTATATTATTACTGTTTTGTATTCATGTCACCTTTCTATGCACGATCTTATTCTCATTTTGTCATTCACGGCCCATACGCCGAACATAATTCTGCAGAGTGAAGTGTCGTAATATGTGAATATATAAAAACTCAAACCTTAGACGTGTAATGACCCATGAATTTATCATTTGGAAATAATGTTTAAATAAATATTCAAATATTAAATTTTTAACACTAATAATGGTGTTTTGAACAATAAATAATACTGGTAATCTTATTTTGAATAAATATTACAAAAATATATACTTTGGAAAATATCGATAAAATAACCAGAAATCGTTTTATCGATAAACAGCTCTCAGACCCTCCGACATCATGCACGGAGTTGGATACATATGCTCATTTATCTATATGAGTGAGAATATGTAATAAAACTATTTAATTTATTTTTGAAAATAAATTGCATTTATGAAATCAATTGTGATATCACTATTTTCAAATGGTTGATTTTTGAATTTAAATTAAGTTAAATGATTTCATAATTATTTTAAATATTAAATAAGCCCTTTGAATTATTATATGACGATAGAAATATTATTATCAAACTTTATATATATTAAATAAGAGGTGAAAATATGATCGAAAATCGAAATCCGAATTTGTAACGATTCAACATAGAAAAGTTGTGCAACATTGAATCATTTGAGATAAACATATGCACACATACATGTACCTATACATGAACACATTCACATGCACATGAATATACGTATATATACACAAATAAATAATAAAAGATAAAAGGAGAATATCATGATGTTATAAATAAATATCATGATATTTCTTTAAACCCAACGTCGGGCTCTTACACCCAAAGTACAAGTACATGGGTACATGCATGGGCGGGAGGGTACTTCTGCCATGAGTGATGAGGTAGGAGGATGGTGTGGTGGTGAGGAAATGGTGATGTGTGTGCACATAAATATCATGATAATTTTTATCACTTCTTTTCCAATAAATACCACCATCCATCTTCACTTCGTTTGTTCATAAATTCCTAAGTTTCTTTACTTCTTCTCTCCACTTTACTGGCTTCCTACCTTAGGAAATTGATCAAAAGAATTGTGGCAAAAAGTAACTAAAATTATATAGTATATATATTATCTAAACGCCTCCAAACCAAAGCGAATCTCCTGCTTCTCCCTTTTTAAACCCATGGCTACACCATCCATTACCCAGAGAATGAGCCTTTCCTCTCTTTCAAGCAAAGCTATGAGCATCCAAGCACCAAAGGCCAAGGCCGAGCCCATTTAGGAGCTTTAGTGTAACCTTAGCAAGCTACATTTTCCGAGTAGCGGAGCTATAGTCCTTTTACAGTTAGTTCGATTGAATCTAAGGTGAGAAACTCTATTTATATTATGATATTTTGGATGGTATATATGTTTGGTTATGCTTGGTTGTAATGATTGTGAATCTTGTTTGGATATGACAATATGTTTGTTAAGATGTGCAAAAAATTCACGTTTAATACACGTCGAATATTACAAAGGAAATCACTTTCCTTTAGTAAATGAAATAGTGTATATGAGATTGTTAAACCTCTTTAAAATGTTTTAAAATGATTTAGAAATGCTTTATAAACATTTAAAAGTGTTTCGACAAAGTTTGGAAAGAATATAGAAAATTAGTTAACATTGATGTATCGTGTACAATAGTTCGCAATTCCGTGCCATAGAAAGTAAAACCCATTTGTAGAATGGAATTAGAGTCGCAATTCTTTGGAATAAGAATTTTTCGAACTCTTGTAATCATAGTTTTCGAACAAAAGAAAAGGATCGGGATTTCGTTTAGCACATTTTGAAATATAAGAAAATCCAGTTTCCAAAATAGTCGCGCTTTGGCAGTTCGAAAATCAAAGGGATAATTTTTTTAAAATTGATATTTTTAATTCTTCAAAAATATGGAATAAATTGAGTTATAAAAATGAATTTCTAAATGATTGAAAACTCGTTTAGATCAAATAAGATTTTAAAACACTATTCGCAACACTTTTTGCAGCAGTTTTTAATAACTTTTGAAATATGGCTTTAAACTTAAGTATTCTTTCCCAAATCTTTTATAGATGTTTTTAAATAAATAATTAAGTATTTAAAATATAGTTTGGATGTTTTATAATTTATTATAAGGAATTGAAATAAATGATTTAAAGAAAAGTTGTTATAATTAAGTGATTTAATCTTGGTTCTAAAAGCCAATGAGTAGGCTGGATTTTTCTATTCGTGAGATCCAGATGTAAGGTACTTAAACTAAGAAGACGTTCAGGAGAAACCAGTGCCCTGGCTCACCTGGCCTCTTTCCTTGGCGAGGAATAGATAAGGTCAAAATGTTAGAAACAAGGCAAGTCTAAAAGATTCAAATTTACAAATTTAATATGACTTGGATTATGTGGAAATAATCTTCTTAAACTTGTATCAAATTTTGAGGAGGGAACCTGTACTATTCATGTGAATTTAAATGGTGATTCCACAGTTATTTGCTGGATAGTAAAGGCTGGATATGGAAATTGATATTGAGTAGAATTTGTATAATTTCTATCGACCTTTTTTACTCAATAAGGTTTTGTAATATGACTTACGAAAGATGACTTTGATTTGGTATTTTCAAAATTAAAGAGTGGTTTAATGATTTTGTATACACTAGAAAAGGATATTATTTAAAGATTTATATCTTTAAAAGAGATATTTTATTTGATAAAAGATACTGATAAATGAAATGATAATCACCCTCAGACATAATATTTTTTATCGATGATTGGTTCAAAGGAACCAATATCAGATTGGGTAATTCCTATCTGAAAACCACGTTGAAGCAATATACACATTCAAAGTGAAGACATGGAATGATAATAAATTAGAATGGAACGAAGGGCTGCTTGTCACTGACCTTCGGGGGAAATTTCCCATATCATATATATATATATATATATATATATATATATATATATAGCAGTAGTATCTTCATTTGAACTTTGATGAAAGGGCTGCTCACTACTAATCCTATTGGTGATTCCCGACAGGATTTAGTAGGAGAGTTCCATTAGTTTATCTTGTTCCTAGACAACTTGTATGGACGGATGTTTGACATTGCATTTCTAAAATGCATATACCATGATTTTTACAAACGTACATCTATTTGGTAGTGTAGGAGGTAACTCTCTTGTACTTAACACACTTCTATTAGACATACGAGCTCAGAGGTTGTACATTTATGGAAATTAATAGTGTGTGATGGAATTGACATTGTAGAACTCAAGTGAAACGTGTGCAATGAGAAAGGTAATTGTTACCTTGAGCCTCATTACCCGGGAATGACCAAAAAAGGATAAATGCAACAGGGCTATGTGGGTCACACCCATTAGTATATGGTCATCACCTTTCTAGATTATCCTCTATACATCAGGTATGTTTTTTATGCTTTGGGATCTCGATAAAGGTCGAGAATGATTAGGGTGATGTCATATTTGGTACCATCTGCTGTAAAGGTAGGTCGGTTCTATGTTGGTAGAGGACCATCTATTGGTGCCTTGGTGCATTTTTCTAGAGATGTTTGTCAGAAGGTAGTCCTTACCTTATCATTGCAAGGAATTCATTCTCATATATGAGCCTTTACGGTCTTATTTGTAAACCTACTACGCGGTCGAATTTAACAAATTTAGTCATTCCAGCTATGCTTAATATGTTATTTAAGAGGATTTTCATAAAATGTCATTAAAGATAATATCCATGATTTGGAGTAGCAAATTTTTTGGTTATCGTAAGGTAAAATCCCAATCCATGTTTAAGTGCGGCATGGTCTTATGAGATACCCTTTGCTTTTCAATACCCGTGTTTTTGATTTTCTCACACCAGTCTCATGACTGAGCCAGAGTTTATTTTCTTATTCCCTTGAACTCTAGGTGTCCTATTTTTTGGGCATTCAAGTAATAAGTACCATGAGCATTTTGGGCGTAACATGGAGCATTTTGGGCATAGCATGGAGCATTTTGGGAGAAGCATGAAGCATGGAGGTTCTTATGATGATAGTTATCTATTGATTAGTTTCCTATTTTGTATTACGTATTGGGTATCCACCAGACCTTGTAAGGGATGGGCAGTTACAACTGTCTCTGGCTGGGTTAGTAGCTATCATAACTCTGATGAATCACTTAGGAGCGATTGTATGTACTTTCCACGTGTATAACTATAGTTGTTGACGATGTGAGATTCTAGTTTGTTCTGTCTTCTATCTTTATTTCTTTTAAAACCCATAATAATCTGCCTCTTAGCACTTGGATTTGCAGCATGTGAATAATGAGGACGTATTAGTGTCGATTACCGAGGGTCGAGGAGGTGGGTCATCACATTTGTTATCAAAGCTTATGGTTGAGCGAATACCTTGATTGGGTCAACTCATTAGAGATAGGGTTAGTAATGCCCTAGAATGAGCTTAGTCAGAGAGAGCGCATATTTGAAATTTTATCCGAATAAGTAGATTTGAGTTTTACGCCCAATAACTAAGATAATCTTGTCTATAATTCTAAAAATGTTTCCTTACTATATGCAAATAGTGGGAGATGAATAACAAAAGAGGATGAGGAATGGGAGGTAGCAACACAACGGCCACCAATGATCGATCAAATGCTGTAGTAATTGAGGAAATGGCAATCCTTATGCAACCAAAAATTAACTTTTGCTACTCTATGCAAGAATTGCATCAGCTTGAGGGGGAAACCATTCAAAGGACCGGAGTCCATTATTGAAGTACAGGCTTGACTCCGATCATGTGAAAGAATCTTTATAGGATTGCATATCGAGGATAAGCAGAAAAGGTTCTTAGCTTCTTGGCAGTTACAAGAAAGGGCTCTAGCTTGGTAGGAGTCCATAATTCTAAATGATTTGGAGGACAATTTCTCGTGTGAAAGATTTAAGGATGTTTGAAGAGCAATATATGCCAGCAGTTGAAAGAGTCCGTCTCTATAGGAATTTCATGGACTTGAAACACGAAGAGCTATCTGTAGAGTAATATTCCTAAAAGTTCAATGAACTATCTCAGTTCGGGCTTAGTTTGATAGACATCCCCTTAAAAAGAATGAGATGTTCATTGCAGGAATGAAGGAACAATATCAGGATAGGATGATTACTCACGTGAAAGGAACCTTTGTGGATCTATTGGATATGGGCTTCCGATATGAAGCCTTAGACAAGATGAACTTAGTACCCACTCAAGGAAATAGAAACAATCAGAATAAGAGAAAGAAGCCATGGTAAGGAAAGACCGGGGAAGGATTACAAGAGAATTTATTTAAGGATTTGACTTGTTATAATTACCAAAAGAAAGGCCATCTTTCCAAAAATCGTGAAATACCAAGGTTCAAAGGAAGCAGCAAGGAACCATCTCTCCTATGGTGTAGAAAAGTCTCTTCCATAACTGCCACCAACTCGGCCATTGGAAAATCAAATGCCCATTAAAGAAGAAAAGAGAGCAGTCTAGAGTTTTTGCCATAAAGGATGACCTCCGCAGATATAGAAGGAAAAAGGAGTTATAGAAGGTAATATATATGTTAATAATGTTTAGTTAGAGTATTATTCGATATAGGAGCTTCCCATAGTTCTATTGCGAACAGATTAGTAGATAAATTAAAATTAATCACAACAATAGTAGATGCCCCGATATGTGTGTCTAACTCCATAGGTGGTGTGACTAATCTTTATATGGTTTGCAAGAATATCCAAATCACTTACCATCCCCATCTTTTTTCATCTAACCTATTTGTCCATGACTTTATTAGGTTTCAAGTTTTATTCAGTATGGACTGGTTAACCAAGAATAAAGCTATTCTAGATTGTGTTAAGGGAACGGTAACTTTATGGACCAACTTTGGAAAATCTACATAAATATTTTATGAGGAACCCAGTCCAGTAAGGGATAGTTTCTTGTATGCATTTTACTCATCTCAAAAAGGTTTGGAAACAATACTAATAGTCATGGAATTTCAGGATGTTTTTGAGGAATTTAAAAGTTTGCACCCACATCAGGAAATTGTGTTCCGTATTGATTTAATTCCTGATGAAAGACCCGTTATTCACCCTATTCAAAGGAAGGAAAAGATTGAGTTGGAAATGAAAACCAATGCGTTGTTAAAGAAAGGACTAATTAGACCAAGTCGCTCGAGTTGGGTCATAGCGGTGGTTTTTATTGCAAAGTCCGATGGCTTCCTAAGGCTTTGTGTAGACTATCGAGACCTAAACAAAAAACGATCAAAAATAATTATCCTCCACCCCACATAAATGACTTGTTTGATCAACTTCATGGTGCTCGAGTATTTTCGCAAATGGATTTAGCCATAGGATTCCATCAATTAAGAGTGATAATGGCATTCCATTAACTGCATTAAGATGTCTGGATTGCTTTTATGAATGGTTAGTTATGCCTTATGGTTTGACCAATGCGTCCCCTTATTTCGTAGACCTTATAAATAGAATATTCAGAGATGTGCTAAACAAATTCATGTTGGTTTTATTGAAGATATTCTTATTTATTCCAAAACCGAGGAGGAACACGAAAGGCATCCAGAGATTGTGTCAGAAATATTGAGAAATGTATCTTAAAGATAAATTATCGAAATGTCACTTTTGGAAGAAAGAAGTAAAATTCCTCAAGCATATTGTGTCCGGAGAAGGGATACTAGTAGATCAAAGAAAGATTTCATAATACGAGATTGGAAGCAACCACAAACTCTAAAGGACATCCATAGCTTCTTAGGATTGGTTGGATACTACATGAGGTTTACCCAGGGTTTCTCCAAGATTTCCTCCCACCTAAAAAAGTTGACTATGAAGAATGTTAAATTTGATTGAACACCAAAATGTGAAGCAGCGTTCCAAGAGCTCAAGAAAATGTTAACTACCACTCCTGTCCTAGCCATTGCTAATGGAAGTGAAGGTTTAAGCGTCTATACAAATTCTTGTGGAGAAGGAGTAGTACAGTTTAGACGCAACATGGAAAAGTTATCGCTTATGCGCACAAACAACTGAAGACTTATTAAAGGAATTACGCAACATACGACTTAGAATTATTAGCCGTCATGTTCACATTGAAAATATGGTGGCATTATTTACCGGGCAAGAATTCCTTATGGTTTATTTTAATAAACTTTAATTGACCATAATAAATAATTTTCCTTCTTTAAATAAGTGAAATGTTCGATCTCTTCACAGATCATAAATCTTCGAAGTATCATTTCACTTGGAAGGACTTAAATAAGAGACAACAACATTGGTAAGAATTTCTTGCATCGTATGATCTTGACATTTTTTATACGCTTAGGAAACCCAATGTAGTAGCGGATACGCTATGCAGAAGGCATGGTGTTATAACTTATTTAGTGGTACGTCCTACCTTGATTAATCATATAAAGGAGAACCATCATAGAGATCCGTTCATCACAGGGATAGCCAAAGAAGTTAAGGAGAACATGATACCGGGAAGATGTACGGGATTCAATGTGGATGATCAATGATTTTACGAATTCATGAAAGAATTTGTGTTTCAAATATTGATGGGATTAGGCAAGAAGGTCAAGAAAAATGTCATAGTTCTCAACTTACAATACATCCAGGAGTTACCAAGATGTATCAAGACATGAAGAGGACTTTTTCGTGGGAAGGTATAAAGAGAGACATTTCCATCCTTGTTAGTAGATGTGCAAATCAAAAGCGATCAGCAAAAGACTACTAGATTACATAAACCTCTTGAGATTCCAACTTGAAAGTAGGACGAGATATCGATGGATTTCATCGACCGCTTGCCTCGAATAAGGAAGGGAAATGAAGACATTTGGGTTATCGTAGACCGATAGACCAAGAGCGCATACTTTTCTAGTAAAGTCAAAAAGGACAGCCTCGAGCTTAGCTGAAGTATACATAATAGAGATTGTTCGATTATATAGAGTTCCAAGCAGTATAGTGAGTGATCGAGACCCGAATTGTACAAGTCAGTTTTGGGAGGCATAACAGACAACTTTTGGGAATGAAGCTGAATTTAAACACCGCATACAATCCTTAAACTGATGGGAAGATTAAAAGGGTAAACAAAGTCTTGGAAGATCTTCTATGAGCTTGTGTCTTACATTTTGGAGGTTCATGGAAGAGTCATCTTCATTTAGTTGAATTCTCCTACGACAACAACTATCGGGCAAGCATCGATATGGCACCATATGAAGCTTTATATGGTCATCCGTGTAGATCCCCAGCATGTTGGATCGAAATACGAGATCAGTTAGTACTTTGCCCCAATATGATCAGATCAGCCTCCAAAAATTTATACTTGATCTGAAAAAATATGAAAGAAGCATAAGATATGCCAAAGAGTTACGCCGATCAAAGGCATATGAATTTGGAATTTTCAATGGAAGATTTGGTATTTTACAAACATCTCTCCCATGAGGGGGTAGTGACATTTGGAAGAACTAGGAAGCTAGCACCTCGATATACTGGACCATTTCCCATTCTTGAGCGGATTGGCTCATTAGACTATCGAGCAGAATTTCTAAAAAGACGTGCATGCATTTACGGAAGTATGTGTATGCCCTGGAACAAGTTGTAGAGACGGTAGCATAAAAAGATTTGGAAGTGGAAGCTAACTTGATAGTTTATAGACAGCCTAATCGAATTTTGGATCGTGATGAGAAGCAATTAAGGAGAAAGCTTGTGCAATTAGTTAAATTTCAATGAAGTGGTGATGATAACGATTGCACATGGGAAGTAGAAGATAGAATGAGAAGGCTTGTCCTGAATTTAGTATAGATGTGTAGTCTATATGTATATATTAAATCGTCATAGTGTACTAATCGCCCGTGTTGTAGTCACTTGTTGTATCTTTGTATACATTTCATCACACACACACACACACATATATTCCTTTTTGAGTTATCTTTTGTCATAATTTCGAGGACGAAATTCTCTTAAGAAGGGAAGTTTGTAACGATCCATGAATTTATCATTTTGAAAATAATGTTTAAATTTAAAAATATTCAAATATAAGATTTTTAACATTAATAATGGTGATTTGAACAATAAATAATATTGGTCATCTAATTTTGAATAAATATTTAAAGAAATATACAGTTTGGAAAATATCAATAAAATGACCTAAAATCATTTTATCGCAAACAACTCTTAGACCCTCCGACATCGTGCATGGAGCTGAATACATACACTCATTTATCTATACGAGTGAGAATATATAATAAAATTATTTATTTTATTTTTGAAAATAAAATGTCTTTATGACATCATTGATTCACTATTTTTGAATAATTGATTTTTGAATTTAAATTGAGTTTTAATGATTTAATAATTATCTTAATTATTAAATAAGCCCCTTTTAATTATTATATAATGATAGAAATATTATTGTCAAACATTGTTTACAAACATATATACATATATATTTTAAATAAGAAGTGAAAATATTATCGAAAATTGATATCGAAATCTGTATCGATTTAGTGTAGAAAAGTTGTGCAAAGTTGTGAATCATTTGAGATATACATATGCACACATACATGTAAATATACATGAACACATTCACATGCACAGGAATGTGCATATATATACACACGCACGCACACACACACACACAAATAAGTAATAAAAGTCAAAAGGAAAATATCATGATATTATATATAAATATCATGATATTTCTTTAAACCCAAAGTCAACTTTTTATGCCCAAAGTACAAGTACATGGGTCTACACCATGGGGGGGGGGGGGGTACTTTGCCCATGAGTGATGAGGTAGGAGGAGGGAGTGGTGGTGGGTAAATGGTGATGTGTGTGCATATAAATATCATGATATTTTTTATCACTTCTTTGCCTATAAATACCACCATCCATCTTCACTTCATTTGCTCATAAATTCCTAAGCTTTCTTCACTTCTCCTTTCTATTTAAATGGTTTCCTACCTTAGGAAATAAATAAATAAAATTATGGCAAAAAGTAATTAAAATTATATAGTATATATATTATCCAAACACCTCCAAGCCAAAGAAAATCTCCTCATTCTCCCCCTTTAAATCCATGGCCACACCATCCACCACCCAAAGGTTAAGCCTTTCCTCTCTTCCAAGCAAAGCCGTGAGCACCTAAGCACCAATGGCCAAGGCTGAGCCCATCTAAGAGCTTTAGTGCAAATTTAGCAAGCTAATTTTTTTGTATAGTGGAGCTATAGTTGTTTTAAAGTTAGTTCGATTAAATCAAAGTTGCGAAACTCTAATTATGTTATGATATTTTGGATGGTATATATGTTTGGCTATGCTTGGTTGTGATGATTGTGAACCATGTTTGGATATGATAATATGTTTGTTTGGATGTGTATAAACCATTCACATTTTATACATGTCGAATATGACAAAGTAAACCATATTGGTTTAATAAATGAAATGGTGTATATGAGATTGTTAAACCTCTTTAAAATGGTTTACGAATGTTTTATAAATATTTAAAAGTGTTTTGACAAAGTTTGTAAATGATATGGAAAGTTAATTAAAACAGGCACGTCGCGTAATGGTAGTTCGCGATTTCACCAAATAGAAAGTTAAACCCATTTATAGAATGGAATCAAAGTCGGAATTCTTTGGAATAAGAAATTTTTAAACTTTTATAACCATAGTTTTCAGACACAGAAAACAATCGAGATTTCATTTAGTAGATTTTGTAATATGAGCAAATCAAATTTTCAAAATAATCGTGCTTTGGTAGTTCGAAATCCAAAGCGATAGATTCTTTAAATTGATAATTTTAATTCTTTAAAAATGTGGAATAAGCTCTATAAACATTTCGAAATGTTTTAAAAAGGATTTGAGTTATAATATCTAAATTACTGAAAAGTCATTTTAATCAAATAAGCTTTTAAAACACTACGCAGCACTTTTTGCAGCATGTTTAATGACTTTTGAAATATAGCTTTAAACTTAAGTATTCTTTCCCAAATCTTTTATAAATATTTTCAAATAAATAATTAAGTATTTCAAATATAATGTGGAGGTTTTATAATTATTTTAAAAAGTTTAAATAAATGATTTAAAGAAAAGCTGTTATAATTAAGTGACTTAATCTTGGCTCTAAAAGCCGATGAGTAGACTGGATTTTGCTATTTGTGAGATCTGAATGTGAGGTTCTCAAACGAAGGAGATGTTAAGAAGCAACTAGTACTCTGGATCACCTGGCCTCTTTCCTGAGCGAAAAATAAATAAAGTCGAAATATCGGAAACGAGGCATGTATAAAAGATGCAAATTTACAAATATAAGATAACTTGGATTGTGTAGAAATAATCTTCTTATACTTGGTATTAAATTTCGAAGAGGGAACCCGTACCATGCTTGTGAATTTAAAAGACAATTCCACTATTATTCAATGGAGAGTAAAGGTTGAACATGGAAATTGATACTGAGTAAAATTAGTATAATTTCTATCGACCTTTTTTACTTAATAAGGTTTTGCAATGTGATTTATGAGAGATGATTTTTATTTGGTATTTGCAAAGTTAAAGAGAGGTTTAATGATTCCATATATACTGAAAAAGAATATGATTTAAAGATTTACATCTCTAAAAGCGATATTTTATCCGATAAGAGATATTGATAAATGAAATGATAATAACCCTCAAACTTAATATCTTTTATCGATGATTGGTTGGATGGAACCATGATCGAATTTGGGTGATTCCTATTCAAAAACCACTTCGAACCAATATGCGCATTTGAAGTGAAGACATGGAATGATAATAACTTAAAAGATGCAATGTAGGGCTGCTTGTCACTGACACTTGAGGGAAATTTCCCATATCATATATATGTGGCTGCAGTATATTCATTTGATCTTCAATGCAAGGGCTGCTCGCCACTGATCCTCGGGGTGATTCCCGATGGATTTAGTAGGTGTGTACCTTCGGTTTATCCTGTTTCTGGACAAAATATATGGAAAAACGTCTGATATTGCATTTCTAAAATGCACATATATTGATTTTTACAAAGTATATCTGTTTGGTGGTGTATGAGGCAACTCTCCTATACTTAACACCCTTGTCTGAGACGTACGAGCTCAGAGGTTATACATTTGTGGAAATCAATAGTGTGTGATGGAATTGGCAATGTGGCATTCAAGTGAAATGTGTGCTATGAGAAAGGCAATTGTCACCTCGAGCCTCATCACCGAGGAATGACAAAAACCAGGTAGATGTGCAGGGCTATGTAGGTCGTACCTATTAGGATATGGTCGTCACCTTTCTAGATTACCCTCTATACATCTGGTATGTTGTGTATGCTTTGGGATCCCGATAAAGATCGGTAACGACCAGCATGATGTCATATTCGTTACTATCTACGGTTGAGGTAGGCTGGTTCTGTATTGGTAGCAGACCCTTTGGTAGTGTCTCAGTGCATTCTTCTAGAGACGTACTATCAAAAGGTAGTGTTTTACCTTGTCATTGTATGGAATCCATGCTCCAATACGAGCCTTTATGGCTTTAGTTCTAAACCTACTATGCTTTCAAGCTAGCAAATGTAACAATTCCAACTATGCTTAATATGTTATTTGAAAAGATTTTCAAAGAATGTCATTAAAGATAGTATTACTGATTTTGCGTAGCAAATATTCTGGTTATCATAAGGTAAAAACACGGTTCTGTGTTTATATGCGGTGTTGCCTTATGAGATACACTTTGTTTTCCAATACCCGTATTTTTTAGTTTCTCACACCAATCTCATGACGGACCTGGAGTTTATTTTATTATTCTCTTAAGCTCTAGGCGCCTTATTTTTTGGGCAACCAAGTAGTTAAGTAGGATGGAGCATTTTGGGAGAAACATGAAGCATGGAGGTTCTTATGATAATAGTTATCCATTAATTAGTTTTTGCTGTATTTTGTATTATGTATTGGGTATCCACCAGCCCTTGTAAGGCATAGGTAATTATAACTGTCCCTAGCTAGGTTAGTACCTAATGTAACTCTGATGAATCACTTAAGAGTGATCGTATGTACTTTCCACATGTATAACTATAAGTTGTTTAGGATGTGATTATGTCTTCTATCCTATTTCTTTTAAAACCCCTAATAATCCGCTTCTCCGGCACTTGGATTTGCGGCATGTGAATACCGAGGATGTACTAGTGTCTATTTCTGAGGGTCGAGGAGCTAGGTCATCACAAAAAAAATCAAAACAACTTTTCCTTCTTTTTTCCTGTTTGCGTGTTTCAGTGAGAAACAAATAGAGCAAAGTGAAACAAATAGTGTCTATTTTGGGAAGCTTGGGTCATCGATTTGTGTTTTGGGGAGCTTGTTGGTGGTTGAGGTGGCGGGGCGCACCTCTGGATGAATTTGGGTGGCGTGCTGTTCATGGAGGTGGAAGGAAATTCCTGAGGCTGTCGTAGTTAGGGCTTGGGTCGAATGAGAGGGGGCGAAGTCGGGTTGTAAGTGAAGGTACAAGGGTGGTAGAAGTCACGGAAAGAAGGAGGATGGAAAAGCTGGTTTGTGATTTAATGGAGCAGAGCTCCGTATCGATGGAATGCATTATTATTTGGTGCACTGGATCTCAGGTTGAAGATTAGCAAAGAGGAAGGAGGGTTTGAGATGGAGATTAGGAGGTTAATTTACATTAAAATGTAATCAGTCTAATCAATTTATATTTTAATCTCCTTAATTTTAAATCCAATAACTCTCTCATACGAGGTCCAATCGAGATGTAGTTCTTTTTATTGCACTCGAAATGGTAGTAACTACATGATGGAAATGGTTTGGTTAGATCTGGAGCAAGTGAAAATTTGGGCTAAAGTCATTCGCCGTTCGATTTTAGTTTAAATTGGAATGCCTAAGCATCCGCCGGAATTTAGGTGTGTTAAACTCACATTTTTGGTTAATTAAAATGATATAGTAGATAAATTTTACTGCTTGTGTTTGGTTGAAATAATTGGTTGATTGGTTAAAATACCCGCTTTGAAAAGAAATTAGTATACAAAATTGAAATACAGGTAAAGTTGTAAAAGAAATATGGTTTCTCAAAATTGTGATTATTAATTTCTAATTATACTTCTGTTATTTTATTTCAGTTATAATAATATTATATGGATTGTTAATCATTGAATCTTGATTTTCTAGCACTATTCGTTATGAAATTGTTATTTGTCTAAAACTAAACCTTGTAGTTGTAAAAATCAATAACAACATTGATTAAGTGCTTTGATGGCTATTGGACTCAATTTCGTATTTTAAAATACTATTACTTGCCATTTGGCTCCAAATTCTTTTTTGATTTGGAGAATGATTTTAAATCCAACCTTTGGATTTTCTAGAATATTTTTATTTAAAGCGGATTTTGGACTTCTCTATTTTACCCCAACCTTTCTATTTGTTTTTACTAAACCATTTAGAAATCTTTAAAAGTTATTTAACAGTGTTCTAAAAATGTTTATTATATTTAATTGCTTGAAGTTATTTATTAGTATTTTAATATTGTAAAAAGTTATTTATGAAAATAACTAATATTGTTTGAAGATAATTAATAATTATTATTTATTAAAAATGTTTTGGAATTTATAATAGTTATTTATTAATAACGTTTTACAGTTAATAATAATTATTTTTTAACAATGTTTTGGAAGTTAATTATTATTAATTATAATAATGTTTAAAGATTAATTATTTTTGTTTTAATGAAAATGTTTGAGATTATTAACTATTTTACTAATAATGTTTGAAGTCAATAATTAGTATTTATTAGTAATGTTTTGGTGTTAATAATTATTATTATGTAATTAAGTTTTGAAGTAAATAATTATTATTTATAATATTTTGAAGTTATTAATTATTATATCAATAATGTTTTGGAGTAAATTTTTTTTTATTAATGATGTTGGCAAGTTAATTTATTATTTATTTGAGATGTTTAAATTAGATCAAATTATCTGATTAATTATATTTATAAATAATAAATTGATTTATAAAAGGAATCTCTTTTAATAAAAGAGATTTATTAAGAGTTTATAAATGAAAATGGGGTTTGGATTTATAAGAATTTTTAAAAGATTTTTCAAGGATTTTTATAAGGAAGCTTGGAGATTTATTAAGAGTTTTATAAAAGGATTTGGAATTTCGGTGAAGAAGATGTTCATAAATGAAAGAGATTTATTAAAAAGGATTTATTGAAGAAATTTACAAAAGAAATTAAGATTGGATTTTTCCAAATTGACCTTCATAATTTTGGTTGTGTGGACATTCGTTCCATGCTTAACATTGGAGGAATAACATTTGGGTTTTACCCTCCATTTCTTTTAAAACAATATTTTTTAATCCTTTTGATATAGTTTTGAAATAAGTAATCTTTCATATATTTTTTGTGAATATACTTATACTGTTGAGATAAGTATAAAAATATATTTTCTAAGTAGGGAAAGTGTAGTGTTTTTGTAGATTACTTATATCATTGAGATAAGTATATGGATGTTTTTCCAATTATTGAAAGGAGTATGAAGGGTATGAGAATATACCTTTGTAAAACTATTTTGATACAAGTATTTACAAAGTGATTTTGATTAATGGAAGGATAATTAAAGAGGTTAGTGGTTGCTTATATACTTAACCAATGTTGGTTTCCCTATGGAGATAAAACCTTAATTTGATTACTGTTTTATTTGATAGTTAAATAACCGATCATCAAACTTGGTCAGTTTTAAACTATCGTTGTTGGTTTGGGAAAAATGGGATCGGATATGTTATCCGAAAACCACTTCGAACCGGCATAAATGTTCCAATGGAAGAATATCTTGATGATGGTTTCGATGACGGAGTTCTTTGATGTACAAGGGCTCTTGCTACTAATGTTGCGGGTGATTCCAAAATGGATGTAGTTGAAGTAGTGCCTTCGATTTCGTTCAGACCTAGAACGAACTTGTATGGATGAATCATTGCATTTCTGCATATAAAGCGGTGTTTAGCATTCCAAATGGGATTGCTATATTAAAAGTATAACGTAGCCTCAGGCCTCATCAACCTTTAATGACTAATATCAGGGGAGATGCAGCAGGGCTAAGCGGGTCACATCCACTAGAGTATTGTCATCACCTTTCTAAATATACTCATTTATGGATTTGGGTGTGCATGAGAGCTCTCGAAAAATTTGCAAAATCTGGATGATGAAACATTCGGTACTATTCGATAAGGGGTAGGTCGGTCCTTTATTAGCAGGGAGTCCATGTGTGGCTCTCGGTACATTTTCTAGAGGCATACCGCGGTAGGCGGTACCCCAGTGCCTTGTCATTTATGGATTCCATTCTCCAGTAATTGCCTTTAGGGCTTAGTTGTACTCTTATTATGCTTGAACTTAATAATGTAATAATTTCGGCTATGAATCCATATTTACTTTAAACCTTGGACATTATTATAATATCACTGGATTTTCTATAAAAATATTTTGGTTATCGTAAATGCATCCGTATTTATTTGCGAATATGGTCTTACGAGATACTTTTTCTTGAAAGGTTTTATAACATTAAAATCCAATTGAGGTGTGTTTATCACACTGGTTTACCAGACTGATCCGTACGTTATTTTCTTATAGTGCTCAGATTAACCTGAGTATGTTTCAGATTTAATTTTGGATGCTTTGGAGCTTCAGGAGACGATTTGGATGTCCATGTCATGTCTCTTGTATATTCTTTATTTCTGTTGCACGTGTTGTTTGATTTTTCAGCGTTTGTGAGGACAGGTTGTTATAATTGTCCAGGCTGTGATTAGTCTACTTTGATTAGATGTATGTATATTACAATTTTCCTTTTATAAAGATATGTTATATATTATATATACTTGTCTCGATATGAGATTCTCTTCTGCCTTTTCTTTATTTTCCTCAATAATTTGTCTTTCCAACACTTAGATGTTCGGCACGTGAATACCGTGGTTGTATTAGTGTCAATGCACTACCAGCAGCTGTATATATGTACTACTGATGTGGGACATCTCCAACTATATGACCCATGGAAAAAGGATATACATTTACATATAGGTATGGAAAAAATATAACAAGGGTTCACCTCATATTTTAAGTATTAAATGGCTTGGTAGGATGTCAAGGGGTTTACTTCGGAGTGGAAGATATTAAATGGCCATTGGGTCTGCCTCCTCCCTATATAAGGATTCTTAAATACCCAACGACGGTACCTGATGGTGAAATGGGGTCTGCTTCATTTTAAAAAAAAGGTATTACATAATCGGAATGGGCATTTTCCTTAACTTATATTACGTAAGCCTAAATGGGATTTCGACTGTGGGATGTCAACGGGCTATGTTAGTATTGTTGGTAGACCATTATTTAGTAGTAGGACTGGCATATAGGCTTTGACTCCAATGGTCCTGGGCAGTCATTGGAAAAGACTTAGGTTATGCCTTGACGGATTTTGCTTTCTACCAGTATAGAATCTGTTTGGTGTAGTGACCTAGAACTGTGTTCGTTTAATTTGTCAATATATAATTTATTTAAACATTCAAGTAATGGTTTTGATAAGTAAATAACTCTACTTTTAAATTTCTAACTAATATTTTAAAATTCATTTTTGGATTTTGTTTACATAAATAGGTAGTTCAATGGAAAACTTAAAATGTAACCGAAATCCCGCTTTTTGGATTTTCAGCTTTTTATCGAAAAATAAGTGTAGAAAGTCGTAAATATCCTCGTATTTGCTTTAGAACCAATATTTACATATTTAAAAAAATATCATTACATTTTGGAATGTAAAAGGGAATGGATAAATAATGATAGTAAAAAGATAAATACATTTCAATTTTGAACATGAAAAGACTTAAGATTCCTTAAGTAACCAAGTAAACAAAAAGGATTTAATACACTCTATTATCTAATATGCTTTTATATGCAATGGAACTTGGGTGTCTTTGAATTGATGTTGGAGTTGTATTTGTGATTTGAGGGTATTCTCGTTTTATTTTCTCTTTTTTTATATTATATTACATTTTTGTTATATAACATCCTTATATATGTATACATTATTCGATCTTACACTTCATACTCAATCTACTTATTTTCAAGTTTATTTCTTTTTTTCACTCAAGAGTTTTAAAATAGAAAAATCACATTTTTGTTTAAAAACAATTTAGATTGGATTTCTCAATACATTGTGCAAGGTGAGATTCTCCATTTCCTTGTTTGTTTGTTTTTATTTTTATATGTGATAAATGTTGTGAAAAGAATCTATAGTTTGGTTGAACTGTTTTGGAATGTCTCTTAGGTTTAAATAATGATTTAAAAATCAAAATTTTATTTGAAAAGAGAAAACAGGCCTACTAGAAATATACGGGAAACCAATTCACTTTGTTTTCTACTTACTGTTCTTGAAAATTTTAAAGCAACTTTCCCCTTTTTAGATTTCAAAATTCCATATCTCACAATCCATTTAGATTTGGAAAAAATCAACGTGGAGTTATTCGTTATTGATTAAATTTATTTTTAAAAATGGTTGCTTGATGTTTCGTCGAGTATGGTGGTCGAATTTGCTCGATTCCAGTAAGTGTCGAGAAAAAGGTGAATTTTCGTCAATCACGAAATGATGAACGGAGGATGTGGGGTGGGTCCATATCATCAATTCAAAATTTTTAAGGTTTTTCATAGGGATTAACATTGTGGTATTTGGTTGAGGTAGAGAGATGATCGGTTTGGGTTCAAAAAATAATATGCGATGATTAAAGCATCTAAGTGGTTAGCATTGGGTTCTGGAGCAAGCTTGGCGAATGGTCCCAAGGTCGAAGGTGGTCGGGTCGGGCCAAAGTTAGGATTTCGATCATTTTTTTGCGTCCGACATTTTCTAGGTCAAGCCGGTGAATGGAGAGATTGCAGTCAACTGGAAGGCGACCGAAGTTATGTATGGTGATGGTGGAGCTTCTAGTGGTGGTGGCATAGGTTATTGGTAATCGAGGTGCCAGCGAGGTGGTTGTGGACAAGCGGGTTTCGGTTTTTAAATGGTGCGCGTGATTCTCCTCTTTTGAATTTAGGTCTGTGAGGCGAATTTAGGAAAAAGGTGATCGGATGTGACGGTGAGGATGGAGATGCGTCGAGCATCGTCATGCGAATTTGGAGAGGGGATCATAATGGTGGTTGGAGGTGGATGGAGGTGGTGCACGTGCATGTTTCATGCACGTTTTGGGTGTATAGGGTGTTTTGGCTCTAGGCATATGTCGATTTGGGAATGTAATTTGGGAAGGTTGGTTTTTGGGAAAAAGTAGTTGATCTTTGGTTTTGGTTTGGTTGTGGGCTTTGGGCCAAATTTATTTTAGTATTTTAGTTAATTAAATCTTTTTTAATTTAAATGTTTTAAACTTTAACAAACTATTACGCATCCATTCGAAGTTTGTTTAACCCGTAGATTTTGACTTTGGGTTGTATAATAGAATAGTATACATTCGTACAAATTTTGATAGATTTGTAAAAGTATAAAATACCAATAAATTTATAGTCATAGTAAATAATCTTGTCATTAGTAATTATAATTTATCACAGATTTCCAATTAGCGTAATAAACATTGTTCTACAATATTTAAGTTTGATAGTTTATATAGGACGTTTATTTAGTAGAATAAATCCACGTTCTGCCATTTCATTAAATTTAGACATTTATTGATTTTTTAGTATATTTGAACAATGATGCGTTATATGTTGTTTATTAATTATGAATTTATTTACATATTTGTTGCTTATTTAATATTGGTGCTATGTTCTAGAAATTGAAAATAGTGGTAACTTGTCTAAGTACCAGTGAGGTCGCTAAGCTTCTTTCTAAATTTATGAGTTTGGATTTGCTTTGACTTTAAAATATTTTGAATTACAATATTTTCAATATTTAGATGGTAAAGTCAATATATTTCTAATTATAATATTTGAAAGGCAACAAAATATATATTAATGATGTTTTTAAAGTTGAAATGTTACCTAATTATTTTATTTAAATCGTTTTAAAAGTTAATCAATTAGTTTATTTAAGTTATTTTAAAGATAATGAATTATATTTTCTTAAGTTCGTAAATTATTTGATAATTATGTTGTTTTGAAAATAATTATTTATTTATTAATAATGGTATAAATTAATTTATCATCTATTTAATGGTGTTTAGGTTTATTAATTATTCATTATGGTGCTTTAAAAGTCGATTAATTATTTACTGATGATGTTTTAAATTGATAAGTTATTTATTAGAGAGGTTAAAAGGGTATAAATTTAAATAAATAAAAAGGGTTTAAAGTAATAAAATTGTTTTACAAAGAGAATTATTATTAAGACGGGTTTGGTCAAATTTATAAATTGGAAAGTGATCTTGAAATTCTGAAAAAAAAAAGTTATGGGTTTATAAAACTTTGATGTTTACGAATTGGATCACTTCTAAAAATCAAGTTTATGAAATTATTAAATAATCCTTCTTAATTTTGGTGGTATGGAAACATATTCCATACTTGACATCGAAGGATTCCTGGTTTGGGTTTATTGTAAACAACATTTTTGATTTATTTAATATGAATTTGAAATAAGAAATCTTTCTTAAATGCTTTATGAATATTCTTACAACATTATATTTGTATATGGTAAAGTCTCCAGATATAGAAAGTACATGTTCGAGAATATACTTATATCACCGAGACAATTACATAAATATTTTGGTATAGTTATCTTCAACTATGTTTAAACTATGTTTGATTCTTTGTTTATTTGATAGTTAAATAACCAACTATCAAACCTTGACTAATTTTTTACTCTGGAAATATCTACGAGAAAAACGAGAATTATATGGTATAGTTATCTTCAACGATGCTATACCGTACGTATAAATTCATGTGTTCTTCTAGGTTAAATGTCAAAAATCCATCCACTTTAATGCTTAGGGGGTGATCCCCATTCTTTGTATTGCTTGTTTATTTCCAAAAAAAACTGGAGTCGAGATCACTGAAAACTATCGAATGTTGGTTCGAAGAGACCGAGATCGAATAAGTTTGGAATATTCAAAAACCACTTCGAACCAACTCAAGTGTTTGATTTGGAAGCATCTTGATGATGGAATCAAAGACGGAGCTCTTTGAAGTGCGAGGGCTACTTGCTACTAATCCTAAGGGTGATTTCAAAAAGGATATAGTAAAAGTAATTCCTTCGGTTTGTTCATAACCTGAACAACTTGTATGGATGAATGTTGGCGTTGCATTGTCGCCTGGAAGGTAATGTTAGCATTCCAAGTGAGATTTATTAAAAAGGTAAAAACATAGCCTCTAACCTCATCAACCGAGAATGACTTAAATAAGGGATATGTGGTAAGGCTATGTAGGTTGTACCCATTAGGGTATTGTCATTTCCCTTCTAGATATACACATTTATGGATTTGGTTGTGCATGAAAGCTCTTGGAAAAGGTTGCAAAGCAGCCGGGGTGATGAAATAATTGGTATTATGCGGTAAGAGGTAGGCCGATCCTGTGTTGGTAGAGGGTCCATATGCGACATTTAGTACATTTTCCTGGAAGTGTACTATGACAAGCGGTACCCCTGTAGCCTTATCATTGTATGGAATCCATTCTCTAATAAGTGCCTTACGGACTTAGTTGTGCCCAACTATGCTAGAATGTGAGATCCAACCATTTCGGCTATATTCATAATTTATTTTAAACCTTAAACATTATTATAATATCATTTGATTTTCTATAAATATGGTTTGGTTATCGTAAGGTAAAAACTCATCCATGTTAATGTGTGACGTGGTATTATGAGGTATCTTTTATTTTTAAACGGTTTTATAACATATAATAACCCATTTGATTTGAGTTTCTTACGCCGGTTTACTAGACTAATTCGGGTGTTATTTTGTTATAATGCTTGAGTCGGACCCAAGTATTTTTCCTGAATTCGCTTTGGATGCTTTGGAGCTTTAGGATTCGAGTTGGATGCCCAAGACGTGTTTCCATATTTTTGTTTATACTGCATTTATTGATTGTATTTATCAGCATTTGTAAGGAAAGGCTATTATAACTGTCCAGGCTGATGATAGGACAGACTCTGATGTTGTATGAATATTTATGATTTTTGTTTTATAAAAATAATTTAGGATATTGTCTATTATTCGTCACATTATGAGATTTTGTTCTGTTTTTTCTTTTCTTTTCACTCCAAACAATCTGTATTTCCAACACTTGAATGCTCGGCACGTGTTCACCGGAGATGTATTAGTGTCGACTTCTAAGGATCGAAAAGGCAAGTTGTTACATATGGGATACGCTAGTACCTAAAAATAATTAGTTATTTGTTTTTCAAGGTGGTCTAATTAACTTTTAGATAAGTCTTTGAGATGTGTTAGTAATACGAAAATTAAATTATATAGCCATATCTAGGGGTCACTGGTTTCTATAGCTAGGGCCAATTGACTAGCGATTTTGTTACAGTGCCCGCTTCGGGGTTGAGGTATTAAAAGGTCGATAGGTCTTTTTGGGTTGTGCAACGTTTACACACACACACACATACACACACACATACATATATATACATATATATAGTTATACCATAGGGAAGTTAAATATATCATAATCCATAAGTAGTTCAACGGGTAACTGGGAATAGTAGACGTAACACTTAAATGGAAATCAATCAGGATAACTTAGTGTTATTGGTAAAGTATGTAATTTTTCAATCATCGAAACGTTGTTTTGACACCCTCCCTCATTACAACCAACATGGTAAATTTAAAGGACAGGCTACTAGTGCAAGATAGAAACGGTAGATGTGAAGTTTTCTCATTCATGCTCGACGCTGGCAAGTCAATAAGATACTCAAGGAATAACACTGATTCCAAGGTAGTATCCTTATGTAGTAGATATGTTCTATTATATTTTTACTATTCTATTGTGAATTCGTTTTCTAATATTCTAATGCTTATTATATGTTACCAAAACCAATGGTTCGCACCTAAATGGACTTCGGCTTCGATTTAACTAAAATTTAGGCTCATTAAGCTGCAAATTGTTACATTTGGTATTAGTGCTTAAGTTAATTGATCATTGAAATTAGGATACATTGTGAGAACGTATTTTTATTTTTACCTATAATTATATATATGTATGTATGCATGTATATGTATATATTATATGCCAAACTTTAC
Source organism: Allium cepa (assembly GCA_030765085.1). NCBI lineage: Eukaryota > Viridiplantae > Streptophyta > Magnoliopsida > Asparagales > Amaryllidaceae > Allium > Allium cepa. The sequence continues at coordinate 615,836,921 of CM060934.1, forward strand.
AAATTCAGACTATAAAAGTAGTTGCGACCATATCCTAAAAGTATGGATAAGGCAACTATGAGTTGGAACAATATATAGAGTTAAATTTATGCACTTACCTCGATTACCCCATGGGATAGAGGCCGTATCGAAATACGTGGACTGTGAAGAGCATAAGCACGACATATAAAAGGATTCCTAAAGTTGGATGGTACTTGACTCATTTGTTAGGTGTAGGCTACCCTACGATTATGGATATTAACGGACTACTGATTTAAGATGTATATTCATCCAAATAGATAAGAACTAAGAACCTATGTATTGCAAGCATCCAAAAGTAAGATGTAAAAAGGATTGAGCAAGTTTTCACAAGAAGGTGTGCATTAATCAGCTCAAGTGAACAACTAGATTTTTAGTATATAATCATAGTACGACGAGGTTAAGGGTAAAGGGAGAGGAAGAAAAGTCCAAAAGAAAGGACCACTAAGGTCTATTTCTGAGTCCGACCCCATGTGAAATAATTTGATAAAAATAATTTTGAAAATTCCTTGAAATGTTTTGAATGGTTTCTTAAATGATTTATAAGAAAGTATTTGTTTTGAAAAAGGAAAATATTGAAATTTTAAACTAAGAAGCTACTTAGAGATTCCTAGTGAAGATTAAAATTGGTTAGGTCAAAAAAATCCGATTAAAAGGTTTTTGGTAAAGAGATTTTTCATTTTTGAAATTAAGGGAAAAGAGAGCGTATATTTAGCTTGATGATTTTTCCTATTTTTTTAAATTTAGAAGTTCCTTTTTAGAATTCTTTCTGAGGGGTGGATAAATAGAAATTTTACATGATTGGAATGGGGTAAAGTGATAGAAAGGTAAGAACACCCGATAAGGAAGATAAAAAGAACATTCTTGTATAAGGAAAATGCAGAGGGAAACAACTGGAATAGGTTTATACATATATATTTTCATATTAATTAAGAAAAACCCAATGACTAAATTAGTAGGCGAACGCACTACAATGAGTCAATGGGGAAAATAATAAAATAGAAAAAGAGCTATGTAAGGAGAAGACACTTGAAGGCATTTAGATTGGAGAAATTTCAATAATTGCAATATTAGAAAATTTAAATAAGAACGATGTTAGGAGTTTATATTAAAAGAATGTTAGCAACATAGTTAGGAACGATGTAGGAAATTAGAGGCATAGCGTAGGAAAATGAATAATTTCTATAAATATATGCAGTAATTATGCATATCATTTAAAAAGCCCCTCTCATATGCTATTGGAATCTCCGCAAATGTAGAAAATGGAAATAGCATGAGCAAGAGGAAATAAATAGGATGAAAGCTATCCTGATCTACTCCAGTTATTATTGTTTAAAGTTATAGAATGTGTTTTTGAAAAATGGTTTGGTATGGCAATTAAGTTTTTTACTGTTTTTAGTTTAAAATCCTACTTTTAAAGAAGTAAGTCTCTGTTGTAGAAATTCTTTAAAAAGGGAAAGTTGGTTTGAATGGAAAAATCTTCATAGCTGCTTTTCGAAACCAAGCAATTTTTGCATTCAATAAAAACATTTCTCTGTTTGCATATCCAAAGATAAAATTTTTGCATTAAGTACTTCATGACTATAAAGTTTTGATTTTATAAAGAGTGGTGAAAACCAAGCCAATTTTTGATATAAAGTAGACAGGGATGACTACCTAAGTAAGACGGGGTAAAAATCAAGGCTATGAATAAAATGGCTATGAGCGCTCATAGGGTAGCAGCAAACACTCCCCACTGAATATAAAGAATATTGGTATGAACGTAAGAATGTTTGATTGGACATGTGTGAAAGCCAACCCTCAAAGGAATAAGGAATGATATTGAAGTACTCTTTGAGAGTCCTAGGATATATTCACTTGAAAGATCAAGGATAAAAAAGGTAAATACCAAAGTTTGAGAATACCATCAAGAGATTCGATTGAAAGAAGGTAGTAGTATGATTAGAGAAGAGAGTAATGAGATGACAAACACACATAGAACAAGTTGGTTGACTCAAGGTGAAAAAATCAAGAAATGTGGTAGAAACCCGCTATGCTAATTTTACGATGAGTAATTCTTAGTGTGCATAGTTTATATATCTTACCCATTATAGTGTGGGAATACATAATTTACCCCATAATTGGGCGTAATAATTGAAGTAATGGATGGACTTTATTTATTGGAAGCCAAAATAGTGAGTTAATTCATGTGGTTTATGGTAGAGTGGCATACTAGTAATGTCCATCTTAAGTGAGTAAGACGTGATGGGGCCATAACATCATTAATACCAGTTGATATTGAAGGGCAGCTTCAAACAAGTGTTTCTTTAAGGATATTTGGGTTGTAATCGCTAGTTATCTCTTTCCGGATATTGAAAAAACATACGATATGATATATGATATATTCCTATTTTATTACCATGTTGATTTTCTAAAGGATCTTTGATCGCTATATATATTAGGAAATGGTGTAACTAAGAAAATCTCATAAAGAAATTTAACAAGCAATGAATGTAAGTAAGGCTGGAAGTTTATAAAACGAATTAGGAAATTAAATTAGCGGTTGGAAATAAAGAATTCTTAGATCCGAAAAACTTTAGAATTTTGAAAAAAATAAAATTTAGCAAGCAAAGGATAAGGAAATTTTGTTGTGAAACCATGGGTCATTATTCCTATGCCTTAAAAGCTAAATTTATAAATATGCTTGTGTATTGGTTGTTCTTTTGAAGAAAAAGGAAAAAAACAAAATCTAAGGTTTGTTGTGCAATGCTAGGGTCAATCATATGCATTAACTTATTGGCTGAATCCCAATTACGTTATGATATGGCTTGATTTGTTTTAAAAAGGGCAAAGGCAAATGTATTTTAAAAACTTGTTCAAATACTTTTGAAAAAATATTTTATGAGAAGTTAGAATTTTTTATTATTTTCGAATGCCACATGCTTAGCGTAGGGAGGATCGATATGTTAGTGAATATGAGTTTTACTATTCAGCAAGGGTGATAGTATATAAAGCACGTATAATAAAATGGGAAAAGCTGTTTCGGCTTTGAAATTTCCATTTCCATACCTTATTGATAGTAGAAAAAACTATCTCTATTTTATGAAGATAAACTTCCTTATGCAAATTGTACTTGGAAAAGTTGGAAAAGCTCTGGAGGCAAAAGGGAAGGTTTCAAAGTACAAATGAAATGGTATCTAAAAGAAGAGTGGAAATATAAAATTCTCCATCTAAATTCCTTTTCTAGCATAGGGGTATAGGTTTAGGAAATGAAATTTTGGATGTTGGAATGAGGTGTTGGGTACTGGATTCAAAATTGGTTGAACCATGATTCTATACGTAAGAGTGGAAATTATTGTGTGAAAAAAGAATTTTTGATTTTTGAAAAGTTGCATACATTAGAAGCCTATATATATAGGTTGTTTGCGTCATATTTCCAAATGTTTTTAAAAGAATGTATTCATATAGGTGGTGTCGATTTAGAATTATTCTACAACATATCATATATATAGTGGCATACCGTCTTCTACATGATTGGTTACAAAATTGGTTGTACACTAATTGGTTGGATTGTTTGCAATGGTTGCGTGCTATGTTACATAATTCAATCCATAGAAAATTACGAGGATGAAATTCTATTAAAGGGAGAAAATGTAACACTCTGTAGAATAAATGGTAATTAATAAATAATTATTAAGGCTTAAAAAATGAATTTGAGAAAACGATAGAACTTAGTAGTGAAACTTGTATTATTGCGTTCGTGGAGTTTTTTGGAGCAACTTTTATATATGGAGTTTTGCGATCGGAGTTCAAACAAAGAAGTTACCCACGTTAGAAGTTATCGAAACAAAAAAAATAAGAATTGAAAAGGTAAATAAATGTATTAACCTTATGGACCCCTCCAATCAACCCCTTCCTTAGGTTAGTTGACCATTAGGAGTCGACCGCCTACAATGGAGTGGCTGACGGATTAAAGTGGTGGTGGCTAGGTTGAACCTCGACCTAACGGCCTAGATTTAATTAAATTAAATCTAGCGGATACGTTTGATTTGAATGCTTATAAATACAAGCCTACCCCTAACTTTTCTTCTCATTTTTTTTATCAGAGTAGAGGAGCTCCGTTATTTTCCCTTCTCTACTATTTCTAGAAATTATAAAATACTATATTATATATGTAGTTAAATCGAAGAAGGGCAGAAAATAGTAGAGAAGAAGAGAAGGGGTGAACTGATTCTGCGAAAAAGGTAAATCTTATAATTATAAATCTAAGTTTCACCTTTTCTCAAATCTCCTCTCAAATCTATTATTCGAATAGGTATGCGTATATCTTGGTATACATACTTTTGAAGTGAAAAGAAAAAAGGAGGTAGTTAAAGGGATGAATTTGGATTTGGTAGATTTGGAAAACTAGGAAGGTGAATGTAAATTATATAATTTAGATATAGCACTAAAATTTATATTGTTGAATTTTATTTATTTACAATGCCTATGTAAGATCTGCTGAGTTATAGGCTTAAAATGAATGTACTCAATTTAAATCTTGCCTACATGTTTTGTAAGTTTGGTAATTGGAATAGAATGATATATATACACCATAATCTGAAAATTTTGAAACCAATCCCTAAAATTTTTAAAATAGAATGTCGATAAAATTGTAGAGTTTATTCTAGATTTATGATACTTGGGTTGTAAATTTGTTGGTATCAATGTGGAGAGCCTTAATTTGGCTTTGAATTTGAATTTCTATGTTTTAATTTATTCGGAGTGTGGGAACAATTTAGTTATATCTACGTCCATGTAATTTCCATAAATAATTTAATTCCACAACTACATATAAAAAGTGCATCATTTGAAATAATAAGGAATATACCAAAAATGAAAGAGATGTTTAAAGAATGGATATTCTTCTCTGTAGTTTGCACTGCCTATTTCAATAAAAGAAAAGAGAGAATTCCCTGTAATTTCAAATGGAGCAAAAATCTCACTTTTGGGTAATTAATGGAAAGTTATAACAAAAATTCTTTATGGGAAGGATAGCTCTAAAATATTAAAATATGGAAATGACTGTTCATTATAGAAGTTACATATAAGTGTATGTTAAGAATTTCGTAAGGGTAGAGATTAATTAGTTAGAGATAGTAATATATTTATAAGTATGTATGTATGTGTGTACGTATATGTATGTATGTATAACTGTGCCCACCGATTAAATATAAAAATATACGTAGAATAATAAATAAAGCATTTTTAGAAAAGAAGAGTAAGAAATAAAGCGTAATAAATAAATATAAGTTGGTACTCATATAATTTATAATTAGGACGGCTAGTTATTAATAGCGTAGTAAATCATAGGGCTAGGAGGCTGAAATGGGAAGAGATGGTAACTCTAGAATTTACGAACATTGACTGCAAATTTAGTGGGCAGTAAATGTGTAGATAATAGCGAGTTATAGGAATTAAATGGGACATAAATGCATTTAATGAGATTGATTAAAGAATTTAATATGGAATTTGTGGGAAAACAAAATAGGCATAATAAGTTGAATTTGAAATGAATAATTAAATATCATTAGTGATTGTCCAATTTGAATGACGATGGCCGTTTATTATGGAAAATTAACATTTATGGGACATAAGAAGGAAGTGAAATATAGGAAATAAATGTATAAAATAGGAATTGGTTTGCAGCAAATAAGTGAATTTAATATTAGTAAATAAAATTTGGAGGCATTATAATTTTCATAATATGAAATTTTGTAGCCTCAAGAATACATTTAGGACAAGCATGAATTATTAGGCCTAGCCCAATATTTAGGCTTAGGACAATTAGTTTTCTTTAGTATGCATTGGATGCGAAATCTGTAGAATTACACAATAATAGTCCTTCCTTCATCTAGAGGCTACCACCTGTTGTGTATGCATACTACTGATGTGGGATATCTCCAACTATAGGACACGTAGGGAAGGATATACATTAGTGTATAGGTGTGGGAAAATATACCAAGGGTTCACCTTAGATTTGAAGTATTAAATAGCTTGGTACCTTTAGGGATGTCGAGGGATTTGCTTCAAGGAGTTTTAAATGGACATTGGGTCTATCTTCTTCTTATATAAGAAGTCTTAAATATTAACATACGATAGTACCTAATAGGGAAATAAAGTATGCTTCATTTCTAAAAGTGGTAATAAGTAACTAGAATGATCATTATCCTTTACTTATTTTAGGTATGTCTAAACGAGATTTTGGATGTGTGATGTTAGCGGGTTATGTTAGTATTGTTGTTGACCTGTATTTTGTAGTAAGGCTGACATATAGGCTTTGACTCCAGCACCCAAGCGATCGTTAGCAATTAGGTTATGCCCTGATGGATTTCACCTCCTACTAGAGTAGAATCCGTGTGGAAAACGCAAAGACCTCAAAGTTTAATTAGTTATTTGTTTGTCGGAGATGGATTAATTATCCCTTAGATAAGTCTTCGAGATACGTTAGTAATACGATAATAAATTATAAATCCATATCTAAGGGTCATCAATCTCTAAACTTGGGCTAATCGACTAAAAATTCCATTATGGAGGGCCAAGCTTCAGGTTTTAGGTATTAAATAGCCGATGGGTCAGCCTTCTTCCAATTTAAGAAGTATTAAATAGCCAAGGTTTCTTTTTGGGTAGTGCAACGTTTATATATATAATATATATACACATACATACATACATGTATAGTTATACCTCGAAGCATGTTAGATATATCTTACATGCATATGGACCTAAAAGGATAAGCCTTGAGTAGAAGACATAACACTAAAATTGAAATCAATCGGCATGAATTAGTGTTATAGGTAAAGTATGTAATTTCCCGGTCACGGGATAGATTTTGAAGAACAGACTACTGGTGCAAGATGGTAACGGTAGACGGTAAAGTCTTTTCATTCACACTCTAAACTAGCAAGGCAACCAGATACTCAAGGAATAATATTGATTCTATGGTAGTAACCTTATCCAATTTATATGTTCTATTGTATTTTACTATTCTGTCATGTGGTCATTCTCTTATATTCTTATATTTATTACAGGTTAGCAAAACCAACGATCCATCCCCTAATGAACTTGGGTTTCGATAAATTCAGACCCGTTAAGGTGCAGATTGTTACATGGAATCCATGATGGGATTTTTGATATGTTTGAGTGTTGAAGACTCTGTAAGCAATGCTGAACGTGACTTCACCATCGAAAATGACAAAAAGTAGGAAAGGTGCATAGCCAACAGGTTAGCCAACCTAAAATGGTGTATCAACTCCATATCTAGATATTCTTATTGATGTTGCTAGCCGGAGCAGATGATATTTGGTATCATATATTCGAACAAGAACTAACTATGTTTATCTTTGAGATATATTTTATCTATAGATATACGTCACTTGGAAGGTAATTTCTAACACTTATCAAAAGGAAGGCCTTGATCTACAGAGGATACCTCCACGGAAATCCCTCATGAACGAACCTTAAGGGTTTTAGATGTACTTCTAAAGTTATAATATTGTTGTGTTATGAGATGCAAGCAGCATAGTTATTTTTTTATTTATATTCTACACCTAGACATTATCTATTGCATTGCTATATTTACTTACCATATGGTTTGGTTTTTTGAGGGGAAAACTGTTACAGTTATTTGAATGGTCTCAAAAGTTATTGTTATATGGATGTATGTTTCTTGAATTTCTCATACTATCTTATGTCTGGCTCGTGGTTTATATTTTCCCTAAATTCCTCAGGTACTCTTCAGGTAGGCTTAGTAAAGCAGGTCAGGCTAGGACGCTTCAGAGCTTCAGGAGACGAGATGGAAGATTCCATTTATCTATATACTTTTATTTCTGATGCACTATTATTATGTATGTATCAACATTACGAAGATAGGCGATTATGATTATCCATGCTCATGATAGTACTTAGTTTTTGCAACTTTGAAATTACTTTGTATCTTGGAGTAACCCTTTATAGTGCCTTTTTGAATATTATATATTATTGTTTTGCTTATGAGATTCTAATTTTGTGTTCTTTGTTTCTTGTTCTGTTCTTTTTATTTTTTATTTTTTGACCCTAACAATCTGTCTTTTCAACGCTTAGGTGCTCGACATGTAAATACCATAGGTGTATTAGTGTTGACATTTTGAGGTTTAAAAGGCAAGTCATTACATTTGGTATCATAGCAAAGGTTTAGCAAATACCTTGCCCTTGGTTAGGTATCATTAGAGATAGGGTAACCGATAACATAAAAGGAGTTGAGTGTATTATATATATATGAGAGCTTATTTGTATTTTTCTAGGAACCTAACCCTTTATAGTATTTCTTTAGGAATAACTCTTTCTTAGAAACTACTCTATCCTTAAAGTGTTCTAAATATGTTTTGCTATGTTCAAGTAGTGAAAACAATGCATACTGGAGCTGCTATTGCTAAAGGAGGAGTTAGTGGCAGGAGGAGTAGTATGGTAACTAATGGTGGGATATGAGCATAGAGGAATGTCGCTCCTGTTAAGGAACTGAGGTTGAATGCAGTGGAAGAAGTTATGCAAGTTTGGCTATAGATGAACTTTGCTTCGCTATAACATGACTTTGAGAAGTCGGGTGGGAAGAGGTTCGATTGCACTGAGACTATCATCGAAGTTTAGACTCGACTTAGTTTGTTTGGCAAGATTTTTGGGACTTGGAGTTAGATAATCTGATGAAAAATCGTTTGCCATTGCAACTTCTGTTTGATTCTGCTATGGATTAGTGAAGTTAAGTCACCATAGATGTCTAGGAGAATGATTTATCTTGGGCTAAATCAAGGAAGTATTTGAGATGAAGTTCATTCTAGAGGTCGGGAAAACTTCATTTGTCAGGAGATTTCTCGATCTAAAGTAGGGGGTTATGTCATTTGTTGAGTATGAGAACAGGTTTACTGCATGGTCTTGGTTTTGGATTAGGTTGATAGATACACAGCTGAAGAAGAACAAGATGTTCGTATTGGGTATGCATTCAGAGTTTCAGAGGGACATGACAAATCATATCCAGGGATCGTTCGTAAATCTGATGGGTATGGATTTTTAATTTGAGAGTTTGACTCCAAAGTCATTTGCATCTGCACCAACCGGAAACAACAAGCACAAGTTCCAATTGCCAAAGGACGTTTCCATTTAGCTTTCTCTAAGTATGGACGAAAAGGACATTTTACTGGGAATTGTAAGGTAAGTGGAAGAGGGCAAGTGGCAGAAGCATCGATTTTTGAAGCGCCGATTGCAAGGGTACCAAAGCTTGAATCATAGACAATCAAACCACATTTTATGCCGAAGAGTTTTACAACTGCCACCAGCCAGGTCATATGGTCAGAGATTGTCCGATGCTTAAAAAAGGACAGAAACATAGGGTTTTCAGTCTTGCTACAACACCTTCACTTCTGCAGCTGCAAATGAAAAGCGATTTCTTGAAGGTATATTATTTGTTTATGACATTCCTATTTGTGTTTTGTTTGACATGGTACTTCACATAGTTTTGTATCCTATAACCTCGTTGATTAACTGAAACTGGAACCAATTATGGATTTTGACTTTAGTTTTTTGTCAAATCCTATTGTGCGCATAACTAACCTTAGCATGATATTTTTAAAGTTCAAGTTACTTCTTATGACAAACTCATTCCATGTGATATGTGTGTTCTTGGATTTATGGGATTTGATGAATTACTTGGGATGGATTGGTTATCCTAAAATCATGCAATCCTGAATTGTGTTAACCGTTCTATATCACTGAAGTATGAATGGAGGATTCTAGCAGTGTTTTCTAAAGAACCTAGCTTGTTGATAAATAGTTTTCTTTATGCACTCAATGTGACAGTTTGGCGTTTGTAGATATGTTCGAATAATTACCTTGAGATTGAATTTCATATTGATTTGCTTCGAGATGTTAAACCTACTTTGTTTCCTATTCATATGCTATCACCGAAAGAGAATATAGTTAGCTAACCAGGTTAGCTATTTGTTACGTAAAGCCTTGGAGTCGATCAAATTTGGGAGCGCCCATCGTCTTTGCTATGAAGGCAGATGGTTCCTTAAGAATTTTTATGGATTCCATAAGCTCAATAAGCGGACTATTAGGAACATGTATCCTTTACCAGGATAGATGACTTGTTCGATCAGCTTTATAGTGCTTGGATATTTTCTCAACTAGATCTGGCCCCAGGGTCTCATCAATTGGAGGTAGCAGCAGCATGTGTACCTTTGATAGCTTTTAGGTTTAACAAGTTTTATGAATGGTTGGTTATATCGTTCGGCCTAACCAATGCCCTAGCATATTTTGTAGACTTGATGAATTAGGTTTTCCAAGATATGTTGGACAAATTTATGTATGTTTTTATTGATGATATTTTAGTCCACTTGTTCGTCGACGGAAATTCTATCGGTTTAGAAAACCGTCGAATGAATTTAAATTAAAAATAACCGCAAGCGCACGGTGTATGAATGTAGCACGTGGCGAATACGGGTCGATAGGAAGGGAATTGATGATTTTAAAAAAATCTATTCAATCAAATTAAACCAAGGTTGAAGAGAATGTTAAACTAGAAAAGAAGAAAAACAAGCAAAAGAAAATTGATAAAAATATGAGAGTGTTAAGACATTTTAGAGGCAATTTTCACTATCTAGATCACATAAATCAACAAAATGAAGCTATGATCTCTCTTTTCTTGTCATTAGTGGATTAGTTGATGTGCTTATCATAAGTATGGTATATTTGTGCTATTAATTAGCTCAATATAAACCATCAAACTATAACACAACTACCAATACACTTTTAAATCTCATAAAATATGACAATAAAGTTGAAAGCAAAATTTATTTTAAGCATGACCTATTAACTATTAATTAGAAATATAATCCATCAAATTTTAATTTCAACAATCACTTCTTTGCCATAATAATATGTAAATGAAGAGGCAATTTGTGTTTTGTTTGTTTAAGCATAGCCTATTTGTTATGAACAACATAAACTATCAAATGCAAAGCTAAACAACATCATTAAACCACTTCAATCATTCTCATTAAGCACAAAAAGACAGCATAAACATCAAATTAAGTTGAAGCTACATGATTAGAGAGCTTCATTATCCCTAAATTGAAGGGGTTTAGCCTCTCATATTTGTCATCATACGAACAAATGTAGCAAGCAACATTGAATAAAAAGAAGAGGAAAAAGAGAGCAAAATGAAAGGAAAAATTATTCTACTGTTTGCACAAAAAGTGGGCAAACACCTCCAAGTCGTATGATTCAGTTGATTATATGTTGTTCTTAATAATTTGGGTGGTTTATGCAAATATATAAAATAGATGGACTAAACTGTAAAAGACACACAGATTTATAGTGGTTCGGCCAGAATGTGCCTACGTCCACTTTATATGTTATTCTCCTTTTCCGTTCAGATTACAAGTACAAAGCTTTGATTACAAGTATCTGAAAGTTGTTTGAAAGTTCTATCCGTGCTTGAGCTCTCAAACCTGTCTGCCATTGTTGTACCCCTGCCCCTCTATTTATAGAGTGAGGTTGGGGGCAGGGGTCTTGGATGTATATAGCTGCTGGTGGGCCTGGGCTGATGCAATCTGGCCTGGAAGTGTTGGTCCGGTATGCCTTGGTCCGGTGGAACTTGGTTCGGTGGCACTTCGTTCGGCAATGGGTGGAGTATGGGTTGGTTCGGTAGTAGGTGGTTCGGTAGTGAGGGGAATTGGACCGGTGGTGGCTTGGGAGTGACTTGGTTTGGTGGTGAGGGGAATTGGACCGGTGGTGGCTTGGGAGTGAGTTGGTTCGGTGGGATGTTGACTCGGTGGTAGGGATGGATTCGGTGGTAGCCGGTTGAAACACACCCAACATTTGCCCTCCAAAGTAGGGCATATGCCTGTATATGGCGTGCTTTGTTTTAAGTCATTCATCCTGGACGCTTTCATCCGCTCTCTAATGCCGAATCAACTGGTCCGGTCATTGATATTTTCTTATAAATAGGGGCTTAACGCTTTCGTTTCTCCTTATCAGCCGAACCAAACCGTTCATCTCTGCCGAACCAAACGTGTTAGCCGAACCAGAATCTTATTTTTGCCGAACCAGATGAGATCCTTTTCTGCCGAATGTGTTTTTGCTCTGGACTACCGAATGGTTTCGGGGACTCGACTCTCCGAATGAACTTCGTGGAGTATAAGTGCCGAATGAACTTATATACTCGGATTACCAGATGAACTCAAATCTTGAATTACCGAATGAACTCGAATATTGGGTTACCGAATGATACTCGGGGACCTTAAGTATCGAATGAACTCAAACCTTGATTTTTTATGTTTCGGATTACGAGCGAAATTCCAAACTACATAGTTTATATGTTTTAACGATATACTTCCTTGTGTTGTAGATAAATGTCTCATAAAGTGGAAACTCGATCAGATAAGAGGAAATCTTTGGACATAAGAGAGTCCCTCGTTGTGCCCCCATCCCAGCCAGGACCGGGACGACAAGGACCCACCCCGAGATCACTAGTAGATGGATATGGCCCTCAGGAGCTCTTGAACTCTCCTCCCGACTGCTTTCCTAGCTCCCTCAAAGAGGAGCAGCTTGATGTTATATCTCGTTCTTTCGGAATTGATAGAGCACTCATGGTGCTGCCCGGGAACGGAGTCATGCCATATGATCCCCTTAAAAGATATTTTGCTTACAGTAGGTACCATTGTATGTGTGGGGCCATTCCCCCGATCAATGCTTGGATAGTCAGCTTCATCACCTACCTAAAGGTGGCCCCTTTCCAGCTTCAGCCCAACTCTTACGCTATCTTGGTGAGCCTATTTATCATTTTCTAGCGAAAATACGGGCGCCCTCCTTCCAACCGGGAGATCCGATATTTGTACAACTTGAGGGGTTACAAGAAAGGGTCTCCGTACATTAGCTTGGAATTGGCCGTGTCCTTCAAGCCGGTCCTGGATTTATATTCGAAGTTCACCATGTTCAAGAAAGAATGGTTTTTTGTCAAGGACGACTCTGTTTCTATCCGTCGCTTCACCTCCGGCTGTAAGTTGAAGCTTATTTATAATTTCCATTTTGACTGAAATGCTTCTTCTTATGTGTTTTTATTTCTTGCTAGCGACAGGTGGCTTTGCGGTCGTGGAGAACGATCACCTGGTTCAGATGGCCGCGGAGATAGAAGCCATTTCGGGAAGGGAGAGGTCAGCTTCTTACCTGATCAGGAATGCTACTCTTCTGCAGCACAACTTGATTCTACCACGTCAGTCTGTGGTCAAGCAGAGAGACACAGCTGAGGAAAGGGATGCCAAAGCCAGAGGAGGGGTCACGAAAAAGAGCAGCAAGAGGAAACCCTTCTCGATACCTCCAGTCATCGAGGGGAAGAAGCTCAAGAAATCCGATGGACCCTCTCCTAGCACATGCCCAGATGTCCCGGAGGAGGAAAATGTAGAGGAGGAAAGAGGTGAGGAGGAGAGCGGAGGTGATGGAGAAGGTGATGGTGGTGATGGTGGCGAAGGACAGAGTGGTGACGGCGCCGGGGCTTTATCTTCTGGGCAAACAGGGGAGATCCAAGAGTGGACGGATGATGCTTTCCGCCAGGCTTTTGAGGGGTTGGAGGAAGGATCAGCCTTGGTGGAGAAGCCAAAGAAAACTGATAAGGCCGGGACTGGTGTTGGTCCATCTTCCGAGAGCATTTCGGCTAGGGCAACCCCGGCGATTCAAGGTGAATTTTTGACTCTTCTTTTAACTTCACATGTTTCTTGGATTATAGTCCCATGCATGCTTGTAACACTTGGTTTTTATTCCAGGAACGGGTAAGGCGGCCAAGACATCAGCATTCGGCACCGCCTCGAACAATTCAAACTCCTCAAAGCTTCCGCTAAACCAAAGCCTCCGACCAACCGTTCCGGGGACGTAGTCGGCTACCGCCCTCTTCTCAGAGTTATTGAAGTGGATATTCTAAAGAAAAAGAGGAGGCGCTCCTTATTCGAACCTTCACCTGGTCCTCAGCCCCAACCCAGTCTATCCATGATATCACGGGGGAGGATACTGAGTTCATACCCTCTCCGCATCCGTCTGAGAATCCTACCGTTACTCAGATTGATCATCCCGACTTGGCTCGTAATCCCTTTGCGGGTCATCCCGATCTGGATCCTGGTTCTCATGATATCTCCTTTGACGAGGTTACCGGTGAGCACCTTCTCCCTTGCAATCCTATGGTAAGGGTGCTTGATGAGGCCAAGTCTCTGGATCTTGATTTGCTTACTACTCGGATTGTAACTATGGGGGATGAAGCTAAGGCAAATATCGACCGGGTTGCTGAGGAGACTAGGAAGTTGATGGGGAATCATGCCCGATTGGTCAAGGCCGGAGAGGAAATTGGGAGCGCCAACATAAGATTGCGGTTAGTGGTTGCCGACCAGGCCAAGCAACTCGCCAATCAGGCCATCCAGATCTCTGAGCACGAGGCTGCCTCCAGACGGCTAAAGAAAACAATGGAAGAGGCTAGCAGAGCCGAGCTACGGAAAATGGAGGCCATCTGCAAGGAATGGATCGATATGGCAATTGCAACGGTGGACGAGGTTCGGAAAGCGGATCTCAAGCGGGTAGAGGAGTTTTCTGGGAAGCTTGAAGCCGTGGAGGTTGCCCAAGCCAAGCTGAAGGAGGAGATGGAGGCGATGAGGAAATCCCTTCAGGCTGACCGCTCGCGATACCGATCGGAGAGGGATGCTGTCGTTGCAAAGCTGTTGGCTTCCGAGGTCCGAATGAGGGAGTTTGAGAAAAACGAGGGGATGATGGATGTGATGCTCCAGGATATGTATTTTCGTACTTGGAAGCAGGGCAACTTATCCTGGATGGATGATTATCCCCGGATCATGGCCAGGATTTATCTCCGGGCTCTGGAGGAGGCCAAGGCTGATGCGGATAAGGAGGGTGGTATGGCCTTCAGGATGGATGTGGTTACGACCCAGTTCACTAAGAAGGAGAAAGTGGCGGTGAAAGAGGGCATACGGCTGCTCGCTGCCGAGGAGGTAGGTGTGCAGTTGGGAGATGACGATCAAGGAACAGATGCTGGTAAGTTTTTCCTTTTAGCCTTTTCATATCTTGGTTGCTTATTGTTTGTTCAATGAACTCTTTTCCTGAATTGGACAGGCGGGACCTCTGAAGCGCCAACTACCTCTGGTCAGCATGCTGAGAGCTCTGATCTGGCGGCTAAGTAGACCCCGGAGGGCCAGCAGGGTAGAGGCGAAGCCCCGATGCAGTCGGCTCCTTAGCTTGATCTGGACATTTTTTAGTTTACTTGACATTGCTGCCTATGTTAGTCTTAAAACATTAATGTAATTTTGGGCTATAATTATGTCATTTGTAATGAACGACTTTATTTTTAACATGTAATTTTATAACATAAGTTGATTCTGTCATATTTGAATGCTGCCGTTATTTTGATGTGTTGCATAAGAAATATTGTCGTGCATGTGCTAGTGAGTCAATTGTGTTTTAATGCCGCGCTATTGCTTAGAACATAATTCCATATCTTGCAATGTTAATGTGATGAATAAATTAAGGCTACGTATTTGTATACAAGAGAAGAAAGTACCGCCCTTCAAGTTTTAGCTGTAGACGGTAGCTTTGAATGCCTTGTGTAATCGAATATGAAATACAGCTGAATGACCTGCCATTCAGCTGTGAGTTCTTATTCCCATTAGCGAGTGCCTCCTATTTTGTGTCCTGTACTTTAGTGATCGTTATAGGGGATAGGAGGAAAGTTTTTATAAATAAAATGGAAATATAAGAAATAGTAAAACTTCCAATCACGGAAGTCCTTCGATGTGCTTAAGTTCGTGGCAAACGAGTTTTGTAGCCACTTTCCCTTGTTGTGGGTCTTGGAGACGTTTTTCACCCATCTTATGCCTCCGCGGGGAGTTTTCTTTTTTACCACAGCCGTACTTAAGACACATCGGAGCAGAGATTGCACACAGTAACTACCCGGGCCATTATGGCCCGTAATCGTGGGTATTATTCGATTTACCGTGGTCGGCTAGCGCGGGTGCCAATCGTCAACTGTGAACTGCCCCTGGCTGGCCACACCTTGTGTTGGGACTTATAATCGGTTCACGGTTGCCGACGAGCCGAACACCGTAATGAGCTGCCTCGGCTATAGTCGGCCTTCTCGGTGGCTTATAATCGGCTCATTACAGTTAGCTTTGAGGGCCGTCGCGAGCAATGAGTTAACCCACAGCAGAGGGATGCTGGAGCAGAAGTGTCTCATTGGCGAGGGCATAGATTCGTATAGTACCTGTTAGGTCTTGTCCAGGTGAGGTTGTGCCGTGAAGTGTCCAGAATGGAAATGCCTTTACATAGGATTTTGTTCAACAGAAAAGGATAAAGCTTAACAAGCAGCCAAGATATAAAGGAACAAGTTAAAAAGAGACAAGATTTTTAAAGTGGTTCGGCACGAAAATGCCTACGTCCACTGATTCTCTTTGTTAATTCACTTCATATGGGCAGTACAAGTAAAGAAAAGTATCGACTAAGGTGTTGGATGTTCCATGCCCTTTGGAACACCTCTCCGTCCACTGTTGACAAAATATAAGCTCCGTTGTGGAGGTCTTTATGAATTACATAGGGTCCGTCCCAGATTGAATCTAGCGCTCCGGGGCGCGGGAAGATCCGCTTGAGGACAAGATCTCCTTCTTGTAAGCTGCGGTGCTTGACTTTGGAGTTGTATCGTGCTGCCACTTTTTGGTTGTGAGCTGCCGCTTTAAGTGCTGCATCATTTATTCTTTCTTCGATTAGATCTAAAGACATGTGGAGGAGTTCTTCGTTCTCTTCTGGGTTGTAGTGGATCCTACGGTGGGATGGCACTACAGTTTCAACTGGGAGCATGACCTCCGATCCATATGCCAAAGAGAAAGGAGTATGCCCTGTTGATGTTCTGAAAGACGTGCGGTAGGCCCAAAGTGCCGTAGGAAGTTCATCCACCCAAGCGCCTTTCGACTTCTCAAGCTTCTTCCTGATTAGAGTTTTAAGAATTTTGTTGACAGCTTCGACTTGTCCATTTGCCTGGGATAAGCTACAGATGAGAAGCTTTTGTGAATTCCGTGCTCTTGGCACCAGTCGGTGAATTCCTCGCTGTCAAATTGAAGTCCATTGTCCGATATGATCTTGAGTGGAACCCCGTACCTGCATAGAACGTTTTTGATTAAGAAATTAATAACTTTTGTCGAAGATATTTTATTTAGAGGCTCCGCTTCCACCCATTTGGTGAAATAGTCGATTGCCACTATAACATATTTTGCTCCGCCTCGGCCAATCGACAGTTCGCCAATCAAGTCAATTC
This sequence comes from Allium cepa, assembly GCA_030765085.1. Lineage (NCBI taxonomy): Eukaryota > Viridiplantae > Streptophyta > Magnoliopsida > Asparagales > Amaryllidaceae > Allium > Allium cepa. The sequence continues at coordinate 615,854,283 of CM060934.1, forward strand.
CCCATACTGCAAAGGGCCAAGGGCTGGTCATTTGAGTAATCTCACTTGTTGGTAGTCGAGGAATCTTAGCAAATTTCTGACATCTGTCACATCTTTTGACGAAGTCCAAGGCGTCCTTATTTAAGGTGGGCCAGTAATACCCATATCGGAGTATCTTTTTTGCCAGAATCTGCCCACCAGTGTGATCTCCGCAGCTCCCTTGATGGATGTTGGATAAGATTTCCTTGGCCTCCCTTACAGTGACACACCTTAATAAGGGGTTAGAGAAGCCGCGTCGATAGAGGATGCCTTCTTCTATTGTGTAGCGGGAAGCTTTCCTCAGAAATTTCTTAACTTCATTACGTTCGTCGGGTAGTGTGCCATTTTGTAAGTACTTCTGGATGGGAGTCATCCAAGTTTCCTCTTCGATTGCAGCTGCCAGATTCACTTGCTCGAAACTCGGGGCTAGTTGTTTTGAGATGGTTACTGTTATGGAAGTGGTGTTGTCCTTCATGCTAGCTTGCTTTGCCAGTTCGTCGGCCTCCTGATTCTCTTCTCGAGGAATGTGTTTGATCAAATAGTGATCCAATTGATCGAGAAGCAGCTTGGTCTTCTTTAGATACATTGTGAGTCGTTCTCCTCGAGTATGGAATTTTCCCAGTATTTGATTTACAATAAGTTGAGAATCACTATGGAGACATAAAGAACCGACTCCAATCTCTAGGGCAAGTTCTAATCCAGCTATCACTACTTCGTATTCTGCATCGTTGTTGGTGGCAGTGAATTCTAACCTTAGAGCATAGTGTAGCTTCCTTCCCCTAGGAGTGATTATTACAATACCTGCCCCCGAGCCTTGTTCGTTTGATGCTCCATCTACAAAGAAATTCCACTTGATGTCTTCTGCTGTTTCAGATGGCTCCTTACCTTCGTCGGTAGTGAGTTCGGCAATGAAGTCGGCCATGGTTTGTCCCTTGATGGCGGTGCGAGGATGGTAGGTGATATCATATTAACTTAGCTCAATGCACCATTTAAGCAGTCGCCCGGAGGTGTCGGGACGATGGAGTACCTGCCTTAGCGGTTGATCGGTTAGAACTCTAATGGAATGGGATTGGAAATAGTGTCGCAATTTCCGTGATGTGATCAGTAAACAATATGCTAATTTCTCAAGTTTAGGATATCTGGCTTCTGCCCCCGTGAACCTTTTGCTTACAAAGTATACTGGTCGCTGACGCGGTTGTCTTCTCTTACCAAAGCGGCGCTTAGAGCATGAGATGACACAGCAAGGTATAGGTATAGCTCTTCGCCTTCATTTGGAGTTGAGAGTACTGGTGGTCTCTGGAGGTGTTCGAATAGGTCGTGGAAGGCTGTTACGTATTCGTCAGTCCATTCGAACTTTTCCTTGTCTTTCTTTATAGCCTCGAAGAAGGGGACACACTTGTCAGTTGCTTTAGAGATGAATCTGCTCAGGGCGGCCACTTTCCCATTTAGGCTTTGCATTTCTCTTCGAGTGGAAGGTATCCTGATTTCTTTCAGAGCCCGGACTTGTTCGGGGTTCGCTTAGATTCCTCTGGCATGGACGATGAACCCTAAGAACTTTCCCGATGATACTCCGAAGGAGCACTTTAGAGGATTCAGTTTCATTCCATATCGACGAAGTACTTGAAACATCTCGTCCAGGTGGCTTACGTGATCGTTGGCTTTTCTTGACTTTACTAGCATGTCGTCCACATAAACTTCCATGGTTCGTCCTATTAGTTCCGCAAACATCTTGTTGACGAGGCGTTGATAAGTAGCTCCGGCGTTTTTAAGGCCAAAAGGCATTACTCTATAGCAGTACAATCCCCAGTCAGTGATGAAACTAGTGTGGTCTTGATCGGGGGCGTGCATAGGAATTTGGTTATATCCTGAGTATGCGTCCATAAAAGATAAGAGTTTGTGCCCGGCTGTGCTGTCTACAAGCTGATCGATTCGGGGGAGTGGGAAGCAATCCTTCGGGCAAGCGTCATTTAAATTGGAGAAGTCAATACATGTTCGCCACTTTCCATTAGCCTTCTTTACTGGTACCGGGTTGGCGATCCACTCTGGGTAGATGGCTTCTCGGATGAAGTTATTGGCAAGTAGGTTCTTTACTTCTTCATCGAGGGCTGCTGATCGTTCTGCCCCATGCTTCTCTTTTTCTATTTTACCGGCACCTTGGTAGGATCGATGTTCGGTATGTGGCATGCTACATCTGGGGAGATTCCAGTCATGTTAGCGTGCATCCATGCAAATACATCCAAGTAGTGCCGGAGAAAATCAATGAGTTGACTCTTCAATTCTGCCTTTAGCTGAGATTCGATTTTCAATAGTCTACTCGAGTCGTATTTGTCTACAGATACAAATTCCATAGCCTCTGCAGGCTCGGCGGTAGCCTCCTCCTCCCCGTTCCTAGGGTCTAATTCATTGAAAGGATCACTGGTATACCGAAGAGGAGGGGCTTTCTTTAGTTGCTATGCTTCCAGGTTTTTTGTGCAGAGAGTAGTCTCTGCATTCTTCCCTTTATCCTTTCTGCGGTTATTGCGAAGTTCAGTTACATAGCAGTCTCGAGCAGCGTCTTGATCTCCTTCTACCTCTCCTATTCCATTGTCTGTTGGCAATTTCATCTTCAGGCACCATAGGGCCAAGACAATTTGGAAGTCAGACAAGGCTGGTCTTCCTAAAAAGGCATTGTAGGCCGAGTGGTTTTCTATCAACACAAATGTTTGTTTCCGCACAACGGAGCGGGTATGACTTCCTATTTCGACAAAGAGGTCCAGTTGCCCAAGGGGCATCTTCGCATCCCCCGTGAAACCGTGTAGTGGTTTGTTGCAGGGAGACACATCTTTCATTGAAAGCTTCATTTTGTCGAAAGCATGCATAAATAGGATATTTACTAAGCTGCCAGTGTCTACTAGAATTCGGAAAACTTTGGCTGGACCGAACCAGGCAGAGATGACCATAGGATCCATGTGAGGGTACTGCCTTCCCTCTAGATCACGCCTACTGAATGTGATGTCATCATTCCCTTTTCGTTTCGGGTGGCGTTCTTCCGTAACAGAATTAACGTAGCCTTCATCGTTTCTAAGTGGCTTACCGTATCTTTCCATCTCTGCCCAGCTTCCGTCGACAATGTGTGGTCCACCTGATATGGTATGGAGCATTATCTTCTCTTGACTAGAGCCGCTGGTGTTGCGATTTACTCCGCCTACTTCTGGGAGGGTGTAACGATCCCGAATTTTAATTCATTTTAAATTGATAATTAAATTCATTTTTGATTTAAAACTGTGAAAGTAAATGATAGATTGATTTGAGTTTCTCTAGATTTAAATAAAAATATAAATATCTCAAATAAGTTTATAGTATATAAAAGATAAATTACAAAATATAAAGTAAAACATATTAGACAAATTCTAATATCAAATTTAACATAGAACTTCATCCATATTTCAAAGCAATAAGTATAAAATAAAAATGAATAAGTTGATGTAATAGCTTGCAAAAATAAACCAGGTACACTTAAAACAAAACCAAAGCAAAAGCTTGTAAAGCAAATACAAACATAAGCAAGGAATGAAACAAACCAAGAATATAAAATATAACAAAGCTTACAAAACAAGATAACAAACAAATACAAAATATAAGAATGAAGACATAAGTACCTTGGCATTAAATGCCATCTATTCAAAACTGCTTTCAGCCAACAAAGAAAAACAAAAGTATGTATGAATAAATGAAGTGTGATAAAAAAACAAAAGTATGCAAGAGAAAAACATCTACAAACAAATCTAAGTACATACAAAAAAAAATAGGATTACATATAGACTAAGAAGGAAACATAGCATTAAATACAATCTATTCTCAAGCAAACATGGAAATCATTTCAGCCGAAATGAAAAAAAAAATCTGCATAGAGTATAAAGTAAGTTTAGGCAAAATGATAAAACAAAGTAAGGCAAAGTAATTAATGCAAGATCCTCTTAGTACACATAATATATTCTTCAGCCACCAAAACCACATTAACAAGCCAATAAACAAGAAAAAAATATCTCTGTTGATTGTACTAAATAAATAACCTCACCTGTACAAAATAATATCAACTTGTAGCTTCTTTTTATACATCATACTCTTTATCAATTCGTCCATTCTAAACTGAAGCAACATCATCTTAATAACTAAAACAAATCTCAACTTAAAAAAGCTTCAACCCAGCTCAGCTATAACCAGAGGATTAAAGATCAAGAGATTCCAGTTTGCAAATTTCAAAGTTGTGTCAACATGAGGAAGTGCTCTGTTCATATACAGTGAGTAACTTTCACTTTTAAATCTTAAATTATTTGAAATCAGTTGCATAGAAATATCTGGAAAGGTGTATGTGCATATCAACTAGCAATTTTAACTTGAGTATATATTTGAATGTGCTGTGTCATATATATATGTATCTGTTCTTCTCTGTTTGCTTAACAGAGTACAAAACAACAAGAAATTCAATTTCTTGTTCTGCCAATTAGTATTAGGCCTTTACTTTACGACAAAATATTTATGTTTAAGTATGAGTTAGTATCTAAAAATAGTTTCATGAAATAAGAATGTATATATAATGGAAAATCAAAATTTTTACAGTAGAAACTTTAAATTCTGGAATTTGCGAACTTCACGAATTATTGATTCAACTATATGGCCCGAATCTACATGCAAAGGTATGATTTTTAAAACGAAAATGGGAATTTTTTGTTGAGTATTTTATGAGCAGTTTGTAGTTGATCAGAAAATGCTTTTCGATCAAATTCTGGTGGCCAAAAAATTTTCGAATGATGAAACTTGGCATGGTGGTAGTTGAAGCATAGTAGGTTATAGGAAAAATATAAGTTGAATTTTTAATTCATCAAGGTTGGAGATTTAAATCGATTTAGGGTTTTATATCAAATTTTGGAACTTGTAAGTATTGTGGCGAGTTTGTCTTCTTAAGCCGATCGAGTGACGTCAGACTAGGCGAATAGGAGCGTGGGTGGGTGGAGACTGTGTGGTCGGAGTCTTGAGGCTTTCAGTGGCCGACGACGTGGTTGCGAGGTGATTTTGGGTTGGAGTTGTGGTTCAGGTTTTCGAACAGAGGGCAAATTCTCGATTTGGGAATTTTTACGTCGAGTAGATCATTGTAGTCGAGTATGGTGGTGATTCGCGGTTCATCGGGGGAAGCGAGGTTCGCCGAAGCCTCGGCGAGGCGATGTGCACGTGCACGGCTATGGGGGTGCCCAGATTTTTGCGCTTTGGGGAAGACGAGGTTATTCTTGGGTATAGCTCGAAAAAAATGCGTGTTTTACTTCAGTATGGAACGTGTGTATGCGCGTGTACTTCCTGTTGTTCGTTTGGAAACTTATGTTAACTTAAAACTTTGAACTGGAAATAAAAGGGGGAGAAGAGCGAACGCGAGAAGCAGAGGGGAAGAGATAGGACTTTGGGTCATTCGCTGGTATATTTGGGCTTCGGCCCATTGCTATGGATTGGGTTTCAAAGAAAAAAAATATAGAAACCTGTTCTGTTTGGGAAATTCAAAACTGAATTTTAAATTTTAAAAGCAAAGTTTAAATTTTGTTTAAAGATCAAAGGTTTAAATATAAAATCCAAGTTTAGTTTAAACTTAATTTGGGTATAAATAAGGTTTCAAAAAAATAAATAAATAATTTGAAACCCGAGTTTAAATCTAACTTTGAATTCCAGATTTTGAAGTTAAATAAAGTTGTACAAATTTAAGTATTTGAATATTTAAATAAGTTTAAACGTAAAGAAATTCATTGATATGTGAATTCAAAGAGAAATTGATGTTGAATTCTTTTACATTTCCTTTATAACAAAATATTTTTTAACATGCAAATTTAAAAATGTTAAGGAAATTTGTTTTAAACTTTATTCACGGTAAATAAGAATTCATTTCAAATCTTAAATTTAAATTGGAAGTAAAAGAAACGTTGAAATTAATGTTTTCAAACATATTGTGAATAATAATTAAATCACAAATATGAATGAGTTTTACTTTAAATAATGAAGAGTTAATGATTTATAATGTCATTAAGAATGAGTAATTATTGTTTATATGGATTTCATTAATAGTGTTAAGCTTATGAATTTATTAACTAAAGTCAACGAAGATTTAAGGATTTATGATTCATTAATTATTAAGTAAATTGGAATGGATAATTAATTATTTGAATAAATTAAATAAGTAATTAAAGATTTAAAGATTAATTAAGTAAGGAATAATAAATTTGTAAATCAATGGATTGTTAAGGGTTAATCAAATTTATAATTTATAATGATTTCTTTAACACAGTAATTAAAGAAACTTCGATTGTTAATGAAGGTCATTAACTAAGATTTTTTTTAAATAATTAATTAATGTGATAATTGTAATAACCAATTGGATTGATTAATTAATGATAACCGTTTATGAAATTGGGTAAGAGTAATTACTTTATGGAAGTAATTAAGAAATTAATTGCTCATTATAATTAAGTAAGAATAATTAATTAAGAATAATTATTAATTGAGGGTTAACTTAATGATTTATTCATAAGGAATACATCTGATTTAAATTTAATCAGTTGATTAATAAATTTTACTTATGGATGTTTGGGTTTTATTGAATGGTTGAATTGTTTGATACTCTTGATATGTGATGTTTTGTTTTGATTTGAGCTGTGTGACTTATTTATCTGTGATATATATATCTGTGATTTGTGAATAAAAGATAAGCATTATAGTTTATATCGCTTATCAATTATATTTCTATGATTTGATCTGTGATGATTAAATGTTGTTGCACTATTGTGTGTTAAACCCCTGGACCACACTTACACACACACCAATATGGATTTCACGAGGAAATCGATTAAGTCACAGATTTTAAAATGATTTATAAAACTGAATATTTTAAATTCAAATGTTTTGGAAATGTTTGGGATTTAAAGTGAAAAGCTTTTGAAATAGAATTTCAATGATGAAATTTATTTTGAATAACTTAATTGAGTTTTGGAATATAAATATTTTAATTCGAATTCAATATTTGAAATTGAATTCTAAACTTGGGACTAAAGATGTTATACCAGTTTATATGGGTTAAACTATTTTAAAGATATTGATTTGGAAATTTGAATTTAAATTCAAAGGCTTTAATTCGTGTAAATAAAACTGGTTATTTCTGAAATGAAAACTATTTGTTTTCAAATGATGAAAGCTTTCACTTAAGTAATGAAATTCAGATTTTTGTTAAAAAGGATTTCAAGTTAAAAATGAAAATGATTTTTCCAAGTTATGGAAACGGTTTGAAAGCTATAAGTTAAATCTTTAATTTAAAGATTTAACAAGTCAATCCAATTGAAATGGAAATTGATTTGAAATCAGTAAATGGATCTTTGTGAATGGATGAACTTTGTGAATTAAATCTTTTGTTTTAAAGATTAAAGTGTGGAAATTGTTTAAACCATTGAAGGTTGTTGAAATAAACCTTTTGTTTAAAAGGTTTGAAATGGTAATTGGTTTAAACCATTTGAATGAAGGTTAGGAATTATTAAGTTGTGACTTAATTGAAATCCCATATCCATATATTTTAAATGTTGCGCTCGCTATTCGGTTTAGCCGGGAGAGGACCTTTGTGTCATATAACCCATTCCGAATATGTGATACGTCGTTATGGATAGCATTTGAAGACCGGTGGTGAAGACCGGGTATTTGCGAGAACGATAGGATGACCTATCGATTGTCTCTGCACTGAGTTGCTCCGGTATAGAGATTTCCTAAGTGATGGGAAGTCCGATCGGGATTGTGAATACCCGGATTGTAAGGGCTTCTTCGGAAGTGCCTTCCGTTCTGTTCGAACCCGGAACAGACTTGTATGGTTACATGTCTGACACTACACTTTGAGATATAAAGCAGATTTCTTTCAAATACATTTCTGTTGGTGGCGGAGAATTTATTCTCTTAGCTTAACACCCTTCTCTGAGACGTATGAGCTCAGAGGTTATGTAGTTGAAGGTTATCAGCAATATACTCCCAATTTGGTAGTGTGGCATGCTGAGTGCTGCTGTGTGTTGATGATCATTGTTTGATCATTTGTGATATGATCATTTGTTTGATCATTTATCTTTGTGATCATTACTTTGATCATTTGTTGACCCAAAGCATGGCTTTGTACCAAAGCGTAGCTTTGTGGACGAGACTGCATCAGGACCTCACACACCGAAAATGGTCAAAACAGGAAAGATGCGGCAAGGTTATGAGGGTCGCGCCCTTTAGGGTGTGTCATTCCCTTCTGGTAAAGGGTGGTATCATGGTATGGAGCCTAGATATTTACCTATGTGGTAGCTCCAATCTCATTTACTGTGTGGTTGTTGCTTAGAGGCGCCTCGGATAAAGGTCCCAAAGGACCGGGGAGTGGCTTGCTCGAGTAGTAGTTACCTAGTTACAGAGGTAACCCGGCCTTGTGTTGGCAGAGATCCGGTTAGGTTCTCGGGACGTCCCGCCAGAGGCGATCCCATGTGGCAGTAGGAAGTTCCTTAGCCTGACCATTTGTTGGAAAATCCAATCAAAACAATACGAGCCTTGTACGGTTTTAGTTGTATTACCAGCCATTCACTTATGGTGGCGCCCCACTGTTTGGATGGTAGCTATAGTAGGCATAGTTCGGAATGTCTATGCTGGCTAAGATTAATATTCTACTTTCGAAATTTTTTCTGCACTTTGCACTTATATTAATAATATCAAAGAACTTTCTACGTATCAAGCATGTTTGACTATCATAAGAAGAAATCTCCTCCAATTCTGCGTTTGCATTGTGTGTGTGGCGGGAGGTCTTATGGTAGTTTCATTTTCAAAAAGCATTGCGAATTTACTTTAAAATTCTCTTTTTGTTTGTTTTCAAAGATAAACTATTTTTGTTACTCACACCAGTCCCATGACTGACTCGGAGTTTATTGTTCCTTTCCTAAACTCTGGGTGTTCACTATTTTCCACACGAGCAGTCTAGAGTTGGGTTTTTCGTATAGTTAGGTTCGGTGGATTATCTGGAGTCAGTTCAGTCTTTGGACATGACTGACCTTGCTTAGCTTGGTGCAATGTACTGATGGAGTTCGAGTTATTTCTGGATTGGTTCTTGGAGATGGAGTTGCAGTTTTGGAGTTCTTTCTTGAAGACTATCTTGAGTTATTTGTTCCGCTGCTAGTGTTATTTATTTTCTTTCCGCTGCTATTTTCTTGTATCATATCTCTGATGTATATCGATATCTATTATATCATCTGTTGTATCAGGATGTTGTATCAGATGTTGTATATTGATATTCATTATTTCTTCCGCTGTGTTGTTTGTTTACTTAATGGTGTTATAAGCTCCGGCGACTCGGATTTGAACGGTCGAATCTACGGCATTCGAGTACGATGTAAAGTATGGATGTCGATTTTCGAACGGGCAAAATCCGCTTCGTTACATTTGGTATCAGAGCTGAGGGGTAAAACTTTAGCTCAGGAGTATAACACATTAAGTAGCTCATTAGAGATAGGGTGAAGTATCCCTAGAATGAGTAATCCCTAAGATATCCGTTCGTATGCCTCAGTAAATTCTTTTACTATCCAGTGATAGTGAGTATGAGTGCATGAAGAGAACGAGATAGGGGACAGGGAAATACGACTATGTCAATGCCCTGCAATAGTGGAAGTAATTTTTCTCTATCGATCTTCTTTGATTCGTTTCCAAATTCTTTTGATTTCTTCATGATAGCTCCAGAAGAAGTTTCAGTGTAATGGTGGCCCTACGAATCGTTGTAGGAAATTCTTACTTTGTATCTTCATCGGTTTCTTATCAGTTTTTGATTTAAACCTTAATGAATATGAATTGAAAATTTGGAATTGAAAATTTAAATTGAAAATTTTAAATTGAGTTAAATTGATTAATAGAATACGAAGGATAATTTGAATTGAATCGATAAAACGATTTCGTTTAAAACCAAATTTTGAAATTCTATTGTAGTTTCTTGGGTTGATCGAAGTCCGAAGAGGGACAAATTGATATATATTTTGGGTATTCCGACTTGAATTTGGAATCCATATCTTGTGTTTGAAAAAGGGTAGAAGATTGAATCTATCTCTCTTCTTCAGCATCTCTTTTCAATTCTTCGATGATTCCTGGTAAATACAGGTAGAAGATTTGATATATTTGTATGAGACATAAACTCCAAATTAGCCAGAATTGTTTGTTTGGATGAATTAGTTACATTGTTAGCTATGGTTGATAGGTATACTTTAGTTTTAAACTAAAATTTTTGAAATTGTATCCATATATCTGTCTATTTTTGGGTCCCAATATATTCTACGAATGGTTAGTTACCCTTTAAAACTGACAAATGCTCCTGCATATTTCGTAGATTTGATGACCCAAGTATCCTGTGTAGTATTGTATGAGTTTGTTCTCATATTATTGATATTCTGATTTGGTACGCCAAATGCAGAATTGATATCTGGTCTGATTTGGAAAGATGTTTCTCTATCTTTTATCTATTTTTGTTGTTTTCGTGCTTGCGAATTTCGAGGACGAAATTCTTTTTAAGGGGGGAAGTCTGTAACGATCCCGAATTTTAATTCATTTTAAATTGATCATTAAATTCATTTTTGATTTAAAACTGTGAAAGTAAATGATAGATTGATTTGAGTTTCTCTAGATTTAAATAAAAATATAAATATCTCAAATAAGTTTATAGTATATAAAAGATAAATTACAAAATATAAAGTAAAACATATTAGACAAATTCTAATATCAAATTTAACATAGAACTTCATCCATATTTCAAAGCAATAAGTATAAAATAAAATGAATAAGTTGATGTAATAGCTTGCAAAAATAAACCAGGTACACTTAAAACAAAACCAAAGCAAAAGCTTGTAAAGCAAATACAAACATAAGCAAGGAATGAAACAAACCAAGAATATAAAATATAACAAAGCTTACAAAACAAGATAACAAACAAATACAAAATATAAGAATGAAGACATAAGTACCTTGGCATTAAATGCCATCTATTCAAAACTGCTTTCAGCCAACAAAGAAAAACAAAAGTATGTATGAATAAATGAAGTGTGATAAAAAAACAAAAGTATGCAAGAGAAAAACATCTACAAACAAATCTAAGTACATACAAAAAAAATAGGATTACAAGTAGACTAAGAAGGAAACATAGCATTAAATACATTCTATTCTCAAGCAAACATGGAAATCATTTCAGCCGAAATGAAAAAAAAAATCTGCATAGAGTATAAAGTAAGTTTAGGCAAAATGATAAAACAAAGTAAGGCAAAGTAATTAATGCAAGATCCTCTTAGTACACATAATATATTCTTCAACCACCAAAACCACATTAACAAGCCAATAAACAAGAAAAAAATATCTCTGTTGATTGTACTAAATAAATAACCTCACCTGTACAAAATAATATCAACTTGTAGCTTCTTTTTATACATCATACTCTTTATCAATTCGTCCGTTCTAAACTGAAGCAACATCATCTTAATAACTAATACAAATCTCAACTTAAACAAGCTTCAACCCAGCTCAGCTATAACCAGAGGATTAAAGATCAAGAGATTCCAGTTTGCAAATTTCAAAGTTGTGTCAACATGAGGAAGTGCTCTGTTCATATACAGTGAGTAACTTTCACTTTTAAATCTTAAATTATTTGAAATCAGTTGCATAGAAATATCTGGAAAGGTGTATGTGCATATCAACTAGCAATTTTAACTTGAGTATAAATTTGAATGTGCTGTGTCATATATATATGTATCTGTTCTTCTCTGTTTGCTTAACAGAGTACAAAACAACAAGAAATTCAATTTCTTGTTCTGCCAATTAGTATTAGGCCTTTACTTTAAGACCAAATATTTATGTTTAAGTATGAGTTAGTATCTAAAAATAGTTTCATGAAATAAGAATGTATATATAATGGAAAATCAAAATTTTTACAGTAGAAACTTTAAATTCTGGAATTTGCGAACTTCACGAATTATTGATTCAACTATATGGCCCGAATCTACATGAAAAAGTATGATTTTTAAAACGAAAATGGGAATTTTTTGTTGAGTATTTTATGAGCAGTTTGTAGTTGATCAGAAAATGCTTTTCGATCAAATTCTGGTGGCCAAAAGATTTTCGAATGATGAAACTTGGCATGGTGGTAGTTGAAGCATAGTAGGTTATAGGAAAAATATAAGTTGAATTTTTAATTCATCAAGGTTGGAGATTTAAATCGATTTAGGGTTTTATATCAAATTTTGGAACTTGTCAGTATTGTGGCGAGTTTGTCTTCTTAAGCCGATCGAGTGACGTCAGACTAGGCGAATAGGAGCGTGGGTGAGTGGAGACTGTGTGGTCGGAGTCTTGAGGCTTTCAGTGGCCGACGCGTGGTTGCGAGGTGATTTTGGGTCGGAGTTGTGGTTCAGGTTTTCGAACAGAGGGCAAATTCTCGATTTGGGAATTTTTACATCGAGTAGATCATTGTAGTCGAGTATGGTGGTGATTCGCGGTTCATCGGGGGAAGCGAGGTTCGCCGAAGCCTCGGCGAGGCGATGTGCACGTGCACGGCTATGGGGGTGCCCAGATTTTTGCGCTTTGGGGAAGACGAGGTTATTCTCGGGTATAGCTCGAAAAAAATGCGTGTTTTACTTCAGTATGGAACGTGTGTATGCGCGTGTACTTCCTGTTGTTCGTTTGGAAACTTATGCTAACTTAAAACTTTGAACTGGAAATAAAAGGGGGAGAAGAGCGAACGCGAGAAGTAGAGGGGAAGAGATAGGACTTTGGGTCATTCGCTGGTATATTTGGGCTTCGGCCCATTGCTATGGATTGGGTTTCAAAGAAAAAAAAATATAGAAACCTGTTCTGTTTGGGAAATTCAAAACTGAATTTTAAATTTTAAAAGCAAAGTTTAAATTTTGTTTAAAGATCAAAGGTTTAAATATAAAATCCAAGTTTAGTTTAAACTTAATTTGGGTATAAACAAGGTTTCAAATAAATAAATAAATAATTTGAAACCTGAATTTAAATCTAACTTTGAATTCCAGATTTTGAAGTTAAATAAAGTTGTACAAATTTAAGTGTTTGAATATTTAAATAAGTTTAAACGTAAAGAAATTCATTGATATGTGAATTCAAAGAGAAATTGATGTTGAATTCTTTTACATTTCCTTTATAACAAAATATTTTTTAACATGCAAATTTAAAAATGTTAAGGAAATTTGTTTTAAACTTTATTCACGGTAATAAGAATTCATTTCAAATCTTAAATTTAAATTGGAAGTAAAAGAAACGTTGAAATTAATGTTTTCAAACATATTGTGAATAATAATTAAATCACAAATATGAATGAGTTTTACTTTAAATAATGAAGAGTTAATGATTTATAATGTCATTAAGAATGAGTAATTATTGTTTATATGGATTTCATTAATAGTGTTAAGCTTATGAATTTATTAACTAAAGTCAACGAAGATTTAAGGATTTATGATTCATTAATTATTAAGTAAATTGGAATGGATAATTAATGATTTGAATAAATTAAATAAGTAATTAAAGATTTAAAGATTAATTAAGTAAGGAATAATAAATTTGTAAATCAATGGATTGTTAAGGGTTAATCAAATTTATAATTTATAATGATTTCTTTAACACAGTAATTAAAGAAACTTCGATTGTTAATGAAGGTCATTAACTAAGATTTTTTTTAAATAATTAATTAATATGATAATTGTAATAATCAATTGGATTGATTAATTAATGATAACCGTTTATGAAATTGGGTAAGAGTAATTACTTTATGGAAGTAATTAAGAAATTAATTGCTCATTATAATTAAGTAAGAATAATTAATTAAGAATAATTATTAATTGAGGGTTAAATTAATGATTTATTCATAAGGAATACATCTGATTTAAATTTAATCAGTTGATTAATAAATTTTACTTATGGATGTTTGGGTTTTATTGAATGGTTGAATTGTTTGATACTCCTGATATGTGATGTTTTGTTTTGATTTGAGCTGTGTGACTTATTTATCTGTGATATATATATCTGTGATTTGTGAATAAAAGATAAGCATTATAGTTTATATCGCTTATCAATTATATTTCTGTGATTTGATCTGTGATGATTAAACGTTGTTGCACTATTGTGTGTTAAACCCCTGGACCACACTTATACACACACCAATATGGATTTCACGAGGAAATCGATTAAGTCACAGATTTTTAAATGGTTTATAAAACTGAATATTTTAAATTCAAATGTTTTGGAAATGTTTGGGATTTAAAGTGAAAAGCTTTTGAAATAGAATTTCAAAGATGAAATTTATTTTGAATAACTTAATTGAGTTTTGGAATATAAATATTTTAATTCGAATTCAATATTTGAAATTGAATTCTAAACTAGGGACTAAAGATGTTATACCAGTTTATATGGGTTAAACTATTTTAAAGATATTGATTTGGAAATTTGAATTTAAATTCAAAGGCTTTAATTCGTGTAAATAAAACTGGTTATTTCTGAAATGAAAACTATTTGTTTTCAAATGATGAAAGCTTTCACTTAAGTAATGAAATTCAGATTTTTGTTAAAAAGGATTTCAAGTTAAAAATGAAAATGATTTTTCCAAGTTATGGAAACGGTTTGAAAGCTATAAGTTAAATCTTTAATTTAAAGATTTAACAAGTCAATCCAATTGAAGTGGAAATTGATTTGAAATCAGTAAATGGATCTTTGTGAATGGATGAACTTTGTGAATTAAATCTTTTGTTTAAAAGATTAAAGTGTGGAAATTGTTTAAACCATTGAAGGTTGTTGAAATAAATCTTTTGTTTAAAAGGTTTGAAATGGTAATTGGTTTAAACCATTTGAATGAAGGTTAGGAATTATTAAGTTGTGACTTAATTGAAATCCCATATCCATATATTTTAAATGTTGCGCTCCCTATTCGGTTTAGCTGGGAGAGGACCTTTGTGTCATATAACCCATTCCGAATATGTGATACGTCGTTATGGATAGCATTTGAAGACCGGTGGTGAAGACCGGGTATTTGCGAGAACGATAGGATGACATATCGATTGTCTCTGCACTGAGTTGCTCCGGTATAGAGATTTCCTAAGTGATGGGAAGTCCGATCGGGATTGTGAATACCCGGATTGCAAGGGCTTCTTCGGAAGTGCCTTCCGTTCTGTTCGAACCCGGAACAGACTTGTATGGTTACATGTATGACACTACACTTTGAGATATAAAGCAGATTTCTTTCAAATACATTTCTGTTGGTGGCGGAGAATTTATTCTCTTAGCTTAACACCCTTCTCTGAGACGTATGAGCTCAGAGGTTATGTAGTTGAAGGTTATCAGCAATATACTCCTAATTTGGTAGTGTGGCATGCTGAGTGCTGCTGTGTGTTGATGATCATTGTTTGATCATTTGTGATATGATCATTTGTTTGATCATTTATCTTTGTGATCATTACTTTGATCATTTGTTGACCCAAAGCATGGCTTTGTACCAAAGCGTAGCTTTGTGGACGAGACTGCATCAGGACCTCACACCCCGAAAATGGTCAAAACAGGAAAGATGCGGCAAGGTTATGAGGGTCGCGCCCTTTAGGGTGTGTCATTCCCTTCTGGTAAAGGGTGGTATCATGGTATGGAGCCTAGATATTTACCTATGTGGTAGCTCCAATCTCATTTACTGTGTGGTTGTTGCTTAGAGGCGCCTCGGATAAAGGTCCCAAAGGACCGGGGAGTGGCTTGCTCGAGTAGTAGTTACCTAGTTACAGAGGTAACCCGGCCTTGTGTTGGCAGAGATCCGGTTAGGTTCTCGGGACGTCCCGCCAGAGGCGATCCCATGTGGCAGTAGGAAGTTCCTTAGCCTGACCATTTGTTGGAAAATCCAATCAAAACAATACGAGCCTTGTACGGTTTTAGTTGTATTACCAGCCATTCACTTATGGTGGCGCCCCACTGTTTGGATGGTAGCTATAGTAGGAATAGTTCGGAATGTCTATGCTGGCTAAGATTAATATTCTACTTTCGAAATGTTTTCTGCACTTTGCACTTATATTAATAATATCAAAGAACTTTCTACGTATCAAGCATGTTTGACTATCATAAGAAGAAATCTCCTCCAATTCTGCGTTTGCATTGTGTGTGTGGCGGGAGGTCTTATGGTAGTTTCATTTTCAAAAAGCATTGCGAATTTACTTTAAAATTCTCTTTTTGTTTGTTTTCAAAGATAAACTATTTTTGTTACTCACACCAGTCCCATGACTGACTCGGAGTTTATTGTTCCTTTCCTAAACTCTGGGTGCTCACTATTTTCCACACGAGCAGTCTAGAGTTGGGTTTTTCGTATAGTTAGGTTCGGTGGATTATGTGGAGTCAGTTCAGTCTTTGGACATGACTGACCTTGCTTAGCATGGTGCAATGTACTGATGGAGTTCGAGTTATTTCTGGATTGGTTCTTGGAGATGGAGTTGCAGTTTTGGAGTTCTTTCTTGAAGACTATCTTGAGTTATTTGTTCCGCTGCTAGTGTTATTTATTTTCTTTCCGCTGCTATTTTCTTGTATCATATCTCTGATGTATATCGATATCTATTGTATCATCTGTTGTATCAGGATGTTGTATCAGATGTTGTATATTGATATTCATTATTTCTTCCGCTGTGTTGTTTGTTTACTTAATGGTGTTATAAGCTCCGGCGACTCGGATTTGAACGGTCGAATCTGCGGCATTCGAGTACGATGTAAAGTATGGATGTCGATTTTCGAACGGGCAAAATCCGCTTCGTTACATTTGGTATCAGAGCTGAGGGGTAAAACTTTAGCTCAGGAGTATAACACATTAAGTAGCTCATTAGAGATAGGGTGAAGTATCCCTAGAATGAGTAATCCCTAAGATATCCGTTCGTATGCCTCAGTAAATTCTTTTACTATCCAGTGATAGTGAGTATGAGTGCAAGAAGAGAACGAGATAGGGGACAGGGAAATACGACTATGTCAATGCCCTGCAATAGTGGAAGTAATTTTTCTCTATCGATCTTCTTTGATTCGTTTCCAAATTCTTTTGATTTCTTCATGATAGCTCCAGAAGAAGTTTCAGTGTAATGGTGGCCCTACGAATCGTTGTAGGAAATTCTTACTTTGTATCTTCATCGGTTTCTTATCAGTTTTTGATTTAAACCTTAATGAATATGAATTGAAAATTTGGAATTGAAAATTTAAATTGAAAATTTTAAATTGAGTTAAATTGATTAATAGAATATGAAGGATAATTTGAATTGAATCGATAAAACGATTTCGTTTAAAACCAAATTTTGAAATTCTACTGTAGTTTCTTGGGTTGATCGAAGTCCGAAGAGGGACAAATTGATATATATTTTGGGTATTCCGACTTGAATTTGGAATCCATATCTTGTGTTTGAAAAAGGGTAGAAGATTGAATCTATCTCTCTTCTTCAGCATCTCTTTTCAATTCTTCAATGATTCCTGGTAAATACAGGTAGAAGATTTGATATATTTGTATGGGACATAAACTCCAAATTAGCCAGAATTGTTTGTTTGGATGAATTAGTTACATTGTTAGCTATGGTTGATAGGTATACTTTAGTTTTAAACTAAAATTTTTGAAATTGTATCCATATATCTGTCTATTTTTGGGTCCCAATATATTCTACGAATGGTTAGTTACCCTTTAAAACTGACAAATGCTCCTGCATATTTCGTAGATTTGATGACCCAAGTATCCTGTGTAGTATTGTATGAGTTTGTTCTCATATTATTGATATTCTGATTTGGTAAGCCAAATGCAGAATTGATATCTGGTCTGATTTGGAAAGATGTTTCTCTATCTTTTATCTATTTTTGTTGTTTTCGTGCCTGCGAATTTCGAGGACGAAATTCTTTTTAAGGGGGGAAGTCTGTAACGATCCCGAATTTTAATTCATTTTAAATTGATAATTAAATTCATTTTTGATTTAAAACTGTGAAAGTAAATGATAGATTGATTTGAGTTTCTCTAGATTTAAATAAAAATATAAATATCTCAAATAAGTTTATAGTATATAAAAGATAAATTACAAAATATAAAGTAAAACATATTAGACAAATTCTAATATCAAATTTAACATAGAACTTCATCCATATTTCAAAGCAATAAGTATAAAATAAAATGAATAAGTTGATGTAATAGCTTGCAAAAATAAACCAGGTACACTTAAAACAAAACCAAAGCAAAAGCTTGTAAAGCAAATACAAACATAAGCAAGGAATGAAACAAACCAAGAATATAAAATATAACAAAGCTTACAAAACAAGATAACAAACAAATACAAAATATAAGAATGAAGACATAAGTACCTTGGCATTAAATGCCATCTATTCAAAACTGCTTTCAGCCAACAAAGAAAAACAAAAGTATGCAAGAGAAAAACATCTACAAACAAATCTAAGTACATACAAAAAAAAATAGGATTACATGTAGACTAAGAAGGAAACATAGCATTAAATACAATCTATTCTCAAGCAAACATGGAAATCATTTCAGCCGAAATGAAAAAAAAAATCTGCATAAAGTATAAAGTAAGTTTAGGCAAAATGATAAAACAAAGTAAGGCAAAGTAATTAATGCAAGATCCTCTTAGTACACATAATATATTCTTCAACCACCAAAACCACATTAACAAGCCAATAAACAAGAAAAAAATATCTCTGTTGATTGTACTAAATAAATAACCTCACCTGTACAAAATAATATCAACTTGTAGCTTCTTTTTATACATCATACTCTTTATCAATTCGTCCATTCTAAACTGAAGCAACATCATCTTAATAACTAAAACAAATCTCAACTTAAACAAGCTTCAACCCAGCTCAGCTATAACCAGAGGATTAAAGATCAAGAGATTCCTGTTTGCAAATTTCAAAGTTGTGTCAACATGAGGAAGTGCTCTGTTCATATGCAGTGAGTAACTTTCACTTTTAAATCTTAAATTATTTGAAATCAGTTGCATAGAAATATCTGTAAAGGTGTATGTGCATATCAACTAGCAATTTTAACTTGAGTATATATTTGAATGTGCTGTGTCATATATATATGTATCTGTTCTTCTCTGTTTGCTTAACAGAGTACAAAACAACAAGAAATTCAATTTCTTGTTCTGCCAATTAGTATTAGGCCTTTACTTTAAGACAAAATATTTATGTTTAAGTATGAGTTAGTATCTAAAAATAGTTTCATGAAATAAGAATGTATATATAATGGAAAATCAAAATTTTTACAGTAGAAACTTTAAATTCTGGAATTTGCGAACTTCACGAATTATTGATTCAACTATATGGCCCGAATCTACATGAAAAAGTATGATTTTTAAAACGAAAATGGGAATTTTTGTTGAGTATTTTATGAGCAGTTTGTAGTTGATCAGAAAATGCTTTTCGATCAAATTCTGGTGGCCAAAAGATTTTCGAATGATGAAACTTGGCATGGTGGTAGTTGAAGCATAGTAGGTTATAGGAAAAATATAAGTTGAATTTTTAATTCATCAAGGTTGGAGATTTAAATCGATTTAGGGTTTTATATCAAATTTTGGAACTTGTAAGTATTGTGGCGAGTTTGTCTTCTTAAGCCGATCGAGTGACGTCAGACTAGGCGAATAGGAGCGTGGGTGGGTGGAGACTGTGTGGTCGGAGTCTTGAGGCTTTCAGTGGCCGACGACGTGGTTGCGAGGTGATTTTGGGTCGGAGTTGTGGTTTAGGTTTTCGAACAGAGGGCAAATTCTCGATTTGGGAATTTTTACATCGAGTAGATCATTGTAGTCGAGTATGGTGGTGATTCGCGGTTCATCGTGGGAAGCGAGGTTCGCCGAAGCCTCGGCGAGGCGATGTGCACGTGCACGGCTATGGGGGTTCCCAGATTTTTGCGCTTTGGGGAAGACGAGGTTATTCTCGGGTATAGCTCGAAAAAAATGCGTGTTTTACTTCAGTATGGAACGTGTGTATGCGCGTGTACTTCCTGTTGTTCGTTTGGAAACTTATGCTAACTTAAAACTTTGAACTGGAAATAAAAGGGGGAGAAGAGCGAACGCGAGAAGCAGAGGGGAAGAGATAGGACTTTGGGTCATTCGCTGGTATATTTGGGCTTCGGCCCATTGCTATGGATTGGGTTTCAAAGAAAAAAAATATAGAAACCTGTTCTGTTTGGGAAATTCAAAACTGAATTTTAAATTTTAAAAGCAAAGTTTAAATTTTGTTTAAAGATCAAAGGTTTAAATATAAAATCCAAGTTTAGTTTAAACTTAATTTGGGTATAAACAAGGTTTCAAATAAATAAATAAATAATTTGAAACCTGAATTTAAATCTAACTTTGAATTCCAGATTTTGAAGTTAAATAAAGTTGTACAAATTTAAGTATTTGAATATTTAAATAAGTTTAAACGTAAAGAAATTCATTGATATGTGAATTCAAAGAGAAATTGATGTTGAATTCTTTTACATTTCCTTTATAACAAAATATTTTTTAACATGCAAATTTAAAAATGTTAAGGAAATTTGTTTTAAACTTTATTCACGGTAAATAAGAATTCATTTCAAATCTTAAATTTAAATTGGAAGTAAAAGAAACGTTGAAATTAATGTTTTCAAACATATTGTGAATAATAATTAAATCACAAATATGAATGAGTTTTACTTTAAATAATGAAGAGTTAATGATTTATAATGTCATTAAGAATGAGTAATTATTGTTTATATGGATTTCATTAATAGTGTTAAGCTTATGAATTTATTAACTAAAGTCAACGAAGATTTAAGGATTTATGATTCATTAATTATTAAGTAAATTGGAATGGATAATTAATGATTTGAATAAATTAAATAAGTAATTAAAGATTTAAAGATTAATTAAGTAAGGAATAATAAATTTGTAAATCAATGGATTGTTAAGGGTTAATCAAATTTATAATTTATAATGATTTCTTTAACACGGTAATTAAAGAAACTTCGATTGTTAATGAAGGTCATTAACTAAGATTTTTTTTAAATAATTAATTAATGTGATAATTGTAATAATCAATTGGATTGATTAATTAATGATAACCGTTTATGAAATTGGGTAAGAGTAATTACTTTATGGAAGTAATTAAGAAATTAATTGCTCATTATAATTAAGTAAGAATAATTAATTAAGAATAATTATTAATTGAGGGTTAAATTAATGATTTATTCATAAGGAATACATCTGATTTAAATTTAATCAGTTGATTAATAAATTTTACTTATGGATGTTTGGGTTTTATTGAATGGTTGAATTGTTTGATACTCCTGATATGTGATGTTTTGTTTTGATTTGAGCTGTGTGACTTATTTATCTGTGATATATATATCTGTGATTTGTGAATAAAAGATAAGCATTATAGTTTATATCGCTTATCAATTATATTTCTGTGATTTGATCTGTGATGATTAAATGTTGTTGCACTATTGTGTGTTAAACCCCTGGACCACACTTATACACACACCAATATGGATTTCACGAGGAAATCGATTAAGTCACAGATTTTTAAATGATTTATAAAACTGAATATTTTAAATTCAAATGTTTTGGAAATGTTTGGGATTTAAAGTGAAAAGCTTTTGAAATAGAATTTCAAAGATGAAATTTATTTTGAATAACTTAATTGAGTTTTGGAATATAAATATTTTAATTCGAATTCAATATTTGAAATTGAATTCTAAACTAGGGACTAAAGATGTTATACCAGTTTATATGGGTTAAACTATTTTAAAGATATTGATTTGGAAATTTGAATTTAAATTCAAAGGCTTTAATTCGTGTAAATAAAACTGGTTATTTCTGAAATGAAAACTATTTGTTTTCAAATGATGAAAGCTTTCACTTAAGTAATGAAATTCAGATTTTTGTTAAAAAGGATTTCAAGTTAAAAATGAAAATTATTTTTCCAAGTTATGGAAACGGTTTGAAAGCTATAAGTTAAATCTTTAATTTAAAGATTTAACAAGTCAATCCAATTGAAATGGAAATTGATTTGAAATCAGTAAATGGATCTTTGTGAATGGATGAACTTTGTGAATTAAATCTTTTGTTTAAAAGATTAAAGTGTGGAAATTGTTTAAACCATTGAAGGTTGTTGAAATAAATCTTTTGTTTAAAAGGTTTGAAATGGTAATTGGTTTAAACCATTTGAATGAAGGTTAGGAATTATTAAGTTGTGACTTAATTGAAATCCCATATCCATATATTTTAAATGTTGCGCTCGCTATTCGGTTTAGCCGGGAGAGGACCTTTGTGTCATATAACCCATTCCGAATATGTGATACGTCGTTATGGATAGCATTTGAAGACTGGTGGTGAAGACCGGGTATTTGCGAGAACGATAGGATGACCTATCGATTGTCTCTGCACTGAGTTGCTCCGGTATAGAGATTTCCTAAGTGATGGGAAGTCCGATCGGGATTGTGAATACCCGGATTGCAAGGGCTTCTTCGGAAGTGCCTTCCGTTCTGTTCGAACCCGGAACAGACTTGTATGGTTACATGTCTGACACTACACTTTGAGATATAAAGCAGATTTCTTTCAAATACATTTCTGTTGGTGGCGGAGAATTTATTCTCTTAGCTTAACACCCTTCTCTGAGACGTATGAGCTCAGAGGTTATGTAGTTGAAGGTTATCAGCAATATACTCCCAATTTGGTAGTGTGGCATGCTGAGTGCTGCTGTGTGTTGATGATCATTGTTTGATCATTTGTGATATGATCATTTGTTTGATCATTTATCTTTGTGATCATTACTTTGATCATTTGTTGACCCAAAGGATGGCTTTGTACCAAAGCGTAGCTTTGTGGACGAGACTGCATCAGGACCTCACACCCCGAAAATGGTCAAAACAGGAAAGATGCGGCAAGGTTATGAGGGTCGCGCCCTTTAGGGTGTGTCATTCCCTTCTGGTAAAGGGTGGTATCATGGTATGGAGCCCAGATATTTACCTATGTGGTAGCTCCAATCTCATTTACTGTGTGGTTGTTGCTTAGAGGCGCCTCGGATAAAGGTCCCAAAGGACCGGGGAGTGGCTTGCTCGAGTAGTAGTTACCTAGTTACAGAGGTAACCCGGCCTTGTGTTGGCAGAGATCCGGTTAGGTTCTCGGGACGTCCGGCCAGAGGCGATCCCATGTGGCAGTAGGAAGTTCCTTATCCTGACCATTTGTTGGAAAATCCAATCAAAACAATACGAGCCTTGTACGGTTTTAGTTGTATTACCTGCCATTCACTTATGGTGGCGCCCCACTGTTTGGATGGTAGCTATAGTAGGCATAGTTCGGAATGTCTATGCTGGCTAAGATTAATATTCTACTTTCGAAATGTTTTCTGCACTTTGCACTTATATTAATAATATCAAAGAACTTTCTACGTATCAAGCATGTTTGACTATCATAAGAAGAAATCTCCTCCAGTTCTGCGTTTGCATTGTGTGTGTGGCGGGAGGTCTTATGGTAGTTTCATTTTCAAAAAGCATTGCGAATTTACTTTAAAATTCTCTTTTTGTTTGTTTTCAAAGATAAACTATTTTTGTTACTCACACCAGTCCCATGGCTGACTTGGAGTTTATTGTTCCTTTCCTAAACTCTGGGTGCTCACTATTTTCCACACGAGCAGTCTAGAGTTGGGTTTTTCGTATAGTTAGGTTCAGTGGATTATGTGGAGTCAGTTCAGTCTTTGGACATGACTGACCTTGCTTAGCTTGGTGCAATGTACTGATGGAGTTCGAGTTATTTCTGGATTGGTTCTTGGAGATGGAGTTGCAGTTTTGGAGTTCTTTCTTGAAGACTATCTTGAGTTATTTGTTCCGCTGCTAGTGTTATTTATTTTCTTTCCGCTGCTATTTTCTTGTATCATATCTCTGATGTATATCGATATCTATTGTATCATCTGTTGTATCAGGATGTTGTATCAGATGTTGTATATTGATATTCATTATTTCTTCCGCTGTGTTGTTTGTTTACTTAATGGTGTTATAAGCTCCGGCGACCCGGATTTGAACGGTCGAATATGCGGCATTCGAGTACGATGTAAAGTATGGATGTCGATTTTCGAACGGGAAAAATCCGCTCCGTTACAGAGGGGTAGCCCTGGGTTCTCATTGGCAGGAGTTGAGGTCCTGTTCTGACCTTTCACATAGCGCTCCAGTCTCTTCCTTCTGATGTGTTCTTCAATCAAGTCCCGGAGATGATGGCATTCATTGGTGTTATGCCTATGAGATTCGTGGAAGCGGCAGAACTTTCCAGACTTGATTGCATTATTTGATTCCTTCTTGTGCGGGTGGCGCTTGTATCTAACTTCGTCTTGGGTGGCCAAGAAGATGTTTTCGATTGTTTCATTCAAAGGAGTGTAAGAGTCAAATCTCGATCCTGGCCTATATAAACGCTTTTCTCCCTTCTTGCTCCCAGCACTATCTCTGGAGTCATTTCTTCGAACGTCCTTTGCTACTGCGGGTGTGTTGCCATGAGCTGCCTTGGTTTGATACCATGTCTGCCTTTCAATGGCAGCGTCTTCAAGTCTCATATATTTTCCGGCTTCATGGAAGAAATCGGGCAAGGTAGCTGGCTTTTCTTTCGCTAATCTCCTAGCAAATTTAGTATCTGGATGCACACCACTGCAGAGGGTCATTAGGATAAGTTTCTCATCGGCATCTTGGACTGCGGCCGCTGCGGCATTGAATCGGGTTAGATATTGCTGCACTGTTTCTCCGGGCTTTTGTTTGATATTGGATAAGGAATAAGCGTCCTTGGGTTGTTCCACATGAATGCGGAATTGGCTGATGAACTTTTCTTTCAACATTTCCCATAAGCTGATGGACCCTTGGGGTAGATGGCAGAACCAGGAGGTAGCTAGATCGGCCAAGAAGAGTGGAAAACATTTACACAATACTCCTTCTGTCACTCTGCTCATGAGCATATGCTGTGTGTATCTCTGTAAGTGTACGACGGGGTCAGAGGTTCCCTTGTAAGGATCCATTGTTGGCATTTTCCATTCTCGGGGGGTGATGGCAATCTCGATATTGCGGATGAAGGGGCTGGTTACCCTAGCACCTATCCCTCGATCTCTTTGATCTCGTAGGACGCACTCTTTGAACAATCGCGCCATCCTTTCATCAGAATTTGGGGCGGATAGAAATGAGCTTGGTTCTTCTCTGCGGGATTGATTCCGTTCGGATGACCTGTAGGGATGGTATCGTCTATCACTCCTAACATTTTCCGATGGCTGTCTCCGGTCTTCTGGGAGCATGCTGGGGTCAGCCACAGTTGGCCCTTGTCTCGATCTTCCCCTGTTGGGCTTTGTTCTAAGCATTCCCTCGGGCCCAACTTTGGGCTGGACTCCAGCTCGGCCCCGTCTATTGGTGTTCCCATGGTTAGGTAGCATGACAGGCTCAGCCATATCCGATCCCTGTCCGGTACCTCCCCTGTTGGGTTCGGTTCCAAGTGTTTCTTCGGGTCGGAATTCGGGCTGAGTTTGGGTTCGGCTCCTACCATTGTTGTTCCTGTTGTTAGCCTCCTCGAAGAAGAAATATCTTTGTCGCCTCCCAAATCCTCTAGACTGGGACTCGCCCCATGATTCGGTGTTGCGGTTGGATTCTTCAGCATCCCTTAAGCGTGACATGAGTTGGTCCACCAAGGCTTCTTGTTGAGATGTGAAGCGGTTAGTTACTTCAGCCACAACCCTGTCCAGATCTGCCCTAGTAATTGGTTGCTCCGTGGCAGGGGCCGTCGGATTTGCCTGATTTCCATTTGATGTTGGAACGGAACGATTCCCTTAATCTGTGATTACTGGATCCGGAATAATGCTAGTCGCGATGTCTTTTCCTTTGTTAACATCTTTCTTCTGCCTGGGAGGCATGTTTTCCAAGTAATGAGCGAAGCTGTTAGGAAGAAGGTTGAGGGGGGAGGAAGCTGAAGCTTCTAGCTCGAAATTCTCAATGAAAGAACCAAAAATGTTTGCATAAAAAGTGGGCAAACACCTCCAAGTCGTATGATTCAGTTGATTATATGTTGTTCTTAATAATTTGGGTGATTTATGCAAATATATAAAATAGATGGAGTAAACTGTAAAAGACACACAGATTTATAGTGGTTCGGCCAGAATGTGCCTACGTCCACTTTATATGTTATTCTTCTTTTCCGTTCAGATTACAAGTACAAAGCTTTGATTACAAGTATCTGAAAGTTGTTTGAAAGTTCTATCCGTGCTTGAGCTCTCAAACTGGTCTGCCATTGTTGTACCCCTACCTCTCTATTTATAGTGTGAGGTTGGGCGCATGGGTCTTGGATGTATATAACTGCTGGTGGGCCTGGGCTGATGCAATCTAGCCTGGAAGTGTTGGTTCGGTATGCCTTGGTCCGGTGGAACTTGGTTCGGGGCACTTGGTTCGGCAATGAGTGGAGTGTGGGTTGGTTCGGTAGTAGGTGGTTCGGTAGTGAGGGGAATTGGACCGGTGGTGGCTTGGGAGTGAGTTGGTTCGGTGGTGAGGGAATTGGACCGGTGGTGGCTTGGGAGTGAGTTGGTTCGGTGGGATGTTGACTCGGTGGTAAGGATGGATTCGGTGGTAGCCGGTCGAAACACACCCAACATCTACTTACATAAAAGAGAAGAGATCTACACTACAACATGAAAGTAAATGAACATGAAAAGGAAAGAGCATGTATTAAATTGCATAAAATAAAAAAAATTACATAAAATAAAAATGGCTAAGTAGCCATGAAAAGAGAAAGAGGAGCTTTCATTTTATTTTTGATCTAAACTAAACTAAAGAGAAGGAGGCCTAAGAGAGACTAAGAGAAGAGAGGGATTACATGAAATATAAGGGGTATATATACAAGTTTTAAAACCCTAATTCACTTTTTGGGGAATGCCTAAAATGCCCCTTAGGAAGTGTGGAGGCCAAGTAATCATAAACATGTCTTAATCCCCCATTAAGTGTACATGAAACCATTAACTCCATAAGCATGTGCATTACCCTTTAATTTGTACATTAAGATAGGTGGGTAGGTGGGGTCCTCCATGATCTTCACTTTGAATTATTTCCATCTTCATTCCTTTATATCCATTTTGTGAATGCATGTTTCTTCATGAACCCACTAATATGAGAAGCTAAATTCCTACAAAATATTATAGAAATTTCCAATTAAATTCTCTCAAATTAATATACGCACACAAATGGCCATTTTGCCCTTATATGAAGATGAATATGTGGAATTTTGGAATTAATATGAATTTTGGTTAAAATAAGTTAAAATATCCAATATGATCATTTATTTAATTTAAATAGAATAAATATGGTGGTAAAAATATGCACATTTACGTGCACATCAATACCCCCACGGTTATCTTTTTATTCATCCTCGAATAAACCAAAACTAAGATAAATCCGTTAGGAAGCACGATTGCATTGAGCGTATGCAACAAGCCGTTAAACCTCTGGGTGTCCCTAGTAGGGCGAGTGTAGTCTCGTGAGGGTTTTCAGCGGATACTACCCACAAAATCCAAATGCAAAATAAAAAATGTAAAGTGAAAATATTTACTAAAATGCAAGATTTATTTAAAAAGAGATGAATGCGAGTTTTTGAAAATATTTACAAATAAAGGATTTACTTTTAAATCGACACTTATAAGTTAAATATAGGTTTTGGTTATTATCTTGAAAATTTATGTCATTTACTCGTCAAAATTTCCAACAAAAATCAAGTTATCATAACAAATAGACAATAGTTTAACTCGTTGTTTCAGTTGATAACAAAGTGTATCTATGAAATGGATCCGTAGTTGACTATCAAAGTTTATCAAAGTGGTATTTTCATTTCTTTTCAATAACAATTCAAATCAAATAAGTAAAAATAGTGCTAGGATTTCAATTGATTGCCCTCTCATTATTTGTAAGAAAAATTACACACCTAGCTCAGGTAAACTGAGGCCAGATATACCACCCATGCACTGCCTTTCGGGCATATGTGAGGGAGTACAGAGCATGGCGAGTGCACACACTTTCGTGCATACACCTATCGACCGTAGGTGGTTTTGTTAAGACTGTTCTTTTTTTTCTTTTTCTTTTTTATATGTGTTCCATACATGCATAACCATGAGGACTTTTAAACGAGTATGAAAGCACATAATCAAAGATTCCAAGTAATTCACACATGCATAGCCGTGAGGACTTTTAAATGAGAGTGAATACTTGGATGTTATATATATATATATATATATATATATATATTAAGAGTGAGAGAGTGTTGCAAAATCATCTTAGCACCATTTAACTTAGAAGACAAAAAAATGTTGTATCTTTACTTTGAATCGACCACTTTTTAAAACAAAGATTTTCAATTAGGATGTATTTCATAATTAACACGTGTGAATCTACCTATATACTAGTTAAACCATTATTATTTGTAATTTAACTTCATTTTTATTTTTGTGAAGACAAAAAAAATTTCAAAAAAATTAATTTAATAAACCAAATACCATATATTTATCCTATAGTGTTTCTTTAAAAATAAATCAAAATGTTTTTCAAAAAATTTAGTTTTTTGAATTTTCTTTTTTTAGTTTTGGAAGAAAAAGCAAAAATGAACCATGAAAAATAAAAAATGAAGATGAGTCTCCCCCCACACTTGATTTTGACTGTGTCCCCACAGTCAACCTAAGTGGAAGGAGAAAAATAAAAATAAAAACATGACATTTATTTAAATGAAAATGAATAGGTTATTATTTACAAGATATCATAAAATATACAGTTAAAGAGTAAATGAAACGGTCTTCCAAAGACCGATTCGTTTGCCTCGTCAAGTATACGCGACACAGCTTAAGCATGAAAAACCAATTCGTAAAAGATTCCGAAGTTAATTGTCGATTTGGAAAAACGAATGTCGTTTTATTGAGAACCGTATGAGTTGTTTTAACTTGTTCGTCGACGGAAATTCTATGGGTTTAGAAAACCGTCGAACGAATTTATATTAAAAATAACCGTAAGCGCACGGTGTATGAATGTAGCACGTGGCGAATACAGGTCGATCCGCAGGGAATTGATGATTTTAAAAAAATCTATTAAATCAAATTAAACCAAGGTTGAAGAGAATGTTAAACTAGAAAAGAAGAAAAACAAGCAAAAGAAAATTGATAAAAATATGAGAGTGTTAAGACAATTTAGAGGCAATTTTCACTCTCTAGATCACATAAATCAACAAAATGAAGTTATGATCTCTCTTTTCTTGTCATTAGTGAATTAGTTGATGTGATTATCATAAGTATGGTATATTTGTGCTATTAATTAGCTCAATATAAACCATCAAACTATAACACAACTACTAATACAATTTTAAATCTCATAAAATATGACAACAAAGTTGAAAGCAAAATCTATTTTAAGCATGGCCTATTAACTATTAATTAGAAATATAAGCCATCAAATTTTAATTTCAACAATCACTTCTTTGCCATAATCGTATGTAGATGAAGAGGCAATTTGTGTTTTGTTTGTTTAAGCATAGCTTATTTGTTATGAACAACATAGACTATCAAATGCAAAGCTAAATAACATCATTAAACCACTTCAGTCATTCTCATTAAGCACAAAATGAGAGCATAAACATCAAATTATGTTGAAGCTACATGATTAGAGAGCTTCATTACCCCTAAATTGAAGGGGTCTAGCCTCTCATATTTGTCATCATATGAACAAATGTAGCAAGCAACATTGAATAAAAAGAAGAGGAAAAGGAGAGCAAAATGAAAGGAAAATTTATTCTACTTGCATAAAAGAGAAGAGATCTACACTACAACATGAAAGTAAATGAACATGAAAAGGAAAGAGCATGTATTAAATTGCATAAAATAAAAAAGATTACATAAAATAAAAATGGCTAAGTATCCATGAAAAGAGTAAGAGGAGCTTCCATTTTATTTTTGATCTAAACTAAACTAAAGAGAAGGAGGCATAAGAGAGGCTAAGAGAAGAGAGGGATTACATGAAACATAAGGGGTATATATACAAGTTTTAAAACCCTAATTCACTTTTTGGGGAATGCCTAAAATGCCCCTTAGGAAGTGTGGAGGCTAAGTAATCATTAACATGTCTTAATCCCCCATTAAGTGTACATGAAACTATTAACTCCATAAGCATGTGCATTAGCCTTTAATTTGTACATTAAGGTAGGTGGGTAGGTGGGGTCCTCCATGATCTTCACTTTGAATTATTTCCATCTTCATTCCTTTATATCCATTTTGTGCATGCATGTTTCTTCATAAACCCACTAATATGAGAAGCTAAATTCCTACAAAATATTATAGAAATTTCCAATTTAATTCTCTAAAATTAATATACGCGCACAAATGGCCATTTTGCCCTTATATGAAGATGAATATGTGAAAATTTGGAATTAATATGAATTTTGGTTAAAACAAGTTAAAATACCCAATATGATCATTTATTTAATTTAAATAAAATAAATATGGTGGTAAAAATATGCACATTTACGTGCACATCACCACTCTAAGACCAAGGAGAAGCATACTAACCGTTTAAGGATTGTACTTGAAGCATTGAGAGAGCATGTGTTGAAAGTTAAGTTCTCAAAGTGTCATTTTGCAGTCAGAAGTTAGATTCTTAGGATATGTTGTCTCTGGGGAGGATATTTCTATAGATCCAGTAACGGTCATGGTTGTTCAGGATTGGAAGAGTCTAGAAAGCACAACAAAAATTAGAAGCTTCTTCAAATTGATAGGCTATTATCGGAGGTTTATTCATGACTTCTAAGAGATTGCTTTACACTTGACGAATTTGACAAAGAAAGATGTCAAATTTGTTTAGATTGATAAATGTCAAAGTTAAAGGCAAGGTTGGCTAGCACTTCTGTTCTGACTATTCCGAACAGAGGTAAGGATCTAACTGTTTCTATATATGCTTATGGGACAGGTTTTGGTGCAAGGTCGATGCATCACAAAAGGGTTACTGTTTATGCTAGCGACAACTCAAGCCGCATGAATCGAGGTATTCGACCCATGACTTGCAGCTATTGACTATAATATTTACATTGAAATTGTGGAGGGATCACTTACTCAGCAAGAACTTCAAGTCTTTCACGGACTACAAATCCTTGAATAACATTTTCACCCAAAAGACCTTAACATGAGATAGCAACTGTAGCTATGAGTTTCTTGTAGCTTATGATCTTGATATTTTGCATAAGCTCAGAAAGCATATCTACGCCCCTTTCCTTTCTATACGCATAGATGAGATCAAGTTCAATAAGACCCTATAAAGTGAAATTAATAGTTGAAGTGCTTAGTAGGAGGTATGTGATTATGGAAAATATAGAAGCGCATTCGACCTTTATAAGTTGTATCAAAGGTAATCAATAAGATATTCCCAACTTGTAAGATATCTAAGGCTATAAGCAAGAATGAGGCACCAATGAGATGGCCAGGATTTAAGGTTCATAGCCGTGGGATATTGAGAATGAATAGAAGGTTATGCATTCCAGATATTGCTAGGATTTGGAAAGAGGTGTTAGCAGAAAATCATTATTTGAGACTTACGATACACTTAGGAGTTACCAAGGTATATCAGGATGTGAAGCAGGCTTTCTAATGGGAAGGTATGAATAGGGATATTTTGATATTTGTGAGTAGGTGTTCAAGTTGCCAACAAGTTAAGGGAAGCCATCAGAAGACTACAAGACTACTTCAGCCACTTAAGATTCCAAAGTGGAAGCGAGAGAAGATATTTATGGAATTTATAGATAGGCTACCTATTTCAAGGAGTGGAAGTGAAGGTGTTAGAGATCAATCAACTAACTAATATTGCACATTTCTTACTGGTGAAGGAAATGAGGATAGCTTCGAGTTTAGCTAAGTTGTATGTCAAGGAGATTGTCATACTTCATGGAGTTCCTTGTGATATTGTGTGCGATAAACATCTGATATTCACTAGCCAATTTTGGAAAGGGTTGCATGATGCCTTACGGACAAGGCAAAGTTTGAGTACAGCTTACCACCAGTAGAATGATAGCAGATAGAGAGAGTTAACCATGTATTGGAGGATTTTCTTTAGGCTTGTATCTTCGACGTTGGTGGTTCTTGGAAAGAGCATTTACCCCTTGTCGAGTTTTCATATAACAACAGTTACCAAGCTAGCACTGGAGTGATGCCATTTGAAGCATTATATGGTAGACCTTGTAAATCTCAATTGTGTTGGGTAGAAACTAGAGATCACTTAGTAATTGACCCAAATATGATTAGGGAGGCGACTGATAAGGTTATGGAGATTCAAAAATGTATAAAGGAGGCGCATATTAGGCAGAAGAGTTATGGATATGAGTGGTGCAGGGATTTGGAGTTCTCAGTTAGGGACATTCTGTTCCTAAAGGCTTCTCCAATTTGGAATGTTAAGATGGCAAGGAAGTTGGCTCCTCGCTATATATGAACATTTCTGATAGTAGAGAGGGTTGGTACACTTGCTTATAAAGATCGAGTTATTGATTAGGCTTTCGGGTGTGCATAATATGTTTCACATATCTTATTGCGTAAGTATAAGCATGATCCTTCTTTGATAGTGGAGTCATCGCAGCAAGGAGACTTGTAAGTAGAGTCTAACTTAGAAATACTGGAGCAACCTGTTCACGTTTTTAACTGTGACACAAAGAAATTGAGGACAAAGGTGGTAAAGTTAGTCAAAGTGTAGTGGAGTGATGATGCTAGCGATTGTACTTGGGAAACTAAAGATAGTGTGAAGGAGTCCTATCCTGAGTTGATATTAGATTAGAGATTCCTTATATATGATAGCTTTTGTAGTGTACTCACCGCCTGATGTGGAGTCACTTAGTATGCATTTTGGTTTGTATATAGTTTCAACGTTAATCCATATTTGTTCTTCTGTTCAATTGTGTTGTTGTTCTTGTTTGAATTTCAAGGACGAAATATTTGAAGTGGGGGAGAATGTAGCAACCCGTAATTTTAAACACTTCACCTTCTAAACATTTGAAATATGGTTAAGTGTTATAAATTGATTGAATAACCTTATTAACCTCCTTTTATTTAATAAAACATGATGGTAAACTTGCTTTTAAAAAAATTTCATAAAAATAAAAACTTCGAAGTAATATCGATAATATGACCGAAAAACATTTCATCGATAAATGATTTTTTACTTGATAGAAGTTGTTCGAACATTTTGGACTCGGTTATAATATTAATGTGTAATTAATTAGAAACTAAAATTATTTGGTGTGTTATAGCTAATTAAACACTTCAAGTGAAGAAATTTTGGAGGAGGGGTATTTTGTTAAGGCTTAAGGGCTAAGTATAGAGAGAATAAGGTGTAAAGAAAAGCATTGTAAGAGTAGTGGGCTCTTGGCTGGTCATAGAAGATAAAAGATGGTAGGTGACCTCTTGGAAAAGCAAATTTAAGCACTTTAAGTGGTTAGAAAAATGGTTCGCTAATTCACTCAACATAGAAACAATTCTCTTCATCTTCTTCTCTTTACACTTAAATACTCTAAAATCATAAAAGGAACTCACCAAACTCAAGAATTAAGCCTAAAAAACATAGCAACAAGTATTAGCAACTCATAGCTTGAAGAACTGGAGCACACATCCCACAACAACCTATGCCCATGAGCACGTTTGGGTATTTCAAGCAAGACCGTGAGCTTTTTGAAGCTAGGGTGGGATTTTGGAGCTTGTTTGGTTGAGATAGGAAGTGGTCACGAGATAGAGGCTTGTGCTTGGTTGTGAATTTGGAAAAGACTGTGTTAATTCACTGTTTGATTGTATATGAAGTTGTATAATATGCTTGCTAAACTGTAATAGTATCAGTAACAAATTAAAGTTATATATTTAGACCATACTTGCTTTTCAAAGCAAATAGCAATATTATATTGCATATCATCACTTCTATGACCTTCTAAAACTTGTGACATGGCTTGACATTATGCATATATGATTGAGTGGTTGGTGTTTGGTTTAGACTTGAATGTAGAATGGTTTCTATAGTGAAAGGTCACTATAGAAGCACTTTGAAATGCCTTATTTTGGTGGTTTTCTACAATATTTTGGAAAGACATTATTAACCCAAAAAATGAACCAACGCCCTAGATAGAGTGTGAAAGCACTAACCTTGTTCTTACAGAGCAATAACATAGAGAATAAACGTAAAAGGAGCAGAAATAGTAAAGTGATAAGAAGATTTTTATAGTGGTTCGGCTGTTAATGAAACCTTCGTCCATTATATAACTTTCTATTAACTGACACTGTTACAAGTCGAATCGAATTAAAATATGATTGAATTTCCTAAGTTAGACCTTCATAAGTACAAGAGTTGACTGGACAATCACAGTGAACCTCCAGATGACTATTGTGTGGGAGGAGAAGAGTGATGAATAATCTTTACAAAGTCCCAACAGTCAGTCCAGAAGATCTCCTTTATATTGCAGATAGGATTGTATTTATAGAGGTTGGAGAGCTAATGGGCTAGCCCGCTTTGCCAAAAGCCTAAACTTGATGAAAAAAGTGCTTTTAAAATTTCATAACACCCAGCATAATCTGATGAATCGCTCAAGGAATTTTTTGGCTTCTTTTTTTGGGTTGCACTCTTTGCCTTATGTAGGTGCTCTCCATGTAATTTCGTGGCTTGTTGCCTTGTTTTGATGATGGTCCACACACGGGTTAGATTATTCTACAATTAAACAAGATGAATGCTCACTTCTCGAAATAGGTTGCTTGGAATACTATGAAACTTGGCAAATTTGGAGAAGATTGATTGCAACCTGTAGACTTAGCAATTTTTTTGCAAACAACCCCCTATTTAGCTTTGCTTAAATCGACCCTTCTCACTTTCCTTTGTTCATTTGTTCTTCTTACAACCCAAGCCAACCACGAGATCAAACCCTAACCAGCCTTTGCAGCCGCTACCGTTGATTTCTATCGTCGTAGCCTACCGCCATAGACCTCAGCTTCTCCTCACCATCACCCTGAGCCAAACCCTAGCGCCAGAATTGTCGCTTTTTGGATTGCTACCGATTTTATAGATCGCTAGCCCTAGCCTGGATCGCAAAAAACCCAAAATTGAACCCATTTTCTTTTGATCTAAGGTTGGTGATGACATGGTAATTGTATTAGTGGTGATGGCCAATGAATTCGGGAAGATCTATGAGGATTGTGAACGAAACAGGTTGATTGCAATTTATCGAAGGTAGATAGTGTAGTCGTGTCTTGCAATTGATGCATTGTACTATCTTCATCAAATAAATCAAAATCGAGTTGCACGTGGCCTCATATGACTCCAATGAGGCAGTTTACTATGACCTTAATTGTCCTGGATTAGTTATACTATTGTACGCTTGGTGTACCTGAGAACAGAAAGAGTTTTCCATTTCTCTTTGGACAACGGATTTGTTATCGATCGTTGATCAATAGTGGGTAAGTGTGGAAGGAATAACTTCAATGAATGACATGAAAAGCCTTTTTCTACTATGAGTGAGCTATCTACACAGGATAGTGCGTTCTTAGAGCTTAGAACACTGAGCCCATCTTACATAGATAACACGTTGTACTTACCCTGGTCAACGCTTGGAATCGAATGAGTTGGCACAAGTCAACGTCTTTTTGGAATTCAGGCGTTAAACATATAAGGATTTCTATTTAAAAATAGAGTTACCTGACCATGTTGGTTACAAGTTTTGTTATATACAATGAAGCATCCATTCGATGTAAATCCAGTGGAGGAAGCCCGATACTCTTGAAAGCAGAGTCGACATTAGTTATGCCTTCGCAGACGGTTCCAGCAGTGCCTACATCTTCCACACCATAGGCTTAATATGGTAAATTGGTGCCGATTGGTTTAGTCATCAATCAAACTCCTCCGAATTTTAGAGTTTTACTTAATCTTCCTAAAGAGCTTCTACCGTCATTTCTGCTAAAGTTCTGCTCAATATTTTCTTAGATCATGATATTCCGGATGATGATGTGCGCCTTCCACTGAAAAACAAGTTTGCACACATGCCACCTTTACAGTACACCATTTGCCATGGTACATGTGCTTGAATGGTGCAGTGCCCCCATTCAACCATTTCTTAAGAGACACTCTTCTGAATTTTAGAATAGCTCCATTTCAGATCCATCCCAATAGATATGCAATTTTACTTGTCCTCACGTTTTGTTTATGTGGACATTCAACTGCCTCAAGCTTTGATGAATTGAGATATTTCCATTCATTCAAAAAGAGAGATGAATGTCTGTCTGCAAAATCGTGTTGCAATTCCAAAGAACTTGTCCCAGTTTAAAACCTAATATTTCTTTGTTAGATGTCCTGAAGGATTTAATCATCTTTGGATGATAGGGGTAAGTTTTCTCTTCACTCGTTGAGATTTATTATGTTAATGTGGAGTTTTAATAGACTAAATGCTTCTTGCGGTCATTCTGAGGCAAAATAAAGATCCATCACTTGATCCCACTTTCCATACTCTGAAGGCCATAGATGCTAGAGAGATCGGCCAGATTTTTGCTAATGGTTGAGAATTTGCATCGGTACATACTGTTGCATCTCGAGAGATATGCCATTGCCATTGAAGTTTCGTCCCATACCCGTTCCAAGATTTAAACATGCTCCACTTATTCATCACACGATTTTGTAAAGGGTGGTCTACTAGGTACAAAATGTCCATTTGGTGGATCAACTGAGGAAATTCATGAAGGAAAAATGGTTATGACCGAAACTAATAGCCCGATCAGAATGCCCTTGATCCAAGAGGAAGGGTAAGATGAGTTCTAACAGGGAGAAGGCAAGGCTGCGGTGATCTTAGAAAAAGAAAAGATGAAATTGATAGTGGGAGTGGCAATGATTCCTCCTCTAGCGATAAGGAGTTGTTGTGAGTTCCAAAGAAAGATATTTCAAATCATGTGATGAAACTTCGGGAATGAGTCCCATTCTTCCAGATTTTTATCCCTAAGAGGTTATTGCTAAAGATGCTCCACCAGCAGCCGAAAGAATTCATGGTTCTCTACCTAATAAAACTGATATCAACTTTAGAGACTTGAGAAACATTTAGGTTGACGTTGCTGAACTTATGGGAGATGATTTTAAGTCTAAGGGATCGTCTTCTCACTCCGATCATCCTATTTCCAGAATTAGTCTGACTCCCACCATAGTCGTTTTCCTGACCTGGTGTATGAAGTCCTTTTAGGGCATCTTCGATAGGTTACATACTTTACTAGGGTCATGTACAATTATATATGCATTATTTGAACTCATTTTCTATCGCTAAAGTAACTTCATTTTTTTTATTTGGTACTATGGGAGGCCGTGGAATTTATGAAGATCTTGAACAATTTACTGATGCACAACGTGGGTTGAAACAGAGTTTGAGATGACACCAGCCTCGAGAAACTGAGGAAAAATAGAGGAGGAGAAAAGATTGGGAAGTTGAAACTCATCGTCGGTATGATAGGGACCGAGGTAAAGTTTATTGGGTAGCTATGAGAAGAGAAAGACTCCTGATGATCGGGAAGATTAATCCAAAAAGTTAAAGGTAGATCGTGATCCTCTTCCTTCCGAGCACCATACATCTGCCCCGGCTCTAGTTTCTATCGAAATTGGGGTTCCGACTTCTACTGTTCAAGTCACTCCATCAACCCAGACTTGTCAACTCGTGTTATGCCTACTTTTGGTTTTTTATGCCCTCGTAGGAGGCCTGCTTATATTCTCCCATCTGGTTCATTTAAACTTGAAGTCGCGCTCCCCGGATGGTTGTTGAAGGGAGTTAAATTTGATCGTGACTTGTGTTCGATTCGTAAGGATTCTTATAAACCCATTTCCATGCGATTCAGAGCAACTTAGATCGAGCTAAAGCGTGGGAGATATTATGTAAGCAGCTGATGGACACAAACCGTAACAACTATCAAGAGATTCTGTCTTTCAAGTCCGAAAAGGATGATTATGAAAGGATGCTGAGGGAATAAGATGCCAGAATTGATGAATTGACAAAAGAGAAAGATGCTTCCATTCGAGACGTAAGAGCAATGCTAATTTGCTAAAGGAATTGAAAGAGGCTTACGCAAAAATTGAAATTATGTTCAGAGATGAAATCAAGAAAGCCCATTCTTATGAAGTTAAGTTGAAAAAGAAGCTTAAAACCCGAGATGAGATCATCGAAGCTCAAAAGAGAACCATTTTGGGTCATGATGAAACTGTCAAAGCTCATTAGTAAACAATTTTTGATTATGCGGGAATGATGGAATCTTGAGATAAGACCATCTCTAACGAGGCTTAGGTGATTGCTATGCTTTGGGAAAAAGTTGCGCAACTCAATGTTGAAAAGACCAAAGTCGAAGCTGAGAAAGTTGCTATGATGGCGGAGTACTCAGAGCTGCAAGATACCTTCGAAAGGAAGATAGCGGAGATGGATGGCACCATCTTGAACTTCTATGTCAACTCCCTGTTGCATCGTGGCAGTCTCCATTATTTGGACCCCAAATTCTCGCTACTCTTATTGTGGTTTGGGAAGAAATACTGGCCTGTTTTTGAGAAGATGGGGATGTATATGTTGAACAAGAGCCAGAGGATGCTTATCTGAACGAAGAATCAAAGATGGCTTTGGTAGAGGGCCGAGAGATTTTTCGAGTTGAAAGGGAGTTAGAAGCCGCGAATGCTGCCGTAGCTATAGCTGCTAAAGCACTATCAGAGCCCTTTAGT
This sequence comes from Allium cepa, assembly GCA_030765085.1. NCBI lineage: Eukaryota > Viridiplantae > Streptophyta > Magnoliopsida > Asparagales > Amaryllidaceae > Allium > Allium cepa. The sequence continues at coordinate 615,893,083 of CM060934.1, forward strand.
TCTGGGCCAAGCGAATCATCCAATTAGCCTCATGGTCAAATAGGAATCATTCCGACTTCGGCCAGTGCTGCTTTGTCGTCGGCCCCTTCAGTAGTTATCTCTGAAGCCTTGGAAGGTTCTGAAACTTCGCCTAAGATTGTGCAACCATCTAAAGAAGGAAACAGTGGGGAGTATGAGGATGAGATTCATGGTCACACTTCTGATGCAGGTAACTTTCTTGTTTCTCCCAAGTTTGAGGACTTCCAGCTCATGCCGTAAGAACAAGATGACCTGAATGGTATTCTTTTTGATCTTATAGGTCTGTTTTGCCTGTCGAATTGCAAATTTCTCCCATTCTGGGGTCTATTGCTATCTCGACTACTTCAACGCTTGTTTCTATAGTTGCTTTGATCACCATACCCATGTCTAGCTTGCAATCATGGTTGGATTCTGAGAACATTACTACGTTTTTAGCCTAGACAACCCTTATATATCTCTAGAGGGTGATTTAATAGCAGCTGACACCCGAGAGCAAACAAACAAGCTAGCCAGTCAGGTTAAACTAAGAAGTAGATGGTGGAAGTTAAAAAGGAGAAGATAGAGGAGGGAAAGTCTTCGAGGAGCTCTCGCAAGTCCCTCAAGTGCAAGACTAAGGGGGAGTCTTCCGAGGGGGCCAAAGAATAAGAAGGTGACATGGGCATAGAGCCTATAATCGATATCTCTGGTAGCGATACGAATTTCGATGGGGATGCTGAGGGAAGAAGAAACTTCTGACCAAAGGTGGGAAAGGAAGTGGTGGAAAGAAGCACTAATGAGCTCGAGTGACAGTGGAGTCGGTTTTTGTAACATTCTGATTTGTCCGACATGTATTTTTTATAAGTGCAAAGTCTGCACTTATTACTTTTGTTGTTGTAGCATATGTACTTTTCTTTTTGTTGGTTGATATTGTGTGGGTATGGCCCCAACATTTTAACTTTGTATAGAGAATGTTATGAGAAATGAAAAGATTAATGTTTCTACTGCTGTCACTTTTGTGTTCTTTCTTGTTTATCACGTATTTAGCTTGTTTTTATACCACTTATGTGTGTACATGACGTGATTTCTTGTTCTACAATTTCTATATTTTATTTTGCTATTCCATGTTTTGTGGTATACAATTCCTTTATTTCCATGATTTCACGCATTATGTATGCATTTTTTCAGTTTTACAACTAGATCTGTCGTGATTGCTAAAATTATTTGTTTGGCGTAATAGGACTATGGAGTAGTTTTCCTTTCATCTAAGTCTTGATGTGTGCATGCCCCCTACTTCATAGGGTTGTTTACTCCGAACACTTGATAAATAATCGGTTGATTCGAGCGATTCCTTTCATATCTACAGCCAAATTTACTTTGTGGTTCCTATCTTCGAGAACTTGTGATTTGAATGTCAATAATCGGAATTCTTTTTCGATTTCTAGTTTTTCACATTGCTAGACTCATGTAAATTCTTTTTGATAGTGGGAGTTGATCCTTGCTAGTCCTACAATAGACAAGTTTTTCAGTGTTGTTAGGATAACACCGATACTCAGAAAATATTAACTATTTGCTGATGATATCGGGACAACATCAAATAGTGCTTGCGTGGCTTATTAAATGTGTGGCTTTTAAAAGTGCATGGCTTACAAAATGCATGGCTTTTGAGAGTGTGCAGCTTATGAAACTTGCGACTTTTATGAGTGTGTGGCTTATGAGATGCACGGCTTTTGAGAGTACACGGCTTCCGAAATGTGCACCTCGACTTCGGAGAGTACGTGGCTTATGATATGCATGCCTTTTGAGAGTGCGTAGCTTATGAAGTGCACTGCTTTTGATTTTGAGTCAATGTACTTTCTTCGACTTGGCGAATAGGCAGAGCGTACTTGGTGTGGTTTCACTTCCCCAAGCAGCTAATGAATGATTTTAAATTTGTCTACTTTCGTCGACCCGGCGAGTAAGTGGAGCATGCTTGGGTGTGATTTCACTTCCCCAAGCAGCTAATGAATAATTTTGAGTCGGTTTACTTTCGCTGACCCAGCGAGTAAGAGGAGCATACTTGGGTATGGTTTCACTTCCTCAAGTAGTTAATGAATGATTTTGAGTCGGTTTACTTTCACCAACCCATCGAGTAGGGGGGAGCGTACTTGGGTGTGGTTTCACTTCCTCTAGCAGCTAATGAATGATTCTGGGTCGGTTTACTTTCGCCGACCCGGTGAGTAATTTATATGAACATGGTTTTATTGGTTCAAGAAACTAAAGAGATTTCCTTGATAAAATTGAAAGTGGAACAAATTTTTCCTATTTATAATTCCTATAGTGCAGTCGGGCAGCTTATTTGCGAAAATAGGAAATACATAGATAAAAGCTAAATAAAATAATGTCGAAGTGAGCCGATAGTGAATCTCGATTCCATCGACTGTGATCAGCTTGAATGCACCATCGCTTAGCTTTTGCCCGATTGAGTAAGGCCCTTCCTAGTTTGATCTGAATGTTCTTGGAGTCGGATAGTTTCAGGTTGAGATCTTCTACTTCGAAGGTACAATTACGGACTTTGGAGTTGAAGTGTCGTATTACCCTTTTTTGGTGAGCCATGGTCCTTAACTCGACTTTCCCTCGTTTCTCGTCAATCAGATCAAGTGACTCGAGCAAGAGCTACTCGTTCTCTTTTTTATTGAAGTGTCATTTCCGATGAGAGTGAACTTCCAATATGACCGGGTTCACTGCTTCAGATCTATATGCTTGGACAAATGGAGAGTATCCAGTTGCTAACTTATGCGTCATATGGTAAGCCCATTGTGCAAGTGGGAGCTCATCAACCCAGTTTCCTTTGGATATCGTCAGCCATTTCATGATGGTGGACTTGATGATTTTGTGTACCGCCTCTACTTGTCCATTAGCATAAGGGTGTGCCACTTGCGGAGAAACTCTTTTTGATGCAGAAACGCTTGCAGAAGTCCTTGAATTCGATGCTTTCAAATTGAGTTCCGTTATCTATGATGATTCTCTGTCGCATTCCAAACCTGCAAATAATATTTTTAGTGGCAAAGTTAATTACTTTTTTTTGGTAATGGTAGCTAACGGTTCCACTTTGGCCCATTTTGTGAAGTAATCAATAGTAATGATAGCATATTTAGCTCCTTCTTTAGCAATTGGGAGTACGCCGATCAGGTCAATTCCCCAGACCATAAAGGGCCATGGGCTAACCATTGGCGTAAGTTATATGGATGTATTTCTCTATATTTTAACAAACTTTAGGCATTGCACACATCGCCTGGCATAGTCCACTGCGCCATGGTTGATAGATGGCCAAAAGTAACCGTATCTGAGGATCTTCTTTGCTAGAGTCCGCCCTGCAATGTGGTTTCCACAATCGTATTCATAGACTTCCCTGAGGATCCTTTTGGCATTACTATTAGTTGCACATCTAAGTAGGGTAGTAGAGAATCCCCTCTTATAAAGAATTCCATCCTGAAAGATGAACCATAGTGCCTTCTGGAGTAGCTTCTTTCGCTCGTTCTGATCCCTAGGGAGTGTATCGTTGATCAAATAATCTTTGATCGGCGTCATCCACGATTGCTTTTCCTCTATGTTTTTCATAATCTAATCGATATCCATATCATCTATGCTGGGTGATGTGAGTGTTCTGACTGGGGCCAGTCCCATTGATTGAGCATTTTCGAAACTAGCTACTTTGGCTAGGTGATCTGCGTGCATATTCTATTCCCACGAAATGTTACTTAAAGTATAGTGCTCAATGTCTTGCAACAATTCCCAATCTTTTGACAAGTAGAGGGAAAGGTCGCCTCTTGCTTGGTACTTCCCTTTCACTTGGAAGATGACTAGTTGAGAATCGCTGTAGGCATAACTTTTATTCCTAATTCTTTAATGATTTTTAACCCTGCCATTAAAGCCTCGTATTCTGCTTCAATATTGGTGGCAGGAAATTCTAGTCTTAGAGTGTAGCAAACAGATCGTGCATTAGGGTTTTTAGTACTACCTCTGCACCTGATAGGATTCATTTGATGGAACAAATTCTATTATGGAGCCATGTCCAAAGTGCTTTCTTCTTCACCATCCCGCTCGATAAATTTGGTGATGAAATTTGCTAGTGCGAGTCCGTTGATAGCTCTTCGAGGGTGATAAGTGATTTCATATTATCTAGATCGATATTCCATTATAGAAGTCGACTTGATGTCTTTGGGCGATACAGAACTTGTTTTAGAGGTCAATTCATCAACACCTTGATGGGATGAGCCTGGAAGTATAGTCGTAGCTTCCTAGACGTGATCAATAGGAAATAGGCGAGTTTTCCCAACTTTGGGTAACTCATTTCAGCTCCAGTAAACCACTTATTGATGTAGCAGATGGGTTGCTAGACCTAGCCTACTCACGTACCAATGCTGTGCTCAGAGCATGGGTCGACGGTAAGATAAATGAACAAATCTTCCCCATTTATTGGCTTGGATAAGGCTAATGGGATTTCCATATGATGGAGTAATTCCTCAAAGGCTGTTTAGCAGGCTTCGTTTCAATAGAATTCTTTTTTCACTTCTTTAATGCATCGAAGAACAGTATGCATTTGTCAGTCGCTCGGGAAATGAATCGGCTCGACACTGCGATCTTTCCATTTAGACTTTATAATTCCTTTTTGGACATGGGAGCTTTGATGTTCGTTAGGGCACTAATCTGTTCCGAATTAGCTTCCATTCCCCTTGCATTCACGATGAAAGCAAAGATTTTGCCAGAAGCAAAATCGAAGGAGCATTTCAACGAGTTGAGCTTCATTCCATATTTCTGCAATATTTCAAACATCTTTGCATGATTTTCTAAGTGATTCTCCAATACACGTCATTTGAAAAGCATGTCGTCCATGTAATACTTCCATCGTTTTCTCGATGTGAAAATTGTGTTTACTAGTCGTTCGTAGGTTGTGCTGCGTTGTTTAGTCCAAAGAGCATTACTCGATAACAGTACAATCCAAGGTTGGTAATGAAACAAGTATTTTCTTGATCGGGTTCATGCATCATGATTTGGTTGTATCTAGAGTAGGCATCCATAAATGATAGTAGCTTGTAATCTACCATGGCGTCAACAAGCTGATCGATTTTGGGCAATGTGAAGCTATCCTTTAGGCAGGCATTGTTCAAATCTGAGTAATCAATGCAGATCTGCCACTTTCCATTGGACTTCTTTACCAAAATCGGATTTGATACCCATATGGGATAAGTTGCTTCATGGATGAAGCCATTTTCCAATAGCTTATATGTTCCCTCTGTTAGTGCACAAGACAGTTTAGGTTCCAAGGTGCACCCCTTTTGTTTCGCTGGAGTGTGCTTGGGATCGATATTAAGTGTGTGACAAGTTATCTTCGATGGTATCCCACACATATCCAATGCATCCAAGCGAACACGTCTTGATTGGGGCGAAGAATCTTGACTAATTCTTGTCGCGTCTTGGTTCCAAGATGTGATCCTATTTGGAGTACTCATGTCGGATCATCCATGTCTTTAGGAACAAGCATTGTAATATCTACTGGTGCTGCCTATTCCTCCGCTAAACTCTTCTTTCTAGGGTCTATAGCCTTATTGAATCAGCTGTAGTCCCCAAGCCAAGGGCGATTCTATAGTTGCTATGCCGACAGTACGCGAATGTGGAGAGCTTTCTCCACACTCTTCCCTTTTTCCTTCTTTCTTGTTTAATGCAATTCAACGATGTAGCATTCTATTACGACACTCTGGCCTCCCATTATCACTCCAATTTCGTTTTTTATGGGGAATTTCACAATGAGACACCATTGTGCCAGGATATTCGAAAATCAAGAGGGTCGGCCATCCCAAGAATGCATTATAGGCCAAGATATCATCGATTATCATAGAGTTTTGGGTGAGAACCACTCTCCAATCTCCTGTTTCGAGTTCAACTGCCAACGAGTTGTAGTGGATGACTAGTGAATCCTTGGATTTTGGTTCTGCATGTAGAGACATCCTTTTTGTTATGCTTTATTTGGTCAAACCTATGTTGAAATAGAATTTCTACTAATCCTTCGGTATCAACCAACACCTGACGTACGATCACGGGTCCGATTCCTATCGTCACCACCATTGGATCGAAAGTTAGAGCTTCTATTCCTTCACTCTTTTGGTTTCAGAACATGATGTCGTCATTGAGAATCCTCTGCTATTTAGTGGGGGTTTTGTCTTCGATTGAAAAGCAAGTTTCCTTTGGAGCAAGTTTGAATGAACTAGCATATCTTTCCATCTCTCCTCAATTTTTCTGTGCCGGACGAGGACCTCTCAAAGTAGTATTGAAGACAGGTCTCTGTTCGGCTTGTTTGGATCCATCTCCACTAGATTTGGATTGGTTTCCTTGGGTGTTAGGAGCATGAGGTCCAATTGGCTAACTGGAATTTTGGGGCTTCTTCACGTACTATTGGAGCCTGTTTCCTCCAATTAGTTCTACGATCATGTTCTTCAAATGGTGACACTCGTTTCTGTTATAGCCGTGGGTTTTGTGGAAACGACAGAACTTCCCCGACTTCCTTTATTGCTCAGACTTGTGATAACCCGAATTTTTAGGCATCTGTTAATTGGAAATTAATAGGATTAAGTTTATTAAAATACTCATTTCTAAATTGAACAAATGAATTCTAATATATATATATATATATATATATATATATATATATATATCTGGATATGTATGTAGAAGAATTTGAATTATAATAAACGCTGGAATTTAAATATTTGAATAGATAGTTATTTGTTAATCTCCAAATATAATTATTGAAGTTTGATAATATTTTTTTAATGATTTTCTTTATAATTATTCAAAATTTATTTTCAAGGTTTATATAAAAAAAAATTCTATATTTTTGCAGCAATAAAGATGGTAAATGTATATAATTACTTGTTAAAGTATTAAAGCTCAAAGTTGAAATAAAATTTAATAAGATTCATATTTCCTTTAAAATATATATGTATAAGATGTATATGTGTAAAAGTATTAAACATATAAAATTATAAATTTCATGTAGATCAACAAGTGTAGAATATTAAATTAAGACTTTAAACCATTCATAAGCTTGATATACATACACTTAACAATTTTAACCTTAGTTACATGCAAATTAACATGTGGCACTCTTGTTTTTTTTTTAAATTTTAATGAAATTAGATATGAAAAAAATTCAACCAGGTTTTATGCAAGTAAAAGCATATTCATTTCTTTCATTCTTTAAAAAAAATTAAAAATTAAATTAAAAGCCAAATCCAACAACTCAATCTTGACGCAAAGCTTATCTCAATAAGATCAGATTGAAGTTTCAGTTCTAACCCAGGGGAGTAGAAATCAAATCCAAAATACAGATCATCAAAAACAAATTTCGAGATTTAAAAGAAGAAATAGTTCTTTGTTCATAATAAGGTGAGAAAACTCCATCTTTGAATCAAATCTCATCAATATTCTGTAAAGCAAATCTTCCTTATTCTCTAATGCATGTAATATAAGCTGGAAGTATTGGTATGAAATGTTTTTATGAAGGTGGAAACATGTTTGTATGTATATTAGTTGTGTAAAATGTGCATATCTGAAGCAGCTCTCTGTTTAGTCTATAACAGACCTAATATATTCTAAATTTAATCTCTCTTCGTATAAATTTAAATAGAAAATGATGTTTAAGGGTAAATGATTGGGTTAACAAATCCTAAAAAAATGCTCATAGGTTAAAATTAGGAAGAAATTATCTCGAAATTAGTAAATTACAGAAAGAAATTAACTCAAGTCAAATTTGGATTATTTAAATTTCCTGTTATTGATTGAAAATATGGATTCGTACCTAGAATCAATGATTTTTAGTTTAAAAATTAGGATTCTTAAGTCCAAGATTAAAGAGAAATCTCGAGTTGAACAATATTTGGGAAAACGTCGATTTTTGTCGACTGGAAAAAAATTGATCATTGAAGTTTGGTCTGAAGCAAACTTGGATGTAGAAGCTCATAAGAAAAATGGAATTGGAATTTGTCAATCTCTGGAAATGACGATCAACGTCGATTTAGGGTTAAAGGCTGAGTTTTGGTTGGGTTTGGTCACTGGATATTTGCGGCGACGTAACTATATCTGGGTGGATAGGAGATGGGAGAAGAGGATGATGGAGGACAGACGAAGTCAGGGCTGGAGTTTCGTGGCTACTGGTGGTCAGTGGTGGCAGCATGGGGTGGTTTTGGATATCGTCATGTTTTTGGTTTCATTCGAATAGCTCGATTTCGTATGGATGAGTTTTTGTGATTTCTGGGTTGATGAATGGAGTAACGACGACGTCACCGATTTGGTGATGGTTACGGTGCTGGTCAGTGACGGCCTGAATGCTTGTGCATGTGCACTCGTATCACTGTATCGGTCTGCTGAAGGTTGGGAGAAGAAGGATCGATCTCGAGTTCGAACGCGAGGAAAGGTGGTTTTGGCTCAAGGAATTGATCGGGAAGGTTTTGGGTTAGCTCGTGTTGTGGTTGATTCCAGGATAGAGTTAGCAAGTTTTTTTAAAAAAAATTCGAAATAAATGTCGAACCAGGTTTTTCACTGTGAGTGAGGGCATGATCAAGTATAAAGAAGTAAGGATGGAGTTGGTTCCAGTCTTAGGGTTTAAATTGAAGGTTAAAAAAAGATTTTTAAGAATTCAAAGAATATGAACTAAATTTCCCAAAGTAAACAAGTTTTTCTGGGAATTGATTTAAAATCTAAAATATGTTAAAAATTGTGTTGGTTTTGAATAATTATATTGGAATGATTTTTCAAGATATTCTTAAGTGATTCAAATAGAATTTGATGATGTGATTAAGTATGTGATTGAATAAGTGGTTATCTTAAACAAAATTAGGTTTTGAGTAATTAAGAGATAATTACTTATTGCAAGTAATTTAAGGGTAATTATGTAATAGAAAAGGTTAATTACAAAATAATCAAGATAATTAATTTATGGAAATTTCGTTAATATGAATAAATTAGAAGATTTTTAAATGGAAGTAATTAGAGAATAATTAATGAAAGAGAATAAAAGGATAATTACTTAAAATGGAAGTAATTAAATGGGTAATTTCTGAATGAAATTAATAAGGATAATCACTTAGTGAAAGTGATTAGAAGAATAATTTGTTTTTGTAGTTGAAGGATCATTAATAGATGAAATAATTACCGAATGAGATTAATTAAGGTGATTTATACAAGTAATTAGGGAATAATTGATGTCATTATTTAATCAATATGATTAATTAAAGGAAAGGTTTATAATTAATCAAAGTTAATTAAGCAGGATTAAAGATAATTAACTTAATTTATAATGGGTGATTGAATTAAATTAATTGAGGGTTGTTTGATTATTAATCTTGCTTATAAATGATAAACTTAAATTGAATATCTTATGTTGTCTGAATATCTCTGATATTGAGTGGTGATGTCTTGTGATATGATATGTTGGGATGAATTGTGATATTATGTGTTATCTATCGATAATTGATTATTGTAAGAATATAAGAACTTATATTTAAATTGATTCATGTCCATTTAAATTAAAAGTGATTATAGGTGAACTTAAATTCGAAAAGACCAGGGACGGGTATCGGTAATATATGAAACCACTTCGATTAGTAAACTAAATCCCTTATAAATTGGATATGTGAGACTAATCAGGCTGGAATAGAATAAGTTAACATCCTGGACATTTAACCTGCGTACGGTTGTGTGTGAAAATGTTTGTCTAAATAAGTAAAAGCTCGTAGAAAGTACGAGTTACACTGGTATTTCCCATAAATTATATAGTTTGATATTTCATACTATATGGGTTTACTCAAGCTGGTTTCCAGCCTGACCCGGGTGTTACTTTGATGTAATACTCGGGCCAGACCGAGTATTACAGACTTTCAGGTAAGGACATTCTGGAGCTCAGGAGGCGAGCTGGATGGTAGGAACGTATGGAGTGAATCCGCTGTGATAGTGTAGTTTATCTGGGTCATGTTGTTTTAACTTTCCAGTATTTGTGTAATGATTATAACTTTGATGTATTAAAAATGTAAATTACCAATACAGCTTCTTTGTATAAATGTTATTATTGATATTATATTTTGATCCGCTGCGAATGTGAGATTTTTGAGTCTTATCTTCTTTCTTCTTCTTCTATCTCTTTATGCTTTGTCCCTAACTATCTGGAATTTTCAGGATCGAAAATTTCGGGTCGTTACATTTGGTATCAGAGCTGAAGGTTAAGCGAGAACCTTGGCTCTGGTGGGATTTCTCATTAAGGATAGGGTCAATGGTACCCTAGAATGAGTTGAGTATATATATATATGAGAGCGTACTTGTTATTTTCTTATATAAAGATTTTAAATGATTTTATAAGAATATATTTTGATATATATAGCAATATTTCTTTCTAAGAAATATTAAGGTAATTGGTTGTTAAATTATTGGAATTAAGTTAAGTGGAAATAGAAATACAACCAAACTAAAATTGAATAATGATAAGTTTGAAATGGATTCAAACTGAAATTAAATCTTGAAGTTGGGGAAGAAATTCAAAATAAGATGAATTAGAATTGGTTTCAAACCAGAAAATAAAATGGTTATTGTGTTTAATAACGGGATGATTGTTTTTCAATAAACAATAAAATGTTTTAAGGAAGTACCATTTGATGAGAATAACTTTTGAATTTGAAAGGATGTAAATTAAAGTGGGATTCAAATCGTGAAGTTCTGAATTCTAAATTTAAACATTTGAAATTGTTTTCAAAGTGTTAAAGGAAATAATATTATTCAAACTATTTTGAGTGTAATCTTATTTTAGAATAAGAAGTTGTTTGTAAACTTTAAAGGAATTTGTTTTGAATTAAAACCAAGGGTGGTTTAAATTTTAAAATTGGGTTTGGTGGGCCAAGAAGTAAATATGTATATATGTGTGGATATACATAATATCAAAGATGGTTTGAAATAAAACTTTAAATGTTGAGTTTTAAATTTGGAATGAGAGGTGATACCCAAAAGTGATAAGTTTTCGAACTTATAAGTGGAAAGAATTTTGAGATTTGAAATGGAGAATTCAAAATTGAGTAAGGTTAACGGGATTAATTGAATTCAACTAGGAGGAAGTTAAATAAGTTTGAATCAACAATTTGATTCGGAAATTTCATGATGAAATTGGGATTTAACTTGGGAAGTTAAATGGTTGATTGGAATTGAGAGTTTGAGTGATCTCAAATTGGGTTTGAGATCCGAAAAGTGGAAATGGATGGATGTTTTAAAATAATTGGATGATATTGCCATATTGTTATTAATAGTCTTTAAACTGTGAATTGGATTTGTTTAAAGAAATGGGATGGGGTAATATATCCATTATTAAGGTAAAATGGAATAATTTTGTGTAACGACCCAGAATTTTAGTTAATTAAAATTTTAATATTTAATTGAATTTAAATATTAATAAGTGAAATTTATAAGTCGAATAAATTTTATTTTGAATAATTGGATTTAATTGGATAATTAAATCGATTATTTAATATTTGAAATTACAGAAATAATTGAAAATCGAGTTTACTATGATTGAAAATGATTTGTAAAATTTTATTTTATCATATTGGAGTTAGAACGATATTTTAGAACTTTTAAAATCGAATTAAAAGTTAATTTGTGAAAATTAAATATTTTAATATTTAAATCGACTAGTGAAATTAGTCAATTTTCAAACAGTCTCAGAATTGGACGAAACTAGTTTCATTGGATCCGTAATAGTTTGTTATTACCGGATTTCAATTTTTGTAGCAATCGGAGTTTTCGTTTGACCGTGGCAGCTCGAAACGCATCGAAATTGCTTTAATATTAATTTGGCGAGTTAAAATAGTCAATTTTCAAACAGTCTCGGATTTCGACGAAACTAGTTTCATCGGATCCGTAATGTGATATTATTGTAAGGTTTCAAATTTCGTGTCAATCGGATTTACCGTTTGTCCGGGGCAAGCTAAAACGCCTATAAATTAGTTTAAATCGGTTTAATTTAAAATTGATCGTTTAATTCCATATCTCGCACAGATGGTCGAATTGGCTTCCGAAAACTGTTCCATTGTGTCCGGAACGCGGGATAAACCCTAGAAACGCCAGTCACCGTGCGAGATTTGGAGTTTAGAAAATCGAGTGAATAGTAATTTTTGGAAATTTTCTGTAAAAAGGAACCCTCTCTTTTCATTTGAGAAAACCTAACCCTAAATTCATAGCCGCCACCCTATTTTCGAACGGCTAGAAATGTTCAATCTTCCTCCCTCAATTCCTCCAAATCCATCAGCTTTTACAACAAACTCCCAACACACAATTCGCAGAACATTGTGAGACCTTCAATCTGAACGGTTATGATCGGAAAATACGTCACGAATCAACGACAATCATCATTTGAAGGCCGGCGTTGTTTCACGCAAATCGAAGCTGTGATGGAGGCCGAGTTCACCAAGGTCGTGGCCGTGGCTCTCACGTAGGCGGAGGGAATGGCACTCGCCGATCGTCTACTCGTCGCCAGAGGTGGGTCGAAAAATTCAAGATGATCGAAGGGGAGTGGGTTATTTGCGTGCGAAACAACCTGGAGCGGGAAGAAGGCAAAGTCGCGTGCAAGGATTCAGATCTGATGAGCAAAAGGAACGGTCCAGATGTGGGTTTGAAATTAATGAAAATAGAATTGTAAATATATATGTATATATTAATTCATTGAACTTTAAAACACTGTAACTTTTTGATGCGAGGTCCGTTTTGGACGAAACGAGTTGCGTTGGAATTGTATGGACGAACACTACGCAATGGAGCCGGTTTGGAGTCGTTTGGAGTTAGTGAGAATTTCGCGTAAAATTAAACACTCGTTTAATTTATTCGAAATAAAACGCTGGAACGGAATTAAAATCAAGGTGAGAACTTCTCACTCAATCGAATTGTTTCAATTTAAATTTTAAATAGTTAGATTTAAAATTATTGATTGTATGCCTGAATGATAAATTATTGTCTGTTGTTGGTTGAAATAGACATTATGCGCCGTTAGTAAGCGGATGTTATTTATTAAAAACATATACCGCGATAATTCCAAATTGTATGGAATTGGTATTATATATGTACTTGGAGTTGATTTTCCCGCATTATATAGCGGATGAGACCCTATTGCACCGTCTATTAAGCGGATAATATTTTATAAATCCCATATACCGCGATAATTCCGTACTGGAGCGGAATTGGTATTGTGCTAACATCTGTGGATGCAGCGAAACAGGTTGGAGGGATCCAACTGGATTCCTCAACTATATTGATTTATTTACAGATATTGTGATATTTGTTGATTATCATATTGATATATGATGTTTGGTTTGTCGTGATGGACTATTTGGTGTTGTTGCATCATCGGATCCATTTTTGAAGTTTTAAAATGATGATTTTGATTTTAAAAGGAATTTTAAAGTGATTTTCAAAAATATACGTTTTATTAAATTTTGAATTGTTAAAATAAATAAACGTTATAATTTTATTTTCATAAAAGTTATGATTTTTGAAAAATAATACTTAAGTATGATTTTGAAGTATATAAGCTTTAAATAACGATTTGTAAATTATTAAAAGAATAACTTTAGTTAAATTGGGATTTTTGAATTGTTTTAAAAACGATTTATATAAAAGATTTAAAATTTGATATTTTATAAGATTAAAAAAATATTGGAATTATAAAACGAGTTTTTATAAGTGTTAAAATGAAATAAAAAATGGATTTCATAAGTGAATGAAATTATAGATTTATAAATTGTGAAGTTATGAAATGAATAGATTTTGTAAAATAAAAGATTTATAAATAATTAACTTATAAATCGGATTTTGGGTATAAAGTTGAGCTATAAATTGAATTGGTTTATAAAAAGGGATTTTCTTATAAATCAAAGTTTATAAATAGAAATGGAATTTATAGACATTGTTTATAAATTCGAAATCAATGGATTTTGATAAATTGAATATAGATATTTATTAAAAGAAGTATATTCGCGATTTTGGATAGCGAATAAATTCTTGAAATAAAACGTGTAGTAAATATTGAAATTGGGTTAGTGAAGTATATTCACGATTTTGGACAGTGAATATATTATTAAACAAAATGGATATGTTTAAGGAAAATGAATATTATCAAATGAAGTTAATTGTTTTAAAGATGTTTTAAAATGGATTAACTATCGAAACCATGGATTTCAACATTTATTGTTGAAATAGACGTTTTCGAGAAATAGAAGGAAATGGTGGACTATAACACTGTTATTATAGTAAATGATTTGCGAAGGGAAAAGTTTTGTATAGTATTGGGATTTATATATCTATTTTAATTTTGAATCCCTATACTAGTGATTTTGTGTCGTCGTAACGATGTTTTACGTGACATTCGTTTTGGCCCAAACAAATGTGTTTAAGAAAATGATTTGTTAAAGAATGAAATATATACTTAATTTCGATTTAAGTATATTGAATATTTTCCAAGTGTTGAAAATAAATGGGTTTGTGAATTACTTATTATTAAATAAGTATGGAAATGTTTTCCAATATGAAGTGAATGTTTCGAGATTTTAACTTTTAAAGATAAATTGAAAATGAATTTTAGAAGTCGATTAGAAAATCGTATATTCATAGATATTTTGGAAATGTAAATTCACTATGGAATTTATAAATGAAAATGGGAATTTGTTTAAAAATAAATGTTAATTTATTTTTGAAGTGTGGGAATTAATTTACGGATTTGGAACGTAAATATAATGTAAATCGGTAAGGATTTATTTAATTGGTTTAAATGAACCATGTTGAAAATGAAAGTATTTCGCATAAGGAAAATGATTGAAATTTGTTTTCAAAAGTGGTAAAGGTGGAAAAGTGATTTGAAAATTAGTTTTCATATATTGAAGTGTGGAAAATATATATATCTTGTAAAGATATTTTGGAAAATAAATAATTTGGAAAATTATTTGGAATCTGGTGATGTTGAGCATGCCTATTGATAGTTAAATAATCCGACTATCAATATTTACCTTTAAATAGGTGTTTGTTGTGATTGCTTGAATTTGAATGCCACGCTTATTTTTGAATAAGCGTTCACTATTCGGGTTAGCCGGGAAAGGACCTTGGGGTCATATAACCCATTCCGAATATGTGATACGTCGTAATGGATTGCATTCGATGACCAGTGTTGAAGACCGGATATTTTTGAAAACGGAAGGATTACCGTTGAGTTGCTCTGCATCGGCTGATCTCCGATATAGAGGTTTTATCACCCTTAGTGACGGGAAGTCCGGATGTGATTAGAAATTATCCGGAATGCAAGGATTTCTTTGTAAGTGCCTTCGGTTCTGTTCGAGCCCGGAACAGACTTGTATGGATTGTATGTCTGACATTACAAGTTGAGATATAAAGCTGATTTCTTTAAAATATATTTCTGTTGGTGGCGGAGAATTTATTCTCTTAGCTTAACACTCTTCTCTAAGACGTACGAGCTCAAATGTTATGTACTTGAAGGTTATTAGTGATATACTCCCAATTTGGTAGTGTGGCATGCTGAGTGTTGCTGTGGGATGATCATTGTTTGATCATTTGTGATATGATCATTTGTTTGATCATTTATCTTGGTGATCATTACTTTGATCATTTGTTGACCCAAAGCACAGCTTTTGTATAAAGCGTGGCTTTGAGGACGAGACTTCGTCGGACCTCACACCCAAGAAATGGTCAAAACAGGAAGGATGCAGCAAGGTTATTAGAGGGTAGCACCCCTTTAGTGTATGTCATTCCTTCTGGATAGAGGTGGTATCATGGTATGGAGCCCAGATACTTAACCTATGTTGTTGCTGCAAATTTATTGCTTTGTGGTTGTTGGAAATCGAGGATCCTCGGATAGATCGATTACGATCGGGGGATGACATATTCGTGTCAGTAGTTACCCAGTTAGGGGTAACCCGGCCTTGTGTTGGCAGAGATCCGGTTTGTTTCTCGGGTTGTCTTTCCAGAGGCTTACCCATGTGGCAATGGGAAGTTCCTTGGCCTGACCATTTATTGGAAATCCAAAGAAACAATACGATCCTGTACGGTTTTAGTTGTATAACCTGCCATGGAATGTGGCGGTAACCTGCTATTGAACACGGTAGCTATAGAAGGCATAAGTGCAGAATGCCTATGCTGGCTAAGATTTATATCTTTACTTTTGAAATGTTTTATACACTATGCACTAGTAGTAATATCAAATGTTTCTTTTTAATGCGTATCAAGCATCTTTGACTATCATAAGGAGAAATCTCCTCCGCTTCTGCGTTTGCATTATGTGTGTGTGCGGGAGGCCTTATGGTAGTCTCATTTTCTAAAAAAGCATTGCGAATCTATTTTAAAAATTATCCTGTTCTTTATTTTTAAAAAGATAAACTGTTTTGAGTTCTCACACCAGTCACATGACTGACTCGGAGTTTATTGTTTTCCTTCCTAAACTGTGAGTGCCCACAAATTTCCACACGGGCAGTCTAGAGCCAGGTTTATCAGGATATTCTGGAATTCAGGAGTTGCTGGAGGCAAGCTGGATGGCATGGCGTATCACTAGTATATAGTATTTCTTTTCCGCTGTTTGTTGTTGTTTGTTGTTGTACACTCTGATGATGTAATGTAATGTAATATGATGTAATGTAATAACTGATATAGTTCTTTGTTTTAAAAGATTATTCATTTATCTATTATATGTTGTTCCGCTGCGATTGTGAGATTCTGATATTGTTCTGTTATTTTTTTTCTCTCTTCTTCTACCTCTTTCTTCTTCTTTAACCCTAACGGTACGGTTTTCCGACCTTCGATTGTTCGGCAGTTGATACAGTGGACGTATTAATGTCGGTTTTCGAGCGTCGAAAAATCGCGATCGTTACATTTTGGACTTAAGATTTGAATGTTTAAGATAAAACTTCAAAGGTTTGGTTTCAAAATTGAAATTTGGTGATAAATTGAATTTCAAAGATTTAGTTGTTTAAAAGGAATTGAATTATTATTTGAACTTTGAAATAGGTTAAAAATGAAATTTGGATTTAGAGTTAAATAGTTTAAAGATATAAGTTGATTTGATTTAAAGGATTAAATTAACATTTAAAATTTAACTCGAATCTATAATTCGAAATGGTTTAAAGTTGAGATTTAAATTGAATTAATTCAAGTTGAATTTGATTTGAATAATTTGGAATTGTGATTAAAGTTGAATTGGTTTAAAATTCAACTGGAATTTGATTTAGAAATGGGAAAGAAATTGAGAATAAATTCAACTTGAATTGGGGATAAATCAATTTCAAGGGAAATTGAAGTTATTAAAAATTTAAATTGAGTCAATCTAAATGGAAGTGGAAATTTAAATTGAATTAATTGGAAATGGAGGTTGGGAGTTGAACAGTTTTTAACTCTGGACTGTTTTCAAAATAAATTGTTTTAAATCTATTTTTTCCCAAACTATTTACTATACAATCCTTCTTCTTAAAGCCAAATTATCTTATACTTATTTTACAATTATTTTTGGAATTATTTAACAATTTTTCAACTGTTTTATAAATTAATTACTATTTTTCAATTATTTTACAAAATAATTACTATTTTATAACTATTTTGCAATTATTTAAAATTTCTATAACTATTTGACTATTTCTAACTATTTTAGAATTACTTGACTGTTTTACAGCTATTTTACAAACTAATAATTGTCTTCCAAATACTTATCTATTTTTAAATTCTTCAAGCTATTTTCAAAATTTAAGCTAGTCAGAGTGCAAACTGTTTATGATTAAATACCCAACCGAGATAAGAATTGAGGTGATAATCCATATGGGATTGAAGAAATTGTGGATAAATGAATAGAATTAAAGGAAATGTGAATAGAAAAGGAGAATTGTTTTGGCTAATAACCAATAAAGATAAATACATAGGATGTACGCATATTATTCTATTCGCATAGTGATTTGATCCATATTCGAGCACAGAATTTCGAGATAGTTATATCGATCCGATTTGGAATTTTCCACTCGATTTTTGAAGGCGGACCTGGATATGGATTGTTGATTGGTTTTGGATATTCTCTATCATAGTTATGACTATGCAAGGAGAATGGCGGTTTCGGATCAAGAAAAAAGATCTGAGTCCGCACTAGGAAGTCGGGTGGACGATACTAGTTCGGAAGTGAAATTGTGTGATCGAGTGAGCGATCAGATTGGTATAGCGTAAAATGATATGTGTACATCGTACGGATTTGAATGAAATTGATACTGGGAATTTGTGGATGAGAACTGTAAAATGATTTTTGAAGTGAAAAATATATTTTGTGAAATATATGATGAAGTAAAATGGAATTTTGATATTTCTATAATAGAAATTTACTTTATGGAAGCAAGTGATATGATAAGTGATTTTGTAAAGAGAAATCAAATTGGAATATTTGATTTGGCATAAACAAAG
Organism: Allium cepa; assembly: GCA_030765085.1. Taxonomy (NCBI): domain Eukaryota; kingdom Viridiplantae; phylum Streptophyta; class Magnoliopsida; order Asparagales; family Amaryllidaceae; genus Allium; species Allium cepa. The sequence goes on from CM060934.1 coordinate 615,911,578, forward strand.
TTATATATCTTTGTTATATAAGATAAATCTTCCTTTGTGAATCTATAGCCAGAAGAAAGGGTTTTGTAAATATTTAAAGTATAAAAGGGATTTTATACAAGTTTGAAATGATCCAAAGATTTTTCAAGATTATATATATATATAAAAGATCTTATGATAATGATTTTGGAGGAAAGGTTTTTGAAACCTTTGGATTTGGAAAGGCTTTTTGATTTTTTCGTAAAATCAATATTGGAATTTGGAAAGCCTAATTTGAGAATTATTGATTATGGAATAATCGATTTTGAGAAAGGAGATTTATTTGAGATTCATACTAGGTGTATCATTTGGAAGATACTATATGTGTATGTATAAAGTGTTTTGAAAATGGCTCTAGGGAAAAAGACGCTCCCTTGAAATGAACTTCTCAAGAGTGCCATAGGTTGGTACTGCCTTGAGCCCTAAGGGGGGTTCTAAAGTTGATCCTGTGAGAAGTCCGAACAAAACTAGTTCCTGAGGATTTTGTGTAGTGTGTAGCGGAAGTCAAGGGCGTTGAGGCCTACAGAGGCATTTGGGTTATGCTGTGACGACAGTGTAACTCGATGTCACTGCGAACTACTGCAGACCATAGCGAAAGTCGGGTGTGCCGCTGAGAGCCAACAGTCTACGTTTGATTTTATATCTGTAAACTGCGACCTATGGTAACATAGCGAAAGTCGTGTGTGCTGCTGAGAGCCAACAGTCTGCGTTTGATTTTACATCTGTATACTACGACCTATGTGGTAGTGGTGAAGTTTCATTTTTGGCAGCGGAAATCGAGGGCGCTGATGCCTACAGTTACATGGACTTTTGCTGTGATGGCAACGTAACCCTAGAATGTAACTGCGATCTGTTGTGGGTTCTATGGAGTAATCGAGGGACGCGGAATGCCTACAGTTACATGGACTTTTGCTGCGATGGCAACGTAACCCAGGATGTAACTGCGACCATGGATGGGGGTGATGATTTCCAGAGCATTCTCACCAAAGATATTTCCTCGATTTCAAAAAAAATGTTTTCTATATTTTCAATAGAATTATTTTCCAAATATTTCCACTGGGTGTTGAAAGCAGGTTTACCAAGTACTTATATATTTTCAGTCTTACGCCTGATCAACGTATGACCGAATTTCTGTGAGAATAAGGATGGACTGGTTGAGACATCGAGTTATAAAAGTATTTTTATAAAACTATTTTTGTAATACTATGTAGATTTTAAAAGTGTTTTAAAAAAAATCTTAAATAAAAGAGAGTTTATAGTTTCAAAAAGTAATTTAACTACTAAATAGTATTTTAATAAAATTCTGGCTTCGTTCCTTTTCGAGGACGAAAAGATTCTAAAAGGGGGAGGAATGTGATGACCCGAATTTTTGGGCATCTGTTAATTGGAAATTAACAGGATTAAGTTTATTAAAATACTCAGTTCTAAATTGAACAAATTAATTCTAATATATATATATATATATATATATATATATATATATATATATATATCTGGATATGTATATAGAAGAATTTGAATTATAATAAACGCTGGAGTTTAAATATTTGGATAGATAGTATTTGTTAATCTCCTGATATAATTATTGAAGTTTGATTATATTTGTTTAATGATTTTCTTTATAATTATTCAAAATTTATTTTCAAGGTTTATAAAAAAAATATAAATTCTATATTTTTGCAGCAATAAAGATGGTAAATGTATATAATTACTTGTTAAAGTATTAAAGCTCAAAGTTGAAATAAAGTTTAATAAGGTTCATATTTCCTTTAAAATATATATGTATAAGATGTATATGTGTAAAAGTATTAAACATATAAAATTATAAATTTCATGTAGATCAACAAGTGTACAATATTAAATTAAGACTTTAAACCATTTGTAATCTTGATATACATACACTTAACAATTGTAACCTTAGTTAACATGCAAATTAACATGTGGCACTCTTGTTTTTTTTAATTTTAATGAAATTAGATATGAAAAAAATTCAACCAGGTTTTATGCAATTAAAAGCATATTCATCTTCTTTCATTCTTTAAAAAAAATTAGAAATTAAATTAAAAGCCAAATTCAACAACTCAATCTTGAAGCAAAGCTCATCTCAATAAGATCAGATTGAAGTTTCAGTTCTAACCCAGGGGAGTACAAATCAAATCCAAAATACAGATCATCAAAAACAAATTTCCAGATTTAAAAGAAGAAATAGTTCTACGTTCATAATTAGGTGAGAAAACTCCATCCTTGAATCGAATTTCATCAATATTCTGTGAAGTAAATCTTCCTTATTCCCTGATGCATGTAATATAAGCTGGAAGTATTAGTATGAAATGTTTTTATGAAGGTGGAAACATGTTTGTATGTATATTAGTTGTGTAAAATGTGCATATATGAAGCAGGTCTCTGTTTAGTCTATAACAGACCTAATATACACTAAATTTAATCTATCTTCATATAAATTTAAATAAAAAATGATGTTTAAGGGTAAATGATTGGGTTAACAAATCCTAAAAAAAATGCTCATAGGTTAAAATTAGGAAGAAATTATCTGGAAATTAGTAAATTACAAAAAGAAATTAACTCAAGTCAAATTTAGATTATTTAAATTTCCTATTTTTGATTGAGAATATGGATTTGTATCTAAAATCCATGATTTTAAGTTTAAAAATTAGGATTTTTAAGTCCAAGATTAAAGAGAAATCTCGAGTTGAACAATATTTGGGAAAACGTCGATTTTTGTCGACTGGAAAAAATTGATCATTGAAGTTTGGTCTGAAGCAAGCTTGGATGCAGAAGCTCATGGAAAAAATGGAATTGGAATTTATCGATATTTGGAAATGACGATCAACGTCGATTTAGGGTTAAAGGATGAGTTTTGGTTGGGTTTGGTCACTGGATATTCGCGGCGACATAACTGTATCGGGGTGGATAGGAGATGGGAGAAGAGGATGATGGAGAACAAACGAAGTCTGGGCTGGAGTTTCGTGGCCACTGGTGGTCGGTGGTGGAGGCAATGGGGAGGTTTTGGATATCGTCGTGTTTTTGGTTTCATTTGAATAACTCGATTTCGTATGGATGAGTTTTTGTGATTTCTGGGCTGATGAACGGAGTAACGACGACGTCGCCGACTTGGTGATGGTTACGGTACTGGTCAGTGACGGCCTGAATGCTTGTGCATGTGCACTGTATCACCGTATCGGTCTGCTGAAGGTTCGAAGAAGAAGGATCGATCTCGGGTTCGAACGAGAGGAAAGGTGGTTTTGGTTCGCGGAATTGATCGGGATGGTTTTGTGATAGCTCATGTTGTGGTTGATTCCAGGATAGAGTTAGCAAGTTTTTTTTAAAAAAAAAAATTGAAATAAATGTTGAACCAGATTTTTCACTGTGAGGGAGGGCATGATCAAGTATAAAGGAGTAAGGATGGAGTTGGTTCCGGTCTTATGGTTTAAATTGAAGGTTAATTTTTTTTTTTAAGAATTCAAAGAATATGAGCTAAGTTTCCCAAAGTAAACAACTTTTTCTGGGAATTGATTTAAAATCTAAAATATGTTAAAAACTGTGTTGGGTTTGAATAATTATATTGGAATGATTTTTCAAGATATTCTTGAGTGATTCAAATAGAATTTGATGATGTGATCAAGTATATGATTGAATAAGTGGTTATCTTAAACAAATTTAGGCTTTGAGTAATTAAGAGATAATTACTTATTGCAAGTAATTTAAGGGTAATTATGTAATAGAAAAGGTTAATTACAAAACAATCAAGGTAATTAATTTATGGAAATTTCGTTAATATGAACAAATTAGAAGATTTTTAAATGGAAGTAATTAGAGAATAATTAATGAAAGAGAATAAAAGGATAATTACTTAAAATGGAAGTAATTAAATGGGTAATTTCTGAATGGAATTAATAAGGATAATCACTTAGTGAAAGTGATTAGAAGAATAATTTGTTTGTGTAGTTGAAGGATCATTAATAGATGAAATAATTACTGAATGAGATTAATTAAGGTGATTTATATAAGTAATTAGGGAATAATTGATGTAATTATTTAATTAATATAATTAATTAAAGGAAAGGTTTATAATTAATCAAAGTTAATTAAGCAGGATTGAAGATAATTAACTTAATTTATAATGGGTGATTGAATTAAATTAATTGAGGGATGTTTGATTATTAATCTTGCTTATAGATGATAAACTTAAATTGAATATCTTAGGTTATCTGAATATCTCTGATATTGAGTGGTGATGTCTTGTGATATGATATGTTGGGATGAATTGTGATATTATGTGTTATCTATCGATAATTGATTATTGTAAGAATGTAAGAACTTATATATAAATTGATTCATATCCATTTAAATGAAAAGTGATTATAGGTGAATTTAAATTCGAAAAGACCAGGGACGGGTATCGATAATATACGAAACCACTTCGATTAGTAAACTAAATCCCTTATAAATTGGATATGTGAGACTAATCAGTCTGGAATAGAATAAGTTAATATCCTGGACATTTAACCTGAGTACGGTTGTGTGTGAAAATGTTTGTCTAAATAAGTAGCTCGTAGAAAGTACGAGTTACACCGGTATTTCCCATAAATTGTATAGTTTGATATTTCATACTATATGGGTTTACTCACGCTGGTTTCCAGCCTGACCCGGGCGTTACTTTGATGTAATACTCGGGTCAGACCGAGTAGTACAGACTTTCAGGTAAGGATTAATTAAGGATCAATACCCGGGTGTTACTTTGTTTGTGTTGTTGAAGGATCATTAATAGATGAAATAATTACTGAATGAGATTAATTAAGGTGATTTATACAAGTAATTAGGGAATAATTGATGTAATTATTTAATCAATATGATTAATTAAAGGAAAGGTTTATAATTAATCAAAGTTCATTAAGCATGATTGAAGATAATTAACTTAATTTATAATGGGTGATTGAATTAAATTAATTGAGGGATGTTTGATTATTAATCTTTCTTATAGATGATAAACTTAAATTGAATATCTTAGGTTGTCTGAATATCTCCAATATTGAGTGGTGATGTCTAGTGATATGATATGTTGGGATGAATTGTGATATTTTGTGTTATCTATCGATAATTGATTATTGTAAGAATGTAAGAACTTATATTTAAACTAATTCATATTCATTTAAATGAAAAGTGATTATAGGTGAATTTAAATTCGAAAAGACCAGGGACGGGTATCGGTAATATACGAAACCACTTCGATTAGTAAATAAATCCCTTATAAATTGGATATGTGAGACTAATCAGGCTGGAATAGAATAAGTTAATATCCTGGACATTTAACCTAAGTACGGTTGTGTGTGAAAATGTTTGTCTAAATAAGTAAAAGCTCGTAGAAATTACGAGTTACACTGGTATTTCCTATAAATTATATAGTTTGATATTTCATACTATATGGGTTTACTCACGCTGGTTTCCACCCTGATCCGGGTGTTACTTTGATGTAATACTCGGGTCAGACACTACCGACTTTCAGGCAAGGACATTCTAGAGCTCAGGAGGCAAGCTGGATGGTAGGAACGTATGGAGTGAATCCGCTGTGATATTGTAGTTTATCTAGGTCATGTTGTTTTAACTGTCCAGTATTTGTGTAATGATTGTAACTTTGAAATATTAAAAATGTAAATTTACCGATACAGCTTCTTTGTATAAATGTTATTATTGATATTATATTTCGATCTGCTGCGACTGTGAGATTTTTGAGTCTTATCTTCTTTCTTATTCTTCTATCTCTTTCTGCTTTTTCCCTAACTATCTGGAATTTTTGGGATCGAAAATTTCGGGTCGTTACAAGACTCTTCTTTCCGAGGTGGCTTTGGGTACTCTTCTTTTCCTAAGTTGCCAGGTAAATATTCTCCAAGTTGTCGTTTAACGGAGTGTATTCTACGCATTTTAGACCTTTGAATTTCTTTCCCCTTCATTGCCCTTGTCGGTGTTCTGATGATGGTTCTTCCTATTGTGGTCCCCACCTGTTCCAGCAGTTACTTTAAGATCCTCGCCATTTTGATTGACCACCGCATTACTCTGAGTCGGTTCATTTGGTTGCATATCAGTATTTTTACCTTCTGACTTATTTTCCTCTTCAAATCTCAAGTACTTGCTAGACCCTTGATTGAATTCTTCCATGGAAGACGGTCGCTTTATTTTAATCCATCTCCTAAAATCTATCTCTGGATGGATCGAGTGGACTAAAGCCATGAAAATCATATCCCCATTTGGATTGCTTACTTCAGTGATGGCTTTGTTAAAGCGGTCCATGAACGATTTTAGTGGTTCATTGGGTCCTTGGAAGTAACTGGATAGAGACATTATGTCCTTTGGCTGAGTCATGTGCAGTATAAATTGATCCAAGAACTTCTTGGCTAGCTCGTCAATTGTTTAGATAGATCGTGGAGGGAGTCTGGTAAACCACATGGAGGCAACTCCTTCTAGATAGATGGGGAAACATCTGCAACGAACTACATCTGTTGCCCTTGCACCGTCCATATTCCAAATGTACTTGTACAAGTGATGTTGAGGGTCAGTAATTCCATTATAGGAGGGCATAGCTAGTGGTATGGTGAATTTCTTGGGGTACTCTACCCTTAGGATACTATCGGTGAAGGGAGTTCGGCTAGAACCGGAACCCCAATCATCACCCTTGCTTTTTTTCATCAAGCATCTGGCCATGTCTGCAATGTGTGCCTCACTTGTTCGTTCATCCGTAGGTCAGCTTTCAATAGCCGTGCTAAGTGTTTGACTTTGCAAACTATCTTAGTTGGCTGGTTAAAGCCTAGGCTCTCCTATCTTTGGGTGAGTCACTCCAGTAGAGGTCTGTTGGCTGGCGGTTGGTCTTGCAGGCGGAGTTTGATCATTTGAGTTCAATTCACCTTCGATAATTTTCTTACCATTGTCGGAGTTAGTATAAGCTACTAGTATGTCCTTACATGGAGTTTTCACTCTTAAGTTCAGGTTTGTAGCAGGAGCTTTTATAGTGGGCGTAGTATTAGCATTTTCCATTATAGTGATGCCTAGAGCTCCACCCATTACTTCCTTTTTCTTCTACCTTCTGTTTATCCATTCAAGCCAAAAGCAAAATAATGCTCTTGCTCCGTTGTATCAATGGCTTCAGGCACCATTCTAGGAGTAGATAGTGATTGGAGCGCTAAGAGAGCTTATTTCTTTTCCATAAGAGCCTTTTGACTGTTTGCCATTTTTTGGTTAATTTCATCAACCATCTTGTTCAATTGTCCCTTAGCCACAACTTCATGCTGTATGGTGAAACCTGGAAGCTAATTTCCAGAGTTTGCTCCTAACATTATGTTGTTGACCTCAATTTACTAAGGATTTGTTTCTTCTCTAGCAATGGTAGCTCTTATGGATATTCCTGAGGTAGTTCTCATTCTTCCTATTGTCATTGATTCTCAATAGAAAATCTTCTAAGCAGAGATTAAGGATCTAACTTTTAAACATATATGATAGTAGATAGCTCGATCTAAGCTTGAGTTAGGTTCTCAGCTAAAGCACCAAAATATTAGCCCAAAAAATGCATCAACACCCTGAATTAAGTGTGAAAGCACCATCCATGTTCTTATAGAGCAATAATCTAGAGAATAAATGTAAAAAGAACGAAAATAGTAAAGCGATAAGAAGACTTTTATAGTGGTTTGGCTGTTAATGAAGCCTACGTCCACTTTATAACTTTCTATTAACTTATTATTGTTACAAGTCGAATCGAATTACAATATGATTGAATTCCTAAGTTAGATTAAGTCACAAATACACGAGTTCATTGGAGAATCACAGTGAACCCCAAGATGACTATTGTGTGGGAGGAGAAGAGTGATGAATAATCTTTGCTGAGCACCAGTAATCAGTCCAGAAGATCTCATTTATATTGCAGGTAGGATTGTATTTGTAGGGTTGGAGAGCGATTGTGCTAGCTCGCTTTGCCAGAAGCCTACACTTGATGATAAGAAGGTGCTCTAAAAATTTCATAATGACCCAACCGAATCTGATGGATCGCTAGAGATCCATCTACTTGAGGAATTTTCGGGCTTCTTTCTTTGGGTTGCACTCCTTGCCTTATGTAGATGCTCTCCATGTAATTCTGTAGCTTGTTGCCTTATTTTGATGATGGTTCACACACGGGTTAGATTGTTCTACAACTTAAACCAGATGAATGTTCACTTCTCGAACTTTGTTGCTTGGAATACTATGAAACTTGGCGAGCATCCTTAGAAAAGATATCGGTTCATGGTGCAAGAGGCTAGAACGATACGTGGAGCTTCCTTATGGAAAACTAGTGATCCATCCTCTTAGTGGATTTTTAGGTAATTCTACTTGAATCCTTCTTGACCCTTGAGTTGTTTTGGCTTGGCCTAGATATTCTAACTCATCTGGATACCTGCTTATGTAAAAAATCAGTTAATAAACATCCTTAAAGGATTCTTGGCATGGTTATGATGTACTATGATTATATTACTTATGTAAAAAAATTGGACCTTAAATCACATATAGCATGTTGAAAACGAATCAGACATTGAAGGGTATAAAACTGGTTTTGTGACATAATCAGGAAACCTGAACACTTTCTAACTGAAAACACTATTGGGTGTTTCAAAAATTTTATAACAGTTATGTAAATTTTGCCGTTTGAAATTTTAAATGGTTTTAAATGACACTGAAACAAAGTAATTTTTTAAAATCTTTTTAGAAGTGTTTAATAATGTATATTAGAGTATTTTAGAAGTGGTTTGAAGTTTAAATATATTTTTAATAATTATTTATGAATTATTAAAGTAAAAGGTTTATTATATTTAAAAAACAAGCTTTTTAGAAGTTTTTAACAAAGAGCAAATTTGGTTATTTTTAAGTAATATGATAAATGGATACTTAAATTATATTTATAAGTATTTTAAAATTATTTTTTTCATATATATAGTTTAGAAAATTAGTTTAACATTTTATTAAAGTATTAAAGGATTTATGTAACATTTTGTCTTTTAAATTATTATTTAGAGTTTTATTAAGTAAATTAGCTTTATACATAAATTAGTACATGTATATCATTTTTAAAAGGCTTTTAAATTGTATACAAATATTTTAAAAGGGGGATTAGGTGTCACTTATATGACTTAATCATGCTTTGTTTGTTTACTTTTAATGGAAAGTATTTAATCCTGCACTTAGCACTAAAAGTCGACCAAATAGACTCCTTCTATCTATGAGAGTTAAGAATGATGTTCAAATAGGGCTTAGAAGCAAATAATGCCCTAACCTACCAACTTCAGTCTTGATCGTGGAATAACGTAAGTTGAGAAGGTCGGAAACGTGATAAGTATATGAGACTTGATTTCCATACGCAACCGTTTTTAGGACTAGACAGTCGATTGGTCGACTATTGAACTTGATCAAATTAACTTAGGAAGTATATAAAAGCTTCACAGGATTCATTCGGTTTGAGATCCCTGAAGGGAGGAGGGGGACTCATTGGTATGAAATGTATCTTATTTTAAGAATGTATATATATGAGATCCTTCAAGGAGGACTCCTTTATATTGTTTGCTTACTTTTGAAAAAAACCAAAATTGGGTTAATCGAAAATTCGCGACTTCGTTTTGAAAATCCAGGATTGGGTAACTACACTTATGTATTACTTACCAAAAACCATTTCAAAACTAATATACGAGTGCTATGTTTTGGGATCAGTTATAGAGTGGGATGTTATAGAGTTGAACTGTCTACCATAAGGTTAAGTCTAAGGGAGAGGTCAATGTTAATATTTCGGGCAAATGCTATAGAGTTGAAATGTCTATCATAAGGTTAAGTCCGAGAGAGAGGTTAGCGTTAGCATTTGTTGGACGACTTATGCTTGAATCGATAGAGGGGTTCTTGATATGTTATAGTGGTGAAGACTCATGAAGGAATGCTAAATGTGACTTCACCATAGAAATTAACACAAAACAGAGTAGCCGCATAGTCGATGGGTTTAACCAATTTAGAAGGGTATATCAACTACATATCTAGAGATTCTTATCGATGTTGTTAGCAAGAGTTGATGATATTCGGTATCACGTGTTCGGGTATGGACTAGCTATGTTTACCTTTATGGTATATTTTATCTAGAGATATACATCGGTTGGAATGTAGTATATAACCATTGTTAGGAGGCTGACCTTGATGTACTGAGGAAACCTCCACAGAAATCCATATACGAACGAACCTTACGGTTTTTGATGTACTTCTAATATTGTTGTGTTTTGAGATGCAAGCAGCACAGCTATTTTTTATTTATATTTTACACCATAAACATTATCTACTATATCACTATATTTACATATCATATGGTTTGGTTTCTTTTGAAGGGAAAATTGTTACGGTGATTTGAACTGTCTTAAAAGTTACATTTATATGGACTCATATTTCTTGAGTTTATCATACCAGATTTACATCTGACTCATGGTTTTTCTCCTTAAAGTCCACGGGTACTCTCCAATAGGCTGAGTAAAGCATATTTGGCTATGGATGCTTTAAAGCTTTAGGAAACAAGCTGGAGGCTTCCATTTATTTGTCTACTTTTATTTCCACTGCACTATTATTATGTATGTATCAGCATTGTAAGGACATGCAGTTATAATGTCCAGGCCCATGATAATACTTTAGTTTTGCAACTTTGAAATTACTCTATATCTTGGAGTGGCCCTTTGTACTGTCCTTTTGGATATTATAAATTATCGTTCTACTTGTGAGATTACGATGTTGTGTTCTTTCTTTCTTGTTGTGTTCTTCTGATTTTTTTACCTTAATTATCAATCTTTCCAGCACATGGATGCTCAGCCCGTAAATACCGTGGATGTATTAGTGTCAATATTTAAGGATCGAAAAGGAGGGTCATTATAATTGATATCGCACAAGTTTCACTTTATGTAAACCGATCAAATTGACATTTCAATGACTAAGTTCTTTGATATATCTTGTAGCCTTTTGATCTAGAGTTACATTTAACACAACAACATCATGATTAAATCAACCATATTGAATACATGGCCTCACACTATGGTTTGCTTGCTTATTTCGAATGAACTGATTTCATCATGGTATGAGTTGCAATCGTGCACCATATAACACTTACATGTGACTGGAAATGGATCAAATATTCATATCCTTGTATTGCTTTTAGAGTTCAAAACTCATTGAAAACAATATACAGTCTCGAGAAAGTAAACACATAAGCGATTAAGTTACAAACGTATTTAGTGGTTGTATAATTAGTGCTTGCATGGGTCAACATGCAAAATTTTATTAGTAACTATATTTATCTTTCTATTTATCAACCTTTAATTCCATTCATTTTTATGTCTTGATTGATAAACATTTCATCGACTATATTAATTGCACTAATTTATCGATGTAGATTATTTTAACTTTATAAGCAGATGTTCTTACAATATTAGAAAAATAAATGTTGTCATTTTATTTTTCTAATAAGGATCCCACTAGACATTTATGTTTATCAAGACCCCAAGACAAACCATAAAAATATTTTGACTTCTCTAGTGGGTGTTAAGACTCATACGCCTTGAGATTCTAAACTTAAGTAAAGCTAAACAAATCATAAGCTAGCATACAATAGATAACTCCTTATCAGTTGTACTACATTCAACTCCTAACTCATGGTTACTTATTCTAGTCTTATCTTTACCTTGAGGTAAGCTCAATAAATGAAGAGAGATTATTCACTCATACCTACCATTTCGTGACAGCCAAAGTGTAATGCTTATACCTTGAGGAAAGCTTAACAAATATGTGCAGTTATCATATCTCTTCTATTATATATATTAAATGTACTACACATAACATCCCTAGCATGAAGAAAGCTCAACAACTAAGGAGTGTGTGTGTAATCTATTAATATATAAATGTTAGAGGACAACTTTATATTAAAGATTAGTAATCTTAATATATTTATTTGACTAATATCGACTTATGGAATAATGTATTTCTTATGAAATACCATCAGAATTCAAGTATTAAACACTTTTGAAATCACAGTATACATACTATACATATGTATTTATACCTTAATTTATTTATAGTTTCTTATTATTCAACCATTTATTATACATTCATATTATATAAGTTTAATTATTATTATAGATTTTATAATTTTAGTTAACTAATATAATAGTCTTATGTATAATGTAATATTAATATTATTAATTAAAACTTATTTAGTTAATCTAATAAACTAACATTTTAATTAATTTTATATTATTCAATTAAACATTTTACATTGAATACCTATTCTATAACATTTATAATTATACATATATAGCTAATACATACATACATACATATATTATTTGTTAACATTTAATTAATTAATTAAATTAAAAAATTAATTAATTATAATTAATTTCAAAAATTATATATATATATATATATTACCTTAACATTTTAAGATAATGTTACATATATCGATATATATATATATATATGTTAACTTTTAATTAAATAATTATTTAATTAATCAAATTAATTATTAATAATTTTTGAAATTAATTGTTTTATTTTCAAACTAATTTTGAAAATAATTTTATAATATTTATAAAATCATTACTTATTTTAAATTTATCGTTTTAAATTTAAAGTATTATTTTTATTTATTTTAAATTTAACCTTTTAATTTTAAAATTTTATTTTAATTTAAAAATGGATTTTGAATATTAGCCCAAGGTCCAAATCAATTCGAGCCTTTATATTAGGAATAACCTTTAGACTTACCTCATACTTTCGGGTTAGACCAATAGCCAAGTATGGCAGAGAACTTGATTATCCAAACCCAATCTTAGATACTATTTTTCTGGACACTTTTATATGGGTAGATTTTAATAAGTTAGCCCTAATACCGCTAATTTAGACCCGCATAGGTTATTTGGATATAGTACCAATCTTGAAATTGGACCAGCATGTAGCAGGTTAAATGGGTGAATTTTAAAAAATTTACCATTTTGGATCTTATCGGGTTGATGAAGTCTAAATTGATTTAGATCTGATCTAAATTAATTTTAAATAAAATCTTTATTTTATTTTATTTGTATACAAAGGTTTGTGTTGATTTTATATTTGTATAATATAACGTGTACGTGCGTATCATATACATAGATATATATATATGTGTGTGTGTATGTATGTATGTATGTATGTATGTATATATGCATGTTTTCATGCACGTGCAACATATACAATGTGCATGATTTAACAAACTCATATCTAGGTGTTGAGATTTACACCGCAACGGACATGTTAGCCCCTACATATGTGATGTCTAATATATGTATATCTTTGTGTATGTGTATAACACTGTCTATCTACATGCGTATATAGTATAAAATAATGTGTATAATTATATATAAAGAGAACTTTGAATTCAAATTTAAAGTTTAAATTTAAATATCAAATCTAGATCTAAATATTAAAATATCTTTACTTTCAAATTTAAATTTTGATTTTATGAAGAACTAAATTTAACATGTATTTGAATATGTATACGATATTTTTAATAAAAATGAATATGTGTGTGTGTGTGTGCGTGCGTGTGTATGTGCACGCGCGCGCTTGTGTGGGCGCGTGTATGTATATACATATGTATAAATTAATATTTTAACATTATTTGTAAGAAAGAAATGTTACATAATCAAATATACATAACAAATAATTATATATACACGTATATGAAACTCAACCATATTTATATTTTGAAAAAATCAATTTTTTAAAATCTTTTTAGACTTATCATTTTGATTTTTTGAATAAAAACATTTTTTCAACGGAAATAGTTGGAATTTTTTTATTATGAAAAATACTTGATAATGTATAAGATTTTATGCATACACACACATTCCAGTTTGACATAGACATAAAATTTGTTATATTTTATTACATTTTAAAATTAAGTTATATATATATTTTATTTAATTCAAAAAAAATATAAAAATGATTTTTTGTGGAAAACTAAAATATATGTGTATACAATAAATCCATAAGCAATACATAATTGCTTCATTTAATATAAAATAAATTTTGTTTTAAAATTCTTTTTAAATCATTTTAATTCTTTAAGCTTTTTTAATACAAAGCTTAGAGAATATACGTAAAAAAGTTTCTTATAATAACAATGTGTGTGTGTTTGTCTATATATATATTCCAAAGGATACCATGCATATGTAAGGATTCGTGATAATATATTTTACCTAACTATACATTAATTATAAGATGTACAAGTATATATACATAATATAAATAAAATTGTTACTTCACTATTGCCTAGAGGTTGCACATTGAATACTAAATTAATTGATTTCGTCTGAATTTGAATGTGAATCCTTTCACGAAGAGCTACCAGACTAAAAGCACTACACACCATTATTGAAATTTTATTTCGATCTCGTGTTTTAATGCTTAAATTAGTGAAGGTGGATGAGTTGACATTTTTGATCAAAGGAGGATCAAGTAGGAGCCAAAAGAGCGAGCCACTAAAATGAGCAGGTAAGTCAGCTCAAATAGAAGAGTGAAGAAGGAGGTAAAAGTGGATCTTGATCCATAAATATCTCTACCAATTCAAACCCCTTTTCAAATCAAATCCAACCCCTATTTATCCGCACCTATGGCCGGCCGCACTAAGCCCCCACATTGGTCTTCCTTCTATTTCAAGCCTAATTAAATAATATACATTTAAATTAAATTTAAACTTATATCGATATCATAAATCGATACGTGTGTATACAACTTTTATATACACAATATTTTATAAAAAATCAAATGAAATTTTATAATTAACATTTCATGAATATTAATTAATTTATAACAATTATAATTAATTAAATCATCTGATTATCGGAGTAGTCAACGTTTCGGTTATATGACTCTTAGGGGTAAATTAAGTTAGCGGTTAATATTGAATAATTCGAATATTAACTTCACATGCCACCTTAGCTAGTGGTGTGACATTATTGCCAAATTTAAGCTTACATAGCTTTGGTAAAATCTAATTTTACTTATTTATGCGTTACCCAATAGTGAAAATTACTTATACCAATTCTCTTCATCAAAACATATCACATTAGGACTTATGGAATTTGGTAATGGTCAAAATTCCAATATTACCCATATTCAACATTATAGTCCACACAAAAAGTCCTTGATTCAATAACAACAATTATTATTAACCAAATTGCTCTAGCCAGAGACTTTGAATTTGAGTTAACTTTATTTGAACAGTGATACCAACCTTATATAACCGAGAAGACGAATTCTCTATTGAATAGTGCCTCACTTCCAACGCTTCATTTGCCCCAACTATAGTCGCTTAATGGACATCATGCCACGATTTAACTATAATTAAAGTGGAGTTTCCATATTGAAGCTCGATAGTATTCTCATGTCGAGAATAAAGTAATATTGTCACAACGATATTTTCTATGCGACCTTAGTTATACTAACCAATAAAAAACTATCAAGTGAGTCATTTCATAGTTATCCAATAACTACAAGTACGTAACCCCATGGTGCACTAGCAGCCATGAGTAATACACTACCCAACATATGGAGGGCATTACATACTCTAGTCTAAATAGATGTACTGATATTCAGTCTCGATGCATCTTGATTAGGAATATTTGAAATGGTTTGTTCATTCTATTATGATACATCGCTCGTTATTATAACACACTGTAACTACTATCACAAAACTTGCCGTTTATGGATTTTTTATTAAATACACGTTTAATTGAATTAATCAATTATATAACACAATATATTAAATATATAATATAAATAAAACAGGTTTTATTTTGAACAATATAGTTTATCGAGTTGGATATTTTTAATGATTGTCTAATTGTCCCTAGAGGCTGAACCCTAACTCTATCAAGATCCATATTGCTCCTTTGCTCCTAGTGTTAGATTTCCAGTTGCTTTTGCAACTTTTTGAGATCGCTTAGGTGTACCAACTCACCCAGTTTGCTATCGAGTGACCTCACCACTACCTTGATGTAGTCTGGCCTTGCATTTTGTTTAAGTGTTGTTTTGTAGGTTGTCATGGGTAGCGTTTTGGTGGCTTGGGTGGTTTTTGCATGAATTTGGAATTATCTGTTATTGGGGTGGCTGTTATGCCTTGCAATACATTTTTGCTGATGGCATGGGCTATTATATTATACTGCATCTATATCTGGCCATGGTTTCTGATAGCTAAGTTCAGTTTCTCCCATTGAATGCTCCTTGTCCCTTAATATTCACTACAGTTCTACACCACAGGGACTCTTATGTAGCAAGTAGTTCTATTTGTTATTGTCGAGCGTCGTGCTTTCTCGGACAAAGTAGTGTTGTTGCTTTATAGTTTGCATGTTCGGTCTTTTCTTTTTGTTTTGCCTGATGAATAATTATTTTAGCCTTGTGGGATCCTTGTTTCACTTTGATAATGCGTTTTTGGATATGGAATGTCTTGTGGCTATTGCCTTGCTTGCTACTAATGTCCTAGCAAATGTGATAGAAGTATTTTCTTCTAACTTAATATGAAAAACTGGAAGATGATTGGTTTATCTTTCATCCTGTTGAATGTAAGTGGGACCATGGTATATGTTTGGTATCAAAATATTGTATTATAATAGATTTTATTAATATGGTCAAAGTGTTTATCCAACCATGGATTGCAAAGTCAATTTGGTATCGAGAGTTATAAGTAAGATTGCTTAGTACAACATGGTGAGTGTTTATGCTCTATAGGCATATGTGCCAAAGCTGCTGAAGATTTTTTCCCTTACACCTATAATAATTATATTTATAAAAGTTGGTGTGCCACTATAAAAACTGGCTTGCCTTATATAAAGAAAAAAAATATGTAGCATGGTTTGCCCACAAAGACCAGATTTATTACCTTCAAGCATACGGATAGGTTACCTAGTAGAAAAGGTTTCCAAAATGGTCATTTCTACTATCTCCAATCAGATGTCTTTGTGAAGTTACCTTACATGTACACATATGTTTGTGACGTGACTTAATAGAAACCATGAATAGAAGCAAAATTCTTGATTCACATATTACATTAGATTGACAATCTTGAGCCCGAAGATGGTGGGTGGGGATAGGGAAGAATATCAAATTTACAACATAGTGCAAAACATAATTTTAGTAGCACAAAATGAAATACTTTAGACACTGTAAAGAGAGGCCTGAATGAGGGAACCTCATATCCCCTGGGTATAGGAGGAGGACAGGAGGTAATGAAGGCCATTCAGTTGGCCCTTCTGGGAGGTCTAAACAAGGAAGCCACATCTCCCCCTTAGGGAAAGAAGTGGCAGTGAAGGCCGTTCATTAAAGGGACTGATTAATTAAGCCTATGGAAGGAGGCTGTCTTACAATTATGGAACTTTGAGAGAGGTTTCGTTGATTGAAAATAGTTCTTTGAGCTGCCCTGCGATTGAGGAACTCTAAGCGAGGCTTCACTGATTGAGAATAGTCCTTTATGTCTGAGGGCTGACGATTGTGGGACATGAAGGAAAGCACACTCGGCTTTCGACAGAATAAAAAACTTGATGTGAAACTGATCTAGAGTAGGTGCTTCCCTACGATCCCTTCTAGTCCAAGGAGAGGTGAGAGGAATTCTGGGTAAAAAAGAATAAATGATGTGCTAGGCGTTAGAGTCTGAGGTTTGTCATCAGATCAAGATGGACTAGACTCATTGCTTTCTCTAACCTAGAGTTGCACGACAAGGGATCCTCGATCTTGGGCACCCATTAAGGGATTGGGTGCTATGGAGACTTAAAGAGCTCCAAGAGGAGCAACATACATAGAGTCTCCAGAAGAACCCCATTTAGTTTAGAGGGCATGGAGGTGTTTGTAACAATCCGTATTTTTAATGATTGGATATTTAGATATTGAACAGTTAATTAAATGGAAGGTCTAAAATTTGATTTTTCTACATACGGTCGAATTAGACTCGAGACCACTTCCATTATGTTCGGATCGACATTGCAAATCAAAATGGATACAAATATCACTATATTTAGAGTAATGGGATTTTTATGATTTACGTATTATTATATGTATTTTGTAAAAATACATGTGTATTCGAGTCTTGTGGGATCTCAATTAACGGCTTATGATTCTGGGATGTGGAATTCATTATGAGATGTACCATTGAAGAATTTTTAGAATCGAACGAATCGATGGCCAAAACCACCTCGAAATGCATGAAACTATTATCTCGAAGAACTATCTCGAATGGCAACCGAACTTATACCACTGGGACTGGAGAAGAATAAAGAGATGTGCATTGATGAGTTTTGTGATGATTTGATGTACCATGTGAATGTATAAGCTCGAAAAGTGTGGCGATTTATTTAAGAAATTAAACAAAATAAACACACACACTAATCCACTCCTAGAGACTATTCTCTCGCACACTCTTCTTCCTCCTTTTCCTTTCTTTACGGGTCCAAAAATTGTAATCGGATTTGTTCATGCTCGAAGAGCTACAAGCTATAAAAGGAGACGAGGTTGGATCCGTTGTACTCAGGAGAGGATGGCTTCTAATCTATGGTGGTGGTGTAGAGTGTGGCGATGTTTGGGGGAGGTCAATTTGTGAGGCTGCTAGTCAGGGTTAGCATTCGATGGAGATAAAAGAAAAGTTAGGCAAAACAAAGAGTGTGATTGTGTTTCTTATGGCGGCATGCATATTCCAGCACTGTTTGTTTGAGATCCGATCACTACTAGGGAAGCATGACATTTAGGGGCATCACAATAGGCAACGAGTTGCAATGTTGGAGCAAGGACCGGACATTAAGTGGAAGGGTTGATTACTAAGTGTGTGCAAAGTTAAACGATATGGAATCGACGAATCATCGCTTCATTGATCATTGAGTGAGAAAGAAAGGAGAGACGGAATGGATGCATGAGTTATGCATGCAAGAGCTTGCACAAAGGTTTTAGGGAAGAAGGATTATGAGGGGAATTAAGGTATTAGTTAATTATAAGTTAATTAATTAATATTTATAATTTGTGTTTTTATAAAATTCATATCTCTTGCGTACGAGGTCTAGTCGAGAAGTGATCTTCGACGTTGAACTCACAGTTAATATGGGCTTGGAGGAATTCGGACATTAGGAATTTATGGTTTGGGTGAGAAAATTATAACTCTGGATTTATATTTCAGTATAAATCCCCATTATTATATATAATGAAAATATTGCCAAGAAGAGGTCGAATAATATATATATGTATGTATGTAGGTATGTATGAATGTTTATGTATATATGTAATTATTCCTCTGTTTAATTGGATTGGTTTGGGTAGATAAACGAGATAATTGATTAAGATCTCGAATATATAAATATTATGTTCTATTCATATTGAATAAAGTTGGATAGAGTTGATATAAATATATAACATGATTATAAATTAATTAAACTCTGATACGCAGTTATATCAGTGATAGACATATTATTATATACATTTTATTACTAACTGGAAGTTAAAAAGTATGACCTTTAAAAATAAGCTAGAAGGCTTTAAATGATTTATAAGCTAGTTATTCATTTTATAAAATAGTAGAAGAGGATATTTGGGATTTTATTATAGAAAAATTTAGTAAATAAAGGCAAGGTTTGAATATTAAACAATCGAATTTTTTATTTAAGTATATGTTTAAAAGTATTACGAGCATCTTGTGTAGTTATAGCGACTATCATGTACACTAAGCTGCACAAGGCGATAATCGATCGAGTAATCGCTCTGGTGAAGATCGAAATGTGAATGTTGAGGCATAAGTGTAAATGTGTGTGAATTGGTGTGTATTGTGTGTGTTGATTCATAAATATACATCTATAATGAAGACAAGTAATGTAGAAAAGCGTAGTTGGCCCATTGAGATGCAAAACATTTTGGTAGCAAAATGATCAAGAAAAGAATTCATGACAACATAAACATTCTCCCGAACGATCGACTATGATCTCAACAATAAGGCACTAAATTTCAACCATGTGACTAAGATGACATGGTGGGTTGGTCAGGTGACTCGATGAAGAAGGCAGTGCGATGAGATGAGTGAAAACTGGGCCTTAGATCGTGCTCTAAGTTATACATTATTTCCTAGCTCAAAGCATGGACCAGTGGACCATTAACACTGATCGGTCCACTAGTAAGTGGTTGGGCCAGGCAAAAATGCCCAGATCTGAAGTATTTCACTTTTGGACTGACCCGATTTCCTCCGTATGACTTCAGCAAGACTTTTGGGCCACTCGAGGAAATTGAACACAAGTTCATACCTCTTGGTTTCAACCTTAGATGTTTTGATGAATCGTATTGGCTCTATATTAAGTGGACATGCATATTATTAGTCCTTTAGTAGTGACCATATGTGTAAATAGACGATGACATGATATTGGTCTTTGTTTGTAATAGGCATATTTGATAACATGATCTTATATTTGATTTATAGATATGTCTATATGATATTGGTGTTCCTTTGTGGTCCCAATAGCATATTATACGAGATACACCCATCATTCTCTTTTGTAGGGACGTTATACAAGGTTATTAAAAAATCCGTAATGCCCTAGGGGGTGATGGCAATCATCTATTATGGGATCATATTTACCAAAGCTTGTTTCAAAGGGTACAGTGAGATCCGCTAAGGTCTTAGGTATTTATAATAGATCATATATCACCAAAGCCTACTTCAGAGGGTATGATGAGATCTACACAAGACCTGTCAACGAGGATGTGGCTTGGGATCTATGCTCCATTTAGGTACCGACTCTATTTACTATTGGGACTAGGTTTCAAATATATAAACTAGGTCGTAAATCACCAAAGCTTGCTTTTCAGAGGGTAAAGTAAGATCTACATGAAACCCATCACTGGGGATGTGGCTCAAGGTCTATGGTACAATTAGGTACTGACTTTATTAATCTTGGACCCTTGAATAAAATCATTGGATTGTGATAGATGTTTGTAATGGACTTCACCCATCAGTATGATGGGTATCAATTTGCATTTGGTTGTTTGTCATTGATATGTTGTGAATGTTATTAGTTGGAAGATGTTACTATTGTTGCATTTATTACTATTGTGTACTTCGTGATTGATTTATATCATGATTACCCTACCTTTGTCAGATATAGCTATATCATGGTATATTGTTATGGGGCAGTCACACTATATTAGTTATGTTACTCGTTCAATACAGGAGAAGAGCATGTTATAGTATGATTTCTTATCTTTGGGATAGGTTTAATTTATTTGTTTATGGACAGTCCAGATTACCCCTGAGTCAGGATTGTGGAGAGGACCAGTTGTGCCGTAGTAGTTTCATATATATTTGTATATAGTTAAGTATACAGTATTTGAGATAGTCCCCCCCACAACATGATTTATATCTGACCAGCATTTTGTCTTTGTCCGCTTATATGACAACTCTCAATACTCCATCGAGTAGTTTGGGAGTTAGGTGCTTTTAAAGATACGATTTCTAGATAGTTAGAGCATTCTATGGAGGCGATGTCGATAATTCATATGTATACTTGTAGTGCTTGACATGTATATTTATATATGAGACTTGATGTATCAGATATTATATTCATGATTTTGCCTATATAGAGTTTGATGTATTCTGACTTTCTGTGTTGATATTTATCTATCGGTTATTTTCACAATTGCAATCTCTCTTGTATATGTTGTTATCATGTTCTGTTAATGTTATTCAATATATTATATTTACCATTCCACTATGAGATTCTATTAATATCCCTTAATAGAATATTCGTTTCAAATTTTCCTTCCTCGACTATCTGTCTTTTCTGGTATTCGGGAGTCAGACGATGATGTGAGACATTGATTTTGGGTATCATGAAGGACGTGTTGTTACACTTAGTATCAGAGGCTAGGTTCGCTACTTTGGGCTAAGTCAGCCAGTTTGGGTTGAACAATCTAGTAGGAGAAGATACCTTGGGAGAGCGTACTTATAATTTCTATTATATAATACTGCATCCACCACTCGTCTTCTAGACTTTGATTTCTTTCTACCGATAGTTGTTAAGGTATCTTTGTTAGGCTATTAGTATGAGCAAATGGAGTACACGCACAACCACGGATGGGTAGTTTGAGATGTTCGATTTGGTTTAGAGACTATTTGGCTATTGCATAGGATATTCTGTCTCTCGCGAACATTTCCAGCATATGTGGTTGGCGTTAGAGGTGGTATAGCCCTTAAAGCACCATTATTTCTTACTCTACCAGCTTTTGACTCTTCAAAGCTATGATGGCATTTCCTTAGCCTTGGCGAGAAGCCAAACCTAAGTTCTGAGACTACTACTAAGACATAAGCTTGGACATGTGCATATGTGATGGCTTTCACTAGTATGAGCTTAGTGAATATTTTAGTAAGGAAAATTACTTCCTAGAATCTTGGAAAGGGAGACTTTGGCTTGGTGGGACATAAGGTAGAGGAGGCTGATAAACAGGCATGACTTATGTGCCTCGGTTATCTTCGAGACTAGGTGAAGCATATAGTTTGGGTATTTCATCCATTGGCAGCTGGGTAGCTTGTCTAGGATGGAGTATGTTAGCTAATTCAATCTTTTGGCTATATTCTTTTTTGTGATGGGTAGTACTCCATTGAAGTTGGGAAGGAATTTGCCAAGGTACTTAATGAATCAGTTGGGGATTCATTACTTAGTCGTATCCCTATTTGGGCCACTTTTGAAAGTCTCATTAGGATGCTTCTCCTTTGAGAGAGCACCCGTAAGGTACCATTAGAGGTAGCAATAGTGGAAAGCAAACAAAAGTTCCAACTAAATCACAAAGGTTGGGATACAAGGAGAGATCAAGCTTATCCAAGGATGAGAGCTGATATATTTTGTCACCCCTGTGGCATATAGGGGCGTTTCATTATGAAATGTTATGCATCTTAACCGAAGCATAAGTGCTTCAATTTTATTCAGCTTCTTCACTTGATAAAGGGTTGTCCTATGCTTATGACAGGCGAGTGAGTAATGATGACTCATGCCTTAGATGCATTTTTGGGTCCTAGTAGGCTTACTGCTTGGGAAAAGGAAAAAAATTCATGTAGTTAGGTATACTTCAATTGTAAGTTACTTGCTTATGTTCTTTTCGATATTTGAGTTGTATATTCACCAGTTGCAAGTTACCTATTAGATAAACTAAACTTGACACCTTTCATAGTAGGTGAATTCTTTTGCAAAGTTAAACCTTATATGAGTAATAGTAGTTGAGCTAAGGTATAACGATCGAGAGTACTACCATTCAAACTTGATGTACGAGCTTTCAAGTTGAGTAGGGTTAGTCGATGAAGTGTGACTTGGAATGTTAGAACTTTTCCTGCCCGTAGTGGAAGAAATGGGTGAATTTCGAATTTTTTTCTATTTAAAACTTTACGGGCCTATGTAGTCTAAATTTATTTAGAACTTTTCTAAACTTTTCTTTTACAATTTCTTCATATTATTACAACTGTTTCAAATTAGTTTAATTTAATTTTAATTAATTATATATGATTATGAGCACATCATATGGACCCATGTATATAGTGTAAGTGCAACATATAAAACTGTAAGAGTTAATATGAATGTTGTTTAGGTGTTGGGATTTACACCACAATGGACACATTTCCGCTCTATACATGCCTTTTTCATTCTTTGGCATAAAGTAATTTTACATATTATAAGCGTTACCTATTAGTGACAATTATGTACACCAATTCTCTATGTCAAAAGTATATCACTTTGGACTTATGGAATTTGGTAGTGGCCAAAATTCCAATAGCATCCACATTCAACTTTGTAGTTCTAATACAAAGTCCTTGGTTCAACAATAAAAATTATTATTAACCAAAATGCTTTGTCCAGAACTTTGACTTTGAGTTAACATCATTTGACCGTGATACTAACCTCATAAAACTGAGGAGACGAATCCTTTCTTGAATAGTGTTTCACTTCCAATGTTTCTACTCGATCTAACTATAGTCGTTCGATGGATGTCATGCCATGATTAAACTATAATCAAAGCGGAGCTTCCACATTGAAGATCAATGGTATTTTCAAGTCGAGAGAACTGTGTAAATTAGTCACTTCAATTTTTCTATTTGATATTAGTTATATTAACTAACAGAAAACTATCGAGTGAGCCATTCTATAGTTATCTAATAACTATCAATACATCACCCCCCAGGGCCCCCAATATCCATAAGTATACATTGTCCAATATTTGGAGAGCGTTACGTACTGTAGTCTCAATGAATATATTGATATCCAATCTTGATACATCTCGACTAAGGATATTTAAAATGGTATATTTCTTTTCATTGTGATAAATTACTCGTGGTTATAATACTTTGTAACTATTGTCACAAAACATACAATTTATGGATTTTTCTATTAAATATTGTTGGTGTCAAAAATTGGCCACCAACACCTAGTTATGTGAAAGCACCAATATTCAGTCATAGACCTCAGATGGTATCTAATGTAGAGAATATGATATGAAGAAAAAATAAATTAAAATGAAAGAAGATAAAAAGAGATAAGATTAATAATGGTTCGGCTAACTCTGGCCTACGTCTACTCTAGAATAATCCTTTTTATTATATTATACTTTGTTTACAATTACAATCCGAAATCCAAGAATAAAATTAGAATAGTATAGCCTGGGTTGAAGATAAAGAGAAGCAGAAAGAAGATCTTTTTTTGACGCCATACCTGTTGTATTTATAGGGGAAGACAACACGGATCGGGCTGAAATCTAAGCAGAATAATGTCTAAGCCATGACGAGGCCATACAAGAATTTTCAGGCCCATTGGGTCCCATAATAGGGATCATCCCCAATCCCTGTTTTGGTGTCCAAATGGGGTGTAATCCCTCGGGGAGGTTCATCAAGATGTTAGCTACTTGCCCTTCAAATTATGTTATTCCGACTTACAGTTTGTGAGATATCGTGATTTCCATGAAGTGGTGTTGCATGTAATCTGATTTCAGTCGATCCCTTTGATTCCCTTTGAGGGATATAGGCTGATCCCTCCAATGTATCCTATTTGATGTGTTATCCCTTTAGGATGTTCCACATGTTATAGTAAGCTTATGCTCCAAGTTTCATGTCAATTGGATGTGTAAATGTTGAGATATTGATCGATCTTATCTATAAAGTTGGGTTTAGCTGATCCCTAAGAGGAAAGAGGGATGATCCCTAGGTTAGACTCCTTAGGGTCCCCTCTTTCAGTTTCCAAAATTTCACTTCAATCTACTTTGTGGTTGTTAAGTTATGAAGTGATCATCATTATGTTGTGTTGTGTGTATCCTGTTTATTTCCTATACTCTGGTTCAATGTCCCTGAAAAACAAGTGGTGTCTTGGCTTAAGTCCTAGGCCGATAGTGGTCTACCTGGACCCTTACCGAGAGTAATCCATATTCGATGACCCGAGTAGGCTGATCTGGTCGCTCTCCGACGAAGCGACCTACTTCTTGCCAGGTGTAATCCATACCTAGCGTCCTATTAGGTTTATTCTCCAACCTCTACTCTTCAGTTGAGGACATAATCCATGTGCGAGTCCATTCTGTTGCTCTCCGGCGAAGGGACTCATACCTTGCAGTTACTGCCCCGTCACTTCGGTCGGAATTAATAATCGCATCCTATTTTATCCATCGTAGTAATAGGGATCACAAATAGCCTGATAAATAAGAGTTCGTTCATTTAGAAATCCAAAAAACTAAAAAAGCAAAAAAGGGTGCCTCTTTGGGCAAGATGGTTCATCATCATCTCATAGCATGCCTAGGGACTGTCCTCGATTACGTACATGTGTAAATAACTTAGCCGCCTTATTATAGAGTTTATTATTATAATGGTTGGATTCCAAGTCCGAAACTTGGCCCTCATCATCATGACCAGTTGATGACAATCCATGACCCCAACCCAAAGCCATTCCTGTTTCCATTCGATGCGGACGGTTGCTGCTTCCGTTCCATCTTCGTCGTCCGACTCTTCACATACTGTAGTAGTCTGCCATTCCTGACATACATCTCAGTCATATCCTTTAAATGTCTGCATTCATCCATGTTATGTGCCTTTATCATTCTTGTTGCGTCTCCTGATGATCCTTCATTTTTCATAGCATTCGCCTCCAGTTTGTCTGCGTCTTCCTGTCATGTAGGAACCTTTCTGCTTCATACTAAAACTCCCCGAGATTCATATGTGGATCCTCGAAATATGTGCAATCAGAATTTCCTGATATAACCACCATAAAAACCATGGATGGATCTGGACGATCCACTAATATTGCTATAGCATTAAATCATGTTAGAAAACTCCTTAGAGACTCCTCGATCCTCTATTTCAGTGCTGCCAATGTCATAACATTTTTGAGTCCCATGACGTGAACCTTTAACTGCCTCATGAACTGATCTATCAATTTCGCTCCATGTCCTTATTGAACAATTCTCCAGCTGCCTAAACCAAAGTGCAGTTGACTCCGTCACATAAAGTGGAAAACACCTTGCCATGACCTCCTCCGATGCCCTCCAGTACTTCCATGTGCTGTATATATCTCATTATATGCATAGTTGGGTCCGACTTTTCATCATATACTTCCAGTGCTGGTAGTTTAAACTCTGATGGATTTCTAGCATTCATGATATTAGGAGTGAACAGACTTCTATTTACATCCTCTAGATCCCTATTCACCAATCCTCTATGCATAGCTCACCTGATCATCTCTGCAAACCTATCATTATCATCCAATTGTAGTCTCCTATCATCATTTCCAAATCGCCTCACGAGTCCACGAGGGAATTCTAAAATGTAATCCTCTAGACGAACATCTGAATTCTGATTTGCACCAAGCTCCATAGGATCGACCGTAGGTCCTCCAACATCACGATCGACTAAACTCACGGGCATGCCCCTACCCTTTGAGGATCGGGCCGATTCCTCTAAGATGGCATATGACTACCTCCAGCTACTCTGTTCTAGTCCTTTGTCCAATAGCTCTTTTTCCATGTTCTTGGCTCTGATTTCCGGTGATTCTTGCTGCTTCAACTCCTTGATCTAAATTGTCATTAGCTCCTACTACTCTATTCCCTTGGTACTACACTCCAGCTTGTCCAATCTATCGAAGTAAATTTTGCATCATTTCCTCCTGTCTTTTCGGCGTCCTTTCCTATATAGCATCCATCATCGTTTTCATTTCATCCATGGTGACATAGATAGATGCTTGATTAGTCCAGCTCCTAAGGAAGCCACCTGGCTCCATCTATTATTTATTGTTTCACTATTCCTCCAAATCTAAGCTCTAGATCTTTTCCAAGCTATGAATCTGAATTCCAAATCCATGAGGTTTAGTATTCTCAGTGAAAGCACCAAAATGTTGGCATTAAAAATTGGCCATCAACACCCAGTTATATGAAAGCACCAATATCCTGTCATAGATCTTAAATAGAATCTAACATAGAGAATATAATATAAAGAACAAATAAACTAAAAATGAAAGCAGGTAAAAAGAGACAAGATTTATAATGGTTCAGTAAACTCCGGCCTACATTCACTCAAGAATAATCCTTTTTATTATAATGCAGTTTGTTTACAGTTACAATTCAAAATCCAAGAATAAAATTGGCAGGGTGTAGCCTAAGTTGAAGATAAAGAGAAGCGGAAAGAAGATCCGTTTTCAAACGCTATGCCTGCTGTATTTATAGGGGAAGACATGCACGGATCGGGCTAAAATTTCGACAGAAGAACTTCCAGGCCATGACGAGGCCATACAATAATTATCAGGCCCATTGGGGCCCATAATAGGGATCTACCTTGATCCATATTTTGGTGTCGAAATGCGGTGCGATCCCTCTGGGTGTTCACACTACTTGCCCTCTAAATTTTGTGCTATTCGGACTTAGGTTCGTGAGGTATCGCGTTTTCCATGAAGTAGTGTTGCATGTATTCTGATTTCAGCCGATCCCTTTGATCCCATTGAAGGGATAGGGATCCCTCCATAGTATCCCATTTGATATGTGCTCCCTGTGGGGTGTTTCACATGTTGTAATAAGCTTGTGCTCTAAGTTTTATGTCAATTGGATGTGTAAATATTGAGATATTGATCGATCTTTGCTATAAAGTTGGATTTAGCCGATCCCTAAGGGGAAAGATGAAGGATCCCTATTGACGGATAGGGGTCGATCCCTCCAAACCTCTCCTAGTGCCATGTGATCCTTAAGGTAGAATCCTTAGGGTCCCCTCTTCCGGTTTTCAAAATTTCACTTCAATCCGCCTTGTGGTTGTTGAGTTATGGAGCAATCATCGTTAAGTTGGGTTGTGTGCATCCTATTTAATTCGAACCCTCTACTCTGATCCCACTTCTAAGGGAAGTATTAGTTCCATAATTAGCCACTTTTTGAGTGCTGTCCATCCGAATCCATTCAACTATAGTCTATAGTTACAAATATAGTCGATCTTCAATCCTTGTGACCATCTCTCCAGGCTTTCTGCCTTGGTGATCATGAAGTCGATTTGGTTAAATCCGTTTATGTACTGTCTTGCCAAAAGGCAGGTTAACAAATATACTTTTAGTTAAATTAATTAATATATGACACGTCATATCAAGAACATAATAGAAAGAAAACACATTTTGTTTCGGACAAGATTGGTTATCGAGTTAGATATATGCAACAAATTACATAATTGCCTCTAGGACATACCCCTAACTCTATCAATCTCCCACTTGCACTTAGGATCAATTATGGAATCTTATCCCAACTTCTCTAATCATTTTTCTCAAAGCCAACTGCATCAGTCCCATAGTGTACAGTTATGTTATTATGTTTCAATTTTCTACTCTGTCAATCTACTCTATCTGACGTTGATAAACCACCTTTATCGTATGGAATAATTCAGAGTATGTCTCTTGACATCCAGTGAGCTCTAACTTCTGTTATGAACTATATCATAACAATGTTGTCATATAACAATGTTATCATGTAACAATGTTATAGGATTCTCAACATTTGGAATCAACTTCAGCTCTTACAAATTTGTGCATTTATATTTATATACTTTGTTTATATTAAGGCGCTGTTCAAGGCGGCGTACTTAGCCTTTTTCATTGAATCAACCATGATCTTTCATTTGGAAAATTTCCAACTTGAAGATTCTTAACTTGAATTTATTATTGACATATTATACTCAATATCACTTATGGAAGCTTGAGTCTGAACACACCTTCATAAGGAGTTTGTTGTTTCTATAAATAGATCTCTAGTATATCATATATAAACAAAAACATTTCAATCAACCATTTAGTGATATTAATTTGGACTTAATATTTGCTTTATGTATCAAATACATAAACAAATAACGACAATGAAGACAACATAACATGTATGGTAATTCTTATTGCTAAAGCATAAGATATCACCTTACATGTTTCGTATTAAACATTTTAATAAGATGTCCTTGCATATCATTTGGGACATTACTAATATATTTTATACTTATTATAAAAGACATCATTTACTATCCAACGTCGAGTATTAAAACAACTAAAGCTGATTTAACATAAATACGTTGTTAACAATTAATAATATATTGTTTACATATGGCTTAGAAATATCTATATACCTTTTAAATGTTCTTTCTTATGAATACATGCTTCCTTAGCATTTTGATCGATACTATTTGATAATTTATCAAATCACTTGTTCAATTTTGATGCTTTTCTAAATAAACCTTTCATATTCATTCTCCGATCTTATCTAAAAACTCACAAACTCAATATCGCTCTTGTTGACTTCGAGACACTTTGGTAATTATGTAAAGTCAATATCGCTCCCGCTGACTTCAATACATACATACAAATACACAAAATCATATTAGTCAATAATTTTATGATTAAAATCTAAACCAACTCGGGTACATTGAATGGTGAATTTATTACGCAAATTTCCACAATTTAAATTAACGATGTTAATCTTATCAGCGTGGCTCATTTTATTCCAACTGCATTTTACTTTCTCTTAAAGACACATTTGCGACCAATGGATCATATCCCTTTAGGTACAACTGTCAAAATCATATTTTAATAATGTACTCTGAATCTATTTCAGATCTGCATGTCATATCATACATAGAGTTAGTATCGTTGATGGTTTGATTAACCATCAAGAATTGTTTATTCTTTACATTGATAAGAAAATCACAGTTTCTTGTTAATGTAGAAGAATATTCATTAGACATTCTAATGTATTGTATTCATTTAGGTTTGGTCAATT
Organism: Allium cepa; assembly: GCA_030765085.1. Lineage (NCBI taxonomy): Eukaryota > Viridiplantae > Streptophyta > Magnoliopsida > Asparagales > Amaryllidaceae > Allium > Allium cepa. Next base: position 615,941,941 of record CM060934.1, read on the forward strand.
TCGTTTCATCCCTTTTAATCGATTTTATGCTTGGATCATGTCCAAATTTATTTTATACCAATAATTCCTTAAAGAAATTCCTTCATTATGAAGTTGGTACCTCTTGAAACAACGGTTGTTTCTCAATGCAAAGAAATGAGCATTCATAAACATTTTATGAATTGCCTTATATAGAATTAATTTTGCATTAGTCCACAGTACATTTATGTTCACAACATAAATTAGTCATCTAATGACTATCATTCCTAAAATTCTCTTAGAATGGTCCATGCAAGATCTCATACATACAATTATTACATGCATTCTTCCAACTCGCACAATCCATCAACTCCTTGGCCTAGGAAATGTAAAGGTTTCTTATAAACATGTATCCTATATAGTTCTATAAACTATTCTTTGGATGATATTAATTTTAACTGTGTGTACCATTCTTAAGTACACACCTTATAGAAAGAATTTAACTGAATTTCACTCATCATTAATCGTGCTTTGTCAAACAAAGTTGGATTACTCCTTATCAATTAATTATTATGAATTATAGGAAGGAGTGGCCTTTGGGGCTGAATCTTTATTTTTACAAGATACATATGGAACTCTTTCCAATATACTCACTCATTCAACCAAATTAAATAAATTCTTATGCATGTTATATTATTTACTTCCATTTTATATTCTAGGAGCTTATCATAGGCTTATACATGCGTATTAAATACATATATCCATGTCTATGATAACTCAGCGGTGAATATGAAGAAGTACGTGGAACTGTTTTGGTACTAATAAGCTTACAGTTGCATACATTTATATGTATCAATCCAAAGAATTCATCAATCCTTATGACGCTCCCACCAAATGGGTGCATAGCTCTTAATTATTAGAGATATAATTAATCAATGTTGTATAATTTGCAATCATATAATAAAAATTATTTCTCAAAACCACGGCTTAGTCTATATTTCCAAACTGATTATAAACAATTTTAGACAGTTCTGTATTTTTCATTGCATCACTTTTATTATGGAAACAAATACCATATTATAGTTTTATTTCATAATGAATATTCATAATATTTGCATTGAAATATAACTATGTCTATTTTTTAGTCAGTAGTACATTTATTGAAAAAGAAAGGAATTTAACTGAAATTTGCAAGTAGACAAAATAGGGGAGAATACGAGACTAAATTATGATGAAAAGGTCCAACTAAACAACTTAAAAATTGATTTAAACAAACTAATGGATCGGGAAGAAATTATGTGGAAACAGTGTTCCCGGATTAATTGGCTCAATGAAGGACAAAAACACCAAAAAAATTCAGCATATCTGCAACATCCTGAAAGTTTACCAATTTAATTTTGAATATTTAATTAATTTCAAATATTTAAATAAGTGCTTTTTAAAGTTTAATAACTTATATTCAAATATAGTGATTATTTAGATTTTCGAATTATGAAATAATAAAAAATTAATTAATTAAATGAATTAAATAACCTTATTTAACTTCTTTTAATCAATAAATAATAATTTAGCATAATAGATGTTAATAAAACTACTTAATCTTTATTATAGTATTTTCAATTGAATTTAAAGGTTTTTTCCATAATTTTTAATTTGGAAAATATTTAAATTTTCATTTGACATATTTTATAGCAAACGATGGTATTTTTGAAATTCACAGAATAAGATAATAAATGGATTCCATTGTTGATTTGTGATCGTGTCATAATTTGGTGCACGGTCGTATTTTTATATTTTCATTCGCGGTTCGTACGCGAACGAGATATTGTGTAGCGTAGTACCGTAAAAACTCTATAAACCATTTTGAATCAAATCAAAATTAATTTTTTTTTCTACTAGACTTAATGGGAAAGGATGGGTTGCTTGAGAATCTTGGCTAGCTTGAAAATTTTGGTTAACTTGAGTTTGGAGTAAAGGAATTGATTTTGTTTATTAATATGAAAATATAACTCCACGCTTAGAATTTTCAACACCATTCGTTAAACTATTTTTCCCTCTTTCATCTTCACTTTCCTTTCTTTCTTCATTATAGTAAAACAAATGATAGCCTCTTCAATCAAATCCAATACTTAACAGAAAAATGTATAAAACTAGATTCATTGAGTTAATTTTTGCGAGATCTTCAAACCCACATAAGATTTAGGGAATGCAGCTTCAATTTATAATGATCGACATCATGGAAGTAAACTAGGATTTTAGTTTTTCGTCAATCGAGGGAGAATTAGGGTTTGGGATGGTTGTAATGTGTTTCTCGGATGAAGGAGGTGTAGCGATGATCATTTGGCATGGTGCAGCTTCGTGTGATGGGACATGACATTTGGGATTACCACGTTCGATTGCCAAGGTCATGAAGAGGATGGCTCGACTGAACTCGACGAGATAAGGGGATGAGATGCATTCGCGAATAGGGACTCATCGACGAAATTGGTTTGTCGTATGGTGGCCTCGATCTCCATGTCGTGGAGATAGCATGCATGATCGTGCATAGGTACATGAGTTGTAATTAGAGCAAAAGGGAAGAAGGATTAATATGTTGATTAGGGTAATTAATTTGATTAGTTAACTAATTAAATGAGTTAATTACTAATTTAATCTAAATTCTTATAAATTCAATAACTATCGCATACTAGGTCGGATTTGGATGCGGTCTTTTGAGTTAGACTCGTATCGATGTTATCTATACTTGGAAATGGTTTCATTGAATTTTTAGCTAAGATCGAACGCTGTTCGATTTTCGATCAAATTGGAATGTGAAAGCGTTAACTAGAATTTTGATGAGCTAACTCATCTCTAAATAAAGAATATGATGTTTGTGTTGTTGTACATTATTTTTGAATGCTTGGACGATAGTTTATTTATTGTTGGTTGTTTGATTTGGTTGGATTCCCGCTTTGGAAAGTGGATGACATATTGTATGAATTACAGGGAACCCATTGACTACATATTATTGTTTTTTCCCACTTGATAGCAGATGATATAAATAAATATTGTGTTGTAAGGGGCAAAAAGAAGTAGTTGGAGTGTTTCTGTAACGAATAGCCGCTAAGGAACACTTTGAAGTGCATACATATTTTGAGTTTTACAGGGGACTTTTATAGTTAGACCCTAACGAGTTTCTTGCCTATGTTGATTTATTTATATTCTTATGTGGCTTATATTGATGTTCAGTTGGAATATTTGTGACATACTTTTTGGCTGTGTAAGCGTCATTATAACGATTTTGCTATACCGTTACTTATGAAATATCAACCCTTTAAAAAAAATTGTGTGTTGAACTTGAGCTTGTATTTTCACAAAATAAATGTTTGGTCATTTTTTATGCTTCGAAAGTTGTTTAAACCATATTTTCAAATATTTTGAGAATTTTGAAAATAAAGGTTATGTATTGATTAAAATTTGTAAAAGTGGTTATAAATTTGATTAACTTTCTTTCAAGAAAATTAATGTTGTTTTCATTTTATGAATGATCATAAATTTAGTTAATTATCTTTCAGAATAATTAACATTGTTTTAAAATTTATAAAACGATTATAGATTTGATTTATTAACTTTTGGGACAATAAATGTTGTTTTAAATATATAAAAAGATTATAACTTGATTTATTGTCTTTTGGGATAATTATTGTAGTTTTGATATTTATAAAGGAACTATATCAGTTATCATTCAAGATGATTAAATTTTTTAAAAAATTAATAAAAGTTTTAAATCGATACATTATCTTCTGGGATAATAAATTTCGTTTAAATTTATGAATGATAGTTTATAAATGTGGAAATCTTTAAAAGGGAATGTTTAAAAACAAAGTTGAGCGTAATTTGTTTTGGGGTTTATAGTAAACAATGTTTTCAATCACATTCCTTTTTTACCCTTCTTTTTAATACACTTAGAAATATAATTTGTTCGTTAATAGAACATTCTTAAAGTGTTTTATAAATATTTATGATGTGAAAATCAAGAACAATTAAGAATCAAAAGTTTTAAAAGCTTTGTTCGTTTATTGGAGACAAGTGTATGCGATATAATTTCCATATACAATCATTAGTTTACTCTATATAGTTGATTTCTTAACTATCATTTTTGATATCTTCCTTCGTGTTTCTTCCATTAAAGGTGATTTGTTTGCTCATTTCGGGAATTATAATTCTTATTCTTCTTAAAGTTAAAAATGTTGTTGAGTCAAGATAGGAAGCAACACTACCGTAACTTGTCCAATTTCATTGTTTTCCTCGAGGCAGTACTAGTTTGTTTCTGATAGTTGATCGAACGGCTATCGATTTTGATATCTTTATTTGTGTTTCGTCAACCTAAGACGATTTGTTGCTCATTTTGAGCATTGGCATCCAACATTATTGATAAATAAACTAAATAGTAGGTGGAAGACAAGCTAGTTGGGTCGCACCTACTATGGTTTATTCATATTTATCTAGAGATTTGTTGGTAGCATGCATATGGTGATGTAAGTATATTCGGATGTCCGTGGATTTACCGTGGTCCAGCTTGAAAGTTCCTAAGAGTGATGTTGTGACACACTTATTTTGTTGATCATTATTTAGAAGATTTAATTAGATAAATTAAATAGAATAATGTGTGTAGTATGGTAAGGATAAGGAGATTTTTAGTTAATTTGAGTCATGCCATAAGTAATCAACTAATAAGATTGTTTTAAATTTAGAAAAGAAAAGAATAAAAAAAGGGCACAATAGGAATAGTTCCTTATTTCATTCCCTTGGGTATCCATCTCTCATTTCATTCTCATTTTCACTCTCGAACAATCCAAACCTAACCTAAATAGGTCGGCCATTACAAGAGGAAGGAAGAAGGGGAAACTAAGGGATTTATGGGAAAAGCTTATCATCAAACAAATCTCAATTTCTCTTATCAAATCTAGGTAAATAATAGTATCCATCTCATTTGTTTATGTTTATATTTTTGACATATGCATGATTTTTGAATTATTATGATGAAATGTCATGTTTGGATAGTTTATATCATTGTTTAAATGTAAAAATAATTTATTGGAATTTTTATGAATTCATTTTTAAGGATTTTAAAGGTAAAATCTAGTTTTTTATCTCTAGTTTACTTGAAATTCGAATATGTTGTGTAAAACATTATTTTAGAGATGATTTTTTAATTTAATAGTTCTTCAAGTTCATATGAATATTTTCTGATTTCCCTAAGGATAAAACAATGATTATTTTAGGTTTTAATTATTATAATCAATATTTTGACCTTGAAATGTTTATATATGAAAGAAGATAGAAAATTAGATTTTTGATGTATTTGGGGATTTTTACCAATTGTTTATGATTTTCTGTGAATTTTTTATGATAGAAAAGGTCTTAATTAATATTAATTAATGATATTAATTATAAATGTTGGTAAATTGTTTTAGGAAAGAAAAACATGATCTCCCAAAAAGCTCTAAAAGAATATGAAATAAAATTATTATCCAATAAAATTTTGACAAGAGGCAAGAGTTGGTGGAAAGTATTATATTTAAAAGAAAATAATTTAGTTTTCAAGCTATTTGTAGAAATGCCATTCCTTTGGCTCATGACCTACAACATCAATGTTGATGCCACCCTTTGTTGAAGCCACCTACGACATCAATGATGATGCTAAACCTAGGACATCAATGTTGATTCCACCTACGACATCAATGATGATGCCACGTACGATATCATTGTTGATACCACCTACGACTTCAATGATGATGCCACTTATGATAACAATGATGATGCTACTTACGACAGATCAATGATGATGTCAAACCTACGACATCAATGTTAATGCAACCTACAACATCAATGATGATGCCACCTATGACATCGGTGTTGATGTTACCTACGACACTAGTGATGATTCAATGCACGACAACAATGATGATGCCAGACCTACGACATCAGTTTTATGCACCAGTCTGGACTTATGTCGTTCGGTTTTATGCCACCAGTTTGGACTTATGTTGACCAGTTTTATGCCACTAGTTTGGACTTATGTTGACCAGCTTTATGCCACTAGTTTGGAATTAGATCGACCAATTTATGCCACCAGTTTGTACTAATATTGACTAGTTTTATACCATTTGTCTAGACTTATGACGACCAGTTTTATGCCATCAGTTTAGACTGCTTTGGCACAAGATTTTGGCCAAGTAATGGGCATAGTTTTCCTAGTTTTAAAGATTAATTTTAAGTGTTTTATCAATGTTAAAGATAAAAGTTTTCAAGGAAATAAATGATGTTTTACCCTAATTTTATGTAAAGTTTGCTAATGGGAAATGTTACTTAATTTTAAGTAATTTTATTATGTATGTGACTATTGATTAAGCATGTTTTATTGAACGATGTTATATGTTCTTGTTATCAATTAATTGGTTAAATTTACATATTTTATCATTGTCATTCTCATATTCCATGACCCAATACTGCATCTTGGGATTTTGGGGGTAGGATTACCAATTAGGTTGTCCCGATAGTGAGTATGGTCAGACCAAACTCTAAAGTGAGTAGAATTGCATCCAACAAATCAAGTAGATCAATTGTGTTAGGATTCCTTGAATTGATCAAAAGATATGACTCATGAATTTAAAAACCAGATAATAGTGTAGGTGGGATTGGTGTAGGGTCGTGCCCTATTCTTCAACTGTTTTCCCCTGGTTGGTAAAGGTTGGCGATTCTAGTACATAGGGCTTTGTCAGTAGTGAAACTAAAATGATTTTTATGCACAGAAAGGAACTCGTAGCTCTATATGCCCACCAGATTATTTAGTTGTTTTCTCCTAACTGTATTTGGAGATTTATAGACATTTGGTTATGTCTTGGCCTAAGCCTGCTCGATAGGTTATTGGTTGGACTGCAAAACCATTTGGTTCATGGTGACCCTAGGAAAACTATGATTTGAGAAGGACATTCTACTGTTGGAAAGGGTAAACCTTGGATGTACATAACTCCAGAATAACAGACTTCAGACTTACCTAAGTTGCATGCATGCATATGTTCATGTTATGTTTGTTCTAATCACCATGTTGGAAAGCCTATGATTTATGATTGACATATTTAGATAAGATACTAGTGAGGGTGAAACATATTCCGCTTAGCGATGCAGTCTCTCCAGATATCTATTTGGTTCGAGATGGAATATTATTATTTACACTAGATTTTTGTCTGGCCCAAAGTTTTTATTTTTCCCCCTAAACTCTTGAGTACTTATTTGAGTAGGTCGAGAGTAGGGATTTTCAGGTTAGGTGAATAAGCTTTCAGAGATGAGTAAGAGGCAAGCTAGCTAATATTAGAAGCTTTTATTTTCATTGTGTTCTTTAAAGCTTATGCCATGTGTGAATGGATGTAATGACAAAATTTATAACTGTCAAGTATTAGACTCTGAACAACCAAAGGGGCATCTTCATATGTTACTCTTAGAGTATTTTGTAATTATTATATTTTCTTTGAACATGAGAAATGATTAAGATTATGTAATGAATATGAAAATCTTATTTACATAATGTAATGAAAGTTTGATTAATGAAAAATGTTTGAAAAAAATTCATATCCATGCACTTCTGATGTAACTGATATGATTACATAACCGCACCTTGTCACCAGAGAATAATACCATGACTGCAGCATCAATAGTGCTTATTTTTGGGCCTCAAGATGAGAGGATATTACAAATTGGTTTGAGGTAGCTAAGTCAACCTTGCATGGGAAGTTTGTTGATCTAGAGCAAGGAGAAATGTCGATTCTGCAGTATGCGACCAAGTTTGATGAGCTATCCATGCATGGATATGATATTATAGATACTATGATTAAGAGAAATGAGAAGTTCATTTTGGAGTTTGAAGCAAGAGATTTACAGAGCAATAAGATCCATGTAATGTAGTAGTAGAAATGGAAATAAGAAATGAGGAAATGCTTTCGATTTTTGGGAAGGAGAGGTCATAGGAACTCAAAGTTCTCAGGGTAAGAAGAGAAAGTTCTTCAAGAAAAAGGAAGCTCAGAAGAGTGGAGCTACCAAGAAATAGAAGGTTGACATTGTTTACTATAACTGTAATAATACGGAGCACTTTGCAAATGAGTATCTCTCTGGTAATGGAATAAAAGCTGTAGGAAACAAGAACGTAATTTGATATAACTGCAATCAAATGGGGCATTACAAAAGTGAATGTCCATTATCGGCCAAGGCTGAAAAAGAAAATGTTTTTTCTCTGGTACCGTCAGCCTTTAGATCGACTGTAGAAGAGAAAGGAAAGACTATGATGGGAGGTACGCTTGGATTCATGACATTCTTGTTGAAGTATGATTTGATACCGGCACATCACATTCTTTTATCCCACAATTTTTGGTAGATAAGTTAAAGCTAGAACCATTATACCTTATTACTTTCTTAAAGGTTGCAAATCTGACATGAGGTTATGCAACTCTGGGGATGAGTGACCATTCAGAATTTAAGCTTTTAAGCCATGCATTTACCTGCAATTTGTATGTATTTGACTTTGTGGGTTTGGGAATTACTTTGGATATGGATTGGTTAAGAAGATATGATGCTAGGATATTTTGCCAAGATAGGAAGATATCACTAAGACACCCTAACAACACGATCAAATTATATACTTCGTAGAAAACTCAAGTTTAGATGTTTGTGACTTATTGGAAGCAATGGAAGTGGAGGATGAAGTGAATTGGGTTTTTGTTGTGAGATTATGCATATGTTTTTGAGCCAGTTACAGGACTACCACTAAAATGAATTATTGAGTTTCGAATAGATCTTGTATCTAGAGTTGAACTCGTAAGTAGACCGCTTACCAGAATGACACTTACTGAGATAAAAGATTTAAAAGTGAAGTTGGTGGACTTAGAAGGAAAGATGCAATGACCTGGTATTTCGAACCATTAAAATCGACAATCATATACTCATGGCGGACTTGAATTGCTCAAAACAACAGATTGTTGATTTATATTTGGCAAAACTTAGCATATACGGTAAATAAAATCAATCACAGAATCATAGACGTAGAGTAATGTAACAATAAGCAGCAGAATAAATAAATAGTAGTTCATGAAGCTACTACAAACAACAGAGTCTAAAATGAAATACAATAGAAATCTCAAATGCATAAGAACCTCTGATACATAAACAAAATGACAAGTCTAAATAATCAACTGAAATAACTGGAACAACAGAAAGTTGATTAGATAAGAGACAGATCTTCAAGCAAAGCTCCAAACTCCAAAGGTGGGACTAATGTCGTGACACTCAGTCTGACCCAAGCATAAAGCAAAACATAAAACACTCGAGCCAGGACTAGCATTCTTATACCAGTAAATGCAACTCAAGTGATATGTCAACTAAAATACAAATAACTTAAAGGATGTTTGGGATTCCCATCCTTTAAGGATCCGTTAACTATCCATATATATAGTACAATGCGCTACATAGATAGTATCTAAATTAAAGTAAACTATTGAAATAGCGTTAAGGCGTTACCCATATCCCCTTAAAACATTTTATATATTCTCATAGTCTATATAGTACCATAATTCCTCCACAAAATGGAGGGCTATCAGAGGGCATCCCATAGGTATGTTACAAACCAAACTCGTAGAGGGCGCGATAAGGCATGTGACAAGGCACGTAAGTCACCAGGGTAGGATTCTATCGTTTTACGGATCCGGACTGGTGGTAACGCATAGCAACTACTACTGCCCACCTCGAGACACACTCCCAAATCAAAGGTGCACCCAATCAAATCATAAAGTAATAGAATGGTATCGAAGAAATATGCCCGTCCGGAGGTATGACCTTACTTGGCCCGGCGTGGCTCCTTTTTTAGCCACGTATAGCTAACTCGCGGGAGTCAGGGCTACGTTAATACCCCATATAGAATCGTCGTCAAACCATCCTACTTCATTCTGAATCTCCACCACGTACACGATTATTAAAATGGTTTTGGGTATTGGTAAAGATTATGACAATATCCGATCCCGGTCTCTTTAACAACCAAACGCTTATTTTACACCGTTGTCATTCATAAAATCAACAGTTCATACTTCATATCAAATTATCATATTCATTTCAAAATTATATCACTTTCGAAAACATATCATTTTCGAAATCATATTCACTTTATATCATAACAGTTCCAACTTAAAAAGTTTAAATATTGAAAATAGTTTATATATTGAAATAGTTGCAAATTAAAAATAGTTTATATTTAAAATATTTATATAAATAAAAATAGTATATATATATATATATGTATATATTAAAATAGTTTATATTTAAAATAGGTTATATACATATAATAGTTTATATATTAAAAATAGTTTTATATTAAAAGAGTTTATATCAAAAATAGTTTCAAATTAGAATTATTTCATCTAATTCCACAAATCGATTCAAATCAACTTTGGTTCCCAAAATTCAATTTAAATCAATCTCAGTTTCATCAATTATAATTCAGTTCAAATTCTCGGTGAAACCATTTTTAATTTATATCGATTTCAAATCCAGGTTTAAACTATCAGTTGAAAACCATTTCCAATTCAATAGATTTCAAAGTTTAAATATTCAAAATTCACAATAACTCAATATGATAAATTTCATTTATATTTCAAAAATTCAACTTTATTTTATTTTATTTTTTAATTTGAAAATATTCATTTTGTTATTTCATACGCATTTGAATAAAATCCCAAATTACAAATTTAAATGAAAATAAAGTTATAAAGTTATAAAATCATATTCGTAAAATGTCAAAATCAATAAGTTCAAACCAATTCTTATTTATATCCAATTCTTAAACAAATAATATTTAAAATTCATTCAATTTATCTTTTCAACCTTACTTTATTAAATTTATTACAAAAATCTATTTTTAAAAATTAATATAATTTTATATAAATAGTTAAACATATTATATATACACTAATTAAATTAAATCTTATTATTAAATTTTATTTTATATTAAATCTTATTTTATATATTTAAAAAAATTATAAGTAAAATCTTAAAATTTATATTTTCGAAACTAACTTATAAATTTAAAATTTTCAAATATATATAATTTTAAAAATCTAAATTTTACACATATATAAAAATAACATTTATATATTATATTTTAAAAATCAATATTTATTAAAACCCATATATTTCCTTTCAAAATTTTGGAAATCATTTCAAAATATAGGCCAACGGTGTCCGTATATATTTTTCTACCCTATGGTCAAGTGACATGGATATATATCGTTTCAATCCGCAATTTAAATATCTACGGGTATATATCATTTCAACCTGGAATTCCAAAATTCAAAATCAATGAAAATCGCTTGGGTTTATCATCTCAACCCATAACGATTTTCCCATAATCTACAAGATCGTTCGGGTATGTATCATTTCAACCCATAGGGAATTCTATTCTAAAAGGGAAGTTGCAATGTGAGAACAATATAATAATAATATAACATATCAACAACAGGCATATATCATCAGTAACAAATTAAATATACTATATACAATAGGTTATGGTGTCATGTGTCATAGGTATACAATTGCAGATAATGACGTATCATACTGAACAGTTAAATAACATAACAATTCAAATTTAACAGCATATGTCAGTAGTCATTTCATGTGAATTAAATTTACTAAATATAAGAATGTTAATCATGAGTGATTGCTCACCTTTCGAGGCTAGAGAAACACGAGAGCAAGATGAAAATGAACACGGACAAGCACGGACATGCACACAAAGGAAGACAAAACTGTTGTGATCAATTCTAAACAGTGGTGAAACCAAAAGCAAAGCACGACGGACCCGAATCGATGGATTCAAAATCAAAAGTAGCCTGATATAAATGGAAAAATATATTTAATATTATTTTTCTAAAATCATTGTTCAATTTAAGACACATATCAAAATAAATCGTTATATGTATTTCGAAATCAAAGTTTAATTTAAACATATATAGAATAAAATATATATATATATATATATATATATATATATATATATATATTTCAAATTGTTACCACTTAACACATATTAAAATTTCAAAATAAAACCCTTACATTATATTTGAAAACCAAAACTCATGTATGTACTTATATATATAAACTAACAAATCATATATAACTTATATAAACCTATATATATACAAACAGGTTATATATAATACTTATATACATTTATACATTATAACAAATAGATTAGATATATAAACTTATACATTATATTTTAAAATCAACTTAAATTTTAACACTTAATAAATTAAAATATCTATATATTATATATAATAAACTTTATATTTTCTTCTCTGACATGAAACTTAAATCATATACTTCCCAATAGAAAAATTGAATTAAAAGCAAAATAAGCAAGCAAAAGAGCTTGTATATTTTACAAAATATATATATATATATATGTGCTTACATACATATATATATATATGTATGTATGTATGTATGTATGCATGTATGTATGTATGTATGTATGTATGTATGTATGTATGTATGTATGTATGTATTGAAGCATTGCAGAAAATAAGGCTATAAGTAGCCATAGGTGAATATATAAAAAAAACTATATATAGATATAAACAAAGCAGCACGTATGCAAAGTAATTTGGGAAAACAAACATATATACTAACTACTATATTAAAGAAGGCTGCCTGGGACTTTTGCATGGCCGAACAAGCGGAGGGAGATGGGTAAGCTTGGCCAGGGGAGCTGCTCGGGAAAGGAATACATGTTTGGGTAGGTGCGCATAAAGTGATGGAAGGTGGCTGTCACATGTGGTGAGAGGAGGCAAAATGTCAGTGTTTAGCCGGCGCCAAAGCATGTTGTTCGGAGGGATGAAGGTGGCAGAAAGGATCGGAGCTTGGCTATGTAGAGGAGCTATCACAAACTTCGATGAGTGATGCATGAGGCTTGTTTGGTGGGCAGGCTTTGTGTAAAGCACGGTAGGCTCCAAGAAAATATATATAAGCAACCGCATATATATATATATATATATATATATATATATATATATATATATATATATATATATATATAGGAGGTGGCAAGCTTTGTGTCAAGGAGGGGAAGGACTTGCGAGAGCTAGGTAGGGCAGGGAATGGATGATGCCATGCAGCAGGGAGATGGTGGGGAAAAGGACTATATAGCAGTGGGAGGCAGATGGAAGTGGGGAAGAATGGTGATGGACAGAACTAGGCTGGAGCTAATCGTGGATGGTCGTTCACCGTTGGTGATACGGTGGTGCTCGTCTATTATAGTGAAGAGTCGGCGCATAAAAAAAATGGAGACCGGGTTTTTAGAAAGAAGAGGAAGGGGTTGGAAAAGAAATAAGATGGCGTGCAGCCCAAATATCTTTATATTATAGATAATATATATATATATATATATATATTCAAAAGAACAGTAACAACGAAGAGAAAGAATATTGGGAAACCAACTAGTAATATATTGGAACCAGTGGGAAAAAGAAAAGGCCACGTCTTAAATTTTGGAAAAAAAAATAAACGCTAGTGGCCATTAGATTACACGGTGGATATATGATGGGACACAAGGAAACCAAGAGGTTCAAAACGGATACCGGTACGATCAATCGTTTCGCCAATTTCGTCGTGTACCAAGGGCCAAATTATAGAAATAAATATATTGCGGAGATCGACACGACAAGACGAACAAAATGGTACACATATATGAGTAATCCGACTATACTATCAAAATACGATAATCGGTGCCGAAATGTTGTTAAAATGACGAAATTAAGATAAATGAAGTTGCATAAGTCCAAATTAGACGAAATGAATTATGACATCTCACTCAGAAAACAGTTTAAATTTTTATTATATACAAAAATTCAGATTTCGAAAATATTTTATTTTTATCAAATTAACTGATTTTAAATTGAAATTGAAAATTACATAATAGAACTAACTTTCATATATATCAACGAAAATCTGTCGTTTGCTATGTTTGAATAGACGCATATCAAATACCAAATTTTTATTGATAAATTTTCAGCATTTGTTTTCATCAAAAATTTAGTTAAATACATTTTAAAATTGTTAAAATTTATGGGTCGTTACAAAAGAATTTTATTAAACCAAGAAGTTCGCCTTAGGGAGCGGCCGTAGTATTTGTAATGAAATCGGATGGGTCGTTAAGGATGTGTATTGATTATCGTAAGTTGAATGAGAAGACAGTAAAGAATCGGTATCCTTCGCTAGGAATAGATGATTTGTTTGATCAGTTGAGTGGAGCTAAGGTATTCTTCCAATTAGATTTAGCAACAGGGTTCCATTAATTGAGAGTGATAGAAAATATATTCCATTGATGACATTTTGGACAAGATATGATTCGTACCAATGGTTAGTCATACCCTTTGGACTATCCAATGCGCCTGCTTACTTTGTGGATTTGATGAACCAGATCTTTCGAGAGCATTTGAATTATAGATGACATTATGATATATTCTAAGAATGAAAATGATCATGAGATTCATCTTACAATAGTGCTATTGGTATTGAGACTGCATCAACTAAAAGCAACATTTTCGAAATGTCATTTTTGGAAGAAAGAAATGTTCCTTGGTCATATAGTTTCAAAAAATGGGTTATCCATAGATCGAACCAAGATTGAAGCTTAAATAACCAGAACAGACCCGAGACTATGACCAAGATAAGAAGTTTCCTAGGTTTATTATTGGAGATTCATCAAAGATTTCTCTTGTATAGTGGAATCTATGACTAAACTGACAAGGAAGGGTGTAAAATATGTGTGGACCGATGAATGTAAAGAAGCATTCTTAAAGCTAAAACATTTATTGACCAACGCACACATGTTAATTGTTGCAGATAGGAATCAAGATTTAGTGGTGTATATTGATGCATGTAGGGGCAGGGTTAGGAGTTGTGTTAATGCAAATAGGTAGAGTGATTGCCTGTGATTCTCGATAGCTTCAACCACACAAAGTAGATATCCGACTCATGATTTAGAGTTGGCTGTGGTGATCTTTACTTTGAAAGTATGGAGATACTATATTTTTGGAGAATGATTCATGTTATTTATGCATCATAAGTCTTTGAAATATTTATTCTCTCCAAAGGAGTTGTATATGAGACAACAAAGTTGGCTAGAGTTTTTGACGGTTTATGATTTGATATTGAGTACACACCAGAGAAAGAAAACAAAGTTGCAGATGTACTTAGCCAGAAACATCAGAGTGTGGTGTTAGCTATATTAATAGAATGGATAAATTTGGAGGAATTGACTACTTATGGTGTAAGGTTAAGGTCAACGGCTAGTTCTAGTTAGAATATCACAATGTTATCATGTTGGAAATTCGGTCGGTATTGATTGAAAGGGTTTCTTTTAACAAAAAAGATGATCCATTACTAGCTAAACATAATTGAAGGCTTAAAGAGGGAACTCAAATTGATGTGATTTAAAAGGTTTTAGTCTTGACCAGAATGGATGGTTGAGAAAGAATGGACGGTTGTGTGTTCCAGAAGTTTGTAACCTAAGGAAGGAAGTTCTTGGGGAGTGTCATCCATCGAAATTTACTATTCATCCTGGAGGGACTAAAATGTATCAGGATATGAAGGAAAGTTTCTTCTGGGAAGTAATAAAAAGAGATGTAGGCTTATGGGTAAAAAAATGTTTGAATTTCCAGCAAGTAAAAGTCGAGCATTAAAAACTGAATAGATTGCTTTAACCTTTAGAAGTGCCACTTTAGGAAATAGGATTCCATATCCATGGATTTCATTGATAGTTTGCCAAAGTCGAATAGAAGAAATGATAGCATATGGATCGTGGTAGATAGACTGACCAAGAGTGCACATTTAATTCCTGTTAAGTCGACAAGGACGGCACCTACCTCAGCAAAGTTGTTTATAAAGAATATTATAAGACTGCATGCGATTCCTACCGGTATAGTTAGTGACAAAGATACTTTATTCACTAGTGAAATCAGGAAGAGTCTGCAAGAAGTTTTAGGTATCAAGCTCAAGATGAGTACCATTTACCAGTCACAAACGGATGGGCAAACGGAAAGAGTTAACAAAGTTCTCAAAGATTTGTTGAGGGCTTCTGTACTATATTTTGGAGGGCCATGGGAAGACCATTTGCACTTAGTTGAGTTTTCCTATAATAATAGTTATCATACTAGTATAGGAATAACAGCTTTCGAAACTTTTTACAGAAGTTCGTGCAAATCACTAGCATGTTGGTTTGAGACTGGAGACAGATTGGGTCTCAATCCAGAAATGGTGAGACAAGCCACAAAAAAGATCGAGTTGATCTGAATAGGGATGAAGGAAGCTTGGTATAGGAAGAAAAGTTTAGCAGTTAAGAGGCGTAAGGATTTAGAGTTCTCAGTTAGGGAGCATGTTTTTGTTAAAGTATCACCAATGAAGGGTGTGGTACAATTTGGGAAGTCAAAGAAATTGATATCGAGATATGTTGGTATGTTTCCTACCATAGAAAGGATAGGGAAACTTGCTTATCAGATAGAGTTAGTGGATAGTTTGGTAGGATTCCATAATGTTATCATGTTTCTCAGCTTAGAAAGAGCATGCATGATTTAGAGACTACTATTTCACCGACTACATTGAAAGATTTAGTAGTGGAACTAATATGACTTTTGTTAGACAACTAATTTGTGTTGTAGCAAGAGATGAGAAGAAGTTAAGGAATTAAACAGTCAAATTAGTGAAAGTCCAGTGGAGTGACAGTAAGAAAACTATACTTGGGAGATAGAGGACAGGATTAGAGATACTTATCCTGAGTTGTTTTGATGGAATGTTCTATATTTTTCATATAGACTTTTTGCTAATCGGATAGGCTGGTATTACTGCTATGTGTTGTGATAGATGTCTGCATGGTTGATATGCTTATTGTGATCCTTGCCGAATTTCATGGACGAAATTCTTTAAGTATGTGAGTGCGTAACACCTTTAATTTTTGTTTAACATTATTCAAGAGATTCAATTAGATAAATAAAATAAAATAATGTATGTGATGTGACATGGACAATAAGATTTTTAATTAATTTAAGTTGTGCCTTAAATAATCAACTAATATGATTGTTTTAAACTTAGAAAAGAAAAGAATAAATGAGTGGGCATAAAAAGAATAGTTTCTTATTTCATTTCCTAGGCTCTCCTTCTCTCAATTCATTCTCATTTTCACTCTCAAAAATTAAAACCTAACCTAAAGAGGTCTGCTATTACAAAAAGAAGAAAAAAGGGAAAACCTAAGGGATTCAAGGGAAAAGCTTGGGGGCAATCAATTTCAAACAAATCTCAATCGCTCTTATCAAGTCTAAGGTGAATAATAGTATCTGTCTCATTTATTTATGCTTATTTTCAAATCTGTGCATGATTTCTGAATTATTATAATGAAATGACATATTTGGATAGTTTATATCTGCTTGAATTTCATGATAATTTATTTGAATTTTTATGGAATTATTCTTAAGGTTTTAAAGGTAAAAACCAAGTTTTTTTTATCTCCAATTGACTTAAATTTTGAATATGTTGTATAAAATATTATTTTGGAGATGAATATTAATTTAATAATTTTCCAAGTTCATGTGAATATTTTATGAATTTCCTAAGGAGGAAATAGTGTTTATTTCGGGTTTTAATTATTAAAATTAATAAATTGATATTTTGATCCTGGAATTTTTTTTATATGAAGAAGATCAAAAATCAGAATTTTGGTGCTTTGTTTGGATTTTTGCCCAAGAGTTTATGATTTTCTATGAATTTTCTATGATAGAAAAGCTCTTAATTATTATTAATTAACGGTATTAATTATAAAGGTTGGTAAAAAAATTGGGAATGAAAAATGTGATCTCCTAATAAATTCTAAAAAGAATATGAAAAAATTATTATGCAATAAAAATTTGACAAGAGGCAAGAGTTGATGGAAAATATTATCTTTAAAAGGAAATAATCCAATTTTCATTATTTACAGAAATTCCATTCCTTTGGCTGATGACCAATGACGTCAACGTATACCACCCTTTGTTAATGTCAGCCTTTGTTGATGGCACATGAGACATCAATGATGATGTCAATTATGTTGCCACCTACGACATCAATGATGATGCCAGACCTACAAAAACAATGATGATGCCACCTACAACATCAATGATGATGCCACCTACTACATCAATGATCATGCCAGACCCACGACATCAATGATGATGCCACCTATGACATTAGTGTTGATGCCACCTACGACATTAATGATGATGCCAGACCTACGACATCGGTTTTTATGCCACCAGTTTGGACTTTACTTATGACATCGATGATGATGTCAAACCTACAACATCAATTTTATGCAATGAGTTTGGACATATGTCGATCGGTTTTATGTCATCGGTTTGGACTTATATCGACTAGATTTATGCCAACGGTTTGGACTTATGTCGACCAATTTGGACCTTATTTTAGTGCTTCAGCATAAGATTTTGGCTAAGTAATGGGCGAAGTTTTCCTTGTTTTAAAGAATAATTTTAAGTGGTTTGTTAATGTTAAAGATAAAAGGTTACAAGGAAATAAATGGGGTTTTAGCCCAATTTTTTGAGAAGTTTGCCAAAGGGAAAGTACTTAATTTTAAGTAATTTTATTGTGTATGTGGCTATTAATTGAACATGTTTTACTGAATGATGTTATGTGTTCTTGTTATCAAATGATCAGTTAAAATTACATATTTTATCATTGTCATACTCACATTTCATGACCCATCACCGCATCTTGGGAGTTTGGGGTAGAATTACCATTTAGGTTGTCCCAGTGGTAAGTATGGTCATACTAAACTCTAGAGTAAGTAGAATTGCATCTAGAAGATTGAGTAGATCAATTATGTTAGGATGCCCTGAACTGGTCAAAAGATATGACTCATGAATTTAAAAAAACCAGATAAGAGTGTTGTTGGGACTGGTGTAGGGTCGTTCCCTATGCTTCAGTCGGTAGCCCTCGGTTGGTAAAGGTCTACGATTCCAGTGTGTAGATCTTTATCAGCAGTGAGACTAAAATGATGTTTACGCATAGAAAGGAACTCGTAGCTCTATATGCTCACCAGATTGTTTAAGATGTTTTTCTCCTAACTGTATTTGGAGATTTGCGGACACCTAGTTATATTTTAGCCCGAGTCAACCTAATAGGTTTTTGGTTAGCCTGTAAAACCATTAGGTACATGATGACCCTAAGAAAACTATGATTTGAGAAGGATAGTCTATTATTGGGAAGAGTAAACCTTGGATGTACATAACCCTAGGATGACAGACTAGTCGGACCTACCCAAGTTGCATGCATGCATATGATCAATTATGTTTGTTCTAATCATTGTGGTTGCACGTGCATGATTTATGATTGATATTTGGAAAAGATACCGGTGAGGGGAAAACTCATTTCTCTTAACAACATGGTCTAACTTGATATCTATTTGGTTCGAGATGGAATATTATTATTTACACCAGACTTCTTGTCTAATCCAAATTTTTTGTTTTCCCTCTAAACTCATGGGTACACTTGACTAAGTCGAGAGTAGGGATTTTTATGTTAGATGACTTCTGGAGATGTGCAGGAGGCAAGCTAGGTAATATTAGGAGTTTTTATTTTTGCTATGTTCTTTAAAGCTTATGATATGTTTAAATGGATCCGATGATAGAATTTATAAATGTCAAGTATTAGACTCGAATCAACCAATGGGTATCTTCATATGTCGTTCTTGGAGTATTCTGTAATTGTTATATTTTCTCTAAACATGGGAAGCGGCTAATATTATGTAATGAATGTGAAAATCATATTTTTGGAATATAATGAAAGTTTGATTAATGAAAAGTGTTTGAATTTTTTTCATATTTATGTGCTTCTGAAGTTATAGATATGATTAACATAACTGCATTTTGTCACCGGAGAATAATAGTACCGATGACTGTAACCTCATTAGCGCTTATTTTCAAGCCTCAAAATGAGGGGATATTACATATGCGTGTGTAGCATAGGCTATCAAGTATATTTTATCTAGAGGTATACTTTCGGTGTAGGGGACACACCCTCTTAGTCATGTTGGATAAATTTGATCTTCTTGTTTGATTGGAACCTTGGAGTTAATCTTTTCTTAATTGCATCAAGAAGTGCCTTGTGCTCTCCTCTATGTTTAATTATTTTTTCCATTCTTTAAGTTTGGTTTTTATCTTACATGTGTGCATCCTTTCTTGTTTGGATTGTTGTTCTAATTGTTTGACTTGGCTTTGGGGTGGTTTCTCCGTGGACATTTTCTATTTCTTCATGTATGAATGTTGTTCTTGTGAGGTTAAAACCCATTCTGCGGTTACCGCTGTGGTCTCATAGAATTATTAAATGTTCGTCATATTTCTTTAGTTTTTTCATGCATGTTTTCCAAGCTAATTCGGATGTTATTTTATTATAATGATCGGGTCAGACCGAATATTTTTCTAGGTTGTCATTGGTAGGATATGGTGTTCATGGAGTAGAGCTAGATGTTCATCTGCCATAGTATTTTTATTTTCTGATGTATTATTATATATTTTCATCAGCAATTGTAAGGCCAGAAAGTTATAACTGTCCAAGCTGATGATGTTTATTTTTAACTCGGATATACCTTATATTTTAGAGTGACAGTTTTTACTGCCGTTGTTGTATTATATATTGTCGTTCTGCTGTGAGATTCTATTTCCCTTGTTCTTTTTTCCTTTATTTACCATAACAATATGCATTTTCAGCGATTGGATGTTCTGCACATGAATACCATGGACGTATTAATGCTGAGTTTTGATGATCGAAAAGGAAGTCGTTGCATTTGGTATTAAAGCTAAAGAAGCGAGAACCTTGGCTTTGCTGAGGTAAACTCATTAGAGATGGGGTAAGTGACATCCTAGAATAAGTTAAGGTATTATTATATACGAGAGCGTATATGTTATTGCTATAAAAATATATTTTGTTAATTGGTCTATTAAGTTGTTTATGAATTCTAATCGAGATATGGGATGCCACGATGTCGATAGGGATTTCTAAACACTAAAACAAGGCAAACAGACACGATATTGATTTTTGAAAATTTAGTAAATGAAATAATTTACCTAGGATTATATATTTTATATATATATAAAGGAATAATTTTCAAATTTATATATTTACTTATGGTGTGTTTATTTGTAAATGATGATATTTATTTATTATCATTTTATTTGATTTGTCGTGCTTGGATAGTTTACAATCATTGACTATTGTCTGTTAATTGTTAATTATGCTCAATCAGTTTATCAGCATTTGTTGTTTTGATAATTATAAGTATATTAAAACAAATCACATGTGAATTAAGTTCCACGGTTTAACTATAAGCTGTTCAGTGAAAGTTAAAAGTCATCTTTTAATAACGTCGAGTTAAAGGAAAAACTTCTAATAAAAGTTGTTTAATATGATCTAAATGGGAAGATAAGACACTTGGAGGATAAAAATATTTGTGAAAATTTTATTATACGGATGTTATTAAAAAATAGGAAGATTTAAAGGTACATTTTTTATGAGTATGGTATATATAAAATGATTTATATAATTTATAAAGGGTGTTTTATAAGTAAGAAGAATTTTTAACAATTCAAATTCCGGTATTGCTCGAAATGATTTTAAAAAGATTTTGAGAAAAGTAATGGTAGTATTACTTGGAAATATTTGTAAATGTAAATATTTCAAAGAGAATTTTTATAAAGATACATTTTCTTTGGATAGTTCGGGGAAAACATATCGATTAGTTTTGTGCTAATCTGATAATCTTCTAAGTGACAATCGAATGTTTCCCTAGGCGAATGTTTTAGTACATTAAGTAAATTATTCTTCTTATCATTGTGTGATCGGAATAAGTTCGAATCCAAACGAAACCAAAGTGAGTATTAGTGAATAAATTATTAAAGTTATTTTAGATATAAAAATATATGTAGTGTGATTTCAAAAAGGATTTTTGAAAAAAAACGAGTATTTAGTTCTTGAGTTTCCTTAAAGGAAATTGATTTAAAATAAAAGGTATTTTGATTTATGAATGTTTTGACAAATGAAATTTTAAACTCTTGGAAACAAAAGAGATAATTTAACTCATGTCCTTAAATGGCTTAAATTTGATAGAAAGGTTTTAATAAGCGTTGTTTTATTAAAACAGTAGTTTTTGTTTAAATATCTAAGTCTCGTAAACTATTTGATGTTATTAGATCGACTAAATAAACATCTTTACCTTAGGGATGTCTAAAGAAATTAGACTCTAGGATTGAGTTGGATACCGGCATCCTACTCTTCTTAGCAACTGTAACGCCCGATTTTTCAATGCCCGAAAATCGACATCAATACGTCCACTGTATCAAATGCGAACAATGGAATGCTGGAAACTCGAACCATTAGGGTTAAAGAAGAAGGAGGTAGAAGAAGAAATAGAAAACAATATCAAAATCTCACAAACGCGGCGGAAAAATATATAGTAGATAAACGACTAATCCTTTAAAACAGAATAATTATATCTTTTTCATTATATTACATCATCAGAGTACAATATAATCAACATCACAATCAGGACAGTTATAATATCTCATCCTTCCAAAACTGAATACACAGCGGGAATATGGGTCTACGAAAACATGCCTCATCATCCAGCTCATCTTCTGAGCTCCACAGCAATCTATCCAGAATCTATACTCTATAATACTCGGTCTGACCCGAGCGTTATAGTTAAATAACACCCGAGTCGGTCTGAAAAACCAGCTTGAGAAAACGCACTCAATTGGATTATTAAAATTCTCAAAATCCTTTGAAATCAAAGGTATCTCGTAAGACCGCGCCATAAATAAACATGCGGGTTTTTACCTTATGATAACCAAAACGTTTTTATCAAAATCCGTCTAATATTATAACAGTGTCTATAGAAAGTAAAATAGAATCTAGCTGAAATGCTTGCATCTCAAGTTTCAGCAATAATTGGGCATAATCAAACCTTACATGTGCTTATTGGAGATTGGATTCCATACAATTGCAGGGCTACTGGGGTATCGTCCGTCACAATACGTGTCCTAGATCACCATACCGAGGATCCACCCTGATCCCCTGCATCATAAGACCGGAGCTTCCCCTTACTGGATAGTCCGAATAAGTTCACCCCGCGGTTGGGATCAGCAACCACCCACACAGTCGAAATAAAGGGCATCTAGGCAAGGGTGATCTTACCCTAATTGGTTGCTAGCCACATAGCCTTGTATGCACCCCCCCTATTTTAGCCATTCCCGGTTGATGAGGCTATGCATTACCTTTTTAGCATACAATCACTTAGAATGCTCATTGTCCTCCTGACGATGTTCTGAAAGCATTCATCCATACAAGTCCGTTATGGGTTCGAATGGAATCGAAGGTACTACTCCTTCTACATTCATTTTGGAATCACCCTCAGGATTAGTAGCGACTAGCCCTTACACTTCACTGCTCCATCTTCGACTCCAAGCTCTTGTCTTCCTCACGAAAACGTTCAAACCAAATCGAAGTGGTTTTCGAAAAACTAATCCTGATCCCGGTCTCTTCGAAACGATCAGCGCATTGGCCAATATTGATAGTCAGTTATTTAACTATCAAATAGTATTCGCAAACAACCATCAGATTTAAATAATTTCCAAACTATCTATTATTCAAAATATCTTTGCAAGATATCTTCTTCACTTTAATCTTTTGAAATCAGTTTCAAATCTCTTTGCACACGCGGAAAAAATTCACAAAATTGTTTATTTCCCACATAAATTACCACGTCTAAATACTTTAGATTTTAAAATAATTAAAATCACATTATTCTAAAATATACTTTAAAACATTTAAATTAAAACTACTTAAACACTTTATTCAAAAATATATATACTTTAAAAATATTTGAAATAAAACTACTTTAAAAAATATAAAACTAATTTTTAAAATAAAAGTTAAGCCAAACTAAATTTTTAAAATAAGAGTTACGAAATTCTATACAAGTTTTCAAATAAAAACTTTAACCAAACTATGTTTAAAATAAAACTATTTTTTTATATATAAATATTAATAATTGTCTTTTTAAAACATAATACCAATTAACCTTTTGAAAAAAAATTACCACTATAACTAATTTTAAATAAATATTTACCTTTAAAATTTAAACAACTTAAATAATAATTTCTTAAAAACATTCCTTTAAACAACTATAAAACTTTTAACTTATACTTAAAAATCTGCTTTGAAAACGTACTTGGCTTTTTAGGGAAACGCACTTTTCTTCACACCCTTTTTAAAAACAAATCGCTATTTAATTTTAAAACAAATTACTCATTCCTTTAAAAAATTCACATCTTGAATTTATATTTCCAAATTATCTTCTGATAAATATCTCACTCTATTTATAAATCCTGTTTATAAATTCCATAATCTTATTCTCTTTTGAAACACTATTTCAATCACTTAATCGATCTAAAAATCGATTTTCTAAATTTAATTTCCCATAAAATTTATTTCTCGATTTATTCAAAGCTTATTTTCAGAAATCTATTAATTCCCAATTTACTTCTTAATTATGATTTAAAAATCTTATTTAAAACTAAATTTATAAATTTTCATGCTTTATTTCAATATTTCTTCCCGGACCATTTAAATCCTAAATTTTAAAACAAATCTTTTATTTCTCTAAATAATATCACTTAAGTTAAAAACAATCATTTATTTCCATTTATTCAAAAATCTCCTTTACCATACTCGTAATTTATTATTAGAATTTTTAAAAAAAAATCAACCTTTATCCTTTTCCAATTCATTCTTTAATTTATCACAATTTTTTATAATTACTTACTCAAAATTCTCTTTTTAATTTCCTCAAAAATCCCATTTTTATATTCTGATATCTCAGTATACCCAAATATATTCAATCAAACATAGCATTCAATATTTTCTGTCACCAATATAATCTATCTCATATTACCAAATAAATCATATCATAGAATATTAAAACAATCTAAATATTTTGAGGAATCTAGTTGGATCCATCCAACTGGTTTTCCTGCATCCACAGATGTTAGCATAATATAAAATACCAATTCCACTTTGAGGTGGAATATCGTGATATGTAGGATTATATCATTTCATCCGCTATTATGCGGCGCATAGGGTCTCATCCGCTTTATAATGCGGGAAATCAATCGCTCCAATATATATACTCTATATACTACTATATATACTATCACATCCAGTCTATTCAATCCATCAACTAATAATTTAAATTAACTATATAAATTAACCAGAAATCCGAGATGAGTGAGATTAACTCACCTTTGATTTTATTGCAGTCCTTTCCAAACTGGCTTGTTTTCTGCATGATTTTAGACCTCACAGCAAAACGACCCTTAGTTCGAACCACCACATCGAGACTATCGACTACGCCTCGCCATTTGTCGCCACTCTGACCTGCTCCACTCCCACTCCCTTCAGGCGACCGCAACTCTCGCTCCTACAACATCGCAGCATGCCACCGACCTAGTTCGTCTGAGCAGCACGAACCCCCTCATTCCACAACAATGATGCATCCACACGTCGCTTACCTCTTGATTCGAGAGCCACCAACACCGCAAATCCACTTCTTCGAAACAAAGCCGATCAAAGTCCTATCATTCTTCGAATGATTTGGTGGATCGAATCCCTGCGCTCAGCTATTTGCTTTGATTTCGAAAGGGGGAATTTTTTTATATAACGAACGATTGAATTTTTCAAAGGGAAAGAGGGATTTTCGAACGGCTATACCTTTTTTTCATTTTCTTAGCTGGCTCGCGTACCTCTTTATTGTATATTTTTTTTATTTTTAACGAACGCATGTCAAAAAGATGCCATGTGTTTTAAAGGGGAGTAACGTGTAAAACTTGTCTTGAAACATTATTATATTAAATACACATATACTATATTGAAATTTTAAATTTAAATCGCTGAGAAAATGAAGCCTAAAATCTCGATCTCCTATCGAGGCATGCCGCTACGCGTTTATAATGTTATACGCCTATTCCGAACACAAAAGAAGAGGTTCCGAGTCCTAATTCGATCTCATAGAGAATATAGCTTTTTGGACTAATTATTATATTGAATTTCGATATAAATTTCAATGCGTTTACTAATCGTACGACCTTACGATAACTCCGAACACCACTAAAATTGAAATCCAATAATAATACACTGTTACGGATCTAATGGAACTAGTTTCGTCGAATTCCGAGACTATTCCCCGGAAGGCTATCTTTTTAAATTCAATGTAAACAATAAAATTTCAAAACTGAATAAATCATCTATAAATTTAATTTTAAAGGTTCTATTACCTTCAGTATTATCAATATAAATTTCTCAAGCCTTTGAAATATTTTTAACAAGCTCGAAACCTCAGATTTCATATTTTATCCAATTTCCAAAGATTAAATTCAGTATTTAAATTATCCAAAATTCAGTGCTATTTGAAATTCAACTTAAACTAACTTTAAAATATTTAAAAGCAATTAAATATTTCAATTTCAAACACCCAGAAATTTCAGGTCGTTACATTCCTCCCCCCTTAAAAGAATTTCATCCCTGAAATTACTAGTTAAGAAGAATGGTCCATAACCTGTTAACTATTAATCCCACAATCCAATAGTTTTCAATGATTTCCCAAAACAATCATTTTATTAAAGACACCGCAACACCTTTACTAACTTTCCAAACTTATCCATGGTTTCCAAACAATACTATTTACTCAACCATACAAATTTTGATTTAACCCAAATTTAAAATTATCAAAATTTACTCAAAAATTTTATAACTCCCTTAATTTCAGAAAAATTTCGTCAGCGTCTCCTTTGCGCGGCTAGCTCGGTACAACTACAAAATGCCTCTACGGGCCCCCAAATTTCAAAAGAAAACAAAAAGCCAAGTGGCTAGACCAGAAAATCATCAAATTTCGTACAGAAATTTAAACACACACCTTTTATCGAGCAATTCAATTTATCTTCTGAAATCAAAAATCCCAATTTATCCCTTGCCTTTAAAACACCTATATATCCTATTTAGCAATCATACCAAATCATAGAATCCAAATTCATTTTATTCATTTCTTTACAAAGTTTCAATATTTGCTTTACCAAAGTCGTACGATGCACATATATCATCCGTACGCAATACCAAATTCGATCGCTCACTCGATCACACAATTACACTTCCGATCTAGTACCGTCCACCCAATTTCCTAGTGCGGACTTAGACCTGGTTTCTTGATTAGAAACCGTCATTCTCCTTGCATAATCATTCACTATGATAGAAATTTCCAGAATCAATCAAAAATCCACATCCAGAGTTCGCCGTCGATGATCGAGTGAAAATTTTCAACTCGGAATGGTGTAACTACCATGAAATTCTGTGCACGAATTCTGCATCGCATCGCTATATGGATAAAATAATATACGTACATTCTACGCATTTCTTTTCAGTTGATTACTAGCTATCTCAATTCTCTTCTTATTCGCACTTATCTTGATTTCTATTCACTTATTCACAGTTATTCATTTCACAGCTTTACTGCATCCTCATTCAAATATTAACTTAGAATATTTCCCAATACCAAATTTTTACTTATAAATTTCACCATTCATTTTTTAAGTTCAATGCAAATATTTTATATGCTCCTTATATTAAATTTTTCACCGCTTTGGTTTATCATCCTTCCATTCAGTATACATTTTCAATTCTATTTGAATTCAATATATCTTCAAACTTTGAATATTGAATTTTACCAATTATTTTCCATTCATAACTGATTTATATCATTGTTTTGAATTAGTTCCATTTATTAGTTTATTTCGAATTCCAATGAATTTAAATTTCCAGAATTTTTTGTTCTATTAGTCCAACCCGAACTAATTCTTCTACTTCACCATTTCGTTTTAATATCCTTTTTTTGTTTACTAACCTTATTTACTTTTTAGTTCACCTCAAACCAACTCTTCAACTTTACTTTACTAAACCCTAATTAAATTTGAATTGAGTATTCAATTTAAGTTCCATTTGCTTACAATTTAAATTAAATATCATCCCTATATCAATTTCAATTTATTGGTTTACCATTTAAATCAATTAGTTACTTACTAATTTTAATCTCAAAACTTTATTTTATTTAGTCCTACTTGACTAACTTCCCATTTATTTACAAAATTTAAATTAACTTGTTCCTTCACAAATTTATTTTTACTTAATAAATTTTATTTCAATAACCATTCTATTTAGTTTACTTAGAATTTTCCTCAAATTCACTTTTATTTAACTAGATACAATTACATTCCAATCAAATTCAATTTTAAACTTCTATTTCAATTACTTTATTTAATTGGTATATCAATCACTTTACTTACTTTAACATAACTCCTTATTCAAGTTGAATTTTATCCTAACAAGTTTCAAATTTTATAAGTTATCTGACCATTTATATTCTACAAGCATTTTAATTAAACTTCCAGAGTTTAAGCAATTACTTAAGTGTTTCAAAAATATTTTTGAAATCAAGTATCCCAAAATCCTTTAATATATCCAATATTCCTTTATATTTCAAAAATCAAAACGGTTTTGCCTAACCAAAACTTCAACCTTTCAAAATCAAATTTAACAACATATATATCCAAGTTAACTATTCTTTGAATCTCAAAACCAAACCCAGTTTCGCAAGCCATTCCAATTTAAAACAATTTGGCAGCAATTCCTCTCTTAGAAACTTGAAAATGAATCTCGATGATGCTGCAGTCATTACCGAAATTATTTTCCAGCGACCAAAATGAGTTCAATGTTTTTACCCTTTTCCACACATTTCAAATATTTTTAAATTTCAAATCTTAACAGATTTCATATCCAATTCAAATATATTTCTCAAATAATATCATCATTATTCCTCCAAAACCTTTGAAAATCATTTTCAAACTCAAAGGAATTTAATTTTGAAAATTTCAAATTCCAAATCATTTAAATTATATTCAAACATTACTTTAGAGTTTTTATTTCAATTTTAGTTATAAATCACATTTATGATTCTCATTTACAAATCCCATTTGTTATATAAATTTATTTCTTAACCTTAGGTTATAATTTTAATCCCTAACTAAATATCCACACAACAATGATAATATTTTGATATTATCACTTTCTAACAACCAAGCGACCAAATACTATAATAATTTACAAAAATTATTTCTTTTATATACAAAAATAATTTAGATAAAACTATTTCGTTTACCCTATTTTAAAACAATACTGTGTCGGTTTATCTTGTTTAAGAGTTTAGAAATTCCTATCGATAACACGGCGTCCCACATATCGACCAGAATCTATAAACACTCAACCGATAAGTCAACACAGTATAAAAACAATTTTTATATTCACTAACAAATACGCGCTCATATCTATTAATACACTCAAACTCATTCTAGAGTACTACGGACTCATTTACATGAGTAATCCCCACCAGAGCCAAGGTTCTCGCTTAACCTTCAGCTCTGATACCAATCTGTAACGTCCTGATTTTTTGACGCCCGAAAATCGATGTCAATACGTCCACAGTATCAAATGCCGGAAAGCCAAACCATTAGGGTTAAAGAAGAAGGAGGTAGAAGAAGAAATAGAATACAATGCCAAATCTCACAAATGCAGCGGAACAATATATAATAGATAAACGACTAATCCTTTAAAGCAAAAGAATTATATCTATTTTATTATATTACATCATTAGAGTACAATATAATCAACATCATAATCCAGGACGATTATAATATCTAGTCCTTCCAAAACTGAATACACAGCTTACACTGCACAGCGGAAATATGAATCTAAGGAAATACGCCTCATCATCCAGCTCATCTCCTAAGATCCACAGCAATCTATCTAGAATCTATACTCTATAATACTCGATCTGACCTGAGAGTTATAGTTAAATAACACCCGAGTCAGTCTAGAAAACCAGCGTGAGAAAACACACTCAATTGGATTATTAAAATTTTCAAAATCCTTTAGAATCAAAGGTATCTCGTAAGACCACGCAACAAATAAACATGTCGGGTTTCAACCTTACGATAACCAAAATATTTTTATCAAAATCCGTCTGATATTATAATAGTGTCTATAGAAAGTAAAATAGAATCTAGCTGAAATGCTTGCATCTCACGTTTCAGCAATAGTTGGGCACAATCAAAACTGTACAGGCGCTTATTGGATATTGGATTCCATATAATGGCAGGGCTACTGGGGTACCGCCCGTCATAGTATGTGGTCTAGATCACCGCATCGAGGATCCACCTTGATCCTTTGCATCACAAGACCGGAGCTACCCCTTATTGGATAGTCTAGATAAGTTCACCCTATGGTTAGGATCAGCAACCGCCCACACAGTCGAAATAAAGGGACATCTAGACAGGGGTGATCTTACCCTAATTGGTTGCTAGCCACTTAGCCTCATGTGCACATCCCCGGTTTTAGCCATTCCCGGTTGATGAGGTTCGAGGCTGTGCGTTGCCTTTTAGCACACAATCACTTAGAATGCTCATCGTCCTCCCGACGATGTTTTGAAAGCTTTCATCCATACAAGTATGTTCCGGGTTTGAACGGAACCGAAGGCACTACTCCTACTACATCCATTTTGGAATCACCCTCAGGAATAGTAGCGACTAGCCCATGCACTTCACTGCTCCATCTTCAACTCCAAGCTCTTGTCTTCCTCACGAAAACGTTCAAACCAGATCGAAGTGGTTTTCGAAAAATTAATCCCGGTCCTACTTTCTTCGAAACGATCAGCGCATTGGCCAATATTGATAGTCAGTTATTTAGCTATCAAATAATTTCACAAACAACCATCAGATTTAAATAATTTTACAAACTATTTATTATTCAAAATATCTTCATATGATATCTTCTTCACTTTAATCCTTTGAAATCAGATTCAAATCTCTTTTCATTCATGGAACAAATTCACAAAATTGTTTATTTCCCACTGAAAATTACCAGGTCTAAATACTTTAGATTTCAAATAATTTAAATCACTTTATTCTAAAATATACTTTAAAACATTTAAATTAAAACTACTTAAACACTTTATTCAAAAATATATATACTTTAAAAATATTTAAAAAAAACCACGTTATAAAATATAAAACTAATTTTTAAAATAAAAGTTAAGCCAAACTAAATTTTTAAAATAAGAGTTACGAAATTCTATGCAAGTTTTCAAATAAAAACTTTAACCAAACTATGTTTAAAATAAAACAATTTTATAAAATATAAATATTAATAATTATCTTTTTAAAACATAATACCAATTAACCTTTTTTAAAATAATTACCATTATAACTAATTTTAAATAAATATTTACCTTTAAAATTTAAACAATTTAAATAATAATTACTTAAAAACATTCCTTTAAACAACTTCAAAACTTTTAACTTATATTTAGAGAATCTGCTTTGAAAACGTACTTGGCTTTTTAGGGAAATAGACTTTTCTTCACACCTTTTTTAAAAATAAATAACTATTTATTTTTAAAAAAATTTACCCATTCCTTTAAAAATTCCCATCCTGAATTTGTATGTCCAAATTATCTTCTGATAAAAATTTCACTCTGTTTATAAACCCATATATAAATTCCATAACCTTATTCTCTTTTGAAATAATGTTTCAATCACTTAATCGATTTTCTAAATTTAATTTCCCATAAAATTTATTTCACGATTTATTCAAAGCTTATTTTCAGAAATCTATTAATTCCATATTTACATCTTAATTATGATTTAAAAATCTTATTTAAAACTGAAAATATAATTTTTCATACTTTATTTCAAAAATTCCCTTTTATTTCTTCTCGGACCATTTAAATCCTGAATTTTAAAATAAATCTTTTATTTCTCTAAATAATATCACTTAAGTTAGAAACAATCATTTATTCCCATTTATTCAAAAATCTCCTTTACCATATTCGGAATTTATTATTAGAATTTAAAAAAAAAATCAACCTTTATCCTTTTTCAATTCATTCTTTAATTTATCACAATTCTTTATAATTACTTACTTAAAATCCTCTTTTAAATTTCCTTAAAAATCCCATCTTTATGTTCTGATATCTTAATATACGTAAATATATTCAATTAAACAAAGCATTCAATATTTTCAGTCACCAATATATTCTATCTCAGATTACCAAATAAATCATATCACATAATATTAAAACAATCTAAATATTTTGAGGAATCAAGTTAGATCCCTCCAACCTGTTTCCCTACATCCACAGATGTTAGCATAATATAAAATACCAATTCCACTTCGAGGTGGAATATCATGATATATGGGGCTATATCATCTCATCCGCCATTATGCGGCGCATAGGGTCTCATCTGTTATATAATGTGGGAAATCAATCACTCCAACATATATACTATATATACTATCACATCTAGTCTATTTAATCCATCAACCGATAATTTAAATTAACCATAAATCTGAGATGAGTGAGATTAACTGACCTTTGATTTTATTGCAGTCCTTTCCAAACCGGCTTATTTTCTTTATGATTTTAGACCTCATAGCAAAACGACCCTCGGCTCGAACCACCACATCAAGCCTATCGACTACGCCTCGCCATTTATCACCATTCTGACCTGCTCCCCTCCCACTCCCTTTAGGCGACCGCAACTCTCGCTCCTCCAACGTCGCAGCATGCTACCGGCCTAATTCACCCGAGCAGCACAAACCCCCCTTTCCATAACAACGATGCCTCCACACGTCGCCTACCTCTTGATTCGAGAGCCACCAACACCACAATCCCACTTCTTCGAAATGAAGCCGATTCGAAGTCTTATCATTCTTCGAACGATTTGGTGGATCGAATCCCTACGCTCGGCTATTTGCTTTGATTTAGAAAGAGGGAATTTTCTTTTATATAACGAACGATTGAAATTTTTAAAGGGAAAGAGGGATTTTCGAACAGTTATACCTTTTTTTCATTTTCTTAACTGGCTCGAGT
The DNA here is from genome assembly GCA_030765085.1 of Allium cepa. Taxonomy (NCBI): domain Eukaryota; kingdom Viridiplantae; phylum Streptophyta; class Magnoliopsida; order Asparagales; family Amaryllidaceae; genus Allium; species Allium cepa. The sequence continues at coordinate 615,975,047 of CM060934.1, forward strand.
ACCTCTTTATTATATATTTTTTATTTTTAACGAAAGCATGTCAAAAAGATGCCAAGTGTTTTAAAAGGGAGTAACGTGTATAACTTGTCTTGAAACGTTATTATATTAAATACACACATACTATATTTAAAATTTAAATTTAAATCGCTGAGAAAATAAAGCCTAAAATCTCGATCTCCTATCGAGGCATGCTGCTAGGCGTTATAATGTTATACGCTTATTTCGAACATAAAGAAAAAAGTTTCGAGTCCTAATTCAGTCGTATGGAGAAGATAGCTTTTTGGACTAGTTATTATATTGAATTTCGATATAGATTTCAAAGCATTTACTACTCGTACAACCTTACAATAACTTCAAACACCACGAAAATTGAAATCTGATAATAATACACTATTACAGATCCAATGGAACTGGTTTCGTCGAATTCAAAGATTGTGCCCCGGAAGGCTATCTTTTTAAATTCAATTTAAACAATAAAATTTCAAAACTAAACAAACCATCTTTAAATTCAATTTTAAAGGTTCTATTACCTTCAGTATTATCAATATAAATCTCTCAAGCCTTTGAAATATTTTCAACAAGCTCGAAATCTCATATTTCATATTTTATCCAATTTCTAATGATTAAATTCAATATTTAAATTATCCAAAAATCAGTGATATTTGAAACTCAAGTTAAGCTAACTTTCAAATATTTAAAATCAATTAAATATTTCCATTTCAAATAGCCAGAAATTTTAGGCCGTCACGGCAACTTACCGGACTAGCTAGCTAAAAAGGTCGAAGTAATCGACTTGGTTTTAAGACTTATATTTCGTTTGAGCCTCCATTTGAATTTTGAAAATAAAATAAATAGTAAATAAAATAAAATTGACATTTTGTATCTACTTTTAGAATTTAGAAAGGTTTACAAGTAAATAAAAGTAGAGTAAGTTTTTAATTTAATATTTGTTAGAGTTGCGTCTTTACAAAATGTTTATAAACTTAAGTGTAAATTTATGGAGTAATTCATAAATTATCTTAGCATTGAATGAAATAGTATAAATAAAAATGAAAGTGATTTAGAATGATATTGGTGTAAATAAGAAATCAATTACGTTAAGTAAATAAGTTATGCGTAGATCATTTTATTCACAGATTCTTGATGTAGGATTCGAATACGTAACTTCGGGGTGATTCACACCAGTACAAAAAGGATTTCTCACTTGATTCTTGTCAAGGAACCCTTGATTTGGATTGTTGATATGACACCAATATTTTCTATCATAGTATATAGCTATGTAAGGAGAACAGAGGTTTTTAATCAAGGAACCTGATCAGAGTCTGTAATAGGGAGGTCGGGTAAGTGATACTAGTTCGAAAGTAAAGTTTATGTATCCAAGTAAATGGTCAGATTAGATATAGCGTACGAGTGATTTATGTATATCATATAGGCTTAAGTATATTTGTATGTTTTGTTATGTGGTTTAGGAAAGTTTGGGGAGTGACTTTCAATTTTGTTTGAGGGAGCTTAGATAATCTTCTAAGCAATAACTAATGGCTGATGAATGTAATGGTAAGCCATGGAAATCATCTATTTTTTTGGACGATCGAGGAAGTTGTGAACCTAAGTAAAATTATATATCTCATTTATTAGTCATTTAAAATTTTAAATCATGTTAAGTGGCAATTTATTCCTTTATGGAATTTTATTTGGTTGATAGTGTGATTTTATGGACTACAGCTTATAAAATAGTTGTTTGGTAGGACTTAAGACCCGATACTTTTGTAAAAAAAGTGATTTCAAAAGAATTCGTGAAAATAATAATAATAATAATATTGGAAGTATTATTATTTGAGAATATCTGAAAAAGGTTTTTATGAAGTGATTTCTCAAATATTTTTGCATATGGCTAAAGTTGGATGACTGAGGGTTTTTTGATTTGGAAGACTCGTTGGGTATAATTGTTTACTCTAGTTATTGTTTTAGGAGGAACCGAAATACCATTAAATACTCTATTTTGTTTTGATTTTAGAGTTATACCATGCTTCAGTAGGAGGAGCCCTTTCCGTGTCATAATTGATTTTAGTTTTAATTATGATTCTAAAGACCCAAACATTTGGTTCTAAATTTATCTTTTGAAAAAAATTGGATGCATAATATTTTATTTCAGAATATTCTCTGTACTTTTGTTGCATATGGTTGTTATAATGTTTATGTTGTTAGTGTATTGCACTTTTGTCAGCATGATTCTCTTTTGGATTATGTAAGTAAAAGATAAGTATAGGAAAGCAAGAGATTACTATTTGTTTTCTTGCACATCTGCATTTGCATCGAGTTAGTAAGTTACTTGCAAAAGTAAAAATCCAATGAAAAATAGGAATGTAGTAAATTTAATAACTAGTGATTGATTGATGATTTTATGCCCTAGACATGGTAGGCCAATTTGGTTTTATGTTCTTTATTGATTTAGGCCAGTTGTGGTGAGTTGTAATTTTTTTTGGATCGGCCGTGCAAGTGAGGTGCATTCGAAATTTTTCATAATATAAGGAACTTTAAAAGTTTAAAAACTCATTTTAATTAAAAAAAATTAAAACTTAAGGGTTTGGTAACATTTTCTTCCTTCGGGAATTTCAAAGACGAAATTCTTTTAGATGGGGATGAGAATGTAACATCCCAGAATTTAACTAGTTTAATACGAATATTTAAATAATTTTAAATATTTAAAAAAGTGGTTTTTAAAGTTTAATAATTTATATTCAAATGTATTAATTATTTAGATATTTAAATTATGGAATAAAAAATAATAATTAATGAAAAGGATTAAACAACCTTATTTAACACCTTTTAATAAATAAATAATAACGGTGAACTTATTTTGTAAATTCATTCCCAATAATAAGTAGATTGAATTTATAATAAGAAATTAATTGTTAATAAAATGACTTGATTTTTTTAGTAATATTTTTAGTTAAATTTATAGGATTTTTCCATAATTTTTAATTTGAAAAATATTTAAATTTTTATTTAATGTATTTTATGGCAAACGATGTTTTTTTGAAATTGCACATAACAAAATAATCAGTGTACTTTATTGGTTATTTGTGATCATGTCATATTTTGATGCACGGTCGTATTTTTATTTCTGTCGTTTGTGGTTCGTATGCAAATGAGATACTGTATAGCGGAGTATCGCAAAACTCTCTTTTCAAACCAATTTAAATCAAATCAAAATTCAAAATTTTCTACTAGCCTTAATGGTGATGGAATAGGTTGCTTGAGAATCTTGGCTAGCTTGAAAATTTTGGTTAACTTGAGTTTGAAGTAAAGGAATTAATTTTGTTTATAAATATGAAAATATAACTCCACACTATGATTCTTTCAATATCATTCTTAAACAACTTTTCCCTCTTTCATTTTCACTTTCTTTCCTTTCTTCATTTTATAGTAAAACAAGTAATGGCCTCTTTAGTCAAAATTCAAAATCAAATCCGATGCTTAATGAAAAAAATATGAAACTAGATTCGTTAAGTTAATTTTTGTGACATCTTTAAACCTATATAAAATTTCGGGAGTGGGTCTCCAACTTATGATGATCGACATCATGGTAGTAAGCTAGGGTTTTAGTTTTCGTTGATCGAGGAAGAATTAGGGTTTGGCGATGGTCATAATGTGTTTCCCTAGTGAAAGAGGTATGGCAATGGTCATTTGGCATAGTGTGGCTTCATGTAATGAAACGTGACATTTGGGGTTACCGCGTCCGATTATCTAGATCATGTGGACGATGGCTCAACGACATAGGGGATGAAATGCATTCGCGAATAGGCACTCGTCAGCGAAACCGGTTCGTCGAATGGTGGTCTGAATCTCCATGCCATGGAAATGGCATGCATGATCATGCACAGGTACAGGGGTTGTAATTAGAGCAAAAGGGAAGAAGGATTAATATGTTGACCAGGGTAACTAGCTTTATTTATAAACTAATTAAGTGAATTAATTGTTAATTAATTCTAAATTATTATAAATTTAATAACTATTGCATATGAGGTTAGATTTGGATGCAGTCTTTTGTGTTAGACTCGTATCGACGTTATCTACGCGCTAGAACTGATTTCATCAAATTTGGATCTAGTAAAATTTTGAGCTATAATCAAACTTCGTTTGATTTTAGATCAAAATGGAACGCAAAAGTGACAACTAGAATTTTGGTGAGTTAACTCACCTCTAAATAAACTATATGATATATGTGTTGTTATAGATTATTGTTGAATGCTTGGATGATAGTTTACATATTGTTGATTGTTTTATTTGGTTGGATTCCCACTTTGGAAAGTGGATGACACATTGTATGATTCATAGGGAACCCATTTGACTATATATTATTGTTTGATTCCACTTGATAGCGGATGGAATAAACAACCGCTATGTTGTAGAAGATAAAAAGAAGTAGCCGGAGTGTTTTCATAGCGAATAGGCAGCTTCGGAACACTTCAAAGTGCATGCATATTTTCATATTTACATAGGACTTTTATAGAGAGTCCTTAGGGGTTTCTCGCCTATTTTGATTTATTTATATTTTTATATTGATTATATTGATGTTTAGTGGGAATATTTATGACATACTGTTTGATATGTGTAAGTGTCGTTGTAACGATTTTCGCTATACCATCACTTATGAAATATCATCCCCTCAAACCATTCTTATATGCTGACCTAGAGCTTGTATTTTCACAAAATAAATTTTTGGTTGTGTTTTGCACTTTGAAAGTTGTTTAAACTATATTTTTAAATATTTTGAGAATTTTGAAAAGAAAGGTTAAGTATTGATTAAATTTTGTAAAAGAAGTTATAAATTTGATTAATTTTCTTTTATAAAAATTATTGTTGTCTTCAATTTATAAATGATCATAAATTTGATTAATTATCTTTCAAAATAATTAATGTTATTCTAAAATATATAAAAAGACTATAAATTTAATTTATTATCTTTTGTGATAATTAATGTTGTTTAAATATATAAAAGGTTGTCTTTTAGGATAACTAGTGTGGTTTTAAAATTTATAAAAGAATTATATCAATTATATATTAGGATGATTAACATTTTTTAAAAATTAATAAAAATATTTAAATTAATTTACTATCCTCCGAGATAATAAATGTTGTTTTAAATTTATAAATGATAGCTTATAAAGGTGGAAAATAAAAGGGAATGTCCAAAAACAAAGCTGGGTGTAAATCATTTGGGTTTTATAGTAAACAATGTTTTCAGTGGCATTCCTTTTTTACCCTTTTTTAATGTGGAAATTAGCTACAAGGGCCTCCTTAGCAAGTGGAATTAGTTTCTAGGACACACAACGAAAATAATTACTTTCAAGGACAAAACGTAAAATAATTAGTTTGTAGGGCCTAAAAACCTATGAAATTATGTCCTTGAAAGTAAATGGACTACCGACTTTGTCCTTGAAAATAATTATTCTGCTGATTTTGGCCTTGAAAGTAATTTCTTTGAATGTGTGTCCTAGAAACAAATTGGACTGCGAAGTTTGTCCTTCTGGTGAAATGCCCCTTTTTTAATACACTTAGAAATATAATTTGCTCTTTAACAGAATATTTATAAAGAGCTTTTTTAAAGTGTTTTACAGATATTTGTGATGTGAAAATCAAGCGTAAGTAAGAATTAAAAGTTTTAAAAGCTTGATTCGTCTATCGGTGACAAGTGTATGGATCTAATTTCCATATACAATCATTCGTTTACTCTTGATAGTTGATTTCTTGTCGATTCTGATATCCGCCTTTGTGTTTCATCGATTCAAGATGATTTTTTTGCTCGTTTGGGGTATTTAAACTGTTGATGTTCTTAAAGGTAAGAAAGATGTCGAGTCGGCATAGGAAGCAACGTTGCCTTAACTTGTCCGACTTTATTGTTTTCCCCGAGGTAGTTCTAGTTATTTTTCGATAGCTTATTCATCGACTATTGATTCTGATATCCTTCTTTGTGTTTCTTCAATCTAAGATGATTTGTTGCTCATTTTAAGCATTGTCATCCAACACCGTGGATAACTAAAACCAAAAAGCGAGTGGGAGCCAAGCTAGTTGGGTTTCACCCATTAGGGTATATTCACATTTATCTAGAGATTTGTTAGTAGCATGCATGCGGTGATGTGACTATATTCGGATTCCCGTTGATTTACCAAGATCTAACTTGGAAGTTCTCAAGAGTGATGCGTGTTTGGCGTGGGCTTTTTAGTATATTTTATCTTGAGCTATACTTTCGGTGTAGGTGGTGCATCCACCTAGTCAACTTAGATAAATTTGATCTCCTTGTTTGATTGGAACCTCAGAGTTAATATTTTCTTAATTGCATCGAGAAGTGCCTTGTGCTCTCTTCTATGTTCAATTATTTTTGTCCATTCATTAACTTTGGTTTTTGACCTTGTCCGCTCCATGCTTTCTTGTTTGGATTGTTGTTCTGATTGGTTTTCCATTTCTTCATGTATGAATATTTTTCTTGTGAGGTAAAAACCTGTTCCACCGTTAGCGGTGCGGTCTCATAGAATTATTAAATGTTTGCCATATTTCTTGAGTTTACCCACAATGGTTCTCCAAACTGATTCGGGTGTTATTTATTATAATGCTCAGGGCACACCAAGTTATTTTCCAGGTTCTCTTTTGTAGGACATGGAGTTCATAGAGTAGAGCTAGATATTCATCTGCCGTGGTATTTTTATTTTCCGCTATAATATTATATATTCCCATCAGCAATTGTAAAGTGAAAAGGATGTAGTTGTCCAAGCGGATGAGGTTTATTTTTAACTCTGATATACCATGTCTTTTAAAGCGACAGTTTTTACTATCTTTGTTGTATTATATACTATCATTCTGCTGTGAGATTCTGTTTCCCCTATTATTTTTTCTTTATTTACCAAACAATCTGCCTTCCGACGATTGGATGTTCGACACGTGAATACCATGGATGTATTAGCGCTGACTTTCGATGGTCTAAAAGGCCAGTCGTTACAGAATCGCTAATGGTAGAAGATGTTAAAACGCCATAACATACATTACAATAAGTGAAACATAAATCTCTGATCATTTTGAATAAAATCTTGCATTCACTAATCGTTATACTGAAATTCTGAGAAGCAATCGCAGACGTAGAATTTAGGCCGGTTGGTCTACTTTAAACTCCACCTATGTAGTTTCCTATTTAGCTTGTCCCAAGCCAGGATAGAGGATGAGAGCTGTGATAAGCTTAAAAACATAAAAATCATAGCCTCTCATATAGAAATGGAACCTAATCATATTTCATTAGGGCGTAACTCTTAGCGACGTGCCATATCGAGGTCGGGTATGGTGATAAGTGAGTAAGGGTTGGGCCGCCACTCTCTTATTGGCGTGTCATATCGAGGCTCGGGTATGGTTATAAATATACAAGGGATGGGTCGTCACTCCCTTAGTGGCATGCTATATTGATGTCCCGATACAATGATAATAAGCAAGGGTTTTTGCACTTTATCGGTGGGTGCGAGGGGCAATGAAGCTAGTTGATAAAAGTAGGATTCACTTAGATAGTTGGACTGTAGGATCCTTAATAGGAAAGTTAAGAAAGATAGTTGATACTATGACTAAGAAACGAGTAAATATCTTACGCATTCAAGAGACCAAATGGACGGGCCAGAAGGTGAAGGAGGTAGAGTACACGGGAAAAGAACGTAAAAAATGGGGTAGGCTTCTTAATTGACAAGAACCTTAAAAAACGAGTGGTTGACATTAGGAGACGATGGGATGGGATCATCCTAGTCAAGCTGGTAGTTGGTGATATGGTTCTAAACGTCATTAGTGCCTATTCCCTACAAGTAGGCCTAAGTGAAGCGGTTAAGAGGAATTTATGGGAAGAGTTAGATGTCATGGTTAGAGATGTTCCTAGTACCGAGAAACTTTTCACAAGAGGATATTTCAACGGCCATGTTGGCATAACTAGTGAAGGGGTTTGAGAAAGTGCATGGAGGTTTTAGATATGATAGTAGAAACCAAGAAGAAGAAGAAATATTGAATTTCGCTATTGCTTATTCCCTCATGATATCTAATAACTTCTTTAGAAAGAGACAATCGCACTTAGTCACTTTTAGTGGTGGCCAACACTCTAACCAGATTGACTTTGTCCTTAGTAGAAGAGATGACAAACGAGCTTACGTAGATTGCAAAGTCATACCTAGAAAATGTGTCATCTCATAACACCAGCTTTTGATATTCAAGTTTCGTCTTCGAATATGTGTTCGACGGGATAAAGGAGCCAAAATTAATCGGACAAAATGGTGGAAGCTCAAAGGAGACGCTTCACGGGTGTTGAATGATAGAGTGATAAGAGAAGGGGCAAGGAATATGGAAGGAGATGCAAATGACATATGGGGTGAGATGGCAACGTGCACTCGAAAAGTGGCTACTGAGGTGTTTGGGATAATAAAAGGAAATAACTGCAAACCTAAAGATTCATGGATGTGGAACAATGATGTACAAAAGGCTATCAAAGAGAAGAAGGAATGCTATAAGTGTTTACATCATCACAGGAGAGAGGACAACATGCAAAAGTACAAAGTGGAAAAGAAGAATGCAAAGAGAGTGGTGAGTGAAGCAAGGGATCGGGCATATGAAGATCTTTATCAAAAGCTAAGTACGAAGGAGGGTGAAAAAAGGTCTATAAGATAGCTAAGCTCCACAAGAGGAAGACAAGAGACTTCAACCAAGTTAAATGAATCAAGGATGACAATAATAGACTTTTGGTGAAGGACAATGAGATAAAAAAAAATAGATGAAGAGATTACTTCGACAAGTTATTCAATGAAGAAGGTGATGGCACTACGATCGAGCTAGATGACTCTTTTGACGACACAAGTAGACATTATGTTCGGAGAATTTAAGAGTCCGGGTATAGGAGGCGCTAAAACAGATGAAAGCAAGCAAGGTATTGGAGCCTGATGACATCCCCACTGAGGTGTGGAGATGCCTTGGAAATGCATGGATGGTCTGGCTGAATAAGTTGTTCTAACAATATTTTCAAACCAAAAATGATGCCAGATGAGTAGAGGAGGAACATATTAATTCCAATTTTTAAGAATAAAGAGATATTCAAAGTTGCACAATCCACGGAGGAATTAAGCTTATGAGTCATACAACGAAGCTTTGGGAGAGAGTCATTGAACATCAGCTAAGAAGGATGACAAGCGTTTCAAAAAAACCAATTTGGTTTCATGCCTAGGAGGTCGATTATATAGGCTATTTTCTTGATAAGACAATTTATGGAGAGGTTTATGGAGAAAAAGAAGGATCTACACATGATATTTAGCGATTTAGAGAAAGCTTATGACTGTGATGACTCGGAATTTTTGGCAATATCAATTTAATAATCTGAATTAAAAATTAAATTAATTTGATAATCTTTGTTAATAAGATTAGAATTAATTTAATAATCCAATTAAAATAAATATTTAATTGATATATTTTATCTTTTTAAAACTAATAATTGTTTTCTATTTATAATGTATATAGAATATGTATATATTGTAAATAGATAAGCCTTGTTTTAAATTTGATAAATAAATAAATCTTGTTTTCTAAATATATATATATATATATCTTTGGTAAAATTGGGAATTATGATTTTATTTAGAGTTAAAATTTTAAAAGCTATTGAATAAATAATATATGGTTTAAATTGCTAAGATAAAAGTTTAATTTGTTTAAATTGATTTTGAGTTTAAATTTAAATAAACTAACAATAAAGTTTATTTTGATTTCCTTTTTAAATATAGTTAGATAAAATAAATAATTTATTGATAAAGAAACATTTTATTTTATAAATTATTTAAAATTATCAAATTTGTTATTTCCAAAATATAATAATGTATTGTTTTTAACAAATGGATTTTTATAAAAAAATAGCTGGTTATTTCAAATTGAATTTTAGAATTTAATTTGAATTTGAGTTTAAAGCCTTGAAAACTTAAAATATAAATTTTTAATTGTTTTAGATTTTAAACTATTTGTATAAACTTTTATTTTATAGATATAATTGGATTTATTTATTTCAAAATTATCTACATATAAATAAGTACATATTAACTAATTAATTAGACATAAATTTACATTTATCTTATATTAACATATTAACTAAATACAAATTAACATTTAATTATAACTAATTAACCTTAAAGACAAGTGTAAATATCTTAGGCCTTATAATAACATGTGTTAGGCGATTAACAACTAATATGACAAATGTTGAATTCAAAGACAAGTGGCCTTTTTAGTTTAATTTTCTTTTATTTTTATTTAATGAATTTCAGCCTTTATAAACCTATTATTTTTTTCTCTTTGTTTTTTTTCTTTCTTATTTCTATCTTTTAGTCAAAGCTTAGAAACAGATCTGAAACTCAAATCTGCAATTTAAACAAAAGCCTGAAAATTCATTTTTCCACTTCAAAACAAACAAACTGCAATCAAAGTAGTTCATTTGTTTCATTTCAGTCATCTCTGAAAATTTTAAATAGCATGCAAAGCAATTTATAAAAACTGTAATCAATTCACCATCTCAAAAATCAAAAGCCTGCATCTTCAAATCAAGGCAACTGCATTTTTCTTCAATTTGGAGTTTTCTGCATGCAAGTGTATTGTCAATCAAAGAGCACTTATAGTTGATAAAGCAACCCAGTTTCTAAGAGAAATTCAAGTTTTTAAAGGCTATTGCATATTCCAGTTTACAAAATTGGAAAAAAAAAAGGGCTTTCAAAACAAAAGGCTGTTTCAAAAACATTCTGGAGGCTCTGTTCATTTTGTTTACAGGTGAGTAACATCATTCTTTTAAAAGCTTAAGTATAAATAATCTGTTGCATGTTCATATCTGAGAAAATGTATGCTTATGTGTATATGAATTGACAGTGTATACTGAATGATGAATGTATGTGCGCAAACTTGTTTCCTGTGACATCCTGTTCTTTGTTTTCAAACTTTAGTTTGATTTAAAATCATTACCTCTTGATCTAGGCTTGGTTTGGATTGTAGATTTAAACCAAACTTGTTTGTTTCATCCTAAATTATGGTCTAAATTTTATTTAAGTTAAAATAAACTAGAAATATCTCTGTAAAACCATAAGAACAGTGTATGTTTTAAGGAAAATGAAATTTCAAACATCTTAATTTATTTATCCAGGAATATAATTTGAATCCTTAAACAAAATTATGATTTTTAGAAGTAAAATCAAACTTTTTAGTGGAGAGATGAGGAACCAGTTCGAGTTGATCAATGTTTGGTGTTTTAGATTATCTCCGGTGATCTGGTTGACCGAGAAGGAGGCGATCTTCACTGGAGGCAGAGTGATGAACGGAGAATGGGGGAAAAATGACAGAGTGGTGATTAGGGCTTTGTGGTGGCAGCGGTGATCAATTTATGCTCTTAACCCTAGTTTTAGTGATGGTCTGTAAACGATCCACCACGGTGTCTCTAGTGGATAGAGCGTTCCCTGTCATTGGGAAATGGTTGCGGGGATATTGGGGAGGTTGTGGCCGGAGACGTTGATTCTCTGGTGGTTGGCATTGGTCATTTGAGTGATTTCCAAGTTGGTTTGTGGTTTCAGATTTGGTCTTGAAGGCTCGAATTCAATTTCGATTTTGAAACGATGATCTAATGGTCGGCTTGGGATGCGAGAGTGATCGCCGGTGTGAGGAAGTCGTCGTCGTTGACCAGAGGTGGCCGGAGCCACCGTGCATATGCACGGTGCATTTTGGTTCATGATGGAGTTTGGTTTTGGGCAAGGGAATTGTACTCGAGTGAATTGATGATTGACTCGAAGTATTTTGGGTTTTGACTCGAAGCAATATAGGATCTGCTCGGGTTAATGTATTGTTACAGGTTTTAAAGAAAACCTGTAGAGTTTGTTTTAAAAATTTAATGTTTAAGTTAAATTGAAAAATAAAGATCTAAACAAGTTTTAAATCTAAGTTAAATCTGATTCAAGTTTAGTTGAATCTCAGTTTAAAAATAAAATAAAGTTTTTTTATAATATAAATTGTTTAAACTACTTTAAAAATGTTTGAGTAATTTGAATTTTAAAGTGAAGTTTTAAAATATAATGGTTTTAAAATATAAAGTTTAACCTGGAATCAAAGTTTAATCTGCATTCCAGTTTTTTTTTAAAATTAATTTGAAAGATTTAAACAACTTTGAATGTTTAAGTGTAATTTAAATTGATTTGAATTTAAATATGAATTTGGTTTTAAATCCTTTTTGAACTTCTTTATTAGATGAGTATTTCTTTATCTTGTAAAATGAAAAGGGTTTTAGAAATGTGTTTTAAACTTTGTTAAAGATAATTTATATTCATTTTAAATCTTAAATTTAAAATGATATTTGAAAGTAAATTTAAAGTAAATTGATTTAAAATACTTTGTAAATGATAACTTGATTCTTAATAAGAGCAAAGTTTGATCTTAAAGTAAATTTAGAATTTAATGATTTGTAATTTCATTTAATTATTAAGGAAATTAAATGGATAATTTATTTAATTAATTAATGGAATGAACAATTAATTAAGGAAATTAAGGGTTTTAAATTATTAATTAAGGTTTAAGTTAATTGATTAAGGAATAATTAACTTGTAATTTAAGAATTGTTAATTAAATAGGATTAGATTTTAATTAATGATTAATAATTAATTAATCAAGTAATCTAGAATTAATTAAGTTACAGTTCATACTTAATTAATTTAATAATTAAAGGTTAATTAATTGATTATTCAAGATTAATTAGTTTATAATTAATATTGATTTATGGAAGTTAATTACTTAGGAAAAGTAATTAAAGAATGGTTAATAGTTAATGAAGGTCATTAATTAAGGATTATTAATTAATTAATGTGATTAATTGTAAAAATTAATCAGATTATTTAATTAAAGATAATCATTTGTGTAAATTGTTTACGTATAATTACTAATGGAAGTAATTAAGGAATTAATTACTTAATGTAATTAATTAAGTTTAAATGTAATTTGTTTAAGTTAATTAATTAAGTTAAACACTGGATGATTTGATGAATAATTACTTAATGTAATTAATAGATTGAAATTACTCAGTGAAGTAATTAAATGATAATTACCGGACGAAATTAGTGAAAGATGGTATAATTGTGGAAGTAATCTGGATTAAATTACTTTGTATAATTAATTTGTGGGATTAATTAAAGACATTAATTAAGGAGTAATTAATTTGATAAGTAATTAAGGGTAATTAATTACTGAATGTGATTAATCAAAGGTGATTAATAATTATGGTTTAATTGAAATTATTTACTTAATGTAATTATTTTAAATAAGTAATTAATTTAAATTTAATTAAGGATCATTAATTAATAATTACAGATGTAATTAAGATTGATTAATTAAAGATCAATTAATCAATGATAAGTAATTAAGGGTAATTAATTAAGTATCAATGTAATTAATTATAGTTAATTAATTGATGAAGAAATTAAAGGTTAATTACTGTAATTATTTGAGAATAATTAATTTGTGAAATTAATTAAAGGATAATTACTCTAATGTAATTAAATAATAATTGATCAAGAGTGATTAATAAAGGTGATTAATTAGAGGATAATTAATTAATTAATTTGTAATTAATTAATGGTTAAGTAAGCAAGATTTATATTAATGTAAGTATTTAATTTAATTTACTTTAAATTAATTAGAGATGGGAGTAATTAATTTAATTCATTTTAAATTAATTATAAATGGTGATTATAGATCATTGCTTATGTATGGATGGATGATATTGTTTGCCTTGATTGGTTTGAAATCTTAGAATGAGATAAGTAATGTTGTGTGATATGGATGCATTGGTTGCATTGTGATAATAATATGGATTATCTTTTGATAATGATAATATGGATTATCTGTTGTGATGTTTATCTATTGTGATATGTGAATTATCTATCTGTGTGTATATAGATAATTGTATTGAATTGTTTTAAACTTTAAAACAACTTAGCCTTAAAAGATACGCTATGGATTTCGATGAGACCGGGATCGGGTTTCCAGATTTGGATATCTGAAAACCACATCAATCCAAATTAATGATAGGTCGTGAATCTCAAGTGAGGAGTGAAGACTCGAGGTGTAAGGACTATTCGTTGTTAAAACTATGAGGGTGATTCCAATACGAGTTTAACGGGGTAGTACTTTCATATTTGAGATGAAGATTCAGAGTACAAGGGTTATCGTCGTTAACTCTGAGGGTGATTCCAAAATGAGTGTAACGAGATAATGCCTTTGGTTTCGTTCGAACCCGGAACGAACTTGTATGGATTGAATGCTTTCAGAACGTCGTCAGGTGGATGATGAGCATTCTAAGAGATGAGTTCTCTAAAGATAATCGTAGCATCAAGCATCATCAACCGGGATTGGCTAAAACAGGGGAGGTGCAACAAGGCTAAGTGGGTCATGCCCAAGTAGGACGAGATTTTCCCCTGTATAGAGGTCCGTTTTATTTCGGCTTAGTGGGCAGTTGGATACGCGCGCCAACTGCGGGGTTGTCTTGTTCGGGACTATCCAGTAAGGGATGGTTCCGACTTTGTGTTGCAGGGGATTGGGAGTAATCCTCGGTACGGTGATCTAGGCCACGTACTGTGACGGGCGGTACCCCAGTAGCCCTGCCATTATATGGAATCCAAAAATCCAATAAGTGCCAACGGTTTTGATTCTATTACCCACTTTTAGGGCTAGTAGCTGGAATTTAATAAATGTAACAATTTCGGCAATTTCATATTTACTTGAAAACCCTAGACCTATTATAATATCACGGGATTTCCTATCAAATGTTTTGGTTAGCGTAAGGTAAAAACTTTTCCATGTTTATGTGTGGGAAGTCTTATGTGATACCTTTCTTTTCAAAAGTTTTCAAAAATTAAGAAATTTTAACCTGTTACTCACGCCAGACCCATGTCTGATCCGGAGTTTATTTCTATTTTTCTTAAACTCTTGGGTACTCAAATTTTTACACGTAGCCAAGGGATTCAGGTTAGCTTTGACGAATTGTGGAGGAGAAATGGAGCAGGAGGCTTCAGCGTTGTAGATATGTTTAGTGTTCCGCTGTTTTTGGTATCTCTGTGTTTTCTCTGAGTTGTATTGAGTTGTAATAACTAGACAGGTGTTTATAACTGCTAGTATGTGTTATATTATCTGTGTAACTATGATAGTTGTTGTATACTATGTAATATTTTATGTTATTAATATAATTTATTCGTTCCGCTGTTTAGATTCTGATGTGTTGTTTCTTCTTTCTTCTCTTTCTTTCTCTTTTCTATCCCTTTCTTTCTTATTAATGATGCGCCATTCTGTGGAGATGAATGGCGGGTCGTTATAGTGGTATCAGAGCGCTAGGTTGAGTGAATACCTAGGCTTTGGAGTGATTTCTTTCTTGAGAGGACGTATTTGTAATTTTAAATATATTTATATATATTTATCTATTTCTACCTATTTGTTGGGTTACCTGTACAGGTTTTCCAATATAAGTTATAAAGGTAGATAAGGTAGTGGTGTGTGTAAGACGACGACTACCATTGGTTGGAGTTTGAGTGTTTGAGGTTGGAAGTGTATCTATCGAGACTGTAGACCTAATACCGTCTCGAGTGAGCTTTGTTGTGATGAAGATTTCATCGATCTCTGAAGGAAACCTGTTAAGGTTCAGAGTCCATCTTTGAAGTGCAAAGTTTGGTGAGTTGAGTTTGAATTTGTCGGCTGAGAAGAAGTGAGTAATGGTATCTTGATACCTCAGGAAGTAGTAGCTGTGTGATGAGATGCAGTGACTATGGATGTTTCCAAAGATGTTTTCTTTGGGAACAAGTTTTGGCAAGTGTATCTACTTCGGTGTTCTGGCTGGGTTCAGCAGGATGATGTGGTTGGCTCTGAGGTCCCAGTTTCTTGAAGAGCTTTGGAATAGGAAGTTTTTGGGAATCTTTGTCAACAAAGTAGTTCGGAGTGTTCTGTGTTGGCAGGAAGTTTTCTGGCTGGGCAGTTTTTCTGGAGGTGGAGTTCAGAAGCAGTAGAGTGGATCCATTTCTTCAATGGATTGGCTAGGCCAGAGTAAGTTGTTCTGTTGGGTAAAGGGAGAACATTTTTCTTTGGAAATTCATCTGGGTTGATCGCAAAAGTGACTTGCGATAGTTGAGCGTTCTCTTGGGTTATCTTTTGCTTGAGGCATCTGGAGATTGAGTTTTTCTTATCGACTATGATTCCAGGAGTGGAACTGGTGGTTCAGCTTAGTAGAAGGATGGTTCCTAGAGTTAGAGGTTGGTGAAGCAACTCAGGTTTCAGAGGAATTTCTGAGTTTTTTCCCTTATAGATCTATTGAACCATATTCTTGGGATGTGTTGTCCAGTTTGTGCTCTTGTTCATCATCAGCATTTCATCTACTTCGGATCAGAGTTGTGCAGCGGAAGCAGTTTGGAAGACAGCATATGTTATTCTTTTCCAGATAGGAGAAGTTTGTTGTCTTCTGTTGTTTGAGGAGTAGAGTTTGTTCTTGGTTTTGGATTGATCTGGGGGGATCATTATGTTGGGTTGTTTTGGTTCTGTTTGTTTCAATAGGCATCAGCAAGGGTTGAGTTGATCAGGGAGGGTGTAGGAAGCCCAGGATCGTCCGAAGAGTTTTGTGGATAAAAGACTATAGAATTTGAATTCTGGAGTCGGAGATTTAGTTTTGGTTAAGTTTTCTCCGATCTTAAGGAGCTATAAGTTTTGGTAAGAATGGGAAGCTAGCTCCGAGATGTTTTAGATCTTTCTTTGTTCTTGTGAGGATAAGTGTTTAATTTTCAGGATTGAATTGCCAGTTTGGATAACTGGGATTCGATGTGTTTAACGTATCTCTGAGGGAGTACGTGTATGATCTATCTCTAGTTGTAGAACCAGCAGTTCAGGGAGGTTTGGTTGTTGAATCAGACTCGTCTGTAGTCTGATATACTGTCTAGTTTTGTAGATATAAAGGAGTAGGAGCTATGTAGCTTAGTAGTATTGATTGTTTGGATTCTATAGAGCGAGTGTCCCGGTATATATATACTTGGGAACTCGAGGAAACTCTATCCAGAATTTTGTTGGCATATTTAGATTGTTTGATTGGATGAATTGATTGCTATTGTTGTTAGCATATCATTGATATATGCTTGTGTTTTAAAATTAAATTTTTAAATTGATTATTAAATTACCTTTGTTTTAAATTTCAGGAACGAAATTCTTTTAAGGGGAGAGGGATGTGATGACCCGGAATTTTTAGCAATATCAATTTAATAATCTGAATTAAAAATTAAATTGATTTGATAATCTTTGTTAATAAGATTAGAATTAATTTAATAATCAAATTAAAATAAATATTTAATTGATAGATTTTATCTTTTAAAAACTAATAATTGTTTTCTATTTATAATGTATATAGAATATGTATATATTGTAAATAGATAAGCCTTGTTTTAAATTTAATAAATAAATAAATCTTGTTTTCTAAATATATATATGTCTTTGCTAAAATTGGGAATTATGATTTTATTTAAAGTTAAACTTTTAAAAGCTATTGAATAAATAATATATGGCTTTAAATTGTTAAGATAAAAGTTTAATTTGTTTAAATTGATTTTGAGTTTAAATTTAAATAAACTAACAATAAAGTTTATTTTGATTTCCTTTTTAAATATAGTTGGATAAAATAAATAATTTATTGATAAAGAAACATTTTTTTATAAATTATTTAAAATTATCAAATTTGTTATTTTCAAAATATAATAATGTATTGTTTTTAACAAATGGATTTTTATAAAAAAATAGCTTGTTATTTCAAATTGAATTTTAGAATTTAATTTGAATTTGAGTTTAAAGCCTTGAAAACTTAAAATGTAAAATTTTCATTGTTTTGGATTTTAAACTATTTGTATAAACTTTTATTTTATAAATATAATTGGATTTATTTATTTCAAAATTATCTACATATAAATAAGTACATATTAACTAATTAATTAAACATAAATTTACATTTATCCTATATTAACATGTTAAATAAATACATAATTAACCTTAAAGACAAGTGTAAACATCTTCGGCCTTATAATAACATGTGTCAGGCGATTAACAACTAATATGACAAATGTTGAATTTAAAGACAAGTGGCCTTTTTAGATTAATTTTCTTTTATCTTTATTTAATGAATTTCATCCTTCATAAACCTATTATTTTTTTCTCTTCATTTTTTTTTCTTTCTTATTTCTATCTTTTAGTCAAAGCTTAGAAACAGATCTAAAACTCAAATCTGCAACTTAAACAAAAGCCTGAAAATTCATTTTTCCACTTCAAAACTAACAAACTCTAATCAAAGTAGTTCATTTGTTTCATTTGAGTCATCTCTGAAAATTTTAAATAGCATGCAAAGCAATTTATAAAAACTGTAATCAATTCACCATCTCAAAAATCAAAAGCCTGCATCTTCAAATCAAGGCAACTGCATTTTTCTTCAATTTGGAGTTTTCTGCATGCAAGTGCATTGTCAATCAAAGGGCACTTCTAATTGATAAAGCAACTCAGTTTCTAAGAGCAATTCAGGTTTTTAAAGGCTAATGCATATTCCAGTTTACAAAATTGAAAAAAAGGGCTTTCAAAACAAAAGGCTGTTTCAATAACATTCTCAAGCCTCTGTTCATTTTGTTTACAGGTGAGTAGCATCATTCTTTTAAAATCTTATGTATAAATAACTTGTTGCATGCTCATATCTGGGAATATGTATGCTTGTTGTATATGAAATGACTGCGTATGCTGAACGATGAATGTATGTGTGCAAACTTGTTTCCTGTGACATCCTGTTCTTTGTTTTCAAACTTCAGTTTGATTTAAAATCATTACCTCTTGATCTAGGCTTAGTTTGGATTTTAGATTTAAACCAAATTTGTTTGTTTCATCCTAAATTATAGTCTAAATTTTATTTAAGTTAAATAAACTAGAAATATCTCTATAAAACCATAAGAATAATGTATGTTTTAAGATAAATCAAATTTCAAACATCTTTTTATTTATCCAGGAATATAATCCGAATCCTTTAACAAAATTATGATTTTTAGAAGTAAAATCACACTTTTTAGTGGAGAGATGAGGAAGTAATTCGAGTTGATCAATGTTTGGTGTTTTGGATTATCTCCAGCGATCTGGTTGATCGGGAAGGAGGCGGTCTTCACTGGAGGCAGAGTGATGAACAGAGAATGGGGGAAAAATGACAGAGTGGTGATTAGGGCTTTGTGGTGGCAGCGGTGATCAATTTATGCTCTTAACCCTAGTTTTAGTGATGGTCTGTAAACGATCCAACACGTTGTCGCTGGTGGATCGAGCATTCCCTGTGTTTGGGAAATGGTTGCGGGGGTATTGGGGAGGTTGTGACCGGAGACGCTGATTCCTATTGGGCATTTTAGAGATTTCCAGGTTGGTTTGTGGTTTCATATTTGGTCTTGAAGGCTTGAATTCAATTTCGATTTTGAAATGATGATCTGATGGTCGGCTTGGGATGCGAGAGTGATCGCCGGTGTGAGGAAGTCGTCGTTGTTGACCAGAGGTGGCCGGAGCCACCGTGCATATGCACGGTGCATTTGGTTCATGATGGAGTTTGGTTTTGGGCAGGGGAATTGTACTCGAGTGAATTTATGATTGACTCGAAGTATTTTGGGATTTTGACTCGAAGCAATATAGGATTTGCTCGGGTTAATATATTGTTACAGGTTTTAAAGAAAACCTGTAGAGTTTGTTTTAAAAATTTAAAATTGAAGTTAAATTGAAAAATAAAGATTTAAACAAGTTTTAAATCTAAGTTAAATCTGATTCAAGTTTAGTTGAATCTCAGTTTAAAAAAAAATAAAGTTTTTTATAATATAAATTGTTTAAACTACTTTAAAAATGTTTAAGTAATTTGAATTTTAAAATGAAGTTTTAAACTATAATGGTTTTAAAATAAAAAGTTTAACCTGGAATCAATGTTTAATTTGCATTCCAGTTTTGAAAAAAAAAATTGAAAGATTTAAACAACTTTGAAAGTTTAAAGTGTAATTTAAATTGATTTGAATTTGAATATGAATTTGGTTTTAAATACTTTTTAAACTTCTTTATTAAATGAGTATTTATTTAACATGTAAAATGAAAAGGGTTTTAGAAATGTGTTTTAAACTTTGTTAAAGATAATTTATATTCATTTTAAATCTTAAATTAAAATGATATTTGAAATTAAATTTAAAGTAAATTGATTTAAAATACTTTGTAAATGATAACTTAATCTTTAATAAGAACAAAGTTTGATCTTAAAGTAAATTTAGAATTTAATGATTTGTAATTTCATTTAATTATTAAGGTAATTAAATGGATAATTTATATATTTAATTAATTAATGGAATGGATAATTAATTAAGGTAATTAAGGGTTTTAAATTATTAATTAAGGGTTAAGTTAATTGATTAAGGAATAATTAACTTGTAATTTAAGAACTGTTAATTAAATAGGATTAGATTTTAATTAATGATTAACAATTAATTAACCAAGTAATCTAGAATTAATTAAGTTACAGTTAACAGTTAATTAATTTAATAATTAAAGGTTAATTAATTGATTATTCAAGATTAATTAGTTTATAATTAATATTGATTTATGGAAGTTAATTACTTAGGAAAAGTAATTAAAGAATGGTTAATAGTTAATGAAGGTCATTAACTAAGGATTTTTAATTAATTAATTAATGTGATTAATTTTAAAAATTAATTAGATTAATTAATTAAAGGTAATCATTTATGTAAATTGTTTAAGTATAATTACTAATGGAAGTAATTAAGGAATTAATTACTTAATGTAATTGATTAAGTTTAAATATACTTTGTTTAAGTTAATTAATTATGTTAAACACTGGATGATTTGATGAGTAATTACTTAATGTAATTAATAGATTGAAATTACTCACTGAAGTAATTAAATGATAATTACCGGACGAAATTAGTGAAATATGGTATAATTGTGGAAGTAATCTGGATTAAATTACTTTGTACAATTAATTAAGGGATTAATTAAAGACATTAATTAAGGAGTAACTAATTTGATAGGTAATTAAGGGTAGTTAATTACTGAATGTGATTAATCAAAGGTGATTAATAATTATGGTTTAATTGAGATTAGTTACTTAGTGTAGTTATTTTAAATAAGTAACTAATTTTAATTTAATTAAGGGTCATTAATTAATAATTACTGATTTAATTAAGATTGATTAATTAAAGATCAATTAATCAATGATAAGTAATTAAGGGTAATTAATTAATGTAATTAATTAAGTATCAATATAATTATTTATAGTTAGTTAATTAATGAAGCAATTAGAGGTTAATTACTAAAATTATTTGAGAATAACTAATTTGTGAAATTAATTAAAGGATAATTACTCGAATGTAATTAAAGAATAATTATCAAGAGTGATTAATAAAGGTGATTAATTAGAGGATAATTAATTAATTAATTTGTAATTAATTAATGGTTAAGTAAGAAAGATTTATATTAATGTAAGTAATTAATTTAATCCACTTTAAATTAATTAGAGATGGGAGTAATTAATTTAATTCATTTTAAATTAATTATAAATGGTGATTATAGATCATTGCTTATGTATGGATGGATGATATTGTTTGCCTTGATTGGTTTGAAATCTCAGAAATGAGATAAGTAATGTTGTGTGATATGGATGCATTGGTTGCATTGTGATAATAATATGGATTATCTTTTGATAATGATAATATGGATTAGCTGTTGTGATGATTATCTATTATGATATGTGAATTATCTATCTATGTGTATATAGATAATTGTATTGAACTTTAAAACAACTTGGCCTTAATAGATACGCTTTGGATTTCGATGAGACCGGGATCGGGTTTCCAGATTTGGATATCTGAAAACCACATCGATCCAAATTAACGATAGGTCGTGAATCTCAAGTGAGGAGTGAAGACTCGAGGTGTAAGGACTATTCGTCGTTAAAACTATGAGGGGGATTCCAATACGAGTTTAATGGGGTAGTACTTTCAGATTCGAGATGAAGATTCAGAGTACAAGGGTTATCGTCGTTAACTCTGAGGGTGATTCCAAAATGAGTGTAACGAGATAATGCCTTCCGTTTCGTTCGAACCCGAAACGAACTTGTATGGATTGAATGCTTTCAGAACGTCGTCAGGTGGACGATGAGCATTCTAAGAGATGTGTTCTCTAAAGGTAATCGTAGCCTCAAGCCTCATCGACTGGGAATGGCTAAAATAGGGGAAGTGCAGCAAGGCTAAGTGGGTCATGTCCAAGTAGGATGAGATATTCCCCTGTCTAGAGGTCCCTTTTATTTCGGCTTAGTGGGCAGTTGGATACGTGCGCTAAGTGCGGGGTTGTATTGTTCGGGATAGTCCAGTAAGGGATGGTTCCGGCTTTGTGTTGCAGGGGATTGGGAGTAATCCTCGGTACTGTGATCTAGGCCACGTACTGTGACGGGCGGTATCCCAGTAGGCTTGCCATTATATGGAATCCAAAAATCCAATAAGTGCCAACGGTTTTGATTGTATTACCCACTTTCGTGGCTAGTAGTTGGAATTTAATAAATGTAACAATTTCGGCTATTTCATATTTACTTGAAAAACGTAGACCTATTATAATATCATTGGATTTCCTATCAAATGTTTTGCTTAGCGTAAGGTAAAAACTTTTCTATGTTTATGTGTGGGAAGTCTTACGTGATACCTTTCTTTTCAAAAAAAATCAAAAGTTAAGAAACTTTAACCTGTTACTCACTCCAGACCCATGTCTGACCCGGAGTTTATTTCTGTTTATCTTAAACTCTTTGGTACTCAAATTTTTACTAGTAGCCAAGGGATTCAGGTTAGCTTTGACGAATTGTGGAGGAGCAATGGAACAGGAGGCTCCAGCGTTGTAGATATGTTTAGTGTTCTGCTGTGTTTGGTATCTCTGTGTTTTCTCTGAGTTGTATTGAGTTGTAATAACTAGACAGGTGTTTATAACTGTCTAGTGTGTGTTGTATTATCTGTGTAACGCTGATAGTTGTTGTATATTATGTAATATTTTATGTTATTAATATAATTTATTCGTTCCGCTGTTTAGATTCTAATGTGTTGTTTCTTCTTTCTTCTCTTTCTTTCTCTTTTCTATCCCTTTCTTTCTTATTAATGATGCGTCATTCTGTGGAGATGAATGGCGGGCCGTTACAGTGGTATTAGAGCGCTAGGTTGAGTGAATACCTAGGATTTGGAGTGATTTCTTTCTTGAGAGAGCGTATTTGTAATTTTAAATATATTTATATATATTTATCTATTTCTACCTATTTGTTGGGTTACCCGTACAGGTTTTCCAATATAAGTTATAAAGGTAGATAAAGTAGTGGTGTGTGTAACACGACGACTACCATTGGTTGGAGTTTGAGTGTTTGAGGTTGGAAGTGTATCTGTCAAGACTGTAGACCTAATACCGTCTCGAGTGAGCTTTGTTGTGATGAAGATTTCATCGATCTCTAAAGGAAACCTGTTAAGATTCAGAGTCCATCTTTGAAGTGCAAAGTTTGGTGAGTTGAGTTTGAATTTGTCGGCTGAGCAGAAGTGAGTAATGGTATCTTGATACCTCAGGAAGTAGTAGCTGTGTGATGAGATGCAGTGACTATGGATGTTTCCGAAGATGTTTTCTTTGGGAACAAGTTTTGGCAAGTGTATCTGCTTCGGTGTTCTGGCTGGGTTCAGCGGTATGTTATGGTTGGCTTTGAGGTCCGAGTTTCTTGATGATCTTTGGAATAGGAAGTTTTTGGGCATCTTTGTCAGCAAAACAGCTCGGAGTATTCTGTGTTGGCAGGAAGTTTTCTGGCTGAGCAGTTTTTCTAAAGGTGGAGTTCAGAAGCAGTAGAGTGGATCCGTTTCTTCAATGGATTGGCTAGGCCAGCGTAAGTTGTTCTGTTGGGTAAAGGGACAACAATTTTCTTTGGAAATTTATCTGGGTTGATCGCAAAAGTGACTTGCGATAGTTGAGTGTTCTCTTGGGCTATCTTTTGCTTGAGGCATCTGGAGATTGAGTTTTTCTTATCGACTAGGATTCCAGGAGTGGAACTGGTGGTTCAGCTTAGTAGAAGGATGGTTCCTAGAGTTAGAGGTTGGTGAAGCAACTCAGGTTTCGGAGGAATTTCTGAATTTTTTCCCTTATGGATCTGTTGAACCATATTCTTGGGATGTGTTGTCCAGTTTGTGCTTATGTTCATCATCAGCATTTTCATCTACTTCGGATCTGAGTTGTGCAGCGGAAGCATTTTGGGAGAGAGCGTCTGTTATTCTTTTCTAGATAGGGGAAGTTTGTTGTCTTCTGTTGTTTGAGGAGTAGAGTTTGTTCTTGGTTTTGGATTGATCTGAGGAGATCATTGTATTGGGTTGTTTTGGTTCTATTTGTTTCAATAGGCATCAGCAAGGGTTGAGTTGATCAGGGAGGGTGTAGGAAGCCCAGGATCGTCCGAAGAGTTTTGTGGATAAGGGACTAAAGAATTTGAATTCTGGAGTCGGAGATTTAGTTTTGGTTAAGTTTTCTCCGATCTTAAGGAGCTATAAGTTTTGGTAAGAATGAGAAGCTAGCTCCGAGATGTTTTGGATATTTCTTTGTTCTTGTGAGGATAAATGCTTGATTTTCATTATTGAATTGCTAGTTTGGATAACTGGGATTCGATGTGTTTCACGTATCTCTGAGGGAGTACGTGTATGATCTATCTCTGGTTGTAGAACCAGCAGTTCATGGAGGTTTAGTTGTTGATCAGACTCGTCTGTAGTCTGATATACTGTCTAGTTTTGTAGATATAGAGGAGTAGGAGCTCCGTAGCTTTGTAGTATTGATTGTTTGGATTCTATAGAGCGAGTGTCCCGGCATATATATACTTGGGAAACTCGAGGAAACTCTATCCAGAATTTTGTCAGCATAATTAGATTGTTTGATTGGATGAATTGATTGCTATGGTTGTTAGCATATCATTGATATATGGTTGTGTTTTAAAATTAAATTTTTAAAAAGATTATTAAATTACCTTTATTTTAAATTTCATGGACGAAATTATTTTAAGGGGGGAGGAATGTGATGACCCGGAATTTTTGGCAATATCAATTTAATAATCTGAATCAAAAATTAAATTGATTTGATAATTTTTTTTAATAAGATAAAAATTAATTTAATAATCCAATTAAAATAAATATTTAATTGATAGATTTTATCTTTTAAAAACTAATAATTGTTTTCTATTTATAATGTATATAGAATATATATATATTGTAAATAGATAAGCCTTGTTTTAAATTTAATAAATAAGTAAATTTTGTTTTCTAAATATATATATCATTGGTAAAATTGGGAATTATTGTTTTATTTAAAGTTAAACTTTTAAAATCTATTGAATAAATAATATATGGTTTTAAATTGTTAAGATAAAAGTTTAATTTGTTTAAATTGATTTTGAGTTTAAATTTATATAAACTAACAATAAAGTTTATTTTGATTTCCTTTTTAAATATAGTTGGATAAAATAAATAATTTATTGATAAAGAAACAATTTCTTTTATAAATTATTTAAAATTATCAAATTTGTTATTTTCAAAATATAATAATGTATTGTTTTTAACAAATGGATTTTTATAAAAAAAATAGCTTGTTATTTCAAATTGAATTTTAGAATTTAATTTGAATTTGAGTTTAAGGCCTTGAAAACTTAAAATATAATTTTTTATTGTTTTGGATTTTAAACTATTTGTATAAACTTTTATTCTATAAATATAATTGGATTTATTTGTTTCAAAATTATCTGCATATAAACAAGTACATATTAACTAATTAAATAAACATAAATTTACATTTATCTTATATTAACATGTTAAATAAATACAAATTAACATTTAATTATAACTAATTAACCTTAAAGACAAGTGTAAACATCTTAGGCTTTATAATAACATGTGTTAGATGATTAACAACTAATATGACAAATGTTGAATTTAAAGACAAGTGGCCTTTTTAGATTAATCTTCTTTTATTTTTGTTTAATGAATTTCAGCCTTTATAAACCTATTATTTTTTTCTCTTCATTTTTTTTCTTTCTTATTTCTATCTTTTAGTCAAAGCTTAGAAACAGATCTGAAACTCAAATCTGCAACTTAAACAAAAGCCTGAAAATTCATTTTTTCACTTCAAAACAAACAAACTGTAATCAAAGTAGTTCATTTGTTTCATTTGAGTCATCTCTGAAAATTTTAAATAGCATGCAAAGAAATTTATAAAAACTGTAATCAATTCACCATCTCAAAAATCAAAAGCCTGCATCTTCAAATCAAGGCAACTGCATTTTTCTTCAATTTGGAGTTTTCTGCATGCAAGTGTATTGTCAATCAAAGAGCACTTCTAGTTGATAAAGCAACTCGGTTTCTAAGAGAAATTCAAGTTTTTAAAGGCTAATGCATATTCCAGTTTACAAAATTGAAAAAAAAGGGCTTTCAAAACAAAAGGCGTTTCAAAAAAAAATTGGAGCCTCTGTTCATTTTGTTTACAGAATGAGTAGCATCATTCTTTTAAAAGCTTAAGTATAAATAACCTGTTGCATGTTCATATTTGGGAATATGTATGCATGTGTGTATATGAATTGACTGTGTATACTGAATGATGAATGTATGTGTGCAAACTTGTTTCCTGTGACATCCTGTTCTTTGTTTTCAAACTTCAGTTTGATTTAAAATCATTACCTCTTGATCTAGGCTTGGTTTGGATTTTAGATTTAAACCAAACTTGTTTGTTTCATCCTAAATTATAGCTCAATTTTATTTAAGTTAAAATAAACTAGAAATATCTTTGTAAAACCATAAGAACAGTGTATGTTTTAAGACAAATGAAATTTCAAACATCTTAATTTATTTATCCAGGAATATAATCTGAATCCTTAAACAAAATTACGATTTTTAGAAGTAAAATCACACTTTTTAGTGGAGAGATGAGGAAGCAGTTCGAGTTGATCAATATTTGGTGTTTTGGATTATCTCTGGCGATCTGGTTGATCGGGAAGGAGGCGGTCTTCACTAGAGGCAGAGTGATGAACGGGGAATAGGGGAAAAATGACAGAGTGGTGATTAGGGCTTTCTGGTGGCAGCGGTGATCAATTTTGCTCTTAACCCTAGTTTCAGTGATGGTCTGTAAACAATCCACCACGGTGTTTCTGGTGGATCGAGCGTTCCCTGAATTTGGGAAATGGTTGCGGGGGTATTGGGGAGGTTGTGACCGGAGACGCTGATTCTCTGGTGGTCGGCATTGGGCATTTGAGTGATTTCCAGGTTGATTTGTGGTTTCAGATTTGGTCTTGAAGGCTCGAATTCAATTTTGATTTTGAAACGATGATCTGATGGTCGGCTTGGAATGCGAGAGTGATCGCCGGTGTGAGGAAGTCGTCGTTGTTGACCAGAGGTGGCCGGAGCCATCGTGCATATGCATGGTGCATTTTGGTTCATGATGGAGTTTGGTTTTGGGCAGGGGAATTGTACTCGAGTGAATTAATGATTGACTTGAAGTATTTTGGGTTTTGACTCGAAGCAATATAGGATTTGCTCGGGTTAATGTGTTGTTACAGGTTTTAAAGAAAACCTGTAGAATTTGTTTTAAAAATTTAATGTTTAAGTCAAATTGAAAAATAAAGATCTAAACAAGTTTTAAATCTAGGTTAAATCTTATTCAAGTTAGTTGAATCTCAGTTTAAAAATAAAATAAAGTTTTTTTAATAATATAAATTGTTTAAACTACTTTAAAAATGTTTAAGTAATTTGAATTTTAAAATGAATTTTTAAAATATAATGGTTTTAAAATATAAAGTTTAACCCGGAATCAAAGTTTAATCTGCATTCCAGTTTTGAAAAAAAAATTGAAAGATTTAAACAACTTTGAATGTTTAAAGTGTAATTTAAATTGATTTAAATTTAAATATGAATTTGGTTTTAAATCCTTTTTAAACTTCTTTATTAAATGAGTATTTCTTTAACTTGTAAAACGAAAAGGGTTTAAGAAATGTATTTTAAACTTTGTTAAAGATAATTTATATTCATTTTAAATCTTAAACTTAAAATGATATTTGAAAGTAAATTTAAAGTAAATTGATTTAAAATACTTTGTAAATGATAACTTGATCCTTAATAAGAACAAAGTTTGATCTTAAAGTAAATTTAGAATTTAATGATTTGTAATTTCATTTAATTATTAAGGTAATTAAATGGATAATTTATTTAACTAATTAATTAATGGAATGGATAATTAATTAAGGTAATTAAGTGTTTTAAATTATTAATTAAGGTTTAAGTTAATTGATTAAGGAATAATTAACTTGTAATTTACAAATTATTAATTAAATAGGATTAGATTTAATTAATGATTAATAATTAATCAATCAAGTAATCTAGAATTAATTAAGTTACATTAACACTTAATTAATTTAATAATTAAAGGTTAATTAATTGATTATTCAAGATTAATTAGTTTATAATTAATATTGATTTATGGAAGTTAATTGCTTAGGAAAAGTAATTAAAGAATTGTTAATAGTTAACGAAGGTCATTAACTAAGGATTATTAATTAATTAATGTGATTAATTTTAAAAATTAATTAGACTAATGAATCAAAGATAATCATTTGTGTAAATTGTTTAAGTATAATTACTAATGAAAGTAATTAAGGAATTAATTACTTAATGTAATTAATTAAGTTTAAATTAATTTGTTTAAGTTAATTAATTGAGTTTAACTTAATTAAACACTGGATGATTTGTTGAATAATTACTTAATGTAATTAATAGATTGAAAATACTCGGTGAAGTAATTAAATGATAATTACCGGACGAAATTAGTGATAGATGGTTTAATTGTGGAAGTAATCGGATTAAATCACTTTGTATAATTAATCAAGGGATTAGTTAAAGAAATTAGTTAAGGAGTAATTAATTTGATAAATAATTAAGGGTAGTTAATTACTGAATGTGATTAATCAAAGATGATTAATAATTATGGTTTAATTGAGATTAGTTACTTAATGTAATTATTTTAAATAAGTAATTAATTTAAATTTAATTAAGGATCATTAATTAATAATTACTGATGTAATTAAGATTGATTAATTAAAGATCAATTAATAATGATAAGTAATTAAAGGTAATTAATTAATGTAATTAATTAAGTATCAATGTAATTAATTATAGTTAATTAATTAATGAAGAAATTAAAGGTTAATTACTCTAATTATTTGAGAATAATTAATTTGTGAAATTAATTAAAGGATATTTACTCGAATGTAATTAAAGTATAATTAATCAAGAGATATTAATAAAGGTGATTAATTAGAGGATAATTAATTAATTAATTTGTAATTAATTAATGGTTAAGTAAGCAAGATTTATATTAATGTAAGTAATTAATTTAATTCACTTCAAATTATTAGAGATGGGAGTAATTAATTTAATTCATTTTAAATTAATTATAAATGGTGATTATAGATCATTGCTTATGTATGGATGGATGATATT
Organism: Allium cepa; assembly: GCA_030765085.1. NCBI lineage: Eukaryota > Viridiplantae > Streptophyta > Magnoliopsida > Asparagales > Amaryllidaceae > Allium > Allium cepa. The sequence goes on from CM060934.1 coordinate 616,004,677, forward strand.
GTTTGCCTTGATTGGTTTGAAATCTCAGAAATGAGATAAGTAATGTTGTGTCATATGGATGCGTTGGTTTCATTGTGCTAATAATATGGATTATCTTTTGATAATGATAATATGGATTATCTGTTGTGATGATTATCTATTGTGATATGTGAATTATCTACTGTGCGTATATAGATAATTGTATTGAATTGTTTTAGACTTTAAAACAACTTGGCCTTAAAAGATACGCTTTGGATTTCGATGAGATCGGGATTGGGTTTCCAGATTTGGATATCCGAAAACCACATCGATCTAAATTAACGATAGTTCGTGAATCTCAAGTGAGGAGTGACCGAGGTGTAAGGACTATTCGTCGTTAAGACTATGAGGGTGATTCCAATACGAGTTTAACAGGGTAGTACTTTCAGATTCGAGATGAAGATTCAGAGTACAAGGGTTATCGTCGTTAACTATGAGGGTGATCCCAAAATGAGTGTAACAAGATAATGCCTTCGGTTTCGTTCGAACCCGGAGCGAACTTGTATGGATTGAATGCTTTCAAAATGTCGTCAGGTGGATGATGAGCATTCTAAGGGATGTGTTCTCTAAAGGTAATCGTAGCCTTAAGCCTCATCAACCGGGAATGGCTAAAACAGGGGAGGTGCAGCAAGGCTAAGTGGGTCATGTCCAAGTAGGACGAGATTTTCCCCTGTCTAGAGGTCCCTTTTATTTCGGCTTAGTAGGCATTTGGATACGCACACCAACTGCGGGGTTGTCTTGTTCGGGACTGTCCAGTAAGGGATGATTCCGTCTTTGTGTTGCAGGGGATTGGGAGTAATCCTCGGTACGGTGATCCAGGCCACGTACTGTGACGGGCGGTACCCCAGTAGCCCTGCCATTGTATGGAATCCAAAAATCCAATAAGTGCCAACGGTTTTGATTGTATTACCCACTTTTGTGGCTAGTAGCTGAAATTCAATAAATGTAACAATTTCGGCTATTTCATATTTACTTGAAAACCCTAGACCTATTATAATATCACTGGATTTTCTATCAAATGTTTTGGTTAGCGTAAGGTAAAAACTTTTCCATGTTTATGTGTGGGAAGTCTTACGTGATACCTTTCTTTTCAAAAGTTAAGCAACTTTAACCTGTTACTCACACCAGACCTATGTCTGACCCGGAACTATTTTTCTTAAAACTCTTGGGTACTCAAATTTTTACGAGTAGCCAAGGGATTTAGGTATCTTTGACTAATTGGGGAGGAGCAATGGAGCAGGAGGCTTCAGCGTTGTAGATATGTTTAGTGTTCCGCTGTGTTTGGTATCTCTATGTTTTCTCTTAGTTGTATTGAGTTGTAATAACTAGACAGGTGTTTATAACTGTCTAGTATGTGTTGTATTATCTGCTCTCATAGTTGTTGTATACTATGTAATATTTTATGTTATTAATATAATTTATTCGTTCCGCTGTTTAGATTCTGATGTGTTGTTTCTTCTTTCTTATCTTTCTTTCTCTTTTCTATCTCTTTCTTTCTCATTAATGATGCATCATTCTATGGAGATGGATGGCGGGTCGTTACAATGACAAAGTACCGAGAAAGGTTATACAGTGGGCTCTGGAAGAAGAGAGTCCTAACAAGGTACATTACCCTTATTAAGGATATGTACGATGATGCTATGACTAGGGTCAGAGCATTCTAAGGTGAAACCAGTGGTTTTCCCATTAACATGGTTTTCCCATTAACATAGGATTACATAAAGGGTTAGCTTTAAGCCCCTATATTTTTTCCCTAGTGATGGATGAGGTCACGAAGGGTATACAATGCGAGATTTCTTGGTGTATGCTCTTTGCTGATGATGTGGTGCTAATTGACGAAAGTAGGATTGGGGTTGATAGACAACTGGATCTATGGAGACAAACTTTAGAATCAAAGGATTTTAGGCTTAGCAAAACTAAAACAGAGTATATGAAATGTGATTTTAGCAGTGTCAGGTCAAAGGATAGAGATGTCACTCTGCTGGACAACTAGTACCCAAGAAGGAATTCTTTCGATATTTAGGATCAATGTTATAGTATGATGGTGAGATTGATGAAGATGTTAGTTTTATAATTTGAGCGGGATGGGTGAATGGCGACAAGCATGTGTCATCCTATGTGATAGGAAAGTCCCGTAGAAGCTTAAAGAAAAGTTCTAAAGAATGGCAATCAAGCCTGCGACGTTGTATGGTGTAGAATGCTGGCCTACTAAAGCCAACACACCTAGAAGATAAATTGTAGCAAGGATGTGTATGCTGCGATGGATCTGCGGTCATATAAGAAGAGACTGAATTAAAAATGATGATATACGTGACAAACTTGGAGTAGCACCAATTGAGGATAAGCTAGTCCAACAACACTTAAGATGGTTTGGACATCTCCAATGGAGGCCTCTCGAGGCATCGGTGCGTGTTAGAATAATAGGCCGCGTCAATATTCAAAGAGACGCAGAGATTGACCAAGGTTGGCATGGGAGGAAGTAGTAAAAAGGGACTCAAAGGATTTGAATATATCCAAGATTTGGTGTCGGACAGGAGCGCATGGAAGTTAGCGATCCACATACCAAAGCCATGAGCTAGGAGTTTTTTTGCGCTTAGGTTTAGTTTAGGGGTAGTGATATAAGTTTTAGATTATATGATCAATGAATAGGAGCTTAAGACGTAGTGTTTAGTCTTCGGTCAATATTACTATCAGTACTATTATTATTATTATCATTGTCATGGTTATATAAATATATATCTATATATATATATATATTATCTTTATCTTTATTTTTATTTTGCTTAGTTATTATCATTATTATTATTATTATTTCTTTACTTATTTGAATTTATTTTAAAATCATTATCATGGTTTTTATTATTGTTGCTGTTATGACTTTTAAATTTACTTTGTCGTTTAGTTTTGGGTTTTATCTCTAGCCGATCCCAACTTGTTTAGGAAAAATGGCTTAGTAGTTGTTGTTGGTCTACTTTGTATCCAATGGTGGATAATTCCTTGTAGGAATTAGACTCACCTTTCACTAAAGAGGAAGTCTTTTTGGCCATAAAAAGATTAACTAGTGATAAAGCCCTAGGCCCAAATGGCTTCCCCGTGTTTTTCTATCAAAATTTTTGGCATACCATTAAATATGACATTATGGATTTATTTGATGAACTATATAATGGTAGAATACAAATAGAAAGGAATAATTTTGCAGATGTTATTCTCATCCCAAAAAAGAATTTCCTCACGAGCTGATTGATTTTAGTCTGGTCTCTTCAATTAATTGTTCAATAAAAATTATCATTAAAGTTCTAGCTCATAGGTTAATAAATAGGATGGACAATTTAATTGATAAATCCCAAACAGCTTCCATTCGAGACAGACACATTGTAGATAGCATCACCATTGTCCGAGAATTTATTAACTTTCGTTAGAAAGAAAACATCACATGCTCCATCCTTAAACTAGACTTTCCCAAGGCCTTTAACTCAATTGATTGGGGCTTTCTGATGCATACCCTAAAAGCTAGGGGCTTCTCCATGAAAAGGATCTCTTGGATTGATTTGATCCTGAAACCCAGTGTGTCTTTGGTCCTAGTAAATGGAAATAAAGGCAACAAAATTCAATCTAAGAGGGTTCTACGCCAAGGAGATCCCCTCTCGCCTCTTCTCTTTAATTTAGAGATAGATGTATTTAACAAAATAATTAAATTATCTCTTAATAATAACATTCTTCCTAAAATCCGGGGGTGTATGTATTACTAGCAATGGGGTCCCTATCCTTCATTATGCGGATGACACTTTGTTTTTTTATTCCCATCTTCCTCGCTATATAGCTTCTCTTAAATTGATTCCATATAGTCTTGAATTACTTTTGGGACTCAAAATTAACTTCCACAAAAGCTCGGTCTTGATCATTAATGGTGTACCAAACGCGATAACCAAGGTAGCTCACACACTCAACTATAAAATCATGAATTTTTGGATAAACTATTTAGGATTTCTCATCAGACCAACAAAACCGACAAAAGAAGATTGGAAAATTGTCGTTGATAAAGTTAATAAGCAATTACTCACATGGAAATCCAACTATCTCTCAAGAGCAGGGAGAATAATCCTCATTAATTTGATATTATCTGCGATGCCGATTTATTGGCAATCGTTCTATCATTTTCCTTCATGGACAATTAAAAAAATTGATGATAATAGATGCAAATTTCTTTGAAAAGGAAATTAAGAATGCCCAGTTATTTAATTATCTAAGACCTTGTATGTAAACCCAAATCACAAGGTGGGTTAGGTATTTTAAACTTAAAAGTATTAAATACCTCTTTGTTATGTAAATGGATTTGGAAATTTCTTAAAGACAACAATAAAATATGGAAGAAATAATTAGTAACTTTTATTATAATAGCACCAAAACTCTATATTAGCCCAATAACTTGCTGCTATCATTTTTTTTGGAAACACATATCCAAGCTTTATCGAATATTTAAGATCAGGCTCAACCTTAATGTTCATTCTGGGAATAAAACATCATTTTGGAACAATCACTGGGCTTCCTCTATCGCTTTAAAACATGAACTTACTGATCGCTACTTGGCTTCAAATAATACAAATGACCTTATCATTGACGTCTCTAGGCCACATGAGATATTTAAATGGAACATCTCTTTTAACCAAAACTTAGTTGGGAACATGTTATATCAATATGCGAAATTAATTAATATTATTGATATAGTTAATATGGGTGAGCAATCAGATCAGATAATATGGAGCTGGGATAAAAATGAAGTATATACGTCTATGTACAAATTCCTAATTTATTTTGGTACTGCCATACTTAATTATTTGAAACCTATTTGGAAGATAATGTAGTACCTAGAATTAAAATACATATGTGGATCATTCTGCATGACTAATTATATACTATTAGAAACTTAAACTAGTAAATTAGTAAACAATTTTAACTAGAACCCATTCTATTTTTAATAATTGCCGTTGAAACTAACACGTACTTTTATTATATTGTCATTTCACTCAATATATAATCCGAAAAATCTTGTATATTTTTGGTCTTGACATAAATAGTATTATACCATCCCCATATAATATTGGACGAGTTTTAGATTCAAATATAATAAAATTACTAGGAAAATTCTAACAATTCTTACTCTACCGCATGTTAAGGTCTCTAGTATGAACGTAACCAAAGGATATTTAACCTAACTCTTAATAAAATTCCTTAGGAATCTTGCATTTTATTGCCTAGAAAATTCATTTTGGATAGGTATACACAATAGTCAAGCAAATTGGAAGGAGCACTTAGATGAGGTCAAGGACGGCTTTGCAATTCACTAAGGCCGGCCACTATATATGCTTGATCACAACTCAAGAAATTAGATCTCTTAAAGGCTCATCTACTCACCTAGGCAGCGACTACCTTCCTTGCTTTGCAACTTCATTAGGAGACTTTAGCTACCTGCTGCAACAGGGTAGCATTTGTCATCTCTCCTCACTCCTATTCACGTTCGTGTTCATGTTCATGGCCACATTCATGTTCTTATTCACCTTCACATTTATAATTTCTCCATTGCTTTAACAAGGCATATGTGCCTGTGTATAAGCAAAATCTAGTCATTAACTCGGTCTTGTTGCATACTCTTGTTTCAGCTAACTTCATCAACGTTCTCTTGAACATTCCCTGATACACATCACCTCAATTTAACAAGCACCAACCTTACTCAATTTATGGCACACATCTCTAAAACTATATTTACTTTACGTACCCATAGTTATGTGACGGTTCATAATGCATGGCGACCTATTTTAAATGGTAACCTCAGTAGTCCCCCTATCAGTGCATTGCTTCAATCGTGCATTTGCAGTAGTTCCTACATTCACCATTTTGGCATTATTTTCCTAGCATTCCTGCCCTTACCATATGCATCCTACTTTTCAACAACTATATTTACATTTGCCTCACCCAGTGCCTTCTTACCAGTCATATTGCACTTCAACACCCAACATCATCTAGTCTTGCAATAGGCACACACAGTCTTCCCATAATACATGCTAGCTGCCAACCAATCCTTTTAAAGTTTCACCAAGCTAATTTATTTATTTATGCTCTAGTAACTAGAAATAATATAATTTTTTTTTGCCTTTTCTTTTCTTCTTTCTTCGATCATCTCTATGATGATCTTAAATGTGTATATGTTTCTTTTCTTGGACACATATGTTTCTTTTCTTGGACACTTATATGTTGTTATTTTTTATATTTCAAAAATATAATTATGAGTGCTCTCCTCTTTTAAGGACCACTCTTCCATCAAAAAAAATGTTTGGTATGTTTTACTTAAACAAATTTCGTAACTTGACACAATAAATAAGTATATGGCATGCTCCCTCTATTTCAGCCATTACTATAATAGCATACTAAATTTGGAGGTCCATTATTCACTTAATACATATAATTTATTTCATATACTATAACTAGTTTACAATGGAGAGTTCTTTGATCAAACATCTTGAACTCAAAGAAATAAATCTCATAGATGCAATTTTCTATACGAAAATACATTTTGGAGTAGAAATCATATTTCTTATTCCAATGTAAAGTACCACTCATTATTATTACAATTCCTATCTCCGATGTTTCTTTATGAAGCAGAAGTGACCATTCACTCTCTTCATCCAAACTGTACTTTAAATCACATCTACTATTTTACATTCGTTTTTATTTCTAAGTGGTTGAACCATTTAAAAGAATACCCTTACTACAATATCATAACAAACTCTTTACAGAAGCGCACTCGATCATCCTTAAGATTTAAGGTCATCATATATGATACACACTATGTAAATTGATCAAATAACATTTTTGTGTTCGAGTTCTAATATCTATCTTGTTGTTTTGGTCAAATGTTACATTAACACAATACGATCTTTGTTGTAGTCAAAATTGAATGCTCGATCTTACGGTACAGTTTATTTGTTTGCTTTGAATGAATTAATTTCATCAAAGTATCGTACATTACGAACAGTGACCATTCACCATATAACACTTATATATGAGGATCAAATATCCATAATCTCATATTGCTTTTGAGTTCTAAACTCATAGAATGCAATACACGGTCTTGACCAAATAAACATGTAAGCGACCAAAATACGAGTATATTAAGTAGTTGTAAAATCAGGTGCTTACATGGATGTTAAAACGTTAACATGCAATGAGCATTTATTAGTGAGCATATGTTATATTTCTATTTATTAAATTTCAGTTCAGTTCATTGGTATGTCTTAATTGATAAATGTTTTATCAATCATTTTAGATGCATAAATTTATCAATGTGGATTATTATAACATTATATAGCATATGTTCTTGCAATATTAAAATGGTTAAATGTTATCATTCCATTTTCTGATAAGGCTCTTACTAGTCTCTTATATTTCACCAAACCCTAAGTTGAAACATAGAAATCTTTAGACTTTACTAGTGGGTGCTAGGATTCGCCCTTCTTGGAATTTTGACCTTGAGTTTTCTCAACAAGTCATAGCTCCGCAGACGATTGATAACTCCTTATCGATTTTATTGCATACAACTCTTAATCCTTTGTACTTTTTTCAAATCACATTTTGACCTTGAGTTTGCTTAACAAATCGAAAAAGATCATTCACTTGTACCCACCATATCGTGACGTCCTAAGTATTTTATGTGTACCTTTAGTTTTCTCAACAAATCATATAGTTATCTTACCTTGTCTATTAAATATATTAATAATGCTACACAGGACATCTCTAGCTTGAGTTAGCTCAATAACTAAGGAGTATGCAAGTAATTTATTAATATATATATATATGGTAGAGGACAACATTACATTGAAGATTCATAATCTTCAATATATTTTATTGAGTGTATCAACTTATGGAATAATGTATTTCTTATTAAATACTCTCGTAATTCAAATTTTGAACACAATGGAAATTATGGTATACGTACATTTACGTATGTATCTATTCCTTAAGTTTATTTTTTAATGTTTCGCATTTAGTTTATACATTCATATCATGTAAGTTTTATTATTATATAACTTTTATATTTCATATTACTTATGTAATAGTCATATTTATAATATTATATTAATTAAATCTTATTTAATTAATTTTAATTTAATTGACTTTATATTAGTATTCCAATATAATTTTTATAATGGACATGTCTAGTATAACCTTTATAGTATATACTATAACCTTTATAGTGATACCTGTATATGACACACACACAAACACAAACACTATAACCTTTAAGTATAATATATGTATCATATATATATATGTATGTATGTATGTATTTTTATTTAATTAAGTAACCTTTAATTAACTTAATTAATTAACCTTTAATTACTTAATTTAGTAAAATAAATTTAATTAAACTATATTAATTTCAAAAAATTATTTTATGTACATACGAGTATACTTATGTCATCTTAAACACTTTAAAATAACATACATACATCAATATATATAATACATATATATAAGTATTAATTAATTAACCTATTTACTTAATTCATTTTATTAATATTATTAACAAATTTTAATTTTTATAATTAGTATTTAAATATTTTCAATCATTTTGAAAATATCATTATTATTGTAAACATTTTGAAAACTTATTTTGTATTATAAATTTTATAATAAACATATTTTAAATTTAAATTTAACTTTTAAGTCTGAAATATTTTATTTTAATTTTCAAAATAATTTTGAAAATTAGTCCAAGGCCTAATTCAAACTAGGTCTTTTCTATTAGAGGCAACCTTTGGGCCCACTTCACCTTTTAGGCCAGATCGGTAACCAGATAGGGCAAGGTACTTGACTACCCAATTCCAATCCCAGACGCTACCTTTTCAAACACCATACTAAGTGAGCTAACTTAATTATCTAGCCCTAACATGCCTAATTTAAATCGCATAGGCTATTGGGCACTAATACCATCGTTGGAACTTGGCTAGCACACAACGGAAGAAATGGATGAATTTTGAAGGAAAAAAATCCATTGTAGATCTTTATGGGATTATGTAGTTTAAATTTATTTAGAACTTTTCTAAAGTTTTCTTTAAAAAAAATTCATACTATTACAACTGTTTAAAATTAATTTAATTTAATTTTGATTAATTGTATATGATTATGAGCACATACATGCACCCATGTGCATGTGTAAGTGCAACATATAAAAGTATACAAAATTAATGAGGACGTAATTTAGGTGTTGGAATTTATACTGCAACGGACACATGCCCCATCTATATATGCATTTGTAGTCTTTTGGCATAAACCAATTTTACTTATTATAAGGTTATCTGTTAGTGATAATTATTTACACCAATTCTCTTCATCAAAACTATATCACTTTGACTTATGGAATTTATTAATGGTCAAAATTACAATCAAAATTACAATGTTATCCACATTCAACTTTATAACCCAAACACAAAATCGTTGGTTTAACGGTAACAATTATTATTAACCAAAATGCTTTGGTCAAAGACTTTGACTTTGAGTTGACTTCAATTGACCGTGATACTACCTCATATAAACGAGGAGATGAATCCTCTCTTAAATATTGTGCAACTTCCAATGCTTCTATTGGATCCAACTATAGTCGTGACGACATACCCTGATTTAACTATAATTAAAGAGAAGCTTCTACATTGAAGATCTACAGTATTCTCAAGTCGAGATAAATGTGTAACTTAGACACATTGATATTTTCTGTTTGACCTTAGTTATATTAACCAACAGAAAACTACTAAGTGAGTCATTCTATGGTTATCTAGTAATTATCATTATGTTACCCTTAGTGCCTCCAATAGCCACGAGCAATACACTGTCCAACATTTCGAGAGCGTTGCGTACTCTAGTCTCAACGGATATATCGATATCCAATCTCGATACATCTTGACTGGGAATATTTAAAATTGTATATTTATGTTCATTATGATAAATTACACACGATTACAACACATTATAACTATTATCACAAAACATACCATTTATGAATTTTCTATTATTTTAACTAAATTAATTAATTAATATATATCATATTATATCAAGTATATAATAGAAATAGACACGTTTTATTTCGAACAAGATTGGTTATCGAGTTACATATATTTAACAAATTATATAATTGCCCCTAGACCATACTCGTAACTCTATTATGGATTTGCATCCAAGTAAGATTCTATTATGTCCAGTAGTGAACAAAGACCAAGCAAATGACTTATTAATGCTTTGTGTGGAGTCATTCGTGTTAGAAGTGTAGACTTTAGTGGTGGAGTCGATCCCATGTGCTAAAGAGGTATTTTCTAAGGATCGGCCCATTCACGTGCCCGTTCCTAATCCCTCATTTGAACGTAGAATTTCTAGGTGATTTGTGCTAGTTAGGCAAATGTTTTTCACTCAATTCTGAATGATGATCACTTGAGTCAGATTATTGAGGCAACTGAGAGATTTTCAAAGTGTGATTCTAGTCGTGCGAGGAAATTCCAGTGGTTTAACCTAGGAACCAGATAGGAGTTCGCATAAGAGAAGTCAGGTGGCCGACCCTAGTTTAACAAAGGAATCATACGAGCGAACAGAGGATTAGATCAGGCATCGTATCATTTTGGATGATCTTTAGTCATTATAAAATTTTAATATAGTTAATATTGCTTTTAATAGTTCGAGACTAGACCTCTCGTCTGGTTTTGGGATGATTTGGATAATCTCTTAAGCAGTTGTATGATACTTGCCTATGCCTATGGCGTAGTACACTTAGTATATTACCCTTATTACCATTATGTGGTTAAGGTGAGTTTGAATCCAAACTAACCCAAGCATTTGTAAATCGTCATTTAGTGATGATTTAATTAGTAGAGTTTTTTTCCTTTGGAGAATGAATTTTGTTTGGAAGGGAAGGGAAAAAAATTGAGACTTATTTCGCTGGATTTATTCGAGAGTTTTATGACTCGATGATATAACATACCTTATAAGTTTACCTTTTTGTAGCAGAAGGTGTAATACTTTTTCGTATATTGTATTCATGAAGGAGTTACACCATTTAAGCATTTTGTCTATCTTAGATGTCGATGAGGCTCATAGGAGTTTATGGCTTGACGTAGGTGTTTTCACTATTGTTGGCCACCATGTGTTGTGTCATTATAGACTCTTTAGCATGTCTCATTATTTTGCATGCTTGGTGTTGTTTATCATTGCTTGCTATTATTTGATTAGTTCTTGTTATTGCTAGCCATTATGTTGTTTGTTCTTGATTTATTTTGAATTATTATTGTTGGTTGTTTTTTATGATTGGTAGTTTGTATGCTAATTACTGTTGCTTGCTGATTGTTTATTGTTGCTCATTGTTGATTGTTTGTTGTTGTTTATCATTGCTTATCGTTGTTGTTGTTCGATTATTGATTATTATTGATTTTTATTACTAGTTGTTGCTTGCTTTGTATGTTTAGTAGTATATTTGTAAATTATTGTTGTTTGTTGGAACTTGTTGTGTATTTAGTTGCTTGTATGCTAATTATAATTATCTATTAAAGTATGCTCGGAGAGAGAACGATAACTATCTAAAATAGATCATCTATCAACCATACCCACTGTAGGGTCGAGTGGGGATTTATTCGAGTCTATTACCTTTTGATGTGACTCAAAGTTGAGAGCATATTTTGATGCCAACTTATTTGAGCTTACTCTCTAATTGATAGTCATGCATGATTGTGGTGGTATCAGTTATTATGCTTTATTGTACATGTTTTAATATCACATTATTGCATTAGAGATGTGCATGTTTCATAATTTGCTATAACATGTTTATTTAAGATGCTTGTTGCATAGGAATGCTTGTTGGATAGATAGTAGTGATATATTTATTTGGTATGATTGCTATATACGATTTAACATGCTTAAATCCATGGTTTGATGTTGCATTTTGTTTACTCTTCTTTGTTGAGTACATAATTAGGGACATGGAAGCAGTTAAGCGCTATTTGGATGCTTTTTCGCTTGTATTCGCACGTAAATGACATGCTCTTGCTATGTAAGAGGTAAGTAAACTCTATAGAGTAGATAGTATAGACACATATGCTTGTACGTTCTCACAAATGAGATGCCTTAGATATGAGATGCCTTAGTTATAAGATGTGCATGCACACACACACATGTGCACATGCACACACGGCGCACAGACACATGCGCGCGCACACGCACACACACATATATATCTGTGTGTGCATGTATATGTTGTTTTGGAATTTTTCGTAGCCAGTCATGCAAAGGAGGTACTATCGATTTTTTTCAAAATAATAGAGCTTTAGAATCCTAAGGATTATGAGATTTATTTTATGCTTGAAAATTCCCGTAATGCTAACCATGTAAGGGAAAAACTGCATAAATTTTCCAAAACAGATACTTGGAAATTTTGGTCAATCGGTTGCATTGTCATACTCATAGGAATCTTGGGAACGAAATCCTTTCAAGAAGGGGAGAATGTAACAATCTGCATTTTTAACGATTGGATATTTAAATAATTAACTTAAATATTGAACCATTAATTAAATGAGAAGTCCAAAATCTGATTTTTTTTTTCCGCGTACAGTCGAATTAGGACTCAAGATCACTTCCATTGAGACAAGATTCATATTGAAAATCAAAATGGATATAGATGTTACTATATTTGGAGTCACTACACTTTTTGCAATTTACATATTGTTATTTGTATTTTAAAAAAATACATGCATAGTCAAGTCCAGTGGGATCTCGACTAATTGCTCGTGATTCTGCAATAAGAACTTCGTTATGAGACGTGCAATTGAAGAATTTTTGGAATCGGACAATCCGATGGCCAAAACGACCTCAAAATGCGTGAAATTAGCATCCCATAGCGCTCTTTTATAGCAACAAAAATTATATCATAGGGACCCAAAAAATGAAGAGATGTGTGTCGACTAGTTTTGTGATTATCTAATGCATCATGTGATCGTACGAGCTCGAAATATAGCAATTTATCTAAGAAATTAAATAAAATATATAAATTTATATATATACTAATCCATACCTAGAGATTTTTCTCTAACGTACTTTTCATCCTCAATTTATTTTCGTAATGGGTTAAAAGTTATAATTGGGCTTGTTTATGCTTGAAAAGCTACAGGCACAATAGGAGATGAGGTTAGATCCATTTGACTCGGGAAGAGGAGGGCTTCTAATCAATGGTGTGTATGATCGATTTCACCCTAGAAGGAGGGAGAATAGCATGCTGATAATTATAAAAATTAATGTGGAAATATGGATAATTGCAGCACGGATAATAGCATAATAATAAAAGCAGAAATAGAACAACACAGATTTACCCAGCTTCGACAAAACCGTGCCTACTGCTGCCCTCAAGGTTTCTATTAGAAATTAAGTAGTCAGATGCTTACACATGTAAACTCGCAACACCTGCTATCGACTAACCTAACTCTACGCTCAAAACCCTGGCACAACTCAGCCGTTGAGTTGTACACCACCGTAGTTCATCCTCTAGTCACACGACTAGAATTTTACAAAAGTTTAAAAGAAAAAAACCCTATATAAAATTAAAGCCCAAAATATTACTAAAGCCGGTCAATTTAATCATATAACTCAAAAAAATATCTCCCTTTATTTCAATCTGTTCGGCACGTATTCTTTGCTTTGTGAAAATGGCTGCCTCATTCATTCCTCTTTCTTTCTAAAAATTAGGGTTTTGGAATTTGAAGTAGCCGTCTTGAAGTTGATCGAATTGAATGTTGAATGCCTATAAGAAATGATGCTCGAATCTTTTGTTGCTTTCGTTCCTTCGCGGCTGCTTCTCAACCGAGTTCGAATCGAATAATACTAGTATGTGATTTCCTTTATTTACTCTCGTTGATATGCTTGAACTCGATGATCTAATTGTCGATGATGTTAATGGAATTTATAAGGAATAAAACCCTAAATTATCATTTGAATATATCATTTGAATTCGTCTGTTAATTTAGCTCGACTGTTCAATTTTACTTGAATACATGTGATTAATCCTGACTGGTTCAATTCGTATATTTTTCTGTTATGCTTGCTTGGTCTTCACGGCTTGCGTTTGCTTTGGATTTGGTTCCGTTCTTTTCTGGGATTTGAATTTGTTTCTCGTGACATTATTCAAACACGTGTAATTGCATGAGTTTGAATTTCTTTGAGTCGGTTCCTTTCTTTGGTACTTGGATTTGGCAATTAAAATTCTAAGATGAACTGGAATTTGACTTGTTCAATTCGTGTTCTTTCATCTTGCATCTAATAATTTTCCACGGTTTAATTTCTCAACTATGCTCACTTTGTTTCATATGAATATCACTGTGCAAGTAGCTTCAAGTTCAATTTATATTCTCTATTACATCACTATGCTTGTGTGGGTCCAGTGCACTTTAGTTTTCTATCCTTGTGCACTTGTATATGTTGAACTGCTTGTGCTCGAACTGCTACTGATAGTATCTTTGATCATGACCCGTTTACTTGTATGTGTGTCACCATGTATATACATACCATATGTATGTGTGTGTGTATGCGTTGTGATGCCTCTGGTATCCATTCTGGTAGTATGGTTTCATGCTCCAGTCTTGTTTGTGCACTTTAAACTGCTTGCATGCTCCAATATGCATTGTTCTGGTCTTTGTATGGTTGAGTTCATTTGTAAGTCTGCACTTGAGTTTGGTTCATTTTGGATCTTTGACTGATTTTAGTTGTCTGCATACATATATACATACACATATGTATGTATATATGTGCGTGATTGACTTGATTGCACTTGTTTGATTTTGCTTGATCACGGTCACTTTCTTGTTTTAGAAAACTGTCTGGATGTTGATGTGTTCAAGTTAATCTGTTTCTTTGTACCTTGCACTGCCCTGGTATGGTGCACTTGTACCATCACTGCTTATACCATCCATTCTTATAACTGACCTTGTTTGATTTCTTTGTATTGCTGTTTGCATTATGTTAGCTCATTTTGGATTGTATGTTTGAAGTTTATGCTGCATTGTACTTGGTCTTGCATTTGTGTTCATCATGTAGTCTGCTTGGAGCTTGTTGACAAGTTTGGTTGCTCTGACCAGTCTAGGTTTAATGATGACCTGTTGAATGTTGTTGCCTTTGGTCATTGCATTCATGTTGTTAGGTCTGGTTATGTGTACTTGTATATGTCTTCATCATTGTCGTTGTGTTCCTTCATTAATTCATTGTATTGAGGTTTAGTTCATTGATGATGCTTTGAGTCATGTCCATATGCATAGGTATATATGTGCCATTTTATTTACTGCTTCACTGCATCCCATATTGTCACTGCATATAAATTCATGTAAACATGTGTATGATCTAATGCATATGTTCTGGTCTCTGTTTGAAAGCTTCATTTGTGCATGTCACTTTGCATTTTGTTTTCACTTGAAGTTAACATGTTTTCATACTCTAGTTTAGTTGCTCTTTGGTGTTGAGGCTTGTACATGGTTGCATATCTGGGTTGGTAGCCTTGGACTTCCTGTTTTGATGTTGAATCTAGATTGGTACACTTGGTACACTTGAGTCTTGTTGCAGCCCTTTGTACATGTTGTACATTTGTGTGTGTACTGGATTGTAGCCTCTGTTGCAGCTTGATTGCTTGCATGTATATATGTATGTTAGCTTGCATTGTTTTCAAACTTTGACATTGCCTGACCATATGCATATGTACATATAGTGTTGCTTCATTGTTTCGTGTTCATTATGTTCCGCTATATCATCTGTATTAGTCTATTTGCTGTTTCATTTGAACTGTACTGTTGAGGCTGTGTTCATGTGTACACATTGAATCTTTGGTCAACGCTTATTTTATGTTGGTTTTGGATTCTTGTTACATGAGAACTTATACTTGACAATTTTGTGATGTTTTTGTATTGCACCTAAGTTGAATCCACTCTCGGCTCGGGTTTGACTTTATGCTCACCTATCCCTGCAGTTTTATAAAGTGCATATCGGTGTGCACGACTTTATGTCATGTAAAGTGATACACTGTGCATGCCACAGGTTGTTCGTGTTTGATGAATTCAAAACGAAAATGATGATGAACAACCCAAATAACCGAGGAAAATAATATTTTCAAACACATATTTTATTTTACACTGTTAAAAAAATTCTTTTTCAATTTAGTGCATCGATGTTTATTTTACAAATAATTCAGATGCTGGATACAAATTGGAATACAGTTGAAGAACAAATATGAGGGAATGAGTGATATGTAGTGAGGTGCAAATATAAGTGACAATTGTGATGTAATCGAAATTGTATTGTATTTGAAATTTTGTATATATAGTGAGAGCTCAAATTTTGTACTATTAAAAATTGTAATAAAATATTTGTTTGAATAAAATATTTGTTTGAATTTAAATTCTGTGTTATTTATTTTATTCAGCAAATATTTATTTAATTATATGAACATAAAATAGTACCATAACAAATACATTTGGATGAATTTATATATATATATGTGTGTGTGTGTGTGTGTGTGTGTTTATTATCATCAAACAAAAATCATATGCTAGCATATTCTACAATCTCTCCCTTTCGATGATAACAAACATATATTTAAGATTTGAATTTATTAAACGTATTTGATCATTGATGGACTCTATTTGCTCCCCATATTTGAATGCTCCCTCTCTACAACAAAGCTCCCCCTTTATATATGCATGAAAATAAATTAAAATATGCAAATGACCCTAGATGGAAATATGAAAATAAAAAGTAAAATATTTGACCTTTATTTGCCAAAATCTTAACTTTTCTCTCCCCTTTTTGTTATCAGCAAAAGAGTAATAGTGTTAGAAAAATAGAGATAAAGTGACAGACATTACTATAGCATTAATACCCAATCGAGTATGAATATTAAATTTCAATAAAAAATCAAACAGAAATCATAAATACTATGATAGACGCATATTCCACTTTAGAGTGATAGGGGTGATTTCAGCATATAAAACTATATAGTTTATGTCTATTTATGGTATATTTATATCAGGAATTTGAATATCTACTAACCATGCATAACCGTTAGGACGTTTAAATGAGATTAGTAGTATTCCTACTTTTTATAAAAAAATGAATTTCAAGCATCTTCTAACCACGCATAACTGTGAGGACTTTTAAATGGGATTAGTATCAACTTGTCTATTTAATAATCAATTTTGATATGTGTTTCATACACACATAACCGTAAGGACTTTTAAATGAGCATAAAAGCACATAATCAAAAATTCCAAGTAATTCACTCATGCATAACCGTGAGGACTTTTAAATGAGAGTGAATACTTTGGATGTTTTTATTGCTAAAAATAAAATAAAATGAAAAAATAATAATTTCCCATTTAGTATACTACATATTGACATACTATATTGGATTTTGATGAGTGATGGTCGTTAGAAATATGATAGAAATAGAGATGGTCATGGAATTTTTAACCATCAGAAGTTATTATAAATCTTGTTTAAATTTTTAAAGAAATTTACTAATATACTGTCTCAAGTCATAATATATGGTTAATATCGACACTCATCATCATTTCAATTACTATTTATTTTTTTGATAATCAGTATGGAGTAAGATTAGTTAATGTGGTCATTTAAGATCAAATCCAAAAATAATTATAAAATCAATTTTTTTAAAAATGACTAATATGAAATGAAGTTATTTTCTAGAAGGGGTTTTATAAGAAAAATGTCTGCTAATTTGAAAATCAGTTGAAATGAAAATATGAAGATATTTTGTTTGAAAATGATGCAACTAATGAATGTCTCAACATAAAACATGTTCCACTGGTAATTTTTCTATCAACAAAATTACCAGTGTAATCTGCATCCGAATTTCCCATTGACCCAAGATTATCATTAGTTTGATGTCATAGACCAAACCGTGAAGTTGCAACAAATACCTTAAAATCTTTTTATAGATTTTAAATGAAATTCTTTTGGATTTGAATTGAAACCATGCAAATAAACAAACAGTGAACATAGTGTCAGATTTAGAAGCAGTAAGATAAACGGATATGTCCATGTGTATCTAGAGTAATCAAAAATCAATACAAGACAATATCTCTTATCACCTAAACTTGCAATATCGTTAGTCCAAACGAATCTATATGAACTAGTTCAGAGACTCTAGAGGTACTTATAGTGTTCTCGGTAAAAAAAGATAATTGGCCAACAGTTTTCATAATTCAGATTCAAAATCAACATTTATCTCTTTATCACATAACTGCCTGATTTAATTCAGATTATGGTGCAGATTATCACATTTAATATATCATTCAAGATAGATGTATCGTTACCTATTTTGCTTTTATGATAATTTTTCGTTGTTGCCCATTGTGATTCTGCCACATTTGTACTAGGCTAAGGAACTTTGATTTATCGCACGTCGTGTGCCTGGAATAGCCAGCATCCAGGTAACACCGTTGTTGTTCCTTAGCCTGCCACCACATCTACAAGAGAAAAGTTTTTTGTGACCTATTTGTTTATATAGGTCCATGGTTGTTAGTGACAACAGATTTTGAAAAATAAGTTTGTGTAGACTTGAGACAATTTATATTTGTTCCTTTTGGTACCCAGATTTGTTTGACTTTAAGGAAATTTACATTTGTGCCTTTAGGAACCCAAAAGGTATGGTTTTCACGTGTTTGGGCCTATACCAACAATTGTTTTGATTGTGTCCAATTTTTCTACAAATTATGCACTCGGATTTGACTTGATTAATTTTGCTTCTGACAGGTTCAGGTTGATTGTGTCTAAGTCCTTATCTAACAGTATTAACAGTTTGTTTTCCTAATAACATATTTAGCTATCTTTCTCCTTTTGAAAATTTTCCTAAAGTCATAGATAATTGTTAGACTTGTGTTTTGAGAGATTCATTTTCATTCAATAATTGAGTGCACTTTTTAATAGAATTTTCTCTCCTAGTATTTTCACTTTCTTTCAAAATCATAATTTCATTTTCAAGTGATTTTATTTTAATTTCTGATTTTTGATTTCTTCTTCAAATGATGGACACTTATCACACTTAGGGCACTTGTTTCGATAGTTTTTAACCAGTTGATCAAGCTGTTTATTTAATTATATAAAACTATCTCTTTGTGATTCAATTTTAGCGTATTTCTCCCTAAGTCTTTAAAAATAGCCATTTACTTCGTGAAATAATATAAGTAATTCCAAATGAATAAGTTTTGATACATCACTTGGCTCGTCATCATCACTGCAGTTGTTTCTCCTTGAAGACACAAATTTTCTTTTTCACTCTCACTGCCAGTGCTTATATCAGCTTCATCGATTTCGTCCCAAGTAGCTGCAAAACTTCTCCTTTTCGATTTCTTTCCTTAGCTAAGTTGATTCTAAGGAAAATTAAGCTTTATGTGACTGGGTTTATTGCACTTGTGACAAATGATCTCCTGCTCTTCTGAGTTGTCTATTGCTTTGACTATTCATCTTTTCAATTGTTAATTTAGATATGGATTTCAGTATTTGCGGTTCCACTTTTTGAATCTCTTTATTAGTAGCGCCAGTTTAGCTGCTCCATCATCATTACCATCTTCACTTTCTGTTGTTCCTTTGAGGGCTATCGATTTCTTTCGAATATCACCTCCTTCACGTTCTTCCTTGAATTTTATTTTTAGCTCATAAGTGGTGAGATTTTTGATAAGTTCTTCGATTTTAATCTATTTCAAATCCTTAGATTCTTGAATAGCTGTGACTTTAGCTTCAAAATTTTGTGGTCGAACTCTGAGGATTTTTCGGACTATTTCCAATTTTGTGTATGGTTTTCCAAGAGCTTTTGATTTGTATACGAGATTAGAAAGTCATCCATTCATCTCTTTGACATTTTCATCCTTGGCCATTGTGAAGTTCTCGTGTTCGCTACTAAGCATGGCAAGGTGAGATTCTTTAACTTGAGATGTTCCTTTATGAGTCATCTCAAGTGTATGTCAGATTTCCTGTGCAGTTAGACAATGTAAGATACGATTAAATTCATTTTGATCCAATGAACAATTCATAGCTTTAGTATGAGCATTCTGTAGTTTATTTTCAAAATATGTCCATTGATCCATCGGTTTTTCAATTTCCTGATTATCTACCACTATAGTTGGTGTCCTATAACATGTCTCAACAATATTCCAAGCATTAATGGTTTTCAAAAAAAAAATCATTCTATTTTTTCAGTAAGTATATTCACTATTGAATATAGGTGGTCTAACTATGGATTGACCCTCAGCAAAAGCATTATTAAAAGAAACCATTTAAAAAAAATCAAAATTTTAAAACAATAATTTGTTTTTGAAAAAAATCAAAATTTGAAAGCAAAAATTGGCTTTCGTTCCTAGCTCTGATACCACTTGTAGGATCGATTTCACCCTAGACGGAGGGTGAATAGAGTGATGCTAATAATTATAAAAATTAATGCGAAAACATATAAAATAATTGCAGCATAGATAATAGCAGAATAATAAAATCAGAATAGAACAATACAGATTTAGCTAGCTTCAACAAAACCATTCCTACGTGCTGCCCCAAGGTTTCTACTTGAAATTAAGTAGTCAGACGCTTACACATGTGAACTTGCGACACCCGCTATCGACTAACCAAACTCTATTCTCAAAACCCTACCACAACTAAGTCGCTGAGTTGCGAATTCTCAAACTACACCACCATAGTTCGTCCCCTAGTCATATGACTAGAATTTTACAAAAGTTTAAAAGAAAAATACAAAATAAAAACAAACAAAAAACCCTATATAAAATTAAATCCTAAAATATTAATAAAGCCGGCCCATTTAACCATATAACTCAAAAAAATATCTTCCTTTGTTTCAATCTGTTCGGCCTGTATTCTTTGCTTTGTGAAAATGGCTACCTCGTTCGCTCCTCTTTCTTTTTGAAAATTAAGGTTCTGGAATTTGAAGTAGCTGCCTTGAAGTTGATCGAATTGAATGCTGCATGCCTTTAAGAAATGATGCTCGAATCTTCTATAGCTTTCGTCCCTTTCGCGGTTGCTTCTCGATCGAGTTCGAATCGAATAATACTGGTATGCGATTTTCTTTATTTACTCTCATTAATATGCTTGAACTCGATGATCTAATTGCCGATGATGTTAATGGTATTTATAGGGAATAAAACCCTAAATTATCATTTGAATATATCATTTGAATTCATTTGTTAATTTAGCTCGGTTGTTCGATTTACTTGAATACATGTGATCAATCCTAACTGGTTCAATTCATATATTTTTCTGTTATGCTTGCTTGGTCATTGCAGCTTGCGTTTTCTTTGGATTTAGTTCCGTTATTTTCTAAGATTTGAATTTGTTTCTCATGACATTATTCAAAATACGTGTAATTGCATGAGTTTGAATTTCGTTGAGTCGGTTCCTTTCTTTGGTATTTCAAATTGGCGTTTAAAAGACCGAGATGAACTGGACTTTGACTTGTTCAATTCGTGTTCTCTCATCTTGCATCTGATAATTTTTTATGGTTTAATTTCTTAACTATGCTCATTGCTATTGCATATGAATATCACTGTGCAAGTAGCTTCGAGTTTAATTTATATTCTCTGCTACATCATTGTGCTTGTTGGGTCTGGTGCATTTTAGTTTTCAATCCTTGTGCACTTGTGTATGTTGAACTGCTTGTGCTCGAACTGCTAGTGGTAGTATCTTTGATCATGACCCATTTACCTGTATGTGTGTCACCATGTATATACATACTATATGTATGTGTGTGTGTGTGTGTTGTGATGCCTTTGGTACCAATTCTGGTAGTATGGTTTCATGTTGGAGTCTTGTTTGTGCACTTTAAACTGCTTGCATGCTCTAATATGCATTATTCTGGTCTTTGTATGGTTGAGTTCATTTGTAAGTCTGCACTTGAGTTTTATTCATTTGGATCTTTGACTAATTATAGTTGTCTCAATACATATATACATACATGTATGTATATATTTATATGATTAACTTGACTGCACTTGCTCGATTTTGCTTAATCACGGTCACTTGCTTGTTTTAGAAAACCATCTGGATGTTGATGTGCTCAAGTTGATCTATTTCTTTGTACTTTGCACTGCCCTGGTATGGTGCACTTGTGTCATCACTGCTTATACCATCCATGCTTATACCTGACCTTGTTTGATTTCTTTGTATTTATGTTTGCATTATGTTAGCTCATTTTGGATTGTATGTTTGAAGTCTAGGCTGCATTGTACTTGGTCTTGCATTTGTGTTCATCACGTAGTCTTCTTGGAGCTTGTTGACAGGTTGGGTTGCTCTGACCAGTTTGGGTTTAATGATGACCTGTGGAGTGTTGTTGCCTTTGGTCATTGCATTCATGTTGTCAGGTCTGGTTATGTGTACTTGTATATGGCTTCATCATTGTTGTTGTGTTGCTTCATTAATTCACTTCGTTGAGGATTAGTTCATCATGTCCATATGCATATGTATATATATGCCATTTTATTTACGGCTTCACTACATCCCATATTGTTACTGCATATAAATACATGTATACATGTGTATGATCTAATGCATATGTTCTGGTCTCTGTTTGAAAGCTTCGTTTGTGCATCTCACTTTGCATTTTGTTTTCACTTGAAGTTAACATGTTTTCATACTCCAGTTTTGTTGCTCTTTGGTGTTGAGGCTTGTACATGGTTGCATATATTGGTTGGTAGCCTTGGACTTGCCGTTTTGATGTTGAATCTGGATTGATACACTTGGTACACTTGAGTCTTGTTGCAACCCTTTGTACATGTTGTACATTTGTGTGTGTACTGGATTGTAGCCTCTGTTGTAGCTTGATTGCTTGCATGTATATATGTATGTTAGCTTGCATTGCTTTCAGACTTCGACATTGTCTTACCATATGCATATGTATATATAGTGTAGCTTCACTGTTTTGTGTTCATTATGTTCCACTATTTCATCTATATTAGTCAATTTGCTGTTTCGTTTGAACTGTACTGTTGAGCTGTGTTCATGTGTACACATTGAATTTTTGGTCGAGGCTTATTTTATATTGGTTTTGGATTCTTGTTACGTGAGAACTTGTACTTGACAATTTTGTGATGTTTTTGTACTGCACCTGAGTTGAATCCAGCCTCGGCTTGGGTTTGACCTTATGCTCACCTGTCCCTACAGTTTTATCAAGTGTATATCAGTGTCCACGGATTTATGTCATGTACAGTGATACATTGTGGATGTCACAGGTTGTTCGTGTTTGATGAATTCAAAACGAAAATGATGACGAACAACCAAATAACTGAGGCAAATAATATTTTTAAACACACATTTTATTTTACACTGTTAAAATAATTCTTTTTCAATTTTACTGTGTCAGTGTTTATTTTGCAGATAATTCAGATGCTAGATACAAATTGGAATACAGTTGAAGAAAAAATATGAGTGAACGAGTGATATGTAGTGAGGTGCAAATGTAAGTGACAATTATGATGTAATCGAAATTGTATTGTATTTGAAATTTTGTATATATAGTGAGAGCTCAAATTTATACTATTCAAAATTATAATAAAATATCCATTTGAATAAAATATCTGTTTGAATTTAAATTCTATGTTATTTATTTTATTCGGCAAATATTTATTTAATTATGTGAAAATAAAATAGTACAATAACAAATACATTTAAATAACATATATATGTTTATTATCATCAAATAAAAACCATATACTAGCATATTCTACATGGTGGTGGTATAGAGTGTGGTGACGTTTAAGGGAGGTCGATTTGTGAGGCCATTAACTAGGTTCAGCTGTTCGACGGTGATAGAAGAAGAGTTAGGAACAATAAAGAGCGTAATTGTGTTTCTCGTGGCGACATGCACATTATAGCACAGATTGTTTGTGATCCGATCACTTATAGGGAGGCACGAAATTTTAGAGCCGTCATAACAGGTAGCAGGTCGCGATGTTAGAGTAGGGCCCGAATATCAAGTGGGAGGGAGCGTTGCGAAGTGTGTGAGAAGTGGAGCGCTGTAGAATCGACGAACCATCGATTCATTAATCATTGAGCGAGAAAAAGAGGAGAGAAGCAGTGGATGCACAGGTTTGCATGCATGAGCTGCACAGTATCTTAGGGAGAAGGAATGAGGGGAATCAAGGTATTAGTTAATTATTCAAGTTAATTAATTAATATTTATAATTCATGTTCTTATAAAATTCGTATCCCTTGCATATGAGGTCCAATTGTGATGTGGACTTTGCCATTACACTCGTATTGAGATTATCTACGACATAGTATAAGATTGGACTGGATTTGAGTGATTGGGAATTTATGGTCTGGGTAAGCAAAATTATAACTCTGAATTTATATTTTAGCATAAATCTTCATAATTATATACATCGAAAACATTACCTAGAAGAGATAGAATAATGTGTGTGTGCGTAATTATTCCATTTTTAGATTGGATTGGTCTGAGTAGATATTCGGGATAATTAATTAAGATCATGTATATATAAATATTATATTCTATTTGTGTTAAATATAGCTCTATAGAGTTAATGTTAATTTGTAACACACTTATAAATTAATTAAACTCTAATCTGTAGTTATATCAGTGATAGAAATATTAGTAAATATAATTTATTACTAATCCAAAGTTAAAAGGTATGATTTTCAAAAATACGTTAGAAGGCTTAAATTGATTTATAAGCTAGTTATGTATTTTATAAAGTAGTAGCACGATTTTATAAAGTAGTAGAAGAGGATAGTTTGAATTTTATTATAGAAAAGGTTTGGTAAATAAATATAAGGTTTAATTATTAAAAAATTGAATTATTTATTTAAGTATATGTGTACAAGCATTTCATAAACACTTCTTGGAACCATAGCGAATATCATGTGTGTTAAGTTGCATGAGGCGATACTAGGTCAAGTAATCGCTCCATTGAAGCTCAAAGCGTGAATTGTGTGGTATAAGTGTAAATGTGTATGAATTGGTGTGTATTGTGTGATTTAGAAATAAATATACATCTATAATGGAGGCATGTGACATAATAGAGTGTAGTTGAGTCGCTGAAATGCATATCGCATTTTGGAGAAATGATTGGTAAAAGGATTCATGATGGCACAAACATCCCTCTCGAAGACTTGAAGGAATCGACATGCAGACTCAACCACAAGGCACCAAACTTTTACTGTGTGATGAAGACAACATTGTGGTATGGTCAGGTGACTCGATAGAGAAGGCGGGGCAATGAAACGAGCAGATACTGGGCCTTATATCATGCTCCAAGCTAGGCATTATTGCCCAGCTCAAAGCATAAACCGATGGATCGATGGCACTAACGGGTCCGCCAGTCAATGGTTGGGTTGGGCAATAATGCCCAGATTTAAAGCATTGTGCTTTTGTACCGACTTGGTTTCCTCTGTATGACTTCAAGAATACTTTTAGCCTACTCAAAGGAATGGAATGCTAGTTTATACCTCTTGATTTCAGCCTTGGATAGATATTTTGATGATTCGTATTGACCTTATATTACTGACCATGCATATTATTGGTCTTTCAGTGGCGATCATACTTATAGATAAATGATGACGTGGTATTATTCTTCATTTATGATAGGCATATTTGATAACATGATATTATATTTGATTTATAAATATATTTATATGACATCGGCATTCCTTTGTGGTCCCAATGGCATATTATATGAAATATGCCCATCGCTCTCTTCTGTAAAGACGTCATATGAGTTTGTTAAGAAATCCATGATGTCCGAGGGGGAGATGACAATCATCTACTATGGGATTATATATCACCAAAGATTATTTTAGAAGGTACGATGAGATCCACAAAGGTCTTAGGTATTTAGTAGATCATATATAAGTAAAGTCTGCTTCAAAGGGTATGTTGGGGATGTGGATTTAGGATCTTAAGGCAGAAATAACACTAGAGGGAGGGTGAATAGTGTTTTAAAGAATATATGAACTATATGACTAAATTAAAACTTTCAACACAAATCTAAACAGAATTCTAACATAGAATGATCACGGAACATATAACAAATGCAAATAGTAAAGTAAAGCAAGTAAAAGGAAAGAACACACCGGATTTTATACTGGTTCGGAATCCTCCTACATCCAGTCCTGCACCAAGGCAATATCCTTATACAGATTTTTATAAGCCAATATCCAAATTACAACCCTCAGTTTCTAAGGCCTTGAGGAACCCTCCTATCTCCGAGTCTGGGGTAAACTCTCTTGATTTACGGGACACAAGATCACCCTAATACTTCTTAATAACAATCCTTTTTAATTGATAGACTCTATGGACTTTTTGAATACAAATTAATCCTATAACTCTGAATAGCACTTTGATCTTTAGTAGAATGATGGAGAATCAAATAGAGAGAGTATCTAAATGATTTCCTATTGATAATTTGGCAGAATGATGGCACGATCTTGAAAATATGAAGTTTTATGGATATGGAATGGTGGAGAAGAAAGAGTGAAGAAAATAAGAAAGTAGTTGTTAAAAAAATTCGTTTTGGAAGCCTTTATATAGATGCACAACAGTTATAACCATTGGCGAAAGGTTTTTGAACGAATGGACACTTCTTTTGAAAATTGAATTTTGAATCCAACTGTCACCATGTCGACATGGGGTATCCCCATATGTCGACATCCCTCAGTTCAAAATTATAGAAATGTTGTTTTGTAAAGACAATTGAATTTAAAACAAGTTGAAACTTCTCCGAAGCAAAGTAAAGTGTTTAAACAATATTTTGAGATAGAGAATGAATATAAAACATTATTTTAAATATATATATATATATAATTGATATAGACCGTCAATTATATAAGTAATATTTAAAATCAGAATAAGTTTTGATGTTTTAAAAATAGAAGTTTTTAAAATCAGAATAGAGGAATATTTCAAGGCTAAAACAAAGTTTGAAAATATTTTTGAAAACATGATTTTGAAAGCTAAAACATTTTGAAAACAGATTTTAAAACATTTTGAAAAATCTATTCAAACTGAAATTGCAAGAACCTTCCTACAGAGCTCCTCCATAGGACTCGAGAACTTGTACAAAGTAGTTTAAATGATTTTGATTTTCGTGGGTTTGTAAGCCACTTGTCGTAGGTTTGTAAGCTACTTGTCGTGGGTTTGTAAGTCACTGGTTTCGATAGAAATTGGGTTCCATCCCAAAAGAAAATTGGAAGAAAGATGAGAGTGCTATTATAAAGTTTTAACAAAATACTAGACACTTATCTTGAGATCTTGAAATCTTGATTCTCTAGAGTCTTGAATCTTGAATCTCTAATCTTCATCTTGATGCTTGAGTCTTTATACTGATCAGTCTTCAATGATACCTACATATACTTCCTATATACATACATATATATATATATATGGAAATGTTAGTATATATTTTATAAAGTAAAGTATAATAACTAGATAAGTTGTTGTCATCAAAACATCATCAACTCAGTTCCTAACAATCTCCCCCTTTTTGATGATGACAACCTTTATTTATAAAATATTCTTACCATACCATAAATCCCCCTTACTCCGTGATTTCTTCTTAAAACTACAACTTCCCCTTACTTCGTGACTCCCCCTTACACCAAGCACATATATTTTTATAACTTTCTCCCCCTTTGTCATCAACAAAACTATTAACTACTTAAGAATTCAAGAATTAATAGTATGAATAAATAATATGTATAGAATAAGCATGAAACAATGAGTATAAGTGAACACATTTTAGTTATTACAACATATATAAGAACATACATAAACACGAACAAACAAAACAATTTAAAACAAAGAATAAAATGAAAGTACACTTTAATGGAGATCCTTAACTATAAGAGACTTATGAATCGAACAATTGGAGTAGTGGAGACAAAAGTTTCCACGTTGTTCAATTATGTTTCCATTAGTATCAACAAGGATCTCACCAATGCAAATAACGCTCTCGTCTGTATTCATAGGGACTTCGGGTTGAGGTAAAGGTTGATCTTCCTCTTGGTCTTCTTGTGGTTCTTCCATAGGTTCTCCTTCCTCGGATTCCATGGCTTGTGAAGAGTCTTCAATATTAATAGGATTTGTACGGTTATCTATAAGGAATTTTTGTACATTCCTAATAATATTCCCTTGCCTTTGTTGTTCTCTAGTCATCCTAAGTTGACTTACTTGAATTTCAGTCATCAATTGAAGGATATCTTTCATCTTCTCTTGCAATTTGATTACTCGAGCGTGCGTAGTTCGTCGAAATGGACCAGAATGAGGAGATGTGGGTGAAGTGGGTTCATTAGTAGAAGAGGAGGCCATTATTTTATTGTTTCATAAGTTATTTACAGAGAATATAGCGAAGAAAGAGGAGAGAAAACGAAATAAATAGATAAATAACCAAAATACTGACTTTGGAGGGAAATTCAATTTTCAAATTTTTGTTGGGTATGTCGACATCATGAGATGGGGCATGTCGACATGTTCATAAAAAAAATGTAATTTTTATTTTGAATTTTTATTGATTACTATATTATATTATTTTATATTTCAGATTTTGAACAAATACCTAATTCTCTTCTAAATTTAGTAAAATTCTATTCGGTTAACGGTTTAGTTAATATATCAGCAATTTGTTTTTCAGTATTTATATAATCTAGAGTTATTATTTCTTTAGTTATATTATCTCTAAGAAAATGATGTCTTATATCAATATGTTTAGTTCTAGCATGATGAGTTGGATTTTTAGATAGATTTATTGCACTAGTATTATCACAATATAATGGTGATTTACTTATGTTAATTCCGAAATCCTTTAAAGTTTGTTGCATATATATGACTTGTGAACAGGCCAGAGCAGCAGATATATACTCTGCTTCAGTTGTTGACAAGGAAACAGTATTTTGTTTCTTGCTGAACCATGAAACCAGTGAATGCCCTAGAAAGTGACAAGTTCCACTTGTACTCTTTCGGTCTGATTTACAACCAGCATAATCAGCATCACAACATGATAATAAATCAAAAGTATTGTTTTTAGAATAAAATAAACCATAATCTAAAGTGTATTTTACATATCTTAAAATTCTTTTAACAGCTTTTAAGTGAGTTTCTTTAGGTTGTGATTGGTATCTTGCACAGAGATAAACACTATGCATAATATCAGGACGACTCGCTGTTATATAGAGTAGCGAACCAATCATTCCCCTATATAAAGTTTGATCAATATCTTTTGATTTATCTTCTTTACTTAAACCTACGTTTGTTGACATTGGAGTTGGTTTCCTACTAGAGGTGCTTAAACCAAATTTATTGATTAAGTCTTTAGCATATTATTCTTGACTTATGAAGATTCCATTCTCTAGTTGTTTAATTTGAAGCCCTAAGAAGAAACTTAATTCTCCCATGTGACTCATTTCAAATTCTTTAGTCATTATATCTGAAAATTCTTTATTCATTATGTTATTAGTTGATCCAAAGATTATATCATCTACATATATTTGAACTAGTTGAATATCTTGATTATTTCTTTTAATAAAAAGTGTTGTATCTACTTTATCAATTTCAAAACCAGATTGAAGTAAATAAGATCTTAGTCTTTCATACCAGGCTCTAGGAGCTTGCTTTAGACCATATAGAGCTTTCTTTAACTTGTATACATGGTTTGGAAATTTATTATCTTCAAAAAGCGGAGGTTGTTCAACATAAACATCTTCTTTTACAAAACCATTTAGAAAAGCACTTTTAACATCCATTTGATATAATTTGAAATTATTATAATTAGCGAAAGCAAGTAGAATTCTTATAGCTTCTAATCTTGCTACGGGGGCAAAGGTTTCATCATAGTCAATTCCTTCTTCTTGACAATAACCTTGCCGACTAAACGAGCTTTATTTCTTACGACCTCACCGAGTTCATTCATTTTATTTTTATAAACCCATTTAGTTCCTATTATACTTTTATCCTTGGATTTAGGAACAAGTTCTCATACATCATTTCTGGTAAATTGATTCAATTCTTCTTGCATAGAAAGAATCCATGAATCATCAGACGATGCTTCCTTTGGATTTTTAGGTTCAATTGTTGATATAAAGGCTACATAACTCATACTACTTAATTGATTTTTAGTTCTTACTACAGATTCAATATTTCCTAAAACATTTTCTATAGGATGATCTTTTGATATTTTAAATCTCTTATTAGGTTGATTTATTTCACTAATAGTTTCATTAGATTGGTTTAAATTTATAAAATCTTCTTCATCATCTATTTGTACAATATCTTTAAGATTTTCATCAAAAGATACATGCATAGTCTCTTCAATAGTATTAGTTTTAAATTAAAAACTCTAAATGCTTTGCTTCTATTAGAATAACCAATAAAGAATCCTTTATCAGCTTTTGGTTCAAATTTATCTAAATTATCTTTTGTATTAAGTATAAAACATTTACTCCCAAAGACTTTAAAATAAGCAACTATAGGTTTCTTATTATAAAGTAATTCATATGGAGTTTTATTTGTCAATGGTCTAACTAAAATTCTATTTAATATACAACAAGCTGTAGCAACTGCTTCAGCCCAAAAATGTTTAGGTAAATTACTATCAGAAAGCATTGTACGAGCACATTCTTGAATCGTTCTATTCTTACGTTCTACTACTCTGTTTTGTTTTGGAGTTCTTGGAAATGAAAAGTTGTGAGTAATTCCCTTTTGAGTACAGAAATTCTCAAAAATTTTATTTTCAAATTCACCACTGTGATCACTTCGAATAGTTTTAATTTTGAAAGAATGTTGTTTTTGAATTCTTTTAGAAAAGTTTTTAAATATTCAAAAGCATCACTTTTATGTTTTAAAAAGATTGTCCAAGTATATCTTGAATAATCATCTACTACAACAAAAACATATTTACTATGGTTAATTGATTGAACTTGAGATGGACCAAATAAATCTAAATGAAGTAATTCTAGAGGACTAGAGGTAGAAATAGCATCTTTTAATTTAAATGAACTTTTCTTAAGTTTTCCTAATTGACAATCATCACAAATACTATCTACTTTAAAGTTTAACTTGGGTAGACCTCTAACTAAGTCAAGTTTTGATATCCTAGATAATAATTTGAAATTCAAATGGCCAAATCATTTATGCCAAATCCATGGGTCACTTGTATTAGCCAAAAGACATAGATTATCATTTGAAATTTTCATACTAAGGATATAAATATTTTTCTTCCTAATGCCTTCAAAAATTATATTAGACTTATCATCTTCAATGTGACATTTATCTTTTCCAAATTTAATTTTAAAACCTTTACCGCAAAGTTGACTTATACTAAGCAGATTATTTTTTAAGTTCCTAACTAATAAAACATCAGAAATAAGTAAAGTTTTAGAGTTACCGACATTGCCGACGCCAACCACATATCCTTTAGAGTTGTCACCAAAATTGACTAATCCACCATCTTCATAAGTAATGTCCTTGAGTATCTCGGGATTTCCAGTCATGTGCCTCGAACAGCCACTATCAAGTATCCATTTATCTTTCTCAATTTTCACAGTTTGTCCATTGGGTGTTGATTCGTCAAAAGCCATATAACATGTCCGTCCCTGCATAACACACCAATTCGGTAGATAACTTGATTTTTCAAAATAACTATATGCAGACTTATGATACTTTGATGAAATGCATAGATTCAAAACAGTTTTAACACAATTTTCCAAAAATGCCATTTTTATATTTTTCAAGTTTCAGATTATGAAAACAATGAAAACCAATGTCTGATACCAATTGTTGGGGATGCGGATTAAGGATCTTAAGGCAGAAATAACACTAGAGGGGAGGTGAATAATGTTTTAAAGAATATATGAACTATATGACTAAATTAAAACTTTCAACACAAATCTAAATAGAATTCTAACACAGAATGATCACAGAACATGTAACAAATGCAAATAGTAAAGTAAAGTAAGTAAAAGGAAAGAACACACCGGATTTTATACTGGTTTGGAATCCTCCTACATCCAGTCCTGCACCAAGGCAATATCCTTGTACAGATTTTTATAAGCCAATATCCAAATTACAACCCTCAATTTCTAAGGCCTTGAGGAACCCTCCTATCTCCGAGTCTGGGGTAAACTCTCTTGATTTACGGGACACAAGATCACCCTGATACTTCTTAATAACAATCCTTTTTAATGGATAGACTCTATGGGCTTTTTGAATACAAATTAATCCTATAACTCTGAATAGCACTTTGATCTTTAGTAGAATGATGGAGAATCAAATAGAGAGAGTATCTAAATGATTTCCTATTGATAATTTGGCAGAATGATGGCACGATCTTGAAAATATGAAGTTTTATGGATATGGAATGGTGGAGAAGAAAGAGTGAAGAAAATAAGAAAGTAGTTGTTAAAAAAATTCGTTTTGGAAGCCTTTATATAGATGCACAACATTCATAACCTTGGCGAAAGGTTTTTGAATGAATGGACACTTCCTTTGAAAATTGAATTTTGAATTCAACTGTCACCATGTCGACATGGGGTATCCCCATATGTCGACATCCCTCAGTTCAAAATTATAGAAATGTTGTTTTGTAAAGACAATTGAATTTAAAACAAGTTGAAACTTCTCTGAAGAAAAGTAAAGTGTTTAAACAATATTTTGAGATAGAGAATGAATATAAAACATTATTTTAAATATATATATATATATATATATATATATATAATTCATATAGACCGTCAATTATATAAGTAATATTTAAAATCAGAATAAGTTTTGATGTTTTAAAAATAGAAGTTTTTAAAATCAGAATAGAGGAATATTTCAAGGCTAAAACAAAGTTTGAAAATATTTTTGAAAACATGATTTTGAAAGCTAAAACATTTTGAAAACAGATTTTAAAACATTTTGAAAAATCTATTCAAACTGAAATTGCAAGAACCTTCCTACAGAGCTCCTCCATAGGACTCGAGAACTTGTACAGAGTAGTTTAAATGATTTTGATTTTCGTGGGTTTGTAAGCCACTTGTCGTAGGTTTGTAAGCTACTTGTCGTGGGTTTGTAAGCCACTGGTTTCGATAGAAATTGGGTTCCATCCCAAAAGAAAATTGGAAGACAGATGAGAGTGCTATTATGAAGTTTTAACAAAATACTAGACACTTATCTTGAGATCTTGAAATCTTGATTCTCTAGAGTCTTGAATCTTGAATCTCTAATCTTCATCTTGATGCTTGAGTCTTTATACTGATCAGTCTTCAATGATACCTGCATATACTTCCTATACATATATATATATATATATATATATATATATATATATATATATCTATATGGAAATGTTAGTATATATTTTATAAAGTAAAGTATAATAACTATATAAGGTTGTTGTCATCAAAACATCATCAACTCAGTTCCTAACAGGGTACAGTAAGATATACTTGAGACTCATCACTAAGGATGTGGCTCGGGGTCTATGGTACATTCATGTACTGACTTTATTTAATATTGGGACTAGCTTTCAAGTATATAAAGTAGGTTGAAATCGCTAAAGCTAGCTTCAGAGAGTATGGTAGGATCTACATCAGACCGATCATCGAGGATACGACTTTTGGTCTATGGTATAATCACGTGCCAACACTATTTATCTTAAACGCTCGAAGAGAACCGTTGGATCCCGGTAGATGCCCATAGTGGACTTCACCCATCAGTAATGACGGGTATCAATTTGTATTCTTTGGTTGTCTCTCATTGCTATGTTGTACGTGTTATTTGTTGGCCGATGTAATTGTTGTTACATTTATTATTATTGCGTACTTTGTGATAGACTTATATTATGATTACCCTACCACTGCATGTTGGATTACATATATCATAATATATTGTTACAAGACAGTCACACTATATTAGTTGTGCTAGCTCGTTGATTACATAAGGAGAGCGGGTTATGGTATGATTTCCTATCTTTAGGATAGGTTTACTTTATGTTTTTTATGGATAGTCCGAATTACCCCTAAGCCATGATTATGGAAAGGACCGGCTGTGCCTTAGTAGTTTCTTGTTTATTTGTATATTGGTTTGATATATAGTAATTTGAGATATTTCACCTCACAGCAGGCATTATATCTGACCTGTGTTTTATGTTTGACGGTTTATGTCATGACAACTCTCAGGTACTTGATTGAGTCAGTTGGGTGCTTTTGAGGACACGCTTTCAGGACAGCTGGAGCATTCTTTGGAGGCGATGTTGATACTTCGTATGTATACTTGGTATTGCAGTAGTATATGACAAATATATATATATATATATATATATATATAAGACTTGATGTATCTAATATTATATTCAGGACTCCATCTATATTGATTTTGATGTATTCTAACTTTCTACTTAATATTTATCTATCGTTTGTTTTTGCCAGTGCAGTCTCTTATATATGTATTGTTATCTTGTTCTATTTATGTATATTTAGTATATTATCCGTTATCATTCCGATGTGCAATTCTATCGATATTCCTTGGTATAGTATTTGTTTTAAATTTTCTTTCCTCGACGATATGTCTTTTATGATATCTGTGAGTCAAATGTCAATGTGAGACGTTGATGTTTGGATATTATGAAGGGCGGTTTCTTAAAGTGTTCCTTCAAGGACTGGAGAGGGGAGGGTCACAGGGAGAGAAGAGGGTCACAAGGAGAGGAGAGGGACTAGGGTCGACTGGCTTCTTTAAAAGGTGTCCTAGTACACTAAGAAACAGACGAACGACACGCTTCGCCTGCTCCCTCCCCATGTCTAGGACCGTTATAGTTACGGCTGCCGTTCACCAGGGCTTCGGTCGCCGGCTCCCCTGCCATCAGGTCACCAACTTCCTTGACCTTCCGGCACTGGGCAGGCGTCAGCCCGCACACATGGTCTTACGACTTTGCAGAGACCATCGCCGAAAAGGAGTCCTAGTCTTGAGAGGGATGGTGGATATTAGTCGGTATCTAGATCGGTTGAGCTATTAGTGTTCTGTAACATCCCGTAATTTGAACGATAATTAATTAATAAATAGTGACACCGAAATAGAATTTTTGCAAACATCATAATTTTGCTATGAAACTTGCACCATTGGGTTCATGGTGATTTTCTGATCAATTTTCATATATAAAGTTTTTCAATCGGGGTTCAAACGAAAATGTTATTAACGTTTGAATATTTTAAGCAAAAATAATTATATATAATTAAGGAAAGAAATATAATTAACCAACGTTGATTAACGTTAACTGTTAGTTAACGCATATTTATCGTTTACGTATAGTCAATGTTAACGAATGCATAAACAAATTATTATGATCGGTTGTATAAGGAATTAAATTAACAAACAAAACGACGTAGAATTAATTAACATAATTATGGCCGACCAGTCGGCCCCTAAGCATAGCCTCAGATTTAAAATAAAAGAATCTAACGGCTGACATTGATTCAAACCCCTATAAATACCAACATAACCTCTCACATTTCTTTTCATATTTTCTAAGCGACGTCAGAGCTCTGCCATTTTCTTTTCTCTACAAAATTCTTAATTCTTAGAAATAGTTATAGTTTATACGTATATACAAGTGGTGAATAGTAGAGAATGATTTAGAAAAAGAATATGGTCGAATCAAATCGTCAAAGCCAAGCTAAATTATAAATCCGAATCTAGAATTTAAATTAAATCCAAATCTCTTCTCTGATTTAGATTTCTTATAGGTTTATGTATGCTTACGCTATATGTGTTCAAATAGGGCGAATAAAGGAAGTCAAAATGGAGTAACAAAGATTATATCTGGAGATTTGGAAAGCTAAAAAGGTGAGTGAGAAATTATATATTTGTATATAATATTGTATTTATATCGTTATAAATCTATCATGTATGCCTAAAATGTAAATTTAAGCTGTAGGCTAAAATTGTATAAGAGTAATGAATTTATAAACCCGCCTACATATTCTATGATTGATAACTTGAATTATATATATTGCATGCATGCAAATCTGGAAAGTATTGGATAGTAGTAGTCCTTGAATTTGATAAATTATGTGGCAGTTCTAGATTTGTTGATTTAATTGACTTATGCAAGTAAAATGTAAATTAGAGTTATCACAATAAATTATAGAGATTTAAATAGTATATTAATTCACTGAGTATAGGTGGTTGCAAGAAGATTTCTATAGATTATCAAGTTTCATAAATAAAAGTTTATCGGTTGAAATAAGAAGGGATATGCCTAAAAGAAAGAGATGTATAAAATAAGGATATTTACAGTGTTTTGTAGTACTTATTTCAATAACTATGAAAGTGATTTCTTGTAATTCCAAACGTAAAACAAATCCTTCTTTTGGATAAGACATAAATACAAATTTACAGTGTTAGCGTTTCCTTATGGAAGAGATGTAATTTCAATGCATTAAAATGCAAAATCCTTAACGATTAATTAAAAATTGTAAATGTGATAATAATAATGATTTAAGAGAAGAATTAATATATATGCAATATAAGTAAGACATAAAATAAATAATATCGATGAAAACATAGGTAAGTAATAATTTATAAAATAAAAAGAGTACGGAAAGTTCATTAAACAAGTGTGGGTAAAAAGTTAAAAAGGAATAGAAGGAAAAGTTCAATAAAAAGAAAGGGAAGTAGATGAGAAAAGATATTTATATCTTTTGAAAGGAAGCAGTAAATGACCTTAAATTGAATAGGAAGTAAATGCATTAAAGAGTAAAGAAATTTTATTAACAGTTGAACATTGGA
The DNA here is from genome assembly GCA_030765085.1 of Allium cepa. Taxonomy (NCBI): domain Eukaryota; kingdom Viridiplantae; phylum Streptophyta; class Magnoliopsida; order Asparagales; family Amaryllidaceae; genus Allium; species Allium cepa. The sequence goes on from CM060934.1 coordinate 616,041,548, forward strand.
GGTGTTATAACCAAAAAAATGTGAATGAATATATATATACACACACACATATACATATACATACGTGGCCTTGAGTATGCATTTATGACCGGTGTGAATTATTAAAGTTAGTAAATAACTTAGATGGATAAGAACGGCATAATCATTAGAATGAGTTAGAATGCGAGGTCAGTAGTGTTACACAAAAAAAGTCTCCCACTGCAAGGGGCTACCAGAAGTTGTGTGTACATTGATGATGTGGGGGCATATCCAACTATAAGACCAGTGGAATTATATATGCTTGCGTATAGGTGAAAGGATACCCCAGTAGGGTCTGCTTTAATCTTTTTACTAAGGGTATTGCCTTGATTGTTACATTAGGCAATCTAAATGGGACGATGAGCAAGGATCGATGCTGTATTAATGTGTTGGTACCATATTAGGGAGTAGGAACTGTACATAGGTTGAGAACGTCATCGGTCCTGAACAGTCGGCGAAAAGACGAGAGTTACACATAAACAGACTGCACCTCCTACTAATGTATGTCACGTTTAGGTTATGCACCGTCATAGTTATTTTCCAGTTTGTTTGTTAGGGGCAAGGCTAAATAACCCTCAAGAGAGGTCTTTCAAAATGAATGGGGTAGTCCGAGAAGCTGAGTCCTCTATAGTTTATGGAGCTGGGTTCACAATAGAAAGCAAACAAGCAGTAAGTCCCTAAGGCGAGATAGAATACAGCTAAGCTATTATAGTGTCATTATTTGGCACTGTAGGAGTTCCTTAGCATGCACGACGACGATGGCGTGATACTGCGTTAATGATGCATTCTGACGGGGTGCTGCGTTAAGGATACTAGAGAGATTAGTATCTAGATCCAAACAGGGACTGTGATAAACACACACATATGTAGTTATGGTCTATCTCGGGCAGATGGGGCATACCGTATGCGTACATAAACTTGTTTTATGTGTAACATGTATAATAAACCAGTCACCGGAACGTTATCCTGACTTTCTCCTCATTACCATCCACAAAATAGCTTTAGATGGATAAGTACTGATGCAAGGCGGGAACAGTGGAAAGACATGTTTCCTTATGCATGCTCGATACTGATAAGGACAATAGACATTGGAAGTGTCAATTTTGGTCAGTAACTATATTGTTTATTATATTTTACTATTTCCTTGTAAGTTATATTGATAGTGCTCTGATATGCATGTAATTATTTTTTCGTAGTATACCAAATCAGCGATCCGTGCTTTGGTGGACTTGAGTTTTTCGATTAGTGAAAATTCAATCCCACTTAGGTGCGGGTTGTTACATGTTCGACTCCATACTCTTTTGTATGTCTTTCGGCCACCAATCTAGCCTTCAACCTCTCGCTGCTCCATCAACCGTTAACATTATAAATCCACTTGTAGCCAATTCTTTCTACAGAGGAAGAGTGAGTCAATCCCAAATAACAAACTATTCTAATGCCCACTATCTTAGGCTCTTTCTGCATGGTGCAGGAGATCCCAAAAGAGAAGGGTTAAGGCCTTTGAAAATGTTTCGGGTTAGATAATTTGGATTCAATTGAAAAAAGTCTCATGAGAAGTAGACAAAGATTTAGTTTATACAAACTCCTGAATAGGAAAACGAGGGTGATGGATGTCGTGTAACGACGGTCAGACCAAACTCTCCATCTTCAGCATGCGGCGTACGCATATGAGTTTGCAAATACTTTATTTTAACGAGATATTCTGGCAAGTGCAACGCACATGCATATAAGCTATTTATTAAATTATTAAATTTGAAAGTTTTATGTAGTTTGATAAAAATAAACTGAAAAATATAAAGAAAAAATGTAATTTTTTTTGGAATAGGGTTTGACTTGTAATATTGTTTATGTTTTAAAAATTTCTTTTGAAGATAGATGTTAATATTTGTTCACGGTGAGATTCGAATTCATGACCTCTTATTTGCATGGAAGGACATTTTTGAAATTTCACGATCGAACCAAAAAATTGTGTTTTTATTTCAATTATTAATAAAGATTTATAGAATGTTCATCTATCTAGAAAGAACTTGCATTACCTACTTTAATGCAGCCATACACATTTGACTCGCTCTCTGAAGTCTAATTATAATTACATTTGAACAATTTTATTCTATGAATAGTTGGAATCAACATCTAGGTTCTAATACGTCTAAAATAATTATAGGGAGATTTGTCTCCTAATTTATTGAGGAGATCATATAAAATAACAATGTAATATTTAAAAAGCTATATACAGGGGTATTGTGGAAAGTTCACGGTCAGACCAAAGATTGTGCTTCTATTCCAACTATCAATAAAGATAAAGATAAAAGAAATTTCAAATGTTACGCCCCTACCAAACCATATTTACATACTACTTCTCCAAATTATTTAACAATGTGAGACTATTTTGATTCTATACCGTCGTCCCTCCTTGCAACACGTGAGACGGCCCTAACAATGGATCCCTAATCTTTTCTATCTTTGACAATGGAAGCTAGAGAATCTAAGTCTGAAGAAGAGTCTTGATTCGAAGTAGAGAGAGGTGTTGTATGCCACGGTATATTAATTTCAGTTGCCTCTGCTCTGAAAACCGACTGAAAAGAATATGCCTTCACGAACCTTCGAAATAACCCCCTAAGCTAATAATGCTGCCGATCGCTCTGATCATCGAAATCTTGCTAACCCTATGAAATCAGAGAACTCTAACGATGTCTCACAGAAACTCCTCCATGGTCCTCGTCAAAACCATTACAAACCTCCATTTCTGCTTTCATATTTAATATCTCGATCATTATATTATGATTTCTTGGTTTTATATATAGAAAGACAGACCAAAAATGACACCTTTTGACTAAATTTTAGAGGTTTAATGTCCTCGTAGTCGTTATTATTTTTAAATATAAATGCTAATTGCTACGCGTGTCCTTCAAAATGCTTTTACCATAGAACTCATGAAATTAAGGAAAAGGATAAACTTTAAAAAAAATTAGACTGAAAGACACCAAGTTTCATTTTTAGGTTGAAGAACAAATGCTAGTTATAATTAGCATTATATTCAACTTTACACTATACAAAATGTTAGTTATATCTAACATTATAATCAATTTTACACTATACAAAATGCTGGTTATAAATAGCACCGTCCTTCAACTTAAAATATAAATTTGTTGTTCTTCGGTCTATTTTTTTTTTAAAGTTTGTCATTGTGGCTATTTTCATGGTAGAACTCTGTGTAAATACGATCAAATTTACTAACTCCACTATTTATACTTTTATTTGTCAGGCCAATAGAGTAACAGCCCGTTCATTTTGCTAAATGATTGTTCAGACCTGAAGTCCTTGGCCCCTCTAATTTCTACTCAGTCCATCTATCAAATTCAATACCCTCTAATAAATTGGCCGCCTCTAACAATTTCATATGTTTATATCTCTACTTGTAGAATCATACCATTTATTTCTGATCTATCTATTTTCTTTATTGAAACCGACTATTCAGGCAGTGGAAAATCCGAACAGTTGTAATATCAGTCTGAAATGGATCTCCTAACATCTTACAAGGACGACGATGATCAAAATGAAGAAGCTGAACAAGGAGAAACCATGGAAGAAGATCCTGCTTCGTCATCAGCTTCCCCACCCCACATCTCCCTTCCATCAAAATCAGCCGCCCCGAAAATCGACGAAACAGCCCTAACCCTAACATCCGCAATCACATCACGCAACCTCCAGCACCCAATCCATCCAACCCAACATTCGATTTCCACCTTCAATCCCACCTACGATCAGCTATGGGCCCCACTCTACGGTCCGTCGCATCCTTATGCCAAAGACGGCGTCGCTCAAGGCATGCGTAACCACAAGCTTGGTTTCGTCGAAGACGCTGCCATCCAACCTTTCTTGTTCGACGAGCAGTACAATACTTTTCATACCTACGGCTATGCTTCCGATCCCTCTGGATTGGCTTATGTTGGAGATTTGGATACTCTTGATAAGAACAAGGCTTTGTCCGTCTACAATATTCCACAGCAGGAGCAGAAGAGGCGCAAGATGCAGATGAAAGACACTGATAATTCAGTGGTCATCACGGAGGAGGCTGATAATCCTGCTTCGGAAGAATGGCTACGCAAAAACAAGAAGAGTCCATGGTCAGGAAAGAAGGAAGTGGTGCAGGGAGAATTGACAGAAGAGCAGAAGAAGTATGCCGAGGAGCATGCAATTAAGAAAGCAGAAAAGGATAAAGAAGGCAAAGGCGAGAGTAAGCTTAATGAATTTGTTGATAAGACAACGTTCCATGGTAAAGAGGAGTATGATTATCAAGGGAGGTCATGGATACAACCTCCAAAAGATGCAAAGGCCACAAATGATCATTGCTATATTCCAAAACGGTTGGAGCATACATGGTCTGGACATACTAAAGGTGTTTCAGCTATTAGGTTCTTTCCAAAGTATGGGCATCTGTTACTATCAGCTAGTATGGATACGAAGATTAAGATATGGGATGTTTTTAACTCAAGGCAGTGTATGAGGACTTATATGGGTCATTCGAAAGCGGTTCGGGATATTTCATTTTCAAACGATGGTTCTAGGTTTTTGAGTGCTGGGTATGATAAAAATATCAAGCTTTGGGATACAGAAACTGGAAAAGTCATATCCACGTTTTCTACTGGGAAAATTCCTTATGTTGTTAAGCTTAACCCAGATGCTGATAAGCAAAATATTCTGCTAGCTGGCATGAGTGATAAAAAAATAGTTCAGTGGGATATGAATTCAGGAGAGATCACTCAAGAATACGATCAACATCTTGGTGCCGTTAATACTATAACTTTCGTTGATAACAATCGCAGATTTGTCACTTCAAGTGATGATAAGTCGCTTCGTGTGTGGGAGTTTGGAATACCTGTGGTGATTAAGTATATTAGTGAGCCACACATGCATTCAATGCCGTCTATCTCACTTCATCCCAACTCAAATTGGTTGGCTGCTCAAAGTTTGGATAATCAAATACTAATTTATAGCACAAAAGAGAGGTTTCAATTAAACAAGAAGAAGAGGTTTGCAGGGCATATTTCGGCAGGTTATGCATGCCAAGTGAACTTTTCTCCAGATGGGAGATTTGTAATGTCAGGAGATGGAGAAGGCAAATGTTGGTTTTGGGATTGGAAGAGCTGCAAAGTTTTCAAGACTCTGAGATGTCATCAAGGCGTTTGCATTGGCTGTGAGTGGCATCCTTTGGAACAAAGCAAGGTTGCAACTTGTGGATGGGATGGTGCAATCCACTACTGGTATGACCCTCTTCTCATTTGTGATCATTATCTCTTAACTTATTAATGTAGTAAGCATTTCTTTTTGACCAATCCGGGTTGCAACTTGTAACTCCAAATTAAATTAAATATACACAAAAAAGTCTTAATATCTTTAACCAAATTCCTCTTACACGTTTACATCTCCTTCAAATATATTCTTTTAAAACTTATCTAACGGCAACAAAATTTCACAGATCTTTCTCGACTAAATGGTAAAATTTGAACCGGAGACTGAATTAGTATTTCAGTCACAAGGGATAATGTGTTCTTGATTTGTTTTGTTTTTGTAAGTCGGGGTCGCAAGGTTTTTTGTGGCTAGCCAAAGTAAAGGTTTTACGAGGCATATAAAAAAAATGTTGCAGAGGATATGCGTGGTGGCCATGTTTTCTACTTAGGTTGTGTTCTTGGTGTATGTCTACACCACGTGTGACCTCTGCTTTATTTTTCTAGCCCACACTTTATATGCCTTGCCTATGCAACTAGCCAGCAAGGCACATGCCTTCCAGAGAGAGAATGCATGAATGCTAGCCTTTCCTTGTGCATACCATGTGTGGGTGTTAGCCGTCCATCTACACATCTTCCACTGCTGAAACATCTGCAAGTACCTAGATGTGGATTGATGGTACAAAATTGCAACATACATTTTGACTGTGAAGAAATAAATAGATGAGTATGTATATTAAAATTTGTAAAAACAAAATCAGTTGGAAATTTCAACTTGTGGCGTTATGCTTTATGCAATTGTTTGGGCGAATGCTAAGTATTTGGTGGAGCATGAAGAGAATTAGTCTTGCCTTTTTATTGACAAATACTCCTACGTGCTGAAGTTAACTTACTAATCTGTCTTTATGTGTTAAACTTGATACTACATATTGCATAGTGGATATAATATTCCTTTTTCTTGTCTTCAATCATCCTTGCTGCTTTTTCATCCTCAAACAACCCTTTTGTTTTAAATTATAGATGTGGAATAGCCAAAGTTAGCTTATTGGCGGTATACTCACCGAAATGAATAATCAAGTATCCATTGTTCTTTTAAGTATGGACTCTTGAACTTTTAGAGTATGATATAATGTAGGTGTAGCTTATGATTTGTCCAAACTTGTTTTTTTTTTTTTGCTAAAATACGAGCACTTCATTGAAAAGTATGTTGTTATTTATTGTAAGGTCGTTAATATTTTGATAGAACATGAAAATTCGAAAGCGTCTATATGTAACTTTGATGATGGTTTAAACAACGTATGCTGGTGAATAAGGATAGTAGAGATATGTATAACACCTTACGATGTGGTACTTCATAGTTCTCTATGTTAATTGCCGAACATTTTTCCTTATTTTATCAAATACCTCGGACCTTTGCAATTGTTTACTTTTTCAGGTGTTGACCTTTCAAGTTTCGCTGAAACTTACTTGAGAATACTATGTTACACGCAGAATAAGTAATCCTGATAAATAAGTATTTTGAACCTCAAGTCCCTATTGATAATCAAAACAGAAAAACTGTCCACTCCTCCTGATAATATTGAACAGTTCCCTTTTCTTTGTTATTTTCTAGCCCACATGTTATCCACATATCCACTTAAAATTTGAATCTGTAAAATTAAAGTTCTAAATCTCCTTCATCTCGTTCGAGATATTTCCAAGATCTCATTTTCAAACTTGGATGAGACGAAACTTCAAACATGATTCTTATCTTGTTCGGCGCTTATTTCATCTGATATATTAAGATTTCAACCCCAAAACGTGGATCAAGATGTCAGTCCGAGATCTCATCTCAAATCCGAGATTTGAAATCTTGTGTAATAGAATGCAATATTTTTTTTATAGAAACATCGGATTAAAAATTCGTTTTAACGGTTGAGTTACAAATTTCATGTGTTTTATAATGAAAAACATCATACATTTAAAATCATATTTTGGAGTCATTTTTTTGTTCATTCTGAGTTCATTATTGATTTTCAATGTTGAATCATTTAGTTTGAATAAAAGACAGTTTAACTGTCTTAAAACTAGTAGGTAGCTTTTTTAGAATGACAGTTAGTGTACTGCCTTTTTCGGAAAGGCAGTTCAACTGCTTTTTTGTGGGTAAGATGGTAAAACTGCTCTTTTGTAGGAAAGGCCATTAAATTGCCCCTTAAGGGAATTGCAGTTGAAATATCCCTTGTGGAAATTGCCTGATTACCACCCTTTGGGGTAGTTGGAGGTAAAGTTCGCCTTGGAGAAATGGCAGGTAAACTTCCCCTTGGAGAAAGGCAGTTTAAACTCCTCCTTGGAGAAAATGCTGTTTTTGCCTTTAGAGTCCGACTTTTATTTTGTAAAAACCTATTCAATTTTTTTTATAGATTTACTAAACAACAATTTGTTTAAAACATCAAAATTTATTAACCTTTTTAGACATTATTGTATCTAGGAAATACAAAAAAGATATCAAAATATCTTCTTGAAACTTTTACAAAAATACATTATTTTTCTGTGGTTTTCTAATACTATTAAAAAAAAAATCTCCGTTGGAATAATAATCATTTTAGGCGTTTATTACTAATTCTTCTTTTAAAGTATATTGCCAAAGATTTTTAGACAAGTGAGAAACATATGCATTTGGGAAAGTCCCTTTTCACTCACTGGAGTATAAAATCAATCCCATCTTGAATATAAATGCACAATGTAATCGTTTTCTTTAATTCAAAAAAATTAAATTGGAATCGTCAGCTAATTATACGATATCATTACCTATATGCATCGCAATATGTAAATTTCAGAGATTCTGATTGCTGTATTTTGAAACTATCAGTAAAAGCACATTATATTCTGCTTTTACCAATAGTGAAATGTTTCTCCATTAAATATGTGCGAGTGATTTTTTTTTTGAATCAACTTCTGGTATCTATCTTTAATGTGCTGATTGGTGATTCCCACCCAATAGCGACAGTACCATTATATTTGATATGCTTAGGAAGTTGGAAATAAATGCTACAGCTCAACTTTTATGTTGGCAGTGCCATATGTTATTGCACCCAGGTTGGCCACGTTGAGCATGTCATGTTCAGTTTATGCTATTGCCAATTTGAAATAAGGTTGAAGATGGCCGTTTATCATCCTTTAAACTAGATTGGTACCTTATGCGAGAAACAACTGCCAATAATGTTAATGTGAAATTTTAATTGATCAGAAGAGCTGAACTCAGGATTAATATTCAGATCTTATGTAGCCTATCACATATTGTGTTGAAACCGAATAAGTTGTTTGTTTTTTACTTGCAGGGATTAAATGTAATCAACTTTGTCGAATGGATGGCTGGAAAAGACTTTACAATGCATACGAATTTTGAAGTGCTGGAGATGGAGCAGAAATATGGACTTGCGTTATCTTGTAAAAGCTAGATGATGCTATCTCAGTATTTTGAAGTTATAGAAATTATGTAACATATGAATTTGTGCTTTCTTTTGCTTGTACCGTTTACTTCCGATTTACGACATGTCTTGTAAAAGCTAGATGATGCTATCTCAGTATTTTGAAGTTATAGAAATTATGTAACATATGAATTTGTGCTTTCTTTTGCTTGTACCGTTTACTTCCGATTTACGACATGTTTTGTAGTTTTGGTTTGGATTCCAATGGTAATACCAGCTTTTCCTTCCAAATTTAGTATTGTTTGGCTTAATTCAGTTGTTGATTTATTCTAGTAATAGGTTCAATTTCTCTTATATGTGTTTATGTGGCACTGGTTTTTTGGGTTAGTGAATCACTCTGAATCAACTGCTACTAATTTCTCGCTATTTTTACATTGCAACTCTGAATCAACAATGCCAGCTACTCCATTGCAATGTTGGGTTTTCCTTCAAATATTTCGTTCAACTTATGTTATAGCATCAAATTGTATATGTAATAAGATATTATATAAAATGGATGTAATTCTTCATCTAAACTCTGTGTTTATTTTTATTTTTCAGCGTCTTATTTCTAGCAAGTGTTTTTCTTTTGTTTCTATCGAATTATAACTTAATAACCCCTGGAGTCGAGTTAAACTAACATTGGACCAGTTAAGCCATGATCCGATGGATAAAAGATGAAAAAAGAATGCATCAAAATGTTGATGGTATAGATGTCAGTTGAATCAAAATGAGGGGAAGCTTCTAATATTTCTTAAGTTGATACTGTACAGGAAAATATAGATTTTGCTCGACTTTTTCTTCATAATGCAAAAGAACATGATCAAACTTGAACAGAAGCAATGACTATCTTTGGAGGCTATGGTCATGCGACTAGGCCGGAACCCAAGAATGGTGGATGCAGTGTGTGCGCCAAAATGGATCACAAACCCCAGAAGTAGTGAAAGCACCAGTGTTTACACGTACATCCACAATATCTTAGCACAGATCTCAGATCCAGATAAAGTAGATAATAAAAATGAAGAAATAGCGAAATTAAAAAAAGCAAGAAAGTAAAGAACACAATATTTATAGTGGTTCGACTATCTTCGGCCTACGTTCACTTTGAATCAATTTTTTTATTTCTTTTGTACTGTGATTACAGTTACAAGTCTTTGAAAGCAATCAACAAAAATGACAGAGTTTCCCCTAGCAAAGAAGAAGATTCCTCTTTAATTGTCATAGATATGTTATTTATAGGTGTAGATCTAAAAATAATCGCTCCAAAACCTAAAATATCTCTTCTCATGCGCAGGTGGGCCCACCATATCGATACAGGGTCGTTTGGGATCGATCCAAGTACAATTCGCATCGATCCAAAAATGGTCCAACCAAGCTGAGATCGATCATGAACATTCTTGAGTGCATAAGGAAGCTTCTGTGAAAATTTCATAGCATTTGGATCTATTTTTTTGAGTTATGATCGATCCAAGGTTGAGATTGCAGGCAAACTGATGAATTCGTATCGATCCGAACACACCCATCACATTCGTATTGATTCCAGTCTTCATATCCATTAATCCATGACCATAGCTTTCGCACCGATCCGCTTCTCACGCTGTGATCCACGCTTCGTGCTCCACCTTGACCGTTTCCTTCGTATCGATTGATACGAACTCGATCGATACGAGAATGGCTCCAGATTCGTTCGTATCCATCCAAAGCTTTGTTTCTTCGTATCGATCCACACATGCCTGCTGCCTTCTTCGTATCCATCCCTAAGCATGCTCTTCAGATCGATCCTGAACGTGTCCTTCGTATTGATCACATATTGATTGATACGAAATGTTCTTCCCTGTGACCACTGCCTCGTATCCATTCTTTGCTCCTTCTTTCGTATCGATCCCCAGCCCTTCTCTTCGTATCGATCTGATGCCATAGATCGATACGATCCATCGATACGAACTGCCGTCGATCCAAAGCAAGGTGCCAAGTGCATTTCCCTTATCCATATCCATATGGATCGATACGAAACCACCGATTCAGTGCAAATTTTCGAACCCATTCCGATCGTTACGAACTATATCAATACGAAAAGTATTGATATGAGACCATTCCTCTCCCACGTTTATCCATCCATACCTTGAGCATATGAACTCCGATTGACCTGAAATCTGAAGTGTAGCCTCACATAGCCTTGCTTATCATTCTTTATCGATCCCACCTTGATTAGAGCCTGGTCCAATTTCGACGGTATCGATTATAGCCTTATTTTCCAATCGATCTCCAATCCCGATATCCATCCATTTAGCCAATTTTTTAATATCCCGGGCTTGACCAAAAGGCGTGGTAACACATTCAATATGAGTGGCTTCAATAGAGGTGGCAAATTGGGGGAACAATCACTAGATAAATGACCAAAGCTGCATAAGCAAGATTAAGAGGCTGATCAAAGACAAGAGAGATTATGAGAAAATCAAAGCAACGACGTTAATCGAAGAAGCCAAACGATAGAGGAACGATAACCGATTCATATGATATAGGATTTAACACGAAAAATTGAGAATATTAACTAATACCAAGTTAATTTTTTTCCAACCGACCGTTAAGATTTCTTCGGACAAACATCCAAGGGTAACCTAAGGGGAAGTGGTTTGGCGAATTGAATTTAATTTGCATTACAAAACAGTTGCAATGTAATGTACCTAGTAAATTTAGTGAGGTTATTGTTTATAAAATTTTGTAATGATTCATAAATAAAAATAAAAATCTATTTTTAATGTGAATTTGAAGAATTTGTTATTATTTACAAAGTAAAATATAATTCGATAAATAATAATATGATTTTTAGGATGACTGTATTATTTTTTAATAGGATAGTAATACAAATGTTTTATGGAGTTTGTGAAAAAAATATTGAGTAGTAGAAATAAAAGATATTTTAAGGATAATAATAACAAGGTGTGCTTTCAAAAGTACTTTGGGTTAAGTTATACCTGTTTTTCAAGTGAGTAGCAATAAAAAGATTTTAGAGATTTAAACTGAAATATTATTATTTGTGAGTTAAATTAAAATAAATAGGTTGTAAAAAGTAATAAAGAGATTTAAGCATATTATTAGTTGGACGTCGGGTAATAATATTGTTGATGTTGAAAGTACTTCGACATAAATCACCACTTTTGATTAAATAACGATGTTTTGGGATATTTAAAGTAATAAACGTATAATGAAAGATTTTTGAAGTATATTGTAGTTTTGAAAAATATATTATTGTTTTGAGGTAAAATCAATAAAAATGTTTTGTAATAAACAATAATAAGATAATTTTTTACTAAATGGAAATGATATGTGTAAGCATACAGCCTTGGATTGTTGTAGCATATGTGATTAGTAATTGTTTAAAAATCATAATATGTGTTTGTTATATGGAGATAGAATCATATTAGAACGTATTATGCGATATTTTACCATTATTACTGCACAAACGTTGTGTAGTTATTTATGATATTGTTGTGTTGATGACATTGATGTTTGTGTTACTAGTTTAGAGTAGTTAGCATCTGTGCAATTAATGACCTGCTATATCTCATAGCGGATTTCTACCGCCACGATTTTTCCATATATCCCCAAATATAACATTTCTATTTTAAGTCCCGCTATATCCTGTTATTCCTGCTATATTCCGCTATTTCCGATATATCTTCTTTAAAAAAATGAATTGAAAAATGATATTTATACATTATAAAAATTATGAAATTAATTTATTCAATTGAATTTTTAATATATTTTTAAAAATGAAAATACTCTAATATTCTACTAAATTCGATTATATTATATAACAGTTTTGCGTTTATTTACATCATATTCGCACGTGTTTTTATTTATAATTATTTATGTATTAATTATATTTCAATTGAATGTTAATTTTTCATTTAATTACCATTTATATATTTGTAAAAACATTAAGTACGAGTTTTATATACTATTTTAGAGTTATCCGCTATATCTCGCTATATCCTCGTTATATCCCCGCTATGACTTTTTGCACATCCGCCGCATTGAATCTGCAGAGCACTTTAACGGCACAGGTTAACATATATTTGATGAGTATGATGCTATGTTACTAATATGGAGCAATTAGGGGTGAGCGTTCGGTTGGTTTGGTTGGTTTTAAGGTAAAAAATGTCAAACCGAGCTAAAACTGATAAAAAATCAGAACCGAACCAAATAAATTTCGGTTAATTCGGTCGGTAACCGATTTAATCGAACTAGAAAGGTAAGTGAAATAAATTACCATAGATTATTATTCAAATGATCGGTTTACTCAAAGGAAAACATAAATTTATGTTTAGAGAAATTATTTCGAGTACTTTTTTAAGTTTATACGAAAAATTAACATATTTTCAATAGATAAAATTTGGTTTTTATTACTAAACAAATTATTAATAGTATTACAATGCTATGAATTTGGATAACATAATAAAAGTTCGGTTAATTTGGTTAAACCGATAACCAAAGTAAAATTATTTTACAAACCGAATTCAAACCGATACAATTTCATAACTGAACCGAACCGACTGAAATGAATCGGTTTGGTCGGTTAATTCGGTTTGAACCGAATATTGCTCACCTCTAGGAGCAATTGATACATATTTATTGGATCTACACTTGCAATTAGGCTTGTCAATGAATACCCGAAATATCCGAAATCCGTTCGCATCCGTATTCGAAAACATGAAAAATATCCGATACCCGAAAAGCGGATGTAGATATCCGATATCCGAAACATATTTCGGATACGGATACGGATATGGCTGTATCCGTATCCGATAAATATCCGTCCGGTTTGAAATTAAATATTTATATGTTTATATGTTATTTTATATCCATAAATTTAATACAAATACACTAATTTATTGTACGGATTTTGTGTGATTGAATTACCTATTATTAATTTGATGTAATTTATGTATTACAAGGTTTTTTAATCTTTTTTTCAGTCAAAAAAATGAAATATGCATTATATTGATTAATTTTTGGATATTTTCGGATACATTTTGATATTCGAATACAGATATTTTCGGATATCCAAAAATATCCGTATTCGCTAAGCCGGATACGGATATTTTCGGATATCCGAAAATATCAGCCGATACAGATACGGATAATATTCAACGAGTATTCGCGGATATCGGATACGGATTTTCATTTTCGAATACGGATACAGATACAACACTATCCGTATCCGACTGCATCCGTTTACAGGCTTACCTGCATTCATGTTATTGATGTTATTCACCAATGATGAATAATTAGTGCATACTTGAGGATATTTGTTGCTGCCGATTTATTTGACGTTTGAGGTTGACATTGAGTATTATTGAATTTGTGTGGTGTTTAATAGCTATATGCTGTTATTATTATTGTTACTCCATATCTATGATGATTGATGTAGTGGCTTAGTAGAATACGTTATTTTTCGGCTGTATTCATTGCTTGGTTGTTACTGCTGTGCAGTGTTATACGATAATGTGTATTTAATGCATGATAAGAGTGGAAAATAGAACCACATAGATTTGACGCCAAACGGGTATGTAAGCAGTTTTTTTTCCTATGCATCAACCCATGGTCCCTTGATCAAATCTTCCTTTTTTCTTGTATAGCCATGTATTTGCAAAGTTTGCAAGTGGAAGCGAGGAAGTAAAAAGAGGTTTGGATATAGGAGAAATCTACAAGCTTTTTATTTTGTAAATTTCGTGTAGTTGTATTGTTTACAAAATTGATTTATAAGAAGACGTGGATGTTTATTTGAGGCATTGAATCTCGTATGATATTTATTTTTTAATATATATATATATATATATATATATATATATATATATATATATATATATATATATATATGTTAAATTCCGCTGCGAGGTTCTCCTCTCATTAGTTTAGGTTTTAGATTTTAAATTATATAACATATGACTCACTGTTTCCGACTCACTGTTTTTGATATATGAGATTACCGTCCAACGTATTATTTTAGATGTTAGAAATAGTGAGACATCACACCTTTGGAATCTCAATAACATTTATAATAATTATAAATTACAATTAAATTATTTTGGAACATGCTGAATTTTTTTTTGTCAGACTCTTAGGTGAGAATCAGTCCTCGTTAATGCTCAAACAAATTAAATATTAAATTCCGCACGGACTTTTCTACAATATCACAAATGGGTATAGATACCAATAAATCGTCTAGATCAAATTCTATTTCTAATCTACATAATGCGACACCCTTAAGCAACGATATTATACACATTTTCTTTTGTCATCGTTATGTCCCTAAGACACTTAAAGTCATGCCAATGTCAATATTTAACATATGTAGTTAATTGCGAAGTTTAAAATCCAGAGACTATTAAATTTTGTTCTCTTTTTTATGGTGACACCAACTTTTTATATCCAAGAAGGCAAACTTTCATTTGAGTAGCAGTTCACTTCGTACATTTTAACAACGATCCATGATCATAACCCAAACAAATAAACCAATTAAAGACTCCACGATTATCGGTGGCTAAAGTCCGTCTCAAGATCTTTGGTAATCGATACAAAAATCCCACAAGAGCCTTAAAACCCCTCCTGCGAGGACTCCAAATCCGTCTTGTTTCTCATTCCACACTGCTAAAGCCCTACCGTAGTATTCCAACCCAATTGTTGGCGGGAAATTGAAAAAAGTGATAAAAAAAGATGTCCTCCTCCCCGGCCGCCGCCGCATCATCCCTCGAAGAGTACCAGATATGGAAGAAGAATACCCCATACCTCTATGATTTCCTTCTCTCCCATGCACTCGAGTGGCCATCGTTAACCGTCCAGTTCATTCCTACGAACGTTCAACAGAAAGTCACTAATACCCTTTCCCTCCTCCTCGGAACCCACACTTCCTCCGACAGCGAACCCAACCACCTCCTCCTAACCCACATCCCTTTCCCCTCACTAAGCCCTTCTACTCTACCTTCCCTCACCATCTCCAAGAAAGCCTTACACGATGGAGAGGTGAACCGTGCGAGGTTCATGCCTGAAAGAACGAACGTTGTAGCGACGAAAACGCCTAAATCTGAGGTGCATCTGTTTGATTTTGATGCAGAAGTAGACGAGCTGAACGCACCGTTTGCTGTGTTGAAAGGGCATGAGGAATCGGAAGGGTATGGCTTGGATTGGAGTGCTTTGAAGGAAGGTTGGATCTTGAGCGGTGGCTATGATTCTAAGATTTGCTTGTGGGATGTTGGTGTAGGTGCCAAAGTTCTTGATGCTAAACAGGTGTTTGAGGTAATGTTTCTTAGAGGGATGATTTTGTGAACAAGTACCAACTGACTCCAATTTAGGTCATAAAGTTACTTTGGTTGAAAGAGAACCTTTTTTGACTATCTGGATTAATCGAAAAGCATTAATATAAATACGTGAATGTCATGTTGAGCAACATATGTGATGGAATTTAGGAAGGAACAAATTGTAATACAAGGATGTCAAACATGCGCCGCATTTAAAAATGAAAAAATTGGAATATGAATATGTACTCTCATAAATTCATAACTGAATGACATCTCAATATTTTGCAACAACCCAAGATTATGAATCAGAATCAGCGCTCACTAAATTGCTAAATACATGATCATAACTACAGTATTTGTTGCAGGTTATAGTCAAATACTTGATAAATTATCTTTTGTTATTATAGGCACACACGAGTGCAGTTGAAGATGTTGCTTGGCACCTAAGTAATGAAAACCTATTTGGATCTGTTGCGGATGATCATATGCTAATGATATGGGACTTGCGAACTTTAAAGCCACAACATTCAACAATTGCTCATGAAGATGAGGTGCGATAATTCATGTACATTTCACTTAGTACTTCAATTCTGCATATTGTATCACATGTTTCATATTTTAAGTAGCCTTTACACTTTTCCATGTTTTACTACTCATGATCAACAATAGTATAGCTAGTATTTATGTTCAGTACAATCCATATGAATAATTTAATTCATTGAAGTCATAACAAGAAAATGACTAGAGCGACACAAGTTGGCGTATTCATAGTTATTAACGGCACACGACGCAAAAAAGACGCAAAGCCTCCCCAATGCCTTGGTGTACGACGCTGCAAATGAAGCGTGCATTTTTAATTTACGGCGCATGTTTAGAATTTATTTTATAAATTTGATATATAACAATTAATTTAAAAAGTTCAATACAAAGCATATGTAATACAGATTTTTTTTATAGATATTTTGCAAAAAAATCATCATAAATATAATATCATAGGCATAAAATTTCAAGCATAAAAGCCTTGAAAAGTGAAAATTCAAGATAATGATATATATTACCGATAAACTAGAAATCTAGATATTATTTAGTAGTCGTATTTTCTAAATCAATATGCAGGCCATCAGATTCATAAGCTTCAACATCTTCCTCGTCCGTCTCATATCGGACCGTAATAGAAACAAATGGTTTAAAGTTCGTTGGAGATTAATTCGAATAAAGCATCAGTTCAAATTTATTTGTTCGGTGCAGCAAAACTGTGCAGTTAAAGTGCATAGCGATTCTGTAAGGGTGGATGAACAAAAAGTTATTGCGTGGATAAAACAGAGATATAGCAAATTATAGTGTAGGTGCAAAATGCTTCATTAAATATAAAATAAAATAATTAAAGTTACTTTATTTTCATTCTTGCATCATAAGTGTAGGGGAAAAAATATTGTTTAATCTTATATAATAAACCCGAAGAATATCGTGATTTATGCAGTTTAGACTTGATAACTACAATAGATATCTAATTTATATCGAGCACTTATGTCCAATGTTTTAAATCTTGGCAATCTCGACCAAGATCTTGTTTTCAAGGTGAAGCGATTTGAAATAAGAAAAATCGGATACATCTCGTTGCAACTAAATCTTGGACGAGATATTCAAATCTCGACCGAGATCGATTTACGAGATCTCAGTTGAAATTATGTGTTTTTGAACTTTAGCTTTTTGATAGACTAGGCCTAGAATATATGCCTAGTTGGCTTGGACCAAAATTCATGCTTTATTTCAATAAACAAATTGGACTGTATATTTCATTTTCAACCATCATACTCTCAAGTCGCGAATGCATGTTTAGGGTTTTTCTTTCTCATTGGAAACATCGATTTTCTTCCTGAAATGCGGTTCTTTATTCTCAAATCCGGTTGTTGTTTTTTTTTGGCAAAAACCTTCTGAACCCTAATTCTTTTATTCTATTTTCTTGTCTGGTTTCTCTTTCGTTCAAATTGCTATATTTATTATTTTTTTAATTCCTTTTTCTGTTATATCATTTTTTGAAATAAATTCACCACTGTTAACTTTCAAGCAAAATCCAAATTTTTTTTTTTTTTTTTTACTAAATCCAATTTATTGTGTTGGGCCTTGGTTTTTTCTACTTAACTCAATGTTTTTTTTTTTTTTTACCGAGAATTTGTTTTTTTTCCTCACAATTAACTCAAAATTCCAACGTCTCTTGCTGATTTGAATCATTCTTATTTAAGAGACGTTGATATGTCTTGCTGTTAGGTTATTTTTTATTCTTGTTCAACATAGTTTGTCAGCCATATATTATGTGTTGAAATATATATTCTTGTTTGAACGAATGATATTAGTGATGTTATTATGCCCAAAATAGTTTACTAATTTGTATATTTTCTATTAAAGGAAAGCGAGTAATGAATCCAACATTTCAGCTTTATATATATTTTTGTTTAAAAGAGCGCTTGCTTGCTTGAACGTAAACCAATATTGAAAAATGAAAGCGAGTAATGAACACGCAATATATGTTTATCTCGTCAGAGATCTCACTCGATACGAGATTACCTAGACCCAACTCAAGATCCATCGGGTTCAAGTCGGATTCGGATCGGTTTGGTTCAGATTTGTGTATCTCTGTTTTAATTGTCCATCATAGTTTGGTGCGGCGGCAATATGAATAAATAGTTCAAAGTTTTTGTTGGAAGTTAGTTCGAAGTGTAATGATATCATCGAATAAAAAATATATAATGCATTCAACAATTGTTGAAGATTAGTTTGGATTGTGAAAAATGAAAAATTAATAAAAAAGAAGTAAAAAAGAACAATAAAATAACGAAAACGTGCGTTATTTTCGCGCCGCGTGCCATTTGGGTCATTCGCTGTGCGCTATATAAAAGAAAGGTGCAAACGCCGCGCCGTGCCTTGCACCATGGCATGTGCCGTAGCGCGCCTTTCATAAACTATGAGTGTATTTAATCAATAATAAAGAATACGCATATCAAAGCAAAAACAAGAAATTTCAGTCTGCACTACTCTACATATTAGCAATATTAAAACCAAATTGTTTATTACCTCTTAGAAATTCAAACGGTAGTTACGAATAGGATTACTTCATATCGGCATTTGAGTATATTAGCCTTCTTCCTAAATAATTTTTATTTTTCCCATCTTCTTGCATCTTATGTTTTCAGTTTCATATTGCTGATTAAACTGCAAAGTTTCTTGCATGAGTAAATTAATGTTTTTCCGTCCAACCATATGCTCATGTCAGGTCAACAGCATATCTTTCAATCAATTCAATGAATACATTTTGGCCACTGGATCTGCAGACTCAACAGTTAACTTGTTTGATCTACGAAAGTTAGATTCATGCCTGCATACATTTTCTAGCCACACGTAAGTCATATTCCCGTTTATCTAATGCAACTTTTCTGCAGTGATATGTGATTAGTGGTGTTTAGTTATTTTGAAAGAATGTAGAGTCAGGTGTTATTGTTCTATTTCTTTGATCTCTTGATCTTACTCTTTAATCTCTTAAGGAAATATTTATGCATGTTTATTAAATAAAACAGAGTTACAAAGAATAGCACACACAATATAACTACAACTATTTAATTGAATGGTAATAGCTGTTGTATCTAATAACATATGATCATTTCTCCTTTCAAAGTCATTTTAAATAAATTAAGTTAGAAAGTCCGAAACCACAACGTAACCTGCAATGCCTTTTTTAACAATACAAAGTACAGTAACAAGAAATCATATTTGATTCTCAAAGCTATCTTGGTTAGTTATACATGTGTGTTCACACAGTTTAACCTAATCATGATATATTACATGTGTGTTGTATGTTACTGTATCCACATTCAATATAAGTTTTGCTAGAGTGTACAAGGTATACTTAATTACATTATAACCAAATTAAGTTTATTATGATTTTAGCAGTCTGACTTCTTAGGTCATGTTTGCAATTTTCCTATGTTTCTAATTACCTACCTAAATATTTCATTTTTCTTTCTTCTGCATAATTGCACTGTAGTGAGGCAGTGCGCCAAGTTGAATGGAGCCCTGACTATGAAACCATCTTAGCCTCTTCTGCTGATGACAAAAGGGTCATGATTTGGGATCTCTGCAGGTTTGTGATGCCATATATAGTGTAACTTTAAAGATTCAGTTATTTAAATAGAATTTCATATGCCTGTACTTAAAAAACATTATTATTTTTCCCTGCCTGTTGACTTTCCTAAAATATCAGGAAATTCATGTTATTCAGTTGCTATTGCTGTGTAAAATTGGTATATTTTTGAAAAATACATCTTATCCTCAGTAAACATCAATACTCACTCTCTTCCTCTCTTAATAGCAGACTACTTAGCAAAATTAATCTTCTCATGTAATGATGTATGATCATGCTCCTCTAATTAGTTCCATGCTATATTCTAGCCATAGGACTGTGGAACAAAATGGCCAAGAATTGCATATAATTCTCAAACCACGACTAGAAGATTAAAATTGGAGGCATGAGCGGAAAATTTGGTGGTCGTCGAGGAATTGATTCAGCATAGCATTCTTTTTTCTACACGTATTATACTGAAAATTTTAGGTCAATACTTCCATATTTCACTCAAGGTGGACAAAGTGATTAATGTGATTATATCATCTGTAGAAAAATCATGCTTACTTAATATTTACTCATGAGAGCATGTAGGGGATATTTGTTTCTCGATCAACTGGTGGACCCGTAAATAACCACACCACTTATGTGAATTTCGACATGTAATGATGTAAAGATGGTCACCAGATATTCACCAACATATCAATTTCCAAAACTCGACAACTAATAAGTTCATAAATAAATTTCACTGAGTGTACATAAGTCAAGTACTGAAGGGCTAAATGTATAGTTACATTTATATAAACACATGTAATAAGCGTGGTGCATGCATATACATACATGTACATATGCGTATATCTATGACTGTGTAGGAAGATTCACTTGTTATAAGAAACACTAGAGCAAAATTTTAAAATCTAGCCTAATGCCAAAATCTATAACAGATTAAAGTTCTGAAGGAAAATTCAAAATTATAGAAAAGTAAATGAACTAAAACTAGTTTGAGTCAAATTCATTGGCACAACAAACCAAATCCCCAAAAATTATTGCCTCTCACCTATTTCAAGAATCAAGCTGATACTATACAGTGACTATTCAATCTTGAAATTTGACGGCATGAATTAAGATTTTTGATGCCAGTGTAATTACTGCTAACTATAACATTGTATTGTATCCATAATAGGAAAACACACACACACAAAAGCTAGGATCCGTAGCCCCTTTTATTTAGCACCATTCCTAGCCCCCGATATCCACAACTTGTTTATATTTAAATATTCAGCCTTTCACTCTTCTGTTACATAGGCTGAATATTTAAATGTAAACATGTGGTGGATATCAGGAGGCTGGGTGATGGTGTTAAATAAGAGGGGATGCAGATCCTAGCTATATACACACGCATACACATACGATGCTAAAATACAGTGACCTTTTAAGGAAGTTTTCCTTTGACTTGTGAATAAGAAACTTGAGTTTGAAGGAAGAGGTTGGTTTGATGGGAGAGAATGAGTTGTTATCCGTGAACTTTCTGAGTCATTGTTAATACTCACCTAGAAATCGATGACTATGTTGAAATACCGTATTTTGGGGCAGTTTTTTCCTATAATACTCTGCATGTCTAATGTTTTGATGTTTGTAAGAATTTTTTTTATCATAAATTACAATTTAATTGAATGAACAGGATTGGTGATGAACAATCGGAAGAAGATGCAGAGGATGGGCCTCCAGAGTTACTGTTTGCACATGGTGGTCACACCGATAAGATATCAGAGTTCTCATGGAGTCCAAATGAGCCATGGATGATTGCTAGTGTTGCTGAAGATAATATTCTTCAGATATGGCAAGTTGCTGACAGCATTTACAGCGATGACTATAGTTTAGAAAGCGAGGGTGATATCTATGCAGCTACCTAATATTTTTTTGGGCTGCAACTTCTTCATTTAAATGCGTTAATTAGGAGAATTGGACTGTATTAACTTTTGTGTGTTGTTGATCCAAGGATTGAATTCTCTTTATTATCTCAGATTCTGAGGGCTTATAATTATAAATTTTATATGGCAGTCTTGTTTATGCTGGTGTTAATTTGATACATGATGTTATGCTTTTGAGATGAACTAATAGTTCTTGTTCCGACTTGTGCTCATCTTGTAAGGTGGCCAAGCCAGCACAAAATTCTAGAGGAACTTATGTAAAAGTATCATTCTTGGGTTTTAAAATACACAACCGTGTCTCTTTAAAATTGGATTTACACAAAAGAAAAAAAAAACATTTTTAAATTTCAAGATATCTGGAGAGAACTCTGCAAATATTTGTTGAGTAATTTGCAAATATTTTGAACTTTATGGATTTAGCAAAGTTTTCTACAAATACTTATATTAAAAAAAAAAGGTTGTTTTAATCATAGCATACGATTAATGTTCATATTTAATTTTCAATTTTTTTTTTTGTTCTTATTGAATTCAAAATTATGGTGCAATTTAAAACATTATTTTGGGAATTGTTTTTCACATGCTAAATTTGAAAATAAGGGTCAGAATTAAATTTTCAAAAATTTTAAACATGCAACAGTAATAATTATCTAGATGATTCCAAACATTGATAAGCTCATATGCAACGGTTAAAAAAAAATCTGATTGATAAAAAAAAAAGACTTTGAATAATAGTTCAAATAAACATATATGTTCATATCAACATTCTAAATTCCTTTGTCTAATTTAATGTTTTGAATAAAACATATAAATTTAGAAAATTCATCGGTGTTCACAATTGCTTGGTTGTGGGTGTTTGAGAAAAAAGAAGAGAAAAATGAGTAGAAGATTGAATCAAGTTTTCATTGATCAATAAGACTACTAGCAACAACATACCAGTTCACTTATCTCTTTCTTCTTACTTTTACACTAAATGAACGAGCGGTGCAGCTAGAAGAAGGAAAAATAACCACCAAATCAGTTCAATAAATAATTCGAACAAAAATAAAACGATAAAGACTTCGTCTTTTAATTGCACAAACTGAAGAAGATGACAAATTCTTTGCCATTTTATTATGAATCCATTATTGCAATAAAACAACAAACTGTTTGTCGTTTTATCTACCAGTTTTCTGTTCACTTCACTAGCCTCCGAATTAAACTAAGCTAGCCACAAGCAAGTGAACAAGCTATATTTCGTTGCGTTGTGGCTAGTTCAGTTCATTTTTTAAATGAACAAGTCATTTTTGGTTATGCTCTAAATAACCTGTGTATAAAGTGAAAACGTCAAGTGGTATTTGAACATGATTAGTTGCTTGCATTCAGTTTAGATTTTGATCGTTGTTGACTATTTCTGTAGATCCTAAATGAGAAACAATACATTGATTATGATAGTAGAGAATAAATCAAATAACCAAAATGTTTTGGTGGTTGAAGAATAAAATTCCAGAACTCTTCATATGTGGTGAAATTTGAGGATTATAGAAATTAGTTTGAGTATCGAAAGATAGGAGTGCAAATGGAAAAATCGTAAAACGTGAAGAAGAAATTAGTTTATCGGACAACATCTAAATTCAGTTTTGGTTTCTTAACCATTTAAAAGATACAACTAACTCTCATCACCACATCGTTTCTTTGTTAGACTACATCTTATCGCTTCAGAAAGTTTTAAAAGATCCTAACTAAATTTGGGACTTTTGATAGGTATGGAGAGACACAATGTTGAGATCCCCAAAATTTGTATTTCTGCTCCTAAAATCTTTTTTCCACCCTCACTTGGTTATTTCGGATCTTCTAGCACTATTCTACCACTTCACCATCCTTCACTGCCACGCAACCATCCGTTGCTTCCATCAATGCCATCCCTCACCACCATCTATTGTTCCAAACCTTAGCCACCACCCCTCATTGTCTCAAGCCTAAACTCGTCTTCCCAAACTCGAGCCCCTTCTCGATGTGCCACTTCATCTCACCGCCTCGTCGCGCCAAATCATTTTGCCATCCATATTCCACACCTTATGTTACCATACGCTCTCGTCAATCATTACTAACAACAAACCATACTAGCTGGTAAAAAAATACATATACAAAAACATAATATCAAAAATATGAGCAAGTATAAAATGTTATATGAAATGCTACATAAACTCTTTCAATGCTACGTAAAAAACGTAATAAATGTGCAACAAATAATAAAAATGCTATTAAAAAGCAGCATTAAATAATAGAAAAAAACGTAAATATACAATAAAGAATGGAGTGCTACTAAAAGGTAGAATCAAAACATGTGTGCTATATCAAAATTTTCAGCTTACAAAAAATACTATTAAAATGTAGCGTTGAAGCATGAAATGCTATATTAGGTTTTTTTTTTAATGTATATAACACTATTTATAAATAGCATTATGGTTGATCTTTCAACAAACTGAACACACAACTAAATCCCTTCACCATCATTGTCTTTGCACTTTTACCAATCATCCTTTTTGCATCTCTATAAATAATCCCAACTGCAGCTCCAGCATTCAACCCCACCATACCTACTCAACTACAAAATAAACATAATCTACCCTTCCTTTCCTCCGCCATGATCACGCTTCTTTAATCAATCGGAACTTCACCAATCGTCGCTTGCTTCCACCAATGACTGATGCATCTCTGCCAAGCCTCACTGCATCCTGCATCATGCATTGTCCATCATTGCTTCTTTAACAGACCCTAATTTATGAACATGAGATAAATGTGGATTTATACTAAATTTTTGAATGTTTCGCAGATTATTGTTAACTTTGGCCTGGCACTAAAAGAATGTTGTCACTAGGGCTAAATTTTAATTAAAGTTTGTCTTTATGCGTATTTTCTTTCGATGCAACTTGTCATCCTGACATGGTGTTTATGCTTAGTGTATATTGAGTTAAGGCCCAAATAGAAATCGGGATGTGGTTGAAAAAGGTAAAGCGGCCACTGGCTCATATTTATGTTTAAAGTAAAATCTAGTCCTTCACTCCTTCCATGAGTATTCACTTTTATACTCATATACAAATTATTGTTCAAAAAGTTGTTAACTAATCATGTAAATTTCTTCTTAATTCTCATCGCATCTGATATTTTCAAACTTTTTAGAAGTTACATGTACTCATGAATGGTTATTTATATATTCAAAAAAATGTTGTATTTTACGATGCAAATATTTACGCTGTTAGTATTTCTTTTCTGCAACGATGTAGATAAATGCATTTTTGCACTACGATGAAAATTTATGGATAATACTTGCATTATGAAACATATGAATGCTTCTGTGCAACATACTCTTATTTTCACAAAAAATGATTGCATTGCATATACCTACACTCTTCGACAAATCTAGGTCATACTTTGACAATCCTCAATTTGACATCTTTAATGATGATTCTTACGCAAAAACATGGTCCTAACTTAAGTATTAGTAATTAGAAATCTAATGACACTTGAGCAAGGTGTTCCTCTCTTGTTCCGGAAATTCCAAGAACAAACATGTAGGGGGAAAGTGGATCCCCAAATAGCCCTCAAGCCCCCATTGATGGAGACCGAGAACTTGGGAGTAACGATACAAGCCGCAATGCATTCAATCAGATGAACAAGAAGGTCAACAACTTTCAAAATCTCCGGAATGAAATCCCAATGCCCTGTACTTAAGGTCATAATTTGAATTGTCAAGTATTCTTAATAACTAGTCCATTATGCAAATATTTAATTGTCTATGTTCCAAGTTGCAATTCATAATTTGAATTTGACATAAAAGCCAACGATCCTCAATTCAAGTTTTATTTTAAAATTCTTTAAATTCAAATGAAAAGTGAAGAAAAAGATAAATTTTGAACTCATCCTTTTTTAGTTGGGGGTACATTCCTTTTTATAGAAAAATTACACCCTTAGATCTATAACATGTGACGACTCTTGAATCTGGATGGCTGAGATAATGCTAGCATGGCACATTATCGAAATCACATATGGTTTGCTCTTTGCTTTTCTTGAGCTAATGTGGCATAGATGGACTAATTAGAAGTTGCCATGTGGCCAGCGTGTTATCTTTGTGAGTATTTTTAGATACACGATAACGTCATTCTTTGACAGTCGATAACTCTACCCCTATTCCACTATGGATCTTTTCGTATCACTTGATAGGTTTATCTATGACTCATGATAGCTTCTATTTAGATCTCTGATAGCTTTGTGTATGTCTTAAGCTAGCTCTTTTCTTTTGATCATCGATAGCCTCCTTTTTGCTTTATGATAGCTTTTGACTTATGGTTGACCCTTTACTTTTCGATAGCCTTGCCCTAATTTATGATAGTCTTGAAACTCACGATAGATCCTTTGTCCTACGATGGTTCTTTTTTGACTTATAATAGCTTAGCCTCATGGTAGATCCATTCTTGTCTTACGATAGCGTTGCTCTTTACCTCACGATAGCCTTGCACTTTACCTTATGATAGCTTATTCTCGTCTTATGATAGCTTTTGAACTATGATAACTTCCTTTTCCTTTCCATAGTTTTACTGTTTTCTGACGATTGCTTTTGACTCATGATAGCTTCCTTTTCCTTTTGATAGCATTATTATTGTCTAACGATGACTTTCGACTCACGATAACTTTCTTCAGTTTATGATATCTTTTAACTCATGATAGTTCTTTATCCATAAGAGCTTCCTTTGCTTTGTGATGGCCGTTGATTCACAGTAACTTTCCTTGCTTTACTATAGCTCTTGGGTCATGATAGCTTCTTTTTTAAGTCAGTGATAACCTCATCTTTCAACCCACAATAGCTCTCCACTTAGGTTAGCAACAACTTTTCCTTTGTCTTGTGATAACATTTCCTTTTGACTCACGATAGCTTTATATTGGTTCACAATAGCTCTAGACTTGTAGTAACTTATATTCCTCGATAGCCTCCTTATTCTTATCCTACGGTATCTCTTAAGCTTTGATATTTTTGTTCTTTGTCTCTCGAAAGCTTTAGACTCCCTATAGACTTTTGCTCTATAACAGATTCATCTTACCTTAGGATAGCATTAAGCTTACAATAGATCCTTTGTTTCCTTTTCAGACTTAAATTTTTTTAGGTGTAACACTTGCCCCCTCCCAAGAAGTTTTATTATGCTTTAGCTTAAGTAAACTTCCATTTCATCCTTTTCCTTTCTTCTTTTGAATGACTATTCCTTTTTGCCTTGCTTTTCACCATCCCATGACTTTAGCCACGAATGGTTTGTTTTGTTCACTATAATCCTTGAAAGGGCCTTTGCAACTGTTAACCGTTCCAGTTGTGCTCTGGAACCAATTTTATAGGAATTTTGCAAGTTTCTTGTCTCTGATGAATTCTGTTTTGGCTAACTTATGATTAGGTATCCTTTTCTGCTAAGATAATCCTTTTGGGCATCCCCAAAGGTGGGACCAAGGACTTAATTTGACCTTCACTCCTTAGGTGGTTAATTTGGCTAGACCTGGAGGCAGGACCAAAGGATTGATATGACCACTACTCCTTGGGTGGTTTCTTTGGCCAGGCCCGTAGGCGGGACAAAAAACTTGATTGACCACCGCTCCTTGTGTGGCTTCTTTGGCCAGACCCATAGGTGGGACCAAAGGCTTAATTGACCATCACTCCTTGGGTGGTTGCTTTGGCTAGGCCTGGAGGTGGAACCAAAGGCTTCATATGACCACCACTCCTTGGATAGTTTATTTGGCCAAGCCTGAAGGTGGGACCGCAGGCTTGATTAAAAGCCACTCCTTAGATTGTCTTGCTTTGGCTAAGCCCGGAGGCGGGAATAAAGGCCAAATTTGACCATCACTCCTTGGGTGGTTGCTTTGGCTAGGCTCAAAGATAAGACCAAATGCTAAATTGACTATCACTCCTCTTAGATGGTCGCTTTGGTCAGGCTCGAAGGAGGGACCAAAAGCTTGGTTTGAGAACAACTCCTTGGATGGTTATTTAACCGAGTCCTGCCTCAAAAGGTTTAATTAACCATCAATTCTTGGATGGTTGCTTTGGCCAGGCTCAAAGCGGGACTAAAGGCTCAATTAGCATCTTTTATCTTTAGGAGATTGCTTTGGCCAAGCTCGGAAGTGAGATAAAAGGCTTACTTGATCAATTCTCAATTGATGAAGTTTAAGGAAAAACATTTTGTAAACTGATTTGAAAACTTTGGAAAATATCCTTTCAACCCGGCCTTCAATTGGTGGCCCGAGGAAAGTTTATAATTTTTGAAAATCGATTTCTCTTCATAAAATTGATTTATATAATATTCTTTTTGGAAGAAATCTCTTTTTCAAAAACTTTTGTGAGTATTCGTTATAGGATCGATCTTTCACAATATGTTTTCACTTTATTCATCCAAATGTTTGAAGTAAGATCATAAATGCTTAGCATTCCATGTTCTTGTTATTATATTTCAATCGGGCCTGCTTTACTGATATGTCCCTAAGGTATTACTTCATGTGTGACCGAAGGTCCATCCCAATTTAGTCCCAGCTAACCATCTGTGTAACATCCCCCCATTTTGAGGCCTGAAACTAAGCGCCACGGATGCTGTACTCATCCATAGTTTTAGTTTCCAGTGATAAAATACAGTCGTGTTAACCATATCAATAACATCAGAAGTACATGAATATGAAAATTTTCAAAATATATTTCATTAATAATTTTCATATTCATTACATAATCCCAAACGTTGCCAAGTTTAGGTAAAATATAATATTATAAAGTACTCCAAGAGCAACATATGAAGATGCCATCTTGGTTGGTTAGAGTTTACTACTTGACAGATATACATTTTGCCACTACATACATTCATCCAAAATGAAACGATAACATAACGAACAAAATATCTCATTAACATAGCTAATTTGCCTTCTACACGTCTTCAAAAGCTTTATTTGTTGACTTAAAAACCTGTAAACCTTACTCTCAAACTACTCAAATGAGCACCCGAGAGTTAAAGTGGAAAACAAAAACTTCAGGTCAGATGAAAAGTCTTGTATTAGTAGTAATATGCCATCTCAAAATTAAATATCTAGTGAGACCACACCGTGGAGCGGAACGGGTTCCCCCCCTCACTGGTATCTTTTGAAAATATGTCAATTAAAACCATGCTCCTAAAATCAAACTAGTTAAATAAACATAAAATATTCATATGCATGCATGCCATATGGGTAATTCTTACCATTCTGTCTAATGTTCCTACTTCATAGTTTTCCCAAGGTTACTACTAACATGTATGGCTGACTCAAGCCTACCAGATGCACCAAATTTTCCAAAGTAAAGTTAGGAGGAAATTTGATTGTCCGTACGAAGACAATCTTCTTAGTGCAAACCCGATTATCCGTCTATCTCATAGTTTTTTTAGGCTCACTATGAACTTAATGGTTTTTGCAGGCTGACCAATAACCAATCTAAGTTATAGTTTCCCTTCTGTGCGTAAACCTACTTTTAGTCTGTACCCTCAACAAAGCTCTGCGCACTGGAATTGTAGACCAACATCAGGTTAATAGTTGAAGCATATGGCTCAACCCTACACCAGTCCCATTATCCGATTTTCTAATCTTTAATCCTTGAGCCAAGATATCCTATCACAATTTATCTAATGGTGATAACAATAATTCTCATGTAAAACTTTGGGCTAAAATACCCTTTTTATTTCCTTGAAAACATAAGTCTTTATAAATGATTTAACTATTGAAATTACATTTAAAACAAGGAAAATATAGCCCTTTTACTTAGTCAAAGTATTATACCAAAATGTCCTTCTTTGAAATAGCTTTCATTAATTTTGAAATCAATAGGAGGTTATGCACCTCTAAAACCTTATGCTATCTAACCATCAAATAAAGATATTTAAATTGATAAAATGCAACATCAATACGATTGATTTAGGTGGTTGCCCCCTTTCAATATCGAAGTTATAATAAAATACCCTGACTTGTAAAACTTAAGGCCATAGGGCCGAAATCATTCTTGTCGTATAATGTAAGTATATAATTTGTTAGATCTATGAAACTTGTTATTAGATTTGCACAGTATCAAGGCTTCTCGGCCCATAAAGCATTAATTTCGAAATAAAAGAGTTACAACATCGAAGCCACATGACCTAGTTGCCGAAAGTAGGGAAAACATGTGATGTCGGAGCTGACAACCTACAACATCAATTACTCAAGTCGAAAGCAATTTCTTCCGGCATCAGTACTTCAAAAACTTTGATATCAAAAACATGCTACTTCGGCTAGCATGCGCAAAACAGTTGATATCGGAAATGGTGACTGCGTCATCAAAACCTTAAAACATTTGATATCGACTTCATAAAAATGCAGTGACTATGCCGCTGCTTAAAGGTTGTTGGAAATAAAGATATGCGGTATTAAAACATTTAAAGCATAGGGTTAAAGAATTATGACATCAATGCCATGTGATAGGAGTTTCAACAACAAAAGGATAAGGGATGTCAAAATGGTTCTGGTGAGTTATGAAATCACTAATGTCGTAATGATGGTACGCCAAAATCCTTATATATGTATAACTTCAACCTGACTGGATTCATTCCATACCAACATAAGTTGATATCGTATGCATCTGTCCATGCTGATGTCAGATAGGGGTGACATGGTAATCGGTTATCATCAGGCATTCAACATTCTAATATATGCCATGGAGATATCATAATTACTACGAAAACTGTTTTATTCCTATACAAAGGAATTTCTTTTCATCAACTCTAATCCCTTGTCAATTTTCTTTTGGTTAAAAAGAAACTTTACCAACTTCTTTTTTGAAATTTTTTGCATGTCAGCTTTCCAAAAATGTTTACAAACTTAGTTAATCAATACCCATAATTAATATTAATTTAAATGCTTTTCTAGAATAATAAATTTATAGAAATTTATAATCACTTGGGAAAAATCCTCAAAAATTACTAAAAATCAGAACTAAAATATTCTTTCATATATAAAAATTTCAGGGACAAAAAAATTATTTAATTATTTTTGATAATTAAAACTTGAAATAAATTATTTTACTCACTTAGGAAATTCATAAAATATTTACACAAGTTTGAAAAATTATGAAATTAGAAACTCATCTCCACATTAATGTTTTAAACATCATATTCAAATTTCAAGTCAACTAAAGGTCATAAAATAAGTTTCTACACTTAAAACCTATCAGTTATTTTCATAAGTAATTCAATAGATTATCAACATGTATGTAATGCAACAATCATTCACAACTTGGCAAAATATCATCATATAATTTAAGTTTAAGTCTAAAACTGGAACAAATAAGTAAAAGTGAAATGGATAACTATTATTCACTTTGAGTGGTTAAAGAGATTTGAGATTAAGCGTTGATTAAATTCCCCTTAGCTTTAATTTCAATTTCCCTTGCTTTTCTCCTCCTGCTTTCCTTAGTAATGGCCGACCTCAAGTTTGTTTTAGTTTGTATGAAGTGAAATGGAATGAGGATAACGAGAGAGAAAGAGTTATTGTTAGGAAATAAGCGATTATTCCTATTTTACCTCTCACATTATTCCTTCTTCTTCTTTGGTTTAATTAATCTTATTAACCGATTATTTAAGGCATGACCACATCTAATTATCAAATCTCATTCTCTTTATCTCAATGCATTATTTTATCTAACTTATATAATTAAAGTTCCTAAATAATGTTAATTAAAATTGGGTTTTACAGGCTCCCCACCTTAAAGAATTTCATCCTCGAAATTATGATAAGGTATATAACAAAAACATAACACAAATATAAAACATATCATCAAAAAAAATCAAGATAAGTGTCTCTATCATGTCCTCAATCTCCCAAATATAGTCTTTTTCATTGTCACTCCACTGGACCTTCACTAATCCGACTGTCTTATTCTTTAACCTCTTCTCATCCTTAGTTACAGTACAAACAAGATACCTAACCAAAGTTATGTCGGTTTCATTACTAAATCTTCCAATGCAGTCAGAGTGATATTAGTCTCTAGATCATGAACACACTTCCTAAGATGATATATATGAAAAACATTGCGGACTCCTGCCAAACCGTTCGATAACTCTATCATGTAAGCGAGTTTTCCGACCATTTCTATAATAGAGAACGGTTCAACAATTTAGGCCAATTTTTCCGACTTTCCAAACTGATTACACCCTTCATTGCCGATACTTTGACAAATGCATAGTCTCCAACTGAGAACTGTAAGTCTTTACGTCTCTTATCATCATAACTTTTCTATCTCGTTTGAGCTAACTTCATCTTTGTCCGGACTAACTCAATCTTTTCTATGGCTTCTCTCACAATATATGGACCAGAATCAGTCTATCTCCAGTCTCTAACCAACATAAGGCATATTTGCATGGCCTTTCATACAAAACTTCAAAAGGTGTCATTCCTATACTTGCCTATAACTATTATTATAAGAAAACTCGATTAAGTGCAAATGGTCTTCTCATGACCCTCAAAAGTCTAGTACACAAGCTCTTAACATATCTTCGAGTACCTTATTTATTCTCTCTGTCTTCCCATCCATCTATGGGTAGTAGGCGACATCCATCTTCAGCTTGGTACCTAACACTTCCTACAAACTCTTCCAGAATCACTAGTAAACAAAGTATCTCTGTTGCTGACTGTATTACTAGGAATCACATGCAGTCTAACAATATTCTTCACAAAAAAATTATCCAATATATGTGCCATTCTTGTCGACTTGACGAGAATGAAATGCACACTCTTGGTTAATCTATCCACTATAACCCAATACTTTCATTTTCTTTGTTCGATCTTAGAAACCATCAACGAAATCCATAGATATAGAATCCCATTTCCACACTAGCATATCCAAAGGCTAATGCAATCCACTTGGCTTCTGATGCTCAGATTTCGCTTGCTTGCAATTCAAACATTGCTTCACCCATAAGCCCACATCCCTTTCATACATTCCTAGAAAAAACTTCTTTCGTATCTTGATACATCTTAGTTCCTCCAAGATGAATAGTAAACTTCGATCGAGGACACTTCCTAAGAACTTCTTTCCTTAGGCCTCCAACCTTTGGAACACATAATCGTCCTTTCTTCCTTAACCATCCATTTTGGTCAAGACTAAAACCTTTCAGATCACCACTCTCGGTTCCACTTTCAAGTCTTCTAATCCGTTTAGCTAGTAATGGATCATCTCTCTGCTTAGAGGCAATCCTTTCGATCATTACTGGTCAAACTTTCAATGTAACAACCCACCTTTTTGGATGGTTCAAATCGACAATAAACCACACATGTCAGAATCAAACTATTCAAAAAGGAGGATTGTTAATGAGGTAAATAACAAGAAAAAAAAGAAAAAGGTAAGAGAAAAACAAAATACATAATCTCGCAGCGTAACGACAAAATATAATAATCAAATAAATAGTTCATGAAGCTGTTTTACAAATAACATTTCATTACACTTTTACAAATTCAAATCAGAGTTATACATATATCATAAATAACCAAATAATGCAGTGGAACACATAATATAGTGGAATAATAAATAGAAATAATATACTGAATCTTCGTATTCGTCCACCAGAAATAGTCTTCAATACTGAAAAACTCAGGCTGACCCGAGCATAAAGGAAAATAATACACTCGAGTCAGAACTAAAATTCTTATGCAAATTAAATCAAAAGTATACGAAATAAGGAATGCAGATAACTACATTTTTGAAGGTTTAAATTTCTGGAAATGTTATTGTTTCCATATTCAAAATAAAATGGATTTCACAATAGATCCATTCGAGTAAATTACAAATTTATAGAACAATTCCCAGTTAAATTTCATAGTTTTAGAGATTTGATTTATAAAATTGTTCCAAAGTTTCAATATTCACTTTTTTGGAAACTTCCCAATGTTTCAAAATTTAATTTTGAAAACTTTCAAGTAAGGTAACAACGGTTTACTTCCAAAATCATTTTTATGGTTCAAATAGTAAATCTAAACACATTATTTTTCCTCCGATGTAAATATTTGAAATTCATGGGTTTTACATCCTTATTCAGTGTGCAAATAATCAATATGAAAATTTAAATAATTACAATAAACTATAGGGTGATAACAAGGAAACATCAAATAAATGAACAAATATACATTCAATCACAATAGCATCCATCACAACATACAATCAACATTCAAATCAATCAATTCAACAAATCAACCAATTCAATAACATGTCACAGTAATTATTAGTCATCACATATTGGAATTTACCTATTCAAATTAAATATTAATAAATATTCCAAACCAACAATCAAAAATTTATCACTATATGACCTGGTTTAACTTGCAATAAAATTTTAGTATTTCGTGAGTGAGTTTAAACACTCACCTTCTGGATTTCCCTTTTCTAGTCGGATTTGGATCCACTACTGCTTCCTCCTTTTGATTTGTTTCCTTCTATCTTGATATTTTTTTTTGTAGAATGTTGTGGAAGAGATAGAGAAGTTGTTATAGATCTAGATTTGAAGAAAAAGATTTGGAAAAAAGAAGAATGTTTGGAAAAGAAGAAGAAAATTTAAAGAAGATGAAGAATTGAAAAAGAAAAGAAAGCTTTCAAAAAGAAGAGGATTTGAAGAAGAAGAAACAAAAAGATAAAGAATGAAGCAAAAAAAAAGAGAAGAAGGAGTTTTAAAGAAGAAAAAATGAAAACAGAAGGAGGAAGGTGAAGAGAGAAAAAAATGAGATGGAAGTTTTATTTGGAAAATGAAGCTATAGAAGATGAGATTAGAAAATGAAATATGACTAAAGGAATGAAGATGGAAACAAATGAAAAGCTAATAAGGTATATATAAACAAACTAGGAATTGAAATAAAGTAAAATATGAACATTCCTAAAACGTAGTATTGAAAGATGTGAACTAAATGAATATGAGGTGATAGAAGAAATAAAAATACAAATGAAGAAATAAAATTATAGATTATCTAATAATAAGGAAATAAAGGTGGAGGGACAAAATGCACGTTTAGTTTTAAATGCTTTAGGCATTGATAATGCATAAGGAAATGTATGTAGGAATGAGAAAATTTGCAAATTAAAGGAAAATATAAATTTTTGTAACCAAAAATAAGATGGAAAGAATTAAATATAGCCTAAAAGCTTAGGCTTAGGTATTAAACTGAAGGAGAAATGAACGGACCAAGTTTTAATAATGAGGTAACTATTTTAAAACATACATGCAATAAATAAAAAGAAAAGAAGGGACTACATACACATTTTGAAATTCAATTTCTTCCAAAACGTAACCAAATTAATTTCATTCACTCAAATAATACTCAATTTGTACACATACAAATTTTTATCTACGCACAATTAATAAAATTATACCTACCTTAAAAATGAGAACGTTCAATTCTTTTATTTTCATTAAAGCACCATTTCTGTTTAACACAAAATGTACGTTTCTTTTATTAAATCTATTAATTGCAATCAAAGTTTTCTTTCCTTTTAATTGAAATCTTTCCATTACATTAATTGCAATTAATAACAAAGTTAAATTTCAAAATAGATAAACCAAAATGGATGAGAAATATGATAATTGTTTCCTTAAGTCATTTAAACATGTTTATAAATTTGTTGTTTTACACCACCGTAATAAATAACTTACTTAAATTATATTCCTATTCTTGAAATCAATCTGTATGATAAAACAACGTTCAAATAAATATATATTTCCTTTTTTTAACAAATCATTCTATTCTTTATTCTAATGAAATTAAATCTACATTCACAAATGAAATATTTCAAGGCAAGGCTTGCATGTAAATAAATAAAACTTACTGTAAGACCAAAAGAGGCATGTATTTAATGAAAGAAAGTAGTAATAAAATAAAATAAATGAAAGCGATAGATTTAAATTTGAGAATGTAGTCCGTACATAGAAATCACAAATCAAATATACTAAGAAAACAATTCATTTTAACATATTTTATTAACCCTAATACGATCAATTTTACACAC
Source organism: Allium cepa (assembly GCA_030765085.1). NCBI lineage: Eukaryota > Viridiplantae > Streptophyta > Magnoliopsida > Asparagales > Amaryllidaceae > Allium > Allium cepa. The sequence continues at coordinate 616,077,627 of CM060934.1, forward strand.
ACATATGTACTTTTATTTAGTAAACAGTAAATAAAATTAAACACTACAATTAACATAACGAGGACCGCCACCCCACACATTAAAAGATGAACTGAGACCCCAAAGTCAAATTTGAAACGGAATAAATCTCCTATATTAATATGCTAACTATTCGAAATCAAAAACCTAACCAAACCTTCGAGTTGTTTTCTTACCATTTTATTATTGTATATTTTTTTTAATTAAATTCAAATTAAGGAATGTTTAAACAAATAAAATATTCCAACTAGAAACATACAACAAAATTCAATTCTTTGTTTTAATGAAATTAAGTTAGCATTCATAGATGAAATATTCACTTTATTTGATAAGAATATTCTTATCAAGAAACCATCCTTTTCTTTTCTTTTTATCAAAATATTTTTTTTATTACACATTCATTTACAATTAACACCTCTTCCTTTAAAACCAACTTATATTTAAAGATTATCCCATTAAAGAGTCACAGAAATAATACTTCGTACAACCACATCATTTCTTTATCAATTAATTTCATATAATCGTTATATTTGTACCAAATTTAAGTGCTTACAATTTGAACGTAATATTTCTCAATGAAATTCTCATTATATTTTTAACACAATACATATGTTGCACATATCATTAATTAATTACCATTTACTTCTATATCTTATTAATGGAAAGATATAATTACTATTACTTACAATGATTAAATCTCAAAACATTCCCTAATACAGGGAAGATAATTAATCCAATTGTTTCCTTTGAAATCCAATTTTCTATGTTAAACCCAATATCTATATACTAATTTAATTCCAACATTTAATTGAAAATTTAATAAAACCTGTTTATTATATATTTAAATTTCAAACAAATCCTTTTATTTTGATTTACATTCTTATTATTAAATCAACTATTCCCTTATGCAGTTGATTAACATAAGTTTTACACTCACCACTCAACAGTTAATTTTTCTTCTTATATCAATTGTAATATTTCAATTACATTGATTCTCCATTAATTACCCAATAAATTTCTAACTGAGTTAATAATAAGAAAATAAATAAAAAAAATGGTTATACGTTAATAATCCATATTTATTAACTTATTGTTTACAAACAAAGGTTAATAAATTTACGTACAAAATAATTGATTTCATACTCCATATTAAAACCAATTGCAATTAATAACATAAGATTACATTAATTTATACATCATTTATTCTATTCCCTATTAACCTTTATTATTTAAATTGATTGAAATTACGTTAACATAGTATAGTAGTCAATTACATTCAATCAATATTAGCCAATTATATGTTTTGTCTCATTAAATTATTTGTTTTAAGATTTATCTTAAAGTCAAATTTCTAATCTAATAAGATTCAATTTAATAAATCATAAATTTTAATATCTGACAATATTAAAGCCCAAAACCTTATTAAATTTAATATTTTTAATTATCAAAATATGGGTTGTTACAGTCTCCCCCACTCAAAACTTTTTCGTCCTCGAAAAGGAACAAGAGGGAAACGAGTAATTTGAAATATTTTATTCAAAATGATCAATTTATAAACAATTTAACTTACATATTTAAATTTAATATAAATCTGAAAATAACTCCATTCGGTTATTGAATAAAAATTTAAGTTTTTTAGTATTTGCCCTTGAAGAGAAAAGAAATATTTCAACATATCTAAAAATTCAATTAAAACATTTAACCTCATTCACTTAGTAAAAATATAATACATATTTAAAACATCCTCATAGCATTATGCAAAGATTTTTCAAAAGTCTAAAACAATGTTAGAAATTTATATAAAAACATTATAATAAGCTTTAAAATAAGGTTCCTTAAATCCAAAAAAATTATTAGACTCATTATTTTTAAAATAAGTATAAACTCAATATTATTAAACTGAAACTAATAGTATACTCAAATCTTACATTAAATTTCTAAATCAAAGTATAAAATTTCATACCTTCATAATTAATTTAAACACTTGTTTCGAAATGAATATTCTAATACGAAATTCAAATAGTAAATAAACCTATTAACTTTACTATTAGTACTTTGAAATCAAGTAAATATTTCAAACTATACTTCCAACATAGGGATTCAAATTTATTTTAAACTTCGCAAATCAATTTTTCTTCTTCTTTCCATTTATATAATATCTTTAAATTATACATTCAAAGAAACTTACATAAATTTTACTTGAAATATTCATTTGAAAGCTTTATTTGCAAATCAATCATCTTTAATACTTTTCAAAAATTCATTTGTAAAGTTTCTTGCTTCATTTATAAATACCATTTAAATATTTTAAATAACATCTTTATAAATATATGTAAACTATTTAATAATAATTATTTACATCATTACTTATATTTGCAAAGAAGCTATTAAAAACATTAAATCCATTATTTATAAATTTATTAATTTTATCTCAAGATACTTTCCAAATATTATTAATAAATCAATTATCATTTGCTTTAAACATATTTTATTTAATTATTAACTTCTAAAATATTTACAACACTGATAATTTACTATTAAACCATGTTGTAAGTTACTAAACAATATTTTAAACTTTTAAAGTATTTAGAATTGACAAAAAAATGACCAAAATGTCTTTTATATAATACTTTATCAAAATACTTTTATAACTCGATGTCTTAACAGGTTTATCCTCGTTCTTGTAGACTCTGGCCATGCGTTGATCAGGCGCAATGCTAGAATTCTCCAAGTGCTTAGTAGACCTGTTTCAACACCCAGTGAAAATACTTAAAAAATAGGTATGAGAAGTACCGCTCAAAATCCAATGTCAAATGATGATAATACGATAGCAGTGGCCCGCTGCTGATCCAGTATTTACGCAATGGATACAAAACTTTCCAGAAGATCCTTCTACCTTTCGGATTCTAGAAAAATATTGTAGCCAGTTCGTACACAAGGGACCATCGACCCCTACTGCAGTGGTACACTGCTGATTCAATGATTTACGCAATGGATGCACTTCCTTCCCCAAAGATCCATAAACAAAAGATCCCAGGATCGAAAGCGCCTTCATTGGGTAAACTAAAGAACCATCTACCCTGGAAAAAAAAATCAAGGAACTCATGAGTTTAAGTCCGGACAGCCATATCAGTTCGAATCCATTTCTGAATTCACCCAAGTCCCTTGGGGTTTATCGGTTGAATCCATTCCTGGATTCCCCAAGTCCATCTAGGTCGAAGCATATCATACTATACTTCTTCACGGAGGGTACTTCGTCATACCTCTTACTTCAAAATATAACATACCATATATAGTACCCTTTCAAAATCATAGTTTCAAATATCGCACTTATATAAATTCCAGTATATATAAGATTTCATTTTCATATAAAGTACTTTCCAAAATCAATAATCTCGAATATATCAAATCATTCTTATATAAATTCCGTTATATATAAATTTATCTCTTCAGATCGAATACCTTCCAAAATCAACAGTTTCAAAATCACTTGTACTTATACAAAGTCCATCTTATGCAAGAATAAAAAATTTCCAAAATAAATTTCGCTGTATGAAAAGCCATATAAGATTGAACATCTTTGGTTTATAAAAAGTTTTTAATTTAGAATAGTTTTGTATTTTTGTATATAAAATGGTTGTGTAAAATAGTTTGTAAAATAGTTTTGTACATAAAATAGTTTTGTGAAATAGTTTATAAAATAGTTTGGTAAATAAAATAGAATAAGATAGTTTGTATAAGAAAAATAGAAGAAATAGTTTTGTTAAAATGATTTTAAATCAATAGTAGTTTTGCATAGAAGAAAATTCCAATTTAAATTATAAAGATATCCAACCCAACAACTTTCAATTTCAGCGCCAAAGCATATCAATAATATTAGAACATAAGATGTACGTATGTCATCATTTCACAAAATCACATTCGATCGCCCGCTCGATCACACAAGTTAGCTTTCGAACTAGTATTGTCCATTCAACTTCCCTAATGCGGACTTCGATATGGTTTCTTGACTAGAAACCATCATTCTCCTTGCATATCCATATACTATGATAGATAATTCTATAATCAAACCAAAAATCCATATCAAATATTCGCCATCAAGAATCGAATGAAAAATCTCAACACGAAGTGATGTAATTCACATAGAACTTGTGTACTCAAATCCGGATCAAATTAATTTTGCGAATAAAATAATATACATACAACTTATGTAATTATTCCAATTTGTTTCATCACAATTTCATTTCAATTAAATTCATTTTTAATCTCATCGATTAACATAAATATCACTTCATACTTTAATATTTGTTTCACAGAATTCTCCATTTAATATAAACATTAATATATCCATTCTCATAATATTGCTTATATTTCTCTTTAATTTAAATTACATTCATTTCACATGTAATATTTCTCATTTAAAACTAATTTATTTGCAAATCATTTCATAAGGAATTTCTTTACCCACCAATTTATAAAACTTAATTCCTTTTTATAAGATATTGTTCGAGTTTAAAGTTATCACAACTTTATTTATAACCGTTTATTGCAACATCTATTTATTTCATAACAATTTACAAGTCATGACTTTATTTGAAATCATTTCACTTTTAATTCATATTGCTTATTCCATTTAGTTTCACCTTTACCTTTAAATTTATTTATGACATGTTTCATAAATGTTAATTGAGTTTATAAACACATTTTTCTAATTTAATCTCATTTACAACATTTCCTTAATCACAATTTCAATTTAAACATCCCAAGGCTTAAAGTTCACACTTGTATATTATTACATTACATGCTAAGAATGTATACCCAATTCTATTCATTTACTAAACATAGATATAACAAATTAAACCTTATTTTACTTGCTTTCAAATTAAGGTTATCAATTCAACTATATAATTCAACCTAATTATCAAGTTTCACTCATATATTAATACAAAAAGGTTTCGATTATCCAAAATATCCAAATATTCCATTTTTTCGAATAGATGAAACTATGTCAACAAACAACAAAATTCACATCAACATTTCAATTTCATAAACAAATATCCTAATTATTCTTTTTATACTCTTTAATATACCATTATTAAACTAGTGTTTAGTCCATTAATTCAATCAACAATAATTAACCAATGTTTATAATTTGATTAAATACAATAAGTCAACAAACATGATAATAATTAAATATTACCATTTCATAAATCAAACACATTTACAAAAAACTATATTAGTCTTAAAAATTTATTCCTTTATATATATCATATAATATTAGGAAAAATAATTTCATTTCAAAATGTATATAAAACATTTTTATAACACTAAAAAATACGCGCTCTCGTATATCCACTCAGACAACTCATTCTAGGGTATTACTACCATATCTCTAATGAGTTAACCCCAACAGGCTAAGGTATGTCTAAACCAAAGCTCTGATACCAACTGTAACAACCTACCTTTTTGGATGGTTCAAATCGACAATAAACCACACATGTCAGAATCAAACCATTCAAAAGGGAGGATTGTTAATGAGGTAAATAAGAAAAAAAGAAAATGGAAAGAGAAAAACAAAATACAGAATCTCGCAGCGTAACGACAAAATATAATAATCAAATAAATAGTTCATGAAGCTGTTTTACAAATAACATTTCATTACACAGAATGTAGTGGAATAATAAATAGCAATAATATACTTAATCTTCGTCTTCGTCCACCAGAAATATTCTTCAATGCTGAAAAACTTAGGCTGACCCGAGCATAAAGGAAAATAATACACTCGAGTCAGAACTAAAATTCTTATGCAAATTAAATCAAAAGTAAATAAAATAAGGAATGCAGATAACTACATTTTTTAAGGTTCAAATTTCTAGAAATGTTATTGTTTCCATATTCAAAATAAAATAGATTTCACAATAGATCCATTCTAGTAAATTACAAATTTACAGAACAATTCCCAGTTAAATTTCATAGTTTTAGAGATTTGATTTATAAAAATGTTCCAAAGTTTCAATGTTCACTTTTTTGGAAACTTCTCAATGTTTCAAAATTTAATTTTGAAAACTTTCAAGTAAGGTAACGACGGTTTACTTTCCAAAATCATTTTTTTGGTTCAAATAGTAAATCTAAACATACTATTTTTCCTCTGATGTAAATACTTGAAATTCATGGGTTTTACATCCTTATTCAGTGTGCAAATAATCAATATGAAAATTTAAATAATTACAATAAACTATAGGGTGATAACAAGGAAATATCAAATAAATGAAAAAATATACATTCAATTACAATAGCATCCATCACAACATACAATCAACATTCAAATCAATCAATTCAACAAATCAACCAATTCAATAACATGTCACAGTAATTATTAGTCATCACATATTGGAATTTAGCTATTCAAATTAAATATTAATAAATATTCCAAACCAACAATCAAAAATTTATCACTATATGACCTGGTTTAACTTGCAATAAAATTTTAGTATTTCGTGAGTGAGTTTAAACACTCACCTTCTAGATTTCCCTTTTCTAGTCGGATTTGGATCCGCTACTACTTCATCCTTTTGATTTGCTTCCTTCTATCTTAATATTTTTTTGTAGAATGTTTTGAAAGAGATAGAGAAGTTGTTATAGATCTGGATTTGAAGAAAAAGATTTGGAAAAAAGAAGAATGTTTGGAAAAGAAGAAGAAAATTTAAAGAAGATGAAGAATTGAAAAAGAAAAGGAAAGAAGAAGAAACAAAAAGATAAAGAATGAAGTAAATAAAGGGAGAAGAAGAAGATTTAAAGAAGAAAAAATGAAAACGGAAGGAGGAAGATGAAGAGAGAAAAATGAGATGGAAGTTTTAGTTTTATTTGAAAAATGAAGCTGTAGAAGATGAGATTAGAAAATGAAATATGACTAAAGGAATGAAGATGGAAACAAATGAAAAGCTAATAAGGTATATATAAACAAACTAGGAATTGAAATAAAGTAAAATACGAACAACCCTAAAACGTAGTATTGAAAGATGTGAACTAAATGAATATGAGGTGATAGAAGAAATAAAAATGCAAATGAAGAAATAAAATTATAGATTATTTAATAATAAGGAAATAAAGGTGAAGGGACAAAATGCACGTTTAGTTTTAAATGCTTTAGGCATTGATAATGCATAAGGAAATATATGCAGGAATGAGAAAATTTGCAAACCAAAGGAAAATATAAATTTTTATAACCAAAAATGAGATGGAAAGAATTAAATATAGCCTAAAAGCTTAGGCTTAGGTATTAAACCGAAGGAGAAATGAACGGACCAAGTTTTAATAACGAGGTAACTATTTTAAAACGTACATGCAATAAATAAAAAGAAATGAAGGGACCACATACACATTTTGAAATTCAATTTCTTCCGAAACGTAACCAAATTAATTTCATTCACTCAAATAATACTCAATTTGTACACATACAAATTTTTATCTACGCACAATTAATAAATTTATGCCTATCTTAAAAATGAGAACGTTCAATTCTTTTATTTCCATTAAAGCACCAATTCTGTTTAACACAAAATGTACGTTTCTTTTGTTAAATCTATTAATTGCAATCAAAGTTTTCTTTCCTTTTAAACGAAATCTTTCCATTACATTAATTGCAATTAATAACAAAAATTTCAAAACAGATAAACCAAAATGGATGAGAAATAAGATAATTGTTTCCTTAAGTCATTTAAACATGTTTATAAATTTGTTGTTTTACACCACCGTAATAAATAACTTACTTAAATTATATTCCTATTCTTGAAATCAGTCTGTATGCTAAAACAGCGTTCAAATAAATATATATTTCCTTTTTTTAACGAATCATTCTATTCTTTACTCTAATGAAATTGAATCTACATTCACAAATGAAATATTTCAAGGCAAGGCTCACGTGTAAATAAATAAAACTTACTGGAATACCAAAAGAGGCATGTATTTAATGAAAGAAAATAGTAATAAAATAAAATAAATGAAAGCGATAGATTTTGAGAATGTAGTCCGTACATAGAAATCACAAATCAAATATACTAAAAATAATAATTCATTTTAACATATTTTATTAACCCTAATACGCTCAAATTTACATACATATATGTATTTTTATTTAGTAAACAGTAAATAAAATTAAACACTACAACTAACATAATGAGGACCGCCACCCCACACATTAATAGATGAACTGAGACCCCAAAGTCAAATTTGAAACGGAATAAATCTCCTATGTTAATATGCTAACTATTCCAAATCAAAAACTTAACCAAACCTTCAAGTTGTTTTCTTACCATTTTATTATTGTATATTTTTTTTAATTAAATTCAAATTAAGGAATATTTAAATAAATCGAATATTCCAACCAGAAACATACAACAAAATTCAATTCTTTGTTTTAATGAAATTAAATTAACATTCATAGATGAAATATTCACTTTATTTGATAAGAATATTCTTATCAAGAAACCATCCTTTTCTTTTATTTTTATCAAAACATATTTCTTTTTATTACACATTCATTTACAATTAACACCTCCCCCTTTAAAACCAACTTATATTTGAAGATTATCCCATTAAAGAGTCACAGAAATAATACTTCGTACAACCACATCATTTCTTTATCAATTAATTTCATATAATCGTTATATTTGTACCAAATTTAAGTGCTTACAATTTAAACGTAATATTTCTCAATGAAATTTTCATTATATTTTTAACACAAAACATATGTTTCACATATCATTAATTAATTACCATTTACTTCTATCTCTTATTAATGGCAAGATATAATTACTATTACTTACAATGATTAAATCTCAAAACATACCCTAATACAGGGAAGATAATTAATCCAATTGTTTCCTTTGAAATCCAATTTTTTATGTTAAACCCAATACCTATATACTAATTTAATTCCAACATTTAATTGCAAATGTAATAAAACCTGTTCATTATATATTTAAATTTCAAACATGTCCTTTTATTTTGATTTACATTCTTATTATCAAATCAACTATTCCCTTATGCAATTGATTAACATAAGTTTTACACTCACCACTCAACAGTTAACGTTTCTTCTTATATCAATTGTAATATTTCAATTACATTAATTCTCCATTAATTACCAAATAAATTTCTAACCGATTTAATAATAAGAAAACAAATAAAACAATGGTTATACGTTAATAATCCATATTTATTAACTTATTGTTTAAAAACAAAGGTTAATAAATTTACGTACAAAATAATTGATTTCATACTCCATATTAAAACCAATTGCAATTAATAACATAAGACTACATCAATTTATACATCATTTATTCTATTCCTTATTAACCTTTATTATTTAAATTGACTGAAATTACGTTAACATAATATAGTAGTCAATTACATTCAATCAATATTAGCCAATTATATGTTTTATCTCATTAAATTATTTGTTTTAAGATTTATCTTAAAGTCAAAATTTCTAATCTAATAAGATTCAATTTAATAAATCATAAATTTTAATTTCTGACAATATTAAAGCCCAAAACCTTATTAAATTTAATATTTTTAATTATCAAAATATGGGTTGTTACATTCAAACATTACAACATGGCAGTTTGTTGGCTAGAACTAGCCGTCAATCTTAACTGCACACCACAAGTAGTTAATGCTTCCAAATCTTTCCATTCGGTTAACAATTGCTAACACCACATTCTGACGTTTTCTACTAAGTGCATCTACGACTTTATTTCCTTTTTTTGGCGTATACTTAATTCCAAAATCATAAGCTGCTATGAACTCTAACCATCACTTCTATCTCATATTCATCTCCTTCTAGGAGAATGAGTATCTCAAAGCCTTGTGATCCATAAACAACTTGAATCTTTTTCCTATAAGATAATGTCTCCACACCTTCAAAGCAAATATTACAATTGCCAACTCCAAGTCATGAGTCAGATATCTAATTTCATGTAGTCTAAGTTGTCGAGAAGCATATGCAACCACTTTACCTCTTTGCATCAACATAACTCCTAATCTTGTTCCGCATGCATCAATATACACTATCATATCTTGATTCCCATCTGGAAAAACTAACACGGACGCATTGATCAATAAATGTTTTAGCTTTAGGAATGTTTCCTCATATTCATTGGTCCAAACATACTTTAGGTCTTTCCTTGTTAGTTTAGTCATTAGTGCTACTATATGAGAAAAATCATTGATGAATCTCCAGTAGTAGCGAGCTAATGCAAGAAAACTCTTTATCTCAATCCCAGTCTCGGATCTCTTCCAATTATTAAAAACTTCGAACTTAGTTGGATCCACTGATAACCCATTCTCAGAAACTACATGACCAAGAAACTTCACTTCTCTCTTCCAAAAGTTACACTTTGAAAACTTAGCTTTCAGTTGATGCTACCTCCATGTTTCAAGCACTATTTTAACTTGGCTCTCATTTTCCCGCTCATTCCTAGAGTATACCAGAATGGCATAAATACCATTATAAACCTATCCAAGTGCTCTTTGAAAATCTGATTCATCAAATCCATGAAGAATGTAGACACATTAGTCAACCCGAATGACATGACTAACCATTCATACGAACCATACCTCGTTCGAAACACCATCCAAGGATTATTTCCTTCCGCTACCCTCAATTGATGGAACCCTGTCACCTACTTTGGCCTCACTCAATTGATCAAATGAATCATCTATTCTCGATAAAGGATATTGATTCATTATCATCTTTTCATTCAACTTACGATAATCGATACATATCCTTAACGATCCATCAGTTGCTTTACAAATACTTCTGCTGCTCCCCAAGGCGAACTTGGTCTGATAAAACTCTTCTCTTCCAAGTCCACTACCTATACCTTTAACTTTTTTATCTCGGTAGGTGTCATCCAGCTAGGTGTTCTACTAATGGGTTCATCTCCAGGTACAAGATCTATTAATAAATCGATAGCTCTTTTTGAAGGTAATCCTGTAACCGGTTCAAAAACATATGCGAATTCTTTTATAACAAAAACTCGATATATCTCGTCTTCCTCCTCAATTGTACCCAATAAAGTGCAAACATCAAAATGCGAGTTCTCTACTGAGTATATAATTCGATTGTTATTATTATGGTGTCTTAGTGATATTTTTCTATCTTGAAAAAATGTCTTAGCATCATATTTTCTTAACTAGTCCATACCAAAATAATTCCAAAGCCCACAAAATCAAACACATGCAAATTGCATCAAATATATGACTTAATAACTCAAAGTCTAAATAGTCACATCACAATCCAAGAGTTGCATACCGTCCAATTGGATTTGCAACCCTTAAGGAAGTAATAAGGTATAATGGTTCTAAACTAAGCTTATCCACCAAACATTAAGAGAAAAAAGAACGTGATGCACCAGTATCAAAAAAAATATACTCTAATAGGTATGATATGAATCGAAAGTGTACCTCCCATCATAGCCTTTCCCTTCTCTTCTTCTTTTGGCCTCAAAGTAGATGGTTCTAAAGCAAACACTTTTTCTTTTTCAGCCTTAGCAGGTTCTTAGCATTGGGGCTTGTAATGCCCCATCTAGTCACAGTTGAAACATTTGATGTTCTTCTTTCCAACGACCTTCTTTCCATTTCTAGAATGACATTTGTTGGAAAAGTGCCCCTTCTTGTCACATTTGAAGCAAACAACATTAGATTTTCCTTTCTTGCAGTTTCACCCTTCTTAGATCCCTTCTTTTGAAAGAACTTTCTTTTTTGACTTTGACCACTCTGAGTCTCTACCAGTTTTTTACTATCAACTAGCACAAGCATTTCTTCATTCCTCCATGCCATCTCTACTACTACGTCACATAGGTCTCTAAGATGCAGCAGTGTTGCCATGGCAAGCTCTAGTTTTAACCCCGTATTAAACTTCTCGTTCCTCATTATCACCATGTCCACAATAGCATATCCATACGTATACTACTCTTCAAATCTGATCGCATCCTCAAGCACTGACATATCTCCTTGGTCCAATTCATCAAACTTTCCAAGCAATGTTGACTTGGCTATTTTAGATATAAATCTCTCTTAAATATCCTTTTAAACTTTGCCTAAGTCAAGTTCTCTTTTGGTATTCCCACAGTTACCCATTTTCACCAGAACAATGCAGCTCCTTGCAATTGCCTGGATGCCAGTTTCCTCTTCTGCTCATCATTCAAGCCTAAATTTGCGAAAATCCTTTCACAATGCAATAGCCAATTCTCTACTTCGATAGCATCTTTGATTCCAATAAATGGTTTCCCTCGAAGTCTAGCATAATCCCGACTCAACACAGCATAGTTATTGATAATAGGAACATTAGGATTTAGCCCTCCTACATTAGAAGCATTTCCACTAACTAATCAAGCTGCAACTCCATCTTGCATCATATTTAAAATGAACTGATACATAGCTCCCAAATCCACTGGTGGCGTTCCAGCACCCAAATTTACAGTTGCTTGTCGACTTGGATTCCTTCTAGTGTTGGGCCTAACATTTCCATTGGTTGTGGTGCTTCCTCCACTGAGATTCACTCTTCCATTTTTTGATTTTATACCTTACTTTCGTTACATTTGCATTCGAACCTTAGTAAGATATGGAAGAACGATCTAAAAGAGAGGGAAGAATAGAGATAGGATGAATATCTATATATAGGAAATACAGGTACGTCACTATAGCGTTATCCTATACCGAAATCTTATTCATCGATTCATTCATATTATGTTTTCAAAACTCTTTTTAAGTTCAAAATTCTTTTAGTTTTACACAAACCTTTGCTCTATTACCAAGCTGTAAAATCCTTCATTCTAAGGCCTGAAACTAAATGCTACGGATGATACATTCATCCATAGTATTAATTTCCGGTGATAAAATTTGGTTATGTTAATTATATCAATAACATTAGAAGCACATGAAGATGAAAAGTTTCAAAACGATTTCATTAACAATTTCCATATTCATTACATAATCTCAAGCGTTGTCCATGTTCAGATAAAATATAATTATTAAAAAATACTCCAAGAGCGATATACGAAGATGCCTTCATGATTGATCAAAGTTTACTACTTGAAAAATACATATTCTACCATCACATACATTTAGACAAAATGAAACAAACACAGCGAACAAAATATCTCCTTAACATAGCTAACTTGCCTCCTGTTAGTTCGTGAGATGATGATTTTGATGACGACAACCTTAGAATAGATTATAAAATATAAATACTAACATTATAAGTTTAGATATATATGTATATGTATGATTTAACCATGCAGGTACCAAGAATGAAGACTGTACAGTATAGAGATTCAAGATATCGAGATAGAAGACTCATGAGTATCAAGATTATCAAGATTTCAAGGTTAATATTTTTATTAGGAATTTTGTTAAAACTCATAGAAAAGCACTGGCATCTTAAAATCCAATTTATTCGTGGAATGGAATCCACTTCGAGCCTGTTAAAGGGATGAAACCCTAAGTAGGATGAACCTACAAAAAATCTAGTGGAACATTGTTTTGTATCCGCTAACTTTTTATTCAAAATTATATCCTGTTTTCAAAATGTTTTTCAAAACTTTCCTTTTAAAAGATTCAAAACCCTCTATCCTGATTTTAAATAATTTTAGCCTCAAAATTATCTTTAATTTCAAAGTCAAATTACTCCTGATTTTAAACTATAATTTATCTTTTTAAATTATATATTTAATTTTTAAATATTTATACTTAGATTTAAATATAAAATTATAGTTAATATATATATATATATTATTCTCTATATTTACTTATGAATTTTAACTATAGTCAAATATATTTATAAAGTTTAAAATAGTTTTAATATGAAATAAAAGTTATTTTCAAAGAAAATCAAAACACCAAAAAATCCTTTGGGATGTTGACATGCCCAAGTACCCCATGTCGACATGGTGTCAGTTGAGTTCAAAATTTAAATTTCAAAAAAGTGTATATTCGCCATAACTCTTCATGAATGGACATGACTGTTGTTCTTCTATAAATAGGGGTTAGTTTCAACGAATTTTATATCAGATTTTCTTATTTTTCACTCCTCTTCTTATTCCACATTTCTTAATACATATTCTTACCATTACTCTACCGAAATCAACATTGAATCGAACTCGATTACTTCTAGTTTGATTCTCTATCACTATCTCTACAAGGTTCTCAGTGCTATTCAGAGTTATAGACTTCTTTGTAATCTATTAAGCGAGAAAAGGTGTGATTGTAGCCTTGGAAATCAATCAAGAGAGAAAAGGTGTGATTGTAGCCTTGGTAAATCAATTGGGTAAACTTGTGGCCTGGAAATCAAGTATCTCTACCCAGAGGATAGAAATTCTGGAGGGTGTACCTCGTAGCCTTGAAACCGGGGGTGTAATTGTACAATTGCTTTTGAAAGGAAATCCATACTTGTGTTGCGGGACTGGATGTAGGGTAACTCCAAACCAGTATAAAATCCGGTGTGTTCTTTCCTTTACTGCTTTTATTTTATTTCTGCATCTGTGTTTGTTTCCGTGATCATATCCGTGTCTGTATATTGCATACATCGGTGTCTAAATTAACATAAACTCAAAAAGATTTTGTAATTCTTTATTAACACTATTCACCCATCTCTAGTGTTAATCCTATCCTTAAGATCCGTAATTCGCATTTCTCACACCTCATGCATGTCTTTAGAAGCTTTATTCGTCAACCTAAAAACCTACAAACCTTACTCTCGAACTACTCAAATGAGCACCCGAGAGTTAAAGGGGAAAATAAAAACTTCGGGTCAGACAAAAAGTCTGTTATGAATAATAATAATACGCCAGCTTGAAATTAAATATCTAGTGAAACCTGCCGCTAAGTGGAATGAGTTTTTCCCTCACTAGTATCTTTTGAAAATATGTCAATCGAAATCATGCTCTTGAAATCAAAATGATTAAACAAACATAAAATAAATAAATGCATGTATGTCACATGGGTAAATCTGACCAGTCAGTCTCAATCAATAAACTTTCTATTCCTATTTTGTATCTTTCCCAGGGTTACTGCTAACCTATATGGCTAACTCTGGCCTACTAGATATACCAAATTATATAAACTACCGTTAGGAGGAAACTGGACTGTTCGTTCGAACACAATCTTCTTAGTGTAAACCTAACTATCCGTCTATCTCACAGATTTGCTAGACTCACTATGAACTTAATGGTCTTATAGACCAACCATTAACCTATCTAAGTTGTAGATTTCCTTCTGTGTGTAAACCTACTTTTAGTCTTTTCCCTCAACAAAGCCCTACACACTAGAATGTGGACCAATATCAACTATGGGCTAACAGTTGAAGCATAGGACGCGACCCTACACCAATTCCATTATCTGGATTTCTGACCTTTAATCCTTGAGCCAAGATATCTTATCACAATTTATTTAATGGTGATAACAATAATTCTCATGTAAACCTTAGGCTAAAATACCCTTTTTATTTCCTTGAAAATGCAAGTCTTTATAAATGATTTATCGCTTGAAATCATATTTAAAATTAGGAAAATATAGATATTATGCCAAAATATGTCGTTTGAAATAACTTTCATTAATTTTGAATTCAATAGGAGGTTGTTGCACCTCTAAAATATTAGGCTATCAAGCCATCAAATTAATCTATTTAAATTGATAAAATGCGACAACAATGTGACCGATATTGTTAGAACCTTATATTTTGATATTTTGATAGTGACAACTATATAAGTATATATTGTAATATATACTAACCACTTTTGTAGGAAACGATATCAACTTTACCAAGAGGCAATTATATTGAAATGAAGACTGAATTGATGCTACAAAGAGCTATTAGTCATAATGTCTATGTTTAGAGGTATAAAGTTGTTACAATCTCTTTTATGTGGTATATACACACATAAAAATTTTCAAAAATTAAATTTCAACATCAACACAACAAACTTATAATTTAGCCGGCTGTTGCACATGCACATATTTATTTATGAATATTCAGCTGGTTGAAAATGGAAAAACTGAACTATTTTCTTGCTGATTTAAAATACCATCGATTCAGCTGGATGCCAAACTTTATGCAGCTGGCTGAATTCGTGCAACAACTAGTTTTTCTAAAAGTTACCTCTTCTTTATCAAGGGTTACATATTTAAAACCAAGAGTTGCAGTCCTGACTTTCACCGTTTCTTCTCACGAATGATTGCAACTACATATTAAGCAAATTATTTCATTGTTTTGATAATTAATTCCACTCCCAATTCTTTCTATTGAACTCTCAAGCATTCAATTACAAGCTGCTTTACATTTTTGATCACATGATCATTCAAGAAAATTTTCTTGTGATAAAAAATACTTCCTTTCTTCACAAACTACATGATATACCACAAAGGAGAAGATTATAAGAAGAGTGTATGTTATTGACTTATTAGTACTACTCAAGAGCATATCTGTCAAATAGTTTTCTGATGTTTATAATTGAAGTCCTGTTGTAGTAACCTCAGGCGGTTGAAATCCTTTTGGTTGTCTAGACGGCTGAATTCCTGTTCAGTTGCTCAGGAGGTGTGATACCTATTCCTTCGGATTAAGTGAGGGTATCAATTAAATCCAGAAGGAGTCTGGGACTGGATGTAGAACGGGAAGTTCAAACCAGTATTAAAATCTCTGGTGTCAATTACTTTATTACTTTTATATTTATATTCCCCACAAGTAAATAGTTTAGTTAATTTATCATATTACACGATGCTTTCACTTTCATTTGGTATTAGAGCAAGGTCATCATATAACCATAACAAAGTTTTTGATATTTAAGTAATATTAAAAACAACACAGTATCGAGTTTTGTTGAAGGTCAATCCACTGCACGATCATTACTATTTAATGGATTAAACTATGCTTATTTGTCAATTGGGATGAGAATTTACATGCAAGCAAATGGATACGACACTTGGAATATCACTCAACAAGAATATTTTGTACCTACCATTCGTTATGCATAATGGTCAAATACATAGAAATTAGATGCTACTGCAGATGTTAAAGCTATGAATATGTTGTTTTATTCGTTAGATAGAAATGAGTTTAATAGAGTTAGTATATGTACTTCAGCATATGAAATTTGGCGCACTCTCAAGGTAACTCGTAAAGGTACTAATAAGGTTAAACAAAGCAAGATATCTATGCTTAAGAATGAATTTCAGAATTTTAGAATGAAGCAAGATGAAACCATAAATGAGATGTACTCCAGATTTCAAGATATACATCACTCACTTCTAGCATTAGGAGAAAAATATACTGATTTTGATATTGTTTCAAAAATTCTAAACTCTTTAACGGATGAGTGAGAATGAAAAGTCTTAGCAATTGAAGAAACTAACGACATTTCTACTATAAAACCAGAAGAGTTAATAGAAAATCTCATGTCATATGATGTTAATTTATAGGCAAAAAGAGTTCAAGTTCAAGATAGAAAAACAATAGCATTCCAGGCCAAAATCTGATGAAGATGATATGGCTTTTATAGCTAATAACTTCAAAAAGTTTCTAAAATTTAGGAAGAATAAAAAGTTTAGAAATAACAAAAACAACGACAAACCATCATCCTCAACTCTTAAATGCTATAAATATCACAAGAAGGTGCATATGAAGAAAGACTGTCCAGATCGGAAGAGAGATAGAAATAATTACAAAAACAAGAGCGATAGATATAAGAAGAAACATGCCCTTTCAATTACATGGGATGACTCGGATTCCTCTTCCTCATCAGACAACGACAACGATTTAGAACAAACCAACATGTGCTTTATGGCCACGAATGATGATGTAAGTGATCTTATTTTTGATGATTTAGTAGATATAAATTTTGAATTATTAAATAAACTGAGAAATCTTAAGAGAAAGTATAAAGATTCACTAGAAAGGCTAAATAGAAATGAAATTGAAGTTGAAATGTTAAGAGATGGAAAGAAAATCTTAGAAGAAGAACTTGTTATTTCATAAGAATCTTATTCGAATATTATTTCTCAACTTACTATGTTAAGTGGTGAAATCGAGACTCAAAAAGAAAAGAATGACACATTATCAATAGAAAATCATGAATTGAAATTGATCGTTAAAATACTAGAACTAGATATTACTAGTCTTAAAACAAAGTTAGATAATATTACCAAAAATGTGTCTAACTATAATAGAGGCAGAGAAATTCTTTCTAAGATTATGGAAAATTCATAATCCACTACTTGTTAAAAAGGATTAGGATATAAAAAATTTACAAAAGTAAATCTAGTATTAGAGAGTATAACTCTCTATGTACAAATGTCAAGAAGAAAAATAATAAC
Organism: Allium cepa; assembly: GCA_030765085.1. Lineage (NCBI taxonomy): Eukaryota > Viridiplantae > Streptophyta > Magnoliopsida > Asparagales > Amaryllidaceae > Allium > Allium cepa. Next base: position 616,096,017 of record CM060934.1, read on the forward strand.
TTGAAAAGCTTGGTTTAAAGTCTATTAGTCGAAAGAAAATTCAAAATCTATTAAGATTTGGGTTCCAAAAACTAATAATCGTTTGATTAAAAATAAGTATATAAAATCTTTTATAACTTATGTTCATAAGAATAATAATTTTTTTTACAAAGGGAATTCTAAACCTTCATGGGTCTGGTTTCCTAAGATCTAACTTTTAGGACCCTAACAAAAGAAGTGGGGTACCAACATCATTTATACATTTTTTGTAGGTACCACATAAAACAGGAGGAAATGGATATTTGATAGTAGTTGCTCAAAACATATGATAGGAAATAAAGAAATATTAACAAACATTATGCACTTGACATTTGGAGATAATTTCAAAGGATATATCATCGGCAAAGGCGATATGAGCAACGACGGTACGTCTAACTTACCTCTTATTACAAATATTATGTTAGTTAAGAATTTAAAACATAATCTCTTAACTATAAGTCAACTTTGTGATAAAGATTTCGAATTACTGTTGAAAAAGTAATGTAATATTTATGATAAAAATCAAAATTTAATTTTTTGAAGGAAATCGTAAAAGAAGTATATATCTTTTAAATATGAAAATTAATCAAACACAAATTTATGTTTAATAGCCAAAGAAAATAATCCTTGGTTATGGCATAAGAGATTTTGTCAAATAAATTTCAAAGCTATAAGCAAATTATCTAAAAAATAATTTAGTAAAAGGATTACCAAAAATGAATTATAAGTTAAACAATATTTGTGATGATTGTCAATTAGGAAAACTAACAAAATCATCATTTAAGTCTAAGAAAATTATTTCCACATTACAACCACTTGAACTATTACATTTGGATCTACTCAAGTTCAATCAATTAATAATAATAAGTACGTATTTGTTATTGTAGATGATTTTTCAAGATAAACGTGGATGATATTTTTGAAAAATAAAAGTGATACTTTTGAAATTTTAAAATCTTTGCCAAAAGAATTCAAAATTTCAAAAGTTTAAAAATTAAGAACATTAGAAGTGATCACGGTGGTGAATCCGAATATGATTTATTTGAAAATTATTATAACAGGAAAGGAATTTTCATAATTTTTCGTTTCCTAGAACTGCACAACAAAATAGAGTTGTAGATAGGAAAAATAGAACACTACAAGAATGCTCTAGAACTTTACTTAGCGGTAGTAATTTGCCAAAACATTTTTGGGTAGAAGCTGCAGCAATTGCATGCTATGTTTTAGATCATGTCTCTATTCGTTCCTTAACTAAACACACTTATATGAGCTGTTCAATGGAAAGAAACCTAATATCTCTTATTTCAAATTTTTTGGTTCTAAATGTTTTTTACTAAATACAAGAGATCAACTTGGAAAATTCGATCTAAAATTCGATGAAGGAATATTTATTAGGTATTCGAAATGAAGTAAAGCATACAGAATATACAATAAAAGAACAAAAATAATAGAAGAAACACTACATGTTTCTTTCGTTGAAAAAATAAAAATTAAAATAACGATGAAGATGATGAAATAAATACAGAACAAAGTAATTCAGAAGATGAAAATATTGGAAATATTGTTGAAAATGTTGGGGATGCAGATTAAGGATCTTAAGGCAGAAATAACACTAGAGGGAGGGGGTGAATAGTGTTTTAAAGAATATATGAACTATATGACTAAATTAAAACTTTCAACACAAATCTAAACAGAATTCTAACATAGAATGATCACAGAACGTATAACAAATGCAAATAGTAAAGTAAAGCAAGTAAAGGGAAAGAACACACCGGATTTTATACTGGTTCGGAATCCTCCTACATCCAGTCCTGCACCAAGGCAATATCCTTGTACAGATTTTTATAAGCCAATATACAAATTACAACCCTCAATTTCTAAGGCCTTGAGGAATCCTTCTATCTCCGAGTCTGGAGGTAAACTCTCTTGATTTACGGGACACAAGATCACCCTAATACTTTCTAATACCAATCCTTTTGAATGGATAGTGTGACGACCGCCCATGACTCCCGCACCAAAACAAGAGAATAGAGCGCTGAAAGGTGTGCCAGGCAGCCATGGACGATAGTCAGGGTAAAATAAAATCGCAGAATCTCTATCGTAACTCACAGCGCATGGATAAAATACAATAGAGAAATATATAGTGAAGTCTCATAACAGAAAATCATCATATAAGCATCACAGAGGTTTTATACAATCATCTCAACAAATCCATACATCAAGACCTCACTACAAGCACTCATCAAATACAGCAGCGGATACCCGGTACATATAAGAAAATAATATGCATAGCCTCCTGCTCGTCTTCGCCATCATCAACGGAAAACTCTACTCTAAGCACAGCACCTGCCACCTGCTACCTAGTCTGCCCATCCCAAACATGGATGAACAGCCCAAGGTAATAAGAGGAGACATAAAACCTTGAGTCAGACAAAGTCTTAGTGAGCAGTAAATTAACAATCAAGCATACCAAAAGAGCATAAGGAAATAAAGGAATAGGAACCAAACCATCCCACTCCACCTCTTTCTACAGTGATAGCCCCCAGACACACACTAAGGAGAAGTAAGCATAACATAGCAGATAAGTAAGGTAAAGCAATAATCACTCGAGTCAAGGACGATGTTTTCCAAATACAAACCCCCAAGGCCTAAACCAAGATCAGATAAGCACCCAGAAAACACCGCTCTTGAAGCCGAATGATGATACAACCAAACATCCAAACATCCATGACTCTGGCTATCACTGTTAACCTTGCTTCGAAATCACCGTTAATTGAATGACCGACTCCTTCCTGAGCCATCTGTCAAGGGCTAATGGTAACCCCGGTTCTAGACAAAACCCCGCACACTGCCTTGTGCCTAGGACTTATCTTCTTGGCCCAGAGTACTCGACTAACTGCCTGTAGTCTTTTAGGCGTCCCTATGTACTCTTGCTTTAGGTTTGCTAGAACCTTCAATAACGATGAGATCTAAGCCTCCTTGTCATCCTTCTTGACGACTTCTATCAACTTAGCCCAAGCTTCCTCTTGAGCAATCCATTATCAACCAACTTGAACTACCCTTCAAGTTATCAACATGCTTGGAATGATCCCTGCCTGGATTAAGCCAAGACTCACATCATACTTCGCTTCATCGTACCAAAGCAAAGTCTCAACTCAACCATACTTTGCCTTTTCGCATCCTGACAAAGTCCCATCTTGATCTCATACTTCGCCTCTTCGCATCACGGCAAAGTCCCATCATCGAATCCATCCATATGAGCTTCCACATCCGCTTCATATACCATCGGCAGCTTTCACCATTCAAGAGCCTTTCCACTTAGCTTTTGAATCATCTTCAACCATCTTGTTCCAAATCAACTACAAGCTAACTTGGAGCAATCAAATCTAACATACATTCAAACATTCAAGCATTCAAACAAGATATATTAAGCAATATCAACTATAATGGCAATTTCGTAATTAAGTGAGCAAAAGTCCAACATATGTGAAATCATAGTTTTTAGCATAAATCTATCAAATCTAAAACATGGGTTTTGTCTCTAATACTTGTTAAATAGCTTCTATAGATAAACATTTTCAAATATGATGGATCTACATGCAGACTTAAGGAAAATGCGAGAAAACGCTAACTTTAACACATAAACATATCACCAATCCCATATACTCCTTTGGATCCGCGTGAGAGATAACTACCACTCACCAAATCACCAAAACAACCTAAAAATCAATCAACTTCAGATCTGGACAGCAAGGACTTGAGCTTGATCCGGAGAAATTTCACTTGAAACGGTGAAATCTAGCTTCGTCGGATGAAGATCTTCAACTTTGGCTCTTCGATCTTCGATCTTGATCTTCGATCTTCAACGGATGTTAGCACTTGATTGAAGTGGAGAAAGAAGTGAAGAAAAATGCTGTAGTCGAGTCTCCAAAATGGCAGCACTTCATCGCTTCAAAAACCGGTGCCAAAAAGTGAGCCAAAGTCCACTATTTATAGGCTGAAACTTCACTAACTCGTACGCCCATGAGTCGGTCACGACCTAAGCCATGAGTCGTTAACGACTCATCAACCCTGCCGACTCAAGAACCCAACGACCTATCAAAGATACGACCCAACACTAAAAGGCTTACGACCTAACGACATATACCCTAACTCGGAGACGAGCTACGAGATACGAGATAACTATATGCCGACCTAACACCAAAGCGACTCAACCCTTAAGTCGTTCAAACGACTTAACAACCTATCTCCTTAACTCGCCGCCGACCTAACACTCTGCTAACTCGTAACTCGCTAACACACAAGCCTTACTAACTCGTTAGGTCGCAAACACGTTAGGTCGTTCCAGACGACTTACGACCTAACTTTCTAACCTGTTAACTCGGCCATATCTACTAACTCGTACACGAGTTAATCCTTACCTCGGTAACTCTTTAACCCGGTAACACGTAAAGAACACTAACTCGTTAGCTACCCTGCACACTATAACTCGCTAACGACTCAAGGCCACTGACTCGTCCAAGCTATGAGTCGGTCTAACCTATAACTCGCTAACACCTATAAGTCGTTAACGACTCAACTCATATCATGTTAATTCGTAAGCCTATGGCTCCACTGACTCGGTCACGACTCATCATCACACGAGTTAACTTTACAACTCGTGCACGACCCATTCCCTTAAGTCGTACACGACTCATCCATGAGCCGTTCACTGCCTTAACTTGTTAACTCGTATGCGACTCACTTCCTAACTCGAACACGACCCAAGCCTTGTTAACTCGGCCACGACTTAACACTTAAGCACACGAATTAACTTCCTAAACGACTCAGGCTAGAGACAACATCAACACTAACAACCTGTCAATTCTACGATATATCGACACGAAAAATACGGGTCGTTACATTCTCTCCCCCTTAGGAATTTCGCCCCCGAAATTCCAAGCAAACAACAGCAATCAAAGATATTCCGCATGCCTACCATCCATAGCAATCAACAAACCATGCATCCAATTCTAACCTAGCATGCAGAATTCTATGACTTAGAACAAGCTACAAATTCATGAGATGTCACGACACTTTAGGGCCATACCTCGAAGAGTCCGGGATGAGCTGCCTTCATCCTCTCTTCCTCCTCCCACGTACAGTCGTTAACATCATCACTCCATTGTACCTTGAGCAACGTAATCGTCTTCCTCCTAAGCTGTTTCGTATCGGTTTCAACAATACGAAGCGGCTTACGAGGTCTCGAAACAACTGGATCAACCTCCAAGTCTTCACAGCTATCAGCAGAAACCACCGTAGTTGGGTCGTGCATATACTTCCGTAGATAAGATACATGAAAAACACTGTGCACACCCGCCATCTTTTCCGGTAACTCCAATCTATAAGCGAGCTTTCCAATACGCTCGATAATCGGGAATGGTCCAACAAATCTCGGAGTTAACTTTCCTTTCTTCCCGAATCTAATAACATTCTTTAATGGAGAAATCTTCACAAAAACCATATCACCTACGTCGAATTCCAAATCCTTTCGACGATTATCTGCATAACTTTTCTGACGATCCTGGGCTGCCTTCATTCGTTGCCGAATGATCTCTATACAATCTGAAGTCTGTCGAATCATCTCTGGCCCAAGTATCAGCTTTTCTCCAGTTTCCAACCAACATGTCGGGGAGTTACACGGTCTTCCATACAATGCCTCATATGGTGCCATACCAATACTCGACTGATAACTGTTGTTATAAGCAAACTCCACCAAATGAAGGTGATCTTCCCATGACCCTCCGAAGTCCAAAACACATGCTCTAAGAAGATCTTCCAAAACTCGGTTGACTCTCTCAGTCTGACCATCTGTTTGAGGGTGATAAGCTGTACTCAAACACAACTCGGTTCCCAAAACTTCCTGGAAGCTCTTCCAAAATCTACTAGTGAACAATGGATCTCGATCGCTCACTATACTCTTCGGAACACCATGGAAACGAACTATCCACTTCACATATAGCTCAGCCAACTTCGATGCAGTCCTAGTCGATCGAACAGGAATGAACCTTGCACTCTTGGTCAAACGATCTACTGTGACCCAAATCCCTTCATTTCCTGCCCTAGTTCTAGGTAGACCATCGATAAAATCCATCGACACTTGCTCCCACTTCCATGCAGGAACCTCTAATGGCTGAAGTAATCCACTGGGCTTCTTCTGCTCAGCTTTCACCAACTGGCAATTCATACACTTGGAAATAAAATTTCCAACATCCTTCTTCATACCTTCCCAGTAGTAGGTTCTCTTCATATCCCGATACATCTTATTTCCACCTGGATGAATTGTCAACTTCGAGTGATGACTCTCCCTCAGAACTTCATCTCTCAATCCATCTACATCGGGAACAACCAATCGTTCTTGCTTTCGAAGCCAACCCTCTCGATCGACCTCGAATCCTTTATTCTTTTCTCGGTCCAATCCAGATTCTAAATCACGAATAATCTTGACAAGCTTATCATCTCTCCTTTGGCTCTCGCCAATCCTTTCCACAAGAGTAGGCCTTATCGATAAGTTTGCCAACATCTCAGGTTCCAATTCACATCTGGGCCTGAAATCAAACTCAGCCAAATACTCGAGACTCTTCCATTCCGAAAACATGGCTCCCAATCCTGCTTGTCTTCGACTTAACGCATCTGCCACTGCGTTACCTTTTCCTGGAGTATAGGCTATACCAAAATCATACGATGCTAAGAACTCTAGCCACCTTTGCTGTCGAAGATTCAAATCCTTTTGGGAAAACAGATACTTCAACGACTTATGATCTGTAAACAGCTCGAATCTAACTCCCAATAGATAGTGTCTCCACATCTTCAAAGCAAACACAATCGCCGCTAACTCCAAATCATGAGTCGGATAATTCCTTTCATGCGGCTTCAGTTGTCGACTAGCATACGCAACAACTTTATCCTTCTGCATTAGCACCGCTCCTAGTCCAGTGCCACATGCATCGGTGTAAACCACCATCTCATCATTCCCACTCGGAATAGTCAAAACAGGAGCACTTGTCAGTCGCTCTTTCAGGATTATGAAAGCTTGTTCACACTTATCATTCCATCTGAACACTTGATTCTTCTTCGTCAATCCTGTCAACGGTGCAGCTATCTTGGAAAAGTCTTTGATAAACCGACGATAATATCCTGCTAATCCAAGAAAACTTCTCACATCAGATGCATTCTTAGGCCTAACCCAATCCTGGATCGCTGCCACCTTAGCGGGATCAACCGCTATTCCATTTCCAGAAATAACATGACCTAAGAACCTCACTTCATTCTTCCAGAAGTGACACTTCGAAAACTTAGCCTTCAGCTGATGTTTCCGTAAGATTTCCAAAACAATCCTCAAGTGAGTCTTGTGCTCTTCTTCAGTTCTGGAATAAATCAGAATATCATCCACGAACACAAGCACGAACTTATCTAACTGATCTCTGAATACTCTATTCATAAGATCCACAAAATATGCTGGTGCGTTAGTCAATCCAAACGGCATTACCAGCCACTCATAAAACCCGGAAGGTGTCCTGAAAGCAGTCTTCGGCACACTATCCTTCGCCACTCTCAACTGGTGAAATCCCGTTGCCAAATCCATCTGAGAAAACACCTTAGCCTCGTGAAGCTGATCAAACAAGTCATCTATTCTCGGCAATGGATACTTGTTCTTCCTAGTCACCTTATTCAGCTCACGATAATCAACACACAACCTCAACGATCCATCCGTTTTGGTTGCGAACACAACGGGCGCACCCCATTCGGACACACTTCTCCGAATGAATCCTTTCCGCAAAAGGTCATCAACTTGCACCTTCAGCTCTTGCTGCTCCCTCGGTGCCATCCGCCTAAGAGGCATCACAACAGGTCTGGCTCCCTCAACTAGATCGATACGAAACTCGATCTCCCTATGCGGCGGCAACCCTTTGACTTCCTCAAAGACATTCTCAAACTCATTCACAATAGGCACCGATGACAGTCCATCCCGTGGAACAACTAGCGAATACATGAAGCTCATGAAGACGCCTTCTTCATGCTTACATCGTATCACAACCTTTCGCCCTTCCACATTCCCGACTGTCACCTCAAGCCTCTCACAATCAATCCTAGCCGCATACTTCCTAAGCCAGTCCACACCCAAAATAATTCCGAACCCCGCAAAGTTCAGAACAAAGCAATCACAAACAAACGAGCAATCATGACTCGACACAACTAGACCACGACATAACATACACAAACATGACGAACCCCCTACCGGATTAGTCACAACCAATGGCCTATCAACAATATCCGGTTTCATACCTAACCGGCTTACCAAATCATCACAAACAAAAGAATGCGACGCTCCAGTATCAAACAACACTCTAACTGGAACACCACAAATAGAAAGAGTACCTTGAACAACCACACTCTTCCCCTTCTCTTCAGCAGTAGGAGCTTTCGAAGACGATGGAACAGCCCCCAAAGCATAGGCTTGCACAACCTGCCTATCTTTCCTCGGTTCTGGACAATCCTTCTTGATATGTCCCAGCTTATCACAGTTGTAACACTTTCCCGGCACTTTGGGATTCTTACAATCTTTGTAAAGATGGCCCTTCTGCTGGCAGTTATAGCAAGTCACTTCACTCTTCGGCTTCTTCTGGCCATCCCTACCCCTCTGTTGCTGTTGTTTCCTCTTCTTATTGCCACTCTGCTGTGGTTTAGATCCTTCCCTGGTTACAGAAACGACAGAACTTTCCCTAGGAAACAAACTCTCATGCCTAAGAGCTTTTTCCACAAGCTTCTCAAATGGATCGTCCAGATGATCCACTAACTGCCTCCCAAGATAAGCATCCAGGCCTGTCACAAACTTTTCGTTCTTCTGGTAGGGAGAATCAATATACGATCTGGCATACTTAGACAAAGCTTCAAACTCAGAAATGTACTCAAGAACAGGCCTTCCCCCTTGCTTGAGCTCCACAAACCTCTTAAACAAGACCGATTTCTGAGCAGTAGAGATGAACTTAGCTTCAAATCTAACTTGGAATTGCTCCCAAGTAATCTCTTCTTCTGGGGTATCTATAGTGATAGAATTCCACCAATCAACAGCTCTTCCCTGAAGCTGTCTCGATGCAAGCTTCCTCTTAGTTGCATCCTCAATCCCTAAGTCACCAAAGATCCTCCTACAAGAATCAATCCATCTTTGGACTTCAATAGTAGACTCCGTCCCCAAGAAAACCCTTCCTCCAAGAGCCGTATAATCCTTACACAGCTTAGCAAAATCCACGGGCCTTGGAGCTTGGACTTGAACTCCAACATCAACAGCTGGCCCTGGAGCCGGCATCCTCCTCATGATCGAAGTCATCATTGCTTCGAACATAGCCCCATAATCAGCAGATTCCCCAGCAGCTCGGCTTTCCCTAGCAGCTCGTCTCTCACTTCGACTCATCCTTAATATCTACAAAAAGGAATGATTAGAACGCCTTTGAGAAACAACTGCAAAAGGAGTTCAAATCTGTCTAAGCTACTATATTATATATAGTAATCATCCATCAAAATACAATTACGTCTCTCTTACGTAGTTACGTCAGCGAGCGTTGGCTAAAATCGATTAACCTCGCTCTGATACCAAATGTGACGACCGCCCATGACTCCCGCACCAAAACAAGAGAATAGAGCGCTGAAAGGTGTGCCAGGCAGCCATGGACGATAGTCAGGGTAAAATAAAATCGCAGAATCTCTATCGTAACTCACAGCGCATGGATAAAATACAATAGAGAAATATATAGTGAAGTCTCATAACAGAAAATCATCATATAAGCATCACAGAGGTTTTATACAATCATCTCAACAAATCCATACATCAAGACCTCACTACAAGCACTCATCAAATACAGCAGCGGATACCCGGTACATATAAGAAAATAATATGCATAGCCTCCTGCTCGTCTTCGCCATCATCAACGGAAAACTCTACTCTAAGCACAGCACCTGCCACCTGCTACCTAGTCTGCCCATCCCAAACATGGATGAACAGCCCAAGGTAATAAGAGGAGACATAAAACCTTGAGTCAGACAAAGTCTTAGTGAGCAGTAAATTAACAATCAAGCATACCAAAAGAGCATAAGGAAATAAAGGAATAGGAACCAAACCATCCCACTCCACCTCTTTCTACAGTGATAGCCCCCAGACACACACTAAGGAGAAGTAAGCATAACATAGCAGATAAGTAAGGTAAAGCAATAATCACTCGAGTCAAGGACGATGTTTTCCAAATACAAACCCCCAAGGCCTAAACCAAGATCAGATAAGCACCCAGAAAACACCGCTCTTGAAGCCGAATGATGATACAACCAAACATCCAAACATCCATGACTCTGGCTATCACTGTTAACCTTGCTTCGAAATCACCGTTAATTGAATGACCGACTCCTTCCTGAGCCATCTGTCAAGGGCTAATGGTAACCCCGGTTCTAGACAAAACCCCGCACACTGCCTTGTGCCTAGGACTTATCTTCTTGGCCCAGAGTACTCGACTAACTGCCTGTAGTCTTTTAGGCGTCCCTATGTACTCTTGCTTTAGGTTTGCTAGAACCTTCAATAACGATGAGATCTAAGCCTCCTTGTCATCCTTCTTGACGACTTCTATCAACTTAGCCCAAGCTTCCTCTTGAGCAATCCATTATCAACCAACTTGAACTACCCTTCAAGTTATCAACATGCTTGGAATGATCCCTGCCTGGATTAAGCCAAGACTCACATCATACTTCGCTTCATCGTACCAAAGCAAAGTCTCAACTCAACCATACTTTGCCTTTTCGCATCCTGACAAAGTCCCATCTTGATCTCATACTTCGCCTCTTCGCATCACGGCAAAGTCCCATCATCGAATCCATCCATATGAGCTTCCACATCCGCTTCATATACCATCGGCAGCTTTCACCATTCAAGAGCCTTTCCACTTAGCTTTTGAATCATCTTCAACCATCTTGTTCCAAATCAACTACAAGCTAACTTGGAGCAATCAAATCTAACATACATTCAAACATTCAAGCATTCAAACAAGATATATTAAGCAATATCAACTATAATGGCAATTTCGTAATTAAGTGAGCAAAAGTCCAACATATGTGAAATCATAGTTTTTAGCATAAATCTATCAAATCTAAAACATGGGTTTTGTCTCTAATACTTGTTAAATAGCTTCTATAGATAAACATTTTCAAATATGATGGATCTACATGCAGACTTAAGGAAAATGCGAGAAAACGCTAACTTTAACACATAAACATATCACCAATCCCATATACTCCTTTGGATCCGCGTGAGAGATAACTACCACTCACCAAATCACCAAAACAACCTAAAAATCAATCAACTTCAGATCTGGACAGCAAGGACTTGAGCTTGATCCGGAGAAATTTCACTTGAAACGGTGAAATCTAGCTTCGTCGGATGAAGATCTTCAACTTTGGCTCTTCGATCTTCGATCTTGATCTTCGATCTTCAACGGATGTTAGCACTTGATTGAAGTGGAGAAAGAAGTGAAGAAAAATGCTGTAGTCGAGTCTCCAAAATGGCAGCACTTCATCGCTTCAAAAACCGGTGCCAAAAAGTGAGCCAAAGTCCACTATTTATAGGCTGAAACTTCACTAACTCGTACGCCCATGAGTCGGTCACGACCTAAGCCATGAGTCGTTAACGACTCATCAACCCTGCCGACTCAAGAACCCAACGACCTATCAAAGATACGACCCAACACTAAAAGGCTTACGACCTAACGACATATACCCTAACTCGGAGACGAGCTACGAGATACGAGATAACTATATGCCGACCTAACACCAAAGCGACTCAACCCTTAAGTCGTTCAAACGACTTAACAACCTATCTCCTTAACTCGCCGCCGACCTAACACTCTGCTAACTCGTAACTCGCTAACACACAAGCCTTACTAACTCGTTAGGTCGCAAACACGTTAGGTCGTTCCAGACGACTTACGACCTAACTTTCTAACCTGTTAACTCGGCCATATCTACTAACTCGTACACGAGTTAATCCTTACCTCGGTAACTCTTTAACCCGGTAACACGTAAAGAACACTAACTCGTTAGCTACCCTGCACACTATAACTCGCTAACGACTCAAGGCCACTGACTCGTCCAAGCTATGAGTCGGTCTAACCTATAACTCGCTAACACCTATAAGTCGTTAACGACTCAACTCATATCATGTTAATTCGTAAGCCTATGGCTCCACTGACTCGGTCACGACTCATCATCACACGAGTTAACTTTACAACTCGTGCACGACCCATTCCCTTAAGTCGTACACGACTCATCCATGAGCCGTTCACTGCCTTAACTTGTTAACTCGTATGCGACTCACTTCCTAACTCGAACACGACCCAAGCCTTGTTAACTCGGCCACGACTTAACACTTAAGCACACGAATTAACTTCCTAAACGACTCAGGCTAGAGACAACATCAACACTAACAACCTGTCAATTCTACGATATATCGACACGAAAAATACGGGTCGTTACAGATAGACTCTATGGACTTTTTGAATACAAATTGATCCTATAACTCTGAATAGCACTTTGATCTTTAGTAGAATGATGGAGAATCAAATAGAGAGAGTATCTAAATGATTTCCTATTGAGAATTTGACAGAATGATGGCACGATCTTGAAAATATGAAGTTTTATGGATATGGAATGGTGGAGAAGAAAGAGTGAAGAAAAATAAGAAAGTAGTTGTTAAAAAATTCGTTTTGGAAGCCTTTATATAGATGCACAACAGTCATAACCATTGGCGAAAGGTTTTTGAACGAATGGACACTTCTTTTGAAAATTGAATTTTGAATCCAACTGTCACCATGTCGACATGGGGTATCCCCTTATGTCGACATCCCTTAGTTCAAAATTGTAGAGATGTTGTTTTGTAAAAGCATTTGAATTTAAAACAAGTTGAAACTTCTCTGAAGCAAAATAAAGTGTTTAAACAATATTTTGAGATAGAGAATGAATATAAAACATTATTTTAAATATATATATATATATAATTGATATAGACCGTCAATTATATAAGTAATATTTAAAATCAGAATAAGTTTTGATGTTTTAAAAATAGAAGTTTTTAAAATCAGAATGGAGGAATATTTTAAGGCTAAAACAAAGTTTAAAACATTTTTGAAAACATGATTTTGAAAGCTAAAACATTTTGAAAAACAGATTTAAAAACATTTTGAAAAATCTATTCAATTGAAATTGCAAGAACCTTCCTACAGAGCTCCTCCATAGGACTCGAGAACTTGTACAAAGTAGTTTAAATGATTTTGATTTTCGTGGGTTTGTAAGCCACTTGTCGTAGGTCTGTAAGCTACTTGTCGTGGGTTTGTAAGCCACTGGTTTCGATAGAAATTGGGTTCCATCCCAAAAGAAAATTGAAAGAAAGATGAGAGTGCTATTATGAAGTTTTAACAAAATACTAGACACTTATCTTGAGATCTTGAAATCTTGATTCTCTAGAGTCTTGAATCTTGAATCTCTAATCTTCATCTTGATGCTTGAGTCTTTATACTGATCAGTCTTCGATAATACCTGCATATACTTCCTATATACATATATATATATCTATCTATATGAAAATGTTAGTATATATTTTATAAAGTATAATAACTATATAAGGTTGTTGTCATTAAAACATCATCAACTCAGTTCCTAACAATCTCCCCCTTTTTGATGATGACAACCTTTATTTATAAAATATTCTTACCATACCATAACTCCCCATAACTCCCCCTTACTCCGTGACTTCTTCTTAAAACTACAACTCCCCTTTATTCCATGACTCCCCCTTACACCAAGCACATATATTTTTATAACTTTCTCCCCCTTTGTCATCAACAAAAACTATTAATTACTTAAGAATTCAAGAATGATTAGTATGAACAAATAATATGTATAGAGCAAGCATGAAACAATGAGTATAAGTGAACACATTTTAGTTATTACAACATAGATAAGAACGTACTTAAACATGAACAAACAAAACAATTTAAAACAAAGAATAAAAAAGAAAGTACGCTTTAATGGCGATCCTTAACTATAGGATACTTATGAATCGAACAATTGGGGTAGTGGAGACAAAAGTTTCCACGTTGTTCAATTATGTTTCCATTAGTATCAATAAGGATCTCACCAACGCTCTCGTCCTCATTTATATGGACTTCGGGTTGAGGAAAAGGTTGATCTTCCTCTTGGTCTTCTTGTGGCTCTTCCATAGGTTCTTCTTCCTCTGATTCCATGGCTTGTGAAGAGTCTTCGATATTAATAGGATTTGTACAGTTATCCGTAAGGAATTTTTGTACATTCCTAATAATATTCCCTTGCCTTTGTTGTTCTCTAGCCATCCTAAGTTGACTTACTTGAATTTCAGTCAACAATTGAAGGATATCTTTCATCTTCTCTTGCAATTTGATCACTCGAGCGTGCGTAGATCGTTGAAATGGACCAGAATGAGGAGATGTGGGTGAAGTGGGTTCATTAGTAGAAGAGGAGGCCATTATTTTATTGTTTCAGAAGTTATTTACAGAGAATATAGTGAAGAAAGAGGAGAGAAAACGAAATAAATAGATAAATAACCAAATAACTAACTTTGGAGGGAAATTCTATTTTCAAATTTTTGTTGGGTATGTCGACATCAGGGGATAGGGCATGTCGACATGTGTTTCAGAAAAAGTGTAATTTTTATTTTGAGTTTTTATTGATTATATTTTATATTTCAGATTTTGAACAAATACCTAATTCTCTTCTAAATTTAGTAAAATTCTATTCGGTTAACGGTTTAGTTAATATATCAGCAATTTGTTTTTCAGTATTAATATAATCTAGAGTTATTATTTCTTTAGTTATATTATCTCTAAGAAAATGATGTCTTATATCAATATGTTTAGTTCTAGCATGATGAGTTGGATTTTTAGATAGATTTATTGCACTAGTATTATCACAATATATTGGTGATTTACTTATGTTAATTCCAAAATCTTTTAAAGTTTGTTGCATATATATCACTTGTGAACAGGCCAGAGCAGCAGATATATACTCTGCTTCAGTTGTTGACAAGGAAACAGTATTTTGTTTCTTGCTGAACCAGGAAACCAGTGAATGTCCTAGAAAGTGACAAGTTCCACTTGTACTCTTTCGGTCTGATTTACAACCAGCATAATCAGCATCACAATATGATATTAAATCAAAAGTATTATTTTTAGGATAAAATAAACCATAATCTAAAGTGTATTTTACATATCTTAAAATTCTTTTAACAGCTTTTAAGTGAGTTTCTTTAGGTTGTGATTAGTATCTTGCACAGAGACAAACACTATGCATAATATCAGGACGACTCGCTGTTACATAGAGTAGCGAACCAATCATTCTCCTATATAAAGTTTGATCAATATCTTTTGATTTATCTTCTTTACTTAAACCTACATTTGTTGACATTGGAGTTGGTTTCCCACTAGAGGTGCTTAAACCAAATTTATTGATTAAGCCTTTAGCATATTTTTCTTGACTTATGAAGATTCCATTTTCTAGTTGTTTAATTTGAAGCCCTAAGAAGAAACTTAATTCTCCCATGTGACTCATTTCAAATTCTTTAGTCATTATATCTGAAAATTCTTTATTCATTATGTTATTAGTTGATCCAAAGATTATATCATCTACATATATTTGAACCAGTTGAATATCTTGATCATTTCTTTTAATAAAAAGTGTTGTATCTACTTTACCAATTTCAAAACCAGATTGAAGTAAATAAGATCTTAGTCTTTCATACCAGGCTCTAGGAGCATGCTTTAGACCATATAGAGCTTTCCTTAACTTGTATACATGGTTTGGAAATTTATTATCTTCAAAAAGCGGAGGTTGTTCAACATAAACATCTTCTTTTACAAAACCATTTAGAAAAGCACTTTTAACATCCATTTGATATAATTTGAAATTATTATAATTAGCGAAAGCAAGTAGAATTCTTATAGCTTCAAATCTTGCTACGGGGGCAAAGGTTTCATCATAGTCAATTCCTTCTTCTTGACAATAACCTTGCACGACTAAACGAGCTTTATTTCTTACGACCTCACCGTGTTCATTCATTTTATTTTTATAAACCCATTTAGTTCCAATTATACTTTTATCCTCAGGTTTAGGAACAAGTTCCCATACATCATTTCTGGTAAATTGATTCAATTCTTCTTGCATAGCAAGAATCCATGAATCATCAGACGATGCTTCCTTTGGATTTTTAGGTTCAATTGTTGATATAAAGGCTACATTACTCATACTACTTAATTGATTTCTAGTTCCTACAAAAGATTCAATATTTCCTAAAACATTTTCTATAAGATGATCTTTTGATATTTTAAATCTCTTATTAGGTTGATTTATTTTACTAATAGTTTCATTAGATTGATTTAAATTTATAAAATCTTCTTCATCATCTATTTGTACAATATCTTTAAGATTTTCATCAAAAGATACATGCATAGTTTCTTCAATAGTATTAGTTTTTAAATTAAAAACTCTAAATGCTTTGCTTCTATTAGAATAACCAATAAAGAATCCTTTATCAGCTTTTGGTTCAAATTTATCTAAATTATCTTTTGTATTAAGTATAAAACATTTACTCCCAAATACTTTGAAATAAGCAACTATAGGTTTCTTATTATAAAGTAATTCATATGGAGTTTTATTTGTTAATGGTCTAACTAAAATTCTATTTAATATATAACAAGCTGTAGCAACTGCTTCAGCCCAAAAATATTTAGGTAAATTACTATCAGAAAGCATTGTACGAGCACACTCTTGAATCGTTCTACTACTCCGTTTTGTTGTGGAGTTCTTGGAGATGAAAAGTTGTGAGTAATTCCCTTCTGAGTACAGAAATTCTCAAAATTTTCATTTTCAAATTCAGCACCGTGATCACTTCGAATAGTTTTAATTTTGAAAGAATGTTGTTTTTGAATTCTTTTAGAAAAGTTTTTAAATATTTCAAAAGCATCACTTTTATGTTTTAAAAAGATTTTCCAAGTATATCTTGAATAATCATCTACTATAACAAAAACATATTTACTATGGTTAATTGATTGAACTTGAGATGGACCAAATAAATCTAAATGAAGTAATTCTAGAGGACTAGAGGTAGAAATAGCATCTTTTAATTTAAATGAACTTTTCTTAAGTTTTCCTAATTGACAAGCATCACAAATACTATCTATTTTAAAGTTTAACTTGGGTAGACCTCTAACTAAGTCAATTTTTGATAGCCTAGATAATAATTTGAAATTCAAATGGCCAAATCTTTTATGCCAAATCCAAGGGTCACTTGTATTAGCCAAAAGACATAGGTTATCATTTGAAATTTTCATACTAAGGATATAAATATTTTTCTTCCTAATACCTTCAAAAATTATATTAGACTTATCATCTTCAATGTGACATTTATCTTTCTCAAATTTAATTTTAAAACCTTTATCGCAAAGTTGACTTATACTAAGCAGATTATGTTTTAAGTTCCTAACTAATAAAACATCAGAAATAAGTAAAGTTTTAGAGTTACCGACATTGTCGACGCCAACCACATATCCTTTAGAGTTGTCACCAAAATTGACTAATCCACCATCTTGATAAGTAATGTCCTTGAGTATCTCGGGATTTCCAGTCATGTGCCTTGCACAGCCACTATCAAGTATCCATTTATCTTTCTCAATTTGCACAGTTTGTCCATTGGGTGTTGATTCGTCAAAAGCCATATAACATGTCTGTTCCTGCATAACATACCAATTCAGTAGATAACTTGATTTTTCAAAATAACTATATGCAGACTTATGAAACTTTGATGAAATGCATATATTCAAAACTGTTTTAACACAATTTTCCAAAATGCCATTTTTATATTTTTCAAGTTTCAGATTATGAAAACAATGAAAACCAATGCTCTGATACCAATTGTTGGGGATGGGGATTAAGGATCTTAAGGCAGAAATAACACTAGAGGGGCGGTGAATAGTGTTTTAAAGAATATATGAACTATATGACTAAATTAAAACTTTCAACACAAATCTAAACAGAATTCAAACACAGAATGATCACAGAACATATAACAAATGCAAATAGTAAAGTAAAGTAAGTAAAAGGAAAGAACACACCGGATTTTATACTGGTTCGAAATCCTCCTACATCCAGTCCTGCACCAAGGCAATATCCTTGTATAGATTTTTATAAGCCAATATCCAAATTACAACCCTCAATTTCTAAGGCCTTGAGGAACCCTCCTATCTCCGAGTCTGGGGTAAACTCTCTTGATTTACGGGACACAAGATCACCCTAATACTTTCTAATACCAATCCTTTTGAATGGATAGACTCTACGGACTTTTTGAATACAAATTGATTCTATAACTCTGAATAGCATTTTGATCTTTAGTAGAATGATGGAGAATCAAATAGAGAGAGTATCTAAATGATTTCCTATTGAGAATTTGGCAGAATGATGGCACAATCTTGAAAATATGAAGTTTTATGGATATGGAATGGTGGAGAAGAAAGAGTGAAGAAAAATAAGAAAGTAGTTGTTAAAAAATTCTTTTTGGAAGCCTTTATATAGATGCACAACAGTCATAACCATTGGCGAAAGGTTTTTGAACGAATGGACACTTCTTTTGAAAATTGAATTTTGAATCCAACTGTCACCATGTCGACATGGGGTATCCCCTTATGTCGACATCCCTCGGTTTAAAATTGTAGAGATGTTGTTTTGTAAAAGCATTTGAATTTAAAACAAGTTGAAACTTCTCTGAAGCAAAATAAAGTGTTTAAACAATATTTTGAGATAGAGAATGAATATAAAACATTATTTTAAATATATATATAATTGATATAGACCGTCAATTATATAAGTAATATTTAAAATCAGAATAAGTTTTGATGTTTTAAAAATAGAAGTTTTTAAAATCAGAATGGAGGAATATTTTAAGGCTAAAACAAAGTTTGAAAATATTTTTGAAAACATGATTTTGAAAGCTAAAACATTTTGAAAAACAGATTTAAAAACATTTTGAAAAATCTATTCAAACTGAAATTGCAAGAACCTTCCTACAGAGCTCCTCCATAGGACTCGAGAACTTGTACAAAGTAGTTTAAATGGTTTTGATTTTCGTGGGTTTGTAAGCCACTTGTCGTAGGTTTGTAAGCTACTTGTCGTGGGTTTGTAAGCCACTGGTTTCGATAGAAATTGGGTTCCATCCCAAAAGAAAATTGGAAGAAAGATGAGAGTGCTATTATGAAGTTTTAACAAAATACTAGACACTTATCTTGAGATCTTGAAATCTTGATTCTCTAGAGTCTTGAAACTTGAATCTCTAATCTTCATCTTGATGCTTGAGTCTTTATACTGATCAGTCTTCGATAATACCTGCATATACTTCCTATATACATACACACACACACACACACACACACATATATATATCTATATGAAAATGTTAGTATATATTTTATAAAGTAAAGTATAATAACTAAATAAGGTTGTTGTCATCAAAACATCATCAACTCAGTTCCTAACAGAAAATAATATTGAAAACTTACCTATAGAAAATGAAGTACGTTCTCTACCTAGAGTATTAAGAAACATCCAATCGAAAATATTTTTAGAGAAATAAATGCAAATGTAAGGACAAGAAGTCAATTAAATCAAATGGGTCATGTTGCTTTTATTTCTAACATTGAACCTAAAAATATAAAAGAAGCTTCAACCGAAGTCCATTGGATTTTAGCTATGCAAGAAGAGCTAAACCAATTTGAATGAAACGACGTTTGGGACTTAGTTCCTGGACTTATTGATCAGACAGTTATTGGTACAAAGTGGGTTTTCAAAAATAAATCCGACGAGCAAGGTAACATAACTTGTAGTAAAGCTAGACTAGTTGCTTAAGGCTACAATCAAGAAGAAGGAATAAACTATGTAGAAACTTTTGCTTACGTCGCTCGATTAGAAGCAATACGTATTTTTTTAGCCTTCTCTTATTATCATAATTTTAAATTATATCAAATGGATTTAAAAAGTTCATTTCTAAATGGTTTTATAAAAGAAAATGTTTATGTATGACAACTTCCATTGTTTACACATAAAAAATATCCAGATCATGTTTATAAACTAAAGAAAGCATTATACGGTTTAAAACAAGCACCCCGTGCTTGGTATGATCATGAGCTATCTTATAAACTCATATTTTAAAAATTGGAAAAGGTGATCAAACATTTTTATTAAACAAGAAAAGAATGATATTTTGATAATTTAAGTTTATGTAGATGATATTCTTTTTGGTTCAACAAATGAAATTTTTTGTAAAGAATTTTCTAACATTATGAAAAGTGAATTTAAGATGTCACATATGGGAGAACTCTCATATTTTCTCGATTTGCAAATTAAACAATTAGATAAGGATATTTTTATAAATCGTGAAAAATACTGTAATAATTTAATAAAACGTTCTGGTATGGAGAACCCTTCTGCAAAACAACCTCCCATGAGCACTACGGTCTATCTCGATCGAGACGAAAATGGTAAAAGTATGGATCAAAAATTATATTGAAGTATGATTGGTTCTTTATTATATTTGAATGCCAGTTGCTATATAATTATGAGTGTGTGTCTTTGTGAACTTACAAAATCACATTTGCGAGCCGTAAAACGAATTTTGCGCTACTCAAACAACACTAGAGACTACAGCCTCTTTTATTCGAAAGGATGCCCTTTAGAATTAATATCAGACAATGATGTTGCCTTTGGTGGATGTCGAACAAACCGAAAGAGTACGAGTGGTACATGCCACTTTGTTGGACAGTCTCTAGTATCATGGTTTAGTAAGAAGAAAAATTGTATCTCACTCTCAATGTGTGAAGCAGAATATATCTCTGCTACCTTGGCATGTGCACAAGCAATTTATATGCAACATACTCTTCAAAATTTTGGGATCAATCTTTCTAAATCAACAATTTATTGTGATTGTACAAGTGCCATTAACTTGTCCAAAAATCCAATAAATCGTTCATGCACCAAACATATAGATATTCGATATCATTTTTTATGTGAAAACATAGAAAACGATGTTATTTCTTTAGAATTCATTTCTTCAGAAAATCAAATAGCGGATATATTCACTAAACCGTTGAATATAAATACGTTTATAAAATTAAGACGAGAACTTAGAATTGTATCTTTACAAGAATTATAATTTTTTCCATAGGAGATAAAGAAATTAAATAGAAAAATCAAGGAGCTCATTTGGGTTTTCTTAAGAAAATTGCTCTTAAAATTTGTGGTCATCCTCCTATAAGAAATAGTATTCAGAGGCAGTCGCCTCATTGTACAAAAACACCTACTCGTAATTCATGGGAAAAAGGTCCATCAAGCAAACTTACCCCTGTTCATATCAGAGCCTTCTAAAAATAAATAAATTTCTATACATTGGAATTTCTAAATAAGATATATTTACCGGTTCTATATATAGTAAATAATATGTTTATTACATGAAATTGTTTAAATGGTTTAACATGAGAATAAAGCTTTTTAATATATATATTTATAAGTTAAATTGCGCAGAGACAACAGATTCAGCCGGCTGAACGTCCTAGTTCAGACGACTGAATCTTCAAAGGAAAATAAATTTTGATCCAGAATTCAGCTGGGTGAACTCATTATTTCAGATGGCTGAATAGACCCATTTTTGGCCTATTTCTTTGTTGGTTATATTGTTAAAGCATTTAGCCAACTGAAGTATTCTACCAGCCCGCTGATGCATCGAGATTTTGGTTTTTTAAATAGCCAGAGCATCTTTTAAGGCACCTATTCAATTCTCCACAAACCAAATATATACATTCAATCCTTCCTTTACTTATCCTCCTTCATTTCAACAAATAGAAACCCATTTTCCCTAAACCTAAAAATCTCACTTTTTCCTCCAATTCTCTCTTCAAAACAACCAATGGCTCCAAGACCTAAAAGAGCAAGACAAGCATCCGCTTCTATTAGCCCATCTCAAGACCAAATTAGGGCATGACTTCATGATGATACCACTATTACAAGATTTAATAGCATGAAGAATTTGAAAATCTTTGAAGAAGCTTTTATGAAATTCACCGATTTCAATGAATATGGAATTCGAGAAATCGCGTAAGCAAATAATCTTGATTCTCTTATAGGGTATGATGCTAACAATGTCAAGATTTATCCTCTTTTAATTAAACTTTTCTTTGCAAACATGAACTTAGATCATCAAAATCCGCAAAATAAAACTGATTGTATTTGGATTGTGCTTTGTGTCGTTGAGATATATCTTCCCCTACAATGCTTAGGACATATTTTAAGATGTCCATATCAAGGCTTAGATATTGTTGAAATTGAAGTTGACATATTTTATTGAGATGGAGTGTCACATAGATTTCTATATGTAACCAAACTAAAATCTAGTGCTTTGCGTCCAAAAGCTAGGTTAATTCATCGTGCTCTTATCCGGTCACTTCAACCTTGTACCGGTAGCTATGAAAAAGGTTATAAAAAGGATTTTCAAGCTCTATATGCGATTTAATCATCTCAGCCTGTCAGTTAGGGTAAGATAATTTTAAAAGAATTTGAAACCGTTAAACATAAAATAAATTACAAAACAATTCATTACGGAGCATATATTATGCATATCTTGCAAAATTTTGGAGTAGTTATACCAAATTCAAGTTTACGACAATAAGTGAACTCAACTCCAATACATTAAGTCTCATGGGACTTCCAAAGCGTCCTGCAAGTAATGAAATAATTACTTTTCAACAATGGGTTGCAAACCGTGAACAAGGTATTGCACAACCCCATGACACTGGCATGCTTCCTCCTTCTAAGGGCCGCAAACTCAAGAAGATATTAATGAAATTGAAGAAGTTAATGTGGATGCCTCTTCCAAACAAGCTTTTGTTACCTTATCTCGAAACCAAAGTAGGCTCGATCATCGTTTGACCAAAATTGAGCACAAAGTTTCAAAAACCAGCAAAAAGCTCAATTCCATTAAAGCCTTCTTGAACAAGATTCGGGATAAGCTTTCTTACTCTTCGTCAACGTCTGCTATTCCTCCTACTTCATCAGTAAGAGTTATTGAAACTTCGACTCCTTTCACTTGGATAACTACTGAAGAGGAAGACGAAGGTGGTAACTTTGAAAGCCAAGAGTTTTGATCATTCTTTATATCATGGTATGCTTTTATTATCATCTTTTTATGATTCCTATTTATGTTCTATCTTCCATGTTCTAATTCTTTAAATACAATTTACGCTGCAATATTTGTGATAACTTGATCGTTTTGTTTCTGTTATGTTGTAATTATTTATCATGTTATTCCAAATAGTATTTTCATGACATATCTATAATATTTTGTATCGTACGATCTTTGATGTCTTACATGATGAATGTTCTGTGATATGTTTATCGTAATTTATTATTTCTCATATTGATATCTATTTCCTTTTTGTCGACGATAAAGGGGGAGAATAAAGTAAGGCCATATCGACAGGGGGAGTATCAAGTTAAGGAGAAAATAACTCAATTTAAAATTGAATCTATATAGTTGTCATCATCAAAAAGGGGGAGAATGTTAGAACCTTATATTTTGATGTTTTGAAAGTGACAATTATACAAGTACATATTGTATATACTAACCACTTTTGCAGGAAATGATATCAACTTTACAAAGAGACAATTATATTGAAATGAAGATCGAATTAACGCCACAAAGAGCTATCAGTCATAATGTCTATGTTTAGAGGTATAAAGCTATTAAAATCTCTTCTATGTGGTATACACACACACAAAAATTTTCAAAAATTAAAATTTCAACATTAGTACAACAAACTTATATTCAGCTAGTTGAACCACCTAGTTCAACCGATTGAATCTGCGCACATGCACATATTTATTTATGAATATTCCGCCGACCGAATGAAAATATTTAGCCGACTGAAAATCGCCTAAATTGAACTATTTTCTTGTTGATTTAAGAAACCATCAATTTGGCTAGCTGTCAAACTTTATCTAGCTGGCTAAATTCGTATAACGGCTAGTTTTCTTTAAGGTACATCTTCTTCATGAAGGGTTGCATCTTTGAAACCAAGAGTTGCAGTCTTGACTATTCACCATTTCTTCTCATGAATTATTGCAACTATTAAACTCTATATAAAGCAAATTACTTCATTTTTTGATAATTAATTCCATTCCCAATTCTTTCTATCTTTACTATTGAACTCTCAAGCATTCAATTTCAAACTGCTTTACATTTTTGATCACATGATCATTCACGAAAATTTTCTTGCAATCAAAATTACTTCCTTTCTTCACAGACTACACGATATACTATAAAGGAGAATATTACAGGAAGGGTGTATGTTATTGACGTATCGGTGCTATTTAAGAGCATACCGTGTCAAATACTTTTCTATTGTTTATAATTGAAGTCCTGTTTTAGTATCCTCATGCAGTTGATGGTTGTCTAGGCGATTGAAGTTCTGTTTAGTTGCTCAGGTGATGTAATACCCGTTCCTTTGAATTAAGTGAGGGTATCGATTAAATCCAGAAGGAGTCTGGGACTGGACGTAGAACGGGAAGTTTGAACAAGTATAAAAATCTCTGGTGTCATTTACTTTATTACTTTTACTTTTATATTTATATTCCACATAATTAAATAGTTTAGTTAATATCTTGTATTACACGATCCTTAGTCACTTTCAGACATAGGTGGTTGCCTCCATTCAATATTGAAGTTATAACAAAGTACTCTGATTTATAAAACTTAAGGCCATAGGGTCGAAATCATTCTTGTCTTATAATGTAAGTATATAGTTTGTCGAACCTATGAAACTTGTTATTAGATTTGCATAGTACTAAGGTTTCTCAACCCATAAAGCATTATTTTCAAAATAAAAGAGTTACGGCATCAAAGCCGCATAACCTGGTTGTCGAAAATAGGAAAAACATGTAATGTCGAAGCTGACAAGCTAAGACGTCAATTGCTCAAGTCGAAGTCAATTTCTTACAGCATTAATACTTTAAAAACCTTTATGTCAAAAACACTGTACTATGGCTATTATGCCGCAAAATAATCAATATCGGAAATGGTGACTTATGGCATCAAAAGCTTAAAACATTTGATATCGACTTCCTTAAACTACGGTGACTATGCTGCTACTTGAAAGTTATTAGAAATAAAGACATGCGACATTAAAATCTCTAAAGCATAGGTTTCAGTGTTAAAGACTTACAACATCAATGTTGTATGATAGGAGTTTCAAAAACGAAAAGACAAGGGATGCCAAAATGGTTCTGGTGAGTTACGAAATCATTGATGTCGAAATGATGGTATGACGAAATCCTTATTTACGTATAACTTCAACCTGACTAAATTCATTCCATACCAACATAAATTGATATCATACATCTATCTATGTTGACGGATAGTGGTGACATGGACATCGGCCATCATCTGGCATCCGGCATTCCAACATATGACATGGCAATATCATAATTAATATGAAAACTGTTTTATTTTTACGTAAATGAATTTATTTTTACCAACTTTAATCCATTATCGATTTTCTATTGGTTGAAAATAAACTTTAGCAATTTCTTTCCAAAAAACTGCCAAAAGTCAGTTTTATCTTTTCAAAAACATTTACCAACTTAACTAACTAATTCCCTTAATTAATATTAATTAAATGCTTAATAAGTTCATAGAAATTCATAATCACTTGATAAAAATCCCCAAAAATCAGAATTGACATATTCTTTCATATATAAAAATTTCGAAGCCAAAACAATTATTTAATTATTTTTAATAATTAAATCATGAAATAATTCTTTTTCTTTAATTAGGAAAATCGTAAAATATTTATACAAGGTTAGAAAATTATGAAAAAAAACCTATCTCCAAATTAATGTTTTAAACATCATATCTAAATTTCTTGTTGATTAGAGATCATAAACTAACTTAAAACAAGAAATAAATTCATAAATAATCCAATAAATTATCAAGCATGCATGTAATGCAACAATCATTTAAAATTGGCATTATATCATCATATTATTCAGGTTTAA
Source organism: Allium cepa (assembly GCA_030765085.1). Taxonomy (NCBI): domain Eukaryota; kingdom Viridiplantae; phylum Streptophyta; class Magnoliopsida; order Asparagales; family Amaryllidaceae; genus Allium; species Allium cepa. Next base: position 616,122,225 of record CM060934.1, read on the forward strand.
GCACAAAAACAAAATAAACAAGCAAAAATTAGATGGATAACTATCATTTACCTTGATTGGATAAAGAGATTTGAGATTAAGTGTTGATTGAATTCCCCTTAGCTTTAGGTTTGATTTCCCTTGCTTTTCTGCTCTTGTTTTCTTTGGTAATGGCTGGCCTTAAGTTTTTTTTAGTTTGGATGAAGTGAAATGGATCAAGGATAACGAGAGAGGAAGAGCTGGTTGGGAAATATAACGAACCTGATTTTCGACCCTCGAAAATTGACACTAATATGTCCATTGTATCACATTTCGAATATTCCAGTGCCAGAAATACCAATTTGTTACAGTGAAAGAAGAAGGTAGAGGATAGAAGAAAACTAAACAACATAGATCTCACAACGTAGCGAATAATATGTAATACAACAATGACCTTTACAAAAAGGAAACATATTTATTCATATATAACGTCAAAGTACACTAGACTTACCCTAAATTTGGACAGTTATAGAACTTGTCTTTACATTGACAATCATATAGATTCTACGATACAGTGGAATAAAAATATACGTGAATATGTCTTGACAATCCAGCTCCTCTCCAAATCCAAAGTATCCAGCTAAACCTGGGAAAACATGCTTAGTCTGACCCGAGTATTACATGGAATAACGCTTGGGTCAGTTTAGTAAACCGGCATGAGTAAAACTTGATAACAAGTAAAAACCAAACCGGTTTCTACATTTGAAAGTATTTCAAATAAAGGGTATCTCATAAGATCACATTGCACATAAAAACCAATGGGTTTTTACCTTATGATAAACAAAACATTATATAAAAATCTAGTGAGATTATCACAGTGTCTAGGTTCAAAGTAAATATATAAAATAGCTGAAATTCTTGCATCTCACATTCCAATATACTAGGCTCTACAATCAACACCGTAAGGCATGTATTGGAAATTGGATCGCAACAATGGCAAGGTAAGGGACTACCTTTCGGTAATACACCTCTGGAAAATGCACTGATGCTAACACAGAGCTGGCTACCCTTTAACATGGCAGGCCAGATTACCTCAACCCTTTGACATTGAAGCCTTATACTACCACGATGTTTGCACGTAAACCAACTCTGAATGAGACATCTAAAATGGGGAAACTGCTCCTAATGGTGGCTAACCACATAGCTCTACTACATGCCCTGTTTTTGTTATTCCTCCCAGTTGTGGGGCTTGAGGCTACATTTTACCCTTTTGAATAGAAATCCATCTTGGAATGCTAATACTACCCTCCAAGCGTCAATGCAATGCCAGCATTCATCTGAACGAAACCGAAGGCACTAACTCTAGTACATCACCCTCAGGATAGTAGCAGTAGCCCTTGCACTTCAAGGAGCACCATCTTCAATCATCATCAAGATGTTTTCCACTCGAACGTACATGTTGGTTTGGAGTGGTTCTTGAATATATAAATTCGTTCCCAGTCTCTCCATACCAACAACCGATAATTTCTGGTTGACTTATTCCCGTTTCTTTTGGAAGTAAGTATTCGAGTCCTTGACGAAAACTTGAATTTTACATTCATGCTTCCTAAGCCAAATTAGGCCAAATTTGATGGTCGGTTATTTAACTATTAAATAACAACAACAAAATCTAGAGATTTAATTATCCAAAGCAATAACTAAGCCTCAAAACCATTTTCATTTATAAATCTCCTTTCCCAAACATTTATCAACATTCATATACTTATCCCCTTTACATAAGTATATTCATAAAAAATTTATAAGATTTCTCATTTTCAAATCTCTTAAAAAGGATTGAACCACATTATTTAAATGGAGAAAAGGAAAATTCTAAGTACTATTCCTTCGGTGTTAAGTGTGGAACGGATATCCCATACCACCATTTTTTAAAAGGCCAGCCTCGAGAAACCCAAACCTCTAATTCCCATTTTATTAATCTTAAATAATCCTTTTATAAATTTCCCTTACCCATGAAATCCTTTTTTCTTTAACCCAAAATCGTTTACAAAACATTTATCAACATCCATACTCATTTATGAGACTCTTTATAAATATTCAAACTCGGTTATATAAACTTCTTTATAAACTTTCAAACCTTGTATAAAACTTCCATTTATAGACAACCAAACTCATTTATGAAATCTTTTTATAAACATTTAAAACTATTTCTAAAACTCCTTTATGGATACCCCAAAATTATTCATAAATTTCTTTACATTATATTCAAAACAATTGTCAAATCATTCTTCAAATACCTTGTTCAAAGTATAATAACCTTGAAGACCATTTTAAAAGAAAATGAAATATTAACTTTCCAAAACCAAATGGAGGCTTAATGACGATAATGGAACATTAAATTTGGATTTACTTATCCATGTTATATCATGGTTATTGCCTGACATCATATATGTAAGGGATTCATACATAACATATAATCATCATAGGTAGATGTCCAAGTTACAAATATAGATAATCCATTATCGGTGAAAATGTACATATAGAAGTATATTCTATATGCTTAAGTTACCATGACTCTCTTATTGAAACTAACTTCCTTATGTCTACCACGTTACCAATATTCAACATTTGTACAAAATACAAGTCAACCTACTTCCCATAAAATGTGTCAACGTTTTGTAATCACTACTTTAATTTATTTGGCTGCAATGGTCCGGACTATGAGATCCTTTGATTTAAAACTACTTAACTTGAAATGAAGACTGATTTTAAACATGACCAATTAAGTTTGAAAAGATTAAATCATATTTGATTAGCTTAAGCCCTAATTATATCTTAATTAAATAAAGATTAATTCATAATTAAACTTTAATTAACTTTATGAACTTAGTTAAGTCCAAAATAGCTTCTAATGTATCTTAGTTAAGGTTAAATCAATTCATTGTTAGCTAAACCATAATTAATTAAAAGTCAATTAAATAATCACTTAATCAAATAATAATTAAATAATTAAATTAATTAAATAATATTTAATCATTAAATTACTTCTTCACTTCATTAATCACTAATTAAAACTTTGTTAATCACTAAGTAGTCATTAACCTTCTTTAAGTGTTACTTAACCCTTAACACTTACTTAATTGTCAAATAAGTACTAATTACTTTTAATTTTTTTATTAAATAATAATATATTAATTTAACTAAACTTAATATCCTTTAATATTACTAATTAAGTTTAAAAACTTTTGCAAAACCATTTCATTACTAATTAAGTTCGAAAAACTTTTGCAAAACCATTTCAAAAGAAAACGTTTCAAAACGAAAATCAAAAATTTTATCGAACCGCGTTCATAGCGACAATCGCTATGAGCACAGTTCTCTTAAACATAATTTAAGCGAAAACACTTGCTTATTATTTCCTATTTCATGTTTAGAAACATAATTTTTAAATTTTTGAGACTTAGAAACAAAGATAGAAACTTCGAAACAATTTCCAAACTTTAAAACAATAAAACATAATTTTTGATTCGAATCGGATCTCACGTCTGTCGCAACAAACAAAGTTGTTAACTTTGTTTCAACTCAACATACTTCGGTTCGTAGATCAAAACCATACATCCGTATAGCCATACTTTTAATATCACAATGAAACACATATATAAATATAAGGTTATATGCTTACTAACTCGACAACATCACATTCAAATATGAAATTCAACACTAAACGCAAACATCCATCAAATCACCATCGACCAACATAATAACCATTCAATTTTCTCATCGTGTTATCACCATAATAACACATCATAGTAAAGTCAAAAACCTTTCTAAATAAAATAGTTTACTCACCTTTATGCTAATTAACTTTGTCGAACTTTGACTATAACTCGGCAACGCCTCTATGCTCGACTCTAGCTTAAAAGGTTCAAAATTTAAGGGGCTAAGGCCTTAGAATGGGTTCGACCAGAGGTGATTTGGCTTTGTTAGGGCTTTGTATGGTAGCGATGGCCTTGGTTTTTAAAAGAGAGGATGTTGAAATGAAAGTATAAGAAGTATAGAAGGTATGGAAGCAAGTTATAACACACAAGCTAACTTTTTCTAATTTTTGTGAACTATGGAAGCCATGGAAATTTCAGAGAAGGTTTAGGAAAAATGAAGTTGGAATGTAAATGAGAATGTGTGTATGAGGGTGTGTATTTATAGATGAAAGAAGGTAGAAAAATTACCATTTTAACCTTAGTTTTAAAATATCCTAACATGTCATTATTTTGACAAGTCGCATCACCACCATCCTTCCTCTCATATGTCACGTCCCCCTCTCTCTAGTCACATCCTCTAGTTCATGATTGATAATGATGATAATGGTAAGATATGACAAAAGATAATGATATGTACTTGTATATATAAGTTATTATTTTTAAAACTATAACTTGTGACATCACTTGTTAAACATGATTAACATAAGATAATATACTATTAGTCTATTATTATTATTTGGTTAATTAACTCTTATATATGTTAATATATAGTGCACAAAGGCGAACAACGTTTCCGACAACTTTTCGGTGTCGAAAAGTCGAAAATCTAGAAAACGTTCTTCGGTCACATTTTCTATTTTTCTACGAACTATCTATTTTGGTAAACAAATTTTAAAAACGATTTTTCCATCATTATAAAATAACTAAAATAGGTTTATTTTCAAATAAAAAACCCATTTATATAATATTAAACTTAACTAATTCCTGAAGAAATATATAAAACCGATGATATCAACCGTCGATGTCATAAATATATTTTATTTTCAAAAAAATAAAATAAAATATTTTATTTCATAATCTTGTTTGAATACATATATTAGTGCAGGTATCGAGAGCCATGCAAAATCCTTATTGTTTAAAAGCTGTTTTATCGATAAAACGATTTCCGGTTGTTTTATCGACATTTTACCTAGGACGATATTTATAAATTTTCAATATTTTACCTAGGTAATTTCTTCACAAATATTTTCCTAAACAAAATAACTATTATTATTGACCGCTTTAAACATGATTATTTCTTACTTTTAAACCCATATCTAAATATTTTAAAAATAAATATAATTTATCCAAGTGATAAACTTGCGGGTCGTTATAGCAAATAAGTGATTATTCCTATTTTATCTCTCACATTATTCCTTATTCTCCTTATGGTTAAATTAATCTAATTAACCAATTATTTAAGGCATGACCGCATCTAATTATCAAATCTCATTCTATTTATCTTAATACATTTTATTTAATTTATCTAATTAAATTTCCTAAATAATGTTAATCAAAACCAGGGGCATTACGGACTCCCCTCCTTGAAGAATTTCATCCTTGAAATTATGATAAGGTATATAGCAAACATATAAGACAAATATAAAACATAACATTAAAAGAAATAAGGATAACTATCTCTAATCATGTTCTCTGTCTCCCAAGTATAGTCTTTTTCATTGTCACTTCGCTCGACCTTCACTAATCTGACTGTCCTGTTTCTTAACTCCTTCTCATTCCTAGTTACAATACAAATTGGATGTCTAACTAAAGTCATGTGTGGTTCTACCACTAAATCTTCTACACAGCCAGAGTGATAGTAGTCTCTGGATCATGAACACACTTCTTAAGATTAGATATCTGGAAACACGTTGGACTCCTGCCAAACTGTTCGTTAACTCTATCTTGTATGTTAGTTTCCCGATCTTTTCTATAACAGGAAACAGTCCAACTAATCTTGGTGCTAATCTTCCCGACTACCCAAACCGAATTACACACTTCATTGGCGATACTTTGACAAACACATGGTCTCCAACTGAGAACTCTGAATCCTTACATCTCTTACCTAGATAACTTTTCTGCCTCATCCGAGTTTCCTTCATCCGTATTCAGATTAACTCAATCTTTTATGTGGCTTCTCTCACCATATCTGGACTAAGAATCAATCTATCTCTGGTCTCTAACCAACATATATGGGATTTGTATGGCCTTCCATACAAAGCTTCAAAAGGTGTTATTCCTATACTAGCTTGTTAACTATTATTATAGGAAAACTCGACCAAGTGCAGATGGTCTTCCTATGACTCTCTAATGTCTAGTACATAAGCTCTCAACAAATCTTCAAGTACTTTATTTACTCTCTTTGTTTTCCCTTCCATCTATAGGTGGTAAGTGGTTCTCATCTTTAGCTTAGTACCTAATACTTTTTGTAGACTCTTTCAAAATTCACTAGTAAAAAAGTATCTTTGTTGTTGACTATACTACTAGGAATCCCATGTAATCTAACAATATTCTTCATAAACAACTTAGCCAATACAGGTGTCATTTTTTTTGACTTAACGGAATGAAATGTGCGCTCTTGGTTAATCTATCCACCATAACCCAAAAATTTTCATTTTCCCTATCGATCTTGGCAACCCATCAATGAAATACATAGATATAAAATCCCATTTCCACACTGGTATATCCAAAGGCTGAAGCAATCCACTTGGTTTCTGATGATCGACTTTCACTTGCTAGCAATTTAAACATTGCTTCACCTATAAACCTATATCCTTTTTCATACCTTTCTAAAAGAAACTTCTATTCATGTCCTGATAAATCTTAGTTCTTTAGGATGAATAGTAAACTTCGATCGATGGAACTCCCTAAAAACTTCTTTCCTTAGGTCTCTATCCTATTGAACACATAATTGGTCTTCTTCCTTAACAATTCATTTTGGTCAAGACTTAAACCTTTCAAATTATCAATCTCAGTTCCACTTCAAAGTCTTCAAATCCATTCAGCTAGTAACGAATCATCTCTCTGCTAGCAATACTTTCGATCATTACTAGTTAAACTTCCAAACATGACAATATGGCAGTTTCTTAACTAGAACTAGCTGTCAATCTTAACTGAACACCACAAGTAGTTAATGCTTCAAAATCCTTCCCTTCGATTAACATTGCTAACACCATATTCTGATGTTTTCGACTAAGTGAATCTGCGACTTCGATCGTTACTATTATGGTGTTTTAGTGTATTTTCCTTTCTTGGCAAAATATCTTAGAACCATATTTGCTTAACCAGTCCATACCCAAAATAATCCCAAAGCCCACAAAATCAAACACATGTAAACTGCAGGCAAATATATGACCCAATAACTCAAAATCTAAATGGTCACATCTCATCCCAAGAGTTACATACCCTCCTATTGGATTCACAAACCTTAAGGAAATGACAAAGTATAATGGATCCGAACTTAGCTTATCTACCAAACAATGAGAAATAAAAGACTGTGATGTACTAGTATCAAATAATACTCTAACAGATATGTCATAAATCAAAAGCATACCTCCAATCACAGCCTTTCCCTTCTCTTCTGTTGTTGGCCTTGAAGTAGGCAGTTCCAAAGCAAACACTTTTCCTTTTTTAGCCTTAGCGGGTTTCCGACACTGGTTCTTGTAATGTCCTATCTAGTCATAGTTGAAACATTTGATGTTCTTGCTCCAGTTCCAAACCCCAAAGAAACTTCTTGTTCCTCTTTATCATCGTGTCCACAATAGCATATCCATACCTAGACAGCTCTTTAAATCTGGTTGCATACTCAAGCACTGACATATCTCCTTGCTCCAATTCAACAACTTTCTGAGAAAAGTTGACCTGGCTATTTCACACATAAATCTCCCTTTAAATATCCTTTTGAACTCAGCCCAAATCAAGTTCTCTTCTAGCATTCCCATAGTTATCATATTCCACCAGTATAATGCAACTCCTTGCAATTGCCTAGATGCTAGTTTCCTCTTCTGCTCACCATTCAAGCCTAAGTCTGCGAAAATCCTTTCACAATGGAATAGCTGATTTGTTGCTCCGATAGCATCTTTGATGACTTTCCTCTGGGTCCAGCATAATCCCGACTCAACATAACATAGTTATTGATAATAGGAACTTCAGGATTTGCTCTTCCTACATTAGCTACATTTCTGCCAACTAATCAGCTGTAGCTCCAGCTTGCGTTATATTAACAAAGAACTGATACATAGCTTCCATATCCACCAATGGCGTTCCAGTATCCACATTTGTAGTTCCTCATTGACTCGTATTCCTTCTAATGTTGGGCCTGACATTTCCATTGGTTGACTTCCTCCATCGAGATTCACTCTTCCATTATCTTCCTCGATACCTTACTTTCCTTAAATCTACTTTCGAACCTTTCTAAGATATAAAAGAATAGTTTAATAGAAAGGGAAGAATAGAGATATGATATATACTTATATATAGCAATTACAAGTACGTTACTAAAGCGTTATCCCATACACTAATCTTATTCATTGGTTCATTCAAGTTATGTTTTCAAAGCTCTTTTTAAGTTCAAAATTCTTTTAATTCTACATAAACCTTTGCTCTGATACCAAGTTGCAACATTCCATATTCTAAGGCCTGAAACTAAGAGCTAAGAATGCTGCAGTCATCAATAATATTAATTTTCGGCGACAAAAAGCGATCATATTAATTTTATCAATAACATCGAAAGCATAGGTGTAACGACCCACCTTTTTGGATGATTTAAATCGATGATAAACCATACACATCAGATTGAAACCATTCAAAAGGGAAGATTGTTACGAGTAAATAAGAAAATGCAGAGGAAGAAAGAAAAACAAACACAGAATCTCACAGTGGAATGACAAAATATAATAATCAAATAAACAGTTCATGAAGCTGTTTTACAAATATCATTTGATTACACTTTTTCAACACAGAATCAGAGTTACATACAACAGAAATTAATTAATAAATAAATGAAGCAAAACAACATGATGTTATGGAATAAATAATAATAATATAAAAATCTCCATCTTCATCCTCTAGAAAAGCAGTCTTCGATATACTGAAAAGCTCCAACTGACCGACGCGAATTGAAAAGACAAAACATTCAAGTCAGAACTAAAAGATCTTATGTAAGTTAAATCAACTATAAATAAATATGAGTATAACGACATCGGAGATGTTTACGGGATTTGAATTCTCTAATCCAGTGTCTAACGTGAGTGCAATAACTTAAGAGATGTTCAGGATTTCCATCTCCTAAGGATCCCTTAAACTATCTACATACATAATACAATACACTATTATAATAGTCATGGTAAAGTAAAGTATTAAAATAGTGTTAAGGCGTTACCCATATCCCCCTTAACACATTTTATATATTCCCATAGTCTATCCAGTACCGTAAGCTCCTCCACTTACCCAAAGGGCATTCCATAGGTATGGTACAAACCAAACTCGTAGAAGGCGCGATAAGGCATGTGAACATGGCATTTGAGGCAATGCTAAGGTAGGATTCTACCATTTGCACTCTCGGACTGGTGGTAACGTATAGCAGCTACTACCGCCCACTTGGAACACACTCCCATGATCAAAATCGAGGCATAGCAACGAAATCAATCATAAAGTAATAGTATGGTATGGAAGAAATGTCCTCGATCGGAGGTGCGACCTCACTTGGCCTCGTATAGCTCTTGTTTTAGTCACATCTAAGCTGACTCATGGGATCCAGGGCTACGTAAATACCTCATACAGAATCGTACATCAAACCATCCTACTTTATTCTGGAATCTCCACCTACACAGTTGTTAAAGTGGTTTTGGCAGAGAGTATGACAATATCCGATCCCGGTCTCTTTAACAACCAAACGCTTATTCACACCAGATGTTTCTTTTAAATTTTCAAAACCAGTTCTTAATTTATATCAAAATATCATATTCTCAAAACCCTTTCAAAATCATATTCACTTCGAAAACATATTCACTTTCAAAAACATATCACATTTGAAATTATATCACTTCCGAAATCATATTTACTTTCGAAATCATACTTACAAAATAGGTAAAATCTCATTTCAAAATCATTGTATTCAATCAAATATGTCATTTAAATTCCAACTTAGGTTATAACATTATTTAATCGTATTCTCCTTAAAAATCAAGGATTTAAATATAAAACTTCCATTTTACAAAACCTGAAATTTAGAAAATATTTTAGATAGTTTAAAATAGATTAAAATAGTTTTTAACAGTTTAAAAATAGATTAAAATAGTTTAGGTGGATTTAAGATAGTTTAATTTTAACTTAAAATAGGATAAATAGATTTTAAATAGATTAAATAGTTTTAAAATAGATTAAATTGATATAAAACAATTAAAACAGGATTAATTAGGTTAAAATAGATTACATTGTATTATAGATTAAAATAAATTAAAATAGTTTAAATTGATTAAAATATCTTAAAATAGTTCAAAATAGCTTAAATTAGTTTAACAGTTTGAAAAACTTAGTAACTAGGATTTGGAAATAATATATTTTAAAAAAGTTTACATTAAATATAAAGTTTGAAATTAATATCAATTCGAACTATTTCTTTCGTTTCAACACATATGGACCATGTCCAGCTTTTAAATAAACAACTAATTTTTGTCTTTCAATTCAAATGATTATTTAAAACCATTTAATAAATATCAATTTCAAATCCATGTTTGAATTATTTTAACCACTTTAGATTAAATAGATTTCAAGGTTATATTCAAACATTTTCAATAACCCAATTTAGATAAAATTCATTTATATTCAACAATTCAACTTTGAAATTCCAATTTAAATATTTTAAACAATTCATTAAATCAATTCCAATTTCAACATTAACGCTTGGATTTTCGAAAATAATTCAGTTTATACCAATCAATTTCTATTTCAAATTATCACTTAACTGAATTCAAAGTTTAAAGATTTAAAAATCATTTAATTTAACCGATCCGGGTCCATATATACTTTTCTACTCTATGGTCAAGTGACACAGATATTTATGATTTCAATCCGCAATTTAAAATTTTATGGGTATATATCATTTCAACCCGCAATCCCAAAATTTGGAATCAATGAAAATTACTTGGGTGTATCATTTAAACCTATAACTATTTTCCCCTATTCTATATGATCGTTTGGTTATGCATCATTTCGACCCACAGGGATTTTCTAACAATAACTAAGGGAACTTGTAGTGTTACAGCAATACAAATATAACATCAAATCATCCAATATCAACAACCAAACATCCATCATAATAACCATTCTAATCAATAACTAAACGACAACAATTGACTAATATAACAGGTATTAACAGGCAATTTATAATTTAATGTTAAATTAATGGCAATAATATTCAGTAAAAGTCAGACTTAACTGGAATGACAATATAAATAAACCAAATGACAACCAATCACTTTCTAACCACATCATAAATTCAGTTTAAATAACATAAGATAATTTAGTAGTTGTGAGTGGGTTAAAACACTCACCTTTGATTTTAAATCAATTTGAAATCTAAAATTAGAACCAAATTTGAACAGTCACAGAATTCATCCAAATCAGTTTCATATTGTCCAAATTTTGATATGATTCCAGCGGAATAAACCACGTGCAAATTTGTGTTAATATAGAAAAGTTATGAGGATTAGAACGATTGAAATACAAATTAAAATAAATTAAAATAAACAATTTACAAATAATACAACGTCATCTCCATCACTACACACGCTATAGCCTGCCCTACCCTAAATCGCAAACGCAATACAACCGCCGACTTGAACCTTGTTGCCGTCGCCTAGGGCCTCCCTGCCTAGTCAGACATCGCCGCCCTCCATCCCTCGGCCTGCCGTTCTCTCCAGCCACTCACGACCCCACGCAACACACATGTCGCCAACCGCAATTTCCAGCCACTCACGACCCCATGCGACACACAAGTTGCCAACCACAATTTCCAGCCACCGCTGCTTGCCCCATAACACTAATCGAATTAAATCACCAATCCAACCACTGCAGCGACCAATAACGAGCACAGATGCTTCCCCTCAGCGACCTCTACAATACTGTATTCGATGATCGGTCAAAGTTGATCACAACGCAATGAACGACCAAGATTAATTTATTGATTTCTGGGAAGACGATGATCCAATTCGAGAAACAAATCATTGCAGTAGATTGTGCTCGTCGTGAGCTTCGAATCGATATATAATATGATATAGTTTGAGGAGTTTTAATTTTCGATTTAATTTTGATTTGCAATTGAATTTGGAAATTAGTATTTCTGCCATTGAGGAAGGAGACAGGCAGATAGAATTGTACATATAGGAATGAGAAAAATGACTGCTAGGGTTTGGGAAACAAGACTACTTATATTAACAAAGTCCAATAAGAAAATAAACACATATTGAATTTGTACGAGCGACAAGAGTGACCAAAAATGCCCGTTCTGCCCCCAAAACGAAAGTGGGTCATCTCATATATTAAAAGAGATGTTTTTGATATTTTTAAACTCAATGGAATATGTTTCAAGTCCTAATTCCATCGTATGAAGAAGTTAGCTTTAAAAAACAGCTTATTTCAATTGAATTCAATAAAAATTGCTTTCTACGTGTTTCAAGCCCGTAAGATCAAATGACAACTCCGATCTCTACGAAACTTGAAATTCTACAATAATTCACTGTTATGGATCTGATGAAATCAGTTTCATTGAAATCCGAGACAGTAGCCAAAATGGCTATTTTCACATTAGTTAAATAAATTATTATTAAATTGATTAAATCACTTTTTAATTTCAAATTTAATAACTAACAAATTTCATCATTTTTTATTACTTGGACATTTACAATAATTTAAATAAATTTACATATCAATTCATTGTTAAATATTACACTAATTACAGTGTTCAATTTCAAATGTAATTAAATCCAATTAATTATAATTTAATTTCAATCCTTTTATTCAATCAATCATTACTCTATGGGCATAGTTAACATTAGTTTATATCTTATTATCTTAATATTTTTCAATTTCATCTTAATTTCCATTAACGTAATATTTAAATTACATTTAATTTCAATTGATTTCTAGTTTAATTCAACAACTTAAATAAATAGGTAACATATCACAATGGTCACCTTTTACTTAATCTAGTCACATTTATGGTTTTATTATTTGCAAAAAAATGTTATAAATACTTACACAACATTGATTTCATCTAATTTCAATTATTTACATATTATTTCATCAATCTATGTAACATTTAACCTATTCCCTTATTTACCATTAATAACCAATTATAACATTTCAATCATTTCCATTAATTGTAATTACATTAAAATAGTTAGCAATTAACTCACATTAACATTGTTATATTTCATTCTAGTTATTATTCTCATTAATAAATCACAAATTTTATTTCTTCAAATATTAAATTACAAAATCTTATTAAATTCAATAATTTAATTATCGGAAAATTATGGGTCGTTACAATAGGAATATGAAAATATTCAAAACACATTTCATTAATAATTTTCATATTCATTACATAATCCCAAATGTTTCCTCGGTTCAGATAAAATATAATTATTATAGAATACTCCAAGAGCGACATATGAAGATGCCTCCTTGGTTGATCAGAGTTTACTGCTTGACAGATACATATTCAGCCATTACATACTTTCAGATAAAATGAAATGGCTACACAACGGACAAAATATCTCCTTAACATAGCTAACTTGCCATCTGCACGTCTTCGAAAGCTTTATTCGTCAACCTAAAAACCTATAAACTTTACCCTCTAACTAGTTAAACAAGCACCCTAAAGTTAAAAGGGAAAACAAAAACCTCGGGTTGGATAAAATCTGTTATGAATAATAATATGCCATATTGAAATTAAATATTTAGTAAGACCATGCCGCATGGGTAAATCTGATTAGTCTATCTAAATTAATAAACTTTATGTTCCTACTTCATAGTTTTCCTAGTGGTACTACTAACCTAAATAGCTGACTCAGGCCGACCAGATATACCAAATTCTTCAAATTACCGTTAGCAGGAAACTGGACTGCCCATTCGAAGATAATCTTCTTAGTGTAAACTAGACTATCTGTCTATCTCATAGTTTTACTAGGCTCACTATGAACCTAATGGTTTTTACAGGCCAACCAATGACCTTTCTGAATTATAGATTCCCTTCTATGTATAAACCTACTTTTAGTTTTTACCCTCAGCAAAGCCTTATGCACTAGAATTGTGGACCAATATCAACTAAGGGCTAACAGATGAAGTGTATGGCGAAACCCTACATCAGTCCCATTATCTGGTTTTCTAGTCTTTATCCTTGAGCCAAGATATCCTATTATAATTTATCTAACGGTGATAACAATAGTTCTCATGTAAAATCTTGGGCTAAAATACCGTTTTTATTTCCTTGAAAATGTAAGTCTTTATAAATGATTTATCCCTTGAAATCATATTTAAAACAAGAAAAATATAGCCCTTTTACTTCGCCAAAGTATTATTCCAAAATATATCCTCCTTTGAGATAATTTTCATTAATTTTGAAATCAATAGGAAGGTGTCGCATCTCTAAAACCTTAGGCTATCAAGCTCTCAAATAAAGCTATTTAAATTGATAAAATGCGGCATCAATAGGACCGATATAGTTGTTTGCCCCCTTTATCGAAGTTATGTTAAAATACTCTGATTTATAAAACTTAAGGCCATAGGATTGAAATCATTCTTGTCATGTAATGTAAGTATATAGGTTGTCGGCCCTATGAAACTTATTATTAGATTTGCAGAGTATCAAGGCTTCTCGACCCACAAAGCATTAATTTCAAAATAAAAGAGTTACGACATCAAAGCCGCATAACCTGGTTGCCGAAAATAGTGAAAAATTGTGATGTCGGAGCTGGCAAGCTACGACATTAATTACTCAAGTCGAAATCAATTTCTTACGGCATCAATACTTCATAAACTTGAATATCGAAAAAATTGTACTTCATTTATTATTCCATAAAACAGTTGATATCGAAAATGGTGACTTGTGGCACCAAACCTCAAAACATTTGATATCGACTTCATAAATCCGCGATGACTATGTGGCTACTTAAAGATTGTTGGAAACAAAGACATGCAACATTAAAACCTTTAAAGCATAGGGTTCAAGGTTAAAGACTTACGGCATCAATGCCGTGTGATACGAGTTTCAAGGACAACGGATGTCGAAATGATTTTGGTGAGTTACGAAATCGCTGATGTCGAAATGATGGTATGTCGAAATCCTTATATATGTATAACTTCAATCTAACTAGATTCATTCCATACCAACGTAAGTTAATATTGTATGCACCAATCCATGTCGATGTCGAATAGTGGCGACATGGACATCAACCATCATCAGGCATCTGACATTCTAACATAAAACATGGCAATATCATAATTACTATGAAACCTATTTTATTTCTATATAAAGGAATTTCTTTTCACCAGTTCTAATCCTTTGTCAACTTTCTATTGGTTAAAAACAAATTTTATCAATTTCTTTTCAGAAACTACCGCAAATCGGTTTTATCTTTCCAAGAATGTTTACCATCTTAATTAACTAATACCCTAAACTAATATTAATCTAAATGCTTTTATATCATAATAAATACATAGAAATTTACAATCACTTGGGAAAATCCCCAAAAATCACTAAAACTTAGAATTAACATATTTTTCCATATATAAAAGTTTTGATGCCAAAACCATTATTAAATTATTTTTAATAATAATTACTTGAAATAAATCATTTTTCTTACCTTGGAAATTCATAAAATATTTATACAAGCTTGGAAAATTGTAAGAACAATTGTACGAACATAAAAGACTAGTGCATGCTTATTAGTAAAATGAAACATAAAGTTTAACCTTACTAATATTATACGAACATCTACTATGATATTGTGCTAACAATCTACCAATTTAAACTTGTAGAAAATGTCAGCTCTAAAACTGTTTTCTAATAATGACAAGCTTATTAGTCCTAACCAAACCAACTGGCTAAGAGCAACTAAGATAGCATTAACTTACAAGCGTATATAGTCTCCTATTAAATGCGAACCTAAAGAACAACCTGCTGAAGATGCGGACCCCAAACTAAGACGTGCTTATGAAAAGTGGGTTTCATACCTAGAGATTGCCCAAGTATTTATGCTGTCAATGTTAGACAAGCTGTTGTAGAGGCAACACGAGAACATGTATATCCATGAGATATTTGATAGCCTTAAGGGCCTTTTAGTGAACAGTTACGCTCTATAAGGTACGAGCTTACAAAGAAGCTATACAATACCAAAATAACCAGAGGGCGGTAAGTGGATGATTATGTTGTGATGATGATGGGATATATCGATAGGCTTTTGCAATTGGACATACAAATAAACAATGAATTGCAAGTTGATTCTCTTACTCCTCGGCATGAACTTTTCATGCTGAAATATAATATGAACCAATTAAATGTGAATCTCATGGAGCCCCTCAATATGATGTGGTCAGCTGATTCCGCATCTAAGGATTAAGGGATGTGCTTGCTGTTAAGGATAGTGCATAATCTTCAAAAAGTTTGAAGAAGAGGAAAAGAGAAGGTAAGAAAACTAAAAAAAGTAAGAAGATCGATTATAAAGGTGATTATCACTACTGCCATGGTTGGCACGTTTACTTCCATATCTAATCTACTTTTTTTTAAAATGTCATATTTGGGTATTTTTACATGTTTTTACTAAAATTCAAATGCCATCAAATCATCATTCATTCATCTTCATTTAGGGGCAAAAATGGTAATTTTGTGCATGTATTAATTTTGAGAATATTTATTTGCACAATTTAGTTTTATTTATAGGAAAATGGATGAAGCCTTCATGAAAATATGCATGCACAAGAGAAGAAGGCAAATGAAGATGGATATAAAATAATTCATGAAATCATGGAGGACCCCACCTACCCACTTACCATAATATATAATTAGCAGCTAATGCACAAGTTAGTGGGAATTAAAAGTACATGGAAACTTAATGGAGGACTAATTCATGCTAATGATAACTTAGTGGCCACACATCCTAAGGGGTATTTTGGGTAATCCCCTAAAATATGGATTATGGTTTTAAGCATGTATAAATAACCCTCTTATGTTCATGTAATGAAGCTTTTATCTACTTATCATATTATGAAAGTCATAGCAACAAATTATATGAGAACTAAAATGGCTTCCTAAGCCTCTTTTTCTTCTTTTTCTCCTTTGCTTTTTTGTTATTTCCATGCTTATTTTTATTTACATGCTCCTTTTCATTTCATGTTAGTAGTTAGCTTTAATCTATGCAAGTAGTTTAACTCTCTTTTTATTTTAATTAGCTTGCACTTAATTTGTTTTCTATGTTGAAATTTATATGTGTTGAAATGATAACACAAACGAGTAGTTGAACCCCTTCAATTTAGGGGTAATGAAGCTCTCTAAAATTATGTAACTTCAACATATTTTGTGATTTATGATCTCTTTTTAATGCTTCATGAAAAGTGGATGTTGCTATAAGTTTATTAATGAATTTGATAGCCCATGTTGTAATCACAAATAGGTTATTCTTACTCAAATATAAACAAAATTTACATCATCATCTACTTAAGTGATTTGATTATGAGATTAAAATAGAAACAAAATTTGATGATATATGTTACTAATAAAAAATAGTAAATAAATCATGCTTAAAATAGATTTTGTTTTAGTTTCGTATTCGTTTTCATGAGAGTTAACAAGTGGTTTTAGTTGTATTATAGTTTAATGGTTTAAGTATGTTAATTAATAATATAAATAAACCATACTTATGATAAATACATCACTGATTCTATTTAGATCAAAATAGAGAGATCATAGATAATTTTTGTGTTGTTTTATGTAAAAATATAATAGTGGATTTGCCTCTTAATTATTTTCTGATGTCATGTTTTTAATCATTTTTGTTCTATTTTCACTTTTGCTATTTTTCTTAGTTTAAACAAACTTGCAAATTCGGGTTAATTTGATTGAATAAATTTTTAAAATCACTTCAATTTCCCGTGAATCGTCCCATACTCACCATGTACTAACATTGTACGCCATGCGCCTATGGTGAATTTTATCACATAGTTTTTTGATGATTTTCCAATTCGATAGAAAATTTTCCGTTAAACAAGTTTTTGGCACTGTTGTCCGGGAATAGACTTGATTTTTAATTTTACTCTTCAAATTATATTTTGTTTGATTTTATTGTGTTGAGTTGCATTTAAAAAAAATTATGTTCTGTGTTTGTATGATTTTTGCTTCTTGATTTGTGTGCTTGTTATTTTTCTATTTGAATTTCTATTTATAAAGAAACATACACAATTTCAAAACAAAAATAATGTTTTTTTACTTTCATTTACATTTATAATTTCTGCTTTGATTTTACAACTTTTGCTTTGATTTTACATTTACAAACAGTTCCATTTACTGTTATAACTTCTACGCATTTTCCTTGATCATCCTAATACCCAACAACCCTCTGCAATCACCACATTTCAACTAACCTCATTTCTTTCAACATTACAATCCCCTACCGCAGCCCCATCTCTACGTCCTCTTGAAACACCTCCTCTCTCACTCAACCACTTTAATCACTTGAACATTAGCAAACCACTGATACCACCCTCCATCCATCACAACTTGCCTTACGACAAGCACTCCATGCATCTCCACAAAACATCTACTGCACTACACGTACCCACACCCACACTATCAACATCATCTGCCTTGCATCACTTTCCTCTGTCACCTGCTCAAAAACCATCATCACCCTTGCACATTCACCGTCACTGTGCCATAAAAATTAACCATCTCCGCTCCTAACAAAATCAACTACACGCTCCCCACAAACTGCCTTCACCTGATTATTTTACCCATGCTCCATATTGCACACATATGTACATCATTGCCTCAGCAAACATCATTTTCACAGCGCAACCTGCCTCTATTCAACCCTCCTACAACATCCACAATCCAACCAACCCATCCAAACAACACCTACCATCCACTGCAATTCCAAACTGAACTTCCATCATCACATATTATCGACCGTCCCCTGTCATACCACAAACAATCACCATCAACCATTCCCTCAACAAACATATCACCACTACTCACAAACAAACCATCAAATTCACTAATACTCTGTCTTCTTCGTCACCGCTGCTACATCCTCAAACCATCACATTCTTCTACATCCTTTTACCCATCACATTCTTCACAAATAGTTGACCGTTCTACCCATCACGTTCTTCTACATCCTCCTTAAACCAACTGTAGTGACCCACTATTTTGGACTATTCAAATCGACAATAAAACCACACATGTCCGACTTGAATAATTCAAAACAGTAGATTGTAAGAAAATTTGGAGCAAATAAAACCAATCATGGAATCATGACATAGATAAATCAGAATAACTCGCAATGGAATTAAAAATAACCATAGTGGTTCATGAAGCATTACAACTCAATCTCAAAACAAGTCTTAAAACAGTTACAAAATACATAGTCTGAAAAACAAATATAGTTCTGAAACAAATACAGTAGAAATCCCAAATATATAAGTCTCTAATACATCAGCTGAAACATAATGACTGAACTGAAATAGATAAAACTAGATAAGCAGATAACTCCAGAAATCTCTAGCTTCCAGAAGATAGATCCAAGATGTTGTACTCAGGCTAACCCGAGCGTAAGAAATAAATACAAACACTCGAGTCAGGACATACATACTTATACAATGTAAACCAACTCAAGTGAACTGTAATATAAATGTACAAGTAACTTAAGGGATGCTTAAGATTGCCCATCCTCTAAGGATCCGTTAAACTATTTGCTAGGTAGTCATATTTCGCTATTATAATAGTGTCCATAGTAAAATAAACTTACTTTAAAAGAGCGTTAAGGAGTGACCGAATATTCCCCTTAACACATAAATAGTGCCAGTAGTCTATACAGTACCGTAATACCTCCTGAACAGGAGGCTACCAAAGGATACTCCATAGGTACGACACAAATCAAAATCGTACAAGACATGCTAGGGTAGGTGACACGGCACAACTAGGCAATGCCAGGGTAGATATACCAATTACGCTTTCGGGCCGGTGGTAACGCGTAGCAGCCACTACCGGCCACCTCGAGCCACACTCCCAAAATCAAAGGTGTGCACCAATCAATCATAAAGTAATAGAATGGCATACGAAGAAGTGTGTCCGATCAAAGGTGCTACCTCATTAGCCAGTCAATTGCTCCTGTTTTAGCCACCTTTTGCCAACTCACGGGAGTCAGATCCACATAAATACCTCAACAAAACATCGCCACCATCGTACTTCATTTTGGAATCTCCACTGCGTACACGGTTATTAAAGTGGTTTTCGGTATCGACAGAGAGTATCCCCATATCCGATCCCGGTCTCTTTAACAACCAACGTTATTATTACATGTGGTTATAAATTTCAAAAGTGGTTCATATTCTAATTCAAAATAATTCATTTAAACCATTTAAATATGAAGCAGTCATCCTTCCAAATCAATTATTCAATTTCCAGAATTCCAGCAATTTCTAAGTTCATTAGTTCAATTTCAACATTTCAAAGCATTGAAATTTTCAAAATCGCAGCACTTATAAAGTGCTGTGATAGGTATATTTAGTATATATCAAAACTTTGTTCAAATTCAGAAACTGCAGCACTTTAGAAGTGTTGTTATAGGTTTATTTAGAAATTTCAGCACCTAGTTCAAAATTTAAGAAACTGCAGCACTTCAGATATGCTGTCATAGGTTTACTTAGTAACTTCAAGCCACAGTTCATATTTTCAGAAACCGCAGCACTTTAGAAGTGCTATCGTAGGTTTACTTAGTAATTTCAAGCCATAGTTCATATTTTCCACAGCATTTCTGAACCGCTATAATTTCTGTTTACCTTTTAAAACCACATATCTTCACTTCTTCTCATTTTTAACCTGTCAAACTTATTCCACTTTTCAAAAACTTCTTATTTGGATATTACTTAACTTATAAATTTTAATAAAATAATATTTTATTAATAAATATCCAGTTTTAAATTTTAATTCATTTGTTAAGTCAATACTTTACAAAATTTCTTAACTTTTATTCCAACAAATAACTTAAAATTTTCATACCCATCTTATAAATTTATTAACTTTTACATACCCATCTTTTAAACAATTAAATGTCCATTTATTTACTTAACTTAAAATTTCAATTTAAAATCAAATTTCTAATATCCAAGTTAAGTCATATTTTAAAAATACACCTTTTCCATTTAATTCTACATGTATTTTAACTTGTAGAAAAATTATCTTAATTTAAATTATTTGATCCAAATTAAGTTAAAATGACATATTTTTACATTTAAAATACTTATAAAATTTTAGAAAATATATAATTAATTAACCATGGGTCTGTATAATATTTTCTAACCTAGGTCAAGTGATATGGATATGTATCATTTCAATCCGTAATTTAAAAAGAAAAATCTGGGTTTTATCATTTCAAACCCGCAATCCCAAGTAAATCCAATACAATAAAAAAATCATTCGAGACTATCATTTCAACCCATAATGATTTTTCCTTATTCTAAAGTCCGTTCGGGTATGTATCATTTCAACCCATAATGATAAGGGAACTTGCATAGTGATATACAGAAAATAAATAATAGTATGGCATAAAATATTATAACAGAGGATGTAACAAGTATAAATGCAGGTTATACGTCATATAAGCAGATCACAGGCGTATATGAACTAATTAACATAGCATACTAATTTTTTTACACCTTCACTTGTCATCATTTTACAGTTATATAAGTACGTAACGTCTAGAGTGAATAACTCACCTTTTTGAAGGTAGAGATCGATTCAAAACAGAAAAATCCACATTCCGCAAAGCACAAGAAGGCACAATAAGATTTGAGAAGACATAACAACCAAATTCAGATCTTGTAATCAAACAAATATAAATATGTAATTTAACACAAAGTAAATCAAAACAATACAAATATGAAAAATTTGAAACAAAAATAGATTCAATCAACAAGTGGGCTTGGTCACATCCTCTATAGGCTCAACCATACCCTATCCTTGCTCGGCCATGAAGTTTAGATGCAAGTTAGGCTAGGTTATGGGATCATAAGGCACGACTATGACATGGAAAGGGGAAGGCAAAGCAAGACATGGCAAAAAGCATGGATCTACTGGTGTTTGGGCTCGACCTATGTTTAAGGTGGCTCGGCCTATGTGCTAACTTGGTCAAGTCAGATCTGAATCATGGCTAGGAGGTGGAGATAGTCACGACCAAAGCAAGGTGGAGGTGGTTGGTGTTGTGGCCGAGATTGAAAAATGGGAAGTGGTGAATATATAGGCTTGTGATGGAAATTTTTGGTGCTTTTGGGGATGGATCTTCATCTATAGTCACGGCCAAAGACATAGGGGGATGATGGTCGGTCATGGAGGAAGTGAAGAGGGGATGAGGTCGGAATTTATGGTGGAGGCCAAGCAAAGCATGGGGAAAAACAAAGGAAAATGAAAGAAAAAGGAAAAAGAAAGAAGGAGGTGACAATTGAAACTTACAGTATTTTTTCTCTATGGATGCACATGGAAATGAGATGGTGAGAAATGGTTTCGTACGTGATTTTCTAGAGTAAGAGGCAGCTAGGGTTTGCAATACACAACTATAGTAGGTAATTAAAGAGATAGGCAAATAAAGAGGCAAGAAATAACGCAAATGTAACCTATGCCTAATAAAAACAGAGTAACGTATATCTGATTGATTCTTTTCCCAACTATTAAATAAAAGATATACATATGAAAGATCCAAATAAATAAATTAAAGTGTATACAAACAAAATAGAAAATAACATAAATAGACGGACATACGAAAATATAGAATAAAACACAGAAATTTATTGCTTTTAAAACGCTGAATGTTATCCAATTTACAAAGTATAAATCAGAATTAAATGAAACAAAAAGCAAAATGGATGTTATAATTATATCCAGCATCAAATAAAAGATTAGAATTTAAAACTTTAAAATTTAAAATTTTCAAATAAAAGTCAAAGTTTGACCAAAATACAAATTTTTTAGAAATTGCTTATTTTATCATATTTTGGAAAATAATTTATAAACAACTCCAAAATTATACTGGAAAATTTCAAAATTTTAAATAATTAAACATCAAAGTTTTCAAATAAATTAAATTTAAAACTATTTATGAAATTTTGGGTTGTTACACTCTCCCACACTCAAAACTTTTCGTCCTCGAAAAGGAACGAAAGAAGGAAAGCAAAGAAAAATAAGATAGCAAAGCAAAAGTACCTGAAGCAAACAATTCCGGATTCGAAGCACGTATGCTCTCCTCCATCTCCCAGTTACAATCACGATCATCCGTACTCCACTGCACTTTGACCAGGTTGACAATTTCCTTCTTAGCTGCTTCGTACCTCGATCGATGATACAAAGTGGCTTCCTCTCAACAGTCAGATTAGGCTCAACATCCAAACTATCAAGAGCAGAAGGCTAGACAATAAAAGATGGATCATGCAGATACCAATGAAGATGCGAAACGTAGAATACATTATGTACTCCAGCAAATTTCTCAAGCAAGTCCATGCGATAAGCTAGGGAACCAACTCTTTCCACACTGCGGAAAGGACCGGTGAACCTAGGAGCAAGCTTCCCTCTACGACCAAAACAAACCACATTCCTTGAGGGAGAGACCTTAAGGAAAACCTGATCATCAATAGCAAACTCTAAACTCCTCCTACGCCGATCATCATACTTCTTCTGCCTATCCTGAGCAATCCTTAACTTCCTCTTAATCTCCTCAACCTTCTTCGAAGCTTCCAAAATCATATTAGGACCAAGAACCAAAAGATTACCGGATTTAATCCAGCAAGATGAGAATCACAAGGTCTTCCGTAAAGAGCAGCAAACGAAGACATCTCAATGCTGGCCCGAATTCAAAGATAGAATGAGATAGACAAAGACTAAGATAAGATTAATATAGAAGGCTGAAAATATACCTAATAGCTATTGTTATACGTGAATTCGACAAGATGGAGATGATCTTCCCAAGATCCTCCATAATCCAGAACACAAGCACGAAGAAGGTCTTCTAGAATTTGATTCACTCTTTTCATTTGACCGTCGGTCTGTGGATGATAAGCAGTGCTCAGATTTAGATGAGTACCTAAAGATTCCTTAAAAGCCTTCCAAAAATGACTAGTGAAGATAGGGTCCCGATCACAAACAATGCTGATAGGAACACCATGGAGACGAACAATCTCTCTCATGTAAATCTCAGCCAAGACTGGAAGCAGAACGGGTAGACTTGACCGGAATAAAATGAGCGGACTTGGTCAGTCTATCCACAATAACCCAGATACTCTCATTACCTTTCCGAGTCCTCGGTAGACCATCAATAAAATCCATGGAAACCTGTTCCTATTTCCAATTGGGAATCTCAAGAGGCTGCAACAAACTAGGGGTCTTTTGATGATCTTCCTTGACTTGCTGACAAGTCGCACACCTATTAACAAAGATAGAGACATCACGCTTCATACCCTTCCACCAAAAGAGCTTCTTCATATCCTAATACATCTTCATCATCCCAGGATAAATAGAAAGTCTGGATCGATGATGTTTCCGAAGTAACTCTTGCCTCAAACCACCAACATTTGGGACACAAATCCTATTATTAATCCTCAAAATCCCTCTACCATCAATCTGAGCTCCACTACCATCAGGACTACCACCACCAACCCAGCAACAAACAATCCCCTTCATACGCCTAAACATCTCATCCTCATCCTGCTTACCCATGATACGATCCAAAAGAGGAGAAGAAGAAACAACAAGCTGACATAACATTACCTTCTTCCGACTCAAAGCATCAGCCACAACATTAGCCTTTCCAAGGGTAAAGCAAGAAACTTAAGCCACTGAACTTGTCTCCGATTCAAATCCTCTGGGTGAAGATATACTTCAAAGAATGATGATCAGTGAAGAGCTCAAACTTAACACCCAAAAGATGATGCCTCCAAAGCTTCAAAGCAAAAACAACAGCAAGCAACTCTAAATCATGAGCAGCATAATTTGCCTTATAAGTCTTCAACTAGCGACTAGCATAAGCAATCACCTTCCCATCTTGCATCAGAACAGCTCCCAAACCCTCACGACAAGCATCAGTGTAAACCGTTAATCCCTTATTTTCATTCGGAACGGTAAGTACTGGTGTAGAAGTAAGATTACGCTTCAACTCATTGAATGCAGCTTTACACTCATCACTCCATACAAATTTCACATTCTTTTGAGTTAAAGCAGTGAGAGGTGCAGAAATCCAAGCAAAGTTCTTAATGAATCTTCGATAATAACCGACAAGGCCCAGAAAACTACGAATATCTGTTGGAGTCCAAGGAGTTTCCCAATCCTGTAGAAAAATAGGAAGATGTAAGGACCACAGAAAAGATAGAATGATCATATCAAGGAAAGAGAAGAAGGGAAAGACTTACATTGATCGCAGTGATCTTGACTGGATCAATAGAAACTCCATTACTAGATACAATATGTCCGAGTAATCGGACTTCATCTCTCCAGAAATGGCATTTCGAGAATTTAGCCTTCAACTGATGATATCTAAGAGTCTTTAC
This sequence comes from Allium cepa, assembly GCA_030765085.1. NCBI lineage: Eukaryota > Viridiplantae > Streptophyta > Magnoliopsida > Asparagales > Amaryllidaceae > Allium > Allium cepa. The sequence goes on from CM060934.1 coordinate 616,147,781, forward strand.
AACAAAGCTCAAGTGGGATTTATGCTCTTCCTCGGACTCGGAGAACACATGAATATCATCAACAAAGACTAGAACAAATTTATTAAGCACATCACGAAAGACACGATTCATCAAATCAACAAAGAAAGCAGGAGCATTAGTCAAACCGAAAGGCATGACTAACCATTCATAAAAGCCATTCTTAGTACAAAAAGAAGTTTTAGGAATACTTTCCTCAGCAACTCTGAGCTGATGAAAACCTGTGGCAAGATCAAGCTGAGAGAAAACAGTAGCTCTACGGAGCAGATCAAACATATCATTAACGCGAGGCATATGATATCTGTTCTTCATAGTGAGCTTGTTCAGCTCCCTATAATCAACATACATCCTCAAAGAACCATCGGACTTAGTGACAAAGACCACTGCTGCTTCCCATTCCGAATAGCTAGGTCTGGTCAGACCTTTGGAGGATAAGTCCTCAATTTGCTTCCTTAACTCAACCTTCTCATAGGGTGCCATTCTTCTGGATGGAAGAACTACAGGTCGAGCTCCATGAATAAGATCAATATGGAAATCATTCTCCCGCTTAGCAGGTAAAGAAGTGACTTCCCCAAAAACATCGGGAAAGAGCTTGACTACAGGAGTCGAATGAAGATCACCAGGAGAAGAATCAAGAGAATAAATAAAGCTGCCAGCAAAAACTTAGGGCAAACTACACTGAACCACCAAAGAATTATCAAAATCATCCATAAGAGAAATAGTTCGGGAAATATAAGAGACAAAGGCATCATGCCTCTTCAGCCAATCATCTCCAAGCAATAGATTAAACCATCAAAGCCCAGAATATAGAAATCACCAGAAAACCGATAGCTAGAACAGAAGAGTTTCACATTTCTACATATCCTACTACGGTTCACAGGACCACCAATAGGATTTGGACACATAAAGGAACATAAGAAAACTCGGGAGAAAGAAGATGCTCAAATTTATTACAAAGATCCACAGAAATAAAGCTATGCGAAGCTCGAGTATCAAAGAGAATAAAAACTAGAAAATAAAATAGAGAAAAGGTACCCTGAAGTGTACCTTGGTCATCGCTCGGAGTTGTAGCAGGAACAGGTGCAGGAGCAGGCGGTGGAGCAGGGGAGGATGTAGAAGTAATAGCAAAAATCCCTGAAGGCCTGCCCTTCTGTTGGGTGGTGAAATTTTTCTTGAGATGGCCAGGCTGTAGACAAATATGGCAGAGGTCACGCCTGGTCAATTGAGAGGAATAGCAGCACCTAAGATAGGAAAACTGTTAGAATAGTGTCCCTTCTGATCACATCGGAAGAAAGTGACTGAAGATAGGTCGATGGACTGCTTCTACGGTGAAGAAGATCCCGATCCTGGAGTCTTGTTCCAATTCTTCTTATGGTGAAAGTTGGGCTTTCTCTTCTTCGGATTGCCAGAAGACTACTGACACGAAGCAGACTGAGCAGCTGGAGGGTCCCTAGAAGTAGGATTCTCGTATCTAATGGCCATGTCCATCAGAGTAGTGAAAGGACTATGCACATGTGCTATGAGACGATCATAGTACTACGGACGTGCACCAACAATAAACTTCTCATTTTTCTTGAGAGGAGTGTCAATCAGATTAAGGACAAACTTTGAAAGTTCATTGAACTTCCTCTCATATTTAGCAAAAGACATATCTTCCTGCTTGAGATCCATGAATTCCTGATACAGCTGAGACTTTCCTGCCTCGGGCATCCACTTCACAAGAAAAGCCTCCCTAAAACACGATAAAGAGTAAGGCAAATTTCACAAAGAGAAACCGAACCAAATTTAAACAACCAGAGATGATATCTAAATTGTTCCCAAGTGATGTCAGCCTCAGCAGTGTGAGCTGCGACAGTCTCCCACTAATCCAAAGCTGTTCCTTTTAATTGCCAAGCTGCCAACTGACGCTGCCGGGCATTGGTGATCTCAAGACCGGAGAATATTATCTACAAATCCTTCAACCACTATTGATATTCAATAATGCTCTCAGATCCTGTGAACTTGGTGCCACAAAGATCGGTGTATTCCTTACAAAGCTTTGTGAACCTGACGGGGGCAGCAGGCTCAAGAGCTGGGGAAATACCACATCCCTTACCTCTTGCATTTTTATGACACATCCTGAAAAATCAAGAATGAATTTTAGGACAGAGGTAATTGAGAAACAAAGAAAGATTAGATAAGATAAGATTAGATTCAATGGGACTTAAATATCCCGAACAAGGAAATTTCCAACTAGGCGGATAAGGAAAAGAAAGAAGTTAAGAAAATTTGGTTTCAAAACAAGAAAAGTTTTATATCAAAATACTCCTTAAAGAATCCTTTTAAAATCATTTGAAAATCATTTTATACTTTAAAATACGTTCTCTCACAAAAAAGTATTTTAGGATTGATTTCACTCATTCTAGGGTATTTCTACCCTATCTTTAATGAGTTTTTGCTCCGTAGGCTAAGTTTTGCCTATAACCAAAGATCTGATACCAAATGTAATGACCCACTATTTTGGACCATTGAAATCGACAATAAAACCATACATGTCTGACTTGAATAATTCAAAACAGTTGATTGTAAGAAAATTTGAAGCAAATAAAACCAATCACAGAATCATAGACACAGATAAATCAGAATAACTCGCAGCGGAATTAAAAATAACCATAGTGGTTCATGAATCCACTACAACTCAATCTCAAAACAAGTGTCAAAACAGTTACAAAATACATAGTCTAAAAAACAAATACAGTTCTAAAACAAATACAGTGGAAATCCTAAATATATAAGTCTCTAATACATCAGCTGAAACAGAATGACTGAACTGAAATAGATAAAACTAGATAAGCAGATAACTCCAGAAATCTCTAGCTTCCAGAAGATAGATCCAAGCTGTGGTACTCAGGCTGACCCGAGCGTAAGAAATAAATACAAACACTCGAGTCTGGACATACATACTTATACAATGTAAACCAACTCAAGTGAACTGTAATATAAATATACAAGTAACTTAAAGGATGCTTGGGACTGCCCATCCTCTAAGGATCCGTTAAACTATTTACTAGGTAGGAATATTTTTCTATTATAATAGTGTCTATAGTAAAATAAACTTACTTTAAAATAGCGGTAAGGAGTGACCCAATATTCCCCTTAACACATAAATAGTGCCAGTAGTCTATACAGTACCGTAATACCTCCTGATCAAGAGGCTACCAGAGAATACTCTATAGGTACGACACAAATCAAAATCGTACAAGGCGCGCTAGGGTAGGTGACACGGCACAACTAGGCAATGCCAGGGTAGATATACAAATTACGCTTCCCGATCGGTGGTGAAGCGTAGCAGCCACTACCGCCCACCTCAAGCCACACTCCTAAAATCAATTGTGCGCACCAATCAATCACAAAATAATAGAATAGCGTGCGAAGAAGTGTGTTCGATCAAAGGTGCTACTTCATTAGCCTGTCAATCGCTCCTGTTTTAGCCACCTTATGCAAACTCACGGGAGTCAGTCCACGTATATACCTCAAAAGAACGTTGCCACCATCCTACTTCATTCTGGAATCTCCACCGCGTACACGGTTGTTAAAGTGGTTTTCGGTATCCACAGAGAGTATGCCCATATCCGATCCCGAATTCTTTAACGATCAACGTTATTATTACCCATGGTTATAAATTTCAAAAGTAGTTCATATTCCAAATCAAAATAATTCATTTAAACCTTTAAATATGAAGTAGTTATCCTTCCAAATCAATTATTCAATTTGCAGAATTTTAGCAATTTCTAAGTTCATTAGTTCAATTTCAACATTTCATAGCATTGAAATTTTCAAAACGGCAGCACTTATAAAGTGTTGCAATAGGTATATTTAGTATACATCAAAACATAGTTCAAATTCAGAAACTGCAGCACTTTATAAGTGCTGTTGTAGGTTTATTTAAAAATTTCAGCACCTAGTTCAAATTTCAAAGCCTGCAGCACTTCAGAAATGCTGTCATAGGTTTACTTAGTAATTTCAAGCTATAGTTCATATTTTCAAAAACTGCAGCACTTCAGAAGTGCTGTCATAGGTTTACTTAGTAATTTAAAGCCATAGTTCATATTTTCCACAGCATTTCTGAACCGCTATAATTTCTGTTTACCTTTTAAAACCATATATCTTCACTTTTTCTCATTTTTAACCAATCAAACTTATTCCACTTTTCAAAAACTTCTTATTTGGATATTACTTAACTTATACATTTTAATAAAATAATATTTTATTAATAAATATCCAATTTTAAATTTAAATTCATTTGTTAAGTCAATACTTTATAAATTTCTTAACTTTTATTCCAACAAATAACTTAAAATTTTCATACCCATCTTATAAATTTCTTAACTTTACATACCTATCTTGTAAACAATTAAATTTCCATTTATTTACTTAACTTAAAATTTCCATTTAAAATCAAATTTCTAATGTCCAGGTTAAGTCATATTTTTAAAATACACCTTTTCCATTTAATTCTATATGCATCTTAACTTGTAGAAAAATACCTATAAATTCATTTAAATTATTTAGATCCAAATTAAGTTAAAACGACATAATTTTACATTTAAAATATTTATAAAATTTTGGAAAATATATAACTAATTAACCACGGGTCTGTATAATATTTTCTAACCTAAGTCAAGTGATATAGATATGTCTCATTTCAATCCGTAATTTAAAAAGAAAAATCCGGGTTCTATCATTTCTAACCCGCAATCCCAAGTAAATTCAATACAATAAAAATCACTCAAGCCTATCATTTCAGCCCATAATGATTTTTCATTATTCTTAAGTCCGTTCGGGTATGTATCATTTCAACCCATAATGATAAGGGAACTTAGTGATATACAGAAAAATAAATAACAGTATAGCATAGAATATTATAACAGAGGATGTAACAAGTATAAATGCAGGTTATACATCATATAAGCAGATCACATGCATATATGAACTAATTAACATAGCATACTAATTTTTTACATCTTCACTTGTCATCATTTTATAGTTATATAAGTACGTAACGTCTAGAGTGAATAACTCACCTTTTTGAAGCTAGATATCGATTCAAAACAAAAAATCCACACTCCGAAAAGCACGAGAAGGCATGATAAGATTTGAGAAGAGGTAACAACCAAATTCAGATCTTGTAATCAAACAAATATAAATATGTTATTTAACACAAAGTAAATCAAAACAATATAAACATGAAAAAGTTGAAACAAAAATAGATTCAATCAACAAGTGGGCTTGGTCACATCCTCTATAGGCTCAACCACACCCTATCCTTGCTCGGCCATGAAGTTTAGATGCAAGTTAGGCTAGGTTATGGGACCATAAGGCACGGCTATGACATAGAAAGGGGAAGGCAAAGCAAGACATGGCAAAAAGCATGGATCTAGTGGAGTTTGGGCTCGGCCTATGTCTAAGGTGGCTCGGCCTGTATGCTAACTTGGTCAAGTCAAATCGAATCATGGCTAGGAGGTGGAGATAGTCACGAACAAAGCAAGATGGAGGTGGTTGGTGTTGTGGCCGAGATTAAAAAAAGGGAAGTGGTGAATATATAGGCTTGTGATGGAAATTTTTGGTGCTTTTGGCGATGGATCTTCATCTATAGTCACGGCCAAAGGCATGGGGGGATGATGATCGATCATGGAGGAGGTGGAGGGGGGATGAGGTCGGAATTCATGGTGGAGGCCGAGCAAAGCACGAGGAAAAACAAAGGAAAATGAAAGAAAAAGGAAAAAGAAAGAAGGAGGAGGCTAGTGAAACTTACAGTATTTTTTTCTCTCTGGATGCAAATTGAAATGAGATGGTGAGAAATGGTTTTGTACGTGATTTTCTAGAGTAAGAGGCGGATAGGGTTTGCAATACATGGCTGTGGTAGGTAATTAAAGAGATAGGCAAATAAAGATGCAAGAAATAAAGTAAATGTAACCTACGCTTAATAAAAACAAAGTAACGTATATCTAATTGATTCTTTTCCCAACTATTAAATAAAAGATATACAAATGAAACATCCAAACAAATGAATTAAAGTGTATACAAATAAAATAGAAAATAACATAACTAGACGGACATAGGAAAATATAGAATAAAACACAGAAATTTATTGCTTTTAAAACGCTGAATGTTATCCAATTTACAAAGCATAAATCAGAATTAAAAGAAACAAAAAGCAAAACAGATGTTATAATTATATCCAGCTTCAAATAAAAGATTATAATTAAAAAAAATTAATTTTAAAATTTTCAAATAAAAATCAAAATTTGACCAAAATTTAAATTTTCCAGAAATTGCTTATTTTATCCTATTTGAGAAAATAATTTATAAACAACTCCAAAATTATATTGAAAAATTTCAAAATTTCAATTTTTTAAATAATTAAACATCAAAATTTTCAAATAAATTAAATTTAAAACTATTTACAAAATTTTGGGTTGTTACACCAACTGCATATTAATACCCTGCAAACTATCACTTCCTTCCATACCATCAAGAAAACTGCCTATGCACATCACCGCCTCACCTATTTCCTATGGCAGCAACATCCACCTACGAACTTCCCTCCACCATCTTCCTTGATCATCCTCATACAAATACCTACCAACTTGAATAACATCCATAAACAACCATACCATCCTGCCTAATATCAACAACTTCATCACAACCCAAAACCTGCATGCCTCTTCATTTCTTCCTGAACTTCCCACTGCAATACCACATTCCTCCCCCACATCCCTTGACAACACAGTCACTTTCATTCCCTTCAGTGCACATAACCCACCGCAATAATACTTCCTCCATTACCCTGCTGCAACCTCCATCGACTCCATTACAGACATCCACTCCATATCCAAACTCTGCACACACCCAAACATCCACCTACAACTGAAAATTACCACAACATCTCCTCGCCCAATCACCAACGTCGCCTTCACCCAGACATCTCACCCGAACCACCTCGCAACACCATCAGCAACTCCCAAATCAAAGTTCACGAATTCAATATACTCCACCAAAAATCGAAACTTTACCTAATTCGCCTGAACTGACCACCTACCTCTATAAATCGCCAACCACCGCGACCCTCAAATGCCCTTAATCCATGTGAATCAACTTGCCACCGCCGCTACATAGACCATCTCCTCAGGACTTGGAATCAACCCTCGAACCTTCACCCCGTTCCTCAATTGCGACATCAATTTATCTTCTTTTCTCGGATTTTGATTTCGTATTTGTTTTTGTTTTTTAATTCGCGTTTGCTGTTTGAAGAGATAAAATAAATGGAATTAGGATAATAGGGTTTCTTTTGGGCTGTGTTAGTGGACTTGTAATTGAGTTGCTTTGAAATAAAAAAAATTTAAAGTGCAAACTGAATTTTCTTTTTTTCTTTTTGTTTCTCCAAATAAAAAAATTCCTTTCATTCGGTTTTGGTAACTCGAGTTATTTGGATTTGGTAATTTGGGTAGAGTTTCCTTTAGTAAAAAAAAATTAGTTTTTACCTTATTTTTTTTAGATTTAATTCTTCTTTCTTTAGTCTATGCTTTAACAAAAAGAATTTGTTTTCATTTGGTGCTATCGTATAAAAAAATGAATAAATTTTGCTTTTATTTGTGTTTCTTTTTGTTCTCATTTTCAGGTTGCAAAAGCAGATAAAGAGAGGAATTGCTGCTAAACTGCTTTGCTTGCTTTCCTTATAAAAAAACTTGCCGCTTTAAAATAAATTGCTAATAATTCTACACGCTCTAGTATCGTGCTCTCACCGCTTGTTTTTATTTGCTTTGCATTGTTGGTGGCTTGCGTTTACAAAAAAAAATTCAAAAAAAAATTTCATTCGTAGTTACATTGTTAAAATCACGTTTAATTTCTGTTTTGCGTTCATACCATCTTATTTTCTTTTCTAAGAGAAACATCCAAATCCACGTAAGGTGGGTGATTTCATCACCCCTTCCTTGGCCCACAAATTGCATTTCATCATAGATTTTTGACTAATAATAACGGTTAAACATTTGACTTAAGGGAGTCACGAGCTCACCTAAGGCTTAATTGTATCTTGATAAGATGTGTTCTTTGAATAATTTATTTTCTTGGTGTCTAGGCTATGATAGAGCAATAATTATTAATAAATATTATGGTGATTCGTAAATATTATAGTGATTGTTTCTTTAAAGGTACTTAAACTTTCGCCGCGTTGCTACGGTAATTCGTGGTGCACTGATAACTCATGTCCGTTACTTGGCTAAGAAATATTTTGTTGGATTAAGACAAAGTGTGATTGTACAATTTTGGGTTATGGGCTACTAAGGACAGAAAATTTGTAATTAAGTCCTTACATTCATTTAGTTGGATTAGTTCATGCATATTTAAAAAAATCAAAATACAAAACTATAAAAATTATAAATTTTATTTAACTTAATTCTTATTTAATCTAAAAAAATTCTTTTAAATCTTTTCCTTTGAAAATTTTCAATCAAAATCAAAAACCCAGAAAAAATAATAATCTTGGGTTAGTTTTTTTATAAAAACAAAAATTCAAAAAAAAATATATAATTTCAAAAACAAAACTTAAAAACCAAAATAAACAAACACATATAAAAAAGAGAGAAATTTTTTGCGAAAATCCAAAAAATAAAAACAAAACAAAAATCAAATCTCTCTTTAGAAAAATAAATTTCTTGGTAAATACCTTTCCAAAAAAATATAGTAAATTTTTTTCTCACTTGGTTTCATTCTCTAAACTCCATTTCTTTCTCTTAAATTCAATTCTCACTTCTTTCCCTTCACAACTTTTTCTAGTGCATGAGTACTTAGACTCGTGACATAATAACAAATCATTGGACTCGCGACTCAACAACTAATCGTTTAACTCGAACAAATGATCCTTTTGAAATGGTGAATGGGAACGCCCCTCAAACTATTAAGGATAGTATCTTTCCCGTTAGAGTTTCTATTCCTTCTTGTATCACTTTACCCGTCCCTACAAGTAATCACTTAGAAATTCATTCAAACCATATTGCTACGCTTTCAAAATTTGGCAATTTTGAACATGATGACCCATACATTTTCTTAACAAAATTTGAGTAAGTTTATGCAATCATTAAACTTGAAATACCTCACATCCCGTAATATACCCAAAAGGACAGATTAAAAGGTGTGGTGCGTTGTAGGTATAACTATAGCTAACAGAGACTAAGATTCACCAGACAAAAATAGATAAAAACAGCGGAAACTTAAAATATTAACTTAATTAAAACAAAACTTCATAATTGCTTCATAAATAAGTCAAATCCAAACACCACATACATGTATAAAAATCCAATATGTCTCATGAACAAAAACTCATAGTCTAAAAAATCAGAGTACATAATATCCCTCATAATAAGCCGGTACATAGAAAGAACTAAAGCTGAAATAAAAGAAATACATAGTAGAGAGCTCCTTCAAGAAACCGCCAAGAAAATGCAATCTACTGCCAACTCCCTTGATTGCCTATGGGCGGAAAGGGAAAAAAATAGAGGAGTGGGTCAAACAAAAAGTCTAGTGAATGATAGTAATTACTAGAGTCTTTAAGCAAAGTAAAAGTAATAGACTCTACAACAGTTCTAGTATATAAAGAGGAAACAAAGGAAATATAAAAGAGATAAACTGAAAATAAATACGATTAACTATAAGATAGGTTAATTTCGATTGCTTGCACTTGTCCTTGATTTCTGCTTTGATTAGGCTAAATTCCTAATCCTGTAATATGGACGCAATCCTAATTCTACCCTTTCTGATCGGCCTACTACTCCATAGACCTTACTACGGACCAGACGCTATATAACTCCCTACACAGCAGCCAATGATACCTACGAAAGATGCACAAAGCACCCACTGTGGATCCGAATGACATATATAGCTTCCTACACAGAAGGCAATGGTGTCTACGAAAGACACCCATACTAAGCGCTTGGAAGTCAAAGCGATTATTGAGCATCAGAATGGAAGTCACACGCGTAACTGCCACCATGCCCATGCTACCTTTTGCTCCACCTATTGGGTTTTCTTATTACCTCAAACTCCAGAATAAGCGTGCCCCTCATCCCACTTCAGGCTAACGTGAGATCATCGTGTCTCCATAGAATCTATAGGGGAAATGCTATTGGCACTGGGCCATCATCCAAATAATATTTAGTTGCGCCCTTATCCAAATCCCCCGTGATTTTGACTTCTATTTGACCAATTACTACCATTCTTAGCATAACCGTGTCCTCATCTCTCTTTAGGCTAATGCGACAAACCGTTTTGTCTAATAGGGAATGCTATATGGTATAGGTTCTACTTTCATCTTTGCTTATTAACTTAGATAAATTATTTAATTAAGCCTTTATTATCATCTTTACTTTCTACGCTTATTAATTTATCCCAAGTTTTAAAATAAGCCTCATTCTACTCTTTTTTTATTATAACCTATATTATAATCATCCTTATTATTTAACCCAAGGTCTAAGTGTGAAAATAAGCTTCTTTTATTTATTTTTACTCCTTTTTAGTTAAAATTCTACGTTATAACTAAGCCAATTAATTAGTCCTATTCTGATCATAATTAGGCATAATTTCAGTCCAATTCCATTTATATTACAGTCCAAATCCATTATTTATTACAGTCTTTATAATTTACGCCTTATTTTCTTCATTCAATATTCTTACTTATATAATCCATATTCGCGTTTAATTTATTCTAATCCATATGCAAAGAAAAAGAGGAAGAAGAGAATAGACGCTTGCATAAAATCCAAAATGTCGAAAAAGATGTAAATTAGATATAAATAACAGTAAATTAACTTAAATACTGTAAATAAACTGTAAATAAATAAAAAGCTACGCTTAACATTAATAAATTATAATTAACTGAAAAAGAATAACGACTGAAAAATAGATCTAAAACTGATAAAAAAGCTATTCCAAAATCGTAGTAAAACCACAATTATTGGAAACCCTATTATTTTAAATTACTTAAAGAAATCTTAAAATAATTACAATCACTCACCTCCGGTCATAAGCTCTTTCTTTAGTCTTCCCGGATCCACTTGGAATTGTAAAATAATTTAACTTATAATGATTTTCTCTTTTGGAAAATTTATTCTGTTTAGGGTCCTTCCTAGAAAGGTGAATCAAATTGGAGAAAAACTAGAATGAGAAAAAGTGTTAGGTCTAGGGGTCTATTTATAGGGGTAGAAGTGGATCTTGGACCGTTAGATTTAGGGATTGAATAGGATGCAACCACGTGATAGGCCAAATAGGAGCCATCATATGCAAAAAAAGATGGACCGGATTGGTCAGAAGAATGGAAATCACGTCACTTTAAGGCTCTGGAACGTTCGAACGATCGTTCGTTCGTAAACAGCAGAGGTGGGTCGACCAAGTGGTCGACTGCTTGATGCCCAGTTTGACTAGTCGGTCGACCTGCATATATATATATATATATCTGTGTGTGTGTGTGTGTGTAAATATATATATTCTTCTTCATTTTCTGCTTATTTTGTTTATTTTTATAACTTGGTCATATTAACTCAGATTTTGACGTTCTATAAATGGTAATTGACCAGAAAATTACCACGGACACAATGGTGCAACTTCCATGGCTTAATTCTGATAATTTCACAAAGTTATTTTATTATCTAATTAATTAACAAATTAATTATTATGGATTAATTTGGGTTGTTACATTCTCCCCTCCTTAAAGGATTTCGTCCTCGAAATCTCTAAGGATAAAAGAACAACTAAATGTTTTCATCCAAGTTCTACCACCAACTACTCAATCATTAACCATTCATCCTTTTTGCTTAAGATTTTCTAATGAAATTTATGATAATTATGCAATTAGTATAGTGTAAATGACCCTAACTAATGCAAAAGATTAGGTGGTCCACATATTCAGTTGACCTCCTTTTATGCAATCATGTCCGTGCCATGTATCCAAATGAATGCAAAAATTCCTAACGATAACTGATAGTTCTATATGCGTGCTACAACCATCATCCAAATGCAACAATCATGTGATAAACATCTGTTTATGGCAATGGAAATAAAGTTAAAATGCATGTACATCCATATGCATATGCTCTAGCATCCCAACTAGGCCGATCCCTGAGGAATAACAGTGCCTAGTTTACCTATATGAATTCATTAACATCCACTAGCAAACACTTACAACCACTAGCATACATCATTCATACACATGTTCTATTAACATATTTACATCAAATCCTACCACCCACAGGTTAAATCCTAAGTTCTACCCGCCCAAAGGATAATAAAGGAAAGAACTTATTCAAATATAAAGATGGAAAAAGAAATTCTAAAACTTACTATGTAACGACCCGCCATTTTGGACAGTTTAAACCGACGATCAAATACACATGTCGATTCCAAACCATTCAAAAGGGCTGATGGTTAGTGGGGTAAATAAGAAAAGAAAAGAAAGAGAAATAAAGGAAATGAAACAACACAGAATCTCACAGCAGAACGATAAAATATAATAGTCAAATAAACAGTTCATGAAGCTGTTTACTATACTTTGACAATTATTTATACAACATTTATCAGAGTTATACATATACAACAGAACAATAAAATAATGCAGCAGACAACATGATGCAAAGATAATAATAGTAATAGTATACCAAATCTTCGTCTTCGTCCTCTAGAATAGATCTTCAATAAGCTGAAAAACTCAGGTCTGACCCGAGCGTAATGAAAAGACAAAACACTCGAGTCAGGACTAAAATATCCTCATGTAAGTTAAATCAATCGTAAATAAACATGAGTGTAACGGCGTCAGAGATGTTTACGGGGTTTGACATCTCCTATCCAGTGTCAACGTGCGTGCAATAACTTAAGAGATGTTACGGGATTTTCCATCTCTTAAGGATCCGTTAAACTATCTACTTTGTAGTAATGTACGCTAAGTAGATAATGCCTATCAGTAATATAAAGTATCAAAATAGCGTTAAGGCGTTACCATAATCCCCCTTAACACATTTTCATAATGTCATAGTCTATACAGCACCGTAAGCCCCACCGTAAACTGGTGGTTATCAGAGGGTACCCCATAGGTATAACACAAAACAAAACGTAGTGATCGCGAATAGGATAATCAGTATGACAAGGTACATGAGGCGATACCAACTAGGATACTAGTAGTTGCGTGATCCGCACTGATGTTGAGCATAGCCAGCAGCTACCCCAACACCGCGAAACAACACTCCTAAATCAAGGGGTACACCCAAATCGCATCACAAATGTAATAGATATGGTATCGAAGAAGTGTGTCCGCTAGAGGTGGCGAACCTCAATGGCCCGGCGCGGCTCCTGTTTTAGTCATGTCAAGGGTCATCCAATATCGTTCTCTTTCTTCAGTCAACGCGTTCACCAAACCATCCACTTCATTCTGGATCAACACTCCGCGTATAATAGTTATTAAAGTGGTTTTCGGTATCGACAGAGAGTATGTCCATATCCGATCCCGGTCTCTTTAATAACTACGTATTATTACACCGTTGGCTCTTTTACATTTCAAATCGATTCATAATTGATATCAAAATATCACGTTCTCTTCAAAAATCAAATCCATTTCAAATATTATCATATCTTTTCAAATGTAAGATTCCGTTTCAAAAATCATTTTTCGCATCAATATCTCATTTCGATTTCAAAATCATTTCGAATTTCAATTTAGGTTGCAACTTCATTTAACCCAATTCGTATTTAAATTCAAGATTTAAACATAACATTTCACCTTATTAACCAGCTTGAAATTTTTAGAAAATAGTTAAAAGTAGTTTAAATAATTAAAATAGTTAAAAATACTTAAATCTTTAAAATGGATTTAAAATAGATAAATTAGTTTAAAATAATTTAAATTGGGTTAAGTAGATTAAAAATAGATTAAAATAGTTTAAGTATTCAAAATGGTTTATATAACAGAGTAATTTGGAAAACCAATTAAAACAGCTTCAAAACCAATCCATTTCAATTATAACTTCCCAATTCAAATAAACTTCAATTTTCAATTTACCGATTCAATTTCGATTTCAATTCAAATCAATGTCAACTTTGACTTCAAATTTATTCAATTTTACATTCACCTTCAACTTATTCAATTCCAATGTATATCGATTTGTAGCTTGATTTTTCAAAATATCAATTTTTAACATTTAACAAAATTTTCCTTAAATATTCAAATTTAAATCCCACTTACAAATATGGTTCAATTTCAAGCTTAATTTCAAATATGATTTTATATCGCTTTTACTTAGTAATATTCAAAGCTCGAATTAAGGTTCAATCTTTTAAAACGAATAAATTTTCGAAATTCAATCATAACCCAATTTTAAATTTCAAAGTCTCAACGTAAATCATTTAACAATTTCTTTTAACCAAAATCTATTTCAACATTCCAAACTCAATTTTCCGATAAATTCGATTTCTATAAATTTATTTCTATTTATAACTTTTAAATCAAAACATTTAAATAAATTTCAAATCGACGATTTTAACAATTATTAATTTAGCCAATTCGGTGTCCGTATATAATTTTCTATCCTATGGCCAAGTAATTTTTTATTTAAATTAAATGTCAGGGATGAGTATATATTACTTAAACCGATCACAGTGTCATATGTATGCATAACAGTATATATAAGCAAATAGACATCCAAACACTTAAATATCAACCAATAACATCCATCAAAATACATCATCCAATAGACAATACAATTCATGGCAGTTTCATAGTTATCAATGTCAGGTAATTTAATCGCAATTCAATTTTAATTTAAATTTAACTGTCAATTTAATTGTTCAACGGTTAATTCAAATGACAAGCTATATGACAATTAAATTTTTATCAAACAACGACAAATAAAATCATAACACTTCATAATATCAAATTTAACTAGCATAAAGATATTTAGTATGTTGTGAGCGTTATAAAACACTCACCTTGATTTTTACGATTTTAAATCAAATCGAACGACGTTCGATTTAATTCAAAATTTTCTCTAGCTCCAAACGATTCCAATCCATCTCTATTGCGTAGTATTCGTCCATACGATTCCAACGCAATTGGTTTCGTCCAAAACGGACCTCCTATGAAAGAGTTATGATATTTTGAAGTTAATACAAATTTAAATACAAATTAAATTCAACTTTTATTTTATTTTTATACCCAATTCACATCTGCCGTCCATTCTGCAATCCCTGATCATGACCGCCCATCGCTTCTTCTTCACCTTCGCTCGCCCAGGGTTCAGAACCCATTCGAACGCAACTATCATCCTATCGCCGCCCTACCTCCGATTCACTTTAGCTCGATCGAACGAGACCACGCCGAAGCTCACTGCGCCACCTACCTTCGGCCAAAGCACGGCCAGGCTCGGCCACCCCTAGCCGCTCGAAAACCATGACTAAACGCACGTATTTAAACCCAAACCATCGTCAATCCGTAGCTCTATTCGCGATCTTGACCGTTGGATAGGTAGCTCTCGACGAGCTCTACAGTTTTCTAGTTGAGAGTTTCTCGCAAAGATCGATGGATTAGGAGGAAAGGAAGGAAGAAAATTCGAGCGCTATCGGCCATTAATAAAGATGAACGGCGGTCATGAAACCTAATAGAGCTTCACTGTTCAACAATGTTTATATAAGATTTTTATATATTATATTATTATTAATTCCAAAATTCACATACTTTTTTCAAACGATCTCCAAACAAAACGTGCCGGCTGGCGTTTGTAGGGATTATCCCGTGTTTCGAACACAATGGGATTGGTTTCGGAAGCTAATTCGATCATCTGTGCGAGATACAACAATAAACGATCGATTTAAAATTAAATCGGTTAAACGAATTTCTACGCGTTTTGGCTCGCCCCGGACAAACGGTAAATCCGATTGACACGAAATTTGAAATCTTATAATAATATCATGTTACGGATCCGATGAAACTAGTTTCGTCGAAATCCGAGACCGTTTGAAAAATGACTATATTAACTCGCCAAATTAATATTAAAACAATTTCAACGTGTTTCGAGCTGCCACGGTCAACCGACAACTCTGATTGCTACGAAAATTGAAATCCGATAATAACTAACTATTACGGATCCAATGGAACTGGTTTCGTCCAATTCTGAGACTGTTCGAAAATTGGCTATTTTTCAGTCGATAATTAAATATTAAAATATTCAATTTTCACAAATTTACTTTTAATTCGATGTTAAAAGTTCTACAACATCATTCTAACTTTAATATGATAAAATAAAATTTTACAAATCATTTTTAATCATATTAAACCCGTTATTCAATTATCCCATAAATTTCAATTTTAAAATCTTATTAACTCTATTAAAATCCCAATATAACTTACATTTACTTTGGAAACCAATTTGAATCATATTAAATCAATTTCAATTTATTCAATCTTTTCATATATTAAATTTCAATATCAAATTAATCATATCAAATTCGAAATTTAATTATTCAAACATTCGTAATATTAAATTTAAACAATTTGATTATTCTTAAATCACTATCTTTTGAAATATTCAAAACGAACTTAAAATTTAACTTTTGAAACGAATTAAAATTATAGAACTATTTCCATTATACGGTTATTCAATTCCCCTTATTAAATTATTCGATAAATTCCAAATATTCAATTTAAACAATTTCGCTTATCCAATAATTCATTATCTTTTGAAATATTGAAATTGATCTTATAAGATTCAACTTTTAAAACCAATTCACAATTTAGAACACTATTTTCATTTTACAGTTATTCAATTATTCAATAAGTTTTAAATATTTAATTTAAACAATTTACCTGTTCAATATTCAATATTTGATTTTAAATAGATTTTACTTATCAATCAATTACTCTATAATTCCCAATGAATCCCACATTTATTATCCTATTCAACTATTGACTTTTATTTTTTATTACTTGGATAATTATTGTTGCAATTCATTCCAGTTATTATTATTCCAAACGACTTACAATTTTTTTCTAACACTGAATCATGAAATCTTATTAAATTTAGCTATTTTAATTATCGAAAATTTACGGGTCGTTACACTCTCCCCCAATCAAAACTTTTCGTCCCCGAAAAGGAAAAAGAAGTGAAAGGAACTAAGTATAGAATTCAACATTAGATATATTTTATTCAAAGTTACCAACTTATAAACAATGAAATTCCATTTATAAAGTCATTACTACACTTTCACTAAGTTATTCCAAACGGCTTTCCAACTTTAAAAGTTAGTTATCAAAACAAGTTATAAAATTTTAAAACTTCAAAAATTTTCTAACACCCGGATTTATGGGAAAATTTCGGCAGAATCTCCTTTGCGCGGCTCGATCGGTACAACTACAAAACGCCTCTACGGGCCCCAAACTAACAAAAGAAAATCAAAAGCCAAGTGGCTCATCAAAAATCACCAAATCCAATGACAAAATAAACATGTACCTTATATTTTATTAGCGAGCATATACGACTAATATAGTGCGAAAGCGAGCTCCAAATGCGAAGCAAGCGCAATCCGCACCTACTAAACACTCAACAAACAATGAGAATCATGCATATATGAAAATAGTATTAATATACATCATATAGCAACATAACAACTACATGTGCCAACATAGCAAATGCAACAAAACAGCAAATGCAACCATCAATCAAGTATCATCCAACAAATCCATAACCAATCAATATAAATTCACTTCTCATTAATATTTATTGACTTGGATTTCAATTTTAATCATAGTTGATTCATTAACGTTGGATTTTACTAACATTCATTCTCAATTCAATTAGTTAACATTCACTAATTTATATTTACATTAGTTCACTTCCAATTTGAATCAAATTAAATTCTATTTAAATTCATTTAACTTCCAATTTGATTTCAATAACTTATAGCTTTCAATTTCTTTAACACTCAATGAATTATATACAATCAACTAACAATCATATAACAACCAAATCATACCCAACATAACCAAATTATTAATTTTACATTCAATTTGGTTTATCTCTTTCAATTCCAATTTATTCTTAGCCGTACCAAATTCTTTTGTTTACATTTACTTCATATTCAGTTTCAGTTAATAACAAATTTATTTGCGGAACATTTTATTAATCTTCACTTTAATTTATAGTCATTCCATAAAAGTCTAACTTCTTATATATGGCTTTCTTAGTTTGTAGTTATCTCAAAAGTTACAAATTTATCTTCACATATTTGGCATTTTAAATTTCCAATATTAACTTTAATTAAGTTCGTAAGCCGTACATATATCATCCGTGAGCAATATCAATATAATCGCTTATTCGATCACACAATTTCACTTCCAAACTAGTATCGTTCACACGACTCTCTAGTGCGAACTCAGATTTGGTTCCTTGATTGGAAACGGTTACTCTCCTTGCATAGCCATATACCATAATAGAGAATTCCAGAATCAAATTAAAAATCCATATCTAGGGTTCGCCGTCGAAAATCGAGTGAAAAATCCTAACTTGGATCGATATAAATCATCTCGAAATTTTGTGCTCGAATTTGGATCAAATCGTTATGCGAATAAAATAATATACGTACAATCTCACGTATTACCTTCCAATGGATTTCTATCCAATTTATCTATACTAAATTATTTTCTTGACTTTTTTTTTCAATTAATTATTCACAGCCCATTATTCAGTTAGTATATTCATTTCTTTACATAGCATGTTCTTTAACATTATCTTTTCTTAAACATCATATCAAAGAATTTTCTTACTCAAGTTCATTTTAAACCTTCCATATCATTTAATTAAATCCAATTTCATTTTCCAATCGATTCTTAGTTATAAGAAATTCCTTTGTTTACATTTATTGCATTTTCATAATTTCAGTTAATAATGAATTCATTTGTGTAAGCTTTTATTAATCATCACTTTAGTTTATTAATCATCCTATAAAAGTCTAACTTCTCATATATGACTTTTCTTAGTTTACAGTCATCTTAAAGATTACAAATTCAAATTTTCTTGCAATCCCTTTGCAATTTATTATTTATTTTCTATAACCAATTTACAAAGATATAATACGATTCATTTATCTTCTTTCTTAAGTTCACTTACTTGTTCCATTTATCCATTCATCATTTCATGTTATATTTAAGTATATATAAAAAATTTCACACCCAATTTTCATTTATATACATTTTAATTCCTTTTTAAGTTTTCCTTACTTGTATATTTCAATTACTTTCAGGTTTTGTTTATCTATACAATATCTCATTACATATCCAAAACATCATTTTAACTTTTAACATTTGGTAAGTCTTGTTATGTGTTATCAGAATGTAATTTTTGGTATTATACAAATTTATAGAATTTCGTTTTACTTAATTAGAATGTTCACAAATTTAATTTGTTTAAATCCTCTTTACCTTCAACTTTTAAAGTTTTCCCATACAATAGCTTAGATATCTTAATCCTCTTATTTTATAAATTCTGGTTATTCACATTTCATTCAAATAATTTGAAATTTTCTAATTAACATAACTTAGAATTTTAAATGCCCGGTTCTTTTCAAATCGTTTGAAATAAACATATACACTTATATCTTTAGTATATCAAATCATACCTTTGGAGTTTAAACCAAAACCCATTTACCCAAAATAATTTGGAAGAAAAGCAAAGCTTCTTAGAAGTCTCTCCCCACTTTGAAACTAGAAAACGAACGTCGATGATGCTGCGCAGTTATCACCGAAATTATTTTCCCGCGACATAAGAGAGGAGTACTAAATTCATTCCTTTCTTTAAAAATACTTTCAAAATATTTCCATAAACAATTTCCAATTAATATTACTATATATTTTCTTCAAAGCTTTGAAAACCATTGTCAAAACCTCCGGGTCTTAAATTCAATATTTTCCAATTTAAATCTATTTTAATTTATAAGTCACCTTTATAAAATATTCTTATAGGATTTTTTTTCTTAAAACATTCCACAAGTGTTTTATCATTTTTCATCTTGTAATTCACCTTATTTATTAATTTATAACATCCAATTAATGGTAATAACCAATATTCTCATTCCTAACAACCAGGTAAGCTAGATAAGTCACAATAATTTTTGAAAATTTTCTTTATATACAAAATATAATTAGGGCAAAATTATTTCATTTACCCAATTTCAAAACAATACTATGTCGAATTGTTCTGTTTAAGTGTTTATAGATCCCTATCAATGACGTTAATTACTCGTATTGACCAGAATCCATAAACCACTCAACAAATCAACCGACACAATATAAAACATTTTATATCACTAACAAATACGCTCTCTCATATATATACACTCAGCGACTCATCATAGGGTATAACTACCCTATTTATAAAGAGTCAGACCCCACAGAGCTAAGGTTATCGCTAAACCAAAGCTCTGATACCAACTGTAACGACCCGCCATTTTGGACAGTTTAAACCGACGATCAAATACACATGTTTATTCCAAACCATTCAAAAGGGCAGATGGTTATTGGGGTAAACAAGAAAAGAAAAGAAAGAGAAATAAAGGAAATGAAACAACACAGAATCTCGCAGCGGAACGATAAAATATAATAGTCAAATAAACAGTTCATGAAGCTGTTTACTATACTTTGACAATTATTTATACAACATTTATCAGAGTTATACATATACAACAGAACAATAAAATAATGCAGCAGATAACATGATGCAAAGATAATAATAGTAATAGTATACCAAATCTTCGTCTTCGTCCTCTAGAATAGATCTTCAATAAGCTGAAAAACTCAGGTCTGACCCGAGCGTAATGAAAAGACAAAACACTCGAGTCAGGACTAAAATATCCTCATGTAAGTTAAATCAATCGTAAATAAACATGAGTGTAACGGCGTCAGAGATGTTTACGGGGTTTGACATCTCCTATCCAGTGTCAACGTGCGTGCAATAACTTAAGAGATGTTACGGGATTTTCCATCTCTTAAGGATCCGTTAAACTATCTACTATGTAGTAATGTACGCTAAGTAGATAATGTCTATCAGTAATATAAAGTATCAAAATAGCGTTAAGGCGTTACCATAATCCCCCTTAACACATTTTTATAATGTCATAGTCTATACAACACCGTAAGCCCCACCGTAAACTGGTGGTTATCAGATCTATTAGCTATTTTAATTATCGAAAATTTACGGGTCGTTACATACTATCAAAAAGATGAGGATATGAAGTATGAATCTTCTCTTCTACTTCCTAAGTGGCATCTGCAACATCACCTCCCCATTGCACCTTCACCAATGGGACCTCCTTATTCCTTAGTCGCTTGATGTCTCTTCCAACAATCTTCGTGGGGATACACCGAACAGAAGCTTCCCTTTCTACCTTCACCTCCTCTAACTGATTAGGCTCTACAACCTCCGTAGAGTCATGCAAGCACTTTCGTAAGTGTGACAGACACATGGAAACCATCGTGCACTCCTACGAGCCTATCAAGTAGCCTTACTCGGTAAGCCATCTTACCAACTCTTTTTGTGATAGGAAATGGTCCAACAAATCTAGGGACTGACTTTCCATTTGATCTGAACCTTAACATTTTCCTAAGCGGGGATACTTTGATAAAAACTAAGTATCCAACCTCAAACTCTAAGTCTCTCTTCCGCTTGTCCGCATATGACTTCTGTATGTCTTAGCCGTCTTCATCCTTCGTCGAATCAAATCCACCTTCTCAGAGGTCTCCCTAACCATATCGGGTCCAAGTAATAACTTCGCCATAGACTCTACCCAACACGATGGGGACTTGCAAGGTCTTCCATATAAAGCCTCCATTCCTATAATTTGGTAACTATTATTGTACGCAAACTCAACCAATGGAAGATGCTCCTTCCAAATTCCTCCAAATTCCAAAATGCACATCCGCAGCAAATTCTCAAGCACCCTACCGATCCTCACTGTTTGGCTATCTGTTTGGGGGTGATAAACCGTACTCAACCTAAGTTGTATCCTTAGTGCCTTATGTAAGCTTCTCCGAAACTCACTAGTGAAAATGGGATCTTTATCACTAACAATGCTAGAAGGAACTCCGTGTAGATGGACTATCTCTCGAATATACAAGGATACCAAATATGAAGCCGTACGCTTACTCTTAACTGGGATGAAGTGGGCACTCTTAGTCAATCTATCAACAATCACCCAAATGCTAGTGTTCCACTTCCTAGAATGGGGTAATAATGAAATCCATAGAAATACCGTCCCACTTCCACTCTGGCACATCTAAAGGTTGAAGTAATCCATCAGGCTTCTACCGCTGCTTTTTCACTTTGGCATATGAGACACTTAGCTACGATTCTGCCACATCCTTCTTCATTCCACCCCAATATAACATTCTCTTCATATCCCGATACATTTTGCCACCACTTGGATGAATAGTCATACAGGAATAGAGTGCCTCTTCCTAATACTGCTATCAATAAGTCACAGGTGTTGTGTATTGTCAGCAATCAAAACCTATGATCCAACATTCTCCCCCTTTTTGATGATGACAACTTCATTTGCTACGAACGAATTTTTGACAAGCTTTGTTGATCTTATCTCCCTCACTGAATATATTCCTGTAATTTTGCTTTAGATTTCTCCCTCTGAATCTATGCTTTATATTCCTGTAAATAATTAATCTTTTCTCTCCCTTAATCTGTGCTTGCATGGTTTATTCCTGCAAATAGTGTTAGAACAATATCTTTCTCCCACTTTGTCATCGACAAAATGGAGAGTTTATATGATGACATAAATTATATTTCACATAAGTGTTAACATAGAACAATATAAAACAAAATAACTACTACTTATAATGTAAGGTATTAGAAAAATTAACATTTAAAGCGTGCGATACCCAGGCTTCTTATAATTTCCTAATTTTTAGGAAACCATACCCATTTGGGTGTGGTTGAACCATTATAAATATAATTTTCATTATTAACTATCATATTAAAATAATTATCAACGTATTTTTCTCTGTTTTTCCAATTAACAGGAACCCAAATACTTAGATAATTTTTATTCATGTTTCCTGTTAATGATTTTGTACTTCTAGAGAAATTATCAACATTATAGGTCATAGTAGTATTTGAATTTCTATAAAGATTGGATTTAGGCTTTACTCAAAATTTAGTATTAGCACTATCATTTTTACCATACATGAAAGCATATCTAGTGCTATTTCTACGATCAATTTTATTATATCCTAAACCACTTTTATCACTGTGAGCTTTTGAATTCTTAACATAACCTAATCCCTTTTTATTTGAAGCAGGTTGAGAATTTTCAATAATCCTGGATAAATTTTCTCTCCCTTTATTAAAATTGGAAATATTTTTAGTAATGTCATCAAGCTTAGTTTTGAGACTAGTGTTATCTAACTCAACAATTTTAATTTTTGTTTTTAACTCATGATTTTCAGAAGCTAGAGCATTATTCTTTTCTTTTTGAGCTTCTATTTCTTGACTTAATAGAGTGAGTTGAGAATTGTCAAAGAGTGAATTTTGAATTTTCTCAAGTTCTTCTTCTAATATTTTCTTCTCGTCTTTAAGCATATCTCTTTCGAATTCTGCTTTCTTCTGATTTTCCAGAGCTTCCTTATATTTTCTTTTAAGACTTTTTAAAGTGTCTAGAAGTTCTGAATTTATTTCTATCATATCATCAAAAGTTAGATCACTAACCTCATTATCTTTTGCCATGAAGCATTTGTTTGTTTTCTCCTTCGATTTTTCTTTATTGCTTTTCCTCTTCTTATTGCCTTGACTAGATCTCTTTGTAGCCATTTATTCTAGAATGTTGTTACGATCTCTAGAATACCAGGCTCTGATACCAAATGAAAGTGTACGTGTAGTACTAAGGATCGTGTAATATGGTATATAAATGCAGAAACTGATAATAGCAATAAAATAAAAATTAAAGTAAGCACACCAGGAATTTTTATTTTACTGCTATTATCAGTTTCCGCATTTATATACCATATTACACGATCCTTAGTACTACACGTACACTTTCAACAGGAGCGCGGAAAACAAAGACTCCCATATCTCCTAAGCCACCCCTACTATTTATGGAATAACATTGGAGATTCCTAGAGGCCTCTCTATGGCTAATCCTATCCATAATGTCCACGAGTTTCGAATCCTCCCGCTACCTCGATCCAATCTGATCCATAAGGGTAGGCCTCACCTCTAATGTCGTCAATAATTAAGAAGTAATGTCCGTAGAGGGATTAAAATCAAAAGTCGAAATAAACTCCAAGCTCCTCTACTCTATGAATAAAGGACTAGGGGTTTCTTTCTTTCTACTCAATGCGTCCGCAACCACATTACCCTTGCTATGGGTATAAGTTATCTCAAAATCATACGAGGCTAAAAACTCCATCCACGTCTGTTACCTCAAGTTCAAGTACTTCTATGAGAATACGTACTTCAAAGACTTATTGTCGGTAAAAAGCCCAAATCTCTCTCCAAGCAAATAGTGCCTCCAAGACTTAAGTGCAAAAACTATGACAACCAACTCCATATCGTGGGTAGGGTAGTTCTTCTCATGCGTCCTCAACTGCCTACTACCATAACACATTACCCTTCCTTCTTACATCAACACCACTCCTAAACCCGTTCCACATGCATCCGTGAATATAGTGAAAGGCTTAGCCCCGTCAGGTAAAACTAACACTGGTGCACTAGTAAGTGCTCTCTTATGCTTCATGAAGGAATCCTCACAATCCATTCCCCATATTCTTCTTAGTAAGGCGCGTGAGTGGTGCCGAAACTGGGCAAAGTCTCTAATAAACTTCCTATAATAGCCAACCAATCCTAGGAAGCTCCTAACCTCGGTATTGGGGGCCTTCCAATCTTGCACTGCAATAATCTTGGCGGGGTCAACAGCCAAACCTTCCTTCGAGACAACGTGCCTCAAGAAACAAACTTCCTCTTTCCAAAAATAACACTTTGAAAACTTAGCTCCTAAATGATGACTACGAAGTATGCGAAGAACTTCTTCCAAATGAACAACATGCTCCTCGAAAATACCAAGATATTATCCATGAATACCACTACAAACTTATCTAGGATGTCTCTAAAGATGTGGCTCATCAAATCAAAGAAATAGGTTAGAGAATTGGTTAGCCAAAAGGCATAACCAACCACTTGAAGAATCCATCCGGTGTCCTTAAGGAAGTCTTATTTATGCTCTCATTAGCGATTGTATGCTGATGGAATCCCATGGCTAGATCAACCTGAGAGAAAACCAAAGAACTACCAACTGGTCAAAAGAATCATCTATGCTAGGGAGTGGATATCAGTTCTTCTTGGTGAGCTTATTTAATTCCCTATAGTCCACGCAAAGTCGGAGAGAACCATCCGCCTCAGTGGCAAAGACGACTGGTGCTCCACACTCCGATATGCTCCTTCTTATGAATCCCTTCTCCAAAAGCTAATGGATCTATTTGATCAATTCTTTCCTCTCCCTAGGTGCCATGTGCCTCATAGGTAATGCTACTAGCTTGGCATTCTCGGTCAAATAAATTCTGAAGTCAATCTCTCTCTTAGAGGGGCAGTCCCCTAACTTCCTCAAAGACGTCCGTAAAATCTCTGACGACAAGTATCGAATGCAACTCTAATGAAGATGAATCGAGGGAATAGAGAAAAATAACATGACTGACCATTGCAGGTCGTAAGATACCTCTAGAGTCCTACCACTACAAGTCTCAAATCTAATGACTCTCCTCTCGCAGTCTAAGATAGCTCCGTATGTGGATAGCCAATCCATCCCTAAGATCATCCCATACCCCAAGAATTCCAAAACATAGGTGTTGCAGTCAAATTCTACACCTAGGATAAAGATTTTCAAACCCTTACATACCATAGATAAGTGTGTCGATCCTCCTATGGGGTTTGAAACAATAATGGGGTCTACTACTAATGATATGTCCAAGTGCAAACAATCTACTAGAGAACTAGAGATAAAAGAATGTGATGCTTCGGAATCAAATAAAGTTCGAATGGAAAAAATCAGATATAGAAATCAAATCTTCACCTGTGACTTTCCTACCTCTATCTGGAATGCTACTTGAAGGTGTTGCTTCAAATGCCTGAATCTATGCAATTGGCGCACTCGCTCCCTGACTAGCTCTTTAAGGACAACTCCTACTTATATGACCGGGTTGTCCGCAAATATAGCACTTACCCTTCATCTTATCCTTTCTGCAATCCTTGGCCATATGTCCAACATTCTCACAACTATGACACTCTACTCCCTTCTTAACCTACTTCCGAGGACCATCACCTTTCCTTTTCTTCTTATTCTTTTCCCACCACTTCTTCAATGAACCTTCGACTTAACCTCCTCTTTAGACTCTCCCTCCTTAACTGTATCTGACATAAGTGCCATCTTGACCAAAGACACAAAAGTAGCTCCCATCAGCACATGTCTCATCAATAATCCTCGAAGGGGTTAATTCAATCCCTTCGAAAACTTCATAGCTTTCTTATGCTGCGTGTTCACCAAATCCATACCAAACCGCAACAGCTCATTTAATTGATTGATGTATTCCTTAACAGACAAACTCCCTTGCTTCAAATTGATAAACCTCTCCAGCTGAACACTCTCTTCTGCCTGAGACAGAAACTTCCTATCGAATCATTCCCGGAATCCATCCCAAGTAATATTCCTTTCCTCCAACTCGATCACCTCCTACCAATAAGATGCCACCTTCTTTAGCGCTAAGTGGCTAGTTGAACTCGTTGCTGACCATCTAATCCCAAAAGACCAAAAATCATCTCTATGTCCCTAAGCCATGCTCTCGCCTCCACATATGTTTCCTTGCCAGAAAAAGTCTTTCCATCCAAACTCGCAAAATCTTTACAAGCTTAGAGAAATTGATGGCGACAGGTGGGTTGATGGGATTCCCACCTGCTGGTGCAGGATTGGGAGTCGGCCCGTATACCTCTGGAGTTGTGGCTTATAAGTATCTACGAAACCAAGCTGGGATAGGGTGCCTTTGGGAAGGTTCGGGCCATCAGTCATTCTATGAAAAGAAAACGATACTTTAGAAAAGAGTCAAAGGAAGATTGAACTGGATTTATGGGGGGATTTTTATAAAAATTTCTTTTATACTTAAAAGCATTTCTAAGAATTCTTTTCTGAATTTTTTTTAAAACAAGTTATTTGGAAAAATAATAAATTTTTAGGAATCTTATAATCTCAGGATCTGATACCAAATGAAACACCCACACCCCTCAATATACCCAAAAGGACACATTAAAAAGTGTGGTGCATTGTAGGTATAACTAAAGCTAACAGAGACTAAGATTTACAAGACAAAAATAGATAAAAATAGCGTAAACTAAAAATAATAACTTAATTAAAACAAAACTTCATAATTGTTTCATAATTAATTCAAATACCAAATACCGCATACATGTCTAAAAATCCAATATGTCTCATGAAATAAAAACTCATAGTCTCAAAAACCAGAGTACATAATATCCCCTCATAATAAGCCAGTACATAGAAAGAACTAAAGCTAAAATAAAAGAAATACAAAGTAGAGAACTCAGAATTGAATTATTTTAAAAGATTTGAACTTTTATTCAAACTTTGAAATATATTTAAGTAAAAATAATTTAAATGGATATTTCAAGATGTGAGCTCGGAATTGAATTATTTTAAAGATTTAAACCTTAAATTGAATAATGAAGTTTAATTTGATTTAAATGATTTAAATCGATATTCTAAAATTGAACTCGAAATTTACATAAATTGAAATGGTTTAAAATAAGAATTGAACTAGAATTTAAACCTTTGAATCGAATCATTGAATCGAATTTGAAGTTAAAATGATTATTACGAAATTGAAGTTAATTTGAATTGAAATCGAAACTGAAGTTGATTTGAATTTAAATCAAAATTGAGTCCATTGAATTGAAAGATTTAAAATTGAATTAGTTTGATTACAATTTGGACCTGATTCCAGATTTATTGAAAATGGGAAGAAACAGTTTTGAATTTGAAATTATTTTCACTATAAACTATTTTCCAATAAACTATTTTTAAAATTCATCTTTTTTTAAATTATTTAAATTTCTAAATTACTTAATATATAATCTAGTTTAACATCTAAACTATTTTAACTTTTCTAAATATTTAAAACTATTCAAACTATTTTCTAAAAATTCAAATCGTGCAAGGTTGGAATGTTTATATTAAAATCGTGGATTTAATGCGAACTGGGTTAAAATGAAGTTATAATCTAAACTGAAATTCGAAACGTAAATTTTAATGAAATGATATTTTCAAGTGAAACCAGCATATTTTAAGTAAATATGATGATTTTTAAATGAAGGATATTTTGAAGCGAACATGATATTTTGATATCAGGTATGAATCATTTTCGAAATGTAACCGGCATGAAAACAACGTTTGGTTGTTAAAGAGACCAGGGTCTCTTATTGGCATACTCTCTGCCAATATTGGAACCACTTTAACAACTACGTACACAGAGGAGACTCCAGAATGAAGTGGTTGGATTTGGTGTACGTTGGCAGGATTTGAAGAAGGAGAATAATGATGGATAGACCCCAGCACTTGTGCCAATTTGAAATGACAAAAATACGACGGCTTGATAGGGCCAAGTGGGCTAGCTATTCCTAGTGGACATCCATTCTTCTATTTTCTTTTTTGGACTTGGTCCATACTATTACTTTTGATGGTTTCGATTGGTGCAACTTGATTTGGGATGACCACTATTTGACTCGATATGGCATGGATGGATGCGGTGGGCAGTCGTGGCTACCATGCGTGACCACTAGCCCTACGACCCGAACTGGTAGTATCCTACCTTGGGCATTTCCTAATGTGCATTGTCATACTTTTATCCTTATATGAGACCACTATCAGTTTGGTTTAGTGTTTTCGTATCACGGTGCGTCCTCATCCCCCGACGTGCTACTGGAGGCTGTATGCAAACTTTAAGACAATGCTTAAAAATGTATTAAGGGGGATTAATGTAAAGCCTTAACGCTAATAAAAATATTTATTTTACTGATTAGACATTATGTATATAACGTATTCTACTATGTATAGATATTTTGACGGATCCTTAAGAGATTGAAAATCCCATAACATCTCTTGAGTTATTACACACACGTTATACACTGGATAGGAGATGTAAAACCCCGTAAACATCTCTAACGCTATTACACACCTGTTATATGTGATATTGATTTGACTCACATACGGATATTTTAGTCCTAACTCGAGTGTATTGTTTTGCTTTATTCTGGAGTCAGCCCTGAGTTTTCAGCACATTGAAGATTATTTTCTAAAGGACGAAGATGAATATTTGATATATCGTTACTAGTATTATTTCTCTGCATCATGTTGTTCTGCTGTATTATTTTATTATTATTTTTGTATGTATAACTTTGATAAATGTTGTATAAATTATAATCAAAAGTATAATATAAATAACTTCATGATCTTTTATTTGATTATTATATTTTGTCATTCCGCTGCGAGATTATGTGTTTGTTTTCTTCTTTTCTTATTTTTCCTAATTAACCCCATTGTTTATCAGTGTTCTAGATTGTTTTGAGTTGAACATGTGTGGTTTATTGTTAACTTAAACCTTCTGAAATGTGGGTCGTCACTGTTGGTATTAAAGCTTTGGTTTATTGATAACCTTAGCTTTGGGGGGGGGGGGAGGAGGGGTTGGACTCATTAGAGATAGGGTAGTAATACCCTAGAACGAGTTTGTTTGAATGTGTATGTGTCTATACATACATACATACATACATACATACATACATACATACATACATATATGAGAGCGCGTACTTGCTAGTGTTATAATTTTTTTGTATTGTGTTTACTTATCTGTCGAGTTGTTTATTAATTATGGTCGGTGCGTGGGATGCTATGTTATCAATAGGGATTTCTAGACACTTAAATGAGGCAAGGAAACATAATATTGTTTTAAACTCGGGTAAATGAAATAATTTTTCCTAAATTATATTTTATATATAAAATGATAACTTTCATGAACCTGTATGATTATCAATGTATGGTAGTTTTTTGGAGATGATAATATTTAGTTATCATCGATTATTGGTTGAATTAAAAACAAATACTTTGTGAACTCTATTTCACGAAGCGTTCGATAATTAGATTGAGTTGAAATCTAATTACAATAAGATTTGTTTGCAATAATAAAGATGTAAATTAATGAAATGTTTTCATAATAAGGTAATGGAATTGTACAAGTATATTTATAATATAGCTTATGAATAGAAAGGATTTAAAAGCTGAGAATTTGAGAACTAATATCATGGCGCTTTCAAAATTGTTTTCTAAGATTGTGATATAATAATTAGTATTACTTAAAAATATTTATGAATAAAAGTTGTTTCAAAAGGATATTAAAAGGAAATAAGTCATGTACTCCCCTCTTTGATCGCTGGAAAATAATTTCGATGATGACGGCCGCATCATCGACATTCATTTTCGAGTCTCAAATTGGGGGAGGCCACTTAGTAGCTTTGTTACGTATTTTGTTAGATAAACATATTTTGATTTAAAAGTTCTAAATATGATTTGATATATATAAAAGATATGAGTATATATATTATTTCAACGATATGAAATGAACCCAGTATTTGAATTCTTAGGTTCCTATTAATTAATGATTTTCCGTCGTTGGAATAAAGTGAATTTTTCTAATAGCTGGAAACTTCTAAACTGAGAAATAAGAAATTGAAGCCAAGCATTTAAATGAAATATGAGAAGTTAGATTATAACTCTTAAATTTAAAGATAATGGAAATTTAAACATGTGTAAGTTATTGAACATTCTTGTTAGCTAAAATGAATAAAATAAGTTTGTATAATACTCAATTACATTTTAAAAACATATTTAAAACTTATCAAAAATGTTTTAAAAGTTGAAATGTTAAATATGATTATGTAATAGAATATTATGCAAGTACGAACTTAAGGAATAAAAATGTTTCAAATTGAAATTATGTTAAAGAAATGTTTATAAAAAATTAAGTTGTTATAAGAAATGTTATACACTTAGTTAATGTTTTAAGAAACGTTAAATGAATAATTTGAGTAGTAAAAAGAAAATACTACTTATATATGAACTTAAGAGAAGGTAAACAAAAAATAAATTAAATCATATCTTTGTAAATTGTTTGTAAAATAAAATAAATAAATTTGCAAAGGATGTTTTAAGATTAAGTTGTAGCTTCCTGAGATAACTATAATTTGAAAAATATTATGTAAAAGAAGATATTAGTATGAACTTAAGTTATGAAGTAACATAAACATGAGTTAATATGAACTAATGAAGTGAATCAATGAATTAATATGAACTTAAGTTATGAAGTAACATAAACATGAGTTGCGTTTTATAAAATGTTTATAATAAACTTAAATGCTTTATGAAATGGTTTATAAATGATATTAGTATCAAAGAGAATATACTAAGTGGTCATGAAATTAAATTTAACTTAAATAAGATTAAATGAAATGATTTTATAAAATGGTCCATAAATTTGATATGAAATGTGTTAAAAAAAGTGAAATAATTTGAATAAATTGAATGCAAATGAAATAGATGTAAATAAATTGGAAGTAAACCAATTAAATGTTAATAAAGAATTGATGTTAATAAGAAATGAAGTGCATAAATTAACTATGGACATTGGATAATGTAAATTCATATTGTTATGAATTAATCGGATGAATGTTATTTATTGGATGGTTTTTTGTTGTTGCAAATCATTGTTGTAACTGTTTTTGGTTACCTATGATTGTATGTTGTGTATTAGTGCTTATACTTATGGTTTGGAATAAGAATTTATGTTATATAGTTCTACTAAACTCATATATGTTTCTAGATCCTTTTATATGCAACTAATATTCTAATTTGAGTTAAGATAGGTACATATGAAGACGTTGGGATGTATACACGGTTTGATTTGCATTTGCTTGCTTAATATAAGCGAAGCCACTCATATTAATAATAATAAGGTACATATCTGTAACACCCCTAATTTTTGATAACATTCTTCAGGAGATTTAAGTAGATAAATTAAATAGAATAATGTAAATGTAAGTGATAAAGGGATTGAGGCTTGAATTAATTAGCTAAAGTTATGCCTAATAAACAAACTAATGGACTTAAGAATGGGTTTTTAGGTTAAACAAATTACATAACGGTATAATAGGAAATTGTCGCCCAATGACCATTAACCATATATATATATATATATTGTTCCTACCATTCCTTCCCATTCACGTCATTTTAAAACGCAAACAAAAATATAGAGGAACGACCGACCATTAAGGAAGAAGACGAATTCAAAAACTAAAGCTAGGAAATCAAGCTTAGGGGAAATCAATCTTAATCCAATCTGCTTATCTAGATCAAGGTGAATAATAATTCCATCTCTATTTTGTTTTAAATCAATCATATATTTTTGAATTTAAGGGTAAATTCGTTTCTGTGATATATTGGATGATGATACGCTTGATCCAAGATTTAATTGATTTGAACAAGATTGTGTAAAGGAGTTTTTGTACGGTTTTAGGTCAAAACCAATATATAATGATGTTTAAATGCCATAGGAAATTTTTATATTATAAGAAATATGATTTTGGACTTGGGTTTCAATTTCTATATTTTTCCAAGCTATGGAAAGATTATTATGAATTTTCAAAGGAATTATGGTATTTGGGTTTATAATTTATTTTGGAAAATATATTGGGAATTTGGGTCTGGAATTTTGATATGTTAGATATCATGATTAAAGTGAATTTCTAGAATTTTTGGGGATTTTTCCAAAGTGACTTGCTGTGTAAAATAATTTTTTTAGAAGAGAGACTTCTTTGCAAAAATTGGAAGGACTTAATTAATTAACTTAACCATGGTTTATATCTGGATTAGCGGCAGTTATTTTTGAAAAAAAATATGATAAAGTTAAGGCAACCAATCTGGTGTTGACACGTGGCGGTTAGTTGGAGAAAAGTTTACTTTATAAGGAACTAAACCAGATCTGCTCAGAAAATAGGTTCCACTTGCCTTAGAAAGCATCTTTCGACACAGATGCTTTCGCCTTCATCCTTGTCGAAACCAACTATGCCGAACCAATACACAATGTATCACCATGATAGTACATAGTGGATTGGAGATAGGCGGAAGGTAAGGTGTCGAAAGCATAACTTCCAATGGAGTCGTAACCATGGTTTGTTTGTAAAAGAAAACGCGCCTGCCTTTGTTTTGATTTGGCCTTCGACAGAGTCGAAGCGCTTGGTTTCCAAAGAGGTTTTTAAAAGGTTTCGATAGAGTTGCCATTAACTTATAATTGCTTTCGACTGGGTTCCTTTACTTATAAAAGAATGTTTTAAAAGAAGAGGTACCGACCTAGTTGATACCCTGCTGCCGTTCTTTAACCTTTCGATGGTGTTGAAGACATCAATATTGTCGAAAGGATACTCTTTTTTATAAAGTTATGCCACTTCCTATAACTTTCGAAAGAGGTTAGTGGTTTTGAAGGTGATGGTTTCGAAAGGGGTTTCGATACCAGTCTTCCATTATTTTACCCAGGTGTTTTATGCTTTTGAAAGAGATGGTGCCGACACCATCATATTTTCCCAATATTTTTATATGATAAAGAATGGTTTCTAAATAGTTACTTTCACTTATATTCACTTGGACCCAAATTATGTTTTAAGTATAATCCCAATGCTTTCGAAAGGGGTACTTTCAATGATTTCAGAAGGGTTACTTCCACTAGTGTCGAAAGGTCTACTTTCAACTGGTTTCGAAGCTAAGCTTCTTAAGTTTGATGCTAATACTTTAATGTATTCGATAGGTTTCGAAAGGTAAATTTTAAAGTATTATAAGGTAGGAGCCTAATGTTTTGAAGATCGATTTTTGGGTTTTTGAAGGAGGCCATCCCATGAAGTCGAAAGCTAGGTTTCGAAGGTATCGAAAGGTTTTATAACCCAAACTCTATTTTTAAAGGAAAAACCATGGCTATATTAAAGGAGTTTTTATAATGGTTTTAAAAGAAGCTATCTTTGATAAAGTAACAGTTTAAATAGATTAACCATGTTTTATTTTAAACTTACAGGAGTGGTATTGTTATGTTGTTATGTTGCTTCTTCAAATATAAATATATTCACTTTATAATGGACCCATAACTGCAATTTGGGGATAAAGGGTAGGAGAACCAGTTAGGCTAACCTAATAGTGAATATAAATTGATTAGACTCATGAATGAATGGAATTGCGTCCAGGAGGTCAGAAAGACCAGAATATATGATGTTAAAATATAAATGAAAGATATTGGCATGGGCCACTAGGTTCTCATTAAGTCCATGAAAATTGTGTATAGGAAAAGATATTGGCAGGAACCAAAAGGTTCATAGTTAGCCCATGGAAACTATGTATAAAAGAAGATGTCAGATAGACTGGTTCATAGTTAGCCCATTAAAACTATGTGTAAAGGAAGATGTCAGATAGACAAGTTCATAGTAAGCCAATGAAAACCACGATTGGATACTGGCAAGGGCCAGTTAGTTTGTAGTTAGCCCATGAAAACAATATCCGGATGAAATATTGACAGTTGTCAATAGGTTCCTAGTCAACCCATGAAAAGTAGGGTAAGAAGAAAGGATAATGGGGTTGCCAATAGGTTTCTAGTCAACTCATGAAAACTAGGATAAGAATAAGATATTGAAGTTACCAATAGCTTCATAGTGATCCCATGAAAACTATGTAATTGGACAGCGGGTCCTTAAATGTTTAACTGGTTATTTATCAGCCCATGAAAACTAATAGGTTAATAGTAATCATAGAAACTATATTTGAGATAGATAGTCTAAATGAATGGAGATGGGTAATCCGAAATTTATTCATTTGTTTTGCATATTATCATATTATATGGTTTTGAATTGACTTAACCATTGTAGATGCTGGAGCACAGTATATGGTTTTATAAAAAGGTTTTGAGATATCAGTAAGGGGATAACCCTTTCCGCTAAGTGGCTTGGTCTCACTAAATATCTAAATGATTTGAGACAGTAGATTATTATTCATAATAGGCTTTATGTCTGACTATAAGTTTATGTTTTCCCTTAAACTCTCGAGTACTCAATTGATTTTGAGTAGTTTGAGAGTTGAGGTTTTCATGTTCCTCTTAAGACGAATAAGTTTCTGGAGACGTGCATGAGGCATAATAGCTATTTAAAGCTCTCTTTTCTTTTGATTCTGCTATGTTGTTGTAATGGCAAAGTTGTTATATTGCCTGTATATACTCCTATCATCAAAGGGGCCATCTTCATATGTTGCTCTTAGCGTATGCTGTAATAAACATATTTTCTCTGAACGTGATTTACGAGTAGGGATTATGTAATGAATTGAAAATATTTTGGAATGAAATGTGATTTTGTTTGAAGTTTAATTTATTTTTTCACATTCATGTGTTTCTGTGTATCAAAGAATCTAACTCCACCATATTTGGTCGTCGAGGATTAATAACTATGGATGACTGCAACATCCGTAGTCGTTAGTTTTGGGCCTCCAAGTAGGGGGATGTTACAATATCTTGGATTACATACTGTACTTTTATATTTTTCCCTACAGGATGCCTCATCATTGAGATGAGATGTATATTTGTTTGTATATCTATATTGTAAAAAGTTTATGATCGAGCCGCGCAAAGGAGAGGCTGCCGAAATTTTCCGTAAATTCGGATGTTAGAAATATTTTGAGAAATTAAAATTTTATAACTTGTTTTTATGAATAAGTTATAATTTCCATAAAGCTGGTATAAGAGTGGCGTAGCGGAAGCGTAGCAAAGGTTTTTTCAAAATAAGATTTTAATGTTTTATAAGTTGATTATTTTGAGTAAAATATATCGAACGTTAGATTCCTTACTTAACCCCTTTTCGAGGACGAAAGGTATTTAGTGGGGGAGAATATAACGACTCGTATTTTTAATTATTAAATTTATATAATGGATAGAAATAAAAGCATAATGTTTTATCAGTGTAAGTTTATTGAATATGAACTTGAATAAAATCTTGAAATAAAAAATTTCGAAGATTTTGGAAATAACAAGTATTGAAATAAAATTTTATGTATTGAATGTGTTTATAATCGATAGCAAGAATTGTATAATAAATATGGAATTACTGTAAAATGGAAGTAGCTGTTTTATTATT
The DNA here is from genome assembly GCA_030765085.1 of Allium cepa. Classification (NCBI taxonomy): domain Eukaryota; kingdom Viridiplantae; phylum Streptophyta; class Magnoliopsida; order Asparagales; family Amaryllidaceae; genus Allium; species Allium cepa. Next base: position 616,184,134 of record CM060934.1, read on the forward strand.
TGAATTCATTTTAAAAGTTAAATTTTAAAAGTTAAATAACTTATATTTCAAGTATAATGATTTATTTGATAATTGAATTGTTTAAATTTAATATTAGAAATTGTTTAAATAATTAAATCTTGAATTTAATATAAATAAAAATGATGTTGAAAGTTGATTTAAATTTTATTTAAACAAGAATGAAAATTTTGAACTTTTAAAATTGAATTTAAAGTGATTAAATTGATTTTGGAAATTTCTTGTTTTAATTAACATGTAAAAATAGTCTTTTTGGGCACTGTCTTGGATTTCGATAAAATCAGTTTCATCGAATCCGTATATTGAATTATTATAGGATTTCAAGTTTCATAGCGATCGGACTTATCGTTTGGCCATGCGAGTTTGAAACGCGTAGGACTTATTTTCAGAACTTTAATAAAATAAATTGATTTTGAAAAGCTATCTTCTGAATATGATGGAATTGGCTCCTGATACATATTTTATTGTGTTCGGAATATGGGTATAACATATAAAATGCTAGACGACATGCTTCATTTGGAGTTTGGAATTTTCGCGTATAAATCGGATTGGAAATTTATAAATAAGGCCACATTATAATCTTATTTTCTCAAACCCTAAAGTACCGGCTGCTCTCTCGCACGATTAATCGTCGAAATTTCTTCATCTCCTTCTCTCATTTTCTCCTCACCCGCTCAATGAAATCAAACGACACTAAAAGAAAAAAACGTAGATCTCGATGAGCTCTACATGTTGACCGGTTAGATCGACTCAAATCGATCCGGGGTGGCCGTGGTTTGTCTCGAACGGCGTGCAACATCAGTTGATTTTTCTAACGATGTGTGACGTTTGGAGGGCTCGGACCTATAACCTAAGTGACGCGATGGTGGTGGCAACCTTGGGGTGGTGGCGCGATGCTATTCGACGACGGCGTAGTGAATGGGGTGGTCGCGTTGTTCGCAGATGCGACTTCGTGCTTGGATTTGATTTGGGAACGATGGATTAGGGTTGGATTAAGGTTAGGTTAGTGTTTGTTAATTTTATTATCAAGTTAACTAATTTTTATAATGTCCATTATGCAAATAATATCCGTAACTTTTCCATGCGAGGTCCGATTCGAGCGAAACAAGTTGCATTGGATTCGCATCGAAGTCGTCTATGACATGGAGTTGGATTCACATTTATTTGAATCTTAAAATTTTCTAGTTTTAAATAAAGGTGAGTGTTTAAAGTGCTCACGATGACTAAACTATTTTTGTGTTCGTTAAATTGATATCATGAAGTAATTTAACTTTATCGACTGATGTTTGGTAATGTAATTGACATTTACATTGACATGCGAATTGACCGATAGAAATTTTGAATTAACAGTTAAATTGAAATTGTAATTAAACTGCTAGTTAAATTCCTGATTATTGATAACTAGTTAACTATCATGATTTATTGGCTGTTTTGGATGTTGATTGTGATGGATGGCTATTGAATGATATATTGGATGATTGGTTGTTTATTTATTTTTATACATATCTTGTTATCACCTTGTATATTATTTAACAATATATAAACTGTTACTTGAATTATTTCAAATAAATTAAGAAATAGGTCGAAATGATATGTATGTATGACATTTATTTTGGATTGAAATGAAATATATTCATCTCTGAAATTAAATTCGAATAACTATTCTCTTGGCCATAGGATAGAAAGTTATATACGGACACTAAACTAGTTAAATTAAATGGTTTTGAATTCTTGGATTGAACTTATTCAAATGATTTTGTTTTATAAAAAAAAAGTGAATTGAAATATGGGAATTGGATTATTTTCGAACTCGGGATTGAAATGTTGATTGAAATTTGTTAACAAAATTGAATTTGAAAGTTGAAGTTATAATTGAAATACGATTTAAATTATGGAAATTGATTTGTTTAAAAGATTTGAACTTTTATTCGAACTTTGAAATATATGCAAGTAAAAGTATTTTAAATGGATATTTCAAGATGTGAGCTTGAAATTGAATTATTTTAAAGATTTGAACTTTAAATTGAACAAAGAAGTTTAATTTGATTTAAATGATTTAAATCGATATTATGAAGTTTAACTTGATTTAAATGATTTAAATCGATATTCTGACATTGAGCTCGAAATTTATATAAATTGAAATGGTTTAAAATAAAAATTGAATTGGAATTTAAACCTTTGAATCAAATTTGAAGTTAAAATGAATATTTCGAAATTGAAGTTAATTCGAATTAAAATCTAAATTGAAATTGATTTGAATTTAAATCGAAATTGAGTCGATTGAATTGAAAGATTTATAATTGAATCGGTTTGTTTGGAATTTGGACCTGAATCCAGATTTATCGAAAATGGGAAGAAACAGTTTTGAATTTGAAATTATTTTCACTATAAACTATTTTCCTATAAACTATTTTAAAAATTCATCTTTTTTGCAATTATTTAAATTTCCAGATCCTTTAATATATAATCTGTAAAGACCCGTTTTCCCGTACCTTTCGAATCGACAATAAACCACACATGTCTAACTCAAATTGCACGAAAAGACGGATCTTTAAGGGTGATAAAGAAAAGTAGACAGAACAGAATCTCACACAAATGGAATAACATATAATATTGAACAAATATTTTTACAGCGGAAAACTTTTAAATACATATATCAAAGTCTAACCTAAATTTAGCCTGGACAGTTATAAACATCTGTCCTTACAATTGCTGGCAAACATCAAACAAAATATACTAAGCAAAGCGGATAGTAGAATATCTCTATACGTCGATGAATATCTCCAGCTCTCCTCTGGAAACTCCAATCGTCTTCGACTATCCTGAAACTACTCGGATCTGACCCGAGTATTGAAAATACCCGGATTAGGCTTGATAAACCAGCGTGAGAAAAACTCAATAATTAATGACAGTGTCATATATCAGCCTTTGTTATAAACCCTTTGGAAATAAAGAGTATCTCATAAGACCACGCCCACACATAAACACAGACGGGTTTTTACCTTATGATAACTAAAACACTTTTATATCAAAACGTTTGATATTATTTCTAATGACATTCTTTGAAAACATTTGCAAATAAACTTATTAATCTTAGCCGAAATTGTTACATTGATTAAATTCCAGCATAATAGGTTTACAATCAAGTCTGTAGGTTCTTATTGGAGAATGGATTTTCCATACAAATGACCAGGCGCAGGATCTACCTTCCGAAATGGGTACACCTCTAGATGGATGTCCCGAGGCACAGAACATCTGCCCTCTACCAACACAAGACCGGCATACCTCTTTAACTAGATAGTACCGAATATGTCATCCCCCTGTCGTTACCGACCTTTAACCGAGCGCTCGTTTTCCATACGCCACATTAATATACATCCCGATCGTCATAGCGGGAAGAAATATATCTAGAAGGGGATGATCATACCCTACTTGGGAATGACCCACTTAGCCCTGCTGCATCTAATCCTGTTTCGGTCATTTCCGGTTTGATGAGGCTTGAGGTCACGATTACCTTTTCACATAGCACATATCACATCTTTGAATGCCACATTTCCGTTTCCGTTTAACTACTAATTGCCTTCCACAAAAATACAACCCTTGAGCTCGTTAGTCTCAAGGAGGGTGTTAAGCTAAGAGAAGTTGCCTTCTCCGCCACCACTGATGTATGCAAAAACCAATGTACGTAATCGTTAGAAATGCGATGTCAGACAAACGTCCATACAAGTTGTCCAGGAACAGGACAAACCGAAGGCACTTTCCATGGCCATTATTAGGCGAGAAGCCCTTGCAATCCATAAAATCTCCATCACAAGGAGACCACTGCTATATATAACTCTATAATGGGGGCCAACTAGAGTATGTTCAACAAGCAGTCTTCACGCTAGAAAGATCCACGGTCTTCAATCACCATCTTCAATATGTCTTCACGTTCGAACGTATACATTGGTTCGAAGTGGTTTTCGGATAGGAATTAACCAAATCCGACTCTGGTTCCTTCGAAATCCAATCATCGATAAAAGTGAATACGAGTATATAGGATTTATTAAGTCTCTTTTCACTTTTATTCTTTTCGGATGATTTCGAAATCTCTTTCTTTTGACTTAGAGTAATTCTAAGTAATTCATTCTTTTGCTTTTGGAAAATATCTCAAATTTCCTTACTTAATTCTTGATCCAAATTTCTTAACTTTTAAGCGGGTCAAAAACAATGTTATTTAAGACATCGTTTACGATAAACCCTAAATCAATCTTAACAAACATTTTGAAGTAAATAGGATAGCAGAAATCATTCATTTTGGAGATTACTTAACTTTTGGATAATACTAATCTTTTTTTAGTTCAAAAACTTAATACAGAATCTTTTTATTTAAGAGCATCCGGGCTTTCCTTTCGATCTGTTCCACCCCTCGTCTAAGAAAAGAAAACATAGGCCAGGTAAGTTCAGGGCACCGGTTGCTCCATCCCTAACCTTAGTTAAACACCTTGTTTTATCTTCTCAGATCTCACAGGCGGGACAAATGTACTAGTCGTTTCCGCATACTCAGATTTTTCAACTTATCTTGGAATTGCTTATAAATATCCCAAATTATCTTTCAAAACGCTTAATTATCCTTTTTAAATCATTCACATTTTATTATGGAAAATGTCGTTACATTTAAACTCATATTCCAAAAGTTATAGAATTCACAACATTAAATGCTACGGAAAGTGCTAAATAAGCTTATTTTGAATTAAACAACTTTTAAACATTCGATAATTCATATTTTCCAATCCCAATCTCTTTTAAATCATTTAAACAGATTTATCAAATTTATTCCATGTTTTTCCATAATTAAAAACATCCATATAAACAAATTTTCTGTTATGGTCACTAAATTGCACTAGCGCGATTTTTCTAGAAAATTGATTTGGACTTATTTCAAAATCTACTTATCGAAACTTTGATTTTCTTTCTTCGTTCAGAAGATATGGATATAATAGTACGGAATTTTCTTATCTCGAAGAATTCCGAGCCATGTTCCACTCTATACACTCATTTGAACTTTTTGGCACGAAATCGCGAACTACCGTTTCGCAACGCGTCTAGTTTTAACTTATTTTTCAATACTTGAAATAATCAATTCAATTTGATTTCAACACTTATAAAATCATTAGAAACCATTTTAAATCAATATTTTCACTTTTTAAAGTATTTAAAATATATTTTCACTATTACCATATTATAATATTATTATATTCACATTATTTTAATATTAAATTTTAAATTCCAATTTCAATTCAATTTCAATTCTAATCTCAAATTAAACACATTTAAAACTTAGATTTCAAATCTAATTTCAATTTAAACTTCAATTCAATCTCAAACTATACTTCACTCTTTCAAAATCGATTTCAATTTCAATTTCACTATTCATCTTAATTTCAATTTCAAATTAACTATTCTTTTCAAATCCGATTCACTTCAAATTTCAAATGCTCTTTCATCTTAACTTTAATTTCACTTTTTAATGAAAAGAGACTTATTTTTCCACAATTTCTCATATTAATAAAATATGGTCTTACTAAACAAAGTGATTGCTTAACTAATAGGAATTTGATATCCAAATTATCATAACAACCATACAACATCTATATAACATCAATATTTTCCATACAGTAAATGTCATAACATTACTACGGATTATCCGACATATTCAAATATTCAATCAAACATCCATATCATCAAATGGTGATTATTTAACATAACAATTTAGCATGAAAATCAATATAACTTAAAAAGCGGTGAGAATTTCTCACCTTCATATCCACTCCGTCAATCTTTAGTGTGAGATACGCGTTTCTCGCTAACGTGTTATTTCCAACGTCTCGCCTTTTGCCGTTTCCTTTCCGAACGCTTTTGTTTTCCTTTCTTTTTCTTTCTCTCTTCTTTTTTTCTTTTCTTCTCTCTTTTTTTATATATAGAGGATGTGAGTTTTTGGGAGGAGGAGAGGGTGTGGCCTTGGGCTTTAGGCGTGTAGGAGGGGGGTATAGGAGGGTATGGGCTCGGCTTGGCTTGTAGGGCTCGACCTTGGGCTTTGGAGCTCGGCCTTGGGGTTTGGAGGTAGGCCGTGGGGTGTAGGGGTGAGGAGGAGGTGGGTAGGTGATTTTGGAGAGGGGTAAGGTGGTTTAGGTGATGGTTTAGAGGTAGAAGGAAGAATGGAGGTGGAAGAGAGGTTAGATGCCATGAAAATGAAGGTGAAGAAGAAGGAGAAAGTGGAGAAGAAGGTAGAGAATGAAATGTGAAAAATGAAAGGTATTGATGCATATTTATATTTGAGCTTTGGATGACAAATGACTAAAATATTCTTCTCTACTTTTTGACTTTTTTATTTACTTTTCTACTCTTGATTTGACCTTTGCTTAATGGAGAAGAAATGGTTTGATTTGAATTTGTACTTAAGAAATGATGTTTGGATTTGATTTATGTACTTATGAAATGATTTTGCCTCTTTTTCTTACACTTTTAAAATGTTAAAATAACATCTGCTCCTTTTCCATGCATACACATCACATCTCATTAATGTGATTTGAATTTGTGAAATGATTACTTTCTTTTCTTTCTTAAACTTTGTGTTTTAAATGGAAGACTTTTGCATGATTTGACTTGCATTAAATGGATTTGTAAGTATGCATTAATGGTGAGCATATGTGTCATTACTTCCTTAAGTTAGTTTTCTTTTCACTTTTTCATTTGTTTGAATTTTAGGTGTATGTGTTACATCATGTGTAAGAAAGAGATGGTTATGTAATGATGTTGTTTAATTTGTTTACTTTTACACTCTTTTGTCAAATCATAACTTTTACACTCTTTTTATATTTATGTAAATATTTTCAAAAGTAAACTCCTTTTGTTTTTAGTGCTAAATGTATAATGTTTATATAGTTTGTAAACTTGTATTTATAAATTAGAAAATATATCAAGTTGCAACAACTTGTCGACAACTTGTTTTGGTTGAAAACGGCGTTTTTGACGACAAATTATACAGTCAAAATTTGATCTTTTTATTAAGCTATATATTGAAGTAAACCAAACTTTAAAATGAACTTTTTACTTCTTTAAATAAAATAAAACAAGTCTCTTTATATTTTAAAATCATATTTAATTAATATCAAAATCTCTTATTTTACAGTGTATGTAAAATTGACAAAATGCGACAAATTTTTGGTTATTTTTGTAAAACGATTATTAACGAACTTTTAAATCTTTTAACATACTTTTATTATCTTTATTAGATGATTTAAATAAGATTTATCTTTTTAAATAAATATTTAAATTCATTTATTTAAGCCTTTATTTATTTTTAACAAAACTTAACTTTTGTCGATTTGTTCCAAAATCCAAATTTATACTTTTTAATACATTAACTATAAGAATAGATAATTATTTACATATATAACATATTTATTTAAGATTTAAACTCCTTTTAAATTTAAATCGAACGAAATCTCTCATTTTCGAAGTAGCGAAATTACGGGTCGTTACATTCTCCCCTACTTGTGCCAATTTGAAGAAAGAGAACGACGATGGATAGACCCCGCCACTTGTGCCAATTTGAAGAAAGAGAACGGCGATGGATAGATCCGCCACTTGTGCCAATTTGAAATGACTAAATTAGGACGGCTTGACAGAGCCAAGTGGGCTAACTAGCCTTAGTGGACATCTGTTCTTCGATTTTCTTTTTGGACTTGGTCCATACTATTACTTTTGATATTGGTTTCGATTGGTGCACCTTGATTTAGGATGACCTTCCTTTGACTCGATATGGGATAGATTGACGCAGTGGGCGGTCATGGCTACGATGTGTTACCACTAGCCTTGCGACCCAAACTAGTAGTATCCTACATTGGACATTGCCTCATATGCCTTGTCATACTTTTATCCGTATACGAGAGCACTATGAGTTGGTTTAGTGTTGTCATATCACGGTGCATCCCTATCCCCTGACGCGCTATTAGGGCGTTGTATGCAAACTGTACAACAATGCTTAAAAACGCGTTAAGAGGGGTTAATGTAAAACCTTAGCGTTAAGAAAAATATTTATTTTACTGATAAGACATTACATATATAGCGTATTCTACTATATATAGATATTTTGACGAATTCTTAAGAGATGGAAAATCCCGTTAACATCTCTTGAGTTATTGCACACACGTTATACACTGGATAGAAGATGTAAAACCACATAAACATTTCTAACGCTATTACACTCCTATTATATGTGATATTGGTTTTACTCACATAAGGATATTTTAGTCCTGACTCGAGTGTATTGTTTTACTTTATGCTCGGGTCAGCCCTGAGTTTCCAGCGCATTGAAGATTATTTTCTGAAGAACGAAGACGAAGATTTGGTGCATTATTATTAGTATAATTTCCCTGCATCATGTTGTTTTGCTGCAGTATTCTTTTATTCTATTGTATATGTAACTTTGGTAAATGTTGTATAATTATAATCAAATTATAGTATAAACAACTTCATGAACTGTTTATTTAATTATTATATTTTGTCATTCCGCTGCGAGATTATGCGTTTGTTTTCTTCTTTTATTATTTTTCCTGTAACCCCATTGATTATTTGTGTTTCGGATTATTTTAAGTTTGATACGCGTAGTCTATTGTTGACTTATACCTTCCGAAATGCGGCTCGTCACATTTGGCCTTTACAACGCTCCTGCTAAGTTTCAAAGATGCATGGTCAGCATCTTTTTCAATATGGTTGAACACTTTCTTGAAGTGTTTATGGATGATTTTTCTATCGTTGGAAACTCTTTTTTGAGTGCTTACACCATCTTGAGTTGGTACTTAAACGATTCAAGGACAAACACTTAATGATAAATTGGGAAAAATGCTATTTCATGATCAAATATGGCATTGTCCTTGAGCATGTCATTTCAAACAAAGGTATTGATGTAGATAAAGCTAAAGTTTGCATAATTGCAAATCTACCAATTCCCAAATCTATCAAGGAAATTCGTTCACTCCTTGGACACACTGGCTTACATCGACGTTCTATAAAGGATTTCAGTAAAATTGCTCGACCTCTTACACTCTTCTTGGAAAAGACATTTCATTTGACTTTAATTCTGACCGTGTTTCTGCTTTCGAACATCTTAAAAATGAACTCATTTCTGCTCCCATCATTTTCTCACCCAATTGGGACCTTCCCTTCGAAATAATGTGTGACGTTTCTAACTTTGCAGTTGGTGCTGTCTTAGGACAATACATCAACAGAATCATTCATATAATCTACTACGCTAGTATGACTCTTAAGATGATCAACTCAATTACACAACCACTGAAAAAGAGCTTCTAGCAATAGTCTTTGCGCTCAAAAGATTCCAACCTTATTTGATTGGATCACACATTACTGTTTACACTGACCAATTTCCACTCTTAGGTACCTTTTCGCTAAAAAGAATGCTAAGTCTTGTTTGATCCATTAGATCCTTCCACTCCAAGAATTTGACCTTACAATTACAGACAAAAAGGATCCAATAACGTCATAGCTGATCATCTGTCACATCTTCTAAACGTACCATCTCCTTTACGGATCAATGAGAACTTTCTTGATGAATAACTCCTCTCTGCTTCCGTCGATGCGTGGATTCCGACATAGTGAGCTATCTTATCACTAAGGAAACTCCTTCATTTTGGTCGAAACAAGATAAATATAAATTTCTTTCCCAAGTCAAATACTTCTATTGGGTTGATCCATACGTGTTTAAATACTGCTCTGACCAAATCATTCGTCATTGCATTATGGATAGTGAAATAAAAAGGGTTCTTTCATTTTGTGACTATCAAGCGTGCGGCGGACATTTTGGTCCTTGAAAAAACTGCTAAAAAAGTACTTCAATTGGCTTTTACTGGCTCACTCTTTTCAAAGACACATTTGCGTTTCGTAAAACTTGTGATCGCTGCCAATGATAGGAAGAATCTCTCGATGTAATATGATCCCTTTGAACCCTATCTGTAACGTCCCGCACTTCCGTACCCCTTGAGTCAACACTATTCTACAACAATTAACTCAAGTTGCACAGAAATACGAACCATTTGGGTTTAAGAAGAAGAGGTAGAAGAAGAGAAAACAAAATCAACATCAGAATCTAACCATCGCAGCGGAATAAAATATAATAGATAGTAACTAATCTTTACTCAAAATCAAATATATCAGTTTACATACATTACATCATCAGAATACATCAGTTACAACTCAGCATCAATATCATACAATGGGTACACAACAACTCAACACAGCGGAATACGTATATAAATATACAAGTACGAGAGTACGTTTCGTCATCCAGCTCGTCTCCTGAGCTCCACAGCATCATATCCTGTATCCTATAATACTCGGTCTGACCCGAGCATTATAGTTAAATAACACCCGAGTCAGTCTGGATTACCAGCGTGAGAAAATCACACCCAATTTATTATTAAAGTTTCAAAAATCCTTTGAAAACAAAAGCATCTCGTAAGACCACGCCACAAATAAACATGTCGGGTTTTTACCTTACGATAGCTAAAACAATTTTATAGAAATCCTCTGATATTATAATAGGGTCTATACACAAGTACTTATAAAATAGCTGAAATTGTTACATTATTAAATTCCAGCTACTAGCCACAAAAGTGGGTAATACAAACAAAACTCGTACATGGCTCGTAGGGAGAATGGATTTCCAACTAATGACTAGGCACTGGGGTACCACCTGTCACAGTACGGGGCCTAGATCACCGTACCGAGGATTACTCCCTTCATCCCCTGCAACACAAGGCCGGAACCATCCCTTGCTGGACAGTCCCGAGTGAGATCACCCCGCGGTTGGGATCAACAACCGCACCACTAAGCCGAAAAATAAAAAGGGACATCTAGACTGGAATGACCTCACCCTGCTTGGGTGCTACCCACCTAACCTTGCTGCATATCCCCTGATTTTCAGTCATTCCCATTTGATGAGGCTTGAGGCTAAGCGTTACCTTTTAGAACGTTTCTCTTAGAATGCCCATCGCCCACCTGACGATGTTTCGCAAGCATTCGTCCATACAAGTCCGTCCCGGGTTCGAACGGAACCGAAGGCACTATTCCTACTACATCCATTTTGGAAATATCCTCAGGATTAGTAGCGACTAGCCCTTTGCACTTCACTGCTCCATCTTCGACTCCGGACACGTTTTTCGCACGAAACGTACAAACCGGATCGAAGTGGTTTTCGAGAAATAAATCTCGATCCCGGTCTCTTCGAAACGATCAACGCATTTGTCCAATATTGATAGTCGGTTATTTAACTATCAATTAATATTCACAAACATCCATCAACCAATAAATAATTTCCCAAATTATTTATTAATCCCAAAATATCTTTCCGAGATATATATTTCCAATTTTCAACCCCTTTTTAAAACAGTTTCAAAACCTGTTTTCCCTTCCTAGGGTACATTCCCAATTATTATTTCCATTGGAACGCCAAGTACAAACACTTAAGTTTAAAATAAATTAAAAAAAACATTTTTTTATAAAATATACTTATAACTTTTAAAATTATAACTTAAATATTTTATTAAAATAAATATACTAACAAAATATTTGTATAAGACAGTTTATAAAATATAAACTAAATTTCCTCTTTTAAACTCAATACCAAGTTACTTTATATAGTTATTTCAATAATAGATTTAGAAAAATATACTTGCTTTAAAAATTTAGATTTAGAAATAATAAACTTTCCAAAACCTGCTTTTTAAAACGATTTTAAAAACTTTAAATATTTTTGAAAACCATACTTGGCTATCCAGGGAAATCCTCTTCTGTTTCCCATTTCTTAAAAATACATCACCATTTATTTTTAAACAGATCCCCATTCCTTTAATAAATTCTTACCTTGAATTTATAAAATATCCACCGACATTTTATTTCACTTTATAACCCAGTCATAAAGTTCCAAAATCTCTCTTCACTTTAAATTTAAATTTCAACACCTAAATCAATTTTATAATTGATTTCCATTTACTTTACCATGAAATAAATTCTCTTACTTCATTTATTTCAAAATTTATTAACTTTAGATTTAATTTCCAATTTATGTTTTAAAATCTTTAAACTGAAAAATACCAAATTCAGATTCCTCAATTTCCTTTCTTTACCTTTAAATTTAATCCTTACATTTAAAATAATGACTTTTATTCACTTAAGTTCCAGAATTTATTATTCCTTTGTTAATTCAATTTCCTCATATTCCATATTTTGTTAGATTTTATAAATCACTCTATTTTATTTTCACATCATTATTCAATTTATTCCACTTTACTAGAATTATTTACTTAAAATTTTACTCTTTTATTACCTTTCAAAAATCCAATTCCATAGATTTTGGTAACTCTTTAAACTGAGTTATTCCATCCAACCATACTATCCAATATTCTAGTTATCCATAAAACAATCACAGGATATCAAATATTCATCACACAGAATATTAAATAATCTAATAAATTTGAGGAATCCAGTTGGATCCCTCCAACCTGTTTCCCTGCATCCACAAATGTTAGCACAACATTATTTACTAATTTCAGAATATATCATTCTATATCACACCAATCAATCAATTTCAACCATTCAAACAATTATTTAAATTTAATCATTTAAATTTAAATTTAAACTGAGTGAGATTAACTCACCTTATCGTTTCATTTGCAGTCCATTCCAATATTGCCTCGTTTTCCCGACTTGACCTTGTATAAGCATTCATGTTTCATTAATATCCGATCAAATCGAACAATCAATTATTTCTTAAATAACTTGAATAAATCAACTTATCATTTATTTATTTAAATTTATTAAATTCCAATGATCGTTACTAACTTAGTTAACATTTCTTTTCTGCCCACTTAAACCTTCAAAGACAAGTTATATATATATTAATTACACAAATAAATTTACCGATTACTTAAAGTTAACAGATTTCTATATATAAAATTATGCGTATATAATTTCTGGTCTGTATATATATAAACTTACAATTTGTATAAATATATCTCATTGCATAAATTTTCCTGCTATTCCTTTATATTCATTTTTTTATATATATTAAATTAAGCAACTGGAATTACCTCACTGTCGTCTGCAATATCGAACACCTGCTCGCCAACATCTACAGTGAAATCGCGATCCATTACGAGCGTCGCCGCGACCCGAAACCTAATGCCAGAGAACCACCTCCCCAAACGCGATACTCTATCACCCACACCTGCGCCCCACGCGAGCCACCCAGCTCGAGCCTTGGCCACCACCCCGATGACGTCGAACTCGCACAGACCCCCAACCCACCATCGTTGACAAACGATTCCACCGCAAGCCCTAAAACCCAATCGAACAACGACCAACATGAGCACGTGCTCGCCCTCGAATGCGAGTCTTCCCCTTATCAATTTCGAACAGATCTACGAGCTCGTGATCCATTGAAGGGAAAGAACGACACTTAAGAAGAAGAAGGAGAAGACGAGACCATCACCAATACCTCCATTTGATTTCAGTCGCCACTTTCCCTCTTGATTTTTATTTTATTTTATAATGAATGATTTCGTTTTCGTCCGCGATTGGTTTTAGAGGAAAAATTGAATATATTTTTCTCGGCCATAGGAATTTCGAAAGAGGGAAGGCTGGTGAATAAAACAACTCGGCCATTTATTTAATTTAAGCTGGAATGAAGAAGATTGTAATCGACTTCAGCCATTTATTGTTCTCAGTGAAATTCTGAAAGAAGAATGATGTTTGCGTGATAATGAAGGGGGGAGACAACTAGGGCGACGAAAACAGATACTAGGGTGGCGCGTAGCTGACGAAAAGAAAGATAGATGTGAGATAATTTCGGCTGTTGATTTTTATTCTCAGATAATAATATTTAATATAAATCGGTAATTACCGACTAAGCGTTTATACCCCGTACGATCACACGTTATTTCCGAAAGCCACGAAATTTGAAATCCGGTAATAATTCAATATTACGGATCCAATGGAACTGGTTTCGTCGAATTCCGAGACTGTGCCTCGGAAGGCTATTTTTAAATTCAATTTAAACAATCAAATTTTAAAACTGAACAAACCATCGTTAATTTAAATTTTACAACTTCTATCGTCTTCAGTATTATTCATATAAATTAAATAAGCCTTCTAATTATTTTTAACCAGCTTTAAAATCAAGATTCAATATTTTTACCCAATCCCGATAATTAAATTTAATAATTAATTATTCAATAAATATTGAGATTTGAAATTAAAGTTAATAATTAACTTTCGAATATTTAAAATTAATTAAATATTCCCATTTCAAATGTCTAAAAATTTCGGGTCGTCACATTCCTCTCCCCTTAAAAGAATTTCGTCCCCGAAATTACTAGTTGGAAGACAGATCCATAACCCATTAACTATTTCCTCAAACCAAATTTTTTTAACAACTTAGCAAACAAATCTTTTTATCGAAGACACTCTAACTCTATCCTAGCCTTTGAACTTATCCATAACCCTTAAACCATATTACATACTTACTTATCAATTCAAATCTTAAATTTGAATTCAAATTTTAAATTATCAAAATTTTCTCAAAATTTTTCTAACTCTCTAAATTTTCGAAAAATTTCGCCAGCGTCTCCTTTGCGCGGCTAGCTCGGTACTACTACAAAAATGGCTCCACGGCCTCCCAAATCCAAAAAGAAAACAAAAGCCAAGTGGCTCAATCCAAAAACCCAATCAAATTTCATATAGAAATTCAAATACATACCTTTTTGTCGGGCCATTTAAATTTTATCTTCTGAAATCAAACATCAATTTCCTTCTGCTTTTAAAACACCTGTATATCCTGTTATAACAATAATGTCCATCCACAACATTCAAAATCATTTTGCATTACTTTTACACAAATTTCAATATTTGCTTTATTTAAGCCCATACGATGCACACATATTATTCGTATGCAATTACCAAATCCGATCGTTCACTCGATCACACAATTTCACTTCCGAACTAGTATCGTCCACCCGACTTCCTAGTGCGGACTCAGATCTGGTTTCTTGATCAGAAACCGTCATTCTCCTTGCATAGTCATAACTATGATAGAGAATTTCCAAAATCAATCAACAATCCATATCCAGGTTCGCCGTCGAAAATCGAGTGAAAAATCCTAACTCGGATCGATATAACTATCTCGAAAATATGTGCTCGAATTTTGGATCAATATAGCTATGCGAATAAATAATATACGTACACCTTACGTAATTAGCCCAATTTATTTTTAGCTACACCAATTCTCTTTTTATTCACATTCCCAGCTATCAATTATTCTCTTGGAATAATTTTTCCCAATGCCAAATTTACTTAAGAATTTCATTTTCCATTCCTTAAGTTAAATTTGAATATTGTATATAATTCTTATATAAATCTTCATTTTACTATTGAAGTTTATTTCCATTACCATTCTCTTTGTCTTTACAATTTAATTTAAGTTTAAATTTTGGTTTCCACTTTTAATATTGTATTAGTTGCACTTACTAATTAATTTAAATCTCAATTAAAGTTTATTTGCAAACTTTACTTCTTTAGTTTCTTCAATTTCATTCTCTTTACATTTACATTCCAATTAGATTTCAATATCCAATTTCAATTTTATTTGCTTAGCAAATTTAGATCATTTGCCGTTAATGAAAATTTTCGAGAATTTCAAAAAATTTCTAACTCCCAAAATTTACGAAAATTTTTGGCAGAGTCTCCTTTGTACGGAGGGACTTCTGCGATATCGCAGGATGCACAAAAACATATATACATCGGCCTCAGGCCGGAAATCAATATACATCGACCCACACGGTTGGAAAACAGAAAAACAGTTCATATTTCCTATTTGTATTGCGTAGGCGTACCTTATTTTAGCATTTTTAAGCAAGCGGCGATTTATTTTAGCAAATTGCGCAATCAAATCCAGCCAAACGGCTTCCCTGAACCTGTACTTACTCAATATAAATATGTAAGTGACAATTACACAAATTTATAGCATTTCACTTAAATATAAATAATTAAAACATGGGTTTCATAAACGATGCATATCATATACTTCCACAAGCACATGTGAAACATTTCGACATTTATTTTGAATGCTTCCAATCCATTCCAATACCATTTCATTTAATTCATTTTACATTCCAATTAAATGATTCACACTTCATTGCCTACTTCCAATTCATTTGAATCCAAACGAGTTTATTTTTATTCCAAGTGATTCAAAATAAATTTTATTTCACTTCTATCAACTCATAAAATTTTATTCAATGAATTCCCATTTTATTCGAAGCCAAGCTCTTGTTAATATAACTTGAGTTACTCAACTTAATTACTAATTCATTCCACTTACCAAACAGGTTTTATTATAAACCATTTATAATTCAACCGATTTCAAAAATCAATTTTTAGTCAATTTCTATTCATTCATAGAATTTTGATTTTATTAATAACAAGGTCTTTTCCATTCTATTTCAACCTACTTGGAATTGATTCACAAATTCCAACCATCACTGTTATAACCCATTTCATTTTGTTGGACGACACTCCCAATTATTTTTAATTCATCGTTGGTCTAAGTTGAATTTATATGTTACTCGAGCTCATTTCCAATTTCATTGTTAGCTCCATTCGCTTAAATTAAATTAGTATATTTCATTGAATCAATATGAATTCTAATTCACATTCAATAATTTATTTCGGAATTCGTTTCATTTTATAATGAGGCCATTTCCAATTTATCCCTACTTGGATTTTTATTGGCAATACAAATCATTTTTATATTAATTCAATTCCATTCAACTTCAAATCAAATTTAATTCACTTACAATTTCAAGTTGAATTTCTATTAATAACTCAACATCTCTTTCAAATTTTATCATTTATCCGCAACTCAAATTTTTATTTAAATAATTTGAGTTCCATTTCCATATTCCATTAATTAATCTTGGAACATTCCATATTATTTACATCGAATATTCATCCCATAATTCATTTACAAACTCAACATTTGTCACCACAAAATTTGATATTCAACATACATTAAATCAATATTTGATTTTTATTTCAAAATTTCTTTATCTATTTTACTGGAGTTCAACCTATTTATTTTATAAGTTAAGTTTTGGATTTTCATTCACTTTCCAAATTCAAAACTATTTTATTTTGGCTTATTAATCTCATTTCTAAATTTTATAGGTCACATTTCATTTATATTCACACTTCCATCTATCCACAATCAATCTCATTCACATTCTTACTTTTATCTTGGGAATATACATTTTTATTTATTCAATATATTTTTATTATTCCACAAACATTTTTACATAAGATTCCAGAGTTTTTAAACAATTCCTAAAATTCCAAAAATCAACTTTGAAATCAACTATATCCAAAATCCTTTGGTAAATACAATTGTCCTCTGAATTTCAAGAACAAATCCAGTTCACAACCAATTCCATTTTAAAACAATTTGGCAGCAATTTCTCTTTTAGAAACTCGAAAATAAACATCGATGATGCTGCAGTCATCACCGACGTTATTTTCCAGTGACCGAAAGAGTTCGATGCTTTTATCTCTTTAAAACATTTCAAATATTCTTAATTTCCAATCTCACCAGATTCAATTTCAATTCAAAAATATTCCCGAAATAATACCACTATTATTTCTTCAAAACTTTTGAAAACCATTTCCAAATCCAAAGGAATTTAAACTTTTCCCCCAAAATTCCAAACTTATTCTGGAATCTTCATCTTAATTTATTTTCATTCTCTGGAATTCTAATTCAAAATTATAATCTTATTTATATATGAAGTTATTTCAAATTTAAAAATTACATTTATAATCTATATTTCAAATTCCATTTTGTTATATAAATTTATTTTTCAACTTTGGTTATAAGTTTCAATTTCTTATTCAACTTTTTACACAATAGCGTTAATAATTTAATATTATCCTTCCTTAACAATCAAGCATCCAAATACTATAATAATTTCTGAAAATTATTTCTTTCATATACAAAAATAATTTGGGTAAAGTTATTTCATTTACCCTATTTAAAACAATACTGTGTCGAATTGTTTTATTCAAGTGTTTAGAGATCCCTATCAATAACGTTAATTACTCGTATTGACCAGAATCCATAAACCACTCAATAAACCAATCAACACAATATGAAAATCATTTATATTCACTAACAAATACGCGCTCATATCTATTAATACGCTCATACTCATTATAGAGTACTACGGACTCTACATGAATAATTCCCACCAAAGCCTAGGTTGTCGCCAACCTAAGCTCTGATACCAACTGTAACGTCCCGCACTTCCGTACCCCTTGAGTCAACACTATTCTACAACAATTAACTCAAGTTGCACAGAAATACGAACCATTTGGGTTTAAGAAGAAGAGGTAGAAGAAGAGAAAACAAAATCAACATCAGAATCTAACCATCGCAGCGGAATAAAATATAATAGATAGTAACTAATCTTTACTCAAAATCAAATATATCAGTTTACATACATTACATCATCAGAATACATCAGTTACAACTCAGCATCAATATCATACAATGGGTACACAACAACTCAACACAGCGGAATACGTATATAAATATACAAGTACGAGAGTACGTTTCGTCATCCAGCTCGTCTCCTGAGCTCCACAGCATCATATCCTGTATCCTATAATACTCGGTCTGACCCGAGCATTATAGTTAAATAACACCCGAGTCAGTCTGGATTACCAGCGTGAGAAAATCACACCCAATTTATTATTAAAGTTTCAAAAATCCTTTGAAAACAAAAGCATCTCGTAAGACCACGCCACAAATAAACATGTCGGGTTTTTACCTTACGATAGCTAAAACAATTTTATAGAAATCCTCTGATATTATAATAGGGTCTATACACAAGTACTTATAAAATAGCTGAAATTGTTACATTATTAAATTCCAGCTACTAGCCACAAAAGTGGGTAATACAAACAAAACTCGTACATGGCTCGTAGGGAGAATGGATTTCCAACTAATGACTAGGCACTGGGGTACCACCTGTCACAGTACGGGGCCTAGATCACCGTACCGAGGATTACTCCCTTCATCCCCTGCAACACAAGGCCGGAACCATCCCTTGCTGGACAGTCCCGAGTGAGATCACCCCGCGGTTGGGATCAACAACCGCACCACTAAGCCGAAAAATAAAAAGGGACATCTAGACTGGAATGACCTCACCCTGCTTGGGTGCTACCCACCTAACCTTGCTGCATATCCCCTGATTTTCAGTCATTCCCATTTGATGAGGCTTGAGGCTAAGCGTTACCTTTTAGAACGTTTCTCTTAGAATGCCCATCGCCCACCTGACGATGTTTCGCAAGCATTCGTCCATACAAGTCCGTCCCGGGTTCGAACGGAACCGAAGGCACTATTCCTACTACATCCATTTTGGAAATATCCTCAGGATTAGTAGCGACTAGCCCTTTGCACTTCACTGCTCCATCTTCGACTCCGAACACGTTTTTCGCACGAAACGTACAAACCGGATCGAAGTGGTTTTCGAGAAATAAATCTCGATCCCGGTCTCTTCGAAACGATCAACGCATTTGTCCAATATTGATAGTCGGTTATTTAACTATCAATTAATATTCACAAACATCCATCAACCAATAAATAATTTCCCAAATTATTTATTAATCCCAAAATATCTTTCCGAGATATATATTTCCAATTTTCAACCCCTTTTTAAAACAGTTTCAAAACCTGTTTTCCCTTCCCAGGGTACATTCCCAATTATTATTTCCATTGGAACGCCAAGTACAAACACTTAAGTTTAAAATAAATTAAAAAAAACATTTTTTTATAAAATATACTTATAACTTTTAAAATTATAACTTAAATATTTTATTAAAATAAATATACTAACAAAATATTTGTATAAGACAGTTTATAAAATATAAACTAAATTTCCTCTTTTAAACTCAATACCAAGTTACTTTATATAGTTATTTCAATAATAGATTTAGAAAAATATACTTGCTTTAAAAATTTAGATTTAGAAATAATAAACTTTCCAAAACCTGCTTTTTAAAACGATTTTAAAAACTTTAAATATTTTTGAAAACCATACTTGGCTATCCAGGGAAATCCTCTTCTGTTTCCCATTTCTTAAAAATACATCACCATTTATTTTTAAACAGATCCCCATTCCTTTAATAAATTCTTACCTTGAATTTATAAAATATCCACCGACATTTTATTTCACTTTATAACCCAGTCATAAAGTTCCAAAATCTCTCTTCACTTTAAATTTAAATTTCAACACCTAAATCAATTTTATAATTGATTTCCATTTACTTTACCATGAAATAAATTCTCTTACTTCATTTATTTCAAAATTTATTAACTTTAGATTTAATTTCCAATTTATGTTTTAAAATCTTTAAACTGAAAAATACCAAATTCAGATTCCTCAATTTCCTTTCTTTACCTTTAAATTTAATCCTTACATTTAAAATAATGACTTTTATTCACTTAAGTTCCAGAATTTATTATTCCTTTGTTAATTCAATTTCCTCATATTCCATATTTTGTTAGATTTTATAAATCACTCTATTTTATTTTCACTTCATTATTCAATTTATTCCAATTTACTAGAATTATTTACTTAAAATTTTACTCTTTTATTACCTTTCAAAAATCCAATTCCATAGATTTTGGTAACTCTTTAAACTGAGTTATTCCATCCAACCATACTATCCAATATTCCAGTTATCCATAAAACAATCACAGGATATCGAATATTCATCACACAGAATATTAAATAATCTAATAAATTTGAGGAATCCAGTTGGATCCCTCCAACCTGTTTCCCTGCATCCACAAATGTTAGCACAACATTATTTACTAATTTCAGAATATATCATTCTATATCACATCAATCAATCAATTTCAACCATTCAAACAATTATTTAAATTTAATCATTTAAATTTAAATTTAAACTGAGTGAGATTAACTCACCTTATCGTTTCATTTGCAGTCCATTCCAATATTGCCTCGTTTTCCCGACTTGACCTTGTATAAGCATTCATGTTTCATTAATATCCGATCAAATCGAACAATCAATTATTTCTTAAATAACTTGAATAAATCAACTTATCATTTATTTATTTAAATTTATTAAATTCCAATGATCGTTACTAACTTAGTTAACATTTCTTTTCTGCCCACTTAAACCTTCAAAGACAAGTTATATATATATTAATTACACAAATAAATTTACCGATTACTTAAAGTTAACAGATTTCTATATATAAAATTATGCGTATATAATTTCTGGTCTGTATATATATAAACTTACAATTTGTATAAATATATCTCATTGCATAAATTTTCCTGCTATTCCTTTATATTCATTTTTTTTATATATATATTAAATTAAGCAACTGGAATTACCTCACTGTCGTCTGCAATATCGAACACCTGCTCGCCAACATCTACAGTGAAATCGCGATCCATTACGAGCGTCGCCGCGACCCGAAACCTAATGCCAGAGAACCACCTCCCCAAACGCGATACTCTATCACCCACACCTGCGCCCCACGCGAGCCACCCAGCTCGAGCCTTGGCCACCACCCCGATGACGTCGAACTCGCACAGACCCCCAACCCACCATCGTTGACAAACGATTCCACCGCAAGCCCTAAAACCCAATCGAACAACGACCAACATGAGCACGTGCTCGCCCTCGAATGCGAGTCTTCCCCTTATCAATTTCGAACAGATCTACGAGCTCGTGATCCATTGAAGGGAAAGAACGACACTTAAGAAGAAGAAGGAGAAGACGAGACCATCACCAATACCTCCATTTGATTTCAGTCGCCACTTTCCCTCTTGATTTTTATTTTATTTTATAATGAATGATTTCGTTTTCGTCCGCGATTGGTTTTAGAGGAAAAATTGAATATATTTTTCTCGGCCATAGGAATTTCGAAAGAGGGAAGGCTAGTGAATAAAACAACTCGGCCATTTATTTAATTTAAGCTGGAATGAAGAAGATTGTAATCGACTTCAGCCATTTATTGTTCTCAGTGAAATTCTGAAAGAAGAATGATGTTTGCGTGATAATGAAGGGGGGAGACAACTAGGGCGACGAAAACAGATACTAGGGTGGCGCGTAGCTGACGAAAAGAAAGATAGATGTGAGATAATTTCGGCTGTTGATTTTTATTCTCAGATAATAATATTTAATATAAATCGGTAATTACCGACTAAGCGTTTATACCCCGTACGATCACACGTTATTTCCGAAAGCCACGAAATTTGAAATCCGGTAATAATTCAATATTACGGATCCAATGGAACTGGTTTCGTCGAATTCCGAGACTGTGCCTCGGAAGGCTATTTTTAAATTCAATTTAAACAATCAAATTTTAAAACTGAACAAACCATCGTTAATTTAAATTTTACAACTTCTATCGTCTTCAGTATTATTCATATAAATTAAATAAGCCTTCTAATTATTTTTAACCAGCTTTAAAATCAAGATTCAATATTTTTACCCAATCCCGATAATTAAATTTAATAATTAATTATTCAATAAATATTGAGATTTGAAATTAAAGTTAATAATTAACTTTCGAATATTTAAAATTAATTAAATATTCCCATTTCAAATATCTAAAAATTTCGGGTCGTCACACTATCCTTGCGATCGAAATCTTTGACGTTTGGGGTATTGACTTTATGTTTCCCAATTCGTTTGGACATTTGTACATTCTTCCTGCTGTTGATTATGTCTCAAAATGGCTCGAGGCCATTTCGTGTAAAACAAATGACCACAGAGTTGTTGTGAAGTTCATAAAAGAAAACATCTTTTCAAAGTTTTGGAACACCTCGCATAATAATAAGCAATAACAGAACCCATTTTTGTTACCGATCATTTGAAACTTTAATGAAGAAATACTTGATATCCACAAGTTATCCACTCCGTATTATCCTCAAACTTGTGGCAAAGTTGAAGTTTCAAATCATCAAATCAAACAAATTTTGGAGAAAACCGTTTATAAAAATCGAAATGATTGGTCACAAAAATTAACTGACGCGCTTTGGGCTTACCGTACTGCTTTTAAAACTAACCTTGGAATGTCCCCATTTCATTCAGTTTACGAAAAAGCTTGTCATTTGCCAATTGAAATCGAACACAAAGCGTTGTGGGCAGTAATGAACTTAAAATTCAATCACGATAAAGCCGGCGAAAACCGAAAACTACAACTCATTGAACTAGAAGAACTTACGAATGATATGTATGAAAA
Source organism: Allium cepa (assembly GCA_030765085.1). Taxonomy (NCBI): domain Eukaryota; kingdom Viridiplantae; phylum Streptophyta; class Magnoliopsida; order Asparagales; family Amaryllidaceae; genus Allium; species Allium cepa. Next base: position 616,207,544 of record CM060934.1, read on the forward strand.
CAAAAAATTTACAAAGAAAGAACAAAAGTTTTTTACGACAAGTCTATACTATTAAAATATTTGTGCCAAATCAAAAAGTTCTTTTATATGACTCTAGACTTCACTTATTCCCTAGGAAATTAAAATTAAGATGGACCGGACCATTTGTGTTTCGAACTGCTTTCCCACATGGTGCAATAGAAACACGAACCCCGGGGATGAAACAATTTTCGAAGTCAATGGTCATCGCTTGAAACCATACTTGGAATTGCCAAGTAATCCAGAGGAGGGGCTCATTATTCATCATGAGTCATTCTATGTCTGGTAAGAAATGTTAACCCTCTTTTATAAATATGTACATCTTTTTCCCCGTTACACTCTGTATATCATGCATTGACTGTAGGGACACAATCGAAATCAAGTGTGGAGGGAGTCTCTTCTTCATTTTTCATGGTTTATTTTTTGCATCTTCTTTCCAAACTCAAAACTTAAAAAAAAGGAAAAACCCTAAAACAAATTTTCTTTTTAGCATTTCGTTTTACTTTTGAAAAAAGCACTACTGGGTAAGTATATGTTTTGGTTATCAAATTGAAATTTTTGGAAATTTATTTGTCTCAATAAAAATAAAAATGAAGTTTGATTACAAGTAACTATGGTTTAACTAGTGTATAGGAAGGTTCTTAGATGTTAATTATGAAGTATATCCTAATAGAAATCTTTGTTTAAAAGAGTGGTAGATTTAAAGTAAAGGTGGTAACATTTTTGATCTTCTAAGTTAAGTGGTGCTAAGATGACTTTGCAAAACTCTCTCTTCATAAAAAAACATAAAAAAAGAAAAAAAATGGTTTTTGTGAAAATAAGAAACGCCTAGAGTCATGTGTTCACACGCAAGTATGTACACTCGCCATGCTCTGTACCCTTCTCACGTAAGCCCGAAAGGCAGTGTAGGACCTGTATATCTGGCCTCATTTTATCCGAGTTAGATGTATGTTAATAAATTTAATAAAATTAACCACCTAGATTCATGTGTTTAGTAAGTATGTACACTCATCTCGCTCTGTACTCTTCTCACGAAAGTCCGATAGGCAGTGCATGATTAGTATATCTAGACTCAGTTTATCTGAGTTAGGTGTGCAAATATTAATAATGTTAATACTTTTCAAAAATAGGGACAGTAAGCAATTGAAATCCAAGCAATATTTTTACTTATTTGATTCAATTTGTTATTCAAAAGAAATAAAAATACCACTTTGAAAAAACTTTAATAATCAACTAAGGACCCATTTCATAGTTGCACTATGTTATCAACTGAAACAACTAGCCAAACTCGAGTCTAATTGTGATGATAACTTAATTTTTATTGAAAGTTTTGATGAGTAAAAGGACTTAAATTTCTTGATGAGGACCATAACTTATATTTAACTTATTCGTTTTAATTTAAAAGTAAACTCTTCATTTGTAAATATTTTCAAAAACTTGTTTTTATCTCTTTGTGAATAAATCTTGCAATCAGGAATTTTTTTATCTTGCATTTAGATTTTGTGGGTAGTATCCACTACAAACCCTCACGAGACAACACTCATCCGACTAGGGACACCTAGAGATTTAACGGCTTGTTGCATATACACAATGCAATCGTGTTTCCTATGAAAACGGATTTATCTTTGTTTTAGTTTATTTGAGGACGAATAAAAAGATAGCTGTGGAGGTATTTGATGTGCATGTAAATGTGCATATTTTTACTTCCATATTTGATCTACTATTATTTAAATAAATGTCTTATTTGGGTAGTTTTACATGTTTTTACCAAAATCCAAATGTCATCAAATCATCCGTCATTCATCTTCATTTAGGGGAAAAATGGTAATTTTGTGCATGTATTAATTTTGAGAATATTTATTTGCACATTTTAGTTTTATTTGTAGGAAAATGGATGAAGTCTTTATGAAAATATGCATGCACAAGAGAAGTAAGAAAATGAAGATGGATATAAAAGAATTCATGAAATCATGGAGGACCCCATCTACCCACTTACCATAATCTACAATTAGGAGCTAGTGCACAAGTTAGTGGGGATTAAAAGCATATGCACACTTAATGAATGATTAATTCATGCTAATGATAACTTGGTGGTCATACTTTCCAAGGGGTATTCTAGGTAGTCCCCTAAAATATGCGTTAGGGTTTTAGACATGCATAAATAACCCTATTATGTTCATGTAACGACGCATTTATCTACTTATCATTTTTATGATAAGTTGTAGCAACAAATTATACGAGAAATAAAATGGCTTTCTAAGCCTCTTTTATTCTTTTTCTCCTTTGCTTTTATGTTATTTCCATGCTCAATTTTGTTTACGTGCTCATTTTCCTTTCATGTTAGAAGTTAGCTTTAATTTATGCAAGTAGTTTAGCTCTTCTTTTATTTTAATTAGCTTGCACTTTTTTTATTTTCTATGTTGAAATTTATATATATTGAAATGATAACACAAATGAGTAGCTAAACCCATTGAATTTAGGGGTAATGAAGATTTCTAAAATTATGTAAATTCAACATATTTTGTGATTTATGATCTCTTTTTAATGCTTCATGAAAAGTGGATGTTGATGTAAGTTTATTAATGAATTTGATAGCCTATGTTGTAATCACAAATAGGCTATTCTTACTCAAATATAAACACAATTTAAGTCATCATCTACTTAAGTGATTTTGATTATAGAATTAAAATAGAAACAAAATTTGATGATCTATGTTACTAATAAAAATAGTAAATAGATCATGCTTAAAATAGATTTTGTTTTAGTTTCATATCATTTTCATGAGAGTTGACAAATGGTTGTTATATTATAGTTTGATGGTTTAAGTTATGTTAATTGATAACATAAATAGACCATACTCATGATAAATATATCACTAATTCTACTTAGATCAAAATAGAGAGATCATAAATTATTTTTGTGTTGTTTTCTGTAAAAATATTAGAGTGGATTTGCCTCTAAATTGTTTTCTAATCTCATTTTTTTAATCACTTTCGTTCTAGTTTCACTTTCGCTATTTTTATTAGTTTAAACAAACTTCAAAATTTGGGGTAATTTGATTGAGTAGAATTTTTAAAATCATTTCAATTCTCTACGGATCGACCCTAACTTGTTACGTACTAACATTGTACGCGTGCGCTTGCGGTATATTTCATCACATAATTTTACGGCGGTTTTCTAGTTCGATAGAAAATTTTCCATTAAATGCGCCACAAGAAAGGTCACTCGAAAAGGAATTGTTGTGATTACTTAATGATTATTAAAGAAAGAAAGCAGAATGGTTCTACCACTCCATCAAATACATATATGATTCAAAATTGTTTTGTAACAAGAAAATGTCTTGGGTCTTAGATACTAGATCTTGAAATCATATATGTAATTCATTACAGAGGCATAGGAACTAGCACCATGTGGGAGAGATGAGGCTCTAAGTTGTTGATGGATTTATCGTAGATATAACAATAGTAGGATATTATCATTTATGTTTGCCTATTGATATTAAATAAGTGCTATTTGTAAAAGATTTTATCTGCGAGATTATTTCTATTTTTAAATTGTCTGAGACTAGATATATGTTTCTTTTTACAAAAAATGTTATGAGCATTAGTTTGAATGGAAATAAAGTATGCGATGGTATTCTTGAAAATGTCATTTTTGTGATGAATACTAATTATGTGTGTCCTATGAATAATTCTTCTAAACATATAAATGATAGTTATCTTTGGCATTGCAGGCTAGGTCATATTAGTGAGAAACTACTACATAAACCAAAAAACTGAGGTATTTCTCCTGTTACTTGATTCTGAATCATTGACATGTGTGAGTCATGTCTCAAAGGTACAATGACCAAGCACTCCTATAATAGGAGCAACGAAAGAGTTAATGAACTCTTAAGGTTAGTACATAGTGATGTATGTGGCCCAATGCCTATAATCACCAAAGATAATAGTTCTTACTTTGTTCCCTTTGCTAATGATTTCTTAAGGCTAAGATATATGTATCTTATGAAGAACAAATCTGATGTCTATGAGAAATTTGTAGAATATAAAAATGTAGTAGAAAACCAAACCGGTTGTAATTAATATTCTTCGATCAGATCGAGGAGATGAGTTTGTTGGATAGGGATTTCAACAGTATTTAAAAGATAATGGGATTATCTATTAGATTTCTCCACCTTATACTCCACAACTCAATGGTGTGTCAGAGCAAAGGAACTGAATCTTATTAGATATGGTTCGTTAGATGATGAGTAAGACCGAGTTAACTTTATCCTATTTGAGATATGCGCTAGAAATCACATCACATATGTTGAACTTATTGCCCACTAAATCTGTGCCTAAAACACCATATCAGATGTGGCATGGTAAGAAACCCCACTCATGTATTTGAAGGTGTGGTGTTTTCCGACGTACATTAAGAACGTTGATTCGAATAAACTAGAGGCAAGATCGGTACTATGTAAATTTATAGGATATCCTAAAACTCAATGGGATATACTTTCTACAACATTGAGTAACAACAGATTATTATTTCTCGACATGTTGTCTCTTTATAAAATGAATTTATGTTAGAGGAAATCAGCAGTTGTAGATCTGGATATGATCAAAGAAGTTAACGCCGAGGCCGAACCAGTGGGAGAACCAAGTTCACCCATACACGAAAATATGCAACCTATTAGAAGGTCTAGTAGAGAATCTTAAGCACCCGACATATACTACGATTTCTCGTGAATGGCTGCTGGGAGTACTGTGTCTTAAATGATGACACTCCTCTATGTTTCCAATAAGCACTGTAGAGTAAAGACTCTGCACTCTGGCTTAGAGCAATAAAATCAAAGATGGATTCTATGTATGAAAACAAAGTATGGACTTTGTTAGATGTACCCGAAGCCGAAGGGATTGAACTCATCGTCTGTAAACTAATTTTTAAGAAAATAAACTAAATGTAGAAAGGGATTATAAGGCAAGGCTAGTTGCGAAATGATTTTGTCAAATTCAAGGTGTTGATTATCACAAGACCTTTCGCCCATAGCTATGCTTAAGCCTATTCAGATTATGTTAGCTATTGCAACATTCTATGACTATGAAATATGAAAATTGGATGTAAAGATGACTTTTCTAAATGGTATTTTAAAAGAAACCATTTATATGTCATAACTCGAAGGTTTTGTGGTTAGGGAGTGAGGGCAAGGCTTGCAAGTTGTTAAAGTACATTTATCGACTTAAACAAGCTTCAAGGAGTAGTAATAAGTGTTTTTACAAGATAATCAAACATTTTGGTTTCTATCTGAACATAGGTAAGCGTGCATATACAAAAAGGAACATGGAAACACTATCATACTCTTAGAGCTATATGTTGATTATTTATTATTGATTGGCAACGAAATTTCTTTGTTGCAATCAATGAAAGCTTGGCTTTTGAAGAATTTCTCCATTAAAGATTTGGGAGAAGCAACCTCTATACTTGGAATAAAGATCTATAAAGATAGATCTAAGAGGATGTTGTTGTCCCAATACCTGTACATAGATACCATACTGAAGAGGTTCGGTACAAAGAATTCCAAGCATGAAAATTTTCCAACGCAGTCTGGAATTGTTTTTTCCAAGAAAGATACTCTACATACAGATGAGGAGAAAAACCATATGAAGAGGATTCCTTATGGTTCAACCATAGATCCATAATGCACTCTTGCTATGTACTAGACTAGATGTGGCATACATATTAGGATACATAAGCCAACACCGGTCTAATTATGGAGAAAAACATTCGATGGTAGTAAAATGTATAATGGAGTAATTAAGAAATACTAGGGACTTATTCCTCATTTATGAGAATGGATACCTCCTTATGAAAGGATTTACTTATTCGATATTTCAAAGCAATATAGATGATAATAAGTTAGTGTATGATATCAAAACTGGATATCGAGTCCGTATTATTCACCAATGCTTTCCTGGAGTACATAACATGCTGACCCTAAGACACTCGTGTCATGACCCGGAGCAGCCTTCATATTGACCCAAAGTAAAATTGACCCTGACCCAAAGTAGAAACATACCGATCCCCTTCCTTTTATGCCAACCTGATTTCCCAAGGCCGGCCTGAAGTATGTTTGTAGCTGACCTGAAGCAAGTAGAAATATGCCGACCCCTTGAAGTGCCATAACATGCCAATCCCATTTCCCTAATGCCGACCCGAGTTTGTAGCAATGCCGACCAGAAGTCATCCAAACATGCCAACTCCAATGTGATGCCGACCCGAGAACTTTATGCTGACCCGAAGATATGTTAATGCCGACCCGAAGCCAAGGCTCTGCCGACCCCAAGTAACACCACCCCCTCTAAATCATGATGATCCCTCAGTGATCCGACGAAAGGTCTTATCTGACTCGAAGTAACAACCATGAAAACCCAAAGTAAATCCAAGTGTGACTCGAAGCAAACTCCAAGCAATCTGAATCAACTCGACTTTTGTCGAAACCCATATTTCAAGTATCCTTTGTTTTCGTCCATCGACTGTGCTGAATCCCGGCCACATATTCATGTTTATCATCCGTGATCAATCGCCTATCCATCATCTGAACTAATACCATCATATTCCAGCCTCGATAGCTGAGCAGTTGTTTAAGTTAAATCCGTCTGTAAATGGCCTTGTCAAAAGGCGGGTTAATACTTTGCCCCTCAAAACATGCCTTACGATAGGAAGGTGTGTTTTGTAGTACCATAAGCCAGACGTTTGGAACCTATTGAAGACCTGTGAAGAGATTGATGATCTTAGCTGATTGTGAACCGCGATCGTTCGAGATCATATATCATTCGAGGCGATATGTGACCGTACGAGGTCGGGTGCCATTCAAGGCGAATTGTGACCGTCATGGTCGGGTACTGTTCGAGGTGAATTGTGACTGTTCGTGGTCGGGCGCCGTTCAAGGCGAATTATGATCGTCCGAGGTCGGGTGTCGTTCGAGGCGAATTGTGAGCGTTCGAGGTCAGGTGCTGTTCCAAGCGAATTGTGACCGTTCGAGGTCGGGTGCCGTTCGAGGCGAACTATGACCGTTCGTGATCAGGTGCCGTTCGAGGCGAAATGTGACCTTTCGAGGTCGGGTGCCGTTCGAAGCGAGATGTGACCGTTCGATGTCGGGTGCCGTTTGAGGCAAAATGTGACCGTTCGAGGTCGGGACTCGGTATGATTAATGTCAGATTTCACGTACGGGTGAATTTTGGGATCATTTGTTATGGCGATTCATCGCCATCCCAGAGCATGCCTAAGGACCGTTCGCGATCCCGTACATGTATAAGTGACTTAGCCGTTTTGGTGAAGGATTTATTATTAGTTATTTAGTTCATGCCATTAAGAGGATGATAACTACTCCTGTTCCATCACCGCTATCCATTTCCAAGCAAAGCCATCCAAATCCATCCCCCTGGTTCCACAGGGAGTTGTGCTGATCCATTCTCCTTGGTCGGAGTTTGCCTCGGTTGATCCAATCCATATCTAAGCCTGCTAATTTGTGCTACAAGTCCTGGATTCCAATTTCTAGCCGTTCCATCATCCATAAGTGGTATCCGATTGTCATTCCATCCTGGCCCCGAGTCCGCGAAGAAGTCCGAGATTATCCTCTTCCAAATGCATATCCGAGTTCTGATCCATGCCAAAATCCATAACACTATCCTGCTTGCTTCTTTTCCCTGGTTCTAATCCTAAATTTCCTCCTGTCTCTTTAGCATTCTTTCCTATATAGCATTCATCATTGTTTCCATCTTATCCCTTCTCGTTGTCTCCTCATTGTTTATTTAGCCATTGCTTTCCAAATCTAAGTTCGTAAGCTTTCAAATCCAAGATCCAAACTTCCAAATCCCTAAATGCTAGCCTTCTCAGTGAAAGGACCAAAATGTTTGAGCCAAAATTGGCCACAAACACCTAGTTGCAAGTGAAGGCACCAATACCTAGTCATTATCACAAATAGAGTGTATGTAGAGGATATAATATGAAGAACTATAAAAATTAAAAAGAAAGCAGTAAAAAGACGAGATTTATAGCAGTTCAGCTGGCTCTAGCCTACGTCCACTCTAGAAATTTCCTTTTTTATTATTAGAGAATTGGTTACAATTACGATCTGGAATTTTAAAACAAAAATGGCAGAGTATCCTTTAGGTATAAGATGAAGGGAAACAGAACGAGAATCCTCCTTTCTGAAGCCCCGCTTGCTGTATTTATAGACAAAATCCTAGTTATTGGGCTTCCTAAGTGATACGGGCCCACTAAAATCATAGTTGAGTCCATATTGTTCACCACTGCTTTCTTGGAATACGTAATATGCCGACCCCAAGAAACTCGTGTCATGACCTGGAGCAGCCTTCATGCTGACCCAAAGTAAACTTGACCCTAACTCAAAGTAGAAACACGCCGATCCCCTTCCTTTTATGCCGACCCGACTTCCCAAGGCTGACCCGAAGTATGTCCGTAGACGACCTGAAGCAAGTAGACCCCTTGAAGTGCCATAACATACCGATCCCATTTCCCTAATGTCGATCCGAGTTTGTGGTAGTGCGGACCTGAAGTCGTCCAAACATGGCGACCCCAACGTGATGCTGACTGGAGAACTTTATGCCGACCCGAAGATATGTTGATGCCGACCTGACCCCACGTGACACTGACCCCTCTAAATCATGTTGGTCCCTTAATGACCCGAAGCAAGGCCTTATCTGACTCAAAGTAACCATCATGAAAACCTGAAGTAAATCCAAGTGTGACTCGAAGCAAACTCCAAGCAATTTGAATAAACTCGACTTTTGTCGAAACTCATATTTCAAGCATCCTGCGCTTTTCGTTCATCGACTATGCCGAATCCCGACCACATACTCATGTTTATCATCCCTGGTTGATCGCTTATCCATTATCTGAAGCTATACCATCATACTCTAGCCTTGATAACTGAGTAATCGTTTGAGTTAAATCCGCCTACATACGGCCTTGCCAAAAAGGTGAGTTAACAATAACAATGTAGCAATTCAGATCGAAAAGAAACCAACTGTAACAGCCCGCATATTTTACGATTGAATATCTAAATATTTTGTTTAAGTATTTTATCGTTAGTCGGATTTTAGTCCGAAAAGTTACTTTTTGCATACGGTCGAATTAGGACTCGGGACCACTTCCATTGAGTTCAAAACGCCGTTTGCGATCTTTTTGAGCATAAACTTTGATATGTTTGGAGTTAGTGAAATTTTGCCACTTTTTTACTTTGGGCTTTGGGTTTGGTTCAGCCTATTAGCCTAAACTATTAACTCTAGCACAACCCCCTCTTCTCTTCATTACTTCACTTTCATTTCCTAACACTCAAGCTTCACCAAAAATGGAGAGAGGAATGAGAAATTAAAACTCCAAGCCCTAGTTCATTTGCAAAATCCAAACTCTAGCTCCAAATTCAATGAGAAGCAATTGATTCAAGCTTCTTGTATTAAGATTGAAGTGTGGTTGATTCTTCCTTTGCTTTCAAGCTTCTCCTTCATTGATTTTGTAAAAAGGTGAGATTTTTATCTCACATCTTTGTCTATAACTATCTTTGATTGTTGGGTATGAATTCCTAACACTTATTCATGTGCATTTGCTTTTGGTTTGGATTGAATTGGTGAATATCCTAATTTTTAGTGCTTTGGGTTCAAATATTCTAAAATCCTAACTTTGAAGTTTGAACACGTTTTTGGTGATGCATCGAGGAGCCAATAGGACCGGGTAGAGATGGGCGTAATCCCCTAGCGTTCGTGCTCGGCCGGTTGCAAATTGAGAGAGTTTTGCATTTTTGTTCCTTAGGTCGTTCGGCCTGCATATATGTCTCTCGGCCTGCAGCTAGGTCGCGCCATATTAGGTCACAACCACTTAGGTCGCTCAGCCTTACCTCCTTAAGTCGCTCTGCTTGCCTTAGGTCGCTGACCATTTAGGTCACTTGGCTTGTTCATAAGTCGCTGGGCCTGTTAGGTCTCACCTCCTTAAGTCGCTCAGCTTGCCTTAGGTCGCTGACCATTTAGGTCGCTCGGCTTGCTCACGCCAACTTAGGTCGCACCTACATATAAGTCGCACCACTTAGGTCGATCGGCCTGTTCATAAGTCGCTTGGCCTGTTAAGTTGCGCTCCTTAGGTCGCTCGCCTCGCTAATGACTCGGCCTGTTAGGTCACGCTCCTTAGGTCGCTCGCCTCGCTAATGAGTCGGCCTGTTAGGTCTCACCTCCTTAAGTTGCTCGACTTGCTTCAAGTCACAACCAGTTAGGTCGCTCGTTCCTTAAGTCGCTCGGCCTGCCGCTATAGGTCGTACCAACTTAGGTCGCTCGGCCTGCTTTAAGTCGCACCTGCTATGTTGCTGATCCCTTATGTCGTATGCCGCTAGCTCCTTAGGTCACTCACTTGTGTCACTATTTTCTTAAGTCTCTCAGTTAGGCCACATGCTATGTCACTGATCCCTTATGTCGTATGCCGTGGAGTCGCATGAATTGAGCCGCTGATTTCTTGTGTTGTATTGTGTTAAGTCGTAAGTCATGGCTGTTAAGTCGCAAGGGTATTTCCATTTTGATGGATTTGGAATCGAATTCTTTGGATTTTATTCACGTCATCGAATGTGAATTTTTGTGATTGATTGTTTCTACAATCATTTTTGTGATTTGTCACTTTAAAAATATGAAGGTTTCGATACTAGCAGTAAATATCAAAACTCCTTCATCAAAACGATTTCAACCCTATTTTACTACAAAGCTCGTTTCTTAAACTGTTTTCCAATCTACTAGTATATACAAACCTTTACCTCACTCGTATGAGAAATCTAATTAAACGGCTTAGTAAAACAAGTGGTATGAAACGCTTGCGTTTATTTCACCGGTTAATTCTTGGACTTGTTCGATTGAATCTCTTGTGGAGTGGAGATCTACAATTTGTTCGTAAATATTTAAGTTAAGCTAGTGGTTATGGGACATGAGGCTAAGCTTATATATTTACTAGCTTACTGTAATTGACACTTCTTGATGATCGTTGATGATCATTTTTGTGACTTAGACTAGAAAATGCGCGATGTCTCTTTGTCTACGAGGGAGACTAAACCTTGTTTCTGTGGAGCTTCGGTTCAATTTGGTGGGGTAGCGACCTATGGTCTTCGGGCCATTTTATGGAGCTTCGGCATAAAATTATTGGTTAGCAACCATGTAATAGCGTTCCATTTTGTGATACACGTGTTGGTGAGTTTTCATGCTCCCGTTTTGTGATAGGCCTCCCCCTTTTTGTGATTTCTGGATTTCCATTGATGATTTCTAGAACTGGTGTTTCGCCAATTTTCGTGATTTACATTGATATGTTTTATCAATAATTGTGCGTTGGTGAATTTGTGTGTCATTAACTTTTGTGATTGACATTGATATAATTGTCAATATTTATGGTTTGGTGAATAAAAATAAAGAGTATGACATTCTTTTTGATCTTTGAGAAGATTCTTGTGATATTGATTAATCTCTTGTTGATTTTCAATTACATACTTATCACAGTATGGTTTTATGGTTATCATACTTTTTTCATATCTCTTATTCTATATCATTTCATCTGATATTTATAGCTAGACTGATCCGTTTATTATTTTCTTATTAAATAATACTCGGGTCAGACCGAGTTGTTATAGGTGCTTCTACTTGTCTCCTCATCTGGGATTATTATCTAGACTTTTGGCTAACTACTTAGATTGATAGTTTATTTTGTTGTATACCTTTGAGATATAGACTCCTTGATGTATACATATTCTTTTGTCTAGCACTTGTAACTATTCTTTTGTGATATTGTGGATCTTGTCTGACCACTACTCTGATGAACACTTTTATGTGTTATATATTCATATTTATTTCCGCCTTTGTGATATGGATGTCTGTGACTGATTTGTGTTATGTTTATTTCTATATTTGTTTCCGAAGAATATATATAGCCACTGGGTAGTAGCTTTGAGTTTGTATTGGTATGTCGGATTTCCTCCTTAAACCAGATGCATGTTGTACTATCTGACATATCGGTGCTCCCACAAAGCAATTACGCGGATGGTCGCTCCTCAACAGCCTTATTCTCCACGCTAGTTGACGACATTACCCCGTAGTGTCCTTGGCTAGAGTGGGTATAGAGGTGGCGCGTAACAGCTTGGTATCAGAGCGAAACTTCGGAACAATGTAGAATAATCTAGCAAGGATCATCGTCCTAAGTCCTTCTTAGGAGTCATGCTTTAGGATTTAATTCGAGTCTTCGTACCGATTCATCCTATTTTCTTTATGATTCCTCGTTTTATTTATCAAGATTGTTTGATATTAATTTGGTGAATAACCTTTTCATTCTTCTTTCTTTCTAAAGGAAGAGAAATGGTTAGACCTGGCCGTCCCAACGCCGGTCAATCTAGTGCTACTCCCCAAGATGGAGTATTTATGTCTGCCCAACAGCTTCTTGATCTAGTAAAGAATGCTCAAGCAGCCGGATCTAATCCGGAATCTACTCACCCTAAGTCTGGATTTGCACGTTTGTGCAACGATTATACCAATTTGGGTGGGCGGCCATTCAAAGGATCTGAAACTATTATTGAAGTTCAGGCTTGGTTGAGAACGTGCGATCGAATCTTTTCTCGCATGAATCTTATTGATCTTCACCGTGTTAAGGTGGCCTCTAGTATGCTCCAAGAAAGAGCATTAGATTGGTATGAGCTTCTTATTTCTGAAATAAATGAAGCGGATCTTACTTGGGAGAAATTCCGGGAACGCTTCGAATTAAAATTTATGCCAGAAGCTGAGAAAGTGACTTTGGCTCGCCGTTTCATTGACCTTGTTCAAGATGAATCCTCTGTGGTAGACTATGTCGCATCATTCGAGTCACTTTCTAAATATGGGGTCGAGTACATAAACACCCCATTGAAGAAAAACCAATGATTTGTCTATGGCTTGAATAAAAATCTCAAGAAGCCATTACTTCTAAAATTAGAAGTTTCTTTTGATCAGCTCATTGATATCGCTCTTCGACTTGAAGAGGCTGATAGGTAAGTGATGTTGAGGTTGGGAGTGCTAAACCGAACTTCACCAATAAGAAAAGGCCTAATAAGTTCATGGGCCCTTATCCCAATAAGAAAGGGAAGCAAGCAACTTCGGTGACAAAGACTTCTACCTCTAGTAGTGGGCAATGCTACAATTGTGGTTCTAAAGACCATTATGCGAACAAGTGTTCAAAGCCTCGTGCTTGTCGCTATTGCAAAAGCCCGGACCATTATATATCTTCGTGTCCCAAACTTCAAAACAGGAAGGAGGGAAAGCTTAATATGGTGCAAACTCCTAGTCACACATCTCGTGGTCAAGGTGTTTCTCATTCTATCCTTGATGGCATTATTTTATTTCGTGATCACCCTATTCGAGTTTTTTTGATACGGGTGCGTCCCATTCTTTTATATCAAAAGAACTTGTTGATACTTTTTCTTTGAGTGTTGTCACTTTAATGACTTCTTTGAGAATTGCGAACCCGGTTGGTGGATCCGCAACAATTAGTTTGCTTTGTAAAGATGTTGAGATTATCTTGTTTGATTTTTCTTTACGAGCCGATTTACATGTTATGCGCTACTTAGGCTTTGGAATGATTTTGGGAATGGATTGGCTTAACCGCTATGAAGCCCAAATCCTATGTCCTGAGCGGACTATTCATCTTCGAGATCCTCAATCTGTTAAGAAGATTTCTATTGACCTTAAGGATTCGGATTCCAGCTTGGCTGCATCTTTATATTCTTTAAATCCTCATGATGATGATAATGACGATGAGGAAGATGTCATTTCTCTTATTCACGTTGTTTGTGAATTCTCCGACATATTTGAGTCCGTTTTAGGATTACCACCTAAGCGAGAATTGAGTTCAGAATTAATCTCATCCCTGGAGCTCAACCTATTACTCGTCCTCCTTATCGCATGTCCAATAAAGAAAATGAGGAGATGCACAAACAATTATCCGAATTGGAGACGAAGCAATTTATTTGCTCTAGTTCCTCGCCTTGGGGAGCTTCGGCTATTTTTGTGAAAAAATCCGATGGTACACTTAGGCTTTGCGTTGGCTACCGCAAGCTTGATGATCTTACTATCAAGAATAAATATCCTTTACCTTGGATTGATGATTTATTTAATCAGTTTAGTGGTGCTAGAGTCTTTTCACAATTAGACTTAGCTACCATTTTCATCAGCTTCGTATTGCAGAGGATAACATTCTTTTGACATCGTTCCGTACCCGTTATGGATCATATGAATGGCTTGTTATGCCATTTGGTTTAACGAAGCTCCGGCTTATTTCATTGACCTTATGAATAGAGGTTTCAAAGACTTTCTCGATCGGTTTGTTCTCATCTTTATTGATGATATTCTTGTGTATTCGAAAACCGAGGAGGAGCATGAAAAGCATCTTCGGATTATGTTGGAAACTCTTAGGTGTAATCAATTAAAAGCAAAATTTCCTAAATGCCACTTTTGGCAATCTCGTGTGAAGTTTCTCGGTCATATTATTTCCGAATCCAGAATTTTCGTAGATCCGTCAAAGACTGAAGCGATTCAAAATTGAAAGAGACCGAAGAGTGTGACGGAGATCCGTAGCTTCCTTGGATTGGCGGGCTATTACCGTCGTTTTATAAAAGACTTTTCAAAAATTTCCGTGCCTCTTACTAGTTGACAAAGAAGGGAGTTAAATACTTTTAGTTGGACAAATGTGAAGCTTCTTTCCATAAATTAAAAGAACTCCTTTCCGATGCTCCTATTCTTGTTATTCCCGAGGGGAATCAAGATTTTATTGTTTATACCGATGCTAGTCGCATTGGTTTGGGTGCCGTTCTTACGCAAAGAGAACGTGTTATTGCTTATGCTTCTAGGCAATTAAAGCCTGCCGAGATTAGATATGCCACTCATGATTTAGAGCTCGCGGCTATTGTTTTCGCCCTTCGTATTTGGCGTCATTATCTTTTGGGAGAAAAATTTATTCTTTACACCGATCATAAATCTTTTAAGTATCTATTTTCTCAAAAGGAACTTAATTTGCGTCAACAACGTTGGCTCGAATTTCTTGAAGCTTATGATCTTGATATTCTTTATACTCCCGGAAGGGGAAATCGTGTTGCGGACGCACTTAGTCGTAAGCAACAAGCGGTTGTTTCTATGATGATATCCGAATGGAGCGATCTCGAGATATTATCCACTTGTGAGGTTCAAGATCATGTATCCAATTTGTGTTCATCTCTTGTTTTATGTAGCCTTGAGCTCATCCTTCTCTTATAGACCGCATTCTTGAAGCTCAAAAGCTAGATCCCGAATTAGCTCTTCTTGGCCAAAATTTTAGGGATAAAATGGATATTGAAGGTTTGAAAGACTTTGATATTGATTCTCATGGCGGTATTCAAAAATTTGGTAGACTTATCGTGCTAAATATTAGCGATCTTCGTAAAGACATTTTAGAAGATTCTCATCGTTCTAAATTTACCATTCATCCCGGTAGTAGTAAAATGTGCGCGGATATGAAGCGACTTTATTATTGGGAGGGAATGAAATCTGATATTGCTAACTTTGCTAAGTGTTGCATGACTTGCCAACTCATTAAGGCCGAGCACCAAAGGCCCGGCGGTTTATTGCAACCTTTAGAAATTCCAATTTGGAAGTGGGACCAAATTTCCATAGATTTAATAGACGGCCTTCCCCGTTCTCGTTCGGGTCATGATAGCTTATGGGTGATAGTCGATAGATTTACTAAATCCGCCCATTTTATTCCCGTTCGGTCCAATCGAACCGTGCCTCTTTTGGCCAAACTCTTTATCAAAGAAATTGTTAAATTGCATGGAGTTCCTACTTCTATTGTTAGTGATCGTGATCCATTGTTTACTAGTGGATTTTGGAAGAGTCTTCAAAAAGCTTTGGGAACGAAGCTTAATTTTAGCACCACTTATCATCCTCAATCCGATGGACAGACTGAGCGTGTGAATCAAACTCTTGAAGATCTTCTTCGTGCATGTGTTCTTGATTTTGGTGGAAGATGGAAAGATCATATTTCTCTTGTTGAGTTTTCCCATAATAATAGCTTCCAATCTAGTATTGGTATGGCACCTTTTGAGGCGCTCTATGGAAGGCCATGCCGATCTCCTTCTTGTTGGCTTGAGGCCGGTGAGAGGCTGGCTTTAGGTCCAGATTTTATTCATGATTCCACAGAGAAGATCGACCTTATTCGTCATAGGATGAAAGAAGCCCAAAGTAGGCAAAAATCCTATGCCGATAACCGAAGAAGGAAACTAGAATTTTCTGTGGGAGATTTTGTGTTTGTTCGTGTTTCACCTATGAAGGGTGTTGTACGTTTCAGTCGATCGGGAAAATTAGCGCCTCGATATACTGGGCCATTTCCTATCACCGAACATATTGGTTCAGTGGCTTATCACCTTTTATTACCGGCTCAGTTTTCTGCTATTCATGACGTGTTTCACGTTTCTCAATTACGGAAATGCCTTTGATATTCGATTCTATTCTTGAGCCCGGTGTTGTGGAAGAAATTGAAGTTTCGCCTAATTTAACTTATGAGCAACATCCAATTCGTATTATTGCTTCGGAGGTCAAACACCTTCGAAATAAAGATGTTCGGCTTGTTAAAGTTCAATGGTCCTCAAATCCTAAGGATTGCTCTTGGGAATCTAGAGAGTTCATCGAGCGAACACATCTGGACTTATTTTCCCGTGCCCTTTGAGGTGAATTTCTTATTTTAAATTTCTTTTGTGTTGATATGCTTTCATGGTTGTTACCTTATATTTTCTTCTTAAATATTGCAAGGATGCAATTTCTTTAAGGAGGGGAGTCTGTAATAATCCGCATATTTTATGATTGAATATCTAAATATTTTGTTTAAGTATTTATCGTTAGTCGGATTTTAGTCCGAAAGGTCACTTTTTGCATACGGTCGAATTAGGACTCGGGACCACTTCCATTGAGTTCAAAATGTCGTTTGCGATCTTTTTGAGCATAAACTTTGATATGTTTGGAGTTAGTGGAATTTCGCCACTTTTTTACTTTGGGCTTTGGGTTTGGTTCAGCCCATTAGCCTAAACTATTAACTCTAGCTCAACCCCCTCTTCTCTTCATTACTTCACTTTCATTTCCTAACACTCAAGCTTCATAAAAAATGGAGAGAGGAATGGGAAATTAAAACTCCAAGCCCTAGTTCATTTGCAAAATCCAAACTCTAGCTCCAAATTCTATGAGAAGCAATTGAGTCAAGCTTCTTGTGTTGAGATTGAAGTGTGGTTGATTCTTCCTTTGCTTTCAAGCTTCTCCTTCATTGATTTTGTGAAAAGGTGAGATTTTTATCTCACATCTTTGTCTATAACTATCTTTGATTTTTGGGTATGAATTCCTAACACTTATTCATGTGCATTTGCTTTTGGTTTGGATTGAATTGGTGAATATCCCAATTTTTAGTGTTTTGGGTTCAAATCTTTAAAAATCCTAACTTTGAAGTTTGAACACGTTTTTGGTGATGCATCGAGGAGCCAAATAGGACCGGGTAGCCAATGGGCGTAATCCCCTAGCGTCCGTGCTCGACCGGTTGCAAATTGAGAGAGTTTTGCACTTCTATTCCTTAGGTCGTTCGGCCTGCATATATGTCTCTCGGCCTGCAGTTAGGTCACGCCATGTTAGGTCGCAACCACGTAGGTCACTCGGCCTCACCTCCTTAAGTCGCTCTACTTGCCTTAGGTCGCTGACCATTTAGGTCGCTCGGCCTGTTCATAAGTCGTTGGGCCTGTTAGGTCTCACCTCCTTAAGTCGCTCGGCTTGCCTTAGGTCGCTGACCATTTAGGTCGCTCGGCTTGCTCGCACCACTTAGGTCGCTCAGCCTGTTCATAAGTCGCTTGGAATGTTAAGTTGCGCTCCTTAGGTCGCTCGCCTTGCTAATGACTCGGCCTGTTAGGTCGCGCTCCTTAGGTCGCTCGCCTCGCTAATGAGTAGGCATGTTAGGTCTCACCTCCTTAAGTCGCTCGGCTTGCTTCAAGTCGCAACCAGTTAGGTCGCTCGTTCCTTAAGTCGCTCGGCTTGCCGCTATAGGTCGTACCAACTTAGGTCGCTCGGCCTGCTTTAAGTCGCACCTGCTTTAAGTCATACCTGCTATGTTGTTGATCCCTTATGTCGTATGCCGCTAGCTCCTTAGGTCGCTCACTTGTGTCGCTATTTTCTTAAGTCGCTCAGTTAGGCCACATGCTATGTCACTGATCTCATATGTCGTATGCCGTGGAGTCGCATGAGTTGAGCCGCTATTTCTTGTGTTGTATTGTGTTAAGTCGTAAGTCGTGGCTGTTAAGTCGCGAGGGTATTTCCATTTTGATGGATTTGGAATCGAATTCTTTCGATTTTATTCACGTCATCGAATGTAAATTTTTGTGATTGATTGTTTCTACAATCATTTTTGTGATTTGTCACTTTAAAAATATGAAGGTTTCAATACCAGCAGTAAATATCAAAACTCCTTCATCAAAACGATTTCAACCCTATTTTACTACAAAGCTCGTTTCTTAAACCGTTTTCCAATCTACTAGTATATACAAACCTTTACCTCATTCGTATGAGAAATCTAATTAAACGGCTTAGTAAAACAAGTGGTATGAAACGCTTGCGTTTACTTCGCCGGTTAATTCTTGGACTTGTTCGATTGAATCTCTTGTGACAATTTTCGAGTGGAGATCTACAGTTTGTTCGTAAATATTTAAATTAAGCTAGTGGTTATGGGACATGAGGCTAAGCTTATATATTTACTTGCTTACTGTAATTGACACTTCTTGATGATCGTTGATGATCATTTTTGTGACTTAGACTAGAAAATGCACGATGTCTCTTTGTCTAGGAGGGAGACTAAACCCTGTTTCTGTGGAGCTTCGGCTCAATTTGGCGGGGTAGCGACCCATGGTCTTCTGGCCGTTTTGTGGAGCTTCGGCTCAAAATTATGGTTAGCAACTATGGAATAGCGTTCCATTTAGTGATACACGTGTTGGTGAGTTTCATGCTCCCGTTTTGTGATAGGCCTCCCCCGTTTTGTGATTTCTGGATTTCCATTGATGATTTCTAGAACTGGTGTTTCGCCAATTTTCGTGATTTACATTGATATGTTTTATCAATAATTGTGCATTGGTGAATTTGTGTGTCATTAACTTTTGTGATTGACATTGATATAATTTTCAATATTTATGGTTTGGTGAATAAAAATAAAGAGTATGACATTCTTTTTTATCTTTGAGAAGATTCTTGTGATATTGATTAATCTCTTGTTGATTTTCAATTACATACTTATCACAGTATGGTTTTATGGTTATCATACGTTTTTGTCATATCTCTATTCTATATCATTTCATCTGATATTTATAGCTAGACTGATCCATTTATTATTTTCTTATTAAATAATACTCGGGTCAGACCGAGTTGTTACAGGTGCTTCTACTTGACTCCTCATCTGGGATTATTATCCAGACTTTTGGCTAACTACTTAGATTGGTAGTTTATTTTGTTGTATACCTTTGAGATATTGACTCCTTGATGCATACATATTCTTTTGTCTAGCACTTGTAACTATTCTTTTGTGATATTGTGGATCTTGTCTGACCACTACTCTGATGAACACTTTTATGTGTTATATATTCATATCTATTTCGGCCTTTGTGATATGGATGTCTGTGACTGATTTGTGTTATTTTTATTTCTATATTTGTTTTCGAAGAATATATATAGCCACTGGGTAGTAGCTTTGAGTTTGTATCGGTATGTCGGATTTCCTCCTGAAACCAGATGCATGTTGTACTATCTGACATATCGGTGCTCGCACAAAGCAATTACGCAGATGGTCGCTCCTCAACAGCCTTATTCTCCGCGCTAGTTGACGGCATTACCTCATAGTGTCCTTGGCTAGAGTGGGTATAGAGGTGGGGCGTAACACCAATAATACGCAAGAAGTCATGACATATTCTATGGAAGTTCCACCTTATTAGAGAATTTGTAGAGAAGAAAGAGGTCATGATACAAATGGTAGATACTAAGGACAATGTAGCAAATTCATACACTAAGGTTCTTGCTCAGTCGGCTCTGAAGAAGCTGATTGAAGGATGAGATTGAGATTCCATAATTGGCACCAAGAGCAGGTGAGAGATTGATAGAGTTAGGGGTATGCCCTATGGGCAATTTTGTAATTTTCTATAAATTAATTAACTCTGTAATTTATTGTAAATCAATTAACTTTGTAATCATTTCTCATTCGTAATAAAGGTGTTTTTCTTTGTATTATATATTTTTTATAATGCGTTATAAATAATTAAATATTAAAAAAAAATTAACAAAAAAAATCCATAAATGTTGTGTTTGTGATAGTAACTACAAATAGTTGTAATCATGAGTATTGTATCACGATATAATAAACACATCATGTTAAATATTCCTAGTCAAGATGCATCAGGACTAGATATTGATGTATCCTATGAGACTAGAGTACGTAACGCTTTTCAAATGTTGGGTTGAGCATTGCTTATGACAGTTGGGGGCACCAAAGGATTACGTGCTGATAGTTATTGGATAATGATGGAATGAACCACTCGATAGTTTTCTATTGGTCAATATAACTATGATGAAACAAAAAATATTGGTGTGACTAATTTACACAGTTCTCTCAACTTGAGAATATGGTTGATCTTTGTAACGACCCGAAATTTTGGTAGTCTGATTTTCAATATTTAAGTTTTTTTTTGAAAAAAATGAGTAGTCCTCACAAGGAGGAGAGCACTCATATAATTTTATTCTACACTATTGAGGAGCTTCCAACAAACCTGGCAGATAGCAATACCCCCATACAAATAAAAGAATAAAAAGATAAAAAAAACCATAACCTATACAACTAAGGTCCAAAATAAAGTATAAAAAACAAAGAAACAAATCTTCAATGATCTCAGAAACTCGCTAGTCTAAAATCGACACATGCAGCTGCTAAGAAAAAACTAAACAAGAAATGAGAAAATGATACACACACACATAAAATAAATATGTGTGTGTGTATGTATGCGCGTAGTACTACAGAAGATGTGTTGCTTAAGTTAAAATCAATACCTACATATCCCTAAAACTGATGAAGTAAAAAAGTTATAAAAAAAAAGCTGCCACCACAAAAAAATAAAACAACCTATATAACATTACTATAATGTAGATCGGCCCAACAACTAAGAATGAAGAAAAAAATACAAACATTTAAAAACTATCACCTAACATTAAACATTAAACTACAAAATAGTAAACTACAAATAGTCAATTACAAAACAATAAACTATCACCAAAGAGTAAAGAAAAAAAATACAAACAGTGAACTACTATACACACGTAAACAACTATCACTTAACATTTAAAAACTCTATATATAACTAAAGAAAAAGAAACAAAAATAAAATAAAATAAACTGATAGTTTTGATATACAAATATATATCAAACAACTCACCCTAAATAAACAACATTACCCTGATTTTCCCCGTACCCCAGAAACACAACCTAGATTTGTAACAGATGTAAATAACATCATCGACTAAGAGACACACAAAACATGTATCAAATAGTATAAACGCAACCCAGACTTCACTAGTAAAACATGTATCAACTGAAATATAAAATGCAATATATAACAGAACAAAATTATAGCATATATTACAACACATGTCCATGACAGCAACAAACTCACGAGATTTGAAAGCTAATATCAGTTGAAGATTGAACAACATTTTAAGCAAGCACAAGAGTCAGGCCATCAAAAGTATATCATAGGAATTGCAAATAACAGGTACAAACATACTCAAAACTGTATACCTGCACAACATAGACTGTAAGAATACAAAATTTAAAGAATCAACAACATAAAACAAATATGAAAGTTTTATTTCTAGATAGTTAAGTATAAAGCAAATATGACTTATATTTATATGTCATTATAGAAAGACAAGACAGAGCTGCTATTTTAATTCTACATATGAAAAAAGACTAATACAAATAAACTAGCCGAAAATAGAATAAGACAGATGTACTTACCAGCTATTTTATATCATCTGTTGTTTTTTAATTTGTATAATGAGCCAAAAAAATTACATTACTTAGAAGACTACTTGAACCAATAAATAGACTATAACTTAATCATAGAGAACAATAGAACAAATTAGCAATTTCAAACTGGTAAAAATTAACGGCAAATACAAAACAAACAACTAAAACATAATCATAAAAAACTATTAATATATTTATGAAAATTAATTAGAATTTAAAGTTATACTTGAACAGTACAATCAAACAAACCATAAATTAAATAGTTAAGTCGCAAAAACAAGCAACAGATCATTTGAAAATAAGAAAGAGATCCAAAACTATATAATTCTAGGAGAAAAGAAACTATTACTACTAGATACAAATTAAGATTAGATAAAATAATAACCTCAAAAACTGGAAAAACATTAAGTTTCAAATTTACAAAGACTGAATAGTATCCAAACCTCATCTAGTATTTTACAAACAACAAAAATATTATTACAAGAAAAATAGAAAAATTACCACACATTACCAACAAAACTTTAAAAACCAACAAAACTTTACATATAATAACCTATATTTATAAATCATAGGCTAAAGATCTACACAGAAAGAAGTTTAAAAAGATAACTTAAACTTGCATATGAGAATAAAATAAACAAGACCACTAAAAGTAATGGGAATATAACAGATTATATAAGATTAATAATCTAATAAAGGCAAAGTTGTATAGTTGTTACAATTAGAAAAAATAGATTTCTAGAAAGAATCTAATTGAAATTTTGTTTTTCCAAGAATTTTTTTAAAATTTATATTATTATTATTTAATTTATAACTAGGATTAGAAATCCAATTTAAACAAAATATGGAAATAACATATGATACATGATCTAAATTTAATTTAGATTTATTAAATATACGTTGATTTCTATCAAACCAAATATACCAACAAACAATAGTGATGATAGTGTCTAGTAAGAACCTATTAGAATCCATCTAAAGACATCTAATGTTATTCCAGTACGACTCACAAGTAAAATAAGTAATTTTTTTATTAAAATTGAAAATACTTAAAGTTTTTGCAAAAATATATTTAGTGCTATTAAAATTAAAATATAGATGCAAAATATCCTCCTTTTCATAATTACAAAAATAACATTTTTTATCATTAAAAATATTTTTCATTTTTAACAGTTCGATAGTATTCAATTTATTATGTAAGATTAATCACATATGTACCTTGGCTTTAGCTGCAGCATTGACTTTCCAAATGTACTTAAATATATTCATTTTAATTCCGAAAGAATTAATAAATTTGTAAAAATAATTAGATGTCTATTTTTTACAACCATCCCAACACCAATTTATAATATCTTTCTCATTATTAATATTATGATATTCTAATTTAGTACACAAAATTGCAAGTTGAATAAAAGAATTACCTGTTAACGTACGATTAAAATTAAATTCCCAAGAAAAATTTAATTATGGTCTATAGATATCATAAATTAGAACGAATTTTAAATTATGGATTTCATATAATTCTTCAAATTCCACTTTAAAAGGAATATTCGATAGTCAACAATTATGCCAAAACGAAGTATTATTACCAGAATGTATAATATTATTAATTCTTAATTTATAAATATTAAAATTAAACATAACCGATTTCCAAAAATGAGATATATTATTTGAGCTACCAGAACACAAGTGCATCAAATTAAAAGTACAACTATACCATTGATTCGAAATTAATTCTTTCCATAAAGAAGTTTCATTATAATCTCTAAATTACCAGAACCATTTTCCTAAAAGAGAAATATTTTTATGCAAATTTATAATCCCTAAACCACTTTTATTTTTAGATTTACAAACCATTTCCCAGTTTATAAGGCATTTAATACTACAATTAGAATTGTCACCACTCCATGAAAAATCTCTTCTCAGTTTATCGATTTTATCTATTACCCAATTAGGAAAGTGATACAACGTCATCTAGTAAATGGGTAATACAGATAAAACCGAATTAATTAGAACAATTTTACCCGCTCTCGATAAGAATCTACTATTCCAATTAGATAATCTATTATTAATTTTATCAATAATGGTACTCCAGTCATCATGTTTAAGTTTTTTCAGTCTAATTAAAAAAAGTAAATATTCAAAATGAAATTTCATTGTATTACAATATAAAGTAAGTGCAATGAATTTTTTTGTCATTTAATGTTAAGACTGCACTTTTATCAAAATTTATGTTTAAACCGGAAGAAGTTTAAAACTGTATAAAATAAATTTAAGTGCAATAATATATTTAGGTAAATGAGATGTAAAAATCATGGTATCATTTGCAAATTGCAATACCGAAAGATCATTGCTAGTAATCTCATTACCAATACAATCTAATAAACTATTTTTGGCAGCTAATTTGATGACTCTAGAAAAAACATCAACAACTAGATTAAATAATAATAGCGAAAGAGAATCGCCTGAGACCACGTCTAGATTGAATTTTATCACTTAGAATTCCATTAACCATAATACTAGAATTAACCGTGGATAACAATGACATAATCCAACTAATCCACCTTGTACTAAAACCCCTAGCTGTTAAAACCTCTTTAAGAAAAAGCAAATCAATAGAATCAAAGGCTTTAGCGAAATTCGATTTTAAAAGATGACAAGTGATGTTAGTTTTACAATAGTAATTAATATATTCTTGAACTACCATTATACCATCTGTAATATTTCTACCCTTTATGAAAGCAGTTTGAGAACTGTCGATTAGTGCATTTATTTTAGAACTTAATCTATTAGCTAAAACTTTAGAAATATTTTAAAAGAACAGGTTCAAAACTTGCATAGCGTGATTCGAACGACATTCATTGACACATGATTTGTGGTTTGTTTCTCAGTGACATGTTGTATCTAAGTACCATTTCAAAAAAACAATTTAATAAAGAAATAGGACGGAAGTCTTTCAATTGATTAGCACCTAATTTTTTATGTAAAAGGATTACATTTGCGTAATTAATTTTTCCAATCTGCAAGGAACCTAAATAAAATTCATTAAATAATTTAATTATATCATCATTAAGAATATTCCAAAATTCTCGTAAAAAAAATTGAAAAACCGTCGGGCCCAAGAGCTTTATCAGTAGGCATATTTTTAATTGCTCTTATAATTTTCTCTTCATTAAAAGGATCATCCAAACCAACTAAGTCAACTTTAGAATCTTCATTGTATAGCAAATTCTAATCAGCTTTAATCCTATGTCTATTAATTGTACTAAAAATATTTCTATAATAATTAGTAAATTCCTTATTAAGTTCAACTTAATCGAAAATCTCAACATCATTAATAAAAAAGGAATTAATGGAATTACTTCGTTTTCTGCCATTAGCTATTTTATGAAAAAATTTAGTATTCAAATCTCCTTCATCCATCCAATGAATTCTGGACCTTTTCTTCCACATTATTTCTTCTTGAACAATTTTTTTTATTTAATTCCTCTTTTAAGTTATAAAGAACATTTTTTCAGAAATATTTAAATTTCTCGTTTCTTAAATTTATTTAATTTAAAAATATCATTCATTAATTTTTCTTTTTTGGTTCTAATGTTTCCAAAAACATCTTTATTCCATTTTTTGGGGAAAAATCTTAAATCTCTAAGTTTTCTAACCTAAACTTTAGCTATATTACCTGAAATTTGGAATTATAATTATTCATAGAAAACCATTTATTGGCCACTAAATCGTTAAAATTATTTTTCAATAACCACATCTTTTCAAATCTAAAAATTTTGTTTCCAATATTTGCATTAGAACAGAACAAAACAATCGGACAATGATCCAAAAAAACTTATGGAAGTCCAACAACCTTAAAGAAGGAAATTCGTCTTCTAATTCATCACTAATAAAGAATCTGTCTAGTAATTCAATGGAAGGAGTTTCTCTATTATTCGACCAAGTAAAATGTATATTTCTCAATTTAATTTCAATTAAATTACAATTAATAATAAAGCTATCAAATTCTTCCATAGCTTCAACATCACCCTCCTTAGGGGATCTTTCACCTAAAAATCTAGTAACATTGAAGTCGCCTCCTATAATCCAAAGACCAGGAGCCAAAGTCCTAAAATCTAGACATTCCGATCAAAGAACCCTACGATCTATTTTTGGGTTAGGCCCAAGACATTAGAAATGTTAAGGATAGAGTCATCGTTAATGTCAATAAAAATTAAATGCATCGAATGTTCTTTAAATATAGATTATAAAAGTATAACACAACTATCTTTCCAACCAATCATAAGACCTCCTCCACTACCTCTAGTAGGAAGATAAGCCTAGTGATCAAAAAAATGACCTTCTAGACTTTTAAAAATACGATAATCAAGAATTTCTATTTTAGTTTATTGAAGTAGAACAATATCGATATTATTATCTAAGAAAACAGATTTAACTTTTCTACACTTCCCTAAATCATTCAATCCTCTAATATTCCACCTTATCAATTTCATTTATTTAATGATCTAACCTGTTCTAATTCTTTATTTTTAATATATTCAATATCTAATTGGCTATCATCCAAAATTAAACCTGAATTCTTAGCTAGAAAATGCATTTCACTAGAAGATAAATTATTTAAAGCACAAGCACAAAAAGTACTACCCAATGTAAAACTCATACCTGAGTTAGAGCTAACGGAAGCTCTAGAATCCACTCTACCAAGACAAGAACTCCTTCTAATTTTTTTAGTATCTAAACTGTTCTTATAATTTGATCTTCTCATCTTTTTGCTGAGGTTAATTTTATTTTCAGGTTGAGAATCTGAATGACCGGAGGCAACAACACTCTCAACATTATTGCTACTGATGTTATTAGAACAAGATGAAGTAGAAACTCCAAACTCATAAATAATACCATTCGACCAAATTTTCAAATCATTAAACTTGATGATTTGATTATTATTCACTTCCTCTAAGTTTCAAGCATCTCTTCCATCTTCGACAAAAAAACCTCTTCCAAACAGCTAGCCTAAATATCATCCACTACTTTAACCTTTATGAAAACTAAGTTAACCGAATCACTGATAATTCCAGTATCACCATGGTTTTTAAACCCACCAGATAAAAATCATTGTTCTGATCAGCTTTTCTCAACATATCCCAACAATGGTTCTCAAAAGTAACCACCACATCATTAACCATTTCATCCTCTGAAATCAAGACAAACTCATCAACAATATTATCAACAACTATACACTCCATCATTTTATGCTTCTTACATCCATCCAAGACACCATCGATGTTCGAAAATATTCGTGACTCATTAGTAGAACCTCCAGTACCATCAATATCCTTCAAACATTCAAAGCTATTTGAAGTCTCAATGTCAAAATCCTTTCTGAAACAATTAGTGCTTTTGGATTTCCTTACAATGAATTGAATCCAAATTTTGCAACCACTTATTAGAAACAATGGTATGAGACTGCAAACTTGAATTATATTGTAATACAAAAAGATATAATAAAAGAGGATCTATGTTGTCCCTCTTCTGCGCTTCCAAATCAATAGACCGAAGAGAATCATCAAATTCCATAGACTTATTATTCGTAAGATTCACTTTCGAAGAAACAATTGGAATATTGTCACCAATGTGCCCAATAACATCAGAAACCTCACTTGAACCATCTCAAAAAGATTTTCGATTCAAATTCAATATACTATTATCCAATTTATTAGAGAGTCTGGTTTTCTTCTGAGCATCGTGTGTAAGGAAATTTGACCG
Organism: Allium cepa; assembly: GCA_030765085.1. NCBI lineage: Eukaryota > Viridiplantae > Streptophyta > Magnoliopsida > Asparagales > Amaryllidaceae > Allium > Allium cepa. The sequence goes on from CM060934.1 coordinate 616,235,432, forward strand.
TTTTGTAAGGAAATTAATACGAAAACAATAATGGATTTTCTTTCCTTATTTTGTAAGAAAATTTGACCGTTTCCTTCCTCAAACGTTTCCTTCCTCATTTTGTGGTCAATAGAATCTAAAGGGTTTTCATATTAATATGCTAATCAATAAAACGGTTATAATCTAGAGCGTTAATTTCTCTCATCTTGATCTTGATGTACGATCAAGGCTAAGTCTACGAATCTGAAAATTTGGTCCTCTCTCTACCTATAAATATTAACATTTTCCCATTACAAAAGATATAGAAAAACACATAAAGAAAGATATAGAAAAAGAGAGAGAAACCATTTCCTTTATCCATTGAAACAGCTTTCGACAACAACCATTGCTGATTCATATACGAGATGTCTGAAGATATGTTTTATTGATTTATTACATATGTGATAATCATGTAATTCTAGATCTTAGGGTTTAAGTTATTCGCAAGATATAGATTACATGTGGTATCAGAGCATGGTTTTAGAATTCATGATTATCCATCAATATATAAAATGAAACTAGCATAGATCTATGATGTGATGTTTGTAATTTTACTATGGTGATGATAATGATTATTAGTGTTAATATGATTCAAGTTTAATATTCATATTATTTAAGTTGCTATAGTAATCATGATTATCAATATTGTTCTATTGATTGCATGCTTAGATCTGGATCTGGAAAGTTTATATTTCCGTAAAAGTTAATTTTTTTCTACTTTAATATTTGACCTACTGTATAATATGGAACAATGTATTGTATGCGAATACTTTTCAGAAAGTATACATATTGAAAACAATTGTTTCCTAGTTTGACATTAAATTCATGATCTGGAACTTGCAAGATAATTGTTTATATATGATTTGCAAAATAATTGTTTATATGTTAAATTCATGTATGGAATTTACTTGGATTACTTGAAAGAATGGCAAATGTTTATGCAAAAAAAACAAAGTAGGTGACCACCTGGTTTGATCCGGTTTCCCTCTTTTCTCTCTTGTTTTAGTTTTCGCTTCCGCGCTTAATTTCCTTGTTTCCTCTGGTCTGATGCATGCAGTCCCGTCCACAGGAAGCCGGTGCTTGCACAATAACGCATGAAACATTAATGTTTATCATTCTTCCATGAGTATGGTTCTACTGTCTACCCACATAAGACGCTAAACCTAACCTTTTATTATGACATGTGTTTTATTCTAATAAAGAAGCCTACATTTCTTTTATATCTGCAGTTGCAACGCCCTCAAACCTTAATTCGTACGCTACGCTATCGTCAGACTCAATTGAACCAACTACTCAGAATGGAAAGAGCAAGTTGAGTTTTCTTTAGGCGTACTTGAACGGGACATGGCTCTCCTTAAGGAAAAGCCATCCCCACTTACTGACACAAGTACGCCTGAGGAAAACAAACTCCATGATGATTGGGAACGATCTAATAGGCTCAGCATGATGTTTATGCGAATAGTGATTGATACCAACATCAAAACCTCCCTACCAAAACTGAAAGCGCAAAAGAATATTTGCAATCCATTGAAAATCGGTTCAAGACTGTAGACAAATCCTTTGCTGGGAAACTTATGGCAGATCTTGGAACCATGAAGTTTGATGGTTCTCGCTCAATGAGCGCTCATGTCATTGAAATGATTAACCTTGCTGCCAAACTTAAGAACTTGGGATTGGTTATGGATGATGCTTTTCTCGTCCAATTCATTCTCACTAGCTTAGCTCCTCAGTATGAACCATTCAAAATTCATTACAACACTATTACGGAAAAGTGGAGTCTAAATGAATTGACTAACAAACTGGTTTAAGAGGAGTCTAGGCAAGGCTCGTAAGGCATTGAAGTTGATTATTTCACTCAAGGGGTTAGAAAACAAGCTGGCAAAAAGAACAACTCACAGCATAAAAGAGCACCACCTAAATCTGATGACGCCACTCAACCACCCAAGAAGAAAAAGAAGGATGATGTCTGCAAATTCTGCAAGAAACCTAGACACTTCCAAGCAGATTGCATTAAGCGCAAAGCATGGTTCGAAAAGAAAGGTAACCCAATGGGTTTCGTAAGTCATTTCGAATCAAATCCTACTATTGTACCTTCTTATGCTTGGTGGATTGATACTGCTGCTAATGTTCATGTTTCGAATTATATGCAGGGATTCATTACGATCCAAACCACAAACCCAAGTGAGAATTTCATTTTCATGGGGAATAAAGATAAAGCTCCAGTTGAAGCTATTAGAACTTTTCGTCTTGTTTTAGACAGCGGTTTTTAGTTAGATTTATGTCAAACTCTTTATGTTCCATCTATTTCCCATAATTTGATTTCTGTAAGTGTACTTGATAAATTTGGATATTCTTTTGAAGTTGGAAATGAAAATTTTAGTTTATTTAAAAATTCTAGTCTTATTGGTTTTGGAATATTAATTGATGAACTTTGTGAACTTCATCTTAAACAAAATGATGAAATCCAACTCACCCTGCATGGAAAAGAAACTAAAGGAAAGTCATCCAAGAATGATTCTTACTTCTTGTGGCATAAAAAACTGGGTCATATATCCAGTGAAAGAATCAAGAGGTTAATGAAAGATGGTGTCCTACTGGACCTAAACTTCGCTAACATTACAACATGTGTTGATTGTATTAAAGGAAAAACAACAAAAAAACACAAAGAAAGGAGCCACAAGAAGTACACAACTTCTTGAAATAATACATACAATATTTGTGGACCTTTTGATGTTTCAACTTTTGGATGAGAGAAATATTTCATCACTTTTATCGATGATTTTTCACGTTATTCCTATCTTTATCTGTTGCATGAAAAATCTTAGTCAATGGATGCTTTACAAGTGTTCATTACTGAAGTCGAAAGGCAATTAGAAAGAAAAGTGAAAATATTAGGTCAGATAAGGGTGGTGAATTCTATGGAAGGTATGATGAAACGGGACAACATCCTGGACCTTTTGCTAGACTTCTTCAAAAACTTAGAATTGTTGCACAATACACAATGCCTGGATCTCTATGGCAGAATGGTGTAGCTGAAACGTGAAATCGTACATACATGGAAATGGTTAGATCCATGATGAGTCATGAAAATTTACCTATATCATTATGGATGGATGCATTACGAACAGCTGTCTACATCTTAAATAGAGTTCCAAGTAAGGTCGTTCCAAAGACTCCTTTTAAACCTTGGAAAGGATGAAAACCTAGTTTAAGACATCTCCAAAGTTGGGGTTACCCAGCTGAAGCTAGACTGTACAATTCAAATGAAAAGAAATTGGATTTTAAGATAGTCAGTGATTACTTTATAGGTTACCTAGAAAAATCTAAAGGATATAGATTTTATTGTCCTAACCATAGTACAAGAATTGATGAAACCGGCAATGCCAAATTCTACGAGAATGGTGAAATCAGTGGGAGTACAAAACAAGAAGTGGTCATTCATGAAATAAGGGTACCCATTATCTTACCCTCTATTTCGAAAGATATTGGCAATCGTCCCATTGTTGAACCTGTTAACAATGAGGGAAACCCAATAAATGATCAACAACTCCGCAATGAAATTATCACCAATCATAATGTTGATGAAGTACCACAGGAGCTACCATTAAGAAGATCTTAAAGACAAAAAAGATCAGCTATTCCTGATGATTATATGCTTTATCTAATAGAATCTGAAGGAACTACGGACCAAATTTCTTATTCACAAGCCATTACGGATGTTAATTCTATTAAGTGGATTGACGCCATGAAAGATGAACTAAAATCTATGGATAATAATCAAGTTTGGAAAATCGTTCAATTGCCGCAAGGACATAAAGCAGTCGGTTATAAGTGGGTCTTCAAGATCAAACGTGACTGCAATGGTACAATTGAATGATATAAAGCCAGACTTGTTTTCAAAGGTTTTAATCAAAAAGAAGGCATTGACTATAATGAAACTTTTTCTCCTGTTTCCAGGAAAGATTCTCTTAGAATTATCATGGCATTAGTAGCTCATTATGATCTCGAGTTACATCACATGGATGTGAAAAAAGCCTTTCTAAATGGAGAGTTGGAAGAAGAAGTCTACATGCATCAACCTGAAGGCTTCATAATTGAAGGACAGGAAGACATGGTCTACAAACTTAAGAAATCAATATATGGACTGAAACAAGCTTCTAGACAATGGTATCTAAAGTTTCATGAAATCATTATCGCTTTCGATTCCACAGAAAACATACTTGATCCTTGTATATACCTCAAGTTCAGTGGAAGCAAGTTCATATTTTCGATTATGTATGTTGATGACATATTATTAGCTAGCAGCGACCTTGGTTTATTACGTGAAACTAAGGATCATCACTCAACGAACTTTAAAATGAAAGATATGGGTGAGGCTTCCTATGTGATAGCAATAGAAATATTCCATGATAGATCACAAGGAATCCTAGGATTGTCTCAAAAAGCATATATTGACAAAATTCTTGAGATTTGACATGACGAATGTTCCTCTAGTCCTGTCCCACTGCAGAAAGGAGACAAACTTGTTCTTGAGCAGTGCCCAAAGACCACTATGGAACGAGAAGAAATGACCAAATATCCTTATGCATCTCTTATAGGGAGTTTGATAAATTCACAGGCCTGTTCAATACCTGATATCAGTCATGCAATTGGTATGTTGGGTAGATTTCAAAGTAACCCAGGAATCGCTCATTGGAAAGCTGCAAAGAAGGTACTGAGATACCTAAAGGGAACAAGGAATTACATGCTCACCTATAGAAAATCAAGTTACCTATAGGTAACTGGTTATTCTGATTCATACCTTGCTGGATGTCCTGACACTAGGATCTGCACTCTTGGCTATGTGTACCTCTTATGTGGAGGTGCAATATCATGGAGAATTCAGAAATCTGAGATGCTTTTCGGATCCACCATGATGGCTAAATACGTAGCATGGTATGAGGCTTCAATTCAGGGAACATGGCTGCGTAATTTTGTCTCACAATTTGGCACTTTAAGTTTTATCTGTAAGCCACTAACTGTCCACTGCGACAATGAAGCTGCAACTTTTTTCTCCAAGCATGATAGGATAACCAAAGGTTCCAAACACATGGACCTGAAATACCTACTATTGAAGCAAGATGTTAAACTAAAGAAAATTGTTGTTGAATCGATATGTACAGATTTACAAGTAGCAGACATATTCACGAAAGGACTACCTCCAAAGACCTTTCAAAGACATACTGATAGCATGGGTCTTGAAGATAGTTCCTAATTATCTTCTTATTAAGCCATTTATTTTCTACTTAGCTAGACATAACAATTATTGAGCTCTTAATAATTTGGACATCTTTTATTTCTGTTTTATAATGTGTATACATTTATATTTAGATATATGATAACAGAAACAGTCTTTTGCTTTAAGACATTATGTGACCATTAAGTTATGTTCATTTATGGTCTGGTTATGAAAGTTATCAATGTCATAGTACTTGGAAGTAAGCATGTTGCAAAATAACATGTACACGTCATGACTTCCATTGACCACTAGATTAGCCAAGACACTTATGATAACTGACTAAAGAAAAGTTTAGCATATCATGCGTGCCTTATGACCTTAATACGAAAACATTAATGGATTTTACTATTGACCAAGTAGGAGACTGTAAGGAAATTTGACCGTTTTGTAAGGAAATTAATACGAAAACATTAATAAATTTTCCTTCCTTATTTTGTTAGGAAATTTGACCGTTTCCTTCCTCAAACGTTTCCTTCCTCATTTTGTGGTCAATAGAATATAAAGGGTTTTCATATTAATATGCTAATCAATAAAACGGTTATAATCTAGAGCGTTAATTTCTCTCATCTTGATCTTGATGGATGATCAAGACTAAATCTACAAATCTGGAAATTTGGTCCTCTCTCTACCTATAAATATTAACCTTTGCCCATCACAAAGGATATAGAAAAAACACATAAAGAAAGATACAGGAAAAGAGAGAGAAACCATTTCCTTTATCCATTGAAATAGCTTTCGACAACAACCATTGATGTTTCATATACGAGATATCTGGAGGTATGTTTTATTGATTCATTACATATGTGATAATCATGTAATTCTAGATCTTAGGGTTTATATTATTCGTAACATAAAGATTACATTGTGACCAATATTAACGGAGTTGATCACATCAAAATGTTTAAATAAGTCTTCTGTTTGCACAAAAAATGGGCAAACACCTCCAAGTCGTATGATTTAGTTGATTATATGTTGTTCTTAGTGATTTGGGTGATTTTTGCAAATATGTAAAAAGCAGGGACTAAACTATAAAAGACACGCAGATTTATAGTGGTTCGGCCAGAACGTGCCTACGTCCTCTTTATATGTTATTCTCCTTTACTGTTCAGATTACAAGTACAAATCTTTGATTACAAGTACATGAAAATTGTTTGAAAGTTCTATCCGTGCTTGAGCTCTCAAACTTCTCTACCATTGTTGTACCCCTACCCCTCTATTTATAGAGTGAGGATGGGGGTAGGGGTCTTGGATGTATATAGCTGCTGGCGGGCCTGGGCTGAAGTGATCTGGCCTGGCAACGTTGGTTCGGCAAGGCCTTGGTCCGGAGATGGTTGGAGCGGCTTTCGGTCCGGTAGAGGTTGAATCGGTGGAAGCTGGTCCGGTAGAGGTTGGTCCGGTAGAGAGGGGTGAGTGTGAGTTTGGTTCGGTAGCACTGGAAGTGAGTTGGTTCGGTAGTGGAGGGTGGAGTGTGTTCTGATTCGGTAGGTTGGTTGGTTCGGTGGGTTGGTTGGTTCGGTGGGACTTGGTCCGGTGAAGGGTGGGAACGCACCCAACATTTGCCCCCCAAAGTGGGGCATATGTCAGCATATGTCGCGCTTTGTTTTAGCTTGGGGAATTCTTATTCGGTCCCGAGCGCCGAACCAGTTGGTCCGGTCGCTTCTATTTGCCTATAAGTATGGGCATTAAGCTTTCGTTATTCCCTACCAAGTGAGAGAGCCGAACCAGATTTTCCTGCCGAATCAATCATATTGTCGAATCAACTTGACTACCGAATCAGGTAATTTCCGAATGACTTTCATGTTCCGAACTACCGAATGAATTTGTGGAGTATAAGTGCCGAATGAATTCTTAACCCTGAACCTCCGAATGAACTTTTTATGTTGGAAATGCCGAATGAGATCGGGAGTTTGAATGCCGAATGGACCTTATGCCTTTTATGTTTTAAATTATAAATGAAATTCTAGACTGTACGCACTTGCTTGTTTATATCTCTACTTTCCTTGTTCTAACAATGTGTTTTCTCCTGTTGCAGATAATGTCTCATAAGGTAGAAACTCGATCTGATAGGAAGAAATCCAAGGACGTAGAAGAGCCTTCCATAGTGCCCACAGCTCGGGCAGAACGTCATGGTCCAACCCCGAGATCACTAGTAGACGGGTATGGCCCTTAGGAGCTCTTGAACTCTCCACCTGACTGCTTTCCTAGCTCCCTCAGAGATAAGAAACTTGATATTATTTCACGCTCTTTTGGCATTGACAGAGCGCTTATGCTGTTGTCGACGGAAGGAGTGATGCCGTATAACCCCCCTGAGGGATACTTCGCTTATAGTAGGTATCATTGCATGTGCGGGGCCATTCCTCCGATCAATGCTTGGATAGTCAGCTTCATTACCTACTTGAAGGTGGCCCCTTTCCAACTTCAGCCTAACTCTTATGCTATCTTGGTGAGTCTATTTATCATCTTCCAGAGAAAGTACGGGTGTCCCTCTTCCAATCGGGAGATTCGGTACATGTACAACTTGAGAGGCTACAAGAAGGGGTCTCCCTACATTAGCTTGGAATCGGCCGAGTCCTTCAAGCCGGTACTTGAGGAGGAAAGAGGAGAGGATGAAGGAGGTGAGGAGGAGAGTGGAAGTGGTAGAGAAGGTGATGGCGATCGTCACGGCGATGATGGTGGCGAAGGACAGAGCGGTGATGGCACCGGGGCTTTGTCCTCTGGGCAAGCATGGGAGATCCAAGAGTGGAAAGATGATGCTTTCCGCCAGGCTTTTGAGGGGTTGGAGTAAGGATCGGCCTTGGTGGAGAAGCCAAAGAAAACTGATAAGGCCGGGACTGGTGCCGATTCATCTTCCAAGAGCATTTCAGCTAGGGCAACTCCGGCGATTCAAGGTGAATTTTTGACTCCTCTTTACTCTTTTTAACTTCACATGTTTCTTGGATTATAGTCCCATGCATGCTTGTAACACTTGGTTTTTATTCCAGGAACGGGTAAGGTGGCTACGACATCAGACATTCGGCATCGTCTCGAACAATTCAAACTCCTCAAAGCTTCCGCTAAACCAAAGCCTCCGACCAACCGTTCCGGGGACGTAGTCGGCTACCGTCCTCTTCTCGGAGTTATTGAAGAGGATATTCAAAAGAAAAAGAGGAGTCGCTCCTTATTCGAACCTTCACCTGGTCCTCAGCTCCCAACCCAGCCTCTTCATGATATCACGGAGGAGGATACTGAGTTCATACCCTCTCCGCATCCGTCTGAAAATCCTACCGTTACTCAGATTGATCATCCCGGCTTGGCTTGTAATCCATTTGCGGGTCACCCAGATCTGGATTCGGGTTCTCATGATATTTTCTTTGACGAGATTACTGGTGAGCACCTTCTCCCTCGCAATCCTATGGTAAGGGTGCTTGATGAGGCCAAGTCCCTGGACCTTGATTTGCTTACTACTCGGATTGTAACTATGGGGGATGAAGCTAAGGCAAACATCGACCGGGTTGCTGAGGAGACCAAGAAGTTGATGAGGCATCATGCCCGACTGGTCAAGGCCGGGGAGGAAATTGGGAGTGCTAACATAAGATTGCGGTTAGTGGTTTTCGACCAGGCCAAGCAACTCGCCGATCAGGCCATCCAGATCTCTTAGCACGAGGCTGCCTCCAGATGACTAAAGAAAACCATGAAAGTGGCTAGCAGAGCCGAGTTGCGGAAAATGAAGGCCACCTGTAAGGAACGGATCGATATGGCTATTGCAACGGTGGATGAAGTTCGGAAGGCGAATCTCGAGCGGGTAGAGGAGTTATCTGGGAAGCTTGAAGTCGCAGAGCTTGCTCAAGCCAAACTGAAGGAGGAGATGGAGGCGATGAGGAAATCCCTTCAGGCTGACCGCTCGCGATACCGATCGGAGAGGGATGCTGCCGTTGTAAAGCTGTTGGATTCTGAGGTCCGAATGAGGGAGTTTGAGGAGAACAAGGGGATGATGGATGAGATGCTCCAGGACATGTATTTCCATACTTGGAAGCAGGGAAACTTATCCTGGATGGATGATTATCCCCAGATCATGGGCAGGATTTATCTCCGGGCTCTGGAGGAGGCCAAGGCTGATGCGGATAAGGAGGGTGGTGTGGCCTTCAGGATGGATGTAGTCACGGCCCAGTTCACCAAGGAGGAGAAAATGGCGGTGAAGGAGGGTATGCGGCCACTTACAGCCGAGGAGGTAGGTGTGCAGTTGGAGGATGATGATCAAGGAGTAAATGCTGGTAAGTCTTCCCTTTTAGTCTTTTCATAACTTGATTGCTTATTGTTTATTCAATGGATTCTTTCCTGAATTGTACAGGCGGGACCTCTGGAGCACCAACTACCTCTGGCCAGCATGCTGAGAGTTCCGACCCTGCGGCTAAGTAGATCTTGGAGGGCCGGTAGGATAGAGACGAAGCCCCGATGCAGCCGACTCCTTGGCTTGATCTAGAAATTTTTTGGTTTACTTGACATTCCTGTATATACTTAGTCCCAAAACATTAATGTACTTTCAGGCTGTAATTATGTCATTTGTAACGAACGACTTTATTCTTAACATGTAATTTTATAACATAAGCTGATTCTGTCATATTTGGATGCTGTCGTTATTTTGATATGTTGCATAAAATATAGTTGTGCATGTGTTAGTGATTCAATTGTGTTTGATGCTAAGTTCTTGCTTAAAATATAATTTCATGTCTTGCAATGTTAGTGTGATGTGCGAATAAACTATAGTTACATATTTATGTACAAGAGAAGAAAGTACCGCCCTTCAAGTTTTAGCTGTAGACGGTAGCTTTGAATGCCTTGTGTAATCGAATATGGAATGTAGCTGAGTGACCTGCCATCCAGCTATGAGTTCTTATTCCCATTAGTGAGTGTCTCCTATTTTGTGTCCTGTACTTTAGTGATCGTTATAGAGGATAGGAGGAAAGTTTTTATAGATAAAATGGAAATATAAGAAATAGTAAAACTTCCAATCACGGAAGTCCTTCGACGTGCTTAAGTTCGTGGCAAACGGGCTTTGTAGTCACTTTCTCTAGCTGTGGGTCTTGGAGACATTTGTCATCCATCTTACGCCTCTGCGGGGAGTTTTCTTTTTTACCACAGCCGTACTTATGACACATCGGAGCCGAGATCGCGCACGGTAACTACCCGGGCCATTATGGCCCGTAATAATGGGTATTATTCGATTTACCGTGGCCGGCTAGCGCGGGTGCCGATCGTCAACTGTGAACTGCCTCTGGCTGGCCACACCTTATGTTGGGGCTTATAATCGGTTCACGGTTGTTGACGAGCCGAACGCCGTAATCAGCTGCCTAGGCTATGGTTGGCCTTCTCGACGGCTTATAATCGGCTCATTACAGTTGGCTTTAAGGGCCGTTACGAGCAATGAGTTAACCCGCAGCAGAGGGATGCTGGAGAAAAAGTGTCTCATAGGCGAGGGCATAGATTCGTATAATACCTGTTAGGTTTTGTCCAGGTGAAGTTGCGCCGTGAAGTGTCTAGAATGGAAATGCCATTACACAGGATTTTGTTCAACAGAAAAGGATAAAGCTTAACAAGCAGCCAAGATATAAAGTAACAAGTTAAAATAGAGACAAGTTTTTAAAGTGGTTCGGCACGAAAATGCCTACGTCCACTGATTCTCTTTGTTAATTCACTTTATATGGGCAGTACAAGTTAAGAAAAGTATCGACGAAGGTGTTGGATGTTCCATGCCCTCTGGAACACCTCTCCGTCCACTGTTGACAAAATATAAGCTCCGTTGTGGAGATCTTTATGAATTACATATGGTCCATCCCAGATTGGATCTAGTGCTCCGGGACGCGGGAAGATTCACTTGAGGACAAGATCTCCTTCTTTTAAGCTGCGATGCTTGACTTTGGAGTTGTATTGTGCTGCCACTTTTTGCTTGTGAGCTGCTGCTTTGAGTGTTGCATCATTTCTTCTTTCTTCGATTAGATCCAAAGACATGTGGAGAAGTTCTTCGTTCTCTTCTGGGTTGTAGTGGATCCTACGGTGGGATGGCACTACAGTTTCAACTGGGAGCATGGCCTCCGATCCGTATGCCAAAGAGAAAGGAGTATGTCCTGTTGATGTTCTGAAAGACGTGCGGTAGGCCCAAAGTGCCGTTGGAAGTTCATCCACCCAAGCACCTTTTGACTTTTCAAGCTTCTTCTTGATTAGAGTTTTAAGAATTTTGTTGACGACTTCGACTTTTCCATTTGCTTGGGGATAAGCCACATATGAGAAGCTTTTGTGATTTTAGTGCTCTTGGCACCAGTCGGCGAACTCCTCGCTGTCAAACTGAAGTCCATTGTCCGATATGATTTTGAGCGGAACTCCGTACCTGCATAGAACATTTTTGATCAAGAAGTTAATCACTTTTGTCGAAGATATTTTATTTAGAGGTTCCGCTTCCACCCATTTGGTGAAATAGTCGACTGCCACTATAGCAAATTTGGCTCCGCCTCGGCCCATCGGCAGTTCGCCAATCAAGTCAATTCCCCATACTGCAAAGGGCCAAGGGCTGGTCATTTGAGTGATCTCATTTGTTGGTAGTCGAGGAATCTTAGCAAATTTCTGACATTTGTCACATCTTTTGACAAGTCTAAGGCGTCTTTGTTTAAAGTAGGCCAGTAATATCCATATCGGAGTGTCTTCTTTGCCAGAGTCTGCCTACCAGTGTGATCTCCGCGGCTCCCTTGATGGATGTTGGATAAGATTTTCTTGGCTTCCCTTTCAGCAACACACCTTAATAAGGGGTTAGAGAAGCCGCGTTGATAGAGGATGCCTTCTTGTATTATGTAGCGGGAAGCTCTCCTCAAGATTTTCCTGACTTCGTTACGCTCGTTTGGTAGTGTGCCATCTTGTAAGTATTTCCAGATAGGAGTCATCCAAATTTCTTCTTTGATTGCAGCTATCAGATCCTCTTGTTCGAAACTTGGGGCTAGTTGTTTTGAGATGGCTACTGTTCCGGAAATGGTGCTGTCTTTCATGCTGGCTTGCTTTGCTAGTTCGTCGGCCTCCTGATTCTCTTCTCGAGGAATGTGTTTGATTAAGTAGTGATCCAATTGATCGAGCAGCAGCTTGGTCTTCTTTAGATATGCTGTGAGTCGTTCTCCTCGAGTCTGGAATTCTCCCAGTATTTGATTTACAATAAGTTGAGAATCACTATGGAGACATAAACAACCAACTACAATCTCTAGGGCAAGTTCTAATCCGGCTATTACTGCTTCATATTCTGCATCGTTGTTGGTGGCAGCGAATTCCAACCTTAGGGCATAGTCAGCTTCCTTCCCCTGGGGGTGATTATCACAATACCTGCCCCCGAGCCTTGTTCGTTTGATGCTCCATCTACAAAGAGATTCCACTTGATATCTTCTGCTATTTCAGATTGCTCCTTACCTTCGTTGGTAGTGAATTCGGCAATGAAATCGGCCATGGCTTGTCCCTTGATGGCGGTGCGAGGATGGTAGGTGATATCATATTGACTCAGTTCAATGCACCATTTAAGTAGTTGTCCAGAAGTGTCAGGACGATAGAGTACCTGCCTTAGCGGTTGATCAGTTAGAACTCTGATGGAATGGGATTGGAAATAGTGTCGCAGTTTCCGTGACGTGATTAGTAAACAGTATGCTAGCTTCTCAAGTTTAGGGTATCTGGCTTCTGCCCCCGTAAATCTCTTGCTTACAAAGTATGCGGGTCGTTGCGCGCGGTTGTCTTCTCTCACCAAAGCGGCGCTTAGAGCATGGGACGATACAGCAAGGTATAGGTATAGTTCTTCGCCTTCATTTGGAGTTAAGAGTACTGGTGGCCTTTGGAGGTGTTCGATTAGGTTAAGGAAGGCTGTTGAGCATTCATCAGTCCATTCGAACTTTCATTTGTCTTTCTTTAGGGCTTCGAAGAAAGTGATGCATTTGTCGGTTGCTTTAGAGATGAATCTGCTTAGGGCGGCCACCTTCCCATTTAGGCTTTGCATCTCTCTTCGAGTGTATGGTATCTTGATATCTTGCAAAGCCCGGACTTGTTCGGGGTTTGCTTCAATCCTCCTGGCATGGACGATGAATCCCAAGAACTTTCCCGATGATACTCCAAAGGAGCACTTTAGAGGTTCAGCTTCATTCCATATTGGCGAAGTACTTGAAGCATCTCGTCCAGGTGGCTTACATGATCGTTGGCTTTCCTCGATTTTACCAGCATGTCATCCACATAAACTTCCATAGTTCGTCCTATTAGTTCTGCGAATATCTTGTTGACGAGGCGCTGATAAGTAGATCCGGCGTTTTTAAGTCCAAAATGCATTACTCTGTAGCAGTACAATCCCCGGTCAGTGATAAAACTAGTGTGGTCTTGATCGAGAGCATGCATAGGAATTTGGTTATATCCTGAGTATGTGTCCATAAAAGATAAGAGTTTGTGCCCGGCTGTACTGCCCACCAGCTGATCGATTCGGGGGAGTAGGAAGCAATCCTTCGGGCAAGCGTCATTTAAGTTGGAGAAGTCAATGCATGTTCGCCACTTCCCATTAGCCTTCTTTACCAGTACCGGGTTGGCGATCCATTCTGGGTAGATGGCTTCTCGTATGAAGTTATTGGCAAGTAGGTTCTTTACTTCATCCTCGAGGGCTGCTGATCGTTCTGCCCCTATACTACTCTTTTTCTGCTTTACTGGCACCTTGGTGGGATCGATGTTCAGTACGTGGCATGCTACGTCTGGGGAGATTCCAGTCATGTCAGCGTGCGTCCATGCAAATACATCCAAGTTGTGGCGAAGAAAATCGACGAGTTGATCCTTCAACTCTGCTCTTAACTGAGACCCGATTCTCAGCAGTCTACTTGGGTCGTGTTTGTCTACAGATACAAATTCCATAGCCTCTGCAGGCTCGGCGGTGGCCTCCTCCTCTTTGTCCCTGGGGTCTAATTCATTGAAAGGATCACTGGTATATCGAAGAGGAGGGGCTTTCTTTAGTTGCTATGCTTCCAAGTTTTTCTTGCAGAGAATAGTCTCTGCATCCTTCCCTTTATCCTTCCTGTGGTTATTTCGAAGTTCAGTTATATAGCAATCTCGAGCGGCGTCTTGATTTCCTTCTACTTCCCCTATCCCATTATCTGTTGGAAATTTCATCTTCAGGCACCAAAAGGCTAGGAAAACCTGGAAATCAGACAAGGCTGGTCTTCCTAAAAAGGCGTTGTAGGCCGAGTGGTTATCTATTAGCACAAATGTTTGTTTCCGCACAACGGAGCGGGGATGACTTCCTATTTCAATAAAGAGGTCCAATTGCCCGAGGGGCATCTTCGCATCTCCAGTGAAACGGTGTAATGATTTGTTGCAGGGAGACACATCCTTCATTGACAGCTTCATTTTGTCGAAAGCATGCTTGAATCGAATGTTTACGGAGCTTTCAGTATCTACCAGAATTCGAAAAACTTCAGCTGGGCCGAACCAGGCAGAGATGACCATAGGATCCATGTGAGGGTACTGCCTTCCTTCTAGGTCTCTCCTATTGAATGTGATGTCATTATCCTCTTTCCGCTTCGGGCGGCGTTCTTCCATGACGGAATTGATGCAGTCTTCATTGTTTCTAAGTGACTTTCCATATCTTTCCATTTCTGCCTAGTTTCTGTCGGTGATGTGTGGTCCTCCCGATATTGTATGGACCACTATCTTCTCTTGACTGGAACCGCTGGTGTTGTGATTTCTTCCGCCTGTCTCTGGGTGGAGTTGCCCTGGGTTCTCCTTGGAAGGAGCTGGAGTCCTGTCCTGACCCTTTACATAGTGTTCCAATCTCTTCCTTCTGATGTGTTCTTCAATCAGGTCCCGGAGATGACGGCATTCATTGGTATCATGCCCATGGGATTCGTGGAAACGACAGAACTTTCCAGACTTGATTGCGTGATCTGATTCCTTCTTGTACGGGGGGCGTTTGTATTTAAGCTCGTCTTGGGTGGCCAGGAAGATGTTATCGACTATTTCATTCAAAGGAGTGTAAGCGTCAAATCTTGGTCCTGGCCGATATAGGCGTTTTTCTCCCTTCCTGCCCCCAACATTGTCTCGAGAGTCATTTCTTCCGACGTCCTTTGCTGCAGCGGGTGCGTTGCCACGAGCTGCCTTGGCTTGTTGCCCTGTCTGCCTTTCGGTGGCAGCGTCTTCAAGTCTCATATACTTTCCGGCTTCATGGAAGAAATCGGGTAAGGTAGCTAGTTTTTCTTTCGTTAATCTTCTAACAAACTTGGTATCCGGACGTACGCCACTACAAAGAGCCATTAGGATAAGTTTCTCATCGGCATCTTGGACTACGGCCGCTACGGCGTTGAATCGGGTTAGATATTGTTGCACTGTCTATCCGGGCTTCTGCTTGATATTAGATAGGGAATAAGCGTCCTTGGGTTGTTCCACATGAATGCGGAACTAGCTGATGAACTTTTCTTTCAACATTTCCCATGAGCTGATGGATCCTTAGGGTAGATGGCAGAACCAGGAGGTAGCTAGATCTGCCAAGAATAGTGGGAAGCATTTACACAACACTCCCTCTATTGCTCCGCTCATGAGCATATGCTGTGTGTATCTCTGCAAGTGTACAACGGGGTCAGAGGTTCCCTTGTAAGGTTCCATTGTTGGCATTTTCCATTCCCGGGGGGTGATGGAAGTTTTGATATTGCGGGTGAAGGGGCTGGTTACCCTAGCGCCTATCCCCCGATCTTTTTGATCCCGTTGGACGCACTCTCTGAACAATCGCGCCATCCTTTCATCAGAACTTGGAGCAGATAGAAATGAGTTTGGTTCTTCTCTGCGGGGTTGATTCCGTCCAGATGACCTATAGGGATGGTATCGTCTATTACTCCTAACATTTTCCGGTGGCTGTCTGCGGTCTTCTGGAAGCATGCTGGGGTCAGCCACAGTTGGCCCTTGCCTCGATCTTCCCCTGTTGGGCTCTGTTCTAAGCATTCTCTCGGGTCCAACTTCGGTCTGGACTCCAGCTCGGCCCCGTCCATTGGTGTTCCCATGGTTAGGTAGCATGACAGGCTCAGCCATATCCGACCCCTGCCTGGTATCTCCCCCGTTGGGTTCGGTTCCAAGTGTTTCCTCGGGTCAAAATTCGGGCTGAGTCTGGGCTCGGCTCCTACATTGCTGTTTCTGTTGTTAGCCTCTTCGAAGTAGAAAGATCTTTGTCGCCTCCCAGATGCTCCAGACTGGGACTCACCCCATGATTCGGTGTTGTGGTTGGATTCTTCAGCATCCCTTAAGCGTGACATGAGTTGGTCCACAAAGGCTTCGTGTTGAGATGCGAAGCGGTTAGTTACTTCAGCCACAACCCTGTCCAGATCTTCCCTAGTAATTGGTTGTTCCGTAACAGGGGCTGTCGGATTTGCCTGATTTCTATTTGCTGTTGGAACAGGACGATTCTCTTGGTCTCTGATCGCTGGATCTGGGATACTGCTAGTTGCGATGTTCTTTCCTTTGCTAGCATCTTTCCTCTGCCTGGGAGGCATGTTTTCCAAGCAATGAGCGATGCTGTTGGGAAGAAGGTTGAGTGGGAGAAGCTGAAGCCTCTAGCTCGAGTTCTCAGTGAAAGCACCAAAAATGTTTGCACAAAAAATGGGCAAACACCTCCAAGTCATATGATTTAGTTGATTATATGTTGTTCTTAGTGATTTGGGTGATTTATGCAAATATGTAAAAAGCAGGGACTAAACTGTAAAAGACACGCAGATTTATAGTGGTTCGTCCAGAACGTGCCTACGTCCACTTTATATGTTATTATCCTTTACTGTTCAGATTACAAGTACAAATCTTTGATTACAAGTACATGAAAATTGTTTGAAAGTTCTATCCATGCTTGAGCTCTCAAACTTCTCTGCCATTGTTGTACCCCTACCCCTCTATTTAAAGAGTGAGGATGGGCGTAGGGGTCTTGGATGTATATATCTGCTGGCGGGCCTGGGCTGAAGTAATCTGGCCTGGCAACGTTGGTTCGGCAAGGCCTTGGCCCGGAGATGGTTGGAGCGGCTTTCGGTCCGGTAGAGATTGACTTGGTGGAAGCTGGTCCGGTAGAGGTTGGTTCGGTAGAGGTTGGTCCGGTAGAGGGGGGTGAGTGTGAGTTTGGTTCGGTAGCACTGGAAGTGAGTTGGTTCGGTAGTGGAGGGTGGAGTGTGTTCTGATTCGGTAGGTTGGTTGGTTCGGTGGGTTGGTTGGTTCGGTGGGACTTGGTCCGGTGAAGGGTGGGAACGCACCCAACATCTTCTAACAACTTGATACCTTCTTTTCTATGAATCCATAAATGATCTAGCAAAACTCTCTTCAGCTTCATACATTTCAATGCAAATAAAAAAACCATGACTCGTAAACAATTTCTTCTTCGAATCCTTCTCTTTTTTCCAACAATTAAATCTTTTGTGACCAAACGATCCATAGTTGAAACACCTGATAGGATCTCACAATCCTTAGCCACATGCGACAAATCTCCACATCTAAAGCAAATCTTCTTTCCCTTTCTGAAATTGACCTAATCACTCTGATTTTCCACTCGATTTGATACAAGGTACAGAATCCATAACAACTTGAGCGTACGATCGTTTTTTTGAATTAAGATCGGAGAGAGACGATTGTGCTGTATTAGGAAAAAGCGATTAAAACGAGGAAGGAAAGAAGAATGGAGGTGCATCAGTAGTTGACAGTGATTGAGATGAGAAGAAGTGCGGAGAAAGATTGAACGAGAACGGATTTGGGCAAGAAGAGGACGACATTGATTTCTTTTTATAAAATACTAGCAAATGGGCCAAAGCCCAGAACGCAACCCAACCCACATCAATATACAATACCTCCCCTTCTTCTCAAAACCACGCAAGCTCCTAAAGCTTTCCTGGAACAATTCACAAACGTGAACAAACTCGTGCACGTGGATATTCATATACATGCACGCCTCACCAGCC
This sequence comes from Allium cepa, assembly GCA_030765085.1. Lineage (NCBI taxonomy): Eukaryota > Viridiplantae > Streptophyta > Magnoliopsida > Asparagales > Amaryllidaceae > Allium > Allium cepa. The sequence continues at coordinate 616,253,672 of CM060934.1, forward strand.
TACCTAAAGTCAATATCAAAGCCACCAGGAAGTCCCTTTCCCCATGGTCGACCCTATGGCACCACCGCCACTGTCCCTAGACGCGTTCAAAATCCGACTGAACTCCTCCTCCTATAATAAAAAAAGCACGACAATTTTTTTTTAAATGGAAAGCAAGGGCATTTTTGGAATTTTAAAAAGACGCGAGTAAATTAATTCAACGAATTTTCTTTATTAGTAGCAGTGATGATTTTCAATATTTAATTAATTTTAAATATTGGAATATAGGGATTATTTAAAGTTTAATAATTGAAATTCAAATATAGAGATTATTTAAATATTTAAATTGCGAATTTAATATTTAAATAGTGATTTAAAAATTAGGATTTCTAATTAAATATTAATTAAATAGATTTGTTAGTCTTATTTAACTTCTTTAATTTATAAATAATAACGGTGAATTCTTTTTGTAAATTTATTTACAATAATAAATGGTTCGAATAAATATAAGAAAATTATTTTCATTTTTATAACTCAATTTTTATTGATGTATTTTTAATTTAATTTATTTGATTTTCCATAATTATTAATTATTTAAAATTAATTATATGACGATTTTTTAACAGACAACGTAATTTTTGTGATTTTATAGAATTAGATAACCAATGTATATTATTATTGTTTTGGTATTATGTCATATTTTTGTGTGCGATTATATTTTTGTTTTATCGTTTGCGGTTTGCACGCGAATGAAATCATGTGCAACGAGATGTCGGAAAATTTATTATAAACTAAAACTAAACACCTGGATTGCTGAACACGCTATCACTTATTTCATTGTTCCATTAAAAATCAAAGTCAGTGAGCAAAAATAAAAGAAAGCAAGATCTTCTATTTTTAGAAATCATAATCTCATGATTTAATCAAAGGAAAATTTCAAAACAAGTTTTTTTTGTGAGTTCATGAAGTTGAGATCTTCATGTTGATAGAGGTTTGGATTGGTGCGGTCATGATTTGGGTGATCGAGAATGGGAGACGTGAGGCTTTGGTGAACTACGGTCAACGATTTCTTGAGCTATGATCATCAGGAGGAAATCGAGGGCTATTTTTGGGTTTAGCAAGGAGAGGAGCATCTTTTGGCAAAGAATAGTGATGTGTGATCGACCGAATGGGTTGGGTCGAGTTTGACCCAACCCATTTATGACCCATTCTGTTTTACCCATTTATGACCCAACCCACTTAATAAGCGGGTTACCCATTTAACCCATTTAAATATTTAAATTTAATTTGACTAATAAAAAAATATAAATAATTCTAATTCTAATTTTTATGTTTTAAGATCCAACAAAAATTTAAAATTTTAATTCTAATTTTCATTAAAATTCAAATATGGGGATGAGGTGGCTTATTGTTTTCTAAGTACAACTGTCAGTCCCCTTGGAGAACTACAGTGTGCGTTCACACGATAAAGTACCAGAGTGTTCCATACTATTCGTAATTTAGGTGGTAATTAATCGATCAAAGTCCCGTCCGATTCTGAGTTAGAATGAAGGAGTTATTGCAGTGCGAACAAAAAATAGCGGCTTATGCACTAGACGGAGTTCATATACATGGATGTGGTAGCATGTTATTTTATAAGTGAAACTGTCTGTTCTCTAGGAGAACTATAGTGTGCGTTCACACGATAAAGTATCCGAGTGTTCCATACTGTCCGTAATTTAGGTGGGAGTTGATTGGTCGAAGTCTCGCATGATTCCGAGTTAGAACGAAGGAGTTATTGTAGTCTAAATAAAAAAATAGTGGCTTCTGCACTAGGTGGAGTTCAATATGGGGATGTGTTAGCCTGTTATTTTCTAAGTATAACTGTCAACCTTCTAGGAGAACTACAATATGCGTTCACACGATGAAGTATTCGAGTGTTTCATACCGTCCATAATTTAGGTGGAAGTCAATCGATCGAAGTCTCGCTTAATTTTGAGTTAGAACGAAAGAATTATTGCAGTCCAAACGAAAAAATAGCGGCTTATGCACTAGGCGGAGTTCAACTATGGGGATGTGGTAGCCTGTTATTTTCTAAGTACAACTGTCAGCTCCTTGAGAACTACAATGTGCGTTCACACGATGGAGTATCCGAGTGTTTCATACTGCCCGTAATTTAGGTGGAAGTTAATCGGTCGAAGTCTCGCTTAATTCCGGGTTAGAACGAAAGAGTTATTGCAGTCCGAACAAAAAAAATAGCGGCTTCTGCACTAGGCGGAGTTCAAATATGGGGTGTGGTAGCCTGTTATTTTCTAAGTACAACTGTTAGTCCCCTTAGAGAACTATAGTGTGCGTTCGCATGATGAAGTATCCGAGTGTTTCATACTGTCCGTAATTTAGGTGGAAGTTAATTGGTTGAAGTCTCACTTAATTACGAGTTAGAACGAAAGAGTTATTACAGTCTGAACAAAAAAAATAGCGGCTTCTACACTAGGCGGAGTTCAAATATAGGGATGTGGTAGCATGTTATTTTCTAAGTACAACTGTCAGTCCCCTTGGAGAACTACAGCGTGCGTTCATACGAATGAAGTATCCGTGTGTTCCATGCTGTCCGTAATTTAGGTTGTAGTTGATCGGTCGAAGTCTCATCTGATTTTAAGTTAAAACGAAGCAGTTATTGCAGTCTAAACAAAAAAATAGCGGCTTCTGCACTAGACGGAATTCAAATATGGGGATGCGGTAACCTGTTATTTTCTAAGTACAACTGTCAATTTCCATGAAAAATTATAATGTATGTTCAAAAATTTTATTTTTCAAATTTATATTAAAATTTAATATTTTTAATAAATGGGTAAATGGGTTACCCATTTATAACCCATTTAAAAATGGGTCGACCCAACCCATGACCCATTTTATAATATTCATAAATGGGTTGATCCAACCCATTTATAAGTAGGGTAAATGAGTTGGGTTAATGGGTTGGGTCAAATTTTGACAGCTCTAGGTGTGACCTACGTATGGCCATGGGGGGGTAACTGTTGCATTTTCCTAGGGTGTGTCGAGTGTAGGGATTTTGGTCGGGAATGATGTAGATCGAGGAGAGAGAGCCAACGACGAAATCGGTTCGTCAATCGGATGGGTGTAGCTTCGTGTCACTGGAAATTTGTACACGGCTATGGTGGGTTGGTGCTCTAAACGTGTGCAGTGTTTAGTTCTAAGGGAAGATTGTTTAGAGGGGGTAATTGAAATTAAAATTAGTGACTGTGTTCAATTTATAATACAAATTACAAATCTTATAAATTATATAACTCTCACATACAAGGTCCAAATAGAACGTGGTCAGTCGCCTTAGACTCGTAATGGCGAAAGCTTGGTGATGGAATTGGTTTGGTTGAATTTGAAGCAAGTTGAAATTTAGGCTAAAATTGGACGTCGTTCAGTTTTAGTTCAAATTGGAACGCCTAAGCGACAATTGAAATTTCAGTGAGTTAAACTCATATTTTTGGTTAATCAATATGTTATATGGTAGATAAAATTATTTATTGCCTTCTTGGATGTTATATTTGCTGGTTGTTTGGTTTGGATAAATAGTTATCTTTAAAAATGGATAATGTACAAAATGGTAAAATAATACTGATTTAATATAATTACATTGTTTAAATAATAACGTAGTTAATTTAAGCTTACTTCCTTGGTGTTATCTATTTGGACAAATAAATACCATCTAATAATTAATGGAAGAGTTTATTTTAAATGATATTCATTTAGCAAAATAAATTCTCATTCTGCTATTATATTAATGTGGACATTCATTTATGTGCTGATTGATTTATACTGGATATGTGATGTGTTAATAATTGAATGTTAATTATGGATTGGGTTACATATATACCTGATTATATAAATTCCTGTAATTTAACTTGGGAAGTTAAATTGAATTTAATGGTAGCTTGTTTATGTAAAGGCCCGCGAATCCGTACCCCTTTGAACTAACCAAATTCACCACAGTTCAATCCAAAAAGGCACAAAAATACGAGTCTTCGGGTAAAAGAAGAAGGAGGTAGAAGAGGAAGAACTAAAAACAAACATCAGAATCTCACATCGCAGCGGAATAAAATATAATATATAGAATACAGTTTTAAATACAAGAAGTCTGTACTGTATACATATACATACATATCATCAGAGTACATCAATCAGTCATACATATCCATACACAGCGGAAATAATAGATAAATACGGGAATACGCTTTGTCATCCAAGCTCGTCTCCTGAGCTCCAGCATAACCTGAACCTGTTTAACTCGGTCTGACCCGAGCATTATATAAAACAACACCCGAGTCAGTCTGGAATACCAGCGTGAGAAAATCACACTCAATCGGATTATTAAAGTTTTGAAAATCCTTTGAAAACAAAAGCATCTCGTAAGACCACGCCACAAATAAACATGTCGGGTTTTTACCTTACGATAGCTAAAACAATTCTTATTAAAGTTCTCTGATATTATAATAGTGTCTATAGAAAGTAAAATAGAATCTAGCTGAAATGCTTGCATCTCACGTTTCAGCAATAGTTGGGCACAATCAAAACCGTACAGGCGCTTATTGGAGTTTGGATCCCATACAATGGCAGGGCTACTGGGGTACCGCCCGTCACAGTACGGGGCCTAGATCACCGTACCGAGGATTACTCCCTTCATCCCCTGCAACACAAGGCCGGAACCATTCCTTACTGAACAGTCCCGAACAAGATAAACCCCGTGGTTGGCGCGACCAACCACCCACTAAGCCGAAATAAAAAGGGACATCTAGACAGGGGAAATATCTTGTCCTGCTTGGGCATGACCCACCTAACCTTGCTGCACCTCCCCTGTTTTAGCCATTCCCGGTTGATGAGGCTTGAGATTAAACGTTACCTTTAAAGAACGTGTTACTTAGAATGCTCATCATCCACCTGACGATGTTCTGAAAGCATTCAATCCATACAAGTTGCCCTGGGTTTGGACAAACCGAATCACCGTCTTCAACTCTTCACGGACTTCATTCGTAATCGTACAAACCGGATCGAAGTGGTTTTCGAGAAATAAATCTCGATCCCGGACTCTTCGAAACGATCAGCGCATTTGTCCAATATTGATAGTCGGTTATTTAACTATCAATTAATCACACACAAGCAACCATCGAATAATTCCCACAATTATTTATCTCAATTATCATACAAATATTATTCTCAACTTAACCCATTTGAAATAAATTTCAAAGTCTTTTTATTTCCATGAAATCATTTAACTGATTTCTTATATCACTCACAATTGATTTATTCTTTGAAAAATATCTTTTATTTCTCATTCATTCTTCAAAAATCAATTTCACTTCCCTTATAATTTCTCATACTCACTTAATCCACTTAATAAGATTTCTCTTAAATCTTATCTCATTTAAAGAGATTTGCTTACTGGCACAAGAGGATTTTAATTGGATTTTTAAAAACATTTGAAACATATAGATTTATAAAATAAGAAGTAATATTAAATATTAAAATTTATATCTAGTTATTTATAAATTTCAAAACTGGTTTAAAAAAAAACTTAAAGTTTATAATAATTAATAGCTAAACCTTCAAAATAACTAATTCAAAATATTTTACATTCAAATAATAGTTTATAAAAAGATTTATATAGTATAGTAATTTAAACTATTCTCTTTAAAATAAATTATAATTTTAGAAAATCCAATATCCATTTATAAATGCCTCTTGTCCACATTCACCTTTGGAAATATCTTGCTATTCCCATTCAATCAATTTCATATGTCATTTAAAAATTCCATTCATGAGTTTATAAAATCTCCTTGGATTTCATTTATTCTAAGATAGTTTGATTTTTTAAAAAAAAAAATCATCTTTATAATTTATTTCTATCTATAAAGTTCCATATTGTCCTATTTAATAAATTTCATTCATTATTAAATAAAATTTCCTTTTGACTCTTAATAGAATTTCTTATTCGTAACTCTTAATAGCATCTTCTTTATTTCCTAATAAATTTTCCTTTCTTTTCTTATTAATATTTCTTTTTATTTCCTTAATAGACCTTCATTTTTATTTCTTCATATAATTCCATTTTCCTTAATTCACTTATTGATTACCATATCCCTTCAATTATAAATTTATAATTTTAAATTTTCCAAACTCAACTTTATCACATTAAAGTTTAACTTAAGTAGAAAATATATTTTTATTTATTTTCTTCATTCTCAATTAAAGCAGACCTAAATTTCCAATAAATATTTTCTGTTTGAGTTTTACTTAACTTCTTCAAATTAATTTATCAATGATAATAGAAATTTCAAAATTTCAACTTCTCTGTTATTCAACAGTTGATAATTCAATTATCTATAAAACTACCCAAATCAATATATCATCCTGTCACAGAACATCATATATACGAAATAAAATAAATAGTTTTGAGGAATCCTGTTGGATCCCTCCAACCTGTTTCCCTGCATCCACAGATGTTAGCACAATAAATTAACAATTTCACTTCAATGTGAAATATTTCAGCATATGGGTTATAATATTAACCAGTGAATGAAATAAATCAACCAATCAATCACATCAAATAATTTATATTTCACATTTCAATTTAGTTTAGGTATCCAAATGAGTGAGAAAATCTCACCTTTGCCTTTAAGTTGCAATCATGTCCAATCTCGACTCGCTTCCATAATTTTGACCTTGAATAACAATTGTATGAATTTTATTAATATTTGAACAATCACATGACAAATTTATCGGTGAATATTTTAATTGATTTACAATTTATTTAAGCTATTTATGTCTGTTTAAATAAATTTATTCTTTAATTCTAATAGTTTAATTTTACCTAATGAGCTATTTCAACAAATAATTAAATTTTAAACTAAGTCTCCTTTATAAAAATCTTTTAGTGACAAATTAAACAAATTAATCCCCCTAAGTAAATTATTTTAAATGAACTAGCAATATTTAAAATGTAGAGGTATATATATGTTTTAATTTCCTTCTTTGTAATCTCTTGTACCAAAATGACCCATATTTATTTTTTAAAAAAAACAAATCTTTATATTTTTATTCTAAGGAAAATAAAGTATCTTCCTAACGGATAATTTTTAATTTACAACAGAAAGCATTTAAACTTCGCTGTAAATATTTTCTTCGTTGTATGCACATATTTAAATTAAACAAATATCAATCTTAAAATATAAAACGACTTCACAGTAAAAAGATTTATATTATTATTATTATTTTCTAAAATCAAAATCCTAACTTACTTACTGTAAATTTTAATTTCGGCATACTTAACGAAATCTTAAAATTGAAAACGTTAATTAACTAATTAAAGTAAAACAATATATTATACCTCACTGCTCAGATCCAGGACCACTGCTTTCCCCCAATTCCATTCGACACGCCATGACACTTGATTAGCACGCGAAGCCGCGCCGCCCCACCATCAATAAATTGCCCCACTGCACATCCTATTCACGCGCGACTCCACTGCGCGCGCAGCCCCCACTCGCGACGAGCTCCAGATCGCATCGCGTGCGCCAACTCGCGAACGACGCCCCCCCTTGCCTCGATGTCGAACTCCAATTCGCTTCGCCCCTACGCGAGCCTCCCAGCGAGTAGAACGAGATTCGCTCATCTTCCATTTTTTTTTTTTTTTTTAGATTGCTGTTGAAGTCGGCTTTGAACAATGAAGGAAGGATAAAGGGGGTTCGGCAATTAAAAAAAAAGAGAGGAAGGGTTAGTTAATTTTGAGATGCAGAACGAAGAAATGCGATTATACTAGAAGGGAAGGCGGCCATGAATATATGATTTTTTGTTTCAGAACGAAGGTTTCAACAAGAAGCATCGTGAATTTAAGCGATAAAGGAAGCGTCTTTGAGAAGCTAAAAGGAAATACGGCTATGATTTGATGTAGGATATTTTTAATTTTTAAACGATTAACTATATTCGAAGCGTTTACCTTTCGTACGATCACACGATCACTCCAAACTTAACGAAATTTGAAATCCGACAATAATTTAATATTGCGGATCCAACGGAACAGGTTTCGCTGAATTCCGAGACTGTGCCTCGGGAGGCTATTTTCAATTGTCAATTTAAACAATGTAAATTTAAAATTGAACAAACGGCAGTTAAATTCAATTTTAATCCATCTATTATTCTCAGTATTATTAATATAAATTTATGAGCCGTTAAAATATTTTTAACAAACTTATAATCGCAGATTTAAATATTTTACCTAATTGTCAATTACTATTCAATTTATTCAATTTAATTGTTATATTGAAAATCTGAGTTCTTTTCATTAAATCAAACCAACTTTTCATATTGAAAGCAAATTATATTTCAAATTAATTATTTAAATTCATTTTAAATATCACAAATTAACTGTTGAAAAAGCCGGGTCGTTACAGTTTACGTACCATTGTGGTCGCTAAGACACTTTTTGGACTTGGAAAGTATGGTTTTAAATTAACTTCGAATTTTATAATTTGAAGTAATACGTTTTATATAATTAATATTTTTACAAAGTATTTTGTTTAATAATTATTCTCCAAAGTGTTATGTAAATTATTTCTTTAGTAAAGTTGATTATTGTATGCATAATGTTTTAAATTTATCTATTCTATTAACGTTGTTTAAAGTTAATCAACTACTTATCAAGGTTGTTTAAAGATAATAAATTATTTTATTATTGATTATTTGAAACTAATTAATTATTTTACCAATAATGTTGTTTGAAAGTTAATTAATTATATTTTGAAAGTTGTTTAAAGTTATTTTATTATATTTATTTAAAATGTTTTAAAAATTAATTATTATATTATTTAAAAATATTTGAAATTTATCTTTATGACATTAAAGTTTTTGTTTATTATAATTAAATAATAATTTTTTATAAAAGTATTTCATTTATAAAAAGAATTTATTTAAAGGAGATTTATAAAGTAGTTTTACAAATAGATTGGAGATTTATAAAATATTTTTATAAATAGACTGGAGATTTATAAAGAAGTTTTTAAAATAGATTGGAGATTTATAAAGAAGTTATATAAATAGATTGGAGATTTATAAAGAACCTTTATAAGTAGATTTGGTGATATATAAAGGAGATATTTATAAAGTAAAAGAGATCTATGGAAAGGAATGGTGTTTTGGGTTATTTATATTTCCATTTAGTGACATTTGGGTTCGATCATTTTAATATGATTTTGAAATAGAAAATCTAAGTGTTTGGTGAATATACTTATACCATTTTATAAGTATGTGAAAAAGGTTTTTGAAAAGAATTATTTGTGAATATACTTATTCCCATGAGATAAATATACGAAAATCTTGTTAAACATTTAGGAAAAAGAATTAATGAATGATTAATCTATGAGGTTTGTGTTTTCCATGGAAAATGTAATCTCTGTTTGAATGTTTAATATTTATGTTTATAACTGATTATCAAATCTTGGCCTAAATGTGTAATCCTTCTTAATTTGGAAGTACAAAAATATTCCATACTTAACACCGAAGGAATTTAACTCTGGAAATATCTAGGAGAAACACATGGATTATATGGTATAGTTACCGTCAGTGGTGCTACAATATATGTATAAACTCGTTTTGTTCTTCTAGGACAAATAATGAGGAGCCCCATCCACATTTAGGGGGGTGATCTCTGCTCTTATGTATTATTTGATTATTTCAAAGAGAACCAGAATTAAGCATTTCGAAAATTGATCGATTAGTTTTGGAACTTCCGATAAGCGGGGGTGTGTACTTGTAAGAGATGACTCGTAACCACTCCAAAACCATATACGGGTTTTATGCTTGGAGGGGATTCGAGATCTGCTTTAAATGTTGGGATCCATGTGTGATTCGAAGACCCACTGGGGTATGGGAATCCTTGTGTGATTCCGAGATCTTTGTTGAGATGTGGGAATCCATGTGTGGTTTCGAGACCTGTTGATGTATAGGAATCCATGTGTGGTTCTGGGTGCTGTTCGGGTGACACTACGTGAGCTGGAATGTCGGACGTAGCCTCACCTGCGATAATGACTAAAACCAGAGATAGGATGCATAGCCAAGGGTTTAGCTAACCCATGAGGGTGCAGTCATCTCCTTCCTAGAGTTACCTATGGTTGTTATGCATGCATGAAGCGGTGCATTGGACCTTGCATGGCCAGCTATGTATTTCCAATTGTACATCACTGGGGATGTATTATTGCTTTGGAAGGATAACTCTGATCATTTTACAAGTGGACCATTCTCGAAGTAACGAAGGCACCTCCGTGGAATCATACACGAATAGCGAACGCGCCTTAGCAATTTTTGATTATATATCTATTATTATTGTGATGTACACTCACGAGCATCATAGCTACTTGATTATTGGAACTTTCACCCTTAGACATTATTATAATATTTGGATTTTCTAATATAAATGGTTTGGTTATCATAAGGTAAAAACCCGTCTATGTTTATATGCAGCGAGGTCTTACGAGATACTTTTATTTAGAAAGGTTTTTACAACATTAAAAATACATTGGAGCTGTGTTTCTCATGCCAGTTTACCAGACTGAACCGGGTGTTATTTTATTATAATGCTCGGGTCAAACCAAGCATATTTATAGATCTAGATTGGTGCTTGGGGGATTCATTAGACAAGCTAGATGCCTCTAAGTTGTATTCATGTATATTTTATTTCCGCTACATTAGTTGGTTTATTTAATAGCATTTTTGAGGATAGGTTGTTATAACTATCCAGGCTGATGATTTTTTTAGTGTACTCTGATTGTTGTTTGTATATTATAGTTTTTTCTTTGTGTAAAGATTTTTTGTATATTATATATTACTCGTCACGATGTGAGATTTTGTTCTGTATTTTTCTTCCTTTTCCCCAACAACCTGTCTTTTGGCATTTAGATGCTCAGTATGTGAATATCATGGATGTATTAGTGTCAAATTTTGAGGGTCGAAAAGGCAGGTCATTATAATCTTTAATATGAAAACTCTGCTTTGATTATAGTCAAATCATGGCTCGACGTCCATCGAGTGACTTGTTGGGTCTAGTGGAAGTATTGGAAGTGAAATACTAACCAAGAAAGAATTCATCTCCTTGTTATATGGGGTCAGTATCACTGTCAAACTCAAGTCAACTCAAAGTCAAAATTCCTAGCTAGAGTAGTTCGGTTAATAATAATTTTTATTGTTGAACCAAGGACTTTGAATTTTGACTACAAAGTTAAATACGGACAATATTGGAATTTCGACCATTATCAAATTTCATAAGTCTAAAATTATATAGTTTTGATGAAGAAAATTGGTGTAAATAATAGCCACAATCATGTAATGCTTAACAAAGTAAAACTGGATTTTGCTGAAACCAAATAAGTAAAATATTTGGCCAAAATGTCACACCACTTGCTAAGTGACGTGGGAACGCTAATATTCAAATAGTTCGATATCAATCACTAACCAAATTTACAACTAATGGGTCACACAACCGAAATGATGAATACTCCTTTGACTAAATGATTTAATTAATTTGTAAATGTTATAAATTAATTTAATTTAATCAGTATATATTTATTTAAATACTATTTTAAATTAGTTAATATGTAAATTACTTATACTAACATATGTATATTATACAAAATATATTTTATATTCTATAAAATCAAATTAGTACTAGATAGACATTCGACAAAGGAAAAGAGTAATTTTTATTTATTTTGAAATATTTTAAATAATCAGTCGAAAATTAAAATAGAATTTAAAATTAATTTTTAAATCATAAATTTATGTATTAAATATTCTAACAAAAATATCACTTGGAATTTTACTAAAAATTCCAAATTTGTTTCAAAAATAATAATTTTATATTACTTTAAAAAATATTCATATGGATATTTATTTAAAATATATTTGCAAATTAAAAAAAATCTACCGTATGCATTATCTGGTATATGTATAGATTTAATATACATATATTTTGTGCATTTTAAATGCTAACACACACACACACACATATTATTTATATATAGGTATATCTTTAAAATATATGTATATATGTTTTAATATATATGTGTGTGTGTATTATTTTCAAAGTTGTAGTAAAAATGTTTTAAATTTAATTTATAAATTTCTTAAAATATACTTATATATAATTATATTTTACAATGTTAAAATTCCATGTATATGTTTTCATATATATAATTATTTAAGTAAAATATTATTTATATGTCTATATGTGTGTGTGTGTGTGTGTGTATAATTTTAATATATTTGTATATATAAACTAAAATATATAAACATACATTTGAACAATATATTTGTATACTAGATCAACTAAGATGTCTATTGCAGTGTAATCTCAGCTATGGGTATGTTATACCCTACACAGATTGCTTTGTTACACACACACGCGCGCGCGCGCACACACACACACACACATATATATATGCATATATGATACATATACAGATATATACATATATAATGTAATATTAATTATATAAAATAAAATAAAATAATGATTTTATTAACAAAGAAATTTAGAAATGTTCTAAATAAATTAGACTTCATTGGCCTAATAAATATTCAAAATGGATTTTTTTTGAAATTCATCCATTACATCTCGTTGTGGGCTAGCCCAGTTGCAACAATAAATAAGGTCAAACAAAAAGTATCGATATGACTAATTTACATAGATCTCTCGACTTGAGAATACCCTTGATCTTAAATATGAAAGCCTTGATTCAATTAGAGTCAAATCATGGCACGACATTTATCGAGTGATTATAGTTGGGTCGAGTGGAAGTATTGAAAAAGAAACATTATTCAAGAGATGATTCATCTCCTTAGTTATATGGGATTAGTAGCACGGTCAAAGCCAGCAAAATCCCTGGGCAGAGTAGTTCGGTTAGTAATAATTGTTATTATTAAACCAAGGACTTTGTGTTTGGACCATAGAGTTGAATATGGACAATATTGGAATTTCGATCATTACCAAATTCCATAAGTCCAAAGTCATATAGTTTTGATAAAGAGAATTGGTTTAAATTATAGTCACAGTCATGTATTAACAAAGTAAAATAGGATTTTACCAAAACAAAGTAAGCGATAAATTTGGTCAGAATGTCACACCACCGGCTAAGTGACATGTGAACGTTTAATATTCAAATAGTTCAATATTAATCGCTGATCAAATTTACACTTAAGGGGTCATACAACTGAAATGTTGAATCACCCTTTGATAAAACAATTTAATTGGTTTTTTAATTGTTATAAATTAATTAATATTCATGAAATATTAATTATAAAATTTTATTTTGATTTGTTGAACAATATTATTAAATATATTTATAACAGTTACAAATATGTTAATCGATATACGATAACGATACGCGTTTAAATTGTATTTAAATGCAAAATAGTTCGTTTAGGCTTTGACTAGATTTAAAGCCCATATAAGGTTGTAGTGTTTCGGCCACGATAAGGACATGAAGGGATGCAACCGTATGATGGTTAGATGGGTTTGTTTTGTATGGATAAGGGAAAGAGAATTGTTAAAAGATAAAAGAGGATCTAAATCCTAACTTGTCTCTGATCTCTCCCTTATAAAATCATCTCAACCCATATCTATTTGAGAACTTTTTGAAGCCTCCTAATCCTCTACCTCTAGACAAAAATTAAACTTCTATATCCCTCTGTTTACAAACACAAATCAAAGTAAAACAAATACTATTCGAAAGTTGGTGATCATCGGCTCAGAGACTAGGACTTTACCAGATTGGAAACTAGTTCAAGGACTGGATCTCATCATTTCAAGGTGTACTTATAGAGTAACAACCATGTTTTCAAAGTTGTAATTTTGTACAAATTTAATCAAAATAAAAATGCTCGTGTTTGATTTTTGATAACTACTACTTTGAAATCAACTTTTTACTTAATTGAAATCCAATAGATTTTGTTTTAACAAGTTGAATTAATTGATAAATCTCTTTTCGTCGATAATATATTAGAATTCGGGTAAAAGGTTTAGTAAATATAAAATAGTTAAAGTGTGTGATGACTCGGAATTTTGGTAATAGCAATTTGGCAATCTTCATTTCTGATAATTTGAATTGGCAATATTGGTTTGATAATTTTCTTTTATAATTATTTTAATTTGGCAAAATTTATCTTTTCAAAACTAATAAAAATGTTGTCTAATTATAATATATATATGTATGTATAAATATTGTGATTGGAAGCTTTGTTTTGAATTTAATATAAAAATTTCAAAAACTATTTAAAATTAAATTCTATATTTTCAAAATACAAGATAAATATTTTAATTTTAAAACAAGATTTAATAAAAAGGTTTAAAATGCTTTCTTTTAAATTTTTTTTGAAATAAAGATAGTTTGTATATATATAAACACTTAAAAGCTAATTAATAAAACATATAAAAATATAAACATAATAGATAAAATTATAAAAACATAATAAAACAATTAAATAAAGGGTTTTGACATTTGTAAAATTTTAGAAACATGCATTAACATTTGTAAGCTAAGGATTTCATGTAATAACAAGTGGCAAGATTGTTCTTTAAATTTAAATATATATATATATATATGGGGGTTTTAGTCTCAAGGAAAAACGAATAGAAAAATTTAGTTTCAGAGACAAGAAGTTTGTTTTTTAGTCTGAAGGACACTTTTTAGTGTAATTCACGGAATGATAGTTGTAACTATCATTTTTAGTTTATACTAAAAAGTGTCCTTCAGACTAAAAAGCAAACTTGTTGTCCCTGAGACTATTTTTTTTGCAACTTCTTCCTTTTGCCTATTTACCTGTATGTGTGTGTGTGTGTATAACAAAGAGTTTTAGAGAACTTGGCTATTTTTATTTCAGATTAAACTTTCTCAAATCTTTTTTTTTCTTCATCTTTCTTTCTAAAAAAAATTGGAAACCAAAACTAAAAAGAGAATTAAATCAAACAAGCAGTAGTTTCAAAAATTCGGATTCAAATTCAACAAGTATGTAGCAAATTCAAGATTCAAGTTTTAGTTTCAAATCAACAAATTTTCAAATCAAAATAAAATATAACTTCCTGATCAAAGAATAAAGCCTGTAGCTCTGTTCTCTGTTTTCAAAAATCAGGTGAGTAAACAAAAACTTTTCAATGCAAAAATCTTTTATACTTGATGCATGTGATAGATCTGTGTAGTGATGATATATATATATATATATATATATATATATATATATATATATATAGTTTCCATGGATGTTTTTAATTTGAATATAGTTTGAACTTCTCTGTATATATTGTGTGCATGTATTTGTTTACATATATTGGACTCTGCCGTGTTCACAGACTCAAGAAAGAAGAAAATAATTCATATCTTCATATCTAAGCAAATTCAAGCTATGATCTCTAAAAGTAAAATGTCTGTAACAGTGTAACATTGTTTTTAAAAATAATTTCAAGTGTATGTGGGGAGTATTTATTTCAAAATTAATAAATAACAGTGAAGATCTAAAATGATTCAAAAATCGATCATATTAATTTTAAATTTTTATTATAGAATATGATGTGTATTGCAAAATAATGAATTTTCATATAAATTTCATGATTTTTAACCCTGTAATTGTTGAGGATACTTGAGTTGATCAGATTTTGGGTTATCGTCGATTCCTGACGATCAGCGAGGTGATAGTCGCGTGATCAAGGCTGGGGTAGCTGGAAGGATAGAGTACGAGTGCAAAATAGTTGTAGGATTTTAAGATGGCCGTGGTGGTCAGGGGACGTCGAATTAGGGTTTTATCGTCAGTTTTGGTCGGCGTTGATTTTCGAAGTCGTTTGTCGTCAGGAAAGTATCGTGGTCAATCGCATGTGGGGAAATTGATGCGTGGGGTGGTGACGCTGCTCTGGACGAGGCGGCGTGGATTCCGATGGGCGGGATCGTCGTCGACGAGGTGATTTGTTGATCGAGCTTTGGGTTCCAGTGGTGCTCGATAGTTCGATTTCATTTTTCAGGCAAATTCAACGAACTGGGTGGTTGAAGTGTTTGTGTGGGTCATCGACGACCGGTTGAAGGTGGTGAGGTTGGCCGGAGGGGGTCGATTCGTTGGTGCATGTGCACGAGTGCACGATGGTGTCTGTGCATGTTGTTGTGATTTGGGGAAGAAGCCTTTTTCTCGAGGTTTTGCTCGGGTTTGTTTCGAAGTCATTTGAGGGCTGTCTCGAAGTAAAGAGAGGACGTGAGTGACTCGGGTTTGAGTACGAGAATTAATGTTGTGGGCTCGAGTTTTCTCAATTTGATGATTTAATAAGTTTCAAGCAATTTATTTAAACAAGTTTTAAAGTTTTTATAAAAGATGGTCATGTTTTCTTGAAGTATTGGCCAGATTTTTAAAGCTAAAGAAATGAAAAGTTTTTAAAGTTTATTAAAATGAATAAGTTTTCAAAAAGGAAAATATTAACCAAGTTTTAAAGTTATAAAAGAAAATGAATATGTTTCAAAGCAATGTTAACCTGGTTTTCCAAAGTAAATTTATTAAAACAAGTTTTTGGCAAGTTTCAAAGTTTAAATTTTAAAGTTAAATATTTTAAAAAAAATTATTGGTTTATATAAATTATATATTAGGTTAATTATGCAATTATTTCCTAAATATTTTTCAAATGAAATTTAATGATACAATTAAGTAGTGATTAAGGTGAGTGTATACTCAAATGATTTTGTATAAATGGATTTCAAGCATTTAATTTAATTAGTTTTAAATGATGTAATTAAGTAACTAATTAAGGTAAATGGTTTAACTCAATTAATTAAGGTCTTAGTAATTAAATTATAATTACTTAATGTAATTAAAAGATAATTTCTGAATGTAATTTATTAAAGGATAATTACTTATTGTAATAAATTAAAGGTTAATTACTTATTCTAATTTATTAAGGATAATTACTTAACTTAATTAATTAAGGATAATCACTTAATGTAATTTAATTAAGGATAATTAATGAAATTAATTAAAAAATAATTACTTAATGAAAGTAATTAAGGATTAATTACTTAAGGTAAATTAATTAAAGGATTAATTAATTTAAATGATTAATTAAAGGGTTAGTTAATGTAGTAATATAAGGATAATAAATGTAATTAATTAAAAGATAATTAATTAATGTAAGTGATTATCGGATAATTAATTAATGCAATTAATTAAGGATCATTAATTTTGTAAGGAATTAAAGGTTAATTAATTAATGTTAAAAATTAAGGAATGATCAATTAATTTCATTAATTAACTAAGATACATGGTTTATAATTAATTAATGATAATTAAGCAAGATTTTTAAAGGAATTAAAATAATTAATTTAATTTGTTTGGAGATTAAATTAAATTAATTAAGAATTGTTTAAACTAACCAATCTTGCTTATGGATGATTAAGTTAAATTGAATGACTTGGATTACTTGATATCTCTGAATTGTGATTTGGACGCTCTGTGATGAGATACTTTGGTTGAACTGTGATAATATAAGTTATCTACCTGTGATGGAATTGCTGTGTAAATATTGTTTACTATAAATATAAATTCAATTGTTTAAACTTAAACAATTTGGACTTTAAAATGGGGTTTGGATTTCGATGAGAGCAAGATCGAATTCCAATTGGATATCCGAAAACCACATCGATCCAAATTAAACGATAGGTCGTGAAATCTCAAGTAAAGATCAAGATGAAGACTCAGAATGCAAGGGCTATCTGTCGTTAACTCCGAGGGAGATTCCAAAACAAGTTTAATGTAGATAGTGCCTTCGATCGAGATGAAGATTCGGAATGCAAGGGCTATTTTACGTTAATTCTGTGGGTGATTCCAAAATGAGTGTAACGTAGATAGTGCCTTCGGTTTCATTCGAACCCAGAATGGACTTGTATCGATGAATGCTTTCAAACCATCGTCATTGGAGGACGATGAGAATTCCAAGATTGGTGTTCTAAAAAGGTAATCATAGCCTCAAGCCTCATCAACCAGAAATGGCTAAAACAGGGGAGGTGCAGCAAGGCTAAGTGGGTACCACCCAAGCAGGATGATATTTTCCGTTGTCTAGTGGTCCCTTTTCTCGGCTTAGTGGACGGTTGGTCGCGCCAACTACGGGGTTGTCTTATTCGGGATTATCCAGTAAGGGATAGTTCCGGTCTTGTGTTGCAGGGGATCAGGGTGGATCCTCGGTACTCTGATCTAGACCAGGTACTATGACGGGTGGTACCCCAGTGCCCTACCATTATATGGAATCCAATCTCCAATAAGTGTCGTACATTTTGATTGTGCCCAACTATGTTGGAATGTGAGATGTAAGCATTCCAGCTATTTTCTATTTTACTTGAAAACCGTAGACACTATAATAATATCACTAGATTTCCTAACAAATGTTTTGGTTATCGTAAGGTAAAAACCCGACCTGTTTATTTGTGGCGTGGTCTTACAAGATACCTTTGTTTTCAAATGATTTTCAAAGTTAAACAACTTAAACCGTTTGTCACACCAGACCCATGTCTGACCCAGAGTTTATTTTCTGTTTTTCTTAAACTCTTGGGTACTCAAATTTTTTTGAGTAGCCAAGGGATTTAGGTCCTCTTTGATGAATTTGGAGGAGACTTGGAGCAGGAGGCTTCAGCGTATCTATATATCCGTGTTCCGCTGTGTTGATGTCTTCTTTGGGATTTTGAGATGTATGATAGACAGGTCTTCACGACTGTCTAATATGTGTTGTTTAAGCTGTATGACGCTGATGTATGATGACTATTATGTAATATTTTATGTGATGTAATAAAAATTTTCGTTCCGCTGTGAGATTCTGATATTGTTTATCTTTTCTCTTCTCTATCCCTTTCTTTCTTATTGACGATGCGTCTTTCTATGGAATGAAAGGCGGGTCGTCACAAAGTGTTAATAACTTTTCTATGATTGAAATAAACTAGAAATGAAGTTTAATTTGATATTAACAAAAAATAATAAGTGAATAGGAAGAATTGCGGAATTTGAATAATTTGTACAATTTGCCAAATTAGTCTTTTGGAGCATAGTATTAACCAATTTTGGTGGAATGTGGTTAAGACATAGTGGAGTTGCTACATATGGTTGTAGTGGCACCGGTTCGAATCCCAGCAGCCACAATAATGAGACATAGTGCACGGCCACTTATAAAACCGGCTAACCGAAGGCCAGGGCAAACATAATTTCCTTCGCCCCAAAGTTTACATCAAGTTCTAGTGGTCCAGTGGTTAAGACATAGTGGAGTTGCTACATATGGTTGTAGTGGCACCGGTTCGAATCCCAGCGGCCACAATAATGAGACATAGTGCACGACCACTTATAAAACCAGCTAACCGAAGGCTAGGGCAAACATAGTTTCCTTGGCCCCAAAGTTTACAAAAATCAGATTATTATATTCACATAATTAAAATAAAAATATCGTACGACTCTAAAATAATGAAATACACTTTTTGTTAATGGTGGCTTAGATCTGGCGATTTTCGCCATCGCTTCGTGATTTTCCAGTTCTGGTTCCCTCTCGCCCTTCCCCTCATATTCGCCCCTCCTCCTCCTTCCTTTCGCTCGACCCTCCACATGTCCTCGTAGTTGCTTTCGTCCTCAGATCTGGATTGCAAATCTCGTGCGCATTTAGATCCAGCGAACCCCATTGCTTCGGTGCGTCCTTCCATCGTGAGGCCTGCAGTTACTAGTTCCATTTGTGCCAGTGTATTTCCTAGGGTGGAGCGCCTTTGCCCCTTGGCTGGTTTAATGTCAGACTTAATTTCCCCAGATAGACCTACTGCTTCTGATGTCCATGGCTGCAATCCGTGTTCGGGTAGGTCCCCTTTGTCGCCTTTTTTAGCTACATCTCCTGATACTGCTTGGTCGAATTTGGAAGTTAGCATTCCTGTAGACACTAGTTTAGCAATTGTCGGATCGGTGTATCCTGATGATTGTGTCGAGGGTAGGTCTGCTCCAAATGGTGCTGTTTGCGATGTTAATTTGAATGTAAACCGAACAATTGTGGTGCCGAATGGTGGTGTGGAGGTTGCTGATGTTGGTGTTGATGCGGATGTGCTCTTTAAAACTAGGAAAGGTTTAATTTCGGGTAGCACATCAAGTGCTTGTTTTAATGCAAATGACAATATTCCGCTGGCAGTTTCTTGTCAGCCTATTCCGTTGGACCCTCCTTTACCACGGCCTGCTACTAAGTGGTCTTCATTGTTTTCCAAGCTGCCTAGTAATGCCGGTATTCATTTGCCTCGTCGTTTTGATGTTGTTGAGAATGAGGGAGTGATGATTCCGCCCATGGAAGTGATTGAGGCTGGTGTGGAATTTTGGAAAGATCATTTGGTGGGTTTTTTTCTTGACTCCAACCCTCCCTACCATTTAGTTAAGTCGAGGTGCAACATGGGTTGGAAGCCCAGGGGTGGATTGAGTGTTCACTTTGATAATGAAATGTTCTTCTTTAAGTTCTCGCGTAGTGATGAAAGGCAACGTATACTGGAGTCCAACCCTATTCTAATTGATGGTAAACCATTCATTATCACTAAGTGGAGTCCTTCTGTGGATCGTGCGAGGGAACAAGTTTTATCCATTCCTGTCTGGGCATATTTTTCTCATATTCCATCTGTTCTCCAGCCTCTTATCGGGATCGACTGGTTAGCTGGTTTAGTAAGCAATGTGATATGTTATGATGCTAATACAGTGGCCAGAAAGAAGCTAGTGTATGCCAAAGCTCTAATTGAGATAACTCCAGACAAACCCTTGCCTTTGGTTTTAAAGGTCAAATTAGATGAGAGCCATGTCGCTGAGGTTAGAGTTCACTATAGTTGGAAACCAGAGATTTGTTCGTCTTGTCAGTCCTTTGGCCATTCTGTTGAAGCCTGTTCTGGTGAAGTTGTTCCCCTTGTCGACCGGATTCCTCTTCCACGTCCGCCTGTCCGAAAGTGGGTTAAGAAGGTTGCTCCTCCTGTTCCCTTTGATGATGCTCCTGTTGTTCCCGTTGTAGATCCTCCCCTTGTGGTCCCTCCCGTTGTTTCTCCTGTTGCTCCCGTTGTTTCTCCGGTTTGCGTAGTTCCAAGTTCAGTGCCTGTTGTTGCCCCACCAATTATTTCTCCTCCTTCGTCCCTTGAAGTGGGGCTTTCTGCTTCCTCTTCTGATATCATTTCCTGGAATTCTATTGAACGTGCTTGGGTCCACACGCCTTCTGATATGCGATATTCGCCTGAAAGGGACACATTTTATGCATTTATCAGTGATATCGAGGGGGAGGATCGTTTTCTTATCTACCATATTGAGGGAGATGGTTTGTGCCTCACTAGGGTTGGTGAGATTGGTGAGGAGAACAAAAGTAAGTTTTACGAAGTAGCATGGGATAGGAAATATATTTACTCTCCTGGCTCTGTTGGTTATGATCCTCGTCTGGCTGCTCTCTTCTCTGGGTATTCTCATGTTATTGGACCTTCTGCTGTTATTCTGGATATTTCTTCCTCTTCTGAGGATGAGCAGTTATGCTGTTGTAGTAGTCTAGACTTCTTTGTCTAGCTCCTGTGCTTTCATTTTTCGTCTGTTTAGTTGTTCTGTGCATGTGCAGATCACCTGTTTCCCCGTTTTATATACAGTGGCACGACCCACTATAAAGCCGGCTAGCCTTGCTAAATTTTTTTTTGGTGGAATAAGAGTTTATTTTAAATTCGATCATTAAAATTTACTTGCATGTAAACCAAGAAGAGTTTATATGAATTTTAGTTTTATGAAAGTTTATAAATAAAATAAAGAACAAAACTGAAATAGAGGGAGAAGAGCAAAGTTTGATTATAATATAACAGTGCATATCCTTATCACTTCTTAGAACAAAGAAAAAGCCCAAAACTCATTCTAATCACCTTACCCCAAAACCCATTCGTCCATCTCATCCCCAAATGCTCTAAAGCATAAAAATAAAATTTAGGGAAAAGAATTTTTGTTACAAAGAATGCGATTGTGTACGATTATGCTGGTGCAACTTCGTGATGGGCTTCGATGATAGAGAAGGCATGCGACGGTTTTGGTCGAGCCGTGAACTAGGGGATGAGTGCATTCAAGGATGGATGGCAACGTCCATTTTTTCTAGGCGACTTGGAAGCATCAATGAAGGAGAGTTTGACTTAATGTGGAGACTACGACCTTGGCTTAGAAGGCCGGTGGCTGTTAACGAGGAGGGCAGGTGAACGATGTTGTGGTGGAGCTACTTTCATGTTCAGATTTTGTGGCAGAAGTAAAGGCAGCTAGAGTTTGGCCAATATTTGATTTATGATCTTGGGTGTAGGCTGAAACAAAATTGGTTAAGGTGGGTTATTTTATTAACTCATGCATCTATATCTAAATAAAATATTGGTTAAGTGTTTTAGTTGATTACTATTATTTGGTTGATTGTTTGGTGATAAACGAATTCTTTTGTGGATTGATGGTAAGAATTTACAAAGGAAACTCCATTCATTTCTGAAATAAATTTTATAATATGTTGATACTTGTGTTTCATCATACGATCGAAGTTGTTGGAAAGCAACTCGGACCTCTAAGAAATTTTATATTATGAAATGATATTTTATATAAAGCGACGTTGGCTTTAGAAGATGCATTTTTGATGGATTTATCATTTTAATTGGTTGAATGTTTATCAATTTTTAATTATTAATAAATTTCAAGACTTTGCTAAAACTAATGACAGCCAGATCTGGAGATTAGGGTTTCCCTCTTCTCCTTTTCTTTTCTCCTTTTCTTCAATTTTGCTTCAATTTCTTCTGATTTCTTCTTTTCTTCCTCTTTTGTCTTCAATTCTTACTCCTCAAAACTTAGGCGCCATTGCTTCATGGGTAATCTATGGGACGAAGAAGGATGGGAAGAGGTGAGAAGGAAGAGGGGCAAGGCTCCAGTTTCTTTAGGACCTGACGCTCGGCTTAATTTGGGAGATCCCAGATCTAACAAAAGTATTCAGAAAGTTAATGAGGGACGAACAGCAACCAGATTTTCGAAATCATCAAAGCAGATTGCCAATCAATCTGGAAACAATTCAAAAATCAAATTTACGGTATCTGAGAACGCAAAAAAATTCTCTTATAGTGAGGTAGTAAAAATAGGGGCGGTTGGAGATCTAGGGAACCTAGATCTTGAATATATTGAGCCTAGAATTGCAGATGGTAAAAGGATAGGTTCCCTCTCATCTGAAGCGATCCAGGAAGCGGAGGGTGGATGGGACCAATGTATATTATTGTACGTGGTTTGGTTATAATCCTTGGCTTAAAACTTTTGAAGGTTATGCCAACAGAGTATGGTCAACACAGAAGCCATTTTCTGTTCATTCAAGGAACACCGGCTTCTTTGTGGTGAGATTCAGTTCTGAGGAGGATTGTAATAAGAATTTGAAATCAGGACCATGGTTTATGGACCGGAACCTGATTATCATGAAACGTTTGTCCCCAGACATGAACACAGATAGGGATTTACTTACATCTTTGCCTATGTGGGTTAGACTTCCTGGTTTAAGTTTTAAATTGTGGGGCAATAAGGCAATCAGTGCATTAACAAGCACTATAGGAATCCCTATTAAGATGGACGAGGCCACGAAAACCAAATCTAGGTTAGCATTCGCTAGAGTCTTGATAGAGGTCAATGCTTCCTATGGAATGCCTATCTCCATCGAAGGCATGGACGAAAAAGGTAGGAGCTTCATTCAGGCAGTGGAATACGAAAACCCTCCTCCCATATGCGGCAAGTGCGTGTGTTTTGGGCATGTTACCGACGAATGCCCAATGACTAAGACATGGGTTCCTAAACAGACCCAAGCAGTTGACTCTGAGAAAGAAGCCCCTATAGATCCAACTTATGATGGTTGTGTGGAAATAGCAGGGGAGGAAGGTAGTACCGACAATATTCATGTTACGGGAAATCAGATGATTCATGGAAACCCCACTGAATTACCAGACTCTGAGACAATGAATGAAGAACATTTATCTGCTGGAAATAATAGTAATAAAGAGGGGGAGGCTTCTAGCGGAGCACAAGAGAAGGCAATCTGCTCCCCTAATGACGGGACTCAGGATAGAAATCCTTCAGATTCTAACTTATCGGAGATAGAAGACCTCTCTAATTTGGGAAATAGAGAGTCGATCATCCCTGAGAGATCACCTACCCCCGGAGACAGAGAATCACCTCTGAAGTCTCCCACAATTTTCAAAACAATTCTCAAACGCCCTTCAACAGCATCGGCTTCTCATACTATTTCTAATACTTTACTTTCTAATGATATTTGTATTGAAGATTGTACTTTTAATAATGTTAATTTTAGGAGAGGTACTGAACCATGTACTGATATGCAGGTATAGGACAACCAGAGTCACGACTCAGGTACAGCAGTAGCTGTAGAGGTATAGAATACATATGATAAAGCCGATCAAGCCCAGGAGGAGTAGGATATTCCCAAGCCCTAGGATATAGAATTCAATAACATTCAGAGGGATAAACTTGTTCGTAAGAATCCCAAATGGGTCCAGATGCTAGGCATCCCCGCGGAAGATAAAGGGGAGTCCTCTAGTAGTAGGATGCAGAGGACTCGAAATAACAAGTCTTCTTAATGTCGTTTGCATGTTGGAATGTTAGAGGGTTTCATAACCCCAACAGAATGAAAGAAATAAGAAGACTCATTGATAAGTATAAAATTAGCTGTTTTGGTGTTCTGGAAAATAAGTTGTTATTTTCGGAAATAACTGGTTTAGAAAAAGGTTTAGAGGACGAATGGAAAGTAATAAGCAATGTCTCTTGTTATTATAAATGTAGAATATTCGTCCTCATTGACGGAAACTCTTGGGATTTCAATTATATTAGCATGAGCGACCAACACATCTCTATAGAATTGATCAACAAACTGAAATTCAAGTGTAATATAACTTTTGTCTACGCTCAAAACTTTGTTAATCTCAGGAAAAGACTGTGGTCGAATTTACAGGAAGATGCGATTAATATTTACAGACCTTGGTTGGTGTTAGGAGACTTCAACTGTATTCGAAGTCCTTCAGAAAGAAAGGGGGGTAACCCAGTGCCATTTGGAAGCTTATTTGAGCTAGATGTTATGTCCAATGACACAGGCCTAAAAGAGATCGACATTAAAGGTTTCGAATTTTCTTGGTGGTTTGGTCCCAATCGGAACATATTTTCTAAAATAGATAGGGTTTTCGCTAACCTAGATTGGATCAATTTATATCAAGATTTAACGGCAGAATACTTGCCTCCATCGATAAGCGATCACAATGCTATTCTCGTCTCTCTTTTACCTAAGCATAGAGTCAAAAACAGACCATTCAGGTTTATGAATCACTGGCCTCTTTGTGATCAGTACTTCCCTCTGGTTGAGAAATTATGGATTTCTAGGCAAGATGACCGCCCCCTGTTTCAAATATTATATATTCTCAAAAACATTAAGAAAGAGCTTAAGACTTGGAGCGCTAAAATACGGAATACCAAACAAGAGGTTAATGTCCAGAGCGAGAATTGTTCAAGACTTTAGAAATTACTGGAAAATTCAAAAGATCACAATCTAGTTACGGAATTTCATAATGCCAAGATTAAATTGGAATTGGCATTAAGAAAAGAATTTCTAGACACCAAACAAAAGGCTAAATGTGATTGGTTGATGATGGGGGATGAGGCTTCTGCTTTCTTTTATGCCAAAATGTCTAGCAGAAGAAGTACTAAGTGCTTGACTACCATTATAGTAGATGACAAGGAGGTTTCGGAAGAACAATTTGTTGAACTGCCATTGATTTCTATAAACAAGCATTTAACCTTCCTTTATGTGACCAATTTCCAGAAATTATCTGTAAATCGATAATTTCTGAATATGGAGCGAACTTCCTGAATGATGGCATATCTTTCGAAGAAATAAAATTTGCTCTATGGGATATTAAAGATACTTCCTCCCCAGGCCCAGATGGTTTCAACTCAAAGTTTTTTAAAACTCATTGGAACCTTTCGAAAGACTTAATTTTCAAAGCTGTGAATGATATTTTTCAAAAGGGATTAATTATAAAAGAGTGGAACCATACATTCTTGCACTTGATTCCTAAAAAGGCTCACTCTATCAGAATTCAAGATTATAGACCCATTGCTTGCTGTAACACTCTATTTAAGGTTTTCACTAAGATTCTGTGCAATAGGCTGGCTCCTTTTTTGGACAAGTTGGTGTACCCTAATCAGACGGCTTTTATAAAAGGTAGATCCATAGGGGACGGCATTTTGTTTGCTCATGAAATAATTAGGGGACTTGGAAGAAAGGATAATAAATACATGTGTATTAAAGTAGATTTGAAGAAAGCTTACGACTCGGTCAATCGAGCTTTCGTGATACACATGCTAATAAGTCTGGGTTTCCCAGACAAATGGGTAAAAATTATAGAAGATATCATAACCACTACTGTGTTCTCCATCGTTGTAAATGGGGAATCGCATGGTTATTTCAAAAGTACAAATGGCCTTAGACAAGGTGACCCACTTTCCCCGATTTTATTCACATTGGTTATGGAATACTTAACGTTACTGATGGACGGTAAAGTTAGGGAAGGCCTTATGTCCCCTATCAAAGATTTTGACAATAAGTTAACTCACCTCATTTACGCTGACGATATTATTATTTTTACTAAAGCTAGCGTTCAAAATGCAACTGCCATTCGAGATGTTTCTCGTACTATGAAGAGAGATACTGGATTGGAACTAAGTTGTGAGAAATCTAATGTTTTCTTTGGTAAAGGGGTAGTCAATTGTACTGATATTAGTAATATTCTTAATATTCAGCAAATGGATCTTCCAATAAGGTATTTGGGCATACCCCTGTCTAGTATTAATCTGAGAGATAAGGATTGTTCTCCATTGATAGAAAAGATTAAGCTAAGGTTTACAGGATGGGAAACTAGAATGCTTAGCTTAGCTGGGAGACTTGAACTCATCAAGTCTACCATTTACCCCATCATCCAATTCTAGATGCAATGCTTTTGTCTCCCAAAACCTACGCTACTCAAAATAAAGCATTTAATTCTTAATTTTCTTTGGAAAAGTCGAAGTAGTAAAATCCTCTGGGAAACCTTGTGCAAGCAAAAAGAAGAAGGAGGAATGGGTCTGAGAAACTTAGAAGAGATGAATCGAGCGTTATACATTAAATTGATATGGAAAATCATCAACGCAGATGGAATTTGGGCGGATTTCATGCAAAGTAAGTATATTGGAAAAAAAAGCTTTTGGGAAATCAATCTGAGAACAGACGACTCGGGAGTGTGGAAATACATTTTGAAGAACAGGCAAGAAGCTTTGAAATGTCTTTCTCTTAATATCACTGACGGTAAAACTTCATCTCTCTGGTATGATCCATGGTTAAATGGAAGTTCCATTATGGATCGTATTGGAAGAGACACAACTTTTAGAACGGGTATGGAAAATTTGTCCCTTAACAGGATTGTTAAAAATGGTGAGTGGAAGTGGGATACTTTTAGTTTCTTATTTCTAATTCATGAGGAAATCGAAGGTGTCAAGATTCACAAGGATAGAGAGCGTGACTTCTGGTCATGGAAATGTTCTAAAGACGGTCAATACCAGTTTAAAAAAGTTTGGAACTCGGTCAGAACTAGTTACGAAATAAAAAACTGGTCGTCATTAGTCTGGAATAAAATCCACGTTCCAAAAATGGCGGTATGCCTCTTTAAAGCCGTTAACGACTATCTATTAACCGAAGAGAGATTAACGCAGAAACAAATATATGTGGATCCCTTATGTATCTTTTGTAATAATCATATTGAAAATATAGATCATCTATTTTTTCAATGTAATTTTACAGAAAAAGTCTGGTATTGGAGCTATAAAAATTTTTTTAACTCGCCGAAAGATATGTTCTCCTTTATTCTAGCGGAAGATTTACAGAAAATTGTTTCCATATCTAGAACAAACAATCTTAACTCAGACTTGTTTCAACTATCGCTTTCTGTCTGTATTTGGCACATATGGAAAGAAAGGAACGACAGAATTTTTCAAAACAGATTCTCTGATACTACACAGTTATGCTCAAAAAAATTTCAGACAATGCAAATCAGAATGGTAAAATCTAAACATTTCAAGAGCATCACTGGCATGAACGATATTATAGCAAAGAAATGGGGTTATACCTCCCATTGCTGAATTGGGGATTCATCGGCTAGATCATATGTATCGTTCCTCTCTCTGCTATCTTCTTGTTACCCTGGTGCTTGTCTCAGGTTATTCTTGTACCTGTTTTAATTTTACATTTCCCTCACTACCTCTCATTTAAATTACATTTTAATTCACAATTAACAATATACATTGATTTAGTAGTAAGATATAAGATTGCAGATATGTTTTGCTGTTTGCTGCTCCCATGTTTTACAAGTTTTGACCTGCATCATTACAAATTGAGTTTAGCTTTTCATTCACAAAGTTAAAAAGAATTTATTTGGGAGTCAGAGACTTAGCTTTCGAACTCTGCTTCATCTCTCTCTAAGGAGAACCTGTCCTGAACCTCGTCAGACAAAGCAACATGTGGTAGCAAATAAATCTTCTTCTGGAGCCAAGTGATGAGAGCAGTCGTCTTCGGCCTTCAGTTTCTCAGATCTGGTTGTAGAAGATGATAACTTTCTCTCTCTTTACTACTTACTGGTGAAGCTTTGAGCACTGCAAAAGGAAAATTAAGGGATTTTCCACTAATTTAAGTATAAAGATTCCATCTTTGAGGAAGTCAGATACGTATCTACTTCAGATCTATCAAATCTAAGGGTAGAGACTTCTGAAACTTACTGATTTTGAAGATATGATGTCCCTCGTCCCTCTGTTGCATTCAAGAGTTCGATGAAGGGAGAGAAGATCACCGGATGCTGTTTGTTTTGTTTTGAATCAGTAGTAGAAGCCGACAAGATCTTCGGTCTTCTTTCCTCTACTGCCGCCATTAATGAGTTTTTTTTCATTTTCTCTTTCGAGAGGCATAAACGAAGTGAGTTACATGTGTCGGTTGCCTTTTTTGGTTCATTTTAGACTTGTCTCGTTGCTTCTAGAGTATGGGCTGGTGAATGCTTCAGTTTGATTTGAACCGGGCCTTAAAGTTGTTAGGCCTGTTTTACGTATGGTTTAGGCTTAGATATGTTACAAGTCTTATACATTCTTGTGGCTCTTGTACATTATTTTGATTTTTGGTTTCTAATAGAAAGTTTGAACCCGTATTCAAAAAAAAAAATTTGGTTGAATGTTTTAAAAGATTCTCAAAATAAGATTTTACCTATTTTGATCCTTATTGGAATTTAATTTATAGAATATAGATAAATTATAACAAAAATCTTAACTTAATTCTTATTTCAAAATTATGTTCAAAGTTTTTAATAATTTGCAAATTCTTTTAATATCTAATTATAGTAAAGATATTCATTCTATATAAAAGTTTTTATTTTAAAAGGAAAGAATGGACAAATGTAGTTTTAAATTTAAAAATATTTTTTTAAAATAATTATGTATGTATATATTTTAAAATAAAGAAAGTAATATGTATATACATTTAAATAACGAAGTTATTATTATGGAAATATTAGTTTGCTTTCTAATTTGAGTAAAGAAATTACATTTTAAATTGGAATTCTTTTTAAACTTTATATTTTAAAAATATAAGTGAACAAGCTTGAATTATTTCTTTTGGATTTTAAGATTTTCTATGAGGTAAAGAATTTTAATAAATGATTGAATTAGCGTATTGGTATGTGAAATTTTGTACAATTCTTTCACTTATTATTATAATTTTTTAAATAGAGTTTGAGTGGAATTTACTAGCTTTTAGTAAATACTTGAATTTACTATCTGGTATGGGACAATTAGTTATATTCTTATAATTACTTGAGTGATAGTGATCTACACTTAGAGTTGTATCATCTTAGGGTGCTCAGATTGCATTTTTAGGCCGATATATCCCTGAGAGACAACGAGTCATATTTCATCGACCTGGGGGTTGATACATTCTTAGATTTGGGTAGGCATACCAATTTTGTTGAGTTATATTTTTATGGTGTAATGCAACCATCTTTTTGTTATTTGGACATGTGTTACATGCAGACCTATCAGTTGATTTGGTTAACAGTTAGATAATGTTTGCCTATTTGATTTTGTTAGGAAAAATCTGTATATTTAGCCTATTTTGTTGGGTTAGACTATTACACTTATGGCATGGTCTATTTAGTTTGTTAGACTCATATTAGTCTATTTGGTTTTTAAACTCCGTGTCACTGTATTAAACTAATAGTTAACTGTCATTATTATTTCATTAGTGATGATTGTTCTTTAGAGATTTTGGTATGAATATTTAGCATCTTTTTGGTTCTAAAGAATTTTGAATTGTTATCACCATATTTTGTTTATAATCCACTTGAGACTTGATATGGATTACGAAATGGTGATTTGGTTTGATATGCCTTATTTTGGTTAATTGGTTTTAGGCATAATTTGAGATGACTTATTTTATGGTTAAGTCATAAATGAAATTTTGAAATGGTGATTTTTATTAATATGCCTTATTATGATCATCTATTCTCGCATAATTTTATTATGGCTTATTTGTTATTGTCACGGACCGAATTTTCGACCGTCGAAAATCGACATTAATACGCCCACTGTATTACATGACGAGCAATCGAGTGCCAGAAATACCAGATCGTAAGAGAAGAAGAAGAAAGAGGTAGAAGAAAATAGAAATAACAATACATAATCTCACAATTGCAGCGGAACAATATATAAAAGATAACAATATGCCATTATAGAAAAAGAACTATAACTGTTACAAATACATTACATCATTAGAGTAAACTAATTAATAACTCAATACTGGACAATCATAATAAGCTGTCCTTACAAGTGCAATACATATAGCCTACAATACACAACGGAATATAATCTAGTACGTGGAATACGTCTCTGTCATCCAGCTCGTCTTCTGAGCTCCATAACATCCTAACCTGAATATGTAATACTCGGTCTGACCCAAGCATTATAATTAAATAACACCCGAGTCAGTCTGGAAAACTAGCGTGATAAAACACACTCAATTTAAATTATTACATTTATCAAAATCCTTTGAAAACAAAGGTATCTCGTAAGACCACGTCAGACACAAACACGACGGGTTTTTACCTTACGATAACCAAAATACTTTATATCAAAATCGTCTAATATTATAATAGTGTCTAAACAAAGTAAATAAAAAATAGTCGAAATGCTTGCATCTTACGTTTCAGCATAGTTGGACACAAACAAAACCATACGGCGCTTATTGGAGAATGGATTCCATACAATGACTAGGCACTGAATTACCACCTATCACAGTATACTTCTAGAAAAATGTACCGAGGACCTCGTCGGGATCCCCTACAACACAACATCGACCCTATCCCTAACCTGGATAGAACCGAATATGTTATCACCCCAGGTGTTCCCACCCTTATCAAGAGCTCTTTTGCATGCACCACCGTATTTATAATTAATAATACATCTGAGGGTATCTAGAAAGGTAATAACATACCCTAATTTGATATGACCCACTTAGCTATGTTGCATCTCCTCTGATTTTCAGTCATTCCTATTGATGAGGCTTGAGGCTACGATTACCTTTTTAAGGAATTTTCACTTAGAATGCTCATTGTCCCCCAATGACAATGTTCTGATAGCATTCATCCATAAAAGTTAACCTGGGTCTGGACAAACAGAATCACCATCTTCACCATCTTCACTATATCCATTCGTAATGCTCAAATCAGATCGAAGTGGTTTTCAAATAATTAAATCTTATCCCGGTCTCTTCAAAACGATCAACGAAGTTGGCCAAATACTTGATAGTTGGTTATTTAACTATCAATATAACATCCATAAGCAGTCACTCGGCCCATATTATAAAAAAAATTCAAAATTTATTTCCAAAATATCTTTATAAGATATATATTTAAATCCCTTCCAAATTTCCAATATTCGAGACAACTCAAATACTTTTATCCATATAAGAATATTTCAAACCATCTCTTATTTCAACACTTAGAAAAATATTTAAAAACATATTTTATAAACCCCTTACTTCCCAACAATTAAGAAAAATTCCATTTATTCTTTTTCTCAAAACCCTTCACAATTTATATTGTAAATTCCTTAACTCATTTATAACGAATTCTATAAGTTCCGGGTTCCTTAATTAAATCTCTTTATTCAAAAACTTATGTAGTTATCTTAGCGGAAGAAGTATGTTCAAAAACCCTTCCTTTCCAAAAATATATGAAAACTTTTTAAAATAAATATAGAAAGCACCATGAAGTATCAACCATAGATTCATAGATCAATGATTACGTCTCTACCCCAAAGAAATCCAAACTTTACTGCAGGAAATCTGTACCTCCAATTTTGCCATGAAAGTATACCATTACCTTTCAAAAAATTTATTTAATAATTATCTCAAAACAATGCTTATAAAGTTTCTATAATAATTTTCCAAGTTTAATTTAGGAAAAAACTCTTAAATAAAAGTTATTATATAAAACTATATTAATATTGAATAATTTATCTTTTAAAATAATAATACTGATTAATTCTGATTTATTAATAAAATTCTAATCGTTTTACAAGACTTGTTTATAAACTTATAATTCATTTTGACAATTTAAAAATATTTAAATAATTAACTTCCTGGAATATTCTTACGTTAAAACATTTATAAATTACCTAGTTTAATAATTAAAAACCCCATTTTTAAGACAAACTCAACTTCTCGATAATATATATTTTTCAATTTCAATATAACCAATCTAATATTTATAAATCTCTCTCGATTTACCACCAACTGATTTACGTTCCAATTTCGTGAATCCCATTTTTCACATTTCTAAAAAGTAAATCTATCATTTATCTTAATCCGATTTACCTATCTCACTATAAATTCTTATAGGAGGTACCGCATTCATATAGAAATTGCATTCATATTGATTGCATTCATATCGAAATTGCATTCATACCACATTTCAAAAGATTGCATTCATATAGAAATTGCAAGTAAATTTAGGATGTGTGCATTATGTTTTAAAAGGAATTTCTAAAAGAAAAACATTCATACAGCATGTACCACATAGAAATTCTTGTACATGCATATATTTTATGATGTATTGCACTTTGCACAAAATTGCACTTTGCATAATGCACGCATTGTTGCAAAATTGGATGTACATAAAATGGATGTGATTAATACGAGAAATACATAATTGAACCCTTATCAGATTTTAGGGACGAAATTTCAAAAGGGGACGAGAATGTAACATCCTGCATTAAATTACAATTATATATGCAAATAATTTAATTAAGTTATATATATTTGCAATTTTAAAACAAATAAATGTTTATGAATGGGGCAACTAATTAATATTATTTGGAATACATATATATTTGTCTAACAAATAAATTAAAGAGAGAAATTATATAAAATCAATTAATAGGGAAGATTAATTGAGTGTGTTTGTTTAAAAGGAAAATTAATATTCAATTAATTTGTAGAGGTGATGAATTGATAGGAACTGACAAGAAAGGGAATATATATTGTAGCAACTAATTGATATCATTAGAAACATATATGTTAGTGCAAGAAAATAAAATGGAGGAAGAGTAATTTATGCAAGTAATCAATTGTCAATTAATAAATATGGAGACTTATGATAACAAATATAATTAAGATTGTGATTCAAAATTCAGTTGTGGAATATATGCATGCAATAATTATGGAAATAAAATAAAATAATATGCATATATGTGACGAATTAATATGCTGTTGATTGGCATGTTAATTTAGTAAGAAATCACAGTATAGTCAGGGATTAATTGGATAGTAAATTAACTCTAGGTATATATGAAATCTATTAATTGGGTGATTAATGCGGGAATTTTATTTAAAAGAAACGTCACATTTAGAAATACATGTTTCCATAGATTACAAGAGAGAAGGGGAAAGTGATTAATGAAAAGATTGTTGGAGAATCAATTTGAATTAAAAACAAATGCATAAGAAAATATATTAATTTAATGTCCACAGACTGAGTGTATGATTTAGATTTTAGGGTTTATATCTAATGGTTAGCACTGATTTGAACCACTATAAATATGGGTGCAGAGTATCATTTTTATTCTCATTATTTTTCTCTTGCCTACAAACGTTATGCCATTTTTCTATCTCTTCTACACTTTCTTAATAAAATTTGTTTAGATCTAATTCACAAGCATTCAGATCTAAATAGAAAGAGAATAGAATTAATTAGGGAATTAGAAATTAGTTCAAATCAGAAGGCTATGTCAAAGGCAAAACCCTAGATATGAGTTTTATTTTCTATTTCTAATCCAAATCTTTTCCTTTTCTCTTTCAAATATTAAAGATCTATAAATATATCATTTTTAATTCCAAATCGTGATTACAAAGGAGGTGAATATAGATGTTAGGGACAAATCTGAAATAAAAACAGAGAGATTCGAAAAGCTAGCAATGTGAGTGTATTTATTTATGTATCTTTTAAGTTTAAGATATATTATCGTTAAATTCCAATTTAGATAATTTTATTCAATAATTAATCCAACTAATTAAGTTATGCTGAATTATAAGGAATTTACAGTTTATTTACAGTAATAATATTTATTTACATCTGTTTTTACATTTTGAATTTCTATGCAAGCGTCATTCTACTTCTATTTTCTCCTCTTCCTTCGCGTATGGATTATAATAGATTAAATGTGAATATTGACTGGATAATTAAGAATACTGAAATGAAGAAAATAAGATGTAAAGTAATAAAATTTTGAGGAATGAAATTACTTTAACAAATTATGTTGAAATGAGAAAAGTTAATTAATCTAATAACTGGATATGGAGTAACTAAAAGGTTAATTAGTTGGTTTATAAAATAAGATATATTTCTATAATTTAATACTTAAAAGACAACAATGAACGTAATTGGTAAAATAAAAGAAAGAAAAAAATAGAGAAACCAATGTATTTTACATTATTCCAAAATAGTAAAAGAAATATCTAATAGTTACGGATTATTGTTTGTAGTATTATTTAATATTAAAATATGGAAATGGATTTTTAAATATAGTTTTCATAACCAAACAAATAAAATAGAATTACTTCCTAGTAGAACATAATAAAGCAAAGTATTACATGAATCAAGTAAATTATTATATAAGAACTTGAAGCTGTAAATGATAATGAACCTAGGTCCGCATTCACTATGCAGACTATTTAAGAAGATAGTTATTATGATGAGTGAATTATATAATATAAGGGAATAAAAGAATATTCTATATCATAATAAAAAAAGGCAGATTATAATAGAAATGAAATGATGGAATTATGTAAGGACTATAAAAGAAGAGAAAATGACAATTACAGGTAGAATTGTAACATAGGTTATAATAAAAACGAAAAAGCTAATTTTGAGACTTTGAATAAATTAATGAGTAATAATAACGGTAGAAGCTTATTTAAATAATTTATATTAAGTTAATAAGCAAATAAAGCTAGAATGATAAAATAGGTTTATTTTAATGAACTTAAAATTTATATTAAGTTAAATAAGCAAGATAATGAATGTGGCTCGTCCGAATAACATTCTCTATTAAATAAATGGAAATCTCAAAATAGATAGAGGTGAGACGAGGGCAAGAATATGCTAATTAAGGTAAAAAGGTAGCCAACAAAATAGGAAAGTAAATTAAATGCAAATTAAAAGATTAGAGTTAGGGTTTAATAAAAGAATTGAGATGCGTTTGGAGCAGCCAAAAGAATGAAGTGTCTAATGAAGCAGTTCATCAAGGATTTCAGAAATGGAGAAGCACGTCCAATTTAGTACTTTTGGACTTCAAGGAGGTATGAGACTTCAACGAGACGTGCGGATACTCTAGGATGTCCCTCTGGGTAGGCCTAACGAAGCTGCACCCCGAGAGACAGGTCTGCAGGTGTTCCATCAAGAGAGTATGACTTGACTACATTTGCATTGTAGGCCCAACGAAGTAGACCTTTATAAGCAGTCAGAAGGGCTTGTTGCTCGGAGTAGGGTATTCATATGTCCATTACTTGCAAATAAGTTTAAGGATAGTCACATACAGATATTGGCCAGCGTCAAGTCCAAGAGTGATTTTGGGAAAGACTAGAGTTAAACCAATTGGCCAATGATTATTTCACTATCAAGATATTGGAAGGCACTGCCATTTGTATCTTAGATTGTTTGTAGTGGGGCACGACCACTTAACTCTTTAGAAGTCTTTCGGTTAGTTGAGGGGTGGCTGCATGGGGCCATAGCCACGATGAAAAAGAGACATACCAACTAGAACATCTGTATGTAGGCCTAGCGAAGTAGTCCTTTACAGAGATAGAAAATCCCCGACTAAATTTTGTACAAGGTAGACCTTATTGGAGGGATTCAAATAGTAAACAGAACGATTACATAATCCTCAATGTACACACTTTGCTGTACACTATGGATGTCTGAGCACTGGCATAGACTAGTGCGGACGCGATTTATATTTTCATAGTAAGTAGCGGAGCATCTATGTTGTAGGCCTTACGAAGAAGTCGTTTACAGACGTAGCTACGGAACGCTTGTGGAGCAAGACGATGGAGTATCTGTATTATAGGCTATACGAAGCAGTCCTTTACAGATATAGCTACGAAGCAAGACGATGGAGCATCTATATGTAGGCCCTACGAAGCAGTCCTTTATAGATTTAGTTACGGAACGCTCTCGAAGCAAGACGATGGAGCCTTTTCGAGGAGGATACGGAAGTTACCATGGGTGGTACCTAGGACCAATATGTTCATTGGGCATTTAGTTACGTATATGTATATATTAGTCATTATATTTTAATCTACTATGGAGTCAATGGAGACGGTTCATGAATGGAGGCGAGATTATTGTAACATAATGAACCTAATATAAGAGTAAATGGAAATAGATATATGTAGAATTAAGTCTAGAAGTGTATAATTTATTCATTCACTTGAACTTTTGTCCTGAGCCCCTCCTCATAACATCCTACAGGTTAGGTAGATGGCAGAGACTTCTCAGCTTTATGGCACTTGCTTAGAAAGTGTTATTTTTTGGGTGAGTATTTGCTTACTATTATATTTTAGTCAATCCCGCCGTGAGATAAATTATTGATCTCTAATATATTTGTCTTTGCCTATTTGTAGGATGCTAGATACCTAACTCGGGGTTCAGTGGGCTTGGTTTTTAGCATACTTGCAAAAAATCCGGACCATTGAAATTCGGGTTGTTACATTTGGTATCAAAGCCTAGGTTTAGGATTCCTAGGTAGATAGTGAGTGAACGTATTATATTTTTGAATAGAATATAAATGTATTATGTGCTAAAATCCAAATAGTCCCCAACCAAAGATTTTAACATATGGAAAGTTTTTAGAAGTATATTTGTGCATAGTTTGCTAGTTGGGTTTGGGATGACCAAGTATGTAGAGCCCTATGTTATTACTGATTTATAGCATACAAATAAGCCATGTTATGAGAATATTTGTATCCATCTGTTTTAGGAAGTAGGGAAGTTCCTTAGGGATAGTAGGGAGAGTGTTTTTATTTCGGGAAGAATAAGAGGTTTTAGTATAAAGAAAATCCACTTTATGTCTAACCCAATAAAAACGAAACTTTTTAATTAAAAAAGTTGAAAAATATAATTATTAGTATATTTGAGGAAGTAAATATTAGGTTTTTGAAAAAATATGTGGTATGAAATTTAAATTGGTTTTCATATGATATA
Organism: Allium cepa; assembly: GCA_030765085.1. Classification (NCBI taxonomy): domain Eukaryota; kingdom Viridiplantae; phylum Streptophyta; class Magnoliopsida; order Asparagales; family Amaryllidaceae; genus Allium; species Allium cepa. Next base: position 616,291,555 of record CM060934.1, read on the forward strand.
AATTTTGCTAAAGTGAAATCCTTTTTGAAGAATTATAGAGCTTGTATAGCTCACTAGTTTCTTTGTAGGTAAATAATGATTTTAAATATAAAAATATATAGTGTGTTAAGTATCGAAAACATATGTTACAACATTTATTGTTGTAGTGAATGTTTTCAGTAAAAATAAAGGAAGCATAAACTATGACACTATTATTATAGTAGATGACTGCTAATGTAAATATTTTTACATAGCATACGAGATTTATTAATATTTATTTTAATTGAATTCGTATATTTGTATTTTTGGGTTGTAGTAACGGTGTTTTACGCAACATCTATTTTGATCCAAATGACTCTTGGAGTTAATTTCTAAAGTGGTTTGTATGTGTACTTATTACTTAAATATGCACATGAAAATATTTTCTATTTATAAAGAAGTTTTAAAAATGAGTTCTTTTGAAAGATAATGCATGATAAATTAATGAATTTAGTAAGAAATATCTTACGTAAGTAAATATAGAGCAAACATACCTTAATCTATTGGAATGAAATGAATAATGATATAATTTTCTATGAATCACAAATAAAGGTGTTTTATGCAAGCTATAAGGAATACGTAAAAGAGATGCACAAGGTAAGGAAAACACCATATTTTGTATAGCCTATTTCGATAAAATATAAAATAAATTCCTTATAATTTCACATAAATACGAAATCCTCCTTTAAATGATTCATAGAAGGTTTTAGCGTTAATGGTTTCTCATAAGAGAAAGTAATTCCAATACATTAAGGTATAAAGCCATTAAGTGTAGTAAATTAGGTACCCCTTCAAGGTTAAGTAATCAATAGAGTAGGAAAGTTAAGAGATTTTTGATAAAATAATTTTCTTATTTACCCCAGTTTAAGTAAATTTGAAAATCTAAAAAAAAGATATTTTGAAAACATGTGAGGACGTTTTTTTTAAAGTCAAGAAAAAAGAAAAATGTTTCAAGAACAAGCAAGACATGTTTAAAAAAAGATGGTTTGATGGAAAAGTAAATAAGTTTTTGAAAATATAAAATTCAGAAGTTTTAACTTTTGAAGAAAAATTGATATATACCAAACTAAATCTGTAACAATCCGCCTTTTTGGACGCTTTAAGCAGATAAACATGTCGGACTCAAACCATTCAAAAGGGCAGATTGTTATGGGGTAAATAGGAAAAGGCAGAGAAAGAAAAAAAACAGAATCTTGCAACGAAATGACAAAATATAATAATCAAATAAACAGTTCATGAAGCTATTTTATAAAACATTTGATTATACTTATACAACATAGATCAGAATTACACATACCAGAGAATAATAAATTCTGCAGTGGAATACATGATGTTGTGAGTTAAATATAGTAAATACTAATAGCAAAAATCTTCATCTTCGTCCGCTAGAAATAAAGTCTTCAAATCCTAAAATGCTCAGGCTGACCCGAGCGAATTGAAAAGACAAAACACTCGAGTCAGAACTAAAAGATCTTATGTAAGTTAAATCAATGTTAAATAAATATGACCGGAATGGCGTCAGAGATGTTTACGGGGTTTGACATCCCTTATCCAGTGTCTAATGTGAGTGTAGTAACTTAAGAGATGTTCGAGATTCACATCTCCTAAGGATCCGTTAAACTATCTACTATGTAGTAAAATACGCTATTATAATAGTGTCTACAGTAAAATAAAGTATTAAAATAGCGTTAAGGCGTTACCCATATCCCCCTTAACACATTTTTATATATTCTTGTAGTCTGTACAGTACCGTAATTACTCCATAAAGTGGAGGGCTATCAGATGGCACTCCGTAGGTATGGTACAAAACAAATTCATAGAAGGCGCACTACGGTATGTGAACACAACACTCGGGGCATTGCCAGGGTAGATATACCAATTGCAGAGCCAGGCTATCGGTAACGCATAACAGCTACTATCGCCCACCTCAGAACACACTCCCAAATGAAAATCGAGGGATGGCCACCAAATCATCACAAATGTCATAATAAGGTATCGAAGAAGCACGTCCGATCGAAGGAATGACCTCACTTGGCCTAGGTGTAGCTCCTGTTTTAGTCACATCTAAGTTGATTCACAGGAGTAAGGGTCACGTCATACCTTATACGGAAATCATTAATCAAATCATCCTACTTCATTTCTGGAATCTCCACCATGTACATAGTTGTTAAAGTGGTTTTCGATATTGGCAGAGAGTATGACAATATCCGATCCAAGTCTCTTCAACAACCAATCGCTTATTACACACCGGATGGTTCTTTTACATTTCAAAAGTAAATTCACAATTGATATCAAAATATCATATTCTAAAACCGTATCACTTTCATATCATATTCGCTTTCAAGTCATATTTATTTTCAAATCATATTCACTTTGAAATCATATTTTCAAAATAGTTTAAAACCCTCATTTCAAAACTTCATATTTAAGTCAAATATGTAATTTAAATCCCAACTTAGGTTATTTAATCATTTCATCATATTTGCTTTTAAACCAATGAATTTTGAATACAAACACTTCTCTTTTAATTAGTCTGAAAATTTTGAAAATAGTTTAAATAGTTTAAATAAATTTTCAATAGTTAAAATACTCTAGAATAGTTAATATAGATTTAAAATAGTTAAATAGATTTAAAAATAGATTAAATAAACTTAAAATAGATTAAATAGATTTAAAATAGATGAATTAGACTTAACATAAGTTAAATTGGTTTAATTAGTTTTAAAATAAATTAAATGGTTTTAAAATAGGTTAAATTGATTTAATATAGTTAAAATAGTTTATAAATCCGAAAATCTTAAAATTTAGAATCTAAAAAAATTATAATTTAAAACAATTTATATTTGAGAATATAAATTTGGAATTTTAATCAATTTAAAACTCTTTATTTCATTTCAACAAATCAGACCATTTCAATTTCTCAATAAAACCCAATTCCAAATCTTCAATTTTTAAGTTTCACTAAACTATTGAATTTCATCTCAATTTCAATCCATGTTCAAATAATCATTCGAATTACTCCAATTTCAAAATATTTCAAACCAATTCAATAGCTTAATTCTGATAGAATTTCATCATACTTAAAGATTTAACTTTAACTTTCAGTTAAATTTGTTAAAAAAATTCCTTTAAACCAATTTGCATTTTAACACAAAACTTGATTTCCCAATAATACTTCAATATATATAAATCAAATTTAACTTTAAAATATCATTTAATTACATTCAAAAATTAAGGAATTTTAAGATCATTTAATTTAACCAATCCGATGTCTATATATAATTCTCTACCCTAGAGTCAAGTGATACAAATATTTATCATTTCAATCTGCAATTTAAAATTTACGGTTATATATCATTTCAAACCGCAATCCCGAATTTAACAATAAAATCCATAAAATCGCTCGAGTCTATCGTTTCAACTCATAACGATTTTTTATTAATCTATAGATCACTCAGGTATGTATCATATCAACCCGTAGCAAACTTGCAGTTTATAACGATATAAAATACAATATCCATTCACCCAATATCAACAATCAACATCCATCACAATCATCATCCAAATCAATCAATAAATATCAATATAGAACTGATAATCCATAACAGGTATTTAACTGGCAGTTTATGTTCAATAATCAATTAAATAATGATTTAAGTCAAATAAATTAAAATTAATTGAGATGATGATTCGAAGTATACCAAACAGTCATAAATAAATTTTCAATCAAATCATAAATTTAATTTAACAAACATAAGAAATTTTAGAAGTTGTGAGTGGGTTAAAACACTTACCTTTGAATTTAGATTGAACTTAAATCAAATTTATACCCAAAATTCAAACAGCTTTAGATTTTTTTAAACCAGCGTTAAAATGTCCGGAATTTCAATATAACCCCAATGCAAGAAACCGCGTGTGAATTGGACCTCATGTGTAAAAGTTATACACATTATAAGATTTGAAATCAAAATTTTAAATAAAATAATTATAAAATCACAGCCTACCAATACATGCCATGTCACCTATGCTACCGAGCCCTAATTCGCTTCATTCGATCGAACTCTATCTGCCGCCGCCATCGCTCCCGTTCGTCACTAATTCCTACGGCCGTTCGTGAGCCATGCACGCCACCTAGGATGAAGCGCCAACCTCGACTACCCTCTATCGCCCAACGACTACAAGCGACGACGACCACCATGTCGGAAAAACTCTCAGCCGCCGCATCCCTTATAAACCCTAATCGATCATTTTCTGACAATCTAGCCATTAGCATCCCCTACGAACCACATGGATGTCATCCTCTCGACGATCTCCACCAATCCAAACCATTTGTTCGACGATCCATCAACGTTCATCACAACGCGATGAACGGCCGAGGCTAAATCGATCAATTCCAGCCATCCAGAAACCCAGATCGAAAAACTAACAGTAGTATTGACTTGCGCTCTTTGAGAGCTTCAAATAGACATATAATATGATATAGCCTGAGGAGTTTGAATTTGGAACTGAATTTGAAAATTGAGAATTAGGATTTGTCCGCCATTGGAATGAGGATTTGAGAAAGAATTGTACGTACAGACATTTGAACGAAAGAAATAGTTTGGGTTTATAACGAGGTATTTATATGTAGGCCGAAAATAGAAAGAATGGACAAGGTTTGATTGAACGATAAACGACCCGAAAAGCCTGTTCTGCCTTCGGAACTAAAATGGGTCAACACATATGTCAAAATAGATGTATTCAATATTTTAAACTCGATGGAACAAATTTCAAGTCCAAATTCTATCGTATGAAGAAGTTATGCTAAAATTAACTTATTTCAAATTGATTTCAATTTAATTGATTTCTAGGTGTTTCGAGCCCGTCCGATCAAACGACAAGTCTGATCGCTACGAAAATTGAAATCCTACAATAATTCACCATTACGGATCCAATGAATATGGTTTCATCGAAATCCGAGACAGTTGCCAAAATAGCTATATTTCAGTTAATTAAATAAATTAATATTAAATTAATTAATTTCCTTTTTAATTCAAATTTACTAATTTACCATTTCTATCACTTTGGATTTACTTAGTAATTTATAACTATTTATAACAAATTTCCATATAAATTTAATGTTGCATATTTCACCAATTCCAAGGTTTTAAATTTTCAATTTCAATATATTTAGAGATTATAGATTAAATTTCCAACAATTCAATTTAATTTGCTTTCCATTTATTATTCAATCAATTTCAACTTATGGTAAAATTAACATTGGTTTATATTTACTACATTAATATTTCCCATTTCATCCTGATTTCAGTTAACGTAGTATTTAATTTCATTTACTTGCAATAAATCCATTTATTATAAATTGAATTCCAATTAATTGTAATTAATTCCAATAAACTAATTTGATTCAATTCCAATCTTTTTATTAAGTCCATTATTACTTTATAAAACCTAGTTAACCTTTGTTTTACCAATCATTATCTTAATATACTCCAATTCCCATCTTTAGTTTGTATTAACTATCATATTTCCGTTTATTGTATTTTTTCAATTTTATCAAAATTTAAAATCCCAATATATCAAATTGTCTTTGTTTCACTTTTAACTCCATTACTACCTTATGAATGAATTTATGTTTCTATTAATTTTACCATAACTACACTTCCAGTTATTGTATTAAATCACATAAGTGTAACATTTATTTGCATTCAATTTGAATTGATTAAATATATATTGGTAACCACAACAATCGCCACCATTACTACATTTTAACCCATGTAAGTTTATTATTTACAAATAAATTGTCATAACTACTACTAATTTATATCACCATTAATTACACCTTATTCCATTAATTAACCAGCATTTGCATTATCAACTTAACCTACATTAACTGCACACATTAAGTGGATTGATTGCAATTGATTTCTAATTAAATTTAATATACCAAATAAATAGGTAATGTACAATACTCGTTACCATAACTTTTAATTACACTTATGAATTCATTATTCACAAACAAATGTTACAATTCTTATATAATACTGATTTTGTTTAATTACCTTTAATTATCTATTTATACAAATATTAAATATTTACATTTGTCTCTCATATTCAATTTTATAACCAAGTATATCATTTTCATTATTTCATTTATTGATATTACATTCACATCGTTAATAGTTTTCTTTAATTATCATTTGTTGCATTTCAGTATTCATTTCATTATTAAATTACAAATTTTTATTTTTTTTCAATATTAAATTGCCAAAATCTTGTTAAATTAACAAATTTAATTATCGAAAATTACGGGTCGTTACAAAATCAGACTTTTAAATATGAAGTAGATAGGAATCATTTCCTAGTGGTAACGGAAAACATACAAGGTTATAGTAGTAATTACTCTTAGTAATAATAAAAGTTCCCGTATGGTATATAGGACACTAGTGAATACCTAGAAATGTTGCTTTATGTGTGCAGACTATAGAAGAATAGTGAAATGATACTAGTATGATGATAAGACATACGTGGTTGGGATACTAGACCTTGGCTGGGGAAAAATGGAGGTAAAGAGAAAATTTCCCTAAGCTTAGTTGTCTTTTTAGATAGAGACTGCATAGATTGAAACCCTTATCCATTGCAGTAAATGAGACTTAGTTATTCCTTTTGAGCATGGAATAGAAGAGATGAATAGATCTTATTCGTCATGAGTAATACAATGTAAGTTGTTAACAAGTAATAGGTGGTAGAAGGAGCATATAAGTTACTTGGATTCCTAGAGTAGGACCTTTCTATGTCAAAGTAGACATGGTCCTAGACCTCCTTGCCCTTGACGAAAGCTTTGTTTAATTGCAGTATAAAATAAAAGAGTAAAAGCAGAGTAAGATAACTAAAAGGAAAATTATAAATTTAAAGAAAGGGACAGAAACGTCAATAGAAAATGTAAAAAAGAGTATTTTCTTATGTAAACTGTGCTTGGGGAAGTAAATAATTTTTTTTAGAATAGTAGCCTAAATACCAAGTACGGAGGAAGATGTGCGCAAAAGAAAATCGAAGAAATATGAAGTTTTTCCGTTTTCCACCTTCATTATAACATAAGAAATCGAATTTGGAAAATTAGAATTTTCTAAAATTCAAAAACAAAAGGTTGTGTGGTAGGTTTGGACATAAAAATTTGTTGAACTATGCTCTTGTTTAGTAGGAGTGTGGAAAAAATTGAATGAAAAATGTTTTGAGTTTTCAAAAGATTGCATTCGTATAGAAATTGCAAGTAAATTTAGAATGTGTGCATTATGTTTTAAAAGGAATTTCTAAAAGAAAAGGCATTCATATAGGAGGTACCGCATAGAAATTCTTGTACATGCATATATTTTATGATGTATTGCACTTCGCAAAATGCACAGATTGTTGCAAAATTGGATGTACAAAAAATGAATGTGATTAATACGAGAAATTACATAATTGAACCCTTATCAAATTTTGGGGACGAAATTTCCAAAGGGGGGGAGGGAGAATATAACACCCCGCGTTAAGTTACAATTACATATGAAAATAATTTAATTAAGTTATATACGTTTGCAATTTTAAAAGAAAGAAATGTTTATAAATGGGGCAACTAATTAATATTATTTGGAATACATATATTTGTGTAATAAGTAAATTAGAGAGAGAAATTATATAAAATCAATTAATAGGGAAGATTAATCGAGTGTATTTGTCTAAAGGAAAATTAATATTCAACTTAGTAGTAGAGGTGATTAATTGATAGGAACTGGCAAGAAAGAGAACATATATTGTAGAACTGATTGATATGATCAGAAACATATATATTAGTACAAGATAATAAAATGGAGGAAGAGTAATTTATGCAAGTAATCAATTGTCAATTAATAAACATGAAGACTTATGGTAATATATATAATTAAGATTGTGATTCAAAATTCAATTGTAGAATATATGCATGCAATAATTATGGGAATAAAGTAAATTAATATGCATATATGTGACGAATTAATATGGTGTAGATTGGCATATTAATTTGGTAAGAAATCATAGTATAGGCAGGGATTAATTGGATAGTAAATAAATTCTAGGTATATACGAAATCTATTAATTGGGTGATTATTAGGGGAATTTTATTTAAAAGAAATGTCACATTTAAAAATACATGTTTCCATAGATTGCGAGAGAGAACGGGAAAGTGATTAACGAAAAGATTGTTGGAGAATCGATTTGAAATAGAAACAAATGCAGAAGAAAATATATTAATTTACTGTCCGCAGACTGAGCGTATGCTTTTGATTTTAGGGTTATATATCTAATGGTTGGCACTGATTTGAACCACTATAAATATAGGTGCAGAGCCTCATTTTTGTTCTCATTATTTTTCTCTTGCCTACAGAAGCTCTGCCATTTTTCTATCTCTTCTACACTTTTTAATAACAAAATTTTATATCTAATTAACACGAATTTAGATCTAAATTGAAAGAGAATAGAATTAACTAGGGAATTAGGAATTGGTTCAAATCAGAAGGCTATGTCAATAGGTAAAACCCTAGATCTGAGTTTTATTTGCTATTTCTAATCCAGATCTCTTCCTTTTCTCTTTAGAATATTATAGATCTATAAATATATCATTTGTAATTTTAAATATGGATTACAAGGGAGGTAGGGAGGAGAATATAGATGTTAGGGACAGATCTGAAATAAAAGCAGGGAGATTTGGAAAGCTAGCTATTTGAGTGTATTTATTTATACATCTTTTAAGTTTAAGATATATTGTCGTTAAATTCCTATTTAGATAATTTTATTCAATAATTAATCCTATTAATTAAGTTATGCTGAACTATAATGAATTTACATTATTAGTATTTATTTACACCTGTTTCTACGTTTTGGATTTCTATGCAAGCGTCATTCTTCTTTTATTTTATCCTCTTTCTTTGCGTATGGATTAGAATTGATTAAACGTGAATATGGATTAAATTACTAAAAATAATGAAATGAAGGCAATAAGATGTTGTTTGCACCAAAATTGGTCACAAACCCCAAATACCGTGAAAGCACCAGTGTATGAATACAAGTCAACAATATTCAAACACAAATAACAGATCTCAGCAAATAACAAGCAGCAAATCAAAAATAACGAGCAGTGACACAAGTTTTATAGTGGTTCGGCTATCTCCGGCCTACGTCCACTCCAAAGTTTTATCCTTTTATTAATTATCCTTGCTGGTTACAAGTGATTACAGCAGTTACAAAGTCCAAATTCGAAATCAATGGTAGAAATGACGATATGGAATGATTATGGCAGCGTCCGGGCGTGCTTGTTCTCTCCCAATTTTCCGACCCCTTTTCTGAATGACCAGGGGCTCTATTTATAAGCGTAGGAGGCTGATATTTCTCCTAAAAATCTGGTAGACCGCTTCTGGCATGTGAGAGGGCCCATACGGCCGAATTCTGGAGATCCGGGCCCACATCGGGATCGATTCGAACTCCATTCGAATCGATAAAGAAATCATCCAATTAAGCTGAAATTTGGTGAGAACATTCTTCAACATGTATGTAAGCTCCTATAAAAATTTCATTGCATTTGGATCAACGGTTTGGAAGATATGATCGATTCGAGATCAAAGCTCCGTATGTTCTGCCTGGTTCGAATCCATGCTTCGAATCCATCCCCTTCGACTCCATCCAAAGCGTGTGCGCATCGATGACGTGTCACAAATTCTCCGGGTCGATCCACCTTTGTCGCCGCGTTGAACGTTTCTTCTCTGGTTCGTATCGATCGCTTCGAAATTGTCCCTAAGTCCTTCGAATCCATGAAGTCGACTCCCCGCGTATCCTTCTCGAACGCGCTCTTCGTATCGATAGGTACGAATCCAGAATCCTATCGATTCGAACCACCATCGATACGAACTAACCTGTGTACACCATATGGATACGAAGGAGATCCATGCTGTCATCGAGTCGAAGTCCACCTGTCCTTCCCATCTGATCGATACGAAGACCATCGAGCCGTGTGCAAGCTGATCGATACGAAAGGTATCGATTCGAAGCCATCACTTCCTGATCGATACGAGGTGTATCGATTCGAACCATCCTTGCGCCGTGCCTTCGATCGACGCGAACCTGATGGGTTCGAATCCGATGGATTCGAAACGAGTACCACCTTGACCCCTTGATGGATTCGAACAACATGACTTTCCTACCTTGCATCGATCATAACTCCTTCATATGAACTCCGATTAACCTGAAATTTGAAACATAGCCTTTCCTAATCCTTATCATCATCTCCAATCAATTTCGTCCCGATCGGAGTTCAACCAAATTTTGACGACATCGATCGCCGCCTTGCTTTCAATCGATCTCCAATCCCAATATCCATCATCCCTTGCCAATTTGTTGATATTCCAGTTTTGACCAAAAAGTGGGATAACACTTTGCTCCCCAAAACATGCCTTTTGATAAGAAGGCGTGTTTTGAATAGTTCCGATTCCAATATCCAAAGTCCATAGCCATATCGCCAGAGTATGCCATCCTTGACTGCTTCGAGCCGATGCCCAATTCCAAATCCCATAACCAAAGCCTTAGCCAATTCCATATCCATTCGAACTCGATAGCCGAGTCCTAATCCATCCTTATCCAATAGCCAATAACCAGATCCAGGACCTCTCCGGATCGATATCCGAATCCATAACCTCTCCGGGTTCTTGCCAAGCGTAATCCACACCTGACGACCGTGGTCCAGTGTCCCTAGACGTTGAGCTAACCTCTCCGGGTTCTTGCCAAGCGTAATCCACACCTGACGACCGTGGTCCAGTGTCCCTGGACGTTGAGCTAACCTCTCCGGGTTCTTGCCAAGCGTAATCCACACCTGACGACCGTGGTCCAGTGTCCCTGGACGTTGAGCTAAGCCATGGATTAAGTCCTAAGCCGAATCCTGGTCTCTTCGGACCCTTATTGAGCATAGTCCATACTCAACGACCTGAAACAATAATCGATAATATGGGGCCTAAGTCCTAGGCCGAATCCAGGTCCTCTGGACCCTTGCCGAGCATAGTCCATACTCGACGACCTGAATGAGTCAATTTACCATGTTCGGGCAAAGTGACTCACCCCTTTCCAGGCATAATCCATACCCGACGACCATGTATCAAAAACCAGATAAAAATCCAATCAAAATCCAATCCAGAATCCAAATCCCAAAAATCCAAATCAAAATCAAAGAATCAGAAATCCAAACCAGCATCCAGAACCAAAAACAATCATCCAATGGAAAATCCAAATCAAAAAGCAAGCAAAACCAGGAGTTCGATTCGAACTCCAAAACCAAATCCAAAAAAAAAGAAGTGTCCAATCAAAAAGCAAAAGATAAATTTCACAAACCACAGCATCGCAGTTTATCATCATTCAGAGCATGCCTAGGGGCTATCTCCGTCCCCATACATGTGTAAATGACTTGGTTGCTTGCCAGTAGTTCGCTACTTATTTCACATTATCCTGATCAATGGATGATCAATCGACCATCATCCCTGGGCCTCACATCATCACGGCGTGAGGTGGTCGGTGGTTGCTCCTGCTCCACCGTTGCATTCTGAGTTCCGACATATTGTTGTAACTGTCCATTCCTTACATGCTCCTCGATTATATCCTTTAAGTGCCTACAGCTGTTGGTATCATGTCCATCTAAATCATGGAAGAGGCAGTGCCTTCCTGATGTCCTTTCCCGTTCTGATGGTTCTCTCCTAGCCGGCCTCTGGTAAGGAAGGCGATTCCGAGTATCCAGGTATATCCGCTCCAGCTTCTCGTTCAATCCTGTGTATGTGGATAACTTTGGATCCTTCCATCGCTTCCTAGCGTTTCCAGAATCATCGTCCAACTTCCTTTTCCCTTTGTCTTTATCCAAACCTTTGCTGGATGGTCCTACATCCTGAGTTGCATTAACATTTTTCACCTTTAAATCCGTACTCGCATCTTCTTGCCGAAGGAACCTTTCTGCCTCATGAAAGAATTCGTCGAGATCCTGTGGGGGATCTCATATCAGAGACACCTTAAAATCCGAGTCCTCCTTGACTCCTGATACTGCTGCCATTAAAACCATCGATGGATCAGGCCGATCCACATAAGCGACTGCCGCACTGAATCGAGTTAGAAAAGCTCTAAGCGATTCATCCATCCTTTGCTTCACCGATGTTAATGTCATCACATTCTTCGGCCTCTTGACGTGAACTCGAAATTGTCCCAAAAACTTTTCTACCAATTCCCTCCAAGTCCTTATAGATCCTTCTCCCAGCTGTCTAAACCACATTGCAGCTAAGTCCGTTAAATACAAAGGGAAACATCGGGCCATCACTTCCTCCGATGCCCCCAGCACCTCCATGTGTCTGTGTACCTCATCAAGTGATCAGTTGGGTCCGCCTTACCATCATATACCTCCACGCTAGGTAGCTTGAACTTAGGTGGATTCTGAGCCATCCTTATTTCTCGAGCGAACGGACTCCTATTCACTCCTTCCAAGTCTCTGTTGGTCAAACCGCCTCGCACAGTTCTTCTGATGATTTCTACTAATCCAGTATTGTCGGTTGGGGGTTGCCCCCCATGCCCCCGAGGGAACTCTAGCACATATTCCTCGTGTGGTTCACTAGCAGCAACGTTAGCTCTAGCTTGTGAACTCCTTCCAAAGGTCCTCCTGTGTTGGATCCCGTGGGCCTGCCCCCAAGCCCTTGTTGATTGCCTTCTGGCTCCGTATCTCGTCCTCCATTGGGTTCCACGACCCTAGTCCCTTGTCCTGCATCCACAGCGGCTGTAGCTGTTCCTAAGTTCTGCATCCCTGCAGCTCTCATTTGCTCAAAAAAAGTCTGCATCATTTCCTGTTGGCTCTTCAACAATCTCTCCTGCAAAGAATTCGTCATAGCTTCCATTTCATCCCGAGTTATGTAGATTGAAGCCTGTCCTTCCCCGGCTCCACAGGATGCTTGTTGACTTCCTTCCTGTTGGCTTCTCTCAGCCATTTGCCTTCTACTATTTTGCCTAGTCATTGTCGTTGAATCCAAACTCTTTAAAATCTTCAAATCCAACTTTCAAATCAGATGTAGCGGGTGCTAGTCCTTCTCAGTGAAAGCACCAAAATGTTTGCACCAAAATTGGTCACAAACCCCAAATACCGTGAAAGCACCAGTGTATGAATACAAGTCAACAATATTCAAACACAAATAACAGATCTCAGCAAATAACAAGCAGCAAATCAAAAATAACGAGCAGTGACACAAGTTTTATAGTGGTTCGGCTATCTCCGGCCTATGTCCACTCCAAAGTTTTATCCTTTTATTAATTATCCTTGCTGGTTACAAGTGATTACAGCAGTTACAAAGTCCAAATTCGAAATCAATGGTAGAAATGACGATATGGAATGATTCTGGCAGCGTCCGGGCGTGCTTGTTCCCTCCCAATTTTCCAACCCCTTTTCTGAATGACCAGGGGCTCTATTTATAAGCGTAGGAGGCTGATATTTCTCCTAAAAATCTGGTAGACTGCTTCTGGCATGTGAGAGGGCCCATACGGCTGAATTCTGGAGATCTGGGCCCACATCGGGATCGATTCGAACTCCATTCGAATCGATAAAGAAATCATCCAATTGAGCTGAAATTTGGTGAGAACATTCTTCAACATGTATGTAAGCTCCTGTAAAAATTTCATTACATTTGGATCAACGGTTTGGAAGATATGATCGATTCGAAATCAAAGCTCCGTATGTTCTGCCTGGTTCGAATCCATGCTTCGAATCCATCCCCTTCGACTCCATACAAAGCACGTCCGCATCGATGACGTGTCACGAATTCTTCGGGTCGATCCACCTTTGTCGCCGCGTTGAACGTTTCTTCCCTGGTTCGTGTCGATCGCTTCGAAATTGTCCCTAAGTCCTTTGAATCCATGAAGTCGACTCCCCACGTATCCTTCTCGAACGCTCTCTTCGTATCGATAGGTTCGAATCCAGAATCCTATCGATTCGAACCACCATCGATACGAACTAATCTGTGTACACCTTATGGATACGAAGGAGATCCATGCTGTCATCGAGTCGAAGTCCACCTGTCCTTCCCATCTGATCGATACGAAGACCATCGAGCCGTGTGCAAGCTGATCGATACGAAAGATATCGATTCGAAGCCATCACTTCCTGATCGATACGAGGTGTATCGATTCGAACCATCCTTGCGCCATGCCTTCGATCGACGCGAACCTGATGGGTTCGAATCCGATGGATTCGAAACGAGTACCACCTTGACCCCTTGATGGATTCGAACAACATGACTTTCCTACCTTGCATCGATCATAACTCCTTCATATGAACTCCGATTAACCTGAAATTTGAAACATAGCCTTTCCTAATCCTTATCATCATCTTCAATCAATTTCGTCCCGATCGGAGTTCAACCAAATTTTGACGATATCGATCGCCGCCTTGCTTTCAATCGATCTCCAATCCCAATATCCATCATCCCTTACCAATTTGTTGATATTCCAGTTTTGACCAAAAAGTGGGATAACAGATGTAAAGTAATAAAAGTTTGAGGAATGGAATTACTATAACAAATTACGTTAAAATGAGAAAAGTTAATTAATCTAATAACTGGATTTGGGAGTAACTAAAAGGTTAATTGGTTGGTTTAGAAAATAGGATACATTTATATAATTTAATATTTAAGTGACAACGATGAACGTAATTGATAGAATAAAAGAAAGAAATAGAGAATTAGTGTAAAATAAAAAACCACGGTATTTTACACTGTTCCAAAATAGTAAAAGAAATATCTATTAGTTACGGATTGTTGTTTATAGTATTATTCAATATTAAAATATGGAAATGGATTTTTAACCAACCAATTAAAATAGAATTACTTTCTTAGAATAGAAGATAATAAAGTAAAGTATCACATGAATTAAGTAAATTATTTGATAAGAACTTGAAGCTGTAAACGATAATGAACCTAGGTCTGCATTCACTGCGTAGACTATTTAAGAAGATAGTTATTATGATAAGTTAATTATATAATGTAAGAGAATAAAAAAATATTCTATATTATAATAAAAGAAGGCAGATTAGAATAGAAAAGAAATGCTGGAATTATCTATGGACTATAAAAGAAGAGAAAATGACAATTACAGGTAGAATTATAACATTGGCTATAATTAAGTAATAAGAACGGAAAAACCTATTTTGAGATTTTGAATAAATTAATGAGCAATAATAATGGTAGAAGCTTATTTAAATAATTTATATTAAGTCAATAAGAAAATAAATCTGGAATGATAAAAGTGGCTTATTTTAATGAACTTAAAATTTATATTTAGTTAAATAAGAAAAATAATAAATGTGGCTCATACCAATCGCGTTTTCTATTAAATAAATGGAAATCGAACAATAGATAGATGTGAGACGAGGGAAAGAATATACTAATTAGGGTAAATAAGTAGTCAATAGAATAAGAAAGTAAACTAAACGCAAATTGAAATATTAGACTTAGAGTCTAATAAAAGAATTGAGATGCGTTTGGAGCAGCCCAAAGGTTGAAGCGTCTAACGAAGCAGCTCATCACAGATTTCAAAAATGGAGAAGCACATCCAACTTAGTATTTTTGAGCTTCGAGGAAGTACGAGACTTCAACATGACGTGAGGATACTCTAGGATGTCCCTCTGGGTAGGCCTAACGAAGCTGCACCACCGGAGGCAAGTCTGTAGGTGTTCCATCAAGAGAGTATGCCTTGACTGCATTTGCATTGTAGGCCTAACGAAGCAGACCTTTGTAGGCAATCAAAAGGGCTTGGTGTTCGGAGTAGGGTATTTATATGTCCAGTACTTGCAAGTAAGTTTAAGGATAGTCACATGTGGATATCAGCCAGCACCAAGACCAAGAGCAATTTTGGGAAAGACTTGAGTTAAACCAACAGGCCATTGATTCTTTCACTATAGAGACATTGGATGAGGGGCACCGCCATTTGGATGTTAGATTGTTTGCAGTAGGGCACGACCACTTAACTCTTTAGAAGTCTTTTGACTAGTTCAGGGGTCGCTGCATGGGGCCATACCACGATGAAATAAAGAGACCAACTAGAATATCTATATTGTATGCCTAACAAAGCAGTTATTTATAGATATAGAAAATCTCCGAATGAATTCCGTACAAAGTAGACCTTGTTGGCGGGATTCAGATAGTAGACAGAACGATTAGGTAGTCCTCAATGTACGCACTGCGTGGTATAATGTGGATGTCCGAGCACTGGCATAGACTTGGGTGGACGCGATTTACATTTTCATAGTAAGTAGTGGAGCATCTGTATTGTAGGCCTTACAAATCAGTGCTTTACAGATGCAGCTACGGAACGCTCGCGGAATAAGACGATGGAGTATCTGTATTGTGGGCCTTACGAAGCAGTCCTTTACAGATATAGCTGTGAAGCAAGATGATGGAGCGTCTGTATTGTAGGCCCTATAAAGCAGTCCTTTACAGATATAGTCACGAAATGCACTCGAAGCTAGATGATGGGGCCCTTTTCAAGGAGGATACGGAAGGTACAATGGGTGGTACATAGGACCAATATGGTCATTGGGCATATAGCAACGTATATGTATATATTAGTCATTAGATTTTAATCTACTATGGAGTAGATGAGCACGGTTCACGAAGAGATGCGAGAGTATTGTAACCTAATGAACCTAATGTAAGAGTAAATGGAAATGAACCGATATATGTAGAATTAAGCCTAGAAGTATATAATTTATTCATTCACTAGAACTTTTGTTCTGACCCCCTCCTCATAACATCCTATAGGTTAGGTAGATGACAGAGAATTCTCAGCTTTATGACACTTTCTTGAAAAGTGTTATTATTTAGGTGAGTATTTACTTACTATTATATTTTAGTCAATCCCATTGTGGGATAAATTATTGAGCTCTGATATTTGTCTTTGCCTATTTTCAAGATACCGGATACCCAACACAGAGTTCAGTGTGCATGGTTTTTAGCATACTTGCGAAAGATACGGACCACTCGAATTCTGGTTGTTACAATTACCTTTTTAAGGAATTTTTACTTAGAATGATCATTGTCCTTCAATAACAATGTTGTGATAGCATTTGTCCATACAAGTTATCCTGGGTCTGGACAAACCGAACAACCATCTTCACCATTTTCACTATATCCATTCGTAAAGCTCAAATCGGATCGAAGTGGTTTAGGATAATTAAATCTTATCCCGGTCTATTCAAAACGATCAACAAAATTGGCCAAATACTTGATAGTTGGTTATTTAACTATCAATATAACATCCATAAGCAGTCACTTGGCCCATATTATAATTTTTTTTCCAAAATTTATTTTCAAAATACCTTTGTAAGATATTTATTCAAGTCCCTTCCAAATTTTCAATATTTGAGACAACTCAAATACTTATATCCATATCAGAATATTTCAAACCATCTCTTATTTCAACATTCAGAAAAATATTCAAAATCATATTCTCTAAACCCCATACTTCCCAACACTTAGGAAAAATTCTATTTGTTTCTTTTTCTCAAAACTCTTCACAATTTATATTGCAAATTCGTTAACTCGTTTATAAAGAATTCTATAAGTTTCGGGTTCCTTAATTAAATCTTTTTATTCAAAAAGATATATACTTATCTTATTAGAATAAGCATGTTTAAAAACCCTTCTTTTCCAAAAATATTTGGAAACTTTTTAAAATAAATATAGAAAGCACCATGCGATATCAACCATGGATTTGCAGCTCAATGATTACGTCTCTATCATAGAGAAATCCAAACTTAACTACAAACAATCTCTGCCTCCGATTTCGCCATGAAAGTATATCATTACCTTCCGAAAACTTTATTTAATAATTATCTCAAAATAATGCTTATGTTTCTATAATAATTTTCCTAGTTTAATTTAGGCAAAAACTCTTAAATAAAAGTTGTTATATTAAAGTATATTAATATTGAATAATTTATCTTTTAAAATAATAATACCGATTAATTTTGATTTATTAATAAAATTCTAATTGTTTTAAAAGACTTGTTTATAAAACCTATAACTCATTTCGATAATTGAAATTTTTTAAATAATTAAGTTTCTAGAATATTCTTACATTAAAACATTTATAAATTACATAATTAATAATTAATAATTCCATTTTTAAGACAAACTCAACTTCCCAATAATTTTTTTTTCAATTTCAATATAACCAATCTAATATTTATAAATCTCTCTCGATTTATCACTAATTGATTTAAGTTCCAACTTCGTAAATCCCTTTTTTCACATTTCTAAAAGTAAATCTATCATTTATATTTAAACCGATTTACCCATCTTATTTTAAATTCTTACCGTGAATTTATATCTTCAATTTATCAACTGATAATCACTTCGCTTTATTTATAAACATTGTTTATAAATCCCATACCCTCATTTCTAGTTTACAACGATTTCACATCACTTAAATCCATTATAACCCTATTTCTAAATTAATTTCCTTTTATAAATCAATTTCTTAAATAACCCAATTATATTTTAAATCCAACTAAACTCGATTCTACTTCCATTTCGATATTTAGAAATCTTATTTAAGATCTAGTACAACCAATTTTATTTATTTCCAAATTCCCTTCTATTTCTCAATCTATTAAACTCTCGACTTTTAAACCCTTTTATATTTAAAAAATTACCACCTAAGAATTTTTTTTATTTAAAATCCTTATATATATTATTCCCAAAATCTCCATTTAAAAGATCACAGAATTGAAAGGGAGTGTGGATTAAGGATCTTAAGGCTAATTTAACACTAGAGGGGGAGTGAATAGTGTTCAATGGATTCTAAGACTTATATGGACTAAACTAAAATTATAACACAAACAAATGTAGAACTTAATCATAGAATAATCATAGAATCAAACACAGACGCAGAAAGTAAATAAAAAATAGTAAAAAGGAAAGAACACACCGGATTTTATACTGGTTCAGAGTTACCCTACATCCAGTCATATACCAAGGCAAACACCTCATACTGATTTTTATTATACCAATATCGAGATTACAATCCTCAATTTCTAAAGGCCTTGAGGTGCCCTTCTGTCTCTCGAATCCGGGGTAAACTCTCTTACTTTATGGGACACAAGATCACTCAATTGATTTCCAGGCACAACCACATCTTATAGATAGACTCGATAAACTTTTGATTACAAATTAATCTTATAACTCTGAATAGCACTTTGATCTTTGAGAGAGGGTAGAGAATAAAACAAGAATGAGATTCTAATTTGATTCACTTGAGAATTTGGTAGAATTTCAGCACGATCTTAAAAATATGAAAATCTTATAATATGGATTTGTAGAGAAGGATGAAGAAAATAAGAAAATAGTTAGTTAAAAAATTCGTTTGTGAAGGCTATTTATAGAGTAGTAATAGTCATAACCATTCATGAAGAGATTTAAACGAATTGACACTTCTTTTGAAAATTGAAACTTTTGAATTCAACGCCACCATGTCCACATGGGGTATCCAATGATGTCGACATCCTCAGTTTAAAATAATTTAAAATTTGTTTTGAAAATGTTATTGAAAGGAAAACAAAATCAAATGATTCTGGAGTAAAATAAACTAATTTTTCTATGTTTTAAAATAAAAATGAGTAGAAAAATATATTTTTAAAATGTACATATAAATTTGATTTTATGTCTCAAGTGTATATATTATAAAGAATATTAAAAATCAGAAGATTGTTTTAAAATCAAATGAAGTTTAAAACATAAGTTTATTTAAAAACAAATACAAAGAGTATTTTAAGGCTAAAACATCGTTTTCAAAATCATTTGAAAATATAATTTTTAAGGCTAAAACATTTTGAAAAGCAATTATGAAAATTCATTTTAAAAAACCATTTTGAAATAGTTTTGCAAGCTTCTTCCTGCAGAATATCTCATCACATCAGGAATCGAGAACTTGTACAAAACCAGAATGTTCGTGGGTTTGTAAGCCACTTGTCATAGGTTTGTAAGCTACTTGTCGTGGGTTTGTATGCCACTAAGAAGGTATAAATGGGTTCTATCCCAAATGAAATTTGGAATGAAAATTGCCCATGCTATTATGAAGTTTTAATAAAAACTAGACACATGTTGAAATCCTAATCTTGATACTCTAGAGTCTTCAGTCTTGATATCTCCATTCTGAATCTTGAGTCTTGAGTCTTTATATAGATCAGTCTTCAGTTATCAATACCTGCATATATATATATATATATATATATATATATATATATATCCCACATATACATATTTATCTAGATAACAATGTTAGTATATATTTTATAATAAGATAGGTTAAAAAGGTAGTTGTCATCAAAACTAACATCTCAGTTCCTAACAATCTTCCCCTTTTTGATGATGACAACCTGTATTTATAAAATATATTTACCATATCATAACTCCCCCTTACTCCATGACTCCCCCTTACTCCAATCATAACTCCCCCTTACTCCAAGCCAACTGCTATTTTATAACTTCTCCCCCTTTGTCATCAAAAAATACTTCTTACTAATAAATTATCTGAACTTGATATAAGATAATCAACCATAATAGAGTAATCCATATATAAGTGTGATAAATGCTAAGTGTGGTCATAAGTATGAAATGTGATCATAAATGTGAAATGTGTTCATGAGTGTGATCATAAGTGTAATCCAGAAGTAAATCGATCATTATCCAGTCATACTTACAGTAATTATTCAATCCAATCATATATGCAAACCACACCAAATGTTTTATAGTCAAGTAAATCAAATTTAAAACACACTAATCAAATCAAACAAATAACATACAGAATGACTAGACATTCCTTGGTACTTCCGCCCATCCAACTTCTCCAAAGATAGGGTCTGCTTTGATAGCATCCAATTCTTCTTTATCTTTGTCGAGAGTGAATGATGGATTTCCTTTGAGATCATCCTTGTTAAGGGATGAGATCATCCAACGAAGGGCGTCGAAATGTCTCTCTTGCTCCTTGATCATCTGCATTTTTGAAGGAAGTGAGAGTTTCCTTAAGATTATCACGTAGATTCTTAATCGGAGAAGCCATAATTCAAGAAATAGAAGAAATATGAAAGAGAGTGATTAGAAATGAAGTTCGATAATTTATTCTGGAAGAAACAAGTATAAATAGGGGTAGAAAGTCGATTAGAATGAATAGACACAAGCTAGTTACATGAAATTAAAATTTGTAAGTGCAACTACTTTCTGCCCACTGCATGTCGACATGGGGGGGATGGGGGATGTCGACATGCCTCTGCCTAAAGTGACAATTTTCTTTGTTTTGAATATTGTGAATAAATCTATGCAACTAAAATTTGTATAATTACAGAGACAAGTGAAGTTGAATAACAGGAAATAAAAGATTTCATTAATGATTCTAGTCAACATTACCTGAAATCGTATAATATTAACTAAAATAAAGAAAAATACATGGATAGAACTTGAAGCAAACAAGATAACATGAACTAAAACTAGTTAGATGAAGATGAAGAAGATGATAGTCCAAGCTTTCTACTAATTTTTTGAAGAACTTGTCGATTTTAGTGGAAATCTTATTCATTTTCTTACTCATTGATATTTTAAGTGTCTTTTGATTTTCCGCTATGATTCTTTGATTAATTAGAATGGTCTTATTAGATGGATTAGCGGGATTAGTAGGATATTCAATACTCTCTAAGGAAGTTTCTTGATCTTCCTCTTCCTCCTCTTCAATTTCCATTCCTTCCTCTTCCTCTTCTTCTTCTTCTTCTTCTGCTTCCTCCATTTCTTCCATCTCTTCGTGAGCAAACCTTTCTTTCTTTTACGTAAGTGTTTCATATGGTTGAAACACTAATGGAATTTGCG
The DNA here is from genome assembly GCA_030765085.1 of Allium cepa. Classification (NCBI taxonomy): domain Eukaryota; kingdom Viridiplantae; phylum Streptophyta; class Magnoliopsida; order Asparagales; family Amaryllidaceae; genus Allium; species Allium cepa. Next base: position 616,313,499 of record CM060934.1, read on the forward strand.
TAAGGGAAATGTTTCTATGGTTGAACACTTTTCTAGTTATAAATTCTTCCCTTTTGAAATCAACTCCAAAATAATTAAAAACTCGAGTGAGATAAACTCTATGATATAATGTGTTTTCATCCATAGTAAAATTCTTGGGCCTTAGCTCATCCAAAATAACTTGAGCCCAATTAATATCATAATTTCCAAAAATTACAAGAAGAGCATTGCAAACTTTCAAAGTTGGGTTGTTGTAGTTTCCCGATCTTGGTATAAGAGTGTGTTGAATAAGAAGGTTAACAATTCTTGCTTTCGGACAAAAATAACGATTTTTGAATCCAAAATTGCCATCCCCTTCAAAGATGTGATAAAATGTCTCTCGATGATTTTCATTTATTCGAAATTCCGAGAGATTCATTTCGGTATACTTGCATCCTAAAATATTTCCAAAAATTTCACAATCCAAAACTATTTGTATTCCTTTAACACTACTCCAAATTTGTCCATCTTGCCCATCATAAAAACCACGATTTAAGTTTGCATAAAACATCTTAACAAGATTTGGATAACATACAAAATCATTTTATTTGTTATCTACTACACTAAGAATGGAACATTGTTGAAAAAGATTTTCTATTTCATAAGAAGGAAAATCTTCAAAAATAGCAAATTTCCCCGTATGAATTTTACCAAAGTTTACATAGTTGATGTAAGCTTTGATAGCTTCCGGTCATTAAAAAGAAAGTTTTTGATAGCTTTTGGAAGCCTAATGGTGTTAGGAGTGCTTGAAGAGGCCATTAAAGAAGTTGTGAGGAGTTGAAGATAATGAAGATAAATTTGAAATTTGAAATAAAAGTGAAAAGTGATGATAAGGATAGCGAATTAAATACAGACTCTATAGACATGTTCTCTGGTCAAGAGGCATCTTTCCAGAGCATTGAAGTTGGGAAAAGATGAAGAGAAATTCAAAAGTTTGAATTTAAATTTTGAAATCAAATTCTGAGGGGCATGTCGACATGGGGTACCCGGGCATGTCAACATGTGCCTATTGAATCAAAGGACAAGTATCTATTCCTAATTTCTAACAAGTGTATATATTATACCCTATATTCCACTATATAATTCCTATGATAACATTAAATATAATAATACTTAAATATTAATAATTTAATATTTAAAATAATATTATTTTTGAATTTAAAATTCAAATTTCAGGGGATAAATTTGAATTTAAAATTCAAGGAATTTAAAAAACAATCAAGCAAACAGACAAGCATCCATTCAAACAAGAAAAATTAAAAATAATATAAATGTGTACCTATTTTTAGATCCATACTCCCATCGTCATCTGATTCATGAATAGCAGTGAAACACAGATTTGAATTATCCGTCTTCTTTTCATCGTCACTGGATGATGAATCTGAGTCATCAAGAGTTGATGTGTATGGTTTCTTTCTTTTCCTTGACGAGTCGTTGTTTGGAGGGAATAACCGTTTATCTGGATACATACAATCTTTCCTATGATTCCCGACTTTATTGCAATTGTAGCATCTACCATTGTTGACGTTCTCCATATTATTTCTGATATTCCTTTGATTATTTATTTTGTAATTATTCATTTTTCTATATTTTAGGAATTTTCAAAAGTTTCTTGTCATGAAAGCAATCTCCTCATCACTGTCTGGTTTTGAATCTTCAGTTGTTGCATTGAATACTAATGACTTCTTTTCTATAGCCTTGTTTTCTCTTCTTCCTTGCAGTTGAACTTCATAAGATATTAGATTCCCAATTAATTCTTCTATTTTCATTAGACTGATATCATTTGCTTCTTTAATTGCAAGTGTCTTTTGATCCCACTCTATAGTGAATGAATTTAGAGTTTTTCTAACTTGGTCTTCTTCCGAAAAGCTTTTTCCCAGTGCAATTAGTGAACGAACAATATCTTGAAATCGACAATACATGTTAGAAATGGACTCGTCTGAATGCATTTTAAACAATTGAAACTGATTAGTTAATATGTAAATTTTAGTTCGTTCAACTTTGCTTGTTCCTTTATGAGTAACTTGCAAAGTTATCCAGATTTCAAATGTAGGCTTACAAACAGATATTCTATTAAACTCATTCATATCTAGTGAACAAAATAATATATTCATGGCCTTTGATTTATTTTGTGCAGCACCTTTTTGCTCAGCGGTCCACTGGGAAAAATTGGTAGTTGGTTCAACATACTCAGTTTGTGTGATATTCCAAGTGTCTAATCCTACTTATTGTAAGTAAATTTTCATTCTACAAGCCCAATATGCATAATTACTGCCATTGAAAAATGGTGGTCTGACAGTAGACGACCTTCTACAAATGAACTTGTGTTAGTGCTAACAGAACTAGTGCCAGAGTTTACATTACCAGTGTTGGTAGCCATTAAAACAATTTTCAAGTTTCAGATTATGAAAACTACGAAAACCTAAGCTTTGATACTAATTGAAAGGGAGTGCGGATTAAGGATCTTAAGGCTAATTTAACACTAGAGAGGGTGTGAATAGTGTTTAATGGATTCTAAGACTTATATGGATTAAATTAAAATTATGACACAAAAAAATGCAGAACTTAATCATAGAACAATCGCAGAATCAAACACAGATGCATAAAGTAAATAAAAAATAGTAAAAAGGAAAGAACATACCGGATTTTATACTGCTTCGAAGTTACCCTACATCCAGTCCTGTACCAAGGAAAACACCTCATACAAATTATTATTATACCAATGTCGAGATTACAATACTCAATTTCTAAAGGCCTTGAGGTACCCTCCTGTCTCTTAAGTCTGGGGCAAACTCTCTTGATTTACAGGACATAAGATCACCCAATTGATTTCCAGGCACAACCACACCTCATCAAAAGATTGTTTTAAAATCAAACGAAGTTTAAAACAAGATTTTATTTAAAAACAAAAAAAAAGAATATTTTAAGGCTAAAACATCCTTTTGAAAATCATTTGAAAAGAAATATTTTAAGGCTAAAACATTTTGAAAAGCATTTTTGAAAAATCATTTTGAAAAACCATTTGGAAGTAGTTTTGCAAGCTTCTTCCTGCAGAATATCTCATCACATCAGGACTCGAGAACTTGTACAAAACCAGGATGTTCGTGGGTTTGTAAGCCACTTGTCGTAAGTTTGTAAGCTGCTTATCGTGGGTTTGTAAGCCACTAAGAAGGTAGCAATAGGTTCCATCCCAAATGAAATTTGGAATGAAGATTTTCGTACTATTATGAAGTTTTAATAAAAACTAGATACATATCTTGAAATCTTGATCTTGATACTCTAGAGTCTTCAGTCTTGATATCTTCATTCTGAATCTTGAGTCTTGAGTCTTTATACTAATCAGCCTTCAGTAATCAATATCTGTATATATATATATATATATATATATATATATATATATATATATATATATATATCCTACATATACATATCTATCTAGACAATAGTGTTAGTATATATTTCATAATAAGATACGTTAAAAAGGTTGTTATCATCAAAACTAACATCTCAGTTCCTAACAGGAATAGTCAACTGTAAAGTCAAACCATTTATTTTACCCAATCAATTCTTTTTAAATAATACAAAACTCTATATAAATATCTTACTTCCAAAATCTCTTTTTAATTTTCTTTTTAAATTCAATATATATATATTGTTGGTATTTCTAAAATACCAAAAACTATGCCAATATTACCATAGCATCCAATAAATTCAATCATGCAATAATATATCACAGATTTCTCAAACAAATCATATATCACTATATATGGAAATAAATTCAACATTTTTTAGGAATCCAGTTGGATCCCTTCAACCTATTTCCCTATAACCACAGATGTTAATACAATATAAAAACACCAATCGTGCTTCAAGGTGAAAGAAATGCGGATTATGGATCTTAAGGCTAGGATTAACACTAAAGGGGGGGTGAATAGTGTTTATAAAGGATTCCTAAATCTTTTTGAGTTTATGTTAATTTAGACACAGATGTATGCAATCTACAGATACAGGGATAATCACAGAATCAAACACAGATGCAGAAATAAAATAAAAGCAGTAAAGGAAAGAACACACCGGATTTTATACTGGTTCAGATTTACCCTACATGCAGTCCCACAACACAAGTACGGATTTCCTTTCAAAAGCAATTGTACAATTACACCCTCGATTTCAAGGCTACGAGGTACACCCTCCAGAATTTCGATCCTCTGGGTAGAGATACTTGATTTTCGGGCCATAAGTTTACCCAATTGATTTACCAAGGCTACAATCACACCTTTTCTCGCTTAATTGATTTTCAAGGCCACAATCACACCTTTTCTCGCTTAATAGATTACAAAAAAGTCTATAACTCTGAAGCACTGAGAACCTTGTTGAGATAGTGGTAGAGAATCAAACTAGAAGTAATCGAGTATGATTGAATATTGATTTCGGCAGAGTAATGGTAAGAGTATGTATTAAGAAATGTGGAAGAAGAAGAGGAGTGAAAAACCGGAAAATCTGATCTGAAATTCGTTGAAACTAACCCCTATTTATAGAAGAACAACAACCATGTCCATTCATGAAGAGTTATGGCGAATAGACACTTCTTTTGAAATTTAATTTTTGAACTCAACTGACACCATGTCGACATGGTCACCATAGGCATGTCGACATCCCAAAGCAATTTTTGATGATTTGATTTTCTTTGAAAATAACCTATATTTATATTAAAACTATTTTAAACTTTTCTAATATACTTGACTATAGTTAAAATTCATAAGTAAATATAGAGAATAATATATATATATATATATATATATATATAATTTAACTATAATTTTATATTTAAATCTTAAGTATAAATACTTAAAAGTTAAATATATTATTTTAAAAGATAGTTTAAAACCAGGAGTAATTTTGACTTTGAAATTAAAGGTGGCTAAAATTACTTAAACTCAGGATAGAGGTTTTTGATACTTTTAAAAGGAAGGTTTTGAAAACATTTTGAAAACGGGATATAATTTTGAAAAATCATTTTGAATCAAAAGTTAGCGGATACAAAACAATGTTCCACTAGATTTTTCGTAGGTTCCATCCTACTTAGGGTTCCATCCCTTTAACAGGCTCGAAGTGGATTCCATTCCACGAATAAATTGGATTTTAAGATGCCAGTGCTTTTCTATGAGTTTTAACAAAATTTCTAGTTAAAGAATAAATTACTTCAATTCTTGAACTCTTGATATTCTTGATACTCATGAGTCTTCAATCTTGATATCTTGAATCTCTATACTGTACAGTCTTCATTCTTGGTACCTGCATGGTTAAAACCTACATATATATATATATATATATATATATCTAAACTTATAATGTTAGTATTTATTTTATAATCTATTCTAAGGTTGTTGTCATCAAAACCATCATCTCACGGACTAACACAAGGCGGGATATCGTGGTATATACAGTCATCCGCTATTATGTGGGGCGCATAAGGTCTCATCCGCTCAAATAGGCAGGAAATATCAATCCAACTACAATATATGCACTACTATATATAATATCACATTCAGCTGATAATAATTATCAATTCAGCCAACCAATCAATAATTAATTTTAACCGTTTAAAATTAATGTCAATTATACAAATGAGTGAGATTTACTCACATTGCTTACAGTGGTTGCTGAAACGTTCTGTTTTAAATTAAAATCAAACAGACGTTTAATTTTAATTAAAATTCATGTTAGCTCCAATTGATTCCAAACCAATTCCTATGCGTAGTACTCGTCGCCATGATTCCATCGCCGTTTGATTTGCTCAATTCTGACCTTGTACGCGAGAGTTATCCAATTTTTAGGTTCATCGATTAATTTAATTGAAATACAATTCAAATTTTCTCAATAAAAAAAGAAAACCCATACCCAACAAACCAATTCCTGATTGAAGCCTTCTGCAAATCACGATTTTACAAACCAGTTTTAGATTTATTTTATTGTATAATTTGTAAGAAATATTTTTTTTTAAAGTTTCCATTCTTTTTTTTATACAGTTCGGCCATTTTTTTCACTATAGCTTGCCTGTGTTTGAAAAGGAGAGGACATGATATAAAAGGAAGGAGGGAAATGTGTTTGAATAGGTCAATGTACAGTGAAAAGATATAATAACAGCTGAAAGGAAGTTTGACTAATATATATATTAGTTTATTTTAAAATGTCTCGATTTACGCAACTCAAAATCTCGAACCCCTATCGAGGCATGTCGCAAGGCATTTATAATGTTATACCCTTATTTCGAATGCAATCGAAAAGATTTTAAGTCTAAATTCGATCGTATGGAGAAGATAGCTTTTTGGACCCAATTATTATATTGAATTTGCGATATTAAATTTAACATGTTTATATTCCATACGACCAAACGATAACTCCAAACGCTATGAAATTGAAAATGCGATAATAATACACTATTACAGATCTAATGGAACTAGTTTCGTCGAATTCTGAGACTGTGTCCCGGAAGGCTATTTTTGCAACGACCCGGGATTTTCGTTCCCGAAAATTCTAGACAGTTAGGGAATTGAGAAAGAGATAGAAGAAGAAGAAGAAGAAACACAACAAAGATTCTTACATTCGTAGCGAATCAAAATATAATATCAAATAATAACAGTTTACAAAAGAATTCTGTATCTGTCAAATACGTTTATAATACATCAGAGTTACACCTATACATACAAACACTGGATATACACAATCATCATGTCTCAGATATACAACAATATAATACAACGGAGACACTCCATACGTTCTTGCCATCAAGCTCGCCTCTTGAGCTCCAGAACGTCCTTACCTGAAAATCTGTAATACTCGGTCTTACCCAAGCATTACATCCAAGTAACACCCAGGTCAGGCTGGAAACCAGCGTGAGTAAACCCATCTAACATGGAATACAAAGCATACAACTTATATAAAACCCGAGGTAACTCATATCAATTTACAAATTCACAATTTGTTATAGACATCACTTATTTCACACATCAATTTTCTAAGTACCAAAATTTAGATTAAATAGTCCAATTCACTTAAATCATTTCATTCCAGCCTATTGATTTCACATGTCAATCTATAAAAATTCGAAGTAGTTTCGAGTATTTTCTAATACCCGACCCTGGTCCCTTCGAGTCTCACGTCATCCTAACCCAAGTTATCCAAATGAAATACACTTCAAACTTTATATACAGGATGTCACTTTACACAACAATTCATCATTGATAGATATCCATAATATCATGTTCGACCAAACATATGATACTACAAAACATTTCATATCAGAGATATCAACTCATTCAAGGCATCCAGTACCATTCAATCATCCATAACCAAAGCTTGAACACTTCCAAATTAATTTAATTAATTCTAATTGAATTACTAACCTCAATCACTTAGATTGCTTCACTTAACATTAATTAATTTCAAATCAATTAATTTATCATCCCTTAATTATCCATCTTAATTAATCACCCTGGATTAATTATCCTTCAATTACATTCAAGTAATTATCTTTAATTAATTACACAAATTAATTATTTTTAACCAAAAACAGTAATTAATCTTTAATTACTTCACAAATTAATTATCTATAATTAATTACATTAATCCTTAATTACTTATAATAATTAATTTCTCACATATCACTTATCATTAATTAATTAATCTTTATTAATCAACCTTTAACTACATCATTAATTATACAAATTAATGATTTCTAATTACATTTTAATTTATCCTAATATAAATTAATTACATTAAGTAATTAATCGTTAATTAAACCACAGTATTAATCACTCTTGATTAATCTCAACCAGTAATTAACTACCTTTTTATTTACTTCATTCAATAAATTAATTACTCATTTTATAAAAGAAGTCTAATGGAATTTAAAACCAAATTCATTTTTAAATTCAAATCAATTTCAAAAATGCATTTTAACATTCAAGTTGTTAAAACAATTTAAATTTAAAAACTTTATTTGTTTAAAAACTGAGATTCACTAACTTGAATTCCAAAATTTAACTTTGATTTAAAACTTGTTTTAAATCTCTACTTTACAATTTAACTTCAGTTTTTAAAAATCACTTTTAATTCTTTCCAATTCATTCTTATTTTTACTCTATAATTATTTCACTTCCAAAATTTACTCTTATATTTTTTTTCAAAAAAATCCAATTCAATATTCCAATATCAATATAATTCATCATAGAATATCAAATATTCATAACATAGAATATTAAACAGTTTAAATAATTTTGAGGAATCCAGTTGGATCCCTCCAACCTGTTTCCCTGCATCCACAGATGTTAGCACAATACCAATTCCACTTCGAGGTGGAATATCACGGTATATGGGATTTATATAATATCATCCGCTATTATGCAGCGCATAGGGTCTCATCTGCTATATAATGCGGGAAATTAAGCACTCCAATATATACTATATACTACTATATATAATATAGCACATCCAATCAAATTAATCAATCAACCAATTATTTAAATTTAACCATTTAAATTTAAATTAAACCAGATGGGTGAGATTAACTCACCTTTATTTTGTTGTTTGCAATCCATTCCAAACTGGCTTGCTTCCACATGAATTTAGACCTTGTATAAACATTATATGATTTATTAACACTTGAATTAACCAAACAATTAATTAACATTTATTTATTTAATTTAACTAATAATTTTATTTTAAACTAATCCCTTTTAATAAATTATCTTCTAACTAAAATAATTACATAAGTTAACTATACAAATTAATCACTAAACTAAATTAGTAAATTGTATTTTTTTCCATTTTTCAAACTGCTTAAATAAATAATCCAAGTAGGTTTTTAAAAATCAAATTTTTTATATAAACCCTTATATTTTCCAAAATCTTATATATTCATATGTTTACTTTCCTTTTCTATAAATAATTAGAAGTAATAATTTCTTTACTGTTAAAAATTTCTTCCTCTTTAATATATAAATATGAACCTGACTTTGAAATCCCTACTTTCCTTTTCTGTTCACGTACGAATTATTACAGTAGCCCCTTTTTTTAAATACAAATTCAAATAAGAAAATAAAAAAAGAAGCCATACCCCAAATCCAAGCGCAGCCTCCCTTCTCGCTGTCGCCACCACGATCTTCATCCCTCGCGGTCGCCCCTCTTTACCTCACGTAGGTGCCAAGGTGCGCGGCAGCCTCCCACCATCGTAATGTGCGCGAGTACGAGCTTCGTCGCCATCGAACCCTAAATACGATGCTCAACCAACTGCTCGAGAGCAGTGCCACCTCGACACGACTCCTCCTCCTATCGAATAAAGTCACGACCTTGCTTCAAAATCGAAGCTCGAACTCGATTCGATTACTGCGTCGCCGTTTATATTTTTTTACTTGATTTCGGTTTTTATTTTTCTAAAAAAACGAAAGAGATATTTCCTATTAGAAAGGAAAAGTGGCTTCGGGTATAAGCTAGACCGGCTAATCACGTGGTTAGGGTGATTCAATTTAGACTTTTGATTAATTTTATATAATTGAATATTGAAAATATCTCATGTTACATACTGTGAAATTTCAAACTCCTATTGAGGCGTGCGACCTGGCGTTCATAATGTTATACCCATATTCCGAACGCAATGGAAAAGGTTTTGAGTCCTAATTCAATCGTATTGAGAAGATAGCCCTTTGAATCCAGTTATCATATTAAATTCTGATTTAAATTTTCAATGCGTTTACTTATCGTACGGCCAAACGATCACTCCAAACATTACGAAAATTGAAATCCGATAATAATATAATATTACGGATCCAGTGGAACTGGTTCGTCGAATTTCGGGACTATGCCTCGGAAGGCTATTTAAATATCAAGTTTAAACGATATATTTTTAAAACTGAACAAATCACCTTTAAATTAAATTTTAACCATTCTATTAACTTCAGTGTCATCATTATAAATTTTATAGGTCTTCTAATTATTTTTTCCAGGCTTACAACTGAAGATTCAATAATTTACCCAATTTCAGTTTATTAAATCCAATAACTTAATTGCTAAATAATAATAATATTTGAAATCAATTTAAAATCAACCTTTCAAATATTTAAATCAATTAAATATTCTAATCTCAATTGCTCAAAAGTTCCGGGTCATCACAATTTTTATACGTTAATTTAAACAAGATGTTTTTAAAATCGAGTAAATCGCTTTTAAATTCAATTCAAATTTTATTCACCTTTATTCTTATTAATAGAAATGTTATAAGTCTTTAAATCATTTTTATCAAGCTCCAAAACTCAGGATTCAATGCTTTTAACAAATTTTCAATTATTAATTTCAATAATTAAATTATCCAATAAATCGTTATATTTGAAATTTAGATTATAAAATCTATAAAATTAAATTTTAAATAATTAAATCAATTAATTATTTTAATTTCAAATAACTAAAATTCTGGATCGTTACATTCCTACTCCCTAATCAATTAAGAATTTTAGTCGATGCGCCTGATCATCTTCTTCGATAAGGATTCCTAAACATCAAGACGAATGATTTAAGTCATAATAAATAAAGTTTGAAGTAATTTAAGTATTACTTAAATAACCAGATGAATATCGTGGAAAATTTTTATCTGTTATGGAAATAATCTTTATGTATTATGAATTTCGGTAATTGAAATAATTATACTAAAAATTATAAGGATACCTTTGTTATTGATTTTATTTTAGATGGCAAATGCAACCATTGAACTTTAGTGATAATCGAGGTTAGTGGCGAGGTGGCGTTGATTGCACTGTCAACATTACAGCCAATTGACAAAGCAATTCGCTATAAATAGATGGCAAGGCAATGTTACCGTATTGTTTGGTAGTTACGAAATTATATATGTTCGTTTATAAGAAATACACTTAAGTAATTCAAGTTTTCTTTTGATTGGTTATGTATAACTTCTGATAATCTAAATAAAGATTGAAATATGTGCTTATGAGTTCTGAAATCAAAGGAAGATTTAAAATAAAACCACATTAAAATATATAATTATTGAAGTCTGGGTAATTTTATCTTAAATAAGAAATATTTCAAGAAAATATTATTGTATAAATTTATGTACAATTTAGATCAAGAAGTTGACATTTTTATACATCTTGAATTTAAATAGTGAAAATTCAATTTGGAAACAATTAAGTGTTAAACAATAATAAGTAGTCATGATTTCTTAATTTAATAGAAAAGTAAATCCCTCAAGAAACAATTTTGTGTTTGAACTTTTTGAACTATAGAAAGGTAATAACATTTTAGAGAAATAGTTTCAAGTAATTTACATTTTTGTAGTAAATTGAAGTACTAAAATTAGTAAATATCTAGAACACCTTAGAGTGTTTATATTTTAAATTCGTAAAAGACATTGTGTTATAAAGAATGTAGAGTAATTGTGGAAGTAGATTTTGGGAATTTTTGAAGTAAGAAAATAATTAAAGTGAAAACAATTTTGTATTTTAATAATTTGGATAATGCAGTTAGTTTTAAAAGATGAATAAACGCGGTTGGGTATAATTAAATACCTTAAGGAAACTTTTACATTATTGGTAAATGCAAGGTTAAAAATTCATGGTTGAAAAAGGAATTTAATTAGAGGGAGAACTTATAGTAAATAAACCACGAGAGTTAATTAAAATACAAGGAATTCGTTTAGTTTGATGATTGTCAATTTATTAAAGTACTGAATTGTAGAATTTTAACTTTTTTATGAAAAGTTGGTAATAGAAATCTCATAGAAAAGAATAATATTATTACCATTGTTTTGACCATGTTTAACATTTGAAAAGAGATCTTGGTAAGTATTTGAGATGAAAATTCACATGTATATAATTTTGGTTTAGAAATGAATTGTTTCAAAAGTTGAAAACAATACATAAGTACTTGCTAAAGTAAAAAAAAAATTTGTGCAACGCTTTGGATTATTATGCAAAGCATATTATTGTTTAAATGAAGATTTAAATTTATAATTATAACGAAGCGTAAAGTGATAAAAGTCCATGAATTTTGTTCAAGGGAAGTTTGGAATGAATTGTTAAGGTTGATATTTGAGTTTTGTAAATAAAAAGTATTTTCTCAAATTATACCTTTGTATAAAAACGGTGGAGTATAAAAGTCCTTAAAATAAAAATATCTAGTGAAGATATTATGTAACAGAATAGATTTTTACATTTTGAGTATAAAAGGAAAGTTTTGAAAGTGCGGTTCAAAATAAAGTTTGGTTGAAAACCATATGATTTATATTTGTTTTGAATTAAAATTTTATTGAAGATGAATTCGTGAGATAAATATTTTATTTGGATTATGAAATAACAAATATTTAAAAAAAGTGAATGGATTGATCTGATTGCAATGCTTACTCATATAGCCATAAATTGTGATGATATGATCTGATTTTGTCGATTCTTGTTCAACTAATTGAATAATGGCATCGTTAACAACTTTGTTGTTCACCACTTTTCAAAATTTTGAAGTTTGTGAAGGTTTAAACATAAATTAATAAAAATGGTGTTCGCTGTCCTGAAACGAGAAATTGCTCAAAACCGAGCTGAGCACTTGTGCTCATAACTTTTGAATTGTTTGTCCGATTCCAATGATTTTACCCATTCCGAAGAGCTTAAAACATATGCTACAACTTTTATTCGATATGTTTTGTAAAATTTTAAAGTTTTTGTGGATAAAAACACAAAACTAGTAGGTGGACCTGCACTTAAACAATCACTTTATATTTTGATGTTTACTGAATTGCGGCAAAATCCCTTGTATATTTAATATTTTGATGTTTTGGGAGTTGCTGATGAATATATAATATGTTATAACTCTACATTAAAATTCTCATCTAATTTGATGATCTTTTATCTTTAAAATCTTTTTGAGAAATGGTTTAATTAAAATGCATGTTACTTACTTATTAAATTTTTACATACTTGTGAAATCCTAGTATGAACGACTAATGTTTGAAGTTGAGTTGAGTTTAGGTACATACGAAGCATGCTTGGATTGATTGGCGATGGTGACATACTTTTGCTTACTTAATAATAAGCGAATTTGCTTATAAATGCTAAAATAAAGGTATGTTATCGGATTAAAAAACAAAAGTATTAGAAATATTAATATATATTGTATTTCTGATAATATGGTCGATGTATATTGTATATATCATATTTTTGAAATTGCAAACGACTCTCTATACAAAGGAGAATCTGCCGAATTTTAAAAAAATTCTAAAACTTAAAAAAAATCAATGCAAAAAAATAAGAGTTAAGAAATTAGTCTATTTTAATATATAATGTATGGTAAGCTTAACTCTTACATTAACTACTTAGAGAATTAAGCGGCTTTTAATTTTATTGTAAACTTTGAATTTAGTTAGAGTTTGTGTGTGTAAGTGATATGTCCCTATAAGAAATTACGAGGACGTAACTTTCATAAGTGGGATGTGAGAAACAACCATGTTTTCAAAGTCGTAACTTTATACAAATTTAATCAATATAAAAATACTCATATTTTATTTTTGATAATTATTACTTTGAAATCAACTTTTTACTTAATTGAAATCTACTTAATAATAGATTTTGTTTTAATAAGTTGAATTAATTGATAAATTTCGTTTCTTCGATAATATATTGGAATTTAGGTAAAAGGTTTAATGGATATAAAATAGTTAAAGTATTAATAACTTTCGTTGATTAAAATAAATTGGAAATGAATTTCAATATAATCTTAACAAAAATTAATAATCAGTGAATAGGAATAATTATGGGATTTAAACAATTTGCCAAAATATTTTTTTGGAGAATAATGTTAACCAGTTTTAGTGGAATAAAAGTTTATTTTAAATTTGATAAAACATTAAAACAGACTTGCATGTAAACCAAGAAGATTTGATATTAATTGTAGTTTTATGAAGGTTTATAAACAAAGAGGTGTTTATAAATTAATTATATTCGGAATCAATATGTTTATTACTTTGTATTAATACTGTACATGTCAAAAAAATTAGTTCAGATCCTCAAAAGGTAATAAAGACATGTTAGTGTTAGTATAAATGTAATGACCTAGAATTTTGGTCATTGGATTTAAATATTTGATTCAAATAAAATGTTGCAATAATTAGGTTTTAATCATTTAATAACCTGAACTTAAATATATGGATTATTGAAAATCTTTGAACCAGTGAATCTTATATTTGAATAGTGAATTAAATATATGTATTTTAAATTGAATACTAATTAAATATTTTAAGGTTCTTATTCAACTATTTTAATTAATAAATAATAACGGCGAATTCATTTTATTAATTTATTTGCAGAAATAAATGGTTCAAATAGATAATCGAGAAATATATTTGTATTATTGCAAATCGATTTTTATTAACGTATTTCTAATTTAATTAATTTGATTTTTCTATAATTTTTAATTTGGAAAATATTTAGATTGTTCATTTGACAATTTATTGGCAAAGGATGGTGTTTTGTGATTTTACAGAATTCAATAACGAGTGTATATTATTATTATTATTTTGATGTCACGTTGTTGTTCTAAGCGCGACTGTATTTTTGTTGTGTCATTCGCATTCCGTACGTGAACAAAAATCTATACGACGAGGTACTAGAAAATCGTAGATAGGTCAACCCTTAAACAAATCACTAGCACACATTTCCTCCTCTTTTATTTCTTCTGTCTCTCATTTTAATAAAACATTGAAACTTATAAGATCCACCTCTTATAAAAGTCATAGTAAATAAAAAAAAATCTAAAAAAATGAAAAGCAATCATCTTTTAGTTGTATTTGGATAGATCTACATTTTGGTATGCATATTGTAGGGGGTGGCCGAGTTTCCTTGTGTTCACAATTTTACATTTGGTGATAATCAACTACGGTTTATAATTTCTTCAAATCAAAACGTCATGAGGTGGAACGGAGGGTTGTTCTGGAATCGAGGTGGCGGAGAGCAGTTGTTGGCTGTTTTTGGGAATGTGCGTCATACGTTAGGAGGTCTCGATCCTCCTCAGTTCATGGAGGTAGGCTCGTTGTCACGATTAGAAGATGTGGTGCGGGATTCAACTTAAGGGATCGAAGGGGTGGAGATCGAGGAGGAGAGTTCGTCGGAGGTGTCAGAATTAATTTTCATGGAGTTGAGAAGGAGTTAGGGGAGGTGGAAGCGGGCGACAATGGAAGTGAGGAGCAGGTGGTTGGGCGGGAGAGATTAGGTGGAGGAAGAAGGTTTAAATTCTTAATTATGGTGATTATTCATTTAGCAATGTAATTAACTTATTTAATGAAATCAAAATTTTATAAATCCAATAACTTTTTCATACGATGTCCAATAGAGACGAAATTTTTTGCATTACGCTCGTAATGACGATAGCTTCACGATGGTACTTATTTTGATTGAATTTGTAGCAAGTTGAAATTGGGGCTAAAATCAAATGTCGATTTTAGTTTAGACCGTAACGCTTCTGTGTCAACTAGAATTTCGATGAGTACCACTCACCTCTTTCGATAAATCAGTATATTATGGTAGATTAGGTTGAATATGCAAGCATATGATTTTTGTTTGATGATAATAAACATATATATTTATACATATATATATATATATATATATTCATTTAAATGTATTTGTTATTGTACTATTTTATTTCCACATAATTTAATTAATATTTGCTGAATAAAATAAATAACACAGAATTTAAATTCAAACAGATATTTTATTCAAATAAATATTTATTAGAATTTTGAATAGTACAAATTTGAGCTCTTACTATATATACACAATTTCAATTACAATACAATTTTGATTACATCACAATTTTTCATTTACATTTTCACCTCACTATATATCACTCATTCACTCGTATTCAATCTTCAACTCTATTCCAGATTGAATCCAGCATCTGAGTTATCTACAAAATACACGACGACGTAGTAAAATTGAAAACGAAATAATTTTTGTAGTGAAAATAAAATGTTTTTTTAAAATATTACTTGCCTCCGTTATTTGGGTTGTTCTTCATCATTTAATTTTGAATTCATCATATATGAGCAACTTGTGACATGCACAGTGTATCACTGTATATGCCACAAGGCTGTGTACACCAGTATACACTTGACAAAACTGCAGAGTTAGGTGAGTACAAGGTCAAACCCAATCAAAAGCCGGGTTCAACTCAAGTGCGATACAAATAAAGTGACAACATGACCACAAGGTCAAACCCGAACTATAAGCTGGATTCAACTTAGGTGTAATACGAAAAAAAATCCAGATGATAATGTACACATGTATCAAGCTACAAGCATGCAAATACAAAGTTATGCAGTTGACAATGCACACAAATGCACATACCAGAACCAAGTGCATTCAATCTCAAACAAATGGAAGCGAATCAATATGCAAGTGAAGCCACGATGAAACTGCACTAGACCAGAACATGAACAAGAGTGAAAACTGAAGTGTAACTCGGAGACAAATTCGAACTAGTATATCAGGAACATATGTTATCCCATTTTTGGTTAAAACTGGAATATCAATGTTGTGTGCGTTTCCACCACGACCGAACCAAGAAGAAGCAGCCATCAAGCGTATATAAGTCTGGGGTTTCACTCATGACTCAAATATAAAAGTCCATTCGGTATCAAAGGTTTAAAGATTCATTCGGTAGTACATCACATATCTCATTCGGCATAATTCATTCAGCACTCCCCCTACTACACACCACCGATCCAGGAGGAAGGCACCACCGGTCCAAAAGCTTCTCCATCTTCCACCGAACCAGACCTTAGCCACTGCCGAACCAAAGTACACGAGCCCTTGCCGAACCACCATACTCCTACCACCGGACCAAAGCCCTACCGGTCCAACACCACTCCCTGCATAGCCGAACCAAGCTCCATGCACTCACCACCGGATACACCTTCACCGAACCAACGTCCCACCGGACAACTCCACTTCCATGAACTACCGAACCAAGCCCTTGACGAACCAAAGTTGCCAGTCCAGATTGCATCAGCCCAGGTCCACCAGCAGCTATATACATCCAAGACCTCTACCCCCAGCCTCACTCTATAAATAGAGGGGCAGGGGTACAACAATGGCAGACAAGTTTGAGAGCTCAAGCACGGATAGAACTTTCAAACAACTTTCAATTACTTGTAATCAAAGCTTTGTACTTGTAATCTGAAGAGAAAAGGAGAATAACATATAAAGTGGACGTAGGCACGTTCTGGCCGAACCACTATAAATCTGTGTGTCTTTTACAGTTTAGTCCCTGCTTTTTATATATTTGCATAAATCACCCAAATCACTAGAAACAACTTAAAATCAACGGAATCATACGACTTTGAGGTGTTTGCCCATTTTTTGCGCAAACATTTTTGGTGCTTTCACTGAGAATTGAACTCAGGGACCTACCGCTTGGAAGTTGAATTTGGGAGTTTAGAGATTCAGATTGGAAGAGTCATGGCGAGACAATCAAGCAGAAGGCCAAGGCCAGAGCAGAGTCAACAGGAAGGGAGTCAAGAGGCTTCCTCAGGAGCAAACCAAGCTTCAGCCTTCATCACCAGGGATGAGATGGAGGCTATGATGAGAAGACAAGAAGAGATGATCCAGAACTTCCTTTAGCAAGTTGGGCAACTTGGAGCACAAAACCAAGGAGCAACGGGAGTTCAAAACGGAGCAGGACCATCTGGCGTAGCACCAGAGCTAGGGGGCACTCACGCAGAGCATGTTGATCCGACCCCGGGAAGAGAGATGGGGGCATCCGAGCCACCTGGTAGCAATAGAGGAATGAACGTTCAGCCAGGGAGGCATACACATGAAAACTCCCGCGGACTCGGGGGGCAGGTCGAAGGCAGTGAACGAGGACTGCAGCTTGGAGACAATGACAGATTAGCAGAGATGGTTAGAAGAGCTATGAGAGGCGGTTTAGTAAACAGAGACTTGGAAGATGTAAACAGGAGTCCTTTTTCTTCTGCAATTAGGATGGCTAGGAACCCACCAGAATTCAAGCTACCATCAGTAGAGATGTACGATGGGAGGACAGACCCTGCGATCCATCTTACTAAGTATATGAGGCACATGGAAGTGCTGGGGGCATCAGAGGAGATCATGGCCCGGTGCTTTCCACTGTATTTGACGGACATTGTAGCGTTATGGTTTAGGCAACTGGAGAGCGGCTCCATAGGAACGTGGGCAGATTTAACTGAGAGATTCATGAGGCAATTCAGGGTTCATATTGCGAGACCTAAGAATGTGATGACTTTGGCAACCTTGAAGCAGAAAACTGGAGAGACTTTGAGGAGCTTTCTAACGCGATTTAATGCGGCGGCAGCATCAGTGGATCGACCAGATCCATCTATGGTCATGATGGCGGCTGTATCTGGAATAGCAGATAGTACAGAGTTCAATAATTCATTAACCAAGGACCCGCCTATGAATCTGGGAGAGTTCTATCATGAGGCTGAAAAGTTTCTGCGTTTGGAAGATGCTAGTGCAGAAAGAGAGGAAAAAGATGACGTTTACGTAATCAAGAGCGGAAACCCACCTGGAAAGGGTGCGGAGACTAGCAAAGGAAAGAGAAAGGCTGAGGATAATGATGACAGGTCAAAGCGGCAAAGGAGGGAACCGCGATTCATCACTCACACTGAGCTGAATGAGAGTCTGGAATGAATTTATCAGGATACCAAGGGGCAGGTTCCGTATCGTAAACCAATGCAAAGGGATCCAACCTCTGACGAAAGAAAATCAGATAAGTTTTATGTATTCCATGAATTAAACGGTCGTAACACTAATGATTGTAGGCATTTGAAGGACGAGGTGGAAGGGCATATCAGGAACGGTATGCTCCTTCAGTACGTGAGGAGGCGAACTCCAGCAGTGGAGCCAGAGCGACCACCGTCTACATCGGGTAGAGGTGACCCTGAATTGGGGCACCGTTTGATTATCCATTGATTGCTTGATTAAAATAACGATGAACAAGTTGTAAACCTCTCGCTAACATGATTAAATCATTTACACATGTGAGCGATCGCGCACGATCCATAGGCATGCTCTGAATGACTACTAGCCGCGTTATAGTAAGAGTTTACGTTTTGACATCTTCATTCTGTTTTTTGCTTTGATTTTGATTTGAACATTTAAATTCTTCCTGTTTGGACATTTCTGCCGTAAGGTTCATATGATTATTGCTTTAACATTTACAATTCTATGGAAAAATTTACTTGTATGCCCGTTGGATCGCGAACGGTCCACGAGCACCTCTTGCATGGCAGTGAACTGTCGAAGTCTTTGATTCGGAAACTCCCCCAAACAATAACTCCGACACTGATAATATTAAGTCCCCCCCGGGCACACAATTCGCCTCGAACGACACCCGACTTCGAACAGTCACAATTCGCCTCGAACGGCACCCGACTTCGAACAGACACAATTCGCCTCGAACGGCACCCGACTTCGAACGGTCACAATTTGCCTCGAACGGCACCCGACTTCGAACAGTCACAAAGTCGCCTCGAACGGCACAACTCATCTCGCCACAAATGGCTCGATCGCGAAAGGTCGCCATTTGAGGTCCACCCCCTGACCGCCAACAGTCGCATCTTACCACGAGTGGCTCGATCCCGAACGATCGTCATCCGAAGTAAGGCGCTTGACCGCGAACGGTCCCATTTCATCTTTTGCCGCGAACGGCACCGGCCGTGAACGGTCACATTTCACCCCAAGTGGATTGATCGCGAACGGTCGCCATTTGAGGTCCGCCCTCTGACCGGGCTCGGTCGCACTTTACCTCGAATGGCTCGATCCCGAACGGTCGTCATTTGAAGTAAAGCGCTTGACCGTGAACGATCACCTTCCACCGCAAATGACTCGATCTCGAATGATCGTCGCATGGATTTAGACGCTTGACCGCGAACGGTCGTACTTCACCTCAAATGACTCGATCGCGAACGGTCGTCATTTGAAGTTCGGCGCTTGACCATGAACGGCCGCGCTTCATCCCAAATAGCTCAATCCCGAACGGTCGTCATTTGGGGCCATATAAAATATCATGCTCTTTACAGGTTGTCAACAGGATATGAACATCCAGCTCATGGCATTACAAGACACGCCTTCCTACCGCAAGGACATCAACAGGATATGAAAATCCAGCTCATGGCATTACAAAACACGCCTTCCTATCGCAAGGCATGTTTTGGGGGGCAAAGTGTTATCCCATTTTTGATTAAAACTGGAATATCAATGTTGTGTGCGTTTCCACCACGACCGAACCAAGAAGAAGCAGCCAGCAAGCGTATATAAGTCTGGGGTTTCACTCATGACTCAAATATAAAAGTCCATTCGGTATCAAAGGTTTAAAGATTCATGCGGTAGTACATCACATATCTCATTCGGCATAATTCATTCGGCACTCCCCCTACTACACACCACCGATCCAGGAGGAAGGCACCACCGGTCCAAAAGCTTCTCCATCTTCCACCGAACCAGACCTTAGCCACTGCCGAACCAAAGTACACGAGCCCTTGCCGAACCACCATACTCCTACCACTGGACCAAAGCCCTACCGGTCCAACACCACTCCCTGCATAGCCGAACCAAGCTCCATGCACTCACCACCGGATACACCTTCACCGAACCAACGTCCCACCGGACCAACTCCACTTCCATGAACTACCGAACCAAGCCCTTGCCGAACCAAAGTTGCCAGTCCAGATTGCATCAGCCCAGGTCCACCAGCAGCTATATACATCCAAGACCTCTACCCCCAGCCTCACTCTATAAATAGAGGGGCAGGGGTACAACAATGGCAGACAAGTTTGAGAGCTCAAGCACGGATAGAACTTTCAAACAACTTTCAGTTACTTGTAATCAAAGCTTTGTACTTGTAATCTGAAGAGAAAAGGAGAATAACATATAAAGTGGACGTAGGCACGTTCTGGCCGAACCACTATAAATCTGTGTGTCTTTTACAGTTTAGTCCCTGCTTTTTATATATTTGCATAAATCACCCAAATCACTAAAAACAACTTAAAATCAACGGAATCATACGACTTTGAGGTGTTTGCCCATTTTTTGCGCAAACAACATATAAATGCACAAATGTACAAAAGCAAGTGCAGACTCAAACAAAGGCACACTGGAATGTACATGCAACAAAGTGCACTGTGCAGTCAAATGAAATGGCGAAAACCAGACTTGTATACCACACAAGAATGAACAAAGTCTCAACAGTAAAGCTCTGGAACAAAATCAAAGACAACTAGATCATGGAAAAGTCTCACAACATATGCACACACACATGTATATGTGTAACGGGCCGATTTTTCGACGCCCGAAAAATCGACATCAATATGTCCACTGTATTAGATGCCGAACAATCAAAGGCCGGAAAACTAGACCGTAAGGGAAAGAAGAAGAAGGTAGAAGAGGAAAATGGAAAACAATATCAGAATCTCACAATCGCAGTGGAATAATATATAATAGATAACAACAGATTTTATACAAAAGAATCTATAACTGTATATTACTTACAATCATCAGAGTACAACACTATTCATAACACACAATTGGATAGCTATCATAATTTGTCCATACGGAAAACTGATTATGTAGCAAACCATACACAGCGGATAATACATCAAATACGTGTGATACGTCTCACCACCAGCTCGTCTCTGGAGCTCCACAACATCCTTTCCTCTAACTATAATACTCCGTCTGACCCGAGCATTATAATAAAACAACATCTGAGTCAGTCGGGGAAACCAGCATGAGAAAAACACACCCAATGGATTATTAAAGTTTCCAAAATCCCTTTGAAATCAAAGGTATCTCGTAAGACCACGCCACAAATAAACATGCCGGGTTTTTACCTTACGACAACCAAAACATTTCTTATCAAATCCTCTGATATTATAGTAATGTCTATATACAAATACTTATTCACATAGCCGAAATTGTTACATTCATTAAATTCCAACATAATAGGCATACAAACAAGTTCGAAGGCACTTATTGGAGATTGGGTTTCCATCAATGGTAGGGCTGTTGGGGTACCGCCCGTCACAGTACCTGGTCTGGATCAGAGTACCGAGGATCCACCCTGATCCCCTATAACACAAGATCGGAGCTACCCCTTACTGGATAGTCCGACTAAGATCACCCTGCGGTTGGGATCAGCAACCGCCCACAGCCGAATAAAAAGGGACATCTCGACAGGGATGACCTTACCCTAATTGGTTGCTAGCCACTTAGCCTTGCTGCACCTCCTCTGTTTTAGCCATTCCCGGTTGATGAGGCTTGAGGCTATGCGTTTCCTTTTTAGCACACATACACTTAGAATGCTTATGGTCTCTCTGACGATGTTCTGATAGCATTCGCCATATATGTCTGTTCCTGGTCCAAACGGTTTTGGAATCACCCTCAGGATTAGTAGCGATTAGCCCTTGCACTTCAGTGCTCCATTTTCGACTCTAAGCTCTTGTCTTCCTCACGAAAACGTTCAAACCGGATCGAAGTGGTTTTGCAGAAATTAATCCCGATCTCGATCTTTTCGAAACTATCAGCGCATTGGCCCATATTGATAGTCGGTTATTTAACTATCATACAACATCCACAAACAACCATCAGGCCTTAATAATTTCTCAAATTTTTTATTTCAAATTATCTTTGCAAGATATTTTTTTACACTTCAACTCTTTGAAAATAGTTTTCAAATCACTTTTTCTCTCGCGGAATAAATTTCCACCCAAATGTTTTATTTCCATTGAAAATCACCAAGTCTTAATAATTTAGATTTTTAAATAATTTAAATCACTTTATCCAAAAATATATACTTTAAAACACTTAAAATAAAAACTACTTAAAACACTTTGTTTAAAATAGTTATGAAATTTTATAATAATTTCTCATGTAAAACTTAAGCCAAAACTAATTTTTTAATAATTATTAGATAGAGTGTAAATATTTAATAACCAACTTTTAAATCAAATGCTAGTCAAACCTTTAAAATAATTTACTTATATAATTAACTTAATAAATACTTACTTTTAAAAAAATTAAAACCACTAAATAATAATTCTTCAAAAACATTCTTTTAAAACCACTTTAAAACCTCTAACTTATGCTTAAAAATCTGCTTTGGAAACATACTTGACTTTCCAGGAAAATACACTTCCCATTCCAAATTAGTCTGTTAATTAGTTAATAAATCCTTCTCGATTTATCCCAATTTAATTTACGTCTTAAGCCCGTAAATTTTTTCCAACACTTTAAAAATAAAACCACTTTTTATTTTCAAATACATTTCCATCTCTTTATAATCACTTCCAAAAATATATACTTCAATTATTTACTTTAAGCTATTAAAATTACTTAAATAAAAATAATACTTAAGAAATTCTGTAAGAGTTTCTGAGCAAAACTTAAACCAAAATTTTCGTTTAAAATAAATTTATTATATTAAATATTCATGTTAAAATTCCTTTTTGAAAATCATAATACTAAATTACCTTTAAAAATAATTAACTACAATAATTGACCTAAATAAATATTTACTTTTCACTTAAAAATAATTAAAATAATAATTTTTTTGAAACATTCCAAAAAAAACGTTTTACACTTCTAGTTTATACTTTGAAATCTTTTCAACCTTTAAAAATAAAATCACCTTTTTATTAAAATGAATCACACCTTTTCTTATAAATTCCACTGGAATCTATACTTTCAAATTTATTCACTGATAAATATTCCACTTCATTTATAAGCCAGTTTACAAATTTGCATTTCACATTTCCTTTAATCAATGTTTCCAAAACACTAAATCGATTTCAAACCGATTTCCTGGTTTAAATTCCCTTTAAAATTTATTACTCGATTTATCCAATTCCCAATAATTATTTACTTAAGAATTTTCTTTTCATGTCCTTTAAAAATTCAAACCTTATATATATTTTTCCATCTTTCAAAATACCCATATATTATTTAACCAAGCATAGCATTCAATAATTTCAATCCCCAATATAATCAATATAATCTATCACAGATCATCAAATAAATCACATCGCTGAATATAAATTAAATTCAGCGTTTTGAGGAATCTAGTTGAATCCCTCCAACCTATTTCCCTACATCCATAGATGTTAGCACAATATAAAATACCAATGCCACTACGAGGGGGATATCGTGGTATAAAGGTTCATTCTCTATTAGGCGGGGCGCATGAGGTCACATCCGCTATATAATGTGTGAATCAATCACTCTAGTATATATATATATATATATATATATACCATTATATATAATATCACATCCAGTCAATTCAATCATTCAGCCAATAATTTAAATTTAACTATATAAATTTAATGGTAACCCAAATGAGTGAGATCAGCTCACCTTTGATTTTGATTGCAACATATTTCATCTCGACTTGTTTTCTTCACGATTTTTGACCTTGATAAGCATTATATGATATATTAATATTTGAACAATCGGACAAATCAATTACCATTTGATAATTTTATTTAATCTAATAATTTAATTTTAAACTAATTTCTTTTAGTAAATCTTTTAGTAAATAAAATAGTTAAGTAGTTAACAAAAGAAATTAATCACCCAAATACATTATTTTAAAATAAACTAGTAAATTGAAATATGTTTATGTATATTTTTTTTTTTCGAAGTCACATATATATGCTTATAAAAATAATTTATAGATCTCAAAAAATCTAATTTTATATAACTTCAAACATTTTAAATCTCCTATATTTTTTTCGCCCAAAACCTGCTTCACTGTATATACCCATATATATTATTAAATTTTAAAATACATAAACTGTATATATATACCTTGCTGTAGTTTCTTTTTTTCCTCTAATCTATATAGACATATATATATATATATATAATTAAAACTAAAATACATTCTGCACCTTACTGTAAAAAAGAATATTGAGTTATATATTAAATTAAAAACAGATATACCTCACTATCAAAAATTTCGTCCCTCTTGTTTACTGTATAACTCAGGCTTTTATATATATATATATATATATATATATATATATATATATTAAAAATCCTATATGTATATATATTTATTTTAATTGAAAAAAAAAAAAATAAAAATTATACCTCACTGCACTCGCGAACCCAGGCTCGAACCCCTTAGGCCAAAACCTCCTTGTGTCGCCTATCTTTGCTTGTGAAATTGGGCTCGCAACCCTCCTAGTCGTCACCGTACTTCCCTTGAATAGCCTATGCACGTGCGCCTCCAAGCTGTTGTTGCCACCTTCCAATCAAGCAAGCTGAGCTTCACGAATCAACAACCCACGATGTCGCTTCGTCATCTCCATCGCAACCTCATGCAACTTGAACTTCGATCGCTCTCGATTCCTATTCAATTTCGTTTCGAATGAATTATTCCTGATTTTGGATTTTATGTCTTCGGCCATTTTTTTATTATAGATTCGTGAATTAAAAACTGAGAGAGGGATAAAGGGTTTTTCACTTCGTGATTTCGATACTCGGATGTATTTCAATTTCGTATGAATTTTGTTTTTTTAAAATACGCATGTCCTCAGGGAAGACACGTGCTTTAAATTCCTTTACGTTCCAGCAAAGGCTTGCCACAGTATTCAATGCAATAATATTATTTAAATTTAAATTTAAATTCAAATTTAGATCGTCTCGAATTCATAGCTTAAAATCTTGACATCCTATCGAGGCGTGCCGCCAGGCGTTTATAATGCTATGCCCCTATTCTGATCACAACGGAAAAGGTTCCAATTTCTAATTCGATCATATTGAGAAGATAGCTTTTTGGACCTAGTTATTATATTAAACTTTCGATATAGATTTCAGCGCGTTTATCTACCGTGCGATCACATGACAACTCCAAATGCTATGAAAATTGAAATTTGATAATAATGCATTATTACAGATCCAGTGGAACTGGTTTGTCGAATTCCGAGACTGTGCCTCGGAAGGCTATTTTTAAATGTCGATTTAAACGATATATTTTCAAAACTGAATAAATCACCTTTATATTAAATTTTAACACTTCTATTCTCTCAGTATCATCATTATAAATTTTATAAGCCTTTAAAATATTTTTAACAAGCTCGAGACTCCAGATTTTATATTTTACCCAATTACCAATTATTAAATCCAATAATTTAAATTATCCCAAAATCAGTGATATTTGAAATTCATGTTAGAAGTTAACTTTTCAATATTTAAAATCAATTAAATAATCCAATCTCAAATGTCTAAAATTTCGGGTTGTCACAATATGCATGTGTACACATGGTGACATGTAACAGAGGCCACATCCCAGTCCAGTTCAAATGTAAAGAAAGGCTACCAAGTTCAACAACAAAATGCACATGTCAACAGTCAATGGTGAAGAAATGCAAACTGCCTCAAAGCAATAACAGTTACAATACGAACTCATGTGGAAGTGCAGACAACCCATAAGTGCACAAGGGTCAATACACAGAGAATCAAGCTTCAAAAGGTACCGGACTCGAGCTAGCATATCAGGCAAATGGATGTACTCGATGCAACTCAGAAGCTACAAACTTCAAGTGCAAAGCTACAAGTAGACCATGTCAGCATGCAATATCAAAATTGCATCAAAAACAAGCAACTCACCACATTATGCAACCAGACCAGAAACAAGAACAGCATGAACCAAGTGTAAAACATGATATCATATGCAACTCGGAGTACATAATGAACACACATGTATGCAATGCATAACAACTATCAAAGCAAGCTCGAATGAGCAATGCACCAAGGCAGTACACAAAAAGATAGTGCAATAGTTCAAATGTCATAGGCAAATGCAAACTAGATCAAACAACATGAAAAATGGACTGATGTAAGTGTAGTGAAGTTCAACAAACACATACAAACAGACATACATATGTATATACGTACATATATGATGTTACAGATATCAAGTGAAACAAGTCCGGCTACCAGCAACAAATTAGTCAACAAAGTCGCAAGAATTATCTCCAAATAACAAGTTTGAATTGAACAAATCAAAGTGCAAAGTCGCAGTAGAAATCAATTTAAAGTGACTGACGTCAACAGCAGTTTCAAACCAAAGTCAAAGCCGTGGTTGCCAAGTTGTCGAACAAAGCAATTCAAAGCTGTGATAATCAAGTAAACAGAAATTATACGAATTGAAGAAGTCGAAAAATATCACAAGCATTCAAGTAATAATCAGTGGCCGAGAAAAATTATTTGACGATATTATACGAACAAAAATTAAGGGGTTTGAACCCTATTTAAACCCATCTCATCATCGGCTACAAAATAATTCGAGCTCAAGCGTATAAAAAGGAATAAATAAAAGGAAATCGCATACCAGATCAATAAAACCAAACTCGACTTGTTGAAGCAGCAAATCGAAGAAACAATCGATCGACAAGGCAAGGGACGAGAAATCATCTATTCGATCGAACAACTGTGGCCGACGACTTCAACAAAGAGAAACCCTAATTTTTGAAAGAGGAAAACAGGAAAGGCAAACACTAATTTCACAAAGAAAGATACAGGCCCAATAATAGAAAAGAAAAGGGGGATTGACTTTTTATTTTTTGTGGGCCGGTTATTATAAATAGTATTTGGGCTTTATTGTTTGTAATTAGGGTTTTGTTATATTGTTTTTAAATTTTTTATCTCTTTTAAACATTTGTGAAGTCTAGTCGTGTGACTAGGGGACGAATTATGATGATGTAATTCGAGAATTCACAAATCAGTGGTTGAGTTGTGGCAAGGTTTTGAGCGTAGAGTTGGGTTAGTCGATAACGGGTGTCGCGAGTTACATGTGTAAGCATCTGACTACTTAATTTCTAGTGGAAACCTTGGGGGCAGCACGTAAGCAAGGTTTTACCGAAGCTGGAAATCTATATTGTTTTACTTCTGTTTTTATTATTTTGCTATTATCTATGATGCTATTCTGCTATTAACTGTGTTGAAATTATATACTTCTGCACCCCTTTAGGGTGAAATCGATCCTACAAGTGGTATTAAAGCTAGGAACAAAAGCCAATTTTTGTTTTAAAATTTTGATTTTTCAAAATGCAATTTTGTTTTAAACATTTCAATTTTTAAAACGGCTTCTTTTAATAATGTTTTTGCTAAGGGTCATTCCATAATTAGACCACCAATGTTCAATGGTGAATATTCTTAATGGAAAAATAGAAAGAAAATCTTTCTGAAAACCATTTATTCTTAGAATATTGTTGAGACAATTTATAGAGCACCAACTATAGTTGTATATAATCAGGAAATATATAAACCGATGGATCAATGGACAGATCTTTAAAATAGATTACAAAATGCTAATGCTAAAGCTATGAATTCTATTATTTGTTCATTGGATCAAATTGAATTTAATCGTGTCTCACATTGTCTAACTGCGCAGGAATTATGGCACACGCTCGAAGTGATTCACGAAGGAGCATCTCAAGTCAAAGAATCTCGTCTTGCCATGGTGAGTAGTGAATACGAGAATTTCACAATGGCCAAAGAAGAAATTGTCAAAGAGATGTATGGATGACTTTCCAATATTGTATACAAATCAAAAGCTCTTGGAAAACCATACACAGAATTGGAAATAGTCCGAAACATCCTCAGAGTCCTTCCATGGAATTTTGAAGCCAAAGTAACTGCCATTCAAGAATCAAAAGATTTGAAACAGATCAAAGTTGAAGAACTCGTCGGAAATCTCACCACTTATGGGCTAGAAATGAAATTCAAGGAAGAATGAGAAGGAGATGATACTCAAAAGAAATCAATAACTCATAAAGGAACAACGGAAAGTGATGATGATGATGATGATGCTGATAAAGCAGCTGAGCTGGCACTACTAATAAAAGGATTCAATAGGTGGAACTGCAAATATGGAAATCCAGCTCTAAATCAACAACTCAAAAGCAGAATAGTTAAAGTTCTAGACAACCCAGAAGAACAGGAGATCATCTGTCACAAGTATAATAAACCTGGTCACATCAAGTCCAATGTCCTCGGAATCGACTCAGTCATGGAAAGTAACCGAAAAGGAGAAGTTTTGCAGCCACATGGGATGAAACTAATAAAGATGATAAAGCACTGGCAGTGAGAGTGAAAAAACAGATCTATGCCTTCGAGGTGATATAACTGACAGTGATGACGACGACGAGCTAAGCGAGGTATCAAAACTTACTCATTCAAAATTGCTTATATATTTTCACGAAGTAAATGGCTGCTTCGACGACTTAGGAGGAAATATGCCAAAATTGAATCATAAAGAGATGCTTTGATAGATTTAAATAAATAGCTTGATCAATTGGTTAAAAACTATCAAAGCAAGAGCCCTAAGTGTGATAAGTGTCCAACATTCGATGAAGAAATTTAAAAAATCAGAAACTAAAATTAAATCACTTGAAAATGGGATTCTGATTTTGAAAGAAAGTGAAAATTCTATTAAAAAGTGCACACAATTATTGAACAAAAATGAATCTCTCAAAACACAAGTCCAACAATTGTCTAAAACTTTAGAAAAATTCTCCAAAGGAGAAAAATCACTATATGCTAATAGGAAAACAAATAATCAATAATGACAGACAAGGACTTGGGCATACTCACTCTGAATATGTTAGAAACAAAATTAATCAAGTCAATCCAAAGTGCACGATTTATGGAAATATTGGACACAATCACAATATTTGCTCGTATAGACCCAAACACGTGGAAATCATTCCAATTTGGGTTCCAAAAGGCGCGAATATAAAATCCCTTAAGTTAAACAAATCTTGGTGCCGAAAGGAACATATATAAATAGTTTTGGGTCTACATAAACATATTTTTCAAAACTTTTGCCACTAACAACCATGGACCTATAAAAATAAAGGTCACAAAAATCTTTACTCGTATAGGTGTGGTGGCAGGCTAAGGAACAACAACAGTGTTATCTGGATTCTGGCTGTTCCAGGCACACAACGGACGACGAATCAAAGTTCCTTAGCCTAGTATAAAGGTGGAAGAATCACAATGGGCAACAACAAAAAATTATCGTCAAGGTAAAATAGGTAACGGTTTATTAATATTTAATATGAAAATCCGCACTGTAATCTAATCAGCCAGTTATGGTGATAATAAAATAAATATTGATTTTGATTCCGACTCATTTGATATGTTCTTATTTGACTTGTTCTTATTTTTTTCTGATCTGTGCAAAAATGTTAACCAATCATCGTTTCATTCTTGAAGTAGTTCATATAGTTTTGTTTGGATTAATGATGGTGTTTTATTGATTGATGATTACTTATGATACACGTGAATATATTTGTATATCCCACGGCTTCTAGATCTGACACTAATTTCACTTCTTGTTTATATGCACATTTTCAATTAAATCCTTAATGAATCACATTTTCAAAAAGCTATAAAATGATTAGTTACACACATCATGGTCTGGTCTACGACATCCAACAAATGACAATCTTGAGTGAAAGGAAAATTCAGATGCAGATTACATTGGTAATCTAGTTGATAGAAAAATTACTAGTGAAACGTGTTTTATGTAGAGACATTCATTAGTTGCATCGCATTTTTCAAAGAAAAAATCTGCATATTTTTCATTTCAAATAATTTCCAATTAAGGCATCTTTCTTTTTTAAAACCTCTTCCAGAAAATCGTTTTCTGTTGACCTTGTTTCAAATTAATCATTTTTACAAAATTAGATTCTTATTTTTTGGATTTGATCTTAGATGACTACATGAACTAATCTAACTCCCTACTGATTATCAAAAAGATAAATAGTGATTGAAAAGGTAACGAGTGTTAATATTGATCATATATTATAACTTGAGACAGTATATTTAGTAAATTTCTTTAGAAATTTAAACGAGATTTATAAAAACTTTTTGTTGGTAAAAATTCCATGACCATTTCTTTTTCTATCGTATTTCTAACGACCATCGCTCACCAAAATCCAATATAGAATGTCAATATGTGGTATTTTAAACAGAAAATAATTCGCTTCCATTTTATTATATTTTTAGCAATAAAAAACATTTAAAGTATTCACTTTCATTTAAAATTCCTCACGGTTATGCATGGGTGAATTACTTGGAATTTTTGATTATGTGCTTTCATGCTCATTTAAAAGTCCTCACGATTATGCATGTATGGAATGCATATCAAAATTGATTAATTAAATAGACAAGTTGATTTTAATCCCATTTAAAAGTTCTC
Organism: Allium cepa; assembly: GCA_030765085.1. Classification (NCBI taxonomy): domain Eukaryota; kingdom Viridiplantae; phylum Streptophyta; class Magnoliopsida; order Asparagales; family Amaryllidaceae; genus Allium; species Allium cepa. The sequence goes on from CM060934.1 coordinate 616,344,819, forward strand.
ACGGTTATGCAGGGTTAGAAGATGCTTGAAATTTATTTTTTAAAAAAAATGAGAATACTACTAATCTCATTTAAAAGTCCTAATAGTTATGCATAGTTAGTAGATATTCGAATTCCTGATATAAATATACCACAAATAGACACAACTATATGGTTTTGCATCATCCCTATCATTCTAAAAGTGAAATATACGCCTAATAGAGTATTTATGATTTTTGTTTGATCTTTATTGAAATTTAATATTTATACTTGATTGAGTACTAATATTGCATTAATGCCTATCACTTTATCTCTTATTTTTCTAACACTATTACTCTTTTGCTGATAACAAAAGGGGAAGAGAAAAGTTAAGATTTTGGAAAACGAAGGTCAAATATTATTTTTTTCTATTTGCATCTAGGCTCATTCGCATATTTTTATTTATTTTCATGCATATATGAAGAGGGACTTTTTGTAGAGAGGGAGCATTCAAATAGGGGAGCAAATAGAGTCCATCAATGATCAAATACATTTAATAAATTCAAAATCTTAAATATATGCTTGTTGTCATCAAAATGGGGAGATTGTTGAATATGAAAGTATATGATTTTTGTTTGATGATAATAAACATATATATATTCATTTAAATGTATTTGTTAATGTACTATTTAATTTCCACATAATTAAATAAATATTTGCTGAATAAAATAAATAATACAGAATTTAAATTCAAACAAATATTTTATTTAAACAAATATTTATTACAATTTTGAATAATACGAATTTGAGCTCTCACTATATATATACACACAATTTCAATTACAATACAATTTGATTACATCACAATTTTCCATTGACATTTGCACCTCACTACATATGACTCATTCGTTCGTATTCGATCTTCAACTCTATTTCAGATTGAATCCAGCATCTGAGTTATCTGCAAAATACACACTGACATAGTAAAATTGGAAACGAAATAATTTTTACAGTGAAAAATAAAATGATTTTTGAAAATATTATTTGCCTCCGTTATTTGGGTTGTTCGTCATCATTTAATTTTGAATTCATCATACACAAACAACTTGTGACATGCACAGTGTATCACTGTACATGCTACAAGGCCGTGCATACCAGTATACACTTGACAAAACTGCAGGGTCAGGTAAGTGCAAGGTCAAACCCCATCAAAAGCCGGGTTCAACTCAAGTACGATACAAATAAAGTCATGACATGAGCACAAGGTCAAACCTGAACTATTAGCTGGATTCAACTTAGGTGCAATACGAAAAACAAATCCAGATGATAATGTACACATGTATCAAGACTACAAGCATGTAAATACAAAGTTAAGCAGTTGATAATGCACACAAATGCATATATCAGAACTAAGTGCATTCAATCTCAAACAAATGGAAGCAGTTCAATATGAAAGTGAAGCCACACTGAAACTGCACTAGACTAGAACATGAGCAAGAACGAAAACTGCAGTGTAACTCAAAGACAAATTCGAGCTAGTATATCAGGTACATACAAAGACACAAATGCACAAAAGCAAGTGCAGAATCAAACAAAGGCACATTGGAATGTACAGTGCAACAAAGTGCATTGTGCAGTCGAATGAAATTGCGAAAACAAAACTCGTATACCACACAAGAATGAACAAAGCCTCAACAGTAAAGCTCCGGAACAAAATCAAAGACAACTAGATCATGGAAAAGTCTTAACAACATACACACACACATATTCATATGCATATGTACACATGGTGACATGAAATAGAGGCCACAACCCAGTCCAATTCAAATGTACAGTAAGGCTACCAAGTTCAACAACAAAATGCACATGACAACAGTCAATGGTGAAGCAATGCAAATTGCCTCAAAACAATAACAGTTATAATACAAACTCATGTGGAAGTGCAAACCAACCATAAGTGCAAAAGAATTAATATACAGAGAATAAAGTTTTAAAAGGTACTAGACTCGAGCTAGCATATCAGGCAAATGGATGTACTCGATGCAACCCAGAAGCTACAGACATCAAGTGCAAAGCTAAAACCAGACCATGTCAACATGCAATATCAAAATTGCATCAGCAACAAGCAACTCACCATACTATGCAACCAGACCAGAAACAAGAGCATGACATGAACCAAGTGTAAAACATGATATCGTATGCAACTCAGACTACATAATGAACACATATGTATGCAATGCATAACAACTATCAGAGCAAGCTCGAATGAGCAAGTGCACCAGGGCAGTACAAATAAAGACAGCACAGCAGTTCAAATATCGTGGGCAAATGCAAACTAGATCAAAGCAACATGAAAAATGGACTGATACAAGTGTAGTGAAATTCAACAAACACATACATACACACATACGTATGTATATATGTACATATATGATGTTACATATATCAAGTGAAACAAGTCAGGCTACCAGCAACAAATTAGTCAGCAAAGTCGCAAGAATTATCTCCAAATAAAAAGTTCGAATTGAACAAATAAAAGTGCAAAGTCACATTTGAAATCAATTCGAAGTGACCGATGTCAACAGCAGTTTCAAACCAAAGTCGGAGCTATGGTGGCCAAGGAGTCGAAAAAAGCAATTCAAATCCATGACAATCAAGTAAACAGAAATTATACGAATTGGAGAAGTCGAAAAACATCACAAACAATCAAGTAATAATCAGCTGTCGAGAAAAATTATTAGACGATATTATACGAACAAAATTTAAGGGGTTTGAACCCTATTTAATCCCTTCTCATCATCGGCTACAAAATAATTCGAGTTCAAGCATATAAATAAGAACGAATGAAAGGAAATCGCATACCAGATCATTTAAACCGAACTTGACTTGTTGAAGCTGCCGGTTGCAAATCGAAGAAATAATCGATCGATAAGGCAAGGGAGAAGAATTCATCTATCGATCGAACAACTGAGGTCGACGTCTTCAACAAAGAGAAACCATAATTTTTGAAAGAGGGAACAGGACGAGGCAGACATTAACTTCACGAAGAAAGATACCGGCCGAATAATAGAAAAGAAAAAAAGGGGGATTTACTTTTTATTTTTTATGGGTCGGTTATTATAAATAGTATTTGGGCTTTATTGTTTGAAATTAGGGTTTTGTCAAATTGTTTTAAATTTTGTATTTTATTTTAAACATTTATAAAGTCCAGTCGTGTGACTAGGGGAGGAACTACAGTGGTGTAATTCGAGAATTCGTAAATCAGTGGCTGAGTTGTAGCACGGTTTTGAGCGTAGATTTAGGTTGGTCGATAACGGATGTCGCGAGTTTACGTGTGTAAGCGTCTGAATTAATTTCTAGTAGAAACCTTGGAGGCAGGACGTAGGCATCTTTTTGCCAAAGCAGGGTAAATCTATGTTGTTCTATTTCTGTTTTTATTATTCTGCTATTATCTGTGCTGCTATTCAGCTATTAATTTTGTGGAAATTATATACTTCTGCATTAAATTTTTATAATTAATAGTATCACCCTATTCACCCACCTCTAGGGTGAAATCGATCCTACAGATTAAATTTTACTATTTGTGTTTGGTTGAAATTATTTGTTGCTTGATTAAATATTCGCTTTTATAAGCGATTGTCAATGAAAATTGAAATATGAAAAAATTGTCGAGAAATCCGAATTTCTCGATATTGTTAATTTTAATTTCCATTTATATTTCTGTTGATTCATTACAGTTATATTCATGTTAGCTAGATTGTTAAATACTAAAATGTGCTTGTTTTGCCATTTTGGATGTGACACCGACATTGGGAAAATTTGAACCTTTTTAGAGTAAAGGGAAGTAATAGCATTTGTTAAGTGCTATATCAACTATTGTCCTTGATTTAGTATTTTGGATACCAATAATTGTTGATTGGGCTTGGAAATGATTCTGATTTGAGAAATGATTTTTAATCTGATGGTTTTGAAATTTCTATGATATTTTAACTAAAAAAGAGTTTTAAACTTTTCTATATTATTTCAACTTCTTATTTCATTCTTTCTATATATATATATATATATATATATATATATATATAATTAAATGTTTTAAATAATTATTTTGAAAGTATGGGTTTCTGTAGAAATTATTATATTAATAAATATTTATTTTTAAAAGGGATTTTGCTGGTTTATAGAAGATAGAAAGATTTGAAATAGTATTTGTGGATTGTTTGCACAAAATGTTGTAGATTTATAAATATTATTTTATAAGAAGAGAATAGATTTATAAAAAGTATTTTATAAATAAAAAGAACGGTTTTATAAATAATATCCTATAAAAAGACATCTATATCATTTTGAAAGATTGGAGGTGCAAAATTTCATTTGTAATTTATTGAAAAATATGAAATGATCGAGTTATGAAAAGTATAAGGTCTTATGATTTTATTTGGAATTTGTTTTATATTTGGGTTTTAGTGTTATATGTGGAGTTATATTTAAAAAGAGTTTTGGTAATTTTATTTAGAAGATTTTAAATGAATGTATACATGAATTTGGAGTTTATAAAAAGAGTTGCAAATTAGTACAAAATTTACAAAATGATTTTAAAAATGATATTTTGTAAAAGAAGGTTTATAAAAGGGTTTATAAATAATATAGAGGATTTCATAAAGGAGTTTGTTAAACAAATTTGGAATTTATAAAGGGAGTCTGAAATTATGTTTTTAAAAATTTATAAATAATATTTTATAAAAGAAGTTCTAAAATGAATTTAGAGCTTTTATTTATAAAAGGGAATATTTGATAAAAGAGTTTTAATTTGATTTTCCGGGATCGACCTTCTAAATTATGGTGGTAGGTAATATTTCTTTCCCTACTTAACATCGAAGGAATTGTGTTCGCTTATTATTATCTCTGCTTAGAATGACTTTGTTTTAAGCCAATTTTAAGTTCAGTTTTGAAATACAAATCTTTCTTAAGATTCATAAATATACTTATACCATTGAGATAATTATATGAGTGTATTTTCTAAGTATTGAAAATCGGTATTTTTTTAATATACTTATACTATTGATACAAGTATATGGAAGATTTTCCTAAGTTTTAAAATGAAATGGTTTGTGAATATACTTATGCAGTTGAGATAAGTATACGAATATTTTCAAAGCAGTTTTAAATTAATGAAAAGATTAATTAAAGAGGCCTAGAATTGCTTTGTGCTTAACTAGTGTTATTTTCCCTTAGGGAATTAAATCTCTAGTTGAATTAGTTGTTTATTTGACAGTTAAATAACCGACTATCAGCCTTGGCTAAAAATATAACTCTGAAAATATCTAGGATAAATGTGTGAGTTATATGGCACAGTCATCTTCGATGATGTTGTACTGTGCGTATAAATCTCATTTTATTCTCCAAGATAAATGATGGGGAGATCCGTCCACCTAAACGGTTAGAGGTGATCCCCACTCTTATCTAGTCTTTTTATTTTCAAAAGAACCAGATTTGAGTTTACTGGAAACTGTCGAATGTTAGTTTGAAAAGACCGGGATTGGATAAGTATGAATAATTTGAAAACCAATTCGATCTAACTCAAGCGTTGTATTGAAAACATCTTGAAGATGATGGGATCAAAGATGGTCTCCTTTGAAGTGCAAAGCCTACTTGCTACTAATCCTAAGGGTGATTCCAAAATGGATATAGTAGAAGTAGTGCTTTCGGTTTATTTATATCTTGAACAATTTTTATGGAGGAATGCTGGCACTGCGTTGCTGCACGGAGGGCAGTGTAGCATTCCAAGTGGGTTTGCTATTTAAAAGGTAAAACATAGCCTCTAGCCTCATCAATCGGGAATGACTAAAACAAGAGATATGCGGTAGGAGGTCGCTTCCATTTGGGTGTATCATCACCTTTCTAGATATGCATTCATTTTATGGATTTGGTTAGAGCTCTCGATAAAGGTTGCAAAGCAACTGGGATGATGATATATTCGGTACTACCCAAGAAGCAATAGGTTGGTCCTATGAGCAGGGGTACATGACATTCTTGTTGACCTCGGTACATTGTTCTAGAGGTATACTATAACAGTCTATACCCTAGTAGCCTTATCATTGTTGGAATTCATTCTCCAATACATGCTTTACGGTTTTGGTTATATACATATTATGCTGGAATTTAATAAATGTAACAATTTCGGCTATGATTAATATGTATTTGTATATCCTACAAATTATTGTAATAACAGAGGATTTTTTATAAAATGTTTTGGTTATCGTAAGGTAAAAACTCATCCGTGTTTATATGCGGCATGGTCTTACGAGATACCTTTATTTTGAAAGGTTTTTATAACTTTAAAAGTCAACTAAGGTGTGTTTCTCATGCTGATTTACCAGAATGATCCAGGCAGTGTTTTCTTTGTAATGCTCGGGCCAGACTAAGCATATTTACCGATTCAGTTTAGATGCTTTGGAGCTTCAAAAGATGAGCTGGATGCTCGAAATGTATACACATATATTTTTATTTTCCACTGCATTTGTTTGTTGTTTATTTATTAGCATTTATGAGGACAAACTATTATAACTATTCACGCCGATGATTAGGAGTTTAACTCCGACTGATATATGTATATTATAGTTTTCTTTTCTTTATAAAGATCTATTTTATATTATACGTTACTCGTCACAATATGAGATTATGTTCTGTCTTTTTCTTTCCTTTTCCCTAACAATCTGTCTTTTCGGCACTCGGACGCTCGGCACATGAATACCATGGACGTATTAATGTCGACAACCGAGGATCGAAAAGGTGGGTAGTTACATGTTGTATAAGAGCTTAGGTTTAGCAAACATGTAGGCTTTGGTGAGGATTAACTCATTTGAGATAGGGTAAGTGAGACCCTAGGATGAGTTTGAGTGCATATATTTGTGTGTGTGTGTGTGTGTGTTTGTGTGTATGTGTATGAGCACATAATTGTTAGTGCTATAAAAATGTTTTATATTGTATTGATATATCGGTTGAGTGATTTATGAATTCTGGTCGATACAGAAGGAACAACTGTATCGATAAGGGTTTATAAACATTGAACCGGGCAAACTGACACAATACTATTTTGAAAATTAGATAAATGAGATAATTTTACCCAGGTAATATTTTTCAAATGAAAAGAATAATTTTCAAAAATCAATATAGTTATATATAATGTGTTTGTTTATTAGAGAGTGACAATATTTGATTATTATCACTTATTATTGGTCGGTTGCGCTTAGATAGTTTATAAGCATTCTTGTTGGTTAAATTAAATACAAACACCATGTAAATCCAGTTGTGAGAAATGCGGATTACGGATCTTAAGGCTAGGATTAACACTAGAGGGGGGTAAATAGTGTTAATCAAGAATTACTAAATCTTTTTAGATTTATATTAATTTAGACACCGATGTATGCAATATACAGACACAGATATGATCACAGAAACAAACACGGAAATAGAAATAAAATAAAGGCAGTAAAGGAAAGAACACATCAGATTTTATACTGGTTCGGAGTTGCCCTAGATCCAGTCCCGCAACACAAGTACGGATTTTCTTTCAAAAGCAATTGTACAATTACAACCTCGGTTTCAAGGCTACGAGGTACACCCTCCAGAATTTCGATCCTCTGGGTAGAGATACTTGATTTCTGGGCCACAAGTTTACCCAATTGATTTACCAAGGCTACAATCACACTTTTTCTTTCTTGATTGATTTTCAAGGCTACAATCACACCTTTTCTCGCTTAATAGATTGCAAAGAAGTCTATAACTCTGAATAGCACTGAGAATCTTGTAGAGAGAGTGATAGAGAATCAAACTAGAAGTAATCGAGTTCGATTCAATGTTGATTTCGGCAGAGTAACGATAAGAATATGTATTAAGAAAAATGGAAGAAGAAGAGGAGTGAAAAACCAGAAAATCTGACGTTAAATTCATTGAAACTAACTCTTATTCATAGAAGAACAACATCCATGTCCATTCGTGAAGAGTTATGGCGAATAGACACTTCTTTTGAAATTTAAATTTTGAACTCAACTGACACCATGTCGACATGGGGTATATGGGCATGTCGACATCCCAAAGCATTTTTTGATGTTTTGATTTTCTTTGAAAATAACCTTTATCTTATATTTAAAACTAATTTAAACTTTATACATATACTTGAATATAGTTAAAATTCATAAGTAAATATAGAGAATACTATATATATAATTTAACTCTAATTTTATATTTTAAATCTAAGTATAAATATTTAAAAGTTAAACATATTATATTAAAAGATAGTTTAAAATCAGGAGTAATTTGACTTTGAAATTAAAGATAATTTTGAGGCTAAAATTATTTGAAATCAGGATAGAGGGTTTTGAATCTTTTAAAAGGAAAGTTTTGAAAATATTTTGAAAACAAGATATAATTTTGAAAAATCATTTTGAATAAAAAGTTAGCCGATACAAAACAATGTTCCACTAGATTTTTCATTGGTTTCATCCTACTTAGGGTTCCATCCCTTTAACAGGCTCGAAGTGGATTCCATTCCACGAATAAATTGGATTTTAAGATGTCAGTGCTTTTCTATGAGTTTTAACAAAATTCCTAATAATAAAAAATACTTAACTTTGAAATCTTGAACTCTTGATAATCTTGATACTCGTGAGTCTTCTATCTTGATATCTTGAATCTCTATATTGTACAGTCTTCTTTCTGAGTACCTGCATGGTTAAATCCTGCATATACATATATATCTAAGCCTATAATGTTAGTATTTATATTTTATAAACTATTCTAAGGATGTTGTCATCAAAACCATCATTTCACAGACTAACACCAGTTTCACAAGTTGACTATAAGGTGTTTGATGATAATATTGAGTTGAATTTTAGTTACAATAAAAGTTATTTATTATAATCTATACAAGGAGAGCCAATTATGAAACGACCTTATATATGAAGTGAAATTATATAAGTAGGATTTATAAATATAGTTTATAAAGAAGCATTTAAAATTGAGAATTTGAGTACTTACCCGGAGATTTGAAATTGTTTTTCAAAGTGTTGTGGGAAATAATAATTGTATTATTTGGAAGTATATTTGGAATTGAAATATTTTTGTAGAGTTTTTGAAAGGGATAGAAAGCACTAAACTCACTTCGGTTGTTGGAAAATAATTTTAATGGTGACTGCAGCATCTTCGATGTTCATTTTTGAATTCTTAAATGACGAATTGCTACCATAGAAGTTTTGTTTTGGCCAAACAAGTTTTGAAAATTCAAAAGTAAGGTTTTATGAAATAGTTCGGGCTGATGATTGGTAGTTTGACTCTGATTGAAGTATGTATATTGTAGATTAATTATCTTTATAAAATTCTGTTTCATACTATATGTCACTCGTCACGTTGTGAGATTCTATTCTATCATTTTCTTTCGTTTTCCTCAACAATCTGTCTTCTCGACACTCCGATGCTCAGCATGTGAGTACAGTATGTATTAGTGTTAATTTCTGAGGATCGAAAAGACAGGTCGTTACCATAAAGATATATTCATATTTGATTGCTCTTAACTAGCCGCATTCTTCATGTTATTAGACAACATACTTGTAATGTTCTTTAATAATATGAGTATAACAGCAGGGTCGTTACATACAGGCATTGGTGGTAAGGTAAAATTTCTAATCTATTAATAAATATTAATGTGTAGATAATATTTATATCATGTATATTATTGTGTTAGTTAAGTGGCGATTCTATTATATCAATATATTGTCATAATCAGATTGGTGTACGTTTATATATTTAAAAAAAGGCCATTATCATATATATAAATAATGCTTATGACAAAAAAATAAATTTAATATTCTTTGTATAATATATATGCTTTATAATTCAAATATTAGATCTTACATTGCACAAAATATGGTTTTAAAAATTTATGTAAGTAGTATTACACATAAAACATTTTTTACAGAATTCAAATAATTTTTATATTTATATTTATTATTTAAATACTATTAAAATCATTTAATATAAATAAATAATATTAATATATATATGTTATAAAATGTGTTTTAAATTTCATAAAATTAAACTTACATCTAATATAATTTTCGAAAAATTTAAATTTTTAAATAATTTAATTAATAGGCAAATTATTGAGTTGATTTTAAAATTAATTTTAAGTTATAATATATTTATAATATTTAAATATCATAATATCTTTAAGATTCTTATTCTACAATATTTAAATTAGAAATTATCTTTTAAAAAATATTTTTATTAGTTTATACAAAATTTCTATATGTATATATATTTAAAATTAAAAAACAAAACATTATTTGCCATGAGCACTATAATAGGCATACATATATATTTATTTCATATTATATACATATATGTTTTACATAAGAAGATTGATATGTATATTTATTATTAATTTTATAAGAAATTAATATATATATATATATATATATATATATATATATATATATATATATATATTATATAAATAAATAAAAAGAATTATTTTACATTTTGATTTCGTGTTTCCAATAAAATATATAGATAAATTTTAATGTAATTTGAATGATTTTTAATATAAATACATATATTTATTTATATATATATATAAACATTTTATAAGTTCATACGTGTGTGTGTATTTTAATATAATAATTCCAAAAATATATATACCCCTCGAAAGGTTGCTCCTGATAGAAAATTTCCAATTTGAATTGGACCTTAGGCTAATTTTCAAAATTATTTGAAAATTAAAAGTATAAGATTTTAAATTTAACAACTAAAATTTAAAATAGAATATATACAAATTATAAATGTTATAATATAATAAAACTTTGCATAATGTTTGAAACTTAATATAAATTAATTTTAAATTTTACATTTTATTAATATCGTAAATAAAATAAACTAATTAAATAAGTTAATTATTAATAAATATAAACATGTATTATATATTATGATATATGTTATGTTAATTAACATAAGTATACATGTATGTATAGAAATGAATTTCAGAATTAATATACTTTAATTAAAATTGTTTAATTAAATAAATTAACTAAAACGTTAATTAATTAAATAATATGCACATATGATATATGTGTTATACTATTAAGTTTATAATATATAGTAAATATTTAATATAAATGTTATATTAAGACAATATAAAATTAAATAAATTAATTAATCAAATAATATTTAATTAATACAATATGTATACAAGACAATTGTACAAGCAATATGAAATATAAAAGTTATATAATAATAAAACTTATATAATATGAATGTATAAATTAAGGTGGAACATTAAGAAACCCTAAATAGACTTAAGGCATAAGTACATATGTAAACATATGTATACCGTGATTTTCTATGTGGCCGACACTTATATCATGAGAGTATTTCATAAGAAATACATTATTCCATAAGCTAATATCACTCAATATAATATATTGAATATTATGAATCATCAATATAATATTGTCCTCTATCATATACATATTGATAAGTTACTTGCATACTCCTTAGATGTTGAAAAAACTCAAGCTAGGGATTTTATGTGTAATATTATTAATATATTAAATAGAGGGGTAAGATAACTATATGTATTTGTTGAGAAAAATCAAGGTACATAACTATACTTAGCCATCACGATATGGTAAGTACGAGTTTCATTTTGATTTGTTGAGATAACTCCAGGCCGAAGTGAAATTAGGACAAGGTACGGAGGGTTTGGAGTCATATATGATACAACTGATAAGGAGTTATCTATTGCCCATGGAGCTATGACTCGTTAAGCAAACTTAAGGTTAGAATTCCAAGACAGACGAGTCGTGACATCTACTTATGAAGTCGAAAGACTTTTATGTTTCGACCTAGGGTTTGGTGAAACATAAAAGATAAGTGGGAGCTTATCAGTAAAATGAAATATAAAGTTTAACCTTATTAATATTATAAGAACATCCACTATGATATTGTCCTAATAATCTACCAAATAAAATTGCAGAAAATGTCAACTTTAAAACTGCTTTTTGATAATGACAAGCTTGATGGACCTAACTATACCAATTTGCTAAGAGTAATTAATATAGCATTAACTTACAGGCGTCCATGGTCGGTTATTTCATGCGAACCTAAAGAATAACCCATTGATGGTGCGGACCCGAACTAGGATTTCTTATGAAAAGTGGGTTTCAGACCTAGAGATCGCCCAAGTTTTCATGTTATCTATGTAGGCTTGTAAATGGATAACTTCGGGTGCAGATAGTGTCATACCCATATCCGTATCTGAAATTATTATTAGATATCAGACATCCGTATCAGCAGATGCGGAGAGATATCAGATATTTATCAGATATTCTTCGAACTGTTCATAACCAATAAATCTAAACAAATAAATATTAAATTTTGATTTATCATAAATCCATTTAAGTATTAAAAATATTGAAAATAATATATACGCTAAGAAAAATAATTTTATGCAGCAAAATATTAATTTTTATATACATATTAATCTTTTTTACCTAGTTAAAGTAGTAAAAACAATCATTTAACATACTAAAATACACAAATATAACTATAATCTTGATAAAAACTGGATGGATAATTATCGGATATGGATATGGCCATATCTGCATCCATTTATCAGATATCGGATAATTTTTCATAATTCGAATACGGATACGGATGGATTATAGCTTTTTAGGTACTCATTGACAACCCTATATCTACGTTAGACAAGCCGTTGCAAAGACATGATGTATATGATATATTTGATAGTCTTAAGGCCATGTTTGGTAAACATTTACATTTTGTAAGGTACACGCTTACAAAGAAGATGTTTAATACCAAAATGACCAAAGGACGGAAAGTGGAAGATCACATGCTGATAATGAAGGGCTATATTGATAGGCTTTCGTAATTGGACGTATAGATAAGCAATGAATTGGAAGTTAATTTGATCCTTGGTTCTCTTACTGCTTAACATGAACCATTCATACTGAATTATAATATGAGCCAATTAATGACAATCTCGTGGAGCTCCTTAATATGTTAAGTTTAGCGGAGTCTACATATATAACGACCGGGATTTTCGACCTTCGAAAATCGACACTAATATGTCCACTGCATTACATGCCAATAAATCAAATGCCAGAAAACCCGATTGTTAGGGAAAAAGGAAAAAGAAGAGATAGAAGAAAACATAAACAATAACACAGAATCTCACAATCGCAGCGGAACAATATAATATATAATAACAGATCTTTATATAAGAAACTGTAATATATATACAATCAATAGAGTACAATAGTCAACAATCAATCTGGACGGTTATAATAACTTGTCCTCACAAGTGCTGAATATGCAACATAAACACAGAGGAATATAATCAGGTATGTGGAATACGCCCGAGACTCCTCCAACTCGTCTCTTGAGCTCTATAGCATCCTAACCTGAATCTGTAATACTCGGTCTGACCCGAGCATTATAATAAAATAACACCCGGGTGACTCTGGAAAACCAGCATGAGAAACACACCCAACTGGATTTAAAGTTATAAGAAAATGTTTTAAAAAACAAAGGTATCTCGTAAGACCTCGTCTCACTAAACACGACGAGTTTTTTACCTTACGATAACCAAACCATTTTTATACAAAAACCCTATGATATTATAATAGTGTTTAAGTACAAATACTTATTAAAGTAGCTGAAATGCTTGCATCTCACATTTCAACATAGCAGGGCACAATCAAAATTGTACGGCACTTATTGGAAAATGGATTTCATGCAATGACTAGACATTGAGGTACCACCTATCGCGATACACATTTAGAAAATATATCGAGATCGAACCTATCGATTCCTGCCAGCATAAGACCGGCCTACCCCTTACTAAATAGTACCGAATTGTTACCACCCGGTTGCTTTGCAACCCTTTTGATATCTCATGCACAACCAATCCATAAATATGTAAATGTAGGGCAATCAAGAAAGGTGACAACATACCCTAATGGGTGCGACGCACTTTGCCTTGCTGCATCTTCCCTGATTTTTCAATCATTTCCGATTGATGAGGCTTGAGGCTACGTTTTACCTTAAGAATAGCATTCATACTTGGAATGCTAACATTGCCTTCCAAGCAAGCAATGCAATGATAGAATTCATCCATACAAGTTATTCTGGGACTGAACAAACCGAATCTCTAAGATCACCATTTTCACTATCTTCTTGATATCATAATTCGCAACACTCAAATCGGATCGAAGTGGTTTTCGGATAATTAAATCTGATCCCAGTCTCTTCGTAACGATCAATGAAATTGGCCAGATTTGATAGTTGGTTATTTAGCTATGACATTACACACGTAAGCAGTCACTAGGCCCATATTATGAATCTTTCAAACATTTATTTCAAAATATCTTTAAAAGATATATATTCAAATCTCTTTCAATATTTTGATATTTGGAAACAATTTCAAATACTTAAATCCATAACATGATATTTCAATCCATATCAACACTTAGAAATATTTCCAAATCCAACTTAATATTTCAGCACTTAGAAAATATTTCTATATAATTGATTTCTTCGCTAAAATATTTCCAAAAACTTTAATTCCAATACATAGGAAAATATTATAAGTCTATTTCCCAAAATCATCTCTAATATCCATACTTAGGAAATATTCTGTATTTATCTCATCAATCTCCGGAATTTATTAGTTCCTTTCACAATTTACAAAAATTATCGATTATACTTATTTATAATCCAACTTACAATTTATAACTCCTTTAATGGATTCAGATTCATTTCAAAGTTCCCGTATCAAATTCCTTTTTCTAAATTTCCATAAGTCCTCGAATTCCACTATAAGATGTCCTCCTATAAAATCACAGCCATTAGATAAAACTTGGTTCACAAATCTCGAGAGCATTTATGAATAATTTGCAATCACTTGTCTTTAAAACTATATATATACAATAATAAATTTAAAAAAAGATAAAATAATTATTTAAAGTATCAAAGCACTTTTAAAATAAACGTCAATAACTAATTCCAATTCATTTATAAAATTCCTAATCAATTTACAAAACTTGTTCATAAAACTTACAATTCATTATTTTAATCCAATTAATAGTGTTTAAAACCACATAGTTTAATAAATAAAGGTCCTTTTTCAAAAACAAACTTCACTTCTTAATACAAATATATTTATAAATTTTAATATGACCAATTTTATATTTATAAATCTCTCTCGATTTATCACAAATCGATTCATGTTCCCAATTTCATAATCCTCTTCCAAATTCCAAAATAGAATCCATTGTTTCTTTCTAAACCAATTTCCATAACTCATTATAAATCCTCACCGTGAATTTATATTTTCAATTTATCGAATAATAATCATTCCACTTCATTTATAAACATTGTTTATACATCTCGTAATCTCATTTCCAGTTACACTAAAATCCATTTATAAATGGTTTCTAATTAAAATTCTATTTATAAATCTATTTCTTAAATAATCCAAACTATATTCCAAAGCCAATCAAATCTCGGTTTCGCCTTCCATTCTATATTTTAAGAATCTTATTTTTAAAACCCATTGTTTAAAAATTTCCAGTTTAAAATTCTCTATTTGGAACCATTTTATGAAATAGCTAAATAAATATCCAAAATCCAATCATTTATTTTATCCAATTCAATTCCCTTTTAAATAATCCCAAAATTCAATATAAATCTTTTCATTTCCAAAATCACCTTTTAAATTCCCTTTTTAAATTAAAAAATATTATTTATGGTATTTATAACACCAAATTAAGGCTAGTGCTACTGTATCATCCAATAAATTCAAATCACACAACAATCCATAACGGATTATTCAATCACATCATATATCGCTATATATATATATATGAAAACAATCAATATATTTGAGGAATTCAGTTGGATCCCTCCAACCTGTTTCCCTGCAACCACAGATGTTATATAATATGAAATGCCAATCCCACTTTGAGGTGGGATATCGCGGTAATATAGGGTCATCTGCTATTATGCAGGACGCATAGTGTCTCATCCGCTCCAATCAGCGGAAAATATATCCAACTACTGATATATATACTACTATATACAGTATAACATCCAACTGATAATAATTTATCAATTCAACCAATTATCCAATAATTAATTATTATTTTATTATTATATAATTAAAACCAACAATCTAAAGGAGTGATATTTACTCACATTAATTACAGTCATCGCTGAAGCGTTCTGTTTAAATTAAAATTAAACAGACGTTTTATTTTAACCAAAATTCGTGCTAGCTCCAATTGTCACCAAATCAAATCCATTTCGTAGTGTTATTCAATACGAACCAAATGCAACAGACCATGTTCGATTTGAAACCTAAAACAAGTAAGTTATCATGGTTCTAAGATTATTGAATAAAACAATATAATATTTTCTTAATTACATACTTTTTATAAATAAATTACCCATTAAAATCCTTAATCCTGCCTCCAAGCCCTTCCCTCTCTTCTCGACCACGAACGAAACCCAGGCCGCAATTTCAAACGTCGTTGTTGCCTCCATTGCCCACCAGCGACTACCACACCCTCGTCGATGATCCCCCAAACCATGCTGAACCCAACCCTCCCATTCCTGATGCCTACGATGCCACCACGACCTTGCAATCCCAAAAATATGATTCTGTTCATATCGAGATTTCTGCCTCCATAGTCGACTTCATGCCACCAAACTTTGGTCGAAGCTAGCACACCACTATCCCCACTTTTCACTAGTTGGAGGTTTCGCCCCAAACCCAACGTCTTTGCTAGAATCGACGACAATAAGAAATAACTTTTGGCGATGAGTCGTGGCCACCTTCGACCTCAACAGCTCATCTCCACCAGTCAAAAACATCCCTTCCTCATGCCGACCATCTTCACAGTTACGGTCCTCGCCTGAAACGATGCTGATTGGCCATGATGATTCACGACAGTTGGATGAGGCATAGTTTTTAAAAGAGAATGAACGTTTTCTTCATTTATTTTTTTTATTTTTCTTTTGCATTAAAAATTAAAAAGGGAACGGAATTTATACATGCAGGAAGAAAGTTTAGCTCATACATGATAGAGTGGCTTGTAGGGGGCTGGATGAAAAATAGGGTGGGTTGAGATGTGAAGTAAAACGACTGATGTGAATATATATATATTTTAAAATTCCAAAATATCTAGATATTTATTCCAAAACCTGATGGAGGCGTGCCGCCTGGCTTTTCTAATGTTATACCCCTATTTGGAATGCAATGGAACAAGTTTCGATACCTAATTAGATCGTATATAGAAGATAGCTTTTTAAACAAAATTATTATATTAAATTTTCGATACTAAATTCAATGCGTCTCTATCCCATACAACCAAATGATTTCAAAATTAAGTAAAACGAGTTAATTTCAAAATTAAGTAAATCACTTTTAAATCAAATTTAAAAGCTTTTTTACCTGTATTCTTATTAATAGAAATTTAATAAGCCTTTAAATTATTTTTTATCCAAATAAAAATCGAAGATTCAATTATTTAAACGATTTTCAATTATTGAATTCAGCTATTAAATTATCCAATAGATCATTATATTTGAAATTCAAGTTATTAAATCTATAAAATTAACTTCTAATGATTAAAGTCTATTACATATCCCAATTTCAAATTACTAAAATTCTAGGTCGCTCCAGCATCTAAGGATTCAGGGTTTGTACTTGTTGTTAAGGTAGTGCATCATCTTTGATAAACTCAAAGAAGCGGAAAAGGTAGGGTAAGAAAAACAAGAAAAGTAAGAAAACGATGACAAGGGTGAATATCGCCACTGCTACAAGAAAGGTCAGTAGAAAAGGAATTGTCCTAATCACTTGAAGATTATTAGAGAAAGGAAGCAGAATGGTTCTACAGCTCCATCAGGTAATCGAAATTGTTTTGTAATTAATAAAATGTTTTGGGTCTTAAATATTGGATTAGGAACTCATATATGTAATTCATTACAGGGGATTATGAATTAGCATCGCATGGCAAAATTATAGATGAGGCTCCAATTTGCTAATGGACCATCATACGTGTAATGACAGTAGGAGATTATCATTTATGTTAGCGTAGTAGAGTAGTTTTGATATTAAATAAGTGCTACTTTGTGAAAGACTCAATTTTTAGGATTATTTCTATTTCTAGTTTATCTAAGACTAGATATATATTCCATTGTGCAAATAATGTTATGAACATTAGTTTGAATAGAAATAAAGTCTATGATGATATTCTTGAAAATGGCATTTATGTGATCAACAATATTTATGTATGTTCAGTGAATAATTCTTTTAAAAATAATAAATGATAGTTATCTTTAGCATTGTAGGCTAGGTCATATTAGTGAGAAATGACTGCATAAGCTGAAAACAGAAGGTTTTCTCCCATTGCTTGATCTTGAATCATTTGACATGTGTGAGTCATGTCTCAAAGGTAGAATGATCAAGCACCCCTTTAGTGGAAGTAATGAAAGAGTTGATGAAATCTTAGGGTTAATATATAGTGATGTATGTGGCCTAATACTTATAGTCACTAATGATAATATTTCATACTTTGTTACTTTCATTGATGATTTCTCGAGGCTAGGATATGTGTATCTTATAAAGAACAAATCCGATGTCCATGAGAAATCTGTTGAATATAAAAATGTAGTAGAAAACCAAACAGGTCGTAAGATTAAGATTCTTCGATCAGATCGAGGAGGTGAGCATGTTGGATAGGAACTCCAACAATACTTAAAAGATAATGGGATTATCCCTGTGTCGGAGAAAGGACCAAATGTTATTTGATATGGTTCTTTCCACGATGAGTAAGACTAATTTACCTCTGTCATATTGAGGATGTGCATTAGAAACTACAACATATATGTTAAACTTGTTACCAACTAAATCTACGCCTAAAATGAAATATGAGATGTGGCATGGTAAGAAACCCCAACTCAGGTATTTGAAGGTATGGGGTTATCCGACGTACGTTAAAAATGTTAGTTTGAATAAACTAGAGGGAAGACGGTCGTGTGTAAATTTATAGGATATCGACAAAACTCAATGGGTATACTTTCTACAATACTGAGGAACAAAAGGTCATTGTTTCTCGACACGTAGTCTTTTTAGAAAAGAAATTTCTATCAAAGGAAATTAATAGTGAAGTTGTAGACTTGGATGAGAACCAAAAAGTTAACACTAAGGCCGAACCAGCGTAAAAACCAAGTTCACCCGTATACGAGAACGCAACCTATTACAAAGTCAAGTAGAGAATCTAACGCACCAGAGAGATACTATAGTTTCCTTACTGATAGTATGAAGGAGGATTGTGGCATAGATGATGACATGATGACACTCCTATATGTTTCCAATAACCACTGTAGTGTAATGACTCTACACACTGGCTTGGAGCAATGAAATCAAAGATGGACCCCATGTATGAAAACAAAGTATGGACTTTGTTAGATGTACCCAAAGGGATAAAACCCATCGGCTGCAAATGGATTTTAAGAAAAAGCTAAATGCAGTCGAGAAAGTTGGGACTTATAAGGTCAATCTAGTTGCGGAAGGATTTCATCAAATTCACGGTGGTGATTATGACGAGACTTTTTCGCCCATAGCCATGCTTAAGTCCATTAGGATTATGCTAGCCACAGCAGCATTTTATGACTATGAAATATGACAAATGGATTTAAAGATGAATTTTCTAAATGGTGATTTAGAAGAAACCATTTATATGTTGCCGTTGAGGGTTTTATGGTTTTAGAAGTGAGCGCAAAGCTTGTAAGTTGTTAAAGCCACTTATGGACTTAAACAAGTTTCAAGGAGTTGGAATAAGTGTTTTGATAAGGTAATCGAACAGTTTGGTTTCTATTAAAACACGAAAGAAGCATGTGTATATAGAAAGCAACACGGCAACGCTATCGTAATCGTAGAGCTATATGTCGACGATCTGTTATTAATTAGTAATGACACTCCTTTATTGCAATCAATTAAAGCTTGGCTTTCCAAGAATTTCTTCATGAAGGATTTGGTAGAAGCAGCCTATATACTAGGTGTAAAGGTTTATAGAGGTAAATCTAAGAAATTGTTGGGTTTGTCCTAATCCTTATACATAGATGCCATACTGAAGAGGTTCGGTATAGAGAATTCCAAGCATGGAAATGTTCCAACGTAGTCTGGAATGTCCTTCCAAAGAAGGACGCTCCTCATATTGATGAGGAGAAAAAGCATATGAAGAGGAATCCCTATGCTTTAACAATAGGATCTATAATGTATGCTTGCTATGTACTAGATCGGATGTGGCATACACATTAAGTTGCATAAGTTGATACCATTCTAATCCTGGAGAAAAATATTATATGGCCATAAAATGTATACTGAAGTATTTAAGAAATACTTGGGACTTGTTCCTCATTTACAGAAATGAAGACCTCCTCATGAAGGGGTGTACGAATTCGAGCTTTCAAGGTGATATAAATGATTGTAAGTCAGTGCCTGGTTATGTCTTTGCACTTGACGGTGGAGCCATCAATTGGAAAATTTCCAAACAAGAGATAGTAGCCGGTTTGATTATGGAGGCCGAATACATCGCTCTTAATGAAGCAGCTAAAGAGAAAGTATGGATCAACAAGTTTTTCAGTAAGCTTGTAGTGATTCTTGGTACAAGAATCCTACAATGTTGTTCTATGGTAATAATGCGGCAATTCAGATCGCAAGGGAACCCAAAGTACAGAAGTCATGACATATTCTTCAGAAGTTCCACCTTATTAGAGAATTCGTTAAGAAAGAAGAGGTCATGATACAAAGGGTAGATACCAAGGACAACATAGCTTATCCATTCACTAAGGGTCTAGCTTGGTTAGCTCTTGAAAAGCTAAATGAAGGAATGGGATCGAGATTCCATGATTGGCTTCAAATGCAAGTGGGAGATCGATAGAGTTAAGGATATGCCCTAGGGGCAATTCTGTAATTTATTGTAGATTAATTAACTTTGTAATTAATTCTCGTTTGTAATGAAGGTGTTTTTCTTTCTATTTTATATTTGTTATAATTAAAAATTTAATTAACATATATTTAACAGAAAATCCATAAGTGGTGTATTTGTTATAGTAATTACAAATAGTTGTAACTATGAGTATTGTATTATAATATAATAAACACATCATTTTAAATATTCCTAGTCATGATGCATCAAGACTTGATATTGATGTATCCATTGAGATTAAAGTACATGACGCTCTACAAATTTTAAGCAGTGTATTACGCATGACTGTCACGGGCATTAAGGCGTTATGTACTGATAGTTATTGGATAACTATATAATGACTGACTCGTTAGTTAATATTTCGTTAATATTACTGATAGAGTTAAGGGTATGCCATAATGGAAATTCTATAATTTATTGTGAATAATTTACTCTATAATCAATACTCATTTGTAATATCAGTATTTTTCTTTCTATTATATATTTGTTCTAATGTGTTATAAGTAATTAAATATGCAATTAAAATATATTTTATGGAAAATCCATAGATGGTTTGTGATAGTAATTACGAGTATTTGTAATTATGAGTATTGTATCACAATATAATAAAAGCATCATTTTAAATATTCCTAGTCAAGATGCATCAAGACTGGATATTGATTTTTCCTTGAGATTAGAGTACGTAAAGCTCTCAAAATTTTAGGAATTGCATTGCTCATGAGTGTTGGGGCACCAAGGATTTACGTACTGATAGTTATTGGATAAATATGAAAATGACTCACTCGATAGTTTTCTTTTGGATAATATAACTGATAGAGTTAGGGGAATGCCATAAGGGAAATTCTGTAATTTGTTGTAAATTAATTAACCCAGTAAACAGTTCTCGTTCATAATAAAGGTATTTTCTTTTTGTTATATATTTATTATAATGTGTTATAGGTAATTAAATAGTTAATTAAAATATATTTTATAGAAAATCCATAAATGGTTTGTTTGTGATAGTAATTATAAATAGTTGTAATTATGTGTATTGTATTACAATATAATGAACACATCGTTTTGAATATTCCTAGTCAAGATGCATCAAGACTAGATATTGATGTATCTGATGAGACTAGAGTACGTAACTCTCTCCAAGTGTTGGGCATTGTATTGCTTATGGCTGCTGGGGCCACCAAGAGGTTACGTACTTATAGTTATTGGATAACTATGGAGTGACTCACTCGATAATTTTCGGTTAGTTATATAACTAAGGTCAAACAGAAAATATCGATATGCCTAAATTACATAGTTCCTTCGACTTAAGAATATAGTTGATCTTCAATACGAAAGCCCCACTTTGATTATAGTCAAATCATAGCAAGTCATCCATCACGTGACTATAGGTAGGTCGAGTGAAAGTGTTGGAAGTGAAACATTATTCAAGAGGGAATCCGTCCCCTCAGTTATACAGGGTTAGTATCATGGCCAACTCAAGTCAACTCAAAGTCAAAATCTCTGGCTAGAGTAGTTCAGTTAATAATTTTTATTATGGAACCAAGGACTTTGTGTTTTTATTATAGAGTTGAATATGAAAGATATTGGAATTTTGACTATTACCAAATTTCATAAGTTCAAAGTGATATAGTATTGACGAAGTTGGGGTAAATAATAGTCACAACGGATAATGCTTAACAAAGTAAAATTGGATTTTACCGAAACCAAATAAGCAGTAAATTTAGCTAAAGTGTCACACCACCTGCAAAGTGACGTGTGAACAATCTTCGAATAGTTTGATATTAATCGCTGACCAAATTTACCCTAATAAGTCACATAACCAAAACGATGAAAATTCCTTTGACCAAATGATTTAATGCACATGTTATAAATTAATTAATATTTATTCCTAACTTCTCTCTTCATTCCTCCTCTATATAAACATCTCAACCCACTCTCATTTCATACGTTTTGAAGCCACCTTATTTTCTACATTAGGCTGAAATCTAGTGCTTGCCATATCTCCATTTTCAAAGTCAAATCAAAGTATAACATATCATATTCGATAGCTGGTTGTCATCGACTTAGGGACCGACACTCTACTGGATAGGAAACTTGTTCTATGAGTAGATCTCAATGTTTCAAGGTGTTATCACATGAATTAGATATAAGGTAAATCTATAATTAAGTTATGAATATTAATTTTTATATAATATTTACATAATGTATATTATATTCTGAGTTAGGTGACAATTCTAGTATATAAATATATTATCACAATTAGATTGTTTGTATGTTTATAATTTTATATTAAAAAATTGCCACTTATATATCTATAAACTGCCCAGCTCAAATAAAAAATATTTTATTTATTTTATTAATTTAATATACAATATTTAATTACACATATAAGCTTTATAAATTAATATTACATCTTCCTATATGCAAAATATGATTTTATAATTTTGTATAAGTAGAATCAAATGTAAAATATTTTCGATAGAGATAGAATTTTATATATATATATTGTTTTAAACTAATTAACATGTAAATTACTTATATTAACACACATACATTATATAAAATATATTTTATAAATTCAAATTAGTACCAGATAGACTTTCGATAGAGAAAAAACAATTTTTATTTATTTTAAATATCAATCGAAAATTAAAATTTATCTTAAAATTGATTTTTAAATCATAAAATTATGTATTAAATATTCTAACAACAAAATATCACTCGGAATTGCATCAAAAATTTAAAACTCAAAAATTTTAAAATAATAATTCTATATTAATTTTAAACAATATCAGTACGGATATTTTACATAAAAATTAAAATAAAAAATAATAATTTTTCAGCCTTGCGCATTATCTGGTATATATATGGATTTAATATATTTTTTATATATTTAAAATATTAATATATATTATTTATATATATATATGTATATATGTATATAAGTATATATATGTTTAAAAAGATTATATATATACATATATTATTTTCTAATTTGTAGCAAAATTTTTTAATTTAATTTATAAATATCTAAAAATATACTTATATATAATGGGGAAATTGATTTAAATGACAAAAAATTGTATATTTTTAGCCTCAAGAACACGACCTCAATATTTTAACCAAAAGGACAAATATTCTCCTAAAATTATTCATAAGGACAAACATTCTTCTAAAATTATTCATAAGGACAAACATTATTCCAAAACTGCTACCGAACTAAAACTGATACCTAAAAACTGCTACCGATAACTACAAACTATACTTAAAATCTGCTATCAATAACTAAAAACTAATACCTAAACAAAGTTGTCATTCAGGCTAAAATACTGAAGGTTTGTCCTTGAGGCTAAAATGCTGAGAAATTTTGTCCTTGACAATAATTTCCTGATATATAATTATATATTTACAATGTTAAAACTCCATGTATATCTTTAAATATATATATATATATATATATATATATTTGTAAAATTATCTAAATAAATTATAGGTTATATGTCTATACATATTTATGAAATATTTTTGTATATATAAATAATATTATATAAACATATATTTGGACAATATATTTGTATACTAGATGAGTTAACATGTCTGTTGTAGTATAAATCCTAGCACTTATACACGAGTATGTTATAACTTACACGGATTGCAATGTCAGACATGCACACACACATATATGTGTGTATCTGATACATATATATATATATAATGTAATACTGATTGCATAAAATATAAATTAAATAATAAATTTAAATAAAATAATGATTTTAATTAAACAGAAATTTAGAAATGTTCTTAACAAAGTGGACTTTATAGTCCCAATAAAGATTCAAATGGAATTTTTTTTGAAATTCGTCTATTACCTTAGCTACAGGCTGACCTAGTTCCAACATTAACTAAGATCAAACAGGAAATACCAATGACTGATTTACAACGTTTTCTCGACTTAAGAATACTGTTGATCTTCAATATAAGAGCTCTGCTTTGATTATAGTCAAATCATGGTACGATGTCTATCGAGTGACTACAGTTGAGTCGATTGGAAGTATTGGAAGTGAAACACTATTCAAAAGAGGGTTCGTCTCCTCAGTTATACGGTGTTAGCATCACAGTCAACTCAAAGTCAAAATCACTAGCCAGAGTAGTTCGGTCAAAAATAATTGTTATTACTAAAACAAGGACTTTTTGTTTAGATTATAGAGTTGAATATGGACGATATTGGAATTTTTACTATTACCAAATTTCATAAGTCTAAAGTGATATAGTTTTGACGAAATGAATTGGTAGAAATAATAGTCACAATGGGTAATGCTTAATAAAGTAAAATTGGATTTTACAGAAACTATGCGACAGATAAATTTGATCAAAATGTCACATCACTCGCTAGGTGACATGTGAACGTTAATATTCGAATAATTCGATATTAATCGCTAATCAAATTTACACCTAACGGGTCACACAACAGAAATGTTGAATACTCCTTTAACCAAACGATTTAATTGATTTGTAATTGTTATAAATTTATTAAATTAATTAATATTTATGAAATATTAATTATAAATTCTTTTGATTTTTCGAAAAATATTTTTAAATGTATTAATCGATATACGATATCGATAAGCGCTTAAATCGAATTTAAATGCAAAATAGTTTTTCCGAGCTTTAAATGGTTTTGAAGCCCATATAGGGCTGATTGTTTCAGCTACGGTGAGGACATGAAGGGGTGTTGCCATATGATAACAAGATGGGTTTGATTTTTATGGATAAAGGAAAGAGAATTGGTAAGTGATAAAAGAGGATCTAGATCCTAGCTTGTCTATAATCTTTCCCCTAAAAGCATCTCAACCTACACCTGTTATTAAGTTTATAAGATATTATTACATACATACATATATATGTGTGTGTACGTATGTATAAAAATTAAATTTTATATAATTTAAATAATTTAATTAATAGCTGAAATTAATAGATCGATTTTAAAATTAATTTTAAATATACATAAAATATTTAAATATCATAATATCTTCGAGATTTTTATGCTAAAATATTTAAATTTGAAATTATCTTCAAATAAAAAATATTTTTATTAAATTTATACTATATTTCCGTATGGAAAAATCTATTTATGTATTTAAAATTGGAAAAACAAAACATTATTTGCCATAAGCAATTTAATAGGCATATATATGTATTATACATAAATAAGTTTTATATAAGAAAATCGATATATATATATTATTAATTTTATAAGATACTATTACATATATATGTATATATGTGTGTCTATATATATAAAGAATTATTTTAGGTTTTGATTTTGAATTTCTACTAAAATAAATAAATAAATTTTAATATAATTTTAACGTTTTTAATATATATAATGAGTTTCACGTATGTATATATATTAATAAAATAATTTCAAAATAATATATTTATATATAATGTAATATTTTTTATACTTGAATCAATGTATATAAATATACATTTGGACAATATATTTGTATATTAGATAAGCTAACATGTTCGTTACAATGTAAATCCCAACACTTATACACGGGCATGTTGTATCTAACCGGACTGCTTTGTTACATATGCACGCGTGCGCGCATACACAAAAGAGTGTGTGTGTGTTATACACGTATATAATATAAAATTAATTACATAATATAAAACCATATTATAAATTTAAATAAAATAATAATTTTATTTAAAAGAAATTTAGAAATGGTCTAAATAAATTAGAATACATAGACCCATAATGATCCAAAATGGTAAAAAATGAAATTCACCCATTACTTCTGTTGCGGGCTGACTCAATTCCAATACGGCTCAGTTGCCACCCATTTAGTAAATTAATCAACTACCAGCACTGCAAACTTTGCACATCCTTTTAAGACAGGTATGGGTCTTATTAAATCTATTCCCTATATATAAAAAGGCCAAGGCCTAGTGATGAAAGCCAACTCACTTGGGGATAAGCACAGGATTCTTGAGAATTTGGCACTTATTGCGTCTTTTGACAAGTATAAGCTTCTTCTCTCATTTGGGGCCAATAATATCCCTTCCTCGTTATTTTGTTTTCTAGCTTTATGCTATTATAGTTATCTCTGCAAAACCATTCATGAGCTTCTCTTAATAGCATCACTTCTTTTTTTGGAATTGTGCATCTCAGAAAGGGACTAAGTATCCCATCTTATACAATATTCTGTTAATCATATCATGAGGAGGTGCTTGATATCTCAACTTTTTTACTCATTCCTTTCTCTTAGCAACGTTCATTTTTCCAAATATTTGATTATCGGTGTCATCCGACTATTCACATATTGGCTTTTATGGCAATTTATCCATATTCCTTTACATGCTAATTCATTAGTTATTTTATTCATAATTATCCTTGTTATCTTGTTATTGTTGGGCCTATGAGCGAGTCAAAACTAAAATCCCATCGCTTGATTTCATTTTCATAAATTCAACATTTGGATTTTGCATAAATCCGATAGGAACAAATTTTACTTTTGGGGCTCCTCGCAAGCTTGCTAGCTTTGCTAGTGAATCTACTTGTGCATTCTTCTAATCTAGGCACCTGACGAATTGAAAAGCCTTCGAATTGAGCTAGCATCTCATGGATCCTTTTGAAATATTGAGTCAGTCGATCATCCTTCGTTTGGTAAGTCTTATTTAATTGGTACACCATTAATTGCAAATCACTGAATGCTTCAATTCTTTGGATTATTAGTTATCAGGCTAAAGTCAACTCGGCTATAATGAATTTATACTCTGCTACATTATTGGTTTTTGAAAATCCTATTTCATAGCAACCGATACCCATCGAGTGTAATTATTACATATCAAACCCTAACTCCTTGTACGTTCAAAGCACCATCTACAAGATGCCACCTTGGCTCAAGTTTCTTTTTATTTTCTAATTTCTTCTTAATAAATCTCGTAAACTTGGTTATAAAGTCATCCAAAGCTTGCCCTTTTATTACTGCAAGGGATAAATATTCGGTACTATATTGGCTTTGTTCCACTCCTCATTTTATTAACCTTCTAAGTGTCTGTGACTTGCTGAAGATCCATTCGAGCGGATATTTGGTTAAGATTTTAATCGAGCGTGCTTGGAAATAAGATTTCAACTTTCTTATTGTTAATAGTAAGCAATAAACTAATTTCTATATGACAGGATATCTAATCTCAACATCTTTCAACCTTTCGCTTGTATAGCATACTAATAGAGTTAAGGATATGTCTTAGGGGCATTTCTATAATATACTGTAAATTATTACCTCTGTACAATAATCCCATCTGAAGTAAACGATATTTTCCATTCCATTATATACTTGATAGAATGGGTTGTATTATTTATTTATTTAATTTAAGTGCATCTAACAGAAAATCAATAAATGATATGTTTTACAATAGTAATCATAATATGTTGTAATCATGAGAAATTTACCACAATGAAATTAAACATACCGTTTTAAATGTTTCTACTCACAATATATTAAGACCATATATCGATACATTTGCTGAGACTATAATACATAATACTCTCCAAATGTTGGATAGCGCATTACTCATGGCCATTGAGGCACTAAGGGTTACATGTTGATAGTTTTAATAGATAACCATGGAATGGCTCACTCGATAATTTTCTGTAGGTTAATATAACTAAGGTCTAACAAAAAATATCGAAGTGGCAATATTGCATAGTTCTCTCGACTTGAGAATATTGTTTAACTTCAATGTAGACACTCCACTCTAAATATAGTTAAATCGTTGCATGGTGTCCATTGAACGACTATAATTAGGTTTGAGTTGAAGCATTGAAAGTGAAATACTATTCAATAGAGAATTCGTCTCCTTGGTTATATGAGGTTAGTATCGGTCAATTATAGTCAATCCAAAGTTAAAGTCTCTAAATTAAGCAATTTGGATAATAATTGTTATTATTAATCCGAGAACCTTTTTTTGTACTATACAAGCTGAATGAAGATGATATTGGAATTTTGACCAATATCAAATTTCATAAGTCCTAGTGTGATATAGTTTTAACGATGCTTAAAATAATAAAATTGGATTTTATCGTAACTGTACAAGCGATAAATTCGATCAAATTATCACACCTCCTACTAAAATGACGCATGAATGTTAATTGTAACAACCCAAAATTTAACCATATTAATTAATTCGTTATATAATGAAATAATAAAATAACTTTGTGAAATTACCAGAATTGAGCGATGGTAGCTACACCATTGTGTCTATGGTAATTTTATGATCAATTTCCATACAAAGAATGTCAAAGTCCGAGCAAATATGAGCAAGTTATGAATTAAACAAAAATGAAGAAGAAAAGAAAGAAAAAAAATAAAAAATAAAATGGCCTAGGTTGACGAAAAGTCGAACGGGCGGTCGACCTAGGGGGAGGGCGGTCGACCCGCCTACGGGTGTGGAGCGAAGAAAATTTTCTTCTTTCTAGAGGTTTTTCGAACATGTATTTTTCATTCTTTAGCCTAATCTTATATCTTCGTGCTTCCATCTGATGGCTTCCATTCAGCTTATACGTGGTTGCATCTTATTCAATCTCTAAATCTAACGGTTTGGGATCCACTTCTACTCATATAAATAAGACCCTAGGCCTAACACTTTTTCTCATTCTAGATTTTCTCCGCATGGGTTAACCTTTTCTAGAAGGACCCTAAAAGGAATAATTTTCGAAGGAGAGAATCTTTTTAATAAAAATATTTTAATACCTTCAAGTGGATCCGGGAAGACCAAAAGGGAAGAGCTTAGGACCACAGGTGAGCAATTGTAATTATTTTAGATTTCTTTAAGTAATTTAAAATAATAGGTTTCCAATAGTTGTAGTTTTACTACGATTTTTGGAATAACCTTTTTACTAGTTTGTTACAGTTTTTAGAATTATTTTTAGTCTATTTCTTTTAGCTATTCTTTTCAGTTAATTTTAGTTTATTTTTGTTAATTATAGCTTTTCCATTTATTTACAGTTGATTTACAGTATTTTAATTTATTTACTGTTATTTATACGTTATTTACATCTTTTTCCTACGCTTTGGATTTTCTTCTATTTTCAGTTTTCTTTTATTTCTCCTTCTTCGCATATGGATTAGAACAAATTAAACGCAAAATATGGATAAAAATTATAAGAATACTGAAGTAACGGAAGATGAGACGTAAATTGTAATAATAAAAATGGAATTAAGACTGAAATTGAGCCTAATTATGATATTGATGTTAGAATTGGATTAATTAAAGATAATTGGCCTAGTTATAACTTAGAATTATAGCTAAAAAGAGTATAAGATAAAAGAAGCTTATTTTTACACCTAGACCTTGGGATAAGTAATAAGCTTGATTGTAACGTAGGTTATAATAAGAAATATAATAGAGTAAGGCATATTTTAAGACATAGGATAAATTAATAAGCATGGATAGTAAGAACAAAGGTATTGGCTTATTTAAATAATTTATCTAAGTTACAAGCTAATAATTAAAGTAGGGCCTGTACCAAATAAAATAACCTCGAAGTGAATCGAGGTGCCTCACATAACCCTGGAGTGAGACGAGGGGCATGCTTATGTTAATAACAACAGTAATGCTCAATAAGTAGAAGTCCAAATCATGAGGATTTGGGCAAAGGGGCGAAACTGGATATTGTTTGGATTACATGCCATACCAACACCATTTCCCCTATTATTTCTATGGACACGGTGTTTCACATAACCCTGAAGTGAAATGAGGTTTCTCACATAACCCTAAAATGAGACGATGTGTCTCACATAACCTTAAAGTGAGATGAGGTGATTGCTTATGCTGAAGCTTGAGGTAATAAGAAGACCCAATAGGTGGAACAATATGTAACATGAGCATGGTGGCGGTTACGTGTGCAACTTCCATTCGGGTGCTCAGTAATCGTTATGGGTTCTAAGCGCTTAGTGTGTGCCTTTCGTAGGCACCAATGTCTACTGCGTAGGGAGCTTCAGCGTCTGGTCCAAAGTAGATTCTATGGAGTAGCAGGCCAATCAAAGGGTAGTATTAGGGGTTCAGCCTAATCTTAGCAGCTATCAAAAACAAGTGCAAACAATCAAAGTTAAAAAAATTGTGTTAATTTAGTTAAATCGTATTTATTTCCAGCTTATTCCTTTGATGTATTTCCTTTGTTTCCTTTATATATACCAGAACTGTTGTAAGGTCTATTACTTTTACTTTGTTTAAAGGTTCTAGTGATTATTATCATTCATAAAACTTTTAGTCTAACCCACTCCTTTATTTTCCCCTTCCGCCCTCCATAGGCAATCAGGGGCAAGGAAGATAGACCGCAGCTTCTTGAAGACTTGGAATCTCTATCATGTATTTCTTCTTTTCATCTCCAACTTTTTTTGTTCTTTTATTGTACTAGCACTGTATTGAGGGAAAGTTTGTGTTTGTACTCTGGTTTTTCTAATGAGACTAAGATTTTATTTCCATAGGACAATTATATTTGGTATTTGGAACATATGTTGTTTGTACGAGGTAATTATGGAGTATTAACTTTCAAAATCACATATTGTTTTTAATTACTTCCACTGTTTTATTATCTATCTATTTTGCTTGTGAATCTTGGTCTCTACTAGTTTTAGTTACACCTGCAACGCACCACATCTTTTTGTGTGTCTTTTTGGGTATACTAAGGGGTGTGGGATGTTTCATGTGGTATCAGAGCCTAAGGTTACAGGATTCCTAAAAATTTATTTTGAGAATAAAGTATTTTTCAAAACTATTTTTTCTTTACGTAGAATGGCGGACGCCCCGAACCTTCCCAAGGGCATTCTAGTCCCAGCTTGGTTTTGTAGGTATCTACAGCCATGACTCCAGAGGTGCGCGGGCAAGCGTCCAATCCAGCACCAGCGGGTGGTAATCCCATCAATCCACTTGCCACCGCTAAATTCACTAAGCTTTGTAAGGATTTTGCGAGTTTGGGTGGAAAGACTTTTTCGAGTTAGGAGAAATTTACGGAGGCAAGAGCTTGACATAGAGACACAGAGAGGATATTAGGACTATTAGAATTAGATGATTAGTAGCAAGTTTAGCTAGCATCTTGGTAGCTGAAAGAAGAGGCTTTGAATTGGTGGGAGGTCATAGAGTTAGAAGGAAGGGAGGTGACTTGGAATGGATTCTGGGAGCGGTTTGATAGGAAGTTTTTGTCTCAAGCAAAGGAGAGCGTTCAATTGGAGCGGTTTATTACTTTGAAGCAAGGAAGTTTGTCGGTGAAGGAGTACATCAATTAGTTCAATGAATTGTGGCGGTTCGGAGTAGAGTTGGTAAATACGTCACATAAGAAAGTTATAAAGTTAGCGAAGGCATTGAATCATCCCCTACAGAGATTGTTGTTGACTCACGTGCCGATAGGAGTTACTTATGAGTCTTTGGTGGAGATGGCGCTTATGTCTGATGCAGTCAAGGAAGGAGAGTCGAAGGAAGTTGTAAAGTCAGGAGGTCTGAAGAAGAAATGGTGGAGGAACAATAAAGAGAAGAAGAAAGGTGATGGCCCTCAGAAGCATATTAAGAAAGGACTTAAGTGTGGTAGCTGTGGAATTATGGGACAAATCGCCAGGGATTGCAAGAGGGAGAAGATGAAGGGAAAGTGCTTTAATTGCTGACGGCCGAGTTACTTGAGTAGTAACTGCCCTCAGAAGTCGGGACAGGGCGCTAGTACACCGGTAGCGCAGATTCAGGCGTTAGACACAACACCTTGAAGCAGCATTACGGATAGAGGTAGGAAAGTCGCAGTTGAAGGTTTGATTTATTTCTGATTTTCCCATTCGAACTCTATTCGATTCTGGAGCATCACACTCTTTTATCACTCTTTCTCTTGTGGATTTTTTGCACTTAGACATTTATTTAGTAGTAGACCCATTGTTATTTCAAACCCCATAGGAGAATCAGTACACTTATCTACGCTTTGTAAGGGTTTGAAAATTTTTATCCTAGGCATAGAATTCGACTGCGATACCTATGTTTTAGGATTTTTGGGGTGTTGGATGATTTTGAGGATTGATTGGCTATTCACATATGGAACTTTATTAAACTGCGAGAGGAGAATAGTTAGACTAGAGACATGCAGCGGTAGGACTCTCAAGGTTCTTACAAACCGCAAGGGTCAGTCATGTTCAATTTCCTATATTTCCTCGATTCAAATTCAGCAGAGCTAGGCTCGGTTCCTGTCGTTGGAGATTTTCCAGACGTCTTTGAGGAAGTTAGGGGACTACCACTTAAGAAAGAGATTGACTTCAGGACTTAAGAAAGAGATTGACTTCAGGATTTATTTGATTGAGAATGCTAAGCCAATAGCATTACCTGTGACGCAAATGGCATCTAGGGAGAGGAAGGAAATAAGCAAGCATATCCGTGAGCTTTTGGAGAAGGGTTTCACAAGGAGCACCAGTCGTCTTCGCTACTAAGGCGGATGATTGCGTTGATTATAGAGAATTAAATAAGCTCACAAAGAAGAACTGATATCCACTCCCTAGGATTGACGATCTTTTTTACCAGTTAGTTGGCTCTTCGGTATTCTCCCAGCTTGATTTAGCCATAGGATTCCATCAGCTTAAGGTCGCCAATAACAGCATAGATAAGACTGCGTTTAGGACTCCAAACAGATTTAATGAGTGGTTGTTATGCCTTTTGGGCTAGCCAATGCCCCAGCCTACTTTGTGGACTTGATGTGCCACGTCTTTAGAGAGGTCCTAAATAGATTGTGGTGGTATTCGTGGATGACATCTTGGTATTTTCCAAGAATAGGGAGGAACATGATGTTCATTTAGAGGAGGTTTTTCGCACACTTCGTAGTCATCATTTGACAACTAAGTTTTATAAGTGTCACTTTTGGAGAGAGGAGGTACGTTTTTTGGGGAACATGGTCTCGAAGGAAGGTTTGGCTGTTGACCCCGCTAATGTGATTGCAGTGCAAGATTGGAAGGCCCCCAAGAATGTCACCGAAGTTAGGAGCTTCCTGGGATTAGCGGGATACTATAGGAAGTTCATTAGAGACTTTGCTAAGATTTCAACACCACTCACGTGCCTTATTAAGAAGAATAAAGCATTCGTGTGGGATGTGGATTGTGAGGATTCCTTCGTGAAACTTAAGAGAGTCCTCACTAGTACACCGGTGTTAGTTTTACCCGATGGAGCTAAGCCTTTTACTATATACACTGATGCATGTGGGACGGGTTTAGGAGCGGTGTTAATGCAAGAAGGGATGGTAGTATGTTAAGGTAGTAGGCAGTTGAGGACGCATGAGAAGAACTACCCTACCCATGATTTGGAGTTAGCTGTCATAGTTTTTGCACTCAAGTCTTGAAGGCACTACTTGCTTGGAGAGAGGTTTGAGCTTTTCACAGACCACAAGTCATTGAAGTACCTATTCTCGCAGAAGGATTTAAACTTGAGATAGCAGCGATGGATGGAGTTTTTGGCGTCGTATGATTTTGAGATAACTTATACCCCTGGCAAAGGCAATCTGGTGGCAGATGCACTAAGTAGGAAGAAGGCAACCCTTAGTCCTTTGTTCGTAGAGTGGAGGAGCTTGGAGTTTATTTCTACTTTTGATTTTAAGCCTCCTACAGACATTATCCCTAGATTGTCAACTACGCTTGAAGTGAGGCCTACCCTTATGGATCAGATTTGCTAAGGCAGCGAGAGGATTCAGAGCTCATGGATATTATGGATAGGATTAGCCGAGGAGAGGTCTCTAGACATTTCCAATGTAATTCCATGGATAGCAGAGGGTGGCTTAGGAGAGATGGAAGGCTTTGTGTTCCCTGCACTAGTAACTTGTTGAGAGCAGCTTTAGAAGAAGCACACCATTCCCATATGACATTCATCCGGGTGGTGACAAAATGTATAGGGACATAAAGAGGATGTTTTACTGGAATGGCATGAAGAGGGATGTGGCGGAGTTCATTGCTAAGTGTCTTTTATGCCAAAGGGTTAAGGCAGAGTAGCAAAAACCGGTGGATTACTTTAGCCTTTAGGTGTACCAGAGTGGAAGTGGGACAACATTTCGATGGATTTTATATATGGTTTACCCCATTCTAGAATATGGAAAACTGGCATCTGGGTAATAGTAGAACGGTTGACCAAAAGTGCCCACTTCATTCTTGTTAAGCACAAGAGGACGACATCTTATTTGACATCTCTATATGTTCGAGAGATAGTCCAAATACATGGAGTTCCCTCTAGCATAGTTACTGATAGAGACCACATTTTCACTAGTGAGTTTTGGAGAAGCTTACAGGAAGCGCTGGGGACGCAGCTTAGGTTGAGTATGGCCTATCACCCACAGACAGATGGCCAAACGGAGAGAGTGAATAGATTGCTTGAGGATTTGCTGTGGATGTGCATTTTGAACTTTGGAGGAACTTGGGAAGAGCATCTTCCGTTGGTTGAGTTTGCGTATAATAACAGTTACCAAGGAAGCATAGGAATGGCACCATTCGAGGGTTTATATGGGAGACCGTGTAAGTCACCTTTATGTTGGGTGGAGTCTACAGAGAAGTTGCTGCTTGGGCTTGACATGGTGAGAGAGACACCGGAGAAAGTGGATTTGATTCAACGAAGGATGAAGATAGCTCAAGATAGGCAGAAATCTAATGCGGAAAAGTAGAGGAGAGACATTGAGTTTGAGGTTGGAGACTTAGTTTTTATCAAAGTATCCCAATTAGGAAGGTGATAAGGTTTGGATCGAATGGAAAGCTAGCCCCCAGATTTGTTGGACCATTTCCTATCATGAAGAGAGTAGGGAAGATGGCTTATCGAGTGAAGCTGCCAGGAAGGCTCGTAGTAGTGCATGACGTTTTTCATGTTTCGCACTTGCGGAAGTGCTTACATGACTTGGTGGAGGTCATAGAGCCTAGTCAGTTGGAAGAGGTGGAGGTAGAAAGGTAAGCATTAGTTCAGCATATCCCCACAAAGATTGTTGGAAGGGACACCAAGAGACCGAGGAATAAGGAGGTTCCGCTAGTAAAGGTGCAATGGGGAGACAATGTTGCAGACGCTTTGTGGGAGACTGAAAAGAAAATTCATACTTCCTATCCTCATCTTTTCGATAATAAGTTTTAGAATTTCCTATTTTCCATCTTTAGTTTTGAAAAGGTTCTTTCCTTTATTATCCTTTGGGAGGGTAGAACTTAGGATTTAACCTATGGATGGTAGGATCTGATGTAAACATGTTAATAGAACATGTTATGTATGATGTATGCTAGTAGTTGCAAGTGTTTTCTCGTGGATGTTATGGACTCATTTACTTACACTAGGCAGTATTATCTCTTAGGGATCGGTCTAACTAGAAAACTAGAGCAAATGCATATGGATGTGTGCGCATTTTTATCCTATTTTCCATGGTTGTTAAAAAAGGATGATTTTTATACGATTGTTGTATTTGGATGATGTTAGAAGCACGCATATAGAACTATCAGTTATCAGTAGAGAATTTGCATTCATTTGGATACATTGCACGGACATGACTGCATAAAAGAAGGGCAACTGAATTAGTGGACCGTCTAATCTTTTTTATTAGTTAGGGACATTTGCACTACACCAATTGCATAATTATCATAAACTGCATTAGAAAAACTTAAATACAATGGATGAATGGATGATGATTGAGTAGTTGGTTTTAGAACTTGGATGAAAACATTTAGTTCATTCTTTTATCCTTAGAGATTTCGAGGACGAAATCCCTTGAGATGGGGAGAATGTAATAACCCAAAATTTAACCCATAATAATTAATTCATTAATTAATGAAATAATAAAATAACTTCGTGAAATTATCAAAATTGAGCCAAGAGAGTTGCACCATTGTGTACGTGGTAATTTTCTGGTCAATTTCCATATATAGAATAGTCAGATCCGAGCTAATATGAGCAAGTTATGAATTAAACAAAAATAAAGAAGAAAAAAAAGAAAAAAAAATAAGATGGGCTAGGTCAACCGAAAGGTCGACCCAACCACTCCCTAGGTCGACCGATTGGTCGACCCAGGCGGAGGGGCGGTCGACCGGCCTACGAGTATGGAACGAAAAAAAAATTCTTCGTTCTAGAGGTTTTCGAACACGTATTTTTCATTCTTTAGCCCGATCTGGTCCCTTCATGCTTCCATCCGATAGCTCATATTCAGCCTATGATGTGGTTACATCCTATTCAATCTCCAAATCCAACGGTCTGAGATTCACTTCTACCCCTGTAAATAAGACCCTAGGCCTAACACTTTTTCTCATACTAGATTTTCTCCGCTTGGGTTTACCTTTCCAGAAAGAACCCTAAAAAGGAATAATTTTCCAAGGAGAGAATCTTTTTAATAAAATATTTTAATACCCTTAAGTGGATTTGGGTAGACTAAAAGGGAAGAGCTTAGACCACTGGTGAGTGATTGTAATTATTTTAGATTTCTTTAAGTAATTTAAAATAATAGGGTTTCAAAAAGTTGTGGTTTTACTACGATTTTTGGAATAACATTTTTAGTAGTTTATTTACAGTTTTTAGAATTATTTTCAATCTATTTCTTTTAGCTATTCTTTTCAACTAATTTTAGTTTATTTCTGTTAATTATAGCTTTTCCATTTATTTACGGTTGATTTACAGTATTTTAATTTATTTACTGTTATTTATGCGTTATTTACATCTTTTCTTATGCTTTGGATTTTCTTCTTTTAATTTTCTTTTATTTATCCTTCTTCTTCGCGTATGGATTAGAATAGATTAAATGTGAATATGGATTAAAATGATAAGAATACTGAAATAACAGAAGATGAGACGTAAATTGTAAAGACTGTAATAACAATGGAATTAAGACATCGAGCCTAATTATGATATTGATGTTAGAATTGGATTAATTAAAGATAATTAGCCTAGTTATAACTTAGAATTATAATTCAAAAGAGTATAAGTTGAAAGAAGCTTATTTTTACACTTAAACCTTGGGATAAGTAATAAGCATGATTATAACGTAGGTTATAATAAGAAATAGAATAGAGTGAGGCTTATTTTAAGACTTAGGATAAACTAGTAAGCACAGATAGTAAGAGCAAAGGTAAAGGCTTATTTAAATAATTTATCTAAGTTAATAATAAGCAAAGAATTAAAGTAGGACCGGTACCAAATAACAGAACACTAAAGTGAAACGAGGTGTCTCATATAACCCTGAAGTGAGACGAGGTGTCTCATATAACCCTGAAATGAGACGAGGGGAATGCTTATGTTAATAACGGTTGTAAATGGTCATTAAGTAGAATTCCAAATCATTGGGATTTGGGCAAAGGGGAAAAACTAGATATTGTTTGGATTACGGGCCATACCAACAGCATTTCCCTTATTATTCCTATGGATATGGTGTTTCACATAACCCTGAAGTGAAACGAGGTGTCTCACATAACACTAAAATAAGACGAGGTGTCTCACATAACCCTGAAGTGAGACGAGGGGCATGCTCATGCTGAAGCTTGAGGTAATAAGAAGACCCAATAGGAGGAATAATAGGTAACATGACTATGGTGTCGGTTACGCATGTGACTTCCATTCGGGTGCTCAGTAATTGTTTTGAGTTTTAAGCGCTTAGTGTGTGCCTTTCATAGGCACCAATGTCTACTGCGTAGCAAGCTTTAACGACCGGTCCACGGTAGATTCTATAGAGTAGCATGCCGATCAAAGGGTGGTATTAGGGATTCAGCCTAATCTGAGCAGCTATCAAAAAAAAGTACAAATGATCAAAGTTAAACAATTGTGTTAATTTAGTTAAATCGTATTTATTTCCAGCTTATTCCTTCTATGTATTTCCTTTGTTTCCTTTATATATACTAGAATTGTTGTAAGGTCTATTACATTTACTTTGCTAAAAGATTCAAGTAATTATTATCATTCATCAGACTTTTAGTTTGACCCACTCCTCTATTTTCCGCTTCCCCCCATAGGCAATCGGAGGCAAGGAAGATAGACCGGAGCTTCTTGGAGTCCCTATCATGTATTCCTTCTTTTTATCTCCATCTTTTTTTATTCTTTTATTGTACTGGCACTATATTAAGGGAAAGTTTGTGTATGTACTCTGGTTTTTCTAATAAGACTGAGATTTTATTTTCATAAGACAATTATATTTGGTATTTGGAACATATATGGTTTGTCTGAAATAATTATGAAGTATTAATTTTCAAAATCACTTGTTGTTTTTAATTACTTCCGCTATGTTATTATTTATCTATTTTGTCTTGTGAATCTTAGTCTCTACTAGTTTTAGTTGTACCTACAGCACACCACATCTTTTAGTGTGTCTTTTTGGGAATACTGAGGGGTATGGGGTGTTTTATTAATATTTGGATTGTTCAATGTTAATCGTTGGCGGAATTTACACATATGAGTCATATAACCGCAAAGTTGAATACTTCGAATACCACATGAGTTAATTAGATTATAATTACTATAAATTAATTGAACTAATTAATATTATGAAGTATTGGTTATAAATGTTTATTTGATTTGTTTGAACCGGTATTGAAAATAATGTGTGTATAACAGTTATATATGTATGCATCGATATAAAATATCAGTGTGGATTTGAATCGGTTTTAAAATGTGAATATACAGATATGGTTTGAAAATGCAAGTAGGCCCATTAGCCTATTGAGATGTCTGGCCATATATGCAGTTAGGAGGGTGTGATATTTTGATACTTAAGTTTTAATTGGTAGAGAAAGAAAGGATAAAAGATGAGATCTAGATCCTTTTTTTCCCTCTCCCTTCCTTTTCTTATATAAACCCTACACTCTCCTCATTTTAGATTTTATTTTTACTAGCCTCCCCCTTCTCTTTTGGATGCAAGTTATAGCTACCATCTCCCCTTCATTTTAAAACCAAGTATTTAAATCGAATAAAATAAAATGTGCGTAGATCTCTTTGATCACTAGCATTTTCTAGAAGGGATTGTATTGGATTCACAGAGTTGATCCAATTCAACATTCAAGGTGTTTTTCTAAGGCTACTGTTTAGGCAATATCTTATTTTAATCAATTTATTATATTTACATACAAACATATTTATATTTTTGTATTGAACAGATTATAATTATATTACGAATTCATTATTTGTTTGCTGTAGATTTATATATGAATATATTATGAAAAAGATTTTATTTATTTATGTATGTTATCCCCTTTCAGCCATAAATTAAACAATATGAAAAAAAATTAATTAAAATTTGAAATTTTAAACTATTGTTAACATATATGTAATAATTTAAAATTTTCATATATGCATTGTACGCTTGTATATAATAATAAAACATTATTTCATGTATGTATGTGTTATTTACTAAATCGAAATGTAATATTAATTATTTTAAAAGTGTTAAATTGTATTTTTTTAACATATATATACACGCAAACACACTCATATCCGTTATACATACGAAAATAGATTTCGTATTAATTTCCATTGGAAAATTTTGAATTAAAATATTAAAAAATATTTTTATCCTTGCAGATTAAATTAAAAAAATTGATTTTGTCAATAGTTTGTAAGGCTGAAAGTAAATAAATTCACATATGTTATATTTTATGTAAAATTATATAATATTATTTATATTCACATATAAATTAGGATTTTATAATATTTATAATATCTACACAAATTTTTACATGCTTTTCTAAAATCTAAAAAATAATTTTTTTCGTATATACATTAAAATATAATTTTCGATGAAATATAAAATAATTGAATTTGAATTTGGATTGTAAATAAGATATTTTGAATTTAGACCAAATTAATTTGAATTTTTATTAAATATTTCAATTTTAAATTTTATATATTTAAATATAATTTTTACACATAAATATACAAATATAGATAGTTGTTTATACTTATATGCGTATATATGTAATTAGATCTATATCACATTAATATTGTATAACAATAGACAACAAATACATATATAAAGTGCCTAATACGTCCGTTCCAATGTAAATCCTCGTACTTAGATATGGCCATGTTAAATCATGTACACATTTTGGGTTATACGTGCATATACATGTACATGTGTATGTGATACATGTACACATTATATATCATTTATACAAACAAATAAAATCTCTAATTATCCAAAATGGAAAAAATTTCCACCTATTTAACCCACCGCGTGTTGGTTCGTCTAAAATAATGGTATCAAAGCCCAATAGCATATGCAGTCTAAGTTAGCAATATTAAGGTCAACTAAACCCCATTAAGTAAGGTGTTTAGAAAAATAATGTCAAGGTTGGGTTTTCGTAATCAAGTACCCTACCCTACATGGCTATTGGACTGACGTGAAAAGTAACGTAAGTCAAAAGGTTATCCCTGGTGTGAAAGGCCCAATTTAAATTTAGGCTATGGGCTAATTTATCAAAATCTATTTTTAAATTAAAATAAAATTTGAAATGTTAAATTTGAAATAAGTAAAATATTTTATAAATATTATAAAAATAATATTTACAATTAATTTGAAATTTTAATGATTGATTTCGAAAACTATTTAAAATTAATTAAATTAATAGGTTAAATATTAGCTATATTAAATAATATATATTGGTATATGTTCCTTTATCTAAACTTTAAGGTAATATATATAATTTTTGAAGTAAATTATAATTAATTAATCAAATTAATTAAATGTTAATTAGTAAATTATATAGTACATATGTACTGAGTTATATGCGTGTAACTATAAATGTTATAGTGTATTCAATTTAAAATGTTTAATTAAATAATATATAGTTAATTAAAATGTTAATTAAATTAATTAAATAATATTTAATCAATAAAATTAAATAAGATTATTATATAAGTTATTAAATTATAAAATTCTATACAAGAATTAAACTTATATAATATATGAATGTATAATAAAAGGTGGATCGATAAGAAACCTAAAATATATTTAAGAAACAAATATATATGTATTACATGTATACCATAGTTTCATATGTGTCCGACACTTGAATCATGAGGGTATTTCATAAGAAATACATTATTCCACAAGTCGATATCACTCAATTTTAATATATTAAGGATTATGGATCTTTGTTATAAATGTTGTCCTTTACCATTTATATATTAATGGATTACTTCTATATGCCTTGGTTATTGAGCTTCCCTTAAGCCAGGGATGTTATGTCTAGTACTATAAATTTATAGAAGAGACGATGTAAGATACATACATACATACATACATACATACATACATACATACATACATACATACATACATACATACATACATACATACATATATATATATATATATATATTAAGATTTCCTCAAAGTATATGCATTATACTTAGACTTCTTGAAATGGTAGGTACGAGGGAATAATCTCTCTTTATTTGT
Source organism: Allium cepa (assembly GCA_030765085.1). NCBI lineage: Eukaryota > Viridiplantae > Streptophyta > Magnoliopsida > Asparagales > Amaryllidaceae > Allium > Allium cepa. The sequence continues at coordinate 616,387,256 of CM060934.1, forward strand.
TGAGCTTTCCTTAAGGTAAAGATAAGGACAAAGACCACAGGGTTAGGAGTTTTATATGATATAACCAATAAGGTGTTATCCATCGTATACAGGCCTATGATTTATTGAGCTTTCAAGTCAGAATCCCAAGGTATACGAGTCCTAACACCCACTAGAGAAGTCCAAAGACTTCTATGTTTCAGCTTAGGGTTTTGAAAAAAATAAAAGTTTAGAGAGAACTTATTAGATGATTAAAATGAAAACATTAAACCTATCTAATGTTATAAGAACATCTAATGTGTATAAATTAAACTAATCTACATCGATAAATTTGTGCAATTAATATATTTGATAGAACGTTCATCGATTAAAATACAAATGGACAAAACTAAGATTAATAAATAGAAATATAAGGTATACTTACCGATAAATTTTGCATATTGTCAATTCAGGACCCATGAAAATGCCTAATATACAACTACTAAATATGTTCATAACTTAGTCATTACATATTCATTTGCCTTAGATTATCTACTATCTTCTATGAGTTTTGAACTTTTTAAAACTATACAAGTATATAATATTGATCCATATTCAGTCATACATAGATGTTTATGGTGAACAATCGCAATTCGTAACATATGAAACTTTGATGAAATTAGTTCATTTGAAGTGAGCAAGTAAACCATAAAGCCAAATTGTGTATTCAATATAATTAATTATGGTAAGGATCTTGTTGTGCTAGATGTAACACTAGACCAAGAGCTATAAGATGTTTTTGAGAATTAAATCACCAAAATAGCCAGTTTGACCAGTTTACATAAAGTGCAAAATATTCGACATCCTTAAATGTTAAGGATGACCGAACGCATTTTTGCAAAGAGTTTGTTATGACTTTGTAGTAAATGTTTCCTTTTGAATGGTTCAACCATTTGGAAAGGAAAACAAGTGTATGAGAGTGGATGTAATTCAAAGCACAATTGGGTTGAAGAGAGTGAATGGTCATTTTTGCTTCACGACGACACGTTAGAAATGAGAATTGTAAAATAATAATGGATACTTAACATGGAAAGAAAATATGATTTCTATTCAAAATGTAGTTTTATATGGAAAATTATTTTTTATGAGATTTATTTCTTTGATTTTAAGACATTTGATCTAAAAAATCTCGATCTTAACTTGTTACAGTAGACGAAATAAATAGCACATATTAAATGGTTGAAGGAGCTTCGTACTTTATGTGCCATTGTAGTGATGACAGAAATAGTGAAGCATGTCGTATAACACTTACGAAAATTGTTATCGTGAAACATACCGAATATAATTTATGAAATAATAACTATTTTCAGTATTGAATGAAAATAGATATAGTCTTATTCGATATGAATATTTTGGATATTCACCATAAAATAAAACTATAATAGTGGTATTTGTTTTCGTAACAAAAGTGATGCATTAGAAAATACAGAAGTATCTAGGAAAAAATTTACAATTATTTTGTAATTATGGACTAAGTCATAGTTTTGAGAAATAGTTCTTTAATTATATGATTATGAATCATATAAAACTAGTGAATCATATCTCAAACAATAAAGGGAAAAACCCATATTAATCAGGATCGACATAAGATTTGATGAACTCTTGGGATTGGTACATATTGATGTATGTTATCATAAGTCTAATGATACCAAAATGGTTCTTTATCTTTGTTAAGTCATCGATAAATTATCATAGACATGAACGTGTGTATTAGATACACGTGTGGTATGTCTATGGTAAGCTCATATAACATAAAATAGAAGTAAATAACATAACATGAAAATGAAAATAAAATAATTTAATTTGATCGAATAGCCGAGTATATTGGAAAGATTTCCAAATGTATCTTAAAATGAATAAAGTTTCAATCTCAAAAGTCACTCCTTCCATGATACGTAATGATGTATTGATAAAGAGTAATCAGTGAAGTTGAGTTAACTTTTTTTGTAAGGTCGTGTAAGAGTAGTACATGAGGTTAAGAGTAATTTCATCTAATGCATAGTTTATCAAATCATGCAAGCTAAGGGTTTATAAGAAATCCCAACATATCTTAGGTAAGGAGTTGACAAGTTATGTGAGTCGAATGACTGCACGTAATAATTGTTCACGCAGGTCTTGTGTCGACCACCCTAAAAGGAGTTGGGGGACGATCACTATTAAATAACCAATTTATGTTTTGAACATAAGTTTTATAAACTAAAACCAAATTTGGTTTTACATATATGTAACATGATTCATAAAAAGATTATAAATGCCAATTCAGTTGCACTGAGAAATAATTGTTGTTTCAAGAAATACCAACTTCATGGCGAAGGAATTTCTTTCAGAAATTAATGGTAGCAAAATGGATTTAGATACAATCCAATGATAAAACTAATTACAAGGAATGAAATAAATAACCAAACCGAAATGAAAATAACATATTAGAATGTCTAATAAGCATTCTCGCATATTAAGGATAAACTATGAGTTTCTTATCAACATTGAGATTAAATATTCCTTGGCTGTCTATAAAATCATTAAGAGTATTGACTCTACCACATGGTATGATGAGAAAATCCTAAATAGATTCCAAACACAGTATCAAAAATATAATTTTGATATTAGTACCCGAAGAGATATTATCCAATTGTTGTAAATATGTTTTCGAGAAGGAGACCAATGCAATTGGAATATAATAAGCAACATTGACAAGAATAACATCGTAGATTTCAACTGTTGAAATTAGCTTAATAGATTCATCATTTAATATGCTTAAGTAAATTTGGATGTTACTTGCAAAATTATTTCCTAACACGAATTTGAAATTTGGTACGTATGCGTTGAAATAGAAAATTATATATAATGATTTAGAATAGACTATTTTCACATAACCAAAATATCTCAAAGTTGATGGAAGTGATATTGAGTTTGTGGGACCCGGATATGATCCAAGAACCGATGCAAAAGTATCATTCGATGAGCATCAAAGTTGAACAAATATTTTGATACCGAATAGTTTTGCTTTTTAGTTAAAATACATAGGAAGCATGTATGTATAATAAATAACTATAAATGTATTAGAATATTTCTAAAATGTAAACATCTAACTTACGAGTATTAATGATGTACCCAAGTTAAAATTATTATAGTTTGGTTGTTTAGTACTTGACTTTTGGATTTGTAAATAATATCTTTTATAATCAGTATAAAGGAATGTTGGGATTGTCCTAAATGATATACGACATCATATAAAAATGTTTAATATGGATCATGTTAGATGGATTCCTTATGCATTAGCAATACAATTTATTATACATGTTGTATTGTCTACAATATCGTATTTCTCTTATGTACTTGATACATGAAACAAATATCAAATCTAAATTTAGATCATCAAATGATGGTTAAGAGTGTTCTAGACTATATATGAAATACTATAGAATTGTTTATGGCAACAATGAACTCCTTATGAAGGAGTATTCAGACTCAAACTTCATAATGGATATCGAGTATTTTGTGTCAATATTAAATTCACGTTCAAACCTTAATTAAGAATCTTTAAGTTGGAAATGTATCAAATAAAATGTTGTGGGTGATTCAACGAAAAGGCCAAGTACATCGCCATAAATAACGCTATAAGAAAAGAAATTTATAAATATAAGTGCACAAATTTATAACTAAGCTAGGGATGATCCTAAGTATTGAGAATACTACATCTTTATTATATGATAACAATGTAATAATAAGATCTCATTAGAAGTACATGAGCGAGATTGATAAAGCTAGGGATATGCTTTAAGGGAAATTCTGTAATTTACCGTAAATCATTTACTCTATAAAAAATATCGTTCGAAATAAAAGGTGTTTATCTTTGTATTATACACTTTATATAATATGTAATGTTATTTATTTATTTAATTTAAGTACATCTAATAGAAAATCCATAAATTTTAAGTTTTGCAATTGTAATTACAATATGTTGTAATCATGACAAATTTATCGGTATGAAAATAAACACATCATTTTAGATATTCCTAGTCTAGATATATCGAGACTGCATATTGATACATTCGTTAAGACTAGAGAATGTAATGCATTCCGAATATTGGACAGTGTACTACTCTTGGCTGCCGCGGGCACCAAGGGTTACGTATATTTGTAACACTCTCCTTACTTTAGATTTTACTTTCTCTAGCCTCCTTCTTCTCTTTTGGCCGCATATTATAGCCACCATCTCCCCTTCATTTTTAAACCAAAAATTCAAGTTTCAATAAAATAAAACAAAAGGTGTGTAAATCTCTTTGATTACTGGCATTTTCTGGAAGGGATTGAATCGGATTTACAGAGTTCGTTTGATTCAACATTCAAGGCATTTCTTCAAGGCTACTATTTAGGTAACATCTTATTTTCATCAATTTACACACATATACTCTTATATTATTGTATATGAATAGGTTAGAATTAAATCGTGAACTCGTATATTTGTTTGTTGCCTGTTTACATACGAATATATTATTAAAAAAAATTAATATATGTATGTTATTTTCTTTTGGCTATAATGTAAAAAAATTCAAAGACAAAATTAATTTAGAAACATTTTAAAATTAAATTTTGAATTTTTAAACTATAGATAACATACATATATACTATAAACTAATTTAAAATTTTATATACGCATTATAATATTACAATACCATTTTTTCATATATATATAAAAGTTAAAAACCAAAATGTAAAATTAATTATTTTAAAAGTACTAAATTATATAATATTTAATTCATACACACACACGTTATATGATAAAAATTTATACGAATAAATTCCTTCTTATTTTCGTTCGGAAATTTTAAATAAGAAAACTATTTAATCCATATGGATTAAATTAAATTTTTTTATTTTGTCCAAAGTTTGTATGGCAAAAATAAATAAATTCATATATAGTGTATTTTATGTAAAATTATATAATATTATTTATATATACATATAAATTAGAATTTCATATAATTTATAATATTTACACATGTTTTTTATGCTTTTCCAAAAAAATAAAAAGCAATTTTTCCTTGTACGCATATATAAATATATTTTTCAATTAAATTTAAATTTAATTTGAATTTAATCTTAAATAAGATATTTTAAATCTAGATCTAATTAATTTTTATTTTTATTAATGATCTCAATATTAAATTTTAAGTTGTTTTTATATTTAAATATAATTATTTTACATACAAATATAAAAATAAAAATGTCGTTCTTTATTATTATATGCATATATATATATATATATATAATTACTTCTGTATTACATTAATATTATATACCAATAGACTACAAATATGTATATGAAGAGACTAATATGTCCATTGTAGTATAAATTGAAGCACTTATCATAGGCTCAATAAGATCCATATTGGATTATTATTTTAAATTCACTCATTTAACCCGTTGCATGCTAGACCAGATCTTGCACATACAAGCAGTAACATTCCATTTTCCTTTCTTATTATGACTAAGCTTATTGCATATTCTAATACCGCTATATACAAGAACAAATATTCTTCCTCCATAGAGCTAGAAAGTATCAACAATTTCTCCAAATAGTCTTTTAATTCTTGGAAAGCATTTCGACATTCTTAGTTTGTTCTAAAAGTTAATTGCTTTTTTATTACGTCAAAGAATGGAATACATTTGTCGGTTGCCTTTAACATGAATCAATTAAGTGGAGATACTCGGTCGTTTTAGCTCATCACATCCTTACTTATTTAGCTCCACTATGTCCTAGACTACTTTTATTTGATCAGGATTTGCCTCTGTTCCTCGTGAACTTATAATATATCTTAAGAACTCTCTGGATTGGATTCCAAATGAACTTTTTATGGATTCATCTTCATTTTGTGGATTATTCCTCTCTGCCTCAAGAGTCTCAAGGGTGTTGGAATAATTGGAAGACCAAGAGACGTGACAATCAAGGACCACCACATCCTCCAAAAGTAGTAGGTCATAAGCCTCCTATCACCCTCTTTGCGGCTAGGTATGACTCTATGGCAGCTTTATCTTCAATATCCATAACAGGCCTGGGAACCGATTCCTTAATGACTACCCCTACGGACTGAGTTGGCCGTCTACTTGGGGCTCACGCCACAGCCTCCCCCTCCCTTATATTTTGATTTGGCTTGAATAACCCCACATGGTGGAGTTTCTATTCCATCAAAATCATGACCAAATTCTTGTCTATTTCGGGTGTCTCCCTAGTATGTTGAAGCTAGTCCTCATTGACAGCCACACCCAAGCCAATAGTAGTACGAGTCATTGTGACAAAAGGGAAAAGTCATTATCAATAACAACCAAATTTGAGCTAAAACAAAGGAATCTGTGGATGGAACATACCTAGTACATGGAAGGCCCAAGTTGTAAGTGTTTGATTGACAGTTGCTAGCATGTTGAAGAAATGGTCTTGATACTACTACACCTTACCTGGAAGACTAAGGAAAAGTGGAGGTTTGTAGGCACTTTGAAGGTGGCATAAGTTTCTCGATGGAATCTTTACTTCCTTGTACATCCTAGTCATATCCGGCTTTGGAATACCCGATTAATGGCAAATTATAAATAACCCGACCGAGAGATTGTAGCTATGTGGAGAAAGTTGCTCAGGTGCCAGTTGGCGAGCATTGAGAGACTAAACGAAGTAGTAGTGGAAAGGAAGCATTGCCTCACTTTGCATTTACGAGAGAGACCAAGTGAAACACGTAACTAGAGAACGGTCAGTCCTGTCATTAGCAGTAGGACAGTGAGGATTTACCACAGCACACCAAAATAGGTTAGAGCACCAGCATGGTCGACCCTGTCCACTCAGACTTTGGAAAGCACCAAGCTAAAGGTCTGTCCACCAGTAGATGCACTATCAGCCATCTGTAACCAAACAACCTATTTACCAATCCACCTCGAATGCCTTAGGAACAAACCAAACCTAAAGGAAAACCTACCTGCGACACATATTAAGGCAACTCATACCCCGACGTGGCCTATAGGACGTCCTGTTGGCATAGAGTCGCCCGACTCAAATCTTCAATTAAGCCCTAGACCTTATCCCAAGCAGACCATGTGTGCTCCGCCCGCTATCATTTTATTTCTTAATAATAATTGTGGACCAAGGCCAAAGTATAATCTTCCTAATCGATAGGGAGAGACAGTTTAATAACATTGAAAAGACTTTTGAGTTTTTACGGTAGTCGAGGAAATGTTCGACCACGGTCGGTAAACATTGATTTCACGATGATGCGATTGATGTTGTGCTTAGGTGAAGTTCATCATTATAACATTGAACTTAGATCATTAATGCAAAGCAAAAAATGATGAAGAAAAAGCGGCACCAAAATCAATTCAACATTTAAACTATGGTTCTACTTAACTGAAATACCAGAGTTTAAACAAAAGCGAAATAAAAGAAGGATTACTCGCTGATTGAAGTCAAGTTTGAAGGCTTTAGTGGAAATGAGAAGATGAAACTGAGAGCTTTGATTTCACTTTAATGACAGAAATTACAAATGCTTGGAAAAGATTGAAGAGGAGAAGGAGATGAGTTTATATAGAACATGACTCAATCTGAGCCATTAGATCAAATAGGCTGGAGATGATCTAGACTGCCTAGGTTTCATCAATCACTATATCAAACCACCCATTATGCACAAAACCATCTCTGCAACGCCTCGAGAAACCAATCGCCGGCCCAATAGCAAAAATTCATGTATCGGCAACATTAAATGCGTGTGTGACAAGTCTGCCCCTGCCCGTAGATCCAAACTTAGGGGCAAAATGTTGCTCAATGTTCTCACAAGTGTAATGTGAGCCATCCTACATAGTTTCACATGCCCCTACCTTGTCTTTCCTAGTTCCAAAAGCCTGCATCTTGCTCGAGTTACATGAATCCTACTGCAATGTGACTAGCCTGACACAAATACACATGCAAGTTTTATTAAGCATATATGGCTATTAATGGGCGATGGCAACAAATAGCAGTTGGCATGCAAATGGTTCTAGATAGAAGAATTGCCTCGACAATTACCTTGTCTGTATCTTAGGTGGCCAATATGTAGTTTCTCTATAGACATGCGATCTAGACAATGACCATGCCTATTCCTTGACAAGTTCTCTCGCTTGCCTTCCAACCATGACGGCATGTACCATCTTTGGTTATTTTTCCTTGACTGGTTAGGCTTTGACCATAGAATCATCATTGTCCTGCAAATATAAGAAAAGAATCTACATTTTTTTGCATGAAAAGGTAGGCATATACATCAAAAAAGGCGAAGTGAATGGCAACCACTCCTATCCTCCACTGCCACACTGACAAAAGCGCTACTTCACAACTACTCTCTATTCTCATACCGCATCTCCTTAACCAAAGAAAGCTCTAGTACGGACCACCATCTAGCGATCATCTGAACGACCCAGTCCAGTTGGCGCCCTAGCTGGCACAATATTAGCCAAACAACATAATTAATAGCCAAGAATGATTTCCATACTTTAGCAACATGATCTCGACCGTCCAGATCGAGTTTCAGCAGCTATAAACACAACATGACATGCAAATGTACAAGGATCAATCTATTCTTATCATCCTCTTACAATTGTATTATATACCAAACTACTGTAAGTGAAACAAAGTAATAAGATAAAACTACCATAGTGGACATAGGTCAAGTTTGATCGAACTACTCTAAATCTTGTCTTTGTACTTACTAAACCATTATTTCCTCATTTTTTCATATTTAAATTAAGGTATTAGTAAGTAACCTTTGCTAATATTGATTTCCAACTACAATTCCGAGGTTGGCTAAATTTTAGTTGATATATACGAAGGCCAAAATACATGCATATTATTCTTTTGAAAATCAATACACACACACACAAACACACACACACACACACACACACACACACACACACACACATATATATATATATATGTATGTGTGTGTGTGTGTTTGTGTGTGTGTGTGTGTGTATGTATGTATGTATGTATAAGAATATGCATATAAAGGTCCAGCGCCACTATCCTAGCGGTTAAACACTCTGGCTATGGTATGTGAGGCCACATGTTTGAATCCTGCTTGTGGAGTTAGGGGTATACCCTAGGGTAGTTATGTCATTTGTTACATATATCTAACTCGATAATCAATCTTTTTTGAAATAAATGGTGTTTTCTTTCTATTATATACTTGATATAATGTGTTAATTAAATAACTTAATTAAAAGTATAATTAATAGAAAATCCATATATGGTATGTTTTGTGATAGTAGTTATAGTATGTTGTATTTACGAGTGATTTATCATAATATAATAAACATATCATTTTAAATATTCAAGTCAGGATATGTTGAAACAAGATATCGATATATTCGTTAAGACCAGACTAGAGTATGGAGCGCTCTCCAAATGTTGGATAACGCATTACTCATGACTTTTAGGGGCACCGAGGGATTACGTACAAATAGTTATGGGTTAACTATGGAATGACTCACTCGATAGATTTTCATTGGTTAATATAACTAAGCTCAAATAGAAAATATCGACGTGACTAATTTACATAGTTCACTTGACTTGAAAATACTATTGAGCTTTAACGTGGAAACACTGCTTTGATTATAGTTAAATCGTGGTATAGTGTCCATCTAACAAATATAGTTGGGTTCGAGTGTAAGCATTGGAAATCAAACACTATTTAAGAGAGAATTCGTCTCCTCGATTGTATGAGGTTAGTATCATAGGATCAACTTAAGTCAACTCAAAGTTTAAGTCTTTGGCCAAAGTAGTATAGTCAATAATTATTATTGAAACAAGGATTTTGTGATCGTAATATAAAATTGAATATGGACAATATTGGAATTTTGGCCATTACCGAATTCCATGAGTCCTAGTGTGATATAGTGTTGACGAAGAAAATTGGTGTAAATGATTTCCACCATTAGGAACAACTTATAATAATAAAATTGGATTTTACCAAGAAATGTGTAAACGATAAATTCAACCAAAATGTCACACCATTAGCTAAGGTGACATGCAAGCGTTAATTTTCAAATTGTTCGATATTAATCACTGATTGAATTAAAACCTTCGAGTCACACAACTGCAATGATAAATACACTGAATAAACCACATGATTTAAATAATTTATTAATTGTTATAAATTAATTAATATTTACTAAATATTAATTATTAAACTTTATTTGATTTGTTTAAATGCCATTTGCATTTAATAAAGTACGTATATAAAAGTTATAAATGTGCTTGTTGCTATACGGTAGTGATAAAATATTTAAATTGGTTTTAAACAGATTAATTACTAAGGGTTTTAGGATTTTTTTTTTTTAGACCTAGATGCATGACAAAAAAAGGAAAGGTTTCAAATGCGATTTGAAAATCCAAAGGAGCAACTAAAAGAAGGAATTAAATCTCCATGCTCTACTTCTCATTATGGCTCACCAAAATCTCATTTATGAAATAATTTTTTTCCTTTTCAGTATAATTTTATTTTTTCTGCCACAAATATGAAGAGGAGGGAGAGAAGTTGATGAGATTTAATTATAAATTAAATAGGGAAGATTTTAAAGTAAAGAATTAAAAAGTTTCAATGTTTCCTTTAAAACATATCCTCTCTTATTCAATCCACTATTTTCTTTTCCTAATATTTTTTTGTTTTATTTTTTCTCTTGCTCTCCTCCCCTTTCCTAATTACCTCCATGATAAAAATTATTTAAAACAAATTCAATAAAAACAATAACATTCAAGTTGGTATTTGCCTCTAGATCCTTGCAAAATCTAAAGATTGATTCAACTGAATCAGAGTTTTATTCTTCATTTATGGTGCAAATCTCAGGCTTCATCTTTAGGTAATTCTAATTTTGTTTTATTATATATTCACCATGTTAATGAAGTTTAAATCATGTACATTCTATATCTAGTCTCATTACTTGTTTATTATGTTGGTCCAAAGTTTAGATCTAATATATGTTAATTGACTGTATCTTCATTATGATAATATGATTAGATCCTACATTTGCTACAACTTTTTCATCATATGTTCATATTATATGCATAGTTTAGATCTAATTCGTTGTATAGTGAATTTATATATGCCTAAGTTGTCCGATCTAATTTTGTTATTTTTTTAGAAACTATTGCTTAATAACAATAAAAAAGGAAAACAAACAATTTTGGATTGAAAACAAATTTTAATTAATTGATGTATTTTGTACCTCATTATATACACAATTATAAATTAACTGTATATGTAAATGATTCAAAACTACTTTAGAGATTGAATGCATGCTACACATATTTTTTGTTTTGAATATACTTTTTGGTTGTTGTTGATATTTGTTTAAAAGTTGTTTCAATTAAAAAAGGAAAAAAAATATAAGTGGACTTTTTGTGCAAAACATCATAATCTTTTTGAATCCCTCTTAAGTTAAAGTAGATTTCACTTTGTTACTTTAATTTAAAATATATAATAGATTACAGAGAGTGTGTGTGTGTGTGTGTGTGTATGCATGTGTCTATGTTTGTGTGTTTTTTAATTTAAAACATAGTTTGTGGTTATTTATATATGCATACATATATGTGTCTGAGTGTTTCAAATTATTTTGAAATATGATTAAAGATAAGTAAATGAAAGAAGATAGCTTGTCCACCTCTTCCTTTCCTTATTAATTGCTTACTTTACTATAACTGATTGTCATTTTGAATATATGTAAACTTTTGAGTAATTAAAATAACTCTATAACATAATACATACAAGTAAATATAAGTAAACTATATATATATATATATATATATAAATACATATATTGTTATTTTATATAATTTCAAAATAAACTATGGACAACAAAGACACAAATGGCGAATGTATTTGTTGCGGTGTAAATCTCCACAACTGTATACATACACATTAACTATGTAGACTACTTATATATTATTTGCACTAGCATTATACATACATTAATGTTTTTGATACATTCATTATTATATATTTAAATTCAAATTAAATTTAAAACTCCTTTTAAAAAATGTAAATAAAATAAGACTTTAGTTAAAACGTCATTAGATTGGATCTAATAATCTTTTAAACTTCATTGGTCCAATAAATTCAAAATAGAATTTTTTTTTTTTGAAATCTACCTATTTCACTCACTTTCGACTAGTCCAGATCCAACAATGGTAACAGGGCCAAATAGTCTATGCAGTCTAAATTAGTCATGTTATGGTCAACTAACTAAGATTACCAATTTAGTATGTCTACAAATGTAGCGACTAGTCTTAAGTTTGGGTAATCAAGTACCCTATCCCTCCCTGGCTACCGGCCTGGCCCAAAAAGTGAAGTGAGCCTAAAGATGACGCTAATAGAAAAGGCCAATTTGAACTGGACCTTGGGATAAGTTTCAAAGTAGTTTTGAAAATTAAAAAGAAAAAATAAATTTAGAAGTTAAATTTCAAATGAAAATACATTATAAATGTTATAATGTGATTTCAGAATTATTTTGAGGTCAAAATAAGATTTTAAAATCTTAATTAAAATAATAATTACATTATAAATGTTATTATATGATTTTCAAAGTTGGCTTTGAAAACAATATATATTATAAATGGGTAATATAACTTTCAAAAGTGCTTTGAAAATATAATCAACATATTTTGAAAATCATAATATTTGTTAATAATATATATATATATATTACATTATCTTGAATTGTTTAAGACGATGTAAGTATGTAGTATACAAATAAGGAGAAAAAATTTGAGGAAAACGATTGTGTAGTGTGAATGTATGTATGTATACAAATAAGAAATTTTCAAGAGTAATAATTTATTAATAAGTCAAATAAAAATAATAAAATACATACATATATATATATAACCATAAATATTATGGTATACATATTCAATTAAAATGATTAATTGAATAAAATAAAATTAATTAATATTAATTAATTGAATAAGATTAATACAATAAGACCATTATATCAGTTAATTAAATTATAAAAGTTATTTATTAATTAAACTTATATAATTTGAATGTATAAATAAAGGTGCAAATGGAAAGAAGCTCAAGTTAGACTTAAGGAATAAGTATATACATAAAGTACATATACCATGGTTTTTGATATGTCCGACACTTGATCCACGGTTGTATTTCTTAAGAATCCATAAGTCGATATCACTCGATTAAATACATTAAAATTATGAATTTTGAGTATAAATGTTGCCTTCTACTATTTATTTATTAATAAATTACTTACATACTCTTCGGTTGTTAAGCGAACTCTAACGAGAGATGTTATGTGTAAGTATTATTAATGTATTGAACAAACGAGATAAGATAACTATATGTATTTATTAAGCAAACTTAGGGTACATATACTATATTTAGGCCGTCGTGAAATAGTAGGTACGAGCGAATAATCTCTTCCAATTTATTGAGCAAACTCAAGGTCAAAATAAGATTAAGATAAGGAACTATGGGTTAGTAGTTGTATATAATACAACCGATAAGGAGTATTCCATTATTTGTGGGGATATGACTTATTGAGCAAACTCAAGGTCAAAATCCTAAGATAAACGAGTTCTAACACCCACTAGTGGAGTCGAAAAACTTCTATGTTCCTTTTTAAGGTTTATCAATTAAGATATACATATGAACTGGATTAAGGATTGATAAAATAAATATAAAATATACTTACTAGTAAATATTTTCTGCATGCTATTGTTTCAATACCCATGCAAGCGCTTAATTTTATACCTACTAAATTCATTCATAATTGATCACTTACATGAATATTTGCCAGATACTATGTATTGTCTTTTGAGTTTTGAACTCATAAGCAATGCAAAAAAATGGATATTTGATCCATATTCAATCACATACAAAGATTGTACGGTTAAAATTTGAAAGTCTATAGGATGGATCGTGTGGTGTATATGCAAGTATATGTGACTAACTATATGATGTAACTGATATAAAATTAATCTAGTAAAATAAAGACTAAGCACACCAGGATTTTTTACTGGTTCGGACCTCCTGTCCTACGTCCAATCCCGAAACTCCCCTTCGGAATTCGACTATCAAACACCCTCACTTCGCCCGGAGGAATAGGCTTGGTTACAATAGCTTGTTCTTGTCAAGTGTGTGTTCTTGATGCAGCTCAGGCCAGAAAAGGAGGGATAAGACGTACACGACTTAAGGATGAGGAGTTAAGTCGTGCACAACTTAAGATAGAAGGCTTAGATCGTTTTCGGGTTAAGGAAGGTCGACCACGACCTAACAAGTCACAGGGGAAGGCAACACGATCTAACCAAGCATCGGTTATAGGTCGTTCACAGGTTCTAGGTCGGCAACGACCTAAGAAAGTGGTCTTGAGTCAGCAACGACCTAATGGAAGGCAGCAGAGGGAAGAGGCAACATTTGGGTGATTCTTTAAGCCGCAAATGAGTTACGACCTTAACTAAGTCGTTATGTCATTGAGTCTTTGAGTCGTTGTATGTTAAGTCGGTCATATGGTGTGTGACCTGAGTTGAGTCGTGTTGAATTTTAGGTCGTCGCCGACCTATGTGTTGTGTTGTAATATGGGTAAGGAACTATTGTTAAGTCGTAACCTGATGTTGTAATTTGCTTTCTTTGAGTCGGAAGTCATTAAGTCGTATACGACCTAAGTGAGTAAAGGTGTTTTGTATTTTAAGTCGTTGCCTAGGCCATAAGTCGGCATGTAGTTGAGTCGGTTGAGGCGCTGTTGTGAAGTAGTTACTGTTAAGTCGTTGTGTCTCGTGTCTAGAGTCAGTTAGGTCGGCTAACGACCTTAGTGAGTCATTTGCGTGTGCAGTGTTGTAAAGGGGGTTAGGTCGCTATGGTGTTAAGTCGCTACCGACTTAAATTGGGTCGTAAGGTCTGGGTCGAAAACACTATAAATAGGGAGTGTGTTGTACATTTGAAGGAGGTTGATTTTTGAATAAAATTCTTGTTTGATTGCTGTGTGCTTTCATCCTAAATTGGTAGTTGAGTGTAATCTCCTATCTCCACTTTCAGTTAATCGAGTGCGCTCGATTCAACGATTGTTGAAGCCAATTCACGGTATCAAGTGCGCTTGATCAACGTTTGAAGAATTGTAGATCTTCTTTCACGGTATCGTGCGCGATCAACATGTCGAAGATAGCTAGAATTCGGTATCTTTGTGATCAACGAATTTGGGCATTTCAGTATCTTCAATCCACTGTTTGCTACTTTCATCGATCTATATTGTTTTTGTTATTAACCGCTGCGTCAGTTTGGTATCAGAGCTTGACTTAGCCAATCATAGCTAAGACGAGTCTTGGAGCCAAGGAGTTTGAAGTTTGGTGTTCATCGTGTTCATCTTGAAGTTGCAACAAGTTGGAAGCTTTCGATCCATTTCATTTCGGATCAAAGTTGGAAAGGTGTTTGAGGCGAGAGTTGAAGCATCACTTTGGTATCATTTGTTGAAGGTAGGCCGTGTATACTTGTTAAGTAGCCGAGCCTTAGTGAAGTTGTTTTGAACTTTGAAGCCGTGCTTTGTTTGTTTGAGGGGCAGCGTGCAATTGAAGTTGTGAAGTGTTTGTGTTAATTCAATCATGCCGTCGAGAAGAGCTAATCGTCATCAAAATGTTGAAGCGTTGTATAGAAGAGATGAAGCCGAGCAAATGGAACAACGCATTAATGAGAAATTTGATGAAGGTATTAGAAATTTAGAGAAATTGATGAATGATTTGAATCAAAATCAAAGGAGGAGATCACCAATCTCGAACCATGGAGGAAACCGAGTTTCACCATCGGTTACGGAAGCGAGAAGGGTATCACCGCAATCTTTTAGAGAAAGAAGAGAAACATCAATTTCGTCAAGAAGAGATCACCATGACTATGGACATGAAGAGAGGAGAACTCCACGAAAGTTTGAAAATGAGCCATATAGAGATGAAGAGAGACATAGTAGAAGAGACATGCGAGATCAAAGGAATGTTGATGGTCGAGATCGATATAGACGTACATTTGATTATGATGAAGAGGGTGATAGAGCTAGCATTCATTATTGAGATCGAGACCAAATTCGAAATTCATATCGGGATGTAGATGAGGATCGTCGATGGGAATCGGGTGTGAAGATGGAAATTCCTGAATTCAAGGGTGGAATGGTAGCAGAAGAATTCCTTGATTGGTTGTCTAATGTTGAAGAGATCTTTGATTTCAAAGAGGTCCCAGAGAATCGTCGAGTGAAGTTGGTTGCTACTAGGTTGAGGGGTAGAGCTTTGGCATGGTGGCAGCAAACTAAACTTACAAGGGAGAGAATGGGAAAGTCAAAGATTGAATCATGGGAAAAGATGAAGAAGTTGATGAAGGCTACATTTTTACCTTACAATTATCAATCACTCATGTATCAGAGATTGTAGAATCTGAGGCAAGGGACGAAGACTTTTAATGATTATGCTGATGAATTTTATCAACTGATTTCTCGAAATGATATTATGGAAACGGAAGAACAGCTAACTGCTAGATTTGTTGGAGGGTTGAGGATACAGATTCAGGATATGGTTAATATGTTTGATCCGAGATCTGTTGCAGAAGCATATCAGAAAGCGTTGGCTTAGGAGAAGCAGGGAAGGCGTGGAGGTGGTATGTTTACTAATTCCAACAATCAAGTGAAGGGTGTTAGTGGAAGCTCTAATGTTCCTAAATCTATCGGTAAACCAGTTGTGAACGAAGTTGCAAAGACGAAGGTCAACAACAGTTTCAAGTGTTACAATTGCCAGGAAGTGGGTCACAAAAGCAATGAATGTCCGAAGCCGAAGAAGAGAGCAATGGTTACTGAGATTGAATAAGAGGATGAAGATGCAGAATGTTCTAATTCATTACCAGTTGGGGAGGAAGACTTATTGTCCGGAGATGAGGGTTGTAATCTTATGATGAGGAGATCTTGTCTTACGCCAATACAAGAGGATGATACTAGTTGGTTGAGAAGCAATATTTTTCAGTCGACATGCACTATTCTGGGAAAGGTTTGCAAGTTCGTTATTGATGCTGGAAGCTGTGACAATATTATTTCTACAGAAGCAGTAAAGAAGTTGAACTTGAAAATTGAGAAGCATTCTAAACCGTACAAGTTAGCATGGTTGAGGAAGGGTGGTGAAGTGAAGGTGTGTCGAAGAGCTTGTGTGAATTTTTCTATTGGAAAGAAGTACAAAGATGAAATTTGGTGTGACCTTGTAGACATGGATGTGTGTCATCTGTTGTTGGGCAGACCATGGCAGTTTGATCGAGCAGTACAACATGACGGTCGGACCAATAGCTACAGCTTTATGTTTGAAGGTGTTAAAATCATTTTGGTTCCAAAGAAGAGACAACAGGAAGAGAGTAAATCTGAAGAGATTGAGGAGCTGAAGACTTTATTGACTTTGAAGGAATTTATTGAAGAAGTAGAAGAGAGTCCAGAAGTCTTTTTGTTGATTGGGCGAGAGTGCAGTAAAGGGGTTGAAATTCCATAAGAAGCGAAGCCAGTTTTGAAAGAATTTGAGGATGTATTTCCAGAAGAATTGCCTAAGGAGTTACCGCCATTGAGAGACATTCAACATCAAATTGATTTTGTTCCGGGAGCAGTTTTACCGCATAGGCCACATTACCGAATGAGTC
Source organism: Allium cepa (assembly GCA_030765085.1). Lineage (NCBI taxonomy): Eukaryota > Viridiplantae > Streptophyta > Magnoliopsida > Asparagales > Amaryllidaceae > Allium > Allium cepa. The sequence goes on from CM060934.1 coordinate 616,404,943, forward strand.
CAAAGGAACATGAAGAGTTGCGAAGGCAAGTGGAGGAGTTGTTAGAACAGGGACGTGTTCAAGAAAGCTTGAGTCCTTGTGCAGTACCAGCCTTGTTGGTACCCAAGAAGGATGAACATGGAGAATGTGTACCGATAGTAGAGCTTTGAACAAGATTACTGTTCGCTACAGATTTCCTATGCCAAGATTGGATGACTTGCTAGATCAGTTGAGTGGAGCTACTATCTTTTCGAAGATTGATTTGAAGAGTGGATATCATCAGATTCGAATTAGACCGGGAGACGAATGGAAAACCGCATTCAAGACAAGGGAAGGATTGTATGAATGGTTGGTTATGCCGTTTGGACTATCGAATGCACCGAGTACATTTATGAGGGTGATGAATCAAATTTTCAGACCATACATTGGGAAGTTTGTTGTTGTTTACTTTGATGATATTCTGATTTATAGTGCGAGTACAGATGAGCATGTAGAGCATTTGAGAAAGGTGTTAATTATTCTTCGTGAGGAACAATTTTATGCAGCTACGAAGAAATGTGTGTTCATGACTCGAGGTGTTTTATTTTTGGGATATGTTGTGTCAGGAGAAGGTATCCAGGTGGACCAGAATAAAGTTGAAGCAGTCAGAAATTGGCCACAACCGAGGACTATCACTGAAGTTAGAAGTTTTCATGGATTGGCATCATTCTACCGAAGGTTCATTCCACACTTCAATAGCGTGATGGCACCAGTTACTGATTGTATGAAAGGAAAAGGGTTTTCTTGGTCGGAGGAAGCAGGGGTTGCTTTTGAACGAATCAAAGAGCTTTTAACGACAGCACCAATCCTTGTATTACCAGATTTTCAGTTGTTGTTTGAGCTACATACTGATGCATCTAAAGTTGGAATCGGAGGGGTGTTGAGTCAGCAGGGGCGTCCTATTGCATATTTCAGTGAGAAGTTATCAGGGGCAAAGATGAGATATAGTACATACGATGTTGAGTTTTATGCAATTGTTCAAGCTGTGAAGCACTGGAGATATTATCTATTTCAGAAAGAGTTTGTTCTTCACACTGATCATGAGTCTTTGAAGCATTTGCAAGGGCAGGATAAGATTTCATCGAGACATGCATCGTGGATTGCCTATTTGCAGCAGTTTACTTTTGTTGTGAAGCACAAATCTGGGGTAACGAATCGTATAGCTGATGCTTTGAGTAGGAGGAGTCATTTATTGACAATAATGAAAGTTGAAGTGACAGGTTTTGAATTATTGCCAGGGTTTATTGAAGAAGATCCTTACTTTAAGAAATTTGTTGAAAAAGTCAAGGAGGGAAGTTCTGATGAATTTGTGTTGATTGATGGTTTCTTATTTAAGGGGAATCAATTTTGTGTACCGGATTGTAGCTTGCGAATGAAGATAGTAAAGGAGCTTCATGAGGAAGGACATGTGGGTAGATACCGAACATTGCAGTTAATATCTCATTCCTACTATTGGCCATCGATGAGGAAGGAAGTTGAAAGGTTTGTTCAGAGATGTCATATCTGTCAGGTTTCGAAGGGAACAGCGACAAATGCAGGATTATATATGCTGTTACCAGTACCTAACAAACCATGGGTTGATATCAGTATGGATTTTGTTTTGGGTTTACCTCGAACTCAAAGGGGGAATGATTCTATATTTGTTGTGGTAGATCGTTTTTCGAAAATGGCACATTTTATTGCTTGTAAGAAGACGGCGGATGCTGTTCGTGTTGCTCAGTTGTTCTTTAAGGAAATCTATCGTTTACATGGGTTGCCAGAGTCTATTGTTTCAGACAGAGATACCAGATTTTTGAGTCATTTTTGGCTAAGTTTGTGGAAAATGGTGGGAACGAAGCTGAAATTTAGTAGCGCTTATCATCCGCAGACAGATGGACAGACAGAAGTTGTTAACAGATCGTTGGGAAATTTGTTGCGATGTCTTGTACAGGAGAATCTGAAGAGTTAGGACATGAAGTTATGCCAAGCAGAGTTTGCTCATAATCGTGTAGTGAATCGTAGTACGGGATTCGGTCCATTTTAGATCGTACATTCAAGTTTGCCAAGGGGACCGTTGGATTTGGCAGTAGTACCACAACCGAAGGGGACGCTTAAACGAGTTGTAGATTTTGTTGATGGATTGACTGAATGTCATAAAATCGTTCAGAAACGATTGGAGAAAGCAAATGAGAAGTATAAGCAGACTGCAGACTTGAAGCGACGAAGTGTTGAATTTAACGAAGGTGATTTGGTTTATGCTATGCTAACGAAGGAACGTTTTCCAGTAGGCACTTATAACAAGTTGAAAGCCAGAAAAATTGGTCCTATAGAAGTTGTGAAACGGATTAATGAAAATGCTTATAAGTTGAAGCTGCCGGAGGATGTGTACACTTCTGACGTGTTCAATGTTAAGCATCTTGTACCATATTATGGAGATGAACAATCTGATGCGGAAGAATTTACAAATTCGAGGACGAATTTTTCTCAACCAGGGGAGGATGATGCAGCTCAGGCCAGAAAAGGAGGGATAAGACGTACACGACTTAAGGATGAGGAGTTAAGTCGTGCACAACTTAAGATAGAAGGCTTAGATCGTTTCCGGGTTAAGGAAGGTCGACCACGACCTAACAAGTCACAGGGGAAGGCAACACGATCTAACCAAGCATCGGTTATAGGTCGTTCACAGGTTCTAGGTTGGCAACGACCTAAGAAAGTGGTCTTGAGTCAGCAACGACCTAATGGAAGGCAGCAGAGGGAAGAGGCAACATTTGGGTGATTCTTTAAGCCGCAAATGAGTTACGACCTTAACTAAGTCGTTATGTCATTGAGTCTTTGAGTCGTTGTATGTTAAGTCGGTCATATGGTGTGTGACCTGAGTTGAGTCGTGTTGAATTTTAGGTCGTCACCGACCTATGTGTTGTGTTGTAATATGGGTAAGGAACCATTGTTAAGTCGTAACCTGATGTTGTAATTTGCTTTCTTTGAGTCGGAAGTCATTAAGTCGTATACGACCTAAGTGAGTAAAGGTGTTTTGTATTTTAAGTCGTTGCCTAGGTCATAAGTCGGCATGTAGTTGAGTCGGTTGAGGCGCTGTTGTGAAGTAGTTACTGTTAAGTCGTTGTGTCTCGTGTCTTGAGTCAGTTAGGTCGGCTAACGACCTTAGTGAGTCATTTGCGTGTGCAGTGTTGTAAAGGGGGTTAGGTCGCTATGGTGTTAAGTCGTTACCGACTTAAATTGGGTCGTAAGGTCTGGGTCGAAAACACTATAAATAGGGAGTGTGTTGTACATTTGAAGGAGGTTGATTTTTGAGTAAAATTCTTGTTTGATTGTTGTGTGCTTTCATCCTAAATTGGTAGTTGAGTGTAATCTCCTATCTCCACTTTCGGTTAATCGAGTGCGCTCGATTCAACGATTGTTGAAGCCAAATCACGGTATTAAGTGCGCTTGATCAACGTTTGAAGAATTGTAGATCTTCTTTCACGGTATCGTGCGCGATCAACGTGTCGAAGATAGCTAGAATTCGGTATCTTTGTGATCAACGAATTTGGGCATTTCAGTATCTTCAATCCACCGTTTGCTACTTTCATCAATCTATATCATTTTTGTTATTAACCGCTGCGTCAGTTCTATAACATGGATATTGACTATAAAGTACAAATGCTTCCAAAATATATATCTGGAGAATATTGATTGAAGAGTTACGAATATATGGAAGAGTGAAATACAAGTATATGATTGTTAGAGATCAAGAATATATCAAAGTATAAGAGCAAAGAGCACAAGTAAGTAAGGTAAGATCTTTTCTTTGATTCTTGATGTTATTTATAGTGTTAGAGAGATTTCTTGAGTAGTTGCATCCATTAACAAGTGTTCTATGGTCGCTTCTAATGGTGATGAAGAGTAGCAGCGAAGAAAAGCGAAGATTTTTTTTCAAGTGCGGCAGTTTTTATTTGAATTTCAAAATCCGAGTTCAGTTCCAAACATCTGGAATATGTCTCAGATGTTTGGTTCTATATATTTTTTGTATATAGTAGCCTTTCAGACGTCTGAGTACATTAACCAGACGTCTGACTCTGTCTGGTTTGTAATGCAAAGGATTTATTCAGACGTCTGGCCAGTGCATCCAGACGTCTGATCCTGTGCATGTTTCTTTTTGTGCATCTGTGTTATTGTTCTACTGATCCTATCGACTTGTCATCTCTTGTAATGTTCTTTGAGCTTCGTTTTCGTATCTCTAGTGATGTTACTTTAGTAATTACCTGTAAATAGAAATATATATGCATATTCGATTTCCATTGTATAATTGTTGTCATCGAAACCAGAAACGACTCAACTTTCAACGACCAGAAAGTCGCATCATCTTTAAGAAAGAAAGGGATAGAAAAGAGAAAAGAAAGAAGAGAAAGAAGAAACAACATCAGAATCTCAACAGTGGAACGAATAAATTATATTAATAACATAAGTATTACATAGTATACAACATCTATCAGAGTTACACAGATAATACATCACATATCTAGACAGTTAGAAACACCTGTCTAGCTATACAACCCAAAACACAATACAGATATCAACACAACGGAACACTATATATCTACACGCTGAAGCCTCCTGCTCCATTGCTCCTCCACAATTCGTCAAAGCTAATCTGAATCCCTTGGCTACTCGTAAAAATTTGAGTACCCAAGAGTTTAAGAAAAACAGAAATAAACTCCGGGTCAGACATGGGTCTGGTGTGAGTAACAGGTTAAAGTTGCTTAACTTCCAAAAACCTTTGAAAAGAAAAGGTATCACGTAAGACTTCCCACACATAAACATGGAAAAAAAATTTACCTTACGCTAACAAAAACATTTGATAGGAAATCCAGTGATATTATAATAGGTCTAGGGTTTTCAAGTAAATATGAAATAGCCGAAATTATCACATGATTAAATTCCAGCTACTAGCCACAAAAGTGGGTAATACAATCAAATCCGTGGACGCTTATTGGATTTTGGATTTCATACAATGACAAGGCTACTGGGGTACCTCCCGTCATAGTACGTGGCCTAGATCAACGTACAGAGGATCACTCTCAATCCCCTGCAACACAAAGCCGGAACCATTCCTTACTGAACGGTTCAGAACAAGACCACCCAGCAGTTATGATCAGCAACCCCACCACACAGCCTAAATAAAAGGGACATCTAGACAGGGGTAAATCTCGTCCTACTTGGGCATGACCCACATAGCCTTGCTGCACCTCCCATGTTTTAGCCATTCCCGGTTGATGAGGCTTGAGGCTACAATTACCTTATCAGAACACATCACTTAGAATGCTCATCGTCCACCTGACGATGTTCTGAAAGCATTCAATCCATACAAGTTTGTTCCGGGTTCGAATGAAACCGAAGGCATTATCTCGTTACACTCATTTCGGAATCACCCTTAGAGTTAACGACGATAACCCTTTCACTCTGAATCTTCATCTTCACTTCAGATTCACGACCTATCGTTAATTTGGATCGATGTGGTTTTCGGATATCCAAATATGGAAACCCGATCCCGGTCTCATCGAAATCCAAAATGTATCTTTTAAGGTCCAAATTGTTTTAAAGTTTAAAACAATTTCAATTCTATTAGCTATATACACACAGATAGATAATTCACATATCACAATAGATAATCAACATTATCATCACAGCAGATAATCCATATTTTCATCACAAATAGATAATTCATATTATCATCTCAATGCAACCAAAGCATCCATATCACACAGCATTACTTATCTTATAGCTGAGATTTCAAACCATTCAAGGCAATCAATATTATTCATCCATACATAAGCAATGATCTAATAATCACACCATTTATAATTAATTTAAAATGAATTAAATTTATTACTTGCATCTCTAATTAATTTAAAGTAAATTAAATTAATTACTTCATTATCATAAATCTTGCTTACTTAACCATTAATTAATTACAAATCAATCAATTAATTATTCTTTAATTATCCATCTTAATTAATCACCTTGATTAATTATCCTTTAATTACATTCAAGTAATTATCCTTTAATTAATTTCACAAATTAATTATTCTTAACCAAATACAGTAATTAACCTTTAATTACTTCATTCATTAATTTATTATAATTAATTACATTAATCCTTAATTAATTATCTTTAATCACTTATTATTGATTAATTAATCTAAATTAATCAACCCTTAATCATATATTAATTAATGATTCCTAATAACATTTTAATTAATTACTTTATTTAAATTAATTAAATTAAGTGATTAATCTTTAAATAAAACCACAATTATCAATCACCCTGGATTAATCATATTCAGTAATTAATTACCTTTAATTACATCATTAAATAAATAAATAAATTACTCCTTAATTAAAGATCTAAATTAATCCCTTGATTAATTATCCAAAGTAATTTAATCCAAATTACTTCCATTATTAAAACATCTTTAATTAATTACATCCAGTAATTACCATTAATTACTTCCCTAAGTAATTACAATTCCATTAATTACATTAAGTAATTATTTATCAAATCATCAAGTGTTTAAATAAATTAAACTTAATTAATTAATCTAAACTAATCACATTAACCCAATTAATTACATTAAGTAATTAATTCCTTAATTACTTCTATTAAGTAATTACACATAAACAATATCACAAATGATTATCATTAATTAATTAATCTAATTAATTATTAAAATTAATTAATTGTTAAATAATATTAGTTAATAACCTTCATTAACAATTATTTAATTTCTTTCTTAATAAATTAACTTAGATTAACCATAATTAATACAAATTAATTAGTCTCTGATAATCCATTAATTTATTTTTAATTATCTAATTAATTAAGTGTTAACTGTAACTTAATTAATCCTTGATTACTTGATTAATTAATTTCTAATCATTAATTTAAAAAAAATATAATCTTATTTAATTAATGATTCTTAAATTACAAATTAATTATTCTAAAAATAATTAATCTCAATATTTAAATTTAAAACCCTTAATTACTTTAAGTAATTATTTATTTCATTAATTTATTAAATCAATTAATTATCCATTTAATTACCTTAATAATTAAATGAATTACAAATCATTAAATTCTAATTTAACTTTAAGATAAACCTTTTTTATCTATGGTTAAATTATCATTCACAAACACATTTGAAACATTGATTTTTCAAATTTACTTTTAAATTTCATTTTAAATTCGAGATTTAAAATGAAAACCAATTTATCTTCAACAAAGTTTAAAACCAATTTAAAAGTTTTTAAACTCACATGTTAAAGAATACTTTCTTATAAAAGAAATTTTGAAAGAGTTAAATCAAATTCCTTTTTAAATTCAAAATATTTAAAGTATACCTTAACATTTAGACTTATTAAAACATTTATATTTATAAAACTTTATTTTGTTTTATTTCAAAGCCTAGGATTCAAATTTAGATTTGAATCCAGATTAAAAATTCTGATTTAAACTTTGTTTAAATCCTTCCTTTATATTATCAAACTCCATTTTAAATTCAAATCCTTTTAATCATTTAAACACTCAATTACTTAAACACTATAAAGTTTTAAAACAATTTGAATTTAAAAACTTTATTTATTCCAAAACTAAGATTCAAATTTAACTTGAATCCATATTTAAACTTAGATTTAAACTTTAGCTTAAACTTGGCTTTACAATTTAAATTTCATTTTTAAATTTAAAAAAAAACAGAACAGGTTTTTAAACCTGTAACAAATTCTAACCCGAGCCACTTAAATTTTACTTCGAGTCAAATACAAACAAACTCGAGCAAATTTTCCATTTACTTGACAATTACTCGAGACAAAACCCCACTCCAACCAACAGCTAATATCACCAGAACAAAGTGCACCGTGCACATGCACGGTGACTTTGATCGCCTCCGATCAACATCAACTATCATCTCACAACGGCAAGCAACTCCTCATCTTACCTCGATCATCAGATCGCCCACAATCAACTCGAATTTGAATTCGAGTTCAAAAACCAAAACCTGGAGCAGGCAGTAACCACTACATCCAAAATCTGTCAACGCCTCGCCCTCGAAGCTCCGACCACCGTTACCTCTGAAACTCCAGCGAAGTCCTCGTCAACCCACCAACTTCCATTAGCCAAGGCCTCGTTGCACGCGATCCACTGAGGAAGTCGAACCAAAACAAAAACTCAAACCAATAAAAACTAGGGTTCCACACTCAATTGATCAATCTAAGCCGCCACCATGATCTGACAAACTTCTTGGTATTTTTCCCTTTATCTTCGATCATCACAACATCACTCTAGAAAATTCTAACCCTCCAGACCACATAGATCATCAGAATCTTTCCAATGACCAATTTCTGGTTAAAACAGAAATGCACCTTCCACCTTAATCTAAAAATTAGGATTTTAGTTATAAAAATCATCATTTTGGATGAGATTTCAGATCCTAAACTTGGAACATTTAATTCTGATATTTAAATTTTCACTTATCTTTATCTTACTCTGTTGTTTTTGATTTCCGGTGAGCTTCTAAACTTATTTTAACTTAAATCAAATTTTAATACTTACTTTATGATGAAACAACCAACTTTGGTTTAAGACTTAAATCTTTACAAAGCCTAGATCAAAAGGGAATCAATTTTGGTTTAAATTCTTAGTTTTGAAACTATAAACAATTAATTTACAGATAAAATAGCCAAGCACACATTCATACAATCACACATATGTAGAGATGCACTAAAATATATTCATACTTAACATTTTAATTTCAGAGTTAAACAGGTAACCATTTCATATATCCAAATTTTAAAAAGTGATGTTACTCACAAATTTGAAGATGAAGAACAGAGCACATCTTTGAAATAGCATTGAAAATCTTTAAACTTGTTTTTGCTGAAATGCTTTTATTTTTGATTTATAAACCTTAAACTTGAATTGCTTGCTGAAAACTTGAGTTCCTGATGTTTGATAACTAAATTAGAACTGCATGCATGCTGGTAGCTTGATTTCCAGATTTTGAAGAAATGCAAACTGGATTCCTTTTGAAAATGATTTGCAGTCTTGCCTTTTTTAAAAAAAATGAGCTACAGGCTTTGGAAAAGTGGATTACAGGGATTTTGATTTAAGAAATGAATTACAGAGTTTTGTTTTGATTCTGGAAAGTGATTTACAGGGTAGTGATTTCTGGTTTGAGAATAAAACAGGTTAAAGTTTTCTTTGATTAGAAAATGAGAAAAAGAAATAAGAATGAAAGATGTATACTTATATAGGCTAATTTTCTGATTTTATAAAATAAAAGAAAATCAAATTTAAAGATGCCACTTGTAAATCATTTCAACATTTATCACATTCCTTGCTTGTTTAAATTACACATGTTATTAGAAGCCTTAGGAAAACGACACATGTTCTTTAAGTAATTTAGTATTTATTTTAAATGTAAATAAAAGCTTTTTAACTTAATTAATTAGTTTTTTTAATATACTTAGTTATATATATAGCTAATTTTAAAGAAATAAAACTAAGTATAATTATAAATAGAAACAATACATATATCTATTATTTGAAAATAACATTTTTGATCATTTTAAATAAATTTATAAAAGAGGTTATAAATTACTTATTGTTTAAATGAATAAATGTTTCATTTATTAGTTGTATTTTAAACTTTCATATCTAATTTACAAATCATATTTATTAATTAATATTTTAAAAACAATGTTAAACAAATCTTATTATTAATCTTATTTAAACTTTAAGCTAAAATCCTTTTTAAATAATTAAACATTTATTTTATGTATTTAAAATCGTATAGTTATTTATAAAATAGCTTTGAAAAGCTTAATATTAAATAAAATCAAAAATATTAGAATTAGAAATATACCTTATTAATTAAATTTAAAACAAAGTTCATATATTGACAATATATACAAATATATATACATTATAAATAGAAACCAATTTATTAGCTTTTAAAAGATAAATTCACTAATTAAATATTTATTAAAAGAAGATTATTAAATTAATTCAAATTTTATTAACAAAGATTATCAAATCAATTTAATTTTTAATTCAGATTATTAAATTGATATTGCCAAAAATTCCGGGTCATCACATTCCTTCCCCCTTAAAAGAATTTCGTCCCTGAAATTTAAAACAAAGGTAATTTAATAATCTTATTAAAGATTTAATTTTAAATCACAAGCATATATTATCAACCATATGCAAACCATAGCAACCGATTCATCCAATCAAAACAAATCTAACCATCGAGAAAAATTCTGGATAGAATTTCCTATAGTTTCCCAAGTATAAATACCGGGATACTCGCTCTATAGAATCCAAACAACCAATACTACTAAGCCACAGAGCTCTTATCTCATCTAGATCTACAACTCTTAAACAAGATATCAGACTACAGACAAGTCTGACTCATCAACTAAATCATCCTGAACTGCTGGTTCCAAAACCAGAGATATATCATACACGTACTCCCTCAAAGATACGTGAAACATACCGAATCCTAGTTATCCAAACTGGCAATTCAATCTTGAAGACCAATCACTTATCCAAAAATCAAATCTCCAACTTCGGAATTCAAATTCCTCCGTCTCTTATACTCAAAACTCTTCGGACGATCCTGGGCTGCCTACATCCTTCCTGATCAGCTCAACCTTTGCTGATGCCTTTAGAAACAGATTGGACCAAACAACCCAACACAATGATCTCCTTAAGATCCACCAAAACCAAGAACAAACTCTACTCCTCAAACATCAGAAGACAGAACTTACTTCTCCTATCCGGAAAAGAAAAACAGATGCACTCCTAAACTGCTTCCGCTACACAACTCTGATCCGAAGTAGATGAAAATGCAGATGAAGAACACGAGCACATACTAGACAACACATCCCATAAATATGGTTCCACAGATCCATAAAGAAAACTCAGAAGTTCCATCAAAATCTGAGCTGCTTCTCCAAACTCCATCTCAAGGAACCATCCTTCTACTAACTAAACCACCGAAATTACTCCCAAGAGATGCTTCGATCCCATGCAAAGATAACCCAAGAGAACACTCAACTATCGCAAGTCACTTTTGCGATCAACCCAGCATAATTCCAAAGAAAACTGTTCTCTTTATACCAATCAGAACAGCTTATGCTTATCGAGCCCATCCATCGAAGAAATGGATCCACTCTGCTACTTCTGAACTCCACCTCTAGAAAAAATTGCTCAGCCAGAAAACTTTCTTGCCGGCATACAGAACACTCCGAGATGCACTGATGACACCAATGCCAAAGACTCCCTAACCAAAACTCTTCGAGAAACTCGGACCTCAAAGAAAACAGAAACACCCTACTGGACTCAGCCACATCACCGAAACAGACACACTTCCTTAAACTTATTCCCAAGAAACATCTTCGAAAACATCCATAATCACTGCATATCATCACGCAGCTACTACTTCCTGAGGTATCAAGATACCATCACTCACTTCTGCCAAACCAACAGATCCAAACTCTACTCTTCCAACTTCAAAGATAGACTCTGAACCTTTAAAAGGTTTCCTTCAGAGATCGATGAAATCCTTACACCAAGCTGCAAAGCTCACTCGAGACGGTATTAGGTCTACAGTCTCGACAGATACATCCAACCTCAAACATTCAAACTCCAACCATTAGTAGTTGTGTTACACACACCACCACCTTATCTACCTTTATAACTTATATTGGAAAACCCGAATAGGTAATGCAACAAATAGGTAGAAATAAAATATATATATTAAAAATACAAATATGCTCTCTCAAGAAGAAATCACTCCAAAGCCTAGGTATTCACTCAACCTAGCGCTTTGATACCAAATGAATCTACCCAACTTTCAATGACCAGAAAGTCGCATCGTCTTTAAGAAAGAAAAGGATAGAAAAGAGAAAAGAAAGAAGAGAAAGAAGAAACAACATCAGAATCTCAACAGTGGAACGAATAAATTATATTGATAACATAAGTATTACATAGTATACAACATCTATCAGAGTTACACAGATAATACATCACATATCTAGACAGTTATAAACACCTGTCTAGCTATACAACCCAAAACACAATACAGATATCAACACAGTGGAACACTATATATCTACACGCTGAAGCCTCCTGCTCCATAGCTCCTTCACAATTCGTTAAAGCTAACATGAATCCCATGGCTACTCGTAAAAATTTGAGTACCCAAGAGTTTAAGAAAAACGGAAATAAACTCCGAGTCAGACATGGGTCTGGTGTGAGTAACAGGTTAAAGTTGCTTAACTTCCAAAAACCTTTGAAAAGAAAAGGTAATACGTAAGACTTCCCACACATAAACATGGAAAAGCTTTTTACCTTACGCAAACCAAAACATTTGATAGGAAATCTAGTGATATTGTAATAGGTCTAGGGTTTTCAAGTAAATGTGAAATAGCCGAAAGTGTTACATGATTAAATTCCAGCTAATAGCCACAAAAGTGGGTAATACAATCAAATCTGTAGGAGCTTATTGGATTTTGGATTCCATACAATGGTAGGGCTACTGGGGTACCGCCCGTCACAGTACGTGGCCTAGATCAATGTACCGAGGATCACTCCCAATCCCCTGCAATACAAAGTCGGAACCATTCCTTACTGAACAGTTCCGAACAAGACCATCTTGCAGTTGTGATCAGCAACCGCACCACACAGCCGAAATAAAAGGGACATCTAGACAGGGGTAAATCTCCTCCTACTTGGGCATGAACCACTTAGCCTTGCTGCACCTCCCATGTTTTAGCCATTCCCGGTTGATGAGGCTTGAGGCAACGATTACCTTATCAGAACACATCACTTAGAATGCTCATCGTCCACCTGACGATGTTCTGAAAGCATTCAATCCATACAAGTTCGTTCCGGGTTCGAACGAAACCGAAGGCATTATCTCGTTACACTCATTTCGAAATCACCCTTAGAGTTAACGACGATAACCCTTGCACTCTGAATCTTCATCTTCACTACAGATTCACGACCTATCATTAATTTGGATCAATGTGGTTTTCGGATATCAAAATATTGAAACCCGATCCCGGTCTCATCGAAATCCAAAACGTATCTTTTAAGGTCCAAGTTGTTTTAAAGTTTAAAACAATTTCAATTCTATTAGCTATATACACACAGATAGATAATTCACATATCACAGTAGATAATCAACATTATCATCACAACAGATAATCCATATATTCATCACAAATAGATAATTCATATTATCATCTCAATGCAACCGAAGCATCCATATCACACAGCATTACTTATCTCATAGCTGAGATTTCAAACCATTCAAGGCAATCAATATTATTCATCCATACGTAGGCAATGATCTAATAATGACACCATTTATAATTAATTTAAAATGAATTAAATTAATTACTTGCATCTCTAATTAATTTAAAGTAAATTAAATTAATTACTTCATTATCATAAATCTTGCTTACTTAACCATTAATTAATTACAAATCAATTAATTAATTATTCTCTAATTATCCATCTTAATTAATCACCTTGATTAATTATCCTTTAATTACATTCAAGTAATTATCCTTTAATTAATTTCACAAATTAATTATTCTTAACCAAATACAGTAATTAACCTTTAATTACTTCATTCATTAATTTATTATAATTAATTACATTATTCCTTAATTAATCCTTAATTAATTATCTTTAATCACTTATTATTGATTAATTAATCTTAATTAATCAACCCTTAATCATATATTAATTAATGATTCCTAATAACATTTTAATTAATTACTTTATTTAAATTAATTACATTAAGTGATTAATCTTTAAATTAAACCACAATTATGAATCACCCTGGATTAATCATATTCAGTAATTAATTACCCTTGATTACTTCATTAAATAAATAAATTTCTCCTTAATTAAAGGTCTTAACTAATCCCTTGATTAATTATCCAAAGTAATTTAATCCAAATTACTTCCATTATTAAAACGTCTTTAATTAATTACATCTAGTAATTACCATTAATTACTTCCCTAAGTAATTACAATTCCATTAATTACATTAAGTAATTGTTTATCAAATCATCAAGTGTTTAAATAAATTAAACTTAATTAATTAATCTAAACTAATCACATTAACCCAATTAATTACATTAAGTAATTAATTCCTTAATTACTTTCATTAATTAACTACACATAAACAATTTCACAAATGATTATCATTAATTTATTAATCAAATTAATTAATTAATTGTTAAATAATCTTAGTTAAAGACCTTCATTAACAATTCTTTAATTTCTTTCTTAAGAAATTAACTTAGATTAACCATTATTAATTACAAATTAATTAGTCTCTAATAATCCATTAATTAATTTTCAATTATCTAATTAATTAAGTGTTAACTGTAAATTAATTAATCCTTAATTACCTGATTAATTAATTTCTAATCATTAATTTAAAAAAAATCTAATCTTATTTAATTAATGATTCTTAAATTACAAATTAATTATTCTAAGAATAATTAATCTTAATCTTTAAATTTAAAACCCATAATTACTTTAAGTAATTATTCATTTCATTAATTTATTAAATAAATTAATTTTCCATTTAATTACCTTAATAATTAAATGAATTACAAATCATTAAATTCTAATTTAACTTTAAGATAAACTTCTTTTATCTATGGTTAAATTATCATTCACAAACACATTTGAAACATTGATTTTTCAAATTTACTTTTAAATTTCATTTTACATTCAAGATTTAAAATGAAAACCAATTTATCATTAACAAAATTTAAAACCAATTTAAAAACTTTTAAACTCACATGTTAAAGAATACTTTCTTCTAAAAGAAATTTTAAAAGAGTTAAATCAAATTTCTTTTTAAATTCAAAATATTTAAAGTATACCTTAACATTTAGACTTATTAAAACATTTAAATTTATAAAACTTTATTTTATTTTATTTCAAAGCCTAGGATTCAAATTTAGATTTGAATCCAGATTAAAAATTCTGATTTAAACTGTGTTTAAATCCTTCCTTCATATTATCAAACTCCATTTTAAATTCAAATCCTTTTAATCATTTAAACACTTAATTACTTAAAGACTTTAAAGTTTTTAAAACAATTTGTATTTAAAAACTTTATTTATTCCCAAACTAAGATTCAAATTTAACTTGAATCCATATTTAAACTTTAGCTTAAACTTTTCTTTACAATTTAACTTTCATTTTTAAATTTAAAAAAAAAACAGAACAGGTTTTTAAACCTGTAACAAATTCTAACCCGAGCCACTTAAATTTTACTTCGAGTCAAATACAAACAAACTCGAGCAAATTTTCCATTTACTCGACAATTACTCGAGACAAAACCCCACTCCAACCAACAGTTAACATCACCAGAACAAAGTGCACCGTGCACATGCACGGTGACTTTGATCGCCTCCGATCAACATCGACTATCATCTCACAACGGCAAGCAACTCCTCATCTTACCTCGATCATCAGATCGACCACAATCAACTCGAATTTGAATTCGAGTTCAAAAACCAAAACCTGGAGCAGGCAATAACCACTACATCCAAAACCTGTCAACGCCTCGCCCTCGAAGCTCCGACCACCGTTACCTCTAAAACTCCGGCGAAGTCCTCGTCAATCCACCAACTTCCATTAGTCAAGGCCTTGTTGCACTCGATCCACTGAGGAAGTCGAACCAAAACAAAAACTCAAACCAATAAAAACTAGGGTTCCACACTCAATTGATCAATCTAAGCCGCCACCATGATCTGACAAACTTCCTGGTATTTTTCCCTTTATCTCCGATCATCACAACATCACTCTAGAAAATCCTAACCCTCCAGACCACATAGATCACCAGAATCTTTCCAATGACCAATTTCTGGCTAAACCAGAAATGCACCTTCCACCTTAATCTAAAAATTAGGATTTTAGTTATAAAAATCATCATTTTGGATGAGATTTCAGATCCTAAACTTGGAATATTTAATTATGATATTTAAATGTTCACTTATCTTTATCTTACTCTGTTGTTTTTGATTTCCAGTGAGCTTCTAAATTTATTTTAACTTAAATCAAATTTTAAAACTTACTTTATGATGGAACAACCAACTTTGGTTTAAGACTTAAATCTTAACAAAGCCTAGATCAAAAGGGAATCAATTTTGTTTTAAACTCTTAGTTTTGAAACTATAAACAATTAATTTACCGATAAAATAGCCAAGCACACATTCATACAATCACATATATCAGAGATGCACCAAAATATATTCATACTTAACATTCTAATTTCAGAGTTAAAATGTAACCATTTCATATACTTAAATTTTAAAAAGTGATGTTACTCACAAATTTGAAGATGAAGAACAGAGCACATCTTTGAAATAGCATTGAAAACCTTGAAACTTGTTTTTCTTGAAATGCTTTTGTTTTTGATTTATAAACCTTAAACTTGAATGGCTTGCTGAAAACTTGAGTTGCTGATGTTTAAAAACTAAATTAGAACTGCATGCATGTTGGTAGCGTGATTTCCAGATTTTGAAGAAATGCAGACTGGATTCCTTTTGAAAATGATTTGCAGTCTTGCCTTTTTAAAAAAAATGAGTTACAGGCTTTGGAAAAGTGGATTACAGGGATTTTGATTTAAGAAATGAATTACAGAGTTTTGTTTTGATTCTGGAAAGTGATTTACAGGGTAGTGATTTCTGGTTTGAGAATAAAACAGGTTGAAGTTTTCTTTGATTAGAAAATGAGAAAAAGAAATAAGAATGAAAGATGTATACTTATATAGGCTAATTTTATGATTTTATAAAATAAAAGAAAATCAAATTTAAAGATGCCACTTGTAAATCATTTCAACATTTGTCACATTCCTTGCTTGTTTAAATTACACATGTCACTAGAAGCCTTAGGGAAACAACATATGTTCTTTAAGTAATTTAGTATTTATTTTAAATGTAAATAAAAGCTTTTTAACTTAATTAATTAGTTTTTTTAAAATACTTAGTTATATATGTAGCTAATTTTAAAGAAATAAAACCAAGTATAATTATAAATAAAAACAATACATATATCTATTATTTGAAAATAACATTTTTGATCATTTTAAATAAATTTATAAAAGAGGTTATAAATTACTTATTATTTAAATGAATAAATGTTTCATTTATTAGTTGTATTTTAAACTTTCATATCTAATTTACAAATCATATTTATTAATCAATATTTTAAAAAGAATGTTAAACAAATCTTATTATTAATCTTATTTAAACTTTAAGCTAAAATCCTTTTTAAATATTTAAACATTTATTTTATGTATTTAAAATCATATAGTTATTTATAAAATAGCTTTGAAAAGCTTAATATTAAATAAAATCAAAAATATTAGAATTAGAAAATATACCTTATTAATTAAATTTAAAACAAAGTTCATATATTGACAATATATACAAATATATATACATTATAAATAGAAACCAATTTATTAGCTTTTAAAAGATAAATTCACTAATTAAATATTTATTAAAAGAAGATTATTAAATTAATTCAAATTTTATTAACAAAAATTATCAAATAAATTTAATTTTTAATTCAGATTATTAAATTGATATTGCCAAAAATTCTGGGTCATCACAAAACCGTAGATTTGATTTGCTAACAATCTTCCCCTTTTTGATAATGACAACTATACAATGTACTTATATATAATTTATAAATCTCCCCTTGTATATGTGCTTATTTTTAATGTTTTATAATTATACTTATATTTCTTCCCCTTTTGCATTATCAAAAAGAATTATAAAATTTTAGCCAATCGTTAAAGATAACACACAAAAGAAAATTTTCATTAATAATTCGAAATTTATTACATTCATAGATTTTAGCAAATGTACAAGATTTGAAATCCTAAAATCCTAAAGTCTATGATTGCTTCGGAGAAGCTTTTTCTTGATCATCCCATGTTTCTTCTTTTTGAGAAGTGCTAGGCTTTGTAGGAGATGTCAAAGCTTGTTTGAGAGGTTCGTCCTCAGAAAGTTTGGAAAGTTTTGTGGGAGGAAAAGGTATTGGGGTTGGCCAATCTTCAGAAGGCGGTGTTGGACCGCGAACCTGTTGGAGTACTTCTTTGAGAACTGATAGGACAGTTGAAAGTGATTCTTCAACTGTTGCTAGGCATGTAGAAAATGATGTTTCGAAGTTGTCAATATGCGTAGCCAAAAGTTTTTGATTTCGAGATAATATATGTTGATTTCAAAGGGTGAGATCTTGAGCACTTTCATTTGGATTTTTATCTGTTCGAGTCTCCACAATCTCATCCTGGCCTGGATAATCAAATGGTGCAGGAGGAGGTGGTGTTGCTTCCCAATGTTGTTCCTTCTCTTGAGATGGTTCATTGTGTGGTTGAGGTAGAGGCTCAACTTGTCTGGTTTGACGATTGTGCGTCCAATCTTCGAAGCATATAAATTATGGGGGAAGCTCGGGTAAGTGCATAAGTGAGAAAAACTTGGTGGAAGCATATTTTGGAGAGATTTCTTCAAAAATCAATAGGTAAGAAGGGATGTTGTGTGCACGAAGAAGTCTCATAATATACATAGGGTAGATAATTGATGGCCGTGATCGAGTCCAAAATGTTTGAGCTCGTCAAAGATAAATTTGGCCCAATTCACCTTTGTTCCACTAAATAGAGCATATAAGGATTTGTGCTCTAACTCGGTTATTTGCTCATGGCTTCCCATACATGGAACGATGATATTTATTATCATTCGAGTAAGAAGTCGTGCTTTTGGACGTAGATATTTAGAGGCAAATTTTGCATTTCATCCTCCCAAATTTGATGGGTTATATTATTCCTTGGCTTGAAGCTCATATCGGGAATGTTGTATAAATCTTCGTCCGTGTCAGAACATCCTATTGTTCTACCAATTATGCCAGGAGAGAGTCGAATCGTATTGCCATACACGCTAGACCATAGCCAAATATCTTCATCTTCAGTGTTCCATTCTGAAGTGCTATCCAAATTTGCATAGAAAAGAAAAATTGCCAATTGATCGATTTGGATGCTTGGTGGCAGAGACATAACTCAGACGTCTGGACCGAATTTCAGACATCTGAAATAGTCTGATTTTAATTTCGAGGAGGCAGAGCAAATTTTCAGATGTCGGGGGGGCATAACAGACGTCTGACATATGCATAGTGCTAAAAAATAAAGGTGTATCAGAGTGTCAGATGTGTGAGGTCCATATCCAGTAGTCTGAAGTAGGCAATTTTTCTAAAAATAGCCCAAAATTTAATGGTTTTGCTTATTTTTTGATTCTCTATTTTTAAAACGAAACGTAGTATTATTTGTGTGAAACAAAATAACAAATAAACATATATACACATACAATAAAAAATATAATTTATTTAGATGATGATGGAGTTTTACGATCTTCTGACTCGTTATCCTTCCATGGTTTAAGTGGAGACCATATATTTCCACGTTCGTGGGTTCTCGGGGAGCCAGAGAATCGTTTTGGTGAAGGATCCAAAGGGGTACGATAAGAAGAAGAGGGATTCAAGGAACTGCAAGGCTTTAGAAGTGGTTCATGGACATCTTTCTTCCGTGACGTACAAAACTTCATCGCTACTTGCTCCAAAAAGCTTGCCGCCGTGATGTAACTTTTTGTTCAAAATATAGTTCTCTTTGAAGATCTATTTGTTGTTTTTGATAGTGATGAATTTCATCAATTTTCTCCTTTGTGTTAGGAGAGACAAATAGAGATCGTTTGGTCTTCTTGCTATCGGGAGTGAATCCCATGTGATATGAGGACACCTATACGTCGGTTCCTGATTTGGTGTGGGTGTAGGAAGCCGTTGTGGTGTATCAGCCGAGCTATCCGTCGTAGGTGTCAAGATGGATATATAAGAATTTTCAGAAGAAATGACTATATTTTGTTTCTTAAAAATATGAATTGTGTATACTTTTTTGTTGTTGTATAACTGTTTATAAGGAAGTTTTAAAAATTATTTATAGAAAATTTGTAAAAAACTAACTAACTAAAAAAAAGGTGCAGAATTGAATTACAGTTTGTGGATAGAAAAACTAATGGCTAATCATTGCCTAAAAGAAGGAGTGAGTATTAAGTGAGCAGATCATGAAGAGAGAAAATCCCCAAAATCACGTCGGAGTTTAATAAAAGTTTTTCCATTTAGTGGTTTTGTAAAGATGTCCGTTATTTGATTTTCGGTATTTAAATATTCTAATGAAATAGTTCCTTTTTCAACATTGTCTTTTAAAAAAGATGTCGTATATCTGTATGCTTAGTTCGCGAGTGATTGATAGGGTTTTTTGATAAATTTATTGCACTCGTGTTATCACAATATATTGGAGACTTATTGATAATTTTGCCAAAATACGTAAGTGTTTGTTGCATGTATATCACATGTGCACATGCTAGAGCTGTTGAGATATATTCAGCTTCGCAAGTAGATAAAGAAACACAATTTTGCTTTTTGCTAAACCATGAAACTAATGATTGTCCAATAAAGTGACATGTTCCACTAGTACTCTTACGATCTGTTCTACATCCACCGAAATCCGCATCGCTATATGAAACTAGTTCAAACGATGATCCTTTAGGGTAAAACAAACCATATTCTCTAGTACTAGATATATATCGTAAAATACGTTTAACAGCTCTTAGGTGAGATTCTTTTGGTTTTGCTTGAAATCGAGCGCAAAGACATACACTCATCATAATATCGGGTCGACTAGCCATCAAATAGAGTAAAGAACCAATCATGCTACGATATAATTTTTCATCAAAATCTTTTCAGTTATCATCCTTTTCTAAGTGAACAATAGTACTCATTGGTATTAGTTTGCTCGAAGTTTTATCCATTTCAAAATGACGTAATAGTTCATTACAATATTTTTCTCGATAAATAAAAATACCATTTTCAAGTTGTATTATTTGTAAACCTAAGAAGAAATTTAATTCTTCCATATATGACATTTCAAATTCATTTTTCATAATATTTAAAAATTGATTACATAGATTTTCGTTGGCTGAACCAAATATAATATAATCGATGTAAATTTGTACTACTAAAATATCGTTATATTCTCGTTTAATAAATAAGGTCGTATCGATTTTGCCTATTTGAAAACAACATGTAATTAAGTGATTTTTAAGACATTCGTACCAAGCACGAGGAGCTTGTTTAATCCATATAATGCTTTGTGTAACTTAAAAACATGGTCGGGATATTTTTCGTGAATAAATAATGGGGGTTGTTCCACATATACATTTTCTTTAATAAAACCATTTAGAAAACCACTTTTGACATCCATTTGAAATAGTTCAAAATTGTGATGAGTTGCAAAGGCGAGTAATGTATGAATGGCCTCCAATCATGCTACTAGAGCAAAGGTTTCATCATAGTCGATGCCCACTTTTTGATTATAACCTTGAGCAACTAAACGTGTTTTATTTCTAACAATATTTCCGTTTTCATCTGCTTTGTTTTTAAATACCCATTTCGTTCCTATAACCGATTGATTTTCTGGTCTTGATACTAATTCCTAAACATTATCACGTGCAAATTGATTTAATTCCTCTTGCATGGCTATTATCCAAAATTTATCATTTGAAGCTTCTTTATAATTTTTTGGTTCAAAATTTGACACAAATGCTATATGGCTTATTTAATTAAGTTGATTTCTAGTTACTCTAAAGTTGAGATCACCAATGATATTATCTTTTGGATGATTCTTAAGAATTCTAGGGATGATATCAAAGTGTTATTTTACCCATTTGTTTCATTATTAACAGAATTTGTTGAATTTATCATTGGAATTTTTCCTTCATCATCATTAGTATGATGGTTAAGAAAATTTTCATCAAACGAGACGTGTAAACTTCTTCAATAGTATTATTTCATTTATTAAAAATCCTATATGCTTTGCTGCAATCCAAATATCCAATAAAGATTCCTTCATCGGCCTTCGGGTCAAATTTTCCTAAATTATCTTTTGTTTTTAATATAAAACATTTTGATCCGAAAGTTTTAAAGTATGACACTTTAATTTTTCTTCCAAAAAACATTTCAAAACAAGTTTGTTTAGTCATAGGACATATGGTTACTCGATTCAACACATAACAAGCTGTAGCAATAGCTTCAACCCAAAAATATTTTGGTAGGCCACTACTATTTAGTGGTGTTCGTGCACATTCTTGTAACATATGATTTTTTCTTTCTACTACACCATTTTGTTGAGGTGTACAAGGAAAATAAAAATTATGACTTATTCCTTTCTTGTTGCAAAAATTAGTAAAAAGATCATTTTCGAATTCTCCGCCGTGATCACTTCGAATATTTTAATTTTCAAATCCATTTGTGTTTTAATTATTTTAGCAAATATTCTAAGCATACCAAAGGTATCGCTTTTATGTTTTAGAAATAAAGTCCATGTATATCTTGAAAAATCATCAACTATTATGAAAACATATTTGTTGTGATTTATAGATCGTTTTTGTGTTGGACCGAATAAATCTAAATGTAATAATTCTAATTGTTATTTTGTAGAAATATTATTTTTAGATTTAAAAGAACTTTTCTTTAGTTTTTCAATTTGACAATCGTCACATAAATTTTCTAATTTATAATTTATTTTAGGTAAACCTCTAACTAGCTCATATTTTGCCAATTTATTAATATATTTAAAATTGATATGACAAAGTCGTTTATGCCATAACCATGGATCATCATGTTTGGCGGTTAAACATAAATTTGAATTTTTATTTATATTCATGTTTAATACATAAATATTTTTGTTTCTAAAACCTTCGAATACAAGTTGTTTGTTATTATTGACAATATTACATCTATATTTTTCGAAATCTATTTGAAAACCTTTATCGCATAATTGACTAATACTTAGTAGGTTGTGTTTTAAATTTTCTACTAATAAAACATTTGTAATAATAGGAGAGTTAGAAATACCAGAGTTGAAGACTCTCCAATGCCCACGACATATCCTTTTGAATTATCTCCTAAGGTTACCATTCCACCATCGATGTATGTTATATTTGATAACATTTTTGAATTTTCGGCCATATGCTTGGAGCATCCGCTATCTAGTATCCATTTCTCCTTATTTTTTATTTTGGGTACCTGAAAAATAAAAGATGTTTTAATTGGTACCCATATACTTTGTTAGGGTCCTAGATGTTAGCAGAAGGTAGCCACACCCAAGGTTTGGTACCTTTATAAATATAATTTTTATTATAGACCACGTTCTCTAAGAAATTACTAATATTTTTTGTCCAATCAAATTATTATTTGTCTTAGGAATCCAAATTTTCATATTTTTGGTATTTATATTAGACGTAGGTAAACTTTTAGTCTTTTTATAACTATAATTCTGAGTATCATTTCCTTTTTTGTTTAGGAGTATTTTTGAATCCCATTCCATTTCTATTACCTGATGGTTTTGAAGTTTTGATAAGATTTTCCAAATCTTGTTTTCCTTTATTAAATTTTAAAACATTATTTGTAATTTTATCAAATTTTTCTTTTAATTCTAAATTTTCAATTTTCAAAATTTCAATATTACTTTTCAAGTCGACATTTTCTTTTAACAAATTATCCTTTATTATTTTAGTTTTATCAAAATCAACAGTAATAGCCTCACTTTCTATCAAATTATTTTTAATTTTTTCTTGAGATAATTCTAGTTCTTCTTCTAAGATAATTTTTTCATCTTTTAACATCCCTACTTCAAGTTTTAATCTATTTATTTTGACTATATGTTCTTTGTTCAATTTTTTAATTTGTCTAAATTTATCATCTAATTCCATGCTAAGTTCTAATAATTTTTCATAGCAAAGTTCGGGACATACCTCATCAGTTTGTGCCATAAAACACACATTACCTTGTTCTCCGTCACTATCGCTATCACTTTCAGATGATGAAGAATCCGAGTCATCCCATGTTACTTTGACATCCTTCTTCTTTTTGAGTTTTTCAAATTTGTTCTTCTTTTTATCATTATTGAGCTTGGGGCATTCTTTCTTCATATGTCCAAATTGATCACATTCATAACATTTGATTGATGTTTGATTCATTGAGCTTGATTTTCCTCCTTTCTGAAATTTAATCATTTTCCTAAACTTCTTGAATTTGTTGTAATTTTTGGCAATAAATACAATTTCTTCTTCGTCTAAGTTGGAGTCTACATTTGTTGCTGGGAATGCTATGTTCTTCTTTTTCGAATTTAGTTCTTTTCATGCCTGCAAATTAGCTTCATAGGACATTAGATTTCCCATTAATTCTTCAACTAAGAGTGCTGAAAGATCATTAGCTTCTTCGATAGCTATTACTTTTCTCTCCCACTCTGGAGTTAAAGAATTGCGTATTCTAGATACTAAATCAAAATTTGTAAATTTGACTCCAAGTGCCATTAAATCATGTTGAATGGTTTGAAATCTAGAGTACATATCTACTATAGATTCATTTTTTTAATTTTAAATGATGAGAATTGATTTTGTAAAATTAAAATCTTGGTTTGTTTAACTTTGTTGTGCCTTCGTGTGTGATTTGTAAAGTATGCCAAATATCAAATGCAGTGTTACATAACATGACATATGAGAATTCATTTTTATCTAATGAGCAAAATAAAACATTCATAGCTTTGGCATTATTAGAAGCCGCTTGTGAGAAATGCGGATTACGGATCTTAAGGCTAGAATTAACACTAGAGGGAGGGTGAATAATGTTTTAAGGAATTACTAAATCTTTTTGAGTTTATGTTAACTCGAACAGAAATGTATGCAATATTCAAACACAGATATGATCACAGAATCAAACACAGATGCAGAAATAAAGTAAAAGCAATAAAGGAAAGAACATACCGGATTTTATACTGGTTCAGAGTTACCTTACATCCAATCCAGCACACAAGTACGGATTTCCTTTCAAAAATAATTATACAATTACACCCTCGATTTCAAGGCCACGAGGTACAATACTCAGATTCACAATCCTCTGGGTAGAGATACTTGATTTCACGGGCAACAAGTTCACCCAATTGATTTCCAAGGCTACAATCACACCTTTTCTCGCTTGATTGATTTCACAGGCTAAAATCACACCTTTTCTCGCTTAGTTTATTACAAAGAAGCCTATAACTCTGAATAGCACTGATCTAGTTAGATTCAATGTTGATTTCGGTAGAGTAATGGTAAAAATGTGTATAAAGAAATGTGGAAGAAGAAGAGGAGTGAAATCAGAGAAAGTATGAATGAAAATTTGTTTCAAACTGCCCCTATTTATAGTAGAACAACAGCCATGTCCATTCGTGAAAGTATATGACGAATAGACGCTTCCTTTGAAATTCAAATTTTTGAGATAAACTGCTACCATGTCGACAAGGGGTACTTGAGGATGTCGACATGCCTAAGGTATTTTTGGTAATTTGCTTTTCTTTGAAAATAACTTCTATCTTGTATTAAAACTATTTTAAACTTTATAAATATACTTAATTATAGTTAAAATACATAAGTAAATATAGAGAATAATATTTTGGTATATATATAATATTTTACTATAATTTTTATTTAAATCTAAGTATAAATATTAAAAGTTAAATGTATTATTATTAAAAGATAGTTTAAAACTAAGGATAATTTGATTTTGAAAATAAAGATTATTCTAAGGCTAAAAATATTTAAAACCAGGATAGATGTTTTTGATTCTTTTAAAAGGAAGGTTTTGAAATCATTTTGAAAACAAGATATAATTTTGTAAAAACATTTTGAATAAAAGGTTAGCGGATACAAAACAACGTTCCACTAGATTTTTCGTAGGTTCCATCCTACTTAGGGTTCCATCCCTTTAACAGGCTCGAAGTGGATTCCATATCACGAATAAATTGGATTTTAAGATGGCAGTGCTTTTCTAACAGTTTTAACAAAATTCCTAATTAAATTAATTATTATTGAATTCTTGAACTCTTGATATTCTTCATACTCATGAGTCTTCAATCTTGATATCTTGAATCTCTATATTGTACAGTCTTCATTCTCGGTACCTGCATGGTTAAATCCTGCATATACATATATATATCTAAACTATAATATTAGTATTTATATTTTATAACAATTCCTAAGGTTGTTGTCATCAAAACCATCATCTCAAGGACTAACAATCTCCCCCTATTTGATGATGACAACCTTTATTTATAAAATATTACTTCTATCCTTAATACTTATCCGAAAACTAATAACTCCCCTTTAATCTATGCCTAACTATCCTATATTATACGTCTCCCCCTTTGTCATCAACAAAAACCATCCTAAAACTATAAAACTCCCCTCTTCAACTAATACTAGAACAAAGTATAGTAAATGGAATGTGAAAGACATTAACATAATTATATTATAATTATTCAATACATAAATATGTATAAGTATATTTCAACACACACATCAAAACCAATCATGTCAGACAAGTCAAACAAATCAATCAAGTCAAACAAGTCAATCAAGTCAAACAAGCAAAACAAGTCAATTCAATCAAATAAGTCAATCAAAACATACCAAACAAATCAAAAACTAATAATCCTATATTATAAGACAATACTACAAACTCCCCCTAATAAAATACACTCGTTATGTATACATGTATGCAATATGTAGTTTGCAATGCAGTATGAAATGTATGACATATGCAATGTAACATGAGATGATATGCAGAATGAAGTGCAACTTTTGATGCAAATGATTATGATATTTCATTCATTGTAATTTATGATGTAATATGCAATGAAATGTGATATGTAATAGAATGCACAATGATATGTAATATGAAATAAAATGATAACAAAGTAAAAATAATAATATGCAGAATGATATGATGATATATACTATGGTAAGAGATATTTAGATTATAAGATAAACATGAGTGATAAGAAATATCTAATTGACAAGCATATATATATGTATGTATACATATGTCAAACTATTTATTATAAATCACTTCAACCAAACAAAGGTAATACACACCAATTATTAGACTTAGGTTAAGGAAATTAATTAATGAGACTGAAAGAGTAGTAAAGATAAGAATTTAAAGGTAATAAATGGTATTAAAACTATAACATATTTATGAAAGGTCGTAATCAAACTTAATATCAAAATCAAATGCTAAGAAATATGGACTTAAATTATATATGATCAAATATGGTTTTTATAAAAATTAATACCCTAATTATTTAATTTATTTAAAATAATAATTTTTTAACTTGGTTGATTTTTTTAAGAATCCAAACTTCCATATTTATTAAAAAAAACTTAACTTACTAATTAAAACCTTTATATCAAATTATTATCGATTAACATATTTAAAATCATGTTTAAACATCCTTTTTTTTTAAATCTCATAATGAAATATTAAAAATAACAAAAATTGAAAAACTAAAATGAACATGTGTTATGTTAAGGCCTCTTTCATTTAAATTTTTAATTAATTAAAAAAATATCTAAATGTTAATTTTAAAATATTCTAATATAAGTTAGAAAATAACTTTTAAAAAGAATAGAGTAAAAAATCTTAATTTAAATATTATTTTTACATAGTTAAAAGTTTCAAGTAGAAAACACAGCATTTACAGAATGCTGTAAAAAGTTTTTGCAGTAAAATATATTCAAAACATTATAAACAGAAAATGCAGCATTTACCAAATGCTATGAAGAGTTTCCAAAAAAAATACTGCGTTTCAAAGCACAAAGATGCTATAAAAACGAATTTGCAGCATTTAAGAAATGTTCCAGAAGAAAAGACAGCATTTCAGATATACTATCTATTATTCTGGGCCTGATTTTAAAATGATTTTGCACTAATTTTACGACTAGATATTAACATGTAAATAATTGATTTTTTACCCCATTTTTTATAGTATTTAATTAACAAAAAAATAATGATAAACCATGTGTAAAGACACTTGACATTATGCATATAAAAATGCTTTTCTACTTAATATAGTTGTAATAAATTAGTAGTAAGATTTTATTTGAAATAAAACACATTTTAAAAAAAATTTAAAAAAATTAAACTGGTATATCAAAATTTATACTATGATGTGTCGATATATGGACCTAAATATCAAAACTTATAAAAGAGATAAATTTCTATACCTTACTAAATGCATAAATATATATTCCTAAATGCAACAATAAAGATGAAATGATAGTAAAGCATACCAATTTTTGCACTTCATCTTATTGACTTTGTTTTTGTTCCATCGTCGTCAACCACACATTTATATCTTTTAGAATTTAATGACGAGATCTGTTCTACTGCGACGGGCTCGTTTTTCTAATCAGCGTAGTATGTTCAGTTGCTAAATTTGAAGACCGTATGAGAAAGATGTAGATGATTTAGTAGATTGACTAGCTTGGCGCCAAAACTTTGAATTTGAATTTTGAATGAATGGACACTTCAACCACAATAAGTAGGCCTAACAGTCACCACTTTTCATAAAAGTTTCTCTTCTTCTTCTTCCCATTTTTCTATTTATCATCAAACTTCTAGAAGGCATATCTCCTTCGTTTCTAAGAAGAATTGGATGAATCCAGCGGAAAATCAAAGAGGAAGGCAAGGGCTACGATTCCAGTTATAGTTTCGTGACGAATTTGGTCGGTATTGTGGTGCAACAAGCCGAACAGTAAGAGAAATGTAGAAAATCCCGTACACAGTTTTTCAGTTTTGGATAGCCAACTTCAAACTGTCATATCTCGCTCAATTTTGATCGGAATTTGATGATCCACCCATCAAAACTACCGTGAGAAAAAGAACTACAATCTAGAAAAGGGGTGGGAACAAAATATTCAAATTTTTGGATGCAATTTGAAGAATACCATTGATAGTTTTGCTTTCTTTCTCTCTTTGTTCACCAAAATTTCATTTGACCATAACTTGGTCATTTCTTGACGAATTCGCACGAAATCAGTGACATTGCGAAGTAGATGGAGAGAAATACAGTACCATATCAAGTTGTAGATGAGAATCAAAAGCTTTGTATTGATATGGTACCCATTTCATTGTCGATTGCCATTATATATCCATTTGTTCTTCTTGATTAATGAATGATTATCTGGAATCTTTTTACCAATAGTCATTAGACATAATTCTTCTCCTGCAAAACAACATAACCTTTTAAAGAATCAAATGACTTTTCAAAATAACTAAATATAATTTTAAACAGCAATAATATGATGATTCTGTTACATATTCATATGAAAAGTGTTAATAAAATCCCCAAAAATAGCCATTTAAAAAAACCTTTTCAAAATTTGAATTATGAAAACTTTGAAAACCTTGCTCTGTTACCAAATGTGAGAAATGTGAAATACGAATCTTAAGGCCAAAATTAACATTAGAGGAGGGATGAATAGTGTTTTAAGGAATTACTAAATCTTTTTGATTTTATGTTAATTTGAACACAAATGTATGTATTATTCAGACACAGATATGATTACAGAATCAAACATAGATGCAGAAATAAAGTAAAATAAATAAAGAAAAGAACACATCGGATTTTATACTGGTTCGGAGTTACCCTATATCCAGTCTCGCACACAAGTACGGATTTCCTTTCAAAAGCAATTGTATGATTACACCCTCGATTTCAAGGCCACGACGTACACCACTCTAGATTCACAATCCTCTGGGTAGAGATACTTGATTTCACGGGCAACAAGTTCACCCAATTGATTTCCAAGGCTACAATCACAATTTTTCTCGCTTGATTGATTTCACAGGCTAAAATCACACCTTTTCTCGCTTAGTTTACTACAAAGAAGCCTATAACTCTGAATAGCATTGAGATCTTGTTGAGATAGTGATGGAGAATCAAACCAGAAATGATCTAGTTAGATTCAATGTTGATTTCGGTAGAGTAATGGTAAAAATCTGTATAAAGAAATGTGGAAGAAGAAGAGGAGTGAAATAAGAGAAAGGCAGTATGAAAATTTGTTTCAAACTGCCCCTATTTATAGTAGAACAACAGCCATGTCCATTCGTGAAAGAATATGACGAATAGACACTTCTTTTGAAATTCAAATTTTTGAGATAAACTGCTACCATGTCGACAAGGGGTACTTGAGGATGTCGACATGCCTAAGGTATTTTTGGTAATTTGCTTTTCTTTGAAATAACTTCTATCTTGTATTAAAACTATTTTAAACTTTATAAATATACTTAATTATAGTTAAAATACATAAGTAAATATAGAGGATAATATTTTGGTATATGTATATATATAATATTTTACTATAATTTTATATTTAAATCTAAGTATAAATATTAAAAGTTAAATGTATTATTATAAAAATATAGTTTAAAACTAAGGATAATTTGATTTTGAAAATAAAGATTATTCTAAGGCTAAAAATATTTAAAACCAGGATAGATGTTTTTGATTCTTTTAAAAGGAAGGTTTTGAAATCATTTTGAAAACAAGATATAGTTTTGTAAAAACATTTTGAATAAAAGGTTAGCGGATACAAAACAATGTTCCACTAGATTTTTCGTAGGTTCCATCCTACTTAGGGTTCCATCCCTTTAACAGGCTCGAAGTGGATTCCAAATCATGAATAAATTGGATTTTAAGATGGCAGTGCTTTTCTAGGAGTTTTAACAAAATTCCTAATTAAATTACTTATTATTGAAATCTTGAACTCTTGACATTCTTGATACTCATGAGTCTTCAATCTTGATATCCTGAATCTCTATACTATAAAGTCTTCATTCTTGATATCCTGAATCTCTATACTATAAAGTCTTCATTCTTGATATCCTGAATCTCTATACTATAAAGTCTTCATTCTTGGTACATGCATGGTTAAATCCTGCATATACATATATATAAACTATAATGTTAGTATTTATATTTTATAACAATTCCTAAGGTTGCTGTCATTAAAACCATCATCGCAAGGGCTAACACCGCTATTTTTTGGGCATCGGTCCATGTGTTCATAGCAGTAATAGGTGCTTCATATTTATCTTGGGCGGCTGACCAAATTTCTAGACCATTAGCTTCCATAAAAATTCTCATACGTGTTGACCAATATGC
Organism: Allium cepa; assembly: GCA_030765085.1. NCBI lineage: Eukaryota > Viridiplantae > Streptophyta > Magnoliopsida > Asparagales > Amaryllidaceae > Allium > Allium cepa. The sequence continues at coordinate 616,436,133 of CM060934.1, forward strand.
ATAGTTAGAGCCATTAAAAAGTGGGGGCCGTGCTGTGGATTGTCCTTCTTGAAAAATACTTGCCATATTAAAATGATTCAAAAACGGGTTACTATACTTTGATCAAACCTTGCTTTGATACCAATTGAAAGTCTTTAGGATGGATCGTGTAGTGTATATGCAAGTATATGTGACTAACTATATGATGTAACTAATATAAAATTAATCTAGTAAAATATAGACTAAGCACACCAAGATTTTATACTGGTTCGGACCTCCCGTCCTACGTCCAGTCCCGAAGCTCCCCTTCGGAATTCGACTATCAAACACCCTAACTTCGCCTGGAGGAATAGGCTTGGTTACAATAGCTTGTTCTTGTCAAGTGTGTGTTCTATAACACGGATATTGACTATAAAGTACAAATGCTTCCAATATATATATCTAGAGAATATTGATTGAAGAGTTCTGAATATATGGAAGAGTGAAATACAAGTATATGATTGCTAGAGATCAAGAATATATCAGAGTATAAGAGTAAAGAGCACAAGTGAGTAAGGTAAGATCTTCTCTTTTATTCTTGATGTTATTTATAGTGTTAGAGAGATTCCTTGAGTAGTTGCATCCATTAACAAGTGTTATGGCCACTTCTGATGGTGATGAAGAGTTGCAACGAAGAAAACGAAGATGTCTTTTCAAGTGCAGCAGTTGTTAATTGAATTTCAAAATCTGAATTCAGTTCCAGACGTCTGGAATATGTCTCAGACATCTGGCTCTATATATTTTTTGTATGTAGTAGCCTTTCAGACATCTGAATACATTAACCAAACGTCTAATTCTGTCTGGTTTGTAATCCAGAGGATTTATTCAAACGTCTGGCTAGTGCACCTAGACATTTGATCCTATGCATGTTGCTTTTTATGCATATGTGTTATTGGTCTACCGATCCTATCGACTTGTCGTCTCTTGTAATGTTCTTTGAGCTTTATTCTTGTCTCTCTAGTGATGTTACTTTATAAATAGAAATATATATATATATATATATATATATATGCATATTCGATTTCCATTGTATAGTTGTTGTCATCGAAACCGTAGATTTGAATTCCTAACAAAATTCGGTGTTCATAATGTATGAAACTTCATTGAAATTGGTTCATTTGAAAAAAGCAAATAAATTATAGTACAAGGTCATGTATTCAATATGATTGATAGTATAGAATTCCTTTAAATGGTTTGACCATTTTGGAAAGGAAAGAAAATGTACAAAGGTGGATGTAACTTAAGGTACAATTGGGATGAAGAGAGTGAATGGTCGCTTCTTCTTCATAAAGAAACAGTAAAAACAAGAATTGTAAATAACAATCGATAATTAACATTGGAATGAAAAATACGATTTCCATTCCATAATGTATTTTTTTATAGAAAATTATTTCCTATGAAATTTATTCTTTTAAGTTCAAGATATTTTATCTAAAAACTCTCGATCATAAAATGGTTACAATTGTTGGAATAAATAACCTACATTATCTTGTTGAATAGACCTCCATATTTCATACACTATTATAGCAATGATAGAAATAGTGGGAGCTTGGCATATAGCACTTATTCATCGCATCAAATTATGAAAAATATTTTCATAAACACGCAATACATTATTTATGAAATAATAACTATTTTTCGTTGTTGATTGAAAAATAGATATAATTTTATTTCAGTGTGAATATTTTGAATATTCATTATGAAATAAAACTATAATGTAGTATCTGTTTTCATTATAAAAGTGATGCATTGGAAAAAATATTGATATATCTAAAATTATTTATAATCATTTTGGAATTATAGACTAAGCAATAGTTTTGAGAAATAATTTTTATTATATGATTATGAATCATATGATACTGGTTAATTATATCTCAATCAGTTAAGGGCAAAGCACCCATTATGTAGGAGCGTCAAAAGAGTTGACGAACTCTCCGGATTGATTCATATAGATGTAGGCAATTACAAGTATGATAATAATAGAATGGTTCCACGAACTTTTTTGAATTCACTAATGAATTATCACAAGCATGAATATGTGTATTTGAGCATGTCTATGATAAGTTCATGAAATATAAAATGGAAGTAAATAAAATAACATGCAACAAAATGATTCAATTTGATCAAATGGGGTAAGTATATTGGAAAGAGTTCCAAATGTACCTAAAATGAATATAGATTCAATCTCAAGAGTCAATCCTCCCTATACTATATGATGATGTACTGATAAATAGTAATTGAACTTTGTTGGAAAAAGCATGATTAATATTGAGTGAAGAAGAGTTAAATTATTTCTATAAGGTATGTACTTAAGAGTAGTACACAAGATTAAAATTAATATCATTCAAAAATAGTTTATAAAATCATACAAGATAAGGGTTTATAAGAAATCACATCATGTCTTAGGCCAAAGAGTTGGCGGGTTGTGTGAGTTGAAAGATTGCGCATAATAATTGTACGTAGGGGCTCTTGTGTGAATCATACCAATTAAATTTGGGGACGATAATCATTAGATGACTAATTTATGTTATGAAAGTAAATATTGTGAACTATAACCAAAATAGTTTTCTGTAAGGCAATTCATAAAAAATTTATGAAGGCATTTTTATGAATGCCCGTTCCGTTGCACTGAGAAACAACAATTGTTTCAAGAAATATCAACTACATAGCGAAGGAACTTCTTTGACAAAATTATTGGTAGTAAAATGGATATGGGTACGGTCCATGGTTAAAATTGATTGCAAGGGATGAAATGAAATTAAACAAACCTAAATGAACACAACACGTTAGAATGCCTAATGAGTATTGTTGTATAAATAAACTATGAGTTTCTTGTCAATGTCAATAATATGTAATCCTCGATTGTTTAATCAAACCATTAATGGTATTGACTCTATGATATGGTACAATTTACAAATCTAAAATAGATTTCAAGTACATTATCAAAATATGATTTTGATAATTGTACTCGAAGAGATGATCCACCGGTCATAAATGTGTCTTTAAGAGTAAGAAAAGTGCAGTTGGAATATAGTGAGCCACATTGATAAGAATAATATCATGAATTTCAATTGTTAAAATCAGCATAACAAATTTTTCATTCCATGTGCTCAAGTTGATTCGAATTTGCTCACAAAATTATTTTCTAGTATGACTTTTTGTTTCGGTATATGCGTATTGAAACAGAAAATTCTAAATAAACATTTAGACTAGACAGTTTGCATACAACAATCAAAGTGTCTCAAAGTCAGTGGGAGTGATTTGAGTTTGTGGGTTTTGGATATGATCCAAGAACAGATACGGAAGTGTCATTTGACATTCATCAAATTTGAACAAGGGTTTTGATAGAAATATCAAATAGTTTGATTTTCGGTAAAAATGCAGAGGAAGCATGTGCTCATAAGAAAGAACGTTAAAAAAGTATAATGATATTTCTGTACCATAAGTAAACAACATATCACTGACTGTTAACGATGTACTATTGTTAAAATCAACTTGTTTAATACTTTACATTGGGTTTGTAAATGATGTTTTCTATAGCAAGTATAAACGTATTGGGAATTTTTTAAACGATATGCAAGGATACCTTATTAAAATGTTTAATACAAAACATGTAAGATGGATTCCTTGTTCATTGGCAATAGGAACTATCATACATGTTACGTTGTCTACGATGCCGTGAGTTGTTTATGTATTTGATGCATGAAGAAAATATCAAATCAAAATTAAATCACTAATAGTAGTTTGGAATGTTCTGGTGTATTTACGAAATACTAGAGAAATGTTTACAGAAACAACGAATTCCTTATGAAGGAGTATTCAGACTTAAGCTTCTTTAAGTGATATTGAATATAATGTGTCAATATCAAATTCATGTTCAAAGCTTAGTTAAGAATCTTTAAGTTGGAAAATTTTCAAATGAAATATTATGGCTGGTTCAATGAAAATGCTAAGTACATTGCCTTGAATAGCCCCACGGTAAAGTAATATGTATAATAAATGCACAAATTTATAATTGAGCTGAAGGTGACTCCAAACGTTGAGAATCCCATAGCACTGTTATATGATAACAATGTTGCGATATATTTTGTAACAAAACCTAAAGCTCACTAGTAGTCAAGGGACATATTTTGAATTATTCCACATGATAAGGATAGTTTATCAGCATTGAAGATAGTTGATTGACAGAACAAAAATAGCATACCCGTTCACTAAAGAGACTGGTCGGATTGGTTTTTGAGAAACCGATTTAAGAAGTTGGAATAAGATTCCACAATTTATGGGAATGCAAGTGGGAGAATTGCGGAGTTAGGGCTATGTCCTAAGGGTAATTATATAATTTGTTACATATATCTAACTCGATGGTCAATTTTGTTCGAAATAAAATTTGTTTTCTTTCTATTATATACTTGATATAATATGCTATACTAATTCACTAAATGAATGTTTAATAGAAAATCCATAATGATGTTTTATAATAATAGTTACAAAGTGTTGTAACTATGAGTAATTTATCATAATGAAAATATTTATACCATTTTAAATGTTCCCAGTCAAGTTGCATCGAAACGAGATATCGATGTATCCGTTGAGACTAGTACGTAACACTCTCCAAATGTTGGGAAATGTATTAATCATGACTACCGAGGGCTCCTAAAGATTATGTACTGATAGTTATTGGATAATTATGGATCTATTCACTCATATAACTAAGGTCAAACAGAAAATATTAATATGATTGATTTACACAGTTCTCTTGACTTGAGAATACTGTCGATCTTCGATATGAACGCTCTGCTTTGATTATAGTCAAATCATGGCATGATTTCCATGGAGTGACTATAGCTAGGTCGAGAAGAAGTATTGGAAGCGAAGCATTATTCAAGTAAGGATTCGTCTCCTTAGTTATATGCGTTAGTATCATGGTCAAGTCAAAGTCACAATCTCTCGCTAGAGCAGTTTAGTTAATAATAATTGTTATTATTGAACAAAGGACTTTATGTTTGGAATATAGAGTTAAATGTGGATGATATTGGAATTTTTACCATTACCATATTCTATAAGTCCAAAGTGATATAGTTTGGACGAAGAGAAGTGGTGTAAATGATTGTCACTTTCGGTACTGCTTATAAGAGATAAAATTGAATTTGACCAAAAAGATGTATAAACGATAAATTCAGCCAAAATGTCACACTGCTAGCAAAGGTGAGATGTGAATGCTAATTTTTGAATTATTCAGTATCAATTGCTTACTGAATTTACACATTTTAGTCGTACAACCATAATGATGAATACTCTAAATAAATCACACAGATTAATTAATTTATAAATTTTTGTAAAGTAATTAAATTAATTAATATTTATGAAATATTAATTATTAAACTTTATTTGATTTGTTTGAAACCATTAACATTTAATAAAGTACGTATATATAAGTTATAAACGTGCATATTGATATACAGTATCGGTAAAATCTTTAAATTGGTTGATTATTTAACAATCCAAAAAAATAGCTTTCCTAACAAACAATTTCTTTAAGCTTGACATGGACCAAAATAACTATTTTCGATATATTCAAAAAATGAACATGACGGTTTACAAATATAAATATCTCATTTGGGAATACTTTATGGTGTACTTAAACAAAACTTATTCCCTTTGATTTATAAATATTCTTTATAAATATACCTCTACTTACTTTCAATATCCATCATTTTATTTATTTTAAAGACAAGTTAATCTTATAGATTACTACTATGTAAGTTTTCTGTACATTGTCTTATATTGCAGTGCATAACTCACTTCGTTATTTCTTCATTTTCAATAAGTTCATTCATGTCTACAAAGTGAATTTTTCAAATCCTTTCGGAATAAATTTCAATTGTACTGTCAAATACATTCCTTCTTTTGGATGAAAATTTCCATAGCCACTATATGAACTAAATATTTATAATTTCTTCATCCTCTTAATTGACTTAGTATAAATTCTTAATATATTTAGCATATCTTTTCCATTATAAAACCTTATGCACAAATAAACTCTTAACTTTAGAATTAAAATACATAATAATCATTTCTCAAAATAGGCTTATAATGACATTAATATTAAAATACATAATAATCATTTCTCAAAATAGGCTTATGATGACATTAATATTATAAAAACTCATAACATTTGTATTTAAAATCATAAGATTTATGTTCTTTTCATAATACATCCAACTTCATAAATCAATAAATATAAAGTCTCTCGTTAGTTGATTTTATTTTTTTATAATGATTTGTCAATCAACATTATTTTTCATTCAAAAATTAAACAAAGAATTAAATGTTCTTAATTTACTTCTATAAATATATCGAAAATCAATTATATGATTTAAAAATTCAAATCACACGCCTTTAATGCTCGTAATTTTTTTTAGTAAAAACAATTAAGGCAAATTAACTTTTTATCATTTCTGTTATTTACTCATTTGCGTGTTTGCAAGTAAAGCCCGACTTATAGGTTATCTCCATTTAATAAATAGATGGTTATCTTTTTATTTTCAACTATTAAATATACTAAAAATAATTCGTATAAATTCATTTGCAAGTCAATCCATTTGGATACTTCAATTTTATTATCAGAAAAACAATAATGAATGCTCAAGCAAATGAAGTTAATTGTTAAAATGACAATGTTCTATTCACAAACAATTATGATCCGTAGCAACTGTTTTAACTCCTTTTAGAAATGCAAGGACAAAAAAATTATTTTCTATCAAGAGTTTCATTAGCTCATAATTATAAATGTTTCATACTATTGATTTCTCATTAAATGCTTACATTTCAAATTAATGGTCTATGTTAGAACATTTTTATAAATTAAAAATCTATAATTTGGATAAATTTAAATTCACATTGTCTTAAGTCAAATTGTATGATAAATTCATACCAATTCAAACCCATGGCCATTATCTATAACTTGTAACATGTTTAATAATAAAATATACTAATTTAAATTTTATGTTACACCATATCTAATTCATTATTGCATTTCCATATACAGAATGCAGTAATTTAGATCAAAGACACACAAGTATAGTGCCCAAATTTGCATATAAAAATATTTAAGTATATATTCTTCATTGTAGAAAATAGGCTGAAGGCAAAACATTTCACATTTTTAGGTCTAAAATCCGCGGGCTTCTTTCTTTCATTTAAAGGCAAAACGTTTCACCTTTTTTGCTCTAAAATCCATAGGTTCTTTATTTCTTCAATATCGTTCTCAAATAATAAAAGGCGGCGGCATCACAAGAAGAGGCGGCGGCATCACAAGAAGAGGCAGCGACGGCATATGCATAGGTGATGGCAGCGTTGGTAAAGGCGGAGCTCATTCAGGAAAAGACGGTGAAGTGTATGTGGTGGTGTCGATGGTGGTGTGGTCGAGGTGGATTGGGAGGCGATGGTGATAGTGCTGAAGGCGATGAATTTTTTTTAACAATTAACAGTCGAAAATGCTATTTTAGTTTAGCATTTTTTTAAACTATAAAAATAAATGATAGTGCTAGGTTGATTTATTATTTGTTAAACTATGATAATGAATATAGCACTATGTTGATTTTATATTAGTTTAATCTAGCATGTTTTGAACTATAAAAAGTGAATATACCACTGTATCTATATCATGTTAATTTATTTTAACATATCTTTTGCCTATAAAAATGAATGATAGTGCTAGTTTGATAGAACGAATCAAATATGTCGAATGATAGTTAAAATAGCATTTGTATTTTTAAAGTACATTAGAATGTAATAAATGTATCGAATGATATTTAAAAATAGCATTTTGTATTCTTAAAGTGTATTACAATGAATCGAATGCGCCAAATGATAGTTAAAATAAAATTTGTATTTTTAAAATACATTATAATGAATGTAATGTACCGAATGATAGTTTAAAATATAATTTGTATTTTTAAAGTGCATTACAATGTACCGAATGTGTCGTATGATTGTTAAAAATAGCATTTGTATTTTAAAATATATTAGAATGAATGGAATATGTCGAATGATAGTTAAAGTTATCATTTGTATTTGTAAAATGCATTAAAATGTATAGAACGTGCCGAATAACCGTATGATAGTTAAAAATAGCATTTGTATTTTTACATTGGATTAACATGAAAGGAATATGCCGATTGGTTCCATATGTACCCGATTAGGCTTGGCATTTGGTTAGCTTTTGCATCCATACGTACCAGAATAGGCTTGGCATTCAGTTAGCTTTTATATTCAATTTTACATTCAGTTAAACAATATATCTTGGGTATAGACTGGTTCCATATGTACCTTATTATGCTTGGCGTTCGATTAGCTTTTGCATCCATGCATACTCGGTTAGACTTGGCATCTGGTTAGATTTTACATTCGATGGTACGCTCGGTTAATCAATATATCCAGGCTATATATTGGTTCCATATGTATCCGATTAGGCTTGGCATCTGGTTAGCTTTTGCATCTATACGTACCCGATTAGGCTTGACATCCAGTTAGCTTTTATGTTCGATGATATGCTCAGTTAAACATCATATCTCGAGTATAGATTGGTTCCATATGTACTCGATTATGCTTGGCATTCGATTAGCTTTTGCATCCATACATACCAGATTAGGCTTGACATCCGATTAGCTTTTACATTTGATGGTACGCTTGGTTAAATAATATATCTCAAGTATAGATTGGTTCCTTATGTACCCGATTAGGTTAGGATTGTTGAATATGCGCTTATATTATTTTTGTTTGATGATAATAAACATATATACATTCGTTTAAATGTATTTGTTAATATACTATTCTATTTTTCACAGTTTAAATAAATATTTGTTGAATAAAATAAATTACACAGAATTTGAATTCAAACAGATATTTTATTCAAATAAATATTTATTACATTTTTGAATAGTACAATTTCAAGCTCTCACTATAACTATACAACTTTGATTACATCACATTTTTCATATTTACAATTCACCTCACTACATATCACTCACACTCGTATTTATCTTCAACTTCATTCCAGTTTGAATCCAGCATCTGAGAAATCTGCAAAAATATTCACTAACGCAGTAAAATTGAAAAAGAAATATTTTTGCAATTCAAAAATAAAAGATAATTTTTGAAAATATGATTTGCCTCAGTTATTTGGGTTGTTCGTCATAATTTAAATTTGAATTCATCATACACGAACAACTTGTGACATACACAGTGTATTACTGTATATGCCACAAGGCCGTGCACGCCGATATATACACTTGATTGATTTACAGGGACAGGCGAGCACAGGTCAAACCCAAATGAAAAACCGGGTTCAACTCACGTGCAATATATTCAAAATCACGACACGAGCACAAGGTCAAACCCGAGTTTTAAAACTGGGTTCAACACAAGGCATAGCAACTGCATAGCAACGGCAACAAGACCAACTTTAAATGCAGAAGACAGTGCAATCATGAAGTATGCAATTAACTCATGCAACAGAGACTAAACAATGATCAAACATGAAGCATACAAGCTCAAATAATCACTGCAACAATATTTTTAAATGGAAGCAAAATACACAAATGCAAAACCAAAAGTCAAGTCCAAATGCATCAGTGAGGAAACTGCAGTGGACATGTATGCAACAGAGGAAGCCGTGATCAAGTCCAACAGAAATGCATGCAAGTGTTAACAGTCAACTATGACCAAGTACAGTGTGAAAGTGAAACAGTGGTGAAGCTGGAAATACAAAGACCAGTTACTCAATGCATGCAAAGAGCTCGAGCACAACAAATATGACAGCAAGCTTCAACTATATGGAGACGAGACCAAATACACAAGTTCACATGTGCAGCCAAATGGACAGAGAAGAATAACAAACATACAGAGACAATACAGCATGAACCAAAGGCAGTGCACAAATGACCAGGCTACAACATGAATTATGCAATGCAGATGCCAACATTGATGAATGTATATGACAGCAACAAGAGGCAACATCACATAGTACAACTACAACTCGATGCAACTGACAACAAACACAAATGGAATGCAACAGTGAAGTTCAACATCATCAGAGACAGGTACAAAGACAAATGAAGCATATACGTATACAAGTCAATATGCATTCATGAATGCAAATACCACTAATCCAAACTGCATGGTGTACATCTAAATCAAACCAGAGTGCTTCAGTGTACAGTGAGCCCGAGCACAAGTGACCCATGGAAAGGAGACTACAACAGGGAACACATGCCACAAGACCATCAAACAAACTCAGTAAACATATATGCACAGGTACAAACAACAGTGAGCACACTCATATGAACAAATACAATAATAATGCAGTGAAGCATGTTTATGGAAAACAGCAAATACAAACTGCTACAACACCAAGTAAAGGACACAGCAGTATACAAGTACAAGCCACAATATCAAAGCCGTGTTCATACACAAAATCAAAGCCGAGAAGTAAACACGATCAGTGAAGACGGAGTTCAACATCAAGGTTGATCAAGCCAAAAATTCACGTAATCAAAACATGGCCGAAGTCAAAGTATGAAAAAGTCAGAACCTTGAGAATCAAGGTATCGAACCAAGCCAAAATCAATACCGTAAGATTCAAGTAATATGAACAAGTCAGAAAACATCTCAATCATCAAAACAAAATCAAGTGGCCGAGATGAATAGTGTGACAAATTCAAATCAATTTATACGAACGCAAATCTAGGGTTACAAACCCTATATAAACTATCATCATCGGCAATCTCAAATCCATCGAGTTCGAGCAAGCCAAAATCAGAAAAGCAAAAGGATAAATTACATACCGAAATCACAAAACGAACTCGATCCAAATTGAAGAGCCGTGGGCAAAGCAAAAAGCATCGAAGCATACGATCGAATCATATCAAGTGGCGACTTCAATTTGCACAACCCTAGTTTGAATTCGCAAGGAGCAAAAGAGCACAAGCCCTAAATTCGCCAAAGAAGAACGAACGAAGTTACAAAAGAGGCCGCCGTATTTTTCACAAGTCAAAAGAAAAAGGAACGGATTGAAGAAGAGAATAGGGCCGGCCTTGCATTATGTTTAAAAGGGCTTTAATATATTTTTAAATAGGGTTTAACTATTTTAGTTTTTAATTGTTGTTTTTATTTTTTTTAAAGCCAAAGAATTTGTAAATCACCACCTAGGGATTAGGTCGTGTTAGATTGTCTAGTTAGAATTAGTTCAGTGAGCAGGGTGTGCGAGTTTGCAGAGCTCTATAGGCGGGAGCAGTGTTTGCGAGTAATCGAAGCTCTATAGGCGGGAGCAGAGTTTGCGAGTAATCAAAGTTCTATTGTAGGCGGGAGCAGAGTTTGCGAGTAAACGAAACTCTATAGGCGGGAGCAGGGTGTGCGAGTCTAGTAGAGTGTTTGTGAGCGGGAGCAAATGTTTGCGAGTCTAGTAGAATGTTTGTGAGCGGGAGCAAATGTTTGCGAGTCTAGTAGAGTGTTTGTGAGCGGGAGCAAAAGGGTCTGCGAGTCTAGTAGAGTGTCTGTAAGCGTGATACTGTTTAATTCTAATAGAAATCTGTGAATGCAGCAGTAGGCAGGGGTTGCCGAAGCTGGGTAAAATTTGTGTGTGATTTACTTTTCAGCATATTTATTTTTGCAGTTTGTTTCTGTGTTTAAAATCAAGAAAATTTGCTATAACCCCATTCACCCCCCCCCCTCTAGGGTTAATCTAGATCCTACAAGTGATATCAGAGCCCGGTATTTTGTTTTTAACTCTAGAGTCATGAATCCACAAAATAATATTTTTGTTGAGGGTCGTTTCAATATTATTCCTTCTATTTTCGATGGAACAGATTTTTTGAATTGGAAATTGGAAATTGAAAATGGAATTTTATTTAAAATCTGTTAATATTAAATGTTGGGATATTATTGAAAATGGGTGTGATATAGCAAATAAGGAAATAATCTCGATTAATGCTCTTGCTATGCATATATTATATTCTCATATTAATCGTGATAATTTTTATTTCGTCTCTCATTGTGAAAATGCACAGAAAATTTGGAAAACTCTCGATGCAATATATGGTGCAAAAGTCAACAGCAATGAGAAGTCCTCCACAACCGACTCAGTTAAAGAAATATGCTTAACAGGATTGGTAAATAGCAGTTGTGACGAGGATGATGGAGCAGCCGAGCTGGCATTACGAACGAAGAATTCAAAAAGGAAATTTGCAGCCAAGTGGAATAAAAGCGATAGCAGTGAAAGTGAGGAAGCAGATATGTGCCTTCATGGGAATATAACCGATAGCGACGATGACGAGCCAAGCGAGGTATCAAAACTTACTCACTCTGAATTACTTATTTATTTCCACAAAGTAAATGGCTGTTTTAAACGACTTAGGGAGAAGTATGCCAAACTTGAATCACAAAATGATACTTTGTTAGAATTAAATGAGCAACTCGACAAATTAGTTAAAACCTATCAAAGTAAGATCCCTAAGTGTGATAAGTGTCCAACATTCGAAAAGGAAATTGAAAAATCAGAAATCAATATAAAATCACTTGAAAATGAAATTCTGATTTTAAAAGAGAATGAAAATAATAAGAGAGAGAATTCTATTGAAAAGTGCACACAATTTATAAATGAAAATGAATCTCTCAAAACACAAGTCCAACAATTGTCAACGACTTTAGATAAATTTTCAAAAAGTGAAAAATCGTTGAATATGTTAATAGGAAAACAAACTATCAATATTGATAGACAAGGACTTGGATATACTCATTCTGAATATGTTAGAAATGAGATTAATCAAGAAAATTCAATGTGCGCAATTTGTAGAAAATTTGGACACAATCAAAATAATTGTCGGTATAGACCCAAACATGTGAAAACTATACCAATTTGGGTTCCAAAAGGCACAAATATAAAATCTTTGAAAGTCAAACAAATTTGGGTGCCAAAAGGAACATATATAAATAGTTTTGGGTCTCCACAAACATATGTTTCATATTCTGCCACTAACAATCATGGACCTATAAAAACAAATAGGTCACATAAATCTTTCTTCGTGTAGGTGTGGTGGCAGGCTAAGGAACAACAACGGTGTTCTCTGGATTTTGGCTGTTCCAGAAACACAACGGGCGATAAAGCAAAGTTCCTTAGCCTAGTATAAAGGTGACAGAATCACAATGGACAACAACGAAAAATTATCGTAAAGGTAAAACAGGTAAATTTGTTTTGAACGATATATTAAATGTGATATCTGCACCATATTCTGAATTAAAATCAGCCAATATTGAGATGAATAAAAGATGATGATTTTGATGCTATGATTTTTTTTCAAAATATTGACCAACCATCTTTAAATAGAATTACTTGGAATAATTATGATGGTGGACTGATTCGTACTTAATTGATATGATTTTTTGACTTGTTCTTATTTATGACATTGATTTGTGCTTAATTGATGACCAATCAGATTTTCAACTTTGAACTAATCCATATAAATTTGTTCGGTCAAATGATGGTATTTGATTACTCATGCTACACGTAGATATATTTTGGTCACTGCTTGTAAATTTGCACGATTTGAAATTTCATGTGAAAGCTGTTAAAAAGGATTATTTTTTTTTGAAATTTTTGAAACTTTATGAAATTGTTGAAACTTCAAGAAATTGTTTCAATGACTGCTGATAGTTGTTCATCCTATGGTTTCTAAGTTTAACACTATGATATATGTTTGAGTGATAACATGGCTTCATCTCAAATTTCATTCTGAGATAGTTTGTTGAAATTTCATAATCTGGTCTTTGACATCCAACGAGTGAATATTGAGTGAAATTTAAATTCAGATGCAGATTACACTGGTAATATAGTTGATAGAAAAATTACTAGTGGAACGTGTTGAAACATTCATTTGCTGCATCGTTTTTCGAAGAAAATATCTGCATATTTTTCACTTGAAATAATTTTCAAATAGCAGAAAATTTTCTTATAAAACCCCCTCGAGAAAATTATGTTTGACCATATTTACAGATTAGTCATTTTTGAAAAATTGATTTTATAATTTTTGAATTTGATTTTAAATGACTATTTTGACTAATCTAACTCCCTGATGATTATCGAAAAGATCAATAGTGATTGAAAAAGTGATGAGTGTCGATATTTGTCATACATTACTCAAGACAATATATTTAGAAAAAATTCTTTAGAATTTCATAACAAGAGTTATAAAAACTTTTTGTTGGGTAAAAGTTCCATGATCATTTCTATTTCTACCATCTTTCTATCAACCATCACTCATCAAAATCATATATAGCATGTAAATTTGTGGTAGTTTACAAAGGAAATCATTCGTTCTTCAATATCTTTAAATTTGTGAAGGAAATTATTTGTGCTTCAATTTATTATATTTGGCAATAAAAATAAATATCCAAAGTATTCACTCTCATTTAAAAGTCCTCACGGTTATGCATGGGTGAATTACTTGGATTTTTGATTATGTGCTTCCATGCTCATTTAAAAGTCCTCACAGTTATGCATGTATGGAACGCATATCAAATTTAATTGATTTAATAGACAAGTTGATTCTAATCCCATTTAAAAGTTCTCATGGTCATGCGTGGTTAGAAGATACTTGATTTCATTTTTAAAATAAAAATTGTGAATACTACTAATCTCATTTAAAAGTCCTAACGGTTATGCATGGTTAGTAGATGTTCAAATTTCCTGAAATAAATATACCACAAATAGACAGAACTGTATGATTTTTATGATTTTATCCCCATCACTTCTGAAAGTGGAATATGCGTCTAACAAAGGTAATTATGATTTTTGTTTGAGTTTTATTGAAATTTAATATTTATATGCAACTGAGTTAAAATGTTTGATTCATGTCTGTCACTTCATCTCTATTTTTATAACACTGTTATTCTTTTGCTGATAACAAAAGGGGGAGAGAAAAGTTAAGATTTTGTCAAATAGAATCAAGCAAAGGTCAAATAATTTTTCATTTGCATATAGGCTCATTTACATATTTTTATTTGTATGCATATATGTAGGGGGAGTATCATGTAGAGAGGAAGCATTCAAATAGGGGGAGCAAATTGAACGATCAAATACATTTAATACATTCAAAATCTTAAATATATGTTTGTTATCATCAAAAGGGGGAGATTATTGAATATGCGCTTATATTATTTTTGTTTGATGATAATAAACATATATACATTCGTTTAAATGTATTTGTTAATATACTATTCTATTTTTCACAGTTTAAATAATATTTGTTGAATAAAATAAATTACACAGAATTTGAATTCAAACAGATATTTTATTCAAATAAATATTTATTACATTTTTGAATAGTACAATTTCAAGCTCTCACTATAACTATACAACTTTGATTACATCACATTTTTCATATTTACAATTCGCCTCACTACATATCACTCACACTCGTATTTATCTTCAACTTCATTCCAGTTTGAATCCAACATCTGAGAAATCTGCAAAAATATTCACTAACGCAGTAAAATTGAAAAAGAAATATTTTTGCAATTCAAAAATAAAAGATAATTTTTGAAAATATGATTTGCCTCAGTTATTTGGGTTGTTCGTCATAATTTAAATTTGAATTCATCATACACGAACAACTTGTGACATACACAGTGTATTACTGTATATGCCACAAGGCCGTGCACGCCGATATATACACTTGATTGATTTACAGGGACAGGCGAGCACAGGTCAAACCCAAATGAAAAACCGGGTTCAACTCACGTGCAATATATTCAAAATCACGACACGAGCACAAGGTCAAACCCGAGTTTTAAAACTGGGTTCAACACAAGGCATAGCAACTGCATAGCAACGGCAACAAGACCAACTTTAAATGCAGAAGACAGTGCAATCATGAAGTATGCAATTAACTCATGCAACAGAGACTAAACAATGATCAAACATGAAGCATACAAGCTCAAATAATCACTGCAACAATATTTTTAAATGGAAGCAAAATACACAAATGCAAAACCAAAAGTCAAGTCCAAATGCATCAGTGAGGAAACTGCAGTGGACATGTATTCAACAGAGGAAGCCGTGATCAAGTCCAACAGAAATGCATGCAAGTGCTAACAGTCAACTATGACCAAGTACAGTGTGAAAGTGAAACAGTGGTGAAGCTGGAAATACAAAGACCAGTTACTCAATGCATGCAAAGAGCTCGAGCACAACAAATATGACAGCAAGCTTCAACTATATGGAGACGAGACCAAATACACAAGTTCACATGTGCAGCCAAATGGACAGAGAAGAATAACAAACATACAGAGACAATACAGCATGAACCAAAGGCAGTGCACAAATGACCAGGCTACAACATGAATTATGCAATGCAGATGCCAACATTGATGAATGTATATGACAGCAACAAGAGGCAACATCACATAGTACAACTACAACTCGATGCAACTGACAGCAAACACAAATGGAATGCAACAGTGAAGTTCAACATCATCAGAGACAGGTACAAAGACAAATGAAGCATATACGTATACAAGTCAATATGCATTCATGAATGCAAATACCACTAATCCAAACTGCATGGTGTACATCTAAATCAAACCAGAGTGCTTCAGTGTACAGTGAGCCCGAGCACAAGTGACCCATGGAAAGGAGACTACAACAGGGAACACATGCCACAAGACCATCAAACAAACTCAGTAAACATATATGCACAGGTACAAACAACAGTGAGCACACTCATATGAACAAATACAATAATAATGCAGTGAAGCATGTTTATGGAAAACAGCAAATACAAACTGCTACAACACCAAGTAAAGGACACAGCAGTATACAAGTACAAGCCACAATATCAAAGCCGTGTTCATACACAAAATCAAAGCCGAGAAGTAAACACGATCAGTGAAGACGGAGTTCAACATCAAGGTTGATCAAGCCAAAAATTCACGTAATCAAAACATGGCCGAAGTCAAAGTATGAAAAAGTCAGAACCTTGAGAATCAAGGTATCGAACCAAGCCAAAATCAATACCGTAAGATTCAAGTAATATGAACAAGTCAGAAAACATCTCAATCATCAAAACAAAATCAAGTGGCCGAGATGAATAGTGTGACAAATTCAAATCAATTTATACGAACGCAAATCTAGGGTTACAAACCCTATATAAACTATCATCATCGGCAATCTCAAATCCATCGAGTTCGAGCAAGCCAAAATCAGAAAAGCAAAAGGATAAATTACATACCGAAATCACAAAACGAACTCGATCCAAATTGAAGAGCCGTGGGCAAAGCAAAAAGCATCGAAGCATACGATCGAATCATATCAAGTGGCGACTTCAATTTGCACAACCCTAGTTTGAATTCGCAAGGAGCAAAAGAGCACAAGCCCTAAATTCGCCAAAGAAGAACGAACGAAGTTACAAAAGAGGCCGCCGTATTTTTCACAAGTCAAAAGAAAAAGGAACGGATTGAAGAAGAGAATAGGGCCGGCCTTGCATTATGTTTAAAAGGGCTTTAATATATTTTTAAATAGGGTTTAACTATTTTAGTTTTTAATTGTTGTTTTTATTTTTTTTAAAGCCAAAGAATTTGTAAATCACCACCTAGGGATTAGGTCGTGTCAGATTGTCTAGTTAGAATTAGTTCAGTGAGCAGGGTGTGCGAGTTTGCAGAGCTCTATAGGCGGGAGCAGTGTTTAGGAGTAATCGAAGCTCTATAGGCGGGAGCAGAGTTTGCGAGTAATCAAAGTTCTATTGTAGGCGGGAGCAGAGTTTGCGAGTAAACGAAACTCTATAGGCGGGAGCAGGGTGTGCGAGTCTAGTAGAGTGTTTGTGAGCGGGAGCAAATGTTTGCGAGTCTAGTAGAATGTTTGTGAGCGGGAGCAAATGTTTGCGAGTCTAGTAGAGTGTTTGTGAGCGGGAGCAAAAGGGTCTGCGAGTCTAGTAGAGTGTCTGTAAGCGTGACACTGTTTAATTCTAATAGAAATCTGTGAATGCAGCAGTAGGCAGGGGTTGCCGAAGCTGGGTAAAATTTGTGTGTGATTTACTTTTCAGCATATTTATTTTTGCAGTTTGTTTCTGTGTTTAAAATCAAGAAAATTTGCTATAACCCTATTCACCCCCCCCCCCTCTAGGGTTAATCTAGATCCTACAAGGATCTAGTTAGCTTTTGCATCCATACGTATCGGATTAGGCTTGGCATCTGGTTAGCTTTTACATTCGATGGTACGCTCAGTTAAACAATATATCTTGGGTATAGATTGGTTCCATATGTACCCGATTAAGCTTGGCATCCAGTTAGATTTTGCATCCATATGTACCCGATTAGGTTTAGCTTTTGCATCTATACATACCCGACTAGGCCTGACATCCAGTTAAATTTAGCATTCGATGCTTGGTTAAACAATATATCTTGGGTATAGATTGGTTCCTTACGTACCTAATTAGGCTTGTGTAACAACCCTGGGTTTAGTAACAATTTATTATCATCGTTAAACAATTATTCTGCTGGTTAATTGCTGTTTGAAGTTTTTAAAATCGAGTTGAAATTCGTTTGAAAATTTGCTAAGTGTAGTTTGGGCTTTAAAAATTAATCTCGGCCCACGTTTGTTATTTGTGCCGTGATAAGGTCATACTGTATCCCTCTCTCTCGTGGATTCATTCGTTTTTAAACGCTAAAAGAAAAAAAATGGCATGCTCGTTCCTCTTTCTTCAAATTAGGGTTTCGGGTTTTTCGTCGATTGATTCTTTGATTTCCAAGGCCGACTTTAAGTGCTTCGATCTGGAGGGTTGTTCCTCGTATGTGCTCGTTGATCGATCGTTGGTGCTCTGGGAAGTAAGGTGAGTGCTATCCACTCACATCTAATTCAAAGTCATATGTTCCTTTGCTTCATGATTTACATGGCTTTGATTTTGGTTTGGAAATTGCTGCTTTGTATTTGCTCTGACTTCGGTCATTTCTCAATGAAATTGTCTTTGACTGGGTTGCGAATTTGATTTTTGTGTATGCGATTCCAGGATTTTTCAGTAGCTCACGGCTTCGAATTTGCTGAGATTTAACTTGTTGACTTCGATTACTTACGATACAATTGACTTTCTTTGTGACTTCGGTCTTGATACTTGAATTCATCTGGAAATTTGTGTTGTTTTGCTTTAATTTCGTGACAACTTCGGTTTTGAATTCAGATTGGAAATCTGTAAAAAATTGTTTGTGACGTGATGTTTGATTATTTGTAGTTGTCATAGTGTTACAGTCTTCGACTTGCTTTATACATTCACTGTATATTAAAAAAATGTTGTTCACTGTATTCACGATTGAAGTTATAACCTTGCATTTACCTATAACCTAGTTGCATCGGGTATATGTTGCCTTAGTTAGGTACTGTTGTTTGAATTGGGCTGTGGTGCATTGACTCGAGTTGAGCCTTGTTCATGTCGATGTTTACACTGCTGCATTTGTATCCACTGCTTCTGGTCGAGTTTACACTGTCCAGTTTCATGTTTTAAGTGTACATTTTGATTTTGTCGAGACTTATTGGCATACAGGTGCACTGTTTGAGTCATGTGAAGTTGTAGCCTTAGTACATCGTTCATGACATTAGCTTGCATTAGCTTGTTTCACAACCACATACATGCAGTTAGGTATGCACGCCTGTGACCATTCATGTAGCTGCATTGGGTAGTACTTCACTGTGTTCATGTAGCCTGTTTCACTTGTACACCTTATTCATGTCACTTTACTATCTACTTGGTACACCTGTCTTTGTTGACTTTTGCACTGATACATCTTGGTACATCCCACGGTTGCATTTGTGTGTACATCACTTGTTGCCAGTTACCATTTTAGTCTGGTTACAGTGATACTGCTGCATTCATATCCTTGCTGTCCCATTGTTTTAAACTTGTTTAACAATTGGGTTTTATTGTTTTTCACTTGGAGCTTTATTTACCCTATAGTCAAGGGTGTTTATCCCTGTGATTTACTTGTGCATTTATTTGTGGTTGCCATGAGCTTTGGCCTTTGCTGGTTCATCTTGCAGGCTGGTTCATTGTTTTAATTATTGCCAGTTGCCTCTAGTTTCATTTGTTTCAGTCCTTCATATAGAGGCTGCACTTGTTCATGTCATCGGTATCACCAGAGCATCACTTGATTTGTACATTTCCTTTGTTGTGCTCGAGTCTGATACATTGCATTGATGCATTGTATTCATTTGCGTTTGGTTACTGTGCTTCACTGGTGACATTATTTTCAAGTGAGGCTGATCTGCGTCTTTTTCTGTTGTGTGTTTTGGTGCCATATCTTTGGTGCTCTCACCTTCAGTTTGTTGTCTTCATGTAGTTGTACCACTGTTGTCATTTTCTCTTCACATCTAGGAACTTGAACTGTTGCATTCTTATGGTGACTGCAGTTTCGATTTGTATGTAGTCTTACCCTGGTTGGTTTGCATTGCATTGATGCAATTGGATTTGTTTTTCTAATTACACTTGAGTTGAATCCGATATTTCGGATTTGACCTTGTGCCCGTTTGTGTACATCATCACCGTAGTGGCAAGGCAGTGCACGCAAGCGTGAACTGCAGCCACGCGGTATGGCTTTTATGACATTTTATTTTGTTTTGATTTATTGATATTTTGCGTATTCCATATGCTGTAGTGGCGAGGCAGTGCACGCGTGCGTGTACTGCAGCCCTACTCGAATTAATATTTTAATTGATATTTCAATGGTTTGAACTGTTTTGTTTATTCAATTCAAAATTCTGATGTTTTTTTTTAATTATCTTCATCGATATTCTTTTCACTTATCTTTGTTGATGATTTGAATTTGCTGATTTGTTGTTTAACACTATTACGTGTTATATTTATTGTTATCCGATTTCTTTATTTAAGGATCGGATAGACGAGATTTATGGTGACTGTCGTCTAATTTTTATTTGATTATTATTGCTTCTGTGCACTAATAACTGAGTTTGAATTAGACTGACCCGTGTATTATTTTCTTTTGAATTTAATACTCGGGTCAGACCGAGTAGTTACAGGTTGTTGATATCTTATTTGGGTTGCTGCTTGAGCTATGAAGACTTTTCATATCTTTTGGAGTTGTCGTGTCATAGTATGGATTGATATGTATTCATGTATATTAGTCGATAATGTACTTGTATATATAACTTCCTGAGTCGACTGTTGTAGTTGTATCATATGTACCGTGTCAAATGTATTGTAACGGACATCAGTTATATATATATATATATATGAGATTTTTTGTTTTATCTGTGTTCCGCATTTATATGATCCGTGTTATTATTATATTTATTGTCCTAAACTATTATGAACCATCGTAGTTTGTTTTATACTGGAATTGGGTATGTCGATGGGAGTAAATAAATAAGAGACGGAAAAAAAAAGATATATACCCCTCCTTTCGAGATAACCAATACTAGTGTAAGGCCTAACTACGGATGGCCGCTCCTATCCAGCCTTATTCTTCATAATAACGGACAGTATTTCTTTTAATACTCTTTGTTATTATGAGTATAGAGGTGGGGCGTCACAGTTGGTATCAGAGCTTGGGGTTTATGGACATAATATAAAACATAACTTAAATGGAACATGTGTTACAACTATTAGTCGATGTTTTATTTGTGCTTTGAGTCAAAACTAAAGTTTCGAAAATATGTTGAAAATTTTAAATATCTTTATTTAAAAAAAAAGTGAATTGTGTTTTGTTTATCAGAGTGCGCAGCGAAAACAGTGAGACTGCTTCGCTGAGTACAGCTAATAATTATTTTGATTTAAAAATCGAAATATGAAAATTAATTTAATTTCATTATGCTGTTTAACCAGTGGTTTGATTTGTTGAAATTCTTGCTGGTTTTCTGTGGTGCTAATCATATCTGATTAGATTTTAGCTGTTTTAAAATATCTTAATTAATGATATAATAGAGTGCTTTCTTTATTTATTTGGTAGTGTGCGTGCAAACATGAGTTGCACGTTACTACGTTAATTTTACGTTGAGCCAATGCTTGGTTATGAAACGTATTTCGTTGCCGTTATTTTATAGTGGGATTTTCACACCGGTGCTAGATTTTTGAATCACAGTGTTTGTTGACATTTTGATGAATGGAAATTCACTGATATTATATTTTGATGCAAATTATTTTGATGAGATTTTGACGCTTAAAAATTACTGTCGCTTTGACTTCAGTATCCGTCATATTTTATAGTGGATTTTCAAGCGGTTATCCCGCAATGCTGATTTTGAGATCCGTTTCTACGGTGTTTTGAGAAGTACAATTTCCTTGTTGAAATTATCACTAAGGTTGCTGTTTTTATCACGGATCACAAATCGTTTTAAAAATAAAATTGTTTTCCAAAATTTTTATAGTTTACGCTTTCAAAAGAATGAGGAAGTGATTTAAACGTTTCAGCAAAATCGAGGACTATGACCCCTTTCTTTTACTGATTCGCTTAATTCCGGACTTGTTCGTTTGAGAATGTAAGTTATTACTTTTATAAAATAAATGACATTGTTTTTAGAAGTTTTGCAGTTTGCGTTTTCAAAAGAGTGAGAAAGCGATTTAAACGTTTCAGCAAAATCGAGGACTATGACCCCTTTCTTTTACTGAATCGCTTAATTCCGGACTTGTAAGTTTGAGAATGTGAAATGTTATATTTTTTGAATACACAATTTTGCACTTTCAAGGAAACGACGAAGAGAATTAAACGCTTTAGTAAAACTCGTGGTTATGGGACATGTGCGTTTGCTATTTTGGTTAATTCCGGACTCGTTAATTGAAATATTTGCTGTTTGATGATTCTGATGATTTTATTTGGCTTTCGAGCCACTCTGATGGACCTTCGGGTCATTTGCTGGACCTTCGGGTCATTTGCTGGACCTTCGGGTCATATGATGGACCTTCGGGTCATTTTTTGGGCTTTCGGGCCACTCTGCGGACCTTCGGGTCAAATACCAGTACTAGACCTTCGGGTCACTCTGCGGACCTTCGGATCAATCTGATGGGCGCCAAAACTTATAGTACTTGGTAGGCTTCGGCCACTCTGAGATGCACGTGCGACGTAGCTTAAAAACTCGCCATCTGATGGGATCGATCCAACCTTTTATGTTGATTTTCCAGAGTATCTTAATTGATTTCTAGATATTTGTTGTTTCCAATTATCTGCAAGTAATTGGATATTTGTTGATATGAGTTCTAATTATCTTTGTTGATAATTAAATATTTGAGATTTGATTATCGTTTTTGATAATCGAATATTTGTTGATTTGATTATCGTTTTTGATAATCGAATATTTGAGATTTGACTATCGTTTTTGATAATCGAATATTTGTTGATTTGATTATCGTTTTTGATAATCGAATATTTAAGATTTGATTATCGTTTTTGATAATCGAATATTTGTTGATTTGATTATCGTTTTTGATAATCGAATATTTAAGATTTGATTATCGTTTTTGATAATCGAATATTTGTTGATTTGATTATCGTTTTTGATAATCGAATATTTGTTAATTTGATTATCGTTTTTGATAATCGAATATTTGTTGATTTGATTATCGTTTTTGATAATCGAATATTTGTTGATTTGATTATCGTTTTTGATAATCGAATATTTAAGATTTGATTATCGTTTTTGATAATCGAATATTTGTTGATTTGATTATCGTTTTTGATAATCGAATATTTGTTGATTTGATTATCGTTTTTGATAATCAAATATTTAAGATTTGATTATCGTTTTTGATAATCGAATATTTGTTGATTTGATTATCGTTTTTGATAATCGAATATTTGTTGATTTGATTATCGTTTTTGATAATCGAATATTTAAGATTTGATTATCGTTTTTGATAATCGAATATTTGTTGATTTGATTATCGTTTTTGATAATCGAATATTTGCTGATTTGATTATCGTTTTTGATAATCGAATATTTAAGATTTGATTATCGTTTTTGATAATCGAATATTTGTTGATTTGATTATCGTTTTTGATAATCGAATATTTGAGATTTCATTATCGTTTTTGATAATCGAATATTTGTTGATTTGATTATCGTTTTTGATAATCGAATATTTGTTGATTTGATTATCGTTTTTGATAATCGAATATTTGAGATTTCATTATCGTTTTTAATAATCGAATATTTGTTGATTTGATTATCGTTTTTTATAATCGAATACTTGAGATTTCATTATCATTTTTGATAATCGAATATTTGTTGATTTGATTATCGTTTTTGATAATTGAATATTTGAGATTTCATTATCGTTTTTGATAATCGAATATTTGTTGATTTAATTATCGTTTTTGATAATTGAATATTTGTTGATTTGAGAATTCTTATTATCGTTTGGTGATTAGATAAGAATTGTTTTTAAATTTTCTGGTTGATAACTAGATAACTGCAGATTTGCGAATTTTGATTTATGTTCTCTAATTATCTTCGTTGATAATTAAATTTTGTTGTTTTCTACTTATCGTATCGATAATTAGATATAGCTGTTTTGTGATTTATGTATTCTAATTATCTAATTGATAATTGAATATTGCTGATAATTGCATTTATTCAGTTTTGTTGTTTTCTGATTATCTATTTGATAGTTAGATTTTGTTGGAAATTTGTAAATTTCTTTTATGAAATTAAAAGATTTCTTTGACATTTGAATTCTCTGCCTTTATTGTCTAGCTTAACCAGTTTATGTTAGAAAAATAATTGTTATGGACGACTTTAATTATGAAAATTGCGGAGACGCAATTTTTATAAGGAGGGGAGTCTGTAACAACCCTGGGTTTAGTAACAATTTATTATCATCGTTAAACGATTATTCTGTTGGTTAATTGTTGTTTGAAGTTTTTAAAATCGAGTTGAAATTCGTTTGAAAATTTGCTAAGTGTAGTTTGGGCTTTAAAAATTAATCTCGGCCCACGTTTGTTATTTGTGCCGTGATAAGGTCATACTGTATCCCTCTCTCTCGTGGATTCATTCGTTTTTAAACCCTAAAAGAAAAAAAATGGCATGCTCGTTCCTCTTTCTTCAAATTAGGGTTTCGGGTTTTTCGTCGATTGATTCTTTGATTTCCAAGGCCGACTTTAAGTGCTTCGATCTGGAGGGTTGTTCCTCGTATGTGCTCGTTGATCGATCGTTGGTGCTCTGGGAAGTAAGGTGAGTGCTATCCACTCACATCTAATTCAAAGTCATATGTTCCTTTGCTTCATGATTTACATGGCTTTGATTTTGGTTTGGAAATTGCTGCTTTGTATTTGCTCTGACTTCGGTCATTTCTCAATGAAATTGTCTTTGATTGGGTTGCGAATTTGATTTTTGTGTATGCGATTCCAGGATTTTTCAGTAGCTCACGGCTTCGAATTTGCTGAGATTTAACTTGTTGACTTCGATTACTTACGATACAATTGACTTTCTTTGTGACTTCGGTCTTGATACTTGAATTCATCTGGAAATTTGTGTTGTTTTGCTTTAATTTCGTGACAACTTCGGTTTTGAATTCGGATTGGAAATCTGTAAAAATTGTTTGTGACATGATGTTTGATTATTTGTAGTTGTCGTAGTGTTACAGTCTTCGACTTGCTTTATACATTCACTGTATATTAAAAAAATGTTGTTCACTGTATTCACGATTGAAGTTATAACCTTGCATTTACCTATAACCTAGTTGCATCGGGTATATGTTGCCTTAGTTAGGTACTGTTGTTTGAATTGAGCTGTGGTGCATTGACTCGAGTTGAGCCTTGTTCATGTCGATGTTTACACTGCTGCATTTGTATCCACTGCTTCTGGTCGAGTTTACACTGTCCAGTTTCATGTTTTAAGTGTACATTTTGATTTTGTCGAGACTTATTGGCATACAGGTGCACTGTTTGAGTCATGTGAAGTTGTAGCCTTAGTACATCGTTCATGACATTAGCTTGCATTAGCTTGTTTCACAACAACATACATGCAGTTAGGTATGCACGCCTGTGACCATTCATGTAGCTGCATTGGGTAGTACTTCACTGTGTTCATGTAGCCTGTTTCACTTGTACACCTTATTCATGTCACTTTACTATCTGCTTGGTACACCTGTCTTTGTTGACTTTTGCACTGATACATCTTGGTACATCCCACGGTTGCATTTGTGTGTACATCACTTGTTGCCAGTTACCATTTTAGTCTGGTTACAGTGATACTGCTGCATTCATATCCTTGCTGTCCCATTGTTTTAAACTTGTTTAACAATTGGGTTTTATTGTTTTTCACTTGGAGCTTTATTTACCCTATAGTCAAGGGTGTTTATCCCTGTGATTTACTTGTGCATTTATTTGTGGTTGCCATGAGCTTTGGCCTTTGCTGGTTCATCTTGCAGGCTGGTTCATTGTTTTAATTATTGCCAGTTGCCTCTGGTTTCATTTGTTTCAGTCCTTCATATAGAGGCTGGACTTGTTCATGTCATCGGTATCACCAGAGCATCACTTGATTTGTACATTTCCTTTGTTGTGCTCGAGTCTGATACATTGCATTGATGCATTGTATTCATTTGCGTTTGGTCACTGTGCTTCACTGGTGACATTATTTTCAAGTGAGGCTGATCTGCGTCTTTTTCTGTTGTGTGTTTTGGTGCCATATCTTTGGTGCTCTCACCTTCAGTTTGTTGTCTTCATGTAGTTGTACCACTGTTGTCATTTTCTCTTCACATCTAGGAACTTGAACTGTTGCATTCTTATGGTGACTGCAGTTTCGATTTGTATGTAGTCTTACCCTGGTTGGTTTGCATTGCATTGATGTAATTGGATTTGTTTTTCTAATTACACTTGAGTTGAATCCGATATTTCGGATTTGACCTTGTGCCCGTTTGTGTACATCATCACCGTAGTGGCAAGGCAGTGCACGCAAGCGTGAACTGCAGCCACGCGGTATGGCTTTTATGACATTTTATTTTGTTTTGATTTATTGATATTTTGCGTATTCCATATGTTGTAGTGGCGAGGCAGTGCACGCGTGCGTGTACTGCATCCCTACTCGAATTAATATTTTAATTGATATTTCAATGGTTTGAACTGTTTTGTTTATTCAATTCAAAATTCTGATGTTTTTTTTTTAATTATCTTCATCGATATTCTTTTCACTTATCTTTGTTGATGATTTGAATTTGCTGATTTGTTGTTTAACACTATTACGTGTTATATTTATTGTTATCCGATTTCTTTATTTAAGGATCGGATAGACGAGATTTATGGTGACTGTCGTCTAATTTTTATTTGATTATTATTGCTTCTGTGCACTAATAACTGAGTTTGAATTAGACTGACCCGTGTATTATTTTCTTTTGAATTTAATACTCGGGTCAGACCGAGTAGTTACAGGTTGTTGATATCTTATTTGGGTTGCTGCTTGAGCTATGAAGACTTTTCATATCTTTTGGAGTTGTCGTGTCATAGTATGGATTGATATGTATTCATGTATATTAGTCGATAATGTACTTGTATATATAACTTCCTGAGTCGACTGTTGTAGTTGTATCATATGTACCGTGTCAAATGTATTGTAACGGACATCAGTTATATATATATATATATATATATATGATATTTTTTGTTTTATCTGTGTTCCGCATTTATATGATCCGTGTTATTATTATATTTATTGTCCTAAACTATTATGAACCATCGTAGTTCGTTTTATACTGGAATTGGGTATGTCGATGGGAGTAAATAAATAAGAGACGGAAAAAAAAAAAGATATATACCCCTCCTTTCGAGATAACCAATACTAGTGTAAGGCCTAACTACGGATGGCCGCTCCTATCCAGCCTTATTCTTCATAATAACGGACAGTATTTCTTTTAATACTCTTTGTTATTATGAGTATAGAGGTGGGGCGTCACAACTTGGCATTCAGTTAGCTTTTACATTCATACGTACCCGATTAAACTTGAATCCAGTTAGCTTTTACATCCGTACGTTCTCGGTTAGGCATGACATCCGGTTAGCTTTTACATATGATGATACACTCGGTTGAACAATATATTTTGGGTATAGATTGGTTCCATATGTACCCGATTATGCTTGACATCCGGTTAGCTTTTGCATTCATATGTACCTGATTGGGCTTGACATCTGGTTAGCATTTTAGTTATGAAGTTCACTATCATGATTAAAATATTCAAAATGATATTTTAATATAGCATTTTAATTAAAAAGTCTACTAGCATGTTTATAATATGAAATTGCAGTTTAATATATCATTTTAATTATGCAGTCCGCTATCGTATTTATGATATGCAAAAAAATTAGTTTAATGTAGCATTTTAATTACAAAGTCCCCTAGCATCTTTAAGATATGTAAAATGACAGTTGAATATAGCATTTTATTTATGGAGTGCATTAGTGTTTTCAAAATATGCAAAGTGGTAGTCTAATGTAGCATGTTAGTTACAAAATATAGTAGCATGTTTATGATATCTAAAACGATAGTATAAAGTGGCATTTTAGCTATGAAGTACAATAACATGTTTAAAACATGAAAAATGATAGTTTAATGTAGCATATTAGTTAAAAAGTCTAATAGCATATTAATGATATTGAAATGATAGATTGATAAAGCATTTTAACTATGAAGTACGCTACCATATTTAGGATATGCCAAATGATGGTTAATGGTAGCATTGTATTCTCAAAAATAGACTAGTATGTATGAAATATGCTAAATTATCGTAAAGATAGCATTGCATTTTTAAACTGAACTAGCACATGTAGAATATGTTAAATGATAATTAAAGATAGTGTGAGGAACCGATTCTTCGACTTACGAAGGTCGACATTAATACGTCCACTGTATCAACTGCCGAGCAATCGAAGGCCGGAAAACCGAGCCCTTATGGTTAAAGAAGAGGAAAAAGGTAGAAGAAGAAGAAAACAGAACGAAAGAAGAACAACATAAACAATATCAAAATCTCACAATCGCAGCGGTACAACATATAATAGATAAATGAATAATCTTTAAAACAAAGAACTATATCAGTTATTACATTACATTATCATCAGAGTGTACAACAACAATATACAACACAATAAAATAATGGATAGTTATACAAACATGTCCTTACAAGTGAATTTACAGCGGAAAAATAATATCATATACAAGTAATACGCCTCGCCATCCAGCTCGCCACTTGAGCTCCATAGCACTCCTGAATCCAGAACAACCTGATAACCTGACTCTAGGCTGTCCGTGTAAAAAATTATGGGCACCTAGAGTTTAGGAAGAGAACAATAAACTCCAGGTCAGTCATGGGACTGGTGTCAGAACTCAAAACAGTTACTTAACTTTTTAAAACAACAACAACAAGGGAAGTGAAAAATATCCGCAATGCTTTTGGAAATGAAACTACCATAAGGCCTCCCCGCACACACACAATGCAAACGCAGAATTGGAGGAGATTTCTCCTTATGGTAGTCAAACATGCTTGATACGCAAATTTTCTTTGATATTATTACTATAAGTGCAAAGTGTGGAAACCCATTTCGAAAGTATAATATAAATCTTAGCCAGCATAGGTACCATTATAGTATGCTTACTATAGCTACCATATTAAATGGCAGGTTCTATAACTAAAACCGTACAAGGGTCGTATTGTTTCTTTGGATTTTCAAAAAAGGGTCAGGCTAAAGAACTTCCTACTGCCACATGGGTACGCCTCTGGCGGGACATCCCGAGAACCTAACCGGATCTCTGCCAACACAAGGCCGTGCTACCTTTGTAACTAGGTAACTACTACTCGAGTATGCCACCCCCCAGTCCTTTGGGACCTTTATCCGAGGGCCCTCGATCACAAAGCAACAACCACACAGAAAATGAGATTGGAGCAACCACATGGGTTAAGCATCAGGGCTCCATACCTGACACCACCCTTTTCCAGAAGGAAATGGCATACCATAAAGGGCGCGACCCTCATAACCTTGCCGCATATTCCTGTTTTGACCATTTCCGGGGTGTGAGGTCTGACGAAGTCTCATCTACAAAGCTACGCTTTTTCACAAAGCCACGCTTTGATTAACAAATGATCAATAAATAATCATCACACAGCAACACTCAGCATGCCATATTACCAAATTGGGAGTATATCGCTGATAACCTTCAACTACAAAACCTCTGCGCTCGTACGTCTCAGAGAAGGGTGTTAAGCTAAGAGAATAAATTCTCCGCCACCAACAGAAATGTATTTGAAAGAAATCTGCTTTATATCTCAAAATGTAATGTCAGACACATAACCATACAAGTCTGTTTCGGGTTCGAACAGAACCGAAGGTACTTCAAAAGAAGCCCTTGCAATCTAGGTATTCACAATCCCGATCGAATTTCCCATCACAAAGGAAATCTCCATACCGTAGCTAACGGTACAGAGACAATCAATAGGTCATCCTATCGTTTTCACAAATACCGGATCTTCACCATCGGTCTTCAATGCTATCCATTACGTCGTATCACTTATTCAGAATGGGTTATGTGACATAAAGGTCCTCTCCCGGCTAATCCGAATAGTGAACGCAATATTTTAAAACATATGGATATTGGGATTTCAATTAAGTCACAACTTATTACCCAAACCCTTTCTTTCAAATGGTTTAAACAAATTACCATTTTAAATCTTTAAACAAAAAGATTTACTTCACAATGTTTACCCAGTTTCACAAAGATTTATTCCCAGATTCCCAGATAAATTTCCATTTCAATTGGATTGACTCATTAAATCTTTAATCAAGATTTAACTTATAGCTTTCAAAACTATTCACAATTCAAGTCTTTTATAATATAAAAGATACACCATTTGAAATACTCCTTTATTTCAAATCAAGTTCAACAACCTTTCACAAAGATTAATTCATAGCCTTCAAAACAGTTTAATTTCAAATTTACATTCTTTTAACACAAATGGGAACTTCTTTCTTTATGTGAAAGCTATTATTATTTGAAAACAGATAGTTTTCATTTCGGGAAAAGTTGATTACAATTTTTCATGAGTTAAAGCCACTCAAGTATAAACTTGGATTTAAATTTAAAATTTCCAAAACTATATTTTAAATGGTTAAAAATCCGTATAATCACCTTTTATAACTTGTACAATCTTTTAGACCATAGTACCCAAATCATTGAATTCAATTTCAAACATTGAATTCAAAATTTAAATCAAATGATTTAAATTCCAATTTTTTTTAAGTTATTTAAAATAACTCTTATTTTTTAAATTCATTTTCAAAAACTTCCAATCCCAATTCCAAAAACTAATTTGGATTCAAAAATTCAATCTTTAGAATTTTCAAAAATCTGTGACTTAACTGATTTCCACGTGAAATCCACATTTTGTGTATGTATTGTGTAGTCGAAGGGTTTAACACAATAGTGGAACAACATTCAACCATCACAGATCAAAATATAACAATATATTCGATAAGCGGTATAAACTATAACGCTTACCTTTCCTTCACAGATATATATATATATATATATATATATATATATATCACAGATAAACAAATTACAGATCACAACACACATCAGGATGTATCACAAAGCATCACATATCAAAGATATCAAACAATTCAACATCCAATATAATTCAAACATCCATAAGTAGGATAAATTTAATCATCTGATTAATTTAAATCAAATAAATTTCTATGAATAAAATTTTCTAGTTATGGTAAATTAATAGCCAATTTATTATAAAAGCATTTAATAAATTATCCTTTCATTGATCATTAATTAACTCTTAATTAATAGTTAATACTTGATTAATTATTCTTAATTAATTATCAAAACCAATTAATTTTTGCTTAGTAATTTTCCAATGAATTTACAAAATCATTTCTTTTTTTAAAATAAATTTCTTCAACTTATAATAATATAAATCGAAATCCATTTACTTAGCCCCTTTTTTCCGTAATTCGGAATTTTATTCAATATGGTTTCAAAAATAACTTTGTCTTTTTAAAACTCCTTTTTAACTTATCTAATTCCCAAAAATAATTTTTACTATAACTTTCAACTTGAAATTTCAAAAATCCAATTTTTATCCATTTCCGGTATCCAATGATACCAAAAATATATTCGGCTAACCTATAGCCTTCAGCAATCTTAATCACAAAGATAATCACACGGATTATAAATCAACCAACACACAACATATGAAATAAATTCAAATGTTTGAGGAATCCAGTTGGATCCCTCCAACCTGTTTCCCTGCATTCAAAGATGTTAGCACAATATCAATTCCACTTCGAGGTGAAATATCGCGGTATATGGGATTTATAAAATATTATCCGCTATTATGCGGCACAATAAGGTCTCATCTGCTATATAATGCGGGAAATCAACTCCAAGTACATATATAATACCAATTCCACTTCAAAGTGAAATATCGCGGTATATGTTTTTAATAAATAACATCCACTTAATATACGGCGTATAGGGTCTATTTCAATACAACAGATAATAACTATCATCCAATCACGCAATCAAGCAATTTTAAATCTAACTATTTAAAATTTAAATCGAAACAGATTCGATTGAGTGAGAAGTTCTCACCTTGAGTTTCCGATAACAGTTTTAGCGTTTTATCTCGAATAAAATTAAACGTGCGTTTAATTTTACCCGAAATTATCACTAGCTCCAAACGACTCCAATCCAGCTCTATTGCGTAGTGTTCGTTAATACAATTCCAACGCAACTTGTTTCATGCAATTTTGACCTCGTATCAAAAAGTTACGGTGTTTTAAAGATTTGAACGAATTAATATAAAATAAATTTCAATTTCTTTTAATTTTTATACCCAGATTCAATCAGAGCCGTTCATCCCTACGCCCTAGAATCTAGGCCGTATACTTCATCTTCCTCCATCAGGAAAAAAAAGCGCACGTTAAAACCCATGGTCGCCGTTCGAAATTGATGGCTGCACCCCCCACATCGACTTCGACGATGATCAACCACTTCCAGGTCGTAGCCCCCATCGCCGCGCACTACCACCCCCAGACCGGCCCCACTCGGCTGCGTGCTCGCGTGGAAAAACGCGAATGAACTTCAAACGTTCAAGCTCGAATTGACGACGATCCGTAGCACGAAAATCCATCATCATCGTTCATATCGAAGGTCTCAACGTGCTCTTCAACTTTCATTTAGAAAGATTTCAAAATCAAAACCTGGATTGAGAGATTTTTGAGGAGAAATGAAAATCAATTTCGGCCATTGGAGGTTGGAGGTGGCGGCTGAAGTAAATTAGGACTAGGGTTTTAAGTTGTGTTGCAAATTGAAGATAGTGAAGTCCTTTTATAGAAAATTCGCCAAAAACACTATTCATCGTAAATCCCGAACTCCAAATCTCGCGCGGTGACCGGTGTTTTTAGGGTTTAACCCGCGTTCCGGACACAATTGAATAGGTATCGAGAGCCAATTCGATCATCTGTGTGAGTTTCGGACGTAAACGATCCATTTTAAATTAAATCGATTAAACAAATTTCTATACGTTTTGGCTTGCCCCGAACAAACCGTAAATCCGATTGACACGAAATTTGAAATATTACAATAATATAACATTACGGATCCGATGAAACTGGTTTCGTCGAAATCCGAGACTGTTTGAAAAGTGACTATTTTCACTAGTCGATTAAATATTAAAATATTCAATTTCTGCAATTTAACTTTTTATTCAATTTTAAAAGTACACAAACATTGTTCTAACTCCAATATGATTTAATATAACTTTATAAATCATTTTTAATCACATTAAACCCAAATTCCAAATTTTTCTGTAATTTCAAATATTAAATTATCGATTTAATTATCCAATTAAATCTAAATATTCGAAATATATTTTATTCGACATACAAATTTTGCTTGTTGATATGTAAAATCAATTAATATACGAATTTTAAATGACAGAAACTCTGGATCGTTACAGATAGCATTGCATTTTTAAAGTGAACTGGTATGTATAGAATATGATAAATGATAGTTGAATACAACATTGTATTTTAAAGTACTTTAGCATATGTTGAATATACAAAATGATAGTTGAATTTAGCATTTTTGTTATGTTATTGATTTTTTTAGAATTCAGATCGACGATGATGGTGCATCCCTGAAGTGGTACAGCGGGGGATGGCAGCGGCGATGACGTGGTTTGGTGTTTGTTTAAGGAGTCGACGAGCTTTCTGCCGACGAAGACGATGGGGAGAGCTGCATCGATATTGACGAGGCGGAGCATGGCATGGTGCAGGTCAAGAGCATGGTGGTCAAGGCCGAGGCCGAGCTGTTGAAGGCGATGGCGATTAGAGGTGGTGGTGTTGAAGGAAATTAAGGGGTGTGTGGTGGTCAACCTGTTGAAATCTTATCGTGAACATTGACAAGGGAGAGAACGTCTATTGTCCTTGAGCCTAAATTTGAAAATTTCTGTACTGAATCTAAATTTTTTTTTTTAATGTTTGCCCTTT
Source organism: Allium cepa (assembly GCA_030765085.1). Taxonomy (NCBI): domain Eukaryota; kingdom Viridiplantae; phylum Streptophyta; class Magnoliopsida; order Asparagales; family Amaryllidaceae; genus Allium; species Allium cepa. The sequence goes on from CM060934.1 coordinate 616,470,690, forward strand.
TGAATAATTACCTCTTCTTTATTCTCATACATCTATTAGGAAACTATACAACAACCTTAATTTTTGTAAACATATATGTTAGTAAATATATTTTTGTACCATGGCATATCAAAATTTATGCTACTGAGGTCAACATATATAATTAAATAAAGCAATTTCTCAAAACACAATATGTTCTTAACAATATCAATAATATGAAGTTATTGTCAAAATTCAAAAATAATTCAAACAAGAAGGAGAAGGTAAAAGTGGAACATGTGCAGTTAATGCCCCGCTAACCCCGCTATAACCCTGCTATATCTCATAGCGGGTTTCTACCACTACGATTTTTCCATATAGTCCCCAATATAGTCTTTTCGCTTTAAGCTCCACTATATCTCGTTATTCCCGTTATATTATGTTATTTCCGCTATGTCTTCTTGAAAAGAAATGAACTGAAAAATGACATTTATACATTATAAAAATTATAAAATTAATTTATTTAATTGAAATTTTAATATATTTTCAGAAATGAAAATACTCTAATATTCTACTAAATTCAATTATGTTATATAACAGTTTTACATTTATTTACAGTATATTCGCACATGTTTTTATTTAAAATATTTATGTATTAATTATAATTCAATTGAATGTTAAATTTTTATTTAATTACCATTTATATATTTGTAAAAACATTAAGTATGAGTTTTATATGCTATTTTAGAGTCATCCGCTATATCCCGCTATATTCTCGCTATGACTTTTTGCACCTCCGCTGCATTGAATCTGCCGAGCGCTTTAATTGCACAGAGTGGAACATACCTTAGTATTACTTTAATATACTTCTTAGCATTCCAGATTTGAATATCTCAGATTGAATTGAAATTTACACAAAATTCTCGATTTTCTTCTCATTCACTAATCATCATAAAATTCTAATCTTTGCTCCAAAAACCAAATAGCTTAGTCCTCATGAAAGATGAATTTAATTTCGTTTTCAAATTGTTGGAAATTGATGGGTATGAACAATAAAGAGCAAGTGGTGGGAGTTGTGTCGTGGATGTTGTCACTGCTTTGAAAGTAAAATCCGACTATGGTGCAATCAATGATTATCACCCGCTCCTCAAAATTAACACAACGACCCGTCAAATTTGTGCACTCAAGGTGAATGATTTGGATATTTGTAGAACTCACTGTCTATGAGCTTTATTTATATTTGAAAGATAGATTTTATTTCAAATGAAATTGCAAGGAGGAGATGAAGAATATAATTTTGTTTATTGTGACTTTGTATTCCATTTTAAAAACAAAAGGAGAAACGAAAGAGAATAAAAATAAATGTAAAAGTTCTCTTTCTTGAACTCATCATTCACAGTAAATAAGCATTTCAGAAATAGAAACGTTTTCTCATTAATAAAAAATACAGATGGTCAAACAATGAAAAGAATTTGATTTTTATTGTAATTATCCAACAACAATAATATAGAAGGTCTTCTGTAACTTTAGCAAACGGAATTTTTCGCTCTTTTACTCCAATGTTTGTCGCGTCTGATCCAACAACTTCGTCCATTGTTTATAACACATCCTTACTTGTCTTTTCATATTTTACTCTAAGTAATACATCATGGCATTTTCCTCTAACATCATGCCACCATGTATAAAGAGAGTTCAAATTACTTGGTTTATGTTTGATGTTTCAATGCGCCAACCAGCTGAAGGTTGTAAAATTTGCATAAAGATTCACACTGTAGTATTGTGAATTTTTTGCAAAATTTTGTAAGTTTTCATTGGTTAGGCATAAAGATACACCAAATACTTGGATCATGTGATTTTTGTATGAAAGATATAGCTACTTAGAGATTGAGAGGAGCATCGTAAAGTGTTTTTTATGCCACTTACTTTTTCAAAAACGGTCTATACCAAAATGAGCTTCAACCTATATCAACGACGAGCCTTTTAGTGATTATTTTATATTTTACTTACGATGTTAGAAGATATGATACTTAGTCAAATATTATATTTAAATAACCTAGATGACGTCTGAGTTTTGTTCAATTTAAGCTTAATTCAAACTTAAACCGTAGTATTTTGGCTGACGCAAGAAACCCTACTGAAGATTCATCAGCAAACAGACCCTATATCTCTACTTCTCTACTATTAATAAAGAAAATTGATTGAACTAATTTACTCGGTGTCTTTTTGAAATTCAAAAATGTCCTTGTTTTCCGTTTACGTGTTTGTACTCAAACAAAATACCAACGTATACAAAAATACAAACAGTTTGTCTGCAAAGCACGGGTCCATGTTAGTTTTTAGAATGAATAACCAGGCGTATTGCTTATGCACACCAATTTCTCCGCAGTGCTAAATCCACACAATCTATTTTCAATACTTTATTTATTAGTTTAGTGGATAATCAATAAATAGCACAGAATTAATCTTAAATCAAGCACGGTACTTTCCGGTGCAACGTCAACTTTAAATTGACCCCTCCACAGCAGAAACACAACAAAAGAATGGAATCAGTTTTAATGGATTATGGAAAAAATTTGAAAGCCTTTTACGCATGGTTCCCATCATCAACAAGTGCCAATATACTTAGTCATAATACATATGAAATTAGCATAATACTATACTGCCTATATAATACAAATAGATATTATAATCAGCCCTGTATTACATCAATAATTCCTCGCCACACACATTTCACTATACATGAAAGAAGGAAAAAAGAAGGCGAGGAAAATGCCTTACAATAGAACCGTGGACGGACCTTAAAGTGCGATTCTATCACTAGCCATATCCAAGAACACTGGGTGCATACTTCAGTAAAGGCCCCAGAGCACTAGGTGCAAACTTCCTAGCAAAAAGATAACAATCAGTGATATTTTCACCATTATACTGACACGTGCGCCCTTTCTGAATCCTAACAAGAAAATCTTCATTAACATCGCCCTTCCCAAAAGTCGCAGGATGAGCACCGCCCCTCGACCAGTCGACCCAAGTAAGGCTTCTATTCGCCAATAGATTTGGCGATTCAATAGTAAGCATAGTTGGAAAGTAATGCTCATCGACATAGCATGCTGGCCTGCAAAAGTTGAGGAATTTCGGGTAATACGCGGTGTCTTTGATTATGGAGATGGCTAACTGTCGATTGACTTCAAACCACTGAGGCCCTTTCCTCCATTGTGAGATGTTCACCTCTGGCATCATTCTCATGTCGTACCTTCCTCTCCCATAGGGGCCGAGGTCGTCGATGGCTCCCACGAAACTGTGTCTTGATTTTGTTAAATGGTCGTATATGAAGCTGAAGTTGCGTATGGGAATGCATGACTCTGATACTAGGATGAAGTATTCGTTGGAAAGATCGATCAGTGCATTCGCTAGCAAGCGCCTTTCTGCATCGCACATGCTCATTCTCCCCCATTCTGTTACCTGGATTATATACATAACATTAGGATAATGATTACTTATTTGTGTACAAGGGTATTAGCAGCATAGCCATAAGAAAGTACTATGATAATACTGGAAAAAATTGTGGCAAATAAAGTTTACTGCAAGTGATCAGTCACATGATATGTAAATAAAAAAAAATAAAAAAAATAAAAAAAATAAAAAAAAACAAACAAACAAACTAGAAGTTAAATCAGTTACACGCCAAATAGTTGCAATATAAGATTCAAATGTTAAAAAATAGGGGTCTGTATTTAATTGAAATAGGTAAAACTGCGTGAGAAAAACATATAGCAACCTGAATAAGCCTAAAAAAAGAGACAGGACAATGAGTTTATCAAATGATATTGTGTTGGTATGTTTTGACAATAAAGATCTTCTAGTCATGCTAGGTGACAGGTTTCACACATGAAACATGAACCCATAAAGTGTGCTTGACATTAAGCCTCATTGAGCAAAATGATAAAACTGATTGGAAATAAATGACAAATCTCAAAACTTTTACACAACAACCTAAGGTGAGAAAGATGCAAAAAAATTATCGAAAATTAATTATTTAATTTAGTATAATGAGTTGCAAAAACATAAAAGTGCATAAGTTGAATGACTGCTTACTTCTACTTTGACGTGTGCTATGCTCACACAACACACACGTACATGCATATACAGATACGTGTAGATATGTAAACATGTACCAAAATAGACAAATTTAATTTTATATAACTGTTCATTATACAATAGCAGTGGATGGAAGATATATAATTGAAGGCTACCAAAAGTTGCGTCTTTTTCCTAAGAATGAGAGTGATACTTAATTCAAGCAGAGCACTCATTTTGATGTCTCGGGAGTTCATACCCAAGACCTCTAGAACCTCGGTTTAGAGACAATGAAAATTTACATCATTTCAAATAAATAATAACAAAAGAAATGAATCATTAATGTTATCAATTTTTTAACCAGAAAGTTCCAATCGTTTCAAATTTGTATATTTCTCACAAAATTCAATATTTAAAACAATAAATTTACTTTAGGAATCAAATATGAAAAAAAAACATTATAAATAAAATGAAAGCTTTCAACATGACTAAAATATAAAAATATTTCTAAGTAAATGCAAAAGTTTGTTTTTTGTGCTGTATTGAAGAAACATTGCATTGTATTAAAAGATGGAGTGAATTACTTATACATCGAAATTAAAATTTACAATGAAAAAAGAAAAAACAAAAGAAACAAATCATAACATCAACCTAAGAGTTTCATCAAAGAAAATATCAACCTAAGATTTTTTTTTAGAAATGTTAAAAGATGTTGCATTAACAAATTGTTTGGTTAAATGGTTGAGGAGAAACACTAGTATATTGAGATTTACAAGAAATTTGGTAGAATTTAAATTATTTATAATTTTGTAGGAATCAAGTGCATTTTTATAGGAAATTAAGATATTTTGACGGGACTGATGAATTTTTAATACACTAATCAAATATCAAACTATCTTCTAGTAAAACAAGATTTTAGTGTATCTTAAAACTTTTTACCAATAGTTTCATAAAATCCACCAATCATTTCAAAGCATGATGATTTAATCTCACATAAATCATTAATAATGTCTTGCTTGACTAACTACCTGCTATTCTAATGACAACACTGTATTTTGGTCAGATGGCAGAGTCGCAAGGCTGAGCCTTTTTGGTTCAATTAATGGACTTGTCACTAACTTTTTATTCATTCTAATTCTATTTTTGCATGATTATTTTGGGCATTTCATATGTTACATCAAAAAATTGGCACACAAAACCAAAAGAATCAGGCTTATTATCTTAACTCCTTAAATCTCTGACCATACGGTTAAAGATTTGTTAAGCTGTATATCGTATATATTACTCGGTGGAATTTTTGAAAATCCAAAAGTTTATCTCTATCTTAAATTCTTTTTGTTTCCCATTTCATCAAGAAAAATACCATCAAAGCCTAAAGAGGGTATTGGTTTTGTTTAAGGTTTTGATTTGAAGTCGTTGATTTTTAGGACGTTTCAAACTAATAGAAAGCTTGCTTGTTTTGAATATTTCAAGAAAAAAATAATATGAAAAACTGAAAATTTGGTGTTGTTCCATTCCTGCCTTTTTAAAATCAGTATGTTCACTCTAATATATTTCCCCCCTTTTAGTCTTTGAAATTTTCTAAAATACATAACTGCGTTAAATTCATGAGCAATGAGTATTTTGAAAATGTGGAAAAACTTTAAATCGTACATAAATTTATTGTTATAGAAACCTCTAAAATCAAACAACCTCAAAAATGACAAACCAAACCGATCTTTATATTTTTATATCATTCGGTATCAATTCTTCATTGGTAGGGTTTACCAACAATCTAACGATCCTATCAAGACATTTTGGTTTAGTTTTATAAATTTTGGCTGTTTATTTTCGATTTTGATTGCTTAAATATTGAAAGCAAATTTCGTACAACAAAATATTACTAGAATTCGTCAAGGACCACTAGCTCAACATGTTAGTAGTATGACGCTCTAGACGAAGGTTCTAGAGATAATGGGTTCAAACCCCTAAAACATCCAAATGAGTGTCATGCTTCAATTAAGTACCACTCTTACAGTCTTACTATTGAAAAAAACATTATTATAATTGTTTTCATAAACATTTAGTAGAGATTCGTTGTTCTCTTGTATCTTCTTTAATTATTATGGCATGTTTAAGTAATAAAAAAAAAAGAATTTTTACCAATTGAAATTCCAAAGTTTGGGAGAATATGCTCAGTAAATTGACAGGTTAAATTATTATTGGCCAAACAATCATAAATATAATTAGTACTTTGGGATAGAAAATGCAAAAAAATGATCAAAGCAATTACAAGGTTAGATTTTAAAAATATATAAATAATCAACATATACGCCTCAGCAACTTGAGCAACTTGAGCAACACGAAACATACAAAACATATGCCTTGCATGCCCTCAAACTACATAGACATACGACTCAAGAATTTTTTATCCTCAATTGTAAATATGAACACTAACAGAAGTTACTAAACTTAACTTGTTTAATAACAAGCAAAAAAAGAACAATATTTAAGAAAAATGAAAATAAGTGTTTTTTTAACTTTCCAATTTCTATATCGAAATGATTAAGTACGATTGTTTACGAATCATCGATCGAGAGCTACGTAATGGATTTTCTCGATTGCTATTTAAAGAAAATTTCATAAATTGCACCAGTGAACCTTCAAATAAATTTTGGAGACCGATTTAAATTAGTAGAAAAAATATAAATAAAATGGTAACTTGCATGGTTTCCTTCTTCTTGTAATAGAGATCGATTCTTATGATCAAAGATCATTTTCAAATATTTAGAAAAATAATTGAAGACAAATTGAGGGATGAAGAAAAAATAAAATATATACCACCGCTAAGCTTAACATTGAATTTGGATTCTTCAAACCTACTAATAAAGATTAAACCATACACACACACGTCTCAATATTTGGCTCGAAAAACTTATGGCTCAACATTTTGAGCATTACGCCTCACCTCGCGAGCAAAAAAAGCCTTGCGTACGCTTTTGCGTTTTAAAACTTTGACAAAGACAATCATATAGAGTCATGACAATATTTGTCTATGCACAACGGATACATTCGAATTTCAATAGTGATATATCAAAACTCGAGTAACTAGAAATTATTTTCAAATTTTGGAAAGTTTTATTTTGCTTGCAAATCAAATATTGAGCAAAATTTCATCATTTTAACTAAGATATTTGATAGAAATATGTGCTAAAAATAATAACTAATCATTAATACATTGTTGTTTGTGACGCAAGAGTAGAAAATACCTTAAAAAAATTAGTTAAAAATACTATTTTTATTCCAGTCTTAGCAAGTTTAATATGCCTAAATAGCATACTGGATTACTAGTACATATTACTTCATATTACTACAAGTACCAAGATGTGGCTTTTGCTGGTTGCTGGTTGCTGCTTACTAGAAAATGAGAGATTTTAAAAAGATACTATTGGTTTGACCAATGAAAATTCACTTGAGAAGAATGCCTAATAACATAAAACACTTAATAACATAAAAACAAAAGTGCATGTCATTATAGACACTATGCTGTGTATCTTCTCGGTATTAAAAAAAATATGATTGTCTTAGAAACAGTCAATGTACAATGTGAACAGAATAGTGTCCAGGGAAAATTCAAATTGTTTAATTTCGCAACATGTTTTGTAAGAACAATTGTTTTGATATTTTCAGATAACTAAATCCAATATTATGTTTCTGTTTTTATTAGAAATTATTGAAATTGTGTGACAACTCTTTATTGATACTTAAATCCAACATGATCACTTATCGGTAATTGACTGACATGTAGCCGACTCGATAATATAACATTCTCGATATTTTGTTGATATTATCTACTGCCATCCTTGATATTTCTAAGTGTCACCTATCGATACTTGATCAATTTATAGGCGATAACACTATTAACAACTTAAAAGACTCTAGTACAAAATGTGTGTTTTTTAACAAAACCGAATAATGTTATGTTTTTCTATTACGTGTTTTTCATCAAAACTAGCTGATTTGTTATATAAATTATGCATCAATATGATATCATAACATATTTGAGAAAAATGCAAGGATGAAGGTGACGAAATATACGTTAATATGATCTCATAACTTATCTTATTTATAAAAAAAATGATAGTATATCTCATGTTTAAGCTTTCTCCTTTATTTTACATTTTCGTATGTCTGTTATTCTTTCTTCTTATTCCCGTTCTCTCTCCTTATGATTATTTCTAGAGATTTACATAATTGGTTGATATAATTATTTCTATATATTTAACTTGGGGGACTTTTTTTAAATAAAAAAAACATGAGGGTGTTTTTGAAGGTTGACATTTGAACTATAAAAGATCATGATATCCAAAGTATTACAATTAATATTAAAAGTATCATATATCGTAAAGTTTAACAAGTTTATACATCCAAAAAAAATGGATCGTTGTAAGTCTAACAAATCCAGTCAGCCTACATAATATGGCAAAGTAGAACACAACTAAAAAAACACATGCTTGTAAAAATGACCTAGAAATATATGGTGGATAAGATTTGAAGGAACAAAATGCAAAACAAAATTTTGCACGAGGAATTGTTGCTAGAACAGCATTGAAATCCCTTACATAAGAGGTGTGAAATATGAAGTGTAACCGATCGAGGACTGGTTTGGTATAAAAGCAATCATATGGAACAAATTGAAAGAAAAAGGAGGTAACAACAATGAGACATCCTTGTTTACTAAAAACATGGTACAAAGTAATAATTGGACCCATGAATAAGATATTGTTATAAATGTATTACTTTAAATGAGTAGATACACAAAGCTAAAAATTATTTGAATTCTATGCCAAAAAATGTTTAATAAAGGAAAATACACAATGTTGATGGATAATACTTTTTGTGAAAGATGACAAACTCACTTGTAAAAAAAATGATGAATCATACCCAATCAATAAATAGCATACATTATGAAAATGCTTGAACAATTGGTGTAATAAAAAAGAAAAAAAAAGGCAAAATAACCCATTAAATCAAAAATTATGAAATGAGAACGGATTGATTCTTATATGATAAATGGATAGTTAATGTAGGTGAATGAGAATAAGCTAAACAATAAGCTTTAGAACAAGTATTAACTTTAGACTATGGAAACTACTTCATTCAAAATCAAGGTCCAATTTTCTATTGGTAATTAAAATAATGGTACTAACAGTGACAGATTTGATTTTGGACATACTAATAGAATTGTATCATAAAATTCTTCTATATTGGTAAACCATTAAAAAAAATATTGTTTGAGTTTTTTTTTCCCTTATAACTGTAGGGAAGAAAAAATACCGACCTTGTAATTTTACCATACAAGTGTATTTTTGAGATGATGATTTTATATAGTTAAAAGGTTTTGAAGTAAGAAATTTAAAATTACTTAATGTCCGCAGGGGCATATTTAGAACTATAAAGTTTTAAAGAAATGTTTAGAGTTAATTATGCTCTAAAGAAGATGACCAGGAGTACAAGACTTATGTTGACAGAATTATAAAATTCATAAAGAACATGATGAAGAAAAGAAATAACCTATGATATTATATTTGCAGAGACAAGTTTATGGTCATTAATAATTTATTCTATACACGAATTCATATTTTCTCAAAATCAATATCAACGTAATAATTGGATTTTGCTTTTTAATATATGTTGAAGTGCACCATTAAATTACACGAAAGTCATGTATTGCATGCTTTTTTTTTATAAGCACGTTCATCGCCTGTGCAACGTAAAAGGAATAAGAGACTACTATTAATACATACTATATGCACTAGAGTTTGAGCTAGATAACAATTTGGGCATTAGTAAGTACAAAATCATGACACATGAACAAGAAAATGTGTACTGCATTTTTCACTCCATTACAGAGTGTGTTTTTTCCTTGCTCGGATACATATGTATATGCTTAAATTTCTCCAACTTGGAGATATTAGACTTACCACCTATTCTAATCAATGCAAAATTGGTGCTAGCCTTGTGTGAATAAGGGGTTTTGATGAGTATCAACTTGTTATGGTTTTCACTTAGAGCAAAAGAGGGGGAAAAGAGGTTTCTTTATGTTTGTTAAGCCAAAACAAAAGATTAAATAAGAGGAAGAAAGAAAGAAGAAAATTCTCATATATCATTTAACTTTACAAAATTGTAATTAAGCAATAAATGCAACTTTCCACGTATCAAGAAACAAATTTGAAATCGTCAAAAATGAATTGAATCAACCAAATATCAGCTAAGCAAGAAGCAGAAGTATACCTGGCTAGGAATTTGTTTGTTATAAAACACCGAATCTGATGAGAAATTAGAAATATATGAAGGCAAAGAATGAATATATATGGAGTACAGCCCTCTGTTTCCTTCATAAAACTTCTCCCAAATAGGCGCAAGTGGCAAAGGGCCACGAGTCAAATACATAAAAGCAATTTTGGGTACTCGCTTGTATGGATACTTCTTCACTTGGGGAACAAATGAAGCTCTCCAAAACAACTCTTCATCACTCATAGAATGCATCAAATTAGAAGGGGGTTTGATCCAATGTTGCAAATTGATCTTCTCTTCGAAACATGATTGAAAAGTAGACCTAGCTTGCATAACCATATTATGTACTGCAAATGTTTTGGTCATATAGATACTAAATAACGAAAGCCCACCTCCTAAAATAAGAATTAGAGTTAGGGTTTTGAATATTTTGAATGGGAAAACTCTATGCTGCGACCTTTGAGTAAACTCCTTCGTATCATCAACTGAAGAAACCCTAGGAATCATTCTTATAGTAAAGAAAATGTACAAGATTTGAAATTCAAACTTATTGGAATTCTATATCGGATAAATCATTGAGCGGATTTTCTGAAAATCACATTCCCAGATGTTCGTACTATAAAAAGCTCACAACGGGTGCTCTCAAAGTTGTGAAATTAGATCTTGAGAGAAACAGAAATCGAGATAATGAGGGTTAGTGTTCGGTGAATTTGATAGAATTTGTCAGATGAGAGATTAATCTTCTTTTAACGAGATATACTGAGGCAGATCTGAAGAATATTTCGATTAGGTGACTATCGATTTCAGATAACAATCAATGAGACCTTAAAGAAAAGTGTGAATATTGTTTACTACTTTTGTTGTTTACTGCCATACTGCATCTACTTCAGAAAGCAAAATTCTTTGCATGGGGTGATGATGTTTTCACAAATTCTGAGTGACACAAAAAAATCGTTTCCAGACTTTAAGATTTATAACAATTACCGATGAGAAGTTTTAAGTGTATTTTTAACCATTAATGAGGCGTTCAACATGGTTTACACCACTTTTATAACTCATAAATTCTTGATTAGAAGTTTCACTTTTATCGACTTTAAAAACAGCTGTAAACTTGTAAGCTTACACTTTAATATAAAAAAAAGTGACAGCTTAGGCTAAATTCCTGTTAGGTTTCAAAATACATCAAATATTCTTGTCAAAAAAGTATGTAAATTAGGTCTTTAGAATCAAATTACTGAATGATTACATACATTTATGCAATTATTCGATGAATAATTGCAGACATTTATGCAATTATATCCAAAAATTGCTGGCATTTCCGCTATTATTCACTGAAAAATTGTGAAAATTTCCGCAATTATTCACCAAAAAATAGCTACATTTCCGCAGTTTTTTAAAAAAATTGCAAAAAATTCTTCAATTATTCACCAAAAAATTGCGGACATTTATGTAATTTTTTGATATAATTGCATAAATGTCTACAATTATTCATTGAAAAAATGTATAAATGTATGCAATTATTCAGTAACTTAATTAGAAGAACCTAATTTACGATCTTTTGTACGGGATGAGTTTTCGTGTATTAATTATAGTGTACTACTATGGTTACGTGGAAAATCATTTATAGATTGCATAACCATTGCTCATCATACAAGATCTACTTGCACTATTTTGTTTTATCAAATAGGTACTCAAACACTCAATTTTACTTTTCGACTGTTGAATTAAAGTATGGCTGTGCAAGAACGTCAATAAATATAAAGTGACACAATGACAGTATGATAATGAAAAACATTTGCAAACCAAAGTCACACGATTATTTTTGACCGAATGAAAAAATAGAATTTGATGGCAAAACATTAAAAGAATTGATATCTGTTGAAATTTTAGTGGTAATTAAAAGCACTTTTATGGATGTCTGTAGCAGCACATTATTTACAAACACACATATAAATACATATACATATACATATATGTGTGTGTGTGTGTGTATATATATATATATATATATATATATATGCTTCAACTAACTCTCCCATGACGGAGAGAAAAAGGCGATCTGATTTTCAACGTCGGAATCTTGTTCCCTTCTAATTTTCTATGCCTACGGCCGTTTTTCTAGTAAATTCAAACTCGAGTTTTCAACGTCTTTATTCAAATCAAGGTTCAGAGTTTGGAGGGAGACAATAACAAAACCGATTGAACAGCCGATCATTTTTTAGGATATGCGCTTTATCATGTTTGTCGAATTTGGGGATTGTAAAATTTGCCAGACTGCTTGAGATCAAAAGGTGTATTCTTTCAAGGGCGTGTATTACATTGATTTAAAAATCAGTTTACGATGATTCTTGATTCGTCTAACTCACGACGGTCGATTTACTTGTTCGAATGATTAGGTGAAGGTTAGAGCATCTTCAGTGGTTATAATTCAACCCTGAATATTACGAAATTCTCCCCCAGTCGTGAATTCAACTCTGAAAACTGAATTGGCCTTGGACGCCCACTTATTGGACGCCCAAGCCCTGGCGCCCATTTAATGGGCGTTAGGGCTTGGAAGCCCAATAAATAGGCGTGCAAGACCCCCCTCCAGTAAAATAATTTTATTGAAAGGGGGGCTGGCGTCCATTTAATGGACGCCTGAACGTCAGGCGTCCATTAAATGGGCGTCTAATGTTCAGGCGTCCATTTAATGGGCGCCTGAAACCAGACGCCCATTAAAATGGGCGTCTGACCATTTGAATTCCCAGCCCAGTTAAGGGACGAATATTCAGCGCCTTAACCGACTGGAGATGCCCTTAGACCACAGGAAGGCAGTTGTTTAGATCTGGTTGAGTAGCCCGACTTAAACTTTATCGACACCGCTTTGTCCTTTCATCATCAGTTTTGATTTATGGATCGAAAGTTGTACAAGCATTGTTCAGATCAAGATTATCGGAATAGTTTTTTGGAACAACTGGTTTTGCGAATCATTGGCCTCGGATTCATGGCTCTTAGATCTGGCGAGAAGCCCAACTAAACCGCATTCAGGGCAGTGTAAGCCTTTTACTATCGAGTCTATCTGATATTCGCATTCATGTAAAGAAAATTAATGTTTTCAGATTTTGTTAAGTTTGGAATGGATATCAACCGATGAGGTATGTGATTACAGTTCATACAGATTGCATTTTTCTTTGTTCTTTTCAGTATCAGGGTTCAACTGAACATATGCGATCTATCAACTGTGAATATCAAATGAAAATTGTGAAAGTTCAGTGTTTCACTGTTCTTTTTCTTTGGGCACGGTAGTTTCTCTGATAGGTACAACAACTTCGAATTATAATGCCTAATGCTTCATGATATGTTCTCGCATTTGGAACAATGGATAGATTACTATATATGCGATGGTATTAGAACTCATGGGATTGCAAACTGTATTCCTGAATGGCATTTCGAATTTCGAGTTTTGACATATGTAGTTTAAAGTACATTCATAGGAAAGATATACACACGCGTGATTTTGGTTTTCAATTCAAGGGATTTGCACTCAATATCTATGTTATATCCCTGTGTTTATATTTGTGAGGCGAATCCATGGTTTTTCATGCTAAACTTTATGTAGATGAGAATATGACAGTGGTTTTCACTTCGTCATTACGATTGGAAAGTTATGTTCATGACAATGGCGGATAGGCCTGAGATTTGGATCAGTTCTGAAAGCATTTTGTTTCAGCCGCGATTACAGGACATCGTGAAAACCTACCTCAAACAGAGGTGGTAGGGCAATAGTAAGCAAACTTTACGTGAAGGGAAGTTATATGAACATGATCTGTGCCTGATGGCTGAAAAGGCATGTGCTTTCAAATGGGCTACGTTGCATAATGGGCTTGGCTTTTGTTTGTACGTTGTACATAAGAAACATTTTATGTGTATTATGGTTGTGATGTGTACATGAATGTACTTTTTATAAGTCAAATTTAGGCTTTAGTATTTGGGCTGGATTGGGCAGGTTGATGGATATAAGGTTTGTGATTATAAGCATTGTGTATTTGAGTTACTACATTGCACAAATGCATGTACTTGTATTTATTAGTTATTAATAAATGAACCCATTTTAAAAAAAAAACGCTTCAACTAATTGTCAGAAAGTAACATTTCAAAACTAAAAAGTTGTCCTTAAAAAACCCCAAATATTATTTTTATAACAAGAGCGATACTTAATTCAAGTATAACACTCATTTTAATGTATCAAGGGTTTTAACTCGTTACCTTCAAAACCTCTGTCTATAATGTTATATAACTTGTCACTTGAGCTAATGATCCTTGACTGGTAAAACAATTATTTAATAATTATACTGTAATGGCATGAGAGCAAGAAATGTAAATAGAATGAAGAGACGCTAAAATATATGTGTTGAGCTATTTTTAACAATGTAATGCACTTAAAGTTAACTTTTTTGAGAGAAATGAGGAACCTATGTGAAGAGAAGAGCACTCATGCAACTTTATTCGACATTTAAAAATGGAGTTACCAGCAAGCCTAGTAGGTAGCCCTTACCCTTGAACCCATACAAGTAAAATAGAAAAAAGCCCTTCCGAAAAACCTAAGAAAAGTTAAAGACGTGAAAAGGAAAATGAAAGAAGAAAACACATGAAATGCAACATAAGCCAAATGTGACATCAAAGATGAGGTCGTGAGAAGGCCTCGTCCAGTCCTTGTGGGGGAGTGAGCCATACAAGTAACTGCCAAGAAGGTCCAAAGAAGCTGCAGAGGCCCCAACAACATATCGATACTCGACTGGTACAGTAAGTGAGGATGTCCGATCCAAGCTACCCACCTCGATGGCTAGAATTGCAAAAACTCAACAGAAAACATGAGGCTTAAACACAATACACACCTGCATGTATGTGTGTGTATGTGTATAATGGACTTATATATATACATACGTAAACATATGTATGTATGTACGTATACGTATATGTATATAAGTCCATTATATATACATATATATATATGTATGTATGTATATATGTATGTATGTATGCAAGAGGAGACGAAGGAATATGAACGATGTAAAGTAACACTGGTGTGGTAGGAGATAAATGACAATAACACCACATAAATTAGTTACCTAATAACAGTAGTGAGTCAGGATAATTGTCTATGTTTTCCTCTAGTAGGGTGACAATTATGGCGTTATTATTTCTATTGTTAACGACGATTGTCTTCGTAAGACATCGATATGGGATTTACACTTTTAAGGAACTCCTAAAAGCCGTTGTTATTAACTAATTAATAATTTTTGCTCAAAATCCAATTGAAACAAAATAAAGCAGTATATAAGTCAAACTATCTATTGTAGAAGTATTATTATTATTGAAAAGCCTTTGATTTGTATCAAATCAAGAATACCAAGCTGCGATGGTGAAAATAGTATAAAAATCAACGACCAGATGTAAAGCACAATCTCAACCTAGAACAATAAGACTCACAATTAAGAATAATTGAGCTAATATTAAAACCAAAAATGCTAAGAACGTTCAGAAGCATAAACCTAGTAAACTAACTCTCATAATATAAGTGCGCAATTGTTTCTATGTTCACATTGCAAAAAAATATTTTTTTTATATCAAAATGCTCGTTTTCTTTTTAAAAGTTCGATAGTATTAAGTTCTCATGTAATATTAACCACATACCTTGGATTTAGGGGATGCATTCGCTTTCCATATAAATTTAAATAGATTAGATTAATTCCTGAGAACTTTAGAAATTTGCAAAATTAATAGATGTGTAGTTGTTAGTTCTATTCCAACATCAAATTTTGATATCATCTTATTATCTACGGTATATGGTTCTAATTTGGCACATAGAAGAGCAAATTGGTAAAAACTGGTTCTTTCTAATACTGATTAAAGCTAAATTCTCAAGGAAAGTTCAAATTAGGTCTATAAACTTCTGAAATGGGTACATTTTAAAATTAAAAATATCATAAGGTTCTGTAAAATCTACTTTAAAAGGAATAAGAGAGATCCAACAATCATGTCAAAACAAGTATTATTCCTCGAATGAACTATGTTATCAATACCTTGTTTAAAAATATCCAAGCCTTAGGTTTTTTCTGCCTTGGGTTTGTACTTTCTCTATTGTTTTTGCTTTCTTATTTTTTCTTCTTTTCCAGTGTTGTTTCTCTCTCCTATGTTTTGATATGCTTGTTGCTATGTTTTCTTCCATTTCACCAACTCAGCATGTTGAGTTTGTGCTTTCCCTTCTGCCTTTTCTGTGCATATCAATAAACTGGTAGGGGTTCAATCAACCTCGTGGGCTTTGTTAAAAAAATATCCAAGCCTTTTAAATTGATCTCCAAAAATGTGATAAGTTATTTGGTTGCTAAAAGTTAATTGGTGCAAGTTGTAAGAGCCTCCATAAAATTGATTAGAGATTAGTTCTTTCCAAATTAAGTTTGCATTATTAGCATTAAACTTCCACAATCATTTTCCCAATAGAGAAACATTAAGGTTATAAAGATTAATTATCCCTAACCCTCACTCGTCTTTTGATTTACAAATCGGTTCCCAATGGACGAGACAATCTAAATTACTACAGGGTTATCCCCAACCCACGAAAAGTCTCTTCTAATCTTGTCTATTTCATCGATTACCCATTTTGAAAAGAGATAAAACAACATCCAATAAATGGATAGTGACGGTAAAACAGAGTTAATTAGAGCTACTCTACCTGCTCTTGACAAAACTTTGTCATTCCACTTACTTAGTCTTATGCTCATTCTGTCAATGATAGATAACTAGTCATCCTGCCTAAGTTTGATCGATCTTATTATGAACTCCAAGTAATTAATGGGAAAGTTTATTGTGTTACCGTTTAAAGTGTGGCAACCTAGATGTCTATGTTACAAACATCATTTAGCATTAAAACTGAACTTATCAAAATTAATTTTTAGAGAAGATATTAACTTGAAGTTGTACAAAATAAACTTTTAGGTTATAATATAATGAGGCAAACGCAAAGTAAAGAGCATGGTGTCATCTGCATGCTAGAGGACGGAGAGACTTCAACTTGTAACTTCATATACATCCCTATCTAAAATCTCATTATTGGTGCTAACCAAATAACTCGTGCAAAAAAGTCAATCACTAAGTTAAATAAAAGAAGCGACAAAGGATCGTCTTGCCTAGACCTACGTTTTAATTGGATTTTACTACCTAGAATATCGTTTTCCATAATATTAGAATTACCGATCCTATTTAAAGCCATAATCCATCCTATCTATTTTTTCACTGAAACCTTTAGCCATTAATAAGTCACCAAGGAATGTCCGATCCAAAGAATCAAAAGCTTTTACGATGTCTATTCTTAAAAGCTCGCAAGTAATATTATTCTTACAACAAAAATCAATGAACTCTTGAACAACCACAACCCTATTTGTGATATTTCTACCATTGATAACAGCAGTTATGAACTATCGATTAGATAATTCATTTTGGAACTAAGTCTATTTGCCAATACATTCAAGATAAATTTATAAGAGCAATTTAGAAGCGAGATAGTCCAAAAAAGTTTAATTCATTCGCACCAACTTTCTTGTGTAATAGAATAACATTAGCAAAACTAAACCTGTCTAATCATTATAGAATTCATGAAATATTTTAATTAGATTAGATTTTAGAACCGACCAAACTTTTTGTAAAACAAAACTAGAAACCCATCAGGACTTGGCGCATTGTGGCGTGGCATATCATTAATAACCATAAAAATTTCCTCCCCAAGAAATGGAGAATCCAAACCATCTAAATCAATCAGGGTATCAACGGGATATAAATCATCTCAGATAACTCCAATCCTATATCTTATCCTAGTTCCAAAAATATCTAAAATATTTGATAAAAGCGTCAGTTAATTCATTTTAATCAAAAAATTCTACCTCATTAATAATAATAGAGTTAATGGTGTTACTACGCTTTCTACCATTAACTGCTTTATGAAAAAGTTAGGTATTTTTATTACCATCGTCCATCCATTGAATTCTAGCTCTTTGTTTCCATATAATTTACTCTTAAGTTAAATTTTTATTCAATTTCTCCTTTAAATTTGAAGGGATATTCTTCTCTAATAAGTTAAAGGTTTTAGTTTCTTCTATTTTATGTAAGTTTAGGATTTCATAAAGAAAATTCTTTTCTATGTCTAATATTCCCGAAAGTATCATTGATCCATTTTTTAAGAAAGATTCTTTAAACTCTAAGTTTGCTTACAAATATCCTGGCTATATTACCCAAAAATCTAGCATTATAACAACTCAAGGAAAACCATTTGTTTGTAATTATATTCATATATTTATTTTCTAATAACCACATCTTTTCAAAATCTAAATTTTTTTGAAAGCCGCTAGACTATCGCAGGAAAGGACAATTAGATAGTGCTCTTAAAAAAATACTCAGAAGATCAACAACTTTAGATAGGGAACTTATCTTCAATCTCGTCGCTAATGATCCAACAATGACAGCAAAGGGACTTTTCTAGAATTCGACCAGGTGAAAAGTCTATTAGTTAATACTAACTCTATCAAATTACTATCAATGATAAAATGATCGAACTCTTCCATAGTGGTAAGGTCTCCTTCTTTAGGAGACCGCTGTCCTAAGGATCTAGTAACATTGAAGCCACCACCCAGAACCCAAAGAACTAAAGCGCGTGCTCTAAAAGTAAGACATTCACGTCAAAAGTCCCTATGCTCGACCTTAGAGTGAGGCTCATAAATATTCAAAACATTGAGGAATGAATTATCAGTAAGGCCTGAAAAGATAAGGTGCAACGAATGAATATTACTAATTTGCTATAAAAGATGAATGTAATTATCACTCCAACCTACTAATAATCTCCCTGATCTACCCTAGTTGGGAGACAAACCCGATGGTTAAAGTGAAGCCTCTTAAACTCCTGTAGAAGCAATAATTAGGATTCTCAAATTTAGTTTCTTGTGAAAGCACGATGCCAATGTTGTTATCTTAAAAAAAGACCTAATTTTATTATATTGTTATAAAACGTAAAGATCTAACATTCCAATTGTTGTACTTCATAGTCTGTAAGATCGTGCCCTTTCAAGTTCCCTACTCCTAATGAACTCAACGTCGATATGAATGTCATCAAATAAAAACCAGCACTAATCGCTAAATGGCACAAAGCCTAGATAGATAAAGTATTCAAGGCGAAAGGACTGTAAGTACTACCGAAGAGAGGATCCATCCTGAGCCTGACTCGATGGTGTTGCCTTCAACTCCCGAGCTGGGGAGGCATCCACATTGATAGAAGCAGAAATATCTCTAGAGCCCCTCAACTTCAAGCTTCTCCTAACAGTGCCACCGGGAGTCACCTTTTTCTTATCTCTATGGCTACTCCCAAAGGAGGCACTATTTCTGGAAATGCTCGAGCAGTCCAAGGTAAGGTCATGAGAAGAAGACCCCAGTCCACATATGCCTAAACCAAACGATTCGGTAACTGTACCTACACCGACATTGAGAGTAGCCTGTAAAATTTGGTGATACACTATTTCAATTGTAGGAACTAGACTAGCCCGCAGCGGAAGTTATAGGTGAATTTTAAATATTTTACCCTATTGGATCTTTTATTAGACCTATGAAGTCTAATTGAATTAGAACATTTCTAAATTTTATTTAAATAAAATCATTTATTTTATTTAAATTCAAATATATTAAGATATGAAATTAATTTTATTTGATTTAGTTCAAACATAAATGTATCATATATGTATATGTGTAAGTGCATATGTAACATAATAATCCATAAATGATATAATATATCCATATGTTGATGTCGGGATTTACATCGCAGCAGACATATTAGTTCATTTTGTATGTCATATACGTTGTCCAAATATGTGCATATATATATATATGTGTGTGTGTGTGTGTGTGTGTGTGTGTTACAATAGACACACACACAAATGTATGTATAAATATATTATATATAATATATGAATAAAACATTTATATACAGATAAATATATATATAAAGAATTATAATTCAAAATTAACTTAGTTTTGCAAACATAATAATGTTAGCATTTTAATTTTATATATTATGAATAAAATAATATTTTCATCCATAAGTAATTAACATAAAATAATCTATTAATGAAAATTCAAATTTTACAATTCTCAAAAATTTAGGATCATAAAATAGAGCTTAGAAAAAATCTGAAGATTCTTCAAAGTTGAATTTTTTTTTTTAAATAAATACATTGATTTCGACAATATTTATTTAATATAAAATAATTTATTATTAAAAATTCAAACTATAAAATTTCAGAAATTTAGGATCATAAATGAAAGGTTACTAAAAACTTTTGAACATTTTTCATTTAAATTACTATTTTTAATAAATCATAAACAATTTTTATGAAATAATATTAATTATTTAAAATAATAAAATTTATTGAAAAAATTCTATATTTTTTCCATATGTTTTTGAAATGATATAATATTTGAAAAATATAAAATTGAATTTTTAATGTAATAATTATCTATACTACAAAGCAAAACCCTGGTTAAAGCGGTCAAAGTGAAGCCTTTTTGGCATTTCCCACAATGTCTGACTGAGTAAATATTGCTTATTGTAACTATGTTGGGGCAAAATTGTAACTATGTTCTAACCATGTTTCATTACCGCCTACTTCTCCTATGTTTTCATCATTTAGTCGACAGTTTCTTTTCCGTTCCTAAAATCTTCAGTACGAGCCATGGCTACTAAAGATTGTTACCTGAAATCACCAAATCGCAATATCGGAATCAAATAAAAGCCTCAAATCTCTAAACCGGACAAAGCCCTCATCCCCATGCAGCATACGCCGTGTATCTCTCAGCTGCTGACATTTAGGGTTTCCTACTTTCTACCTATACTCAGTTACGGAAATCGGTGCTGTGAGAAGTGAACCGATCCATGAGAGGCTTCTCCTCCACATGGTTCAATCACCTATGGTCGAGTATGCTGTGTTTACTGTCAATTCTCTGGATTATGTTCGCTAATCGCATAACAATAGTCAAAGCATCACAATGTTCGACAAAGAGACCTACTACAACTATATTGGGAAGGTAATTACTGATCTGAAATTATTTGATCTAGCTAAAGTTTTTCTTCTTCAGTAATTGAGGTTTTTATTTTTTATTTTTTTTAAGTACAGGGCCAATTGATGCATATCAAATTGGATGCGGGAGATGTTCTGTAAGAATTAGTTAGGACTCGCATAACGGTAGTCAAAGCATCACAGTGTTCGACAAAGAGACCGACTACAACTATATTGGGAAAGTAACTACTGATCTAAAATTATTTGATCTGACTAAAGTTTTTTTTTCATCAGTAATTAAGGTTTTGTTTTTGTTTTTTTAGGTACAGGTCCAATTGATGCGTATCAAATTGAATGTGGGAGATGTTCTGTAAGAATTAGTTAGGATTGACAAATAGGCTGGATGGATTATCAGATTGAAAGGAAATTCAACCACCATTCAAGGTAAAACATTTACTTCGTAATCTAATATGATTATTTTTTTCAAATATTACGATATATTTTATGTTCCTGTGCAATTTTACATGTTTAGTATAATATGATGTAAAATCATATCAAATAAAACATATTTATCTTACACTAGAATAAACCACTTAAGCAATAAAAGCTATAACATCAACTTAAATTTTTATATAAAATTGCTTTTATACAAATGAGATTATTGGGCTAAATTTTATGTCAGTTGATGTTTGCAATAAATGTATCTTTTAAGGGGTGTCTACCATGATGAAATTTGATTTATTTGGACTGATTGTCAAAGCAGGGTTGATTTATGATTGAAGATGGTTTCTTCTCTTTGTTATTAGTTATTGATTTTCATCTGTAAGTATTATTCTCTTTCTATAAGTTCACAACTTTGCCATTATGATTTCTTTTGTATATGTGATGTTTATTAACAAAGGCTAGGTTTATATTTAGTTCGTTCATCTTGCGGTTATCTTTTATTACTTATCTGCATTTTAGTTGACTTGATAATTTATTTGTTACCTGAGCATTTTTATCACTTGAAAATCCTCGATGCATTTGTAAATAAACAAAGTAAAAATTTAGAGTTGAAAAGATTGCAAGTTACACATTAGGAATACAATTAACGAGTGGTCGGTGTAATTATAAGATACAACAGTTATATGCTTGATAAATGTAAAAAATTTCTGATGTGATAGCTTTAATTATGTTGTCATAATTTATATTTTGGCTTTGTAGAACATCTGAGCTTTTTGGGAATGAAAAGAAAAGGAGATTCTTCATGCTTAGTGACGTA
The DNA here is from genome assembly GCA_030765085.1 of Allium cepa. Classification (NCBI taxonomy): domain Eukaryota; kingdom Viridiplantae; phylum Streptophyta; class Magnoliopsida; order Asparagales; family Amaryllidaceae; genus Allium; species Allium cepa. The sequence goes on from CM060934.1 coordinate 616,493,331, forward strand.
CACATTTGATTAAAAATTAGGTATATACTTTACCACCATCATGCTATTTGAGGAATAAATGTTCAGGCTAATTTTGAACTTTATATTCATTCATTACCGTGTCTTAATTATGTGTAAGGCTTAATATCGAAAAAATGAAGAAGAAAAAGTTCTATAAAGGAAATATTGTATAACCAACACACACAATATCTTATTTTTCCATAGTTGTAATATTCAGTAAGATATGTAATTGGTAAAACTATTCGAGTTAGTACTCTATTGAACTTATGTATAAAAATAGAAACTTGGGTTAAGTTGAAATTACAATTATACAGTTGAATAAGTTTCATTTCACCATATTCTCATTGCCTTAAAATTATCTTCATTTTATTTGAGAATTCATGTTATGTGTTTACACGTATCTTCTAACTAAAGCGATTTCAATTCAAGTTGAATTATACCTGTAGTTCATCAACAAAAATTGTACCTCAAGCAATATTACGTTCAGTGGAATCCCAATCGCCAGTTATCCTCCCGCCCATCGATATTTCAAGAAATCTTGATTTTTGTTGATTTTTTCTTTCCAGCAGCTGAACATAGAGAGGCAAGGGAGGTTATTCTGCTCTAATAAAAGATTATGACTCACCGTTCCCCATTTGGATATTTGTTCTACAGCAGTAGATCGCAACAACGAGCAAGATTGAGGGAGGTAACTGTTCTCTAATTAACGATTTCGTCTTCAAGTTTAAATAAAAATTTGTTGTTTTTTCTTTTGCTATTGATTTTAACTCTTTTTAAAATTTTCAATGTTTTGTTTGTTCATAAATTACGTTTCTGGATAGTAGGATGAAACCCTATGACATACAAACCAATTCACAATGCATACAAGTTGGTTGTTATGTCTCCGTCTGTACTTTAATGTTTATTGATGCTTCATTAGTTTAAGATCTGATTGCGGTTAATTGTTGGTTTTGATTGTGTTGGTTTCAGTGTTTGATTACAGTGATGATTGGTGGTTTATTGTTCCTGCACTTAAACAAAAAAGTTTAAAAGGTTGAACAAATGTAATGTTGTTTTATTTCAAAATATTATTTTGTACCAAGGATTTGAAATTTACAATGCTTTAAATTCCAATTTAATTTTCATTTACGTCTTCACCATATAAATAGATATATATATATATATATATATATATATATATATTTACAATGAATCGTTACAATGATCATCCACTATACACTACCCATCCAGTGGTATTCATAGCATCCGTCAAGTAAGACTTTTTAGGCCATAACTAATGTTTCCACTAGATTTTAATCTATGTTCTCTTATACTAATAGCTAATGAATGAGATGTAAAGGCCGACATTTATACTATCTTGCTTTCAATTGTTACAAATTTTTAGTTGAATGATACTACCATACATAAACAATAAGTTTGCAGATGACGTAAAACTGTATATTAATGTTCTAATTTTATCATGTAAAAGGTTATCACTTGCATTGGATATTCATTTATGTCAATATGTTGTCGCGTTCGTCAGTATCACAAGTATCACAATTTGTAATTTCTCGGTTAAGTATTCTTTTTTTTTTTGTTTCAGTCCATATTCTCAAGAATAACCATTATAAGTCCATTTAAAACTTTTTCTATAAAACTACTTTTTGATCTTTACTTGCTTTACACGATTGCATTTACTAATCATAGTTTTATAGGTTCATTTAAGACTCAAAGAGCTAATATGAATGAAGATGTTGATTTCATTATCTATGATACAATATCAGTGGTGTTGCTAATTGTTCTATTGTATCAACTCTTTATTAACCTACTGAAAAATCAACGACTAAATTCAGAAACTTTAGTTGAATAGCTCTAAAGTGAACTTGATAAGTCAGTGGGATATTTAATGATATTTTGAGGTACGACTTGGTGCGTACTATTTGTGGACAACTCAAAAGCATAAGAGGATGGTTTTGTAAAAACCCAGGACAATCAATAGTGCTTTGATCTACAATAAACGACTTTAAATTCAAGTACGACTTATGACAAATCCTTCTTCTTAATCAGATATGATTGGTCATTTTTGATGATCCTTAGTAACATGTACTTTGAATTTAAATATTTATAACTGGACACTACATTTAAATTCCTTTTTATCATTTCTTTCCATGAGTGGGTAAATGATGAAATGCTCGATTGCCGACATAACACAAAATGCTGGATTGTCAACATAACATAAAATGCTCAATTAAATGATTTGAAATCTTGGTAAATGCAGTATCAAATGAGCTACTATAACTATATTTTTACATTAGAAAAAGAAACACATGAAAAATAGAACCCAAGACGTAAAGATTTTGATAGTTCTTTCATACAATTAAGACAAGCTTTTTTATTCCATGTTTTCATTGATTAATTCAGTGGGTTGGTTCTCATGTGGTTTAAGTCCTCGATTGATCGTTTCGACAAATGTTGTTGTCATGCAATTAAGTTATGTGGTCATGCAATCAATTTTTTGTCTTTGATAATCAAATTTAATATTTGGTTGTTATGCAAAAATGCGGTAAAGTATTTAATTGGAATTCCATTTTACCATGGGCTTTAATAGGTGGATAAATAAAAAATTGCTAAATTTTCAACAGAATATAAAATAGTTACGTAAATTACAATCACCCTTATAAATGCTAGTATGGGTCCATGCTTCGCACATGGGTTGTTTATATTATTATATACGTTGATATTATGTTTGAGTGCAAAACATGTAAACGGAAAGTAATGACATTTTTGGAATTTCAAAAGGAGTCCATATAAATTGGTTCAATCAATTTTCTTTATTAGTAGTAGAGATTAGAATATCAACTAAACTAAATTATCATAGATATTGCATTAATGCACCAAATATTTTATGTAGATATTCTTAAAATAAAATGTTCTTACATGATATGCAGGTGTACTGATGACTTTTGGCTTAGAGATGAAAGCAAATACTCCATCAAATATAAAAATAGGGGAGAGAAAAAGCAACAAAAAGTGGAGATAAATAGATGGTGTAGTTGCAAGATGTGTTAATACTATATATTATATAAAGGGTTTATTGATTTGTTGATGTTTCTTAATTTTGAAACGTGAAAATGGAAAACATGTGGAACTAATTGTATTCAGTAAGGTTATGCACCTTACTTTTTTTCTTTTGGTTGTTGCTGTAGCAACTGACTTTTAGTGCCACTATGTTAAAAATCATTCTCAGTAAAATGACCAAGTTTTTTGTATCTACACTTGTAGTCGATTGAATATTAGGATATTTCTTAACTGTAATGCTTACTGATTATATTGCAGCTAATATATATGACTATCAGAGTACGGTTCGGTTTTCATTAAAATGAGAATTTTAAATGTATATGATTGGTGCATAGATTATTGGAACTCACGATTATACCATTGTAAACTTACTTTAAAATGATACTACTTTTTATAACTTATCCATGCCTTTTAAACGATCAAAACTATTGAGTACCTTTACTAGGCTTTTAAAAAGTATGATAATTTGGTGATAAATAAGTTTGGACGATCTGTTTTAATACAGATCTGCATTAATGGTGTGATGTAAACTTCCAAAACTGCAGGAACTGAAAACGTCAACAGATGAACCTTTTTCCTTTTTCAAAATGCCAATGTCTATACTTCTCATGCTATTAAAGCTAAACTGTGCAATTCAAAAAGTTCAACATTAGACAATAATATGACACTATGGTGTGTGACCAATAGTAAGGATGTACTAAATGTCAAATAATGGGGCATAAGTTTTAAATTTTGGATGAATTTGCTGCTAATTACTGTATTCTTAACATTATGTTTTTCTACGTGTATGTAATGTAGATATTTTCCTATATTAATGAATTTCATTTCCATCTTCTGTTGCTTTGGTTTCCACCGTTTAATATTTTCTTCAAACATATGTACATCTTTTGGCAGCAGTAAAATTATTGTACCATGCTAATATTATGGTTGTCATTTTACATAAAAAAATTAAATCTTTGTTATCTCTTATAGAATTTCCATATGAGTTTTCAGTTGAGAAATATCATAGATGAATCTAATGTGTATTAGCTTACTATTCAAACAAGGATCCTCAACTGACATATATATATATATATATATATATATATGTATGTATGTATCTGTATATATGTATATGTATATATATATGAATGCAAACTACCTTTTACTGTTTGTTCAATTTTTTCCCCTACCTTTGAATGAACTTTTCAAAATAAATAACTTAGTCTCATTCACATTTTGATAAACGAGTGATTTGTGCATGCATATGCATAAAAAATGCAACATTATGTACACGTCAAAGTCATTTTGTAAAATGAAAAACAAACCCTACAAAGATTGTTTTTTAATATCAATTCCTCATACGCATGTGTATCCCACGTGCTTAGGTACTCGTTTTATATATAATAAACAATTCAAAAATTCAATAAATGTTAATTTAAAATATGAATATATGTATGACAATTAATTTTCGAATTTGTAAATTCATAGTATATATAAATAAGTGTAATAAATTTTTTGAATCATATATATATATCTTATATATACTATTATAAGAGAGAAATATACACTAATATATATGTAAATGTATATGTATATATATATATGTGTGTGTGTGTGAATTTATTAATAAATATATAACAACCATTAATGACAAAAATTGATTTTTTATGGTAACCAACATTTTTCTATATATAAATCTAATAGTATAATAAACAAATTATGCAACTAAACTGATTTATGACAACCACATCTACTTACAAAATTCTCACCTAACTAGACATATAGTAGCAACATATTTAAACAAATATGAAATTTCTCATTATAGGATCATAGAATATAATTTAATTACAGTAATATGAATTAAAATTACCAATTTAATGATGTCTTTGAATCCACGTTGAAGCAATGACTTCCCTTCCTTTTATTGTTCTTGATTCGTCAGATTGCAAGTCCGGAATCACCGACCTCTAACCATCGAATAGTATTATTTTAGTTTGAAATATATCTAAGAATTTTGAAGTGGATTGAGAGATATGCTTTAATCAGCACTGTAGAAGGTAATGGCGGCCAAAAAAAATTTACCACTGTTTTTAGATATACATACATACGTACGTTTATATATATATATGGGGTTGTATTAGAGAGAAATGAGGAAAACCTTTTTACCCATTCTTACTTGATCTTAACCCATTATCACCAAGCCAATTCCCTATGTTTTAGCCAACCCTAGACTTTCCCAATAATGAAATTTTGCAGCCCTAATAATGGGCCTTAAACTCATCTAAGCCCAAGCCAAAATACTATGCAATTAAATCTAATTTAACCGCTTGTCGATATTATATATCGATCGACATATTTATAACTGTTATAAATATATATAACATTATTTATTTCTCAAATCATATTCAAATTTATAATTAATATTTCATAAATATTAATTAATTTATAACAATTATATACATTAAATCGCTCAGTCTTAAGGGAAGTCATCATTTCGACTGTGTAACTCTTGGGTGTAAATTTGGTCAGCGATTAACATTGAACTATTCTAATGTTAACTTTCACACGTCACTTAGTAGGTAGTGTGACATAATGGACAAATTTATCGCTGACTTATTTTATTAAAATCCAGTTTTAGTTTAATAAGCTTTACCCGGTTGTGACATTTGTTTACACCAATTCTCTTCGTCAAAACTATATCACTTTGGACTTATGGAATTTGGTAATGGTAAAAATTCCAACCTCATCCACATCAAACTTATAGTCCAAATACAAAGTCCTTAGTTCAATGATAAAAAAAATCATTAACCGAAATGCTCTGGCTAGAGACTTTGACTTTGAGTTGACTTGAATTGATTGTGGTACTGACCACATATAACTGAGGAGACGAATCCTCTCTTGAACAGTGTTTAACTTCCAATACTTCCGCTTCACCCAACTATAGTCACTCGATGAATGTCATGCCATGATTTAGCTATAATCAAATGGGGCTTTCATATTGAAGATACACAGTATTCTCAAATCGAGAGAACTTTGTAAATCAGTCACATCGATATTTTCTTTTTGACCTTAGTTATATTAACCACTAGAAAACTATTGATTGATTCTTTCCATGGTTATCCAATAACTATTAGTACGTAACCCCTAAGTGCCCCCAACAGTCATGAGTAATACACTGCCCAACATTTGAAGAATGTTAAATACTCCTGTCTCAACAGATACATCGATATTTAGTCTTGATGCATCTTGACTAGGAACATTTAAAATGGTATATTTGTTTCTTTGTGATAAATTACTCATGGTTTGAACACTTTATAACTACTACCACAAAATATACCATTTATGCATTTTTCTATTAAATGCACTTTTAATTAAGTTAATTAATTAATATAATCACATTGTATCAAGTATATAATAGAAAGAAAATACTTTTTATTTCGAACAAGATTGGTCAACGAATTAGATATATGTAACAAATTACATAATTGCCCCTAGGACATACCCCTAACTCTATCAATCTTCCATTTGCACTTGGAGTCAATTATGGAATCTAATACCAACTTTTCCAATCAGCTTTCTTAAAACTAATTAGACCAGTCCCTTAGTGAATGGGTATGTTATTACGTTTTAATTATCTACTTTGTCGATTAACTCTCTCTAACACTGATAAACTGCCTTTATCATGTGGAACAATTCGAAATATGTCTTTCAACTTCTAGTGAGCTTTAAGTTCTATCATGACCAATTTCATGACATTGTTATCTTATAACAATGTTATGGGATTCTCAACATTTGGAATAACCCTTGGCTCAATTATAAATTTGTGCATTTATATCTATGTACATTGGTTTATTGTAGCGCCATTCAAGTTAATTTCTCAACATTTCGTTGAATCGACCATAATCGCCTTTATTTTGAAACATTTTCAAATTAAAGATTTTAACTTGAATTTTATTATTGATATGTTATACTCAATATCACTTATAAAAGTTTGTGTCCAAACGCTCCATCATAACGAGTTTATTGTTTTTATAAACATTTCTCTAGTATTTCACAAATACGCGAGAACACCTCAAACAACCACTTAGTGATATCAATTTGGATTTTATATTTGCTCCATGTATCAAATACATAAACAAAACACAATATCATACACAACATTATCTGTATAATAATTCCTATTGCTAATGCATAAGGAAACCAACTTACATGTTCTCATTTTAATAGGATGCTCTTGTATATCATTTTGGGACAATCCCTATATTTTTATACTCACCATAAAAGACATCATTTACAATCCAAAATTGAGCATTAAAACAACTAAAGTTGATTTTAGTACAAGCATATTGTTAAAATCAACAACATGTTGTTTACTTTTAGTTTAGAAATATTAATGCACCTTTTAACGTTCTTTCTTATGAATACACGCTTTATTTGCAATTTGATTGAAAATCAAACTATCTGATATTTCTATCAAAATACTTATCCAATCTTGATGCCTATAAAATGTTATATTCGTATCAATTCTTGGATCATATCCAAAGACTCACAAACTCAATATCGCTCCTGTTGTCTTTGAGGTATTTTTAGTTAATATGTGTAAACGCTTACTCTAAACCATTATTTAAAATTTTCTATTTCAATACATAAGTACCAAACACTAAGCCTTATCGAGCGATAATTTTGTGGGTAAATCTGAAATAACTTGAACATATTGAATACTGAATATGTTATGCCAATTTCAACAATTGAAATTTGCGATATTATTATTATCAACATTGCTCATTTAATTCCAACCACATTACTCTTTCCAATAAAGACACAATCTCGGCCTATGGATCACATCTCTTTGGTTACAACCACCAAAATCATATTTTGATAGCGTACTTGGGATTCTTTTAGATTTACGCATCATACCATATAGAGTCAACAATCTTAATGGTTTAATTGAGCAACCGAGGGTAATGTATATTTTCGACATTAATAAGAAACTCATAGTTTCTCTTCAATGTAGTTGAATACTTATTAAACATTATGTATTCATTTAGGTTAGTTAATTTCACTTTATCTCATATAATCGGTTCTATCTTTGGATCGGATACAATTCCGTTTAACTACCAAAAATTCCTCAAAGAAATTCTTTCACAATGAAGTTGATATATCTCGAAACAATAATTGTTTCTTAATGCAAATAAAATAGGGATTCATAAATTCATTATGAACCCTTTTATATATAAAAATGATTTTAGTTTACAAAAATTATGTTTAAAACATAAATATGTCATTTGATGACAGAGCTTTCAAAAAAAACTTTTTGGAGATTCATACAAGATCCCTCATAAACAATAATTACGTGCAATCTTTTGACTCGCACAACCTACCAACTCCTTGGCCTAGGATATGTTGGCATTTCTTACAACCCTTATCTTGTATGATTTTGTAAACTGTTGTTTAGATGAAATAATATCAACCTCGTATGCTACTCTTAAGTACATGACCTTATTGAAAGAAACAAACTCGACTTCACTCACAATTAATCGTAAATTTTCCAACAAAGTCTGTTTACTCCTTATCGATGCATCATTATGTATCACATGGAGGAATGACTTTTGAGATTGAATCTATATTCATTTTTAGGTACATTTGAAACTCGTTCCAATATACTCACCTATTCGACCAAATCAAATCATTTTATTCTATTGCATGTTATTTTATTTACTTTTCTTTTATATTCTATTATTTTATCATAAACTTACTACATATATCTAATACATATGTACATGTTGGTAATAAATCATTGATGAATATAACAAAATATGTGGAACCCTTTTAGTATTAATAGACTTGTAATTGCACACATCAATATGTATTAATTCAAAGAGTTCATCAACTCTTATGATGCTCCCACTGAATGAATGCATAACAATTAATTGTTTGAGATATAATTAACCTGCATCATATGATTCATAATCATATAGTAAAATTATTTCTCAAAACTACGGCTTAGTCTATAATTCCAAAACAACTGTAAATAATATTAGACACATATGTATTTTTTGTTGCATCATTTTACTATGAAAACAAAATCGATAATATAGTTCTATTTCATAATGAATACTCATAATACTCATACTGAAATATAGTTATATCTATTTTTCAGTCAATACAAAAAATAAAAATTATTTCATAAATAAAGTGCGTTACATTTTACAAAAACAATTTTTGTAATTTGATGCAATCATTAGGTGCTATATGGCATGCTCTCACTATTTCCGCCATTACCATAATAGTATACTAAATTTGTAGGTCCACCATTCACTTAATATTGTTAATATTGTTTACTTATTTCATATGCTGCAACTAGTTTACAGTTAGAGTTCTTTGATCAAATATCTTGAACTCAAAGAAATAAATGTCATAGAAAACAATATTCTATATGAAATACATTCCGGCATAAAAATCATATTACATATTCCAATATTAAGTATCAATTAGTATTACAATTCTTGTTTCTAATGTTTCTCTATGAAGCAGAAGTGGCTATTCATTCTCTTCATTCCAACTTTACCTTAAATTATATCTATTCTTATATATTTGTTTTTCTTTCAAAAGGTCAAACTATTCAAAAGAAAATCCTTCTACAATATTATAACAAACCTTTTACAAAAGCGCATTCGATTATTCTTAACATTTAAGACATCAAATATGTTGCACTTTATGCGTACTGATCAAGATGACATTTCAACAATCGAGTTCTTAGATGTATCTTGTAGTTTATGGCCTTGTGTTACATTAACACAATATGATCCTTTTGAAATCATTCAAGTTGAATCTATGGTCTTAAAATACTGTTTATTGGCTTACTACAAATGAACTAACTTCATCGAAATATTGTATCCCACAAACTATGACTGCTCACCATATAACATTTATATGTGAAAGTACATGATCAAATATTCATAGTCTTGAATTACATTTAGAGTTCAAAAACTCATGAAATGCAATACACGGTCTAGACCAAATAAACATGTAAATGACCAACTTACAAATGTATTATGTAGTTGAAATTAGGCGCTTGCATGGGTATAGAAACATTATATAACATGCAATTAGAATTATTAGTAAGTATATATTATATTTCTATTTGTCAACTTTCAATTTAGTTTGTATAGATATATTAATTGACAAACGTTTTATCAATCATATTAAATGCATAAATTTATCATTATAAATAATTATAACATTATATAGCATATGTTCTTACAATATTAGAAAGGTTAAACGTTACCATTTCATTTTTCTAATAAGGCTTCCACTAATCTTTTATGCTTCTCCAGACCCTAAGATGAAACACAGAAGTCTTACAACTTCACTAGTGGGTGTTATGACTCGTTTGTTTTGGTATTCTGACCTTGAGTTTGCTCAATAAATCATATCCCCATAAACTATAGATAATGTGATATCCCGAAAATTTTTGACAATAACAATTTAATAATTTATGTCAAAATTTAATTGAATTGACCATATTGTTAATAATAAATTTGAGATAAATGTAATAATCTTCTTCAAAATAAATATTTAAACTGATAATCTATATTTTAAATGCTAATAAATTGTTTTATATCTGTAATGTATACATATCTGTATATATTATAACTGGATAAATCTTTGTTTTAAATTTAATATATATATAGGCCTGTTTTCTTATTCTAACATTTTTGGTAAATTAAAATAGGTTTCAAATTGATATTAAGCTACTAAATAAATAACCATATAATTCTAATACCCAAACTAAAAACATAATGATTTAAAACTAATTTTAGTTTAAGTTTAAATTTAAATAAAAAGATTTGTTTGTTTTTAATATAGCTAATAAAATAAGTAATGTATTGAATAAGAAGACAAATTCATTTGTGAATTATTTTAATTTAATAATGAGTTATATTTAATAATATTAATAATGTAATATTCTTACAAAATGGATTTTAATATAGATAGAAATGACTATTTCAAAATTTATTTGAATACACTAACATAAGAAGTAATGATTTGTAAATTAGAAACAACATCTTTCAAACATGTTTTAAAATAAAACAAGTCTTAAAATATGTTAAACACAAACATAAATTAAATGTATGGTTTTTTAAAATGAGTATAAATACATAAACATCTATGATATTATCATAAGTATAAAAAGAAATAATAAGTAAATTAAGTGTTTAATAGTTTAAGTTTAAAATATAAGAAAAGTAAAAATAGGAAATAGAACTAAACACTTAAGTTAGAAAATTTATAACAAGTTAACTAAACCAACTTTATACTGGTACATGAAGCATAAAAATAAACAAAGTATAATAGAAATAAACAACTTTATATAAAAAGAATGCAAACCAGGCAAGAACAGGATATGAAATGAAATAAGACAAAAAAAAAAAAAATTATTAAGTTGTAACAAGCCTGTAAACAAGATAAGGAACCAGGCATTAATTAACATCATCTCAACACAAAATTTTGGTCAATTCGAAATGTTTGAAAATCATTTCAGTTTGTACAAGAATCTGGCCAAGCAAGGAAGGAAATCATCTCAGCCCCCATATAGGAAAATATCTCTGACCTACAGCAAAACTTGTTCCAGATAACACCTACCCTTATACTTTAACCTGTCTCCTTATATATGCAGTGCCTTCGTTCATTTTTTTTTCAAAACTTGGCAAACCCGAAACATAAGAAAGTTTTTATTTGCAAACTTAAACATCATCATACTACAAGTTTCTGGAATACAAGCACTCATGTCTCAAGTTAATCTGTAGCAAGATAAACTGGGTAAACAGAAAACATAAGTAAGTTTCCATTTTTACAAACTTAAACTAATTCTCTAATCTAAAGCATGATGTTAGCAGGAAATCAAAAACAAAAAGAGATATTTTTTTCCAGTTTTAAAGAACAGTGTTCTGTTCATTCACTCTAAACCAGGTGAGTAACAATTTTTTTTTTTTTAAAACTCAAGTACAAATATGGTTGCTTGATCAATGCCTAATATAAGTTTGTATTTGTGTATATATGTTGGGAAATTCATGTGTAATTAGGGATGTGAACATGCTGTTAAATATATGTGCTCTGTTAAGTTTTATGTACCCAGGTTCTAAAACTAATTTTGAATGAACCTCTCATGATCAAATCTTTGTAGAACTTGGGTCTTAAACCAAAAATGTTTGTCATAGCACTTATTTTAGTTTAAAAATTTATGTAAGTTATAATAGTGTGAATAGCCTCTGGAACAAATAAACAACAGTAAGAATTTTAAGTAAGTCAAAAATTAATTTTCATGAATCATGGATTCAAGCATATGAATCAAAAGCTAAAATAAAAACATGATTTTTAAAGCAAAAATTTTAATTTTTCGATTTATAGTTCGAGAGCAGTTCGTGTTTGTGGGTTTTTCTTCCTTTGAGTGATCTCTGGTGATTCTTGGGTTGGTAGAGTTTGGGATCGTGTCTGGTGATGGAGGGGTGAGTGAAGATGCTTGGAAAAATACGGCTGTGGTGGGAAGTTCATCAGGGGAATCGCGACAAGTGATTTTCATTTGGAAACCTAATTTAACTAAGTTTGATAAGATCGATCGCCACAGTTTACACGATCGACCGAGTGTAGCAGGGTTTTGGGAAATGGAAGCTTGTTGCGTTGTCGTAGTGTGGCTGTATTTTTGGCAACCTCGGTGACGTGTGCGGCGGTGGCAAGAGGTATTTGTCAGTGGTGGTGCTTGCAGTTTTTGGGTCGAACTGCTAATTTTTGATTTACAATCTTTGAAGCCGATTTGGGGTTGGATTTCGAACCCTTGGAAGATTTGTGATTTGCCTATGCCTTTGATGTTCGCCGGAGTTGGAGGGTGTCGCCGTACACGTGTACGGCGTGGAGGTGATGGGTATCAGTATCGTTGGCAGGTTGCTATCGAGTTGTGCTCGAGTGATGAGGTTGGTTATTTCGGGGTTTAGATCGAAGTGTAAGGATGAGCCTGATACTATCAATTTTAGTTTTGAACATAATTTACTGAAAAGAAAAAAAAAAGGGAAGAAGAAGAGGAAGCAGTTTGTATACATGGGTGCTGTGTTTTTCAGGAGAAAGGGGAGGGGTACTCGGGTTTTTATGTATTTCGACTCGGGGAATACTTCTCGCGACTCGAAGCAACATCGAGTTTGACTCGGAGTAATGTGGGTTGAAGGGAAGCCTGGGTAAGTTGAACAGGTTATTTTTTTTAAAACCTGTAAAGTTTAAAATGCTTTAAACTGGGTTTAAAAATGAGAAATGAACGTTTAACATGAATATTTAAGTAAAAGATAAGTCAGAATTCAAATGAAGATTGAATTTCAGTTTAAAATAAAATAAAGTTTAAAATTTTAAATTATTTGAAAACACTTTAAAACGGGGAAATGTTGCTCGAGTTTGACTCGAGTGATTCGAGTGTCGGACTCGAAGAAAAGTGGGATTTTCCTCGTAAAAATAATTGTTTGTCTCGGGTATTTCTAGCTTCGGGTTTTAATCATGTAAGTTATTATAAAAAAAAAATTAAAACGAGCTTTTAAATGGAAAATATACTTATTTTAAACAAAGTTTAAAACAAGATAAGATTGGATTCAAAACGTAGTTTGAATCTCAGCTTTTAAATAAATAAGATTTTTAAGTTTAAAATTTGTTTTAAACAAATTTGAATGTAAATTTACATTAAATTGATTAAATAGCTTATTAATGATAGATTGGTCATTAAATAGAATAAGAGTTTTAAAAACTTAAGGCTTGTAATTATTAAATTAACTAAGTGGAAAATTAATGATTAGAATAAATTAACTCATAAATGAAGAGTTAAATTTATTTAAATAAGATATAAGTTAAGGTAGATTAAGTGGTAATTAGGAAATCATTGGTTTAATATTAAATTAATAATTAGTAATAAATTAATAAGTTAATAAAGAATTAATGAGTTATTAAGACTAACTTAAAATGTAAGTTAATTACTTTAGAAAAGTAATTAAAGAATTATAATTAGTTAATGAAGGTCATTAACTAAAATAATAAATTAATGGGATTATTTTTAATAATTAATTAAATTATTTATTTAAGATAAGCAATTGTGAATTGTTAAGTATACTTACTTAGCGAAAGTAATTAAGAAATTAATTGCTCATTGTAATTAATTCTATGAATTGTTTAAGTTAATTAATTAAGTTTAATTAATTTAGACAACCATTTTGATGATGAGATAAGTATAATTACTTAGGGAAGTAATTGATGATAATTACTGTATGTAATTAATTGAGGGTGATTTAATAATGAAAGTAATTGGAATAATTACTTTGTATAATTAATCGGGGGATTAATTAGAGAAATTAATTAAGGAGTAATTAATTTATTTGATGAGTAATTAAAGATAGTTAATTACTGAATGGTATTAATCAGAGGTGATTAATAAATGTGGTTTAATTAAAGACTAATTACTTAAAGTAATTAATTTTAAAGGAGGGAATTAATTAAAAATGTAATTAGAAATCATTAATTGATGTAATTAATGATGGGATGATAAATTTAGATTAATTAATCAATAATAAGAAATTAAAGAGTAATTAATTAGTGTATTTCAGAAGTAATGTAATGTTTGCAATTTGAGGTTAATTTCTATATTTAGATAAGATAATTAATTTGTGAAAATAATTAAAGGATGATTACTTGAATATAATTAAATGTTAATTAATCAAGTATGATTAATTGAAATGAGTAATTAGTGAATGATTTATTAATTGATTGGAGATTGATTAATAATTGTGTAAGCAAGTTTTAAATGATGAAGTAATTAATTTAATTTACTTTAAATTAATTAGAGATGATATAATTAATTTAATTCATTTTAAATTAATTATTGCTTATATGATTGTTGATGTATGAATGGATGAAATTGTTTACCTTGAATGATTTAAGATCTCAGATATGAGAATTGATGTTATGTGATATTTATGCTATATGATATGGATGCTCGATTTAAGTATGAATTATCTGTTATGATGATATGCCTTATCTGTTTGTAGTGATAATATTGATTATCTATTTATGTTGATGTTGACTATCTATTATGATATTGTGAATTATCTATCTGTGTGTGTATTGAATTATTTTGAATTAAACTGTTAAGACTAAATAGACAACTTGGCCCTAAAAGACACGTTTTGGATTTCGGTGAGACCGGGATCAGTTTTTCCGCATTAGGAACATCCGAAAACCACATCGATTCCAAATTAACGGTAGGTCGTGAATCTGAAGTGAATATGAAGTTTCAGAGTGCAAGGGTTATCGTCGTTAACTCTGAGGGTGATTCCAAAATGAGTGTAACGAGATAATGCCTTCGGTTTCGTTCGAACCCGGAACGAACTTGTATGGATTGAATGCTTTCAACACATCGTCAGGCGGGCGATGAGCATTCTAAGAAATATGTTCTCTAAAGGTAATCGTAGCCTCAAGCCTCATCAACCGGGAATGGCTAAAACAGGGGAGGTGCAGCAAGGTTAGGTGGGTCATGCCCAAGCAGGACAAGATTTTCCCCTGTCTAGATGTCCCTTTTTATTCGGCTGTGTGGACAGTTGTGAGCTCCAACTGTCGGGGTTGTCTTGTTCGGGACTGTTCAGTAAGGAATGGTTCCGGCCTTGTGTTGCAGGGGATGAAGGGAGTAATCCTCGGTACGGTGATCTAGGCCCCGTACTGTGACGGGCGGTACCCCAGTAGCCCTGCCATTGTATGGAATCCAAAATCCAATAAGTGCCAATGGTTTTGATTGTATTACCCACTTTTGTGGCTAGTAGCTGGAATTTAATCATGTAACAATTTCGGCTATTTTCTATTTACTTGAAAACCCTAGACCTATTATAATATCACAGAATTTCCTATCAAATGTTTTGGTTAGCGTAAGGTAAAAACTTACCCATGTTTATTTGTGGGAAGTCTTACGTGATACCTTTTATTTTCAAATGATTTTCAAAGTTAAGCAACTTAAACCTGTTACTCATACCAGACCCATGTCTGACCCGGAGTTTATTTTTGTTTTTCATAAACTCCCGGGTACCCAAATTTTTACGAGTAGCCAAGGGATTCAGGTTAGATTTGACGAATTCTAGAAGAGCAATGGAGCAGGAGGCTTCAGCGTTGTAGATAGATATTTATGGTGTTCCGCTGTGTTGATATATCTGAGTTGTTTATCTGTATTGTATATTGACTTGTGTAACTAGACAGGTGTTTATAACTGTCTAGTATGAGATGTATTGAATGTATAACTCTGATATATGTAAAATTATGTAATAGTTATGTGATCTATTATATTTTGTTTCATTCCGCTGTGAGATTCTGATGTTGTTGTTCTTTCTTCTCTATCTTTCTATTTTCTCATCCCTTTCTTTCTTCAAGACGATACGTCTTTCTGGGCTTAGAAGGGCGGGTCGTCACAGATAACTCCTTATCGGTTGTATCACATACAACCCTAACCCATTTTTCCTTGTTCTAATCTTATTTCGACCTTGAGTTTGCTCAACAAATCAAAAGAGATTATTTATTCATATCTACCATATCGTGATGGCCTAAGTATAGTATATGTACCTTGAGTTTGCTCAACAAATACATATAGTTATCTTACCTCATATGTTCAGTATATTAATAATACTACACGTAACATCCCTAACTTAAATTTTTTGAACAGCTAAGGAGCATGTAAGTAATTTATTAATATATATATGGTAGAGGACAACATTATATTGAAGAATCTTAATCCAATATATATATATATATATATTGAGTGATATCGACTTATAGAATATTATATTCCTTATGAAATACTCCAACGATTCAAGTGTCAGACACATTAGAAATCATTGTATATATACATTTACATATGTATTTATTTCTCAAGTCTATTTGGGTTTCTTTAATGTTCCACATCTAGTTTATACACATATCATATAAGTTTTATTGTCATATAACTTTTATTTTTCATATTACTTATATGATTATCTTACGTATAATGTATCATTATTTAAATCTTATCTAATTAATTTTAATCAATTGGCTATTTAATTAATCTTAAATTAGTATTCCAATATAACTTTTATATTGGACATATCTATTATAACATTTATAGTGTATACTATAACCTTTGTAGTGTAACATACATACATACATACATACATATATATATATATATATATCATATATATGTGTATTTTATTTAATTAATTAACCTTTAATTAATTTATTCAATTAAACAATTTTTATTAAAATTTATTAATTTCAAAATTTATCTTGTATACATACATGTATACTTATGTTATCTTAAACATTTTAAAATAACATAACGTATATCAACATATATAATACATGCATATATGCATTAATATGTAATATATTTATTTTATCAATCTTATTAATAAATTTGAAATTTGAAATTATTATATGAATATTTTTAAACATTTTGAAAATATCATTATCCTTTCAAACATTTTGAAAACTTATATAGTATAATAATTTTTATAATAAACATTTTTTATTTTAAATTTAACTATTAAATTTAAAATCTTTAACAATAATTTTCGAAACGATTTTGAAAATTAGCCCAAGGCCCAAATAAAGTTGGTCCTTTTCTGTTAGGGCAACCTTGGGCTCACTTCACCTTTCAGGCGAGACCGATAAATAGATAGGACATGGTACTTGATTACCCAATTCCAATCCTAGGCATTATCTTTCTAGACACCGTACTAAGTGGGCAAGCTTAATTAGCTAGCTCTAGAATGACTAATTTAAACGACATAGGCTATTGGGCTCTAATACCATTATTGGAACTGGACTAGCTCACAGCGGAAGCTATGGGTGAATTTCAAAAATTTTACACTATTGAATCTTTTATTTGGCCTATGAAGTCTAGTTGATTTAAAAAATTTCTAAATTTCAGTTAAATAAAATCATTTATTTTATTTAAATTCAAATATATTAAGATATGGAATTAATTTTATTCGATTTAGTTTATACATAAATGAACCATATACATATATGTATGAGTGCATGTGTAACATAATAATCCATGAGAGGTATAGTATGCACATACGTTGATGTTGGAATTTACATTACAACAAACATATTATCTTATTTTGTATGTCATGTACATTGTCCAAATATGTGCATGTATATGTATTACAATACACACACATATGTATGTATAAATATATTATATAATATACATGAACATAATATATATACATACATATATATATATATATATAGAAAGAGAGAGAACAACTATTAAAAATTATTTATAATTCAAAATTAACTTAGTTTTGCAAATGTAATAGTTTTAGTATTTTAATTTGTATATATTATGAATAAAATAATGTTTTCATCCATAAATAATTAACATAAAATAATCTATTAACGAAAATTCAAATTTTATAAAATTTTAAAATCTAGGATCATAAAATAGAGCTTAGGAAAAATCTGAAGATTTTCCAAAGTTGAAATATTATTTTTAAAAATAAATACATTGATTTCGGTAATAATTTTTAATATAAAATAATATATTATTAAAAATTCAAATTTAAAATTTCAAAAATTCAAGGATCATAAATGAAAGGTTAAGAAATTTTTTGAAGAATTCTTCAGTTAAATTATTATTTTTAATAAATTATAAAGAGGTTTTTCGAAATAATATTAATTATTAAAAATAATAAACTTTATTGAAAAATTTCTAAATTTATTCCATATGTTTCTGAAATGATATAATGTTTTTAAATGAATATAAAATTGAATTTTTGATGTAATAATTATTTTATATATAATAAACAATTCAAAAATTCAATAAACGTTAATTTAATAATATGAATATATGTATGATAATTAATTTTGAATTTGTAAATTCATATTATATATAAGTAAGTATACTAAAATTTTAAATCATATATATATTTTATATATGCATATATGCTATTATGAGAGAGAAATATACACTAATATATATATATATATATATATATATATATATATGAATTTCTTAATAAATATATATAAAAAAATTATTAATGACAAAAATTGTTTTTTAAAGCAGAAAACATTTGTCTATACATAAATCAAATAGTATAATAAACAAATTATGCACATAACCAAACTGATTTGTGACAACCGTATCTACTTACAAAAATCTCACCGAACTAAACAATTAATAGCAATATATTTAAACAGATATGAAATTGATCATTATAGGATCATAGAATATAACTTAATTACTTCAATGAGAATTAAAATTACCAATTTAATGATGCCTTTGAATCCATGTTGAAGCAATGACTTCTCTTCCTTTTACTTTCTTGATTCGTCAAATTGCAAGTCCGGAATCACCGACCTCTAACTATCGAATAATATTATTTTAATTTGAAATATATTTGAGAATTTTGAAGTGGATTGAGAGCTATGTTTTAATCAGCAGTGTAGAAGGTAACGACGGCCAAAAAAATTTATTTGTTTTTAGAGATACAAACATACATATATATACGTACGCGCACACACACACACACATATGGTTGTATTAGAGAGAAACGAGGAAAACCTTTTTACTCATTCTCACTTGATCTCAACCCATTATCTCCAAGCCAATTCCCTATGTTTTAGCCCCTCCTAGACCTTCCCAAAACTAATTTTCATCCCTAATAATAGGCCTTAAACCCATCTAAGCCCAAGCCAAAATACTTTACAATTAAATCTAATTTAATCGCTTGTCGATATTGTATATCGATCGATATATTTATAACTGTTATAAATATATATAACATTATTTATTTCTCAAATCATATTCAAATTTTATAATTAATATTTCGTAAATATTAATTAATTTAGTTAATTTATAATAATATAAACTTATTAAATCGCTCGGTCTTAAGGGAATTCATCATTTCGGCTGTGTAACTCGGGTGTAAATTTGGTCAGCGATTAACGTCGAACTATTCTAATGTTAACATTCACACGTCACTTAGCAGGTGGTGTGACATTATGGCCAAATTTATCGCTTAGTCATTTTCGGTAAAAATCCAACTTTAGTTTAATAAGCGTTACCCAATTGTGAAATTTGTTTGCACCAATTCTCTTCGTCAAAACTATATCACTTTGGTCTTATGGAATTTGGTAATCGTCAAAATTCCAACCCCATCCACATTCAACTTTATAGTCCAAATACAAAGTCCTACGTTCAATAATAATAATTAACCGAAATGCTCTAGCAAAGACTTTGATTTTGAGTTGACTTGAGGTAACTGTGATACTAACCGCATATAACCGAGGAGGAAAATCCTTGCTTGAATACTGCTTCACTTCCAATACTTCAAATCAAATCAACTATAGTGACTCCATGGACGTCATGCCATTCTTTGGCTATAATCAAAGTGGAGCTTTCATATTGAAGATCTACAGTATTCTCAAGTCGAGAGAACTGTGTAATCAGTCACATCGATATTTTCTGTTTGACCTTAGTTATATTAACGAACACAAAACTATCGAGTGAGTCGTTTCATAGTTATCCAATAACTATTAGTACGTAACTTCTAGGTGCCCCTAGCACTCATGAGTAACACACTGCCCAACATTTGGAGAGCATTACGTACTCCAGTCTCAATGGATACATCAATATTCAATCTCGATGCATCTTGACTAGGAACATTTAAAATGATATATTTGTTTCGTTGTGATAAATTACTCACGGTTACAACACTTTCTAACTATTATCACAAAATATACCATTTATGGATTTCTCTATTAAATTTACTTTTAATTAAGTTAATTAATTAATATAATTACATTATATCAAGTATATAATAGGAAGAAAATACCTTTTATTTCGAACAAGATTGGTCAACGAGTTAGATATATGTAACAAATTACATAATTGCCCCTAGGGCGTATTCCTAACTCTAGCACTAAAAGCAACTCCAGTGGTTAATATTCAACGCCGAACATCAGCTAAAAAAACCCAGGTGTACGATTCAGAGCTGAAAATTCAACTTAAAATTCAAGATCCGATTCAGGATCCTAAATTGGGCTTGGGTGCCAATTTAATGGGTGCCCAAGCCCTTTCCCCCTTGCAACCCTCCGTCCACTTAAACGGCTATTTCCCCTCATTTTTCCTAACCCTTCGGCTTTAAACGGTCATATTTTGACCCCAACGACTATACACGATCATATTTTAAAATACAACGGCTATAAACGGTCATATTTCTTATTTCATTACATATATCGGACTATTTTTTAGATTGTAACACACACATTTATTCTTCTACTACAATTATATTTTCAATTCCATAATATTGAAAGTACGTCCCGTCCATTTCAATCATATACTGAATCAATGAATATGGATAACTCGGATTTTGATTCCCAACCCATTCAAAATGTTCATCCCCAGACCGCTCCCCCTCTATCCTTCCATTCTTCTGCTCCATGGTCTGATGATGAAGATAAAGATTTATGGTACATCTACTGTCATTTTTCTAACGACTCGGTCAAAGGAAATGACCAAAGTGGAGAGGCGTTTTAGGGGAAAGTCATGGCTGCGTATAATAAAAAGCATATTGAAAAGACGAGGGCAATGTCTACAATCACCAGTCGTTTTGGGAAGATTAATCGACAAACACAATTCTACGAGTCTTAGATTCACAAAATAAGAATAGAAAATCCGAGTGGAATGGATTGCGAAGCTGAATTGGTTACGGTTACGGTTAATGTATTTCCAACCCACAACTAAGCCATCGTGTTTTCCAGAAGTTGAACCGTATGCTTCATGGTATATCTCTATCAGTTCCTCCTTTTGTTGATGTGTTAACGCATACGCTTCTTCTTCAGAGTCGCTATCGCATAGCCATATAGCTTTTAGTAAATTTTTAGACATTGTTATTAAGGATAGTTGTTTGATTTGTGAATGTTTTGTTAGATTAAATTGTGGTGAACAAGTATGAGATTCATATGGTTATATATAGGACTAATTCTTAAGTGGAAAGAAGGTGGCTAAGTGCGTCGTCAAATTATACATTGTAGCCACGTTCCATTGTTGGTCACAGCTAATATCTTTAATGAGTGGAAACAAGTGGCGCAGTGTGCAATCAAATCACATACTATAGCCACGTCCATTTGCCGGTCAAGATTCCCTGCTTTCTTGAGTGGAGACAAGATGGCTCAGTGTGTGGTCATATCATACACTGTAGCCACGTTCCACTGTTGGCCGTAGTTAGTATCTTTAATAAGTGGAGACAAGGTGGCTCAGTGTGCAGTCATTTCATATACTTTAGCCATGTTCCACTATCGGCCATGACTAATATCTTTGTTGAGTGGAGACAAGGTGGCTCATTGTGCGGTCAAATCACATACTGTAGCCATGTTCATTTGCCGGCCAGGATTTCGTGTTTTCATGAGTGGATACAAGGCGGCTTAGTATGCGGTCAAATCATACACTGTAGTCATGTTCCATTGCCGGCCACAGCTAATATCTTTATTGAGTGGAGAGAAGGAACATCCATTATGTAAATCCAGAAATTGTTATATATTTAAATCATTTAAAAACTTAACATTATTCAAATTACAACGTCCTACATGACATTTACGTCTCATGATTTGAAGCTGCTTATGCAATACTACATATAAAGCGATGAGATGTGCGACATCAGGAGATAATGGTAATTCATTTTTGGGACATTCTGGCTGAACTTTACAACAAAGATGTGGGCAGTTGAGTCAGACGTACGGCTCAAGAGGTCAGGATTGCATACAAAAACTTTACTAAGGTATGCATGCATTACACAAAGGTTATTAATGAGGTTATGTCAGAAAATATGTTCGAGACTACACGTTCGACTTATGACGGTCAATACAAGTTAAAATACCGCGCTCCGTTCATTGGCCATGATGCATACTTCATACGCCAAAATTGGCTAGAAAGATTTGGATGACCTTAAGATAACAGTATTACCAGTTGGTTACGTAACGGTCGTTAATGTATTGTTTACTTGTAGGTGTTTTAATGTGTAGTTGGTTAAGTAATATTGTGTTGTACGAAGAATATTTTAATGTGTAGAGAGCTTTCTGAATTGTCTTTTCAAATACTAAGGTTTGTTGTTGTTGTCAGATAAAAGAGTGGTGGTATCACATCAATTAAATAGACCTGTTTGTTTATGCACGCGATTTCTGAATTATTTCTTCATCATTCATAATCATTTTCTTCCCCACCCACAACAACTTCTTCTTCATCGCAATGCCTTCTTGGCCTTCTTCTATCGATTCAGATGCGGGCTATATTCCTACAGAAAGTCCACATACCGATGAGAATTGGCTCATCAATTATCAAGAACAATACTATGAGGATGTCCGCGGTCAGTTTCCATATCTTGACTAGCTGAGACTTCAGGAGTGCTCATTAGGCATATGAACAACCTAATAACCAGGTTCAAGTTATTCAACCTCACACCGAGCAAGAAGTTGAATCGTACCCAGTTTGTTGTCATTGCAGGTATGGAGTTGAAGTTGTAATACGTGAGGATGGAGAAAATATTGGTCATCGAATCCAGTTATGTCAATTCTGGCCGAACGGTTGTAATTACACGGAATGTTTGGATGATCCTTTATGTCCAAGGGGCATAACATATGCAAATGAATTAGAACAGGTGATAAGACGTTTTAGACTTTCTTTAAAGGAGTTGCACTTTAATCGTCATGTCTAGTTTCTTCATGTTTGTGTTCTATTATTACTGTATGGTTTTTTTATCAGTGTTTTATGTTCGTATATCTGCAATTCTAATGTCACTAGTAGTTTCTTTCTGTTTGTATGTCCCTAGTTGGTGCTTATCAGTAGGTTAATATATCAGTGTACCATGTTTGTATGTTTGGAATTGTAATCAGTTTAGCAAATTAATCTATATCAGTGTACTCAAACATATAGAATTCACAGTATATTCAAACATATAGAATTCACAGTATACTCAAATATTATCGATCTAAATCAAGGAAAGTGAAATTAGATAAACATAAAGAATACACAATATACTCAAACAATGATATAAGTACATAAGCTATAGGTACTACAACATATAATAAAACATCTACTATGCATAGACTAAAAGGTATATAACTAAAGGGATGCAACACCGTTGTCATCAGCAACATCATCATCCCTATCACCATCATCATATCATCATCATCCTCGTCGTTATCATCATCATCCCTATCACCATCCTCCTCCTCGTCCTCAACATCCCCATCACCATCCTCATCCCTATCGTCCGCATCCCCATCGTCATCCTCCGCATCATGCTCATCTAAACCACCAGTGCCATACCCCCTAGGACCAGCATAACCTCCGTCTGGTGGTCCAAAAGGCTCATATACATCAAATCTAGCTGATAGCCGATCAATCTACGCCTCTAACATCTGTGTATATTGCATGTACATATCATGCATGGTGTGTGTATGTGCAAGAGTCATATCGTGAAGCACACCAAGTGAAACTCTGGCCTGGTCCAATCTAGCAGCATACTGCATAAAGATGTATTTAACATAGATAAGAAACTAAGCATAAAATAAAGGGAAAATGGTAATAAACAACAAACGTACCTTGTACGGAGGATATAACCCGACCGAAGGCACATCAGGATAGCCGGGATGATCTGGAAAGACTAAAGGCTGCTCAATCAGAGTACTTGTCACGTCATATGCTCTAAAAGTAGTATCATGCTCCAACTACATCGAAGTCTGGGAGAACTGTGATGAAATCGGGTCAAATGAAACCTATGGTATCTGAACTCTACCGGTTGTAATGTGAGGTCCTATATGATCAGAGTTGACCCCACGAACATAATCTAGTATGATGAATCTACGGGGTGCTACTCTAGCCTAATAAGCATCATAATCTACATCGATGAAGAAAGTACTACTATCCACCTACCCAGCCTATCGTAGAGCATCTAGGCACTGATCGCCAATCAACCTATGCCTACCAAACATGTCCTCGCAAGATAAAGGATCATATGGTATATGACAATCACCCTAATCTGATAAGCACACCACTCTCCCAAATCCCACATAGGCATAAATGCAAGTGTATGCAAAGCAACCCTATGTGTAGATAGTGAATACGCAACCATTAAGAGATGGTCGTTCTCCATAAGACCTACATCTGCTAAATGACTCCAATATGAGGCCCAAGAAGTCCGAATGATGTTACCCGACCATGCATATCAAGGTGTGACCTAGCCTTCATCAAGTCATGTCGTACACCTAAGGGAACATAATGTACGTATTGCATAGCCTCCATCATCTCATTCTAGGGAAGTACTGCTCAACAACTGACTAGCCATGTTCTAGATGCGGGGATGCATGTTTTACATGTACTTGTAGTACCATAATGACAAATATACCAAAAAGCATGCATCTGCTCGACATCTCCAAACGCAAATGAATCTAGAGTGGTACAAAGGGTGTCTAATATCGTTGTGTCTCAATCAATAGTATATAGCTGGTCTAATATGAAAAGAGATGCTAAATAGCCTAGTCTAACCGTACCTTTTCGGTTCGAAAAAAAGGTTGAACCAAACAAGTACAACATAAATGCTCTAGTAACTGCATCCATCATATCAACTCTAGCTATATATGTGGTGATGTACTGCTGCTGGTAAGTCAACTTAACAGAACCACTAGTGATGCAGGTAACATCTATTGGTGGTAGAAAAACAGTAAACAGATTGGGGGACTCGTATAAATCAACAAGTATGAAAGGTCGAAGACAATGTCGTCCAATCTCTATGCTAGTGAACATGTAGAAATTAACTGGGGTAATATCAAGCTCAAAATCTAAAAAGTGAAATGTATGCGTGATGGGCCACTACCTCTCAGTTAATGCCTGAATGAGAGTTCGACCAAAGGACTGGACATGCCTAATCGACAAAAAATGACCAAAAGCTAGCCTATATCCTCTCCATGATAGGACTGAGAAGAGAGTCATAAAACTAGGTAATGCACTTAGCCTAACTACTCCGACAATGAATGTAATGGTCCTGTAGATAATTTATAAATTAATAATTTTAGGCAGAACAGTTATTTAATATGATTATGTGATGCATATATAAAAATAACCAGATATATCAATGTGCAATTTATACCTATACGGTGGTCAAAGCGGTTTCGGCTATGTGCTGATAACCATCTGGAAGCTCGTGTAGTACACGTAGATCGTCTGGTGAAACTACAGGTGACGGCAGAACATGTAATGGTTCAGCTTGCTCCGTTGGATGTCGGTAAACCATTCTTCGGATGATTTTAGTTGGACAAGGTAGCATTTCATTTAATTTTTCTAACTAAAAAAATTTCAAAGTGGAAAATTAGGTGGAAAGTAGGGAAAAGAGAGGGGGACGGGGTATATGAAGAGGGGGCTGGCGCCCATTAAATAGGTGCCTGGCCCATAGGGTTCCAACCTCCTTCAGGGTTGAATATTCAGCCCCCTGAATATTCAGCCCTGAACCGATTGGAGATGCCCTAATTGCATAAGATTTGGAAGATATTGTTGATTTCAGTGATATAATATTTTCAATTGCAGAAGATTTGAAAGATATTTGAGATAATTACCCAAATATATGTTGCCACTTCTATATCATTAAAGAGGGTAATAAATTACCTATGTGAGAAGAATAATTATTTTCAAAGATTGAGATAATCAATTAATTCCCTAATTAGCCGATGAAAGAAAGAATCTTATCGGGCGCATGTAAATTTAGGAAAACTGAAAAATCAAATGGATAAACGTTTCATGTATGAATAGAAGAATTAAAGAGGCGTTGATTTATGACCATAAATCAATTATCTTAACTCCAAGTAATAATCTCTTTATAAAGGCATAGATTAGCATGAGTAGATTTATCTCTCTCAGTTGTATTTCTTATTCTTCTTCTCCATTATCAATCTTGTAAAAATTTTATCCATTTAGAACGTAATAAAATCTCCTCTCACTAAGTGGATGTACACTACCTCATGGTAGTGGAACCACTATAAATCCCGTATGTTATTTTCTTTTATTGCCTGATATGTGATTGCTTTTAGCCGGTGACTATCTGTTGTTTGTTTCGCCTCATCGTCAATTCGATCCTATTTTTGTCCCGCAATGTTGGGTTTTTTGTTCCTAAGGCAATCTTGAGGGATTTTCCCCAACGATCTGGTATCAGAGCGACAATGTTGATTGAGTAAGGATGTCAGGCATTATGATAGGAAATGAGGAGACTCCAGCGGTTGTACCAAACCCCATGGTAGAGGGACCTATATTGCATCAAGATTAAGCTTAGCAATAGAGAAGTAAAATGGTGATAAAGACTTCCAGAAGTGGAAAGAGAGGATGAAATTTGTTTTGATGAGGAATGAAGTTTATTCTGTGGTGTTTGCTCATGAGGAGTTGACGGCTGAAATTCCAACCGTGGAAAGGAAGTAGATGGAAAAATGGGCATTCACTACTTACAATTAGTTATGGGAGAAAATGTTATTTCTGAGATTAGCAGTGAAACTACTGCTAAAGGCATTTGGACCAAGCTGAAATATCTCTATCTGAAGAAATCTTTGACTAACTGTCTGATTTTATTGAAGACATTTTTCACCATGAAGATAAGAGATGGTACTTCAATTAAAGAGCATTTGGGTTTCTTCGATGATTTAGTGATGAAAATGAAGACTATGGATTTGAATGTAGATGAAGAGCACATGGCTATAACGCTATGGTGTTCCCTTCTTGAGCGTTACACAGGTGTCGGTAACAGCCTTATCTTTGCGAGAGATACTTTGACCGTTGAATATGTAAATTCGGGTCTTCTATCTGAGGACTTGAGGGATTAGATGAAAGAGATGAGTGAAGTGGAAGAGGAAGTAGTAGTCAAGCCTTATTTTCTAAGAGAGGGAGAGGAGAAGAAAATTTTGAATTCTAGGGTGCGTTCCAAATCTAAAAAGCCCAGTAATGATTGGAAAGGTAAGTCTAGAGAAGGAAAATTCTATATTTGTAAGAAAGCAGGCCATTGGAAGAGAGATTGTCAGGACTTAAAGACGAGATGGAAGTTCATCGATTGTGATGGAGAAAGTTATATTCAATGACTTATCAACGGTGGCTATATCAAATCTATCAGATCAATGGGTGCTAGATACGGGAGCGTCTTTTCATATGATGCCTAATAAGAATTGTTTCAGTTCTTTTGAAAGAAAAGGGAAAAGGAAATTCTTATAGGAAATGATGCTGGTTGTAAAGTCATGGGCGTAGGTACTGTGCAGATTCGCATGTTTGACGGGGTGATACGCACATTAATAGGTATCTGTTATGTTCTAGGTCTTCGGAAGTCAATGACATCTCTTGGACAGTTGTCAATGAAAGGATGCAACATGACTATGGATAAGGATAGTTCGAGGGTTTCTAAGGATGCATTTTCAGTAATGAAGGGAGATATGTTCCAGAATTTGTATCTCCTAAAGGCTGTACTTGGAGGGTCTAGGGTTAGAGCCTATAATTCTCATGGAGAAGATGTCAAAGCTAGGCATACAAGAAGGAACTTTGAGTTTCTGCACAGACAGAACGAGATCAAAGTGGAAAGCTTCAACAAGGTGAGGTTCTACCAAGAGGATGTGCTTGATAAGAGAAAAGAAGGGATCATCTGAAGTTGGCCATCAGAGGTCAAAGGAGAAAGCAACGAATATGCATAAGTCTTTGCAGGGTGCAGAGTTCGGGCGTTGCTCAAATTGGAATCGCTTATCAAAATGTTAGGCGCCACATGATTGCATGGGACGGGGGAAGAGTTGAGATGGTTCATGGAGACATATGTTTCCATTGCAGAGATTGATAGGTCCTACTTGGAGTAAGAGGATGCAGGTGGAGTTGATAGGCTCACGGGAAAATATAGTATCAAGGTGGAGATTGTAAGATTTGATGATACAATGTTTTCAATTGCGTAAGATTTGGAAGCTATCGCTGATTCCAATGATACAATATTTTTAATTGCAGAAGATTTGAAAGATATTTAGGATAATTATTCAAATATGTATTGCCTCTTTTATAGTTAAAGAGAACAATAAATTACCTACGCGAGAAGAAAAATTATTTTGGGAGATTTAGATAATCAATAAATTTCCTAATTAGTTAATTAAAGAAGGAATCTTGTCAAATGCATGTAAATTGGAAAAAACTGGAAGATCAAATGGATAAACGTTTTCTATACGAATAAGAGAATCAAAGAGGCATTGATTTATAGCCATAAATCAATTATTTCAACTCAAGCAGTAATTTCTAAATAAAGGCAGAAATTAGTATGAGTAGATTTATCCCTCTCATTTGTATTTCTTATTTTTTTCTCCATTATCAATATTGTAAAAAAAATTCATCTTAGAAAGTAATAAAATATCCACTCCCAAAGTGGATGTCCACTACCTCACACCACTATGAATCCCGTACGTTATTTTCTTTTATTGCTTGATCTGCGATTGCTTTTAGCTAGTGACTATCTGTTATATGGTTTGCCTCACCATCAGTTTGGTTCTTTTTTTTTTCCTGCAAGATTGGGTTTTTTATTTCTAAGGTAATCTTGAGGAAATTTTCTCCAACATAACCAACTTGGTAGAGTATGACATTAGTGCCATGCACACAAATGCTCCCTCTAAATCAACAATGACCTCATCATCAACATCCTCATCGCCAACAACGATCACTTCTGTAGAAATAGCAGTGTTGCAGGCACCTGTCACTCTCGCACTATCGAAACTCACTCCTAAATCACTCCTACGGTAGGAGGGGTTTAGTTGATCGAAGTAGTGGTAAGGGGTTAATGTTGGTTTTTGTGGCACTGTCTGGTGAAGTCAGGGTGATAAGACAAGGTTGGGATGAAGGAATGAATGCAGTTTGGATTTGCAGCAATATGATTACGGATTGATGGTAGTCATGGTTTAGAAGTTGGTTGAGTTGTGGATGTTTATGGTGTAGCTAATTGTGATGGTGGATTGTGCTTGAGGTAGTGTGTTGCATGAAGCAGTGATGATCAAGTGAGTTTCAATTGAAGTTGAAGTGCAGTGGTGGGATGTTTGAAGCTGTTGCTGGTGGATGGTACTTAGTTGTATGTCAGTGGTATTACAATGTTGGTAGGGATGTGTAATTTGTCAGTGGGGCATTGCACTGTGATGTGTATGAGTATGGGGATGGTTTGTGTTGAAGAGGGGTTTATACGGTATGAAGCGTGGGCAGTAGTGTGACAGCAAGTTGAAGTTTGAGCAAGATAGACTATTCATAGTGGCTAGGCCAAACCAACCTATCGTGAAATATAATCTTTTGAATGGTCACTTTTATGGAGTATGTCAAGTTCTGTTCCAGTGACCATAATATTATGTGTATATGGGTATCTACATATATTTTGCTTCCTTTAGGTTACATTTTATAGGTGTTTTGTTTTATCTTGTCCTATGTATTTTGTGCTAAGTTATAATTAAGGTTGATTAGTTGTTTTGTTTGTTGGATTCTTATATTTTTCTTAGCTACTACATGATACATTTCTTGAATGGTAATGGAAGTTTATTTTACATGTAATGTGCGAGTATACTATTAGCAACTGAATAACTATATTGAGTAGATTCACTGAAACGTATGTCAAGTTACATAACATATAGAGCTAGGTTACCCAACTGTAAAGTACCAACTCGTTTATATTTGGCATTTCATATTTACCCAACCTAAACAGGTATGTGGGGTTCACATTTAGCAAGCAAAGCTTAATGCTGCTTCCTAAAACTAAAAGTGGTTATGGTGAATAATGTATTTATTCAATCACTCTAAAACTACTTCCCAAAACTAAAAGTGTTTATAGTGAATAATGTATTTATTCAATCATTAGAAAATTAGGATAAATTTTGTATTTAGGCAAAATTTGTAAACAAATTACAAGAATATGTCACTTTGCAAACTATTTACAAAACTATACCAGTTTTTGCCACGTTGACGCCACGTGTGCTGGCGGCATCTCAAACGCCACCAACACACGTGTATTGTGCAAAAGCACATTGGCGGCACTTGAGATGCCGCCAGTATGCGGCATACCAAATACCACCAATTTATGCTGCTTTATTAGACAGCCAACTTTTTATGTTTGTCTTCTTCCAAAGTTTTCTTAGATCTACTAAAATTCTAAACTCCAAACTGTTAAATTATTTGCATACTGCAGTTAAATCTTGATTGGATTTAGTTACGGACAAGGAGCAACATCTAATTCTTCCACTTCAACAAGGAATTAGCTATAGCATGTATGTTTTTTTTGAAACCCCGGTTCAATTTTTTTAAATATCATTTGCTGTTTGGTATCAAGTGATAATGGGTTATTAGTTGATTGAATAAATTGTATAATGGCTCCCAAATGTGTACCAACGATCTGTTATTTCGATGTCGAATTGGTTGTTGGTGAACTTAATTATGGAAAATAGTCGGGGGGTCGTGCAAGCCAGCTAAAGGTTGTAATTTGGTGCAGCTGAAAGAATCGATTTATAAAGCGACCAAGATAAAATCTGAAAAATTTGACATAGAGTTAGTGTGTAACTGGCCGACGGACTCAGGATCGAAAGCCATTAAAATAGTCGACGACGACGATGTGGAGCTAATGTTTTCAACGACATCGAAATCAATTGAGCTGTTTGTCGGGAAAATTAGGCGCTTGCAAGTAGAAGAACCTATATGATAAAAAGAAGTTAACAATATTATTGAGGAGCACCGAAGAACGGCTGAGGCAGTAAGTATCAATCGCGGAAACGCATCCTCGAGTTTCACTAATCCGACTATGACAGCGATGTACGGTCAACAACAAGGTCTATATGGATATCCTCCATGTATGACTATCCATAGGGCATTCAGTATACGTACCCCTATCCAATTCAAGGCAGCTTTACGCATTTTCTCGAAAGATGAAACATTTATTTATGAAATTTAGGTCGTATTAATTTGATAGTTGTGCGCTACTTAACAGATTTTTTCACATTATATGCAGTTGTCTTCCTTGTCGACCAACACTACTTAGTCCCGCTGGACCATCACAATGCCATATGTCTCGTTTAATGTATCCAACTCTATCTGAGTTATATGATCTTAGTCAGAGGTATATATCACGAAGAATTAAAATTTGGTAGGTAGTAATTATGGTACTGGTTTTAAAGTAATGCGTATGTTTAAATAGCAGATTCCCTACGCATGATATTGCTACGCAGTCTAATACTGATTTGAAGAATGTAAACGTAAACAATGAAGATGTTGATACTGAGATGGACGGGGATGAAGGTGAAGATATCAATGATGAACCCCCTGTAAATAGCATGGATTTAGTGAACATGGTGGAGAATGACATGTCGTGGATAGGTAGTATGCAAGTGAACAATGAACCTTTGAGCTATGATTTTCCGATTGAAGACAATATTTCCGAAGACAGTGATGAAGTGGAAATTGAAGTTCCTTTGGATGACGATTTGTGCAACACACAAATTATGGCAAGGTTAATCGTTGCAAATATTGAGTTTAACAATGAGTTGTTTTCAACCGTAAGCGTTCAGAATGGATTTAAAGTTGGTTTGATTTTCGAGACGTAAGCCAAGTTGTTTCACCAATTGAGCGAATGGTCGATTTTGCATGTTGTTTATTTTAAAGCAATAAAATAAAATAAAACCAAATACACCGCCGCTTTTAATGTAGATGCAAATTGTCCATGGATAATTCATGCTATTATCTCAAAAAAATCAGAGCAGAATTAGTGGATTGTAAGGAAATATCCTAGCGAACATAATTGTGTTAACCCAACGGTGAACTCCACCCACAAGCAGGCGACGTCCAACTTTGTAGTGGCAAAAATATTTCCTTTTGTGAAAGCCGATTAAAACATTACAGCAGGGACGGTACAAGTTTTGATGGAAGATCGGTTGTTTGTGAAAATTAGTTATATGAAGGCTTGAAGAGCTTTAGGTAAGGCGGTGGAAAGAATTTATGGTGATTAGGCGGAGTCTTATAGTAGTCTAAGGCAATATTTTGCTGAAATAACTAGATCGAACCCAAGAAGTGTTGGACACGTTACGACCGATGAGTGTAGAGTCTTCGATCGATCTTTTTGGGCCTTTGGACCTTGTATTGAAGGATTTGTTCATTGTCGTCCGTTGTTATGTATTTACGGGACGCATTTGTGCGGGAAATATAAAGGGACGCTACTTGTGGTCGCTGCTGTTAATGCGGATGATCACATATACCCTCTAGCATACGCAATTGTAGAGTCCGAATCCACAGATAGTTGGGGTGGTTTTTCGCCTGCATGCGGCGGTTCATTCATAGTGTTAACAATCGACGAATTACCTTCATTTTGGATCGAATGAAAGGAATATCATCAGCCTTGGAATCAAAATGGTGTTTGCCACATAAACATATATTTTGCGCTAGACATCTTAAAGATAATTTTCAAGCTGCAGGGTTTAGAGAAAAATGGACTATTTTATGCTGCAGCTTGTGCTGCGGAAGAAGCTGAGTACATTAGAATACATGATGAAATAAAAACTATAAGCATCAGGGCTCACAATTGGATAGAAAGGAGTTTGAGAGCGCACGAGAGATTTGGGCATTGTGTAAAGAAGATGGCGATGGATTTCATGTCATGACCACCAATTGTGCAGAAAATTTCAATTGTATTCTTAAAGGAGCTAGGTCTTTACCTGTCAAAGCTTTAGTTGCACGCACCTTTTTCAGGTCGGTTGATTAGTTTTGTCAACAAAGATAAGCGGCGGCAAAATTGAATTCTCGTATAACTTCGAAGTGGGAAGCCAAGATCGTTGAACGAGTTAACGAAGCTAGGCATACAAGAATAATTCAATTTAGTCAATTTGAGTGGCAAGTTGTACACTATTTCGTTGACGAGTCAAAGTACTAACCAACGGTAACAGTTGCTCTTGTACATGCAACATCCCTTTTTTAGAGAACCTACCGTGTATGCATGTTATAGTCGCTTGCTCAATGGTTTCCAACGGAGCAAATAGAGCCCATCACGACTTCGGCTCAACATGGTAATCCACAGTGAAATACTTGGCTGCTTACACCCCTAAGTTTCACCCGGTATGAGATAAACGCTATTGTATTTCAAGTGACAGTCAATTGGTCCTGCTCCAGTCGCTAAAAGACAAGTAGGACGCCCACGTTCAACTAGAATTAAAGGTATAATGGACGAGATGTAGACCCCTAAAGGAAATAGGTGTAGCAAATGTGATGTTCTTGGTCATAAAAAAAATCGTTGCAATACAACAACTTAATGTTTTTGTTTTATTTTGTCTGTAATCCTAATTCGAATGCATTCTAGTTTGTTTGAGAACAAATGTTTATGTAATCTGATGTTGTACACAAATGTTATTTCGACATTTATTTATTTTGTTGTTAACCTTCTAACGTAGAGTATATTCAAAGTTCATTGTGGACTTAATCACAAAGTTGCAGGCATTGGGGAGTAACGAGCAGAGTGACATTTCAAATGTCGCTTGCACGCGGTATTTCAAATGACGCGTGATGCGGCATTTCAAAAAACGATATTGGCGACATTTGAGATGCTGCACCTCTGCTGCCTATATATTTTGCTAAGTTTTTGCAACTACTCCACCCACACCCTAACTTTACCAAATTTATTTCAGCAAAAGCTCTAGGTTTCATATTGGTATAATGTTCTCGTCCAATTTCAACAATTTGCAACTACCCCTTCCCATATTTCAATTCAACATTTTCATGCTGAAGGTAAGTATTATACTTTTCTCATTCAATTTCAACAATTGTTTTATCGATGTATTTTTGGTTGTATTCATAGGTGTATAATGGACAATTGAGAAATTGATGTCGTAACAATGATGAAGATGTACGATGAATTCGAACAAAATAGAGAAAATGGGATTTCAAGTGGCGTCGACCTTGAAGTTGATTTTGTACCAGAGATAATTCGAAGAAGAACCCCCGAATGAGTATAATGGAACATTGCGTGGAGAAGCCGCGGTTGATAGACCAATTCAACAATCGCTCCACGCACATCTTTTAGGTGTCCTTTGTCGGAAAAATCGTGCAAGCTCAAGCTCCCATGCTACATGTGCAGTTTGTGACTGTGGAGAGGAATGCGAAGTAGTCGTTTGTTGAAATGATAGGAATGCTGGACGTCGTTTCTACCGCAGCGCTGGATACAACGATAACAAGTTTCGGCCGAATCAGGTTGAATGCTGCAATTTTTTTTAAGTGGCTCGATCCACCACTGTGTCCTAGATGGTGGAATATGCTTTAGAAATGCGAGCGGAGGTTAGTCGTTTGAAAAAGTTGAACCTTGAACACCGAAACGAATTGTTGGTTCATGGGTAAAAGTATTCGGCGTTGTGGCCATGTAAATCATTGAAGGATAATTGAAATAAAAGGTAACAATATTAGAAACTTGTTGTATGATGAACAAACGATCGTTCGAAGTATGTTATGCATCGTTCGAAGTATGTTATGCTTTGTTGAACTCTGTTGTTTTGAAATGACGTCTGAGAAAACTAGTCTGCGGCATCAAAAATGCTGCAATTGTCGACATACCGAAGCGGAATTTCAAATGCCGTTCCACACGGCCTTTAAAATGACGCCAAAAGCGGTATTTCAAATGCTGCCCCATGCGGCATTTGAAATGCCGCTCTGTTACTTACTTAGACAAACTTCAAATCGAAAATACGGCGTCAATATTTCGACACCAACGTAAACAAATTTCTGAACCTTGACTACTACAAATTTCTAAGCTCATGACTACAGTTACCAACAACAAATACAAGTTTACAATCAGTAACATTCACATCAACATCGAAATACTAGAGTCACTTCTAGAATCACAACGACAAACACTAGTCTACATTGGTTAACAACCAAACATCCCAAACGAACAAATAGAAACCATGATCAATCAATACTACAGTCAACATCCTACACAAACGATCAATCAACACTACAATCAGCAAATAGAAACCACGATCTACTACGATTAGTCTAAAATTTCATCTCAAAATTTTTAATTCTCTTGGAGTTTTCTTCTTCGATCTTCTCGGCTTAAGCATGAATTCATCCTCTTGGAGTGACAACTCTTCACTGCCCTCCTCCTGCGTCTCTTCCGTTGGGGGTTGCGATGGCCCGACAGGTTGTGTATGCTGAGAAGATATTGCTCTGGAACTCTCCCATCTTTTTTTTCCTTCTTCCATACTTTCTCTTTGGTGAGGTGCTGGTGGGACTACAGCTACGTCCTCATACGATGCGAAAGGAGCAATTTCCTTGATAAGTAGTGACACGGCAGGAGGAGGAGGTGGATGTGTGATGGGCCTTGACATCTTGTTCTTCGACAAATAGGATAGCAGAATTTGTTTGATAGAGAAGCATTTTGCCTTGCTCTTTTCAGGAACCTCCTCGGCAAGCTCATCGACAATGTCCAACACATGATACATACCATCCGCCTGCATATATCATAAACCCGTACGAGTTTCATAAGTACCATATATGTTGTCAATATTAATGCGCACCACATTCCATTCTAACGGAGCTCGTGGAGTGTAAGGTGTCACCTCTTGCTCGAGCTCTTTAGCTCGTCTTTGTAGCACATAACGACGAGTGATATTCCAGTACCAGCTAAGATACTTCTCATCGGTCAGAATGACTTCGTGCTCGTCTTCCCCATCTATGAAATGGTTGTTCCATAACTCAATCATCGTTTCAAACTCATCTTCACCGTATGGAAGCATGTAATTTGAAGCAGGATACGGTAGGTGCCGTCGAAGAACAAACTGTCTCATGACTCTGTCTAGCAGATGGTATGCTAAATCTCCGAAATAAAAAATCATAAGTCTTGCCTGCCATAACGGCCTGTCCATTATACAAAAAGTCGGAAATGCATGAAGGTCTGCTTCGGAATACAGATTCAATGTTACTACATTGTAATCTAAGACATCATACTCGTTCCGGTAGAAGGCTAAATTGCGTCTGGGGGTCATTTTTGTATTTTTCGGGCCACTCCACCTGTAATAGCAACATGTTATAGGAAGTATTCAAATTTACTGTGTCGATACAACAACACTGTTTTACCTCGCTCCATAAGGCTTTAAATTGTCAATTATTTGCATCTTCATAGAAATACGACCAACCAGAAGGTTGGTTCATGACCAAAGTTGCAAGTGTAAAACTTAATTTAGTTACGGTTTTACAACAAACTCAAATATGCAACAACGAATGACTATGTCTGTACCTGAAGTAGAGTCATACAACCTCCGCTGGGCCGTTGTTGGACCAAAACAACTCTCGTAAGCTCCGTATAGGTGAAAGCAAGCACCACACTACCCCATGAGTATTGCAGACATGAATCGAAGTCTTCTAACAATGGAAGCCATTGAAGGGCCACTCGGATTCGATCGATCATAAAAAAGACAATGTGTGATGATGTGCAACATAATAGCGTGAGCACGCTAGGCAAATCTGCGAAGGCGAGGCACGACGGGGAATATAATCGGCCAACTGCTCCCTAAACCACATGGCCACTATCGACTCATTTTTCCACCTCACGTCTTCTAGAGGATCCAATCCAAGCAAGGACTCTCACAATTCCATATAATTTCTTGAAAAATCCGGTTTCAAGATGGGATAATTGCCAATCTGAGCAATACTGCTACGTCTTTGAAAGTGATTGTCATCTCACCTACTCTAAGATGAAATGTAGACGTCTCCGGTCACCCTCTATTGATCAAAGCCGTCAAAAGATTCCGGTCGAGGTGTGTGTATCCTAACTTATTGACAACACCAAATCCAGCTCTGTCTAACAGTTCCAACACGCTTGGTGTGTGTATCATATCGATGTTGTTTATGTGGTTTTAAGGTTGAAGGTAAAGCACACTAGGTTCTATCGGTCTGGGAGTCATTTCGTTATATTCTACCACAATAACATTGCATACTCATACCCAACTTCAATGAGTATACAACCATAGATTTGCAATTAAACAACTTCATTGTACACAATGAAAAAACGATTAAACATGTGCTCTTGGTGAGTATCCAACTTCATTGTACTATACAACCATAGATTTGCAATCATAGAACAATTTTAGCCCTAAATTCTAAATTGAAAAAATGACAATTAGAGACAAAATCGATAGATTTCATAACTATAGGATGTGCTTAAGATGAAGATGAAGGCATAGTTCAAATTCTAGCTAGATTTAAGTAGTTTTTTATTTTAAAATTTGATTTTTGCTGAACTGGGAGGGGGGTGGTTTCCTTTTTTAAGAAGAAAGGCTGAGAGAAGGGGGAGTGAGATATTGATGGAAGGGTTGAAAATTCACAGGGAGCACAAAAAATAGCGGCATTTGAGATGCCGCCAGCACATGTGTCTTCCGACGTGGTCAAAACTGGTCTAGTTTCGTAAATAGTTTGCAAAGTGGTCTATTTTTGTAATTTGTTTACAAATTTGGTCTAAATACAAAATTTATCCATAAAACTATGGAAACAAATGTACAGTCAAATGTTTAATGCATTTTTTACAAACTAATTATCTAATTGGTTTTTATAGCATTACATTATCTCACGGTTTACATAATGGTTATGTTATAGCTATGGATAAAAGCAAGAAGTTGATTAATAATAATTGCAACCATGTAAATAGTAACTTAAATAGTTCAAAGAGCGTGATGGTTGTTGCATTGCAAGAAAATGTTGATGGACGTCCATCTTAGAATTTATGTAACCTTGACTTAGTTGTGTTACATGAAGGTCATCAATAAGGGCTTTAAAGAAAACAATGGCTTGTAAACTACATTACATTAAGGAGTTTGAGAACTGTTCCTGCATATATAAGATAACGGCAGCTAAATTGGCAGGTAGTACAGATAATGTATTCCATAAGCTTGTTCTCATGCTCTCTTGGTTGTAGAAAATAAGGCATAACAAAAAAAAATTCCGAGCCGTTAGCGATCTAAATTAATCAGATGGTCATTATCACTGTTGTGAAAATGAATTTGAAAAACTTGCATGTTCAGTAAAGCAAATATCTTCAAGCATAGTAGGACCATAATTTTGGCACTTTTAGTTTTTCCTTTCAATTTTCTTTCTTTATACTATTATTATGATCCATGTGATCCTGTATTATAAACTGTCCTGATTTTACTTGATTAACGAATTCATGTAGAAAGAGATGTTTTTATTTAACAAGTTTAGAAACCAAGACAACAAGTTTTATGTTTATTTTATGTAACAGTTTACCAGTTATGATCACAGTATTTGTTTTCATTCCCCATCTTTTTTCTATATGCAATTTACCAACTTCATGTCTTCGATGATTAGTAAATTAAATCACATCAGTATTTCATGTGCTTATCTTGTTATTTCAAATCCTCTAAAATCTCATAAAGTATGCCAATTTCTGTTGTAATCAATAAATAAACTGAAGATGCATACACAGCAATAAACAGATTTTGAAGCAAAACCAAACCATTTATTCTGGCATGTTCATATTTGGTTGTCTTGTTATTTCTTTCTAAATCTATGCAATTATATTCTACACAATATGCATTTAAAACAGATTCTTAAATCATTTGTCCGAGTTATATATTTATGTTTGATTTACATTTGTATAGATCTATTGATTTCTTTCTAACATCTACATGCATTCAAAATCTTATGTTTTCAAAAAGAAAAAAAATGGGGTGAGGATAACCTTATGTTTAAACCTATTACTCCCTGTCAAAATAAAGCATGATATAAACATTAATAAATGTTATTTTCACATTGGAACTTCTCATTTTGTGCACATACTTGTCTTTATATAGTACATGAAGGGGTTATAAGAACATCTTCGATTAAGTAACTATATTATTAATTTGGTCAATGTAGTGGACCGGCTAACTCGAATTACAGGGATATGAGCAAACTGTAGCAGAAGTACACGGATCAAGGTGTGTCCTTGTTTGTATTGTATGATAATTGCACTATACAGTAAGTAAACTTCAGTAATTTTATATATTCCCGTTTGAATTGTAGGTTTGGAGATTCTTGCTTTTCCTTGCTACCGCTGTATTTTGTTCATGCTTGTAAATTTCTGGAGTTTTTTCAATGTATTTTGTGAAGCAATGGCAATGCACTTGTTCTGTAAAATTGTGTTCAATGAATTCCCCTTTTTTGTGATACTATATTTTGTAGAACTGTGTGTATTCAATTTAAAGCAATGCAGTTCAGTGTATTCTGTTCATGCTATGGTTCTCGGTTTATTTTGCACCGGTCTGCTGCAAATTCCGTAGTTTTAATTGCTTCAACTGGAAAAATGGAATTCCATATTCCGTGTGTTCCAGTTTTCGCCTATTCGAATTCCGGAGTTAATGGAATGTAATTTGGAACAATGAGTTTCATTGCATCGACGGTTGGAAGAAGAGAAGAACATCTCGGATGGTACGGAAATTTTCCAAACCCACCCCTATCCTACCCATCTCCGGACCATCCACTCTAACAACACCATCTATGGCTATTGCTGACATCACCACTGGATCAACTGCATCCACGTCATCTCTACCCAACGCTAAGTCATCCATTGCGAACACCCTATTCTCCGCAGCTCTACCAACAAAATCCTCCATGGCAAGATCTCGTGAAATGCCTACATTTAACCGAGAAACTGCATATACATCATTTTTTGTATAGTCTCACTTTATGTAGCCCGTATACAAAAGCCTACTCATGAACAAAAACCTCAGCATTAACATGTGAAGGAAGTGTACCATCCCGAGAGCAGACTGCAGTAACACCATCCCCTTTTTTAATATCATCAACAACAGCTCTATCCATATTTTCAATATCGTTATTAGTATTATAATCAGAAACCATACATACGGTATCAATATCCTTATTATCAGTAGCAGTATTCTTATTAGCAAGAGCAGCTTTAAAATTATCAGTACATTATCCTCGCAACCTACATTAACCACAATATCCAAACTAGACACATTGTCTGAATCCAAGCATGTATTATCATCTGAAGACTTGACCGCATTATCTACATTAAACTCCTTATCCACGGTACCATTTTTAATATCTAAAATTACACAAGCCTTGACCATATCATCATAGGTCATTTTCTAAACACCATAATTGCATTTTTGTCCAGACCAAAAACAGTTTTTGAGGCATGAACCTTTCCTTGCTGCTTTATTAACAACTCTCCTTCCTCTTCAATTGCACCCTCCACGTCTATTACATCACTGCTACTGACCTTACAGCAGGTTCCTGGCTGGATAAATGTAGTCGAACTGTTGGGAACAACATCACCTCCTGCTCCTTGATTCCTTGTTGACGCTTCTTGTTCCTTTGCCGTCTCTCGCTGAGTGGTGCATATTTATTTGATGTCCCAAAGCAATCTAGAGAATGTACTTTGTGAGTTGTATCTCGAACAACAGTGATAGTGTTGTCGATAGACATAATCAACATGGTTGAGCTAAGCAAACACAGTTTTTGCATCTTCTTCCCGAGTAGAATGTGCTTTGTCGCTACACTACAAGGAACGGAAGGTATGACAACGGCAATTAGCCGTTGGCAGCCGTTGCGAGCCGTTACCAGTCGTTGCTAAAAGCCGTTGCTATTAAGCACGTTGCAACTTGTTCCAGCAACGGCAATAATAACGGCTTCGTTACCAATTTAGCAACGGGTGGCGACGACAAGTTGTCCACGTGGCAACAGTTAGTTACAATCCTGATCGTCACGTTGCGTCGCGAGCCGTTGCAAGCCTGTAACCAGATAGCCGTTGCTAGCCGTTGCAAGCCTGGACCAAATAGCCGTTGCTAACCGTTGCGAGCCATTGCAAACCTGGACCTTTTTAAGTTTTCCAGCAGCCAGCTTTCACTCTTCCAACCTCTGTCGTCGCAAACCATTGCACATCGCAATAATCACTTCCAATCCATCGTATACATTCCATTCCAACCATCATATAACCAAATACATCACAAA
Organism: Allium cepa; assembly: GCA_030765085.1. NCBI lineage: Eukaryota > Viridiplantae > Streptophyta > Magnoliopsida > Asparagales > Amaryllidaceae > Allium > Allium cepa. Next base: position 616,535,443 of record CM060934.1, read on the forward strand.
TAAAAAAAAAAACACATATCAATAATCACACAACTATATAATCAACTAACACCAATCCATACATCTCAAATCCAGCACACATAATATCCATCACTAACAAATATCCATTAAAACCACAATAAGTACATCAACAAACATACTACCATCTTGCCCAAACACCAAACAAACTACCAAGTCCAAGTCCATCAACCAACACCAAACCAACATCAACCAACACCAAACAAACTATCAAGTCCATCAACCAACATATGTACACACCAACATAAATACACAAGTCCAACAAATATCCATTAAAACCACAATGTTGCCAAAAAAAAACCCATCAACAAAACATACCTACTCATCATTATCAGCGGCATCAACATCATCATCATCACCACCACCACCACCACCACAAGACCCTGGCATGGTCCCGTACTCTGAAACGAATGCGGCAATGCGCTAATCTATCTGCTGAGACAAGAAGCTCTGTCGCCAATCATTTACCTCGTCCAGCTGTCGTTGCATCTGGGCTATCTCCTCCTCGGCCATAGATTTCTTGTAATCCCTCTGGAAGTTAAGAGCCTGTAAAACGATCAAACAAACTATTTCTAATTCACGCTCGCAACGGCTATATTAAATTCAAATATAAGTTATTAAAACAGTTTACCTCCTGATTGCCGTATCCATAACGCCTATTTCGAGAAGGCGGATCAATGATTCTATCCCATATTTGATTGGACTCTTGAAGCGTAATATCCTCCCGTTCAGTTCTTTGCGCCATCGCTGCCCGCTTCGCTTCATATCTACCCTGCAATTACGAATACAAATTTGACTCAATATATAGCTATACAATTTACTTATACACTACTAAAGGAATTTGAAACGTTGTCATTGCGAATAAACATATTTACCATAACAGATTCAGCCTTCGCATCTGTCCACTGATAGGTCACATTCCCATCATCATCGGTCTGCTCCACCACATGAGTGACTCTAAAAACCTCGGTCATTGTAGGCTCCTGTCCGGTTCTTGAATGCTGAAATTATACATGAATAAAAAACGTTACTAATATGATTAAATAATATTACAGTTTATAAACTCAAATTATAAATTTACCAATTCCCTCCGTCATTGTTGGAATGACTTGGACCCACCATGGTGTAACGAAGGATTTTTATTTCTATTCGCGCTATTTCGCTTTGCTATTTCCTGTTAATTTAAATACACGGTTAATTAAATTAATAATGCAACTAACATACATAATTTAAATAAATAATACTAACAATACAGCAATACATAACTTACTTTGACAGCTTCACTTTCCTAGTGGGTGACAAATGCAGCCCAAACATCATTACCCATCCAACTGGGTTTTTTTCCGCTTAATTAGCTTGGCCTTCGAAAGAGTCTCCCTGTAATTTTTCCGCATCCTCTTATTCCAATGATTGAAGAAGACAGTCTGGTCTTCCGGGCGGACACGTATTGCAGCCTGCTTATTGAAAATAATTTGAATTATATACAGTATACTAATTTTAAATTGAAATATAAAATTTTACTTACCATCAAATCAGCAACTATAGCGTTCTTCACTTCGCCTGGGATGTCGTCCCAATAAGGCCAGCAACCAGACAGCCTACTCTTATAGGATTGCTTTGAAACTTGAAGAATGTAATCCGCCGGCTCTATTTCGAAACCCCTGTATAAATGTTAATGTATATAATTAATATATTTTAAATAATATAATTGAAATTAATTAGATACTTACCCAACACTCTTGGGAACTATCTCTATCTCACGGCGTAAGTCCGGAGTCGTACCGCTGGGACCTGCTTCATGAGAAGGCGAAGGAGAAGGCTGAGATGTATTATGCCTTCTGTGAGACATATCTGCCACAAACTTAATCATATCATATAATGAAAAGAAAACAAATTATTATTACAACACATATTCCATTAATCATCATAATCATTCTTTGTAATTACATAGCTCAGAATAATGCAGAACATAATCATTATTATTATTACACAGCTCTGAATAACGCATAGGTCAAAATAAAACAGAATGATAATACATAACAAAATCATTATTATTACATAGCTCAGAATAATACAGAACGCATTCATCATTCTTAATACATTACTCAAAATAAAACATCATACATCCATACATTAAAAAAACAGTGTAATGTATCAGTCTTCGTCGTTTTCTGATTCAGACTCGGTCTCGTACTCTATATCGTTTTCTTCGGTACTTTCAAATGCATTTTAAAACATTCGCTTCATCATTCAACGATCCTACGTCAACATCGTCAGTTATTATTATTTCAGTTGGCTCCAGATCTGCTTGATACGCTGCTTCATCTGGAATATTATTGCCATCAAATGTAAATTTTGCCTTTGTTTTAATAACAGCCCACCAATCTGCTTTATCTTTTTTTAAGGATGGATACGGAGCAAAATAAACTTGTAATGCTTGCTTGGCTAATATGAAAGGATCATACTTATAGTAATGCGAGGTATGCTTTATTTCAATGAGCTTGGAATCTTTGTGCACGTTAATTCCAGAACCAGGAATATTGCTAAACCAATTGCATTTGAATAAAAAAACTTTCTCTGCAGGTTGTATATAATATGTCAATTCTAAAACCTGTGTTAAGACGCCGTAAAAATCTTTTATATGCTCCTCTGGATCATCACTGCCTTTAACAAATACACCACTGTTATATGTTAATTTTTCAGCCCCGTAATCTTTGGTGTGGAATTTAAATCCATTGACGAAGAATATTGGATAAGTCTTCACATTTCTTTTTGGTCCGATAGCAATATGTCGTAATCCTTCGTCAACAACAGAGTTTTTTTGGATCATATACGTATTTTGAAAACCATTTAGCAAAATCTTTACTGAGATCGCCAGATGGATGTTGTGATTCGTATATACTGCAAAAATGTATTATTCCCATCAAAATTAATATATATATATATATATATATATATACGTATAATTAAATTGTACATGAATTTAGTACTACCTGACAAATGGTGTAACTTCAACACAATTTAAAAGAACATTTGTGTGTGTTATATGGAAATCTTTATCGTCTAACCATATTTCCACACATTTCCCAGCAGGTCGGCCTTGTTGTCTAAAAATAGATAACATAGTTTGAGAAGAATCATGTTCAACAGCTTCATCATTACGGGGAATACTGACAAACGATAAGTTCACATCGTTACTAAAGTAATGTGAGGAAAAAAATGAAGATTCTTCTTCCAAATACGCTTTGCAAATTGAACCTTCTACTTGTGCTTTTTGTCTAATTTTCTTCTTCAAATGATTCAAGCACCTATAACAAAATTAATTTAATTTTTGTTTTGGTATATAAATCTAAATTTTAAGCAAACTTCATATTGCGGATAATCAAAATTACCTCTCAAATGGATACATCCATCCATACTGCACAGGACCTCGAAGAAGTGCTTCGGATGGTAGATGAACAGTAAATGCTCCATTACATTAAAGAAACCTGGCGGAAATATTTTTTCCAGTTTGCATAGCAGTATATGGATTTCTACTTCAAGTTTACGTATACGATCTACCTTTAACGTCGTCGAACAAAGTTGTTTATAAAACATACTTAATTATGTTATAACACTCCATACTTTGCCAGACAACAGTTCTTTGAAAAGCACAGGGAAAAAATATTCCATCATTATATGGCAATCGTGACTTTTCATCCCACTCAATTTACTGTTTTTAAAGTCAACACATCTACGGAGGTTAGAAGAAATCCCATCAGGACATCTTACTCCTTCCACCCACTTTAGCACGAGTTTTACTTGTTTGTTATCTAGCTCATAGCATACTTTGGGTTTTTTTTGTATCGTCGTACAAATGAAGTTCGGGCCGCTTACAAAAGTGTAATATATCACGTCTCGAATTCACATCGTCCTTAGTTTTCCCCTTTACATTCAAAACTGTATTAAACACGTTATCGAACACGTTTTTTTCATTGTGCATAACGTCAATATTATGCCGGAGTAGCAGATCTTTCCAGTAAGGTAACTCCCAAAATATATTTTGTTTGCACCAGTTAGGAATGTCTGATTTACCTGTAATTTCAACTTGTACCCCAGTTTCATGTATCTTTGGATAGTCTTTTACGATTTCATATATCTCTTCACCTGACCAAACCTTCGGTGGTAGCATACTCTCTTCTCTGCTTGCTTTAAAGTTCTTTTTATCCGTTCTAAATTTATGATTAACATGTAGAAAACATCGATGACAGTCAAACCAAGAAATTTTCTTTCCATACTTTAATGAAAATGCTTGTGTTTCATCCATGCAATGAGGACAAGCTAGACGTCCAGCCGTGCTCCAACCAGAAAGCATCCCATACGCAGGAAAATCACTAATAGTCCATAATAAAGAAGCGAACATACGAAAATTCTTTTTTTCTTGAAATGTCGTATGTTTCAACTCCTTCATGCCACAGTGTTTTCAATTCTTCGATCAATGGTTGTAGATAAACATCAATTCCTTGTGTCAGATCATCGGGACCGGGGACGACAATCGTTAGAAACATATACGGAGTTTTCATACACATCCATGGAGGTAAATTATAAGCAGTAACAATAATAGACCATGATGAGTATTTACTACCAAACTGAGAGAATGGTGAAAATCCATCTGTACATAAACCGAGTCTGACATTACGGCTCTCTGCAGCAAACGCAGGATAAGTCTTATCGAAATGTTTTCATGCTTCTCCATCAGATGGATGTATCAAAATTCCTTCTTCTGGTGTTCTAACACTGTGCCATCGCATATGACATGCCGTAGCAGAAGATGCATATAACCTTTGAAGTCTAGAAGTGATAGGTAAATAATGCATTCTCTTGTATGGAACTTCTTTTCCTTTTTTTTCTTCTCGGTTTGAATCTTTCCTCGTTACATATTCTGCATTTTCTAAGGTCAACGTCATCTTTCCAATACAACATACAACCTTTTATACATGTATCTATCTTTTGGTATGGCAATCCAAAAGCAGACCTAAGTTTTTTCACTTTATAATGACTATCGCACATCAAATTATTGGGCGGCATGTGTCATTTTGCAGCTTGTACAACTGCTGTAAATCCAGCTTCTGTAAGGTTGAATTTTGATTTCATAGTGATGTATTCGGCGGTTACGGATAATTCGGTTCCGCTTTTACACCCATCCCACAAGGGCCTCTTAGCAGAATCCAATAAATCATAAACTTTTTTAGCTTGCGCGGTCGGTTCTTATTCAACGTTATCATTGTCATCATCGCCCTGATCAATGGTAGGAAACATCGACCGTGCTGCATCTTGCATCATATTTTCTATTGGATTCGTCATAATATTATCGTCCTCTAACACTACAGGATTAGGTGTACGTTCAACAAGTTCTCCATGACGATCGCATAAGTAATAATTCGGCACAAAACCAAATTTATACAGATGTACTTCTATTACATCTGATTTCCAATGCTTTAAATGTTTGCACTTACTACACGGACAACGAATTTCATCGTTATTCCGATTATTAGATTTAGCGAATCTAATAAATTCATGTACACCGTTACAGAAATGTTCCTTTATTGATCCTTTCATACCAGTTCGGACTTCATACATCCAACTACGATCGAGAAAATAATCGAACATTTTTCCTGATTTGATAACATATGTTAGAAGATTCAAGTAAACACTTCACTTCATATTACAGTATTTTACGATTGATTTATAATTTGTCATTAAATCAACTATTTAACAATTGAAAAACATTTTATAATTCATTGACGGCCGGTCATCCTACTTCTCATTACAAACACAATATCGTAATTACATTTTATAAATCATTTCAGGTTAAACAATTCAACAAAATTTCGGCAGCACTTTCCTTTATTCCCTGTATCGTACACAAAATGCGTGTACACAGGGAACAAAAAGGAAGTGCCACCAAAATTTTGTAAACCGTTTAAACTGAAATGATTTACAAAATGTGATTACTTTATTGTGTTTGTAACTTATCTAAATACTAAGACAAATCCAACAAATATTGTATCAGATGAATATAAATGTCCGTTCTTGAAAAAAACGGACATCCATATAACGATCATATACAACACTTGTCAGACGGGGCCAAAATATCTCTAAGGGATTTACATAAATAAAACATATTTTCTAATTATTCTTCTAATAACTACAAAATATTTTATAATTAATTAATTCATTATATTTATTAACTAAATTTTAAAACGTGTTATAACTTTCACTGAATAATTAGCTCATTGTTATTACGCTCATTTCAAAATTTTATAATTCATTCAACGAATTATATTTATTTTAAACTACGATAACACTTATAATTAGCACTTCTGAATTAAATTATCGTTAACTGTACCAATCTAACAAGATATGTATTAATTACTATACAATGAACTTTGGCGTAAACTATGCACATTATTTTAAATAAAAACAAATATTGTCATAAACTTAAATATCAACAAGCATGTTCATCAATAATATACACTAATTTTAAAATCAAACCACCAATCAAAATCAACTAATACAAATATTACCATAACTAATACGCATTAATCATCATTTTCAACATAATCATAAACTAATTTAACTTCCACCTAACTTAAAACACTATAATCATCACCCAATATCACTATAATCATCACCCAATATCACTATGATCAACTAATACAATTATTTTCGAAATTAGGGTTTTCCAATTAATCCTAAATTAAACCTAAATCAAACCCAAATCAAGTTTAGAAGACATACCAGCGAGTTTTGAAGGTGTCTGAGCGACGTGGAGGCAACTAGCAACGGCTGTAGTCGGAGAGGCGGCGGATTGTGAAGGGGAGCACGGTTTTGGGGAAGAACTCGTTGTGGTGGGAAATGATAATCTGTTCGCGGGTTGCAGGTTATATTTGCGATTTGCAACGGCCGTCTTTTTTAGCCATTGTCAGCCGTTGCAACAATCCGATACAAAATGGGCCCTTTTCTTTCTAAATCTATGCAATTATATTCTACACAATATGCATTTAAAACAGATTCTTAAATTATTTGTCCGAGTTATATATTTATGTTTGATTTACATTTGTATAGATCTATTGATTATCTTTCTAACATCTACATGCTTCAAAATCTTATGTTTTCAAAAAGAAAAAAAATGGGATGAGGATAACCTGGTGTTAAACCTATTACTCCCTGTCAAAATAAAGCATGATATAAACATTAATAAATGTTATTTTCACATTGGAACTTCTCATTTTGTGCACATACTTGTCTTTATATAGTACATGAAGGGGTTATAAGAACATCCTCGATTAAGTAACTATATTATTAATTTGGTCAATGTAGTGGACCGACTAACTCAAATTACACGGATATGAGCAAACTGTAGCAGAAGTACACGGATCAAGGTGTGTCCTTGTTTGTATTGTATGATAATTGCACTATACAGTAAGTAAACTTCAGTAATTTTATATATTCCCGACTGAATTGTAGGTTTGGAGATTCTTGCTTTTCCTTGCTACCGCTGTATTTTGTTCATGCTTGTAAATTTCTGGAGTTTTTTCAATGTATTTTGTGAAGCAATGGCAATGCACTTGTTCTGTAAAATTGTGTTCAATGAATTCCCATTTTTTGTGATACTATATTTTGTAAAACTGTATGTATTCAATTTAAAGCAATGCAGTTCAGTGTATTCTGTTCATGCTATGGTTCTCGGTTTATTTTGCACCGGTCTGCTGCAAATTCCGTAGTTTTAATTGCTTCAACTGGAAAAATGGAATTCCATATTCCGTGTGTTCCAGTTTTCGCCTATTCGAATTCCGGAGTTAATGGAATGTAATTTGGAACAATGAGTTTCATTGCATCGACGGTTGGAAGAAGAGAAGAACATCTCGGATGGTACGGAAATTTTCCAAACCCACCCCTATCCTACCCATCTCCGGACCATCCACTCTAACAACACCATCTATGGCTATTGCTGACATCACCACTGGATCAACTGCATCCACGTCATCTCTACCCAACGCTAAGTCATCCATTGCGAACACCCTATTCTCCGCAGCTCTACCAACAAAATCCTCCATGGCAAGATCTCGTGAAATGCCTACATTTAACCGAGAAACTGCATATACATCATTTTTTGTATAGTCTCACTTTATGTAGCCCGTATACAAAAGCCTACTCATGAACAAAAACCTCAGCATTAACATGTGAAGGAAGTGTATCATCCCGAAAGGAAACTGCAGTAACACCATCCCTTTTTTTAATATCATCAACAACAAGCTCTATCCATATTTTCAATATCGTTATTAGAATTATAATCAGAAACCATGCATGCGGTATCAATATCCTTATTATCAGTAGCAGTATTCTTATTAGCAAGAGCAGCTTTAAAATTATCAGTACATTATCCTCGCAACCTACATTAACCACAATATCCAAACTAGACACATTGTCTGAATCCAAGCATGTATTATCATCTTAAGACTTGACCGCATTATCTACATTAAACTCCTTATCCACGGTACCATTTTTAATATCTAAAATTACACAAGCCTTGACCAAGTTATCATAGGTCATTTTCTAAACACCATAATTGCATTTTTGTCCAGACCAAAAACAGTTTTTGAGGCATGAACCTTTCCTTGCTGCTTTATTAACAACTCTCCTTCCTCTTCAATTGCACCCTCCACGTCTATTACATCACCGCTACTGACCTTACAGCAGGTTCCTGGCTGGATAAATGTAGTTGAACTGTTGGGAACAACATCACCTCCTGCTCCTTGATTCCTTGTTGACGCTTCTTGTTCCTTTGCCGTCTCGCGCTGAGTGGTGCATATTTATTTGATGTCCCAAAGCAATCTAGAGAATCTACTTTGTGAGTTGTATCTCGAACAACAGTGATAGTGTTGTCGATAGACATAATCAACATGGTTGGGCTAAGCAAACACAGTTTTTGCATCTTCTTCCCGAGTAGAATGTGCTTTGTCGCTAGCCATTGCGGAATCATGCTGGTCGAAAGTAGGTTGCACAATTGCCACTTCATCCAGCTGTTGCTCGATTTCGTTCTCAATCCAAAAGACGGTGCTAAAGTGATGGAAGAGATCTTCCAAAAGATCGATGTCAGTGTCTCTAAACATCCAAATCCTATTGAGGAGCACCCCTCTTAATTTCAAGTATTTTAGAGTAAATTTGAAACCATGGTCTCTCTTCTTAATAGTAGGTGGCCGCGAATCCTTGAAGTGATGCGTTGAGCGAACATTGCAAGAGATACACTTATGACCAAAGTTACCGCACACGAAGCATTTGATGGGTTCTCTGCAATCTCTGGCAAAATGCTATGCTCCTCTACATTGTTACGTCCTCTTTCATAAGACGTTAAAAAAAACAGTTGAAAATGGCTACAGGTCCCTTTTGAAAGCAAATTCGCCGGAAAAATCGTCAGAGGTAGGTGGCAGGTCGGAGGAGGAGGAAGAAGCTATGATACAGAGCTTGGAGAGGCAGCTGGAAGGAAGGGATGAAGTGAGGTTGAGTAGTTCACAAGAATAACAATTGTTGTACATGCATGTGCACGTGCATCAGCATTTGCAAGTAGAGATGTCATTCAATAAATACAGGCTGAATCTAATTATGTTATTGATTGTTATGGATTGAGTCAATACAGCCGTTATGTGGTTATGTATATAAAGGCTAATGTATGCATGCTTTTGAATGTCAGTTCTAATAAAATTATTTCTTCATTCACTCCTGTGTGTTACTTCCATTCTCCCTGAAAACTCCCCTTACTTTATTTTTCTCAATTTCTTGTTCCATTTTTCTTGTCTGTTAACATTCCTTATCCTCTGATCACTCACAGTGTTACCACTCATTCACTTTTCTTGCAACGTGAATACCCGCAGCAACAAGGACCCACCACATTGGTATCAGAGCCCAATGTGCCACCTACAACAAATTCAGCCTCACCTCAACCATCCCATAACTCTGACCTCGGCAACCAAGACGATGATAACCTATCCATGCCAAAATTAGATGATGAATCAGATTTGTGGGCAAAGCAAGAACACATTAACAATAAAACTTCTCAAACCCTTGAGCAGTTGCAAGAGGCACAGCAGAAGCTTCACAGTTCTCAACAAGAACTGCATATCTCGAATCACGAACTTCATCAAAATCTACAGTCAAGATCAAATGAGTTAACCCTCAAAATGGATCAACTGTCTGAAACTATGAACTCAGTGCTACAAACCCTTAAGAACACCCAGAATCCAACTCCATAATCTTCTCTTCCATCAAGAACTCTACCTTATGTGCCACCATTTCAAAGAAGCACTCCAAGAAACGCCATTGACCTTAATTTAAATAATGATCACTCATCAGGCATATTGACTATCCCCAGACTTCTACAACATACTGCAATTAAATTAGAGTTCCCTACCTATTCTGGTGACCAACAATAGTCGAATGGTTAGAGCAAGTGGAAGATCTCTTTAGATATAATAAAGCTCCCGAAGTTGAGTGGGAACAAACATGTTCCTTCCACCTAAAACAAGATGCTCAGAAATGGTACAAATGGCTAAAAAGAAACGTCAGAAACTACTTGCAGTGGAGGGTGTTGAGAGATTAAATCATCATCAGGTTTGCTCCTCCTGAAGTCAAGAAACCCTTTGGTGCCTTTGCAAACTTGAAACAACTAACTACTGTTCAAGCTTATCTCGCCAAATTTGAACAATTGCAAGGACTACTTGATCACTTACACCCTGATTATGTGTTTGACAAGTTCATGGATGGCCTCAAGGAAGAGATCAGGTTTGACGTTGAAGCATTTGGGCCAACATGCTTCAAGGAGGCTGTGAAACTCGCAAAAATATTTGAAAATAAACACAATAACACCAAGAGGAGTTCAAAACCCCAATCAACCATTACTGGAAATCCTAGAAACAATTATGCAAGAAACTAACTAGCCTTGCCTCACCCTAATTCCACTGTTGGAAAAAAAAGTAGAGACCGATGCAAGAAGAAAAGGGCTAACTCCTGAAGAGATTATTGACAGGAGAAGGAAAGAGTTACGTTTTGGGTGCAATGAGAGATGGCATGCTGGACATGAATGCAAGAACAAGAAAAATATATGCTGCAGGGAGTCATGTATTTAGAGATTCAAGATGACTTGCCTAAGGAAAGGCAAGATGAAACAGATAATGAGCAAGAAATTCCACAAGAAGATTCAACCAACAAAGAATCATTCTCTATTACCTTACAAGCAATGTGTGGCATACCTACCCTGAATACCCTCAAATTGAATGGAAGCATCAATGGAAAGGCTGTCCAGATACTCATAGATTCTGGATCAACGCATAATTTCATCAACACCTCTGAAGCAAAGAAGCTTGATTTGAAAGTTAATGAATCAAAGGGCTATGAAGTAATAATTGCCAATGGCGACAAACTGAATGGAAATGGTATATGTAGCCAAGTTAAGATAAAATGTCAAGGCTACACCATGCCTATTGACCTCCTACTACTCCCCTGTGATGGCTGCCGGTTGGTTTTAGGAGCTCAGTGGATGAAAAACTTAAGGGAAGTCACTCTTAATCTTGATAAACTGCAAGTAAAGTTTACGTACAAAAGAAAAGGTTATATATGGTAAGGGATTGACACAGAAGAGATAAAAGTAATCAAGGACAAGTCTTGCAAAAAGGAGATATCTAAAGGACAAATAGTCTTAATGTTGTTTTACCAAGAAGTCCCTCCAGTAAGGCAAGGGAACATGATAGAAATTCCAAAAGAAATAGCTCAACTACTGGAACAGTTTCCTCGTGTGACCACACAAGCTACTACCCTTCCTCTCCCTAGAGACTGCGACCACCATATCCCATTAAAATCAGGAGTTAAGCCAGTGTGTCTGAGGCCCTACAAACATTCCCATCATGTCAAGAATGAGTTAGAAAAATTGATCAATGAAATGCTAACCACAGGCATTATTAGACCCAGCTCCAGCTCGTATTCTTCACCAATGGTAATAGTTAGGAAAAAAGATGGGACATGGAGGCTTTGCATAGACTATAGAGCTCTCGATGCTCACACCATTGAAGACAAGTATCCTATTCCTTTAATTGATGATTTGTTCGACGAATTGCATGGTTCAAAATATTTTACCAAGTTTGATTTGAGATCAGGGCACTACCAGATTAGAATGCATGAAAATGATATACATAAAACTTCTTTTAGAACACATAAAGGACATTATGAGTTTCTGGTAATACCCCTTGGTTTATCAAATGCCCCTTCCACCTTTTAGTCTTTAATGAACGATATTTTTAAACCCTATTTGAGGAAATTCATATTAGTGTTTTTTGACGACATAATGATACATAGCCAGACATGGTCTGAGCACTTGTCCCATCTTTAGATAGCTATGCAAATTCTTCAGAAGCACAACCTAGTTATCAAATTGTCGAAGAGCTTATTTGCTCAGAAATCCATTAGCTATTTGGGCCATGTGATCTCAGTCAATGGTATTGAAGTTGATAAAGAGAAAGTAAGAGCAGTAATGGAATGGCCGATACTAAAATATATCAAGGGATTAAGAGGGTTCTTGGGACTCATAGGGTATTACAGGAAGTTTACAAGAGGATATGGTGTGATTGCTTGACCCCTTACTGAATTATTAAAGAAAAATTCTTTTGTATGGACAGAGGAAGCTACTAGTGCTTTTGAGAAGCTTAAGCAATGCTTAATACAACCACCTATCTTAGCCATGCCAAATTTTGAACAGGAATTCATTGTGGAGTGTGATGCTAGTGGAAATGGAATAGAAGCTGTATGTAGTGAATTTTATTTTAATTTGAGCGGAAGCGATTTATTTGATTAAGATCTAGTATTGCATATTTAGATACCAATGACACTTAAAAAATCAATTATGAAGTTTCATAGAAATAACAGCAGAAATAAGAGACACAGAAGATTTAACGTGGTTCAGATATGAATATCCTAAGTCCACGGAGACCCAACAACTTCTTTATTTCACTAAAGAAAAAAGTACAAAAGACAAGAAAGAATAATGGTGGATACTCTCACACACTTGCTTGTACATATGAAGATGAAATTCCTTCATTTAAATAGACTTGATAATGAAGGATTGCTGGGAGATTAAGAAAATTAATTTCCCGATTATCCAGATATCTTTCCAAATTGCTTGATTTGATTTTAGTACAAATAGATGGCGCAATCTTGGTTTCCATATCTTTCCTTTATTCTCTATGCCTAATCATTTATTTCTTCATATAGCAAATATATTGACTAATTAATTGATTGACTAATTAATTAGTTTACTTCAAAATATCCTTCCATATACTAGCCAAATTAATTGATTTGTATGAATCAATTAATCAATTTCTTTCCCCTTTAACAAATATTTGAATCATCTAAATTCAACACTCCACCTTAATTCAAATATAACAATCTCTCTTCATCACCTTATCATCAAGCAATCGACATATAAGTTGTTGGGTCTAGCATCTTATGGTGTTCAAGTAACAGGTATCAAACTGATCAAGTTTGAGCAATGCTCAAACTTGTCCTTTGAAAGTGACTTAGTCATCATATCTGAAGGATTATCCAAAGTACTCACCTTCAACAATTTGATCTTGCTTCGTTCTTCCTCAAGCATAAGAAAGAAACCTCTAACATCAAAATGCTTCATCCGTGAACTATAAGCTTGATTTTCTACAAGATGAATCGCACTCTGACTGTCTGAAAATAGCTCTACTGTCCGCTGCACCATTGAAAGACTATCCAACAACTGAAGTAGGTATAATCCTTCCTTTGTTGCTTCCATGATCGATATCAACTCAACTTCGGTAGTCGATAAAGCTACGATAGATCGCATCTTTGATCTCCACGAAATCGAGCCTATGCCAAGTGTAAAAACATAGCCCGACGCTGACTTCGTAGCATATCTGTCTCCAGCATAATCAGAATCACAGTATCCTCTAAGAAAGATGTCACCGTCCACTCCACCATATAACAAGCCCACCGAAGAAGTGCCTCGAAGATATCTAAGAGTTCACTTCACAGCTTGCCAATGCTATTTGCCTGGGTTAGACATATATCGACTCACAACACCCACTGCATGGGCCAGATCTGGTTTTGTGCACACCGTCGCATACATAAGACTACCAACAACACTAAAATAAGGTATATCATCCATATACCTCTTATCTTCTTCCGATGAGAAGATAAGTATTTTGACAACCTAAAATGAGAGCCTAATGGAGTGTCAACCGGTTTAGCTTTCTCCATTCCGAATCGAGCGAGGACCTTCTCGATGTACTGCGCTTGAGTGAGTCTTAACTCTCTCCGCTTCCTATCCCTACTTATCTTCATACCCAATATTCTTTGTGCCTTTCCCAAATCCTTCATGTCAAACTCTCTACTGAGCTCCTCTTTCAATTCCTTAATTCTGACATACTCCGAGATGCAATCAGCGTATCATCAACATATAACAACAAATAAATCATATCATCATCACATCTCCTGAAATAAATACACTGGTCTTTGAAACTTATGGAGTATCCCTATGAAAGCATAAACTTACCAAACCTCTTATACCATAGTCTAGGAGACTGCTTCAGTCTATATAGAGATTTGTTGAGTTTGCAAACATAGTCTGGTCTGCTACTATCAATGAACCCTTCCAGCTACTTTAAATAAATCTCCTCATTCAGATCACCATGCAAGAATGCAGTTTTGACATCTAGTTGCTCTAATTCCATATCATAATGAACAACTAATGCCAAAAGAATACGAATAGAAGTATGCCTAACCACTGTAGCAAAGATATCATGATACTCTACCCCCTTCTTCTGAACACACCCCTTTGCGACTAATCTTGCCTTGTATTTGAGGTTACCATTTTCATCGTCTTTTACTCTATAGATCCACTTGCATCCAATAGTTTTTTTGTCGATGGGAAGAGGCACCTAATCCTAAGTATGATTTCTCTGCAATGATTCAATCTCCTCCTCCATAACAACTAACCAACTGGAACTGTTAACTGATGCGATAGCTTCTCTATAATCATAGGGCCCATCATGGACAACATTCAAAGCATATGTTGCCATATCATCGAAGTTAATATCTTCGATGATCAATCCAACAAACTCATCAAGCCACTTAGGCTTTCTTCTTTGTCTGATAGACCTAGGTTCTGAATGAGCTACACCTTGAGTTTGATCCTTTGTATCAACATCGATACTACCCTCATCTACCACGGCGTCATCGGAAACATCATTTGAACGTCTATGGAAAGAATCAATAGATGACTTGTTTTGTGTCTGGTATTCTTCACATGTCCTCTCATTGTCATCCGACGAGGAAGGCTCCACCTTCAACATAGACTTTTCATCAAAAGTCACATGCCTGCTCATAACGATCTTCTTGCTAATAGGACACCACAACCTATATCCCTTCACTCCTCTCCTATAACTAGAAAAATACACTTGCGAGCTCTAAGTTCCAGCTTTCCTTTGCTCTCATGCACATAAGCTGGGAAACCAAACACTCTGAGAAATGAATAGCTAACAGGCTCTCCTTTCCATACTTCTTCAAGGATCTTCATATCTATGGCGGTAGAAGGTGTGCGGTTGATGAGAAAAGCCGCCATAGATAAAGCTTCAGCGCAAAATCCCTTCTTCAATTTAGCAGTCAGTCTGAGGCATCTTGTTCTCTCCAATAATGTTCGATTCATCCTTTCTGCAACTCCATTAGACTGGGGGTCGCCTGGTGTAGTGTAATGCCTCTTAATGCCTTTAGACTCACAATAGTTGATGAATTCCTGTGATACAAATTCACCGTCATTATCTGAACGGAGAACTTTCAATTTCTTCCCTGTCAGCTTCTCAACCATAGATTTTCACTTCCGAAACTTGGCAAAGGTTTCACTCTTTGACTAAAGAAAGTATACCCATACTTTACGAGAGAAACCATCTATAAATGAAATAAAATATCTGGCTCCACCTAAAGACTGAAAAGGGAAGGGACCCCAGACATATGTATGAACATACTCCAAAACAGCTTTTGCTTTATGCTCTCCTATACCAAAAGAAATCTCCGTCTGCTTTCCAAGAACACACTCTTCACAAAAACCAAGTTCTGAATGATGAACACCATCAATCAATCCTCGTTTTCTCAACTCATGCATGCTGCGCTCACCAATGTGACCATCCGTAAGTGCCATAATCTGGAAGAATCCGACGCAACAGATGTAACAGAAGCTGATTCACCAATTACAGTAGTGCCGTTTAATAGATAAAGATTTTCTACCCTCACACCTCTCATAACAATCATGGAACCCTTCGATATCTTCATTTTCTCTCCTTCCACTACAATTTTCAAGCCAAGTGTACTCAATGCCCCAACAGAGATCAAGCTCCTCCTCAAATCAAGTACATGTCTAACATCGGTGATCGTACGAATAACAGCATCAAACATCCTAATCATCACGCTACCAACACCCACCATACGGCAAGAAGCATCATTACTCATCAAAACTTCTCCTCCATTAATTCCACGGTAAGTGGAAAAGCAGTTTCTATCAGGTGTCATATGATAGGATGCGGCAGAATCAATCAACTATAAGTTGCTCTTTCCAGAAGAACCAGAAGCTGTAAATACATCGGTGTCACTTTCTGTATCTGATTTCTCTGCTGTAGAAGCCGAGGCTTGCTTTGGATCTTTTCTTCTACCTTCAAGCTTGGGACATTGTGCTATGAAGTGCCCTGGTTTCTTGCAATAATGACAACTCAAATTCTTAGCCCCATAGACTGTGACCGTGAATAATTTCGTCCTCCACCTTTCTTCGACCTGCTTTGGCCTCTACCTCTTTGAACAGATAAGCCTTCGGTATCACTATCCGAGCTAATGCTCGTCAATCTACCTCTTAATACTTCATTATGAAGACCAGCCTTTACATCAGACAGGCTTTACTATGGCCATAAATCATGGAATTAACAAAAGCAGTATACTCCTTTGGCAAGGAACATAAGAGGATCACAACTTGAGCCTCATCGGTAATATCAACTTCCGCTGCCTTCAGGTTCATAATCAAAGTCGTCAAATCATCTACATGCTCCATGAGATCAGCTCTAGGTTTCATCTTGAACGAATAGAGTTGATGCTGAAGAATAATCCGATTAGTGAGAGACTTGTCTTGATATGCATCCGATAATGCATTCCATAGTTCTTTCGCCATCTTTTTCTGAGAGAATTCTCTAAGAACTTCATCTGAAAGGCTCAACTGAATTATTGTGAGAGCTTCATCTTCCATCTCTTCCAAATCAGCTGCATCAATGCCATTCTTCTCAGGCGTAGAAACAACCTTATAAGTCTTCTCCTTCTTCAATACAACCTCCATCTTCATCTTCCAAGTACCAAAATCTCCTTTTCCGTCAAAACGTGTTACTTCGTTATTAACACCAGATCTACCAACAGACTTACTAGAAGTAGCCATTAATATCCAAATAGGAACAATAGTACTAGCTCTGATACCAAACTGTAGCGAATTTTTTTTCAATTTGAGCGGAAGCGATTTATTTGATCGGGATCTAGTATTGCCTATGTAGATACCAATGACACTTAAAAAATCAATTATAAAGTTTCATAGAAATAATAGCAGAAATAAGAGACACAGAAGATTTAACATGGTTCGGATATGAATATCCTACGTCCATGGAGACCCATCAACTTCTTTATTTTACTAAAGAAAAGAGTACAAAAGATAGGAAAGAATAATGGTGGATACTCTCACACACTTTCTTGTACATATGAAGATGAAATTCCTTCATTTAAATAGACTTGATAATGAAGGGTTGCTGGAAGATTAAGAAAATCAATTTCCTGATTACCTAGATTTCTTTCCAAATTGCATGATTTGATTTTAGTACAAATAGATGGCGTAATCTTGGTTTCCATATCTTTCCTTTATTCTCCATGTCTAATCATTTATTTCTTTATATAGAAAATATATTGACTAATTAATTGATTGAGTAATTAATTAGTTTCCTTCAAAATATCCTTACATATACCAACCAAATTAATTGATTTGGATGAATCAGTTAATCAATTTCTTTCCTCTTTAATGAATATTTGAATCATCCAAATTCAACTATGTATTATTACAAGAAGGCAGGCCACTTGCCTATATAAGTCAGGCTTTGCATGGAAATTTTTTGAATCTATCTACATATGAGAAGGAGCTACTTGCACTTATCTTAGCCACCAAGAAAAGGGCCCAATACTTAATAGGAAGGCAGTTTGTCATAAATACAGATCATCAGAATCTTAAACATCTACTATCATAGAAGCTTAGCACTCAACTACAAGGGAAATGGCTAACAAAACTTTTAGGGTTTGATTATAGGGTTGAGTATAAAAAGAAGGGAAAACTTAATTGCAGACTCACTGTCTCGAAGAGATGAAGCAACCAATAACGACAAGCAGTGTCAAGCCATCTCAATAATACAATCAGGATGGATACATGACTTAAAGAATTCATATGAGTCTTTAGAGTATCTTAAGAAGATAGAGAAAAAGTGGTAGGAAGGAAGCTTAAATCAACAGAAGTACAAAAGATTAAATGAAATATTCCTTTATAAAGGAAGGGTCCTACTAGATTATAATAACTCTACAATGATGCATACCATCCTACATGAGCTCCATTCCACACCACTGGGAGGTCATTCAGGAGTCAGGAGAAATTTACACAGAATTAAGCAGTGTTTTTATTAAAATAGAATGAAAGCTGATATAGAGAATTTGTGAAAGAGTGTGACATATGTTAATGAAACAAAAGCGAAAATATAAATATACCAAGTTTATTACAACCACTTCCTATCCCAAAAAATATATGGACAGATCTCTCTATGGACTTCATCACTAGATTGCCTAGGAGTAATAGATGCACAGTTATATTAGTAGTTGTAGATAGACTTTCCAAGAATTCTCATTTCTTTTCCTTGCAACATCCTTACACAGCCAAGGGGGTGGCTTAATTTTTTTTGATGGGGTTGTTAAGTTACATGGCATGCCAAAAACTATTGTGTCTGATGGGGATGCCTTGTTTACAAGCTTGTTTGGCACAAATTGTTTACACTATAGGGCTGTACCTGAAATTTAGTTCATCGTACCACACCCAAACTGATGGCCATACAGAAGTAATAAACATGATATTGGAGGGGTACTTAAGGTGCTTCTATGGTCATATACCCCATGAATGGACCAGATGGTTGATTTTAGCTGAGTATTGGTACAATACTACCTATAAGGAAGCAGCTAAGACTACTCCATTTGAAGTTGTATATGGAGTACCTCCCCCAAGTTTACTGTCATGTGCCAAATACAACCAGGGTACCTCAAGTTGAAGAAGAATTATTTTCTAGAGATATGGCAAGACTGTTAGTTAAGGACAATCTACAACTAGCACAAGAGAGGATGAAGAGATTAGCAGATCAAAAGAGGACTGAAAGGCAGTTTAAGGTAGGGGATTGGGTTTACTTGAAACTCCAACTCTATAGACAAATTACAGTAAGAAACCAAAAAGCAAGCAAGTTGTCACCTAAGTACCACTGTCCATTTCAAGTCATGGAAAGAACAGGAGTAGCCTACAAACTACAACTGCCAGTGGGTGCCCAAATACATCTAGTGTTTCATGTCTCCTTGCTAAAAAAGAAAGTAGGTACAAATGTGGTAATTCAGACAGAAATGCCTACTTTTACTGAGCAGTTGATTGATGAACCAGAGACAATTTTAGATAGGAGAATGGTGCCTAGAAATAATAAGGCTGTGATACAAGTTTTGATCGATTGGAAAGGTCGGGCTGTTGAAGAGGCAACATGGGAAGATTATTGGAATATGGCTAAAAGGTTTCCTACTTTGTACCTTGAGACAAGGTCCATTTTTGAAGGAGGAGAGAGTTGCTACATCCTCTTTCATAAGATGCTCAAAAAAACAATTGAAAATGGCTGCAGGTCACTTCTGAAAGCAAGCTCGCCGGAAAAATTGCCAGAGGTAGGTGGCAAGTCGATGGAGGAGGAAGAAACCATGATACATAGCTTAGAGAGGTTGGACGGAAGGGATGAAGATGGGTTGAGTAGTTCACAAGAATAACAATTGTTGTACATGCATGTGCACACGCATCAGCATTTGCAAGTAGGAGATGTCATTCAATAAATATAGGCAGAACAAATTATGTGATTGATTGTTATGGACTGAGTCAATATAGCCATTATGAGGTTATGCATATAAAGGTTCAATGTATGCATGTATTTGAATGTCAGTTATCATAAAATTATTTCTTCATTCACTCCTGTGTGTTACTTTCCTTCTCCCTGAAAACTCTCCTTACTTTATTTTGCTCAATTTCTTGTTCCATTTTTCTTGTTGTTACCGTTCCTTATCCTCTGATCGCTCACAGTGTTACCACTCATTCACTTTTCTTGCGATATGAATACCCATAGCACCAAGAAGCAATAAGGACCCACCATACATCTGAAGCAGATTTGGTTTGTACCTTTGCTTTTTCGATTTAGCCAGCGATTGTGTAGATTATGTTGTCGCTTTACTCTAGGTGATGCAGCAGTTGTGCGTGAACGTAGTATATCAGCATAGGAAGGAGCGATTAGGGTTTGCTGCAGTGGTGGAACAGAATTGGTAAGAGGTCGAAGAAAAGATAAGTGACCATTGTTGGAAGCCACTTTGCTGTAGGATAACTAGTAATATTTTTAATTTACACTTAAAGTTAACCATCTTTGCTATTTACTTTAAATGTATATATAGGCAAAAGAGTAAGTGTAAGCTTATTTACACTTATTCATCTATCGCACAACCACGTAAACAAGTCAATTTACAACACCGCTTTTTTGGATGCAAAATTTATTATGTTAATTAACTCATTAAATTTTTTTAGTTACCTCCTTAAAATTTTGTTAGGAAAACTCATTGGGATGAAACACATATGAAAGCAAAAAGAATACATTATCCATAGTAAATGAAATACTCTCATTGATTTCGCGTGCCAGTGCCGTAAACAAAATTCTTGATGGAAGACATCGACAATGCTTTTGTAAATAAATCAACAAGATTATCATCTGACCGCATTTGTTGAATTTTAGTTTTATTATTGTTTGCACAAAAAAGGGCAAACACCTCCAAGTCGTATGATTTAGTTGATTATATGTTGTTCTTAATGATTTGGGTGATTTATGCAAATATATAAAATAGATGGACTAAACTGTAAAAGACACACAGATTTGTAGTGGTTCGGCCAGAATGTGCCTACGTCCACTTTATATGTTATTCTCCTTTTCTGTTCAGATTACAAGTACAAAGCTTTGATTACAAGTATCTGAAAGTCGTTTGAAAGTTCTATCCGTGCTTGAGCTATCAAACTTGTCTGCTATTGTTGTACCCCTGCCTCTCTATTTATAGAGTGAGGCTGGGGCAGGGGTCCTGGATGTATATAGCAGCTGGTGGGCCTGGGCTGATGCAATCTGGCCTGACAAAGTTGGTCCGGAATGCCTTGATTCGGTGGGACTTGGTCCGGTGGTGAGTGATCCGGGGCTGAGTGATCCGGTGATGGTTGGTTGGAGTTTGATTCGGCTATGTATAGGAAGTGTGTTGGACCGGTAGTGCTTGGGAAAGGAGTTGGTTCGGTGGTGAGGGCATAGCTTGGTCCGGTGGTGAGTGGTTCGGTAGTGCCTAGAGGTGAGTTGGTTCGGCAGTACCTTAGGGGTGAGTTGGTTCGGCAGTGCCTAGAGGTGAGTTGGTTCGGTGGTATCTTAGGGGTGAGTTGGTTCGGCGGTGCCTAGAGGTGAGTTGATTCAGTGGTATCTTCCTTCTTCTTGGTTCGGTGGTGGTGGAAATGCACCCAACATTTGCCCTCCAAAGTGGGGCATATGCCAGCATATGTCGCGCTTTGTTTTAGGTCAGTTAGCCTGGGGGAATTCTCATTCGGTTTCAAGTGTCGAACCGGTTGGTTCGGTCGTCCATGTTTGCCTATAAGTATGGGTTTCGCGTCTCTGTTCACCCTTCACCGTTTGAGACAGCCGAATCAATTGAGCACCGAACCAAACTCGACTGCTTGAAATAGCCGAATCAATCAACTACCGAATCAACTCGACTGCCGGACCAGGTGAGTTTTCTTCTGCCGAACGATTTTTTATGATTGAACTACCGAATGAACTCAAAGACTTTGACTTACCGAATGAACTTGGGGGGCTTTGATTTACCGAATGAACTCGAAAGTTTGTGTGCCGAATGAACCTTTGTGCCTTGAACTACCGGATGAGTTTGAGAAGTACGAGGCCGAATGGGTTTTAGTCTCAAACTACTGATCGGTCTTTTATGTTTTGAATTGCGAATGAGATTCCAGGCTGCATGTACTTGTTTGTTTATGTTTCCATACTCCTTGTTCTAACGACGCATTTTTTGTGTTTGTAGATAAATGTCTCGTAAAGTAGAAACTCGATCAGATAAGAAGAAATCCACGGATAGAGAAGAGTCCTCCATAGTGCCCCCAGCTCAGTCAGGATCGGGACGTCATGGACCTCCCCCGAGATCACTAGTAGATGGGCATGGCCCTCAGGAACTCCTGAACTCGCCACCTGACTGCTTTCCTAGCTCCCTTAAAGAGGAGCAGCTTGATGTTATATCTCGTTCTTTCGGGATTGACAGAGCACACATGGTGCTGCTAGGGAATGGAGTTATGCCGTATGACCCCCTGAAGGATATTTCGCTTATAGTAGGTACCATTGCATGTGCGGGGCCATTCCCCCGATCAATGCTTGGATAGTCATCTTCATTACCTATTTGAAGGTGGCCCCTTTCCAGCTTCAGCCCAATTCTTATGCTATCTTGGTGAGTCTATTCATCATTTTCCAGAGAAAATACGGGCGTCCCCCTTCCAACCGGGAGATTCGGTATTTGTACAACTTGAGGGGCTATAAGAAGGGGTCTCCATACATCAACTTGGAATCGGCCGTGTCCTTCAAGCCGGTCATGGACTTATATTCGAAGTTCAGCATGTTCAAGAAAGAATGGTTTTTCATCAAGGATGACTTTGTTTCTATCCGTCGCTTCACCTCCGGCTGTAAGTTGAAGCTTATTTATAATTTTCGTTCCGACTGCAATGCTTATCCTTATGTGTTTTCATTTCTTGCTAGCAACAGGTGGCTTTGCGGTCGTGGAGAACGATCGCTTGGTTCAGATGGCTGCGGAGATAGAAGCCATTTCGGGAAGGGAAAGGTCAGCTTCTTACCTGATCAGGAACGCTACTCTTCTGCAGCACAACTTGATTCTACCACGCCAGTCTATGGTCAAGCAGAGAGACACAGCTGAGGAGAGGGCTGTCAAAGCTAAAGGAGAGGCCACGATGAAAAGCAGCAAGAGGAAACCCTTCTCGATACCTCCAGTCGCCGGAGGGAAGAAGCTCAAGAAATCCAATGGACCCTCCCCTAGCACATGCCCAGATGTTCCGAAGGAGGAAAATGTAGAGGAGGAAAGAGGCGAGGAGGAGAGCGGAGGTGATGGAGAAGGTGATGGTGGCGAAGGACAGAGCGGTGACGACGCCGGGGCTTTGTCTTCTGGGCAAGCAGGGGAGATCCAAGAGTGAAAAGATGATGCTTTCCGCCAGGCTTTTGAGGTGTTGGAGGAAGGATCGGCCTTAGTGGAGAAGCCAAAGAAAACTGATAAGGCCGGGACTGGTGCCGATCCATCTTCCAAGATCATTTCAGCTAGGGCAACTCCGGCGATTCAAGGTGAATTTTTGACTCCTCTTTTAACTCTCCAATTTCTTGGATTATAGTTCCGTGCATGCTTGTAACACTTGGTTTTTATTCCAGAAACGGGTAAGGTGGCCAAGACATCAGACATTCGGCACCGTCTCGAACAATTCAAACTCCTCAAAGCTTCCGCTAAACCAAAGCCTCCGACCAACCGTTCCGCGGACGTAGTCGGCTACCGTCCTCTTCTCGGAGTTATTGAAGAGGATATTCAAAGGAAAAAGAGGAGGCGCTCCTTATTCGAACCTTCACCTGGTCCTCAGCCCCCAACCCAGCCTATTCATGATATCACGGGGGAGGATACTGAGTTCATACCCTCTCCGCATCTGTCTGAGAATCCTACCGTTACTCAGATTGATCGTCCCGGCTTGGCTCGTAATACATTTGCGGGTCATCCAGATCTGGATCCAGGTTCTCACGATATTTCCTTTGACGAGATTACTGGTGAGCACCTTCTCCCTCGCAATCCTATGGTAAGGGTGCTTGATGAGGCCAAGTCCCTGGACCTTGATTTGCTTACTACTCGGATTGTAACTATGGGGGATGAAGCTAAGGCAAATATCGACCGGGTTGCTGAGGAGACTAGGAAGTTGATGGGGCACATGCCCGACTGGTCAAGGCCGGGGAGGAAATTGGGAGTGCCAACATAAGATTGCGGTTAGTGGTTGCCGACCAGGCCAAGCAACTCACCGATCAGGCCATCCAGATCTCTCATCACGAGGCTGCCTCCAGACGGCTAAAGAAAACCATGGAAGAGGCTAGCAAAGCCGAGCTGCGGAAAATGGAGGCCATCTGCAAGGAACGGATCGATATGGCCATAGCAACTGTGGATGAGGTTCGGAAGGCGGATCTCGAGCGGGTAGAGGAGTTATCTGGGAAGCTTGAAGCCGCGGAGCTTGCTCAAGCCAAGCTGAAGGAGGAGATGGAGGCGATGAGGAAATCCCTTCAGGCTGATCGCTCGCGATACCGATCAGAGAGGGATGTTGCCGTTGCAAAGCTGTTGGCTTCTGAGGTCCGAATGAGGGAGTTTGAGAAGAACGAGGGGATGATGGATGAGATGCTCCAGGATATGTATTTCCGTACTTGGAAGCAGGGCAACTTATCCTGGATGGATAATTACCCCCGGAACATGGCCAGTATTTATCTCCGGGCTCTGGAGGAGGCCAAGGCTGATGCGGATAAGAAGGGTGGTATGACCTTCAGAATAGATGTGGTTACGACCCAATTCACTAAGGAGGAGAATATGGCGGTGAAGGAGGGCATGCGGCTGCTCGCTGCTGAGGAGGTAGGTGTGCAGTTGGGGGATGATGATCAAGGAGCAGATGTTGGTAAGTCTTCCCTTTTAGCCTTTTCATAGCTTGGTTGCTTATTGTTTATTCAATGAATTCTTCTCCTGAATTGGACAGGCGGGACCTCCGAAGCGCCAACTACCTCTGGTCAGCATGCTGGGAGCTCTGATCCGGTGGTTAAGTAGACCTCGGAGGGCCGGCAGGATAGAGGCGAAGCCCCGATGCAATAGGCTCCTTGGCTTGATCTGGACATTTTTCAGCTTACTTGACATTGCTGTCTATGTTAGTCTTAAAACATTAATGTAATTTTCAGGCTGTAATTATGTAACGAACAACTTGATTTTTGGCATGTAACTTTATAACATAAGCTGATTTTGTCATGTTTGAATGCCGTCGTTATTTTGATGCGTCGCATAAAATATAGCTGTGCATGTGTTAGTGATTCAATTGTGTTTGACGCTAAGTTCTTGCTTAAAATATAATTTCATGTCTTGCAATGTTAGTGTGATGTGCAAATAAATTATAGTTACATATTTATGTACAAGAGAAGAAAATACCGCCCTTCAAGTTTTAGCTGTAGACGGTAGCTTTCAATGCCTGGTGTAATCGAATATGGAATGCAGCTGAATGACCTGCCATCCAGCTGTGAGTTCTTATTCCCATTAGCGAGAGTCTCCTATTTTGTGTCCTGTACTTTAGTGATCGTTATAGAGGATAGGAGGAAAGTTTTTATAAATAAAATGGAAATATAAGAAATAGTAAAACTTCCAATCACGGAAGGCCTTCGACGCGCTTAAGTTCATGGAAAATGGGCTTTGTAGTCACTTTCCCTAGCCGTGGGTCTTAGAGACATTTGTCACCCATCTTACGCCTCCGCGGGGAGTTTTCTTTTTTTACCACAGCCGTACTTAAGACACATCGGAGCCGGGATCGCGCACGGTAACTACCCGGGCCATTATGGCCCGTAATCATGGGTATTATTCGATTTACCGTGGCCGGCTAGCGCGGGTGCCGATCGTCAACTGTGAACTGCCCCTGGCTGGCCACACCTTATGTTGGGGCTTCTAATCGGTTCACGGTTGTCGGCAAGCCGAACGCCATAATGAGCTGCCTAGGCCATGACTAGCCTTCTCGGCGGCTTATAATCGGCCTATTACAGTTGGCTTTAAGGGCCGTCACGAGCAATGAGTTAACCCGCAGCAGAGGGATGCTGGAGCAAAAGTGTCTCATTGGCGAGGGCATAAATTCGTATAATACCTGCTAGGTTTTGTCCAGGTGAAGTTGTGCTGTGATGCCCTGAATGGAGATGCCGTCTACACAGGATTTTGTTCAACAGAAAAAGATAAAGCTCAGCAAGTAGACAAGATATAAAGGAACAAGTTAAAAAAGAGACAAGTATTTAAAGTGGTTCGGCACGAAAATTCCTACGTCCACTGATTCTCTTTGTTAATTCACTTTATATGGGCAGTACAAGTTAAGAAAAGTATCGATGAAGGTGTTGGATGTTCCATGCCCTCTGGAACACCTCTCCGTCCACTGTTGACAAAATATAAGCTCCGTTGTGGAGATCTTTATGAATTACATATGGTCCGTCCCAGATTTGATCTAGCGCTCCGGGGCGCAGGAAGATTCGCTTGAGGACAAGATCTCCTTCTTGTAAGCTGCGATGCTTAACTTTGGAGTTGTATTGTGCTGCCACTTTTTGCTTGTGACCTGCTGCTTTGAGTGCTGCATCATTTCTTCTTTCTTCGATTAGGTCCAAAGACATGTGGAGGTGTTCTTCGTTCTCTTCTGGGTTGTAGTGGATCCTACGGTGGGATGGCACTATAGTTTCAACTGGGAGCATGGCCTCCAATCCGTATGCCAAAGAGAAAGGAGTATGCCCTGTTGATGTTCTGAAAGACATGCGGTAGGCCCAAAGTGCCGTAGGAAGTTCATCCACCCAAGCGCCTTTTGACTTTTCAATCTTCTTCTTGATTAGAGTTTTAAGAATTTTGTTGACAGCTTCGACTTGCCCATTTGCCTGGGGATAATCCACATATGAGAAGCTTTTGTGAATTCCGTGCTCTTGGCACCAGTCGGCGAACTCCTCGCTGTCAAACTGAAGTCCATTGTCCGATATGATTTTGAGTGGAACCCCGTACCTGCATAGAACATTTTTGATCAAGAAGTTAATAACTTTTGCCGAAGATATTTTATTTAGAGGTTCCGCTTCCACCCATTCGGTGAAATAGTCGACTGCCACTATAGCATATTTGGCTCCGCCTCGGCCAATCGGCAGTTCGCCAATCAAGTCAATTCCCCATACTGCAAAGGGCCAAGGACTGGTCATTTGAGTAATCTCATTTGTTGGTAGTCGAGGAATCTTAGCAAATTTATGACATCTGTCACATCTTTTGACGAAGTCTAAGGCGTCCTTGTTCAAAGTGGGCCAGTAATATCCATATTTGAGCGTCTTCTTTGCTAGAGTCTGCCCACCATTGTGATCTCCGCAGCTCCCTCGATGGATGTTGGATAAGATTTTCTTGGCTTCCCTTCCAGCAACACACCTTAATAAGGGGTTAGAGAAGCCGCGTCGACAGAGGATTCCTTCTTGTATTGTGTAGCGGGAAGCTCACCTCAAGATTTTCCTGACCTCGTTACGCTCGTTGGATATTGTGCCATCTTGTAAGTATTTCTGGATAGGAGTCATCCAAGTTCCTTCTTCGACTGCAGCTATCAGATCCTCTTGTTCGAAACTTGGGGCTAGTTGTTTTGAGATGGCTACTGTTCCGGAAATGGTGCTGTTCTTCATGCTAGCTTGCTTTGCCAGTTCGTCGGCCTCTCGGTTCTCCTCTCGAGGAATGTGTTTGATTAAATAGTGGTCCAACTGATCGAGTAGCTTCTTGGTTTTCTTTAGATATGCGGTGATTCGTTCTCCTCGAGTCTGAAACTCTCCTAGTACTTGGTTTACGATAAGTTAAGAATCACTATGAAGACATAAAGAACTGACTCCAATTTCTAAGGCAAGTTCTAATCCTGATATTACTGCTTCATATTCTGCATCGTTGCTGGTGGCAGCGAATTCCAATCTTAGGGCATAGTGCAGCTTCCTTCCCCTGGGGGTGATTATCACAATACCTGCCCCCGAGCCTTGCTCGTTTGATTATCCATCTAGAAAGAGATTCCACTTGATATCTTCTGCTATTTCAGACTGCTCCTTACCTTCGTTGGCAGTGAATTCGGCAATGAAATCGGCCATGGCTTGTCCCTTGATGGCGGTGTGAGGATGGTAGGTGATATCATATTGACTAAGTTCAATGCACCATTTAAGTAGTCGCCCAGAAGTGTCGGGGCGATGTAGTACCTGCCTTAGCGGTTAATCGGTTAAAACTCTAATGGAATGAGATTGGAAATAGTGTCGCAGTTTCTGTGACGTGATTAGCAAACAGTATGCTAGCTTCTCAAGTTTAGGGTATCTGGCTTCTGCCCTCATAAATCACTTGCTTACAAAGTATACGGGCCGCTGCGCGCGGTTGTCTTCTCTCACCAAAGCGGCGCTTAGAGCATGGGACGATACAGCAAGGTATAGGTATAGTTCTTCGCCTTTATTTGGAGTTGAGAGTACTGGTGGTCTATGGAGGTGTTCGATTAGGTTAAGGAAGGCTGTTGAGCATTCGTCAGTCCATTCGAACTTTCCTTTGTCTTTCTTTAGGGCTTCGAAGAAAGGGATGCATTTGTCGGTTGCTTTAGAGATGAATCTGCTTAGGGCGGCCACCTTCCCATTCAGGCTTTGCATTTCTTTTCGAGTGGAAGGTATCCTGATATCTTTCAGGGCTCGGACTTGTTCGGGGTTTGCTTCAATCCCCCTGGCATGGATGATGAATCCCAAGAACTTTCCTGATGACACTCCGAACGAGCACTTTAGAGGATTCAGCTTCATTCCATATTGGCGAAGTACTTGAAACATCTCGTCCAGGTGGCTTACATGATCATTGGCTTTTCTTGACTTCACCAGCATGTCATCCACATAAACTTCCATAGTTCGTCCTATTAGTTCCGCAGACATCTTGTTGACGAGGCGCTGATAAGTAGCTCCGGTGTTTTTAAGTCCAAAAGGCATTACTCTGTAGTAGTACAATCCCCGGTCAGTGATGAAACTAGTGTGGTCTTCATCGGGGGCGTGCATAGGGATCTGGTTATATCCTGAGTATGCGTCCATAAAAGATAAGAGTTCGTGCCCGGCTGTGCTGTCCACGAGTTGATCGATTCGGGGGAGTGGGAAGCAATCCTTCGGGCAAGCGTCATTTAAGTTGGAGAAGTCGATGCATGTTCGCCACTTTCCATTATCCTTCTTTACCAGTACCGGGTTGGCGATCTATTCTGGGTAGATGGCTTCTCGTATGAAGTTATTGGCAAGTAGGTTCTTTACTTCTTCCTCGAGGGCTGCTGATCGTTCTGCCCCCATGCTTCTCTTTTTCTGCTTTACTGGCACCTTGGTGAGATCGATGTTCAGTACGTGGCATGCTATGTCTGGGGAGATTCCAGTCATGTCAGCGTGCGTCCATGCAAATACATCCAAGTTGTGGCAAAGAAAATCGACGAGTTGATCCTTCAACTCTGCTCTTAACCGAGACCCGACTCTCAGCAGTCTACTTGGGTCGTGTTTGTCTACAGATACAAATTCCATAGCCTCTGCAAGCTCGGCGGTGGCCTCCTCCTCTTTGTCCCTGGGGTCTAATTCATTGAAAGGATCACTGGTATATCGAAGAGGAGGGGCTTTCTTTAGTTGCTATGCTTCCAAGTTTTTCTTGCAGAGAGAAGTCTCTACATCCTTTCCTTTATCCTCCCTGCGGTTATTGCGAAGTTCAGTTACATAGCAATCTCGAGCGGCGTCTTGATTTCCTTCTACTTCCCCTATCCCATTATCTGTTGGAAATTTCATCTTCAGGCACCAAGAGGCCAGAACAATCTGGATGTCAGACAAGGTTGGTCTTCCTAAAAAGATGTTGTAGGCCGAGTGGTTATCTATTAGCACAAATGTTTGTTTTCGCACCACGAAGCGGGGATGACTTCCTATTTCAATAAAGAGGCCAATTGCCCGAGGGGCATCTTCACATCTCCAGTGAAACCGTGTAGTGGTTTGTTGCAGGGAGACACATCCTTCATTGACAGCTTCATTTTGTCGAAAGCATGCTTGAATAAAATGTTTACGGAGCTTCCAGTATCTACCAGAATTCGAAAAACTTCAGCTGGGCCGAACCAGGCAGAGATGACCATAGGATCCATGTGAGGGTACTGTCTTCCTTCTAAGTCTCGCCTACTGAATGTGATGTCATTATCCTCTTTCTGCTTCGGGCGGCGTTCTTCCATGATGGAATTGATGCAGTCTTCATTGTTTCTAGGTGACTTTCCATATCTTTCCATTTCTTCCCAGTTCCTGTCAGCGATGTGTGGTCCTCCCGATATTGTATGGACCACTATCTTCACTTGACTGGAACCGCTGGTGTTGTGATTTCTTCCGTCTGTCTCTAGGTGGAGTTGCCCTGGGTTCTCCTTGGCAGGAGCTGGAGTCCTGTCCTGACCCTTTACATATTGTTTCAATTTCCTCCTTCTGATGTGTTTTTCAATAAGGTCCCGGAGATGACGACATTCATTGGTGTCATGCCCATGGGATTCGTGGAAACGGCAGAACTTTCCAGACTTGATTGCGTGATCTGATTCCTTCTTGTACGGGGGGCGTTTGTATTCAAGCTCGTCTTGGGTGGCCAGGAAGATGTTTTCAACTGTTTCATTCAAAGGAGTGTAAGCGTCAAATCTTGGTCCTGGCTGATATAGGCGTTTTTCTCCCTTCCTGCCCCCAGCATTGTCTCAAGAGTCATTTCTTCCGACGTCCTTTGCTGCAGCGGGTGCGTTGCCATGAGCTGCCTTGGCTTGTTGCCTTGTCTGCCTTTCGGTGGCAGCGTCTTCAAGTCTCATATATTTTCCGGCTTTATGGAAGATATCGGGTAAGGTAGCCGGTTTTTCTTTCGTTAATCTTCTAGCAAACTTGGTATCCGGATGTACGCCACTACAAAGAGCCATTAGGATAAGTTTCTCATCGGCATCTTGGACTGCGGCTGCTGCGGCGTTGAATTGGGTTAGATATTGTTGCACTGTCTCTCCGGCCTTCTGTTTGATGTTAGATAGGGAATAAGCGTCCTTGGGTTGTTCCACATGAATGCGGAACTGGCTGATGAACTTTTCTTTCAACATTTCCCATGAGCTGATGGATCCTTGGGGTAGGTGGCAGAACCAGGAGGTAGCTAGATCTGCCAAGAATAGTGGGAAGCATTTACACAACACTCTCTTTGTTGCTCCGCTCATGAGCATATGCTGTGTGTATCTCTGCAAGTGTACAACGGGGTCAGAGGTTCCCTTGTAAGGTTCCATTGTTGGCATTTTCCATTCCCGGGGGGTGATGGCAGTTTCGATATTGTGGGTGAACGAGCTGGTTACCCTAGCGCCTATCCCCCGATTCCTTTGGTCCCGTTGGACGCACTCTCTGAACAATCGCGCCATCCTTTCATCAGAACTTGGAGCGGATAGAAATGAGTTTGGTTCTTCTCTACGGGATTGAGTCCGTGCAGATAACCTGTAGGGATGGTATCGTCTATTACTCCTAACATTTTGCGGTGGCTGTCTTTGGTCCTCTGGGAGCATGCTGGGGTCAGCCACAGTTGGCCCTTGCCTCGATCTTCCCCCGCTGGGCTCTGTTCTAAGCGTTCTCTCGGGTCCAACTTCGGGCTGGACTCCAGCTCGGCCCCGTCCATTGGTGTTCCCATGGTTAGGCAGCATGACAGGCTCAGCCATATCCGACCCCTGCCTGGTACCTCCCCTGTTGGGTTCGGTTCCAAGTGTTTTGTGGGTCGGAATTCGGGCTGAGTCGGGGCTCGGCTCCTACCATGGCTGATTCTGTTGTTAGCCTCTTCGAAGAAGAAAGATCTTTGTCGCCTCCCAGATCCTCCAGACTGGGACTCACCCCATGATTCGATGTTGCGGTTGGATTCTTCGGCATCCCTTAAGCATGACATGAGTTGGTCCACCAAAGCTTCTTGTTGAGATGCAAAGCGGTTAGTTACTTCAGCCACAACCCTATCCATATCTGCCCTAGTAATTGGTTGTTCCGTAGCAGGGGCTTTCGGATTTGCCTGATTTCCATTTGCTGTTGGAACAGGACGATTCTCTTGATCTCTGATCACTGGATCTGGGATACTGCTAGTTGCGATGTTCTTTCCTTTTCTAGCATCTTTCCTCTTCCTGGGAGGCATGTTTTCTAAGTAATGAGCGATGCTTTTGGGAAGAAGGTTGAGTGGGAGAAGCTGAAGCTTCTAGCTCGAGCTCTCGATGAAAGCGCCAAAAATGTTTGCACAAAAAAGGGCAAACACCTCCAAGTCGTATGATTTAGTTGATTATATGTTGTTCTTAATGATTTGGGTGATTTATGCAAATATATAAAATATATGGACTAAACTGTAAAAGACACACAGATTTATAGTGGTTCGGCCAGAATGTGCCTACGTCCACTTTATATGTTATTCTCCTTTTCTGTTCAGATTACAAGTACAAAGCTTTGATTACAAGTATCTGAAAGTTGTTTGAAAGTTCTATCCGTGCTTGAGCTCTCAAACTTGTCTGCTATTGTTGTACCCCTGCCCCTCTATTTATAGAGTGAGGCTGGGGGCAGGGGTCCTGGATGTATATAGTAGCTGGTGGGCCTGGGCTGATGCAATCTGGCCTGGCAAAGTTGGTCCGGAACGCCTTGATTCGGTGGGACTTGGTCCGGTGGTGAGTGATCTGGGGATGGTTGGTTGGAGTTTGATTCGGCTATGTATAGGAAGTGTGTTGGACCGGTAGTGCTTGGGAAAGGAGTTGGTTCGGTGGTGAGGGCGTAGCTTGGTCCGGTGGTGAGTGGTTCGGCCGTGCCTAGAGGTGAGTTGGTTCGGCAGTGCCTTAGGGGTGAGTTGGTTCGGCAGTGCCTAGAGGTGAGTTGGTTCGGTGGTATCTTAGGGGTGAGTTGGTTCGGCGGTGCCTAGAGGTGAGTTGGTTCGGTGGTATCTTCCTTCTTCTTGGTTCGGTGGTGGTGGAAATGCACCCAACAATTATTTTTTTGTGACCATATGTGTAGGAGAACTTTGATGATATATGCTTTCTTTTATCATTCGTGATAAATCGTCCCTTGTTCTTAGCGATACATGTAGCATTGTCTTCAAATATCATGGTTGAACTTTTATCGATCGTATGTAATTTACATTTTTTTCTGATGTGGCTGGTACTTGATCTTTATCATGCACATTCACGATCCCTTCATGAAGTGTATCTCAAAATGGTTTGTAACATCCATAATTTTGATTAAGATTATTTAGGACACTTAATTAGATAAATAAAACAAAAATAATGTAAGATGATAAGGAGAATGATATGTGTGCTCTCCTCTATTCTAGAGGTCCACACATTTTTATCAAAAAAGATAAGGAGAATGAGATTTGATAATCAAATTAGTCGAGCCTTAATTAATGAATTAATAAGGGTGATTAAAACATTAATAAGAATGAGGATTTATGAGAAGGACAAAATAGGAAAAGACCACATTTCCTTAACATATACCTTCCCATTCTTAATTCCTCCCTCACATTCATTAATAAAAACCAAATACCGAGGAAGGCCGACCATTGTTAAGTGCTTTAAGGAGAAGAAAAGCTGGGAGATTAAAGAGAAAGCTTAAGGAAATCAAATCAACACTCCAATCTCAAGTTTCATTGTCTCATCAAGGTGAATGATGATAACGCATCTCAAATTTGCATATTAATCTCGGTTTTATGATTAAACCCAAACCTTATGATTGTTTTGTGCCATGTTTTGAACGATTGATTGGATATATGCTTGAATGATGAATTATTAGATTTATTATGAAATTGTTTAGTGAGTTTTAAGAGTGAAAATATATTTTAGACATCCATCCGACTTGAATTTTTGATTTGATGTTAGAAACACTATTTTAGAAGTGGGTTTTAATTTCATAATTTTTCAATCAAGTATGAATATTTTATGAATTTCTTAAGTGAAGAAAACAATTTATTTCGGGTTTTAATTATTAAAAATAATTAAATATGTTTTTGACCTTGAAATTTTTATATGTTAAAGAATGTTATAAATCCGGTTTATTATGATTTTTGCAGATTTTTCCCAAGTGTTTATGATTTTATATGAATTTATTATGCTAGAAAAGCTTAATAATTATATTAAAATATTAATATAAAATTATGGTTTGGAAAAATGTTTGGAAATGTAATTTCTGATCTATAGTAGTTTTTTGAAAGGGATTCGGTAAAGAAAATTATTATCTAATAAGAATTTGATAAAGAATTGGAGTTGGTAAAAAGATATTGTTTTTAAAATAAATAAAACAGTTTTCGTGTTAATTATGATATTGTAATGTGCCATTAATCAACGCTGGAGTCTATCGATGCCAACTGTCATCTCTAACCTGAAGGGAAGCATACGTTAGCAACTTTATTGGTATGCAATGTTCCACGAAGGCTGGGACATATCAATGCCGCGCGGATGCCGTTGGTGCTTTATGCTGCTAGTCTTCTATGTTGCTACGTTCTATGCCACTTGCTTTATACCATATATTTTATTAAGACATTGATAATGCCACAAGTTTCATATCAACGTCCATGATGCCACATATTTCTTGTATTGACATCAACTCCATAAAGCATCAATGCCACTACAAATATATTTTCGACATAAGCTATGTTATGGCATTGATGCCGCATGTATGACTTTTGACATTAGTTTTATATGGTAATGTTACCGCTATTTTCTTATGCCACAATGTTTGGCCATAATGCCACATAGGGTATTTTTGGCATTGATTATAAAGAGTTAATGATGCCACTAGTTTTTTATGCCGCCTTGTTTTAGCCATGATGCTGCTATAGGCTATTTTGACATTGGTTTTATATGGCAAAGATGCCGCCTAACCTTAATATCGACATTTCCATATTTCTATGTTTTGAATTTTTATACTATGCGACATAAATGGTTTTGGTCTTATGGCCTTATGCTTTAAAAATCACATGCTTTAACATGGTTTCGATATAGAAGTGATGCAATAACCCATATAAGCAATGTCAATGCTGCACTTTATCGATATAAATGGTTTTATTGTATATGGCTTCATAGCTTAAGATTTTAAGGTGTGACAACCTTTAAGTGATTTCAAAATTCATCAATGCTATTTTACAAAAGCATTTACATTGGTATAATATTGTGGATAAAGTAAAGGGCTATAGTTTCCATGTTTTGAAGAATGATTTCAAGGATAACTAAAGTATAAAGATTTATGTTTTCAAGGAAATATATTAGGGTAGTTAGCCCAGAATTTTACTAGAGAGATTATTATTTTGGTCACATTTAGATAAATTATGATAGGATGAATTTACTTAGATATTAGAAAACCAAATGGGACTGGTGCTAGGTCGCGCCTTATACTTAAGCTGTTAGCCCCTAGTTGATATTAGTCCAAAATTCCAGTGTGTAGGGCTTCTTCAAGAGCAAGACTAAAAGTACGTTTATGCAATTGAAGAATACACGAAGATGAGGTAGGTATTGGTTAGCCTACAAAACCATTAGGATCAAAATGACCCTAGGAACAGTGAGTTTCGAACAAACCATCTAGTTTTCTTCTAACAACAAGTTGGAAAATTTGATATATCAGGTAGGCCCGAGTCAGCTATGTAGGTTTGTACTTACCCTGAGAAAACTATGACGTTAGGACAGATAGTCCATTTATATAGATAGAGTAGCCATGATTACCCAGGTTTCATGCAAACATATGATTTTTTATATTATATACTTTAACCATTGTGCTTGTAGGTGCTTGATTTCCAAAGATATTTTTAGAGGATACTAGTGAGGGGAAAACTCATTGCTAAGTGGTGTGGTCTTATTAGATATCTATTAACCGATATGGCATATTATCATTCACACCAGACTTTTTGTCTGATCCGAAGTTTTTTCCCCTTAAACTCTCGGGTACTCATTAAAGTAGTTTGAGAGTAAGGTTACTAGATTATTTAGGTTTTCTGAATAAAGCTTTTGAAGACATGTAGGAGGCAGTGCGAGCTTTGTAGGAGTCTATCTATTTACTTATCTGCTTTGTTGTTACGACTTTCATCTGTATGTATGTAATGGCAGAAATTGTATTTTTCTAATAGTTAACTCTGATCAACCAAGAGGGTATCTTCATATGTCGCTCTTGGAGTATTTTATAATTATTATATTTTATCTGAACTTGGGCAATGTTTGGGATTATGAATTGAATACGAAAATTATTTAATGAAATCTATGTTTTTAAAAAATTTCATATGCATGTGCTTTGATGTTAATGATACTATTAATTGATCTTATTTTGTCATCGGAGAATAATACTATTGATGATTGCGACGTTAGTAGTGTTTATTTTTGGGCCTTAAAATGGGGGACATTACAACTTGTTATCGGAGCGGA
Source organism: Allium cepa (assembly GCA_030765085.1). Taxonomy (NCBI): domain Eukaryota; kingdom Viridiplantae; phylum Streptophyta; class Magnoliopsida; order Asparagales; family Amaryllidaceae; genus Allium; species Allium cepa. Next base: position 616,572,131 of record CM060934.1, read on the forward strand.
TGTTTATGTAAAACTAAAAGAATTTTGAACTTAATAGAGTTTTAAATCATAATCCAAATGAATTTGAAATTGAGGTCGGGGTATAGGATGACGTTATAGCAACGCACTTGTATTTGCTATTTATAAGTATATATCTTATCACTGTTCTTCCCATCTCTCTTAGACCATTATTTCATATCTTACTAAAGTTCGACTACAGATTTAAGGGAAGTAAGATATGGAGGTAGGAAATGAAAGAGTGAATCTCAGTGGTGGAAGCACCACAACTAATGGAAACATCAGGCCCAATACTAGAAGGAATCCGGGTCGACAAACAGTTGCTAATGTGGGCGTTGGAACACCGATGGATATGAGAGCAATGTATCATTTCTTTGTCAACATGATGCATGCAGGATCTACTGCTAAGTTAGTTGGTAAAAAGTTGGAGGAGAAAATCTTGAAGTTTTGGTTGTTAACAACTATGTTGTTTTAAATCGGGATTATGTGAGACGTGGACGAAAGCCATTCATTGGAACTTAGGATGCTATCGAGGTAGAAAATTGGCTGCTTCATTATGAATGGATTTTTGTTTGATTTGGGTCTAAATGACGAGAAGAAGAGGAGATTGGTATCCAGACAGTTATAAGGAGCTACATTATGCTGGCGGAATAATGATATTGTTGGAGTGCCAAAGGAAATTTGAATTCAGCTGAGTTCAAATGGAGGTTCGAGGAGAGGTTCATCTCTGAAATAATGAAGTTGACTTTGCTTAGTAAATTTGCTGAGTTGGTGCAAAGAGACATGGTTATGTTGGAGTATGCAATAAGATTTGAGGAGTTATCCCGGTATGAGTATGCTACGGTTGATATAGTGATTAAGAGAAATGAAAAGTTCATCCATGGTTTAAGACCAGAGCTTGTGAGGCCAACCCCACCGCATCTCAGCGATCCATATGACGTGATAGTGGAGAAGGCTTTGAGAAATGAAGAGATGCTTGCTTTCTGCCATGGTAACAAAATAGTAGAGACTCAGAGTGGGCAGAATCAGACAAGGAAGTTCTTTTAGAAAAGGGAGCTCAAAAGCGTAGAGCTGGCAAGAAAGTAGAAGTGGATGTTGTGTGCTACAAGTGGGACAAGAAAAGACATTTTTCTCATGAGTATCGAACCGATCAGGGAAAGAAGGTCTTTGGAAAGAAGAATATCAGGTGCTTCGATTGTAACTAGATAGGCTACTACAAGAATCAGTGCAAGGAAACAGCTAAGGTAGAGAAAGGAAAAGTGTTTGCTTTAGAACCAACTACCTCAAGACCAACAACAGAGGAAAAGGGAAAAGCTATGATGGGAGGTGCGCTTTTGATTCATGACATACCTATTAGAGTACTATTTGATATTGGTGCATCACATTCTTTTATATCTCATTGCTTGGTGGATAATCTAAGTTTAGAACCATCATACCTTGTTATTTCCGTAAGGGTTAAGAATTCGATAGTAGGGTATGCAACTCTTGGGATAAGATATGACCATTTAGAGTTTGAGTTGTTAGGTCATATATTTGCTTGTAGTTTACATTTGTTTGATTTTGTGGTTTTTGGGATTATTTTGGGTATGGATTGGTTAAGCAAATATGATGCTAGGATATTTTTCCAAGATAAGGAAATATCATTAAGACACCATAATAGTAGCGATCAAATCATATACTCAGTAAAGGACTCGAATTTTGATGTTTATGCTTTAGTGGGTGCAATGGAGGAGGAAGACGAGTTTAATCAAGTTTGGTCATTAAGGAGTTTGTAGATGTCTTTGAACCAATAACAGGACTACCATCGAAACGTGCTATTGAGTTTCGAATAGATCTTGTACCTGGATTTGAACCCATAAGTAGACCGTCTAGTAGAATGACACGTAGAAAGATCGAAGAGTTGAAGATGCAGCTAGTGGACTTAGAAGTAAAGAGTTTCATCAAGCCAAGAAGTTCGTCTTGGGATAAGGCTGCGTGTTCGTGAAGAAACCAGACGGGTCATTGAGATTATGTATGGATTATCATAATTTGAATGAAAAGACAATAAAGAATCTATATCCTTTGCCAAGAATAAACAATTTATTTGATTAGTTGAGTGGAGCCAATGTGTTTTCCTAACTGGATTTGGCGATAAGGCATCATCAAATGGGAGTGGCAGAGGACGGTATTCCTTCGATGACGTTTCGAATAAGATACGGTTTGTACGAGTGGATAGTAACGCTATTCGGATTGACTAATGTGCCTACTTTCTTCGTAGATTTAATGAATCGAATATTTCAAGGGAATTTGGATATGTTCGTGTTAGTATTTGTAGATGACATTCTAATATATTCTAGGAATAAGAAAGATCATGAGACTCACCTTAGAATAGTGGTTGAGACATTGAGGGAGCATCAGTTGAAAGGGAAGTTCTTGAAATGTCATTTTTGATAGAAAGAAGTGAAGTTTCTAGGTCATATAGTCTCAGAAAAGGGTTGTCCGTAGATCTAGCTAAGATAGAAGCTGTCAATAATTGGAAGAGACTCGAGATAATGACTGAGATAAAGAGCTTTCTTGGACTTGCTCGCTATTACCAAAAATTCGTCTAGGATTTCTCTTGTTAGCAAGACAATGACTAAATTAACAAGAAAGGGCGTGAAGTATGCTTAGAGCGATAAATGTGAGGAGGCATTCCTGATGCTGAAACATTTTTTGACCAATGCACCTGTGTTAGTTATTCCGGATGGGAATCAAGATCTGGTAGTGTATATTGATGCATGTGGAACATGATTAGGGGCTGTATTGATGCAAATAGGTAAAGTGATTGTCTATGCTTCTCGACAACTTAGACCACATGAAGTAAGATATCCAACTCATGATTTAGAGTTGGCAGTGATAATCTTTGCTTTGAAGGTGTGAGGACACTATCTTTTGGGAGAAAGATTTAAGTTGCATAAGGATCATAAGCATTGCAATATTATTCTCTCGAAAGGAATTAAATGTGTGACAAAAGAGGTGGATGGAGTTCATAGCAGCTTATGGTTATGGAATTGAGCACATCAAGGAAAGATAATAAAGTCGTAGATGCACTTGGTAGAAAACACCAGAATGCAGTGTTGGTGATGTTAGTGGAGTGGAATTTGAAATCATTAACAACATGTAGTGTGCAGTTAAGATCCACAGTAAGTTCTAGTTAGAGTACTGCAATGTTATCTTGCTAGGAAGTTCAACCAATATTGATTGAAAAGATTGCTTCTAAGCAAGGAGGTGATCCATTGTTAGTTGAACGAATTAGAAGAATTGACAGTGGAACTGAGATTGATGATTTGAAGGATTTTTACCTTGATAAAAATGGATGGTTGAGAAAGAAGGGACAATTATGGGTTTCTGATGTTGGTGACCTAAGAAAGGATGTTCATAGGGAGTGTAACCGATCGAAGTTTACTATTCATCTCGAAGGAACTAAGATGTATCAGGATACGAAGAGAAGTTTCTTTTGGGAATATATGAAAAAGGGTATAGGGCTATGGGTAAAGCAATGCCTGAATTGTCAGCAAGTAAAAGCCAAGCTTCAAAAGCCAAGTGGATTGCTTCAGCCTTTAGATATACCATTGTGGAAATGAGATTCTATATCTATGGATTTCATTAACAAATTTCTAAGGTCGAGTAGGTGAAATGAGAATATGTGGGTTATGGTGGATAGACTTACTAAGAGTGCAGATTTCATTCTCGCTAAGTCGATAAGGACAACACTCATTTTAGCTAAGTTATTTATGAAGAATATTGTCATACTGCATGAGATTTCTAGTAATATAGTAAGTAATAGAGATACTTTATTCACTAGCGAATTCTAGAAAAGTCTATAGGAAGTGTTAGGCACCAAGATCAAGACTAGTACCATTTATCATCTGCGGATGGATGGGCAAATGGAAAGAGATAAAAAAGTAGTCGAGGATTTGTTAAGAGCTTATGTGCTAGATTTTGGAGGATTATGGGAAGACCATCTATACTTAGTCGAATTTTCCTATAACAATAGTTATCATACTAATATAATGATGGCACCTTTTGAAGCTTTGTATGGAAGGCCATATAAATCAACCGTATGTTGCTACATATCGGAGATAGACTAGTTCTTGGCCCAGACTTAGTAAGAGAAGCCACAGAAAAAATTGAGTTAATTCAGGCTAGGATGAAGGAAGCTCAATCTAGGAAGAAGAGTTATGCAAATAAGAGAGGAAAAAACCTAGAGTTCTTAGTTGAAGATCATGTTTTCGTCAAAGTATTACCAGTAATGGTTATAGGAAGATTTGTAAAGTCTGGGAAATTGGTACCTAGGTTTGTTCGACCATTTCCTATTATAGAGAGGATCGGGAAACTCACTTATAGGATAGAGTTACCTAGCAGTTTGGCAGGAGTCTACCATGTTTCTCATATTTCTCATCTTAGGAAGTGTGTTCGAGATCCGGAGACTACTGTCACTCCGACTGTATTGGAAGACTTAGTGGTGGAACCATACATGACTATTATTAGGCAACCCATTTGTATTATGGCTAGGGATGAGAAGAAGCTGAGAAACAAGACAGTCAGATTAGTGAATGTCCAGTGGAGTGACAACGAGAGAGACTGTACTTGGAAGACAAAGGACATAATTAGAGACACTTATGTTGAATTTTTCTGATGGTATGTTTTATCTTTGTTATATGTTTGTTATGTACCGTATCATAATTGCGAGGATGAATTTTTTTAAGGAGGGGAGTCTGCAATACCTCTAATTTTGATTAACATTATTTAGGCAATTCAATTAGATAAATAAATAAAATAATGCAGGATGATAAGGAGAATGAGATTTGATAATCAAATTGGTCGAGCCAAAATTAGTGAACTAATAAGGGTTATTAGAACATTAATAAGAAGAAGGATTTATGAGAAGGGTAAAATAGGAAAAGAACGTATTTCCTTTACATATACCTTCCCATTCTCAATTCCTCCATTACATTCATTCATACAAACTAAATACTAAGGAAGGCCGACCATTGTTAAGTGCTTTAAGGAGAAGAAAAGCAAGGAAATAAAAGAGAACTTAAGGAAACCAAATCAACACTCAAATCTCAAGTCTCATTATCTAATAAAGGTAATTAATGATAACCCATCTCAAGTTTATATGCCAATTTCGGTTTTAAGATTATGAAATTTCGGTTTTTATCTCAAGTTTATTGTATTTATTATAAAATTATTTAGTAGGTTTTAAGAGTGAAAACCCAATTTATGACATCCGTTCGACTTGAAATTTTGATAGATGTTAGAAACATTATTTTAGAAGTGGGATTTTAATTCCATAATTTTTCAATCAGGTATGAATATTTAATGAATTTCTTAAGTCGAGAAAATGGTTATTTCGGGTTTTAATTATTAAAAATAAGTAAATAATGTTTTTGATCCTGAAATTTTATATGTTAAAGAATATGATAAATCTGATTTATTATGATTTTTTGGAATTTTTCGCAGGTATTTGTGATTTTTTATGAATTTATTAGGCTTGAAAGGCTTAATACTTATACTAAAATATTAATATAAAATTATGGTTTGCAAAAATGTTTAGGAATGTAATTTCTGATCTATAGCAATTTTTTTTGAAAAGAATTTGGTAAAGAAAATTATTATCCAATAAGAAGTTGACAAAGAATTGAAGTTGGTAAAAAGATATTGCTTTTTAAAGAAATAAAACAGTTTTATTGTTAATTATGACATTACCATGCATCATTAATCAATGCCATGTCATCTCTAACCTGTAGGGAGGTATACGATAGCAAGTTTGTTAGTATGCAATGATTCCACTAAGATTGGGACGTATCAAATGCCGATATTGATGCCTGCGACGTTGGTGATGCCGCTGGTGTTCTATGCCTCTAGTCTTCTATGTTGTGTATGTTCTATGATGCCTGCTTTATACTGCATGTTTTACTGTGAAATTGATAATGCCACAAATTTTGTAGCGATGTCCACGATGCCGCATAATTCCTGTACTGAAATCGAATCCATAAGGCAGCAATGCCGCTGTAAATGTATTTTCGATACAAGCCATGTTACGACATTGATGCCGCATGTATGACTTTCGACATTAGTTTTATACGGCAATATTGTCGCTATTTTCTTATGCCGCGGTGTTTGGTCATAAAGCTGCTACAGGTTGTTTTCAACATTGATTATAAATAGGTAATGATGCCAATAGTTTCTTATGCCGCCTTATTTTAGCCATGATGCCACTATAGGCTATTTTTGACATTGGTTTTATACGACAATGATGCCGCCTAACATTAATATCAATATTCCCATATTTCTGAATTTTAAAGTTTTATACTATGCATCCCATAACTATGTCGCTTATAGTTTGTAACCTATATTCATTTATGATATGTGACATAAATGGTTTTGGTCTTATGGCCTTATGCTTTATAAATCAGATGCTTTAACATGGTTTCGATATAGAAGGGGTGCGATAACCCATATATGCAATATCAATGCTGCACTTTATCAATATAAATGTTTTTATATATATGGCTTCATGGCATAAGGTTTTGTGGTGCGACAACCTCTAACTGATTTCAAAATTTATCAACGCTATTTTATAAAAGCATATACATTGCGTAATATTTTGGCTAAAGCATTATAGTTTCCTTGTTTTAAAGTATGATTTCAAGGGTAAATCAATTATAATGATTTGTGTTTCAAAAATTATGTAAGGGTTTTTGGCCTAGAATTTTAGCAGAGGGATTATTATTCTTATCATCTTTAGATAAATTATGATAGGATGAATAGACTCAAAGATTAGAAAACCAGATGAAACTGGTATAGGGTTGCGCCCAATACTTCAGCTGTTAGCCACTAGCTGATTTTAGTTCAAAATTCCAGTGCGTAGGGCTTCATCAAGGGTAAGACTAAAAGTAGGTTTACGTATATAAAGGAATACACAAATATGTGGTAGGTTATTTATAACATCCCCTATCTTGAGGCCTAAAGCTACGCGCTACAGATGCTGCAGTCATCTATAATATTAACTTCTGGTGACAAAATACGGTAATGTTAATGGTATCCATAATATCAGAAGCATATGAATATGAAATAAATCATCACAGATTTCAAAAACAACTTTTCTGATTACATTTAAATCAATATTTCATATTCCGTTACATAATCCAAGCGATTCCCAGGTTTTGATCAAATATAATTATTACAAATTACGCCAAGAGCGACGTATGAAGATACCCCCTAGGATGATCAGAGTACTAAATAGACATATCTGTCATAAATACGTCATAGCGGAAATAAAACTAAATGGCTCCTACATAGCTAACTTGCCTCCTGCACGTCTTCGAAAGCTTATTCGTCCAACTTACTAAATCTGAAAAACCTCAACTCTCAATCTACTCAAATTAAATTTTGAGCACCCGAAAGTTTAAGGGAAAAACATAAATTTCGAGTCAGACATAAAGCCTAGTGTGAATAATATTATTACATCTCGGTTTATTGATATTAAGTAAGACCACACCGCTTAGCGAAACGGGTTTACCCTCACTAATATCCCTTTAAAAAGCATATCTTTTGCAAATCCAAATCCTGAAATCAAATTGTTTATAACAATAATAACAAGTGCATATATGCATAAAATTAGGAAATCAATAGACTATCTATCCACATTATAGTTTTACTTGGCTAACTATTAACCATTGGCTGACTCGGACCTACCAGACATACTCAATAATCTAACTTTTGTTGAATGTAATACTGGGTTGACTGCCTTTAACCTTCTTTTCTAGGGTCAACTGAACCTAATGGTTTTACGGGCACACTAATAACCTATCTTTACTCTGTATATTCCCTTCTATGTGTAACATCAATTTAGTCCCACCTGTGACAAGCCCTACACACTGGAATTATGGACTTATTTTAGATAGGGGCTAATAGCTAAAGTATGGGGCGTGACCCTACACCAGTCCCATCTGGTCTCTTAATATTTAAGTTATAAACATAGGGTTACCACCCTATTCATGTTTCGTTTCCTACCTTATGGTTAACTACCCTGTTAAAACTTCATTTCCTTGTAAATAATCTTTAGAAATGATTCACCCCTGGAATCATACCTTTATAAAACAAGGAAATCATATACTTTGCTTTACTCAAATCACTTATGTCATGATATATATACTTTACATAAAGTAGTGTTGATGAAACCTTATCAATGGGATTATCTATCTCTTCCAGTTAAGTTAAAACCCCTTTTTAACTTAAAAATTTTTAGGCCATAAAGCCAAAAAATACCTTCGAAACCTCTGTTTAAACCTTAAATAATGCCTTTTGAAATCATTGAGAACAACCCTTTCGAAAGCTTTACTAAAACCTTAGACATCCTCTTTTAAACAATTTAAACTTGCATTTCGAAAGCATTGGAAACCCTCCATTCAAGTACTCTGAATAAACCTTTAGAAACCATTGCGGATCTCCCCTTCGAAACCCATATTATATATATCTTTTGGAAGCATTAAAATTCTTCACTTAAAACGTACCTTTCGACAACATTAGTTTCAAGTAAAAGTATTTGGAAACATAGCTTCGAAACTATTTAAATCATTCCCTTTGAAACCTTTTTGGCTTTAACTTTTAATATGACTGAGGGTCATAAAAGAATAAAGGCGAAAGCATTACTTTCGAAAGCATATATCCCAAGTGAAAGAAGGAGGATGGTTTCAAAACCAACCCCTTTGAAACCATCACATTCGAAACCATTTTTAAAGCAGTTAAACTACCATTCGAAACCATGAGAAGGCAGTTTTTGAGTATAAAGGCAAAAACACCTTTTGAAAAGCATTGATTTGAAAGGTTTGAATGCGACATCATGGGTTTTGTCCTTTGAAAGCTTCTTTTACAACATAAAGATGGAAACTCATTCGAACACTCTTTTATATAAAAAAAGCAAGTTGATTAAGTCGAAAGCTAACTCCAACGCTTTTGAAAGTATCATTTACAAACAAAAACAATTTAAAATTAAGAAGATTGGCTTCTACCCTTCAAAAGCATAGTTTCGATGCTATACCTTCCACCTTTCTCCAATTCTCTACGAATCAATTGTTTGATACCATGTGCATTGGTTTCAACTTGGCCATGAGCGAAGGTATGGTGTCGAAAACTACCGATGGAAGTGGCGAAGCAGTAAATTTAAGAAATACTGATTTTTAGCCTTTTAAAGTTATTTCTTTGCAACTAACTTGCCTTATTTGTCAACATATAATTGGTTGTCAATTCTTTTTCAAAATCTTTTCTAAAAGTGCGGCCGAATTCAGATCAAATTAAAACATTTAATAATTAAGCCCTTCTCCTTAAATAAACATATAAACTTTTAAGTCCCTCAACTTAACTAATTTTATAACCATAATAAAAACTTAGGAAAATTCCCCAAAAATCAGCATAATTCACATTTTATATGCTTTCTAACATATTTACATTTCAGACCCAAAAACCAACATATAGCTGTCGAAAATAATTTTAAACCCTATTTTTGCTATTTTCTTTCATAGAAATTCATAAATCCACAATTGCTTAGAAAATTATAAAACTTGAAACCCACTTCCAAAATAAGGTTTTTGATAATATATTGAAAACGCAAGTCACTTGGATGTCATTTAATAGGTTTTTCAAATATAAAAGTATCACAAAATCTATATGAAGCAACATAAATCATCAATAAGCATATATATCCACTTAAGCAATCGTATCATGGCATATTATTTGCAAAACTAATTCAGATTTAACTAGAAACCAAAATCAACTAAAATGAGATGTAAGATCATTATTCAGCTTAGCTTGTTGTTAAGAAGGTTGAGAGTTCTCTTTTGATTGATTTGCTTAAGCTTCCTGCTTGAATCTTAGCTTTTCTTCTTCTTGATTCTTTTAATGGTGGCCGACCGATATTACAAGGGTTCTATTTTTTTTGCAATTGTAAAAATGAATAAAGAATGAGGGTAGGAAGGGTTTAGGATATAAGAACATAACCTATTTTTATTTTTCCCTTATCATATTCCTTCTACTTACTGAATTTTATTTTGTTTTTGCTTTTTTTTATTAAGGCATCGTCCCCTTTTACTGGTTAACAAATCTCAATCGCTTAACCATCTACATTATTTTATTTTATTTTATTTATCTAATTAAATGCTCTAAATAATGTTAGTCAAAATTATGGTCATTGCAGACTCCCCTCCTTAAATAATTTTGTCCTTGAAATTACGGTAAGGTGCTCATAACAAAAAAACATAAAGGTAAATCGTACCATGAAACAAGTCAGGATAAGTATCTCTAATCCTGCTCTCAGTTTCCTAAGTATAGTCTCTCTTGTCATAACTCCACTAGACTTTGACTAATCTGACTGTCTTGTTCCTTAGTCTCTTCTCATCCCTCGTGACTATACGAACTAGTTTTCTAACTATATCCGCATCCAGTTTCACTACTATATCATCTAACACAGTCGGTGCAATAGTAGTTTCTGGATCTCGAATACACTTCTTTAGATGAGAAACATGAAAGACATCGTGGACTCCTGCCAAAATATTTAGTAACTCTGCTTTATATCCGAGTTTCCCGATCCTTTCTACAATAGGAAATGGTCCAACAAATCTTGGTGTCAATTTGACTTATTTTCCAAATCTGATTACACACTTTATCGGTGACACCTTGAGGAAAACATGATCACTAACTGAGAACTCTAAGTCTTTCCATCTTTAATTTGCATAACTCCTCTTCCTAGACTGAGCTTCCTTTATTTTAGCTCAAATTAACTCAATCTTTTCTACAGCTTCTCTAACCAAATTGGAACATGAGCTAACTTATCCCCGGTCTCTACCACACAAATATGAGATTTGCTTCAAACGGTGCCATCCCTATACTAGTTTGATAACCGTTGTTATAAGGAAACTCGACTAAGTGTAGATGGTCTTCCCATGATCCTCCAAAGTCTGTACACAAGCTCTTAATAAATCCTCTAAGATTTTGTTAACTCTTTCTATTTGTCCTTCTGTCCATCTATCTGCAGATAGTAAGCGGTACTCATCTTGAGCTTGTTACCCAAAATATTCTATAGACTTTTCTAGAAATCGCTAGTGAATAAGGAATCTCCGCAGTTACTATACTACTAGGAATTCCATGCAGTCTAACTATACATTTCATGAATAATTTAGCCAAAATAGGTGTCGTCCTGGTTGACTTAACTGGGATGAAATGGGCACTCTTGGTCAACCTATCCGCTACGACCCATATACTTTCATTTCCTTGATTTGACCTTAAAAACCGTCTATAAAATCTATTGAGATGGAATCCCATTTCCAAACTCGGACATCCAAAGGCTGAAGTAACACAATTGGTTTTTGATGTTCAGCTTTTACCTGTTGACAGTTCAGACACCACTTCACCCATAAGCCAACATCTCTTTTCATACCTTCCCAGAAGAAACTTTTTCCATGTCTTGATAAATCTTAGTTCCTCTCGGAGGAATGGTGAACTTTGAACGATGATAGTCTCTAAGAACTTCCTTTCTAATGTTTCCTATATTCGAAACACAGTCTTCCTTTCTTCCTTAATCACCCATTTTGGTCGAGACTGAAATCTTACAAATCATCGCTTTTTGTCCCATTCCTTACTTTTCTGATCCATTCAGCTAATAATGGATCCTCCCTTTTCTTAGGGGCAATCCTTTCGAACATCATCGGTCGAACTTCTACACATGGCAACATAGCAGTTACCTTACTAGAATTAGCTTCTGATCTCCATTGTATTCTACATGTAGTCGATGCTTCTAAATCTTTCCACTCAACTACCATTTTCAATATTGCATTTAGATGTTTCGTGATAAGTGCATCTGCAACCTTATTACCTTCCCTTGGTGTGTACTCAATTCCAAATTCATAAGCGGCTAAAAACTTTAACCGCCTCTGATGTCTCATATTCAACTCCTTCTGAGAGAATAAATACCTCGACTACTTATGATCCGTATACAACTTGAATCTTTCTTCCAAATGGTAATGACTCCACACCTTCAATGCAAAAATTACTACAGCTAATTCCAAATCATGGATTGGATGTCTAACTTCATGTGGTCTAAGCTGTCATGAAGCGTAGGCAATCACTTTACCTTTTTGCATTAACACGGCTCCTAACCACTGTTCCACACACATCCGTGTACACCACTAAGTCTTGATTCCCCTTTGGAACAAATAACATAGGTGCATTTGTCAATAGGTGTTTCAATTTTTGGAATGCCTACTCACACTTATCAGTCCATACAAACTTCATATCTTTTCATGTTAACTTAGTCATCGGTGCCGCTATCCGCGAAAAATCCTTAATGAATCTTCGATAATAACCAACTAATCCAAGAAAACTCTTTATCTCAGTCACTGTCTTGGGTCTTTTCTAATTATTCGCCGCCTTGATCTTAGCCGGTTCTACAGGCAACCCATTCTCTGAGACTACTTGACCAAGAAACTTCACTTCCTTCTTCTAGAAATGACACTTCGAAAATTTCGCTTTCAGTTAATGCTGCTTCAAGGTCTCAAGCACCGGTTTGAGATAAACTTTATGCTTTCTTTCATCTTTAGAGAAATTTCATCTATGAACACTAATACAAATCTATCCTGATGCTCCCGGAAGATCCTGATCATCAAGTTTGCAAAAAATACCAGTGCATTAGTTAGTTAGAATGGCATCACTAACCATTCGTATGATCCGTATATTGTTCTAAACGCCGTCAACGGAGTACTATCTTCAGCCACTCTAAGCTGATGGACCCCTGTTGCCAAATCCGACTGGAAAAATACTTTGGCTGCACTCAACTGGTCAAATAAATTGTCAATTCTAGGAAACGGATATCGGTTCTTTATCGTCTTCTCATTCAACATACGATAATCGATGCACAACCTTAACAATCCACCAGGTTTCTTTACAAACACTACGGCTGCTCCCCAAGGCAAACTACTTGGTCTGATAAAGTTCTTACTTTCCAAATCCACCAACTGCACCTTTAACTCCTTCATCTCGGTAATTATCATTCTGCTTGGCGGTCTAATCATCGGTTCTAATCCTGGTACTAAATCTATCTGAAATTCAATGGCTCATTTTCGTGATAGTCCTACTATGGGCTCAAAGATGTCTACGAACTCTCTAACAACGATAACTCAGTTTAACACATCTTCTTCCTCTATAAAACCTAACAAATCATTTACCTCAAAAGTAGGGTCTTCTGCAGAGTATATAATCTGATCACTACAACTAATGTGTCTAAGTGTTATTTTTCTATCATGGCAAAATATCCTAGCATTATATTTACTTAGCCAATTCATACCCATACATGCAAACTATAAGAAAATGTATGACCTAACAATTCAAATTCTAAGGGTCACATCTCATCCCAAGAGTTGCATACCCTCCTATCAGATTCGCAACTCTTAAGGAAGTAACTGAATACAAGGGTTCTAGGTTAAGCTTGTATACCAAACAATGAGATATAAAAGAATGTGATGCACCAACATCAAATAAAACTCTAACTGATACACCATGAACTACAAGCGTACCTCCCAACATAGCCTTTTCGTTCTCCTTAGTTGTTGGGCTAGAGGTAGCTGGTTCCAATGCAAACATCTTGCCTTTTCCATCCTTGGCTGATTCCTTGCACTGGTTCTTATAATGTCCAATCTGGTCACAGTTAAAGTATCTCACCTCTTTTTTATCAGTAGCCTTCTTCCCTTTTCCTGTCCGACACTCGTGAGCATAGTGTCCCTTCTTGTTGCATATATAGCAAACGACATCGGCCTTCTTTTTCTTAGTTGCTCCTCCTTTCTAAACGCCCTTCTTATGGAAAAACTTTCTCTTCTGGTGAGCTTTCCTTTCTTTGTTACCATCATGAAAAACAAGCATCTCCTCCTGCCTTAAAGCCATCTCAATACCTACATCACACGAATCCCTGATATGTGGCAGAGTCGTTTTAGCTAGTTCAGGTTTTAGTTCGTGGATGAACTTCTCCTTGCTTTTGATAATTGTATCGACTGTAGCATATCTGTATCTTGATAGCTCCTCGAATCTGGTTGCATACTCAAGCATTGCCATGTCCCCCCTGCTCCAACTTCATAAAATTCCAGAGATGAGTTGACTTAGTAATCTATGACATGAATCTTTCCTCAAGCTACCTTCTAAATTCAACCCAAGTCATGGTCTCCTCATTAACTCCTACGGTAACACTGTTCCACCAGTACAGTGCTGCTTCTTGTAACCGTCTAGAAGAAAGCCTCTTCTTCTTCTCATCATTAAGCCCTAAATCAACAAAGATCCTCTCGCAATGAAGTAACTAATTCTCCACTTCAATTTCATCTTCAGTCCCGATAAATGGCTTTCCTCCAAGCCTGGCATAGTCTCTGCTCAAAATTGCATAGTTACTGACCACCAAAGCTCCCTGATTTCCTCCTTCAACATTAACTCCAGCCTATATCATATTAACGAAGAACTGATACATAGCTCCCACAGCAGCTTGCGGCACTCCGGCACCTATATTGGCATTTGCATTTGAATTATCATATGTCGGTCGACCCGAGTTCCTCCTGTTGGGTCGAACATTTCCGTTGGTTGTGGTGCTTCCTCCACCAATGTTAACTCTTCCACTCCTAGCATCCATATCTTACGTCCTTGCAATCTGCATTTGAGCACTTTTAAGATATAGAAGAACAACCTAAAAACGATAGAGAATAGAGATAGAGCATATAATTATATATAGAAAATATAAGTACATTACTATAGCGTTATCCCATACCCTAGTATTTTCTCTAATTCCTTAGGATTAGGTTTTCAAAATTATTTTTAAGTTTGAGATTTCCTTTTAAGTCTTCGTAAACCTATGCTCTGATACCAAGTTGTAACATCCCCTGTCTTGAGCCCCAAAGCTAAGCATTATAGATGCTGCAGTCATCTATAGTATCAACTTCCAGTGACAAAATACTGTAATACTAATGGTATCCATAATATCAGAAGCATATGAATATGAAATAAATCATCACGGATTTTAAAAACAACTTTTTTGATTATATTTCAAATCAATATTTCATATTCTGTTACATAATCCCAAACGATTCTCAGGTTTCGATCAAATATAATTATTATAGATTACGCTAAGAGCGACATATGAAGATGCCCCCTTGGATGTTTAGAGTACTAAATAGACATATCTATCATAAAGACAACACAGTGTAAATAAAACTAAATGACTCCTACATAGCTAACCTTACCTCATGTACGTCTTCGAAAGCTTATTCATCCAACCTAATAACCAAAAAAACCTTAACTCTCAATCTACTTAAATTAAATTTTGAGCATCCATGAGTTTAAGGAAAAACATAAACTTTGAGTTAGACATAAAGCCTGACTTGCATAATATTATTACATCTCGGTTTGCTGAATTAAGTGAGACCACGCTGCTTAGAGGAACGGGTTTCCCCTTAGTAATATCCTTTTAAAAAGCATATCTTTCGCAAATCAGAATCCTACAATCAAACTGATTATAACAGTAATAGCAAGTACATATATGCATAAAATCAGGAAATCAATGGAATATCTGTCCACATTATAGTTTTACTTGGCTAAATATTAATCATTGGCTGACTCAGGCCTACCATACATATTCAATAATCTAACTTATGTTAGACGTAATACTGGACCGACTGCCCTTAACCTTCTTTTCTAGGGTTAACTGGACCTAATGGTATTACAGGCTTACCAATAGCCTCTCTTTACTCTATATATTCCTTCCATGTGTAATCTTAATTAGTCCAACTTGTGACAAGCCCTACACACTAGAATTTTAGACTTATTTTAACTAGGGGCTAATAGCTAAAGTAATGTGCGCGACCCTACATCTGTCCCATCTCGTATTTTAATATCTGAGTCATAAACATAGGGTTCACTACCCTATTCATGTTTCCTTTCCTGTCATAGGGTTAACTACCCTGTTAAAATTTCATTTCCCTGTAAATAATCTTTAAACATGATTTACTTCTGAAATCATACCTTTAAAAAATAAGAAAATCATATACTTTGCTTTACTCAAAACACTTGTGCCATGATACATTCACACACTTTACATAAGATACTATTAATGAAATCTTATCAATAGGATTATCTATCCCTTCCAAGTAAGTTAAAAACCCTTTTTAACATAAATGATTTTAGGCCATAAAGCCAAACAATACCTTTGAAACCTCTGTTTAAACCTTAAATAATGCCTTTTGAAATATTGAGAATGACCCTTTCGAAAGCTTTACTAAAATCTTAGACATCCTCTTTTAAACCATTTGAACCTGCCTTTCGAAAGCATTGAAAATCCTCCATTCAAATACTTCAAATAAACCTTTAGAAAAAATTAGGGATCTCCCCTTCGAAACCCATATAATATATATTGTTCGAAAGCATCAAAATTCTTCACTTAAAATGCACCTTTCGAAAGTATTGGGTTCAAGTAAAAGTACGTGGAAACATAGCTTCCAAAACCATTTAAATCACTCCTTTCAAAACCTTTTTGTGTTTAACTTTTAATATAACTAAGGGTCATAAATGAATAAAGGCGAAAGCATTACTTTCAAAAGCATATATCCCATGTAAAAAAAAGTGGATGCTTTCGAAACCAACCCCTTCGAAACCATCGCCTTCGAAACCATTTTGAAAGTAATTAAACTACCATTTCGAAAGGATGTAAAGGCAACTTTAGAGTATAAAGGCTAAAGCACCCTTTCGAAAGCATTGATTCGAAAGGTTTGAATGCAGCATTATGGGTTTTGTCTTTTCGAAAGCTTCTTTTACAACATAAAGGCTACAACTCATTCGAAATCTCTTTTATATAAACAAAGCAAGTTGATTAAGTCGAAAGCTAACTCCAACCCTTTTGAAAGCATCATTTACAAATGAAAACAGTTTAAAGTTAATATGTGTGGCTTCTACCCCTTGGTTGTGCAGTTAATGCGCTCGGTAGATTCAAAGCGGTGGAGGTGCAAAAAGTCATAGCGGGGATACAGTGAGGATATAGCGGGATATAGCGGATGGCTCTAAATTAGCATATAAAACTCGTACTTAGTGTTTTACAAATATATAAATGGTAATTAAATGAAAAATTATCATTCAATTGAATTATAAATAATACATAAATAATTTTAAATAAAAACATGTGCGAATATACTTTATATAAACGAAAAATTGTTATATAACATAATTGAATTTGGTAGAATATTAGAGTATTTTCATTTCTAAATATATATTAAAAATTAAATCAAATAAATTAGTTTCATAATTTTATAATGTATAATGCAATTTTTCAGTTCATTTTATTAAAAAAGATATAGCGGGAATAGCGGAATATAGCGGAAATAACGGGATATAGCGGAAATAGCGGGGATTAAAGCGGAAAGGCTATATTTTGGGGCTATATGGAAAAATCATAGCGGTTGAATTCCGCTATGAGATATAGCAGAGTTGTAGCAGGGTAATAGCGGGGCATTAACTACACAGCCCCTTGGAAAGCATGATTTCAACGCTATACCTTCCACCTTTCTCCAATTCACTACGTACCAATTGTTTGATACCATGTGCATTGGTTTCGACTTGGCCATGGGAGAAGATACGGTGTCGAAATTTATTGATGGAAGTGGCAAAGCAGTAAATTTAAGCAAAACTTATTTTTAGCCTTTTAAAGTATTTTCTTTCCAACTAACTTTCCTTATTTGTCAACATATAATTGTTTGCCAATTCTTTTTTAAAATATTTTTTAAAAGTGCTGCTGAATTCAGATATTATCAAATTAAAACATTTAATAATCAAGCCATTCTCCTTGAGTAAACATATAAACTTTTAAGTCTCTCAACTTAACTAACTTTATAATCATAATAAAATACATAGGATAATTCTCCAAAATAACCATAATTCACATTTTATATGCTTTCTAGCATATTTAAATTATGGACCCAAAACCAATATATAACCACCGAAAATAATTTTAAACCCAATTTTAGCTATTTTCTTTCATAAAAAATTCATAATAAATCCACAATTTCTTAGAAAGTTATGAAACTTGAAACCCACTTTCAAGATAATGTTTTTGACCACATATTAAAAAACAAGTCACTTAGATGTCATTTAATAAGTTTTTCAAATCTAAATTTATCATAAAATCAATATGAAGCAACATATATCATAAAAAATCATATATATCCATCATATCATGGCATATTGTTTGCAAAACTAATTCGGATCTAATTAGAGACTGAAATCAATAAAAATGAGATGTAAGATCATTATTCACCTTAGCTTGTTGTTAAGAAGGTTGAGATTTGTCTTTTGATTGATTTGCTTAAGCTTCCTGCTTGAATCTTAGCTTTTCTTCTTCTTGATTCTCTTAATGGTGGCCGACCGAGCTTACAAGGGTTTTGTTTTATTTGCAATTCTAAAAATGAACAAGAATGAAGGTGAGAAGGGTTTAGGGGTATAAGAACATAACATATTCCTATTTTGCACTTATCATTATCCTTCTACTAACTAAATTTAATTTCTCTTTTGCTTATTTTTATTAATGCCCGACCCCCTTTTATTGGTTAACAAATCTCAATCCCTTAACCATATACATTATATCATTTAATATATATAATTAAATGCTCTAAATAATGTTAGTCAAAATTAGGGTCATTACATTGTTGGTTGACCTGCAAAACCATTAAGGTCGAAGTAGCCCTTGGAACAGTAAGTTTCGGATAGACCGTCTAGTTCCCTTCTAACATAAAGCTAGAGAATTTGATATATCTGGTAGGCCCGAGTCAGCCATGTAGGTTTGTAGTTACTCTAAGAAAATAATGACGTTGGGACAGATAATCCATTTATATAGATTGAGTAATCATGATTACTCAGGTTACATGCGTGCATATGATTGTTTATATTGTCTAGTTTAACCATTGTGGTTACAGATAAAAGACATATTTGTAAAGGTACTAGTGAGAGAAAAACCCATTCCACTCAGCAGCGTGGTCTCATTAGATATTTATTAACCGAGATGACATATGATTATTCACACCAGACTTTTTGTTTGACTCGAAGTTTTTGTTTTTCCCCTTGAACTCTCAGGTACTCATTTGAATTGTTCTAGAGTAAGGTTCCTAGGTTATTTAGGTTTGGAAATAAAGCTTCCAAAGGCGTGGAGGAGGCAAAGCTAGCAATGTAGGACTCTATATATTTACTTAATCGCTGTGTTGTTCTGACTTTTGTCTGTATGTATGTAATGGCAGAAATTGCATCCGTCTAGTAGTTAACTCTGATCAATTAAGGAGGCATCTTCATATGTCCCTCTTAGAGTATGTTGTATTAATTATACTTTATTTGAACCTAGGAAACCTTTGGGATTACGAAATGAATATGGAAATTAACTAATGAAATCCGTGTTTTGAATATTCATATTCATGTGCTTTGATGTTAATGATACCATTAGTTGCTCTCATTTTGTCATGTCATCAGAGAATAACACTATTAATGACTACAGAATCAGCGGCACTTATTTTTGGGCCTCGGAATAAGGGATGTTACATGGTTGGATGGTGTAATCACCAACATATGCTTTTTCAATCTCCAAAAAGTAGGTGTAGTTTCACACATTATTACATAGCCCACTTGGGATCGAATTTTATAACAATGAAATCCGTCTATTTAATCCCACAGTTGCGTTGATGGATCATTTAAATAGAATATGTTGGAGTTGGTGATACTTATTTCCAAGTCAAAATGACACCATATGGAGAATGAAGGGAGTTCTCAAAATGATGTGGGAGAGGCAAATTTTCCTGAATCAAGGTGAAGTTAGTAATGGAAAACTGCAAAGGCCGCATGGAGGCCTTTGTGGTATCACAAGTAGTTCTAATTTATTGATGATATTCATGTTCAATTAGAGAGCATGCATAATTAAGTAGTTTGGATGATGGTTAAGTTTTCTTGTATGGATTAAGATATATATTTTCATTGTGATATTAGAGATCGCTTAGACTATTGAGTTGTAGGTGAAGGTTATGCATAGCAATGACTGCCTAAGTCTAGGCTCGGTCAACATAGCAGATTTCAAAAAGCCATGGATATGAGGAAAGAACCAGAGGCTATAAGGGGGGCCCTTGCTAGGTTGACAATCATCATCCCAATTAGTCCGGATGATCCTACTCGGGTCCTAAAAATCGGATCCGAACTCGGTAAAGATGAAAAAGGAACTGATAGGGTTTCTCCAAGCGAACTCAGATATGTTTGCTTGGATGCATTCTGTTATGTGTGAACTATTACCGGAGATATCATGCCATGCATCAAATGTGAATCCCATATGTCTTTCTATGAAACATAAGTGAAATGGCCTAGGTCTAGAGGGATCCACTACATTAAAAGAAGAGGTGGATAAGCTAAAAGCTAATGGATTCATCGACGATGCTTTATACCTTGAATGGGCATCTAACCTTATCCTAATCAACAAGTCTAACGGGAAGTGGAGGACATGCATCAACTATTCAGATTTAAGTAAGGCATTCGTGAAGGATAATTTCCTGCTATCGAAGATTGACCAACAAGTGGATTTTACCGCTGGACACGAATTGCTATCATTCATGGATGCTTATTCTGAACGTAACCAAATTCTAATGCAAATATCAAACCAGGAACATGCCAGTTTCAAAATTGACTTAAGATTATACCGTTACCTTATCATGCCGTTCGGTCTGAAAAATGCCAGAGCAACATCCAGAGACGGTTAAATTCAATATTTAGAGATCAGATCGGGTGTTCTATGGAAGTTTACATGGTTGATGTGTTGGTAAAGTCACGATGATCGATGAGCCATTTGGAAGACTTGTTAGAAATGTTTGGTGTGCTCTAAAAAATATGAAATGATGCTCACTCCGCTTAAATGCTCGTATGGAGTTGCGTCAGGAAAGTTCTTGGGTTTTATTGGAAACTTAAGAGGAATTCAGGCCAATCTAGAAAAATGAAGCCTTGAGAAATGTTGAATCCCCAAAAGATGATAAAGGAGGTAAAGAGTCTAATGGAGAAGGTAACCATGCTAAGCTAGTTTATCTCAGAAGCTACAGACAAATGTATACCATTCTTTGATATCCTTAACATAGGGAAAAGAAATTTTTCTTAAATGCAAGAATCTAAGGATGCTTTTCAAGCCTTGGTTGATCTTCCTCAAAAGATCACCTGTTTTTTCAAAGCCTTTAGAGGAAGATTTATTTGTTTATCTAGCGGTATTTGTTCATACTTTGAGTGCTACCTTACGTGAAGAGGCCAGGATCCAAAGGAAAGTGTATTTTATCAGTAAGAAATTAATAAGTGCAGAAAGAAATTTTCCAAAGTTGGAAAAGTTAGCCCTTATTGATAGCATCAAGGAAACTCTATCCCTACTTCCAAGATCATCCAACTAAGGTGCTAACTTATCATCCCTCAAGACAGGTTGTGCAGTGACCTAAGACTTCTAAGAGATTGTTGAAATGGAACATTGAATTAAGTCAATATGAAATATCATATCATCCCAGGAGAGCAATATAAGGCCAAGCTCTGGCCGATTTCTTTGTTGAGTTCACTACTCGGGATGATGATAGAGAGGAAGATATGGAGCAGAGTGCTCAATGGGATTTATATAAAGATAGAGCATCAATGAACATTGCTTAAGCGTAGGAGTGGTTTTGGTCACGCTCGTGGAATGATCAATTTGATATGCCCTAAAACTTGAGTTCCCCACAACTAACAATGAATCCGAGTATCCTAGAACTCAAGATAGCAAGATAATTGGAGGTAAAAACTTTGTACGTTTATAGTGACTCTCGGTTGGTCGGATGCTAGATGAATAAAGAATTCCAGACCAAGGGAGCAAGACTAGGCCTCTATTTGACAAAGGTTATGGAACTGATCGATGA
The DNA here is from genome assembly GCA_030765085.1 of Allium cepa. Classification (NCBI taxonomy): domain Eukaryota; kingdom Viridiplantae; phylum Streptophyta; class Magnoliopsida; order Asparagales; family Amaryllidaceae; genus Allium; species Allium cepa. Next base: position 616,594,105 of record CM060934.1, read on the forward strand.
CTTTTTGCATTACACGATAGCACAAATTTCTAGGAAAAAATACGAAAGCCGATTCATTAGCCAAGCTGGCTGGTTCCCAGGATGCACAACTCATGGGTTTAGTTCCAGTGGAGGTATTATCAGCTCCGAGCATCGACCATATAGATGTCGATTGGATCTTGGTGGTTGAATGTGAGAGAAAATCATGGATAACTCCAATTAAAGAGTATCTATTGAAGGAAACCCTTCTAGATGGAAGAAATGAATGCGGAATACCCTTGCACAAGGTTTCACGCTCTATTGTTCATGAAGGAGTATTATATATAAGAGGATTCTTTGTTCCCCTGCTACGATGTTCACCAATGAAGAAGCTAAAAGGATCCTTGTGGATGTTCATGAAGGAGCATGTAGTAATCACATTAAGGGACAAACAATGGTAAAGAAGATTCTCTGCTATGGTTATTTTTGACCGACTATCAATAGTGATGAAGCCGATTACACTAGGAGGTGTAATCAATACCAAAAATTAGTGAAAATTCCTAGGTCACTTCCCATAGAGATTACGCAGATGGTAAGCCCATAGCCATTTGTAGTATGGTGAGTCGACATTATTGGTGTGATACCGATGTCAAAAGGAGGAGCTAAATATGTCATCGTCATTGTTGACTATTTCATGAAATGGGTAGAAGTAGAACTGCTCTCTATAATCACCATGAAGAATGATCAATTTCAAAGCAAGGAACATTACTGTCAGTTTGAAATCCCACACATGATCATTTTTGACAACGAGACCCATTTCGACAGTAAGAACTTGTGCAACAAACACTAGATGGAGAAAATATTTTGGAGGTAGCACACCTGCAAGTGAATGGATAGGTAGAAGCGGTAAACAAGATTATCAAATCCATCCTGAAAAAGCGATTGGTAAAGGCCAAGGGCAAGTGGGTCGATGAATTGCTGTTACCACTTTAGGCTTATTGAACAACCCACAAGTGAGAGACTAGTCATACTCCATTCACTTTGGCCTACGAATCAAAAGCCACGATTTCATTTTAATTGGAAGTTCCTTCCCCCTAATAGATCCATTATGATCCCAGAACAAACGAGGAACTCCTATTGGAATCCCTCGACATGATTAATGAGAAGCGCGATGAAGCTTATTTGAGAGCTGCTGCTCACTGGAAACGAGTAGCTCGACACTATAAGACAAGGGTCAAGAAGTTGACCTTCGAGATCGACGATCTTGTTATTAGACGAATCTTCCCTGGTCTAGTGATTATAGGATCGACTTAGGAAGGTCCGTATGCTATCGAACATAAGCTTGGAGATGGAACAATCAAGCCAGCGACCTTTGACATAATTTCGCTTTCAAGGGCGTGAATAATGAGCATTTACGAAGTTATTTCGCTTATTAACTTTTTTAGTACATACTCTGTTGATTTCAGTGTAACAAGGCATGATCTACCATTATTATGAATATAATATGAATTGGCTTTAGGGATCGATGAATTTGTATTCTCGTTAGCTAAACCTTGTGCAATGATTAGCGACAAAATTAAATAATCTGCATGTGTATAATGCAAGTATGCAGATGGCCGAAGATAGGTAAAAGTTGAGCTTTATTGTCCATGATTAGACTTAAGGAAAAAAACTGTTCTAGGTATCTAGAGATAGATACAAATCAAATCCTGTAACCCATAATTTGGGTGTAGTAATATAAACACTTAAGGATGGGACATGATAGTAAACTTTGAAAGCTTCTGCCGAGAGTTTGGTAAAGCATAACCTCTTGCCTAGAGAATGGAAAGGCCAATGGTCAATGCTCAGAGTTAGGTGAGATCTAACTCAAATGTCCAGAGATAGACATTACAGTGCCCAGAAGATGGCATCCCGTTTGCTCAGCCCTATGGATAGGGCATGTACAATCAACGCCCCAAGCTAGATGAGGTCGGATAAAACGTCTAAGAAGTGGACATTTGAAACACCACTCATTGTGATCAATCTCGGTCGATGCTCGAAGATTAGCGGGACCAAAAGTGGATGCCCAAAGATGGTTATCTAAGATATCACTCTCTTAAAACAAAAAAATGTGAATGGACTTCATCGTTTTCATAAATCGAATGAAGCTCGGTTAAAGATAAGCGAAGCAAGCAACCAAGTTAGCTAAATGAAAACATTTCTCAATACATAAATTTTGAAAAGGAACATATCTATTCTTCATTAACAAACTTCTTTAACAAAGGAGCGGGGGATGCAACTGCATTGCATCAACCTACTTATACTGGTTTGAAGCTAAATAAAAAGTAATAAGGGAGCCAAAATAGATGCATAACTAAGTTTCTTCCTCCTCTTCTTCTCCTTTCATCCCTCTTCAAAAGAATGAGCACCATATATGCTTGGTTTCTTTTTGCTCACTCCTCTGCCTAGGAAAATAGCCCTTTAGGTTTTTCTCCCAATTTTAATCACTCCTCGAAGACTCAAAAGGCATGTCTTGAATACCTCCAGAAGTGGGAATGGTGATGGGAGTAAAATAGATTTCATAAGCAGTGAGAAAGACAGAGGAGGAATGTCATTAAATTTTTCTTTTTTAATCTGCTTAGTCAACATGGCCTGGGATCATTGCATCTCCAGCATTGTAGGGTCGATGAGTGCTCAATAACACTGGTAATGATATTGTCTTTATCTCCCTGAGCCCTTGGTAGATCACATATGCCTCCACTTCTAAACATGAATCAATTTAGCATCTAGGCCAGGGGTGATGCTCATCGAAGGAGCTAGAGTCGGATTGAGGGCAGATATAACTATCGATTCAATTTACGTGACTTGTGTCCCCAGTGATGCACTTCCTTTTGGCAAAGGGATGATTAAAGTTTGACCTGATACTTGAAAATGGAAAAATATAGGTTAGTGGCATCCATCGATGTCATATGGACATCTCAAAAATAGATGAGGCCAATGATATACCTACAGGAGATATAGACCCTGTATGAGCATGAGTACCGGTAGAGCCTCCGTACAAGATGGGAGATAAAATGGGCAACTTCGAAAACCATTGAGCGCCCGCCAAGTCGGGATCTTCAAGATTATAGTGTAACACCTCTAATTTTGATATTATTATTTAGAAGATTTAATTATAGAAACTAAATATAATAATGTAAATGTAAGTGATAAGGGGATTGAGACTTGAATTAATAAATTAAGGCCAAGCCTAATATAATAATTAATGAGCTAAAGAATGGCTTTTAGCATAATCAAATTACGTAAGGGTATTATTGGAAATTGCCGCCCAATGGCTCTTACCCTTATATATATTTTTGTTCCTACTATTTTCTTCCCATTCATGTCATTTTAAAAACTAAAATGCAAGAGGAACGCCCAACCACTAAACAAGAACAACTCAAAGTAAAAGCTAGAGAATCAAGCTTAGGGGAATCAATCTTAATCCAATCTACTTATCTAGATCAAGGTGAATAATAATTCAATCTCTATTTTATTTTACATCATATATTTTCAAAGTTAGGGGTAAATTCATTTTTATTATATGTTGGATGATGATATGCTTGATTTAAGATTTATTTGATTTGAACAAGATTGTTTAAAAGGGTTTTGCACGATTTTAAGGAAAACCGAGCTTTATTGATGTTTAAATGCTATGGGAAAATTTTATGTTATGAGAAACATGATTTTGGAGTTGGGTTTCAATTTTTATAATTTTCCAAGTTATGGAAAGATCAATATGAATTTTCAAAGAAAAATATGATTATTTGGGTTCATGAATTTATTTTGTAAAATATATGAAGAATTTGGGTTTGGAATTTTGATATGTTAGGCAACATGATCAAAGTGAACTTCTAAAATTTTTGGAGAATTTTACAACGTGATTTGCTATGCAAAATAAATTGTTTTAGAAGAGGGACTTCTTTGCAAAATTAGTTTTGTCTAATTAAAGGGCTTAATTGATTAACTTAACCATGGTTTAAATATGATTAGCGGTAGTTAATTTTTGAAAAGAACTTGAAAAAGTTAAGGCAACCAATCTTGTGTTAACACGTGGCAGGTTAGTTAGAGAAAATGTTACTTTATAAAGAACTAAACCAAGTTTGCTTAGAAAATAGGTTCCGCCTACTTAGGAAAGTACCTTTCGACACAGAAGTTTACGCCTTTATGTTAATCGAAACCTATCATGCCGAAACCAATATAAAGGTATCACCAAGATGGTACGTAGTGGATTGGAGGAAGGTGGAAGGTAAGGTGTCAAAAGCATAGCTTCCGAAGGAGTCGTAACCTCGGTTAGTTTTTAAAGGAAAAGCGCTTGCCTTTGTTTTGTTTTAGGCTTTGACAGAGTCGAAGCAAAGGTTTCGAAAGAGATTTTATAAAGGTTTTGAAAGGGTTGCCGTTAACTTAAGTTTTCTTTCGATTGGGTTCCTTACTTATGAAAGAATGTTTTAAAAGAAGGGGTTCCGACCTAGTCAATACCTAATGCCGTTTTATAGCCTTTCGTTGGTATTGAAGATATCAATGATGTTGAAAGGTATTTTGTTTTATAAGTTCAAGCCACTTCCTATAGCTTTCAAAATGGGTTTCGACACCAACCTTCCATTGTTTTACCCAGATGTTTTATGCTTTCAAAAGAGATGGTGCCGACGCCATCATGTTCCCCAGTATTTTTATATGATAAAGGATGGTTTCGAAATAGAGGCTTTCGCCTATATTCACTTTGACCTAAATTATGTTTCAAGTATAAACCTAATGCTTTCGAAAGGGGTATCTTCAATGATTTGTGAAGGACTACTTCCAATGGTGTCGAAAAGGGCACTTTCAATTGGTTTCGAAGCTAAGAGCCCATAGTCAAATGCTAATACTTTAATGTATTTGAAAGGTTTCGAAAGGTAGCTTTTAAAGTATTATAAGGCATAAGCCTAATTTTTTTAAGAGATTTTGAAGGAGGACATCCTATGAAGTCGAAAGCTAGGATCGAAGGTATAAAAGGTTTTATAACCCAAACTCTATTTTTAAAGGAAAAACCCATGGCTATACTAAAGGAGTTTTTATAATTGTTTTAAGAAGAAGCTATCTTTGATATATTTAAACCCACAGGGGCAATATTGCTATATTGTTATGTTGCTTCTTTAAATATGAATATATTCACTTTAAAATAGACCAATAACTGCATTTTGGGGATAAAGGGTAGAAGAACTAGTTAGGTTAACCTAGTAGTTAATATAAATTAATAAAACTCTTGAATGAGTAGAATTGCATCCAGGAGGTCAGGAAGACTAGAATATAGGATGCTAAAATAGAAAAGAAAGATATTGGCAGGGGCCAAAAGGTTCTCAGTAAGCCCATGAAAAATGTGTAAAGGGAATAGCCCATGAAAATTATGTATAAAAGAAGATGTCAAATAGACAGTTCATAGTTAGCCCATGAAACTATGTGTAAAGGAAGATATTAGAAAAACAGGTTCATAGTTAGCCCGTGATAACTATGTATAGAGGAAGATGTCAGATAGACAGGTTCATAGTAAGCTCATGAAATCTATGATTAGATACTGGCAGGGGACAATAGGTTTGTAGTTAGCCCATGAAAACCATATCCGGATGAAATACTGACAGTTGTCAAAAGGTTCCTAGTCAATCCATGAAAACTAGGATAAGGGAAAGGATATTGGGGTTACCAATAGGTTCCTAGTCAACCCATGAAAACTAGGATAAGAGTAAGATATTGGAGTTACCAACAGGTTCATAATAATCCCATAAAAACTATGTAATTGGACAGGGAGTCCTTAAATGTTTAACCGGTTATTAGTCAACCCATGAAAACTAATAGGTTAATAGTAGTCCTAGAAACTATAATTGAGAAAGATAGTCTAAAATGAATGGGGATGGGTAATCTAGAGTTGATTCATTTGTTTTTGTATGTCATCATATTATACTGTTTTGAATTGTTTTAAACATTGTGGATGCAGGAGCACAATATATGGTTTTATAAAGGTTTTGAGATACTAGTCAGGGGAAAACCCATTCTGCTAAGCGGCATGGTCTCACTAAATATCTAAATGATTTGAGATGGTAGATTATTATTCATACTAGGCTTTATGTCTGATTAGAAGTTTATGTTTTCCCCTTAAACTCTCGGGTACTCAATTGATTTTGAGTAATTTGAGAGTTGAGGTTTTCAGGTACCTCTTAAGATGAATAAGCTTCCAGAGACGTGCACGAGGCATGATAGCTATTAGAGTTCTCTTTTCTTTTGATTCCTCTATGTTGATTGTAATGGCAAAGTTTTTATATTGCATGTATATACTCTGTTCATCCAAGAGGGCATCTTCATATGTCGTACTTGGTGTATGTTGTAATAAATATATTTTCTATGAACGTGATTTGTGAATTTGGGATTATGTAATGAATTGGAAATATTATGGACTGAAATGTGATTTTGTTTGAAGTTTAAAATACTTCCATATTCATGTGTTTCTGTGTATTAATGAATCTAACACCGTCATATTTGGTCGTCAAGGATTAATAACTATGGATGACTGCAACATCCACAGCCATTAGTTTTGGGCCTCCAAGTAGAGGGATGTTACTAGTTGGTATCAGAGCATAAGTTTATGAAACTTTAAAATAAAGTTAAACCTAAAAGATTTTAAACATAATACATTGAATTTGAAAATATGATCAGGGTTTGGGTTAACCATATGTTAACGTACTTGTATTTGATATATAGATATATATAAGTATGTGTTCCCCTCTCTCTTAGAACATTCTTCTATATCTTACTAAGGGTCATATGCAGATTTACGAGAAAGAAGATATGGAAGCAGAAAACTGAAGAGGAAATTTAGGTGGAAGAAGTACCACAACCAACGGAAATGCTCGACCTAATACCAGAAGGAATCAAGGTCAACAGGCTAATACTGAAGCCAATGTAGGTGTTGGAAATCCACCAGTAGATGCGGGGTTGGTGTATCAGTTGTTAGCCAATATTTTACATGCTGGATTTGCTGGTAATATTGGAGGAGCTAATCCTATGGCTCCGATTGGGAATAACTATGCTACGCTAAGCAGAGACTACCCCAGTTTGAGTGGAAAGCCGTTTATTGGAACGGAGGATGCTATTGAAGTTTAGAATTGGCTACTGAGTTGTGATGGGATCTGTACTGATCTAGGCTTGGATGATAGGCAAAAAGAAGGCTAGCCTCTAGTCATTTGCAAGGGGCAACGCTTCATTAGTGGAATAATGTGACTGCCGTTATTCCAGAGGAAGAGCTGACTTGGGTTGATTTCTGGAGAAGGTTTGAGCATAGGTTTTTGTTTGAGGTTGCTAAGTCAGCATTGATGAGAAAGTTTATGGATCTTGTCCAGGGTGAGATGTTAGTAGTCAAGTATGGTGCTAAGTTTAATGAGCTATCTCGATATGGATATGCCATGGTTGACACTGATGTCAGAAAGAATGAAAGGTTCAGTCGAGGACAGAGACCTATGCTTGCTAGAATGACCATGACTAATATCCGAGAACCTAGTAATGTGGTGGTGGAGATGGCCATTCGCTATGAAGAGATGCTTGCTATATCAGCTAGAGAGAAGCGAATTGAATCCCAGGGTCCTTGGGGAAAGAAGAGGAAGTTCTTTAAGGAGAAGGGAGCCCAGAAAGGGGATGCTGCTAAGAAAGCAAAGGCTGATTTGGTTTGCTATAAATGTGACAAGAAGGTTCATTATGCAAATCATTGTCAGTCAGGAAAAGGGAAGAAAGCTGTAGACAAGAAGAATGTGAAATTCTTTAATTGTGATCAAGTTGGGCATTACAAGAACTAGTGTCCGGAGCCAACCAAGGCAGACAAGGAGAAAGTTTTTGCTGTTGGATCATCAACTAAGCCTACTGCAGCTGATAAAGGAAAGATTGTGATGGAAGGTATGTTTTTGATTCAGAGTATACCAATTAGGATGCTTTTTTATACCGATGCATCACATTCATTTGTATCCCAGTGTTTGGTTGATAGGTTATGCTTAGGACCCACATACCTTGTTACTTCCTTAAGGGTTGCAAATCTAATAGGAGGGTAGGAAACTCTGGGGATAAGATGTGACCAGCTAGAACATGATTTGTTAGGTCATAAGTTTGCATACAGTTTGTATGTTTACGATTTCGTAGATTTCGAAATCATTTTGGGTATGGATTGGTTAAGGAGGTATGAGGCCAGGATATTCTATCAGGATGGAGCGATATGTTTGAGACACCCTGATAGTCATAACCGAATTATATTCTAAGTAGAGAATTTTGACCGAAGTATTTGTGCTTTGTTAAGTGCAGTGGAAGTGGAAGAAGATTTAAGTCAGTTCGAATTGCATGAGAGTTTGCAGATGTCTTTGAGCCAGTCATGGAACTACTACCGAAACGAGCTATTGAGTTTCGGATATATCTTGTGCTAGGAGCCGAACCTATAAGTAGATCACCTAATTGGATGACACCGACAAAGATGAAGGAACCGAAGGTGCGGCTAGGGATCTAGAAAGAGAGAATTTTATTATACCAAGCAGTTCGTCTTGGGGAGCGGCCGCGGAAATTTGTAAAGAAACCAGATGGGTCGTTGAGGATATGTATCGACTATCGTAAGCTAAATGAAAGGACGATAAAGAATAAGTATCCTTTGTCGAGAATTGATGATCCGTTTGATCAGTTGAGTGGAGCTAGAGTGTTTTCCCAGTTGGATTTGGCGACATGGTTCCTTCAATTGAGAGTGGCGGAAGGCAGTATTCCTTTGACTGCATTTCGGACTAGATATGGTTGGTATGAATGGTTAGTGATGCCATTCGGGTTGACAAATGCACCCGCTTTCTTTGTGGATTTTATGAACCGAGTCTTCCGAGAGTATTTGGATAGATTCACATTGGTGTTTATAAATGACATTTTGTTATACTCTAAGGATGAGAGAGAGCATGAAGATCATCTTAGAGTTGTGCTAGAGAGGCCGAGACAGAATCGGCTAAAGGCGAAGTTTTCCAAATGTCATTTTTGAAAGAAAGAGGCTAAGCTTCTTGGTCATGTGGTTTCAGAGAAAGGATTGTCAGTCGATCCAGATAAGATCGAAGATGTGAACAATTTAAAGAGACCAAAGGCGGTGACCAAGATCAGAAGTTTCTTGGACTTGCTGGCTATTGCAAGAGATTCATTAAGGATTTCATGCGGATAGCAGTGCCTTTGACTAAGCTTACCAGGAAGGAAGTGAAGTTTGTTTGGTTTGACAAATCTGTGGAAGCATTCCATAAGTTAAAGCATTTTTTGACCAATGCTCTAATGTTAGTAGTTCCAGATGGAAACTAAGGGTTGGTAGCATATACAGATGCATGTGGGACTGGATTAGGAGTAGTGTTGATGTAGAAGGCAAAGTCATTGCTTACACATCTAGGCAGCTTAGACAACACGAAGTAAGATATCCTACTCATGACTTAGAGTTGGATGTGGTGATTTTTGCCTTAAAGATTTAGAGGCATTATCTCTTGGGGGAGAGATTTGAATCATATACCCATCATAGGTCTTTAAGATACTTATTCTCTCAGAAAGAGTTGAATACACGATAGTAGAGGTGACTAGAATTTTTGGCTGCTTATGATTTTGGTATAGAGTATACCCTAGGGAAAGGTAATAAAGTAACAGATGCTGTTAGCAGAAGACATCATCATATGGTGTTGGCTAAGTTGGCAGAATAGAAGGATCTAGAAGCTTTGGCCAGTTGTGGTGTGCAGTTAAGATCGACTGCTAGTTCAAGTCAGAATACTGCAATGTTGTCCTATTTAGAAGTTCGACCAGTGTTGATCGAGAGAATTGCTTCTAAACAGAAGTAAAATCCATTATTAGCCGAGAGAACCAGAAAACTTGAGGTTGGAACTAAGGTCGATGATTTGAAAATAATTGTCTTGACCAGAGAGGATGGTTGAGAAAGAAGGGATGATTGTGTGTTTCATATGTTGAGAACTTGAGAAGAGAAGTTTTTGAGGAATGTCATCGATCCAAGTTTACGATTCATCCTGGATGGACCAAGATGTATCAAGATATGAAGAGGAGCTTCTATTAGGAAGGCATGAAGAGGGATGTTGACTTGTCAATTAGGCAGTGTGTAAACTGTCAACAAGTGAAAGCCGAGCATCAGAAGCCGAGTGGGTTACTTCAATCTCTAGATATTCCAGTTTGGAAATGGGACTCGATACCCATGGATTTTATAGATGGGTTGCCAAGGTCAAGGAGAGGAAATGAAAGTATATGGGTTATTGAGGACATGTTGACCAAGAGTGCCCATTTCATTCCAGTAAAGTCGACCAGGACGACACCAGTTTTGGAGAAGTTGTTCATAAAGAACATAGTTAGACTTCATGAAGTTCTTAGTAGCATAGTCAGCGATAGAGATAACTTATTCACTAGAGAATTCATGAAGATTTTATAGAACGCGTTAGGCACTAAGCTCAAGATGAGTACTACATATCACCCACATATAGATGGGCAGAAAGAGAGAGTCCCACTTGAGGATTTTTGAGAGCATGTGTGTTGGACTTTAGTGGATCTTGGGAGGATCGCCCACATTTGGTTGAGTTTTCTTATAATAATAGTTATCAGACAAGTATAGGAATGATGCCTTTTGAAGCTTTGTATGGAAGGCTATGCACATCCCCTACATATTGGTTGGAGACTGGAGAGAGATTAGTCTTAGGTCCAGATTTGGTAAGGGAGGCGTCAAAGATGATTGAGTTGATCCTAGAATGGATGAAGGAAGCTCAATCTAGTTAGAAGAGTTATGTAGGTAAAAGGCGTAAAGACCTAGAGTTCTCAGTTGGAGACAGTGTTTTCATTAAGGTGTCACCGATGAAGGGTGTGGTACGATTCGGGAAGTCAGGTAAGCTGGCATCGAGATATGTTAGTACATTTCAGATAATAGAGAGGATTGGAAAGCTTGCATACAGAGTAGAGTTGCCAAGCAATATGGCAGGTGTCCATAATGTATTTCATTTGTCTCGTCTTTGAAAGTGTGTAGGATTGTGTAATATGGAATATAATTAAATCTAAATGTGGAAGCAGATGATAATAGCAAAGTAAATGGAAATAAGTAAAATAAAACAAGCACATCAGAAATTTTTATATTGGTTCGAACTTCCCGTTCTACGTCCAGTCCTAGACTCCTTCTGGAATTTCAACTATAATAACCTTCATTTAACCCGGAGGAACAGGTATATACAATCCGAGCAGCAGAGTAGACACCTGAGCAACATAATAGGATTTTCGCCACAGCGGCAGAAGAGGACTTCACTAACAAAAAATAATATCTGACACTGAGTGTTCTTGATAACACTGATTTGTCTCTGATAGTACAAACCTCCTATAATCAAATCCTCAAGTATATGAAGTGTATATGAAGATATGAAGGGAAGGAAATGCTAAGAATCGAAGATTATGAAAGTTTATTTGTAGATTCAAAGCAGTAAAAATGTTTGTTTGCTATTTGAATGCAAATATTAAAGCACAAGAAGAATATTAGAGAGTTAGAATGACATTCAGTGAATGTGAAGTGTTTGGAAACATGTATATATAGTAGTTGAAGAGTTACTGCCATTGGTAAAGGGTTTTGATGAAAAGGAGCATCCATTTCCGTTTAGAGAAGGATTGCTTCCTTTCGCAGAAGACGATATCTTTTCAAAAATATGACAGTTGGTCTCAGGTCAGTCGACTGGTTGTTCTTGGTCAGCCAACTGACTATGCAACAGGTTTAAAAAATAAGCAGTGCATATCGTATACGTACACAGTCAGTCGACTGGGTGATTATATCCAGTCGACTGACTGTGATGTTTTTACACAGCGTGCTCCGTTTTGATTGATAATGAGAAATATGAAATGCGGACTACTTGAGGATAGATTTTAACAAATTTCTAAGACTCGATCATAAGTAAATAGACAGTGAAAACATAGATTAAAAGTCTTGATATAGCCATAGTCCTTTGATTGTCTCTTTTCCTTCTAACTTGCTTTTTCATGAATCAAAACTAGTGATTCAATATTCTCCCCCTTTTTGATTGATGACAAACCTATATATAAAAGATCATAGAGAACAAATATAAAAACTCCGCCTGAATATATGACACTTCTTGTACCTGCATAAAAATGATTAGGACAATTCTTTTCCCCCTTTGTCATCGACAAAAAGGAGATATAGCAAAATACTTTCAATATAAAGTGCAGAAATAAATATCATAGTGAGACTAATTAGTACAAGTCTCAAAGATAAACAATTAGCAAACAAACATCCAAATGTTTAAACTGACAATAAAGTTTCAAATAAGCATATAGTTCATACCATACTCATTCAACCAAAAAACCTATTCATCAAGATCACAATTATGCTCTCCTTCCGGTGCAGGCTCTTTTCCTGGTCTAGAAGTGCCTTGAGCACCACTGCCTTCTCCACTAGTATCGCTACTAGTATGCTCCTCTGATGTAGACCATGTAAATCGAGGTGCTGGACGCTTTCTTTGGGCGACAGATGTGGCAGCAGTGGAAGAACAACATGATAATGCATCCCATATAGTAGAGAAGAAGCCTTTGATCTTATCGAGCTTCTTATCCATTTTCTTGAGCCTTGAATATAAGTTGATTTCGAGAAAGAATTTCAATGGATTCACGGGTGCTGGAGGAAGTAGCTAAGCGAATATTGCCTTCTTCTTGTTGTGCTTCCGGTTCTCGAATTGTTGGACCTCTAGATTGTTGTTGAGCTTGTTGATGCTTCCAATCTTCATATGCAGTAATAGGTGGAGGTCTTGTTGGTAGCTTCATAAGACCGATGGTCCTTATATTTATCATTCCGACAGTAAAGAATTCGAAATCTGGTTGACGAACACCAGCATCTAGAAGAAGTCTCATAATATATCTCCAAAGTAGATAACATGCATATTCCCATGTGTGAAGGTGAGAAATTCATCCATAATATGACGTAACCAATTTACGCGTATATTTCCCCATATGGCATAAAGACCTTTAAATTTTTTCGAATATATTAATTCATATGAGCCGGTTCGTGGGAGAATAGAACGCATAAGCATTTTGTGCAAGATTATTGCTTTAGGTCGAAGAAGCTTAGAACGCAGTTCAGTCATGTCGTCACTCATGAACATATGACTAATTCTATCTCTTTTTCTTGGATTGCATTCGACATCATTTAAATCTATACCTTCTTTGGAGATTGAAGGATATGTGCCATTCTATCCAGAGAAAAGAAAACTTGTTGACCACAGACCAAACTCCATACACAATTATTTGGATTAGATGGTTGCTGGTGGCCAAAATTAAGATTTGCAAAGAAAAGTTTTACCATAAGATGATTAATGTTGTGGCGATTTGAATTATAGTCGAGGAGTGACTCTAATCCACATCTCCGCATTAATTCTTGAAGAGAGTAAGCTCCAAAATCAGAATAAACAATGAACGAGCCTTCAAAGATTCTAGAATTTTTCATTTCCCCCCATCGTTCGATTGCAGTTGCATCATGTAGCCAATGAGCGACATGAGTATCAACAAAAGATGAAGAAGCATGTTTTGAGCTTTTTGATCTTGGAGGAACCATTAATTTGATGGTATTGAGAATAAATTGAAAGAAAAATGGGGGCTAGGATTCTGGAGGAAGTAAAAAAAATGAAGAAGGTAAAGTGAATAGATGGGTAAAAAGGGGTTAAAAAATGAAAAGGCAGTAGCTATTTTGTATAGCCAGTCGACTTCGGGGTAGGTCAGTCGACTGGTTGCTAACTCGAGAGTTTTTTATCCTGTAATCAGTCGACTGACCTATATGACCCAGTCGACTGGTTGACAACCCGAGAGTTTTTACCCCTATAAACAGTCGACTGGTTATATATTTCAGCCGACTGGCTGAAGTCAAGAAATGCAGTTAAGCATAAAACAAAATTTTATTCAAGGATTACTAAAACAAACATATACATACATGAAATAAAAGTGAATATAGAACAATAAAACACAAGAAAATTAATTATTTAGGAGTTTTAGGAGAGCATTCATGTGGTTCAACCTTGGTGATCTCAACATGAGGTCGCAAAGGAGACCAATAGTTTTGGCGTTTCCAAGAGTTTGGAGATGCCGGAGGTTGTTGTGGAGTTTGCTCCCACTGATTCCAGCCAGATGAATTTGGTTGACGAGATGTTGAGGGTTCAACAACGTCATGCTTAGGTGATTTGCCATGGAATTTGAGGGCAATCGATTCTATAAGGCTAAGACGATTGGAATTCATCCGTTGTTCATAATATATCTCTCTTTGTAAATTGATTTGCTCCTTTTAATAATGATGGATATCATCAATTTTTTCTTTAGTTTTTGGAGAAACAAACAGTGATCTCCGTGACTTCTTGCTTTTTATAGAATATCCAGTGTGATATTGAGCTGGTTCATATCTAGGAGTAGGAGTCGGTAAGGACAGAGTGGAGGTACTTGAAGAAAGATAGCTACTAGAGGATGTTGGTGTAGCAAAAGATAATTTGGAGTTAGAGGAGTCACAGGAATCGTGAGAGGCCAATTGAAAGATATTGAGGAGCTTGATCTCTAAAGTTTGAAAATAAGTAATTTTAAGGATAAATGAAAAGAATGCAAGATTTATAGAGGAGATTGAGCTGAGTTTGTGTGGTCAGAAAATGCAATTAACTAATAACCAGAGAAAAAACATATACATGGAATGGATGAGAAATGTTTTAAAGATTAATGGTTATGAGCTGATGAAGTATAAGACTCAGCAAGAAATAACATATAGCACAATTGGTATAGCATGGAGTTACCAGTCATGAGACCAAAGTTCGAGCTCCAGTAGCTTCATTACTTTTTTTGAACGAAATTTTCAAGAATAAGTAGAATCAAGCTTCTAGTTGAAACAAGAAACATACATAGCTCAAATGGCAAGAAGAAATTATTCTACAACTAAGAGGTCATGAGTTCAAGTTTCCCTAGAGTCATAGAAATTTTTTATTTTGACAAAAATTTGAATGAAAGTTTATATATATATATATATATATATATATTATCAAATTGTGTTATGAAAACTACAAATACAAATAGTATGTGTGTGTGTGTGTATAAATTTATAAATCTTTAAAAGAGACGATTCCAAGTTCTCGTCTTAAATTGGTGAAAGTATTTTTATTTAAAGGTTTTGTAAAAATATTTTCCAATTGTTTATCAGAGGAAACAAATTCTAGATTTATCAAATCCTTTTCAATATTATCATGAAGAAAATGATGACGAATGTCAATGTGTTTTGATCGTGAGTGATTGACAGGATTTTTAGATAAATTTTTAGCACTAGAATTATCACAGTAAATAGTTGACTTAGATAAATTAAAACCAAAATTTTGTAGTGTTTGTTGCATATAGATAACTTGAGCACATGCCAGAGCTGCAGAAATATATTCTGCTTCACATGTCGATAATGAAACACGGTTTTGTTTCTTAATAAACCAAGATACAAGAGATCATCCAATGAAGTGACAAGTCCCACTTATACTTTTTCTATCTTTTCGGCTTCCTCCAAAATCAGCTCACTATAGGACACAAATTCAAAAGGACATTCCTTTGGATAGAATAGTCCAAAGTCTTTGGTTTTATTAAGATATCATAGTATGTGTTTCACTGCTCGTAAATGTGATTCTTTGGGATCCGCTTGAAATCGTACACACAAGAAAACACTCATCATTATGTCAGGTCTACTAGCTGTTGAATCACTAGTTTTGATTCATAATAAAGGAAGTTAGAAGAAAAAGAGACAATCAACGGACTATGGCTATATCAAGACTTTTAATCTGTATTTTCACTGTCTATTTACTTATGATTGAGTCTTAGAAATTTATTAAAATCTATCCTCAAGTAGTCCGCATTTCATATTTCTCATTATCAATCAAAACAGAGCATGCTATGTAAAAACATCACAGCATGTCGACTGGATATAATCACCCAGTCGAATGACTGTGTACATATACAATATGCACTGCCTATTTTTTAAACCTGTTGCATAGTCAGTCGACTGACTAAGAACAACCAGTCGACTGACCTGAGACCAACTGTCATATTTTTGAAAATACATCTTCTTCTACGAAAGGAAGCAATCCTTCTCTGAATGGAAATGGATGCTCCTTTTCGTCAGAACCCTTCACCAATGGCAGTAACTCCTCAACTACTATATATACATATTCCCAAACACTTCACATTCACCAAATTTCATTCTAACTCTCTAATATTCTTCTTGTGCTTTAATATTTGCATTCAAATAGCGAACAAACATTTTTACTGCTTTGAATCTACAAATAAACTTTCATAATCTTCGATTCTTAGCAGTACCTTCTCTTCATATCTTCATATACACTTCATATACTTAAGGATTTGATTATAGGAGGTTTGTACTATCAGAGACAAATCAGTGTTATCAAGAACACACAGTGTCAGATATTATTTTGTATTAGTGAAGTCCTCTTCTGCTGCTGAGGTGAAAATCCTGTTCTGTTGCTCAGGTGTCTGTTCTGCTGCTCGGACTGTATATACCTGTTCCTCCGGGTTAAGTGAGAGTTATTGTAGTTGAAATTCTAGAAGGAGTCTGGGACTGGACGTAGAACGGGAAGTTCGAACCAGTATAAAAATTCCTGATATGCTTGTTTTATTTTACTTATTTCCATTTACTTTGCTATTATCATCTATTTCCATATTTTGATTTAATTATATTCCATATTACACGATCATACACACTTTCATTTATATCTAGTGCACAGAATAACATGTTAATAGCTTTAGCATTAGCAGTAGCATCTAATTTTTATGTGTTTGACCAAGTGGAGTATTCTCCAGTAGGAAGAGTGTATTCATTTTGTGTTATATTCCATGATTCAAAGCTATTTGATTACATATAGATTCTCATACGAGTAGCCCAGTAATTATAGTTTAAACCATTAAAAAATGGAGATCGTGCAGTGGATTGACCTTCAATAAAACTAGTGTTAGTGGTAGTGTTGGTGTTGTTTTTCATATTAGCAAAATATCAGATAACTATGTAACGGTTATAAGATGCCTTGCTCTGATACCAAATGAAAGTGTGTAGGATCATCTATTATGGAATATAATTAAATCTAAATGTGGAAACATATGATAATAACAAAGTAAATGGAAATAAGTAAAATAAAACAAGCATACCAGGAATTTTTATACTGGTTCGAACTTCCCGATCTACGTCCAGTCCTAGACTCCTTCTGGAATTTCAACTATAATAACCTTCACTTAACCCGGAGGAACAGTTATATACAGTCCGAGTAGCAGAACAGACACCTGAGCAATAGAACAGGATTTTCGCCTCAACAACAGAAGAAGACTTCACTAATACAAAATAATATCTGACACTTTGTGTTCTTGATAACACTGATTTGCCTCTGATGGTACAAACCTCCTATAATCAAATCCTCACGTATATGAAGTGTATATGAAGATATGAAGAGAAGATAATGCTAAGAATCAAAGATTATGAAAGTTTATTTGTAGATTCAAAGCAGTAGAAATGTTTGTTCGCTATTTAAATGCAAATATTAAAGTATAAGAAGAATATTAGAGAGTTAGAATGAAATTCGGTGAATGTGAAGTATTTGGGAACATGTATATATATATAGTAGTTGAAGAGTTACAGCCATTGGTGAAGGGTTCTGACGAAAAGGAGCATCCATTTCTGCTCAGAGAAGGATTGCTTCCTTTTGCAGAAGAAGATGTCTTTTCAAAAATATGACAGTTGGTCTCAGGTCAGTCGACTGGTCGTTCTTGGTCAGTCGACTGACTATGCAACAGGTTTAAAAAATAAGCAGTGCATATCGAGTATGTACACAGTCAGTCGACTGGGTGATTATATCCAGTCGACTAGCTGTGATGTTTTTACACAGCATGCTCTGTTTTGATTGCTAATGAGAAATATAAAATGCGGACTACTTGAGGATAGATTTTAACAAATTTCTAAGACTCAATCATAAGTAAATAGACAGTGAAAACATAGATTAAAAGTCTTGATATAGCCATAGTCCTTTGATTGTCTCTTTTTCTTCTAACTTGCTTTGTCATGAATCAAAACTAGTGTTTCAACAATCTTTGCAAGTATGTGTACGTTCCAAAGGCTACTATTCCTCAGACATAGTTGGAGGACTTGGTAGTAGAGCCTGGTTTGACTTTTGTGAGACAATCAATTCGGGTTGTAGCAAGAGATGAGAAAAGATTGAGGAATAAGACAGTCAAGTTGGTGAAAGTTCAGTAGAGCGTCAACGAGAAGGACTGTACTTGGGAGACAGAGGACAGGATTCAAGATACTTATCCTGATGTGCTTTGAGGGTATGTCTACATTAGATTTATATGGATATTTTCTAGTCAGGTAGACTAGTATGATCGTTAGGAGTCGTTATAGCTGATTGCTATGTTTAGTTTTTGGTCCTTACTGAATTTCAAGGACGAAATACTTTAAGGAGGGGAGCCTATAACTAGCCTAATTTTGATAACATTATTCAGGAGATTTAATTGGATAAATTAAATAGAATAATGTAAATGTAAGTGATAGGGGGATTGAGATTGAATTAATAAATTAAGGCCGAGCCTAATATGATAATTAATGGGCTAAAGAATGGTTTTTAGGTTAATCAAATTACATAAAGGTATTATTGGAAATTGCCGCCCAGTGGCCCTTACCCTTATATATATATATATATATATATATATATATTCGTTCCCACTATTTTCTTCCTATTTACATCATTCTAAAAATTAAAATGCAAAGGGAATGGCCGACCATTAAACAAGAAGAACTCAAAGTAAAAGCTAGAGAATCAAGCTTAGGGGAATCAATCTCAATCCAATTTCCTTATCTAGATCAAGGTGAATAATAATTCCATCTCTATTTTGTTTAAATCATATATTTTTGGGTTTAAAGATAAATTCATTTTTATGACATATTGGATAATGATATGCTTAATTTAAGATTTATTTGATTTAAACAAGATTGTTTAGAAGGGTTATGCACAGTTTTAAGGAAAAACTGAGTTTTATGATGTTTAAATGCTATGGGAAAATTTTATGTTATGAGGAACATGATTTTGGAGTTAGGTTTCAATTTTATAATTTTTCAAGCTATGGAAAGATTGTTATGAATTTTCAAAGGAAAATATGGTAATTTGGGTTTATAAATTTATTTTGTAAAATATATGGAGAATTTGGATTTGGAATTTTTATATATTAGATAACATGGTTAAAGTTAATTTATGTAATTTTTGAGGATTTTTACAAAGTGATTTGCTATGCAAACTAAATTTGTTTTATAAGTGGGACTTCTTTGCAAAATTGGTTTTGTCTAATCGAAGGGCTTAATTGATTAACTTAACCATGGTTTAGATCTGATTAGCTTTAGTTAATTTTTGAAAAGAATTTGAAAAAGTTCAGGCAACCAATTTAGTGTTGACACATGACCGGTTAGTTAGAGAAAAGATTACTTTATAAAGAACTAAACCAGGTTTACTCAGAAAAATAGGTTCTGCCTACTTAGGAAAGTACCTTTCGACACAGAAGTTTCCACCTTTATCTTAGTCGAAACCTATCATGCCGAAACCAATATACAAGGTATCACCAAGATGGTATGTAGTGGATTGGAGGAAGGCGGAAGGTAGGGTGTCGAAAGCATAGCTTCCAAAGGAGTCGTAACCTTGGTTTGTTTTTAAAAGAAAAGCGTCTGCCTTTGTTTTGTTTTAGGCTTCGACAGAGTCGAAGCAGAGGGTTTCGAAAGAGGTTATATAAAGGTTTCGAAAGGGTTGCCGTTAACTTAAGTTTGCTTTCGACTGGGTTCCTTACTTATGAAAAAATGTTTTAAAAGAAGGGTTCCGACCTAGTCGATACCTACTGCCGTTTTATAGCCTTTCGTTGGTATTGAAGATATCAATGTTATCGAAAGGTATTTTGTTTTATAAGTTCAAGCCACTTTCTATAGCTTTCGAAAAGGGTTTTAACGCCAACCTTCCATTGTTTTACCCAGATGTTTTATGCTTTCAAAAGAGATGGTGCCGACGCCATCATGTTCCTCAATATTTTTATATTATAAAGGATGATTTCAAAACAGAGAATTTCGCCTATATTCACTTTGACCTAAATTATGTTTAAGTATAAACCCAATTCTTTCGAAAGGGGTACTTTCAATGATTTTGAGAGGGCTACTTCCAGTGGTGTCGAAAAGGTTACTTTCAACTGGTTTTGAAGCTAAGCTTCTATAGTCAAATGCTAAAACTTTAACGTATTCGAAAGGCTTCGAAATGTAGCTTTTAATGTATTATAAGGCACGAGCCTAATGTTTTTAAGAGCTTTCGAATGAGGTCATCCTATGAAGTTGAAAGCTAGGTTTCGAAGGTATCGAAAGGTTTTATAACATAAACTCTATTTTTAAAGGAAAACCCCATGGCTATATTAAAGGTGTTTTTATAATGGTTTTGAGAAGAAGCTATCTTTGATAAATTTAAACCCGCAGGAGTAGTATTGCTATGTTTTGTGTTACTTATTTAAATATGAATATATTTACTTTAAAATGGACCCATAACTGCATTTGGGGATAATAGGTAGAAGAACCAGTTAGGTTAACCGGTAGTGAATATAAATTGATAAGACTCCTGAATGAGTAGAATTGCATCCAGAAGGTCAGGAAGACTAGAATGTAGGATGCTAAAATATAAAAGAAAGATATTGTCAGGGGTCAATAGGTTCTCATTAATCCCATGAAAACTATGTAAAGGGAAAGATATTGGCAGGGGCCAATATGTTCATATTTAGCCCATGAAAACTATGTATAAAATAAGATGTCAAATAGACAGGTTCATAGTTATCCCATGAAACTATGTGCAAAGGAAGATGTTAGAAAGACAGGTTCATAGCTAGCCCATGAAAACTATGTATAAAGGAAGATTTCAAATAGATAGGTTCATAGTAAGCCCACGAAAACTATAATTAGATATTGGCATGGGCTAGTAGGTTTGTATTTAGCCCATGAAAACTTTGTCCGGATGAAATATTGACAGTTGTCAGTAGGTTCCTAGTCAACCCATGAAAAATAGGATAAGAGAAAGGATATTGGGGATACCAATAGGTTCTTAGTCAACCCGTGAAAACTAGGATAAGAGTAAGATATTGGAGTTACCAATAGGTTCATAGAAATCCCATGAAAACTATGTAATTGGACAGGAAATCCTTAAATGTTTAACTTGTTATTAGTCGACCCATGAAAACTAATAGGTTAATAGTAATCCTAGAAACTATAATTGAGACAAATAGTCTAAAATAAATGGGGATGGGTGATCTAGAGTTGATTCAATTGTTTTTGTATATCATCATACTATACTGTTTTGAATTGTTTTAACCATTGTGGATGCAGGATCACGGTATGTGATTTTATAAAGATTTTGAGATACTAGTGAGGGGAAAACTTGTTCCACTAAGCGGCATGATCTCACTAGATATCTAAATGATTTGAGATGGTAGATTATTATTCTTCCCAGGCTATATTTCTGACTTGAAATTTATGTTTTCCCCTTAAACTATCAGGTACTCAATTGATTTTGAGTAGTTTGAGAGTTGAGGTTTTCAGGTAACTTTTAAGACGAATAAGCTTCCGAAGACATGCAGGAGGCATGATAGCTATGTAAAGTTATCTTTCTTTTGATTCAGATGTGTTGATTGTAATGACAAAGTTGTTATATTGCATGTATATACTCTGATCATCCAAAGGGGCATCTTCATATGTCACTCTTGGCGTATGTTGTAATAAATATATTCTCTCTGAACGTAATTTGTGAATTTGGGATTTTGTAATGAATTTTGAAATATTATGGAATGAAATGTGATTTTATTTGAAGTTTAAAATAATTCCATATTCATGCATTTCTGTATATCAATGAATCCAACACCGCCGTATTTGATCGTCGAGGATTAATAACTATGGATGATTGCGGCATCCGTAGCCTTTGGTTTTGAGCCTCCAAGTGGGAGATGTTACATATAGAGAGAATCCACTGTAGATGTTTGAACATATGAAATATCAAGGATAGCCTCGGATATAGGTATGGTTGTGGAACTAAGAGAGGAATAACAGTTTCGGTAACTAGAAGCCGTGATGCGGAAAGAGTGGTAAGATTGGCTTTGAAACCTTAGAGGGCAAATCCATAACTCTTACCCAACTCCTTTAAACCAAGTTTGGATTAGGTCCCAGTAGATAATTCAGGATGCAAGATGAGCCGACCAATGTCGAGGGCTTCTACATCTGCCTCTTCCTAGGGCTCAAGCTTTTGCTCCTCTTCGCTATCTTCTGCTTCATTAATGTGCTCCCGCTCTTATTTTTAAAAAATTTCTTGTGGTTACCCCTCCTTGAGCCACCTCAAGTTCTTAAACTTGATAACATCTGCATAGAATCTCACAAGAAGAGGTTCAAGCTCGGACTTAATTCTACCCTCCACGATATTAGCTCTCTCATCGGCTTCATCTCTCGCCTGGCAAGCATCCAATAATTCATTGCAGCACTCATGGGCCTGAGTAAGCACATCATTTTTTTCCCTTTTCTCATCCTTCAATAGTTTTTCAACCATTTTATTTTTGAAGTTTGCTCTCTTTAGTTTTCTTGAGTTGTTCATTTTCCAATGAAAAAGCATGACCCTTGTAATGAGCGACTTTGACCTGCCTTAGTTTATTTTGGGGTTCCTCCTCAAAAGACTTAGTTGACATTTATAATTTTTCTTAACTTCAACCAGTGACTTCTTAATCCCTTCAACCTCCTCATCGAGATTGGAGATGATACGCTTGTCATCTTCTTCAATCTGTTTCATTCTGTTAAGCTCTACTTTTCTCTTGTAGGAGGCTTCAAAGATAGCCTCAGCTATCCTTTTCCACTTGAAATATTGCCATAAAAATCACTCAAATAGTCACGATGTCGGAACTAATCATTGAAGGGATATCCTTTAGATAAGGAATGGAAACAACATCATCGAAGAAGGTCTTCGAAAAAGCACTCTTCATAGCAGCCAATTGGGTATTTGAAATAGTATCAATCTCTACAGCTGTAGTGGGTATATGATTCGGCCTCTTGTTAGGTTTTTTTTTGAGAAGTGTCAGTGGGCACTAGCTCAGATGATTGTTGGGATCATCACGACACATGAGAAGACATCTATGGCCATGTTGTTGGAGGCGGTGGAGCAAGAGCAATATATACATCGATGATTGGATTGTAGTTGGGTCGTGTTGAAGATCTATCCATGCTACGAGGTAGAGGTGAATGGAATCTACATCGAGGAGATGGACTCCACTCTGATTCCCCAGGACGCTCATTATGGGATCTGCAGCCTTTGTACAGTGTCTATAGTCCCGACTTTGATGGCTTTTTGAATCCGACTCATGGGATGACTCATGAGGATTGTTCGACGACCTAGGTTTCTTATTCTGCTCCCATGACTCATGAGAGTGTTGTATAGATGCCTGCGCTCCATAGAATCTGAAAATGTAACATGAACGATTTAGCACAAGATAGATAAAGAAATTCTATGCAAAAGGATGAAGGTGTAGTGATGTGTTAATGTGGATGTGTCATGGTGGCCCCCATAGTCTGTGGACTTAGGGCATGCCAACGGAGATTAAATCCCTAGCATGAGTTGTTAGTACTTCATCAGGCAGACAAATGGGGGAACCAATATCCCCAATACTGGGTATTTCCTAGGCCAAAGGAACCAATTTCATTAGAAATACTACCGAAGGACCCGAAGATATCCCTAGAAGTTAGGATGGAGTCCCCTTGACTATAGAAATTGGTGGAGCCTACATGGTCATCCGAGATGAAATAATCTTAATTTTGGATCGTCGAATCATGAGGAATTTATGAGCATCGTCACTCTCATCAGTGGAAGACCCACAGTCAATGTTAACATCTTCATTACCTCCATTGTCCTCGCTCTTTCCTCGATATGTCCATTTTTCCACTGTTGTCCCTATATCTCTGCATTAATCTGGCACTAACAGCAGGTTCCTATACAAGGGGCACCTCTCGATTTTCATCAATGTTGATGGTAGCCTCAAGATCTTATAAAGGGTCGTCACCCTCATAAACTTCTAGCATATAGCCAACACTACGACCCTCTTCTAAAAGGTTATGAGCATGCTAGTTTTGACAACCGTTCTACATCGTAGGTGTATATCTCACATCGCATCAGATGAAATATAATTGCCAACACGAATATAAAATAGGTTATGTGATTATTTGATGTTTCTTTTTTCGTCTTTTCCATTCTCTTCTCTTTATTTCCTCTTCTTTACTTATTTTCTTTCCTTCAATAACCGTTTTGCATCACAGGTGTAGGGCGATCATCACACTAGTTCTCATCAGTGAGAAGCAATTTTCATTTCCCTTTCTTCGAGAGGAACTTAATGGAGAGGTAAGAGAGCCCTCACTAAGGCCGCACTGTTGGGTCTTCTCGAATTATCTGTAAATGCAAGAAATAACGATATGAATAGCTGAAACTATGACATCCATACTAGTAAAAAGAAAGTGAGAATGTGACTTACACTCGTACAACCACCTTTGTGCAAAGCCGGGTGGGCAATGTACAAAGACACATCCTTAAATGAGATCAGCTTGTTCCAAAGGCCCAACACAATCCTGTAGCCCCTTTAGTGGGTTCTTAGATAATGAGTGAAGGAGACCCCTTTCAACGCTTATTGCTATATAGGTAACATATGTCCTCAGTGCTGGGCCCACGGTTTAAATGATTAATGAATATCATGTTCATTCTGTTCAATAAAGCATGTCTGTTTGAATGCAATTGGGCCGGGGCAAGTTTCATGAACTACAAGGCTGTGTGGATAAAATGATTGAATGGTGGAACATATATGGCCATACATATGTACCAATTACAAGCCGTGTATCCCTCTGGTGGGAGATGTGCCCGTTGATGGCATGCAGGAACCAACACATGATCAAAAGAAATACCATGTCTCTCGCATACACCCTTAAGAGATTCTTCATCCATCTTAGAGAATCCTAAGGATCATTTATAATAATAACATCGCCTTTATTAATGTCAAGGGCAACTCTTACTGTAGGCTCTTCAGCTAAAACAACGGGAACAATTTCTAAAAGCTTATCCATCCGACGACTAGTTGGGTGGGATCGAGATGGTGTAGATGTAGACTTTGTTTTAGTCAATGTTGTCAAGCCAGATTCAGTATCGGGCTTGATATATCATGATGTTACAGGATCTGCGACTATAGCGGATAGATGCGAGAAACGTCTACGACCCATAACTATTGAAGCTTCATAGATAAAAGGAATCACATGCATTAAAAGCTATAATCTTTATGCTGGAAAAAGGGCCCTATATAGTCGATGTACCAGACCTGATAGATACCAATGTGTGTTGATCGATCAGATCTCCTACATCGATGTGGGGCAATAGTGTACAGTTAAAATTGTGCAGTGTGTGCATCTGATGTTGTGCAGTGCATGCATTTAATATTATATAATTCAAATCCACTGTTTGGCAAGAAAACTAGCAAAAAATCTATTAAATAGCTAATACACATTTACTGTGATCATTATCATAAATCATCCTAATGAATCATCGATCATGGCTGGACCAAGTTTCTAAGAAACTCCATATAATTTTTTTTGAGAGTGTTTGGTTGATTTCACACTAAATATTAGGACACTATCAAAAACTCGAGTTTGCTATGGGTAGGAATCGATGCCAACTCGAGTAGAAGCTTGTAAGGCTTAAACTTGAGTCAGCCCAGAAGAATATGCATCTTGGTCCGAGTAAATCTCCAAATTTTCCAAAGTGACCTCTACCATTTAATTTCTAGTGTAAAATCTCCAAGTGTGCTTCAAGTACCGATCCATAGAGGGAAAACAAGATCCACTGACGATCGAGCATGGTCGAAGTTCAAATCGATGATGATCATCCCTAGATCATGCCATCAACTACTTAAAGCAAATCGATCTGAGTGGGCAAGTAAATGCTTGGATTTTGGACTTCAAGATGTTCAAATGGTTCGACGCTTAGGATTTGGGGGATGAAGCTGACGGTATTGATGGTAAGAGAAGATGGAGGTAACGGTTGATACACTATATTATGATCAATGACAATGTGCTTCAACAAAAAGGAAGAGATATGTGCAAAGCTAAAGGAAGAACGATGAAGACCAAGGATAGCATGAGTATAATTTAAATATAGGTCTTAGTTTAGATTTATTATTAAAATATATCCTTAAGAGGCTTGCACAAACACTAGAACACGTTTTATAAACTTCTTTTTCTAGATAAACATTCACTGTGCAAAAACCAATAGTTCAGTCGACTGAACAGGTAAGCCCAGTCGACTGAACCTGTTACACATATACAAACATGCACAGTTCCAGTCGTATGAAACAACATGCTATGTCGACTGAATCTATTCCTGAAAAAATTTTCTTTACATTTCCAGTCGACTGAAATCCCTGCTCAGTCGACTGAATTTAAATCTGCGAATTTTCTCTGAATGGACACCTTCTTCCTCCCAAGAGTTGCAACCATTCTCCGATGGAAATGGAAGCATCTCTTGTCTGCATCTCTAGCCAACAAATGCATCTCTTCTACACCTATAAACACATGGTTCTAACATCTTCAATTTACAAATTTTCTTATGCTTTAATCTCACTACTTTCTTGAACATATTTTATATTCTTTAAAAGTTTTCAAAGCAATCACCAATCTATTGCTTGAATCTCTGCTTTCTTTATAACATTCTTTTGATTCATAGCAATTCACATTTCCTAAATCTTCACAAACACAATGCATACTCTCGAGGATAAGATTATAGGAATATTGTACTACATTGGCCTCATTACTGTTGACAAGAACACAATAATTCGAATAATTGTTTTTAGTAATTGAGTTGAAGTCCTCTTTGGTAGTTGAGGCAAGAAATCTCGTTCGGTTGTTCGGGTAAGTTGTAAACCTATTCCTTTGGGTTAAGAGAGGGTTTTAGTTAGTAGAATTCCTAAGTGAAGCTTAGGGACTGGACGTAGGACTAGAGGCCCGAACTAGTATAAAATCTTGGTGTCTACTTTACTTATTGCTTATTGTTATTTACCTATACCATCCACTATTCCATATTATACGATCCTACCACATAGCTTCTTTCAATTAGTATCAAAGCAAGGCTGTCCTATAACCATAACACTGTTATTAGACATATTGATAATATGAAAAATAACGCAAGTACAAGCACAACATCTGCCTATAGTTCTACATTTGCGGAAGAACAATCTACCCAAATA
Organism: Allium cepa; assembly: GCA_030765085.1. Lineage (NCBI taxonomy): Eukaryota > Viridiplantae > Streptophyta > Magnoliopsida > Asparagales > Amaryllidaceae > Allium > Allium cepa. Next base: position 616,621,450 of record CM060934.1, read on the forward strand.
CCCCCCCATTCAATGGACTAAACTATAACTATTGGGCTACAAGGATGAGGATCTATATGCAAGCAACAAGTTTCGAAGCCTGGAATGCCACTCAAGCAGAGTTCGTTGTACCCACGACCGATTACCCTACATGGACACAAACTCGGAAGAATGAAGCTAGTGCAAATGCCAAAGCTATGAATATGCTATTTTGCGCCCTAGATAGAAATGAATTCAACCGTGTTAGCATATGTGCTACTGCATATCAGATATGGGAAACACTTAGAGTCATACATGAAGGAACAAACAAGGTCAAACAAACAAAGATATCCATGCTGAAGAACCAATTCCAAAACTTTAGAATGCGACAAAATGAATCCATCAATGACATGTACTCGATATTTCAAGACATTCATCATGCCTTAATAGAACTAGGAGAAAAATACACGGACTTTGACATTGTGTCTAAAGTTCTAAATTCACTCACTGATGAATGGGAGAGAAAAGTACTAGCAATCGAGGAAGCAAATGATCTATCTACAATGAAACCAGAGGAATTAATTGGAAATCTTATGTCGTATGAAGTAAATATGCAAGCTAAGAAAGATCAAGCTCAAGAAAGAAAGAATGTAGCTTTTCATGCGAAAAAGGAAGAATCAGAGTCTGAAGATGAGGATTTAGCATTTATAGCCAAAATTTTTAAGAAATTCTTAAGATATAGAAAGGGAAATAAAAACGGATTCAATAAGAATTTCTTGAACAAAGCTACATCCTCGAATATAGAATGTTTCAACTGTCACAAGAAAGGTCATATGCACAAAGATTGTCCAGAGCAAAAGAAGGAGAATCACAAAGCTCTCAATAATAAAAACAAGAGAGAGAAATTCAAAAAGAAGGCATTCTCTATAACATGGAACGATTCAGATTCTTCTTCATCTGAAAGTGAAAATGATAGCGACAATGAACAGGCGAATGTATGCTTTATGGCTCAAGAATCTGAGGTTAGTAATTTAACTTTCGATGATTTAATTGAAGTAAACACTGAACTTTTGAGCACAATAAAAACTCTTAAAAAGAAACTCAAGGAAACTCGTGAAAATCAAAACAAAGCTGAATTTGAAAGGGATATGTTAAAAGATGAAAAGAAAATTCTAGAAGAAGAACTTGAAAAAGTTCAAGAATCTCATTCAAATTCGGAAACTCAATTATCACTTTTAAGTCAAGAAATTGAAACTCAAAAGACAAAGAATGATATAATTGTTTTTGAAAATCATGAGTTAAAAACTAAGATTAGACAAGTTGAGTTAGAAAATAATAGTCTTCAAGCTAGATTAGTTAACATCGCTAAAAATGTTTCTAACTTTAACAAAGGAAGAGAAAATTTATCTAAGATTTTAGAAAATTCTCAATTCTCTTCAAATAAACGTGGATTAGGATATAAAAAGGAGTCAAAAATTCCTAAGAAAAATACAAATTTTAAGAGGAATATTGATTCAAAACAACAAATGTTATTAAGAGAACCTGTTAAAACAAAAGTAGAAAACAAGATAGTCAAAATTTAGGTTCCAAAAAATATTTTAATTAGGAATAAATATATTAAAACATTTATGGATAGTGTTCATAATAATAAAAACTATATTTATAAAAAGGATACTGAACCGAACTGGGTTTGGTTTCCTAAGCTCTAACTTTTAGGACCCTATTAAAACTTGGGTACCAATAATTTCATATTTATTTTCAGATCCCACTCAAAAAGAAGAAATGGATACTGGACAGTGGTTGCTCAAAACACATGACCGGCGACAAAGATATGCTTACAAACATCACATACTTTGATGGTGGCTCGGTTACCTTCGGAGACAATTCAAAAGGTTATATCATTGGCAAAGGAGATGTGAGCAATTACGGTACATCGAATTTACCTTTTATAACAAATGTTTCATTAATTGAAAATCTAAAACATAATCTACTAAGCATAAGTCAACTTTGTGACAAGGGTTTTAAAATAACTTTTTTGGAAAATAAATGTAGTATTTTTGATCAAAACCAAAATCTTGTTTTTGAGGGAAATAGAGATAGGAATATTTATGTTCTAAATATGAAAATTAATCATAATACAAATATATGTTTACTAGCCAAAGATAATGATCCTTGGTTATGGCACAAAAGATTTTGTCATATTAATTTTAAAACTATTAGAAAACTTTCTAAAAATGAATTAGTAAGAGGTTTACCCAAGATAAACTTTAAAATAAAAAATCTTTGTGATGATTGTCAAAAAGGAAAATTAACAAAGTCGTCTTTCAAATCTAAGAAAAATATTTCTACTTTACAACCACTAGAATTACTTCATATGGATCTATTTGGACCAACACAGGTTCAATCCATTAATCATAATCGATATATATTTGTAATAGTTGATGATTTCTCAAGATATACATGGATTATTTTTATGAAAAATAAAAGTGATACTTTTGAGCATTTTAAAACATTTGTCAAAAGAATTCAAAATACTAAAGATTTGAAGATCAAAAATATACGAAGCGATCATGGAGGCGAATTCGAAAATGAAGCTTTTGAATCTTTTTGTAAAAGAAAGGAATAAATCATAATTTTTCATTTCCTAGAACTCCTCAACAAAATGGATTTGTAGAAAGAAAGAATAGAACATTACAAGAATGTGCAAGAACATTATTAAATGGAAGTTTTCTACTAAAACATTTTTGGGCAGAAGCCGTAGCTACGGCATGTTATGTATTACATCGTATATCAATTAGACCATTAATTAAAAATACTTCATATGAACTACTTAATAACAAAAATCCAAATATATCTTATTTTAAAATATTTGGATCAAAATGTTTTATTTTAAATACAAAAGATCAACTTGGAAAATTTGATCCAAATTCTGAGGAAGGAATTTTTGTAGGATACTCAGAACGAAGCAAGGCGTATCGAGTATTTAATAAACAAACTTACATAATTGAAGAAACTTTACATATATCTTTTGATGAAAATTTTAATAAAAAATTGAGTATAAAAGATGATGAAGAATTTATAAATACAGAAAATACAAACCTTGAAAATTGTAATAATGAACTAAGATGTCCACCAAGAATATTACGAGATCACCCAGCACAAAATATAATAGGTGAAATGAATTCTCCAGTTAAAACAAGAAGTCAACTAAATCAAATGGGACATGTTGCTTTTATTTCAACAATAGAACCTAAAAATCCTAAAGAAACATTAACAGACGATTACTGGATTGTTCTATGCAAGAAGAATTAAATCAATTTGAACGTAACGATGTTTGGGAGTTAGTTCCCCGTTCTAATAATCAATCAGTTATAGGAACAAAATGGGTTTACAAAAATAAAGTAGACGAACAAGGTAATATAACTAGGAATAAAGCTAGGCTAGTTGCAAGACTTGAAGCAATACGTATTCTATTAGCCTTCGCATGTTTTCACAATTTTAAACTTTATCAAATGGATGTTAAAAGTGCATTTTTAAATGGTTTTATAAAAGAAAATGTATATGTAGAACAACCCTCTTTATTCTCTCATGAAAAATATCCGGATCATGTATATAAATTAAAAAAAGCCTTATGTGGTCTTAAACAAGCACCTCGTGCTTGGTATGAGAGACTTAAGAGCTATCTACTAGATTCGGGATTTCAAATTGGAAAAGTAGATCAAACTCTTTTCATTAAAAATACTACTAAAGATATTCTAATAATTCAAATATATGTAGATGATATTATATTCGGTTCGACAAATGAAAACTTATGTAAAGAATTTTCAAATATAATGACTAAGGAGTTCGAAATGTCTCATATAGGAGAGTTATCCTATTTTCTCGGACTTCAAATTAAATAATTAACAAATGGAATTTTCATAAACTAGGAAAAATATTGTGCTAATCTAATTAAACGTTTTGGAATGGAAAACACTTCTACTAAACCTACTCCTATGTGTACCACTACTCATCTCGATCGAGATGAAAATGGTGAAAGTGTAGACCAAAAATTGTTTAGAAGTATGATAGGCTCCTTACTTTACTTAACCACTAGTAGACCAGACATAATGATGAGTGTATGTCTATGTGCACGTTTTCAATCTAACCCTAAAGAATCGCATTTAAGAGCTGTAAAACGAATTATGCGATATATTGACTATACTAAAGATTTTGGTCTTTTCTATCCAAAAGAGTGTCCGTTCGAGTTAGTATCGTTTAGTGATGCTGATTTTGGTGGATCTCGAACAGATAGAAAAAGTACAAGTGGTACGTGCCATTTCATTGGAAAATCACTTGTATCTTGGTTTAGTAAGAAACAAAATTGTTTTTCGCTTTCCACGTGTGAAGCGGAATATATATCAGCCGCTTTAGCTTGTACTCAAGTCATCTATATGCAACAAACACTTAAAGATTTTAATATAAATTTAACAAATCTACAATATATTGTGATAATACAAGTACAATAAATTTATCTAAAAATTCGGTAAATCATTCTCGTACAAAACATATTGATATTCGTCGCCATTTTCTACGTGAAAATATCGAAAAAGGAATCATAAATTTAGAATATATTTCTACTGAAAATCAAATTGCCGATATATTTACTAAACCATTACTAGAAAACTCATTCATAAAATTACGACGAGAATTAGGAATAATATCTTTCAAAGATATTTTGAAGTAGCTAATATTTTATACACTAAACCTATATTAACCATTTTCAAAGAAAATATTAACCATCCATTAGCTAATATTACATAACCATCCATTTTCAAAGAAAATATTAACCATTAATTTAATTTCTGGTTTTAAATTCTTAATGATTTAACACCACATTCTTTTTGGAACTTTCATACTATATATATACATCTATACATATGTTATTTTCAAAAAAATTACAAAGTTTGAAAATCCAATATAAAAATGTCTTCCAACAATTCATACTCTCTAATCAACATTACCTCCTCAGTCGATAACTCACCTACATAACCACAACTTCCTACGCCTACACCAAAGCATGAGCCGGTTTATAAATGGGAAAACTATCGAACTGGCTACACACCGGATTCGAAGAAGGCAAAACGTGGAATTTTTATCTCTCCTGATACGAAAAGAAAGATTGATGAAATTCATCATTTTCAACAGCAACAAATTGACCTTCAACGTGAATTATATTTTGAATAAAAAGTAACGGCTAGACGATTAAGCTTTCTTGAGCAAATCGGTTCACGTTTTTGTAGCTCGAAGAAAAACGATGTGACTGAGCCCCTACCTCGACCAGTTAGTTCGTATGATCCATCTTCGTCATACCGTACACCAGTCGATCCATTGAATCCTTGGATGTCGCCAAAAACTCCTCAATATAGTCCAAATTCATGGGACAAAAACTATATGGCGAATGAAGGAAATAAACCGCAAAAGAAAAATAGTCTATCTCCAAAGAAATGATTATTTTTTATTTTTCGTCAAATCATGTTGTTATATTGTAATATGTCTATACAACTATAATCGTTTCTTTCAATCAGAATATTTTGCTTTAAAAATTTAGAACACCAAAAACACATGGTTCAGTCGACTGAACCTTACTGCTCAGTCGACTGAACATAAGGCAGAAAACAATTTCCAATAGCTCAGTCGACTAATTGCTCTGCACAGTCAACTAAATTTACCACAGAAACTTTCGGAAAATAGTTCAGTCGACTAAAAACACTGTTCAATCGGCTGAATTTAACACAGAAAATTTTCGGCGATCAATTCAGTCGACTGAACAGACTATTCAGTCGACTGAACGTCGTTTCCCAGGCTACTTTTTTCCTTTTTACCACCAATTTCTACCTTTACTCTTTACTTTTATCATTCCAAAAGCTCCTACTTCACCATTATTCTCCAAAACCCTAGCCCCTAATCTTCATTTTTTTCAAATCCCTCTCAAAACTCTCACAACAATGGCTCCAAAAAGATCAAGGGCTTCAACTTCAACATCCTCCGAGCCAACTGACGCTAAAATTGCTCAATGGCTTTATGATGGAGTGGCGGTCACAAGGTGGAACAAAATGAAGAATTCTTGGATCTTTGAACACTCCTTCGTTGATTTTCAGAGTCTCCAAACGTACAACATACAAGCTTTGACGGATCAAGCAGGTTTAACATCTCTCTTAGACATAAAACGAAATGACCATGCAATCAATCATATTATGGTCAAATTGTTCTATGCAAAACTTAACCTTGTACACCAAACTCCAAGAAATCCAAACGATAGTGTTTGGAGTATGGTGTGCGGCAAAAAGGTATGGTTTTCCCTAGACCGAATTGCACACATTTTAGGATCTCCTAACATGGGAAGGAGGCTTGAAGAAATCGAATTTAATCCACATATTCGAGACAACATAAATCATTAATTTTTGGATGAAACATCAACATCCGGGATATTAAATCAACTTCCTTACGACCAAGAGCAAGGCTTCTCCACAAAGCTCTTATGCGAACCATCACTCCTCGAACGGGCTCATATGAAGTTGTATACCCAAACAATTATAGAGCACTATATGCTATTTGGGGCAATATTCAAGTTAATTGGGTCAAACTAATTCTTGATGAATTTCTTACTTTCAATAATGGCAAAATGTGAACAATATATTTTGGCGAGTATATCATGCGACTACTCCTCAACGTTGATACGCCATTACCAGAGTCCGAAAATACAATGGTTCATCAAATTAACCATCGGACTATAAGCCTTATGCAACTTCTGGCTAGACCTTCTCGCATCATATCTCTTGCCGAATGGGAAGCTAGACATCAAGAACCGCAACAACCTCCTCAAGCCCAACATGAAGAACCTTTTGATCAAGACGATGAAATTCGTATCGTTGAACCAAGTTTTACTACCAATCAATCGTTAGGAATTCTATCAAGAAATCAACAAATTCTTGATAATTGCCTCAAGAAGGTAGATCATAAACTTGATAGAATTAAAGGGTTCTTTAACAAATTATGGGATGCTATCTCATGCACGAGCTCCATTACTGCTTCAACCTCCCGTGGCAAGCGTCCGGCACCAACTTTCACATGGACGTCATCCGAAGAAAATCCCAGCAGCAGCACAAGCGGGAATAGCAGTGGTCAAGGTGGAAGAGCTTATAGACCACCCACCGGTGGACCCGTTATTCGCGAACCGGAGGGAGGGAGAGAAGGCTCATATGATTGGGATAAAGATGAATAACTCTCTTATGGTTTGATTTTTTATTTCAAAAAAAAAAACACTATTCAAAAGGCTTGTATAAATAGCCTTCTATGTTTCATTTATTTATGCTACATTCTAAGTTTTTAAAACTATAGTTATGCATATCAGTGATTGTTTTGATAATATACTTCTGCAATTATTACTTCCTCTTTGTCGATGACAAAGGGGGAGAAATCTATGTTACTAACCTTGTTTTGTAGGAAAGACAGTGCATATATTCAGGGGGAGGAAATAATTACATCTCTACACGTTTCAGTATTGTCATCAATCAAAAAGGGGGAGAATGTTGATACGCTATATTTTGATCAATGGCAATGTGCTTCAACAAAAAGGAAGAGATATGTGCAAAGCTAAAGGAAGAACGATGAAGACCGAGGATAGCATGAGTATAATTTAAATATAGGTCTTAGTTTAGATTTATTATTAAAATCTATCCTCAAGAGGCTTGCACAAACACTAGAACACGTTTTATAGACTTCATTTTCTAGATAAACATTCACTGTGCAAAAACCAATAGTTCAGTCGACTGAACAGGTAAGCCCAGTCGACTGAACCTGTTACACATATACAAACATGCACAGTTCCAGTCGAATGAAACAACCTGCTCTGTCGACTGAATCTATTCCTGAAAAAAATTTCTTTACATTTCCAGTCGACTGAAATCCATGCTCAGTCGACTGAATTTAAACCTGCGAATTTTCTCTGAATGGACACCTTCTTCCTCCCAAGAGTGGCAACCATTCTCCGATGGAAATGGAAGCATCTCTTGTCTACATCTCTAGCCAACAAATGCATCTCTTCTACACCTATAAACACATGGTTCTAACATCTTCAATTTACAAATTTTCTTATGCTTTAATCTCACTACTTTCTTTAACATATTTTATATTCTCTAAAAGTTTTCAAAGCAATCACCAATCTATTGCTTGAATCTCTGCTTTCTTTATAATATTCTTTTGATTCATAGCAATTCACATTTCCTAAATCTTCACAAAAACATTACATACTCTCGAGGATAAGATTATAGGAATATTGTACTACATTGGACTCATTAGTGTTGACAAGAACACAACAAGTCGAATAATTGTTTTTAGTAATTGAGTTGAAGTCCTCTTCGGTAGTTGAGGCAAGAAATCTCGTTCGGTTGTTCGGGTAAGTTGCAAACCTATTCCTCCGGGTTAAGAGAGGGTTTTAGTTAGTAGAATTCCTAAGTGAAGCTTAGGGACTGGACGTAGGACTAGAGGTCCTAACCAGTATAAAATCCTGGTGTCTACTTTACTTATTGCTTATTGTTATTTACCTATACCATCTACTATTCCATATTATACGATCCTACCTCATAGTTTCTTTCAATTGGTATCAAAGCAAGGCCGTCCTATAACCATAACACCGTTATTTGACATATTGATAATATGGAAAATAACGCAAGTACAAGCACAACATATGCCTATAGTTCTACATTTGCGGAAGGACAATCTACCTAAAGACCCCTATTCAATGGACAACTATAACTATTGGGCTACAAGGATGAGGATTCATATGCAAGCAACAAGTTTCGAAGCCTGGAATGCCACTCAAGCAGAGTTCGTTGTACCCACGACCGATTATTATACATGGACACAAACTCAGAAGAATGAAGCTAGTGTAAATGCCAAAGCTATGAATATGCTATTTTGCACCCTGGATAGAAATGAATTCAACCGTGTTAGCATATGTACTACTGCATATCAGATGTGGGAAACACTTAGAGTCATACATGAAGGCACAAACAAGGTCAAACAAACAAAGATATCCATGTTGAAGAACCAATTCCAAAACTTTAGAATGCGACAAAATGAATCCATCAATGACATGTACTCGAGATTTCAAGACATTCATCATGCCTTAATAGGACTAGGGGAAAAATACACGGACTTTGACATTGTGTCTAAAGTTCTAAATTCACTCACTGATGAATGGGAGAGAAAAGTACTAACAATCGAGGAAGAAAATGATCTATCTACAATGAAACTGGAGGAATTAATTGGAAATTTATGTCGCATGAAGTAAATATGCAAGCTAAGAAAGATCAAGCTCAAGAAAGAAAGAATGTAGCTTTTCATGCGAAAAAGGAAGAATCAGAGTCTGAAGATGAGGATTTAGCATTTATAGCCAAAAATTTCAAGAAATTCTTAAGATATAGAAAAGGAAATAAAAACGGATTCAGTAAGAATTTCTTGAACAAACCTACATCCTCGAATATAGAATGTTTCAACTGTCACAAGAAAGGTCACATGCATAAGGATTGTCCAGATTAAAAGAAGGAGAATCAGAAAGCTCTCAATAATAAAAACAAGAGAGAGAAATTCAAAAAGAAGGCATTCTCTGTAACATGGGATGATTTAGATTCTTCTTCATTTGAAAGTGAAAATGATAGCGACAATGAACAGGAGAATGTATGCTTTATGACTCAAGAATCTGAGGTTAGTAATTTTACTTTCGATGATTTAATTGAAGTAAACACTGAACTTTTGAGCACAATAAAAACTCTTAAAAAGAAACTCAAGGAAACTCGTGAAAATCAAAACAAAGCTGAATTTGAAAGGGATATGTTAAAAGGTGAAAAGAAAATTCTAGAAGAAGAACTTGAAAAGGTTCGAGAATCTCATTCAAATTCGGAAACTCAATTATCACTTTTAAGTCAAGAAATTGAAACTCAAAAGACAAAGAATGATATAATTGTTTCTAAAAATCATGAGTTAAAAACTAAGATTAGACAAGTTGAGTTAGAAAATAATAGTATTCGAGCTAGATTAGATAACATCACTAAAAATGTTCCTAACTTTAACAAAGGAAGAGTTATCTAAGATTTAGAAAATTCTCAATTCTCTTCAAATAAACATGGATTAGGATATAAAAAGGAGTCAAAAATTCCTAAAAAGAAAAATACAAATTTTAAGAGGAATATTGATTCAAAACAACAAATCTTATTATGAGAACCTATTAAAACAAAAGTAGAAACCAAGATAGTCAAAATTTGGGTTCCAAAACATATTTTAATTAGGAATAAATGTATTAAAACATTTATGGATAGTGTTCATAATAATAAAAACTATATTTATAAAAAGGATACTGACCCGAATTGGGTTTGGTTTCCTAAGCCCTAACTTTTAGGACCCTATTAAAAAGTGGGTACCAATAATTTCATATTTATTTTCAGGTCCCACTCAAAAAGAAGAAATGGATACTAGACAGTGGTTGCTCAAAACACACGAGGACGACAAAGATATGCTTACAAACATCACATACTTTGATGGTGGCTCGGTTACCTTCGGAGACAATTCAAAAGGTTATATCATTGGCAAAGGAGATGTGAGCAATTACGGTACATCGAATTTACATTTTATAACAAATGTTTCATTAATTGAAAATCTAAAACATAATCTACTAAGCATAAGTCAACTTTGTGACAAGGGTTTTAAAATAACTTTTTCGGAAAATAAATGTAGTATTTTTGATCAAAACCAAAATCTTGTTTTTGAGGGAAATAGAGATAGGAATATTTATGTTCTAAATATGAAAATTAATCATAATACAAATATGTGTTTACTAGCCAAAGATAATGATCCTTGGTTATGGCACGAAAGATTTTGTCATATTAATTTTAAAACTATTAGAAAACTTTCTAAAAATGAATTAGTAAGAGGTTTACCCAAGATAAACTTTAAAATAAAAAATCTTTGTGATGATTGTCAAAAAGGAAAATTAACAAAGTCATCTTTCAAATCTAAGAAAAATATTTCTACTTTACAAGCATGAGGTTGAGACATATAAAAGCTAATTCATAAACATAGGAAATAAATCGCCTAAGTACGAGGTACTGATCCATGACCTATGGATCGGTACCGATCTAAAAAAACAATAATAATGTATATGTAATAAAAATATGTGCATGTTTGTGCATGTGCATGTATGAAAATAGAAAAATGGAGTTCCAAGTGAACAAGGTCCTACTTGTAAAATGTTAACAAATTCCTTTGTTAACCCATATATGTAAGATGAGTCAAGCCAAGTTCAGATAAGGGCTTATGTAGCAAAGCTTGAGAGAAATATGCAAGTCCATGTATAAAAGAAAATATGCATATCCATAGTTTGAATCAAGTATAAGAAGTCATATGCATGTCATAAGTTCAGTAATCAATCAAATATCTTTAATTCAATTGAAGTATGCTATGCAAAGTTCATTGTCTAAATCCTTATGTGAAAAAAGTCAAAAATGTACAATTGGCTCTAAAGTCCCTAATTTGATTTAGGGTTACAACTTTTAAAACGTAAGAAATGAGGTAAGATATATATTCGCCTCTTCCAAGTAGCCATGGGGTCCGTATTTATAGTGGTGGCTGCAGGCGGGTTGGCTACCACATGTCCATTCGACATGTGCAACATTTCCTTGGTTGAATTGTTTATGCTTGATATCTATATCATCGGTATCATTAGCAAAATTGGATATTTGCTGAAATCCGACACCTTTGGATATTGGGGATCCTCAACATCCCTTTCCATTAATGAACCTCGATATCATTTGTCATCATGGATTTGGTGACATGACCTTCCTTTGTGTATCCTCTCAATAGTGTCCACTATGGTAAGTATTGGACAATAGCACTGGGGTAGTGGCTCAGTAATAGTTGTTATATTGTAGTTTCAACATCTCTCAAAAGTTTTGATATCTCCACTCTTTGACTAGATGCGGCATCCTCTTGTTTTACTCTAGGATGTAGTGATTCGATAACTCCCCTTGGTTATCTTCAGTTTTGAGAGCCTTTGTATCATAGAAACCCAATATCTTTTGATATTTGATACTACTTCAGCATGTTATATGCTTGGTAACTTTAGAAGTCGTTTGGTACGTGATGCCTCTTTCGCCTTACTTGCTCGATAACCTCTATGGTCGTTGAGGCTTGGGACCACCTTTTTTATTATTCAAACTCGATAACCTTTATGTCTGTTGTATGCTTGTAGCTTAGCATCTTTAAAGATTTAGTACCTTGCTACGATATCTTTCCTATTGTTGAGGTTGGATGACCTTATTAACTCGAGACTTCCTTTTGACATATGTTCGCTGACTCTTTTGGCAAGTGTTTAAAGCTCGTTACTCTTTGTTTAACATCAAGTGTTTGATAACCCTACTTTCTTATGGTTCGCATCCCATAATGCCTTCAAACTTGACATGCTTTTCCTTAGAAGTTCAATATGAATATTTATAGTAACATTTACCCCTCTCCATGTGTAGAAGAAATTATACTTTAATATGATGCCTTTTAAAATTGCCACCTCGAAATTGACATTTGCCGCCTCGATATTTTCATTACTGTCTTTCATTATCAACATTGCCGCCTATTAGTATTTTTCTTTGAACTCATTCGTTTATTTAAATTGAAATCAACGTTTCATATTGCTCCTCTTTCCTCTTGTAAGTACGTGCTTCTCGTCCTTCTTTAGGCTTTTACCTACAAGTTAAACTTGAACAACACTTTTAATTTCTTCATCTTAATCAAAAAAAAAAAATGATCTTCTTAGTATTCAAGCTTGATTTCAAAGTGCGGCTTCTATCTTTAATCAATTATACAAATAATAAAAGAGGGGATTTTAATTTTGGAATTAGGGATTTGAAGCGGTTGGGTTTGAGTATTTCGAGAATCTTAGTATTTGGAGTAAACGCCAATTGCATCATCATCATCATCATCATCGATTGACAAAAAGCTTGATAATTCGATAATTGTTGTGAATTTAACAACTTTTTGGAAACTGGATAGCTTATTAGAGTGTTGATAGTTATAAGGTCGACGTCTATTTTGGAAATTGGACACTCAATTGAGAATTAAAATAATTGTTTTAAGAACTCAATATTCACTTAAAATTCGATAACCTATTTTGGGGGTTCGCTAATTAGTTACCGGTTCACAAGTTTGTCAGCCATTTTGAAATTCAATATTCAATTAGAGTTCCGGTACCCTGTTAAGGTCTTGTTAACTAGTTATAATTTTGACAACCAATTGGTGGCTTGGCTACCAATAAAAACTTGATAACTAGTTATGAACTTGACAATAGTTCGAAGAATTGACATCTGGTTATACACTCGATACCCTTTTTATGAGTTGCTAACTTTCTACAAGTTCAACAACTATTTGAACGGTTGTCATTTAGTTGTAAGCTAGAAATCTTGTATAAATTCGACATCTTGCTATAGACTCAACAGCTAATCATAGTGCTTCCAACTGATTATTAGTTTAACCTCTGTTTATATATTCGATACCCTATTACAAATTTGACAACTAGTTGAAGTGCTTTTTAACTAATTTCAAATTCATTAATAATTTATAAGCTCGACACTTCATCATGGATTTGGTAAGTAATCACAAGTTCGACTCTCAAATATGAATTCAACAATATGATGTAAGTTTAATACTTTATCATGATCCAGATGGCTAGTTACAAACTCAATATCTAATGTGAACTTAATAATTATCAATGGGTTTTCAATTATTTATGAAGTTGCTAAACATTTACAAACTCAATGTCTCGTTATAGTTTCGATATTCAGCAATAGGCTAAGCAGATTGTCGAGTATTCATAAATTAATAACCATTTATAGGTTTAGCATTTTATTATGAGCTTAATAGTTAGTTCCACGACTTTTATTATGATTTCATTAATTGTTTATAGGTTTGACGTCTCGTTAGTCACTATTATATTTAAGGACTCAACTTTTCCTTAACATTTCTTTTAAGTATCCTAAACAATGTGTAATACTTCCCTGATCTTGTGAAATATTATCTGGTAGATAAATGGCTAGCAAGAAATCTGATAAGAGCTTCAAATCTTCTCCTGCCTCAGAGAAAAGGGATTATAGGCGTGCTCAATCTTTATTACTACCTAGGATGAAGTGGATACTATCCTTCAACAATTTGGCATTATCAATACTGAAGCCATGGTTGATGGTCCAACTGGTAGGATAACCAATCCTCCGAAAGGATTTTTCACTTTTACTCCTATCCATGTTTAGCATTCAGGCTACCTTCCCTTTCGAGAATTTCTTGTGCAGTTTTTGGAATACTTAGATATAGCTCCGATATAACTAACTCCCCATTCTTATACTCATTTGATTTTTCTAGACATACTTGCTTGGGAAGCCAACCTCCCTTCACTTAGTGCTGATGCCTTCACTCATTAGTAAATCTTGTGAGCAATTAATAGGTTTTATATGTTTCCCTCTTCCTCAATCGAAGAGCTTGATTACTAATTCGGTTAACAAAGCGAGCGACTATGAACATCAATTCTTTTGCATTAAGTGCTATACCCTTAGAATTAAGAGGAACTTCTCTATTCCTAGTAATATTTTCTACCTCTTATTATTTATACTATTTTTTTTCTTACGATAACTATTCTCTTTCAGAATCTGCTTCTAAAGGGACAAAGTCTTATATTGACACCATAATTAATACCTTGAATATGGATTCCGAAAGTATGAGGGACATGCTTAAACTTCTAATTGAAGCCAATCTTCATAAATACTCTTTAATCTTGAAAATCCATAAAGTGCTTAAGGAGCCACCGATGGTTAAGGGTGATGCTCATGAGAAATGAGCATTAGTTGTTAGTAATCGAAAAGCTTTTTCTACTAGTTCTCCTATTCAATGTGATTCGTCTAGTGATTTCTTAATATTTTGTTATGATTTTATCGCAGTTTTATATATCGTTATTTTACAATCCCTTCCTTGACTTGGGACCGACTCTTGTCATTTTTGCTGTTAAATCTAAGAATTCCAAGACTTCCACCTCTTTTTCAGCTGTGACTATTTCTATTGAGGATTCCATCACTAGCGCCCTCAAAACCCTTAAAGGTCTAAAGAGAAAGTTAGATGTTGGTGACTTGTCAGTGCTTCAATTCTTCTACCTAGCAAAAAAGCTAAACTTGGGGATGACCAAAACCCTTCATATCAAAACTGAAGAAAAAAATAAAGGTATAGTTATACTCAACCAAGTACCTATATCAATTTAAGCATGCTGGATTAATATCCTCAAGGCGGGGCAGATGCAATTAACACCACAAGTCCTTTTCTGAATATTTCGCTTCCTTTGTCTATCAATGCCTTTTTTCGTTTGTATCATGATTTAGGGCTTACTCCTGCTCCCAAGTCTTTCCCTCCAAGGCTCCGGCTCAAATTGCTCCTTTCAATTTTAAGGACTTAATTTGTTTAGCTATCCGGTCCCCATTCGTGACCTCCTTGATGCCCTTGCAACCCTCCACCTTATCTGAGGATCACCTCTAGATCCTCTTTCAACAACATCTTGTGGTGCATTTATTTATGGACACTTTTTTTATTTATTTAATTTTTTATATCTCTATTTATCTTATGCTTATTATTTATTTCAGGTTGCCAACACATGTTCTTTCTTAAGTAAGCTTCTTAGGAATCTTTTAATCAAGTTCTGAATTTTAAGGAACAAATTTCATCATTGATAGATAAAGTAAAAAATCTTGATAGCCAGATTTCTGGTGTCACTTCAAAGAAGGGCAAAATCATTTCTGATAAGGATAAACTTGCTTTCGACTTAAGTAAGGAAAATAAAATGGGGCTTGTTGTGGAAGAGAGAGTGAAATTTCAGGAAAAATAACTTTAGTAAGCCTGTGATGAGAACATTCAAATGGCTACAGGGTTCACATCTTTAAAAGGTTGGCTAGAAAGAAAGGGGGTTGCTTTCGCCCATGCCAAAGGGAAAGTTTCTTCTTTTATAGGTCAAGCTCTTCCAAAGATAAGGGTATAATGCTACAAAAGGCACTTTATATTGCATACCATGATAGTATAAAGAACTTCCTATATATGGTTTTCCTTCACTCCTATCCCTAAATGAAAAATTCAAGAGGAAATTCGACCTTAACTTAGAGAGAGTTCCCAGGTAGTTGCAAGATAAATTTCCAAAGGGAGAACCTATCGACCCTCAAGGGTTATTATCTTTTGACGATCCTCAATTCGAGGAGGAAAAATGAAACAATGACGTAAGAGAAGGTGACGGAAATAATGAGGATGATATTTGAGGAATAATGTAGGTGATGGCAGCAAAGATCTTGATGGGACAGGGAATAGTGATGACAGGTTAAGTGGCCATGATTTGGGCTCATCTTCTCCTGATGCAGGTCTTCTTGATCTTTCTGGGTCTTAAAATGTTCCTCGAGAGGTTATCTCATTAAAAAATGCCCTTCCTCCCAGTGATCAAGAAAAGGGGAAGACCCAAGCTACCGTCCCACAAGCTGTAGTGTAGGTATAAAACTTACCATTTCTAAATGTTCTATAATTATTCATTTTTAATTAATAAGTTTGTGATTTTAGTTAAGAAAAAGAAACAAATATTAGTATGCAATTTTGCATGAGAATGGTGAGAGAGAAATACTACGATTAAACAAAGAAGTTAAGAAATTGATTGAAGGTCATAACAGCTTTTTTGAGAAGCAAAGGTGTCTTCACGTCAATGTCAATCGGTTGAAAGATTTCAAAGGAAAACGAGCAGCCCAACTCTTGAAAAGACCCAACTTCATTGAGAGAGCCATGAAAAAGAATACAGAGCTAACTATGCTCTTTTAGATGCTTGTTGAAGATAGGGATACTTTAGTAGAGTTCTTTTATAAAGTTTATTCTAGGAATCTTTTTACTGATTTTTCCTTCCTAATGGAGAAGAGTAGGGGCTTACTTAGGCGTCTACATGGTAGATATTTGGATGACCATGGGACAGACCCTCACCCTGGGGAATGTTGGAATCTTCCCTGATCGTGAATGTTTCCTTTTCCCCTAAGACTCTTCCTTCTGAGAAGGTTAAGTTTAATAAGGAGAAATTCATTTTTGAGTTTTACAAAGGGTCCATATTGTATGAACTTAAGTAATTTTATTACCGTGTTATGTAATTCAAACGATCTTTATAAGTATTAAATTCTTATTTTCTCGCAACTTAATTTGTTTTTCCTAAAACAAAATGGTTAAGGAATCATTGGGCACTCCTATTTTGAAATAACTCTTAGGTAAATTCGTCAGGCTAAAAAGAGATTTAAGGAGAAAACATTAATTCTCAAAACCTCTCGATTAGCAAAATACTACTTTGTTAGGGATCTCCAAGAAGTTTATACACATTTCCCCCACTTTCAGTTTAACTTCCTATGTGATGGAAATGACAATTTACTTAAAGAGATTCAATCTAACTATGCTAAATTGTTATGCGAAGAAGCCAGTACTCATGTTGGGAAATGAGATTATCATCATTTTTCCTCAGTTAACATTCCACAAGGACTCAATGTCTTCTTCAATTCTACTATCCTTATGTTTGTGAATTCACTTAAAAGGCTCAAACTACCGTGTCGAGACTTTAATAGTCGAATGTACAAAACTCATGTTTTGATGTAGTTTGTCCTCTTTACGTTTGCAAATCTTGTTGATATTAATAAAAGAGTATCCTCTTTCGTGTATTGATTTCTTTTTTAATTTATATATTTTTGATAGGAAACCCAATTGATGCTAGATCAAGATCTTCTTTCTCAATTAGATAACATCAGACCTAAATTAATGTTGGACATCGAGAAGAGACGCCCTTTCCAAGATGCTTCAGTTCGTTCATTTTCGGATAACCTAAAAGCTTAGAAATGTACACCAAGTATTTTAAATTGAAATCAACATTAAGTGGCGTGAAAGAGATGACCTCAGGTTTAGAGGAGAAAACTAAAAAGAAAGATAAAGGAAATCAGGAGATGAAGGAGGGCATAAATGCGGTAAACCAATCTGATATTTCAAACCAGAGAATCGAGGTTGATGAAGAAATTGCTTGAATATATCAAAGGATAGAGAATCTTGAAGTGGATTTGTTGAAAAACAAGTATCTTGTCAATCTTTGGAACTATCACAAGTGGAGGTGAATCCAACCTTTTCACTCCTGTAAGAATGACTAGGTCCCAATTGTCAGCTGCCAAAGAGAAATTCCCCTCCTTATTAAACCCATATTCGTGTTCGAATCGTGGAGAATTCTCTAGATGGTGCTAGAAGTTAAATATGAATGCTTTCAATACTTAAAGGGTAAATGGGATGATTAGACCTTGAAGTATCTTAACAAATATTAAAGTCAAGTTGAGGAGTTGGGACGTGAAAGATGTACCCTTGACCAAATAGTCAAGAAGCTAGAGAGGAAAGTCAAAACCCTACTTGGAGCCAACAAGACGCATAGGAAAGTGTTGGAGATTCAAGTCGACTCTATTAATATTGCAAATATTATTCAAAAGAAAGAAAGGAGGCTTAAAGAACTCCTGAATGTGGCAATTTTCCATATTATTGAACACTCCCCTGCCATTGAAATTTTGATGGAAAGGGTACAAGATCTTGAATCCCAAATAAAGATAACCGAAGTGATGTCACTTGAGAATTCTCAATTGGATTCTCTTTTATATTATTTACTTGAGGCACGATTGCTTTCGGCTTAGAACTTGACTATTCCTTCCAAGGTCTATATATGAATTCGAGGTTGAGCAGAGCGACTGAAGCAGGATATAAATGCTATCAGCATTTCTTTTTATATAGGTGTTCTGATTACCTCAAAGATATTAGGGGGGCCTTCCCTTTTTTGCTTAGAGATAGGCCTTCTTTAAGTGGAAGCCAACAGTGTCTCCTTGAGGTTGAGGGCAAAAGGGAAAGAGAAAGTGTACCAACATCATCCACTCTCTCATCCTCCCCTACCTTCTTAGGAAAATTTAGCTTTCTTTGATATCGTAATTTTTGCATGTAAAATTACAAATAAATTATTGAATTGATCTTGTATTTTCTTCCTTATTTTTATCTTGTACTTGAACTCGTTGAATTGTTTGAGTTTTGCAACTTACTTTAGTGCTTTTGTCTGATTCCATATTTTATAGTCTTTGATCAAGCGTAGATTTGCTTACTCTTTATTCTCTTGCAGAATGCTATAGACCGGCCTTTCTAGTTCTCTCTTCTCCTTTTGGAAAAATATAGAGTAAATAATTATGGCCTTCATAACTTTGAAAAATTATTTCTTTCTTAAATTGTTTATTTTGCTTTGCAAACGTTGAAGAATATTTTGTGAAAAAGTTGTCTTGTTAATCTTTAAAACTTTGAAAGCTTGGTTTTGAAATTCATTTTCCAGAATAATTATCAGCAAAACTTTTGATAAGTTAAATTATTTTGATTTCTCATATCTCTTTTATGGGAAAATCATAGTTGCTTTAAATATTATTATGCTGGCCGATTTCTTGGAGTAAATGTCTATTTGATGATTTTTCTTTTTTTTCACAAGCATTGATAGTCACTAGTTAGTTTTGATAAAAGATCAAAAATTCTCCTAGCAAGAAGAACATAGATTTAATTTGATAAGAAGGCTAGAAATACATCTAACAATAGGACCAAAATTCCATTATAGATTCATTTGATAATAAGATTAGAAGTTTGTCTGGTAAGAAGATCAGAAACCGTCTGATAATAAGACCAGGATTCCATCCGGTAAGAGGATCAAAAATCCAACTATTGATGGAGATTCCCATTATTTGATAATTCGCATTCCAATTCAGAAATTAAGGATTAATGGCTAATTTAATTTTTTATGAAAGAAGCCTTGGACCTAAGTAACAACTCAGAATTTTTTATGCGTCCACAACTGGCATAAAAATCCTCATCCTTCCTTTAAAGGTTACTATAACTTTGCCTTGGTGTAGAACTAAATGTGTTTGATTGTTCTTCCTCTAGAAGGTTGCTTTGACCCATTTTTAGGGTATATTTAAACTTTCTTGATAGATTTCTTTTCACCTTATCACTCTTTAGGTGGTGATTTAGGCTTGAGCCCTTTATTACCTTATAGATAATGATTTAGGCTGGTCAGTGCGTTTGGTTAGCTATCTTAGGTAGAACCAAAATCTTACCCATCCTCCTTCTAGGAGGTGCTCCAGCTAGGCCTTATAGGCAGAACTGAAGGCTGGTTCGGTGTTTTAGCCAGGCCATCATAGGTGGGACCAAAGGCTTACTCCGTCCTCCCTCTAGGTGGCACTTTGGCCAGGCAACGTAGGCAGGACCGAAGGCTTGTACTGCTCTGGCCAGGCCTTATAGGCGGGACTAAAGGCTTACTATGATCTCCCTCTAGGAGGTGCTTTGATCAGGTCATCTCAGTAAGATCAAAGGCTTTTTCCTTTATTTTATGAAACATTCCTCTTTATTAATCACTTGCTCTTTGTAGAAACATTTGCTTTTTGCTCAGACCATGTTAACAAATCCTTGAAGTTCTCCTTTTCCTATGAAATTTTCGATCATTCCCTTTAAGTCTTGGCATTGATTAGTATCATGCCCATTTGCACGGTGGTATCGGCAATAAGTGCCTCTACTATTTCTTTCGTTTCTCGGTTGCTTTTTCTTAGAAGTTCAATAGTGCATTATTTCCTAAGTTAGGAGATAGATTTTCTCATAGAAGGTGGTAAGGGAACGAGTCTTGGTGGATGGGGAGCTATTAAGGTATTGTGATTTTTGCACCTATTTGAATTTTTTGTAACATTAGATTGGTGCATTCACACTGTTCGTGAATTTTCTCTATAATGAACTTTGAGTTTCAACTGGTGTAGAAGATTGATTAACTATTCCTTCCCACTTTTGGGTAAACTTGTTGAAATATTTTGTTATTTCTCTTTCGAAAATAGTTCCCTTAGACTGAATTTGTATGGCTTTCCTTATTCTTAAGAACAAGCCATCCTTTTTTGTGTTCTTTTCTCTCGGACTAGGATAACAGTTATGAATTGGGGTAGAGCCTACATGGAATAGGTTTATGCTTCACTTATCTAGATTATAAGGAGTCACCCATCTCTTTTCTTCCATAATTTTCAATCCAACAACCACAACACTTGTTCCTTATGAAATCGCAAACTATAGGTGACTTAATAATCTAGTTTGACCAAGTGAGGCTTTGAGGATTCTTATTCTGAAATGTCATCATGCCGATCAAGATGCATATGCAAGATTTGGAAAGTTATTTAAGGAAATATGTAGGTTGATAAAGTTCTCTATATCCTTTATATGCAGGCTTAGGGAAGTTTTTTATAGTGATATGCAGGGAAACAGAGGTTCAAGCCCTCCCTTTAGCACCAAATGTTAACAAATTTCTTTATTAACCCAAATATGCAAGATAAGGGAAACCAAGTTTAGATAAGGTTTTAGGTAGTCTTATGCAAAGCTTGAGAGAAATATGCAAGCCTACGTATGAAATAAAATATGCATATCCACAGTTCGAATCAAGTATAAGAAGTCATATGCATGTCATAAGTTCAATAATTGGCCAAATATCTTTATTCAATTGAGAATGCTATTCAAAGTTCACTGCCCAAGTCCTTATGTGCAGAAAGTCAAAAATGTACAATCAGCTTTAAAGTCCCCAATTTGGTATAGGGTTACAACTTTTAGAATGTAAGAAAAGTGGAAAGAAATACTTGCCCCTTCCAAGTAGCCATGTGGTCGATATTTATAGTGGTAGCGGCATGCTGGTTAGCTACCATGTGTCCATTTGGCATGTGGTACATTTCCTTGCTTGAGATACTTGATATCTCCATCATTGGTATCATTAATAAAATTCGATATCTACAATCCTGCTGAAATCAGACACTTTCAATATTGGGGAGCCTCGAAATCCCTTTCTATTAATGAAACTCAATATCATTTGTCGTCATAGCTTTGGTAACATGACCTTCCTTTATGTATCCCCTCGATAGTATTTATTATGGTAAGTATTTGACAATAGCACTGGGTAGTGGCTTAGTAATAACTATTATATTGTAGGTTCGACATCTCTCGGAAGTTCGATATCTCCACTCTTTGACAGATGTGCCATCCTCTTGTTTTACTTTAGGATGTAGTTCTTCGATAACCCTCTAGTTGTCTTTAGGTTTGATAGCCTTTGTATCATACAAACTCAATATCTGTTGCTATTCGATACTACTTCAGCTTGTATATGCTTAGTATATTTAGATGTTGTTTGGGACATGATACCTCTTTTGCCTTACATGCTTGATAACCTCTATGGTTGTTGAGGTTCGACGCCTCCTTTTTCTTTATTCAAATTTGAAAACCTTTATGTTCGTTGTACGCTTGTAGCGTGGAATCTTTAGAGATTTGATACCTTGGTGTGATATCTTTCTCATTGTTGAGGTTCGATGAACCTTATTAATTCGAAACTTCCTTTTGACATATGTTTGGTAACTCTTTTGGCAAGTGTTTGAAGCTTGCTACTCTTTGTTTAACATCAAGTTTTTGATAACCTTGCTTTCGTCAATTCAACATGCCATATTGCCTTCAAAGTTGACATGCTTTTCTTTAGAAGCTCGATATGAATTTTTGTAGTAACATGGAGTTTGAAGAAATAGGTCGTCGAAAACTTTTTGGAATCAGAATAGTGGGCTCGAACAACATGCTTTAGATTTTATACAACACAAGAGTCGCAAGCTCAAAATCTTACAAAACGAAATGACAATCAGCAAGAGACGCAATGCTTTGCAAAAATAGCTTAGAAAACAAATTACATATATTTATAACGAAGCTTGGAACAGATGACGTATAATCCTTAATTTGTCTTGATCCAAAGCAGATCCTGTTAACCCAAGACATACTTTGAGGGTCAAATGTTATCTGGCTCTGTAATCATGCCATATTGGAAAATTTAGATAGATTAAACAGGAGAACAATCAAGCAAAAATATAGAATTATAACCTCTAAACCAAAATACCAAGCGAGATCAATAGAGTAAGCCATCAACTTGCCAAGGACTCTTTTAACTGTAGACATACCAAGTTAACTCAAAAGAGCTAAGACCAAAAATCCAAGATCCAAGATCCAAGATCCAAGGCAAGACTTGGATCGATACTGATCCATAGCCATTGTTTAGTACCAATCCCTAACTCTTTCTCAAATTCATCTCATGGTTCATGCTGCACACATTTGACGTAGTTATTAAATACCATGTAGGATGATTCATTAGCATCCTATGATTTAAGCGACTGATAGAAAAACCTAAGTTTCAAAGCCACCAAACCCAAATGCTTTTAATTTTCCAACTAACTAAAGACTATACCATAGCTTGCTCACATCAGTACATCCAAATTCTATATATGAAGATACTAGTCAACCAAGCAACGTTGAGGATCAGTGAAGGCTTTACAACCAATTTATGGATCGGTATCGATCCATAGGGCATGGCTCGGTACTGATCCCCGAACCTTGCTGATTTGGCCATGATCTTTACTGAGTAGCTCCGTTTGAATGTTGGGAACATGGAGAAGAATGTGACAGAGAGAAATCAATCAACCTTCAGCTATAAATATAGGGTGATAGGCATTGTTTTAGGATCTTTTGGTTTGTATTCTAAATTATCGTACTTTTGTTGCATTCTCTCGAGTCAATACCGATCCATAAGATCACTTTTACAAAAACTTTGAAGAATCATAAACAAAGTTCAAGTGGATGTGGGTCGATGATTAACCGAACCACTATAATTACTGTGTGTTGTTTTCCCTCGTTTCCATTGGATTTCTTCACTTTATTCTCTCTTATAAATCTTTTAGGTGTTTGTGACAACTTTTGATTTTAACAAGTATTTTTTGAAAATTATATATATATATATATATATAATCATCTTATCATGAAGCAGAGAGAGTTGAAAAAAATCATTGATAGGTAACTAATGTATTAAGGATTACATAATAGAATATAAAACTTATTAAACATTACAACTATTTACATTGTTTATGGTACATTACTTAATCAAATTAATAAACGAATACAAATACATAGGAATGTCATAATATAATTATATATTAGTTTTTACAAGTACAATAAATATAGATTATTTACAGAGTTAAACTTCATGGATTCTTCGAATTAACTTTTACCCATCTGCCAATGGGATCGAATTGGTGATTGGTTGAAGTAACTTCCCAATCTTCAAGTTTTTCTTTGTCAGTGTCCATCTCTTCGTCCAATCCTCGATTCTCTGTTGTAACACTGAATGTTAGAGATTTCTTTTTATTTGCTTGGCTATCTTTCCTTCCTTGCAACTGCATTTAATACAATATTAAATTACTAATTAACTCTTTTACTTTCATTGTGCTAATACCATTGGCTTCATTGATCGCTAAAGTATTTTTATCCTATTCACTAGAAAGTGAGTTTAAGATGTTACAAACGTGTTGCCTTTTAGTGAAATTTTTTTCTAATGACAATAGAGCATGTAATACGCCCTAAAATCTAGAGTACATGTTAGAAATTGATTTAGTTGGTTTTATCTTAAAAAGTTGGAACTGATTAGCTAACATTGAAATCTTTGTTTGTTTTACTTTACTAGTGCCTTCGCATGTGACATGCAATGTTCTTCAAATTTCATATGCACTTTTAGCAATCCAATACTCTATTTAACTCATATTTATGTAGAGCACAAAATAAATTACTCATAACCTTTGAATTATTCAAAGCTTGTATCTTTATTTCATTAGTTCATTGTGCATAAGTCGTTCGGGGCTCAGCGTACTCGGTTTGCGTAACGTTACATATATTTAAACCATTAGATTGCAAATAAATTTTTATTCTACATAACCGATGGGAATAGTTACTATCATTAAATGGTCGTGATCTTGCAGCGGATTAACCTTCTACAAATGTGTTAAAGAGACTGTTATTCGCTTTACTAGCCACTTAAAATTTTCAAAAGTCAGATGGCGATTTTTTGAAAACCATGAGCTCTGATGCAAAATATGGTCCTTTCACAAGGGATTTTAACTTAGCCCAGTGGTGTACACTAGTCCTTCGGACTCATAATTTATGTCAGCCGCTCAACTCGGACTAGCCGCTCCACGTAATGTGTAGAGATAAAAGCTAACGCTTCACCATAGATCACATAATGAGAACCCCTACCATGCTTCAACCTACTCTGATACCAAATGTGTTATGCGTGAGATGCCCTAAGACTTATGCGAATGGATCTTAATACAATTATAACTCTAGAGTGGGTGATTAGTTATTTGAATATGTTAATGTTTAATGTGCTGTTTTCAAATCATTCAATTTAGAAGCACAGAAATAATAAGACAAATGTAAATCAATCCAGTAATAAAAATCAGTAAAGTAAAAAGAGAGACACCAGGAATTTTTTACTGGTTTGCATTCCTAATCCTACATCCAATCCTGTATCCTGTATAGAATTTCCACTCTAACGAACTTGCAAATCCATGAGTGGCAAGTTCACTTATATAACTTGGCTTCGAATCAGGTGGCGAGTACATCATATCCTGACTTTCTATGGGTGGTGGGATACCTAACCTCTTGGCATTCCATGGGTGGTCAAAATAACCTATACAATTTAAACTTCCTACGAGTGGCAGAATATGCCTTTATGATTCAAGTAGTAGAACGGTAGTTCTACAAGATATAATATCTTCCAAATATAGAATTTCATTATCTTACTACAATGATCCTCTAGTAGTATTTTGTAATTGAAATGTTTAAGGAACGTGATGTATTCAAATATATAATAATAAAGAATTCATGTAAGAATTCTCCGAACTTTTATGGTTTGCAAATTCGTAAAGAATGAGACTGAAAGTAGACAAATTCACAAAGTACATGCATTAAGTAGTAAGGGAAATTGATCACAAAGTAGTAGAGAAGAAAGAGTAAGAAAAGAATAAAAACTGTTATAAAAATTCAATTTTGAGAGCTTTTATATAGAAGATGAAGAGAAGTGTCTTTTGGCGAAGGGGTGAAAGGATGTGTCAATTCGTTTACATTCAAAGTTTGCATTAACGGCTAGGATGTTGACAATTGTCCCATAGGTATGTTAACATATATGTGTTTGTTTGTTTTTTAAAAATGGCAAGTACTATGTCAACATATATTCCTAGTGTATGTCGACATATGCTAGTTGATTTTGAAAAACACTTTGTAAAAACTATCTTAAACTTCATAACTTTTAAAAATAATGCTTGTGCTTTTGTAAAATGGTTTAAGAGATGAAAATAAAGATCTTACTTCTAAGAATTTTTACAAATAGTTCCGACGAACTGAATGTCTTGTGCTCTTTCAGTCTTTGTTTCTTGGACCTCGTATATCCCCTTATCCTTTATCCTTGAATCTTTTGTATTCTTCTAGTGTTTTTTTATTGTCTTCCTATATCGGTCACCATGATCACTTGATTCCTCCTTGTCTATTTGATCTGTTTGATTCCTCTTGAAGTATGATTCAGCGGTATCCTTGCAATACTTTTAAGTAGTATAGTCACATTTCATGCACTACAGTCTATACAACTTGAAAAGTAACTGTAATATTTATATGGATTTTGTCGTCAAAATCCTTACATGTGGTATTAACACTTATGTCATTAATCACTGTCTTTGGTGGACGTTTTCTTTTACTTTCCAAGTGTATGCAACAATACAGATCTTCCCTGATTTGGGAAAATTAATTTGATTTTGGCTAAAAAGTTAGGCTATATGCTTATAATCCTATGTATCTTTCCTTTATATGCGATTCCTTTATAGACCATAAGCTCAAAAAGGAAAATCAAGGATTTCTATAATAGTTTCAGCGTTGAGTAACCCTATATCTAGTTCATCATCATACAAATTTTTAACATATACAATGAACTTTTATGTACAGTTTTTGTCTCCTTTTTTTAGAAGAAGTATGCCCATAATTAATCAACGTTTCATGTCCTTAGAACCATATTATCATCTGAACTAGGTAGCTTATATGCATTATTTGATAGTGCTTCAAATATGACTATCGATCCTTCTTAATTTTATTCTTGAGCCCTAACGATAGGATGTTTGGTGTTTGCTATTACCTTTAGGAGCTTTAGATATCCTTTATGAATTTTTCTTTTATTAACCTTGGATTTTTTTCCTTCTTTGTTGGTATACAACAATTTATACTGCTATGTCATCTCTACTTTCATTGATCGGGGCGAGGGCGACATCTCTTAGTTTGTAGTTCCACTCTGCAACATATGATGAGAAACAATGTGATGGAATGTCTACTTCTATAGGCTGCATTTCCACATGGTCATAATATGAAAAATGTAGGTATCTTCCATGGGTGAACTGGTCTAGTTTTGATACATCCATAATATTATTGAGAGCACTCCTACCTACTTTCCTTTTTATTTTGTTAGGCTTTTCTTTAGTAACATTTTTGTGGTTTTGTTGGCCAATTCCACCTAACATTTCACTAGAGGATATGCTACCGAAGAAAACTATTTAACTCTCTTATTTCAAATAAATACATAAATTTATCGCCTTAAAATGCATTTCATTATCCAAAATGATTTTATGCGGTATTCCAAATTTTATGACACTATTTTTCGCAATAAATTTATAATCTTTTTAGTGGTAGCATTTACGAGTGGTTCTACCCTAAACCACTGTGCAAAAAATCTATAACAACTATTGCATATTTCACTATGCTATTTGACATAAGGAGTTGTAACGAAACCCACTTTTCTGTACAGTTCAAGCTGATAATAAACCATACATGTCCAACCCAAATTGAACGAGAAAGCAGATAGTTAGGGAAAAAGAAAGAAGACAAGAAGACAAGAAGAAACTAAACAACACAGAATCTCACAGCGGAACAAATAATCTACAATATATAAACAAACAAATCTTTACACACAAACAAAACTTTAACATATGTATATACAGACATCTAGAGTACACTAACTTATTCAGCATAAACAGTTACAACAACATGTCCTCACAATTGCTGAATAATATACAACAATCAATGCAATGGAAGAAAAATAATCATTTACATAAATACATCTCAGGGCCTCTAGATCCTCTCCTGAAGCTCCAAATATCCAAGTAAACCTGAAAATATGCTCGGTCTGACCCGAGCATTATAGGAAAACAACGTCCGGGTCAGTCTGGTAAAACAAGTGCTAGAAGTTAAATCACAAGGAATTTTATTGATTTATTAGCCTGCAAAATCCTTTAAAATCAAAGGTATCTCGTAAGGCCATGCCGCACTTAAATACGGACGTGTTTTTACCTTATGATAACCAAAATCTTTATATCAAAAAATCCAGTGATATTATAATAATGTCTAAGGGCTAAAATAGTAATAATCAAGTAGATGTGATGCTCGTGAGTGTACATCACAATAATACTAGGTATATAATTGAAAATCGATAAGGCACGTTCGCTAATTGTGTAGGATTTCCATGGAGGTTCCCTTAGTACTTCAAGGAATGATCCTCCTGCACAAGGATCAGAGATATCCTTCCTAAGCAACATACATTCCTAGTGATGTACCATAGGAAAAACATCGCTGGTCTCGCTAAGACCGAGTGCATCACCCCATGCATGCATAACAACTTTAAGTAACATCGAGGTAGAGCTGACTACACCCTATGGGTTTGCCAACCGTGGTGGCCATGCCTCCTATCTTTAGTTTTAGTCATTTCCGCTGATGAGGCTACGTCCGCCATTCCAGCTTACGTACTGTCACCAAATAGATCACGGCATCCTACATGGATTTCAATACCCCAACGGGTCTCGGAATCACACATAGATTCCCACATCTCAATTAGATCTTGGAATCACACCCGGATTTCTATACCCTAATGGGTCTCGGAATCACATGTGAATCCCAATGTCTCAAAATATCATGAATCTCCTCCATAGAACCATATATGGTTTTCGGAGTGGTCACATGTTTGAGTCATATCTTACGAATACACTCTTCCGTTTCCTGGGTGCTCCACAAAAGCAAACGCCGATTTTCGAAATGCTCAACACCCATTCTTTAGGAAATAATCAGACAATACATAAGAGCGGGGATCACCCCCTAAGACAATATATAAGAGCAGGAAATAATCAGACAATACATAAGAGCGGGGATCGCTGGTCTCGCTAAGTGGACGGATTCCTTATCATTTATCTTAGAAGAACGAAACTAGTTTATACGTACAGTATAGCACCACCGATGGTAACTGTACCATATAATTCTTGTGCTTCCCCAAGATATTTTCAAAGTTAAATCCTTTGGTGTTAAGTAGGAAATATTTCTCTACCACAAAAATTAAGAAGGATTGCCTATTTAGGCCAAGATTTGATAGTCGTTTATTTAACTATCAAATAAACAAACATTCAAACAGAGATCACATTTTCCACTGAAATCACTAAGCCTCGTTTAATTCAATTCTGATAAATTGAATCTCTTTATCAAAAACAGTCATATACTTATCTCACCGGAATAAGTACCCATTACCTTCAAAAATATTTGAATCCTTTTTTTAAAATAAATATGGAAAGCACCTTTCGGTATCGAACATGGATCGCGGCTCAAGGATTACGTCTCTATCCCAGAGAAATCCAAACTTAATTGCAGGCGATCTCTGCCTCTCGAATTACGCCATGAAATTTCATAGATCGTTGTTTGTACAATGGTTACGTTGCTATCCTAGTGAAAACATAACAAACTGTAGGCAATCTCTGCCCCTTCGAATTGCGCTATGAAAATATACCGTTACTTCCCGAAATCTTTTATTTTAAGAAATATCTCAAAAGAATACTTATAAAGTTTCTATATAAATTCTCAAGTTTAATTTAGGAAAATACTCTTTTATAAATCTCAAACCATTTATAAAACTTTCCTTTTAAAATCCTTTCGTTTAAAACCTATTCTTTAGAACAAAAACATTATTTAATTATAGTAAAATAAACTTTTAATATTATAAAAATAACTTAAATATTTTAAATTAATTAACTTTAAAAAATATTAATATAATATATTATTTTTAAAATGTAATTAATACTTTAACAAACTATCCTTGAAATAATAACATTATAATACTAATTAACTCTTAGATAGTAATTAACTTTTAAATCAAATTATTGTAAAATAACTTTAATTAATAATTAAAATATAATTTAAAAACAATTTAAACAAATAAATAACCTTGAAAACAATAATTATATATTATTAAATAACTTTTAAAAATCATAAAATAATTAACCTTAAATCATTATTAAATAATTATTTATTTATCTCTAAACGTCGTAAATAAATAATAATTATCCTTTAAATAGCTTTGATTCAAAAATCAACTTTCACATTTGGAAAGAGGCTTAGTAACTCCAATGGTACTTAACCAAGTCACCATTAATTTCATTAACCATCCAAGTTATAATCCCAGTATTTACATAACATCACATATATAAATTAAACTCACAATTAACAAGTAATTGTTAATACAACAATTATCCAATACTAGCCAATTTAAGTGTAATTAAGTGTCCACACAAATGTAATAAAAGAACAAGATTTATTTCTACTATATAGATGTTCAAATTTAACCAATCCAGTTAATAATAGCAGAATGATGATTTATCCTGCTAAACAGATGTCCAACCAATTTAATTAGTGCAACAAACATCACTAATTAATATATATAAATTTAAACGACATTATTAATTAAAATAACGTGATTTAAATTCTATTCGTTTTAATCTGCCATAAATTTATACTTGTCCAAAACTATCAACAAGTTATATTAAAGCATTGTACTTTCCAATACGATTACAACGTAAGAATCAACGTGTAAATCAGAGTTAGAACGAACGAGATATGCAATTTCTAATCTGCAACACGAAACAAATTTCTTTAAAAAAATTAAATTAAGGTTTCTCACCAGACATGTGTCAAAGGCCCCCAACCCATGTTCTAAACCCAGAATTTTCTCCAGCTTCTAACGTTAGCAAGCATCCCATCCAATATGAAAATGGTACACATTGTTTGGCCTTAAATGCAAAAATATGTGCTATGATATGAACAGTAAACGTTCTTCTTCTTCCTTTCCTCTTCTTTTGTCCAGACAACTGCTATCCATCCTTCCAACCACGACTCGGTTGCAGCACACACCCATAACAAATCGCGACAAAAATTGACACCGTACTCGCCCAAACTTCGCTGACCGAAGCTCCTCACTGCCCCAAACCCCAAACCAAACTCCATTCCTTCCATCGACGATCATAGCTCCGACAAAACGAAACCCTAGAAATCGACCAACTCCAATCGCCGTCACAAAATAGCGTCGAAATGCTATAAAAATTACTACGTCTCAATACCAACTCGACGGTGCTAGCGGCGTCAAATGATTCAAAGTGGATTGAGAGAAATCTTGTTTTGAAGTTTGGAAACATTTTAATCCTCTTTCAGGTTTTAGGCAATAACTTGACCAATACTCCACGAAATCGAGTACCGTCAATTTTTAAAAATACTGGAGACTAAACCGAACAACTTTCGTTTAGATCACTGGAGCTAAAACTTGATAGTTTGGGATATATTAATTTTTGAAAGGAGGATAGCTATATTTAAAAATGTTTTCGGAAGAAAATAAATGACGAACAGGAAGGATGAATATCTGTCTAAGTCAATATATCTTTGTATATGTCTTCCTTATGTATGTACGGATATATAAAAGTGGAGTAGGAAAAAAATGCATATTGTCTCAGGTGAAAAGAA
Organism: Allium cepa; assembly: GCA_030765085.1. Classification (NCBI taxonomy): domain Eukaryota; kingdom Viridiplantae; phylum Streptophyta; class Magnoliopsida; order Asparagales; family Amaryllidaceae; genus Allium; species Allium cepa. Next base: position 616,653,262 of record CM060934.1, read on the forward strand.
AACTCTGTTTCATGTCTAAGAGCAACTTCAATAGTTGTTAAGATTTCACATTTTCTGAGATGTACACCGAAACACGCTTCAACAGCTCCCGTAAAATGTGATAGTGTGGATTTGGGGCAGCATAGTTCGAAATACAGGATTGTGATGGGCGTTTGTTTAACGAGCGACTGTATCAGACGCTTGTTCAACAGACATTCAGTGTTCAGATGCTTGTTAACATGCGTCTGAAATATATATTTTATAATTATTTAATGTCAGACATCTGTTCAATAGGCACCTGAACACCAGACGTCTGTTGAACAAACGTCTATTTTATTCTGTTGAAGAAAATAGTCGATTAAAAAATTGAAATGTATATTTTGTAAAATGTATACTCGTATTTGTTGGAGATGCTTTAAATGAAAAAGAATAGGAGAAAGAAATGTGAGAACCCCGGCACCATGAAAATTGTACGCATGTATATATATTAGCGGCTCCTTCATGCCTAAGGGAACAAGAAGTACCAATATTAAATGTAAGCTTCCCCAAAGGACAACAGTCAAATACAATTGTAAAGGAGCATGAAGACATCTTGCTGCAAAATATCTAATTTGAACGTGACATCCTTTACATATTTTATTTTCAAGATTTATAGGGTATCCTGCCATATTATCTTCCATTCTCGTATGAATCGTGGACGACAAAAATAGACATACGATCGTACTCAATAATGTGAGAGGATCATAAGGTAGCAATAAAATAGACAACTTAACTTATTCCATAAAGTTTCAATAGTACCAACGTTTGCTGTAAAAGCGTCAAACGAAAATTTAATTATTTTCAAAGTTAAAAATTATGCAAAAATTCTAAAAATTAAATTATAAATACGTCATCAAATATAAAATCTAAATTTGAAACATAAATTTTATTATAATTTAATTCAAATCTGAATATTTAAACAAATAAAATATTCTATTTCGAAGACCCAAAAATACGGTTCGTTATAGGAGTGGTCTAATTAAATTGACACCTCACACATCCAAGAACCATGAGTTGGACATAGGTACGAGTTCATGTGATGGTAGTCTTGGGGTACCAGCATATTTTTGACAATGATCTCATTTGCGTATAAACTCTTGAGTATCATCTTGTGAAGTTGACCTATAATGCCCTTGTCTTATAACCTTTTATTAACTTGAATCCTCCAGAGTGATGACCACAACACCCTTTATGAAATTCCCACAATGTTTGAACCTTCTTCCTTGGCGAAAAATCTAGGATAAGGAGTTGGTAATGTTCTCTTGCAATATAGATAAAGATTGGTGTTTTTTGGAGGTAGGGTGCCATTGATTAGTGGAAATGAATCAAAACGGTATTGCTCCATGTAACTTTTAACCATCTGGCATGACTATACTACAGCCGACTCCTGTCCCTATTTATTTTTTTCTCCATCAATGTACAACAGCAATAACGCTAGTGTATCTCTCACATCCTCTTTGTGTTGGTCTGTTTGTCACATGCATTCTGCTATTAAATTTGCTAAGTCATGCCCTTTGATTGTTCTTCTTGGGTAACATGAGTCATCTTATTAGGTAAGCTTGACCACCCACTCTAGAATCTGTACTAAAGTTTTTTGTTTGTTTAATCTATACGTTAGAGGATGGTCGGTAAGCATCTTGATCATACAAACTTGCAAGTATTTGTGTAGTTTTTGAGTTGCCAATAGGAGATTGTGCAATGAGTTTTCTATTATGGTGTAGTTTAACTTTCCTAAAGACAAGAATTTGCTTATGTCATATATGGTTCGGGGTTCTTCGTTTTCCTCCATTACCATAATTGCATTGAGCTCTTGCCACTAAGGTAAATTATAGATCTTCACTTGTAACTAGCTTTGAAAGGATTGGTGGGGTGGGCAAATGATCCATTATTGACTAGAAACCTGCTTTGTGGGCTCATCAGTCCAATCAAAATTTCTCCTTCTTCGCTTGATCAAAGAAGGGTATGCATTTATCATTTCACTTGGTATTAGAAATGAATCTTCTTAATGAGACCAACTTTCCATTTAGGTCTATTACGTCTTTTGATTTCATGGGCGTCTCCATTTATTATGGCATGTTTCTATTTATGATTAAATTCAATCACCTTCTCATTAACAATATAACCTAGGAACTTCTCTTACCGTAACACCCACATCTATTTCCATATTATCCAAGAGTATTAAGGAGTAATACTATCGAGTAACATGGAGAATGAGGCGATGTGGGTGATACACACCTGAATACTTCCTTGGACCAACATTTAATATGTATCATAATACAAAATCACTCACCTCGACGTAAACAATCTCAGTACAAAGCAATAATCATGTGTGGATCCCGTGGATAGAACAATACACAACATAAAATAATCGCAAAAAAAAGGGAGTTATATACACAACGATAACATATAATAAAAAAATGTGAGTCTAAGTGGGCCTACGAATAGTCAACGCCCACTATCATCAAAAATATACATACTTGTCCAATATATATACATCTCTACATCACATGAACGCTTGTAGTAGCCACAAATGTACAAAATGATACTCAACTCTATAATGTATATAACTATCCTCGTCTCTGCCCAACATCCATAAACTAGTCAACTCTTTCTTGAACCTGACATGCCTTGGACTGACCTGGGTATTATAAATAATAAATGGGACAGACTACATCTGGATTCAATGGTGTACATAAACAATATATCAAGGAATAACGTATACATGGCATAAAAAGAAATCCAACCAAAGGAATAATGAAACATCCACAAAACATCGAACATCATTGCACACAACGTACATCAAAACATCCATCAAACATCAAACACTATCTTACACATGACACAACTATAACACCACTATTTTTAGTTAAATATTATTTAGAATATTTAATTGGATATATCAAATAGAATAATGTAAAGGGTTAAGGGGAATAAGATTTGAAACTTAATAAGGTCATGCCATACTTAATTAATTAAATAAGATTATTTAAACTTAACATATAAGAGAATATATGATAGGGGCAATTTAGAAAATAGACCTATCCTTTGCCTTTAAACCCTCTCCCTCTCATATCATTCTCACTTTACTCATATAAAAACAAGCAAAGGAAAAAAAATTCAAGGAGATCAGCCACTAATAAACCTAAGGAGGACGAAATCAAAGGAGATTCACAAATTAAAGCTTAGGGATTCAAGAGCTAAATCAAATCTTAACTCCAATAAGTAATTTTAAGGAACATAGTACAAGATCCATCTCTTTTGTCTCGTGATTGATTCGGTTATGGATAGTACCCAAATTTATCTTATTTGTTTTGCCAAGTTATGATTGAATAATCATTGTTTGGATAAAATAAGGATTCAGGAAGTTATTATGAAATTATTTAAGTGGGTTAAGGATAAAACCAAATTTTTTGGGCTCTAAATGATTAGAATTTTTTATATTTTGTGTAAAATGATATTTTGGAGATGGGGTTTTAATTTTGTAATTTTCCAACTTATATAGATTATTTTATGAATTTCCTAATGAGGAAATATCTTAATTTCGGGTTTTAATTATTTAAAAAATCAAATATGGTTTTTGGCTTCGAAAATTTTGTATGATAAAGGGAAAGGTATTCTCAAATTTTAGTGAATTTCTGGGATTTTTCCTAAGCGACTATGATTTATTGTGAATTTATTATGCTTGATAAGCATTTAGAAGAATAATTAATCAAGGATATTAATTAATTAATTTGAAGCGTGTTTGGGACTTTAAAACCTGAGTGCGGTGGTATTTCTGAAAAGGATGTGTAAAGAAATTTCTTTATTCAATAGAAATTGCACAAGAAATAAGATATGGTAAAAAATATTTGCTTTTATTGGAAATAAATCAGTTCTCTTTATAATTATGTTACTGTCATGCCATCTATATTCTTATCGAGCCTAAAGGAATAATGCCTCCATGAATGTCGATGTCGGTGAGGTGGGAAGCACAGGATAACTGCTTAAGTAGTTATGGAGTAATTCTAACTACATCGAAGTAGATAATGAAGGCAACCCATGAATGGCAGCATTGTCTTCTCGTAATTCAATCAAGAGTTTAAAAGCTTTAGTATCGACGTTGAAGACGTCGCATATCTTCATTACTATTTTAAATGATACCATGTCTCATCTCTTTGTTTGTTTCCCAATCAATACCTATTATGTCTTTGACTTTATATAAAAATGACACAGTAGCTGTAGTAAACTAAAATTTGAAGGATTTTATAATGATGTCGAGGCTCTTGATGTCATTGTGCATCATGGTCGATGACCTTATATACTTTTTTTTAAAGTTGATGTTACATCTCTTTCTTTAATGCCGAAGGGACTTGTTTTATGTAGACTAAATTTTTTAAAAGGGTGAAGTGGCCTAGGTTTCAAGATAATCCTATATTTTCGATCGATAGCCATATAACTTATAAAGGTTGTAAGTTTTGTCTAATAGGTAGACAACCTACAGTTTATGAAAGTCGACAATGTGTTCTTTGACATGAATTCATACTTATAGAATTTAAGTTTGGTTTTACTTGGGTAGAGAAGTCGAATAGGTATAGCGCGGCATGGATGCCGCCCATCTACATCAAAGGCAGAGAGCCTTATGTTTCCATTTCGATGTGTCATTGGGATACCAATGCCATTTTAAAATTTGTAAACTTCGACATGATCATTAGGAACACCAATGTAGATAAGCTTCAACATGTATCTATATTAACCTAATAAAGGCGACAGGCCTATGGTTTTACGACTTCGACTCTAAACATTGGGGGTACAAATGACATTTTTATTATAGATGTCGACACTATCATCAGGGATACTAAAGTAGATTAGTTTCAAAAAACTAAATGTTTTATAAATGAGACTTTATCATTTGTGATGCCAATGCATTTTCTTACATGATTTCGACATTGATCATTTGGGGATACCAATATATGTAACTTTGAATGTTATAACGTTAAGAGGAGATAACCTAACTAGGGACACCAATAGACATAGGTTAAACATGTGGGTAACATGAATTAACTTGTTAAATGATAGGTTCATAGTCATCCTAAGAAAACTATGAGATGTGAGATGGATAGTCCACATCATGCCAGAGATGGATAGTCTCTATGAGGATAATAAAGGGTTAATAGTCATTCTAGGAACGCTATGGAATGCATGATGAATATTCCACATTAATTTAAGTCAAATGGAATATATGTAATGGATAATCATCATAATTTTAAATAATTAAACCATATGTGATAGGTAGTCAATGTGGTAGGTGATTAGTAATCCAAGTAATAACTACATGTGAGATGGATAGTCCATATAATTGTGAATATGTTTAAATATGAGATGGGTAGTCCATATAATCATGAGACAGGTAGTTAGATTCAAATAAGAGGGGTAGTCAGGTTAGATTATGACAGATAGTCATTTAAAATTAAGATGGATAATCTAATAAAATAGGATAGGTAATCCAATATTTGTTGCATGATTATAAATGCTATTTTCTATGTTCTAAGCATTGTGGTTGCAGAAGCGTAGTATATGGTTGTTATGTTTAGTTAAGATACTAGTGAGAGGAAAACCCATTCTGCTCCATAGCGTGGTCTTTCTAGATATTAATTTAGTTCAAGATGGTAGGTTATTATTCACATTAGACCGTTCTCTACCCCGAAGTTTTTGTTTTTTTGCCTTAAACTCGGGTACTCATTTGAATAGGTCTGAAGTAAGAGAATTTAGATTCCAGTTAGATGAATAAGCTTTCGAAGACATACAAGAGGCAATTTAGCTATTAAGAACTTTATTTATTTCAGCTATGTTGTTTAGTTTTGTCTATTTGGATGTAATGGAGAAGTTGTATAATTCCCAAGTATTTGACTCTGATCAACCAAGGGGGCATCTTCATATATCGCTCTTAGAATATTTTGTAATAATTATATTTTCTCTAAATGTGAATTACGAATGAGATTATGTAATGAATATGAAATATCATATGTGAAATGAGATGTGAAAAATTGTTATTAAACGGTGTTGAAATTTTTTTCATATTCATGTGCTTCTAATTATTGATATGATTAACAAGCCGCATTTTATCATTGAGAATTAATAACTATGGATGACTGCAGCATCCATAATAGTTAGTTTTGGGCCACAGAATGGGGAAAGTTACAAGTTTGTATCAAAGCATAGTTTTATGGTTAAAAGAATTTTAAACCTAAAGAGTTTTTGAAAACATAATCCTAATGAATCAGAGAATAAGATTGGGGTATGTGATAACGCTGTAGTAAAGTACTTGTATTTGCTATATATAAGTATGTATTCAATCTCATTTTTCCCTTATCTCTTAAATTATTCTTTTCTAAGGCTCGTATGTAGATTTATGGGAAAGAAAGATATGGAAGAGTGAATCTAGGTGTATAACTAAGGAAAATGTTCGTCCCAATACCAGGAGGCACCAAGGTCAACAGATAAATGCTAATTAAAATACAAATTCCAATGTAAGTGTCGCGACCCCACCAGTAGATATGGGGACTATATATTAGTTCTTTGTCAACTTGATGCAGGCTAGAGCAGCTACAAGGGTAGTTGGAGGAAATGCTACTAATGCGCAAGGAGTTAATCCCGTAGCGCCAGTTGGTAATAACTATGCTAAGATGAGTTATGATTACACCAGTCTAGATGGGAAGCCTTTTCTAGGAACTGAAGATGCAATTGAAGTGGAAAACTGGTCGTTGCATTGTGAGAGAATTTTTGCTGATTTGGGTCTGAATGATGAGCAGAAAAGGAGATTGGCTTCGAGACAGTTGCAAGGAGCTACTTTGTTCTGGTGGAACGGGGTGACCGTAGGGGTATCGAAAGGGGAAGTGACTTGGGAAGAATTTCGCAGGAGATTCTAGGAAAGGTTTTTATCTAAATTAGCCAAGTCAGCCTTGCTAAGAAAGTTTATAAAGTAGAGAAGGGGAATTTCAATGTTGGAGCACTATGCTAAATTTGATGAGCTGTCTAGATATGGATATGCCACTATTGATGTCGTTATCAAGAAGAATGAGAAGTTTATCCCGGGGTTGAGGCCAACGATTGCTAGGGAAACTTTGCCACATCTCAAAGATCCATCAAATATAGTGGTAGGGATGGCTGTCAGGAATGAAGAAATGCTTTTGACCTTTAGGAAAGAGAAGTCGGTGAAGAATCAGAATTCTCAGAATAAGAAGAGGAAATTCTTTAAGAAGAAGGGAGCTCAGAAAAGTGGGGTGCCAAAAAGGGAAAAGCTGATATACTCTGTTACAAGTGTGACAAGAAGGGGCATTATGCTAACGAGTGTCGATCTGGTGATAGCAAGGTGTTTGTTGGGAAGAAGAATATGAAGTGCTTTAATTGTGATTGGGTGGGGCATTATGAGAAAAATGTCCAAAAGCGGCTAAGACTAACAAAGGAAAGGTTTTTGCTTTGGAGCCGTCTACATCAAGACCAACAATAGTTGAAAAGGGAAAGTCTGTGATGGAAGGTATGCTTTTGATTCATAGCATACCAATTAGGGTACTGTTTGATACCGGTGCATTGCAATCACCTATATCTCAGTGTTTGGCAAATAAATTATGTATAGAACCATCATACTTTTTTACTTCATTAAGGATAGAAAATCCAATAGGAGCGTATTCAATTCTGGGGATGAGATGTGACTTTCTGGAGTTTGAGTTGCTAGATCATACTTTTGCCTGCAATTTGTATGTGTTTGATTCTGTAGGTTTTGGGATTATTTTGGGTATAGATTGGTTGAACAGATACGATGATAGGATATTTTACCAGCATAGGAAAATATCACTGAGACACCTTGATAGTAGTGATCGAATATTATACTCACTTAAGAGTATGAATCTAGAAATTTGTGCTTATTTGGGTGCCATTGAAGTGGAAGACCAATTGAATTGGATTTTAATTGTAAGAGAATTCACAGATGTTTTGAGCTAGTAATATTACTACCACCGAAAATAAGCTATTGAGTTTCGAATAGATCTTGTACTAGGAGCTGAACCCCACAAGTAGACCACTAGCAGGATGATACCTACCGAGATGAAGGAAGCAGTTTACCTGGGGAGCAGCCGTAGTGTTCGTGAAGAAACTGGATGGGTCGTTAAGATTGTGCTTTGATTATCATAAGTTGAATGAAAGATGATAAAGAATATATATCCTTTATCGAGAATTGGTGATTTATTGGATCAACTAAGTGGAGCCAAAGTATTTTCCTGGTTAGATTTGGAGATATGATTCCATCAATTGAGAATGAAAGAGGACAATATTCCTTTAACGGTGTTTTGAACGAGGTACATTTCGTACGAGTGATGCCATTCAGGTTAATTGATGTGGCTGATTTCTTTGTAGACTTGATGATCCGAATATTCCGATAGCACTTGGATAGGTTTGTGTTGGTTCATTAAAGAGATCATAGGATTCATCTTAGAATAATGCTTGAGACAATGAAGCGACATCAACTTAAAGCAAAGTTTTTGAAGTGTCATTTCTGAAAGAAATAAGTGAAGCTTCTTAGTTATGTAGTTTTAGAGAAAGGGTTGTCAGTCGATCCAGCAAAGATCGAAGCTGTTAGCAGTTGGAAAAGACCCAAGAAAGTGACCGAGATAATAAGTTTTCTTGGATTAGCCGGCTATTACCAGAGATTTATAAAGGATATCTCATGGATAGCAGCACCTTTGACTAAGCTAACCAGAAAGGACGTGAAGTTTATTTGGTCTGATAAATGTGAGAAAGCATTCCTTGGGTTGAAGCATCTTTTGACAAATGTTCCCATGTTAGTAGTTACAGATGGGAATCAAGATTTGGTGGTGTATATAGATGCGTGTGGAACATGATTAGGAGCTGTGTTGATGTTGAGGGGTAACGTGATTGCCTACACTTCTCAGCAGCTCAGACCACATGAAGTTAGATATTCAACTCATGATTTGGAGTTGGCAGGAATGTTCTTTACATTGAAAGCGTGGAGACGCTACCTCTTAGGAGAATGATGCGAGCTGTATATGGATCATATGTCCTTGGGGTATTTATTCTCTAAAAAATAGTTGAATATGAGATAGTGGAGGTGGTTATAGTTTTTAGCAGCTTATGGTTTTAGTATTGAGTATACACCAGGGAAAGGAAACAAAGTTGCACATTCATTTAGCCGGAAACATCAGAATGCAGTGTTAGCCATGTTATCTTGCTTGGAAGTTCGACTACTGTTGATCGAAAGGATTGCTTCTAAGCAAGAGATGATCCATTGTTAGCTGAAAAGATTAGAAATTGGAAGGCGGAATCGAAACCGAGACCAATGATCTAATGGATTTTTATCTTGACTAGAGAGGGTGGTTAAGAAAGAAGGGACAGTTATGTGTTCCTGATATTGGAAGCCTACAGCGGGAAGTTCTTAGTGAGTGTCATCGACCGAAGATTATGATTCATCTTAGGAGAACCAAGATGTATTAGGATATAAATCGAAGTTTCTTCTAGGAAGGTATAAAGAGAGATGTAGGCTTATGGGCAAAGCAATGTGCAAATTGCCAACAAGTGAAAGCGTAACATCAGATGCCAAGTCGATTACTTCAGCCTTTGGATACCAGTTTGGAAATGAAATTCGATATCCACGGTTTTCTTGACGGGTTCCCAAGGTCGAACAAGGAAAATGAAAGTATATGGGTTATGGTAGATAGATTGACCAAGTGTGCCCATTTCATTCTTGTTAAGTCTACCAGGATGGCGCCTGTATCGGCTAAGTTGTTTGTGAAGAACATAGTTAGACTACATGGAATTCCTAGTAGTATAGCTAATGACAGAGATGCATTGTTCACTAGTAAATTTTGGAAGAGTCTACTGGAGGTATTAAGTGTTGGATCATAGGTTTTGATTGCTGACATGAAACAACAATTCACGAATCTACGACTAGGATAACATCCAGACTCAACGACTCAAAGTACGGTTCGTATAGTTATATATTTTATCAAGAGTCATCAAATATGTATATAGAGTCTAGTTTAGTGCTTTGTTAAAATCTTTCCTCAAGAATCATCATTCACATTCAAATAAATTTGCATGCATATTTTAATCAAAATTAAGTTTTCAAAAAATGCATGGAGCGAGGCTCGAACCCGAGTCACTAGTTCAGAAGGCAAGTGCTTTAACCAAATGAGCTATGATAATTTTTGTTACTGGCTGAATTTAGCCGGCTGAATGCCTTCATTCAGACGGTTGAATGATGAAACAAATTATTGTTTCACAATATTCAACCGGCTGAATCCGGCTAAAATTAGCCTATTTTCTTGTTGTCTTCGATTTAATTCAATTCAGACGGCTAAATTAAAAATTTCAGCCGGCTGAATTTTTCCAATTGATATTTTCTAAATAGACACTTCTTTTCGTAAACAGCCTTCTCCTACGTGTAGAGTCGCAGCTATTTCGTAGAGATCTCTTCACCAGTAGTTGCAACTTCTTAGCTACTGTATATATGCATGAATTTCATAACTTCACTTACTTTCTTATACTTCAATCATATTTTCTGAATTAACTACTTTCTGGAATTCATACATTCATTGCTTACAATCACAATTCTATATTTCTAAAAGCAATTTAAATCTTCCTAATCTTCATATACACCCAACTGCACACATCATACTTGAGGATAAGATTATAGGAAGAGTGTACTACAAATGACAAATCTATGTTATTTAGAACACACAATGTCAAGTTAAAATCCAGTTTGTAAGAAAGTCCCGTTCGGTTGCTCAGACGGTCAAAGTCCTGTTCTGTTGCTCAGGCGGTCAAAGTCCTATTCGGTTGCTTAGGCGGTAGAAGTCATGTTCGGTTGCTCAGGCGGTGTAAACGTATTCCTCCGGGTTAAGTGAGGGTTGCTAGTTTTAATTTCAGAAGGAGTCTGAGACTAGACATAGAACGAGAGTTTGAACCAGTATAATAATCCTTGGTGTCATTTTACTTTACTGCTATTATTATTTTCCGCACTAGTTATTTTTAGACTCATATTCAGCATCAGTGTATAACTTAGTTTATATCGCATTACCACTACATTTACATTGTTTACAACTATTGGCCATTTCGATCCTATAACATAGCAGATACTTTCAATTGGTATCAAAACATAGCGACTTTCAATTAGTATTAAATCCTGGAATTCTAGAGATCGTAACAACATCCTAGAATAAATGGCTACAAAGAAATCTAGTCGAGGCAATAAGAAGAGGAAGAGCAATAAAGAAAAATCAAAGGAGCAAACAAACAAATGTCTCATGGCTAAACTCAGATCACAATCGGTGTGTTTAGATTCTTTATATATAGATCTTCTGTTAGCATATAATGAATTATTAAAAGATTGTAAAACTTTGAATAAAGTTAATACAATTGCTTTAGCTAAGTTAAAACATTATGAGCAAGAAATTTCCAATTTAAAAGAAGAAAATAAATTTTTGGTAAAATAAACTAAATGTTTGAAAATACCGTAGAAGAACTTGTTTTACATAAAGATTTCCTACAAAAAGAAAATGAGCAGTTAGAAGATAAAAACAATGATCTTTTGGAGGAAATCAATGTTTTGCAAAATAAAAATACTTTTTTGGAAAATTCTTTAAATAATTATAGTTCTTTAATTTTGTCTCTTGAAAAAGAGAACGAAGCTTTAATTAAAAAGAATTTAGAATTATCTAAAGAATATGGGATTTTAAAGGTAATAATGATATTTTTCAAAAATAAGTTTGTGATTCTGAAGAAAATTTTGAAAGATTAAGTACAAAATTCATAAATTTTAACAAAGGTAAGATATCTTATCTTCCTTAGTTAGAAATTCAAAAGCTCACAATGATAAAAGCGGTTTAGGCCATAAACAAGCTAAAAGTAAAAATAGTACTAGATATGCGTTCTTATACACTAATTTTAGTGCTAGTACTAGCAACCAAAATAGTTTTAAAACCAGTTATAGCCATAATAGTACTTTGTTTAGAAATGATAGAAATTATTCTTCAAGTGCTAAGCTAATGACTAATAGTATTAAGATATGGATTCCAGCTAATATGATTGATCATGATAAACAACTTTGTATTAGCAACTATTATAAGAATGTGATTTGTAATGAAAACTATATCTATAAAGGTTCAACCACATCCAAATGGGTATGGTTTCCTAAAAATTAGGAAATTATAAGAACCTTGGGTATTGCATGCTTTAAATGTTAATTTTTTTCTGATACCTTACATTATAAGTAGTAGTTATTTTGTTATATATTGTTCTATGGCTATACTTATGTAAAATATAATTTATGTCATCATATAAACTTTCCTTTTTGTCGATGATAAAGGGGGAGAAAGATATTGCTCTAACATTATTTGCAGGAATAAATGATGCACATAAAGATTAAGGGGGAGAAAATATTAATTTTTTATAGAAAAATATAGCATAGATTCAAGGGGAGAAATCTATAGCCCAATTATAGGAATATATTCAGGGGCAGAAATAAGTCAACAATTCTTGTTGAAGATTCATCCGTAGAAAATGGTGTTGTCATTATCAAAAAGGGGGAGAATGTTGGATCATAGATTTTGATTGCTGACATGAAACAACAATTCACGAATCTACGACAACATCCAGACTCAACGACACAAAGTATGGTTCATATAGTTATATATTTTATCAAGAGCCATTAAATATATATATATATATATAGAGAGAGAGAGAGAGAGAGAGTCTAGTTTAGTGATTTGTTAAAATCATTCCTCAAGAATCATCATTCACATTCAAATAAATTTGCATGCATATTTTAATCAAAATCAAAATGCATGGAGCGGGGCTCGAACCTGGGTCACTAGTTCAGAAGGCAAGTGCTCTAACCAAATGAGCTAAGATAATTTTTGTTACAGGCTGAATGGTGAAACAAAATTATTGTTTCACAATATTCAGCCGGCTGAACGAATTCAGCCAGCTAAATCTGGCTAAAATTAGCCTATTTTCTTACTGTCTTCGATTTAATTCAATTCAGGCGGCTGAATTGAAAAATTAAGCCGGCTGAATTTTTCCAACTGTTATTTTCTGAATAAACACTTCCTTTCGTGAACAGCCTTCTCCTATGTGAAGAGTTGCAGCCATTTCATAGAGATCTCTTCACCAGCAGTTGCAACTTCTTAACTACTATATATATGCATGAATTTCAAGATTAAATAACTTCACTTGCTTGCTTATACTTGAATCATATTTTTCTGAATTAACTACTTTCTGGAGTTCATACATTCATTGCTTACAATCACAATTCTATATTTCTAAAAGCAATTTAAATCTTCCTAATCTTCATATAGACACAACTACACACATCATACTTAAGGATAAGATTATAGGAAGGGTGTACTACAAGTGACAAATCTGTGTTATTTAGAACACATAAAGTCAAGTTAAAATCCAGTTTGTAAGAAAGTCCTATTCGGTTGCTCAGGCGATCAAAGTCCTGTTCTGTTGCTCAGGCGGTCAAAGTCCTGCTCGGTTGCTTAGGCGGTAGAAGTCCTGTTCGGTTTCTCAGGTGGTGTAAACCTATTCCTCCGGGTCAAGTGAGGGTTGCTAGTTTTAATTCCATAAGGAGTCTGGGACTGGACATAGAATGGGAGTTCGAACCAGTATAAAAATTCCTGGTGTCATTTTACTTTAATGCTATTATTATTTTTTGCACTAGTTATTTTTATACTCATATTCGACATTAGTGGATAACTTAGTTTATATCGCATTGCCACTACATTTACATTGTTTACAACTGTTGGCCATTTCGATCCTATAGCATAGCAGAGACTTTCAATTAGTATCAGAGCATAGCGACTTTCAATTGGTATCAAGCTTAAGATGAGAACTACTTATCACCCATAGACGGACAGGCAGACAAAGGGAGTCAATAAGGTACTTGAAGATTTATTGAGAGCTTATGCACTTGATTTTGGTGGGTCATGGGAAGACCATTTGCCATTGGTTGATTTTTGCTATAATAGTAGTTATCAGACTAGTATAGGAATGACACCTTTTGAAGCTTTGTATGGAAGGTCGTACAAATCATCAGTATATTGGTTAGAGGCCGGAGATAGTTTAGTCCATGATCCAGATATGGTAAGAGTAGCCACATAGAAGATTGGGTTAATATAGGATAGGATGAGAGAAGCTCATGATCGCAGATAAGAGGCACAAGGATCTTGAGTTCTCGGTTGGAGTTATTAAAGTACTACCAATAAAGGGTGTGGTCTGTTTCGGGAGGATAGGAAAAATTGGCACCGAGATATGTTGGATCATTCCCTATTATAGAGAGGATCAGAAAACTCGCGTATCGAGTAGAATTACCAAGTAGCTTGGCAGGTGTCCATAATGTGTTCCATGTTTCACATCTTAAGAAGTATATGCATGATCTAGAGACACTATTGCTTCGACTGCATTGGAAGATTTAGTAGTGGAACCGAATCTGACCTTTTTTGAGACAAACAGTTCGAGTTCTAGTTAGAAATGAGAAGAGATTAAGGAACAAGACAGTCGAGTTAGTGAAAGTCCAGTGGAGTGACAATGAGAAAGACTGTACTTGTGAGATAGAGGATAGGATTAGGGATACTTATCTTGAGCTTTTATGATGGTATGTTCTATAATTTATTGTATATTGACTTAGTAGCTGGTAGGATATACTAGCATTGGTTGCGTGTCTGGTATTCTTGTTTTATAGTCCTTACCGAATTTCAAGGATAAAATTCTTTAAGGAAGGGAGCCTGTAACACCCCTAGTTTTAGTTAAACATTATTCAGGATATTTAATTGGATATATTAAATATAATAATGTAAAGGGTTAAGGAGAATGAGATTTAAAACTTAATAAGGTCGTGCCATAATTAATTAATTAAGTAAGATTGTTTAAACTTAACATATAAGAGAATATATAATAGGGGATTTCAAAAATAGACATATCCTTTGCCTTAAACCCTCTCTCCATTATATCATTCTCTCTTTACTCATACAAAAACAATCAAAACAAAAAATGTAAGGAGGCTGGCCATTAATCAACATAAGAAGGCGCGAAATCAAAGGAGATTCACAAATTCAAGCTTAGGGATCCAAGAGCTAAATCAAATCTCAATCCCAACAAGTAATTTTAAAGTGAATAATACAAGATCTAACTCTTTTATCTATTGATTGATTCGGTTATGGATAGTACCTAAATTCATCTTATTTGTTTTGCTAAGTTATGGTTTAATAATCATTGTTGGATAAAATAATGATTTAGAGAATTATTATGAAATTATTCAAGCCTGTTTTAAGGGAAAAGCCTATGTTTTTAAATTCCAAATGATTGAATTTTTGATATGTTATGCAAAATGATATTTTGAAGATGGGTTTTAATTTCATATATTTCCAAGTTATACAGATTATTTTATGAATTTCCTTAGGATGAAATAGCTTAATTTCGAGTTTTACTTAAAATAATCAAATATCGTTTTTGGCTCTAAAATTTTTATATGATAAAGTGAAGGATATTCTCGAATTTTAGTGAATTTCTAGGATTTTTCCTAAGTGATTATGATTCATTGTGAATATATTATCCTAAAAAAGCATTTGAAAGAATAATTAATTAAGGATATTAATTAATTAATTCGAAGTGTGCTTAGGACTTTAAAATATGAATGTGGCGGCATTTTGAAAAGGATTTGTAAAGAAATTTCTTTGAACAGGAAATAAGATTTGGTTGAAACCAGTTTCTTTTATTGGAAATAAATCAGCTCTCTTTATAATTACTTTAATGCCATACCATCTATATCCTCAATGAGCCTAAAGGAATAACGCCTCGATGAATGTCGACATCGATGAGGTGGGAAGCACATGATAACTACATAAGTAGTTATGGAGTGATTCCAACCGCTTCCTAGTAGACAATGACGGCAACTCATGAATGGCGGTATTATCTTCTCATAATTCAACCAAGAGTTTAAAAGCATTAGTATCAGCGTTGAAGATGTCGCACATCTTCATTACTGTTTTAAATGATGAAGCATCTCATCTATTCGTTTGTGTTCCCAATCAGGACAATGACACTGCTTATTATGTCTTCGACTCTATATAAAAAGCAGTGTAGCAGCCGAAGTAAACTAAAATGTAAAGGATTTTATAATAATGTCAAGGCTCTTGATGTTGTTGTGCATCAAGGTCGACGACCTCATATACTTTGTTTTAAAGTTGATGCCTTATGGTAATGATGCTGCATCTCTTTTTTAAATGCCGAAGAGACTTGTTTTATATAGACTAAAATAATTTAAAGGGGGAAGTGGCTTGGGTATCAATAGGTTCAATCACCCTATATTTTCAACATATAGTTATACAATATATAAAGGTTTTAATTTTTTTTAATAGGTGGACAGTCTATAGTTTATGAAAGTCAACAACATCTTCTTCGATGTGAATTTATACTTAAAAGAACTCAAGTCTGGTTTTACCTTGGGTAGAGGGTCGATGAGGTATAGTGTGGCATTGATGTCGCCTATCTTTATCAAAGGCGGAAAGCCTTATGTTTTCCATTTCGATGTCATCATTGGGGGTATTAATATCATTTCCAATTTTGTAAACTTCAACACTATCATTGGGGAAATCAATTTAGATGAACTTCCACATTGATCTATATCAACCTAATAAGGGCGGTAAGCATATTGTTTTATGACTTTGATTCTAAGCATTGGGGATACCAATGGTGTTTTGATTATAGAAGTTGACACTATCACTAGGGACACCATAGTGGATTAGTTTCGACAAACTAAATGTTTTATAAAGAGACTTTATCATTGGGGATACCAATACATTTTCTTAAATAAGTTCGACATTGATCATTTAGCGATACAAAAGTATATCACGTTGACACGTTATAACTTTTAGGGGAGATAAACTAATTGGGGACACCAATAGACATAGGTTAAACATTTGGGTAACATGAATTACATTGTTAAATAATGCTTTCATATTCATCCTAGGAAAACTATGGGTTGTAAGATGGATAGTCCACATCATGTCGGTGATGGATAGTTTATGAGGATAATGAAGGGTTCATAGTCATCCTTGGAAAATTATAAGATGTGTGATGGATAGTCCACATCATTTTAAGTTAAATGGAATATGTGTGATGGATAGTCCACATAATTTTAAATAATTAAACCATATGTGATGGATAGTCAATGTGGTAGGGGATGGGTAATCTAAGTAATAATTACAAGTAAGATGGATAGTCCACATAACTCTAAAAAAGCTTAAAATGAGATGGGTAGCCCAGACAATTATAAGACAGGTTGTCGGATTAAAATAAGACAAGTAGTCAGTTTAAATTGTGACGGATAGTTATTTGAAATTAAGATGGATAATCTAATGAATTGAGATGGGTAATCCAATATTTGTTACATGATTATAAATGCTATTTTCTATGTTCTAACCATTGTGGTTATAGGAGCACAATATATGGTTGTTATATTTAGTTAAGATACTAATGAGGGAAAAACCCATTCCGCTCTACGGCGTGGTCTCACTAGAGATTTTTTTCGAGATGGTAGGTTGCTTTTCACATTAGACTATTGTCTAACCTGAAGTTTTTGTTTTTCCCCTTAAATTCTTGGGTAATCATTTGAGTAGGTCGGGAGTAAGGGATTTCAGGTTTTAGTTAAACGAATAAGCTTTTATAGAAGTATTGTAACAACCTGAATTTCAATGGGTCTAGATTTTTCACAAAAATGCTAAAATCCAAGCCCACCGAAGCTCGAGTTGGGTTCCTAGTATCCTGCAAATATGCAAAGACAAATATATCAGAGCTCAGATAAACATCTCACAAAGGAACTGACCAAAATATAATAGTAAGTATATACTCACCAAAATAATTACACTTTCTAAATAAGTGTCTCAAAGCTGGAAAGTCCTTGCCATCTACCTAACCTATAGGATGTTATAAGGAGTGGGTCTGAACTAAAGTTCCGGTGAATGGACAAATTATATACTTCTAAGTTTAATTCTACATATACCGTTTTATTTCCATTTTCTGTTATATTAGGTTTATTGGGTTTATAATACTCTCACCTCTATGTGTGAATTGTACCCATCTACTCCCCTGTAGATCAAAACCTAATAACTAGTATAAGTAGCTATATGACCAATGATTGTATCAGTCCTAGGTACTACCCTTAGTACCTTCTGTATCCTCTTCGAAAAGGACTCCATCGTCTCGCTACTAGGGCATGCTATGACTACATCTGTAAAGGATTGCCTCGTAAGGCCTACAATACAAATGTTCCGTCATTTGCTCTGAAAACGTAAAACTATGTCCGCACTAGCCTATATTAATGCTCAGACGTCCACAATGTACCACCCAGTGCGTACCTTGAGGACTGTACATAATCGTTCGGTCTACTGCCTGAATCCCGCTAAACAAGGTCTACCTTGTACGGAACTTAGTCGAGGATTTTCTATATCTATAAAGAACTGCCTCGTTAAGCATACAACACAGATATTGTACTTGGTTTATCCCTTTTCTTATCGTGGCTATAGCCCCATGCAACCACCCCTTAACTAATTAAAAGACTTCTAAAGAGCTAAGTGGTTGTGCCCTACTGCAAATGATCTAAATATCCAATTAGCCGCGTCCCCCATCCAATGTCTCAATAGTGAAAGAATCACTAGACTGTTGGTTTAACTCTAGTTTTTTCCGAACTCGCTTCTTGGTTTTGATGCTGGCCTGATATCTGCATGTGACTATCCTTTTGGGTCTTGCACGCTAAAATCTACTCACAAGTCGAGTACGGTGATAGACGAATATCATACTCCAAACATCAACCCCTTTTGACTGCCTACAACAGTCCTACCATGCAAAAAGCAGTCAAGGCATGCTCTTTTGATGGAACACCTACTGCCCTGCCTCCAGGGGACTGCTCTGTTATGCCTACCCCAGGGCCATCCTAGAGTACCCTCATGTCCCGTTGAAGTCTCGTACTTCCTCTAGCCCAAAATATCTAAGTTGGACGTGCTCCTTTTATGCTGAAATCTGTGATGAACTGCTTCGTTGGGCTCTTCGTCCTTTGGGCTACACCAAATGCATCATACTATTTTATTAGACCCTACATCTAATCTTTTATTATGCTTTTAGTTTACTTTTCTTATTCTGTTGATTATTTATTTACCCCAATCAGCATATGCTTGTCTCAGACTCACCTAACTATTATGAGATCATCGGCTCCTGACTGAAAGGGAATGTTGTTGATATGGGCCGCTTCTATTATCTTGGTTATTAATTTAATCCAAGATCTAAGTTTGTTAAATAAGCCTCTTCTGTTATTTGTGCTCTATTTGTTTATTAACTTAATTTAAGTCTTAAAATAAGCCTTTTCTGTTCTTTCTACTTAATTATAACCTATGTTATAATTTTACTTGCAATTGTCACCACTGTATTCTTTTATAATCTATATATTATAAATATAATTAAAAGCATCTCTTTTCTTTTCTAGTCTGTCTTTTTTTATTATGATATTGAATTCTCTTTAATTCTCTTACTATACGACAATCTTGGCTTAGGACTACGTCCGACTGTCACAAATTTACTTATCATAATAACTGCTTTGCCTTTATTTTATTATCTGCACAGTAATTGTAGACCTAGGTATATTTCTTTTAATTGCTTCTAGTCTTGTCTAATAATTAACTTGGTTTCATCTTTACTTCATGTAATTCTTCACTTTATTTTCTTATATTCTAGGAAGTAGTTCTATTCTATTTGGTTGGTTACAAAAGCTGTGCTAAAATTCCATTTCCATGTTTTAATACTAAACAATGCTATAAACAATAATCCATAACTACAAGATATTTTATTATTATTTCTTTTACTTTTTGGATAGTGCAAAATACAGTAGTTTCTCTATTTTACACTAATTCTCTTTTTCTTTCTTTTGTTCTTGAAATTACGTTTATCGTTAAACCATGGAGATGTATTCTCTTTTCTAAACCATCCAATTAATCTATCACTTACTTCCAAATCAAATTATTAGACTTTCCCTTTTAATTTATTTTTCCCCATTTTAGCATAAGTTACTGCAAAATACTATTTTGCTATTATTATTTCAGCTTTTCTTATTTTACATCTAATTTCTGTAAATCTAATGTTCTTTTATTTTGGTCCATATTTATAAATTCTTCTCTTTACTATTTTATTCGCATAAAAAGGAATGAAAAGCAGCTAACATTTATAGGCTAAATTTCAACTTTTAAAATTGATGTAAATAATTGTAAATTTTCTACTTTTAGGCTTGTGCCTTTCTCTAACTGCCAAGCCTAATATTATTTATATTTAATTAGGTTACTATTTCCCTTTTTTCCATATAAATAATAATTAGATATAAACTCTCTTATACAATTTACAGTCTCAGCATAACTAACTAACAGAATTAATTACTGAAATAAATACTGAATAAAATTATTTAATAAGAATCTGACGATAATATATCATAAACGTATAAGTTATATAATTAAATCGACTCACCTGAAAAAAAAATACTCCATGCTCCAGATCTGATTTTTAACCTAGTTCTATTATCCGTAGCCTTTCCTATTGCAACCCTATTTGGATCCATAAATTGGGATTTATATGGATTTAGAAATCCGTATCTAATTGAAGAAAAATAAAACAAATAAACTAGAGAACCAGACTGAGAACTTTACCTCATCCAGACGAATTTATTTGAACATCTCTATTTTAGACCTATAATTTCTCTCCAACTTGTAAATCGGAAGGCGTAAATCTAAAATAGCCAATTTCTGAAGAATTGGAGGAGAAATAAGAGTGACATGGCTTCCACACCCATTTAGAAAAATATGAGTTTGAAGGCTAGCCCTGCATCTTTATATATAGAGAGTTAAAACAGTATCATGCATCTGCTTAAAACGATGCAGATTAGGCAGTTCAAAAGGGAGCAGAATGAGCGCGCCTGATTTGTTTTGAAACGTTTTATTTATTATAAACGTTTAACGTTTAAATGTTTCCTATTAATTCCAATTAACTCTCATTAATTATCCGATTCAACGCTCTTTGTAATGCACGTCTATTTTGGATTTTAAACGTACCTTATTTGTTTTATTAAATGTTATTTATAAATGTTAACTTTTAAATGTTTTAAATTATAGACGTTTAATCTTTTTTTAGTGTTGCTTGTTTATTCTAATTAGTCACCATCATTTGCTTGCTTAATTTCCTAATATAAAACTTGTCTATTTTGAATTTCACATGTGAAAATTAATGTAAATTAATTTCCTCTAATAGCCGATTTGATTACATTGCCTGCTAATATTAATTAATTGTCTTTAATTACTGATATCAATTAATTTCCTTTATGATGGCAATGTTAATTAATTACCTTTATGACGCACGTCTATTTTAAAATTCAAATGCGCATTATTTCTAGAATTTAATACGCACATATATTTATTTATAACAAATAAATTTATGTACATTTACATGTATAATTATTTCTCGATACAAAACTTCGAACGTCAATAACTTTTTCATACGAACTCCATTCGAGACATATTATATATGTAAATTGATCAGAAAACCGCTACGAACATAATGGAATAAGATTCAAAGCCAAATTCCGACAATTCCAAAAATGTTTATTTTCACCGTTCATAATTATGAGATCATTTAATTATATAAGAATATGGGATGTTACAACTATAGGAGGCAGTCTAGCTATTAAGAACTTTATATATTTCCGCTGTGTAGTTTGGTTTTGTCTATTTGGATGTATGGCAAAGTTATATACTTGCCAAGTATTTGACTCTGATAAACCAATGAGGCATCTTCATATATTGCTCTTGGAGTATTTTGTAATAATTATATTTTCTATGAACGTGGATACGAATGTGATTATGTAATGATTATGAAATATCATTCGTGAACTGATATGTAAAAATTTGTTATTAAACAGTGTTGAACTTTTTTCATATTCATGTGCTTCTAATTATTGATATGATTAACATAGCCGATTTTGTCACCGAGAATTAATAACTATAGATGACTACAACATCCATAGTAGTTAATTTTGGACCTCAGAATGGGGGTTGTTACAACAACAAACATCAAACATTCATCACACACTTCACACCACACACATCGAACAATCATCACACACAACACACGTCTCACACATTATACACAACACATCGCACACATCGTGCATCACACACAACAGACATCACACACATCGTATACAACACACATAACAAACAATGCACACGGCACACATCAATCCATTCATAATTATTTGGCATTATTAGATTTATTCATTTTATTCTTCATTTTTATTTTCATTTACGACTACTGCTTTATATGTGCTATTGTTATTGCTGCTGCCAGAAGCCAAGTCTACACCCGAGTCTCGTTGCTTCTCAGATGCCAAGGGAGACACTCCTCGTAAATATTTTATGAGCATCCTCACTAGTCATTAGCTGCCTAATAAAAGCATCGCTTCCTTGCCTCTCGCTTCCTATCATCAACCTCCCCGTCTCATCTATATTCGTCCCATTGGCCCATGCAATGGACTTTGACTATGCAATGAGGGGGCCATGTCACCACAATCATCAGGGAGCTACCCCACGGTATTTCGAGCTAGAATGGGGCTAGCAAAACTTCTAGCCATCACATCTGCATAAGGTACTTCGCCCACCATGTTCCACTCAAGAGGAGATAATCATATTCCCGCTTTAAAATAAAATAAAAAATAACATAATTTACCTCACACATCAAGTTATAAATCCAAGTAATATCGATTAATATGCATGCATAATATAGAATAATTCACCAATATCCGAATATCAAATACTTGGTCTCCTTAATTACTCAACATTATACTTTTGTTGAGTAAATAAATATACTCAACACGGACGTCCTACATTACTCGATGAAAATACAATTATATACACAACACCCTCGATTAATCAGCATTAAACAAATTTCCACTTTGCTAATTAAATCTCTCATCGCTTACTTTTTGCTTCAATTCATTATTCTTTATTTTCTGTACTTTATAATTCAGCGTAATGGATAATTTAGCTTCATCTCATCTGTATCTAATAAATCAAAAACTATTCATACATACACCAATGTATTATTTAATTAATGATTAATGAGATGAAGGTTTTTATTTAAATATATTTCACGTTATTTTTCCTTCTTTTTATAAAAACACCCCAATTTAATTTATTCACAAAACATCTTTTCTTTTTGTAAAACCACTTTAATTAATTTAACAAATACCTCTTTTATTCATTTCCCTCTTTTATAAAATAAATACTAATCCTCGAAATCCCATATTCTAAAATCACATATTTATTTTCAAAAAAACTCTATTTGTAATAACCCGCCAATTTATCACTTTGATAAATTATATTTATTTTTAAATTTATTCGAATAAAAGGTTGATAATACAAATAATAATGTTTTGAGCGATAAGAAGTAATAGTAATCTTATTTGAATAAAATAAAATATTTTCTTCGAAATTACTATCGATGAGATAAGATTGAATTTAAATAATTGATTTATTTAATTTAAATTGAGATTTAATTATTTAATAATCATGTTAATTATTAAAATAATTATTTTAAATAATAATAATTCATTTTGAATTGTTATAAAGTGATAATGAATCATTTATAATAGTTTTATAAAGCGATATATTTAATTTGAAAATATAAAGAAAAATCGATATCACTTTATTGGTATAATAGCAATTTTTTGTAAGTAATTTTTAGTATGAGTTTATATGGTTTTGTAATTCAAATGTAATAATTTTAATTGGTTTAAAATGATAAGAAATTTATTTTTGAATTTTGTTTACAAATATGTGACGTTAAAATATAAGTGAAAATGTGATCGATAATCGGTTCTTCGGATTTCAACGATTGAACAAAAGTGTTATACACCTACATATACGTACATATATATGTTACATATATGTTACATACACATGATAACATGCATATAAACATACGTATATGGATATAATCAAGTATAAGAAATACAATATAAAATATATTATATATTTTAAAGATTTCTTGCTCCTTAAGCTTAAATAAGTCAACATATGCATACTTGAGATGATGGAAGTGATGTGCGCATGGGAGGAGGATCTAATTATGCATTTTAAAGGGGGAGGCATGTTGGAGAAGTTTTGAAACGGTGATAAAGTGATGATGTAAGTATGGATGCTTTTACACTCTTCCTTTCCTATAAATACCCTACCATCTTCTCTTCATTTTCAATCATCTTCTTCTTCATATTTTCAAGCTTTTGCTTCCACTTTAATGGCTTCCATCCTAAGAGAAATAATGTCAAATTTTATTTCAAAAAAGAAATTAAATCATAATATATAGTTATATATAGTTAAAAATCTCAAAACAAGCTCAAAACTCCATCTCTCCATCTCCCAAACCAAGGCTCCACCTTCCACACCCTTGGCCATGAGCTCCACCCATCCCAACCTAGGTCGTGAGAACCAAGGCTAGGTCGACCTCTTCAAGGTCCAAAACTCGATTTCATGGAGTTTAACTTCGAGATAGTGGAGCTATAACCATTTTAAAAAGTTTGAGTGAAAATAAAGGTGACAACTCCTTACTATTATACTATATTTTGGATGGTGATGTGATAATGCAAATGGATGTTTAATATGCTTTGATAATCAAGTTTGATTGTTTAAATATGAATGTTGAAAATACATGCAAGTCATGAATATACACATCGATAAACACAAAGGAAATCACTTTCCTTGAATTAATGAAATTTTGTATATGGAATTGTTAAATATTTTAAAAATGGTTTATAATGTATTTTAAATGTTTTGAAAACATTCAAATGTGTTTTGGTGAAGTTTGAATGAGAACTGAAAATTTAGTTAAAAATAAGCGCGTCGCGTAACGGTAATTCGTGATTTCATGCTATAAAAATCAAACAAGTGCAAAAGTTGGAGTATAGCTCAGAATTCTTTGAGATAAGAATTTTTCAAACTATTATATCCATAGTTTTCCAAAAAAGGAGAAAATCGAGATTCCGATGAGTAAATTTTGAAATATGAGCAAAACAAGTTTTGAAAAAATCCCGATTTTGCAGTTTGGAATCCAAAACTGGATATCTTTGAAAATGACGTTTTCAAATGTGGAATAAATCTTATAAAGGTATTAAAATATTTTAAACGTGATTTAAGTAATAAAAATGAATTTTCAAATAATGAAAAGTCGTTTTGATCAATATTGCTTAAAAGAGCACTTTCCGCAGCACTTTTCTACTGCACTTTTTTATAACTTTTGAAATATAGTTTTAAACGCAACCGTTCTTTTTCAAATCTTTTGTAAATGTTTTTAAATGATTAATAAAGTTTTTTAAAGGTAACTTGTAACATCCTGCCTTTTCGCATACTTTAAACCGACACACGTGCCAATTCAAAGCATACGCAAGGGCGGATTGTTATGGGGTAAATAAGAAAAACAGAGAAGAAATAAAAACAAAACAGAATCTCACAGCGGAAGGATAAAATATAATAATCAATATACAGTTCATGATAACTGTTTACAAAATATTTATTTTACTTATACAATGAATATCAGAGTTACACATACCAATACAATCAATGCAGCGGAAATTTAGAGTGTGGTGCAATACTATAATTAATAATAATACGAACTCTTCGTCTTCGTCCTCCAAAGCTAAAGTCATCGATCCTGAAACGCTCGGACTGACCCGAGCGAATTTGAAAAGACAAAAACAGTCGAGTCAGAACTAAAAGATCTTATGTGAGTTAAATTAACAGAAATAAATATGAGTACAGTAACTCAAGAGATGTTCGGGATTTACATCTCCTAAGGATCCGTTAAACTATTTACTATGTAGTATATTGCGCTATTATAATAGTGTCTATTTATAAAATAAACTTACTTTTTAATAGCGTTAAGGGGTTACCCATATAGCCCTTAACACAAATAATGCCAGTAGTCTATACAGTACCGTAATACCTCCTGATCGGGAAGCTACCAGAGGATACTCCATAGGTACGACACAAATAGAAACTCGTAGTAAAGGCTCGGTATGGTAGGTGACACGGCACAACTAGGCAATGCCAGGGTAGATATACCAATTGCTATCCAGGCTGGTGGAAACGCGTAGCCGCAGTTACCGCCCACCTTGGACTAACTCCCCAAAATCAAAATATAGAAGTGGCCACTGAATCAATCCAAGTCAAAGTATAATATCGAAGAGGAGGGTCCGATCAGAGGAATGACCTCATTGGCCTGAGAATCGCTCCTGTTTTAGCCACCTTATGCCAACTCACGGGAGTCGGGTCCACGTATTTACCTTACAGGAAACGTCGCCACCACCCACTTCATTCTGGAATCTCCACCGCGTACACGGTTAGTCAAAGTGGTTTTCGGTATCGACAGAGAGTATGTCCATATCCGATCCCGGTCTCTTTGCCAACCCATCGTTATTATAACACCGCGGTCATTTAAAAATAGGTTATACTTTAAAAATCAGAATAAACATTCCATTTCATAACCATGAATACGATATCATTTCAAAACCCAAAACCATATTTTATCACTTATCCCAAATATAATTCTTTTCCAAAATCAAAATGCTTTAACTTCATAACGTCTGAAAATCAAATATTTTCAAAGCATAGTATTTTGAAAATCATAATTTAAAACCATAACTTCTAAAACTTGAATGGTTTGGACATTCAACGGTATATGAATTAAATGGTTTAACTTAAATGTTACTTTGTAAAGAAAATAGTTCTCATGGATTTACAAATACATTTCTTTATTAAAGTCTAAACCAAAATTTATATTATCTCTCTCAAAGTTCCAAAACCACTTCAATTTATTTATATATACGTATATCCATTTTGAGTATCAATATTTCAAACTAAAGTTGGATTTTATTCTTTCAACAAATCAATTGTTCTATTAATTAGTCTTGAATATTCATATAAAATCCATAAATAATAAGACTTCAATTTCTAGTAATAAAATATATATATTTTTCCCAATTCAAATTATACTAGAATATTCATTTCAAATTTATTTTGGGAAAAATCCAATTATAAATATCATATCTTAAAATTTCCAAACTTAACATTTAAACATATGATATAAATTATTAGACTCCATTTTCTTAATTTTCTTCCATTTTTAATAAAGATTTTTATACACCTTTTAATTTCAAAATTTTCAACTTCATATGTATATATATATGGAAGAAAAATATTTATACAATATAAAATTTAAGATTATTATAAACCGTATTCCATCCAAACCATAGAAATCACATTTAAATAGTTATATATATACCGCGGTGCGTGTATATAATTTTCTATCCTATGGTCAAGTGATACGGATATTTATCATTTCAATCCGCAATTTAAAAGATATAAAATTTTGCGGTTATATATCATTTCAAACCACAATCCCGAATGAAATGAAATATGCATGATAATTTGCAATTTAATGATATACAATAAACATCCATTCATCAACATCATTCATCATCCAAATCGCAATCATCAATCAATATCAATCAATAACAATATTATTTTTGGTACTACATAACAGGTAATACTGGCAATTTTATTCAAATTAAATTTAACAGCTATTAATCTACAGTCTATATTCAGTAATAAATTATATAACTGTTAACTAGCAGTTCATATATAAACAAATAAATTTTAACTGTAAATTTATACGCAATAAATTAATTAAATTAACAGTTAAATTAAATAAATGCAATTCAACAGATATGAATAAAATAAACATGCCAAATACTCATAAATAAATTTCTATTCATTTCTAAAATTAATTTAAACAAACATAAAAGCTTCTAGTAGTTGTGAGTGGGTTAAAACACTCACCTTTTGAATTTAAATCGAATTTAAATTCGATTTAAACCCAAAAATTCGCCCTTCTCGGAATTCGTCCAAACCAGCGTCATCAGATCCGGAACTAAATTACGATCCTAACAAAAGAAATTTCGCGTGAATCGGAGAACGTATGAAAAAGATATTCATTTTAAACGATTTGAAAACAAAAATAAAATAAAATAAAATAAAACAAAACCCACTTAACTTCAATGGCCACGTCAGCTAAAAGCTACAGCACATCGTCGAATTTTTTTTTCTGGTCAAACGAATGTCCAAAACAGAAAACGAATTGTACCAGCAGATTACGTGCCTCGAGAACATTAACATATTTTTTTTTTGTGGAATTTTTCTGAAGTGTTTGCATTTTCATTGAAATTTGGATTGAAGTAGATCTAGGTTTTGCAACCATTTGAGGAGGAGAAGGAGATGAAGAAATGAATATACAGCAAATGACAATAGGATGGAGCTAGGGTTTATAACTGTATATATATATATATATATATATATATATATATATATATATATATATATTAAATTACCAAAATTTAATTAAATTTACTTTCCATTATTTATTGTCAATTAGATTGATTTATCATTGGATTCATATTTCAATATGTAAATATCCCCAATTTCATCTGCACTTATATTTACATAGTTTCTAAATATTAAATTTCAAACATTACTTCATTTAACGTTACGTATTTATTATTTATTACTTGCTGCAGTTGATTATCAATTATACTTAATATACTAAATAGATGGTAAATTTTGAATACTTGTTATCATTAACGTTTTATTTCCACTTACAAAATAAATGAAATTATTACATAAACTCCCTTAATTAAGTCAACCATTATCTTATATAACTTAACTGGTAATATATATACCCAATTGCCCTAATTGGTTTATAGTTATCAGCTAAATACATACTAACTTGTAAATAAATTCGTTTAATTGCAAATGGATCTGATCAAATTTAATAGATTGAATAGATGGGTAAGCAAATAATAAAATTTCCTTTTTGTCAAATTCAAACCCATTCCTACTTAATTATCAATTCCAATTTATTACGAAACATTGATTTTATGCAGTTACCTTTTATTTGCGTAGTATTACATCAATTCCTATAGCCTTGGATTCATTCCCAATTCACCAAATTCAATTAATTACACTTTACAAATGTGTTTCCAATATATAGGTATTGCCCAAGTTAAATTTATTAGCTAACTCATATTAATAAACAAATGACTTATATGAATGATTAAAATTTTCAATTATCTCACTTTACTCCTAAACTTCTGTTATTTAATAATTATTGCTTAGAACCTGATTTTAATCTTCCCATTATCTATTTAATTCCTTCTAGAATCATAGCTAATATTTGTCATCCCTTCATTACCCAAATGTTCTTATCCCATCAAATTTTAAGTTATCGAAATATTAAATGTCAATTTCTTTTAATTGCACTAAATTTATCTATTAAAGGTTGCACTTAACCCAAATACATAAAACTTGCCCAATTTCTCCTTAAATCAATAACCTTCATATACAAATATGTTTACCATAAATTTTATCTACTCTTCCTTTTTAGGTAATGTCCTATATATTAGATTTCCATGTAATTTGCAATAAATCATACTCGTAGTTATATCACATTAAATGAATAAATAAGTGTTGACTCTATTCTTTTGATTCAACATTGGTTTACGTTATATTTCATAAATATTTCTACATACATCAGGATTTTTAAAAATGGTTGTAACGTGAAATCTCGTCTACTTCCCATTTTATATTTAAGGCTTCTAAAACCGATTCATATCATTTCTCTAGTCCAAATTTTATTAATATAACCTTAAATTTAATTTATTCCTATCGATGTAATGGTTAAACACAAATTTCACTTATTTGCAATAAATCCACAAATTGGATTTCAAATTTTCAAATAAATAAATAAATTTTAGTTTATCACTTCTTAAATACCCAAACGTCAATGCCTTAATTTAAACTGCATTTATTACATTTTATAAAAATCCTCCATCTTAAGTGATAAATCAAAACTACCCTAACTACACAGATCATCGTATTATAAAGATATTTACACTATCCTCCATTTATTACCTTAATTTATTTAAGGTAACCTTAAATTAATATCTATTGCAATGATTTCAAATTATTATTCCCCCATTCCTTTTTAATTTCAATAACGCCAAATTTAACCGTTATATTCTCTTTATTTATGCGATAAATGCAATTATTGAATCTAATACTCCATTTAATTAATAGATCCTGCTTCCTAGAATCTATATCAACAATAGGTCAAATATATACATAGAATTAGCCTTAACTTCACCTAAAAGAATTTAGCTATTTCAACTACCGCACAAAAAACTACGCTACTGCACTATTTAATCAAATAAATTAATTGAACTTAAATCAGCATAAAGGTTATAAAATTATAAATGTAATCTTAATAAATTCATTTATTGATTTAGACTCTTTCTATACAGTAATTAACCTATTTGTGGGTATAAATAACTTTGGAATTATATTACATCTCATTAGTGCGCGTTTTATTTCCTATAACTTCTCCTTATTTAACTATACCCATTAACAACCAAAAAAAATTAAATTAGCTTTATTTCAATCTATTTCCCTTCTTAACTAAATAAAATAAATGGTTAACCTAAACACTTGTTATCCTTTGATATATTCAAATTCACTTCCAACATTTATTAACAAAATGTTGCCATAGGTTTAGATTTACATAAATAAATTATATGAATAGGTAGAAAAATTGGTAATCCGCAAATGCCCAATATACACGCATTAATTACTACCTATTGTTAGAATCCATTTATTAATTTACTAGTTAATAACGGTCTTTTTATTTCTATTTACTACCAAACTCTCTATTTTATTATAGTTCCAATATATTAATACTTAGGCACATCAAGTGCTAGCCCTTTTGTTATTTATATTAAATTGGGTATGCACAAATAAGTTTTTAATTAACTATTTCTACAAAATTATATTCATACATTCAGTTCCATATCTTATAGGGTTAAATTCTAATTACTTACGCTTAATCTATCAATTTAATACTCTATTCAAACATGCATTTAAATTCTTTTTTATTCTAAATAAATTTTATTAAGTGTTGACATCCACTAATAGCATTCACCTTTATTACAACCAAAGGTGACATCTTCACTACTGATTTTATATTAATGAATCTCATTTTAGTTAATATTTTTTATTAATATTCTCAATTCAACATTTATTGGTTTCTTAAAATTTACTTTTAACAAAAAGTGACAAATTACATTATCCAAATCTATTGTCATAAAATTTTATTGTTACACTAGGTTACAACTACTATACCAAATTTCTATATTTATTCTTAAACAAATTAGAAATTATATTAATTTAATTTATTAAATATTATTAATTTAACGGGTCGTTACAATCTCCCCCACTCAAAACTTTTCGTCCCCGAAAAGGAAAAAGAAGGGAGAAGGAAGAATAAAACAGTACATCTTATTCCAAATATTAACTTATAACAATAATTTACTAAATTTATTTTCTTAAATAAAATTTACCTGTTTATAATCATTATATTATTTTATACTTAATTATTAAAGTTGGGAAAATATTTTCACAAAATTCTAAGTCCAAAATTTACGGAAAATTTTGGCAGAGTCTCCTTTGTACGGAGAGACTCTGGAGAAAATATAATATCAAAATATACAAATATATTACATATATTATCAAAATATTATATCCCAACACGGAAAAATAACGCTTTAAACGTAATCCGAAAACGTACCTATTTGTCGACCAATATACGCTTATTATTTTGGAACCAACAGCAATAGCAGTTGCTTCCATCACCTGTATTCACTTATATAATCTAAAAGGTTAAATATTTATTTTAAAGTGAACTATTCAAGTGGATTCAATATTTAATCAATCAAACAATTCAACAACCATCAACCTTACAAACAACATACATACACAACAAAGCAACCATTTAATCCATCAACCAAATAGTTGTTTGGGTTCAAACTTGAAATTTGTATGAAATGAAATTAACTATCAAGTGCATCCTTTACTCAACAGTCTTAGATGGAACAAAGATAGATACTTATTCATTTAACCACTTCAAATTTCTTGCCCAACAACATAAATTAAACAACACAATTCAAACCAACACCCAAATTTATTTATTATACATTTATCTCATGCTTCAATGGTTTGATTTTCTTTCTTTCATTTATGGAGTGATTTCTTTATTTCTTACAAATTTTCATTTTCCATTTATCACAAAATTCATTATATTTGTATTCCAATTTATTTACTAAAGTTTCTATCATCTATTTATACTACTTACCTTTACTTATAGTAAAATTTCCAATTTAACTTAAGTCTACACAATTAATTCTCATTAATAATAGCAAATTAATAGAATACCTTTATTACCTTACTCTTCACTAGTAAGGTTTCCCCTTACATTTTCCTACTAACATTTGCAACTTTTTATTATATGGTAAGTTATGTATGTTTTAAGAATGTAAGTGAAAATTTACAAGTTTCTTCTCCATTCCTTTAATTAATATATATTTGTTTTATAAATTACAATTACAATTTCAACTTACCTTTAATCTCATTCATTTATTTAATGTAGAAGTTTCCATTATATTTAATTACAGTAACCCTCTACTTACACTTAATTTATTAACCTTATAACTTGCATTCCTATAAGTGAAAGATTTTACTCATTCATTAACTATGGATTGCAGTCATTTATATTTTTCCTACTTTCCATTATATTAGAATAGGGGGAATTAAAGCATACTTAAGTTAATAACCCTACAATCAAACTTTATAAATTAAGGAATTTCATTTTTACTTTCTTAAGGTTAAAATCGCCTGTTAATAATACAACCTTTAATTTTAGTAAAATTCCAATCATCACTTAAGTTAATACCATTAAATTCTTATTTATAACAGTAATTTATTGAATACTTCATTTTTTTCCAAAATTCTACTTGCATAATATTCTATTCCACTCTTAATTTACATTTCAACTTTTTATACTTGGTAAGTTATTTACGTTAAAGAAAAAGCAAAAGAACTTATGCAAGTTTAATCTCAACTCTTTTAATTCATTGATTACTTCTTTTATTTCACTAACCTAAATTTTTACAACTAATTAATGGAAATTCAAGAATTAATACCGGGTCAAATTCCAAAATTTCTTTAAAATAATAGATAATTAATTTCTTACAACTTTTATATCTCTAATTACCATTAAACAATTAAAATTTTAAATAATTTCAAAACAAATCTGCAGTAGAATTTACTACAGTGGCCTTTCCCTTCGAAACTCGAAAATGAAAGTCGATGATGCGGCCGTCATCACCGAAATTATTTTCCAGCGACAGAGAGGAAAGTACAAACTTATTTTCTTCAAAATCCTCTTTAAACCAATTCTTTCGAATTATACTAAATATTTATATAAGAAAATATTTATAAACCAAATTATTATATTTCATAAATCCTTTGAAAGCAGAAATTTTTTCAAAATCCCGGACTTAAGTTCTAAAATCTCCAATTTGATTTATTAAAATTCACTTAGCTTTAATTCATTACAAATATTTTTATTACCTAACACCCAACTATAGCAACCAAAATATATCTTTATAAAAATATTTTTATATATAGAAAATATAATAGGCAAAATTATTTCATTCACCTATATAAAACAAATATTATGTCCGTCTGTCCTATTAAGTGTTTAGAAATACCTATTGATGACATAGCGTCCCATGTCTCAACCAGAATTTATAAATACAAAGTGGAACAGATTAACACAATATCAAAATCTTTTTATAAAACTAACAAATACGCTCTCTCATATATATACTCTCAGCGACTACCATAGGGTATTACTACCCCATTTACAAAGAGTCAAACCCCACAAAGCCAATGTTTATCGCTAAACCAAAGCTCTGATACCAACTGTAATATCCCGCCTTTTCGCATACTTTAAACCGACACACGTGCCAATTCAAAGCATACGCAAGGGCGGATTGTTATGGGGTAAATAAGAAAAACAGAGAAGAAATAAAAACAAAACAGAATCTCACAGCGGAAGGATAAAATATAATAATCAATATACAGTTCATGATAACTGTTTACAAAATATTTATTTTACTTATACAATGAATATCAGAGTTACACATACCAATACAATCAATGCAGCGGAAATTTAGAGTGTGGTGCAATACTATAATTATAATACGAACTCTTCGTCTTCGTCCTCCAAAGCTAAAGTCATCGATCCTGAAACGCTCGGACTGACCCGAGCGAATTTGAAAAGACAAAAACAGTCGAGTCAGAACTAAAAGATCTTATGTGAGTTAAATTAACAGAAATAAATATGAGTACAGTAACTCAAGAGATGTTCGGGATTTACATCTCCTAAGGATCCGTTAAACTATTTACTATGTAGTATATTGCGCTATTATAATAGTGTCTATTTATAAAATAAACTTACTTTTTAATAGCGTTAAGGGGTTACCCATATAGCCCTTAACACAAATAACGCCAGTAGTCTATACAGTACCGTAATACCTCCTGATCGGGAAGCTACCAGAGGATACTCCATAGGTACGACATAAATAGAAACTCGTAGTAAAAGCTCGGTATGGTAGGTGACACGGCACAACTAGGCAATGCCAGGGTAGATATACCAATTGCTATCCAGGCTGGTGGAAACGCGTAGCCGCAGTTACCGCCCACCTCGGACTAACTCCCCAAAATCAAAATATAGAAGTGGCCACTGAATCAATCCAAGTCAAAGTATAATATCGAAGAGGAGGGTCCGATCAGAGGAATGACCTCATTGGCCTGAGAATCGCTCCTGTTTTAGCCACCTTATGCCAACTCACGGGAGTCGGGTCCACGTATTTACCTTACAGGAAACGTCGCCACCACCTACTTCATTCTGGAATCTCCACCGCGTACACGGTTAGTCAAAGTGGTTTTCGGTATCGACAGAGAGTATGTCCATATCCGATCCCGGTCTCTTTGCCAACCCATCGTTATTATAACACCGCGGTCATTTAAAAATAGGTTATACTTTAAAAATCAGAATAAACATTCCATTTCATAACCATGAATACGATATCATTTCAAAACCCAAAACCATATTTTATCACTTATCCCAAATATAATTCTTTTCCAAAATCAAAATGCTTTAACTTCATAACGTCTGAAAATCAAATATTTCCAAAGCATAATATTTTGAAAATCATAATTTAAAACCAAAACTTCTAAAACTTGAATGGTTTGGACATTCAACGGTATATGAATTAAATGGTTTAACTTAAATGTTACTTTGTAAAGAAAATAGTTCTCATGGCTTTACAAATACATTTCTTTATTAAAGTCTAAACCAAAATTTATATTATCTCTCTCAAGTTCCAAAACCACTTCAATTTATTTATATATACGTATATCCATTTTGAGTATCAATATTTCAAACTAAAGTTGGATTTTATTCTTTCAACAAATCAATTGTTCTATTAATTAGTCTTGAATATTCATATAAAATCCATAAATAATAAGACTTCAATTTCTAGTAATAAAATATATATATTTTTCCCAATTCAAATTATACTAGAATATTCATTTCAAATTTATTTTGGGAAAAATCCAATTATAAATATCATATCTTAAAATTTCCAAACTTAACATTTAAACATATGATATAAATTATTAGACTCCATTTTCTTAATTTTCTTCCATTTTTAATAAAGATTTTTATACACCTTTTAATTTCTAAATTTTCAACTTCATATGTATATATATATGGAAGAAAAATATTTATACAATATAAAATTTAAGATTATTATAAACCGTATTCCATCCAAACCATAGAAATCACATTTAAATAGTTATATATATACCGCGGTGCGTGTATATAATTTTCTATCCTATGGTCAAGTGATACGGATATTTATCATTTCAATCCGCAATTTAAAAGATATAAAATTTTGCGGTTATATATCATTTCAAACCACAATCCCGAATGAAATGAAATATGCATGATAATTTGCAATTTAATGATATACAATAAACATCCATTCATCAACATCATTCATCATCCAAATCGCAATCATCAATCAATATCAATCAATAACAATATTATTTTTGGTACTACATAACAGGTAATACTGGCAATTTTATTCAAATTAAATTTAAGAGCTATTAATCTACAGTCTATATTCAGTAATAAATTATATAACTGTTAACTAGCAGTTCATATACAAACAAATAAATTTTAACTGTAAATTTATACGCAATAAATTAATTAAATTAACAGTTAAATTAAATAAATGCAATTCAACAGATATGAATAAAATAAACATGCCAAATACTCATAAATAAATTTCTATTCATTTCTAAAATTAATTTAAACAAACATAAAAGCTTCTAGTAGTTGTGAGTGGGTTAAAACACTCACCTTTTGAATTTAAATCGAATTTAAATTCGATTTAAACCCAAAAATTCGCCCTTCTCGGAATTCGTCCAAACCAGCGTCATCAGATCCGGAACTAAATTACGATCCTAACAAAAGAAATTTCGCGTGAATCGGAGAACGTATGAAAAAGATATTCATTTTAAACGATTTGAAAACAAAAATAAAATAAAATAAAATAAAACAAAACCCACTTAACTTCAATGGCCACGTTAGCTAAAAGCTACAGCACATCGTCGAATTTTTTTTTCTGGTCAAACGAATGTCCAAAACAGAAAACGAATTGTACCAGCAGATTACGTGCCTCGAGAACATTAACATATATTTTTTTTGTGGAATTTTTCTGAAGTGTTTGCATTTTCATTGAAATTTGGATTGAAGTAGATCTAGGTTTTGCAACCATTTGAGGAGGAGAAGGAGATGAAGAAATGAATATACAGCAAATGACAATAGGATGGAGCTAGGGTTTATAACTGTATATATATATATATATATTAAATTTCCAAAATTTAATTAAATTTACTTTCCATTATTTATTGTCAATTAGATTGATTTATCATTGGATTCATATTTCAATATGTAAATATCCCCAATTTCATCTGCACTTATATTTACATAGTTTCTAAATATTAAATTTCAAATATTACTTCATTTAACGTTACGTATTTATTATTTATTACTTGCTGCAGTTGATTATCAATTATACTTAATATACTAAATAGATGGTAAATTTTGAATACTTGTTATCATTAACGTTTTATTTCCACTTACAAAATAAATGAAATTATTACATAAACTCCCTTAATTAAGTCAACCATTATCTTATATAACTTAACTGGTAATATATATACCCAATTGCCCTAATTGGTTTATAGTTATCAGCTAAATACATACTAACTTGTAAATAAATTCGTTTAATTGCAAATGGATCTGATCAAATTTAATAGATTGAATAGATGGGTAAGCAAATAATAAATTTTCCTTTTTGTCATATTCAAACCCATTCCTACTTAATTATCAATTCCAATTTATTACGAAACATTGATTTTATGCAGTTACCTTTTATTTGCGTAGTATTACATCAATTCCTATAACCTTGGATTCATTCCCAATTCACCAAATTCAATTAATTACACTTTACAAATGTGTTTCCAATATATAGGTATTGCCCAAGTTAAATTTATTAGCTAACTCATATTAATAAACAAATGACTTATATGAATGATTAAAATTTTCAATTATCTCACTTTACTCCTAAACTTCTGTTATTTAATAATTATTGCTTAGAACCTGATTTTAATCTTCCCATTATCTATTTAATTCCTTCTAGAATCATAGCTAATATTTGTCATCCCTTCATTACCCAAATGTTCTTATCCCATCAAATTTTAAGTTATCGAAATATTAAATGTCAATTTCTTTTAATTGCACTAAATTTATCTATTAAAGGTTGCACTTAACCCAAATACATAAAACTTGCCCAATTTCTCCTTAAATCAATAACCTTCATATACAAATATGTTTATCATAAATTTTATCTACTCTTCCTTTTTAGGTAATGTCCTATATATTAGATTTCCATGTAGTTTGCAATAAATCATACTCGTAGTTATATCACATTAAATGAATAAATAAGTGTTGACTCTATTCTTTTGATTCAACATTGGTTTACGTTATATTTCATAAATATTTCTACATACATCAGGATTTTTAAAAATGGTTGTAACGTGAAATCTCGTCTACTTCCCATTTTATATTTAAGGCTTCTAAAACCGATTCATATCATTTCTCTAGTCCAAATTTTATTAATATAACCTTAAATTTAATTTATTCCTATCGATGTAATGGTTAAACACAAATTTCACTTATTTGCAATAATTCCACAAATTGGATTGCAAATTTTCAAATAAATAAATAAATTTTAGTTTATCACTTCTTAAATACCCAAACGTCAATGCCTTAATTTAAACTGCATTTATTACATTTTATAAAAATCATCCATCTTAAGTGACAAATCAAAACTACCCTAACTACACAAATCATCGTATTATAAAGATATTTACACTATCCTCCATTTATTACCTTAATTTATTTAAGGTAACCTTAAATTAATATCTATTGCAATGATTTCAAATTATTATTCCCCCATTCCTTTTTAATTTCAATAACGCCAAATTTAACCGTTATATTCTCTTTATTTATGCGATAAATGCAATTATTGAATCTAATACTCCATTTAATTAATAGATCCTGCTTCCTAGAATCTATATCAACAATAGGTCAAATATATACATAGAATTAGCCTTAACTTCACCTAAAAGAATTTAGCTATTTCAACTACCGCACAAAAAACTACGCTACTGCACTATTTAATCAAATAAATTAATTGAACTTAAATCAGCATAAAGGTTATAAAATTATAAATGTAATCTTAATAAATTCATTTATTGATTTAGACTCTTTCTATACAGTAATTAACCTATTTGTGGGTATAAATAACTTTGGAATTATATTACATCTCATTAGTGCGCGTTTTATTTCCTATAACTTCTCCTTATTTAACTATACCCATTAACAACCAAAAAAAATTAAATTAGCTTTATTTCAATCTATTTCCCTTCTTAACTAAATAAAATAAATGGTTAACCTAAACACTTGTTATCCTTTGATATATTCAAATTCACTTCCAACATTTATTAACAAAATGTTGCCATAGGTTTAGATTTACATAAATAAATTATATGAATAGGTAGAAAAATTGGTAATCCGCAAATGCCCAATATACACGCATTAATTACTACCTATTGTTAGAATCCATTTATTAATTTACTAGTTAATAATGGTCTTTTTATTTCTATTTACTACCAAACTCTCTATTTTATTATAGTTCCAATATATTAATACTTAGGCACATCAAGTGCTAGCCCTTTTGTTATTTATATTAAATTGGGTATGCACAAATAAGTTGTTAATTAACTATTTCTACAAAATTATATTCATACATTCAGTTCCATATCTTATAGGGTTAAATTCTAATTACTTACGCTTAATCTATCAATTTAATACTCTATTCAAACATGCATTTAAATTCTTTTTTATTCTAAATAAATTTTATTAAGTGTCGACATCAACTAATAGCATTCACCTTTATTGCAACCAAAGGTGACATCTTCACTACTGATTTTATATTAATGAATCTCATTTTAGTTAATATTTTTTATTAATATTCTCAATTCAACATTTATTGATTTCTTAAAATTTACTTTTAACAAAAAGTGACAAATTACATTATCCAAATCTATTGTCATAAAATTTTATTGTTACACTAGGTTACAACTACTATACCAAATTTCTACATTTATTCTTAAACAAATTAGAAATTATATTAATTTAATTTATTAAATATTATTAATTTAACGGGTCGTTACATAACTTGAAGGATTTATAAAATGATTAAAGGTATAATGGTTTAGAGTCGATCAATTAACTTGATAGCCTTATGGATGTCACAGAGATAATGTATAGGCTTGGGTTTAGAAAACCAGTTTCCTACTCGCCCTGGCTATTCAGACTGGCCCGACGGAGGGGATGATGAATTTGATTTACTGGGATTGAAATTTAAAAAATATAAAGAAAAATATTTTTAAGATTTAAACAACTTTGATTTTATAAAGATGATCTTCTT
Organism: Allium cepa; assembly: GCA_030765085.1. Lineage (NCBI taxonomy): Eukaryota > Viridiplantae > Streptophyta > Magnoliopsida > Asparagales > Amaryllidaceae > Allium > Allium cepa. The sequence goes on from CM060934.1 coordinate 616,693,490, forward strand.
GTACTCGGTGTTAAAGCCCGAAGAGGGAACTCGTATTATTCATGGAACTTAAAAGGTGATTTCACCGTTATTCTTCCCGTAGTATTTGCTGAATATGAGAATTGATATTGAGTAGAATTAGATAATTTCAATAGATTCGCTCACTTGATATTTACTGATTTTGGATTAACATCCTAGATAACGTGGTTTTAACTCAATCAAATTTTGAGTTTTGAATTAAGAAATCTTTGCTAAGATTTAAATGAAATGATTTTGGGAATATTTCCCTAAGTATAAAACGAAATGATTTTGAATTATTCCAAGTTTAAAGAAGGATTTATGTAATCACAGAATTGATAAGAGAGGTTTAATAATTCTATATATAGCGGAAGCAATGTTTTAGAAATATATATCTTCAAGAGAGATTTTGATCAAAAGAACTTAATCAATTAAAGAATGATTCTCTATCCATAGAACCTCTTTTTGTCGATGATTGGTTTGAAGGAACCGGGCTCGGATCTAGGTAATTCCTATCCGAAAACCACTTCGAACCGATGTATGCGTTCAAAAAATGAAAACCTGATAAAGAAATGAAGGATAAAGACCAAACATTTTCGAGGTGGAAGGACTGCTTGTTGATAATTTTGGTTAGCTTCCAAATATTAAAGTAGTAGTGATCCCTTCATTCTGAAACTCTTTGGCTTGCAAGAACTTTTCTCTACTAGTCCTAGGGTTAATTTCCGATAGGATATGGTAAGAGGAGTGCCTTCGGTTTTGTTCAATCTCAAAACAAACTTGTATGGATAGATGTCCGACATTGAATTCTTGTGAATTCATTGTTGACTTTTATAAATATACATCTGTTTGGTGGCGTAGAAAGCAAATTCTCTTAACTTAACACCCTTCTCTGAGACTTATGAGATCGAAGGTTGTATGCTTATGGAAGTTAATAGGGATCTATGAATGGCAATGTGGCATTGAAAGTGGAAAATGATGTATGAAAGGTTATCGTTACCTCAAACCTCATACCCGGAAATGGCCAAAACATGGTAGATGCGGCAAGGCTATGTGGTTCGCAACCATTAGGGTATGATCATCCCCTTATAGATATATTTCTACCCACTATGATGTTCAGGTTTAAATTAATGTAGATGTATGCTATGACGATCCTCGGATAGGTCGGTAACGACCGGGGTGATGACATATTCGATACTATCTAGGAAGAGGCAGGCCGATTTTGTGTTGGTAGAGGACCATCTGTTGGGCCTCGGTACATTCCTCTAGAGATGTACTACCGAAAGGTATTCCCTTCACATGGTCATTTGTATGGAAATCCATTCTCTAATAAGTGACTGCCATTTTGTTTGTAGAACCTGCATTTGTGGATAGTATGCTGGAATTTATTAATATAATGATTTCGTCTAAGATCGATAAGTTTACATGCAAATATTTTCAAAGATATGTCATTAAAAATAATATCCATTATTTTTACGTAAGAATGTTTTGGTTATCATAAGGTAAAAACCTGTTCCATGTTTACGTGCGGTGTGGTCCTATAAGATACCTTTTTGTTTTCAAAACGCGTATTTTGAGTTCTCACACCAGTCCTATGGCTAACCCGGAGTTTATTTTCCTTTTCTTAAAACTTTGAGTGCCCTAATTTTCCCCGAGCAGCCTAATAGTCAGGTTTAGTTTAGAAGAAAGTCGGATGGAGCTCGAAGCATCGAGACAGAAGATTTTTCTGAAAATTTTTACCTATTTCCACCACTCTTGTACTATAGTATTCTGCATTTGTAAGGACATGAATTTATAACTGTCTTTGTTAACTCTGATAAATGTATTTTAAGTTCCACTGTAAAGATTAATTATTGAAATAACATATGTAAGATTTTGTTTTGTCTTTATTTTTCTTTCTTACCCTTGAGAATATGCTTTTCCAGCACTTAGATTTACAGCACGTGAATACCGAGGATGTATTAATGTCGATTTTCAAGAGTCGAAGAAATGGGTCCTCACACTATTTAACTCATTGATAAATTTAAAACCATCAAAATCATTTTGTCTCAAAATTCTTCTTTAATAATAATATATTATAGAAATACTATGAAGAAATTTATATGATTCCTCTAAAACTTCAAATCAAAAGATTATTCTCAATCCATAAATATTTCAAGCCTGTATATGATTACAAAGTCATCATTTAAAATCTTCATTTATTTTCCAAACCTCGTTAAAACCATCATTATTGAGACGTAATCCATCAATCTTAAACTCTACCTCATGTAATATATTCCCAGAATACTTTGATAATTAAACACAAATATATATCCAAAATTATTTCCCAATCCAAATACATATTTTCAAAATCAGTATTTAAAATCCTCCTTTGTTTTCAAATCCATTAAAAACTATTAATCCATTGATCCAAATTTCTATGTCAAACATGCATATATATGTATGTATATATATTGCTTCCAAAAGTTTACTTATTTCATAAAAACCCAAATTTCATCGTTTTCCAAATAATATCTATTCACAAAATCCTCAAAATTATTCCACTTATATATATTATCAAAATCAACACACTTTCAAAATTTTCCATTTATTTCAACATCTTTACTTTTAAATACGAAAATCATGCCATAAATTCATTATTTATTCCTAAAGTAATTTATTTATTTCCAAATTTCAACTTTTAATTCGTTATCCTTATTTTTGCACAATCTCAAATGTTTTGCAAATATTTTATAAACATCTAACTACTACTCAAGCATCACAAATTAACAATCTAATAGCAATCATCATAGCTACAAGTAAATAATAGTTCGTAACACAATTCCATCCAATTCAAAATATATCAACCAAGCAAATTAAGCAAATATATAGAAGGATACACATCTAATAATATGAAATATACATGGATGTGAGTGAGATAACTCACCGTAACAATGCTTGAGTTCCAAAACAGTAACTGACATTGATTTTGCACAATCGCTAATCGTCGCCATCTCCGTTCTTATCAAACTTGTGCACAAAGCCTCCCATAACTCACAATTAAATCATTATTTCCCTGTTACCTTAGCCACCAATCCCTAGCCAAAACTGATCACCACCAACATCTCCAATTCACTACTATCCTTCATCGACGCCCATAAACAACACCTCCAATCCCTCTAGGTTGTAGCTTGACCAATGAACGATCCCAGCATCATGTCGCTCATCACCCTGCCTGCTTGCATGCCCCTCCTTGCATCATGTTGCCCGTTGCCACATTTCTCTCCCCCTATGCCACTGCCGAGCACCTCCAACCTTTGAACAAGATTGTGTCGCCTTCTTTTTTAATTAATTCATGAAGCTGATTTTGGGACATACGGTTGAAAATGAAATAGGCGAATGTGGGTTTTTATTTGGGTCAACAAGTGGAGAGAGTTTTCTGTAAGCATGAAAATAATAAAAATGGGTTTGGGCTGGTATAATTTTAGTCCTTGATTTAATTTAATTTTAGCTAATTTCCAATGCATTTAAATTTGAATTTTAGTCTTTGAATAAATTTTAGGTTAGTATAAATTGATTGACATCTCATTCTATATATTACATCTTGATAATTGACAATTTTATTTAATTCACTGCTTGTTTATTTTTTAATATTTAATCATCCATCATTCTATCACATAATAAATTTATTTTTCAACTATTCCAAACATATTTAAAATTATTTACCCTTCGAAATCTTTCATTAATTAAGACATTTTTATTTAATTTAACAAGTTATTCGAAAAGGATTTATTAATTTAATTCAATTTATTTCTATGAAATCCTTTTATTAGATAAAACTTAATTAACTGAAAATTCATTTTCAAAATGTAATCATTACAACTCAAATTCAAACACTTTTATTTTAATTAAATTTATTTGTTTATACGGTGTGGGAAGTAGGGTTGTTACACTTACTACATGGAAATTTTGCATTCAAGTTGATTTAGCTTTATGTTGAACTTACTTAGTATGGTAAAGGTTAAAAGTCCAGGGGACTTTTTTTTAAGTAATGCAACTTATATATATATATATATATATATATATATATATATATATATGTATGTATGTATGTATGTATGTATGTGCGCGTGTGTGTGCGTGAGAGAGAGAGAGTGTGTGTATATTACTAACTATATTAAGTATAGGATAATGATTGAATACGTTTGCGCCAAAATAGGTCACAAACACCCAATTGCCAATGAAAGCACCAGTTCACAATCACAGATCACAGATAACACGTATGTAGAGAATTAAAAATGAAGAACACTAAGAAAATTTAGATGAAAGCAGTAAAGAACGAAGAGTTTATAGTTGTTCGGCAATCCAGCCTACGTCCACTTTGAAGTTGATAATTTTATTGAAGTTTGCTTGCTGATTACAACGAGTTACAACTGACTACAACAACAAAATCTGAGTACAATGATGATTCAGAAGAGTCTGGACATAGAAGAGCCAAAAGTCCCTTTTCTGTAGGCTCTAGGATGCTATTTATAGGCATAGGCTGCAAATATCTCGCTCAGACCTCGGGAGACCTCTTCTGGCATGTGTGTGGGCGCACACAATCGATCCCATGCAGTTTTGACTCGATCCATGATCGATACAAACGAATTTCATATCAATCAAGATTTTGCTCAATCGAGTCGAAATCGAGCATGAACATTCTTTAGGTTGTATGTAAGCTCCAGTGAAAATTTCGTCGCATTTGGACTTGTAGTTGTGAGATATGATCGATGCATGTTCGTGTTTTTCGTAGGCTGTCTCCTTTGTACGGATCGCTGCTGCACTTTTCGCACTCGATCGCCGCTGCACTGCTCGCACTCGATCGCTGCTGCACTGTTCGCACTCGATCGCTGCTGCACTGTTCGCACTCGATTGCCGTTGTACCGTTCGTACTCGATGGCGATAGATATGAAATGACAACCATTTGATGGATACGAACCAATATAGCTGATGGATATGAACAGTTGAGGCTTGATGGATACAGAAAAGGCCCTTCAATTGATGGATATGAACAGTTGAGGCTTGATGGATACATACAAGACCCTTCAATTGATGGATACGAATAGTTGAGGCTTGATGGACATGAACAAGACCCTTCAGTTGATGGGTACGAACAGTTGAGGCTTGATGCATACGAACAAGGCCCTTCAGTTGATTGCTTGAATTGCATCGATCGTCCTTGAGCATACGAACTCCGATTGACCTGAAATTTAGAACGTTGGCTTTCATAGTTTTTCTTATCATGTCTTGTCAATTGTAGCTTGATTCGGACTCGGACAAAATTCATCGATATCCATAGTGAAACATGTATAACCAATCTTTGGGACGAACTGTTCTTGATTTCCAGTCAACTTGTTGGTGTCATGGCCTTTCCAAATGGCGGGATAACACTTGCCTCCCAAAACATGCCTTGCGATAGGAAGGTGTGTTTTGTAGTTCGATAAGATGGATGTTCGTATCCTGTTAATGACATGCAAAGAAATTGATAATCTTTTCTGACCGTGAATAGTGATCGTTCGTGATCGTATGCCGTTCGAGGCGATATGTGACCGTACGAGGTCGGGTGTCGTTCATGGCGAATGGTGACCGTGCGCGGTCAGGGTGCCGTTCGAGGCGATTTGTGACCGTTCATGGTCGGGTGTCGTTCGAGGCGAATTGTGACCGTTCGAGATCGGGTTTTATTCCAGGCAAATTGTGACCGTTCGCAGTCGGATGCCATTCGAGGCGAATTGTGTGTTCCCCAGGGGGACTTAGCATTATTAATGTCAGATTTTACGTTTGTGAGTTTCCTAGTTGTTTGTTATGGCAGGTTATCGACATCTTAGAGCATGCCTGAAAACCGTTCGTGATTCCGTACATGTGTAAGTGGCTTAGCCGCTATGGAATCACAAATAGAAGATTTACAGTCAAAATAAGTCTTTCAACAGAAATGTCCAACAGAATCAAGTCCAAATATGAGAAATAGAAAACAAAAGAAAAACAGAGATGTCGAAGTGCAAACATCTACACCGATGCGATTGATAGTCATATAGAGCATGCGTGAGGATTGTTCGTGATCCCATACATGTGTAAATGACTTAATTGTGTTAATGTGGAGTTTTCCACTTATTCGTCATTATTTAAATCAGTTGATGACAAGCTGACGCCCCGGTCCTGAGCCATTCCCAATAGGTGCAGGTGGCGATCGTTCTTGCTCTACTGTCATGGCTTGCCCCCTTACGTCCTGTAATAGCATGCCATTCCAAATATGGCCTTCTATCTCATCCCTCAAATGCCTGCAATCATTGGTATTATGCCCGCTTAGCTCATGGAATAAGAAGTGCTTGTCTGATTTTCTTTCATTGTTGGTCGAATCCCTCCTCATTAGCTTTCGATAAGGAACCTACCACCTGGTTTCCTGGTAGATCCACTCCAAAATTTCGCTCAACTCCAAATAAGAAGTGAATCTTGGTTCTTTTCGTGGTCGCTTTGGTCCATCATCGTTAACCTCGGCTTTTCATTTACCTTTAGCTTTGCTTGAATCTTTTTCGGGAGGATTTTCAGCCTTTGACTGCATAAACTTCTACTCCCTCTCCTTCCTCTCTTTCAACATTTGCATCCTCTAATCGCAGGAATCCTTCAGCCTCGTGATAAAATTCTCCTAAATCCATAGGTGGATCCCTTGTCGGTAAATTTTTGAACTCTGTTCCATCAGCAATGCCAGATACGGCCGCCATTAAGACCATGGATGGATCTGGGCGATCCTTCGATGTTGCTGCTGCATTAAATCGTCTTTGAAAATTCCTCAAAGATTCCTCAGTTTTCTGTTTTAGCATCGCCTGACTCATCACATTCTTGGGCCTCGAAATGTGAACTCTGAACTGCTTCATAAACTTCTTGGTCAACTCTTTCCATGTCCAAATGGAACCGCTTTCCGATTGTCTAAACAATAATGTTGCTATGTCTGTCAAGTATAATGGGAAGCACCGGACCATGACCTCCTCTGATGCCCCCAGTACGTCCATGTGCCTCATATACCTTGTCAGATGAACGACAGGGTCTGTCCTTCCATTGTACATCTCCAATGTCGGTAGCTTAAATTCTAGTGGATTCCTGGTCTGCCTAATTGCGGGAGTGAAGGGGATTCTATTAACATCTTCTAGATCTCTAATCACTAGTCCGCCTCTCATGGCTCGTCTAACCATCTCTGCCAATCTGTCACTGTCGTCAATCTACAGTCCTTGTCTATTGCCTCCGATCTGCCCCCCGAGTTCATGTGGGAATCCAGGAATCTACTCTCCTGGACGGGCGTCCATCCCTCTATCAATGCCGTGCTGAACAGCTCCACCTAGTATCTTGCTTGAGATTGGACCAACATCCTCCGGATGAGTGCCCCTAAGTTCTGGAGTTGCTCCTGACGGTCCTACTCTATACTGAACTCTGGTTGCTCCATGCTTCTGATCTCTATCTCTAGTGTTTCTTGCAATTGCGTTAACTTGATTCTGCGCTCCAGCTCATCCAGCTCGTTGGAGTAGGTTCTGCATCATCTCTTCTTGTCTTTTCAGCATTCCCTCCTACATAGCTTCCATTATCATCATCTCCATCTCGTCCCGGGTGATGAAGACTAAGGTATGATTCGCTCCAGAGAAAGCCTCTTAACTCCTTTCATGTTGACTCCTTTCTGCTCTTGGTCTCCTTGCGGATTGCTTCACCATTGCCTTCCAGATCTAAGTCCTTAAGCCTTTAGATCCTAGATCCAAGTTGCAAAATCCCTGAATGCTAGCCCTTCTCAGTGAAAGCACCAAAATGTTTGCACCAAAATTGGTCACAAACACCCAATTGCCAATGCACGCACCAGCTCACAATCACAGATCATAGATAACAAGTATGTAGAGAATTAAAAATGAAGAACATTCAGAAAATTTAGATGAAAGCAGTAAATAACACAAAGTTTATTGTGGTTCGGCAATCCGGCCTACGTCCACTTTAAACTTGATAGTTTTATTGAAGTTTGCTTGCTGATCACAATGAGTTACAACTGATTACAACAGCAAAATCCGAGTACAATGATGAATCTGACAGAGTCAGGACTTAGAAGAGCCAAAAGTCCCTTTTTTGTAGGCTCTAGGATGCTATTTTTAGGCGTAAGCTGTATATATCTCGCTCGGATCTCGGGAGATCTCTTCTGGCATGTGTGCGGGCCCACGCGATTGATCCCATGTGATTTTGACTCGATCCGTGATCGATACGAACGAATTTCATATCGATCAAGATTTTGCCCAATCGAGTAAAATCGAGCGTGAACATTCTTTAGGTTGTACGTAAGCTGCAGTGAAAATTTAGTAGCATTTACACTTGTAGATTGTGAGATATGATCGATGCAAGTTCGTGTTTTTCGAAGGCTGTCTCCTTCGTATCGATCGCTGCTGCACTATTCGCACTTGATCGTTGCTGCACTGTTCGCACTCGATCGATGCTTCACTATTCACACTCGATCGCTGTTACACTGTTCGTACTCGATCATGATGGATATGAAATGACGACCACTTGATGGATACAAACCAATATAGCTAATGGATACGAATAGTTGAGGCTTGATGGATACGAACAAGGCCCTTCAGTTGATGGATACGAACAATTAAGGCTTGATGGATACGAAAAAGATCCTTTAGTTGATGGATACGAATAGTTTAGGCTTGATGGATACGAACAAGCCCCTTCAGTTAATGGATACAAACAGTTGAGGCTTGTTGGATACGAATAAGTCCCTTCAGTTGATTGCTTGAATTTCTCGATCATATCTTGAGCATACGAACTTCGATCAGCCTGAAATTTGGAACGTTGGCTTGCATAGTTTTGCTTGTCAGGTCTTGTCAATTGCAGCCCGATCCGGACAAAATTCGTCGATATCCATAGCGAAACAGTGAATAACCAATCTTTGGGATGAATTATTCTTGATTTTCAGTTAACTTTTTGGTGTCACAACCTTGCCAAAAGGTAGGATAACAGAATACAAATAAGGTATAAAAGCGAGCACACCAGATATTTTATACTAGTTCAGATCTCCCATCCTACTTTCAATCCCAAGCTCCCCTTCAGTATTTCCTTTAACAAACTAGCCCTCGCTTCACCCGGAGGAATAGGCTAATACAAAAGTATATCTCTAACAATCTTGTGTTACAAGCAACATGGATTTTAATTGATAGTACAAATCTTCCTATGATCTCCATTAAGTGTGTGAATGCGAATGCTTTGAGTCGTAGGAAGTGGTTTGACCAAAATTATATTTTGGTTATGATAGATTGAGAGAATGTAAGAATTGTATGCACAAGAGAGTAACAAGAAATCAAGAGAGAATAGATTCAATTAATTCAATTTTTGTTAATTTCTAAATCTCAATCATGGTTTTATTTATTGATTCAAAAAGATGCAGATGAAGAGTTGTTACTGTTCGATATGGTCTATTCAATTTAATGGTTGTAACCTTTCGATAAAGAGTTGATTTCTATTCATTTAAAGAGGTGTCTATTCAGAGTTTTCTAGTTTTTCAAATGACAGACGTTTATGGGGAAACTTCAAGCGTTTGTGGCCTTAGCAAAAACATTCTCGAGTATTGTCACAGACGTCTATGGTATTTCTTCAAACATCTGTGAATAAAAATTCAATTTTTCCAATTTATGCTAGTGTATATGAAATCATGTATGCATATACATACCGAAGGAGACCTTATAATGTTTTATCTAAGACTCTAAATACACTAGAATAACCTTACTAATTATAACATGGTCCATAGATCTTTATTTTTCTTCGAGTCCCAATATCTTTGAGCAAGATGTTTTCTTATAGTATATACATGTAATATTGGTAAGATGTATAATATATATGATTGCATAGTTGTCATCATTGAAACATAGAATGGAAGTTCTAACATTCTCCCCCTTTTGATGATGACAACTATGCAATCAAAATAGAAGAAATATTATAGTCATTCTATTAACTGGATTTTTAACCCAATAGAATTCAAAGGGAACTAGAATGTCTACAATAAGTCAAAATATCTCAAGGATCGACCAAGAAGACCAGAAGGAAAAGAAGAGATAGACCAAAGAAGAAAAATGCCAAAACAAGCTAAGGCGATGGATCTTTAGAGATCCATAAAGCTTGCTCGAGGATCCTCTAATCCTCTTTCGTCATGATATAATATGTTCCCTAGAGATGCTTTCCAAATTTCATAGCATGCCAAACAATCTAGCTCGAGAAGTGAAGACTAACCGAATTCTAGCTGTTTGACCAAAATCTGCTAACTTAAAATGGACCAACAGAACTCATACGAAGTAGGATTGATATGAAATTTAAGGAGAATATGTAGAAGACATAGAAGAAGGCTCACAAATAAAATGAGAGCATTAGGAATTGATTTGAGGGATTGCTAGAGATCCATCTAGATGGATCGCTAATGCCCATCTAGAGTAGGCCCCACTACCTCAAATTTTTATAGTGGGTCCCTAACACCCTCTAGAGTTTCCCGTAAAGTTTTGTTCGATTTCGTTAAGATTTGATCAAGTTATGGATGATTCTTCTAGACCAGATGACCTATAAAGATGGATGATCAAACTAACTCCAAACGACTTGATATTTGGACAAGGCTCTTAAATAGAAGATAGGAAGACAACCAAACAAAGTTCACTCAAAAATATGCTAACTGGATGGATAGCTAGCGATCCATCCTCTATGGATAGCTAGCGATACATCCTCTATAGATAGCTAGCGAGCCATCAAGACAGGTCGAATCGGCCTCAAACTTTCCGAGCTCCTTCGTAGCACTAAGTAAAGGCTTTTAGTAAAAAAATATACTACATTTATGGATAGCTAACGATCCATCCCCGTGGATAGCTAGCGGTCCATCGCCTATGGATAGCTAGCGATCCGTAGAAATGACTCAGATTGATTTGAGATTTTTGGTGATGACTTAGCATAATAACTGGACTCTTCTGCACTTGAACTTCTGGCCCAACATTCGTTGAATTCCCCTATAAATACTCACCTACCTGCCACTAGAGATGGATCTTTTTCGAAGAGAGAGCCGCCATTAATCTACTGGAATTCCTTCGCTTCTTCAACTTTTTTCTTCCTCATAATGGTAATCAAAGGGGTTACTGTGATTCTCCCATCAACCCTTGTACTTATGAATTATTCCAACTCATTGTAACTTAAATCTACAGACTAACTAGGTGATGTATAGTCATAATAAAGTTGGATTAAAGTGGAGGTAGGCTAGAGTCAGCCAAACCAGTATAAAAATTCTATGTCTCTTTTCTTACTTCTGCTTTTTATTTGTTGTTTATCTGAGATTTGTGAAGCTGGTTATCCGCGCTGGTGCCTTCACACTTGATACAGGGTGTTGATCCATTTTTTGGGTTAACATTTTCATGCTTTCACCAAGAACCTTGAATGAGGTCTGAAGAATTGAAGTTTGAATCTAAAATTTAGAGAAGATGAGTAGGCCTAATACTAAATTGAAAGCTGTAGCAAATCAACCGGAGCCTGGGGGCATCCAAGAGGTATACTTAAATTCTCATAACCTAACTATGTGATTAGAGAGGAGATAGGAAGGATGATGAAAGAAATGCAGGACAAAATCTTAGCTAGACACCAGGAGATGATGGATGACTTCTACTAGAGGATAGAGCAGCAAGGATGGCTAGATCTGTAGGAAATATGACTCAAACTCTAGGGAACAACAAAGGAGCTACCGAAGTTGGATTGGAACAAGATGGAGTCTTTCCTTGACGCCTAGAGCAACCGATACTTGGGGGCAATGCTAGAATCAACAATAGGATCCAATGCAGGAGCATTTGGAGTTAGGGAAAAACAAATTGAAACAATTCCCACGCAACAAGGGAGTACGATGGATTTAGATCTAGGATGAGCTCTAACGCCTGGAATGGGTGATGTTGTAGTAGAAAATCAAATTACGAATACATGACCACATAAGAAAAAACCATAAGCCCATAGTTGGAATAGGTGGCAGGTTTGTCCCTTACTCTCTACTTTCTACTTTTTTCTTTCAATAACCTCAGGCTGCTTACACGTGTACGAGATCCCGATCGGTCCCTAGGCATGCTCTGAGTCAGATGCCTGAGATGACTATTTAGGACAACAATGATCCCAGACCACCTAGACGTGTACTAAACCTAGATTGGCTCTTAGTCGCACTCTGAGTTGGATATCTGGGATTATTGCTTAGGATAATAATCTCAGACCACTTAGATGTGCACAAAACCTAGACTGGTCCATTGCCATGCTCTGAATCGGATGTCTGGGATAAACATTTAGGATTTCTACTTATTTGTTTGATTTGAATTTTGTTAAATCCATATTTAATGTGATTACTGATTATAAACGCCATAGAGTCCCACCAGAGAGATGGGACTGGAGTGCAAGGTGCAAGTCCCTTTGCCAGAGAGCGAGTGGAGGACTTGTACGATATCAAATGCCATAGATTCCTGACCGAAGGATGGGACCAGAGTGCAAGAAGTAAGCCCCCTTACCAAAGAGTGAGCAGATGGGCTTGCTTAATCCATCTTAACCTAATAAGCAAATGATCCGGAAAGATCATCTCCTTTAACTTAACAAACAAATGAGTCAGAGAGATAGTCCCCTTAACTTAAAACATTAAACGATCCGGAGAGATCATTCATTAAACAAAACATTAAACGATCCGAAGAGATAGCGCATTAAACTTAACATTAAATGATCTGGAGTGATCACGCATTAAACTTAAATGATTAGGAGAGATCGAGCCTTAAAATAGATTTTATTTAGTAAAAGGATCTGAATGCCTTATAAATAGAATATAACTAATAAATTCATATAATGATTTTAATATATGATGTGATTCTTATATATGAGGTGATTCTAATATATGATGTGATTTTGATATATAGAGTGATTTTGATATGATGCGACAACTCTGAATGAGAAGCAAAAATTGATAGTGATGTAAATCCCGAATGAACATGGGCACTTATAGACGTGTGTTGTAAATCAAGATATGTGATGTAATTGGAAACATGTGATTTAATTAGAGATATGTGATGTATAACTCCGAATAAAATCCAAATTATTGTGATGTATAGATTACACCTAAGCAGAATCAGAGTCTTAAGATATAATAGTTTTGGAGCGAGTTGTAATTGACCAAAGAATCCAAAGGAACTAGATGGTTTACTGAGGCTAAAGCTGCTGGAATGCTCAATAATCAAAGACTTGTTACTGGAACTTGTTCTGGAGAAAAGCACACCTTTCATTCAAAAGGCGAAATTTGGAGGGCAAGTGTGAACTAGGTTTTTAGCCCAATAGAATTCAAAGGGAACTAGAATGTCCACAACAAGTAAAAATATCTCAAGGATCGACCAAGAAGACCTGAAGGAAAAGAAGAGAAAGACCAAAAAAAGAAAAATGCCAAAACAAGCTAAGGCGATGGATCGCTAGCGATCCATAAAGCTTGCTCATGGATCCTTCAATCCTCTTGCATCATGATCTAATATGTTTCCTAGAGACGCTTGCCAGGTTTTATAGCATGCCAAGCAATCTAGCTCGAGAAGTGAAGTCTCACCGAATTCAAGCTGTTTGACCAAATTAACTAACTTAAAATGGACCTACAGAACTCATACGAAGTTGGATTGACTTGAAATTTAAAGAGAACATTTAGAAGATATGGAAGAAGGCTCACAAAAAATGAGAGCATTTAGAGTTGATTTGATGGATCATTAGCGATCCATTTAGCGACCCATCTAGAGTGGGTCCCACTACCTCAAATTTTTATGATGGGTCCTTAACACCCTCTACAGTGTTGCTGCAAAGTTTCATTTGATTTTGTTAAGAATTGAGCGAGTTATGGATGATTCTTCTGGACTATATGATCCATGAAGATGGATGATCAAACTAACTCAAAACGACTTGATATTTGGACAAGGCACTTAAATAGAAGATAAGAAGACAACCGAACAAAGATCACTCAAAAATATGCTAAGTGGATGGATAGCCAGCGATCTATCCCTTATGAATAGCTAGCGATCTATCCCCTATGGAAAGCTAGTGATCCATCAAGATAGGTCGTATCGCCCTCAAACTTTTTGAGCTCCTTCGTAGCGCTAAGTAAAGGCTTCTGGTAGAAAAATATGCTAAGTCAATGGATATCTAGCGATCCATCCCCTATGGATAGCTAGCGATCCATCGTCTATGGATAGCTAGCGATCCATAGAAATGACTCAGATTGATTTGAGGTTTTTGGTGATGAATTGTCATAACAACTGGACTTTTCAACATTTGGACTTCTAGCCCAATACTCACTGAATTCCCCTATAAATACTCACCTACCTACAACTAGAGATGGATCTTTTCCACAGAGAGAGCCACCATTACTCTATTGGAATTCCTTCACTTCTTCAACTTTCTTCTTCCTCACAACGGTCATCAAGGGGATTATTGTGATTCTCCGTCAACCCTTGTACTTACGCTTATTCTAACTCATTTTAACTTAAATCTAAGGACTAACTAGTTGATATCTAGATAGATTCAACTAGTATAATCATAATAAAGATGGATTAAAGTGGACATAGGCCAGAGTCAGCCGAACCACTATAAAAATTTAGTGTCTCTTTTCTTACTTCTACTTTTTATTTATTGTTTATCTGAGATTTGTGCTGATGATTATCCACACTGATGCTTTCACACTTGATCCAGGATGTTGATCCATTTTTTAGGTAAACACATTCATAATAAAAAAAAAAAGAATGTTCTCATAAAGTAGATTTCGTCTCCCTCTGTGTATATGCATAAGTTTCTCCCCCATTGTCATTATCAGAATAGAAGAAAAGACGGTAAGTACACATTCTCATAGTATGTGTAAGATATGAGTATGTTATAGATATGAGTATGAATAACTGAGACAATTAAGGCTAAGAAGAAGTAGAGACTAAAGTATTATAGCAGGAGTTAAAAGTTAAATAACAAGGTTCGATAAAACGAAATAAGTATAAACATAAATGCTAAATAAAATAGATAAAAATAGATGGAAAAAAGTTATGCTACTTGTACTGATCGGAAGAATAAGAAAACATGCCATAATTTTCATAATACTCCCAATAAGACGAAGGATCATGGTCATATGCTCCTGGCCAGTTAGTTTGACCGTTGTACTCCTCATTTCTTAAATGGAAAGACCTTGAAAAGCCACCTACGATTGATGCTGAAATTGCTGAGGGTTAGATAAGGACATATTATCACTATCTTCTTATACCTCCTTAGGTTGCTCTTGCTCAATAGTATTCCCTCTGGCATGGGAAGTTCCTTTAGGAGAAGTATAAGACGAATAAACTGATGTTTGTGCTTGAGGAAGTGGTGTAGATGAAGGCAAAGATGAAGAGCGAGAAGGCATCTACCACGGACTTTTATCATAACTTTTCCTAAAGTGGAAACAACCTTTTTTGAAATCTTTTCCATTTTTGTCATCCTTGTTGAAAATGAACATTCCAAACCTGTCATCGTTTTGTTCAAAGCCCGCTGGTTGACCGTGATTTGCTTTTGGTTTTTAAGCGCAAAATCACAAAGTGATTCGTTTTGCAACGGTTCAATGCAAGATCTTGAATTTTTGAATCTGAATAATATTCGATAACATGACTCGAGGAGGCAGGTTGTTGTGAAGGACAAGTTAAATAAGTAAGAGTGGGTGGAGGATGATGCACTTGTTGTTGCTACCATTGTTCTAGGGAGATAATTGGGGGTGGTCATTGGGGAAGGTGCATTAAAGATAAAAATATTATTCCACTCTCTTTAACCGGTATTTCTTCAGAGTGAGAAATATAAGAGGGTACCCCAAAAGCATTTAAGAGATGCATAATATATAAAGCATATATAATCATGTGTCAGTGATGAGATCAAAAGCTTTTTATTTCTTCATGAATGAACTTAGCCCAATTTATTTGTAATCCACCAAAAATAGCATAAAGGACTTCGTGGTCATTCTCGTAGATTTGCTAATGACTTCCTAGGCATGGAATTACCGTATTAATAATCATATGATTTAACAACCTAGACTTTAGACGTAAGTAAACAGATTTCCACTGTCGCGTCCTATCTTCCCAAATTTGATGAGTTATCTCATCTTGGGTAAATTCCTGTGGTCGGAAACTTCTTCTAAATTGATTTCGAATGAAGAACAATTAAGTATACGACCAATGGTGTTTATGTTAATATTTAGAACATGTCCGTAAACACTCGTCTATAACCACCCATCATCATTGTCAGGAGTCCAAATATCACTACTGCACAAATTGGCGTAAAAAAAGAAAGATTGCTAATTGATTGATTTCTACCTCATTTTCATCAAAATTGATTAAATCTCGACATTCGGAGGCGCCAGTAAGTTCTTGAATGCCATATTCGCCAAACTTGCATAATCTATAGAATGGCCTGGAATGAAGCTTCTTTTGTTTGAGCTCGTGAAATCGCTTGTTAGCAATCGTGCTATTGCAAAGCCTTTCTTGAATGTGAGCATCAGTGACTAAGGGGTTGTGAGAAGAAGAAGATTGACCTTTCTTGGAGCATTTGCTAATCGGATTTTTGCTTCGGGAGCCAATAGTGAGCAATTGAGATTTTAGGAACTAGGGTTTGTGTGTAAATTAAGAATAAGCTGGTGAAAAGTTGAGAAAAGGGTAAAATTATATGTACAGGGCTGCTGAAAATAGGAATTCTGGAGCAGCGACAGACGTCTGTGGTGGTGCCATAGATGTGTGTGGTTTCAATAAAAATTAATATGAAACACATGACAGACATCTGTCAGTTTCCACAGGCGTCTGTGGTTTCAGGAATAAGTTTCCTGAAACCTATGATAGACGTCTGTGGGATTTCATAGACGTCTGAGGTTTTAGAAAAATGTTTTCCTGAAACCTTTAATAGACGTCTAAGATATTGCCACAGACGTTTGCGGTATGTTTTCTTAAATATTTTGCCTTGAAATTTAAATGTCAATATTTATTTATTGAAATAACTAGAGCATAAATTTAGTAATTATCAAAGAGGTCAGAGTTTTTAATTTGTTGTATATCCTACGAATTCGGTTCAACCTTTGTGTCCTCAATTAACGGCTTTAGTGGAGACCAACTTTGACGAGCTGATGTGTCAATCCAATCTTGGTTTTATGGTCTTGGCTTGCATAGATTTCTTGGAGTAATGGTGACACCCCATACCTCTAGGCACCCGGAAAATCGGACATGACTAGAAGCACGGGTGGTCAGGTGAAATAAAAATTCATAACGTAGCACAGAAACTAAGGAAACGACATAAAATGATTAAAATATTACAGTGGAAGAAAAATTTCACTGATTATAAATTAATAGAAAAACAGCTACGTTAAAAACAACATTATCCCAAATTTGTTTCTCAAACCAAACGTACCAAGTAGTCTCCATCAAAACATAAAACATAACAAAGTTTAAAATATAGGTCCCCATATATAGAGTAAAGTACGGAAAAGAGAAACGAAGTACGTGAAATAAAAGAAACAAAAGCTGAAGATAACAACAGCTCCAATGACCCTCCAAGCTGCAAAGAACTGCAATCCAGACTTGTCCTCTTGTGATTTTGGAAAATAAGAAATAGGAAAGGGTCAGGTATAAAGTCTGGTGAATGAGAAATAAAATGAAGTAGAAAGAATAAAACAGTTTAATTTCACGTCTTCCCTGGATATCGTAGAGGGTGAATAATATAATGCAGTGAATCCTTCTTAGATACAGTTCCTAAGAAGCCAAAATCTATGGTCACTCTAGGAAAGTCAACCATGCAGTAATACTAAACTTTAATTGGCCTGTCGGACTTACTGTCCTTACCTATCCATCTGCTACAGCGTGAAAGTCGGCTCTTTACCCGTGCACTGTGACTAAATGCCTCATACGTCTGACCAGCGTCGATCAAACAACCTCACAGGACCACGAAGTTGCGCTCAGGCTCCACCAAACTGGACTCCTATCCTCTTGTCTCCTCGGTCACCAACGTGGACTTGCCCTTATCCAAAGTTTCGATCCTTCGAAGGAGCGCCCATAGTTGTGTCGGCTATGCAAAATCCTCGAACGATCTGCCTAAAGAAGCCTACATCGAAACACACTTGTCCTGTCCTATCCGTGTCTATCTGCCTGAAGAAGCCTACGATTTCGGATGTTATCTATCCCACGTACTAGAAACCTATGAAAGATAATAAACATTCTTGCGAACCTACTTGCCCGCTCCTAGCATGTACATCCAAAACTATATTTTGAGCATAACTTCATGAAACACCTATCTAGACCTTTACACGGTCTGCCTACCAAATCGCTTCTAGATTAATTAATTTTACCATTACAATTTACATATTGTTTATTTCCATTAATCTGCTTTAGACCATTTTTACAACCAATTTGGTTATTTCACAATTTTCCTTTCTCTTACATAAATGGTGTTTCAATTTCACGTCCGTTCAATCCGTATGCTTTGTTTGTAATTTTTATACCATTTTGTTACAGATTTACACCAGCCTTTAGAGTCCATTTAATTTACATTTTTTCCACCCTAATTTACATTCTTCTTTTAAAGATTTAATTTGTACAAATTTTTTATCTAATATCCACAAACTATTTAATTACACAAAATTCCACTTTTACATTTTTAGGCCACATATGAAACAAAAAATTATGCCAATTAGACTTCCCAATTTTGTTCCAAAACCATATTCAAATTATGTAATTATATTAATCAAATCCACAATTTTATTCAAGTAACATATTCTGAATTTATTCAACTAACCTATTCTACAATTGAAATTGAATAATAATTATATTTCAATTTAATCAAACCAATCTTATTTACGCCATCAAACGTGAATAACGATTTGTTTGTTCCAAATTTCAACCCAAACATGAAATAGAATTGAGAAGTGGTAGAAGGAGAAGATACAATAATTTACATAAATTTCAATCTTATATATGCCATAAAACGTGAATAATAATTTATATGTCCCATAATTTTGAGCCAAACATGAATTGGATTTGAGAAGTGAAAGAAGAAGCAGTTGCACTAATTTACATCTATTCTCAATTAGTAATAGAAATTAATTCATATTAACGTGCTAGTAAAGAACTGAAATTGAACTACTTTATTTTTCTATTTCATATTAATTCCCACTCACCTAGCACTTAAGCTTGTATAAATTTGAAAAAGCTTTGCTTTAATCTTTCTCCCTTTGATTCTTCTAAATTCCCTAAATTTCTTGAATATATGAAGCTAATTTAATTTGGTAGAGATTTGTTTATTTAGTACAGAAAAGGAGGAAGAATAATACACATTAATTTTACTGTAGAACTATGTCGACGACTGAATAAGAGATTAGGTTTAGGTTAGATGGTTTATTTATAGATTGTTCGAGTGAATATAATCCATTAGATTATTTTAGATTAAATTTGGTTCTTTCATACGCTTAATGATTATCCATTCTCGCCCATACACATCACTCAACCAATAAAATTTAGCCGTCTCATCCTAGTACATCACTGGAGCGGGAAGCCGCCACATTTCAGAAATAATGCTGAAATACATAGGAAAAATCGTGGAAAACGAACCAGCTAAAAAAAACTTCGCTCCAAATTTTGGGTGACAACAGGACTTGATCCCTGGTCACTAAAGAAGTCAACATGCGTCTTTACCACTGTACCAAATGTGGTTTTAATTAATTTTTAATTATATTTTTCATAAAATACTGGGGTTTTACATTTCCCCATAAAGGATTCCGTCCCCGAAATCTCCAAAGACAGAAGAACGTAATTAACAACCAACATCCAAGAACTACAGCATCCACTCAACCATCATCCATTTCTATCATTGTCATTATTTTTAACTAACACAATTCATGATTTATGCAAAGTAAAATGCATATGAACTTACCTAATGTGAAAAGGTAGTTGGTCTACTGATTCTGTTGACCTCCTATAGTGCAAGTATGCTTATGCCATGCAACCAATGTATGCAATTTCCCTAGTATAATTGATAATTCTATATGTATGTTTCAATCATTCATCCAAATGCACCATCCATATAAAACATCCATTTATATACACACACATATATATACAACCATGTGCAAATGCAATAGATAACTGGCACACATATGCAGGTGTGTGTACCTAGTTGGCCAATTATCCTAATAAATATATATCTAGTGGATGCAATGCATCCACTTGCAACATTGGCATCCACTTGCAATCATTTTCATCCACCAAGCACAACATGCCCTAATGACAGGTTTACAACCAAGCTACCATCCATAGGTTTCACCTAATGATTATTGAAAAGTCCCTAACTAAGAAAAGATCAAAGAAGTGTACCTTCAAATAGAAAAGGATATGAATTTCAAATTCTCTTCTCAGATTCCCATGTGCAATCCTTGGGGTCATCTCCCCACCGAACTTCACCAGATGAACTTCCTTATTACGTAATCTTTTGATGTCGTGTTCCAATATATGGGTGGGTGTACGATGCACAAGTGATTCACACTCTACCTTCACTTCCCTTAGCTGATCGAGTTCTACTACTGCTGTGAAATCATTTAGATACTTCCTCAGATGCGAAACATGAAAAACATCATGAAATCCTTCCAACTTATCTGGTAGATCAACTCTGTATGCCACTTTTCCAATTCGTGTGGCAATAGGGAAGGATCCTACAAATCTCGGTGACTTACCCACTGAGCCAAATCTCGTAACGTTTGTCAGAGGAGAAACCTTGATAAAAACCATATCTTCAAACTTATACTCCAAATCTGAACGTGTAACATCCCGCCTTTTCGCACATTTTAAACCGTCACACGTGCCAATTCAAAACATAACGGAAGGACGGATTGTTATGGGGTAAGTAAGAAAAACAGAGAAGAAATAAAAACAAAATAGAATCTCACAGCGGAAGGATAAAATATAATAATAAATATACAGTTCAAAATAGTTTACAAACACTTGATTTGCTTTATACAATAAATATCAGAGTTACACCTACCAATACAATCAATGCAGCGGAACAGTATGAGTGTGGTGCAATACTATAGATAATAATAATACGACTCCTTCGTCTTCGTCCTTCAAAGCTAAAGTCTTCGATCCTGAAACGCTCGGACTGACCCGAGCGAATTTGAAAAGACAAAAACACTCAAGTCAGACTAAAAGATCTTATGTGAGTTAAATTTACAGAAATAAATATGAGTACAGTAACTCAAGAGATGTTCGGGATTTACATCTCCTAAGGATCCGTTAAACTATTTACTATGTAGTATATTGCGCTATTATAATAGTGTCTATTTATAAAATAAACTTACTTTTAAATAGCGTTAAGGCTTTACATTTTCCACCTTAACACGTAAAATGCCAATAGTCTATACAGTACCGTAATACTTTCTGATCGGGAGGCTACCAGAGGATACTCCATAGGTACGACACAAATAGAATCTTGTAGTAAAGGCACGATAGGGTAGGTGACACGGCACAACTAGGCAATGCCAGGGTAGATATACCAATTGCGTACCCAGGCTGGTGGAAACGCGTAGCCGCAGTTACCGCCCACCTCGAACAAACTCCCCAAAATCAAAATAAAAGTGGCAACTGAATCAATCCAAAGTCATAGTATAATATCGAAGAGGAGTGTCCGATCAGAGGAATGACCTCATTGGCCTGGGAATAGCTCCTGTTTTAGCCACCTTATGCCAACTCACGGGAGTTGGGTCCACGTATTTACCTTACAGGAAACGTCGCCACCACCTACTTCATTCTGGAATCTCCACCGCGTACACGGTTAGTCAAAGTGGTTTTCAGTATCGATAGAGAGTATGTTAGATATCCGATCCCGGTCTCTTTGCCAACCCATCGTTATTATAACACCGCGGTCATTTAAAAATAGGTTATACTTTAAAAATCAGAATAAACATTCCATTTCATAACCATGAATATGATATCATTTCAAAACCCAAAACCATATTTTATCGCTTATCCCAAATATAATTCTTTTCCAAAATCAAAATGCTTTAACTTCATAACGTCTGAAAATCAAATATTTTCAAAGCATAATATTTTGAAAATCATAATTTAAAACCATAACTTCTAAAACTTGAATGGTTTGGACATTCAAAGGTATATGAATTAAATGGTTTAACTTAAATGTTACTTTGTAAAGAAAATAGTTCTCATGTCTTTACAAATACATTTCTTTATTAAAGTCTAAACCAAAATTTATATTATCTCTCTCAAGTTCCAAAACCACTTCAACTTATTTATATATACGTATATCCATTTTGAAAATCAATATTTCAAACTAAAGTTGGATTTTATGCTTTCAACAAATCAATTGTTCTATTAATTATTCTTGAATATTCATATAAAATCCATAAATAATAAGACTTCAATTTCTAGTAATAAAAAATATATATTTTTCCCAATTCAAATTATACTAGAATATTCATTTCAATATATTTTGGGAAAAATCCAATTATAAATATCATATCTTAAAATTTCCAAACTTAACATTTAAACATATGATATAAATTATTAAACTCCATTTTCTTAATTTTCTTCCATTTTTAATAAAGATTTTTATACACCTTTTAATTTCAAAATTTTCAACTTATATGTATATATATATGGAAGAAAAATATTTATACAATATAAAATTTAAGATTTTTATAAACCGTATTCCATCCAAACCATAGAAATCACATTAAAATAGTTATATATAGACCGCGGTGCCTGTATATAATTTTCTATCCTATGGTCAAGTGATACAGATATTTATCATTTCAATCCGCAATTTAAAAGATATAAAATTTTGCGGTTGTATATCATTTCAAACCACAATCCCGAATGAAAGGAAATATGCATGATAATTTGCAATTTAATGATATACAATAAAACATCCATCAACATCACCCATCATCCAATCACAATCATCAAGCAATATCAATCAATAACAATTTATATTTGATAATATATAACAGGTAATAACTGGCAATTTTATTTAGATTAAATTTAACAACTATAAATCTAACAGTTTATATTCATTAATAATCTATATAACTGTTAACTAGCAGTTTATAGGCAAACAAATAAATTCTAACTATCAATTAATACGCAATAAATAAATTAAATTAACAGTTAAATTTAATAAATGCAATTCAACAAATATGAGTGAAATAAACGTGCCAAATACTCCTAAATAAATTTCTATTCATTTCTAAAATTAATTTAACAAACATAAAAGCTTCTAGTAGTTGTGAGTGGGTTAAAACACTCACCTTTTGAATTTAAATCGAATTTAAATTCGATTTAAACCCAAAAATTTGCCCTTCTCGGAATTCGTCCAAACCAGCGTCATCAAATCCGGAATTAAATTACGATCCTAACAAAAGAAATTTCGTGTGAATCCGACTTCGTATGAGAAAGTTATGGCGAAAAATGATGATTGAATTCAAAATTGAAAATAAATAAAATGACACACATTCATCACTTACAAATATATGTGCCACGTCACTCCTTCTATTCCCAGAAACACACGCGGCCCCCTTCCAGAAACCATAATCGAAGATCTACGACGATCTAACCGTTGAATCGACACAAAAACCATATAGATGCGATCCCCATCGTCCACTCTACAAAACCCAGAAAAGGTTTGACGATCCGACGAAGTTTGCGACCACAATGATGAATGGTCACGGACTGTTTGAATTAATTCTGGTCAAACGAATGTTCAAAACAGAAAACGAATTGCACCAGTAGATTACGTGCCTCGAGAACATTAACATATATTTTTTTGTGGAATTTTTCTGAAGTGTTTGCATTTTCATTGAAATTTGGATTGAAGTAGATCTGGGTTTTGCAACCATTTGAGGAGGAGAAGGAGATGAAGAAATGAATATACAGCAAATGACAATAGGATGGAGCTAGGGTTTATAACTGTATATATATATTAAATTTCCAAAATTTAATTAAATTTACTTTCCATTATTTATTGTCAATTAGATTGATTTATCATTGGATTTATATTTCAATATGTAAATATCCCCAATTTCATCTGCACTTATATTTACATAGTTTCTAAATATTAAATTTCAAACATTACTTCATTTAACGTTACGTATTTATTATTTATTACTTGCTGCAGTTGATTATCAATTATACTTAATATACTAAATAGATGGTAAATTTTGAATACTTGTTATCATTAACGTTTTATTTCCACTTACAAAATAAATGAAATTATTACATAAACTCCCTTAATTAAGTCAACCATTATCTTATATAACTTAATTGGTAATATATATACCCAATTGCCCTAATTGGTTTATAGTTATCAGCTAAATACATACTAACTTGTAAATAAATTCGTTTAATTGCAAATGGATCTGATCAAATTTAATAGATTGAATAGATGGGTAAGCAAATAATAAATTTTCCTTTTTGTCAAATTCAAACCCATTCCTACTTAATTATCAATTACAATTTATTACGAAACATTGATTTTATGCAGTTACCTTTTATTTGCGTAGTATTACATCAATTCCTATAACCTTGGATTCATTCCCAATTCACCAAATTCAATTAATTACACTTTACAAATGTGTTTCCAATATATAGGTATTGCCCAAGTTAAATTTATTAGCTAACTCATATTAATAAACAAATGACTTATATGAATGATTAAAATTTTCAATTATCTCACTTTACTCCTAAACTTCTGTTATTTAATAATTATTGCTTAGAACCTGATTTTAATCTTCCCATTATCTATTTAATTCCTTCTAGAATCATAGCTAATATTTGTCATCCCTTCATTACCCAAATGTTCTTATCCCATCAAATTTTAAGTTATCGAAATATTAAATGTCAATTTCTTTTAATTGCACTAAATTTATCTATTAAAGGTTGCACTTAACCTAAATACATAAAACTTGCCCAATTTCTCCTTAAATCAATAACCTTCATATACAAATATGTTTACCATAAATTTTATCTACTCTTCCTTTTTAGGTAATGTCCTATATATTAGATTTCCATGTAATTTGCAATAAATCATACTCGTAGTTATATCACATTAAATGAATAAATAAGTGTTGACTCTATTCTTTTGATTCAACATTGGTTTACGTTATATTTCATAAATATTTCTACATACATCAGGATTTTTAAAAATGGTTGTAACGTGAAATCTCGTCTACTTCCCATTTTATATTTAAGGCTTCTAAAACCGATTCATATCATTTCTCTAGTCCAAATTTTATTAATATAACCTTAAATTTAATTTATTCCTATCGATGTAATGGTTAAACACAAATTTCACTTATTTGCAATAAATCCACAAATTGGATTTCAAATTTTCAAATAAATAAATAAATTTTAGTTTATCACTTCTTAAATACCCAAACGTCAATGCCTTAATTTAAACTGCATTTATTACATTTTATAAAAATCCTCCATCTTAAGTGACAAATCAAAACTACCCTAACTACACAAATCATCGTATTATAAAGATATTTACACTATCCTCCATTTATTACCTTAATTTATTTAAGGTAACCTTAAATTAATATCTATTGCAATGATTTCAAATTATTATTCCCCCATTCCTTTTTAATTTCAATAACGCCAAATTTAACCGTTATATTCTCTTTATTTATGCGATAAATGCAATTATTGAATCTAATACTCCATTTAATTAATAGATCCTGCTTCCTAGAATCTATATCAACAATAGGTCAAATATATACATAGAATTAGCCTTAACTTCACCTAAAAGAATTAGCTATTTCAACTACCGCACAAAACTACGCTACTGCACTATTTAATCAAATAAATTAATTGAACTTAAATCAGCATAAAGGTTATAAAATTATAAATGTAATCTTAATAAATTCATTTATTGATTTAGACTCTTTCTATACAGTAATTAACCTATTTGTGGGTATAAATAACTTTGGAATTATATTACATCTCATTAGTACGCGTTTTATTTCCTATAACTTCTCCTTATTTAACTATACCCATTAACAACCAAAAAAATTTAATTAGCTTTATTTCAATCTATTTCCCTTCTTAACTAAATAAAATAAATGGTTAACCTAAACACTTATTATCCTTTGATATATTCAAATTCACTTCCAACATTTATTAACAAAATGTTGCCATAGGTTTAGATTTACATAAATAAATTATATGAATAGGTAGAAAAATTGGTAATCCGCAAATGCCCAATATACACGCATTAATTAATACCTATTGTTAGAATCCATTTATTAATTTACTAGTTAATAACGGTCTTTTTATTTCTATTTACTACCAAACTCTCTATTTTATTATAGTTCCAATATATTAATACTTAGGCACATCAAGTGCTAGCCCTTTTGTTATTTATATTAAATTGGGTATGCACAAATAAGTTGTTAATTAACTATTTCTACAAAATTATATTCATACATTCAGTTCCATATCTTATAGGGTTAAATTCTAATTACTTACGCTTAATCTATCAATTTAATACTCTATTCAAACATGCATTTAAATTCTTTTTATTCTAAATAAATTTTATTAAGTGTTGACATCCACTAATAGCATTCACCTTTATTACAACCAAAGGTGACATCTTCACTACTGATTTTATATTAATGAATCTCATTTTAGTTAATATTTTTTATTAATATTCTCAATTCAACATTTATTGATTTCTTAAAATTTACTTTTAACAAAAAGTGACAAATTACATTATCCAAATCTATTGTCATAAAATTTTATTGTTACACTAGGTTACAACTACTATACCAAATTTCTACATTTATTCTTAAACAAATTAGAAATTATATTAATTTAATTTATTAAATATTATTAATTTAACGGGTCGTTACAGAACGTCTTCTATCGGCATATGACTTTTATCTATCTTGTGTAGTCTTCAACCTCTTGCGAATCAAATCCACCTTCTCGGAAGTTTCCCTCACCAAGTCTGGTCCAAGCAAGATCCTATCGGTGGTATCCTACCAACAGGCTGGTGATCTACATGGTCTGCCATAGAGGGCCTCGAATGGTTCCATCCCAATGCTTACTGAAGACTCCTCCAAAACTCGCTGGTGAGTAATGGATTTCTATCGCTCACAATGCTGGCGGGAACTCCATGAAGCCTAACTATCTCCCTTACATAAAGAGTTACCAAAGAAGCTGCCATCCTATTACTCTTAATGGGTATAAAATGAGCGCTCTTCGTCAATCTATCCATAATGACCCAAATGCTTATGTTCCCTCTCTGTGACCTTGGTAATCCACCTACGAAGTCAATAGAGACGCTCTCCCATTTCCATCATGGAATATCCAATAGCTGCAATAGTCCTTTGGGCTTCTTCTGTTCTGCCTTTGCCCTTTTGCAAGTGATGCACTTCGATACATACTCCGCCTCCCTTTTCTTCATTCCGAGCCAATAGAATACCCTCTTCATATCTCGGTACATCTTATCACCACCAGGGTGCACTGTCATCCTAGAATGATGCGACTCAGCCAACACCGAATCTACTAAATCCTCACTATGGGGAACACAAAGTCTACCATCCCTTTTAAGTAATCCTCTAATGCCCATGGTATAGTGCCTAAGATGTGGTGATGACCCTCATTTACGAAGCTCATCTAAAATTTCCTTTAACTCTTCGTCCTCGTCTTGCCTTGCTCCAATCTGCTCCATCAAAGTATGCTGGACGTCGAGGGCTGCTAACAATCCCGGAGCTAAATCTGATGGAGGTCTAAAATCAAAGGTAGTAATGTACTC
Source organism: Allium cepa (assembly GCA_030765085.1). Taxonomy (NCBI): domain Eukaryota; kingdom Viridiplantae; phylum Streptophyta; class Magnoliopsida; order Asparagales; family Amaryllidaceae; genus Allium; species Allium cepa. The sequence continues at coordinate 616,721,351 of CM060934.1, forward strand.
TAAATTCTTGCATTCCAAAAACAGAGGACTTAAAAAAAACTTTGCATCTACTCAATGCATCTACCACTACATTACCATTGCTAGGGGTATAAGAAATCTCAAAGTCATAAGAGGCTAAAAACTCCATCCATCATTGCTGTCTCAAATTCACATCTTTCTGAGAGAATGGATACTTCAAAGACTTATGATCCATGAAAAGCTCAAACATTTCTCCTAAGAGATAATGCCTCCAAGACTTGAGAGCAAAAATTATAGCTGCCAACTCAAGATTATGCGTCGGGTAGTTCTTTTCAACTATCTACTCGTATAGCAAACTACACTACCCTCTTGCATCAGTACCACCCTTAGCACTGTACTATAAGCATCAGTATAAACCAAGAAAGGCTTGGTTCCATCCGGTAATACCAATACGGGCGTGGTAGTCAAAGCTTCCTTCAACTGACCAAAGGCATCCCCACACATGGCATCCCAAAAAAAGCTGAGTTCTTCTTGGTAAGGTGGGTAATTAGAGCTGATATCCTAGCGAAGTCCTTAATAAACTTCCTATAGTAGCCCGCAGGACCAAGGAAACTCCTTATGTCCATGGCATTCTTAAGGGTCTGCCAATCATGTATTGTTGCCACTTTCGCCGGATCTACTGCAAGTTCATCCTCCGAAACGATGTGTCCCAAAAATCGAACCTCGTCCCTCCAAAAGTGGCACTTGGAGAACTTCACCTTCAACTTATGTGCTCGTAGGGTCCTCGGCACTTCTTTTAAGTGAACAGTATGCTCCTCCTTGCTTCGCGAATAAACCAAAATGTCATCGATGAACACCACCACCAACTTATTCAACGATTCACGAAATACTCGACTCATCAGGTCCACAAACTATGTCATGGAATTGGTTAGCCCAAATGGCATGGCTATACCCATACGGTGTTCTAAACGCAGTCTTCTCAACATTATCCTCCGCCGCACGCAACTGATAAAATCCCATGGCCAAATCGAGCTGCAAAAATACCTTGGATCCTACTAGCCGCTCGAAGAGATCGTCAATACGGGGAAGAGGATAATGATTCTTCTTCGTTAGCTTATTAAGCTCGCTATAATCTACGCAAAGCTGAGAGAGACATCCGCCTTAGTGGAAAAGACGATGGGTGCACCCCACTCAGAAACGCTCCTACGAATGAAGCCCTTCTCCAAAAGCTCTCTAATATGCTTACTCAACTCACGACGTTCCTTCGGAGCCATATGCCTTTTCAATAAAGCAACCGGTGTGGCATTATCGACAAGATAAATCTTGAACTCGATCTCTCTTTGAGGTGGAGGCCAGCAACCTTCTCGAGCACATTCGAAAAGTTTCTAACAATGGGTACCGAACTCAAACTATCAGGTGATAAGTCAAGAGAATAAAGGTAGCTCTACATGACTGATCTTCTAGGATTACAAGATACGTCCAAGGTATGTCCACTACAAGTGCCTAATCTCACTACCATCTTATTGCAATCAAGAATAGCACCATACATGGATAGCCAATCCATACGAAGAATCAACCAGAACTCGGAAAAGCCCAATATAAAGGCACTACAGTCAAACTCAACCCCTAAAATAAACAATTTCAAATCCCGACATAACATAGACAAATAGGTCGATCCTCATATGGGAGTCGATACTACTACCGGGACGGTCATTAAACAAGCATCCAGACAAAGACCCTCTACCAGAGTACTAGATAAAAAAGAGTGCGAAGCTCCAGAATCAAATAGGTTATGAACATGAAAATCAGAGATAGATAACACACCTTAGATGATCACCTTCTTTCCCTTGTCCACAACCGGACGAGTACTAGAGGAAGGAGCTGCCACTAAAGCATAAGCATGAGCAGGTTTTGAAGGTGTATGAACTATGCTTGGGCTTCGACGGACGACCCTTTTTCACATGCCCCACTTGATGGCAAAGATAACACCTCAGTCTCGGTCGCTCTCCGGCCCTTCTACAAGCCTTAGCAAGATGACATGGTTTCCCACAAATATTGCACTTCCAGTCCTTCCTTGGAACTTTCCTTTTTCCACCTAACCCTCCTCCTCCTCTCCTCTTTCCTTTCCATATCTCCTTTCTTCTCAGTATCAGCAAGTAAAGCCATCTTTACCAATCCTTCAAAAGTGGCTCCCATCGAAATATGGCTCACCGCCAAACTCTGTAGTGGCTGGTTCAAACACTTAGCGAACTTCAGCGCTTTCTTGTGAGGAGTATTGATCAGGTCTAGTCCAAATCTGGTAAGCTCATTGAATTGATTAACATATTCCTTAACTATCATATCCCCTTACTTGAGCTATATAAATTTCTCTAGCTGCACTCCCCCTTCAGCCTGCGATAAGAATTTCCTCTCGAATCTAGTATGAAAATCCACCTAAGTCAAATTATCAGCCTCAGCCTCAGCCTCCACAATCTCCCACTAACAAAGAGCCTCTCCCTACAACTACCATGAAGTCAACTAACTTCGAGCCAAGTCCTCCAATCCCATAAGTCCAAATATTCGCTCACAACTACGGATCCAAGCTCTTGCCTCAGTATATGACTCGATGCCAAGAAACGGATTGCCTCCTAAGCTGGTGTAGTCCTTGCATAACATGGGAAAATTGGGAATGCCTGGCGGACGGGCTGGAGCCCTTCCGTCGGAGCAGCATCCCTAGGTGGTGGCTCTACTCGTGCAGTAGCCTGCAAATAATGTCTGAACCAAGCAGGCATATTTAGGCTTGGAACTTTAGGGATATCTTATGGTTCAGACATTTCTGTCTATGGATATTAAAAAGATGGGATTAGGTACTCCATAGATTGTTCAATAGATGGGGAGGAAGATATATGAAGGACCCATTTCTAAAATTTCTTTTTCTATTCAAAACATATACATATACTTTTTTAAGTATTATGTGGAATTTCCTTTAAAAATTATTCGAAAATCTTTATAATTTTTAAAATATTTTTAGGATTTCCGAAACCTTAGCTTTGATACCAACTGTGAAACCCCGCACCTCAAGGCACCCCGAAAATCGGACATGACTAGAAGCATAGGAGGTCGGGTGAAATAAAAATCCATAACATAGCACGAAGACTAAGGCAACAACATAAATGACTAAAATATTACAATGAAAGAAAACTTTCACTAATTATAAATTAATAGCAAAACAACTTCATTAAAAACAACATTATCCAAAATTTATTTCTGAAACCAAAAGTATCAAGTTATCTCCACCAAAATGTAAAACATAACAAAGTTCACAATATAGGTCCCCATATGTAGAGTAAAGTACGGAAAAGAGAAACGAAGTACATGAAACAAAAGAAACAAAAGTTGAAGATAACCACTGCTCTAATGAACCTCCAAGCTGCAAAGAACTACAACCTGGATTTGCCCTTCCGTGATTTGGAGAAAATAGAAAAAACATAAAAAATAAGAATGGGTCAGATATAAAGTCTGGTGAATGAGAAATAAAATAAGGAAGAAAGAATAAAACAGTTTAATTCCATATCTTCTCCAGATATCGTAGATGATGAATAATATAATGTCGCGAATCATTCTTAGATACAGTTCCTAAGAATCCAAAGTCTATGGTCATTCTAAGGAAGTCAACCATGCAGTAATACTAAACATTAATCGGCCCATCGGACCTACTGTCCTTACCTATCCACATGCTACAGCGTGAAAGTCGTGCGCTTCACTCGTTCATTGTGACTAAATACTTCTTACGTCTGACCGGTGCCGACTCAAACAACCTTGCAGGACCTTGAAGTTGCGCTCAGGCTCCGCCAAACTGGACTCCTATCCTCCTATCTCCTCGGTCACCAACGTGGACTTGCCCCTATACAAAGTGTTGGTCCTCCGAAAGAGTGCCTATAGCCGGGTCAGTTGTGCAAAATCCTCCAACGATCTTCCTAAAGAAGCCAAAGTAAGAGCGCACTTGTCCTATTCCGTCCGCGTCGATGTGCCTAAAGAAGCCTACGATTACGGATGCTATCTATTCTATGTACTAGCAATCTATGAAAGGTAACAAATATTCTTGCGATCCTATTTGCCTGCTCCAAGTACGTATAGCCAAAACTATATTTTGGTCTTAACTGCATGAAACACCTATCCAGACCTTTACAAGATCTGCCTATCAAATCGCTTCCAGATTAATTAATTTTACCATTACAGTATACATATTTTTTTATTTCCACTAATCTTCTTTAGTCCATTTTTACATCGATTTGGTTATTTGATAATTTCCCTTTTTCTTACATAAATGGTGTTTCAATTGCATGTCCGTTCAGTCCATATGGTTTGTCTGTAATTCTTATACCATTTTGTTACAAATTTACACTAGCCTTTAGGGTCCATTTAATTTACATATCTTTCCACCCTAATTTACGTTCTCCTTTTAAAGATTTAATCTGTACAAAATTTTTATCTAATACCCATAAACCATTTAATTACAAAAAATTCCACTTTTACATTTTTAAGCCATACATGAAACAAATAATTTGCTAATTAGACTTCCTAATTTTGTTCCAAAACAATAATCAAAATTTTGTAATTATACCAATCAAAACCACAATTTTATTCAAGTAACATATTCTGAATATATTCAGCTAACCTGTTATACCATTAGAAATTGAACAACAATTTTAATTCAATTTAATTAGTCCAATCTTATTTACGCCATGAAACATGAACAACAATTTGTTTGTTTCAAATTTCAACCCAAACATGAACTAGAATTGAGAAGTGGTAGAAAGAGAAGATACAATAATTTATATAAATTTCAATCTTATTTACGCCATAAAACGTTAATAAAAATTTATATGTCCCATATTTAAACCAAACATGAATTAAATTTGAGAAGTGAAAGAAGAAGAATAAGTTGCATTAATTTACTTTTATTCCGAATTAATAACAGAAATTAATTCATATTAACGTGCCAGAAAAGAACTGAAATCGAACTACTTTATTTTTCTATTTCATATTATTTCCCACTCACCTAGCACTTATGTTGTATAAATTTGAAAAAGCTTTTCTTTAATCTTTCTTCCTTTGATTCTTCTAAATTCCCAAAATTGCTTCAATATATATAGATAATTTAATTTGGTAGAGATTTGTTTATTTAGTAGAGAAAAGGAGGAAGAATAATACACACTAATTTTACTCTAGAACTATGGCGATGGCTGAATTAGAGATTAGGTTTAGGTTAGATGGTTTATTTATAAACTGTTTGAGTGAATATAATCCATTAGATTATTTTAGACTAAATCTAGTTCTTTTATACACTTAATGGTTATCCATTCTAGCCCATACACATCACTCAACCAGTAAAATTTAGCCATCTCATCCTATTACATCACTGGAGTGAATGGGAAGCCACCATACGTTAGAAACAACGCTGAAATACGTAAGAAAAATCGCTGGAAATGAACCATCTAAAAAAACATCGCTCCAAATTTTGGGCGACAATGGGACTTGATCCTAGGTCACTAAGGAAGTCAACATGCAACATGCGCCTTTACCACTATATATCGAATGCACTTTTAATTTCCTTTTAATTATATTTCCCATAAAATATCGAGGTGTTATAGTAATGTTATACGCTTTTATAGGAGTTTCTTGTAATCGAGGAGATTTTTGATGTATGCAATTTTTTTTGGTGAATGCCCATAAATTGCTAGAATGAAATTTTTTGAGAAAATTTTGATGCGATCCTTAACGTCATTGCTCGTAATACATTTCACATTGAACTCCTATCATTTCTTGTTGATGGTAAATTATTTCATCAACCTTGTCGACGAGAGATGTTTATTGCAGATCAACTGACCATTTGGCTTTTTTTCCTTAGGAGAAAAGCCAGTGTGATACGTAGGTGATGCAACAATGTTCAGATAGCCTGAGAGAATTGATGGAGATGTGGATTTATTTAGTGAAATGTAGGTGTTGTTTGATGAGAGTGATTTATAATCAACAGTTGAATAAGTGCAGTCGTAATCGGAAAACAATTTGAATAAAAATGGTCTTAAAAACATCATTTGTATTTAGGAGAAAAACTACTTATTTATCAGAGTGGATTTTACTACACATATAAGCTTGATAGAATAATAAATTTAAACATATATAATGAACAGAAGGTAGTTAAGTTTATGTGGTTAAAATGATTTTGCGATTAAGTGTACAATTCTTATTTTGTGTAGTTTACACGAGTTTATTTTTTTTATTTTTTTAGTTTACCAATTCATTGTATAATATCGTCTTAATTTAATGAAAGTTAGTTCGCTTAATGGTTTAGTAAAAATATCAGTTATTTGATTTTCAGTATTTACAAATTCTAGTGATATAATTCCCTTTTCCACACTATCTCGTAGAAAATGGTGACGGATGGCATTATGTTCTGTTCGAGAATGGTTAATTTGATTTTTTTGATAAATTTATGGCACTAGTATTATCACAATATATAGGAGATTTTGTTATGATTTTACCGAAATCTAGAAGAGTTTGTTGCATATAGATTATTTGTGCACATGCTAAAGCCGCTGAGATGTATTCAGCTTCATATGTCGAGAGCGAAACACGGTTTTGCTTTTTACTAAACCATGAAACTAAAGACTGACCAATAAAATGATATATGCCACCTGTGCCTTTTCTATCCGTTTTACAACCCTCGAAATCAGCATTACTATATGACACGAGTTTGAACGAGCTTCCTTTTAAGTAGAAAAGTTCATATTCTTTAGTGTTTGTTAAATATTTTAAGATTCATTTTACCGCTCGATGATGTGATTCCTTTGGCTGTGCTTGAAACCGAGCACATAAACGTACACTAATCATAATATCTGTTCTACTAGCTATTAAGTATATCAGAGATCCTATCATACTTCGATATAATTTTTGGTCGTAATCTTTTCCATTTTCATCTTTATCTAAATGTAGAGTAGTACTCATTGGAGTTGGTTTACTCGAAATATTTTCCATTCCAAAATGTTTTATTAAATCTTGATAGTATTTTTCTTGATTTATAAAGATTCTATTTTCTGTTTGTCTTATTTGCAAACCCAAGAAATAGTTCGATTCACCCATACCTGACATTTTAAATTCATTTTTCATTATGTTAGAAAATTCAGTACATAATTTTTCGTCAGTGAATCCAAATATAATATTGCCAACATATATTTATATGGCTAAAATATTATTGTTTCATGAATAAAGTGGAGTCAATTTTACCAATTTGAAAACCAAAATTTTGTAAATGAGTTTTTAATCTTTCACACCAAGCACGAGGTGCTTATTTTAATCCACATATGGCTTTTTTAAGTTTAGATACATGATTAGGATATTCCTCATGAATAAATAAAGGAGGTTGTTCAACATACACTTTTTCTTTTCTGAATCCATTTAACAATGCACTTTTTACGTCCATTTGAAAAGGTTCAAAATTATGATGACATGCAAAAGCCGGTAATGTTCGTATTGCTTCGAGACGTGCTACAGGAGCAAATGTTTCATCATAATCAATTCCTTCTTCTTAATTATATCCTTGAGCAACTAATCTTGCTTTATTTCATAAAATATTTCCATTTTCATCCGCTTTATTTTTAAAAACCCATTTCATTCCAATTACAAATTGATTGTTTGGTCTCGGTACAAGTTCCCAAACATCATTTCTTTCAAATTGATTAAGTTCTTCTCTCATTACAATAATCCAAAAATCATCTTTTGATGCTTCTTCGTAATATTTTGGTTCAAAATTTGATATAAATGCAACATGAATCATTGATTTAACTGTTTTCTGGTTGATACTCTTGTATTTAAATCCATGATAATATTATTAATAGGATGGACTCTTAATATTCTAGCTGATGATGTTATCATATTCTCATTATTGTTATTGACATTATTATTACTATTTTCATGTATAGGTATACTAGTTTTATTTATAATTTCTTCATCATCATCATTTTTACCATCTTTAAAGTTTTTATCAAATGAGACATGAAGACTTTCTTCTATAGTATATCTTTGTTTATTAAAGATTCTATATGCTTCGATCTGAATAACCAACAAAAATTCCTTCATCGGCTTTAGAATCAAATTTTCTTAGATAATCTTTAGTGTTTAAAATGGAGCATTTTGATCCAAATATGTGAAAATACAATGCTTTCTGTTTCTTGTTAAAAAATATTTCATATCATCTGTTTTTAGTCATTGGTTTAAGTGTTACACGATTTAATACATAACAAGAAGTAGCGACGACTTCAGCCTAATTCTTTTTGATAGGTTACTACTATTTAGTAGAGTTCATGCACATTCTTTTAAATTTCGATTTTTTCTTCTACAACACCATTTTGTTGTGATGTTCGAGGAAATGAAAAATTATGACTAATTCCCTTTTTGTTTCGAAAATTTGTAAATAGTTTATTTTCAAATTCACCACCGTGATCACTTCATACACTTTTAATTTTTATATTCATTGAAAAATTATTCGTTTAGCAAAAAATTTAAGCATTTCATAAGTGTCACTTTTATATCTTAAAAATAATGTCCAATTGTATCTTGAAAAATTATCAATAATTACAAAAACATAATTGTTATGATTTATTAAACGTACTTGAGTCGGTATGAATAGATCTAGAAGGAGTAATTCGAGAGGTTGCTTTGTGGAAATTTCCTTTTTAGATTTAAGGGAAATTTTCTTTAATTTACAAAATTGACATGCATTGCACGGGTTTTTAACCTTGTAGTTGATTTTTGATAATCCTCTAACTAATTCATTTTTACCTAGTTTGTTGATATTTTTAAAATTTATAGGACAAAATCGTTTATGCCCAACCATGGATCATCATGATTCGTGGCTAAGCATAAATTAGTAGTGTTTTTGACATTCATATCTAAAACATATATGTTTGGATTTCTAAATCCTTCAAAAATTAAAATTTTATTTTGATAAAAAATATTGCATTTATTTTTCTCAAAATTAATTTTAAATCCTTTATTACATAATTGACTTATACTAAATAAGTTGTCTTTCAAATTTTCTACTAATAGTACATTTGAAATTATAGAAGAGTTAGAAATACCGATATTGATGACTTCTCCAATGCCGATGACAAATCCTTTTATTTTATCTTCGAATGTTACAGTGCCACCATCGATATATGTTATATTCGATAACATGTTAGCACTTCCAGTTATGTGCTTAGAGCAACCGCTATCGAGTATCCACTTCTCTTTATTTTTTATTTTTATTTTGGGTGCCTGCAAAATAAGAAAAATGTAATTGGTACCCACATTCTTTGATTAGGTTCCTACGTGTTAATGGAAAAAGATAGCCATATCCACTAGGATTTGGTTCCTTTAGAAATGTAATTATTGTTATGTATAACTTTTTTTAAATATTCATCAAAATATTTTTGTCTAATTGTTTATTATTTGTTTTTAGAATCCATATTTTGACCATATTTGTACATGAATTCTTAAACTTAGTTTCTAACTTTGACTTTTTGAATTTTGTGTAAATGTGCTATATTTCTTTAACTTTAGTTTTTCTAGAACCTCCATTTCAATTTCTAGATGCTTAATATATCATATTAAATTTTCTGAATTTTAATTTCCTTTGTTGAATTTTGTCACATTAACTGTTATTTTATCTAACTTACTTTTAAGATCACAAATTTCAATATTTCTAGAATCTAAATTTGCTTGTAATTCTATTTTTTCTTTTCCTAGATTAGCTTTTTCTAAATTATAATTTTTAAATCATTTAATAATTTTTATTTTGAGATAATAACGTTGCATATTTTTTTGAACACTTTCTAATTCTTCTTCTAAGATAGTGTTTTCATCTTTTAATAATATTATTTATAATTCTGATCTAGTAAACTTTCCTACATATTCCTTATTTAATTTTTATGATTCTCCATATTTATCATCTAATTCAATGTTTATTTCCATTGTTTTGTCATAAGTAAGTTCAGGATGTACCTCGTCAGTGTTACACATAAGATGCATATTTTCTTGTTCGGAGTCGCTTTCACTATCACTATCTGATGAAGAAGACAAGTCCAAATCATCCTATATTACTTGAAAAGCTCTTTCCTTTTTCTTGATTTTCTCAAATTTTCTTTTCATTTTATCATTATTTAGCTGTGAACATTCCTTCTTCATGTGGCCAAATTTTTCACGCTTATATAATTTAGTAGATGTTTGATTTGAGGAGTTTGGTTTGCCACCATTTTGAAATCTGGGCATCTTCTTGAATTTGTTATAGTTCTTGGAAATAAAGACAATCGCATCTTCGTCTAAGTCTGAATCTTCGTTACTTTCTTGGAATACTATGTTTTTTCTTTTTATGATTTTGATCCTTTTTAGCCTGCAAATTAGCGTCATACGACGTCAGATTTTCTATCAGGTCTTCAATTTTAAGTTGATAAATATCATTAGCTTCTTCGATGGCTAAAACTTTTCTTTCCTATTCATTTGTCAAAGAGTTTAAAGTTTGCATGACTAAATCAAAATGTGTGAATTTGACTCCAAGTGCCATGAGATCGTGTTGAATGGTTTGAAACCTTACATACATATCAACAATTGATTCACTTGTTTTCATTTTGAAAAATGAAAACTGGTTTTTTAAAATCAAAATTTTAGTTTGCTTGACTTTATTTGTGCATTCATGTGCGACTTGTAAAGTGCGTCATATATCATCATATGCGGTCTTGTAGAGCATGACACATGACAACTCATTTTTGTCAAGTGAGAAAAACAATACATTCATAGCTTTGGCATTGTTAGATGCCTCTGCTTTTTGTGCATTAGTCCATGCACCAATATTGGTGTTAGGTGCTTCATATTTATCTTGAGTTGCGAGCCATATTTCTAAACCATTGGCTTCCATAAAAATTCGCATATTTGTTGACTAATAATCATAATTAGAACTAGTAAATAGTGGAGAATGAGCAATTGATTGACCTTCTTGAAATGTGATTGCCCTTTCAAATGAATTTCAATTACGTGTTACCGTAGACTGAAATGAGCTTGCTTTGATACCAAATGAAAGTTTATAGCATTTTTTAAGTAATGCAACTTATATATATATATATATATATATATATCTGTGTGTGTGTGTGTGAGTGAGTGTATATTGCTAACTATATTAAGCAAAGAATAATAATTGAATATAAATAACGTAAATAATAAAAGCGAGCACACCATATATTTTATACCAGTTCAGATCTTCCATCCTACTTCCAATCCCGAAGCTCCCCTTTGATATTTCCATTAACCAACCAGCTCTCGCTTCGCTTGGAGGAATAGTCTAATACAAAAGTATATCTGACAATCTTGTGTTCCAAACAATATGGATTTTGATTGATAGTATAAATCTTCCTATGATCTCCATTGAGTATGTGAATGTGAATGTTTTAAGTTGTAGGAAGTGGTTTAACCAAAATTATATTTTGGTTATGAAAGATTGAGAGTATGTAAGCAATTGTATGCACAAGAGAGTAATAATAAATCAAGAGAGAATAGATTCAATTAATTCAATTTTTGTTAATTTCTAAATCTCAATAATGGTTATATTTATAGATTCAAAAAGATGCAGATGATGAGTTGTTACTATTAGATAAGGTTTATTCATTTTAATGGCTGCAATTTTTCAATGAAGAGTTGATTCCTATTCATTTAAAGAAGTGTCTTTTTGGAGTTTTCTAATTTGTCAAATGACAAACGTCTGTGGGGAAACCTCAAACGTCTATGGCCTTAGGAAAAAACATTCTTGATTATTGTCACAGACGTTTGTGGTTTTTCCTCAGACGTCTATGGATGAAAAATTCAGTTTTTCTAATTTATGTTAGTGTATATGAAATCATGTGTGCATATATATACCCAAGGAGACCTTCCAATGTTTTATCTAAGAATATTAATACACTAGAATAACCTTACTAATCATAGCATGGTCCATAGATCTTTGTTTGTCTTCAAGTCCCAATATCTTCAAGCATGATGTTCTTTTGTAGTATATACCTGTAATCTTGGTAAGATTTATAATATATATGACTGTACACTTGATGTCATTGAAACATAGAATGGAGGTTCTAACAAAGGTTTTCTCCAGGTCCTACAAATGACTATGCTCATTTGGAGTTCACAAACTTGTCATCCATATAAACCTTCATGGTTTTCCAATCTACTTAGTGATTATCTTGTTCACTAAATGCTAAATGTCACTCATGCATTTTTTAGCCTTGAATATCATAACTTTATAATAATTTAAACCGTTATCAGTAAAAAAAAATTATACATTCCTCATTAGATTCAAACATGGTTAATTACTTTTATATTGAATAACTATCCATGAATTTAAGCAGCTCGTGTCCACTTGTCACATCCACGAGTTGATCATTACTAGGTAGATGAAAACTGTCCTTTTGGCTTACTTTATACACGGTCTTCTATTTTTCCTTTGGTTTTCCGACCGATACATGGTTTTTCATCAATTTTGGGTATAAAATTTCTTTAATGAAGTTATTGTCCTTCAACTCCTTTATTTCCACATGCAAAGCCATATAGCACCATCGATCAATAAGGCATCTTTTTTTATGCACTGAGTTCGCATTTGGGTCAATCCTAAGAGCATGATAAATAACAGAAGGGTTAATACCAACCGTACTTTTGTGGATCCAAGCAAACACATCAATTGGTTCTTTAGAATTTCTAGCAATTTGGTGCACGGTTCATTACTCATTTTCCTTCCCATCTTTACCATTTTGGTGGGATTATTGGGATTTAACTGTGCATTTTTTAACTTATCTACTAGTTTAAGTTCCTTAGCACACATACCAATCTTGAGTCCATCTAATCCTCGATGTAATCTAAAGATACACTTATGAGGTTCCCATATTGATCGGCTAATTATTTTTGCTTACATTATCACATATTTTGCGGTCCCCGTCATATGGAGGTAGTCACTTATTTTTTTTTTTGGATTTTCTATGGTATCACTATGCCATTTGTTTAAGTACCGATAGGGTATAGGTCGTCTTTGCGTATTTCTTTTTTGAATGTTTACTTATATTTATTGACCTAAGATTTATATTTTTATTTAAAGTACATGACACATCGGTATATGATAGAGTTAAGTGTTTTCCTTAGGGGATATTTTGTAATTTTCTATATAACTTAACTCTTGTATAAAAAAATTGTTCTATATAAAGTATTTTTTTGTTTTTTCTATTGTATATATGTTATATTGTGATATAAGTAATGATATGAATATAGTAAATATATAGGCATTCTATCCTTAGAAAAAGTATTTAAACGATTGTAGTTTCGAATGTATTTGTGACATGATTGTTTAATCTAATATTTAAAATACCGATCCATTAAATGTTCCTAGCCAAGATTATCGATAAAAGGTTATTGATACATCAATTGATACTTGTGCACATAATACTCTCCATATGATAGATGGTTAATTACTCATGACCGTCAACGCCAAGGTATTATGTACTTATGGTTGTTTGGAACAATCGAAAAATAAAATAATGAGAGTTTTTTATAGGTTAAAATTTTAGTAGAAGATTTCTTAAATGATGTGTAGTGTCTTTTAACTTGAGAATACTATGAATCTTGAAGGTTTAAACTGTACTTTAAATATGGTCAATCACATGAAAATGACGATCTTGTTACGGCCATAGTTGGGTATAAGTTGAACCACTTGAGGTGAAACACCATCAAGGGAGGATTTTCATCTTCAAATAGAAGGTTAATACCACTGTAATTGATAGTCAACTTTAAGTCAAATTCTTTGGCCAAAACAAATTAGTTCATCGATAAATGTTATTGGATTAGACCATGGACTATGTTGTTGGACTTCACAGTTAACTATGGATATTATTAGAGTTTTAGCCATTAACGTAGTTGTAGATATCTAAGTGATATAGTGATGATGAAAAGATAAGGTGCACATAATACCATTACTTAGGGTGTATATTTCGCTTAAATGATCAATAACTGACTAAACATGTGCATAATATGGTGCTTTAATAAAGTTCATATGTTAGTACCAAAATGTGGCACCAACACCTAAAGGATAAAGTAGAGAATAAAAGTAATGAAAAGTAAATGAAAATGGGGAAAAACAGAACAACGCATGCTTATAGTGGTTCGGCTAATAATTGCCTCGTCCACTTTAGATTTTTATTGATGATACTGATGTTTTACAAGTTTGTTCTTATGGTTCGTTACCACTTCATAGGAAGTTACAAGAAATTATGTAAAAATTCAAGAGAGAAAAGTGATCCTCGAAATGATGCCCTTCATGCCTATTTATAGATGTAGGTCACCTGGAAAAGCTCCAACACGTTCTCTCTATGTTCTCCATGATTTAGGAGCAATTTTTTCGAGAAAACATGGCCATGTCAGCAGATTGGATGGATCAGTACCGTGGATCGGTACTAATCCATAAAATTTCATCATGAATCTATTTGAACTATTTGAAATCGAGCGACTTGCTATTTGATTCATGGTTTCCAACTTGTTTGTATAGTTATGAGCTGTCTCTGAGTCTAAATGATGGATTGGTGGAGGAGCGGAGTTGTTGATTTTTAGTGCTTGAAGCATTTAATAGAAAACAATAGATTATTGATCTATAGAGTTAGGAATAAGCTTCTAGCCTCAAGAATAAGTGGTATGTGGAAAATGGAGTGGTTATGGGGAGATCATATGGATCGGTATCGATCAATTAAATTGATGGTTCGAGTCTTAGAACTTTTAGAATGGTCTTTTTTGCCTTATGACCTTGGTTGTACTTGTTTTTTGGACTTTACGGCTATCTCTTCGGGTCTTTTACCTCGGTAACTTTCAAGTTTGATTCTTTGAGTTCGTCTAAATACTGCCTGGTCAAAAGGCTGGATAACACTTTCCCCTCAAAGTGCATCTTGTTGCAGTGCTTTAAATCGAGACTAGTCGGGATTGCTATATCGTACTCCAATACATGCTTAGAATGGTTGTTATTTTTTCTTTGGACCATTTCGGTAAAGTATTGTGTCTGTAGCCATTCATTACAATGCTTCGATAGCCTTTGGAACTACAAAATTGGAGCGTGCTCTTATGATCTGTCATTGCAAGCTTGCTAATTTTGAACTAATTCCTTTTTCGAATCTTTCAGGATTGAATTTACTCTTTTTTGGTTCCAGTTATTGAATGCCGAGCATGCTCATGCACAAATGCTTTAATTTTCCATCGAGCCTTGGTTCCATGTATACGTATACCTATTAAACATCAAATGCACATGCGTGCACACATGTTTCACACACACACACACATATACATATACATATATATACATAGACACACACACACACACACACACACATATATATATATATCTTCTTTTTCTTTTATTTAACTATCAAACGATCGATATTGGTCCATGAGGATGGTTCAGTACTGATCCATGTCCTTTGAAAGAAGTGAATTTGTTGCCTGAAAATGTGGGTTTGTGACCTATATACTTGAACCGTTTTTTCTTCTTCCAAATTTTTCTTTGCTACTTGAATTCGATCTTTCAGCTGCCATTAACAATTCCTTGTTGCCAAAATCGAACAACTATTACTGATTTTGAATAAGCACCATTAGCCGCTGTAGTTATCGAACTACGACCATCATTGCACTTTGCCTAATCACAATCGTAGCCGATCTATCGCTCATACGTGAACCCAATCCATAGCCACATGCTTGAACCAAATCGCGATCCAAACCTTTAATCGGTTGCCTTCTTAAACTTTGACATCTATAGGTAGGTGATGATGGAGGTAGATACTGGCGAACTTCATATCGATGGCCATGCTTAGGATCGTGGAGCGAAGTGGAAATGAGACAAAAATTTCACCAATGGTATGTATCGGTAATGATCCTACCCTTGGGGGATTTTGGTCTTCAAACTCTCGAGAAAGAGTTACAATGTCGATAAATGTTAGATTTTCCCAAACACTATTTCCTAGACTCTCAAATATTTCCAAGGCATGGTCAATGACATGAAGGCCTATCGAGACGATCAGTGATGATGGTAGCTTCGAATGAATTCCAAACATTTAAACGAATCGTTTTACAACATCGAAAATAGCACTGCACTAGGCTTTTATTTAGCGCGAGGCAAGACTTTTAATCAATTAGATATTAGTTATTTTTTGAGTTTTGATAGCTATAGATCATAGACGTTTCGAGCGTCTCCCTGCTCAAGTTGTAGGTTCGTTGAAGTCCGATACGCCAAATCAAATACCAAGTCCAGCTTGACTCTGGCTCCATCTATTCGAAAAAATTAGTATATCCTGTACCGTAACTTGAAAATCTACAAGTAGAATAACCTATTTCGAAAGTTCTAATAGAGCCTAAAGAAGGCCTAAAAGTTGTACCTACCCCTGATACTCTTGACGGTGCAGTTATATTAAATGATCCTATAGATTCTATTGCTTCAAAAATCGAAGAAAGATCTTTTAGGAAAATTTGTGATAAGCACGACATTCTGTTCAAAAATGTATTAGTTCCAACATGCCATCAAAGAGCACATCATCCGCCAGGTAGATATACAACATGCAACAAGTCTATGTGCTTGGTTGGATGTGTCCTACCATTTAATCAGTTCATTTGACGAGTTTTACATTTTATTAGACTAGCTCCAGCTCAGTTTCATCCAATCAATTATGCATTCCTTCATAGCATTTTCATTATTTTTGCTCGTCACTTCGATCGAGTCCCCAATAATCAAAAGGTCTGATATCTATTCAACTTCAAGCATAACAAGGGAAATCTCTCTCTTATTTTCTTAGAACCATCCAGAGGTTGCCAAATCATGGTTGGCATGTGAAATAAACTGAGCTATTTCAAGGATGAATTCTTCTTCATTCATTTTCCTCTGGGATTCGCACATCGATGGCTGTCTTCTTATAAGTTCCATTCATGTTCTTTTCATACAAGCTCAGGTTTATAGTTTTGCGATCGTTGAACATCTTTTTTACTTTTTATAGATTTACCGCACAGACTTGGGAATGCGACTTTGCGGAAACTCTCCAATGGCTTCATCAGAATTGAAAGGAAGAGAGGGAGGCTAAGACATTTCCAAGTGATGAAAATTACGAGCTTATAACCAGTTAGACCGTGCTTATAGTGTTGGTCTTGCTCTAGAAGCTTCCGATAGCGATGTGGACGATTCCTTGTTTTGAAATAACGGAAACCACTCGCCGGAGCCCTCAGTCTAAAGTCTAGTAGTTGAGACTGGCGATATACAAGAGCATAAGGAAGAAGGTGAAATTAAAGCTGGCGAGGGACAAAGAGTAGGCCATGCGGGTACTAACATAGGCCGTATTCCATCAGATGATGAAGACGATGAAGACCAACAATCTCTTAAAAGAACAAGCCTTAAGATTAAAATTGGCCGAACGAAGACTCTGATTCCACCTCCATTGATCACAACCACATTTGAGACTCCCAAACAGGCTTCAGAGGATTCTTTTGCTGGTCATCGACCAATCTCGGATGTAATCAACTCCTTTAGCCTCGCTAATACGCGTATTGGGGATGTTGGGTCCTTCATTCGTTTCAAGAAGATGTGCCTTCTACCGAAGCAAGGGAGATTGCCCCTGTCAGCAAAATATAGACCCCCAGTCTATTGGAGGGTGCTAGGATAGTTGCATGCTTGCATGCATGCACCACACTCTACCAACTTATGTCGTGCTTCTATTTTTTCAAAGATGATTTGTCTTTGTTTTATTTCTAGGTTCCACGGAACGATGTGGATTGTAGGAGGAGCTTCAGGATCAGATGGGATATCATCCGAGTCGTAAACCAACCGCGTGACCCCACAAGCCCAGCCCTGATTCTGATTCTAGCCAACATTCAAGCCATGATCATAGAGGCAGAGAGAAAGACTAGATACCATATGATTCGTCGTCTAGGCATTGATCTAGAACTAGGTCACCCCTGTAAAAGGGTTCGAAAAAACAATCTAGTCGCCATGAAGTCATCCTTCGCGATGACCCCTCTCGTGCTTCCCTCTTTACCAAGCAGCTAGCCATCCCACGCTTCTCAACACTCTCACCATCCATCAAAATCCAGTGCCTTTTATTCTTGTCGACGTGCAGTCAACAAAGCAGGTATCGAACATCCCATTATCAAAGCAGAGCAGTCAATCGCTTCAAATCCTCAAATAGCTGAATTGTAGCATCGCTTTTTGAAAATCAATTTTAAGGCCTGTAAGTTCATTCTGAACTTGAAAGATATCCCTCTATATGTTAAGAATTAGATAGTATCATATGTCGATGATGTATATGACCAGTACTTCACTTGAAGGAGACTATCTAAGATGCTCTTGGAATACATCGAGAGTTTGGAGACTGAGATTGCAGGATTAGAGTTTAATAGGTTAGAATGATGTGACCATCGCCCATATTAACGAAGAAGTTGTTTAGTTAAAGAAATCAATGGAGGTAGTCGACCCAAAATTCAAAGACTTAAATATAGTGATCGAGCCAGAAAGGAATGATCACTTAAGCCGAGTCGAATATGTTCATCACCGGAACTTTGAGCTAGTAGAAGTAATGAAAAAGTTGAAGGAGTAGCTTGAAGGAGAAAAGAAAGGCAAAGATGAGGCACTTCAAACAACTCATGATTACTGTAAAAAATTGCCCGACACATGCAAGGAAAGAGATGATGCCCTAGACAAGGCAAATAGAGGTGATGAGTCGGTGGCAGCCGCTGAGAGGAAAACTTATAAGCTGATGTCCACTGCAGAGAGGTGGATTGTAGATAGTTTCGATCTACTCATCACCAACGATAATGCCAACGTTCTAAAGTTGTAACGATCCACCTTTTTGGACGGTTTAAATTGGCAAAAAACCATGTCGAATTCAAACCATTCAAAAGGGAGGATTGATAATGGGGTAAATAAGAAAATAAAAGAAAAGAAGGAAAAGAAACACAGAATCTCACAGCGTAGTGACAAAATACAATAATAAAATAAATAGTTCATGAAGCTGTTTTACAAATAACATTTGATTGCACTTTTATAATACAATAGAGCTATACATACAACAGGTACAACTAGATAATGTAGTGGAACAACATGATGTAGTGGAAAAATTATTAATAATATAATATACCAAACTCCATCTTCGTTCTCCAGAAATAAATCTTCAACACTGAAATGCTTAGGCTAACCCGGGCATAATGAAAAGACAAAACACTTGAGTCAGAACTAAAAGATCTTATGTGAGTTAAATCAACAACAAATTAATATGAGTGTAATTGCTTTAGAGATGTTTATGGGATTTTACATCTCTTATCCAGTGTATAACATGCGTGTAATAACTTAAGAGATGTTTCAGGATTTTCCATCTCCTAAGGATCCGTTAAACTATTTATATGTAGTAACATGCGCTATATATGTAATGTCTATCAGTAAGCAAAGTATTAAAATAGCGTTAAGGCATTACCTATATCCCTCTTAACACGTTTTATATAAGTGTGATAGCCTATACAGTACTGTAAACTCCACCATAAACTGGTAGCCTATTAGGGAGCACTCCATAGGTACGGCACAAACCAAAATCATAGTGGGCTCGATAAGGCATATTAAAAGGTATGCGAGGCAATGCGCATGGTAGGATTCTACTATTTTGCACTCACAGACTGGTGATAATGCATAGTAGCTACTATCGCCCACCTCGGAACACACTCCCATAATCAAATCGAGGGTGGTCACCAATCAATCATAAAGTAACAGATATGGTACCAAAGAAGCGTGTCCGATCGGAGGGGCGACCTCATTTGGCCTAGTATAGCTCATGTTTTAGTCATATCAAGCTGACCCGAAGGTCAGGACCGCGTTCTTACCTCATACCAGTAGCGTTCGTCAAACCATCCTACTCCTTCTGGACTCTCCACTCCATGCACAGTTGTTAAAGTGTTTCAGAATTGGCAGAGAGTAGGACAATAACCAACCCCAGTCTCTTTAACAACCAAACGCTTATTTCACACCGTGGTCATTTCATAAAACATTTTTAATAATAATTCTAGAAAATGGTTTATACCTTTATAACAAGATATCCATATACTCATTCCAAAAGTATAAATATATTCATAAATACCAAGGAAGATTCCTTTGACTCAATTTCGAAAATAATTTATAACTCTCTCTTGAACCATTTATAAACTATTTATATGTCTTAGAACCATTTATAAATTCCAAAATAGTTTACAACTCTTTCCCCTTTTATTAACTTCTACGCAAATTCCTTTAAAATGCTACCAAATCCCTTTATACAAGTTCTTTTATAAAACCCTTGATAAAATCCTTTAAACCTTTATAAACTCCTTTATAAAACCATTATAAAAATCCTTTAAAAATATCTTTTATAAAATCCTTTTATGAATCCATTATAAAATCTCTTTCAAAACTTTTCTAAATTCCTTATAGAACCTTTTTACAAAATTCTAAAAAAATTTACAAATTTTTTTAAGTTATCATAAAAGTTTATATTTATTATCATAAATCAAAACATATTTATTATATCAAATTAAATTTAAAGTATTATATATTAAACTATACTAAATATTTTATTAAATTAAATTTTAAACTATCTAAAATATTTTTTTTAAACTAGATAAAGTTATAAGTAAAACAATCTTAAAATTTACATTTAAAACCATATATTAACTTATAGTTTAAAACTTGTAAAACATATAAAATAAATTATTTTACAAATATAAATTTTAAATTAAATCATTAAATTAAATCATTAAATTAAATTTGAAATTCAAATTTATAAATTAAACATACTTTACTATTTAGAAAATAATTTAATACCGACCAACGATGTCCATATGTAATTTTCTACCCTATGGTCAAGTGATAGGGCACGTATCATTTCAATACCAAATAGTTAAATTTTCTAGGTATATATATCATTTCAACCCGAATCCCGAATCAATAATTTCCAAATCAATAAAATTGCTCGGGTATATATCATTTCAACCCATAACGATTTTTCCTAATCTATAAGATTATTTGGGTATGTATCATTACAGCCCTTAGTGATTTTTCCTAACAACAAACTAAGGGAACTAGTAGCGTGATAAAAACATACATAATAAACATAACATCTGATCATCCAAAATGTCAACAAATAAACATCCATCGAAATCAACATCCAAATCAGTCAATAAATCACAATAATTAACCGGTTATCAATATCAGGTATTTAACTATCAATTTAATTTTAATATTAATTTAAATGGCAATTTAATTCAAATTACCAAACATCAATTAATAAAATTCTTCCCAATTCAAAATTTTAATTCAACTAATACAAGAAGGTTTAGCATTTCATGAGTGGGTTAAATCACTCACCTTTGATTTACAGTCGATTTAAAATCCAAAAGGATGTCCAAATTTGAACAGTCTTAAAATCTAACCAAACCAGATCCATGTTGTTCGGAATTTCGATGCGACCGCAAGGGACGAAACCACGCGCAAATTCGCGCTCATATGCGAAAGTTATACTAGTTATAAGATTTAAAAATTTAAATTAAAACAATACAAAGGGGCACAGTGGTAATTTCGTTCACCTCACAAACCCTCGTTCACATGACCTCTCCAGAACCCATCCTACTGTAGCCGCCTAAACCGCGAAAATTCCGCCGCCACACACAGTTCCACCACGATCGAGCATCACTAGTGACTTCCTCTTCCCGAGCCGCCCCCATCCATACCCTCACAACCAGCACGATGCCACCAGTGAATGCCCACCACTACCGCGTCCAAACACCAATTCAGGCGAAATTCAACACCTACAGCATGAATGAAACCCATGGAACATCGCCTCTAGGTCTTTTCTATGAGCCTGAATCTTCCGATCGTCGTATAATCGACTATCGACCATTGAAATCGAAAATCTAGAATGGACGGCCGAAACTTCATCGCCAAATTTTGGCCAAATCGAGACTCAATTTCAAAAATGAATTGCAAATGTAGATTATGCTCGTCGAGAGCTTTGCGACGATATATTATTTGATAGGTTTTGAGGAGTTTGAATTTTTGATTTGATTTGAATTGGGAAATTAGGGTTTTGAAAAGACAACCATTGGATAAGGAACTGATGAGAATAACGTACGTATAGAAATTAGGAATAAAAGCTGCTAGAATTTCATAAAATATCTATTTATATAGACAGAGATGGGTAAGAATGAATGGACAGATCGAATTGAGTCGAAATGATAACAACCCAAAAAGCCCTTTTCGTTCCCGAAACGAAAATAGGTCAACAAATATATCGAAATATAGGTTTTCGATATTTTTAAACTTAACGGAACTAGTTTCAAGCCCAAATTCCATTGTATATAGAAGTTAGCTTTTAAAATTACATTATATTTATTAAAATTCCATTAATCAATTTCTACGCGTTTCGAACTCGCGCGATCAAACGATAAGTCTGGTCGCTACGGAACTTGAAATCTTATAATAATTTACTATTATGAATCCGATGAAACTGGTTTAATCGAAATCTGAGATAGTGGCCAAAATGGCTAATTTTCACGTTAATTAAATAAATTATTAATTTTAAATTAATCACCTTTAAATTCTAGATTAAACGTTAACAAATTTCATCATTCTTGATTAATCAAGATTTTATAATCTTTTAAAGTTCAATTTTCCAAATTAAATCCAAGATTTTAATATTACATAAATTTCAGCGTTCAATTACAAGGGTAATAAACCCCAGTTTATTATAATTCAATTTTCAAAAAAAATATTTTATTTAGATTTAAATTCTTATATTAAATCACTATTACCCCATGAATTAATTAAACATAAGTTTTCGTCTTATTATTCTCATCACTTAACAGTTAATGTCTTTTGCCATATTAATTGCAATATTTCAATTATATTAATTTTGTTGATTTCAAATTAATTTCAAACATATTTAATAATAAAACAATAATTAAAACTATTATTACACATTAGTAATTCAAACACTTTTCTGAATTTATTATCTACAAAAAAGCTAATAAATTTACGTACTAATTAATTTATTGATATTCTATAATAAACCTATTTCAATTAATAATAATTTCAACATTGAATTCAACATTTAATTTATTTGTTATTTACAATTATTCCCAAACTAACTGTACAATTATTTCAATTGATTGAGATTACATTAAAATAGTTGTCAATAACATTCAAACAACATTACTAAATAATATTCTAATTATTTTCCTCGTCAATGAATCATAAAATTTTAATTTCTCAGAATATTAAATTTCAAAATATATTTAAATTTAAATTTTTTAATTATCAAACATATGGGTCATCACACTTACCCCCACTCTTCATCCTTGGAAAGGAATAAGGAATTAAGAAACTTGATATAATTTTATTCAAATTATTCAATTTATGAACAATTAATTTACATAATTTAGTTTAATAAGAATTTGAAAATGGTTCAACTTTCACAAAATTTCTAAGTCCTAAATTCACGAAAAATTTCAGCAGAGTCTCCTTTGCTCGGTTAGGTCTGAAAAAATAATAATACCAATAATTTCAATATATATATAATATTTCAACAATAAAACATCCCAAACCATGGGAAAACAATAAAATATCATTTCAAAATCGTATTCCGAAAACGTACCTATTTGTGGGCAAACAACTTTATTTATGAAACCAAAAGCAGTAGTTATTGATTCCATAAACCTGTATCTCATTTATATAATTCAAAAGAGATAAAATTATGCAAAAAGAATAATATATTAGTTGTTTCAATTAATAGCACGAGCAACACAACAATGTATAATGACCGTATGCAAACAAAAAGAAGCACAACCATTATATATGCAACAAAGGAAACTATCAACTCCATAGCAACCAAACTCATGGTTTGTCCAGGTTCAAAAACTTTTCATCGTCCAAGAGTAATAAATAAACTACCAAGTGTACCTTACACTTGAAAGCCTTAGATAATTACTTAATAGATTGTTCATGCATCCTTAAACAATTTGAAGTATCATTTCCCAAACTTACGATCAGCCAAAACAACAAAGAATTGAAGTATTATTTAAGTTTATTCTATTAGTTTCATATTCACATCATTTACTTTCCATTTATTTTTATTCATTCATACAACAATTATCTTTTATTAATTTACCTTCATTATTTACATAATTTATTTCCTATTCAATATTTGAAATCATCAATGAATCCATTATTAAAGTATTATTTACATTTCATTACAGTTTAATTTGCATTTACTACTTGTATATAAACTTGATTTGCATTTTAATATTGATATTCATCAATGAATCATTTCAGTCACTTCATTGAGTTTATAATCATTTTCTTAAATAGTATTCACCTTTTCTTCTATTTAATTTGAGTACTAGCATTTCAAAATATTAACTTTATGTTTAAAATATTTTCTTGTACATCATACTTTTTGTTTGTAGACATAACTCGATTACTTAAGTTTTACTTGTATAAAAAAATTCTATTACATATTCATATTAACATTTAAATTTTTTAATACTTCTACTATGCTTTATATATGTTTTTAGAATGTAATTGAGTGTTATACAAATGTATCTTATTCATTTTATTTAGCAAAAATATTTAGTAATCCACATCTTCTAAATTTCATTACCCATTAATTTACAAGTGACTAATCTCCAATTTTCTTACAGTTTCATTAAACACTTAGCTTCTAATTTCTTATTTTTCATTTTAGAAGTTTCCATCTACTAAAATAGTAAAGATTTCATATCATTACCATAACTGAAATCCTTAATTTATGGAAACTTGAGAACTAAATACCGGGTTCCATTTCAAATCATTTTGAAATAATATATATATTCATATCTTTTATATATATCAAATCGTGCTTAAGAAAATAAAATTAAAATATGTTTATTAAGACAATTGTGGAGAAAAGCTACTACAGTGGTCTTCCCACTTTCAAACTCAAAAACGAACGTCGATGATGTCTCGACCATCACCTAAATTATTTTTCAAAAACAGGAGAGAGGAGTACAGAACTTATTTCACTTTAAAATTATTTTAAAAAATTTATTTAAAATCATATTGAAAATATTTATATCCGAAAATACTTTCAAATAATTCAAAAAAAACTTCTTTTCAAAATCTTTGAAAACCAATTTCAAAGCACCAGCATTTAAGTTTTCAAATTTCCATCTAAATTCATTTTATTTGTAAATCATAATTAATGTCATATTTACAAAATTACATTTTCTATAACATACAATAGTCAATAGTTTTAAGAACCTTGACTATCCAAACAATAAATGATAATAATTGGATATTATTATTTCCTAACAACCAACACACCAAGTAACAAAAAAATCAATATGTGAAAAATTATATACATATTTTTTATATATACAAAATATAATGCTAGGTAAAATTATTTCATTTACCTATTTTTAAAAACAATATTGTGTTGGTTTTCCCTATTAAGTGTTTAGAAATCCTTATCGATGCCATGACGTCCTATGTTCCGACCATAATTTATAAATACTAAACAGAACAAATTAACACAATATACAAAAAAATTATAACACTAACAAATTTACTCTCTCACATATATACGCTCAAACAGCTCATTCTAGGGTATTACTACCCTATCTCTAATGAGTCAAACCCATAAAACTAAGGTTATCGCTAAACCAAAGCTCTGATTCCAACTGTAACGACCCACCTTTTTGGACGGTTTAATTCGATAATAAACTATACATGTCGAACTCAAACCATTCAAAAGGGAGGATTGTCAATGGGGTAAATAAGAAAATCAAAGAAAAGAAGGATCTCACAGCGGAATGACAAAATATAATAATTAAATAAATAGTTCATGAAGCCGTTTTACAAATAACAGTTTATTACCCTTTTACAATACAATCAGAGTTATACATACAGCAGGTATAATAGGATAATGTAGCGGAACAACATGATGCAGTGGAAAAAATACTAATAATATAATATACCAAACCGTGTCTTCATCCTCCAAAAATAAAGTCTTCAACACTGAAATGCTCATGCTGACCCGTGCATAATGAAAAGACAAAACACTCAAGTCAAAACTAAAAGATCTTATGTGAGTTAAATCAACAATAAATAAATATGAGTGTAATGGCTTCTGAGATGTTTACGGGATTTTACATCTCCTATCCAGTGTATAATGTACGTGCAATAACTTAAGAGATGTTTTGGGATTTTCCATCTCCTAAGGATCCATTAAACTATTTATATGTAGTAACATACGCTATATATGTAATGTCTATCAGTAAGTAAAGTATTAACATAGCATTAAGGTGTTACCCATATCCCCCTTAACACAATTTATATAAGTGCCATAATTTATACAATACTGTAAACTCCACCGTAAACTGGTAGGCTATCAAGAAGCACTCCATAGGTACGACACAAACCAAAATCGTAGTTGGCTCGATAAGGTATATTACAAGGCACGCGAGACAATGCTCAGGGTTGGATTCTATCATTTTGCACTCCCGAACTGGTGGTAACGCATAGCATCTACTATTTCCTACATCGGAGCACACTCCCATAATCAAATCGATGGTGGCCACTCATCAAAAAAGTAATAGATATCGTATCGAAGAAGCGTGTCTGATCGAAGGAGCGACCTCACTTGGCCCGGTATAGCTCCTGTTTTAGTCATATCAAGCTGACCCGAAGGTCAAGGCTACGTTCTTACCTCATAACGGTAGCGTTTTCCAATCCATCATATTTTGTTCTAGATTCTCTATCCCGTGCACAATTGTTAAAGTGGTTTCGAAATTGGTAGAGTGTATGACAATATCCGACCCTGGTCTCTTTAACAACCAAATGCTTATTTCACACCCATTTCATAAAACATTTTTAATAATAAATTTTGAAAAAAGTTTCCACCTTCATATCAAGATATCCATATACTTATTCCAAAGTATAAATATATTCATAAATACCGAGGAAGATTCCTTTCAATCAGTTTCGAAAATAATTTATAGATCTCTCTTAAACCATTTATAAACTATTTATATGCTTTAGAACCATTTACAAAGCTATTTATAAATTCCAAAACAGTTTACAACTCTTCCCCTTTAAAACGCTTCCAAATCCCTTTATACAAGTTCTTTTATAAAACCCTTGATAAAATCCTATAAACCTTTATAAACTCCTTTGTAAAACCATTATGAAAATCCTTTAAAAAAATATTTTACAAAATCCTTTTATGAATCCATTATAATATCACTTTCAAAAAATTTCTAAATTCCTTATAAAACCTTTTACAAAATTCTAAAATCTTTTACAAAAATCATTTATCTATTTAAGTTATTATAAAAGTCTGTATTTATTATCCTAAATTAAAACTATATTTATTATATTAATTAAATTTAAAATATTTATATATTATACTATATTAAATATTTTATTAAATTAAATTTTAAACTATTTAAAATACATTTTTAAAACTAAATAGAAGTATAAGTAAAAAAAACTTCAAATTTACATTTAAAACCGTATATTAACTTATAATTTGAAACTTTTAAAACATATAAAATAAATTATTTTCCAAATATAAATTTTAAATAAAATCATTAAATTAAATTTAAAATTCAAATTTATAAATCAAACATACTTTACTATTTATAAAAAAAAATATAACACCGACCAACGGTGTCTATATATAATTTTCCACTATATGGTCAAGTGATAGGCTATGTATCATTTCAACTCCAAATTGTTAAAATTTTCGGGTATATATCATTTCAACCCTTATCCCGAATCAATAATTTCCAAATCAATAAAATCACTCGGGTATATATCATTTCAACGCATGACGATTTTCCATATTCTATAAGACTATTCGGGTATGTATCATTTCAACCCAAATTGATTTTCCCTAACAACAAACTAAAGGAACTTGCGGTGCGATAACAACATACATAACAAAATTAACATCAATCATCCAAAATATCAACAAATTAACATCCATCATAATCAACATCTAAATTGGTCAATAAATCACAATAATTAACTGGTTATCAATATTAGGTATTTAACTATCAATTTAATTTCAATATTAATTTAAATGAAAATTTAATTCAAATTGAATTTAAATGACAATTCAAATTACAAAATAGTAAAAACAAAATTCTTATCAATTCATAAATTTAATTGAACTAACATAAGAAGTTTAGTATTTCGTGAGTGGGTTAAATCACTCACCATTGATTTACCATAGATTTAAATCCAAAAAAGCCCAAAATAATCTTAGAATCCAACCAAACTAGTTGCATGCTTTTCGGAATTTCGATACGATCACAACGGAAGAAACCGCGTGTAAATCCAAGCACGTATGCAAAAAATATACAAGTTATAAGATTTAAAATTAAAATTTCAGATTAAAATAATACAAAGGTGCACAGTGGTAATTTCATTTACCTCACAAATCCTCGTTCATGTGACCTCTCCAGAATCCATCCTACAGCCGCCGCCTAAACCTCGAAAATATCGCCGTCGCCACACCCAGTTCCACTACGATCGAGCATCACAAATGTCTTCCCCTTCCCGAGCCGTCGCCATCCATTCCCTCACGATCACCGCAATGCCACCAGTGACCGCCCACAGCTGCCGCATCCAAATGCCAAATCAGGCGAAATTCGACACCTACAACATGAATGAAACCTATGGATCATCTCCTCTTGGCCTCCTCTATGAGCTTGAGCCTTCTGATTGTCGTATAATCGATGATCCGCCATTGAAATCAAAAACCTAGAATGGACGGTCAAATTTTCTTCGCTAAATGCTGGCTAAATCAAGACTCGGTTGCAAAAATGAACTGTTGATGCAGATTACGCTCGTCGAGAGCTTTGCAACGCTATATTATTCGATAGGTTTTGAGGAGTTTGAATTTTCGATTTGAAATTGGAAAATTAGGGTTTAGAAAGATGGGAATTGGAGAAGGAACCGATGAGAATAAAGTACGTACAGAAATCAGAAATAAAAGCTGTTAGGATTTTAGAAAATAACTATTTGTATATGGATAAGAACAAATGGATAGATCGAATCGGGTCGAAATGACAACAACAATCCTAAAAGCCCGTTTCATTCCCGAAACAAAAATAAGTCATCCAATATAACGAAATATAGGTTTTCGTTATTTTAAAACTCAATGGAACTAGTTTCTCACTGAAATTCCATTGTATATAGAAGTTAGCTTTTAAAATCACATTATATTCATTAAAATTCCATTAATCGATTTTTACACATTTCGAGCTCGCGCGATCAAACGATAAGTCCGATAGCTACGAAACTTGAAATCTTATAATAATTCGCTATTAGAGATCCGATGAAAATAGTTTCGTCGAAATCCGAGATAGTGGCCAAATTAGCTAATTTTCACGTTAATAAAATAAATTATTAATTTAAAAATCAAATTAATCACCTTTAAATTCTAGGTTAAGCATTAACAAATTTCATCATTCTTGATTAATCAGGAATTTATAATTTTTTAAAATACAATTTTCCATATTAAATCCAAGATTTACAATTACATCAATTTCGTCATTTAATTAAAATTATAATAAACCCCAATTTATTATAATTTATATTTGAAACAAAATCTTTTAATTAGATTTAAATTCTTATATTAAATCACTACTACCCTATGAATTAATTTAACATAAGTTTTCATCTTACTATTCTCATCACTCAACAGTTAATGTCTTTTAGCGTATTAATTGAAATATTTCAATTATTTTAATTTTGTTGATTTCAAATTAATTTCAAACAGATTTAATAATAAAACAATAATTAAAACAATTATTAGACATTAGTAATTCAAACACATTTATGAATTTATTGTCTACAAACAAAGCTAACAAATTTACATACTAATTTATTTATTTATATTCTATAATAAACCTATTTCAATTAATAACAGGTAATTTCAACATTGAATTCAACATTTAATTTATTCCTTATTTACAATTATATCCAAATTAACTGTACAATTATTTCAATTGATTGAAATTACATTACAGTAGTTGTCAATAACATTCAAACAATATTATTAGATCATACTCTAATTATTTTCCTCATTAATAAATCATAAATTTTTAATTTCTCACAATATTAAATTTCAAAATCTTATTTAAATTTAATATTTTAATTGTCAAAAATACGAGTCGTTATATAAGTTCTGTGACTTAGCATAGCTTGGCAAAAGTTATCCTTGTACCTTAGTAATGACATGTGAGAAGATTGTGCTTGAAGAGCGAGAACATTCCGAAGGAAATGAAGTGGACTAGACAAAATTAGAGGAAGAGATTCCTAGTATAGAGGAAATCGAGATGCTCAGAGCAAGTGAACTTGTTTTACATCCGGAGTTGGCTGCCACAATTCAAAAAGATCAAGCTGAGGGTTCCCGCACTACTCCTTCGAATATTGATATAGGTCTCATCTCTAGGCCTCATGTTGCCCCTATTACTCCTTTACATTCTGGATACAATCCAAATGTGCTGCAACTCTATAGAACAAGCATGTTATCTTCTATTCAAGAGTGGAACTTGGATGGTAGCCTGCCTATACTGAGCCTTAATTGGTGGAGGTATATCGTTGATCTCATCCATATTTGTGAGAACCTAGGTGCTGTCGATGTAGCTAATCTCTCATTTTATCTTTCTAAAATTTCAAGTTAGCCTACGATTTCTAATCTCCCGAAGGAGGGATCCCAACCTGGATAACAAGCGACAACGATAGATTCAACATTCGCGACTATTTTAGGGATGACTTTGAGCATTCCAGTTGGTGACACTCTAAGCCCTGGGTGCAAATGATTCATGCTTTACAAGAAAAAGGGCCTGGTAACCTCCAAGGTATGTGAACTAATGATGTCCATATCACCAGGTCGATTGATCCTGCTTAAGGGCTTTCAATGAGCAAACTTTTCAAATAATAACTCAAGTCCGCTGCAAAAATTAAGCAAGAGCCGACTGACTTTTTTCCTCCTCCTTTGTCAATAGCTTTTCCTAGTGAGACTATTTTCTCTTTAGTCACACTACCCGTATCTGGGAGCTTTCAAAGCATGACAGCCATCATGTTACTTAGCTCGCCTTCAAAGGGCAAAGGAAGTCGAGAAAGAATAAGGAAGAAACCGAAGGGATCCCGTGAGCCATCTTCTACGGAGAAGGAAGAGAAAAAGGAGAGGACCAAGAAATGATCATTCATCTCCTTTATGCTTTTGGTTGTGCAGTATCGGGAACCAACTTTTGTTTTTAAGCATGGCCTTGTGTGGATTCAAACCCCGCTCTTACTTTCAATCTAGTTGTCAATAAAACTTATATGTTTTCTTCCAAGCTTTATTTTGGTTATGAATAATAAAGACATTTTTTGTTCAAGTCTTGTGTGAATTTGTCCAAGTGTTCGAGAAATGTGCTTTACATTTAATGTACTTGCATTCCACTTCTCGTCATCATTATCGGACTAAGTTACAAGTCTGTTCCATCATTTATGAGTAAAGAAGGATCGTCTGAATGTTTGTTTGCATATGACCATAATCGACTCTAGAACTTCATCAAACGCCGTTAGGTTAGAAAGTTAACTTGAACATCCATTTCAAGGTTGTTTTGAGTGTGATCGCGCCTAACTACATGCATCATTTGAGGTAATTTATCTTTGCATGTCTCTCCAAACATCCTTCTCTAGAATACATGCCTTGAACATGCCAAACTCGGGGCATCTATTAGAGTTAACCACTTAATTAAAGTGGTTTAAACATCCTTTTCCAGGACGTTTGTCTTTGATCGTGCCTAACTCTGGGCGTTGATCAATCTAAGTAAGATCTCACCTATCTCCGATGTAGATCTATTATCTTGCCTACCCCATCCAAGGTGTGGATGCTCTCCCATACTCTGGGCACAAGCTGTAGAGGCAAACTATCTTGTTCAGTCTTTGAATGTTTACACTCCTATCCCTAAGTCACGGGTTAGAGGAGTTATTTGGCATCTCTTCGAATGCCAAGTGTGGTTGAGCTACATGCGTACGATTATGGGAATACAAAAGCTTGGTAGGCACCTATCTTTAAGTACCCGCACACCTGCATTTTGCACATGCAAGTTCATCTAAGTAAATGTCACCGATCCTAGTGTAAAGTCAAGCACATACAAATTCATAAGCTTCAGAAGTCATTTCTTTCATAAACACTTGAAACGACAGATTATGTCTGGTTACACAGCTTTGATTAGATATCTACAAATTTACAATCAAGTGAAATAGCATCATAACCATTCACTATTCCATGCCCACGAGAGTGAGATCCTGTGCACCGTTGCTAGCTTGAATGTGCCACCTCCATGCTTCTATTCAATTTCACACAGACCTTCCCATGTCGGACCCAAGTTCAACAAGGAATGTTCGTTTGGGAATGTGACCACCAATTTTGAAGGTCTAAGTCCTGACCTTGTTATAGTAGTATCAGGCGACTTAATTCTGATGTGGGGCTGCTCTCAAGTCAGCTTCATCACATTTCTCATCAATTATATCGAGAGACTCTAGCCAGAGTTCCTCATTCATATGTGGGTTATGGTGAGTCGCTCGATGAGAAGGTACTTCAAGTATAGCCGGGATCATAGCCTCTGATCCATAAGCTAGGGCGAATATGGAGTGGACAATCGCTGAGTTATGGGTTGTTAGGTAAGGCTAAAGTGCCAATGAGAGTACATCGACCCACTTGCCCTTAGCTTTCTCCAATCACTTCTTGAGAATGGACTTAATGATTTTGTTAACTACCTTGACTTGTCCATTCACCTGGAGGTATGCCACCATAGCAAGCTTTTCTCGATATTGTGCCTGTAGTATAAATCTTTGAACTCGACACTATCGAATTTGGTCCTGTTATCGAAAGATAATCACTTGTACCATAAAACAATAGATGATGTTTTGATCATGAAGACGATTACTTTCTTTGTGTTTATCGTGGCTAATGGCTCTGCTTTAGCCCATTTGGTGAAGTAATCAACCATGATGATGGCGTACTTTGCACCACCCTTAGATATTGGAAACATACAGTGATATCGATTCCTCAAACTACAAATGACGATGAACTATTCATTTGGCTAATCTCTGTTGGCAAGGTGCTTGGTATCTTGGAAAATCTCTAACACTCGTCACACTTTCTGATGTAATTAGTTGCATCCCAATTGATAATTGGTCAGAAATACCTATAACGAAGGATCTTCTTCGCTGGGATTTGCCTCTCGGTATGGTTGCCACATGCCCCTTCACGAACTTCTCTTAAGATTTGCTCGACCTCACCGTCGGCGACACAGCAAAGCATAGGAATTGAGAATCCTTTCCTGTAAAGTACTTCTTGCATAATGAAACTTGCATCTTTACGAAGGAGTTGATATCTTTTGTTCTTCCTATCTAGAAGGATTCCTTTAAGTAGATAATTCATTGTCGGAGTCATCCACGACACCTCAAATTAAGCCTCCAAGATCTAATCAACATCCATTTGGTCGATGCTCGGAGCCGACAGTGCTTTCGCAGGAGCCAGGTCCATGAGCTGCACATCTCAGCAACTGGCCAACTTAGCTAGCGAGTCGGCCTTCACATTTTCCTCTCTAGGATTATGCATTATCATGTAATATTCAATATCACTAAGAAACTCAATGGCTTGGTTTAGATAATGAGCTAGTCTTGCTCCTTTCGTTTGAAACTCTTTCCGCACTTGATATACCACCAGCTAGGAATCATAAAAGAATGCAAAGTCTACTCCCTGCTCCTTGGTAGTCTTGAGTGCCACAATCAAGGCCTCATATGCTTCTTCATTGTTTGTTGTGGGAAAGTTGAGTTTTAGGGCGTAACAAATTGGATGTTCCTTGGGAATCAGTAGCATGACTCCAACACCGGAATAATGTTCGTTAGTTGCACCACCCATGTACATCTTCCATCTAGCACCCTGCTCTCCATTTCTCTCTGGAATGTCTTCTTGTATATTATATTCAACAATGAACTCCATTAAAGCTTGACCCCGGTCGCTCTTTGGGGATGATAAGTTATGTCATACTGTCCTAATTCAATGTTCTATTTCAATAGCCTTTAAGAGGTCCAGGTCGTTGTAGGACCTGTCTCAGAGGCTTGTCGCTCAGAATTTTAATCGGATGAGCCTGAAAGTAGGGATGAAGCTTCCTTAAAGTGATCAACAAGCAGTATGTGATCTTTTTCAGCTTTGGGTAGTTTCTTTCTACTCTTGTCAATCACTTACTGAAGTAGTACACCGATCAGTGGATTCGGGACTCTTCACTTATGAGTGCGGCGGTCAAGGCAAGAGCCGACACTGCCAGATAAATAAACTAGTCCTCATCTTCCAATAGCTTTGACAGAACGAGGGGCCTCTTCAAGTAATCCACCAGATCCTGGAATGCATCTATACACTCTTGCGTCTAAGCAAAATTCCGCTTCCCTTTCTTGATCACATGGTAGAAATAGATGCATTTGTACGTAGCTCTAGAGATGAATCGACTCAAGGCGGTGACCTTTCCATTTAAGCTTTGAACGTCTTTGATCATCTCTAAGGCATGGATGTTCCTTAGTGCTTTGATCTTCTCCGGATTAGCTTTGATCCCACGGAGTTCATGATGAAGCCTAAGAGTTTTCCCGATGTAACACCGATTGAGCATTTCAAAGGGTTAGGCTTCATTCCGTACTTTCGAAGAACACTGAAAATCTATGCCAAATCATCAATGTGGTTCCCCAATCGTCGTAACTTCATAAGCTTATCTTCTACATAGACCTACATCGAGCATCCGATCTGATATTTGAACATCTTGTTCACCAAACTATGGTAAGTCCCTCTAATGTTCTTTAATCAAAAAGGCATAGCAAGATAACAGTACAGTCTCAAATCCATTATGAAGCTGGTGTGTTCCTAGTCTGGCATGTGCATGGGTATCTAATTTTATCTACAATATGCATCCATGAATGATAGAAATTCATGTCTGACTATGGAATCTAACTGCTAACCGATTATCGGGAGCGTGAAGCTGTCCTTTGGGCATGCATTATTCAGGTCAGAATAGTCGATGCATGTCCTTCACCTCCCATTCGACTTTTTTCACCGAAACTGGATTTGATGCCCACTCAGGTATAAGGCGTCGTGGATGAAGCCATTGTTTTTCAACACCTCTACTTCTTTTTTAATTACAGTGGATCTCTCCGGACCCAGGTTATAACGCATTTCTATTTCACCGGAACGCATTTTGGATTTACATTTAATGCATGGATCACTATCTTCGACGATATTATACACATGTCTATGTGAGTTCAGGCAAACACATTCAGGCTCATCCAAAGAAAACCAACTAACTCTTTCATCACCCTCATGCCAAGCTACGATCCGATCTTCAAGACCCACGTCATCCTAGCTAAACGGAATGCTGATCATTAGCTCGGCTTGTGAAACCATTTCATCATCCAGCTCTTTAATCAGATCCATATCCTTACTGAACCGATTGTGTTGCATGAGCCAGGTCTCAGGTGGTAGTTGCTATGAATCTAGAGACTTAATGTATAGCATCCTCTCTACATACTTCCTTTTTTCCTCTTATCCTTTCCTCTTTCAGCTCAGTGATATAACACTTACGACTAAGCACTTGATCTCCTTGAACAATCCCTATGCCATTTTCAGCCGGGAATTTCATTGTTAAGCACCATGGAGCGATGGCCACTCTAAATTCAGTGAGGATCGGCCAGCCCAGAAGAACTTTGTAGGTGAGTAAATGTCCAAAAAAACAAAAGGCATGACCCAAACTCTCTTGTGGTTGCCCTCTCTAAGTACCATCAGTAGATCCACGCATCCCACTGGCTCAGTAGCCATCCCTAATTCCCTAGATTCGAGATTTACATCGCTTTAAGTACTTTGCCTCCGGAAGCATTTGGTCATGGGCTCTTTTAGAAAAAATGTTGACTGAAATCCCACAGTCAACTAAAACCTTCCTCACAACAGTAGGGCCAATCATGGCCAAAATGAATCAATAGTCGGGGCTTCTGCCCCATCAGCATCTCAGTTATGGAAAATAATATCATCTATCAATCTCCTAAGCTGCTTTGTCGGAGCACCATCTTCAACGGTAAAATAGCTCAAAATCACTGCATGCTTTAAAGCACCAACATACTACTCCATCTAATTCCAACTCTTCTCAACTGAATGTGGTTCACCGATTGTAGTATTCATCATTAAATGTTTCTCAAACCACCTAGGCTCCTCAACATCAGGCCTAACTTTCCCCCGTTGGAAGTTTGAAGATCCTTGCCCTTATCCTGCGGTGTTTGAATGAACTATTGCAATTTCTTCTTACGAATTAACTCCTCAATCACATCGCACAAATATCTGCATTCATCGATGTTGTGACTATGCATCTCATGAAATCTACAAAACTTGCCAGATCTCCTTTCCTTCTTAGTTGACTCCCTAGGAGATGGCTTCTGGTACTACTCTTTAACCGGAGTATTCAAATATATATTCTCAATAGAATTTTTTAATGGAGTGTAAATGTCAAAATTAAGGATTCTCAGACGTCTCCTTGAGTCCGACTTCTGGTCCTGAGCTCAATTGTTGTTCCGGCCTTGCCTACCACTTCGGTTCCCTATGTTAACATAAACATTCCTGAAACTCCCTCCAGACTATTTCACAGCAATATTACTTTTTATTACCTTTGCTAAATGTCCGTCATTGGTCTTTTTGGCGGTAGTATTTTGGTTCCTCTAAGTGTAAGAACTGATTTGCCTTCCTATATAATATATCCATCGTTGATGGGGTTTCATCTTCAACCATCTCCTGAAATCAATCTCGGGATGAAGCCCCTTGATTAGTGCCATCAGCATGATATCCTGTTGAGAATTGCTTACATTTGTCATTACAGTATGAAATCTATGTGAGGAATCCTTCAACGACTCTCCTGCTCCTTGAAAGTGGTTGGAAAGTGACATAATGTCCTTCGAACGGGTCATATGCATACCGAATTGTTCAATGAACTTCCACCCCTATTGATGGAAAGACGATATGGATCTCGATGGAAGCCAGGTGAACCATATCATTGCTCCCCCTTCAAAAAATCAGGAAATAACGACATCGTACAACATCTATAGCCCTGGTAGAATCCATTGCTAGTCATAATTCATCAAGTGTTGCCTTGTTCCGTCCTTCAGTTGTACGATAGCACCATTGGCATTTTAAACCTTCGCGGGTATTCCTCATGCAAAATATCTTCCATGAACGAATTTCGGCTTAGGTAGGAACCCCACTCATAATTAATTCGATGCTGGTTCCCATTTATCTCCTTAGAATTTTAGTCAATCTGGTTAAGGTAGATCTACTAAATAGTAGTAAACATAATCGAACACGAGTGGTTGGTCCGGTAAACTCTCTTGGCTAGTCTCATGATACCTGGGTTCTCCTGACTCCGAGAGAACCGCCCGTTCAGTAGTTCTATGCACATAGTCTCTTCATGGAGGATATGTAGTAGTCGCCTAACCTTCAACATTCTAGTCATCCACAACACGTCCAAAAGCCAACCCAACAACATCACCTGGAAGTCCAATGCTTATACCCAAATTGGATGGCTCAATACCGATCCCTCTCTATGGATTGGTACCGATCCATAGGCCATGGCCATGGCTTAGTCCTACCTTTTTTTGACTTTCCGGCTTCCTTCCTTTGCATATTTTTCTTTCTATCCCTATGTCTTTGTATTGACGATGAGGAACTATCAGATTTTGAATCGGAAGGCGTTCTATCCCTCTTGCTTCTTCTATGGCTATTTATCAGTTAATTCAAATTAAAGCTCTACTTCATTTGCTCATTCAGTTCATTGCGACTTTCCTGAAGCTTGTCTTCCATTTGCTTCAACATACGGTCTATCCCAACCCTAATCACATCAGTTGGGTACTGGTCTTTGTTAAAGGTTTGCTATGCAACCTCCTTAACATGTTGGGAACTAGCATTCTCAACATTCTTAGCAGCACATGAAGTAGAGGAGCGATCTCTTCAAGGAGCCATGGTAGAAAGCACTTAAATAGATTTTATGAAAATTCGAGAAGTAGAAAAATTCCAAAAGTGAAGAATAGTGGATCTATCTCTAGGATTTAGGAAATCCAATCGTAGATAATGCATCCAAACAGACCGAGAATCCTTTTCTTTTTGAATGCACCAAAATGTTAGTGTCAAAATGTGGCACCAACACCCAAAGGATAAGTAAAAAATAAAAGTGATGAAATTTAAATGAAAATGAGCAAAAAAAAGAATAACACATGTTTATAGTGGTTCGTCCAATCATTGCCTACGTCCATTTGATATTTTTATTGATTATACTGTTGTTTTTACAAGTGATGGTCTTATGGTTCGACACGACTCCATAGGCAATTACAAGAAATTATATAAAAATTGCAATAGAGAAAAAAGATCACCTAAATGATGCCCCTCCATGCCTATTTATAACTATAGATCGTCGAAAAAAGCTGCAGTACATTCTCCATGATCTAGGAGCAGTTTATCCAGAGAAAACGTGGCCTTGTCAGCAGATTGGATGGATCGGTACCTATCCATAACTATCTGGTACTGATCCATACAACTTCATCATGGATCTATTTGAACTCTTTGAAATGGAGTGACTTGTTGTTAGCTTCATGGTTTCCAACTTGTTTATATAGTTATGAGCTTGTTTCTAGAGTCCAAATGATGGATTGGTGAGGAGCGGGGTTACTATTTTTAGTGCTTGAAGCATTTAATAGCAAACAGTAGACGATCGATCTATGGAGCTTGGAATAAGCTTCTGGCTTCAAGACTGAGTAGTATGAGGAAAAAGGACTGGTTCTGGGGCGATCTTATGGATCGATACTAATCCATAGCCAAGGATCAGTACCGATCCAAATTGATGGATCGAATCTTGGAATTTTTAGAGTGGCCTTGTTTTCTTCTCATGACCTTGGTTGCACTTGTTTTCTAGAATTTACGGCTATCTCTCTGGGCCTCTTTCCTCGATAGCTTTCATGTTTGATTCATTGAGTTCATTTAAATAATACCTGCGCAAAAGATTTGGAAACACTTACCCCCCAACTTCTTGCAAACATGATCTGCTTTGAATCGAGACAAGTCGGGTTTGCTACATCGAACTCAAATCTGTGCTCCAAATGGTCGTTCTTTTTTTTGGACCATTTCGGTAAAGTGTTGTGTCTAAAGCCATTCGTTATGATGTTTCGATAGCCTCTAGAACTATAAAATTGGAGCTTTCTCTTATAATATATCATTCCAAGCAAGATAATTTTGAATTGATTCCTTTTTCGGATCTTTCTAGTTTGAATCTATTCTTTTTTGATTTCAGTTATTAAACGTCGAGCATGCACACGCACAAGTGATTTGATTTCCATCATGCCTTGGTTCCATATACAATATTCCTATTACATATCAGATACACATGCGTACACACATGTTTCATATATATATATATGTATATATATACACACACCAACACACACACACACATACATATATATATATATATATATATATATATATATATCCTTTTTTTAACTATCGGTCGATCCGAACCGATCTATGAGGAAGGATTGGTACCGCTCCATGGTATTTGAATGAGGCGAATTTGTTGCTTGAAAGTGTAGGTTTATGGCCTATATACTTGAACCCTTTTTTCCTTCTTTCGCACTTTGCTTTGCTACTTGAATTCGAGCTTTTA
Source organism: Allium cepa (assembly GCA_030765085.1). Taxonomy (NCBI): domain Eukaryota; kingdom Viridiplantae; phylum Streptophyta; class Magnoliopsida; order Asparagales; family Amaryllidaceae; genus Allium; species Allium cepa. The sequence continues at coordinate 616,761,167 of CM060934.1, forward strand.
GCAACCATTAACAATTCCTTGTTTCCAAAATCGAACAGCCATCACTAGTTCTAAGTAACCACCATTAGTCGTTATAGCTATCGATCTTTGACCATCACCACGCCTTGCCTAATCATGATTGTACCCAATCTATCGCTCATACTTGAACCTGATCCATAGCCGCATGGTTTAACCAAATTATGATCCAAACCTTGAATCGTTTGCCTTCTTAAACTTCGATATCTGTATATAGGCGATGATGGAGGTAGAGGATAGCAAAATTCATATCGATGGTCGTGCCTAGGATCGGGGAGCGAAGTGGAAATGAGACAAATATTCCCACCAAAGGTATGGATCGGTACCGACCCTATCCTTGGGGATTTATGGTATACAAAACTCTCTCGTGATAGTTACATTGTTAATCAATAATATATATTTATATATATCATATATAAATAAATTTTAACCCATAATATATATAAATATATTTATAATATCCTACTTACAACATCATATTATAGCTAAATGTATAGTAAATCTTACTTACAACATTATTTTATACGATCACAGCCAACATAAAATTATTGGCGTTGAATCATATTGCTCCTTTTTCTTCCAAACTTCTTGTGTTGCTTCATACCATCATTTTAAGTACCCCTCTAAGTTCCTGATCCATTTTGACTTCGTCTTGACGTCAAGATTCACCTACAAACGATTTAATTCAAAAGCTTGATAACGTTTGGTGTTCCTTTATTTCACTATTCTGTAGTCCACTCTATCGGTTAAGTCTGTTTCGAGACTGTGGAATATTTGTTGGTAACAATATTTAATATATTTTTATTTTAATAATACTGTTATCAAATTTATAAATAAATATAATTTTATAAAACTAAAAACATGTAAATATACTTAAATGTTAAACATAAAATAATTTACATGAATATATATATATATATATATTATAATTTTAATTAAAAATTTAAATAAGTATTTTGTTTAGAAAACCATAGATCTAATTTTGAATATTCCCAAGTCAAACTTGATTTTAAGATATTTATTTTAACTTCAAAATATATTGAATTAATTAAAATAAATTTTAGTTAAAAATGTATATATTATATTTATTTGATGTATAATTTTAGAATAAAACTATGGACAACAAAAGCATATATATAGAGATAAGTGTTCATTGGCGTGTAAATTCCAGTACGTAAACGTACACGTTAACCATATACACTATTTACATATGGCACTTGCACTATATACATGAGTACATACAGATATACTCGAATCTAAATTTAAACTCAAGTTAAATCCCTTATTGAGTTAAATCAGTAAATGAAATAAAAGATTTTATTTAAACAATATTTTATATTGGATCTAAAATCAATAAGATTTCATAGGCCTAACAAAGATCCAAAATGGTAAAACAAATTGAAATTCACTCATTTAACCCACTACAACCCGACTCGGTTCCTTCATGTTAGACAACCAAAAGGAATAGTAGGTAATGATATGAATGAGTTAAGGAATATGATTATTATGCATATCCACATCTAGTGGAGTGACAATAAGGATGATTATACCACGGAAGTAGAGGATAAGACTAGGAATATCTATCCCAAGTTTTTTTGACATGTACGATTGGGCATGTAAGTTTTGTTGCATAGACTAGTAGTGACACTAGTATTATCTTGAAGAATGATGTTAAGTATTAGTAGTGGCAATACACCATGATTTATGATTTACATTAGTAGAGAATAGTGTAATTTTGTACTTGCATGTATATTGATTTGACGATGGTGGTCATTATATCCTGCCTTGTTTAAATTTCGAGGACGAAATTCTTTTAAGAAGGGAAGACTATAACACCCTACATTTTGGACTACATGATATGGAGAATTAATTAATTAATCAAAATACCTTATGAGATAACAATTAAGTAAGTAAGTTCATAAATAGAAAAGGAGGTGAATGCATGATGAAGAGATAAGATATTAATAAGGCCGTGTTAGAAAGGCATATTAGCCCAAGCCTAAATTACAAACCCCTAACTGTTCAATCTCTTTAGTAATTTCTCTCATACTTGCTCAAAAAAACATAGGCCAACCACCAATTTTGAAGAAAAGGAAGGGAAAATCAAACTTGAAAAGAAAGGAATTCATCCCTAATAAGAAAAGGAAATTTTAGTAACATTTAGTCAAACTTGGATGAGTTAAACTTTCTCCAATCCCTTCCAAATCTGTTTGGGTTTGGATTTGATATTATTTGGGTGTTTTAGATGTTGTCAAACATGTTTTAACATTAGAAATGAATCCATATGTGTTTAAATAAGTATAATTCGATCATGTTTTATGGTAAAACATATTTTAATCTTCTCTAAATGACATAAAATTTTAATATGTTGTTTGTAATATTGAAATGAAGATGGATTTTAATTTCATAATTTTTGTATGAAGTAATATTAATTATGAATTTTTTATGTAGGAAAAATACCAAATTTAGGGTTCGTAATTATTCGAAAATATGGAGATTAGTAATTTAGACCTAAAATATTTCCATGTAGTAAATGATGGATTGCTGGGTTTTTACAAATTTTCAGAGAATTTTCCCATGCATTTTCGAATTGATATGAATTATCTAGTAAAAGGGAAAGTTAACTATTAATGGTAACTTAACTACGTAATCATTGAAGCACGTAATAAATCCTGAAAATAGAACTACAAAGATCCAGGTATACCAATCAAAATTCAACATATAATAGGATTTGGTGGAAAGTAGTCATTCTAATGGTAATAAAACAGTTTCAAGTTAATTACAAAATTTCACTTAGACGTGTAATAACTTCTACATGTTAACCTATAATAGCTAGGATTTGTCAACATGCAATAGCTAGGATTTTTTAAACATGCAATAACTATTTAAACATGTAGTCGCTTGTAAACTCAACCTGCAATAACTCTTACAAAACTTAACGTATGATAACTTATCCACAGTCAACTTATACAACTTGTGACAAGCGATAGGAATTGACATGCGATAGGCTTTGACATGCGATAGGTTTAGAACTGTAGTAGTTTTAGACCATGATATGTTAAAGCACCTAAAGTCCAACCTAAGGTAGCTTAACGCGCGGTAGGTTAGTCAGTGATGGCTCAACCTTTAATAACCTTATAAGATGACTTGTGATAGTTTAGCATGCGATAGCTCAACCTACTATAGCTTTAGACTTCGGCATGGATATGTGCTGAAGGGAATCTTGTTCGTATCGATACCCATGGATACGAACAAGATGTTTGTATCGATCAAAGAGAAGGATTAAATGGGTTTCGACTCGATGGTTATGGACTTGGATTGAATTTATAGGCGCATGGTGATTTGTTCGACTCAATGATTTCGTGTTGATCCGGATGGAGCATAGCAGTATACTTCACATCGATACTGTTCATATCGATCGGCATGACTACTTCGAATCGATACTGTTCGTATCGATCAACGTTGGATACTTCGAGTCAATGCGAAGGAGGGTTGGTCGGTGGATACGAATAGAGGCATAGTTGATGGATACGAAGAAGACCAAAAACGTTGACAGATGGATGGTAGAACATGGATACGAACTACAAGTGGTAATGGATACGAAGGCATGTGCTTTCGGAGTGCTCAAGCATCGATACGAATAGAACAGAACTGCTAATATCGATACGAATAAGGCTTCGGTATTCGATACAATAAGATTGGTTGCTTGGCATGAAAAGTGGATCGACCCAGGAGTTTAGCGCCACGTCATCTTATCACGTGCGTGGTCATCGATACGAAGTGATCGATTCGAACAACATCGATGTGAAGAGAACGACAACCGAAAGACCCAAGTTTGCATCGATCATAACTTGCAACCCACAAGTCCAAATTCTATGAAATTTTCACAGAAGCTTACGTACGACCTAAGGAATGTTCATGCCAAGTTTCGGCTCGATTGGGCAAAATCTTGATCCATACGAAATTAGTTCATATCGATCACAGACCGAGTGCAAATTGCATGGGATCGATCATGTAGGCCCGCCCACGTGCTAGAAGAAGTCTCCCGAGATCTGAGCGAGATATTTGCAGTCTACGCATATAAATAGCACCTCAAAACCTACAAAAAGGATCTTTTGGCTATCCGATGTCCAGACTCTGTCGAAAACATCTTTGCACTACAAGACTGCTGTTGTACTCGAATTTCATCATTGTAATCTGCTGTAATCAGTTGTAACCAGCAAGGAAAGTCAATAAAAGATTAACTTTTGAAGTGGACGTAGGTCGGAGATAGCCGAACCACTATAAATCTTGTGTCTCTGTCTATTTCTTTCCATTTTAAGTTTATTATTCTTCATTTTTTATCCTCTACATTACTTAGATCTATGATTTGTAATCATTTATTGTTGATCTGTGTTCATACACTGGTGTTTTCACGATATTTGGGGTTTGTGACCAACTTTGGAGCAAATACTTTGGTGCTTTCACTGAGAACAACTAACTCAGGGATTCTACCACTTGGATATCAAATTTGAAGGCTTAAGGATTCAGATCTGAAAAGTTATGACAAGGAAATCAAGTAGAAGACAAAGAGCAGAGAGAAGTCAGCATGAAGGAAGCTAGAAGGCATCATCAAGGGCTAATTAGACTTTGGCTTTCATCACCAGAGATGAGATGGAGATGATGATGGGAGCTATGCAAGAAGAGTTTCTGAAAAGGCAGGAGGAAATGATGCAGAACCTCCTCAGACAGTTTGGACAAGTAAGAACAGTTGGAGCTTTAGGAGTTCAGATCCACGGAGCTGGAGCAGAAGGACTCAACAGGAAATCGAATGGAGCAGCTCAACGAGGAGCAACCCCTAATCAGCACACAATCATAAACTTGGATGGATCCAGGCTCGGGGGCATGCCACCTGGCAACGATGGACAAATTCATAGAGGAATTCCAGGTGACACCACACGATAAGATGCTGGTAGGAATGCAGGAGCACGTGATGAAGCGTATGTACCAGAATTCCCTCAAGGACTCGGGGGGCAACCCTTGATGGACAACGTTGGATTGGCTGAAATTATCAGGCGAACTATGCGCGGAGGCTTAACAAACAGAGATTTGGAAGTCATACAATGGAAAGGCTAATCCTACTGACCACTTGATGAGATACATGAGACACATGGAAGTGCTGGAGGCATCGAAGGAAGTCATAGCCTGATGTTTCCCCCTGTACTAGACGGGTATAGCAGCTATATGGTTCAGGCAGTTGGAAGAGGGATCTATCAGGACATGGATGGAACTGGTGGATAAGTTTCTGAAGCAGCTTCGGGTTCATATCAAAGTCCAAAGAACGTAATGATGCTAACATCGGTGAAGCAAAGGACAGAAGAATCGCTTAGAGCTTTCTTAAATAGGTTCAATGCAGCGGTTGCTTCGGTGGATCGGCCGGATCCATTAATTGTAACATCCCGCCTTTTCGCACACTTTAAACCGACACACGTGCCAATTCAAAGCATACGCAAGGGCGGATTGTTATGGGGTAAATAAGAAAAACAGAGAAGAAATAAAACCAAATAGAATCTCACAGCGGAAGGATAAAATATAATAATCAATATACAGTTCATGATAACTGTTTACAAAATATTTATTTTACTTATACAATGAATATCAGAGTTACACATACCAATACAATCAATGCAGCGGAAATTTAGAGTGTGGTGCAATACTATAGATAATAATAATACGACTCCTTCGTCTTCGTCCTTCAAAGCTAAAGTCTTCGATCCTGAAACGCTCGGACTGACCCGAGCGAATTTGAAAAGACAAAAACACTCGAGTCAGACTAAAAGATCTTATGTGAGTTAAATTAACAGAAATAAATATGAGTACAGTAACTCAAGAGATGTTCGGGATTTACATCTCCTAAGGATCCGTTAAACTATTTACTATGTAGTATATTGCGCTATTATAATAGTGTCTATTTATAAAATAAACTTACTTTTAAATAGCGTTAAGGGGTTACCCATATAGCCCTTAACACAAATAATGCCAATAGTCTATACAGTACCGTAATACCTCCTGATCGGGAAGCTACCAGAGGATACTCCATAGGTACGACACAAATAGAAACTCGTAGTAAAGGCTCGGTATGGTAGGTGACACGGCACAACTAGGCAATGCCAGGGTAGATATACCAATTGCTATCCAGGCTGGTGGAAACGCGTAGCCGCAGTTACCGCCCACCTCGGACTAACTCCCCAAAATCAAAATATAAAAGTGGCCACTGAATCAATCCAAAATCAAAGTATAATATCGAAGAGGAGGGTCCGATCAGAGGAATGACCTCATTGGCCTGAGAATCGCTCCTGTTTTAGCCACCTTATGCCAACTCACGGGAGTCGGGTCCACGTATTTACCTTACAGGAAACGTCGCCACCACCTACTTCATTCTGGAATCTCCATCGCGTACACGGTTAGTCAAAGTGGTTTTCGGTATCGACAGAGAGTATGTCAGATATCCGATCCCGGTCTCTTTGCCAACCCATCGTTATTATAACACCGCGGTCATTTAAAAATAGGTTATACTTTAAAAATCAGAATAAACATTCCATTTCATAACCATGAATACGATATCATTTCAAAACCCAAAACCATATTTTATCACTTATCCCAAATATAATTCTTTTCCAAAATCAAAATGCTTTAACTTCATATCGTCTGAAAATCAAATATTTTCAAAGCATAGTATTTTGAAAATCATAATTTAAAACCATAACTTCTATAAAAAAAACTTGAATGGTTTGGACATTCAACGGTATATGAATTAAGTGGTTTAACTTAAATGTTACTTTGTAAAGAAAATAGTTCTCATGGCTTTACAAATACATTTCTTTATTAAAGTCTAAACCAAAATTTATATTATCTCTCTCAAGTTCCAAAACCACTTCAATTTATTTATATATACGTATATCCATTTTGAGTAACAATATTTCAAACTAAAATTGGATTTTATTCTTTCAACAGATCAATTGTTCTATTAATTAGTCTTGAATATTCACATAAAATCCATAAATAATAAGACTTCAATTTCTAGTAATAAAATATATATATTTTCCCAATTCAAATTATACTAGAATATTCATTTCAATTTATTTTGGGAAAAATCCAATTATAAATATCATATCTTAAAATTTCCAAACTTAACATTTAAACATATGATATAAATTATTAAACTCCATTTTCTTAATTTTTTTCCATTTTTAAATAAAGATTTTTATACACCTTTTAATTTCAAAATTTTCAACTTCATAAGTATATATATGGAAGAATAATATTTATACAATATAAAATTTAAGATTTTTAGAAACCGTATTCCATCCAAACCATAGAAATCACATTAAAATAGTTATATATAGACCGCGGTGCCTGTATAAAATTTTCTATCCTATGGTCAAGTGATACGGATATTTATCATTTCAATCCGCAATTTAAAAGATATAAAATTTTCCGGTTGTATATCATTTCAAACCACAATTCCGAATGAAATGAAATATGCATGATAATTCGCAATTTTATGATATTCAATAAACATCCATCAACATCATCCATCATCCAATCAAAATCATCAAGCAATATCAATCAATAACAATTTATATTTGATAATAGATAACAGGTAATAACTGGCAATTTTATTCAGATTAAATTTAACAACTATTAATCTAATAGTTTATATTCAGTAATAATCTATATAACTGTTAACTAGCAGTTTATAGGCAAACAAATAAATTCTAACTATCAATTAATACGCAATAAATAAATTAAATTAACAGTTAAACTTAATAAATGCAATTCAACAAATATGAGTGAAATAAACATGCCAAATACTCATAAATAAATTGCTATTCATTTCTAAAATTAATTTAACAAACATAAAAGCTTCTAGTAGTTGTGAGTGGGTTTTAAACACTCACCTTTGGAATTTAAATCGAATTTAAATTCAATTTAAACTCAAAATTTTGACGGTCTCCAAATCCATCCAAACCAGCGTCAAAACGTCAGAAATTCCGATACGATCCCAGCAAAACAAACCGCGCGTGAATCCGAGCTCGTATGCAAAAGTTATGGAAATTTGAAAAATGGAAAAAATTCTGGTCCTGGGTCGACTTCGGGTTCGACTTCGGTGCGCCGCCTCAATTCCCCGGTGCTTGCTTGGAGTTTTCGCCAAAACGACCCGGAGCGACCCAAGTCATTTTCTTCCTGACCTGAAGTTGCTCTAGGGTTTTCTCCCCTGAAACCCGAAGCGCGACCAGAAGCTGCTGCAGATCCGAATTTTTTTTTTTTTTTTTTTTTTTTTTTTTTTTTGAACTGACTGGATCTAGGGTTAGCACCCATTGAAGAAGAAGAGGAGCTTGAAGAAAGTATACGCTCAGATGAAAAGAAATTAGGTGGAGGCTAGGGCTTGTAGCTAGGTTTATATAGAGGGGTTAGAGATAGAGTAGATAGACCGTAGAATGAACATGCGGAACAAACTATGGCCCAAAAAGCCCGCTATGCCTCCGGAACCGAATTTATTAAATCTATATATCCAAATAGGTAATTTAAAATATTCTGAACGCGATGGAAAAAGTTTCACGTCCAAATTTGATCGTATGAAGAAGTTATGCTGAAAACAAAATTTCCAAATTGATTCAAATTGATTTTAATTAAATTTGATTTCAAGGCGTTTCACGCCCGTACGATCAAACGACAAGTCCGATCGATACGAAACTTGAAACTCTATAATAATTCACCGATACGGATCCGATGAAACTGGTTTCATCGAAATCCGAGTCCGTGACAAAAAAAAGGCTATTTTTATATTCATTAAATAAATCAAAATAAATTACAAAAATCCAAATTTTATATTATATTCTAAAATTGTCCAAATTTTATTACTTGTATAATTTAATCAATTTCAAATGATTTAACAAGCTTGGATGTGAATTAAAATTATAAGTATATCAATTTGCAGTGTTAATTTCTGCACTTTCCTATATTTAAGAATTATAAAATTAAATGCTCAAAACCCCGTATATTAGATTTTAACTTTTATATACTCATTCTTTATCCAAATAGGGATGCCACATACTTTGGTTCATGATTCACAATATTATTCTTAAAGTTCATTTTAAATTTCAGTAACGTAATATTTAACGTTAAATTCCCTTTATTTATGCAATAAGCGCAATTATTGAATTTGATACTCAAATTGATTTATAGATTCTGCTTTCAAAAAATCTATATCAACAATTTGGTCTAATTATAAGTAGAATAAGTATTAACCTCATCTTATAGAATTAATTATTGCAATAAATCCAATTTACCATATCTTAAATCCAAATTAATAGATAAAGCTTGATTCCTTTATTAACTCCTTTGGTTTTCAATTAACCTTTTATGGTGAATATAAATTCCAATGTATAATTGAAACCTTATTTCCATTTGATTTCACTATCTCATTAAAAATCCTCATATTCCAGCTAAATTTCAACTAACGTATAAATTAGCTATTTCAATTTCATTTAATTGCGATTATCATACTATAGAAATTAAATTCCATTAAATAAATAAATAAATGTTGATTCCCATCTATTTACATTATATTACATTGGTACTTCTATTTACAACTTAGCTTTGTATAAATGTTTGAATGTAGAATCTTGTCTATTTCACGTATTAATTAAGCCTTAAAAATCAATTAATATTATATCCTTGGTCTAACCTCATTTTACCCATATTTATATTAATATATCCTTTGAATTAGGTAAATTACCATTGATTGTCTACCTTAACTTATCAGACTCCACTAACGTAATGGTTAAATATTAATTCCATTTGAAAAAAAAAAAACAATCCACAAGATTTGCATTTCACATTGCAAATGAATTCATAAATCTTGGCTTTCTTTTTCTTTGCTTCTTAAAGGCCAAATCAAACTACCCTATCATCACTAATTTATGGCAATTAATTGCAATTGATTCTCCATTAAACTACATAAGTTATCCAATTGAAACCTAAGTGAAACGTTTATTTATTTAAAAATCCTACTGTTTAAAAGAGTATATCATCTACGGTATAATTTACATTTGACCTTATTTCTCATATATTTCACACAACAGTGAATTCCAATTTCTACCAACATTATGTTTAATATAAATTGGAAATCCAAATCATTGGTATTTCACAACCTTATTGCGTACATTTACGTATAGTTACACTAAGTCCATACACTGATTCATGAATTCATTAATTAATACACAATTTGCCTTTGTTTTCTTATATTAAGTTTATTACCATTTTTAAGTACATTCATTATCGAACAATATTCATAAAAATTTTATCTACACTTATTGCATTGGTTTATTCAACGGTCACCAAATGAAACAATCCTACTATTTATTTTAATATTAAATGAATCCCATTCTAGTAAATATTTTATTAATATTCACTAATTCAACATTTATTGGTTTCTTAACATTAACTTTTAACAAAGTGTGACGATTACATTATCCAAAACTATTGTCATAAAAATTAAATTGTTACATTAAATTCCAATTACTATAACAAATTACTACATTTTCTCAAATAAATCTTAAAGCCTTTTTTTTTCTAAATCAGGTTAGAAATTATATTAATTTAACTCATTTAATATTATTAATTCAACGGGTCGTTACAATCTCCCCCACTCAAAACTTTTCGTCCCCGAAAAGGAAAAAGAAGGGAGAAGGAAGAATAAAACATTACATCTTATTTCAAATATTAACTTATAAACAATAATTTACTAAATTAATTTCCTTAAATGAGATATGCCCGTTTTATAGTCATTTTAACCTTTTATACTTAAATCATTAAAGTTTGGAAAATATTCAACAAAATTCTAAGTCCAAAATTTACGAAATTTTTTGGCAGAGTCTCCTTTGTACGGAGAGACTCTGGAGAAAATATAATATCAAAATATACAAATATATTACATATATTATCAAAATATTATCCCAACACGGGCAAAATTATAAAATAGCGCTTTAAACGTAATCCGAAAACGTACCTATTTGTCGGGCAATACGCTTATTATTAGGGAACCAGAGCAGTAGCAGTGGCTTCCATAGCCTGCATTTCACTTATAAAATCTAAAAGGTTAAATATTTATTTTAAAGTGAACTATTCAAGTGGATTCAATCATTAATCAACCAAACAATTCAACAACCATCAACCTTACAAACAACATACATATACACACAAAGCAATCATTTAATCCATCAAACAAATAGTTGTTTGGGTTCAAACTTGAAATTTGTATGAAATGAAATTAACTATCAAGTGCATCCTTTACTCAACAGTCTTAGATGGAACAAAGATAGATTATTTATTCATCCAAAAACTTCAAGTTCCTTACCCCACAATCATAAATCAAACAATACAATTCAAACCAACAACCAAATTAACTTATTATACATTTATTTCATGCTTCAGTGGTTTGATTTTCTTTCTTTCATTTATGGAGGGATTTCTTTATTTCTTACAATTTTTGTTTTCCATTTATTACAAAATTCATTATATTTGCAGTCCAATTTATTGACTAAAGTTTATATCATCTATTTATACTACTTACCTTTACTTATATAGTAAAATTTCCAATTTAACTTAAGTTTATACAATTAATTCTCATTAATAACAGCAAATTTATTGAATACCTTTATTACCTCAAGCTTCACTTGTAAGATTTCCCCTTACATTTTCTTACTAACATTGCAACTTTTATTATATGGTAAGTTATGTATGTTTTAAGAATGTAAGTGAAAATTTACAAGTTTCTTCTCAATTCCTTAAATTAATATATATTTGTTTTATAAATTACAATTTCAACTTACCTTTAATTTCATTCATTTATTTAATGTTGAAGTTTCTATTATATTTAATAGTAGTAACAATTTAATTACCCACTTTCTATTATATTTAATTACAGTAACCCTTTTTAATTACACTTAAATTATAAACCCTTTAACCTTCATTCTTAAAAATAAGGAATTTTATTAATTAATTACTTAGGGTTTACAGTCATTTATATATTACTTACTTTCTATTATATTAGAATAGGGGGAAATTAAGGCGTATTTAAGTTAATAACCCTATAATCAAACTTTATAAATTAAGGAATTTCATTTTTACTTTCTTAAGGTTAAAATCACCTATTAATAAATACAACCTTTAATTTTAGTAAAATTCCAATCATCACTTAAGTTAATACCATTAAATTCTTATTTATAACAGTAATTTATTGAATACTTCATTATTTCCAAAAATTCTACTTGCATAATATTCTATTCCACTCTTAATTCACATTTCAACTTTTTATACTTGGTAAGTTATTTATGTTAAAGAAAAAGCAAAAGAACTTATACAAGTTTAATCTCAACCCTTTTAATTCGTTGATTTTCAATAAATCTTTACCATTATTTATCAGTTAAAATTTTAACTTCCTTTATACCTAGCATTAATTTTCTTACTTAAATTAGAGGTTTCAATCCATTTATTACTTACTTTATATTTCCCTAAAAATAATTTAAACCATTAATTAGTGGAAAATTTTAGAATTAAATACCGGGTCAAATTTCAATTTTATTTTAAAAATAATAGATAAATGAGTTCTTACAACTTATATCTCAATTTATATTTAAAACAATTTAAAATTTTAGATGATTTCAAAATAAATCTGCAGTAGAATTTACTACAGTGGCCTTTCCCCTACGAAACTCGAAAATGAAAGTCGATGATGCGGCCGCCATCACCGAAATTATTTTCTAGCGACAGAGAGGAAAGTACAAAATTTATTTTCTCCAAAATCCTCTTTTAAAACAATTCTTCCGAATTATACTAAACATTTATATAAGAAATTACCTATAAACCAAATCATTATATTTCACAAATCCTTTGAAAGAAGATTTTCAAAAATCCCGGACTTAAGTTCTAAAATCTCCAATTTGATTTATTATAATTTCAACTTAGCTTCAATTGTTATAAATATTTTTATTTCCTAACACCCAATCTATAGCAACCAAATATATATATATATATTTTTATAAAAATATTTTTATATATAGAAAATATAAAAGGCAAAATTATTTCATTCACCTATATTAAAAACAAATATTATGTCGGTCTGTCCTATTAAGTGTTTAGAAATCCCTATTGATGTCATAGCGTCCCATGCATCAACCAGAATTTATAAATACAAAGCGGAACAGATTAACACAATATCAAAATCTTTATTAACACTAACAAATACGCTCTCTAATATATATACACTCAGCGACTCCCATAGGGTATTACTACCCTATTAACAAAGAGTCAAACCCCACAAAACCAAGGTTTATCGCTAAACCAAAGCTCTGATACCAACTGTAACATCCCGCCTTTTCGCACACTTTAAACCGACACACGTGCCAATTCAAAGCATACGCAAGGGCGGATTGTTATGGGGTAAATAAGAAAAACAGAGAAGAAATAAAACCAAATCGAATCTCACAGCGGAAGGATAAAATATAATAATCAATATACAGTTCATGATAACTGTTTACAAAATATTTATTTTACTTATACAATGAATATCAGAGTTACACATACCAATACAATCAATGCAGCGGAAATTTAGAGTGTGGTGCAATACTATAGATAATAATAATACGACTCCTTCGTCTTCGTCCTTCAAAGCTAAAGTCTTCGATCCTGAAACGCTCGGACTGACCCGAGCGAATTTGAAAAGACAAAAACACTCGATTCAGACTAAAAGATCTTATGTGAGTTAAATTAACAGAAATAAATATGAGTACAGTAACTCAAGAGATGTTCGGGATTTACATCTCCTAAGGATCCGTTAAACTATTTACTATGTAGTATATTGCGCTATTATAATAGTGTCTATTTATAAAATAAACTTACTTTTAAATAGCGTTAAGGGGTTACCCATATAGCCCTTAACACAAATAATGCCAATAGTCTATACAGTACCGTAATACCTCCTGATCGGGAAGCTACCAGAGGATACTCCATAGGTACGACACAAATAGAAACTCGTAGTAAAGGCTCGGTATGGTAGGTGACACGGCACAACTAGGCAATGCCAGGGTAGATATACCAATTGCTATCCAGGCTGGTGGAAACGCGTAGCCGCAGTTACCGCCCACCTCGGACTAACTCCCCAAAATCAAAATATAGAAGTGGCCACTGAATCAATCCAAAATCAAAGTATAATATCGAAGAGGAGGGTCCGATCAGAGGAATGACCTCATTGGCCTGAGAATCGCTCCTGTTTTAGCCACCTTATGCCAACTCACGGGAGTCGGGTCCACGTATTTACCTTACAGGAAACGTCGCCACCACCTACTTCATTCTGGAATCTCCACCGCGTACACGGTTAGTCAAAGTGGTTTTCGGTATCGACAGAGAGTATGTCAGATATCCGATCCCGGTCTCTTTGCCAACCCATCGTTATTATAACACTGCGGTCATTTAAAAATAGGTTATACTTTAAAAATCAGAATAAACATTCCATTTCATAACCATGAATACGATATCATTTCAAAACCCAAAACCATATTTTATCACGTATCCTAAATATAATTCTTTTCCAAAATCAAAATGCTTTAACTTCATATCGTCTGAAAATCAAATATTTTCAAAGCATAGTATTTTGAAAATCATAATTTAAAACCATAACTTCTATAAAAAAAACTTGAATGGTTTGGACATTCAACGGTATATGAATTAAATGGTTTAACTTAAATGTTACTTTGTAAAGAAAATAGTTCTCATGGCTTTACAAATACATTTCTTTATTAAAGTCTAAACCAAAATTTATATTATCTCTCTCAAGTTCCAAAACCACTTCAATTTATTTATATATACGTATATCCATTTTGAGTAACAATATTTCAAACTAAAATTGGATTTTATTCTTTCAACAGATCAATTGTTCTATTAATTAGTCTTGAATATTCACATAAAATCCATAAATAATAAGACTTCAATTTCTAGTAATAAAATATATATATTTTCCCAATTCAAATTATACTAGAATATTCATTTCAATTTATTTTGGGAAAAATCCAATTATAAATATCATATCTTAAAATTTCCAAACTTAACATTTAAACATATGATATAAATTATTAAACTCCATTTTCTTAATTTTTTTCCATTTTTAAATAAAGATTTTTATACACCTTTTAATTTCAAAATTTTCAACTTCATATGTATATATATGGAAGAATAATATTTATACAATATAAAATTTAAGATTTTTAGAAACCGTATTCCATCCAAACCATAGAAATCACATTAAAATAGTTATATATAGACCGCGGTGCCTGTATAAAATTTTCTATCCTATGGTCAAGTGATACGGATATTTATCATTTCAATCCGCAATTTAAAAGATATAAAATTTTGCGGTTGTATATCATTTCAAACCACAATCCCGAATGAAATGAAATATGCATGATAATTCGCAATTTTATGATATTCAATAAACATCCATCAACATCATCCATCATCCAATCAAAATCATCAAGCAATATCAATCAATAACAATTTATATTTGATAATAGATAACAGGTAATAACTGGCAATTTTATTCAGATTAAATTTAACAACTATTAATCTAATAGTTTATATTCAGTAATAATTTATATAACTGTTAACTAGCAGTTTATAGGCAAACAAATAAATTCTAACTATCAATTAATACGCAATAAATAAATTAAATTAACAGTTAAACTTAATAAATGCAATTCAACAAATATGAGTGAAATAAACATGCCAAATACTCATAAATAAATTGCTATTCATTTCTAAAATTAATTTAACAAACATAAAAGCTTCTAGTAGTTGTGAGTGGGTTTTAAACACTCACCTTTGGAATTTAAATCGAATTTAAATTCAATTTAAACTCAAAATTTTGACGGTCTCCAAATCCATCCAAACCAGCGTCAAAACGTCAGAAATTCCGATACGATCCCAGCAAAACAAACCGCGCGTGAATCCGAGCTCGTATGCAAAAGTTATGGAAATTTGAAAAATGGAAAAAATTCTGGTCCTGGGTCGACTTTGGGTTCGACTTCGGTGCGCCGCCTCAATTCCCCGGTGCTTGCTTGGAGTTTTCGCCAAAACGACCCGAAGCGACCCAAGTCATTTTCTTCCTGACCTGAAGTTGCTCTAGGGTTTTCTCCCCTGAAACCCGAAGCGCGACCAGAAGCTGCTGCAGATCCGAAATTTTTTTTATTTTTTTTATTTTTTTTATTTTTATTTTTTTTGAACTGACTGGATCTAGGGTTAGCACCCATTGAAGAAGAAGAGGAGCTTGAAGAAAGTATACGCTCAGATGAAAAGAAATTAGGTGGAGGCTAGGGCTTGTAGCTAGGTTTATATAGAGGGGTTAGAGATAGAGTAGATAGACCGTAGAATGAACGTGCGGAACAAACTATGGCCCATAAAGCCCGCTATGCCTCCGGAACCGAATTTATTAAATCTATATATCCAAATAGGTAATTTAAAATATTCTGAACGCGATGGAAAAAGTTTCACGTCCAAATTTGATCGTATGAAGAAGTTATGCTGAAAACAAAATTTCCAAATTGATTCAAATTGATTTTAATTAAATTTGATTTCAAGGCGTTTCACGCCCGTACGATCAAACGACAAGTCCGATCGATACGAAACTTGAAACTCTATAATAATTCACCGATACGGATCCGATGAAACTGGTTTCATCGAAATCCGAGTCCGTGACAAAAAAAGGCTATTTTTATATTCATTAAATAAATCAAAATAAATTACAAAAATCCAAATTTTATATTATATTCTAAAATTGTCCAAATTTTATTACTTGTATAATTTAATCAATTTCAAATGATTTAACAAGCTTGGATGTGAATTAAAATTATAAGTATATCAATTTGCAGTGTTAATTTCTGCACTTTCCTATATTTAAGAATTATAAAATTAAATGCTCAAAACCCCGTATATTAGATTTTAACTTTTATATACTCATTCTTTATCCAAATAGGGATGCCACATACTTTGGTTCATGATTCACAATATTATTCTTAAAGTTCATTTTAAATTTCAGTAACGTAATATTTAACGTTAAATTCCCTTTATTTATGCAATAAGCGCAATTATTGAATTTGATACTCAAATTGATTTATAGATTCTGCTTTCAAAAAATCTATATCAACAATTTGGTCTAATTATAAATAGAATAAGTATTAACCTCATCTTATAGAATTAATTATTGCAATAAATCCAATTTACCATATCTTAAATCCAAATTAATAGATAAAGCTTGATTCCTTTATTAACTCCTTTGGTTTTCAATTAACCTTTTATGGTGAATATAAATTCCAATGTATAATTGAAACCTTATTTCCATTTGATTTCACTATTTCATTAAAAATCCTCATATTCCAGCTAAATTTCAACTAACGTATAAATTAGCTATTTCAATTTCATTTAATTGCGATTATCATACTATAGAAATTAAATTCCATTAAATAAATAAATAAATGTTGATTCCCATCTATTTACATTATATTACATTGGTACTTCTATTTACAACTTAGCTTTGTATAAATGTTTGAATGTAGAATCTTGTCTATTTCACGTATTAATTAAGCCTTAAAAATCAATTAATATTATATCCTTGGTCTAACCTCATTTTACCCATATTTATATTAATATATCCTTTGAATTAGGTAAATTACCATTGATTATCTACCTTAACTTATCAGACTCCACTAACGTAATGGTTAAATATTAATTCCATTTGAAAAAAAAAACAATCCACAAGATTTGCATTTCACATTGCAAATGAATTCATAAATCTTGGCTTTCTTTTTCTTTGCTTCTTAAAGGCCAAATCAAACTACCCTATCATCACTAATTTATGGCAATTAATTGCAATTGATTCTCCATTAAACTACATAAGTTATCCAATTGAAACCTAAGTGAAACTTTTATTTATTTAAAAATCCTACTGTTTAAAAGAGTATATCATCTACGGTATAATTTACATTTGACCTGATTTCTCATATATTTCACACAACAGTGAATTCCAATTTCTACCAACATTATGTTTAATATAAATTGGAAATCCAAATCATTGGTATTTCACAACCTTATTGCGTACATTTACGTATAGTTACACTAAGTCCATACACTGATTCATGAATTCATTAATTAATACACAATTTGCCTTTGTTTTCTTATATTAAGTTTATTACCGTTTTTAAGTACATTCATTATCGAACAATATTCATAAAAATTTTATCTACACTTATTGCATTGGTTTATTCAACGGTCACCAAATGAAACAATCCTACTATTTATTTTAATATTAAATGAATCCCATTCTAGTAAATATTTTATTAATATTCACTAATTCAACATTTATTGGTTTCTTAACATTAACTTTTAACAAAGTGTGACAATTACATTATCCAAAACTATTGTCATAAAAATTAAATTGTTACATTAAATTCCAATTACTATAACAAATTACTACATTTTCTCAAATAAATCTTAAAGCCTTTTTTTTCTAAATCAGGTTAGAAATTATATTAATTTAACTCATTTAATATTATTAATTTAACGGGTCGTTACATTAATGGTTTTAATGGCCACAGTGTCGGGAGTCAAGGATAACTCGAACTTGAAAGTGTCATTGATACGGGCCCGCCAATGGATCTCAGGGAATTCTTTCATGAAGCCGAGAGGTTCCTTCGACGGGAAGATGCATGTTCAGATATAAAGTTGAAGGAAGTGAACGCGGCAGAGGATGGAGAACCATCTGGCGGAAGCTTGGGTAAAGATAAAGGAAAAGGGAAGTTGGATGACGAATCAAGAAAAGCTAGGAAGTGGTGGAGAAAGCCAAAATTCTCCACTTACACAGGATTGAATGAGATGTTAGAACGGATATTCGTGGATACTCGAGATCACCTTCCCTACCGAAGGCCTGCAAGGAGAGAACCCTCGAAACGTGAAAAGGCATCCGGGAGTCAGTGTCTTTTTCACAATTTGGACGGACATGATACCCACAGCTGCAGGCATCTAAAAGATATAATCGAGGAGCATGTAAAGAATGGCCAGTTACGACAATACATCGGGGCTCGGAATGCGACGGTGGAACAGGAGCAGCCACCATCTACCTCAAACAACACTGGCGCGAGGCCTTGGAATGATGGCCAATTTGTTATCAACTGATAGGGATGATATGAAATAAGTAGCAAACTACAGGCTCGATTATTACTTCAGGCCAACGAGTATGGACTATGCTCGGCAAGGGTCTGGAGCAACCAGGATGTGGCTTAGGACTTAAGCCATGGCATAACTTAGCGTTCAGGGACACTGGACCACAGATACCAAGGCATTGCTTAGCATAGGTCGCCGAGTGTGGATTACGCTTGGCAAGAACCCAAAGAGATTATGGATATGAATATCGGCTATGAATGGAAAAGGATTTGGATATTAACCCGGAGAGATCATGGATTCGGTAATTGGTTGTTGGATAAGGATGGATTAGGACTTGGTTATCGGGTTCGGATGGATATGGAATTGTCTAAGGCTTTGGTTACTGGATTTGGAATAGGACATCGACTTGGAGCAGTCAAGAATGATGCACTCGGATGGGATGGCTTGGTAATGGATTGGATTATGAATCAGATGATATGGCTATAGACGGAATATGGACTTCGGATGTCGGATTCGAAACTATTCAACACGCACGTTCTTACCACAAGGCATGTTTTGAGGGGCAAATGTCATCCCACCTTTTGGTCAAGGCCGGAATATCAACAAATTAGCAATAAAAGAATGGATATTAGGATTGGAGATCGATTGGAAACAAGGCTGTGATCGATGTCGTCAAAATTTGGCTAAGCTCCGATCGTGGTTAAATTGCTAGAAAATGGAAAGCAAGGCCAGGAAAGGCTATGCTTCAAATTTCAAGTCGAACGGAGTTCGTTTGTTCGAGGTATTGATGGATGCGTGCTCAAGGGAATCTCGTTCGTATCGATACCCATGAGTATGAACAAGACGTTCGTATCGATTAGGGAGATGGATTAAATGGGTTTTGACTCGATGGTCGTGGACTTGGATTGAATAGATAGGTGCATGGTGACTTGTTCGACTCGATGATTTCGTGTCGACTAGGATGGAGCATAGCAGTATACTTCGAATCGATACTGTTCGTATCGATCAACACGACTACTTCGAATCGAAACTGTTCGTATCGATCAACATTGGATATTTCGAGTCGATGCAAAGGAAGGTTGATCGATGGATACAAGCAGAGGCATAGTTGATGGATACGAAGGAGACCGAAAACGTTAACAGATGGATGGTAGCACAAGGATACGAACTACGAGTGGTAATGGATACGAAGGTCTACGCTTTCGGAGTGCTCAAGCATCGATACGAACAAAACGGAACTACTAATATCGATACGAACAAGGCTTCGGTATTCGATACGAATAAGACTCGGTCGCTCGGCATGAAAAGTGGATCGACCCAGGAGTTTAGCACCACATCATCTTATCACGTGTGTGGTCATCGATACGAAGTGATCGATTCGAACAGCATCGATGCGAAGAGAACGAAAACCGAAAGACCCAAGTTTGCATCGATCATAACTTGCAACCCACAAGTCCAAATGCTATGAAATTTTCACATGATCTTACATATGACCTAAGAAAAGTTCATGCCAAGTTTCGGCTCAATTGGGCCAAATTTTGATCGATACGAAATTGGTTCGTATCGATCACGAATCGAGTGCAAATTTCATGGGATCGATCGTGTGGGCCCGCCCACGTGCCAGAAGAAGTCTCTCGAGATCTGAGCGAGATATTTACAGCCAATGCCTATAAATAGCACCTCGGAACCTACAAAAAAGGGATCTTTTGACTATCCGACGTCTAGACTCTGTCGAAAACATCTTTACACTACAAGGCTGTTGTTGTACTCGAATTTCATCATTGTAATCTGCTGTATTTTAATCAGTTGTAACCAGCAAGGAAAGTCAATAAAAGATTAACTTCTGAAGTGGACGTACGCCGGATATAGCCGAACCACTATAAATCTTGTGTCTCTATCTATTTCTTTCCGTTTTAAGTTTATTATTCTTCATTTTTTATCCTCTACATTACTTAGATATGTGATTTGTAATCATTTATTATTGATTTGTGTTGATGCACTGGTGTTTTCACAATATTTGGGGTTTGTGATCAATTTTGGCGCAAATAAAGGCCATTTTGGAAACCATGTGTAAACACGATATTACATTCGACAACGTTAGTGTAAGGGCTTTGTGGCAAACAATTGTCTATGTATGACATTATATTCGGTAACGGTGGTGTACGACATTTGTGGAAACCTAATTATCACTTCATGATAAAAAATGATAAATCGTGATAAAGGCTTAAGTGGCAACCTAAAATGTCCATCCTTGACGATAAATGTAGTTAGAATAAGGCATGCGTGACAAGTTAAATAAACCAACTATAGAATCTAGTTGAAATAAATGTGAAAAGTAAATCTCACACTTATGTTTGAACTGATGACTTGAGATTGACCATGATAGGATGGTTTATTACACAATATGATGTAATCATCGCTAATTGAATTAGTGAGCGAAAGCCCGTTTCATGCTTTAATGGCGTGGTCTTACTATATAATATGTTATTTAGGGTAGGTATTACTTATACTAGGCTTTATGTTTGACTTGTGTTTTTATTATTTCACATAAAATCATAGGTACTTATTCGAATAGGTCGAGTTTATGGTTTAGACAGACTGATTTTGAAAAGGATGAATAAAAAGCTTTGAAGATGAAGCGGGAGACTTATTTGCTAATAAAAGTTGTTTAAACTTATATTGTTGTAAAACAATATCAAATAACTAGTTAAGTGTTCGTTTCAGCATCTTTATATATTACATACAATACAACCATTGATGATTTATTATATTTACCACTACATGGGCATAAATTGAGTTAATCAAAATGTAACGACTTTTTAAAAGAAAATTCTATGTAATGAAAGTATTTTATTGCTCTTATTTCTTATTGTTGTTGGAAAAGAACTAATCTAATTTTGTTGCTTGAAAATAACTCTGGCGGTGACTGCAGCATCATCACATTCATTTCCAGGTTTTAAAGTGGGGGATGTTACCACTAGGACTTCTATAACACCCTAAAAATTCGAAGTAGAAAATTTAAATAAAAGAATTAAATTTTAATATAGTAGGGTAAAATGGAATTTCCATAAATTTTTGAATCTAGCCATGAAATTTGCACTGTTGCATTCGTAGCAATTTTCTAGACAATTTCATATATAACGTTTTGAAATGGAAGCTAGTATGAAGAAGTTATAAATGTTTTCAATTTTGGAATCAAAAATAATTAATGGATAAATTTGGAAAGAAAAATATACTAAAATAAAAGGCTCCAACTATGAATTGGTGTGTTAGGACCAATCGACTACTAGCGGTTGACTTCCCTTATCATAGCAGTTGACCAGTCCAGTGTATGTGGCTGGGTTTGTTTAGGCCAATGACCTAGATTCGACCATATGTTTTTATCAGTGGTCAAATTTACATTTTGTCTTTTGGACGATTAGTATTAGCTTGAACTATTATAGATAAACTTAATTAAACTCCAATTCATAAAATTTTAGTTTGTAAGTCCAAAATCTACCAAATTCTTTGCTTATTAAATCGAATTTCTTTAAAACAAAATTAGTTAAAAATCCAAAGAAGAAGAAGAGAAATTAAATAAAATCAAGCAGGGAGAGATTCCAAATGTAACTCGGAGAGCTTGGATTTGAGTTGAGGGGATATAATGTTAGTTAGATGATTTATATGCAGTTAATTTTAGTATGCCCTATTTGATTTAGATTGTTCAAAATAAAAATTGGGAACCCTATTTGTTTAGGTTTGAGATTTAATAGTAATTATAAATTGATTAACCTATTAAATAAGAATTTATCCAAGTTATACACTTTTCACTAACAAAATATGAATGGATATGATCAGTTGATGTTATGAAAAACCTAGGTTAAACTGTTACAATATATGAAATTGAATATGAAATAGGTAACTATAAGTGCTAGATTTCACAAATTGGTTCACTGTAATCACTACAATAAGAATTTGTAAGTTTATCGAAAAAAATTGGGTACGATAATAATTAACCAAAATTCAAAGACGATAAATTTAATTAACCTAAAGATTAACATTATAAATGATCGACCGCTCTCACTGGAGCTAGTCGACGGTAAGCGTTTGATTGCCCCAGTACCCGCGGTTGACTCTGGCGTTTTTTGAGCGCTATATGAACCTCATCCCAAGGCCCATGTTATAACTTGAATAAGTAATATATATATATATATATGTATGTATGTATGTATATGTATGTATGTATGTATATGTATATATATATGTATGAATTGATATTAGTATAAGTGGGGAAGCTAGTTCCCTATGTTGATGACAGTGGGATGTTGCGGGACTGGATAAGTAGGGTCAATATTCGACTAAAGGTAATTCTATCGCAATTTGCACGCTCAGGAGGTTATATGGAAGACGCGCAACCCTAATGATGATACCTAGAAAAGTGTCCGGCCCAGCACTAGTAGAAATTCCTTGGTATTCAAGGTGACACGGCATGATGCTGTATTTTTGATGGGTCCTTGCGCGGTGCAATAAGAGGTGTTACGTTTACATTGAGAGGTGGACACGCATGCAGCGACGATGAGAACCCCGATGAGTCGGCATTGCGGGCTCCCTTTTGATGCATAACTAGGATTCATAGTTTTAGTTATAGCAAATATAGTCCCATGATTGATATGATATGTGTAGTCATAGTGTGGGAAACTTAGCCCCATGGTTGAGAACTGTAGGTAACCTATATATAGAATAGTTTCAATAGCCATTAGCCGATCATTAGTTGTCTTGATGTTCAATTAGTTGTTCGACCCTAAGTATGAGCCTGCACAAGTCACCAGTGTATTTGTGTATTGCGCTAAACCCCTTAGGCAAGGGAAATAAGTAAATCACGGGCATTTATAGGACATTCTAGGTCACATAGAGTATCACTAAAGTCAACCACATGTGATCACTATATAATAATAACGTACTCATTCACCAGACTTTTGTCTGACTCATTCCTTTTCTCCTTTTTCCCATACAACATAAGGACTAGGCAGTAGGTGATATGCCCAAGATTAGTATGTGGGGAGGCAAGCTTAGGATTGAAGTTGTTTACCATTTGATATTACACTCCATGCAACTATTATCGTATTCAATACTTAGTATTTATCATACTATGTATTGTATTTCTGTATACTCTAGATATGACTACATATTATTTTGAGACTGTGTTTTGAGACATTTTCTGAGATATTTCTGTATTATATATTGTTTCCTTCCGATATGAGCTCTAAAATTGTAGGATGTTTTAGATCATATATGTGTATACTTGATCTTTGTAATGTTTTAATGATAGCTCATACTTCTTCGCACAGACGTGAGTCCCTAAGTCTCCCTAGGGATTGGATTGGTATGTCAGGAGGTGCAGGTTGTCACATTTGGTATCAAAGCTTAGGTTTGAAATTCCTTAAGGTTTAATGGCATATTGAGAGAACGTACTTGAAATTTTTTTCGAAAAAATTTATCCAGAAAGGTTTTGCATAAAGATTTTCAAAATGGGTTTCCAATACATATGCATGCAAACATATATGTAAAGGCTCTTCAAAAGTTTTATTTATATAAGTTTAATGTTAATAACTCATTCCGTTTATTCTTGCCAATGCTATCTATGGAAATGTTGCTAATAAATTCCTAAAATCATAGAGAGAAAGGATGGGTGATCCTATTGGCTCTAGCGATGCAGCTGAGATTCTAGGTGTGAGCATCTTGATTTGGTTCCATCGGTAGGACATGCTAAGATTAACCCTAATAAAGGATCCAAAAAGTGTGTGCTAGGTGCAGTTCCTGCTTGATCCCCTATTATTGATTTCGCTAAGTTATGTGAGGACTTTTACAGTCTAGGAGGGAAGCCGTATGTGGGGACCGAGACATAAGTAGACTCGAGCATGGATCCACACTTATGAGAGTATTTTTGGATTGATGGGTCTTGCTGATAAGGTAAGGAGACGGCATACTACTTGGCATCTATAGGAAGAGGCCCTGAATTGATGTGATATAGTAATGGCAGAGGCTAATGGGGGAGAGTTCACTTAGGGGAGTTTAGGAGACATTTTAAGACGAAGTTTATTTCCAAAGCTGAAGAGGGATTACAGTTGGAGAAGTTCATACACTTGCATTAGGGAGAGATATTGGTGAAGGAATATGTGAATCGATTCAACTAGTTGGCTAGGTTTGGGATGGAGCTGATAAATACCCCTCACAAGAAAGCTTTAAAGTATGCTAAAGGGTTGGATCAACCTCTCCAAGGTTTGGCTCTTAATCATATTTCCATGGGTGCGACTTATGTGGATTTGGTGGAGATAGCCTTGTTGAATACCATCTCTAAAGAGGAATTGAAGAATGAGCCCAAGAAGTCTGGAGGGAAGATGCACAATAAAAATCAGCGCAAGGGTGGAGTAGGACCCAAATAGAAGATTAAGAAGCAAGAGATGCAATGTGGAAAATGTGGTAAGAAAGGGCACTTTGGTAAGGAGTGCAAGAAAGGCATCTCGAAGATTAAGTGTTACAATTACAATCAATTAGAACACATGAGGAGGGGTGCCCAACACTACAGAAGACCTCTACCTATGTAGTAATAGCTTACACACCGGACGTCGTTCCTAATTTGAGTGCGCCTCCAGTAGCGAACAAGGGAAAGTATGTCGTGATTGAAAGTGTGTTAACACTTTCTGGTTTATCCATTCGTACCTTATTTGACACTAGGACACCATATTCTTTTATTTCCAGTAGACTTCTATATGGCTTACACTTAGACATTAGCATAGTTATGGACCCTATAGTTGTATCAAACCCTGTCTGAGGATTGCCCTATTTGTCTATGATGCGTAAGGGTTTGAAATTGTTTATTTCAGGGGTCAAGTTTGATTGAGATGCTTTTTCTCAGGATTTTTTGGGTTTGGTTTGATTTTGGGCATGGATTAGATAATGAAGTACATGGCAATCCTAGACTGTGATAGGAAGGTTGTTAGATTGGATACTTATAGTGGACGCAGTCTAGAGGTTTCTTGGGATCCAAAAGGTTCAGTTATATTGAGTTACCTATCCAGTGCTTGTAGTTAGAGATTACCTAGATGTCTTTTTCGAGTTTTTCGGTCTCCCACCCTAGAGGGAGATCGAGTTTCAGATTTATCTTATGGAGAATGGCAGATGTGTTTCCATACCTTTGAGGCATATTCTTTCGAATGAGAGATGCAAGTTTTTTGAAAGGCAAGTGGCTAAGGGAGCCTAGCCCATATATAGTAATATAAAAGAACTGGACATTACTACAGCCAAGAGCAAAAACCTCAAAAGCTCAACAGGCCCAAAAGGTAGTTGTCTCAAAAGGAATATAAAAAAAACATTAGCCTATTCCTTATCTAGGTGCAAGATGCAATCTTCTCCTACATCTTACAATATCTCTTCAGATCTGGCAATGTAACAAGTGATAAATTTTTGATTTCGATGTCAACACAGCTTTGAAAACACATATATTTCTCTCAGTCTAAATTGTTGCAATAAATTGCTTTAATATGATAAGGGGTGTTACTTCTTTTGGCGAATTCCATTTATTGTTGATGAAAATATTTTTCTGTTCAACTCTAGTGTCAGCGGATAGTTTGCAGAATTCGCCCGAGGCAAGAATCCTTAACCATATTCCCATGGAATAAGGGCAAGCAAAGAACAAGTCGGTATTAGATTCCGATGTAGATTTACATATAACTCATACATTATTATCTAGAAAATTCATCATGCATAGTTTTTCCTTAGAGTGAACTGCGTTTTCCATGATTTTCCAAAGAAGAAGGTTGTTTTTTAGAGGGCCATCAACATTCTATATCCTCTTCGACCATGGAAATATTGGTAGGCGACCACGTAGATATATGTAAATGGTCGAAATACTATGCTCTTTACCACTTGAACCCCAGAGAACATGTTGTGTATAATTGGAGAAAGCATTCATAGAAATACTATTCCATAATTGTCTCATGGTTGATAAACTATCGCAAGGGAGAACAACGTGACCATCAGTTATATAGTCAATGGCTTGTGCATTTTGCAGAATACCATCAAAAAACGGAGGTTCACATTTACAACATTTTTAAGAATTAGCCCCGTTACCACCAATGGATTATCCCAAAATTTAAGATGTGGGAGGAGCTGCAGGTTACACTGTAACAGGGGAAGAAAAGTCTGATGTAACCGGAGAAATTTCTTCCAACTCCAACTTGGATTCGAAAGAATATGCATAGACCAGAAGTCTCTTGATTTGGTGAGATACATGTTAACCCACTTAGCCCATAGATTGTTACCCTGTGAAAGAATAAGATTAAAGAGTCTAAACATAGCCGCAATATTCCACTTCTTAAAGTTGAGAATACCCAGCACACCAAGTTGGTTAGGAAGGCTTGTTAAAAGCAATTGGAATCAGTTTTTTGACAAAGGATCCCCATGCCAAAGGAACCTGTTCTGACTTATTAATCATGAAGATGAGTTTTCGAGAAGGTTAAAATGCCTAGACCAATAAGAAGTTATAACAAAGGCAATTGCCTAGATGATTGTTGACCTACCAGCTTGAGAGAGCTTGTTATACGGCTAAGTAGTGAACTTTGCATTCATTTTTTCATATAAAGGAAGGTAGTCAGCAGATGATATTTTTCTATTTAAGAAGGGTAAGTCGAGGTATTGTGCATTGAGAGGCATTTCTTGGGGAGAAGATTTTCTGCCTTATGAGTTTGAGCTAAGCCAGCAATAATAATTTTAAGAATTTTAGAGATTAATGGTAAGGCTAGTTAAGGAATAAAATTCCTTCACTGTTTGGAGGACGCAGGTGATATTTTGGGTTGTAGGCTTAGCAAACCAAACTAGGTCATTGGCAAAGAGAAGACATATAATGGTAGGGTTTTTGCACTTAGGATGATGTTCCAGGCTTTTACTATTCATTTTGTGGGAAAGCGTGGCATCAAGAACCTAAATAATAATGACAAAAAGGAAAGATCGGATACCCTTGCCGCACACCTTGAGAAAAGCAAAGACGGGAGTTGAATAAGTAAGTGAATGAGTTTTTGGAGAAGGGCTTCATTAGGAGGAGTATTTCAAAATAGGGAGCACCAGTTGCTTTTGCCACTAAGGCAGATAGTTCCTTGAGGCATTGCATTGATTATAGAGAGCCGAATAAACTAAAGAAGAAGAATCGTTATCCATTATCCTGCATGGACGATCCCTTTGATCGGTTGGTTGAAGCAAAAGTGTGCTCACAACTTGGCTTGGCTACTGGATTCCACCAGTTGTGTGTAGTTGAGGATAGTATTCAGAAGACTACATTTCGTACACCCGATGGACTTTATGAATGGTTAGTAATGTCTTCCGGACTGGCCAATGCACCCCTACTTTGTTGATCCGATGAGCCTGGTCTTTAGAGGGTTGTTTAATAAGTTCATGGTTGTTAGTCGACGAAATTCTATCGAGTTAGAAAACCATCGAAAAATTTCAAATTAAAAATAACCGCAAGCGCACGGCGTACGCTTGTAGTACGGGGCGAATACGAGTCAATCCACAGGGAATTGTTGATTTAAATTTCCTACTCAATCAAATTATACCAAAGTCGAGAGTGTGTTTAAGCTAGAAAATGAGAAAATGAACTAACTAACAAAAAGAAAAGAAATGCAAATATGAGAGTTAAATGACAATTTAGAGAATAAATCCACTCTCTAGATCATGTAGTTCAACACATGAAATCATGATCTCTCTTTTATGGTCATTAGTGTTTTAATTGATGTGTTTATCATAAGTATGGCATATTTGAGCTATTGATTAGCCAACATAAGCCATTTGTTGGGCGAAGTCCCACCGGACCAGGGCACTACCGAACCAACCTATCTCTAAGGCCTAGCCGAACCACTCACCACCGGATCAGGGCACTACCGAACCAACCTATCTCCAGGGCCTAGCCGAACCACTCACCACCGGATCAGGGCACTACCGAACCAACCCATCTCCAAGGCCTAGCCGAACCACTCACCACCGGACCAGGGCACCACCGAACTAACCCATCTCTAAGGCCTAGCCGAACCACTCACCACCGGACCAAAACACTACCGAACCATCATCGGACCAAGGCATTTCCGAACCAACATTGCAAGGCCAGATTACATCAGCTCAAGCCCACCAGAGGCTATATACATCCAAGACCCCTACCCCCAGCCTCACTCTATAAGTAGATGGGTATGGGTACAACAATGGCAGACAAGTTTGAGAGCTCAAGCACGGACAGAACTTTCAAACAACTTTCATACACTTGTAATCAAAGCTTTGTACTTGTAATCTGAACAGTGAAAGAGAATAACATATGAAGTGGACGTAGGCACATTCTGGCCGAACCACTATAAATCTGTGTGTCTTTTACAGTTTAGTCTCTGCATTTTACATATTTGCATAAATCACCCAAATCACTAACAACAACATAAAATCGGCTAAATCATACGACTTGGAGGTGTTTGCCCATTTTTTGTGCAAGCATTTTTGGTGCTTTCACTGAGAACAGGAGCTTGAAGCTTCAGCTTCTCCCACTTAACCTTCTTCCTAACAGCATCGCTCATTGCTCAAAAAACATGCCTCCCAGGAAGAAGAAAGATGTTAACAAAGGAAAGAACGTCACAACTTGCAGTATTCCAGATCCAGTGATCCCAGATCAAGAGAATCGTCTCGTTCCAACAGCAGTACCAAATGAAAATCAGGCAAATCCGACAGCCCCCGTCACGGAACAGCCGGCAGCAATTACTAGCTAGATCTAGACAGGGTTGTGGCTGAAGTGACTGACCGCTTCACATCCCAACAAGAAGCCTTGGTGAACCAACTCATGTCACGCTTAAGGGATGCTGAAGAATCCAACCGCAACACTGAATCATGGGATGAGTCCCAGTCTGGAGGATCTCGGAGGCGACAAAGATCTTTCTTCTTCGAAGAAGCTAACAACAGAAACAGCAATGGTAGGAGCTGAGCCCGAACTCCGACCCGATGAAACGCTTGGAACCGAACCCATTGGGGGAGGTACCAGGCGAGGGTCGGCTGTAGCTGAGCCTATCATGCTACCTAGCCATAGAAACACCAATGAATGGGGCCGAGCTAGAGTCCAACCCGATGTTGGACCCGAGGAAGTGCTCGGAACAGAACCCAACAGGGGAAGATCAAGGCAAGGGCCAACTGTAACTGACCCTAGCATGCTCCCAGAAGATCAGAGACAACCACTGGAAAATATTAGGAGTGATAGACGATACCATCCCTACAGGTCATCTGGACGGAATCAATCTCGCAGAGAAGAACCAAACTCATTTCTATCTGCTCCAAATTCTAATGAAAGGATGACGCGATTGTTCAGAGAGTGCATCCAGCGGGATCAAAGAGATCGAGGGATAGGCGCTAGGGTAACCAGCCCTTTCACCCGCAATATCAAATTGCCATCACCCCCCGAGAATGGAAAATGCCAACAATGGAACCTTACAAGGGAATCTCTGACCCCGTTGTACACTTGCAGAGATACACACAGCATATGCTCATGAGCGGAGCCACAGAAGGAGTATTGTGCAAATGCTTTCCACTATTCTTGGCAGATCTAGCTACCTCCTGGTTCTGCCACCTACCCCAAGGATCCATCAGCTCATGGGAAATTTTGAAAGAAAAGTTCATAAGCCAGTTCCGCATTCATGTGGAACAACCCAAGGACACTTATTCCCTATCTAATATCAAACAGAAGCCTAGAGAGACAGTGCAGCAATATCTAACCCGATTCAATGGTGCAGCGGCCACAGTCCAAGATGCCGATGAGAAACTTATCTTAATGGCCCTCTGTAGTGGTGTGCATCCAGATACTAAGTTTGCTAGAAGATTAACGAAAGAAAAACCAGCTACCTTACCCGATTTCTTCCATGAAGCTGGAAGATATATGAGACTTGAAGACGCTGCCACCGAAAGACAGACAGGGCAACAAACCAAGGCAGCTCATGGCGACACACCCGCTATAGCAAAGGACGTTCGAAAAAATGACTCTAGAGACAATGCTGGGGGCAAAAGGGAGAAAAACGTCTATATTGGCCAGGACCGAGATTTGACACTTACACTCCTTTGAATGAAACAATCGAAAACATCTTCCTGGCCACCCAAGACAAAGTTAAATACAGACACCCCCCGTACAAGAAGGAATCAGGTAACGCAATTAAGTCTGCAAAGTTCTGCCGCTTCCACGAATCTCATGGGCATGATACCAATGAATGCCATTATCTCCGGGACTTAATTGAAGAACACAT
This sequence comes from Allium cepa, assembly GCA_030765085.1. Classification (NCBI taxonomy): domain Eukaryota; kingdom Viridiplantae; phylum Streptophyta; class Magnoliopsida; order Asparagales; family Amaryllidaceae; genus Allium; species Allium cepa. The sequence continues at coordinate 616,792,723 of CM060934.1, forward strand.
CAGAAGGAAGGGACTGAAACGCTATGTAAAAGGTCAGAACAGGACCCCAGCTCCTGCCAATGAGAACCCAAGGCTACCCCTCCCAGAAACAAGAGGGGGAAATCGCAACACCAGCGGCTCCAGTCAAGAGAAGATAGTGGTCCATACCATATCGGGAGGACCACACATCGCTGACAGAAGCTGGGCAGAGATGGAAAGATACGGAAAGTCACTTAGAAATAATGAAGGCTACGTTAATTCTGTTATGGAAGAACGCCACCCGAAGCGAAAAGAGAATGATGACATTACATTCAATAGGCGTGACCTAGAAGGAAGGCAGTACCCTCACATGGATCCTATGGTCATCACTGCCCGGTTCGGCCCAGCCGAAGTTTTCCGAATTCTAGTAGACATTGGAAGCTCAGTAAATATCCTATTCAAGCATGCTTTCGACAGAATGAAGCTGTCAATGAAGGATGTGTCTCCCTGCAACAAACCACTACATGGTTTCACTGGAGACGCGAAGATGCCCCTCGGGCAATTGGACCTTTTTGTTGAAATAGGAAGTTACCCCCGCTCCATTGTGTGGAAACAAACATTTGTGCTAATAGATAACCACTCGGCCTACAATGCCTTTTTAGGAAGACCAGCCTTGTCTGACTTCCAAATTGTCTTGGCCCCATGGTGCCTGAAGTTGAAATTTCCACCAGACAATGGAATAGGGGAAGTAGAGGGAGATCAAGACGCCGCTCGAGATAGCTATGTAACTGGACTTCGCAATAATCGCAGGAAGGATAGAGGGAAGAATACAAAGACTACTCTCTGCATGAAAAACTTGGAAGCATAGCAACAAAAGAAAGCCCCTCCTCTTCGATATACCAGTGATCCTTTCAATAAATTAGACCCCAGAGACAAAGAGGAGGAGGCCACCGCCGAGCCTGCAGAGGCTATGGAGTTTGTATCTGTAGAAAACCACGACTCAAGTAGACTGTTGAAAATCGGATCTCAGCTAAGAGCGGAATTGAGGGATCAACTCATTGATTTTCTCCGCCACAACTTGGATGTATTTGCATGGACGCATGCTGACATGACTAGAATCTCCCCAGACGTGGCATGCCACGTACTAAACGTCGATCCTACCAAGGTGCCAGTAAAGCAGAAAAAGAGAAGTATGGGAGCAGAACGATCAGCAACCCTCGATGAAGAAGTAAAGAACCTACTTGCCAATAACTTCATACGAGAAGCCATCTACCCAGAGTGGATCGCTAATCCGGTACTAGTAAAGAAGGCTAATGGAAAGTGGCGAACATGCATTGACTTCTCCAACTTAAATGACGCTTGCCCGAAGGATTGCTTCCCACTCCCCCGAATAGATCAGCTTATGGACAGCACAGCCGGGCACGAACACTTATCTTTTATGGACGCATACTCAGGATATAACCAAATTCCTATGCACGCTCCCGATCAAGACCACACTAGTTTCATCACTGACCGAGAATTGTACTGCTACAAAGTAATGCCTTTTGGACTTAAAAATGCCAGAGCTACATATCAGCGCCTCGTCAACAAGATGTTCGCGGAACTAATAGGACGAACTATGGAAATTTATGTGGACGACATGCTAGTAAAGTCAAGGAAAGCCGACGATCACGTAAGCCACCTGGGCGAGATGTTTCAGGTACTTCGCCAATATGGAATGAAGCTGAATCCTCTAAAGTGCTCCTTCGGAGTATCATCAGGAAAGTTCTTGGGATTCATCGTCCATGCCATAGGAATTGAAGCAAGCCCCAAACAAGTCTGAGCCCTGAAAGATATCGGGATACCTTCCACTCGAAGAGAAATGCAAAGCCTAAACGGGAAGGTGGCCGCCCTAAGCAGATTCATCTCTAAAGCGACTGACAAGTGCGTCCCCTTCTTCGAGGCTCTAAAGAAAGACAAAGGAAATTTCGAATGGACTGACGAATGCTTAACAGCCTTCCTTAACCTAATCGAACGCCTCCAGAGACCACTAGTACTCTCAACTCCAAACGAAGGCGAAGAGCTATACCTATACCTTGCTGTGTCATCTCATGCTCTAAGCGCCGCTTTGGTGAGAGAAGACAACCGCGCGCAACAGCCAGCATACTTTGTAAGCAAGAGGTTAACGGGGGCAGAAGCCAGATATCCTAAACTTGAGAAGCTAGCATACTGTTTACTAATCACGTCACGGAAACAGCGTCACTATTTCCAATCTCATTCCATCAGACTTTTAACCGATCAACCGCTAAGGCAGGTACTCCATCGTCCCGACACTTCTGGACGACTACTTAAATGGTGCATTGAACTGAGTCAATATGATATCACCTACCATCCTCGCACCGCCATCAAGGGACAAGCCATGGCCGATTTCATTGTCGAATTCACTACCAACGAAGGTAAGGAGCAATCTGAAATAGCAAAAGACATTAAGTGGAATCTCTTTATGAATGGAGCATCAAACGAACAAGGCTCGGGGGCAGGTATTGTAATAACCACTCCCAGGAGAAGGAAGCTACACTATGCTCTAAGGTTGGAATTCGCTGCCACCAACAACGATGCATAATATGAAGCAGTAGTAGCTGGATTAGAACTTGCCTTAGAGATTGGAGTCAGTTATTTATGTCTTCATAGTGATTCTCAACTTATTGTAAACCAAATACTAGGAGAATTTCAGACTCGAGGAGAACGACTCACAGCATATCTAAAGAAGACCAAGTTGCTACTCGATCAATTGGATCACTATTTAATCAAACACATCCCTCGAGAAGAGAACCAAGAGGCCGACGAGCTGGCAAAGCAAGCTAGCATGAAAGAAGGTACTATTTCCGGAACAGTAGCCATCTCAAAGCAACTAACCCCGAGTTTCGAGGAAGTGAATCTGATAGCTGCAATCGAAGAGGTAACTTGGATGACTCCCATTCGAAAATTCTTACAAGATGGCACACTGCCCAGCGAGCGTAACGAAGTCAGGAAAATCTTGAGGAAAGCTTCCCGCTACACAATATAAGAAGGCATCCTCTATCGGCGCGGCTTCTCTAACCCCTTATAAAGGTGTGTCGCTGGAAGGGAAGCTAAGGAAATCTTATCCAACATCCATCAAGGAAGCTGCAGAGATCACACTGGAGGGCAGACTTTGGCAAAGAAAATACTCCGATATGGATATTTCTGGCCCGCCTTAAACAAAGACGCCTTAGACTTCGTCAAAAAATGTGACAGATGTCAGAAATTTGCCAAGATTCCTCGACTACCAAAAAATGAGATTACTCAAATGACCAGCCCTTGGCCCTTTGCAGTATGGAGAATTGACATGATTGGCGAACTGCCAGTGGCCGAGGCGGAGCCAAATATGCTATAGTGGCAATTGACTATTTCACCAAATGGGTGGAAGCAGAACCTCTAAATAAAATATCTTCGGCAAAAATTATTAACTTCTTAATCAAAAATGTTTTATGTAGGTACGGAGTTCCACTCAAAATCATATCGGACAATGGACTTCAGTTTGACAGCGAGGAGTTTGCCGACTGGTGCCAAGAGCACGGAATTCACAAAAGCTTCTCATCTGTAGCTTATCCCCAAGCAAACGGACAAGTCGAAGCTGTCAACAAAATTCTCAAAACTCTAATCAAGAAGAAACTTAAAAAGTCAAAAGACGCTTGGGTGGATGAACTTCCTACGGCACTTTGGGCCTATCGCACATCTTTCAGAACATCAACGGGGCATACTCCCTTCTCTTTGGCATACGGATCGGATGCCATGCTCCCAGTCGAAACTATAGTGCCTTCCCACCGTAGGATCCACTATAACCTAGAAGAGAACGGAGAACTCCTTCACATGTCTTTGGATCTAATTGAAGAGAGAAGAAACGATGCAGTGCTCAAAGCAGCAGTTCACAAGCAAAAAGTGGCAGCGCAATACAACTCCAAAGTCAAGCATCGTAGCTTACAAGAAGGAGATCTTGTACTCAAGCGAATCTTCCCTCACCCCGGTGCACTAGATCCAATCTGGGACGGACCATATGTAATTCACAAAGATCTCCACAACGGAGCTTATATTTTGTCAACAGTAGACGGAGAGGTGTTCCAGAGGGCATGGAACATCCAACATCTTCGTCGATACTTTTCTTAACTTGTACTGTCCATATGAAGTGAATTAATAAAGAGAATCAGTGGACGTAGGCATTTTTGTGCCGAACCACTTTAAAAACTTGTCTCTTTTTTAACTTGTTCCTTTATATCTTGGCTGCTTGTTAACTTTATTCTTTTCTGTTGAACAAAATCCTGTGTAATGGCATTTCCATTCAAGACACGTCACAGCGCGACTTCACCTGGACAAGACCTAACAGGTACTATACGAATTTATGCCCTCGCCAATGAGACACTTTTGCTCCAGCATCCCTCTGCCATGGGTTAACTCATTTCTCACGATCGGCACTTAAAGCCAACTGTAATGAGCCGATTATAAGCCACCGAGAAGGCCGACTATAGCCGAGGTAGCTCATTACGGCGTTCAGCTCGCCGGCAACCGTGAACCTACTCTAAGCCCCAACATAAGGTGTGGCCAGGCAGGGGTAGTTCACAGTTGACGATCGGCACCCATGCTAGCCGGCCACGGTAAATAGAATAATACCCACGATTCCGGGCCATAATGGCCCGGGTAGTTACTGTGCACGATCTCGGCTTCGAGTGTCTTAAGTACGGCTGTGGTAAAAAAGAGAAACTCCCCGCGGAGGCGTAAGATGGGTGACAAATGTCACCAAGACCCACAGCTAGGGAAAGTGACTACAAAACCCGTTTGCCACAAACTTAAGCACATTGCAGGCCTTCCGTGATTGGAAGTTTTACTATTTCTTATATTTCTATTTTTTAAAAAAAACTTTCCTCCTATCCTCTTTAACGATCCCTAAAGTACAGGACACAAAATAGGAGACGCTCGCTAATGGGAATAGGAACTCACAACTGGATGACAGGTCACTCAGCTGCATTCCATGCTCAGTCATACAAGACATTCAAAGCAACCGTCTACGACTAAAACATGAAGGGCGGTACTTTCTTCTTTTGTATATGAATACGTAGCTGTAATTTATTCGCACATCACACTAACATTGGAAGATATGAAATTATATTTTAAGCAAGAACTTGACATCAACCACAATTGAATCACAGGAATGTGCACAACTATATTTCTTATGCAACACACCAAAATAACGATAGCATTCAAATATGACAGAATCGGCTTAAGTTAAAAATTACATGCCAAGAATAAAGTCGTTCGTTACGAATAACATAATTACAGCCTAAAAGTTACATTAATGTTTTGGGACTACCATAGACAGCAATGTCAAGTAAACCAAAAGATATCCAGATCAAGTCAAGGAGTCGGCTGCATCAGAGCTTCACCTCTATCCTACTGGCCCTCCGAGATCTACTTAACCGTAGAATTGGAACTCTCAGCATGTTGACCAGAGGTAGTTGGTGCTTCAGAGGTCCCGCCTGTCCAATTCAGGAGAAAAATCCATTAAATGAACAATAAGCAATCAAGTTATGAAAAGCTAAAAGGGAAGACTTACCAGCATCTGCTCCTTGATCATCATCCTCTAACTGCACACCTACCTCCTCAACGGTAAGCAGCCGCATACCCTCCTTCACCGCCGCTTTCTCCTCCTTGGTGAATTAAGCCGTAACCACGTCCATTCTAAAGGCCACGCCACCCTCCTTATCTGCATCGGCCTTAGCCTCCTCCAGGGCCCTGAGATAAACCTTGTCCATGACCCGGGGATAATCATCCATCCAAGATAAGCTGCCATGTTTCCAAGTGCGAAAGTATATATCCTGAAGCATCTCATCCATTATCCCCTCATTCTCCTCGAACTCCCTTATTCGGTCCTCAGAAGCCAACAGCTTTGCAGTGGCAGCATCCCTCTCTGATTGGTATCGCGAGCAGTCAGCCTGAAAGGATTTCCTAATCGCCTCCATCTTCTCCTTCAGCTTGGTTTGAGCAAGCTCTGCGGCTTCAAGTTTCCCGGATAACTCCTGTACCCGCTCGAGATCCGCTTTCCGGACCTCATCCACCGTTGCAATAGCCATATCAATCTGTTCCTTACAAACAGCCTCCATTTTCCGTAACTCTGCCCTGCAGGCCTCTTCCATGATTTTCTTTAATTTCCTAGAAGCGGCCTCATGTTGAGAGATCTGAATGGCCTGATCAGCGAGTTGTTTGGCCTGGTCGGAAACCATTAACCGCAGTCGAATGTTAGCACCCTCGATTTCTTCTCCAGCCTTAACCAGTCGGGCATGATGCCCCATCAGCTTCCTGGTTTCCTCAGCAACCCGGTCAATGTTTTCCTTAGCTTCGTCCCCCAAAGTTACGACCCGAGTGGTAAGCAAATCAAGGTCCAGGGACCTAGCTTCATCTAGTACTCGTACCATAGGATTACGAGGGAGAAGGTGCTTACCGGTAGCCTCATCAAAGGTAATATCACGAGAACCTGGATGCAGATCCGGATGACCCGCAAACGGATTACGAGCCAAGCCGGGATGATCTATCTGGGTAACGGTAGGATTTTCAGACTGGTGCGAAGAAGGTATAAACTCAGTATTCTCCTCCGTGATATCCTAAAGAGGCTGAGTTAGGGGCTGAGGACCAGGTGAAGATTCAAACAAGGAGCGACTCCTCTTCTTCTTTTGGATATCCTCTTTGATAACTCCAAGAAGAGGACGGTAACCGACTACGTCTCTGGAGCGGTTAGTCGGAGGCTTTGGTTTAGTAGAAGCCTTGAGAAGTTTGTATTGTTCAAGACGGTGCCGAACATCTGATGTCTTGGCCACCTTACCCGCTTCTGTGATAAAAACCAAGTGTTACAAGCATGTGATGAGCTATAGTTCAAGAAATATATCAAGTTAAGAAGAGTAAAGAGACGCTTTTGTTATACAAACCCTGGGAAGGAGTAGGATATTGCAATAAGTCTTGGATCTCATTCCAGGACGGGAGCTGACCATAAAATATTCCTAAATCCTTATCATAAATGGAGTCGGCAGGAGTCAAAAATTCACCTTGAATCGCAGGAATTGCCTTAGCTGAAGTGCTCTTAGAAGATGAATCGGCGCCGGTCCCGGCCTTGTCAGCTTTCTTTGGCTTCTCCACTAAAGCCGATCCTTCCTCCAACCCTTCAAAAGCTAGGCGAAAAGCGTCATCTGTCCACTCCTGGATCACACCTGCTTGCTCAGAAGACAAAGTCCCAGTGCCATCACCACTCCTTCCGTCGCCACCACATCGCTATGACCATCACCATCACCTTCTCCACCACTTCCACTCTCCGCCTCACCTCCTTCATCCTCGCCTCTTTCCTCCTCCACATCTTCCTCCTCCAGGACATCTGGACATGTGCTGGGGGAGGGTCCATCGGACTTCTTAAGTTTCTTCCCCCCGGCAGTTGGATGTTTCGAAAAGGGTTTCCTTTTGCTGCTCTTCGCTGTAGCCCTTCCTTCAGCTTTGGCGGCCCTCTCCTCAGCTGTGTCTCTTTGCTTGACCACAAACTGGCGTGGCAGAATCAAGTTGAGCCCTAAAAGAGTAACATTCCTGATCAAATAAGAAGCTGCCCTCTCTTTTTCCGGAATGGCTTCTATTTCCGCAGCCATCTGAACCAGACGATCGTTCTCTACAACCGCAAAGCCACCTGTCGCTAGCAAGAAACAAAGCACATAAGGGGGAGCATTGTAAAGAACGAAAATTATAAATGGGATTCAAGTTACAGCCAGAGGTGAAGCGGTGGAAAGAAACAGAGTCATCCTTGACAAAGAACCATTCCTACTTGAACATGCTAAATTTTGAATATAAGTCCAGGACTGGCTTGAAAGACACGGCCGATTCTAAGCTAATATACGGAGACCCCTTCTTGTAGCCTCTCAAGTTGTACAGGTACCGGATCTCCCGGTTGGAAGGGGGACGCCCGTATTTTCTTTTAAAAATAATGAACAGACTCACTAAGATGGCATAGGAGTTGGGCTGAAGCTGGAAAGGGGCCACCTTCAAGTATGTGATGAAGCTGACTATCCAAGCGTTGATCGGAGGAATGGCTCCGCACATGCAGTGATATCTACTATAAGCAAAATATCCTTCAGGGGGGCTATACGGCATCACTCCTTTCCCTGGCAACATCATATGCGCTCTGTCAATCCCAAAAGATCTAGATATAACGTCAAGCTGCTCATCTTTGAGGGAGCTGGGAAAGCAGTCAGGCGGTGAGTTCAAGAGCTCTTGAGGACCGTACCCGTCCACTAATGATCTCGGGGGTGGTCCATGTCGTTCTGGTTCTACCTGAACTGGGGGCACTATGGAGGACTCTTCTTTGTCCTTGGATTTCTTTTTGTCAGAACGAGTTTCTACTTTAAGAGATATTATCTGCAACACGAGAAAACATATTGTTAGAACGGGAGTGTAGAGATATAAACAAGCAAGTACATACAGTCTGGAATCTCATTCATAATTCAAAACATAAAATTTCATTCGGTAGTACGGATCCATTCGGCACTCATACTCCCTAATTTCATTCGGTAGTTCGAGTCAAAGGATCCATTCGGCACTCATACTCCCTAATTTCATTCGGTAGTTCGAGTCAAAGGATCCATTCGGCACTCATACTCCCTAATTTCATTCGGTAGTTCAAGACAAAGGATCCATTCGGCACCCATATTCCCCGATCTCATTCGGTAGTTCAAGCATAAAGTTTATTCGGCAGAAGAAAGCCTCACCTGGTCCGGTAGTCGAATCTGGTTCGATGATATGATTGATTCGGCTCTTTCAAATAGTAAGGAGTAACGGAGGCATGAAGCTCATACTTATAGGCAAGCATAGGTTGACCGGACCAACTGGTTCTGCACTTGGGCCGAATGAGGGTGTCCAAATTGATCTTAAAACAAAGCGCGACATATGAAGGCATATGCCCCACTTTGGGGGGGGCAAATGTTGGGCGAAGTCCCACCAGACCAAGGCACTACCGAACCAACCTATCTCCAAGGCCTAGCCGAACCACTCACCACCGGATCAGGGCACTACCGAACCAACCTATCTCCAAGGCCTAGCCGAACCACTCACCACCAGATCAGGGCACTGGATCAGGGCACTACCGAACCAACCCATCTCCAAGGCCTAGCCGAACCACTCACCACCGGACCAGGGCACTACCGAACCAACCCATCTCCAAGGCCTAGCCAAACCACTCACCACTGGACCAAAACACTACCGAACCATCATCGGACCAAGGCGTTTCCGAACCAACATTGCCAGGACATATTACATCAGCCCAGGCCCACCAGCGGCTATATACATCCAAGACCCTTACCTCCAGTCTCACTCTATAAATAGAGGGTAGGGGTACAACAATGGCAGACAAGTTTGAGAGCTCAAGCACGGACAGAACTTTCAAACAACTTTCATACACTTGTAATCAAAGCTTTGTACTTGTAATCTGAACAGTGAAAGAGAATAACATATGAAGTGGACGTAGACACATTCTGGCCGAACCACTATAAATCTATGTTTCTTTTACAGTTTAGTCCCTACTTTTTACATATTTGCATAAATCACTCAAATCACTAAGAATAACATAAAATCGACTAAATCATACGACTTGGAGGTGTTTGCCCATTTTTTGTGCAAACACCATCAAACTATAACACACCCCTTAAAAAACTTACTAACTTTCATGAAACTTGACAAAGAAAATGAAAATGTAATCTATTTTAAGTATGGCCTATTAACTATTGATTAGAAACATAGACCATCAAATTTTAATTTCAAATCACTTTCTTATGCCACAATCATATATTTATGAAGAGGCATTTGTGTTAGTGATTGTTTAAGCATAGCCTATTTGGTGTCAACAATATAGACTATCAAATTCAAAGCAAAGACAACAAATTAAACCACTTCAATCATTCTCATTAAGCACAAAAAGAGAGCATGAATTGACAAAATATTGAAGCTGCATTAATTAGAGAGCTTCATTACCCCTAAATTGAAGGGGTTTAGCCTCTCATATTTGTCATCATATGAACAAATGTAGCAAGCAACATTGAATAAAAAGAAGAGAAAAAAGAGAGCAAAATGAAAGGAAAAATTATTCTACTTGCATAAAAGAGAAGAGATCTACACTACAACATGAAAGTAAATGAACATGAAAAGGAAAGAGCATGTATTAAATTGCATAAAATAAAAAAGATTACATAAAATAAAAATGGCTAAGTAGCCATGAAAAGAGAAAGAGGAGCTTTCCTTTTATTTTTGATCTAAACTAAAATAAAGAGAAGGAGGCCTAAGAGAGACTAAGAGAGGAGAGGAGATTACATGAAACATATGGGTATTTATACATGTATGAAACCCTAATTCATATTTTTGAGGAATGCCCAAAATGCCCATTAGGTAGTGTGGCCACCAAGTAATCATTAGCATGTCATAATCCGCATTTAAGTGTACATGAAGCCATTAATTCCATAAGCATGTGTATTAGCCTCTAGTTTGTACATTAAGGAAGTGGGTAGGTGGGGTCCTCCATGATCTTCACTTTGAATTATTTCCATATTCATTCCTTTATATTCATGTTGTGCATGCATGTGTCTTCATGAAACCACTCCTATTTGAGACCAAATTCCTACAAAAATATATATAAATTTCCAATTAATTTTTCTCAAAGAAATATATGCAAACAAATGACCGTTTTGCCCCTATATGAAGATGGATATGTGACAATTTGGAATTAATATGGATTTTGGTTAAAACAAGTAAAAATACCCAATATGATCATTTATTTAATTTAAATAGTTAAATATGGTGGTAAAAATATGCACATTTACATGCATATCAATGGTGGTATTTGTAGACGACATTTTAGTCCATTCAAGGAGCGTGGAGGAGCATATTATACATTAGAAGAGGTGCTTAATACACTCCATAAGCAAAAGTTAAAGGCGAAGTTTTCTAAGTGTTGCTTTTGATGCAAGGAGGTATGCTTTTTGGGATATGTTGTCTCGAAAAGTGGACTGGCAGTTGATTCTATTAAAGTAGCTGCAATACGGGAGTGGCATGTGCCGAAGAATGCCATGGAAGTGAGGATTTTTCTTGGTTTGGCGAGCTACCATAGGAAATTCATTAAGGACTTTGCTTAAATATCTACCCCTCTTACCTGCCTTACCAAGAAGAATTTAATTTTCTCATGGGACACGAACCGAGAGGATTCGTTTATTAAGCTAAAGGAGGCATGACCAATGCATATGTTCTAATGTTACCAGATGGCATGAAGTCATCCATAGTATATACCGACACATGTATTATGGGGTTAGACACGGTGTTGATGCCGAAAGGGAGATTGGTGATCTGTGTTAGTCGATAGTTGAAGGTCCACCAAAAGAAACTATCATACCCATGATCTTGAGTTGGCTGCCATTGTCTTCGCACTTAAGTTATGAAGAAACTATCTTTTAGGAGAGACGTTTGAGTTGTATATAAATCATAAGTCTTCGAAGTATTTTTTCTTCCAAAAAGACTTAAACTGAGCAGCAGAGGTGGATGGAATTCGTGGCATCGTATGACTTTGATATCTCCTATACTCCAAGCAAGGGTAATGTTGTAGCCAACGCCAGGAGTAGGAAGCATACGATATTGAGTCCTATGTTCTTGGAGTGGAAGCACTTGGATTTTATTTCTACATTTGACTTTTGGCCATCAACAGATATTACTTTGGGATTTTTAGCGGCTTTGATGTGCAGCCTACACTTATGGACCGCATAGGGTTAGGTCAGAAGCAAGGTAGTGATCTATTAGATATTTTTTAAAGGATTAGAAGAGGAGAGCAGTCGAGTCATTTAAGGCGTTATACCGTTGACTCGAAAGGGTAGTTATAGAGAGAGGTAGGTCATGTATTCCTCTCATTATGGATTTGATTGACATGGTACCAGCTAAGTATCATCACTCGAGGACGACCATTCATCTCCACGAAGACAAAATGTACCGTGATATGAACAGAGTCTTTTATTGGCTAGGTACGAAGAAGCATATGGTGGAGTATGTGGCCCGATATATGACCTGCCAAAGGGTAAAGGCATAGTAGAAGAAGTCAAAAGGATTGCTGCAGCCATTGGATATTCCTCAGTGGAAGTGGGAGAGCATTTCTATGGACTTCGTCGATTGACTACCTAGGAGTAGGAGAGGGAATAAGAGCAATTGGGCCGTAATTGACCGACTAACCAAATGTATTCATCGTATGCCAGTTAGGAGTACGAGGACTGTTATGTCTTTTTGTGACACTATGCGTAAGAGAGATCGTTAGGATACACAGAGTTCCTTTTGGCATCGTTAGCAACAAAGATACGCTTTCACCAGCGAGTTTTGGAGGAGTCTAAAGAAGGCTTTAGGTACCAAGTTGAGCTTGAGTACCGCTTATCACTCTAGATGGACGGATGGATGGAGTGGGTAAATTGGGTAATAGAGGATTTACTTCAAATACATATCTTAGATTGTAGAGCCTCTTGAGAGAATCACTTGCCATTAGTGGAATTTATGATAATAGCTATTGGACAAGTATTGGGATGGCACTATTCGAGGTGTTGTACGGGTGACCTTGTAGAATACCGTCTTGTTGGTGGAACACTATAGATAGGATTATTCTTGGACCGGATATGGCAATAGAGACATCAGTAGACTTGATCCGTAGGAGGATGAAAACCGCACATGGTAAGAAGTCTTTTGTTCACAGGAGACACATAGATTTGGAGTTTGCAGTAGGCAATGAGGTTTTTGTGAAGGTCTTGCTGGTTAGGCATGTTATGATATTTGGTAGTTTAGGGAAGTTATCACCGAGGTTGTAGGGCCTTTTTCAATCACTGGTAGTGTAAGGAAGTTAGCTTATAGAGTAAAGCCTCCTTAGAAGCTAGTAAGAGTACACGATGTTTTTCATGTGTCACACTTGCGAAAGTGTCTACATGATATGACAATCGTAGTCGAGTCGAGTAAGATAAAGGAGATAGAGGTAGAGAGGGAGTCACTTGTTTGCCATGCACCCACTTGTATTCTTGAGTATGGTACAAAATGACTCTGCAACAAGGTTATCAAGCTTATTAAGGTCACTAGGGAGATGACCTAATGAAGAGTACATGGGAGCCTAAGGAGAAGATCAGAGCTACCCATCCCCAACTCTTTTTGATACATTTCCATTTTACTCTAATAAATATAGACTACTTCGGTGTTAGGTTCTAGCTTAGTATACCCTATAGGTAGAGACTATTGGATGCTAGGATTGGTTGGAAACGTATCGCTATGACATGTTTTGGATTATACATGCGAATGGATGTATTATTCAGTTTTATCTTTACACGTTTGGAGCAAATAGATTCTCGAAGTAGCATACACCCATACCATCACTTGTTTTATTTACTGAGTTATAAGCATATGGTGGTTGCATATGGCTTGAATGGTTATGCATACATATAGAATTACCACTATATTTACGTCGGATGTTGCATACATTTTGGATATATGGCATAAGCACGTGCATTAAAGGAGGTTGATTAAATTTGGAGAACGCCCAATCTTTGCATTAGTACGGGTTTATATGCATTCCATGCCTATGGGCACATACTTGCATTAGAATTTGAATTAAGGACAATGAACGCCAGTGGTTGATGGATGGGTAAATTGTTGGTTTCCATACTTGAAGATTTCAGGGATGAAATCCTTTTAAGGGGGAGGGGAGGATGCAATACCAAAAAAAATTTAAGCGGAAAATATAAATAAAAGAATTAAATTTAAATATAGCAAAGGAAAATTGGAATTTTTACAAATTTTCAAATCTGGCTATGAAACTTGCACCATTGCTACATAGTGATTTTTTGGACAATTTTCTTGCATCTTTTTTTGAAATCAGAGTTAGTATGAAAAAGTTATAAACGTTTAAGTTTTGGAATAATAAATAATTAACAAACTAATTTGGAAAGAAAATTATACTAAAATAAAAGGCTCCACCAATTGATAGGTATATTGGGACCGGTCGACCGCCACCAATTATAGCGGTCGACCGATAGAGTGTATGCAGTAAGGGTTTGTTTTGGCCGACGGTCTGGATTCGATCGTATATTTTTATCGACGCTCAAATTTACATTGTATCTTTTGGATGGATAGTATTAGCTGGAACCCCGATAAATAAACAGCTAATGTAAACCCTAATTTACAAAATTAGTTTATACGTCAAAACCCTATCAAATTCTTTTCTTTTCAAACCAAATTTCTTTAAAACAAAATTAAATTAAAAATCCAAAGAAGAAGAAGAGAAATTAAATCAAATCAAGTAAAGAGCTAGAGAACAGGAGGTTCTAGACGTAACTCGGAGGGAATAGCTTGAATTTGAGGAGAGTGGGTATATATTTAGTAAGATGATTTCTATACAGTTAATTTTAGTATACCCTACTTGATTTAGATTGTTTGAAATAAATCGATAACCCTATTTTTTTTAGATCTAAGATTTAACTGTAATTATAATTTGATGTTAACCTTTTAAATAGGAATTATCCAAGTTACACTCTTTTCTCTAATCAAATATGAATAGATATGACCTATTGATGTTATGAAAAACCTAGGTTAAACTATTTTACGGTATATGAAATTGAATATGAGATAGGCAATTATAAGTGCTAGATATCACAAATTAGGTTCACTATAATTACTATAATATGAATTTGTAAGTTTATCGAACAAAATTTGAGAACAATAATAATTAACCAAAATTTGAAGACAAAATTTAATTAATCTATAAATTAATCGACTGCTCTCACTGGAGTCGGTCGACAACAAGCATTTGACCGCTCCAGTAATCGTGGTCGACCTAGACGTTTTTTGAGTACTGTATGAACCTCGACCTAAGACCCAAATAGAGTAAGTAATATGTGTGTGTATATATATAGTTATGTATGTATGTATTATATGGATGGATGTTAGTATAAGTAGGGAAGCTAGTTCCCTATGTTGATGACACTAGGACGTTGCAGGACTGGATAAATACTATTTATCCAATAGGGGTGATATTTGATTTGAGGCAGTTCTATCGCAATTTGCACTCATAGAGGGTTCAATGGTGGATATGTAAAACTACTGATGATGCTTGGAGAAGTGTGCGGTCTAGAACTAACGTGAATTTCTTGGTAGTCAAGGTGATGCGAGGTTATGCTATGTTATGATGGGTCCCAACGTGGTGCAATAAGAGATGTTACATTACCATTGAGAGATGGACACAGAAGTAATGACGATGAGACACGACGGCAAGTCGGCATTGTAGGCTCCCTCTCGATGTGTAACTAGGATACGTGTAGTCGTAGTTTTGGTTGATATAGTCCCATGGTTGATATGATACGTGTAGTCATAGTGTGGGAAACTTAGCACCATGGTTGAGAATTGTAGGCATCCCCTATATAGAATAGTTTTAGTAGTTATTAGCTGATCATTAGTTGTCTTGAGGTTCGATTAGTTGTTCGATCCCAAGTATGAGCCTGCACAAGTCGTTAGCGTATGTGTGTATTGAATTAAACCCCTTAGGCACCATATATTATCTCTATAGTAAATTGCATTTAAGTCATATAGATTATCTCTAAAGTAAATTGCATTTAATCACCATATATTAATAATTTACTCATTCATCGGACTTTTGTCCGACCCACGCCTTCCTTTCTTTTCCCTTACCACAGGAGGAACGGGCAGTAGGTGATAGGTCTGATATTAGTACGTGGAAAGGCAAGCTCAACATTGGAGTTGCTTACCACTTAATATCACTCTCAATAAAACTACTATCGTATTCGACACTTATTATTTATCAGACTATGTATTATATTTCTATGTACTCTAGATATGACTATGTACTATTTCTAAGACTGTGTTTTGAGATATTTTCTAATGGTTATTTTCTGTATTTATATTTTATTACCTTCCGCTGTGAGATTTGAAAGTCTGGTATGTCTTAGATCATATCTGTATATCCTTGGTTTCTATAATGTTTAAAAAACCCGATAGCTCGTACTTCTTGGTACCGATGTGAGTCCGAAAGTCATCCCGGGCTTTGGATTTGTGTATCGGGAGGTGCGGGTTGTCACAACTTCACCCTAGCAAAGACACTACCTGTTTGCACCGAAGTTGGTCACAAACACTGTAACGACCCACTATTTTGTGCCATTCGAATTCGACAAATATGATAATTGTCGAGCTGGAATAGTTCAAAATAATAGATTGTAAATATAGCTAAGGAACAAATAAAATCAAATACACAGAATCACAGACACAGATATCAGAATCTCACAGCGGAATATAAAATAATACAGTGGTTCATGAAGCCACTTAAAACTTTTACCAAACAGAATTACATTGTTTATAATTTCCAATACAATTTTAAACATAAATAGAACAAGTCTTCAAAGGTCTTGATTTCAAATAAGATAAAACAGAAAAGCTTCCAGCAGCATGAATGATCTACGAGTGTCCTAGCTCTGGAGAGGAAACTGAAGCTGCAACTCAGGCTGACCCGAGCGTACAATAAAACAAAACACTCGAGTCAGGACATACATACATATATAATGTAAGCTAAATCAAGTGTACTGTAATATATAGCAAGTAACTTAAAGGATGCTTGGGATCGCCCATCCTCTAAGGATCCGTTAAACTATTTACTATATAGTATATTGCGCTATTATAATAGTGTCTATATTAAAATAAACTTACTTTTTATATAGCGTTAAGGGGTTACCCATATAGCCCTTAACACATAATAGTCCCAGTAGTCCATCCAATATCATAGCTCCTCCTGATCGGGAAGCAACTAGAGGATACCACACGGGCTACGGGAGAAAACCAAACTCGTACAAGGCTCGATATGGTAGGTGACACGGCACAACTAGGCAATGCCAGGGTAGATATACCAATTGCTATCCGGACCGGTGGTAACGCGAAGCCGCAGCAACCGCCCACCTCGAACAACACTCCCAAATCAAAGGTGCGCACCAAACAATCACAAAAGTAATAGAATGGCAAACGAAGAAGTGCGTTCGATCAGAGGAGCTACCTCATTAATCCGAGAATCGCTCCTGTTTTAGCCACCTTATGCCAACTCACGGGAGTCGGGTCCACGTATATACCTTTCAAGAAACCGCCCCCACCATCCTACTTCATTCTGGAATCTCCACCGCGTACACGGTTGTCAAAGTGGTTTTCGGTATCGACAGAGAGTATGTCCATATCCGATCCCGGTCTCTTTGCCAACCAACCGTTATTATAACCCGTGGTTATAGTTTGAAAAATGGTATTTATTTTTCCAAATCAATATATATTTCAAATACCTTAAATTTTCAAATCCTTGATTTAAACATTTTCTTTAAAAATATACCATTTCAATTTATTCAATCAAATTTGGAATTTATTTCTTTTATAATAGAAATCATATTTTCCTTTAAAATCTATCCAAACTCAATTTCTAGATTCTTTTATTTATTACATATTTAAATTCCAAAGTTTAACTTATTCTCAAAAATCTTCCATAGATTTTTAAATAAATCAATTTCAATTTCTACAGCACCTAGGAAATGCCGTCTAAAGTTATGAGTTTAACCTAGTCTAATTTCAAAAAGATAGCATTTAAATGCTGTTGTAGACCTTTAGATTTAAATCTATTTCCAAATATAACTTGTTATATATATAATTTTCTAAATTTAAATCTTACTCTTTCAAACTCTAGAATTTCCGGAACAAGTTATACTAAAAATTTATTCTATATTTATTTATTTATCATTTAAATCATTATAAGTCCTATAAAATTATTTACTAGAATATCTTCAATTTCTAAATTTAAAATAATTGAATAAAATTTCAGAAAATAATCTATATAAACCACGGGCCTGTATAAGATTTTCTAGCCTAGGTCAAGTGAAACGGATTTATATCATTTCAATCCGATATTTACAAATCCCGGGTTCTATCATTTCGAACCCGCAATCCCAAGATAAATTTACAGCAGTTAAGTGAACAATAATAATCAATTAGGCCTATCATTTCAGCCATAACAATATATATATAACAGGGAACTTGCAGTGTGATTTAAGCAGTAAATAATAACATAATATAACTGTAGATATCATATAACATATAAATAACTGATGGGGTGTCAATTTAATGGGGTTTATCATTCTATATCACACTACAGACAGATAATAGTGAAATACAAATTTACACATACACTTGTAATAATTTACGAAATATAAATACGTATGTCTGGTGAGAAATACTCACCTGGATGTTGCAGCAAATTCGAATTCAAAATTGAAAATTTACTGGTACAGACTGACAGAGAATAACAGTCAAATTTTGCGGGCGTCGCCTAGATTTAGATCTAGAACAAATTTCAAAAATATAGGAACGCGACTTAGATTTTATAGTCAACGAAAAATTAAAGATAGGAAAAGAAATTTGACTTGCTCGACCAAATTTTTCTAAGACACGATTG
Source organism: Allium cepa (assembly GCA_030765085.1). Lineage (NCBI taxonomy): Eukaryota > Viridiplantae > Streptophyta > Magnoliopsida > Asparagales > Amaryllidaceae > Allium > Allium cepa. The sequence continues at coordinate 616,811,240 of CM060934.1, forward strand.
CAAAAATGAATACGAGTGTACCCCTAACTTGTTCATGCCTACCCTATACATATGCAATGCCTACCCTTTTCTTCATTCATCAATTAATTTTTTTTTTCTCTTTTCTTCTTCCCCTTTTTTTTTTATATTTTGATTACCAAAAATCTCAAATAAATATCAGATTTCACTGCCACCAGCCCAAATGACATTTACCCGAGTTTCCCTTCTATGCTTCGAGTCAGATCAGGAATTTCTTCGAGTCAAACTTTAGTCTGCTTCGGGTTACATAAGCATCTACTTCGAGTCAAAATCTGGAAGTGTTGAATCACTTTGATTTCCAGAACTCCACCTTCTCTGGCCTTCACTGCCATCCCTTCCTCCTACCACTGACTTCACCCATCTCAGCCACCTCCTATACACCAAGTTAAATGTCAGACTTCACCAACCTTCAGCCCTGCACTTGAGTGCATCTGCTGTGCACAAAACTTGTGCACGTGCACACTTGAATATGCAACTGCAGTTTCATATCTCTTCCCCTCCAAACTTTACTGCCAGCTTACCTCAACTGCCAAGCAACCAAAGATCTTCACCATCATAACCTCATCTATGCATCCTTTCACCAATGTCAGCTTTATCTTCCAGATCTGCCTGTCTCTCCACTTGCTTCCTCTTTCAGATATTCACCAACATGGCAGCTCCACCAACATCCACTGTAAACACCACACTTCAGTCATACATGCTCCTATCACTCAGGCATCTAACAGTGCTACATCTAGTGTAAGTGTGCGGACTTGATATTCATGCAGATCTGTACACTATCTATATGCAACTGAAACCATGTCCCTATGCTACTCATATCATGCTTACATGCTGCAAACTAAAATCATATTCATATGCACTGACTCCTACCATGATGCAGACACACTTATGCAAAATTCATATGTATGGTGGGTCTGCCACTTAAATATGTATATAGATGCAAACCAAAACATATGCCTACCCAGATGCAGACAGCTCCTATAACCAATCCATAGCCTACTTCTTCCACCTGCACAACCAAACCAGTCTGCCTATAACCCCTCTTCAAAGCTATATGTTTCATAAATCAGATAGCATGCTACCAACAGATCTGGCTAACAACTTATAGATTTGCCCAGGTTTCACAACATCCTATATGTCACTCAGTACACATACAGATCTGTACCAAAGTGGGCATGGCCGAGCAAGTCAAGAGATAGAAATACATAGGATATGAAAAAAGAAAAGAAAGATGATTACCTGACTTTTTATTTTGAGCAAAAGAATTTGACTGGAATTTTCAGAGGAAAGAGTAGAGAAGAGATGCAAATATATAGGCAGATATTTGATATATGCAGAGGAATCAAAGGCAGTTACTTATGTAATAACTCTGGAAACTCGAGCTAATCTAGCTATCAGTTACAATATGAACAGCTGATGCGTGATCAAGGCAGTGATTGAAGGTGAGATGGAGAGCAAATGACAAGGCAGAGCATATTAAGTCTTAGCAGTTTTCGAATATTGAAGGCTATTGAATGCTTAAATTTTGAAAGAAATAATGGTTGCTTGATTTTTTTTTTTTTTTTAAAACTGATCAAAGAAATTGCGAGATTAAAGATTGATATTGAATGCAGAGATAAAGGAAAAGCTGATATATTTAGCTATAAATTTTCCAGTGCATTTTCTTTCGAGCATAATTTGCAGTTTGCTTTGATTTGGAGAGCATTAAATGGTTGCTTGATTCATTTGTTTGCATAATGTTAGCTTGGTCAGTTTCAAAAAGAAAGTGCATGTTTTCAGTTTAAAAATGAACGTGTACAAGAAAATAAAAGAGAAAACAGCCGAGAGGAAGAAATAAAAGTTTGAACGTTTTAAATATATAAATGTGGTGATTTATTTTGGTTAAATCTTTCCTTGATTTTAGATTGATATTTTTTTTTTTTAAATGCAACGTTACGTTTTTATGTAGTCAGTTAAAATTTAACGTATGTCAAAAATTATATAAAACAACGGTCCTTTAAAACGAACCAACGTCCGTCTTAAAATTACTGACAAAAAATTTTCTTCAGAAAAATTTGAAAATATTATTTTTACACTGCGTTAAACAGACGCAGTCTAAAATATCGAAAATTTTCACAAAAATAACATTTTGAAAACACACGTTTTATAACGTCACTTTAACCCGATAAATCACGCGTCTTTCAAACTCGAAATTTAACGGTTCAATCCTAGCTTAAAATTTTACAGTTATTATTAAATTTTATTGTCATATAAAAATTTTCAAAATATATCTCAAATTTAAATATTTAACTATATTGTTAAACCCAATTTATAAAATATATTATTTAAAAATAAAAACAAATTAAATAAATTAAATAAAATAACAACTGAACTAGGGTTGTTACACTCTCCCCCACTTAAGAACTTTTCGTCCCCGAAAAGGAACGAAAGAAAAGAACAAAGGAAGAATAAGCTAGATAGATAGGTACCTTAAACGAATAGTTCTGGATTTGAAGCACGGATGCTCTCCTCCGTTTCCCATGTGCAATCTCGCCCATCAGTGCTCCACTGCACTTTGACCAATGGGACTGATTTTCTTCTGAGCTGTTTCGTACCTTGATCGACGATACGAAGTGGCTTCCTTTCCATAGTCAAATCAGGCTCGATGTCCAGACCATCGAGAGCAGTAGGCTGGATGACTAAAGATGGATCGTGCAGACAGCGACGAAGGTGAGATACATTGAAGACATTGTGAATTCCGGCAAATTTCTCTGGTAGATCCAGTCGATAAGCTAGAGATCCAATTCTTTCCAAAATACGGAATGGACCGATGAATCTAGGGGCTAGCTTTCCTCTTCGACCAAACCGGACTACATTCTTTAGAGGAGAGATCTTCAGAAACACCAAATCACCCACATCAAATTCTAACTTCCTCCTACGCCGATCAGCGTACTTCTTTTGTCTGTCTTGAGCAACCTTTAATCTCCTCTTAATCTCCTCTACCTTCTCTGAAGCTTCTAGAATCATTTCCGGACCAAGAACTAGACGGTTACCAGACTCAATCCAACACGAAGGAGATCTACACGGTTTCCCGTATAGAGCAGCAAAAGGGGACATCTTAAGACTAGCCTGAAAAGATAGAATGAGATAGATAGAGAGCTAAGATAAAATAAGAACAAAGGATTGGAATTTATACCTGATAACTATTGTTATAGGTGAATTCCACAAGGTGGAGATGATCTTCCCAAGATCCTCCATAGTCTAAGATGCAAGCACGAAGAAGATCTTCAAGAATTTGATTCACCCTCTCTGTCTGACCGTCAGTTTGTGGGTGGTAAGCAGTGCTCAGGTTCAAACGAGTACCCAAGGACTCTTGGAATGCTTTCCAAAACTGACTAGTGAAAATGGGGTCACGATCGCAGACAATGCTTAGAGGAACGCCATGGAGGCGAACGATCTCCCTCATATAAATCTCAGATAAACTCGAAGCTGTGCGGGTAGATCTGACGGGAATGAAATGAGCAGACTTAGTCAGTCTATCCACAATAACCCAGATGCTTTCATTTCCCCTTCGAGATCTCGGCAATCCATCAATAAAGTCCATAGAAACTTGTTCCCACTTCCAGTTTGGAATTTCCAAAGGCTGCAATAAACCGGGTGTTTTCTGATGGTCTGCCTTAACTTGCTGGCAAGTCGCATATCTACTGACAAAGATGGAGACATCTCGCTTCATACCCTTCCACCAGTATAGCTTCTTCAAATCCTGATACATTTTAGCTACGCCAGGATGAATGGAGAGTCGGGACTGATGATGTTCCCGGAGTAATTCCTGCCTTAAACCGTCAACATTAGGGACACAAATCCTTCCATTTATCCTTAAAACTCCTTTATCATCGATCTGAGCTCCCTTTCCATCAGAGCTATTACCACCAATTCTGCTACGAACACTTCCCTTTATACGCCTAAGCATCTCGTCTTCATCTTGTTTAGCCACGATACGATCCAAAAGAGGGGAAGATACAAAAATCTGACATAACAAAGATTTCTTCCTGCTTAGCGCATCTGCCACTACATTGGCTTTCCCAGGAGTATAGTTGATGTCGAGGTCATATGCAGCAAGGAACTCGAGCCATCGCACTTGTCTCTGATTTAAATCTTTCTGGGTAAAGATATATTTCAGAGATTTATGATCGGTGAACAGATCAAACTTAGCTCCCAAGAGATGGTGTCTCCAAAGCTTCAAGGCAAAAACAACAGCCAACAACTCTAAATCGTGGGCAGCATAGTTAGCTTCATGTGTCTTCAGCTGACGACTAGCATAAGCAATTACTTTCCCATCTTGCATTAGCACTGCTCCCAATCCTTCTCGACAAGCATCGGTGAATACCGTTAACCTTTCACTTCCATTAGGTACAGTAAGTACTGGTGCGGAGGTGAGCTTATCTTTCAACTCTTGGAAAGCAGCTTTACACTTACTGCTCCATACAAACTTAACATTCTTCCGAGTTAGAGCAGTCAGAGGTGCCGAAATCCGAGCAAAGTTCTCAATGAACCTTCGGTAGTAGCCGGCAAGGCCTAGAAAACTGCGGATATCAGTAGGAATCTTAGGTTCTTCCCACTCTTTGATTGCAGCGATCTTGACTGGATCAACAGAAACTCCTTCTTTAGAGACAATGTGTCCGAGGAATCGGACTTCTTCTTCCCAGAAATGACATTTAGAGAACTTAGCCTTTAATTGGTGGTTCCGAAGAGTCTCTAAAACATACTTCAAATGAACTCTATGTTCTTCCTCAGACTTGGAGAAGACAAGGATGTCATCAATAAAGACAAGGACAAATTTATTGAGTACATCGCGGAAGACACGGTTCATCAAATCAACGAAGAAAGCAGGGGCATTAGTCAAACCAAAAGGCATAACTAGCCATTCAAAGAAACCATTTTCGGTACGGAAAGCAGTTTTGGGGATGCTCTCCTCAGCAATTCTAAGCTGATGGAAACCTGTGGCTAAATCAAGCTGAGAGAAAACAGTTGCTCCATAGAGTTGATCGAACATATCATTTATGCGCGGCATAGGATATCTGTTCTTCATGGTAAGCTTGTTGAGTTCTCTATAATCAACACACATCCTGAGAGAACCATCAGATTTAGTGACAAAGACAACAGCTGCTCCCCATTCTGAGAAGCTTGGTCTGATCAGACCTTTAGAGGATAGGTCTTGAATCTGATTCCTTAATTCGCTCTTTTCCCGGGGTGCCATTCTTCTTGGTGGAAGGACTACCGGTCGTGCTCCAGGGATAAGATCGATACGGAAATCAATTTCCCGTTTTGGAGGTAAAGAAGTGACTTCACCAAACACGTCGGGAAACTGTTTGACTACAGGGGTGGAATGGATATCATCTGGGAAAGTGTCAAGAGAATAGATGAAACTACCAGCAAACTCTTGAGGCCACTTACACTGGATCTTTAAAGGATTCCCAATATCATCTTTAAGAGCAACAGTCCGAGAACTACAAGATATATCTGCACCATGCCTATCTAACCAATCGCCTCCGAGTAGAAGATCGAAAGCGTCGAAACCCAAAACATAAAAGTCTCCAGTGAAGCATTGTTGGAAATGGAGGAGCTTCACATCCCTACAAACTTTACTAAGGTTCGCAGGACCACCGATGGGGTTTGAGACACATAAAGGTATGGGAGAAAGTTCAGGAGAAAGGCGATGTTCAAATTTATTACAGAGATCAGATGAAATGAAGCTGTGGGAAGCTCCGGTATCGAATAAAACTCGAACAGGTAATTTGAACAAAGTAAAAGATCCTTGAAGAGTACCTTGAGAATCATCTGGGGCTGGAGCTGATACTGGTGCAGGTGCAGGCTGCGGAGCTGTAGAAGATGCAGAAGTTACTGCAAAGACTCCGGATGTTGTGCCCCTCTTCTGAGTAGGACAATCCTTCTTGAAATGTCCTGGCTGGAGGCAGATATGACAAAGATCTCTCCGAGCAAACTGAGTAGGAGGTGGGACAGCAGCACCCAAGGTAGGACAGCGATTGGCAAAATGTCCTTTCTGGTGGCATCTGTGGCAAGTGATGGTGGACAGATCCACTGGTGGCCTTGCTGAAACAGAAGATGATGATGAACCTAGCCCTTGATTCTTGTTCTTCTTATTACGGAAGAAATTTGACTTCCTTTTTCTTGAATTTCCAGAAGACTGGGCCGATGCAGACTGGGCAGCTGGAGTAGTCCTAGAGGTAGGGTTCTCGTACCGGAGAGCCATATCCATCAATGTCGTAAATGTCCCATGCACATGAGTAATGAGTCGATCGTAGAACTCAGGTCGAGCTCCAGCGATAAACTTCTCGTTCAGCTTGAGTGGGGTGTCAATCAGGTTCAGGCCATATTGTGAGAGTTCATTATACTTCCTCTCATATTCTGTGAAAGTCATACTGCCTTGCTTTAGATCCATGAAGTCTCAATAGAGCTGAGACTTGCCTGCTTCGGGCATCCACTTGGCCAAAAAGGCCTCCCTAAAGCACGATAAGAGTTTAAAAGATATATTCAAAAATGGAATTTCAAATCCGAATTTTGACAACCAAAAGATACCTAAATTGCTCCCAAGTGATGTCAGCCTCATTTGTTTGAGCTGTAATAGATAGCCACCAATTCAAGGCAGCGCCCTTCATTTGCCAAGCTGCGAGTTGCCTTTGCTGGGCATTAGTAATCTCAAGGCATGAGAAGATCCTTTCTAAGTCTCGAAGCCATTGTTGAGCTTCTATAATAGATTCCGTCCCCATAAATTTTGTGCCACCTAGCTCAACATAGTCCTTGCACAATTTAGTGAAACGGACAGGGGCAGCAGGAGGAGGAGCAGCTTGCCCTCGACCTCGATTGTTTCTTCTATTCATCCTGAAAGATTTAGGATGGATACTAAGGATAGAGGAAAAATATTAAGATACTCTAGGATAAGATAAAATTAAGTAATTAACGAAAGCTCGAATATAACGAGGGAGAGAAAGAAGAAGTGTTTGGAAACTTATTTTAAAATAGGAAGTTTTTTTTTATAATAAAATACTTCTTAAAAATCTTTTTGAAAATCATTTTATATTTTTAAAATACGTTCTCTCACAAGGAAAGATTCTGAATTTTGACTTCACTCATTCTAGAGTATTGCTACTCTATCTCTAATGAGTTTTTGTTCCTTAGCTATGGATAAACCTCGCTCTGATACCAACTGTAACGACCCACTATTTTGTGCCATTCGAATTCGACAAATATGATAATTGTCGAGCTGGAATAGTTCAAAATAATAGATTGTAAATATAGCTAAGGAACAAATAAAATCAAATACACAGAATCACAGACACAGATATCAGAATCTCACAGCGGAATATAAAATAATACAGTGGTTCATGAAGCCACTTAAAACTTTTACCAAACAGAATTACATTGTTTATAATTTCCAATACAATTTTAAACATAAATAGAACAAGTCTTCAAAGGTCTTGATTTCAAATAAGATAAAACAGAAAAGCTTCCAGCAGCATGAATGATCTACGAGTGTCCTAGCTCTGGAGAGGAAACTGAAGCTGCAACTCAGGCTGACCCGAGCGTACAATAAAACAAAACACTCGAGTCAGGACATACATACATATATAATGTAAGCTAAATCAAGTGTACTGTAATATATAGCAAGTAACTTAAAGGATGCTTGGGATCGCCCATCCTCTAAGGATCCGTTAAACTATTTACTATATAGTATATTGCGCTATTATAATAGTGTCTATATTAAAATAAACTTACTTTTTATATAGCGTTAAGGGGTTACCCATATAGCCCTTAACACATAATAGTCCCAGTAGTCCATCCAATATCATAGCTCCTCCTGATCGGGAAGCAACTAGAGGATACCACACGGGCTACGGGAGAAAACCAAACTCGTACAAGGCTCGATATGGTAGGTGACACGGCACAACTAGGCAATGCCAGGGTAGATATACCAATTGCTATCCGGACCGGTGGTAACGCGAAGCCGCAGCAACCGCCCACCTCGAACAACACTCCCAAATCAAAGGTGCGCACCAAACAATCACAAAAGTAATAGAATGGCAAACGAAGAAGTGCGTTCGATCAGAGGAGCTACCTCATTAATCCGAGAATCGCTCCTGTTTTAGCCACCTTATGCCAACTCACGGGAGTCGGGTCCACGTATATACCTTTCAAGAAACCGCCCCCACCATCCTACTTCATTCTGGAATCTCCACCGCGTACACGGTTGTCAAAGTGGTTTTCGGTATCGACAGAGAGTATGTCCATATCCGATCCCGGTCTCTTTGCCAACCAACCGTTATTATAACCCGTGGTTATAGTTTGAAAAATGGTATTTATTTTTCCAAATCAATATATATTTCAAATACCTTAAATTTTCAAATCCTTGATTTAAACATTTTCTTTAAAAATATACCATTTCAATTTATTCAATCAAATTTGGAATTTATTTCTTTTATAATAGAAATCATATTTTCCTTTAAAATCTATCCAAACTCAATTTCTAGATTCTTTTATTTATTACATATTTAAATTCCAAAGTTTAACTTATTCTCAAAAATCTTCCATAGATTTTTAAATAAATCAATTTCAATTTCTACAGCACCTAGGAAATGCTGTCTAAAGTTATGAGTTTAACCTAGTCTAATTTCAAAAAGATAGCATTTAAATGCTGTTGTAGACCTTTAGATTTAAATCTATTTCCAAATATAACTTGTTATATATATAATTTTCTAAATTTAAATCTTACTCTTTCAAACTCTAGAATTTCCGGAACAAGTTATACTAAAAATTTATTCTATATTTATTTATTTATCATTTAAATCATTATAAGTCCTATAAAATTATTTACTAGAATATCTTCAATTTCTAAATTTAAAATAATTGAATAAAATTTCAGAAAATAATCTATATAAACCACGGGCCTGTATAAGATTTTCTAGCCTAGGTCAAGTGAAACGGATTTATATCATTTCAATCCGATATTTACAAATCCCGGGTTCTATCATTTCGAACCCGCAATCCCAAGATAAATTTACAGCAGTTAAGTGAACAATAATAATCAATTAGGCCTATCATTTCAGCCATAACAATATATATATAACAGGGAACTTGCAGTGTGATTTAAGCAGTAAATAATAACATAATATAACTGTAGATATCATATAACATATAAATAACTGATGGGGTGTCAATTTAATGGGGTTTATCATTCAATATCCCACTACAGACAGATAATAGTGAAATACAAATTTACACATACACTTGTAATAATTTACGAAATATAAATACGTATGTCTGGTGAGAAATACTCACCTGGATGTTGCAGCAAATTCGAATTCAAAATTGAAAATTTACTGGTACAGACTGACAGAGAATAACAGTCAAATTTTGCGGGCGTCGCCTAGATTTAGATCTAGAACAAATTTCAAAAATATAGGAACGCGACTTAGATTTTATAGTCAACGAAAAATTAAAGATAGGAAAAGAAATTTGACTTGCTCGACCAAATTTTTCTAAGACACGATTGCAAAAATGAATACGAGTGTACCCCTAACTTGTTCATGCCTACCCTATACATATGCAATGCCTACCCTTTTCTTCATTCATCAATTAATTTTTTTTTTTCTCTTTTCTTCTTCCCTTTTTTTTTTTATATTTTGATTACCAAAAATCTCAAATAAATATCAGATTTCACTGCCACCAGCCCAAATGACATTTACCCGAGTTTCCCTTCTATGCTTCGAGTCAGATCAGGAATTTCTTCGAGTCAAACTTTAGTCTGCTTCGGGTTACATAAGCATCCACTTCGAGTCAAAATCTGGAAGTGTTGAATCACTTTGATTTCCAGAACTCCACCTTCTCTGGCCTTCACTGCCATCCCTTCCTCCTACCACTGACTTCACCCATCTCAGCCACCTCCTATACACCAAGTTAAATGTCAGACTTCACCAACCTTCAGCCCTGCACTTGAGTGCATCTGCTGTGCACAAAACTTGTGCACGTGCACACTTGAATATGCAACTGCAGTTTCATATCTCTTCCCCTCCAAACTTTACTGCCAGCTTACCTCAACTGCCAAGCAACCAAAGATCTTCACCATCATAACCTCATCTATGCATCCTTTCACCAATGTCAGCTTTATCTTCCAGATCTGCCTGTCTCTCCACTTGCTTCCTCTTTCAGATATTCACCAACATGGCAGCTCCACCAACATCCACTGTAAACACCACACTTCAGTCATACATGCTCCTATCACTCAGGCATCTAACAGTGCTACATCTAGTGTAAGTGTGCGGACTTGATATTCATGCAGATCTGTACACTATCTATATGCAACTGAAACCATGTCCCTATGCTACTCATATCATGCTTACATGCTGCAAACTAAAATCATATTCATATGCACTGACTCCTACCATGATGCAGACACACTTATGCAAAATTCATATGTATGGTGGGTCTGCCACTTAAATATGTATATAGATGCAAACCAAAACATATGCCTACCCAGATGCAGACAGCTCCTATAACCAATCCATAGCCTACTTCTTCCACCTGCACAACCAAACCAGTCTGCCTATAACCCCTCTTCAAAGCTATATGTTTCATAAATCAGATAGCATGCTACCAACAGATCTGGCTAACAACTTATAGATTTGCCCAGGTTTCACAACATCCTATATGTCACTCAGTACACATACAGATCTGTACCAAAGTGGGCATGGCCGAGCAAGTCAAGAGATAGAAATACATAGGATATGAAAAAAGAAAAGAAAGATGATTACCTGACTTTTTATTTTGAGCAAAAGAATTTGACTGGAATTTTCAGAGGAAAGAGTAGAGAAGAGATGCAAATATATAGGCAGATATTTGATATATGCAGAGGAATCAAAGGCAGTTACTTATGTAATAACTCTGGAAACTCGAGCTAATCTAGCTATCAGTTACAATATGAACAGCTGATGCGTGATCAAGGCAGTGATTGAAGGTGAGATGGAGAGCAAATGACAAGGCAGAGCATATTAAGTCTTAGCAGTTTTCGAATATTGAAGGCTATTGAATGCTTAAATTTTGAAAGAAATAATGGTTGCTTGATTTTTTTTTTTTTTTTAAAACTGATCAAAGAAATTGCGAGATTAAAGATTGATATTGAATGCAGAGATAAAGGAAAAGCTGATATATTTAGCTATAAATTTTCCAGTGCATTTTCTTTCGAGCATAATTTGCAGTTTGCTTTGATTTGGAGAGCATTAAATGGTTGCTTGATTCATTTGTTTGCATAATGTTAGCTTGGTCAGTTTCAAAAAGAAAGTGCATGTTTTCAGTTTAAAAATGAACGTGTACAAGAAAATAAAAGAGAAAACAGCCGAGAGGAAGAAATAAAAGTTTGAACGTTTTAAATATATAAATGTGGTGATTTATTTTGGTTAAATCTTTCCTTGATTTTAGATTGATATTTTTTTTTTAAATGCAACGTTACGTTTTTATGTAGTCAGTTAAAATTTAACGTATGTCAAAAATTATATAAAACAACGGTCCTTTAAAACGAACCAACGTCCGTCTTAAAATTACTGACAAAAAATTTTCTTCAGAAAAATTTGAAAATATTATTTTTACACTGCGTTAAACAGACGCAGTCTAAAATATCGAAAATTTTCACAAAAATAACATTTTGAAAACACACGTTTTATAACGTCACTTTAACCCGATAAATCACGCGTCTTTCAAACTCGAAATTTAACGGTTCAATCCTAGCTTAAAATTTTACAGTTATTATTAAATTTTATTGTCATATAAAAATTTTCAAAATATATCTCAAATTTAAATATTTAACTATATTGTTAAACCCAATTTATAAAATATATTATTTAAAAATAAAAACAAATTAAATAAATTAAATAAAATAACAACTGAACTAGGGTTGTTACAAACACCCAATTATACATGAAAGCACCAATATCCAGTTACAGATCACAGATAGTATATGTTGTAGAGAATACAATATAAAGAATAATCAAATTGAAATGAAAGCAAGTAAAAGAGACAAGATTTATGGTGGTTCGGCTGACTCCGGTTTATGTCCACTCCAGAATAAACCTTTTTATCATACTGAAATTTGATTACAGTTATAATCCAAAATTCCCGAAGAAAAATGGCAGAGTATCCCTTAGGAAGAAGATGAAGAGGAACAGAAAAAATAAAAAGTCCTTTCTCTGGAGCGGTGCCCGGTGTATTTATAGGTGAAGCTTCGGCTATAGGGCTTCCTCACCCATCTAGGCCCATCATAGGGATCGCCAGGCCCAAATCCCAATGAAGAGGGGTCGGCCTCCATGGTTGATTTTTGGGTCACGACTCCTATGATGGATTCCCTACGATAAAATACTCTTAGTCCCCAAGTTTCATGTCATTTGGATCAATAGAGCTCGATTTATCCGATGTTGAACGCAAATGTGTACTCGGGTCCTGATATATACCGACCCCTCCTTATATGCCGATCCTTTTTGTTCTCAATAAGGAAAGTCTGTCGATCCCTTGATGTTATATCACATATCGATCCCTTGTTATGAGTTGAAGTACAACGACCCATCTTATATGTCGATCCCTCTAGTGAAGATCCATGCCAACCCCTTCCATCACCTATGTCGATCCCTCTATCTTCCTAGGCTATTTGAACATACACATCCTTTTGGTCACCTATGCTGATCCCATCATCCAATTGACCATCCCGATCGTCCCTTCATGGAGCTTGTCGACCCATCCTCCATGAAGCACACCGATCCGTCCTACTACATGAAAGCAGACTGATTCCTCCTATGCTACAAGGCTATGCTGAGCCCTCTTCAATAAAACCTGCCGAGCCTTATTGAGCAAAGGTTGCTGACCCATCCTCGATGAAACATGCCAATCCCTGCCAGGTTGTCGAGCCTTCGAAGCATACCGACCCCTATAGACTAAGGGTGTCATCCCTTCTCCTTCATGCAAAATGTTGATCCTTCCTTGTTCAAGCCAATATCCACCTTTCAAGCACCCTCCATCATTTATCTACCAACTATGTTTAATCCTGGCTTCATATTATTATCTGTAGCTGATTATTCATCCATCCATTTAAGCAAAATCCGTGATATCCCAGTCTTGATAACCATGAGATCTATTAGGTTAAATCTGCATGTATACTGCCTTGACAAAAGGCGGGTTAACACTACCAAATCAGACGACAACATAATTAACATCTCCCTATCTACCATAAGGCATACAAGAAGCCATCAACTACTCTTCCCCCCCCCCCCCAGCCCTTGATGATGAATAACTTATCATATTGGAACTTAAGAGGAGCTCATCTATCCTCCAAGCAATTAGAAATAAAAATATTTATATAGTAAAATAATATATATATACACCTCATGGAAGTAAGTTAAGCAAAGTTAAACTACAAACTCACCCTCGAAGCATGCAAACTTATAGCTCCAACGTGATAGTTTGATCATAATCCACTTCAATCTCCTTGTGGAAGACTAATGGCCCTATGGAACCCTGACACATACTCTCTCATCACCTCATCCTCCTCTGATCGATACTTCAATAAAAGAAAATAATCAAAACTACAAACAGCTCCTTTCAACTGACCTTCATATATGCCCACAACCATATTGACAAAGGCAAACACTCTTATCCTTCCTCCTTACTCTAAACCAATGCTCAAACCCATGGCTTACAGTCGGAGACTCCAATTTCATTCATCTAACTCTATAAAAAATGGGGATAACCCCACTAACTGTTAGAGATATAGCCCTTTTTAACCAATCCTCCATAGAAGCCGCTCTTTGCCCAATCCTTAGCACCAGTCCACATTTACTTGGAGCAACAAGAGTAAATTGGATTCCAAAACATTTTGCAAACTTGACCGTGCATTCAAAACCTCCAATCCATAATTCAATGGCCTACCCTCCAATGTGTCACTCTCCTACCCTCAATCTTTGACCATAATCCTCTATTGCTAACTTAAGGGGAAGAAGTTCCACAAAAAACATCCCTCTTTTAAATTTTTCAATCATTGGATAAATTATTATATGTTTAACAACATAATATTACAGGCATAGAGATCTCAAGCATTAAGATGTAATCTAGGCAAATCTAAAATCTCTAAAAGCAAAGAAAAGCATGGTCATCCAAAATTATGGAAAAAGGAGTAAATAATCGTACACAATAAGAAACCAACTCAGCCTGGTTCAGCAAGCTCTCATTTATGATCCTCTCAACGTTCTTCTTACCGAGCCGGAACATGACTTATGCATAAAACTCTAGCTAGCTCATGAAGTGGAATCCAAACTGGCAAGGTAGAAATCCTTTGACAAACCAGAACAAGGAGTAGGAACACCAAGCATTTCCACACTCCTTAAACATCAAACAAACTAATGTAAGTCCTCACTATTACTGACATGAGAGGAAGTACGCATGCTACTTATGATAGCATTAACAATGCATTCATAAACTACTTCTACTTAGTTCTTGCTAATTCTTCACCACACATATCTGACCTAACTCCTCTATACATCCTCAACCTTCCCTTCCTGAAAACTGAACAGGCTTAAAGCCTCATCAAATATGTCATTTTAGCTGAAATTCAAGAGACAATACCTTATCTCAACTCCTTTAGCTATGGTGGGCCCGATGGTTATAATATAATCTTCAAAGAGTGTTGGCACGCTATTGGCACTGACCGGATTAAAGTAGTCCAATCCTTCTTCACCATCATCAGGCTACCTATTGGAGTGAATGCAACTACTCTTGCTTTGACACATGGAAAAGGAAACCCATCTAATGTTGCTTCCATTAGACCCATCTCCTACCATAATGTACTCTACAAAATCATCTCCAAAATTCTTACATCAAGACTCCAAAATACTCTAACATCCTTAATCTCAAACAACCGGATAGCCTTCCTACCAAGAGAGTAATCAGTTGTTACATTTTGCTTACACAAGAGCTTCCTAAAGGCTATGATATATCATTCATCTCTCCTAGATGTATATTTAAGCTAAACATCTAAAAAGCCTTTGGTTCGTTACTGTGAGCTCATTCATTGCCATATTATCAAGAATTAACTTCCCCAAACCTTTTCTGGCATATATATATACTGTGTATCCGTTACTTTCTTCTTTATTAAAAGATGTGGCAACCCTCATAGGTTCTTCAAGGGTATACAAGGAATTCGTCAAGGGGGCCCAATTTTTCCACACATTTTCATTATATGAGTAGACATACTCAACCCTCTTATACTACAACAAATCACTAACAACAAACTGTAGCTCCATCCCAAATGCAAACGACCTATAATCACCCATTTGCTTTTTGTTGATGATCTATTTTGCTAACCCTACCAAAGAAAACATCCAATCTATTCTCTCCGCTCTTGCTAAATTCTATAGTATCGTTGGCTGTCAAATTGACCAACAAAAATCCCACATGCTTTTAGCAGTCTATACCTACAAGCTAAAATTCAGATAATATCCTTCTTTCAACTGTAAGAATGCCACGTGATGCATATTGTTTAGGCATTTCACTCATATCCACCATGATGACCACAGTCACATGTCACCTTCTAAATGACAATATAACTACAAAGCTTACTTTATGGCCTAACACTAAACTTTATTAGTTGATAATTGTGCAATCCATTGCATTAATGACTTCCTACTAAACACGACACTATGTTCTCCCAGCCAATCTCATCTCTATTATTAACAATGCACTAAACGGATTCTTTTGACATGGTGATCATAACTCAAAAAAGCTCTTACCACTGCCATGCATAAAACACAACTAGAAAAAAAGCTAGGGGTAATGGTATAACAAAAATATGAAATTATAGAATAAAGCAACATTATCCATATATTTTGATAAATTGATATCCAATGGTGATAACTTATGGACTCAATGGGTTAGAAAGCATCTACTAAAGAGAAAGACTTTTGGATCATCTAGACTCCTCTATGCTAGTTGGAATTGGAGAATATACTTAAGGTAAAAAGCACACTCCTACCATCGATTTAATGAACTTGCACAAAGACCCAAAACTAAAAAATTTGGACTGCTCCTTGGATAAAAAATAGTTCCATGGATTATAATCACAAAGAGGTGACTAGAATTCCTTCCTCTGCTAAAGCTATTGACTATGTCATAAACAACAATGTTAAACTATCCAACTATAGCTCCTATCAAGTCAGAAAAGTTTGGAACAACATGGCATCACCTTACCTTCTTCTGATCTTCATGTAAAACACTTCATAGGTATAGCCTACAATGCACTTATGCTTTGTACCAAAACATAAAATTCCCATAGTCTTCTTGCATTTGGACAATAGGATGTCCAGCCAAAGAAAACCTACTGTTATGGAAGGTAATGGCCAATGCACTCCATACAAAATCCAAACTCACCACTAAAGGCGTTATCAATGATTACTTGTGTCCTATATAATGCTGAACTAGAGACAAACACACACTTATTCTTTAAATGCCCTATGTTTTTGAACTATGGAATAAGCTGAGAACAAATGGAAACTTCCAAAGGCCTTCTACCATCTCCAAACAAAAACGATTCAATGTTTTGAAGTTAATGAGATGGAAAACACCATAGACTAAAATTCTACTTGTTATTCTCAAATGATTTGCAACTGCAGTTTGGGTGAAGTGAAGTGAACCTATTTGTAGCAGCATTGGCAAATCCATTTCTTTGCTTTATTATAAAGTTCAAGCTTGATTCTTATACTATATTAGGACACTAAAAGTTGAAGCCTAGAATGGCTGATGTGGATTTTCTCTTTTTTCTATTTTGAAAGTTGTATAATTTTGTCTCTCAGGGAATTTGGGCTGATTTTGTAATTCCATATTCTAAGTTATTTAACATATGGGATGGTCTCCCATAGCCTGATTGCCTTTCAAAAAAAACAAATATAAACTAATTAAATTACTTGATTTGTAAAAGAGAATATATATAGCTTAATAAATTATAAATGATATAATAATTAAATGTGTGTGTATACGTGTATATATATTATATGTATAAAGGAAAACGAGAGGTCAAAATAAATATAAATCATGAGACTTAAGGGAGTATGCATTAGATGTATATAAAAGATATATGATACTATGAGTTATACTCATCTTCCTTAAATAGTCGATAATATTATACAAAATTAACATTAAGTTATGAATTTAAAATAATAGCGCTCTCCATCATTTACAATATAAATAGAGTATTGTATATACATATGGTTATCGAGCACCCTCAAGCCATAGAATATCTATGGTGATGTTTATGTTATCTCTTAAAAACTAAGAATTTTATGTAACTTTGTCGAGCAAAGTTAAGGGTTGTAATAACTTTACTAAGGATACTGCGAAATGATGAGTTTAGGGTATCTAATGACTTCATGATTTGTTAATCAAACTCATAGTCATGAAGATGATTTGAAGCATAGTCAAAAACATGTTAGGAGTTAGATATGAGATATAATTAGTAAAATGTTACTTATTGTTTACGAGGACTATAATTATTGAGCAAACTCAAGGTTGTAGTAACATGATAACTGGATCTTAGCATCCATTGAAGGAATTTAATGAAATTCTTTGTATCTGATTTAGGGTTTTTTGAGAAATGAAAATTTCAGTGGGAGCCTTAATAGATAGATATAATAAACCAATCTAATAAAGTATAAAAGCATATGCGATATTAAGATAATCTACTAAAATAAATTTACACATTTAATATAATCAATGAAAAAATTTATGGATTAAAATATACTAAATGAATTGAATTAAAGATTGACAAAGAAATGTAAAATATACAAACCAATAAATCTTTCGTCATGTTCTCGCTTCAATGCCCATACAAGAGTCAAAATTATATAACCATTAAAAAAATTCATGCCTCAGTCACTTAAAGTGTTAATTTATCAGAGATTGTGTATTGTCTTCTATGAGTTTTGATCTTTAAAGCAATAATAAGGATATTAATCCATATTTGATTAAGTACAAAGTTGCATGGTGAATGGTCGTTTTCATGCTATACGAAATCTTAATGAAAATGTTTCATTCAAAATAAGCAAATAAACCATTGGGTAAAATCATGTGTTCAATAGATTGAATATAATAAGGATCTTGTTGTGTTAAAAACAAAACTAAACCAAGAACTACCAACAGACCTAATATTTCGATCACTGAGATGTTAATTTGATTAGTTTACTGAAGCGAAACTTATTTGATATCCTTAAATATTAAGTATGACCAAATGCATTTCTATAAAAAAATCCAGTGTAGTCTTGAATTAAATGGTTCCTTTTTTGAACAGTTCGACCTTTCGAAAGAGAAAGCGAAAATCTGAGAATGGTAATAAAGTTGACATAATTGGGATGAGGAGAGTGAGTGGTCAGTTCTGCTTCATAAATGGGTATAAAAAACACAATAAGTTGAAATATTTGTATACTTTTAATGTGGAATAAGATATATGATTTCTATTCCAAATGTATTTTCTTACAAAAATTTATTTTTCTCTAAAAGATCGATTTCTTAAGTTTGAGATATTTGATCTACAATACTCTCAACTATAAATTAGTTACAACAAAGAAATGAATAGTCCATAGTAGGTGGTTAAATGGAGCTCCTTATTTCATATGTTGTTATTGTAACAATGGAAATAGTGGAAGGTGGGTAAATGGAGCTCCGTATTTCATACATTGTTATTGCAATAATGGAAATAGTGGAAGCATACCATATGGCATTTACTACTGATAGAATCAAGTTTTGAAAATTTTTATTCATGTATGCCAAGTATTATTTATGAAATAATAATTATATTTGATTATGGTTGAAAATAGATATAGTTTTATTTGATATGAATACTGTGAATACTTATTATAAAACAGTTTTTTTCGACATTTCAATAATGGTATATATTTTCAAAACATTCGCGACGTGTTAGATATAGAAAATACAAAAACATCTAAAATATTTAATAATTAATTTTAGAATTATAGCAAGCTGTTATATTTGAGAAATAATTATTTAGTCATATAATTATGAATAATATGGTATTCATAAATTGTATCTCAAATAATTGGAAAAGCATCCATTCGATGGAAGCTACAAGAAAGGTAACTAACTCTTAGGATTAGTATACACAGATGTATACAGTCTAATATATCAGATACCAAATGCGTACCCACTTACTTCGCTAAATTCACCAACGAGTTATCTAACGTATGAATAAGAGTATTTGATACACAAGTTTGGTATCTACAATAACGAAAGTAGAAAACAAAACACGTAAAGTGTTGGAACTCGGCCCGTTTGGACAGCTGGTAAAGTGGGTAAATTTCAAAAAGAATTCTAATGAGTCTTTGCAATCTATTAACCAGCATTAGATCCAATCCATCTATTTAAAATAAAATCATATTTTACTTTATAATATTCTATTTTAATTAGTTAATCATATTACTTAATTTGATTAATGTTTATATATGTGTGTGTGTGTGTGTGTGTGTGTATATATATATATATTCATAACATGACATGGTAACAAAAATAGTATACAAACATGTATGCATGTATGTCACACACACACACACACACATATATCTGTGTGTGTGTAAATATATGTGAATTTCCATAAAATTAAGTTTATGAAAATAATAATCCAAGAACAATTAATGAAAAGGAAAAAATGGAAATACTTCCATCTTCCACTCTTGTAAAGGCTTAATCAAATATAGATCTGTGAATTTCATAATTATTTGTAGCCTAAAAAGTGTTAGAATGTATGATATCACATAAATTTCAATTTAAATAAAATGATCAACAAATACATATTGAAAAGAAAAAAAGATCAACATAATATTGTATACGTAAATGTTTAATTTTGATTTTTTGTAAATAACAACATATATATATATATGTATGTGATATAAAGAAACTTCCATATAATTATAAATTAAATACATACATATGATAATCAAAATAATTAATAAAATAAATTTTAAATTTATTTGTTTGGCTAAGTGGAAAACAAAATATCATGAATCAAAAGCAAAATTCAAGACATCGATTTTAGATTCTCATCATTATACATGTTTGATTATATCCAAAATAAATTATCATAGTTTATGTATATGTGTGTGTATGTATTTGTGTGTGCGTTTATATGTGTATATATACATATATATAATTCAATATTGCATAAAATATGTTTGAAAGAGATGATTAACAAATACATAAGATCAAAATAAATAGATCAAGTTTCATTATTGTTTTTTCCTTTCCCTTTTGAATTTTATTTATGAATAGCACATGTAAAAAATCATATTCCAGTAATATATAATAGCAATTTCAATGTATATTACATATATTAATTTAGGTTAAGTGTGAACATGTATAAGTATATAAAACAAATATAGATTTACCTTTGTAGATCCATCCTTTCATAACATCTTGATAGTAAATCGACTCCTGGATTCTTTCAATCACCGCCCGATCTTGCTAAAATCATGCACCACTTTTAATTTATTTTGTTAATGTTATTTAGGGTGTAAAATTTTGACCATGGAGAAAAGAAAGAAAAAATAACGACTATGAAAGAGGAAGGAGGAAAGATTGAATGAATTAATTAATAAGGAATATTTGTTTTATGGAGAGAAAGAAAACTTTTCTCATTCTCTCTTTTTAAACCTTCCTATTTAATTCCCAAATTAAATCTAATTCAATTATTTAGACCATTTCTTTCTTTCTTACGGCCAGCCATGATTTTTCCCGTGGACCAAAGAATCACAAGGCCTTTTAAGTAATTAAATATATTTAATGCTTTTTTAAATATATATATATATCGATATCCTATATCAATACGCTTATATACAATTTTTTATATACATTCATGTACTCCCATAATATTTCTATAAGCTACACCATTTACTAATAAAACTTCAATCCTCAAATACATTAATAGTTAATATTTCATAAATATTAATTAATTCAGTTAATTTATAACACTTTGTAAACCAATTAAATCATGTGGTTTCTTCGGAGAATTCATAAATATGGTCGGGAGACTCAGAGGTGTCAATTCAGTCAGTGATTGACATTGAATAATTTAAATATTAACATTCACATATCACCTTTGCTAGTGGCGTGATAGTTTTACCAAATTCTTTACTTACGAATATTTTGAGTAAAAGAACATATTTTATATTATGTTAAGCAGTATCAATAGTGACAATAATTTACACACGTTCTCTTTTCCAACACTATATCATAATAAGATGTATGGAGTTAGGAATTAGTAAAAACTCCAATATTATCCACATTTAACTAGATCAGTCCATAAACAAAGACCATATATCAATAATAACTTATATTATTAATCGTTCTACTATGGCAAGAGATTTGAGTTAACTACAGTTGATTATGACTAACCTCATACAAATAAGGAGAAAAATTATCAATTGAACAATGCTTCACTTCCAATGCTTCAACTCTGACCCAACTATAGTTGCTCGATGGATAGCTATGACATGATTTAACTATAATCAAAGTGAAGTATTCACATTGAAGTTCTACGGTATTTTCAAGCTGTAGAACCATGCATCATCGTCACTTTGAGATTTCTTGTTTGATCTAATTGTTATCAACCAACATGAAACTCTAGAATGAGTCATTCCATGGTCATCTAATAACTACGAGTGCATAACCCCATGTTGCCCCAACAGTCAAAATTAATACAATGTCTAACATTTGCAGAGCGTTAAGTACTCTGGTTTTAATGGATGTACCGATATCCTTTCTCAAAACATCTTGGCCGTGAATTTTTAAAATAAGGTGTTATTTTATTTTGTGATTAATTACTCACGATCGCACCTTTTTGCAACTAAAGTCACACAACATTTTATTTAAAGTTTTTATTATTAATATACTTTAAATTAGTTACTTAATTAATCATATCACGATATAAGAAAGTATACAACAGAAATCAAACACCTTTACTATGAACAAGATTGGCTATAGAGTTGGATACATGTAACAATTACATAATTTTCCCTAAGGCATACTACTAACTCTTTTACATAGGAAATAAACAATTTGATTCTATAGAATAGGTGAGTATAGAATAATATTTTTTATAGTACCTAAAAGACGAAAAAGATTCACTCCCAAAGTCGCTCCTTCCTATGCTACATAATGATGTATCGATAAGGAGTAATTAGGCTTTGTTGGATAAATTACCATTGATAATGAGTAGAGTTGCTTATTTATATAAGGATATGAACTTAAGAGTAAGTACATATTTTAGATTCATTTTTATTTAAAAGTAAAGTTTGTGAATTCATATAAGATATGAATTAGGAAGAACCTTGACCTCGAATATTTTAAGATATGTGTTTGCCCGATTTACGTAATGAATGTAAATTTTGCAAACTCAAAACCAGATCTATTGTATGTAATTCTATAGGCAAGTCATAAAATATTTTGTATGCTTATTTCACCCATTAAGAAACAAATCGTTGTTTCAAGACATACCATCTTGTAGTCAATGGAATTTCTTTTTAGAGAAATTAGTGGTTGTACGACAGACTTGGATATGTTCCAAGTTTCCTACATAGTAATTATTTATATAGATGAGGCCATTTTAACCAAGCCTATAACAAACACGGTTAGATTAGAATGTCTAATAAGAATTCTCACATATTGAGAAAATAATTTTTTAGCAATAACAATCTCATTGGTCATCGACAAGCCATTGAGAATATAGACTCTACATGTCATAATGCTTTAAATCCAAAATGGATTCCAAGTACATTGACATAATATGATTTTGTTAATTATACCAAAAAGATATGATCCATCTACCGTATGAGTCTTCAAGAAGAAGATCAACGTATAAATAATACTTATATAAACTCGAATATACTACAAAATAGGTCATATCCAACTCATGTAAAATATATAAAACTGTTATATCAAACAAATATATACATACAGGTAAACTTAGTAAATATTCAACCCAAACTCAAGTATACATACTTCTAAAATTCTTGGACATAACATATACACGAGAGGTTAGGATATAAAATATGTGTTCAAATCTGACAACATTTTATACGTACTTTTTAACAATTTAGATAATCTTATATAATATATAACAGAATATTATAGACAACTTATACAACTTATAAGCTATAAAATAATATCTCAAACTTACATACATAACAGACACAACAAATGAATGTATGTTGTACATATAAACTGCATGCTACAGTGTTATATATAATACAAAAATATGAATTTGTATGTTATACGCAACTAACAGACACCTTAAAACAAAACATATTACTTAATATATTACTGATATATACGTCTAACTATTACTATACTAATAAAGCATATAACTTAATTAGTTGTAAGCAACTTTGTATATTATTATATACGAAACGGCATTGGTAAAACAAACTCAATATTTATTAAAACTATATGTATAAAACATATTTATACCTAAACTAACATACCAGCAGTCGCTATATCACACGTATAGATTAATATATATAACAATGGATCCCTTTTCATACTTCTATATATATAAAACTTTATATATTAATATGTTATGAACAAAAAAAAACATGTAGTATATAACATACTAAAAATTTCACTGTAAGAAAACTTCACACGTAACATTATATATATATATATATATACACCAATATATAATAAACAGCATGTAGCCGAACAAAAATATGCATACCCAAATATAAGCGGCTGCTCACTGATGGAGCAAGATGTGTTCGGTTGGTCTACAGCTGGAGCTAGTGGTGCAGGCAGGCGGTTGGCATGGGGACAAGGTCGGGGAGCAAGATGGTGGCGGGATGAGATGTTACAAGGTCTCGAAGGCACGGCAAGGGAGATCTGGAGGTGTGCGTGAGTCCGGACGTGCTCTGGTGACGTTCAAAGGTGGTTTGGAAATGGAGCTCGGTCGGTCTGCTATGTGGGTAGGTTGCGTGTGGAGAGTGGAGGCTAGTGAGGATGATGGCGGTCGAAGCGGAGAATAGGATTGCAGATCTGGGTCGTTCTCGGCAATTGTGGCTGCCGCTGTGCTTAGGTGGAAAGCCTGATGCGTCGAGGTTCGGCTCTGTTATGGAGTGGGCCGGCCGAACAAGTGGAGGCCGGTGGGGACCTGATGTGGAGGAGCGGTTGTTTTGGAAGTTGCGGAAGTGATGGGGTTTGCTGAGAGGGTATCGACCTTGCTAGATGAAGAATGAGTTGTACAGGCAGGAGGAGATGAACACCTCAAATACACGTTTCATCATTTATTATTGTATTTTATTTTGTAAGGAAAGAACCGAAATTAAAAGAAAGAGGAGCGACCCATTGGGAATAGTAAGTGGCAGCAGTGAATTCTAGTAATAATAATGACTAGTTGCCTTACAACTTCCACGATTGGAAACTAATAGATGAAGGAAACGAAAGGACTTAGGGTACCCAAACGATTAGTTCCACAGATTTCGCCATCTTTCGAACTCCGAAACACAAAAACGAATATGCTGTGGAGATCAGCACGACGAGACGATCAAAACGGTATACAGATATCAGTGATTCGACTGAATTATAAAAATTCGAATTTTTTATACTAGCAGAAAATGCATGAAAAACACAGAAAAATAAGATCGACGGAGCTAAAGAGGTCCGAATTTGAAAAAAAATGAAAAATGACGTCTTGCTCAAAAGATGATTTAGAATTTTTCTATGTAAAAATATTTAGGTTTCGAAAACGGTTTATTTTCATCGATTACTAACTGATTTTAATTAAAATAAATTTACGCACGAAATAAACTTCCATGCTTTTGGATGAAAATTTACTAGTTGTTATGTTTAACTAGACGCATTTCAAATATCAAATTTATATTTCATAATTTTATCGTTTAAAATTGCACAAAATTTCAATTAATAACGTTATTAAAACCGGTTAGACCTACGGGTTGTTACACGTTAGAACCTTAGCATCATGAATAATTACATGTCTTGTTCTTGCTTCTATCTTCAACACAATTACCTAGGAATTTGGATCGGTTCCCTTGCTTCATCAGGGAATGAACGCTACGCACCTCTTACCCTTCTATCTCCAACTCACCCTTATGTCATATTCATTTCTCTATGAGATTTCTTAGTTCTGTAATGTTTCTTTGAATTCATAAGGGGCATGAGATAACTTCCTACACTTGCTGCCTTTATTACTAATCCCTTGATCTTTATGGCAAGGCAATGGTGGTTTTTGCTAGTGAGCGTTCTCATAGAATCTAGAATCTCAATGGTTTTGTATGCAATTATTTCTAATAACACTGCATACAAGGTACCCGATCTAAGTGTTAGATCTAACATGCCGACCCCAATATATTAATTGTGGGAGAATTCTTAGGCAATGAAGTTCGCTCTTTTGTCTACCGGTATAATATATGGGGTGGCAATAAAGTTTGGTCGACAAGGATACCAAGATCTATGATGGAGGCAAAGCCAGCCTTCCTCTATGGACTGATAAAGGTTATGGACGAATCATTTCAGGCTTCGACGGAAACTCCAACTTCAGAGACTGGGTAATCTTATGAAAAAGGTAGCTGAAGGAAGTGCTACTATATAGCTCGAGAGTACGAAGGATTGACTTTGTCAACCGAAGAGGTTCGAAAAGAGCTTTCCTTTTATGGTGGTTGTTGCAGCTAATATGCATGATCCCATTTTCGGTCAAGGTTGGCAATTAATATACTAGATGAGATTTCTTCTTTAAAGCCTTGAGCTTGCTATGAACTAGGTTATCATGTTGGGTATTCCTGGATGGCGCCTTCGATTAGGGCTTTTCCGCATTTCATCTCAAATATGATCTAACTAAGCTAAACAGTGATTTTCTCTCCAAAGAGTAAGGGTAAAGCATTTGGACTTAGGCCCCTTCCTAATGGAATACCATGCCTAACGAATGTTAAATCTAAGACTACTTGAAATCATCTTCTCTTTATTGACCACTATTAATAAGACAAACCACTACCGTATTCTTCAAGCACAATAAGAAATCCTGTAGTATTCTCAATGGAAAGGAGGAACTCGTTCATCATCATCATATTAGGAAAGAAGCCATGGAGAATAGGGGTATTATATAACGTGACAAAATAGCCCTCCTGCTCATCAAAAATGGAAGCAGGCAGTTAAGCTACCGATATTGCCCAGGAGACGTAGCCAAAAGATGGCTAGATTCAAAAGAATGTCCATGTGTGAACATTACTTCATTCATATCAACTACAAAACTAGAACGTTCTAGTAACACTTGGTTCATTTGAAAGCCAGACTCGTATGGGATGAGAAAACCAATATATGTTTTTTCGGCAAGTGATGAACCCAAGAAGCATAGAAATGAAATAGATTGAACTATCTTATTTTATTAAATTAGATCCAACTAACTAGCAAATTTGTATTAGTCAAAACCCACCTATGGATTTTGTAGATTGCAAGCATGAAATAATTCTTTTTAGCAAAGTTACTTCTGGAAAAGACGAGATCCTAGATGAATCGGTAGATATGAAGTTCATTATCTTCATGGTTTTTAAGATGAGCAGTTTTTGAGGACATGAGTCCTAGTTAATATAGTAGGCTAGAGAGGACTCCTTTTTTAGGACCAAATATGAATCTATCTCAATGCAAAGCTGATTGATCTACTAAATTTTTACTCTTATACGATAATTCCTGATGCACTAGCCATATGAGTCTGGATGTACCGAAGTTGGTAAACCATATCCCTCTAGCATCAAAATCGATGATCTACCTCTAGTCCTTCTACTAGTTCTCTACCAGCACCTCACTCTAGACCTTATTTGTTAGGACCTACTTTCTTTATCCTTATTTCGTATATTCTCTACGAAATAAATTCTCAATAGATGCTCTATTCGATACACTACCAGTATTAAGTGGAATGAGCCTAATGATTGATAATGTATTTGTTTGCTACCAATATACAGATAAGGTCATAAGCACTTCCATCACCAACTAACAAACATTGGTATATAGATGATCTACTAGATAATTCCATTTTTAGCTACTTGATTCGAATCTAAGATACCCTTGATTCCATTGTAATAAGTTGAATATTAACTATTTGATTACTTACCCGAGGACAACTTATTAAGATTCGATTCCATTAATGACTTACCAGATGCACTTCTCTACCCTGGAAATTGAGAGTGAGAAGTAAACTAAGCTTATGCTAAAGAGGAAGAACCTTCTATACGTAATGAAGTCAGAATCATTTAGATTTCATACCATGGCACTGGGAGAGTACTATGAGCATCTTATGATAACTAGCATGCCTTTTGCCTACCTTGATAGTGGTCTAAACCCTTTCTAGTAAGGGAACATAGTTGAAGCAATATGAGGTGTTTTTTAATCTAGATAGACCCTTCAATTATTCTCTTTCCATAGAATAGTAACAACCTACTTCTAATATTAGGTTTCCTCAATCTCTTACCCTACCTCTTAGATCTATCCTACCTCTATCCTCGCTCTTGATCTTCCAAAGCTTATCTATCGCTTTTTCTTTACCATAGGATAAATGCATTACCTTTTTGACCGGGACATCTTGTGACGAGAATGAGTGAGTTAAGCTTGTAAGGCTAAAGGTACATAAGGTAGCTACATTAGTTGCATTCCCAGTTGGATTAGTTTCCATGAAAGTACATAATTTGCATTAGGCCAACACCAACCGGGATAGCCATTTCACAAGAAAGGTGGAATTCACAAAAACAGACTTCACTCTTAGGTAAGGGACTCTAGAAAGCGAGAGATGATGAATGTACATACTCACTATTAACTTCGACGCAGAGATGGCCTTATTTTAGATAAATACGAGTTCATGCAGATTTCTATGGTGCTCCTTATGATTATTCAACAGGTCAGCTATGTAGCTCCCTACAGTTTATCTATGAAGGTACCTATTATACCAAGTCCAAACTATTCTTAGCTTGGTATACCAAGTTCATTCTATTCATTAGTTGAGCTTATGCTTAACACAAGCAAGTCGGCGATAAGAGAAGGTGCGTATTGACTGGCTTAGTAAGAGATTCAAAGAGTTCAATACTAGGTGTGTAGCGATTTTCTTTTCACAATACCGCGTCTCTAATTGGTTATACCAGACAGTAGGCAATCTATAATGATCCAAAAATTTAACGCTATTAAAATTAGAGTATTAAAAATAATTTCTTAAAAGAAGTGAATTGGGTGTCATATTGTGAAGGTCTTTCCAAGCCAATCAAGTTGATGTATAATTTTAACATATTTGGAGTTACAGTTTGCGAATAGAGGCATTACAATGTTTAAACAGCATACGTAGTTGTTTTGGGCTAAACTAGATACATAACCCATAACTCATCCGAACAACTATATAAGCGAGGCAAGGAAACCCTAGCCATCACCTCCATCGTCGGTTTTCTTCCTTAATCCTCAAATCAACCTTAACTGCTCTATAATGGCAATAAGAAAATTAATTAAAAGTGATTAAATATTAAAGTGTCCAAACTCCTACATATTATATATGGATTCAAATCTCTCGATAAGGCGAAGAGGCATTTGAGATTCATTTTTCCATCCGAGATTGGCGAACTATTTTCGACCGTTCGTCCTCGGGTTTGTTGATCAACGGTGAAACAAGGATGATTGGATAATCAGAAGGCACTGGATTGTAGAGTAGGATAAAAGAAGAAAATCTATCTATTTGGATTAAGCTAATTGTGTTGGAGTTTGCCAGAAATCGACTTAGAAGCACAGATGGTGAGGGTTGGATGCGAGTAGTGACGGTTGGTTCTGGAGCATTGCGACGGTGGGGGATGGGGGCACTTGCCATGTGGAGCACGGTGATAGGGTCCAACTGAGATGCATATAACCTTAGCAATGTGCGATGATGGAAGAACGTGGCAGTTGTAGGTTCAATGGTGAGCTCGATTTGGGGAGGAGATTCGATATATTAGTATTTTATTATTATTTAATAATGTCAACCATCTTCTAATCTTAATATCTCTCACATACGAACTTAAATTTATGTGTGGTTTCTTACATTGAACTCGTATCGAAATTCCAATTGATTTGGCATGGATTTTATTAAGTATGAAGACCAGTGGAAAGCGCATAGGTATGAATTATTCAGTTTAATTAATTAAATTGATATTATAATATATATAACTATTGATGAAAAATCATAATTAATGATATAAATTATGTTTTACAAATAAACGTTTAATTATTACAATATTTTGAATGTATTGTGCATTGATTGGATAATTATTATCGATTGTAGTATTTTGTGTGTTTAATTACAATTAATTATTGATTCAAATTGGAAAATAATTAATTGAAATGAAATGAACAATAATGAAGAATTAGATAAATAAATAATAAATAAGGTTACTTACAGATTTTACATGGTTTCTGTAAATAACGCCGATTTGATTTTTTTTATTAAAACTAAATTTTGGAATTAAATAAGATTATAATTTATGAATTTCTTGGGAAGTCATGAATAAGAACAAAAATTATATTTAATCAATATTTGGAAAGTTTATTATTAGAGTAGGGTTTTAAATAATGATATGGTTTTAAAATGCAATTTAGTGAAGATTATTATTTTGATTTATAACACGATGTTTTGGGTTATTTGAGAAATAGAGTAAAATAAAGGAATTTGAAGTACTGTTTTGGAAGAATTATTATTGTTATTGAGATTAGTAAATAAAGGTGGATTTAAATAAACAATAATAAAACGATTTAAGAGAATAATGATGTACATATATTATTTTGATTGTTGTTGAATGAATGATTGATTGTCGTAATTATCACATGTATTTGATGTCAGATGATGGTATCAGATTTTGATGAGTGTACGATATTTTACTGTTATCACTACTAGTTGATGGGTAGTTAATTACGGTTATTCGATGGTATAGATATTGTGTTACTAATGTTGATAGGATCAGTACATATTTGATGATTTATTGGAGTCACGTTGTATAGTGATTAGCACGCATTCGATGATTTATACTTAAACTGGTGACGCGTTACAAAATGGATGATTAATATGTAAGTTAGTATACTTGTGTGGTTATCTTCTTGTTTGATGATTGAGATTGGCATTGAATGTTGTTAGATGATTAATGGCTTCGTGTTGATTATTTTTTAACCTAATATGATGATTTGTTCAGATGGATGAGTAGAAATACTATTTTTTGCTTTTACTACTTGCGTTAGTTGCTTTGGTTGCGATGGTTCATTATTTGTGATGGTTGCAATGGTTTCAATGTACTAAGAAGTATTTGGATGCAGGAGAAGAGTAGAAAATATAACTACGTGGGCTTGATCACCTAAAAGGGGTACATAGGCAGTATTTTCCCACGCAATAGTCACCGGATCCCTTAGGTTGGACTAGGTGTATAGGGTTAGGTGCATTTCAAACATAGTTAAAACCTTTTTATTTTATTATAATAAATATATATAGGTATAAAGTTGCAGATATGAGTAAACGAGGGAATGGAAAGGTGGATGAAGGCTCTGTTGTGCATAGCTGATTTGTTATATTCTTTTTATTATGTTTTTACATTTCCCGTGAGTTATTGAAAATTAATGTGTTGAGATGAGAATTATTGTAATAAATATTATAAATTATATTATGATGTTGATGTTCATTTACTCTGATGACTAATTTCGCAGTTAGGTTTCACTTTTTATCCATTGTTTTAGAATTTTTAAAATTTTATCTACCCACGGTCCATTGCTTTTAATATCTAAAATTAGTTGTAAGCGTATTTTGAGATCGTTTATAATTGATTTTAGATTTTAAAAGTAGTGGCTTGTCACACTTGGTATTCGAGTTTAGGTTTAATAATTCACTAAGCCTTGGGTAGGTTTAAAGCAATTAGGGTAGTTTATTTTATACTTTAGGCTAGTTATAAATAGATAAAAGATCATTTAATTAAAATTGTGTGCTTTTTGTGTGGGGTTTATTTGTTTAACCACAATTATCTCACCCTAAAATAATGTTTATTTATGATGACCTTGAAAATAAATAAAGTGGAAGTGAAGCAGGTTGAACACATATAAGAGAAGTTAAATGTTGGTTATAATCGGAGTGACACACACACACCTAATGTTAAGTTAATTGAAACCCGACCTTAAAAAGATGAATCACTTTTTATTTTTAAGTGAATAATATTTATTTAGAAAATTTATGAAGTATGGATTCCTAATTTTTAAAGATATTTTATTAAAAAGGAAAAATGCTTCTTATTTTTGACATGAAGTGATTCTTTAATTTTTTGCTGAAAAATAAAGGATTTAATTTGATGAAATAAATTTTTTTATAAAGATATTTTTCTAAGAAAGAGTAAATATTATACAAATATTTTATTTGAATGTGTTTTAGTAGAAAGGTGTTTTAATTAGGTATTGGAAGTTAAATTTAGTCCTTAAAGGAACATTCTAGTGCACGAAAATTGTTTGTCTTCAAAACATCTTTTGGAGAAATTTTTTATAATACCGGTATGGTTTGGAAAAACCTTACCACTGAAGGGAGATTTTATTTGCGGAAGGAGAATTTTTTGTCGAAAATTGTTTGATTTAAATTTTTTTTGGTTGAACACGTTAATTTTGAAAGAAATGTTTTAACGGGAATACCTTAGCTGCAATTGTTTTAATTTGGGAACATCTTTTGAAAAAAATTATCGAGTAAAGTGATTACGGTTAAAAAGAGACCTAATTTGAAAATTATTTTTTTATTGAGAACATATATCATTAAGAAACAATTTATTGTAAAACATCTATTTTACAATACCTTGAATTTTTTTTACTAAGATAAGGATGATTTGATTTGAAAAGTAAATGGTTGAAAAAGTAACTTATTTAATTAAATAATTTTTTTAGCAATGTTTGTTAAAAAGGTATTTTTATTAAAATGATGTCTTATTTGAATTTTTTTATCGAGAACTATAAAAATTGACTTTGTAAGATGGGGTGTAAGATGATGTGGTAAGATGAGTCTTGAGTTTGCGTGATGTCCATTATGATGATGTTACCCTTATGGTTGTTATGTGCGATTTTCCATAATGAGTTGTAGGGGCGTCTAGTTATTCCTCCGGTGAAGATAGTTGGGATATGAAGAAGGGATTGTCTATTTCGATGTTTGGTATAGTCACCTTGTTGATTGTGTTGGTTTACTTTGAACAAATTGTTTATACTGCATTTTTGTTTGTCAAATTAATTGCAATTAAGAAAACTTAGCTGCTTATTTACCCATGTTTATTTATCAATTATGTAATGCTCGTTTGAATTAATCTCTTATTGTCGTATTTTTTGTTGATAATCTAATTTGTTATGATTGATTTTAATTGTTATTCGCTAAATGTTCATTTAATTAATTCATATCATGCTTGTTCGAACTAATCCCATTTGCTTGTTTGGTTGTTGTTAATTGTTTATTTGCTTGTTGCTTGTGTGTTTTGATTAGGTGCATAATTATTCACTCGGTTGTTATTGTAACTCTATATACCTTGTTTGACTAAGAAAGATGAGGTTACTTGAAGATGAGTAATAGTGCTTAAAGGATTTTAGTGACATAAGGCTTGATGGGTACCATTAAGGAATTAAGGATAGGCACGAGTCCATTATATGAAACTTTAAATATTCTAAAACCCATTTTTGGCTTCCATAGATACTTTTAAACAAAGTGTTTCTATTTCAAATAACAATTTGATTTCTTATGTAAAAAGATGTTTTCTTAAACATTACTTTAATTGGTTTTAAATGATAGTAAGTATTTAGAGAAATTATTTTATAAACTAATGGTGTACTTTAGAAGAAAAGGAGATCTATTGTTGTAAAGGGAGATGGAAGCCTTGATTTGGAAAAAAAATGTTTTAGTAAATATTTTGCATTTAAGGTGTAATAAAACTCTCCTTGCTAGTAGGTCCCTCTTTGGTGTGTTGGGTGGGTTATCCCAGTCATTAGATGGAGAAATCACTATGGAAGATGAAACGAAGATGAGTCCAAGGAAGGGAGCTCATGAATAGAATGAGGAAGGTTTCTACTATGGAAAATGGAATGAGAATGTCTAGAAGTGTTCCAATGATGATGGATTGATGTAGAATGGGGTTGTGAAGATGATTATCCAGAAGGGCAAGTTATAGGAAGAGTGACCAGTGGATAGAATGTTGAAAGGTTTATCGTGAAAAGGAAGAAATGCGGAATGGTTCCTTAAGGATGAATGAAAAATAGATGGAGCGAGGAAAGTGCTCGAATACACATGTGAATGGATCGCTGATACTCAAAGGTTTCAAAGTGTACTCATAATGCAGCAGTATGTGAGGACGCTCACCTGGACATATGATGGGCCTTGAATCACATGATGTTTCGACCTGTTTTACCTTAGGCTGTTTATAGGGATGCATTATAGTTCTTGGCCTAATGAGTGGATGGATTAGAGTGCCAAGAAACCAGGATATTAAGTAGTCCATGACTATATAGGAAGGTCATGCAAGTTATCATATATCCAAAGCACGAAAGTGATACAAGGATCGATGCAGTTGAAGCACAAATGGATGATCAAATTATTTGAAGAATGTAGCCATGACTAAGGACATACTATTTTGAGGATGTGACCATAGGTAGGTACACATAATATTTTGGATGGTATATGTATGATATAGTAAAAATATCTTGAGGATGAGACTATAGGGAAGATCATCAAAAGTTTAAGGGTATGCATACTGTGATGGGTATAGTTAGCATAGAAATTAACACACATGTTATTGGTTGATGGTTAGTATGGTGATGATACCATATTGTTTTGAATATATGTGTGTATTTGGATGAACTATGCTGATTAATAATTTGTATTCATTCATTTAGGGAACATGCATGTCTGGATTAATCTGTTTTTTGTTGTGGACTTTAATTATAGTCAATTATGGTTGAATTATTGAAATGCATAAGATGAATTAATCTATAATTGATATTGTTTTACCCTTATTAATGAAATATTATTTTACATAGTATAGTTTGGAATGTATGGTTGAGAAAGTTTGTGTTACTAAAGTATGTGTAGGTAGGAATTTAAAATTCAATTTATGAATGAATTGATTGTATCATAGTTAATGTTATATGATCGTTACATACTACTTCGTGATTGGTGTATTTCCCCATATTTTATGATTAGACCGACAATTTATTAATTTTGATTGAAAGTTGTATTTGAGGAAAATTGCGAGAGTGCAATTTTTTCAAGGGAGAAAGTGTAACAACCCGAAAATTTAATGCTATTAATATTAAACTAATTAAAAATAAATTTTTAATAGAAGAATGAATTGGGGTCATATTTATAACCATTGCGAAGATCTTTTCAAGCTGATCAATTTGATATATAATTTTTAATATATTTGGAATTGTAGTTTACGAAATAGAGATGTTACGGTGTTTAAACAGCATGCGTAGCAATTTTGGGTCAAACTAGATACACAACCCATAACCCAGCCTAACAACTTTGTAAGTAAGGCTACAACCCTAGCCATTACCTGTATCATCAATTTTCTTCCCTAATTCCGAAATCAACCCTAACTTCTCTCTAGTGGCGATTAGCAAATTAATTAAAAATGATTAAAAATCAGAGCTCTCAAATTCCTACATATTGTATATGGATTCAAAGTTCTTGACAAGAAGAAGTGGCTTCTGAGATTTGTTCTTCCGTCAAAGGATCTGGTTGACTGGAAATTGGAAAACTAATTTCGGCTGTTCATTCTAGGGTTTATCGATCAATGGTGAAGCAATGAGGATTGGATAATTCAAAGGCACTGGAGTGTAGAGGAGGCTAAAAGGAGAAGACCTATCAGTTTGGATCAAGCTAACGGTGTTGGGGTTTGTTAGAAATCTACTTAGAAGCAACAACTGCAAAGTTTGGACGTGAGCGGCGACGACTGGTGTTGGGGCATCGTGGTGGTAGGAGATGGTTGCGTCGGTCATGGGGAGCACGGTGGTGGTGTTCGATTGAGGTGCAGGTGACCGTAGCAGCATGCGACGATGGAAGAATGTGGCGGCTGTAGGGTTCAATCGTGAGCTCAATTTGGGAAGGAGATACAGTATATTAATATTATTTAATAATGTCTCACATCTAATCTCAATATCTCTTAATACAAACTTTGCTTCATGCGTTGTTTTTTCAGTTGGACTCGTATCGGAATTCTAGATGATTTGACACTAGTTTTACTAAGTTTGGAGACTGTTGGAAAAAGCGCGTTAGTATAAATTATTTAGTTTAGTTAATCGAAATTGAAATTATAAAATATATAACGATTGATGAAAAATCATAATTGATGATGTAAGTTATGTTTTATGGATGAATGATTAAATATTACAATATTTTGAATGTATTGTGCATTGATTGGATAATTATCGATTGCAGTATTTTTAGATGTTTGATTATAATTAATTATTGATTTGAATTGGAAAAATAATTAATTTAAATGAAATGAATAACAATGAGAGAATTAGATAAATAAATAATAAAGAAGATTATTTATAGATTTTAGATGGTTTCTGTAAATAACGATGATTTGATAAATTTTACTAAAAATAAAGTATGGGATTAAGTAAGGTTATTATTTAGTAATTTCTGGAGAAATTCATAAATAATAACAGAAATTATATTTAGTTGATATTTAGGAATTTTATTACTTAGAATGGGGTTTTAAATAATAATATTGTTTGAAACGCGATTTGGTGAAGATTATTGTTTTTGATTTATAATACAATGTTTTAGGTTATTTGAAAAATGGAGTACACAAAGGAATTTGAAGTATATTGCTATTTTGGAAGAACTGTTATTGTTTTGAGTTGAATAAATAAAGGTGGATTTACAATAAACAATAATAAAATGATTTAAGAGAACAATGGATGTAAATATATTATTTTGGAGGTTGTTGAATGTGTGATTGATTGCTACTTGTAATTATCGCACGTGTTTGGTGTTTGATGATGATATTTTATTTTGATGAGTGTGCGATATTTTACTTTTATTACTATTAGTTAATGGGTAGTTAATTATGGTTATTTGATGGTATGGATGTTATGTTATAATGTTGATTGGATTAGTGCATATTTAGTGATCGATTTGTGTCACCGTATGGGGGTGATTAGCACACATTCAGAAAGAAATACAATCTAAAACAGATATCTTGATTTGAATGATATTTGAACAAATGGATGTTTTATTGCTGCAAACAATGATAATGATTACACGACTTTGTACATCAATATATATATGATACAAATAAATGTATTGGGCTTTAAGCCCAGGATCTGAAATAAAGTTGCAGAAGAATATCTCCCTTTGGATTGAATGAACGTCTGAGATGATGCAATATATGGTGAGTGGATCACTAGATTACATATCAGAGAAAGCACACCTTCATTCGTTCATTCTTACTCCCCCCCTCAAACCCGACAGATCTAGGGTTTGCACGAGAAAAAGAAATATGGCGGCAGCACTATTTTCAGGAGGAGATACAACGAACGAGATAAGTTCCTCAATCTGGTATGAAGACTATCCTCTGAGATCTTCTACTAGGTTTAGCGACGTCAATATTGAGCTCTTCTCTTAATCTTGTGAAGTTTGACCTCGATAATGGTTTAGTAAGTATGTCCGCTTTTTGATGCGGCGATGGTATGTATCCAACTCTTAATTTTCCTTTAATTACTTGTTCTTTGATAAAGTAGAGGTCTAGTTCAATATGCTTGGTTTTCGAATGAAGTACTGGATTAGATGTTAAAGAGATTGCACTAACATTATCACACCAGATTGTTGCTCTGTCAGTTTTGATGTTGAGTTCATTTAAAAGAGACTCTTACCACATAACTTCTACTGCTGCACTTGCCACACATCTAAATTCGGCCTCAGTGCTAGATCTTGACACAGTGTTCTGTTTCTTAGCACTCCATGATACAGGGTTTTTACCTAAGTAAATACAATACCCTGATGTTGACTTCCGATCATCTATATTTGTTCCCCAGTCAGCATCAGCGTATGCATTTATGTTAAGTGTGTTACTAGCTTTCAAGATAAGACCATGATCTATTGTTTCTCTAAGATATCCGAGTATTCTTTTTACTGCTTTACAATGAATGTCTGACGGATTTTGTATGTACTGGCTAACTTTATTGACACAGAATGATATGTATGGCCTTGTTATAGTCACATATTAAAGTGCACCTACTATGCTCCTGTACTGTTTGACATTTTGAATTGCTTCACCCTTATATTTTGAAAGCTGATGATTTACAATCATTGGAGTTGGTAGAGGATTTTCTTTGTCCATTTTGGTTTTGGATAATATTTCTGAAATGTACTTCCTTTGATTGAGATGTATTTCAGATTTTGATGTTCTCTGTACTTCAATTCCTAGAAAGTAGTTCAGGTCTCCCAGATCCTTAATTGAGAATTCTGAGTTAAGCATTGCTGTGAGTTTCTTAATTTCTGATTCACTGCTCCCTATGATAATAAGATCATCAACATAAATTAGTATATAAGTAGTGGCTAGATTATTAATTTTAGTAAATATGGAGTTGTCAGATTTTAGTGAGTTGCAGCCAAATTTCACAAGTGTTGATTTGAGCTTGTTAAACCAGACTCTTGGAGCCTGTTTTAACCCATAAATAGCTTTATTGAGTTTGCACACCAGCCCTTTGTCTGATTTTTGAATGAACCCCTCTGGTTGCTCCATAAATACTTCTTCCTGCAAAACACAATTGAGAAAAGCATTATTGACATCTAATTGTCTGATGTTCCAATTTCTATTCAAGGCAATTGTTAGAATGACTCTGATTGAGGAAGGTTTCACAACAGGGGAAAAAGTTTCTGAAAAATCAAACCCATACTGTTGTGAATACCCTTTTGCAACTAGCCTTGCTTTGTATTTAGAAATTGAACCATTAGCATTTTTCTTTAATTTAAAAGTCCATCTGCATCCTATTATATTTTTGTTTTCTGGTTTCTTAACCAGATCCCAAGTTCCTTTGTTAATTAGAGCATTGTATTCATCCTGCATAGCTGCTCTCCATTTATCACTTTGAGTAGCTTCTACGTAGGATGAAGGTTCTTCCTGAAGAACCACATTGTTGATAATTTTTGGTTTATAAACACCACATTTTTCTCTATTTAACATTGGATGAGTATTGATATTATTTCTGACAGTATTGTCAGAACTGTTGTTTGAGCTACTACAGGCCATGTCATCATTTCTGATGTCATGATCATGACTTGAACTGCTTGTTTCTAGGCTTTAAGGATTCTGATTGTTGCTATCATCTTCATGTGTAGCTTGCTCTTGACCTGACTCTCTAGCAGTCATGGTGTGTTGAGGGCTTGTACTGATGACACTTCTTATAGGCTGTGTTGAGGGCAGAGCTTCAATCTCATCAGGCAGATCAGGAATTATGAATTTTGTATTTCTCACTTTTAAGTGGTTTTGACTTCAGCATTGCTAAAAGGAAACACCTGCTCATTGAATTTTACATGTCTAGATATATATATTTTTCCTTTGTTGTCTAAGCATCTATACCCCTTTTGTTTATTACAATATCCTAAGAAGGTGCAAGGGGTAGACCTAAATTCTAATTTGTGTTTGTTATAAGATCTTAAGCAAGGAAAACATTAGCATCCAAATATTTTTAGATGCTCATAATCTGGTTTTATTTTAGTTAATATTTCTTGTGGACACTTGAACTTAAGAATCTTTGTTGGTAGTACATTTATCAAGTGTACAGCAGTGTTAAATGCCTCTGGCCAAAATTTAGGGGCATTGAGGCTTGTGCTAATAAAGTTAAACCAGTTTTTACAATGTGCCTATGTTTTCTTTCAATAATTCCATTTTGTTCAGATGTGTATGGACATGTAGTCTGATGGTTTCAAAGAAACCTTTTAAAGGAAGAAATTCTTTTCCACCTCTGACTGAAATGTACATACATTGTTTCCAGTCATGTTTTCAACCTTGGTGATAAACTGCATTACAATATTACTGGTTTCTGACTTAGATTTTAGCATGTATATCCATACAAATCTTGAATAAGCATCTATAAATGATATGTAGTATTTGTAACTGTAATCAGAGCTAATAGGTGTTGGCCCCCATAAATCACTAGCAATTAACTCAAGTGGCCTTATATAATTTGTGTGAGAATCTGGAAATGCAAGTTTATGACTCTTTCCCAATTGGCAAGAAGTACAAAAATAAGAATCAAAGATGTCACTAGATGAAATGTGATTACTATCCATGACATGTTTTACAATTTTCATACTGGGATGTCCCAGTTTGCGGTGCCACAAATCAAATTTATTACAGTTTTTAGAATCACTAGTAACATTCATTACAAGAGTATTTACCTCATTTTCAGAGGTTTTTGAATTTGAAAAATCAAATCTGTACAATCCACTGTTTTCTTTACCCTGCAAGATAATTTCTTGAGTTAGTATATCTTTAACTATGCATGTTTCAGGATAAAATTCAAAATAAACTTTATTGTCTCTTGCAAATTGGGAAACACTCATTAAATTTTTTTTAATTGAAGGAACCCTTAACAAATTTCTTAGAATAAGTTGTTTAGGTCCTAGTATTCTTGCATTTCCAGTGTGTGTAATGTGCACAGTTTTACCATTACCAACAAAAAGATTTTGCGTACCTTTATACTCTTTGTTCCCCAAGTTTAAATTGTTGAGATTGTTGGTTATATGATTGGTAGCCTCTGAATCTGGGTACCAACAGTCATCTACAGTATCATCATTTGTTGCCGATTCAGTGTTTAGAGCATCTACTTGAGTTGCTGTCTTTTGGTACAGTGACTAGATTTATATTTGTACTGCTGCCTTGTTGTGATGGAGTATAGTTCTTATTGAATCTAAAGTAACATTTATTTGCTCCATGACCATATTTTTCGCATATTTGACATCTTATTTTATTGCTAGTGTTGCTTCTGCCTCCTCTTCTTCCTCCGTTGGATGTTCCACCTTTTCATAATTATTGAACTATCCTCTGGTGTTTGAATTTTGCTTGCTTTTGTTGAAAGTGTAATTGACAGAAATATCTGAACTGGCTGTTTTGTTATGCTCTATCCTTCCTTCATGTGAAAGAAGGGTAGAATATACAAATTGTAAGGATGGTGTAGGTTCCATAGTGGAGATGATGGCCACAACAGCTTCATAATCACTGTCTAACCCACTGATTATGTGCAGAACATGTTCTGATTCTGATACTTTGTGACCTGCTGAAGCTAGTTGATCACATAGGTTTTTGATTTTGAGTAAATACTCATTCATTGTCATGTCATTCTTTCTAATACTTTGTAGTTGTCTTCTGTGGTGCATGATTCTTGTAGATGACTGAGATGTGAAGTTTCTTTCAATTGTTGTCCATACTTCTTGAGCGGTTTTGCAGCCTATAAGTTGTGGCAAGATTGAAGCACTTATGGATGACATCATCCATGCACATACCAAACTATCTTGCCTCTGGTGTGCTGTGTATTCTTGATTTGGTACCAGTTTGTCCTCATTATCTTTAACAAACTTTGGTGAAGTATTGTGCCAAGAATATAGTCCTCTAATCCATAACCTCTGATGGATGTTTCCACTTGTAATTTCCAGAGCAAAAAATTCGATTCATCAAGCTGAATGGATATCATCTGACTCTGAGGCTTGATTATTGCCTTCATCAGATCATTCACTGGATCTGATTGTGGTTGGTTTTGTGATATCCTAGGGCTTGTTACATCATCCAAATTGGACATGATGATTGCTACGATCCTGAGCAACAAGAAATTGGTATGTAAATTCTGAACCTGAGCCTTCTTTGAATTGGGAAACTTAAGAAATTTTTTGTGGTTGAATCATGATGGTGTCTTGTGAACTTAAATGATGATTCTTTTGAAATTTGTTTGTGAACAATTTGCTTTCTGATGAGTTTTCTTGATGCTCTTGATTCAACTGCAAATTTTCTTGATGTTCTTGATCAGTTTGCTCCTTTGGTTTAGAATTTTATGCTTTTTCGGGTAGTCTGATGCAGCCAGACAGAGTTTTTGGTGAGGCACTAATTATCAGTGAACAGCCACAACTCTCAAGTGATGAGATCTCGGATCTTTGATGAGAGGAGTCCACGTGATGAGACTTTTCTGATGGACTTACAACTATGATCAGTGCAGTTTGCACAGACCTTGGCTCTGATACCAAGAAAGAAATACAATCTAAAACAGATATCTTGATCTGAATGATATTTGAACAAATGGATGTTTTATTGCTGCAAACAATGATAATGATTACACGACTTTTGTACATCAGTATATATATGATACAAATAAATGTATTGGACTTTAAGCCCAAGATCTGAAATAAAGTTGCAGAAGAATATCTCCCTTTGGATTGAATGAACGGCTGAGATGATGCAATAAATGGTGAGTGGATCACTAGATTACATATCAGAGAAAGCACACCTTCATTCGTTCATTCTTACTCGTTCGATGATTTATACTTACATTGACGAGGCATTACTAAAATAGATGATAAGTATGTATGTATGCATATTTGTATTGTTATCTTCTTATTTGATGATTGAGATTGGCATTGAATATTATTGATGATTGATGGATGTGTGCTATTATTATTTTTATTATTTTTACTCCAAATGATGATTTGTTGAGATGGATGAGTAGGAATACTATTTTCTGCTTTTACTATTTGCATTTGTTGCGATTGTTGCAATAGTTGCATTGGTTGCGATGGTTGCAATTGTCACATTGGTTATATCAATTGCATTATTTGTTATGGTTGCAATGGTTTCATGAATGCTATGGTTGCAATGTACTAACAAGTATTTGGATGTAGGAGACGAGCAGGAAATAGAAATACGTAGGATTGATCTCAAAAAGGGATACGTTGGCAGTCTTTTTCTATGCAATAACCATCGGATCCCTTAGGTTGGGCTGAGGTGTATAGTGTTAGGCGCAGTCCAACCATAATTGAAACAATTTGCCTTCCTATTATGTATATGTGTGCAAGTATGAAGTTGCAAGTAGGCATAAAGAGGGAATGGAAAGGTGGATGATGGTTATATCGTGAATGGTTGATTTGGTTTATTCTTTTATACCCTTTTTATATTGACCACGATTTATTGATAATTAATATGTGAAAATGAGAATTAATGTAAAAAAAAGTTATAAACTGTATTATGGAGTTATTTTTCATTATTATGATAACCGATTCCGCTGTAGGGTTTCCCTTTTTGTTTGTTATTTTATAATTTTAAATTTTTATCTACCCAAGGTCCACTGCTTTTATTATCTATATTTTTTTTTATAAACGTATTTGAACATTGTTTATAACTGGATTTAGATTTTAAAAATAGTGGGTCGTCACACTATCGGCCCAGTCTTCTTTTATCAAAGTGGACAAGTCATGCCATAATATGTCTTTACTTCGAGGGCGGTCCTCATCTTTTGTTTGTACTAGCATCTCTACTCTATATACCTTCACTTCAAGTTGAAGGAGCATCTCTCTGTTTTGTTGGACCCAAAAAATTCCGTTCTATGGAGGAAGTTATGATAGACATGCTCATTATTAGAAACTCATCGACCATATTTTCAAGTAGAAATAAGTTATTAAGTAAGTCCTTAATCATCTATCTATCCTTAGGCATCGGTCTCAATCGCACTTTCCAAATCCTGTGGGCTATGATTGGATAAATGAGTGAAGTGCGCCATCAGATTACTAAATGATTACTTAGTCTAACAAGTGTGTGTGTGTGTGCGCAAATTTTTATTTGTAATGATAATTATGGCAGTCGGTTAAGATTGAACTGTTAGACAAGAGGATTTATTTTAGGAACATGGCTCAAAGCTGTTGTACTTCACTCGCAACTCGCTGGCTTGTTCATTCACTTTCTAACCCACAGCTTTACTAGAAGAACTAAGCTACCTCCCATTGGTTGCCTCCAAATGATTAGCCAAAAGCGATGAAGGAGAGGAGCCGGGGAAGGCCGACAATGACAATGAGAGGGAAGCTATCATAGAAGCCCCTTGCTTTACTTAATTTGTGATGAACTTGCTAAATGACATAATTTGTGATAAACTTGCTAAATGACCATATTCTCCCTGAAAAAGCTAGAAAATATAAGAGTTTAGTTTCCTTCAATATCCTTGACTTGGTAAACCAGTATAAACCTAAGCTCCACCATCTTTTTTATTCAGGAAGCTCGGCGGGTCGGCTCGAGAAGGGGAGAGTCGTCGGATGGTCAAAAGCGACAGACTGTAAATCTGTTGATGGTTTTCGACGTAGGTTCGAATACTACCTCTTC
Organism: Allium cepa; assembly: GCA_030765085.1. NCBI lineage: Eukaryota > Viridiplantae > Streptophyta > Magnoliopsida > Asparagales > Amaryllidaceae > Allium > Allium cepa. The sequence continues at coordinate 616,854,709 of CM060934.1, forward strand.
CACTTATTGTAGACTTAAGAGAACAGATAGTAGGTGTCATCTTGGGAGGAGGGCCAACCATTTGGCCGTGAAGTGAAATTGTATCGCATACTAGTTAAAGAGAAACTACTATTATCTATAGAGATTCTCCATCTATATCCAATCCTAATAAGAATAGAAGCGAGTTGGCTTGTAATCTCTATATTCAGCACATGCACCAATGAGACTTCCTCCTTAGTTCGACATTACGATTGATGAAGGAAGGAAGTGCCTACCCTTGCTATTACCTTTTTTCAGTTGCAAACTCCCCTTTCCCAATTGACCAGGCTATCCTTAGCCCCGTAGTTTTGAAGCAACAAAGACCTTGCATGCAAGGTGCCAGTATAAGCATTGGGGAGTAAGCAAAGACTTCATCATCCATCCCGAGAACCTTTCTGGAAGTGTTTCAACCCCTTTTCTTTCTTTTAAGTATTTTTCCATGACTCATCTTTCTTAGTAGTAGTCAAATTATGATGTGCATTTTAAGATGCAGCTAATTCTGAGCATTACTTTCAACTTTCAATCCTGAGTGAGTAAGGTTTGTGGCCTTTGCTTAGGAATGAGTTCCTCCATGTTGGGAAAGGTCAGTTCAATTTGGGTAGCCAAGAGGTTACTTCCTAGGTCAAATTGGCAAAGCTAATTTTAATGTGTTACAAATGCCTGGATCAATCATTTAGAATTCAGTAAGGTCAGAGTCGGACAACCGTTGGGTTGTGAAGCACTTTGAAAGAGTAGGACAGACCAACGAGGATACTTCTTATCGGTCTTGATCAGCAAGTGATGTGTAATGGCTTTTTATGTGAAAAAGATGTGCATAGTCTTCACTGCGATAACAAGCAATTCATATGTTTTGCTTAATGGTTTTTCAATGTTATACGCCAGTGGAAGCTACTGAGATAGTGATATTCTCAGCTAGGAAAGCGTCTCTAAGATAGTGGAAGACACATTCGTTGGGACTAGAACATATCCAAAGCTGAAGAATTGAATTTACGAGGAGAGGGAAGACGACTTTGGTGATTAATGAAGTATTTCATGACTAAAAAGAGAAGCGAGAAAGAACTACATTGCCGCCCTTGATCTTTTGTTTATCTTCTTCCTTAGGTACAGTTTCATCTTTCTTTAGTCACTAGAATTGTCAGCCTAATAGATCTGCAAGGATTTAGATGTATTCCTTCTAGATCCATGTTGTTTGATGGCATGCATGTCTTATCGATCGAAACTTCCTTGTGGAAGTGCATTCATGCTTTTTGTTCTTAAATTTCTTAATCTTGAGTAATAAATAAGGCTCTCTAATCCTCTTCTTGCAAAATTTTGATTTTCTTGTTATGTAATTGAACATGCTTCTTATTCTAGACATGCATGAACCTCTTTAATGGATGTAGGAAATAAGCTTGCAAACATTTTTCGGAATTGTTTAGAATAAGCTAAGTATTTGGTGTAGTTAATTGTCAAACATGATTTTAAACTTTTACTCGACTCATGACTAATAAATCTACACATTATTTTCAAATGAAAAATGGTATAATAATGAATCTCGGTTAACACGCTACCCATATCTGAGCTATTAATGGTCAGAGGGGACAAGTCCAATTGCATAATGACCAAACTATACAATTTTGGTAGCAACCCTTCTTCAGCCTTAATTCCGACTTGCATAGGTATATTTTTTTAGCCATTCCTTTTGAACTGCTTCATCATGATAGCAATTTTGGTGAGATGTTTTTGAATTGGCTTGCTTCGATCTTTATAAGTTCAATTATATGCTTACATATCACCTGTTAAGTTTTATGATTTATTGGTTTGAAAATTCTATTGCTTCATTCTAGCCAAATTACCCATACCACTATACAAAATGCAACGTACACTAAAATTTTGGCCATTCTGTGTTGCTTGAATTTCTTATCTATATGTTGCAATTATGTATTATTACTTAGTGCCTCTATATGATTTGTTGGGATTGTAATTTAATCTTCATCCATTTCAACATATATGCACTGTACTTACTTTTGGAAACGATGTGATCGTTAATTTTTGCTTCAGATTACACAGAACACATGCTGAGTTGGTTTCCATGTTTGCAGAATGAGTGTGCCTTTTGTGGGATATGAATTTATTAAGCTTTTGGATAGTCATGCTGTCATTTTCTAAGCTTGCTAATAGTAGTTATCAGGATCCAAGAGCAATACATCCAGAATCGGACCAGAGCAGTTCTATTCTACCAACTATGCTTAGTAATCTTTCTTTCCATCCCTCCATTTTCTTTTTAATGCTCTTTAGTATATTCTAACAATGTTGATCGTTAACGTTGACACTTGACGGCGGCGTACCTAAATATCTGATAGGAACCCCCTTTTAATTTTAAGAATATTTGCAATCTCCAATTCGTAACTACATCCTCCACTAAAAAATATATATGATTTCTCATTGCTTAAGTCTAGCCCCATAGTTAAACACAAATTTTTGAAGATTTCTTTAATTGTTGCCACTCCAATTGTATCGCCTTTGCAAATATTAACACATCCTCTACATAGATTATATGTGTGATTTTGTTTTTTTGACTTCATCTCCAATTTTATCATTCCTTCCTCTACTTTCTTTTCAATTAGAAAAGTGAGATATTCCATCATAAAAGTGAAGAACAAAAGGTATAATGGGTCTCCTTTCTTAATCCATTCTTGCTATCGAAGAAACCAGGCACTATATTTTGGCCAACTAAGGAGAATGAATGCGTGTCGATCAGATCATTTCGCTGATTAATTCGTCCAATTTTCAGTGAAGTTGAGAGCTTTCATTATACATATCACAAAATTTCTATGCATCTATATAATTAAAGCGCTTAGTGGTCCTGTAGCGGTAAACGTGTAAAAAGTTATGGTAGGGGTAAAGTGGGGATATAACGCAAAATAGTAGTGATGCAAAAAACTTCATTATATAGAAAACCAAAAATTTACAGTGAATTTATTCTCATTTTCACATCATTTGTATAGGAAAAGAAATATCGTTTGATCTTATGACAAAACCAAAAAATATCATGATTTACGCAGATTAGATTGATGAAAACAATAGTTTTCTAGCTTAAATTGAGCACTTAAGTCTTGAAAATATATCTTTACTCTAACTTTGTTGATTTTTTTTAAAAGAGAACTAGTTACATCAATCTTTGTATGTTAATGTTGCCAAAGCGAGTGCTTAAAAGCCTTGATTTAGTGGGTATAGTAGAAAATAACGGGGCTTAAAGCGATTCTACTTTTAATAGCATTAAACTGAAATAGTGTAGCGGTCGAAGAGTGCTATATGCTATAACGGGGATTTTACACGTTTTTTGCTAGATTTAACCGCACATCTATCCATTAAATCATATGCTTTTCTTAGATCATTTTTGATGCACATGTTCTTGTTTGAGCTTCCACGAAAACCATGAACCACTTTATGTGCTGTGAGTACTTGTCTCCTATATGATAAGTTCTGAAATAAAGCAATCCATAAACGGTTTAATTGTATTATATAGCCCTTTTAATAACACTTTGTAAATACAAGACATTTGCCTGAAATTTTTGATGTTATTTACGCCATTCACTTTAGGAATTAAGTGGATGAAAGTGCATTTGCTCTCCTTTATTAATCTTTGTGTCCTGAAAACATTACATATGGCTTCATAGATTTTCGATTTGGTAAATCCTGACGAAAATTATAAAACTCCGCGTTAGTACCATCTAGCCCTGTAGGCAAGATGATCGTTTACATTAAATGCAACATCCTTTAAATCTTTCAAACTAATCTCATCATTCGAAAAGTTTTGACCGTATTTCAATATTACATTTTTTTTTTTCAAATGATGCAAGGAAACTTGTACCTGTTTTTTTGGCAGATTGGGCAATTCTTCAAAATACGCAACTGCTTGTTTCGTGAAATCTTACTAGTTGTTGCATAGTTCTCCTTTGGCCGAGATTGCACAAATTGGATTTGTACATCATCTTCGCATAGAAACAGGCCCATGCTTCATCTTTGTATGGATCTGCTCACACTTTGATTTTTTGTTTCACATCTATGAATTCTCTCACTAATGCGTCTTCCGAATCCTTCTTTGCCTTATAGAACTCATTAGTCGGGCTGCAATCTTCGATCACTCCATTTTGTTTTTGTAAATCATTACATTTTCTTCTCAAATCCTCCCATTCTCTTTTTGTGTTATTCTCCACTCGACTCCAAATTCTCAATCTTCCTTTGATATTTTTTCTGTCTTTTGTATAGTTGGGTATCCCACTACTTTCTTGCTCTGCTCCTCTTCTATCATTTGTTTATAATACTTGGACTGGGTCCAATGGCTTGGCAGTGGCGATTTAGGAGATTCGTGATGTGGTTTGCTTGCAGTGACGAAGGACAACCATGTGGATGTGGTGATTTGGGGGATTCAGAGTAATTTCACTTTCAAATTCATGTAAAATTTCAGTATTCTGTTGACTTAAAAACTCACACATATGTCCTAAAAGGAATTATGAGATGAACACCTATTAATAACATTTTCACTTTAGTATGCAACTATTCAAGATATATTAGCGAGTATTATAGAGATTCTCTTTGCCCCATTTGTAAAAGAGCGATGAGCCAAGTGACTAACGTAACAAGTAGATTTGTCGATGTTATACGTCTAGTATACCAAAACAAAGTATAATCAATTATAAACTCGTCGCACAAGTTTATAACTCAAATTTCCACTACACTGGAATTCTGTAGTAATTATTATAACAATATGAATGTTGTAAATAAATTACAACAACAGCGTTATACTATTTTGAATAAATCGTATAACTAGAATAACGGATAGAATATAAAATATTGTATATAAATATACAATCAGACTAGAATTCTAACCTGATTATGTCTGAGGCTCGTCGTAACGATTTCCTTAAGAAATTTATTTTAAAATTCTCCCAAGATACAACAGACGTATTCTGCTCGAGATTGTAATGAGTATATCACTCTGTGATTTGAATATATAAGAACAGCAGTTAGAAGATAGGAGATATTTGAATCGGAAGTGAGTGAGGAAAGTGATCAATTTTCCTCCTTATTTATAGTTGGTTCGTATCCCTTCAACGGTCGCGTCTGCAACCGTTTGTCCAAACGGTCGCGTCCGTTTCTGCTGCTGTTCATCGGTTGCGCCCATTCATTTTGAATAGGCCGCATCCGTTCGCCAAAACCGCATCGGGTCGCATCCGTTCAGAAAAATGCTGCCAACAGGTCGCACCTCTTCAGGCCAAAACCCGCGTCCGTAATCACCCTCCCGCTTCTCTTCAAATCGCAGGCACAGCCCAGTTTCAGACGAATCCCAAAACCGTTAAACAATGGCCTAGCAAAAAGAATGGTCATTTTAGACCCGTACCCGAGCCCGGCCCGTTTCGGTTCGGTCGGTCGGACGGATGGCGGCGGCGCGCACGTGTGTGGTGGAGATGCATGATCTTCCTCCTCACAACGAAGCATACATTTGGGAGTCTCAGGCCCCCAACCTCCTCATGAGAAAGACATATATAAACCAATATAGCTTCAATAATTTGGCGATGTGGGACTTTGTATATTTCATTCATTTAATTTGTTTAAGGAATTCCAACAATCCCCCACATGAATGATAATATACATATCCCCCACACAAAGCGAAATATCACAGAGTATATATGGAATAATGCTTTATCGTGGATAAGTAGATATTTCACTTTGAACTTTCCCTAGTTAAAACTTATCGGATCTACTTGGCTAATCGGTGAATTATTTCATCTTGAACCGTCGGCCTTTATTGTATATCCAGACAATAAGTTTTACGAAGCATTGATTCCCTTCTCATCCAATCTCTTGGTTGTGTTCATTTTGGTCCTAAACAATTTTTGGTTCTGCGAGTGTTTTAGAGAATAAAAGCCTTTTAATATTCTCATAGAGCCTACCCAGCTCACACTAGCATAGGTGATCGCAACCATTAAGAGTATCCTACATATACCCCACTTGTTATTTCCAAGATATGGTCATCATTAAAAAACATAGTTTTAACCTTTAAATACTTCTGTAGGCATGCATTTATATTGTGCACCATAGGAATGGAGTTGGACCAAGTCCAGACAAATGCATTACTTCTTGAGTTACTCATAACTGGTTTGCCTATTGATCCTAGTCCGTGGGATCTCCAGTCGCTAGTATAGGTTTCCGTATAAGGTAACTCTTGTTGGTTTAGGCTTTTAAACTCATTCCCCTCGATGCGCAGTCAATTTTCTCTCTTGATAAACCTTTAGTAAATGGATCCGCTAGGTTATCATTTGTTCTCACATAATTTATGGAAATAGTTCCATTTGAGAGTAACTGTCTAACTGTGTTATGGCGTCGACGAATGTGTCGTGACTTTCCATTATACACAAAGTTTTGCGCTCTGCTTAGCGCTGTTTGGTTATCGCAGTGTATGCATATGGCCGGTACAGGTTTAGACCAGAATGGAATATCTTCTCAAAAGTGACGAAGCCATTATGCTTCTTCGCCTGCTTTATCTAATGCAATGAACTCTGATTCCATAGTGGATCGAGCTATGCATGTTTGTTTAGTAGATTTACATGATACTGCTGCCCCTGCTAGGGTAAAGACATAACCACTTGTTGATTTTGATTCCTCTGAATCTGCAATCCAGTTTGCATCACTATATCCTTCTAAGACGGCAGGATATTTTCCATAGTGTAAGGAATACTTAGTGGTATTTTTTAAATATCCAAGCACTCTCATTAGTGCTTTCCAGTGTTTCTTCCTTGGATTGCTTGTATACATGCTCAATCGAATTACTGCATAAGCTATATCTGGTCTTGTGCAATTCATGAGATACATGAGACATCCTATTACACGAGAATATTCCAGTTGCATTACACTCTCATTAGTGTTTTTATGCAGTACTTCTGATGGATTAAAAGGTGTATTTACTCTTTTAATTCCAAAATTTTGAAATCTTTCAATCACTTTTTCTACATAATGTGATTGAGATAACTCAATACCATTAGGTGTTCTTATTATTTTTATTCCCAAAATAATATCTACAGTACCCAAGTCTTTCATGTCGAAATTATTGATCAACATTTTCTTTATGGTCTCAATTACCTTAGTATTTGGACCGAATATTAGCATATCGTCCACATATAGACAGATCATCACATATGATTGTCCAAGTTGTTTATAATAAATACATTTGTCACATTCATTTATACGAAAACTATTTCTCATCATGATACTATCAAATTTTGCGTGTCATTGCTTTGGAGCTTGTTTTAGTCCGTATAACGATTTGACTAATCTACAGACTTTGTTTTCATTTTCTTTGAAAATAAATCTCTCAGGTTGCTCCATGTAAATCTCCTCATCGAGATTTCCATTTAAGAATGCTGTTTTTACATCCATCTGATGAATCTCTATATTATAGATGGATGCAATTGCTTTTAGCATTCTTATAGAGGTTATTCGTGTTACCGACGAATATGTATCAAAAAAGTCCACTCCTTCTTTTTGACGATATCCTTTGGCTACTAATCTGGCTTTATACTTGTCGATAGAGCCATTTGCTTTCATTTTCTTCTTGAAAATCCATTTGTAGCCAATTGGTTTTATTCCTGGTGGAATATCAACAATTTCCCAAGTTTTATTACTTAGAATTGAATCAATCTCACTTTGGATTGCTTATTTCCAACATGAAGATTCAGAAGATGACATTGCTTCCTTGTACGTTTAAGGTTCGTGTTCTAACACATAAGTGAAAAAATCCGAACCAAATGTCTTGGAAGTCCTAGCCCTTACGCTTCTCCTTGGTTCAACTTCCTCAATCTGATGACGGAGTTTCATCTTCATGAGAATTGCTTAATTCTTCTCTTGTCCTTTTAGGGACATTATTTCCTTCATTCCTTTTGTGTGGAAACACGTCTTTAAGGCTTCCTGACGGCGGCGGCGCGCGTATGTGATGGAGATGCATAACCTTCCTCCTTACAACGAAGCATACATTTGGGAGTCTCGGGCCTCCAACCTCCTCATGAGAAAGCCATATATAAACCAATATAGCTTCAATAATTTGGCGATGTGGGACTTTGTATATTTCATTCATTTAATTTGTTTAAGGAATTCCAACAGTCGACAAGTATGATGTCACATTACATGTATGCATCTCTTCAGTTCTATCTCAATCCTTGGCATTATTGAGTCCTCAAGTAAGTTTACATCAACCATATCTTTTTTGTGAGATATTTTTCCTTCATGTGATGTTTTTTATAATGGCACACTTCTTAATTTGTGCAGCAAGCAGTTGAGAATGTGTAGAGGATGAGACAGTAAACTATCTAAATCAGAAAGATGTTCAAATAACAAGTCATACATAATTAATTGGTGTCAATAGATGGACAGTTTGCGGCAGGTAACTGAATGATTCATGCTAAAACTACTTACAGTTTGACGAAATATACATCCATGAAGGATAGACTTAGGTTTACTCGGGCTTTTATATATTATGCTTACCTTTAATTTCCTAAGACTTGCACACGGCAAGCATGAGCGGTAGTAAATGTTCATTGTCATCTGTAAATAGAGGACCTGAAGAGGTTAAAAGGGTGTAAGGGCCGAAAAAAGGAGAAAAAAAAAGGAAAGATAGAATGTAGAATAAATTTCAGGTCTAGCTTTTTAGCCACTTAGTTATATCGACTTATGTACAAATTGATGCAAAGAATAAGTGTGTAGAATATATTTTAAAGCATTAGTCATAATTTGGTTCAGAGATATTCTATATAGTACAAGCTCATATAAGATTTGCATACGTATAGATGCATTGAATAATTTTACATGCACAACTCAACTTTGTCATATCTTTATTTTTCTCCTTATTTTCATATTTCTATCAATAATTTTACATGCACAACTTATTAACAATTTTTCTATATAAGTAGGTGATATATCCCTTTTAACAATGGCTAAACCACAATCAAATCATTCAAAGTGGCTTCTCGTTTTGAACTGTACAGATGCATTGAATCTTATCTCTACCATTCTGATTTCAAACTTTCGTTCATTTACTTTTCTAAAGCCTGAAAGTTATAGCTTTATGTACTTTGTCCACTGGTAGTCTAATGCCATTAGGGCTATCAATTTCCAGCACGACCTGAATATTATACAGAAATTAGCAGGTTAACCCGACCCGTTTAAGTGGATAGATCATTTTCGAGTAAACCCGAACTTGATCCGTTTATAAACGAGTGGGTTTTGGATTGACCCGTGAACCCGAATTTGACCCGTTTATAACCTGTTTATACTTATATGGGTTGACCCGACCCGATTAAAACCCAACTCGAACCGTGAACCTGAATTTGACCCGTTTATAATTCGTTTATAACCCATTTATACCTTATACGGGTTGATCCGACCCGTTTATGACCCGATCTGACCCGACTCGTTTATAGTCGGGTTAAACGGGTCGTGTCGTGTCAACCCGTTTATAATCGGGTCGGGTTCCGCTTGAGCTATTTCCGATCTATTTATTAAACGGGTTGGCCCGACCCATGTAAATCAACCCGAACCCGACTTGACACTACAAAAAACGCTTCGTATAGCGTCGGACAGGGGCAACGGCTAGCGACGGCTAAAAAAACCGGTCATCGCTAGCCGTTGCTCGACCTGTATATCTGCCAGACCCGAGCTTTCTTCTTCCCCATTCTACGAAACGAAAATAAAAAAATAAAAAACCCTACCCGTCGCCCCGCCGATTCGGTACTCAAAAATTCGCTCCCTACCTCCCAAATTGATCCGGTATGTGTTCTAACCCTATTTTGTATTCAATTAGGGTTTAATTTGGGTTTATTTGCATGTTTATTGGGTTTAAAAATTTATTGTTAATGGCATGTTTGTGGGTTTGAGATTGGTAGTTATGTGGTATATGTATGGTGATAGTTAGTTGGCTAGTGTACTAAAACAGATAGCACGCTACAATAAACTCGTCGCACAAGTTTATTAATTAGAATTCCACTACGCTGGAATTCTGTATTAGATAAGTGTAACAATAAGTTACGTTGTAAATAAATTACAACAACAACGTTATACTATTGTAAGAAATAGTACAACTTATAAACGGGAAAGATTACAGTGAATCTAACCAGTATATAAAGGAAATTCCGTTTGAGGCTTGTCGTAACAATTTCCTTAAGAATTTTATTTCAAAACTCTCCCAAGATACAACAGACGTAATCTGCACGAGATTGTAATGAGTATGTCAACTCTGTGATATGTATGGAATATAGAGCAGTAGAGCAAAGAAGCAGAATAAATTAGATTGGAATCGGATGAGAATGTGATCAGTATTCTCTCCTATGTATAATTTCGTCCGCATCCCTTCAAACAGTCGCGTCCCCTTGACGGGTCGCACCCGCCCGTCCAACGGTACTGTTTCGTACCTGCTCGTACTGTTTCGCCCGCGCCTCTTCAGTCGGGTCGCACCCGCTTGCGCCCGCGTCCGCTTCAATTGGCTCGCACCTGTTTGCTTCTAACGGGTCGCACCCGTCACTGTTCGCGTCCGCTTATGAACAGTCGCATCTCCTCAGGCAAAAACCCTGCCCGCTTCTCTTCAAATTCCAGGCCCAGCCTAGTTTCAGACAAAGCCCAAAACCGTTAAACAATGGCCTAGTAAAAAGAATGGTTATTTTAGACTCGTACCCGTGCCGGGCCCGGCCCGGTTCGGTCGGACGGACAGCGGCGGCGCGCGCGCGTGTGGTGGAGATGCATGATCTCCCTCCTCACAACAAAACATACATTTGGGAGCCTCAGGCCCCCAACCTCCACTTGAGAAATCTATTAATATACTTAGATTTCTTAGTATTTTAGGCGATGTGGGACTTTATGTATTTTTCATTCACTTGTTCTTTAGGAATTCCAACAGTATTGTAGGTTGATTTGAGAATAAAATCATTTTATTTCGAAGTTGAAAACGATGATTAACGCATACTATTATGATGTTGGTTATTGTAGAATTAATGATTGGTGATGTGATTTGGATTAAGATGGTGATAACATGTTTAAGATGCTTATTGATAAGTTTATGCAATGTTGGTTGTCGATTAGGTGAAAATTTAATTATTTAGCATGCGTTAGTTATAAGTGTAAGTACACTACAACTGTGTATTTTGTTCAAATATATCATTTATGCTTACTTGCAATGGCCATGCTAAAGTACTCATAGCCTAAAAGAATTACAATGATTCACTTTTGTCTCATTGTGGAATTTCCAATTAAACATATATAGTTTAAAATAAAAATAATTCAATTTATTATAAGTGCTAACTTCTAATTTGATTTAAAAAAATTCGTTATTTAAAATTTGACTTAGTTAGCCAAATTTTAAAGTACGTGTTAAAATGTGAAATTTACTTGACAAATATTTATTGAACGTATTATTAAAAAATTTATAGTTGTTAAAATATAAATTAGAAAATTTGTTTTATTTGTGTGAACCCCTTAGACAATTTTTGGCTCCGTCTGACAAGTGTTGTATATGATCGTTATATGGATGTTCGTTTTTACACAGAACAGACATCTGTATTCATCTGATACAATATTTGTTGGATTTGTCTCAGTATTGGACAAATTACAAACACAATAACGTAATCGCAGTTTATAAATCATTTCAGTTTAAACGGTTAATGAAATTTCGATGGCACTTCATTTTTTTCCCTGTGTACATGCATTTGTGTACGATACAGGGAATAAAGGGAAGTGCTGCCGAAATTTTGTTGAATCGTTTAATCTGAAATAATTTGTAAAATATGATTACATTATTGTATTTGTAATGGGAAGTAGGATGACCGGCCGTTAAACAAGTATTAACAAGTGTTGTATATGATCTGTATTTTATAAAATAATCAAATAATGTATTAAGTGCAATTTACTAAAGTAATAAAATTTAAAAGTTAGTTTGAAACTAATAAATTTGTTCAGTCTAATTTATTAAAGTTTGTTTAAAATTTACTAAAGTTAGTTTAAAATTTACCAAATTAATAAAGTTAGTCTAATTTACCAAATTAATAAATTTACTAAAGTTCAGTCTAATTTGTCAAATTAATAAAGTTACTAAATTAATAAAATTTACTAAAGTCCAGTCTAATTTGTTTCAGTGAAGTGTTTGTTTGAATTTTCTAATATAATTTTTGCAAATCAGGAGATATGTTCGATTCTTTTCTCGATCGTAGTTGGATGTATGAATCCCGAAAAGGTATGAAATGATCAATAAAGGAACATTTTGTTAACGGTGTACACGAGTTTATTAGATTTGCTAAATCTAATAATGGAAATAACGTAGACATTCGTTGTCCGTGTGCTAAGTGCAAACATCTGAAGCATTGAAAGACAGATGTAGTAGAAGTTCATTTGTATAAATTTGGTTTTGTACCGAATTATTATTTATGGGATCGTCACGGGGAGTTTGTTCAATATACACCTAATCCTGTAGTGGAAGAGGATGATAATGCAGCGGCAAATCCAATAGAAAATATGGTGCAAGATGCAGCCCGATCAATGTTTCCATCCATTGATCAAGACGACATTGAAAACGAAAATGGTGAAGAACCGACTATGGAAGCTAATTTTTTTATGATTTATTGGATTCCGCTAAGGGACCATTGTGGGATGGATGTGAAAGTGGAACCGAATCATCTGTAACCGCTGAATACATCACGATGAAATCAAAATTCAATCTTACAGAAGCAGCGTTTACAGCAATTGTACAAACTGCTAAACGACACATGCCACCCAATAATTTGATGTGCGATAGTCATTATAAAGTTAAAAAACTTATGTCTGCTTTTGGATTGCCATACCAGAAGATAGATACATGTGTTAAAGGTTGCATGTTATTTTGGAAAGATGACGCTCACCTTAGAAAATGCAGAATATGTAATGAGGAAAGATACAAACCAAGGAAAAAGAAAGGAAAAGAAGTCCCTTATAAAAGAATGCATTATTTACCCATCACTCCCAGACTTCAACGGCTATATGCTTCTTCTGCTACAGCATGTCATATGCAATGGCACAGCGTGAGAACACCAGTAGAAGGAACATTGATACATCCATCTGATGGAGAAGTATGGAAACATTTCGATAGGACGTATCCTGAATTTGCTCGAGAGAGCCGTAATGTTAGGCTCGGTTTATGTACAGATGGATTTTCGTCATTCTCTCAATTTGATAGTAAATATTCATCATGGCCTATTATTGTCACTCCTTATAACTTACCTCCATGGATGTGTATGAAAACTCCATATATGTTTTTAACGATTGTCGTTCCCGGTCCTGATGATCCGACTCAAGGAATTGATGTTTATCTACAACCGTTGATTGAAGAATTGAAAATACTATGGCATGAAGGAGTTGAAACATATGACATTTCGAGAAAAAGAAATTTTCGTATGTTCGCTTCTTTATTATGGACTATTAATGATTTTCCCGCATATGGCATGCTTTCAGGTTGGAGCACAGCTGGACGTCTAGCTTGTCCATATTGTATGGAAGAATCACGAGCATTTTCATTAAAGTACGGCAAGAAAATTTTCCGGTTTGACTGTCATCGGTGTTTTCTACATATTAATCATAAATTCAGAATGGATAAAACGAACTTTAAAGCTAACAGAGTAGAGAATATGCTACCACCTAAAGTTTGGACAAGTGAAGAGATATATGAAATCGTGAAAGACTATCCTAAGATTTATGAAACTGGGAAACAGGTCGACATTTCGGGTAAATCGGACATTCATAACTGGTGCAAGCAAAGTATATTTTGGGAGTTACCATATTGGAAAAATCTCTTACTGCGACATAATATTGACGTCATGCACAATGAAAAAAATGTGTTTGATAACGTTTTTAATACAGTTTTGAATGTAAAGGGGAAAACCAAGGACGATGCGAATTCGAGACATGATATATTACATTTCTGTAAGCGGCCCGAACTTCAGTTGTACGACGATAACAAAAAACCCAAAGCATGTTATGAGCTAGACAACAAACAAGCAAAACTCGTGCTCAAATGGGTGGAAGGAATAAGATGTCCTGATGGGATTTCTTCTAACCTTCGCAGATGTGTTGACTTGAAAAACAATAAATTGAGTGGGATGAAAAGTCATGATTGCCATATCATGATGGAATATTTCTTACCTGTGATATTCAAAGAACTGTTGCCAACAAAAATATGGAGTGTTATAACAGAATTAAGTATGTTTTACAAACAACTTTGTTCAACCACGTTAAAGGTAGATCATTTACGTAAACTTGAAGTAGAAATTCCTGTATTGCTCTGCAAACTCGAGAAAATATTTCCGTCCGGTTTTTTTAATGTAATGGAGCATTTGCCTGTGCATCTGCCATCCGAAGCACTCCTTCGAGGTCCTGTGCAATATGGATGGATGTATCCATTTGAGAGGTGATTTTAAACTCCTCAATATTCTTGTTGATTAGTTTAAAATGTATATTCTTGTACCAATATATAGAAAATTAATTATTTTTGTTATAGGTACTTGAATCATTTGAAGAAAAAAATTAGACAAAAAGCACGAGTAGAAGGTTCGATTTGCAAATCGTACCTTGAAGAGGAAGCTTCTTTTTTTCTCACACTACTTTAGTGACGATGTGAACTTATCATTTGTAAGTGTTCCCCGTAATGAAGAAGCTGTTGAGCATGATTCTTCTCAAACAATGTTATCTATTTTTAGACAACATGGAAGACCTGCTGGAAAATGTGTGGAAATATGGTTAGATGATAGAGACTACCATGTGACACACACATATGTTCTTTTAAATTGTGTTGAAATTGCACCATTTATCAGGTAATACTGAATGATTGTACAGTTCAATTATACGTGTATTTATATATTAATAATTAGGGGAATATAATACATTTATTTGCAGCATATACGAATCACAACATCCATCTGGTGATTTCAGTAAACAATTTGCTTGGTGGTTTGCAAGCTATGTTCATGATCCGAATAACAGTGTTGTTGACGAAGGAATACGACACCTTGCGATCGGACCAAGAAGAAATGTCAAGACCTATCCTATATACTTCGTCAACGGATTTAAATTTAACACCAAAGATTATGGAGCTGAAAAATCAACGTATAACAGCGGTGTATTTGTCAAAGGCAGCGATGATCCAGAAGAGCATATAAAAGATTTTTATGGTGTCTTAACACAAATTTTAGAGTTGACTTATTATACACAACCGCTAGATAAAGTTTTTTTTTATTCAAATGCAACTGGTTTAGCAACGTTCCCGGTTCTGTAATTAACATACATAAGGATTATAAGTTAATTGAAATAAAGCATACGTCACATTACTATAAATATGATCCTTTCGTGTTAGCTAAGCAAGCATTACAAGTTTATTTTGCTCCGTATCCATCCTTAAAAAAAGATAAAGCAGACTGGTGGGCTGTTTTTAAACAAATGCAAGATTTACATTTGATAGAAATAATATTCCAGATGAAGCAGCGTATCAAGCAGATCTTGAGCCAAATACCGAAAAAATAATAGCCGATGACATCGATGTAGGATCGTTGAATGATGAAGCGAATGTTTTAATAGATGCATTTATTAGTAACGAAGAAAACGATATAGAGTATGAGACCGAGTCTGAATCAGAAGATGATGAAGAATGATCACAGATGGCATCGTTTGTTGTATTATATGATGTACTATTCTGAGTTATGTCATGTGTTATATTGAGCTATGTATTCACTTATGCAATGTACTATTCTGAGCTATGTATTCACTTATGCAATGTACTATTCTGAGCTATGTAATATTCTGAGCGATGTACTATTCTGAGCGATGTATTATTCTGATTTATGCGTTATCGTTTTATTGTATGATTATGTGATGCTCATTTGATCATTATGCTTTTATATATAATATATGATTGTGGCAGATATGGCTGATAGAAGACGTAGGAGTACATCTCAGCCTTCTCCATCTCAGTCTCCTGGAGCTGCAGCGGGTCCTAGTAGCTTAGAGGCAGATACACGCGGAGTTGCAGAGATTATTCCGAAGAGTGTTGGGCAAATGTCAAATTTATTTCAACTATATTATTTAAAATATATAAACTATATAAAATATGCACGTTAACAATTACAGGGGGTTCAAGGTGGAACCATCACAGTTTATTTTAGATGTCTCGAAGAATTCATATAAGGGTCAGATGTCAGCAGCTTGGCCGCATTGGGATAACATTCCAGCTCATATTAAAAATGCTATATGGGCCGACTTGATGGTAATTACAATTTATATATTTCTATTGAAAATAATATGCCGTATGTAATTCAAAATAAATTCAATATGCAGGCTGTTGTACGAGTGGAGCCGCATAATTTAGATGTTTCTAGCAATAATTGGAACCAAAAAATGCGGAAGAATTATAGAGAGACAATATCAAAGGCGAAGAAGGCTGGCAAAAATCCAGGTTGGATGAGCGATGAAGTCTGGAACGGATTTCTCACATATTGGGAGTCAGAAGCAGCTAAAGTAAGCTATGATGAGAATGCTTACAATTATGTTAGTTGCATTATTTTAATCGTGTATCTAAATTAATAGGAAGTAGCAGCAAGAAACCAAGCCAATAGGAATAAGAATCCTGGTTTACATCGAGGTGGCTCTAAATCTTTCCAACAGCATATGAGAGAATTGGTAAATATAAAATATATTTAGCATATGGTGATGCATATCTTCATGTATAACATTTATGCTTATTTTCAATATATCTTATTCGTGTATATCTTCAGTTTGCAACGTACGGAAGGGAGCCTACAATGGCTGAGGTTTTTAGAGCCACACACGCAGTTGAGTCTGTTGATGATGAGGGGAATGCGACCTATGATTGGACCGACAGCAAAGCTGAAGCAGCGATGGTAAATATGCTAACTCGTGATTCAAATTGTATATATGTAAATTGTATACCAATTGTTTCAAAATTATGTTTGTAATTGCAGGGGCGATATGAGGCAAAGGCATCGGCATTGACACAGGCGAGTGGAAGAGCAGAGCTTACAGTTGAGGAGTCCAACAGGATTTGGGATTCCGTTATTGCACCGCCTACTCGAAATAGGCGTTATGGTTTCGGCAATCAGGAGGTAAACCATTTCACTAACTTCATATTAAAAGATCCACATTATTCTCACATCGATACAAATTTCCCTCCAATGTTGTGAAGTAATAGCTTATTTTAGCCCAATCAAGTACATTTATTTAAATATGATACAATTGCATATCTAGATCTCATATCGATCAATAAATTTATAATAATTATGAATACATACAATATCATTAATTTTTCAAAACATAGTCAAATTTTATACTTCATATTTCATAAATATTAAATAAATGTAAACTAATTAAATTATTTGGCTTCAAAAGAATTCTCCGTTTCAACTGTGAAAATTTTGAATGTAAATTCGATCAATAATTAGTGTCAAACTATCCAAACGCTAACGTTCAAATATCACTTAGCACATCGTGTGACATCGTGTCTAAATTTGTCGCTTACATATGTATAGTAAATTCTTATTTTAATTTAATTGTCATTAGTAAGTTGTGACATTTATATACATCAATTCTTTTCGTCTAAATGATATCATTTTGCACTTATGGAATATGATAATGATCTAATTTCAAAATTGCTCACATTCAACTTTATAGTCCATTTACACTTACTTTGGCATAATAATTATTATTGTTATTGACACATACTTTATAGTCCAAATACACATAATAATTATTATTGTTATAATTTGACAACAGTCAAAGCATATAACTTCATATTAAAAGATTCACATTATTCTCACATCAAAAGAATTATTTATATATTATCCAATTCATTCAAAATTCATGTAAAATGCTATCGTATTAACTTCAGTTATTTCACAGGCTGTTAATTTCCAAAGACCTTATAGCAAATCGATGGAGGAGGAGCGTATTGCTCAGATGCAAAGGCAGCTGGATGAGCTCAACGATTGGCGAAAGAGTCAATTGGCACAGCAGATAGATGAGCGCATTGCAACATTTTATCAGGAGCACGGCTCTATACCTGGTGAGCAGGGAGATGGATCTGATAATGCCGAGGATGATGAGGAGGAAGCTGAAGATGAGGAGGATGATGATGCACAGTTTTACTATTCTTGTGGGTATGTATTTATGTACATATTTAGATTAGATTTGATACTTGGGCTTGGATACTTGGTATTTTGAATGATGTTTGGGTTTGGTTATATTTGGATTTGATCCTTGTACCTTGATACTTGGTTTGGTTTTGTATATTATGTTGGTTTGGTTGGTTTTTGTGTTTTTTTGGTTATATTGTTGAATATTGATGTTGTGGGTATTGTTGAGATGTGTTATTGTTGATATTATTGAGGTTTGAGGTTTGAGATGAGGTTTGAGGTTTGGGATGAGATTTGATGAAAGAATAGCTGCTGTGTGCACAGCAGGTTTTGCCTAGAAAAGCGACAGCTAGCAACGGCTTTCTGGGCAAAGATAGCGACGGCCAGCGACGGTTAGTAACGGCTTTCTGGGCAAAGATAGTGACGGCCAACGACGGCTAGTAACGGCCAGTAACAGACTTTCGGGAAACAAACTAACTGCCACGTGGCGTTAACACGTGTACGTTGCCGTCGCTTGCCGTCGTTTTTTTAGCGACGGAGCCGTCGCTATTGCCGTTGCTTTTCCTAGTGGCAACGGATTGAATAGCGACAGCAATTAGCGGCGGCTAGCAACGGCCGCCGACGCATTTTTGCCGTCGCTATACGCTGTCTTTGTTGTAGTGTGACCCAACCCGAACCCGACCTGACCCATTGAGAGCCCTTTATGCCATGTTATCATCATTAAAGTATGTCTACATTTACTGTACCCACTTTCTCCCACTTATATTTTGTTTACATATAATTTTGTAAATGAAATTATATCCTCTTATATACGTACAGTGTGCTAGAATACCAGCTCCTTGATGTAGAAATACCTGCTATCGCAGTTGCGTGCTCTCTCCTTAGGTCTGGCATTCCTGCATTGGTTTACAGGTATATTAATACCAACAACTTATGCTTTCTGGATTGTTGTTAATGGCTTACATAGGTGAGTATTTGCATTATTCATACAGTAGTGGAGATCAAGATACGGTAATCCCATTAACTTGATGTAGAACTCTGGTACAAAAATTGGCAAAAGAATTAGGACTCAACTCTATTATTCCCTACAGAGTTTGGTTTGAGGACAAGCAGGTACATAAACGAACATAGTTTTTTCCTAACAGTAGAATCAAAGCAGAAAATTTTGTAGTATGATAAAGATAAAGTGGAGTGTTTTATAATAGGTTGGTGGATGGACACAAGTGCACAGAGACATGCTAACATTTTCAACTATAAGAGGAGCATCAACATTAGTCCACAATTACTATTTTCTTGATCAGGAACATGCGAACTCTCAGATTCAAGTAACCTTTCGAGTTATGCATATACGAATTTCCTCCTTTTTATGTGCATCAGTTCTAATTTCATTATCTTAGTTATGGTCAACAAATAAACATTGTTGTTTTGAGTTTAGGGTTATTAGAGATATGATTGCGCATGTTGATTTCTGTGATCATATTGAATTCTTTTCTAGTCAGATATAATGCATTTAATGATTGTTTCCTAAATCTGTATCATTGTGAATACAATATGTATACTGTAAACCTGACACCTAGAATGAAATTACATGTTAAAGCTTGATGGGGTTGAATGCATCTTTGTCAATGAAGAATATTTTTCCATTTGAAATTTGCATTGTTTTTGGATTTTATAGTCCAAAATTGGCAAGGAGAATCCAATGTCTATTATGTATACTAGAATTGGTCCGTGCTTCGCACACGGACTGTTTATATTATTCTAAACGGAAAGCAATGCCATTTTCGGAATTTCAAAAAGACGCCGAGTAAATTAATTCAATAAATTTTCTTTATTAATAGTAGAGATGTATAAAGACAACTTCATATACTCATTTGGAAGGTTTTTCTTAACATTCCAGCTACTATAAAGGTCGAAAGGTGACGATAATAATCAAGGTGGCGATAATAATCAAGGTGGCTATGTCATTAGAGACACAAACAGATGATGGTCGTGATACCAATAATTACAGTAACAGTTACATTTTTAGTTTAATGTCCTATATACACACACATGAAGCTATTTTAATAATGTACATGTGATAGGCCTGGGAGATGGGTGCTACTTTTCTAAGGCCTGATAGATTTGGTCAAGTAATATTTGTAGGATTATGGAATGCCATGAACGGAGTTTGATTCTTAAGGTGCTTCTTCGTGGTAACGGGATGTAAAGGGATTATCCACCGTATACGTTTCTTACGGAGTGCGGAACTACTGCTACTGCTATTGTTAACATGGGGTAGGTATGTAAAGGGATTATCCACACTACAAGAGCATGCTTTGAGATGACTGCAATTAGAAATGGAAGTCTATTATTTTTATCAAAAAAGTAATTTCTATAGAAAATTTTACACATCAGTTTGTATGGACTGAAAACAAACTCGCAATGCTGATTCATATTTCAAAAGATTTTTCGAAGAAATGGATTAGGTGAAGTGCATAAAATCAAGAAAAAGTTAAGTGTAAAAAGAGTAAAAAGTGCAAAACATTATAGGTATATTACTCTGCCAAACAAATTATTTGGTTCAGAAGGACTCGACTGTAACCGGGTACCTCTATTGATATGCAGGTGAACTTTTATTATTATTTTTTCACCTTTTATTAGCATATAGCGCATGTCACCTCATTAGTATGATTTTATTCAGCCATCTATAACCGGTAGTGTCAAGTTTGATTCTAGAATGTCTATTACATCTTAAAACAATGAGTTCTCAAAATCCTTTTTTTATTTTATATTTTATTGTTTACAATGTAAGATGTCCAAGTTACAGTAATATCTATAATGCTACTTGGATACCTTCCCTTGTAAAATAAATTATAATTTAATTACTTGGATTAGCTTTACTGATTACTTTATATTTTTATAATTTATTAGAGATGATGCATGAAAGGTTAGTTTGGGGACTTCGCTGCGCAGAAATTCTGGAAGACATGAATGATAAGGAACGTTAACCAATTCTTTTTGGTACACGGACCCAATAATCATATATATTAAAACATTTTGTTAGTAGTGTAAACTTGTCTATGAATATCGAAGGATTTTATGTGAACTTGCATACTTTGTAATGTTTTTTGTGTCGGCATGGTTATGTATACCTTTTTTGTAATATGATTAATGTGTTCGTCAGCTATTTGAGTATTGGGACTATATGATTGATACTTGTTCTATATCAAAATCTATTAATTATTACCGTGTGGTATATGCGAACATTTAGAAATCGGATAAGCAACCAATATGTTAAAGTGGCGTTTAAGAAATGTAGCAAAATAATCAACAAATTTTCGTAGCGTTTAACAAAACGCAAGGTAGGGTTTGAGTTTTTAGTTGCATCTTCTATAACAACGTTTATGAAAATGTTACTGTAATATTTTGTAGTAGCATCAAGAGTACTTTTTAATGGTGTTTATATAGCACTAATCTTTTGGTTGCATTTATTGAGCACTATAATATGTTGCTTTTCGGTAGAGTTTATGAAAACTCAGCAGAAAGTGCTCGGCTTTTAGTTGCATGTCGTATAATGACATTCTCTGAAACGCTAATATAAGTTATGGTAGTTTTTTTTGTGTGTCTATTTTTGCTGTAGTGGACAAGGCCCTGTCAATTCTAGTTGAGGTATTTCTTTTTGGCCTGATCACTAAGAGTATTGAAACCCTTCCATTTGCATTTCAAAAAGCGTATTCTTTAGCATGCATACACCTAGTTCCAACATCTTGATTCTTGCCGAACAGGAATGAAGATCCACCTCTTTTTTCAGATGCAAATCTTATACAATTGAAGTCTCCTAAAAGCAGACATGACTAGTCAATGTACTTCACTTCAAACTCCAAAATGTCTCATAAAATCTATCTCAAATGTTCAAATTGTGAGCATAGATCAATGTCAACATTCCCAACATTTTTTTACATTTTTCAAACAGTGGGAACTTATGTTGAATACACAATATTCTCATACTTCTCTATCAATCACACCATTATACTACATTTATAATAGCACTCCACATTACTAACCATTTTCCACTTTGATTCAAATTATTATTTAAAAGTATGCATGTCCTCCACAATAAGTTTATTCTCGGTTGTCCCCAAACAGTCAATTTTGTGTTCATACAAATGTTTTTTTAACAATTTATACTCTACTAGGCTTATGAAGTCTCCTTATATTCCAATGTATAATTGTTATTTATTTAGATTTGTTGCGGAGTTGAATTTTGTGGAATTTTGAATTGCGGAAATGTAAAAATAAAACAGAGTGAAGAGAAATGTATTATTCACTGATAATTGAGACAGATACAATAGTCTCGTATTTATACAGGAATGATAAGTGATAAAATGAAATAAAAGCAGTCTGGGCTTGAATGCGGTCCATAACCGCACCAATAATACAACATAGTATATAGCCACAAATTAGAGAACGAGATAACAAATTCTCATTCGTATTCACTAATTACCCCTTTCAAAGCGATCTAGGGTTTTTGCCGACCTCTCACTTTCTTCAAATTGAGGGTGAAAAGCAAAAAAATTGATTTGAATCTTATGAAATGTGTGGTCGGTAACACAACAGCATCCAGATTTGTGGTAAAAAAGACGAAGTAGTTGCATGAGTTCTGAAAGTAAAGTAAGCCAAACCGGGATCTAGAATTATAGTCACAGATCTGTCATGAGATGAACAGATCTGTGATTATAATTCTTCCCGAGGCTTGTTCGAAGCTTGACAACATGCAATAACCAAAGTGCGGGGGGATATGAAGAAAAGCTGAGTTGGACATCCTTGAAATGGATGAGTCTGGGACATTAAAGCTTCCAGAGGCTAATAGCATCGTAGATCTGCCATAATATGAGTAGATCTGTGATGAAGCCATATGAAACGTTGTTGTAGCTTTCCAAATCTGATGCTTTTTAGCATTTTGAGACAATAGCAGAGCATTACGGCTGAAGCTCTTCAATCTTCAAATCCTTTCTGAATTTGTTGAAATTCGGTGCAGACAATGGCTTTACCAGAATATCAACGCGCAAGTAAGTCGTAGGTATGTGATTGATACCAAGGTTGCCTTTTAATACCTGTTAACGAACAAAATATAAACCTATTTCTATATATTTAGTCCTAGAGTGAAGTATAGGATTAGCAACAAGCGACACCGTGCTCAAATTGTCACACCGTAGGAACAAACTTGTTGGTAGATTCAATTTGTAGCTCTTTAAGGAAAGATTGTAACCACATAATTTCTACGGTGGCACTTGCCACGCTTCTATACTCAGCCTCTGTACTTGACGTAGAAACGGTGGCTTGTTTCTTTGAGTTCCAAGAAATAGGACTGTCATTTAGAT
Organism: Allium cepa; assembly: GCA_030765085.1. NCBI lineage: Eukaryota > Viridiplantae > Streptophyta > Magnoliopsida > Asparagales > Amaryllidaceae > Allium > Allium cepa. The sequence continues at coordinate 616,878,272 of CM060934.1, forward strand.
AGATATAACACTCAGCTGTTGATCTGCGATCATCTAGGTTAGCAGCTCAATCAGCGTCAACAAAGCCATTGAGATTAGGAGTCTTACTTGCCCTGAGTGTTAGTCCATAATTTAGAGTACCCTTTAAGTATCTCAAAATTCTTTTAAGTGCCTTCCAATGTTCATTAAGAGGTTGATACATGAATTGAATCACTTTATTTACACTGTATGAAATTTCTGGTCTTGTAATAGTTGCATATTGTAATGCTCCTACAATGCTTCTGTGGTGCTTGTCGTTGGCAATTGCTTCACCTCTGAATGCGGACGTTTTAGATTACTTGTCATTGGAGTTGACAGTGGCTTTGCTAAGTTCATTTTTGCTCTACATAAGATCTCTGTGATATTTTTTTTGACTTGGATGCATAGTTGAATCTTGCAGTCTTTTCACTTCTATGCCTAAGAAGTGGTTTAAATTACCCAGATCTTAATGGAAAATTGCCTGTCAAGATACTGTAATGCTATTGACTTCCTTATTGTTACTTCCAGTTATTATAAAATCATCCACATATATCAGAATGTATGTTGTTCCATCCTTGTCATGTTTTATGAATAATGAATTGTCGGACTTTGTTGGTTGATATTGTAACTTCATGAGAGTTGTTTTCAACTTGTCAAACAATACCCTTGGAGTTTGCTTCAAACCATACATAGCTTTGTTTGATTTGCATACATGATTGTTTGTTTGTTTGTATCTCTGTAGTTGATCCATGTACACTTCCTCCTAAAGTTCTCCATTTAGAAAAGCATTATTAACATCCAACTGTCTGATATTCCACTTTTTATTTAAAACAATGGTAAGGATAACTCTTATGGTTATTGGTTTAACTATTCGTGAGAAAGTTTCATTGAAGTCGAAACCATACTGCTGTGTATACCCTTTAGCAACAAGTCTTTCCTTGTACGTAGCTATGGTTCCATTAGGATTCCTTTTTAACTTATATGTCCATTTGCATTCAATGGTACTTTTATTTTTGGGTAAAGTGACAAGCTCCCAAGTCTTTTTTTTATTAAAGCATTGTACTCTTCATCCATTGTTGTTTTCCACTTGTTATCAAGTATAGCTTGTTCAAAACTCTCTGGTTCAATGTTATTTAAGACTGTTGCATATACTTTTGGCTTGAAGATTCCACTCTTTGATCTTGTTGTCATATGATGACCGGTTTGATTTTGCCTGTCTTGAGTGTGTGATGTTGTAGTAGCTTGTGTTCTTGATGCTTGTTTGCTACTCTGTTCATGTTGACTGCTTTGCCCAGTACTTTGAATAATTTGAGGTGTGCAAGTGATGTGCTCTGGCATATCTGATCTCTCAGTATTCCTCTGCTCCATATCATTTGAATAGAGTGGTATTATTGGAATGGACACAGTAAGATGTATATCTTTTGAGTTGGTCTTTTCTTGTCATTTACATAAGGGAAAAATATTTCATTAAAAACCACATGTCTGAAAATAAATATCTTACCTTTTGTCCAGGCATTTGTAGTCTTTTTGCTTGCGTGCATACACCAAGAATGTGCAAGGAGATGACCTGAAATTGAGCTTATGAGCATTGTATGGTCTTAAATATGAAAAATAAAGACACCCAAACACTTTTAAAGATTGATAATCAAGTTTTATTCTACATATAATTTCAATTGAACTTTTATAACTTAAGACTTTTGTAGGAAGTCTATTAATAAGATAAACAACAGTATTAAAGACATCAGATCAAAATTTTAGTGGTAAGGAAGTTTGGGCTAATACAGTAAGTCCAGTCTCTACAATATGCCTATGCTTCCTTTCCACTGAACCATTTTACTCAGAAGTACAGGGATATGTAGTTCTGTGAACAATCCCCTTCTTCTGAAAATACATATTTAGAGGTTTATATTCAAATCCTCCATCAGTTTGAATAGTTTTAACTAGACAATTTGTCTGATTCTCTGCTTGAGTGATAAACTGTATCACTGCATTGTGTGCTTCTGACTTTGTCTTGAGAAATTATATCTAGGTAAATCTGGAATAAGTATCAATAAAAGAGATAGTATTTGAAACCATAATCATAACTGATTGGAGTTGGACCCACAGATCTGATGCAATAAGTTCAAGTGGTCTGTGAAACACCGTAGATGAGTCAGTGAAAGCAATTTTATGATTTTTACCTGATTGACAGTAAGTGCATGTATAAGGTAAAGACACATCAACAAAAGAAATTTTATTGTCTGTTAAAACCTTCTTTACAATTTTTTCACTTGGATGTCCAAGCTTATAATGTCATAGATCAAAAACATTATCTCCTCTATTTGTTGTATTACATTCAGTAAGATTGCATAAGTTTCCTGAATTTTCTTACAGCTTGTAATTTGATAGATTGAATTTGTACATATCATTTTGATAGATTGAATGTTTTTAGTTAGTAGATCTCTAACTAAACAAGTTTTAGGGTAAAATTAAAAGCACACTTTGTTGTTTGTAGCCAAATTGAGATACACTAATATGGTTTTTTCTTATTTGTGGTACTCTAAGCAAATTTTTTAAATATAAGCATCTTTTCCCTTAAATAACATCATTTCCGGTATGAGTAATACAAATTGACTCACCATTTTCCATATATACTAATTTATTACCTTTGTATTCTTTGTTGCCAATATTCAGATTGTGCAAATTGCTAGTGACGTGATTTGTTGCACCTGCATCAGGATACCAGCTTTCATTCATTATATCTTCTGTTCTTGCAATGTCTTCAGTCTCCAGGTGATGTTTTAATATTTCCAGTAACACCTTTTTATTCAGTCTGCATTTGAACAATGTTTGCACTTGGATTGGTATTTCTTTGATTTCCCGAACTCTGACTTTGTTATGTATATTGAGTATCAAATTTGAAGTAGCATTTCGTAGCAGTATGACCATTTCTTCCACATATTTGACATTTTACTCTATTGTTATTATTCCATCTACCTCCTTTTCCTTTTCCTCTATAAGATTGTCCTCCTCTTTGAAAAGATTGATTTGGTTTGTTGCTTGATTCAGTTCTATTAGTATATTTCTGTTCTTGATGCTTATTGTTGAAGTTTGCTGCATAGTTGATAGTGTAGTATGTTTCCACTAATTTCTTTTGTTCAATTCTTCCCTTGTGAGCAAGAAGAGTGGAGTGAACATATTAATTGATGGTAGATTTTTCTTTGATGATATTACAACAACCATTGATTCATAATTTTCATTCAGATCAGGTAGAATAGAAAGAACCTGTTCTGTGTCAGAAATTTTGTGACTAGTTGTGCACAGTAAATCACACAGGGTTTTAATCTAGGATAGGTATTCCCTCATTGGCATTTCTTCTTTCTTTAAGTTTTGAAGTTGCCTTTATACTGCATGATTCTTGTTGCTGATTGAGTACTTAAGATTTGCTCATAGTGGACCATATCTCGTAAGCAGTATCACATCCCACAATCCGTGGCAATAGATTTGTACTGATAGATAATAAAAGCCAAGAGCTTAACAAGCTGTCTTGTCTTTGATAAGCAATATATTCTTTATTTGCTATTGATCTTCCCTCATAGTCTTTTAGGAATTGAGGAGGAATGCTTGAGGTGGCAGAATGAAAACTATTGAGGCCATATCCTTTGATTGCAGTCTGCACTTGATATTTCCAAAGAAGATAATTGCTCTCATCAAGATGAGCGGTTATTAACTGACTGTGTGGACTGATAATGGTTTTAATCAGGTTTTATGTGGTCATTTGTTGTGATATTGATGAATTATTAGAGGTTGCCGAGTCCTCTCCAGCCATAATAGAACAGTGGCACCAGATGAGGAAATGAATGAATTCTTGGACGAAAAAGATTCAAAACAGGAGGGAAAAGGGAGAATTTCAAAAAAAATATCAAGAAAGACAAGAAAAGCAAAAGCAATAGATTTAAAGTCTTCAAAGAGAAGAGATAAGTGCAACCATCAACCCATATGATGAGTCTTTGATGGATTTTTCTAGCATGGTACTTTCCTCAATGATTCTTGTGATGATTTTTGATGATTTCTTGAAAAAATGATTTTGTTTTTGCTTTTCTAAACACACGATCTTGTTTCATCCAGATTCAATCACTAAATCTTTGGCATGACACTTGATGAATTTCAAATGATGATATTCAATCTGATGAGATTTTCTTTCTGAACAAATATCAAACGATGATTAAAAATCTGATGATGAAAGGATCGATATAATGCCTTAAGGTAGAGAGAGCTCTGATACCAAGTTGAATTTTGAGGAATTTTGAATTGCAGAAATGTAAAAATGAAACAGAGTGAAGAGAAATTTATTATTCATTGATAATTGAGACAGATACAATAGTCTCGTATTTATATAGGAATGATGAGTGATAAAATGAAATAAAAGCAGTCTGGGCTTGAATGCGGCCCATAAACACACCAATAATACAACCTGGCATATAGCCACAAAGTAGAGAACGAGATAACATATTCTCATTTGTATTCACTAATTTGCGGCTATGGATCTCGACCTGCAATGGCAAGTTCTTTGTTCTCATCCTCATTTTTTTCGCTTTTCATCCCACAGTGGATTTCTCTTCACCAACCCTCCTTTTTAACCAGACTATCATTTTGGTTTGTTGATGAGGCTCTTAGGAAAAATATCTTCAAGTTTCTTCGAAGTGATATAGCTTCGATTTTTAATTTGGTCATATTTACTGATTGGACCCAATGCCTCACTGGCGAAAATTTACTCAAGGTCTGGGAACGGTACCTGCATGTGATTTATAGTTGTGAGATTATGTATATTCTTATTAGATACACTGGAAACATAATATGAAGCATTAGAAAGGAGATTAGAAAAGGATCATATTTGGCTAGTGCCTATATTCAATGATGACACCAAGTTAAGTTCCTCTCCTTTTGAAGCAGTGGGTGGAGTTGTGCAGTTGTGAGATAATTTAATAGCTCCTCCATGGCCTGATGTTAATGCTTTTAGTGTTGAGTTTAATCGACTTTCTTATGGCAATTCCAACTTTGCCCCTTCTTCTGTATTGTTTGAGAACACCTAGCAACCCTTCCTATCTCTTGAGTTATTTTTTATGTTACTACCCATACTATTAACAATTAGTAGAAGCAATTACTCTTTGTATTTCATTTCTATTTGATGTATTATTTGGAGCCGCATCTCCAAAAACACTTTTAATACATGATTCGTGTAGTGGACTTGGTTTACTCTTAACTCATTCTAGCTCATTTCTATTCATCTTGATGTTGATGTTTTTACTTTCTTCTTTTTCATCAGTTGAATTTGCATTTATATTTATATTTACCTAAGAATGCATTCCTCTTGTTGACTTTCTGAGAGATCCTCTTATATGTTATTATCAAACACTACATTATTATGTATTTTGATAACATTCTTGTTCTCTTTGCTATTCACATCTTGCCTACATCATTTATCTTCTTCTTCTATATCTTTCTACGACACCATTCTAGCGGTTAAGAGTTGTTTTATTGTTTTATATACCTCCAAAATGACTTTAATGTTCCCTTCTCTCATCGACTATAGGTCACTTTGCTCACTTCCTTTATTCACCATTTTAATATCATCAACCCTTCTTTCTAAGACCATTATGTTTCCTCCTCACTTCCTCTAACCCAATATTCATCTTTTCTCTCGTTAGTTGCACCTCTTCCATTGCTGCTGTCTAGTACCTCCTTCTCTACAAACCCACATTTTTTCTTGTTTTTGTAGAGGATCCCATGCCTTTACCATTGGCAATTGTTTATTAGTATGATCAAAACAAATACAAATTTTACATCTCAATGGAGTGTCCCCATATTATATCAGTTGGATGAAAGTCTCACCTTATTTGTTATCCCTTGCTATTATCCCATGAACCCAACTTCTATGTCTAGATCTACCAAAACATGCATAAAAGAAATATGACACTTTAGCAAAGTAGCTTCATCTAGTCAAATTAAGGTTCCAATTGCGCTTATAAGCACACCAATTTCTTCTGGGCTTCATAGCCTAATATTAAATTCAGGGAGTCTTACCCAAACTGACATTGTAGTGAGATGATCCTTGTCTATTTTCATTTTTGGGTCTAAATTCTTCATATTTATAACGTTTTTTTCATAAAACCAAAGTCCTTTACTAATTATTTTATTACAAATTCATTTGTTCTTAAATCTCACCACAAAAAACCTGTTCTCCCTTGATTGCAATACAAAATTCTCTTCTGTCTTGCACATCCTTTTTGCATAAGCCTACACGTTTTTGTAGTATGGCCTAGGCCAACTACATATATAATAATGCACTTTTGCTTTTTCTTGCTTGCCATTGCATCCCCATAGTTTTAGTAGAGGGTCACCCCTTCTTCTTGCCATCTATTATTATAGAAGCTATGTAGTAGAGGTTGAATTTTCCTGCTAAGTTTTCACCAAAGCTTTTAACGGCCTTCGAGTGCGTACATTTTTAGCATTATTTGCAATAGGTAATTTTTTATCATCCTACCTTTACATGCCTCTATTCCAGCCCATTCTACCAACTGTTATAGTTTCGACACAATTGTTGTTTTTTCCTCTTCCATCACTTTTTTCCTATATCTGCTTTAATCCTCGTTCCTACCACTTCGGTCCAGCCTTCTCCCTCCTTTATTCGTTCTCACTTCCGCCTTTCCAACTTTTCCCATCATTGTATCAATCTTCAAATTGCTAGCCATAGATTTAAACCGTAGTGTTTGAATCGTTGAAAGTAGAAATGAATGGAAGAATTAAGATAGAAAATTGATAGATCTAGGGTTTTGCAAATTGGGTTGCTAGCCGCCATCATTATTGGATAAAATTAATAATAAAATATATTATCAAAACCAAGAAATAAACAAATATTTTAACTAAATTAAATAAATCAAAATAATGTTGAACTCATTTTATTAATTAAACACTAAATTTGATTTAGCATAATTTCAGATAAACACAAAATAAGATCTTTTATAAACTAGTTTAATGAAAGGAATTTTCTAATTCATCATTAGTACTCATTGCCGGTGCATTTGATTCAACACAACAGCGATAGGTTTGTACATAACAGTGACAGTTTTGTTCATTCTTTTTTAGCCGCAGGTACGACGTCTCTCATCCTTCTCTTTCCTTTCATTGGAAAAACCACTCCACGCTAACCTTTTTATCTTTATTCTTCTTTAGCTCCTCTTACCTTTGCCTCGGAGGAGAAGGTACTGTTTAGGGAGCAAAATACCATGGCATGCGCTCTAGATGCTAATATTCGTAAATCAAACGTTTTCACCAAAATCTTGCTGCGTAAATGTCACTTACTTCGAGACCCCCATATCTTTTCTTGATCCATTGTCACTTGTGAGCTTGTTTATATAACTCTGAGGGGAAAGATAGCAATTCCTCTCCCATGTCTCAACATCGTACTAGCTTAATTAGCTCTTATACACATTATACACACTTTATATTATATTTCTTCATATGCATGTTCTGCTTGTGAAGTTTCTTGTTCTTATGTTATCATTGCTTATTTGCTGTTTATTTTAAACTTCATAGGTAGCAAGTCTTCCTGATAAAGAAGTAACTGGGTGTTACATTCACCCTTGCTCCTTCTAGCCCAAAATAACCCATGCATGGTTCTAGTAAGGGTAGAAATCAAATCGCAGAGTTCATGGCTAATCACAACAAAAGAGTTAAGCTTAAGGATCTTCTTCATGCTCCTAACCGTACTCACTCCGTGTCCCCTCTCTCCCAGCTAAGCCCCTCCTCATGTGTTCCTTCCTTTCCTGAAGGAGTAGATGGGATGGAGGAGAGATCTGTGGCACATGAAACTTCACCGACAACGTCTGCTATGGTCTTCAAAAATCTTAAGGAGGGCGATCTAAGAGATGATGCTGTAGTGAAATTTTATTTTATTTTATTTGAGAGGAAGCGGTTATTTGTTCAGAATCTAGTATTGTCTATTTAGGTACCAATGACACTTAAAAGAATTATGCAATCCACAGAAAAAAAATAACAGAAATAGAAGACACAGAAGATTTAACGTGGTTCGGATATGAATATTCTACGTCCACGGAGACCCAAAAACTTTTTATTTCACTAAAGAAAAGAGTACAAAAGAGAGAGGAAAGAATAATGGTGGATACTACACTTGCTTGTTCATATGAAGATAAAGTTCCTCCATTTATATAGACTTGATAATGAAGGGTTGCTTGGAGATTAAGCAAATCAATTCCCTGATTACGCAGATATCTTTCCAATTTGCGTTATTTGATTTTAGTATAAATAGATGGCGTAATCTTCGTTTCCATATCTTTCCTTTATTCTCCATGCCTAATAATTTATTTCTTCATATAGCAGACTAATTAATTGACTTACTAATTAATTAGTTTCCTTAAAATATCCTTCCATATATCAACTAAATTAATTGATTTGGTTGAATCAATTAATTAATTTCTTTCCCTTTTAATGAATATTTGAATCATCCAAATTCAACACTCCACCTTGATTCAAATATAACAATCTCTCTTCATCACCTTATCATCAAATAATCAACATATAAGTTATTAGGTCTAGCGCCCCATGGCGCTCAAGTAACAGGTATCAAACTGATCAAGTTTGAGCAATGCTCAAACTTGTCCTTAGGAAGTGACTTTGTCATCATATCTGAAGGATTATCCAAAGTACTCACCTTCAACAATTTGATCTTTCTTCGTTCTTCCTCAGCATAAGAAAGAATCCTCTAACATCAATGTGCTTCGTCCGTGAACTATAAGCTTGATTTTCTACAAGATGAATCGCACTCTGACTGTCTGAAAATAGCTCTACTGTCCGCTGCACCATTGAAAGATCATCCAACAACTGAAGTAAGTATAATCCTTCTTTTGTTGCTTCCACAATCGATATCAACTCTGCTTCGGTAGTCGATAAAGCTACGATATATTGCAGCTTTGATCTCCATGAAATCGAGCCTATGCCAAGTGTAAAAACATAGCCCGACACTGACTTCCTAGCATCTCTATCCCCAGCGTAATCAGAATCACAGTATCCTCTAAGAAAGATGTCACCATCCACTCCACCATATAACAAGCCCACCGAAGAAGTGCCTCGAAGATATCTAAGAATCCACTTCACAGCTTGCCAATGCTCTTTGCCTGGGTTAGACATATATCAACTCACAACACCCACTGCATGGGCCAAATCTGGTCTTGTGCACACCATCGCATGCATAAGACTACCAACAGCACTAGAATAAGGTATATCATCCATATACCTTTTGTCTTCCTCCGATAAGGGAGATAAGTCTTTTGACAACTTAAAATGAGAGCCTAATGGAGTGCCAACCGGTTTAGCTTTCTCCATTCCAAATCGAGCGAGGACCTTCTCAATGTACCGAGCTTGAGTGAGCCTTAACTCTCTCCGCTTCCTATCCCTGCTTATCTCCATACCCAATATTTTTTGTGCCTTTCCCAAATCCTTCATGTCAAACTCTCTACCGAGCTCCGATTTCAACTCCTTAATTCTGACCATACTCCGAGATGCAATCAGCATATCATCAACATATAACAACAAATAAATCATATCACCATCACATCTCCTGAAATAAACACACTGGTCTTTGAAACTTCTGGAGTATCCCTGTGAAAGCATAAACTTATCAAATCTCTTATACCATAGTCTAGGAGACTGCTTCAGTCCATATAGAGATTTGTTGAGTTTGCAAACATAGTCTGGCCTGCTACTGTCAATGAACCCTTCCGGCTGCTTTAAATAAATCTCCTCATCCAGATCACCATGCAAGAATGCAGTTTTGACATCTAGTTGCTCTAATTCCTTATCATAATGAGCAACCAATGCCAAAAGAATACGAATAGATGTATGCCTAACCACTGGAGCAAAGATATCATGATACTCTACCCCTTTCTTCTGAACATACCCTTTTGCGACTAACCTTGCCTTGTATCTGAGATTACCATTTTCGCCGTCTTTCACTCTATAGATCCACTTGCATCCAATAGCTCTCTTGTCGGTGGGAAGAGGCACCAAATCCCAAGTATGATTTCTCTGCAATGATTTAATCTCCTCCTTCATAGCGACTAACCAACTGGAACTGTTAACTGATGCGATAGCTTCTCTATAATCATAGGGCTCATCATGGACAACATTCAAAGCATATGTTGCCATATCATCGAAGTTAATATCTTCGATGCTCAATCCAACAAACTCATCAAGCCACTTAGGCTTTCTTCTTTGTCTGACAGGCCTATGTTCCGAATGAGCTCCACCTTGAGTTTGATCCTCTGCACCAACATCGATATTATCCTCATCAACCACGGTGTCATCGGAAACACCATTTGAACGTCTATGGAAAGAATTAATAGATGACTTGCTTTGTGTCTGGTATTCTTCACATGTCCTCTCATTGTCATCCGATGAGGAAGGCTCCACCTTCAACATAGCCTTCTCATCAAAAGTCACATGCCTGCTCATAACGATCTTCTTGCTAATAGGACACCACAATCTATATCCCTTCACTCCTCTCCTATAACCTAGAAAAATACACTTGCGAGCTCTAGGTTCCAGCTTCCCTTTGCTCTCATGCACATAAGCTGGGCAACCAAACACTCTGAGAAATGAATAGCTAACAGGCTCTCCTTTCCATACTTCTTCAGGGATCTTCATATCTATGGCAGTGGAAGGTGTGCGGTTGATGAGGAAAGCCGCCATAGATAAAGCTTCAGCCCAAAATCCATTCTTCAATTTAGCAGTCAGTCTAAGGCATCTTGTTCTCTCCAATAATGTCCGATTCATCCTTTCTGCAACTCCATTAGACTGGGGGTCGCCTGGTGTGGTGTAATGCCTCTTAATGCCTTCAGACTCACAATAATCGATGAATTCCTGTGATACAAATTCACCGCCATTATCTGAACGGAGAACTTTTAATTTCTTCCTTGACTGCTTCTCAACCATAGATTTCCACTTCCGAAACTTGGCAAAGGTTTCACTCTTTGATTGAAGAAAGTATACCCATACTTTACGAGAGAAATCATCTATAAATGAAATAAAATATCTGGCTCCACCTAAAGACGGACAAGGGGAGGGACCCCAGACATCTGTATGAACATACTCCAAGACAGCTTTTGCTTTATGCTCTCCTGTACCAAAAGTAATCTTCTTCTGCTTTTCAAGAACACACCCTTCACAAAAACCAAGTTTTGAATGATGAACTCTATCAATCAATCCTCGTTTTCTCAACTCATCCATGCTGCGCTCACCGATGTGACCCATCCGTAAGTGCCACAATCTGGAAGAATCCGAATCAACAGATGTAACAGAAGCTGATTCACAAATTACAGTAGTGCCCTTTAATAGATAAAGATTTCCTGCCCTCACACCTCTCATAACAATCATGGAACCCTTCGATATCTTCATTTTCTCTCCTTCCACTACAATCTTCAAGCCAAGTCTACTTAACGCCCCAACAGAAATCAAGCTCCTCCTTAAATCAGGTACATGTCTAACATCAGTGATCGTACGAATAACACCATCAAACATCCCAATCATCAAGCTACCAACACCCACCATACGGCAAGAAGCATCATTACCCATTAGAACTTCTCCTCCATCAATTTCACGGTAAGTGGAAAAGCAGTTCCTATCAGGTGTCATATGATAGGATGCGCCAGAATCAATCAACCATAAGTTGCTCTTCCCAGAAGAGCCAGAAACTGTAAATACATCGGTGTCACTTTCTGTATCTGATTTCTCTGCTGTAGAAGCTGAGACTTGCTTTGGATCTTTTCTTCTACCTTCAAGCTTGGGACATTGTGCTATGAAGTGCCCTGCTTTCTTACAATAATGGCAAGTAAAATTTTTAGGCCCCCTAGACTAAGACCGTGAATAATTCCGTCCTCCACCTTTCTTCGACCTGCTTTGGCCTCTACCTCTCTGAACAGATAAGCCTTCAGTATCACTATCTAAGCTAGTACTCGCCAATCTACCTCTTAATACTTCATTATGAAGACCAACATTTACATCAGATAGGCTAATTTTACTGCGGCCATAAATCATGGAATTAACAAAAGCAGTATACTCCTTAGGCAAGGAACATAAGAGGATCACAGCTTAAGCCTCATCAGTAATATCAACTTCCGCTGCCTTCAGGTTCATAATCAAAGTCGTCAAAGCATCTACATGCTCCATGAGATCAGCTCCAGGCTTCATCTTGAACGAATAAAGTTGTTGCTGAAGAATAATCCGATTAGTCAGAGACTTGTCTTGATATTCATCTGATAATGCATCCCATAGTTCTTTCGCCGTCTTCTTTTGAGAGAATTCTCTAAGAACTTCATCTGAAAGGCTCAACTGAATTGTTGTAAGAGCTTCATCTTCCATCTCTTCCAAATCAGCTGCATCAATATCTTTCAATTTCTCAGGCGCAGAAACAACCTTGTAAGTCTTCTCCTTCTTCAATACAGCCTCCATCTTCATCTTCCAAGTACCAAAATTTCCTTTTCCGTCAAAACGTGTTACTCTACAATTGACACCAGACCTGCCAACAGACTTACTAGAAGTAGCCATTAATATCCAAACAGAAACAATAACACTAGCTCTGATACCAAACTGTAGTGAAATTTTATTTTATTTTATTTGAGCGGAAGCGGTTATTTGTTCAGAATCTAGTATTGTCTATTTAGGTACCAATGACACTTAAAAGAATTATGCAGTCCACAGAAAAAAAATAACAGAAATAGAAGACACGGAAGATTTAACGTGGTTCAGATATGAATATCTTACGTCCACGGAGACCCAACAACTTTTTATTTCACTAAAGAAAAGAGTACAAAAGAGAGAGGAAAGAATAATGGTGGATACTACACTTTCTTGTTCATATGAAGATAAAGTTCCTTCATTTATATAGACTTGATAATGAAGGGTTGCTTGGAGATTAAGCAAATCAATTCCCTGATTACGCAGATATCTTTCCAATTTGCGTGATTTGATTTTAGTATAAATAGATGGCGTAATCTTCATTTCCATATCTTTCCTTTATTCTCCATGCCTAATAATTTATTTCTTCATATAGCAGACTAATTAATTGATTTACTAATTAATTAGTTTCCTTAAAATATCCTTCCATATATCAGCTAAATTAATTGATTTGATTGAATCAATTAATTAATTTCTTTCCCTTTTAATGAATATTTGAATCGTCCAAATTCAACAGATGCAACCTCTTCCTTGCCCTGCTGATTCTATGATCCCTCTCCAAGACGATCAAATTGTAATTCCCTAACCTCTAAGTCATTTTCTTATTTTAGAGGGGAGTTAGATTTGAGAAGGCTTTAATTTTGTATCTTGAACTTGTTATATGAAAATTGAAACTTTTTTGTACCGAATGTTAATAATTTTTATCTTATTTAAAATTCAAATTCTTATTTACTTGCCTTGCTTTAGTCTGGCTCTTCATGTTACTCATATGTAGTATTTGATACTTTATAGATTAACTTTGTTTATGAAGTTTTATGTGCTTTCATGCGTATGCCTTTCCAATTTTTGTTATTCATAGCATTGAAAATATATATTTTTTTTAGAAAAAGTACTCGAGTAAGGATAAGTTTCCTTCATTGAGGCTGAGTGACGAGGACAGTTTTATATGCTATTCTTAAGGCTATATTAAATATCTTGAGAAACAAACCATAGACAAGATTGCGGTCAGTACCACCCTCGTGTGTAGGAGGAAGAAAGAATTTAAGGACACGGAAGAGCGACTTAAAAAAACATACTTGGAAACTTTGAACACAACTTACTTGGGTTACTAATGAGGAAAAGGCCATGAGTGGACTTCTATTATGCATTTGGCTTCCTATATAAGAGGAGGATTTATCTTTCTTGAATTATCCTCATTTGGATTAGTTTAAGGCAAGATTAAATTCAGTTTGGTGCAATTTCCTCATACTGCACAAATTACAGTGTAGGTTTTTAGATTTACCTTGTGCTTTGTTACTTAACCGGTTATGTTTTGAGTGGTTATCTTTATAATTCAATTTATGTTTGATAGATAAAGCTGATGTTTCATGTTTGCTTATGTTATCATATTCATCTCTTATGACTATTTGTACGAGGATGCTTCAGAACTTCGCTTATGCTTTCCACCTTCTCATCACGAAGATTACATGGTTGCTGTTAAGGTAGGAAGCACTTCTTATCATTTTCCTCCAGTTCTTGTACCAAATGGTGCAAAGGGGCAAATGCTTTTAAGGATTTCTTCTTCATATGAAAACCAGACTAAAGATTTGAAGTATTAGGTTAGAGAGTTAGCTGATAAAAATAAGTGGATTAAGGCTGCAATAAGGATTCATATGCTAAGTGAATTTGAAGGTATGTCCATTAGGTTTGAAGATATTGAGATCATCGACCAATCCCATTATAAACGCATCACAAAGCTCAGCCCTGGGCAGGAGAACTTGAAAAAGAAGGTAGTTGAGTTACTGGTGAAGAATGTGGAAGGTTTATACCTGGTGACCTATGTTGTGTTTGGCATTTCCGCGTACCGTACGCGTTCGCTTCACCGTGTCTATCGGAGTCAACGGTCGAAGTCTCCCATGCCGGCGTCCCGATTGAACATCCCTCCATTGCCTACCATCGAGCATATAACCTGGTCTTGGCAACACATTGTAACAAAAGGAATCCCCAATGTTACGTGCCACCAATCCCATATATATACCACGATTATTCTGAATATCCTACGATGTGGGACTTTTAAACATTCAATCCACGCACCCACTCCATTTATAATGCGAGCCACACCTAACAATCTCCACCTTGGCGAGCATTGCTCAAGTCACCTTGGAGTTATACCAAGTCCTCTTCGCAGTGGAGTCAAGCTGCTACCTTGAGTTCTCATAAGCAGGACGGAGTGACTGCTTAACCATATCTCCACCTTGACGAGCATCCCATGCTAAGCTCCTTAGGAGCCATGCTTCGGTCATGCTGCATCATACCGGTCCCATCGAACCATGGAGCTCTGATACCATGTTGAGTTTCGGCATTCCCGCGTACCGTACACATTCGCTTCACCATGTCTATGGGGGTCAACGGTCGAAGTCTCCCATGCCGGCGTCCCGATTGAATATCCCTCCATCGCCTACCATCGAGCATATAACCTAGTCTTGGCAACACATTGTAACAAAAGGAATCCCCAATGTTACGTGCCACCAATTCCATATATATACCACGATTATTCTGAATATCCTGCGATGTGGGACTTTTAACCATTCAATCCACGCACCCACTCCATTTATAATGCGAGCCACACCTAACAACCTACGAGGTAATGAACTGAAGAAACTGAATAAATTAAAGAAAATTCATCTTTACAGTTAGCTAAAGGTTTTCAAGAAGAAGAGCCTATGCTACCGCTTGTACCATATAGTTCTACACCTCACTTGACATAGTTCCAGCTCCTCCTACAACATGTTGTCTGAACTAGCTAAGGAATGGAATAATGAATGTGCCCGTCATCATAAGTTAAAATTTGAAACTATAAAGGCTTTATATGATGCAAAGTTGAATAAACATTACGAGGAATAAGCGCGTATGCAACGAGATGCAAATAAATTATTTAGCCCTCATAAAGGATGGTCTAAAAATACTATAAAGATATGCTCCTTTCTAAAATTGACCATATAAGGAATGTTGCCTCTGGTTGCATCCATGCTCTTATTAGGAGGTCATCCTACTTACATCACACTCATCTTCGTAGCCCTATACTGACCTTTCCCTTTTATTGGAAGAAGTTAATAGGGAGAAATTTAGACGTTTTATGGCAGAAATCAAGTTAGGATGCTTGGTGATGTTATACAATTTTTGCTACCTAACCTCGACCTCTCATTTCTGAATAACTAGCCAAATTTCGTCTTTATACCGGTGGCTGGTGAACATTGGACTGGCACAGTTTATGGTCCACAACTAATGCGTGTAAGTAAACCCTGCCAATCCCGTGTAGTTATTGAACAAATTTTGGATTGGTCCATAGATTCGGCTGAAGCACCATTGTGCATGACATGCTGTGAAGTTCTTCTCGGATTGAGAATCGGAAGTTCCAATGCACCTTGACACTCTTTCGCAATTTCTAAATTAGGGGGCGAAGTAAAAGATGTATCTAATGCATATCTAAGCTCTGATTCTGATTAATCATTACATGATTTGTATGACTATGAATGATTTGTAAAACTTTATGGGTCTAAGTACTTACATATATTGCTGAATTTTGATGTGTAATAATGAAATAACCATTTACCTCTTCGTATTTTGTGTATTTTTTTCTTCCTTTGAACATGTGTCATTTGTTTTGGTTTATAAGGACATCATTATTACCCATTGCGGTAGTGGTTCTTGTTAAGGGTAGGAACAATACTCTTGAGACTTAACAGGTGGTGCCTATGTGCCATTGTATACTCTCATTTTGGGAGAGGGAAAATGCATCACTTTCCACTTTGCACTTGGGATCCGCATAAGGTTTAGGCTAGAACACTATTGGCTTTTGAAAAATGAAGGGATCGATTTCCTCTTCTTTTACGACTGTTAGTTTCAAGGGTATAATTGTTTAGTTGTGCTCGATTCAGTCCATTGCTTGTAGCGTGTTTGCTAAACTTTGTCCTAGCCACTTAGGGAATTGCCCCCATTTTTGGCACCCTAACATTTTCCTTTAAGTGTGCGCATTGATAGGATTAACTTCGTTTTAAGTAGACTAGTTTAATTATTTTTGGTTGAAAATTCAGGTAGTGTATATACAATCCCATGATTTTTCCTTTATTTTTTTATACAGGTTAACATGTCTAATATCCCAACATATAATTCTATTTGGCTAAAAATTCAAGTTATGTTTTCATAATTCTTTGGATTAATATGGTTCCTTCATAAATAATGAATGAAAAGACATGAGATATTTATACTGGTTCTGACCGTCTAAAATTCCTACATCTAGCTTATCATCATACAAATTTTCATTTTTATAATGATACATCAACTTTTCCTTTAAAATTTCTAAAATAAAGTAAGGCTTGTGGTGTTTTGCATTCCATGTCCTTAGCTTTTTGTTTCCATTTGTTCTTAACAATCAGAATCCACCATTGGATAGTATTTCGGCAACAACTAAGGGCATGGCGAGGCAGGTTATTGGGTTATTACTCAAAATCAAAATGGACCTTCGATGGGTTGAGTGCTTAGTAGCAGGATATCCATTTACAGGCATCGGACATAGAGGGGTGTTTCATTTGCCGAATGTGCTATCAGTTGGATTTTTTATATTAACTATAACTTTTATTAACACTGGGTTTCGTTTATGGAACTTTCTCTCTTTTATTCGTTAGCGGTAGCTTTTAGACATTTTTTTAGTATATTATGGTTCATATAGTGGCTTTGTCCCTTATTTCATTAATCAGGTCAAGACCGGTTTCATTCAGTTGTTGATTTTTTTTCTGCAACATACGATAGGCGTTTATGAGATGGAATTTCCACCTCTATTGGAAGCATTGCTTCATAACCATATGATGAAGAGAATGAGCATGTCATGTGGTTGATCGGGTAGAAGTTCGATAGGCTTACAACACTAAGGTTAGCTCTTTTACCTTCCTTCCTTTAGCCTTGGTTAGCCTTTTCTTAAGCAACTTCTTAATGGTTTTATTAGATGCTTCCGTTTGCCCATTTGCACGAGGATGCGCTATTGAAGAGAAACTCTTAACCATTCAATTTCTTTCATAAACCCACATAAATACTTTGCTTTTGAACCGTGTTCCATTATCTGTTATGATTTTTTATGGAATTCCAAACTTGGTTATGATGATTTTGACAATGAAGTTCACTATCTTCTTTTCCATGATAGTCATGAGTGGTTCCTCTTCGACCATTTTATAAAGCAGTTGATGGTGACTACTACATATTTGGCTTCCTCTTTAGACATTGAGAGTAGCCCAATTAAGTCAATTCCCTATGTGTAAATGGCCAAGGGCTAGACATTAGGATGAGTTCATGTGCTAACGTTCTTGGGATACTAGCATAATTTAGCATCAATCTTACCTATGGACAAAGTCTTGTGCATCTTGTTGTGCTATAGGCCAATTGCAGCCTTGCCTTAGTGCTTTCTTTTCCACTTTAAGTCCTCCAGGTTGATCTCTGTGGTATCCCTCATAATCTTCCCTCAATCTCCTTATTCCATCTTCTTTTCTGACACATCTAAGATATAGGGCTGAGTATCCCTTTTTATACAGTACCCCATCAAAGAAGGCAAATACGAAGCTTTGCAACTTATTTCACAAGCTGTTTCTTGTCTAGTGACAATCTATTATTTAATAGGAACTGGTTTACTAGCGTCATCCATTTTCTAATGCATCTTCCTATATAGGTAATGTAGGAGGGTCTTCCTTTGTGATAGTTGGTTCGTTTTGATCTTGATCCCTTCTAAATTTGGCTTGTTGAGCACGTGTCAAGACCAGAACATGTTTCTCTTGTGCAAGGTTAGGTTTACTTAGATCCTCATTGGTTCGACCTTCATCACTTGTGTAGCTTTATCACTAGCTAATTTTGCTAAGGAATCTATGAACGACTTTTTTGACAAAGTTAAGGGTATGCTCTATGAGTAATTATGTAAATAGTTATGTAACTTAACTCTTGTAAATAATCTTATTTGGAATAAACTTTTCTTTTTGTTTTATTTTCTTTAATACGTATTGTTATGTAGACATATAAGTAAGTATATTAACACAATAAGCATATATAAGTAGGAAATCCTTAAAAGAAGTATTTTGTCGATTGTGTTTATAAATGTGATTGTAGCCATGAGTATTGAATTGGTATTTAAATACGTATTCCTTAAATGTTCCTAATCAAGATGTATGGAGAAAAGCATATTGTTATGTCCGTTGAGACTAGTGTATGTAATGCTCTCTATACGATGGATAATGAATTACTTATGACCATTTAGGATTCCAAAGGTTTGCATACATGTGATTGTTTAAAACAATCATAGATGACTCAATGAGAGTCTTTTATTGGTTAATACAACTAGGTCAAAATAGAAGATCTCTGCAAATAACCCGGTATTGAGAACCAATAAGAATTTGATTTTTTTTAATAAAAATATGGATACAAAATTAGATTAAATGAGAAAAATTACTTTTAGGGGCTTGTTGCTATTTTAAATAAAAGTAAAATACTGCTTATGAAATAAAATTTTATAAAGTAAGAAGGAATATATATATATATATAATATATATTATTGATGATAATGTTTTTGGAAAGATTATAAAATGTTCAATGACGATTTGAAAGTTAATAAAAATAATTATTTGATGATAAAGGTATTTTTGAAAGTAACGAAACCTTAATATAAATAAATTTAGAAGTTAATGGAATAAGATAGCAGTTTTGTTTATTAGAAATTTGTTTGAGAATCTATAAGAATAAAGCAATAACTTTTTATAATATCGAATAATGAGCTCAGATAAGTTTGGAGGCTTATTGTGATAAGTGGAAGTTACATTTAAATCCAAAGCATGATTTGATAACTAAAATACAGAATGGTGTATTTTGAATAATATTTGTATACATTCATTTTATTATAAATTATTTGATAATTCCTTTTATAGAATGTTAAAAGTTGTATAAAAGAAATAGGTTGAATGAAAGATGGATATTAGATTACTTAAGTTAAAAAGATTTAAAAAACTTAAAAAGATTTTATAAATGATTAGGGAGAAGTAAAAAAATTAAATAAAAATGGGTTTGGATTATTTCTTTGACCCATTAGGCCCATTGAATATCTTGGTAGAGAGTTTTCTCTTCTCAAATGAACAAGTGGTTCATTTTTGTTTCAGCTAAAAAGAAAATAGATACTATAACACTATTTCCTTATTCCTCGTTTTAAAAACTCCAAGCCATAGCTTTATTAAAAAAAAAAGATAAATTCAAATGAATTCTCTTAAATCTTGAAATTCTAATGAGAAGCTTCTTAATCCACACTACATCCCTTATATTAATAGTGTAGAGCTTTTATTATGTTATGGTAAAAAAAATTCAAGTTAGCAGCAAAATTTTGAAGTAGACTGCAAGAAAGAGAAAGCAAAGGCAATTCAAAGGAGAAATAAGGAATTGTTGTTATAAAATCAAGGTGAGTAATAAGTTTTACTCACAATTATGTTGAATGGTATTACTTATTTAGTTTTGTGAAATAATGATTGAATTTTATTGATCTATATTGTGATACCATGAATTTCATTGCTTGTAATTGAATTACTCGAGTTTCAAAAGAAACACTATCAAAATTTTGTTTGAAAGTTGTAATATGATTGTTTGATGACTGCATGTGTTTATTGTGTCATAATTTGTTGTCGACGAAATTTCACAATCTCTGAACAACATCGAATGATTGAACTGGGCTAGGGAACAATGATAAAGTGGATACAAACTACTTGGAAAACAACATAAGATGATGGAATACAACATTACAAAAAGATAGTTGAGAATGGGACAAAACTTCACAACTCGGTCAAGCACAAGTCGAACAAGCGTCAAACGTGATGTGGAACCTAATAAAAGTAGTTGAAAACTCGAGTAAAGCTTCAAAGAAGGAATGAATGAAAATATAACCCAACTTCAAGGCCGGTTCAAGCCAAGCCTGAAGAAAACTTAACTTCGCCTAGGTTAACAACAACCCGATATTGAGTTGTGGTGCACAACTTGGATCTGAGTTGTGATGCATGACTTGGGTTAGTTACGAGCATTTCATGGAATGGTGCAGTGAACGTGGAGAATGCGTGCAGGGAATTTTGGAGCCAAACTTGCTTCAAAAGGACTTTTGGCTTCTTCTTCTTCTGAACTCCCAATTACGATAAATCATGAAATATACTTTTGAATTATGCTTTATTGGATTCTTACCAAGTTGTAAGCAATCGAGTTTTAAAAAGAGCTTTGTAGAAATAAAGTATAATTAATAGAAAATGATTAAGTGGACGTAGGACGAAGTATTTGCAAAACCACTATAAAAATTATATGTGCTTCTCTTGCTTTTATCCTCTTTTCTTTTTTAATTTTAATATTTAATATTTCATTGCACGTATTTTCCATTTTTAGTCCACACATTTTGGTGCTTTCATCGAGAGAACACAGATTTAAAGATTTGAAATGTGTATTGGATAATATGAAGAGGCCATCTACATGGAAAGCTATGATTGGAGGAAGTCAACAAGAATAAGAGGGCAGCCAGGAGGTGTCCTGAGGGTCAAACCCCACAACCAGTAATGTAACTAGAGAATAGATAGAGATGACGACGAAAGAAATTTAAGATAGGATGGTTGCTTAATAAGAAGAAATGCCAAAAGGCAGAACGAGTGCACCTGAAAATGGAATGAAAGGAGTTAGAGTTAATCTCCTAGAGACCTCATAACTCGATGCCAACCCATATTTTTAACCCGGTACCGAGTCAAGAAGAATGATGCCATCTTGGGATAGGATAGAGCACATCTGAGGAATGATGGTGAGCTATAGAAAGAAGATCTGAACGTGAATATGCTACAATAGGAGTTGGAGCTAGGATTTCCTCGTAGTAATGGGGGGAGGATAAAGGTGTAGAACAGAGACTTCCATTGGATAACAATGATAGAGTTGCAGAGATGATAAGACGGGTGCTAAGAATTAGACCCCAAGAGAAAAGTTTGGAGGATGTGAACATGAATTCATTCACTCCAAACATCCAGTATGTAAGGAATCCACCTGATTCAAGCTACTAGTGCTAGTGACATATAATGAAAAGACAGATCCAACTATTCACTTAATGAGATATATCCAACAAATGTAGTATTGGATGCTTCAGAGGAAGTGATGGAACAGTGTTTCCCATTATATTTGACAGATTTGGCAGCAATGTGGTTTAGATAGCTAGAGAATAGGTCCATTAGCACGTGAACTGAATTAATGGATATGTTCATGAAATAGTTCAAAGTTCATATAACATGGTCGAAGAATGTGATGATGCTTTCGAGTGTGAAATGAATGGACAAAGAGACCCTATGGAGTTATTTAACCAAGTTCAACATAGCAGCCGCTATAGTCTATTTAAGTCGGATCTATTAATAGTTCTGATGGTGTTAGTTCCAGGAGTCGCGAGTAAGACTGATTTCAAAATTTCTTTGGAGAGAGATCCACTAGTGGATTTAGCAGATTTTTATTATCAAGCTAAGAGATATTTGTGTCAAGTGTATGAAAAAGCTAAAGGTGATGATGTGAATGCTATAGGTGATGATGGACTATCCAAAATGGATATGGGAAAGATAAAGAAAAGTGGAAAGCAGATGATGACTTCAGAGTATCGAAGCGACAAAGGAGGGAGACAAAGTTTTCCTCCTACATTGAATTAATGGAGACCCCATAGAGGATCTACTTGGATACTAGGGGGCAAACTCCCTACCAAAAAACAATAAAGAGAGAGCCCACAGATTGGAAGAAAAGATCTAGATTCTTTTTTGCTTATTCCACGAGCTGGATGGGAACAAAACAAACGAGTGTAGGAATCTACTTGATTTGTTCGAAGAATAGATTCGGTGTAACTGTTTGCCATAATTAGTCAAAATCCAAATTACTATTGCACAAACTACAGTGGAGCCAAATAAGGCGACCACCGTCTGCAACAGATGGTCATGTATGTGGCCATGGATTTGGGCCGAGAATAATTATCCAGTGATTACGGTGGATCGAAGTCAGGTTTGATTTCCGTACCTTGGTTTTGTTTAAATAAATGATGTAGGATTACTGTTAGGCTACTCATACATGCACGAGACCTCGACCGGTCCTAAGGCATGCTCTGAGTTTGAAGTCTGAGAATAACCCTTGCTAGGAGTAGACATATTAATGCTCATTTGATGCCTTAATTTGGATTTTGCAAATGGATAATTAATGGATATTCCAAACATGAAATAACACCATCGAAGATTGGTGAACCCTTAAAACTGATATATAAGTTGATTGGACATTGTTCTGTTGACCGAAGAGACAAAGCGGCGAATCATGAAGCACAAGTTCTTTTGTCGTAGAGCAAGTGGATGGACATGCTCGGATAAAGTGTTCCCTTGTTAGTGAGTGAGTGAATGGACTCGTACGGGAAAGCAAGTTCTGTTACTGGAGAGTAAGAAGATGAACACACTCGAATAGTGAGTCCCGTCATTGGAGAGTGAGTGGATGGATGCACTTGGATAAGAAGTCATCTCATAAGAGTAAGCGGATGGACTTACTCGGATATTAGGTCCCCTCACCAAAAACGAGCAAACTGGACTTAATTTGGATACGCTATCCAAAGAGATCATGAATTGGATATACATTTCGAAGAGATCAAAAATCGGATTGGATATTCGTTAGGCAATCCAGAGAGATCGAAAGCTAAACTAGACTTATGATTATGTGATCTGGAAAAATTGAAACCTAAACTAAGTATTGATCACTTAATCCAGAGAGATCGAAAACTAGACATTAGGATCTGAACATCACTTGGTATTAAATTGATTTGATAAGGATTATTGGACTGCGTCATTGCCTCGATTCGGTTAAACTTTTATGATGGGATTCTAGGTGAAACTAGATGATTTATAAGTAACGTTCTAATCAGTGGTAGTATACGAAGATGATTCATGATGCATAATCGCATAATACATGATATATTAAATCCTAGGCAAACACGGGACGATGCTAACATTGATATATGATAACCTATTACCTCAGGCGAACACAAAGCAATATCGATCTTAATATGTGATAATTAAATCCAAGACAAACATAAGATGATATTAACACTGATTTATGATAAACTGATCCAGATCAAATGCGGGATGACCACGATTTGTGATATATAATATGATAATTCCGAGAGAAAATGGTTATGATTTATGGTTAATACTTAAGCATGGACTCAAGTCCTTAGCTATAATAGTCTAGAACGACCTTTAATTTATAGGTGAATCGGAAGGAACTGGATGATCCGCCAAGATTTGATCAATTGGTATCTAGAGAACTCAACTGTTAATGAATTGCTAACTTTGAAATTTATTCTTGAGCAAAGCACACCTTTTATTCATAAGGCTTGCTTTAGGGGTGCAAAGTGTTATCGACAAAATTTCCACAGTCTCCTAACAAACTCAAATAATTGAAATGGATTACGGAACAATGATAATATGGAAACAAACTACTTAGAAAATAAACACGATGATGGAATGCAACATTACAAAAAGATAGTTGAGAATGGGACAAAACTTCACAGCTCTGTTATGCACAAGTCAAATCCAAGTCACACTCGAGGTTAAACCTAGGAAAATTAGTGAAAATCTAGAGTAAAGCTTGAAATAAGGAATGGATAAAGAGACAACCCAACTTCTAGGCCGCTACGAGTCAAGCCCGAAGCAAAACTTAACTTGACCTAGGTTAACCACGCCTCGGTACTGAGTTATGGTGCACAACTTGGTTTCGAGTTGTAATGCATGGTTCGGGTTGCTTGCGAATATTTTGTGGAGCGACGTGGTGAACGAGGAGAACATGTGTAGGGAATTTCGGTGCCAAACCCACTAATCTTCATCTATAAATAGGAATAGAGGCTCACTTCAAAAGGACTTTTGGCTTCTTATTCTTTCTGAACTCCCAATTTTGATGAGTTGTGAAATATTTTTCTGAATTATAGTCTGCTGGATTCTTAATCGAGTTGTAAGCAACCAAGTTGTAAAATTGGCTCTGTAGAAACAAAGGATAATCAATAAAAAATGATTAAGTGGATGTAGGCCGGAGTATTTACTGAACCATTTTAAAAATTATATGTTCTTCTCTTTCTTTTATCATCTTTTCTTTTTAAATTTTCGTATATGATATTCACTAGGCATTTGTGCCATTTTGGTCCAAATAGAATTTGACCATAGATCGAGCTGGAACGATCGAAATTGGGTTTGATAGTGAGGAAGACGAGTTCCTAGAGCAAAATAGCTCAAGGATTGACCTAACTGAGCGATGGCTTATGACAACTGCTTGACCTGTTAGCTTTAGCCTATAATAATTTGCTCCAATCTAGACCATGTATTTCTGTTTGTTTAAAAGAATTGTTTATGGACATTGAAATTTTTACTTATGAAATTTTATTTTAAAAATTTTATTTATCAAATATATTGATTACTTCCTTATTGTATTATGGAATGGATTTAAATAGTTTATACTTGAAATTAAAATGGTGTTATTTTTTACTGAAAATCCATTTAGAAATCTGGTTGTTCATATAAAATATAAAGTTTATTCATATTTTGGGAAAAACAATTTACTAAATAAATTACTTTGATAACTAGAATGTATTTAAAAAGAATGAATACGCTTAATGTAAAAATTGGTTTATAGGATTCCAAAGTTCTTAAAAATGAGGATTTCTTTAGAAAGAAATAAGAGGAGATTATCAGAGAAGAATATTAAGGTAAACACACACATGTTTTTTTTATAATTAAGTTTGACTATATTGAAGATATAAATGTATGGCTAGATTTTATTGAATGTTTTAGTTGTAGTTCTATATAATAAGAATTCCGATTAACAGAATAATAATATTGAGTGGTATAGGACGTCTGGTAATATTTTTTCGACTATTCTTTTGACTCATCATATAGAATATCATATGCTTTTGAGTGTGGTTTACGAACATTGAGTAAAGGAGTGAATTACACTTGGTGGTATAGGATACCTAAGTTGATATTTTTTGGTTACTTCTTGTAAGTAAATGTCACTTTTGATATTGATGTGAGGTTAGGAATTTGGGAGTAGTATAGAGGTTACTCTCTAAGAGTTTACTAGTCAGGGGAATTATTTCTCTCTGCGGGCTATTAGCCGAGAGTTATTTTATGGATTTATCTTATTATTCTCTAAGGACTTACTAGTCGAGTGTTATCCCTCTCTTAAGGCTTGTGGAAACCCCCTGCACCTTCGGTATCTAATATACCTTCATAATGCGTTGCAGAGGTACCCAACCGATGCAGGACGGTAGCCAAGAATGTAAAGTAGAGAAAAATTCAAATATAGAACCAGTGCACAGACAAGATATAATATAATAAAATAGATATAAAACAGGCGAGATAGTGATATAATCAAATGAACCATAAATAAGAATATCAAAGTACATCAGGTTCACAGACTATACAAAAACTGAAATAAATAGTTTATACATCCAAATCTAAAATAAACTCTATAACTTCTATCAAAATACAAGTACTGATATAGCTCCATAGTACCGCACAAAGGAATATAAATGATAGTAAGCTCCAAAGTATTAAAATATGAAACATAGCCTTCTGTTCGTACTTCGTACAGCTCCATGCGCTACCTAGTCCTGTTATCACTAATTTACTCATTTATAAGTACCAAAGATAATTAAAAGAAAAGCATAAAACCTCGAGTCAGATAATAGTCTGGTATAAACGATACATCATCTCAAAATGATATATAACCGTATACAGTAAATACTGCCATAGGGTATAAAGAACCATACTTGACCTGTCCCTGCATTCAAAGAATTGGCATATAATAGTCGATATATGCTAATCTACTACCATAACCATATCAGTGTACTTCGCTCGAAGTACTATGTCCAAGATCTAGGTATATAGTTGAAAATACCAACATCGATTGACACCTTAGAGTGATAACAACCATGATAAACATAACATCCACTAAACGATCCTCACAATCACTCGTGTGCGATGGATATGTGATAACTTGCATAGCACAATCAGAAACTAGGAACCCAATTGTAATACCGGCTTTATTAATGCTCGAATCTATGCCACTTCGAAGCGCTAGGAACTAGGCCTACAATTGCAAAGCCCAAGATAATCTACTATCGCAAGATCCAGACACAATCGCAAATCCAGGTGGACATCCCTGCATAACCCTAGCACATTAGAAGCCTCCAAGTTAATAGCGATCCCTTTGCACGCATCTCCATAATGGAACTCAATGATCATTCCATCATAGCTATTTCCACAGTGAGACAATGTCGCAAATCCCATTCTCAAGCCTCCATCATTAAACTTGCCCTTGTGGATCACCATCATGACCCCCATCATTAAGTTATCATCTTCGGAATGGCTCTAGACACCCATCGTAATTCGAAGAGCCATCACCAAGGTTCCAATATTGTCATTATCATCGTCGACATCATTATAGCACCCCATAAAAATTAATAAGAAATAAATAAAATAAATAAAATAAGATAAGGTTAAAAACAGAATTTTTTTTCAATAATTATAATTTGAGCACAAAAGTTATGTCGTTGCATTCATGGTGAAATTATGATCAATCTCTATATATAATGTTCTAAAAATGGTGCTCAAACTAAAAAGTTATGGACATTTGAAGTTTTCGGACTAAAAATAATTTAAACAGAATTCAAATTCAAATAATTAAATAATTCTCAAATTTGAAAGTTGAAAGTCAATAGTAGTTAGACTTGGGGATTAAGTAAATGTTAAAAATAACGTTAGCATTAAATGATAATTAAGGAAGAAAATAAATAAAAAAACAATAATTTTTTTCAAAACAAACGTCACGTTCGACCACTAACGGTCAATTGGTAAGGTAGGGCGGTCGACCATTGACTGTAAAGTTGCAGCTAGGGTTTTGCACTTTAAACGTCCAAATTTGTATTATTTTGAATGGACATAAATTCAACAATTTTGGTGCATTCCAACCACTATAAATAAGAGCCTAGCCCTCACAATTTTATTCACAAAATATTTTGGGACTTTAGCGAAGCTCCGTGTAGCAATCAACTTTTTAATCCCTAAATGTTGACATTAATTACATCCATGGTATTTGTTTGCCGAGCGTCAAGTGCCGAAAAGACAGAAGGTTAGAATACAATAAAAGAAATAGAAAGGAGAATACAATATCAAATCTTACATACGGAACGAAAATATGTAATATGCCAAAAGTGTAGTACGGAGAGTTACTCCAACATACATGAATCTCTGAGTTACAAAATGACTATGTACTACAATCACCCTGGACAGTTATAACTGTCTATCCTCATATTGCTGAAAAACATACATAATAGTGAACGAAAATGAAATAGGTAGATATATAGATAAGTGGAAGCATCCAGCTTGTCTCCATAAGTTTGGAACATCCAACCCCAAGACCCGCTTTACTCAATACACTCGAGAGAGCACACGAGGAGTTTTTGAAAAAAGAAACACCACATGTCAGACATAAGTCTAGTATGAGAAACTCAGAAATGCATATAAACACATAACAGTACTTTCGAGACCAACCGAATCACTAGATTGGTTTCCCCTCGAAAGAACCAACTCAATTGATATTTACATTAGGTGATATTATAGATAATGTCTGAGGTGTTTAATATAAATATGAAAATAACTATGGTGCTTACATTTGTCACACCATAACATATTGGAGCACATTTCAAAACCGCCAAGGGACATTCCTATAGATGTATATTCCACAGAGACCCTCTTAATGAGATCGATCTCCTATGACAAGGATCAAAAGATTCCTTCCCGAGCGTTGTATATCTCTAGATATAATATATACCATAAGGAAAACACAACTCGCCCATGCCTTAACACATGGACCAAGTATTAACAACTCCTACTAGCAATCATCTATAAGCATACTCTAGAAAATTGGAGTTTATGGACCCCTTATTTGGGATAGCTAAACACATGATTGTGCAGCCTACTCTGTGTTTAGTCTTTTTTTTCCGATGTCGAAACTATGTTCGACACCTTTCATACGAGCCTTCATCACTCGATCAGAATCAACTCGATGACTTCTTCACAAACTGAACCGTATAATAGTTAGAAGTGGTATTCGGCATGTAAAACACTTACCAATCCCGGACTCTTCACAACTAGTTGGTTAATTTAATTCCGGTTCTATTAGACATAATCGAAAGCTAGAGGTGTTTCATACCAATACTCCTCCCTGGGGCTTCTTATTAGTATAAATCCACGAAGCATTTTGTATGCTTCCAAAGTTAAGTTGATCTAGATTAGTAGTCGACTAATCGACTATCGATCTTAAGCGCTTGTTTATAGAGATTAAGGTTTGTATACTTAGCACATATATGATCTTCCAGCTAAATTATTCCTCAGTCAAGATGGAAGACGATAGGTTAGATCTCTATTGCTCTATCCCTACTCAAAAATCAATCTTGACTCTCATAAATAGAGCTCGTTTGATTTTTAGTGTTAAGCATAGTAATACTACCATCCATAAACAAATCAAACTATGGTCAATACACATGTGTTACTTTTCATCCCTTCTTTTAAGTCAAAAGTATTTTCAAATTATTTGTTTAAATAGATTTTAAACTCTTTTTAAATTATATATTATATGGTAGTTTTATTTAATAAGGAAAAAGAATTTAAAGTAAGTTAAGAAAGGGAAGTGTATAAAAACTCTTATTTTAATAAATTAGTTAAGAATGGTTTTACAAACTTTATATATATATATATATATATATATATATATATATATATATATATATATATATATATATTTAAATTACTTGAAAGCAAGATATAAATATTTGTAGGAAATATTTCTTTAAAAATAGTTACTTAATATTGATTTTGAAAACCTATTATATTTATAAATAAACAAGTTGTGTATATATAAAATGGAATTAAACTTTTCTTTAAGACTAAATATAATTATTTAGAAACATATTTAAACTTCTTACTTCCATAAATTACTTATTTATCTTTTATGAACTCCCTTGAAAAGATTTCAATAGATAACCAATTTACCAAAATTTTAAAATTTTTGAAAACTATTTTTTAGAAAAACTACATCCATAGCGACTATCGCTATATTGACAATAACTTCACTAACTTTTTTTTACAAACACATAATTTAAAACTTCATTTATTACTAGTTTTATACTATTATAAGTATATGAAACAATTTACTAGAAAATAATTGAAGTATAGAGTTTAAAAAGTGAGATCAAAGGAGGGGATTTCAAAGTGCATTTATAGCGACTACCGCTATACGGACAGTTCCATATTCAAACCAATATTTAGTGCCATTCACTTTTATATACATATTTGATTCCAAATTCCATCCACATTACAACTAAACATGTTTTAACATATAAACAAGTTAACCTGTCCAATTTAAGCATTTGAAAGCACTTAATTTAAACTACATGTCTTAATAGTTTAAAAGGCAATATTTATCACATATTTTTTGAAGCGTACAATCATGGTCATAATTTTAAATAGTTAAGGTCTATTATTACTAATATATAGCGAGCAATATTATCAAGCAAAGCTAACACATATAATATCAAGATGACATGTTTTATGGGTTTTGATTAATGAGTGAGATAACTCCCTTTTACTTAAATCAAATTCCCCTATCTTCCTACCAACATTCAATCAAACCCCACTACAGTTCCTTCGTTCAACACACAAGCCTAGAATCAAGCACAATAAGTGAGAATGTAGCAAGAAAAGTGCACCACCAAATGGCCTAGATGCTCACGGCCTAAAGTGGAATGGAGAGAATGGCTTCACTTCTTTTGTTTTTGAGTTTATAGGGTGATGTTACATGTTATATTTGGATGATAGCATGAGTTTGGAGAAGGTTGGAAAGTGTTTGATGGAGTTGCTCTAATTTAGAGAGTTTTTGAGAAGAGAAAGAAGTGAAATGAAACTTTTCAAGTGCTCTGATAACCATATCAAGTGACTATGGGTGCTTATTTATAGACTTTAGTAAGTAGCTAAATGACTCTCCATTCCTTCAAATGGCCAGCCAAGAGATCGTGGGTAACCATGCTCTTACGCATCATAACTTCCTTAATTCACTCCACCTTTTGTTCCTTAAATTAAGGGTCCTATTAGTACTTCTTTCTAGAAGTTTTTTAGTTAATTAGTTACAATTAGATATAAGAGGTTTTATGCACTTTTTAATGTGTTCATATAACTTTTATTTAATGAAATATTGATTTTTAACAAAATGTTTTTTAGGTCACATTTTCAATATTTCTTCAGAGAATATATTTTTGTAAACACATTTCAAAAATAAGTTTTTCTACCATTATTTATTAGTTAAAATGTTTAACAAGGTTATAAAATCATATTTTCAATATTTAATCATTGTCCTAAAAGTTAGGATATTCAAAGATGAAGCATTCGAATTTCTGGGTCGTCACATTCTCCCTCCTTAGGATATTTCATCACCAAAATCCAAACAAGAATAACACAAAAAGAATAGAAGAAAGGTATGTATATTGTAACGACCCGTATTTTACGTGTCGATAAATCGGAGAATTTCTAGGTCGTTAGAGTTGTTTAAGTCGTCCTTAGCCTAAGTCGTGTGGAGGTTAGCTCGTGTGAGCGACTTATAGCTGTGGCCGAGTTAAGGATTAAAGGGATTAGGGGCTAACTAGTGCGTTGATTAGGTCGTGTACGAGCTATTGGTGAGCGGCTTAGCTGGGGTTTTAAGTCGTTAACGACTCATAGGCTTAGCTGACTTAGGATGTTGCCGAATTAGCGTGTTAAACGAGTCAGTGGTGTTGCCGACTTAGTGTTAGACCAAGTTGAGATAGCGACCGACTCATAGGGTGACGACTTAAGAAGTTTCCGAGTTAAAGTAGCCAGCCGAGATAAGAGATGGAGCGACTTAAGTTAGTAGCCGACTCAAGGTTCGGCCGACTCAAGGGAATAGCCGACTTAGGACTTAGAGTGGCATGCATGAGTCTTATGCAGTTGGGTCGGCTCGGTGATGAGTCGTAGGCGAGATAAGGCTTGGGCTTGTGTCGTGTGTGTCTTGGGTCGTGTCCGGGTTAAGTCGTACGAAGGCTTGAGTGTTAGGTCGGGTACCTGATGAGTCGTGAGTCATTGAGGCATAGGTTGCTAGGTCGTAAACGACCTAGTTAAGTCGCGGCATGTTGTTCTGTGTTGTGTTAGGTCGGTGGTTCGAGTTAAGGGACACGGCAGTGTTTTTAAGTCGCGTGCTTTCTGTGGTCCTAGGTCGTAATGGGGTTAGGTCGTAGCATAGGCTAAGTCGTTAGGCAGTTGACTCGGAGGCTTTTGTGATGATAGGTCGCAGAGTTAGATGAGTTGTGGACGACTCATGAGATAAGTCGTGACCAACTTATAAGGGGCCGACTCAGGAGTTTTCCAGCCTATAAATAGAGGGGTTTGGCTCACTTTTTGACACCGGATTTTGAAGCGACGAAGTGCTGCCATTTTGAGAGCTCGACTTCAACATTTCTTCATCTCCTTTTCTCCATTCCAATCTAGTTCTAACATCCATCCAAGATCGAAGATCGAGATTGAAGATCCAAGAGCCAAAGTTGAAGATCTTCATCCAACGAAGCTAGATTTCATCGTATCAAGCGGGATTTCGACGAATCAAGCTTGAATCTTCGCTGTCCAGATCTGAAGTTGATAGTTTTTGAAGTGTTTAGGTGATTTGGTGAGTGGTGGTTATCTCTCACGCGGACCCAAAGGAGTATATTGGTTTGGTGGTTTGTTGGAGTGTTGTAGATAGTGATTTTATGCATTTTTCCTTAGATCTAAGTATAGATCCATTACTTATGAAGATGTTTACTTTTGCAAGTTCATTCATCAAGTTGTAGGGACAAAACCCATGATTTATATTTGTTAGATCTATGCTAAAAACCCATGATTCATGTATGATAGACCTATTCTCATTTGTTTACGAAATTGCCATTTTAGTTATAAATGCCTATTTAGATCTTGATTGACTACTTATTTGTTTGGATTAATGCTTGCCTTGTTTGATTGTTGTGAAGGAGTTATCTAGTTGATAGATTTGGACAAGTATGGTCAAATACGATTCAAAAGCTACGGAAGAGGCTCTTGAATGGTGAAAGTTGCTTAAGGCATATGTAGTGGATGTTGAAGCTCATATGTATGGATTGGATGATGTTGAGATGGAATTTTGCCATGATGCGATGAGGCAAACCATGATGTTAAGATGAGCCCTTGCTATGATGAAGATGAGGCGAGGCATGATGTGATGTAACCTTGGTATAATCGAGAAGGATTACTCCAAGCATGTTGATAACTTGAAGGGTAGTTCGAGTTGATTGATAATGGATGGCTCAAGAGGCAGTTTGGGCTAGGTTGAGAATAGTCGTCAAGGAGGATGACTAGAAGGCTTGGATTTCATCGTTGTTGAAGGTTCTAGCAGACTCAAAGCAAGAGTATAAGGGTTGCCCTAAAGACTACAGGTAGGTGGTCTGGACACCCTAAAGACTACAAGTAGGTGGTCGAGTACTCTGGGTAGTTGCGAAAATTCCTAGGCACGGGTCATGATGACGTGCGGAGTTATGTCTAGAACCGGGGTTACCATTAGCCCTTGATAGATGGCTCAGGAAGGAGTCGGTCACTCAATTAACGGTGATTTCGAAGTAAGGTTAACAGTGATAGCCAGAGTCATGGATATTTGATTGTACCATCATTCGGCCTCAAGAGCGGTGTTTTCTGGGTGCTTATCTGATCTTGGTTTAGGCCTTGGGGGTTTGTATTTGGAAAACATCGACCATGACTCGAGTGATTATTGCTTTACTTTAATTGCCTGCTATGTTATGCTAGCTTCTCCTTAATGTGTGTCTGGGGGCTATCACTGTAGAAAGAGGTGGAGTGGGATGGTTTGGTTCCTATTCCTTTTATCTCTTATACTCTTTTGGTATGTTTGATAGTTGATTTACTGCTCACTAAGACTTTGTCTGACTCAAGGTTTTATGTCTCCTCTTATTACCTTGGGCTGTTCATCCATGTTGGGATGGGCAGACTAGGTAGCAGGTGACAGGTGCTGTTCTTGGAGATCTACGCTGATGATGACGAAGACGATCAGGAGGCTTTTACATATTATTCCTTATTATATGTACTGGATATTCCGCTGCTGTATTTGATTGAGTGTTATGTAGTGAGGCTTTGATGTATGGATGATTCATTTGTTTGTATAAAACTCTTATAATGCTTATATGATGATGTCCTGTTCTATGAGCTTCACTATATTGTATTTCTCTATTGTATTTTGTCCATACGCTGTGAGTTGTACAATAGAGTTTGCGATGTTTATTCTACCCTTGACGGTCACCCATGGCTGCCTGGCACACTTTCAGCGCACCATTCCCTTGTTTCCGTGCGAGAGTCATGGGCGGTCGTCACATATATAGAATACTAGTCAAACTACATATAAAAAAGATACAAGCTAAGTGACCTCACCTCAAGCGGTGAATACACAACCAAAGATAAGATAAAACAAAACCTAATGACTAAGAAATAACTCTAGGTAAGAGGCTCGAGTACTCTCCTCTGTCTCCAAAATGCAATCCTTAACATCCTCACTCCGCTGTACCTTGACCAATTCCACAACCTTAGTCCTTAATCTCTTCGTACAACGATCAACAATACAAATAGGCTATCTCACAATGGTTAAGTCGGACTCAACCTCAGAATTCTCCTACTGCGATGGCCCGATAACCAAAGTAGGATCATGTGCATACTTCCGTAGATGATATACATTAAAAACATCACGTACACCCGATAACTTAGTTGGTAAATCAACTCGATATGCCAAAGTGCCTATCTTCTCCAGTATTGGAAAAGGTCTAATAAAATGTGGTGCTAACTTCCCTCCCTTACCAAACTGAATTACACCTGTCATTGGAGAAATTTGATAAACACAAAGTCCCTGACTGAGAACTCCAAATCTTGATGCCTCACATCAACATAGCTCTTCTGGCTACTCTGAGCAACCTTTAAGTGCTTCCTAATCTCTGTTACCTTATCCGTAGCCTCACGGATCATATCTGGTTCAAGCACTAAGCAATCTTTCGGATCTTCCCAACATGAAGGAGATTTAACGACCTCCATATAATAACTGAAAAGTGCCATTCCAATACTCGCCTGAAAACTATTGTTATAAGAAAACTCAATAAGTGACAATTGATCCTCCTAAGATCCCCCAAAGTCAAGTATACAAGCTCTAAGTAAAACCTTCAAAACCCGATTCACCCTCTCAGTCTATCCATCTATCTGAAGATGATAAGTTGTACACAAACTAAGCTCTGTCCCAAATGCATCATGCAAAACCTTCAAAACTGACTTGTGCAGATCGGATCTCGATCACTCACGATACTATTTGGAATGCCATGAAGCCTAACAACCTCTCTAACATAAATCTGGGTCAAACTAGACATCGTTCTCATTGCCTTAATTGGTAAGAAGTGCCTTGGTTAATCTATCAACAATAACCTATATGCCTTCATTACCTCTTCTCGATCTAGGCAAACCATCAATAAAATCCATGGAAATATGCTTCCACTTCCACTTTGGAACCTCTAGTGGATGCAGTAAACCGACCCCCTTCTGATGACTACCCTCCGCCTACTGGAAGGTAGTGTATCTGCTTACAAAGATAGAAATGTCTCTCTTCATACCTTCCCACCAGAAAGAATGTTTCATATCCTGATACATCTTAGTGACCCCTGTATCGTCAATTTAGAATGGCGACTTTCCGTAAGAACCTCATATATGATGCCATCAACATTCAAAACACGCAGTCATCCATTCATCCTTGAAATGTCTTGGTCATCTACCTCGAATCCTAGATATTTCTCCGGAGCAACATTCTCATTAACAGATTTCGCTAGCTAAGCAAGATAGATGACTATCCCTCTGTTGGTTTTCCTTTAGACGATCGATAAGAGTCGGATGAACCTCCATACTAGCCATAATAGCATACTTCCTACTAAACGCATCAGCTACAACATCTGCTTTTCCCAGCGTATATGAAATCTTAAGGTCAATTGTTGCAAGAAACTCCAACCAACGCTGCTGCCTTAAGTTCAACTCCTTCTGAATGAAAAGATACCGCAAAGATTTTTGTCTGAATAAAGCTCAAACTTCTCATCCAATAAATAATGCATCCACGTCTTCAATGCAAAGGCAATTGCCGAAAGTTCTAAGTCATGTGTCGCATATCTAGTCTCATGCGGCTTCAGCTGCCTACTAACATGAACAACCACCTTCCCATGCTAGATCAACATAGCACCCAATTCTGTTCCACAGTCATCAGTGTAAATAGTAAGTCATTCACCTTCGTCCAAAATAGTCAGAACTTGTGCACTTGTCAACTTCTTCTTCAACTCTCTAAATGCAATCTCTCATTTTTCGACCAAACGAACTTGACATCTTTCTTTGTCAAGAAGCAATCTTGAAGAAATCTTGAATGAACCTTTGGTAATAACCAGCCAAACCCAAGAAACTTCTAATATCTTTTACTCTTTTAGGTCTCTTCCAATCTTAAAAAGCTGTAATCTTCACCGGAACATGTTCTCTCAAAATATCAAATACAATTCTCAAATGCCGAGAATGCTCCTCCCCAATCTTGGAATAAACTAAAGTATCATCAATAGAAACAAGCATGAATTTGTTTAAGATATTGCGAAAGACACGATTCATCAAATCAATAAAATAAGCTGGAGCATTAGTTAGGTCGAACAACATAATCAACCACTCATAAAATCAATTAGAATGAAAAGCCGTCAAGGGCACACTTTCCTCTGCTACCCTGAACCGGTGAAAACCTGTAGTAAGGTCAATGTAACGACCCTAATTTTGAGTACAATTATTTAGGATATTTAATTAGTTAAATAAAATAAAATAATATAATGATTAAGAGATTAAGATTTGTGATTAATAGAAGGGTAGCTTAGCCATATAACAAATAAACTAAAATGAATTAAAGTATAATAGAAAAGGGTAATAGGTGAGGATAAAATAGGAATAAGTATATTATTATACCCTAAACTCTTAGGCCACATTCATCTCATACGTTCACTATCAAAATATTAAGCTAGAGAGGCCGACAACCATTAAGGAAGAGCAAGAAGAAGAGAAACAAGAATTTAAAGGAAGGAAGCTTAATCAACTTAATCCTAGATCAAATCTGAACTCCTTAATCACAAAGCTAAGGTGAATAACATGTTACATCTCATATTTTTGACGTTTTTGGTTTCTACATCAAACACGAATATTTTGCAAAGTATATTGCCATGTTTTTTATTGTTAAAATGGATATATAAGCTTGTTGATGATTTATGCTAATTCATATGGATTTATAGTGAGTTTTAGATTCAAAAACCAATTAAATGACATCCAAATGCCTTGCGATTTTAAGATAAGGTCAGAAATTATATTTTGGAAATGGGTTTCAAATTTCAATTTTTTTAATTAATGTGGCTTTATTATGAATATTCTAGTGAAGAAAATAGTTATTTTGGGTTTAAATTAATTATGGTTAATATATGTATGTTTTGGGTTAGAAATTAATATATGTTAGAAAACATATTAAAAATGATATATGGTAATTTTTATAGATTTTTCCTAAATGTTTTTGTAATATCCCGGAATTTTTAACAATATCAATTTAATAATCTGTAGTTAAAATTAAATTGATATTGATATTCTGTTAATAATTATTCAAATAAATTTAATAATCTTCTTCAATAAATATTTAAACTGGTCATTTTATCTTTTAAATAATAAATTGATTTCTATTTCCAATATAAATATTTGGTTTATATTTTAAATAGGATCAGCTTTGTTTTAATTTTAATAAGTAAAGCATATTTTCTAGTTTTAGTAATTTAGAAATTTTGTTTTATTTAATATTTAAGCTTTTCAGAGTTAAATAAATGATTTTGGTTTAAATTTAATACATGAACCATGTTTTAAAATTGTAATATATACATTATTAATTGGGACTTTTGATTTTAATTAGTATTGAGTTTTAATAACTATTTCATAAATAAATATATTATTTTAAAATTGAATGGAAAAATATTGGAATGTTTTAAATTAAATTAGATTTGAGTTTTAAATTTAGAATAAATTCAATAAAATGTTTTATGACTTAATAAAATGGATATTTTATTAATATAAATATAATCTCTTGTAAAATGATTTTAATTTAATAATAAGGGATTTATAAAAACAATATTGACAGTGTATTGACTTTATAAATAAGTTTTGAATAAGAATTTATAATTTTTATTTCAAATAGAATTTATATTTATAACTTGATTTGAAAATAATTGATTTTTGAATTTAGTTTGAATTTAAGTTCAAAAGTATAAATTTTAATTTGTATAATTGTTTTAATTATTATATGTATAAGTTTATTTGTAAACATGGTTTATTTTCATTTATAAATTTATACACATATTCAAATTTAAATTAATAAATTGAAACTATGCTAACACATGCATTAACTTGTAAATAAATACTAATTACCTTTAAAAGATAACATGTGTTGCATTCATAAGCATTCTTTTAAACAAGTGTTCATTCTTTAACATTAATGTAACATGTGTTTAAAAATTAGCATATCAATTTGACAAGTGTTAAAATTTAGTTTTTATTTTTCTTTGCTTTCATTAAAATCTGAAAATACATTTAGTTAACTTTGCATCTTATTCATTGTGCATTTTCATTTTCCTCAATCAAAAAAAGAAAGAAAAAAAATCAAAGCTCCTCATCAAAAACTAAATCTTTCATAAACCCGCATATTCAAATCCAAAATCTGCATCCACAAATTCATCAAAAATCAGATCTGCATATCCTCAAATCCTTCATCTGCATATTACTCAAAGATCAAATCCGCATTTCCTAAAAAGCAAAGTGAAGCCTGCATTTTTTCTACACTCTGTTTAAACTGGGAATGTTAGCATGCATTTAAGGAATGAGTAATTACAACCAGCATCTGCCTACATGTGAAGATTTAGCAACTTAATCTACATCTCCATGCAAGTAACTAGGAAGGGATCATGAGCATTTAATTAGGATTGCAACTCAGATATTAAAACAGAGGGGTAAAGCCTGCACTTATTTTCTGCAAATTTCAAAAAGAACAACAGGGGTCTGCATTGAAATGGTGACTAACAATTTATTTTAAAAACTAATTTAAATTGATTGCTTAAATTGTTTACTGATGAGTATGATGAAATGTCTGTATATATGTATGAGTTTGAATATCTTCTTGCTGTGATGAATTCCTTCTTGTTCTAGATTCCAGACTTTAGATATAATTCAAAATTTCATAAACTCAAGATCTAATCCATGTTTAGATGTAAAGTAAGTTGTATTATTTTCATAAGTTCATGTTTAAAAATGTCAAGAAAGTTAAAATATGAGTTTGACTCTGGAAACAGGGAAAAGCATCATGCATGTTTATTCTTATCACAACCCAAATCAAATGGATATTGTAATTTAGTAGTATAAATCAAATATCTAATATGTAACTTGATTTTTAAATCAGGTATTAAGGTTTTTAGGTATAAGATGTGGTTACAGTCTGTTTTTGAATTAAAAATGAATTTGGGCTAGTGCTTGCAATCTGTTGTTTGAGGGAACTCAAGATTCTTTTGAGTTATAGAATAAGGATCATAGATCCTTAGAAAAATCAGGAATATGAATATAATTGGGTAGGATAGTTGCAGTTTGAATTTAAATTTTTAAACCCTAGTTTTAATAAGGTAAGAAGGAATTGGGCATTTCAGAAAAATGGATTGACCGAGTGCTTTGGTGTTTGGGAAAGGGGTAGAGGGTGTGTAGAAGCATTCGTGGCTAGAGAGGTTGGATGTCAGGTGGTCGGAGGTGAGAAATGTGGCCGTTGACGGGTTTTGTCATAAAACCTGTTTGAAGTTTACAGGTTATGAATTAGGTGTTATTTTGAATCCTTGATTTTGTGTTCAATCTGATGGTTTCTGGGGCATTCATTGGTTTATGGAGGTTGATTGGATCATCTATGATGATGAGAAGGGGTGGCGGTCGCCGTGCATATGTACGGCGATGAAATTCTGGTGAAGTTGTGGGTTAGTTTGTGTTACTGAGGAAGGTCTTTGTGTTGCTCGAAGCAAGTTGATGGAAACTCGAAGTAAGGCAGCTTGAAACCCGAAGTAAAATTTTGTTTTCTCGGGTCACTGCAGTGTTCAGGTTTCAAAAAACCTGTTTTTTTTTTAAATCTGGGTTTAAACTTTTAAAATCTGCAGTTTCATGTTTAGAGTAAAGTTTAAGTTCAAATTCAAATGCAAGTTTAAATTTCTGATTTGAATTTAAATTCCAGTTTTAATATTAAAATGGAAGTTTTAGAAATTTAACTTAATTATCTAATTTGTTTTGGTAAATAGTTTAAAACTTTAAATATTAAGGTTTTAAAAATGTAAGTAAGGATTTACAGATTTGTTTAAATCTGGAAATTCTATATTTAAAAATGAAGTTCAGTTTAAATTTAAAAGAAGATTTAAATTTAAAAGTTATAAACTAAGAATGAATGGAAGTTATCAAATTTTGAAATGAATTTAATTTTAAATTTTTCATGGCACTTGATTGATTTGAAATTTAAATAAGTTTTAATTTTTTTTTCCAAACCTGATAAGTTTAAATTACTTTTAATTTAACTTGTATTTAAAATGAAAATTTAAAAGGAGTTCAAAAAGCACCTTGTTTTGAATAATATTGTTTTAACATAATTAAGTTATGTTTTTTTGAAAATTAAATTAAGATGTATGTTTTAGAATTTATTTAACAAGGCAACTAAGATTTATTAATTAATTTACTTAATTAATTGAATTTGGTATTAATAAATTGATTAATGATAAATCAATTTATAATTAAGATCATTAATTAAATTATTAATTAATGATAAATGAATATTAATTATGTAATAAATTTTTAAATTAAGGTGAGTTAATTTTATAATTAACTTTAATTAATGAATGATTAAAGATAATTTAAAATGGTAATTAATTTCAGTTAATTACCTTATAAAATAATTTGAGGATGGTTAATGAAGGTCATTAACCAGGATTATTTAACAATTAATTAATATGGTTAATTTTTATAATTAATTAGATTAATTAATTTAATAATAATCATTTATATATGGTTAGAGAGTAATTACTTGATAAAGTAATTAGGAAATTAATTACTTAATGTAATTAATTTAATTTAGTGAGATTGTTTAATTTAATTAATTAAGTTTAATTAATTTTAAACACTTGAGTTTTATAACTTTATGTAATTAATGATTTGGAAATTACTTAGTTAAGTAATTGATTAATAATTACAGGATTGTAATTAAGTGGAAATGTTTAAGTATGAGGTAAATTGGTTTAATTACTTAATAATTAATTCAAGGGATTAGTTAAGTAATTAATTAGAGGATAATTAATTTGTTTAATATAGTAATTTTAAATTGGGTAATTACTTGTTAAAATAATTAAAGGTTTTATTTGATTAATTGAAAGTAATTAATTTAAGCATGATTAATTAATGTAATTAATCAAGAAATAATGTAATTAATTAAAGTTAATTAATTAATGGAAGAAATTAATTAAGGTTCACTAATTGATATGATTAATGAGAATTATTAAGGATTAATTATTATATTAAGAGTTAATTAATCAAGGTTGATTAATTAGGATGATGATTAATTAATTTGTTTAATTAAAGAATAGGTAAGCAAGATATATTCGGATGAAGTAATTAATTTAATTTATTTTAAATTAATTAAGTGATTAGGTAATTAATTTAATTCACTTTAAATTAATTAAAGATTAGAGATGGTTAATTTAATTCATTTTAAATTAATTATGTTGTGGTATGAGTAAATCGTTGCTTATGTATGAATGGATGACATTGAGTGTCTTGAATGCTTTGTGATCTCAGTAATGAGATAAGTATGGTTGTGTGATATGAATGCTTGGTTGCATTGTGATGATAACATAGGTTATCTATTTCGATGGTGATATATGGATTATCTATTATGATATTGATAATGTGGGTTACCTGTTACTTGATAATGTTGATTATCAATTGTGATTTGTGAATTATCTATTCCATGTGTATATAGATAGTTGAATTTAATTGTTTTAAAACCTCTAAAACAACTTGAACCTAAAAGTAACGCTTTGGATTTCGATGAAACCGGGATCGAGTTTCCATAATTGGATATCCGAAAACCACATCGATTCCAAATAACGTTAGGTCGTGAAATCAAAGTGAAGCTTTATGAAGACTCGAGGTGTAAGGACTATGAGTCAATATAACTCTGTGGGTGATTCCGTAATGAGTTGATGGAATTAGTTCTTATAGATTCGAGATGGTGATTTAGAGTGCAAGGGTTATTGTCGTTAACTCTGAGGGTGATTCCAAAAATGAGTGTAACGAGATAATGCCTTCGGTTTCGTTCGAACCCGGAACGAACTTGTATGGATTGAA
The DNA here is from genome assembly GCA_030765085.1 of Allium cepa. Taxonomy (NCBI): domain Eukaryota; kingdom Viridiplantae; phylum Streptophyta; class Magnoliopsida; order Asparagales; family Amaryllidaceae; genus Allium; species Allium cepa. The sequence goes on from CM060934.1 coordinate 616,920,643, forward strand.
TGCTTTCAGAACATCGTCAGGTGGACGATGATCATTCTAAGTGATGTCCTATAAAGGTAATCGTAGCCTCAAGCCTCATCAACTGGGAATGGCTAAAACAGGGGAGGTGTAGCAAGGCTTCGTGGGTCGCACCCACTGGAGAGCAAGATTGATCCCTGTCTAGAGTCCCTTTATATTCGGCTGTGTGGGTGGTTGCTAGCTACAACCACGGGGTTGTCTTGTTCGGAACTATTCAGTAAGGAATGGGTCCGGCTTTGTGTTGTAGGAGGTCGGGAGTGATCCTCGGTACGTTGATCTAGGCCACGTACTGTGACGGGCGGTACCCCAGTAGCCCTGCCATTGTATGGAATCCATAATCCAATAAGTGCCAACGGTTTTGATTGTATTACCCACTTTTGTGGCTAGTAGCTGGAATTTAATCATGTAAAAATTTTGGCTATTTCTTATTTATTTGAAAACACTAGACACTATTATAATATCATCGGATTTCCTATCAAATGTTTTGGTTAGCGTAAGGTAAAAACTTTTCCATGTTTATGTGTGGGAAGTCTTACGTGATACCTTTTCTTTTCAAACGTTTTTAAAAGTTAAGCAACTTTAACTTGTTACTCACACCAGACCCATGTCTGACCCGGAGTTTATTTTTGTTTTTCATAAACTCTTGGGTACTCAAATTTTTACGAGTAGTCAAGGGAATTCAGGTTAGGTTAGGTTAGCTTTGACGAATTATGGAGGAGCAAATGGAGCAGGAGGCTTCCGCGTGTAGATATATATAGTATTCCGCTGTGTTTTCTCTGAGTTGTTCTCTTGTATTGTATTATGTTGTATAACTAGACAGGTGTTTATAACTGTCTAGTATGTGTTATATATCTGTGTACTCTGATATTTGTTGTAAACTATGTAAAGTATTATATGATTAATATAATTTATTCATTCCGCCGTGTAGATTCTGATGTTGTTTCTTTCTTCTCTTCTTTCTATTCTCTTTTCTATCCCTTTCTTTCTTAAAGATGATGCGATTTTCTGTAGTACAAAGTCGGGTCGTCTCAGTTTTAATAAGTATATAAAAATTTTTAGGTATGGGAATTAAATGTTATATATTTATAAATGGAGAAGGAGCATTTTGTAAATAATTTAAATTGTTTATTTTAGAAATTTTGGTAGTACTTTTAGAAAAGAAATTAGCAACGAATCATGTTTTGACAAACAAGGCAGGTTAGTTGAAAAGGATTGCTTCAATAAGTTAAAAATCAATTTATACATGCTTTTTACATGTTTCACCACTTTCTGCACATAGCCTTCGACACTTTACTTCCGCCTCCATCACCATCGAAACCAACGCGCATGGTATAAAAGACTTGGTACGCAACGAATTGGACATAAGAGAAAGGTATGTAATCGAAACATGGAGTTTCGAAGGGGTCAAAGCTTTGCTTTGTTTTAAAAGAAAATGCACCTTTTTTTGCTTTCGAAAGGAATGCTTTAGACTTTGTGAGCTTTCGATTTGGTTAAATGGTTTTAAGGAATGTTTTCGAAAGAGGGTGCGCCCTTTGTTTTATAAAGAAGCTTTCGAAGGGGCCGAAACCCTCGCTGCCACATCTTACCTTTTGAAGTAATGCTTTCGAAAGATTCCTTTGTTTTAAAACTCAAGCCGCTTCTACAATGTTTTGAAGGGTTGGTTTCGACACCATCACTTCTTTACTTAGGAATTAATTTTCGAAAGGGTGCTTTCAACTTAGTTTCTTTATGATCCTTTATCTATTGAAAGTTAAACCTAACTGGTTTCGAAAGGAATGGTTTTAAATGATTCCAAAATTTATTCCACATGTTTTACTTAAACCGAAATGCTTTCGAAAGGTTTGACTTTACTAAAAGGATTTAATGCTTTCGAAAGGTTTGACTTTACTAAAAGGATTTAGTGCTTTCGAAAGGTTTAAGATAAAGGTTTCGATGGGGGTGGTTCCGCAATGATTTTGAAAGGTTTTAATTGGATGATTTCAATGTTTTCGAAATGCAACGTTTATAGTGTTTTGATAAGAGGATGTGTAAGGTTTTTAAACGTTCGAAAGAAAGGTTTCTTTTAATGTTTTCAAAAGGTTTGTTAAGAATAGTTTTGAAAGGTATGTTTGGCCTTTCAGCCTAAGCTTTTACTTGGTTTCGAAATGGGTATTTTCAATGGTTTCGAAAGGGGTACTTTTAATAGTTTCGAAAGGGGTACTTTCAAAGGTTTAAATGTTTTCACCAACAAAGTTTTGTGTGAAGTAGATATAACACGGCAAGGTGATTTGAGTAAAGCATAGAGTATATTTTCCATCTTTAAAGTATGATTCAAAGGTTTAAATCAATTTGAGAGAAAATGTTTTCAAGAAAAATTCTATGGGCAGATGACCCTAAATATAATGACTCGGATATTAGAATACCAGAGACTAATAGAGGGCCGCGCCCTATACATTGGCTATTAGCCCCTAGCTAATTTAGTCCAAAATTCGAATGTGTAGGGCTTTGTCACAAGCAAGACTAAAATGATGTTACATATAGAAAGGAATATACAGAGTAAGGATATGTTATTGGTGAGCCTACAAAATCATTAGGATCAGTTAACCCTGAGAGAAGTAAGTTAGGGACATACCATCCATAAGAGGAGTATCTAACAGAAGTTAGATTGTTGGATTATTTTGTCTGGTAAGCCCGAGTCAGACAAAGGTTGGTAGTTAGCCAAACAAAACTATAGTGTTCGGACACATAGTCCCTTTGTTACCTAATTTGTATGCATACATGATATTGCTTTATTGTTTTAACCGGTTTTGGTTGCAGGATTAAGATTTGCAAAAGATACGTTTCAAAAGGATACTGAGGGAAACAATTCCACTAAGAGGCATGGTCTCACTTAATATCAAATAACAGAGATGTATAGTATTATTCACACCAGGCTTTTTGTCATATTCGAAATTTATATTTTTCCCCTTAAACTCTTGGGTGCTCAAAATTGATTTGAGTAGGATGAGGGTTGAGGATTTACAGGTTTTAGTAGGTGGACAAATAAAGCTTCCTAAGACGAGCATTAGGCTGAAGTTAGCTACATTTAGGATTTTTTTATTTTATTTCCACTGTGTTATATTAAGTCTATTATGACTATTTAGTGCTCTAGTCATCCAAGTGGGCATATTCATATGTCGCTCCTGACATATTTTGTAATCATTATATTTGATACGAATCTAAGAACCGTTTGGGATTATGTAATCTGGACATGAAACATGTTTTATGAAATGTAATCAGAATGTTGTTTTTGAAATATGTGATTTTGTTTTATATTCATGCGCTTCTGATATTATAGATACCATTAACATTGCCGTATTTGGTCACAGGAAGTTAATATTATTGATGTTTGCAGCATCTATAGTGCTTAGCTTCGGACCTCCAGATAGGGGATGTTACAACTTGGTAGCAGATCATAGGCTTATAAAAAACTTTAAATTAAAATGATTTTTAAAATATGATCCTAAGGAATAAAAGATAAGATCGGCGTATGGGATAACACTATGGTAACGTATTTGTATTTGCTATATATAAGTATATGTTATATCTCTATTTTCCTACCTCTATTAGGCTATTCTTCTGTAGCTTACGATGGCTTGAATGCAGATATGGATGCTAAAAGTGGAAGGGTTAACCTTGGATGAGGTAGCACCACTACGAATGGAAATGTCAGACCAAATATGAGAAGGAACAAAGGTCAGGCACAAGCTGGAAGTGTAGGTACTGGAGTCCCACAAGTGGACATGGGAGCGATGTATCGGTTCTTCGTAAACATGATGCAAGCGAGAGTTACTGCTGGAGTATTCGGAGGAGGAATCCAGGAAGCTCCGGTTGTCAACAACTATGGTGTTATGAGTAGAGATTATGCTCTGTTGGGAGGAAAGCCTATTGGTACTAAAGATGCAATTGAAGTAGAGAATTGGTAGCTTCATTGCGAGAGGACTTTCGCTTATCTAGAGCTCAATGATGAGTAGAGAGGAGACTTGCTTCTTGACAGTTACAAAGGGCGGCACTGTACTAGTGGAACAACATTACAGTTGGAGTAAATAGGGAGACCATGACATGAGCTAAGTTCAAGAGGGGATTTGAAGAGAGGTTCATGTCGAAAATTGCTAAGTATACTCTCCTTGGGACGTTTGCCGAGTTGGAGAAGGGAGACATGACTGTGCTAGATTAAGCGATGAGGTTTGAGGAGCTAGCAAGATATGGCTATGCTATTGTAGATACTATAATTAAGATGAATGAGAAGTTTATCAAGGGGTTAAAGCTGAGCTGGCTAGGGCTATATTATCGCATATCAAGGATCTATGTGATGTTATAGTGGAATGGCTTTGAGGAATGAGGAGATGCTTGCTATTTTAGGGAGGGAAAGAAGGCGATTAGGAATAAGAACATCAGATGCTCAACTGCGATCAAACTGGACATTATAAGAACTGGTGCAAAGAGACAACTAAGGATGGAAGAGGAAAGGTGTTTGCATTGGAACAAGCTACCTCAAAGCCAACAGTAGAGGAAAAGGGAAAAGCTATGTTGGGAGGCATGCTTCTGATCCATGGTATGTCAGTTATCATTCTATTTGATATCGGTGTATCACATTCTTTTATATCTCATTGTTTGGTAGATAAGCTTAACCTAGAACCCTCATACTTAGTTACTTCCTTAAGGGTTGCAAATCCGATAGGAGGGTATGTGACACTTGGGATGGAGTGTAACCACTTAGAGTTTGAATTATTAGGTCATACCTTTGTTTGCAGTTTGCATGTGTTTGGTTTCGTTGGGTTCATAATTATTTAGGATATGGATTGGTTAAGTAAATACGATGCTAGGATATTTTGCCATGATAGAGTAATATCACTTAGACACCATGACTGTAGTAATCAGATATTATATTTCGTAAAAAACCTAGTTTTGAGGTTAATTCTTTGTTGGGTGTTAGGGAGGTAGAAGACAAGTTGAATTGCATTTTTGTTCTTAGAAAGTTCGTAGATGTCTTTGAACCTGTTGTAGGATTGCCACCGTAACGAGCCATTGATTTTCGGATAGATTTGGTTCCTAAAGCAGAACTAGTAAGTAGATTGCCAAGTAGGATGGCACCTACCGAGATAATGGAGTTGAAGGTTTAGTTGGTGGATTTGGAATGCAAGAATTTTATTAGGCCAAGTAGTTTACCTTGGCGAGCAGCCATAGTGTTTGCAAAGAAGCTGGAAGGATCGTTAAGGATGTTTATCGATTACCGTTAGTTGAATGAGAAGACGATAAAGAATCGACATTCGTTGCCTAGAGTTGACGATTTGTTCGATCAATTGAGTGGAGCCAAGGAATTTACTCATATGGATTTAGCAACAGGTTTCAATTAGCTTAGAGTAGCCGAGGATATTATTCATTTGACGATGTTTAGAACTAGATATGGATCACATGAATGGTTGTGATGCCGTTCGGACTAACTAATGCGCCAGCACTCTTTGTAGATTCGATGAACCGAGTTTTCGGAGAGCACTTGGATAGTTTCGTGTTAGTTTTTTATAGAATATTTTGATATATTCTAAAGATGAAAGGGAACATGATGTTCATCTTAGAGTAGTGCTTGAGACGCTAAGGCAGCATCAGCTAAAAGCGTGATTTTCTAAATGTCATTTTTGGAAGAAAGAAGTGAAGTTTCGTGGTCATGTAGTCTCAGAGAAAAGGGTTATCTTCAGATCTGACTAAGATCGAGGCAGTGAATAAAAAGAGATCTGAAACAGTGACTGAGATAAAGAATTTTCTTGGATTAGCTGGGTACTATCGAAGATTCATTAAGGATTTTTCATGGATTGCAGCACCAATGACCAAGCTACCATGAAAGGATGTGAAGTTTGTTTGGACCGATAAGTGTGAGAAGGCATTCCAAAAGTTGAAACACTTACCGACTAATGTGCCCGTGTTGGTTGTTCCAATGGGGAATCAGGACTTAGTAGCGTATACATATGCATGTGAAACTGGGTTAGGAACTGTGTTAATGCAAAGAGGTAAAGTGATTGCCTATGCTTCTCGACAGCTTAGACCGCATGGGGTTAGGTATCCGACTCATGATTTGGAATTAGCTGCGATGATTTTTGCGTTAAAGGTGTGGAGACATTACCTTCTAAGAGAAAGATTTGAGTTATATATAGATCATAAGTCATTGAGGTATTTATTCTCGTAGAAGGAGTTGAATGTGAGACGATAGAGGTAATTGGAATTTATAGCCGCTTAGGGCAATGGAATTGAGTACACGCTAGAAAAAGGTAATAAAGTTACAAATGCACTTAGCAGAAAACATCAAAATGCAGTGTTGGCAATGATAGCTGAGTGGAGAGATTTGGAAACGTTGACGACATGTAGAGTACAGTGGAGATCTGAAGCTGGATCTAGTGGAGAAACTATAGTGTTATCATGTTAGAAGTTCGACCAGTTATGATCGAAAGGATTGCTTCTAAGAAAGGAGAGGATCCAGTATTAACTGAGTGGATCAGGAAGTTAAGGGATGGAACAGAGAGCGATGACTTGAAGGATGTCAAACTTGACCAGAATAGGTGGTTCAGGAAGAAATAAGGTTACGTGTTACGAATGTAGGAAGCATTAGGAAGAAAGTTCTTGAGGAATGCCATCATTCGAAGTTCACTATTAATCCAGGAGGACCTAAGATGTATCAGGATATGAAGAAGAGTTTCTTCTACGAAGGTATGAAGAGAGATGTAGGCTTATAGGTAAAGCAGTGTCTAAACTGGCAATAGGTGAAAACCGAACATTAGAAACCAAGTGGGTTACTTTAGCCATTAGATGTTCTAGTATGGAAATGAGATCCTATTTCGATGGGTTTCATAGATGGCTTACCAAGATCAGATGGAGGAAATGAAAGTATATGGGTCATAGTGGATAGGTTGACCAAACATGCCCATCTCATTCTAGTTAAATCAACAAGGACGGCACTCGTTTTAGTTAAATTGTTTATGAAGAATGTAGTTAGATTTCATAGAATTCCTAGTAGTATAGTAAGCGATAGAGATTCCTTGTTCACTAGTGAATTCTGGAAGAGTCTATAAGATACTTTCGGTACCAAGCTCAAGATGAGTACCGCTTACCATCCACAGGCTGATGGATAAATGGAAAGAGTTGGCAATGTCTTGGAAGATTTGTTAAGAGCTTGTGTTTTAGATTTTAGAGGATCACGAGAAGACCATCTATATTTAGTCGAGTTTTTATATAACAATATTTATCAGAACAATATAGGGATGGCATGGTTTGAAGCTTTGTACAGAAGGCCATGCAAATCTCCAGTTTGTTGGTTTGAGATCGAGGATAGGCTAGTTCTTAGTCGAATTTAGTTACAAAATCTGCAAAGAAGATTGAGTTGATTCGAGCTAGAATGGAGGAAGCTCAGCCTAGGTAGAAGAATTTTGCTGATAGAAGATGGAATGACTTAGAGTTCTCAGTAAGAGATCATGTTTTCGTCAAGGCATCACCGATGAATAGGGTGATTCGATTTGGGAAATTAGGGAAATTGGCACCGAGATTTGTATGACCATTTCATATTTTGGAGAGCATCGGGAAACTCGCATATAGAGTGGAGTTATCGAACAGTTTGGTAGGAGTTCACGGTGTTTTTCATGTTTCTCATTTGAGAAGGTGTATTCAAGACCCAGAGACTACTATAGCACCGACTATGTTAGAGGACTTAGTAGTAGAAACGAACTTGACTATAATTAGAAAACCAGTTCGTATAGTCGCGAGAGATGAGAAGAGACAAAGGAATAAGATAGTTAAAGTGCAGTAGAGGGACGATGAGAGAGACTATACTTGGGAGACTAAGAGCATAATTAGAGATGCTTATCTAGATTTGTTTGATGGTATGTTTTACCTTTTTGATCGACTTTTTGAGTATCTTATCCTAATTTCGAGGATGAAATTCTTTAAGGAGAGGAGCCTATAATGGCTCTAATATTAAGTAACATTATTTTGGATATTAATTAGTTAAATAAAATAAAATAATGTAACGATTAGGGGATTAAGATTTATGATTAATAGAAAGGTATCCGTGCCATATAACAAATGAACTAAAAGGAATGGAAGTATAATAGAAAAGGGTAAAATAGGAATAAGTATATTCTTATACCCTAAACACATAGGCCACATTCATTTCATACGTTCACTAGAAAAATATTAGGCTAGAGAGGCCAACCACCATTAAGGAAGAGCAAGAAGAAGATAAAGAAGAATCTAAAGGAAGGAAGCTTAATCAACTTAATCCAAGATCATATATATACTCGTTAATCACAAAGCTAACGTGAATAATAGGTTACATCTCATTTTTTTTTGGTTTCTAGATCAGACCCAAATATTTGGTAAAGTATAATTCCATGTTTTGGATTGTTAAAATTGATATGTAAGCTTATTGATGATTTACGCTAATTCATGTAGATTTTATGGTGAGTTTTAGATTGAAAAACCAATTAAATGACATCCAAATGCCTTGCAATGTTGAGATAAGGTTAGAAATAATTTTTAGAAATGGGTTTCAAATTTCAATTTTCTTAATTAATGTGGATTTATTATGAATTTTCTAGTGAAGAAAATAGTTATTTTGGGTTTAAATTAATTACGATTAGTATATGGATATTTTGGGTCATATTTTAATACATGTTAGAAAACATATTAAAAACGATTTATGGAAATTTTTATAGATTTTTTCTAAATGTTTTAATAAGCATATAAAATTATTTAAGGTGTGAGACTTAAATGTTTTATATATTTATAAAAGGAGAAGGAGCATTTTGTAAATAATTTAAATTGTTTATCTTAAAAATTTCGGTAGTACTTCTAGAAAAGAAATTAGCAACAAATCATGTTTTGACAGACAAGGCTTGTTAGTTGAAAAGGATTACTTTAAAAAGTTAAAAAACGGTTTATGCATATTTTTTTCATGTTTCGCCACTTTTGGCACCTAGCCTTCGACACTTTATTTCCACCTCCATTATCACCGAAACTGATGTGCATGGTATCAAAGACTTGGTACGCATTGAACTTGACATAGCCGAAAAGTATGTAATCGAAACATGGAGTTCCGAAGGGATCGAAGCTTTGCTTGTTTTAAGAGAAAATGCGTCTGGAATTCTTTTGACTTAGTTAGCTTTCGACTTGGTTAAATGGTTTTAAGGAATGGTTCTGAAAGAGGTTGCACCTTTTGTTTTATAAAGAAGCTTCCAAAGGGGTCGAAACCCTTGCTGCCACATCTTACCTTTCGAAGAAATTCCTTCGAATGGGTTCCTTTGTTTTAAAACTCCACCCACTTCTTCAATGCCTTCAAAGGGTTGGTTTCGAAACCATCCCTTCTTTGCTTAGGAAATTGCTTTCGGAAGAGTGCTTTCGACTTAGTTTCTTTATGACCCTTTGTGCTATTGAAAGTTAAACCCAACCGATTTTGAAAGGAAAGGTTTTAAATGGTTTCAAAAGGTTATTCCACATGTTTTACTTGAACCCAAATGCTTTCGAAAGTTCTGACTTGATGAAAAGGATTTAGTGCTTTCGAAAGGTTTAAGATAAAATTTTCAAATGGGTGGTTCCCCAATGGTTTTGAAAGGTTTCTAATGAAAGATTTCAATGTTTTTAAAAGCCAATGTTTATAGTGTTTTGACAAGAGGATGCCTACGGTTTTAAATCTTCAAAAGAAAGGTTTTTAAATGTTTTTAAAAGGTTTATTAAGAATAGTTTCAAAAGGTATGTTTTGGCCTTTCGGCCTAAGTTTTTACTTGGTTTCGGAAGGGGTACTTTCAATGGTTTTGAAAGGGATACTTTCAAAGGTCTAAATGTTTTCATGAACAAAATGTTGTGTAAAGTATATATAACATGGAAAGGTGATTTGAGTAAAGCATAAAGTATATTTTCCTTGTTTAAAGTATGATTTAATGGTTTAAATCAATTCGAGAAAAAATGATTTCATGGAAAATTCTATGGGCAAATGACCCTAAATATAATGACTCAGATATTAGAATACCTTATCCTACTGGTATAGGGTCACGTTCTATACATTAGCTATTAGCCCCTAGCTAATTTAGTTTAAAATTCTAGTGTGTAGGGCTTTGTCACAAATAAGACTATAATGATGTTCACACATAAAGGAATTTACAGAATGAGGATAGGTTATTGGTGAGCCCACAAAACTATTAGGATCAGTTGAACCTTGGAGAATTAAGATAGGGAAAGACTATCCATAAGAGGAGTATCTAATCGAAGTTAGATTTTTTTTTTATTTTGTCTTTTAGGCCCGAGTCAGCCAACGGTTAGTTGTTAGCAAAACAAAACTATAGAGTACGGACAGATAGTCCATTCGTTACTTGATTTGTATGTATCAAACAAGACCTGTATAGGAATGGAAAAAATATTAGAGTACCTTCCAGAACCTGTTTCCCCTTAGGTGCTACTGAAGTGGAAGGTGTTACAGTAATAGCAAAGCCCTAGGTTTCTCCCTTATTCTAAGAATAGGGCAATCCCCAGCAAAATGACCAAACCGATGGCAACTATAACGCCCTTATGGTGCAAACTGAGGTACCTTCTGTAATGATTGCGATTTTTCGTCCACGAAGGTCGACATTAATACGTCCACTGTATCAACTGCCGAGCTATCGAAGGCCGGAAAACTGTACTGTTAGGGTTAAAGAAGAGGTAGAAGATAAAAGAAGAAAGAAAGAAAGAAGAAGAAAACAGAAAGCAACAGAAACAATATCAGAATCTCACAATCACAGCGGAACAACATATAATAGATAAATGAATATCTTTAAAACAAAGAACTATATCAGTTATTACATTACATCACATTACATTACATTATCAGAGTTTACAACAACAAACAACGGAAAAGAAATACTATATACTAGTTGATGCGCCATGCCATCCAGCTCGCCTCTTGAGCTCCACAGCACCTCCTGAATTCCAGAATGACCTGATAACTGACTCTAGACTGCCCGTGTGGAAAATTGGTGGGCACCCAGAGTTTAGGAAAGAAACAATAAACTCCAGGTCAGTCATGAGACTGGTGTGAGTAAACAGTTTATCTTTTGAAAACAAACAAAGAAATATTTTTAAATAGATTCGCAATGCTTTTAGAAAATAAGACTACCACAAGGCCTCCCGCACACACACACAATGCAAACGTAGAATCAGAGGAGATTTCTCCCTATGATAGTCAAACATGCTTGATACGCAAATTTTCTTTGATATTATTATTACAAGTGCAAAGTGTAGGAAAACATTTCGAAAGTAATATAAATCTTAGCCAACATAGACATTTCGTACCATGCCTATTATAGCTACCATCTAAATAGTGGTGACCACCATAAGTAAATGGCAGGTTCTACAACTAAAACTGTATAATGTGCGTATTGGAGTTTGGATTTCCAATAATGGTCAGGCCAAGGAAATTCCCATTGCCACATGGAAACGCCTTTGGAAAGACGCCCCGAGAACTTAACCGGATCTCTGCCAACACAAGGCCGGGTTACCCCTAGCTGGGTAACTACTGACACGAATATGCTATCCCCCGGTCGTAACTGACCTAAATCCCGGGATTCACCAACAACCACAAAGTAATAAGTTTGCAGCAACAACATAGGTTAAGTATCAGGGCTCCATACCATAATACCACCTCTATCCAGAAGGAAATGACATACACTAAGGGGGCGCTATCCCCTAATAACCTTGCTGCATCTTTTCCTGTTTTGACCATTTTCGGGGTGTGAGGTCCGACGAAGTCTCGTCCACAAAGCTACGCTTTTCACAAAAGCCACGCTTTGATCAACAAATGCTCAACAGCAGTTCATATGCCACATTACCAATTTGGGAATATATCACTAGTAACCATCAACTACATAACCTCTGAGCTAGTACGTCTCAGAGAAGGGTGTTAAGCTAAGAGAATAAATTCTCCGCCACCAACAGTAATATATTTGATAGAAACCAGCTGTACATCTCAAATTGTAATGTCAGATACACAACCATACAAGTCCATTACGAGATCGAACGGAACCGAAGGCACTTCCAAAGAAGCCCTTACAATCCGGATATTCACTAATCACGACCGGACTTTCCATCACAAAGGGTGATAAAATCTCAATATCGGAGATCAGCCGATGCAGAGACATTCGATGGTAATCCTTTCGTTTTCAAAAATACCCGGTCTTCAACACCGGTCTTCAAATGCTATCCATTATGACATATCACTATTCAGAATGGGATTTATGACGCAAGGGTCCTCTTCCGGCTAAACCGAATAACGAGCGCTTATTTTCAAAAATAAGTGTAGCATTCAAATAAGCATTTCACAACAAATTCCCATTTAAAAGTAAATGTCGATAGTCGGTTATTTAACTATCAAGGCCAACAACCAAATATCCAGCACCATTACAATCACTAGGCCCTTTTTATTAATCTTCCATAAACTAAATAACTTGCCAGATATTCATTTCAAACTATCTTTAAAAAAATATGTTCTCCAAACCATTTCAATTTCATATTGGAAAAGCAATTCCAAACACTTATTCATTTCTAATTTATCTTTAAAAGATAAAAATCCAAAACATTTCACTTCATATTGGAAAACATTTCCATACTTATTTAACAATAAGTAATTCACAAATCTATTTATTTTCAATACTTAGAAAATATCCAATATACTTAAAACATGATTAAGTATATATTTTATTCCTTCAAGGAAAACGTTTTCTTTAAACACATTTATTTGGGTCAAAACGAATGTTGCGTAAAACATCATTACGACAACCCAAAATCACTAGTATAAGGATTCGAAATTAAGATAGATATATAAATCCCAATACTATACAAATTATTTCCTTTCGGAAATCATCTACTATAACAACAGTGTTATAGTCCGCCATTTCCTTATTTCTCGAAACGTCTATTTCAACAATGAATGTTGAAATCTATGGTTTCGATACTTAATACATTTTAAAACATCTTTAAATCATTTTAATTTTATTTAAAATATCACTTCCCAAAGCATTTCTATAATATATTATTCACAGTGCAAAATCGTGAATATAAATCGTTTAATAAGCTTTCATATTTACTTATCGAATTCCATTAGTTTCGGATTTATAAAACAATGTTTATAAATTCACATTTATATATTTTATAAAAACTTCAACTTATAAAATACCTCGATTTACAAATTCTATTCAAATCTCATTTAAATGCCAAAATCCAATTTATAAGTTAATTTCTTATAAATCTTTTATTTTACAAAATCTATTCGTTTTATAACTTCACAATTTATAAATCTATAAATTTCATTCACTTATGAAATCCGTTTATACTTCATTTTAACACTTATAAAAATTCGTTTTATAATTTCAATATTTTAATTTATAGACATCAATTTTCTAAATCTTTTATATAAACCGTTTATAATAATTTCAAAAATCTCAATTTAACCATATTCCCCAAAAATCATAAATTTTATAACATTAAAATTATAACGTTTATTTAATTAAAATAAATCAATTTCAAAATTTAATAAAACGTATATTTTCAAAAATCACTTTAAAATCCTTTTAAATTTGAAAATCATCACTTAAACATTTTTAATTTTCCAAAATAGGCCTAATGCAGTAACAACACTAAATATAACAATCACGGCATCCAAAACATCATATATCATATGATAACAGAATATATCACAATATCTGTAAATAAATCAATACGGGTGAGGAATCCAGTTGGATCCCTCCAACCTATTTCCCTGCATCCACAGATGTTAGCACAATACCAATCCCGTGTCAATACGGAATATCGCGGTACATGGGTTTATATAAATATTATCCTCTATTATGCGGCGGAATAGGGTCTCATCTGCTATATAATGCGGGAAATCAACTCCAAGTACATATATAATACCAATTCCACATCAAGGTGAAATATCGTGGTATATGTGTTTAATAAATAACATCCGCTTAATATACGACGTATAGGGTCTATTTCAATACAATAGATATACAATTTATCATTCAATCACATAATCAAGCAATTTTAAATCTAACCATTTAAAATTTAAATCGAAACAATTTCGATTGAGTGAGAAGTTCTCACCTTGCTTTCAATAATAGTTCCAGCGTTTATTTCGAATAAAATCAAACGTGCATTTAATTTTACTTAAAATTTTCACTAGCTCCAATAGATTCCAATCCTACTCCATCATGTAGTGCTCGTCAATACGAAGCCAACGCAATTCGTTTCGTGCGTTTCCGACCTCGTATGAAAGAGTTACAACAATTTAAAGTTTACACGAATTTATATAATAGAATTTACAATTTATTTTTATTATTTTAAACCTCAAACCAAATCTGGCTGCACGTTCCAAGCCCTAAGATCTCGGCCGCTCATCCCATTCTTCTCCATCTTCGTTCCAGGATAATCACGCACGTAGGTAACCCAAACTAGCCGCCACCTTGCCCTACTGCACGCCACCAACTCGAGCACCGAATACACGATCATGCTCCATCATCTCGTGCGCCATCACAAGCTCCACCTTCAGCATGAACGCGGCTAGGCTCGGCCCTATATTTGATCTCAAAAATTGTGCCGAACGTGCGGCCTTCATCACCATTTTGCCATCGATTTACTGCCCCATTTTTGACCACATCCGTATAGATTTGTAGATCTCACTTAGCTCTATAATTTGTTAGTTGGAAGTTTGTTGAAATATCGCACGGATTGGAAGAGATTAATTGAAGAAGTTAGGAGATTTTCGGCCATAGAATATGTTAATGGCGGCTAGGGTTAGTTGCTTAGGGTTTATGAAAAAAAAAATGGAGGGCTTCTATAGAAAATTTCTGTGCACTATTCACCCGAAATTTTTTCGAACTCCAAACGAAGCGTGCCGCCGGCGTTTATAATGTTTTACCCCCATTCCGGATGCAACGGAATATATATCTGGAGCCAATTCGATCAAATTTGGAAGATAAGTTTTTGAATCGACCATTTAAATTCAAAATTCACTCGAATCGATTTCTACGCGTTTTAGCTTGCCCCTGACAAACCATAAGTCCTAATGACACGAAATTTGAAACCATACAATAATATAATATTACGGATCCGATGAAACTGGTTTCGTCGAAATCCGAGATTGTTTGAAAAATGGCTATTTTTACTCATCAATTAAATATTAAAATATTCAATTTCTACAAATTAATTTTTAATTCAATTTTAAAAGTTCTAAAAAACATTCTAACTCCAACATGATTAAATAAAACTTTATAAATCATTTTCAATCACATTAAACCCAATTTTCAATTATTTATGTAATTTCATATATTAAATTATCGATTTAATTATCCAGTTAAATCCAGGTATTCGAAATTTAATTCACTTAGCTTATAAAATTCATTCGTGAATATTTAAAATTAATTAAATATACAAATTTTAAATGACAGAAGTTCTGGGTCGTTACAAACTTCCCCCCTTAAAAGAATTTCGTCCTCGAAATTACCAAGTAAGAAAAAGTTACAGAATCCATTAACTTTTCAAACATCCATTCAAATTAGATTTCAAATTCACTTAAGTGTTTAACTTTCTCAAAATCCATAGTTAAACTTCTTACAATAACTTTACTAAGTTGTCAAATCATGCTTAGTTATATTTTCAAAACCAACTATATCGTTTAACTTTTCATTCCTAAATCAAAGTTATAGTTTTCAAAATTTTTCAATTTTCTCAAAAATATTCTAATGCCTTAAATTTTAAGAAAATTTCGCCATAGTCTCCTTTGCGTGGTTCGATCCGAAAAAAATGACAATATATATATATCACAAATATACATCTCATCAAGTAATGAGGCATCCCGTAGGGAAAAAAGTATAAAAGCACAATATGTAATCCGAGATATGTACCTTATATATTTATTAGCGAGCATATACAGCTAATATAGCTTGAAATCGAGCTCCAAAAGCGAAGCAAGCGCAATCCACACCTACTAAACACTCAACAATAATGAGAAACATGCATATACGAAAGTAATATCAATATACAACATATACCAACAACTATATATGGCAATATAGCAAATGCAATCAAAAGCAATAAATTCAACCATCAACCAACTAGCATTCAGTTAACATCCATAACCAAATCAATATACATTCACTTCTCATTAATATTCATTGAATTGGTTTTTCATTTAATCACATTTGATTCATTAACATTGGATGTTTTTACTAACATTCAATTATTCATATTCAATTAGTTAACATTCACTAATTCATATTCAAGTTGGTTCACTTCCAAATCAAATTCAATTCTATTTAAGATTCACTTAACTTCCAATTTGATTTCAATTACTTTAGCTTTCAATTTCATTAATTCAGCTTCATATGGACTTTTATATAATCAACTAACAATCATCTAACAACAATATATATCCAACATTACCAAATTTCTTTACTTTGCTTACATTCATTCAATTTGGTTTATCACTTTTAATTAGCTTTAATTAATTAACACTTACATCCATTATTTCATATTGATTTATTTACATTTAATTGATTTACATTCAATCCATTCATTAATTCAATTGCTAATTCATTTAACCACAAAAGTTGAATTTCATCACGTGACTCAAGTTCATATTCATCTAATTCACTTTATTCTTTTACTTCGATACAAAAATCAACTTCATACAACATTACTTAAGTTATATTCCATTTCAAACATCATTTGTTTAACTTAACTTAAATTTCCACTTATAAATCCAATTCAGATTCCAATCACATAACATTCCATAGTCTTTTCAATCTTTCAAAATAATTTTTGAAACCAATTAATTATCCTTTGAATTTCAAAACCGAACCAAAATTTTCCAAACAATTTCCATTTAAAACAACTTGGCAGCAATCTCTCTTTTGGAAACCCAAAAACGAACACCAATGATGTCGCGATCATTATCGGAATTATTTTCCAGCGACCGAAAAGAGTTTAGTGCTTTCTTTCCTTCAAAACAATTTTCCAAAAACCTTGGAGATCATTTTCAAACTTCAAAGAATTTAAATTTCCCAAATCTCAAAGTTTCAAATTCTTTAAATTTGTTTTTAAATATTACTCTGGAATTCCATTTCAAATTATGAATCACAGTTTACAATTTATATTTATAAATATATTCATATAGTTTCCCTTCTTATATATAAGATTACTTCACCATTGTAAATCACATTAATTATAACTCCATCTTAATAATTCATTTGCCTATACAATTTATTCTTTTAATTGACATATATATATATATATATATATATATATATATTCTTACATTTTCAAGAACCAAACACTCAATTTATATACACTTTAATAATTTTGAAAAATTATTCCTTTATATATATATATATATAAAATATAATCAAGGTAAATTATTTCATTTAACCAATTTAAAATGATACTATGTCGGTTTATCTCATTTAAAAGTTTAGAAACCCCTATCGAAACAGTTAGCTAGACTGCACCGACAAGAATCTATAAAGAATCAACCAATAAGTCAACACAATACAAAACAATTTCATATTCACTAACAAATACGCGCTCGTATCTATTATTACTCTCAAACTCATTCTAGAGTACCGCTGACTCTATCTCTAATGAGTAATTCCCAACAGAGCCAAGGTTGTCTCTTAACCATATGCTATGATACCAAATGTCACGATAGGGATTTTCGTTCACGAAGGTCGACATTAATACGTCCACTGTATCAACTGCCGAGCTATCAAAGGCCGAAAAACCATACCGTTAGGGTTAAAGAAAAGGTAGAAGATAGAAGAAGAAAGAAAGAAAGAAGAAAACAGAAAGCAATAGAAACAACATCAGAATCTCACAATCGCAGCGGAACAACTATAATAGATAAATGAATATCTTTAAAACAAAGAACTATATCAGTTATTACATTACATCACATTACATTACATTATTAGAGTTTACAACAACAAATAGCGGAAAAGAAATACTGTATACTAGTTGATACACCATGCCATCCAGCTTGCCTCTTGAGCTCCACAGCACCTCCTGAATTCTAGAATGACCTGATAACTTGACTCTAGACTGCCCGTGTGGAAAATTGGTGGGCACCCAGAGTTTAGGAAGGAAACAATAAACTCCATGTCAATCATGGGACTGGTGTGAGAAGTTAAACAGTTTATCTTTTAAAAAACAAACAAAGAAATATTTTTAAATAGATTCGCAATGCTTTTAGAAAATGAGACTACCATAAGGCCTCCCGCACACACACACAATGCAAACGCAGCATCGGAGGAGATTTCTCCTTATGATAGTCAAACATGCTTGATACGCAAATTTTCTTTGATATTATTATTATTATAAGTGCAAAGTGTAGGAAAACATTTCGAAAGTATAATATAAATCTTAGCCAACATAGACATTTCGTACTATGCCTACATAGCTACCATTTAAACAGTGGTGACCACCATAAGTAAATGGCAGGTTCTACAACTAAAACCGTACAAGATGCGTATCGGAGTTTGGATTTCCAACAATGGTCAGGCCAAGGAACTTCCCACTGCCACATGGAAACGCCTCTGAAAAGACGCCCCGAGAACCTAACTGGATCTCTGCCAACGTAAGGCCGGGCTACCCCTAGCTGGTAACTATTGACACAAATATGCCATCCCCCGGTCGTAACCGACCTAAATCCCGGGATTCACTAACAACCACAAAGTAATAAGTTTGCAGCAATAACATAGGTTAAGTATCAGGGCTCCATACCATAATACCACCTCTATCTAGAAGGGAATGACATACACTAAGGGGGCGCTATCCCCTAATAACCTTGCTACATCTTTTCCTGTTTTGACCATTTTCGGGGTGTGAGGTCCGACGAAGTCTCGTCCATAAAGCTACGCTTTTCACAAAGCCACGCTTTGATCAACAAATGCTCAACAACACTTCATATGCCACATTACCAATATGGGAATATATCACTAGTAACCATCAACTACATAACCTCTGAGCTCGTTCGTCTCAGAGAATGGTGTTAAGATAAGATAATAAATTCTCCGCCACCAACAGAAATATATTTGATAGAAACTAGATTTACATCTCAAATTGTAACGTCTGACACACAACCATGCAAGTCCGTTCCGACATTGAACGGAACCGAAGGCACTTCCAAAGAATCCCTTGCAATCTGGATATTCACTAATCACGACCGGACTTCCCATCACAAAGGGTGATAAAATCTCAATATCGGAGATCAGCCGATGTAGAGACATTCGACGGTAATCCTTCCATTTTCGAAAATACCCGGTCTTCAACACCGGTCTTCAAATGCTATCCATTACGATATATCACTATTCAGAATGGGATTTATGACACAAGGGTCCTCTCCCGGCTAAACCGAATAACGAGCACTTACTTTCAAAAATAAGTGTGGCATTCAAATTCAAGCATTTCACAACAAATTCTCATTTAAAGGAAAATGTCGATAATCGGTTATTTAACTATCAAGGCCAACAACCAAATATCCAGCACCATTACAATCACTAGGCCCTTTTTATTAATCTTCCATAAATTAAATAACTTTCCAGATATTCATTTCAATCTATCTTTAAAAAGATATGTTCTCTAAACCATTTCAATTTCATATTGGAAAAGCAATTCCCAATACTTATTCTTTTTTAATTTATCTTTAAAAGATCAAAACCCAAAAAATTTCACTTCATATTGGAAAACATTTCCATACTTATTTAACAATAAGTAATTCACAAATCTATTTATTTTCAATACTTAGAAAATATCCAATATACTTAAAACATGATTAAGTATATATTTTATTCCTTTAAGGAAAACGTTTTCTTTAAACACATTTATTTGGATCAAAACGAATGTTGCGTAAAACATCATTACGACAACCCAAAATCACTAGTATAGAGATTCAAAATTAAGATAGATATATAAATCCCAATACTATACAAATTATTTCCTTTCGGAAATCATCTACTATAACAACAGTGTTATAGTTCACCATTTCCTTATTTCTTGAAACGTTTATTTCAACAATGAAGGTTGAAATCTATGGTTTCGATACTTGATACATTTTAAAACATCTTTAAATCGTTTTAATTCTATTTAAAATATCACTTCCTAAAACATTTCTATAATATATTATTCACTGTTCAAAATCGTGAATATAAATCATTTAATAAGCTTTCATATTTACTTATCAAATTCCATTAGTTTCGGATTTATAAAACAATGTTTATAAATTCACATTTATATATTTTATAAAAACTTCAACTTATAAAATACCTCGATTTACAAATTCTATTCAAATCTCATTTAAATGCCAAAATCCAATTTATAAGTTAATTTCTTATAAATCTTTTATTTTACAAAATCTATTCGTTTTATAACTTCACAATTTATAAATCTATAAATTTCATTCACTTATGAAATCCGTTTATACTTCATTTTAACACTTATAAAAATTCGTTTTATAATTCCAATATTTTAATTTGTAGATATCAATTTTATAAATCTTTTATATAAACCGTTTATAATATTTTCAAAAATCTCAACTTAACCATATTCCCCAAAAATCATAAATTTTATAACATTAAAATTATAATGTTTATTTAATTAAAATAAATCAATTTCAAAATTTAATAAAACGTATATTTTCAAAAATCACTTTAAAATCCTTTTAAATTTGAAAATCATCACTTAAACTTTTTTAATTTTCCAAAATAGGCCCAATGCTGTAACAACACTAAATATAACAATCATGGCATCCAAAACATCATATATCATATGATAACAGAATATATCACAATATCTGTAAATAAATCAATACGGGTGAGGAATCCAGTTGGATCCCTCCAACCTGTTTCCCTGCATCCATAGATGTTAGCACAATACCAATCCCGTGTCAATACGGAATATCGCGGTACATGGATTTATATAAATATTATCCGCTATTATGCGGCGCAATAGGGTCTCATCCGCTATATAATGCGGGAAATCAACTCCAATTACATATATAATATCAATTCCACATCAAGGTGAAATATCACGGTATATGTGTTTAATAAATAACATCCGCGTAATATACGACGTAAAGGGTCTATTTCAATACAATAGATATGCAATTTATCATTCAATCACACAATCAAGCAATTTTAAATCTAACTATTTAAAATTTAAACCGAAACAATTTCGATTGAGTGAGAAGTTCTCGCATTGCTTTCAATAACAGTTCCAGCGTTTATTCGAATAAAATTGAACGCGCGTTTAATTTTGCTCAAAATTTTCACTAGCTCCAATCGATTCCAATCTACCTCAATCGCGTAGTGCTCGTCAATACGAAGCCAACGCAATTCGTTTCGTGCGTTTCCGACCTCGTATGAAAGAGTTACAGCAATTTAAAGTTTACACGAATTTATATAATAGAATTTACAATTTATTTTTATTATTTTAAACCTTAAACCAAATCTGGCCGCACGTTCCAAGCCCTAAGATCTCGGCCGCTCATCCCATTCTTCTCCATCTTCGTTCCAGGATAATCACGCACGCAAGTAACCCAAACTAGCCGCCACCTTGCCCTACTGCACGCGACCAACTCGAGCACCGAATACACGATCAAGCTCCATCATCTCGTGCGCCATCACGAGCTCCACCTTCGGCATGAACGCGGCTAGGCTCGGCCCTGTATTTGGTCTCAAAAATCATGTCGAACGTGCGGCTTTCATCACCATTTTGCCGTCGATTTACTGCCCCATTCTTGATCACATCCGTATAGATTTGTAGATCTCACTTAGCTCTATAATTTGTTAGTTGAAAGTTTATTGAAATATCGCATGGATTGGAAGAGATTAATGGAAGAAGTTAAGAGATTTTCGGCCATTGAATATGTAATGGTGGCTAGGGTTATTTTCTTAGGGTTTCTGAAAAAAGAAAAAAATGGAGGGCTTTTATAGAAAATTTCCGTGCACTATTCACTCGAAATTTTTCCGAACTCCAAACGAAGCGTGCCATCCGACGTTTATAATGTTTTACCCCCATTTCGAACGCAATGGAATATATATCGAGAGCCAATTCGATCAAATTTGAAAGATAAGTTTTTGAATCGACTATTTAAATTCAAAATTCACTCGAATCGATTTCTACGCGTTTTAGCTTGCACCGGACAAACCGTAAGTCCGATTGACACGAAATTTGAAAACATGCAATAATATAACATTACAGATATGATGAAACTAGTTTCGTCGAAATCCGAGACTGTTTGAAAAATGGCTATTTTTACTCGTCAATTAAATATTAAAACAGTGAATTCCTACAAATTAACTTTTAATTCAATTTTAAAAGTTCTAAAACAACATTCTAACTCCAAAATGTTTAAATACAACTTATAAATCATTTTCAATCACATTAAACCCAATTTTCAATTATTTCTGTAATTTCACATATTAAATTATCAATTTAATTATCCAATTAAATCCAAATATTCGAAATTTAATTCACTTAGCTTATAAAATTCATTCATGAATATTTAAAATTAATTAAATATACGAGTTTCAAATGACAGAAGTTCTGGGTCATTACACCTTCCTTATTAGTGCCTTAACCATTGGTCCTCTTCCATCGAACCTGCATCTATAGCATAATACCGTAGCTTCCTACACTTGTTACACACAACATTCACTTTCTTCTCCCAAAACTTGCATTCTTATCCTTAGCTGCTACAAAAACAATAGGGTTCGTTGCAGAAATAATAGGTTTAGGTGCCAAGCTCTCAAACTCAAATCCATATTTGCTAAATCAACAAACAAACCCATGAGATGATTAGTCATATCCGCTTAAACTCGGGACGCATGCCAGATATAAATATCTCATTCTTCTTCAAAGGCATGTCTATCATACCAGGAGTAAAACGAGACAATGCGTTAAACTTATTCTCATACTCTGCAATGTTAGAACCCTGTACGTTGATGTTTTGATAATGACAACTATATTGATATATATATCATATACACTAACCACTTATGTAGGAAATAATATCATTTGAACAAAGAGACGAACTCGGCAAAATGAAGATCAAAATAGTGTTACACTATAATATCAGTTATAGAGTCTTAGTACAAAGTTCAAAATATTGTTAAAATCTATTCTAGGTGGTATACGCACAAATTCATATGGCATAAATCAATTCTGAAATTAAAAAAAATTGCTTCAAATCTAGCTGGCTGAATAATAAAGGTTGGCTATTTGAAATTATGTACGTGCACAAGTTTCCAAACATATGAAGATTCGCGTCTGACCTATCAATTCCAACCGGTTAAAACTGTCCAAAAATGCAATGTGGCGTTGCTGATTTCAAAATCATCGATTCAGTTGGCTACCACACTCTATTCAGCTAGTTGAATCTGCGTAACATCTAGTTTCTGAAAAGGTGCATCTCTTTTGTTAAGAATTATAACTCTTAATCAAGATTTGTAGTCACAACTCCTCGTCGTTACTCTTCACGAACGATTGCAACCTTTAAACACCGTATAAAGCAAAGAATTCCAATGTTTTCATTAGCTATTCTATTCCTAGTTCTCTCTATTTTTGCTATTGAACTTACAAGCCTTCATTTCTAAGTTTCTTTATATTTTTATAACTTGTTTATCTAAGAATATTTTCTTATGATCAAATTTACTTCCTTTCTTTACAAACTACACTATATACCAATAAGAAGAAGATTATAGGAAGGATCTACATTATCAACTTATCAATGCTGTTTAAGAGCATACCTAGTCAAATACTTTTCTACCATTTGTATTTTGTAACGACCCGTGTTTTTTGATAATTAAAAATATTAAATTTAATAAGACTTTGAAATATTAATATTATGAGAAATTAAAATTTATGGTTTATTAATGAGAAAAATAATTTGAATGTTATTGATAACTATTTTAATGTAATTGCAATCAATTGAAATAAAAGTAAAGTTGATTTGGTTATAATTGTAAATAAGGAAATAAATTAAATGTTGGAATTAATGTTGAAATAATATGTAATTAATGAGAATTAGTAAATATAGAATTAAAATCAGTGATGTGACAAGTAGTTATATATCTGTTTATGAACAATAAATTTATAAATGTGATTAAATTACTTCAAAGTAATCATTGTTTATTTATCATCTCATTACCTAATATGTTTGGGTTTAATTTGGAAATCAATGAAATTTAATGAAATTAAATATTGCAGTTAGCATGAATGAAGATGATAATTGAAAAGTATGAATGTAATAAAATGTAAACTAATGATAATTATATTCATATGTAATAATTGATCGAGTATAAGAGTGGAAATCCAAATAAAAGAATTTATTTGAATTTAAATTATGATAAATGGGGGTTTGTGTTACAGTTGTAACTTAACATTAAAATTTATGAAATATTTAAATATTTAATTTAGCATGAAAATATTATTTTAAAAAGATTATAAATTTATATGTAATCAAGAACGATAAATTTGTTAACTTTTAAATTTGAATTTAAAAAGGATTAAATTAATTTAATAATAATTTATTTAATGAACATGAAAATTAGCCATTTTGGCCACTGTATGGACTTTGATGAAACCAGTTTCATCGGTTCCATAACAGTGAATTAGTGTAAAATTCCAAGTTTTGTAGTGATCGTGCGGGCTTGAAATGCGTAGAAATTAATTTAATGAATTCAATTAAAATAGGCTAATTTTAAAAGCTAATTTCTGTGTACAATAGAATTTGGGTTTGAAATTAGTTCCATCGAGTTTAAAAATATCAAAAACTAATATTTCGGTATATTGGATGACCCATTTTTTTTGAAATCGAAATGGGCTTTTGGGTTATCGTTATCATTTCGGTCCAATTCGATTTGTCCTGTAACAACCCAGGAATTTCTCTCCAATTTGTAATCATCGTCATTTCGATTTAATGGTGATAGTTATTGCTGTTGGAATTTTAAAATCGGGTTGAAATTCTTTTATAAAAGTTATTAAAGGGTTTATCGGGCTTTAATATAAACTTGGCCCATATTTCTTTTGTTTGATGCTATGAAGTTTTCGAGTTATAACCGTTCCCCTCTTCATTAATCAAACCCGCCCCCGTTATTATTTTAAAACCCTAATTAAATCGATTGAGAAAAAAATAATGGCGGCATCTCATTCTTCCCCCTTTCGAGATTAGGGCTTCGTCAATTATGGTTGCTCGTCTTCGCGCTCGTTCGTCTTCAGGAGGTAGGGCCCGTTCAGTTCGAAGGCGACGACTTCATTGGCACCTGCGTTCGTCTTCAATTTCGCGGCTTCGTCACCTCGTTCGAGTTCAACTTCGTCACTTCGAACGGCGATTTCAGGGCTTCGGCCACTTCGACAAAGCAAAGGTGAGTACTTTATAGTACTCACATCTAATTAGACTCAGTTCAACTTCGTTTGCTTTTCTGTTTTCGTGGTCTTCAGCTTTGATTTGATATTTGTTCGTTGTTGATACTTTTATGCCTTGAGTTCGTTTTGGGGCTGTTGATATTTGATATGGTTTGACTGGTTCGACTCTTTGTTCGAAATGATTTCAACTAGCGTGAGCATTTTTCGGCTTTGTTCGACCCATGTCTTCTGTTTGATGTGGTTGTTGGTCTGTAGCTCCATGTTATGATGTTCACCTCTCTTGTGTCATTGGTATTCATGACAATTGCATTGCATATGTCTTAACTATGCACTGTCTATTGTCCATTCAAGTCTGCATAATATTGTAGTTGCATAACCTGATCGTTCAAGTTGTAGTTTGCACTGTCCAATTTGTAGTTTGAGCATTGAGCATATTGTAGCCTTAGTCATTGCATTTGAGGTCAGTAGCATTCATGCATCATTGTTATCTAGGTTTGCATCTGACATTTCATTTCTTGACCTGTTGCACTTGTGTACTTCTGTATTTGACATTGTCGAACTCAGTGGTGTAACTGGATTTGTGATCTGGTTCATGTATGGCCTCCATTGCATATATAATCTCGAGCCTTGTAGCATGGCTTGCATCACTGATTCATTTGAAGTCGTAACCTAGGACATTGGTCCCATGTCCGCTCTTTTGAGTTGCAATTCATGTCTTTAGTTCACTGTCTTGACTCATGTTTATTTTATACTTTGACTGCTGAAGCAGTTGCATTGATATTGAGACCTGTATTTCGATGTTTTGGTTCGAGGCTACACTTGTGTAGTTCTCTGGTCTTCCATCTGCTGATGTTGTCTTCTTACTAATTGCATTGACTTTGATTGTTGATAATAAATGTTATTGGCATGACTGCCACTCCCTGTTGTTGCAGTTTCCTTTTGATTCACTGTAATTTGGTTTTGGGAGACTGTTTGATATTTTTTTTCACTTGTATTCCATCGGTTGTTACTGCATTTTTCATTGTGGCATCCATCCTCTTCCACTCTGATTAAGTTGTAGTGTTCAATTATGGTTATTTAGAACCATTTCATTGTTGGGAACTGTAACCTTGAATTGATGTCTTGGCCTCATTTCATTGGGTCACCATTGCATACATGTTTATGCACTTTCTTCCTTTAGCTTGTGTTAGCTGCAGCTTCAACTTTGCTTTGAATTGCAGTCAATATTTGTTTTGTTCTACACTTGTAGTATTGTTGCAGTGAGCTTTGTGCTTGTTGCTGGGTTACCTTATCTTGGGCACACATGTTTGTTTCACTGCATTCATGTCTTTTATGTTGCATATGCTCTGTGGCACTCTTGAACTTGTTTATGCTAGTTGCCACTGTTTCATATATGACATAGTTGCATTTGAGTTGTTACTGTTGCCTTGAACTGCTGCAACTGCATCTTTTGCTGTGTCACTTACTTAGTGCATTCGTTTGCGCTGTGCATTCATGTGTTTGCTCTGTTCAGTATTCTACAAGTATATTTCATATACTGGTTGCCATCGACTTAAAAACCTATTGCATTCCTCTTATTCATTTTATGTTGGAACCATTTCCTTGTGACCTTGTTATTGCTGCAATTCAATTGCAGTCTGCCCCCTTTTGAAGTGTGTTATGGTGCCATTTCATTGGTGCTCTCACCTTCATTTGGCTGTGTCTTCATGTTGTACACTGCCTTGTGCACTTGCTCATTTGAGTATACTTCTTCTCGTGCACCCCTCTGATTCTTTTTGTCTTGTGCGGTATGTTATGTACATTCATCATGTACATCTTTTACATTCATTGGGAACATCGTCACTGTTGTGGCACGGCAGTGCACGCAAGCGTGAACTGCAGCCACACGGTATTCATTGGGTACATCTTTACTGTTGTGGCACGGCAGTGCACGCAAGCGTGAACTGCAGCCACATGGTATTCTTTGGGTACATTATCACTGTTGTGGCAAGGCAGTGCACGCAAGCGTGAACTGCAGCCACACGGTACTGCTTTTATTATTATTTCTTCTGCTTTTGATTTTAGGATATTTTGCGTATTATTACTGCTTCTATGCACTAATAGCTGAGTTTGAATTAGACTGACCCGGGTATTATTTTCTTTTGAATTTAATACTCGGGTCAGACCGAGTATTCACAGGTTGTAGATTCTTAGCTTCGGGATGCTGCTTGAGCTATGAAGTTCTTTCATATCTTTTGGAGTAGTCGTCATGTATAGTAGTCGATGTAATTGTATATGAAGATATGTATTCATGTATATTATATTGAAAATGTACTTGTATGTATAACTTCCTGAGTCAACTGTTGTAGTTGCATCATATGTACCATATCAAATGTATTGTAACTGCCATCAGTTATTATATATATGAGATTTTTCTGTTCAATCTGTGTTCCGCATTTATTTAAAATCTTCTGTGTTATTGTGGATCTTGTTAGACCACTTCTCCGATAAACACTTTTAAGTGTGGTTTATTCATATCTATTTCCGCCGTTGTGATATGAATTATCTGTGACTGATTTATGTTATGCTTATTTCTATATTTGTTTCCGAGGATTATATATAGCCACCGCGTGATAGCTTTGAGTTTGCATCGGTATGTCGGATTTCCTCCTTAAATGAAATGCATGCTGTACTATCTGACATATCAATGTTCGCGCAAAGAAATTACACGGATGGTCGCTCCTCAACAGCCCTATTCTCCGTGCTAGTCGACAGCACTACACCGTAGTGTTCTTGGCTAGCGTGGGTATAGAGGTGGGGCGTCACATGTCCATTCATTCTTATCTAGCCTTGTCTATATAAATAGTTTTTCCTAACCCTAATAGCCTTTTTATTTCATATTCCTATATGTATAATCCTATCTGTTTGCCCCTTCCCTCTTTTTCAATGTAGAAACCTAATTCCTTAATCCAAATCTTAATTTCAAAATTCAAATCAATTTCAGAATTCAAACTCATCGAACCCTGTCATACTATATACCAGTGGAAAGCTATTGATGAGAACAAGCTAGAACTGCTGTTCATTTCTGCATTTGAGTCACATTTTGGTCAGAAATTAGCGATCTTTCTCAACCGTCCATTTCTAGGGTTTCGTGATCTAACGGCGGATCATCAACCAATCGACAATCCGAAGGTGCAGTGTTGTAGAGGAGGAAGAGTAGCACTTATCTATGGGTTCGCATCATGCCGGTAGTGATAGAATTTCCTCGAATGACGTGTTAAATCCCGATGGCGGCGGTGCTTATATGGGGCGGCGGAGGGTTACGAGATGGAGCCCAGAGGGGCGCCTGGCCAAGGCGCTTCCAAAGGTTTTACCTGATTGAGGTGGAAGCCCATGTGTCAGCGGCGATTTAAGCTCGAGGAGGCGGCTGCTATTGCGTGTGGTCGTAAATGCGTTCTGTCAGGGTTACGTGAGTTCTTTTTTATTATTTTTTTTATTATGTTATTCATTTTTATAGCATAAATCATATGACTTCTAATCGATATAACTTTTGCATACGGGCTTGGGTCGACGCGTGGTTTTCTCCGTTACGATCGTATCGAAATTTTGGACATTACAGAACTGGCTTGGCTGCATTCTAACACCGTTAAATTTTGGGCCAAATTTGAATTTTTAAATCCTCGATAAACCAAAGGTGTGATTTCATCAACTCACAATTACTAAACTGTCTCATGTTGGTTAAATTAAATTTATGATATTGTTAGAAATTTACTGATTACTGTTTGGTATTTTATGTTTTCATTTGAATTTATTTTGAATTTATATTTAATTTAATTTCCATTTAAATTAATATTAAATTTAAATTGCTAGTTAAACACATAAAAATGATAACCAATTAATGATTGCAATTTATTTAGTGATTTGGATGTTGATTATGATGGATGCTATTGGTTGACATTTTGGACGACTTGATGTTTATTTATGTCTATATCTCTGTTATTACTATGGGTTGAAATGATACATACCCAAACGATCTTGTAGATTTGGAAAATTCGTTATGGGTTGAAATGACAAACCCGAGTGATTTTTATTGATTTGGAAATTTTAATTTAGATACTGCTTTAAACTATATATACCCATATTATTTCTTGAACTTGGATTTATGTATTGAACCGGAATTTTTTGAAAGGTTTAAGTTTTCATGTGAACTTTTGATTTATTTTAATAAAGTGGTTAAAATTGGTATTAGAATTATTTAAAATCTCTTAATAAAGATATTCACATTGTACACTTGATAGGAGATGGAAAATCCCATAACATCTCTGAAGCCATTGCACTAATATTTCTATTTTACTTATTTTGATTTGACTTACATAACTTTTTTTAGTTCTGACTCGAGTGTTTTGTCTTTTCATTACGCTCGGTTCAGTCTGATTTTTCAAGTGTATTGAGACCATTTTATATTAGGGGATGAAGACGGAGAGGAGTCTACTATTTATATTATTATCATTATTCCGCTGTAATCACCTTGATCCATTGCATTATTTGTTTATTCTTGCCGTACGTATAACTCTATTATATCGTAAAGTGTAATCAATTATTATTTGTAAAACAACTTCATGAACTGCTCATTTGATTATTATATTTCGTAATTCCGCTGCGAGATTTTGTGTTTTGTTTCTCCTTCTTTTCTCTTATTTTCTTGTTTACCCCGTTAACAATCCTCCTTGAATGGTTTGAGTTGACATGTGTTGTTTATTATCGATTTAAACCGTCCAAAAATGTGGATTGTTACATATCTAAAAGTCTTATTGTAGAATCCTCAGGCGGTTCTATTCTGTTGTCCAGGCAGTTGAACTCCTATTCGATTTCTTAGGCAATCAGAATACTTATTCCTCTAAGTTAAGAGAGAGTATCGGTTTAAATACATAAGGAGTCTGGGACTGGAAATAGAACGAGAAGTTCAAACCAGTATAAAAATCTTTAGTGTTATTTACTTATCGTTGGTTACTTTTTATTTATATTTCACACAAGTTTATAACTTACATAATTATTCACATTACTCGATTCTTAGCCACTTTCATTTGGTATCAAAGCAAGGTTATCATATAACTGTAACAAAGTATTTAATATTCAAGTAATATGGAAAATAACACAACATCAAGTTTTGATAAAGGTCAGTCCATTGCACGACCACCACTATTTAATGGATCAAACTATAATTATTAGTCAAGTAGGATGAGACTTACACGCAAGCATACGACACTTGGAATATCACTCAACAAGAATATTTTGTACCTACCACTCCTTATGCACAACGGTGAAATACACAGAAATTAGATGCTATTGCAAATGTTAAAGCTATGAATATGTTGTTTTATTCCTTAGATAAAAATGAGTTTAATAGAGTTAGTATGTGTACTTTAGCATATGAAATTTGGTGCACTCTTAAAGTTACTCATGAATGTACTAATAGGGTCAAACAAAGCAAGATAACCATGCTTAAGAATTAATTTCAAAATTTTAGAATGAAGCAAGGTGAAACCATAAATGAGATGAATTCTAGGTTTCAAGATACATATAACTCTCTTCTGGCATTAGGAGAAAATATATTGATTTTATATTGTTTTTAAAATCCTAATCTCTTTAACGGATGAGTGGAAACGAAAGGTCTTATCAATTGAAGAAACGAATGACATTTCTACCATAAGACGAGAAGAATAAATAGAAAATATCATGTCATATGAAGTTAATTTGCAACAAAATAAATTTAAGCTCAAGATAGAAAAACAATAGCATTCTAAGCCAAAAAAAGTAGAATCTGACGAAGATGAAGATGATATGGCGTTTATAGCTAAGAATTTCAATAAATTTCTGAATTTAGAAAGAACAAAAAGTTTGGGAATAGAAGAAACAATAAATCATCATCCTCAACTCTTGAATGCTGTGAATGTCACAAAAAGGGGCATTTGAAGAAAGACCGTCCAGATCGCAAGAAATATATATAAATAACTACAAAAGCAAGAGCAATAGATTTAAGAAGAAACAAGCTTTATAGTTACATGGGATAATTTAGATTTCTCTTCCTCATTAGACATCGACAGTGGTAGTGATTCAGAACAACCCAAAGTATGCTCTATGGCGATAAATGATGATGTAAGTGGTCTTACTTTTGATGATTTAGTTGATATAAACATCGAATTATTAGATAAACTAAGAAAACTTAAGATAAAGCATGAAGATTCACTAGAAAGTCTAAATAGAAATGAAATTGAAGTTGATATATTAGAAGATGAAAAGAAAAGCTTATAAGAAGAACTTGTTGTTTCACAAGAATCTTGTTCTAATATTACTTCTCAACTTACTATGTTAAGTAGTGAAATCGAGACTCAAAAAGAAAAGAATGACACATTATCAACATAAAATTATGAATTGAAATCAACTGTCAAAATAGTAGAATTAGACAACAGTAGTCTTAAAAAAAAGCTAGATAATATTACCAAAAATGTTTCTAACTTTAATAGAGGTAGAGAAAATCTTTCTAAAATTATTGAAAATTCACAATCCACTTCTAATAAAAAAGGATTAGAATATAAAAAATTTATAAAAGTAAAAACTAGTCCTAAATAGTATAACTCTCTATATACAAAAGAAAAACAATTGTCTTGAAAAACTAGTTTTCAAATCTATTAGTCGAAAGAAAACTATGTATCATTCAAAATCTGTTAGGATTTGGGTTCCAAAGACTAATAATTATTTGATTAGAAATAAGTATATAAATATTTTATGACTTATATTCATAGGAATGATAATTTTGTTTATAAAGGGAATTCTAAACCTCATGGGTTGGGCTTCATAAGATCTAACTCTTTGGACTCTAACAGATGAATTGGGTACCAACATCATTTCTATATTATTTTTTACAGGTACCAAATAAGAAAAGTGGAAAATGGATATTTGATAGTGGTTTCTCAATATGTATGATGGAAAATAAAGAAATATTAACAAAAATTATCTACTCAGCTGGAGGATCTGTAAGGTTTGGAGATAACTCCAAAGGATATATCATTGGCAAAAGTGATCTGAGCAACGATGGTACATCTAACTTATCTTTTATTACAAATGTTTTGTTAGTTAAGAATTTAAAACACAATCTCTTTAGTATTAGTCAACTCTGTGATAAAGATATCAAAATTACATTTGAAAAGGCTAAATGTAGTATTTATGATAAAAATCAAAATTTAATCTTTAAAGGAAATCAATAAAGAAATATATACGTTTTAAATATGAAAATTGGTCACAACACAGATATATGTTTAATAGCCAAAGAAAACGATCCTTGGTTATGGCACAAGAGATTTTGTCACATAAATTTCAAAACTATAACAAATTATCTAAAAATAATTTAGTGCAAGGATTACCCAAAATGAATTATAATGTAAACAATATTTGTGATGCTTGTCAATTAGGAAAACTAACGAAATCATCTTTTAAATCTAAGAAAATTATTTATATATACAACCACTTAAACTATTACATCTGGATCTTTTTAGGCCTACTCAAGTTCAATCAATTGATCATAATAAATATGTATTTATAATTGTAGATGAATTTTCAAGACATATATGGACAATATTTTCGAAAAATAAAAGTGTTTCTTTGGAAAATCTTAAAATCTTTCCCAAAAGAAAACAAAATTTCAAAAACTTAAAAATTAAAAACATTAGAAGTGACCATGGTGGTGAATTTGATAATGATTTATTTGAAAATTATTGTAACAAGAAAGGAATTTTTCATTTTCTATAACTCCACAACAAAATGGAGTTGTAGAAAGAAAAAATAGAACACTACAATAATGCACTAAAATTTTACTTAGCGGTAGTAATTTGCTAAAATATTTTTGGGCAGAAGCTGTAGCAACTACCGGCTATGTTTTAAATCCAGTCTATGTTCGTCCCTTAACTAAACATACATTATATGTGCTTTTTAATGGAAAAGAACTTAATATCTCATAATTCGAAAAAAATCGTTCTAAATGTTTTTTGTTAAATACAAAAGATCGACGTAAAAAATTCGATCCAAAATCCGATGAAGGAATATTTATTGGATATTCAAAACGAAGTAACGCTTATTGAATATAGAATAATATAACAAAAATAATAGAAGAAACACTACATTTTTTGACGATAATTCAAAAATTAATAATAATGATGAAGATTTGAAAAAAAATACAAAACAAAGTAATTTAAAAGATGAAAATATTAGGAATAATGTTGAAAATAATACTGAAATTTACCCATTGTAATTGAAATATGTTCACCATATAGAGTATTAAGAAATCATCCTATCAAAAATGTTATTGGAGAAATAAATAAAAATGTAAGGACATGAAGTCAATTAAATCAAATGGGATAGTTTCTTTTATTTCTAACATTGAACTCAAAAATATAAAAGAAGCTTCAACCGATGACTATTGAATTTTAGCTATGCCAAAAGAGCTAAACCAATTCGAGCGCGATGACATTTGGGACTTAGTTCCTAGACTTAATGTTCAAACAGTTATTAGTACAAAGTGGGTTTTTAATAAGCTGATGAGCAAGGTAATATAACTCGTAATAAAGCTAGAATAATCACTCAAAATTACATTCAAGAAGAAGGAATATACTATGAAGAAACATTTGCTCCTCTCACTTGATTAGAAGCAATACCTATCTTTTAGTCTTCTCTTGTCATCATAATTCAAATTATATCAAATGGATGTAAAAAGTGCCTTTTAAATGGTTTTATAATAGAAAATATCTATGTAGAACAACTACCTTTGTTTACACATAAAAAATATCCATATCATGTTTATAAACTAAGAAAAGCATATACGGTTTAAAACAAGCACCTCGTGCTTGGTATGATCGTCTCAAGAGCTATCTTATAAACTCAGGTTTTGAAATTGGAAAGGTAGACCAAACACATTTTATTAAACTAGATAAGAAAGGTATTGTAATAATTCAAGTTTATGTCGACAGTAATGTTTTCGGCTCCACAAATAAAAAATTATGTAAATACTTTTCTAACATAATAAAAGTGAATTCGAGATGTCACATATAATAGAACTCTCATATTTTCTTGGTTTACAAATTAAATAATTAATAATGATATTTTCATAAATCATGAGAAATATTGTATGGAAAACACTTTTGCAAAACCAACTCCAATGAGCACTACGACCCATCTCGATCGAGACAAAAATGGTAAAAGTATGGATCAAAAAGTGTATCAGAGTATGATCGATTCTTTACTATATTTAATACTAGTCTTCCTAATATCATGATGAGTGTGCATCTATGTGCACGATTTTAAGAAAATCTTAAAGAATCGCATTTGCAAGTCATGAAACGAATTTGGCGCTACTTAAGCAACACTATAGACTACGACCTCTTTTATTTGAAGGATGTCCTTTCGAACTAGTATCATATAGCAATGTTGATTTCGGTGGATGTCGAACGAACCGAAAGAGTATGAGTGGTACATGCTAGTTCATTGGATAGTCTATAGTATTGTGGTTTAGTAAGAAGCAAAATTGTATCCCACTCTTGATGTGTGAAGCATAATATGTCTCTACTGCTTTGGCATGTGCACAAGTGATCTATATGCAACAAACTCTTTTGGATTTCAGTATAAATCTTTCTGAATAAACGGTTTATTGTGATAATACAAGTGCAATTAATTTTCCAAAAGATCCGATAAATCATTTGCGAACTAAACATATTGATATCTGGCATCATTTTCTACGTCATAACATACAAAAAGGTATTATTTCTCTCCAATTCGTAACTTTGGAAAATCAAATTGTAAACATTTTATCAAACCATTAAATGAAGATACGTTTATAAAAGTAAGACGAGAACTTGGAATTGTATCTCTACAAGAATTATAAATTTTTTAAAAAAAATTACACATAAATTGATTTTCATAGGCAATAAAGAAATGCATGCATAAAAATGTGGCCGAGAAGATTCAAACCTACTAATTTTTAGTTAAATCAAGTAAGTGTTCGAAAAACTTGTGTTTATATTAACCATTAAAAATGTATATATAATTCATAGGTTACAAATCAAAAGTGA
This sequence comes from Allium cepa, assembly GCA_030765085.1. Taxonomy (NCBI): domain Eukaryota; kingdom Viridiplantae; phylum Streptophyta; class Magnoliopsida; order Asparagales; family Amaryllidaceae; genus Allium; species Allium cepa. The sequence goes on from CM060934.1 coordinate 616,956,204, forward strand.
TTTTAAAATTTTAAAATGTTTCTAAAAATAGAAATCAATTATTTTTAAGAAAAGAATGAGTGTAGATGAAATAAATATAAAAACAAAAATCATCTTCTTAAATAAAAAATGTCTTCCCAAGAGAATTTTGCATACTCATCCATTGATTTCTATTCAACCTCTATCGCACCATCCAATAACTCAACTCGCATATATATTCTCGTACGCATTACACCTTCTCCAAATCATCACACTGGCTATACTCCGTAGGGAAAATGAGTTAGAAGAACCATAGATTTTCGTTCACCTTCTACACAGCATCAAATAGATGATACACATCGTTTTCGACGAGAAATGTCAGTGTTCAATGTGAAATGTACTATGAACAGAAAAATGAAGGAGCTCGTTTGAGAATCGTGCTCTTAAGTTTTGTGATCATTCTCCTACAAATAATAGCATCCAAAGGCAATCACCTTGTCACATAGAAAAACCTCCTCGCAATTTAAGGGAAGAAAGTTCATTAAGCAAACTCACCCTATGCATAAAAACTTTTGGTCCCCTCTCAAACCTTTAAAGGAGAAGACAAAAATTGAACTAGACTCGTTTGAAGGTTGCTCATCAGAAGAATCCGAGCCTTTTGATATATACATACACCTTTCATATATTGAATAATATGTACGTATCAAGATATATTGAATAAATCTTTATATGTTTAAAATGATAATAATTGAAAAGGCTCTTCTAAATATACATATATAATGTAGTTTACACAATCAGATTCTGTTTGGATAAAAACTGATATGTGCAAAGATACCAAATCAGCTAGCTGAACGTCCTAGTACAAATGGTTGAATATTCACGGACCAAATTTTTTACCTAGAATTCAGCCGGTCGACCCCAAAAGTTCAGACGGCTAAATGAAGCCAATTTTGGCCTATTTCTTTGTTGGTTTTGAATTTGAAAAATTCAGCCAGCTGAATAAAAAGTACAACCAACTGAACATTCAACTAAATCAAATTTAAACCCGGCAAACAAACGGCTTAAATATAAATTTCAGCCGGCTATTTTCATCCTAAATTAGGATATTTCCTTTCGACCCCTCGTAAAAATAAATTCAGCCAGCTGCCCTTACCAATTCAGCCATCTAAATAGCCGGACTTCTATTTTATACATAAGAAGCCGGTTCATTTCCTCTCCACCCATTCATTTTTACCAACCATCTTTTCCTCTCTTTAAAACCCTAAACCAACAAATCTACAACCTCACTCCATAAACAAAATTGAAATTCTCATAATCAACTTCAAATCTATCAATGGCTCCAAGTCCAAAGAGAGCAAAGACTACTTCTACCTCAGCTGGACTATCCTAAGATTAAATCAGGGCTTGGCTTCACTATGACATCATTATAACTTGATTCATTGGCATGAAGAACTCGAAAATCCTTGAAGGATCATTCATGAAGTTCATCGATTCCAATAGTTATGGAATTAAGGAGCTTGCAGAGGCCGATCACTTGGATTCTCTTATTGGGTATGATGCTAATAATGTAAAAATTTATCTTCTCTTGATTAAGCTTTTCTTTGCCAGTATGAATCTAGATCATCAAAACCCCTAAAATAAGTAAGATTTTATTTGGACATTAGTATATGGAGTTAAAATTTATTTTTCATTACAGCATTTGGAATACGTTTTAAGATGTCCATACCAAGGAACCAACATTGTTGACATTGAAGTAGATATGTTCAATCAAGATGTAGTATCTCATAGATTTTTTTCCGATAATATGACTGAATTAAAATCAAGTGCTTTACGTCCAAAAGCTCGGTTAGTTCATCGTGCTCTTATTCATCTCTTCAACATTGCGCCGGTATTTATGAAAAACTGTATGAGAGAGACTTCCAAGATCTTTACGCTATTTGGTCATCTCAAAATGTTAATTAGGGAAGGTTCATTTTAGAAGACTTTGACAATGTTAGCCATCGAAGGAGTTACAAAACAATTCACTATCGTGCTTATATTATAAGGATCTCTCAAAATTTTGGAGTTGTTATTCCAAATTCCAAATATACAACCATTAGTAAGGTCAACTCTAAAAGATTGAGCCAAATGGGTATTCCTAAAAGTTTTACTAGTGAAGAGATAATTTCTTTTGAGAAATGGGTCACTAATTGTACCAAAGGAATTCCACAACCCATCGACCCTAACATTGCTTCCTCCTCTAAAGCACCACAAGCCCAAAGAGATGAGAATGAAATAGAGGAAATCACTTTGGAAACATCTATCAAATAATCTCTTGTTGCCATCTATTGAAATCAAAAGCATCTTGATGATCATTTTTCCCGAATTAAGCACAACATCTCCAAGAACACTAAATGCTTAAATTCAATAAAAGGATCCTTTAAAAAAATTAGGATAAACTTTCATGCTTTTCATCGATAATGGCAATTCCGCCCTCCTCGTCTCAGCCCGATATTGAAAAGTCGAACCAATTTCAGTGGACGTCTAAGGAAGAAGGAGGCCAAGAAGGAGACCATGAAGGGGAAGAAGAATCGAATAGCTCTAACAATGAAGCTTGAAACTTAGCTCTGTATAACCTTTACGAAGTAAGTACTTATTATTGTGTCTTTTAGACAACTACCTGTGATGTTATTTTGTTCCGTCTTTGACTTATTGTTGTAATGTTGTAAAACTGCTATTTATTTTGTGATGTTCGAACTATATTGTGAAGTCTATGAATTATATTTCATGATATTCATCCTCTTAATGTTAAAAATATACGATGTTATTCACAAATTGGCTATATTTTGTGATGATATAATATTATTTTTCTATAATTGTCAGGACCCGATTCTTCGTCTTTCGAAAATTCAACATCGATACTCACTTTATCGACTGCCGAGCAATCGAACGACGGAAAACCGAACACTGAGGGTTTAAGAAAAAGAAAAAGAGAGAAGAAGAGAGAAAAAGATAGAAAATAGAGAGAAAAGAACATAGAAAATAGAACAGAACAGAACACAACAGAACAGAACAACATCAGAATCTCACAATCGCAGCGGAACAACATATAATAATAAATGAATAATCTTTAAACAAAGAACCATATCAGTTATTACATTTTATACATTACATTACATCATATCATCAAAGTGTACAACAACAACAACAACAAACAGTGCAGCGGAAAAAGAAATACTATATAAACTAGTAATACGCCATGCCATCCAGCTTGCCTCCAGCAATTCCAGAATATCCAGAATATCCTGATAAACCTTAACTCTTAACTGCCCGTGTGAAAATTGGTGGGCACCCAGAGTTTAGGAAGGAAAACAATAAACTCCAAGTCAGTCATGTGACTGGTGTGAGAACTCAAAACAGTTTATTTATCTTTAAAATCAAAATAGAGGAATATTTTTAAAGTCAATTCGCAATGCTTTTAAAAATGAGACTACCATAAGGCCTCCCGCACACACACACAATGCAAACGCAGAATCGGAGGAGATTTCTCCTTATGATAGTCAAAGATGCTTGATACGCATTAAAAAGAACATTTGATACTATTACTAGTGCATAGTGTAGAGAAAATTCATTTCGAAAGTAGAATATAAATCTTAGCCAGCATAGACATTCCGAACTATGCCTACTATAGCTAACTATGTTCAATAGCAGGTTACCGCCACATTCCATAGCAGGTTATACAACTAAAACCGTACAAGTCTCGTATTGTTTCTTTGGATTTCCAACGAATGATCAGGCCAAGGAACTTCCCATTGCCACATGAGAATGCCTCTGGATGGACATCCCCGAGAACCAAACCGGATCTCTACCAACACAAGGCCGGGTTACCCCTAATTGAGTAACAACTGACCGAATATGCCATCCCCCGGTCCTTTGGGACCTTTCACCGAGCGCTCGTAATCAATTCACACAATCATAACAAAGTGTTTTCAACATGAGTAAGTATCTGGGCTCCATACCATGATACCACCCTTTTCCAGAAGGAAATCCACACATCCTAAAGGGCGCTACCCCTCATAACCTTGCCGCATCTTTCCTGTTTTGACCATTCCGGGGTATGAGGCTCGACGAAGTCTCGTCCACAAAAACATACTTTATACAAAAGCCATGATTTGGGTCAACAAATGATCATAGAAATGATCACCTAGATAGACGATCAAATAAACAATCCTATCACAAATAATCAACACAATGATCATTTACAGCAACACTCAGCATGTCACATTACCAAATTGGGAATATATCGCTGATAACATTCAACTACATAACCTCTGAGCTCGTACGTCTCAGAGAAGGGTGTTAAGCTAAAAGAATAAATTCTCCGCCACCAACAGAAATATATTTGAAAGAAATCTGCTTTATATCTCAATTTGTAACGTCAGACATACAATCCATACAAGTCTGTTCCGGGCTCGAACAAAACCGAAGGCACTTCTTACGAAGCCCTTGCAATCCGGGTATTCACAATCCCGATCGAATTTCCCATCACTTAAGGAATCTCTATACCAGGAGCTACCCAGTGCAGAGACAATCGATAGGTCATCCTATCGCTTTCGCAAATACTCGGTCTTCAACACCGATCTTCAATGCAATTCACTACGACGTATCACATATTCGGAATGGGTTATACGACCCCATGGTCCTTTCCCGGTTAACCCGAATAGTGAGCGCTTATTCAAAAATAAGTGTGACATTCAAATTCAAACAAATCACATCAATTACCCATTCAAAGGGAAATATTGATAGTCGGCTATTGAACTATCAATGAATATGCACACATCACCAGTTTCCAAATAATTTTCCAAATTATTTATTTCTCAAAAATCATATCTTCACTAGATATATAATTTCACACTTCAAAAATAATTCAATATTTATTTTTAAACAAATTCTCCTTTTCATTCATAAATTCCATAATGAATTTATAATCCAAAATATCTACGAATATTCGATTTCAATTATTCATTTCAATTTATCTTCAAAAAGATAAATTCTCAAAATATTCACTTTATATTGGAAAACATTTCCATACTTATTTAATAAGTAATTCACAATTTTTTTTTTCCACACTTGGAAAATATTCAATATACTTAAATCAAAATTTATTATATATCTCATTCTTTAAGGAAATCATTCTCTTAAACATATTTATTTGGGCCAAAACGAATGTTGCGTAAAACATTGTTACGACAACCCAAAATCACTAGTATAGGGATTCGAAATTAAAATAGATATATAAATCCCAATACTATACAAAACATTTCCTTTCGGAAATCATTTACTATAACAACAGTGTTATAGTCCATTATTTCCTTCTATTTCTCGAAAACGTCTATTTCAACAATAAATGTTGAAATCTATGGTTTCGAATCTCAACACATTTGAAAACATCGTTAGATCGTTTTAATTCTATTTAAAACATCACATTCAAAACAAATTCTTTAACATATTATTCACTATTCAAAAACGTGAATATACTACGTTAACAAATTTCATCCTTTTATATATTTCATCTTAAAGGATTATTCACAGTCAAAAATGTGAATATAACTCCATTTATAGGTTTCAACAATTTACTTATCAAAATAAGTCATTTACGAATTTATAAAGCAACGTTTATAAATTCCTTTTCTATTTATTTTATAACAACTCCTTTTATAAATTCCTTTATTAACCTATTCGATTTATAACTCAATTATGAACTAAAAGTCCATATTATAAGTTAAATGCTTATAATTTTACAAAAATCGTTCTTTTAAACTTCATAATTATAAATCTTATAACTTATGAGATTCAATTATTTATCCAAACCTATTCTTTTAACAACTTTATAAATTTTATAAACCTACTGCTTATAAAATTCCTTTATTACTTCACCGTTTATAATTCTATAAATTCCTTCGTTTATAAAATCCATTCATAATTTATTCTAACACTTATAAAAGCTCGTTTTATAATTTCAATATTTCAATTTATAAATATCCATTTATAAATCTCTTAATATAATTCAATTTATATTATTCTTTTAAAACGTCTTTAATCTCCTTTATTATTATTTCACCATTTTGATTCATAAAATAATTAAATTTTATAAATCCTATATTTAAACTTTTCACAATAAATTCTAAAATCCCGATTAAACTATTTTATAAAATCATTAGCATCATATTCTCAAAAATTAGTTTTTAACTAATTTTTCTCAAAAATCATAATTTTTATAACTTTAAAAATTATAACGTTTATTTATTTAAAATGGATAAATTCCCAAAAATATTTTATAACATATACTTTCAAAAATCACTTTAAAAACATTTTAAAATTCCAAAACTTGGTCCAATGATGCTACATACCAAATAGTCAATCACGACTACAACGATATCATATATCGTATATGATAATCCATCAAATATCAAAATATCTGAAATCAAATAAATACTGTTGAGGAATCCAGTTGGATCCCTCCAACTTGTTTTCCTGCATCCACAAACATTAGCACAATACCAATTTCGCTCCAGTACGAAATTATCGCGGTATATGGGATTTAAAATATTATCCGCTTAATAGACGGCGCAATAGGGTCTCATCCGCTAAACAAATGCGGGAAATCAATAACTCCAATATATACATATGCCAATATATATATATATATATTGCTATTATATATAATACCAATTTCACTGTTTATGAAATATTCGCGGTATATGTTTTTAATAAATGTTTTTAATAAATAACATCCGCTTACTAACGGCGTATAATGTCTATTTTAACAATCAATTAATAACAATCATCATTCAAACATGCATTCACATATTTTAAATCTAACTATTTAAAATAAAATCGAAACTGATTCGATTGAGTGAGAAGTTCTCACCTTGATTTCAATTTCGTTTTAGCGATTTATTTCGAATAAAATTAAACGGACGTTTAATTTTACCCGAAATTCTCACTAACTCCAAACGACTTCAATCCAATTCCATCTCGTAGTGCTCGTTCATACGATTCCAATGCCACTGGTTTCGCGCGTTTTCGACCTCGTATGAAAAAGATATCAATTTTTGAAGTTTACACGATTTAAACTATAATTAATTACAACATAACTCTATAATTTTAATACCCTAACATGCCACAGCCCTTGGATCCACTGCCTTTCCATCTTGGCCGTTCTTTCCTTCTCTTCCCCCACGTCTTCTTTCCAGGTCGAGCAACCCAAAGCCGAACCCATCATTTGACATTAGGGTTTGAATTTGCACCTCCATCACTCGACAAAACTTCATCAAACCACCTCCATATTGAAGCCCTTCGCAAGAGCTATCTTCACCATCCACGGCATGAAGCTCGGCCCCCCTACAGCCTTGAAATGCGTGCGCAACTTCGGCTCTTCCACCTCAATTTGCCGTCAATCCGTGGCTCTAAAAACGATCTTGACCGTTGATCTCGTAGCTCTTGCTACGATCTACAATGTTGTAGTTAACATCTTTTGCAAACAACTGATGGATTGAGAGATTTGGGGAAGAGAAGTTGAGAAAATTTCGGCCTTACATTCAATGGTGGCGGCTGTGCATATAGAACTAGGGTTTATATATATTTTTTTATTTTCTTGTGAATTTTGAGCTATTTATAGAGAATAAAAACGACACTATTCATCGGGGTTTTCCAAACTCCGATTCACGCGCCGTAACCAGCGTTTTTAGGGTTTACCCCGCGTTCCAGACACAATGGAACAGGTTTCGGAAGCTAATTCGGACATCTGTGCGAGTTATGGCAATAAACGTTCAATTTAAATTAAACCGATTTAAGCGATTTTCTAGGCCTTTTAATTCGTACCGGACAAACGGTAAATCCAATTGACACGAAATTTGAAATATTACAATAATATCACATTACGGATCCGATGAAACTGGTTACGTCGAAATCCGAGGTATTTTGAAAAATGGCTATTTTAACTCGCTAAATTAATATTAAAAATAATTCGATGCGTTTCGAGCTGCCACGATCAAACGGTAACTCCGATTGACACGAAATTTGAAATCCAGTAATAACTAACTATTATGGATCCAATGGAACTAGTTTCGTTCAATTCTGAGACTGTTCAAAAATTGACTATTTTCACTAGTCGATTTAATATTAAAATATTCAATTTTCACAAATTAACTTTTAATTCGATTTTAAAAGTTCTAAAATATCGTTCTAACTCCCATATGATAAAATAAAATTTTACAAATCATTTTCAATCATATTTAACTCAATTTTCAATTATTTCCATAATTTAACATATTAAATTATCGATTTAATTATCCAATTAAATCCAATTATTCAAATAAAAATTTATTCGACTTATAAATTTCACTTATTAATATTTAAAATTAATTAAATATTCAAATTTTAATTACTAAAAATCCTGGGTCGTTACAATCTTCCCCCCATAAAAGAATTTCGTCCTCGAAATTATTAAGTAAGAAAAGTTATAGAATCTATTAATTTTCCAAAATCCATAGTTTAAACTTCTTACAAAAACTTTACTGATCATACTTAGTTATCTTTTCAAAAACAACTACTATTGTTTAACTTTCAATTCCAAAACAAAGTTAAAGTTTTCAAAATTTTCCCATTTTCTCAAAAATTTTCTAACGCCTTAAATTTTCGGAAAAATTCGCCATAGTCTCCTTTGCGCGGCTCGATCCGAAAAAAAAATGACAGTATATATATCACAAATATACATCTCATCAAGTAATGAGGCATCCCGCAGGGAAAAAGTATAAAAGTACGGTATGTAATCCGAGATATGTACCTTATATTTTATTAGCAAGCATATACGGCTAATATAGCGCGAAAGCGGGCTCCAAATGCGAAGCAAACGCGATCCGCACCTACTAATCACTCAACAAACAACATGAGAACATGCATATAGATAATAGTATCGATATACAATATATAGTAACATAATAACTATATATGTCAACATAGCAAATGCAACTAAAGCAACAAATGCAAACATCAACCAACCATCATCCATAACCAATATATATTCATTCATATTCTCATTAATATTCAATGAATTAGGTTTTCAATTTAGTCACATTTAATTCATTAACAGTGGATGTTTACTAACATTTATTTTCAATTAGTTTATATTCACTAATTCATATTCAAGTTGGTTCACTTCCAAATCAAATTCAATTCTATTTAATTCATTTAACTTCCAATTGAATTTCAATTACTTTAGCTTCCAATTTCATTAACACTTAATGAATTATATACAATCAATCAATTAACAATCATATAACAACCAATGTATATTAATTACAACCAAATTTCCTTTGCTTACAATTGGTTTAAATTAAATTGATTTTCATTCAATCTTTCAACTTTCAGTAACATTAGATTTTAATGAATTAACACTTACATTCATTTTTTTCATATCAACTAAATTCACATTTAATTGATTAATATTCAATCCTTTAATCCAATTCAATTTCTACAGTTGAATTCATATATATAACTTAAGTTTATATTTATCACTTCACTTTATTAATTTATTTTGATACTAATATCAACTTCATTCAACATCTCTTAAGTTATGCTTCCATTTAAATAAACATCACTTGGTTTTACTTAACTTAAATTCCCACTTGTAAATCAATTCAGCTTCCAAATTCTAAAGTTAATTCCATTTAACTTTAAATTCATTTTTATTTTACAACTCATATTCATAAATATATTCATATAGTTTCACTTCTCATATATATAAGTTTATTTCACAATTGTAAATCACTTTAATTATAATTCATACTCTTATAATTCTTTTGCTTATACAATTATTCTTTTATTTAGATTATTCAAACAACTAAACAATCAACTTATATACACTTTAATAATTCTGAAAAATTATTTCTTTATATATAAAATATAATCAAGGCAAAACTATTTCATATACCCAATTTTAAAACAATATTGTGTCGAATTATTCTATTCAAGTGTTTAGAAACCCCTTCGGCATAGTCTTGCGGACCACGCTGACGAAAGTTCATATGCCACTCAATAAACCAATCATCACAATATAAAACAATTTTATATTTACTAACAAATACGCTCTCATAGCTATTATTACACTCAAACTCATTCTAGAGTACTACTGACTCTATCTCTAATGAGTAACACCCAACAGAACCATGGTTGTCGCTTAACCATAAGCTCTGATACCACATTGTCAGGACCCGATTCTTCGTCTTCCGAAAATTCAACATCGATACTCACTTTATCGACTGCCGAGCAATCGAACGACGGAAAACCGAACACTGAGGGTTTAAGAAAAAGAAAAAGAGAGAAGAAGAGAGAAAAAGATAGAAAATAGAGAGAAAAGAACATAGAAAATAGAACAGAACAGAACACAACAGAACAACATCAGAATCTCACAATCGCAGCGGAACAACATATAATAATAAATGAATAATCTTTAAACAAAGAACCATATCAGTTATTACATTTTATACATTACATTACATCATATCATCAAAGTGTACAACAACAACAACAAACAGTGCAGCGGAAAAAGAAATACTATATAAACTAGTAATACGCCATGCCATCCAGCTTGCCTCCAGCAATTCCAGAATATCCAGAATATCCTGATAAACCTTAACTCTTAACTGCCCGTGTGAAAATTGGTGGGCACCCAGAGTTTAGGAAGGAAAACAATAAACTCCAAGTCAGTCATGTGACTGGTGTGAGAACTCAAAACAGTTTATTTATCTTTAAAATCAAAATAGAGGAATATTTTTAAAGTCAATTCGCAATGCTTTTAAAAATGAGACTACCATAAGGCCTCCCGCACACACACACAATGCAAACGCAGAATCGGAGGAGATTTCTCCTTATGATAGTCAAAGATGCTTGATACGCATTAAAAAGAACATTTGATACTATTACTAGTGCATAGTGTAGAGAAAATTCATTTCGAAAGTAGAATATAAATCTTAGCCAGCATAGACATTCCGAACTATGCCTACTATAGCTAACTATGTTCAATAGCAGGTTACCGCCACATTCCATAGCAGGTTATACAACTAAAACCGTACAAGTCTCGTATTGTTTCTTTGGATTTCCAACGAATGATCAGGCCAAGGAACTTCCCATTGCCACATGAGAATGCCTCTGGATGGACATCCCCGAGAACCAAACCGGATCTCTACCAACACAAGGCCGGGTTACCCCTAACTGAGTAACAACTGACCGAATATGCCATCCCCCGGTCCTTTGGGACTTTCACCGAGCGCTCGTAATCAATTCACACAATCATAACAAAGTGTTTTCAACATGAGTAAGTATCTGGGCTCCATACCATGATACCACCCTTTTCCAGAAGGAAATGCACACATCCTAAAGGGCGCTACCCCTCATAACCTTGCCGCATCTTTCCTGTTTTGACCATTCCGGGGTGTGAGGCTCGACGAAGTCTCGTCCACAAAAACATACTTTATACAAAAGCCATGATTTGGGTCAACAAATGATCATAGAAATGATCACCTAGATAGACGATCAAATAAACGATCCTATCACAAATAATCAACACAATGATCATTTACAGCAACACTCAGCATGTCACATTACCAAATTGGGAATATATCGCTGATAACATTCAACTACATAACCTCTGAGCTCGTACGTCTCAGAGAAGGGTGTTAAGCTAAAAGAATAAATTTTCCGCCACCAACAGAAATATATTTGAAAGAAATCTGCTTTATATCTCAATTTGTAACGTCAGACATACAATCCATACAAGTCTGTTCCGGGCTCGAACAAAACCGAAGGCACTTCTTACGAAGCCCTTGCAATCCGGGTATTCACAATCCCGATCGAATTTCCCATCACTTAAGGAATCTCTATACCAGGAGCTACCCAGTGCAGAGACAATCGATAGGTCATCCTATCGCTTTCGCAAATACTCGGTCTTCAACACCGATCTTCAATGCAATTCACAACGACGTATCACATATTCGGAATGGGTTATACGACCCATGGTCCTTTCCCGGTTAACCCGAATAGTGAGCGCTTATTCAAAAATAAGTGTGACATTCAAATTCAAACAAATCACATCAATTACCCATTCAAAGGGAAATATTGATAGTCGGTTATTGAACTATCAATGAATATGCACACATCACCAGTTTCCAAATAATTTTCCAAATTATTTATTTCTCAAAAATCATATCTTCACTAGATATATAATTTCACACTTCAAAAATAATTCAATATTTATTTTTAAACAAATTCTCCTTTTCATTCATAAATTCCATAATGAATTTATAATCCAAAATATCTACGAATATTCGATTTCAATTATTCATTTCAATTTATCTTCAAAAAGATAAATTCTCAAAATATTCACTTTATATTGGAAAACATTTCCATACTTATTTAATAAGTAATTCACAAATTTTTTTTTCAACACTTGGAAAATATTCAATATACTTAAATCAAAATTTAGTGTATATCTCATTCTTTAAGGAAATCATTCTCTTAAACATATTTATTTGGGCCAAAACGAATGTTGCGTAAAACATTGTTACGACAACCCAAAATCACTAGTATAGGGATTCGAAATTAAAATAGATATATAAATCCCAATACTATACAAAACATTTCCTTTCGGAAATCATTTACTATAACAACAGTGTTATAGTCCATTATTTCCTTCTATTTCTCGAAAACGTCTATTTCAACAATAAATGTTGAAATCTATGGTTTCGAATCTCAACACATTTGAAAACATCGTTAGATCGTTTTAATTCTATTTAAAACATCACATTCAAAACAAATTCTTTAACATATTATTCACTATTCAAAAACGTGAATATACTACGTTAACAAATTTCATCCTTTTATATATTTCATTTTAAAGGATTATTCACAGTCAAAAATGTGAATATAACTCCATTTATAGGTTTCAACAATTTACTTATCAAAATAAGTCGTTTACGAATTTATAAAGCAACGTTTATAAATTCCTTTTCTATTTATTTTATAACAACTCCTTTTATAAATTCCTTTATTAACCTATTCGATTTATAACTCAATTATGAACTAAAAGTCCATATTATAAGTTAAATGCTTATAAAACGATTATTTTACAAAAATCGTTCTTTTAAACTTCATAATTATAAATCTTATAACTTATGAGATTCAATTATTTATCCAAACCTATTCTTTTAACAACTTTATAAATTTTATAAACCTACTGCTTATAAAATTCCTTTATTACTTCACCGTTTATTATTCTATAAATTCCTTCGTTTATAAAATCCATTCATAATTTATTCTAACACTTATAAAAGCTCGTTTTATAATTTCAATATTTCAATTTATAAATATCCATTTATAAATCTCTTAATATAATTCAATTTATATTATTCTTTTAAAACGTCTTTAATCTCCTTTATTATTATTTCACCATTTTGATTCATAAAATAATTAAATTTTATAAATCCTATATTTAAACTTTTCACAATAAATTCTAAAATCCCGATTAAACTATTTTATAAAATCATTAGCATCATATTCTCAAAAATCAGTTTTTAACTATTTTTCTCAAAAATCATAATTTTTATAACTTTAAAAATTATAACGTTTATTTATTTAAAATGGATAAATTCCCAAAAATATTTTATAACATATACTTTCAAAAATCACTTTAAAAACATTTTAAAATTCCAAAACATGGTCCAATGATGCTACATACCAAATAGTCAATCACGACTACAACGATATCATATATCGTATATGATAATCCATCAAATATCAAAATATCTGAAATCAAATAAATACTATTGAGGAATCCAGTTGGATCCCTCCAACCTGTTTTCCTGCATCCACAAACATTAGCACAATACCAATTTCGCTCCAGTACGAAATTATCGCGGAATATTATCCGCTTAATAGACGGCGCAATAGGGTCTCATCCGCTAAACAAATGCGGGAAATCAATAACTCCAATATATACATATGCCAATATATATATATTGCTATTATATATAATACCAATTTCACTGTTTATGAAATATTCGCGGTATATGTTTTTAATAAATAACATCCGCTTACTAACGGCGTATAATGTCTATTTTAACAATCAATTAATAACAATCATCATTCAAACATGCATTCACATATTTTAAATCTAACTATTTAAAATAAAATCGAAACTGATTCGATTGAGTGAGAAGTTCTCACCTTGATTTCAATTTCGTTTTAGCGATTTATTTCGAATAAAATTAAACGGACGTTTAATTTTACCCGAAATTCTCACTAACTCCAAACGACTCCAATCCCATTCCATCGCGTAGTGCTCGTCCATACGATTCCAACGCAACTGGTTTCGCGCGTTTTCGACCCCGTATGAAAACGATATCAATTTTTGAAGTTTACACGATTTAAACTATAATTAATTACAACATAACTCTATAATTTTAATACCCTAACATGCCACGGCCCTTGGATCCACTGCCTTTCCATCTTGGCCGTTCTTTCCTTCTCTTCCCCCACGTCTTCTTTCCAGGTCGAGCAACCCAAAGCCGAACCCATCATTTGACATTAGGGTTTGAATTTGCACCTCCATCACTCGACAAAACTTCATCAAACCACCTCCATATTGAAGCCCTTCGCAAGAGCTATCTTCACCATCCACGGCATGAAGCTCGGCCCCCCCTATAGCCTTGAAATGCGTGCGCAACTTCGGCTCTTCCACCTCAATTTGCCGTCATTCCGTGGCTCTAAAAACGATCTTGACCGTTGATCTCGTAGCTCTTGCTACGATCTACAATGTTGTAGTTAACATCTTTTGCAAACAACTGATGGATTGAGAGATTTGGGGAAGAGAAGTTGAGAAAATTTCGGCCTTACATTCAATGGTGGCGGCTGTGCATATAGAACTAGGGTTTATATATTTTTTTTTATTTTCTTGTGAATTTTGAGCTATTTATAGAGAATAAAAACGACACTATTCATCCGGGTTTTCCAAACTCCGATTCACGCGCCGTAACCAGCGTTTCTAGGGTTTACCCCGCGTTCCGGACACAATGGAACAGGTTTCGGAAGCTAATTCGGACATCTGTGCGAGTTATGGCAATAAACGTTCAATTTAAATTAAACCGATTTAAGCGATTTTCTAGGCCTTTTAATTCGTACCAGACAAACGGTAAATCCAATTGACACGAAATTTGAAATCTTACAATAATATCACATTACGGATCCGATGAAACTGGTTTCGTCGAAATCCGAGATTTTTTGAAAAATGGATATTTTAACTCGCTAAATTAATATTAAAAATAATTCGATGCGTTTCGAGCTGCCGCGATCAAACGGTAACTCCGATTGACACGAAATTTGAAATCCAGTAATAACTAACTATTACGGATCCAATGGAACTAGTTTCGTTCAATTCTGAGACTGTTCAAAAATTGACTATTTTCACTAGTCGATTTAATATTAAAATATTCAATTTTCACAAATTAACTTTTAATTCGATTTTAAAAGTTCTAAAATTTCGTTCTAACTCCTATATGATAAAATAAAATTTTACAAATCATTTTCAATCATATTTAACTCAATTTTCAATTATTTCCATAATTTAACATATTAAATTATCGATTTAATTATCCAATTAAATCCAATTATTCAAATAAAATTTATTCGACTTATAAATTTCACTTATTAATATTTAAAATTAATTAAATATTCAAATTTTAATTACTAAAAATCCTGGGTCGTTACAATAATATTGTCGTACTTTGATGTGATCCAAAGAAAACTCTTTTCCTAAATAATTTTTTATATATTTCTCCTATATATACCTGTTTCCTTATTATCGATGACAAAGGAGGAGATTAACTTACAATCATATTAATGGTGGAGTATTCACTTAGGGGGAGAACTATCTAAAGATTGATTAAATTTGAAATTATGTCATCATAAAAAAAGGGGGGAATGTTAGAACCCTATACCTTGATGTTTTGATGGTGACAACTATACAAGTATATATCGTATACACTAACCACTTATGTAGGAAATAATATCATTTGAACAAAGAGACGAACTCAAAAAAATGAAGACCAAAATGGTGTTACACTGAATATCAATCAAAGAGACTTAGTATATAGTTCAAAATATTTTTAAAATCTCTTCTAGGTAGTATACGCACAAAAACATATTGCATAAATCAATTTTGAAATATAAAAATAAATTGCTTCAGCATTTAACCGGCTGAATAACGAAGATCAGCCATCTGAAACTATATGCATGCACAAGTTTTCAAACATATAAAGATTTAGCCGTCTGACCTATCAATTCCATCCGGTTGAAAACTGGCGAAAATGTACAGTGGCCTTGCTGATTTCAAAATCATCGATTCAGCTAGCTGCCACACTCTATTCAGCTGGATGAATCTGCATTACAGCTAATTTTCTAAAAAGACGTGTCTCCTTCGTGAAGAGTTAAACTCTTAATCAAGAGTTGTAGTCACAACTCTTCATCGCTCTTCATGAACGGTTACATCCTTTAAACATTATACAAAGCAAAGAATTCAAATGTTTTCATTTGCTATTCTATTCCTACTTCTCTCTATCTTTGCTATTAAACTTACAAGCCTTCAATTCTAAATATCTTTATATTTTGATCCCTTGTTTATTCAAGAATATTTCCTTGCGATCAAATTTACTTCCGTTCTTCACAAACTACACTATATACCACAAAGAAGAAGGTTATAAGAAGGGTGTACATTATCGACTTATCATTGCTATTCAAGAGCATACCGAGTCAAATACTTTTCTACTATTTGTAGTTAAAAGTCCTATTGTAGAATCCTCAAGTGGTTGAAGTCATATTCGGTTGCTCAAGTTTTTGTAATACATATTCCTTCGGGTTAGGAGAGGGTATTGGTTTAAATCCAAAAGGAGTTTGGAACTGGATGTAGAACGGGAAGTTTGAACCAGTATAAATTTTTTTGGTGTTATTTACTTTTTATTTTTATGACTCTGGAGTTTATAACTTAGATAATTATTCATATTACTCGATCCTTAGTCACTTTCATGCCACAGTCATAGTACCTTACTTTAAATCCAAAAAGCTTCTAAACAAATAAGATCTTCTCCGCCACTGGTGTAAACTTCCTCTCAAATTCCTCCTTAATCTAGACCCAAGAGAAGTCATTTTCTTGAACATCCATCGTAATGGAACTCCACCAATCCATGGCAACATCGTAAAGATGACGAGAAGCCAAACGATGCTTCATAGCATCACCTAACTGCAAGTTTCCAAGGATTCTTTCGCACAACCTCAACCATGTTTGAACCTCAATATTCGATTCGGTCCCACTAAACCTCTAACCACCAAGCCTCCCCAAATCCCAACAGAGTGAAGCAAAGTTTATTGCAGGATGAACTTGCACTACTTCCTCAACCACATTCCCTATTAGTTCAACTACAGGAGCATTATTCCTTGGATCTCGAGTCTCACCATCGATGATGGAACTAGCTCTACCACCACAACCCCTACCACCTCTAGCAGTTACAGCATGAGTACTTATAATTTGCTACCTGAATTTAGTAAAACATCTTTAGTATACTTCTAGATAGAGTTATATCAAAGAAAGGATAAACTAAGAAATTACTTAGAATGGATTGCTAAGAAAGAATTAGTTCAAAGAAGGAGTTGATTTTGAAAGAAAAGGGTTTATAACGAAGGGAATATTTTTAAGAAAACATTTTAAAAATACGATTTTGCAATAACATGTATGATCTCATATGTATATTACTCTCAAATCAATCCAGGGCATCACATACCCTATCTCTAACGAGCAATACCCAATCAAAGTCAAGGTGTTCGCTCAATCTTGGGCTCTGACATCACAATGTAACAATCGCCTTTTCGATACTCGAATATCGATATTAGATACATCCACGGTATTTGTGTCTCGAGTGCCCAAGTGCTAGAAAGATAGAAAGTTAGGGTAAAATAAAAGAAACATAAACATAAAGGAGAACACAATATCAGAATCTCACATATGGAACGATAGTATATAATATAACAAAATTGTAGTACAAAGAGTTACTCCAAATTACATGAATCTCAAAGTTACAAAATGACTAAGTACTGCAATCAGCCTGGACAGTTATAACTGCATGTCCTCATAATGCTGAATACATATAATAGTGAACTGAAATGAAAATAAGTAGATAAATAGATAGGTGGAAGCATCCATTTGTCTTCATATGCTTGAAACATCCAACCCTATGCTTTACCTAATCTACTCGAAAGAGCACACGAGGAGTTTTTGAGAAAAGAAACACCATGTATCGATATAAGTCTGTTATGAGAAACTCAAAAATGCATATAAATACATAACAGTACTTTTGAGACCAACCGAATCATTGGATTGGTTTTCGCTTGGAGGAACTAACTCAATTGATATTTACAGTAGGTGATATTATAGATAATGTCTTAGGTGTGTAATATAAATATGAAAATAGTTGTGATTCTTACAGTTATTATACCACAACATATTAAAGTACATTTCAAAGTTGCTAAGGGATTTCATATAGATGGATATTTCATGGAGACCTTCCCAATAAGACCGATCTCCTATGACAAGAATTAGAAGATACCTTCCCGAGCATCATATATATATATATATATATATATATATATATATCAATAAAATATATCATAAGAAAAACACAACTAGGCCATGACATAACACAAGGACTAAGTATCAATAACTCCCTCT
Organism: Allium cepa; assembly: GCA_030765085.1. Lineage (NCBI taxonomy): Eukaryota > Viridiplantae > Streptophyta > Magnoliopsida > Asparagales > Amaryllidaceae > Allium > Allium cepa. Next base: position 616,974,973 of record CM060934.1, read on the forward strand.
AGCAACATCTGTAAGCATACTCTAGATAATTGGAGTTGATGTACCCCTTATTTAGGATAGCTAATCCCAGAATTATGTAGCCTACTCTATGTTTGATCATTTTTTGCTGATGTTAAGGCTATGTTTGTAACCTTTCACACTAGTCTTCATTACTCAAACAAAATACACTTCAATGACCTCTTGTCGAACTGATAGTTTTGAAGTGGTATTCGGCAAGTAAATCACTTACTGATCCCGGACTCTTCACTACTCGAAGAGTTTCCAATCAACTTAATTACAGTTCTTTTAGAAAATCAAAAGCTAGAGGCATTTTGTACCAATACTCCTCCCCAAGGGTTCTTATTGGTATGGGTTCGTGAAGCATTTCGTATACTTCCTAAGTTAAGTTTGGTCAAGAACGATAGTCGACTAATGGACTATCGATCTTAAGCACTTGTTTATAGATTAAGGTTTGTATACTTAACACTTTTCTAATCTTCTAACTTAACTATTCCTCAACAAAGAGGGAAGCCGGTGGGTTAGAGATTTATTGCTCTGTCCTTACTCAAACATCAATCTTGGCTCTCACAAATAAAGAAGCCTGCCTTGTTCGACTTTTTAGTGTTAAGCACAGTAATACTACCTTCCATAAACAATCAAAATAAGGTCAATATATATGTGTTACTTTTCATCCCTCTTTTAAATCAAAAGTCATTTGAAATTATTGTATAAATATATTTTAAACTCTTTTTAAAATGATATATATATAGTAGTTTTATTTAATAAGTAAATATAATTAAAAGTAAATAAAGAAAGGAAAGTGTATAAAAGCTCCTATTTTAATAAATTAGTTAAAAACTGTTTACAAACTTATACGTGTATATATAATACCTTTAAATTACTTAAAAATAATATGTAAATAGTTATAGGAAATATTACTTTAAAAATAATTACTTAATATTGATTTTGAAAACCTTTATTATATTTATAAATAAACAGATTATGTGTATACAAAATAGAAATAACCTTTTCTTTAAGACTTGATATAATTATTTAAAAAAATATTTAAACTTATTAATTCCTTTAAAATACTTCTTTATCTTTTATAAAAAATTCCTTGAAAAGATTTCCATAAACTATCAATATATCTATATGTTAAACTACGCTAAAAACTGATTTTTTTTTTCAAAACTACATCCATAGCGACTATTGCTATATGGGTCATAACTTCACTAACTTTCATATGTAAATACATTGCTTTAGAACTTCATTTACTACTAGCTTTTATACTACTATAAGTATGTGAAACATTTTAGTAGAAAATAATTGAAATATAGAGTTTAAAATGTGAGATAAAAGGAAGAGATTTCAAAGTGCGTTTATAGCGACGAACGTTATACGGGCAATTCCGTATTCAAACCAATATCTAGTGTCATCCACTTTTATACATATATTTGGTTCCAAATTCCATCCAATTACTAGAAACATGTTTTAGCATATAAGCAAGTTAACATGTCCAAGTTAAGCATTCGAATGCACTTAATTTAAACTACACATCTTAATGGTTTAAAAGGAAATACTTCAGCAAATCGCATACTTTTTGAAGCATATAATCATGGTCATAACTTTAAGCAGTTAATGTCCATTATAATTACTAATATATAACAAGAAATATTATCAAGCGAAATTAACACATATAATATCACATATCACATACTTTACGAATTTTGATTAATGAGTGAGATATCTTGAAAAAAGGGTGCACTGGAAGTATTAAGTGGCTGAAGAGATACCATGCTATGTCAAATAGGTAGTTACTAGTAAGGAGTCTATCTTGGGATTATGCTAGTAAATGAAACGGGCACACCTTAAATAAGTTATGAAATGGTCGGATTTCGTCTAATTCCAATTAAATGGTATTAAATGACTTAGGTACTATCTCTTACATTATTAGGACGTTATTGATGATAGATATGGGTTATTGGGTTGAAAGCGAGATAGATTTGGGCTTATATTTAGAAAGCCTTTTTATTTATGTTTGAGAAAAGCCATTAGGAATATATTTGAAACGACTTATGACATTGGTAGAAAATGTAAGACATATTCCTATTTGAATTATACTACCTAAGTACTAATATAGTAAGACTCGGGATATTTATTCACCATACATATGCTCTTCTGACTCCCTCCTCATTCAACACAGGTAAGGAAGCGCGATGTTGAAGGCAAAGACGATGATTAGACTTGTGGCAGTAGTCTATTTATTTACTTGTTATTTTCTATAGTTTTTGATGTACCCATGAAATGAAAACAATGTTGTAATTTTTGAATACTATGGATACAATATGGTAATTATTGGGTTTTGGAATTATGGATATTTTATTATGGTTTTGAATGACATTTTGAAATTTAAATGAAATGGGTATTATTGTTATTACTGTATTTTATCCTTCCGCTGTTAGATTATGAATGTGCATATAAATAGCTTTGTATTGTTCTTTTACTAGCTAACAGCCAGCTTTGAGACAGTTCTAAGTTTCAATGCGTCTTTTCTGGTGTTTCCCAGGGAATTGACCGGGCAACTTAGTACTCAGGCTCTCCATTGTTCGGCATCAATGAGCGCTCAGCATGTTAAGACCGTTTGGTACGAATGCATCGTTCGACATCAATGGGCATTCGGCATCGAGAAACGCTCCGTATTGAATATCGTTCGGCCAGAGAAGGACGCTCGGCATAATATCGTTCTACGACCAAAGAATTGTTCGGCCTCATATCGTTCGGCCTAGCCATTGTTCGGCCTAGTCATAGTTCGGCCTAGCCATCGTTCGGCCAAGACATTGGTCCGGCTTCTAGTTTCGTTCGGCACAAGTGCTCCCTACGGTAGTCAGTATGTTCGGTTTCACCTTGTTCGGCTAAAGGAGAATGTTCGGCTAAAGGAGATCGTTCGGCTAAAGGAGAACGTTCGGCTAAAGGAGATCGTACGGCTAAAGGAGAACGTTCGGCTAAAGGAGATCATTCGGCTAAAGGAGATCGTTCGGCTAAAGGAGATCATTCGGCTAAAGGAAAATGTTTTTATTCGAAAAATCATCAGTTCATAAGAAGGGAGGAAGCTCGGTGGACAAGGCAAAACAAGGCATCAGGGCCCGTTCAAGAGTCTGTGAAAAGTAACGTCGTCGTGAAACAAACCGGAGATAATCCTGGAAAAACTCAAGTTAACATCCAGAACAAGCCCGGGCAGTCTAAAGGATCCGGAGGTGGAAATCCCGGAAAGAAAAAAGAAACAGGGAAATGGAAATCAAGGATCCCGACATACAATAAACACCCAGTTGAACGCATCTCTTGAAAATATCTATCTATCAACTTGCAACACTTTCCAATATAGAAATCCTCGTCCAAAGGAATCGATGGAAGAATGGAAGCGGACCGAGAAGTATTGCCGTTTCCACGAGTCTGATGGGCACAACACGGAGGAGACACCTCCATGATGCTATAGAAAACTGATAAGACATAAAAAGCTGCAGGAATTTGTCAAAGACCCACAGGATGGGGGGCAAGAAACATCGAACCCTGGACGTGGGCCAGCCCCACACCAACCGGAACAACCTACTCGGACTGTGGGTAGATTGGTTATTAACACGATTGCTGGCGGACCTCATCCTGCAGATAAGAATTGGCAGGAGATGGAGCGATATGCTAACTCCTTAAGACATGCGGAGTATGAGTGTTGTTCGAACGTGGAGGATGGGACTCCTGCGAAGCAGCAGTGCACGATGAATGATGATATTGTATTCAGCAGCAGATATGCGGATAAGGTAGAGACTCCTACCATTGACCCAATGGTCATATCTGCAACCATCGGGCCGACATTCGTAAAGAGAATTCTAATTGATTGCGGAAGTTCCATTAACATCATCTTCCGGAAGGCATACAACCAAATGAAGCTGGAGACCAAGGATTTGAAGCCATCCAAAGCCAGAATCCATGGCTTTAATGGCGCAGCGCCTGATGCAGTGGGATATGTGGAATTACCAGTTGAACTGGGACAAGGTGAACGCAGAAGGGTGCGAATCTTACCATTCATAGTACTGGACGTTGAAACGTATTTCTGAGTCGTCCAGCCCTGGCGGAATTTAGGGCAGCTTTGGCCCCTTGGTGTTTAACGTTAAAATTTCCAAAAGACAAAGGGGTTGGAGTGGTACACGGCGACCAGGCAACCGAGCGTGCATGCTATGTAGCTGAACTCAGGGAGGCACGACGTAGAGAGAAAGGAATGGTTGCGGACCGCTCCGTTCGCAGCCGAAATGCTGATGATTGACAAGTAGCGCCCAAGCCCTGGCTCGGGAAACATTCTCGGATCTATAGGGACATAGATCCGAGAGACAATGATGGGGAACCAAGGGAAACCAATGCAGCACCGTCTGAACTCACAATTGACATCCTAGTTAGCCGGAACGACCCATTACGAATCCTTAAAATTAGGTTGCAACTCGACCCTTTGGCCGCTGAGAACCTTACTGATTTCCTCCGAGCGAATCTTGATGTTTTCGCCAGGACACATTCTGATATGTGCGAGATTTCACCTGCGATCGCAAGTCATATGTTGAACATAGACCCGAAACATGTACCTGTGAAACAAAAAAGGAGAGGCATGGACCTGGAGAGGTCCGCGGCGCTCAAAGAGGAGGTGGACAAGCTCAAAGCCAACGGGTTCGTCTGCGACGTCCTCTACCCTGAATGGGTATCTAACCCGGTGCTAGTGAAGAAAGCGAATGGAAAATGGAGGACTTGTGTTGATTATTCTGATTTAAACAAAGCGTGCCCTAAGGATAGTTTCCCATTGCCTAGGATTGACCAGCTGGTCGACTCAACTGCCGGACATGAGTTACTATCATTTATGGATGCGTATTCAGGATATAATCAAATCCCAATGCACCTCCCAGACCAAGAACACACCAGTTTTGTCATGAATATGGGATTGTATTGCTATGTAGTAATGCCATTTGGATTGAAGAACGCAGGAGCGACTTATCAACGCCTGGTGAATCGAATGTTCAAAGATCATATTGGTAAAACAATGGAAGTCTATGTGGATGGCATGCTAGTGAAGTCACGGCAGTCAAACGACCACATCCGAGACCTAGCGGAGATGTTTGACATACTCAGACACTACGGGATGAAGATCAATCCTCTGAAGTGTTCATTTGGCGTAGCTTCAGAAAATTTCTTGGGTTTCATTGTGAACGCACGGGGAATTGAAGCTAACCCAGAGAAGATCCAGGCTATCCGAGACATACAAGTACCTAGAACCATAAAGCAGGTGTAAAGCCTGAATGGAAAAGTGGTTGCGCTAAGTCGATTCATATCCAGAGCTACAGATAAGTGTATTCCCTTCTTTGACATTATAAAGAAAGGAAAGAGAAACTTCGAATGAATATCCGACTGTGAGGAAGCATTTCGAGCTCTGGTAAGGCACTTGGAAAGTCCTCCTGTACTGTCCAAGCCGAAATACCACAAAATGTTGTATGTATACTTGGCGGTATCCCAGCACGCTATCAGTACAACCTTGGTCCGCAAGGAAGATCAGATTCAAAAGCTGGTTTACTATGTCAGTAAACGCTTGACAGGGCGGAAAGAAATTATCCAAAGATTGAAAAACTAGCCTATTGCTTAGTGATCGCATCACGCAAGCTTCGCCCCTACTTTTAGGCACACTCAATCAGTGTCTACACTGACCAACCCCTACGGCAAGTACTCCAACGACCAGAAACTTCCGGAAGGATGTTAAAATGGAATATTGAGTTGAGTCAGTTCGATATCGCCTACCTACCGCGAAGGGCCATACAAGGACAAGCACTAGCCGACTTCATTGCTGAATTCATTGTGCTGGATGAACCGAGCAGTCACAGAATCATACCCCCCGTTCGATGGAAGAAGTACACCGATGAGACATCTAACGACCGTTGCTCGGGGGAGGTATAATCCTTGTAACTCCTGAAGACCGATCAATCTGCTACGCTTTGAAGTTTGAGTTTGCAGCAACAAATAACGAAGCCCAATATGAAGCATTGATTATTGGCTTGAGACTTGTTATCGAACTGGGAGTAAAGTCAATCGAAATCTTCTGTGACTTGCAGCTGGTAGTATATCAGGTGCGGGAGACTATCAAGCGAAAGGACAGAGACTTGCTCCTTACCTTGCTCGGGTTCAAGAGCTGTTGACGAATCTGGAATACTACGACATCTCGCATGTCCCACGCGAACAAAACAAAGAAGCCGATTTGTTGGCAAAATTTGCAAGCACTGGTGATGCACAACAAATGGGATTGTCCCCTGTTGAGACCCTCTATGCTCTAAGTATAGACGTAATGGAGATAGATTTCGTGTTATCAAACTTGAGAAGGAATCGTGGTTGACCCCAATCAAGCAGTACCTGCTACAAGGGGATTTGCCTGAGAAGAGGAGCGAAAGACGCCAAGTCCTTCGTAAGGCTTCATGTTATGTAATACATGATGGGGTAATGTATCGGAGGGGATTCTCGACCCCTTTACTCCGGTCCGTGGCCCATGATGAGATAAAACATGTATTAAAGGAAGTCCATGGGGGGAGAGTGTGGTGATCATACCGGGGGGCAAACATTAGCAAAGAAAATCCTCCCCTATGGATATTATTGGCCAACCGTGAATCGGGACGCTGCAGACTATGTGAGAAAATGTGACAAATGCCAGATATACGCAAAAATTCCGAGAGCACCGCCGACGGAACTCACACAAATGGTTAGTCCCTGGCCATTTACGATGTGGGGGATTGACCTGATCGGCTCTTTACCCATAGCCAAAGGAGGCGCGAAATATGCAATAGTTGCGGTCGATTACTTTACCAAATGGGCATAGGCAGAGCCTATGGCCACGATCACCACCAAGAAAGTCATTAACTTCATTGTACGAAATATCATACGCCATTTTGGCCTTCCCCGAACCATCATAACAGACAATGGAACTCAATTCGAAAGCAAGGAGTTCAAAGAATTTTGTTAGAAATATGGCATTGAGAAAAGGTTTGCAGCAGTTGCTCACCCGAAGGCGAATGGACAGGTAGAAGTCATAAACAAAATAATCAAGTCCATACTGAAAAAGAGTTTGGAAAAGGCTAGAGGCAAGTGGGTAGACGAACTCCCGACGGCGCTTTGGGCCTATAAAACCACCCATAAGACCACGACTGGCCACACTCCATTCGCATTGGCATATGGCACGGAAGCTGTCATACCCGTGGAAGTTGAAGTTCCATCTCATCGGTTAACTCACTACGACCCTGCGTCGAACCGAGATCTCTTATTGGAATCATTGGACTTTATTGATGAAAAACGCAAAGAAGCCGATTTGAGAGTGGCCTCATATAGACATCGGGTTGCCATATATTATAACAAAAAAGTCCAATCGAGAATCTTTGACGTGGGAGATCTCATTTTGAAACGAGTTTTTCCAGCCCCATCTCATATGAACCCAGCATGGGAAGGTCCGTACGTCATCGAACGGAGGCTTGGAGAAAGAACTTTCAAGCTAGTGACCGTCGATGGTGAGACACTCCCCCGGGAATGGAACAGTGAGCACTTGCGACGTTATTACACTTAGTCTATTTCCTTCATGCTGTAGTTGCATTTATTTCTAGTACGTTTTCATTTCTAGTTCTTGGCATGTAACAAGACAATTTAGCTTGCTTTCATTAGTAAAGGCTTGAAGCCATCTTTTTCATGAATGATTAATGTTTCTGCATAAGATAGTCCTGTGGCAAGCGATTAAAATTATTTTATTCTGGCTGGCGTACGAATGCTATAAACAATTCAAAATCTCCAAGTCCCCGGAGTGCGGACTAGAGTACTCTAAGTCCCCGGAGTGCGGACTCGAGTATAAATAATTCAAAACCTCTAGGTCCTCGGAGTGCAGACTGGAGTACTCTAAGTCCCCAGAGTGCAGACTCGAGTATAAACGAATAAAAACCTCCAAGTCCCTGGAGTGCGGACTAGAGTACTCTAAGTCCTCGGAGTGCGGACTCGAGTATAAACGACTTAAAATCTCCAAGTCCTCAGAGTGCGGACTGGAGTACTCTAAATCCCCGAAGCGCGGACTCGAATATTAACGACTTAAAATCTCCTAGTCCCCAGAGTGCGGACTGGAGTACTCTATGTCCCTAGAGTGCGGACTCGAGTATAAACGACTCAAAACCTCCAGGTCCCCGAAGTGCGGACTGGAGTAATCTAAGTACCCGGAGTGCGGACTCGAGTATAAACGAATAAAAACCTCCAAGTCCCGGAGTGCGGACTAGAGTACTCTAAGTCCCAGGAGTGCGGACTCGAGTATAAACGACTAAAAATCTCCAAGTCCCCGAAGTGCGGACTGGAGTGCTCTAAGTCCCCGGAATGCGGACTCGAGTATAAACGACTCAAAATCTCCAAGTCCCCGAAGTGCAGACTGGAGTGCTCTAAGTCCCTAGAGTGCGGATTTGAGTACAAACGACTCAAAATCTCCGAGTCCTCGGAGTGCGGACTGGAGTACTCTAAGTCCCCGGAGCGTGAACTTGAGTATAAAGGGTAAAAATTCTCCAAGTTCCCAGAATGCGGACTAGAATATTCTAAGTTCCCGTTGTACAGATTAAAAAATGTTCTAAGTGCTTGAAGCATGGGAGGAAAACGAATAACTCTCAGAGAATCAACGGGCTACGTGAAGACAAACCAAGGAGTCTATGTTGCGCACAACATCATGGATTCCAATCACAATCACAAAGAAAACTGAATAATAAGAAAATTGAAAAGATAGAAAAGGAAACTAAACTTCATTCGGGAAAAATTTTCTGCTACAAGCACTCCAAAATTCGGGGTCAACAGTCTATCTACAAAAATTACAAAAAATTATTACACGACTTAGATTGACTCTCGTTGAACGAGGATAGTAGTCACTTCTTGTGCTTCTTCAACTTCTTCCTGGACGGCTCTTCCCCAGAGCATTTACCCTTGGAACCTTTCCTTGATGGAGGAGTAACAACTGAAGAAGTAGGGGGAACATCCAAGGGCTTGGACCTGCTAGGAGGGATGACCTTCAATGGCTAGTTCAAGGGATCGTCCAGGTCCACTTCACGCGGCTCAACCTTGACCTTGACTGTATCTCTTTTCTCTTTCTCGAGCCGCTCCTTCATGCTTAATTTAGATGTATGCTCAGAGGTGCCTATGACTTCTACTTCATAACTCCCAGAGGAGGAATCGGACTTACCTTCGTTAAGTGCCTCGATCACCTGAGCATCAGGACTGGGAGCCTCACCTGCGTGAGGGGCCTCACTTGTTTCCTTCTTCACTCCTTGGTGACATCACTCCTTGGAGTGGGTTCAAGATCAGAACGGCCTGCATAAAGTCACGAAAAGCAAGTATTAGAATACGACAGCTTCTAGGGAAACACTTGGGATGTTAATGCAAAAGAATTGCCTACAGGTTTCGGCTGGATTTCAGCCGTTAGGGGGGTCTCACCCTCCAGGATAGGAGACAAAACATGAATGCCCAGGCCGGGGGCTTTCGGATCGTAGCCAATGTACCGTTCAAAAGGATCAAGTATCGGCCGACTGGAAGTTAAAAAGAAGTATGTGGGGACTGATTAAGAAATTTACTATGGCATTAGTGGAGGAATTAAATCAGCATAATAAATGGATTTTCATACCGGTAAAAGATTAAAGGATTTACACGAGGATTGATTATAGACGATCTAACTTTGACAATAATGATCAATTATTATGGGTATATTAACTAAAGTAATGAATGAATAACATTTATTAGAAATCAAGAAGGAAGATTAAGTAGCTGATATTGGAATGGCATATTAGAAGGTCCATCTCAATTGAGTAAGAGTGTTAGGAACACAACATTATTTACACCAGTTAATGATAAAAGACGACTTGCAACAAAGTTTTCTTTTATAGTTTTTAAGATTATTATTTCTAGTTGTCTCCCTTAGGTTATTGGAAAAGCATATGATATGGTGTAAAGTATGCTCATGTTTTATCGATGTATTGGTTTTATGAATGGGACTAGACCACTATATATATACATACATACATACATACATACATACATATATATATATATATATATATATATATGTATGTATATATATATTGAAAAACAACATAAGTTAGGAAATTTCATAAGGGCACTTGACTAGTGATAAACTATAGGTAAGAGTGGAAGATAATAAGAAAATTAAGTTAGCACTGAAAGTAAAAGAATGCTTCAATCCCGGAATAAAAGAATGCTTCAATCCTAGAATAAAAGAATTGGGATTTTGGGAAAATTAGATTTTAGCTTGCGGAGAGACACCATTCAAGGATGACCGTCCCGGAGGGGATAAGATGAATAGGAATGCGAAAATAAATTCTATTGGACTAGGATAAAGAAAGAGGTGGAAAAATTTGCCATGAGGCGTTTGACGTGCCAAAACGAAAAAAATTGAATTGATTAGGCAACAAATGAAGGCCGCATAAGATCATGGAAATCCTATGTGGACAGGCGAAGAGAAGAGTTAGAGTTTAAAGTAGGGAATATGGTGTTTATCCAAGTTTCCTCTCTTAGAAAGGTCGTGAGATTCGAAAAGTTGGGGGAGTTAGCACCAAAGATTTGTTAGGACTTTTTCAATTTTATAAAGAATAGGAAAACTTACTTACCACGTAAGTCTACAGGATAAATTAGTAGTATTCCACGACATTTTTTTCCTTTCATTTCATATTTAAAGAAATGCCTTTATGGCACAACTACTGTGTAGAGCTTGATATATTGGAGAATATTGAGAGGAGCCAATAACATCTCGTGCCACCAAAAGCAGTTTGAAGCACGGAACTAGGAAACTACGTAACAAGGAAATTAGACTGGTTCGGGTGCAATATGGGAGAATCCAGTAGCAAGCATGTGGATTTCTCATCTTACGCTTTTCACATTTAATTTTTTATCTCCAAAACTAGGTTTTAATTGAACCACTTGTTGCTAGATTGGATGGTAGGAGATGGTTGCTACACTTTTACTATCACTTTTGCACTTATGTAGAACATTTTTTTGCATGTTTAGGATGTTTGCATGCATGCCTATATGTCACGACACCTGCATTCACGTTAGGAATAAGCTCACTTATAGTATGTTTGCACACATAATCACATTTCACTTTTGGTTGGGTAGATTCTTGTGTAGATAAACTAGTTGTATAACATAGATGTTTATTATTTAGATGTTTGTTATCGTTTTGTTGTATGCCCCTGAAAAGATTACAGGAACGAAATCATTTTAAAAGGGAGAACGTAACAACCTGTAAACATTAATAAGAAATAATTAAAATGAAAAAATTAACTAAATAAGAGAAGGTTAAAACAGAAATTTTGAAAAATTAGGAATTTGATCATGAAAGTTATGTCATTGCATTTGTGGAAAAATTCTGATTAATTTTCATATACAATATTTAAAAACGGAGCTCAAATGAAAAGGTTATGGACATTTGAAGTTTTTAGATCTAAAATAATCTAAATAGAATTTAAATTTAAATAATTAAATAATTATTGAATTTGAAATTTCAAAGTTAGTAGTAATTAGACATGGGAGATAAGTAAACATTAAAAATAACGTTAAATGATAATTAATGAAGAAAATAAATAAATAAACGACGGCACAAAATATTTTCACAAAACAAACGTCACGGTCGACCGGTAGGGTTGGACGGTCTACTGTTGAAGTTGAAGTTATGGTTAGGGTTTTGCACTTTGAATGTTTAGATTTTTATTATTTTAAACCGACCTAAATCTAACAGTTTTGGTGCATTCCAACCACTATAAATAAGAGCCTAGCCCTCTTAATGTTATTCACAAAATATTTTAGGACTCTAGCGAAGCTCCGTCAACTCATCCCTTCGTAGATTCAGTAAAACTTAATTTGGATTTCAGGTAAGAAATCCTATATATCTATTTTGTTTTCTATTTATTTTCCTAACCTACTTTTCTTCAATTTTCTAATCTACCGTTTATACAAACCCCTTGCTCTTTGTGTGTGTGTATATATAAAAGAAGAGATCAAGTAGAGATTGTTAAAGTTGTGTCAAATCCAAAGGAGGGAAAGCTAAAGTATATACTATGAGTGGAAATATTAGCTTTGCTATATTAGTAGTTTATTAGTATATTTTGAATTTGAATATGCCTTGGGGAGTTTTGGTTTGTGAAACCATCATATTATAAAGCCTCAAAACTCCTTTAATGCAAAGTGTCAATTCTAGGTTAAAATCTCAATTGGTAATGTCAAAACAATGGAAACAATATATATTTTTAGTTTTGATAATTTTATCTTCTACTCCACTCCTTATTCTTTCTTTGAATTTAGTGAATGAATTTTGATTAAGAAATAGTGTGTAAGGTAGAAATTTTACTCGTAGCTTGCACTGCTTATTCCCATGAATTAAATAGAGATTCATTTGTTTAATTTTATGTGAATTATAACTGTAAGTTTCTAGTATCAATATATTCCATTATTTTAATATAATAAGTTGAGTTTAAATTTATTATATTCAAGTCTGTTGATTGGATTTTTATACATTTACAGAAAATCAATGGCGATAGCAACTTCAGCAATCCCGCGATCTTCTTCTTTAATCTCGCTTCCTCTTCATTCTAAATTTCCTCATTCTCATTCTTCTAATGATTGTGATCCTTTGTATTATCTTTTATACGCTCAGGTGTTTAAGGAATCTTAGTATTACACTCCTCAATTCTTCATTCAGAGACCCAAATCCAAGAATTGGGTCGATTCCAGAAAAAGGGAGGAAAATTTGTTTTTGCTGCGGAGAATATTCAAAAATGGCTAAGGATTGTTGCGATCCTATTAGGTTTTTTGGGTGCGGTTTCTTTGGGCACAAAAAGTTCGAATGTTCGATGAAATTTAATTATTATGCAGACAGGCGTAGTGATCTCTCTAACTCTGATCATGGTTTTATTTTCATCCTAGAATGTATGAAACTTAAGAGAATACTGTTAGATCACTTATGGGTTCAAAGGAAGGAAGGAATAGATTTCTTGGAGGAGTTGTTTAATCATTTTGATGCGATCAACGTGGTTAATATAGGAAAATATTATAGAAAGAAATTTGGCGATCCTGAAGAATATTTTGGGAAATACGCTTCTTCTTTGATTGATGATTCGACAGTTGATATGGTGTCAGATTCTAATGGGAATATTGGAGTTTCAAATTCCTTTGAAGGCGTTGAGGAAGTTTCAGATTTTTCTGTTGCAGTTTAAGGGAATGAGTTCTATTTTTTGATCCACTGCTCTTTGATCCTGCTGTTTTACATTGTAAATTAGATACTTATTCTCTCGAAAAAATTGATACAATATTTGATTGTAGAAATGACGTCTATCCAAAGGGGGATTCTGATTCTTATTTTCATTTGCATGATCTGAATAAAGATTTTGTTCATGTTCATAATAAGAGGTCCAGAGCTAAATCATGTGAAGTGGGGAAATTTAAGTTAGTCATTGCTAATCGCTTTTAATGTCTTGAGTCAATGGAGGATTCAAGAGAGAAATCTGGAATGGTTGAAGGAACGGTTATGAATTCCCAGTGTAAATATGTCAGCATTTTTGATGTTCCCTCATCTTTTGAATCACTATCTTATGAGGGCAGTGTGGGGAGTAGGGTTCTTGAGTGTAATATTTCTTCTAGCAGTTTGTTGGAGGATGTTGAGGGTAGAGTTTTCAACAAGGTGGAGGATGAAGGCGTTTCTGAAAGTTATTATAAGGAAGGCTTTAATCAGAGCATTGTTTTATATGTCTCTAATGATTGGAATATTACAGATAAGTGTTTGGGAGATGATAATATTCATTGTGATTCTAGTGTTTTATGTGATGATGTGCACAAGGATATTAATGAAATGGTCAAAGGAGCAGTTATAAATTTCCAATGTAAGGAAGTCAGCACTGTTGTTGTTCCATCATCATTCGAACCATAGGCTTATGAGGGTAGTGTGGGGAGTAGGGTTCTTGAATGCAATATTACTTCTGGCAGTGTGTTGGAGGATGTTGAGGGTGGAGTTGTTAACAAGGTGGATGATGAAGGATTTTCTAAAAGTAATTGTAAGGAAGGCTTTAACCAAAGCATCGTTTTACATGTCTATGACAAATGGAATATTTCAGCTGAGTGTTTGGGTGATGATCATTATGTTTCCAATGTATTATGTGAGGATGTGCACAAGCATATTTATGTGCACAAGGGAATGCATATGGTTAATTATGTCTGTACAAATAGCTCCATTAGTTCTATGTAGGTTTCATGGTGTGGTTGGGGTATTAGTTGGATCAAAGATGAATAGATTGACAGGTTCAGATGATCTGCTTGAAAAGAGGCTCTGTTAGATAGAGATGAGGACATTAGGTTAGATGGCGGTGCACTGTTGGATGGGGATAAAGATTTGAGATGTGTTCATGTTGGTTATAAAGAAGGAGAAAGGGCTGCTATGATGGGCAAAGATAACGTGTCTGATGTAGTGGGCAAAGAAATTGAGTCTATGAAATCCTTGCTCGTAGTGGACGCACCATGTTATGCTACAATAATCGGCAATGAGTGTAATTTTGTTGATAATGCTTCAAATTTATCTTCATTATCTAAGAGAGGCAGGCGTAGAAAATCAGTTGTTGTCAATGGTGTTGTTCGTCGTAGTTCCAGGGTACATAGAAATCATTCTTTGTTTATGGGCGAGTCACTTGATTCGAGTGCTACGAGTGACACTACAAATTCAGGCTTACGTATGGATTCTATTTTAGGCAGTAATTATTCTTCCTATACTTTAGGAAGTCTATCCACCAGTGAGTTGTGTCAATTAGCTAGGGATACCTCTTTGTTTTTACTAATGATGAATTAGATGCTGCCTACGTTAGGAGTAGAGAAATAGAGTGGGTTAGATCCATTGGATTATGAGGATTATTAGCTGGAATATTAGGGGTCTGCATGATTTAAATAAATGTGATAAAATTAGAGCTTTTTTTAAAGATTACTTTATTGATATTGTCCTTTTATAGGAAACGAAAATAGAATATCCTGATCTTAGTTTTTATAGAAGATTAGTGGTTATCATTCTAGACAGTGGGCATGTTTACCTTTAATTGGAGCTTCGGGGGGTTTACTAATGTGGTGGTGTGATAATTCTTTTAAACTTCTTCAAACTATTACTAAGCAACACTCTTTGCATATAATGCTCATTAACCTTATCGATAATTCTTTATTAAATATTTCTAACGTTTATGGACCAAACTCGAAAACTGGTCGTCGAGTTCTATGGGGCGAATGTTTAGATTTAGATCATTCGCTCCTAGATCTTGGATATGGGTGGCGAATTCAATGTTACGCGTTTTTAAGGGAGCGATCACTTCGGGAAGGTGACTGATAGAGAGTTCGCTTGGAGTAATACTAAGGAATCCCCTTCAATGGTTCTTCTAGATATATTTTTCATCAGTGACGAAATTGAAGATAAATTTCCTATTTGTAGAGTTATTGGATTGTTGTATACATATTCTGAGCATTTCCCTATCGTTCTTATGTGTGATCTTCATAAATTGTTAACAAAACTTTTAAATTTGAAAAAATGTGGTTATTAGGATCTGATTTCCCTAATCTAATTCAAAATAAATGGATACCTATGAATTATTATAATATCAAAAATATGGATAACTCTGTAAAAAATTTGTTTTAAAAACTTAGAGGTCTTAGAAATTTCCTTAAACATTAGAATAATAATACATTTGGCAGTATTAAAATTAAAAAGAAAAATTATTTTTTGAAATGCTTAAAATTAATCAGATAGAAGAAACAAGACAACTAAATATCAGAGCGTAATGTATTCAGTAATTTAAAAGAAGAGCTTTATTCAATTTTAGAAAAAGAAGAGGTTATGTGGAAACAAAGATCTAGAATTCAATAGATCAATGACGGTGATAATAATACAAATTTTCTTCATAATATGGCTAATGGTAGAAAACGTAGCGACGCACTAAATTCTATTTTTTTTGAATAATGTTGATTTGGTTAATCAAAGGGATTTAAATAAGGCCTTACTATAATGGTATTTTTGGCAATAAGCATAGAATAGACATTAGATTGAATGAACTATATCCTATCGAGTCTATAATTAATCTTACTGAATTTGATAATCCTTTTTCTTAAGAGGAAATTTTGAAGGCTATTAACGACATGCCTAGTGATAAGCTCTAGGTCTTGATGATTTTCCTATTTTATTTTACAAAATATTTTGGAATGTTTTAAAATTTGATTTAATTAGCATGTTTAATAAATTTTGTAATGGAAAACTACAATTAGGAAGTTTTAATTTTGCAAACGTCGTTCTAGTACATAAAAAAATAGGTGCTAATCATTTAGGATATTTTAAACCGCTTTCTTTACTTAATCGTTTTGTTAAATTTATTTCAAAATTTTAAGCAAATAGACTTAGTACAAGAATGAATGATCTAATTGATTATTCACAAACTGCTTTCATTAGGGATAGAAATATCATGGATGTAGTGGCTGTTGTTCAAGTTTACATTAAACACTGTTGTAAGAATAATATTACATGTGTGTTTCTAAAACTTGACTTTGCGAAAGCTTTTGACTTGGTAGATTGGGATTTTATAATTAATATGTTGCTGGCTAGAGGTTTTAGTTGCAAATGGATCAGTTGGATTATGACTTTTCTTAAAACTGGTAACTCTAGTATAATGGTTAATGGGATTTTAGTAAATAAAATTCAATCTAAACATGGATTACGACAGGATGATCCTTTATCGCCTCACTTGTTTAACTTTGATGAAGACGTCTTCGCTGTGATAATTAAAAATGCTGTCGGAAATTGATCTTTAGGATGCGTTGGTAGTGAAATTTCACGCAACGGTCTCTCTGTTCTTCAATCTACGGATGATACCTTACTATTTACTTCTCATTTGCCGAATCATGTCATTACTCTTAAATTTATTTTATATAGCTTTGAACTACATTCAGGTCTAAAGTTAATTTTGATAAAAGTTCAATTTTAGTATTAACTGATGTTGATAAGGTTGAAGGTTTAGTAGCTAATATGCTTAATTGTAAAACCTTGGATTTCCTATTGATTATCTTGGATTTTTGATTAGATCAAATAAACTTAAGCGTGATGACTGGCTAATTATAATAAATAAAGTTAAAAATATAATTTCTAATCGGACTGAGAGGATTTTATCAAGAGAGGGTAGATTAATTCTTATCAATCCGCTTTATCCGCTCTTCTAATTTATTGGATGTCTATGCATCTTTTCCCCGAATGGGTGATCAATAAGATTGATAAAATGAGAAGGAACTTCTTATGGAGCGGCGATAATCCTAACAGTAGCCTATAATGTTTAATTAACTGAGAAACTGTTTGTAAATTGAAAAAGGAGGTAGGACTAGGTGTTATTAATTTACATAACATGAATTTGTTTTTATTAGGAAGTGGTTGTGGAAATTTAAGGACACAAATGATAATTCTATTTGGAAAGTATTTATATCTAAATATTATTATAATAGTAATAATAATTTATACCAAATTGCACCTTCAGCTAACAAAAAGTTGTCTAATTTTTGGAAATCAATTTTAAAAGCCATAAGATTTATAACCTTAGTACTAATATGATTGTTCATTCATGAAATAATACAACTTTTTGGTATGATCATTAGATATCTGTCATTCCTTTTAGGTCAAATTTAAAGAACTTTTTGACACTTGTGACTTTAAAATTTCTTTAATTAAAGATTTTTTTTTCTCTGAAAAATGATCCCTCCTCGAACTTTAGTTTTAGTAGAATTTTAGAAGGTACAGTTCTTATACAATTTTCTTTATTATGTGAAAAATTGAATTTATATAGATAAAGAAAATGATATTATTGGGATAAAAAAGAAATTCAATTCAAACTCTTTGTATAAATTTCTTAATTTCTTAGGCGTTACTAATAACACTTTTAATCTTTTTTGGAAAGAAAATGCACCACCAAAAGCTAAGATTCATATGTGGTTAATCTTGTATAGGAAGTTAAATACTATTGAACATTTGTAAGTTGATAATAAATGTACTTTTTGTAAGTTGTATTTTGAAGACATTAATCATATATATTACAATTGTAAGGATACTTGCTTAAATTTTAACTTTATTATTGCAACTAAAATTACCGACTATGATTTTTACTGGAATAACTTAAGATTTAAGTCTAAAAAGGGAAATAGATTTTTACTAGATACTTTATTTATTATAATTTGTTGGTATATTTGGTTTGAAAGAAACCAAAGACTATTTAATAATAACAATAAATATATTAACAAACTGGTATTTACAAGAGCATCATTTTATTTCAACTAGATCTCAAATCCAAAATATAAATTGTCTAAAAATAATCATTTTAAAGTATATCTTAATAAGATTAGAAAAAATATTAAATTATTTAAACAAAAGAATAATATTTTTAACATTAATAATTACAACATTAGCATTTATTCGAATTCGAATGATGATTTCACTGAGTATTATAATGTTCTTTTGATTAAAGGAACATAACGCTAATATTTTTTAGATTTTTAAAATTTTATAAGTATATAACTATATATGTTGCTACTTTTTATGCCTTTTTGTTTTCGTGATCACTATTTCATAACATTAGAGTAAGTTAAGATTTTTGCATAATGAGTTTTGAACCTTTTATTAGTCTATCTCTTATGATAGTTTCTTTAATGTCTTATAGTTTTAAGTTTACTTTTATTACTTTTATTTCATTAATACATTTATACGTATATAAATTTATCTATATACATATATATGTATTATTCTTATATTTTTATATAGTTCTATTTGTAGGTACATGTTTAGGTTAAATAAGGTTCTAGAATGCTATTTGCAGGGTTTCACGGTTGTTGTCGCCAGGATTGCAGGATTGCTGGTCGTAGGATCATTGTTTGGAGAGATTTCTTGTTTTAGATCTAGATCATCCGTGTTTGTAGTGAGGTGTTCATTCTCTGATGGAGTTGCTTGTAGATCTCCTTTTTGCACTTGGATGCACCATGGATTATTTTGGGTACTTCTAACATTTCATTATCGGGTGGTGGCCTTGCCGGAGTTCGATATTGAGGTGTAATGAATGGTGGCTTAGTTGAAGCTCATTCAAAAAGTTACCTGAGTTTGTTTTCTTAGATTTTTGTGTTATGATTTGTCACTTGTCAAGCATGTTGGCAGCTTCTTTGTTATCGGTGATACACACACACATATGTGTGTGTGTACATGTGTGCTGATCACACATTTCTCTCAAAAAACAAGTCCATTGACTGGAATTTTTGGAAATGGATTTTGGAATTTTTGTATTGTTGATAAAATGGGATGAGGCTTATATAATTGTTGAAAGAGTAGACATTTAAATGCTAGTTTAGGGCGTAAATTCTGTACACTTAAAAATTGTTAGGCATGTGTGTATTAGCATAATTAACGTATAATTATAACATATTAATTGTGTAGTTAATTAAGTTAATAATTATCATTAAATCTCCTTTAGGAAGGTAATTAATGTTAAAGGCAAAATAAGAAAGACTTCTTATGTCGCCTTGTTTATGGAACGATGAGATGTGTGATAATATATGTAGAGAGTGATATAGATTATGACTAAGTCATAGGGATGCAAGGTCAGTCAAAAGCACATGAAAGTCTGCCCAGCTAATCTGGCAATCAGCAGTGTGGCTTTGGAGTTGATTTGAGACAGCCTATAATAAGTCACTATGATGACATGAGGTTATTCCTAAACGCTGCAGCAGGAATCTACCTAGCTAATTTGGCTACCAGTACCTATGAGTAGTCGAGCTAATGTGAGACGTTACCATGGGGTACAGGTCATAAGACGAAGGATCTGCTTCAAAGACTGAAGGTAATAAGTGGTTATATGAGGTTCCACCACTTCTATATGTAGGAAGTAGTAAATGATCGGGATTATGGGTTAGGCGCAGTAGAGGATATCTCTGGAAAGGGCCCGCTTCAATAGGTGTATTAAATGGTTGAAGTGATTATGTACAATGTCAGCTAGATAGTAATTAGTGAGGAGTCGCTTTTGAATTATAGGTAGTAAATGACGTGGACCTGCCTTCAATAATTTATTAAATGGTCGAAGTCTACCTTGTTCCCATTAAAAGGTATTAAGTGACTTGGGTATTATCTCATACATTTATAGGACATTATTGACAATAGATACGTGTTATTGGGCTGAAGTGAGATGGCTTTGGGCTTATGTTTGGAAATCTTTTATATTTATGTTTGAGAAAAGCCTTTGGGCATATATTCAAAAAGACTTATGATGTAGGTAGAAAATGTAAAACATATTCCTATTTGAACTATACTTCCTAAGTATTAATATAGTAAGGCTCCAAATTTTTATTCATCAGACATATGTTTTTCTAACTCCTTCCTCATTAAAATACAAGGTAGAAAGGGCGATGCTGAAGGCATAGACGATGATGAGACTTGTGGCAATAGCCTATTTGTCTACTTGTTAGTTTCTATGGTTTTGAGGTACCAATGAAATAAAAACAATGTTGTAATTTTGGAATATTGCAGATATGATGCAGTTGCTGTTAGGCTTTAGAGTTATGGATGTTTTATTATGGTTTTGAATGACATTTCGAATTTTGAATGAAATAGGTATTGTTGTTATTATTGTAACGGCCGATTTTTCGACTTTCCAAAGTCGACATTAATACATCCACCTTATCAAATGCCGTACAGTCGAATGTCGAAAAACCAAACCGTTAGGGTTAAAGAAGAAGAAGATAGAAGAAGAAACAGAAGACAATAATAGAATCTCACATTTTGCAGCTGAACAAATATAATAGATAAATGAATATCTTTAAACAAAATCACTATATCAGTTTACACATTATAACATCAGAGTAATACAACAACAACACACAAACAATGGCAGTTATAACAACCTGCCCCTATGGTTGAATACACAGCGGAATGATAATAATACACGGAAGTACGTCTTGCCATCCAGCTCAAACTCCAGATCTCCACAGCATTTCTTTTTCGACTTCGCTCGAGAATAATGATAACCTGACTCTAAACTTCCCGTGTGGAAAAGTATGGACACCCAGAGTTTAGAAATGGAACAATAAAATCCATGTCAGCCATGCGACTGGTATGAGATCTTAAAAACAGTTTATCTTAAATAAAAACCAAACAAAAAATTTAAAAGAAATCCGCAATGCTTTTTTTGAAAATAAAACCACCGTAAGGCCTCCTGGCACACACATAATGCAATCGCCACTTGGGGAGATTTCTCCTTATGATAGTCAAATATGCTTAATACGAGAAAATTCTTTTGATATTATTATTATTACTGCATAGTGTGAAAAACATTTTCGAAAATATAATATTAATCGTAGCCAGCATAGGCACCATTATACTATGCCTACTATAGCTACCATTTAAGAATGGCAGGTTCAACAACTGAAATCGTAAAGGGAGCATATTGGTGATAGTATTTCCAACAAATGGTCAGACTAAGGAACTTCCTGGGCCACATGGGTACGCCTCTAGAGGGACGCCCCGAGAATCTAACCGGATCTCTTCCAACACAAAGCCAAGTTACCTTTGCAAAAATAGATAACTACTGGCATGAGTATGCCATCCCTCGGTCGTTTGCAACCTTTATCCGAGGATCCTCAACCACAAAGCACAAAGTATAATACATTTGCAGCATCTACGTAGGTAAAATATCTGGCTCCATACCACGATACTACCCTTTTCCAGAAGGAAATGACATACCCTAAGGGGCGCTACCCCGTATAACCTTGCTGCATCCTTCCTGTTTCGACCATTCTGGGGTGTGAGGCTCGACGAAGTCTCGTCCCCAAAGCTACGCTTTTCACAAAATTCATGCTTCGATCAACAAATGATCAGCATCACTTCGTATTCCACATTACCAAATTGGGAATGTATCACTAGTAACCATCAACTACATAACCTCTGAGCTCGTATGTCTCAGAGAAGGGTGTTAAGCTAAGAGAATAAATTCTCCACTACCAACAGAAATGTATTTAATAGAAACCAACTTTACATCTCAAAGTGTAACGTCAGACGCACATCCATACAAGTCTGTTCTGGGATTGAACGGAACCGAAGGCACTTCCAAAGAAGCCCTTGCAATCCGGGTATTCACTAATCGCGTCCGGAATCCCCATCACAAAGAGTGATAAAATCTCTGTACCGAAGCAACTCGATGCAGAGACATTCGATAGGTAATCATTTCGCTTTCGAAAATACCCGATCTTCAACACCATCTTCAAATGAAGTCCCATATCGTCGTATCATTATTCGAAATGGGTTTTATGATACAAGGTCCTCTCCCGTCTAATCCGAATAATGAGCGCTTATTTTAAAAAATAAGTGTTCATTCAGATTTCAAACAAATCACAACAAATTTCTACTTTGATCTTTTAAATAAAAGATCAATCACAATCACAAAGGTTCAATGTGGTTTTCGAATATCCATTTGGAATTTGAACCCCGGTCGCATCGAAATTCAAATGACATTTGTAACGTCTCGCCTTTTCGCACGCTTCAAATCGACACACGTGCCAATTTAAACCATACGGAAGGGCGGATTATTATGGGGTAAATAAGAAAAACAGAGAAGAAATAAAATAAAATAAAACAGAATCTCACAGCGGAAGGATAAAATATAATAAAATATAAGTTCATAAAACTGTTTAAAAAACAACTGATTCTTCTTTACAATAAATATCAGAGTTCACATACCAATAAATATCAATGCAGCGGAATTAAATAATGTAGTGGAATAATAGTAATACTAATCTTCGTCTTCGTCCTCCAGAGCTAAAACTTCAAATCCTGAAATGCTCGGACTGACCCGAGCGAATTGAAAAGACAAAACACTCGAGTCAGAACTAAAAGATCCTATGTAAGTTAAATCAACAGAGATAAATATGAGTGCAGTAACTTAAAAGATGCTCGGGATTCACATCTCTTAAGGATCCGTCAAACTATTTACTATGTAGTATATTTCGCTATTATAATAGTGTCTAATCGTAAAATAAACTTACTTTTAAATAGCGTTAAGGAGTTATCCAATCTCCCCCTTAACACAATAATAGTCTCAGCAGTCCATCCAATATCATAGTCCCTTCTGATTAGGAAGCCACCAGAGGATACCACACGGGTTACGGGAGAAATCCAAACTCGTACAAGGCGCGATAGGGTAGGTGACACGGCACAACTAGGCAATGCCAGGGTAGATATACCAATTACGCATCCGGGCTGGTGGTAACGCGTAACTGCTACTACCGCCCACCTCGGACAAACTTCCCCAAATCAAAGAAATCGAAAGTGAAGGTGGCCACCGAATCAATCCAAAGTCAGAGTATAGTATCGAAGAGGAGTATCCGATCAGAGGAATGACCTCGTTGGCCCGAGAATCGCTCCTATTTTAGCCACCTTATGCCAACTCACGGGAGTCGGGTCCACGTAATTACCTCAAAGGAAAACGCCACCGCCATCCTACTTTATTCTGGAATCTCCACCGCGTACACTGTTGTTAAAGTGGTTTTCGGAGTTGGCAGAGAGTATGACAACTTCCGATCCCGGTCTCTTTAACAACCAAACGTTATTATAACACCGCGGTCTTTTAAAAATAATTTATACTTAAAACCAGAATATAATATCCCTTTTTAAAACCATATAAATACGATATCATTTTCCTCTTTTAAAAATCAAATCAATATTGATATCATTTCAAATATTTCTTTTTCTCAAACCATACCACTTTAAAATTTATAATATCTCGAAACCATCCATTTAAATTATAACTCTTCAAAACATAATACTTCGAATCCATAGCTTTAAAACCATAACTTCAACTTAAATGGTTTGGATATTCAACAGTATATACATAAAATGGTTTGAATTTAAAATTACTTTATAAAGTAAATAATTTCCACAACTTTAGAATTTTATTTTCTTTAAATTAAGTCTAAATCCATAAATTCTAAATTCACTTCCAGTTTCAATAAACCACTTCAGTTTCAATATATTTCATACTTTGAATATTAAACAATTGGAACTAAGGTTGGAAATTTCTATTCAACAATTTAATGTCCTATTATTTAGTTTTGAAGTATTTACATAATAAATCCATAATCATTTAAAATAAACTCCAATTACTAACTACTAAACATTTCCTTCAATTTATTTGTGTTAGAAATGTTCATTAAATTTATCTTGAATAAAATCCAGTTATAAATATCATTCTTCAAAATTTCCAAGTTTAATAAGTTTTACATCAACTTATGGAGTTTAATTTTTAAATAAGCTCAATTCCAAATAAATTTCCAATTTACCTTCCAATCTTAATTGATTTAAATCATTAAACTTTATATATATAGACACACGCACCATATCTTAAACCTGTACTTAACCATATAATATAAATTAACAGACTCCATTATCCCACTTATTTATTTTATTTAACAGATTTATACATAGCTTAAATTCAAAAATTTAACTATATATGTATATACAAAACAATATTTATATAATATCAAAATTTAATATTTATTAAACCGTATCCTATCCAAACCATAAAAATCACTTTAAAATATTTTATATATAGACCGCGGTGCCTGTATAAATTTTTCTATCCTATAGTCAAGTGATACGGATATTTATCATTTCAATCCGCAGTTTAAAATTAAAATTGCGGTTATATATCATTTCAAACCACAATCCCGAATATAATAAAATGCATACTAACTTGCAGTTTATACGATATAAAATATATCATCCATCCATCCAAATATCAATCATTAACCATTTATTACAATCATCATCCAATTTAAACAAACATCCATATAGAGCATATAAAATATAACAAGTATCCACGAACATTTTATATTTAAAATATAAATAAATAAATAACTGTTTAACAATCAGTTTATATGCAAAACAAATAAATCTTAACTGTCAATTTTTATGCAATAATAACATTAATTAACAGTTAAATTAAACAAATGTGATTTAACTGAGATGATGAATAAAATATGCAAAATAGTCATAAATAAATTTCTACTCATATCTTAAATCAATTTAACAAACATAAGAAAACTTAGAAGTTGTGAGTGGGTTAAAACACTCACCTTTTGAATTTAAATCGAATTTAAAATCGATTTAAACCCAAAAATTTGACCGTCTCAGAATTCGTCCAAACCAGCGTCATCAAGTCCAGAATTTCAATACGAACCTAGCGGAGAAAATCGCGCGTAAAAAGGATCACGTATGAGAGAGTTACCCGTGTTAGAGCAATTGAAAAATCAATTTAAAATAAAACAATAAACCAACTCTGTGACAGCCCGCAAATCCGTACCCCTTGAATCAACACTATTCTACCTCTATTAACTCAAGTGGCACAGAATTACGAACCATTAGGGTTAAAGAAGAAGAGATAGAAGGAGAAGAAACAAAAACAATATCAGAATCTCACAGTCGCAGCGGAATAAAATATAATGGTAAATATAGGACTTTACACAAAATGAAAAAAACTATTACTGTTTTATACATCATATCATCAGAGTATCTCATACAATAATCAATACCAATCAGACATACCATACAATCATAGCAGCGGATATAGATATACAAATACGAATAATACGTCTCAGACTTCAGCTTCTTTCCTGTTCCATAGCATCCTGACCTGAACATATAATACTCGGTTTGACCCGAGCATTATAATGGAATAACACCCGAGTCAGTCTGGAATACCGGCTGATAATAATGCATCCAAATTGATTATTAAAGTTTCAAAAATCCTTTGAAAACAAAAGCATCTCGTAAGACCACGCCACAAATAAACATGTCGGGTTTTTACCTTACGATAGCTAAAACACTTTTTATAGAAATCCTCTGATATTATAATAATGTCTATTTACAAATACTTATAAAATAGCCGAAATTGTTACATTCATTAAATTCCAGCTACTAGCCACAAAAGTGGGTAATACAAACAAAACTCGTACAAGGCTCGTAGCGAGAATGGATTTCCAACAATGACTAGGCACTGGGGTACCACCTGTCACAGTACGGGGCCTAGATCACCGTACCGAGGATTACTCCCTTCATCCCCTGCAACACAAGGCCGGAACCATTCCTTACTGAACAGTCCCGAACAAGATAAACCCCGTGGTTGGCGCGACCAACCACCCAGTAAGCCAAAATATATAAGGGACATCAAGACAGGGGAAATATCTTGTCCTGCTTGGGCATGACCCACCTAACCTTGCTGCATATCCCCTGATTTTCAGTCATTCCCGGTTGATGAGGCTTGAGGCTAAGCGTTACCTTTTTAGAACATTTTCACTTAGAATGCCCATCGTCCACCTGACGATGTTTCACAAGCATTCATCCATACAAGTCCGTCCCGGGTTCGAACAGAACCGAAGGCACTACTCCTACTACATCCATTTTGGAAATATCCTCAGGATTAGTAGCGACTAGCCCTTGCACTTCCCTGCTCCATCTTCTACTCCGAACACGTTTTCCGCACAAAACGTACAAATCGAATCGAAGTGGTTTTCGAGAAATAAATCTCGATCCCGGTCTCTTCGAAACGATCAACGCATTGTCCAATATTGATAGTCGGTGATTTAACTATCAATTTATATTCATAAACATCCATAAGCATCCATCACACAATAAATAATTCCCACATTATTTATTTACCCAAATACCTTTAAAAGATATATTTCCAAAGTTTCAAAACTCATTTGAAAACAATTTTCCAAAAATTCTTCCTTTACAAGGTAAATCCCTTGCCATATATTTCCATTGGAAATAACCAAGTTCAAAACAACTTAGTTTGAAAACAGTTAAAAACATTTTATATTGAAATATACTTTAAAATACTTAAATTCACTTCTAGTTACTTACCCAAAATATAATTTCAAAATATGTACAGTAAAACCATTTATTAAGATATAAACTTTGATTTTAAATAAGGTTTTTAATAAACTAAAATTTAAAAGTAGTGTTTTTAATAAGATAGATACTCATTTCAAATGACTTAAGTCTAAAACTAGTCTTTTAAACAAATCCATCTGTAAAAATAATTATTAAGGTATTTATAAAATTTACTATTGCTAATTATTAATAATTATTTTAAAATAATAATTTCCAAACACACTTTTAAACAAGTTTGAATTTTTAAAACTTTCTTTTTATAAAATCAGTTTAAACTCGAACTTGGTTATCCCAAGGAATCTCATTTCCACTTAAACATCACAGAAATCCTTCTCACGATTTCTGTCAGTTTATTTCAATTTAGTTTTATGGTTTAATAACATAAATTTACTTTCACATTTATCAATTGATAACATTTCTCTTTGTTTATCATTGCATATTTTACAAATTTTCAATTTCCATTCTAAATAAATTTCAAATTTTAATTCTTTAAAATTCATTATTTAACAATATCTTTTATTCCTCTAGAATTCAATTCCTCCATTTATAATTAATTATGGATTTATAATTTACTCAGCAATATTCCAATACAAATTTCATTCCAGTTTTCCACACAAATAGATTCTAATTTTTATATTCCTTTGAATTCCTTATTTATAAATTTTCTTAAATTCTTTTGAAAATCCAATTTAATTTTCTTTAAAGTTAAAACTCCAAATTTCTTTATAATTTAACATCCTGGGCTTATAGTTTGTCCCACAATTTCACAATACAATTTAATCCCAAATTTATCAATCACAATATATAACAGGCATCATTATCAACTATAAAAATATTACTACATTGTGAGGAATCCAGTTGGATCCCTCCAACCTGTTTTCCCTACATCCACAAATATTAGCACATCACATATATAAATATCAATCCAAACTGATAATAACAATAATATGCAACCAATCACATAGATATTTAAATATTTATTATTTAAATCAGCCAATATCCAGATGCGAGTGAGAATAACTCACCTTGAGTTTCGGCGAGCGTTCGAAATTCAAATTAAATCGAATGACGTTCGATTTTACTCAAATTTCTACTTTCTCGAAATGAATCCGGATCTGCACCATCGCGTAGTACTCTTTCCTGCAATTCCAACGCCACCAAATTCGTTGAATTCTGAATACGTATGAATTTGTTATGATTTTATAAAATTCGAACAACATTTTTAAACAAATTTTCTTTCATTAAATTTTGTTTTACCATCTTAACCGTTCAACCCAGCAGATGAAATCACGGCCACCTGAAGCTTCTTCCCTCCTTCCCTCACGCGATCGTACAGAACGAAGAAAATCGAACCCACTATCGTCTATCAGGGTTCGACGTCCCCCCTATACTCGACCGGAGATCGATCGGCCTCCGCCGTTGAGTTCGCCTTCCCCAACTCCACCCTCGGCCCGAGTGCGGTGCCCCCACGTGCTGTCGTTCTCTCATGAATCGCACCCAAACGCGCTGCCTATCCGAGCATATTTTGGCCTCTACAGCGCCTTGATGGTGATCGCCACCGTTCATCTAACAGATCTTGACATCCCCTTCATTTCTCTAGTTGGAGATTTTGTGAATAAATGCATGGATTGAGAGATTTTGGAGTGGGAAACGAATTGATGTCGGCCATTGAACAAATATAAGCGGCGGCAACGAAGATACTAGGGTTTTGAATAAAATATTGAGATATATAATGGTTTTAATATTATTTAATTAATAAAATTCTCTATTTAACCGTTTACACAAACAACCTCCAAACTTCGCGATCCGGCAGGCGATTCTAGGGTTTTTCCACGTTACGGACACAATGAAACAAGTCTCGTAAGCTAATTCGGTCGTATATACGAGTTACGGAATTAAACGATCAATTCTAAATTAAATCGATTAAAACGATTTCGATGCGTTTCGAGCTGCCGGGGTCAAACGACAACTCCGATTGCTACGAAAATTGGAAACCGATAATAACTAACTATTACGGATCCAATGAAACTAGTTTCGTTGAATTCCGAGACTATGCCCCGGAAGGCTATTTTAATTCGTCTATTTAATCGGGCAATTTTCGAAATTGACGAAAACGCTTAAAATTTACTTTTAAATTTTTTTTACTAACTTAATAATTCATATAAAATTTATAAACACCATAAAAATCATTCTGGCTCATTTCGGACTAAAATCTGATTAATGGCAATATTTTATTATTAAATTCTATTATTAAATTAATATAAAATTCCAAATATTAATTCATCAACTTTAAAATTCTTCTAAAATTCCCACTACGCTATTTACACTCAAATAACTCAAAATAAATTTTTAAAACCATTTTCATCACTATTTACATCCCGATTTACTTCTATTTAAATTCCGAATATTTAATTATTATTCTTTCGTTATTCAAATTCAATCAGAAGTACTACAATTAAAAATTATAGCTTTTTTCATTGATTGCATCCGATTCCTTCCATTTCGAAGTCAATTAAGGAATTACATTAAACATTTAAAATGAATTAAATGTTCAAATTCAATGGCTTAAAAATACGGGATGTTACATTCCTCCCCCCTTATAAAAATTTCATCCCCGAAATTTGCTAGGGTAGAAAATGTTCCTACACTCATTAACTTAACACAACTTCTTTAGTTAAAACTTATATACACTTACCAAAACCCCTTTAGCTCAATCCCAAACACATGCACTTCATTTAATAATCAAAAACTTATGTAGTAACATTATTTCAAAACAACATTATTAGTTACTAAACTTTTTCCAAAACTCCAAAAAAATTTCTAACTCCCAAAATTTCCGAAATTTTTTGGCAGAGTCTCCCCTGTACGGAGGAGCTTTCGCGATATCGCGATACACACAAATATATATACATCGACGCACACGGTCGGAAACCAAAATATATCACAAAATATATATCATTTCCCAATTATATTTGCGTAGGCGTACCTTTTTAGCAAATTTTAATAGCGAGCGGCTAATATTACGTTTATACACGCTCCAACTCTCTCGAATGCCTTCTATACATGTACTATACTCAACAAACACATTAGTTTTCAATGATTTGAACATTATAACAACATTTCCAATATAATGTAAGTCAACATATCCATTGCATAGCCAAACCAAGCAATTTCATAATTATGCATGCTAACCACCTTTAAAACAATTTCACAATTCCGACATCATTTTAAAGCCTCTTTACAACTCAAACTTCATTTTTATTTAAATGATTAACAGGTGCTTCTCTAACATCAACCTATCCCTTTTCAATTCCAAGTTGATTCACAATTTGATACTTATTCTCAATTTGAAATATTTGCATTCCTTTTATGATCCATTTTCATTTGTATGCAAACATTACTTATTAAAATGTAAATTCATCCCAGTTGATTCAAAACCCATTTCATTTGCTACTTTAAATCAATTCACTTGCGTTAATTTACCAACTCCTTGAATTAGATTCCAATTTAATTCAATTTATTTAAGACTCAATTTCAAATGCTTCTTCAAGCAAAATTATCACCACGTAAGCTTAGAACCATTTACAATTAATTCTAGTTTAATTTATATTAATTTTACTCCATTCTGAAACATCCATTTCAATTATTAAATCAATCCTTATTCTCACTTTTCAAATTTATTAATCATTTTAAGTTTATGTTTATTATATTATTATTATTATTATATTATTTTTTTATATAAGTCATTCCATTCTTATTTACAACTCATATATTCTTTCTTCATCATAATAACTATCTTAAAAGTCATTTGTTTGCATTCAAAATTTTATTTTCCAAAGAAATTTCATTTAAAGCTATTCCATAAGTTTAAAAATAACCATCTCATCATCTTCTTAAATGATTTCAATTCCATAATATCTCAATTGTTTCCATTTTAATTGATTCTTACCAAATCAAACCATTTACAAATTTTAATCCCACTAGCTTAAGCATTCAGCTTAAGTTTAAATTAATAACATCACATTCCATATTATTTACAACTCACCCAACTTTAATTCATATTTTCTTATTCCATCACAATAATAAATTAAAAATTCTCTTCACTTACATTTCGATTTCTGCATCCAAATAAATTTATCCAAGACTGCATTATTCAGCTTAATCACAATTACTTAATTTGCTTAAGCTTTCTTTACAATATCTCCATTATCTTCTTATAAATCAAATTTTTATTTTCATTTGATTCTCATACAAATCAAATTCCAATTCATTAACAAACTCTAATGCACTTTGCCTATTTATTAAATCCATTTTAGACTTACTTTATTAGCAAAGAGACCACTTTCAATTATTTCACTCATTTGAATTTATCTACAATCCAAACCATCACTATTATAATTTAATTTCATTTTTCATCTACACTTAAATATTAGTTACCACAAATTTTAAATCCCTTCAGCAAATTAGATTTCTTTCAATTCAGGTCTTTCCAAATTTAGATTCGAGTTTTAACTAAATTTATTTAGCCATCTTGAATTCATTTCGTTTTCCCTTACTATCTTTAAATAAGGATTTAATCCCATTCATATTTATTCACAACACCATTAAATCTTGTTTTTAATTAAATCCAATTCCATCTCAATTCCATTCGATTGATGTTAAATCCAATTCAATCTAATTTTAATTCATTTAGATTTAATTCAATTTCAAATTCTCAACTTTAATTCTCCATATACAAGTTCAAAACTTGTTTACTAATTTAAGTTCATTCATTTCCTTTATATCTCACTTTACCTTATTTCAATTTATATTTCATTTGAGATTAAGTTTGGACTCACCATACCATTCAACTATTTCCCAATTGTGATTATAATTTCATTCTTATTTATATAAGTTCACCAATTTATTTATTTTAAAGCTCATATTGCTCATTTGAATCCATTTACAGCGTATAATCACAATTTCAAATTATATATATGTGTATCACTGAATTCTTAAGGATACAAATTCCTTTCATTTCCTTCTTACACAATATTAAATCCTCAATCTCAAATTATAAGTATACAACTTAATAACCTATGGGTACAATCCATTTCACAATTAGCCACAATTCCAAAGCCAGCTTACATTTTAATCCAACCCAAATCAATTTAATTCTAAGTCCAATTTATTTAACTTATCCAAGTTATATTCAAATTTCTACTTACTTCAATATATTTTATTCACTTCCAATTACTCAAATTAAGTTTTAATTCCAAGATTAAAATTTTCATTTCTTCCTTCTTATTAATATCTACTTCACTTAATAAGTTCAATAGTTAATTCATTTCAACTTTACAAATTATTTAATTAGAATTTATTTTTTCCAGAATTCATTTTACCCGGTTTTTATTTCAAAACCATTTTGAAATATATCAAATATATACCTATTTGATATATCAATCAAATCTCCAGATTTTTTTCCAAAACAATTTGTTTATACCAAACAAATTTCCCCATTTCTGGAATGTCCAAAACAACTGTTATACCCAACAAGTCTACACAATATCATAACCAAGTACTAGGGAAGCAATCCATCACTTAAGAAACTCGAAAATGAATTCTAATGATGTGGCCAGCATCATCAGGATTATTTTCTAGCGACTGAAGTGAGTTCAATGCTTCTTACTTTCCCAAATTTATTTTAAAACAGTTGCCATTCAAAAATACTTCCCAAATCAACATTCATTATTGCCTTCAACCACATGGAAAAAAAAATATTACCAAACATTTCCAAGATTTTAAATTTCCCACCCTTATTCTTAATGCATTTAAAAACCTTTCCAAAACTCCCGGGTTTAAATTCTGGATTAATTTAAATTTAGTTATTCTCTTTTGTAAAATTTATACTTACAGAATTTATTTGGTTATAACCATTTCAAATTTAAGATTAACTTTAGATACTTATATGATTTTTAATATTAGCAACCAAACATCCAAATATATATATAATGTCAGAAAATCATTTCTTTTATATCAAAATATAATTTTGGGTAAAATTAATTCATTTACCCACTTTTAAAAATAATACTATGTCGGTTTATCTTCTTTAAGAGTTTAGAAACTCCTATCGATACGGTTGTACTTCCCGCACCGACCAGAATTCATAAACACTCAACAGATAAGTCAACACAGTAAAAAAACAATTTTATATGCACTAACAAGTACGCTCTCATATCTATTAATACGCTCAACTCATTATAGAGTACTATTGACTCTGTTTAATGAGTAATTTCCCCACCAAAGCCTAGGTTGTCGCCAACCTAAGCTCTGATACCAAGTGTGACAGCCCGCAAATCCGTACCCCTTGAATCAACACTATTCTACCTCTATTAACTCAAGTGGCACAGAATTACGAACCATTAGGGTTAAAGAAGAAGAGATAGAAGGAGAAGAAACTAAAACAATATCAGAATCTCACAGTCGCAGCGGAATAAAATATAATGGTAAATATAGGACTTTACACAAAATGAAAAAAATTATTACTGTTTTATACATCATATCATCAGAGTATCTCATACAGTAATCAATACCAATCAGACATACCATACAATCATAGCAGCAGATATAGATATACAAATACGAATAATACGTCTTGGACTTCAGCTTCTTTCCTGTTCCATAGCATCCTGACCTGAACATATAATACTCGGTCTGACCCGAGCATTATAATGGAATAACACCCGAGTCAGTCTGGAATACTAGCTGATAATAATGCATCCAGATTGATTATTAAAGTTTCAAAAATCCTTTGAAAACAAAAGCATCTCGTAAGACCACGCCACGAATAAACATGTCGGGTTTTTACCTTACGATAGCTAAAACACTTTTTATAGAAATCCTCTAATATTATAATAATGTCTATTTACAAATACTTATAAAATAGCCGAAATTGTTACATTCATTAAATTCCAGCTACTAGCCACAAAAGTGGGTAATACAAACAAAACTCATATAAGGCTCGTAAGGAGAATGGATTTCCAACAATGACTAGGCACTGGGGTACCACCTGTCACAGTACGGGGCCTAAATCACCGTACCGAGGATTACTCTCTTCATCCCCTGCAACACAAGGCCGGAACCATTCCTTACTGAACAGTCCCGAACAAGATAAACCCCGTGGTTGGCGCGACCAACCACCCACTAAGCCGAAATATATAAGGGACATCTAGACAGGGGAAATATCTTGTCGTGCTTGGGCATGACCCACCTAACCTTGCTGCATATCCCCTGATTTTCAGTCATTCCTGGTTGATGAGGCTTGAGGCTAAGCCTCACCTTTTTAGAACGTTTTCACTTAGAATGCTCATCGTCCACCTGACGATGTTTCACAAGCATTCATCCATACAAGTCCGTCCCGGGTTCGAACGGAACCGAAGGCACTACTCCTACTACATCCATTTTGGAAATATCCTCAGGATTAGTAGCGACTAGCCCTTGCACTTCCCTGCTCCATCTTCGACTCCGAACACGTTTTCCGCACGAAACGTACAAATCAGATCGAAGTGGTTTCCGAGAAATAAATCTCGATCCCGGTCTCTTCGAAACGATCAACGCATTGTCCAATATTGATAGTCGGTGATTTAACTATCAATTTATATTCATAAACATCCATAAGCATCCATCACACAATAAATAATTCCCACATTATTTATTTACCCAAATATCTTTAAAAGATATATTTCCAAAGTTTCAAAACTCATTTGAAAACAATTTTCCAAAAATTCTTCCTTTACAAGGTAAATCCCTTGCCATATATTTCCATTGGAAATAACCAAGTTCAAAACAACTTAGTTTGAAAACAGTTAAAAACATTTTATATTGAAATATACTTTAAAATACTTAAATTCACTTCTAGTTACTTACCCAAAATATAATTTCAAAATATGTACAGTAAAACCATTTATTAAGATATAAACTTTGATTTTAAATAAGGTCTTTAATAAACTAAAATTTAAAAGTAGTGTTTTTAATAAGATAAATACTCATTTCAAATGACTTAAGTCCAAAACTAGTCTTTTAAACAAATCCATCTGTAAAAATAATTATTAAGGTATTTATAAAATTTACTATTGCTAATTATTAATAATTATTTTAAAATAATAATTTCCAAACACACTTTTAAACAAGTTTGAATTTTTAAAACTTTCTTTTTATAAAATCAGTTTAAACTCGAACTTGGTTATCCCAAGGAATCTCATTTCCACTTAAACATCACAGAAATCCTTCTCACGATTTCTGTCGATTTATTTCAATTTAGTTTTATGGTTTAATAACATAAATTTACTTTCACATTTATCAATTGATAACATTTCTCTTTGTTTATCATTCCAGATTTTAAAAATTTTCAATTTCCATTCTAAATAAATTTCAAATTTTAATTCTTTAAAATTCATTATTTAACAATATCTTTTATTCCTCTAGAATTCAATTCCACTATTTATAATTAATTATGGATTTATAATTTACTCAGCAATATTCCAATACAAATTTCATTCCAGTTTTCCGCCCGAACAGATTCTAATTTTTATATTCCTTTAAATTTCTTATTTATAATTTTTCTTAAATTCTTTTGAAAATCCAATTTAATTTTCAAATTAAAACTCCAAATTTCTTTATAATTTAACATCCTGGGCTTATAGTTTGTTCCACAATTTCACAATACAATTTAATCCCAAATTTATCAATCACAATATATAACTAGCATCATCATCAACTATAAAAATATTACTACATTGTGAGGAATCCAGTTGGATCCCTCCAACCTGTTTTCCCTGCATCCACAAATATTAGCACATCACATATATAAATATCAATCCAGACTGATAATAACAATAATATGCAACCAATCACATAGATATTTAAATATTTATTATTTAAATCAGCCAATATCC
Organism: Allium cepa; assembly: GCA_030765085.1. Lineage (NCBI taxonomy): Eukaryota > Viridiplantae > Streptophyta > Magnoliopsida > Asparagales > Amaryllidaceae > Allium > Allium cepa. The sequence goes on from CM060934.1 coordinate 617,010,946, forward strand.
AGATGTGAGTGAGAATAACTCACCTTAAGTTTCGGCGAGCGTTCGAAATTCAAATTAAATCGAATGACGTTCGATTTTACTCAAATTTCTACTTGCCCGAAATGAATCCGGATCTGCACCATCGCGTAGTACTCTTTCCTGCGATTCCAACGCCACCAAATTCGTTGAATTCTGAATACGTATGAATTTGTTATGATTTTATAAAATTCGAACAACATTTTTAAACAAATTTTCTTTTATTAAATTTTGTTTTACCATCTTAACCGTTCAACCCAGCAGATGAAATCACGGCCGCCTGAAGCTTCTTCCCTCCTTCCCTCACGCGATCGTACAGAACGAAGAAAATCGAACCCACTATCGTCTATTAGGGTTCAACGTCCCCCCCTATACTCGACCGGAGATCGATCGACCTCCGCCGTTGAGTTCGCCTTCCCTAACTCCGCCCTCGGCCCGAGTGCGGTGCCCCCACGTGCTGTCGTTCTCTCGTGAATCGCACCCAAACGCGCTGCCTATCCGAGCATATTCTGGCCTCTACAGCGCCTTGATGGTGATCGCCACCGTTCATCTAACAGATCTTGACATCCCCTTCATTTCTCTAGTTGGAGATTTTGTGAATAAATGCATGGATTGAGAGATTTTGGAATGGGAAACGAATTGATGTCGGCCATTGAACAAATATAAGCGGCGGCAACGAAGATACTAGGGTTTTGAATAAAATATTGAGATATATAATGGTTTTAATATTATTTAACTAATAAAATTCTCTATTTAACCGTTTACACAAACGACCTCCAAACTTCACGATCCGACAGGCGATTCTAGGGTTTTTCCGCGTTCCGGACACAATGGAACAAGTCTCATAAGCTAATTCGGTCGTATTTACGAGTTACGGAATTAAACGATCAATTCTAAATTAAATCGATTAAAACGATTTCGATGCGTTTCGAGCTGCCGGGGTCAAACGACAACTCCGATTGCTACGAAAATTGAATCTGATAATAACTAACTATTACGGATCCAATGAAACTAGTTTCGTCGAATTCCGAGACTGTGCCCCGGAAGGCTATTTTAACTCGTCTATTTAATCGGGCAATTTTCGAAATTGACGAAAACGCTTAAAATTTACTTTTAAATTTTTTTTACTAACTTAATAATTCATATAAAATTTATAAACACCATAAAAATCATTCTGGCTCATTTCGGACTAAAATATGATTAATGGTAATATTTTATTATTAAATTCTATTATTAAATTAATATAAAATTCCAAATATTAATTCATCAACTTTAAAATTCTTCTAAAATTCCCACTGCGCTATTTACACTCAAATAACTCAAAATAAATTTTTAAAAACATTTTCATCACTATTTCCATCCAGATTTACTTCTATTTAAATTCTGAATATTTAATTATTATTCTTTCGTTATTCAAATTCAACCAGAATTACTACAATTAAAAATTATAGCTTTTTTCATTGATTGCATCCGATTCCTTCCATTTCGAAGTCAATTAAGGATTTACATTAAACATTTAAAATGAATTAAATGTTCAAATTCAATGGCTTAAAAATACGGGATGTTACATTCCTCTCCTCTTATAAAAATTTTGTCCCCGAAACTTGCTAGGTTAGAAAATGCTCCTACACTCATTAACTTAACCCAACTTCTTTAGTTAAAACTTATATACACTTACCAAAACCCCTTTAGCTCAATCCCAAACACATGCACTTCATTTAATAATCAAAAACTTATGTAGAAACATTATTTCAAAACAACATTATTAGTTACTAAACTTTTTCCAAAACTCCAAAAAAATTTCTAACTCCCAAATTTTCCGAAATTTTTTGGCAGAGTCTCCCCTGTACGGAGGAGCTTTCGCGATATCGCGATACACACAAATATATATACATCGACCCACACGGTCGGAAACCAAAATATATCACAAAATATATATCATTTCCCAATTATATTTGCGTAGGCGTACCATTTTAGCAAATTTTAATAGCGAGGGGCTAATATTACGTTTATACGCGCTCCAACTCTCTCGAATGCCTTCTATACCTGTACTATACTCAACAAACACATTAGTTTTCAAAGATTTGAACATTATAACAACATTTCCAAAATAATGTAAGTCAACATATCCATTGCATAGCCAAACCAAGCAATTTCATAATTATGCATGCTAACCACCTTTAAAACAATTTCACAATTCCGACATCATTTTAAAGCCTCTTTACAACTCAAACTTCATTTTTATTTAAATGATTAACAGGTGCTTCTCTAACATCAACCTATCCCTTTTCAATTCCAAGTTGATTCACAATTTGATACTTATTCTCAATTTGAAATATTTGCATTCCTTTTATGATCCATTTTCATTTGTATGCAAACATTACTTATTAAAATGTCAATTCATCCCAGTTGATTCAAAACCCATTTCATTTGCTACTTTAAATCAATTCACTTGCATTAATTTACCAACTCCTTGAATTAGATTCCAATTTAATTCAATTTATTTAAGACTCAATTTCAAATGCTTCTTCAAGCAAAATTATCACCACGTAAGCTTAGAACCATTTACAATTAATTCTAGTTTAATTTATATTAATTTTACTCCATTCTGAAACATCCATTTCAATTATTAAATCAATCCTTATTCTCACTTTTCAAATTTATTAATCATTTTAAGTTTATGTTTATTATATTATTATTATTATTATATTATTTTTTTATATAAGTCATTCCATTCTTATTTACAACTCATATATTCTTTCTTCATCATAATAAGGATTTAATTCCATTCATATTTATTCACAACACCATTGAATCTTGTTTTTAATTAAATCCAATTCCATCTCAATTCCATTCGATTGATGTTAAATCCAATTCAATCTAATTTTAATTCATTTAGATTTAATTCAATTTCAAATTCTCAACTTTAATTCTCCATATAAAAGTTCAAAACTTGTTTACTAATTTAAGTTCATTCATTTCCTTTATATCTCACTTTACCTTATTTCAATTTATATTTCATTTGAGATTAAGTTTGGACTCACCATACCATTCAACTATTTCCCAATTGTGATTATAATTTCATTCTTATTTATATAAGTTCACCAATTTATTTATTTTAAAGCTCATATTGCTCATTTGAATCCATTTACAGCATATAATCACAATTTCAAATTATATATATGTGTATCACTGAATTCTTAAGGATACAAATTCCTTTCATTTCCTTCTTACACAATATTAAATCCTCAATCTCAAATTATAAGTATACAACTTAATAACCTATGGGTACAATCCATTTCACAATGACCCACAATTCCAAAGCCAGCTTACATTTTAATCCAACCCAAATCAGTTTAATTCTAAGTCCAATTTATTTAACTTATCCAAGTTATATTCAAATTTCTACTTACTTCAATATATTTTATTCACTTCCAATTACTCAAATTAAGTTTTAATTCCAAGATTAAAATTTTCATTTCTTCCTTCTTATTAATATCTACTTCACTTAATAAGTTCAATAGTTAATTCATTTCAACTTTACACATTATTTAATTAGAACTTTTTTTTTCCAGAATTCATTTTACCCGGCTTTTATTTCAAAACCATTTTGAAATATATCAAATATATACCTATTTGATATATCAATCAAATCTCCAGATTTTTTTCCAAAACAATTTGTTTATACCAAACAAATTTCCCCATTTCTGGAATGTCCAAAACAACTGTTATACCCAACAAGTCTAAACAATATCATAACCAAGTACTAGGGAAGCAATCCATCACTTAAGAAACTCGAAAATGAATTCTAATGATGTGGTCAGCATCATCAGGATTATTTTCCAGCGACTGAAGTGAGTTCAATGCTTCTTACTTTCCCAAATTTATTTCAAAACAGTTGCCATTCAAAAATACTTCCCAAATCAACATTCATTATTGCCTTCAACCACATGGAAAAAAAATATTACCAAACATTTCCAAGATTTTAAATTTCCCACCCTTATTCTTAATGCATTTAAAAACCTTTCGAAAACTCCCGGGTTTAAATTCTGGTTTAATTTAAATTTAGTTATTCTCTTTTGTAAAATTTATACTTACAGAATTTATTTGGTTATAACCATTTCAAATTTAAGATTAACTTTAGATACTTATTTGATTTTTAATATTAGCAACCAAACATCCAAATATATATATAATGTCAGAAAATCATTTCTTTTATATCAAAATATAATTTTGGGTAAAATTAATTCGTTTACCCACTTTTAAAAACAATACTATGTCGGTTTATCTTGTTTAAGAGTTTAGAAACTCCTATCGATACGGTTGTACTTCCCGCACCGACCAGAATTCATAAACACTCAACCGATAAGTCAACACAGTAAAAAAACAATTTTATATGCACTAACAAGTACGCTCTCATATCTATTAATACGCTCAACTCATTATAGAGTACTATTGACTCTGTTTAATGAGTAATTTCCCCACCAAAGCCAAGGTTGTCGCCAACCTAAGCTCTGATACCAAGTGTGACAGCCCGCAAATCCGTACCCCTTGAATCAACACTATTCTACCTCTATTAACTCAAGTGGCACAAAATTACGAACCATTAGGGTTAAAGAAGAAGAGATAGAAGGAGAAGAAACTAAAACAATATCAGAATCTCATAGTCGCAGCGGAATAAAATATAATGGTAAATATAGGACTTTACACAAAATGAAAAAAACTATTACTGTTTTATACATCATATCATCAGAGTATCTCATACAATAATCAATACCAATCAGACATACCATACAATCATAGCAGCGGATATAGATATACAAATACGAATAATACGTCTCGGACTTCAGCTTCTTTCCTGTTCCATAGCATCCTGACCTGAACATATAATACTCGGTCTGACCCGAGCATTATAATGGAATAACACCCGAGTCAGTCTGGAATACCAGCTGATAATAATGCATCCAAATTGATTATTAAAGTTTCAAAAATCCTTTGAAAACAAAAGCATCTCGTAAGACCACGCCACAAATAAACATGTCGGGTTTTTACCTTACGATAGCTAAAACACTTTTTATAGAAATCCTTTGATATTATAATAATGTCTATTTACAAATACTTATAAAATAGCCGAAATTGTTACATTCATTAAATTCCAGCTACTAGCCACAAAAGTGGGTAATACAAACAAAACTCGTACAAGGCTCGTAGAGAGAATGGATTTCCAACAATGACTAGGCACTGGGGTACCACCTGTCACAGTACGGGGCCTAGATCACCGTACCGAGGATTACTCCCTTCATCCCCTGCAACACAAGGCCGGAACCATTCCTTACTGAACAGTCCCGAACAAGATAAACCCCATGGTTGGCGCGACCAACCACCCACTAAGCCGAAATATATAAGGGACATCTAGACAGGGGAAATATCTTGTCGTACTTGGGCATGACCCACCTAACCTTGCTGCATATCCCCTGATTTTCAGTCATTCCCGGTTGATGAGGCTTGAGGCTAAGCGTTACCTTTTTAGAACGTTTTCACTTAGAATGCCCATTGTGACGCCCCACCTCTATACCCACGCTAGCCAAGAACATTACGGTGAATGCTGTCAACTTGCACGGAGAATAAGGCTGTTGAGGAGCGACCATCTATGTAATTGCTTTGTGCGAGTACCGATATACCGGATAAAAATATAACTTTTCATATCAAGAGGAAATCCGACATCTCGACACAAACTCAAAGCTACTACACAGTGGCTATAAAGGTCTTCAGGAACAAATATAGAAATAAACATAACACAAATCAGTCACAGACAATTCATATCACAAAGGGGAAATAGATATGAATATTACACTAGGAAGTGTACATCAGAGTAGTGGTCTAAAAAGATCCACGATATCACAAAAGTATAGTTACATGAACTACACAAAAGAATAAGTATACATTATGGAGTCTATATCTCAAATGTATACAACAAAAACTACTAATCTAAGTAGTTAACCAAAAGTCAGAGAAATCAATCCCAAGAGAGAAGTCAAGCAGAAGCACCTGTAACATCTCGGTCTGACCCGAGTATTATTTAATAAGAAAATAATAAACGGATCAGTCTAACTATGGATATCAGATGAAACGATATAGAATAAGAGATATGACTAAACACATAATAATCACAATTCCAAGATGTGATATATATAAGTAATTGAAAATCAACAAGAGATTAATCAATATCACCAAGTCTACACAAGAATCAAAGAAATGTCATACTCCTTATTTCGTTCACCAAACCACAAATATTGACGATAATATCAACGTCAATCACAAAAGTCAAGGACACACAAATTCACCAATGCACAAATATTGACAATAATATCGAAGTCAATCACAAAAGTCAATGACACACAAATTCACCAATGCACAAACATTGACAATAATATCAATGTCAATCACAAAATTCAATGACACACAAATTCACCAATGCACAAATATTGATAAAACTTATCAATGGAAATTACGAAAATTGGTGAAACATAAATTCTAGAAATCATCTCAAGAAATCCAGAAATCACAAAGGGGGGAGGCCTATCACAAACGGGAGCATAAAGCTCACCAACACGTGTATCACAAACGGAACGCTAATTCCATAGTCGCTAACCATCACAAATTGAGCCGAAGCTCCACAAACGGTCCGAAGACCATGGGTTGCTACCCCACCAAATTGAGTCGAAACTCCACAAAACGGGGTTTAGTCTCCCACGTAGACAAAGAGACATCGCACATTGCTAGTCTAAATCACAAAGATGATCGTCATGATCAACAAGCAGTGTCGATTACAGTAAGCTAGTAAATATATGAGCTTAGCATCATGTCCCATAACCAGTAGCTTAACTTAAATATTTACGAACAAATTGTATATCTCCACTAGAAAATTGTCACAAGAGTTTCAATCGAATAAGTCCAAGAATTAACCAACAAAGTGAACGCAAGCATTTCATACCACTTGTTTTATTAAGCCGTTTAATTAGATTTCTCATACGAGTGATGTAAAGGTTTATATATACTAATAGATTGGAAAACGGTTTTATAAACGAATTTGGTATTAAAATAGTATTGAAATCGTTTGAGGAAAGAGTTTTGATATTTACTACTAGTATAGAAAACCTTTATATTTTTAAAGTGACAAAGCACAAGGGGGATTGTAGAAACAATCAATCACAAAGATCACATTCGAAGATGTGAATAAAAATCCAACGAAATCGATAAAGGATCCATCGAAGTGGATATATCTAAAATTCCCAAAGAAAATAAGTCATCAAAGATGATAATAAATGATGACAATAAATAGGATCATCACGAATCGATTTAAATTGGAAATTCAATCCAAAAAGGCAAATTGGACTCAAACAGCAGGTTTAGTCGACTGAACAGAGTTTTCAGTCGACTGACCCTGTGCCTGGAAATTTTCCAGGTTCAGGAAACTTTCTGTTTCCAGTTTCAGTCGACTGAACAGAGTTTTCAGTCGACTGAATCATGCCTGAAAACTCTCGGGTTCCAGGTTCAGTCGACTGAACAGAGTTTTCAGTCGACTGAATCATGCCTGGGCTGTTTTTCAGCCTATTCAAATGAAGAGCAAATTCTTCCAAAATGCAACCGGACGAACATTGGCTCTAAAGGTTTATGCCAATCGGCAACCTGGCCCTATATGCTCCTCGGTGCATCACTAAAAGCGTGATCAAACATCCATAAAAGGATTTTCACACAAATTTGACTTAAAAATCCAAAAATTGGAATATTCACAAAACCAATCCAAATCAAGAGCAAATTCTCATGAAGAAGTGTTAGGAATTCAAACCTAACAACCAAAGATAATTATAGTCATAGATGTGAGATAAAAATCTCACCTTTTCTCAAAATCAAACAAGAAGAAGCTTGAAAGCAAATGGAGAATCAACCTCTTTTCAACACAACCCAAATGAGCTTGAATCTATGCTCAAAAACAAGAACATTCCCAAAATTAGGTTTAGGAATTTCTGAAATTGGTAAGACAATAAGTTGGAGAAGAAGAAGAGAAGCTTACCAATGGGTTCTTCTTGAGTTTGGAGCTAGGAATTTGATTTGCAAGAGAAACTAGGGTTTTGGAGTTTTAATTTCCAATCTCTCCCACCATTAATGCTAAGAAGACTGAAATGAGAAGAGAATGAGGGTGAGTGGGGAAGAGTGGCTCAGATTTGAGCATAAGTTAACATAGGGCTGAGCCCAAACCAAACCCAAAGTGAAAAGTAGCAAAAATCAACTTTCTCCAAACATATCGAAGCTTATACTCAAAAAGGTCGCAAACGGCATTTTAAACTCAATGGGAGTGGTCCCGAGTCCTAATTCGACCGTATGCAAAAAGTAGCTTTTCGGACTAAAATCCGACTAACGATAAAATATTTAAATAAAATATTTAAATATAAAATCGATAAATATGCGGGTTCTTTCAGACTCCCCTCCTTAAAGAAATTACGTCCTCGCAATATTACAAGAAGAAGATATATAGTAACAACCATAAAAGCATATTCAACACAAAAGAAGTTTGAAATAAGAAGTTCACCTCTAAGAGCACGAGAAAGTAAGTCCGGGTGTGTTCGCTCGATGTAGTCTCTAGATTCCCAAGAACAATCCTTAGGATTTGAAGACCATTGAACTTTAACAAGCGGAACATCTTTATTTCGAAGTCGTTTGACTTCCGAAGTAATGATACGAATAGGATGTTGCTCATAAGTTAAATTAGGCGAAACTTCAATCTCTTCCACAACACCGGGCTCAAGAACAGAATCGGAATCTCGAAGACATTTCCGAAGTTGAGAAACGTGAAACACGTCATGGATAGTAGAAAATTGAGCCGGTAATAAAAGGCGATAAGCCATGTAACCAATACGTTCAATGATAGAAAATGGCCCAATATATCGAGGCGCCAATTTTCCCGATCGACAGAAACGTACAACACCTTTCATAGGTGAAACACGAATGAACACAAGATCTCCCTCAGAAAATTCTAACTTCCTTCTCCGATTATCGGCATAGGATTTTTGTCTACTCTGGGCTTCTTTCATCCTATGACGAATAAGATCAATCTTTTCTGTGGAATCACGAATAAAATCTGGACCTAAAACCAGCTTCTCACCGGCCTCAAGCCAACAAGAAGGAGATCGGCATGGCCTTCCATAGAGTGCCTCAAAAGGTGCCATACCAATACTAGATTGGAAGCTATTATTATAGGAAAATTCAACAAGTGAAATATGATCTTCCCAACTTCCACCAAAATCAAGAACACAAGCACGAAGAAGATCTTCAAGAGTTTGATTCACACGCTCGGTTTGTCCATCGGACTGGGGGTGATAAGCGGTGCTAAAATTAAGCTTCGTTCCTAAAGCTTTTTGAAGACTCTTCCAAAATCCACTAGTAAACAATGGATCACGATCGCTAACAATAGAAGTAGGAACACCATGCAATTTAACAATTTCTTTGATAAATATTTTGGCCAAAAGAGGAATGGTTCGATTAGATCGAACGGGAATAAAATGGGCGGGTTTAGTAAGTCTATCAACGATCACCCATAAGCTATCATGACCCGAACGAGAACGGGGAAGGCCATCTATAAAATCCATGGAAATTTGGTCCCACTTCCAAATAGGAATTTCTAAAGGTTGCAATAACCCACCGGGCCTTTGATGTTCGGCTTTAACGAGTTGGCAAGTCATGCAACGCTTAACGAAGTTAGCGATGTCAAGTTTCATTCCCTCTTAATAATAAAGTCGCTTCATATCCGCGTACATTTTACTACTACCGGGATGAATGGTGAACTTAGAACGATGTGAATCTTCTAAAATATCTTTACGAAGATCACTAATATTTGGCACGATGAGTCTACCAAATCTCCGAACGCCGCCACGAGAATCGATATCAAAGTCTTTCAATCCTTCAATATCAATCTTATCCTTAATATTTTGGCTAAGAAGAGCCAATTCAGGATCTAGCCTTTGAGCTTCAAGAATGCGGTCAAAAAGAGAAGGATGAGCCTCAAGGCTACATAAAACAAGAGATGAACATAAATCGGGAACACGCTCTCGAATCTCAAAAGTGGTTAAGATCTCGAGATCGTTCCATTCGGATATCATCATAGAAAAAACAGCTTGTTGTTTACGGCTAAGAGCATCGGCGACACGATTACCCTTACCGGGGGTATAAATAATATCAAGATCATAAGGAGCAAGGAACTCGAGCCAACGCTGTTGACGCAAATTAAGTTCCTTTTGGGAGAATAAATATTTCAAAGACTTATGATCCGTGTAAAGAACAAATTTCTCTCCCAAGAGATAATGACGCCAAATCCGAAGAGCAAAAACAATAGCCGCGAGTTCTAAATCATGAGTGGCATATCTAGTCTCGGCAGGCTTCAATTGCCTAGAAGCATAAGCAATAACACGTTCTCTTTGCATAAGAACGGCACCCAAACCAACGCGACTAGCATCGGTATAAACAACGAAATCCTGATTCCCCTCGGGAATAACAAGAATAGGAGCATCAGAAAGAAGCTCTTTTAATTTCTGAAAAGAAGCTTCACATTTGTCCGACCAAATGTATTTAACACCTTTCTTCGTCAAGCTAGTGAGAGGCACGACAACCTTAGAAAAGTCTTTGATAAAACGACGGTAATAGCCCGCCAATCCGAGAAAACTACGAATCGCTGTCACACTCTCCGGTCTCTTCCAATCTTGAATCGCTTCAATCTTTGAAGGATCCACGAAAATTCCGGATTCGGAAATAATGTGACCGAGAAACTTCACACGAGATTGCCAAAAGTGGCACTTAGAAAATTTTGCCTTTAATTGATTACTCCTAAGAGTTTCCAACACAATCCGAAGATGTTTTTCATGCTCCTCCTCGGTTTTAGAATACACAAGAATATCATCAATAAAGATGAGAACAAATCGATCGAGAAAGTTTTTAAAAACTCGATTCATTAAGTCAACGAAATAAGCTGGGGCATTCGTTAACCCAAATGGCATCACAAGCCATTCATAAGATCCATAACGAGTACGGAACGAGGTCAATGGAATATTATCCTCTGCAATACGAAGCTGATGAAATCCAGTAGCTAAGTCTAATTGTGAAAAGACTCTAGCACCACTAAGTTGATCGAATAGATCATCAATCCGTGGTAAAGGATATTTATTTTTGATAGTAAGATCATTAAGCTTGCGGTAGTCAACGCAAAGCCTAAGTGTTCCATCGGATTTCTTCATAAAAATAGCTGAAGCTCCCCAAGGCGAAGAACTAGAGCGAATAAATTGCTTCGTCTCCAATTCGGATAATTGCTTACGCATCTCCTCGTTTTCTTTATTGGACATACGATACGGAGGACGAGTGATAGGTTGAGCTCCAGGAATAAGATTAATTCTGAACTCAATTGCTCGCTTAGGTGGTAATCCTAAAACGGGCTCGAATATGTCGGAAAATTCACGAACGACGTGAATAAGAGAAATAATATCACCCTCATCGTCATCATCGTCATCATCGTCATCATCGTCATCACGAGGATTTAAAGAATATAAAGATGCAACCAAGCTGGAATCTGAATCTGTAAGATTAATAGAAATCTGCTTAACAGATTGAGGATGTCGAAGATGAATAGTCCGCTCAGGACATAGGATATGAGCTTCATAACGGTTAAGCCAATCCTTTCTCAAAATCATTCCAAAGCCTAAATAACGCATGACATGCAAATCGGCTAGGAATGGAAAATCACACAAAATAATTTCGACATCTTTACACAATAAACTGATTGTTGCGGATCCACCAACCGGATTCGCAATTCTCAAAGAAGTCATTAAACACAAAACATCCAAAGAAAAAGTTTCTACAAGTTCTTTTGATATAAAAGAATGGGACGCACCCGTATCAAAAAGAACTCGAATAGGATGATCACGAAATAAAATAATTCCGTCAAGGATAGAATGAGGCATACCTTGACCACGAGATGTGTTGCCAGGGGCTTGAGCAACATTTAACTTTCCCTCCTTCCTGCCCTGAAGCTTGGGGCATGAAGATATAACATGTCCGGGAACTTTACAGTAGCGACAAGAGAGAGACTTTGGGCACTTGTTCGCATAATGGTCCTTCGAACCACAATTATAGCATTCCCCACGGCCAAAGGAAGAAGTCTTTTCCACGGAGGTTGCTTGTTTCCCCTTTTTATTGGGATAAGGACCTTTAAATTTGTTTGGCCTCTTCTTGTTATTGTTGAAGTTTGGTTTGGAACCCACCGCTTCAACATCATTCTCCTTATCCGCCTCTTCAAGACGAAGAGCAATATCAACGAGTTGGTCGAAAGAAACTTCTAACTTTAGAAGTAATGGCTTCTTGAGATTTTTGTTTAAGCCATAGACGAATCTATGGTTCTTCTTTAAAGGGGTGTTGATATATTCAACCCCATATTTGGAAAGCAACTCGAAAGAGGCGACGTAATCAGTCACGGAGGACTCACCTTGAACAAGGTCTATAAATCGTCGAGCCAATGTCACTTTCTCAGCTTCCGGTACGAATTTCAACTCGAAGCGTTCTTGGAATGTAACATCCCGCCTTTTTGCACACTTTAAACCGACACACGTGCCAATTCAAAGCATACGCAAGGGCGGATTGTTATGGGGTAAATAAGAAAAACAGAGAAGGAATAAAACAAATAGAATCTCACAGCGGAAGGATAAAATATAATAATAAATATACAGTTCAAAACAGTTTACAAAACAGTTATTTCACTTATACAATGAACATCAGAGTTACACATACCAATACAACAATGCAGCGGAATATAGAGAGTGTGTGGTGCAATACTATATATATAAAATAATGCTGAATCTTCGTCTTCGTCCTCCAAAGCTAAACCTGCTATCCTGAAATGCTCGGACTGACCCGAGCGAATTTGAATAGACAAAAACACCCGAGTCAGACTAGAATATCTTATGTGAGTTAAATAAACAGAAATAAATATGAGTACAGTAACTCAAGAGATGTTCGGGATTTACATCTCCTAAGGATCCGTTAAACTATTTACTATGTAGTATATTGCGCTATTATAATAGTGTCTATTTATAAAATAAACTTACTTTTAAATAGCGTTAAGGCTTTACATTTTCCACCTTAACACGTAATAGTCCCAGTAGTCCATCCAATATCATAGCTCCTCCTACTCGGGAAGCAACTAGAGGATACCACACGGGCTACGGGAGAAAACCAAACTCGTACAAGGCTCGATATGGTAGGTGACACGGCACAACGAGGCAATGCCAGGGTAGATATACCAATTGCTATCCAGGCTGGTGGAAACGCGTAGCCGCAGTTACCGCCCACCTCGGACTAACTCCCCAAAATCAAAATATAGAAGTGGCCACTGAATCAAATCCAAGTCAAAGTATAATATCGAAGAGGAGCGTCCGATCAGAGGAATGACCTCATTGGCCTGAGAATCGCTCCTGTTTTAGCCACCTTATGCCAACTCACGGGAGTTGGGTCCACGTATTTACCTTACAGGAAACGTCGCCACCACCTACTTCATTCTGGAACTCCACCGCGTACACGGTTAGTCAAAGTGGTTTTCGGTATCGACAGAGAGTATGTCCATATCCGATCCCGGTCTCTTTGCCAACCAATCGTTATTATAACACCGCGGTCATTTAAAAATAGTTTATACTTTTAAAACCAGAATATAATCCATTTCAAACCGTAATATTACGATATCATTTCTTCTTTTAAAACCCAAAACAATATGATATCGTTTATCCCAAATAAAATTATTCCTTTCCAAAAAAATTATGTCACTTTTTATTATTTAATATCCCATGTAACCAATATTCTGTTTATAACTTTCAACATAATTCTTCGAAAATCCATAGTATTTTAAAACCATTATTTTCAAAACTAAATGGTTTGGATATTCAACGGTATGCGAATTAAAAAGGTTTAACTTTACTGTTGCTTTACAAAGAAATAAATTACATGGCTTTCCAAATATTTCTTCTTTTAAAGTTAAACCAAAATCCAAAATATTACTTCAAGTCCCAAAACCATTTCAATTTTATATATATTTATATCCATTTTTGAGCATTAATATTTCAACTAAAGTTGGATTTTTATCCTTTCAAAATCAATATTCTATTAATTAATCTTGACCATTCACATAAAATCCATAATTAATAAGACTTCAATTTCTAGTAAAATATATATATATATATTTCCAAATTCAATTTTTACTAGAATATTCATTTCAAAATATTTTGGGAAAAATCCAATTATAAATATCATATCTTTAAAATTTCCAACTTAATATTTAAACATAGGATATAAATCATCAAACTCCATTTTCTTAATTTCTTCCATTTTCAATAAAGAAATTTATATTCCTTTTAATTTCAAAATTTCAACTTCATAGGTATATAAATATGAAATAAAATATTTATACAATATAAATTTAAGATTTATAGACCGTATTCAATCCAAACCATAGAAATCACATTAAAATAGTTATATATAGACCGCGGTGCCTGTATATAATTTTCTATCCTATGGTCAAGTGATACGGATATTTATCATTTCAATCCGCAATTTAAAAAAATAAAACTTTGCGGTTTTATCATTTCAAACCACAATCCCGAATGAAATGTAAAATGTATGCTAACTTGCAGTTTAATGATATCAAATAAAACATCCATTCAACAAAACATCCATCATCCAGTCACAAACATCAAGCAATATCAATCAATAACAATTATATATATGATCATATATAACAGGTGATAACTGGCAGTTTATTCAAATTAAATTTTTCAACTATTAATCTAACAATTTATATTCAGTGATAATTGACATAACTGTTAACTAGCAGTTCATATGCAACCAAAAATTTCTAACAGCCAATTAACACGCAATAAATCAATTAAATTAACAGTTACATTCAATAAAATGCAATTCAACAGATATGAATGAAATAACATGCCAAAAGCTCATAAATAAATTTCTATTCATTTCTAAAATTTATTTAACAAACATAAAAGCTTCTAGTAGTTGTGAGTGGGTTAAAACACTCACCTTTTGAATTTAAATTGAATTCAAATCCAATTTAAACCCAAAAATTGGACAGTCTCCAAATTCATCCAAACCAGTGCCAAAACGTCAGAAATTCCGATACGATCCCAGCAAAACAAACCGCGCGTGAATCCGAGCTCGTATGCAAAAGTTATGAAAATTTGAAAAATGAAAAATTCTGGTCCTGGGTCAACTTCGGGTTCGACTTCGGGGCGCCGCCTCATTTCCCCGATGCTTGCTTGGAGTTTTCGCCAAAACGACCCGGAGCGACCCGAGTCATTTTCTTCCTGACCCGAAGTTGCTCTAGGGTTTTCTCCTCTGAAACCCGAAGCGCGACCAGAAGCTGCTGCAGATCCACAAATTTTTTTTTTTTTTTTTTTTTTTTTTTTTTTGAAATAAAATTTTGGAATTTGGGAATTAGGTTTTTTTCTGCCATTGGAATGAGGAGTTGAGAAGGAGATGTACGTATAGAAAAATGAAAATAAGGAGTGGCTAGGGTTTATAATCGCAAATATATAGACAGATAAAAGAAGGCTAGGTGGGTACGGATAACGAACGTGCTAAACGATAGTTGGCCCAAAAAGCCCGTTCTGCCTCCGGAGTCGAATTTGTTAAAACTATATATCCAAATAGGTGTTTCAAAATATTCTGAACGCGATGGAAAAAGTTTCGCGACCAAATTCGATCGTATGAAGAAGTTATGCTAAAAAAATAAAAATTTCAAATTGATTTCAAAATGCGTAAATTTCAAGGCGTTTCGAGTCCGTACGATCAAACGACAAGTCCGATCGCAACGAAACTTGAAACATTATTATAATTCACCGTTACGGATCCGATGAAACTAGTTTCGTCGAAATCCGAGTCCGTGACAAAAATGACTATTTTTAATATTTATTAAATAAATTAAAATAAATCATAAAATCCAAATTTTCTTTCAACTTTAAATATTGGCCAAATTTCATTACTTATATAATCCAATCAATTCCCAATAATTTAGCAAGCTTGGATGTGAATTAAAATTTATAAGTATATAAATTTCGCAGTGTTAACCTCTGCGTTTTCTTATTATTTGGGAATTATAAATTTTATTCGCAAAACCCAATTATTTAATCATATACTTATACTCTCATCTTAAATCTAATTATATAAATAACTTGATTTCTATTATCCAACTCAAAATATATCAATTATTCTCCAACTACATAGTTAACATTTCTTTTATATATCACTGTGGTAATATTTCAAAATGTTCATCTTTTGTTTGCATAAATTACTGTATTTAGATAAAATTGTAATTTTGGTAACTTATCACATAAATAACTTAAAACCTCAACTAATACATTCCACCTTTGTTTCATCTTATTCATTCACTCATCAATATTCCGTACTAACTACAAAATTTAGTGTATTCCTTTAAATTGATCAAAATAAGACTTATCAACTAATAGAAAGATTTACGTACAAAATTTATTGTCATACATCTAATTTACAAGCCTATACTTAATTATTATCCTACAATACGTTTTACGTTACTATAATGTTCATTCTTCCGTTCCTACGTTTCTATAAATTTATTCCTTTATAATTTATTTAACGCAACACTTAATCTACACCTATTGCGATGTTTCAAATTTACTTGAATGAACAATTTCTTTACTTAAAATAGTTGTTGTAAACTCTTAATTCCACATTTATAAGTGTATTATTATTTTCACTCAAATATTATACATATATATAGAGTATTGGGTTTTTATTTAATCATCATTTATCATATATATTAATTAATTAAATTCAATACTTAAGTCTGACTAAATTTATTCCCCAAATACACATTTACATTTCTCAACCAATAAATATAACCAATCAAATTCTCATTTTATTGAACCTTGGTCAATTCCACACGTTAATTTTACTTAAAGTCTCAATTAATTAATTTACCTCGGTTTCATTACCTTATTACCTTATATGCATAATTGACATGGTTATATCTTCCATTACATCAATAATTTATCATTTCATTTCTATGCAATATATACTCATCTTATTCCATTTATTTGGTTACTGCATTGAAATCTATTTATTAACCAATACTAACGTTATTATCATAAAAAAAATTTGATTCCCAATTTTATTCAATACTTAGAACAAAAATTTTCACATTAAATCAAATCCTTCTATTCAAACCAAGTATCATGCTATGATAATATTTTACGTTGGTTACACTGAAAAAAAATCAACTTTTTATCGTTATCAATTAAACATACATTAATTGCACAAATTAAAGGAATTAATTGCCATTTATCAAATTAAATTTTTCATACATCAATCTATTTCATCTAAATCCTTACCTATGAATATTGCAACCTTTAATTCCATTAAATACCAATTAACCCAAATTATTTCATTTATTCTAAGTCATATCACTAAAATAATTCATCATAATAAACTTAAAATCTATACGTTTATTGATTTATTTCTATTTGTCTTATGTTAAATTCTAAATTTAGTAAGACAACCTAAACTACTCCACTCAATCGACAGTCCCTTTCAATTGTTAATACGTACTTAAATTTCTACAGTTGCCTTCCATCTGCACTTCCGTTACTATGATAAAAATTAGTAACGTTTATGCCATCAATCCATCATAATTACTTACCCTTAATTGAGTTTGATTTCCAAATAAATTTGCTGACCCTTAATTAGACAATTTATAAAAGTTTGTCATCATACCTATAGTTCTACGCTTATGCTATGTCTTAAATTTCAATAAATTTATAAATTTTGAGATGTTCATTAGGGTTTACAAATTTATTGACTTGCAATAACAGGGTTTCTTAATCTATTCAATTTATCGTTCACAATCTTTTATTGCATTAAATTGGTTTAATATTCCCATATTAAATTTTATGTACAGGTAAGAATTTTTCTTTCTTTCTCTACTTAATTCATTTGAATTTTATTCAAATGTCTTTAAATAGGTTTCTAAGTCACTTCTATATAATTTATTCTAGCCTTCATTTTAATACTTATCTACCACCTTTATTCTTTCAACTAAAATAAATTACAAAATCCTATTAAACAAACAATTTTAAATGGTCGAACTTAACGGGTCGTTACACTCTCCCCCACTCAAAACTTTTCGTCCCCGAAAAGGAAAAAGAAGGGAGAAGGAAGAATAAAACAGTACATCTCAATTCAATATTAGCTTATAAATAATAATTTACTGGATTAATTTCCTTTAATGAAATATACCCGTTTTATAGCCATTATAAACTTTTATACTTAAATCATTAAAGTTGGAAAAACATTTTCAACAAAATTCTAAGTCCAAAATTTACGGAAAATTTTGGCAGAGTCTCCTTTGTACGGAGAGGCTCGGGAGAAAATAAAATATCAAAATATAACAAATATATTACAAATATTATCAAAATATTATATCCCAACACGGGCAACTATATAAAATAGCGCTTTAAACGTAATCCGAAAACGTACCTATTTGTCGGGCAATACGCTTATTATTATGGAACCAAAAGCAGTTGCTTCCATCACCTGCATTCACTTATATAATCTAAAAGGTTAAATATTTATATTAAAGTGAAATGTTTAGGTGGTTTCAACCATTAATCACCCAATCAATACAACAATTATCAATCTTACAAATAACATACATACACAAAGTGAAGCAACCATTTAAACCATCAAACAATTAGTTGTCTGGGTTCAAATTTGAAATTTGTATGAAATGAAATTAACTATCAAGTGCATCCTTTACTCAACAGTCTTAGATGGAACAAGGATAGATTATTTATTCCCCAACAACTTCAAATTCCTTACCCAACAAACATAAATCAAACAATAACAATTCAAACTAACAGCCAAATTAACTTATTATACATTTATTTCATGCTTCGGTGGTTTGATTTTCTTTCTTTCATTTATGGAGGGATTTCTTTGTTTCTTACAATTTTCATTTTCCATTTGTTACAAAATTCATTATATTGTATTCCAATTTATTGACTAAGGTTTATATCATCTATTTATACTACTTACCCTTTCTTATATAGTAAAATTTCCAATTTAACTTAAGTTTATACAGTTAATTCTCATTTATAACAGCAAATTTATTGAATACCTTAATTACCTCAAGCTTCACTTGTAAGATTTCCCCTTACATTTTCTTACTAACATTGCAACTTTTATTATATGGTAAGTTATGTATATTTAAGAATGCAAGTGAAAATTTACAAGTTTCTTCTCAATTCCTTTTTATTTATTAACGGTTCAATAAATATATATTCGTTTTATAAATTACAATTTCAACTTACCCTTAATTTCATTCCTTTATTTAATGTTTATGTTTTATTATATTTAATTACAGTAACCCTCTACTTACACTTAAATTATTAACCTTAAAACCTCCATTTTTATAAATAAAGGATTTTATTAATTCATTATCTAGGGTTTACAGACATTTATTTATATTACCTACTTTTTATTATATTACTAGTAGCATTTTAAATCATACTTAAGTTTATAACCCTACACATCAATATTAAAGAATTTCATTTTATTTACTTAAGTTAAAATCACCTATTAATAATACTCACCTTTAATTTGGGTAAAATTTCAATTATCACTTAAGTTTATACCAATAAATTCTTTCATTATTTCCTAAATTCCTACTTGTAAAATATTCAATTCCAGTTTCTCATTTAACACTTCAACTTTTATATTTGGGTAAGTTATTTATGTTAAGGAAATTGCAATTGAACTTATACAAGTTTAATCTCCATTCTTTTAATTAAATTTAATGTTTATTCATATTACCCTTTGTCTCATATGTATGCAAATTCCTCTTTATAGCTTTGCAGTTATTCTCTTATTCCAATTAGAGGTTTCAATTCATTCATTCTTCAATAAATCTTTTCCATTATTTATCAGTTAAAAACTTTTACTTCCCTTATCCCTAGCATTAACTTTCTTACTTAATATTTCACTAACAAAGTTTAAACAATTAATTAACGGAAAAATTTAGAATTAAATACCGGGTCAAATTTTAATCTATTTCAAAATAATAGATAAATAAGTTCTTACAACTTTTATATCTCTAATTATATTTAGAACAATAAAAGAAAATTTTTAGAAAATTTCAAAAATAAATCTGCAGTAGAATTTACTACAGTGGCCTTTCCCCTTCGAAACTCGAAAATGAAAGTCGATGATGCGGCCGTCATCACCGAATTTATTTTCCAGCGACAGAGAGGAAAGTACAGAATTTAAATTTTTCCAAAATCTCCTTTAAAACAATTCTTCCAATTTATACGAAATATTTATATAAGAAAATACTTATAAACCAAATCAATAAATTTCACAAATTCTTTGAAAGCAGATTTGGAAAAATCCCGGACTTAAGTTCTAAAATCTCCAATTTGATTTATCATAATTTCAACTTAGCTTCAGTTATTATAGATATTTTTATTTTCTAACACCCAATCTATAGCAACCAAATATATATATATCTTTATAAAACTATTTTTATATATAGAAAATATAATAGGCAAAATTATTTCATTCACCTATATTAAAAACAAATATTATGTCGGTCTGTCCTATTAAGTGTTTAGAAATCCCTATTGATGACATAGCGTCCCATGCATCAACCAGAATTTATAAATACAAAGCGGAACAGATTAACACAATATTAAAATCTTTTTATTAATACTAACAAGTACGCTCTCTCTTATATATACAATCAGCGACTCCCATAGGATATTTCTACCCTATTAACAAAGAGTCAAACCCCACAAAGCCAAGGTTTATCGCTAAACCAAAGCTCTGATACCAACTGTAACATCCCGCCTTTTTGCACACTTTAAACCGACACACGTGCCAATTCAAAGCATACGCAAGGGCGGATTGTTATGGGGTAAATAAGAAAAACAGAGAAGGAATAAAACAAATAGAATCTCACAGCGGAAGGATAAAATATAATAATAAATATACAGTTCAAAACAGTTTACAAAACAGTTATTTCACTTATACAATGAACATCAGAGTTACACATACCAATACAACAATGCAGCGGAATATAGAGAGTGTGTGGTGCAATACTATATATATAAAATAATGCTGAATCTTCGTCTTCGTCCTCCAAAGCTAAACCTGCTATCCTGAAATGCTCGGACTGACCCGAGCGAATTTGAATAGACAAAAACACCCGAGTCAGACTAGAATATCTTATGTGAGTTAAATAAACAGAAATAAATATGAGTACAGTAACTCAAGAGATGTTCGGGATTTACATCTCCTAAGGATCCGTTAAACTATTTACTATGTAGTATATTGCGCTATTATAATAGTGTCTATTTATAAAATAAACTTACTTTTAAATAGCGTTAAGGCTTTACATTTTCCACCTTAACACGTAATAGTCCCAGTAGTCCATCCAATATCATAGCTCCTCCTACTCGGGAAGCAACTAGAGGATACCACACGGGCTACGGGAGAAAACCAAACTCGTACAAGGCTCGATATGGTAGGTGACACGGCACAACGAGGCAATGCCAGGGTAGATATACCAATTGCTATCCAGGCTGGTGGAAACGCGTAGCCGCAGTTACCGCCCACCTCGGACTAACTCCCCAAAATCAAAATATAGAAGTGGCCACTGAATCAAATCCAAGTCAAAGTATAATATCGAAGAGGAGCGTCCGATCAGAGGAATGACCTCATTGGCCTGAGAATCGCTCCTGTTTTAGCCACCTTATGCCAACTCACGGGAGTTGGGTCCACGTATTTACCTTACAGGAAACGTCGCCACCACCTACTTCATTCTGGAACTCCACCGCGTACACGGTTAGTCAAAGTGGTTTTCGGTATCGACAGAGAGTATGTCCATATCCGATCCCGGTCTCTTTGCCAACCAATCGTTATTATAACACCGCGGTCATTTAAAAATAATTTATACTTTTAAAACCAGAATATAATCCATTTCAAACCGTAATATTACGATATCATTTCTTCTTTTAAAACCCAAAACAATATGATATCGTTTATCCCAAATAAAATTATTCCTTTCCAAAAAAATTATGTCACTTTTTATTATTTAATATCCCATGTAACCAATATTCTGTTTATAACTTTCAACATAATTCTTCGAAAATCCATAGTATTTTAAAACCATTATTTTCAAAACTAAATGGTTTGGATATTCAACGGTATGCGAATTAAAAAGGTTTAACTTTACTGTTGCTTTACAAAGAAATAAATTACATGGCTTTCCAAATATTTCTTCTTTTAAAGTTAAACCAAAATCCAAAATATTACTTCAAGTCCCAAAACCATTTCAATTTTATATATATTTATATCCATTTTTGAGCATTAATATTTCAACTAAAGTTGGATTTTTATCCTTTCAAAATCAATATTCTATTAATTAATCTTGACCATTCACATAAAATCCATAATTAATAAGACTTCAATTTCTAGTAAAATATATATATATATATATTTCCAAATTCAATTTTTACTAGAATATTCATTTCAAAATATTTTGGGAAAAATCCAATTATAAATATCATATCTTTAAAATTTCCAACTTAATATTTAAACATAGGATATAAATCATCAAACTCCATTTTCTTAATTTCTTCCATTTTCAATAAAGAAATTTATATTCCTTTTAATTTCAAAATTTCAACTTCATAGGTATATAAATATGAAATAAAATATTTATACAATATAAATTTAAGATTTATAGACCGTATTCAATCCAAACCATAGAAATCACATTAAAATAGTTATATATAGACCGCGGTGCCTGTATATAATTTTCTATCCTATGGTCAAGTGATACGGATATTTATCATTTCAATCCGCAATTTAAAAAAATAAAACTTTGCGGTTTTATCATTTCAAACCACAATCCCGAATGAAATGTAAAATGTATGCTAACTTGCAGTTTAATGATATCAAATAAAACATCCATTCAACAAAACATCCATCATCCAGTCACAAACATCAAGCAATATCAATCAATAACAATTATATATATGATCATATATAACAGGTGATAACTGGCAGTTTATTCAAATTAAATTTTTCAACTATTAATCTAACAATTTATATTCAGTGATAATTGACATAACTGTTAACTAGCAGTTCATATGCAACCAAAAATTTCTAACAGCCAATTAACACGCAATAAATCAATTAAATTAACAGTTACATTCAATAAAATGCAATTCAACAGATATGAATGAAATAACATGCCAAAAGCTCATAAATAAATTTCTATTCATTTCTAAAATTTATTTAACAAACATAAAAGCTTCTAGTAGTTGTGAGTGGGTTAAAACACTCACCTTTTGAATTTAAATTGAATTCAAATCCAATTTAAACCCAAAAATTGGACAGTCTCCAAATTCATCCAAACCAGTGCCAAAACGTCAGAAATTCCGATACGATCCCAGCAAAACAAACCGCGCGTGAATCCGAGCTCGTATGCAAAAGTTATGAAAATTTGAAAAATGAAAAATTCTGGTCCTGGGTCAACTTCGGGTTCGACTTCGGGGCGCCGCCTCATTTCCCCGATGCTTGCTTGGAGTTTTCGCCAAAACGACCCGGAGCGACCCGAGTCATTTTCTTCCTGACCCGAAGTTGCTCTAGGGTTTTCTCCTCTGAAACCCGAAGCGCGACCAGAAGCTGCTGCAGATCCACAAATTTTTTTTTTTTTTTTTTTTTTTTTTTTTTGAAATAAAATTTTGGAATTTGGGAATTAGGTTTTTTTCTGCCATTGGAATGAGGAGTTGAGAAGGAGATGTACGTATAGAAAAATGAAAATAAGGAGTGGCTAGGGTTTATAATCGCAAATATATAGACAGATAAAAGAAGGCTAGGTGGGTACGGATAACGAACGTGCTAAACGATAGTTGGCCCAAAAAGCCCGTTCTGCCTCCGGAGTCGAATTTGTTAAAACTATATATTCAAATAGGTGTTTCAAAATATTCTGAACGCGATGGAAAAAGTTTCGCGACCAAATTCGATCGTATGAAGAAGTTATGCTAAAAAAATAAAAATTTCAAATTGATTTCAAAATGCGTAAATTTCAAGGCGTTTCGAGTCCGTACGATCAAACGACAAGTCCGATCGCAACGAAACTTGAAACATTATTATAATTCACCGTTACGGATCCGATGAAACTAGTTTCGTCGAAATCCGAGTCCGTGACAAAAATGACTATTTTTAATATTTATTAAATAAATTAAAATAAATCATAAAATCCAAATTTTCTTTCAACTTTAAATATTGGCCAAATTTCATTACTTATATAATCCAATCAATTCCCAATAATTTAGCAAGCTTGGATGTGAATTAAAATTTATAAGTATATAAATTTCGCAGTGTTAACCTCTGCGTTTTCTTATTATTTGGGAATTATAAATTTTATTCGCAAAACCCAATTATTTAATCATATACTTATACTCTCATCTTAAATCTAATTATATAAATAACTTGATTTCTATTATCCAACTCAAAATATATCAATTATTCTCCAACTACATAGTTAACATTTCTTTTATATATCACTGTGGTAATATTTCAAAATGTTCATCTTTTGTTTGCATAAATTACTGTATTTAGATAAAATTGTAATTTTGGTAACTTATCACATAAATAACTTAAAACCTCAACTAATACATTCCACCTTTGTTTCATCTTATTCATTCACTCATCAATATTCCGTACTAACTACAAAATTTAGTGTATTCCTTTAAATTGATCAAAATAAGACTTATCAACTAATAGAAAGATTTACGTACAAAATTTATTGTCATACATCTAATTTACAAGCCTATACTTAATTATTATCCTACAATACGTTTTACGTTACTATAATGTTCATTCTTCCGTTCCTACGTTTCTATAAATTTATTCCTTTATAATTTATTTAACGCAACACTTAATCTACACCTATTGCGATGTTTCAAATTTACTTGAATGAACAATTTCTTTACTTAAAATAGTTGTTGTAAACTCTTAATTCCACATTTATAAGTGTATTATTATTTTCACTCAAATATTATACATATATATAGAGTATTGGGTTTTTATTTAATCATCATTTATCATATATATTAATTAATTAAATTCAATACTTAAGTCTGACTAAATTTATTCCCCAAATACACATTTACATTTCTCAACCAATAAATATAACCAATCAAATTCTCATTTTATTGAACCTTGGTCAATTCCACACGTTAATTTTACTTAAAGTCTCAATTAATTAATTTACCTCGGTTTCATTACCTTATTACCTTATATGCATAATTGACATGGTTATATCTTCCATTACATCAATAATTTATCATTTCATTTCTATGCAATATATACTCATCTTATTCCATTTATTTGGTTACTGCATTGAAATCTATTTATTAACCAATACTAACGTTATTATCATAAAAAAAATTTGATTCCCAATTTTATTCAATACTTAGAACAAAAATTTTCACATTAAATCAAATCCTTCTATTCAAACCAAGTATCATGCTATGATAATATTTTACGTTGGTTACACTGAAAAAAAATCAACTTTTTATCGTTATCAATTAAACATACATTAATTGCACAAATTAAAGGAATTAATTGCCATTTATCAAATTAAATTTTTCATACATCAATCTATTTCATCTAAATCCTTACCTATGAATATTGCAACCTTTAATTCCATTAAATACCAATTAACTCAAATTATTTCATTTATTCTAAGTCATATCACTAAAATAATTCATCATAATAAACTTAAAATCTATACGTTTATTGATTTATTTCTATTTGTCTTATGTTAAATTCTAAATTTAGTAAGACAACCTAAACTACTCCACTCAATCGACAGTCCCTTTCAATTGTTAATACGTACTTAAATTTCTACAGTTGCCTTCCATCTGCACTTCCGTTACTATGATAAAAATTAGTAACGTTTATGCCATCAATCCATCATAATTACTTACCCTTAATTGAGTTTGATTTCCAAATAAATTTGCTGACCCTTAATTAGACAATTTATAAAAGTTTGTCATCATACCTATAGTTCTACGCTTATGCTATGTCTTAAATTTCAATAAATTTATAAATTTTGAGATGTTCATTAGGGTTTACAAATTTATTGACTTGCAATAACAGGGTTTCTTAATCTATTCAATTTATCGTTCACAATCTTTTATTGCATTAAATTGGTTTAATATTCCCATATTAAATTTTATGTACAGGTAAGAATTTTTCTTTCTTTCTCTACTTAATTCATTTGAATTTTATTCAAATGTCTTTAAATAGGTTTCTAAGTCACTTCTATATAATTTATTCTAGCCTTCATTTTAATACTTATCTACCACCTTTATTCTTTCAACTAAAATAAATTACAAAATCCTATTAAACAAACAATTTTAAATGGTCGAACTTAACGGGTCGTTACATGGAATTTCTCACAAGTGAGATCCGCTTCATTAATCTCAGAAATAAGAAGCTCATACCAGTCCAATGCTCTTTCTCGGAGCATACTAGAGGCCACCTGAACTCGGTGAAGGTCAATAAGATTCATGCGCGAAAAGACGCGATCGCATGTTCTAAGCCAAGCTTGGACTTCAATAACAGTTTCGGAACCTTTGAATGGCTCCCCACCCAAATTGGTGTAATCGCTGCACAAGCGTGCAAATCCCGACTTTGGATGAGTAGGTTCCGGGTTAGCTCCAGCTGCTTGAGCATTAGTTACCAAATCAAGAAGCTGTTGAGCAGTCATAAAAACTCCATCCTGGGGTGGAGTGCTAGATGGCACGGCTCTGGGGCAGCCTGGTCTAGACATTTCTCTTCCTTTAGAAAGAAAGAAGAAGAAGAAAAAGGTTATTCACCAAATTGAATATCAAGCAATCTTGATAGATAAACAAGGAATCATAAGGAAAATAGGATGAATCGGTACGAAGACTCGAATTAAATCCTAAAGCACGACTCCTAAGATGGACTTAGGACAATGATCCTTGTTATAATATTCCATATTGTTCCGAAGTTTGGCTCTGATACCAAGCTGTGACGCCCCACCTCTATACCCACGCTAGCCAAGAACATTACGGTGAATGCTGTCAACTAGCACGGAGAATAAGGCTGTTGAGGAGCGACCATCTATGTAATTGCTTTGTGCGAGTACCGATATACCGGATAAAAATATAACTTTTCATATCAAGAGGAAATCCGACATATCGACACAAACTCAAAGCTACTACACAGTGGCTATAAAGGTCT
Source organism: Allium cepa (assembly GCA_030765085.1). NCBI lineage: Eukaryota > Viridiplantae > Streptophyta > Magnoliopsida > Asparagales > Amaryllidaceae > Allium > Allium cepa. Next base: position 617,038,378 of record CM060934.1, read on the forward strand.
TCGGGAACAAATATAGAAATAAACATAACACAAATCAGTCACAGACAATTCATATCACATAGGCGGAAATAGATATGAATATTACACTAGGAAGTGTACATCAGAGTAGTGGTCTAAAAAGATCCACGATATCACAAAAGAATAGTTACATGAACTACACAAAAGAATAAGTATACATTATGGAGTCTATATATCAAATGTATACAACAAAAACTACTAATCTAAGTAGTTAACCAAAAGTCAGAGAAATCAATCCCAAGAGAGAAGTCAAGCAGAAGCACCTGTAACATCTCGGTCTGACCCGAGTATTATTTAATAAGAGAATAATAAACGGATCAGTCTAACTATAGATATCAGATGAAACGATATAGAATAAGAGATATGACTAAACACATAATAATCACAATTCCAAGCTGTGATATATATATAAGTAATTGAAAATCAACAAGAGATTAATCAATATCACCAAGTCTACACAAGAATCAAAGAAATGTCATACTCCTTATTTCGTTCACCAAACCACAAATATTGACGATAATATCAACGTCAATCACAAAAGTCAATGACACACAAATTCACCAATGCACAAATATTGACAATAATATCAACGTCAATCACAAAAGTCAATGACACACAAATTCACCAATGCACAAATATTGACAATAATATCAATGTCAATCACAAAAGTCAATGACACACAAATTCACCAATGCACAGATATTAATAAAACTTATCAATGGAAATCACGAAAATTGGTGAAACACAAATTCTAGAAATCATCTCAAGAAATCCAAAAATCACAAAGGGGGGAGGCTTATCACAAACGGGAGCATAAAGCTCACCAACACGTGTATCACAAACGGAACGCTAATTCCATGGTCGCTAACCATCACAAATTGAGTCGAAGCTCCACAAACGGTCCGAAGACCATGGGTTGCTACCCCACCAAATTGAGTCGAAACTCCACAAAACGGGGTTTAGTCTCCCACGCAGACAAAGAGACATCGCACATTGCTAGTCTAAATCACAAAGATGATCGTCATGATCAACGAGCAGTGTCGATTACAGTAAGCTAGTAAATATATGAGCTTAGCATCATGTCCCATAACCAGTAGCTTAACTTAAATATTTACGAACAAATTGTATATCTCCACTAGAAAATTGTCACAAGAGTTTCAATCGAACAAGTCCAATAATTAACCAACAAAGTGAACGCAAGCGTTTCATACCACTTGTTTTACTAAGCCGTTTAATTAGATTTCTCATACGAGTGAGGTAAAAGTTTATATATACTAATAGATTGGAAAACGGTTTTATAAACGAATTTGGTATTAAAATAGTATTGAAATCGTTTGAGGAAAGAGTTTTGATATTTACTACTAGTATAGAAAACCTTTACATTTTCAAAGTGACAAAGCACAAGGGGGATTGTAGAAACAATCAATCACAAAGATCACATTCGAAGATGTGAATAAAAATCCAACGAAATCGATAAAGGATCCATCGAAGTGGATATATTTAAAATTCCCAAAGAAAATAAGTCATCAAAGATGATAATAAATGATGACAATAAATAGGATCATCACGAATCGATTTAAATTGGAAATTCAATCCAAAAAGGCAAATTGGACTCAAACAGCAGGTTTAGTCGACTGAACAGAGTTTTCAGTCGACTGACCCTGTGCCTGGAAATTTTCCAGGTTCAGGAAACTTTCTGTTTCCAGTTTCAGTCGACTGAACAGAGTTTTCAGTCGACTGAACAGAGTTTTCCAGTTTCAGTCGACTGAACAGAGTTTTCGGTCGACTGAACAGAGTTTTTATTCCTCTAGAATTCAATTCCTCCATTTATAATTAATTATGGATTTATAATTTACTCAGCAATATTCCAATACAAATTTCATTCCAGTTTTCCACCCAAACATATTCTAATTTTTATATTCCTTTAAATTCCTTATTTATAAATTTTCTTAAATTCTTTTGAAAACCCAATTTTTCTTTAAAATTAAAACTCCAAATTTCTTTATAATTTAACATCCTGGGCTTATAGTTTGTCCCACAATTTCACAATACAATTTAATCCCAAATTTATCAATCACAATATATAACAGGCATCATCATCAACTATAAAAATATTACTACATTGTAAGGAATCCAGTTGGATCCCTCCAACCTGTTTTCTCTGCATCCACAAATATTAGCACATCACATATATAAATATCAATCCAGACTGATAATAACAATAATATGCAACCAATCACACGGATATTTAAATATTTATTATTTAAATCAGCCAATATCCAGATGTGAGTGAGAATAACTCACCTTGAGTTTCGATGAGCGTTCGAAATTCAAATTAAATCGAATGACGTTCGATTTTACTCAAATTTCTGCTTGCCCGAAATGAATCCGGATCTGCACCATCGCGTAGTACTCTTTCCTGCGATTCCAACGCCACCAAATTCGTTGAATTCTGAATACGTATGAATTTGTTATGATTTTATAAAATTCGAACAACATTTTTAAACAAATTTTCTTTTATTAAATTTTGTTTTACCATCTTAACCGTTCAACCCAGCAGATGAAATCACGGCCGCCTGAAGCTTCTTCCCTCCTTCCCTCACGCGATCGTACAGAACGAAGAAAATCGAACCCACTATCGTCTATCAGGGTTCGACGTCCCCCCCCATACTCGACCGGAGATCGATCGGCCTCCGCCGTTGAGTTCGCCTTCCCTAACTCCGCCCTCGGCCCGAGTGCGGTGCCCCCACGTGCTGTCGTTCTCTCGTGAATCGCACCCAAACGCGCTGCCTATCCGAGCATATTCTGGCCTCTACAGCGCCTTGATGGTGATCGCCACCGTTCATCTAACAGATCTTGACATCCCCTTCATTTCTCTAGTTGGAGATTTTGTGAATAAATGCATGGATTGAGAGATTTTGGAGTGGGAAACGAATTGATGTCGGCCATTGAACAAATATAAGTGGCGGCAACGAAGATACTAAGGTTTTGAATAAAATATTGAGATATATAATGGTTTTAATATTATTTAATTAATAAAATTCTCTATTTAACCGTTTACACAAACAACCTCCAAACTTCGCGATCCGACAGGAGATTCTAGGGTTTTTCCGCGTTCCGGACACAATGGAACAAGTCTCGTAAGCTAATTCGGTCGTATATACGTGTTACGGAATTAAACGATCAATTCTAAATTAAATCGATTAAAACGATTTCGATGCGTTTCGAGCTGTCGGGGTCAAACGACAACTCCGATTGCTACGAAAATTGAAATCCGATAATAACTAACTATTACGGATCCAATGAAACTAGTTTCGTCGAATTCCGAGACTGTGTCCCGGAAGGCTATTTTAACTCGTCTATTTAATCGGGCAATTTTCGAAATTGACGAAAACGCTTAAAATTTACTTTTAAATTTTTTTTACTAACTTAATAATTCATATAAAATTTATAAACACCATAAAAATCATTCTGGCTCATTTCGGACTAAAATCTGATTAATGGCAATATTTTATTATTAAATTCTATTATTAAATTAATATAAAATTCCAAATATTAATTCATCAACTTTAAAATTCTTCTAAAATTCCCACTGCGCTATTTACACTCAAATAACTCAAAATAAATTTTTAAAACCATTTTCGTCACTATTTACATCTAGATTTACTTCTATTTAAATTCCGAATATTTAATTATTATTCTTTCGTTTTTCAAATTCAACCAAAATTACTACAATTAAAAATTATAGCTTTTTTCATTGATTGCATCCGATTCCTTCCATTTCAAAGTCAAGTAAGGATTTACATTAAACATTTAAAATGAATTAAATGTTCAAATTCAATGGCTTTAAAATACGGGATGTTACAAACTCACCCTCTCCTTTACTCGCCACATCATCTAGCTATCTTCCATCTCCAGATACACGCGAAAATCCTCTTCTTCAAAAACACACGGTATCACCCAGCCGCCACTTTGATTTTTGCTCCACGCCGACCATCCACGTTCACCGAGGCCTCACCCAACAGCCGGCCACCACTATACCCCCTCGCGCGCCCAACTGTCACGACCCCTTCGCTCGAAGATCACGCAGCCGCCCACCCATGCCGAACCCTAATTCAAAAATCCACCGTGATCAAACCGTCGACTTGACCCACAAACCACATAGATCGTCTCCCCTCAGCTTCCTTTCCAAAACCCAGAAATGAATTTCCGATCAGAAGACAAAAATTTCGACGCAACGGATGGCCGAGAATAAACTAGGGTTTTCTGGAAAAAATTTAATTCGATTTCAAAAACGAATTGCACCATTGAATTACGCTCGTCGAGAGCATTAACATATATATTTTTTGAGATTTTTCCGAGGACTTTGGATTTTTGACTTTTGATTTGATTTGCAATTGGATCTAGGGTTTGCAGCCATTGGAAGAGGAGGAGCTGAGGAAATGAATGCACAAACAAATGAGAATAGATGGAGGCTAGGGTTTATATCTGGGTTTATATTGGTAGGTTAGAAATAGAGTAGATGGATCGGGTAGGATATACGTGCTAATGCTAACGTGGCCCAAAAAGCCCGTTCTGATCCCGGAATGAAACTAGGTAAACCCATATATCAAAATAGGTGTTTTAAAATATTTTAAACGCGATGGAAAAAGTTTCGCGCCCAAATTCCATCGTATGAAGAAGTTATGCTGAAATCAATATTTTCAAATTGATTTCAAATTGATTTCAGTTAAATCGATTTCAAGGCGTTTCGCGTTCGTACGATCAAACGACAAGTCCGATCGCTACGAAACTTGAAACCCTACAATAATTCACTGTTACGGATCCGATGAAACTGGTTTCGTCGAAATCCGAGTCCGTGACCAAAATGGCTATTTTTTTATTAATTAAATAAATTTAAAATAAATTAACTAAATCAAATTTCGCGTTAAAAATTCTGAACTTTGCAATCTTTATCACTTTATAATTTTCAAACATATACAATGATTTAACAATTTTTAAAAGTCAATTTATTAAACATTTATCAATAGAAATCTTCAATTTCATAAAATTCAAAATTATAGATAAATTTCCAAAATTTCCATTAAATTGAGTTTACCCATAATTATTCTATTCAAAATTTCAAATAGAAGGGTTTACCATTAGATTAAAAATTATCACATACATATTTCCCGTTTTCAACTAAATTTTAAATTAACGTAATAATTACATATTTGATTTCATTCGTTTGCAATAAATCAATTATTATAGATTAAATAAATTAACTCACTATTAAAATTCAAATTCTATAATTCATAAATTTTATCATCTTGATTTACTTATAAATTTATAATTCTTTAAACCAATTCCCAACTCAATCTAAAGTAACTTAATTAATCCATTATGGAATTTATTTCAATTTCTTAAAATAACCTCTTTATTATAAATTGAATCCAATTTATTTTAATAAGTTTCCAATTAAATGGATTAGATTCAATTTCAACTTTTAACTTACACTTAAGTTTAGATTATAATCAATTTATAACGTGTTACTTTCGTAGTTATTTACATACTTCTCGTATTAGTTTCTCAATTAATCATAATTATTAAAGTAACGCCTAAAATCAATAACGATATTATAATTACTCACATTTAAATGATCGTTATTTCAAATAAGTACATTGACCCATTTAATTAGGTAATTTATAATGGTTGTTATCTACCCTTAAATTTATTTCCTAATAACGTACTACCTAATCTCCTTTAATTTTAATTTTAACCCCAACCTTTATTTAACATACTACCTAATTGCATTCACTTATGTTCTATACAAACCTACATTTAGATTTTATTTCCATAAATTGATTAATATTTGCGTCCATTTATTTCAAATTCTAATTCCATCAACAAATAAGCAGGTAATTTATAATATATGTTTACAAGCCATATGTTACAAATTTTGAATTTATCACTTTTCCTTATTATTGACTTAAATTAGCATTACTTACATTGCATTAACATTGTTACTTAAAATCTCCATCCAATTGCAATTAATACTCTAAATAAATACATTTTCTCTTTTCGTTATTTTATTAATCACAATTAAGGCACATCTAATTATCTTTATTGGTAAATGGTTGAATTTACTAGTAACCCAACTATTATATCCTTAAATATACTTGTATATTTTTTCAACAACAACTACTACCTATCATATTATATCGCTCATAAACACAATAATTGCAATTGTTCTTATTATTATATTCCATTTACTAAGTCATAACATTCGAATTTATTTATTGAATTGAAAGGTTCGTTCAAGTTTATTAATTATTAACTTGCAATAACGCGTTTCCTAAATTTATAATATATCACTGTAACAACGTGTTCTTACATTAACTAATTCAATGCCTACCCTATATTCTTCATATTCAATTTATGTCCAGGTAAAAAAAATTCTTACTACTTAATTCATTTGAATTTTATTCAATTTACTATAAATAGGGTTTTAATTATTATTTGTTATATTTTCATTTAGCGTTCAATCCAATATTATTTTATCACCTTTATTATTTCTACAAAAATTTAATTACAAAATCCTATTAAATTAAAAATTTAATTGTCGAAATTTACGGGTCGTTACACTCTCCCCCACTCAAAACTTTTCATCTCCGAGAAGGAAAAAGAAGGGAAAGGAAGAATTTAAAATCAATATATCTTATTCAAAGCATTAATTTTTATGAACAATTAAATTTACAAAATTTGTTAATTTAAATAAAATGTACAAATTTACAATCATTAAATCTTTTTAAACTTAAATCAATAAAGTTTGGAAAATAATTTCAAAAATTTCTAAGTCCAAAATTTTACGGAAAATTTTGGCAGAGTCTCCTTTATACAGAGAGGCTATGGAGAAAATATAATATCAATTATAACAATATACACATATAATATCCAAAATATTATATCCCAATATGGGAAAATATAATAACGCTATAAACCGTAATCCGAAACATACCTATTTGTCGGCAATTAATGCTTATAATATGAAACCAAATGCAGTAGCAATTGCTTCCATAACCTGTATTTCACTTATAAAATCGAAAGGGTTAACAATTTATGTAAAGTGAAATATTTAAGTGGTTTCAATCATTAACCACAAATCAATACCACAACCATCAATTTCAACAAATAGCATACACAACAAATGTCAAAGCAACCATTCAATCAAACAAACAAATAGTTGTTCGGGTTCAAAACTTTTAAATTGTACGGAATGAAGAATAAACTACTAGCGCATCATTTACTCAACGGTCTTAGATAAAACTAAATAGATTATTCATTCACCCCAAATCCAGTTTTAAAGTATCCTTACCCAAACAACCATCCCTAAACAACAAAAAATCCAAACAACAATCCACTTAACTTATTATTAATTTCATTTCATACCTTTGTTATTTGATTTCCTTTTTATTTATACAGTGATTTATCTTTTAAATTTACATTTACTCATTAAATGTTTGCTATTTTTTACTTATTACTTACAATTATTCAATTCCATTAACTCAGGTCATGCCAGTTCCTTTTTTATTTCGTTATAACTATTCATTCATTTATTGCATGTCGTCATTTATTTATTGCAGTATTCATTTTCTAGCAAATTGTATTTATAAATAGCTTCAATTGTTTACTTAAGTTCATTATCATTCATTTACACTACTTCATTTCATTTATTTATCAATTTAAACTTAAGTTTATAACATTAAATTCTCATTTAACAGCAATTACATTGAATACTTTCATTATTTCAAATTTCTACTTGTATAATATTCTATTACAATCTCTCATTAAACATTTCAACTTTTAATATTTGTTAAGTTATATATATGCTATTTAAGGGTGTAATTTGAAATTTATACAAGTTTGTTCCATTCCCTTTAATTAATTCATTGTTCAATAAATTTTTACCCTTTTTCTTATAAGTTACAATTTCAACTTCCTTTTTTTCCTTTTATAACTTAGCCTTAAATCTCTTACCTAAGTTAAAGGTTTCAATTATTAATTACTTACCTTTCATTTCACTACAATAACTGAAAAATTAATTAATGGAAATTTAAGAATTTAATACCGGGTTAAATTTCAAATTCTTTTAAAATAATAGATAAATATATTATTACAACTTATATATCTCTAATTATATTTAAACAATTCAAAATATTTTTTTTTCAAAATGAATCTGTAGTAAAACTACTACAGTGGCATTCCCCCTTCGAAACTCGAAAATGAAAATTGATGATGCGGCCGTCATCACCGAAATTATTTTCCAAGCGACAGAGAGGAAAGTAAAACTTATTTTCTCCAAAATCTTCTTTAAAACAATTCTTCCGAATTATATTGAAATATTTATATCAGAAAATACTTATAAACAATATTATTACATTCCAAAATTTATTCGATTTTTTTTTCAAAACCCCGGAACTTAAGCTCTAAATTTACAGATTTCATTTATTTTATTTGTCAATCTTATTTCTATTATTATTTATGCACTTTATTACCTAACAACCAATCTATTGCAGTCAAATATAGATATCATTTGAAAATTTTATTTTATATATAGAAAATATAACAGGCAAAATTATTTCATTCACCTATATTAAAAACAAATATTATGTCGGTTTGTCCTATTACGTGCTTAGAAATCCCTATTGATGTCATAGTGTCCCATGCATCAACCAGAATTTATAAATACAAGATGGAACAGATTAACACAATATTAAAACCTTTTTATTATACTAACAAATACGGTCTCTCATATATATACACTCAGCGACTCCCATAGGATATTACTACCCTATTAATAAAGAGTCAAACCCCACAAAGCTAAGGTTTATCGCTAAACCAAAGCTCTGATACCAACTTGTAATGTCCCGTCTTTTCGCACGCTTCAAATCGACACACGTTCCAATTTAAACCATACGGAAGGGCGGATTGTTATGGGGTAAATAAGAAAAATAGAGAAGAAATAAAATAAAACAGAATCTCACAGCGGAAGGATAAAATATAATAAAATATACAGTTCATAAAACTGTTTACAAAACAATTGATTCTTCTTTATACAGTAAATATCAGAGTTCACATACCAATAAATATCAATGCAGTCGAATTAAATAGTGTAGTGGAATAATAGTAGATAATAGTAATACTAATCTTCGTCTTCGTCCTCCAGAGCTAAAACTTCAAATCCTGAAACGCTCGGACTGACCCGAGCGAATTGAAAAGATAAAACACTCGAGTCAGAACTAAACGATCTTATGTAAGTTAAATCAACAAAGATAAATATGAGTGCGGTAACTTAAAAGATGCTCGGGATTCACATCTCTTAAGGATCCGTTAAACTATTTACTATGTAGTACATTTCGCTATTATAATAGTGTCTAATTGTAAAATAAAGTCATTTTTAAATAGCGTTAAGGAGTTACCCAATCTCCCCCTTAACACAATAATAGTCTCAGCAGTCCATCCAATATCATAGTCCCTCCTGATTGGGAAGCCACCAGAGGATACCACACGGGCTACGGGAGAAATCCAAACTCGTACAAGGCGCGATAGGGTAGGTGACACGGCACAACTAGGCAATGCCAGGGTAGATATACCAATTACGCATCCGGGCTGGTGGTAACGCGTAGCTGCTACTATCGTCCACCTCGGACAAACTCCCCTAAATCAAAGAAATCAAAAGCGAAGGTGGCCACCGAATCAATCCAAAGTCGGAGTATAGTATCGAAGAGGAGTATCCGATCAGAGGAATGACCTCATTGGCCCGATAATCGCTCCTGTTTTAGCCACCTTATGCCAACTCACGGGAGTCGGGTCCACGTAATTACCTCAAAGGAAAACGCCGCTACCATCCTACTTCATTCTGGAATCTCCACCACGTACACGGTTGTTAAGTGGTTTTCGGAGTTGGCAGAGAGTATGACAACTTCCGATCCCGGTCTCTTTAACAACCAAACGTTATTATAACACCGCGGTCTTTTAAAAATAATTTATACTTAAAACCAGAATATAATATCCCTTTTTAAAACCATATAAATACGATATCATTTTCCTCTTTTAAAAATCAAATCAATATTGATATCATTTCAAATATATCTTTTTATAAAACCATACCACTTTAAAATTTATAATATCTCGAAACCATCCATTTAAATTATAACTCTTCAAAACATAATACTTCGAATCCATAGCTTTAAAACCATAACTTCAACTTAAATGGTTTGGATATTCAACAGTATATAAATAAAATGGTTTGGATTTAAAATTACTTTATAAAGTAAATAATTTCCATGACTTTAGAATTTTATTTTCTTTAAATTAAGTTTAAATCCATAAATTTTAAATTCAGTTCCAGTTTCAAAAAACCACTTCAGTTTCAATATATTTCATACTTTGAATATTAACAATTGGAACTAAGGTTGGAAATTTCTATTCAATAATTTAGTGTCCTATTATTTAGTTCTGAAATATTTACATAATAAATCCATAATCATTTAAAATAAACTCCAATTACTAACTACTAAACATTTCCTTCAATTTATTTATACTAGAAATGTTCATTAAATTTATCTTGAATAAAATCCAGTTATAAATACCATTCTTTAAAATTTCCAAGTTTAATAAGTTTTACATCAACTTATGGAGTTTAATTTTTAAATAAGCTCAATTCCAAATAAATTTCCAATTTACCTTCCAATCTTAATTGATTTAAATCATTAAACTTTATATACACACACACACACACCCATATCTTAAACCTGTACTTAACCATATAATATAAATTAACAGACTCCATTATTCCACTTATTTATTTTTATTTAACAGATTTATACATAGCTTAAATTCAAAAATTTAACTATATATGTATATATAAAATAATATTTATATAATATAAAATTTTAATATTTATTAAACCGTATCCTATCCAAACCATAGAAATCACTTTAAAATATTTTATATATAGACTGCGTGCCTGTATAAAATTTTCTATAATATGGTCAAGTGATACGGATATTTATCATTTCAATCCGTAATTTAAAAATAAAATTGCGGTTATATATCATTTCAAACTGCAATCTCGAATGTAATAAAATGCATACTAACTTGCAGTTTATACGATATAAAATATATCATCCATCCATCCAAATATCAATCATCAACCATTTATTACGATCATCATCCAATTTAAACAAACATCCATATAGAGCATATAAAATATAACAAGTATCAATGAAAAGTTTATATTCAAAATATAAATAAATAAATAACTGTTTAACAAGCCATTTATATGCAAAATAAATAAATCTTAACTGTCAATTTTTATGCAATAATAACATTAATTAACAGTTAAATTGAATAAATGCGATTTAACTGAGATGATGAATAAAATATGCAAAACAGTCATAAATAAATTTCTACTCATATCTTAAATCAGTTTAACAAACATAAGAAAACTTATAAGTTGTGAGTGGGTTAAAACACTCACCTTTTGAATTTAAATCGAATTTAAATCCGATTTAAACCTAAAAATTTGACCATCTCAGAATTCATCCAAACCAGCGTCATCAAGTCCAGAATTTCAATACGAACCTAGCGGAGAAAACCGCGTGTAAAAAGGATCAGGTATGAGAGAGTTACACGTGTTAGAGCAATTGAAAAATCAATTTAAAATAAAACAATAAAACAACTCACACTCTCTTTTACTCGCCACGTCACCTAGATATCTTCCATCTCCGGATACACATGAAAACCCTCTTCTTCAAAAACACACAGTATCACCCAGCCGCCACTTCGATTTTTGCTCGACGTCGACCATCCACGTTCGCCGAGGCCTCACCCAATAGCCGGCCACCACTACACCCCTTCGCGCGCCCAACTGTCATGACCCCTTCACTCGAAAATCACGCAGCCGCTAACCCATGTCGAACCCTAATTCGAAAATCCACCGTGATCTAACCGTCGACTCGACCCACAAACCACATAGATCGTCTCCCCTCAGCTTCCTTTCCAAAACCCAGAAATGAATTTCCGATCAGACGACAAAAATTTCGACGCAACGGATGGACGAAAATAAACTAGGGTTTTCTAGAAAAAAATTAATTCGATTTCAAAAATGAATTGCACCATTGAAGTACGCTCGTCGAGAGGATTAACATATATTTTTTTGAGATTTTTCCGAGGTCTTTGGATTTTTGACTTTTGATTTGCAATTGGATCTAGGGTTTGCAGCCATTGGAAGAGGAGGAGCTGAGGAAATGAACGCACAAACAAATGAGAATAGATGGATTCAAGGGTTTATAACTGGGTTTATATTGGTAGGTTAGAAATAGAGTAGATGGATCGGGTTGGATATACGTGCTAATGCTAACGTGGCCCAAAAAGCCCGTTCTGATCCCGGAACGAAATTGGATAAACCCATATATCAAAATAGGTGTTTTAAAATATTTTAAACGCGACTGAAAAGTTTCGCGTCCAAATTCCATCGTATGAAGAAGTTACGCTGAAATCAATATTTTCAAATTAGTTTCAAATTGATTTCAATTAAATCGATTTCAAGGCGTTTCACGTTCGTACGATCAAACGACAAGTCTGATCGCTACGAAACTTGAAACCCTACAATAATTCACTGTTACGGATCCAATGAAACTAATTTCGTCGAAATCCAAGTCCGTGACCAAAATGGCTATTTTTTATTAATTAAATAAATTTAAAATAAATTAAGTAAATCAAATTTCGCGTTAAAAATTCTGAACTTTGCAATCTTTATCACTTTATATTTTTCAAACATTTACAATGATTTAACAATTTTTAAAAGTCAATTTATTAAAGATTTATCAATAGAAATCTTCAATTTCATAAAAATCAAAATTATAGATAAATTTCCAAAATTTCGATTAAATTGAATTTACCCATAATTATTCTATTCAAAATTTCAAATAGAAGGGTTTACCATTAGATTAAAGATTATCACTTAAATATTTCCCGTTTTCAACTAAATTTTTAAATTAACGTAATAATTACATATTTGATTTCATTCATTTGCAATAAATCCAACTATTATAGATTAAATAAATTAACTCACTATAAATTCTAATTCTATAATTCATAAATTTTATCATCTTGATTTACTTATAGATTTATAATTCTTTAAACCAATTCCCAACTCAATTTAAAGTAACTTAATTCTTCCATTATGGAATTTATTTCAATTTCTTAAAATAAACCCTTTATTATAAATTGAATCCATTTTATTTTAATAAGTTTTCAATTTAATAGATTAGATTCAATTTCAACTTTTAACTTACACTTAAGTTTAGGTTATAATCAATTTATAACATGTTACTTTCATAGTTATTTACATACTTCTCGTATTAATTTCTCAAATAATCATAATTATTAAAGTAACGCCTAAAATCAATAACGACATTATAATTACTCACATTTAAATGATCGTTATTTCAAATAAGTACATTGACCCATTTAATTAGGTAATTTATAATGGTTGTTATCCTACCCTTAAATTTATTTCCTAATAACGTACTACCTAATCTCCTTTAATTTTAATTTTAATCCCAACCTTTATTTAACATACTACCTAATTGCATTCACTTATGTTCTATACAAACCTACATTTAGATTTTATTTCCAGAAATTGATTAATATCTGCATCCATTTATTTTAAATTCTAATTCCATCAACAAATAAGTAGGTAATTTATAATATATGTTTACAAGCCATATGTTACAAATTTTGAATTTATCACTATTTCTTATTATTGACTTAAATTAACATTACTTACATTGCATTAACATTGTTACTTAAAATCTCTATGCAATTGCAATTAATACTCTAAATAAATACATTTACTCTTTTCATTATTTCATTAATCACAATTAAGGCACATCTAATAATCTTTATTGGTAAATAGGTGAATTTACTAGTAACGCAACTATTATATCCTTAAATATACTTGTATATTTTTTTCACAAACAACTACTACCTATCAAATTATATCGCCCATAAACACAATAATTGTAATTGTTCTTATTATTATATTCCATATAATAAGTCATAACATTTGAATTTATTTATTAAATTGAAAGGTTCATTCAAGTTTATTAATTATTAACTTGCAATAACGCGTTTCCTAAATTTATAATTTATTACTGTAACAACGTGTTCTTACATTAACTAATTCAATGCCTACCCTATATTCTTCATATTCAATTTATATCCAGGTAAAAATCTTTCTTACTACTTAATTCATTTGAATTTTATTCAATTTACTATAAATAGGTTTTTAATTACCATTGTTATAATTTCATTTAGCGTTCAATCCTATATTATTTTATCACCTTTATTATCTCTACAAAAATTTAATTACAAAATCCTATTAAATTACAAATTTAATTGTCTAAATTTACGGGTCGTTACAACATTAAAAAGGCCAATATTGATAGTCGGTTATTTAACTATCAATCATCATTCACAACAATCACCAAGACTTAAATAATTTTCCCCCAATTATTTATTTTTAAAAATATCCTCGCAAAATAAAATTTTAACACTTCAACCATTTGAAAACAAATTTCAATGACTTTCCACATTTCAATCCTTTGAAAACAAATTTCAAATCATTTTCCACGCTTCAATACTTTGAAAACAAATTTCAAATCACTTTTCCTCTCTCAATCTTTTGAAAACAAATTTCAAATCATTTTTCACACTTCAGTACTTTGAAAACAAATTTCAAATCACTTTTCGTTACGCGGAATACATTTCCAAATATGTATTCATTTCCACTGAAAATCTACCGAGTTCAAATAATTTAAAATACTTATCCAAAATATATATGGAAATATTCAAAATAAAACTATTTTAAAATACTTGCTTAAATATTAGTTATGAAAAATATTATACTAATATCGCATATAAAAATTCAAGTCCAAAACAAATTTTAAAATAAAATTAGTAGATAGGATACAACTATTTAAATATCCAATTTCTAAAACAAATATCAATTTAAAACTTTAAATAATCACTTCTATAATAGTTTAAAATATATTTTTACATTAAAGATTTTCAAAATAACCTAAGTAAATGATTTTTGCAAAACATTCTTTCCCTTAAACCATCTTTACGACTTCAATTTATATTTATAAACTATACTAAAAACATTCTCGGCTTTCAGGGAAATTACACATTCCATTCTAAATCGGTTTCCAAATTTATTTCAATTACCAAATCCAATTCCAAATCGGTTTCTAAATTTATTTCAATCGACAAATCAAATTTCATATCAATTTCCTAAAGGTTTATTTTAAACACAAAATTAATTTTCAAATTGATTTTTAAATTCTTTTCAAACACTAAATTAAATCCTAAATTTAATTTATAAATTTATTTCAACACCAATCGACTTTCATTCAAACACCAAATTAATTTTCCGAATTTATTTTTTAAAATAAACTCCTTTATCTTTTCCAAATTATTGAAAAACCATATTTTTAAAATAAATTCTTCACGTTTTGAATATTATTACTTGAAATCCATTTATTAACTTTTTCCCATATTTTGGAATTTTATTCAATAGGATTTCATTATAGATTTTCTTTTTAAATTTAAAGATCCAATTTATTTATTTCCGGTATCCTACGATATCAAAAATATATTCAGCTAAATTTTAGCCTTCAATGGTTTCAATCACAAATAATCACACACAGATTATAAATAATCAACTCACAATTTTGAAAACAAATCAAAATGTTTTGTGGAATCCAGTTGGATCCCTCCAACCTGTTTCCCTGCATCTGTAGACGTTAGCACAACAATTAAATACCAATTCTACTTTGAGGTGGAATATCGAGGTATATAGGATTTATAAAATATCATCTGCTATTATGCGGCGCATAGGGTGTCATTCGCTATATAATGCGAAAAATCAATCACTCCAAATACATATATAATACCAGTTCCACTTCAAGGTGGAATATCGCGGTATATGGGTTTAAATATAATATCATCCACTATTTAATAATAACTGATAATAAATTTATTCAACTAATATATGGGTCTAAACTAATATAACTGATAATAAATTAATCATCCAAGCACACAATCAACAATTTAAAATTTTACTATTTAAACTTTAAATCAGAAAATTTGATTAAGTGAGAAGATCTCACCTTAGACTTTAATTTGCAGTCCATTCCATTCCAGCTCGATTTCACGATTTTTTAGCCTTGTAACAAACAATTATATGATTCAATTAATATTCGAACAAATCAAATAATAAACTTCCATTTAATAGATTTATTTAATTTAAACTAAAAATTAAATTTCTTAAACCCATTTTCCTCTAATAAATTTTAATTAACTAACAATTTTGATTTTAAACCAATTTTTTTAAAATTTTTTTTAAACAAATTCCTTAAAATAAATTTATTCAACTAAAAATTAAATATAAAACTAAATTCTTTTTAATAAATTATTTTTCAATGTGTACATGCATGAGGATATATATACATTTTCTTTTCCAAAATCTTATATAGATGTTCCGTATATATTCAAATTCTTCAGTTTGAAAACTAGACAGTAAACAATCCTTACTGTCAAAATTCATATACATATATACTTATATATTTATTATTATTTTTTCTTCCTTTTCTATTTATACCTTAATGTTATATAAAATTTCCTTCTCTGTAAATATAAAACTTTACTGTAAATAAATAAAAAACAATAATTTAAAAACATATACCTAATACTATCGGCGAACTTCGCCCACGCCTATAGCCATCAAAGCGATCGCTGCTCTTTTAACCCAAAATCGATGGTCCAACCTGACCCATCCTACTGCGACATCACTCGCGGCCCCTTCCAGTTGCCTCGCGAATCCACCACTGTGAATTGCCCCATCTCGAACGCGGTTCGCTGCATCGCCTCCGAGCCCTAAATCGCCGCCGTGATCGATCGCGACATTGATTGAATCCATAGTCAAAGCCACCTCAACCCAATCTGTCGAACTTCCCATCAGCCACCGAGCCCACCTATTTCAATGATGTTTGAATGCCCTCGCCGCGCATCGCTTGAACAAACCCTACTCGTGATCCGCCTTCGATGTCGCACCGAAACCCTCCATCGAGCCGCGCGATTAAATTTGAAGGGGAGGAGGCATACCAGTTCGTAATCGAACTGTTGTTTTCGACCGTGACTTGATTTTTTTTTTCGCTGTTGATTTGAATTTCTTAGAAAAAATAATCGGCCATTAACTTCCTTTGCTCAATTTTGAACGAGAATAAGCTCGTTTGTTTTTTTTCCTTGTTTTTTTTTTCTTTTTGAGCGAGAAGGTTTTTTTTTCTTTATCCTTAATGAATGCATGTAACAATGAATGACACGTGCTCGAAGAGATAACAACGTGTTGAATTCACAGTATTTTGCTTTTGACTAATTACAATATCAAATTAAATTTGAATTTAAACGACTTGAGATCAAGCCGAAAACCTCGACCTCAAACCGAGGCGTGCCACCAGACATTTATAAGATAATACCCCTATTACGAACGCAATAGAAAAGGTTTCGAGTCCAAATTCGATCGTATGGAGAAGGTAGCCTTTTGGACTAGTTATTAAATTAAATTTTCAATAAGATTTTCAACGCATTTGCATATCGTATGACCACACGACAACTCCGAATGCTATGGAAATTGAAATCCGATAATAGTACACTATTACAGATCCAATGGAACTGGTTTCGTCGAAATCGGAGACTGTGCCTCAGAAGGCTATTTTTAAATATCGATCTAAACAATATAATTTCAAAGCCGAACAAATGGCTTTCAAATTCAATTTTAAAAATTCTACTATCTCCAGTATCAACAATATAAATTTTCTAAGCCATCAAAATATTTTTGATCATCTTAAAAATGAAGATTCAAATTTTTATCCAACTTTAATAAATTAAATTTAATAATTTTAATTGCCAAATTCATAGTTATAAATAAAATTCAAGTTAAATCAATTTCTAAATATAAAAATTCATTCAAATATTTTAATTTGAAATGTTCAAAATTTTCAGGTCGTCACATCCTTCCCCATTAAAAAGAATTTCGTCCCGAATTATTAGTTAAGAAGAATGATCCTTAACCCTTTAACTATTTTCCCAAAACCAAACAGTTTTATCAACTTGCCTATACAAATCTTTTTATTAAAGAACCGTTATCACTTCAACTATCTTTCCAAAACCTTTCATAAATTCCAGACAACATTCTTTCTTAACAATTCAAATTTAAATTTAATTTCAAATTTCAAATTTTCTTAAATTTTTGTTAACTCTCTAAATTTTCGAAAAATTTCGCCAGCGTCTCCTTTGCGCGGCTAGCTTGGTACGACTACAAAATGGCACGACGGGCCTCCAGATTTCAAAAGAAAATGAAAACCAAAGCGGTTGGACAAGAAAATCATCAAATTTAGTACTGAAATTTTAAATACATACCTTTTTCGAGCAATTCAATTTTATCTTCGAATAAAATCCCAATTTCCTTTTCCTTTAATACACCTGTATGCTATTTAATAACCATATCCAGTTTCTACATTTAAAAATCATTTTGCACATTCCATTAAAAAAGTTTGAATACTTACTTCTTATACCATTTTTACTTCACTTTTGAAGTTATATATCCATTTTCATTCAATCTAACTTTTCCAATTTCATTTGAATTTACACTTTCAATTCTATTTGGATTCAATTTAACTTCTGAATATTGAATTTATCAATTATCTTTCATTCACAACTGATTCATATCCCTAATTTAAATTAGTTTCATATACTAATTCATCACAAATTCCAATTTATTTTATCTCAACTATTATCTTTAGTTTACTACAAACTAATTTTACAACTTCATTTTATTTCACACAATTCAAATTGGTTTTTGATATTCAGTTTCAATTCCAGTTTTATTCTTTTGTTCGTTCCTAAAAATTTATTTTCAATTAACTATTTTGGTTTATAACCACTTATATTTAAATTGGATTTCAAATTCCATATGAATTTAATTCACCTTTCATTTACAATTATTGAATTCAACTCATTCCAAACCATATCTAAATTTGTCATTACTTCTATTAGTTTCAGTTACTAATTTTATTTTAATACTTCGCTTTGTTTATCTCAAACCAAATTCAATTCCAACTCCAGTTCTATTTACTTACAAATTCAAAATGAATTTCAACATTCAATTATGACTATGACTTCTAAATGTGTAGATAAATAACTCTGTATTATTCTTTTAACTAACCAATAGCTAGCTTTGAGATGATTCTAAGTTTCGATGAGCCTTTTCTAGGTTGGAATTTAGGCCCACTAGTTACAGCCATCTTTTCGAAGAACCACATAAGCACCTCGCTAATAACCACACAAGATCCAAGGTCATCCCAATCATTTGGAGTCGTCTACTTCATTCCATATCACCCCCTAGATCCTCGAAGCACGCTACGAAGAAATCCCCGATGTATCGATATGCAACGATGAAAATCTCTAACTTTCGTTTTCTGTTTTCCTATACCCAAGCCAAGTCCAAAACACCCGTTCCCTCAACTTCAAGCAGCATTAAAACCCCAAATAGAAAATCTTTCTCAAGTGTCGACCAAGCCAAATCACAAAAATGCCATGCATGACTCTAAGCACTAGACTCAAAATCTTATTCGGTGCCGACTAAGCCGAATCGAAGAAAACTACCCCCAGACACCATGCAACCTCCAAACAACAAAACTTGTTTGGCCACCGCACATGGCACCGTCGAATACCAAGCCGACCCCAAGCAGACTAACACCAAATACCAAGCATCGAACAAAAAGACCTATTCAACACTGAACCAAGCTGGCTGACAAAACTACTGAGCATGACACCAAGAAACCCCAAAAAATTTCAAGTGGCAAATCTTGCTCGGTCATCTGACATATCCATATCAGACACCAAGCTGGCTCCAAGCATTCCTTACACCGGCCCCAAACGTGACTTCAAGCACTCATCACTAAACAAATGTTATCAAACAAAAATGTTGTAGTTTCTCTAAACTCAAATTTCATATTGATTTCATTTCTATGCTCCGTTGTTCAAACTATATCCCATCTATATATCTCGATACAACTCCTAACATCGTCGAGCCTATCCACTAATGTCCGGTTTTACGACTTCTATCTCTAGTTTGCTCTGATGAACATTTTCGACCATAAAGCATACAAACAAATGCCATACGTGCACCAAACAACATTCAAACATGCAAATCATACAATCAATCATAAAAATCTTCATACAAGGTGCCTACAACATAGCCTAACATATATCTAAATAAAAACATATCTATATAACATGTTTTGAATACCAAAAATCCATTTATTCACGTTTTTCCTATAGATAGAATGTTAAAACTTCAATAAAACATAATTCTAACTTCATAAATGGATCAAAAACATGTTAAAACCTACATATACATATATAATAAGGTGAGAGATGATAAATCACTCACCAAAACCTTCAAAATTCAAGTTTTGCATGCAAATTAGTGCAAATCCAAAAATGAATAGCGAAGATGAGATTTTCTTTTCCCAAAAAGTAGATATGAAGATTTGTAATGAATTCCCTTGCTAATCAAACCATAATCTATGATTTAGACTTGATTTGGAGGAGAAAAGAGAACGTTCTGGGTGAAAAGAGGTTAATTGAGGCCTAGATCTATTTAGGAAGTGGTAAAAGTGATTTGGGGATTATGGTTCAGCCTAAAATAGTCTGCAAACCAAAAATGGGTTAGTGGGCTTTCCCCCAAACTCACTATTTACCCACTAAACTGCTCCAAAAAATTCCAATCTTCAAAGTGCCGTATTTATTAGCTAGAAAGTCCAAATTGCTATTATGACTACCCTATGGGAAGGAAAACCATCATATTTTTCCAATGTAAGTGGTCTCGAATGCAAATTTGGCTTCTATAAAATATTATAACCATTATAATTTTTTAGGGGTAGTATCGTCTGGAAAAATTATAAAGATGTTAAATGTCACTAATAGGTATTTTTCGAAGTTACAGAGTCATACGATCTCAAAAGAATTTAAAAATAATATTTTACGATCCTCCGAAACATAAAATACAAGTCATTACATTCTCTCCTCTTTAGGAATTTCACCCTCGAAATCCCTAATACAATAAGG
The DNA here is from genome assembly GCA_030765085.1 of Allium cepa. Taxonomy (NCBI): domain Eukaryota; kingdom Viridiplantae; phylum Streptophyta; class Magnoliopsida; order Asparagales; family Amaryllidaceae; genus Allium; species Allium cepa. The sequence goes on from CM060934.1 coordinate 617,059,636, forward strand.
TAAAATCAAACATAGTTGCCCCACTACCTAACATCCATGAGCAAACATATCAATTATCTAACATGCACTCAAAAGCAAAAACCGTATCTATGCCTACCCTAGCATGCACGATGCTAAACTACCCTATGTGACATCGAAAGTGAAATAAATGCAATAAACAGAAGTCTCAATAAGTAAAGAGCTTCGGTAGTGGTCCTCATGTTCTCATCGGTCTCCCAAGTACAATTGCTTTCGCTCTTACTCCACCGAACTTTTACTAGCTCTATCGTCTTCCCTTAAGTTGCTTCACATCATGTTTGATGATACGAATAGGCCTATGAGGTCTCAATGCTTCTTGTTCAATCTTGATATCATTAAGCTGATACGATTAAATCATTATGCCTAAGACAAGCACAAACTTCTGCAAGTGAAAGGTGTGGAACACGTTGTACATGGCCCTAATCTTCTGTGGTAAGTTGGCTTTGCAAGTCAGTTCCTAATCCTCTCAAGTATTTGAAAAGGACAAATGAATCTCGGTGCCAACTTCCCCTTAGTTTCGAATCTAATAACATTCTTCAATGGAGAGATCTTGACAAATACTATATCGTAGATAGAGAATTCTAAATCACATCTTATCCAATTAGCATAGCTCTTCTGTCTATCCTAAGAAGCTTTGAACCATTTCCGAATGATCTTGATCTTCTCCGAAGTCTCTCTGATCATATCGAGCCCAAGTATCAGTTTCCCACCCGCCTCCCACCAACATGAAGGAGCATTGCACGATCGACCATATAACACCTCAAACATGCCACGATGCTGGACTAACTATAGTTGTGTTAAAACTCTACTATGTGCAAATGATCATCTCATGATCCACCGAAATTGAGAATGCAAGCTCGTAGGAGATCCCTAAGGAACTATTCATCCTCTTGGTTTGCCTCATCCATTTTGGGTGATAAGCTGTATTGAGATGCAGCTTCATCCTAACGCCTCTTATAAGCTCTTCCAAAAGCCCATAGTGAACATAGGGTAACGCTCTTCACACACCAGGAAATCGCACAACCCATTTCACTTACAACTCGGTTAATTCGGATGTCGTTCTACTAGACTTGATAGGTATGAATCGAGAACTCTTCTTCAGTCTATCGACTACAACACAAGTGCTATAGCCCTCCTTAGGTCCTTGGTAAACCATCGAAACCTGTTCCCATTTCCACTTAGGACCCTCAAGCGGATGTAGAAAACCACTTGGCATTTTTTGCTATGCCTTTGCCAACAGATAGTTCATGCACTTTGAGATGAATGCCCCAACATCCTTCTTCATCCCCTCCAAATAAAATGATTGCCTCATATTACGATACATCTTATTGCCGCCAGGTTGTATAATCAATCTCGAATAATGGTACTTGCATGGCACTTATCCTTTACCTATCGATATCAGGAACAAACAATCTTCCATCCTTACAAAGCCGCTTGTCACGATCAAGCCGTACTACTTCATCTCCTTAGACTCTCCCTCATCTTTTATGTTTGCCTTGATCTCTGCCAGTCTAGCATCTTGCCTCAGACTAGTACTGTTCCACTCAATCAAAGTAGGTCTGATCATCAGGCTAGCCAATATTTTCGGTTCTAGCTCACATCGACAGTTAAAATCATATCTATCGATAAACTCCAATTGTTTTCACTCTAGGAATATCACTCGCATGCTAGAATGTTTCATACTCAAAGGTTCAACGACCACATTTTCCTTACTAAGCATATAGGAAATGCCAAAGTCATAGGAGGCCAGAAACTTTAATCATCGTTGCTGACAAAGTTTAAGGCCCTTCTGGGAGAATAAATAATTCAATGACTTATGGTCCGTAAATGACTCGAATCAATCTCCAAGAAAATAATGCCTCTATATCTTTAATGTAAATACTATCCCTGCCAATTCCAAATCGTGAGTTGGATATTCTTCTCATGTGGCTTTAATTATTGAGTAGCGTAGATGACAACTTTTCTCCTCAGCATTAATATGCACCATGTGCAATAAGATAAGCGTTCATGTATACTGTTAGCTTTTTATTCTCGCTCTAAATGACTAACATCGGTGCACTCGCTAATCTCTCCTTCAGACTCACGAACGTGTGTCTGCACCTTAAGTCCCAAATAAAAGTCTAATTTTTCTTCATCAAGTTGGTTAACGGTGCTACTGCCTTAGTGAATTCCTTGATAAAACGTCTATAGTATCTCTCCAATCCAAAGAAACTTCCCACGCTATAGCGGTCATGGATCGATCCTAGTCTTATACTATCTCCACCTTCGTAGGATTTACATTAATACACTGCTCAGGAACAACATGAGCTAAAAATTGCACCTCCCTCCTCCAAAAGTGACAAAAACTTTACCTTCAATTGGTGCTTCCTCAACACCTCGAGCACAATCCTCAAATTCTTCTTATGTTCTTCCTCCATCCTTGAATAAACAAGGATATCACCAACAAAAACAAGTACAAAATTTTTAGCTGATCAATAAAAATACGGTTCATAAGGTCAACATAGTATGTCGGTGCTGCTGCTAGTCCGAATGGCATAACCAACCACTCATGGAATCCAAATGGCGTAAGAAACGCTGTAATTGGCACACTCCTCTTCTCCACTTAGTTGATGAAACCATGTCGCAAGGTTCGACTGAAAGAACACCCTAGCACCATGGAGTTGATCAAACAGGTCATTACATAGGAGGGAACACATATTCTTTTTCACCACCTTATTCAGCTCACGTTAATCTACACACAACCTCAGAGACCCATCTGCCTTGGTGGAAAATACTATAGGGCACCCCACTTAGGTATGCTCCTACGAATGAACCCTTGCCTCAACAGGTCATTCACTTTCACCTACAACTCCTTCTACTCTCTAGGCGCCTTGTGCCTCAAAGGCATTACTATTGGTCTGGCATCCTTTACCAAATACCATGGAATTCTATTTCCCTATGTGGTGGTAATGCGATCACCTCCTTGAATATGTTTAGATATTTCCTTGCAATAGGAATAGATAAAAACTCATCATATGGGACCTCGAGCGAGTATAGAAAGCTAACTATTACCTCATCGTCACATAGGCAGCCTATCTCTAATTTACGTCCATCATTCATTCTTATCGTCACCAACGCCCTCTGACAATCCACCAACACTCTGTACTTCTACAACCAGTCCATTCCAAAAATAATACCGAACCCCACAAAACCCAAAACAAAGCAACTACAATCAATCAAACATCCATGAATTGATAAGGCTATCTCAACAAACTATGCAAAGGCTAGTAGAGCCTCAAATCGAATTCATCGCAATCAAGGGTCGGTTAAAATCTTGGGTATCAGTCTAAACCTATCTACTAACTCACTAGATATAAAGGAATGTGAAGCCCCTGTATCGAACAAAACAAGTATAGGTGTATCGGAAATTGAAAGCATACTGTATATAATGATGCTCTTGCCCTTCCCCTTTGTTGATGAAGCACTTGAAATAGCTAGAACAGCGTTCAAAGTGTAAACAGACACAATGTGCTTATTTCTTGGCAGTTCTGGACTATCCATCATGATATGCCCTGGCTTCTTGTAGTTGTAGCACTTCTTTCCCTCTGCCTTGCTGTCTCTAACAAGATGGCCTGTCTCTGGACAATTACAGCAAGCACTTACCCTCATTCTGCCCGATCTTTTGAAACTGCTTCTTCATTTCCATGTTGTGCCACTTCCTATTTCCCCCACCAGCTTATGGCTTTGGCCCGTCCTTGGGAGAAACAACCGACCTAGGATTTGGATGTAGACTCTCATGTCGTAGAGCCTTCACCATCGGCCTCTCAAAGGTCTCATCGATATGTCCTACTAGCTTCTCTCTAATAAAATCATCTAATCCCATGATAAATTTATCATTTTTCTTGAGTGAAGTATCGATAAAAGATAGACCATACGTTGACAGCATATGGAATTCAGCCACATACTCCAACACAGACATATTCCCCTATCTCAAGTCAACAAACTTTTGGAAGAGCACTAACTTCTTAGCGGCATATATATACTTCTCTTTAAATCTCACCTTAAACTGCTCCTAGGCAATCTGATCATCAGGAGTTTCATAAAATACAGGTCATTATAAGGCTATTGGTGGACAATATTTTATATATTTATCTAGTTGCTCCTTTTGGAGTTCTAAGCTAAGGGTTATTGCTATCATAGGGATTATTGAGCTAAGAGTTTTATCGCATTACTCTCTTGGGACTTGTAAGCAGAGGTTTATTACTCTCCAAGAGCTTATCGAGTTGAGAGATTCATTAGAACCTACCTCAATCGGGTTCATGATATTATGTCAAGAGCACGCCTAGGCCCACCAAACAGCTAGAATCCATCCCAACGGCCTAATTATGAGTTACACCCCAAATTTGAAACATCATTTAATGAGTTAGGAAGCTGAGAGTTATTTACACTCCTAGAGACATTGCATAATGTCACTCAAGGCCAATGTCCACTACTATGGGCAAGTAAGGTTGTGACCAATGCAACGTGTGATCTTATAGCATGCTAGGTATGTAGCTGGATACATAAGTCACAATAGCTAAGAGTAACCAAGGGACCGTAAAAGTGTAACAGTGTGTTTCTAAATGTCTCTTGGAGTAGTGATACATCACATTATTCTCTCATTTCATTGAATTTGGTAGGTTCATTTGGTTGTACTTTACTTTGTTATAACCTATCTAGAGACAATAATAATTAGGCGAGAGCCACTATTACCAAGAGACTTAATGTATGCTCATTTATCACTTGACATAGCCTAACCTAAGATTAGTTGTGTACTCGTCTTCTTGTGTGATTATCAAGAGATAATCTTATCATTCTCTCCTGCAGCCTTCGACCGAGAGACTTGGATGTCATTTTGCTTGTATGTCTATATATCTTCCAGGGAAAGTCAGTCAAGTGTCTTTTGTCTTCTAGGGCTGTTGGTCTTGATTTACATTATTAAATGTTGCATATGTATGTTAGTTCTGTTTGGCTTGATTTGATGCATATGTGAGTGGTATCCTTGTCCATCAACCTAATAAATTATGTTGTATTAATGCTAGTATAAATATCACGTAATACATTATGCATTATTATGGGTGATGGTATTGTATTATATGAAGATATTATGAGATGAATTATTAAGCTCATAGGCTCACTAATTAGTTATGATATGATTCCATGTATGATATGTATATTACGAGATTTTACCTTAGACATGGTCTAGCCTTTTTTATTATTAATATAATACTTGGGTCAGTTTGAGACATTATAGGTCAAGGGATGTACTTGAATGAATTAGTGGTATGAGCTATGGGCAATTATGTAGTTCATTACATATATCTAACTCTATTGTTAATCTTATTCATAGTAATGGTATTTGTTTTCTTTCACACACTTTATTATATTTTAATGTAACTAATTAAGTAATTAATTTAAAATATATAATAAGAAATCCTTAAATAAAATGTTATGTGATTTTAGTAGCAAGTAATTGCTATCATGAGTAATTGATCACAAAACAAAATGACATTTTTTACTAAATATTCATAGTCAAGGTGTTTCAAGAAAAGGATATTGATACATCCATTGAGTCCAAAGTGTGTAACGCTCTTCAAATCTTAGGCAGTGTATTACGCATGGTTATTGAGGGCACCAAGAGGTTACAAACTTGTGGTTATTAAATAATTATGGACGAATCATCTGAGAGTTTCTTATTTGTTAATAACAACTATGTGAAACAAGAAATTTCAGAGTGACGATGTTACATAATTCCCTCGACTTGAGAATATTATGAAGGTTCAATGCAAAATACTACACTTAGAATATAAATCATGGCATGATGATCCATCAGCCGACTATAGCTGGGTCTAATTTGAAGCAATAAGAGTGAAATACTATTTAATAGAGAATTCTTCTTCTCAATTGTATGAGGTTTGTATTACAGTTAATCATAATCAACTCAAAATCGAAATCTCTTGCTAGAGTAATATGATTAATAATAAATGTTATTATTGAACCAAGCACTCTGTTTTCAAATAAATCGAGTTGAATGTGGATAGTACTAGAATTTTGACCAATACCAAATTTCATATATCCTAAAGTGATATAGTTTAGACGAAGAGAACATGTGTACATTGTCTTTACTAAAAGGTACCGCTTAAGAAAATGTGAAACTAGATTTCACCAAGAAGATATCTAAGGAAAGAATCCGGTCAAACTATCACATCACTGCTAAGATAACAAATTAACATTAATATTTGAAATGTTCTACATTAATTGTTGATTGAATTCATACTATAAGTCCCACAACTGCATTTATGAATTCTTCGAAAAACCACATGATTTAATTAGTTTATAAAGTGTTATTAATTGATTAATTTATATTTGAGAAATATTAATTATTATTAATTTATTTGATGTCTTGGGGTTGTTTGTAATTAGTGAATGCATATATAAAAATTATACTATACATGCTGATGTACAATATTAGTGTATTTTATAAATGGTTTTAAATAAGAGATAATTGCTTGAAGGTTTTTTGAAAAAAAATTGCACTATATAGGACGAAAATAATGGTAGCCGTTGACCCAAAAAATGGACCAACACCCAGTTTGAGTTTGAAAGCACCCGCCTTATTTTGACAGAGCAATATCACAAATAATAGATATCAAGAAAGAACAGTAAAAGAAAGTAGACAAAGAACTTTTATAGTGGTTCGGCTGTTAACAAAGTCTGCGTACACTTTATAGTTTTATTATAGACTAATTGCTATTACAAGAGATGAATGATTACAAGTCTTTGATTATTTTCTAGCTAGATTGAATCTCCATAGTTGGAACCCATTGGAGAATCATAGTGTAATCCTTTGGAGATTGTTATGAGGGAGGTAGAGGGTGAAGAATAATTCCAGTAGAGCTTTAGTAATCAATCTGGGGAAGATCCAATTTATGTTGCAGGTAGAATGGTATTTATATAGGTCGGTGAGCTTCTTAGCCAGGCCATGCCTTCATCAGCTCGTGGGTAGGTAGTAAACGACCCAGAGGGAGTTTGGCTTGCAAAACGAGGCAAAGGCGTGGCTCGTTGGCGACCCATAGACTTGGCTCGTTTTGCGATCCAAGGTCTTAGCCTCCTTTCATAGTATTCTTTGGCTGTCTTATTGGAAGGTTTGCGGAGAGGTATGGGTTGCTGATGATCCAGGCTCTTAGGATTTTTCTAGAGTTTGGAATTGGAGATGTTTCTATAGTCTTTTATCATAGTAGTTGTATTTTAATGGTGATTCAGTGGCAATTTGCATTCAGCTGCAGATCGGACTACAAGAATGCTGATTTCTCAGCTTCGTTGATCACAGTCGTTGTCTTAGCCATATAGCTTAGACCTTGTCAATCCCTTTCTTAGCGTTTCTGGTTAAGTTCTGAATCACCGGTTTACACGAGGTTGTTCTGTTGTTCATTGGTTTCTACTGGGTTAAAAACCCGTATAACATTTGGCCCAGAGTACGTCCTTGTTGTAAACACGGTGTGCTTTGAAAGTTATTGCTCTCAACATCCATCTGTTGATTTCTTAGTGATTGCATTAGACTTTATGGATATGCTAACTCAGTGTTGTTGGTCATCTTTCTTTGGTTCTGACTTCTTCTGCTTACCACGACGCATCACATTTCTGCTCGTAGTTTTCCGGCACGCTACAGAATTATGAATAGGTGTGAGGGATCGAATTTTAAGAAGAATATGCATGCCTCTCTTTCTCTTCTTGGTGTAATTTGAAGTAATGGGCAAGTATCAAGGCTACTTGCAAATTTGGCTTTGGCTTTTCAGCCATCTATTGAATTTTCAGTATGAATCATAGGAGTCCATCTCAAGATGTTGTTCTCAACTGACTGACTTCTGATAGCCATTCTTTTTTGATTTCGATCTAAATTTCAATTCCTGGCATTGATGATGCAACCTTTGCTTCATAGTTTACGCAAGGGTTTAGGTTAGTAAGTGCGTGCATGATGTAGGTTTGGAGTTACCCCATATAGTTTTAGTTCAACCGACGATGAAGCTAAGTTTATCTCAAATGATTGTATGTCATTCTAGAGCGGAGTTTTACGCTTTGTCTTTAGCCTTTTCTTCTCGAGAATTGGGTTGAATTCCTGTAGATGTCTTTAAGTTCCAATGTGACATTTTATTCCAAAATAAAATATAGTGGATGATTCAATCGTATCGCTCTTCCTATTTCTGTATTCCAACGATCTTGAAAAGAAAAGCTTCCTGGTTGCTTCGGACAGTGGCTCCATTATTGATCAATGATCGATAATGGATAAGTGTGGAAGAGATAATTTAAAAAAAGATATGGATTGTTTTCAAATGCAAGTAAGCTAGCTACACTGGATTGTTTGTTCATAGTATTTAGGATACTAGACTCTTCTCATGTAGATAACACACTACATCTGCTCCGGTCAACGCTCAGGACTCGATTGGATAACATACATTGACCTCTTGGATTCTGGGTGTTGGTTATATGAGGATATTAAAGTAAAATATATTTGACAGGGTTGAATGCCAAGTTTTGTCGTTGAAAATGATTTTTTTGGTCATCCAATCTTTAGCCTGGCGGAGGTTCTTCCACTCCTCTAGAAGTTGGGTCCTTCACAACTTAGGCTTCGTTTAGTATTCCTATCATATTAGAAGGATTGATTGCAGTTAAATTACTAGGCATATTTGCTCTTATAGAGTTGTAGTTGAAGTTCAATCAGGCACAGTTTTAGCCTTCGGAAACTAGCGCATGAGTTGTTCAATTGCAATTATCCTTTTCTTGCATTTTTCGAAATTTAACGCACACCGGCTCTGTCTCAGGGACTATTTTCTTAATTGCTCGTTTCAAAACATTTATTTTTCTTGCTGTTGCACTTCTTGTGCTCATATGATGCATACTTATCTACTTTAATTCTATATATGTAAGTAATACTTTTGCGGTCATTTTGACAGATTCTATTTCATGGCTTTGTTCAGAACTATAAAGTAGCTCGGGCTAGCTAGTGCTATAGTTAATCCTTACTTATGCTCAATTGAGTTGGTTTCAACAAAGTGTTTTCTAACGAATTTCTCCTTGCGAGTAGGGATTAATTGAGCCAACATGTTTTGGGAGGCTAGGTTTTCTAAGCAATAAGTTTGATTGCCCCAGTTTGATTGACATGATAACTCCTTTCTTCGGGAATTAGGGAGTTTGTTGCTTGATCCTAAGATCTGAGTTTTGTAATGATGTCAGCGTGTATCATAAAGATACATTTATGGTATCTTTTACTAAAGTAAATTCTTCTGAGTACTACGTTAAGATCCCTATCTTAGGAAACTCATACACAGATGCCTCAACTCTGTGGATTTTCCATTGATGTTGTGAATCTTCAAATAGCATGACCAAACTTTGAGTAATTGCATTATCCAGCAAGTTGGAACCAAATGGTCTAGTTAGACCGTAAGTAGGTCATCGATCCTTCTCGTCATCGCCAGACTATGAGCGATAGTGGATTTTTGAATGTTAAATCCTTCATTTCTTTTGTTGGTGATTTTGTTTCCATAATGTTCTATTTTGTAATACAGGATCGTTATCTAACCAACCTCGCGGTTATTCACGTTTGGACCTTTGAAACATTTCTTTTGATCAAGTATCTGTGCTTTATCCCTTCTTTAGGGACTAGCTATTTCGAATGCCTATATTTGGCCGGTTGTGAAAAATGGAAATCTGTGGGGCGAATCACTCAATTGCCCCCAGTCTGGCTCTCAATCCCATTCTGTAATTGAGGACGTTCGGGCATTTTATTTTCGACCTTCCATGATTTCTCCCACTTGTTCTTGGCCATGCATGCTCTTCTTGGTTATTGACTTTACCATGAAAGTTTTGTTCATATGCCAACTTCTGTGTTTGAGAATTGATAACCTATCTGTTTAGTTTCAAGCAACATTTCCTCATGGCTGTATATCTTTCGGCTGTGCCTAAATTCTTTCTAAGTTGTATTTAGGAAATTCGGTTGTGCACCAGCTTTCATCTCTAGAAACTAGTGCATGGTTAATTCAATTCTAGGATTTCCTTTTGATACTGCTTTATTCCTGTGCAATGGCTGATTCCAGTGATGAAAGATCGACCCATCCGGCTGACCTTTGAAAGGATATGTCTTCCGATCGCTGCCTGTCATTGGGCAACAATAGTTTTATAGAGAAGGTAGAAACTCAGTTGAGGGCCAAATTTTATCTCCGGAAGCTAGTGCATCGATGGTTCACTACGATGAGTGTTTCTCATCAACCCAATAGATTAAAGTTTTCCTGGTATTGCCGGGGCAATACCAGTACTTAGTGAGTAGAATGTTTCCCGGAGTTGCCAAGGCAACACTTGTACTTATGAAATAGAATGTTTTCTAGCATCGCCGAAGCAACAATTGTACTTAGGAAATAGAAAAATTTTCCGGCATTGCCAGGGCAACACTAGTACTTAAAGGTTAAAAGAAGGTCTTGGTGTTGGCGAGGCAACACCGACACTCATGATTTTTAGGCTTGATTTTCCCTGTCGATTCGACGATGCTCTTAATCTAGCCAGGTACTAGTTTGGGGCTTCAAAAACTAGCATTTTGACGGTTGGATTGTAGAAGTAGTTTCTTAGCGTTGCTTGTCTTATGGGCAGTGTTAAAGTCATGCTGGTGATGATCTTCAATGGTATGCACTTCTCTTGCTGATTTTAGGTTGGAATTACTGGAATAGAGGGTGGTTGAAACCCACTCATCGATTCATGATGTTTGCATTTTAGTCCGCACTTTGGGAACAGTCGACTCACGCTCGATTTGTGTTCATACTTCGCTTCGCGCTTCGGGGACATAGAGTTCTTTCGTGGGTGGTGGCACTTTCGCCAAATTATTTATGCTTCAGTTCGTAGTCGAGGATTGGGAGATTTCTGTGAATAGTTTATACTCTAATCCGTGCTCCGGGGACTTAGAGTACTCTAGTCCATGCTCTAGGGACTTAGAGTTTTTGTGAATTGTTTATACTCTGGTCTGTGCTCCAGGGACTTAGAGTGATCTAGTCCATGCTCTGGGGACTTAGAGATTTTTATGAATCATTTATACTCTAGTCCACGCTCTAGGGACTTAGAGTGTTCTAGTCCGTGCTCCGATGGCTTGGAGATTTTTGTAAATAATTTATACTCTAGTCCATGCTCCAAGCACTTAGAGTACTCTAGTTCATGCTACGGGGACTTAGAGATTTTTGTAAATCGTTTATACTCTAGTCCGCGCTCTAGGGACATAGAGTACTCTAGTCCACACTTTGGAGTCTTATAGATATTGGTGAATCGTTTATACTTTAGTCCACGCTTCGGAGACTTAGAGTACTCTAGTCCATGCTCCAGGGAATTAGAAATTTTTGTAAATCATTTATACACTAGTCCGTGCTACGAGGACTTAGAGTACTCTAGTCCGTGCTCCGAGGACTTAGAGTTTTGTAAATCTTTTATACTCTGGTCCATGCTCCAGGGACTTGGCGTACTCACGTCCATGCTCCGGTGACTTAGAGATTTTTGTAAATCATTTATACTCCAGTCTTCGCTCTAGGGACTTGGAGTTGGTGATGGTTGAATCATTTATCCGATCCTTTAGAGTTGATTTGATCCCCTTTACCCAATGTGGTGGTTTTCTCAATGTTGTTTAACTTCGAGATGCACCATGCTCTCTAACGATAAGAGTCCCAAGTGTTTCCATCGTCTAGCTTTATTTATAGCCATAAAGTGTTACCCTTGGAGACGCAAGGCTATTGCTTAACCAATTCCATAGTCACTCTTATTCATGAAAAATAAAATTTCCTCCAATCGATTTTTGTTATGTTCTGATGACTACCTGCGGAACCCTTCATTTCCAGGTGCCAAATTTCAAGTTCTTATAGAAAATCTGAAATTGAGGAGCAAGTTATCACATTGCCTCTAGTATGACCATGTTCATTCCAATGCTAATCATTGACTAGTAGAGTTCGGTAGTATTTGTCTTGAATCCATGGCACTTAACCTTGCTTGTTTCAGGCCATATGCATTATGCTAGGCTGATAGCATTATTGCGGATATCAACCTTACTCATTGATTCCAATCTTTGAGAATTAATGGTTTAACTACTCTATTTCGAGCATTCTCTCATTGTCGTGGTCTATCTTTGGGTAACAGTTGTTTTTTTGTAAGTTAGGGTTTGAGACCTCAATCAAGCACCTGCTTCTGTTCTTTAGAAACTGATGCGTTGATGATTTGATTCTGGAACAACCTTTCATTATCATCAATATCTGGACAACAGTAAGTTCCTCCTTTTATTATAAGTTGAAGCGCTCTTTTATCTAGACCAAGCATTAATGTGTTCTGTGCTCCTTAATACATAGGGCTTATTATTCTAAACAATTGATGTGAGACTTGACGTTCTAGGCGGCTCCCTGGATGCCTTCAGTCAAAGGTACATCGCATCTCCTATCTCTAGGAACACATGACTTGGATGCCTTGAATTTTGACATTTGGTACATTAACTTTGGTCAAAAATCAGAATTCTTTGTCGACTTCTTTTTTTGTAAGCTTTGTGGTACTATCGAAGCAATGTCAGTTCTTTCGGGTAGCGAGAGTTGATCCATGTTAATCGAAGTGTTCGGCTTTTGATAGTGAACAGCTTATCAAATTCCTCTATGTTTCCTTCTTCGGGCACCGTGAGGGGCGTAAGCTCTTTAAGAGTTAGTGCACGGCTTATGAAAAGCGTAGTTTTCCATGCACCTCGGTGTTATCTATCTTTAGGCAATGTAAGGAGCATATGTTTTAGGAGTTAGTGCATGGCTTATGAAATGCGCGACTTATGGTGCTCCTTGGCATTGCCTATCCTCGGGCAACGCGAGGAGCGTATATTTTGGTGCGACATATGAAATGCATGACTTTTGGAGCTCCTCGACGTTGCCTATCTCCGAGCAACGTGAGAAGCCTATGTTTTTAACATGACTTATGAAATGCACGACTTTTGGTGCTCCTAGACGTTGCTTATCTCCGGGTAACGCGGGGAGCATATATTTTACGTAGCTTATGGAATGCGTAGCTTTTGGTGCTTCTCAGCGTTGCCTATCTCCGGGCAACGCGGAGAGCATATATTTTGGCGCGGCTTATGAATGTTCGACTTTTGGTGCTCCTCGACGTTGCCTATCTCCGGGCAACGCGTGGAGCGTATATTTTTGCATGGCTTATGGAATGCACGACTTTTGGTGCTCCTCAGCATTGCCTATCTACGGGCAACATGGGGTGCGTATGGCGCAGTTTATGGAATGTGCAGCTTTTGGTGTTCCTTGGCATTGCCTATCTCCGTGCAATGCAAGAAGTGTAAGTTTTGATGCTCCTTGGCTTTGCCTATCTCCAGACAATGTGAGGAAGTTGTTTTTTAGTGCTCCTTAGTGTTTCCTATCTTCGGACAACACAAGGAGTTGGTCTTTTAGTGCTCCTTGGCATTGCCTATCTCTGGGAAACACGAGGAGTTTGAGTTTTGGGCCTTCCCGATATTGCCGGGACAACATTGGTTTTCGAAAGGCAATAATTGTGTTCCGCTGACCCAACGGCTTGAGTCGATTTTCTTCCATTGACCCGGGGTTATTTCCTATGAACACGACTTTATTGGTTCAAGAAGTGAGGCATGGCTTACGGGATGTGATACCAATTCATAGAAGATAGGGATCGAGTTTTCCCATCGATTCAACCGTTTTAATTCACTGGAACGTGGTTTCATCAGTTCTAAAGGAAAATTAGTTTTTAGATTGGGTAGTCATGTTTGGATGATTCTTTCATATTTTTGGAAGATGTGCTCGGCCAAACAAATAGGATTTCCATGGCAGAGGGATCTACAGCCGATCGTATGGAGATGGTTCTGAAGAAAGAGCATATGGGAGTTCGGGGGCAAGACTCTTAGTTTTTGGTCCAATATTCCTCTATAAAATTGGTCGTTAACTGGCATACTGTCTAAAAGGAAGAGTAATTGGTCACTATGAGCAGTAAAATAGTAGTTGCAAAGAAGTGGGCAAGTATTATGCTAGTATTTCATTTGTTGCACTAGCTAGGTCATTAAGTCCACAGTTGTCAAAATGCCAGAATTTTTGATCTGGCATAACAGAACTGTGGAATGATTAGTCTCAGTCTTTCCTATGGCTATTCAAGTGTGTGTAGTGCCCCTATGCCACAGGGCTATTGGCGCACTTGAACTGTATCCATGGTCTCTCCACAACTCGTTTGGTTGCCCCTTGTCCAGTGGGAGCAGTTTTTCTAAGTTCTAAGTCTTGGCTTAATTGAGTCAGCCTATGATTAAACATAAGGTCGGTTCAATTTTAGCTTAGTTCCTTTGAGCGACTTTGAAGCTCTAGGTTTCAGCACCATTTGTTTCATCGGTCGTTTAATTATGCCAAGTGATTGATATGATTGTCGATTTGTGGCCCTAGAGCATGACTTTGTTGACTCTATGTTGCTTTGGATTAGATGACTAATGATCTTCCAGTTCACCTTCATGGATACTAGTTATATATAAATTTCGTTGATCTACCAGTTCGTCCTCATGACGCTTTAGTTCATGATAGTCCTTCACGTTCGCGAAGGGTTTTTAGAATCAGATGGCCGCTTATCTACCAGTTTGCCTTCACGACGCTTTAGTTCATGAAATACAAAGTTTTTTTGGATTAGATGACTGCTGATCTACCGGTTTACCTTCATGATGCTTTAGTTCATGAAAGATCTTCACGTTCGTAAATTTTTTTTGGATCAGATGACCGCTGATTTACCGATTTACCTTCACAAAGCTATAGCTCATGAAAGGCCTTCACGGTCACGAAGGGTTTTTTGGATCACATGACCGTTGATCTACCGGTTGATGCTTTAGTTCGTGAAAGACCTTTATATTTGCGATTGGTTTTTGTGGTTGGAAGTCTGGCGACCAGACGGCTTTGGAATGATAATTTATCGATTCTGAGAGGAGTTCTGGGTCGTGTGTCCGACGGCGCAGCGTTCTTAAAACAATGATTCATCGACTTCAAGAGGAATTTTTAGGATTCATCTCGAGGGAAAACTGTTTTATCAGTTCATTCAGGCTAAGGTGTTAGATCTGTTTGTCCGACGATCCTTTGGATAAGGCTTCTCGACATCACCAGCAATACCGGTTCTCAGAAGGGGGATTGACATGACTCGTCAAGGGCATAGAAGCATTCTTTCACCATGCTGTCTACAATACCCCTAGTATCCCAATACGGCTCATTTGGGAAAAAGGAGTAGTTAATGATGGATGAGAAGGCATCGCTTTAGGTTGATGTCCCATTTCTTAGTTACTAGCTAGCTGGAGTGTTATTTGATAATCATCTTTTCATCTGGTTTCGTCGATTAGCTAGGGCGCTTTTCTACTATGTCTTAGTACCCTTGCTTGGGCAGAAGGCCCCTAAGGATCTATAGCTCCTTCACCGTTTGGTATGTTTTTGGCACATTGTCGGATTTTCCTTCTTCTAATTGCACCACTTTTAGTCTTTAGAACTGGTTTTCCTTCCCATAGAATTCTTCCAGGGTAGCAAGTTGTTTCATCCTTTGATGATTCCTGAGGGCCTTGTAGCAGACTGCATCCATCTCCCTCCCTTCATCCATATGCTTGTCATACCAGTAAATAAGAAATTTCAAATCAGTTGTATAGTAGTATAAAAGGCATAGTTGGCTTGATAAACTTCTTTGGATATTCTGCATGTTAAACGGCTTCGATAAATGGGTTTCGATTAGGGAACATGCTCTAATCATTGTCAGGTCGGTCCATTTTCAAGTTACGCTGTTTGTAATGCTTGCGAATGATACATGCATAATTGTCTACGGTTGAATGATTGGAAATGCCAATTGAATGACAAATCACTTATGATGGGATCATGGATCAGTGACGATCCCAAAAAGTTTCAAACTAGACGAGACCAGTCTGGGATGACCAAGAAGGCTCCACAAGGTTGCATTCCAAATTAAAAGGTATTCGGAGTTCACACATTCGTTTTATGGGTAAAATATGGATCGGCATCGATGGTTGGTGGTATTTTACTTGGGTTCCGACCTGAGAAGATTTTCCATTTGATTAGTCAGCCCATGATTCACTTGGAATTACAGAATTTGAAGTGTTGGGTTGGTGACAAACGTTTCTTGGAGCCATTTGCCTGTTTGCTTGGAGAAAATATTGATTTTACCCAAGTTTGATTTCGGATCAGAATTTCCTAGGTTTACTTCAGGTAAAATGGCTGATCACACGAGTTTGACTTCGAGTTAGAACTTCCAGAATCCGCTTCAAGTCAAATAGTCGATTACCCGAGTTTGACTACGCGTCAACCCTGAAGTGAGTTTTTCAACGACCATTTGACGATTTTTGATGATTTTCGACGACGACCACTCGTGATTCGATGATGGGAGCTCCATGATGGGATCAGGAGCTATTTTGTTGGGGGTGGTCACAATATACCATGGGAGCTTTCCATTGTAATTGATCTCAGTTTGTATCATATCTTCTTAGTCCTCTTGCCTCTCGGAGTGTCGTTTGAGTAACAGTTCCTCGTTCTTTGCTTAGCAATGTGCTACGACCTGAGTTTTAGAGCTTCTTCCAGCGTTTTGCATATTGGAATTTTCATCCAATTCGTCTTCCTTAAATTGTTTGTCGTCTTTAAAGCCAAAGAGAGTCATCGTTTTATCCTCCCATTGGGTTTTCACTCCCAAGTTCGGGTTTGCAGTCGGTGTTTTTGTAGTAGTTGAAGTGTTAACGTTTTCTTCCATCATCATTTGTGAAGCTCCGGCCGTTGCTTCCTTTCGATTATGTCCCCTTCAAATGACCCCAATGGGGGTTCGAGGGCAACACCCCCGAAGTTCATGATATATGTTACGACACTTCCGAAAAGGTAATTCACTGGAGAATAGCATAGCGACCCAAACCAATTCAATGGGTCGCTGGCGATCCAAAATGTATGCTGAAAAGCAAGCCAATTCCTTAGCATCCTTCTCCCATCTTGTTCCATGTAGGTCGTTGCAAATCAATGAAACAGTATGGATCGTTGGCGATCCATAGCATAGCTTATGGATCGCAAGCGATGTATATACTTAGAATATTATTGGACTTTGCTTTCTAGAGTTTATGGCGGTATAAAGATATGGATCTTTAATGATCCATGTACTTAGTTGATTTCTAAGTTTTTCCTTTTGAATCGCGTCTATTATCTCATGTTGATGTTCTCCATTTAATTTCATAGCTAGTTGCCTCGTTTTGATTATGATCCATATGTTATTTGCATTAGACCGCTATTGAACCATGATGCAAGGGAATCAGTGGAACGAGCTAACCATATGGATCACTAGAGATCCATAGGTGATGGATCGCTAGCGACCTATCAGCATGTGTTTGCTTGCTTTATCTCTGATCCTTCTTGGGTGGTTCTTCTATTCTTAACAGCGAACCTACTAAGCGGAGAATGAGGATCTAACTTCTGGACCAATGGGATCCAACGTAGATAGCTAGATCTAAACCCTGAGTTGGAGCGCCCAATGAAAGCCCCAAAATGTTAACCCAAAAAATGGACCAACACCCTGGTTTGAGTTTGAAAGCACCAGCCTTGTTTTGACAGAAACATATCATAGATAACAGATATCAAGAAAGAACAGTAAAAGAAAGTAGACGGAGAATTTTTATAGTGGTTCGGCTGTAAACGAAGCCTACGTCCACTTTATAGTTTTATTATAGGCTGATTGCTGTTACAAGAGATGTATGATTACAAGGCTGTTATTGTTTTCTAACTAGATTGAATCTCCAGAGTTTGAATCCACTAGAGAATCACAGTGTATTCCTTTGGAGATTGTTATAATGAAGGAAGAGAGTGAAGAATAATTCCAATAGAGCTTCAGCAACAAGTCTGGAGAAGATCCAATTTACGTTGCAGGTTGGATGGTATTTATATGGGTTGGAGTGCTTTTGGGCCAGGCCATGTCTTCATCAGCTAGCGGGTAGGTAATAAACAACCCAGGGGGAGTTCGTCTTGCAAAACAAGGCAAATCCATAGGTCACTGGTGACCTATGGGCGATGAGATGCTAGTGACCCATGACCGACGGGTTGCTGGCGACCCATGACCCATGGGGTACTAGCGACCCATGGACTTGGCTTGTTTTGTGAGCCAAGGTCTTGGCCTCCTTTCGCAGTATCATTGGTTGTCTTGTTGGAAGGTTTGTGGAAAGGTATGGGTTGCTGACGATCCAAGCACTTAGGATTTTTCTGGAGTTTGGAATTGGAGATGTTTCCATAGTCTTTTTTCATAGTAGTTACGTTTTGATGGCGATTCATTAGCTGTTTGTGTTCAACTGCTGATCAAACTACAAGAATGCTGATCTCTCGGCTTCGTTGATCTCAGTCGTTGTCTTAGCCATATAGCTTGGCCCTTGTCAATCCCTTGTCTTAGCGTTTCTGGTTAAGTTCTAAATCATCCGGTTTACATGAGGTTGTTCTGTTTCTCATTGGTTTCCACTGGGTTAAAAACCCGCATAACGGTATCCCTATATGAGAAGAATAAAGGGTAGAGTGAGAAATTAAGGGATTAAATATAGAAGGATTAACCAAAAGAATTGGAACGGTTCCATTCTCTCAATTAAAAAAAATCCACTAATTTTATTTCCTTTGGTAGTTTTTCTTTCTCCTCTCTCCTTACCATAATAGAATATATCTTCCTCCACTTCTTAATAAATCCAACTCTAAAATAAATAAAAACATCAAATAAATATAATGGTTATGTGGTTCATCATTCTCTTGCAAAGTTTGGTATGGATTCAAGGATTTAAGGAGGAATTTCGAAATCAAAGTGTCACTTATTGGCTAAATCTAAGAGGTACATTCTAAATTTTTTCTTACTTATATTTAGTAAACTTATCACGATTTATACATACAAATCATTGTCCCTCCTTGATCTAGAAATCATAATACAATTTATACATCTTGTAGAGTGGTTTAATTTGTTTTTAATTTCGTAAATTAAAACCGTAATTTATATATGCATATAATAAAGTTTTAGGTTTGGAATCTACGTTTATAAATTTCCTATAATAATTTTCTTAAAATATTATGCAATTTAATGGTTTAAATTTTTCTATTTGGATTTTAATCTACCCTAAAACATAGAGATTGTTGATATCTTATTTGATCTAATGTATGCAATTTTGATTTTATAATATTTTGATTGTTAAAAAAAATATTTTGGTCAGAAATTACATATGTATATGTGTGTCTGTGTTAGCAAATGCTTCAGAGAAGTAATGTAATATGGATGTTTGTTTGATGTCAATTGGAAACATTGTACCTTAATCACACATACATACATGTATGTATGTACACGTACACACATATATGTATGTATGTATTTGTGTATGTAATACCTATATTTATATTTTATACCGTTAAAGATAGAAACAGTTAGGAAATTTTATTTTTCATTGAACAATTTAAAATTGAGGTAATAATATATACATATAAATAGAAAAATATACATGGTACATATAAATCCTAATATTTACACATGTATATATCGACCATATTATCGTTTGTTACTTTTTTCATTTTAAACATATTTTTGTAATCTATTATCCATTGTAAATTGATTAGGTGTAGTAGCAATTAAATGTATGCAAAAGAGGAAAGGTAGAATCAATCTATTATGTCCGCTTTATCTAGATCTGATTTAATGCTTGTTCCCATCCTTAAACATTAAACAATTACACTTACTATATGTTTCATATGTTTGTCACAACCTTCTAAAATTTGAATATTCAAACTTAATTAACGTAGATTTAATTAGCAAGAATAAGATAACATTAATGACATACGATTTTATAAACCACAAGATTAGTTATAGTATTAAACATTATATTTCATAGGCCCACTAAGATCCGGTTAGGGATATTTTTTAAAATTACCTATTTCATCCAACTATATTCCAATAATACCAGCTGGTATGAGGAAGCTTAGTATTTATGCATATTTTAAGATTGATATTGTGTGTATGTGTGTATTATTTTGCAGCCTTTATGTATATAATGATGTTTGGAGCTATATTATATACTTGACTCATATCATGTATTTTTGATGTAGTAGTTCAATGACCATGGTTTTATAGACCTACTTAACTATGTATATGCTATGACATTATATTTTTCACTACGTTTTTAAATGACTTTGTATTTTATAATGTTTTGTGTGTTATTCTATTCTGGAAACCCATGTGTTTATTTCTTTGTATCATTATCGTGTACATATATATGAGTATTATATGATGTTTAGATATGTACAGGTGTTAGCCTAAGGGAATATTTACATGTAGCTAGCCGTTATAGCCTCATTTTCCATATTATCAAAAAATATTGCTATGTAATACCTTTTGGTAGTATGGATAGGGAGGTGGAGTATTATAATTTTTTTGGTATCATACTAGGTTTAGACCAATACAGAATATAAGAGATACGAGCCTTGACCTTAGTGAGATTTAGAGTCCTCATCACCTTTGGTTGTAGATTATTTTATATACTTAATTAACATTAGGAGTACATGATGATTACCGTGGGTAGTCATCAAGGGATGTACTTTTTATGTTGTATGTTTTGATATAAGTTAATTCTATATTGTTTCTAAACACGCATCTTACTTAATGCACAAGTGAGAATGGTTGGTCGAAGAGAAACCCGAGAAAATGCCGCACCGTCCAATAGTCCCTGTTACGAGGGCATGTTTATGACCTCGGAGCAGTTGATGGAGTTATTGCGGAGTTTCAGGCATCTAATGCCAACGCTGCTCCTAACACTCCCACTCCTAGATTTTATTTGGCCCACATTTGTAATGACTTCACCAGCCTAGGAGGAAAGCCGTTTAAAGGTAGAAAATGTGTTATTTGTTTTTAGGCATGGCTTAAGGAATGCAACCAAATCTTTTCTCCCATAAGGATCATTGATTAGTAAAACGGTTCAGATGGCATCAAGTAAGTTGTACGAGAGAGTTCTTGATTTGTACGACTGGTAATAGCTTAAGTTGATGAGGCTGAACTGACTTGGGAATAGTAAAACTTTGCTTTGAGCAGAAGTTTTTGCTAGAAGTAGAATGGCATCCATGACCTCGAATTTCATTGATTTGAAGCAATTTCTGATGTCAGTGGCCAAATGTTGCTGCCCTTGAAGCTCTGTTAAAGTATGGTATAGATCTTACCAATACCCCGCATAAGAAGAATCAATGTTTGTGTATGGCATGAATAAGACTTTATGGAAGCTTTTCTACCACAGTTAGATATTTCTTTATAGAATGTAGTGGACACATCTTTGAGATTAGAGTAGGATGAGAGGGAGAGTAGCGATGAGGCTCTGAAAGACAAGAAAGCGTTCGATCAGAAGTGAAAGTTTCCCTTCTAGGAGAAACACCAAAATTTCAAAATAAGAAGCAAGCAAGAATCAATGCAACGAATTTTCAAAAGAAAGAGGAAAGATAAGTATTTTGTAACAAATGCCTTTCTTACTCCCAAAGACAACACTTAATACATCCTCGGTATTCATATGCCGATCATTTTTCCATCTAAAGACAGGTCATTAGGGGTGAAAGAAAGAATGATAGAACAAAAGAAACTAAACGACACAGAATCTCACAACACAATGGAATAATATATATTACTCAATATAATATCTTATAAAGTCATTTAAAACAGTTATATCGGAGTCATACTAATACAAATTTTACATATGATAGTTATAACAATCTGTCCCTACCTAACTGATACAATATACATATAATACAGTGGAAAAAAGAAAAATAGCTAACTATCGATGAAGCTGCATGTTCCAAGCTCCTCCAAGATAACCCTACGAAAAAACCTGAACTATTTGGCTACCCATTCAAATTTGAACAGCCAAGAGTTTAGAAAAAGGGAAATTAACTTCAGGTCAGACATAGGTCTGGTGTGAGCAAAGCATAAGTATTTAACTTTATAAATAACCTCTAAGTCAAAGGCATCTCGTAGGAACACATCGCATATAAACACGGATGAGTTTTTACCTTATGATAAACAGAAAATTTCTACAAAAAATCCATTGATATTATAATAATTTATAAAGGTCAAAGTAAAATATGAATATAGCTGAAATGCTTGTATTTCATATTTCAACATAGTTGGGCATAACTAAGTTCATAAAGGCACTTATTGAAGAATGAATTTCATACTATGACAAACTAAGGAACTATCTTCTGATGGTACATCTTTAGATAAAATGCACTGAGGTCTGATAAGAACATCTTGTACCCCTGCCATACAGGACTGACCTACCACTTGACTAGTAGTACCGAACATAATCATCCCACATTGAGCCTCGAAGTATACATTAGTAGATAGTAATCAATCTAGATTGCGGATGACCAGACCCTGATGTGAGCGACCTACATGACCCTACTACATGCCCAAGTTTAGTCATTTCTCGGTTGATGAGGCTTAAGGCTAGGTTTTATCTTTTCATATAGCACTTCCCACATGGAAGATAACACTTCCCTCCAAGCAACAATGCAATGCTAGCATTCATCCAAACAAGTTGTCCAGGAGATGGAAAAATCAAAGACACTACTTCTACTACATTAATTTTGGAATCACCCTCAAGATTAGTAGCATGCACCCTTTGCACTTCAAAGAGCCCCATCTTCAATTCCATCATCTTCAAGAGGTCTTCCCTTTAAAATGCTAGAGTTGGATTAAAGTGGTTTTTGGAACATATATGATCTAGGTCTCTTCGAAACAACATTCGACAGTCTCCGGTAAACTCAACCCTAGCACTTTAGGAAATGAACAGTAAAAAATAATAACGGAGATCACCTCCTGATCATTAGTGGATAGATTTCCTTATCATTTTTCCTAGGAGAATGAACCAAGATTTATATGCACTGTACAACATTATCAGAGATGACTGCGCCATATAACCCACGGGTTTCTCCTAGATATTTCCAAAGTTACATTTTGGATCCATATTTGATAGTCGGTTATTTAACTATCAAATAAAAAAATCGATTCTATTCGAGATCTATTTACCCATAGACACCACTAAGCCTCAAAACAAATCATTATTTAATAAATCTCCATTCAAAACGTTTGTTTAAAACTTCATATACTTATCTCTCTGACATAAGTATATTCATAAAATATTTTTCGAATAACTTTTTACTTCCAAATCATGTTAAAAAGGATGAAACAAATGTTGTTTATATTAGAGGTAAGGATAAGACTAAACACTATTCCCCCAGTTTTAAGTGCGGAGTTGATGTTCCATACCACCATTTTTTTAAAGGTCGGTTTAAAGAAACCAAGATCTAAAATTCTTTTTTTATATTTCTTTCGATAAATACTTTTTACTCTAATCTATTTCATTTATGAAATCTCTTTTACTTGAAATCAAAATCCATTTCAGAATACTTTATGAATTTCTAAGTTCGTTTATAAAACCCTTTTATAAATATTCAAAATCATTTATATAAATTGCTTTTATAAATATCCAAACTTATTACATGAATTTCTTATAAGTATCCAACCTTTTTATAAACTCCCTTTGTGAATATCCAAATCATTTTCGAAAAATTCTTTTATAAATACCCAAAATCATTTATAATTTTTTTTTAAACTTTTCCTATTTAAAAAACTTCCTAACAAACCTTAATCAAATTAGCTTCCGTTAATAAGCAATCTATTTTATAAACCTCCCTTATTTATGAAATCATCTTTGCTTAAAAACTCAAGTCCATTTACCCAAAAATACCTCATAAATTTCCAAATTTCTTTATAAAACTTCTTTTTATAACATGGAAAACCATTCCCATTACTTAAAAACATCTTTAGTAAAACCATTTGTCAAATCATTTTTTAAATATCTTGTTCAAAATGCAATAACTTTGAAACCATTCAAAAAGAAAATGAAATATTTATCTTTACAAAATTAAACGAGGGCTTAATAACCACTATGGTGTTTTTTAATTTGGTTTAACTTATCTAGTATAACATGGCATTACATAACAATAGGTATATAAGGGATCAACACATAACAATAAATCAACTTAAGTAAATGTCCTAGTTAATTATGATAGCAGAATGGAGTTTCATTCTGTTAATAGATGTCATTTAGTTTTCCTAATCATATAGGGTTACTTAAGGGTATGTGACACAAAAATCCTTTGATTTAAAACAAATTTGAAACTAAAACAGTTTAAAAAACCGATTACTTGATTTCAAAGCGATTTTAAAGTAAATTAAAACCCTTGTAGATGAGAATCAAATCCTTGTTAAATAGTAATTAAACTCTAATTAAAGGTAAATAATGCTTAATTAAATTTTATTAAAACATAATTAACTTTAATCAAAGATTAATTAAATAATACCATTTTAAAAATAATAGTTAATTAATAATTATCTCAAATAATAATTAATCAATCCTTAAATAATAATTAGATAAAAATTAGCTTTAGTTAAGCAATAATCCATGATTGACTTAATTGATTAACACTTAAGTTTAAAACCATTATTAACAAATGATTAAGTACTAATTACCTTTATTAATTAATTAATCAATTAAAAAATTATTAAATAAATAAATAATTTTTCTCTAATTTATTTTTAGGACTTCGAAAATATGTTAGAAAGGCATGGAATGCGTGTATGTATAAAAGTGGAGAGTGTTAGGAAATGAAGAAGGAAGATGTAAAGTAAAAATTATGAAAAGGTTGGGGTATTTATAGGCTAAGGAAGCATAAAATTACGAAACTACCCTCTAGGAGATAGGCTCCACTCAAATTGTGCCAGGTGTTAGTCCTTGAGATGATGGTTTTGATGACAAAAACCTTAGGATGTGTTATAAAATATAAATACTAACATTATAGTTTAGAATTATGTATATGCAGGATATAACCATGTAGGTACTAAGAATGAAGACTATACAGTATAGAGATTCAAGACTGAACATATCAAGATATCAAGAGTTCAAGATTTCAATACAAGATAAGTATTGAGTCTAGAATTATGTCAAAACTTATTGAAAGCACTTACATCTTTATTCGAAATTTATTTGTGGAACGGAATCCACTTCGAGCCTGTTAAAGGGATGGAACCCACGACAATCTCTAGTGGAACATATAGTGGTCCTATTTTGATATCCAATAATTTTATAAAAATGTTTTTCAAAAATATATCTCTTATTTTTGAATGTTTTTAAAACTTTCTTTTCAAAAAAGACATATCTCTTGTTTGAAATGTTTTAGCCTCAAAATTATCTTTATAATATTTAATATTTTGATTTCAAAATTATCCTTGGTTTTAAACTATCAGTTGTTTAACTATTTATCTTTAAAAAATATTTATATACTCAGATTTAAATCACTTTATAAATTAAGATTATATATTAAAAATTACTTTTATACGTTTAAACTATATTCAAATATATTTACGAAGTTTAGAAATTGTTTTAACAAATTATAGAAACCAATTTTAATAAGAAAATCAAAATCGCCAATTTTTCCTAGAGCATGTCGACATCCTTCAACCCCCCACCCCTATGTCGGCATGGTGCCCGTTAAATTCAAAATTCAAATTTTCAAAAGAAGTGTCTATTCGTCGTATTCTTTTACGAATAGATATGGCCGTTGATCTTCTATAAATACCAGTAGTTCTAAACGAATTTTCATTCAGATTTCACTTGTTTTCTTTCCATTTCATCTTCCACATTTATTTTAAAGAATCCCAAACTATACTCTACCGAAATACCAAGTGAATCAAACTTGATTATGTTTTGTTTGACTCTCTGCCACTCTCTCCATAAGATCTCAGTGTTAATCAAAGTTATAGGATCTTTTGTAAATCAAACCGTTGAGTAAAAGGTGCAGTTGAGTCTTGTAATCAATTGGATGTGATTGTAGCCTCGGAAACCAATTAGATGATCTTGTAGCCTGGTTAAATCAAGAGAGTTGCCCTGAACTGGAATGCAGGAGTGTGTACCTCGTAGCCTCGAATCCGAGGGTGTAATTTGGGAGATTATTTTGATAAGAAATCCGTACGCTTGTATAAGACTGGATGTAGGGTAACTCCGAACTAGTATAAAATCCTGGTATATTCTTTCCTTTACTGCTTTAATTTAGTATTTGCATCTGTGTTTGATTCTGTGATTATATCTGTATCTATAAATTGCATTTGTTGATGACTAAATTACATAAGTTTCAAAAAGATTTAGAAAATCTATAAAACACTATTCACCCTCCTCCCTCTAGTGTAATTCCAGCCTTAAGATCCATAATCCGCATTTATCACATTTGGTATCAAAACATAGGTTTTCAAAGTTTTCATAATATGAATTTTGAAAAGTTTTAGAAATGGCTACCAACACTGGTTCTGTTAACATTATCACTAGTTCATTTGTAGAGGGTCAGTCTACTGCCAGACTACCACTTTTTAATGGAAGCAACTATGCATACTGGGCATGTAGAATGAAAATACATTTACATTCAATAGGATTAGACACTTGGAATATCTCACAGACTGAATATTCTGGACCCACAATTAATTTTGCACAGTGGACTGCTGAGCAAAAGACAATTGCACAGAATAATTCCAAAGCCATGAATATTTTATTTTGTTCACTAGATAGGAATGAATTCAATAGACTATTTGTTTGTAAGTCTACATATGATATATGGAAAACTTTGCAAGTTACTTATGAAGGAACAAGAAAAGTCAAACAGACCAAAATAT
Source organism: Allium cepa (assembly GCA_030765085.1). Lineage (NCBI taxonomy): Eukaryota > Viridiplantae > Streptophyta > Magnoliopsida > Asparagales > Amaryllidaceae > Allium > Allium cepa. The sequence goes on from CM060934.1 coordinate 617,086,447, forward strand.
CCATACTCACAAATCAGTTTCAATTATTCAAAATGAATTCTAATGAGTCCATTTCAGATATGTATAGTAGATTTCAGGATATTGTGCATTCTCTAATATCATTGGGAAAAAGTTTTTCTGAAGAAGATCAAGTCAAAAATATTCTAAATTCTCTTACTCCGCAATGGGATCAGAAAACTCTTCCTATCGAAGAAGCAAATAATATCAGTACTTTAAAGATTGAAGAACTGATTGGAAATCTAATGTTGTTCGAAGTACAAATGCAAGGGAGAAGAGACAGCAAGGCATTCGAATAGAAGTCAATTGCGTTCAATGCATTAACAGATGGATCAGACTCGAGAAGTGATAATAATGAAGAAATAGCCTTCATGATAAAGAATTTTTAAAACTTTTTGAAATACAGGAAGATGAACAACTTCAAAAAGAATGATCATAGGAATTTTGGAAATCATAATGAAGTACCAAACCACGTAAAATGTTTCAACTGTGACGAACCAGGCCATCTCGAAAGAGACTATCCGCATCCTGATAAGAAAATGTTTCCTACAAGCAATGATTATACAAAGAAAAGAAAAAGAGCATATACCGCTACACTAGACGACGCAGACTCAGAATCATCCTCAAGTGATGATGATCAAAAGATGGAAAATTCAAATATGTGCTTTATGACTATTCATGATTCCGATGATCTCGGAGATACGAATCTAGAAAAAGGTATATGTTTACAATTTGTTGGTTGAAATTGTTCTGCTTAAAATTGTTTGATTATTTTTGAAATTATGTGTTGTTTGAATTTTAAATTTATTATTATTATTTTTTTTATTTTTAATATTATAATATTTTATATTAAAAGAGTATTATTATATTTAATAATTACTCCAGAAAATATAAAGACATTACAAATAATATATATATATATATATATATATATATATATATATATATATATTAAAGTATACAAGAAAAGATAAGTCACATGAATTCTCTGACCCATGTCGACATGGTCCTACCCATGATGTTGACATCCCTGTCACAAATATGAAATTCAATTTTGAATTCAAATCTTTGAACTTCCCACCACCTTTTCACCAAATCCAATGTTCTGGAAAGGTACCTCTTGAACAGAGAACATGACTATTGAATATCTATTTACTTCTATTGTCTTATCATAAATTTTCACTTTCATTTTAAAATTCAAACTCTCTTTCACTCTTCCAAATCTTATACTCTCTTTGAAAATGGCTTCTTCAAGCACTGCATCCATAACGAGGCTGTCTAAAACCATTAAAGAATATCTCTATTATGATCCGAAAGCAATCAAGGCTTATACAAACTATGAGAATTACGGAAAAGTTCATAAGAAAAAGTTTGCTTTCTTTAGCATTTTCTCTACATATGAAATCAATACTCTTCTTGAAGAGAACCATATTCTTAGTCTTTTTGACAATTCTGAAAATGAATTTGTTTATTGCCCAAATCTTGTAAAAATGTTTTATGCGAATTTGAATCGCGATTTTTATGAAGGAAATGAAAATGAAATTTGGAGTAGTGTTAAAGGCACTAAAACTGTTTTAAATTGTGAAATTTTGGGCAACATTCTCAATTGTAAGAATTCGAGAATGGATCTTTCTACTTTTAATATTGATGAACATGATCGTGAGACATTTCATCACATTTTCGAAGGAGATGACGACTTTGAATTTAAAAATCGTAACTTTCATCCGAAAGCATGTATTGTCAATCTTCTTTTGCAACATACTATCACTCCTAGATCGAAAAATTTCAATAACCCGGCTTTGAAAGTTTGTAAAGCTCTTTTTTTTATTTTTGGTCATTATGACAAGTGATTATGGATGAACTTCGTCCTAAGAATTTGAAAATGGGTGAGAATACTTTGTATCTTGGAATCTATCTTAGTCGGATTTTTAATTATTTGGGTGTTGATTACAAAAGGGAAGAATTTGTTTCAAGAAAAGTGTTTAATCATGCCAACATTTCTCTCATTAAAATTCCTTTCATATTTCAACAATATGAATCCCTTGCTCAAAAGGATGAAAGATTGGCACATAAAGATATGGAGGAAGAAAATGAGGAAAACGAAGAAGAAGGAGAGGAAATGGAAATTGAAGAAGAAAATGAAGATACCCCCTCGGAAAGTATTGAATATCCTACCAATACTAATAATCCTTCCAACAAAACACTAATCAAAAATCAAAAGATCATAGTGGAAATTCAACGAATTCTCAAAACATCCGTTAGTAAGAAATTGGATAAAATGTCCACTAATATGAACAAATTCTTTGCTAAAGTTGGTCGAAAACTTGGCTTGTCATCATCCTCCTCATCTTCTAGCACTTTCTAAGAACTAGGCTGTGATATATTAGTTTGTTTTGTGTGAGCTTGTATTGTTTTTTATCATATTATGTAGTATTTTATGTATCACCTCATCTATAAATAAAAATCATCTATCTTATGTTTTTTTACCTTATCGTGTCTCTGGATAAAATGTTAGTATAGTATATAAGTTTATATATACATACTTATTCACAAAGTAAATAGGACACATAGATTAACATACCCATGAAACATACCTCTACCCCTATGTCGACATATAGCTGTCTGATTTTGTTATTTTTTAAAATTTTGGAATTAAAATAACTAACTTGTGTCTATTCATTTTAAACGAATTTCTGCCTATTTAAACACTTTTTTCTTCCATAAATTTGTAATCTCTTCATTTCTACTTATCTCTATTTGCATCTCTTAATTGCCTATCAAAAATGGCTTCCTCTTCTCAAACTCTAAGTGATAATCTTGAAGAAACTCTCAATTCATTCAAGAATATAATTACTTTTATTCTCTGCAACCAAAGGCACATAGAACTAAGTCAAATGCATATGATAAAAGAGCAAGAGAAGCATTTCGATGCCCTCTGTTGGATGATTTCTGCCCTAAACAAAGATAATCTTGATGCAAATCCTGAAGGAACTTTGATTCAAGATAATGAAGATTTGAAAGATATTAAAAAGGATCCTATCTTTGGAGAAGAAGGATGGGTTGAAGTTCCTAGAAATATTTGATCTCCTTATGATTTGAATTGCTTGTTTTTGAATTGTTTGATTTGATTTGATCAAAATCAATTTAGTTTGAATGATTTGTATAACATTATATGAAACATATTATATATTGGGTTCAAACTTTCATATTTATCATGTCCTTATTGTTAACTCATGTTATTTTATATATACTCTAACATAATTTGTAACAGGTACTCCAGTATAAGACTAAACGGGAGTTATATCAGTTTAGGATTAGTTTTCGTTGATGACAAAGGGGGAGAAATATAAAATAGAGTAGTTAGAGTAGTTAGGCATAGATCAAGGGGAGTTATTATTTTTAGGGGGAGTTATAATTAAGGTGAAGTATATTTTATAAACATAGGTTTTCATCATCAAAAAGGGGAGATTGTTAGTCCTTGAGGTGATGGTTTTGATGACAGCAACCTTAGGACTTGTTATAAAATATAAATACTAACATAATAGTTTAAATATATATATATGTATATGAAGGATATGACCATGCAGGTACCAAGAATGAAGGTTTTACAGTATAGAGACTCAAGACCGCAGATATCAAGATTGAAGACTCATGAGTATCAAGATATCAAGAGTTTAAGATTTCAAGAATACAAGATAAGTATTGAGTCTAGAATTATGTTAAAACTTCTTGAAAGCACTTACATTTTTATTCGAAATTTATTCATGGAATGGAATCCACTTTGAGCCTGTTAAAGAGATGGAACCTTAGTGGGTTGGAACCCACGACAATATCTAGTGGAACATAAAGTGGTCCTATTTTGATATCCACTAATTTTATAAAAATGTTTTCCAAAAATATATCTCTTATTTCTAAATGTTTTCAAAAATCTTCTTTTCAAAAAAGAAATCTCTCTTGTTTGAAATATTTTAACCTTAAAATTATCTTTATCATTTTAAATATTTTGATTTCAAAATTATCCTTGATTTTAAACTATATCTTGTTTTAAATATTTAGCTTTAAAAAATATTTATATGCTCAGTTTTTAAAATAATTTATAGATTAAGATTATATTAAAGATTAGTTTTATATGTTTAAAATATATTCAAATATATTTACAAAATTTAGAAATTGTTTTAACAAATTATAGAAACCAATTTTAATAAGAAAATCAAAATCGTTAATTTTGCCTAGAGAATGGCGACATCCTTCAACCCCTCCCCCCCATGTCGACATGGTGTCCATTAAATTCAAAATTCCAATTTTCAAAAGAAGTGTTTATTCGTCGTAATCTTTCATGAATAGATATGGATGTTAATCTTCTATAAATACCAGTAGTTCTAAACGAATTTTCAATCAGATTTCACTTATTTTCTTCCCTCTTCATCTTCCACATTTATTCTAAAGAATCCCATGCTATACTCTACCGAAATTCCAAGTGAATCGAACTTGATTATCTCTTGTTTGACTCTCTGCCACTCTCTCCATAAGATTTCAGTGCTATTCAGAGTTATATGATCTTTTGTAAATCAAATCGTTGAGTAAAAGGTGTGGTTGAGCCTTGTAACCAATTGGTTGTGATTGTAGCCCCGAAAATTGATTAGGTGATATTATAGCCTAGTTAAATCTAGAGAGTTGTCGTGCACTCGAATGCAGGAGAGTGTATCTCGTAGCCTTGAAATTGAGAGTGTAATCTAAGAGAATATTTTGAAAAGAAATCTGTACGCTTGTACGGGATTGGATGTAGGGTAACTCCGAACCAGTATAAAACCATGATGTATTCTTTCCTTTACTACTTTTATTTAGTATTTGCATCTGTGTCTGAGATTATATCTGTGTCTGTGAATTTCATTTGTTGGTGATTAAATTGCATAAGTTTCAAAAAGATTTAGAAAATCCAAAGAACAATATTCACCCCCTAGAGTTATTCCATCCTTAAGATCCATAATCCGCACTTCTCACGCCAAGTATCTCTTCTTCCCATGCCTTGTGCATGTTGGTTAAGGGCATATCCTCCCTTTTAAGCCATAAATCATGGGGCTCCATGATATGTTGCATAAAAGGTAAGATATGCTTATATATATGTATATACTTGTTTAAACTAAGCATAAAAGGTCACATCACTTCTTATGTATATATAAGAATGTATATGTGTGTGTGTGTATAAAAGTGTGTTAATTAATACTAATCCTAAAATATATAAATGTGTGCATGTTACACAAATGTGCACAAAGTTTTCCGATAACTTTCAAGCGTCGAAAAGTCAAAATTTCGGTAAACATTCTTCGGTCACGTTTGCTATTTTTATTTAAACTATCTTTATTGGTAAACAAAGTTTGCAAACTATTTAATTATCACTATTAAATAATTAGAATGGGTTTATTTTCTAATAAAAATCCATTTACTGATTAAAAATATATATATTTACATAGCTTATTTTAAAGTAGCAAAATCTTAGGACGTTACAAATCTATTTTACCATCATTTCTTATTACTTAAACGAGTTATATTTTAATTATAAAAACTATCTTTTTAATATCTAAAATTTATTAAATATTTGCAAATCAAGGTGGTAAAATTTTCGGGACGTTACACTCTTTCCTCCTTAAAAGAATTTCATCCCTAAATCACAACCCGAATACCTAGAAATACTTAAACTATTTATCAGTGTGCATGATGTACATAGATCATTCCTATGTAAAATTTGATTTGATCATTCACTCAAACACATAACTTCACTTTCGAACTAGTATCGCTCACCCAACTTCTTAGTGCGGACTTTGATCTGGCCTCTTACTTAGAAACATCTGTTCTCCTTACATAGCCATAAACTATGATGGGCAACTTTTGGTTCTACGTAAGAACCCTCACCGATGCTCGTCGTCAAAAATTGAGTGATAAATCCTTATTCGGAATAGTGGCAAACACCTCCAGTATATACTCAAATCTAGGATCGAGAACTGTAAAAAGGAGAAATGATCTTCATACGACTTACATATTGATCTAACGTTTCTTACTATCTAACTACTTTCTACCCTCCCACCATGCTTCGTAAGAATCCATTTTCAAATTTATTAACTATATAACACTCTTCTACCTCCTAGAAATATATACAAACATCTGTTTTTTAATTCTTTTTAATTTTTAGCCGTTAAATGCAGGCCAAAAATAAGGTCTTGAAACTAAGTCAAAAAATCTACCTCTTACCCTAATTGGTCTGGTAAGTAGCTAAGAAGAGTATGATGCTGGTATCCAAACTCATCCAAAATTCTACTTTTTCTTAGAGACTACTGAGGTAAAAATGTCTATTAGTCGGTCTAATAACATCAAATAATTCTTCACATTCCAGATGTTAAAATCAAAAGAAACAGTTTGAATAAACAAAGTTTATTAAATCACATTATTAAATTTAACCTAATTAAAAATTCATTTACTAAACCACCTTCAAAATATCTTTTTATTTTGAAAATTATTCCTTTTAAGGGATCCAAGAACACAATACCCAGGGTTATTTCAAAAACCTTTTGAAAACATACATATAGCCCGAGTAATTCCAAAACAAAGTTAAGGAACTGGGTGTACCCAATTAGTACTGTATATCCATTTACCGTGAAGGGAAATATTCAAGAGGTGTTTGCCATCTGAACACACCTCTTACCCATTTTTAGTCATTTTCGAGGCATTCAAACTAGTTAATAAAAAATATTTCTTTTTTTCCAAATTTATTCTCGAAACAGTACTAATCATATATAGATAGTTTTTAACAAAATCATCCACTTGCTTTGGATTCATTCGGATTCGAAATTATTTCGATTTGTAAAAAGACAAAGAGAATAATTTCCTAAGTAAACCATCATGTCTGCCTAAGAAAACATTCGATTATCACTTAGAAGATTATTCTGATCATCACAAAACAGATCAAGACTTATTCCCGAACTGTCCAATGAAAACCTTACTCTCAAACTTTATTTTAAAATATTTATATCTTAAAATATCCTTAAGAAGATTGTATCTATTTTCAAAAATCATTTGGAATTTATTAGTGCCACCGGGATTTAACATTCTCAAAACCTTTTTCATTTTTAAAACACATTTAATAGTTCCAATTTGTAAAATCATCTGTCTTAATTCATTTTATCAAGCGATCTGAAGATTTTCTTTTAAATAAACTCCTTCACTAAAATTAAATTTTTAACCCTACATATCGTCGAACGCCTTATAGTCAAATTGTGAAATTTAATTCACAAGGTGTTCGATTCAATATTCCCATACATTCTATATACCCTACCCATGGTTGGAAAAGGAAATCTACTATTGAATCTTACAATAATCAATGCTCAAAACTAGATGAGCATGACTAGTTAAACCCTAAATGCTAATAATTTAAATGTTGTTAACTTCTAACCCACTCTCCTCATAAATAACTACATAGATTTTGAAAATATTCACTTTTTATATATAGAAAATATATTCCTGGTTAAAATTATTTCATTTACCAAATTTAAAATAATATTATGTCAATTAAACTTGTTTAAGTATTTAGGAAATCCTTATCGATAAAGTTGATCATGCGCATTGAGCAGAATCCTTAAGCCACTCAACTTGTCAAACAACACATTATAAAACATTTTTATTCACTAACAAATATGAACTCATATAAATATATATATTACACTCAGACTCATTCTAGAGCACTATTAACCTTATCTATAATGAGTTTACCCCACCAAAGCCTAGGTGTTCGCTTAGCCAAAGCTCTGATACCAAATGTAACAAACGCCTTCCTTACTACCAAAGAAAACACTTAATACCCCTTGGTATTCATCTTCCTATCATTTACTCGTCTAAAAGACAGGTCATTAGGGGTGAAAGAAAGAAAGATAGAATAGAAGAAACTAAACAACACAGAATCTTACAACGTAACAGAATAATATATTACAAATTCATTTCAAAATGTTGCATCAGAGTCATACTAATACAAATTGTACCCAGGACAGTTATAATAGTCCGTCCCTACCTAACAGATACAATATACATATAATACAGTGGAAACGAGAAAAATAACCAGCTACCAATGAAGCCACCTACTCCAAGCTCCTTCAAAGTAAATATGCGGAAAAACTAAACTACTTGGCTGCCCATTCAAATTTAAGCACCCAAGAGTTTAGAAAAAGAGAAAATAAACTCCGGGTCATACATGGGTCTGGTGTGAGTAAAGCATAAGTCTTTAGCTTTATAAAAATACCTTTAAATCAATGGCATGTCATAAGACCACACCGCATGTAAACACAGATGGGTTTTTACCTTACGATAACCAAAATATTTCTATAGAAAATCCATTGATATTATAATAACACATAGGGGTCAAAGCAAAATATGAATAGAGCTAAAATGATTGCATCTCACAACATAGTTGGGCATAACTAGGTCTGTGAAGGCACATATTAGAGAATAGATTCCATATTATGACAATGTAAGGAACTACCTTCTAATGGTACATCTCTAGATAAAATGAACCGGGGTTTGATAAGAACATCTTATATCCTTACCACATAAGTTTGGCCTACCACTTGATTAGTTGTACCGAATATGATCACTCCACTTTAGGCACCAAAACATACAAGATTAGATAGTAATCGATCAAGATTTGGGATGACCATGCCCTGATGGGAGCGACCCACATGGCCCTGTTGCATGCCTGAATTTTGTCATTTTGTAATTATGAGGCTTGATGCTACGTTTTAATTTTCATATAGCATTTCCCACTTGGAATGCTAACACTGCCTTTAGGCAACAATGCAATACCAGCATTCTTCCATACAGTTGCCCAAGAGATGGACAACCGAAGGCACTACTTCTACTACATCCTTTTTGGAATCACCCTCGGGATTAGTAGCAAGCAGCTGTTGCACTTCAAAGAACCTTGTCTTCAATTCCATCATCTTCAAGTTGTCTTCCCTTCGAAACACTTGATTTGGATCGAAGTGGTTTTCGAATAACATATCTGAACCCGATCTCTTTTCGAAACAACATTTGATAGTTTCCGGTAAACTCAACTTTGGTTCTTTAGGAAGTAAACAGTCAAAGATAAGAGTGGAGATCATCTCCTGACCATTAGTGGACGAATTTCCTTATCATTTGTCCTAGGAGAATGAAACGATATTTATATGCACAGTACAACATCATTGGAGACGACTGCGCCATATAACCCATTAGTTTCTCCTAGATATTTCCAAAGTTACATTTTGGTCCATATTTGATCGTCGGTAATTTAACTATTAAATAAACAAGCAACAACCAATTCCATTTGAGATTTATTTTTCATTGCAACCACTAAGCCTCAAAACTAATCTTTATTCAATAAATATCCTTTCAAAAGTTTGCCTAAAACATTCGAATAATTATTTCTTTGACATAAGTATATTCACAAAACATTTGTGAATAACTTCTTACCTCCAAATCATGTTAAAAAGGATTAAACAAATGTTGTTTAATTTGGAGGTAAAGAAAACCCTAAACATTATTCCTCAGTTTTAAGTGTGGAACGAATGTTCCATACCACTATTTTTTTAAAGGCCACTTTAGAGAAACGCATATCTCAATTTTTTTTTATATTTCTTTCGATAAATCCTTTTTAATCAAATCTATTTCATCCATGAAATCTCTTTTACTTGAAATCCAAATCCATTTCAGAATCCTTTTCGAACTTCCAAATTCATTTATAAAACCCTTTTGTAAATATTCAAAATCATTTATGCAATGTGCTTTTATATATATCCAAAATTGTAATATAAATTGATTTTAAATATCCAAAAATTTTTATAAACTCCCTTTGTGAATATCCAAATCATTTTCTAAAAATTCTTTTATAAATACCTAAAATCATTTATAAAACTCCTTTATAAACTTTCCTGTTTAAACAAGTTCCTAAGTAACCTTAGCCAAATTAGCTTCCTTTAATAAGTAATCCATTTTATAATTCTCCCTTATTTATGAAATCTTCTTTACTTAAAAACTCAAATCCATTTACCAAAAAATACCTTATAAATTTCCAAATTATTTATAAAACACTTTATAAATACTATTTTTATAACATGGAAAACCATTCCCATTAATTAAAAACATCTTTAGTAAAACCATTTGTGAAATCATTCTTTAAATATTTTGTTAGAAATGCAATAACTTTTAAAACTATTTCAAAAAGAAAATGAAAAGTTTATCTTAAAAAAAATCAAATAGAGGCATAGCGACCACTATAGTGCTTTTAATTTGGTTTTACTTATCCAATCTAACATGGCATCAAATAACAACAAGTATATAAAGGATCAACACATAACAATAAATCAACTTAAGTAAATGTCCAAGTTAATTTGATAGCAAAATAGTGTTTTGTTCTCCTAGTAGATGTCATTTGGTTTTTCTAATCGTATGGGGTTACTTAAGGGTAAGTGGCATAGAAATCCCTTGATTTAAAATAAATTAGAAACGAAAACAGTTTAAAACAAAACTGATTACTTAAACTCAAAATGATTCTAAAATAAATTAAAACCCTTGTAAATGAAAATCAAATCCTTGTTAGTAATTAAAATCAAATTAAAGGTAATTAATCCTTAACTAAATCTTATTAAAACATAATTAACTTTAATAAAAGATTAATTAAATAAAACACCATTTTAAAATAATAATTAATTAATAATTGTTTCTTAAATAAATAATTAAATAATAAATAATTAATCCTTAATTAATTATTATATAAAAATTAAATTTAATCAAGCAACAAATCACGGTTAACTTAATTGATTAACACTTAAGTTTAAAAACATTTACTAACAAATGATAAAGTACTAATTACTTTTGTTAATTAATTAATCAATTAACTGATCATCAAATAATTAATAATTAAATAATCCTTCCTCATTACTAAACTAAAATTAGAAAATGTTTTCTACAAAGTTTTTATGTGTAAACACTAAGGATTTAGAAATTTTGGTTTGTTTTTCATGAATTGCGCGTATAGCGACTATTGCTATATGGACTCGTAATTTCATTTTTCGAAATTTGGATTCCTAAGCTTTAAAACTTCAAAATTGAACTCTTATTTCTTTAAAACATGAAAATAAACTTTTGAAATCAAAATCAAAGATTTATACTTGAAAACATTTCGCTTTGAAATAAAAACAACCTTTTGACAAAAAGAAAGATTTCTAAGTCGCTTTAGATTAGCAATTCACTAGCTTCATGTCATGAACACACATATAATAGATACAACATTCGCTACAATACCACTTCATAACATTATAGCATAATCATAAGCAAGAATATTACTTCAAAAGTATTAACTAACTTTTCTAATATTCAAGGAATAATCTTTATCGCGTACTCAAACTTCGGCATAAGCAATCGACCCGAAACAAACATATACGCATGCATACTCAACACATAACATTATTTCATACTTAAGAAATGTTTTATATCATACATTTTAAAACTTTAAAAAGTTAGTAACTTTAGTTTTAAAAACATGAACTTTACTCACCAAACGTTGATGAAACTAAGATAACTTCTACTCAAACTTACACGCGACTTAGATCTTCACTTCTTGTTTGGAAAAATGGAATGTGAGAATGCTTAGGAGTGCAAAATGGGTTCATCCAAGGGGGATTTAGGGCTCGGCGTGGGCTTTTTTGGATGTATAGGTGCTTATATTTTGGAAGTGAAGTGTAGAAAGGTTTGTAGAAAGACTTTAGCAAGTTATGTAAGAGATTTAAGGTAGAAATATATAATTTTTAGGACTTCGAAAATATGTTAGGAAGCCATGGAATGTGTGTAATTTAAATTACTAGAGAGCATAAGGAAATGAAGAAGGAGGATTTAAAGTAAGGAATATGAAGAGGTTAGGGTATTTATAGGCTAAGGAAGTGTAAAATTACAAAGTTACCACATAGAACATAACCTCCACTCAAATTATGCCATATGTCTCTCCTCCCATGCCATTTACACGTTGGTTAAGGGCATATACCCCTTTTTAAGCCTTAAATCAAGAGGCTCTATGATATGTTGCATAAAATGTGGGATATGCTTATATATATGACTTATTAAAACTAAGAATAAAAGGTTACATCACTTCTTATGTGTGTGTGTATATAAAGGAAAAAATATATATATGTGTGTTAATTATACTAATCCTAAAATATATAAATGTGTGCATGTTACACAAATGTGCACAATGTTTTCCGATAAATTTCGGGTATCGAAATATTGGAAAACGTTCTTCGTTCATATTTTCTATTTTTATTTAAATTGTCTATATTGATAAATAAAATTTGAAAACTATTTAATCATTATTATTAAATAATTAAAATAGGTTTATTTGCTAATAAAAAACCATTTATCGATTATAAAAATATATATTTAAATAGCTTATTTTAAAATGGCATAATCCCGGGTTGTTACAAATCTATTTTACCATCATTTATTATTACCAAAAGATTTATATTTTAATTATAAAACCTATTGTTTTAATATTTAAAATTTATTGAATATTCGCAAATCAAGGCGGTAAAATTTCCTGGTTGTTTCATAGTTTGTTACATTTATGGAGAACTTAGACATTATTTTAAGGAGATTAACAAGCCTGGTCAGCCAGTTGGTTCGAGGTAGGGAAGGATTTGTAAAGAAGTGGGTCATATCGGTATTCCTACCCAGCTTTTGGAAAGAGCAATAAAGTTGGAAAGTTAAGTATAATGGAAGAAGATAGCGATCCTTCCCAAGAAAAGGGAAAAGCATCACTAGTACTTGAAGGTATACTCTTATTCAAAAATGTTCAAATTGGATTTCTCATCGATATGGTGCATCTCACTCATTCGTATCGAAAGAACCAGTTGATGGTTTGATCTTTAGAGCTTATTCCTCCTCATATTTCTAAGATATGTGAATCCACTTAGGGGTACACAACTATTGGGATGATATGTAAGGATGTTATGTTGGACTCATGTGGGTCATCTTTTCAACATGATTTGCATGTGTTCAAGTACTTAGGATTCAACATGAAATTGGGTAGCAAGACAAATATGTGGCTTATTTATTTTTCTTAGAAAGAGTAATTGCTCTAAATCATCTTGATTCTAAAGAGTGAGCCAGCCTAAATATAGGGGACATTAGCTAAAGTAACGGTGATTCTCTATTTTGCATTGATTCTCGAGAAGAGGATGAAATGGACAGAATCCCTATTGCTAGAGATTTTTTTTTGATATATTTGAGCCTATTACGAACTTTCCATTGATGTGGTCAATCAAGTTTAGAATTGACCTCATTTCAGTCAGTCATTATTCCTCTCACAAGGATGTCTGCAAAAGAAAATGAGGGGCTAAAGAAGCATTTTTCATAACTTAAAACAAAGCATTTCATTCAGTCAAGTAGTTCTCCTTGTGGTGCTACTAAAGTTTCATAAAGAAGGCAGATGGTTCCTTATACTTATGTATTGATTACCAAAAACTGAATAAATTCACTACAAAGAATAAGTATCCACTGCCCAAAATATATGATATGGTTGACCAACTTAGCGGTGCTAAGATTTATTTCTAGCTTGACTTAGCAACCGATTTCTATTAGCCCAGAGTGGCAGAGGACAATATTTCCTTGACAACTTTCCGTACTAGATATGGTTCCTCTGAGTGGCTTGTAATGCCATTTGGATTGATGAATGCACAAGCTTGGTTCGTTATTCTAAAGAACCACATATTTATGGATTTTATGGATAAGTTTGTCCTTGTATTTATCAGTGATAAAATCAAATACTCCAAGTCAGAGAAGGAGCAGTTGAAGAATTTAAAGATAGTTATTGAGATTCTTAGGCAGCATATGTTCAACGCCTAGTTCCCTGGTTGTCATTTCTGGCAGAAAAAAGTCAAGTTCTTAGGTCCGTAGTTTTCAAAACCGGTATTACGTTTGATCTAGTAAAGATCGAACCTAATCAGAATTGGAAAAGACCCGAAATAGTTTCAGAGATCATGATTCTCGGACTATCCCATTATTTCATTATTCAAATGATTTATTTGTATGATTTAATTTCATATTTATTAGTTCTTGTTTGGTGATGTTTATATTTGATATGATATATTGGTAAAATAGTGTTGCTATGTTTTAATGTTGTTATTTTCCCACTATTGCATACCATAGATTACTAAGTTATTGTTAAAGGGTGATTAGACCTCTATTATGAGGACCCGTTTCTTCGACTCTCGAAAATCAACCCTAATACATCTTCGGTATTCACGTGCGGCAAATCCAAGTGCCACAGAGGCGGATTCTCAGGCTAAGAAAGAAAATAAAGACAGAATAGAATCTCACATGAATGGAATAATATATATTATTTCAACATATAATCTTTACAGCGGAAATCTTATATACATTTATCATTGTTAAACATGGACACTTATAGATATTTGTCCTTACAAATGGGAACAAAATAATACATGTGTGTGGTGGAAATGGATAATAATCTTCAAAAAAATCTTCTAACTCCTTGCTTCAAGCACTTTCAGATTTCTTCGAACTAAACCTGTCTACCAGGCTGCCTGGGGAATTAAGGCACCCAGATTTAAAGGAAAAGGAAAATATACTTCGGATCCGTCATGGGACTGGTGTGAGAAACTCAAAATAAGCATTTCAAAAACAAAAGGTATTTCATAATACCACACCCACATATAAATACAAATGGGTATTTACCTTATGATAACCAAAATGTTTGTTACGTAAAATCATTTGATATTATTTTTAATGACAACCCTTTGAAAAAATTTGCAAGTAAACTTATTAATCTTAGCCAAAATTGTTACCATAATTAAACTTCGGATATGTTAGTCTCTACAAACAAAACTCTTACAAGGCACGTTCAGAGAATGAAATTCCATATAGTGGTAGGTAAGGGACTACCTTCCGTACAGTACATATCTGGAGCAATGTAACGAGGATACACAAACAATCCTCTGCATTTGGCAAGACTGGTCTATCCCTACTTATCACTCATATTGGCTTGGATAGAAACCGAATATGACATCACCCCAGTTGTAACCTACCTATCCGAGGTCCATAGCATACACCACATACTCGATATATAGAAAGTAATCTAGAAAGGAGATGACCACACCCTAATGGTTGCGAAACCACATAGCCTTACGCGTACCCTATTTAAGCCATTATCGGGTGATGTGGATTGAGGTAGCGATTACCTTTCATATAGCGCATTCCATTTTGGATGCCACACTACATCTCGTAGTCACACAACTGATTTCTAAAAATGTATGACTCCTGAGATCATAAATCTCAGAAAAGGGTGTTAAGCTAAGAGAAGTTGTCTTCTCCGCCACCAAACAAACGATACATTCATTGGGATTAGTTTACGTAACTAGAAATGCAATGTCAGACATTCATCCATACAAGTTTTCCAGGAACAAGACAAACCAAAGGACTCTCCTACCACATCTTGTCGGGAGTTACCCCTAGGTTTAGTAGCTAGTAGTACTTGCATCAAAGATCTTAAACAAAGAACTACTGCCACATAATATGATATGGGGAATTTTCCTCGAGGGTTAGTGACAAGCAGCCCTACATTCCATCTTCCAAATCAATTCCATGTCTTCACTTTGAATACATAAATTAGTTCGAAGTGGTCTTCGGATAGGAATCTTCCAAATTTGACTCAAGTTCCTTCGAACCAATCATCGATAAAAAGATGTTTTATGAATAGGGAATCGTTCTTTAATTGACTAATTTCTTTTTATCAAAATAACTTCTGAAGATATATATATTTCTAAAACATTCATTCCGGTATATACGGAATCATTAAACCTCTCTCATCAAATCCTTTGATTATTAAACTGGTAATAATTCAAAATCATTTCATTTTTCACCTAGGAAAATATTTCCAAATCATTTCTTTTAAATCTTAACATAAATTCCTTAATTTAAAACTCAAAATTTTGATTAAGTTAAAATCATGTTATCTAGGATATTAATCCAAAACCACTAAGTATTATGTGAGCAGAATCTATATAAATCTTATATTTCTACTCAGTATTAATTCCCGTATTCAACAAGTACCATGGATGGAATAACGGCGAGATCACCTTTTAAATTCCATGAATAGTACGAGTTCCCTTTTCAGGCTTTAATCACTGAGTACAAGAAGATTATCTCCATAAAGTCTAGGTTATTTATGTTTGGAAAATTATGTCCTTTATAATTTAGAAAATTTTGATCCAAGTAAATCAAATGTACTTTCCTATCCATCGGGCCAGTCCATATAGCCAAGATGAGTAGGAAACTGGTTTTCCAAACTCAAGCCTAGACACTATCTCTCTGCCACCCATAAGGTGATCAAGTTATTTGATATACTTTAAATCATTTAATATTTAACAATTCCATAAATCCTTCAAATCACCTTTAAAATACTTTATAAATCATTTGAAAACAATTACAAAAGATTTGAAAAAGGTTGGTTGCATTTAAAACTATATTTCAAAAGTTATAGAAAAGTGCCGTGGAAAGTGTTTTTTAAGCTATATTGATCAAAACAATTTTTTATCATTTGGAAATTCATTTTTATAGATTCGATCATTTTTAAAACATATTAAATGATTTTTTGAATTTATTTCATGTTTTCAAACAATTTAAAAATATATTTTTAAAGAAATTAATATATGGATTTGGAACTGCAAACCGCAATTTTTCCAAAAACTTATTTTACTCATATCTCAAAATCTACTTATTGGAATCATTATTTTCTTTCTTTGTTTGAAAATATGGATATTAGTTTGGAAAATTCTTATCTCAAAGCATTCCGAGCTAAATTATATTCCATATACTCGTTCGACTTTTATGGCGCACCATTGCAAACTGCCGTTACGCGACTCGCCTATTTTTGTCTAAATTTTCAATTATCATTCAATCTTCATCAAAACACCTTCATATCTAAACTATTTTAAACTATTTTAAAGAGGTTTAACATTCCATATGCACCATTTCATTTAATAAAGGAAAGTGATTTGCATTGTGCTTATTGACATGTATTTCTGTGACTTGCTTATATATTCAACATTCATATTTAACCATTATCACCAACAATCATAATCAACCATATATAACATCCAATGTCATATAATACTATAGTTTAGGAGTTTCTCACTTTCATTTTTACCACTGGTTAGTCTAAAATCGGTTATAGCTTTGCTATGATGACTTTAAACTGCACGAAATCAAACTCTTTGACCTTGAATGGGTTTGACCCACCCTGCAATGCTCACGGCTTTGATAGTGTGAGGAGGAAGGCTCGGCCAATGGAAGAAAGGAGGGTGTTCGTGAGTTTAGGAAGAGGAATGAAGGGGTTTTGAGCTTGTTTTGAAGTGGATTGATAACATAAATATATCGTCTGATTTTAATTTCCTTTCGCTAAATATTTTTGCCTTTATTTTATTAAGCATAGAAGCTATGAAAAGAAGCTTGAAGGGGAGAAGAAGATGAAAAGAGAAAAAAAATGAGAAAGTGGATGGATATTTATAGGAAAAAAATTGAAAAAAAATATCTAATGTAAACGTACCATTTTGCCCTCGATTGACACCCCTCCTTCCCCTTCCCCCCCACACGCACGAAAGCCCCCATTTCCCTAGGTGATGTTGTTGTTGAGGTGATGGTGGTGATGATGGTTTTGTAAGGTGAGTTGATGTTCGCTTTTTGGTTGCTTGAGTATTAAGTCTTAGGAAATTATTTTAATATTTTGTAATATGTATATATTTAAGTGTGCATATACACGTATATATATGTTGTGGTGTGCATGTGATATGTATATACATGTACATGTGTATGCACAAAAGTATGACAATATTTCAAATGATTTCAACCAACTTTTGTTCGTTAAACCGTTTAAAATCGGGAAAACGATTATCCGTCACATTTTTACTTATTTATTTATATACATATATTTGTAAACAAAATTTGAAAATAAATTTCTTATCATTATTAATAAATTAAAATGATTGCACTTGAATTATAAAACCATATGAATTAATATTAACAATTATTTGCAGTAATTGCTATTATACTGATAAAGAGATATCCGTTTTTTTTAATATTTTCAAATCAATTATTTTTCTTTATAAAATTATTGTAAATTATTTATTAACACTTATAACCACTTAAAATGAAAAACTATCATTTTGGAAATAATTATTTGAATAATTATAATAATTATCAAATCATTAAATCTTAATTATAGTTAATAAATCAATTATTGTATTTAAGGGCATTACTAACAATGTCATAAATATATTTAATTTCAAAAATACAATAAATTATTTTATTTTCATATTCTTATGCAATTATTATAATAAGTGTATATATCCAGCTCTCTGTATGCGACATTTTATGATTATAGAGCTGTTTATCGATAAAATGGTTTTCGGCCATTTTATTGATTTAATTCCCGAGGAAAATATTTTTGTAAATATTTATTCTAAAGAAGATTATTATTATTTATTATCACTCAAGACAATATTATTTGTATTATCAACATTTTATTTTAATTATTTTAAAAATAAATATAATTTATCGAGGGATAAATTTGCAGGTCGTTATAGACTTCCTCCTATAAAAGAATTTCGTCCTTGAAATTAGCCAAAACAGAAACCCAAAGGTTTGCCCAAAAAATTTATTTTTAAATTTACATTCGTATGATGTACGTAGATCAAACATATACAATATCTAATTCGTTCTTCTATTTGAATTTACAATTTTATTTTCGAACTAGTATCGATCCCTCAATTCTTTAGTGCGGACTCTAACAAGACTTCCTATCAAAATTTTAGTTTTCTTTGCATAGTTCTCAACTATGGTAGAAAACTTAAGTATCTAACCACAAACTCTCATTAACGTTCATCGTCAAGAATCAAGTGATAAATTCTTTTTTGGACCAGTGTAAAACAGCTCAATGTTTTTCACTCAAACCTTAGATTATATCGTGTGGCGAAACAATCCACATACTTCATATGAATTTAATAATCTTTCAATTTTTTTATGAAAACAATTCATAAAACTTTCATTCTTTATTCAAACTTTTATAAAGATACTTCTTTGTACATAACCATCTTACATTTTTATTTCAAATATTTCTTCTTAAAAAACATTTTTTTTCAAAAGATAAATATCATTTTACTATAACAGATCTCTAAACATATCATAAAGGTTTCTGAAAATAATTCATTAAATTACAATAGACTTCTTTAACCAATATCATATATAAAAACTTTCTTTATTAGTTAAAACTTATTTTATTAGTTAGTACTCTTTTATTATTTAGAACTTTCTTTATACATATTTATTCCCTTACTTTTATAGTTTCAATTTACAGAAGTATCCATATACTTATTCAACAGTTTTAAGTATACTCATAATTTACTTAATCTTTAATTACTTTAAAATATAATCAAAGCGTTTGAAAACAAAAAATTATTATGGCTAACTCCTTTTCTTTTATTAAATAAATATTTTTGACGTTTACTATCTCTTCAAAGATTCTGATACCTGTTATTATCTATATATATCTATAAGATTTCTTCCAAAGCGCTATTTAAGGGTTTAAAAATAAATGTTGGTAAAACATCCTTTACTACAAACCAAAAACCATTCATTATTAACTTTAACCATTTCTTTTAAAGATCAAAACATACCCATGCTTATCATTTAAGATAGTACACTTGAAAAATATTTGATAATCACCAACTAATTTATTAATTAACGATTCACATATCCTTTTCAACTTAAAAAAATTATATAGATCGAGTAACTCCAAAATGATGCCAAGGCACTGGGTACTACCAATAGTATCACATATTTCCTTAACAAGAAGGGAATACTTAAGAGAAGCATTTACCATCCGAACATATCTTCTGCCCATTTTTATTTACTTTCGAGCGACTCAAATCAATTAATCATAAGATTGTTTTCCCTTTTCAAAATCTCGTTTTAGAAATAATACCATTATTATTCCTTTTCCAAAAATCATTTGAAATTCCTTTCAAAAATACTGAAATTTAAATTGTCAAAAGTTCCTTTATAAAGCATGTTTTATAATTCCAGTTTATAAAATCATTTATATAAAACATATTCATAAGATTAATTTACCTTAAATAAATTCCATTAATATTAAACCAATATTATTATTTATCCAATACCCCATAGTCAAATTGTTAAAATAAATTCACGAGGTATTCGTATTTAAACTTTTTATATTAAACAGCTAACTAATCAATGACAATAACCGAGTATTATCATTTCCCTAATCAAATAAATATTATTTGAGAAATATTCTTTATATTCAAAATATAATCTAGGTAAAATTATTTCATTTACAATCAAAACCAAAATCATTTATGTATATCATTAACAAATATGCACTCATATAATACTCCCAACTCATTCAAGGGTGTTACTAACCCTATTTCTAACGAGTTACTCATATTAGGGTATTACTAACCCTATCTTTGATGAAACTTTGCCCCTACCAAAGTTAAGGTGTTCGCTAAACCTAGGCTCTGATACAAAAATGTGAGGACCCGTTTCTTCGACTCTTGAAAATCAATACCAATACATCCTCGTTATTCACATGCGGCAAATCTTACACAAATGGAATAACATATATTGTTTTACATATAATCCTTATAGTATAAATTTTAAATACATTTATCATAGTTAAACATGGACAGTTATAGATATCTGTCCTTACAAATGTGGTTAAAATAATAAATAGGTGTGGTGAAAATGGGTAACAATCTTTAGAAAAATTTTCTAACTTCATGCTCCGAGCTCTCTAGATTTCTTTGAACTAAACCTGACAATAAGGTTGCTCAGGAAATTAGGCCACCCAGAGTTTAAGAGAAAAGAAAAATATGTATGAATTAGTCATGGGACTGGTATAAGAAACTCAAAATATGCATTTTGAAAACAAAAGGTATCTCATAAGACCACGCACACACAAAATTACAGACGGGTTATTACCATATGATAACTAAAACATTTGATATGCAAAATCATTTGATCTTATTTCTAATGACATTACTTTGAAAACATTCTCAAGTAAATTTATTAATCTTAGCCGAAATTGTTACCCTTATTAAATTCCGGATATGTTAGGCTCTACAAACAAAACTCTTACAAGGCTCATTCAAAGAATGGATTTCCAACAATGGTAGGTAAGGGACTAACTTCCATATAGTACATCTCTAGCGGAATGTACCAGGAATACACAAACAATCCTCTGCATCTGGCAAGACCGGTCTATCCCTATTTGGCACTCATTCATGGCCTAAACAGAAACTGAATATTACATCGCCCCAATCGCAATAGACCTATCCGAGGCCCCACAACATAAACCACATACTCGACATATAGAGGGAAATTTAGAAAGGTGATGACCGTACCCTAATGGTTGTGAACCACATAACCTTGCGGCATACCATGTTTAAGCCATTACTGGGTGATGAGGCCCGAGGTAGCGATTACCTTTCACATAACACATTCCACTTTTAATGCTACACTGCCAGTCCATAGTAGCACAATTGATTTCTACAAATATATAACTCCTGAGCTCGTACATCTCAGTAAAGAGTGTTAAGCTAAGAAAAGTTTCCTTCACTACCACCAAAAGGCGATACGTTTATAGAGATCAATTTATGTAACTAGAAATGCAACTTTAGACATTTATCCATACAAGTTGCCCAGGAACAGGACAAACTGAAGGCACTCTCCTACCGCATCCTATCGAGAGTTACCCCTAGGATTAGTTGCGAGACGTACTTGCATCAAAGATCTTAAATAAAAAAATACTACCATATAGTATGATATGGGAAATTTCCCTCGAGAATCAGTGACAAGCAGCCTTACATTCCATCTTCCAAATCATATCCATGTCTTCACTTTGAATACGTAAATTGGTTCGAAGTGGTCTTCGGATAGGAATCATCCTAATTCGATCCTGGTTCCTTCGAACCATTCATTGACAAAAAGATTTTCTGTGAATAGGGAATCATTCTTTAATTGATTAATTTCTTTTTGAAAATCTTCTAGAGATATATATATATATTTATAAAACATTCTTTCCGATATATACAGAAGCATTAAACTCTCTTATCAAATCCTTTGATTACTTAAAACCTTTTTAAACTGGGAATAATTTGAAATCCTTTCATTTTTTCATCTAGAAAAATATTTCCAAATCATTTCTTTTAAATCTTAACATAAATTTCTTGATTTAAAACCCAAAATTTTGATTAAGTTAAAATCATTATATCTAGGATGTTAATCCAAAACCAGTAAATATTAAGTGAGCGGAATCTATGGAAATCTTCTAATTCTACTCAATATCAATTCCTATATTCAAACTATGGGCAGAATAACGTCCAGCTCACCTTTTAAATTTCAAAAATAGTACGAGTTCCTTCTTTGGGCCTTAATCATCGAGTATAAGAAGTTTATCTTTATAAAGTCCAAGTTGTTTATATTTGAAAAAACATATCCTTTATACTTTGTAAATTTTGATCCAACTAAAATTAAATTTACTATCCCATCTGCCAGGCTAGTCCGGATAGCCAGGGGGAGCAAGAAACTGGTTTTCCAAACTCAAGCGTAGACACTATCTTTGTCACCATAAGGTGGTTAGTTATTCGACCGACTCTAAATCATTAATGTTTAACCATTCCGTAAATCCTTTAAATCACCTTTAAAATACTTTATAATTCGTTTGAAAATATTTACAAAAGATTTGGAAAAGGATGGTTGCATTTAAACTATATTTCAAAAGATATAGAAAAGTGCTGTTTAAACTGCTTTCTAAGCTATATTGATCAAAATGACCTTTTATCATTTGGAAATTCATTTATATAATGCCAACCATTATAAAACATTTTAAAAGATCTTTAGAATTCAGTTCAACTTTAAACAATTTAAAAATATCATTTTAAAGAAATCATTTTATGTATTCGGAGATGAGATCCAATCACTAGTAGAAGATGAGATCCAATCGAGCCGAGAATTCATTTCTCAGTAAAAGAACCAAAATGTTGACACCAAAAATAGGCATCAGCACTCATAGAATCTTACGGAGATTAAGTAACAAATGAAAATAAAAACGTCATAGAAAAAGTAAATGGACACACAGATTTTTATAGTGGTTCGGCAATCTTGGCCTACATCCACTTCATATTTTTATTGATCTTGCATTGGATTAAAATTACAAGGATGTTTGGATCTTCTAGAATCCAATAATACAAGATTCAAGACTAAAAATGGCAGAGCCTCCGTAACCGGAAGAAAAGCTCCATTTCCTTAAGCTATACCTGCTGTATTTATAGGAGGGGGCATGCATGGATCGAACTGAAACTTTGCACAAAGGCTCTCCGCATCCAGAAGAGCCCATCATATTGATCGACCATGATAACTTTATGACTAGTAATGATCGGCCTAATGTTAGTCGATCATTTTTATTGGTTTCGATCACTATGTGATCATTCATAAGGGGTTCCACTTGTCTATTGATGTTGCTCCTAAAATATGGGATCATTTCGAGTTGCAGATTGTGAGATATGGATCGATCTTGATCGAAGCTGGAATGCATACTGAAGTATACCGATCATTTTGATGGATCATCCAAAACGATCGATACATAACCATTGACCACCCTCCCAATTCCACTTCAGGATGCGCGATCATTATTGTAGGCTCTCCTTCCCATTTTGCCAAAAGGCGGGATAATATTTGCCCCTCCAAATACGTCTTGTGGGTAACATGACATGCTTAGAATCGTAAAAAGTCCGAATTGCCATAAAGAAGTCCGCTCAGCTTCCTGATTGACTGCCATTCCTCTATCAACTTTCAATAGTATAAATCTGATGTTGTGTTCTACTTGCATATACAAATTTGGTCGTGCGGGACTTATGAGCCTTCTATTACCTGATCCATTCTCGAACTTGAAAGTTTCAGGCGTGATTACGTTTTTCGCTGGTTTCAAAAGGCCGAACTGTAAAACTTTTCCCGTGCGTACTTATATACACGTTTATGCTGTTGGCTCCGAGATGTGTCTGCACGTCCATAGGTCGTTGCCAACTTTTATGATACTCTGTGTATTCGCATTTGCAGTCAAATATCCACGATCGTTCATCATTCCTCTTTTCATCCATCATCTTTTTCTTTTACAATTTTTCTTTGTTTAAAAACAAATTTCAAGCCACTTGCGATCATGAAATCGACCGTCAATTGTTAGATTTTGAAATGAATAAAAAACGATCGGCATAGGAATGGAATAAAAGATGATCGGCATGTGGCTTAGGAATGGATCGGTCGGCATAGAGGTTGGAGATGGATTAGCATATATTGTAGATGTTAAACGATCGGCCAAGCCTGTACCCTATATAAGGCTTGACACTTAGGCATTCTTCCTTCATTCTACTCTCCATACTTTCGTCCTGAAGTAAAGAAGCAATGAGCCACTTTCCCCTTTTCTTCTGCCGATCCAAATAGCAATCACCATCCTCCTCCAGATTTGGCTTCGAATCGACATCGACTCCCTCTTCTTTAGACTTCAAACTTAGATAGAACGACTCCTATATTTGCTGCATAATTCTTAGTACAATTTTGAACCTATGACAGTCGACGTGGGTCTTTTTTCCTTTCTTTGCATACGATCGGGTGAAATAAAGTGTTTAGGAGTCA
Source organism: Allium cepa (assembly GCA_030765085.1). Lineage (NCBI taxonomy): Eukaryota > Viridiplantae > Streptophyta > Magnoliopsida > Asparagales > Amaryllidaceae > Allium > Allium cepa. The sequence goes on from CM060934.1 coordinate 617,111,239, forward strand.
GTCAGTTGTGCCTTGATGAGAAATTGTTGAACTGCTATCGACACCAATCATTTACTGAAGGAGATGAAGTAACGAGTATGAAAGTGTTGTATGATTGACAATATGCGATCGTTTGTGGATGGTTGGTGAAATTCTGGGTCATTGGACTCGAAAATTATCTACAAATGATTAGCTATGCCTTGGGCATAAGAATAATGGATGGGTAGGATTGATGTTAGATGATCGGCTAGTGTCTCCTTAGGGAAAGATCAACATATATCATAATTCCAGAACGTTCGGCCTTCATAACACCTAGAATGATCGACCTACATGATACTAGAACGATCGGTCTGAACTTGAACTAAGTGTTTTCTCTCCACATATGAACCATGCCTCTCTTGTCTCATAAAATGGAATAAAAATATATTAACTTTAACTAAGCCGCAAGCCCCCGCTTCTCGTATTTGGACAAACATTTAGACTTGTGTTGAACTTCCTGACTAATTGCAAATTGCCTTAGAACAAATGTCACGAATGAAAGCCTTTAACTATCATGTTAAAACACATCTGTAACTTAGATAATAATCAGATTTCTGTGGCTAATGATCATTCATGAAACTCAAGATGCATCATTTCTTGATAACGCACAGGGACAATTGAGATGGTCGACAATGACGGCCTCTCTAAACAAATTTTTAAGTCTTGTTGTCTTTTTTGTCTTCAGCTTTGCACAACTTATGACTACACTGAATAGCGCTTTATCACACTACAATAGCACTCACTATGCACTAGGGAGCCCAAGTTTTCTCTTCTAATTATGACTTTTTCTAAGTTTGATGGCAAGGGAAGCAGACGTTTGGGGCGCTCCACGACCATGCCAATTGGATCATCTTCGCATAAGACTAATTTCAACGTAGAGTCTAGTTCGACGACTGAGTCTGATAGTCTTTGCTTGTTTAGGATCCAGAACAGCTTGAAAGCTTGGTTTTAGCTTTATCTTTCTCATATTTCCACTAGAAGTTATTACCTACACCTTATATTTTAGAGGATGCAATCATCCTCGAAAATCCTCCTAATTCGGTGGCTTAAAAAATTAAAGAAGATGCCCTTCAATGGATTTGCATTAGGCATGGAATTCCCTTCGACAATTTGTTGGTTCTATCACGAAATGATAGGGCTCGTCGACCTCTCGAAGGGTATAAAACATGTAACAAGTTCATGCGCTAGGCAAGATGCATCCCGCCTCTCAACTCATATATCGTGGAGATCTTGCATTATCTAAGGATACTCTAGCACAACTTCATCCAAATGGCTATTCGCTCCTTAACTGCACTTATATGGTATTTATGGAGTTCATGCACCGTCCTCCCACTATTGAAGACTTATAGTTTATTTTTACTTCAAAACAGTGGACAGGGACTCTCTCGTTCACATTCCATGAGTCAGAAAAAAGATGCCAAATTTTGACTGGCACAAGAACAAATTAGGTGCCTTCAAGAGCGAATGGTTCTTTAGTCGATGCTGCATGGCTTCGCTCAACAGTGGCCAAAAAGGCATAAATGTTACCCACCAATTCCACAATAACATAGGAAAAATAATAACTAACTTGCCTTTTGATGATGTTAATCATTTACAGGTGTTGTTAGCCGGCCTAGCAACGAGATTTACGAAGATGCAGTCTTAATTTTAAAGAACGCTCCACATAAGGATAGAAATATCGAATATTTGCTCAGGGACGAATGTCTTGTCATTTTTGGTTTGATAGAGGAGGGCCTCAACGTGGGGGCTAATTAAAACAGCCCAGACGACTTGGATCAAATCACGGGCCGCAATCGATTAAAGAGATAGTAAATCTGGTCTTGTGGTGCCCCTAGTCACGAGTACTCAAGAGTATGATGATATTGATGCTGGAGGACACGGTGAGGATTCACTTAGTCAATGATGGTGATAAATCTGATCCGGGGGTCGACATCGGATCCTCTCAAGTCTCACGACCCTCGATCGCGATCAAGAGAAAAAAACATTCGTGCATAGGCTTCCAAGGAGTCGCCTCTATGGTCAATCTAAGTCATCGATGAATCTACCACTAGAGCCTTTATTTGATCTTCTAGTTCCTTCTGATCTCTATGCATACCATTTCACTAACGTGAGCATTGGAGGGTCAGAGTCTCCCATCAGAATTGGCTCGGAGATCCCATCTTTCAAAGAGGAGGTTACACCGATGAGCAAAGCTCATGCACTTGGTCTGTCGGGGGTTACACTAGGATACTTACACACACTCCACCATACAAAACCGCATTGTACTTGACTTTAACTTCCTAATAATAAAAGTTGATTGATATCCATTTTTCTTTGTAGGAACAATGGTGAGGAAGATAAACATGTTCGATTTTCTAGGGATGTACAACGTCAGTCATCAAGATCGCAATCCGGCTCCTACCATGGTAGTTGGGATTATTATGATTCTAGCTATCACCGCAGCCACGATCGGGGTTATCTAGAGAGAGATGACAGAGACAAGCCAGCTCAAGATGTACACAGATCGAGATCGAGATCTCTCCCTTGAAAAGGTCCTAAAAGACCACCTGAGTGTAGGGACCTGCCCGTCGATCCCCTTCGTGGCCCTTCTAACGCTCTAATGCCCCCAAAATCCTTGTTTCCATCTCAGTCTCAATGGCCAAGCGATCTCCGCCGCCATGGCGAATGCACTGCCATTCGCAGGCCTAGCAAAGAAAGTACTAGAGTTGAAGCTACTTTTGAAGATCTTCCAATCGATCTAAATGTTCATATGGTGCAACTTGAAGAGGAATTTCTGAACTTATGCTTTGAAGGATTCTATTTTCCTCCTAATTTGAAGAGGGTTCCGGATGATGTCCAAAAGATGACCATCGATCGCGATACTGATATCTGCATGCAATATCGAGAATGGATGAAGGCAGCGGAAAAAATGTCAAAAGTTTCCTTCAAGCGTGCGGCAGAAATGGGAAAACTAAAACGACAAGAGGCCCAAGACAAAAGAATCATCGACACTCTGAAAAATGAGCTAGAGGCCTCTAGAATTGCCTTAACAGAAACCGAAGGAAAAGCTGACGCAGCCATGAAATCTATGGAGGAGATGAAAACTAGTCATCTCGATATGGTTCAAGTATTGCATAACCAAAACGAGAAGATAGTGCTAAAGTGAGATGCTGCTCGAAAAAATGAGTCCGCGTCCTTGAAGGAAATATGTAAGCTCAAGGCCAAGCTTGAATATGCGATTAAATAAAAGGATGACGCTTAGAAGATCACTCAAGATTCTTGTGAAGAGTCGGTTCGTGTCAGGCTTGAGAGAGATGCGGCCATTGAAAAGGTCGTCGACATGCTCATTCAACACGAAACAGAAATGACCAAAGACAAGTTCAGAGAAGATATAATGAATGAGCTCAACTCGCTTCTCGTTCTCTACAATGCCAATGTTCTCAAGCATAGGAATTTGACATGGCTCGGTGAAGACTATCTTTACCAGCTCCATCACGCTTGGGAATTTCTTATCGTGGAAGAGAAGAAACTTCGTGGCTTAGAAGACGTCGATGTAGCCAAACTTAAAAGAAAATTGCTATGCGATGAACCCAAAATATTGCATGACATTCAGTTTTCTCTTTAGAAAAAGTCCGTGGTTGCTCCTTCACATGAAGTAGGTGAAGGATTTGGATCGACGCATTCTGATATTGCAGCTGAACTGACCCTGGTGTCGCAAGTCATGTCTAGCTCTACAGAGAGCTCCTCGACTATCCTCAGGTACAATCCAGACAAAACATGTCTACCTCCAATTCTTGAGCGTAGTTTTAAGGGCATTCCAGCTGACTTGGAGTTCACACCGAAGAAGGTATTCAGTCGACTTTTCCCGTCTTTCACAAAGTTGGGGTGCTATCGATTGATATTTCTAATATTTTCGCCTATTTTTTCTCATCTTTGGATACATCAAGCATTGCTCCTCTCCCTTCACAAGAGCCTTAGCTAGAGTCGCAAATAGCTATGATAGAACTTGTTAAAGTTACGACTTCGACCGCTATTCAGAGCGTTCAGAAAGATGCCTTCATTTTTTACGGTCAATTCATGGAGGCGTTATTCAAGGAGGGAAGCGACACGCACCATAAAATCCCTTTTGACATAGAAATCATGATAATAGGTTCATTGGATCCCACCGGTGAGCTCGATATGAAAGAGAAAATTGAATGAAAGGAGCTTTCAAAAAGGAGGGTAAAGGCGAGCCTGTTGAGTCGGTCCTAGATGAACTGATTCCTTCCCCACTTCAGATGATCCCTTCTCGAGGGGTGATTCCTCCGGGTGATGCTCCACATGCTTTTAGTGCTGAAGATGCCCCCATCCCTCCTACTTCCAAAGATGATACTGCCTCGATCCATACAGCTGAGGAGACTCCTTCAAAGAAAAGCCGAGGCAGCAAAGGGTCAAAGAGGAAGTCGAGCGGTAGTTAAGAGTGAACCACTCCGAAGAAGCAAAAGAAGGATAAAAATCCAAAAAGTAATCTTCGAACTTGTAAAAATTCGAATAATCGTTTCTCTTTCCGTTGGTTGTATCTGTTTGGGCGTGGCCCTTCACTTTTGTCTTGTACTTTGAGCAGACTTGTGTGATGTACAACCAGTTCCATGTGAATAAGAATTCTTTTGTTCTTACGTATGATTTCTGCATTTACTTGTTCAAATGTATGAACCATAATACTTTTCGTTTCATGTATTTATTGCTTGTTAAATTGAGCACTAATTTATTTAATCCATCTTAAGGCCTCCCTATGGTCGTGGCATCGAGACGTTGTAAGCACTGGATATAAGTCGCATATTGGGCTATCACAGTCACTCATTGGACGATCACACTTCTACTCCCGGTCTTGGGTTGATAAATGTACAGTGTGGACGGTCGAGCCGTTTTCCATTTACGTTTATACTCCTACCTAATCTTCAAAAAATTAAAAGCTGATCAATGAATGGTCGATGCACATTCATCTTGTTTTTCTCTCATGCCCCTAAATCTGGGGCATATATTGATAAGTAAGAAGGCAAGCCATGTCCACTTCAGCTTTACACTTTTTCCCACTGAATCGTGGGAGCAGGTTAATTGATGGAAGGCCAAGTCTTGCCTATCCTGGATTGTATCTTGGTTTTTCCTTTTGGGGGAATACTTCGATGCTCCATCAGATTTCGGTCATGAGTTGGGTACAGGACTATCAAGCACGTCCATTTTGAATCATATTCTCTAATCAGATTTAGGGGTAGAGTTGGCTCAGGTGCAGCCGGATCATGCGCATCCAGTTTCATATTCCTCTTGGCGGATCAAAGGAGGGTGCTAGAGAATTAATGATCAAGTCTTCCTGGTTTATTCTCTTATCCACACTCTGGTCATCATAGTTTTTAGAGGGGCATTTGGATCACATCTGTTTGTGTTTGGTGTGGATCGATATTGACCATCAATCCAGCGGCTTAATATTGTCAGTCGCTCGTAACATCGGATGTCGTTCTGATCAATTTTGTATTAAGGCCTCCTTGCCGTCGTTGACTTAAGTCGTAAATAACACTAAACTAGAGCTATAGTGAGCTGCCGTAGTTAGCTTTTAGTGATTTGTACTCCTATCCTATGCATTGATTTTGCAACGCCATAAGTCAGATGGTCGAATTCCATCCTTAGCGAGTTTATACTCCTCCTGTCAATTTCAGGCCGAAATTTGTGGAATAGAGAATGGTCGAAATCCACTAATTTATTCATTCATGTTTACACTCTATTCCACACTCTAGGGACTTAGAGTTATTTTGCGAAAGAGATAACGGTTGAAATCGACTCATCTATTCATTCATGTTTATACTCCAGTACACACTCTAAGGACTTAGATTTGTTTAAGGGCAGTCGGTATCCGCCCGATTTATGTTTATACTCCAATTTGAACTCTAGGGACTTAGAGTTGTTTGGTGGGCAGCCGGTATCTGCCCGATTTATGTTTATAGTCTTGTCCGCACTCTGGGACTAAGAATTGTTTCGTAGGCTATCGATATTCACTCGGTTTATGTTTATACTCTAGTCCGCACTTTGGGAACTTGGAGTTGTTTTGTGGGTATCGGTATCCGCCTAGTTTATATTTATACTCCAACACTCTAGGGACTTAGAGTTTTCTCATGGGCATTTGTTTTTCCACTCGAATTGTTTATATTCTAGTCCGTCTCGATGGAATTAGAGTTAGTCGATGAATGGTTGGACCACATCCATTTTTTAGTTTGTACTTAAGTTGTCATGTCGAGGTAAGAGTTGTCGAATGAATGGTAGAATGCCATTCACCTGTGGAATATAATTCTGCCCCCAGCATCCAGGACAAAAATTGACAAATAGATGGTCGATTCTCATCCACTTGGTAGTTGTAGCTCCTCCAATCAAGTCCATGAAGGAGGTAAGTGATGGATGATTGGATCATATCCATGCCGGGGTTGGATAATCAGGTCATGTTCAATTTTCTTCATACTCTTCCTATCAAATGTAGGTAGAGAGTTATTGAGTGGATAGTTAAGTCGCATTCGTTTAGGCCGCCGTCATATCCATCTGTGGAGAGCGGTGGTTGATGAGTAGATAGTCAATCATGGCCACCTCAAGTCGGATTTGAAGGCTGATGAGTGGACTATCAGTCGTGTTTGCTTTTTATTAATTTTCTGACCTTGTCAGGTTTTTTCATTCCGTATCCCTAATTCAGGGACATAGGACAGCTGATGAATGGTCGAATCATATTCGTCTTGATAAAAACTCCACAAGCTCGATCATGGTTTGTGGAGATTGGATGGCGGCCAATTCTAAGTACTTGGTCATCTGGATTGTTTTTAAAGTATAGTTCAAGTTGGTCGTAGTTCACAACACAATTGAAATTGAAATAGGAATGATTCAAAAGAGATAGGAATAAATTTCATTAATAAGTGAAGTGATGTTGTATGCTCGTTATTCCACTTTGTCCAAGCCCTTCTCCACTGGGAGTCAACCGTAGGTGGCTCAATTAATCGTTAAAGTTCTTTATTGATAGGAGTTGGATGTGTCTCTCATCGTCAATCGATATGTCTTTAAGTTACAGCTACTTGTTATGCTTGCGAATAACGTATGCATACCGGAGAATATTTTCTAGTTTCTTGGAGTCAATTGTTAGATTGGGTGGAGTCAATAAATTCGAAGGCCAGGTGATCGGCGGTTGGAGTCACTTTCGCATTAGCTTTGGGAAAACCATGGTTTTACTTAAGTCTTGATTTAGGCAAGGCACATGGGTTCTAAATTTTTTCCCGGTTTTATACTTATAAAAATTGACATGTGACACCAAGCTTCAATGAATTTTGTATCTCATTTATCCATACCTCTCCATAGTAACAAACAATATTTGTTCTGAAGAACTCAAGATATAAACAATTGGTTTAGTGGGTGGATATGTTAATAGAAAATGATCAGTTGTATTCAGTGATCTCGGAATGATCGGTTAAGTTAGCTACTGAAACGACGTATAAGAGACGATTGCATAAAATCAATTGGTGAGGAGACTAACTGGAACAATCATTAGAAATTATTGGTGAGAAACGATCACGTAGAGAAACAATCGACCATATCGAAGTTGGTGAAATGAACAATAGGAAACGATCATTTAAGATGATGGCACATATGGATTCATGATGAACAATCATTCATTGAGTGTGTTTGGGTTATAGCCGATAGATAATCGTTCACATATCCTTCAAAACTTGAACATGTATGCACTTTCTTGAAAAACATGGCTAATTAGTCTAATCTCATGATTTCCTTCTTCTACAAGGGAGGTAAACTTGGCTTTTACGGCCTTGGGGAATAGTTTCCATCTAGATCTCTTTCAATCTGAGTAGAATAGGAAACTTGTCGATCTAAAGCTAGATCTATCTCGCGAGCATGAAAATTCACTAGTAGAAAATGAGATCCAATCGAGTTGAGAATTCATTTCTCAATGAAAGCACCAAAATGTTGATGCCAAAAATGTGCATCAACACTCAAAGAATCTCATGGAGATTAAATAATGAATGAAAATAAAAACATCATAGAAAAAGTAAATGGACATATAGATTTTTATAGTGGTTCGGTAATCTTGGGTTACATCCACTTCATATTTTTATTAACTTGCACTAGATTACAATTACAAGGATGTTTGGATCTGCTAGGATCCATTAATATGAGGTTTAAGAATGAAAATGGCAAAGCCTCCATTACCGGAAGAAAAGCCACCTTTTTGAAGCTATGCCTGCTATATTTGTAGGAGTAGGTGCGCATGGATCAGAATGAAACTTTGCAAGAAGGCTCTCCACATCCAAAAGGGCCCAGCATATCGATCGGCCATGATAACTTGATGACTAGTAACGATCGACCTAATGTTAGTCGATTGTTTTTATTGGCTTCAATAACTATGCGATCGTTCATGGAGGGTTCCACTTGTCTCTTGATGATACAAATAAAATATGGGATAATTCCAAGTTGCAGATTGTGCGATATACAACGATCTCGGTCAAAGCTAGAATGCGCACTGAAGTATACCGATCATTTTGATGGATCATCCAAAACGATTGTAACGATTGGCCATCCTCCCACTTCCAATTTATGAAGCACGGTCATTATTGTATGCTCTCCTTCCCATTTTGCTAATGCTCTAAAATCTTACATGAATTCGCTTCATAATTCTCGAGATATTGAATGTTCTCTGATGACTTAAACTATTTCCTGGATCATTCTCTAGTCGATCCAAACAAATCCCTGCTTCATCCATAGCTTGAGCCTATAAACTTCGGCCGACTCCGAAATTGAAATATAACTTCACGGGGCCAGGCTAGTTACTTCATGCTAGCTACACTTTGATTGGGTCTTGGTTTGAATTTTCCTAACTACCATCTGTAGTACTGTACGTAACCAGCTCTTCAGGGTATCGGCTATCTGTTCCTGGTCAAAGCGATGATCTCGACTTTGCCAAAAGGCGGGATAACAATATCTCAAAATCTACCTATCGAAATCTTGATTTTCTTCCTTTGTTTGAAAAATATGGATATAATTGTTTGCAAAATTCTTATTTTAAAATTTTTTGAGCTAAACTCCATTCAGTATACTTGTTTGACTTTTATGGCTCGAAATCGCAAACTGTCGTTACGCGACGCGCCTCTTTTGGACTAAATTTTCAACTATCATTCAAACTTCACCAAAACACCTTCATATATTTATAAAAAAAATTAAAATTATTTTTAAACCATTTTAAAGAGGTTTAGCATTCCATATACACCAATTCATTTAATAAAGGAAAAGTGATTTCGTTTGTGCTTATCGACGTCTATTTTCATGACTTGCATATATATTCAACATTCATATTTAACAATCATCTCCAAGAATCGTAATCAAACATATATAACATATAATAGCATATAATGCTATAGTTTTGGAGTTTCTCACCCTCAATTTTCCAACTGGTTAGTCTAAAATCGGTTATTGTTTCGCTATGATGGATTTAAACTCTACGGAAGCGAACTCTTTGACCTTGAATGGGCTTGAATCACCCTACAATGCTCACAGTCTTGATTGTGTAAGGAGGAAGGCTCGACCAATGGAAGAAAGGAGCGTGACCATGATTTTAGGAAGAGGAATGGAGGAGTTTTGAGCTTGTTTTGAAGTGGATTGATAACATATACATGTCATATGGTTTTAATTATTTTTTTGCTAAATATTTTGCCTTTATTTTTTAAGCATAAAAGCCATGAAAAGAAGCTTAAAGTGAAGAATAATATGATAAAGATATGGTGAATTTTTTTGTGAGAAAGTGGATGGGTATTTTGTAGGAGAATATTTGGAAAAAATATCTAATGGTAAAATTACCATTTTGCCCTCGACCCACACCCCTTACCCCACCTACACGCACAAGATCCCTCATTCCCCTAGGTGTTGATGATGTTGAGGTGATGCTGATGATGATTTTGTAAGGTGACTTGATGTTTTCTTTTTGGTTGCTAAGTATTAAGTCTTAGGAAATTATTTTAGTATTTTGTAATATGTATATATTTAAGTGTACATGTACATGTGTGTATATATATATATATATATATATATTTGTATGTATGTATGTGTATATGTTATGGTATGCATGCGACATGTATATACATATACATGTGTGTGCATAAGAGGATAACAACATTTCTAATGATTTTGAACAACTTTTGTTCGTTAAACTGTTGAAAACCGGGAAACCGATTATCGGTCACATTTTCACTTATTAATTTATAAACATATATTTGCAAAGAAAATTTGAAAATGAATTTCTTATCATTATTAATAAATTAAAATGATCACACTTGAATTATAAAACCATATAAACTAACATTAACAATTATTTACAGTAATTGTTATTATACCGATAAAGGAAAACCGATTTTCTTCTAATATTTTCAAACCAATTATATGTCTTTATAAAATTATGATAAACGATTTATTGTCACTTTATAACCATTTAATATGAATTACTATCATTTTAAAAATAATTATTTTAATAACAATAATAATTATCAAATATTAAATCTCAATTAAATTTAATAATCAATTCTTATATTCAAGGGTATTATTAACAATGTCATAAATACATTTAATTTCAAAAATACAATAAATTATTTTATTTCATATTCTTGTTCAATTATAAAAATAAGTATACATATCAAGTTCTATATGCAACGTTTTATGATTATATATTTATATATACATTTTCTAGTTGTGTTCTTCCTTTATCCCCGATTTTAAACTATTTTGTATACAATTGAATTATTGTATATTCTAAAAAGAAGAAATATGAAGGAGAAATTTGGAGGAGGAGCGGATTGATTCCAAAGGATGGTAGGTAAACTATCTATTAATGGAAATCTTAATTTTTCTATGTTTGATAATTGTATGGTATAAGTTTTGATGGGCTTTATGCCTTATGGAATTTTGTGCACGAAAACCCTAAGACCGAAACCCCAAAATTCCCCAAACGAAATATCAATTCTTAGGTTGATTGGAATATCAATTGTTTTATGTTAAAATAATATAATTTTTTATTATTGCAAATTGTATATATTTTATATTCTATTCCACTTCCAACTGTCCTCTATTGTCGTACTAAAGCATTCTTACAAGAAGATAAGTTAGGAAATAGTGTGTAAAGTGCGAATTCTCCTATTCGTAGTTTACACTTCAAATTCATATATGTAAAAGTTGAATAGAGTGTAAAGGGTTTAAATTGTAAGTTTTGTTTCCTTGAAATAAAGATACTGATTTTACTACATTAATATAAAATAAGTTTGATACTTGATTCTATTTTATTAATGCAAGTATATTTGTTTGGCTAAGAATATTAGTAATTTTATAGGTTATTGTATGGAATTATACTTGTATGAATTTGGAAGTTTTCACATTTTAACGATCAGTATAAAACGTGAGAATTTTGGAATAAGAGTACTTTACGCACACTTAGGAATATATATATTAGTTAGCATAATTATTGCATAAATATAAATATATTATTAGTGTATAATTGATAACATATTAATCGTATAAAATAAATATGGTAGTAAATAATATTAAATCCATAAGAAGGAGTTACGGATAATTATGGAAATTAGTCCATAATTAATGAGAAATAAGGAGTTTTCCTCATATGGCCTTAGTGTGTAAGTACTGTTATCCCGCTTTTTGGCAAAGCCGTGATACCAAAAGATCGGTCGAAAACCAAAGACAGTTCATCTCAAAGATTGGTTGTACTTTGCTTCACAATGGATATCGATAAATTTTGTCCGAGCCCGGATCAGGCTACAATTGATAAGACATGAGAAGCAAAGCCATGAAAGCCAGTGTTTCAAATTTCAGGTTAATCGGAGTTCGTATGAATGAGATATGATCGATGCAAGTTAGCCAAAGTACATAGTTCTATCCATCAAATTGTTGAGAAGATGCCCATTTCGAATCGATGGGGTAAATATCCATCAATAATTGCCTTGTTCGAATCCATCAGATTCCACACACTTTGAATCGATCGAGTTCGAATAGATCAGATAGGCGTCGTCTCAGCATGTTCGTATCCATCCTAGAGTACTGTTTCGTATCTATCAGTAGGCCGCACTTCATATCGATACGCATATCCATCACCACTCCTTGGTTCGTATCCATCGGCTTCATATCGATCGAAGTGGCCAGGCCTTCGCATCGATGGACCTCGTATCGATCGAACTTCGGCTAGAGTGTCTTATTCGAATCCGTCGACATGGCTCGGTTCGTATCCATCGGCTTCGTATCGATCATCTAACATCAACTTCGCATCCATCAGAGATTCGCTGCTTCATCTCCATCCAAGACCGTGTTCGAATCCATGAGCAGAGGCTTGTTCATATCCATCAGGTCAACTAACCTTGGGTGACGTGTCATCCTCGATACGAACAAGGCGAATTTTATGGAGTCGATACACTCAACACGGAGTAAAAACCGGATCGAGGCGAAGTATGCGCGCTACATCATCACAAGACCACGTGAGGTGATCGATTCGAAGGGACCGATACGAACTGATGGATTCGAAATAAACAGCCAACCAATCCCAAACCACTGATCCAAATTCAACGAAATTTTCACAGTAGCTTCCATACAAGGTAAGATTATTACTGCCAAGTTTCAGCTCGATTGGATCATTTTTTGATGGATACGAAATCACTTCGTATCGATCTTAGATCGAGTCGAAACTTGGTGGGCTCGATCACGTGGGCCCACTCACGTGCCAGAAAAAGTCTCCCGAAGTTTGAGCGAGATCTGAGCCTCCTACGCCTATAAATAGCATCCTGAAGCCTACAGAAAGGAATCTTTTTGGCTATTCAACGTCCAAACTCTGCCGGATTCGATTCTACTCTTCATTAACGCTGTTGTAATCAAATTTCAAAGTTATCATCAACTGTAGTCCGCTGTAATCGATTGAAATCATCAAGTGAATCAATAAAGACATAAACTTCAAAGTGGCCGTAGGCAAGATCGCCGAACAACTATAACTCATGTGTCACTTACTGGTTTATTGTGAATTTGCCGAGTGATTTTTAGTATTATTTCTCCATATATTTGTTATCTGTGATCTGTGATTGTGAACGGGTGTTTTCAACGACTATCGGGTGTTTGTGGCCAATTTTGGTGCAAACAAGTACATACGAGGTATACTATATACAAATATTATTATATACATAGCATAAGTATTTATTATGGTAGTATGCTAGGAGAGTGAGAAAATAGATAAGTTATAGGGATGTAAGGTTAGTCGAAAGTATACAAATGTCTACTCGGCTAATCTAGCTACTAGTAGTTTGACTTTAGGATTGATGTGAGACAACGTCCATAATAAGTACCCATGATGGATTCTGTAGGGTAAATCTGCCAGCTAATCTAACTACCAGTGCTTACAAATAGGTGGATTAATGCGAGACGTCACAGTTTGGGTATGGAATATAATACAAATTATCTATTGGGTGTAGTAGTAGTGGGAAATCACAAACAAAAAAATATGCTCAAGGACAAATTTAAAGGCTTTTTTATAATCTAGGACAACCCGGCTATATTATTCCCCAAGGATAAAAATGTTCAAATTTGCGTTCGAGCATTAAATATCGCACGCTCTTTCTTCTTCTTTGAGTTCTTTCTTCTTCAAATTTGCACATTGAAAATTTAATTCTCTTCTTCGTCCTTTTTATTCTCATGCACGAATTTGTTTTTTTTTTATTTCGACACTCGTTTCTATCTTTGGCTTTGTTATTTTCAAATTTAGGTATGATTCTTTGACTCTATATTTAATGTTTCTTTTATTATTGTTTGATTTATGTTACTTTCAATTTTTTCTTCTTATTTTTCTGTTTAAACATGAAATTCAGCTTTATCTTTGTATATAGTTCTTTAACATTCTATGGCAAATTTGGAAAGTAACAGCAGGTACATTTTCTTTTCTTTTTTTATGTAGCATTGTATTCATATATGTTTTAAATTGATTGTCATTTGGTTTTTGTTCAGTGATGTATCTCACATTCAATGTGGTTTGGAAGAAATATATTGTTATTGAACTGTAGTACCCCTATTTTGTTGAATTTGTTTTAGTGTCGGTATCATTTTTTTAATTTTTGTTAGTATCATTTTTCATAATAATACAATCTGGAATAGTTTTATTGTTTTTTCTGTTTGAGTATATAAAATGATGTTGATATAGAGTAAATTTCATGATATGCATTAAACAGTTAATGAATTAGTGTTTCGAAAGTGAATTAGTGCTTGAGAATAAAGTTACCATGGTTGATACTAATTTTGATCTTCAAAGTATAATTTGCTTTCAGTTATATAAGAAGAGTGCATTCTTTCCTTTACTCTTAAGGTTTAGAGTTCTTTATTGGAAAATAATAGTGGTAGTTCTATTTCGATTTCATCTAATCTTCCTAAATATTCGTATTCTAGTGGATCTTGTGTTCACTGTTGTTGGTCATAGTAAAATTTATTTGAAGGATGTGTTGAAAAGATTTTCGAAATTATCAATTGATGATTTTGTTGGTTTTTGTTTTGGAGAAGTTGATGGTTTTAGAGAATTTTTGATGAAATACCGAATTCAAAAGGGATATAAATTAGTATTTTTAAAGAATTGTTCTACGATAGTTGCTGCTATTTTCTCTTCGTCTAAGGATGATTATCTTCTTAAAGTGCACGCTTCTTTTGATTCTAGATAGCTTAATAGGTTTTCCATTAGATGTTTGATCAGTGATCATTCTTGTGAGGCTGGCCTTAGAAACATGAATAATCCACATCTTTCTAGTGCATTTTTTAAATCATTGGTCACTGATGAGATTTATGATTGTCCTATTAAAAATCCTAAAGATATAGCATATGATTTTAAAAGAGAATACAATCTTCATTTGTCTTACTCATTTGTTTATTCTAGAAAATAACTTGCTTCGATGGAATTGCATGGTAATGATGCAATGTCCTACAATAATTTGAGTTAGTATTTAGAAGAATTAAAGAATTATAATCTAAGTAGTTATGTCGATATGTATGTTAATCCTTATAGTAATCAATTTGAGAGGGTGTTTATTGGTTTTGGTGCTTGTTTATTTGGTTTCAAGCATTGTCGAGCTATGATATTTTTGGATGCTACTCATTTAAGGGGACGTTTAGGTGTTTTGATGGGTGCTACAACAAAAAAAATGATAATCAAGGTATGTTTTTATTTTATTTTACTATAGGTATTTTTTACAATAACTGTACAATATATTTTAGATCTAGATTTCTTTATATTTTAGTATCAAAATTTTGTAGAAAGTATCATAATATGTGAACAATTATATTGTATGGTGTCAGAAAGTATCAGAATTTGACATTACGATTACAAAAAGGTGATATTCTATATTATCATAGTTTTGGCATTGCTGTGTATTAGATCACTGCATAGTATCAGCTTTTAATTATCAGAATTTAAAAATATTCTAATGTGTAGTATTAGAATTTAGTTATCGGTTTTTAGCTATTAGTTTCTAAGTTAACATTTGATTAGATTTTGTGTTAATATATTTTTCTATTTGTAGGGATTTTCCTTTAGTTATGGGTATAGTTTCTTTAGAAAATGTGGATAATTAGAGATGGTTTTTGAATTATTTAAAACAAATGCTTCAAGAAGATCATGATTTGGTATTTATGTCAGATCGCCATCAAGATTTGATTTTAGGTGCTCATGAAGTTTTTCCTTCAATTATATGGAACAACATCTTCTTTCAATATTAAAAGAAAGGAATAAGATTTTGTCTTTGTTGATTTGTTCAAAATGAGTTCTAGAGCTTCTAATATATATATGAATTTGAAGAAGCAAGTTCTAAATTTTGTGAAATTGTTGGTATTGCTGCTGTGAATTTTTTGAAGGATAAGCGTTATGATAAGTGGGTTGATTTGTTTTTTGAGGAAACATTACAGTGAATATAGTTCAAATTTGCAGAAAGTATTAATAGTTGGATTTTGGATGAATGTGCCTTGCCTATTACTGCTTTTTAGATGGAATTTGTGTTAAAGTTATGGAAAAATAGTTAGAAGGAGAGAGGAGGGTCATTTGTGGAATACTACTCTCTGTCCTTTTGCTGAGTTTCGTTTAAGTGAACTTATTGAAGAAAGATTTGGATAGGATGTATTCAAGTCTTCAGAGTTTGTTCCTAAAGTAAAATTGCCAAAATCTCATCATGTTGATCATAAAGAATGGATTTGCAGTTGCAATCATGAAAAGATGTAGGATTTTCTTATGCTCATGTTATTAAGTGCATGAACAAGTCAAAATTGTCCCATTATGATTTTGTTAAATATTATTTCACCATTAATGCTTATCGTTCTTCTTATTCCAATGCTATAAACCCAATTTGTAATTTTGATAAGCTTATTGTTGATGCTAGTGTTAAGGATGTTATTGAGCCACCTAGGAAGAAATGTGGTGCTGGTAGACCTTCTATCAAACATAAAGGATGATTTGCATATTTCAAAATAAGCAAAATAAATGTGGTATATGAAAGCTACTTGGTCACAATAAGCATAATTGTCAAGCTTTTAGAAACATGTTCTTTTTTTTCATGTTATTACGAATTAGTTGAGATTTATACTTAGTTGTATGAAATTTTTTGGCAATTTTTTATAATTGAAACTGGTTTTAAAAGCATACTGATTTTAGAATATTTTTAACTTGACATTGATTTGGTCTTTGTAATTGAAATTGGCTATATATAATCATTTGTACTTTCAGTTTCAGTATCAATTTTGTAGTTTGAGCAATATTAGTTCTAATATTTATTTGTTTATAGGTTATATTGTGTCATTTGTAGTTTCAGTTTCAATATTAGTTTTGTAGTAAAACCAGTATCAAGTTTATTTTTTTATAAGTTATATTGTATCATTTGTAATTTTAGTATCACTTTTGTAGTATAACTAGTATTAGTTTTGTTACTTCTTTGTTTTTCATATTATGTAATACCAGTTGTACTTTCAGTATCAGTTTTATAGTGTAACAAGTATTAGTTTTATTATTTATTTGTTTTCTTAAGTAAAGTGGGTATTACTTTTTTGTAATATGATGTTACCATTTTGTAATGTCATTTTTAGTGTATCTGGTTAGATTTTGAATTCATATGTATCTGATTAGGTTATACTATCATTTGACCATTTTTATTATCATTTTGTAGTATTTTTTAGCTGTGAAGTTGTGCTTCCAAGTAGCTTTTGCATCAATACGTGCTCGATTAGGTTTGGCATCCAGTTAGCTTTCGTATCAGTACGTACCAAATTAGGTTTGGCAGCTAGTTAGCTTCTGCATCAATACATACCCCGTATATGGTTAGATTTTACATTCGATGGCATGCTCGATTAAAGAATATATCTCGAGTGTAGATTGGTTTCCGTTTGTATCCGATTAGGTATGGAATTCGGTTAGCTTTTACATCAATATGTACACAATTAGGTTTAACATCCAGTTAGTTTTTGTAACCATATGTACCCGACTAGGTTTCGCATCCGGTGAGCTTGTGCAGTTCGTGATATGCTCAGTTAAATAATATATTTTGGGTATAGATTGGTTTCATCTTTACCCCATTAGGTTTGGCATTTGATTGACTTTTGCATCAATACATACCCAATTAGGTTTGGCATTCGGGTAGCTTTTGCATCAATGATTAGGTTTGGTATTCAGTTAATTGTGCAACCATACATACCGATTAGGTTTGGCATCCTATTAGTTTTTGTACCGGTGGTATGCTCGGTTAAATAATATATCCCGAGTGTAACAACCTGTAAATTTTAACGGTTTAATAACATAATTAACTGAATTTTTTGAAAATTTAAATAATTGAATTGGGAAATAAAAATTTGATATTTGGAATACGTCTATTTAAACATAGCAAATGGTAAATTTTTATTGGAAAATATGAAAGTTATTTTTATTGTGTAATTTTCAATTTCAATTCAAAATTAGTTAAATTTGATGAAAATAAAATATTTTTGAAATCTGAATAATTTTATATAGTACAAATGTAAACTACTTTTTGAGTGAGACGTCATAATTCATTTTGTCAAATTTGGACTGCTTTAGCTCCATTTATCTTATTTTGACATTACAACAACAGTTTTGCAGCGAATATCGACTTTTGATAATTTGATCGTATCGCTCATGCCTATTTACTATTATGATCGTCTCATCGTGCAGGCGCTCAGTTTAAATCAACGAAATGATTTGTCGTATCGGTACACAATTTTTACCTTTTGGCTTCTCTTTGGCCTTTCATTTGTTCACCGTTTAAATCAAACAGGTAGTTGCTTTTAATATCTTATGAATTTAGTCAATGTCCTTTTCTATTCCCATATTCAACACTATTCAATTTATATTGTTGTCTCATCCTTTCAATCCGCATTCTCTGTCTCTTCCATCTCTATCCATTCTTGTTTTGAAATACAAGATTGTTTATATAAATTTATATAACCTTCACTGTACACGTGCTTTTGAACAAGATCTATATATATTTCACAAAGATTCTTTGCCTATGAGTCATCTCCTTCCTCTAAAAATATATATATTATTGTAAATTATATACAGATCCGAGTGAAGACTTCCTCAGTTTGCTAGAACCACATCGCCTCTCCACCTTTGCATCCGCCACCCTCGTCCAAACTGCCAACCCACACTTCATCGACCGCTGCCACCCCCTCTTCCCCGGTGCCCATCATCTTCCTCCCATCGACCAAGTCCACCGCTACCTAAACAAAAACCCCGCCTTCCTCCGTTTGACTGCGATCACTCACAGCATCGCATCTACTCACTCTCGTGCACCACCACAAACTTAGACGAACCACGACTGACAACACTCAAGCACCTTCATCCAGTTCGACAACGCCTTTGGGCTCCACCTTCAATCACCAAAATCTTTACAATCCCTGATGGCCATGCAAGCATCAGTCCGCCCCTTCCTCTCTTCCCCGCTCTTTCTCCCACACTTTACGTCCATCACTGCAGCTCTGACCTCCCGCCACTTCCTTGCACCCAAATACAGCCATGCCTGAACCACATGACCAAATGCTGCTTGTCCATCCTCTTCTCCACCCACGTTGTAGCTCTGCCCATCTCTAAAACAGCACGCCACCACCATTTCTTCTTCCTCGAACCCTGTCAACCGTGCTTCAAACAGGAGAGGTGAAAATATATTGATATATATTTTCTATAATTTATATATTAATTTATATAAGTACATACTAGCTTTTGCAAATATTAATGTAACTTTTGCCTGCTCTTTTTGTTCTAATTCCATTTTTTTCCTTTTGGAATGTGTATAAGTTACAGATCAAAGGAGAAATATAAAGTTATATAGATATGTATTATATATAGAGATTTTTGTTTGCGATGTGTAAAATGATTTTATGTTGATTTTAAATACGTATACGTAAATATATTACTTTTGTACGGTTGGTTTTAAAAAATATACATGTGAAAAAAAGTATATTTTGTGTGTGCTGTATGTTATAATATATATATAGCTTATAAATATAAACTTACATATATTTTGGCTCTAAAAATTTGCAATTTTAAAATGTTTATTTTAACGGTCGATTTGGAAGGTAAATATCTGTTATTAATATTGATTTATGTTGTATATTATTATATAAAGATGTTTATATGTATGAGACCGTACAAAAATTGTTGTTTGTATATACGAGTTTTTATAAGTTTATATATGATCTGTGGTGTCATATACATTTTACAATAAAGTAAGTTTGTATTGTTTATATAGTAAATATTGATTTAAAACTAGAACAGTTATGTAAGTTTGTAAATGTATGTGTGTGTGTGCACACACACACACACATATTTGTTTATGTATACTAGTATACGAGTTTGGTTTCCAAAAGAAATTATATATAGAGAGGTTTTATTTTATATGTGTTTGAATTAAATGTTGATTTAAAAATATATGTTTAAATTGATTTTTTGAAACAAATACATATATAACATATATTTCGTTTCTGCGATCTCTAGTCCATTTTAGCTTACCTTCTCAATATCGAATTTATCGTAGCAATTCCTAGCTTATCGCTGTTACGCTGGTCATATTTGTATCTGTAGTGCTTGTCCTGTTCTCTCTAACCTCGAAAGGTGAGCAATCACTCACCATTAACATCCTTATATTCAGCAAATTTGATTTCACTTGAAACGACAATTGAAATATGCTGTTAAATTTGAACTGTAAATTATTTAATTATTATGTATGTTATGCCATTAGCTGTAATTATTCACCTATGACATATGACTCCATAACTTGTTATTTGTATTATATTTAAATCTGTTACTGATGATATATGCCTGTTGTTGATATATTATATTTTATCATATTTGTACCCACTCTGCAAGTTCCCTGTTAATTTAGAATTCCCTTTGGGTGATACATACTCGAATGATTTTGTAGAATTGGAGAAAATTGTTATGGGTTGAAATAATAAACCCAAACAATTTTCACTGATTTTAACATTTTGGGATTACGGGTTGAAATGATATATACCCGTAGATATTTAAATTGCGGATTGAAATAGTAAATATCCGTATCACTTGACCATATGATAAAAAATTATATACGAACACCGTTGGTCTATATATATATTTTGAAAATGATTTCCAAGGTTTTGAAAATAAATATATGGTTTTACTAAATATTGATTTTAAGACATTATATATAAATGTATTTTATAAAGGTTTAAATTTTAGATTTTTAAAATTATATGTTTTGAAAATTTTATAATTATAAGTTAGATTTGAAATCATAAGTCTTAAGAATTTACTTATAATTTTACTATTTTTAAGATATATAAATAGATTTAATATATAAATAGATTTAATATAAAATAAATTTAATAAAGTGTTTAAGTATTTATTTAAATTTATGTTTCAAATATAGAGTTCATAATACTATCTAATAAATTAAGGTTGGAAAGAGAAATAGAAATTGGTTTGAAATTGTATTTATTTAAGAATTATACTCAAATAAGTTTGATTTGAAATTTATTAAATCTGAGATTTTAAAAATATGATTTTTTAACTTTATTTTTGATTAAAAGTGATCAAAATGAATATTTTCAAATTTACATAAATTGAAATGCGATATATAGTTTATTTAAATTTGTAACTGAAATTTTTTTTTTGGCAAGGCCAGCCGGTTTTATAGTGGACCGTCCACTTTTTATTACGAAAGTAATAAAAATTGAAGTACAGGAGTAAGGTAAAAACACCTTAACTACTAAGAAAAGAAGAAATATAGCACAGGTGTGTGAAAGACATATCACAACAACTATAAGAATATCGATTACAAACTACTCCTCCGAAGAGGAAGAATCACCATCATCCACAACCTGGGAAGACACCAAAGGGTCATTTCCCAACAGACCAGCATAGGGGCGGAAATGGGAAGCAAGACAATGATCATAAGCCATAGTATCAGATGAATATATAAAGGAACGATCCCAGGAAGAATCAGCAAGCATGGTAGAATTCTTACCCGCAAAATGACCGTCCAAATCAAGTACTAAAGAGTCACCAGAAGGTCTGTAATAAAGATATCTAAGGTCTAGCTGATCGCCAAAAACAAATCTAAAGAAAGAATCGGCCAAGGGGTTAAATCTCATATCAGAAATGAAATCAACCCAACACCTCTCAGCTTCATACCAAACAATATAGGGACAAGGAGGACTAGGAACAGGGGCGTCAACAGGAATCGCAGAAACAACACCAGCGTCCAACAAAGCAGATAGAGAGGCAGGGCTAGGAGCAGACGCAGGAGGAGGACCAGAGCCAGACAAAGGAACAGCATAAGGAGGGTCAACAGGGGAAGAAACCTTAGGAACCCATATCTTAACAGGGGGGCGCGGTAGTGGGATCTTAGGAGCAATGGCAGTAGCAACAGAATGCGTGCAGGCAATTGCCAGGTGGCCAAAAGAGTGACAGGTGGAGCATATATCAGGAACCCAACCGCAGCGAACACGGACCTCCACAACATGCCCACAGCAAGCTGAACAGGAATAGAAGAAGGAAGCAGCTTATCAGGGGAAATCTCAATCAGGGCTTTTGCATACACCAATTTTTCACGCGCGACGGTATTCGAATCAAAACATCTCAACTTCCCTACACTACAAGCTAGCCAATTCAAACCAAGCAGAGGTTGAAGAGCAGAGGGAATTTGCGAAAAGTAGGCCCAAACAGGAATAGATAGAACTTGTTCACGCGCACTAGCCACAGTAGGGGACCAAGGAGTAATAATAAAGGGTTGCCCTTCAAAAAAAGACGGCTCGGCCTCAAGCACAAGACTACGTTCCTCGGGGGAGGAAAACTTAAGAAAATAGAAGGAGTCAACCAATTTAACACGTATGTTACCACGAAGCTTTCAGGTCCGACGACAGACAGAAGCCGCATCATGGAGGCGGTGGTTAGGGTCCAAAAAGAGACCAACAAGATAATCTGACCAAAATTCCATACCGGCTTGCAACACACAAGGAGGAGGATCATCACTCCATTTTCTTCAACAATTTCAAATTCAATTGGCTTGTAGACACCCGCATTACGAGGAAGAGAGGTGAAAAGAGAGGACCAGGATTTGTTTCCAACAAGGGAAACAGTAGAAGATGGTCCAGGATTCACCGGGTCATGAGACAATCCAACAGAAACAAAACCACTGGAACATGATTTACCGTAAAGGGGATCAGAGTTAACACATGCATTTTCACGAGCACCTTCAGAGCGACATAAATCACCAAGCGAGTCAGCAGATTCAAAACGCAAAGCACTACTGTCCAGACCAAACGCCATATCAATACCATCAGTAGCAATTGGATCCACAGTCGATCCATACACATTCAGTAAGTCCAAACCCACTCTACCACTAGACAAATCACGATTACCCTCTACATTGATCTCAACATTAGATATATTCAACCCCGTTTCACAATTAGAATTCACCTGGTTATTCACAGTCGCAACAGGAGAAGTACGGTGCATCCCAGACAATAAGACAGATCCAGTAGAGTCTTTGCTAGCAACCGCATCATGTTCCACGACAGTGGATCGTACACTTGTAGATAGAGGTAGAAAATCAGCGAGTGAAAGCATGGTCGGAATTGATATTGGGGCAACAAAAGACAAATGTTTAAAAATACGACCTGAGAAAGTTGAGGAGGGAGAGAGGGGGAGCGATGGAGGAGAAGATGACATTTAAAGGAGAACGCGGTAAAGAAAAGACGAGGCGAAAGGGGATTCAAGAGGACGCAAATCGCTAAGTATCAAATCGCCAGGATGCCATTACATTTTAAACTTAATAAAACTAAGAGGAAGAATACGAGTAAGAGATAATACAAATAAACCTTGTAATTGAAATTTTATTTAAATGTTATTGGAATGATTAAGTGAATATTTCAAAACTAAATAATGGTAAAGTGAATTTGATATATATATGAAATTGTCAAAATTTAGTTTTGTAAATGTTGGAATATTTAAAGCTTTGAAATCTATTGAAGTGTAAATGGTTTAATTTATAGTTTATATTTATATTTGGAATTGATATAAAATGGTTTATTGATATTTGAATTGACATGGAAGAACTGAGATTTGATTTAAATGGGATTTTGGAATTAGAGTTAATTTGAATCGATTTGTGAAGTTGGAGGAAACTATTTTATTTTATAAAGTGTTTTATTATATATGAAAACTATTCTTATATATATATATATTATTTTAATATAAACTATTTTTAATTTATAATTATTTTGTCATACTAATTATTTTATTTTATATAAACTATTTTAGCTTATAACTATTTTCGTATATTAATTATTTTATTATATAAGCTATTTAATATAAAACTATTTAATATATATACTAACAATTTTAATAATATAAACTATTTTGACTTATAACTATTTTTATTTTATACACTATTTTATATCTAAACTATTTAAGTGGGAAGTATTATGGCTTCAAAGTTATATTTTCAAAGTGTTATGAATTTCAAAGTATTATATTTTCAAAGTGATATGATTCCCAAAGTGTTATAATTTCAAGTGTTA
The DNA here is from genome assembly GCA_030765085.1 of Allium cepa. Taxonomy (NCBI): domain Eukaryota; kingdom Viridiplantae; phylum Streptophyta; class Magnoliopsida; order Asparagales; family Amaryllidaceae; genus Allium; species Allium cepa. The sequence continues at coordinate 617,135,374 of CM060934.1, forward strand.
TGGTTTCGAAAGTGTTATAACTTTGAAAGTACTACGATTTTGAAATGAATATATTTTAAAGGAATAATGATATTAGATTTGATATGGTTTCGAAATGGATTTGATATTTTTGTTTTTGACGTATGATATTTTGAAATGACCATAGTGTTATAATAACATTTGGTTGTTAAAGAGACCGAGATCAGTAATTTTCATACTCTCTACAAATACCGAAAACCACTTTAACAACCATGTACACGGTGGAGATTCCAGATTGAAGTAGGATGGTGGCGACGATTCTATTTGAGGTATATACGTGGACCTAACTACCGTGGGTTAGCTTAAGGTGGCTAAAACAGAAGTAATCAATGGGCCAAGTGAGGTAGCTCCTCCGACCGGACACACTTATCCGATACCATTCTATTACTTTGTGATTAATTGGATGCACCCTCGGATTTTTAGGAGTGTGGATCGTGGTCGGCGGTAGCTGCGGCTATGCGTTACCACTAGCCTGGAAGTGTAATTGGTATATCTACCCTCGCATTGCCTAGTCGTGCCGTGTCACCTACCTTATCGAGACCACTACTAGTTTGTTTTGTACCATACCTATGGAGTGCCCTCTGACAACGCCTAGTACATGGAAGATTATGGTACTGTATATGTAACGACCCGCTATTTTGGACTATTCGCATCCGCACATGTCGGACTTGGCTAATTCAAAATACCGAATTGTTAATTTAAATTTGGCAAAACTCAGATATACGGTAAATAAATAATCACAGAATCACAGACACAGAGTAATAATATGCAACGGAAGTAAAAGAGATAGTAGTTCATGAAGCTACTATATAAATATATAAGATACATCAGAGTTTACAGCAGAAGAGTAACACGATACATCATTTACAAAACAGAATACATAACTGGAATCATCGAATACTGGAAGCAGAATAGATGGCTGGATCTTCAAGCAAAGCTCCAACTCCAAAGGTGAGCCTCGAAAGCTGGTACTCATAGTCTGACCCGAGCGTAAAGCAAAACACAAAACACTCGAGTCAGGATTAATATTCTCATATCAATAAATCCAACTCAAGTGAAATAGAAATCGAAATACAAGTAACTCAAAGGATGTTGGAATCACCATCCTCTAAGGATCCGTTAAACTATCTACTATGTAGTAATATACGCTAAGTAGATAATGTCTATCAGTAATGTAAAATATCAAAATAGTGTTAAGGCGTTACCATTATCCCCCTTAACACATTTTATATAAGCATTATAGTCTATACAGCACTGTAAACTCCACCGTAAACTGGTGGGATATCAGGGAGTACTCCATAGGTATAACACAAAACAAATTCGTAGTGGTCGCGTATATAGGGATACAAGTATGACAAGGCACATGAGGCAATACCCAAGGTAGTGAAACTACCGTTCTCCTGATCCGGACTGGTGAGAACGCATCGCCGCAACGATCGCAACACCGCGAAACAACACTCCTGAAATTCCGAGGGTGCACCAATCAATAACAAGTAATGAGTAGTTTTTGAAGAAGTGTGTTCGCTCGAGGTGGCTAACCCCATTTGGCCCGGCACGGCTCCTGGTTTTAGTCATTTCCAATTTGACACAAGTGTCAAGGCTATCCATTATGTCTTTCTTCAATCATCACGTACATCATTCCAACCACTTCATTCTGGATCATCACTCCGCGTATAGTTATTAAAGTGGTTTTCGGTTTAGACAGAGAGTATGTCCAAAACCGATTCCGGTCTCTTTAATAACTTTCGTGATTATTACAACGATTGGTCGTTTAATATATTCAAAACCAAATCAATTTCAATTTCAATTAGAATTTGCAAATCAACATTTCACTTGTCTTTAAATATCAATCTCTAGAATTTACGTTTCAACTTTCAAGTTACCATTTCAAAATCTTATAATTCGATTTCAATTATTATTCTAAAACAATTCAATATTGATTCAAGCTCGTATATAAACTTCATTCCAAAATCATTTAAATTAATTTAATTTAATATTCAAACCAATTTAAACTCATTTATCGATTTCATTCAATATTCATTAAGTTAATTTATCATTCAAAACAATTTTCCTTTAAATTTCCAATTCATTAAATCGATTTCTTAAGTTCAACTTCATTATATCAAAACTTTATATTGAAACAATATTATATTCGTCAAATCAATTCTTTAAATTACAAGTCTTACGTTAATTTCAATAAATCCCATTCATTTCAATAAATAACATTTTATTTCTTGTTAAAGAAATTCAATTTTCAGTTATTTATTGACTTCGTTACCAATTTCAAACTCAATTAATAAAGAACTAAATTTCACATAATCGAGAAGTTTCAATTCCGCTTATTAACTTACTTAAATAATTTCTCCAAAACTTTAATAAATAAAGAAACTCAAATTCATTTATTAACGAAGTTCAAATCCACTAATTCAAAAGTTCAATTTCTCTTATCAAAGAATTCAATTTTTATTCAATTATCAAATAATTAAATCTTATACAATTATTAAATAATTTCATTCTTAATTATTAATAATTTCAAACTTAATAATTACAACTTGATTATAAATTCAAACTTAATTATTAAATCATTTCCACTTAATTATGAATACAACTTAATTATCAAATTGTTTCAACTTAATTATAAATTCAACTTAATAATTCAAACTTAATTATAATTCCAACTTAATTATAATTTCAAACTTAATTATTAAATGATTTCAAACTTAATAATTTCAAAACTCAATTATTGCTAATTCCAAATTATTTATTAATAATTCCAATTTAATTATTAAATAATTAAATTTCAAACAACGTTCTTTAATCAATTACTAGGTTAATATATGCTTCATATTTCAATCTTTACATTTCCTTTCAAAATTCAAATTCCAACTTCATATCAAAACTTATTCTTTACTCGAATAAAATCATTATTTTATTTTTAAATCAAATTATTGACCAATCGGATTTTATGTAATTCTCTATCCTAGGTCAAATTCATTTGGGTATATATCATTTCAACCCGATTCCAATTTCAATTCAAAAATCAAAGCATAACAGAGGGAACTTGCAGTGTGATAACAGGGATGGTGTCAAAGTAAATAAACAAGCAATAATAACAATCAATAACAATCCAAAAATCAATTCAAATAATCTCGAAATAATCGTATCAATTCACATTGTTGTTTATGCAAATTAATATAATTATTTCTAGAATCTACACTATCATTTCATGTAGATTAAAGATTTACTACATTACGGTTTTTCACTTGTCGTCAAATTTCAATTTCAATTCTACAACAATTTATTCAATATACGCTCAAGGTTCAAAGTGTAATTTATCAAATTCTACGTGTCAATTAACTTAACAATCACAAGGGGTCATATTATTCAAATTAACTAATCAAATTCATCACATATGTCGATTCAAAATTTTAAACTATCCTATGAAAAATTTCAATTTCATGTTATTTATCGCTTACAACATAAACAGTTTAACGTTCAATGTCAACATCACACAATCAATCAAATTATCAACCAAATTAGATTTTTTTTTTGCATACATAACAGATAATAGTGTCAGATATCACGAGTGAACTGATACAGGTCATAACATATATTCAACAGTGTAAATAACTAACAGTAGCAATATTTCAATTGTCATTTCACTTGAAGTCAAGTTTAAGAAATAAAAGAACATTAATCGTGAGTGATTGCTCACCTTTCGAGGCTAGAGGATAGACGACGAAATCGAGTTACGAAATCCAGTGACAAATTCAAAACAGGCTAGATGGACACGATTCGACGAAGAAAGCAGGCACGACGAACAAAAGCTGAAAAGGGAAAATCGATGAGAACAACTGAATCAGTTGATATAAATTAAACTGAATGCATATATTATTGTTCTGAAATCAATTTAAAACATATATTTATTTTATAGTTTGTACTTACTCAAGCATATAAAATAAAGTATACATTTATTAATCACAGGACATAGTTCACTTTTCTTCTTTTGCCTTACATGCACGCGTTTATTACTTTCTCTTTAATTCAGTATATACACGTACAAAGTTTACACACATAACCGTGCACTCTTTTTTCTTTTTTTTTGTACAATATAGCTATATGCGTTTATAATTCGAATTAATAGTTAAAAGTTGATATTGTTCGACATACCTTTAAAACTATACCATAATAACATAAACTAAATATTGTAATTATGTACATGCAGCTCCAAACAAGTTTATTTAAACAAACTTTACAAATACCCATACACTAAGATACGTTATTGCAAACCCCTGTATACCAAAACGAACAACCACGATTTAAACTAAGATATATATTAAAATATTTTAACTATATAAACTCTAAATATACCAATACAACAGATAACTATATATTTATATCTAGATAGATACAACATTCAGAAATCAATGCTTCATAAACAATTATTACCCTCAAAATTTCCAATACGTATTCACATGGCCATGCGCAGAAAATATATAAATATAAAAGTTTATATACATATTCATTAGCTAACAACAAAATAGTAACAAAGCTAACATACCAACACTGTCATATATATAACTCAAGCAGACTATATGTGTGAAATAAACTAACCTATAGGCCACAAGAGATTATGTATATATTTATACTATATAAACTTGTAACAAATTAGTTACAACTTACATATAAACAAAAAAAAATGAAGACAACTATCCAAACATGTATGCACAGCATTCAAACGAAAACAAGTGTGTGTGTATGTGTGTATATATATTTTTATATTTTGGACACATAGCTCTTATTACCTATAGTATCTATATATACTAACACGCAAACTGTACATAATAACATATAAATGAAACTTACAAATTACAAAGCAATACATGTATTTTTCTAAAACAGAGGAATAAAGTAACTTCTTCTTTAATATACTTATATAAACTATATTTATACAATGAACTAAATGTATAGCTTTCAAAAAAAATTCGACAGATTACTGTTTTAACTATGTATATTTAGGTATATTTCTACCACTTAGAAATCAATACTAAATAACAAAGATCACCTTGCGTCACTTCTTTCAAATGGAAAAAAAAAGGAGACAAAGGTGGATCTAGAAACACGGCAGGAGAGTTGAACGGCTACTGAAGTGATGTGAGGCCGGGCTGTTGGCACGGCGGTAGGTGGAGCAGCTATGGAGGCGGAGGTCATGAGGAGACAGCTTGGTTTCGGTGGTCATTGGAAAAGGTGAAGCTGGCCGTTGGTGGTAGAGGAGAAATGGGGTGGGCGGAGGTTGTTAAGTCCATGCATGCACATGCACTAGCAGGCAAGATGCAACAAGTATTCTTAATTTCTTTTCCATTTTCGTTTTTTTTTAAGAAGAGAAGTGTTGTTTCCATTTGCAAGCTACAGGAGGAAAGAAGTTATCTGAGGGCAAAATTTGATGGAGAAGGGAATGTAAAATGAAATAGTTATGAGAAATTAAAGGCCAAGGCTTTGGAAATAAGCGACGCAAATGAAAAGTGACCGGCTGTTTTATATAACTTTAAGCAACGGTTCAAAAATGAACAGACCAAAATAAATATTTGTTTTCAAAACCGAGAATAGTGATGGTCAGCTATAAATTTCAAGCAACATAATTTATTAGATTGCGGACTGGACGTTAAAATTTAAAAAGGCAAACGAAAGAAAACCGTCACAATTTAGGGTACCAATACGATGTACCGTTTCACCGTTTCCGCCACGTACAGGACCTCAAAAAAAACAGAAATAAATATACCGTAGAGATCAGTACGACGAGACGATCAAAACGGTATACAGATATCAGTAGTACGATTGAATTATAAAAATCCGAAATTTCTACTACGGAAAATGCATAAAATTCGCAGAAAATTAAGATCGACGGAGCCAAAGATGTCCGAATTTGGAAAAACAACAAACTGACAACTTGCTCAAAAGATGTTTTAGAATTTTTCTATGTAAAAATATTTTGGTTTTGAAAATGTTTTATTTTCATTGCTTTTTAACTGATTAAATTGAAGTAAATTTGCGCGCGAAATAAACTTTCGTATTTTCGGACGAAAATTTACCAGTTGTTATGTTTAACTAGACGCATTCCAAATATCAAATTTATATTTCAAAATTTTATCGTTTAAATTCCCACAAAATTTCAATTAATACGTTACTAAAACCGGTTAAATTTACGGGTCGTTACAGTATAGACTATGGAAATATATAAAATGTGTTAAGGGTGATATGGGTATCACCATAACGCTATTTCGATACTTTTACTTCACTGTAGACATATTATAATAGCGTATTGTACTACATAGTAGATAGTTCCACGGATCCTTAGATGGTTATCTCAAACATCTTTTGAGTTACTTGTATTTCAGTTGCTATTTCACTTGAGTTGGATTTATTGATATAAGAATGTTAATGACTAGAGTGTTTTGTGTTTTGTTTTATGCTCGGGTCAGACCAAGTGTCATAGCATTTGAGGCTTACCTTTGGAGTTGGAACTTTTCTTGGAGATCCATCTATATCTATTCAACTTTAGTTATTCAGTGAACACCAGTGATATATTCAGATTTTGTTATTTGACTATTGCATTGGGACTTCTATATATTTGAGTCTATTGTATCTTGTTTTTAACTCTGTTATATATATAGTAGCTTCACGAACTACTATTCATTTGTTTCCACTGCTTACTGTTATATTACTCTGTTTCTGTGATTCTGTAATCATTTCATTTACTGTATATGTTGAGTCTTGCCAAATATAAATTAACAATCTGATATTTTAAGCAATTCAAGTCCGACATGTGCAGATGCGAATGGCACAAACCTGGATGTTACATGTGGTATCAGAGCTATGGTTTTAGGCAAAACTTAGCATATAAAGTAAATTTAATTATGGAATCACTTTCGTTCGAGCTTGAGTTCATTCCTCTTTGATTTGAATTTCCTTTGGACTTTGGAACTCTCCCATTTGTTCTGAATTCATTCTTGTCTCTCCCTATTTGTGTTTCTTTAATTCTGGAGCATCCTATAGCCCTAGTGTATGATTTGTAAAGGGGTGAAACTCCTTTATAATTGGCATCGATTCACCGAAGATTTTTGTGTCCTCGGTATAGATGCTGTTATATCTTACTGTGCTTGAATTCTATCTCTTGTGATCGAATGTCCATTTGCCTTAGAATTCTGCATCGATCTTATTCTTGAAGTCACGACTAACCCGGTTAAGGTTGCCCGTGATTTTTAAAAGTCTATCCATTCTTTTCTCTCTTGGTAATCTATTTATCTCCCTATCGAGCTTATCTTCTAGTTAGAATTCTCTTGATTTGAGTTCTTTTAAATTTGAACCTCTATCCTTATTTTGAAATCCATTCTTGAATCATCGAGTGAAGGAGTGTATTTGTAATTAAAATTAAAATATCTTATAGTGTGTTGTTTGAGTTGTTAATGTTGATTTGGGTTTTCAATCGATTCGTCTGATCAACGCTATCGATAGGAATTCCAAAACACTTGAACAGAGCAAACTGACACAATATTATTTTCAAATCTGGCAAATGAAATAAATTTTGTTTGATTATCTTTATATATATAAATATAATTTTTTCTGAAATTTAATAGTTCATTGAATTGGTTGATAGAAATGATAATACTAGATTATCATTTATTGATCTTCCAACGAAATGAATTAAATTTAAGAATTTGAGAATTCAATTTTCGGTATTTTAGAAAATTTGGTTTTTAAAAGTTTTGGAAGATATTATTTAAAATTATTTTCGAATAGTAAACGTTTCCAAAGAATTTTAAAAGTTTTAATCAGTACTCTCCTCTTTTGTCGCTGGGAAACAATTTCGGTGACGACTGCCGCATCATCGACATTTATTTTCGAGTTTCAAAGTGGAGAGATCACTTAGTAGCTTTGCTACACTTTTGTTTTGGAAAATGGATTTGATTTGAATTCTTAAGTATGACTTGATGTATAATATATATATATATATATATATATATATATATATATATATATATAGATGTATTTTTATAGATTTGATTTGATATATAGAATATACACATTTATCCCTAATGGCTTGAAGAAAGATCGGAAATTTAACTCTTAGTTAAAGGGATGATTTCAATTATAAAATAAAGCTAAATTTTAAATAAATATTTAAACTTGAAATAATTGAAGTAGAAAAATTTATTTGTATAACACCCAATTGCATTCCAATACGACTTACCTAAATTTTTTAGAAGTTGAATATGTAGCTGAATAATATATAATGTAAAATGATATTAAAGAAATTTATCTATAAATTAGAGTGATTATAATGAGTGCCAATATAATTAATTTATAATCATAGAAATGTTTATTGAGATAAATTTAATAGTAAGATAATGAATAAATAAATATGAATTTAGGAACAGTCAAGATTGAATATAAACTAGTATAATAAAAAAATGATATCTATATGGTTTTAAATTATTTGTTTTCTTTTGAATTTCAATCTATTTTCTTTTTGGTTGTTCATATTATCCTACCTTTTTCCTTTTCGAGGACGAAAAGTTTTGAGTGGGGGAGAGTGCAACGACCCATAAATTTTAGCAGATTTTAGTAATGTAATTAAACTGAATTTAGTGAAATTTTAAATAAAATTTGAAAATGAAAATTTGATATTTGGAATACGTCTACTTAAACATAGCAATTGGTAAATTTTCATCTGATAACATGGAAGTTTATTTCCTTGTGTAATTTTATTTCAATTCAAATTAGTTAATTAGATGATAATAAATTATTTTCCAAACCTGAATGTTTTTATATAATAAATTTATAATGCATCTTCTGAGTGAGATGTCATATTTCGTTTCGTCAAATTTGGGTTGCTATTGCTCTGTCTATTTTATTTTCGGCAAATTAGCAGCATTTTCAGTACTGAATATCAACTTTTGATAGGATGATCGTACCACTGATATCTGTATACTTTTTTGATTGTCTCGTCGTGCTGATCTCTATGATATATTCAATTCTATGATTTGAAGTCCGGTACGTAGTGGAATCAACGAGAATGGTAACCGTATCAGTACCGATTCTGTACCTTTTGGTGTTCTTTGTCCTTTCATAATCCACCATGAAAATGAATAGCCACTAACCGTAAATATTCCCGACAATTAACCAATTTGACTATTGTCATTCCTTCCATTTCAATTTATATATTTTAATTCGTCCATTTTTCTCCCCATTTTGTTCTGTTACTAAATTAAGGAAGAAAAATTATAATGAAATAATCAAAGCTTATATATATTCCTTCCCAGATCTGCTCCACTTTCATTGTCGAACTCCTTCTCCATTTAACCCAACCTGCACTTTCCTTTAAACCCACCATCGAAGGCACACGAAATACCTGGATGTTACAGTATGTATGTACGTACGTATGTGTGTGTGTGTATGCGTGTACGTTTATTTCAAAATAGTTTAAAGTGAAACCAGAAATTTAATTCTTGAATTCTTTGTTAGGTTAGGGTTTTCAACTATTGAAATAAATTAAGAATTATAAAATAATTGAAGGGTTTAAATTTTAAATTGGAATTCAAACTAACTTGAAATAGTTGAACTAGAAAAAAAAGTTCCATATAATATTCAGTTGCATTCTAAACATATATAGCTTACCTAAAAATATTCAAAAGATAAAATGAATGTGAATTTGAAATTGAAGGTTATATAAGAGAAATTTAAGTAATAAAAATGTTCAAACTGAGATTTTGTTTAATAGAAATGTTGTAGATAAAAGGAAATTTGTATAGTATTTAATTATACTCATAAACATTTATATAACATTTCAACCTTTTTCTAGGTAAGTTTTATATAATTGAATAATATATAACATAAAAGAAGAAATTAGATGTCCAAAAATTAAATTTTCCAAAAGAATTTATAAGTAAAATTTGAGTTGTTATAATCAATGTTTATATACTAATCTTTGTTATAAGATATGTGAAGTGGAATAAATTGAATAATAAATGGAGAATGATATTTAAAGGAATAAATATTAAACTTAAGAATAGTTGAAATTGTGTAATAAGTAGAATTAACTTGAATAAATAAGTTAAATAAAGTAAATTTTGGTTTTGGAAACAAATTTTTCTAACAAATATTAATAAATTTGAACAAACCAAATTGAATGAAATGGCTTGAATTGAAATCAACAAGATATGAATATAAATGAATATTATTGATTAAATAAAATGGATCCAAAACCAAATTAATTTAGTAGAAATCAATTTAAAAACTTAATGAAATCAAAATCGCGTGAATCAATAGTTTGAACAAACAATTTTGAATTGAATGACTATTTATCGATTTAATAAAATAGATTGAACCAAATTGTCGAATATAAATTAATTTAAATTGAAATTTATATGGTTTTGAATTAATTGTTGTGTTTTGCATTTCAATCTACTTTCTTCTCTAGTTGTTTCTATTCCCCTACCTCCTTCCTTTTCGGGGACGAAAAGTTTTGAGTGTGGAAGAGTGTAATGACCCGTAAATTTTAACGGTTTGAATAACATAATTAACTGAAATTTTGGGAAAATTTAAACAGCTGAATTGGGAAATAAAAATTTGATATTTTGAATACGTCTATTTAAACATAGCAAATGGTAGATTTTTATTGGAAAATATGAAAGTTAGTTCTATTGTGTAATTTTTAATTTCAATTTAAAATCTGTTAAATTTGATGTAAATAAAATATTTTCTAAATCTAAAGATTTTTATATAATAAAAATGAAAACTACTTTCTGAGTGAGATGTCATAATTTGTTTTGCCAAATTTGGACTGCTTAGCTCCATTTATCTTACTTTGGCATCATAACAACAGTTTTGCAACAAATATCGACTTTTGATAGGTTGATCGTATCGTTAATATCTGTGTATTATTCTGATCGTCTCATCGTGCTGGTTTCAGCAGTATATTCATTGATACATTTCAGTCTTCGATTCACGGTGAAATCGACGAAATGATTTGTCGTATCGGTACACAATTTATTACCTTTTGGCTTCACTTTGGCCTTTCATTTGTTCACCATTTAAATCAAATAGCCAGTTGTTTTGAATGATTTATGAACTCAACCGATGTCCTTTTCTATTCCCATATTCAATACTATTCAATTTATATTGCTGTCACGTCCTTTCAATCCCCATTCTCTGTCTCTTCCATCTTTGTCCATTCTTGTTTTGAATTATAAGATTGTTTATATAAATTTATATAACCATCACTGTACTCGTACTTTTAAATAAGATTTATATATATTACATGAAGATTCTTTTCCTGTGAGTCATTTCCTTCCTCTAAAAATATATACATTATTGTAGCAGGAAAATAGGCACAAGGAAGAAGTTGCAAAAAAAATTCAGTCTCAGGGACAACAAGTTTGCGTTTTAGTCTGAAGGACACTTTCTAGTATAAACAGAAAATGATAGTTACAACTATCATTCTGTGATTTACACTAGAAAGTGTCCTTCAGCCTAAAAAGCAAACTTGTTGTCCCTGAGACTAAATTTTTCTTCAACTTTTTCCTTGAGCCTAAAAACCCCTTATTGTAAATTATATACAGATCTGATAGAAGACTTCCTTAGTTTGCTAGAACCACAATGCCTCTCCACCCTCGCATCCGCCACCCTCGTAAAAACTGCCGAACCACATTACATCGGCTGCTGCCACCCCCTCTTCCCCGGTGCGCATCGCCATTCTCCCATCGATCAAGTCCGCCGCTACCCGAACAAAAACCTTGCCTTCCTCTATTTGACTTCGACCACTCACATCACTGCATCCACTCACTCTCGTGCACCACCACAAACCCAGACGAACCGCCACTGACGACAATCGAGCACCTTCATCCAGCTCGACAACGCCTTGGGCTCCACCTTCAATCACCAAAACCTTTACAATCCCCCACGACCATGCAAGTGTTAATCCGCCCTTTCATCTCTACCCTACTCTCTCTCCTACATATTGCGTCCACCACTGCAGCTCCGGCCTTTCGCCACTTCCTTGTGCCCAAACACAGCCATGCCCGAACCCCATTACCAAACGCTGCTTGTCCATCCTCTTCTCCACCGATGTGGCAGCTCTGCTCATCTCTAAAATAGCGCTTCGCTACTGTTTCTTCTTGCCCCGAGCCCTATTAACCGTGCTTCAAATAGGAGAGGCGAAAATATATTTTTATATATTTTCTATAAGTTATATATTAGTTTATATACGTACGTACTAGCTTTTGCAAATATTTATGTAAGTTTTGTCTGCTCATTTTGTTCCAATTCCATTTTTTCTTTTGGAATGTGTATAAGTTACAGATTAGAGGAGAAATATAAAGTTATATAGATATGTATTATATATAGAGATTTTTGTTTGCTATGTGTAAAAAGATCTTATGTTGATTTTAAATATGTATATGTAAATATATTACTTTATTACGGTTGGTTTTAAAATATATACATGTGAAAAAAATGTATATTTTTTGTGTGATGTATGTTATAAAATATATATAGCTTATAAATATAAACTTACCTATATTTTGGTTCTAAAAATCTACAATTTTAAAATGTTTGTTTTAAAGGTCGAATTGGAAGGTAAATATTTGTTATTAATATTGTTTTATGTTGTATATATATTATTATATAAAGATGTTTATATGTATGAGACCGTACAAAACTTGCTGTTTGTATATACGAGTTTTTATAAGTTTATATATGATTTGTGGTGTCATATATGTTCTACAATAAAGTAAGTTTGTATTGTTTCTATAGTAAATATTGATTTAAAACTAGAATGGTTATGTAAGTTTATATATATATACATATTTGTTTATATATACAAGTATACGAGTTTGGTTTCCAAAAGAAATTATATATAGAGAGGTTTTTATTTTATATGTGTTTGAATTAAATGTTGATTTAAAAATATACTAGAATTGTCCCGTGCTTCGCACATGGGCTGTTTATATTATTGTAAATGGAAAACAAGGGAATTTTCGAAATTTCAAAACGACGCCGAGTAAATTAATTCAACGAAATTTCTTTATTAGTAGTAGAGATGTTTAAATTGATTTTTGAAACAAATACATATATAACATATATTTCATTTCTGCGATCTCTAATCCATCTTAGCTTACCTTCTCAATATTGAATTTATCACAGCAATTCCTAGCTTGTCACTGTCCCGCTGGTCGTATCTGTGTTCGTATCCATTTACTTGTCCTGTCCTCTCTAGCCTCGAAAGGTGAGCAATCACTCACGATTAACATCCTTATAATTATTAAATTTGATTTCACTTGAAACAACAATTGAAATATGTTGTTAAATTTGAACTGTAAATTATTTAATTATTATGTATGTTATGCCATTAGCTGTAATTATTCACCTATGACATATGACTCTATAACTTGTTGTTTGTATTATATTTAAATCAGTTACTAATGATATATGCATGTTGTTGATATGTTATATTTTATCATATTTGTTCTCACTCTGCAAGTTCTCTGTTAATTTAAAATTCTCTATAGGTTGAAATAATATATACCCGAACGATTTTGTAGAATAAGAGAAAATCGTTATGGGTTAAAATGATAAACCCAAGCGATTTTCACTGATTTTAAAATTTTAGGATTGCGGATTGAAATGATATATACCAGTGATTTTAAATTGCGGATTGAAATGATAAATATCCCTATCACTTGACCATAAGATAGAAAATTATATACGGACACCATTGGTCTATATTTTGAAAATGATTTCCAAAAGCTTTTGAAAGGGAATATATGGTTTTATAAGATATTGACTTTTAAATATAATATATAAATGTTATTTTTATATATGTCTAAATTATATATTTTTAAAATTTATATGTTTTTGAAATTTTAAATTTATAAGTTAGTTTTGAAAATATAATTTTTAAGATTTTACTTATAATTTTACTATTTTAAAATATGTAAAAATAGATTTAATATAAAATAAACTAATACTAAGATTTAATTTAATTAGTATATAATATTTTTAAGTATTTATTTAAATTCATATTAATATTTTTAAAATATTTTTTTTAACTTTAATAATAAAGGTTGGGAAGATAAATTATTATTGATTCGAAATTTAATTTTTTTATTAATAATTGAATTTAAATAAGCATTGTTTTAAACTTGTTGAATTTGATATTTTAAAGATATGATTTATACCTTGATTTTTGATTAAAGGTGATAAAAGGAATATTTTCAGATAAAATAAAAATTGAAATGGGATGTTTAGTTTTATTTTAATTTGAAATTTGAAATTTTATTTAACTGATTATTGGATTGATTAAGCGAATGCTTCAAAACTAAATAATAATAAAGTGAATTAGAGGTGCAAATGAAATATATCAAATTGAGTTATTGCAAATGTCCGAATATTTAAACTTTGAAATCTATTGAAATTGAAATGGTTTAAATTTGTAGTTCAAATCTATATTTGAAATATATATAAATTAAAATGATTTATTAAGAGGTTGAATTGAATTGAAATTGATGAACTGGGATTGAATTAAATTGAATTTTTGGAATTTGAGTTGATTTGAATCGATTTGTGAAACTGGAAGAAACTATTTTATTATATAAAGTATCTTTAATATATATAAACTATTTTAACACATAAATTAATCTAATATATAAACTATTTTAACTTATAAATATTTTAATAAATATACTATTTTCAATATCTAAATTATTTAAGTCGAAAGTGTTATGATTTCCAAAGTGTTATGATCTCAAAGTTTTATGATTTCAAAAGTGCTATGGTTTTAAAGTGTTATAATTTTGAAAAGTGTTACAATTCTGGAAATGAATATATTATATAAAGCGAATATTGATATCGAATTGATATGGTTTTGAAATGAATATGATATTTTAATATGAAGTATGAACTATTTGAAATGGAATGACCATGGTATAAAATAAGCATTTGGCTGTTAAAGAGACCGAGATCAGATATTGTCATACTCTCTGCCAATATTGAAAACCACTTTAACAACTGTGTACGTGGTAGAGATTCCAGAACGAAGAAGGATGGTTTGGCGATGATTCTATATGGTATTTACGTAGCCCTAACTCTCCCGAGTCAGCTTGATGTGGCTAAAACAGGAGCTATACCGGGCCAAGTTAGCTCATTCCTCCTATCGGGCACATTTCTTCGATACCATTCTATTGCTTTTGTGATTCGATTGGATGCACCTTTGATTTAGGAGTGTGTCACGTGGTGGGCGGTAGTAGCTGCTATGCATTACCACCAGTCCAGGAGTGCAAATGGTATATCTACCCTAACATTGCCTCATGTACCTTGCCGCATGCCTTATCACGCCTTCTTCGAGTTTGGTTTGTACCATACCTATGGAGTGGCCTCTGATAGCCCTCTAGTTTACAAGGGGAGTTACGATACTGTATAGATTTTGAGAATATATAAAATTTGTTATGGGGATATGGGGAATGCCTTAACACTATTTTAATAGTTTACTTGACTCTAGACATATTATAATAACTTATATTGCTACATAGTAGATAGTTCCATGGATCCTTAAGAGGGTGGAAATCCCAAACATCCTTTAAGTTACTTATATTTCAGTTTACATTTCACTTGAGTTGAATTTATTAATATAAGAATGTTAATCCTGACTCGAGTGTTTCGTATTTTGGTTTATACTCAGGTCAAAATGAATGTCACAGCATTTGAGACTCATCTTTGGAGATTGGAGCTTTGTTTGAAGATTTGTCTTATCTATTTAGCTTTTCCAGTTGCATTGTTCAGACATGTCATCTATTTGTATTCGAGACTACATTGTATTGAGATATTCTATTGTGTTTTATTTCAGGCTCCGATGTTTATATAGTAGCTTCATGAACTACTCTTTATCTATCTACTATTTATCTATCTTGCTGCTTACTATTGTAATACTTTGTGTCTGTAATTGATTTATTTACTATATATGATGTGTTTTGTCAAATACAAATTAACAATCTGTTGTTTTGAGCAATTCAAGTCTGATATGTGCGGACGCGTATAGTTCGAAATAGCGAGGCATTACAGTTGGCATCATAGCTCTGGTTTAGGCAAAACTTTAGCATATAGAGTAAACTTAATTTCAGAATAACCTTCGTTCGAGCTCGAGTTTCTTCCTCTTTGACTCGAATTTCCTTTAAATTTTGGAACTCTCCCCTTTGTTCTGAAATCCATTTCTGTCTATACCTATTCAAGATCTTTTGATACTGGAGCATCCCATAACTCCATTCCAGTTGATCTTTGTAATAAATTTATGAACATCTTGCCACATCAATTTGCAAATTCAACCTTATGTGTGTGTCTAATCCATCAACGAGCCCGCCAACCTTCGTACGAATTGTAAATGGGTGGAACTCCTTTACAACAAGCATTAATTTACCAGAGATTTTGCATCCTCGGTTTTGATGCTATTATTTCTTAAAAAGCCCGAATAGCCTCTAGTAGATGATCAGGGTAATTCCCTCATAATCTTGAGTCCACTCCGATAATCAGAGATTATCCTGATATTGGGTGAAGTCACTTCTCTTTCCTGCAAACGGGAAATTGTATTTCCACATCGATTCATTCCTAAAATATCCGTTGACCCGGTTAAGGTCGCCGTGAGTTATGTTAGTCTCTCCACCTTTGTCCTTTGTAAATCAATTATCTTATCTTCCTTTCGAGCCTATCTCCTTAGTTGGAATTCGCTTGATTTGGATTCTTCTAAATATGAATCTATATCCTTGTTTGAAATCCATTCTTGAATCATCTTGTAAGGGAGTTTATTTTGTAATTTATATGAAAATGTTTTATATTATGTTGTTTGAGTTGTTAAGTTTGAATTTTGGGTTTCAATCGATTCGACTGATCAACGCTATTGATAGGAATTCCAAAATACTTGAACAGAGCAAACTGACACAATATGATTTCAAAATTTATAAATGATATTATTTTGTGTATGATTATATTATATTATATATATAAGTATAAATTTTTTGAAATTTAATAGTTAAATGAATTGGTTATCAAAAATGATAATACTACATTATCATATATTGTTTTGTCAATATTCCTAATTCATTATTCCTATATATTATAAGAGGTTGAAAACTAAAAATGATTTGGAAAGGAAATGAATTTAAATTAAGAACATAAGAATTTAAGTTTTCAGTGATTTTCTAAATTTGATTCCTAAATGTTTTGAAAATTTTAATATTTGGAAGTATTTTCAAATGGAAACAATTCCCAAGGAATTTTAAAGAAAGTGAATCAGTGCTCTCCTCTTTCATCGCTGGAAAATAATTTCAGTAATGAACTGCAGCATCATCGACATACATTTTCGAGTTTCAAAGTGGAGAGACGAGTTTGTAGCTTTGCTACACTTTTGTTTTGGAAAAGGAATTTGATTTGAAATTCTCGAATATTATTTGATTCACAATATATATATATATATATATATATATATATATGTATGTATATGTATATGTATATGTATATGTATATGTATATGTATATGTATATGTATATGTATATGTATATGTATATGTATATGTATATGTATATGTATATGTATGTATGCATATGTATGTATGTATATTTATTTCGAAATAGCTTAAAGTGAAACCGGAAATTTAATTCATAAATTTTGTGTTAAGTTAGGGTTTTCAATTATTGAAATAAATTAAGAATCTAAAATAATTGAAGGGTTTAAATTTTAAATTGGAATTCAAACTAACTTGAAATAGTTGAACTAGAAAAAAAATTCGTATAACATTCAGTTGCATTCTAAACATATATAGCTTACCCAATAATATTCAAAGGTAAAAATGAATGTGAATTTGAAATTAAGATTATATAAGAGAAATTTAAGTAATAAAAATGTTCAAACTGAGATTTTTCTTAATAGAAATATTGTAGATAAACGAATTTTTTTTATAGTATTTAATTACACTCATAAACATTAATATAACATTTTAACCTTTTTTTTAGGTAAGTTATATGTAATTGAATAATATACGATATAAGGAAGAAATTAGCTGTAACGCCCCACTTCTATACCCATGCTAGCCAAGGGCACTACGGGGTAACGCCATCAACTAGCACGAAGAATAAAGCTGTTGAGGAGCGACCATCCGAGTAATTGCTTTGTGCGCGCACAGGTATGTCAGGTAGTAATTTCAAGAGGAAATCCGACACACCGATACAAACTCTAAGCTACTACACAGTGGCTATATAATCTTCAAAAAACAATTATAGAAATAAGCATAATACAAATCAGTCACAGATATCCTTATCACAAAGGCGGAAACAGATATGAATATTACACATAAAAGTGTATATCAAAGTAGTGGTCTAACATGACCTACAATATCACAAAAGAATAGTTACAAGTGCTACACAAAGGAATAAGTATACATCAATGAGTCTATATCTCAAAAGTATACAACCAAAAACTACTAATCTAAGTAGTTAACCAAAAGTCAGAAGATGGCTCCATATAAAGAGTCAAGCAGAAGCACCTGTAATATCTCGGTCTGGCCCGAGTTTTATTCAATAAGAAAATAATACACGGATCAGTCTAGCTATAAATATCAGATAAAATGATATAGGATAAGAGATATGACAAAAACGTATGATAACCATAGAGCCATACTGTGATAAGTATGTAATTGAAAAACAACTAGAGATTAATCAATATCACAATAATCTTCTCAAAGATCAAAAAGAATGTCATACTCTTTATTTTTATTCACCAAGTCACAAATATTGGCGAACATCACAATGCCAAGCGTAAAAGTTGTTGAAACACAAATTCAAAAAAGTTAGTGAAACACAAATTCACCAATGCACAAATATTGATAGAACTTATCAATGTAATCACAAAAATTGGTGAAACACAAATTCTAGAAATCATCAATAGAAATCTAGAAATCACAAAAAGGGGAAGGCCTATCACAAAACGGGAGCATGAAAACTCACCAACACGTGTATCACAAAACGGAACGCTATTCCATGGATGCTAACCATTAATTTTGAGCCGAAGCTCCACAAAACGGTCCGAAGACCATGGGTCGCTACCCCACCAAATTGAGCCGAAGCTCCACAGAAACGGGATTCAGTCTCCCTCGCAGACAAAGAGACATCGCACCTTGCTAGTCTAAATCACAAAATGATCATCACCGATCATCAAGAAGTGTCAATTACTCTAAGCTAGTAAATAGATGAGTTTAGCTTCATGTCCCATAGCTACTGGTTTAACTTAAATATTTATGAACAAATTGTAGATCTCCACTCGAAAGTTGTCACAAGAGTTTCAATCGAACAAGTCCAAGAATTAACCGACGAGGTAAACGCAAGCATTTTATACCACTTTTTTTACTACGTCGTTTAATTGGATTTCTCATATGAGTGAGGTAAAGGTTTTTATATACTAGTAGATTAGAAACGGTTTAAGAAATGAGCTTTGTAATAAAATAGTGTTGAAATCGTTTTGATAAAAGAGTTTTGATATTTACTACTAGTATTGAAACCTTTATATTTTTAAAGTGACAAATCACAAAAATGATTGTAGAAACAATCAATCAACCAAATTTACATTCGAAGACGTGAATAAAATCCAAAGAAATCGATAGCGAATCCATCAAAATGGATATTCCCAAAAATCTCGAAGAAAATGTCATCAAAGTCGATAATAAATGATAACAACAAAAGAGAAATAACACGAATCGATTAAATTTGGAAACTCAAGCTAAATTGGCAAAACATGCAAAAACAAGCAAATTCAGACGTTTGAAATGTATGATTCAGAAGTCTGAATCTGGAAAATAAAATATTTTCCAGAATATAATTCAGACGTCTGAATATATAATTTTAGACGTCTGGAAATGCCAATTTTTAGCCTATTTCTTGTCTGGTTCAATTCGAACCAATTCAGACATATGAAAATATTGATTCAGACGTTTGAATCTGGGAATAGAAGTTTGCCCACTGCAATATTCAAACGTCTGAAAAGGAGCATTCAGACGTCTGAAACCAGTTTCTCAAGCCTTTCTTAAACCTTGGCCAAAAATGGTCAAAACGAATATCGAAAGAGGTCGGACGAGCAACGACGACTAAGAATTTATGCCAAGCGACAACCCAGCCTTAAAGGCTCTTCGATACTCCCCGAATATCAACGTCCAAAAATCCATTATAGGATTTTCATAAAATTTGTTTTCAAAACACCAAAAATTGGAATATTCACCAAAGCAATCCAAATCAAAACCAAATGCACATGAATAAGTGTTAGGAATTCATACCTAATAACAAGGATAGATATAGATATAGATGTGAGATAAAAATCTCACCTTTTTACACAAAACAAATGAAGAAGAAGCTATAGAGCAATGGCAAGAACAACCACTCTTCAATTCCAACCCAACAAGCTTGAATCTAAGCTTAAAAGAGAAACATTTCCTAAGTTAGGTTTATGAATTTCTGAAATTGGAAGAAGAATGAGTTGGAGAAGAAGAAGAGAAGGCTTACTAAAGCTTCTTCTATGAATTTGGAGCTAGAACTTGAATTTGCAAAGATGATTAGGGCTTGGAGTTTTAATTTCTCATTCCTCTCTCCATTGTTGCTAAAGCTTGAGTATTAGGAAAATAAGAATGAAGTGAAGAGGAGAGGTGGACTGAGCTAAAGTAATAAGTGGGGTTAATGTGCTGAAACCTAACCCAAAGCCCTAAGTGAAAAGTAGCCAAATTCTACTATCTCCAAACATATCAAAATTTATACTCAAAAATGTCACAAACTTCATTTTGAACTCGATGGGGGTGGTCTCGAGTCCTAATTCAACCGTTTGCAAAAAGTAGCTTTTCGGACAAAAAATCGGACTAACGATGCTATATTTAAATAAAATATTTAAATACACAATCGTAAAATATGCGGGTTGTTACAGACTCCCCTCCTTAAAGAAATTGCGTCGTCGTGTTATTTAAGTAGAAAATAAAATGCAACAACCATAAAAGCATATTCAACACAAAATAAATTTGAATAAAAAGTTCACTTCAAAGAGCACTAGAAATAAGTCCGGATGAGTTCGCTCGATGAATTCTCTAGATTCTCAAGAGCAATCCTTAGGATTTGAAGACCATTGAACTTTCACAAGCGGAACATCTTTATTTCGAAGGCGTTTAACCTCTTAGCAATGATGCGAATAGGATGTTGCTCATAAGTCAAATTTGGTGAAACTTAAATTTCTTCAACAACACTGAGCTTAAGAATATAATCGGAATCTCGAAGGCATTTCCGTAATTGAGAAACATGAAACACGTCATGAATAGCAGAAAACTGAGCCGATAATAAAAGGCGATAAGCCACGGAACCAATACGTTTGGTGATGGGAAATGGACCAATATATCGAGGTGCTAATTTTCCCGATCGACTGAAACGCACAACACCCTTCATAGGTGAAACACGAATAAACACAAAATCTCCCATATAAAATTCTAGTTTCCTTCTTCGGTTATCGGCATAGGATTTTTGTTTACTTGATCTTCTTTCATTCTATGACGAATAAGGTCAATCTTTTCTGTGGAATCACGAATAAAATCTGAACCTAAAACCAGCTTCTCACCGGCCTCAAGCCAACAAAAAGGAGATCGACATGGCCTTCCATAGAGTGCCTCAAAAGGTGCCATACCAATAGTAGATTGGAAGCTATTATTATAGGAAAACTCAACAAGAGAAATATGATCTTCCCAACTTCCACCAAAATCAAGAACACATGCATGAAAAAGATCTTCAAGAGTTTGATTCACACGCTCAGTTTGTCCATCGGACCGAGGGTAATTAGCGGTGTTAAAATTAAGCTTCGTTCCCAAAGCTTTTTGAAGACTCTTCCAAAATCCACTAGTAAGCAATGGATCACGATCACTAACAATAGAAGTAGGAACTCCATGCAATTTAACAATTTCTTTAATAAAAAGTTTCGCCAAAAGAGGTACAGTCCGATTGGACCGAACGGGAATAAAATGGGAAGATTTAGTAAGTCTATCAACTATCACCCATAAGCTATCATGACCCGAACGAGAACGGGGAAGGCCGTCGATAAAATCCATGGAAATATGATCCCACTTCCAAATTGGAATGTCTAAAGGTTGCAATAACCCACCGGACCTTTGATTCTTAGCCTTAATGAGTTGGCAAGTCATGCAACGCTTAACGAAGTTAGCGATATCAAATTTCATTCCCTCCCAATAATAAAGTCGCTTCATATCCGCATACATTTTACTACTACCGGGATGAATTGTAAATTTAGAATGTTGAGAATCTTCTAAAATATCTTTACGGAGGTCACTAATATTTGGCGCGATAAGTCTACCAAATTTTCGAATACTTCCACGAGAATCAATATCAAAGTCTTTCAAACCTTCAATATCAATTTTATCCCTAAAATTTTGGCTAAGAAGAGCCAATTTGGGATCTAGCTTTTGAGCTTCAAGGATGCGGTCTAAAAGAGAAGGATGAGCCTCAAGGCTACATAAAATAAGAGATGAACATAAATTGGATACACGATCTCGAATCTCACAAGTGGATAAAGCCTCGAGATCATTCTATTCGGATATCATCGTAGAAACAACCGCTCGTTGCTTACGGCTAAGCGCATCGGCAACACGATTCCCCCTTCCGAGAGTATAAAGAATATCAAGATCATAAGATGCAAGAAACTTGAGCCAACGTTGTTGATGCAAATTAAGTTCCTTTTGAGAAAATAAATACTTCAAAGATTTATGATCTATATAGAGAACGAATTTCTCTCCCAAAAGGTAATGACGCCACATTCGAAGGGCGAAAACAATAGCTGCGAGCTCTAAATCATGAGTGGCATATCTAGTCTCGGTAGGCTTCAATTGCCTAGAAGCATAAGCAATAACATGTTCTCTTTGCATAAGAACGACACCCAAACCAACACGACTAGCGTCGGTATAAACAACAAAATCTTGGTTTCCTTCGGGAATCACAAGAATAGGAGCATTGGAAAGGAGTCCTTTTAATTTCTGAAAAGAAGCATCACATTTGTCCGACCAATGTATTTAACTCCCTTCTTTGTCAAGCTAGTAAAAGGCACGGAAATTTTAGAAAAGTCCCTTATGAACCGGCGGTAATAACCTGCCAATCCAAGAAAGCTACGAATCTCTGTCACACTCTCCGGTCTCATTCAATTTTGAATCGCTTCAATCTTTGAAGGATCCACGGAAATTCCGGATTCGGAAATAATATGACCGAGAAACTTCACACGAGATTGCCAAAAGTGGCATTTTGAAAATTTTGCTTTTAATTGATTACTCCTAAGAGTTTCCAACACAATTCGAAGATGATTTTCATGTTCCTCCTCGGTTTTTGAATACACAAGAATATCATCAATAAAGATGAGGACAAATTGATCGAGGAAATCTTTGAAAATTCGATTCATTAGGTCAACGAAATAAGCCGGAGCATTCGTTAAACCAAATGGCATAACAAGCCATTCATAAGATCCATAACGAGTACAGAATGATGTCAAAGGAATGCTATCCTCTGCAATACGAAGCTGATGAAAACCGGTTGCCAAGTCTAATTGTGAAAAGACTCTAGCACCACTAAGTTGGTCGAATAGATCATCAATCCGAGGTAAACGATATTTATTCTTGATAGTAAGATCATTAAGCTTGCGGTAGTCAACGTAAAGCCTAAGTTTACCATCGGATTTCTTCACAAAAATAGTTGAAGCTCCCTAAGGAGAGGAACTAGAGCGAATAAATTGCTTCGTCTCCAATTTGGATAAGTGTTTGCGCATCTCCTCGTTTTCTTTATTAGACATACGATAAGGAGGACGGGTGATAGGTAGAGCTTCAGGAATTAGGTTAATTCTGAACTCAATTTCTCGCTTAGGTGGTAATCCTAAAACGGGCTCAAATATGTCGGAAAATTCATGAACAACGTGAATAAAAGAAATCACATCTTCCTCATCGTCATTATCGTCATCACGAGGATTTAGAGAATATAAGGACGCTGCCAAAGTGGAATCCAAACCTTTAAGAACAATAGAAATCTGATTAACAGATTATGGATATCGAAGATAAATAGTCCGCACTGGACATAGGATATGAGCTTCATAACGGTTAAGCCAATCCATTCCCAAAATCATTCCGAAGCCTAAGTAGCGCATGACATGCAAATCGGCTCGGAAAGAAAAATCACACAAAATAATCTCGACATCTTTACAAAGTAAACTGAGTGTTGCGGTCCCCCCAACAAGATTTGCGATTCTCAAAGAAGTCATTAATGCAGCAACACTTAAAGAAAAAGTATCAACAAGCTCTTTTGATATAAAAGAATGGGATGCACCCGTATCAAAAAGAACTCGAATATGTTGATCACGAAACATAATAATGCCATCAAGGATAGAATGAGAAATACCTTGACACGAGAAGTGTTACTAGGAGCTTGTACAACATTTAGCTTTCCCTCCTTCTTACTTTGAATTTTGGGACATGCGGATATAAAATGACACGAACTTTTGCAATAGCGACAAGCAAAGGGCTTTGAACACTTATTTGCATAATGGTCCTTATAACCACAATTGTGGCATGGCCCACCACTAGAGGTAAAAGTCTTTGACATAGGAGTTGCTTACTTCCCTTTCTTGTTGGGATAAGGACCTTTGAATTTATTAGACCTCTTCTTGTTGTTGTTGAAGTTTGGTTTGGCACTCCCAACTTCAAAATCACTCTCCCTATCCGCCTCTTCAAGACGAAGAGCGATATCAATGAGTTGATCAAAAGAAACTTCTAATTTTAGAAGTAATGGCTTCTTGAGATTTTGTTCAAGCCATAGACAAATCTTCGGTTCTTCTTCAATGGGGTGTTTATGTATTCGACTCCGTATTTAGAAAGAGATTCGAAAGATGCGACATATTCCGTCACAGAAGATTCACCTTGAACAAGGTCAATAAAACGACGGGACAAAGTCACCTTTTCAGCTTCCGGCATAAACTCTGATTCGAATCTTCCCCGGAATTGCTCCCAAGTAAGATCCACTTCAATAATTCCAGAAATAAGAAGCTCATATCAGTCTAATGCTCTTTCTTGGAGCATACTAGAGGCCACATGGACACGGTGAAGATCGATAAGATTCATGCGAGAAAAGATTTGATCGCATGTTCTTAGCCAAGCCTGGACTTCAATATTGGTTTCAGAACCTTTGAATGGCTTCCCACCCAAGTTGGTATAATCATTGCACAAGCGTGCAAATCCAGAGTTAGGGTGAGTAAGCTCCGGAATAGGACCGGCTGCTTGAGCATTCTTTACAAGATCAAGAAGCTGTTGTGCAGACATAAATACTACATCCTGGGGAGTAGCACTAGATTGACCGGCACTGGGACGGCCTGGTCTAATCATTTCTCTTCTTTAAGAAAGAAAGAAAGAAGAAAAATGTTATTCACAAAATGAATACCAAACAATAATGATTGATAAAACAAGGAATCACAAAGAAAAAAAGGATAGAACGGGTCCAATGACTCGAATAAAATCCTAAGGCACGACTTCTAAGATGGACTTAGGACGACGATCCTTGTTAAATTATTCTGCATTATTCCGAAGTTTGGCTCCGATACCAAGCTGTGATGCCCCACCTCTATACGTACGCTAGCCAAGGGCACTACGGGGTAATGTCGTCAACTAGCATGAAGAATAAGGCTGTTGAGGAGCGACCATCCGAGTAATTGCTTTGTGCGAGCACCGGTATGTCAGTTAGTAAAATATACATTTCATTTCAAGAGGAAATCCGACACACCGTTACAAACTCAAAGCTACTACACAGTGGCTATATAATCTTCGGAAAACAATTATAGAAATAAGCATAACACAAATTAATCACAGATATTCATATCACAAAGGCGGAAACAGATATGAATATTACACATAAAAGTGTATATCAAAGTAGTGGTCTAACAAGATCCACAATATCACAAAAGAATAGTTACAAGTGCTACACAAAGGAATAAGTATACATTAATGAGTCTATATCTCAAAAGTATACAACCAAAAACTACTAATCTAAGTAGTTAGCCAAAACTCAGATGATGGCTCCATATAAAGAGTCAAGCAGAAGCACCTGTAATATCTCGGTCTGACCCGAGTATTATTTAATAAGAAAATAATCAGTCTAGCTATAAATATCAGATAAAATGATATAGGATAAGTGATATGACAAAAACGTATGATAAACATAAAGCCATACTGTGATAAGTATGTAATTGAAAATCAACTAGAGATTAATCAATATCACAAGAATCTTCTCAAAGATAAAAAGAATGTCATACTCTTTATTTTTATTCACCAAGTCACAAATATTGGCAAACATCACAAAGCCAACCGTAAAAGTTGTTGAAACACAAATTCACAAAAGTTAGTGAAACACAAATTCACCAATGCACAAATATTGATAGAATTTATCAATGTAATCACAAAAATTGGTGAAACACAAATTCTAGAAATCATCAATAGAAATCCAGAAATCACAGAAAGGGGGAGGCCTATCACAAAACGGGAGCATGAAAACTCACCAACACGTGTATCACAAAACGAAACGCTATTCCAGGGTTGCTAACCATTAATTTTGAGCTGAAGTTCCACAAAACAGTCCGAAGACCATCGGTCGCTACCCCCACCAAACTGAGCCGAAGCTCCACAGAAACAGGGTTTAGTCTCCCTCGTAGACAAAGAGACATCGCACATTGCTAGCCTAAATCACAAAATGATCATCATCGATCATCAAGAAGTGTCAATTACTCTAAGCTAGTAAATAGATGAGTTTAGCATCATGTCCCATAACCACTGGCTTAACTTAAATATTTACGAACAAATTATAGATCTCCACTCGAAAGTTGTCACAAGAGTTTCAATCGAACAAGTCCAAGAATTAACTGACGAGGTAAACGCAAGCATTTCATACCACTTGTTTTGCTACGTCGTTTAATTAGATTTCTCACACGAGTGAGGTAAAGGTTTGCATATACTAGTAGATTGGAAAACGGTTTAAGAAACGAGCTTTGTAATAAAATAGTGTTGAAATCGTTTTGATAAAAGAGTTTTGATATTTACTACTAGTATTGAAACTTTTATATTTTTAAAGTGACAAATCACAAAAATGATTGTAGAAACAATCAATCAACCAAATGCACATTCGAAGACGTGAATAAAATCCAAAGAAATCGATACCGAATCCATCAAAATGGATATTCCCAAAAATACCGAAGAAAATGTCATCAAAGTCGATAATAAATGATAACAGAAAAGGGAAACAACATGAATCGATTAAATTTGGAAACTCAAGCTAAATAGGCAAATTAGGCAAAAACAAGCAGATTCAGATGTCTGAAATGTATGATTCAGACGTCTGAATCTGGAAAATAAAATATTTTCCAGAATATAATTCAAACATCTGAATATATAATTTCAAACGTCTGGAAATGCCAATTTTTAGCCTATTTCTTGTCTGGTTCAATTCGAACCAATTCAGACGTCTGAAAATATTAATTTAGACGTCTGAATATGGGAATAGAAATTTTCCCAGTGCAATATTCAGACGTCTTAAAAGGGCATTCAGACGTCTGAAACCTGTTTCTCAGGCCTTTCTTGAACCTTGGCCAAAAATGGTCAAAACGAATATCGAAAGCGGTCGGACGAGCAACGACGACTGAGGATTTATGCCAAGTAACAACCCAGCCTTAAAGGCTCTTCAATACGCCCCGAATATCAACGTCCAAATATCCACTATAGGATTTCCATAAAATTTGTTTTCAAAACA
This sequence comes from Allium cepa, assembly GCA_030765085.1. Classification (NCBI taxonomy): domain Eukaryota; kingdom Viridiplantae; phylum Streptophyta; class Magnoliopsida; order Asparagales; family Amaryllidaceae; genus Allium; species Allium cepa. Next base: position 617,163,286 of record CM060934.1, read on the forward strand.
CCAAAAATTGGAATATTCACCAAAGCAATCCAAATCAAAAGCAAATGCACATGAATAAGTGTTAGAAATTCATACCTAACAGCAAGGATAAATATAAATATAGATGGGAGATAAAAATCTCACCTTTTTACACAAAACAAATGAAGAAGAAGCTATAGAGCAATGGCAAGAACAATCACTCTTCAATTCTAACCCAACAAGCTTGAATCTAAGCTTAAAAGAGAAACATTTCCTAAGTTAGGTTTAGGAATTTCTGAAATTAAAAAGAGAACGAGCTGGAGAAGAAGAAGAGAATGCTTATCAAAGCTTCTTCTATGAATTTGGAGCTAGAACTTGAATTTTCAAAGATGATTAGGGCTTGGAGTTTTAATTTTTCAATCCTCTCTCCATTGTTGCTAAAGCTTGAGTAATAGGAAAATAAGAATGAAGTGAAGATGGGAAGTGGACTGAGCTAGAGTAATAAGTGGGGTTAATGGGCTGAAACCCAATCCAAAGCCCTAAGTGAAAAGTAGCAAAATTCTACTATCTCCAAACATATCGAAGTTTATACTCAAAAAAGGTCGCAAACGTCATTTTGAACTTGATGGAGGTAGTCTCGAGTCCTAATTCAACCGTTTGCAAAAGGTAGCTTTTCGGACAAAAAAAATCTGACTAACGATGCTATATTTAAATAAAATATTTAAATACACAATCGTAAAATATGCGGGTTGTTACATTAGATGTCCAGAAATTAAATTTTGTTAAAGGAATTTATAAGTAAAATTTGAGTTGTTATAATAAATGTTTATATACTAATCTTTGTTATAAGATATGTGAAGTGGAATAGATTGAATCATAAATAGAGAATGACATTTAAAGGTATGAATATTAAACTTAAGAATAGTTGAAATTGTGTTATAAGTAGAATTAACTTGAATAAGTTAAATAAAGTAAATTTTGGTTTTGGAAATAAATTATTGTAATGAATATTAATAAATTGGAACAAACCAAATTGAATGAAATAGCTTGAATTGATATCAACAAGATATGAATATAAATGAATATTATCGATTAAATAAAATGGATTGAAACCAAATTAATTGAACAGAAATCAATTTAAAAACTAAATGAAATCTGTATGGCTTGAATTAACAGTGAACTAATAATTTCGTATTGAATGACTATTTATCGATTTAATAAAATGGATTAAAAATAATTGTTGAATATAATTAATTTAAATTGAAATTTATATGGTTTTTAATTAATTGTTGTGTTTTTCAGTTCAGTCTACTTTCTTTTCTGGTTGTTTCAATTCCCCTACCTCCTTCCTTTTCGGGACGAAAATTTTGAGTGTGAGAGAGTGTAACAACCTGTAAATTTTAACGCTTTAAATAACATAATTAACTGAAATTTTGTGAAAATTTAAACAATTGAATTGCGAAATAAAAATTTGAGATTTGGAATACTTCTATTTATACATAAAAAAATGGTAAATTTTTATTGAAAATATGAAAGTTATGTTGAATATGCGCTTTGCGTTATATGATTTTTGTTTGATGATAATAAACATATATACATTCATATAAATGTATTTGGTAATGTACTATTTTATTTTTCATAGTTTAAATAAATATTTGTTGAATAAAATTAAATTTCACAGAATTTGAATTTGAATTCAAACAAAACAAGTTAAACAGATTTTGAATTCAAACAGAAATTTTATTCAAACAAATATTTTGTATAGTATGTATTTGGTTAAATAAATATCTGTTGAATAAAATAAATTACACAGAATTTGAATCTGAATTCAAACAGAACAAGTTACACAGTTTTTGAATTCAAACGAATATTTTATTCAAACGAATATTTATTACAAACTTGAATAGTACAAATTCATGCTCTCACTATACATATACATTTCTGATTACATCACGATTACATCACAAATATTTTTACATTGATAACCTCACTACATATCACTCACACTCGTATTTTTGTCTTCAACTGCATTCCGGTTTGAATCCAGCATCTGAGCAATCTGCAAAAATATAAACTAACGCAGTAAAATTGAAAAAGAAATATTTTTGCAATTCAAAAATAAAATATGGTTTTTTGAAAATAATATTTGCCTCAGTTATTTGGGTTGTTCGTCATCATTTTTGACTGTGCAATATCTGTGCATATCGATATTTTTTTATCAGGGACAGGTAATTATAAGTGGCTGCAGTACACACGTGTACATTCGTATACGTGTGCACTGCCTCGCCAACTCGTGTGCAAAAATCAAACAAAAGCCGGGTTCAACTCACGTGCAATAACATAAAAGTCACAACTCTCAGCACAAGGTCAAACCCGAGTTTTAAAACTGGATTCAACTCAGGTGCGAATCAAAAGTACACATGAATGCTATGTTCAAACATGACACAGCCTCAAACCAGCATCAAAGCAAATACAACTGCAATGCAAACAATATTAAACAGTGACAATATGTATGGGGCAATGCACAAGCAAAGCTAAGACACAATGCTACCAACATGACAGCAAACAGAAGTGCACCAGTACAAACCAAAGTCAAGGCAACATGAACTGCATAGGACTGTAACAACCAGAATGAAGACAAGTACACTTGAACAAAATGAACAAGTGGAGCATCTGTGTAAACTGGGCAAGTATGGACAGAGTTCGAGCACAGTTGAAGCTCAAGACATCAAGTGATATAAGTCAGAGCAACAAAATCATCACAATGAAGACCACTATGCAGTGTACGGTAACACAACAGAGAAATGCACAAGCATGATACAGAGAATACAGTATGAAGACCAAGGCTGCAAATGTGAAAATGCTCAAACTCAGTGACAACATACTACAATGACCAAGTACAAGTGCACCAATGAACCATCAAAGAATGCAACAGGTTATGCTGCAGGGATGAATACAACATGAAGCACTGCAACTCAAGGAGATAGGGTCGACCAAAAATCCAAATGCACAAAAGCATGATGCAAACTGAACAACTTACAAATATGCAACCATACAGCAGTCATGTATGCAACAGGTTCAAGGCCAGAATGCCCAGTTACAACTACAAGAGTGATGCAGTGAACAATGCAACATAAAGCAACAGACCAACAATGGAACAGCAGTTCATATAAACAAGTGTGCAAAGGCAATATGAACAAGTGACTCAGGTAACAACCAAATTAAGAATCAAGTGGAAATGAATCGATGTCCAATATGCAACATGGTCGAGCATTGATACAAGACACAAATGAATGACAATGAATGCAACAGTGAAACAAAATATGGCAGTAAAGATATAATGGCCGTGAACAGCAAGATGATCAGCCACTAGAATTTCAAATGAAGCAAATCCAAGTTTACATACAAAATTCAAATGCAGTGATATGTAGCAGGGTAAAACATCACATTACAACAATATCGAGCAGCCAATTTTCAAAAAGGAGCACAGAGTAACCACAGTCAAAATCAAGTGACCGAAGTCAAAAAGCAAACCACTGTCGTGATAACCAAGTAAACAAAATAGGTCAAAGCCAAGAAATCACAACTTCAAAACCGTATCAAATTATACGAAATTTATCAAGTCAGAGAAAGTCACGGAACCAAAATCAAATTCAAGCCGAGAATTCTCTACCGTGTCAACCAAGGAATCAAGTGCATACGAATTTGATTAAGTCAAAGAAATCTCAAGCATCAATACATAATCGAACGACCAAAGCAATTTTTTGAAATAATCAGTCGAACGCAAAAATAGGAAATCAAATCCTATTAAAACCCTAATCATCATCGGCATTTCAATTTGATCGAGTTCAAGTATCAAATTAGAAAAGCAAAAGGAGACAGCACATACCGAATTCACAAGCATCAAAACTCGATCGAGCAACTGCAAGCAAGCTAGGGCAACCAATCACAGATCAATTGAAGAAACCAGAGCTATAATTGCAACGAAGAACCGAAGCCCTAATTGCAACGAAGAGCCGAAGCCCTAACTGGAACGAAAGGGAACGAAGCAAGCCGCCATTATTCTCACGAACGAAACAAAAGGGGATCGGGCTGGAGATAACAAAGAAAGGAAGTGGGCCGGTCCTTAAAAATAAAAAAGGGGGTTTTGTTTTTGTTTAAGGCTTTTATTAATATTGTTTTTAGGGTTATTGTTTTTTAATTTATTGTTTTTTATTTTACGAACCAAAAAGTTAGTAAATCACCACCTAGGTTAGGTAGTGTCAGATTGTCTATTTTGAATTAGTTCAGTGAGCAGAGCGTGCGAGTTTGCAAAGCTCTATAGGCGGGATCAGTGTTTGCGAGTGAGCGAAACTCTATAGGAGGGAGCAGGGTGTGCGAGTCTAGTAGAGTGTTTGTGAGCGGGAGCAAAAGGGTCTGCGAGTCTAATAGAGTTGTTGTAAGCGTGATACTGTTTAATTCTAATAGAAATCTGTGAATGCAGCAGTAGGCAGGGTTTGCCGAAGCTGGGTAAATTTTGTGTGTGATTTACTTTTCAGCATATTTATTTCTGCAGTTTATTTCTGAATTTTAAATCCAGAAAATTTGCTATAACCCTATTCACCCCCCCCTCTAGGGTTAATCTAGATCCTACAAGTGGTATCAGAGCCCGGTATATATTTTTTAACTCTAGAGTCATGAGTCTACAAAATAATGCTTTTTCTGAGGGACAATCTATTGCTAGGCCACCCATGTTTAACGGGAACGATTATGCTTACTGGAAAGTTAGGATGAGTATTTATCTTAGTTCCGTTGATTATGATGTTTGGGATATTATTGAAACTGGCTATAAACCTCCCACTATAATCGTTGGTGGTACTGAGATTCCTAAACCTAAGGATAGGTGGGATGCAAACGATAAGAAATTGAAAACGACAAATGCTAAAGCCATGAATGCTTTGATATGTGCTCTTGATAAAAATGAATTTAATAGAATTTCTCATTGTACAACAGCACAGGAAATATAGCATACTTTGGAGGTGACACACGAAGGAACTTCTCAAGTCAAGGAGTCTCGGCTAGCCCTATTCAGCAATGAATACGAAAACTTTGTGATGGACAAAGACGAGAGCATAAAGGATATGTTTGGACGCTTTTCAACCTTGGTATACAATGCTAGAGCGCTTGGGAAGGTATTCACTGAGGTAGAGCTTGTGCGGAAGATACTACGAGTTTTACCAATGAACTTTGAGGCAAAAGTCACAGCAATCCAAGAATCAAAAGATCTAAGCAAACTAAGCATGGAGGAGTTGATTGGAAACTTAATGACATATGAGCTTGAGTTAAAAGCAAAGGAAGAACGCAACAACTCCGAACCAAAAAAGAAGACGATTGCCTTAAAAAGTAAAGAAGAAAGCGATGAAGAAGATCCAATTGAAGAGCTTGCAATGGCTGTCAATAATCTTAGAAGATGGTCTAGATTCAAGCCACGCAAGAAGAAAACAAAGGGCAATAGGTCAAAAGATTCCGAAAATTCCGATAATGAACTGATATGTTATAACTGCAACAAGCCTGGCCACATCAAACCAAAATGCCCACTTCTCAAAAACAACAAAGAAAAGAAAAAGGCGAAGAAGGTATTTGCAGCGACTTAGGATGATGAAGAAGGAGAGGAAGCTTCGGATAGCAGCCCAGAGGAGGCTAACTTGTGTTGCATGGCAAAATCAGAATCAGAAGCAACCTCCGACGAATCTAGTGAGGCAGGTGAGTTTTCTTATAAAGAACTTGTTTTTATGTGTTCTGATCTTACTAAGGTAGTGGATACTCTTGAATCTAAAATTGAAAAACTGAAATCTGATAGGAGAGAATTTGCTCGTGAAAATTTTAGGTTAAAAACTGAACTTGAAAATATTCAAAACCTAGAATGTAAAAAATGTAAGATTTTAGATTCAGAATTATCAAAACTGAGGAATAACTTTGAAAGTCTTGAAAATGAAAACTTGAATCTTAAGGAAACCATCGACACTAGGAGAAAGGATTTTATTAATCGATGCACCTCACTTGTCACTGAAAATTCAACATTAAAAACCAAAGTCCAAAATCTTGAGAAATCCTTGAATAACTTTTCAAGAGGCGAAAAATCTTTCAACATGCTATTGGGAAATCAAATTTTTGCTAACAATAGAAAAGGACTAGGTTTTGGAAAATCACAAGATGATGATAAAGGTAAAAGTGCTGCTCGATCTGAAATAATTGGAAATCATGTTGAAAATCATAGTCATAGGAACACAAAATTTAATCAAGTCAATTTAATGAGCACGTTTTGTAGAGAATTTGGACATAATCGAAATAATTGTTGGTATAAACCCAAACACGTGAAAACTATATCAATTTGGGTTCCAAAAGGCACAAATATAAAATCTTTGAAAGTCAAACAAATTTGCGTGCCAAAAGGAACATGTATAAATAGTTTTGAGTCTCCAAAAACATATTTTTCATATTCTGCCACTAACAACAATGGACCTATAAAAACAAATAGGTCACATAAATCTTTTATTGTGTAGGTGTGGTGGCAGGCTAAGGAACAACAACAGTGTTCTCTGGATTTCGGCTGTTCCAGAAGCACAACGGGCGACAAAACAAAGTTCCTTAGCCTAGTATAAAGGTGACAGAATCACAATGGGCAATCACGAAAAATTATCGTAAAGGTAAAACAGGTAATTGTTTTTTAAATGTGATTATCTGCACCATACTCTAAATTAAAATCAGCCAATATTGAGATGAACAAAAGATGATGATTTTGATGCTATGATTTTTTTTTTAAAAAAAAAAATAAAAAAAATAATGACTAACCATCTTTAAATAGAATTACTTGGAGTAATTATGATGGTTGACTGATTCGGACTTAATTGATATGATTTTTTGACTTGTTCTTATTTATGACATTAATTTGTGCTTAATTGATGACCAACCAGATTTTAAATTTTTGAACTAATTTATATAAATTTGTTCAGTCAAATGCTGGTTACTCATGCTACACGTAGATATATTGGTGCTGACATTTTGATCACTGCTTGTAAATTTGCACGATTTCAAATTCATGAGAAAAAGGATTTTAAGAAATTGTTTTTGAAATAATTATGATGTTGATTGACTGTTGATTACTCATGAAAATAATTGTTTATCCTCTGGTTTCTGAATTTATCATCATGATATTTATTTTGAGTGTTAACACGGCTTAAATTCAAAATTCAAAAGAATGATGTTTTGAAATTTTTGGTGCACATCTCATGGTTTGATTCAACAAGTGAATATTGAGTGAAATTTAAATTCAGATGCGGATTACACTGGTAATATAGTTGATAGAAGAATTATTAGTGTAACGTGATTAATTTGTGAAACATTTATTTGCTGCATCGTTTTTTTTTAAAAGAAAATATCTGCATATTTTTCACTTGAAATAATTTTCAAATAGCAGAAAATTTTCTTATAAAACTCCCCTCAAGAAATCATGTTTGACCATATTTACAGCTTAATTATTTTTGAAAAATTGATTTTATAATTTTTAATTTGATTTTAAATGACAAGTTTGACTAATCTGACTCCCTTTGATTATCGAAAAGATAAATAGTGATTGAAAAAGAGATAAGTGTTGATATTTATCATATATTATAACTCGAGAAAGTATAATTAAAAATTTCTTTAGAATTTCATAACAAGAGTTATAAAATTTTTTTGTTGGATAATAATTCCATGACCATTTCTATTTCTATCATCTTTCTATCGAACATCACTCATCAAAATCATATTTAATATGTAAATTTGTGGTAGTTTACAAAGGAAATCATTTGTTCTTCAATATCTTTAAATCGGTGAAGGAAATTATTTGTGCTTCAATTTCTTATATTCAGCAATTAAAAATAAATATCCAAAGTATTCACTCTCATTTAAAAGTCCTCACGGTCATGCATGGGTGAATTACTTGGATTTTTGATTATGTGCTTCCATGCTCATTTAAAAGTCCTCACGGTTATGCATGTATGGAACGCATATTAAAAATAATTGATTTAATAGACAAGTTGATTCTAATCCCATTTAAAAGTCCTCACGGTCATGCGTGGTTAGAAGATACTTGATTTCATTTTTTAAATTAAATTGGAATACTACTAATCTCATTTAAAAGTCCTAACGGTTATGCATGGTTAGTAGATATTCAAATTTCCAGAAATAAATATACCACAAATAGACATATCTATATGAATTTTTGATGATTCTATCTCCATCACTTCTGAAAGTGGAATATGCGTTTGACAAGGGTAATTATGATTTTTGTTTTGAGTTTTATTGAAATTTGATATTTATATTTAATTGAGTTAAATGTTTGATTCATGTCTATCACTTCATCCCTATTTTTATAACACTGTTATTCTTTTGCTGATAACAAAAGGGGGAGAGAAAAGTTAAGATTTTGTCAAATAGAATCAAGCAAAGGTGTCAAATAGAATCAAGCAAAGGTCAAATAACTTTCAATTTGCATATAGGCTCATTTACATATTTTTATTTGTATGCATATATGTAGGGGGAGCCATATATGTAGGGGGAGTATCACATATAAAGGAAGCATTCAAATAGGGGGAGCAAATGAAATTATCAAATACATTTAATATATTCAAAATCTTAAATATATGTTTGTTATCATCAAAAGGGGGAGATTGTTGAATATGCGCTTTGCGTTATATGATTTTTGTTTGATGATAATAAACATATATACATTCATATAAATGTATTTGGTAATGTACTATTTTATTTTTCATAGTTTAAATAAATATTTGTTGAATAAAATTAAATTTCACAGAATTTGAATTTGAATTCAAACAAAACAAGTTAAACAGATTTTGAATTCAAACAGAAATTTTATTCAAACAAATATTTTGTATAGTATGTATTTGGTTAAATAAATATCTGTTGAATAAAATAAATTACACAGAATTTGAATTTGAATTCAAACAGAACAAGTTACACAGTTTTTGAATTCAAACGAATATTTTATTCAAACGAATATTTATTACAAACTTGAATAGTACAAATTCATGCTCTCACTATACATATACATTTCTGATTACATCACGATTACATCACAAATATTTTTACATTGATAACCTCACTACATATCACTCACACTCGTATTTTTGTCTTCAACTGCATTCCGGTTTGAATCCAGCATCTGAGCAATCTGCAAAAATATAAACTAACGCAGTAAAATTGGAAAAGAAATATTTTTGCAATTCAAAAATAAAATATGGTTTTTTGAAAATAATATTTGCCTCAGTTATTTGGGTTGTTCGTCATCATTTTTGACTGTGCAATATCTGTGCATATCGATATTTTTTTATCAGGGACAGGTAATTATAAGTGGCTGCAGTACACACGTGTACATTCGTATACGTGTGCACTGCCTCGCCAACTCGTGTGCAAAAATCAAACAAAAGCCGGGTTCAACTCACGTGCAATAACATAAAAGTCACAACTCTCAGCACAAGGTCAAACCCGAGTTTTAAAACTGGATTCAACTCAGGTGCGAATCAAAAGTACACATGAATGCTATGTTCAAACATGACACAGCCTCAAACCAGCATCAAAGCAAATACAACTGCAATGCAAACAATATTAAACAGTGACAATATGTATGGGGCAATGCACAAGCAAAGCTAAGACACAATGCTACCAACATGACAGCAAACAGAAGTGCACCAGTACAAACCAAAGTCAAGGCAACATGAACTGCAGAGGACTGTAACAACCAGAATGAAGACAAGTACACTTGAACAAAATGAACAAGTGGAGCATCTGTGTAAACTGGGCAAGTATGGACAGAGTTCGAGCACAGTTGAAGCTCAAGACATCAAGTGATATAAGTCAGAGCAACAAAATCATCACAATGAAGACCACTATGCAGTGTACAGTAATACAACAGAGAAATGCACAAGCATGATACAGAGAATACAGTATGAAGACCAAGGCTGCAAATGTGAAAATGCTCAAACTCAGTGACAACATACTACAATGACCAAGTACAAGTGCACCAATGAACCATCAAAGAATGCAACAGGTTATGCTGCAGGGATGAATACAACATGAAGCACTGCAACTCAAGGAGATAGGGTCGACCAAAAATCCAAATGCACAAAAGCATGATGCAAACTGAACAACTTACAAATATGCAACCATACAACAGTCATGTATGCAACAGGTTCAAGGCCAGAATGCCCAGTTACAACTACAAGAGTGACGCAGTGAACAATGCAACATAAAGCAACAGACCAACAATGGAACAGCAGTTCATATAAACAAGTGTGCAAAGGCAATATGAACAAGTGACTCAGGTAACAACCAAATTAAGAATCAAGTGGAAATGAATCGATGTCCAATATGCAACATGGTCGAGCATTGATACAAGACACAAATGAATGACAATGAATGCAACAGTGAAGCAAAATATGGCAGTAAAGATATAATGGCCGTGAACAGCAAGATGATCAGCCACTAGAATTTCAAATGAAGCAAATCCAAGTTTACATACAAAATTCAAATGCAGTGATATGCAGCAGGGTAAAACATCACATTACAACAATATCGAGCAGCCAATTTTCAAAAAGGAGCACAGAGTAAGCACAGTCAAAATCAAGTGACCGAAGTCAAAAAGCAAACCACTGTCGTGATAACCAAGTAAACAAAATAGGTCAAAGCCAAGAAATCACAACTTCAAAACCGTGAGTATCAAATTATACGAAATTTATCAAGTCAGAGAAAGTCACGGAACCAAAATCAAATTCAAGCCGAGAATTCTCTACCGTGTCAACCAAGGAATCAAGTGCATACGAATTTGATTAAGTCAAAGAAATCTCAAGCATCAATACATAATCGAACGACCAAAGCAATTTTTTGAAATAATCAGTCGAACGCAAAAATAGGAAATCAAATCCTATTAAAACCCTAATCATCATCGGCATTTCAATTTGATCGAGTTCAAGTATCAAATTAGAAAAGCAAAAGGAGACAGCACATACCGAATTCACAAGCATCAAAACTCGATCGAGCAACTGCAAGCAAGCTAGGGCAACCAATCACAGATCAATTGAAGAAACCAGAGCTATAATTGCAACGAAGAACCGAAGCCCTAATTGCAACGAAGAGCCGAAGCCCTAACTGGAACGAAAGGGAACGAAGCAAGCCGCCATTATTCTCACGAACGAAACAAAAGGGGATCGGGCTGGAGATAACAAAGAAAGGAAGTGGGCCGGTCCTTAAAAATAAAAAAGGGGGTTTTGTTTTTGTTTAAGGCTTTTATTAATATTGTTTTTAGGGTTATTGTTTTTTAATTTATTGTTTTTTATTTTACGAACCAAAAAGTTAGTAAATCACCACCTAGGTTAGGTAGTGTCAGATTGTCTATTTTGAATTAGTTCAGTGAGCAGAGCGTGCGAGTTTGCAAAGCTCTATAGGCGGGATCAGTGTTTGCGAGTGAGCGAAACTCTATAGGAGGGAGCAGGGTGTGCGAGTCTAGTAGAGTGTTTGTGAGCGGGAGCAAAAGGGTCTGCGAGTCTAATAGAGTTGTTGTAAGCGTGATACTGTTTAATTCTAATAGAAATCTGTGAATGCAGCAGTAGGCAGGGGTTGCCGAAGCTGGGTAAATTTTGTGTGTGATTTACTTTTCAGCATATTTATTTCTTCAGTTTATTTCTGAATTTTAAATCAAGAAAATTTGCTATAACCCTATTCACCCCCCCCTCTAGGGTTAATCTAGATCCTACAAGTTAGTTCTATTATGTAATTTTTAATTTCAATTTAAAATCAATTAAATTTGATGAAATAAAATGTTTTCAAAATCTGAATATTTTAATATAATAAAAATGTAAACTACTTCCTGAGTGAGACGTCATAATTCGTTTTGCCAAATTTGGACTGCTTTAGCTCCATTTAACTTATTTTGGCATTATAACAAAAGTTTCGCAGCGAATATCGAATTTTGATAGGTTGATCGTATCGCTCATATCTATATACTATTTTGATCGCCTCATCGTGCTGGTCTTAGCAGTATATTCGTTGGTACATTTCGGCTTCTGGTACGCTGTGAAATCGACGAAATGATTTGTCGTATCGGTACATAATTTTTACCTTTTAGCTTCTATAATTTTTACCTTTTAGCTTCTCTTTGGCCTTCCATTTTTTGCCATTTAAATCAAATAGCCGGTTGTTTTTAATAATTTATGAATTCAACAGATGTCCTTTTTTATTCCCATATTCAATAATATTCAATTTATATTGTTGTCTCGTCCTTTCAATCCCCATTCTCTGTCTCTTCCATCTCTGTTCATTCTTGTTTAGAAATATAAGATTATTTATATAAATTTATATAACCTTCACTGTACTCGTGCTTTTGAACAAGATCTATATATGTTACATAAAGATCTTTGCATCTGAGTCATCTCCTTCCTTTTAATATATATATATATATATATATATATATATATATATATACATTTGTAAATTATATACAGATCCAAGAGAAGACTTCCTTAGTTTGCTAGAACCACATCGCCTCTCCACCCTCGCATCCACCACCCTCGTCCAAACTGCCAACCCATACTTCATCGGCTGTTGCCACCCCTTCTTCCCCAGTGTACATTGCCTTCCTCCTATCGACCAAGTCCGCCGCTACCTGAACAAAAACCCTGCCTTCCTTCATTTGACTGCGACCACTCACAACGCTGCATCCATTCACTCTCGTGCACCACTACAAACCCTGACAAACCGCCACTGACAACCGGAGCACCTTAACGCTATTGTATTGACTATGGGAATATATAAAATGTGTTAAGGGGGATATGGGTAACGCCTTAACGCTATTTTAATAGTTTACTTTACTCTAGACATATTATAATAGCTTATATTACTACATAGTAGATAGTTCCACGGATCTTTAGAGGATGGAAATCCCAAACATCCTTTAAGTTACTTGTATTTCAGTTGCCATTTCACTTGAGTTGAATTTATTAATATAAAATGGTAACCCTGACTCGAGTGTTTTGTATTTTGCTTTATACTCAAGTCAGAGTGAGTGTCACAACATTTGAGATTCACCTTTGGGGATTGGAGCTTTGCTTGAAGATCTGTCTTATCTATTCAGATTTTCTAGTTGTTTTGTTCAGACATGTCATCTATTTGTATTCGAGACTACATTGTATTGAGATATGCTGTTGTATTTTTTTCAGACTCTAATGTTTATATAGTAGCTTCATGAACTACTATTTATCTATCTCGTTGCTTATTGTTGTAATACTCTATGTCTATGACTCATGATTGATTTATTTACTGTATATGCTGAGTTTATCCAAAATAAATTAACGATCTGTTGTTTTGAGCAATTCAAGTCTGATATGTGCGGATGTGAATGGTTTGAAATAACGGGTCGTTACACCGGATATAGATTAGTTTCCATTCATACTTAATTAATTGATGTATAGTATGAATTTTTTTACCTATTTCTATTTTTGCATTAATTGAAGCTTGATGAGCAAGATAGAATGATAAACTAGGTTGTTGTGGCTAAAAGATATAGGTGGAATAGAAAGTGATGAGTTATTATATGATGATGTTGGTTAGTTTATTCAATACTAGTTTTTTAGTATTAGTTTTACATAATATTAGTATCGACTTTAGGTATTAGTACCAGTTTTTGCATGGTATTAGAATCCATTTCTAGTATGTATGGCATCGATTTTTGCATGTTATTAGTATCAGTTTCAAATGTAACAAAAAGCATTAGTAAAAATTTCAGGTAAAACAAAATATGGTATCGGTTTTTGCATTTTATCAATATCAGTATTAGTTTCAGGTAAAAAAAAATATAGTACCAGTTCTTGCATATTATTAGCATCAGTTTGAGGTATAAGAAAATATGGTATTGGTTTTTGCATAATATTAGCATAGATTCAGGTATAACTGAAAATAAAATATAGTCATTGCATAGTATCACATGTAGGTAATCTTAAACAAAGCTGATGTTTACAACATCAGAAATAATATCATTGATTTTGCAACAAATTGACAAAATTTTGACAAGTGTTTATACGTACACTAAAAAAAGATATATTCAATTATTTATAATACAACATCGTAAATGTATATTACTTGAACTAAACTGAACATCACAGTAATTCGTACAACAAATTTAATTACTTCTTTATATTTCTTTTTTCTTCCAGACTTGGCATGAAATCGAATAAATTGCAGCAGTGATCATTGTCTGTCAATATCTCTAACACAATTCTTGTTCTGGTTTGTAATATAAGTTCAGGTTTTATCTTGATTGGAATCTGGCCTTTGTTCAGTGATATGATAAATATCATGACCTATATTCCACAATCAATCCTACTTAAAGCAAAAAATATTGTTAGTATTAGTTTGCATCACTTGTAGGATCAGGTATATAACAAATATATACCATTGTAGTAAAGAGATAATCGTGCAAATAGGTCATATGCTTTAAAATGAAATAATTAATAGTTTTAGTATCAATGTTAGAATCAGTTTTATTATCAATTTTAGTGCATGCAGGTATCATCTTTAAGATCCATGATAATAATTTTATTTCTGTTTTAATTATATATGGTATTATATCAGTTTTGGCATATATAGTTATCGATTTTTGTGCCTGTAGTTATTAGTTTGTGTGCCTGTAGGTATCAGTTTCGATCAGAATCAAATGTTTGTAGAACTGAAAGTAAATAACTTGTGTATTGATCAAATTCAATTCAATTTACTAGGCATATAAAGATGTATATTACTTTATGTAAAAGATTATAATGCAAACATATAACAAGTTCTAAATATGGAGTAATTATCATTTCAGTATTACTATTAGTTTCGGTTCTAGTATCAATTTTATTGTGAGTACATATCAATTTTTTTTAAAAATAGCTTACTTCCTTTTGTTGTGCACATTTAATATGATGAATTTCATCTTGCTTCCCTTCCATGTCTTATAGTTGTTGTTTTCCCACAATTCTTGCAAGTTTTCCACAACTTCCTTTCTCTATTAAAGACAAACAATACAAAATTAGTTAATGTCCACTTTGTTTCAATTATTTTAGTTAATTTTTTTGAATAAAATATCATACCAATTTCATTGCTTCTTTTAGATTTAGGTTGTTTCTTTCATTTGATTTTCTAGGCCATAAAGAATTTATGTGAGACCATTGCATTGCCAATGTTACCAACATCCAATGATCCTCACGGTGCAAAGGGAAATAAATACCATCTACATATTTATCTCACATAATTTCTTAAATAAAGGCATGACTAAATGTCCTTTATTACTTTCTACATTAGCTACTAGACCTTTCTGTTCAATACAAAAATTAGTTACAATTCAGTGTATGTAGCAATTATAATGTACTTGCATATTAAAGTTTTAGTTATCGTCGTCGTTGTGGTCAGTGCATAGTTGTGCTCTACTAGCCCACATTTTGAGCCATACTATTCTATTATTTGTATTAACCATAGGAAATTGTTGGTTTTTGTTATTGGTTAACTAGTATTAAATAATAAATAGTATCAGTAATCTGAACAGTGGTGGTATATATCTTAAAAGGTATTAGTATCAATTTTGCATTCTTTTGGTATCAATTTTATTATACGTGATAATCGAAAATAGTTTCTAAAATTACGAAGCATCAACTTCAGAAACTAGGTACCATTTTTGCAAATATTTTGGTATTAATTTTGTCATAAATAATAGTGAAAATAATTTATAAAATGAATAATCATCAACTTCAATCAAATAGATATCAGGTATCAGTTCTGCATTATTTTGATATCGTTTTTGTTATTCATGACAATCAAAATAGTTTCTAAATTTACAAAGCATATACTTCTATCAAACAGAAACTAGGTATCAATTATGAAAATATTCTGGTACCAGTTTTGTAATTAATGACAAAAAAATAATTTATAAAATAACTGAGCATAAACTCCAATCAAACAGATACTAGGTATTAGTTTTGCATAATTTTTGTATTAGTTTTGTTATACACGACAATTAAAATAGTTTCTAAATTTACAGAGCATATACCTCTACTAAACAGAAACTAAGTATCGATATTCTGATACCAGTTTTTTTTATTAATGATGATCAAGATAATTTATAAAATAACTAAGCAACAACACCAATCAAATGGATATTAGGTATTAGTTTTTGTAATTATTTGATTGAGAGATGTATTATTAAGCAAAAAAAAAAATTTGCGTCTGTCCATTTGTGAAGTTTCCTTAAACATGTCGGAGCATATCTTTTGTTATTATGCATCTTCCTCTGATAGCTTTTTTGTCATCCTATGCTACATCACTATTTTAACAAAAAAAATCAATCAATTAAAGTTATTTTAGCATTAGCATGAATATTTATAAACTTACTTTTGTGATCTTATCGGAGCAAAGAATGTTTTGTGCAATGTTGTTCAAGTATGCCAAGCATTTGCAGTGTCCTGATTGTAAACCTGCAGATGTTGGGAACAATGAAAATTCGGCTGAGTCGTGTACGTTGTCGCTCTCTCGAAGACGTTTTGACGTTCTGCTCGAAGGTGCAAAGCAGTTCTAAAAAAAACAAATGTTGTCGCCTTTAGGATAAAACAACCTCTCTAATCTAAAAAGTATCAACCTGTTTGCATTGAAAAAGTTGATTTTAATTTGCACTCTGAGATAATGCTCAAGGTGTTTAGTTTTGTTGAAGAAAGAAGAAAAATAAAAATGTTTGTTATTTTTCACATTTCACTTCCATCTATCTATCATTTAAATAGGTAAATTGGAAATTGTATATGTTACTAAAGCGATGGAATGTTAATGGATTTTAATTTATTCTTATTTATAACAATATTGTAATACCATTAGCTTTTGTAACAGCTCAATAATAATGTCACATAAATATATTATCATTGCACAAGTGTAATGGCTCAATTATAATAATGTTCATAAATATATTACCGTTATAAACTTGTAAAGGCACAATTATAATAATGGTTCATAAATGAATTGCCATTAACCTATTTTTATTAAATTGTTTTAAATAAATTCACTTCATAAACAAAAACATTCCCAACAATCCCCCACTTGAATTTTTTAAAAAATATTTTTCGAGCAGTTTTTGAGAACATAAGATTGTGCATAAACAAATGTGTCTTTCGACTTGAACCTTTGTATAATGGATAAGATTCAGTTTTTACTAGAGTGACACTTAGTCTTGAACTCTATTCCTGACATTAGACCACATGCAATCTTTCTGCAGTGCAATCAAATAAGCTTATGCATTTATAGCCATGCATGTCTATTCGAGTTTAGTGAATGCTCTAGGAATTTTTTCCAAAACTCCATAGGAAACGACCACATTTCCACATTCACACAAGTGAGTCAATCAAGAGTACTCCTGAAGGTAGGTACTCCACTCCAAATAGAGTATAGATCTCATTAAGAGTTTCTATTAGCTCATCCTCTAATCACTTTAGGAATACATGCTTCTTAATATAAAAATAGCATGCTCAACTAATATCACTTCATCACTTGTTAGTATCCATTGAACCTAGTTCTTGGGATCTCCAGTCATTAGATCGGGTTACCATTCTGCGCGACTCAACAATTTAAAGGCAATAGTCCCATTCTTTTAGAAGTTCTAAGGACTTTCTCTTTGGCCAGTCCTGTCGTCAAAGGATCTGCCAAATTCTCATTACTACGTATGTGATCCACTTTAACGGCACCTGAAGAGAGTAGCTATTTAATAGTATTGTGCTTATGACATATCTGTCGTCTCTTACCATTGTAATAATGGTCATGTACTTTTGTAATAGTCGTGGTACTATCGCGATGGATCAACACATCTGGTATCGGTTTTTCCATAAAGGAATCTCAGCTAGCAGATTTCTAAAGTACTTTGCTTCTTCACTAGCTGTGGCTAGTGCTATCATCTTAGACTCCATAGTATACTGAGCCAAAATAGTATGTTTCTTGGATTTCCAAGAAACAGCTCCTCTAGCAATGCTAAGGATATAGCCACTGGTTTCTTTTGAATCATCAAATAAAGTATTCCAGTATGCATCGGTGTGACCTTCAAGGACAGCTGGAAATTTTTCATAATGTAACCCAAGGCCATGGTTCATTTTAGATATCTCATAACCCTCTCAATAACATTCCAATGCTTTATATTAGGTCTACAAGTAAACTTGCATAATAATCCCACGACATAGGCAATGTCGGCTCTAGTACAATTGGTGGCATACCGAAGGCCGCCAATGATGCTCGCATAATTAGACTGTCTTACACCTTCACCGGTGTTCTTAAATAGCTTTATGGTGTACATGCAGTTTCACAGTCAAAATAATTGTATTTCTTTATAATCTTCTCAATATAATGAGATTGACCCAAAGAAAGTCCCTATTTGGACCTAGTAATCTTAATACCAAGGATTACAATTGCTTCACCTAAATCTTTCATATTGAAATTGGCACTTGGAAAATATTTGACAGAGTTTATGGCATGAATATTTAACCCAAAAACAAGTCATCTACATACATACATATGATAGTACAAATTTCATTCTTAGATTTATAGTAAATGCATTTATCACTTTCATTAACTTTGAAACCATATGGGATTATTAAGTTATCAAATTTTTCATGACATTGTTTAGGTGCTTGTTTTAAGCCATATAATGATTTATCTAACTTGCAAACTTTATGTTCTTGACCATGAACTACAAATCCTTCAGGCTGGTCCATATAAATTTCCTCTTCTAATTCACCATTTAAAAAGGCAGTTTTAACATCCATTTGGTGTATTATTAAATTGAATAGATTCAAGTGAAATTAGCACTCAAATGGATGTAATCCTAGTTGTTACGGGTGAAAAGGTGTCAAGAAAATCTACATTTTCTCTTTGCTTAAATCCTTTAACTACTAAACGAGCTTTGTATTTATCAATTGTGCCATCGGGTTTTAATTTCATTTTAGGTACCCATTTATAGCCTATAGAATTACAACTAGTTGGTAGATCTAGTAAGTGCCAAGTCTTATTGGATTTCAAAGAATCCATTGCATCATTTTTAGCCTCTTGCGAATGATCGACATCTAAGGAAGATAAGGCCGTTTGAAGGTTTAAGGGATCCTCCTCTATAGTAAAAGCATAAAAATATGAACCAAATTCTTTTGCGGTTCTTGCTCTTTTACTTCTTCTAGGTTCATTTTCAGAAGACTCATTAAGTTCTGTTCTAATAGGCATGGTGTTTCTTGATGTGCCCCAACTATTCCTCAATTTAAAAGAAAATCTTGATTCATAAAAATCAGCATCATTAGATTCTATTATATTATGTGTATTCTAACATAAAATACATATGCTTTGCTATTAATAGCATAACCAATGAATACACATTCTAATGCTCTACTTGATAATTTTGTTCTCTTAGGGTCTGGTATACGAACATATGCCAAACATCCTCAAGTTCTAACATTTGGTTTATAATTTCTTAGAATTTCAAATGGTGGGATTTTACGTTTTGATTTAGGGATTCTATTCAATACATAGCATACAGTCAATAAAATATCCTCCACCCCCACCAATGTTTTGCTACACTCGAATTCAATAAGATAGATACAACTAATTCGGTAAAGGTTCTATTTTTTCTTTCAGTTTTACCGTTCATTTCAGGTGAATAAGGTGCAGTTCTCTTATGAATTATAACATGAAATTTATAGAAATCAAGAAATAAACTAGACTCATATTCTGTTCCTCTATCTCTATAATGTCTCTTAATTTTCTTATTAGAATGATTCTCAATTTCAATTTTAAATGATTTAAACATATCAAATGCATCACTTTTATTTTTCATAAGGCATACATAAGTAAAATCAGAATAGTCATCAAAAACGATGATAAAGTAACAGTGTCCATGTCTAGTCAAAGTTCTTTCAAGCTCACATGTATCATAATGAATCGATCTAAAGGTTCAGAAACTCTATCAGCTGATTTATGTGGTTTCTTAGTGATTTTTGCTTGACTACAGAATTCATATTTATCAAAATCAGTTTGTGACATTTGATGGATAAGAACTAAGTTGCTCATGTTATGAATTATATGTTTGTTCACATGATATAATTTACAGTGCCAAATATTAAAACAACACAACATATAAGCAGAAGCGGACATTTTATTACATTCAACATTCAGTTTAAACATACCATCACTTGCAGCAGAAGTCATTGTTGTCTAGATCATCTTCAAATTGGTGGGAACAATGAACCTTCGGTTGAGCCGTGTACGTTTTCACTCTCTTGAAGGCATTTCAGCATTCTGCTCAAAGGTGCAAAGCAATTCTGAAAAAACGAACGTCGCCGCCTCTAGGATAAAGCAGCCTCTCTAATCTTAAAAATATCAGCATGTTTGCACTAACAAAGTTGATTCTGATTTGCACTCTGAAAAATTGCTCAAGGTGTTTATTTTTGTTGAAGGAAGAAGAAAAAGGAAACGTATGTTACTCTTTCCGTTTCTTAATATTCTATCTATCATTTAAAGCAGAACGAAAATTGTATACGTTACTAAAATGATGGAATGTTAATAAATTTTAATTTATTCTCATTTAAAACAATATTGTAATACCATTAGCGTTTGTAATGGCTCCATAATAATGTCGCATAAATATATTAACGTTGTGCAAGTGTAACGGCTTAATTATTATAACGATTCATAAATATATTACCATTATAAACTTGAAATGGCTTAATTATAATAATGGTTAATTAATAAATTACCATTAACCTGTTTTTGTTTTTTTAATAAATTTGCTTTATAAAAAAAACATTTCAAACAGCAGAAGTTGGTCATATTACTGCAATTGGCTCTAGGATGGATTCTCTTGTACTTTCTACTTCACCATCTTTGTTTTTTCCTTTGGTTTTCGGCTTATTTGTTGTTTTTTTCCACTTGCTAACCATACTAAAGCTATCACTCTCATTTTTTTCTTGTTCTTTCTTTTACTTTCTTGACATAAGAAGCCGTTATTGGTTTTGTCGCTATTTTCTTCCTCTAACAACCTACCCAGAATAGAACTAAATTTCGATCTTGAAAAGGCCGATTGAAACTTAGATTCGTTCTAAGTTCGTTGTTGGTTGAAAAAAGAGATAACAGTACAGAGCAATAACTATCCTTTCATATTTCACAGCAAATAGAATAAAATATAATAGAAAATTGTACCCATCTATTTCAAAACCATCAAGATGTCATGATACAAAATTCCATAAAAACTGTAATATTAGATCCATTAAAACATTTGTCTAAATAAATGGGTACAACATAAAGTACCATAAAAGCAAATAATAATAACTTCCATAAGCCAAGATCTCCACCTTCAAGCATCGTCACTATCATCACTCCATCCTTATCCTATGTTGTAATAGAGGGAGTCAGAACAACAAATGTCTGATGAATAAAAATATTGAGTCTTACCTTTCCAGTACTTAGGCAGTATATTTCAAAATTAGAATATGTCTATGTACATAAAACCATATAATACTTCTTATAAGAAAAGGAGGCGGGTCCTCAATCAACCACTTAATATCTTCCATTTTAGAAGCAGGTCTTTAAAATCCCATGTCATAAATAGTTAATAATGCAAGCGATAGTACCTAAGCCACTTAATAGCTTATATTAGAAAATAGGCAGAATGTGGCCATTTAAGACCTCAATTAAGGCATATCCCATCATATAATACATATTCCCAAGGCGGACCCCCAAATGGTAACTATCTAGATGGCATCACATGGAATCTCTCAAGTCACTTAATACTTCTTTATGGAAAAGCAGTATAACGACCCAGAATTTTAGTTATTTGAAATCCGTTTATTTAATTGATTTTAAATATGCACAAGTAAATTTTATAAGTCGAATAACTTATATTTCGAATATCTAGATTTAATTGGATAACTAAATTGTTGATTTAATATTTGAGATTACAGAAATAATTGATATTTGAATTTAAAGTGAATAAAAATGATTTATAAATTTGAATTAAATCATAGCTGAATTTAATTGATGTTAGAGAACTTTTAAAATCGAATTAAAAGTCAAATTGTAAAAATTGAATATTTTAATATTTAGTTGACGAGTAAAAATAGCCATTTTTCAAATAGTCTTGGATTTTGATGAAATCAGTTTCATTGGAACTGTAATGTTAATTTTTTGTAAGATTTCAAATTTCGTGTCAATTGGATTTACGGTTTGTCCGAGGCAAGCTAAAACGCGTAGAAATCGGTTTAAGTGAATTTTAAATTTAGATAATTCGATTTGAAAACCTATCTTTAAAATACGATCGAATTGGCTCTCGATATATATTCCATTCTATTCGGAATAGGGGTAAAACATTATAAACGCTAGGCGGCACGCTTCATTTCGAGTTCGGAAAAATTTCGGATGAATAGTGTTTTTAAATTTTCTATATAAGGCCCCCTATTTTCTAACTTGCATCAAACCCTAATAAACTTAGGTCTAGCCGCCGTTTATCATCAATGGCCGAAATCTTAGATTCTTTCCTCTTCAATAACTCTCGATCCATTCACAATCAAGGAAAACGTTCAACAGCAAACTTGTAAAGCTCCTCGAGCTCCAACGGTCAAGATTGGATTTCACGTGATGGATCCATGCGAAATCAAGTTTGAACGACATGGGGTCAAACACGATTTTTGAGGCGCCGGTGAACCTAGGGAGGCACGGTCTTTGGGCGTTGATGGTGCTTGCATAGGGGTTCGAAGTGGTAGGCTCTGATCAACATCTCGATCGTTGTGGTGGCATGATAATTCAAACAAATTCGAACGGCTATGGGTTTCATTCGTACGCGTATGACCTGATGGGGGAGAAGAAATTTCATGCGGCCCTGATCTGCAATTAGAAAACGAGCGGCCTGGATTTTTTTAAGTTTGTAATAACAAAATTGTAAATTAATATATATTATAATTCGCATAAACTTTAAAAGTGCGTAACTTTTCATACAAGGTCCGTTTCGCAAGAAACGAATTGCGTTGGGTTCGTATGGACGAACACTACGCTGGAGCTGGTTTGGAGTTGATTAGAGCCAGTGTAAATTTTAGGTAAAATTAAACGCGCGTTTGATTTTATTCGGAATAAAACACTGAAACTGCTATTACACGCAATGTGAGTACAACTCACTCTTTCTGACTCATTGATATTTTTATAAGTGAGAATAAATATTATTTACGATGATTGATGATTGTTTGGATGATATATGATATATTGATTGGCATTTGGATATATACCTGCCTAGTGGAGCAGATGTCCCTATACGTTCCCGTATATGAGCGGATGACCCTTTGTACTCGCGTTTGCCTTGAAGCGGACATTGTACATATATTTCTAATATGTATATTTATTGCAGGTGACGGGTTGGAGGGATCCACCTGGATTCCTCAACAGTATTGATTTATTTACAGATATTGTAACATATGCTGTTATCATATTATATATGATATTTTGGATGCCGTGATTGATGTATTTAGCGCTGTGCAGCATTGGGCCTATATTTTTGAATTTAAAAATGTTAAAGTGATTATTTCCAAATTTAAAAGAATTTTAAAGTGATTTTGAAAATAAATGTTTTATTGAATTTTCGAATCGTTAAGAATTGATTTATTTTGAATAAATAAATGTGATAATTTTTATGTTATAAAAATTATGATGTTTTGGGAAATAAAATTTAAATGTGATTTTTGGATTATGAAATGAACTATTTTGTAAATACAATTTAAATTGAGATTTTTGACCAATATAAATGGTTTGTAAGGAAGATTTACAAAAATTGAATTTTTATAAATCAGAATGAAAGAATTATAAAAGAGTATTATAAGTGTTGAACTGGAGTTATAAATGGATTTTATAAGTAAATAAGATTTATAGATTTATGATTTGTGAAGTCATAAAGTAAATGAATTTTTTAAATAAATGAATTATAAGCTATTAACTTATAATTTGGATTTGGAAAATAAATGAGATGTAAATGGAATTGGTTAATAAAGGAATTTTGTGTATTGAAGTTTTTATAAAATATAAAATGGAATTTATAAACATTGTTTTATAAATCCAAAATCAATTGAATTTGATAAGTAAATAGGAAAGCTTATTAAAGGAGATATATCCACGATTTTGGACAGTGGATAAATCCTTTAATTAATACATAGAAGCAATGAATTTGGTACACGATTTATATTCATGATTTTGGACAGTGAATAATATATTAAATAAAATGGATATTTTTGAAAACTGAATATTATTAAATGGAATAAAATGATTGAAAGAAGTTCAAAATGTATTAAGGATCGAAACCATAGATTTCAACTATCATTGTTGAAATAGACGTTTTCGAGAAATAATGAAATATGGACTATAACACTATTGTTATAGTAAATGATTTTCGAAAGGAAATGTTTTTGTATAGTATTGGGATTTATATATCTATCTAATTTTCGAATCTCTATACTAGTGATTTTGGATTGTCGTAATGTTGTTTTACGCAACATTCGTTTTGACCGAAATAAAGATGTTTAAAAGAATCTTTTCCTTAAAGAATAAATATATACTTAATCCAAATTTAAGTATATTTGATATTTTCTAAGTGTTGAAAATAAATTGATTTGTGAATTACTTATTATTAAATAAGTATATGAAAATGTTTTCCTATGTCGAAATGATTTTGAAGATATATCTTCTTAAAGATAATATGAAGTGGATATTTGGCAAGTGATTTAATTAATAAAAGATCAATTAAAAGGGCCCAGTGATTGTTATAGTGCTGAATATTTGCTTGTTTGCTTTGATAGTTAAATAACTGACTATCAAACTTTGCCAAAATTTTAGTTCCTCAACTTGATGTGGGAACTATTTAGTCGTACATTTAGTACGTAGTCTTCTGTGTAGGCTTGATTATCATTTGTGTTGAGGATGTTGATTCATATAGTGCGGAGTATTACTCCAATCTATCGAGCTTCCTTCTTGGCTCGAAGGATAGCAAGTTGAAAGTTGAAGACGTGATAAGTCTATGAGACTTAGTTTTTGTATGAGGTTGAGAAACGCTTTTGCGTTGTTGGTGCGAAGAGACCGGGATCGGATTTATCTGAAAACCACTTCGGACCAACGTATATGCGACGATTGTGCAGGTTGCTTGTGATGATATTGATATTGTGGATTTTCATAGTAGGGGACTGCTTGTTGATCGTTTGGGATTAAAATCCCAATATACATCCAGTAGCAGTGGTCTCTTCATTATGAAATATCCAATGCGAGGACTATTCGCTACTAATCCTAGGGATTTCCCAATAGGATGTGGTAGGAAAGTACCTTCGGTTTGTCCTGTTTCTGGACAACTTGTATGGATGTTTGTCTGACATTGCATTTCTATAGATTATGTACATTGGTTTTTACGAACGTACATCAGTGGTGGAGGAGAAGGCAACTTCTCTTAGCTTAACCCCTTCTTGAGATGTATGAGCTTAAGGGTTGTATTTTTGTGGAAGGCAATTAGTAGTCAACGGAAATGGCCATGTGGCATTTTAAGTGACGTGATTGTGCTTTGTGAAAGGTAATCGTTACCTCTAGCCTCATCAACCAGAAATGACCAAAACAGTGTTAGATGCAGCAGGGCTAAGTGGGTCATTCCCATTAGGACATGGTCGTCCTCTTCTTGATATATCTTTACACGCTATGACGTCGTGTATCTGATTATTGTGGTTTGTATGCTATGAGGGCCCTCGGTAAAGGTAAGTAACGACCAAAGGATGTTATATTCGGTACCATCTAGTTAGAAGTGGGTCGGTCTTGTGTTGGTAGAGGATCCTTAGTGATGGTCCTCGGTACATTTTTCTAGAGATGTACTACCGAAAGGCAGTACCTTCACCTGGTCATTTGTATGGAAATCCAAAACTCCACTACGTGTTTTCCATTTTGATTGTATTACCCAATTGGGCTATATGCTGGAATTAAATCAATGTAACAATTTCGGCTATGATTAATTTATTTGTATATAGTAGACACTACTATAATATAACATGAGATTTGATATGATATGTTTTAGTTATCGTAAGGTAAAAACATGTCCGTGTTTATGTGTGGACTTGACTTACGAGATACTTTTGTTTTGAAAACTAAGAAAAATTTGGTAATTTAATAAATTCAGTTGAGTGTGTTTCTCATGCTGGTTTACCAGACTAATCCAGGCATTCTTCCCTTCCAATGCTCGGATCAGACCGAGTATATTTACAGGTTCAGAGTTGATGCTTTTGGGGCTTCAGCAGGCGAGCTGGAGATCTTCATTTTCATACATCCGTATTTTTTTGATTATCTGCTGCATTGCTTAGTGGTTTATATTATCAGCAATTGTGAGGACATGTTATTATAACTGTTCAAGCTGATAACTATTAATTGATTGTTGAACTCTGATTGATGTGTATATATATACAGTTTCTATTTTGTAGAGATCATTGATATGATATTATATGTTTTCCGCTGCGATGTGAGATTCTGTATTGTTCTGTTGGTTCTATCTTCTTTCTTCTCTTCTCTTCTTCTCTCTTCTTCTCTCTTCTTTTCTTTCTCTCGACTTTCCGTCAGTCTGTGCTTTTTGCGTCGGACATGTATGGATTATTGTCGATTCAAAGGGTATGGATTTTTGGGACGTCACAGTTGGTATCAGAGCTTAGATTTCGTATATTCCTTAGCTTTGATGTGTACTCAGTATAGACAGGGACAATAGCACCCTAGATTGAGTTTGAATGTATTATATATATGAGCGCTTATTTGTTAGATATAAAATGTTTTATATTGTGTTTGCTTATCCGTTGAGCTGTTTGTGAATTCTGGTCGGTATGTGGGACGCCATATTATCGATAGGGATTTCCAAACACTTAAACGAGGCAAGTCGACATAGTATTATTTTAAATTGGGTAAATGAAATAATTTTACCTCGATTATATTTTATATATAAAGGATTAATTTTTTAGAATTATTAAAGTGTATATAATTAATTGTTTGGTTGTTTGGAAATGTAAATATATAAGGTAAATAAAAATGTTTGAATAATCTCAATTGAAGACAACAATTATAAAAGAATAAATTATATGAGCAAAAGAATTTTAAGTATGAAATTATAATTAATATGATTTGCAATTTTGAAATAATCTTATATATAAGAAGTGAAACTATAAGAATATATTTATAAATGTAATTTATAAATTAAAGAATTTTTAAAAGAATATAAAGCACTGAATTCACTACTGTTACTGGAAAATAATAAGGGTGATGACTGCAGCATCATCAATATCATTTTCGAGTTTCTGTGTGATGGATTTGCTACCAATAATAAGTTGAAAATCAAAGTTTTTTTTGGTAAACAAATTTGATATAAAATCCAAGTTAAAATTGATAAAAATAAGTGAAAAGAGTTTTGGACTTATAATATGAAGTAAGAATTTACTTTAGTAAAGTTGAAAGGAATTTGAGTTAGTAAGTGAATTATATGATTTGAAATTTAACTAAGGAAGGTTAAATAGAATTGAATTTTAAATTGGATTAGATAAGTGGTTAAGTGATTATATAATTGAATTTGGAAGTTTAGATAAATAAGTTGTATAACTTATAAAATGAGATAAGGTAAGTAAAACCAATTGTTAAAATGGTTAAACTATTTTGTTAAGTAAAACAAGTTATGAATTTGAACAAGTGATATGAAATTTGACTTAAGTAAAATTTAAATAAAATAGAATTTGAAATGAATTAGAGATGAACTTAAGTTATATAGTGAAAGTGAAAGTAAATGCAAGTGAGAACGAAATGAAATATAACTTAAGTAATTTTGAATAAAGTTGATTTTGTTATCAAAGTAAATTAGTTAATAAAGTGAATTAATTAAATGTGAAATTGAGTTATATAAAGTAATTCAACTTTATTTGTAGATTAAAATAACAATTGAAATAATGTAACATGGATTGAATGTAATTCAATCGAATGTAAATAATTGATAAGGAATAGTATATATAAGTGTTAATTCATTAAAAAGCTAAGGAAGTTGTGAATTAAATGAAAGTCAATCGAATGTTAAACCAATTTGAAATTAGAAGTGTAGAACCAAATTGAATGTGAGCAAAGTAAATAAATTTGGTTATGTTGGATATGCATTGGTTGTTAGTGGATTGAATAGAAATTCATATGAAATTGAATCAATGAAATTGAATTAATGAAATTGAAAGCTATGTAATTGAATTTGATTTGAATTGAAAGTGAACTTACTTGAATATGAATTAGTGAATGTAAACTAATTGAATAAATGAATGTTAGTAAAATCCAATGTTAATAAATCAAACGTGATTTTTAAATTGAAAACCAATTCATTGAATATTAATGAGAAATGAATTTGTATTGATTTGGTTATGGATGTTAGTTGGATGATAGTTGTTTGATGGTTGAATTTGTTGCTTTTTGTTGCATTTGCTGTATTGGCATATATAGTGTTGGTACATGTTGTATATTGATATTACTTTCTATATACATGTTTCTCATTTGTTTGTTGAGTGTTTAGTAGGTGCGGGTGGAGCTTGCTTCGCTTTTGGAGCACGCTTCGTGCTATATTAGTCGTATATGCTCGCTAATAATATATAAGGTACATATCTCGAATTACATATCGTACTTTTACACTTTTTTCCCCTGTGGGATGCCTCATCCTCGATGATGAGATGTATATTTGTGATATATATATTGTTATTTTTTCGGATCGAACCGCACAAAGGAGACTATAGCGAATTTTTTTGAAAATTAAAGGCGTTGGAAAATTTTGGGAAAATTGGAAAAATTTGTGAAAACTAAGTTTTGATTTTGGAGTTAAAAGTTAAACGATATTTGTTGGTTTTGAAAAGATAAATAGTTATGGATTTGAATACTTAGAAGAGTTTTTATAAGAGTAAAGTTAATGGATTTAGTGACTTTTTCTTACTTGGTAATTTCAGGGACGAAATTCTTTTAAGTAGGGGAGAATCTAACGACCCAGAGTTTCCATCATTTGAAATCCGTTTATTTAATTGATTTTAAATATGCACAAGTAAATTTTATAAGTCGAATAACTTATATTTCGAATATCTAAATTTAATTGGATAATTAAATAATTTAATATTTGAAATTATAGAAATAATTGATATTTGAATTTAAAGTGAATAAAAATGATTTATAAAGTTGAATTAAAACATAGTTGAATTCAATTGATGTTAGAGAACTTTGAAAATCGAACTAAAAGTCAAATTGTAAAAATTGAATATTTTAATATTTAATTGACGAGTAAAAATAGCCATTTTTCAAACAGTCTTGGATTTTGACGAAACCAGTTTCATTGGATCTGTAATGTTAAATTTTTGTAAGATTTCAAATTTCGTGTCAATCGGATTTACGGTTTGTCCGGGGCAAGCTAAAACGCGTAGAAATCGGTTTAAGTGAATTTTAAATTTAAATAATTCGATTTGAAAACCTATCTTTCAAATATGATCGAATTGGCTCTCGATATATATTTCTTGTGTTCGGAATAGGGGTAAAACGTTATAAACACTAGGCTGCACGCTTCGTTTCGAGTTCGGAAAAATTTCGAATGGATAGTGTTTTTAAATTTTCTATATAAGGCCCCTTATTTTCTAATTTGCATCAAACCCTAATAAACTTAGGTCTAGCCGCCGTTTATCATCAATGGCCGAAATCTTAGATTCTTTCCTCTTCAATAACTCTCGATCTATTCACAATCAAGGAAAATGTTCAACATCAAACTGGTAGAGCTCCTCGAGCTCGACAAATCCAGCGGTCAAGATTGGATTTCACGCGATGGATCGATGCGAAATTGAGTTTGAACGACGCAGGGTCAAACACGATTTTCGAGGCGCTGGTGAACCTAGGGAGGCACGGTCTTTGGGCGTTGATGGTGCTCGCATAGGGATTCGAAGTGGCAGGCTCTGATCAACATCTCGATCGTTGTGGTGGCACGATAATTCAAACAAACTCGAACGGCTATGGGTTTCATTCGAACGTGTATGACCTGATGGGGGAGGAGAAGTTTCATGCGGCCCTGATCTGCAATTAGAAAATGAGCGGCCTGGATTTGTTTAAGGTTATAATAAAAAAATTGTAAATTAATATATATTATAATTCGTATAAACTTTAAAAGTGCGTAACTTTTTCATACGAGGTCCGTTTCGTACGAAACGAATTGCGTTGGGTTCATATGGAAAAACACTACGCGATGGAGCTGTTTTGGAGTAGATTAGAGCTAGTGTGAATTTTGGATAAAATTAAAAGCGCGTTTAATTTTATTCGGAATAAAACACTGAAACTGCTATTACACGCAATATGAGTACAACTCACTCTTTCTGACTCACTGATATTTTTATAAGTGAGAATAAATATTATTTATGATGAATGATGATTGTTTGGATGATATATGATATATTGATTGGTATTTGGATATATACCTGCCTAGTGGAGAAGATGACCCTATATGTTCCCGTGTATGAGTGGACGACCCTTTGTACGCGTGTCTTCCTTGAAGTGAACATTGTACATATATTTCTAATTTGTATATTTGTTGTAGGTGACAGGTTGGAGGGATCCAATTGGATTCCTCAACAGTATTGGTTTATTTACAGATATTGTGATATATGCTGTTACCATATTATATATGATATTTTGGATGTCGTGATTGATGTATTTAGTGCTATTACAGCATTGGGCCAATATTTTGGAATTTAAAAATGTTTAAGTGATGATTTCTAAATTTAAAAGAATTTTATAGAGATTTTGAAAATAAATGTTTTATTGAATTTTTGAATTGTTAAGAATTGATTTATTTGAATAAATAAATGTGATAATTTTTATGTTATAAAAATTATGATGTTTTGGGAAATAAAATTGAAATGTGATTTTTGGAATATGAAATGAACTATTTTGTAAATATAGTTTAAATTGAGATTTTTGACCAATATAAATGGTTTATAAAGAAGATTTATAAAAATTGAATTTTTATAATTCAGAATGAAGGAATTATAAAAGAGTTTTATAAGTGTTGAATTGGAGTTATAAATGGATTTTATAAGTAAATAAGATTTATAGATTAATGATTTGTGAAGTTATAAAATAAATGAATTTTGTAAATAAATGACTTATAAGCTATTAACTTATAATTGGATTTGGCAAACAAATGAGATGTAAATGGAATTGGTTAATAAAGGAATTTTTTGTATTGAAATTTTTACAAAATATAAAATGGAATTTATAAACATTGTTTTATAAATCCAAAATCAATTGAATTTGATAAGTAAATAGGGAAGCTTATTAAAGGAGATATATTCACGATTTTGGACAGTGGATAAATCCTTTAATGAATATATAGGAGTAATGAGTTTTGTAAACGATTTTTATTCATGATTTTGGACAGTGAATAATATATTAAATAAAATGGATATTTTTGAAAAGTGAATATTATTAAATGGAATAAAATTATTAAAAGATATTTTAAAGTGTATTAAGGATCGAAACCACAGAATTCACATTCATTGTTGAAATAGACGTTT
Source organism: Allium cepa (assembly GCA_030765085.1). NCBI lineage: Eukaryota > Viridiplantae > Streptophyta > Magnoliopsida > Asparagales > Amaryllidaceae > Allium > Allium cepa. Next base: position 617,194,917 of record CM060934.1, read on the forward strand.
TTGAGAAATAAGGAAATGATGGACCATAACACTATTGTTATAGTAAATGATTTTCGAAAGGAAATGTTTTTGTATAGTATTGGGATTTATATATCTATCTAATTTTCGAATCTCTATACTAGTGATTTTGGGTTTTCGTAATGATGTTTTACGCAACATTCATTTTGACCCAAATAAAGATGTTTAAAAGAGTCTTTTCCTGAAAGAATAAATATATACTTAATCCAAATTTAAGTATATTTGATATTTTCTAAGTGTTGAAAATAAATTGATTTGTGAATTACTTATTATTAAATAAGTATATGGAAATGTTTTCCAATGTTGAAATGGTTTTGAAGATATATCTTTTTAAAGATAATTTGAAGTGGATATTTGGCAAGTGATTTAATTTATAAAAGATTAATTAAAAGGGCCCAGTGATTGTTATAGTGCTGAATATTTGTTTGTTTGCTTTGATAGTTAAATAACCGACTATCAAACTTTGCCAAAATTTTAGTTCCTCAACTTGATGTGGGAACTATTTAGTCGTACACTTAGTACGTAGCCTTCTGTGTAGGCTTGATTATCGTTTGTGTTGAGGATGTTGATTCGTATAGTGTGGAGTATTACTCCAATCTATCGAGCTTCCTTCTTGGCCCGAAGGATAGCAAGTTGAAAGTTGGAGACGTGATAAGTCTATGAGACTTAGTTTCTGTATGAGGTTGAGAAACGCTTTTGCGTTGCTGGTGCAAAGAACCGGGATCAGATTTATCTAAAAACTACTTCGTTCCAACGTATATGCGACGATTGTACAGGTTGCTTGTGATGATATTGATGTTCTTGGTTTTCATAGTGGGGGACTGCTTTTTGATTGTTTGGGGTTAAAATCCCAATATACATCCAGTAGCAGTGGTCTCTTCATTATGAAATATCCAATCCGAGGACTATTCGCTACTAATCCTAGGGATTTCGCGATAGGATGTGGTAGAAAAGTACCTTCGGTTTTTCCTGTTCCTGGACAACTTGTATGGATGTTTGTCTGACATTGCATTTCTATAGATTACATACATTGGTTTTTACGAACGTACATCAGTGGTGGCGGAGAAGGCAACTTCTCTTAGCTTAAAACTCTCCTCGAGACGTATGAGCTTAAGGGTTGTATTTTGTGAAAGGCAATTTGTAGTCAACGGAAATGACCTTGTGGCATTCTAAGTTATGTGATTGTGCTTTGTGAAAGGTAATCGCTACCTCTAGCCTCATCAACCAGATACACTAGTGAAAGGTAATAGAGGTGGGCCGGTCTTGTGTTGGTAGAGGGTCCTTAGTGATGGTCCTCGATACATTTTTCTAGAGATGTACTATCGGAAGGTAGTCCCTTCACCTGGTCATTTGTGTGGAAATCCAAACTCCACTACGTGTTTGCCATTTTGATTGTATTACCCAATTGGGCTATATGCTAGAATTTAATCAATGTAACAATTTCGGCTATGATTAGTATTATTTGTATATAGTAGACACTACTATGATATAACATGAGATTTGATATGATATGTTTTAGTTATCATAAGGTAAAAACATGTCCATGTTTATGTGTGGACTTGTCTTACGAGATACTTTTGTTTTGAAAAATAAAGAAAAGTTTGGTAATTTAATAAATTCAGTTGAGTGTGTTTCTCACGCAGGTTTACCAGACTGATCCGGGCGTTCTTTCGTTTCAATGCTCGGGTCAGACCGAGTATATTTACAGGTTCAGATTTGATGCTTTTGGGGCTTCAGCAGGCGAACTAGAGATCTTCATTTTCGTACATCCGTATTTGCTTGATTATCCGCTGCATTGCTTACTGGTTTATATTATCAGCAATTGTGAGGACATGTTATTATAACTGTTCAAGCTGATAACTATTGGTTGATTGTTGAACTCTGATTGATGTGTATATATATATAGTTTCTATTTTGTAAAGATCATTGATATGATATTATATGTTTTCCGCTGCAATGTGAGATTCAGTATTGTTCTGTTGGTTCTATCTTCTCTCTTTCTTCCGTTCTCTTTTATTCTTCTCTCTTCTTTTCTTTCTTTTGACTTTCCGTCAGTCTGTGCTTTTTGGGTTGGACATGTGTGGATTATTATCGATTCAAAGGGTACGGATTTTTGGGTCGTGACAAGCAGACTTCCAATCTGTAACTTAACACCTTATCCTGAAGCGGACCTCTTTTGAGATACCACCTATCATGCTTACTAACTAGCCCCTTGGCCATTTAATACTGCATTTGAGGGAAAAGAGGTAGGCCCTCAAACAATCACTTCATACCTCAAGATCCCCAAGTATGCCCTTCGTATTATGGCCCATACTCATAGTGATGTCTCACATTAGCCTAACTATTCATAGGAATTGGTAGCCGGACCAGCTAGGCAGGTTTCTGTGTAGAATTTAGGACTAACCTCGCGTCATCATAAATATTTGTCACAGAAGATATCTCACATCAATAGGAAGTCTACATGACTGTTGGTATACTCAAAGTGAAGTGCAGAATTCTGTCATGTAACTCTATTGGTCTCGCATCCCTATGAATTAGCTATAAATTAAATACTCTATATATATAATACTCATCTCACCATTTCATAATTAAGGCCTTATAAGGAATCTTCCTTATTATGCCTTAAAATAATAATGATTCCTAATGGAAGAATAAATGACAAATAAAGCCTAGTTGACTATGTAATATACGCCACAATAGTACGTTAATTATGCCAACAAAAATAATTATTCACATCTAATAAATTCGAAATGTGCGATTAAAACGCCCTAAACTAGCGTTAAATGTCAATTCCCTAACCCGAATATTACAAGTCATTTTCTTCCAAATTCCTAAGATTTCAACCTACAAAACATGGGATTCTAAAATCCAAAACAAGGAATAAATATTCTTGACCAAAAATGCAATAGCAAACTTGTAAATAAATTAGAAACCTACATCAATTCAATGGAATACCCTAAACAATAGGAATTATAACCTTAACTTCATATTCTATTCAACTCCTCTTTTACAAAGAAATAGATAAATGGAAATTTATGTGGAATAGATGGTGTAAACTACAAATAGAGTTCGTTATCTAAACCCTTATTTTATTGAAGAATCATAATTTGAATCAAAGGAGGAGAAATGGAATAAATTATGAAATTATCAAAAACTGCATAAACAAAACAAATTCCATTTAATTGATATAAATAACTGAGAATCTTTATCTAGAGTTGACATTTTGAAATAAAAGAAATTTTTGGGGGATTCCATCTATTTTAGTTTCACAATCCCAAAATCACCAAAGCATATTCAAATCCGTTGAGATATATTAAATAATTACTCAAAAAGAAATACTAAGATTCCACTCACTGAATAGCGTTAGGTTTATTTTCCTTGAATTTGCACACCTTTTAGTCTCCTTTAGAAACTCTCTCATTTTTATACACACACACAATAAGGAAGATGTATATATTTTTATTAGATTTAGAATAGTTGAAGAGGAATAGAATAAGAATAGGTTGGAGGAAGAAAAAATAGATTGGATTCTTACTTGAATTCTCTACAAAATTTCTAAATCTATTTTGGAGAGATAACAATGGTAGAGTTTTGTGGAATTCCCCATATAATATGAATAAAAAGTGGAGAGGATAGGGTTCAATTTATACAGGTTGAAACGCACCAGAACCATTGGATGGTTGTAGGTGAGAAACAGATAAACCTGGAGCGTCCAACTCAATACAACAGACATCTAACCCTAGCCGCCACTTCAATTTTTGGCATCAATAGGTCGACCATCCCTCTTTAACTGGTCGACCACTAGGGGCCGATTGTCCCAGAAAAAGGGTCGGTCGATGTAATGAGCAGGATTTTAGACACTCGAAAATTGACACTAATGCATCCTTAGTATTCACATGCCGCAAATTCAAGTGCCGGAAAACCAACTGTTAAGGGAAAGAAGAAAATAAAGATAAAGCAGAATCTTACATGAATGGAATAACATATATTATTTCAACATATAATCTTTACAGCAGAAAATTTTAAATACCTTTATCAGGGTTTCTATTAACATCAATATGGACATTTATAAGTCTCTATCCTTACAAACACGGAATGTTATACTACATGAGTGTAGTGGAAATAGATAACAATCTTCAAAAGAATCTTTTAGATCCATGCTCCGAGCTCTTTCAGAATGCTCCAAATTAAACCTGACAACTAGGTTTCCTAGAAAAATAGGGAAACCAGAGTTTAAGGGAAATAAAATAAACTCTAGATTAGTCATGGGACTGGTGTGTGAAACTTAAAATACGAGTATTTGAAAACAAAGGGTATCTCATATGGCCACGTTGCATATAAACCTGGAATGGGTTTTTACCATATGATAATTAAGTCATTTCTACGTAAAATCTAGTGATATTATATTTAAGGACATTATATGAAAACCTTTCAAATAAACATGTTCAAATAGCTGAAATTGTTGCATTGGTTAAATTTGACGACATAATAGGTTTACAAAGAAGTCAAAAGCACTTATTGGATAATGGATTTCCAATGAATAGTGAGGCAAGGGACTACCTCCCGTACAACACATTTCTAGAGGAATGTACCGAGGATCGACATCTTCAAAACTTTTGTGAATTAAGACCCTTCTACCAACAGACCCATCTGGTGGAAGACAGAACAGAATATGGTATCACCCCAACCGTTCGCGACATCCCCGAGACATCTCATAGCATACACCACAAAATTAAGACCCGATGTTATAGCAGGTAGAAATATGTAAATCTAGAAAGGTGATATCATACCCTAATGGTTGCGATCCACTTGGCCTTAAAGCAGCCCTTATTTCACAATTCCCCGGGTGTGAGGCATGAGGTAACGTTTACCTTTCTTAGAACGTATTCACTTAAAATGCCACATTGCCATTTCCGATAATAAACTATTGATTTCAACAAAAGTATAACCTTTAAGATCATACGTCTTAGAGAAAGGTGTTAAGTACATGAGGGGTTACCTCCTATGCCACCAATAAATGTACGTTTGTAAAGATCAATGCACTATGATCTTAGAAATGCAATGTCAGATATCTATCCATACAAGTTGTCCAGTAACAGGACAAGCCGAAGGCACTCTCCTCCACATCCTATTAGGAAATACTCCTAAGATTAGCAAGTAGACCTTGCATACGAAGATCCCAGTACGAAGGGACCACTGCTATTTATATATCTTGATAGCTACTTTGAAATTATCAATAAGCAGACCTTCTGTTATGAAGTTTCCCACTTTCAGCTTCATTGTCTTCAATATATCTACACTTTCAAACTAATAAACTGGTTTGAAGTGGTTTTCAGATAAGCACTACCCAAATCTCACCATGATTCCTTCGAACTAATCATTGATAAAAGGACTTTAAGTAAATAGGTGCTTATCATTTGATTAATTTATTTTCTTTTTATCAAGAATATCTTCTACAGATATATATATCTTTAAAACGTTTATTTCTAGTATATATGGAATCATTAAACCTCATTTATCATTTAAACCATATTATCAAGGATGGTAAATCCAAACTAGTTAATATTCAAGTAAAACGGATCCATAGAAATTATTCTAATTTTACTCAACATCAATTTCTATGTTCAACCTTTACTATTCGTCAAATAGCAATGAAACCACCTTATAAATTCACACAGATAATACATGTTCCTACCTTAAAATTTAATACCAAGTATAATAAGATTATGTCTATTCAATCCAAGTTGAATTAAATTAATGATGGTAATTAAATCTTTTATACTTGTCTCTTTCCCGACATTTTCAACCTTATTGTAATATCCCGGAAATTTGGACAATATAAATTTAATAATCTGTGTTTTAAATTTATATTGAATTGATAATTTTGTTAATAAATTTGATTTGATTCTATAATCTTCTTTATTTAAATATTTAATTTGTAAAATTATTTTTAATGAGTTAATAAATTGTTTCTATTTAATAATGTATATGTATTTGTATATATTTTAAATAGACAAGTTGTTTTAATTTAAATTAGTATAGCATCTTTTTAATGTATTAAAAATGGAAATTTTGATTTGTTTTTAATTTAAGCTTTTCAAAAATATTTAATAAAAATACTAAATGATTTTAAATATGTGAGTAAATGTTTTATTGGCTTAAAATTTCATTTTAATTTAAGTTTGTATATTAAAATAAGGTTAAAAATGTTGTGTTATTCTTTTTAAATTATTAATTGATAATTTTGATTTGTAAATTTAATTTGAAGTTTAAAATACAATTTAAATTATAAACATGTATTCATGTATGTTATTGCAAACTCTTTTATAAATTTGTTTTAAAAGTATCTTTTCAAATGAATTACTTGTATATTATTTTATTTATAATAATCATACTTTGCTTTATTCTTTAGAGAATTATTTATATTCATAATTATGTATAAGGATTAATTAACAAGGCTTAATACTTATTTAACTCTAATTATAAACACTAATTAATCATAAAGACATGTGTACATATATTAAAGCTTAAACTAACAAGTGTCACATTTTAAAAAGACAAGTGTCAATTCTATTTTCTTTTTCTTTTAATTCATTTAAATCTGAAAATTTACATTCATATTATCTTGCTCTTCATTCATATGCATTTTTGTTTCATTCCTTAATAAAAGAAAACCAAATCTCATTCTCACAACCAAAATTCAAATCTGCATATTTCAAACCTGTAAAACTTTGCATTCAACTCCTCTTTCCAAAATTACTACCTGCATCAACATGAAAGCAAGAAAACCTGCATTTCAATCTAAATCAAGTAAGGCCTGCATGCAACAGACTTAATCATGCATTCAGGAAATCTTCAAAATCTGGTAAAAACAAGTTGAAGCTCTGCATTTCATTTACAAGCAAGAGGCCTGCATGCATCAATTTGAAGCCTGCATGTAAAGAACCCGAAAGCATCATTTTTTAAAAAGCATTCAAGCCTGCATTTCAAAACTCTGGAACAAGAAGCTCTGCATTTCAGAGGCCTGCATGTTTTAAAAAGCAAGCATCATTTTAGAGGGATTCAAATTGTTTGAATTCTTATTTTGTAATAATTTAAATGCAGAAATTCAAATTGGTTTGAAATAAAAAAAAGAAAAGAAAGGGGGAACAGGAACCTGTTTCCAGATTTATAAAGTTTGAAATAAAATGCAAACTAAAGTTTTAACTTGGGATGTTAAAACTGAATTCAAATATGAATTCAAATAAGTTTGAATTCTGGTTTCTTTAAAATAATTTAAATTCAAAAATTTCAAAGTTTGGGTTTTTAAATAAAATAGAAACTGTTTCTGTTTTAAATGTAAAGGAAAATTTAAATTTTTAGGTGGAGATTTAAACTGAGTTTTAGTTTGAATTTAAATATGAATTCAAATTTGATTTGTCTGGGATTTGAAATCATTGATGGTTTTTAAATTTAAATTTGGTTTCAAAACTCACAAGTATATGTGTTTTGCAATTGAATTGAAAGGTTAAGTATTTAAATTAGAAACTCAAAATGAATTCAAATCTGAATTTTTAAATCTGGATTTAAAATCTAAACTTCAGTTTTTAAATAAAGGTTTAAATTTAAATTGTTTTAAATTGATTAAAATGATTTGCATTTGAATTGAAGGTGTAAATTTTAGAAAGAGTTTTAGAAAGTTAAATCTAGAATGAGTTGGAAGTTGTATTTAAAATTTTGAAATTTTAAAGCAATTTTTAAATTGGTTTGAATTTGATTTGAATTTAAATTTTAAATTCTTTTTAAAACTTATTAACAAAGTAGATGTTCTTTTAAACATAAGATTGTGTTTAGTTTTAAAATCTAAATTAAGACAAATTTGAGTCTTAAAGTTTTAAAATGAATGTTAAATGGAATTTAAAATAAATTTAAAACATTTTGTTTTTAAATACTTAATTAAATAAGGAATGTTTATCTTAAGGATAAATAAAATGACATGATTGGATTCATTTAATGATTAAGGTAATTAAGATGAAAATTAATTATTTAATTAATTAATTATGTGGATGTTTAATTAAGTAATTAATGATTTTTAAGTTAATTAATTAGATTTGAGATTAATTAATTAAGGTTAATTAATCAATAATTAAGGATGATTAATTAAATTTTAATTTATGATTAAGATTTATTTAGTCAAGTGATTAGAGATAATTTAGTTTTTAATTAACACTTAATTAATTAATAATTAGAGATTAATTAAATGATAATTAAATATTAATTAATTGATAATTAATAATGATTAATTTAAGTTAATTCTTAATTAAGTAATTAAGAAATGTTAATGAATTCATTAACTTAAGATTATTTAACAATTAATTAATAGGATTAGTTTTGATAATTAATTAAATTAATTAATTAATAATAATCAATTGTATAAGTTTAATTACTTAATGAAAGTAATTAATGAATTAATTACTTAGTGTAATTAATTTAATGAATATGATTAGTTTAGATTAATTAAGTTAAAATAATTTAAACATTTGTGGGTTGTTGATAATTACTTTATGTAATTTATGAATTTGTAATTACTTAAGGAAGTAATTAAATAATAATTACAGGATGTAATTAAGGATATTTGATATAGAGGTAATTAGATTTAAATTACTTTGAAATTAATCAAAAGGATTAATTTAGATAATTAATTAAGAATAATTAATTATGGGATGAGTAATTAAGGTAGTTAATTACTGAATGGTTATTAATCATGGGTGATTAATATATATGGTTTAAATTGAAGATTAATTACTTATGTAATTTATTTATTTTAGGAATTGATTAAATATTAATGATGTAATTTGGAATTGATTAATTAAGGTATAATTAATAATGAATAAATATTTAATGTAATTAATTTTAGTTAATAAATTAATTTAGTAATTACAAGTTAATTGTTTGCAAAGGGTTTAAGTAATTAACTTGTGTGATTAATTTATAAGCTAATTACTTATTGTAATTAGAGATAGTTAATCAATATTAATTGAAATGAATATTGAGATGGTGATTTATAAATTGATTTGAAATCAATTGATGGTTAAGTTAAGCAGAATTTTAATGATGAAGTAATTAATTTAATTCATTTTAAATTAATTAGAGATTGAGTAATTAATTTAATTCATTTTAAATTAATTATAAATGGTGTGATCATTAGATAGTTGCTTATGTTTGATGATTGGTATTGGTTGCTTGGTATGGATTGTAATCTCAATTATGAGATGAGTAGTGTATGAGATATGGATGCATTGGTTGCTTTTGGATGATAATATGGATTATCTGAATTAGATATGAATTATCTGTTGATAATGATAAGGTTGATTATCTGTTGTGCTGTGAATTATCTATCTGTGTATATGTAGATAATGAATTGAATTGTTTTAAACTTAAAACAACTTGGACCTAAAAGACACGCTTTGGTTTTCGACGAGACCGCGATCGGGTTTCCATATTTGGACATCCGAAAACCACATCGATTCCAATTAAACGTTAGGTCGTTTATACAAGTGGAGCGAGTGAAGACTCGAGGTGTAAGGGCTATACGTCAGTATAACTCTATGGGTGATTCCGTAATGAGTTGACGGAATAGTACTTATAGATTCGAGATGGTGATTCAGAGTGCAAGGGTTATTGTCGTTAACTCTGAGGGTGATTCCAAAATGAGTGTAACGAGATAATGCCTTCGGTTTCGTTCGAACCCGGAACGAACTTGTATGGATTGAATGCTTTCAGAACATCGTCAGGTGGACGATGAGCATTCTAAGTGATATGTCCTATAAAGGTAATCGTAACCTCAAGCCTCATCAACCGGGAATGGCTAAAACAGGGGAGGTGCAGCAAAGCTTCGTGGGTCGCACCCACCGGAGAGTAAGATTTACCCCTGTCTAGAGGTCCCTTTATATTTCGGCTGTGTGGACAGTTGATCATGACAATCGTCGGGGTTGTCTTATTTGGAACTGTTCAGTAAGGAACGGGTCCGGCTTTGTGATGCAGGGGATGAAGGGAGTAATCCTCGGTACGGTAATCTAGACCACGTACTGTGACGGGCGGTACCCCAGTAGCCCTGCCATTGTATGGAATCCAAAATCCAATAAGTGCCAACGGTTTTGATTGTATTACCCACTTTTGTGGCTAGTAGCTGGAATTTAATAAATGTAACAATTTCGGCTATTTCTTATTTATTTGAAAACCCTAGACACTATTATAATATCATCAGATTTCCTATCAAATGTTTTGGTTAGCGTAAGGTAAAAACTTTTCCATGTTTATGTGTGGGAAGTCTTACGTGATACCTTTTCTTTTCAAAAGGGTTTTTAAAAGTTAAGCAACTTTAACCTGTTACTCACACCAGAACCATGTCTGACCCGGAGTTTATTTTTGTTTTTCATAAACTCTAGTGTACTCAAATTTTTATGAGTAGCCAAGGGAATTCAGGTTAGGATTCGGGTTAGCTTTGACGAATTGTGGAGGAGCATATGGAGCAGGAGGCTTCTGCGTATAGTTATATAGTTTCGCTGTGTTGGTATCTCTAAGTTATTTGTGATGATGTATTATGTTGTAAATACTAGACAGGTGTTATAACTGTCTAGTATGTGTTGTATATGTCTGTGTACTCTGATATTTGATGTATACTATGTAATACTTTTGTTATTAATATAATTTATTCATTCCGCTGTTGAGATTCTTGTGTTGTTTCTTCTTTCTCTTCTTTCTTTCCTTCTTCTATCCCTTTCTTTCTTAATTCATGATGCGATTTTCTGGAAGTAGAAAGTCGGGCCGTGATAGTTGGTATCAGAGCGTTAGACTGAGCGAATACCTAGGCTCTGAAGTGTATCTTTCTTTAGGGAGCGTTAGGTTGAGTGAATACCTTGGCTCTGGAGTGGTGTCTATCTTGAGAGAGCGTATTTGTATTTGTATATATATATATAATTAGTTCTACCTATTTGTTGGATTACCCTTTCAGGTTTTTTTCAATATAAGTTATAAAGGTAGATAAGGTAGAAGTGTGTGTAACACGACTACCATTGGTTGGAGTTTGAATGTTTGAGGCTGGAAGTGTTTATGTCGAGACTGTAGACCTAATACCGTCTCGAGAGAGTTCTGTTGTGATGAAGGACTTCATCAATCTCTGAAGGTAACCTGTTAAGGTTCGGAGTTCATCTTTGAAGTGCAGAATTGAGTTTGGATCTATTGGTTGGACAGAAGCAAGCAAGTGATGATATCTTGATATCTCAGGAAGTAGTAGCTGCATGATGAGATGCAGTGACTATGGATATTTCCGAAGATGTTTCTTTGGAACAAGTTAAGAAGTGAGTCAGCTCGGTGATGTGGCTGAGTTTAGCTGAGTATTCTGAGTTGATAGGGAGTCTACTGGCTGAGTAGATTTTCTGAAGTGAAGTTCAGAAGCAGCAGAGTGGATCTTTTCTCTGGTGAGTTGGCTAAGCCTGCATAAGCTGTTCTGTTTGGTAAGAGGGAGCAGTTTTCTTTGGTGTAGGCTGAGTTGATCGCAAAAGTGACTTGCGATAGTTTGTTCTCTTGTGTTTGTTGGAGATTGTCCGGATTTCTTTCAGGAAGTCAGAATTTGTCTGCATCTGGAGATCGAGTTTTCTTTCCAAGATTGGTACTGGTGGTTCAGTTAGTAGATGGATGGTTCCTCGAGATAAAAGTTGGTGAAGCAACTCAGGTTTGGGTGAAACATCTGAGTTTTCTTATGGATATGTGGAACCATATTTCTGTGCTGGGTTGTCTAGCCTGTGCTTGAGTTCTTCGTCAGTATTTTCTTCTGTTTCGGATCAGAGTTGTGCAGCGGAAGCAGTTTGGGATGTTTCTGTTTTGTCTTTTCTAGATAAGGAGAAGTTTGTTCTATCTTCTGTTGTTGAGAAGCAGGGTGTGTTCTTGGTTTTTGAGTGATCTTGAGGAGATCATTGGATTGTTTTGATTCAGTCTGTTTCTTTTGGAATCAGCAAGAGTTAAGCTGATCAGGATGGATGTTGGAAGCCCAGGATTGTCCGAAGAGTTTTTATGGATAAGAGACAGAGAAATTTGGATTCTGGAATTGGAGATTTGATTTTGGTTAAGTTTTTCTCTGACCCAAAGAGCTGTAAGTTTGGGAAGCTAGCTCTGAAGTGTTTTGGTTTCTTCTGTGTTGGGTAAGATCAGTGTTTGGTTTTCTAGAGTTGAATTGCCAGCTTGGATAACTGGGATTCAGTATGTTTCACGTATCTCTGAGGGAGTACGTGTTTGATATTTCTGGTTGTAGAACCAGCAGTTTAGGATGGATTGATTGTTGAGTCAGACTCGTTTGTAGTCTGATATTCTATATATAATTGTTATTAGGATCTCTATAGCTTGATAGTATTGGTTGATTGGATTCTATAGAGCGAGTATCCCGATATATATATATATATATACCGGGGAAACTCGTAAAGTTTTATCCAAAATTCTTTTGGATAATTAGATTTGTTTTGTTTGTGTGAATTGGTTGCTTTGGTTGTTGGCATATATTTAACATATGCTGTGTTTTAAAATAAAATCTGTAAGTAGATTATTAAATGACCTTTGTTTTAAATTTCGGGGACGAAATTCTTTTAAGGGGGAAGGATTGTAATATCCCGGAAATTTGGACAATATAAATTTAATAATCTGTGTTTTAAATTTATATTGAATTGATAATTTTGTTAATAAATTTGATTTGATTCTATAATCTTCTTTATTTAAATATTTAATTTGTAAAATTATTTTTAATGAGTTAATAAATTGTTTCTATTTAATAATGTATATGTATTTGTATATATTTTAAATAGACAAGTTGTTTTAATTTAAATTAGTATAGCATCTTTTTAATGTATTAAAAATGGAAATTTTGATTTGTTTTTAATTTAAGCTTTTCAAAAATATTTAATAAAAATACTAAATGATTTTAAATATGTGAGTAAATGTTTTATTGGCTTAAAATTTCATTTTAATTTAAGTTTGTATATTAAAATAAGGTTAAAAATGTTGTGTTATTCTTTTTAAATTATTAATTGATAATTTTGATTTGTAAATTTAATTTGAAGTTTAAAATACAATTTAAATTATAAACATGTATTCATGTATGTTATTGCAAACTATTTTATAAATTTGTTTTAAAAGTATCTTTTCAAATGAATTACTTGTATATTATTTTATTTATAATAATCATACTTTGCTTTATTCTTTAGAGAATTATTTATATTCATAATTATGTATAAGGATTAATTAACAAGGCTTAATACTTATTTAACTCTAATTATAAACACTAATTAATCATAAAGACATGTGTACATATATTAAAGCTTAAACTAACAAGTGTCACATTTTAAAAAGACAAGTGTCAATTCTATTTTCTTTTTCTTTTAATTCATTTAAATCTGAAAATTTACATTCATATTATCTTGCTCTTCATTCATATGCATTTTTGTTTCATTCCTTAATAAAAGAAAACCAAATCTCATTCTCACAACCAAAATTCAAATCTGCATATTTCAAACCTGTAAAACTTTGCATTCAACTCCTCTTTCCAAAATTACTACCTGCATCAACATGAAAGCAAGAAAACCTGCATTTCAATCTAAATCAAGTAAGGCCTTCATGCAACAGACTTAATCATGCATTCATGAAATCTTCAAAATCTGGTAAAAACAAGTTGAAGCTCTGCATTTCATTTACAAGCAAGAGGCCTGCATGCATCAATTTGAAGCCTGCATGTAAAGAACCCGAAAGCATCATTTTTTAAAAAGCATTCAAGCCTGCATTTCAAAACTCTGGAACAAGAAGCTCTGCATTTCAGAGGCCTGCATGTTTTAAAAAGCAAGCATCATTTTTAAACAAAGAAGCCTGCATGCTAAAATAAAATCTGGAACCTGCAATTGAGAGTGCTCTGCATTTTGCATACAGGTGAGTAACACTTAATTTAAAATAAATTAAGTAGGAATGCATGTTTGTTTATTTGCTGAGTTAAATTTTTATACATGTTTTTACTGCCTGTGTAAATAGGAAGTGCAATGCTTGTTTGATTTCAAGGTCCTGATTGCTATAGTTTGAGTTCAAATTTGATAAATAGTATTTCTTTCTTGATCTGGATGTTATTATGGATTAGAATTTGAATGGAATTGGTTTATTACATGATGGAACAAATTTTTAAGGCTTTATAAGTTGTTTAGTTTTCTGTGTTGTTTGAAACACAAAATACAACTAAATTCTGAAAAAAAATTAGAAAATGTAGGTATCATGAATGGGTGTTTCAAGTTTACTTATAGAATCATTAAGTGAATGCAAGAATTTTAAATCAAAGATTAAAAATTTACAGTGATAAATAAAATGCAGTTTTGAAAATTTACTGTATTTTACTTTTTGATCAAGATCAGTGATCCTTGCATTTGAACTAGTTGAATTTGTTTTCTGGAGGTAGTCATCTATCATAAATCATAGAAAAATTATTGAATTGATATGCAAATCAAGTTTGAGATTGGAATTTGGGATTTGAGGTGTAGAACCCTAGTACTGTGTTTAAGGTGTTTTGGGTGCTGCGGCTTCAAGGGTGCATCGAGTTCAAAGCTGTTGTGGGTATTGATGAATGGTGAAGTGATGAAGCTACTGCCGGAGTTTGGACGATGATGGTGAACGGAGATGGGAGATTATGGTGATGACAGGTTTAGTGATGGGGTCTGGCCTGTTTCAGGTTTGGGATTGATATTTGGATTGCAGTGTTTTTGTCTCGGGAAATTTAGTGAGTGACTCGGAGTAAGTGGGTTACTGACCCGAAGTAAAATGGGATTGTCTCGAGTCAAAATTTTGTTTCAGGTTTAGCAAAACAGAAAACTGTTCTGTTCTGTTTTTAAGAATTTTAAAGAGTAAAGTTTAAATTAAATCTGGAAAGTGAACTTAGAATGAAACTTGAATCTTTAGAGGGATTCAAATTGTTTGAATTCTTATTTTGTAATAATTTAAATGCAGAAATTCAAATTGGTTTAAAATAAAAAAAAAAAGAGAGAAAGGGGGAACAGGAACCTGTTTCCAGATTTATAAAGTTTGAAATAAAATGCAAACTAAAGTTTTAACTTGGGATGTTAAAACTGAATTCAAATATGAATTCAAATAAGTTTGAATTCTGGTTTCTTTAAAATAATTTAAATTCAAAAATTTCAAAGTTTGGGTTTTTAAATAAAACAGAAACTGTTTCTGTTTTAAATGTAAAGGAAAATTTAAATTTTTAGGTGGAGATTTAAACTGAGTTTTAGTTTGAATTTGAATATGAATTCAAATTTGATTTGTCTGGGATTTGAAATCATTGATGGTTTTTAAATTTAAATTTGGTTTCAAAACTCACAAGTAAATGCGTATGTGTTTTGCAATTGAATTGAAAGGTTAAGTATTTAAATTTGAAACTCAAAATGAATTCAAATCTGAATTTTTAAATCTGGATTTAAAATCTAAACTTCAGTTTTTAAATAAAGGTTTAAATTTAAATTGTTTTAAATTTATTAAAATGATTTGCATTTGAATTGATGGTGTAAATTTTAGAAAGAGTTTTAGAAAGTTAAATCTAGAATGAGTTGGAAGTTGTATTTAAAATTTTGAAATTTTAAAGCAATTTTTAAATTGGTTTGAATTTGATTTGAATTTAAATTTTAAATTCTTTTTAAAACTTATTAACAAAGTAGATGTTCTTTTAAACATAAGATTGAGTTTAGTTTTAAAATCTAAATTAAGACAAATTTGAGTCTTAAAGTTTTAAAATGAATGTTAAATGGAATTTAAAATAAATTTAAAACATTTTGTTTTTAAATACTTAATTAAATAAGAAATGTTTATCTTAAGGATAAATAAAATGAAATGATTGGATTCATTAAATGATTAAGGTAATTAAGATGAAAATTAATTAATTAATTAATTAACTAATTATGTGGATGTTTAATTAAGTAATTAATGATTTTTAAGTTAATTAATTAGATTTGAGATTAATCAATTAAGGTTAATTAATCAATAATTAAGGATGATTAATTAAATTTTAATTTATGATTAAGATTTATTTAGTCAAGTGATTAGAGATAATTTAGTTTTTAATTAACACTTAATTAATTAATAATTAAAGATTAATTAAATGATAATTAAATATTAATTAATTGATAATTAATAATGATTAATTTAAGTTAATTCTTAATTAAGTAATTAAGAAATGTTAATGAAGTCATTAACTTAAGATTATTTAACAAATAATTAATAGGTTTAATTTTGATAATTAATTAAATTAATTAATTAATAATAATAAATTGTTTAAGTTTAGTTACTTAATGAAAGTAATTAATGAATTAATTACTTAGTGTAATTAATTTAATGAATATGATTAGTTTAGATTAATTAAGTTAAAATAATTTAAACATTTGTGGGTTGTTGATAATTACTTTATGTAATTTATGAATTTGTAATTACTTAAGGAAGTAATTAAATAATAATTACAGGATGTAATTAAGGATATTTGATATAGAGGTAATTAGATTTAAATTACTTTGAAATTAATCAAGAGGATTAATTTAGATAATTAATTAAGAATAATTAATTATGGGATGAGTAATTAAGGTAGTTAATTACTGAATGGTTATTAATCATGGGTGATTAATATATATGGTTTAAATTGAAGATTAATTACTTATGTAATTTATTTATTTTAGGAATTGATTAAATATTAATGATGTAATTTGGAATTGATTAATTAAGGTATAATTAATAATGAATAAATATTTAATGTAATTAATTTTAGTTAATAAATTAATTTAGTAATTACAAGTTAATTGTTTGCAAAGGGTTTAAGTAATTAACTTGTGTGATTAATTTATAAGCTAATTACTTATTGTAATTAGAGATAGTTAATCAATATTAATTGAAATGAATATTGAGATGGTGATTTATAAATTGATTTGAAATCAACTGATGGTTAAGTTAAGTAGAATTTTAATGATGAAGTAATTAATTTAATTCATTTTAAATTAATTAGAGATTGAGTAATTAATTTAATTCATTTTAAATTAATTATAAATGGTGTGATCATTAGATAGTTGCTTATGTTTGATGATTGGTATTGGTTGCTTGGTATGGTTTGTAATCTCAATTATGAGATGACTAGTGTATGAGATATGGATGCATTGGTTCCTTTTGGATGATAATATGGATTATCTGAATTAGATATGAATTATCTGTTGATAATGATAAGGTTGATTATCTGTTGTGCTGTGAATTATCTATCTGTGTATATGTAGATAATGAATTGAATTGTTTTAAATTTAAAACAACTTGGACCTAAAAGACACGCTTTGGTTTTCGACGAGACCGCGATCGGGTTTCCATATTTGGACATCCGAAAACCACATCGATTCCAATTAAACGTTAGGTCGTTTATACAAGTGGAGCGAGTGAAGACTCGAGGTGTAAGGGCTATACGTCAGTATAACTCTGTGGGTGATTCCGTAATGAGTTGACGGAATCATACTTATAGATTCGAGATGGTGATTCAGAGTGCAAGGGTTATTGTCGTTAACTCTGAGGGTGATTCCAAAATGAGTGTAACGAGATAATGCCTTCGGTTTCGTTCGAACCCGGAACGAACTTGTATGGATTGAATGCTTTCAGAACATCGTCAAGTGGACGATGAGCATTCTAAGTGATATGTCCTATAAAGGTAATCGTAACCTCAAACCTCATCAACCGGGAATGACTAAAACAGGGGAGGTGCAGCAAAGCTTCGTGGGTCGCACCCACTGGAGAGTAAGATTTACCCCTGTCTAGAGGTCCCTTTATATTTCGGCTGTGTGGACGGTTGATCATGACAATCGTCGGGGTTGTCTTATTTGGAACTGTTCAGTAAGGAACGGGTCCGGCTTTGTGATGCAGGGGATGAAGGGAGTAATCTTCGGTATGGTGATTTAGACCACGTACTGTGACGGGCGGTACCCCAGTTGCCCTGCCATTGTATGGAATCCAAAATCCAATAAGTGCCAACGGTTTTGATTGTATTACCCACTTTTGTGGCTAGTAGCTGGAATTTAATAAATGTAACAATTTCGGCTATTTCTTATTTATTTGAAAACCCTAGACACTATTATAATATCTCTAGATTTCCTATCAAATGTTTTGGTTAGCGTAAGGTAAAAACTTTTCCATGTTTATGTGTGGGAAGTCTTACGTGATACCTTTTCTTTTCAAAAGGGTTTTTAAAAGTTAAGCAACTTTAACCTGTTACTCACACCAGACCCATGTCTGACCCGGAGTTTATTTTTGTTTTTCATAAACTCTTGGGTACTCAAATTTTTACGAGTAGCCAAGAGAATTCAGGTTAGGATTCAGGTTAGCTTTGACGAATTGTGGAGGAGCATATGGAGCAGGAGGCTTCTGTGTATAGTTATATAGTTCCGCTGCGTTGGTATCTCTAAGTTATTTGTGATGATGTATTATGTTGTAAATACTAGACAGGTGTTATAACTGTCTAGTATGTGCTGTATATGTCTGTGTACTCTGATATTTGATGTATACTATGTAATACTTTTGTTATTAATATAATTTATTCATTCCGCTGTTGAGATTCTTGTGTTGTTTCTTCTTTCTCTTCTTTCTTTCCTTCTTTTATCCCTTTCTTTCTTAATTCATGATGCGATTTTCTGGAAGTAGAAAGTCGGGTCGTGACACTTATTTACTCCTTGTCCAGGAAAGAGGCCAAGTGAGCCAGGGCATTTGTTGCTTTTGAAAATCTCCTTAGTTTTAGCACCTTCTATCAGGAGCTCGTGAATAGAAAAATCCATTCTACTTATCGGCTTTCAGAGCTAAGATTAAATCACTTAATTATAACAGCTTTTCCAAATCATTTATTTTAACTTTTTAAAATACATTATAAAACCTTCAAAATTTCTTTAAAATACTTAACTAGTTATTTGAAAATATTTATAAAAGATTTGAAAAATAATACTTAAGTTTAAAGTCATATTTCAAAAATTATTAAAAGTCCTACAAAAAGTGCTGCGAATAGTGCTGTGAGTAGTGCTTTTAAGGCTAATTTGATCAAAATAACTTATTTATCATTTAGAAATCCATTTTATAACTCAAATCTATTTTAAAATATTTTAAATAGTTTATAAAATTTATTCCATATTTTTAAAGAATTAAAAATATCACTTTTAAAGAATTTATCGATTTGGTTTCCAAACTGCCAAAGCGCGACTATTTTGAAAACTTGTTTTGCTCATATTTCAAAATATATTACAAGAAATCTTGATCCTTTTCTTTTGTTTGAAAACTATGATTATAAGAGTTTTAAAAATTCTTATTACAAAGAATTCCGACTCCGAATGCATAGTATATATGGATTTAACTTTCTATGGTGCGAAATCGCGAACCCCCCCTTACGCGACGCGCCTATTTTAACTCAATTTTTTATTCTTTTCAAACTTTGTAGGAACACTTTTAAATGCTTATAAAACATTTCTAAATCATTTTAAACTATTTCAAAGAGGTTTAATAAGCTTATATACACCATTTCATTCAATAAAGAAAAGTGATTTTCTTTGTGATATTCGACTTGTATTTAAGGTGACTTGTTAACACCGTTAAACAACTATAGTAAACAACCAAACTTGATGATAAAAGCATAGTAAAATACATAGAAATCATTTTAATTAATAATATTTAAAAGTATTTAATCATTTTAATTAGTGATGTTTCAGAGTAATTAATCATTTTAATTAATGATGTTTGAAATTAATTAATCATTTTAATTAATAATGTTTCAAAGTAAATAATCATATTTGATTTAATTAATCATTTTAATTGATGATATTTTAGTTTAGTTAATCATTTTAATAAATGATATTTGATTTTATTTCATCATTTTAATTAATGGTGTTTTAAGTTAGTTAATCATTTTGATTGATGATGTCTGAATCTAATCAATCATTTTAACTAATGATATTTGAATTTAGTTAATCATTTTAGTTATGGTATTTGGATTAATTAATAATATTTAATTAATGGTGTTTTCAAAAGTTCATTAACTAATATAATAACATAGTTTAAAGTAAATTAACTGCTTTAATAAAAATGTTTAAAAGTTATTAACTAATTTGGTGTTTCAAAGTTAATGAACAAATTTAACAAAGATGTTCTAAAGATAATTGATTGGTTTGTTAAAAGAGATTACAAATGTGATTAATTATCCTTCGAGATAGTTAATATTGTTCTAAAATTTATAAAAAGATTTTAAATTGTATTTATTTTCTTTAGGAAAACTTAATATGGTCTTAAAATTATAAAAGAGTTGTATATAAATTATCTTTTGGGATAAATTAATATTTTTTAAATTTATAAAAGTATTTAAATTGATTGATTATCTTTTGGGATAATAAGTGTTGTTTTGAATTTATAAATGATAGTTTTTAAATGAGAAAATCCTTTAAAAGGGATTGTTTAAAATACAACTAAGTGTAAAAAAATTTGAGTTTATAATAAATGTTTTAATGACATTTGTTTTGACCCTTGTTTCAAGACAACTTAGCATTATAATTTTACCTTTTAAAAGAATATTTCAAAGAAACTTTTAAAATGTTTTATGATATTTAAATGTGAAAATCAAGCCCAAGTGTGATTCAAATGCGTTAAAAGTTTGATTCACTTATTGGTGGTAAGTGTGTACGATTTAATTCCAATATACAAATCACTTTGTTGTTCTTGATAGTTGATCTTTGGACTATCAATTTCGATTCTGGTTTCTTCTTTATATTTCATCACTCTAAGATGATGTGTTGTTCATTTGAACTTTGTTATCCTTTGTCAGAAATGACTAAACCGAAAGAGTGAGTGGAAGCCAAGTTATGTGGAGTTGCTCCCATTAGGGATATCCACATCCACTCTAAATTGAATTAGTTTTGCACTTAGAGATATGAAATACCCAGATACTGGGTAACAGTTAGCGGGGTTTGGCTTGGATGTGTTCGAGAGCTATTGTAGTTCTCAAGTATATTTCTAGAGGTATATTTTCGGTAAGGGGTGCATCCTCCTAGTCATTATCGTTAAACATTCTCTTTTCCCTTGTTCTTAATTCAAATCTTTGAATTATTTCCATAATTGCAATGAGAACTGGCTTATGCTCTTCTCAGTGTTAATTTATTTATGACCATTCTTTCAAGTTTTGGGTTTTTACCTTGTTTTCTTTCTAGTTTAAATTTTGTTTAGATTATTTCCATTCCTTTAAGTTTGGATTTTGATATTATTTTTGCCCATTCCTTAAGTATGGGATTTGTTCTTATTGGTACCCATCATTTATATTTGAATTTGTTTCCTATTGTTTATTTCTACTCTTTCCTGTATGGATGTTGTCCTTGTGACGAAAAAACCCGTTCCCCATTTAGCGGCATGGTCTCATAGAATTTTTATATGTTCATCATATTACTTGAGTATTCTCATGGTGGTTTTCCATACCGATCCAAAGTGTTATTTTATAATAATACGCAGGTCAAACCGATTATTTTCCTAGGTTGGCTTTGGTGATTATGGAGTTCTTAAAGAAGAGCTGGATTTTCACCTATAGTGGTGTTTTATTTTCCATTATATTATATTGTATACCTATTAGTAATCGTAAGTTCACGTTTTTAACTCTGATGTACTCTGTATTTTTGGATTGGTTATACTATCTTTGTTATATTGCATGTTGTCATTTCCGCTATGAGATTTTTATTTCCCCCGTCCTTTGTTTCTTTTCTTTTTATTTTACCCTAATAATTTACCTTTTCAATGATCAGATGTTGAATACTATGGATGTATTCAATGTCGACTTTCGATGGTCGAAAAGGTAGGTCGTTACAACTTGGTATCAGAGTTGAAGGTTAAGCAAGAACCTTGGCTTTAGTATGGTATGGCTTATTAGATATAGGCTTAGTAATGCCCTAGAATGAGATTCATTAGAGATAGGGTAAGTGACACTTTAGAATGAGTTGACAGTATTATATATACGAGAGCATATTTATTATCGTTGTAAAAACATATTGTGTTAATTGGTCTATTGAATTGTTTGTGAATTCTGGTCGAGATGTGGGATGCTACGGTGTCGATAGGGATTTCTAAACAATTGAACAAGGCAAACATATACGATATTGACTTTTGAAAATTGATAGATGAAATACTTTGCCTTAGTCTAAATTTTTTATATATAAAGGAATAATTTTCAAAATTTATATAGTTATAGATTTTGTTTATTTGTTTGAATGTGATAATATTTATTTACTATCACTATTGTTTAATAGTCATGCTCGATTAATTTAGAAGCGTTGATTATCACTTGTTGATTGCTGATTATTAATGTTAAGAGTATTATTAAGCATTTATTATTTTGATTATAAACGAACTCCTTGTGAATTATGTTTCATAATTTGACTATAAGGTGTTCGATTATAATGTTGGATTAAAAGTAAACTTTTAATAAAAGCTGTTTAAAATAATCTAAATAGTAAGATAAGAAATTTAGAGGATAAATATTTAGGACAATTTTTTTATAATAATAGAGGATTATTATAATATGAAATAATTTTATATAAAGTTAATTATATATAAATTTGACTTATAAAATGTGTTTTAAAAAGGATATTTTTTGAATTTAAATCCCATAGATGTTTGAAATAATTTCAAACAATTTTTGAAAATATATTTATATCTATATAGCACTACTTGGTAGTATTTCTAAGTATAGATAATTTGGAAGAGAAATTTTAAGTGGAATGCATTCTCTTTACGGTAATTCAACAGAAATCTTCTCAATTAGTTTTGTGGCAATCTGAATAATTTTCTAAGTTATGATCGAATGTTTGCTTAGACGAAATTTATGTGGCACTTAGTCAATTATTCTCCTTATCATTGTGCGATTGAAATGAGTTTAAACCTAAACAAATCCAAAGTGAGTTTTAAAAAATAAATGGTTGAAGTTAATTCATATAGAAATATATGTAGTATGTTTTAAAAAAGGAGCTTTGAAATAAAACCTGGGTGATTACTTAAGTTTCCTTAAAGGAAATTGGTTTCAATAAAAGCTATTTGACAAGGGAGTCGATTTCATAATAAAAGATGTCTTCAATAAAATAATTTTAATAAATGAAATTTTATGCTTGAATAGAAAAAGGGATAATTTAATACTAATTTTAAAATGGGTTAACTTAGATAGGGACGTTTTAATAGACGTTGTTTTATTAAAACCATAGTTTTTGGTCAAAACATTTAAGTGGTGTAGACTAACTAGTTGCTTTTAGGTCAACCCACTATAACATTCTAGGATAGAAAGATTTACTCAATCTTAAAAAACCCATAATTTGATTAGGTATCCATCTAAACTTTGAAAAGTAAAATCAAATTGGTGTTTTGTATGTACTCTTAGGATATAGAAGAGTATTACACAATTAGATAGTGGGGTAAGCATTTAATAGTCGTTTTATAAGGAAACATCTTTACAAAATGTCTATAAACTTAGGTGAAAATTTGTGAAATAGTTCATAAATAGTTTTAGTGTTGAATGAAATACTAAATAGGAAGTTTAAGCAATTTAAAAAAGTTGGCATAGTTAAGAAACCAATAATTCTAGAAAGTGACTTTCAGTTATATCCTAGGGAACTTAGATGATCTTCTAAGCAATAACCAAAGGATGATGAGAAAAATGGTACGCTTGGGAATTATCTATATTCAGGGACAACCAAGAAAGTTTAGAACTGAAGTTGAGATTTGATTGTTTGTCATTTAACATTTTAAATAATATGAAGAGTTAGTTTATTCCTATACGGAATTTGATTGATTGGTTGTGTGATTTATATACATAATTTATAAAGTTTGAATTTATAAATAAAGGTTTTTGGATTGTTGTTTATTAGGACTTAAATCTCGGTGGTTTTGGAATCATTTTGAAAGGGTTTTTAGGATGATTATGGAAAGAAATAACAGTAGAACGATTTGAAGTATTTGATAAATATTATTATTTCGATGAGGTTTAGAATTTGTTCTAATAAATATTTGCAAAGTGTTTTACAAATATTTTTGTTTATTGTGATGAATGACTAAAACTAAAGGCAATCGGGAGTTTCTCCATTTTGGGACTCGTCGAGTATATTTATTTACTCTATTGTGTTTAGGAGGTGCCAGAATACCAATGGAAGCTCCATATTTTGTTTAGAGTTATGCCATGCTCAGAAATGGGGATGCACCCTCCAAGTCATTGTTGGAAATAGTTTTTATATATTCTGTAACATCCCGCTTTTTTGTACGCTTTAAATCGACGATAAACCACACATGTTAGACTCAAACCATATAGAGGGGCGGATTGTTATTGGGCTGAATAAGAAAAGGCGGATAAAGAAAAAAACAAAACAGAATCTTGCAGTGGAACGACAAAATATAATAATCAAATAAAAAGTTCATGAAGCTGTTTTACAAAACATTTGATTATTCTTATACAGTCTAGAATCAGAGTTTCACATACCAAAGAATAATAAATAACAATGCAGCAAAACAATGTGGTGTAGTGGAATAATATGATAAATAATAGTAATACAATCTTCATCTTCGTCCTTCAGAAGTAAGGTCTTCAAATCCTGAAATGCTCAGGCTGACCTAAGCGAATTGAAAAGATAAAACACTCGAGTCAGAACTAAAAGATCAAATGTGAGTTAAATCAACAGAAATAAATGTGAGTGGAATGGCATCAGAGATGTTTACGGGATTTGACATCTCCTATCCAGCGTCTGACGTGAGTGTAGTAACTTAAGAGATGCTCAGGATTCATATCTCCTAAGGATCCGTTAAACTATTTACCGTGTAGTAATATTTCTCTATTATAATAATGTCTAATAGTAAAATAAACTTAATTTTAAATAGCGTTAAGGGGTTACCCATATAGGCCTTAACACGTAATAGTGCCAATAGTCTACACAGTACCATAATACTCCTGATCGGGAGGCTACCAGAGGATACTCCATAGGTACGACACAAATCAAACTCGTACAAGGCGCACTAGGGTAGGTGACTCAACACACAAGGCAATGCCAGGGTAGATATACCAATTACGCACACAAGCTAGTGGTAACGCGTAGCAGCTACTACTGCCCACCTCGAGCGACACCCCCAAATCAAAATCAAAAGTGGCCTCCAAATCAATCTCAAAATCAGAATATAATGTCGAAGGAGTGTGTCCAATAAGAGGGGCTACCTCCTTGGCCCGAGATCGCTCCTGTTTCAGCCACCTTATGCCAACTCACGGGAGTTGGTCCACGTATATACCTCAAAGGAACGCCGCCACCATCCTACTTCATTCTGAAATCTCCGCTGCGTACACGGTTATTAAAGTGGTTTTCGGAGTTGGCAAAGAGTATGACAACTTTCGATCCTGGTCTCATTGACAACCAAACGTTGTTATAACACCGCGGTCATTTCAAAATAATTTATATTTCAAAATCAGAATATAATATCCATTTCAAAACCATATAAATATGATATCATTTCCATTTCAAAACCAAATCAATATGATATCCTTTTTTATAAAAACCCAAATCAATATAATATCATTTTTATTTCAAATATATCCTTTTTCCAAAATCATATCACTTTCAAAATTATAACACTCGAAATCAAACACTTAAAGTATAACACTTTCACATTATAATACTTTGAAACTCACAACTTTGAAACATAACTTCACCACTTTAATGGTTTAAATATTAGAATACTTTATATAATAAATTAGCTTCTTAAATTTCATAAATCAATTCCAATACAACTCGAATTCAAAAATTTTATATTTAACCAAATCCCAAATTAAATTTCAATACGATTCAGTTTCCGAAGAAACTATTCCAAATTATATCGATTTCAAAACAACTTTGATCCTCAGAATAAACCATTTCAAATTCAGTATATTTCAACTTTAAGTATTCAACTATTTCAAAACTAAGTTTGGTAATTACGTTTCAACAATTCAATTTTCTATTATTTAGTTTTGAAATATTTTACATAATAAATCCATTACCATTTACATAAAACTCAAATTACAAATAACTAAATATTTCCTTCAATTTATTTATACTTGAAATGTTCATTTAATTCTCCTTAAATCAAAAATCAAGTTATGAAAATCATACCTTCTAAAATTTCAAATTTAATAAATTTCACATCAAGCTTATTTGAGTTTAATTCTTGAATAAATTCGGTCTTAAATAAATCTCAAATTTATCTTCTAACCTTATTTTATTCAAACCATTATAAACTCTATATTGGAATAAAATTTAAATACTTAACCACATAATCTAACTTATTATTAAGCTTATTCTATATTAAAACAAATTATTCATAGCTTAAAATCAAGGATCAAGAAACATTTGTATAATATCTAAAACCAATATTTATCTAAAACCATATATTCCTTTACAAACCATAGAAATCATTTTAAAATATTTTTATATATATACCACGGTGTCTGTAAATAATTTTCTATCCTATGGTCAAGTGATATGGATATTTATCATTTCAATCCGTAATTTAAAATATAAATACGTTTATATATCCTTTCAAACCACAATCCCGAGTGAAATAAAAATCCATAACAAACATGCAGTTTATAACAATATAAAATACAAAATTCATTCATCCAATATCAATCATCAAACATTTGTCACAATCATCATCCAATTCAATCAATAACATCAATATAGAACAGATAATAAATAACAGGTATTTACTGGCAATTTATATTCAATAATAAATTAAATAACTATCTTATCCAAATAAATTCAAATAAACTGAGATGATGATTCAAAATATGCCAAACAGTCATAAATAAATTTCTAATCACATCATGAATCAATTTAACAGACATAAGAAATTTTTAGAAGTTGCGAGCGGGTTAAAACACTCACCTTCGATTTTAAATCAAATAAAAAATCCAATCTAGGGCCCAAATTTGAATAGTCTCCGAATTTATCCAAACTAGCGTTAAAATGTCCGATATTAAAATCCTAAGGGAACAAACCGTGCATGAATTGGACCTCATATGTAAAAGATACTAACATTAAAAGGTATACGGTTTAAATTTTAAAACAAATAAATAAAAATATAGTTATAACATGTCACCTATACTCTCTCAGGCAAGAAACCCTACTGAACGCATGGAATAAACCCACTGCCACGAGATGAATCGTCGAATGCCACCAACCTGATCCACGTTGACCACGCATGAACCCTAACCAGACCTTCGCGCGTCTCGTGGTGAAGCTCCGACCTCCATGCGATCAAGCCCTGACACCATCACGATCCCCAACGACGTAGCCATCGCCCTATAGAAAACCCTGATTGAATTTTTTGAAACAAATCCATCCGTTAACTCACCCTCACAAAGCACACCGATGGACAGCGTACAACGATCTACACAATCCCGTACAGTTTATTCGACGATCGATCGACGATCGATGAAGACGTGATGAACGACCGTGACTTGATAATCCAATTCTGGCCACACATCAACCCAGATCGAGAAACGAATTACATAATTGACTTGCACTCGTTGAGAGCTTCAGATCGATATAAAATTTGATATGTGTCGAGGAGTTTGAAACTTTGAGTTGAAATTTGAATTGGAATTGAACTGAGGAGTTTTAGTGTTTTCAGCCATTGAGAAGAGGAGAAACAGAAGTTTCTATACGTACAGAAATGAGAAATAGAAAGGCTGCTAGGGTTTATAACTGGATATATATAGGAAGGGCTGAGAAATAGAGGAACATATATGATTAGTTTGGACCGTTGAATGATAAATGGCCCGCAAAGCCCATTCTGACTCCGGAACGAAATTGGGTCAACCCATATATCAAAATAGATGTTTTAAAATATTTTAAAATCTATGGAACAGGTTTCAAGTCCAAATTCCATCGTATGAAGAAGTCATGCTAAGTTATTTCAAATTGATTCCAATTGATTTCAGTTTCATCGATTTCTAGGCATTTCGTGCCCGTACGATCAAACGACAAGTCCGATCGCTACGAAACTTGAAATCCTATAACAATTCACCGTTACAGATCCGATGAAACTGGTTTCGCCCAAATCCGAGTCAGTAGCCAAAATGGCTATTTTCCAATTAATTAAATAAATTAATATTAAAATTGATTAAATCAAAATTTTAAATTCCAATTCCATAATTTACAAATCTTATCATTTTTAATTTCTTAAACAATTACAATACTTTAAACAATTTAGATATCAATTCAATGTTAAACTAATTTACCAATTACCGTATTTAATTTCAATTTCTGTAAATGCATAAATTATCAATTGAAACTCCGATAAATCCATTTATTTGATTTTAAATCTTGTTATTCAATCAATCACCATCTTATGGATATAATTATCTTCGGTTTATATTTATTACATTAATATTTTTCATTTCATATTAATTCCCATTAATGTAGTATTTTATTCCAGTAAATTTCAAAAATCCATTTATTACATCTTAAAATCCAATAAATCAATCAAACATGAATTTCATTTACTTTTATTCAATCCATTGCCATATTATGAATGGAATTTACATTGGTTACTTCAATATTGAATTAACATCCTCCAATTACCAATTTAATCTACATTAACTTAACAAATTAAGTGGATTAATTGCAATTGATTTCAATTTTATATTAATAAACTAAATAAATGGGTAATATATAATGATTGTTACCATTAACCTTCAATTACATCTATAAGTTTATTGTTTTCAACCACTTATTCTAATTACTTACCTAATACTGAATTCATTCAATTACCATTAATTATACTTATTCATTTATATACACAACCCTTACCCTTATTGTTAGGAACTGAGTTGATGATGTTTTGATGACAACAACCTTATATAGTTATTATACTTTACTTTATAAAATATATACTAACATTTTCATATATATATATATATATATATGTATATAGGAAGTATATGCAGGTATTATCGAAGATTGATTAGTATAAAGACTCAAGCATCAAGATGAAAATTAGAGATTCAAGATTCAAGGCTCTATAGAATCAAGATTTCAAGATCTCAAGATAAGTGTCTAGTATTTTGTTAAAACTTCATAATAGCACTCTCATCTTTCTTCCAATTTTCTTTTGGGATGGAATCTAATTTTTATCGAAACCAGTGGCTTACAAACCCACGACAAGTAGCTTACAAACCTACGACAAGTGGCTTACAAACCCACGAAAATCAAAATCGTTTAAACTACTTTGTACAAGTTCTCGAGTCTTATGGAGGAGCTCTATAGGAAGGTTCTTGCAATTTCAGTTTGAATAGATTTTTCAAAATGTTTTTAAATCTGCTTTCAAAATGTTTTAGCTTTCAAAATCATGTTTCCAAAAATGTTTTCAAACTTTGTTTTAGCCTTAAAATATTCCTCCATTCTGATTTTAAAAACTTCTATTTTTAAAACATTAAAACTTATTCTGATTTTAAATATTACTTATATAATTGACGGTCTATATCAATTATATATATATATATTTAAAATAATGTTTTATATTCATTCTCTATCTCAAAATATTGTTTAAACACTTTATTTTGCTTCAGAGAAGTTTCAACTTGTTTTAAATTCAAATGCTTTTACAAAACAACATCTCTACAATTTTGAACTGAGGGATGTCGACATATGGGGATACCCCATGTCGACATGGTGACAGTTGGATTCAAAATTCAAATTTCAAAAGAAGCGTCCATTCGTTCAAAAACCTTTCGCCAATGGTTATGACTGTTGTGCATCTATATAAAGGCTTCCAAAACGAATTTTTTTAATAACTACTTTCTTATTTTTCTTCACCCTTTCTTCTCCACCATTCCATATCCAAAAAACTTCATATTTTCAAGATCGTGCCATCATTCTACCAAATTCTCAATAGGAAATCATTTAGATACTCTCTCTATTTGATTCTCCATCATTCTACTAAAGATCAAAGTGCTATTCAGAGTTATAGGATTAATTTGTATTCAAAAAGTCCATAGAGTCTATCCATTCAAAAGGATTGGTATTAGAAAGTATTAGGGTGATCTTGTGTCCCGTAAATCAAGACAGTTTACCCCAGACTCGGAGATAGGAGGGTTCCTCAAGGCCTTAGAAGTTGAGGGTTGTAATTTGGATATTGGCTTATAAAAATCTGTACAAGGATATTGCCTTGGTGCAGTACTGGATGTAGGAGGATTCCGAACCAGTATAAAATCCGGTGTGTTCTTTCCTTTTACTTGCTTTACTTTACTATTTGCATTTGTTATATGTTCTGTGATCATTCTGTGTTAGAATTCTGTTTAGATTTGTGTTGAAAGTTTTAATTAGTCATATAGCTCATATATTCTTTAAAACACTATTCACCCCCCCCCCTCTAGTGTTATTTCTGCCTTAAGATCCTTAATCCGCATCCCCAACAATTGGTATCAGAGCATTGGTTTTCATTATTTTCATAATCTGAAATTTTGAAAAGTTTTAATGGCACAACACACTAATAATGTCACTCCTGTCACCACTACTTCTGTCAACACAAGTACTAACACTAGTTCATTTGTAGAGGGTCGGTCTACTGTCAGACCACCACTTTTTAATGGCAGTAATTATGCATATTGGGCATGTAGGATGAAAATTTATTTACAATCCATAAGTTTAGATACTTGGAATATGACACAAATTGAATATGTTGAACCGACTACAAATTTTGCCCAGTGGACTACTGAGCAAAAGACAGTTGCACAAAACAATTCTAAGGCTATGAATATACTATTTTGTTCACTAGATAGGAATGAGTTTAATAGAGTCTCTGTCTGTAAGTCTGCATTTGAAATTTGGAAAACTTTGCAAGTAACTCATGAAGGAACAAGCAAAGTTAAACAGACTAAAATTTCCATATTAACTAACCAGTTTCAATTGTTTAAAATGCATGAAAATGAGTCTATTTCCGACATGTATTGTCGATTTCAAGACATTGTACACTCATTGATTGCTTTAGGAAAGGGTTTCTCAGAAGAAGATCAAGTCAGAAAAATACTCAATTCACTCACTCCAGAATGGGATCAAAAGACACTTACTATTGAAGAGGCAAATGATGTTAGTCAAATGAAGATCGAAGAGTTAATCGGAAATCTAATGTCTTATGAAGTTCAACTACAAGGGGGAAAAGAATCTAAGGCAACAGAAAAGATATCGATCGCATTCAAAGCAACAACTGGAGATTCAGAACAAGAGAGTGATGAAGAAATTGCTTTCATGACCAGAAATTTCAGGAAATTTCTGAAGTATAGAAAGATGAATAACTTTAAAAGAAATGATCAAAGAAATTCCAGAAATACTTCGGAGAACTACTAGAACAACAATAATGGTGATAGATGCTATAACTGCAACAAAACAGGGCACTACAAGATGGATTGTCCATATCCAGACAAACAGACATTTCAACCAAACAACGAGCAACCAAAGAAAAGAAAGAAGGCATATGCCGCAACTCTTGACGATTCAGATTCATTCAGTGATGACGAGAAGAAAACTGATAATTCAAATCTGTGCTTCACGGCTATTCTCAAAGCAGAAAATGATCGGAGTTTGGATCTAAAAATAGGTACACATTTATTTTAGTTTTATTGGATGCTTGCTTGCTTTGATTTTGTTTGCAATTCCTTGAATTTTTAAATTCAAAATCACCCTTTGAAATTTGAATTTTTAATTCAAAATAATATTATTTTAATAATATTTCAAATATTAAAATATTTTAATATTATTATATTTAATATTATTACTGGAATTATATATAGATATAGAATATAGATTAGTTTTCTTAAGATTTTAGGAATTTCTTAGATTTTAGGAATAGACACCTCTTTTCAAATTCAACAGGCACATGTCGACATGCCAGGATACCCCATGTCGACATGACTTTCAGAAATTTGATTTCAAAATTTGAATTCAAACTTTTAAATTTCCCTCCACCTTTTCACTTACTGCAAAATTCTGAAAAGACACCTCTTGACCAGAGAACATGACTTTAGCGAATCTCTTTAATGTACTTCTCTTATCATCTCTTTTCACTTTATTCTCATAATTCAAACTTTCTTCATTATCTTCTACTCCTCTCAAACACTCATCAATGGCTTCCTCAAGTAACCCATCAACTATGAGGCTGCCCAAATCCATCAAAAATGATCTTTTCAATGACCCGGAGGCTATCAAAGCTTACATAAACTATGTAAACTATGGTAAAGTCAATACGGGAAAATTTGCCATTTTTGATGATTCTTCTTCTTATGAAATCGATCAACGTTTTGAAGAAAACTCCATTCTTAGCTTGATTGATATCAAGCAAAATGATTTTGTTTGTTATCCAAACCTTGTCAAAATGTTTTATGCAAACCTAAATCGTGGATTTTATAATGGAAATGAAGATCAAATTTGGAGTAGTGTTAAAGGAACACTTATGTTTTGGATTCCGATATTTTGGGTTGCAAATCTACCGGTATGAATCTCTCGGAATTTCAAATCAATGGAACCGATCGAGAGACTTTTCATCACATTTTTGAAAGCGATGACCACATGGATTTTAAGAATCGCTTTTTCTGCCCAAAAGCAAGAATTGTCAACCTTCTTATTCAACACACAATTATTCCTAGGTCGGGAAACTACAATAATCCCACCTCAAAAGTGTGTAAAGCTCCTTTTGCTATTTTTGGAAAATATGATATTAGTTGGGCACAAACTATTTTGGATGAGTTAAGAACCAAAAATTTTAATATAGGAGAAAACACTCTTTATCATGGAATTTACCTTACTCGGATTTTCAATTATTTTGGTGTGGATGTTAAAAAGGAAGAGTTTGTAAGTAGAAAAGTGTTCAATCATGGGAACATTTCTCTTATGAAAATCCCACTTATGTTTCAACCATATGAAACACTTGCCGAAAAGGAAGAGAGACTTGCTCACGAAGAGATGGAAGAAGAGGAAGAAGAAGGGGAAGGAATGGAAATTGAAGAAGAGGAAAATGAAGATACCTCTTTGGAAAGTATAGAGTATCCACATACACCCGCCAATCCATCAAACAAAACCATACTCAAGAACCAAAAGATACTTTCCCAAAACCAAAAGGTTCTTAAGAGATCTATTAGCAAGAAAATGGATGAAATCTCTACCAAGATCGACAAGTTCTTTGGAAAGATAGGCAGGAAACTTGGCTTGTCCTCATCATCATCTTCATCAAACTAATCCTAGCCATTATCTCTCTAGCTATCGTTTATCTATCTTTGTATTTTCTACTTTTTTAGTTAAGATTATGTAATGTTAACTAATATAAGTAATGCTATCTCATTCTCTATTTTCCATTCTCTGTTTTCCAGCTTTATATATCTCTGTTAGTTATTTATTTTAAGTTTATATAAGTCCACTAGTATAAAAATAAACTTAAAAATAAAAATAACTCAACTTGGTCATTCTGTCTAGACCATGTCGACATGCCCCATCCCCCCATGTCGACATATAATAGTCAAAAAGTAGTTACAATTTCTAACTTCAAATTCTTGTAACTATCAAGTGACAATTCATTTTGAACGGCCAATAACTCCTATAAATACCTATTTCTTCCAAAAAAACTTCTCTACCTCCATTTCTATTCATCTCCTCTCATACTTCAACTTATTTCTTAAATTATGGCTTCTCCAATTAAGAATTTAAGTGAAAATCTTGAAGAAACTCTTACTTCTTTCAAGAATATTCTTTCTTTTATACTTAGAAATCAAAGGCACTTAGAATTAAGCCAAATGCAGATGATCAAAAAGCAAGAGAAACACTTCGATGCACTTCGTTGGATGATCTCAAGCCTTAGCAAAGACGAACCCGAAGCAAATCCACCAGTCACTCTCGACAAAGATAATTGGGATGTTATCAAAACTGATCCTATCTTTGGAGAAGATGGATGGGTGGAAGTCCCAAGGAATGTCTGATCATTATGTATGTTTGTTTGTTTGTTTAATTTGATTTAGATTTAGATTTGATTAGGATTTGATTGAATTGTTTACTTAAGTTTGATTTAGATTTGGTTTGTGTATAACTTCATATACTATACATGATTAGTTTGCTATGTATGATATTGATTTGATTGTCAAGTTACACTTATATATATGCACACACACTTGATCACTTACACGTTCACTTTACACTTTTATTCTATATATACTTTAGAACGGGTAAATATTTTATTCCTTTTTGTTGATGACAAAGGGGGAGAAAGTTATAAAAATATATATGCTTGGTGTAAGGGGGAGTCGTGGAATAAAGGGGAGTTGTAGTTTTGAGAAGAAGTCACGGAGTAAGGGGGAGTTATAGGGAGTTATGGTATGGTAAGAATATTTTATAAATAAAGGTTGCCATCATCAAAAGGGGGGAGATTGTTAGGAACTGAGTTGATGATGTTTTGATGACAACAACCTCATATAGTTATTATACTTTACTTTATAAAATATATACTAACATTTTCATATAGATATATATATATATATGTATGTATGTATGTATGTATATAGGACGTATATGCAGGTATTATCGAAGACTGATCAGTATAAAGACTCAAGCATCAAGATGAAGATTAGAGATTCAAGATTCAAGACTCTAGAGAATCAAGATTTCAAGATCTCAAGATAAGTGTCTAGTATTTTGTTAAAACTTCATAATAGCACTCTCATCTTTCTTCCATTTTTCTTTTGGGATGGAACCCAATTTCTATCGAAACCAGTGGCTTACAAACCCACGACAAGTAGCTTACAAACCTACGACAAGTGGCTTACAAACCCAAGAAAATCAAAATCGTTTAAACTACTTTGTACAAGTTCTTGAGTCCTATGGAGGAGCTCTATAGGAAGGTTCTTGCAATTTCAGTTTGAATAGATTTTTCAAAATGTTTTTAAATCTATTTTCAAAATGTTTTAGCTTTCAAAATCATGTTTCCAAAAAATGTTTTCAAACTTTGTTTTAGCCTTAAAATATTCCTCCATTTTGATTTTAAAAACTTCTATTTTTAAAAACATCAAAACTTATTCTGATTTTAAATATTACTTATATAATTGACAGTCTATATCAATTATATATATATATATATATATATATATATATTTAAAATAATGTTTTATATTCATTCTCTATCTCAAAATATTGTTTAAACACTTTATTTTGCTTCAGAGAAGTTTCAACTTGTTTTAAATTCAAATGCATTTACAAAACAACATCTCTACAATTTTGAACTGAGGGATGTCGACATATGGGGATACCCCATGTCGACATGGTGACAGTTGGATTCAAAATTCAAATTTCAAAAGAAGTGTCCATTCGTTCAAAAACCTTTCGCCAATGGTTATGACTGTTGTGCATCTATATAAAGGCTTCCAAAACGAATTTTTTTAATAACTACTTTCTTATTTTTCTTCACTCTTTCTTCTCCACCATTCCATATCCATAAAACTTCATATTTTCAAGATCGTGCCATCATTCTACCAAATTCTCAATAGGAAATCATTTAGATACTCTCTCTATTTGATTCTCGATCATTCTACTAAAGATCAAAGTGCTATTCAGAGTTATAGGATTAATTTGTATTCAAAAAGTCCATAGAGTCTATCCATTCAAAAGGATTGGTATTAGAAAGTATTAGGGTGATCTTGTGTCCCGTAAATCAAGACAGTTTACCCCAGACTCGGAGATAGGAGGGTTCCTCAAGGCCTTAGAAGTTGAGGGTTGTAATTTGGATTTGGCTTATAAAAATCTGTACAAGGATATTGCCTTGGTGCAGGACTGGATGTAGAAGGATTCCGAACCAGTATAAAATCCGGTGTGTTCTTTCCTTTTACTTGCTTTACTTTACTATTTGCATTTGTTATATGTTCTGTGATCATTCTGTGTTAGAATTCTGTTTAGATTTGTGTTGAAAGTTTTAATTTAGCCATATAGTTCATATATTCTTTAAAACACTATTCACCCCCCTTTAGTGTTATTTCTGCCTTAAGATCCTTAATTCGCATCCCCAACACTTATTTCTTATATTCAATTGTATAACCAAGTGAACAATTTCACTATTCATTATTGGGATTTCACTTCAATTGTCAATAATTAGCTTTAATTACCATTGCTACATTTCATCTTTTACACTCACTTCATTATAAATCATGAAGTTTTTACTTCCTCCTAAATTTAATTAAAAAATCTTATTAAATTAACTAGTTTAATTATTGAAATTTATGGGTCGTTACACTCTCCCACGTTCAAAACTTTTCGTCCCCGAAAAGGGAAAAAGGAGGGAAAGAAAGAATTAAGCAGTCAATACATCTTATTCAAAAATATTAATTTTATATACAAATAAATTTACAAAATTAATTAATTTAAATAAAATATACCAATTTATAACCATTAAATCTTTTTATACTCAAATTAATAAAGTTTGGAAAACGTTTTTCAAAATTTTTCTAAGTCCAAAATTCACGAAAAATTTCGGCAGAGTCTCCTTTGTACGGAGAGGTTCAGAAGAAAATATAATATCAAATATAACAACATATATCACAATATCTCAAAATAATATATCGGAAGAACGAGGAAATAATATAATAACGCTATAAAACCATAATCCAAGAACGTACCTATTTGTCAGGCAATCAAAGCAGTAGCAGTTTCTTCCATAACCTTTATTTCACTTATATAATCTAAAAGAGTTAATAATTATATAAAATAAAATATTTACAGTGGTTTCAACCAAGAACAAGCAAATCAATATAAACAACAATCACTTGCAACAATATAAAATCATCATGAAAAATCAACACAATCAATTAGCCATTCATCTCAAAAATAACAAATAGTTGTTCGGGTTCAAAACTTTAAATTGTACAGAATGAAAAATAAACTGCTAAGTGCACCATTTACTCAACAGTCTTAGATGAAACTAAATAGATTATTCATACATCCAAACAATTTTAAAGTATTCTTGCCCAAACAACCATAAACCAAACAAACAACAATTCTAAGCATAAATTAAGTTCATTCGTATTAATTTCATTTCACAACATTTATTGTTTCATTTCCTTTTCATTCATATAATGAATTATCTTTTAGTCTACATATATTTCTTGCAATTTTTCATTTCCATCCATTGATTCAGTGTTTATTTCACTTATTTCATTCATTACTTACTAATTTCATTTCATTTATTATTAATACTCATGTTCAATTCAGTTACTTGGCATAACAATTTCATTAACTTAAGTTTATAATCTTTTACTTACAATGATCCCTTTTTCTATCACATTTAATTACAATAACCTTCCAAATTACAACTTACCGTTATAACATTAATTCTTACTAATAAAAGCAATTTATTGAACGCTTTCATAACATACATTTACTCGTACAATTTCCATTACATTTTCTTATTAAACATTATATTTTTAATATTTGGCAAGTTATATATATATGCTTTAAGGATGTAGTTGAAAGTTATACAAGTTTTCTCATTTCTTTTGATTAATTTAATGTTCAATAATCATATCATTCGTTGTATAGTTACTACTTTCAACTTCCTTGTAATTTCATTAATAACCTGGCATTTAATCTTTTATTTTATATTAGAGATTCCAATTGTTATTAGTTACATTCCATTTCACTACAATAATTGAAACTATTAATTGACGAAACTTAAGAACTAAATACCGGGTTTAATTTCAAATCATTTTAAAATAATAGATAGATACATATACTTACAACTTATATATATCCAAGTATATCTAAAACAATTTAAATTTTTTTTATCAAAATAAAACTATAGTAAAACTATTACAGTGGCCCTCCCACTTTGAAACTCGAAAATGAATGTCGATGACGCGTGCACTTATCACCGAAATTATTTTCCAATGATAGAGAGGGGAGTACAGAACTTATTTCTTTTCAAAATTTCTTTAAAACAATCCTTTCAAATTATATTGGAATATTTATATCATAAAATGCTTCTAATAATAATATTATTATATTCCAAAAATCATTCGAAAGAAATTTTCAAAAGCCCCAGAACTTAGGTTCTAAATCTCCAATTTTACTTTATTTTTATTTGTAAATTTTATTTTACAACCAATATTTATAAATATCGCTGCCTACCAACCAATATATTACAACCAAATATAACCTTTATAAAAAAAATATTATATATAGAAAATATAATAGGCAAAATTATTTCATTTACCTATATTTAAAAACAAATATTGTGTCGGTCTGTCCTGTTAAGTGTTTAGAAATCCCTATTGATGTCATACCATCCTATGCACCAACCAGAATTTATAAATACAAAACGGCACAAATTAACACAATATCAAAACTTTTTATAACACTAACAAATACGCTCTCACATATATATTCACTCAACGACTCATCATAGGGTATTACTACCCTATTAATAAAGAGTAAGACCCAACAAAGCTAAGGTTTTTGCTAAACCAAAGCTCTGATACCAAATGTAACATCCCGCCTTTTTGTACGCTTTAAATCGACGATAAACCACATGCGTCAGACTCAAACCATACAGAAGGGCGGATTTTTATTGGGGGTGAATAAGAAAAAGCAGAGAAAGAAAATATAAAACAGAATCTTGTAGTGCAACGACAAAATATAATAATAAAAAAACAGTTCATGAAACTGTTTTACAAAACATTTGATTATACTTATACAACCCAGAATCAGAGTTACACATACCAAGGAATAATAAATAACAATGCAGCGGAATAATGTGATGTAGTGGACTAATATGATAAATAATAGTAATACAATCTTCGTCTTCGTCCTCCAAAAGTAAGGTCTTCAAATCCGGAAATGCTTAGGCTGACCCAAGCGAATTGAAAAGACAAAACACTCGAGTCAGAACTAAAATGTCTTATGTGAGTTAAATCAATAGAAATAAATGTGAATGGAACGGGGTCAGAGATGTTTACGGGATTTGACATCTCCTATCCAGTGTCTAATGTGAGTGCAGTAACTTAAGAGATGCTCGGGATTCACATTTCCTAAGGATCCGTTAAACTATTTACTATGTAGTAATATTTTACTATTATAATAATGTCTAATAGTAAAATAAACTTACTTTTAAAAAGCATTAAGGGGTTACCCATATAGCCCTTAACACATAATAGTGCCAATAGTCTATACAGTACCGTAATACCTCCTGATCGGGAGGCTACCAGAGGATACTCCAAAGGTACGACACAAATCAAACTCATACAAGGCGCGCTAGGATAGGTGACACGGCACACAAGGCAATGCCAGGGTAGATATACCAATTACGCATACGGGCTGGTGGTAATGCATAGCAGCAACTACCACCCACCTCGAGCCACACCCCCAAATCAAAATCAAAAGTGGCCACCAAATCAATCTCAAAGTCAGAATATAATTTCGAAGGAGTGTGTCTGATAAGAGGGGCTACCTCCCTGGCCCGAGATCGCTCTTATTTTAGCCACCTTATGCCAACTCACGGGAGTTGGGTCCACGTATATACCTCAAACGAACGCCGCCACCATCCTACTTCATTCTGGAATCTCCACCATGTACACGTTTGTTAAAGTGGTTTTCGAAGTTGGCAGAGAGTATGACAACTTCCAATCCCGGTCTCTTTGACAACCATACGTTATTATAACACTGCGGTCATTTCAAAATAATTTATACTTCAAAATCATAATATAATATCCGTTTCAAAACCATATAAATACGATATCATTTCCATTTCAAAAACCAAATCAATTTGATATCCTTTTTTATAAAAACCCAAATCAATATAATATCATTTTTATTTCAAATATATCCTTTTTCCAAAATCATATCACTTTCAAAGTTATAACACTTTGAAATCAAACACTTAAAGTATAACACTTTCACATCATAATACTTTGAAACTCACAACTTTGAAACATAACTTCACCACTTAAATGGTTTAAATATTAGAATACTTTATATAATAAAATAGCCTCTTAAATTTTACAAATCAATTCCAAAACAACTCGAATTCCAAAATTTTATATTTAACCAAATCCCAAATTAAATTACAATATGATTCAGTTTCCAAATAAACTATTCCAAATTATATCGATTTCAAAACAACTTTGATCCATAGGATAAACCATTTCAAATTTAATATATTTCAACTTTAAGTATTCAACAATTTCAAAACTAAGTTTGGTAATTACGATTCAACAATTCAGTTTTCTATTATTTAGTTTTGAAATACTTTACATGATAAATCCATTACCATTTACCTAAAACTCAAATTACAAATAACTAAATATTTCCTTCAATTTATTTATACTTGAAATGTTCATTTAATTCACCTTAAAACAAAAATCAAGTTATAAAAATCATACCTTCTAAAATTTCATATTTAATAAACTTCACATCAGGCTTATTTGAGTTTCATTCTTGAATAAATTCAGTTTCAAATAAATCTCAAATTTATCTTACAACCTTATTTTATTCAAATAATTATAAACTCTATATTGGAACAAAATTTAAATACTTAACCATATCATCTTCAATAAAAAAAACCAAACTTATTATTAAGCTTATTCTATTAAAATAAATTATTCATAGCTTAAAATCAAGGATCAAATAACATTTACATAATATCTAAAACCCATATTTATCTAAAACCATATATTCCTTTACAAACCATAGAAATCATTTCAAAATATTTTTATATATAGACCATGGTGTCTTCTATCCTATGGTCAAGTGATATGGATATTTATCATTTCAATCCGAAATTTAAAATATAAATATGGTTATATATTCTTGCAAACTGCAATCCCGAGTGAAATAAAAATCCATAACAAACTTGCAGTTTATAACAAAATAAAATACAGAATCCATTCATCCAATATCAATCATCAAACATTTATCATAATTACCATCCAATTCAATCAATAACATCAATATAGAACAGATAATAAATAACAAGTATTTAGTGGCAGTTTATATTCAGTAATAAATTAAATATCTATTTTATCCAAATAAAATCAAATAAACTGAGATGACGATTCAAAATATGCCAAACAGTCATAAATAAATTTCTAATCACGTCATAAATCAGTTTAACAGACATACGAAATTTTTAGAATTTGTGAGTGGGTTAAAACACTCACCTTCGATTTTAAATCGAATAAAAAATCTAATTTAGGGCCTAAATTTGAACAGTCTCCAAATTCCTCCAAACTAGCGTCAAAGTGTCCAAAATTTTAATACAATCCCAAAGGAACAAACTGCGCGAGAATGGGACCTAGTATGTAAAAGATAGTAACATTAGAAGATATACGATTAAAATTTTAAAACAAATAAATAACAATATAGTTATAACATGTCACCTATACTCTCTTAGGCAAGAAACCCTGCTGAACACATGGAACAAACCGAACCGCCATGAGATGAATCGTCGAATACCACCACCCTGATCGACGTTGATCATGCGTGAACCCTAACCAGACCTCCACGCGTCCCGTAGTGAAGCTCCGACCTCCATGCGACCAAGCCCTAACATCGTCACGATCCCCAACAACGTAGACGTCGCCCTATAGAAAAACCTAATTGAATTTTTTGAAGAAAATGCAGTCGTTAGCTCACCCCACATAGCACGTCGATGGACAGCGTGCAACGATCTCCACAGCCCCGTACAGTTTATTCGACGATCGGTCGATGATTGATGAAGACGCGATGAACAGCCATGACTTGATCATCCAATTCCGGCCACACATCAACCCGGATCAAGAAACGAATTACATAATTGACTTGTGCTCGTCGATAGCTTCAGATCGATATAAAATTTGATATGTATTGAGGAGTTTGAAATTTTGAGTTGAAATTTGAATTGGAATTGAACTGAGGAGTTTTATGGTTTTCAGCCATTGAGAAGAGGAGGAACAAAAGTTTCTATACGTATAAAAATAAGAA
Source organism: Allium cepa (assembly GCA_030765085.1). Classification (NCBI taxonomy): domain Eukaryota; kingdom Viridiplantae; phylum Streptophyta; class Magnoliopsida; order Asparagales; family Amaryllidaceae; genus Allium; species Allium cepa. Next base: position 617,237,003 of record CM060934.1, read on the forward strand.
ATAGAAAGGCTGCTAGGGTTTATGCCTGGATATATATATAGGTAGGGCTGAGAAATAGAAGAACAGATACGATTGGTTTGGACTGTTGAACGATAAATGGCCCGAAAAGCCCGTTCTGACTCGAAACGAAATTGGGTCAGCCCATATATAAAATAGATGTTTTAAAATATTTTAAAATCAATGGAACAGATTTCAAGTACAAATTCCATCGTTTGAAGAAGTTATGCTAAAATCAAGTTATTCATTAATTTTAATTTCAGTAAATTCAATAATTATCAATTGAAACTCCAATAAATCTATTTATTTGATTTTAAATCTTGTTATTCAATCAATCATCATCTTATGGGTATAATTATCATTGGTTTATATTTATTACATTAATATTTTTCATTTCATATTCATTCCAATTAATGTAGTATTTTATTCCTGTAAATTTCAAAAATCCATTTATTACATCTTAAAATCCAATAAATCAATCAAACATGAATTTCAATTACTTTTATTCAATCAATTGCCATATTATGAATGGAATTTACATTAGTGTTTGCACAAAAAATGGACAAACACCTCCAAGTCGTGTTATTTAGTTGATTATATGTAATTTTCAATGATTTTAGATGAGTATGTAAATATGAGAAAAGTAGGGGCTGAAATGTAAAAGACACACAGATTTATAGTGGTTCGGCCAGAATGTGCCTACGTCCACTTTATATGTTATTATCTTCTTTCTTTCAGGTTACAAGTACAATGCGTTGTATACAAGTGTATGAAAGTAGTTTGAAAGTTCCTTCCTTGCTTGAGCTCTCAAACTTGTCTGCCATTGTTGTACCCCTGCCCCTCTATTTATAGAATGAGGTAGGGGGCAGGGGTCTTGGAAGTATATAACTGCTGGCGGGCCCGGGCTGAAGCGATCTGGACTGGCAACTATGTGGTTCGGCGAGGCTCATTCGGTGTTGCGTGGATATGGAGGCTTGGACCGGTGTTGGGTAGTTCGGCATGTAGGCGTTGTGGTGGTTCGGTAGTATGGTTGGTCCGGTGGCGATTGTGGTTCGGCAGTAGCGAGGTGTGGGCTTTGGACCGGCAAGGGTCTTGTCCGGTGGTTCGGTGGTATAAAGGACGCCGAATGAGGTGGAGCCGAACGAGGTGGGGACCGAATGTGATGGAGCCGAATGAAGTGGAGCCGAATGAGTTGGAGCCGAATGTGGTGGAGCCGAATGAGGTGATGGTTGAACGTTGGATGGACATCTAGGTTAGTATTGAGCTTCTTGGCTGTCGAACGAAGTGGAGGCTGCAAGCCCGGGTGACATTGTGACTTCCTGGTCCCTAGATCTTCTGGGTGAGAATTCGCCCAACAATTAGTTACTTCAATATTGAATTAACATCCTCCAATTACCAATTTAATCTACATTAACTTCACAAATTAAGTGGATTAATTGAAATTGATTTTAATTTTAATTTTAATTTAGTAACTAAATAAATGGGTATTATATAATGATCGTTACCATTAACCTTCAATTACATCTATAAATTTATTTTTTCAACCACTTATTCTAATTACTTGCCTAATACTGGATTCATTCAATTACCATTAACTATACTTGTTCATTTATTTATACAACCCTTAGTCTTATTTCTTACATTCAATTGTATAAACAAGTGCTACAATTTCACTATTTCATTATTGGGATTTCACTTCAAATGTCAATAATCACCTTTAATTACCATTGGTACATTTCATCTTTAACACTCACTTCATTATAAATTATAAATTTTTATTTCCTTCTAAATTTAATTACAAAAATCTTATTAAATTAACTAGTTTAATTATCGAAATTTGCGGGTCGTTACATATTCCCCTTTCGAAAGAGTTTTGAAAAAAATTGAATAGAAAAACCAAGCATTTGATTCTAAATTTATATTTTGAAAAGAATGGATGCGTATTATTACTATAGAGCATTCTCTATATTTTGTTGCATATGGTTGATATGTTGCTTTTGGTTGATGTGGCTATATTCATTGGAGTTGCAAGTAGATTTATATCATGTCAGTTTTTGCTTGTAGAGTTATATCATTATTATTAGTTGCATCGTATTGCCTTGTTGCACCATTTGTTACATTCTTTATGCTATTTGAGCTTATGATCAAAATAGCTAGGGTATTGCTTTTTTATCAACCCGACTCTCTTTTGGATTGTGTAAGTGCAGGTAAGCAAGAGAATTCTACTTGATTTATTTGGCATCTATACTTGCATCGAGATAATAAGTTGCTTGCAAAAATATAAATCAAACGCATAAGAGGTACGTAGTAGATTTAGAAGTTTGGTATTTTGTTTGGTTGATTTTGTGCCCCAAATATGGGAGGCAGCTTGGCTTTTGTTTTCTTTCGATTGGTTTAGTCTTGTAGCGGCGATTTGCAGTTTTCCGATCGAGCAATGAAAAGTACGCAATGTCGAAATTTTCCATAATATTTGGGAATTAATTAAGCAATAACTTGATAACCCATTTTAATTTATTTTTTTCGAAATTTTACGGGATTGGAGGAATTTTTCCTACTTTGGGAATTTCGAAGATGAAATTCTTTTAAAAGAAGGAGCATGTAGCAATGTAGAATTTTGGTTATTGAGTTTAAAATATTTCATGAATTCTAAATATTTAAATAATTAGATTTTGGAATTTAATAACTTATATTCAAGTATAAGGATTGCTTAAATATCTGAATAGTGAATTAAATATTAATTAACTGGATTTGGTCTTATTTAGCTCCTTTTAATTAATTAATATTTTAGATAAATATCGATAATTGGATCGAAAATATAAAATGATATTTAACTGTGTAAAATTATCATTTCGAGGAACTATCTCAGATTTTGATGAAACTAATGCCATCGGGAGCAGAATGACATGGCATTGTATGTCGATAAGTTTCATAGCAATTGGACATATGTTTGATCGTGCGATCTCGAAATGCGTGACGGTTAATTTTAGGAATTAATATATAATTTGATTTAAAAAGTTAACTTTTGTATATGATGGAATTTGGTCCCGAAAATAGTTCAGTTGAGTTCAGAATGGGGGTAATTAGATAGAAATACTAATGAGCATGCCTCAATTGGAACGTGAATAGTGTCGGATAGTTGGCTATATAAGGACCCTTAAACTCTTCATTTGTTAAAAACCCTAAGAGATAACCCTAGCCACCGAATTCTATACCACAAATCCTATGGTCATGGTTCATCGGCGCCACCAGAGGCCGAGATGGATAGAGGTGCCAACAAAGAAGTTGATCGCATGGGTGAATGGAAGATGATGAACGGTTGGATCATCTTAGATCGGCATGTGGCAACAGGAATCTCAAGATGAACGTAGCGACCTTTTTAGCTTGTTCTCGAGCTACAAGGCATTCTTGGAGATGAGGAAGGTGTTGTTTGGTGTGCAATGGTCTGAGGAGGTTGTGGTAGCGGTCGATGGTGGTAGAATTGGCGGGAGTGAGTAATTGAAGAAGGTAGCTGAGTTCGTTCGTTTGAATGGTATTAGGGTTTGTTTAACCTGGGTTAATTAGTGGATTTACAATGTAATAAAGCAATTAATTATATATTTTTTTAAATCTTGAATCTTATAAATCTGATACCTATTTCAATTGAGGTCCAAATCAAACGCGATAAGTAACGTTGCACTTGTGGAATCATTGTCTACATTTTGGAATTTGATTGGTTAGGATTGGAGCTAATGGATTTTTTTGCTAAAATTGAACAGCAATGCTTCGACGGTAACTGAAATTTCGGCGAGTAAACTCACCTTTAAATAAACCATATAATATCTGTGATGTTATAGATTATTGTTGTATACTTGGATGTTAGTATATTGTTGCTTGATTAATTGTTTTGTTGGATCCCCATTTTGGAAAATGGATGGCATATTATCTAATTTGCAGTGAACCCATATAACTATTTATGTGTTCATAACCATTGTTTTTGTAGGGAACATTTCTAGAGAGACCCTAAGGGTTTCTCATCAATATTAATTTATTTACATCCTTACTTTTCTTATGTTGTAGTTTGGTTGAAAATAATTATGACATTCTATTTGAATTATTTAAATGTCATTATAACAATTTTCATTATACCGTCACTTATTGAATATCATCCGATAAAATTTTGTGTATATTGACTTAAGCTTGTATTTTCACAAAAGTTAATAAATCATTTCAATTAATGATATTTGAAATTAATTAATCATTTTAATTAATGATGTCTTAAAGTAATTAATTATATTTGAAATTAATTAATCATTTTAATTAACGATGTTTCAAAGTAATTAATCATTTTAATTAAAGATATTTGATTTAATTAATTATTTCAATTAATGATATTTGAGTTTAATTAACATTTTAATCAGTGATATTTGATTTACTTAATCATTTTGATTAATGAAATTTGAGTTTAATTAATCATTTTAATTAATGATGCTTTAAATTTAGTAAATTGCTTTAATTAATGATGTTTTAAATTTAGTTAATCATTTTAACTAATGATGTATGAATTCAGTTAATCATTTTAATTTATGGTATTTGGATTTAATCATTAATTTCTATAACTATCCGAAATTTCAAACGCTTTGTATTTAAATATCTGAATTATTTTAATATTTATGCCTCATATTTCATATGATTAAATATCATTTTATAACCTTGTTAAACGCTTTATAATTAATAACTAATGATAGAAAACTTATTTGAAATGTGTCTGCAAAAATATACGTTTTGGATAAATGCTGAAAATGTGACCAGAAAACATTTTGTTAAAAATCAACTTTTGGTTAATACAAATTGTATAAATATTTTGCAACTTGTATATAACGTATGCATATATAGACAAGAATTAAATGCATCTCCTTTAGTAACAAAATATTAATTAAACTAAGATCTAATTAGTTAAAGTAAGTGTAGACAAAAGGTATAAAAAGGACCCTTAAAGTAAGCAATTGATTAAGGAGAATAAGTTGTACGTAAGGGTATGGTGTGCATGTTTTCATGCATGGAAGAAGAAGGGTTTTGTAAGCTCTTCCATACATTTCTCTAAACTTATAAATAGAGAGGAAGTCTCTTCATTCTTACAAGTTCCCACTCTTACGCTCTTTTCTCTTCTCAAACTTTCTTAGACAATTTCTTATTTCCCTTCTCTTCTTTTTGGCCTTAGGTCATGTGCTATATAGAGGAGGCTTGGGCTATGAACTGTGGAGAGGGAGGAGGCTACGGCCGTGTACTATGATGGTGGAAGAAGGATGGACGTGAGCTAAGGTGGGATGGTGGTGATAGCCTGAGCCAAGGAGGGGAAAAGGTGGTAGACGTGTGGTTTAGGGAGGTGAAGGAAGGTTTTGGTGATGCTTTGGATAGTGTAGGAGGTGTTAGTAGAAGTGTTGATTTATTGAATGTTGGTAGAAATAATTGGGTTGAATAAAAGTGAGTAAATCTCATTTTGAATAAATCTATAACTTGATGATTACATGTTGAATAAACGTGTTAATATTACTTGCGATTATTGATGATAATATACTAACTACCTAAAGCTATGACCCTTGATTATATGCTTCAAAGAGTATGAAATTTTCTGAAGTAGTTGCATTAGAAACCTTTGAGATATGTAGTTTAGATTAAATACATTCGAATGTTTAATATGGACATGTTGATTAGTATATATGTTAATACATGTTTCGTAGTAATATGGTTTGAAACTGAAATCATATATGTGTATAAAATAGAATGACACTTAATATTGAATTGAATATGGAATTGTCCGTATAACAATAGTCGCTATAAACGCACTTTGAAATCCCTGACTTTAATTTGTGAAAAATGGTGATTTGAGAAAATATATTGATATAACTTGTTTTGGTTGATTTATACACTTCTATAAGTGTTTTGAAAATTAAATTATATGTTTTGAAAAGTTATTGAAAATGCAGAGAAAAGTTATCAAAGTTAATCACAAAATAGTCGTTATAACAATACTTTAAATAACATGATTTTGAGAAATAACGTTTATTTTTGAAGAAACTTTCTTAGGTGTTTCTTTAACTTTTTAATAGGTAAAAAAATATTGTTCTTATTTTAAAAGTTTTGAAGTTAAATTCAACTAATAGTTAGTTGAACAAAGAGGCAAAAGTTATAGCGAAATAGTCTCTATATGAGCACTTTGGAAAAATACCTCGTTTCGGGAATTCCTACAAAATAAATAAAATATTCTTTGGGATTTTTCTTCATGGTATTCAAGCACCTAAAGCATACTAATTATTGTAAAAAGAATGGATCAAAAAAATCATTTGGTAAGGCATCGAAAACTAGGTGCAAAATTATAGCAAAACAAGTTTAAAACGTGCAATAGGACTTAAGATACATTAGCAAAAATGTTACCTTTTCGATTTGAAACTATAAATTGTATAAAAATGATATTTAAATTAAATATTTTTCTATAATCTTATTTAAGATTATTTTTTAACTTATAATGGTGTGTTTCAATATTGGTTTTAGTTCAAATGTATTTTTAAGTATTAATTATGAATTTTTAAACTAAGTGGCTTTTAAAAATAAAACTTATTTATTTTAGCTCTTCTATTTATTTCAAAATTCCTTGTTTTTACATAATATGATTCATAAATATTTAGCATATATTATGAGCAGTTTAAAAAGAGTTTTAACATATTATTAAGTAGTATAAAGTTATTTCTATATATATGTAAGTTTGAAATAATAAGTTAAGTATTTTATAAATATAATAAATGAAGTATGGATTTTTACACTTAAGTTAAAATAAATAGTGTTGTGGAATTAATTACAAGTGTATTGCCTTAATTAATAAGTTTGTATATGCTTTGAACTTTAAAGAATTTTTTTAAAGTTAATGATAAGCATAGAAATGTTTTAGGTTGTAGTAACAATGTTTTAGTAACATTTATTTTTAACCCTTATTATTAATCACACTTTGGATTATAATTAATATTTAAAAATGAATACTTAAAGGTTAAGTATAAATAAATTCTTTGGGTTTGTTGTGACAATATTTTAGAAAACACTTGTCTTTAATTCTTAAATATAATTGAATCTTTAAAATAGAGTTTTAAAGGGGAATGTTTTTAAAGTATGAAATTGATTTGTGTTTGTTGTGACAAACGTTTGAGTAACAATTGTCTTTAACCCTTAAATGTAATTAAATCCTTAAAAAGGCAAGTTTAACAGAAAATAGTTAAGAGTGAAATGTTTTGGGTTGCTGTAAAAAGTGTTTTAATAACATTTTTTAAAGCCTTGAATTATATTTTAAAGTGGAAAAATATTATAAATATAATTAGATCTTTAATAATGGAATTTTAAAGAGAATAACAAGTATCGAAATCTTTTATTAAAAGATAGAAAATGTTATCTGTTTAATTTATAAAAGAGAAAGGCTTTATAGTAACAATGTTTTAGTAACATTTGTTTATTACCTCTTTAATTATATTTAAGTAAGGAAAAAATTTGTTAAGTGGTTTGTGAATATAATTATATCTTTAAGACGGGTATATGAATACTTCTTAAATATTGAAAAGAGTATAATTTTATAGTGAAATAGTTGAATGCAAGTATGTATCTTTTATAAAGAGAAATTAAATATATAAATATATATATATATAAGTTTATAAATAAAGCTTTAATTAATAAAGGAGAATTAATTAATAAAGGAGTTTTGATCAGTGAAAGAAGTTTTATTTGATAAAAAGGAGATTTGCTAATAAAATGGATTTAATTAATAAAGGACAAATTAATTATAAAGGGACTAAAAGTCATTTATGTGACTTGATCAAGCTTTAGATGAATTAATAGCGCTTGTATGTTCACTTGCTTATGGAAAGTATAAGGACATTAGTTCTCCTATGCGATCACTCACAATATTGTTAAATAAGACCAAATTCATCAATTTAGTCCTTGAGAGACCAGGTTCGGTAAGTGTTCTACTTATTGAAAACCACTTCAAGTCTGAGATACGAGTTCTATGTTTTGGAAGTGAATGATGGAGTACATGTGTGGTTTCGAATTCTATTGAGGTGATGGAATCCATATGGGGATCATCATATATGTGAGTATTGAAGACTCATGTGGAAGTAACCAGACGTAACCACTGTTTGCGCCAAAATTGGTCACAAACACCCAATACCGCGAAAGCGCCTGTTTACGTACTTAAATCGATAATAATCAACACAAAACTCAGCAACAATCAATATAGAATTCAGATCTAAGCAACAAATCACAATAATTCGCAGATAACAATCACAAACACAGGATTTATAGTGGTTCGGCGTTCGTGCCTACGTCCACTTTGAAGGTTTTCTCTTTATTACTTTGCTTGATAGATCGATTACAATGAATTACAGTTGACAATAGCTTTGAAACCCGAATACAACGGTGATTACGATGGATAGAATGGAATCCGACAGAGTCTTGGTGTTCAATGGCAGAAGTTCCTGGAAGATCCCCCCTTCTGAAGGCTTCAGGGTGCTATTTATAGGCGTTGGAGGCCCAGATCTCGCTCAAACTTCGGGAGACTTCTTCTGGCACGTGAGTGGGCCCACGCGACCGACCCCACCAAGTTTCGTCTCGATCTGACATCGATTCGAAGTGATTTCGAACCCATCAAGAAATGGTCCGATCGAGCTGAAACTTGGCAGGAACAATCTTTACCTTGTATGGAGGCTACTGTGAAAATTTCGTTGCATTTGGATCAGTGGTTAAGGAGATATGATCGGTTCGAAATGATGATTCTCGGTTGGCTGTTGAGTTCGAACCGATCACTTCGAAACCACGTACTTCGAATCGATCGGCTCACGTGGCTTCGTGATGAGGTGGCGCGTGTTTCTCGAATCGATCCGGTCTTCTCTTCGGGTTGAACGCTTCGCCTCCGTGAATTGTGCCGACTTCGTATCGATGGAGTGACTAGTTGACTCGATCGTTCCTGGTTTCAAGCGCGATCGATTCGAATCGAGGAGTTCCTATGGGTTCGAACCTGACCGATTCGAACTGGATCGGTTCGAAGTGACTTGGGTTCGAAGCTAGAGGGTTTTTAATGGATTCGAACATTCTTGTGAGGATGGATTCGAAGGTAGGAATGCAGGGTAGATACGAAGCTAGGCGAAGTCATGGGTTCGAAGGCAGTCCATTGTGATGGATTCGAGGGAGATGGAGTCGAAGCGGGCACTGGTTGATGGATTCGAACATGGAAAGCAGTGATGGATTCGAAGGAAGGATATTGGACGGGTTTGCACTCCATGGTTTCGAAGTAGATGGGTCCGAAGATGATGGTTTCGAAGTACTTCAACGTGATGGGTTCGAACCAGACAATGACTACCTTTCTCAAATTGAATCCATCACATCTTGAGCATACGAACTCGGATTGACTTGAAATTTGAAATGCGGACTTCTATGATCTTTCTTGTCGTGTCCTATCAATCGTGGCCCGTTCCGGACTCGGACAAAATTCATCGATATCCATAGCGAAGTGAAGTACAACCAATCTCTGAGACGAATTGTCTTTTGTTTTTGATCGATCTTTTGATATCACGGCTTTGCTAAAAAGCAGGATAACATTTGCCCCCCAAAACATGCCCTGCGGTATGAAGGTGTGTTTTGTAATGCCTTGAGTTGGATGTTCGTATCCTATTATCAACCTGCAAAGAACTTGATAGTTTCATTGGCCTCAAATGACGATCGTTCGGGATCGAGCTATTTGAGATGAAGCGCGGACGTTCATGGTCAAGCGCTTAACTTCAAATGACGATCGTTCGTGATCAAGTCATTCGAGATGAAGTGCGACCGTGCGCGGTCGAGCGTATAAATCCATGCGTCGATCGTTCGGGATCGCATGCTGCTTGAGGTGAATCGGGACCGTTCGCGGTCTGTGCCGTTCGTGGCATAGGATAGAATAGGACCGTTCGCGGTCGATGCCGTTCGGGGCAAATGATAAGATGGGACCGTTCGCGGTCGACTGCCGTTCGTGGCAAATGGTGATCGTTCGCGACCAAGTGCCGTTCAAGGCGAATGTTGACCGTTCGAGGTCGGATTTCATAATTAGTGAATCATGACCATTCGCGGTCGGTGCCGTTCAAGGCAGAGAGTGATCGTTTGCGATCGTGTGCCATTCGAGGTGAATTTGTGACCGTTCGTGGTCGGGTGTTGGACCTCAAGTGACGACCGTTCGCGATCGAGCCATTTGAGGTGAGGTGAGTTGTGACCGTTCGAGGTCGGATTGTGACCGTTCAAGGTCGGATGCCGTTCGAGGCGATAAAGTGTGCCCGGGAGGGCTTGATGTTATCGATGCCAGGGTCACGTTCGGGTGAGTTCCTGGATCGTTTGTCAGGGCGGTTCATCGCCATCTCAGAGCATGCCTAAGGATCGTTCGCGACCCCATACATGTGTAAGTAGCTTAGCCATTCCAGAGTTATCAGAATCAAATATCTATTAAACGGATGAGTTTTAAAACAGAAATGTCCAAACAAACAATGTCTAAATGTTCAAATCAAAACGAAACGAAAGCAAAGCATGGATGTCAAAGTGTAAGTTCCCACTACGAAACGGTTAATGATCACTCAGAGCATGCCTGGAGATCGTTCGCGATCTCGCACATGTGTAAATGATTTAGTTGCGTTAGTGGAAGCTTACAACTTGTTCATCGTTATTTCACTCAATTGATAACCAAACGGTGCCTTGATTCAGGGTCGCCTCTAGCTGAAGTGGATGGTAGTCGCTCTGGTTCCGCCGCAGGAGCTCGCCTCCTTACATATTGAAGGAGCATACCGTTCCTGATATGCCCTTCCACCTCGTCCTTCAGGTGCCTACAATCATTAGTGTTATGACCGTTTAATTCATGGAATACACAAAACTTATCTGATTTCCTTTCGTCAGAGGTTGGATCCCTACGCATTGGCCTACGATACGGAATCTGCTCTTTGGTATCCTGATAAATTCGTTCCAGGCTCTCATTCAGCTCAGTGTATGTGGTGAATCGCGGCTCCCTCCGTTGCCGCTTTGATCTGTCTCCGTCATTCTCAATCTTTCTTTTACCTTTATCCTTGTCTGAGTCCCTTCTAGGAGGCTTTTCATCTTTAAGTGCATAAACTTCTATCCCATCTCCTTCTTCTCTTTCTGCATTCGCATCTTCTAATCGTAAAAACTTTTCTGCCTCATGATAGAATTCTCCCAGATCCAGAGGTGGATCCTTAGTTAATGAATTTTTGAACTCCGTTCCATCAGCTATTCCAGACACAGCCGCCATCATAACCATGGATGGATCCGGTCGATCCACCGAAGCTGCTGCCGCATTGAACTGTGTCAGGAAACTTCTCAATGTTTCTCCAGCCTTCTGTTTTAAAGTTGCCAACGTCATCACATTCTTGGGTCTTGTAATGTGAACCCTGAATTGCCCCATAAATCTCTCAGTTAAATCATTCCATGTTCCGATGGATCCACTCTCCAGTTGCCTGAACCATAACGCCGCAATATCCGCCAAGTACAATGGGAAGCACCGGGCCATAACCTCCTCTAATGCCCCCAGCACTTCCATATGCCTCATACATTTCGTCAGATGGACCGTGGGGTCCGTTCTCCCGTCATACATATCCAACGACGGTAATTTGAAATCCGGTAGGTTCCTAGCTTGCCTGATTGCTGAAGTAAAAGGACTCCTATTAACATCCTCCAAATCTTTGTTAACCAAACCGCCTCTCAAAGCTCGCCTAACCATCTCTGCCAACCTGTCGTTGTCTCCAAGATGTAATCCTCGTTCACTACTTTCAACCTGCCCCCCGAGTTCACGAGGGAACTCCGGGATCTGCCCCCTTGACTGAGCGTTCACCCCTCTACTACTACCGGGTTGCGCAGATGCTCCTCTTTCTCTCTCCGAAACTGGATCAACGTTCTCCATGGGTGTGCCCCCTAATCCGGGTGCGACGCCGGATGGTCCTGCTTCGTTCTGGACTCCATTGGCTTCCCTATTCTGTGCTCCAAGCTGTCCTATCTGTTGAAATAAACTCTGAATCAGCTCCTCTTGCTTCTTCATCATAGTCTCCATCTCGTCCCTAGTGATGAAGATCGATGGTTGATTCGCTCCTGAGGAAGCCTCTTGACTTCCTTGTTGTTCGCTTCTCTCTGGCCTTGGCCTTCTACTCGATTGTCTCGTCATAATTTCTCAAATCTAAACTTTCAAATTTTCTCTAAATCAACTATCAATTGGTAGAACTCCTGAATTCAGCTCTCAGTGAAAGCACCAAAATGTTTGCGCCAAAATTGGTCACAAACACCCAATACCGCGAAAGCGCCTGTTTACGTACTTAAATCGATAATAATCAACACAAAACTCAGCGACAATCAATATAGAATTCATATCTAAGCAACAAATCACAATAATTCACAGATAACAATCACAAACACAGGATTTATAATGGTTCGGCGTTCGTGCCTACGTCCACTTTGAAGGTTTTCTCTTTATTACTTTGCTTGATAGATCGATTACAATGAATTACAGTTGACAATAGCTTTGAAACCCGAATACAACGGTGATTATGATGGATAGAATGGAATCCGGCAGAGTCTTGGTGTTCAATGGCAGAAGTTCCTGGACGATCCCCCCTTCTGAAGGCTTCAGGGTGCTATTTATAGGCGTTGGAGGCGCAGATCTCGCTCAAACTTCGGGAGACTTCTTCTGGCACGTGAGTGGGCCCACGCGACCGACCCCACCAAGTTTCGTCTCGATCTGACATCGATTCGAAGTGATTTCGAACCCATCAAGAAATGGTCCGATCGAGCTGAAACTTGGCAGGAACAATCTTTACCTTGTATGGAGGCTACTGTGAAAATTTCGTTGCATTTGGATCAGTGGTTAAGGAGATATGATCGGTTCGAAATGATGATTCTCGGTTGGCTGTTGAGTTCGAACCGATCACTTCGAAACCACGTACTTCGAATCGATCGGCTCACGTGGCTTCGTGATGAGGTGGCGCGTGTTTCTCGAATCGATCCGGTCTTCTCTCCGGGTTGAACGCTTCGTCTCCGTGAATTGTGCCGACTTCGTATCGATGGAGTGACTAGTTGACTCGATCGTTCCTGGTTTCAAGCGCGATCGATTCGAATCGAGGAGTTCCTATGGGTTCGAACCTGACCGATTCGAACTGGATCGGTTCGAAGTGACTTGGGTTCGAAGCTAGAGGGTTTTTAATGGATTCGAACATTCTTGTGAGGATGGATTCGAAGGTAGGAATGCAGGGTGGATACGAAGCTAGGCGAAGTCATGGGTTCGAAGGCAGGCCATTGTGATGGATTCGAGGGAGATGGAGTCGAAGCGGGCACTGGCTGATGGATTCGAACATGGCAAGCAGTGATGGATTCAAAGGAAGGATATTGGACGGGTTTGAACTCCATGGTTTCGAAGTAGATGGGTCCGAAGATGATGGTTTCGAAGTACTTCAACGTGATGGGTTCGAACCAGACAATGACTACCTTTCTCAAATTGAATCCATCATATCTTGAGCATACGAACTCAGATTGACTTGAAATTTGAAATGCGGACTTCTATGATCTTTCTTGTCGTGTCCTATCAATCGTGGCCCGTTCCGGACTCGGACAAAATTCATCGATATCCATAGCGAAGTGAAGTACAACCAATCTCTGAGACGAATTGTCTTTTGTTTTTGATCGATCCTTTGATATCACGGCTTTGCTAAAAGCGGGATAACAACCACGACATCGGAAAACAACTAAACACAGAGCAGGCTGCACAATCCTGGGGTTTAGCTGACCCATGAAGGGTACATAAACTCCATATCTAGAGTATACTTATCGATATGTTACGTATAGGGATTTGATAATACTTGGTACACGTTGTTCACAAGAGTGTTCAGATGATGGCCCAGTCGTGTTTTCTTTATGGTATATTTTATCTAGAGATTATGGCACTCAAAAAGGTATCTTCTTATTCTTAGCATAGGAGATCGGTCTCATTGTGGAGGTCTCCGTGGAAAATCCATTTATACGAACGTCCCTTAGCGGTTTTGTTTGTATACTAGATATGCTATTGAATCTAACAAATGTAACCATTCCAGCTATGGTTTATATTTATTTGGAACCGTAGACATTATTATAGTATCATTGGAGTTTCTAATAGGAATGGTTTGGTTATTGTAAGGAAAAACCCATAAGTGTTTATGTGCAGTATGGCCTTACGAGATAACTTTATTTTAAAAGGTTTTATAACCTTAAATAATTAAAATGACTTAAGTTTCTCGTGCTAGTTTACAAGACCAATCCGGGTGTTATTTTCTTATAATGCTCGAGTCAACCTCGTGTATATTTCCATATTTTGTTGATGTTCATTGGAGCTCTTGGAGAGGAGCTAGATGATTACCTATTATAGTTTTAATTTATACTACATTACTAGAATTAAATATATTAGAAATTGTAAGGATAGACGGTTATAACTGTCCAGGCTGATGATAGGTTAGTTTGCTCTGGTTATTATATACGTATAATTTTCTTTGTAAAGATCATTTTGATATTATATGTTATCATTTCGCTGTGAGATTTTGATGTTCTTATTCTTCTCTTTCTTGTTCGTTTTCTTTTCTTCTTTTTATTTTACCTAATGTTCTGTCTTTCCAGCACTTGGGTTCTCGGCACGTGAATTTCATAGATGTATTCGTGTCGACATTCGAAGGTCGAAAAGGCGATCGTTACATCTTGGTATCAGAGCTGAAGGTTAAGCGAGAACCTTAGCTTTGGTTGGGTATAACTCATTAAGAAATATGGTAATGGAATGCATTATTATGAGTTGAGTATATTATGTATATATATAGGAGTACGTACTTGTTAGTACTATAAAAATGTCATATATAGTGTTAATTTTTCTATTGAGTAAGTTATGGATCCTGGTCAATAAGAGTTGCTAATGTTATTGATAGAGATCTCTAAACACTTAAATAAGACAAATCAACGCAGCATTATTTTTGAAAGTGGTAAATAAAATAATTTGACCTAGGATTATATTTTATATATAAAAGAAATTTTTTCATAAATTTATATAGTTATTTATGTTATATTTACTTGTTAGAAAGTGATAATACTCAATTATTATCATTTATTGGTTTATTAGTCATACTCGACCAGTTTATGGGGTAGTTACCATTGTTTATTGAATTGTAAGTGAATTACCTTTTCATAACTTAGGTTGAGTAGATAGTAATTATAGGAACATTAAACCAAGCACCTTGTGAATTAAGTTTCAAATATTGACTATTAGGCATTCGATGATAATGTTGGGTTAAAAGGCTAACTTTAATAAAATTCATTTTATATAGCTCAAACGGAAAGGAAGATATTTAAAAGATAAATACTTATGAAATGATTTCATATAAGAAACTAAATTTACATAAATATGACATATATAAATATGGTTTATATAAATATGACTTATATAAAGATGTCTATATAAATATGGTTTATATAAGTATGACTTATATAACTATGGTTTGTATAAATATGATTTATAATCAAAAAGGATTTAAATCGAGAATTTGTGAACCTAATTTCTGGTATTTTTGAAAATGATTTCTAAGTGTTTGGAGTAAATAGTAATAGTATTATTTAAAACTATTTTAAAGGATTAATGTTTTTAAAAGAGTTTTAAGATTTGTGTGGGTTCGAGTTACTTTCAGAATCAACAAGTCAATTCGGGAAACAAAGCATTTTTATATTAGCTAGTTTGATCGGCTCAAAATTGACTAAAAATGGGTAAGAGGTGTGTTTGGTTGGTAAGCACTTCTCTTGAGTATTACCCTTAGCTCTTGGAAGGACCAAGTTCCTTGTATGGTTTTGTTATTAGTCGATCTATATGAATATTTTCCATGGATTTTAGAGATAATATTTTGGAAATTGGTTTTCAAAATGATTTTAGTTTAATCTCAAAAAGTATGATTTGATGTCCAAAAAGGATATGAGTATATACCATTTCAAATGAATTGGAATAAAAACGGAGTTCAATTCTTAAAGGTTTTCTGTTAAGTTATATTAAATTTATACTATGGTTGCGTATATCCTTTGCATTAGGATGGTTTGGTTGTGCATCTTATTATGACATACTGTTTGTAGTTTTCAATTATTAAAATGAAATGGAATTTTCAGCAATTTTGGATGGCGTGAACTTCCAAATTGATATAGAAATTGAAGCTGTATTTTTGTGAAATTATAAAACCTGAATTTTTATCTCTCAATTTGAAAAGATAGTAAGTTGAAAACAAGTTGAATTTTTTTTAAGCATCCTTGTTAAATATAACACTCGATGTTCTTGGGCCAACTAATAAACGTCTTTACTTTAGGGTCGTCTAAGGAAAGTAGACTCTGGTTTTAAGTTAGATACCACAGTCCTACTCTACCTAGCTACTTACCTAATCTGATGCATAAAGAAGTCTAAAAGGTTGATCAATTATATGATCCAAAGTTATTTTGCACCTTCATCGAAATTTTGGTAAGCTAAATGAATGTGAAAGTTTGTATATACTCTTAAGATATAATTAATGTGACGACCCACCTTTTTGAATGGTTTAAATCGACAATAAACCACACATGTCTAACTCAAACCATTCAAAATAAAGGATTGTTAATGGAGTTTAATAAGAAAATAAGAGAAAAGAAGGAAATCAAAAAATAGAATCTCACAGCGGAATGATAAAATATAATAATCAAATAAATAGTTCATGAAGCTGTTTTACAATATACATTTGATTACATAAATTTTTACAACAAAATCAGAGAACAAAAAACAACATACCAATAATAATGATGCAGCAGAATAATACTAATAATATAATATACCAAACTCCATCTTCGTCCTTTCGAAATAATATCTCCGAACACTGAAATGCTCAAGCAGACCCAAGTGTAATGAAAAGACAGGACACTCGAGTCGGAACTAAAAGTTCTTATGTAAGTTAAATCAACAATAAGTAAATATAAGTGTAATATCTACAAAGAAGTTACTGGATTTCCCATCTCCTATCAGTGTACAACATGAGTGCGATAACTTATGAGATGTTACGGGATTTTCTATCTACTAAGAATCCGTCAAACTATCTATATGTAGTAAAATACGCTATATATTAGTGTCTATCAGTAAAGTAAAATATTAAAACAGCGTTAAGGCTTTACATTGATTCCCTTTAACACATTTTTAAGCAAGTAGTCTATGCAAGTCCTATAACATAACCAGTATTGTCTATAGCCAGTGAGTTCCCTATAGGTACAACACTAAAAGAAAATCGTAGTGGTTGCGAATAAGGATAAAGAGTATGACAAGGCATATAAGGTAATACCCAAGGTAGGATACTACCTTTTTGCGTTTCTTGACTGGAGGAAACCCCTAACGGCATACCACATCCAACACTCCCAAAATCCGAAGGTGCGCACCAATCGAGTTTCAAAGTCAAGATGGTAATACGAAGAAGTGTGTATACTAGAGGTTTCTAGCCTCATTGGTCAAGTATGTCTCATGTTTTAGTCATTTCAAATTGACACAAATGTTGCGGACTATCCATCATCGTTCTCTTTATTCAATCCAGCACACGCCTCCAAATCAACCTCTACATTCTAGATAACATCTACAATGTACACAGTTGTTAAAGTGGTTCATGTATTGGCAGAGAGTATGCCAATATTTGGCCCTAGTCTCTTTGACAACCAACGTCATTTTACACACTGGTTGGTTCTTTTAAATTTTGAAAAAAGGTTCATATTTAATATCAAAATATCATATTCACTTCAAAAATATCACTTCATTTCGAAGTACTATATTTACTCAACGTATGTCATTTCACTTGAAAAAACCATTCCAAATTCCAACTTATGTTATAATCTCATTTAACCACATTCGCATTCAAATCAATGATTTAAACATAAACATTCCAACTTTGCACGGCTTGAAATTTAGAAAATAGTTTGAATGGTTATAAATATTTTAAAATAGTTTATAGATTTAAAATGGTTTAATATAAAACGGTTTGGGTATTGAATATGGTTTATGTAGTAAAATAGTTCAAAATTTTTAAATAATTTGAATATTAAAAGATGGATTTTAAATAGTTTATATTAAAATAATTTATTTTGAAAATAATATCAAATCAAACCATTTCTTTCCATTTCAACAAATTTGGATCCATGTTCAGATTTTAAATCAACAAAACTCAATTTCTAAGCTTCCAATTCAATTTAGTTTTGAATCAGCTTAATTTTAATTTCAGTTCGAACTAACTTCAATTTTCGATTATTTTAAACCATTACAATTTACATCAATTTCATAATTTCAATTTACTGAATTAAATCACTTAAATCAAATTAGACTTCATCGTTCGATTTAAGGTTCAAACTTTAAAATAACTAAAATTTCAAAATATAAGTCATATACCGATTATAACTTCACATTTCAATGTTAATTCTTAAAACAATTTCTTTTAACCAAATTCAATTTCAACATTTCAAAGCTTGAATTAGAAATAATTTAATTTATAGAAATAATTTAATTTATACAAGTACACAATTTATTTTCTTTAAAATAAAATCCTTTACCCAAAATCCAAATTCAAGATTTTAAAATCATTCAATTTAACTAATATGGTGTCCGTATATAATTTTCTACCCTATGTCCACGTGATTAATTATTTTAACTTTAGTTACATGGATGGATATTTATCATTTCAATCCATAATTAAATGTCATAGGTATATATCATTTCAATATATTTCTTAATTCATTTCAAATAATACAATTGATAATATAAATGATGTTAATAAGTACATAGGTAATAGCAGGAGTATGTCAAATAAACATACAACCACACATCCATCAATAGGCATACAATAACCACTAACATCCAAGTCAACCAATATATCGCAACAGTTACTAATTATCAGTTGACGGTGTTTATCTAGCAAATAAAATTCATTAAAAAAATTCAATTTCAATTTAAAATGTCAACTTAAGCTATCAAACAATAACCAATAACATTCTTATCACTCCATAAATTTAACTCAACAAACATACGAAGATTAAGTATTGTACGAGTGGGTTAAATCACTCACCTTTGATTTATAGCCCAATAAAAATCCAATAAAAGCCTCAAATTTGAAAAGTCTCTAAATTCAACCAAACTAGTTTTATATTGTTCGAAATTTTGATACGAGTCCAATGAAAGAAACCGCTCATCAATTGAAATTCATATGCAGAAGATATTCAAGTTATGAGAATATTATTAAAATAATAATTGGTACACATGTTTAATAAAAAAATAAACAAAGTTTAATACTTATGTTTTTCTCAAGATGAGGCTTTGGAAAAGATGGAAGAACAAACTGAGACGAGGGAAGCACATGTAGGAAAAATGAAAATAAGGAAACCTGTGTTTCCTAAAAGAAAACTTTTGAATTTGCAAAAATAAGAGATTTTGAATTTGCAAGCTCACGTTAAAATGATTCGGGGAAAGAAAGATTTGAAATCAAGATCTGAACATAAAAAATGAGGCGGTGAAAAAAAAATGAAAGGGTAGGTTTAAAATGTGAACAATTTTATGATAAGAATATACCTTCAGCAAAGAACAATTTGAACTAAATGAATATGAGGTGTCAGGAGAAACAAAATGCAAAATGAAGAAATAAAATTGCAGGTTATTTAATTATAGGGAAATAAAGGTGGAGGGACAAAAATGAATGTCACGTTTTGTTTTGAAAGCTTCAAGCATTAATAATGCATAAGAAAATGTATGTAGAAATGGAAAAATTTGAAAACCAAAGGAAAATAAAAAAAATTACAATTAAAAATGAGATGGCAAGTATTATATATAGCCTAATAGTCTAGGCTCGGGTACTAAATAGAATGAGAAATGAATGGATGAAGTATTAATATTGAGGTAACTATTTTAAAACGTATGGGCAACAATTAATAACAAATGAAATGAAGGGACCATGTAGATCGCCCAAACTTTTGAAATTCAATTTTTGAAACGTAACCAAATTAATTTCATTAACTCAAATAATACTCAATTTGTATATATTTAATTTTTTTATCAACACATAATAAATGAAATTACTTACCTTAAAAATGGAAACGTTAAGTTTGGTTTTCTCAAAATAATCTTTTATTTTCATGAAAACGCCCTTTCTATTTAACACAACGTGTGTTTCTTTTATTAAATCTATTAATTGCAATCAACGTTTTATTTCCTTTTAATGAATTATTTCAATTAAACTAGCTGCAATTAATTACAAAGTTAAATTTCAAAATAGCAAACTAAAATGAATGAAAAATAGAACAATTGTTTCCTCTAGTCATTTAAACACGTTTATAAATTTATTGTTTATACGCCAAAGTAATAAATAACTTACTTAAATAAATTATTTTCCTATTCTTGTAATCAATCTGTATGCTAAAATAGAGTTCAAATAGACATATATTTCTTCCTTTAAATCAATTATTCTATTTTCTACTTTAATGAAATTAAACTTACATTTTCAAATGATACATTTATTTATTTGAAATAAATGTTCTTTTCATTGAACCAAACTTTCCTTATATTTTCATAAAACATAATGCGACAACCCGAACTCGATACCCGACAAACGACATCGAAATCCATATCGCCGGAGCTTGCAACAAAATTAAATGATAAACAGCACAGTGGAAACAAAAGATGATTATATTGATATACAATATAAATACAATGCCAGATAAAACATTTGATAACAACAACCCAACACCATCAGAGAATATATACAACATAACACCACAGCGGAAATACATCAACATGAGCAAAGTTCTTCAAGAGAATCCAATACTGCAACTCCAAGCCAAAACTCCAAAGCTAAAGCTCTAAAACTTCAAACTCGAACCTCCGTCAAGCTAAACTTGTAGCAAATGCGATCCTAGACGCAATTGCCAACCAAAAACTTCAAAGATCCAAAGACTGAAGAAGTTTTCCAAATGCTACCAAACCAAAGACTTCTAGGCTACCGAATTTAAATCTATTATTTGATTATCTGAAAAACCCAACTTTAGACTGCCCGTGTGGAAAATTTTGGGCACCCAAAGTTTAGGAAGGGAACAATAAACTCCGGTTCAGTCATGAGACTGGTATGAGCAAATAAAAATAGTTTTGAATAAAAACAAACAACAAAAGGATTTAAAACACTAAAATTCGCAATGCTTTTTTATAAAATGAAACTACCATAAGGCCTCCAGCCGCACACACCATGCAAACGCAGAATTGGAGGAGATTTCTCCTTATGATAGTAAAAAATGCTTGATATGCGAAAACCATTTTGATATTATTATTAGTGCATAGTGGAAAACATTTTGAAAGTATAATATTAATCTTAGCCAGCATACAACATTTCGTTGTATGCCTACTATAGCTACCATGTTCAATAGTAGGTTGCCACCACATTCCGTAGCAGATTATATAACTAAAATCGTGCACGGCACGTATTGTTTCTTTAGATTTTCCAACAAATGGTCAGGCTAAGGAACTTCCAATTTCCACATGGGAACGCCTCTGGAGGGACGTCCCGAGAACCTACCCAGATCTCTGACCACACAAGGCCGGTTTACTCCCTCCTCGGGAGTAACACCTAAGATATGCCATCCCCGGTCATTTGCGACCTTTATCCGAGGATCCTCAACCACAAAGCAACATCACACATTAATAAATTTACAGTGTCCACGTGAGTTAAGTATCTAGGCTCCATACCATGATACCACCCTTTTCCAGAAGAAATAGACATACCCTAGGGGCGCGACCCCTGCAACCTTGTCGCATCTTTCCTATTTCGACCATTTCCAGGGTGTGAGGTCCTGATGCAGTCTCGTCCACAAAGCTACGCTTTTTCACAAAGCCATGCTTCGATCAACAGATGATCAGCAGCACTTCGTATGCCACGTTACCAAATTGGGAATGTATCACTAGTAACCGTCAATTACATAACCTCTGAGTTCGTACGTCTCAGAGAAGGGTGTTAAGCTAAGAGAATAAATCTCCGCCACCAAACAGAAATGTATTTGATTGAAACCGGCTTTACATCTCAAAGTGTAACGTCAAACACACATCCATACAAGTCTGTTCCGAGTTCAAACAGAACCGAAGGCACTTCCAAAGAAGCCCACACAATCCGAGTATTCACAATCCCGATCGGACTCTCTATCACATATGGAGATCACTATAGCTACTCAATGTAGAGTCATTTGACAGGTTATCCTTTCGTTCTCGAAAACACTTGGTCTTCACCACCGGTTTTCATTGCTATCCATAACGCGTATCATTATTCGGAATGGGTTATATGACATAAGGTCCTCTTCCGGCTAAACCGAACAATGAGCGTAATATTTAGAAACATATGGATATTGGGATTTTAGTTAAGTCACAACTTTAAAACCCAAAAATTTCCTTTCAAATGGTTTAAACAAATTATCATTTTCAAATCTTTAAACAAAAAGATCCACTTCACAAAGTTCATCGATTTTTCACAAAGATCCTTTATAAAATAAATGTATTGGAAATAAAAGAGAATTTTAAAGTTTTTATTTTAAAGTTTTTATTTTAAAGTAAATAAAACTTATTTTCTAATTTTAACATATATTAATATTTGGAAGATGTAATTTGAGAATTAGTGTAATAATTTTAAAAAGATTATTTTTAAGTTGATTTCTCTTATATATATATATATATATATATATATATATATGAATAAATGAGATTATTTATTTTTAAATCATTCTCCTTTAAAAAGTTGTGCAAATATATATGATAGAAGATATATGAATGGAAAATATAAAAAAATATTAAAACTAAATTAAGATTGTAATATGAAAAACAATTCAGATAAATTTAATTTGTGCAAATAAAAATATATAAGAAGATAAAACATAAACATTTAAAATAAAAGCATATGTTGAGATATGAAAATATAAATGCATAAAGGTTTAAAACAAAATTTGTAAAATCTTTCAAAAGTGGGATTTAAACAGAAAAGTGATATTAGTGACATTTATAAATAAAAAAAGATTATGTAAATTACAAGTGTAATTAAAATGGACATGTGGCAAGACAATTTCTTTTCTTTTAAATTAAATTTAGAAAAACATGCATAGAAAAGAAAAAAAATCAGGCTATTTTTATTTTTCTTCTCAAATCTGAGAAAAACAAAATTCAAATCCATCTTCAATCTAAAATCTGAAACAAAGACCAAAACCAAAACAATTCAAATCAAATCAAAACCTAAGAAAAAAACAATAGCCTATCTTCAAACCAGAGCGAAAGCAAAGATACAGATCAAAAGAAAATCAAAATTCAAAGCTCAAAGCTCAAAAAAAGAATTCGAATTCCAGTTTTTCAAGATTCGATTCATCTGAAACAAGGACTAAAACCAGAACTGAACCAAAGTTAGATCATCTCAAGCTTTAGATTCAACATTCCTAAATCAAAGATTGTTTCCAGACATTCAAATTCAAGTCCAGGCTCAAAAAAATTCTTCTCTGTTCAAACTTTATTCCAGGTGAGTAAACTCATTCTTAAACCTGAGATTTGTTTGAATATATGGTTTTTCATGTGATCATCTGGGTAGTTATGAATCAAACTATGCTTGTGTCGTTATATAAATATGTCTGTGTATACATACACTCTCTGTGTATTTCTGGAATTAGGCAAGAAGGCCTCTATTAAAAATTTACATGTTAGATTTAGTTCAAAATTTAATTCCACTTTCTCTAATCATCTATGTTGAGTCAAGATTTTTATAGAGTTTTGATTTCTGACAAAGGAATAGGCCGTGATCGACAAAAAGAAGTTATTCATTTAAGAAACACAAAGAGCTCCATATATTAGAGGTTGATTATTTGGTATGTTAGTAATTTATGTTAAAATCTATCCTCAAATAATCATATAACTTCAATCTTTCAATATATATACATATGCACATTAACTGTGCAAATTGGACTAAACCGGTCGACCGGTTGAAAATAAGGTGGTCGACCGTTTTTGCCCAGAATGCACAGATAACATGCACACATGCACATAACGTATATATATTTGAATTCCTGTCTACCGGTCCATTTTTGACCTGTCGACCGTTTTTAAACAGAAAGCAACTTTTCCAAAAGACACTTCTCTTCTCCAAAGGTTGCATCTCCTATCTTTCATCAATGATCATAACTCTTAATGGCAACTGTTCACAAAGAGTTACAACTATTTTTCTCTATATATACTCATCTAAATCATTGATTCAAAAACAAGTTTTTACACGATCATATATGCTCTCTAATCTAATCTCTAACACTCCTGCATTCTAAAAATTAATTTAGCTTATTGAATCATTGAAATTATTTCATATCTTTTGATTCAATAAGTAAATACCTTCTTTAATCTTTACAAAACATCATTCATATTCTTTGAGGATAAGATTATAGGAAGGGTGTACTACTAGTGACAAATCCGTGTTTTCAAGAACACAAGTTGTCAACAACAATTGTATTTGTTTTTGTTGAAGTCCTCGTGTTGTAAGAGGCAAGTGTTGAAGTCCTCGGTGTTGTAAGAGGCAAGTGTTGAAGTCCTCAGTGTATTAGAGGCGTGAAATCCCGTTCGGCTGTTCGAGTATTGTAAACCTGTTCCTCCGGGTGAAGCGAGGTAGTTAATAGTGAAAATCCAGATAGGAGTCTGGGACTGGACGTAGGACGGTGCTCCGAACCAGTATAAAAATCTCTGGTGTGATTTTTTTATTTTTATTTTTTGCTTTGCTACTATCATCTATTTTCCGCATTTATATTATAGTCCATATTACACGATCCGTGTGTACTATATTAGTACGTGCATTAGTATACACACCGCACTTTCAATTGGTATCAGAGCATAGCCACTTTCATTTGGTATCGGAGCCTGGTTTTCTAGAGATCGTAACAACATCCTAGAATAAATGGCTACAAAGAGATCTAGTCAAGGCAATAAGAAGAGGAAGAGCAATAAAGAACAATCAAAGGAGCAAACAAACAAATGCTTCATGGCAAAAGATAACGAGGTTAGTGATCTAACTTTTGATGATATGATAGAAATAAATTCAGAACTTCTAGACACTTTAAAAAGACTCAAAAGAAAATATAAGGAAGCTCTGGAAAATCAGAAGAAAGCAGAATTCGAAAGAGATATGCTTAAAGACGAGAAGAGAATATTAGAAGAAGAACTTGAGAAAATTCAAGATTCAGACAATTCTCAACTCGCTCTATTAAGTCAAGAAATAGAAGCTCAAAAAGAAAAGAATAATGCTCTAGCTTCTGAAAATCATGAGTTAAAAACAAAAATTAAAATTGTTGAGTTAGATAACACTAGTCTCAAAACTAAGCTTGATGACATTACTAAAAATATTTCCAATTTTAATAAAGGGAGAGAAAATTTATGCAGGATTATTGAAAATTCTCAACCTGCTTCAAATAAGAAGGGATTAGGTTATGTTAAGAACTCAAAAGCTCACAATGATAGAAGTGGTGTAGGCTATAAACAAGCTAAAAGTAAAAATAGTACTAGATATGCATTCATGTATACTAACTTTAGTGCTAGTACTAGTAATCAAGATAGTTTTAAAACCAGTTATAGTCATAATAGTACTTCGTTTAGAAATGATAGAAATTATTCTTCAAGTACTGAGCTAATGACTAATAGTATTAAGATATGGATTCCAGCTAATATGATTGATCATGATAAACAACTTTATATTAGCAACTATTATAAGAATGTAATTTGTAATGAAAATTATATTTATAAAGGTTCAACCACACCCAAATGGGTATGGTTTCCAAAGACCTAACCCCCCGGACCCTATAAAAAGTGGGTACCATGGACTTAATTCTATTTTTTGCAGGTCCTACTTAAGAAAAGAGGAAAATGGATATTCTGGCTGATATACTCCTATATTATTCCATTATCTATTATTCCTTTTTGTCGATGACAAAGGGGGAGAAAGTGCTAACAATTATTTGCAGGAATATATATATATAGACAAAATCTCAGGGGGAGATCACATATTCAGGGGGAGATTCAGAACTTCAGATATATGTTGTCATCAATCAAAAAGGGGGAGAATGTTGAGTCAAGATTTTTATAGAGTTTTGATTTCTGACAAAGGAATAGGCCGTGATCGACAAAAAGAAGTTATTCATTTAAGAAACACAAAGAGCTCCATATATTAGAGGTTGATTATTTGGTATGTTAGTAATTTATGTTAAAATCTATCCTCAAATAATCATATAACTTCAATCTTTCAATATATATACATATGCACATTAACTGTGCAAATTGGACTAAACCGGTCGACCGGTTGAAAATAAGGTGGTCGACCGTTTTTGCCCAGAATGCACAGATAACATGCACACATGCACATAACGTATATATATTTGAATTCCTGTCTACCGGTCCATTTTTGACCTGTCGACCGTTTTTAAACAGAAAGCAACTTTTCCAAAAGACACTTCTCTTCTCCAAAGGTTGCATCTCCTATCTTTCATCAATGATCATAACTCTTAATGGCAACTGTTCACAAAGAGTTACAACTATTTTTCTCTATATATACTCATCTAAATCATTGATTCAAAAACAAGTTTTTACACGATCATATATGCTCTCTAATCTAATCTCTAACACTCCTGCATTCTAAAAATTAATTTAGCTTATTGAATCATTGAAATTATTTCATATCTTTTGATTTAATAAGTAAATACCTTCTTTAATCTTTACAAAACATCATTCATATTCTTTGAGGATAAGATTATAGGAAGGGTGTACTACTAGTGACAAATCCGTGTTTTCAAGAACACAAGTTGTCAACAACAATTGTATTTGTTTTTGTTGAAGTCCTCGTGTTGTAAGAGGCAAGTGTTGAAGTCCTCGGTGTTGTAAGAGGCAAGTGTTGAAGTCCTCAGTGTATTAGAGGCGTGAAATCCCGTTCGGCTGTTCGGGTATTGTAAACCTGTTCCTCCGGGTAAAGCGAGGTAGTTAATAGTGAAAATCCAGATAGGAGTCTGGGACTGGACGTAGGACGGTGCTCCGAACCAGTATAAAAATCTCTGGTGTGATTTTTCTATTTTTATTTTTTGCTTT
This sequence comes from Allium cepa, assembly GCA_030765085.1. Classification (NCBI taxonomy): domain Eukaryota; kingdom Viridiplantae; phylum Streptophyta; class Magnoliopsida; order Asparagales; family Amaryllidaceae; genus Allium; species Allium cepa. The sequence goes on from CM060934.1 coordinate 617,264,187, forward strand.
GCTACTATCATCTATTTTCCGCATTTATATTATAGTCCATATTACACGATCCGTGTGTACTATATTAGTACGTGCATTAGTATACACACCGCACTTTCAATTGGTATCAGAACATAGCCACTTTCAATCTATAGCTAGTGATGTTAAAACAAAATATGTTTAAAATCACCCTAACTTAATTTTAAAATTTTATTTCCATGAAAATATGAAATGGTTTTTGTCTGAATGAAAAAACACAGTGAAATTCAAAGTTTATCCAATTTTCAACTTGCATGGATCCAAGTTTCATTAACATCATCCAAATCCATTTCGAAAATATTGATTTTTAAAACAAAAATCAGAATTTTTAGTTTCGAATTAAGGTGGCATTTGCACGATGAACGAAAAATGGTTTTGGGGAAGATTCTGGTTATCGGCGAATGATTGGGTGTCGGGGTTGTTTCCAGTGGTGCTTGGGTGATCGTTGAACTCAAGAAAAATACGGGATGATTTTTTAATTCATCATGGTTGGAGATTGAAGTTGATCTAGGGTTTAAGCATAGTATTTTTTAAATTGTATTCATGAGGCAATAACATCTTCGTCATAGCGTTCTAGTTGATCGGACCAAGCGGGATGAGTTCCCTGATGGACGTAGCAGCTTCAGCCAGAATTACGAGGCTTTCGATGGCATTTTACGGTGGAGCGAATCAAATTTTGATGATCGAGTAGGTTACAGGAATGAAAAATTGGCCTCAAATTTGCTCGATTTTGATTTAGGGATAATTCCGTGTAATTGGATGTTCAAATCGTTTTCGGTGATCATCAATGATGCACGGGTGGCTGCGGCGTTGGTCGGAGATAGTAGTGGTGATTGTGCATGTGTACGTGCATCTTTATGTACCTGCGTTTTCATATGGTTGAGGAAGAAGATAGGAGACTCGGGTTCAAGCGTGAGAAAACAATCGTTTTTCTCGAAGCAGATGTAATCGTGGGTTGGCTCAGGGTCAAGCTTGGGTAGAACGAGTTTTTGCTCGGGTTCTTTGATTTGATGCAAAACGGTTTTAAAATTTTAAAGAAAATCAGATTATTGGAAACAAATTCTGTTAAAACAAATTTCTTTTAAATATTAGATGTCATTTAAGTTTTAAAATTGGTTAAGAAGGTTTTTCAATAAAATTGTTTTAATTAACCAAGTTTTGAAATATTTTAAAGTATACATAACCTTTATTTTAAATAAACTTAATAATATTAAAGAAGTAAATAAATATTACAAATGTTTTAATTGTTAAATTAACTTTTAAAGTCTAAGTTAATTTATTTATTAAAGGAAATTGATTACCTAAAGTTAATTTCTTAATAAAAATAACTAAGGTAAATTAATTAATGATTAAAGATTGATTAATCAAGTGTTTTAAAGGTTGATTAATTAAGGATAATTAATTAATGTAATTAAGGTAATTAATTTAAGAAGTAATTAAGTAATTAAAGGTTAATTAATTTTTCATTTAAGATAATTAATTTATAATTAAGGATTAATTAATGATTTATTAATAAAGGTAATTAAGAATTACTTAATTAATAATTAAGGATAAATAAATAATTAATAAGGACTAATTAGTTAAAGGATAATTAATTAAGGGTTAATTAATTAATGTAATTAATTAAGGATAATTAATTAAAGAATAATTAAATAATTAAGGGTTAATTAGTTAATGATCAAAGATTTATTCATTTATAAATTAAAGTTGATCAATTAATAATTAAAGGTTAATTAATGATTAAGGTTTGTAATTAATTGATGTTAATTAACCTAGATTAGTAATTAATCTGGTTTCAATTAATCAGATGATCAAAATTAACCTTACTTATGGATGTTTGAATTATATGAAATGTTGTGAATTGTTTGATATCTCTACTGTGTGCTGCTTTGTGATAATGAATTGTTTTAATTCAAGCCGTGATGTATGTAATTTATTTTATCTACGATGAATGTGTGTTATTTATCTATGTATATGTGACTGGAAGATAAGTGTTATAAGAATATACCGCTTATCGATATTGATATGCTTGAATCTATGATAATAGATGATGTTGCACTATTGTGTGAAACCCTTGGACAACACTATACACACACAAATATGGATTGCACAAGGAAATTGGTTAATTCACAGATTCTGGAAATGATTTTAAAGTTGAATTTTCAATCCAAAATAGTTTTGGGAATGAAATTGGGTTAAATGTGAAAAGCTTTTGAAAAGGAGTTTTGAAAGTTATTTTGAATAACCTGATAGAGTTTTGAAATTTAAATAATTAGATTTAAATTTGAATTCAAAATTTGAAATTGAATTCTATGTTTGAAAATTATGGTTTAAAAAGGCTATACAAGTTATATATGTGTTTATATGGGTTTTAAACTCCTTTAAATGTATTGTTTTGAATTTGAATTTAACCCAAGGGATTTAACTTGTATAAATGAAATCGGATTTTTTCGAAACGAAAACTATTTGTTTTCAAATAATAAAATTTTCATAGAAGGAAAGAATTTTAAATTTATGTTAAAAGGATTTCAAGTTTGAAATGGAAATGTTTTTCCAAGTTATGAATGAATCTTTGGAAATGGTTTTGAAAGCTACGAATTAAATCTTTGATTTATGGATTGGATGAGTTAATCCAATTTGAAATGGAAATTGTTTTGAAATTTGTGAATTGATCTTTGTGAAAAATAGATGAACTTTGCAAAGTGAATCTTTTTGTTTAAAGATTTGAAAGTGTTAATTTGTTTAAACCATTTGAAAGGAAAGTTTTGGGTTTTAAAGTTGTGACTTAACTGAAATCCCAATATCCATATGTTTTTAAATATTGCGCTCATTACTCGATTTAGCCGGGAGAGGATCTTGTGTCATATAACCAATTCCGAATAAGGATACAACGTTATGGATAGCATTTGAAGATAGGGTGTTTTCAAGAACGAAAGGATAGCCCGTCGAATGACTCTGCACTGAGTAGCTATGGTATAGAAATCTCCATATGTGATGGGGAGTCCAATCGGGATTGTGAATACCCGGATTGCAAGGGCTTCTTTGGAAGTGCCTTCGGTTCTATTCGAACCTGGAACAGACTTGTACGGATGTATGTCCGACGTTACCTTTGAGATGTAAAGCTGGTTTCTATCAAATACATTTCTGTTTGGTGGCGGAGATTTATTCTCTTAGCTTAACACCCTTCTTTGAGACGTACGAGCTCAGAGGTTATGTAGTTGATGGTTACTAGTGATACATTCCCAATTTGGTAATGTGGCATACGAAGTGCTGCTGATCATTTGTTGATCGAAGCATGGCTTTGTGAAAAAGCACAGCTATGTGGACGAGACTACATTAGGACCTCACACTCCGAAAATGGTCGAAACAAGAAAGATGTAGCAAGGTTGCAGGGGTCGCTCACCTAGGGTATGTCCATTTCTTCTGGAAAAGGGTGGTATCATGGTATGGAGCCTAAATACTTAACTCATGTGGACACTCTAATTTTATTACTGTTTGATGTTGCTTTGTGGTTGAGGATCCTCAGATAAAGGTCGCAAACACCGGGGATGGCATATCTTGGTGTTACCCCCGAGAAGGGAGTAAACCGGCCTTGTGTTGACAGAGATCCGGGTAGGTTCTCGGAGCGTCCCTCTAGAGGCGTTCCCATGTGGCAATAGGAAGTTCCTTAGCCTGACCATTTGTTGGAAAATCCAAAGAAACAATACGCGCCCTGTATGGTTTTAGTTGTATAACCTGCCATGTAATATGGTGGTAATCGGCTATTGAACATGGTAGTTATAGTAGTCATACGATGAAATGTTGTATGCTGGCTAACACTAACATTATACTTTCGAAATGTTTTCCACTATGCACTTGTGATAACCCTGATTTTCAGGCATTAGATAATTGAATAGTTATCTAATTTGACTTCTGAAAATATTGAACAAATAAATTTGATAATCTCCTTTATAATTATTTAATATTGATAAAATTAATTGTTTTCAAAACAATAATAATAATGTGTTATTTTTATATATATAAATAAATTTTAAGTAAAATATATGTTTACCAATTTGATTTTGTGTTTTGTTTGAATATTTATATTTGAGTTGAATTTAAATTAAATTTAAAATTTGATTTGAATTTGGATTAGAATATTGGAATTCAAAGGATAAATATCTTGAAATGAAATTGGATTTAAATATATATCAGAATGTAATTATTTATTTATAAATTTAGTTTCAAAATTTTATTTTCTCAAAGTACATATAAATGCAAATAGAAGAGAAGTATTAATATAAATTTACACACACACACACACACACACATATATATATATATTAAAAATATAAATAAATAAACATAATATAAGCTATATAAAGGGTATATACATTATAATAAAAACTCTCATGTTAAATTAAAAAAGGAATTGATTTAGGATAAATTTAAAAAAAAAAGAACATGTGTTAGACATTGAACTCATGAGAAGACACTTGTAAAACATCTATAACTTTAGATAACAAGTGGCATTGTTAATTTATTTTTGGAATTAATTGTTATAGATAAGAAAACTTAATAATTCATTATTTTTCAAACCCTTCTCTTCAAATGAAAACTGAAACCAGATTTAAATAAATTCAAAACTAAATTCAAGTAAAAAAAATCCCAGATCTGAAATAAATAAAAACATAAGCCTGCAAGTTTTCCTTCAACCTGGAACAAAGCTTGCAAGCATCTTCTTTTCAAATCTGAGATATAGAAGCAAGCAGATTTCATCTATGTTTCAGTTTCAATAACAAAGCAACTCAAAAATTTTGAATCAAGAATAAAGAAAGCCAGCAAGCCTGAAGAAAGCCCGGAAAACAAAACATTTTTTCAAAATCAAGTTCCAGTTTGATAAAAAGGGGAGCTATGTTCATCACTTTATAGGTGAGTAGACTTTAAATCCTTTGAGATTAGATCATCGGTATAGTTTTATGCATGCCTCAATCAATGATAACAGTAACTTAAATATGATTTGGGATGGGTGTTGTCTGAGTTTACAAATGGAATTTCTGTTGCATGCCTGAATGAACATAAGTATGTTTCTGTTAATTGCAACAAACCAAAATATGTTCAAAGAGAAGATTTAAATCACTTTACCAGATTTAATTTCAACATGGGATGTTATAAAAGAAGTGGATTGTGATGGTGTAAAACAAATTATTTGTTAGACAGAAGAAAGAAAAATTTCCAAAATTTCAAAACTAAGGCTCTGTTCATTTGTTAAACAAAATGAGTAATTTTTAAATTTAAAATTTGAAAAGGAAAAAAACGGTTGCATGTTTATATGCTGAGATGAATAAGTATTTCATGTGTTTATAGAATGTCTGATGTGAATTCTAATGTGTATGCATGTTGTGTATTTAGATTGTGTGCTCTGCTTGATTTCAGTTTCAATTATTTTTATTTAAATCCTTGGTCTTTTAAAATTAGTTATTGTTAGGGACTGATTTTCAAACAATTGTGTTGGTTTAACTTAGATTACTGCTAAAATTTTAATCAAGTCAAACTAAAACTTGTTGGTCTCTGGAAACATAGAAAAACTTTAATGCAAGTTGATATAATTAAAATTCATACTGTATAAATTTGTAAATACAGTATTATAAATTGAAAAATCATTTGAAATATGATTTTTAACGCTGGAATTAGAATTTTTAGTAGAAAGGTTAAGTTGCAGTTTGGTATTGACTGGAAATAAGATTATTTGGAAATTCTGGTGATCTATGAATAGTGGAGTCTCGGGGTTCTTCCAGGTGATGGAGGAGGGTTAGTAGAAGCTAGGAAAAATCATTGTTGGTGAAGGAAAGAATGGTGGAGGTTGTGGTGGTGGTTTTTCGTTTTAAACCCTAGTTTTAGTTAGTTTTGGGAATTCGATCACTATGGGTCCTAGAGTGGATCGAGTGTTTCAAGCTCTTGGGTGGAGGAATTTTGGAAGTAGGCGAGGGTTGGGCCGGAGTTTCAACAACTCCGATGGTCGGGGTTATGCTGGCGAGGCAAACTTCCAGGTTGAAGTAATTTTTTTCTCTGATGATGGTTCTAGGTATTGGCGCTCGGTTTTGATTCGAGCAATTGAGGTGGATTTGGAGGTTCGTGATGTCGTCAGGGGATGGTCGCTGATGAGTTGATGGGTTGGTGGATGGCCGGTGATAGCCGGAGCCATGGTGCACGTGCATCGTGCAGTTGAAGTACAGGTGAACTTTAGTGTGTGCAGGATTGTGAACTCGGGAAGAAGAGAAAAAAAACTCGAGTTATTCGAGTACTTGACTCGAAGTGGAAGGGAATGACTCGAAGTATATTATATTTGTGGAGGCTCACGTATTCTTTTGTTTACAGGTTTTAAGTAAACCTGTACCGTGTGGTTGGGAAATTTTAAAGTAGAAGCTTTTAAATGTAAAGAAAGTTTTAAACCTAGTTTTAAGTCTAAGTTTGAAAAAAATTAAAATTTCAAGTAGTTTTAAATCCCAGTCTTAAGAATATATATATATATATATATATATATATATAAAGTTTTAAATCTTGAATTATTAACTACTTTAAAAAAGAGAGTAGATTGAATGTTTTAAAACTGAAATTTTAATATGGGCTAGTTTGAAGTTAAATTTAAATCTGGAAATCAAAAATTAAGTATGAACTTCCAATTTTGGATTCAAATCAGAATTTAAAATGTAAAGAATGTTTAAACAAAGTTTAAACTGATTCAAATCTAAATTTGAATCTTTGTTTTTAAATAAATTTAAGTTTTATACTTTGTAATTAATTAAAGTAATTAGTTAAAGATAATTAACCCATGAATAATTTCTTGATAAAAGTAATTATAGGTTAATTACTTAGGAGAAGTAATTAAGAATTATTACTTAGTGTAATTAAATTAAAGGATTTATTAATTAATTAAGGGATTAATTAATTACTATAAGTAATTAAGAATAATTAATTACTGAAAATGATTAATTAAGGTTGATTAATGAATGTAGTAAATCAATTAAAGGTTAATTACTGAATGTAATTAGAAAGGATAATTAGGGAATGATTAATTAATGGTTAGTGATTAATTATTGTTAAGTAAGCAAGATTTAATAATGGTTAAAGTAATTAATTTGATTTAATTAGTAGGGGGCTAACAAATCTTGCTTATGAATGATTGGTGGATATTTCTGATATGAAATGTTTGTGATATGTTATATTTGTCTTGAATAATGATTGTGTAGTTATATGTCGATGATAAATTGTTGAATAAAAGTGTCATCTTGAATTTAAAGGTTGGATTGTATTTCACTTGATTAACGTGGGTTAAGATGACATTGGATCCGAGGAGACCGGAGTCGGGTATAGTGAATACCCGAAACCACTTCGGATTCTTTATAGATTGATATGTGAAATTAATAGATTAAAATGGAATGATTTGAATTAGACAATTTGATCTAAGTTTTGGTATTCATAAATTGATATGATGAAAGTGCTGTTTATAACAGCTTGTGAAGTTGTAAAATGATAAGTTACCCCGCGTTTATATAAGTTATATGCTTTTGTATTCTATGCTAGATGGGTTTACTCACGCTGGTTTCCAGCCTGACCTAGGTGTTACTTTGGTGTAATGCTCGGGTCAGACCGAGTATTATAGATTTTCAGGTAAGGACGTTCTGGAGCTCAGGATGCGAGCTGGATAGCAGGAACGTATGGAGCGTACCCGCTGTATATATATATATTATAGTTGTATATCTGGACATGTTGTTTTAAACTGTCCAATGTTGTGTAAATGTTGTAACTCTGATGTATAAATGTATAAGTGAATTGATACAGTTCTTCTTTGTAAAACTATTATTTATGTGATATTATATTTTATCCGCTGCGAATGTGAGATTCTGAGTTTGAGTTTTCTATTTCATCTTCTTTCTCTTTCTTCTTTTCACTAACTATCTGGAAATTTCATGATCGAAAATTCTGGGTTGTTGCATTTGGTATCAGAGCTGAAGGTTAAGCGAGAACCTTGGCTCTGGTGGGGGATACTCATTAAGGAAAGGGTCAATGGTGCCCTATAATGAGTTGAGTGTATAAATATGAGAGAGCGTACTTGTTATTTTCTTATATAAAGATTTTAAATGGTTTTATATAAGATTATATTTTGATATATAAAGCAATATATCTTTCTAACAAATAGTAAAGGAATTGGTTGTTAATTTATTGGATTAAATTAAGAAGTAATAAAATACAACCAAATTGAAATTTAAATTGAATAAAGATAAGTTTGAAATGGATTCAAACTAAAATTGAAATCTTGAATTGGAGAAGAGTTTTAGAATAAGATAATTATAATTCAAAATGATAAATAAAGAGGGAGTTACTTAATGAAGTAACTGGAGATAAGTAATTTAAGGGACAATTACTTAATAAAGGTAATTAAGAAATAAGTTAATTACCGAATGAGATTAATTGGAATTAATTAATGATGTAATTAATTTAAAGAAATAATAAATAATATTATTTAATGCATTTGAATGAAGTGATCCTATTTCAAACAAGAGTTGTTTGAAAATTTAAAGGAAATTTGTTTTAAATTAAAACCAAAGGTGGTTTAAAATTTTAAAGTATAACTTGGTATGTAAAAGAAATTAATATGTATACATGTGAATATACATAATATCAAAGATGGTTGGAAATAAACTCTAAAGGGTGAGTTTTGAATTTGGAATAAGATGTGATATCCAAGGTGATAAGTTTTTGAACTTATAAATGGAAAGATTATTAATGTGAAGTTTAGAATTTGAAATGGAAGTTCAAACTGGGTAAGGTTGACTGGATTAAGTGAATTGAGTTTAACTTGGGAAAGGTTAAAGAAGTTGAAATGATCAACTTGATTTGGAAATTTCAAGATGAAATTAAGTTTTAACTTGGAAAGTTAAATGATTGATTATATTTGAGAGTTTGAGTGATCTCAAATTGGGTTTGAGATCCGAAAATTGAAAATGGATGGACGTTTTGAAATAATTGGATGATATCATCCTATTGTTATTAATAATCTTTAAAATGTGAATTGGATTTGTTTAAATGAATGAGAAATGGAGTATGGTAATCCATTGTTGGGATTAAAAGGTAAATTGATTTAAAGGAATTAAATCAACAATTGAAGTATTAATTCGAATTTAAATTATTAGAGATGGTTTAAATTTGAATTTGAATTAGTTTAAATTGAATTGATTTGAATAATTTGGAATTGTAATTAAAGTTGAATAAGTTTTAAATTCAAATGGAATTTGAATTGAATTTGGGAAGAAATCAAGAATAATTCAACTTGATTTGGAAATGGAGTTTGAAATTAAGATTAGTTCAAAGTGGAGTAGAAATGAATTGAAATTGGAACTAGTTAAATTGAAATTTATTTGAATTGGTAGAATTTGAGATCAAGGTTGAATAAAGTTAAATTTGGAAAGAAACTGAGGTTAATTCGACTTGAATTGGGATTGAATCAATTTCAATGGAAATTGAAGTTATTTAAATTGAAATTAGGTCAATTTAAATATAAAAGGGAATTTAGATTGAATTGATGAGAATGAAGATTGGGAAGTGAGCAGTTTTGACTCTGGACCATTTTTAATATAAATTTTTTTACTATAAACCTATTTTTCCAAGCTATTCATTATATATACAACCTTTCTTTAAAAAAAAACCAAACTATTTTATACTTGTTTTACAATTATTTTTGAAACTGTTTAATAATTTTCCAACTATTTTATAAGCTAATTACTATATTCCAACTATTTTACAAAACTAATTATTATCTTACTATTATTTTGCTATTATCTAAAATTTCTATAATTATTTTAACTATTTTCTAACTATTTTACACCTATTTTACAAGCTAGTAATTATTTTCCAACTGCTTATCTATTTTTAAAATTTTCAAACTATTTTCTAAATAAACTAGTCGAAGTTCAAACTGTTAATGGTTGAATACCCAATCGAGATAAGAATAGAGGTGATAATGAGAATGGATTGAAGCAATTGTGAGTAAGTGAATGGACATCAAAGTGAATGTGGATAGAAATTAAAGGAAATGTGATTAGATAAGAGAAATTGATTTAGTTGATAATCAATGAAGATAAATACGTAGGATATACGTATATTATTCTATTCGCATAGTGATTTGATCCAGATTCGAACACAGAATTTTGAGACAGTTATATCGATCCGAGTGGGATTTTTCACTCGATTTTCGACGGCGAACCTGGATATGGATTGTTGATTGGTTATGGATATTCTCTATCATAGTTATGACTATGCAAGGAGAATGATGGTTTCTGATCAAGAAACCAGATCTGTGTCCGCACTAGGAAGTCGGTTGGACGATACTAGTTCGGAAATGAAATTGTGCGATCGAATGAGCGAACAGATTGGTATGGCGTACGAATGATATGTGTACATCGTACGAATTTGAATAAAATTGATATTGAAAAGAGTAATCAAATTTGAATATTTGATTTTGAATAAACAAAGTTATATATCTTTGTTATATAAGATAAAACTCCCCTTGATGAATCTTTTGCCGGAAGAAAAAGGTTTTGGAGGTGTTTGAAGTATAAAGGAGTTTTATACAAGTTTGAAATGATCCAAAGTTTTAAAAATCATATATATATCTGTATATATATATATATGTAAAGGATCATATGAGGATTTTGGAAAAAGGTTTTGGGAAACTATGGATTTGGAAAGGCTTTTGATTTTTGGGTAAAATCAATATTAAATTTGGAAAGCGTAGTTTGAGAATTATCGATTTTGGAATAATCGATTTTGTGTAAATGAGCTTTGTATGAGATCATACTAGGTGTATGATTTGAAGATCCTATATGTATATAGTATAAAATGTTTTGATGATGGCTCTGGGGAAAAAGGCGCTCCCTTGAAATGAACTTCTCAGGAGTACCACCGGGTGGTGCTGCTTGAACCCCAAGGGGGGATTCTAAAGTTGATCCTGTGAGGAGTCCGGACAAACTAGTTCCTGAGGATTATTGGGTAGCGAAAGTCGAGGGCGCTGATGCCTACAGGGGCATTTGGGTTATGCTGTGACGACAGTGTAACTCGATGTCACTACGATCTACTGTGGGGACCATAGCGAAAATCGTGTGGAGGATGAGTGCCAACGGTCTACACTTGATTTTGCCGGGAAGGCAACGCAACATCGGTAGACTGCGATCTATGGTCAAGTGGAGTGGAGAAGTTTCATTCTTTTGGCAGCGAAATTCGAGGGCGCTGATGCCTACAGTTATATGGGTTTTTGCTATGATAGCTACGTAACCCCAGTTGTAGCTGCAATCTGTAGCGGGTTCCATGGTGTAATCGAGGGGCGCGGAGGCCTACAGTTATCTATGGATTTTGTCGGGATGGCAACGTAACCATCGGGTTAACTGCGACCATGGATGGGGGTGATGATTTCCAGAGCATTCTCACCAAAGATATATCCTCTATTTTCAAAAAACTGTTTTCTATATTTTCATTAAAATTATTTTCCAAGTATTTTCACTGGGTGTTGAAAACGGGTCTACTAAGTACTTATAGATTTTCAGTCGTACGCCTGATCAACATATGACCGAATTTCTATGAGAACAAGGATGGACTGGTTGAAACATCGAGTTATAAAAGTATTTTTACAAAACTATTTTGGAAATATTATACAGATTTTAAAAGTGTTTTAAATTGATCAAAGAATATTTTAACCGGTTTTAAGTTATTTAATAAATTTTGGCTTCATTCCTTTTCGAGGACGAAAAGATTCAAAGGGGGAAGGAATGCGATAACCCTGATTTTCAGGCATTAGATAATTGAATAGTTATCTAATTTGACTTCTAAAAATATTGAACAAATAAATGTGATAATCTCCTTTATAATTATTTAATATTGATAAAATTAATTGTTTTCAAAACAATAATAATAATGTGTTATTTTTATATATATAAATAAATTTTAAGTAAAATATATGTTTACCAATTTGAATTTGTGTTTTGTTTAAATATTTATATTTGAGTTGAATTTAAATTAAATTTAAAATTTGATTTGAATTTGGATTAGAATATTGGAATTCAAAGGATAAATATCTTGAAATGAAATTGGATTTAAATATATATCAGAATGTGATTATTTATTTATAAATTTAGTTTCAAAATTTTATTTTCTCAAAGTACATATAAATGCAAATAGAAGAGAAGTATTAATATAAATTTACACACACATATATATATATTAAAAATATAAATAAATAAACATAATATAAGCTATATAAAGGGTATATACATTATAATAAAAACTCTCATGTTAAATTAAAAAAGGAATTGATTTAGGATAAATTAAAAATAAAAGAACATGTGTTAGACATTGAACTCATGAGAAGACACTTGTAAAACATTCTATACCATTAGATAACAAGTAGCACTGTTAATTTATTTTCGGAATTAATTGTTATAGATAAGAAAACTTAATAATTCATTATTTTTCAAACCCTTCTCTTCAAATGAAAACTGAAACCAGATTTAAAGAAATTCAAAACTAAATTCAATTATAAAAAATCCCAGATCTGAAATAAATAAAAACTTAAGCCTGCAAGTTTTCCTTCAACCTGGAACAAAACTTGCAAGCATCTTCTTTTCAAATCTGAGATATCGAAGCAAGCAGATTTCATCTAAGTTTCAGTTTCAATAACAAAGCAACTCAAAATTTTTGAATCAAGAATAAAGAAATCCAGCAAGCCTGAAGCAAGCCCGGAAAACATAACATTTTTTTCAAAATCAAGTTCCAGTTTAATAAAAAGGGGAGCTATGTTCATCACTTTATAGGTGAGTAGACTTTAATTCCTTTGAGATTAGATCATCGGTATAGTTTTATGCATGCCTCAATCAATGATAACAGTAACTTAAATATGATTTGGGATGGGTGTTGTCTGAGTTTACAAATGGAATTTCTGTTGCATGCCTGAATGAACATAAGTATGTTTCTGTAAATTGCAACAAACCAAAATATGTTCAAAGAGAAGATTTAAATCACTTTACCAGATTTAATTTCAGCATGGGATGTTATAAAAGAAGTGGATTGTGATGGTGTAAAACAAATTATTTGTTAGACAGAAGAAAGAAAAATTTCCAAAATTTCAAAACTAAGGCTCTGTTCATTTGTTAAACAAAATGAGTAATTTTTAAATTTAAAATTTGAAAAGGAAAAAAAACGGTTGCATGTTTATATGCTGAGATGAATAAGTATTTCATGTGTTTATAGAATGTCTGATGTGAATTCTAATGTGTATGCATGTTGTGTATTTAGATTGTGTGCTCTGCTTGATTTCAGTTTCAATTATTTTTATTTAAATCCTCGGTCTTTTAAAATTAGTTATTGTTAGGGACTGATTTTCAAACAATTGTGTTGGTTTAACTTAGATTACTACTAAAATTTTAATCAAGTCAAACTAAAACTTGTTGGTCTCTGGAAACATAGAAAAACTTTAATGCAAGTTGATATAATTAAAATTCATACTGTATAAATTTGTAAATATAGTATTATAAATTGAAAAATCATTTGAAATATGATTTTTAACGCCGGAATTAGAATTTTTAGTAGAAAGGTTAAGTTGCAGTTTGGTATTGACTGGAAATAAGATTATTTGGAAATTCTGGTGATCTATGAATAGTGGAGTCTGGGGTTCTTCCAGGTGATGGAGGAGGGTTAGTAGAAGCTAGGAAAAATCATTGTTGGTGAAGGAAAGCATGGTGGAGGTTGCGGTGTTGGTTTTTCATTTTAAACCCTAGTTTTAGTTAGTTTTGGGAATTCGATCACTGTGGGTCCTAGAGTGGATCGAGTGTTTCAAGCTCTTGGGTGGAGGAAGTTTGGAAGTAGGCGAGGGTTGGGCCGGAGTTTCAACAACTACGATGGTCGGGATTATGCTGGCGAGGCAAACTTCCAGGTTGAAGCAATTTTTTCTCTGATGATGGTTCCAGGTATTGGTGCTCGGTTTTGATTCGAGCAATTGAGGCGTCTTTGGAGGTTCGTGATGTCGTCAGGGGATGGTCGCTGATGAGTTGGTGGGTTGGTGGATGGCCGGTGATGGCCGAAGCCACGGTGCACGTGCACCGTGCAGTTGAAGTACAGGTGAACTTTAGTGTGTGCAGGATTGTAAACTCAGGAAGAAGAGAAAAAAACTCGAGTTATTCGAGTACTTAACTCGAAGTGGAAGGGAAATGACTCGAAGTATATTATATTTGTGGAGTCTCGGGTATTATTTTGTTTACAGGTTTTAAGTAAACATGTATTGTGTGGTTGGGAAATTTTAAAGCAGAAGCTTTTAAATGTAAAGAAAGTTTTAAGCCTAGTTTTAAGTCTAAGTTTGAAAAAAATTAAAATTTCAAGTAGTTTTAAATCTCAGTCTTAAGAAAATATATATATATATATATATATATATATATATATATATATAAAGTTTTAAATCTTGAATTATTAACTACTTTAAAAAAAAGAGTAGATTGAATGTTTTAAAACTGAAATTTTAATATGGGCTAGTTTGAAGTTAAATTTAAATCTGGAAATCAAAAATTAAGTATGAACTTCAGATTTTGGATTCAAATCGGAATTTAAAATGTAAAGAATGTTTAAACAAAGTTTAAACTTGATTCAAATCTAAATTTGAATCTTTGTTTTTAAATAAATTTAAGTTTTATAATTTGTAATTAATTAAAGTAATTAGTTAAAGATAATTAACCCATGAATAATTTCTTGATAAAAGTAATTAGAGGTTAATTACTTAAGAGAAGTAATTAAGAATTATTACTTAGTGTAATTAAATTAAAGGATTAATTAATTAATTAAGGGATTAATTAATTAATATAAGTAATTAAGAATAATTAATTACTGAATATGATTAATCAAGGTTGATTAATGAATGTAGTAAATCAATTAAAGGTTAATTACTGAATGTAATTAGAAAGGATAATTAGGGAATGACTAATTAATGGTTAGCGATTAATTATTGTTAAGTAAGCAAGATTTAATAATGGTTAAAGTAATTAATTTGATTTAATTGGTAGGGGGCTAACAAATCTTGCTTATGAATGATTGGTGGATATTTCTGATATGAAATGTTTGTGATATGTTATATTTGTCTTGAATAATGATTGTGTATTTATATGTCGATGATAAATTGTTGAATCAAAGTGCCATCTTGAATTTAAAGGTTGGATTGTATTTCACTTGATTAACGTGGGTTAAGATGACATTGGATCCGAGGTGACCAGAGTCGATTATAGTGAATACCTGAAACCACTTCGAATTCTTTATAGATTGATATGTGAAATTAATAGATTAAAATGGAATGATTTGAATTGGACAATTTGATCTAAGTTTTGGTATTCAGAAATTGATATAATGAAAGTGTTATTTATAACAGCTTGTGAAGTTGTAAAATGATAAGTTACCCCGGGTTTATATAAGTTATATGATTTTGTATTCTATGCTAGATGGGTTTACTCACGCTGGTTTCCAGCCTGACCCGGGTGTTACTTTGATGTAATGCTCGGGTCAGACCGAGTATTACAGATTTTCAGGTAAGGACGTTCTGGAGCTCAGGAGGCGAGCTGGATAGCAGGAACGTATAGAGCGTACCCGCTGTATATATATTATAGTTGTATATCTGGACATGTTGTTTTAAACTGTCCAAGGTTGTGTAAATGTTATAACTCTGATGTATAAATGTATAAGTGAATTGATACAGTTCTTCTTTGTAAAACTATTATTTATGTGATATTATATTTTATCCGCTGCGAATGTGAGATTCTGAGTTTGAGTTTTCTGTTTCATCTTCTTTCTCTTTCTTCTTTTCACTAACTATCTAGAAATTTCGTGATCGAAAATTCCGGGTTGTTACAACACTAATAATATCAAAATGGTTTTCGCGTATCAAGCATTTTTGACTATCATAAGGAGAAATCTCCTCCAATTTTGCATTTGCATGGTGTATGCGGCGGGAGGCTTTATGTTAGTTCCATTTTCTAAAAAGCATTGTGGATTTCAATGTTTTAAATTGTAACGACCCGCCGTTCTGACCGCCCCAGTCGGTAATTAAATCAACTTGAGACGTTCAAAATGACGGATTGTTATTTAGTTTATAGAGTTTAAACAGAAACAGCCACAGAATCACAGAATAATCATAATATTTTACATAAATGAATTTTTATACATATATCAGAGTTTGTACAATGCATTAAATTTTTATACAGCGGAATATTTCTTTTAAGTACAAAAATTCTTCAAAAAGCTAAAGTGAAGCAATTTCCCCCAACTCTCTCTAACTTCGCGGCCTGAAAATCTTCAAGCTGTAAAATACCCGGTCTGACCCGAGTATTATATTCAAAAGAAAATAATACACAGGTCAGTCTAATTCAAACTCAGTTATTAGTGCATAGAGGCAATAATAATCAAATAGCAATTATATGACAGTCAAATATAAATTTACCTATCCGATCCTTTAACAAGAAATCGGATAACGATAAATACAACACTTAACAGTGTTAAACAACAAATCAGTAGATTCAGATTATCAATGAAGATAGATGAACTAAACGGCAATTTAACAACAAAATCATCAAAATCGATTCAAAATATATTGAATTGGCAACATAAAATAATTTTCATCAAAAAGAAAACATCAATTTAAACATTAAATTTGGTAGGGCTGCAGTACTCGCACTCGCGTACGGCCTCGCCACATTTTTAAAATGTTAACTTCGTGTGGCTGCAGTTCACGCTTGCGTGCACTGCCTCGCCACTACATTATAAATTTTCACAATAGCACGGCGAATCAAAAGCAACTGATACTAACACAAAATCAAGTTTGAATTATACGACTCAAATTCGACTGGTCGGTGTCATCACAAAACATAAATGCACATGCAAGGCTACTGTATATATATGCTACAGTAATATCCATGCAACAGTAACACCAAGAAATCCAACAAGGTCGGGCTGGGCAACAATAATGACCACTAAATTCACATCACTGTTCAAATGTACCTGAAGCCATTTTCAGTGACACAGCCCCAAATGAAACCAACACCGTGCAACTGATTCGCAGAAATAAACAGTGACAACATATATGTATATAATACAGCAGATTCAAATTGCTCAGAAATGAATACAAAATGACTAGAGTCGAACTAGCATAGCGACAATATGCTAAAATATACAAACAAGAATGCATGTGTTAAGAAACAAAGTTCATAACCAAAATGCAATTGTCACAAAGGCACAAGGCCATCAACATTGAAGTGGATCAAGCAAGTGCAACAGGCAAAAAGGCTACAAGTATGACTTGAACAAAGCAAGGCTACAGAGCTCGAGCTTATGCAAAGTCAACATCAACACATAAATTCAAGAAGGCACCAAGCAAATGGAACAAAATCCAAGTTACAGTATCATTAAACATGGACAGTGGAGTACATAGGTACATGAAGTCCAACAGATTAACTACAAAGGACAATAAGTATGAAGTGCACAATAGGCTGAAGCCAATGCACAACAACAACATACATATATTTACTTATATGTATATGAACAAATGTGTCAACAATGTCACAATATCAAAGAACTAAAGTAACAGACCAATGCGAGACAGTGGTCTAAAAATATCAAAATGTATAGGTCAGGGGAGAACCCAGACCATATGAATTAAGTATGCAACTGACTTGGATGTCACAAATCGCAACAAACATAATGGATGCAACTGATGAAGGGTGCAAGCGACAGCACACATAAAGTTCAAGTATAACAATAATGCTCAAAGATAAGGCAAATGCAGCAGCGACACAGAGGTGGCAGCAAAGTGCTACAGGCCAACAAAACACCAAAACAAACGTACACAAAATACATATAGGTACTACTCGAATAAACAAGTAGACAGAGCATAGACAAGTGACAATGAACAAGTCAGGGTCACTGCACAAATGCATATAGAGTATGCAAGTGAAACCCAAACCAGATATACCCAAAAATATGACCAGAGCCAACAACACAAGTATTCAAGGGCAAACTGCAATAAAATGCAGCCACCACAGGTATACAAAGGCACAGCAACCATCAAAATAAACAAGAACCAAGTTCAGCAAAATGCAAACAAGCTAGTGCAAGAAACACAGCAGTACACATAGGCAGTGCAATTTCAAATGGGGCTATGAAAAATGCCCAAGTCATGAATCAGTAAGCAACATAAAATTGTCCAGTAGACAGAAGATCGTGCCATGGTGACAACAATCTCATATATACACACATAAATGCATATATATATGAAGTGCAGTCACAATTGCAAAAGGAAAAAAGTCAGAGGAAATATAAATGCAAACTGCACATGAATGAAAACCACATGAGCTCAATGCATCTAAATGCTCAAATATACAACAAGTGTATATATGTTCACGAAGACAGCAGACAACATAACATGCCGTCAAGATATTCAACACACAAAACAAAGGTAAACCCAAGTATATCTCAATGCCGAGCGACATCAAGGACTAGAGGCAATAATTCAAATGGAAATGGACAACAAGCTCAAAGTTGATAATGCGAGTACAGACTCAAGTGAATCGAAGTAAACATTTTTAACAAATGTACCAAATGGTAATAGTGCAGTTTGAATTCAAAATAGCAAGTGGTGCAAGACCGAAGTCAACAAGAATTCAACAATTTCAAAGCCGTGAAAAGCAGTAAATCTAGCAACAAAATCATGAATTCGAACAAGCTAGAAATCACTAACAACTTGAATTAGATGTGAGAAATAAAATTTCTCACCTTTCACCGAAGCGGCGACGAATTGGAATCGAAACCGAAGCCCTAATTTGGATGACGAAGAGGAGACGAGAGACGCCTTTTTTTTTCTTTGTTTCGTTTGATTCCTGAAGGGTTTCGAATGAATTGGGAGGCGTTCGGCCGTATACAAAAAGGGAAAGGGAAACGTGAATTTTGCATGGGTTACGGCATAGATTAAGGCACGAATTTGGCTAATAAAAGTAAAGCAACGTACTCTTTTTATTTTATTATACTATTATCATTATTATTATTTTTATATATTTTTTTTTTCAATTTAAATTCAATTTTTTTTTTGCGTAATTATTTTCTTTAATAAATATATAAACGTTTTGCAGTTCAACTACCAAACATCATTTTATAAATTTACATATAAAAATAATTCGTAAATCCAGACTATTTTTTCTAAGTCATTAGTTCGAATTTCAATTACAATTTCAATATTCAATTTCAACTCAAAAGTCAAATTCAAATTTTATTCAACTTTTCACTAGATTAAATCCTAAAATTTAATCGCCGATTCATAGTTATATTGGGAATTCAATTTAAACCATCATTCAAATATTTAAAATTAATTAAATATTTTCATTTGTAAATTGTTCAAAATTCAGGGTTGTTACAATCTTCCCACCTTAAAAGGATTTCGTCCCGAAATTATAAGTTAGGAAAACGATTGCTAAATTTCACCGATATTTTACCCTACACAATTTTTTTCCAAGTTCCAAACTCACAAATAAATATAGGATTCATTCCATTTATTTTATCTCCCCTAGCTTTATTCATCGATTTCTAAAATCAAGACACAAAAGTCTTTTACCAAAATTTTCGACTTACAAAACTTAGATTTTTAAACTTGAAATTCTTCATGCTAGATATTTGCATATTACATCTTTTCCAAAGCTGTGTGCATTCAAGATATTTTAAAAAATCTTCTTCCTTAGTTCATTAGGTTAGAATTATGTAATTCTAATTTCAGACTATTGATTTTCTATTCAAAGTTTTGAAAATACTTGCTAACTCGAAGTTTAACAAGTCCATCGCCGTTCTTACAGACTTTAGGCATACGCTGGCCAGGCGCAAGTCTAAAAATCTTCAAGTACTTAAATATACTTGTTTCAACTCCCAGTGAAAATACTTTTTTTTTTTAAAAAAAATTCATTTAAAAATGGATATGGAAAGCACGTTCCCCCATGGATCACAGTTTACCCGACGGTTACGCTACTATCCCAGTAGAATCGCTTGTAAATATAGATTTCACATCTCTCTTGAATTTCGCCATGGTTGTTGCCATAGATTGCGGTTCACACGGCGGTTACGCTACTATCCCAGTAGAATCGCTCGTGACCATAGGCATCACGCCCCTCAAATTACGCTTCGGCCTCTAGATCGCAGTTTACACGGCGGTTGCGCCACTATCCCAGTGGATTCGCTTGTAACTGTAGGCATCACGCCCCACGAATTACGCCAGCATCAATTCACATAATCCCAACACGATGATCCATCGTGGGGGATTCCAGTCAGTCCCAATGGACATTCCACTAATGGAAATTCTACGTAGCTACGATTTCCAATGGACACTCCACCGAGTTCCAATCACCTTCACAAATAATAAATGGAAGGTACATTTCCATATCCTCAGTTTTTAGAAAACATATGTCATATACATATAGTACTTCATTTCACATTTCGTACATATCATACCTATGTAAACCTACACAGGACTTTTCATAATAATGACTTTCCAAACTGATGGTTTTCGAATTATTACATTCACATATATAAATTACGAAAACTCAATTCACATTCATAACAAATAGAGGATTCCAAAATTTTCCATTTCGTTTAAAATTTTCCTCTAAATCGATTTGAAAATTTAAGGTTATCTCAAACCTAATTCACATTCATAATCCAATTCATTATCAACTTCACATTCGATTTGGATTTCACGTTACATCGTCAATTCTCAACACATAATTGATGTCTACCGATATATAACCTCTTAGCTCGTACGTCTCAGAGAAGGGTGTTAAGCTAAAAGAATAAATTCTCCGCCACCAACAGATATATATTTAATAGAGATCAATTGCTATGTCATCAATTCACAATGCTAGACATACAATCCAAATCGACTATCCGAAATTCAAAGCTCAACTTATATTGTTTTTGATGTCGA
Source organism: Allium cepa (assembly GCA_030765085.1). Classification (NCBI taxonomy): domain Eukaryota; kingdom Viridiplantae; phylum Streptophyta; class Magnoliopsida; order Asparagales; family Amaryllidaceae; genus Allium; species Allium cepa. The sequence goes on from CM060934.1 coordinate 617,285,221, forward strand.
AGTTAAACTCAATTTAACTCAAGATTCAATCTTTTTGGAAAATATTCAAGTTGAACTGATCGTTCAAATTTTCCAAAAATATCTTTACAAGATATATATAATTTTCCAACTTAACCATTTGAAATAAATTTCAAATATTCATTTTTTCAATTTATCTTTAAAATATAAAATTTCAAACCTTTCATTTCATATTGAAAAACATTTCGATACTTATTTAATAATAAGTAATTCACAAGTTCATTTATTTTCAACACGGAAAATATTCAATATACTTGAATCAAAATTAAGTATATATTCCATTCTTTAAGGAAGGCGTTCTTTTAAACACATTTATTTGAGTGAAAACGAATGTTACGTAAAACATCGTTACGACAACTCAAAATCACTAGTATAGGGATTCGAATTTTAAGATAGATATATAAATCCCAATACTATAAACAACATTTCCTTCCGGAAACCATTTACTATAACAATAGTGTTATAGTCCACCATTTCCTTATTTTTTCGAAAACGTCTATTTCAACAATGAATGTTGAAATCTATGTATTCGATACTTAATGCATTTTAAAACATCTTTAAAACCATTAACTTTTTCAATTTCAACTTCAACTTAATTCATAGTTTGAATTCCTCATACTTTTCACAATATTAATTTTAAACCGATTTCAAACTTTTCAATATTAAGTTTTTCACTTAACTTAATTTTCCGCACGTTTAATTTCAAATTCATCACTGAATTTATTAAACCTATAATGGATTATCATGTTGACAACTTCAAATTTGAAATCTAAATCTCATTTGAACTTTGCATTCGCTTTCTATTCCAAAAAAATAATCAATCAGTTCTTTAGTAAGCCATTCATCAACTTGGTTTCATTAAATTTATATTTCCACATTAACCTCATTTCACAATATCACTTCCCTAAAACATATCTGTTTTATTCAATAATATATTCACTGTCCAAAATCGTGAATATGCTTTGTCAACCAATTTCATCATTTCTACACTTTTTATTTAAAGGATTATCCACTGTCCAAAATCGTGGATAAAATTCCCAACCAACATTTACTATCACAATATCTAACATAAAGGATAATTCGCTGTCCAAAATCACGAATATATCTCCTTTAATAACCTACAACAAATTACCTATCAAATTCAATTGATTTCGAATTTATAAACAATCTTTACAAATTCCATTTCTATTTATAAACTTCGATTTATAGTTCTCCTTTATTAATTCAATTCAATTTATATAACTCCATTATATACCAAAAGTCCATATTATAAGTTAAATACTTATAATCCATTTATTCACTAAATCGTTCTTCAAAACATTTGAAATTAATTTTTCAAAAGGATTCAGAATCAAATTCCCAAGTTATAGTTTAATTATCCTCTTGGCTATAACTAAATTGAAATATCATTTTATTTCACAATTATTATTTTGTAGATATTCACAATATTTGATTCAAACCAATTTATTAATTCACTTCACTTATATTTTATTTTTCATAAATCTCAATAATTCGATAATGGATTTTCGAATGAGAAACTATCGCAAACCTAAAATTAGAAAGGGGAATTTTCGAAAAAATTTGAATTTTCAAAATAACTTTTATCTTTCAAAGAAAACAATTTCATACTTATCTTAAATTTGAAAAACATTTTTCTTTAAAGTGATCCTAGTAACTATTCATATTAAACATCATAAACTGAGCTTTGTGTGAACCAAAGCTCTGATACCACTTTTGTAACGACCCGCCGTTCTGACCGCCCCAGTCGGTAATTAAATCAACTTGAGACGTTCAAAATGACGGATTGTTATTTAGTTTATAGAGTTTAAACAGAAACAGCCACAGAATCACAGAATAATCATAATATTTTACATAAATGAATTTTTATACATATATCAGAGTTTGTACAATGCATTAAATTTTTATACAGCGGAATATTTCTTTTAAGTACAAAAATTCTTCAAAAAGCTAAAGTGAAGCAATTTCCCCCAACTCTCTCTAACTTCGCGGCCTGAAAATCTTCAAGCTGTAAAATACCCGGTCTGACCCGAGTATTATATTCAAAAGAAAATAATACACAGGTCAGTCTAATTCAAACTCAGTTATTAGTGCATAGAGGCAATAATAATCAAATAGCAATTATATGACAGTCAAATATAAATTTACCTATCCGATCCTTTAACAAGAAATCGGATAACGATAAATACAACACTTAACAGTGTTAAACAACAAATCAGTAGATTCAGATTATCAATGAAGATAGATGAACTAAACGGCAATTTAACAACAAAATCATCAAAATCGATTCAAAATATATTGAATTGGCAACATAAAATAATTTTCATCAAAAAGAAAACATCAATTTAAACATTAAATTTGGTAGGGCTGCAGTACTCGCACTCGCGTACGGCCTCGCCACATTTTTAAAATGTTAACTTCGTGTGGCTGCAGTTCACGCTTGCGTGCACTGCCTCGCCACTACATTATAAATTTTCACAATAGCACGGCGAATCAAAAGCAACTGATACTAACACAAAATCAAGTTTGAATTATACGACTCAAATTCGACTGGTCGGTGTCATCACAAAACATAAATGCACATGCAAGGCTACTGTATATATATGCTACAGTAATATCCATGCAACAGTAACACCAAGAAATCCAACAAGGTCGGGCTGGGCAACAATAATGACCACTAAATTCACATCACTGTTCAAATGTACCTGAAGCCATTTTCAGTGACACAGCCCCAAATGAAACCAACACCGTGCAACTGATTCGCAGAAATAAACAGTGACAACATATATGTATATAATACAGCAGATTCAAATTGCTCAGAAATGAATACAAAATGACTAGAGTCGAACTAGCATAGCGACAATATGCTAAAATATACAAACAAGAATGCATGTGTTAAGAAACAAAGTTCATAACCAAAATGCAATTGTCACAAAGGCACAAGGCCATCAACATTGAAGTGGATCAAGCAAGTGCAACAGGCAAAAAGGCTACAAGTATGACTTGAACAAAGCAAGGCTACAGAGCTCGAGCTTATGCAAAGTCAACATCAACACATAAATTTAAGAAGGCACCAAGCAAATGGAACAAAATCCAAGTTACAGTATCATTAAACATGGACAGTGGAGTACATAGGAACATGAAGTCCAACAGATTAACTACAAAGGACAATAAGTATGAAGTGCACAACAGGCTGAAGCCAATGCACAACAACAACATACATATATTTACTTATATGTAGATGAAAAATGTGACAACAATGTCACAATATCAAAGAACTAAAGTAACAGACCAATGCGAGACAGTGGTCTAAAAATATCAAAATGTATAGGTCAGGGAAGAACCCAGACCATATGAATTAAGTATGCAGCTGACTTGGATGTCACAAATCGCAACAAACATAATGGATGCAACTGATGAAGGGTGCAAGCGACAGCACACATAAAGTTCAAGTATAACAATAATGCTCAAAGATAAGGCAAATGCAGCAGCGACACAGAGGTGGCAGCATAGTGCTACAGGCCAACAAAACACCAAAACAAATGTACACAAAATACATATAGGTACTACTCGAATAAACAAGTAGACAGAGCATAGACAAGTGACAATGAACAAGTCAGGGTCACTGCACAAATGCATATAGAGTATGCAAGTGAAACCCAAACCAGATATACCCAAAAATATGACCAGAGCCAACAACACAAGTATTCAAGGGCAAACTGCAATAAAATGCAGCCACCACATATATACAAAGGCACAGCAACCATCAAAATAAACAAGAACAAAGTTCAGCAAAACGCAAACAAGCTAGTGCAAGAAACACAGCAGTACACATAGGCAGTGCAATTTCAAATGGGGCTATGAAAAATGCCCAAGTCATGAATCAGTAAGCAACGTAAAATTGTCCAGTAGACAGAAGATCGTGCCATGGTGACAACAATCTCATATATACACACATAAATGCATATATATATGAAGTGCAGTCACAATTGCAAAAGGAAAAAAAGTCAGAGGAAATATAAATGCAAACTGCACATGAATGAAAACCACATGAGCTCAATGCATCTAAATGCTCAAATATAAAACAAGTGTATATATGTTCATGAAGACAGCAGACAACATAACATGCCGTCAAGATATTCAACACACAAAACAAAGGTAAACCCAAGTATATCTCAATGCCGAGCGACATCAAGGACCAGAGGCAATAATTCAAATGGAAATGGACAACAAGCTCAAAGTTGATAATGCGAGTACAGACTCAAGTGAATCGAAGTAAACCATTTTTAACAAATGTACCAAATGGTAATAGTGCAGTTTGAATTCAAACTAGCAAGTGGTGCAAGACCGAAGTCAACAAGAATTCAACAATTTCAAAGCCGTGAAAAGCAGTAAATCTAGCAACAAAATCATGAATTCGAACAAGCTAGAAATCACTAACAGCTTGAATTAGATGTGAGAAATAAAATTTCTCACCTTTCACCGAAGCGGCGACGAATTGGAATCGAAACCGAAGCCCTAATTTGGATGACGAAGAGGAGACGAGAGACGCCTTTTTTTTTCTTCTTTGTTTTGTTTGATTCCTGAAGGGTTTCGAATGAATTGGGGGGGTTCGGCCGTATACAAAAAGGGAAAGGGAAACGTGAATTTTGCGTGGGTTACGGCATAGATTAAGGCACGAATTTGGCTGATAAAAGTAAAGCAACGTACTCTTTTTATTTTATTATACTATTATCATTATTATTATTTTTATATATATTTTTTTTCAATTTAAATTCAATTTTGTTTTGCATAATTATTTTCTTTAATAAATATATAAACGTTTTGCAGTTCAACTACCAAACATCATTTTATAAATTTACATATAAAAATAATTCGTAAATCCAGACTATTTTTTCTAAGTCATTAGTTCGAATTTCAATTACAATTTCAATATTCAATTTCAACTCCAAAGTCAAATTCAAATTTTATTCAACTTTTCACTAGATTAAATCCTAAAATTTAATCGCCAATTCATAGTTATATTGGGAATTCAATTTAAACCATCATTCAAATATTTAAAATTAATTAAATATTTTCATTTTTAAATTTTTCAAAATTCAGGGTTGTTACATAAATCCTTTTGTTGTTTGTTTTTATTCAAAACTGTTTTTGTTTGCTCATACCGTCTCATGACTGGCCTGGAGTTTATTGTTCCCTTCTTAAACTCTGGGTGCCCACAATTTTCCACACGGGTAATCTAGAGTTGGGTTTTTCAGATAATCAAGTAATACATATAGATTCGGTAGCCTTCGAACTCTTTGGTTTGGTAGCATTTGGAAAACTTCTTCAGTCTTTGGATCTTTGAAGTTTTTGGTTGGAAATCACGTTTGGAATCGCATTTGCTACAAGTTCAGCTTGATGGAGGTTCGAATTTGAAGTTTTAGAGCTTTAGCTTTGGAGTTTTGGTTTGGAGTTGTAGTATTGGATTCTCTTGGAGACCTTTGCTCATGTTGATGTATTTCCGCTGTGTTGTTGTGTTGTATATATTCTCTGATGGTGTTGGGTTGTTGTTATCAAATGTTGTATCTAGCATTGTATTTATACTGTATATCAGTATAATCATCTTTTGTTCCAGCTATGTTGTTTATCATCTAATGTTGTTACAAGCTCCAATGATATGGATTTCAATGTCGTTTGTCGGGCATCGAGTTCGGGTCGTCACCATTAATCTACGTCTAATTACACTTACTAATTTACAAGTATCCTATCTCATATCTATTCTATTATATATAAAAATGAATAAAAGATTTTTCATATTCTTATTTCTTATTCAATCTGAAGCCAAATATTTATTTCTCATCGATTTTAGTAAACAATATTCAGTTTACCATCCAACTCTTTTCCAATCACAATTCATGTATCCATTGTATTTGTTGTTATTCATTGTTTTGTCTCCTAGCATTCTTCTGTTCTTAATTTATTAATAATTAAGAAAACATATTTTTCATAGTTACCTTTTCTTTTTCTGCAACTTCGTTATCTCTTCCCATTAATTTGCAAATTCATTTTCCTAAAACCTTCCTAATATGTTTTCCAATTTTGTCAACATTTATAATTCTATTTTTTCTCTTGATTCTCATAATTATATTTATTTCAAATCATTTAACTATCAAATTGGTCTTCGTTGTTTGTGATGATGGTATATGGGAGACCAAATCGGTAGATAATGTTGCGTACTACAAAGTTGATCACTTTCTTCGTCGTGATTGTGGCAAGGGGTTCAGCTTCCGTCCATTTGGTAAAGTAATCAACTGTGACGATGGCATACTTTGCACCACCTTTGATTAGAGGTAGAGAACTAATAATTTCAATGCCCATACTGCAAACGGCCATGGATTGACCATCAAAGTTATTTCGGTAGGCGAGGCTCTACGAATCCAAGCGTGCTTTCACTGAGAACGGAATAGAACCATCTGGATCTGGAATCTAACGAATCCAAACGTTTTTTATTTGGTAACTTTCTTTTCATCTATTCCCTAGTGGTTTAAAGTTGTTTGTTGATTAATTTCATTTCATAATTTTCAAAGTAGTTAAAAGTTGTTATTTTCTTCATTTCTAAAATTGTTTTCTTAGGAATGTTTTTGCATCTGATCCTCATGCTTTGGTCCTTTTCACCAGATCAATATGTAAGTTTTTATTTTTAGACTGTTATATTATAGTCTTAATCTTTATTTTTTATAAATTTTTTAGATTTTTCATAATCTTATCCACTTCAAATCAGTTCTATAATTAAACTACTATAAGTTCTCATTTTAAAACCTTTTTCCAACTTTTTCAATATTTTTATATTCATGTTTGGTGATGCATGGTTGTTTCCTGGATTCTATTTACAATTTCTTCTATTATTGTAAAAGTGTTTAATGTTACCTAAGTAACCTTTTAATTGTAAGAAACAGTTGAATTAGAACAATAAAGATATGAAATCTAGATATTTTCATTCTGTAAGAAACCACCATCGACGAAGACGAATCAGGATGTTTTTTATTTGGTAACTTTCTTTTCATCTTTTTCAAAGTTATTTGTTGATCACTTTCATTTCATCATTATCAAAGTAGTTAAAAGTTGTTGACTTTTTTTCATTTTTTAAGTTGTTTTCTTAGGAACGTTTTTGCATTCGATCCCCATGCTTTGGTTCTTTTCACCGGATCAATAGGCAAGTTTTCATTTTTGGACAGTTATATTTCAGCTTTAATCCTTATTTTGTATAAAGTTTCCAGATTTTCCATAATCTTATCTGCTTCAAATGAGGTTTACAATTAAACTACTATAAGTTCTTATTTTTAAACCTTTTTCCCACATTATAAATATTTTTGTGTTCATGTTTGGTGACGCATGGTTGTTTCCTGAATTTTATTTACAATTTATTCTATTATTGTAAAAGGTTTCATGTTACATAAAATGATATATACGTAATTATGAGTATCATAATCATAAAAGTAAAACAAAAATTCACAATAATGACATTTTAAATGTGTTTTAAATATATATTTTTTCTTCTGTGTCCATGATTGTGTCAATGTTATCAATTTCAAACCACTCTCTGTTGTCATTTTCAAACCTTTTTCCAACTATCTATCCTCCTTTACGACTTTACTACCTTTGTAGCTTTATGTGTTGATATGAAATTTTTTACATGCTTTTGTGTTACCCTAATAATACAATTTCTTATAACAGTAAACTGACCAAGTATATTGTGTTCTATATAATCGAATTTATGAATTTTGTGTTTAATTTCTTTATGCTCGGATTTTTTATTCTCCAATAATTACATCTTAAGTATGTTTTAAAATTTTGTTTCTTCTATGTTTGTGATCATGCCAATATTATCAGTTTGGTTATATAATGTAAAATATTTATTATAGAAGTATTTAATATTATTTAAAGTGATGTGACCATTATCCATAAGTTGTTTATTAAATGTATGCACATAAAAGGATTTTCCGTACACTTATAGCAATAGATCCCTTACTATCTATCCTCATCTACATTTTTATTACCATTGTAGTCTTATGTGTTATCATGAAAATTTTGTTCATGCTTTTTTGTTACCGTAACAATACAATTTCTTTTAATAGTAAAATAATCGAGTGTATTGTGTTCTACACAATCAAATTTGTGAATTTTACATTTGATTTCTTTGTGTTCGGTTTCTTTATTCTCCTAACAAAACAATATGTCCTATCTTTGTCATGGTCGTTCCAACTTTTGATTGTTTACCTCATCTACTCAATTGTTTGTTTTTATATATGTTATCCTTAGCGTAATGCATTGCCAAATGCAATCATAGCCATCATTTATATTCAAAAGAAATCACCTATTTTCTTTGTTTGCAACATAAAATTTGGTTTGTATTCCCATATCAAAGGCAGCATTTTTGTATTTTCCATGGCTTTTTATATCCATTCAATTTCACTATTTCACTAAACCTTACACTACTTCACCAATTGTATTCCTAAAATTGAATTCCTTACTTTAATTAAATAAAGCAAATAATAATCACTGTCGTTAAGGTATGTTATGTTAGAATCTCGATTTTCATCATTTTGATTATGGCAACTATATAAATTAATATTTGTGTGCACTAATCACTTATGCAGATGATTCGTTGCAGATTCGGATTCAGAATATTTTAAAGCTGATAGTCTATTGTTTAGAGGCTGTATACTATTTAGAAATATTTAAAATCTCTCCTGAATGGTATATATATAAACAAACACACGCATGCACAAACATGCATAAGAGGCTGAAAACAGTCGGCTGAATGGACTCATTCAGCCGTCTGTCTGCTGAAATGTTTTTATTGCCGCACAATATTCAGCAGGCTGAATGAGTTGATTTAACCGGCTGTTATGGGCGAAAATTTGTTTGTTTCCTTACTGGTTTCGATTTTAACAAATTCGGAAGGCTGAATTATTATTTCAACCGACTGAATATTTACAACGGCTATTTTCATGAAAAGATACTTCTCTTCATCGAAGAGAAACTTCTTCAGATCAACAGCTGCACCTGTTTCATTTCAATGTTATATTTCTAGAGTTATTGCAACTTTTTTATCTCTATACATAGATTTCAGAATTCAAAAAACAATTAACTTAACTGATTTATTATTCTTGAATTATTATCTTTTACTCTATGTTTTCAATGTGCACTCAAACTGAATACAATCTTTGATCATTGATCACTCTATCTTCCACATTTCTCAAGCACATTACACAATACATCATAAAGGAGAAGATTACAGGAGGATTGTACTTAATTGACTTATCAGTGAAATTTAAAGAGCATACTACAGTCAGATACTTATGTTATTTGTAAAGAAGTCATGTTCGGTTGCTCAGGCGATAGAAATCCTATTCGGTTGCTTAGGCGATAGAAGTCATGTTCGGTTGCTTAGACGGTGTAAATCTATTCCTCCGGGTTAAGCGAGGGTTGCTAGTTTAATTCTAGAAGAAGTATGGGACTGAACGTAGAATGGAAGTTCGAACCAGTAAAAAAAATCTCTAGTGTCATTTACTTTACTGCTTTAATTATTTACTTATTCCGCATAAGTAGTTTATCCACATTACACAATCCTATAGCACAGTCACTTTCATTTAGTATCATAACAAGGTCATCTTATAACCATAACATGGTTATCTGATAATATTGAAAACAACACTAGAACTACAACTAACACTACCTTTCTTGAAGGTCAATCTCCTGCACGACCATCTCTATTTAATGGAATGAACATAACTATTGGACTACTAGAATGAGAATTTATATACAAACAAGTAGTTATGAAACCTGGAACATTATGCAATCTGAATATACCCTACCTACTAATAAAATTCACAATGGTCTAATACACAAAAATTAGATGCTACTGCAAATGCTAAAGCTATGAACATGTTATACTGTGCATTAGATAAAAATGAGTTTAATAGAATAAGCATGTGTAAAAAGGGCTTACGAAATTTGGCGTACATTCAAATTTACACATGAAGGTACTAATAAAGTAAAGCGGAGTAAAATTTCTACGCTCAAAAATCAGTTCCAGAATTTCAAAATGAAGAAAGATGAAACTATAAATGAAATATACTCTAGATTTTAAGATATATATCATTCTTTGATAGCATTAGGAGAAACTTATATAGATTTTTATATTCTTTCAAAAATCCTCAACTCTCTAACCAGTGAGTTGGAATGAAAGGTCTTAGTAATCGAAGAAGTTAACGACATTTCAACCATAAATCCAAAGGGGTTGATAGGAAATCTAATATCATATGAAGTTAATCTCCAGGAAAAATGAGTACAGTCTCTAGATTAGAAGTATATAGCATTCTTGGTAGAAAAAAATGAATCGGATTTAGATGAAGAAGATATGGCATTCATTGCTAAAAATTTCAAAAAGATTTTGAAATTTAGATAGAGAAATTTTTTTATAAATAATAAGAACAACTTCAGCAACAATAACAACACTAACAAACCATCATCGTCCACTCTAGAATGTTATGAATGTCATAAGAAAGGCCACATCAAAAAGGACTATCCTGAGACAAAGAAAGATAAACATAAGCATAAGAAAAACGGGTTCAAGAAGAAAGCTTTTTCTGTCACTTGGGACGACTCATAATCATCTTCACCATCAGATAGTGACTCAGACAGTGATACAGAACAAGCCAATGTATGTTTTATGGCCATAAAAGATGAGGTGAGTGATCTAACTTTTGATGATTTATTGGAAATAAACTCAGAATTACTTAACAAACTAAAACACATCTAACGAAAGTACAGAGAATCTCTTAAAAACTGAATAGAACTAAAATCGAAGTAGATATGTAAAGAGATGAGAAAAAACTCTCAGAAGAAGAACTAGAAGTAACTCAAGAATCTTGTTCTAATATGACATCTCAACTCTCAATGTTAAGTCAAGAGATAGAAACTCAGAAAGAAAAGAATGACGCTCTATTAATTGAAAATCATGTTGTTAAAGCTTATGTTAAAATTTTGAAATTGGATAATTCTAGTTTTAAAACAAAACTAGATGATATTACTAAAAATGTCTCTAATTTTAACAAATGTGGAGAAAATCTTTCTAAAATTATAGAAAACTCTCAAACTGTTTCAAATAAATAAGGACTAGGATATAAGCAAGTTTCGAAAGTATTCCAAAGAAAAAGGATTCATTATATAGCAATTTTAAAAAGAATAAATTTGAAAAACAAATTTCAAAAGCTACAAATTTTCTAAATCAATTAAGATTTGGCTCCCTAAAATAAATAATTCTTTGGTTAGAAATAAATATATAAAATCTTTTATATAAAATGTCTACAAAAACAAAGATTTTATTTTTAAAAGGAATCCTGAACCCTCTTGGGTTTGGCTTCTTAAGACCTAACTTTTAGGACCCCAATAAAACGATGGGTACCAATGTTAATTCTGTATTTTGCAGGTACCACCTAAAAAGAGAGGAAAATGGATACTAGACAATGGTTGCTCAAAACACATGACACGAAGCAAAAGGATGCTAATGAACATTAACTACTTAGATGGAGGTTCTGTCACATTTAAAGATAATTCCAAAGGATATGTCATCGGTAAAAGCGATGCGAGCAATAACAATATATCTAATTTATCTCTTATTACATATATTTTATTTGTTAAAAATTTGAAGCATAAACTCATTTCAATCATTAAATTTATAAAATGAGTGAGTATATATTAAAGCTTTAGAGCATTATATGTTTGTTTTCATATAATTTTCGGTAGTATGAAAGGATGGGAAATAAATTTAACACACTGAGTATTTAATTTATTTTCTATATAAGGGAAAAGAATGTTGATTGAAATTTTAAAAAAGTTTATTAAGAAATGAGTTGAATAAAATGTTCATGTTCACTGTCATTTAAAAAATATTTCCGCATATATAGAAACAAATATTGGACAGTAACAGTAGATAAATATAGTTGCAATCCGCATGTTTATTTTTACTTAATTTTTATTTTTAAAATTCTAATTGATTTACACTTTCTCGGCAAGGGTCGTCTTTGCCACATTGATCTGCTTTTCATATGCTAAATAATATGGAGCTTGTGGTCTTTACCAAATTGTTTAATATTATCACTGTTCTCTAATATCAAGCTTGTCATTATGGTAAACAGATGAACATTCAATCAATTTGGGTTTAGCCATGGGGACATGGAAGGATGACAACCTCTATCAGCATATGCTATTCGGTCAATGATGCTACATCTTTATCCAGACACTAATTTTTCTTCTTTATTTTTCTGTATATCGAATGAAACAATCCTTCTGCTTATCTGTTGTAATGCTGTAAACATTTGCTATTATGGACATAACTTAGCCTCGCTTGACTTCTTTATTCGGCATAATTTGGTATTCATGTATTTGATAAGATTTAGATAAAACCTTTTCATTCGTCTTTCAAACAAAATATATTTTATTTGATGTAATTTTTTTTGACGTGGATATATTTGTCACGAGTTAGCACTTCCTTGATTGAAAATATTGTTTCATTTATTTTATTTTCTATTGCACAACTAGCTACTATGCTTTCAAATAAGTTTGATGACCAACAGTAAATTTTATTATTAGGTGCTAAATAAATACACTATCATATATCTTCTTATTTTGGAAGCACGTTGGACTGTGCATCAATATTGTTTGTGCATGAGCCATCGTGAACCATTTCATGCAATAGTTATCTTTTTAAGATAGCTCCAACAATTGTACTGAACCACTTAGGCCAATTGATCTATCAACACATGATAGCTCAAGAGTACAAGTGCTACATATGTATTAGCTCATTATATATCCCTTTGTTATGTATAGACTATATTGTTTCAACTGTTTCTATTTGATAATAGGGTGGATAATACATTAACTTAATTTACTATTGTGCCTATTGTATCGAAATATATATTGCGCATAACATTTTATTGTCCGATATTTAACAGTTGCATACTTTTTTTTCACATACTCTGGTTAACATGATTTACAAATAGGGTTTTACCAATAACGTACTATTGTATTTTCAAAGCTTTACATTTAACGTCGTATGCATTGCACGGGTTCACACTCGTTAATTGAAATTATTCAATTACATTAATTTCAGTCGATTACAAAAGTGAATTTCAAAATGGACTAAATAAATGTAATGAGTAATAAAACAATCATTTCTTATCTAATATTAATTTAAATATATTTATAAACTATTGGATACAAACAGGAATTATATTTTTCTTACTAAATAATAGTTTCTCGTCTCTACGATCAATCTTTCAGCTACCAAACATTTCAACTAAATAAACATATGATTTCTTCTAATAAAGAAAATTTTATTATCCTTTATTAACATTTATTATTCCAGTCAATTGAAAATTTACATTCAGATAGTTATTAATTTCATTCAAACCAGTGTTATTAAAATACACACTAACATATGTTATCATCCTTACATTATTGCAAACATATGTCATTAATAGAAATTTTAATTCAGCTCATAAACTTGTATTATAATTCAATTTGTATCAATAAAATCTTAATTTTTTTATTCCTAACAATTTTATAAAAAATCTTATGTAATTTAATATTTTTGAATAGTTAAAAATACGGGTTGTTATAGTTAAGTATTATATGAGTAATGAACATTAGCCTTGACAAAATTTCGAATGAAATTTTATTTTGATAAAATGTTTTAAAATGAAATTGTGTTTCATGAAATGTTTTTAAATGAAGTTAAGTTGTTATAATAATGTTTATAAACTTAGTTGACATTTTATGAAAAGCTTTATAAATAATTGGAGTAGCAAAAGAGAATAATATTTAGGTAAATGAATATGAAATTAAGATAATGAAATGCTTTATAAATAAGGAAGTAGCTTCTTTAATATGATTATGTAATTGAGTGGTATTTTATAAGTAAAGTTAGTTCTTTACATAATGGTTACAAACTTAAGTAAATGTTTTAGGAATGTTTCATAAATGAGTTTAGTATTAAGTGAGAAATACTATATGTGAAAATAAGTGTGATTTAAAATGAAGAGTAATTAGTGCAGTTAAGAAATCAATTGAGCTAAATATGTAAGTTGTACATAAATCATTTTATTCACATGACAACTCACGTTCTAGGATTCAAGCATATGATTTTGAGGTGGTTTACACCGGTCAGAATAAGGATCTTTCACTATATTTTTTACGGTAAACACTTGATATAGATTTTTGATATAATTCTAAAGTTCTCAATCATAGTTTATGGGTACGTAAGGAGAATGGAAGTGTCTAACCAAGGAACTTAATTGGAGTCCATAATAGAGAAGTCAAGTGAGATATACTAGTTTGGAACTGGAATCTATATGATCAAGCAAGTGATCAGATATGATATTGCATATAGATGATATATGTACATCATACGGAATCTGGCATATTAGTATTCTAATGTTGTTTAGCTTATGGAAAGTTTGGGAAAAGACTCTTCGAATTGTGCAAGTAGTATGAGTACTCGACTAAGTAATAACCTAAGGCAGTTGGGTAAAAAGCACGCTTAGTAGTTTATTTATCGTCCTAGTGCGATGAGAAGATTTTAACCTGGGCAAACCGTTAGCCTTGTTTGCCAATAATTATAACAATGTTAAGTGTTTATGTATGTTTGCTTCTTTGACTAATTTGCTGGAATTTCGAGGATGAAATATTCTAAAGGGTAAGAATGTAATGACCCGGAATTTTGAACACTTAATATTTAAATATCTATATTATTTAAATATTTATGTCTAAGATTTATTATTATTAAATATGATTTTATAACGTTGTTAAACGCTTTTTGATTAATCACTAATGATAGAAAACTTATTTTTGAAATGTGTTTACAAAAATATACACTTTGGATAAATGTTGAAAATGTGACCGAAAAAAGTTTTGTTGAAAAATCAACTTTTATTTATTACAAGTTGCATAAATATATTGCAACTTCTATAGTAACATATGTACATATAAAAAATAATTAAACACATCTCTTTTAGTAATAAAGGTCAATTAAACTAAGATTTAATTAGTAAAAGTAAGTGTAGATAAAGGTACTAAAAGGAACCCTAACTTAAGGCATAGATCACGAAGAGTAAGTTGTGTATATGGGTAGGTATGTATGTTCTCATGCAGGGAAGAAGAGGGGGTTTTGTAAACTTTTCACTCGTTTCCTAAGCTTTAAATAGAGAGGAAGTTTCTCTTCAATCTTACAAGTTTCCACTCTTTCACCCTTTTCTCTTCTTAAACTTTCTTAGACAATGTCTTCTTTCTCTTCTTCTCTATTTGGCCTTAGGCCATATGCTATAGGAATGTAACAACCCTCCATTTTGACCATCGAAAATCGACACTGAACACTACCGTTGTGTTCTAATGTCGTGCATCCAATCGACAAAAGGGCAGATTGTTAGGGTAAATAAAAAAGAAAATAACAGAGACTGGAGAAAAAACAGAATCTCACAGCGAAATCGACTACCTATAATATAACAAGGATAATATAAACTGTCACTTGAAACATACAAAGTATATTAGAGTTAAAAACAAACCTTATCTGCTAGGCAGTTATAAAATCCTGACCTTACAAAGGTCAAAAGGTATAATATATAATACAGCGGAAAATTGAAATACTACAATAGATGAATCTTCAGCCCCACTCCACGATCTCTAATACTTCAAATATAACCTGGAAAAATACTCGGCCTGACCCGAGCATTATAATAAAATAACACCTGGATCGGTCTGGGAATATCGGCGTAAGATAGCTCAAAATAATGGGAAACACGTAAAAGTTCCGTGAGACCATGCCACTAACGTAGAACGGGTTTTTATCTCATAAAAATAACATCATACATGCAAGAGCAGAAATAAATATCAGGAAACAAATCCAAGTATAAATGAGCATAATTAATACTAAAACTAGACCTGAAAGAATGGAAATAAACGGAGTAAAATCAAAAATGGAAGAATGGATATGACAAAAAAAACAGTCAAACTTAATAGAATGGACTAAATAAGGTAACAATCTGAACTTGATAGAATGGACTAAATCAATACTTAAATGCCGTGATGAGGAGTTGGCTCGGCTCGTAGCGATTTAAAAGATAAAACCAATTCAATAATCAAATAAGGAAAGGAATTTTCCAACAAATGACAAGGAAGGTCATCCCCTTGAAGTATACCTCTAGTAACATACTCCTGAGCTCGGCCACATGCTGTGTGATACTTCTCGTAAATGTACTAGTCGGACCCTGCCAGACCGTACCAAATATCCGAATATTTCACATCTAAACTCAGACTGTTACACAAAAATCTAGATGAGCCGTGAAATACCATTTTGATGGGAGAAACCCTATATAGCTGGACATCCTTCTGTGCTTTTGATTAGTCATTTTGGGTAAAGGATAACAAAGCTCAAGGAGCGGTAAATTGTTTTTAAGGTGACAGTACACCATTAAGAATGCTGAATTCGATAATTAATAAATCAACTATCGGGGATACTTAAAATGATCGTATATGGAAATTAAATTTCATATATTTACCACTACTCATTGATTCCATACAAGTCCTATCTCTCGGTTGAAAATGAAGCCGGGAAAGTTGAGGTAGGTTACCTCTAGGAATCACCTTGAGACATTTTAACCTTCGAGATAGAGATGAGTTCAAGCCTCAATGTTTAGCGTTAAATGCATGACTAGATCATTTCCATATAAGCGATATCGGTTATGGAACTATTATTCTATAACCCAAATCGAAATTTAACTTTTTAAAGAACTGAACTTGTGCTTGATTTCCATATTCCACATTGGTAAAACGCTTTTAGAATTAGTTCCTAATTTTTGAAATGTTAAGAGAATAATCTTTCCAAATGCACGACCACGAAGGCCTAAACCAACATCAGACCAACCACCCATAAGATTATCCAACTTGACATCCCAATAATCGACATCCAATTCCTTTTTATAATTTAAAAAAATATATTAATTATCCCAAAAGATATTTAATCACATTTAAAATTTATTTTAAATAAACAAATCTATTATCTTTAATAAAATATATAATTATTTTCAAACACTTTGATAACATTGGTAAATTAACTTTAAAATCTTTATTGAATCAGTTTATTAACTTTTAAATCAGTTCATAGACATAAAACACTTTTATTATATTATTTCACTTACTTTAATCTCTTTTATTAAATCAATTAATTAATTTTAAATATCAATAGTTAAAAAGATTTATTAAATTCAAATAATCATTAATTAAATGAATAATTAATTTCAAAGATCATTAATTAAAATGATAAGAAATTTTAAGTTCCATTAGTTAAAACAATTAATTATGTTCAAATAATCATAAATTAATTGGATTAATTAAATTGAAACTCCATTAGCTAAAATGATTAATTAAGACATCATTTGTTAAAATGATATATTTAATTATAAAACATTATTCATTCAAACGATTTAGCTAAATTCCAAATATCATTAGTTAAAATAATTAATTAAATTCAGAACAACCATTAATTAGAATGATTAATAAAATTCAAATATCATTATTTCAAATGACTAGTTACTTTTTAATATCATTAATTAAGATGATTATTAATTTCAATTATCATTCATTGAAATAATTAATTTAATTCCATCATTAATTAAAAGAATTAAGTAAACTCAAATAATCATTAGTTTAAGCGATTGGTTAAGTATAAAACGTTATTAGCAAAAATGATTAATTAAATTTAAAGATAAACCAATTTTAATCAACATGTATTAAATTAATTAATTAATCTTAAAATCATTAGTTGAAATGATTATTTCTTTTAGATAATCATTAACCATGATTAATTTATTTTAATATTTCGTTTAGCAGAAACACAAGCTCAAGTTCATGTGACATGGTTTTGGTAATGGAATTGAAATAAATGATGGTGTAACGAAATTGTTATAACTGCACTTAACAATTTAAATGGAATATCAAGATTTATTTTAATTAACCATCAATATATCAACATTAGGATGTAAATAAATAATTACTGGCAAGAAACCCCGTTCGGGTTCTGTATAGATTTTTTTCTGCAAAACAATGATTATGAATAATATATAGAACATTATATGGGTTTATAACAATCAAATTAATATTTCATCATTTTTCCAAATGGAAATTCAACCAAACAAGCAATCAAACAATTTAACTAACATCCAAACAAGCAATAAATGTTTATAACATCACTGATATGATAAAATAAAAGTTAATATGAGTTAAACTCACGTTGATTATCATTTTCTTCAAAACGTCCCCATTTTGGACTAAAACCGAACGATCATCTGATATTAGCCTAAATTTTCACTTGCTCCAAATCCAACCAAACCAACTCCATCGCAAAGATCTCGACGACGTTAGTCCAACGCAAAAAAGGGTTTTGGCCTTGTATGAGCAATATACGATTTAATGCTCATTCAATAAATTAATTAGTTAATAAATTAAATAATCAACTTAATTACAATTATACCCCTTAACTTCATCTTCCTCCCAAAAAAATGTGCATATAGATATGAACCACCATGGTCGTGCACTAATATGC
This sequence comes from Allium cepa, assembly GCA_030765085.1. Classification (NCBI taxonomy): domain Eukaryota; kingdom Viridiplantae; phylum Streptophyta; class Magnoliopsida; order Asparagales; family Amaryllidaceae; genus Allium; species Allium cepa. The sequence goes on from CM060934.1 coordinate 617,303,900, forward strand.
AGTGACACGGAGCAGTACTCAACGAAATTCGATTTCGTTTTCGCCGATGGCTTTCTCTTGCCGAATACGACTAGCTCATCACCATGAGAATAACGCCGCACCGAGCCATCAAGTCATGACCTGCTACTTAACTTCGTCGCCCGTACAGGGGATGCAACCCCTCCAGATTGATCGAAACCTCACATTTTCGGCTACGAGGTGATATGCGACATGAGAAACTCAAATCCAAGCTCAGATTCACCCAACGGTGCCTACATCACTCGAGTATTTAAACCCTAGGTCCAATGCTCTAAAATCAATCATGGACAAAGATGACCGCACTTGAATCTGAGGCCATGGACGAGAAGCTCAACTCCATACGAGTTCAATGAATTTAGAATTTTGATTTTTAGTCAAGTATAGATTTTTATTTTTATTTTTTGAATTCTTGAATTAAAAGGAGGAAGCCTCTGTTTTTTTTGTACAAACAACTATGATATATTAGAGAAAAGTCATGGTAGCACGCACAGATATGGGGACGGGTGAGTATGGTTGGGGTGTCAGGGCATGGGCATGGGCATGGGCATGGTGAATATATATCGGTTAATTTTATTTTATTTAATAAAATATTCAACAAAACATACCGGAAAATCACAAACTCCAGACGAGGCATGCCACCTACCATTTTATATGTTATACCCCTATTCCGAACACAATAGAACTTGTTTCAGGACGTAATTCGATTGTATGCAGAAGATAGGTTTCTGGACCTAATATTATACTAAATTTCTAATAATTATTTCAACACGTTTCTATCTCACACGACCGAACGATACATCCAATCGTTATGAAACTTGACGATGTATTATAATTTACTATTATAAATCCAATGAAACCGGTTTCATCAAAATTCGAGACTGTACCTCGGACGACAATTTCATAGATTTAAATATTTAATTATCGATATTTATTCCAATCTATTTAAATTTCTAAATAAATTTACAAATTGAATTCAATAATATTATTTATTAATTAAAAGCAGTTAAATAAAATTGTTAATCCACTTATTTAACATTAAATTCCATAATTCAAATATTTAATTATTCGCTATATTTGAATTATAAGTTATTAAATTCCAAAATTCAATTATTTAAATATATAATTAACTAAACATTTAAAATCAATTGACTAGAATTTTGGGTTGCTACAAGGGAGGAGGCTATGGTTGTGTACAAAGGTGGTGAAAGAAGGATGAACGTGAGCTAAAAGGAGATGATAATGATGACTGTGAGCCAAGAAGGGCGAAAAGGCAGTGGACGTGTGGCCTAGGGAGGCAAAGGAAGGTTTTAGTAATGCTTTGGATGGAGTATCAGGTGTTAGTAGTAGTGTTTATTTATCGAATGTTGGTAGGAAGTAATTAGGTTGAATAAAAGTGAGTAAATCTCACTTTGAATAAATCTATAACTTTATAATTACATTTTGAATAAACATATTTATATTGCTTGCTATTATTATAATAATATACACTAACTACTTAAACTTATGACCCTTGATTATATGCTTAAAAAATATATGTAATTTGCTAAAGCACTTGCCTTATAAACCTTTGAGATGTGTAGTTTAAATTAAATACATTCAAATGTATAATATGGACATATGATTAGTATATATGTTAATACATGTTTAGTAGTAATATGGTTTGAATTTTAAATCAAATATGTATATAAAATAGAATGACACTTAATATTGAATTGAACACAGAATTGTCCGTGTAATGATAGTCGCTATAAATGCACTTCGGAATCCTTGACTTTAATTTGTGAAAAGTAGCGATTTAAGAATATATTTTGATATAACTTGTTTTGGTTGATTTATTCACTTCTATGAGTGTTTTGAAAAGCAAAGAATATATTTTGAAAAGTTATAGAAAATGCAAGCCAATTAAAAATTAACAACAAAATAGTCCATATGACGACACTTTTAAATCCTTGATTTTGAGAAATAATGTTTATTTTTGTGGAAACTTTCTTAGGGTTTCCTTAATATTTTAATAGACAAAGAATATATTATTTTTTTGTACAAGTTTTGAAGAGAGATTCAATTGATAGCTAGTTGAACGAAGCAGTAAAAGTTACAGTGAAATGGTCACTATATGAGCACTTTGGAAAAATACCTTGTTTCAGGAATTTCTGAAAAAACAATTAAAAGATATTATTTGGGATTTTTTTCGTGGTTTTCAAGTATCCAAAGTATACTAACTATTGTAAAAAAGAATGAATCCAAAAAATCTTTTGTTAAGGCATTGAAACCTAGGTGCAAAGTTGTAGCAAAACATGTTTAAAGTGTGGCTTTAGAAACATTTGCAAAGATTCTACCTGTTGATACCAAAAATGGGCATCAACACCAATAGAATCTCGTAGAGATTAAATGAACAATGAAATTAAAATAGATCAGAAAGTATAAATGAACACATAGAATTTTCGTAGTGGTTCGACAACCTTGGCCTACGTTCACTTCATATTTTTATTGATCATCCACTTGATTATGATTACAAGAATGTTTGGATCAGCTGGGATCCATTATTATAAAAGTGAAGGATAAAAATGGCAGAGCCTTGGTATAGAAAGCAGGATCTCTTTTCTGACTCCATGTCTGCATTTATAGGGGAAGATGTTCATGGATAGGACCGAAATTTTGGCAGAAGGTTCAGGAGACCAAGACGAGGCAGCCCAAAAAATTGCAGGCCCATCGAGGCCCACAATAGCAATTGGTACTAGTCCCTATAAATGCATCCAAATGGGCTTACGATCCCTGTAAGGATGCCCTATGATGTTAGCTACTTGCTCTTCAAATTTCGTGCAATTCTGATGTATGGTTTGCGAGATATCACATTTTCCATGAAGTAGTGTTGCTTGAATTCTGATTTCTGTCGATCCCTCTAGAGAGATAGGTACCGTCGTACCAATCCCTCCAACTTACTCCAAATGTTATGTGATCCTTATGGGGTATTCCATACATCCTAGTTAGCTTATAATCCAAGTTTCATGTTGATAGCATTTGTAGATTTTGAGTTATTGACCGATCATTATTGCATGATGTAGTGAAAGCCGAATATAGATGATCCCTTTTATACTGATCCATTTTATACCGGTCCCTTTTTTATACCAATTCATTTTATACCGATCCCTTTTGATAGGTGAAGTAATTTGCCCATAACTTGAGCATACGAAATCTAAATGACTTGAAACATGGAATGTTAGCCGCATGAGGCCTTCCTTGTCACTCTGTATCGATCTTACCAAGTTCGGAACAAAAATTGAGGATACGTACCGATCACCCAGGGAAAAGGATAGGCACTGATCCCCCACCTAGGGGAGGCATTGTTCCATACTTAGAATATTCTGGAGAGCCTATCTCTTAGTCTCAGCTGATCGTTGCTTCGTATCATTGTCTGTGCTTGATTTCTAAGCCTAATAATCATCTTTCTAGGCTATCTTCCTCGATGATCACTTAGTCTAACTTGTCCAGTCGGTCTGAATATAGCCGGACCAAAAGTCCAGATAACACTTGCCACTCAAACTACTTATTTTTACATACATGATATGCTTTGAATTAAAGCAAATTAAAGTCACTAGAAAGAAATCCATTCAGTTTCCTAAATAGTTGCTATCCTTCCATTCAATTATCTACCCAAAGTGTTGTATCCCTCTTTGATAGTCATGACTCTTGGTCGATTCCCAATAGTATAAGTTCAAGATTGTATTCCATCAGTGGCTTTCTGTGTCCAATTCTACAGGGCTAGTAAGCTTTGCCTATCTAGTCCAGTCTTTCCTTTACTAAGTCCAAGTGAAAATTCAATTTATGTCAATTTCAAGACGTCAAATTTTTTGAATATACCCGTGCACGTTCAAGTACATGTTCTTGTCATTGGCTCCCGGATGCGTTTTATAAGCCCACGAGTCATCACCAATTCCTCATAGTTTAATTGCAATTCAATTGCAGTTGCTTGTTTATATTTTTGTGAAATAGGGGTTGTAATAAGCCACTCGATGAAAGGGGACTTCATATTCTACAGGGATGACGGCCTCAAAGCCATAAGAAAGGGTGAATGGAGTAGGGCCAGTCGTGGACTTACGGGTAGTTCTGCAAGCCCATAATGCTGTTGGGAGTTCATCTACCCATTCACCTCTAGCCTTTTTCAAACATCTCTTCAGAATGGACTTTATGATTTTGTTCACAGCTTCAACCTGATCATTTGGTTGAGGGCGAGAAAATACCGCAAATCTCTTATTTGATGCCGATGGCAGAAGTCTTTAAATTTAGCGTTGTACAATTGGGCTTCATTATCAGTTATAATGGTTTATAGAAGGTCAAAATGATAGATGATGTCCCGGACAATGAAGCTGATTATTTTTTTCGTCGTGGTCGTGGTTAAAAGTTCTGCTTCAGCCCATTTGATGAAGTTATCAACTACTACGGTGCTGTATTTTGCTCCACTTTTAGAATCGACAAGAAGCTAATAATGTAAATACCCCAAGTGGAAAATGGCTATGGACAGGCCATTTGAGTAATTTCAGTCTGTGGGGCTTTGGAATTTTCACGAACATCTACACTCATCGCATTGTCTAGCATAATCAGGTGCATCTCGATTGACAGTTGGCCTATAATACCCGTAGCGGAGTATTTTCATTATCAAGGTTTGCCCCTTGGCATGATTGATGCATTCTTCTTCATGGACTTCTCTCAAGACTCGTTTGATATTATCATGGGTAATACACCGAAGGAATGGAGAAAGCCTTTTCTATACATGACTCCTTCTTGGATGATGCAGCGTGAAGCTTTAAGGAGGATCTGTCATTTTTCATTCCTCTATTCAGGAAGAATTCCCAATTTTAGATAGTCTTTGATAGGAGTCATCCATGACTCCTTTTCTGACCCCATCCCTAAGATCTAGTCGATCTTCATCTGTCAATGCTTGGAATATTAAGTACTTCAATCGGGACAAAGTCTATTTATCGTTCATCCCCGGATCTGGCCAGCTTGGCTAGTGACTTAGCTTTTTCATTTTGTTCTCTAAGGATGTGTGTAATGGTGTAATACTCAAAATCGGCTAGTAGCTCTTGGACCCAGCTGAGATAAGAAGCAAGATGCTGCCCCCTAGCAAGATCATCTTTCCTGATTTGTTATACTATTAGTCAGAAATCAAAAAAGATATATAAAATCTCCACTCCCAGTTCTATAGAAATTTTAAGCGTAGCGATCAATGCTTCATACTTAGCTTCACTATTTTTGCAGGGAAGTCAAGTTTTAGGTAACAAACCGATCGTTCCTTAGGAGTCATTAACATAATTCTAGTGCCAGAACACCGATGCTCCATCTGTGTACATTTTCCATCGGTTAGTCTATTCTCCATTGCTTATCGAATCGTCATCCGATGTAGTGAATTCAGAGATGAAGTCTGTTAATGTCTATCCCGGGATAGCTCTACAAGGGAGATAAGAAATATCGAATTGACTTAGCTTGGTATTCCATTTGAGCAAACTTTTAGATGTCTCATGTTGCTGTAGGACCTGTCATAATGGATGGTCGGTGCAGGCGTTGATTGGGTAAGCCTGGAAGTAAAGGCGACGCTTTTGTGATGCAATGAACAGGTAGTATGCAAGCTTTCTTAGCTATGAGTAGTTTCTTTTAGCACCTATCAATCACTTTCTAACATAAGATATTGGCATATAGGTCTGATTATCTTCACATAAAAGTGTGGCTCTTATGGCGTGTACCGATGCTACTAAATAAATGTATAAGTCTTTATGATTTAGTGGCTTGAATAAGATGGGAGGTCTCTTTATATAATTCACCCGAGGTTGGAACGCATCTTTACAATCCTGTATCTATTCGAAGTTTCTTTTTCCCTTCCTGCTTAATCGTCTTTGGTACCTAGATGTTTCGAATTGCCTAAATATTCTTAGGGTTGGCTTCAATTCTAAGAGAGTATAACATTAAACCCAGGAATGTACCTAACACAATGCCGAAAGAGTATTTCAAGAGACGGAGTTTCATTCCATATCTTTGGATAAAACTGAACATCTTTGCTAAGTCATCAATATGGTAATTTGATTCTCATGACTTCACAAGTGCATTATCCACATATACTTCCGTCGATCGCCTGATCTGATCTTTCAACATCCGGTTGACTTGTCTCCGATAAGTAGCTTCAATATTATTTAGTTCAAACGACATCACAAGATAACGATATAAACCAAGATCGATAATGAAGTTGGTGTGCTCCTAGTCTAGGACGTGCATCTAGATCTGGTTATATCTGGAGTACATATCGATAAATGAAAGTAGTTCATTCACAGCGGTTGAGTCTACCGGCTGGTCGATCCTCAAAAATTGGCTTTCAAGCATGTCTTGTTCAGGTAAGTTTAGTCGACACATGTCTACCACTTTCATTAGCTTTTCCTACAATAACTAGATTCGATATGCATTTTTGATAAAGGGTGTCCTGGGTAAACCTATTGTTTTTGAGTTTTTCTACCTCCTCTCTAAGTGCAGCAAATCCCTCTACATCTATGTTGTGTTTCTTTTGTTCCACTGGGACAATCCCTGAGTCAATATTCAATGCATGGCTCACGATAGTCGGTGAAATCACATGCATGTCAGAATGGTCCAAGCGAACACATCAAGATTCATTCAGAGAAAGCCATTTTATCCTTTATCATCGTTGCACTAAGCTATGATCCAACCTTTAGTACCCGTAATGGGTCACCATAGCTGACTATAATGTTGATTGTTAGCTCTGCCGGTGCTACCTTGGATTCTTGGAGTTTAAACATAATTGTTTTGCATAACAATAAACATGAAATATGGTTGGGACATTCAATGATGATGGTTACTCCGGTCAAATCCCAGAGTCTTGTCATGAGTTATTGAGTCTTGTCATGAGTTATTGAGTCAGATAGTGAAGGGTTCTAAGTGCTTTGAGCGACTATCTGCAACTGGCCGAAGATTAGGCTTAGAAGCACATTGAATCAAGTGCTGAGTAGGGTTCAGCCCCGTGTTGCATGCAACGCAAAGCTGGCCATTGCTTTGAATTTGAATCTACTTGTATATTCGAGTAATGTGCTTTCCATTCAATGTATTCATGATTCAATACCCATCGTTCGGGTTGGAGTGATAATTAGTTGCCCATGAGCTTGGGCATCGATTCAATGATTCTATCTCTAGGCATCCTTTCGGTCGTAACCCCGATTCGTTGTAAACACTATATATGAGTTTCAATATTGAGCTATAGCACCCAATCTTAGGATGATCACACTTCTGCTTCCAGTCTTGGGTTGATAAAGGTACTTAATGGATGGTCGAGTTATAGGATCGATTTCACCCTGGAGTGGGGGTGAATAGGATGATACTATTAATTATAAAAATTAAATACGGAAGTATATAAAATAATTGCAACATAGAAATAGCAGAATAATAGCAGCACATATAATAGCAGAATAATAGAAAATAGAAAAAGAATAACACAGATTTACCCAGCTTCAGCAAAATCCTGCCTACATGCTGCCCCTAAGGTTTTTACTAGAAATTAAGTAGTCACATACTTGTACATATAAACTCGCGACACCCGCTATCGACTAACCTAACTCTACTATGATGACCCATCTTTCATTCCATAGAAAAACGTATCATCAATAAGAAAGAAAGAGATAGAAATAGAAAAGATAGAAAGAAAAGAACAACAATCATCAGAATCTCACTGCGGAAACGGAACAAAATATAATATTACACATATTCATTACATAGTTTTACATATCCGAGTACACAAAATAATACGACTTCATTACATTTGACATTTATAAGAGTCTGCCAAACCATACAACCCAAATATACAACATCAAAATGTCACTACAACGGATAGAGATAGATAAGTACGTCTAGACTCCAGCTCCAACTTCCAAAACATTTGCCAATCCCAATCTAATCACTTCGCTACTCATAAAAAATTGAGTACCCAAGAGTTTATGAAAAAACAAAATAAACTCCGGGTCAGACATAGGCATGGTGTGAGTAAACAGGTTAAAGTTGTTTAACTTTAAAATCATTTGAAAACAAAAGGTATCACGTAAGACTCCCCACAGATAAATACGGGTAAGTTTTTACCTTATGCTAACCAAAATATTTGATAGGAAATCCAGTGATATTATAATAGGGTCTAGGGTTTTCAAGTAAATAGAAAATAGCCGAAATTCTTACATTCATTAAATTCCAGCTACTAGCCACGAAAGTGGGTAATACAATAAAAAAACGTAGGGTCTCGTAGGGAAAATGGGTGTCCATCAGTGGCATGGCTACTGGGTACCGCCCGTCACAGTACGGGGCCTAGATCACCGTACTGAGGACCACTCCCGATCCCCTGCAACACAAGGCCGGAACCATCCCTTACTGGAAAACTCCGAACAAGACAACCCCGCAGCTGTGGCCAACAACTGCCCACACAGCCGAAATAATAAGGGACTTCTATATAGGGAAAAATCTCGTTCTACTTGGGCATGACCCACTTAGCCTTGCTGCACCTCCCCTGTTTTAGCCATTTCCGGTTGATGAGGCTTGAGGCTACGATTACCTTATAGAACATATCTCTTAGAATGCTCATCGTTCACCTGACGATGTGCTGAAAGCATTCAATCCATACAAGTTCGTTCCGGGTTCGAACGAAACCGAAGGCATTATTTCGTTACACTCATTTTGGAATCACCCTCAGAGTTAACGACAATAATCCTTGCACTCTGAAACTCCATCTCGAACTTCACTTAGAGATATCACGACCTAACGTTTAACTTGGATCCATGTGGTTTTTGGAAAATCAAACTTGATTCCCGATCCCGGTCTCATCGAAATCCAAACGTGTCTTAAAGGCCAAGTTGTTTAAAGATTTAAACAATTCAATTCAATTTTAAACATTGAATCCACATAACATTGTCCACAGATAATAACAAACATCTATCACAGATATATATAATATCTCATCACAGAATATCTCACACTATCATTCAACAGATATCCACCAAATTCAGATATTCAATTCAAACAATCATCCATAAGCAAGCATATCTCTAATTCATATTATAATTAATTTAATTAATTCAAATTAAATTAATTACTTGAGAATTAATCACTTTACCTTGCTTAACCAATCTTTAATTAATTAATCACAATCATTGAATTAATTAATCACTTCTTAATTACCCTCATTATCAATTAATTAATCTTTAATTAATTAATTAATTAATTATCCTTTAACAATTAATTAATAACTCTAATTATTCATTTATTAAACTTGATTAAAAATTAATCATTCCTTAATTAATTACTAATTAACCCTTAATTTACAATTAATTAATCTTAATTAATTGTTTAATTTATTTATCTTAATTACTTAATTAATTATAATTAATTAACCCTAATCATCAAACTAATTTAATTCTGAATCATTAATTAATTAATTATTAATTATAAATTAATTAATGTTTAATTACTTAATTAATTAACCCTAATCATTTAATTAATTAATGAAATTAATTAATGAAATTAATTAATTCTTAATCATTAATTAATTAATCACTAATCACTTAATTAATTAATTACTAATCACTTATTAATTAATTATTAATTAGTTATTAATTAATCTTTAATTATTTAATTAATTATCTATTAATTATAATTTAACTAAATTCTTAATTATCAATTTATTAATCCATAACTAATTAATAATTTAAACTTTATAAATCAATTAATTCAAAATCATTAATAAATTTCACTTTAATTACTTTATTAATTAAAGTAAACTTTAACCATAAAATCTTAATTAACTTTCAAAACAGACCAATTACATTAATTACTTAAAATTATTACATATTTAAAACATTTCCATTTTGTTTAAACTTAATTACTTTAAAAAAAAAAATTTAAATGAATATAAAATCATCTCAAAATTTAACTATCAAGGTTTAAAATACTGTAAATTAAATAGTTTAACATTTTCACAAAGTAGTTTAAATAAATTTTAAATTTTAAAATATAAAACAAGTTTGAAAACCTTTTAAACGATACTAGCTATGGGTTTGACCGACCCAAACTTGAACAAACTTGAGTTCAATCCTCTTCTTCCTCTCTTTTCTTTTAGATTAAGTTAAACACAAATTACAACTTCAATTATAAGGAGCTGGAAAGAAACAATACATCCCCTTCCCCGATCCTTGGCACGAGCAACAGCATCAACCCGAGTCATACACAAGCCAAAACCTTCTTCACGCGATCACCTCTTCGAGTTACCCCAACATTATCTCTCTCTGACAGACTACCGACACCGTGCACGTGCACGACGCTCCAACGCCGCTGCCACCACAAACGACACCATGCGCAAACCCCCCATCGGCACTGGCACGACTCCAACCTTCGACCATCCATTGCCGATCTAAATAAAAACAAAGTAGCTCGAACCCATCACTTAGAACAGCACTTTGCCTGAAAATCCCCTCAATTACACGACGCCAACCATCGTTCGCCATGAAATTCCGGCCACGACACCGCAATGCCTCCATACTGCTACTCCCAAAATCTTTCGCAACTCGATCCACCCTATAACTCCCAGTCCCTCCATTTCGAACGCGACCCAAAACTATGAATAAAACCCTAGTGCCCCCAATTTATATTTACTCGAAGATTGATTAACACTTCCATGATTTTTCTCAGTTACATCGATCACCATTACAACTCCGACCAAAGCTCCAACCCTAAACAGTCACCAGAATTTGCCTAGAAAACAATTCCGGTCATCACAAAATTACTACCCCAAATCCAAACTAAAAATCATGAGATTTATTTTAAAAATCATGTTTTTCTGAGTTGATTCAAGATATAAAATTTAATCAACTAACTACAATATTTGATTTTAGCATATTATTAAATTTCCTACAGTATTATCCTGGGTTCAGAAGATATTAAAACAAATTCTATTTGAATAAAATTTTAAGCTTTAATTCATGTTTAAATAAACATACTGCATATGAAGATTCAATCCTAATAGTGATTTGAAATGGAAATTTTGAACTTTGTGTTTAAATTTACTCTGTAACTTGAAAAACAGAGAAGCATCAAACAGATTGAACATGCACAGTTTAAAACAAAATAACACAAAGATTTCATCTATATATATACATGCAAGACATCTAACATCTCAAAATTTCACATGCACAAATTTATTTTACTTAAATTTTGTTAATAAAAATTTACTCACCTGTGTTTTTTTTCTTTCAGAAGAGACCCAAAAATTTGTATTATGGAAAAAGAAATGACTGCAGATCTTAAATTTGAAATTACTTGATGAAGTTGTTTTTGATTGCTTCTCAATCTTGAATTTAATCGACACTTAAGATCTGAAACTGAGGAGTGCTTTGGATTTGCTTCTACTGGAACTTGATTTTTGCAGATTTTTGTACTCTGCTTGAAGATTAGAAACTTGAATTCTTGTTTTAATTTTTGATGAAAGAGTGAAGATTTGATGAATATCAGATTTGAAGATGAAGGAGTGATTTTTTTTCTTGTTTTTTTAAGAAAATGAGAACGAGAAAAATTTAGATGAAGAAGATGCAATAGCCTTTTATAGAAATAATTTTGTTTCATTAAAATTAAAGAAAATAATTTAAAAATTATGGCACTTGTCACTAAACATAGTTATCCTCTTAACACATGTCATTAGAGTGATTCAAATTTTAACAATTGTAATCTTCATGCAAAAATGGATTTTAAAATGTTTTTATAATTAATTTTATAAATTTGAAATACATTTTTAATTTATATAAATCAATCTCTCTGAAAAGAAATAAATATAAAACAAATTTTATATTCTAAATAAAATCATAGAAATATAGTTTTAAAATCAAAGTATGATTTAAAATATAAATAACTAAAATTTGAATTTCAATTTAAATTCAAATAAAATTTCAAATTCAATTTAAAAATCAAATTTGATATGTATACAATTTTAACAAATTCATTACCATTTCTATATATATTAATTTCAATTAAAATCAATATATATTTACAACCCATTTATTATTGTTTAAAATAACAATTTTATTAATCTTAATTAATTTATTAAAAAGATTATCACATTTTAAATTGGGTTTGAAATTATGGAATCACATTCCTCCCCCCTTAAAAGAATTTCGTCCCCAAAATTTAAACAAAAGATAATCCAAAATTTTCATTTCATTTCAACAATTCAAGCATACATATCATCCACACATAAGCAATCAACAAACAAAACATCCAAACAACAATACATCCAATACAAACATCATTAGCTATCCGGACACATATCCGGATACGCCTTCGTAAAATTATCCAGAGTCTCCCAAGTACAATCTCTGGGATCCTCACTCCACTGGACTTTAACGAGCTTCACTGTCTTGCTTTTGAGTTTCCTCTCGTCTTGATCAACAATTTGAACAGGATATCTGACAACTGATAAATCCGGCTCAACCTCTAAGTCTTCTTGTATAGTTGGCTCCACAATAAGAGATGGATCGTGCACGTATTTCCGTATATGAGATACGTGAAAAACATTGTAAATTCTAGCCATCCCAGGTGGCAATTCAATCCTGTATGCTACGGCACCAACTTCTCAAGTACTCGGAACGGACCAATATATCTCGGGCGAGTTTCCCTGTCTTCCCAAATCTTACTGCTCCTTTAATAGGGAAAACTTTGACAAAGACTAAATCACCAATCTCGAACTCCAATTGTCTTCGTCTTTTATCTGCATATTTCTTTTGACGATCCTGAGAAGCTCTCATCCTTTTCTTGATAAGCTCAACTTTAGCAGATGCTTCACGGATCAGATCTGGTCCAAGCACAAGACGGTCTTTCGACTCTATCCAACAAGCTGGGAATTTATACGGTCTTCCATACAGTGCTTCATAAGGAGCCATCATAATACACTCTTGGTAACTGTTATTATAAGAGAATTCAACTAGATGTAGATGGTCCTCCCACGATCCACCAAAATCTAATACACAGGCTCTCAGCATATCTTCTAGAATTCGATTTAGCCTCTCCGTCTGCCCATTTGTCTGGGGATGATATATTGTACTCAACCTCAAACTTGTTCCCATAGCCGACTGCAAAGCCTCCCAGAATTTGCTGGTGAAGATAGGATCTCGATCACTTACAATACTAACTGGAACACCATGCAATCTCACTATCTCTCTTAAGAAAATTTATGCCAGAGAAGCTGCAGTACAAGTTGCCTTAATTGGTATAAAATGGGCGCTTTTGGTTAGGCGATCAACAATCACCCATATTCCTTCATTCCCCTTCGTTGTTCTAGGCAATCTGTCGATGAAATCCATCGAAATCATCTCCTATTTCCACATCGGGATTTCCAAAGGTTGTAACAAACCGGATGACTTCTGCTGATCTCCTTTAACTTGGTGGCAGATAGCACAACTATTAACCAAAGTAGCTACATCTTCCTTCGTGCCCTTCCACCAAAAGACTCTCTTCATACCCCTATACATCTTCGAGATTCCTGGATGGATATTTAATCTGGAACAATGACTCTCTGACAACACCTCCTGTCACAGATCCCTATCATTCGGAACACAGATCCTTCTGTTGATCCTTCAGTGTCCCTTGGTCATCAATATTAAAGATGAAACATTGACTCCTCTTAACTCTCCTGATGATTCCTCTTAATCTGCTATCAGATTCTTGCTTGCTCGTAATCCTTTCCAGAAGAGATGGAACCACTTCCAACAGAGATAGAACAACATTCTGCTAAGAGCGTCTGCCACAACGTTCACATTTCCCGGGGTATACAGAATATCCAAATCATATGATGCCAAAAACTCGACCCATCGCTGCTGTCTCAGATTAAGATCTTTTTGAGAGAAAAGATGTTTCAACGGTTTGTGATCCGTAAATAACTCGAACTTCTCTTCCAAAAGATAGTGCCTCCAGATCTTTAAAGCAAAAACAATGGCCAACAGCTCTAGATCGTGCATAGCGTAGTTTCTTTCATGTGGCTCCAATTGCCGCCTCGCATACACAATTACCCTACCATTTTGCATTAGAACTGCTCCTATCCAGCAATACAGGCATCAGTATAAACTTCGAACTTGCTCTTTCCATCTGGAATAGCCAACACACGAGCACCTGTCAACCTTGTCTTTAGATTCTGAAAAGCCTCCTCACATTCCGGTGTCCATTTGAATTTAGCTCCCTTCCTTGTCAGTTTGGTTAGGTGTGAAGAGATCTTGGAATAATCCCTAATAAACTTCCTGTAGTAACCGGCCAATCCCAGAAAACTGCGAACTTCTGTTAGTGTCCAAGGCTGCTTCCACTCCAAAATAGTCTCAACCTTCGCTGGATCTACAGAGATTCCCTCACCAGAAACAATGTGCCCCAAAAATTTTACTTCTGATTTCCAAAAATGGAATTTAGAGAACTTCGCCTTTAAAACATGTCTTCTCAGAGTTTCCAATACTATTCTCAAGTGCTGCTTGTGCTCTTCTTACGACTTAGAGTAAACCAAGATATCATCGATGAACACCAAAACGAACTTATTCAAAACATCTCTAAAAACTCGGTTCATCAGGTCTACAAAGTAGGCAGGAGCGTTGGTTAACCCGAAAGGCATAACTAACCACTTACAGAAACAATTAGGTCCCCTAAATGCAGTTAAGGGAATATTATCCACAGCTACCCTAAACTGATGGAAACCTGATGCTAAATCCAATTGAGAAAAGATTGAAGCTCCATGAAGCTGATCGAAGAGATCATCAATACGAGGAAGTGGATACTTATTCCGAATGGTCACTTTGTTCAATTCTCGATAATCTACGCAGAACCTTAGCGACCCATCCGATTTGGTGAAAAATACTGCAGCAGAGCCCAGCAAGAAAAACTGGGCCTAATCAATCCCTTCTCCAACAGATCTTGAGTTTGCTTTACTAGTTCCTCCCTCTCCCTAGGAGCCATCCTCCTACTAGGCTGAATTATGGGTACTGCTCTTGGAACCAAATCTATGCGAAACTCTATTTCTCGGTGCGAGGCAAACACTTAACTTCCTCGAATACGTCAGAGTAATCCTAGACCACGTTGATATCTTCAACCTCCTCTTGAGAAGTCTCAACTCCATGTAAAAGACTACTCAAGTGAATTACAGAGTTATCACACATTACTCTAGCAATTCTACCCAAATCAGTTTCCAACGAAATTGTTCTCTCATCACAATTTAAGATAGCCTTATATTTATCAAGCCAATCCATTCCCAATATAAGGTCAAAACCCTTAAAATCCAACACATAAGGGTCACAAGAAAAACTATGGGACAGATAGGAGATTTTCAAATCCTTACAAATCATATCTAATTGGGTTAGGTTACCCCTCCTATAGGATTAGATACACAGATGGGATTGTCTACGGTACTAGGGGTAAGAAAGAAATTCTCTACAGATTCTAGAGAAATAAAACTCAAAGAAGCACCAGAATCAAACAAAACTTTAATATACTTGCCATCTAAAAGTAAGGTACCTTCCAAAACTCCTTTGCCCTTAGATGAGGTTGATGGTGCCTTCCAAAGCAAATACTTTATTCTACTGGACTTTATAAAGGAGCGGGCAATCTTTAATCATATGTCCCAGTTGATGGCAGTTGAAGCAAAGAGACTTCTGAACTAAAGCTGAACCTGGTCCACTATAATGTGACTTCTGCTGCTGAGACCCTCTTCTGGGACACTTATTCGCCAGGTGATCTTCTTGCTGACAAATATAGCATTTGCGAGGTCCATTGTTGCTTCCAGACTTCTTCTTGTTTTGCCTCTTCCAATTGGGATTGAATTTTCTCTTATTTGGGTTAGAAGAATTCCCTCCCGATGCAGCTACACGTGCCACTGATCTCTTATTCATCAAATCCTCATATCTTAACGCCATATCAATTAGCTACACAAAAGATCCTTTCAAGTGTGCTGTCATCCTTTTATGAAACTCTGCCTCTATCCTTGCACAAACATCTCGTTCTTTTTGAGAGGGGTGTCTATAAGTCCTCAGCCATAGCAAGATAACTCGTTGAATTTAGTCTCATACTCTGCTATAGTCATGCTCCCTTGCTTTAAATTCAGAAAATCCTGATAAAGATGAGTTCTCCCTGCTGTAGGCATGAATTTCTCCTCAAGCAACTTCTTAAACTCTTCCCAAGACATATCATCCTCTAAGACATTCGTTGTCACTGCATCCCACCAGGCTGCAGCACCTCCTTGTAATTGCCATGAAGCCATTATCCTCTTCTGCTCATCCGATAATTTCATGGTCTTAAAGATTTTCTCACAAGAGTGTAGCCATGCTTGGACCTCAATTATAGTGTCTAATCCTTTAAATGGTTTTCCTCCAAGGTTGACGAAGTCCTTACATAAAGCAGCAAAACTGACTGGAGATGGTACTGGATTAATAGCCTCATTATCAGTCTGTTCTCTCCTATTATTGGTTGATGTACTTCCTACAACCCTTCCCCTTCTGCCTCTAGAACTCATTCTGGCTACCTGGACAGGTAACCCAACCAATTTAGATAGGGATATAGTTATATAAGAAAATTACAAATACAAACTCTCAAGATAGATACTATTCTTGAGCCTAGGTGTTTCTCAACCTACGCTCTGATACCAACTGTGACGACCCATCTTTCATTCCACAGAAAAATGTATCATCAATAAGAAAGAAAGAGATAGAAATAGAAAAGATAGAAAGAAAAGAACAACAATCATCAGAATCTCACATCGGAAACGGAACAAAATATAATATTACACATATCCATTACATAGTTTTACGTATCAGAGTACACAAAATAATACGACTTCATTACATTTGACATTTATAAGAGCCCGCCAAACCATATAACCCAAATATACAACATCAAAATGTCACTACATCGGATAGAGATAGATAAGTACGTTTGGACTCCAGCTCCAGCTTCCAAAACATTTGCCAATCCCAACCTAATCACTTGGCTACTCATAAAAATTTGAGTACCCAAGAGTTTATGAAAGAACAAAATAAACTCCGGGTCAGACATGAGTCTGGTGTGAGTAAACAGGTTAAAGTTGTTTAACTTTAAAATCATTTGAAAACAAAAGGTATCACGTAAGACTCCCCACAAATAAATACGAGTAAGTTTTTACCTTACGCTAACCAAAGCATTTGATAGGAAATCCGGTGATATTATAATAGGGTCTAGGGTTTTCAAGTAAATAGAAAATAGCCAAAATTGTTACATTCATTAAATTCTAGCTACTAGCCAAAAAAGCGAGTAATACAATCAAAACCGTAGGGTCTCGTAGGGAAAATGGGTTTCCATCAATGGCAGGGGTACCGCCCGTCACAGTACGGGGCCTAGATCACCGTACCGAGGACCACTCTCGATCCCCTGCAACACAAGGCCGGAACCATCCCTTACTAGACAGCTCCAACAAGACAACCCCGCAATTGTGGCCAACAACTTCCCATACAGCCGAAATAATAAGGGACTTCTAAACAGGGGGAAATCTCGTCCTACTTGGGCATGACCCACTTAGCCTTGCTGCACCTCCCCTGTTTTATCCATTCCTTGTTGATGAGGCTTGAGGATACGATTACCTTATAAAACATATCTCTTAGAATGCTCATCGTCCACCTGACGATGTGCTGAAAGCATTCAATCCATACAAGTTCGTTCCGGGTTCGAACGAACCGAAGGCGTTATTTCGTTACACTCATTTTGGAATCACCCTCAGACTTAACGACAATAACCCTTGCACTCTGAAACTCCATCTTGAACTTCACTTAGAGATATCACGACCTAACGCTTAACTTGGATCGATGTGGTTTTCGAAAAATCAAACTTGATTCCCGATCCCGGTCTCATCGAAATCCAAACGTGTCTTAAAGGCCAAGTTGTTTAAAGATTTAAAAAATTCAATTCAATTTTAAACATTGAATCCACACAACATTATCCACAGATAACAAACATCTATCACAGATATATATAATATCTCATCATAGAATATCTCAAACTATCATCCAATAGATATCAACCAAATTCAGATATTCAATTCAAACAATCATCCATAAGCAAGCGTATCTCCAATTCATATTATAATTAATTTAATTAATTCAAATTAAATTAATTACTTGAGAAATAATCACTTTACCTTGCTTAACCAATCTTTAATTAATTAATCACAATCATTTAATTAATTAATCACTTCTTAATTACCCTCATTATCAATTAATTAATCTTTAATTAATTAATTAATTATCCTTTAACTATTAATTAATAACTCTAATTATTCATTTATTAAACTTGATTAAAAATAAACCATTCCTTAATTAATTACTAATTAACCCTTAATTTACAATTAATTAATCTTAATTAATTGCTTAATTTATTTATCTTAATTACTTAATTAATCTTAATTAATTAACCTTAATCATCAAACTAATTTAATTCTGAATCATTCATTAATTATTAATTATTAATTAATTAATGTTTAATTACTTAATTAATTAACCCTAATCATTTAATTAATTAATGAAATTAATTAATTCTTAATCATTAATTAATTAATCACTTAATTAATTAATTACTAATCACTTATTAATTAATTATTAATCAGTTATTAATTAATCTTTAATTATTTAATTAATTATCTATTAATTATAATTTAATAAAATTCTTAATTATCAATTTATTAATCCATAACTAATTAATAATTTAAACTTTATAAATCAATTAATTCAAAATCATTAATAAATTTCACTTTAAGTACTTTATTAATTAAAGTAAACTTTAACCATAAAATCTTAATTAACTTTCAAAACAGATCAATTACATTAATTACTTAAAATTATTACATATTTAAAACATTTCCATTTTGTTTAAACTTAATTACTTTAAAAAGAATTAAATTTAAATGAATATAAAATCATCTCAAAATTTAACTATCAAGGTTTAAAATACTTTAAATAGTTTAACATTTTCACAAAGTAGTTTAAATAAATTTTAAATTTTAAAATATAAAACAAGTTTGAAAACCTTTTAAACAATACTAGCTATGGGTTCGACCGACCCAAACTCAAGCAAACTTGAGTTCAATCCTCTTCTTCCTCTCTTTTCTTTTAGCTTAAGTTAAATACAAATTACAACTTTAATTATAAGGAGCTGGAAAGAAACAATACACCCCCTTCCCTGATCCTTGGCACGAGCAACAGCATCAACCCGAGTCATACACGAGCCAAAACCTTCTTCACGCGATCACCTATTCGAACCCCAACACTATCTCTCTCTGACACACTACCGACACCGTGCACGTGCACGATGCTCCAACGCCGCCGCCACCACCAACGACACCATGTACAAACACCCCATCGGCTACTGAGACGACTCCAACCTTCGACCATCCATTGCGCGATCTAAATCAAAACAAAGTAGCTCAAACCCGTCACTTGGAACAGCACTTTGCCTGAAAATCCCCTCAATCACACGACGTCGACCATCGTTCGCCACGAAATTCCGGCCATGACACCGCAATGCCTCCACACTGCTACTCCCAAAATTGTTCGCAACTCGATCCACCCTATAACTCCTAGTCACTCCATTTCGGACGCGACCCAAAACTCTGAATAAAATCCTAGTTCCCCCAGTTTCTAATTACTCGAAGATTGATTACCACTTCCATGATTTTTCTCAGTTACATCGATCACCATTACAACTCCAACCTAAAGCTCCAACCCTAAAATCTACCAAGTCACCAGAATTTGCCCAGAAAACAATTTTCGGTCATCACAAAATTACTACCCCAAATTCAAACTAAAAATCATGAGATTTATTTTAAAAATCACGTTTTTCTGAGTTGATTCAAGATATAAAATTTAATCAACTTACTATAATATTTGAATTTAGCATATTATTAAATTTCCTACTGTATTATCCTAGGTTCAGAAGATTTTCAAACAAATTCTATTTGAATAAAATTTTAAGCTTTAATTTATGTTTAAATAAACATACTGCATTTGAAGATTCAAGCCTAACAGTGATTTGAAATGGAAAATTTGAACTTTGTGTTTAAATTTACTCTGTAACTTGAAAAACAGAGAAGCATCAAACAAATTGAACATGCACAGTTTAAAACAAAATAACACAAAGATTTCATCTATATATATACATGCAAGACATCCAAAATCTCAAAATTTCACATGCACAAATTTATTTTACTTAAATTTTCTTAATAAAAATTTACTCACCTGTGTTTTTTTTCAGCAGAGACCCAAAAATTTGTATTCTGGAAAAAGAAATGACTGCAGACCTTAAACTTGAAATTACTTGATGAAGTTGTTTTCGATTGCTTCTCAATCTTGAATTTAATCAACACTTAAGATCTGAAACTGAGGAGAGCTTTGGATTTGCTTATACTGGAACTTGATTTTTGCAGATTTTTGTATTTTGCATGAAGATTAGAAACTTGAATTCTTGTTTAATTTTTGATGAAAGAGGGAAGATTTGATGAATTTCAGATTTGAAGATGAAGGAGTGATTTTTTTCTTATTTTTTTAGAAAATGAGAATGAGAAAAATTTAGATGAAGAAGATGGAATAGCCTTTTATCGAAATAATTTTGTATTATTAAAATTAAAGAAAATAATTTAAAAATTGTGACACTTGTCACTAAATATAATTATCCTCTTAACACTTGTCATTAGAATGGTTCAAATTTTAACAATTGTAATCTTCATGCAAAAATGGATTTTAAAATGTTTTTAAAATTAATTTTCTAAATCTGAAATACATTTTAAATTTATATAAATCAATCTCTCTAAAAAGAAATAAATATAAAACAAATTTTATATTCTAAATAAAATCATAGAAATACAATTTTAAAATCAAAGTA
The DNA here is from genome assembly GCA_030765085.1 of Allium cepa. Lineage (NCBI taxonomy): Eukaryota > Viridiplantae > Streptophyta > Magnoliopsida > Asparagales > Amaryllidaceae > Allium > Allium cepa. The sequence continues at coordinate 617,324,861 of CM060934.1, forward strand.
TGATTTAAAATATAAATAACTAAAATTTGAATTTCAGTTTAAATTCAAATAAAATTTCAATTTCAATTTAAAAATCAAATTTGATATGCATACAATTTTAACAAATTCATCACCATTTGTATATATATTAATTCCAATTAAAATCAATATATATTTATAACCCATTTATTATTGTTTAAAATAACTATTTTATTAATCTTAATTAATTTATTAAAAATATTATCACATTTTAAATTGGGTTTGAAATTCCGTAATATCACATCTACGCTCAAAACCCTACCCTAACTCAGCCACTGAGTTGCGAATTCTCAAACTACACCACCGTAGTTCGTCCCCTAGTCATACAACTAGAAAATTACAAACTTTTAAAATAAAATACGAAATAAAAATAATTTAAAAACAATAAACCCTAATTTAAAAATATAAAAGCCCGGAGTAATTTAGAGAGGCCGGCCTAAAAATAAGTTAGGTGATAAAAAAAGTGTCCCTCTTCTCCTTTTATTATCTACCGCTTCCTCTTCATAAATAACGTCTACTTCTATCTCGTTCGTTCCTCTTCAAGAAAAATTAAGGCTTTGGAATTTGTTGAAATTGCCGACAGATTGTTGGTCTATTACAATGGCTATCGCTTTGATTTGCTTCGACAATCGACTTACTTCGATTTGCACATGGTCGCTTTAATTCGACGAGTTCGGTATGAATTGGTATGTGATTTTATACTCTTTGCTTCACTAGTTAATTTCCTTGAACTCGATGCATTACATGCCGATGATGACTTGGGATTTTATAGGGATCAATTTCCCTAATTTTTGTTCGAATATGTTATTTGAATTCATCACTTGCTGTGCTTTTCGCTATTTTCAAATGATTGCTTGTGATTTATCCCGACCTTTTCAATACGTATATTTTTAAGTTGTACTTGCTTGGCCACCATGGCTTTGGCTTACATATGTGATAATCAGGACTATGGCTTTTGGTTCCATTCTTTATGCTGTTGACTTCGGCCACTTTGAATTCATTTCTACTGTGACTTTGCACTTTGATTTGTTCAATTTGAACTTGTTATTTAAAGATAATTCCCACGACTTTGCTGACCAATTTGTTGCTGGTAGCCGGACTTATTTCACTTGATATCTATATCATCATATATATACATATATACATGTGTATGTGTGTATGTGTTTGTTGAAATACACTGCACTTGTATCAGTCCATTTTCCATGTTGCTTTGTGCTTGAAGTCTGTAGTCACCTCAGCTTTGTTTGGTTCGAGCCATTTCATATGAACTTGAATTATTTTATATTTTTACCAGGTCTACTTCTCTCGAGTATATTTGTATTGTACTGATCTGTTTCACTTGATTCTCCATGCATCCGCTATGTCTTGATCATCTTGAACAATTTTGTCATCATTGTTCATCCTGCTTATGGTTCTGTTGGTCATTGTTAAACTTCATGTATGTTTGGTTGTAAAGTCTAGTTGTTGTTTTCTTGTATCCACACATCTCTAGTTGTATTCTATTCTTCATAAGCATTGTTCTATTTACTGTTCTACATGCTTGCTTGTACTACATGATGTGTTATTCATGTTTTTGGATTTAATTCTTCCTTTGTTGCATTTGTATACAAGTGCACATGCTCATTCGAGCTGCTGTACTGGTTATCACTACACATATATGTACACACATGTATCTATGTATGTTGTGTACTTCATTTTTGTTGCAGTCGAAAATTTGAACTATTATATGTTCGAAGCTTTGGTTTGCATCGAGTAGATGTGCTCTGTGTAATTGTAATCTTGACCATTTGACTGTTGCACATTTCATGTAGGTCTGTTCTGGAACATTTATGCTGACATTGACCATTGGTTCATGTTGTACTTAGTTTTGCCTTTGTATATTTGTTTGCACTGCTTCATGTACTTCATGTTGATTTGGGTCTCATTTGGTTGATGGTCTGGTTCATCATTGTGTACATTTGAGCATGTTTAATTGCAGTCTAGTTAAAGTAGCTTTGTTTTCATACTCTGATTTAAGCTTGCATTATTTTCTGACTTCGTCTTGATTTTGGAATTGAACCTGAGTTGAGTCCAGCTTATAGCTCGGGTTTGACCTTATGTTAATGTCATGACATTATTTGTATTGCACTTGAGTTGAACCTGGCTTTTGGTTGGGTTTGACCTTGTGCTCACCTGTCCCTACAGATTTATCAAGTGTATATCGGTGTGCATGGCCTTGTGGCATGTACAGTAATACACTATGCATGTCGTAAGTTGTTCGTATATGATGAATTCAAAATAAATGATGACGAACAACCCAAATAACTGAGGCAAATAATTTTTTAAACCACATTTTATTTTACATTGTAGAAAATATTTCTTTTTCAATTTTACTGCATCAATGTTTATTTTACAGATCGCTTAGATGCTGGATTCAATCTGGAATAGAGTTAAAGATAAAATTGAGTGAAAAAGTGATATGTAGTGAGATGCGAATGTAAATTGAAAATTGTGATGTAATAATATTGTAATTGAAATTTTGTACATATATAGTGAGAGCTCAAAGTTTGTACTATTCAAAATTGTAATAAATATTTGTCTGAATAAAATATCTGTTTAAATTTAAATTCTGTGTTATTTATTTTATCCAGCAAATATTTATGTGAAAAATAAAATAGAACAATAACAAATACATTTAAATGAATATATATATATATGTGTGTGTGTGTGTGTGTGTGTGTGTGTGTTTTTATTATCATCGAACAAAAATCATATACTTGCATATTCAACAATCTCTCCCTTTTGATGATAACAAACATATATTTAAGATTTGAATTTATTAAATGTATTTGATCATTGATAGACTCTGTTTTCTCCCCCTATTTGAATGCTCCCTCTCTACAACAAAAATCCCCCTTCATACATGCATGAGAATAAATAAATAAATAATGCAAATGAACCTAGACGCAAATGGAAAATACAAAATAGAATATTTGACCTTTAAAATCTTAACTTTTCTCTCCCCCTTTTGTTATCAGCATAAGAGTAATAATGTTAGAAAATAGAGATAAAGTGATAGACATTAATACCATATTAATACCCATTCAAGCATAAATATTAAATTTCAATAAGAAAACAAACAAAAATCATAAATACTCTTTTAGGCGTGTATTCCACTTTAGAATGATGAGGATGATGTCGGTATACAAAACCATATAGTTATGTCTATTTGTGGTATATTTATATTAGGAATTTGAATATCTACTAACCATGCATAACCATTAGGACTTTTAAATGAGATTAGTAGTATTCCTTAATTTTGTAGAAAAAAATGAATTCAAGTATCTTTTAACCACGCATAAATATGAGGTCTTTTTAATGGGATTAGAATAACTTATTTATTTAATAATCAATTTTGATATGCGTTCCATACATGCATAATCGTGAGGACTTTTAAATGAGCATGAAAGCACATAATTAAAAATTCCAAGTAATTCACTCATCCATAACCATGAGGACTTTTAAATGAGAGTGAATACTTTGAATGTGTTTATTTCTTAAAAATATATAATAAAATGAAAAAGAATGATTTCATGTTTAAAATACCACATATTGACAAACTATATTGAATTTTGATGAGTGATAGTCATTATAAATATGATAGAAATAGAGATGGTCGAGGAATTTTTTTACCAAACAAGAGTTATTATAAATCTTATTTAAATATTTTAAGGAAATTTACTAAATATACTATCTCAAGTTATAATATATGATTAATATCGACACTCATCTCTTTTTCAATCACTATTTATCTTTTCGATAATCTGTAGGGAGTCAGATTTGTTAAAATAGGCCAAAAAAAATCAAATTTCTAAAACACCTAAACTGAGACGAAGTTTACAAAAATTATTTTCTGGAAGGGGTTTTGTAAAAATGTCTGCCAATTGAGAATCGGTTGAAATGAAATTTATGCAGATATTTTCTTTGGAAATATGATCTCTAATAAAATGATGTCTAACATCTATATGTTTTGTACGTGAGTGATGTACAGGATTATTTGTGAGATCAATTGCACTTTTGTTGTCCCACATTAGTGGTACACGTTTAAAATTTAGACCATAGTCTTGCAAAGTTTATTTCATCCATAAAATTTGAGCAGGGCAACCACTTAGAGCAATATACTTTGCCTCTGTGGTGGACAATGCAATACAATTCTGTTTTCTGCTTGACCATGCAACTAACGATGTCTTAACATAAAATACGTTTCACCAATAGTTTTTCTATCAACTAAACTTCTAGCATAATCTACATTTGAATATCCTTTTAATTCAAAGTTATCACTAGTTGGATACCAAAGACCAAAATAGGGGTGTGCAGCGAATATCATATAATTCTTTTAATAGCTTTTAAATGAGATTCTTTTGGATTAGATTGATATCGTGAACACAAGCAGATGGAAAACATGATGTCAAGTCTAGAAGCAGTAAGATAAAGAAGTGATCCAATCACCTCGATATTGCTTTTGATCAGTGCCTTACCTTTTTTCATCCTTGTCAAGTTTAATTATTGTTCTAATGGGGGTTTTTGCTGGTTTAGCATCTTTCAATCCAAATTTGTTGACAAGTTCCCTAATATATTTCATTCAAGAAATGAATGTTCCTTTATCGCTTTATTTGATTTGAAATCCTAAAAATAATTTTAACTCTCCAACCAAGCTCATTTCAAACTTTTCCTGCATAACTTTTCAAATTTCTCATACAAGACACCATAAATAATGTCATCAACATATATTTGAACAATTAAAATATCATTGTTTTCATACAATAAAAATAGTGTGGTGTCTACACAGTCCTTTTTGAACCTATTTTCGAGGAGATAAGTACTAAGACATTCATACCAAGCTCTATGGGTGTGTTTTAATCCATATAATGCTTTTTAAATTTGTATACATGGTTAGGATATTCATGACTTTCAAAACCTTCTGGTTGTTCAATAAATATATCTTCTTTCAAAATTCCATTAAGAAAACCACTTTTAGTATCCAATTGTCTTAGTTTAAATCCTTTATAGGAAGCAAAAGCTAATAATATCCTAACGGATTCTAGTCTAGCTACTGGTGTAAAAGTTTCATCAAAATCATTTCCTTCAATTTGATTATATCCTTTAGCAACTAACCTAGCTTTATTCCTAATCACATTTCCAGATTTATCATATTTAATTTTAAAAATCCATTTTGTTCCTATGACTGGATAATCATTAGGTCTAGGTGCCAGACTCCAAACATCATTTCGGTCAAATTGATTAGCTCCTCTTGCATAGCCATAAACCAATTTTCATCATTAAGAGCTGTATTTATGTCTTTGGGTTCAATTTCTGAAATAAATCCACTAGATAGACACAAATCGCACAAATTTCTAATGGAGGAACAAGTTTCATGTAATTGGATTTCTATTACCAATTCTGCCTTGAATTTCAATCTCTCTAGATCCAGATTCCTTCAGACTTCTTTTGTGGTTGTAGTTTCTTTTGGTTTTTCATTTTCATCTTTTTCATTCCCCTCTTCAACATTGATTTTGATTGTTTCCTTATTTTTATCATCAATACCTTCATCAAATTTCACATTGATTGACTCCACAATTGTTTTAGTCCTTTTTTGTAGACTCTATATGCTTTGCTTCTAGAAGAGTATCCCATGATCGTGCCCTTTCGGATTTTGCTTCAAATTTTCCTAATTGATCACCTGTATGAGAATATAGCACGGACACCCAAAAACTTTGAAGTATGCAATGTTTGGTTTATTTTTGAACCATAGTTCATAGGGTGTTTTCTTAAGGATCGGTCTAACCATAACTCTATTCATTACATAACAAGCTGTATTTATTACCTCTGTCCAAAAAAACAAAGGTAGCTCATACTCATTTATCATAGGCCTAGCCAATTCTTGCAATTTCGATTCTTTCTCTTGACCACCCCATTTTGTTGTGGAGTGCATGGAGCATAAAATTCATGTTTAAATCCATTTTCATCACAAAAAATTTCAAATTCATAATTTTCAAATTCTCCACCATGATCACTTCTAAATGAAATGATAGAAACTCATTTTTCGTTTTGATCTAATTTTGTGAAGTATGAAAAGGTTTCTGATTTTTTTGCTAAGAAGTACACCCATGTATATCTTGAGTAATCATCAACCAACACAAAGCAATATTTCTTACCACCTCAACTAGCAATGTTGTTAGGTCCAAATAGATCCATATGAACTAGTTCAAGAATTCTAGAAGTGCTGACACTATTTTTGACACGAAAAGATGATTTCTTAAGTTTTCTCATAGTACATGCTTTACATAGATTTTCTGTTTTAAAATCATGAGATGGTAAACCTCTTATCAAGTCTTTTCGTTTTAATTTTTTTAGTAGATTTATACTAGCATGTCCTAATCATCTATACCATAGGTTTACTTCTACATTCTTAGCTATTAGGCATTTCGAAAGAGTAAGGTCATCAATAGTCAGAGAATATATATTACCTTTCCTTTTACCTGAAAACAATATTTCTTTTGATGGTTGGTCAATAATTTTGCACAAGTCAGAGTAAAAAATAACATTAATTCCTTTATCACATAGCTGGCTCATTGATATCAAATTGTGGTGCAGATTTTCAACATATAAAACGTCATTTAAGGTAAATGTACCATTACCTACTTTACCTTTACCGATAATTCTACATTTTTCATTTTTACCCATTGTGACTCTGCCACCTTTGTACTTCTCTAGGCTAAACAACTTTGATTTGTCGCCCGTCATGTCCCTGGAACAGCCAAAATCCAGATACCATTGTTGTTGTTCCATAGCCTGCCAGCATACCTACACAAGGAGAGAATTTAGTGACATGTTTGTTTTTATAGGTCCATGATTGTTAGTGACTAAAGGTTTTCTAAAATATGTTTGTGTAGACCCAAAGCTATTTATATTTGTTCCTTCTGGCACCCAGATTTGTTTGACATTAAGAGATTTTGTATTTGTGCCTTTCGGAATCCAAATAGGTATGGTTTTTACGTTTTTGGGTCTATACCAACAAAAGTTTGATTGCGTCAAATTTTTCTACAAATTGTGCACTCTGATTTGACTTGATTAATTTTGCTTCTAACAAGTTTAAGTTGATTGTATCCACGTCCTTGTCTATCTATATTAATAGTTTGTTTCCCTAATAGCATATTTAACGATCTTTCTCCTTTGAAATTTTTCTTAAAGTTATAGATAGTTTTTGGACTTGCGTTTTGAGAGATTCATTTTCGTTTAACAATTGAGTGCACTTTTTAATAGATTTTTCTCTCCTAGTATTTTCACTTTCTTTCAAAATCATAATTTCATTTTCAATTGTTTTAATTTTAAATTTTGATTTTTTAATGGCTTCTTCAAGTGATGGACACTTATTAAAACTAAGAAACTTTTTTTGATAGTTTTTTTGGAGCAAGACGGGTGTGTAGCGTGGAACTACACAACCGGTTAGTAGCACATATATATATAAGAAGAAGTATATAGGGCGATCAACACGCTTGATCGCTAGCGCCAAAAGAAAGTACGAACATCAACACATACAACTTAAAGCAACATACATTATCAAAACAGAAGATGCAAATAATCTCCACTGAACAAAACAATCCAACTGTAGTAGGAGAACTGGGTGGATCATGGAGCAGCTGGTGATTATCTTGACGGGAAGGCTGAGATACTGCCAAGAGATTCAACAGGAGAAGAGCTACGCTGTAGGATGCGGAGTCTGAATGGAGCCGACAAGCTACGACCTGTACAAATGCTGAAAAGATGAGAAATACGTCTGGCAATGCTTTCGACTTGAGATCTGGGTTTATCAAATACACGTGCATTACGTTCCTTCCAAATGACCCAACAAAAAATAGCAATAAAGACATCCAGAGATAGATTTTGGTTGTTGTACTGCCAGTGGTCGAAAATAATTAGCGGATCAGGGACAAAAGCAAGTATGTGGGCACTCGAAGCTGCCCAGATCGAGTAGGTAAAGTCACAATCCTTAAACAGATGGGGAATACTCTCACATTGCTTGAAACAGAAGACACAGGCAGGATCAATATGTGTTTGAAAGCGGTAGAGTCGATCTTTAGTATTTATTCGATTATGCACTAGGCACAATTGGAAAAAAGCAATTCGAGGTGGAATAGGGCACTTCCAAAGTCTGGGGAAGGAAAAGAGGCGTCCAGGATTATGCAGAGAGGAATAGCAGGAGGCCACCGAGAAACTGGAAGCGGGCGCCGACGCCCAAACGAAGCGATCTGGTTGGTTAGAGAGGTGAAGGGAATGAAGGATGCTGGCTGCGGAGATAAGGTCTGAAAAAGTGTCAGGGCTAAATAGAGAAGGTGGATAGAGGGAATCCGGTCCACGAGTGGCACAATCACTTAATGAAATCAACGGGGTATTCGAGTGGGGGAAGAGGCTCGGCAATGATTTGGCAAGGGGGAGTTGGCCGAACCAAGTGTCGAGCCAAAAAGCACAGTTGTTGCCGTTGCCAATGGCCACATGGAATAAGGATTTAACACGAGGGATGACTTGAATCACCCCAGACCAAAAAGGAGAGGGTTTTTTACACGGGGGACGATGGAGGATAAGATGACTTTTGGACTGATAATGAAGGGAGAGGATCCAGTCTTTCCAAATGAAGTAGTCCGGTGAGAGAACCTTCCAAATCCATTTAGAAAGCAGAGCAATATTGAAGGTTCTGAGGTTGGTGATGCCAAAACCACCATTGTTCAGAGGCAAACAAATAGAATCCCAGCTGATCAATCTTTTGGCACCACCACCATTCCATAGGAAGGATCTTCTGACCCTATCCAGATGATTGATGACCCAGGAGGGGAGTTTGTAGAATGACATCCAGTAAACTGGTATGGCTGAAAGGACCGATCTAACTAGAACAAGCCGGCCCGCGGAAGATAGAGAGTGAGCCTTCCATCCCATTAATCTAGAGTCAATCTTGGAGATGAGGGGGAACTAGTCGGATCTATGGAGTTTGGTAGGTCTGAGATTGATGCCAAGGTAGGAAAGCGGGAAATTCGAAAGCTTACAGTTGAGCATCGATGATATGGGAGGGCCAAGATGATCCGATTTTCCTAACATGATGATCGAACTCTTGCTGAAATTGATGGATAGTCCAGATATGCGTTCAAAGGTATAAAGGGCCACCTTTAGGCAGTGAATATAATTTTCTTGGGGAGAGACGAAAATGATTGTGTCATCTGCGAATTGCAAATTGGAAACCGACAAAGACGAATCCAGGAGGGCAATACCGGAGAAGAGGCAGTTGGATGATGTCAGCTTGATTATTCTGTTGAAGACATCTGCAACAAGGACGAAGATGAGGGGTGAAAAGGGGTCACCTTGTCTCAAACCCCGAATCGATTTTATGTGGCCCCCCGAAACACTGTTAATCGAAATTGATGAGAGGCTCGAAGTGAGAATATGTTTGATCCAATTGCACCATTTTGGGGGGAAACCCCTATTAGACATTAGGGCAAGAATGAAGTTCCAGTTCACCGTGTCGAAAGCTTTAGAGAAATCGAGTTTGAGAAGAACACCAAGGGTCGAAGAGCGGTGGCAGGTGGAAATGATTTCTTGAGCTGTGGCAATGCAATCCATAATGTTTCTCCCAAGTATGAAGGCGGACTGTTCAGCTCCGACCGGGGGGCGATAACTTGTTGGAGGCGGTTTGCGAGGACTTTAGTAATGATTTTAAAGGTAGTGTTGAGAAGGCTGATGGGATGGAAAGAGGGGAGGGAATTAGCACCTGGGATTTTAGGGATGAGGATGATGCTCGCATAATTAAGTCTCGAGATAACTGACGGGTCCGATTGGAATTCCTTGCACATTTCTAGAATATCAAATTTAACTGAGTTCCAGAAGTGCTTAAAGAAAAGAGGGCCAAAGCCATCAGGGCCCGGCGCTTTGTCATCAGACATCTCGTTAAGGGCGGCCCAGAGATCTTCCTGAGAGAACGGGCGATCGATGGGGATGTTGGTGGGGGAGGGACAAAGGAGCGGCCAGTTGATGTCAGAAAGCGGTGCGGATTGTTTACCAAGGATATCTCTGAAGTAGTTGGTAAACAGGCGAAGATGATCCGCAGGGTCAGAATAAGAGGTGTTGTTGTGGTATAATTCAGAAATCAGGAGCGATCTACGACGTCCACTGGCCAGGCGATGGAAGAAGGTGGTGTTTCTGTCTCCATCCTTTAACCATTTATCCCTTGACCTCTGTTTCCATCCGATTTCTTCTTGCTTGATAAGTCTGTCCAAATCCAATTCTAGAGCCAGTAGGCGAGCTCTTTTCGAGTCGAGGAGGGGACGAGATTCTTCAATGATGTTCAGATCCAGGATTTCATCTTGGGTGGATGAGATGCGCGAGTGAAGGGACCCCCAAATGGATCTGGCCTACGGTCTGATGATCTTTCTGAAGGAGCAAAGCTTGAACACTATTCTGGCGAAGGCCGATTGGATATCCGACGGCTGGGACCAGATCTGGTTGATGAAGTTGTCAAAGGAGGGTTCCAAGAGCCACAGACGCTCGAATTTGAAGGGGCGCTTGCCAAGTGGTTGAGTTCCGGAATCCAAGATGAGAGGACAGTGGTCAGAAATTATTGAGGCGAGGCCCGAGACCGAGGAAAGAGGGTAAAGATCTTCCCAAGACGAGTTGTAAAGGATCTGTCAAGTTTTTAACCAATTGATCAGGTTGTTTATTTAATTCTATCAAACTATCTCTTTGTGATTCAATTTTAGCATACTTCTTCCTAAGTTGTTCAAAACAGCCATTTACTTTGTGAAAATGTGTAAGTAATTCTGAATGAGTAAGTTTTGATACCTTGCTTGGCTCATCATCATCACTGTCGGTTATTTCTCCATGAAGCGAATATTTTCTTTTTCACTCTCACTGCCAGTGCTATCATTTTCATCTTCATCACTTTCATCCCAAGTGGCTGCAAAACTTCTCCTATTCTGTTTCTTTCCTTAGCTGAGTCGACTTTGTGGACAATTTGGCTTGATATGGCCTGGCTTATTACACTTGTGGCAGATGATCTCTTGTTTTTCTGAGTTGTCTAGAACTTTTTTGATTCTGCTCTTTAGTTGATGATTTTTGGTCGGATTTCCATATTTCCAGTTTCACTTTTTGAATCTCTTTATTAATAGTGCTAGTTCAGCTTCACCATCATCATCATCTTCACTTTCAGTTGTTCCTTTAAGAGCTATCGATTTCTTTCAAGTATTACCTCCTTCACGCTCTTCTTTGAATATCATTTCTAGCTCATAAGTGGTGAGATTTCCGATGAGTTCTTCAACTTTTATTTGTTTCAAATCCTTTGATTCTTGAATGGCAGTGACTTTGGCTTCAAAATTTCGTAGGACTTTGAGGATTTTATGGACTGTTTCCAACTCTATGTCTGATTTCCAAGATCTTTTGGTTTGTATATGATATTGGAAAGTCGTCCGTACATATCTTTGACATTTTATTCCTTGGCCACTGTGAAATTCTCGTATTCGCTACTCAGCATGGCAAGGTGAGATTTTAAGACTTGGGATGTTCCTTCGTGAGTCACTTCAAGTGTGTGCCATATTTCTTGCGCAGTTAGACAGTGCGAGACACGATTAAATTCAATTTGATCCAATGAACAAATAATAGAATTCATAGCTTTGGCATTAGCATTCTGTAATTTATTTTCTAGATCTGTCCATTGATCCATAGGTTTATTTATTTCTTGATTATCTACAACTATAATTAGTGCTCTATAACCTATCCCAACAATATTCCAGGCATCTATGGTTTTCAAAAAGATTTTCATTCTTTTTTTCGAGTAAGCATATTCACATTGAACATTGGTTGTCTAACTATGGATTGACCCTCAGCAAAATCATTATTATAAGAAGCCATTTTAAAAATTAAATTTTTAAAACAAAAACTGGCTTTTGTTCCTAGCTTTGATACCACTTGTAGGATCGATTTCACCATAGAGGGGGTGAATAGGGTGATGCTATTAATTATAAAAATTTAATGCGAAAGTATATAAAATAAATGCAATGCAGAAATAGTAGAATAATACCAGCACAGATAATAGCAGAATAATAGAAAACGGAAAAAGAACAACACAGACTTACCCAGCTTCGGCAAAACCCTGCCTATGTGTTGCCCCTAAGGTTTCTACTAGAAATTAAGTAGTCAGAAGCTTGCACACATAAACTCACAACACCCGCAATCGACCACCTAACTCTATGCTCAAAACCCTGCCAACTCAAACGCCGAGTTGCGAATTTTCGAACTACACCACCATAGCTCGTCCCCTAGTCGCACGACTAGAAAATTACAAACTTTTAAAATAAAATACAAAATAAAAACAATAAACCCTAATTTAAAAATATTAGCCCAAAGTAATTTAGAGAAGCCGGCCCAAAAATAAGTAAGGTGATAAAAAAGGTGTCCCTCTTCTCCTTTTATTATCTGTCGTTTCCTCTCCGTAAATAAAGTCTGCTTCTTGCTCGTTCGTTCCACTTTAAGAAAAATTAGGGCTTTTTAAATTTGTTGAAGTCGTTGACAAATTATTGGTCGATTACAATGGTTATTGCTTCAGCGATCGACTTACTTCGATTTGCACACGGTCGCTTCAGTTCGACGAGTTCAGTATGAATTGGTATGTGATTTTATGGTCTTTGCTTTACTGGTTAATTTTCTTTAACTCGATACTTTACACGTCGATGATGACTTGGGATTTTATAGGGATCAATTTCCCTAATTTTCGTTCGAATACATTATTTGAATTCATTACTTGCTATGCTTTTGACCACTGATTTTCAAATGATTTCTTGTGATTTATCCTGACCTTTTCAATATGCATATTTTAAAGTTGTACTTGCTTGGTCACCACGGCTTTGACTTTCGTATGTGATAATTTGGACTTTGGCTTTTGATTCCGTTCTTTACGTTGTTGACTTCGGCCACTTTGAATTGGTTTCTACTGTGATTTCGCACTTTGATTTGTTCAATTCAAACTTGTTATTTGGAGATAATTCTTGTGACTTTGCTGACTGATTTGTTGCTGGTAGCCAGACTTGTTTCACTTGATATCTGTATCATCATATGTGTACATATATACATATGTATGTGTGTGTATGTGTTTGTTGAAATACACTACACTTGTATTAGTCCATTTTCCATGTTGCTTTGTGCTTGAAGTCTGTAGTCACCTCAATTTTGTATGGTTTGAGCTATTGCATATGAATTTGAATTGTTTTCTATTTTTGCCAGATCTGCTTGTCTCAAGTATATTTGTGTTGTACTAATTTGTTTCACTTGAGTCACTATGCATCTGCTATGTCTTGATCATCTTGAACTATTTGTGTCATCATTATTCATCCATGCTTATGGTTCTGTTGGTCATTGTTAAACTTCATGTATGTTTGAATGCTAGGTCTAGTTGTTGTTTTCTTGTATCCATACATCTCTGGTTGTATTCTATTCTTCATGAGCATTGTTCTATTTACTCTCTACATGATTGCTTGTACTACATGATGTGTTATTCATGTTTCTGGATTTAATTCTTGCCTCTGTTACATTTGTATACAAGTGCACGTGCTCATTCGAGCTGCTGTACTGGTTATCACTACACACATATGTACACAGATGTATCTACGTATGTTATGTACTTCATTTTTGTTGCAGCTAGGGCTGTCAATTTCCTACATGACCCGAAACACGCACGGAAATTAGCAGGTTAACCCGACCCGTTTAAGTTGGAGGGTAATTTTCGGGTAAACCGAATTTGACCCGTTTATAAATAGGTGGGTTTCGAGTTGACCCGCTAACCCGAAATTGACCCGTTAATAACCCGTTTATACTTATACGGGTTATACGGGTTGACCCGACCCGTTCCGACCCGTTTACGACCAAATTATACCTTATAGGGTTGACCCGACCCGTTTACGACCCGTTTACACCTTATATGGGTTGACCTGACCCATTTACGACCCGGCTCATTTATAATCGGGTTACACGGGTCGGGTCGGGTCAACCCGTTTATAAATGGGTCGGGTTTGGGTTAACCGACCCATTTAAAATCAACCTGAACCCGACTTGACCCGACCCAAACCCGACCCGACCTGACCCATTGACAGCCCTAGTTGCAGCTGAAACTTTGAATTGTTATATGTTCGAAGCTTTGGTTTGCATCGAGTAGATGTGATCTGTGTAATTGTAGTCTTGACCATTCAACTATTGCACATATCATGTTGGTCTAGTATGGAGCATTTGTGTTGACATTGACCATTGGTTCATGTTGCACTTAGTTCTGTCTTTGTACATTTGTAGTCTTGGCCATTTGACTATTGCATATTTCATGTTGGTCTGGTCTGGAGCATTAGTGTTGACACTGACCATTGGTTCATGTTGTACTTTGTTCTGCCTTTGTACATTTATTTGCACTGCTTCATGTACTTCATGTTGATTTGGGTCTCATTTGGTTGATGGTCTGGATCATCACTGTGTACATTTGAGCATGTTTAGTTGCAGTCTAGTTCAAGTTGCTTTGTTTTCATACTTTGGTTTAAGCTTGCATTGTTTTCTGTTTTCGTCTTGATTTTGGAATTGCACCTGAGTTGAGTCCAGCTTATAGCTCGAGTTAAACCTTGTGATAATGTCGTGAGATTGTTTGTATTGCACTTGAGTTGAATCTGGCTTTTGGTTGGGTTTGACCTTGTGCTCACCTGTCCCTACAGATTTATGAAGTGTATATCGATATGCACGGCCTTGTGTCATGTACAGCGATATACTATGCATGTCATAAGTTGTTCGTATACGATGAATTCAAAAAAAATGATGTTGAACAACCCAAATAACTGAGGCAGATATTTTTTTAAACCACATTTTATTTTACACTGCAGAAAATATTTCTTTTTCAATTTCACTGTGTTAGTGTTTATTTTACAGATCGCTTAGATGGTGGATTCAATCTGGAATAGAGTTGAAGATAAAATCGAGTGAATGAGTGATATGTAGTGAGGTGCGAATGTAAATTGAAAATTGTGATGTAATCAAATTTCTATTGTAATTGAAATTGTGTATATATAATGAGAGCTCAAAATTTGTACTATTCAAAATTGTAATAAATATTTGTTAAAATAAAATATCTATTTGAATTTAAATTCTGTGTTATTCATTTTATTTAGCAAATATTTATTTAATTATGTGAAAAATAAAATAGTACAATAACAAATATGTTTAAGTGAATATCTATATATATGTTTATTATCATCAAACAAAAATCATATACTTGCATATTCAACATGAGTCTCGTCCTGGCTATGTTATACTCCCACCTAAGTTCCAAAGACATAAAGTTGATCGATGAATGGTCGATTCACACTCATCTTGTTTCTCTCTCGTGCCCCCAAGTCTGGGGCATACATTGATAAGTAGGAAGGCAAGCCATATCCACTTTAGCTTTACACTCTTTCCCATTGAATTGCGGATCAGGTTAGTTGATGGAAGGCTGAGTCTTGCCTATCCTGGATTGTATTCATATTTTTCCTTCCAGGGGGAATACTTTGATGCTCCATTAGATTTCGGGCATGAGTTGGGTACTGGATGGTCAACCACGTCCACTTTGATTCATATTCTCTAATCAGATCTAGGGGTAGAGTTGGCTCAAGTGTGGTCGAGTCATGCTCATCTGGTTTCATACTCCTCCTAACGGAACGAAGGAGAGCGTTGGAGAATTAATGATCAAGTCTTTGTGGTTTATTCTCTTTTCCACACTCTAGTGAACATAGTTTTTTAAGGCACATCCGGGTCACATTTGTATTTGTTTGGTGTGGATCGATATTGACCTTGATCTGATGGTACGATATAGTTGGTCTCCCATAACTTTGGATGTCGTTTCGATCGGTTTTGTGTTAAGGCCTCCTTGCATTCGTCGCCTTAAGTTGGAAAGAACACTAAGTCAGAGCTATAATGAGCTATCATATTCAGCTTTTAGTGATTTGTAATCCTACCCTCAGCATTTGATTTGGCGAGGCCATAAGTCGGACGGTCGAATTTCATCCGTAGCGATTTTATACTCCTCCTATCGATTTCAGTTCGAAGTTATTACGGGCAGAGAACAGTCAAAATCCATTCATCCATCCATTGAGTTTACAAGTCTATTTGCGCTCTAGGTACTTAGAATTATTTCGCGAGTGGTTAGTTCACGCTCGGATTGTTTATATATCAGTCCGCACTCCGGGGACTTAGAGTTTCCTCATGGGCAGTCATTTCTCCACCTGAGGCAGTCGTTTTCCCGTCCGAATTGTCTACAATCCAGTCCGCACTCTGGAGACCAAAAATTTCTCATTGGCAGTCGTATATCCTCCTAAGGTAGTTGTTTTTCCGTCGAATGAATTATACTCTTAGTCCGCAGTCAGGGACTTAAAGTACTCTAGTCCACATTCGGGGATTTAGAGTTTTTGTCATAGGCAGTCGTGTTTCTACTAAATGGTTTATACTCTAGTCCGCAATCGGTTTAGAGTACTTTATTCCGCAATCAAGGACTTAGAGTTTTTATCATAGGCAGCCGTGTTTCTACCCATGGCAGTCGTTTTTCCACCGAATGGTTTATATTCTATTCCGTAGTCAGGGACTCAAAGTACTCTAGTTTGCAGTCGGGGATTTAGAGTTTTAGTCGTGGGCAGTAATTTTTCTGCCTGTGGCAATCGTTTCTCCATCGAATGGTTTATACTCTAGTCCGTAGTGGGGGACATAGAGTACTCTAGTCCACGGTTGGGGACTTAGAGTCATGACAGTCGTGTTTACACCTATGGCAGTCGTTTCTCCGCCGAATGGTTTATACTCTAGTCCACAGTCGGGGACTTAGAGTACTCTAGTCCGCGGTCGGGAACTTAGAGTTTTTGTCGTGGGTAGTTGTGTTTCCGCCCATGGCAATCGTTTTTCCGTCGAATGGTTTATACTTTATTCTATGATCTGGATCATAGAGTACACTAGTCTGTAGTTTGAGACTTAGAGTTTTTGTCGGGGGCAATCGGTCATACACATTCTCGATTTATACTTCAGTTTCCAAGTCGACGTCAGAATTGTCGAGCGAACGATCGAACCTTGTTCATCCGGGGAATGGAATTTTACACCCAACATTAAGGAAAAAACTTGACAAATGAATGGTCAATTCTTGTCCGCTTGGTGATTGTAGCTCTTCCAATCAAGTCGAGAATGGAGGTACATGATGGATGGTTGGATCACATCCGTGCTGGGGTAGGATAATCAAGTCTTGTATAATTTGCTTCATATTCTTTCTAGCAAACGGAGGGAGAGAACTATTGAGTGGACAGTTAGGTCTTATACATTTCAGGGGGCAGTCAAGTCCATGTGCTGAGAGCGGTGGTTGGTGAGTAGGCAGTCCATCACAGCTACTTCAAGTCGGATTTTCAAACTACCTCTTATGATCAGGGTAGAAATTGACGTGTAGATGATCAAATCGCGTCCACTCTAGTTAGATCTTGGCATCACTGAGCTTCATGAGAGGCATATGTATTTTTTTTAACTTTATTTTATGACCCGAGGAGTGGATGACCAGGCCACATTCATTCCAAGCCTTGCTTTGGTCTCCAAGTAAAATATGGAGGTCGATGAATGGACGGTTAGTCATGTCCACTTTGTATTGGGTTCTAAATGTGAATAGCTTTTCCATCTCCAGCCCTTGGCCCCAAATGAGAGGCATATGGTTGTTGATGAGTGGTCGAATCATGCTCGTCTTGGTGAAACTCCACAGGTCCGATCACGGTCTACGGGGATTAGCCCGTTGCCAACTTTGAGTACTTAGCCAACAGCATTGTTATGGAAGTACTTTGCTTCAAGTTGATCATAGTTCGCAGCATAATTGAAATTGAAATAGGAATAATTCAAAGAAGATCGAAAAAAATCTCATTGATAAGTGAAGCAGCATCGGGTGCTCGCTATTTAACTTTGCCCCTAGCTCATTTTAGAGGGATGACGACCGTTAGCAGTCCAATTGATAATCAGAGTTCTTTATTGATAGGCATTGGATGTTCCCTTCCCTCCATTCTGCAGGGCTTGCATATACTGTTAAAGCTTTCCTTTCTGAGTTAGCTTTCTGATCACATATCGGAGTGTTTGTAATCGCCAATGTTAGGACTGTGTGCATCTTGAAACATACAACATTCAGTGGATTTTCTACGGGCTTCGGTCGACTCACTCGAGTCTGATTTTCAATACTTCTCTGAGTCATGAGTCTCCAAGTAGATGTTATTGATTGAATCATTCAAAAGAGTATATGAGTCAAATTTTGAGATCCTGGATTGTCTTCTGGAATGTAAGTCTTAGCCAACGGTCCATATTGTTCTTTCTCCTAGTCTGCTCTACCTCATCCTTGCTTAGTTTCTGATTCACTTTGTGATAGAGACGATCCAAGGTCGTAGGAGGCTCTCTAGCTAACTAGTCGCCAAAATCTATTTGGGGGTTGATTCCCTTCATCAACCCCTCTCTAGCTAACTAGTCGCCAAAATCTATTTGGGGGTTGATTCCCTTCATCAACCCCATCAGTATGATATCCTCGCTAGCATCTGGAATAAATTGGATAATGACATCACATCCTCAGTGTGATTTGCATGCATTCTAAACTGCTCGAGAAACTTTTGATCCGGTTGATTGAATAGGGAGATGTATTTGGGCGATAATCACATAAACCACATGATCGATACACCTTTGAGGAATATAGGAATTCATGAGATGTAGTCTAGGGTCAGTTTTCCCTAAGTAACTAAATGGCTTCAATGAATAGGCTTCGACTAGGGAAGATGCTTCTATCAAAGTCAATCTGGTTCATTTTTAAGTACTAGCTGCTTGTCATGCTTGTGAGCGATGTATGCGTGCCCGAGTTATCAACAAACCAAAATGGATCGGTATTGATGGATCAGTGGTAACTTACTTGGAGTTGGACCCGAGAAAATCTACTATTTGCTTAGAGTTACTGAATTCGTAGTGTTGGGTTAGTGAAGAACAGTGCTTGGAGTCATCTTGCCGTTTTCTTGGAGAAAATCTTAGTTTTATCCGAGTTTGGCTTTAGGCCAAAATTTCTTGGGGTTGCTTAGAGTCACATCACCTATGTTCTCTAACCTTTGGGAGTATCGTTTAAGTAGCGGTTGCTTATCTATTCCTTGGCTACAATTCAGAAGCTACCGCTTGATCCTCTATGCCCTGGTCAGTCATAGGACGTAAGGAAAGTGGATAGATTGCTCCATCTTTAATTTGAGTTTCGAATCCAGAATGTGGGGGCACTGCGTTGGGGCATGGGTTTGGGTGCATAACACCCTACAAAAAATTAGAGCTTTTTTTTAAATAAATGGATCATACCCGATTCATAGATTTTATTAAAATATGGATCATACCTGATCCGTATTTTTTTCTTTTTTTGGTATATGGATCGATAGTATAGGTATCGGTCACATGGGTTTTTGAGAGAGGGATCGGTTGTGTAGGATTCAATTGAAATGCCTTGGTGATCTATCGGTAATTTGCTATATGAGAGTGATCGGCTATACAAAGTATGGAGGGATCAGTAACATGAAGGGATTGGTGGAGTAGGGATCAGCATACTTGCAGAGAGATTAGTATATTTTCCTTAAAGATGGATAGGTATAGCTGTTTCGTAGGGGGATCGACATATGCGTTTTACATAGTGATGGGCATTTAGCAGAGGGATCGGTACACACCCCTTGGAGAGGTATCAGTATACTTACTGGAGGGATCGGTATTGATGTATTTAAAGCGATTGGTACATATGGTTTTTGCAGCGATTGGTACATATAAAGGAATAAGTAGTGCATGTAGTACTTCAATAGAGGGGTCGACATTTACTCATTGCTGAAGGAGTTGGTATACATATATCTGCCTTGGTGAGGCTACGGTCATTTAGGCTAAGGGATCAGTTGTAGTTGAGATTGGAGGGGATCGGCCATTATAGCCTCGTAAGAAGGATAAACCTTCATGGCCTTGTGAGAAGGATCGGCCCTTTGCTAACTTGAATGCAAGCTTTAACATCTAATCCCAAGAACTTGCATACATGAGTGAATTCGATCCCTTCCAAATGGACTTGAACATATGAACGACTCCAAACAAGAAAACTAGCATAATTTGATCCTCCAAAAACATGGGAAATAGATTTAGTCCCTTTAACCATGGCTATTTCCTTCCTTCGAATCTTCTTTAAATCTGAGTACAATAGGAAGTTTATTGATTGTAAGCTAGATCTATCTCGCGAATACTGAATTCCACCAGTAGATGATGAGATCCAATCAAGCTGAGAATTCATTTCTCAATGAAAGCACTAAAATGTTGACGCTAAAAATGGGCTTCAACACCCAATATAATCTAGTAGAGATTAAATGAAGAATGAAATTAAAATAAAGCAGAAAGTATAAATGAACACACAGAATTTTTATTGTGGTTCGGCAATCTTGGCCTACGTCCACTTTATATTTTTATTGATCATCCACTTGATTATGATTACAAGAATGTTTGGATCAACTGGGATCCATTATTACAAAAGTGAAGAATAAAAATGGAAAAGCCTCGGTATAGATAACAGTATCCCTTTTTAGATGCCATGCCTACTGTAATTATAAGGGAAGACGTGCATGGATCAGAATGAAATTTTGGCAGAAGGTTCAGGAGACCAAGACGAGGCGACTCAAAAATTTACAGTCCCATCGAGGCCCACAATAAGGATCAATAACGATCCTATAAATGCATCCAAATGGGCTGTGATCCTTATGATGCCCTATGTTGCTAGCTACTTGCCTCCCAAATTTCGTGCAATTTCGACATACGGTTTGTGAAATATCGCATTTTATGTGAAGTAATGTTGCTTGAATTCTGATTTTTACGGGTCCCTCTAGAGCGATAGGTACTGATCCTTCCAACTTTCTCCAAATGCCATGCGATCCCTTTAGGGTATTCCACACATCCTAATTAGCTTATACTCCAAGTTTCATGTTGAGGCTTCTGTGGGTTTTGATTTATTGACCGACCATTGTTTCAATATGTAGTGAAAGTTGAATATGGATGATCCCTTTTATAACGATACCTTTTATACCGACCCCTTTTTATACCGATCCCTTTTATACCGATCCCTTTTTGTAGGTGAAATAATTTGCCCATAACTTGAGCATACGAACTCCAATTGACTTGAAACTTGGAATGTAGCCTCATGGGGCATTCCTTGTCACTATGTATCGATCTTACTAAGTTTGGGACAAAAATTGAGGATACATACCTATCCCCTTGGGAAAGGAATAGGTAGTGATCCCCCACCTATGAGAGGCATTATTCCATACTTAAAATATCCTGGATAGCCTATCTCTTAGTCTCGATTGATCGTCGCTTCATATCATTTCATGCGCTTGATCTCTAAGCTTAATAATCATCTCTCCGGGTTGTCTTCCTCGGTGATCGTCTAGTCTAACTTGTCCAGTCGGTCTGAATATAGCCGGGCCAAAAGGCCGGATAACACTACCTTTTCTATTTGAATCTATAAATTGTATAAAAATGATATTTAAATTAAGTATTTTTCTCTAATCTTTTTAGAGTTGTTTTCTAACTTATAATAGAGTGTTTTAAAAATTAGGACAACTTTAGATATTTTTTTAACACTTAATTATGAATTTTTAAACTAAGAGGCATTTAAAAATAAAACTTTTAGCATTTCTATTTATTTCAAAATTCCTTATTTTTACATAATATTCTATATAAATAATTAGCATATATTTTAAGTAGTTTTAAAAGTTTTAACATATTAGTAACTAATTTAAAGATATTTCCATATATATAAGTTTTAAATGATAAGTTAATTATTTCATAAATATAATAAATGAGGTATGGATTTTAATAATTTTGTTAAAATAAATGGTTTTGTGGAATTATTTAAAAGTGTATTACCTTAGTTAATAAGTGTGGATATGCTTTGAGTTTTAAAGAAATGTTTTAAAGTTAATGATAAACATGGAAATGTTTTGTGTTGTAGTAGACCATGTTTTAGCAACATTTGTTTTCAACCCTTGTCGTTAATTATACCTAGGATAATAATTGGATATTTAATAATGAAGACCTAAAGGTTAAGTATAAATAAATGTTTAGGGTTTATTGTGATAATATTTTAAGCAACACTTGTCTTTAACCCTTAAATATAATTGAATCTTTAAAAGAGAGTTTTAAAGGGAAATGTATTTAAAGTATGAAATAGATTTTGGTTTGTTGTGATAAATGTTTGAGGGACAATTGCCTTTAACCCTTAAATGTAATTAAATCCTTAAAAGGCAGGTTTTAAAGTAAATGGTTAAGAGTGAAATGTTTTGGGTTGTTGGAAATAGTATTTTAGTAACATTTGTTTTTTTAAACCCTTGAATTATATTTAAAGCGGAAAATTATTATAGATGTAATTAGAACTATAATAATAGAATTTTAAAAATAATAACAAGTATTGAAATCTTTTATAAATAAGATAGAAAAAGTTATATGTTTAATTTATAAAAGAGAAGGGATTTATGGTAACAATGTTTTAGTAGCATTTGTTTTTAACCTTTTTTATTATATTTTAAGTAAGGAAAAACTTTGTTAAGTGGTTTGTAAATGTACTTCTACCATTGAGATAAGTATATAAATACTTCTTTAATATTGAAAAGAGTATAAGCTTATAGTGAAATAGTAGAATGCAAGTATGTATCTTTTATAAAGAGAATATATATAAGTTTATAAAGGAAGTTTTAATTAATAAAGGAGTATTAATTAATAAAGGAGTTTTGATTAATGAAAGAAGTTTTATTAGATAAAAAGGAGCTTTACTAATAAAAAAAGTTTTTAATTAATAAAGGACAAATTAATTATAAAGGGATTAGAAGTCATTTATGTGACTTGATCATGCTTCGGATGAATTAATAGTCCTTGTATATGGAAAGTATACAAGAATTAGTTCCCCTATGCAATCATTCACATTATTATTAAATAAGACCAAATTTATTGATTTAGTCTTGAAGAGACCAGGATCGGTAAGTGCTCTACTTATCAAAAACCACTTTAAGACTGAGATACGGGTTCTATGTTTTGGAGGTGAATGATGGAGTTCGTATGTGGTTCCAAATTCCGTTGCGATGATGGGATCCATGTGGGATTCATCATTTATGCAAGTATTGAAGACTCATGTGGAAGATGCCGAACGTAGTGTCGACATCGGAATATGACTAAACACAATGATGTAATGCCCCATCCCGAGACCCACACTAACAAAGAGTATTACTGGGTAATACCGTCTATTATAGCACTGCTTAGGAGCGACCATCTGTAAAGTTTCTTTGGAAGAGTATTGAATACGTCGAATAATGTGACTATATTTTTCTTTTCTTTTTTGAAAAATGGTAACTCGACATATCCGATCCAAGTGCAAAACAATATTACAATGGTTTTATCTAATTCAGAATAATACACAATACAATATTCAACATAGAATTAAACATCACAACGGAAATAATATTTATCAATATCTTCACAAAAGTATGAGTCTACAATACTAGAGTCGCATTTATATGCATAGACATATATAACATTAATAGGTCTCAAATATATACATAACCACAATGGTCTACGACATATACAAGACTCAAATGGTACATTACAATATATAACAATATCAAATTAGACTTCTTAAGCTAGCTCACATCCTAGGCCATAGGGTCCTTGTACCTGTCAAGTCCCAATCTGATCCAGGCATTAAAACAACACTCGAGTTAGACTATCTCTAATTACCACAGAAGGTGAGGTACTAATAATAATAACTTGTATAAATGCAAGGATAAATGTCCATAAGTTGTACTTCACTAACACAATTATACTTCCTTTAATGATTTGTGTGCTTTAATTAAGTCTATACTCATCTACAACATTCATTAAAGTCAAAGCATCCATAATAATAAAAGCATAAATAATCACATCCACATATGCAAGCAATAGAATTGTACTTCACAAGTCAACACAAGAGATACGCATTCCGCGTGCTAATACAAGAGGTTACACTTCGTAAATCATAACTTGCTTGAAAATGTGTACCACCAGATGGGCCTGAAAACCCATTTAATCCGCCTAAACAAATTACCCAAGATCAAGTTTGAAAACTCAACAAATAGATAAGTATCATCTACTTTTAATTGGTAATCATAAGAATGTAGACGAGTCTGAAAATTCGACAAATAGATAAGTGTCATCTACTTCCAATTAGTAATCATAAGAATGTAGACAATGTCCCATAACCGCTTGACGATGATCAAATGATTCCTAAAAGCTAGTAAATTCCACTCATGCAAATAAATATTCATTTTAAAAAATCTAGTGATTAACTGGTGAAATAAACACAAGTGTATCATACTACTTGTTTTAATAGACAGTTTGATTAAATTTCTCATCCAAATGAGATAGTTGTTTTTATAATAAAATGGTTTTGCTTGAAAGATAGTTTAAAAATATTGATTTAAAAAGATTTATAATACATATGGTAGAAAGCATAATTTAATTCATACCTATATATATAGAAAAACTTGGTTCAAAATCATTTTGAAATTTAAAGTACTTATAAATATATATTCTCCAAAATCCATCTTATCCAAATTACATATATTTTTTATATATGTATAAATAGAAATCAATTCAATTTCAAATGACATTTCCTTTATAAATAACTTTGCAAATCGATGTAATTTAATTGTATATTTAGCAACAAAACATTAGAGTAGAACTTCCATGCCCACAAGAACTTCAAAGTTAAATTCAAGCACTTAAAAATGCACTAATAATTCATCGCCAACAAGCTTCAAAATTATGTAAAAGCATTGCAAAACGTAAAAGCAAGCAAGCAACAATCATTAAAGGGTTTAACTGGCAAAAGAACGGGTGAACCAAGGCATTCGAGGGCAAAAGTGGTGTGACTTTGGGGCGGGCCTAGGTTACAACAAGTGCATCATAGTGTAGACTGATCCACCGATCGCAGCGTGTAGGTAGATCCCCAGGCTGCGCCGGTGGCCTTTGATTGCTCCGTTCATCCCCGTTTTTCACCTATTGATCAACTTGAGTCTTATGCTTCTGATTTATCGTCGATGCAGTCATACAAACATCAATAATTAATGCAAATCATGATCATAAGAGGTGGGTTTAGTAAACTAAAAATAGGGTTTCAACTATTAGAGGTGACATTAGAAAGATATGTAATTTAACGTAACCAAACTGACATTAATTCAACCATAATTCACCTAAGAACCAATTTTAGTAAATAAATTCAAAATAGAGATAGTTGGGGTCCTAAACTCACCTTATTCACCAATTCAACTTGTCGAACACATTTATTTCAACTTTGCAAGTCATATTCAACAAACCTTAACATTGCCACAACCGAAAGAAAAATGACAATAATCAAAAACTATTATAAACTAAAAATTAATTTGACTAAAAAGTGAATTAGAAATTGGAGAACTTACTTTAATTTTATCATCACTTTGGGAACTTATTTTGATTTGAAAACATGATTTTTGAGAGAGCTAGAGCTGAGAAACAAAGAGGAGGAGACGGTTTTTCTTTTACTGCAAAATGGAATGCCATGTACAAAAGAGAGGAAACTTATTCTATTATGCACCAATGGAATGAAAATGCAATTTAAACCCAAATCCAATCAAATGATAGAATTAAGCATTTTCTCACACTTTACCAATTTAAAACATTAATATCTCATTGATTTCAGCATAAAATGTTAATGGAATACACTAAAATTAAGCTCATCACCTAATATTCAGGATTAATAATGAAACAAAATTTTTAATCTCTTATTCTTGTTATTGAAAACAAGGTATTTTGCATTTTCTAAAATAAGACAACACAACAGATAAATCAATTTAACCCCAAAAATTCCCATTTTTCCTTTTAAATAAAATTACACATTATTTATAAAATACTAACACATTTTTTAACAAATTTTAAAAAAAGAATTTTACGTCACGTAATTCTTATATTGCCTTGTCCAATAATATTCACATTTTAAAATTCTCATTTCAAATTCTACTTTCAATTATTATTCTAATAAAACACTTAAATTCTATGTTGTCCAACTTCAATAACTGATAAATCAAATTTCATATTTAAATTTCTAGTTTAAATCTTTATTTAATTTATTTAAACGATACTGAAAAATCAAGGTTGTTACAGATTCTCTCCTTAAATAAATTGCATCATCATAATTTCTTATTTAGTGAAAATTCTATAATTAATAGAAATATATTACTGCAATAGTATTTCTATTTTCGGATATATACACTTGCACTAAAACAATTAAAAATCCACGCAAACAAATAATCAATCAATATATAAGAAAATCATTGTATTTATACTCAATTAAAATCTTTTTACTTACTTTTTAAAATATTTAAACATCCAATATATATATATATATATATATATCTAAGTTATTTTCAAAAATTAGATTCCTTCAATCGATTTCCAAGTTAAGTACTTCTTTTTATAAAAATTCCCTTCTCTTAATCAATATATCAAATAGTATTTGCTTAATATTTTCCAAAAATTGATTTCTCTAAAAATTAATGTCTCCCAAAAATTTATGCTTCACAAATTGTTCCATTTTTAAAGCAAAGATTGATTTCTCTAAAAAATTGTACTTCACAATTTGTAATTTAATTTTGATTTATTCTTATGAATTTATCTTAATTTAAAACCACACCATGACCAGCGTCAACTTCCATCATACTAAGCTAACAATCAACTAATATCATCACAATAAGCTAGCATAAAAACAAGTTATATATTCATCATATCAAATAATGGAATGAACTTCGCAAGCCAAGTCAAACGTCAGCACTTTGCTTGTCAAATATTCAAAGGAAAGCACTTCACTTATCAACAAAAATGACTGCACCTCAGCAGTCTAGGACCAAGGTCTATTGCAAATGATTACTCTTTGCAATTCAACACAAATAACTACACAACACAAGTCTACCTGCACATTGCAAGTCTAACATAAATGACTTCACATCGCAAATCTACTGCATATCGCAAGTCAAACATAGATGACTCCACCTTGCAAGTCTACTTGCACTTCACAAGTCTATCATAAATGACTGCACATTGCAAATCTACCAACACATTACAAGTCTAACATAATGACTGCACATTACAAGTCTACATGCACTTTGGAAGTTTATCATAAATAACTGCAAATCGCAAGCCTAGAACCAAGACTTATCACAATTGACAATCATTCGAAAGTCTAAGACTGAACTTCACACATCGTCACAAAAGTGTCAAATACCTTCTAGTAGTAATCATTTGAGTAATGCCCGTGCGTCCCATAACCACTCGGATTTACTTGAACATTTACTATAAGTCAGTAATCTCCACTCACTCAAATAGTCTATAAAACAAGTCATACAATTAATTAATAAGGTGAACCTGAATGTCCCATAACCACTTGGAATCACCAAATCATTTAATCATAGTTCTTATTCCATAGAAAACAATAATTAGCAACAAAACATCATTTCAAGGAATTGTATTTTTCATAACATGAAAATCATAAATATTCAACCATGACACATCTTAATTCCATTCAATTAATTTTCTTCTTTGGAATGAGAAAACTAACTTCTAATAATAAGCTACATAACCAAAAGAATTTTTTTTATTTTTTATTTTACACCTTGAAGTTTTCCTTTCATAATCGCAAAATTTCTAGTTTAGTATAAGTTATATCTATATACCGGTAAACCTATACTATACTCCTTTAAGGATCGATAGGTCCCATCAAACACCCAAAGAGAATACAACCCAAAAGTGTTAAATAATTCCTAATAGCAATCACAAGAATTTAACCAAGGCATCCCATAGTACTATGTGAAATTCGAGTATTTACTAATGGGCTAGTAAGTGCCACTCAAACATTCTATTCAATGAGTTGTACAATATTTGATGAAGCGTTACGTGAGAGCATTCAAACCAATCGATAACACTAAGTCAATTGTTAGCACTCCACATATTATAGAACTGAGGCTCTCAAAACATTTATCTTATAAAAGTTTATAGTATAAAACTCCAAACTTCCTTTCAAAATTTAAATGATTTGATTTCAGATAAATCACTTCTCCTAAAATAATTTTTTAACTCCATATTCTTCAAAACAATATACCAACTTCTTATGGTTTTTATTTATACCAATTCAAGTAAAAGATTTACCATTTAAGATTCCAAATCATCAATTATAAGATTCAAATTTTCTTTTCCAATTAATTCCTTACTTTGAAATTCGAAATTTGTTACATAATTTCTTACGCCTTCTGTTTTAACTTCTTTTAAATTAGAACTCAAAATTACCACTCGTGTAAATCATAAAATGATTTAAACAACAAACAACAGGCATCACAAATAATTCACATATATCAAAAATAATATGAAGATGTTGCCTTGCCATTTATTTATAGCAAATCCTTTTTCAGATGGCTGAGATGTTGATTGTAGAATCAACATTGCCTTGTTATTGATCTTTGCTATAGCTAAAGCTCGGTGGCTGCAGCCGTCGTCAAATTAATACATATAAAACATCTTTATAGTTTTCCAAT
This sequence comes from Allium cepa, assembly GCA_030765085.1. NCBI lineage: Eukaryota > Viridiplantae > Streptophyta > Magnoliopsida > Asparagales > Amaryllidaceae > Allium > Allium cepa. The sequence continues at coordinate 617,353,585 of CM060934.1, forward strand.
AAAATTTTCTAAGTCCCCTAAACTTATTAATTTTTTTGTAAAACATTTATAAAATATTAAAACTCAAAGCACTGTGTCTGACTGTCTCATCGAAGTGTTTAGGAATCCCTATTGATAATGTTGATCAGGCGAAATGATCGGAATTCTTAACATAATCAGTGGTAAATTCAACATAAAATAATTTCCAAATATTTCTTTATCGATCTATATACATTCATAGAATTGAAAAATCTATTAATTGAAATTTAAGAATACATCCATTCATCCATGCACACATCATGCGATCAAACATAAATAGACATCTAACTACTGAGCTCGGTGAAAACCATCTACCAGCCACTGTGCAACTCTGATCATTAATAGATCAGGACACTACTACACAACACTAAAATCATTTTATAAAAATAATTTATAAAGTAAATTTTAAATTTTCATGGATATGTCCTAGAGATTATTCCTATTAATAATTTATAATTCTATTTTAAATAGGATTTAAATCCTAAACTCTACCCGACACACCCAAAGGATGGGACTTTAAGTCAATATAGGCCAAGATTTATGTTTCTTATATTCTATATTATTCTAAACATTTGCTTTGGTACAAACTGTAACACCCCACCCCGAGACCCATACTAACAAAAAGTATTACTGGGTAATATTGTTTGTTAGTGCAAATAATAAGGCTGGTTAGGAGCACATATCGCTTTGGACGAGGGTCGAATACGTCGAATAATGTGACTATGTTTTTCTTTTCTTTTCTAATAAGTGGAAATTTGGCATATCCAATCCAAGCCCAAAACAATATTATAATGGTTTAACTAATTCAGAACAATACTAATATAATATCCAAGACAGAATTAAACATCACAATGGAAATAGTATGCATCAATATCTTCACAAAAGTACGAGTCCATAAAATAAAATGCAAGACCCACATTTATATCAATATACATATATAACACAAACAGGTCTCAAATAAATATATATAACGCCAAAGGTCTACAATATATACAAGACTCAAATGGTACGTCATAATATATAACAACATCAAATTAGACTTCTTAAGCTAGCTCACATCCAATGCCACTGAGTCCATGTACCTATAAAGTTTCGGTTTACCCAAGCATTAAAATAACACCCGGGTCAGACCATCTCTAATTATCACAAATAGTGAGATACTAATGATAATAACACATAAATGACAAGGATAATTGTCCATAAGTTGTACTTCACTAGCATAATTATACTTCTTTTAATGATTCACGGACTTTAATTAAGTCTACACTCATTTACAACATTCATCAAAGCCAAAGCATCCAAAATAATAAGAGCATAAATAATCACATCCATATATGCAAGCAATAGACTTGTACATCACAAGTCAACATAAGAGATACATAATTTATGTGCTAATACAAGAGGTTGCACTTGCAAATTATAACTCACTAGAAAATGAGTGCACCAAATGGGCTCGAAAACCCATTTAATCCGCATAAGTGGATTAACCAAGAGTGAGTCTAAAAACTCGAAAAATAGATAAGTGTCATCCACTTTCAATTAGTAATCATAAGAATGTAGACTAATGCACCATAACCACTTGACGAAGCTCAAATGAGTACTAAAAGCTACTACTACAATCGTGCAAATAAATATTCATTTGAACATGTCCAGTGATTAACCGGTGAAATAAACGCAAGCGTTTCATAACACTTGTTTTAATAAACCATTTAATTAAATTTCATGTCCAAATGAGATAGTGTGTTTTATAATAAAATCGGTTTGCTTCAGAAGATAGTTTTAAAACATTGATTTAAAAATATTTATAATATATAATAGTAGAAAACACAATTTAATTCACATTTATAGAAAAACTTGCTTTGAAATCACTTTGAAATTTAAAGTACTTATAAATATGTATTCTCCAAAATCCTGCTTATCCAGATTACATATATTTAGCATATATATTAAAATAGAAATAACTTCATTTTCAAAGGGTGTTTCTGTTATAAATAACTTTGCAAACCGGTGCAATTTGATTGTGTGTTTAGCAACAAAACATTAGAGCAAGACTTCCATGGCAATAGGAACTTCAAAGTTGAATTCAAGCACTCGAAAATGCATAAATAGTTCACCACCAACCAGCTTCAAAATGATGTAAAACCATCACAAAACATCAAAGTAAGCAATAATTATCCAAGGGTTGAACAAGTGAAAGAACGGGAGAACCAGCGCATTCAAGGACCAAAATGGTCTGATATGGGGCTCAACCTAGGTCATGACCGGTGCAACAGTCATGTAGACTGGTCCACCGGTCGCAGTACCTAGGTTAATCTCTAGGCTGTGCCGATGGCCTTCGATTGTTATGTTCGTCCCCGTTGTTCCCCTGTTGATTATCTTGGGTCTTAGGGTTCTGATTTATCATCCATACAAGCATATAAAAATCAATAATTTAATGCAAATCATGGTCATAAGAGGTGGGCTTTAGTAAACTGAAAATAGTGTTTCAACTATTACAGGTGATAGCAACAAGATATGTAATTTATCACAATCAAATCGAGACTAATTCAACCACAATTCACTTAATAACCAAATTCAGTAAATAAATTCAAAATAGATATAGTTGTGAGTCCTAAACTCACCTTATTCACCAATTCAACTCGCCAAACACTTCTATTTCAACTTTGCAAATCATATTCAGCAAATCCTAGTATTGCATCAAACAGAAGAAGAATGATAATAATTAAAACCTATTATAAACTAAAAATCAATTTGACTAAAAAGTGAATTTGAAATGGGAGAACTTATTTTGATTTTATCACAATTTTATAAAATTTATTTTGATTTAAAAACTTGATTTTCGAGAGAGCTGGGCTTGAGAAATAAGGAAGAGGATAGGCTTTCTATTTACTATAAAATGGAATGAACATATAGTTCGTTTTTCAAGTATAAAAGAGAGAAAACTTATTCTACGATGCACTAATTGGCTGCAATTTAAGCCCAAACCCAATTAAATAAAAGAAATAAGCATTTTCTCACTTTCTACCATTTTAAACACTAATATCTCATTGATTTCAACATAGAAAAATTAATGTTAATGCACTAAAATTAAGTTCATCACCTAATCTTCATGGCTAATTAATGAAATAAATTTTTTAACAACTTTTAAATCCATATTTTTATAATTAAAAACAAGTTATTTTGCATTTTCTAAAATAAGACAACATAACACATAAATCAATTTAACTCCAAATTTCCCATTTTCCCTTTTAAATAAAATTACACATTATCTAGAAAACATTGACACATTGTTTTGCAAGTTTTAAAACAAGAATTTTACATCACATAATTCCATATATTTCTTTTTCCAATAATATTCACATTTTAAAATTCTCATTTCAAATTCTAATTTTAATTATTATTCTAATAAAACACTTAAATTATAGTTTCTCAAACATCAATAAATGAGAAATCAAACTTCTCATTTAAATTTCTAGTTTAAATCTTTATTTAATTTATTCAAATGATACTGAAAAATCAGGATTTTTATAGTAGGTTGCATGATCCCGGGGTTTAGCTGACCCATGAGTGGTACATAAATTCTATATGTAGAGTATGCTTAACGATATGTTGTGCACGGGGAGTTGATGATACTTAGTACACATTATTCACAAGAGTGTTCGGATGATCGTCCAGTTGTGTTTTCCTTACGGTATATTATATCTAGAGATATATGGCACTAGGAAAGGTATCTACTAATCTTCGTATCACAGGAGATTAGTCTCACTGAGGAGGTCTCCGTGGAAAGTCTATTTATACAAACGTCCCTTAGTGGTTTTGTTTGTATACTAAATATAATATTGAATGTAACAAATGTAATCATTCTATCTATGATTTATATTTATTTGGAACCCTAGACATTATTATAATATCATTGGAGTTTCTATTAGAAATGGTTTGATTATCATAAGATAAAAACTCATCCATGTTTATGTGTGGTGTGGTTTTACGAGATACCTTTATTTTGAAAGGTTTTATAACATTAAATAATTCAAATGACTTGAGTTTCTCACGATGGTTTACCAACTGATCTAAGTGTTATTGTCTTATAATGCTCGGGTCAGCCCCATGTATATTTCCAAATTCCGTTAATGTTCAATAAAGCTCTTGTAGAGGAGTCGATGTTTACCTACCATAGCTTTATTACCGCTACATTACTTTGATTAAATATATTAACACTTGTAAGGATAGGCAGTTATAACTGTTCAGGTAGGTGATAAGTTAGTTTGCTTTGATTGCTGTATACATACGGTTTTCATTGTAAAAGACCATTTTGATATTATATGTTATCATTCTGTTGTGAGATTCTGAAATTTTTGTTCTCCTCTTTCTAGTTTTTTTTCTTTTCTTCATTTTGTTTTACCCTAATGTTCTGTATTTCCAGCACTTGGGTGCTCGACACGTGAATATCGTGGATATATTATTGTCGACAGTCGGGGGTCAAAAAGGTGATCTTTACAATTTTAATTAATAATTTTAATGCTTTTTTAGAAGTTAATTAAATGATATAATAAAAGAGTTTAAAGTAGATTTATTAATTTAATAAAAGTGTTTAAAAGTTATTAACTGATTTAGTATTTCAAAGTTAATGAACTAAGTTAACAAAGGTGCTCTAAAGATAATTGATTGGTTTATTAAAAGAGATTATAAATGTGATTAGCTATCTTTTGGGGTGATTAATATTGTTTTAAAATTTATTATATATATTAAAATTTGATTTATTTTCTTTTGGGAAACTTAATGTGAATTTAAAATTATAAAAGAGTTGTTAAAAATTATCCTTTGGGATAAATTAACATTGTTTTAAAATTTATAAAGTTATTTAAATTGATTGATCATCATTAAGGATAATAATTATTGTTTTGAATTTATAAAAGATAATTTATAAATGAGAAAATCCTTTAAAAGGGATTGTTTAAAAATAAAACTAAGTGTAAATTATTTTGGGTTTCTAGGAAGTAACGTTTTAATGACATTTGTTTTAACCCTTGTTTTAATACATTTAGTATTATAATTTGCCTTTTTAAAATAATACTTCAAAGAGTATCTTTAAAATGTTTTACAATATTTGAAATGTGAAATCAAGCCTAAGTGTGAATCAAATGTTTTAAAAGTTTGATTCACATTGGCAGTAAGTGTACACAATTTAATTCCTACATACAAATCATTTTGTTATTCCCAATAGTTGATCTTTCGACATCGACTTCAATTCTGCAATCTTCTATATATTTTGTCACTCTAAGATTATGTGTCGCTCATTTGAGCTTTTTATCCTTTGTCGAAATGACTAAACCCAAAGAGCGAGTGAAAACCAAGCTATGTGGGGATGCTCTCATTATGGTATTTTCACATCCATTCTAGATTGGATTCAGTTTTGCACACAGAGATGTGAAATACTTGGATACTTGGTAACAGTTGGTGGGGTCTGGCATGGACATGTCCGAGAGCCATCAAAGTTCTCAAGTATATTTCTAGAGGTATATTTTCGGTGGGGGGTGCACCCTCCTAGTCATTATTGGAAACGCTTTTCTTTTTCCTTGTTGTTAATTCAAAGCTTAGAATTGTGTACTTAATTGCATTGAGAATGCCTTGTGCTCTTCTCAATGTTTAATTATTTGTGTCGATTCTTTCAAGTGTTGGACTTATATCTTGTTTGTCCATTCTTTCCAATTTGGATTTTGTTCAGATTATTTACATTCCTTTAAGTCTGGATTTTGATATTATTTATGCACATTCCTTAAGTATGGGATTTGTTCTTACTAGTACCCATCCTTTATTTTTGGATTTTTTACTCATTGTTTATTTCGCCTCTTTCTTTCATGGTGTTGCTCTTGCGAGGTAAAAACCCGTTCTGCGTTTAGCGGAATGGTCTCATGGAATTTTTATACGTTCATCATATTACTTGAGTTTTCTCATGCTAGTTTTCAAGACTAATACGGGTGTTATTTTATTATAATGCTTGGGTCAGACCGAGTGTGAAGACCCGCAAATCCGTACTCCTTGACTAGTCTCTAATCTCCATTGATTAACTCAAGATGAACGGAAATACGAATCTCAGGGTTTTAAGAAAAAGAAAGAAAAAGATAGACGAAGAGAGAAAAGATAGAACAGAACAGAAAGAAAACAACAGAACAATATCAGAATCTCACAATCGCAGCGGAATAACATATAATAAATAAATGAATAATCTTTAAACAAAGAACTATATCAGTTATTGCATTTCATTACATCATCAGAGTGTACAACAATCAAACAACAACAAACAGAACAAACAGCGGAAAAGAAATAATACGCCATGACATCCATCTTGCCTCCAGCAACTCCTGAATTCCTGAATATCCTGATAAACCTTAACTCTTGACTGCCCGTTTGGAAATCGGTGGGCACCCAGAGTTTAGGAAGGGAAACAATAAACTCCGAGTCAGTCATGTGACTGGTGTGAGAACTAAAACAGTTTATTTTATCTTTAAAAACAAAATAGAGGAATATTTTTTTTAAAGTCAATTCGCAATGCTTTTAAAAATGAGACTACCATAAGGCCTCCCGCACACACACACAATGCAAACGCAGAATCGGAGGAGATTTCTCCTTATGATAGTCAAAGATGCTTGATACGTATTAAAAAGAACATTTGATATTATTACTAGTGCATAGTGTAGGAAAAATTCATTTCGAAAATAAAGATATAAATCTTAGCCAGCATAGGCATTCCGCACTTATGCCTACTATAGCTACCATGTTCAATAGCAGGTTACCGCCACATTCCATGGCAGGTTATACAACTAAAACCGCACAAGATCGTATTGTTTCTTTGGATTTCCAACAAATGGTCAGGCCAAGGAACTTCCCATCGCCACATGGAAATGCCTCTGGAATGACGTCCCGAGAACCAAACCGGATCTCTGCCAACACAAGGCTGGGTTACCCCTAACAGGGTAACTACTAACACGAATATGTCATCCCCCGATCGTAACCGATCTACATCCGAGGATCCTCGATTTCCAACAACCGCAAAGCAATAAATTTGCGGCAACAACATAGGTTAAGTATCTGGGCTCCATACCATGATAACACCTCTATCCAGAAGGAATGACATACACTAAAGGCGCTACCCCTAATAACCTTGCTGCATCCTTCCTGCTTTGACCATTTCCGGGGTGTGAGGTCCGACGAAGTCTCGTCCACAAAGCCACGCTTTGGTAAAAGTCATGCTTTGGTTCAACAAATGATTAAAGTAATGATCACAAAGATAAATGATCAAACAAATGATCCTATCACAGATGATCAAACAATGATCATTTCACAGCAACACTCAGCATGTCACATTACCAAATTGGGAATATATCGCTGATAACCATCAACTACATAACCTCTGAGCTCGTACGTCTCAGAGAAGGGCGTTAAGCTAAGAGAATAAATTCTCCGCCACCAACAGAAATATATTTGAAAGAAATCATCTTTATATCTCAATTTGTAATGTCAGACATACAATCCATACAAGTCTGTTCCGGGATCGAACAGAACCGAAGGCACATACAAAGAAGTCCTTGCAATCCGGATATTCACTAATCACGTCAGGACTTCCCATCACATATGGAGTCTCCATACCGGGGACCAGTCGATGCAAAGACATTCGACGAGTTGTCCTTTCGCTTTTGAAAATATCCGGTCTTCAACACCGGTCTTCAAATGCAATTCATAACGACGTATCACATATTCGGAATGGGTTATACGACCCCAAGGTCCTTTCCCGGCTAACCCGAATAGTGAGCGATTATTTAAAAAAAATAAGCGTGGCATTCAAATTCAAGCAAATCACAACAAATACCCATTCAAAGGTAAATATTGATTGTCGGTTATTGAATTATCAATGGATATGCACAACATCACCAGATTCCAAATAATTTTCCAAATTATTTATTTTCCAAAAATATCTTTACAAGATATATAATTTTCACACTTCAACCATTTGAAAACAATTTTCAAATCACTTTTCACATTTACCACTTTTGAAAACAATTTCAATCATTTTCCTTATGCGAAATTACTTTCATTTCAACATGGTTCTTTTAAACCCATTAAATAAATCCTTAACGGTTTACTTTATATTTACGTTCCAAATCCGTAAATTTATTCCCACACTTCAAAAATAAATCAACGTTTATTTTGAAACAAATTCCACTTTTCATTTATAAATTCCATAGTGAATTTACATTCCAAAATATTTATGAATATACGATTTTAATTATTCATTTCCAATTTATCTTCAAGAAGATAAATTCTCAAAACGTTTCATTTCACATTGGAAAACATTTCCATACTTATTTATTAATAAGTAATTCACAAATCTATTTATTTTCAACCTTTGGAAAATATTCAATATACTTAAATCGAAATTAAGTATATATTTCATTCTTTAAGGAAATCATTCTCTTAAACATATTTATTTGGGCCAAAACGAGTGTTACGTAAAACATCGTTACGACAACCCAAAATCACTAGTATAGGGATTCGAAATTAAGATAGATATATAAATCCCAATACTATATAAAACATTTCCTTTCGAAAATCATTTACTATAACAACAGTGTTATAGTCCACCATTTCCCTTTATTTCTCGAAAACGTCTATTTCAACAATGAATGTTGAAATCTATGGTTTCGAATCTTAACACATTTTAAAAACATCGTTAGATCGTTTTAATTCTATTTAAAACATCACATCCTAAACATTTTCTTTAACATATTATTATTCACTATTCAAAAACGTGAAGATACTTCGTTAACCAATTTCATCATTTCCATACATTTTATTTTAAAGGATTATTCACTGTCTAAAACGTGAATATAACACCATTAATAAGTTATAACAATTTACTTATCAAAATAAGTCGTTTGCGGATTTATAAAACAATGTTTATAAATTCCATATCTATTTATTTTATTACAACTTCTTTTTTATAAATATCCTTTATTAACCTATTTCAATTTATAACTAAATTATACACCAAAGTTCATATTTCAAGTTAAATACTTATAATTTATTTGTTTACAAAACCGTTCTTTTAATAACTTTAAAATTTTTATAAACCTACTGCTTATAAAATTCCATTTATAACTTCACCGTTATACTTCTATAAATTTCATTCATTTATGAAATTCATTTACAATTCATGCTAACGCTTATAAAAACTCATTTTATAATTCAAATATTTTTAATTTATAAATATAAATTTATAAATCCTTTATGTAAATCAATTTATATTATTATTTTAAAACGTCTTCAAACTCCTTTATAATTTCCCCAATTTCTTTGATTTATAAAATAATCAAATTTCATAAATCCTATATTTTAACTTTCTATAATAAATTCAAAAATCCCAATTAAACTATTTTATAAAATCATTAACCTCATATTTTCAAAAATCAACTTTTAACTATATTTCTCAAAAATCATAATTTCTATAACATTAAAATTATAACGTTTATTTATTTAAAATGAATCAATTCCAAAAAATATTTTATAAATGTATACTTTCAAAAATCACTTTAAAAATCCTTTTAAAATTCCAAAATTGGCCCAAATGATGCTACACACCAAATAGTCAATCACGACAACAACGACATCATATATCGATATGATAATCAACAAATATCAAAATATCTGTAATCAAATAAATACTGTTGAGAAATCCAGTTGGATCCCTCCAACCTGTTTTCCTGCATCCAAAGATGTTAGCACAATACCAATTCCGTTCCAGTACGGAATTATCGTGGTATATGGGATTTAAAATATTATCCGCTTAATAGACGGCGCAATAGGGTCTCATCCGCTATATAATGCGGGAAATCAACTCCAAGTACATAAATAATACCAATTTCACTGTACTGTGAAATATTCGCGGTATATGTTTTTAATAAATAATATCCGCTTACTAACGGCGCATAATGTCTATTTTAACAATCAATAGATAACAATCATAATTCAAACATGCATTCAAGAATTTTAAATCGAACTATTTAAAATTAAAATCGAAACCGATTCGATTGAGTGAGAAGTTCTCACCTTGATTTCAATTTCGTTTTCAGCTTTTATTTCGAATAAAATTAAACAGACGTTTAATTTTACCCGAAATTTTCGCTAACTCCAAACGACTCCAATCCAATTCCATAGCATAGTGCTCGTCCATACGATTCAACGCAACTTGTTTCGTGCGTTTTCGACCTCGTATGAAAAAGATATGAATTTTTAAAGTTACACAAATTTTTAATATAAAATTTACAACATTTATTTATATTTAAAACCCTAACTGCATCACAGCCATTGATCCCATCTCCTGCAAATCATGGCCGTCCACTGCTTCTTCCCCTTTTCACTTTCTTTCTCCAGGTAATACACGCGACTTGAACCCATAGCAAGTAAACTAGGGTTGAATTATACTCCTCCATTTCTCGACGAGAGGCCGATCAGAGAGTGCCATATTGAAGGCCTTCAAGCAAGCTACACTCGGCCAGAACCTGGGAAAGCTCGGCCTCCCTTTGCGTCTCGATTTGCGTGCTCAACCGTGCGACTTTGTGGTCGTTTTCCCATTGATCAAAGCTCCAAACACGATCATAGCCGTTGAAGTTGTAGTTCGTGATGTGCTCTACAAGTTTCATGTTGGAAGTTTTTGGTAAAAGTCGATGGATGAGGAGATAAACGAGGGGGAAGTTGATTGAGTTTTGGCCATTGATATTATAAGAGGCGGCGGCTGATGGTTTAACCTAGGGTTAAATTCTTCTTTTGCAAGTGAGAAACATGAGGGGCTTATATAGAAAAATTCTCAAACACTATTCATCCCGGATTTTCCGAATTCCAAACGAAGCATGCCAGTTGGCGTTCCTAAGGTTTACCCCGCGTTCCGAACAAAATGGAATGTGTTTCGTGAGCTAATTCAATCATCTGTGCGAGTTATGGCAATAAACGTTCGATTTAAAATTAAATCGGTAAATCAAATTTCTAGGCGTTTTAGCTTGCACCGGACAAACGGTAAATCCGATTGACACGAATTTGAAACCATACAATAATATCACATTACGGATCCGATGAAACTAGTTTCGTCGTAATCCGAGACTGTTTGAAAAATGGCTATTTTAACTCGTTAAATTAATATTAAAACAATTTCGATGCGTTTCGAGCTGCCACGGTCAAACGAAAACTCCAATTGCTACGAAAGTTGAAATCCGATAATAACAAACTATTACCGATCCAATGGAACTAGTTTCGTCCAATTCTGAGACTGTTCGAAAATTGACTAATTTCACTAGTCGATTTAAATATTAAAATATTTAATTTTCACAAATTAACTTTTAATTCAATTTTAAAAGTTCTAACATATCGTTCTAACTCCAATATGATAAAATAAAATTTTACAAATCAATTTCAATCATATTTAACCCAATTTTCAATTTTTTCTGTAATTTAACATATTAAATTATCGATTTAATTATTCAATTAAATCCAATTATTCAAAATAAAATTTATTCAACTTTTAAATTTCACTTATTAATTTTTAAAATCAATTAAATATACAAATTTTAATTAACAGAAATTTTGGGTCGTTACACCGAGTATTTTCCTAGGTTGGCTTTGGTGATATGGAGTTCTTAGAGAAGAGCCGGATGTTCATCTATCATAGTGTATTATTTTCCACTGTATTATATTGTATACCTATTAGCAATTGTAAGATTAGGATTTTATAACTATCCAGTTGATAAGGTTCGCTTTTAACTCTGATGTACTCTATATTTTTGGAGTGGCAGTTTATACTGTTTTTATTATAATATATGTTGTCATTTCTGTTGTTAGATTCTATTTCCCTTGTTCTTTATTTCTTTTTTATTTTACCCTAACAATTTGCTTTTTCGACGATTGGATGTTCGACATTTGAATAGCGTGAATGTATTCAAAGTCGATTTTCAGTGATTGAAAAGGTTGGCCATTACAACTTGGTATCAAAGCTGAAGGTTAAGCAAGAACCTTGGCTTTGGTAGGGTATGGCTCATTAGAGATAGGTTTAGTAATGCCCTAGAATGAGAAACTCACTAAAGATAGGGTAAATGACACCGTAGAATGAGTTGAGAGTATTACATATACGAGAGTATATTTGTTATTGTGGAAAAAAATGTGTTAATTTGTCTACTAAGTTGTTTTTGAACTCTGGTCGAGATACGAGACGCAACGGTGTCGATGGGGATTTCTAAATACTTAAACAAGGCAAACAAACATGATATTGACTTTTGAAAATTGATAAATGAAATACTTTACATTGGTTTACATTGTTATATATGTAAAGGAATAATTTTAAAATTTGTATAGTTATTAATTGTGTTTATTTGTTTGAATGTGATGATATTTATTTATTACCACTATTGTTTGATCAGTTACGCTCAGTTAAATTACTGGCATTGATTATCATTTATTGATTATTGATTATTTGTATTAAGCTTATTTTTATGCATTTATTATTTTGATTATAGAAGGTCCCGTTGTGAGTTAAGTTTCACAATTTGACTATAAGGTGTTCAATTATAATGTACGGTTAAAAGTAAACTTTTAATAAATGTTGTTTAAATTAATATAAATGTTAAGACAAAATATTTAGAGAATAAATATTTGAGAAAACTAAATTATATTGAAGGAGGACAATTATAATGTGAAGTGATTTTATATAAAGGTAATTTTATATAAATTTGACTTGTCAATTGTGTTTTAAAAAGGATTTTTTTTTGAGTTTAATTCCCATAGTTGTTTGAAATAATTACGAAAGGTTTTTGAAAAAGAATTATATATTATATGTATAATAGTACTGCATGGAAGTATTTCTAAATGTAAATATTTTAAAAAAGAAATTTTAAGTGGAATACATTCTCTTTGGGGTAATTCAGAGGAAATTGTCTTGATTAATTTTATGGAAATCTAAATAATCTTCTTAGTGACGATCAGATGTTTGCTTAGACGAACGTTGTGGGGTATTTAGTAAATTATTCTCCTTATCATTGAATGATTTCAAACCTAAACGAACCCAAAGTGAGTTTTAGAAAATAAATGGTTGATTTTAATTCATATAAAAATATATGTAGTATGTTTTCAAAAATGAGCTTTGAGTAAAAGCTGGGAAATTAGTCTTAAGTTTCCTTAAAGGAAATTGTTTTAAAATAAAACGTTATTTGATAAGGGTGTTGATTTCAAAATAGAAAATGTATTTGATAAAAGTATTATTTTGATAAAAGAATTGTTTTGATAAATGAAATTTACCCTCGAATAGAGAAAGGGATAATTTAACACAAATTTTAAAATGGGTTAAATTAGATAGGTAGGTTTTAATAGACATTGTTTTATTAAAACTATTGTTTCGGCTAAAACATTTAAGTGGTGTAAACTATTAGTTGTTTTTGGATCAACTTACAAACATCTTTCATTATAACACTCTAGGTTAGAAAGATTTACTCAGTCTTAAAAGGCCCATATTTTGATTAGGTCTCTATCTAAATTTTGGAAAATCAAATTAGTGTTTTGCAAGTACTCTTAGGATATAGAAGAGTATTATTGTAATGAATGAGATTTTTCGACCCTCGAAAATTGACACTAATACATCCATTGTATTGCGTGTCGAGCAATCGAATGCCGGAAAACTCAATTGTTACATTGGTATTTGAGCAGAAGGTTAAGCAAGAACCTTGGCTTTGTGGGGTACTCATTAGAGATAGGGTCAGTAGCATCCTAGAATGAGTTTGAGTGTGTGTATATACGAGTGTGTATTTGCTAGTGATATAAAATTGTTTTATATTATGTTGGTTAACTTGCTGAGTGGCTTATGGGTTCTTGTCAATACGAGTAATTAAAGTTATTGGTAGGGATCTCTAAACACTTGAACAGAGTAATTCGACATGGTATTGTTTTAAAATTGGATAAATGAAATAAGTTTACCCTGATTATATTTTACATATAAAGGAATAATTTTTCAGAAAATTATTATGGTATATATGGTGTGCTTAGTTATTTGAAAATGATAATGTTGATTATTATCATTTGTTGTTTGTTATGTGCTCTAATAAAAGTTTTCATTATTATAATGCAAACTAAAATTAACAATTAAGAAATGGTTTTATATAACCAAAGTGAGATTATATAAATTTTTAGTTTATAAACGTGATTTATAAATTGAAAGGAAATTAAATTTCAGAAGTATATTATAAATATGATTTGTAAGTAAAAAGGGTTTAAAAGCAAGAAATTTGAGAATTTAAATCCTGTTGGTTTTGTAAATGATTTTTCAAAGTTTTGGAAAATAATAATAATATTATTTAGAAAATATTTTGAATAGAAATATTTAAAAAGGACATAAAAGAGGTTAGAAATCACTGAACTCACTTCGGTCGTTGGAAAATAATTTTGGTTATGACTCCAGCATCATCGACGTTCATTTTCTGGTTTCCAAGAGAGGAATTGCTACCATTGGATTTTTGTTTTGGTAAAACTAGTTTCGATTTTAAAATTCAAAATTATGATTTGAATTACAAAGAAATCAATTGTAATATTTCAAAATGAGAATCTAAATTTCACTATTCTCATTATGAACTGACAGGAACTGGTATTTTACAAGAAATCTCTAACTAGCCTTCACGCAAGAGGTTTATTTAAGATATATCATACTAGTACTAGATAGAAATGGAAACTCCAACGATTTCTTTGTCCTTAACGCTTACTATTTCCAGGAATTGGTTACTTCAACAATCATTGATGGGAGGAATTTCAGCCCGACGAAACAGACTTCGGAAAGGTAGATTTAAGCTTGGCTAGTTTCTCCACCATAGTCGCGTCGTGAGCAGGAACCGTGGTGATTTGTTTTGATGTAATCAACGTTTGTTTACAGCGCTCATGAGACTGCCTAGTGCTTGAGGAGCTGAAATGCTGATCGCTGGGAGCTTTCCTTTGACGCGGAGTGTATCCTTGAGATTTCCTTTTGGAGGATGAGGATGATTCTCGAGAATGATAATCTCTCTCCCATCCTTCATCTCTCTCTCTCTCTCTCTCTCTCTCTCTCTCTCTGCGTCTTCCAGACTTGAAATCCCAACTTGAATGATGGAAGTTGGAAGCACCACGAAGGAAATCGAAACCGTGTGAGTGAGACATTGCACTTGTAAAAGAATCAAAGGAGAACATATTAGTAGTTGTTGTGTCAAAGGTAAAGTGGAAGTGAATGGTGGGGTGTAAGTACTTATGTGTGTTTGCTTTAATCGTAGGAGTACCTTCTCCTTGATTGGGAGGCTGCCTGCCTTCGTCGCTTCTTGCGAGAGAGTTAAGCCCTTTCGAGCCAAGGGTAGTGAAGTCATAGTTCAACAAATGGCCCAAAATAGAGATGTTTGAAAGCCCCTTCAACGAGCTCTCCATTTATTGAGAAGATGAAACATTTTCGATTGGAGTTATGATGAATTCTGGGGTCTCCCTGGTTTCCCTTTTTTAATTCTATATGCCAAAAAATTTCTCTTTTTCAAGGAAGATTGCAATTGGCTTGTATGTGGCGCGTCGGCTATTGACGCTTGTCTAAGGCCTGCATCTTCATTTTTTAGCCTGCATCTTCTGTTTCCTTTATCTCCCATTCTTTGGTGCCTTCTTGGATTCCCTCAGCAGGGGGCACCATGGTGTCATCTTTTTCTCTCCTTCTCTCGGCGATAACCTTCGGGGTCGCTCCACTCCCTAGGAGACTGATTCTATGGTCGTCCTCTAAAAGCCCGAATGGTGAGAGATTTTCATCGGTAACGAGAAGTTTGATCTCTCTATCCTCTATCGAAGTAGCACAGATAGCCGCAACTGCCCTATAATATCTAATGCCTTCAGGCCTAGAGCGAGCACCTGGAAGAGTTAAAAGGATGCGAGTGATTAAGAAAAATGATGTGATTTGAGTCCTTGGATTAATAGCATAGACGGGGGTAGTACTTATATCCTTCCACCACCTTCTCGTGAAGCCGAGAGGACACTGCACGTAGAACCATTCTTGCTTGAACAGAGAGAGCTTATTCCATGCACCCATTAGGACTTGACATTTGGACAGTGGCTCAAGAAAGACGTACGAAGAACCATCGGCTCATCTTTTGAAGTTATAAATGTAGGTACGATTTCACTCAAGAGGGGGGGGTGAATAGGGTGATACTGTTAATTATAAAAATTAATTGCGGAAGCTTATAAAATTATTTCAACACAGATAAATCAAAATTATAGCAGCACAAATAATAGCAGAATAATAAATGCAGAAATAGAACGACACAGAATTTACCCAGCTTCGGCAAAACCCTGCCTACGTGCTGCCCCCAAGGTTTCTACTAGAAATTAAGTAGTCACACGCTTACATACGTAAACTCACGACACCGGCTACTAACTAACCTAACTCTATGCTCAAAACCCTGCCACAACTCAACCACTGAGTTGCGAATTCTCAAACTATGCCACGTAGTTCGTTCCCTAGTCACACGACTAGTAATTACACAATTTTCAAAAGAAAATACAATTTAAAAAACAATTAAAACAAAAACCATAAAAAAACCTAATTAAATCTCAATTAAAAAAGAACAAGGCCGGCCCAATTTTTAAAAAAACAAACGCGGCTTTCTTTATTTCTTTTATCAATGTCGGTTGTTCCTTTTACTCTTTGTTCTGTATAATGGCAGGTCGTTCCTTTGTTCCTTTGCTTGCAAATTAGGGCTTTGTATAAAATCGAAGAAGCCGACTTTAATTAGTTCGATCAGGTGGATTATTCTCGTGATTGCTTGACGATCGATTGTATTTTTCACTTTACACACGGCTGCTCCTTCTCGATCGAGTTCGGTGATTTGGTATGTGATTTATTCCTTTTGCTTTTCTGTCATGCTTGCTTGAACTCGATTGATTAAAAGCCGATGATGATTGGGTTTTTATATAGGGTTCGAACCCCTTGATTTTCGTACGTATATATTTGTTTGAATTCATCTGTAATTCTCCTCGGCCATTTGATTTTGTTTTGATGTTGATGATTTCTCTGACTTTGTCAATTTCGTGTAATTTCTGGTAGCTTGATTCACACGGCTTCGATTCTGACTCGTTTGATTTCTTGGTCATCACGGCATTGAATCTGGTTTGACGATGTTGATTTATCTCGGCCAATGATTTGGATTTGTTTCTTATGACTTGTTCGAAAACTGTTACCTTGATTTAATCAGCTTTGAAGTTATGATTTCTTGATTACCATGGCTTTGAATTCTTTGGTACTTTGACTTCGGTCACTTAGAGCTACAGTTTGAAATCTCCTCTGTCTTTTTTCGAACTAGCCGTGTCACTTGCTTATGCTGGTTTGATTTCGGCATTGATTATGTGCACTGTGTTGGTATTGCAGTCTTGAGTCAGGTTCCATTGATGATGCTATGTGTTTGTTGTATATATGAGCTGCTGTGTTGATCTTGCTTGCTACCTGGAAAGACACTTGCCATTCACTAGTCTTGGCCTTGGTTCCTGTGCATAGCATATTGAACTGTTCAAGTTGTTTTGTTGCATTCATTCTTCACTTGTGTACTGTCTGGTTCATATTGCATTGCTTCATCATTGATTATTAACAGTTGTGTGTTTTGCATATCAGGTTGTACTTGCTGTATGGTTTCAATACATTTGAATATTGTATGCTTGAATCTGTACTTATTTGGTTTGATGTTGAAACCAATGTGGCATTTGTGACCTGATGCATATGTATTCGGTTGCAGTTTCATTCATCTTCATGTATGTACCTGTTTCACTGGTGCATCCTTGTTTCACTGGTGCATCCCTTGACTTGTTGACATGTGCATGTCATTTGTGTCTTTAAGCCTTTGTATTCAGTTTTGTTCTTGTTTGATTTATGGTGCACTTGCTCGCTCTAACCTGATGGTTGAATGCATATTGCCTGACCATTCATATACATGTTGAGTCTTGTTTCTTTGTGCTTCTGTGGAGACTGTTTGCTAGTGCATACATTTCATTTGTTGCAAGACCTTTGTTGCTGTGTTGCCATATTAGTCTGGTTGGACTGTTAAACTTCATGTTGAGGCTGCACTTGCTTATGTACAACTGCCCTGGTGCACTTATAGATGTATTGAGTACATTGTTTCATTTTGCCTGTACTCTTCATGTGTACTTTGGAGTTTTAGTCGAGGCTGCATATATGTATGAGCTGGTACATGTTCGTATACTTTGACTGGCTTGCTCCTGACCATTTTATTAAACTTGTATATTCGAACTATGTAACCCATAAAGTTTTAATAATTTTTAATGGTTTTATTTACGTATTAAATTGAATTTTTGAGAAATTTTAATAATAATATTTTGAAATAAAAATTTAATATTTGGACTACGTCCAATTAAATACAGCAGATGGTAAATTTTCAATTTATTATATGGAAGTTTATTTATTATATAATTCTATTAAATTCAAATCAGTTAAGAATTGATGATAACAAATTTATTTCCAAACCTGGATATTTTTTTGTAGAAAAATTGTAAATCATCTTCTGAGCAAGACGTTATTTTTCGTTTTTCAAAATTCGGACTTCTATAGCTCCGTCGATCTTATTTTTCTGCATTTTAGCTACATTTTCTGCTAGCTGGAATTCGAATTTTTATAATTCAATCGAATCACTGATATTTGTATACCATTTTGATCGTCTCGTCATGCTGATCTTTGTGGTATATTCATTTCTGTATTTTGAAGTCCTGTACGTGACGGAACTTATAAGCTGTTCGTCGTAACGGTACCCTAATTTGTGACTTTACTTCCTTCCGTTTCAAAATTTGAAACGTACTGTCCAATCAAGCTATTAATTGCTTTAATTGTTTTCTGAATTGGTGTGTAGCTGTTATAATTTGCCAATTCACAGATAGACTTCCCCATTCCTAGCCATTAATAAATATTGAAATCGTCGTCCTTGCCTTTTTAAACTTGACGTGGTGCCAATCAACGAAATAAATTATGACTTTTACTTTCCTGTTTTTTTTAAAAAAAACGTTATGTCCAAGCAAACGTTTAATGGCTTCAATGATTTTCACCAAGTCAGTGGACTCGACCGTTTCAATTACCTTTACTTATATTCACCTCATATTTTCATTCTTACAAAAAGCAAGAGGTCACCTGGCCATGTTTTCTTCTCCTCTCATTTTTCTTTCCTCTCCACTCGTGTCTGCATTATTTTCTTCTCCTCCCAGACCCGCGTTCGCATCCCACTCTCCCTTCCACTTCCTCTTTCCTCACCGCCTCACGCTCCTCCAGCCTCCAGACGGCTTCCCCTCCCTTTCCCTGCTCGTTCATCTTCCCCTCTCTCTTCTCTCTCCTCTGCAACCCATTCATTGCCAAGCTGATCCACCCTAACCCCGTTTTCCGAGCCTCTGACCTCCAGCAGACCACCACCGTGAACGGAAACAGCCTCATCTCAACTTCAACGGCTCCATCCGCTCACCACCCCCGCCGCTCCTCCTCATGTGCCAAGCGCACCACCCGTCGTGCCTTATATCTGTCTCCTCCTTTACCACCTTCCGCCTCTTGATCCATGCCGAGCCCAGCAAGCTGCCGCAACTCCACCGACCGCATCGCCTCGTCTATGCCCTACTGAGCCTCTCCCTATCCAAATTCACCAACACTTGAGCCTCGCTAGCAGCAACTGCTCTTCCCCTTCGGCTTTTCGCCACCTACTCATTGCAACTGCCGCACCTGGTTCTCCCCATCCTTATTTATACAAGGGCTGGATATCTCTAGATTTGCATTTTTTGTTTGTCCATGCTTGGTTGGAGAGAGCAGTATACAATGAAGCTAGGTAATGTTTATATTGCAATAGGGTCAGTAATATTCTATTCGTACCTTATTAATAAAATACGTTGGGATAAATAATGTGTTCCAGTGTTATGCTTAGTTCACATATTTATTGTAGATAAGGTTAGGCCTGCTTTATATATATTGGAATTTATATTGGGTTATAAAAAGTTACAGTATATATAATAATATAAAATATTTTAAGTTATAAAGGTTTATATAGTTATAAATTATAAGAAGTAAAAGAAAAAAGAAAAAAAAAGTTTAAAAATGTCATACGTTTTGATATAAGTACAAAAGTTTATAAAACTATTTTCGACTATTTCGAATATATAAGTTTATAAAGTTGGGGTTGTTTATGGTCCTTGTGACCAAGCTGTAACTAATGTTGGAGTGCATATTTGAGGGGGTGTTAGTTTATATATATAATATTAAGATTTTGGGGTATGTATGTACATGCTCAGGTCTGTAGCGAAGTATGTTAAACAATATTAAATTTTAAAGATATAGTATCTATGTAAAGTTTATATATATGTACTTTACAATTTCAATATGTGTGCTTTAAAATGGGTCTGTTATTCAATCTCTGGATTTATTCAATCTCTGGATTACCTTTATATTGAAAAGCTTGTTGCACTATCTTGTTTGAATATAAATTTACGTTAGTTCTATTATGGACTATTTTCGATTGTCATTTTAATTTTAATATATATATATATATATATATATATATATATATATGTAATGAATGTGATAAAGTTATTTATATATGTGTTTAATACAAAACAATGGAATGTTGATTTAATAAGAAAAAAGGAATATTTTATTTTCAGTTTATATCAAAACTGATTTGGATTTGATCTCGTCGATTCTGATAATCAATTCCCTGTTATCAGCCATGTTTATCGAATTCGTGCCAATCTTGCTTTGCTTCTAATTTCGTGCTTGGATTCGCAACTCATTTCTTCGTCAAATCTATTTTAGCCGTGAAAGGTAAGCAATCACTCACGATTTAACGTTCTTATATTTAACTTCAATTGAAATGACAATTGAAATATGCTGCTGTAGTTATTTAAGTTGTAATCTATGCTATTATTTGTAACTGTTCACCTGTGGGATATGACACCCTATCCTGTTGTTTATATGATATTGTTACTAATGATATATGCATGCTGTTATATTATTATCATATCTGTTATCACTCTGCAAGTTCCCTGTAGTATAGTATTCACTATGGGTTGAAATGATACATACCCGAACGGACTTTAGAATAGGAGAAAATCGTTATGGGTTAAAATGATAAACCCAAGCGATTTTCATTTGAATTGAATTTGGGATTACGGTTTGAAATGATATCCACCCGTATATATTTAGTGTACGGATTGAAATGGTAAATATCTGTAGCACTTGACCATATGATAGGAAAGATATACAAACACCGTTGGTCCATATATAAATATTTTGAAAATAATTTCTATGATTTTGGAAAGAAATATAATCTTAAGATATTATATAAATGGAAATTATATATATATATATATAGATTTAGTAGTAATATTAGATTTAAATTAGATTGATTTAATACATATAATATGGTTAAGTATTTATGTAAATCTATATTTTAAATAGATTTTCTTGTAATAAATTGAATAATTAAGATTTGGAGATAAATTTGGGTTTATTAAAAATGGTATTTAAAAAAGGATTTATTTAATTAAATCGATTTGAAATTTTTGAATGATTTATAACTGGATTTTTATTTAAGTGATTCAATGAAGATTTCACGTTTAAATAAATTAAAGAAAATATTGAGTAAAATGTAATTTAAGGTTACTTAAATGATATTGAATCTAATGAGGAAGTATTTCAAGACTAAAAAATTAATGAGGTTAAATCGAGATCTATATGAAACTGTTAAATTGAACATTTAAATATTAAAGCTTTGAACTATATTGGAATTTAAATTGGTTATTTTGAGATTCAGATCTGTATTTGAAATCAATATAGTTGAATTTATTATTTAGAAACTAAATTGAATTAAAATGAAAATTTAGGTTGAACTAAAATTTGAATTATTATTTTGAAACTGAATTAAATAAAAATTTAGTTGAAACGTTGAATACTTAAAATTTTGAAATATATTGAAATGTAAAGGGGAATTTTTGTGATTACAAATCCGAATTTGAGATCGATAAAATTGAAATGGTTATTTAGGAGTTGAGTTGAATTTAAATTAATAAATTGAGATTGGACTAGATTTGAATTTGGAATTTGAGTAGATTTGAATCATAACTTTGAATGTGATAAAATTGGAAATAAATATATTTGAAACGAAATGATATTTTGGTTTTGAAGTATAAATTTATTTGAGATGCCTCGGTGTTATAGTGTATATTTCTACCTTGTAGACAATTCTGTAGATCCTTAGGGGATGGTTATCCCAAACATCCTTTAAGTTACTTGTATTTCAGTTGATATTTCACTTGAGTTGGATGTATAAATATAAGAATGTTAATCCTGACTCGAGTGTTTTTGTGTTTTGCTTTACGCTCGGGTCAGACTGAGTAATACAGCATTTGAGACTCACCTTTGAAGTTGGAGCTTTGCTTGAAGATCCAGCTATCTATCCTTTCAGTCATCCAGTTGATTGGTTCAGAGAAGTCATCTGCTCGTACTGGAGACTTCACTGCATCTGAGATATTTTGTTGTATTTTATTTCTAACTCTGATGTCTATATAGTAGCGTCATGAACTACTATTCATTTATACCGCTGCGTATTATTGTTCTACTCTGTATCCGTGATTCTGTGATTGATTTATTTACTGTATATGTTAAGTTTCCCAAATTTAAATTAACAATCTGATAATTTGAGCAATTCAAGTCCGACATGTGCGGATGCGAATGGTTCAAAATAGAGAGTCGTTACAAACTACACCTAAGTTAATCCAGCTTGTAGCTCAGGTTTGACCTTGTGCTGAATATTGTGACATTATTTTTATTGCACTTGAGTTGAACCCGACGTTTTGGGTTTGACCTGTGCTCACCTGTCCCTGTAATTTTATCAAGTGTATATATCGGTGTGCACGGCCTTATGGCATATACAGTGATACACTGTGTATGTCACAAGCTGTTCATGTATGATGAATTCAAAATTAGATGATGACGAACAACCCAAATAACCGAGGCAAATATTATTTTCAAAATCTACATTTTATTTTATACTGCAAAAATATTTTATTTTCAATTTTACTACGTCAATGTATATTTCTGCAGATTGCTCAGATGCTGGATTCACATTGGAATGAAGCTAAAGATCAGTACGAGTTGAGTGAATGAGTGATATGTAGTGAGGTGCAATGTGAAGGTGAAATTGTGATGTACTCAAAAATTGTACTGTAATTGAAATTGTAGATATATAGTGAGAGCTTGAAATCTTTACTATTCAAAAATTGTAATAAACATTTGTTTGAATAAAATTTCTATTTGAATTCAAATTCTGTATTATTTATTTTTATTCAGTAAATATTTATTTAATCTATGAAAAATAAAATAGTACATTAACAAATACATTTAAATGAATATATATATATATATATATATCAGTGTGTGTGTGTGTGTTTATTATCATCAAACAAAAATCATATAATTGCATATTCAACAATCTCCCCCTTTTGATGATAATAAACATATATTTAAGATTTTGAATATGTTAAATGTATTTGATCATTGATATACTCTAATTGCTCCCCTTATTTAAATGCTTCCTCTCTACACAAAGCTCCCCCTTCATATATACATACAATTAAAAATATGCAAATGAGCCTAGATGCAAATGGAAAATATTTGACCTTTACTAGATTTTATTTGACAAAATCTTAACTTTTCATTTTATTTGACAAAATCTTAACTTTTCTCTCCCCCCTTTGTTATCAGCAAAAGAGTAATGGTGTCAGAGAAAATAGAGATAAAGTGATCGATATTAATGCAACATTAAAACTTAATTGAATATAAATATTAAATTTCAATAAAAAATCAAACAAAAATCATAAATACTTTGTTAGGCGCATATTCCACTTTTAGAACGATGGGAATGATGTCATCATATAAAACCATACAGTTGCGTCTATTTGTGTTATATTTATATCAGGAATTTGAATATCTACCAACCATGCATAACCGTTAGGACTTTTAAATGAGATTAGTAGTATTCCAATTTTATTTAAAAAAATGAATTCAAGTATCTTCTAACCACGCATAACCGTGAGGATTTTTAAATGGGATTAGAATCAACTTGTTTATTTTAAAATTCAATTTTGATATGCGTTCCATACATGCATAACCATGAGGACTTTTAAATGAGCATGGAAGCACATAACAAATTCCCAGTAATTCACCCATGCCTAACCGTGAGGTCTTTTAAATGAGAGTGAATACTTTGGATTTTATTTTAATTTATTTTATTATTATTATTATTTTTTTTATTAAAAAATGTAAAATGAAAAAACGAATGATTCATGTTTAAAGTACCACATATTGACAAACTATATAGAATTTTGATAAGTGATGGTCGTTAGAAATATGATAGAAATAGAGATGATCATGGAATTTTTACCAACAAAAAGTTTTATAACTCTTGTTTAAATTTCTAAAGAAATTTACTACTTATACTGTCTCCAGTCATAATATATGATAAATATCAATACTCATCACTTTTTCAATCACTATTTATCTTTTCAATAATTATTAGGGAGTCAAATTAGTCAAAATAGTCATTTAAAATCAAATTCAAAAATAATTATGAAATCAAATTTTCAAAATGACTGATCTGAAAACATGGTAAAAAATGATTTTCTAGAATGGGTTATATGAGAAAAATATCCGCTATTTGAAAATTATTTGAAATGAAAAATATGCAGAAATTTCTTTGAAAAACGATGCAGTTACTAAATGTCTCAACAAATCACGTTCCACTAGTAATTTTTCTATCAACTAGGTTACCAGTGTAATCTGCATCTGAATTTCTTTTTCACTCAAAATTATCATTAATTAAATTTGATTGACCAGACCATGAAGTGTGCAACAAAGTATCTCAAAATCAATTTTAACAGCTTTTTAAATGACATTCTCTTGAATTTGAATTGAAACCGTGTAAATAATCAAAAACCGTGAATATAGAGTTAGCCATAAAATAACCAAATGTATTATCATCCAATATAACACTATTATTAACTCAAACTAATATATATGAAGTAATTCAAAGACTCTAGAGATTTTTATAGTGTTCTTGGCATAAGAATATAATTGACCAACAATTTTAAATAAGTTAGAATCAAAATCATCAGTATTTCATCATCACATTATTGGCTGATTTAACTCAGATTACGGTGCAGATTATCACATTTAATATATTGTTAAAATATACCATTACCTGTTTTACCTTTACGATATTTGTCGTTGTTGTCCATTGTGATTCTGTCACCTTTATACTAGGCTAAAGAACTTTGCTTTGTCGCTCGTTGTGTCCTTGTAACAGCCAAAATCCAAGTAGCATTATTGTTGTTCCTTAGCCTGCCACCATTCCTACATGATAAAAGATTTTTGTGACCTATATGTTTCTATAGGTCCATGATTGTTAGTGGTAGAATATTTTGAAAAATAATTTTGTAGAGACCCAAAACTATTTATATATGTTCCCTTCGGCACCCAGATTTGTTTAACTTTGAAAGATTTAATATTTGTGCCTTTTGGAACCCAAATTGGTATGGTTTTCACGTGTTTGGGTCTATACCAACAATTATTGTGATTGTGTCCATATTTTCTGCAAATTGTGCACATAGAATTGACTTGATTAATTTTGTTTCAAACATTTTCAGATTGATTATATCCAAGTCCTTGTCTAACTGTATTAACAGTATGCTTTCCTAATAGCATATTAAACGATTTTTCACTTTTTGAAAATTTATCTAAAGTCGTTGACAGTTGTTGGACTTGTGTTTTGAGAGATTCATTTTCGTTCAATAATTGTGTGCACTTTTTAGTAGATTTCTCTCTCCTAGTATTTTCACTCTCTTTCAAAATCAGAATTTCATTTTCAAGTGATTTTATATTAATTTCTGATTTTTTAATTTCTTCTTCAAACAATGGACACTTGACACACTTAGGGCACTTATTTTGATAGTTTTTAACTAATTGTTCAAGATGTTCATTTAGTTCAATGAAACTATCTCTTTGTGATTCAATTTTAGCATATTTCTCCCTAAGTCGTTCAAAACAGCCATTTACTTCGTGGAAATATATAAGTAATTCTAAGTGAGTGAGTTTTGATACCTCGCTTGGCTCGTCATCGGCGCTATCAGTTATATTTCCTTGAAGGCACATATCTGCTTTCTCACTCTCACTGCTAGTACTTTGATTATCTTCATCACTTGTATTCCACGTGGCTGCAAAACTTCTCATTTTTTATTAAGTCGCGTCGATTTTGAGGAAAATTGGGCTTGATATGTCCGGGTTGGTTGCACTTGTGACAGATGATCTTCTGTTCTTCTGAGTAGTCTAGTGCTTTGGCTATTCTACTTTTCAATTTTTGATTTCGAGCTGGATTTCCATATATGTGATTCCACTTTTTGAATTTCTTCATTAGTAGTGCCAGCTCTGCTGCTTCATCATCATCATCGTTATCATCATCACTTTCGGTTGTTCCTTTGAGAGCTATTGATTTCTTCCGAGTATCTCCTCCTTCACGCTCTCCGTTGAATTTCATTTCTAGCCCATAAGTGGTGAGATTTCCGATGAGTTCTTCAACTTTCATTTGTTTTAAATCTTTCGATTTTTGAATGGCAGTCACTTTTGCTTCGAATCTTCGCGGAAGGACTTTGAGGATTTTTCGGACTATCTCCAACTCTGTGTATGATTTTCCAAGAGCTTTTGATTTGTATACGATATTGGAAAGTCGTCCATACATCTCTTTGACATTTTCTTCCTTTGCCATTGTGAAGTTCTCGTATTCGCTGCTTAGCATGGCAAGGCGAGATTCTTTGACTTGAGATGTTCCTTCGTGAGTCACTTCTAGTGTGTGCCATATTTCCTGCACAGTTAGACAATGTGAGACACGATTAAATTCAAATTGATCCAATGAACATATAATAGAATTCATAGCTTTAGCATTTTGTAATTTATTTTCTAATTATATCCATTGATCCTTTGGTTTATCTATTTCCTGATTATCTACAATTATAGTAGGTGCTCTATAACCCGTCTCAACAATATTCCATGTATCAATGGTTTTCAGAAAAAATTTCATTCTATTTTTCCAGTAGGCGTATTCACCATTGAATATTGGTGGTCTAACTATGGATTGACCCTCAGCAAAAGCATTATTAAAAGAAGCCATTTTAAAAATTCAAATTTTTTTAAAACAAAAATTGGTTTTTGAAAAAACGAATTTTTTAAAACAAAAGTTGACTTCTAAACCTTGCTCCGATACCACTTGTAGGATTGATTTTACCCTAGAGGGGGGCTGAATAGGGTGATGCTATTAATTATAAAAATTAATAGTGGAAGCTTATAAAATTATTTCAACACGGATAAATCAAAATTATAGCAGCACAAATAATAGCATAATAATAAATGCAGAAATAGAACGACATAGAATTTACCCAGCTTTGGCAAAACCCTGCCTACGTGCTACCCCTAAGGTTTCTACTAGAAATTAAGTAGCCACATGCTTACACACGTAAACTCACGACACCTGCTACAGACTAACCAACTCTACGCTCAAAACCCTGCTACAGCTCAGTGACTGAGTTGCGAATTCTCAAACTACGCCGCATAGTTTGTCCCATAGTCTCACGACTAGTAATTACACAATTTTCAAAATAAAATACAATTAAAACAAAAACCCTAACAAACCCTTTGTTATCATGATTGCTTGACGATCGATTGTATTTTTCACTTTGCACACGGCTGCTCCTTCTCGATCGAGTTCGGTGATTTGGTATGTGATTTATTCCTTTTGCTTTTCTGTTATGCTTGCTTGAACTCGATTGATTAAAAGACGATGATGATTGGGTATTTATATAGGGTTCGAACCCCTTGATTTTCGTTCGTATATTTTTTTTTGAATTCGTCTGTAATTCTCCTCGACCGTTCGATTTTGTTTTAATGTTGATGATTTCTCTGACTTTGTCAATTTTGTATAATTTCTGGTAGCTTGATTCATACGGCTTTGATTCCGACTCGTTTGATTTCTTGGTCATCACGACATTGAATCTGGTTTGACGATGTTGATTTATCTCGGCCAATGATTTGAATTTGTTTCTTATGAATTGTTCAAAAACTGTTACATTGATATAAATGGCTTTGAAGTTGTGATTTCTTGATAACCACGGCTTTGAATTCTTTGGTACTTTGACTTCGGTCACTTAGAACTGTAGTTTGAAATCTCCTTTGTCTTTATTCGAACTAGCCGTGTCACTTGCTTATGCTGGTTTGATTTCGGCATTGATTATGTGCACTGTGTTGGTATTATAGTCTTGAGTCAGGTTCCATTGATGATGCTATGTGTTTGTTGTATATATGAGCTGCTGTGTTGATCTTGCTTGCTACCTGGTCGACACTTGCAGTTCACTAATCTTAGCCTTGGTTCCTGTGCACAGCATATTGAACTGTTTGAGTTGTTTTTTTGCATTCGTTCTTCAGTTGTGTACTGTCTGGTTCATATTGCATTGCTTCATCATTGGTGGTTGACAGTTGTGTGTTTTGCATATCAGGTTATACTTGCTGTGTGGTTTCAATACATTTGAATATTGTATGCTTGAATCTACGCTTATTTGGTTTGATGTTAAAACCAATATGGCATTTTTGACCTGATGCACATGTATTCAGTTGCAGTTTCATTCATCTTCATATATATACCTATGTCACTGGTGCATCCTTGTTCCACTGGTGCATCCCTTGACTTGTTGACATGTGCATGTCATTTGTGACTTTAAGCCTTTGTATTCAGTTTTGTTCTTGTTTGGTTTGTGGTGCACTTGCTTGCTCTAACCTGATGGTTGTATGCATATTGCTTGACTATTCATATACATGTTGAGTCTTGTTTCTTTGTACTTCTGTGGAGACTGTTTGCTGGTGCATACATTTCATTTGTTGTCGAACCTTTGTTGCTGTGTTGCCATATTAGTCTGGTTAGACTGTTAAACTTCATGTTGAGGCTGCACTTGCTTATGTACAACTGCCCTGGTGCACTTATAGATGTATTGAGTACATTGTTTCATTTTGCCTGTACTCTTCATGTTTTCATTGGAGTTATAGTCGTGGCTATATATATGTATGAGCTGGTACATGTTTGTATACTTTGACTGACTTGCTCCTAACCATTTATTGAACTTGTATATTCGAAATACACCTAAGTTGAATCCAGCTTGTAGCTTGGGTTTGACCTTGTGTTGAATATTGTGACATTATTTTTATTGCACTTGAGTTGAACCCGATGTTTTGGGTTTGACCTGTGCTCACCTGTCCCTGTAATTTTATCAAGTGTATATATCGGTGTGCACGGCCTTGTGGCATATACAGTGATACACTGTGTATGTCACAAGCTGTTCGTGTATGATGAATTCAAAATTAGATGTGACGAACAACCCAAATAACTGAGGAAAATATTATTTTCAAAATCTACATTTTAATTTGTACCGCAGAAATATTTTATTTTCAATTTTACAGCGTCAATGTATATTTCTGCAGATTGCACAGATGTTAGATTCACATTGGAATGAAGTTGAAGATCAGTACGAGTTGAGTGAATCAGTGATATGTAGTGAGGTGCAATGTGAATGTGAAATTGTGATGTAATCAAAAATTGTACTGTAATTGAAATTGTATATATATAGTGAGAGCTTGAAATCTGTACTATTCAAAAATTGTAAATGGAATAGAACACTATGAAAAGAAGGAAAGTACCATGGATAAAGGCGCAGCTGTTAGGGTGCAATTGAGTGGGAGCGATTCCCATATACTTCTGGACTACATGAATAAAGGAGTTGAAAGGTGGCACACACCTGGCTCAGCATATGAACTTATTACATGCGGTGTACCCAACAAGGGGCAAATGAGTCCTGTCTTGCTTTGACGGAACCAGGGCATCTTCAAAATGAATCCCACGAATAGAGCACAATCGAAAAAGAGCCGCTTCGTCGATTTTTGAAGTCTATGAATCAGCCGGATTATTCAAGATAATGGCATCATCCATTGCTTCAGGAGCTGGGTCTATAACCTCTAGAGGAAAAGTTGGGATATCGAAAAAAAGGTCTGACTATGGGCCAGATGTCTCTACTAAATCTCTTTGCTGGGTTGGTTTGGGCTTATCGGAAAAAGTAGCAGAGCTCGATTTCCTATCTGATCTAGAAGACATCGTGGGAGAATGCTTGGTATAACTTGATATATGTGTTGGCTATACTCAAAAGACAATCGATATTAGAAATAATAATCTGTCCCCATATGCCATATGTGAACTAATGTAATTGAATGTGAAATGAATGTGAACAGTTTAAGGTCAAAAGAACGAAAGTAAAACTTCCAAGCTCAGTTTTCGTCCGAAGAGACCGTCAACACTAGCCATCTTGGACAACATAAAAGGTGATTGGCGACAAAAGCTTTAGGATCAGATGTTGACATTCAGAATTATGAAGTTCTGTTTTTCAAGTATGTTGGGCTAGTTTTATACTTAACTCGTATTAAGTGGATTAGGAATTTGTTAGTTCAAGTTTAAGCCCATCAATTCGTATAGGCCAGTCATGTTATTATTAGTCACACTATGCTTGGGCGAGGAAGTATTTAGTCATAGGCTTGGATAATTCGAGTTAAAGAAGTTTTAATTTGTTAACACCAATCTCAGCCAACAATGCCGATCCCTACGTTTAATCTCAATATCGATCCCTCCTTTCTAAGTATAATATTAACCCCTTCCCTATGCCGATCCCAACTTTCCCAGAATACACCGACCCCTTACTCTAAAATCCCTATGCCGATCCCTCCCAGTGTACACAGAATTCTCCTAACATCCTAGTCTACACTGACCCCTCTCCTTTATCCTAACCCACACTGATCCTCAACTCTGCCAATCCAATCTCCATCCTCATCATCACAAAACACTCTCCACTCCAGTTCATCCAAACCCATCCTCTCTCCTTCAGCTCCTCTCTTTTACTCCCAGTCCATCTTCTTCTCCACCACACATCTGCCTATCACTGAAACCCATCTACTAACGCTCCTAAACGACACACAAATCCTCAAAGAGTTGCAACCTGACAACACAAATTAAGGAAAGATTCGTACCTATGTGTGTTTGGAATGAATGGTAATTGTTATGGTTCTTGAATCAAAAGATGGCGATGAGTGAATATGGGGGGATTGCTTGAGTTTTTTTTATCCTATTGAAAATTGGAGGATTTAGGTTTGAAGGGAGAAGAACTTATGAGATGCTTGGAGGTTTAGTGGAAGGAGACTTAAAGAAAATAGAGACTTAGAGGAATGAAAGTAAAAAAGAAGGGAAGTATGAGTTCGGGTTTTTATATGAGAGGGGAATAGGAATTTGAATCGGTCTCTTCAAAGGGGCCCGGTCATGAATTTTGAAGGGGTCGGCCATTGCGTATGCCGACCCCAATCTACATGGATCCATCAAGGGATCAGCATGCTAAATGCCGACCCCACTTAATATATACATACATACATACATATATATATATATCAAAAAGAAAGAGAAGAAGGGGTTTTTTTGTAAATTCATCCTTTGAATGGTTAGGCCATAAAGGCCTAGAGGCTCTATATGACTAGACTTGTACGTTCAAATGGGACGAGACTTCGTCAAAGGTTGGTAGAGAACAACGATCAACCAATGACTTGAGCAAGCTTGCCTCAAGAAACCTAATTTTTTCACTAATTCAATGCACGTTGTATTATTCACAAGGCGCACTTTGAGGGGCAAATGTTACCTGGTATCTTGGCCCAGCTGCACAAAGGTAATTACAGAGATCAGAATTGACTATTGATGGAAGAATGGTCACGAGACGACATCTAAATTACTAGAGTGTGATCTCCAGGCTCTATGTCTAGACCTGGGTTAATAAGGTTGGCGAATGGATGAAACAAGATGTCGGGATTATGATGGTTAGTAGGGGTCGACAGTCATGGTTGGTAAGTTGAGGAATATATGGCATTTATGGGGTCGGCAAATCAAGTGGGTTTCCATCGGGTCGGCATTACATGTAGTGGAGCTCAAGTCGGCACAACAAGAAGGATATGGTCGGGTTGGCATGGAGCATATTGTAGAGCTCGGGTTGGCATTGCATGAAATAGAGCTTGGGTCGGCATTCCATGCGATAAGGCTTGGGCGGCAAAGGATGTAACATATTCCACCTCGATTTGACATAGTGTGTATGGACTCATCGGGTCGACATAGCGTGCTCAAGTCGGCATTACAAGTGGAATGGATGAGTTCGGCATGGGATATGTGGTGGACTGGTTCAACACAACGCATAGCAGCTTTCGGGTCAGCATAGAGTGCGAAGATCACCGGGTCAGCATAAGGTGTAAAGGCCATCAGATCAGCATACTTGAAGGTTTCGGCAAAAACATGTGGTGAGGTGGCAAATTGATTATGATTGGGGTTGGCATTCTCGGGTTGGTATGATTGGTATAGCAGGATTGGGTTGAGCTTTCCTTGTGATGGAACCAAGTCAGGGGCAAGGGGTCATCCTTAGGGATCTTTTTTTGGGAACTAAGGGAATACTTTGCCCTTTTTTGTACTCAGTTCCTCTTTGTTCTAACTTGTATTCAAGCTATTCCTTGTGAATTGTAATTGTAATCAAGTGATTAATAAAGCAATAAAGAGAGCATTCGGAGTGGGCGTAGGCAATCAACGTTGAATTTCTTCATTTATCATTACTCAAATCTATTCTCGAGGGTTTATGGCCAATTTGGTTGCTAACAATCATCAATGAGCAATTTTTTCATATAAAAGATGTAGGGAGAAAAACTCAAAATTGTGGGGTGACTTTTGATGCAACTACTATGTGTAGAGAAAGTGCAAAAGGTATGTCTCAAGTAGTTGAGTGGTCACTTATTATGGAGTATTAATGAATATAATTTTATTAGACTATCTTTGTTTTATATTCCTGTTTTTAAGTGTCGTTGGATGTATAAAGGAAATGGAGTAAAAATTGATGATGATGGGTTCACTCTTGTTAATTTACATCAAGCATCGTTTCCAAGAAATCCATACATACTTTCATCTCAAGCAAGACAAGTATTTTGTTCAAGAGAAAATTATGTATCTAATTAGTATGTTGTAATGGAAGCACCATCAAGGAGTTTTGATGAATTACATGATTACGTTGAGGAAGATATCCAAGTGGTGGAAGATTGTGAAATAACTGGAATGGATGATAAAGATGTTAGCTATGTTATGGAGGATTGCAAAGGCATACATGAGTAGATTAAATATTCAAGTTGAACATGGTTATTAATTTTTGATAGTCTACATCTAGGCTATTTGGAAATTCACTTGAACTTGTAATAATTTTCTTTAGTGGCTGTTGTTCACCTGCATAGTTATCCTATGGTTAGGTGTTTCAATATTAGTGCATTCCTTTACATATCTCCACTTAAGTCAATTGTAACATCTTCATTAGTTTCTTACTTATAATGTCTCTCTTTTAGCACCTATGTGCCTTCAAATTAAATTAGCTATATTTAATATAACTAAACTAAGTCAGAAATAATAATTTCTTTTAAAAAAATGAATCTATCTTGTCGATGGATGGTTCATTTATAATTTGTCAAAATGAATATTATAAAGATGAAACTCAAATTTAGTTTACCGATTAACAAATATATTTATTTGTATGCATATTTGATAATACACTAAGGGTTTATATATCATGCTTAGGTGAATTAAAGCATGAGTTGAAAGTTAAAGGTTTTTGCATGATAAATATCTTAACTAAAATAGATTTACCTTAAGTTAGTTTAATATATATAAAAAACAATAAATTTTGAATTGACATTTCTGTATTTGATCTTAGTTATTTTAGTTGGATCAAAATGCAAATCATAAACATATGACGGAAACCATTTTTTAGAAGCAATTTTTAAATAATACATATATTTGTTGTTAGGATATAGTTGGTACTCGGATTGTTGATGTGGTTGTTTCATTTGAACTTCAAAAGTAACTTATGTTTATCATGTCACAAAATGTGGCCATTTACAACTGTAGCATGTCTGCATTTAGAATTTTGATATTTTTCAAGATTTTGTGATAAACTTTATATTTTTGTCTTGTTGGACTATACCACATAATGTCTTGCTTGCATACTTTACATATGGGTTGGATTTCCTATATATATCAAATTATATTTCTGTACACCTCCAAACTATCCATTAAGGCTTGTAGCACTGTGAATTCCATGTACATGTTGATATTTTTATTAGCACGACAAATAAATGGGCACTGTGAATTCCATGTACATATATTTGTTATTGGGATATAGTTATGTTTTTCTTTCCTCTAATATCTTATGGGTGATTTTAAAGGATGTAGCCTAACATCAATATTCTCTATCTTTCTAAATTTTATTTGTGGCAAGGCTGGCCAGTCTAGTTGGTTGGTTTAATATTCCTTTGGCATCAAATTGTCCCATGAAACTTACATGCAATCTCAAATATACCTTTTCCGTTGGTTACTAAATCCTTGATGGTGTACTAAAATTTCAACATTTACTTTAGGCCGATGTAGATCCACATAATTATTTCCCTTACCATTATGGCTTTTTTGGGGATGGTAGCTAATTAGATGATTGATTTATTTAACTTGTTTTTGTTGTTGCTATGCAGAATACATTTGAAGCAGCACATTTATTTTAAAATGTTTAGGTATATTGAATAGGATATCATGTAGCCATTTTCTCCATGTGTATGAATTCAAAGGCTTTTTTTGTTTTGATTTCTATGATTTTATATGTATTGGTCATGGAATTGGTATATGGAGTCATAACTTCATCAAAATTTAGTGGAAAATAAAACTACCTAATTTGCTAGAGAGTCTAACATGCTTATGGTCTTCAAATGTTAAGTTACAACTAAAATATATCCAAACTTTCTTTGGTAGACATGTTAAGTGCTGAGTTTCAATGTACAAAACAATGCTAAAATTTGTAACTTCTGCAACAACAGTTCATGGAATCAATTAATCTGTAGAGATCATAGATGAATCGATTGATCTTTAGAAAGCTATAAGGAAATGAATGCTCTTGATAAAAATGAATGTACTCTATTGAAGAGGAATTTGTAAGCAATAGTTTTGAATTATCCCATCATTGACGTATTTTCTAAGATTTAACCAATCATTGATTTTGTGAGTTTCGTGACAAGGTTTTGGCACCTAAAAAGTACCTATTACATATAAGTGATATCACTAATGTAAAAGATGTTAGCTCTAATTTTGAAGCACGTGGATATTACGTTCATTGTCAAAATTTTTATTTATGAGTTAATATTAAGGTGCCTACTGATTCACTAACAAATTTATATTTTATCCTCTATTTCCTTTGTTATCATAAATCTAAACAATAATATATTTTGTTTCGTTTGCAGAAAAGAGATGGTTCCAAGCTTTGTACGTACTCATAACCAGAAAAAATCTGAAGAGGGATCCCGGAAGAATAATTTAAAGCGAAAGGATTTCGAATGGCAAACGTAAGAAGCCAGCAGATGTTTGCAATGAAGGGTAAGAACAAGAAGTTAATGCTAAGAAGCTAGTAGGTGCTTGTAGTGAAGGTCAAGAACGAGTACTCAATGCTAAAAAGAAAGCCAATGCTTGCAATGAAGACAAAGAACAACCACTACATGATATTCTTTTTGACCCAAACGATGAAAGGGCTTTGTCAGGTGAAAAAGAACTCCGCTGAGAAACGAAACCCCTTCTGACCCAACCGATGATGATGAAGTGGAAATTGGTAAAACAAGTGAAATCGAAACTGTAAGTACATCTCAGAAAAGAGGTAGTAGAGGTCCAACAAAAGCAAAAAAAAATCCCGTTAAATAGTCATTATCGAGTTGAAGTTGAATTTAACGATGAAGGCGTACAAATAGGGTCAAGGTCGGTATATTTATCCTCTTTTCTTGGGTCGCTTGTGCGGAAGTATGTTCCATACACACTTGATGATTGGAGGAATCTAAGTGATGACTTAAAAGTTGTTTTATAGCTAGATGGTTATGTTAACATGGAAGTTCATAATATGATAAGGCACAGTGATCACATTAAGATATGCTTCATATAATAAGGTACAGTGATCGGGACTTCAAACATGTATGTTAAAGTCATCAATGTTTCTAGACTTGATTGATCTAAAGTAAATATTTGAAGATAAATGTGTCGGATGCAACACTGAAAGAAGGGTTAAAAGATTGTATCCTTTTCACTTATACACTTTAGTCTCATATTATAATTTATTCATACATGACGATTGTCTTCATGGCGAACTCTGTGCTTCAAACTGTAGTCACATGGTTTCATGAGCATTCCAAATTATTCTTTCATCCCACTATAGTATACAACAGCAGTTTTACGAAAACACAAAGCTTAAGCAGACATTCCTTCAAAACAATTTCAACCATACCTTTGCTTGATAAACTAGTTATCATTAATACCATGTTTTCTATTATTAATATCATGTTTTCATGTATTGTTGCAGATTAGATTTAAACTGGAAGAGATAGCAAAGAAAAGTTGTATTTCAACAAATAGAAGCAATTTAGAGATCCTCAAAAGGAAAATTGGTTTGAAAATTAAATAAAGCAGAGAACGAAGAGGGAAGACTTATATTGAAACTTACCAACATCAAAAGTTGTAACGACCTGCCTTTTTGGACGGTTTAAATCGACGATAAACTACACACATCAGGCTCAAACCATTCAAAAGGGCGGTTTGTAAATAAGAAAAAAAACAGAGAAAGAATGAAAACAAATACAGAATCTCGCAGCGGAATGACAAAATATAATAATCAAATAAACATTTCATGAAGCTATTTACAAATAACAATGATTAAACTTTTATAATACAGATCAGAGTTACGACAACAACAATAAATAATAAATAAATGCAGTGGAATAATATGATGTAGTGGATTAAATATAATAAATAACAATATTACAAAATCTTCATCTTCATCCTCCAAAAAACAGTCTTCGATAAACTGAAAAGCTCAGGTTGACCCGAGCGAATTGAAAAGACAAAACATTCGAGTCAAAACTAAAAAAATTTATGTAAGTTAAATCAACGGTACATAAATATGAGTGGAACGGCGTCATAGATTTTTACGGGGTTTGACATATCCTATCCAGTGCAAAGTGAGTGCAATAACTTAAGAGATGTTCGAAATTACCTTCTCCTAAGGATCCGTTAAACTATCTACTATGTAGTACAACACACTATTATAATATGTCTATAGTTAAGTAAAGTATTAAAATATCGTTAAGACGTTACTCATATACCCCTTAACACATTTTATATATTCCCATAGTCTACACAGTACCGTAAGCTCTTCCGTGAGGTTTACTCAGAGGGCACTCCATAGGTATGGTACAAACCAAACTCGTAGAAGGCGTGATAAGGCATGCGACAAGGCACTCGAGGTAATACCCAGGATAGATATACCAATTGCGAATCCGGACTGGTGGTAACACATAGCAGCTACTACCACCCACCTCGGAACACATTCCCAAATCATAATCAAGGTTGGCCACCAAATCATCACAAAGTCGTAACATGGTATCGAAGAAATGTGTCCGATCGGAGGTGCGACCTCACTTGGCTCCGCGTAGCTCCTGTTTTAGCCACATCAAGCTGACTCACAGGAGTCAGGGTCGCGTAAATACCTCATACAGAATCGTTCGCTAAATCATCCTACTTCATTTCTGGAATCTCCACCACGTACATAGTTGTTAAAAATGGTTTTCAGTATTGGCAGAGAGTATGACAATATCCGATCTTGGTCTCTTTAGCAACCAAATGCTTATTTCACACCGGATGGTTCTTTTACGTTTCAAAAATCAATTCACAACTGACGTTCAAATATCACATTCTCAAAACCGTATCACTTTCAAAATCATATTTACTTTTGAAATTATCGATAAGATGGGTTAATTAAATCCTCATTCCAAACCATCATCTTTACTCAAATATGTCATTTCACATAGGTATCAATTCCAAAATCCAAATTTAGGTTGTATCTTCATCAAGGATTAAAATATAAATACTTTAACTTTATACAGTCTGAAATTTTAGAAAATAGTTTGGATAGTCATAAATAGTTTTAATAGTTTGAAAAATAATTTAAAATAGATTAAAATAGTTTTAAAATATTAAGATAGTTTTAAAATATTAAAATAGTTTTAAAATATTAAAATAGTTTTAAAATATTAAAATATTTTATACAGATTTAAATTTTATTTAATTAGATTTTAAAATGATTTAAACAAAATTAAATAGATTTAAATTATCTTAAATAAATGTTAAATAGATTATTTTATTAAATAGATTTGAAATAGATTAAATAAATTTAATTAGTTCAAAATGCGTAAAATAGATTAAATTGGATTAAATAGGTTATAATAGATTAAAAAAAATTAAAATAGTTCGAATTGATAAAAATAGTTTAAATTCATTAAAATAATTTAAATTAATTTAAAATAGATTTCAAAGTTATCTCCACATATTTTCAATAAATCAATTCTGATAAATTCACTTATTTTGACACTTCTACTTGAAATTCTAATTAAATCCTTTGAACGGTTCATTAAATCAATTCCAATTTCAACATTAACACTTGGATTATCGAAAATAATTCAGTTTATATAAATAAATTTCTATTTCGAAATATCAGTTAATTGAATTCAAACTTTAAAGATTTAAAAATCATTTAATTTACCCAATCCGATGAAACTAGTTTTGTTGAAGTCCGAGACAGTGGTCAAAATGGCTATTTTCACGTTAATTACATAAATTATTATTAAATTGATTAAATCACTTTTTAATTTCAAAATTTATAGCTAACAATTTTTTATCATTTTTTGATTACTCGCATATTTACAATAGTTTAAAACAAATTTACATGTCAATTCGATGTTAGTTATTTACTAATTACAATGTTCAATTTTCAACTCTAATTAAATCCAATTTACTATAATTTAATTTTAATAAATTGATTTAATTTGATTTCAATCCTTTATTCAATTATTCATAACTCTATGCATATTTTAACATTGGGTTATACCATATTCGTTAGTATTCCACCATTACCATCTTTTATTTACTAATTTCAAGTTTCCAATTGTATTGAATTTTTGTTGATTTCACATTAATAATAATTTAAAAATCCCAATAAATTAATTTATCTTGGTTTCACTCCTTTTTATTAAATCAATTATTGCCTTGTGAAAATAATTAATATTGCTATACATTTTATCACATTCCCAATTTGCAGTTATTGTCTTAACTCACATTAATGTAGCATTTTAATTTCATTTATTTGTAATTGATTAATTAAATTGGTACAAATAACAATTGCCACCATTTCTACATTTAATAACATTTGCAAGTTTATTATTTACAAATCAATGTTATAACAACTTATACTATACAAATTCTATCCAATTACAATTTATTACACAATATTTCATAAATTGATCAACATTTAAATTATCAATTTCTCCTTTAATCCAATTGTCAATTAATACACACATTATTATAGTTAATTTACAATCTATAACCAATTATAAATTTTTAATCATTTCAATTAATTGGAATCGCATTCAAAGCCATTATCAATTACCTTAAATTAATACAACTTCATTTCATTCCAGTTATATTCTTGTTATTTAATTACAAATTTTTATTCCTTCCAACACTAAATCATCAAACCTTATTAAATTAACAAATTTAATTATCGAAAATTATGGGTCGTTACACTATCCCCCACTCAAAACTTTTCGTCCTCGAAAAGGAAAAAATGGAAAAGAAGTAATCAAGTAGTCAATATATCTTATTCAAAATATTAAATTTATAAACAATTAATTTACATAATTAAATAATTTAAATAAAATATATCAATTTATAAACAATTAATCCTTTTATATTCAAGTTCAATAAAAGTTTAAAAACATTCCACAAAAATTTCTAAGTCTAAAATTTACGGAAAATTTCGGCAAAGTCTCCTTTGTACGGATAGGTCTGGGAGAAATAATAACATCAATATAACAATATATATCATATATTTCAAACCACGGAAAAACAATATAATACCGCTAGAAAACCGTAATCCGAGAATGTACCTATTTGTCGGGCAAACAACGCTTATTTATGAAACCAAAGCAGTAGCTAATGCTTCCATAAACCTCTATTTCACTTATATAATCTAAAAGAGTTAGATTTATGCAAAAGAGAAATATTTGCATTGTTTCAATTAATAACAATACAAGTTAACACAAATAACAATAATCACTTTGCAAACAAAACATACAACCATCATATGCAATTAGAGTAATTAATTATCCATCCATAGCAATCAAAACAATTGGTTTATTCAGGTTTAGACACTTCTAATTGTATAGAATGATAAATAAACTACTAAGTATACCATACACTGAACAGTCTTAGATAAAACTTAATATTATTTATACATCCTAAACAATTTAAAGTATCACTTCCTAATCATCCAATTAGCCAAACAACCAATAAATTCAAATTTCATTTAAGTTTTTTTTATTAATCTCCTTTCACATTATTTACTGTTCAACATCATTATTATTTTTCATACAATGATTATTCTCTTTAATTTACATTTATTACTTACAAAGATTCATTTTATTCATATAATTCCAAACTTTCTCTTTTCATTGCTTTGCGTTCATTGCTTACATAAGTTATTTCTACTCAATTATTTAGATCATCTGTAATCAGTTCTTATAATATGATGTAAGTCCCTTTATAAATTTAATTCACCATTATTAATTTCTTAAATTTCCTTTTTACATCAATATTCATTTGTGAAGCGACGCCTACTTAAATTTTTATTCCTTTTCTTTTCACTTTTATTTCTTTCATATATAGTATTCACTTTTACTATTTACTTTAATTATAATTGATTCCAAACATCACTTAAGTTTATAATCATTTACTTACGGTGTTCACCTTTTATTAAATTTAATTAGTAGCATTCATGTTATTAGCTTAGTTTATAACATTTTTGTAACATATATTCTTATATTTACAGAAATAATTCTATTGAACATCTTCATTATTAAAGTTTGCACGTATAATATTCTATTACATATTTCTATTAACATTTCAACTTTTAATATTTTGGTAAGTTACATATATGTCCTTTTAGAAGGTAAACTAAATGTTACACAAGTTTGTTTTATTTATTTTAGTTAACAAAATGTTCAATAGTTACATCTTCTAAATTTTTGTATCTATAAGCTACAGATTTTCAATTTCTTATATATTTCATTGATCACTTAGCATCAAATTTCCTATTTTTCATTTTTAGAAGTTTTCAATTATTAAAAGGTTAAGATTTCATTCATTACAATAATTGAAACTACTGATTATCTGAAAGTTTTAAGAACTAAACTTCGGGTTATATTTCAAATAATTTTGATAAAATATATATTTTCATATTCTTTATTAATCAAATCATATTTAGGAATTCAAAATTTAGATTTGTTTATCAAAATAAATATGCATTAAAATTACTACAGCAGTCTTCCCACATTGAAAATCGAAAATAAATGTCGATAATGCATGCACCCATCACCGAAATTGTTTTCCAGCGACAGAGAGGGGAGTACAGAACTTATTTCCTTTCAAAATTCCTTTAAAACATTTTTTTCTAATCACATTGAAATATTTATATCAAAAAATACTTCCAAATAATTTAATATTATATTCCAAAATCTTTCGAAAGAAAATTTCAAAATCTCGAAACTTAAGTTCTCAAATTTTCAATTTATATTCGTTTTATTTACAATCCATTTTTTGCAACTAATAATTATAAATTTCACTTCCTAACAACAACCAAACATATCACATATAATTATATAAATTTATAAAGATTAGTGTGAGTAGGAACTGTGGGAACAGAGGTTGAACTTGAATTTTACCAGATTCGGACAAACATTTATACCCCTTAATGCTTGATACTATAGCCCAAAAATGTACAATCTTCGGATCTGAATTGTAGTTTATTCTTGTTAAAAGATCCAATGTTGGAAAGACAAGAACAGCCAACACCCTTAGTTGAGAATAGTCTGGGTTTAAATTGAAAAGAGCTTGAAAGGGAGATTGATTGTTCATGACTGGAGCATTTGATGAGAAAAGCAGAAGCTCGAATAGCTTCATCCCAGAACTTAAGAGGTAAAGATGGATGAGAAAGAAGAGTCAAAACTGACTCTATAAGATTCCTGCGTTTCCTTTCAACAACTCCATTTTTTTCATGAGTGGTTGGACAAGAAACAAGATGTGTAAAATACCATGAGCTTTAAGAGTGTTTTAAAAGCTTGAAACTCACCTCTCTATTCAGATTGAGGGCTTTTATTTTGCAATCAAACTCATTTTCAACTTGAGTTTTGTAAGTCTAAAAAGGCTTGCAAGGCATACATTTTAAAAGAAACACACAAGCGTATCTTGAAAAAGCATCAATAAAATAAATTTAATATTTGTATCCATTTGAGGATACAACCGAAGATGGACTCCATAGGTCCAAGTGGATCGATTGCAGGGGACTATGGTGTACTGAGTTTCAAATGTAGGAAATGGTAGTTTGTGAAGTTTACCTTGACAACAAGCAGTACAAAAATCAAAAATACCTTTGGGCTAGGCCCATACAAAATTAACATTAAGAAACCCTAATCTCACTCAGCAGTCAGCACAGTTCAGCGAAAGAAACCAATCCACCAATTCGCACAAACAAACCTAACCCTAATTCTCTTTTTCTCTCTGAATTCTCTCGATTAATTATCCGACTTTCCTTTCAATTTCGTTTAAGAAATCTCAGTTACTAGATTTTTCTTTTCTTTCCTTCTTTTTTTGTTCGCGGTTTTCTACTTCTCATTCAAGTTCTGTATTTTGTGTTCTAGTTTTGGTATTTTACGACGTTTTGACAATTTACACTGTTTTTACAATATGTTGCATGTGTTATTACAAAAATTTGCAGCCCATAATTTCAATTTATAAAGTGAAATTATTTTATACGATTGTTAATATGTGGGTTAGTTCA
Source organism: Allium cepa (assembly GCA_030765085.1). Classification (NCBI taxonomy): domain Eukaryota; kingdom Viridiplantae; phylum Streptophyta; class Magnoliopsida; order Asparagales; family Amaryllidaceae; genus Allium; species Allium cepa. The sequence goes on from CM060934.1 coordinate 617,396,821, forward strand.
AAATAAAGGTTTGTTATAATATGTTATTATAGTAATATGTTGCTTAAATTTTTATAGAATTTAATGTTACTTTGCATTGTTTTTGTTTTATTTGAGCATTTTTGATTGGTTGCAGGTCTTTTTATTTGCACCGTGATTGTATTAAGGAATTAGATTTCTTATATTGTAGTTGTAGGCTCTTAGTTTTTCTTACTTATTTATCTGATATCTACATCAAATATGGTATATTGTTACCTATTTTGCATTAGGAATTAGATTTCTTGTACTTTATTGTTTACAGGCTTTGTATTTTGCATATTTAGTTTGTAGCAGAGGTATAATTGGTATGAGATTTATTCGATACCTTATAAATTTTACAAAAAAATGTTACCTATATTGTTTACAAGCTTTGTATTCATGACTGTTATGTCTTAGATAATATAGGAAAACGCATTGTAGTGCTTTAATTTCAGTTGTCTCTGGCATATTATGTTTGCGATGAACAAAGAATAAGCTTCCAGTAATTTGAAATCTGATCCATTTCAATGCCTATAATATAATCACACAATTACCTATAAAACAACCTTTTTCAATAACAATTTTTGGTTTTAGAACTAATTTCAGTTTTAAACCAATAACGTCCTTAAATTCCATCGCACCAATTAGCGTTCTGTTATATTTTGTCCTTCATAGTCATGTAACTACTAGTTGTTATTGAATTAACAAAATCTTTCAATTGCTCGTTATCTGTTATATTCCACATGTTAAATATGCTTTCATATAGGGCTTAAAGTTGTTTATTTTTCGTTCCTTGTCATATAAATTGACTAGCTTATTACTTTTGTTTGGCCAATTCTTTAGAATTTCAAAAACCTGTATTATGTAAAAGGAGTATACAAGCAAAAAAACATTGAAATAAATAATAATTATGATATATTGGTTATATACAATCAGTTTTTTGAAATGCAAAGTTGAAAATAGTTTAGTGCTTGCGGTTCTTAAGATTACAAGAATAATACTGGACTAAACAAAATTTTGAACATGTGTAAAAATTGTCAATAGAAACCTAATTCCACATTCCAAATGAGAATATGAAATGAGAATTTGTATGTTCAAATGTCTTAAACATGTGTTCATAGATTTTATATATTTTTAGTCTGTTACTTCATGTCGTACTGGAACCAACTTTTACTTGCTAATGGTCTACACTGGACTTGCCTGCTAATTCCATCTTGGTTGAAATAATTAATTCCAATTAGTAATTTTCAGCATACAATGAAGTTTTCTTATTCTTAGAAATGAAATTTTGTAGATTTTCTATGGAATCTAGTAATCAAATGCAGCGAATGAAAGCCAACAGGGTTGGCGCAGTTGGTTGATGGTCCGGACTGCATGATCGAAGGTCACGAGTTCGAGCTCCGAAACTGACAACCATGTAACAAGTACCCGAAGTATGTGTTTGGCAGGCACATACTTCCCTAGAGTTTACAAGCGAAGCTTGGTTCTCTAGGTAATTCAAAAAAAAAATGCAGCGAATGAAGCGGGACAAACTCAGCCTGACAGGCAAAGTCGAACATAAATTCAACGTAGAAAACCATCAAGACCAACAAAATTGATAGTATGGGACCACACGATAAAGATTTTTAGGAAGAAGGACAATGGGGAAATAAAAGCGATTGCAATATGCAAGTACTGCAAAATGGAGTGCAAGGCTGATTCGAAGCAAGAAACAACTGGCTTACGGTATCACCTTTTTTATTTATGTCCAGAATCTCCCATTTATAAATAAAAATGTGGACAACAGTCAACCTCAAGATGGGTTGGCCAGATCTTTAATTCCACATTCTTTTAATCAAAATAGATGTACGTTAGCTTTGACAAAATTCATTGTTAAGAATGATATATCATTTAGGATGGTAGAAAGTGAAGGCTTTAGAGAACTATTTGTCGAACTTCAACCAAGGTTTATAGTACCCGATAGAAAAAAATGTGCATTAACTATTTGGGATTTGTTTATAGTGGAAAATGCTAAATTAAAAAGTATAATTGAAGATCAGAGGGTTAGTATAACCACCGGTACTTGGACTTCCATTCAGAACATTAATTATATGGTTGTTACCGCACATTTTATGAATAGTGATTGCAAATTGCATAAGAGAATTATAGCATTTACAAAGATTAATAGTCATGAAGGAGATGAATTAGGAAGGGTATTAGAGAATTGTTTGAATGAATAGGGTATAGATAAAAAAATTTACTATCACAGTTGATAATGCTAGCGCTAATGATACAGCAATTGGTTATATAAAGAGAAGATTAGAATATTCTGATTCTTTATTGCTTTCCACCAAGTAATGATGTATAATCTCAAATGATACAGAATATATATACTTTCCACCAAGTAATAATGATACATTTTATTATATCTTAAATGTATATACTTTCCACCAAGTAATAAAGAATCAGAATATTCTAATCTTCTCTTTATATAACCAATTGTTGCATCATTAGCGCTAGCATTATCAACTGTGATGGTAAATTTTTTATCTATGCCTCATTCAGTCAAACAACTCTCTAATACCCTTCCTATTTCATCTCCTTTATGACTATTAATCTTTGTAAATGCTATAATTCTCTTATGCAATTTCCAGTCACTATTCATAAAATGTGCGGTAACAACCATATAATTAATGTTCTGAATGGAAGTTCAAATATCGATTGTTATACTAACCCTTTGATCTCCAATTATACTTTTTAATTTACCCTTTTCCACTATAAACAAATCCCAAATAGTTGATGCACGTTTTTTTTTATCGGGTACTATAAACCTTGGTTGAAGTTCGGCAAATAGTTCTCTAAAGCCTTCACTTTCTACCATCCTAAATGATATATCATTCTTAACAATGAATTTTGCCAAAGCTTACGTACATCTATTTTGATTAAAAGAATGTGCAATCAATGATCTAGCCAACCCATCTTGAGGTTGACTATTGCCCACATCTTTTTTTTTATAAATGGAAGATCTTGGACATAAATAAAAAAGGTGATATCGTAAGCCAATTGTTCCTTGCTTCGAATCGGCCGTGCACTCCATTTTATAGTACTTACATATTGCAATCACCTCTATTTCCCCATTGTCCTTCTTCCTAAAAAAAATTGTCATGTGGTCCCATACTATCGATTTTGTTGGTCTTGATGGTTTTCTACATTGAATTTCTGTTCGGCTTTGCATGTCAGGCTGAGTTTCCCGCTTCATTCGCTGCACTTGATTCACTAGATTCCATAGAAAACCTACAAAATTTCAGTTTTAAGAATAAGAAAACTTCATTGTATGCTGAAAATTACTAAATGGAATTAATTATTTCAACCAAGATGGAATTAGCAGACAAGTCCAGTGCGGACCATTAGCAAGTAAAAGTTGGTTCCGGTACAACATGAAGTAACAGACTAAAAATATATAAATTCTATGAACACATGTTTAAGACATTTGAACATACAAATTCTCATTTCATATTCTCATTTGGAATGTGGAATTAGGTTTTTATTTACAATTTTTACACATGTTCAAAATTTTGTTTAGTCCAATATTATTCTTGTAATCTTAAGAACCGCAAGCACTAAACTATTTTCAACTTTGCATTTCAAAAACCTGATTGTATATAACCAATATATCATAATTATTATCTATTTCAATGTTTTTTTTTTGCTTGTATACTCCTTTTACATAATACAGGTTTCTGATATTCTAAAGATTTGGCCAAACAAAAGTAATAAGCTAGTCAATTTATATGACAAGGAACGAAAAATAAACAGCTTTAAGCCCTATATAGAAGCATATTTAACATGTGAAATTAACAGACAACGAGCAATTGAAAGATTTTGTTAATTCAATAACAACTAGCAATTACATGACTATGAAGGACAAAATATAACAGACGCCTTTTTGATATGATATGATGGAATTTAAGACTAACTGTGTGCATGTAACATTTTATCGCTAATTGATATGATGGAATTTAAGGATGTTATTGGTTTAAAACTGAAATTAGTTCTAACCAAAAATTGTTATTGAAAAAGGTTGTTTTATAGGTAATTGTGTGCTTGGATTATAGGCACTGAAATTGATCAGATTTCAAATTACTGAAAGCTTGTTCTTTGTTCATTGCAAACATAATATGTCAGAGACAACTGAAAATAAAGCACTACAATGCATTTCTTTATATTATCTAAGACATAACAGCCATGAATACAAAGCCTGTATACAATACAGGTAACAGTTTTTTGTAAAATTTATAAGGTACCGAATAAATTCTCATACCAATTATACCTCTACTACAAACTAGATATGCAAAATACAAAGCCTGTAAATAATACAGTACAAGAAATCTAATTCCTACAATGCAAAATAGGTTACAATATATCATATTTGATGTAGATATCACATAAATAAGCACGAAAAACTAAGAGCCTACTACACCGAAACTGATACAATACAAGAAATTTAATTCCTTAATACAAACAGGGTGCAAATAAACCTGCAACCAATCAAAAATACTCAAATAAAACAAAAACAATGCAAAGTAACATTAAATTCTATAAAAATTTAAGCAACAAATTACTATAATAACATATTATAACAAACCTTTATTTTGAACCAACCTACGTATTAACAATCATATAAAATAATTTCACTTTATAAATTGAAATTATGGACTGCAAAATTTTGTAATAACACATGCAATATATTGTAAAAACAGTGTAAATTGTCAAAACGTCGTAAAATACAAAAACTAGGACACAAAATACAGAACTTGAATGAAAAGTAGAAAACCGTGAACAAAAAAAGAAGGAAAGAAAAGAAAAATCTAGTACCTGAGGGATCATTTCTTAACCGAAATTGAAAGGAAAGTCGGATGATTACTAGAGAGAATTCAGTGACGAGAGAGAAAAAGGGAATTAGGACTAGGTGTTTGTACGAATTGATGGATTGGTTTCTTTCGCGTGAACTGTGCTGACTGTTGAGTGAGATTAGAGTTTCTTAACGTTAATTTTGTATGGCCCTAGCCCAATTCAACAGTCTTTTTTTTTTTACACAGGCATGCGGAAGGAGAGAAAATTTCCATGGAAATTGTGGAAATTTCCGTTGAGTTCCGTCATCTAACGAAAAGAATTCTTTTCGAATTATTTTTGACGGAAAAACACAGAAACCGAAAATCATGGAAATATTCGGAAGGAAAAGGCTGGAAAAGCGGTAAAATGGAAAAATAACCAGCACTAATGGTAGCTACTCCATCTATAGAAAATTCTTGGGACAATCACAGCCTAAGCTATCTATGATTATAACTTATGAGCAGCATTCAAATACTTTTGGTCTTCCTATGTTTTTGCAAACCGATCAAAATATAAAGATTTTGAATTCTTGTAATTCTCACACCAATAGGCAAACAGTTTACCTAGGGTCGAGATATTGCTAATAGCATACGCATTACATATGTATACATTCAGGTCTATGAACGAAGCAAAAGTTCTATGCGCAAACTTTATTTTTAGCGCTTAGACAAGCATTTTAAGAAAGGACATACCGGAGCAGCTAAATCATTATCTTCACCCTTAAGAAATTCACCAAATTTCGTTCCAGTAATAATTTCAAAAAGCACTGCTCCAAAACCATATATATCAAATTTAACATTCAATATTCGCGTTCTAGCATATTCAGGAGCAACATATCCACTAGATCCCACTACAGTTATTCTACCAACAGGTTCAGCATCAACTGGTCCTCCTTCAACCAATGCAAAAACCGATAATTTTACATGGTACCCTTCACCAAGAAGTATATTGAGCACTTCAAATCTCCATAAATAAGTGGCGTACCCCACTTATGATGCAAATACTCCAATCCATGGGCAACACATAAAGCTATTATCACAAGTTTGTTCCAATCTAGAGGTGGTATTTCTGAATTATGTCGTATGAAAATCGAAGAACATGTTGTCATATATGTAGATTCATTAGAGAGTATATTCCATATAGCAGTTATATAATAAATCTTTTGAGGTAAAATACCACCTTCTTCATCTGTTGATTTTCACTCGCTGTTTTTCGTACTCACTTACACACAACTAATGATGGAACAACTTCATGAATTTCAATTGGAAATTGATTGAGATGAAATGCATGCAAGGGACTTATATAGACTACTCCCACCATAAGATTGTATAATTACGTCACGTTACATATGTTACATGATATTATGAAGCATGTTATATTGTTATGTGTTACAGTCAAGTCTTCAGTCATATCATAATCATCACAAATTCGCATGCATATCTACGAATACAAATGTGGTACTTACTGAAGAGATGGTCATCCAGTGATCCAAGAGGCATGTACTCGAATACTAAAAGTCCTTCTACCACGTCGACACAATATCCGATAGTACTTTACAAGGTTAGGATGATGAAGCTCGACTAACATCCTCGCTTCAGCAAGAAATGCTTGTAAACCATGACGGTCGTCAGCATTATTACGAAGCGTCTTTATAGCCACAAACTATTAACATAATAAATAGTTCCAAAGATATATTATTGCATATATGTTGATAATTAGCTCCATAGCACAAATAAACTTCAATCTTCCATGACACAATACATAGCTTTAAACATACCTGACCAGTGTGCTTTGAGATTCCTATATAAACTGGACTGAATCGACCTCTTCCCAATAAATAATGATCACTGTAATTGTAGCAGGCGGCAGCCAATTCATGCATGTAAAATATTCTAGAATAAGTGGCTGTTCAATCCAAACAAAAGCTAGCAATGGAAATTTTTCATGGACCACTGTCAACTGAGTCCTAACAGAAGTAAAGAAATTTGTTTTATCACCAAAAAGACCTACCGTGAGCATTTGGTTTCAAATTATTACTAACATGCCACACAGAGTACTTAATTTAAGTATATAAATTATATGAAATCTATAAATGAGTATTTCGATCAGAAAGGTCTTGCAAAGTTCAAATATCAAATAAGCTGTTATTATTAACCCAAAAAAAAAATTTAAAAACCAAAGCATGGAAGGTTCCGTTTTTTTTTTCTTTTTGTGAAAAAAGAAGAAGAAAAAATAACACAATGAAATGATATTGTCTACATAAAAAATCAAGAAATATGTTTTCTCCTTTAAACGTGTAAGGTTTCTACATATGTTCAAATTAAAAAACATCTTGAAATAATGTTGTCCACATAAAACCCAAGACATATGTTTTCTCTGCATAAGTGTAAGGTTTAATACTACAATTGACACATGTGACATATGTAAATGCAGTGAAAATTACTAAAAAGAGGTAAATATTCATAGCTTAAACTATCAGTCTGAAATCAGTGTATATTTTAATGGTTGTAGAATAGATCGCAGTGGACTTCTTTGTTAACAACGCATATATAATGAAAAAAATTTATGTTTTAACTAACTTTATACTATCCACAAAAATGCTCCTACGTAGCATAAATAAAATTATGAATTTCTTGAAGAATGCCATAACAAAAATCTGGGTATCTGACCTTTATATATAGTTCATTTTTGAAATCAAACTTAATACATATAAGGAGAATGGGTAGTTCTTTCCTCATATGCTTCAAGTCAGCAATGACTTGAAAAGTTGTCAAGTTAAAATTGTCACCAAGATCATAATTTATGTTGATATCATAAAACATATTTCAAGAACTGAAATACAGATGAGTTTCTTTAATGGTACAAAAGAAGGGATTGAAAACCAAAATAAAGATCTTTTAGACATTAACAAATCATGAACAAGGACAAACATGGAGGTTTTTAGGAATTTTTAAATGGTAATACCTGAACTTGCACTGGCCTGGTTAGTCTTATCATCTGATTTTGAAATGCAGGAACCCATTTCCAGAAATAGATTAAGACCAAGAGGAGGGAGGGAGAAGGATATATTTATGGATTAATTTTGTATTTAGGCCACTTTTGCAAACAAATTACAAGAATAGCCCACTTTGCAAACTTATAACGGAAATAGACCAGTTTTGACTACGTAGGACGACACGTGTACTGGCGGCATCTCACTTGGAAGCAATTCCGGAAAAGGTTCGAATTGAAATTTGTGCCGGAGGCCGAAAAAGTAACTTTGGCCCGGCGTTTTATTGACCTTGTTCAAGGTGAATCTTCTGTGACAGACTATGTCGCATCTTTCGAATCTCTGTCCAAATACGGGGTTAGTACATTAATACCCCATTGAAGAAAAATCAGAGATTTGTCTATGGTTTGAATAAGAATCTTAAGAAGCCATTACTTCTGAAACTTGAGGTTTCATTTGACCAGCTTATTGATATCGCTCTTCGTCTTGAAGAGGCCGATAATGAAGGTGATGTTGAAGTTGTGCTTGTCCAACAGAACTTAGACAATAACTTGAAGAGGCCTATCATATTCAAAGGCCCCAATTCTAATAAGAAAGGGAAGCAACCAACTCCGGTAACAAAGACTCCTACCTCTAGTCGTGGACAATGCTACAATTGTAGTTCCACAGACCACTATGCAAGGGAGTGCACGAAACCCCTCTTTTGTCGTTATTGCAAAGGTTCGGGTCATCTTTTATCTTCGTGCCCTAGGCTTCCAAGCAAGAGAGAAGGAAAGCTGCAAGCCCCTAGCAACTCTTCTCTTAGTCAAGGTAGCCATTCTATCGTTGATGATATTTGTTTTATGATTTTCCTTTTCGAGTTCTTTTTGATATGGGTTCCATCTCACAAATTTATATCAAAAGAACTTGTTGATTCTTTTTAAACATTTTTGGGCTTGAAGACTTCTTTGAGGATTGTGAATCCGAATGGATCCGCAACAATTTGCTTTTGTTTAGATGTCGAAATTATTTTATGTGATTTTTCTTTCCGAGTCGATATTTTTGCTTAGGCTCTGAAATTGATTTGTGCGATAGGATTGGCTTAATCATTATGAAGCTTATATCCTATTTTCTGAGTGGACTCTTCATCTTCGACATTTTCTATCTGTTAAGCAGATTTCTGTTTTTCCTTTGTGATTTTGATTCCAATTTGATGGCATCATTTTATTCTTTAAGCCCTTATGGTGAGGAAAGTATTATTTCTCTTATCTAAATAATTTGTGAAACTTTTCCAGTATTTTTGAGTTTGTCTTTGGAATATCTCCTAAGCAATCTTTTGAGTGGTGCTAAGGTCTTTTCAATTTGACCTTATCACCGGTTTTCATTTGCTACGAGTTGCGGAAGTTAGCATTCCACTTACCGCATTCCGCACTCGTTATGATTCTTATGAATGACTTATTATGTCATTCAATTTGTCCAGCTTATTTCATCCATTTTATAAATCGAATATTCTATGAATATTTCGATGAGACCATTCTTGTATTTATTGATTTTGGATGAAAATAGTAATTTAAAATTTTGCAAATCTTTTTCATAAGATTTATTTATAAGTAAAACTGGATTTTGTTCTTGAAACGAACAAAGAATATTCTTAAAACTTTTTAAGAGATTTATTTATCCTATAAAAGATGATTTTGTGATTGTATTGCCCGTTGAGTGCTTTAAGAATTTTGGTCGATGCGCTTGATCAACGTTACCGATAGGAATTTTCTAAACGTTTTGATGTGACAATCAGACACGATATATTGACTTGTAAATTGTAAATTTTTCTAGAAATATTTTTACATTGAAATAATTGTGATTTTGAAAGTTTTAGCTTTTCGAGAAAGAAGATTATCTAAAAGAACTCTTCCTTTCGATACTCTTGTTCTTGTGATTCCTGAAGGGGAACCAAGACTTTGCTATTTGTACCGATATTAGTCGTATTGGTTTGGATGTCGTTCTCTTGCCAAAGAGAACGTGCTATCACTTGTGCTTCTAAATCATTATAGCTTATCGAGACTAGATATGCCACTTATGATCTAGTGCTCTCGGCTATTGTTTTTGCTTTTGGAATTTGGCATCATCATATTTGGATGAGAAATTTGTTCTCTAACTCGATCATAAATCTTTGGAATATTTATGTTCTCTTAAGGAACTGCATGTTGACTCGAGTTCCTAGCATCTTATGATCTTGATATTCTTTTTATTCCCGAAGGGGAAATCGTGTTGCCAATACGTTTTGTCGTAGGCAATAAGGTGTTGATTCTTTGATGATGTCGGAATGGAATCATCTTTTTACCAAGTTCATCGGGCGTTTTGGTGTACTTCGTTTTATTGAGTTTCATCTCATTTCTTTTATGGACTAGCGTCCGATGTCCTTTTATTGTGTTCGGTTCATTGGACGTACCGTTTTTGTACTACGTCGGTGTTCCGAAATCATTCGGGCTTCGGTTCATTGGACGTACCGTTTTTGTACTGCGTCGGTGTTCCGAATTATTTGAGCTTGGATTCATTGGATGTACCATTTGTACTACATCAATGTCTTTGTTGTTTGATTCATTGGATGTACCGTTTGTACTACATCAGTGTCTTTGATTCATTGGATGTACCGTTTGTACTACATCAATGACTTTGCTGTTTGATTCATTGGATGTACCGTTTGTACTACATCAATGTCTTTGCTTTTGATTCATTGGATGTACCGTTTGTACTACATCAATGTCTTTGCTTTTGATTCATTGGATGTATCGTTTGTACTACATCAGTGTCATTGATTCATTGGATGTACCGTTTGTACTACATCAATGACTTTGCTGTTTGATTCATTGGATGTACCGTTTGTACTACATCAATGTCTTCGCTTTTTGATTCATTGGATGTACCGTTTGCACCACATCAATGACTTGGCTTTTTGGTTCATTGGACGTACCGTCTTTGTACTACGTCGGTGTTCCAAATTATTCGAGTTTCTAGTTTCTCGGGCGTACCGTATTTGTACTACGCCGTTGCACCGGCTCAACTTTCTGCTATTCTTGACGTTTTCCACGTCTTCTAACTATGGAAATGCTTTTATGTTTCCGGTTTTTATTCTTGAGCTCGGTGTTATTGAGGGATTGAAGTTTCACCAAATTTGACTTTTGAGCAACATTCTATTCGCATCATTGCTTTGGAGGTTGAGCGCCTTCGATATAAAGATGTTCTTTTTGATAAAGGTTCAATGGTTCTCAAATCCTAAGGATTGCTCATGTGAAATCTTGAGAATTCATCGAACGAAAACTTTCGGATTTACTCCTTCGTGCTCTTTATGGTGAACTTCTTGATTCAAATTTTCTTTTGTGTTAATATGCTTCTATGGTTGTTACTTCTTATATTTCCTCTTAAGTATTGCAAGGACGCAATTTCTTTAAGGAGGGGAGTCTGTAACAACCCGCATATTTATCGATTTTATATTTAAATATTTTATCGTTAGTCGGATTTTAGTCCGAAAAGCTACTTTTTGCAAACAGCCGAATTAGGACTCAATACCACCCCCATTGAGTTCAAAATGCCGTTTGCGACCTTTTTGAGTATAAGCTTCGATATGTTTGGAGAAAGTTGAATTTTGCTACTTTTCACTTAGGGTTTTGGTTTGGGCTGAGCCCACTTATGTATTCAGTCCCAACCCCTCTCCTCTTCATTCACTCCTTTTCTATTTTTCTAACACTCAAGCTTTAGCAACAATGGTGGAAAAGAATGGAAAATAGAAATTCCTAAGCCCTAGCTTACTTAGCAAATCCATCTTCTTGCTCCAAACTCAAGTGAATCCGTTGGTAAGCTTTTCCTTCTTCTTCTCCAAACATTTCTCCTTCCAATTTCAGAAAATTCCTAAACCTAATTTAGGAAATGTTTCTCTTTTAAGCTTAGATTCAAGCTTCTTGTGTCGAGATTGAAGTGTGGTTGATCTTCCTTCGTCTTCAAGCTTCTCATTCATTGTTTTCGGATTCAAAGGTGAGATTTTTAATCTCACATCTATGCTTATAATTCTCTTCTATTGTTAGGTATGAATTCCTAACACTTATTCATGTGCATTTGATTTTGATTTGGATTGCTTTTGTGAATATTCCAATTTTTAGTGTTTTGATTTCAATTCGTTAAAAATCCTAACTTTGATGTTTGAACATGTTTTTGGTGATGCATCGAGGAGCATATAGGGCCGAGTAGTCGATTGGCATAAACCCTTAGCGCCGTTGCTCGTGCGATTGCAATTTGGTCGGGATTTGCACCTCCTTTGAAATAGGGTAGGAAGTGCAAGTATACAGGTTCGGCCGACCGAGCCCCCTGGGCCGGCCGACCGACCTGTAGTCCAGGCACTTCCTGCCTCTGTTTGGAAGTGCTGGTTACAGGCTTCGGCCGACCGAGCCCCCTGGGCCGGTCGACCGACCTGGTGCCCCGAGCACTTCCAACCTCTGGTTCGGTCGACCGACTCAGGAAGTCCGGTCGACCGACCTGTTACTATTTGCCAGATTAGCCTATATTGCTAATTCGTTTGAATATCCAACTTTAATCGATTCGTGTTGTCTCCCTTTTGTTGTTGTCATTTATTATCGACTTTGATGATCTTTTCTTTGGGAATTTTAGATATATCCACTTTGATGGATTTCATATCGATTTCTTTGGATTTTATTCACGTCTTCGAATGTGAATTTTTATGCCCGATTGTTTCTACAATCTTCTTTGTGATTTGTCACTTTAAAAATATAAAGGTTTCCTATACTAGTAGTAAATATCAAAACTCTTTTTTCAAATGATTTCAACACTATTTTATAACAAAGCTCGTTTTCTCAAACCGATTTCCAATCTATTAGTATATACAAACATTTATCTCACTCGTATGAGAAATCTAATTAAACGACTTAGTAAAACAAGTGGTACTTGCGTTTACTTCGTTGGTTAATTTTTGGACTTGTTCGATTGAATCTCTTGTGATAATTTTCTAGTGGAGATCTACAGTTTGTTCGTAAATATTTAAGTTAAGCAAGTGGTTATGGGACATGAAGCTAAACTCATATATTTACTAGCTTAGTGTAATTGACACTTCTCTTTGATTATGATGATCATCTTTGTGGTTTAGACTAGCAATGTGCGATGTCTCTTTGTTTATGTGGAGGACTGTTCCTCATTTTATTGAGCTTCGTCTCATTTTATACATGGGTCGTACCTTTTTAGGTGCGTCAATGTTTTATTATGCATGGGGTGTACCTTTCTAGGTGCATCGATGTTTATTTACTTCGTGGAACAATCGGCTCAATAAGTCGGGACATGGGGCGTATCTTTCTAGGTGCGTCGCTGTTCGTCTATGCATGGGGCGTGTCTTTCTAGGTGCGTCGATGTTCGACTTAGCATGGGGTGTATCTTTCTAGGTGCATCGATGTTAGACATTACATGTGGTGTATCTTTCTAGATGCATCGATGTTTATTTATGCATGGGATGTATCTTTCTAGATGCATCGATGTTTATTTATGCATGGGATGTATCTTTCTAGGTGCATCGATGTTTATTTATGCATGGGGCGTGTCTTTTTAGGTGCGTCGATGCTAGAGCATGGGGCGTATATTTCTAGGTGCGTCGATGTTCGACTGTGCATGGGGCGTGTCTTTCTAGGTGCATCGATGTCCAGTTTGTAGGATTGGCCATCCTTTTTCTTGTGATTTCTGGATTTCGTGTGTTGAATTCTGGAATTTATGTTTCACCGACTTTTACGATTGGCATTGATATATATGTCATTTATTGTGGCTTGGTGAATGAAATTAGGAGTATGACATTCCTTTTGATCCTTGAGTTGATTATTGTGATATTGATTAATCTCTTGTTGATTTTCAATTACTTATATATCACAGCTTGGCATTGTGATTATTATATGTTTATGTCATATCTCTTATTATATATCACTTCATCTGATATTTATAGCTAGACTGATCCGATTATTATTTTCTTATTAAATAATACTCGGGTCAGACCGAGATGTCACAGGTGCTTCTGCTTGACTTTACATCCGGGATTACCTCCTTGACTTTTGGTTAACTACTTTAGTTTAGTAGTTTTTTGTTGTATACATTTGAGATATAGACTCCATAATGTATACTTATTCTTTTGTGTAGTTCATGTAACTATTCTTTTGTGATATTGTGGATCTTTTTAGACCACTACTCTGATGTACACTTCCTAGTGTAATATTCATATCTATTTCTGCCTTTGTGATATGAATTGTCTGTGACTGATTTATGTTATGTTTATTTCTATATTTGTTTCCGAAGATATCATAGCCACTGTGTAGTAGCTTTGAGTTTGTGTCGGCATGTCGGATTTCCACTTGAAAAGATTTTCATGTTATACTATCTGACATATCGATGCTCGCACAAAGCAATTACACGGATGGTCGCTCCTCAACAGCCTTATTCTCCGTGCTAGTTGACAGCATTCACCGTAATGTTCTTGGCTAGCGTGGGTATAGAGGTGGGGCGTCACAGCTTGGCATAATAACACTGGCGGCATTTTAGATGCCGCCAGTTAGCGGCATTTGAAATGCCGCCTGTTAGCGGCATCCCAGATGCAGCTGATTCTGCTGCCCTCTGTTTAGTTTCCTGCCCTCCCTCCTTTCATCCTCACTCCCCCTTCTCTCATCCCCTCTTCAAAAAAGAAACGAACCCACCCCCTCAAATCACCAAAAATAAAAATTTGAAGCTTTCAACTACCAAAATCTACTTAGAATTTGAACTATGGCTTCATCATCATCACAAGCTCATCCTATAGGTATGAAATCTATCGATTTTGTCTCTAATTGTCATTTTTTCAATTTAGGGTTTAGAGCTAAAATTGTTCTATGGTTGCAAATCTATGATTGTATAGTACAATGAAGTTGAGTACTCACTTAGAGCACATGTTTAATTGTTTTTCCATTGTATACAATGAAGTTGTATAGTTGCAAATCTATGGTTCTATACCCATTGAAGTTGAGTTTGATTATGCAATGTTATTGTGGTAGAATACGATGAAATGGCTCCCGGACCGATCGATCCTAGCGTACTTTACCTTCAAGCTCAACACCGCACAAACAACATCGATATGATGGAGGTACAAGGTCAAATAATTTGTTATTACTTCTACAAATTGGTGGTAATTACCATAATTGCTTTGCTCTGTTACTATGTATCGACAGGCGGTTGAGCCGGACGGCTTCATTGACCATTCATCGACTTTAAAGCTCGTCACGTCAGCGCACCCAGGCGTGTTGGAACTGTTAGACAGAGCTGGATTTGGTGTTGTTAATAAGTTGGGATATACACAGCTCGATAGGAATCTTTTGACGGATTTGATCGATAGATGGCGACCGGAGACGTCTACATTTCATCTTAGAGTAGGTGAGATGACAATCACTTTGAAAGATATAGCTGTATTGCTTGGGTTGCCGATTAACGGGGATCCCATCCTGAAACCGGATTATCCAAGAAATTACATGGATTTGTGCGAGCCCTTGCTTGGATTGGCTCCTCCAGAAGACGTGAGGTGGGGAAATGATTCGATAGTGGCCACGTGGTTTAGGGATCAGTTGGCCGGTGATATTCCACGTCGTGCCTCTCCTTTGCAGATTGCCCAGAGGGCCCGCTGTATTATGTTGCACATCATCACGCAACGTCTTTTTTGTGATCGATCGAAGACAAGAGTGGCCCTTCAATAGCTTCCATTGTTAGAAGACTTCGATTCATGTCGGCAATACTCCTGGGGTAGTGCGGTGCTTGCTTTCACCTATACGGAGCTTACGAGAGTTGCTTTGGTCCAACAACGGTCCGCCGGAGGTTGTATGACTCTACTTCAGGTACGGACATAGGCATTCGTTGTTGCATAGTTGAGTATTTCGTAAAACCGTAACTAAAATTAAGTTTCCCACTTGCAGCTTTGGTCATGGACCTACCTTCCGGTTGGTCGTATATCTATGAAGACGCAAATAATTGACAATTCAAAGCCTTATGGAGCGAGGTAAAACAGTGTTGTTAGTGTTGTTGTATCGACACAGTAAATTTGAATTTCGTATAACATGTTGCTGTTACAGGTGGATTGGCTCGAAGAATACAAAAATGACCCCCAGACGCAATTTAACCTTCTACCGGAACGAGTTTGATGTCTTAGATTACAATGCAGTAACATGGAATCCGTATTCCGAAGCAGACCTTCATGCACTTCCGGCTATTTGTACAATAGACAGGACGTTATGGCGGGCACGACTTATGGTTTTTTGTTTCGCAGATTTAGCATACCATCTGCCAGACAGAGTCATGAGACAGTTTGGTCTTCGTCAGCACCTACCGTATCCTGCCCCATATTACACGCTTCCATACGGCGAAGATGAGTTCGAACAGATGATTGAGTTATGGAACAACCGTTTCATAGCTGCGGAAGACGAGCACGATGTCACTGTGACCGATGAGGAGTATCTTAGCTGGTACTAAAATATCACTCGTCGTTATGTGCTTCGAAGACGAGCGGAGGAACCCGAGCAAGAGGTGGCACCTTACACTCCACGAGCTCCACTAGAACGGAATGTGGTACGTATTACTATTGACACCTTATGTAGTACTTACGAAACTCATACGGGTTTATGTTATACGCAGGCGGATGGTATGTATCATGTGTTGGACATTGTCGACGAGCTTGCGGAGGAGGTTCCTGAAAAGAGCAAGGCAAAATGCTTCTTTATCAAACAAATTTTGCTATCATGTTTGTCTAAGAACAAGATGTCAAGGCCCATCCGACCTCCGCCTCCTCCTCCTCCTGTAGTGCCACCACTTATCGAGGATATTTCCCCTCCCGCGTCGTATGAGGACATAACTGCAGTCCCACCTGCCCCTCACCGAAGAGAAAGTATGGAAGAAGGAAGAAAAAAGAGGGCGGGAGTTCCGAAGCGATATCTTCACAGCATACACAACCCGTCGGGCCATCGCAACCCCCAACGGAAAAGACGCAAGAGGAAGGTAGTGAAGAGCTGTCACTGGAAGAGGAGGAATTCATGCTCAAGCCTAGAAGACCGAAGAAGAAAACTCCTAGGGAATTAAAAAATTTGAGATGAAATTTTAGGCTAACCGTAGTGGACTGTTGTTTGTATTTGATGACTGTACTATTTATTGATCGTTTGTGTGGTATGTTGACTGTAGTAATGACTGCTCATGGTCTGTATTTGTTCGTTTGGGTTGTTTGGTTGTTAACTAATGTAGACTAGTGTTTGTCGTTGTGATTGTAGAATTGACTCTAGTGTTTCGATGATGGTGTGAATGTTACCGGTTTTGAAGTTGTATTTGATGGTGTGAAAGTTGCAATGGACATTTGAAATGCCATTGTATTTTAAATGCCGCTCTGGTACTTGCTCACTGAAAAATACAATGTCGCCTCTAGCGCCATTTGTAATGCCGCAAAATGCGACATTGTATTTTCCAGTGAGCAATTTACAGAGCGTTATTTTAGATGCCGCTCAATGCGGCATTTCAAATGCCGCTACAGGCGGCATTTAAATTGACGCTCAAGGCGGCATTTCAAATGCCGCTCATTGCGGCATTTCAAATGCCGCATTGAGCGTCATTTGAAATAACGCTCTGTAAATTGCTCACTGGAAAATACAGTGTCGCATTTTGCATTCCATACTTCGAACGATGCGGAACATACTTTACACAAGTCACAACGTACTTCAATTATCGATGAATAGCATACTTCAAACGATGCACATAACATAACATACTTGAATTACATTTCAATTATACTTCAATAAAATACTTCAAACGATGCACATAACATACTTGAATTACATTTCAATTACATACCTCAACCACACATCAAGTTTCTAATATCATTACGTTACATTTCAATTGTCCTTCAACGATCTACGTGGCCACAACGTTGAGTACTTGTACCCATGAACCAACAATTTGTTTCGGGTTTCCAGGTTCAACTTTTCCAAACGACTAACTTCCGCTTGCATTTCTAACGCATATTCCACTCCTCTAGGACATAGCGGTGGATCTAGCCACTTAAAAAAATTGCAGCATTCAACCTGATTCGGCCGAAACTTGTGATCGTTGTATCCAGCACAGCGATAGCAACGACGTCCAGCGTTCCTATCATTTCTGCAAACGACTACTTCGCATTCCTCTCCACAGCTGCAAACTACACATATAGCGTGAGAGCTTGACCTTCCACGATTTTGCCGACCTAGGACACCTAGAAGACGTGCATGGAGCGATTGTTGGCCTGGTATATCAACCGCTGCTTCTCCACGTAATGTTCCACTATCCTCATTCAGGGGTTCTTTTTCGAATTGTGTCTCTGGTCGAAATCAACTTCAAGGTCGGCGCCGCTTGAAATCCCCTTTCCTCTATTTTGTTCAAATTCGTCGTACATTTTCATCATTGTTACGTCGTCAATTTCCCAATTGTCCATTGTGCACCTGTGAATACAACCAAAAATACATCGACAAAACAATTGATGAATTTGAACGAGAAAAGTATAATAATTACCTTCGGCGCGATAATTTTGGATTGAAATAGGGGAGGGGTTATTGCGAATTGTTGAAATCGGACGGGAAACCTAGTGCTTTTGCTAAAATAAATTTGGTAAAGTTAGGGTGTGGGTGGGGTAGTTGAAATATATATAGACAGTAGAGGCGATATTTCAAATGCCGCTGGTGGCGGTATTTGAAATACTGCTCAAAGAGGCATTTCAAATGCCGCCTCGAGCGTCATTTTAAATGCCGCATTGAGCGGCATTTGAAATAACGCTCTGTAACTTACTCACTGGAAAATACAATGTCGCATTTTGCGGCATTTCAAATGGCGCTAGAGGCGCCATTGTATTTTCCAGTGAGCAAGTACCAGAGCGGCATTTAAAATACAAACACCAAAAACCAAACATTGCAAATGACTTTGCAAATAACATTTTCGTCTAACATTAGATTACATAAACATTTGTTCTCAGACAAAGTAGAATGCGTTCGAATTAGGATTACAGACAAAATAAAACAAAAACATTAAGTTGCTGTATCGCATCGACTTTTTTTATGACAATGAACACCACATTTGCTGCACCTATTTCCTTTAGGGGTCTGCTTCTCGTCCATTGTGCCTTTAATTCTACTTGAACGTGGGCGTCCTGGTTGTCTTTTAGCGACCGGAGGTAGAACCAATTGACTGTCACTTAAACTCCAATAACGTTTATCTCGTACCGGGTGAAACTCAGGGGTGTAAGCTGCCAGGTATTTCGCTGTGGAATACCATGTTGAGGCGAAGTCGTGATAGGCTCTATTTGCTCCGTTGGAAACCGTTGAGCAAGCCGCCATAACATGCATACACGGTAGGTGCTCTAAATGAGGGATGTTGCACGTATAAGAGCAACTATTACCGTTGATTAGTACTTTGAACTCGTCACCAAAATAGTGTACAACTTGCCACTCAGATTGACTGAATCGAATAATTCTTGTATGCCTAGCTTCGTTAGCTCATTCAGCTATCTTGGCTTCCCACTTTGGAGTTAGACGGGAAGACAGTTTTGCTGCCGCTTCTCTTCGTTGACAAAAATAATCCACCGACCGGAAAAAGGTGCGTGCAACTAAAGGTTTGACGGGTAATGACCTAGCTCCTTTAAGAACACCGTTGAAACTTTCTGCACAATTGGTGGTCATGACATGAAATCGACCGCCATCATCTTTACACAACGCCCAGTTCTCCTCGTGCGCTCCCAAACTCCTTTCTATCCAATTGTGAGCTCTGATAGTTATAGTTTTTATTTCTTCACGTATTCTGATGTACTCGGCTTCTTCCGCAGCACAAGCTACAGCATAAAATAGTCCGGTTAATCGTTTTTCTCTGAACCTTGCAACTTGAAAATTAGCTTTAAGATGTCTAGCATAAAATCTATGTTTATGTGGCAAACACCAGTTCGATTGCAAGGCTGATGGTATTCCTTTCATTCGATCCGAAATGAAGGTAATTCGTCGATTGTTTACACTGTGAATGAACCGCCGCATGCAGGCAAAAAACCACCCCCAGCTATCACCGGATTCAGACTCGACAATTGCGTACGCTAAAGGGTATAGATGGTCATCCGCATCAACAGCAGTGACCACAAGTAGCGTCCTTTTATATTTCCCGTACAAATGTGTCCCGTCATTAACAAATCCTTCGATACAAGGTCCAAATTCCCAAAAAGCTCGATCGAAGACTCCATATTCATCGGTCGTAACGTGTCCAACACTTCCCGGGTTTGATCTAGTTATTTCACAAAATATTGCCTTAGACTACTATATGACTCAGCCCAATCACCATAAATGCTTTCCACCGCCTTACCCAAAGCTCTCCAAGCCTTCATATAACTAATTTTCATAAATAACTGTTCTTCCATCAAAACTTGTACCGTTCCGGCTGTAATGTTTTGATCGGCTTTCACAAAAGGTAATATTTTTGCCACTATAAAGTTAGACGTCGCCTGCTTGTGGGTGGAGTTCACCGTTGGATTAACACAATTGTGTTCGCTAGGATATTTCCTTACAATCCACCAATTCTGCTTCGATTTTTTTGAAACAATAGCATGAAGTCTCCATGGACAATTTCCATCTATATTACAAATGACGGTGTATTTGGTTTTATTTGATTTTATTGCTTTAAAAGATACGGCATGCAAAATCGACCATTCGCTCAACTGTTGTAACAACTTGTTTTCGTCTCGAAAATCATACCAACTTTAAATCCATTCTCAACGCTTACGGTTGAAAACATCTCATTGTTGAAGCCAAGATTTGCAACGATTGACCTTGCCATGATTTGTGCATTGCACAAATCATCATCCAAAGGAACTTCCATTTCCACCTCATCGCTGTCTTCGGAAATATTGTCTTCAACCGGAAAATCATAGTTCAAAGGTTCATTGTTCACTTGCATACTACCTATCCACGACATGTCGTTCTCCACCACGTTCACTACATCCATACTATGTACGTGGGGTTCATCATTGCCATCTTCACCTTCTTCCCCGTCCATCTCAGTGTCAACATCTTCATTGTTCACGTTTACGTTTACATTCTCCAAATCAACATTAGATTGCATAGCAGTATCGTTCGCGATGAATCTGCTATTCAAACATACGTATTACTTTAAAATCATTACCGTAATTACTACCTACACAAATTTGATTTTTCATGAGACATACCTCTGACTAAGATCATATAATTCGGACGGAGTTGGATACATAAATTGAGACATATGGCATTGTGATGGTCCAACGGGACTAGGCGGTGTTGGTCGACAAGGAAGATAACTGCATATAAGATGAAAAAAATTGTTAAGTTGCGTCCAACTATCATATTAATAGGACCAAATTTTCATAAACAAATGTTTCACCTTCCGAGCAAATGCGTAAAGGTGCCTTGACTTGGATATGGGTACGTATACTGAATGCCCTGTGGATATGTCATACACGAAGGATATCCATACAGACCTTGTTGTTGACTGTACATCGCTGGCATAGTCGGGTTAATGAAACTCGATGACGCGTCTCCACGGCTGATACTTACCGCCTCAACCGTTCTTCGGTGCTCCTCAATAACACTGTTAACTTCTTGTTCTCGTACGGGTTCTTCTACTTGCAAGCGTCTAATTTTCCCAACAAACAGCTCAATTGATTTCGATGTCGCTGAAAACATTAGCTCGACATCGTCATCATCGGATATTTTTATGGCTTTCGATCCTGAGTCCGTCGGCCAATTACACACTACATCTATGTCAAATTCATCAGATTTTATCTTCATCGCTTTATAGATCGATTCTTTCAGTTGCATCAAATTACAACCTCTCAACACTTTAGCTGGCTTACATGACCCCCCCATATATTTTCCACAATTAACTTCATCAACAACCAATTCGCCATCGAAATAACATATGGTCGGTACACACTTGGGAGCCATTCTACAATTTATTCAATCAACTTGTAAACCATTATCACTTGATACCAAACAGCAAATAAAATTAAAAAAAATGGAACTAGGGTTTCCACAAACAACCTACCTGCTATAGCTAATAACCTGTCAAAGAGGAAGAATTAGATGTTATTCCTTCCTTCCCTAAGTAGATTTTGGTAGTTGGAAGCTTCAAATTTTGATTTTTGGTGATTTGGGGGGGTGGGTTCGTTTCTTTTTAGAAGAGGGGATGAGAGAAGGGGGAGTGAGGATGAAAGGAGGGAGGGCAGCAGAATCAGCGGCATCTGAGATGCCGCTAACAGGAGGCATTTCAAATGCAGCTAACTGGCGGCATCTAAAATGCCGCCAGTGTTATTATGCCACAAATACGTGTACTGGCGGCATTTGAGATGCCGCCAGTACACGTGTCGTCCTACGTGGCCAAAACTGGTCTATTTCCGTTATAAGTTTGCAAAGTGGGCTATTCTTGTAATTTGTTTGCAAAAGTGGCCTAAATACAAAATTAATCCTATATTTATTTGAAAATAAATGAGAGAGGGATGAAGAAAATAAATTATTGATCATTGAGCACCTTCAACTGTGTTCAAAATTGATGACCTTATGTGTACAACAAAACTGATACGTAAAGTTAGGTCTATGTTTATTATTACTTTGCACACTTCATTGTAATGTAATTATGCAATATATGTAATAATTGCGTTAAGAACCATGCAGCACATTATACAAGCCCATTGTCATATGACTCATATCCATCTTCCACTAAATACTTCAAATTTTATATTGAAATAAGGAGATTGCTATCTCTCAAAAAATAACAACTGAAAAAGGAGAAGTTCATTGGATTGCTTGATCAATGTTAGAGGAATCAATAACTCTCTATGGTCAATTTTTAAGATCGAGTTAAAACTGCAAACCTGCGATGACATTGTCATCGTTATTGTACCTACAATATTGCGACAAAAATGCATAATTTGTTTTGATGAATAGCATGCTCTATACTTGGACCAAAACATGATACGCAACTATAGTAATGGATTAAAATCTAAATACATAACTTATCTCTGTTCTTCAAGTTGTTCTCTTCACAAAACATAATTAATCCATTTTTTGATATAATTCTTCTAATTATTTTGTCATTCAAGGTTATAAACAAAACACGAAGTTTTGCAGCTTCGCTCTGATAGAATTAGGGTTAGGGTTTCCGTGTTTGAAGATGATTATAATACTTTGTAAATTGGGGTAAATGGAGTAAAGAATGAAGGGACCGTGACTTTAAAAGCAGGTGAGCGGTAGTGGTTTCACTAACCGGGACATGCATGTAGTTGGGAGATGGTAAGGGTGACCCATCCCTATTTTGGTTCACCAAGGTCTACACAAATGAATCTTTGGAACGGATAAGCCAATGATCCGCTCTAGACAACATCTGGTCTAGGTTAGATTGAGACTTGGTATATCAGTCCTTATCCAATATACAGAGATCTCGTAATATCACTTAATTATAGTAATAATTTTTTTTCTCCATTTGAACTAAAGCGTCAATCAGATATATTATAACTAGTGTGTAACCCGTGCGTTGCACACGGTAGTGTTGTAAAAAAAATGTCCAATATACATAGTTAAATGGTTGACGTACAATGTAAAATGCTAATGTTAAACATATATTTATGCAAGTCATATGTTTCAATTATCGTGTATTTGTTAGCCATAATAAAATACCAATTTCGAAAGAGTTGTGAAACTTGACATTTACTATAACAGGCGAAAGAAAATGGTAGCAATACGCATCTATTACAACAGGCAAATATGTAAGAGGAATTGATGAAAATTAGTATCTATTGCAATAGACGAAAAACAATTGTAATAGGCATCTATTGCAATGGACAAATGAAAAATGTTGTAATACGTATTTAAAATAACGAGCGAAGAAAAAGAGTTGTTGAAAAGTGATATCTATTACAACGGGCTTTTTTGACCTTTGTAAAAATGCCGTTGTAATAGGGTATTTTTTTATAGTGCCTCAACCATCCGTCATCTTCTATAGCCACTATAAATACTCAAACCATACAACTTCAAAGTGGTCGAAAATTATTAAAATCCTGATTGTTATTACCTTTTTAAAACTCCTCACACTACAAATCAGTGCCTTAAACTCTTAAGATTAGCTACTTTTTAGTCTTAACTGCTTATTTCTTATTCTCTTGCAATTTCTTGCAATTTCTTGTAATTGTAAGAGAAAAACATAGTTAGAGATCTTCATGGTGGACGTAAGCAAGCTTTTCGAACCACTCTCTATTTGGTATATTTTACTTTGTTTTGCTTGCTTTATTCGTCAATTCACATTTTTAAGCCTAATGATTAACACGTAACATTTGCTTTCTCAACACATTAGTTTAATTTCGAGGTTAGCTAATTCTATAAAAAACAAGAACCTTCTCCCTCTGATTTATGATAACATATTCTCTTTGATTTACGATAGCCTTCTCCCTTTGGTTTACGATAGCATCTTCTCATTGATTTACACTATTTTATTTGTTAGCCTTCTCCCTTGATTTACGATAACATCCTTTCTTTCATCAAGATAGTGTCTTCTTTTTTATTTATGAGATTTACGATAACATCCTTTCTTTCATCAAGATAGTGTCTTTTTTTTATTTAAGAAAGTCTACTTCTTATAATTTACAGTAGCATCTTCTCTATGATTCACGGTAGCCTCTTCCTTCACTTAATGTGGTACCCTTATTTTGAATTAAAATTTGTGGTGTCACACTAGGCAACTGGCTTAGTTTTTTTTTGTGTTTTTTTTTTTTGACGCGCCTTAAACTCTTTACTTTTCTTGCATTATTTTATTTAGTTTTTTCAGGTTTACTAGGTTTGGACATGTTTATTTTTGTTCTTAACTTGTCGTCTTACTAACGTATTGAGGGGTTGACTTGATTTTTTGTTTTATTTATTGGATATTTATCATTTTTTCTAAAAGAAAACAAAAATCCGAATTTGACTAAAATAAGATTAAAACTGGAAGCTTATGAATTTAAATTTCAATATGGCTGATCTAGATCATTTGTGAAAAAAAATGAAAAAAAGAAGATGATAGTGATGGTTCAAAACAGTTAAATCTCCTATTTGTGATTCGATACAAATGATGAAAGTGTAATGCCCATTTTACTTGTGTACATTAAAGAGGATTATTTTCTTTCTGAAACGTATAGAGTAATCAATACTGAAGTGAGTATCATTTTTTTTGTAAATGAACATCAAACAGGTTCTTTATTTAGAGAAAACATATAAATTGGGCCCATATCGATAATACATTATGTCACATCTACCACATCCCTGAATACAGAAGGTAAAATAAAAAATTATGTATAACTAATAGCCAATGAAATATACTTCATAGAAAAAAAATGAAACTTGGTAGGGTCAGTAACAATTAAGTTTCAAGATGCACCTACTTAGTTTAAAAAAAGGGCAGGGATTGCAAACAAAATTACAAATTGGTTACTTCTTTTATGTGCATGCATACAACTCTTTTGGCCTCAACGGATACAACACAGATCCATTCAGATAGAAAAAATCAATTATAACACAATCAGCCATGCAGTCTGACAAATCAACTTACTCCTCTTCAAGAAATCAACAATATGCCTAGTGTAAGGGAGGTGATGGCATTCCATGAACTTGAACGTGGATTCTACAAACAGAACCATTTCATTAGGAATGCCTTCACCAATTTCACGCAATTTTATTGCATTATGGATGTTTAGATTTGTCCAATAATGGAGTTTTATAGGCGAATCATTCAACAAAGTCGCTAGCGCGTGGAAAACCATGTAAGATCATATCTAGGCTTCCAGACATGAAAAACAAGTGAATCTCGTTATTCTAATCATATCGGTACCGACATGATTATGTCGTTGCCGGCGTGATTTTGCAACTTGTATCTTCATTTTTTACTCACATTTGTTCTTGTCTTTAGGTTTTCAAGATTTGTTATAAAAATTGCTTCCACAAATCATGTCAGTACCGGCATGACTTATCATGTGAATCTTACAACAACCCACCCCGGAATAGGTCTAATCGACCCAAAAAAGACCTATTGAAACTTATATCCATTTTAAAGCAAGCTATTGGTAGAACTAAGAAAATAACAATATGGAGTCATAACTAAATTTTAAAAACTCACAGCACATGGAACAAAATATAATAGTAAAGTGTACCCATTCATTTCAAAACCATAAAAATGTCATAGTACAAAATTCCAAAAAAGCCGTAACATAATATCTGTTACAACATTTGTCTAAATACATGGGTACACATAAAAGTAAGTAGTAATAATAAATATTGCCACAAGGTAAGCTTCTCCATCTCTAAGCATCGCCATCGCCATCATTCGCCCTTACTCTGTGTTGTAACGAGAAAGGAGTCAGAACAACAAGTTTCTGGTGAATAAAAACTTCGAGTCTAACCTTTTCAGTACTTGGAAGTATATTTCAAAATAAGAATATGTCTACAAATATAAAACAATTAAAATCAAGGAGCTGTAGGATCGATTTCACCCTAGAGGGGGGGTGAATAGGGTGATAGTGTAAATTATTAAAAATTAATCGCGGAAGCTTATAAATTAATTTCAATTCAGATCACAGAATAGCAGCACAGATATCGCAGAATATAAATAACAGAATAAAACAGAACAACACAGAATTTACCCAGCTTCGGCAAAACCCTGCCTACGTGCTGCCCCCAAGGTTTCTACTAGAAATTAGATAGTCCCTCGCTTACACACGTAAACTCGCTATACACCGCTATTGACTAATCTAACTCTACGCTCAAAACCTTGACCACAACTCAACTACCGAGTTGCAAATTCCCAAACTACACACCGTAGTTTGCACCCTAGTCACACGACTAGAAAATAAACGGTTTAAAAGTAAAATACAAAACAAAAACAAATTAAGTAAAATAAAGCCCTATTTAAAATAATAAACTAAAGCCTTTTAATAAAAGAAAGTCGGCCCCTTGTTCACTTCAACCCGTTTCTCTTTTTTTTCCTTCGTGAAAAAAATGATGGCCGCTCCTCTTGCTGATTTAGGGCTTCGTCCCTTCGATCCAATTTAGCGCTTCGTCCCTTGATACAATTTAGGGATTTTGATGGTTGATCGGCCGACTCCTTGTAGCTTGCTTCGGTTGCTTCTCTGATGTTCAATTCTCGCTCGTTTGCAGCTACTTGATCGAGTTCGTTGATTATGACTTTCTGGTATGTGTTGTTTCCTTTTGCTTTTCTGGTTTGGCTTGTTCGAACTCGATACTTTTGTGCCGATGATGATTTTGGGTATTTATATGCGTTCGAACTCCTTTATCTTCGTTCGTATAAAATCATTTGAATTTGTCAATAATTCATCTCGGCCACTTTATTATTCTTGAACGATTGAGATTGATTTCGACTAGTTCATAATCATATATTTGATACTTGATGATCACGGCTTGGTTGACACGGTTTTGATTCACGCGTTCGATATTGACTTCGGCCTTTGAATTTTGAGATGCTTGATATTCACGGCATTGACTCATTCTATTATGACCATGGCTTGAATCTGACTTTGATAAAAGAAAAAAAAACTTTGACTTGATTTAAGCATCACCTGACTTGATTTGATTCTGAACATTTTGAACTGAGTATTCTTGTATCATGTTTTCTGATAACTTGATACAGTTCGAACTTGTGTCTGGTTGTCTTCGACATTGGCTTTGCTATGCATCCACGGCTTGGTTGTTTGATTATTTTTCTGACCTTTATTTTGACACCCACGGCTATGTATATTGATACATTTGGCATGATCACTTGTTGGCATTTTGGGCTGACTTCGGTCTTGATATTTGCATACTGATGCTTGTTGTACTTGGTCGAGTTTATTCCCATTATGTAGACATGAACTTTATATCATAAGTATATGTTCACTATTTTCTGTTCTCCTGCATGTTTCATTTTATAATTTGTAGCATGGCACTGTGACTCGAGTTTTCACTGTCATGTTATTTGCAACTGTGCTTTATTTGGCACTGTTTAATTGATGCTGCATCACTTGTAGCTTTATGTATTCATGTGCTGAGTTGATCATGTTTCTGTCATGTTTGAACATAGTTGCATTATGTTGGTCGTGTTGCATTCATGTGCATATATGTTTCTTAACTTCATTGGTCTCTGATCTTAGTTCATGATGACTTGAGCATTTTGTCTACTTCTCAATTGCCTCTGTGTAGTTACCACTTCATGTTGCTGGACTTGTTGTAAAGTTGTGCTTGCATTTTGATATTGTTTCTGGCCTGTGCACATTGTTGCATGCATTGAGTATTTTGTATCTCGGCATTGACCACTGTTTTCATTCTGACCATTGAGTTTGAACATTTGTAGTTGTATTACTTGATATCCACTATTGTCACTGGTTCCATTATACATGCATTGCTATTGCTTAGTGTCTTGATCAATGTTCAGCCATGATCATTTGTCTGCACTTTCACTTGAACTTGTAGATGATGGTTCATTTGACTTGGAATTGGATGTTTGTTCATTCCAGTGAGTTGTCTGGATTTATTCAACATAGTTGTATTTGTACATTGCCTTTGTTGTGGTCTGGAGTGTATGTTGGCAACTTGTTCGGTGCATTTGCTGGCAGTTGGTCTTTATTGCATGTTTCACCTGAGTTGAATCCTGTATTTTTATTTGGGTTTGACGGGTGCTCACCTGTCCCTGTAACTCAATCAAGTGTATATATCGGTGTGCACGGCCTTGTGGCATATACAGTGATACAATGTGTATGTCACAAGTTGTTCGTGTATGATGAATTCAAATTTAAATTATGACGAACAACCCAAATAACTGAGGCAAATCATATTTTTAAAATCATCTTTTAATTTATATTGCAAAAATATTTTCTTTTCAATTTTACTGCGTTAGTGAATATTTTTGCAGATTGCTCAGATGCTGGATTCAAACTGGAATGCAGTTGTAGATAAAAATACGAGTGTGAGTGATATGTAGTGAGGTGAATATGTAAATGTGAAATGTGATGTAATTGTAATCAAAGTTGTATAGTATAGTGAGAGCTTGAAATTGTATTATTCAAAGTTGTAATAAATATTTGTTTGAATAAAATATTCGTTTGAATTTAAAATCTGTGTTATTTATTTTATTCAGCAAATATTTATTTAATCTGTGAAAATAAATAGTATATTAACAAATACATTTAAACGAATGTATATATGTTTATTATCATCAAACAAAAATCATATAAGCGCATATTCAACAATCTCCCCCTTTTGATGATAACAAACATATATTTAAGATTTTGAATATATTAAATGTATTTGATAATTTCAATTGCTCCCCCTATTTGAATGCTTCCTTTCTATATGATACTCCCCCTACATATATGACTCCCCCTACATATATGCATACAAATAAAATGTGCAAATGAGTCTATATGCATATTGAAAACTTCTTTGACCTTTTCTCTCCCTTTTTACAAAATCTTAACTTTTCTCTCCCCCTTTTGTTATCAGCAAAAGAATAATAGTAATAGAAAGTAGAGATATAGTGATCGGTATTAATTAAACATTAAAAACTCAATTGAATATAAAAATTAAATTTCGATAAAAAAAAAAATCAAACAAAAATCATAAATCCTTTAATTGACGCATATTCCACTTTAGAATGATATGAATGATTTCATCAAATAAAACTATATAGTCGTGTCTATTTGTGGTATGTTTATTTCAGGAAATTTGAATATCTACTAACCATGCATAACCGTTAGGACTTTTAAATGAGATTAGTAGTATTCACAATTTTTATTTTTATTTTAAAAATGAATTCAAGTATCTTCTAACCACGCATAACCGTGAGGACTTTTAAATGGGATTAGAATCAACTTGTTTATTTAACCAATTAATTTTGATATGCGTTCCATACATGCATAACCGTGAGGACTTTTAAATGAGCATGGAAGCACATAATCAAAAATCCAAGTAATTCACCCATGCATAACCGTGAGGACTTTTAAATGAGAGTGAATACTTTGGATATTTATTTTATTGCTAAAAATATAATAAATTGAAGCACAAATGATTTCCCGTTTTAAAATACCACCTATTGACCTACTATATTGAATTTTGATGAGTGATGGTCGATAGAAAAATGAAAGAAATAGAAATGGTCATGGAATATTTATCAACAGAAAGTTTTATAACTCTTGTCTAAATTTCTAAAGAAATTTACTAATTATATTGTCTCGAGTCATAATATATGATTAATATCAACACTCATCTTATTTTCAATCACTATATATCTTTTCAGATAATTAGTAGGGGGTCAGATTAGTTAATATAGTTATTTAAAATCAATTTCAAAAATAGTTATAAAATCAATTATTCTTAAATAACTAATCTGATACAAGGTCAAAACTGATTTTCTAGAAGGAGTTTTCAAGAAAATTTTCTGCAAAAATAAAAATTATTTCAAGTGAAAAATATGCAGATATTTTCTTTGAAAAACGATGCAGAAAATGAATGTTTTAAAGATTAATCACGTTCCACTAGTAATTTTTCTATCAACCATATTACCAGTGTAATCTGCATCTGAATTTAAATTTCACTCGTTGAATGTCAAAGACCAGATTGTGAAATTTCAACAAATTATCTCAGAATGAAATTCTCTTGAATGAAGCCAGTGTTAACAATCAAACATATATCAAAGTGTCAATCTTAGAAGCCATAGAACGTTATTTTTATTTCAAAGCAATTTCTTAATAGTTTCAACAATTTCAAAAATTTAACATCCTTTTCACAATTTTTAAAATAGAATTCATTAGGATTTTAGATCGAGGTCGTGTCAAAACAAGAATATAGATTTAGCCAAAAATATTATAACAACAATATTATTATCCAATCAAAACACTATTTTTCTCTCAAACTTATATATCAAGTAATTCTAGAGAATTTTATAGTGTTTTTGGCATAAGAATATAAATGGCTAATCAATTTTGAATAAAGTCAGAATTAAAATCATCATTAAATCATCATCATATCATAATTGGCTGATTTTATTCAGAAAATGGTACAGATTATCACATTTAATATATCGTACAAATAAATATACTTTTACCTGTCTTTACCTTTACGATATTTCTCGTCGTTGTTCATTGTGATTCTGTCACCCTTATACTAGGCTAAGGAACTTAGCTTTGTCGTCCGTTGTGTTTCTGGAACAGCCAAAAATCCAGGTAACACTATTGTTGTTCCTTAGCCCGCCACCATACCTACACGGAAAAGGATTTATGTGACCTATTTGTTTTTATAGGTCCATGGTTGTTAGTGGCAGAAAATTTTGAAAAATAATTTTGTGTAGACCCAAAACTATTTATAATTGTTCCCTTTGGCACCCAAATTTGTTTAACTTTGAGAGATTTTATATTTGTGCCTTTTAGAACCCAAATCGGTATAGTTTTCACATGTTTGGGTCTATACCAACAATTATTGTGATCGTGTCCAAATTTTCTACAAATTGTGCACATAGAATTAACTTGATTAATCTTGTTTTCAACAATTTTCGAATTATTAAATCCAAGTCCTTGTCTAACCGTATTAACAGTTTGCTTTCCTAATAGCATATTCAACGATTTTTCACTTTTTGAAAATTTATCTAAAGTCGTAGACAATTGTTGGACTTTTGATTTGAGAAATTCATTTTCGTTTAACAACTGTGTGCACTTTTTAATAGAATTCTCTCTCCTAGTATTTTCATTCTCCTTTAAAATCAAAATTTCATTTTCAAGCGATTTTATTTTAATTTCTGATTTTTTAATTTCCTCATCAAATGTTGGACACTTATCACACTTAGGGATCCTACTTTGATAGGTTTTAACTAATTGATCAAGTTGTTTATTACATTCTATCAAAGTATCTTTTTGAGATTCAAGTTTGGCGTATTTTTCCCTAAGTCGTTCAAAACAACCGTTTACTTCATGAAAATATATAAGCAACTCAGAATGGGTAAGTTTTGATACCTCACTTGGCTCGTCATCGTCACTGTCAGTTGTATCACCTCGAAGACACAATTCTGCCTTTTCGCTTTCACTGCCAGTGCTTTGATCATTCTCGTCTATTTCATCCCAAGTGGCTGCAAAACTTTTCTTTTTCTGTTTCTTTCCGTGGCTGGATTTAATTTGTGGACAATCGGGCTTGATATGGCCGGGTTTGTTGCAATTATAACAAATAAACTTTTGTTCTTCTGAGTAGTCTAGTGCTTTGGCTATTCTGCTTTTCAATTCATGATTTCGAGCTGGATTTCCGTATTTGCGATTCCACCTTTTGAATTTCTTTATTAGTAGCGCCAGCTCTGCTTCTCCATCATCATCATCATCGTTATCATCATCACTTTCGGTTGTTCCTTTGAGCGCTATTGATTTCTTTCGAGTATCTCCTCCTTCACGCTCTTCCTTGAATTTCATTTCTAGCTCATAAGTGGTGAGATTTCCAATGAGTTCTTCGACTTTGAGTTTTTTTAAATCTTTCGATTCTTGAATGGCAGTTACTTTTGCTTCAAAGCTTCGTGGAAGAACTCTGAGAATTTTTCGGACTATTTCCAATTCAGTGTATGTTTTTCCGAGAGCTTTTGATTTGTATACGATATTGGAAAGTCGACCGTACATCTCTTTGACATTTTCTTCCTTTGCCATTGTAAAGTTCTCGTATTCGCTGCTTAGCATGGCAAGGCGAGATTCTTTTACTTGAGATGTTCCTTCGTGAGTCACTTCTAGTATGTGCCATATTTCCTGCGCAGTTAGACAATGTGAGACACGATTAAATTCAAATTGATCCAATGAACAGATAATAGAATTCATAGCTTTGGCATTAGTATTCTGTAATTTATTTTCTAATTCTGTCCATTGTTCCTTTGGTTTCTCTATTTCCTGATTATCTACAGTTATAGTTGGTATTCTATAACCTGTCTCAACAATATTCCAAGCGTCAATGGTTTTCAGAAAAATTTGCATTCTATTTTTCCAATAAGCATATTCACCATTGAACATTGGTGGTCTAACTATGGATTGACCTTCTGCAAAAGCATTATTAAAAGAAGCCATTTTAAAAATTCGAATTTTTAAACAAAAACTGATTTTTTTTTTAAAATAGAATTTTTAAAACAAATGTTGACTTCTATTCCTCGCTCTGATACCACTTGTAGGATCGATTTCACCCTAGAGGGGGGGGTGAATAGGGTGATAGTGTAAATTATTAAAAATTAATCGCGGAAGCTTATAAATTAATTTCAATTCAGATCACAGAATAGCAGCACAGATATCGCAGAATATAAATAACAGAATAAAACAGAACAACACAGAATTTACCCAGCTTCGGCAAAACCCTGCCTACGTGCTGCCCCCAAGGTTTCTACTAGAAATTAGATAGTCCCTCGCTTACACACGTAAACTCGCTATACACCGCTATTGACTAATCTAACTCTACGCTCAAAACCTTGACCACAACTCAACTACCGAGTTGCAAATTCCCAAACTACACACCGTAGTTTGCACCCTAGTCACACGACTAGAAAATAAACGGTTTAAAAGTAAAATACAAAACAAAAACAAATTAAGTAAAATAAAGCCCTATTTAAAATAATAAACTAAAGCCTTTTAATAAAAGAAAGTCGGCCCCTTGTTCACTTCAACCCGTTTCTCTTTTTTTTCCTTCGTGAAAAAAATGATGGCCGCTCCTCTTGCTGATTTAGGGCTTCGTCCCTTCGATCCAATTTAGCGCTTCGTCCCTTGATACAATTTAGGGCTTTTGATGGTTGATCGGCCGACTCCTTGTAGCTTGCTTCGGTTGCTTCTCTGATGTTCAATTCTCGCTCGTTTGCAGCTACTTGATCGAGTTCGTTGATTATGACTTTCTGGTATGTGTTGTTTCCTTTTGCTTTTCTGGTTTGGCTTGTTCGAACTCGATACTTTTGTGCCGATGATGATTTTGGGTATTTATATGCGTTCGAACTCCTTTATCTTCGTTCGTATAAAATCATTTGAATTTGTCAATAATTCATCTCGGCCACTTTATTATTCTTGAACGATTGAGATTGATTTCGACTAGTTCATAATCATATATTTGATACTTGATGATCACGGCTTGGTTGACACGGTTTTGATTCACGCGTTCGATATTGACTTCGGCCTTTGAATTTTGAGATGCTTGATATTCACGGCATTGACTCATTCTATTATGACCATGGCTTGAATCTGACTTTGATAAAAGAAAAAAAAACTTTGACTTGATTTAAGCATCACCTGACTTGATTTGATTCTGAACATTTTGAACTGAGTATTCTTGTATCATGTTTTCTGATAACTTGATACAGTTCGAACTTGTGTCTGGTTGTCTTCGACATTGGCTTTGCTATGCATCCACGGCTTGGTTGTTTGATTATTTTTCTGACCTTTATTTTGACACCCACGGCTATGTATATTGATACATTTGGCATGATCACTTGTTGGCATTTTGGGCTGACTTCGGTCTTGATATTTGCATACTGATGCTTGTTGTACTTGGTCGAGTTTATTCCCATTCTGTAGACATGAACTTTATATCATAAGTATATGTTCACTATTTTCTGTTCTCCTGCATGTTTCATTTTATAATTTGTAGCATGGCACTGTGACTCGAGTTTTCACTGTCATGTTATTTGCAACTGTGCTTTATTTGGCACTGTTTAATTGATGCTGCATCACTTGTAGCTTTATGTATTCATGTGCTGAGTTGATCATGTTTCTGTCATGTTTGAACATAGTTGCATTATGTTGGTCGTGTTGCATTCATGTGCATATATGTTTCTTAACTTCATTGGTCTCTGATCTTAGTTCATGATGACTTGAGCATTTTGTCTACTTCTCAATTGCCTCTGTGTAGTTACCACTTCATGTTGCTGGACTTGTTGTAAAGTTGTGCTTGCATTTTGATATTGTTTCTGGCCTGTGCACATTGTTGCATGCATTGAGTATTTTGTATCTCGGCATTGACCACTGTTTTCATTCTGACCATTGAGTTTGAACATTTGTAGTTGTATTACTTGATATCCACTATTGTCACTGGTTCCATTATACATGCATTGCTATTGCTTAGTGTCTTGATCAATGTTCAGCCATGATCATTTGTCTGCACTTTCACTTGAACTTGTAGATGATGGTTCATTTGACTTGGAATTGGATGTTTGTTCATTCCAGTGAGTTGTCTGGATTTATTCAACATAGTTGTATTTGTACATTGCCTTTGTTGTGGTCTGGAGTGTATGTTGGCAACTTGTTCGGTGCATTTGCTGGCAGTTGGTCTTTATTGCATGTTTCACCTGAGTTGAATCCTGTATTTTTATTTGGGTTTGACGGGTGCTCACCTGTCCCTGTAACTCAATCAAGTGTATATATCGGTGTGCACGGCCTTGTGGCATATACAGTGATACACTGTGTATGTCACAAGTTGTTCGTGTATGATGAATTCAAATTTAAATTATGACGAACAACCCAAATAACTGAGGCAAATCATATTTTTAAAATCATCTTTTAATTTATATTGCAAAAATATTTTCTTTTCAATTTTACTGCGTTAGTGAATATTTTTGCAGATTGCTCAGATGCTGGATTCAAACTGGAATGCAGTTGTAGATAAAAATACGAGTGTGAGTGATATGTAGTGAGGTGAATATGTAAATGTGAAATGTGATGTAATTGTAATCAAAGTTGTATAGTATAGTGAGAGCTTGAAATTGTATTATTCAAAGTTGTAATAAATATTTGTTTGAATAAAATATTCGTTTGAATTTAAAATCTGTGTTATTTATTTTATTCAGCAAATATTTATTTAATCTGTGAAAATAAATAGTATATTAACAAATACATTTAAACGAATGTATATATGTTTATTATCATCAAACAAAAATCATATAAGCGCATATTCAACAGGAGCTGGGTCCAACCACTTAGTACCTTCCATTACATAAGTATATCCCAATAATAAGTCATAAATAGCTAATAATGTAAAAGATGGTACCCAAGCCACTTAATACTTACCAGCAGAAAATAGGCAGACCCCATCATTTAAGGCTTACCTTCAAAAATCTGCTGATCAATGATACTATTTAGCTGACATCATATGAAATCTCATAGACCACTTAATAATTTCAAGTGAAAAATAGGTAAACCTCGTCATTTAAGGTCTAATTCCAGAAGTGGACCCCTGTAGAAATACCACTAAGTGTAACCTCTTGGCCATTTAATACTTCATCTTGAGAAAAAACGGGTACAACCACTTAATACCTCAAACCTCGAAGCAGGCTCTTCGTCTTATGGCCCATGCCCATAATGACGTCTCACATTAGTCCTCTATTCGTAGGAACAAACAACTAGATATGCTGGACAGATTTCCCCTACAGAATTTGGAACTAACCTCGCGCCACTATAAATATATATCATAAGGACATCTCACATCAATAAAAGTATACATAACTACTGGTTGCCTAAAAATGAAGGGCAGAGTTCCATCACATAACTCAATTGATCTCGCATCACTATGACTTAGCCGTAAATCAATTACTCTCCACACATAGACACACACACACATTCATCCCACTGTTTCACAAATAAGGCATATAAGGAATCTTCATTACGCCTTAAAATAGTAATTAAGCTATATAATAGTTTCCTCTTATTTTCACCTCAAAATCAAGCACCTTCCTAACGGGGAAATATAAATATAAATGAATTCCTAATTAACAACGCCATATACGTAATAGTTATATGTTAATTAGTAGATATAAGTAAATAAATATTCGTGCTTAATAATCTCTAAACATACAAATTTTACGCCCTAAGCTAGCGTATAATGTCAATTCCGTAATCAACTATTATTACCAGTCATTTTTCTTCAATTTTCCAAGATTTCATGGAAACCAAATGTACAAAACAGAAAATAAATAGTCATAATCAAAACTGCAATAACAGACTTGTAAATAAAATAGAAAATCAATTTATTACATCAGTTAAATGGAATATCTTTACTAGTAATAAAGAGAATTCATTAAATAGATTTACTCGGTGTTCTTTTGAAATTTCAAATATACCCTTTTACATCTCATAGAGAAATAGTATTCAAATATGGCGATATAGCCAGTTATTTTCTAAGTACAACTGTTAGTCACCATGGAGAACTACAGTGTGCGTTCAAAAGATGAAGTATCCGAGTATACCATATTGTCTGTAATTTAGGTGGGAGTTCATCGGTCGAAATATCGCCTGATTCCGAGTTAGTATGAAGTAGCTATTCCAGTTTGGACAAAAAAATAGTGGCTTCTGCATTAAGTGGAGTTCACATATGGGGATGTGATAGCTTGTTATTTTCTAAATACAATTGTTATTCCCCATGGAGAACTATAGTGTGCGCTCACAAGATGAAGTATCCGTGTGATCCATATTGTTCGTAATTTAGGTGGGAGTTAAGCGGTCTAAGTCTCATCGGATTTTGAATTAGTATGAAGAAGTTTTTGCAGTTTGAACAAAAAAATAGAAGCTTCTGCACTAGACGGAGTTCAAATATGCGGATGTGGTTGCATGTTATTTTCTAAGTAAACTGTCAGTCTCCATGGAGAACTATAGTGTGCATTCACAAGACGAAGTATCTGAATGTACCATATTGTCTGTAATTTAGGTAGGAGCTCATCGGTTAAAGTTTTGCCTGATTTGAGTTAGTATGAAGAAGTTATTGCAATTTGAAGAATAAAATAGCGGCTTCTGCCTAGGTGAAGTTCAAATATGAGAATTTAGCCTGTTATTTTCGAAGTATAATTATTAATCACCATGGAGAACTACAGTGAGCATTGAAGTGGGGATATCATGTTATTTTTTAAGTACAACTATTAGTCACGATGGAGAACTACAGTGTGCGTTCACAAGAAGAAATATCCGAGTGTAGCATATTGTCAGTAATTTAGGTGGGAGTTGATCGGTCGAAGATTGTTTATTTCCGAGTTAGTATGAAAAAGTTATTGCAGTCTGAGCCAAAAAAATAACTGTTTCTGTACTAGGCGGAGTTCAAATATGGGGACATGATAGTTTGTTATTTTCTAAGCACAACTGTCGGTCCCCATGGAAAACTACAGTGTGCATTCACAAGATGAAGTATCTGAGTGTACCGTATTTTTCATAGTTTAGGTGGTAGTTCATCAGTCGAAGTTTTGCCTGATTCCGACTTAATATAAAGAATTTATTGCAGTCTAAAGATAAAAATAGCAGCTTCTACCTAGGCGGAGTTCAAATATAAGTATGTAGCCTGTTATTTCTAAGTAAAACTATTAGTGACCATGGAGAACTAAAGTGAGCGTTGAAGTGAGGATGTAACCTGTTATTTTCTAAGTACAATTGTTAGTCACCATGGAAAACTATAGTGTGCGTTCACAAGATGAAGTATTCAAGTGTACCATATTGTCCGTAATTTAAGTGTCATCGGTCGAAGTATCAGCTGCTTCTGAGTTAGTATGAAAAATTTATTGTAGGCTGAATAAAAATAGCAGCTTTCGCACTAGGCGGAGTTCAAATATGGGGATATGATAGCTTGCTATTTTCTGAGTACAATTATCAGTCCCCGTGGAGAACGATAGTGTGCATTCAACAGAAGTATCCAAGTGTTCCATATTGTTCGTAATTTAGGTATGAGTTAATCAGTCGAAGCCTCGTCGCATTCTGAATTAGAATGAAGAAGTTATTGTGGTTTGAACAAAAATAGCAGCTTCCGCACTATGCGTAGTTCAAATATGGAGATATGGCAGCATGTTATTTTCTAAGTAAACTGTTAGTCCCCATAGAGAACTATAGTGTGCGTTCACAAGATGAAGTATCCGAGTGTATCATGTTGTCTGTAATTTAGATGGAAGTTCATCGGTCGGAGTTTTGCCTGATTTGAGTTAGTAAGAAGAAGTTGTTGTAGTCTGAAGAAAAAAATAGCGGCTTCTGCCTAGGCGGAGTTCAAATATGAGGATGTAGCCTGTTATTTTCTAAGTACAACTATTAGTCAACATGGAGAACTACAGTGAGCGTTGAAGTGAGGATATAGCATGTTTTTTTCTAAGTACAATTGTAAGTCATCACGGAGAACTACAGTGTGTGTTCACAAGATGAAGTATCCGAGTATACCATATTTTCCGTAATTTAAATGGGAGTTAATCGGTCAAAGTATTGCCTAATTTCGAGTTAGTAAGAAGAAGTTATTTCGGTTTGAACCAAAAAATAGCGGCTTCTACACTACACGGAGTTCAAATATGGGGATGTGGTAGCTGCTATTTTCTAAGTACAACTGTCAGTCACCAAGGAGAACTACAGTGTGCGTTCACAAGATGAAGTATCTGAGTGTTTCATATTGTCCGTAATTTAGGGAAGAGATAATCGACGAAGTCTCGCCTGATTCTGAATTAGTATGAAGAAGTTATTGCAGTTTGAACAAAAGAAATAGTGGCTTCTGCACTAGGCGGAACTCAAATATGAGGATGTAGTAGCATGTTATTTTCTAAGTAAACTGTCAGTTTCGATAGAGAACTATATTGTGCGTTTACAAGATGAAGTATCTGAGTGTACCATATTGTCCATAATTTATATGGGAGTTCATCGGTCAAAGTTTTGCTGATTCCAAGTTAATGTGAAGAAGTTATTGCAATCTGAAGAAAAAATAGTGGCTTCTGCCTAGGCGGAGTTCAAATATGAGGATGTAGCCTGTTATTTCTATGTACAACTATTAGTCACCATGGAGAACTAAAGTGTGTGTTGAAGTGAGGTATAGCCTGTTATTCTCTAAGTACGACTGTTAATCACCATGAAGAACTAAAGTGTGCGTTCATAAGATAAAGTATCTGAGTGTACTACATTGTCCTTAATTTAGGTTGGAGTTCATTGGTCGAAGTTGTGTCTGATTCCGAGTTAGTA
The DNA here is from genome assembly GCA_030765085.1 of Allium cepa. Lineage (NCBI taxonomy): Eukaryota > Viridiplantae > Streptophyta > Magnoliopsida > Asparagales > Amaryllidaceae > Allium > Allium cepa. The sequence continues at coordinate 617,436,693 of CM060934.1, forward strand.
CGAAGAAGTTATTGCATTATGAACAAAAAAATAGCGGCTTCTGCCTAGGCGGAGTTCAAATACAGAGATGTTGTCTGTTATTTTAAGTACAACTGTTATTCACCATGGAGAAGTACAGTGTGCGTTCTCAAGATGAAGTATCCAAGTGTACCATATTGTCGGTAATTTAGGTGGGAGTTTATCAGTCAAAGTTTTACGTTATTTCGAGTTAGTATGAAGAAGTTATTGCAGTCTGAAGAAGAAAAATAATGACTTTTATCTAGGCGGAGTTCAAATATGAGGATATAGCGTGTTATTTTCTAAGTACAACTATTAGTCACCATGAAGAACTATAGTAAGCGTTGAAGTGGGGATATAGCCTGTTATTTTCTAAGTTCAACTAACAACCACAGTATGCGTTCACAAGATGAAGTATCTGAGCGTAACAGTATGTTTATAACTTAGGTGGGAGTTCAACGGTCGAAGTTTCATCCTATTCCGAGTTAGTATTAAAAAGCTATTGCGGTATGGACAAAAAAATAGCGGCTTCTGCCTAGATGAAGTTCAAATACGGGGATGTAGCCTGTTATTTTCGAAGTACAACTGTTAGTCACCATGGAGAACTACGGTGTGCGTTCACAGGATGAAGTATCCAAGTGTACCATATTGCCCGTAATTTAGGTGGGAGTTCATCGGTCAAAGTTTTGCCTGATTCCGAGTTAGTATGAAGAAGTTATTACAGTCTGAAGAAAAAAATAGCGGCTTCTGCCTAGGCGGAGTTCAAATATGAGGATGTAGCATGTTATTTTCTAAGTACAACTATTAGTCAACATTGAGAACTACAGTGAGCATTGAAGTGGGGATATAGCATGTTATTTTCTAAGTACAACTTTTAGTCAGCATGGAGAACTATGGTATACGTTCATAAGCTGAAGTATCTGATTGTTCTATATTGTCCATAATTTAGGTAGGAGTTCATCGGTCGTAGTTTGGCTCTGTTTTGAGTTAGTATAAAGAAGTTATTGCAGTATGAAAAATAACAGCTTCTGCTTTAACGGAGTTCAAATAAAAGGATGTAGTCTGTTATTTTCTAAGTATAACTATTAGTCACGATAGAGAACTACAGTATACATTCACTAGATGAAGTATCCGAGTGTACCATGTTGAGTCAAGATTTTTATAGAGTTTTGATTTCTGACAAAGGAATAAGCCGTGATCGACAAAAAGAAGTTATTCATTTAAGAAACACAAAGAGCTCCATATATTAGAGGTTGATTATTTGGTATGTTAGTAATTTATGTTAAAATCTATCCTCAAATAATCATATAACTTCAATCTTTCAATATATATACATATGCACATTAACTGTGCAAATTGGACTAAACCGGTCGACCGGTTGAAAATAAGGTGGTCGACCGTTTTTGCCCAGAATGCACAGATAACATGCACACATGCACATAACGTATATATATTTGAATTCCTGTCTACCGGTCCATTTTTGACCTGTCGACCGTTTTTAAACAGAAAGCAACTTTTCCAAAAGACACTTCTCTTCTCCAAAGGTTGCATCTCCTATCTTTCATCAATGATCATAACTCTTAATGGCAACTGTTCACAAAGAGTTACAACTATTTTTCTCTATATATACTCATCTAAATCATTGATTCAAAAACAAGTTTTTACACGATCATATATGCTCTCTAATCTAATCTCTAACACTCCTGCATTCTAAAAATTAATTTAGCTTATTGAATCATTGAAATTTTTCATATCTTTTGATTCAATAAGTAAATACCTTCTTTAATCTTTACAAAACATCATTCATATTCTTTGAGGATAAGATTATAGGAAGGGTGTACTACTAGTGACAAATCCGTGTTTTCAAGAACACAAGTTGTCAACAACAATTGTATTTGTTTTTGTTGAAGTCCTCGTGTTGTAAGAGGCAAGTGTTGAAGTCCTCGGTGTTGTAAGAGGCAAGTGTTGAAGTCCTCAGTGTATTAGAGGCGTGAAATCCCGTTCGGCTGTTCGGGTATTGTAAACCTGTTCCTCCGGGTGAAGCGAGGTAGTTAATAGTGAAAATCCAGATAGGAGTCTGGGACTGGACGTAGGACGGTGCTCCGAACCAGTATAAAAATCTCTGGTGTGATTTTTCTATTTTTATTTTTGCTTTGCTACTATCATCTATTTTCCGCATTTATATTATAGTCCATATTACACGATCCGTGTGTACTATATTAGTACGTGCATTAGTATACTCACACCGCACTTTCATTTGGTATCAGAGCGAGGTTATCATATAACCGTAACACAGTTATTTGATATATTCTTGTAATATGGCAAATAACGCAAGTACTAGCACTCAAAACACCACTTACACGGAAGGTCAATCGACACAAAGACCTCCATTTTTCAATGGTCTTAACTATAGTTATTGGGCAACACGTATGTCATTTTTTATGAAATCAAGTAGCTATGATGCTTGGAATGCTACTCAAAGAGAAATAGTGAATCCAACAACTGATTATTCAGAATGGACTGCTGCTGAGAAAATGGCAGCAGCCGTAAATGCAAGAGCAATAAATATGTTGTTCTGTGCATTAGACCAAAATGAATATAACCGTGTTAGCATCTGCACTACTGCATATCAAATTTGGCAAACGCTAAAAATCACTCATGAAGGTACTAACAAGGTTAAACAAGCCAAAATAGCAATGCTGAAAAGTCAATTTCAAAATTTCAAAATGAAACCAAATGAGACAATCAATGAAATGTATTCACGGTTTCAAACTATTCACCATGCACTTATTGGCTTAGGACAAAAATATTCTGATTTTGATGTTGTTTCAACAGTCCTACATTCTCTGACTAGTGAATGGGAAGGAAAAGTATTGGCAATTGAAGAAGCTAATGACCTTTCCGTCATGAAGCCAGATGAATTGATAGGAAATTTAATGTCATATGAAGCAAATGTGCAGGCTAGAAAAGAACAGAAAGAAGAAAAGAAAAATGTAGCATTTCATGTTGAGAAAGATGAAAATGAATCGGATTCTGAAGACGAAGATTTGGCATTCATTGCAAAAGGATTCAAAAAATTCCTAAAATATCGAAAAGCCAGTCGCTACAATAAAAGGAAACCTGGATCAAATAAACCATCTTCATCTGCTATAGAATGTTTCAACTGCCATAAAAAGGGACACATGCAGAAGGATTGTCCAGAACAAAAGAAGAAGTCAGAAAATGACAAATTCAAATATAAGAAGGACAAATCAAAGAAACGAGCCTTCTCAGTAACATGGGATGACTCAGAGTCATCTTCATCAGAAAGTGAAAGTAATTCGGAGAATGAACAAGCTAATGTTTGTTTTATGGCAACAGAAGATGAGGTACAAATTCCTACATTTGATGAATTACTTGATATTAATGCTGAATTGATAGTCAAATATAAAGACATAAAACGTCAATTAAAAGTAGTCAAAGCAGATTTAAGTAGAGCAGAGTTTGAACGAGATATGTTAAAAGATGAGAAGAAAATATTAGAAGAAGAACTTGAAAATATTCAAGAATCATCATCTAATGTTGACTCTCAAATATCTCTTTTGAGTCAAGAAATAGAAGCTCAAAAAGAGAAAAATAATGCTCTCACTACTGAAAATCATGAACTTAAAGCAAAAGTCAAAATTCTAGACCTAGAAAAAGCTAGTTTACAAACAAAGTTTGATGACATTACTCAAAATGTTTCTAACTTTAACAAAGGTCGAGAAAATTTGACTAAAATCATTGAAAGTTCACAATCTATTTCAGATAAACAAGGTTTGGGATATAACAAACATGAAACTAAGAAACATCTTAGAAATAAAAGGAAGAAGAAAGTACAAAAAACTGAAGCTAAGAAAAATCTTAGTTTATTATATTTCAAACCAAAACCAGTTGTGAAATTTCAAAAGAAAGATGTCAAGACTATCAAAATATGGGTTCCTAAAACAAATAACAATTTGATTAGGAACAAATACATTCAGCAATTCATGAATACTGTGCATCTTAATAATAATTATATATATAAAGGGGATACCGGACCCATATGGGTTTGGACTCCTAAGACCTAACTCTTAGGACCCTATAAAAAGTGGGTACCGTGGACTTAATTCTATTTTTTGCAGGACCTACTAAAGAAAAGAGGAAAATGGATATTCTGGTTGATATACTCCTATATTATTCCATTATCTATTATTCTTTTTTGTCGATGACAAAGGGGGAGAAAGTGCTAACAATTATTTGCAGGAATATATATATATAAGACAAAATCTCAGGGGGAGATCACATATTCAGGGGGAGATTCAGAACTTCAGATATATGTTGTCATCAATCAAAAAGGGGGAGAATGTTGAGTCAAGATTTTTGTAGAGTTTTGATTTCTGACAAAGGAATAAGCCGTGATCGACAAAAAGAAGTTATTCATTTAAGAAACACAAAGAGCTCCATATATTAGAGGTTGATTATTTGGTATGTTAGTAATTTATGTTAAAATCTATCCTCAAATAATCATATAACTTCAATCTTTCAATATATATACATATGCACATTAACTGTGCAAATTGGACTAAACCGGTCGACCGGTTGAAAATAAGGTGGTCGACCGTTTTTGCCCAGAATGCACAGATAACATGCACACATGCACATAACGTATATATATTTGAATTCCTGTCTACCGGTCCATTTTTGACCTGTCGACCGTTTTTAAACAGAAAGCAACTTTTCCAAAAGACACTTCTCTTCTCCAAAGGTTGCATCTCCTATCTTTCATCAATGATCATAACTCTTAATGGCAACTGTTCACAAAGAGTTACAACTATTTTTCTCTATATATACTTATCTAAATCATTGATTCAAACACAAGTTTTTACACGATCATATATGCTCTCTAATCTAATCTCTAACACTCCTGCATTCTAAAAATTAATTTAGCTTATTGAATCATTGAAATTATTTCATATCTTTTGATTCAATAAGTAAATACCTTCTTTAATCTTTACAAAACATCATTCATATTCTTTGAGGATAAGATTATAGGAAGGGTGTACTACTAGTGACAAATCCGTGTTTTCAAGAACACAAGTTGTCAACAACAATTGTATTTGTTTTTGTTGAAGTCCTCGTGTTGTAAGAGGCAAGTGTTGAAGTCCTCGGTGTTGTAAGAGGCAAGTGTTGAAGTCCTCAGTGTATTAGAGGCGTGAAATCCCGTTCGGCTGTTCGGGTATTGTAAACCTGTTCCTCCGGGTGAAGCGAGGTAGTTAATAGTGAAAATCCAGATAGGAGTCTGGGACTGGACGTAGGACGGTGCTCCGAACCAGTATAAAAATCTCTGGTGTGATTTTTCTATTTTTATTTTCGCTTTGCTACTATCATCTATTTTCCGCATTTATATTATAGTCCATATTACATGATCCGTGTGTACTATATTAGCACATATAATTGTATACACACCGCCCTTTCATTGACAACTTGTGTTCTTGAAAACACGGATTTGTCACTAGTAGTACACCCTTCCTATAATCTTATCCTCAAAGAATATGAATGATGTTTTGTAAAGATTAAAGAAGGTATTTACTTATTGAATCAAAAGATATGAAATAATTTCAATGATTCAATAAGCTAAATTAATTTTTAGAATGCAGGAGTGTTAGAGATTAGATTAGAGAGCATATATGATCGTGTAAAAACTTGTGTTTGAATCAATGATTTAGATAAGTATATATAGAGAAAAATAGTTGTAACTCTTTGTGAACAGTTGCCATTAAGAGTTATGATCATTGATGAAAGATAGGAGATGCAACCTTTGGAGAAGAGAAGTGTCTTTTGGAAAAGTTGCTTTCTGTTTAAAAACGGTCGACAGGTTAAAAATGGACCGGTAGACAGGAATTCAAATATATATACGTTATGTGCATGTGTGCATGTTATCTGTGCATTCTGGGAAAAAACGGTCGACCACCTTATTTTCAACCGGTCGACCGGTTTAGTCCAATTTGCACAGTTAATGTGCATATGTATATATATTGAAAGATTGAAGTTATATGATTATTTGAGGATAGATTTTAACATAAATTACTAACATACCAAATAATCAACCTCTAATATATGGAGCTCTTTGTGTTTCTTAAATGAATAACTTCTTTTTGTCGATCACGGCTTATTCCTTTGTCAGAAATCAAAACTCTATAAAAATCTTGACTCAACAGTCAACAACAATTGTATTTGTTTTTGTTGAAGTCCTCGTGTTGTAAGAGGCAAGTGTTGAAGTCCTCGGTGTTGTAAGAGGCAAGTGTTGAAGTCCTCAGTGTATTAGAGGCGTGAAATCCCGTTCGGCTGTTCGGGTATTGTAAACCTGTTCCTCCGGGTGAAGCGAGGTAGTTAATAGTGAAAATCCAGATAGGAGTCTGGGACTGGATGTAGGACGGTGCTCCGAACCAGTATAAAAATCTCTGGTGTGATTTTTCTATTTTTATTTTCGCTTTGCTACTATCATCTATTTTCCGCATTTATATTATAGTCCATATTACACGATCCGTGTGTACTATATTAGCACATATAATTGTATACACACCGCCCTTTCATTTGGTATCAGAGCCTGGTTTTCTAGAGATCGTAACAACATCCTAGAATAAATGGCTACAAAGAGATCTAGTCAAGGCAATAAGAAGAGGAAGAGCAATAAAGAACAATCAAAGGAGCAAACAAACAAATGCTTCATGGCAAAAGATAACGAGGTTAGTGATCTAACTTTTGATGATATGATAGAAATAAATTCAGAACTTCTAGACACTTTAAAAAGTCTCAAAAGAAAATATAAGGAAGCTCTGGAAAATCAAAAGAAAGCTGAATTCGAAAGAGATATGCTTAAAGACGAGAAGAGAATATTAGAAGAAGAACTTGAGAAAATTCAAGATTCAGACAATTCTCAACTCGCTCTATTAAGTCAAGAAATAGAAGCTCAAAAAGAAAAGAATAATGCTCTAGCTTCTGAAAATCATGAGTTAAAAACAAAAATTAAAATTATTGAGTTAGATAACACTAGTCTCAAAACTAAGCTTGATGACATTACTAAAAATATTTCCAATTTTAATAAAGGGAGAGAAAATTTATGCAGAATTATTGAAAATTCTCAACCTGCTTCAAATAAGAAGGGATTAGGTTATGTTAAGAATTCAAAAGCTCACAATGATAGAAGTGGTGTAGGCTATAAACAAGCTAAAAGTAAAAATAGTACTAGATATGCATTCATGTATACTAACTTTAGTGCTAGTACTAGTAATCAAGATAGTTTTAAAACCAGTTATAGTCATAATAGTACTTTGCTTAGAAATGATAGAAATTATTCTTCAAGTACTAAGCTAATGACTAATAGTATTAAGATATGGATTCCAGCTAATATGATTGATCATGATAAACAACTTTATATTAGCAACTATTATGAGAATGTAATTTGTAATGAAAATTATATTTATAAAGGTTCAACCACACCCAAATGGGTATGGTTTCCAAAGACCTAACCCCCCGGACCCTAACATAGTAAGTGGGTACCGAAAATTATTATTATTTTTTACAGGTACTCAGAGAAACAAAAGGAAAAGGATAGATTTTGGAATTTCAAAGAATGTTCCATATGTTTAATAGAATTACGTGCTTACAATAAAATATGGACTTCGGTAAATATGGTAAAATTTATTTTACTTTTCCTTCATAATTAATAATGAGTTCATCTCGTTATATACAAGATATTTTATATAATTTTATATATTTCCTCATTCTTTTTGATAATGACAAAGGGGGAGAAATTCATATGCATATAAATAGAGGGAGATATTATACTTAGGAGGATATGTTATACTTAGGTGGAGATGTTATACTTAGGTGGAGTTTTAAAGACATTATCTGGCACTTGTGTGAATGTTACTTTTGATCTGTGATAGTGGTTTTATGTTGCCTATGGTTTTATGTTGCCTATAATCTGTTTTACATCTTCCATTTAACAACTCCTTTTTGTCGATGACAAAGGGGGAGAAAGTGCTAACAATTATTTGCAGGAATATATATATATATAAGACAAAATCTCAGGGGGAGATCACATATTCAGGGGGAGATTCAGAACTTCAGATATATGTTGTCATCAATCAAAAAGGGGGAGAATGTTGAGTCAAGATTTTTATAGAGTTTTGATTTCTGACAAAGGAATAAGCCGTGATCGACAAAAAGAAGTTATTCATTTAAGAAACACAAAGAGCTCCATATATTAGAGGTTGATTATTTGGTATGTTAGTAATTTATGTTAAAATCTATCCTCAAATAATCATATAACTTCAATCTTTCAATATATATACATATGCACATTAACTGTGCAAATTGGACTAAACCGGTCGACCGGTTGAAAATAAGGTGGTCGACCGTTTTTGCCCAGAATGCACAGATAACATGCACACATGCACATAACGTATATATATTTGAATTCCTGTCTACCGGTCCATTTTTGACCTGTCGACCATTTTTAAACAGAAAGCAACTTTTCCAAAAGACACTTCTCTTCTCCAAAGGTTGCATCTCCTATCTTTCATCAATGATCATAACTCTTAATGGCAACTGTTCACAAAGAGTTACAACTATTTTTCTCTATATATACTCATCTAAATCATTGATTCAAAAACAAGTTTTTACACGATCATATATGCTCTCTAATCTAATCTCTAACACTCCTGCATTCTAAAAATTAATTTAGCTTATTGAATCATTGAAATTATTTCATATCTTTTGATTCAATAAGTAAATACCTTCTTTAATCTTTACAAAACATCATTCATATTCTTTGAGGATAAGATTATAGGAAGGGTGTACTACTAGTGACAAATCCGTGTTTTCAAGAACACAAGTTGTCAACAACAATTGTATTTGTTTTTGTTGAAGTCCTCGTGTTGTAAGAGGCAAGTGTTGAAATCCTCGGTGTTGTAAGAGGCAAGTGTTGAAGTCCTCAGTGTATTAGAGGCGTGAAATCCCGTTCGGCTGTTCGGGTATTGTAAACCTGTTCCTCCGGGTGAAGCGAGGTAGTTAATAGTGAAAATCCAGATAGGAGTCTGGGACTGGACGTAGGACGGTGCTCCGAACCAGTATAAAAATCTCTGGTGTGATTTTTCTATTTTTATTTTTGCTTTGCTACTATCATCTATTTTCCGCATTTATATTATAGTCCATATTACACGATCCGTGTGTACTATATTAGTACGTGCATTAGTATACTCACACCGCACTTTCATACCATATTGTCCATAATTTAGATGGAAGTCCATCGATCGAAGTTTTGCCTTATTCCGAGTTAGTATGAAGAAGTTATTGTAGTCTAAAGAAAAAAATAGCACCTTCTGCCTAGGTGGAGTTCAAATATGAGGATGTAGCCTATTATTTTTTAAGTACAACTATTAGTCACCATGGAGAACTACAGTGAGCATTGAAGTGGGGATATAGCCTGTTATTTTCTAAGTACAATTTTTAATCACCACGGAGAACTACAGTATGCATTCATAAGATAAAGTATCCGAGTATTCTATATAATTTAGATGGGAGTTCATCGGTCGTGTTTCGCCCGATTTTGGGTTGGTATGAAAAAGTTATTGCAGTATCAGTATGAACAAAAAAATAGCGGTTTCTACCTAGACGGGGTTTAACTATGGGGATGTAGCCTGTTATTTTCTAAGTACAACTGTTAGCCACCATGGAGAACTACGTTGTACGTTCACTAGATGAGGTATCTGAGTGTTCCTTGTTATCTGTAATTGAGATGGGAGTTGATCGGTCGAAGTCTCGCTGATTCCGAGTTAGTATGAAGAAGTTATTGTAGTCTGAACAAAAAAATAGCGGTTTCTGCCTAGCGGAGTTCAAATATGGAGATTTTACTATCAATCTACTTCTATAGGTGCAACTAAAAATACATGCACGTTATGATTAAATGCAGGCCCACCTGGGCATGCATATGTACTCTTCTTATATAATAAGAATTGCAATCTAAGTCTCATATCTATTCAACTCCTATTTTTCAAAGAAATAGATATGAATAAGTGGTGTTAACTACTAATAGAATTTATAATCTAAACCCCTTATTTTATTGAAGGATTGCAATTTGACCCAAAGAAAAATGAGAAATGAAACATACTATGAAACTATCAAAAATTGCATGAATGAAACTAATTCCATCAAATTAAAGTAAATAATTGAGAATATCAACATAGAATTGGAATTTCAAAATAAAAAGAAACTTTCGAGGACTTTATCTATCCTATTTTTGAAATTCCCAAATCCCTAAGGCATATTCAAATCCAAAAGAAATAGACTAAACAGTTGCAGGAAAGAAATATTCCACTCATTGATTAGCCTTAGCTTTACTCAAATGGATTTGTAGCCTTCTGATCTCTTCCAGAATCTCTCTCTTTTGATACACACACACAACAGGGAAGAGGTATATATTCATTAGATTCTGAATAATTGGAGAAAAATAGTATAACAATAGATTGGAGGAAGAAATAAGTTGAATCCAATTCTGAATTTTCTATGGAGTTTCTAAATCGTATTAGAGAGATAGAAATGTCAGAGTTTCGTCGTATTCTCCAAAATAGTACGAATAAAAGTGGAGAAGATAAGGTTATATTTATAGGAGTTGAAACACACTAGAACAGTAGGATGGAAGTAGGTAGGAAACTAGATAAATGTGGAGCGCACAACCAAATAAAATAGAACTTAAAACCCTAGCCGCCAATAGCAACTATTGTTGCTAAGCGGTCGACTGCCTTTGGCGACCGGTCAACCGCTATGGTCGATTGGTTGACATATTCGGGTCGACTACTCCTTTTATTCAGGGGATATTTATTTACTTCCATTGCTGCATTATTTTATTCCCTAATTAACTTTTTAACATTAAACATTATTTAACCATTTGCTTAACCCCCAAGCTAATTTTTGAAATTTAAATCCTAGATTTGATTTCTCATTTAAATTCAAATTCAAATTAAATTATTTCAATTCTGAAAACTTCAAACGCTCATAACTTCTTTGATTGAGCTCCGTGTTCGGCATATTATATATGGAAACAAGTCAGAGTTTCGTCACAAACGCAGCGGAATAAATTTCTTGGTCAAATTCCAACTTTTATAAAATTTAATTTAATTTAATCTATTTAATTATGGTTCATTTTACGGGATATTACATTCTTCCCCACTTAAAAGGATTTCATCCCAAAATCTTCCAAGGGGATAACAGCGTAACGTGCAATAACATCCATGTTATACAACCAAGTTATCTATACAACCATATACTCAACAAATAGTGCAATGTGATTATGTACTGCAGACATAATACAATGAACTCAATCCTAGCATGAGTGTGTAATCGTGTCATTAAAGCATGTATGCAAATACCCTAAACATGCACAACAATTTCTATATGAGTATAAAGTGGTTGTGAAAAAGTATAGTAACCATCTACTGCCATTCAATCTAGCGACCAAAATCCTAATTTTGGAGAGAAAATATTACAGATAAAGGTTTTGGATGAAGAGTCCTCATGCCTCATATCAGATTTTCTCACCATTATACTCGGACCAATCTAATTATTTATCGTGGAACTTCCGAATTCGATGCTCTACGGTGCATGCAGTGGCACGGAACGCTATTGGCTCTGTATTAAAATCCCCCAATTGATTAGGCTCTATAACAATTGTTGTGTTACGAAGGTATTTCTTCAAATATATAAACGTTATGGACTCCATCCAACATAAAAGTTTTCTTGTTTTTCCCATATTGAGAAAAGGCCCAATAAATTTGGTGCTTACTTTCCAACTATCCAAATCGTACGCTGCCTAATGAATTTTGACTTTCTAAAATCTTGTAATACAAATTTGGTCCAAGTAGAATTTGCCGGTAGTTACCCACCAAAAATTTGAAGATCTACATAGCCTCCCCAAAAGAAAACGCTGCATCTAATTGTCCATTGATGACTACAATCCTACACAAATTCTACAAAGGGTAAGCACTACTCCTAAGGTCCTATGAAGTCCAAGATGCAAGCTTTCAATAGAACCTTCAAGTTTCCATCCATTCCTTTGGTTTGTCCATCAGTCTTCATGGGTAAGTGATGCTCCAATTCAATGAAGTTCCTAAAGCTAGTTCCTAAAACTACTAGCAAACCCCTCCAAAATTGCTAGTAAACTAAGGGTTCCTATTACTAATGATGCAAGGCGCAACTCCATAAAATTGTGTTGGAATGTTGCGGTTCCGCTGCTTCTAACGAAAATTACCACCATCTTCTTCTTAATTCTTAATCAATAGGAAATTACATTCTTATTCCTATACATTTTCTTTTTTCCTTGCATTGTGGAATTTCGTGAGCTAAATCCCTTATGTTTCACAAAATCTAAAGTTTGAGATTGAAACATTTACTCGCTTCTTAGGCTGCTAACCTAATTTCCTCATTAACCTCCAATTTTACCTATAGTCTATCGCTAGTTAAGTGTTCTCATAAAATTTCCTATTTAATTTGCTTTCCAACATATATCAAGTGGTTTAAATCCCACTCATAAGGTCTACACGAGAGAAAAATGGGAATACATCTTATACCACATCATCCATTTTTCCAATAATTAAGAAAGACAACTTGCAACTATAATCTAAGAACTCCAAAAGAAATTATCTCTAAACTTTACAAAATGGTAATCCCATGCACCCTGGTTTTATGGCTAGTCTCTCGGCTACCCTAGCCATAATGCCGCCAACCCACATTGTTGGGACGTGTTGGTGTAATAGACAAAGCATTGCCATAGTTCACAGTGTAAGAACCCCCTATCACGTACATATAAACATGCCAACTAGGTCTAGTAAATAAAAACCTCAAGTTTTACCTTTTTAGTACTTGGACAGTATATTTCAAAGTAAGAATATGTCTACGAATATAAAACCAACAAAATCATTTGATACATCTTTATAGAGAAAGGAGGCGGGTTTAACCACTTAATGCCTTCTGTTCCAGAAGTATATCACATATCTCAATCATACCTTATAAATAGCTAATAATGTAAGAGATGGTACCCTAGCCACTTTATACTTTCTAATGGAAAATAGGCAGACCCCGTCATTTAAGGCGTATCTCCCAAAGCATGCCCCTCAATGGTGCTATCTACCTAACATCATATGAAATCTCACAGGCTACTTAATACTTCCAAGTGGAAAATAGGCAGATCCCGTCATTTAAGGTCTAATTCCAAAAGCGAACCCCTGTAGAGATACCGCCTAGCGCAACTCCTTGGCTATTTAATACTTTATCCGAGGAAAAAGGCGGGTCAACCACTTAATACCTTAAACCCCAAAGCAGACCTTTCGTCGTATGGCCCATACCCATAATGACGTTTCACATTGGTTCTTTATTCGTAGGAACTAGTAGCCAGATTAGCTAGGCCGATTTCCCTTATAGAATTTGGAACTAACCTCACCTCATTAAAAATATTTATCATAAGGACATCTCACATCAATAAAAATGTACACAACTTCTGGCAGCCTTAAAGCGAAGGGAAGACTTTTGTTATGTAACTCTATTGACCTCGCATCCCTATGACTTGGCCATAATCAATTACTCTCCATATACATAAAGACACACACACACTCATCTCATTCATAAATAAGGCCTTATAAGGAAGCTTTCTTATTACGCCATAAAATAGTAATTAGATTGCATAAGAGTTTCCACTTATTTTCACCTCAAAATAAATTAACTTCCTAATGGGGGAAAATAAATATAAATGAATGCCTAATTAACTACGTCATATATGCAATAGTTATACATAAATTACGTAGATATAAATAAATAAATATTTGTGCTTAATAATTTCTAAATGCACAGATTTTACTCCCTGAGCCAGCATTTAGTTTTAATTCTCTAATCAATTATTATTACAAGTCCTTTTTCCTCAATTTCTTAAGATTTCATGGAATTCAAATGTCCAAAACAGGGAATAAATATTCATAACCAAAACGACAATAACAGACTTGTAAATAAAATAGAAACTCAATTTAGTACACCAACTAAATGAAGTATCTTAAACAATAAGAATTTCAATTTAAATCTCATATTCTATTCAACTCATCTTTTTACAAAGAAATAGATATGAATAAGTAGTGTAAATTATGAATAGAATTCGAAATCTAAACCCCTTATTTTATTGAAGGATCACAATTTGACCCAAAGAAGAAGGAGAAGTGTAATAGACTATGAAATTATCAAAAAATTCATAAACGAAACAAATTCCATCAAACTAATGTAAATAATCGAGAATCTCAACATAAAATTGGCATTTAAAAAAAAGGAATTTTAGGGGATTTTATCTATCATATTTTCGAAATCCCTAAACGCTAAGGCATATTCAAATCCAAAAGAAATATAAACAATTGCTGAAAAGAAATACTAAGCTTTTCGCTCACAAATTAGCCTTTGCTTTACTCAAATATATATATCCTTCCGTACTCTTTCAGAATCTTTCTCTTTTGATATATACACACACAAACACGCGCGTGCGCGTGCGCACACACACACAGACAATATGGAAGAGGCATATATTCATTAGATTCGGAATAACTGGAGAAGAATAGGATAAGATTATATTGGAGGAAGAAATAAGTTGAATCCTTACCTGAATTTTCTATGGATTTTCTAAATCTTATTAGAGAGATAGCGATGGCCGAGTTTTGTCGTATTCCCTAAAATAATATGAATAAAAGTGGAGAGGATAAGGTTCTATCTACAGGATTTGAAATGCACCAGAACCATAGGATGGAAGTAGGTAGGAAAGGTTAAATCTGCAGCGCACAACGAATAAAACAGAACTTATGACCCTAGCCGCCACTGGCAACAATTGTTGCCAAGAGGTGGACCTCTCTTGGGCAATCGGTCGACTGGTTGACCTATTCAGGTCGGCCGCTCTCTTTATTCAAGGGACGTTTATTTATTTCCGTTGCAGTATTGTATTATTCCCTAATTAACTTTTTAACATTAAACATTAATTAACCATTTTCTTAGCCCCCAAGCGAATTTTTAAAATTTAAATCGTAAATTTTATTTCTCATTTGAATTAGAATTTAAACTAAACTAATTTAATTATGAAAACTTCAAACGTTCATAGTTTCTTTGTTTGAGCTCCGTTTTCAGCAGATTATATATGGAAACAAGTCAGTGTTTTGCCACGATCGTAGCGAAATAAATTTCCTGGTCAAATTTCAACTTTTATAAAATTTCCATATTCAGTCCTTATCATATTTAATTTAATTTAATCCATATGATCAATCATGTTGGTATTGCTACACTTTCATCACCACAGACAAGTTTATATACTCCAGATTTATTCAACACACTTCCAGCAATTTGATTGCTGGATAACACTACCTAAAGTATAGTTGTAATCCAACAATTTATTTAGGATATTATTATTAACACTCCAGTGTTTGATATGAGGAAACCATTTTTTCAAAAAGATTTTCTTATACTACGAGAGGTACTAAGTGTTATCGGGTCTTTTGACTCGGTTAAATTCGGATTGATTGGACAAGTTAGATTCAATGATAGACAAAGCATGTAGCCCGGAGAGGTGATCACAGAGACCACAGATCAAGCATAGGCAACAATATAAAGTAGCGATCAAGCAAAACCAAGAGAAAGACTCTCTGGAATATTCTAATTATGGATTTGTGTCTTCCCCTAGGTCGGGTATCATATCAGATCACTGTGGCTATGAACAGCTTGTATCAATGGTTCAACTCAACGAGAATCAATCGATATCTCAAGAAACGTGAAAGAAACTATGCAAGAAGCTAGTATGGAGAGGGATGCACCATATCGCTTGCAGCATGCCACGTGGGCACCTTGATCGATTGGGGATAATCGCTCTACGTTGAGAATTGGGCCTCAAAATTTTCTACATAGTCTCGTCTTCATCTAGAGATTCTGTCGGCGATTTTGCAGGAAGGTATCTGGTCGTCTATGCTTATAAATACATGGACCATAGCTCATTTGAAGGATCTTTACGTTGTTGTTTTCTTTCTACTCCATTGTATTACGGATTCCAATCTGATCCCTCTTGTACTCAGAAATCCAAGTGATTAGTAAAGCTATTTCATCAAAGTGAACGTAGGCATTCAACGCTGAACCACTATAAATCTGTTTATTATTCATTTTTACTTTTTTCTACTTTTTTTCTCTATATTATTTTTGACTTAATCGTTTACTTCTCTACATATAATCTAACGGGTGTTTGTGCCAACTTTTCGTGCTTTCGCCGAGAATCCAATTCTCAGCTAGATTAGATTTCATCATCTACTTATGGATTCCTATATCCACAAGATAGATCCAGATTTCTACCGACGTGTTTTTATTCTACTTAGATTTAAAGAAGGTCTAGAAGGAAGCTATTAGCCATGGCCAAAGGAAGGTCTACTATTTCCCATGTTGTTGAAGGAAATGACGATTCTAGTGTTCAACAAGTTGATCGAAATGTACAACTGACGGTTGCCGATGCCTAAAATCCAGCTGAATATATCACCAGAGCTGATTTTGAAGTCATAATGAAGGAACTGATGGATAGTCATCAGCAGCTCAATCAGCAAATCTAGGCCAATACCGATCATATGAACTAGTTGAAAGATTGGTGTTGAAAGACTAGGAGGAAGCCTACTCCATATTCAGGATCGAAAAACTCCTCATCCGATGACTATCACACAAAAAAGATGCCGCATAATGGATGCATACGCGGTTGGAGCATTAGGATGGGATCAGGCATTCGGCCATGACCGATTGGCACTGATCGGACCAAACCCCCCGGAGGGACTGGCACTAAACCTTCCAATCAAGGGGGATCGATAAGAAGGTGGAGGAGCATACTGTAGAGGTGCAGTGATCAATTAATGTGCTAGAGCTCAAGCGAATGTGGTTAAACCGCAACCAAGAACGACGATAGAACTGCCACTCAAGAAATGGATCAAGAGCAAGAGGAGCCAAGGCAACGTAGTACTTCCCAGAGGCATGGATCGACTCCTTTACGTGAGGTAGAGCACGAATACGCATGAAACCAACTTTCCAAACATTGGACTCAATAGCTATGGTGAGGCAGCTAGTGAAAGAAAGTCAGGGCTTGACCAACGATGACTGTTGACTATCCAAAAGTCATACTTCACTCACCCACAACATTCTACATATAGAATATCTATGGAGGTTTCATATGCCCACGATGCCTTCCTATGCGGGAAAAATCCATCCTAGGCAGCATCTCTTGAAGTAGAAATGGCACATGGACTCCACCCGAGCCACTGATGTAATCAAATGTAGGTGTTTTTCCATTTTTCTGGAAGATGTTGTGACCATGTGATTAACCAAGCTACCACCGCGATCAATCTCTTCGTTTAATGAGTTAGCAAAGAAGTTTCTAGAGTAGTTTTGCATGCACACGATTTTCCCCAAGGATGTAACATCACTCTCTAGCTTGGTCCAGGTACCGAGGGAGTCATTGAAAGATTTTCTGGAAATGTTTAATATAGTTTTACAAAAGTCAGTAATCCAAACGATGACGCAATACTCATGGCACTAATTAGGGGAGTCCACTTCGATTCCAAGTTTGGCGATTGGTTAGCGAAAAAGCCTCCTTCTACATTGGACCATTTCTTTACAAATGCAGCTCAGTTTTTGAGAAAAGAGGAAGCAAAGCAAAGCAAATCAAAAAGAGTGATGTTGTAGGCCCAAGCCCCTAGAGTATAAAATAATGTTGCAGTAAAGCAGTCTAGTGACAGTTTCGGAAAAGTTCAGTTCAATATTCAAAAAAAAACTAATGAGCAGAAGAAAGACAGTGATAGAAACTGTGACCAAAGATGGGATTCCGAAAGATGGAAGCTGAGGATCCCATCATTTGATACTTACACACCACTGAATACATCGCTAGAGAATGTTTATATATCGACCTATAATACTATGTAGTACAAGAAACCACCTCTGAAGAAACCGACGAAGAAGTAAAGACAATCGCCAAAGTACTGCAGATTTCATAAAAGTTATGGACATACCATGGACGAGTGTCATCACCTCCGTGACGTTATTGAGAATTTAATTTGAAAAAGAAAGTCGTATCAATTTGTTAAAGCGCTACAGGATGGCGGGCAGGGGACATCTAACCCTAATCGAAAATAAGTTCCATCTAGTGCTAAGGGACCTCGACGGACGACAGGGGGATTAGTTATCAATACTATTGTTGGAGGACCACATCTAGCTGACAAAAGATAGAATGAAATGGAGCGTTATGTGAATGCTATCGGACATGTTAACATTGAATGTTGCTCGAACATAGAAGACGGTGCTACAGCAAAGAAACGTCAAACTATGACAAATGATATCCTGTTTCAGAGTAGAGATGCAGACAAGATGGAGGCCCCTACAATTGACCCAATGGTGATCTCGGCCATGATCATCCCTGCATTGGTGAGAAAGATTATGATTGATTATGGTTATTCTGTGAACATCATTTTGAAGAAGGCATACAACCAGATGTTGCTGGAAGCCAAAGATTTGAATACGGGGATTAAACCGTGCAAAGCCCATATTCATAACTTTGAAGGTATTGAAACTGAAGCGATAGGCTATGTCGAGCTACCGGTGGAGTTAGGAAACAACAGCCAAAGGAGAGTGCGAGTGCGGCCGTTTGTTGTGATGGATGTGAACTCTCCGTACAATGCTTTTCTAGGCCGATTGACCCTTGTTGAATTCAAGGTAGCAATCGCCCCGTGGTGTTTGGCCTTTAAATTCTCGACAGAGAATGGCATGGGAATTATTTATAAAGATAAGGCGACTGGACGTGTTTGTTATGTGACTGAGTTGAGAGACGCTCAGCGAAGGGAGAAAGGAAAGGACGTAGAGAAGCCACTCTTCATCAAAACCAATGAAGCTTAGCAATCAACGTCTGGGCCTTGGCTCGGGAACCACGTTGGTTTTATAAAGATATAGATCCGAGAGATGAAGAAGAGGAGTGCAAAAAAACCAAGGCTGCAACTTCTGAGCTAACGATCGATATCACGATCAGCCACGACGACCCATCGTGGGTCCTTAAGATCGGATCACAGCTCAATGCAATGATGATGAAGGAATTAGTTGGCTTTCTCCGAACGAATCTTAGTGTGTTCGCTTGGTTTTATTCTGACATATGTGGGATCACACCGACTATCTCGAGCTATGCATTAAATATCAACCCAAGGCATGTCCCGGTGAAACAAAGCCGGCACAATATGGATTCGAAGAGATCTGATGCGGTCAAAGAAGAGGTGGACAAACTTAAATACAGTGGGTTTATCTGCGATGCCTTCTTTTTGAAATGAGTATCCAATCAAGTTCTTGTGAGAAAGGCTAATGAGAAGTAGTGGAAGTACGTCGACTACTCAGACCTGACAAGGCGTGTCCGAAAGAAAGCTTTCCACTTTCAAGGATCAACTAGCTGGCAGACTCCACCGCTAGACATGAACTGCTTTCATTCATGAATGTGTACTCTAGATACGATCAGATTCAGATGCATGTCCTAGACCAGGAACACACCAGCTTCGTTACTGACCTCGGATTATATTATTACGTTGTGATGCCCTTTGGACTAAAAAACGTTGGAGCAACTTACCAAAGACTGGTCACCGGATGTTTAAAGACCAGATCGGGCAATCAATGGAAGTATACATGGATGATATGCTCATGAAGTCACAGTGATCAAACGACCACATTGATAACTTGGAGGAGATGTTCAGTGTTCTTCAAAAATATGGAATGAAACTCAACCCCTTAGAAGTGCTCTTTCGGTGTTGCATCAGGAAAAATTTTGGGTTTCATCGTCAACTCTTGTGGAATTGAAGCCAATCCTGAGACGATTCAACCGATAAGGGATATCCAGGCGCTGAAGATAATTAAGCAAGTGCAAAGTCTAAATAGGAAGATCGCCGCACTGAGCCGGTTCATCTCTAGAGCCACAGACAAGTGCATTCCTTTCTTCAACTTAATTAGACGAGGGAAGAGAAACTTTGAATGGAAGCAGGATTTTATTGATGTGTTTCAAGCTCTGGTACATCACTTAGAGAGACCCTTCATCTTGTCCAAGCCACTAGATCATTAAGACTTGTATATTTGCTTGGCAGTGTCGATACATGGCATAAGTGTCGCACTGTTGCCCGAAGAGAATCGAATCCAAAGGACAGGGTATTATGTTAGAAAGGGTTGACAGGTGCTAAAAGGAACTATGAAAAACTGGAGAAGCTCACGTACTGCATGTTGATTGCATCAAGGAATCCCCGCCTTTATTTCCAGGCTCATCCCATCAATATCTTCGTCGACCAGCCGTTACGATAGCTCCTATAGCGACCTGAGATGTTTGGAAGGTTACTTTAATGGAACATCGAATTGAGCCAGTTCAATATCATTTATCTTCCTCGAAGAGCTATCTAGAGACAAGCACCGGCGGACTTCATAGCCAAATTCACTACACACGACAACTCTCTAGACGACAGTGGAGAACCTACCACCCAATGGAACATGTACATGGATGGAGCATCCAACGATCGATGTTCTAGCATCGGAGTTGTATTGGTATCTGCTACGCCCTAAAACCTGACTTTCCTGCAATGAATAACGAAGCTGAATATGAAGCATTGATCGCTGGGCTAAATTTGGCTAGAGAGTTGGGAGTAAAAGCTTTACAAATTTTCTATGATACCCAATTAGTAGTGTATTAAGTAAGGTGAGAATATCAGGACAAAGGAGCGTGACTTGCTCCTTACCTCGATCGGGTCCAAGAGCTGCTAATCAATTTTGAGCATTACACCATTACACACTTCCCCAGAGAATAGAATAAGAAAGCTGACTCACTGGCCAAGCTAGCCAGTCCCAGAGATGCATTGCAAATGGGCTTAGTCCTAGTTGAAATACTCAACGGTCTGAGCATTGACAAGATAGAGATCGATTGGGCCTCAGAAATGGAGCCCGAGAAGGAGACATGGACGACTCCTATTAAAGGTTATTTGCAAATGGGATGCTACCCGAACAAAGGAATGAAAAACGAAAGATCTTTCATAAAGCGTCATGATACATCTTTCAAGAAGGAGTAATGCACAGGAAGGGTTTCTTCGTCTCCCTGCTTCGGTGTATCGCCAATGATGAAATCAAGCGAGTATTAAGAGAAGTCCATGAAGGAAAATGTGACGATCACACCGAGGGGCAAACCTTGGTGAAGAAGACACACCTCTATGCTTATTTCTAGCCAATTGTCAATCGAGATGCAGATGACTATGCTAGACGACGCGACAAGTGCTGGATGTTTGTGAAAATTCTGAGAGTTCCACCGACGTATCACTAGATGGTCAGTCCATGGCCATTTTCTATGTGGGGTATTGAAATTATCGGCTCCTTGCCAATTTTCAAAGGTGGTGCAAAGTACGTCATCGTAGCAGTTGATTACTTCACTAAGTGGGCTGAAGCCAAACCTTTGGCCATGATATGAAGAAAGTAATCAATATTATTGTTCAAAATTTCGTCACATTCACCGAGTAATCAATAATGTTATCATAGATAAGGATTTGGCAATCAAGTATTTAACTTGAATGTCATTTCAAAAAAAATAACGAAAAAGACATGTTATTTAAGTTAGTTTGCCTGATATATGCTGTACACATGCATAAATTTGTCACATTCATTGTACACAACTGTTTGTATCTATAAATTAGACAACCTCCCTCTTAGTTGAGAGATAGAAAACAGAGTAATTTCAAATTTATTTTTCTCATCCTTCCCTATAGTTACTCTACTTATGCTAAAAAAATTCAAAGTTATAGTATTTCAAAATATAAATCAACAATCTTGTCACTATAGTTATTTGGTGTTACCACAATCTAAGATGTTATCAACATGCACATACACTTACATGAACATGCATAAACTAAATTAAATAACATTATCACACTGCTAATCATTCACATACTTGCACATACACTTACAGAAATCACACAGCTAAATTAAATATTTATTACAGGCCAGCAGTCAGAGATGGGGTTGGCAGACTAGAGCTCAGATCAATCTAGAAGAGATCGAAGATTTGCGGGCTAGAGTGGCGCAGCTGGAGGAGCAGAACCGTCGGTAGGCCATAGAGACCACACAGTTGCTAGATCAGCGTATTTCCGAGTACATGCAGCAGTATGGTGGTCGCTTCCCTTCCTCTGCCGGCTCAGGTTCTGGAGGAGATTGATTGATTGATTGCTTTGGTCGATATGTTTTTTTTCTGTTTTGTATGGTTTAGTAGATGGTGGAGGTGGTTGTTGATTTGTATACTATGTTATGATACACTTAGCTGTTTTGTTGTATAATTATGTGGATGTTGGGAATGTTGTGGATGTATGAATTGATAGAACATTTGGTGTTGTGGATATTATTATGTATTGTACATTAGTTTGGGTAATGATTATGTGTTTTGACTTAATTTTATGTATTTTATTTGTTTGGTGAAGTTTGTATAGTTTGGTTTTTGATATTTGATTGGAATATTATATATTGGATTCTGCAGTATTGGTGAAATATTGCTTGTATGGAAAATGTGGATGGAAGGTTATATTGCAGCAGAAATATTAAAAAAATGCAGCAGATTTTCGACGGCTTCCGACGGTTTCCGACAGCTTTCAGGTTATATTTTCCAACGGCTTCCGACCGCTTTCAGATCAATTTTTCCAACGGTATCCGACGGCTTTCGACAAGTGTCGGAATCCGTCGAAAGCCATCGAAAATACGAACAGCGAGATGTGTCGGAAGCCATCGGAAACACTGCACCCCGACGTCTTATTTTCCTACGGCATTTTCCGACGGTCTCCAACGGCCGTTGACGGTTTTCTGCCCTCGGAAAATGCCCTTTTCCTTATAGTGACCCATCCCCTACCACATTGACTACCCATCACATATGGTTCAATTATTCAAAGTTATATGACTATCCATCACATATATTTCATTTAACTTAAAATGATGTGGACTATCCATCACATATCCCATAGTTTTTCCTAGGATGGCTATAAACCCTTCATTATTCTCATAGAGGCTATCCATCTCCAACATGATGTGGACTACCCATCTATATCTCATAGTTTTTCGAGGATGACTATGAACCCATAATTTCATTCATGTTACCCACATGTTTCAGTCTTAATCCATATTACCCACATGATTCTATTCTTGTTCATGTTATCCACATGATTAACCTATGTCTATTGGTATTCCCAATTAGGTTATCTCCGCTTAAAGTTAAAGCATTTCAGAGTGACGTACATTGGAATAGCCAATTGTCTCATGTCGAACTTAATAAAAATAAATAATGGTATCCCCAAGGTTCAAAATCGAAGTCAATAACATATTTAGTTTGTTGAAACCAACCTACTTTGGTATCCTCAATGATGGTGTCAACATCCATAATCAAAAAGCATTGGTATCCTTAATGTTTATAATCGAAGTCATAAAACAATAGGTTCACCGCCCATGTTATGTTAATAAAGTTCGTTATCGAAGTTCATCTATATTGGTGTCTCCAATGATAGTGTCGAGGTTTACAAATTTTAAGACGACATTGGTATCCCCAATGACTACGTCAAAGTAGAAAACATAAGGCTCTCCGCCTTTAATGAAATACACATAGCACATGCATTATCAAATAAACGTCGACGCCTATCCAAAGTCGAAGACAAAAACTTAATTTCTTTTAAGTTCAAGAAAAATTCGTGTCGAGAATGGTGTCGTCAATCTTCATAACCCATAGACGCTACACCAAAAATACCAT
Source organism: Allium cepa (assembly GCA_030765085.1). Taxonomy (NCBI): domain Eukaryota; kingdom Viridiplantae; phylum Streptophyta; class Magnoliopsida; order Asparagales; family Amaryllidaceae; genus Allium; species Allium cepa. The sequence goes on from CM060934.1 coordinate 617,460,562, forward strand.
ATTACAATGCCCTTTTTACAACGGTCTTTAAATGCCCATTGTAATAGAAATCTATTACAACAGTTTTTTTAAGTCTGCTGTGATGAGTACCACTTTTCAACAACTCTTTTCCTCTGTACGTTGTAGTAGGCACCTATTACAACGTCTTTAATTTGCTGGTTGTAATATGCATATTACAACCGTTTTCTGCCCGTTGTAATAGATACAAAATTTCATGCATATTTGTCCGTTGTAATAAATGCCTGTTACAACAATTTCTTTTGTCCGTTGCAATATATATCAATTTTACAACGTTCACAAAATGCTTGTTATAATAAATGCCCGTTATCAATTTTTGATAATTAATATTCAATAATTAATAATTACAGTTCTTTCTTCAAACTTATTAACAAATTATTATTTATTAATATTTAATAATTAATTATTAATAATATTAATATTAATTATAGGTTAAATTTTTTTGAGGAAACGTTCACTATAGGAGAAGACCAAATTACATTAATTATTTTGAATATATTTACTATTGCTTTAAATATTATAATAATTAATAATTTGTAATTCGTAATTAATTATCAATAATACTTGCTTAATCATTTATAAATCGTAATTTGTATATCATAATTATAAATGTCAACTTATATGTATGTATAATATATTATAATTAACGATTATTAATAAATAATTTATAATTGCTAATTATTATCTATAATCAATCATTATTATTTTTATTTTATAATTTATTATGGTTAATTATTAATAGTTAGTAAATTACATTTAATAATTAATAAATATAATTAAAATTTAATACTAAATAATTAATATTAAATATTACTGTTAAATAATTAATAATTAACTTTAAATAATTAACTTTAAATAATTAACTTTAAATATTTAATATTTAATAATAAAAGTTTGATATTTAATTAATTTACAATTTTAATAATTAATATTTAGTAATTTACTATAGTTTAATAATTAATAATTAATAACTATTGATTACTTTACTATTTAGTAATTAATAATTAATGATTAATAACGACTATTACTAATTAATATATACATAATAACTAGTATTTAATTATTAATATTCAATTATAATTAAGAAGTAATAGGTAACAACTGATAATTAATAATTAACAAATAAGAAGTAATTTTTAATAATTAAAAATTACTATAAAATAATTTTTATTACATAACTAATGACTAATATATAATTAAGACTAACATGTAATAATTGACAATTAATAAGCAATTAATATTTAGTAATTAAGAAGTAAAATTTATTATTTAGCATTTTATATTCATTTTAATATTAATTTAAAATCTTATAAAATATTCAAATTTCAGAAAATTTGAAAATGTTAGAAATATTTCAAAATTCAACAAATATAAATAGTACATTATAGATTATTACTTCAATATGCATTTATGCGTTTTCCTTTGTAAGTATCTTTTGTAATATACACAATTTTTCATTTACTTTAAAGAATAGTAAATTTGTTGACTTTAATCTGGAACTTTTCCCTTCAATTTTAAAATTTTGGCTCTCATTCACAACCTTCGATATTAACTCCAGATCGTAACTCATAGCACGATCTGATTGTTTCTTCAGCCACCAATTGGTTTCTGGCTGCTTCTTATTGTTTCTTCAGTCTTTTCTTCTTTATCCCCTAAAATTAGATCTGATTACGTTCACTTCTTTTTTCTCCTTTTCCATCTCTCCACCTCGTCTATGCCCTAGCTTTCCGCGTTATTGCGAGTCTATATTTCTATTTACATCCCTTCGCCTCCTTCCTTGCTCCGGCTGTTCAGCCTTCGCCTCCATTCCTGATTTAGTTTCGACGTTGCTAACAATTGTTTTACCATGTTTTCGCTTAGTCATCTGAAATCCTTCTATTGAATGAAGGCTTGACTTTTGAAGAGTCATCTGGTCTTCGACGCCTTGAATCGATAGCGAGTTTGGCTATTGGCAGTTTGTTGTTTAAGCTTTTGGTTGGTGGTTATGTCTAGTATTTTGCTGCTTTGCTTACAGGAATTAATTCTGCTATTTTTGGGAATGTTGAAAAAGAGATTGATGATAGTGTGGAAACCGTAAGAGAATGGAGGCTTGGCGAACGTGAGGGCTTAGTGTGGTGTTGCTTTGCTTTATCGGTATGATTGCTGGTATGTTCTTAAGTTCGTCAGTGTGACTAATCAGGTACTTCTTTTTGTTGATTAATTGTTAATTCGAACTCAAATTCATACATTCTTCTGTTTTATCGAATACTCAATTATACATTTGTTTGGCTTCATCTAAATTTGAATTTACATGTAGCGAGGTTTGAAAATTGATAACTAATTCACAAGCACATGTGCTGAACCTAGAAGCACTACATCTTAGACATTGGCCATATGAATCAACCACTCTACATCTTTGATACTCGCCAAAACGATTTTACAATCAACCTAAGAGCACTGGGAACAAAAGTAGTACTGAAACAATACATGCCACAAGTCGCGTCTCAGATTTACTAGACAATAAAAATACTAAAAAATCATAAATTAGAGCGACAATCCACAACATCTACCATAAGTCGCATCTCAGATTTCCTGGATAATAAAAGTATATAAAAACTCATCAAATTAGAGTGACAGTCTACAACATCTACCACTTATTGCTCATTTCTAACAAATCTTCTTCCTTCATACAATAACAGGAGTTGAATTATATAGGAGCAAGAACATTATGGTAATGAATCTCAGATCTATCGGCTGATATCCAGCATTTATTACTCGACTTCCTCACAATACGTTTGATGTTGACATCAATGGTTGCTTGATTTCGTGCAACAATGTAGTGGTCACTTACAAAAAAAAGGTTAAAAAGAAAGGCTTAATCATGTTAGACGTCAACTGTCTACATCAGCTGCTTCTGGTTATGTTATATATATTGACGCTAATTCCATCAAACTCGATCTCCATCAGCACCACAAAAATTATGGTCAGTCAAATTTAACTTCTTGTTACACTGCAATGTTAACCTCGTTATAACAAATTTAGTAAATGAGTCATGGTTTAGTTTTGATCCAGACAAGATAATCTAGCTTTTCTAAAACTAAGTCGAATAATATGCACACATTATGTGTGGTTTAGGTATGATAAAACAATAAGGGCCCATTTAAATTGTACAAAAGTGAATTACGTATAAATTAATATAAATAGTAATAATAATATCTTGATAAACGCCAACAGGGTTGGCGCAGTTGGTTGATGGTCCGGACTGCGTGATCGAAGGTCACGAGTTCGAGCCCCGAAACTGACAACCTTGTAACAAGTACCCGAAGTATGTGTTTGGCAGGCTCATACTTCCCCAGTGTTTACAAGCGAAGCTTGGTTCTCTAGGTAATTCAAAAAAAAAAAAATATCTTGATAAACTTATTAAACCGTAGCTTGTAACATGTTATAGAAATGAATTGTTAATATATATAGATACACATGTATATAGTGTCTAGCAGCATTCATTGACGTTGATTCAATAGTTTAGCGTTTTTGAGTTTAACTAATTTGTATTGTACGGTTACTGAAAGCATTGGATTGGAAGCTTATGCTTGAAAAATATAAAGAAACAGTTCAGGTTTGAACATTATCTTTATATTAAGTTTAAACTACCAGCATTTATTTTTATCACATGAAGCCTTTTCCGATCTCTAGAACAAATTGTATGATACTTAGTTGAATGACTTATATAGTATTAACAACTTGGAGTGATGTTTCAATTTGTTAAATAGGATCGGCTAACCTTAAACTAAAATTCTACAACTGAAATTCTGCTACAAATGAAGAAAATGAATTATTTCTTATGCAGGTAATAAAGCTTTTGAGTTGTCTGGTTGTTGTTATTCATGTCTACAAATAACAAATAAACGTCGAACTTATCACAAGATTTTTGTCCTGCATAAACTGATAAGTTAAATACCATTTGTATGAATTTTGCAGGCAATTCAAAATCAAAGAGAAGTAGAATCACTTCGAAAGAATTTGGCGCTCTGCCTATATGCAAAAGAAAAACCGGAGAGGTAATGGAGTAAACTGATGGACTTGGTGTGCTAAATTTTCTCCATCCAACATTGTTTCTAGTTTCAAGTTTTAAGTTTATTGGTGTAAATTCTATCTTCAAATTGAAATATTGGCTTTAAGTTTACTGGTGTAACAAGTACAAATATTACTGAAATATTCATTTGTAAACATATTTAAATTACATGTTATATATAATGCTTCATATATGTTTGTATATGTGTATTGTTTGTCTTCAACTTCTTTTATATTAGTTTTGGCGTGAACGATAATGATTTGTAATTATATCAAGACTTTATAAACGATACGAATGTATAATTCGTTTTAGATTTTATTGCAATTGTGAGTATGATCTTTATACATGTTGCACCAATGGTCTAATTTTTTTAAATTTTGCATCCATTTTGACAATGGGCAAAAACAGTTTTAAAATACTTCTATTACAATGGTCAATGCCTGAATGGCTAGGCATACTGCAACGGTCCATATCCATTGTAAAAGACTCTATTGTAACGACATTGGACTGCTGTGAAAATGTTTACTACAACGGTTGTTGTAAAATCTTTTAGGTCTATTACAGCATCGCATTATAAGACGGGCGTTGATCTGTTGCGACACTCGATTACAATGGGTATTGCCCGTTGTAAAAATGGTATTTTGTTGTAGTGAGACTATCCATCTATTAAATAAAACTTTAAACTTTTATAAGTTATATGGCTAACTGCTGAAATTACAGAATCATCGACCCTTTAAAACATAGGCCTCTCCCATCAACAATTTTGATTAACTTCGAAAACAAGTCTCTTCGGCATTAAAGAGATGAAGTGCGACATCATGTCCAAAAGGTATCTACACTCAAGCGTAAGGTCACCGACCTTGATGCACATTGACCCCAAGACCCTCGACGACGTTATAAAACCTGTATACTTAAACTACTTCGGCTTTTTGCCTTTTTTATATAGAGTCGAAGACATGAGAGCGGCGTTATTGCCTTGCTTTAAAAAAAAAACCGAAGAGATGCGACATTATTTAAAACAGGGACGAAGGTATGCGACGTCGTCAATGTCGACACTAAAGCTTTTAAATGTTTAAATGCATCACGAGAATGCCTTTCCATCTCCAATGGTTCGCTATCTTGATTGACATCAACGAGGTTAAAAACACTCCAAAACTACGTAGTTATCATGCGCCTTTTCTTCTTGTTGTCGACGCTCATAGGGGCGACGCTGTGTTACGCGTGGTGACATTAAGATGGCATGACATTATCAAAATTCATGCAAAAATTGTTTTATTACTACTAAAGCATAAACTTTTCACCAAATCTAAATACTTGTCCAATTTCTATTAAATAAAACAATCATTTCCAATTTCTTTTCAGAAATCTCAACCGCACTTATTATTCAAGTTCCAAAACATACTTCAAAATAATTAATTAATATCCATAAATAATTAACTTTTAAAATGCTTATATAACATAATAAATTCACTATAAGTCGAAATCACTTGGGAAAAATCCCAAAAGTACACAAATTAGAGAATATCCTTCTCTTCACCATATTAGTCATTGATTTCATGCCCTTTCCCTAGGTTTCGATAAGGTCTAAGGGGGGTTTTCATAGAATCGACTTTAGTTTCATCTTTTCCTTTTGGTTCTAGAACGCCCTTCCCAAGGTTCTTACTTTTCAGAAGTAAAACATTGATATCCCTACAACCAAATTCGACTTCATCTCCATCATCTTTTGTCATCTTGGTTGTCCTTGATGATTTCTATGATGAAATCATTTCGATCAATTCATGTGTAGTTTGGAGTTATTTCTGCATAGTCTTGACATTTGCACTTTCATTCCCTACGTCTACGAATGCTAAAGGTTGTCCTACCTCACTGTTCTCCATATTGAATTGAGGCATCATGTTTTCCTCAAGATTGATGTTGTGCACCACTTCTTGTTTATGTATATTAACTCTCTTTGTCCTTCCCATCGAGTTTAATACAAGTAAGGTGAGATAGTTCAAGTTCGCAGGAGGTATTTTCTTGCTTTCTTAGTGAAGGCATCAAAAATGTAAAGCAAAAAATTAGGCCTAAATTATACGTTCAATTCAAAAGAGTTCAAAGATACTTGACACATTGGGGGAGGGGGGTGGGTGGGTATATGCCTAATTTTAGGAAAAGTTCAAAGATTCAAAAGGATTCAAAGAGTTCAAAGATCTTTGAGTATAAGTGAAAAATATGAAGAATAGAAATTAAAAAATCGCCAATTTTTAAGTGGATGTATATGCCTATTTATAGGAAAAATGCTCAGTTAGATCCTTGACACATGGTTATTATCATATTCCAATGGTTAAGAAGTTGTTGACGTGGCACACTATCGAAGTGACACGTAGCACAGTTAACTTTACACTTTTTCATGTTGATGTAGCATGGCTGAACCATTTGGGGACTGCCACGTGGATATCTAAAATAGATTTGAAGACGATTTTTAGATGTTTGATAACTTCATTTCTTATTTTACGATAGCGCAATTCTCTTGCGTTACGTAAGACTTCCTTTTTGTCTGCAATAGCAACATTCCCTTGCTTTCCGATAAGCCTTACTTCTTGTTTTACGAAACACTATTCCCCTGCCTTACGACAGATCTTTCACTTAGTTTTACGACCTTCTCTTCTTGATTCACTGTAGCATCTTCTTTTTGATTCATAATAGCCTCTTCTCTTTGGATTACGAGCATTTTCTTCTTGATATACGATAGCATTCTCACTTTGATTTACGATAGCATATTCTCTTTGACTAACAATGCTGTCTCCTTTTGATTTATAGTAGCATATTCTTTTTGATCTACGGCAGCCTCTTCTCTTTGATATGTGATAGCCTCTTCTCTTAGATTTACGATAGCTTTTTCCTCTTGATTTATAGCCTTTTCCTTTTGATTTAGACAGAATTTTCTCTTTAATTTATGATAACGTTTCACTTTGATTTACGATACCATCTTCTCTTTGATTTATGATAGCCTTTTCCTTTTGACTTACGATAGCCTATTCTCTTTGATTTACAACAACCTTCTCCCTTTCATTTACGGTAGCATTTTCTCTTTCAATTACGGTAGCATCTTCTATTTGATTACAATAGCCTTCTCCCTTTGATTACTATAACATCTTTTCTTTGATTCACGATAGTCATCTCCCTTTGATTTACGATAGCATCTAGCCTCTTCATTCACTAAACGTGATACCCCTGTTTTGAATTAAATTTTTTGGTGTAGCACTAGGCAACTAACTTAGTTTTTGAGTGTTTTTATTCTTAATGCGCCCTTTAGCTCTTTACTTTTCTTGCATTATTTTATTTACTTTGTTTGGGTTTACTAGGTTTAATCATGTTGTTTATTTATGTTCTTTACTTTCCATTTGACATTTACTCAGAATTGTTTGTTTAATGTTGAGATTCGTCCCACATTGGAGAATTTACAATATGAATACTGCATAAATACAAAGAGACTTTCCATCACATTAACCAATTGGTTTGGTGATAATATGAGGTTCTCTAACATGGTATCAGAGCGAGTTTAATTGTGTTACACGTCACCCTCAATGAATGTCCACGTACGTGTTTGGATGATCATACCCAACACGTGCGAGGGCGTGTTGAGATTCGTCTCACATCGGGGAATTTAAAATATGAATTCTGCATAAATATTAAGAGACTTTCCATCACATTAATCAATTGGTTTTGTGATAATATGAGGTTCTCTAACATTTAACCTTTAATTCCATTCGGTTTGTTCTGTTTATTTGTGTTGTAATCTTAATTCATCGATCCTTCATTTCATTTCTTTTTCTCTTGTATTGCTTAGTTTATAGTGTCCCTCACCTAGTTTAATCAGATTATTGCTAGTTTTATTATTAGTTTATTTTTCTCTTGCATATTCATACATGCATATAAATATTTATTTATATACATATATGTGTATTGCAAGTCTTATGTTGTTGATTTTTTTCTTTTCAATATTTGATGTGTTTGGGATGGATTTAGATGTTTCACTGTTTTGGATGGCTGAGTTTGCTGGATTATTGATTTTGTTTTGTCATTGATGATCTACTGTGACTTTGCTATCGTTGGTTTTTTTTAGTTACTGGATCTGCTATATTTTGCTACTGGTGACTTGTTACGCTTTTTGTTGCCTTATTAACGTTGTTTTGGCGGTTGACTTGATTTTTTCAATATTTATTGGACGTTTGGAGGTAGGGTCTTGGCACAACGGGTATGTTACCGCATGGTTATCTGGTTGTTCAGGTTGAATCAGAAAACGGTCTCTTCATAATGCGAGAGAAATGCTGCGTATATTATCGATCTCCGCAGAGTCCGCTATCGTGCGGGAGCTCGTGTACTGGGTTCCACCTTTTTTTAAATATTTATTGGAAATTTATTATTATTAATTTTGTAAAAAGAAAAAAAAACTAAATTTAACTCAAATAAGATTAAAAATGGAAACTTATGAAAAAGAAATTTCAACGTGTCTGATCTAGATCATTTGTTAAAAAAAAAATTAAATTGGAAAAAGGAAAATAACAACGATGGTTCAGAACTGTTAGATCTCCTCCTATTCTATGATTCAAAACAATCAATTAAAGTGCAATTCCCGTTTATCTTATGTATCTTGAAGAGGATTATTTTCTTTTTTAAATGAACAGGATAATGATTACTGAAATATGGTGGTTCTTCTATTTTATCGTTTTTGTGATGAATGACTGAGTTCGTGTGGCTCAGAGTAAAAGTAAATAAACCTATGAATCTCCTTTCGAAATGAAAATATATTGTATAATAGATAAATAGATTACAAATCTTAACAGCCAAAAGTGTTAGGAAGGTCCGAAGAAATACTGAATCCTTCAGCAGTAACGAAAGCAATTAGGTCTAAGAATGCATTGAGGGTTGGATCGCCTTTTTGCTCATGCAGATTGAAGAATACCCTTAACCAACTGAACTCTGCCGCCTGTAAGTCAGAAGAATACAGAAAGTATAAAATATATTTCAAAGAAAAGACAGATAAAACTTGGTAGGGTCAGTGACAATTCAGTTTCAAGAGGCACATGTTCAGTTTAAAAAAAATTGGCGGGGATTGCAAACAAAATTACAAATCGTTGCTTCTTTTCCATGCATGCATGCAACTCTTTCTGCCTCAACAGATGTTGCACAGGAATACAATTTTGTGCGTGAACAAAACACCTTCCTCATATTGAAAGAATTTGGTAGGTTAAATATGAAACTCTTTTGAATTCCTCCAACAGAAACCGAGTGTTTTGTTCACACACGTTGAAAAAAGTGTGAACAAAATAACTCTGCTGCACAGATCCATTCAGTACTATAAATCATTTTTAACACAATTAGCCGTACTCTGTCAAATCAATTTACTCGTCTTCAAGAAATCAACAAAATGCCTACCATTCAGGACATGGTTGCATTCTATGGGCTCGAATGTAGATTCTACAACAGAATCATTTCTTTAGGAACCCCTTCACCTGTTTCACGCAACGTTGTTGCATTATGGATGCTTTTGCAATACATCGGAATTGACATTATGACCTTTCTCAGCGATTGCCGCAACAACTTGGTTGTACAACGATTTGTGAATGAGGAACTCTTTATTCTCTCTTGCATCAACAGCAACAGTCCACCGAGTGAAGCTTCTTTAGCAATACCACTTTCGAATGCACTTGCGAAAGAAGAACTGAACCTTTGCTTCTTTCATTTCAACAGAGACGTCGTTAGAAGAACAATCGGTCATGTAATGGCTGGAATCGGAACCATTATTTTCGACCTCGACATCGATCATGTTGATTTGAGCCAAGAATACTGCAGAAGGGTTGGTCCCAATGCTGTGGATATGAGGTCATTGTTCTTCACTTGCGATAGTTCCAGTCTAGGAAAAAGCGACATTCTGGAGTTCTTCAATAGGTACTTATCTTCCTCTTGATTAACCGATTTATAAATTATTCTTAGCTTTAATAAACCTTGTAATATTTCTTTTGTTTTCTTAATTAAAAATGCACAGGTGATGGAACAACACTGCATACAGAACGTGATGATGGAAGAAAGAAGAGAGAAACTGCCGGTTTATGGAAGGATTGTGCTGACGGAAGAGTACTTTGTGAACTTGATATTTCATAACGATTAGATTCTGAAGATGAATATCAACGGAAGCGTGATAATAGCCAGAAAGTTCTCTCCGAACTAGCCAAGGAACAATGATAGCAGTTTTGATTTCACAAAATTTATTTTGTCAAAAAAGTGACTAAAGTTTTAAGATCTTTTTGTTCAATCCACTACTGTCATACTTTGTGGAGATAAGGTTACTAGTGTGAAAATTTCTAAAACTTTTCAGTTTTATTTATTTGTTTTGAGAATCGTAGGTAGAATACCACTGGAACATAAGGTCTTCATGCTGAATTTCATTTGCAACATGTGGTAGCTACAGCACAAATCGGTTATTCATATTCCTGTTCGTATAACAAATTGTTTACTAGGTAAAAACCAAAAGTGCAAACTAAAATTGCACAATAATTTAGAATGCCATAACTTATATGCACCTTAAAAGACTTTTAAAGAAGTGTGTAACCAATACAAAATAAAAAACACATGCTTTTCAGTTTCTATTCTGATATAAAGAAGACTAATTGACCACTCAGATCAGATGTTCTGGATTACTAATGTCGTCCTCCAACCACTCAGATCAGTAAGTTAGAAGATACAAATTGCTAAAATTAACTGACCACTATTTACCGTTAGAAACACAGTTTCAACTGCCAAGACACACTGTGTTATTTTGTTACTAAAAATAATTGTTTAAAAAATCCAAACATTCAAAGTCATCCTATCATCGTATTTTGGAGAGAACTAAGATGTAAAAAAGTGGATACAACAATAAACTAATGGTTACCATTTTAATTACAAATTAAATTGCTAAACCATCAAAGGTCAAACTCATAACAGCCAACACGGGCAAATTTCCTAAAACCTTAAACAATTTCGCAACTACTCGATAGCTATTACCATGGTCGAACAGATGATATTTTGTATTATGAATTATCGGATAAATAAAATCTTAAAACAGACAAAAACGTCAAGCACCCGTGGCCTAATGGATAAGGCGTCTGACTTCTAATCAGGCGATTGTGGGTTCGAGTCCCACCGGGTGTGATTGCGCAGTACTCGTGATTTTGTTTGGTCCTTTTTTTTACGGTAGCTTACCTTCTCTGGCTGCATCCAGATCTGAGCTTTTGCACTCTTATGACTAGAAGCTTTAGAACCTTGAATGTATCCCCCTTCCAATCCAAGCTGAATTCATTTGAAGCAAATCTAAAATCGGTGATTTTCTGACCGTCGATTCGTCGAGCAGCACTACATTAAAGTCATTGTCGATCTTCACCGCAACCATCTAATTTTCTATTATTTTCTTAAATTTTTTTTGCCGTAATTTCACCTCGTTCTTCTTGTATTATGGGATTCAGAGTGAAAAGGGAAGACGAGAAAGAAGCAGATCTTGAGAAGCGAACGTTGTTGGTTTTGGGAAATACTGAAATATCTCGTCTTGAATAATAGGTGCAGCAAGTATGAAGATAATACCCCTGCATAGCCATCAATTACAAGTTCAGGCCATCAAAAGGACTTTTTCTGTCTTTTGTTCAGGATTTATGTCCATATCTATTTGATTCAACTGGATATTCTTTCTCTTTTTTTCAAAGCATCTTAATCTTTCCGCACAACACCTTTAGTTTCTCGGTTGGAAAATTCTGCTTGTTTATTGCAGATGTCGGTTTTTGATGACTGATATCCAAGGGCTTTAAATTTTTATCTTCATTGAGTTTACTAAACACGAGAACATAGCATAAATCATTCTCTTTATTGAATTGCTTCAGGATCACAAAATACATTTCCTTTAAGTTAAATTGCTTTCCCCCACTGTTCTTCATCCTGCTTTAGAAAGGAACTTAAAATTAGGTTCTTTAGTGAAACAAATGCATCCATACCATCAAGAGTGCACCTCCTAAAGGAAGTGTTGAAGTAGGGGAGTTAGTCCATTATTACAAATAGAGTTCCAATGGTTCTTGAAAAGGGTGGAATTCCTATATGAACCTATAACTTTATTTATACTACTGTAGTTGACCCCTTATCATTTAACCCAGTGATAGGTTCCGAGCTTGGCCCTAATATTCCACCGAGAATGTCCATTTGATTGAATACGTGCTTGATGGTCACATTTGCTGCACTTTCCATGTCCACCAAGATTTTAGAAACCAAAATTTCAATCTGTGCGGTAATCATTGGCAGGTCATGATGGGGATAACTCACTCCCTTTAGCTCTTTTGGAGTGACCACCAAGTCTGAAAATGAAGTAGCGCTTTTGTAAGCTTTCATTGTGGCTCCTCCCCCACTGACTATATTTCTTTTTTAGCTTATCGAATATATATACTCCTCCTCGCTCCCTTCTCATCCCCGTAATACGCGGTCCACCTTGAATCACATCAATGTGATTTATTGGTAGTGAGAACTATTGTTGGGACTCATTCCCTAGAAAGTTTTCACTATTGGTTGGAGGCTTTTTATTATTATCTAGTCAAGAGAATTATTGATAATCCCCATGTTGGAACCAGGTCAGCCCATAGTGGAAGTTATGAGTGAATTTCAAAAAAAATTCATCTATTGGATCTATATTGGGTATATGAAGTCTAACTTATCTAAAATATTTCTAAATTTTAGTTAAATAAAATCTTTTATTTTATTTAAATTTATAAATAATATATAATTATATTTAATTTATGTTTTATAAGTATAATTTTACACATATGTATCATATACATATATGTATATGTGTGCATGTGTCACATGATAATCTGTGCAAGGTATAACATGTCATGTAGATGTTGGGATTTACATCACAATGAACACATTAGCTCATCCAATATGTACTATATGTTGTCCAAATATATGTATGTATTTAAATTTATTATTTATATAAATATTATAAATCTATTTATATATATGTAAAATATAAATAATTTATAAATATGTGCATAATTGAAATAAATGTTAACGTATATATACATAACATATAATAGTTCCCTTTTTTTATATTATGAACTACTATGTATATATGTATGAATTACAATAGTAAAATAATAATTGTTTAATATATATAGACATACACACACAAAAGCATATTTATAATATCTAGATACATACATACATACATACATACATATATATTAATTAATTAATTAATATTTTTTTAAACACTTTCAGATCATATAGACAACAAAACAAAGTTTTATTATAGATTTTATCATATTAATATATATATATATATATATATATATATATTAATCAAAAAATGAAATATTAGCAAAAGATATTTTCAAAACTAATTATCCAAAATTTAAACTTTCAGAAAATATAACATGCTATTTTGAGGATTGGAGTATTTTTCCATAATTTTACTAGATCAAAATTTATTTTCAATGACTAATTGCTTTTTTGACCGTATACTATAATAAATTTGAAAAATATTTAAATTGATATTTGAATTCTGATATTTTAGCCGAGAGCTTATTTCATGATAAAATAATTATATAAAATATAAAAGTTAATATTCGAATACAAATATTTTACATAGTATATTGATTTAAATAACATTAAATAATAGTAAATAATTATAAAAGTAATTAATAGCTACTAAAAAATATTATTATTGTAAATATACATTTATAAAATATATGTTCAACTATTAACATGATATAATGACGTAATTAAATATAAACCATATAATTATAATTAAGTGACATGTTTATATATGTATATTTATTAATAAAATAATAAGTGTTGTAAATAGATTATTCGACCGTGCACATCCGATCAATAAGGTAAAAATAGTTTTTTAATGAATACATACATATAACTAATCAAGTATGCGACGACATCAATACATATAAGAATCGTCTCCTAACTAACAATATAATAAAATTTTATATAGAAATTTTAAATCATATAACACAGTAAAAACATATTAAAACTAATGCCTTGAAGCGCACCTAGTAATGATAAACTCTTTATCCTTTGAAAACTTTATGATTCGGCAAAATTGCTAGTACTTGAACCGTAGACTTTGACTATCCAATAGTTTTCATCTTTTGAATTGATTTGAGTTGAATTTGTTAGAGCTCCTTGAAGGTGAATTCAGCCAATAATAAAGGGGACAGTGACTGCCTAAAGGTTCTAAAGCAATTAGGGTTAGAGATTCTTTTATAGTGGATGAAAGAGAGAAAGGCATGGATCATATCTCACAACAATTCCCATGAAATCTAAGCCATCCATCTCAAAACACCTCAAATCTTTTTAGCCACCCCTTATAAACTTGATTGTTGCCAAAATTATCATCTTATTATTATGGGCTAATATCCCATTTAAGGCCAAATAAATATCATTAATTAAATCTAATTTAATTGCTTATCTATACCACATATCTACTGATATATTTATAACTATTATAAATATATATACTAATATTTATTCCTCAAATCACATTCAAAATTTTATAATTAATATTTCATAGATATTAATTAATTTAATTAATTTATAATAAGTATAAACTAATTAGTATAAATTGAATTCATCGTTTCGGTTGTGTGACCGCCATGTGTAAATTTAGTCAGCGATTAACATCGGAATATTCGAATGTTAATGTTCACACTTTACTTAGCAGATGATGTGACATTTTGGCTAAGTTTATTTCTTACTTAGTTTTTATAAAATTCAATTTTACATTATTAAGCGTTACCTAGTCATGACATTTATTTACAACAATTCTCTTCGTCAAAACTATATCATTTTCGACTTATGGAATTTGGTAACGGTCAAAATTTCAATACAGTTCATTTAACTCTATAGTCCAAACACAAAATATTTGCTCCAATAATAATAATTATTATTAACCAAACTACTATGGCTAAAGATTTTGACTTTGAGTTGATCGTGATACTAAACCCATATAACCAAGGAGACGAATCCTCTCTTGAATATTGCTTCACTTCTAATACTTCTACTTAACCCAAACCATAGTCACCTGATGGACGTCGTGCCATGATTTGACTATAATCAAAGCAGAGCTTTCTTATAGAAGATCCATAGTATCCTCAAATCAAGAGAACTGTGTAAATCAGTCCATCAATATTTTATATTTTACCTTAGTTATATTAACCAATGAACTGTTAAGTGAGTCCTTCCATAGTTATCCAATAACTATCAGTACGTAATCCCTATGTGTACCAAACAATCATGAGTAATCCATTACCTAACATTTGGAGAGCATTACGTACTCTAGTCTCAACGGATACATCGGTATCCAATCTCGATGCATCTTGACTAGGAACATTTAAAATGATGTGCTTTTATAGTATTGTGATACAATACTCAAGATTACAACTATTTATAATTACTATCACAAACACACCATTTATGAATTTCTGTCAAATATATTTTAGTTAAGCATTTAATTATTTATAACATATTATAACAAATATATACCAAAAAGAAAATACCTTTATTACAAACGAGAATTGATTATAGTTAACTAATTTTCAATAAATTGAAAAATTGCCCATAAGGCAGACCCCTAACTTTATCAATCTCTCACTTGCACTTCAGGCAAATTATGGAATCTCAATCTCATCCCTCCAGTATTGCCATATTATTATTGTAAAACAATGCCATAGGATTCTTCGTATTGGGAATCACTCCAAGCTCACTCAAAAACATGTGCATCCAGACTGTCACTTTAGCTGTTTTATTAAGGGTGATGTACTCAGCCTCCATCGTGGAACCAACTACTATTTCTTGTTTGGAACTTTTCCAACTAACGGTTCTGCCATCAAGCGTAAAGTCATAACTAGACACCGATTTACTATCATCTATATTAGTTTGAAAACTCGAATCTGCATACCCCTTCATAAGGTGGTCTCCATTCTTATGTATAAGGAATACATTTTTAATATTTCTTAAATACTTAAGTATACATCTCACAGCTGTCTAATGTTTTTCTTCGGGATTAGATTGATATTGACTTATGCATCCTAATGCGCATATCAAATCTGGTCTAATACATAGCATATGGATCCTATGGCTGAAGCATAGGGAATCCTCTTCATATGCTCCTTCACCTTATCGGTAGGAGGAGCGTCCTTATTAAAAAGAACAATTCCAGATTGTATTGGAATGTTTCCACACTTGGAATTCTCCACATTAAACATTTTCAGTATAGTATCTATGTATAAGGATTGAGACGATCCCAATAACCTCTTAGATCTATCTCTATAGATCTTTATACCAAATATATAGGCCGCTTCTCTCAAAATATTCATGGAGAAGTTCTTGGAAAGCCATTTCATAATTGCAACAACAAAGTTTCATTAACAATCAATAATAGATCATCGACATAAGTACTAAGAATATGATAGCTTTGCCTTATTCCTTTCTATATACGCACGATTCCTCTGTGTTTTGATAAAAACCAAACTGTTTGATTAATTTATCGAAACACTTATTCCAACTCCTTGAAGCTTGTTTAAGTCCATAAATGAACTTTAACAACTTGCAAGCCTTGCTGTTATTCCCACTAACAACAAAACCCTCTAGCTGCGATATATAAATGGTTTCTTCTAAATTACCATTTAGAAAAGTCATCTTTACATCCATTCACCATATTTCATAGTCATTGATTACAACGATGGCTAGCATAATCTGAATGGACTTAAGCATGGCTACAGGCGAAAAGGTCTCATCATAATCAACACCTTGAATTTAGCGAAATCCTTTCATGACTAGCCTTTCCATATAAGTCTCCACTTCCCCATATGTATTTTGCTTTTTCTTAAAAATACATTTGCAAATGATGAGTTTTATCCCTTCAGGTTTGTCCGACAATGTCCAAACCTTATTTCTGCATATGAAATCCATCTCGGATTTCATAGCTTCAAGCTAAAGTGTAGAATTTTTACTCTGTTGTGCTTATTGGAAAGATAAAGCAGTGTAGTTATATAAGACAATCCTCTTTCTCGTCATCCATGAGAAAACAATAGTATCTATCTGGTGCGTAAGATTCTATACTTGATCTTCTAATATGTTGCATGTTTTCATATATGGATGAACTTGATTCTCCCACTGGTTTGGCCTCAGTGTTAGTTTCTTGGATCTCATCCAAGTCTACAACTTCGCTCTTAATTTCTTTTGATTGAAATTTCTTTTTTTTA
The DNA here is from genome assembly GCA_030765085.1 of Allium cepa. Classification (NCBI taxonomy): domain Eukaryota; kingdom Viridiplantae; phylum Streptophyta; class Magnoliopsida; order Asparagales; family Amaryllidaceae; genus Allium; species Allium cepa. The sequence goes on from CM060934.1 coordinate 617,477,905, forward strand.
AAAGAAATTATGTGTGGAAACAATCACTTTTGTTCCACTATGTTTTACAAAATATATCCACTATAATTTTTGGGATATTCTATAAACTTACACAAAGCTGATCTTCCCTCAAGTTTATTGAGGCTAATATTCTTAACAAAGGCCGGGAAACCTCACACTTTCAAATAATTAAAATGAGGTTTCTTCCCATAGCATATCTCATATTAGGCGTAGATTTAGTGGGCAACAAGTTCAACATATGCGCCTTGGTTTCTAGCACATATCCCCAAAAGGATAGAGGTAACCCAACCTTACTCACCATGGAACGAACCATATCTAATATGGTTCGGTTCCTTCGCTCTGACACAGTCGTATTGTCAAGTATATGTTAGAGCAACCTGAGAGACAATCCCACAATCTTTTAATTTGTTGGAAATCTTGTCCAACATACTCACCTCCTCGATCTGATTGTAGGATTTTAATTTTACAGCCTGTTTGATTTTCTACTACATTTTTATAATTTCTCATAGACAATGGATTTGTTATTCATAAGATACATGTATCCTAGTTTCGAGAAATCATCAGTGAAGGCAACAAAGTAAGAAATATTACCTTTAGTAACTATAGGCATCGGACTACATACATCACTTTGTATTTACCCTAAGAGTTCATAAACTGTTTCATTGATCCTACTAAAGGGATGCTTGATCATTTTACCTTTGAGACATGATTCACACGTGTCAAATGATTCAGAATCAACCGATGATAGAAAACCTTTGGTTTTCAATTTGTGTAGTCATTTCTCACTAATATGACTTAAACTTTAATGCTAAAGATAACCATCATTTATATCGTTAGAAGCATTATTCACAATGCAAACATAATTAGTATTAATCACATAAATGCCATTTTTAAGAACACCTTCGAATACTTTATTTCCATCCAAACTAATGTTCGTAACATTATTTGCATAATGAAATATATATATATATCCAGTCTCTGATAATCCTACAAATAAAGTCTTTTACAAAATAGCAATTATTTAATACTAATACTAATCCACTAGGAAAAACTAGATGATAGTCTCCTACTGCCGTTGCATCTACCATAAATCCATCAGCAACTTGGAGCCTCATCTCTTCTTTTACCATGCATTGCCAATTCATAAGCTCCTGTAACGAAATTACATATATGAGTACCAAATCTAGTATCTAAAACCCATAACATTTTATTGATTACAAAATAATTTTGAATCATAAATGCACCTGATGGAGCTACTGAACCATTCTACTTCCTTTCCCTAATAATCTTTAAGTAGTCAGGACAAATCCTTTTCCAGTGGCTTTTCTTGTGGCAGTGGTGATATTCACTCTTATCATCGACGTTCTTACTTTTCTTGTTCTTTTTACGTTCTCTTTTCTACTTCTTCGACCTCTTCGAAGATGATGCATTATCCTTGACAGCAAGTACAACCCTTTAACCCTTATATTGTGACTCGGCTGATGTCAATATATTGAGGAGATCCACATTCAACTAGTTCATGTTATAATTCAGTATGAACGGTTCATACTGAGGGGTAAGTAAATCAAGGTTCAAATCCACTTACAATTCATTGCTTATTTGTACATCCAATTGCGAAAGGCTATCGATATAGCTCTTCATCATTAGCACGTAATTATCCACTTTCTGCCCTTTGGTCATCTTGGTATTGACGTAAGCTCGTACCTTATGGAACGTGACCGTTCATCAAAAAAAGCCTTGAGACTATCAAATATTTCATAGACAGACATACTTTCATGCTACCTCTGCAACCGCTTGTCTAATGTAGACAACAAGAAAACTTGGGTAATCTTTACGTCCGACATCCATTTCTCATAAGATAGTTGTAGTTTGGGTCCACATCATTAATAGGTTCCACTTTGAGTTCATATGTAATCGCAGTTCAAAGGTGCTCGTAAGTCGACACTATTTTAATTGCACTTAACCGGTCGGTATAATTAGGTCTAGTAAGCTTGTTGTTTTCAGAAAACAATTTTGAAGTTGTAATTTTTTGCAAGTTTAAGTGGTAGATTATTACGACAAATCATAGTGGATATTCTTATAATATTAAAAAGTTTAAACTTTATGTTTCATTCTACTATAAGCTCCCACTAGTCTTTTAAGTCTTTCCAAACCCTAAATCGAAACATAAAAGTCCATCAATTCACCAATATATGTTAGGACTCACATGTCTTAAAATTCTAACCTTAAGGAAAGCTCAACAAATCATACTCCACATACTATGGATAACTCCTTATCGGTTGTACCATATACAACTCCTAACCGATGGTACCTTGTCCTAATCCACCTTTACCTTAGGGAAAGCTCAACAAATGAAGTTGGATTATTCACTCAGACCCACCATTTCGCAATGGCCCAAGTATAATGCATATACCTTAAGGAAAGCTCAACAAATATGTGCAGTTATCTTACCTTGTCTATTCAATATATAAATAGTACTACACATAACATCCTTAACTTTAGGAAAGCTCAACAATTAAAGAGTATGCGAGTAATTTATTAATATATTAATGGAAGAGGACAACATTATATTGAAGATTCATAATCTATAAATTATAATGAGTACTTATGAAATAATGTAATTCTTATGAATTACCCTCGCGATTCAAGTGTCAAATACATTAAAAATCACGATACACGTACTTTTACGTATGTATTTATTCCTTAAGTTTATTTTGGGTTTCTTTAATGTTTCATCTTTAGTTTATACATTCATATAATATAAGTTTTATTATCGTATAATTTTATATATTTTATATTACTTATCCAATAGTCTAATTATAATATTACATTAACTAAATCTTATTCAATTAATTTTAATTAATTAACATTTTAATTGATTTTATATTATTATAACATTTATATTTAATATTTATTATATACTATAACGTCCTTATAATAACACATATATCATATTCATATGTATATTATTTGACCAATTAACCTTTTAATTAATTTAATTAATTAAAATATTTTAGTTAAATTATTTTAATTTCAAAAATAATTATTTATACATACACCATTTATGATATCTTAAAACATTACAACATATACATGCATATATATTTTATTAATTTACTTATTAATTAATTTAATCAAATTATTAATAAATTTATAATTTTCGAAATTATTTTATATTATTTTTCAAACATTTTAAGAAACTTTATTATATTATAACTTTTTAAATATTTTACATCTTATTTTAAATTTAACTTTTAAATTTAAAACTTATATTTTAAATTGTTAAATAATTTTGAAAATTAGCTCAAGGTCTAATTCAAATTTGAGCCTTTTCTTTAAGGATAACCTTTAGGCTGTGGGCTTAATAGTTAACCCTAGTATGACTAATTTTAACCGCGTATGCTATTGGGCTCTGACACTATTGTTGGAACTAGGTCAGCCCGCATCGGAAGCTATGGATGAGTTTAAAAAAAATTCCCTTATTGGATCTATATTGGGCCTACGAAGTCTAATTTATTTAGAACATTTCTAATTTTTATTTGAATAAAATGTTTTATCTTATTTAAATTTATAAATTATATATTTAATTAAAGTTTTATACATATAATTGCACGCATATGTATCATATAAACATATGTATGTGTGTGCATGTACATGATAATCCGTGTAAGATATAATATACCCTGTGTAGATGTTGGGATCACATAGCTCATCTGATATGTATTATATGAAGTTCAAATATATGTATGTATTTAAACTTATTATATATATAAATATTATAAATCTACTTATATATATGTAAAATATTAACAATTTATAAATACGTGCATTATTGAAATAAATATTAAAATATATACATATTTATACAAATATGTAAAAAAAAATTATTTTTTTATTATGAACTAATGTGTATATATATGAGCTACAATAATAAAATAATAATTTTTTTAATATATATGTGTATACACATTATCATATTTATAATATATATATACATATATTAATAAAATAAAATAAAAATTAAAACACTTCCAGATTGTATACACGATATTGTAAAATTTATAGTATTAATAAGTATATGTGTATGCGTGTGTTAATTAATCGAAAAATAATAAAATATTAATAAAAGATATTTTCTAAACTAATTATTCAAATTTTAAACTTTCAGAAAATCTAACATGATATTTTGAGGATTGGATATTTTTCCATAATTTTACTAAGTCGGAATTTATTTTTAATAATTAATTGTATTTTCAGCCGTATATTATAATAATTTTTAAGAGTATTAAAAATGATTTATAAATTCTTCTTTTTTCGAAAAAATCTTATTTCATGATTAAATAATTTTATAAAATTTAAAAGTTAATTTTTGAAGCAAATTTTATTTTATATAAATTATTTACATAGTATATTGATTTAAATAACAATAACTAACAGTGAAAAATTACAAAAAATAATTTACAGCTATCAAAATTGTAAATATAAATTTATATATATATATGTATATGTATATGTTCAACTATTAACATGATATGATGATTTAATTCAATACAAACCATATAATTATAATTAAATAAAATATTAATATATGTATATTTATATTAATAAATAATAATTATTGTAAATGAATTATTCGGATGTGCATATCTGATCTATGTGGGAAAATTGCTATTTTAGTGAATACATGCATATAACCAATCAACTATGTGACAACATTAATACATATAAGAATCGTCTCCTAATTAATAATATAATAATAATATGTATGAATAATAAAATATTGTTCAGAAATTGTAAATTATATAACATAGAAAAATATTACTGAAACTAATGCATTGAAGCAGACCTAGTAATGATGAACTCTCTCTCTCCTTTGAAAACTTTTCAATTCAACATACCACTAATCCTTAAACAATAGACCTTTGACTATCCAATAGCTGTCGTCTTTTGAATTGATTTGAGTTGAAATTTTTATATCTCCTTAAAGATGAATTTAGCCAGCAATGGACGGGATAATGGTAGTTAAAAGGTTTTAAAACAATTAGGGTTAGAGGTCCTTTTATAGTAGATGAAAGGGATAAAGAAATGGGTCATATCTCATACAATTCTCACTAAATCTAAGTCATCCATCTCAAAACACCTCTAACCAATTGCCATGTAATTATTTGACAATAATCAAAGCGGATCTTTTGTATTGAAGAGCCACATTACTCTCAAGTTGAGAGAACTTTGTAAATCAATCGCATCGATATTTTCTGTTTGCCCTTGGTTATATTAACAAACAGAAAACTATCAAGCAAGTTGTTCCATTGTTATCCAATAACTATCAGTACATAAACTTTAGGTGCCTCCGGAAGTCATGCGTAATCCATCGGTCAATTTTAAGAGAGCGTTATATAACTAGTCTCAACAGATATATCAATATCCAGTTTCGATGCATCTTGACTAGGAACATTTAGAATGATGTGTTCTATAATATTACATACAATACTCATGATTGCAACTATTTTTAATTACTATCACAAACACTGTTGGAATCTTAATTTTGATTATGACAACTTATATAAAATATTTTGTGTACACTAACCATCTTTGCAGGAGATTTATTGCAGATTACTTTTCAGATGTTTAAAGCTGAGTATTGTGTGTCTAGAGTCTGTACATTGCTTAGAAATTTATTAAAATCTCTCCTGAAATGATTATATATATATATATATATATATATCTATATATGCACACATGCACATACATGCACGTACATGCACAAAAGTTCAAACTCAAACGTCTGAAACCATTCAATCAGACGTCTGAATGCTGAAACCTGAATGTTGTTTCACAATATTCAGACATCTGAATGATAATTTTCAAACGTCTGAATATAGTCAAAAATTGCCTAAAAGCTTGCTGTTTGCGTTTCAATTTAATTCAGAAGTCTGAAATTCTTAATTCAGACGTCTGAATATTTTCAACTGCTATTTTCTTGAAAAGACACTTCTCTTCACCAAGAGAAACATTTTTAAAATCAATAGTTGCATCCATTCTTTTCAACATAACTTTTCATATATAGATGCAACTCTTTATATACTATAAATAGATTACAGAATTCAACAAACAATTCACCAAATTTACTTTTAGCACTCTTGAATTCTCATCTATTCTCAAGCTTACAAATTGCATTCAAATTGCTTACATACTATGATCATTAATCTCTTTATCCTCCATAATTCTCAAATCACATCACACTATATATCACAAAGGAGAAGATTATAGGAAGTGTGTACTTAATTGACTTATCAGTGATATTTAAGAATACATTACAGTCAGATACATTTGTTATTTGTAAAAGAAGTCCTGTTCGGTTGCTAAGGCAGTTGATGTCCTATTCGGTTGCTTAGGCGGGTGAAGTCCTGTTCGGTTGCTCTGGCAGTGTAAACATGTTCCTCCGGGTTAAGTGAGGGTTGTGTTAGTAAAATTTCGGAAGGAGTCTGGGACTGGACGTAAAACGGGAAGTTTGAACCAGTATAAAAATTCCTGGTGTGCTTGTTTTATTTTACTTATTCACATTGCTATAGTATCTTAGTTTATTTCCGCACTAGTTAGTATAATTCCATATTGCACGATCCGCACTGTCTTTACATTTGGTATCAAAGAAAGGTTTTCATCTAACCGTAACATAGTTATTTGATTCTTTGATAATATGGATAATAACACTAGCACTAGTTCTATAAGCACTAACACAAGTTTTATAGAAGGTAAATCCACTGCACGACCTCCATTTTTCAATGATTTAAACTATAATTATTAGGCTACTTGTATGAGAATCTATATGCAATCAAATAGCTTTGAATCATGGAATATCACACAAAATGAATACACTCTTCCTACTAGAGAATACTCCACATGGACAAACACACAAAAATTAGATGCTACTGCTAATGCTAAAGCTATGAACATGTTATTTTGTGCTCTGGGTAGAAATGAATTTAATCGTATTAGCATGTGTCAAATTGCTTATGAAATATGGAGAACACTTAAAATCACTCATGAAGGAACTAACAAAGTCAAACAAAGCAAAATCTCCATGCTCAAAAATTAGTTTCAAAATTTTAGAATGAAACAAGATGAATCCATCAATGATATGTACTCCATATTTCAAGATATCTATCATTCACTATTAGGATTAGGAGAAAAGTACACTGACTTTGATTATGTATCAAAAATTTCTAAATTCTTTAACGGATGAATGTGAAAGAAAAGTCTTAGCTATTGAAGAAGCTAATGACCTCTCTACCATGAAACCTAAAGAGTTAATAGGAAATCTAATGTCCTATGAAGTGAATTTGCAGGCAAAATGAGTACAAGCACAAGACAAAAAGAACATTGCTTTCCATGCCGAAGAAGAAAAAGATGAAGATTCAGATGAAGAAGATCTAGCATTTATTGCCAAAAATTTAAAAAAGTTCTTGAAATTCCGGAAAAACAACAGAAACAATGAAAAAAGAAACTTTCCAAGCAAACCGTCATCTTCAGTTCTAGAATGTTTTAATTGTCATAAGAAAGGTCATATGCAGAAAGAATGTCCAGAACTAAAGAAAAAATACTTCAACAAGGGTAGAAAAGATAAGAAAAAGAAAGCATTTTCTGTTACATGGGATGATTCAGATACATCTTCATCAGATAGCAGCAGTGACAGTGAAAACGGGCAAGCTAATGTTTGTTTCATGGCTACCGGAAACGAGGTTAGTAATTTTACCTTTTACAATTTGATAGAAATAAATTGGGAGCTGGTTGACACTCTCAAAAAACTCAAAAGAAGATATAAGGAGACTCATGAACATCAGAACAAAGCAGAATTCGAAAGAGATATGCTTAAAGATGAGAAAAAATACTAAAGGAAGAACTTGAAAAATTACAAGAATCATACTCTAATATTAATTCTCAACTTACTCTTTTGAGTCAAGAAATTGAAACTCAAAAAGAGAAGAATGACACTCTTGTTTTTGAAAATCACGAATTAAAGACAAAAGTAAAATTGACAGAATTGGACGATACTAGTCTCAAAACTAAGTTAGACAGCATCACCAAAAATGTTTCAAACTTTAATAAAGGAAGAGAAACTCTATTTAAAATTATTAATAGCTCTCAATCTGTTTCTAGTAGGAAAGGATTAGGGTATAATAAGAAAACAAAAACTCTACCTAAAAAAGAAAATTAGGAGAAATATTAATCCTTCTGAAAAACAGTCAAAAAAGAATACTTACCCGAAAAACATAAGAGTTTGGGTTCCAAAAACAAACAACAGTTTAATTAGGAATATATTAACACCTTTCTAGAAACTGTCCATAAAAATAAAGATTATATTTTCAAATGGGATACTGAACCCTCTTGGGTTTGGTTTTCTAAGACTTAACTCTTAGGACCCTATTAAAGGTAGGTACCAATGTTATCTCATATTTTTTGTAGGCCCCACTCAAGAAAAGAGAAAAATGGATACTCGACAGTGGTTGCTCAAAACATATGACAGGAGACAAAGATATGCTAACAAATATTACTTACTCAGTTGGAGGCTCCGTCGCATTTGGAGACAACTCCAAAGGCTATATCATCGGCAAAGGCGATGTAAGCAATAACAGTATTTCAAATTTACCTCTTATTTCAAATGTTTTACTTGTTAAAAATTTAAAACATAATTTACTTAGTATTAGCCAATTATGTGACAAAGGATTCAAAATCACTTTTTCTGTGATCAAAATCAAAATCTTATATTTGAAGAAAATAGAGACAGAAATATCTACATTCTGAATATGAAAATAAATCATAATTCAGATATGTGTTTAATAGCCACAGAAAATGATTCTTGGTTATGGCACAAACGATTCTGTCATATTAACTTCAAAGCTATAAACAAGCTTTCTAAAAATGATTTAGTAAAAGGTCTACCAAAAAATGAATTTTAAAATTGATCATATTTGTGATGCATGTCAGTTAGGAAAATTAACTAAGTCATCTTTTAAATCTAAAAAGGTTATTTCAACTTTACAACCACTTGAATTACTACATATGGATTTATTTGGACCAACACAAGTACAATCCGTTAATCACAATAGATATGTGTTTGTAATTGTTGATGACTTTTCTAGATATACTTAGACTATTTTTATGAAAAATAAAATTGATGCTTTTGATAATTTCAAAACTTTTGTCAAAAGAATTCAAAATTTTAAAGGATTAAAAATAAAAAACATAAGGAATGATCATGGAGGTGAATTCGAAAACGAAGCCTTTGAACATTTTTGTAAGAAAAAGGGAATATTCCATAATTTTTCGTTTCCTAGAACTCCACAACAAAATGGAGTTGTAGAATGTAAAAATAGAACCTTACAAGAATGTGCAAGGACCTTGTTAAATGGAAGTACGTTACCAAAACATTTCTAGGCTGAAGCAGTTGCAACGGCTTGCTATGTTTTAAATCGTGTTTCTATCCGACCACTAACTAAGGATACTCCGTATAAACTTCTTAATGGTCGAAAACCAAATATTTCTTATTTTAAAATTTTTGGTTCAAAATATTTAATTTTAAACAAAAAGATCAGCTTGGTAAATTCGATTCAAAATCCGATAAAGGAATCTTTGTAGGATATTCAGATCGAAGCAAAGCTTATCGAGTTTATAATAAAAGAAACAATATCATCGAAGAAACACTTCATTTATCCTTCGACGAAAATTTTAATCAAATACCAAGTATAAGAGATGATGAAGAATTCCCTGATAATATCACAAATACAGAAATTTCAAATCTTGAAAATAATGAAGACATGATTTACAATAACAATGAATTAAGATCTCCACCTAGATTATTAAGAGATCATCCTTCTGTTAATGTTATTGGAGAACTCAATTCATCTGTTAGAACAAGAAGTCATTTAAATCAAATGGGTCATGTAGCTTTCCTTTCCCATATTGAACCTAAAAATATTAAAGAAACATCCACCGATGAAAATTGGTTAATCGCTATGCAAGAAGTGCTAAACCAATTCGAAAGAAATGACGTTTGGAATTTAATTTCAAGGCCTAGTGATCAATCAGTTATTGGAACAAAGTGGGTCTTCAAAATAAAGCAGATGAACAAGGAAATATTACTAGAAATAAAGCTAGATTAGTCGCACAAGAATATAATCAAGAAGAAGGGATTGACTATGAAGAAACGTTTTCCCCGGTCGCTAGACTAGAAGCAATACGAATCTTACTGGCCTATGCATGTTTTCATAATTTTAAATTATATCAAATGGATGTTAAAAGTGTCTTTTTAAATGGTGTTATAAAAGAAAAATTTTATGTTGAATAACCTCCTTTATTCGTGCACGAATAATTTCCTGACCATGTCTATAAACCTAAAAAGGCCTTATACGGTTTGAAACAAGCACCCCGTGCTTGGTACGATCGTCTTAAAAGATATTTAATAGATTCTAATTTTCAAATTGGGAAGGTTGATCAAACTCTTTTTATCAATAGAAACAAGCAAGATATTTTAATTGTTCAAATATATGTTTATGATATTATTTTTGGATCTACAAATGAAAGACTATGTCAAGAATTTTCTAAACTAATGACAGAAGAATTTGAAATGTCATATATGGGTAAATAAAATTGTTTTCTTGGCTTGAAAATAAAACAATTAGAAAATTGTATTTTTATAAATCAAGAAAGATATTGTAACAATCTAATTAAACGCTTTGGTATGGAAAATACTTCTGCCAAACCAACTCCTATGAGTACGACTTTACATCTTGATAAAGATTAAAGTGGCAAAAGTATTGACCAAAAATTATATCGAAGTATGATTGGATCATTACTATATTTAACAGCTAGTAGACCTGACATAATGATGAGTGTTTGTTTGTGTGCAAGATTTCAAACAGATCCCAAAGAATCACATATGCAAGCAGTGAAATGCATACTGCGATATCTTAATAAAACCAAGGATTTTGGACTATTCTATCCAAAGGAATGTCCTTTTGAATTAGTGTCCTATAGTGATGCTAATTTTGGAGGAAGCCGAACAGATAGAAAAAGTACAAGTGGGACTTGTTACTTCATTGGACAGTCTCTCGTATCCTGGTTTAGTAAAAACAAAACTGTGTTTCATTATCGACATGTGAAGCAGAGTATATTTCTACAGCTTTGGCATGTGCTCAATTTATCTATATGCAACAAACACTACAAGATTTTTGTTTTAATTTATCCAAATCAACTATTTACTATGATAATTCTAGTGCTATAAATTTATCTAAAAATCCTGTTAATCACTCACGAATAAAACATATTGACATTCGTCATCATTTTCTTTGTGATAATATTGAAAAAGATTTAATAAATCTAGAATTTGTGTCCTCTGACAAACAACTGACATATATCTTTACAAAACCATTAAATGAAAATACTTTCATCAATTTAAGACGAGAACTTGGAATCGTCTCTTATAAAGATTTATAAGTTCACATTTTTTTAACATATATGGTTTTTTTTTGTTTTTTTTTATTTTTAGTTACTTTAAAAAAAAAAAGTGTTTATCAAGCACTCGAACTCAGGATCTCATACTCGGTAGTCTTCCACTCTACCACTTCACTCTCTATCTTTTTCTAAAACATGAGGTTGTTGTTGAATTCTTATTTACCTTTCATTCTCACCACTTTTTCCTATGGCCATTATTATTCTAACCATACATTATTTCTCTATTTTATCTAGCACCTAACTATATATTCTCTGCATTTCTTAATTCCTTGCACCAGAATTCATTCAAATTTTTTAAAATTTTAAATTTTCTGTTTGAACATGTCATCTCAATACAACTCCGAATTTTCTGAGCTTTCTTATACTTCTCATTCCTCGGGATCGAAAAATCTACCAACTCCTACACCAATCTATGAATCAGTTCCGATTGTTCCACCCTTAACTCATACTGGACATACTCCTCCAACTAAAAGAACAAGGCGGTCTCTCTTTTTTGGATGACCATCCATAAAAGAAAAAATAAATGATATTCATCACTATCAAAAATAAACATTAGAATTATAACGTGAATTATACTATGAACAAAAAGTTAATGCCAAACGGCTTAGCTTTTTGGAACAAGTCACGTTAAAGTTCTGTGGTTCTTCATCAAAAGATACAGTTCATCAACCGTCTATAGTTCGTTCTCCAAATCGTCGCAATCCTTGGGAACCATCTCCACAACGTCCACCGACATCACCAAACTCTTAGGAATGTGGCAACAAATGGTCTCCACTTCGGCCATTTGTAGAGAATACTAAAATTGAAGAAGAGCCATATCATACTCCATCCTCTTCTTCAAAATCTCTTTAATTATTTCTTGTTGTTTATATACTATTGTTAATTTTTCATTTCATTCTGTTTATTCTAATCTTGTATTTTGTAAAATTATTTAATAATATATATATTGTTTTTCTACTCTTAATAAAGCTAATATGTGCCTATGAGAAAAATTCAGATGGCTGTTCTATTAGAAACAGACGTCTGAATATTCATAGCATAATATTTTTTACCCCAATTCAGATATCTGAATCAAATAAAACAGATGTCTGAATAAGGCCAATTTTGAACTGATTCCTTGCGGGTTGCATTTCAACCCAATTCAAACGACTGAATTTTTTATGAGCCTATTTTTTTTACCTTTCTTCTTTATTTTCTTTCCCATTATACCCCTGCCTTTTCACCCTCTATATAATGTCTTTTTCACTTCATTCCCACTTACTTCAGAACCCTAGCCCCCATTTTTCATCTTTCTCAAATTTTTTACCTTTTCTCCAACTCTCCAATGGCACCAAGATCAAAAAGAAATAGAGAATCAACTTCAGGACCATCCGAAGACCAAATCCGACAATGGCTATGGAACGATGTTGCGGTTTCTCGATTTAATTCCATGAAGAATTCCAACATCTTCGAAGGAACATTCATGAAATTCCCGAATTTCACAGCATATCGTATTAGAGAGTTAGTTGAGCGATTCCACTTCGATAGCTTGATTGGGTATACTCCTAACAATGTTAAGATTAATCATATTATGATTAAACTTTTTCTTGCTAACTTAAATTTGGATCATCATAATCCCCAAAACCGATAAGATTGTGTTTGGTCGATAGTTTGTGGCATTAGAATCTTCTTACCTTTACAAAGATTAGGTCATATTTTAAATTTCCCTCATCAAGGAATTGATATTAGTGAAATTGAAGTTGATATGGATCATCGGGACGAAGTTTTACATTAATTTTTGTCCGATCAGCTTATAAATTTAGGCAATTTAAAACTACCTTCTTAAGGCCACAAGCTTGGCTCATTCACCGTGCACTTATTCATTCTCTCTAACCAAGGACGGGAAGTTATGAAAAAGTGTATAAAGAAAACTTCCAAACACTCTATTCTATTTACTTAAATCAACAAGTGAATTGGGGAAAATTATTTTGGATGAATTTCAAGATATCACAATCCGGAGGAAATATAGAGCCATTCATTATGGTGCTTATATTATGCGCATCCTCCTAAATGTCGGTGTACCAATGCTCGACTCTGATTTCACAATCATTAGTGAATTTGGCGCTAAAACTCTAGGATTAATGGTTCTTCCTACGCTACCTCCTCCTTAACAAATTATTTCTTTCCACCAATGGTTGCAAAATGTTCAACAAGGTGTTCATTAACCTCGAGACACTAGTATTGCTTCTTCTTCTCATACTCAGCATGAAGAAGAAGAGGAGGACGGTGACATTATTGGCTTGGAAACTTCCTCAAGACAAGCCGTCATCACTCTCTCCGGAAATCAAGCGAAGATTCATCGGGATATGAAGGCACTTGAGAAGAAGACGGAAAGAAAATTCAACCCTATCAAAGGCTTTCTCAATAAAATATGGGATTGAATTTCTTGTTCCGGCTCTACATCCACTCAAGCTTACAATCCATCTCCATTTGAGTGGTCTTCCTCAAGCTCGAGTTCTAATCACAATGATCTGTCTCTTTCAAGCTAATTTTAATTATCTTTGTCCGTTTCATTTGTTATCTTATGTTTTGCTTATAACTTTGCTTGACCAGTTGTATAAGAAATTTCTGAATTATTATTTCTTCATGTATTATTAACTACTACCGTGATTGCTTTAATGAAGTGAACTATCTATTATTATCTATGCTCTTTTTATTGATGGCAAAGGGGGAGATATATATAATTGTGCATATTGACAAGTTTTAGAAATTTAAAATTATGCATATTGACAAGGGGAGTAACAATACTTTAAATGTTTATTATTGATTATATAGTTGTCATCATCAAAAAAGGGGAGAATGTTGGAATCTTTATTTTGATTGTGACAACTTATATAAAATATTTTGTGTACACTAACCATCTTTGCAGGAGATTTATTGTAGATTCCTTTTCAGATGTTTAAAGCTGAGTATTGTATGTCTAGAATTTGTACTTTGCTTAGAAATTTGTTAAAATCTCTCCTGAAACATGTGTGTGTACACACATGCACAAAAGTTCAAATTTAGACGTCTGAAACCATTCATTCAGACGTCTGAATGCTGAAACCTGAATGTTGTTTCATAATATTCATACGTCTGAATGATAATTTTCAAACGTCTGAATAGAGTCAAAAATTGCCAAAAAGCTTGCTATTTGCGTTTCAATTTAATTTAGAAGTCTGAAAATTTTAATTCATACGTCTGAATATTTCCAACTACTATTTTCTTGATAAGACACTTCTCTTCATCAAGAGAAATTTTTTAAAATCAAAAGTTGCATCCGTTCTTTTCAATATAACTTTTCATATATAGATGCAACTCTTTATATACTATAAATAGATTGCAAAATTCAACGAACAATTCACCGAATTTACTTTTAGAACTCTTGGATTCTCATCTATTCTCAAGCTTTCAAATTGCATTCAAATTGCTTACATACTTTGATCATTAATCACTTTATCTTCCATAATTCTCAAAGCACATCACACTATATATCACAAAGGAGAAGATTATAGAAAGATTGTACTTAATTGACTTATCAGTGTTATTTTAGAAGACATTACAGTCAGATACATTTGTTATTTGTAAAAGAAGTCCTGTTCAGTTGCTCAGGAAGTTGAAGTCCTATTCGGTTGCTTAGGTGGGTGAAGTCCTGTTCGGTTGCTGAGGCAGTGTGAACCTATTCCTCCGGGTTAAGTGAGGGTTGTGTTAGTGAAATTCCAGAAGGAGTCTGGGACTGGACGTAGAACGAAAAGTTCGAACCAGTATAAAAATTCCTGGTGTGCTTGTTTTATTTTACTTATTCACATTGCTATAGTATCTTAGTTTATTTCCGCACTATTTAGTATAATTCCATATTGCTCGATCCACACTGTCTTTACAAACACAATATTTATGGATTTTCTAGTAAATATATTTTAATTAAGCATTTAATTATTTATAACATATTATAAAAATATATAAAAAAGAAAATACCTTTATTATGAATGAGAATTGATTACAGAGAATTAATTTACGGTAAATTATAGAATTGCCCTTAGGAAAAATCCCTAACTCCATCACCCCTTTGATGAACTCCTTCGATGCTCATTTTTTGGTCATATTTTGCGTAATTCCTGCTAAAGCTGGACAGTTGTCCATCTTATGCCATTTTGCCTTGTGAAAGGTGCAATAACCTCCTCCATTATTGGGTTCATGTTCGATTTTCGACTTTGTCTACATGGGTTCTCCGCCTCATCCTTTAGTTACTATGCAGATGTATGAAATTAGCTAATTTAGATCAACATGATTCGACCTTGGAATCTCTTCCCACTTCCCTCTTTTATTTGAAGTTGTGAAATTGATTTTTCTCCTTCTCTTCCCCTTTGGTGTGGCTTCTCTCTCATAAAACTATCATCCATACAAGCGAACATATCAGCATGGAAATGAAAGTCTTGGAGATTCCTACATCCATGAATATACAACACTATTCAAAAATGGTGTATTCTCAATCAGCCCAAACTTCACAGCCATAAGCTTTCCTTCTCGCTTACTTTCTCAGCCATGGTGGCTTCAGCATTAAACCTCTTTAAGTAGTCCATCAGCAATTCCCTTAGCATTTGTTTGATATTAGCCAATACACTTGCGTCTATCATTGGCTCTTTCGAAGTGTGGAAATGGGCAGAGAACTCTTAAGCAAATTATCTCCAAGATTGGATCATCTTCTTATGATATCGATGATAGTTTGCTGTGACCCCTAAGAAAGTTGCAGAAAACAACCCACGCCTTACTGCTCCTAGAGCATCGTAAATGTCCATTTGGCTTTCAAAGCCAAAAGGTGGTCATCTGGGTTAGTTGACCCATCATATTTTATAGAAGGGATCTTAACATAAGAAGGCAAAGGAACCTCTATTATTTTTTAAGTGATTTGGGCTCTTATGAAATTGGTGTTGACCCTGTGGTCCATTGTTCTTTACCATTTTAGATCCATCGTATCCTTGCCCATCTTGTGGGCATGGTCCCATAAGTAAGCTTCATCATCTTCATAATCTATCCTATTTGGTTTATACTCCCTTTCGAAGAGCAAGCTAGAATACTGTATTGGTGAAGACTTATGGATGCCCTCTTGATTCTCTATTTCTTCTTTAGGTTGATTGTGATAGAGTTAGGGGTGTGTTCTAGGAGAAATTATGTAATTTGTTACATATATCTAACTCAATAACCAATGTTTTTCGAAGTAAAACGTGTTTTCTTTCTATTATATACTTGATATAATGTGTTATATTATCCAACTAAATTAATTATAAGTATATTTAATAGAAAATCCATAAATAGTATATTTCACGATAGTAGCTACAAAGTATTTTAACCGTGAGTAATTTGTCAAAATGAAAATAAATATACCATTTTAAAGATTCCTAGTTGAGATGTATTGAGACTGGAAATCGATACATCTGTTGAGACTAGATTGGTGTATATATAGTCATGTAAAAATATTGGTTATAAAATTTTATTTTGATGAACAAACAAGACTAAACATGTTTATAACAATTATAAGTATATATTAATCGATATGCGATATTGATAAGCGTTTAAATTAGATTTAAATGCAATATAATTTGTTCGGGCTTTAAATAGGTTTGAATCCTATATGAGACTGGTGCATTTCGACCATAATATGATAGGTAGGAGTAGCCATTTGATGTTAAGAAGGATAGGGTCTTTATATATGAGAGGAAAGAATGGGTAAAAGTGAACAATGGATGTGGATCCTAATTTGTCTCTCTATTCTCTTCTCTACAAATAGATCATAACCCTCGTTCCTTTTCTAATTTTTTTTGAAAACCTCCATTAGCTCTACTTCTGGTCGAAATTCATCTTCCTACCTTCTCCATTTCTAAGCTCAAATCAAATTAAAATTAACACTATTCGATAGTCGGTGGTCTACAATTTGAGAGATAACACCTTTGTTCGATTCATTAGTTTATTTCAACCCTTCAAGATGCGGTCCTTTGGTATTGGTGAAAGGTAATTATCCGATCTATAATTATATACTAAAATTTAGATAATTTATATACCATGTGCTACTTTGTTAGTTAGGTGACGATTCTAATATATCGATGTATTATCATATATTTTTTGCAAGCAAAACAAAGCATTGTTATTTTGCATGGGCAAGCTGGTTTTATAGTGGCTATACCACTTTGCAAATCAATACAGATGTAAGGCAAAGATGCCTTAGCAACTAAAGAATAAATAAAATACAATACATGAGTTAGGCAAAATGCCTAAACTACTAAGGAACTACTAAACTAATCCTCCTACATAGAGGAGGATTCATGCTCATCCTCAAACGAGTTAGTACCAATAACATTAACATACTAACTAAAAATCAATGCAATTTTGGTATTCTAAAGAGAAGACCTAGGTCCATGAACCAACGCAAATTCACTATTCCTCATTGTTTGACACATACTTCAAATTCGTCTCTGATTTGGAGGGTGAGTATAGATTACCGTTTTATCATATTTAAGGTGATTCACTTAACTTGTCTTCGAAAGGAAAATATGGTATACCATCACATTTAGAATGGTTGTTTGTTTATATGCTTAGATAATTAATTAAAAAAATTCATATACATGCCTTGAAACTTACGGCTTAAGATTAAAAAAATGATTTTTTTATTTAAATTAATTTAATATCCATTATTTAGTTAACATAAACTTTGTAATTCAAATACTAAACATTATATGATACAATATATGTTTTAAAATTAAGTATGGATAGTTTTATACCTAAAATATTTTTGTCACCAAAAATATATTTTTAATATATATAAAATATTATTTAATTCAAAACACTTAAATAAATCTTTAAAATAAATAAATATGTTATAAAATATAACTTAATATTTATAAAATCATTTTCACGCCAAATAAACTTTCGACAACAAAAAGTTTAAATTTTTATATTAATTAAATATTAATATAAATGTTGAAATTAAATTGAATTTAAAATTGATCTCAAATTACCATATATGTATATTGAAATATTCAAATGCTAAAATATCTTCTAGAGTTTTTATAAAATATTAAAAAAATTATAATATTGAAAACATATTATATATATATATAATTTATTTTCAATCAAAAATATTAAATTAAATAAACTAGAAAAGACGATTTTTCCACGACTATTATTAAGTTAGTATATATACACCAGTACTTATGGCACGTCCATTGGACGTATGCAAAAAAAGTGTGAGTTCACTTCTAAGGCAGGTATGATGAATGCATAGTTTTGAAGATCGAACCGTGAGTCAAACTGTGTTGATGCAAGGTTAAAGGTTCTAGTGGTTCAACCGGTCAGACCGTGAGAACCGTGTTGATAATTAATTTTTATTTGATTTATTTAAATGTAAATTGTTTCGATTAATATTAACATTTAACCAATTTTAATTAATATTTTGAAATTTAAAAAAATTATTTTAAACACTTAACAAATATTAATTGAAATAATTCTATAATAATTTTTCTAATGTAAAATTGTAAAGTTCCTTAATTTTTAAGATGAAAAAGATTCAGTTCAATGACAACTCGTAAAACATACAATAATAATGTACTATCTCCTCCAAAAGTGTTAAAATAATACAATAATTTAGTGGCTAATGTTATAAGATTATTTGTTAAATTAATTATGTAAAAAAATGAAAGAATGAAGCAATAATTTTTCCTCAAATTTGAAGAACCGTTAGGTTAAAATAGATTGATCTAGAGGTTAGTTCAGGGTTTTGAGGTTAAACCGTGGGTTCGCGCGCACGCAAGGTTATTTCATTTTTAGAACTGCAACTCTCTAAGGTCGAAGGTTAACCGTGGTCGAACCGAGGTCGGGTTGGGTCTTTAAACACCGAATGAATGTGTGAAAAATGCAAGCTAGGTATTTTTTATTGCAAAGTATTGTTTTCAATGTAATGTCATGATTTTGAGCATTCATTTAACTAAATTATAAAACTTACCAATACTACCGTAAAAGTTACTAACAGAATCTGAATTTGTGAATAATAACTATAATAAACTTCCTTATAGAACTATAAATTTACTAACATAATAATAAAAGTTATTAGGATGAAATTTCTATCCAGATTTGAAATTTTTTAAAATTCCTTTATATAGATTTTGTGAACGGAAGCTTGAACACGTTCAAACTTCAACCATTTCCATTAGGTTACATCACAACGTCGGCCTCATAAAGAATGCTACCAACTTATTTTATCTTCCAAATCAAGAACTTGCTGGTGATTGTCCAAAAAAGTTGTACTTTTAGAATAAATACAAATATATGATAAAATTATGCTAATAAATAATAAAAGATAAGACACATGGTCAAGGGAGAAAGTATGAATTTGCTGGCAGAAGCTTTTGTTTTTACATGAAGCAAAGCTACAACTCAACATATATGATCAAGGTGAAGTTTCCTTCTATGTGATTTTATTTGTATTGTATTACATGGAAAACACATTGATCTAATATAAAAAATAAATACTTCTGTATGTTCATTTACAGATTTGTCTTTTTAACCGATCTATGGTAAACAAAAGTATGTGTGCACAGTTGGATGTTTCTTCTAAATATATGTCAAGTGCAAAACATGTGATAATAGAAAAACTGATGCAATTACCTATTGAATTCCTGCGTAAGTTCCACCACTATAATCTTGAATGTCCAAATTACTTGCTTTTGATTTTGTAAGATGAACAAAGGACATTTCCTTTTTCTTATATATACTATCATGTTTTCATAAATGTTATACATATTATAAAATCTTGTATACTAAATGATTAAAATAGAATGCATAATCTTTGCAAAGAAAAATTTAAAATGGCATTATAGTTTCTTCAAACAAAAATAATCTGCCAATGTAAGATGACATACCAATGTAAAAGATAATTGCTACATACAAATTATAGCAATTAAATTAATAAAAAACAATCGTTCACATTTGATAAATCAAATCAGCTAATTTACCCCAATCTTCTTGTTTGAAACGTTCATTGCACGCCTTTGTTAATACTTTCATAAAACCAAATCACTCACCCCACATTTATTCTTCTTAATCTTGTTTAGAGTCCGTAATTGTAGGACGTGCGTTGCATGGGCATAACAATCATTTACTGCTATTGATCAAGAAAAAGTCTACAATGGTTGAACTACTTAGAATAAATCATTCTCTGACAATTATCCTTTACTTGTGTAATCTTCTTTGGATGGAAGCATTAGGATGACGAAATTTGTTGTTTTTTCCTCCTTTAAGCTAGCAACATAGATACAATATTCCATATAAGAGAGTGGATTAGAAAAGTGGTATTTGGTAAAGGTGAAATTATCTATTATGAAGAAGGTGAAAAACAACTGTTCTGGCCTCTGATTAATCTTTTGAAATGTCAACACTGACCATGACTTAACACATTATATGGATCATAATAAGATGGGAAAATTAGTAGGTCCAAAAGTTTCAAAATGAGGTATTCACACACACACACACATAAAATGTTTCTTTTCCGTGTATAATAATTGTTTCTCTACCATATGTGATTGAAATAGAATGACATAAAACAACATAATTATAGTTGATGAAATTTTTATTAGTATACTTTATTCAGAGTTTGAACTAATACCTTTGGTAATAACAATAGGTAGTAACAAAAATAGATTGATTATATTAAGTGGACTGTGTTAGGCTAAGCAGTCTATATGGTTAGACCAGAAATTATGGGGTGGAAGAAGTCCAATGAGGAGGCAGGTTAAATAAATTGAACAAATAATCATAATATTAATAATCTTTTATTTCATCTATACTATATTATGATTAGTCAGTTGGATTTCAAGAGCACACAAGCCCCTTTGAATTTTGGCAACTGAACAGTCTCTAAGTCTATATTATCTAGTGTCAAACTAATCGCAACAACTTAATACTTCCTTTTCCACTTCTTTTTCAACTGTCGCTTACTGTTTCCCTTCTCCATTACCCATTATGTCTCTTCAATGGTCTCACCAAATCCTTTCATCCACTTATTATTTATTTACTTTCATCTCCATATTTCTTCATCCAACTGTCTTTTCTCTCCATTTGCATACACATAAACCTGGATCCTTGTAATCGCCTCCCTTCTTTACCAACACTCACTTGCTACTTGCTGTCTTCGATTTCGGTAAGGTCCATCTTCATTTTATTTTTATTTTTAATCCTATGTGTTTATTTAATAATTACGAATATATGACATGGTAATTACCATCATTCTTTTCATCGTCGTTTTCCAAAGCTTTTATTTAGTGGTTGGATACTGCTTTTCTTCTTTCAATCCTTATTTTACCCTCACTATATCTTTGGAGTTGGAATTTGTCAAAAAAAATTAACATGACAAGTTATGTTAATTTTTCGGTCGTAT
Organism: Allium cepa; assembly: GCA_030765085.1. Classification (NCBI taxonomy): domain Eukaryota; kingdom Viridiplantae; phylum Streptophyta; class Magnoliopsida; order Asparagales; family Amaryllidaceae; genus Allium; species Allium cepa. The sequence continues at coordinate 617,499,857 of CM060934.1, forward strand.
TTTGCTAGAATTTTTTGAAACGGTTGGAAAATTGCAATTTTAGTATTTAATTTGTGTATTTCCCTTCCTTCTCTGTTAATAATTTTTTTTTCATCCTTTCTATAACCCAGGTGTAAACTTTACTCTTTATGGTAAAGCAATATTACATATTTATTTTTAAGAAAGGAGCAATTGCTCACTTGAAACACTCTATGTATTTGTTATTAGGATCGGTAACTTGAGTAATATGTACTCTAAATAATGTAAAATAACATTGACCCTTGATTAATGTAAACAACTTCAATTTTCGGCAATTAATTATTTGCATGAAAAATCTTTGAAATTGAATTAGAAGAAAATATGACTAGGACATGCTCTTTGACGACTTGAGGTTGTATATATTTACAACTTCATATATATATATATATATATACACACACACACACACATACACACACACACACACATATAACTCTATATGATTTTTGTTGATTTTTCACTAAATAAGACCATCTATGTTTCCCTTTCGACTTCTTTTATCAACGTGTACTAAATGGGCTAAGATGGTTCTATGAACATAAGACTATCTTCTGAAATAGTTTATGTAAAATATAATCATATTCCAGATTGTGATCCTAGAAGGAAAGAATATATATTTCAAAATGTAGTATGTATGTTTAATTAAATGTTTCTAAAGAAATAAACTTAGCTGCATTTTACATATTAAGATTTAATACTTATCATTGATGCATTTGATGTTATAGCCAACCAATAGGTATGTTGGGGTGATTCTTTTTTGAACTGTACCTATGAGATTAGCACTTGCTGCTTTGATTTTTTTATTATATAGTAGTTTCACCTACTTACTCTTTGTATAATTTTTTCTCAATGATAAACAATGTGAGCACTATATTTTAACATATACATTACACATAATATCGAAAAATTATTATTGAAGGAAAAGAGTGATAAACGTTATGCTTTTATATCCATTATGACTCATATCTCTAACCAAGTTGGTTCAAAATCTGAACACGATTATCCTTCAAACCATATAATCTAATGTTATGCACATTTCAATATTATGAAGTTACAACTACAGGTCATTTGAGTATGTGAATTAATTTTTGCAGCAATTAATTTCAATGTATTTTTATGGCATATTATTGAATCCTTTTATATCTTTTACTTTTAATGCCATATATTCAATATTAATCCATCTTTAATATCTCAAAACACTCATGGATCTCTTTAATAGCATTTCACAAAAGCTGCTTTTCACATCTTATATATTTAATCTGGATGTTCTCAAACAGTCACATGCAGCAACAAAAACAGTTATGGAAACTTTATTGGGTACGATATTGGCCTCATTTGTAACCATTTATAGGGAACTACTTTTAAGGCAATGAATTAATAATATATAATTTACTTAATAATTAGTACACTGACATTTATTTAGTCGTCATCGTCTTGGCTTCAAAGAATACTCAATTTATTACTACCACTATTCTTATTAATTAATGGGGTCTATAAATTTGTCCTTACACTATTTCTTTTTTTGGTTTTTAATTAGTACTTACCTCAAAATTTACAAATGGATCTCAAAATTTCATACCATCCAATAACCATATAATAGCTTCATCTATTTTATGATAGTATGTGAAGAAATCTTTGATCAATGCCACTTTCTTTTCTGGACTTGGTATTTCAAAATGATAGGACTTGATATTATAATAAAAAGAGACAATGGAGTAAAATGGAGAACGTGTCATTTATTTACACCTTTTTTTAATGGATAAATAGGATCAATAAATGAAGACCCAACTTGGAAATAGAATAAAAGTAAAGTTAGGGAGGAGAGCCTCCCTTATGGTCAAGTCAACAAGCCTGGCCGATAAACATTTGTTAAAACTTAGGGCTTGCATATTTTTCTAACATAATTTTCTCCACTGAATTTATTTTTCTCTATTTTTAGTGGTTCTTGAATAAACCTTTTCTTCGGTGTTTATTGTACTCTAAATATTCCTCTAAATTGTTTTATCATCAATCTGTAAGGGCAAATCTATATGAATATTACAATTGCACTTGCTCATGGAAAAGAAGTTCAATTTCTCAACTTTGTTAAATTATAATTGTATGACCAAATTTGCTACTGGTACAAAAAGTATGTATTTACCGTGCAACTACTATAAACTTTTGTATGGCACATATTTTCATTAATAAATAAATAAAATAAATCTACAATTTTTTTCATGGAATGCTACAGGCTTTTTTTCTATACATTTTTTGTAGCCCTTGAAAAATAACTTAATTAAAAGAAATGTCTACACTGCTAAACATGAAATCAATAACCAACATCACATACTAAACAAGCATGTTGTGTACTATAAGACCTATACATGATAAGCAACACTATGGCTAAAAACACACTATAGAAGCAAAATGAGATCGCTACAAGTACTGTCTCCCTAATTGTCTTATCTCTTTCCTTTAACTGATACAGAAGAAACAATCATTAAATATAAAATATGTCATGTTTAATAATAAAATATACTAATTTAAATTGAATGGCTAATTCTTTTCTTTGTTCCATAATGGAATGCATTCATGGGTGAGCTTATTATTTTGTTGTAGGCATTCTACGTGGCTATTGAATGATGCAATATGGACTAAATTTTTGAATGAAATACTGCTTTTTCTACTCATGTTTGAGTTTTTTTAGTTGTGATAATCTGATTTTTCATTTTGTTTTAATGAAATGTCAGGCTGTGAGGGTAAATAGTAATTTGCATGTCATTACTGATGTACAAAGGAGAACTAGGACCATTGAAATTGAAAATTCATTGCTTCCAATGATGACACTGATTAGTTCGGTTGTACATTCTCTTCAGTAATTGTAGACTGTAGTATTATTATAGAATTTCACATTAGGTTTACAGATCTAATGACAACTCTATAAGGCTCGCTTACGTCGTGGATGCTTTAATCTAGCTAGTAGAGAAGTAACCATATCCAACCTTTTGATTCATGAACATAATTTTCTCAGTAGTCTGTTAATTATGCTATGTTTTTTATTTAGAAGTATCATAAAGTCAACATGCTCACTAAACTTTGATTACACATTTGTTTATGATTGACTGATTGCTTAATCATTACACGACCACAATCTATTTTAATTTTTCTACGCCCATGATTTGGTTTTATTAATAAGATTTCAAAATAAACCTAACACATTACTTATTATAATGGATCTTTTCTTTAACTATTATTCATGGAAGGCTTCAAACAATGAAGCTCCCTTGTTCATGGTGAAATGATGAACTCTTCGATAAGGGTGAAGGTTGTTTGATGAAACTGGGTGTTAATATGGTGGCAGTTTATTTGTACAGGTGAAGAAATATAGCAAGTTATGGCAGAAATGAATGAAAAGGAGAGATAAATTGAGGATTTAAGCAAAATAAAGAGCAGCGAACTACAATTTGCAAGATCAAGAACTGTCTGAAATTAAAGATGCAGATTATTGGAATGAGCAAAAAAATGGAAGATGATACATGGAAAAGATGGATCAAGCTTAAGATTTGATATGGCACTTGAAATGTAATTTGCAGTAACGTGAGAATAAGAACAGATTGCAAGAACTTGTTTTGCAAGAAAATGATCAACTAACGTAATAACAGTAAATGTAAATGGCATAAATGGATTACAAGCAATATTAGGCAAAAACTAACAAGATTAAATTGCAAGAATTAAAAGAACTGGAATTATAAAGCTACTGGAAATGAAACAAGAACTGATACTGAATAAATGCAGAAATGTAAAAACATGAAATGGTAATTGCAAATAAAAGGAACAAGAAGAAGAACTTGAACTGAATTAAGATTGTAACTAGAAAATTGATTAAAAACTAAGTAATAAGGAATCAAAGAAGAAAGAATCAAGTACCCAAGATTGCAATAGAACATGATAAACTGGAAATGAAAGTAAGAACTAAGAATGAAGAAGAAGATAAATGCTTCAGATTTTATTTCTTCACACTTATTACAACACCACAATACTGCTTATATATGTGCATTTTTCACATAATGGACCAATACCACATAACAACCCATTAATAGCCTACCCAACTTATGAATCAAAATACAACAATATGCACGTACACCCTAATACAACAGCCCATATATGCACAAGCCCACATTCTCAACATCTAATCACACATCCACTTATACAATACTGCTTGTGCATATGCAGTTTCAACATACTGGACCAGATCTATACAACAACCTTTCTCTGGTGAACTGGGCCAGAAATGAACTTCACTTGAATTTCTTCCTGTAAGAACAATGGCCTTTCTCCTACAAGACCATGACAATCAATTCATGGTCATTACATCTCTCTTCCCCTTCAAGAACGACCTTTTCCTCAAGGTCGAGAGATAGCAAAGGAGGTGGCCATGGTGGTTTATATGAGCTCTCATTGAAAATGGCATCTTCACTAACTAAAGAATTGCATCTATTAAATGGTTTTCTGAGAGTAGAGTGGAGAGCAGCTTTTGGCGTTTCAACTGTTAAATTGGATATTTGTGAATCAGAAACCTTACTAATATTAGTGCCACTGTCATTCGTTGTATCAAAACTAGTTTCCAATCTTTCTTTCTCCTCTTGATCAATATTATCAACCAAAATAACATCATTTTGATCAGCCTTATCTTTAACATGATTCGCAATTCTACCAGCTTTGTCAGTCTCAACACTATTTTCAAATATAGTATGTGGCGATTGCTCAACATTAACTTGAACATCTTTGTCGCTATTTTCTACTTGTTCTAGTACATGATGCTCTACATATACTTTGTCAGCTTTTGTTGGTTCAACAACTTTAACTGATCCACCTTCATCAATCTTGTTCGCTTCAGAAGGATCTAATCCAACATCAGTAGCTTCTTGGAATTGCTCAAATTTGCTAAGATACGCCTTTTCAGTTGAATTTTGATGGATAGGTGGTGGGGCTACTGGTGGTTGAGAAGGAGGTGGGTAGTGATGAACACTAGATGGCTTTGCTGGTTTCTTTTTATATTGTTGGATCTTCTGTGCTAAAGAAGTGAGAACATTGCAAGATTCTTTGAAACTGATGTTAAGTTCTTTGATTGCGTGCTCTAACTGCCATGCCATTTCTTGATCACGAATTGATGGAGAGGTTTGGAAAGTGCTCTGATACCAATTTGTAAGGCACAGGTTGCTTTGGTGGGCCTGTAGCCATTGATGCGAAGGTGGCAACAGTATTTGATGAAGATGTGTGATGTTTTGATGATGATGAAGAATATATGGTGGCAAATATATATGCACGATTTTGAAACTGCGCATGAAAATGAGGAATAATAGGGGAATATCTTGCTGTGCAAGCCACAGAAGTGTACCAAGATTAAACTGAAATTTATTTATACTTAAAAAACAATGATGAGAAGAACTGTATTGATGTAAGAATTAGGAGAATAGGGGATCCGAGTATAAAGATTGATTTGAAAATTGAAGTGGGCATGGACAGTTTCATTTAACATGTACAAAATGCAAGATGAACATGTGCATGAATATGCAAATTTAACAAAGAATTGAACAAAGAAGAAAATTGCAGGAATTAACAAAGAGGGATTAACAGTAATACAAAACAGAAATTGAAATTGCAAGACTTAACAACATGAAATGGAAACTTGCAACTACAGGTAACCATTCAAATTGAAACAAATTAAAGAACTGAGATATTATAGCTACTAGAAATAAAGAAGAAAAAATAATGAACAGGTGAAGAAGTGTATTAACAAGAAATGGTAACAGCGAATCAAGAATTAAGAACCAACTTGTAAGAAGAAAGAAAAAATGAACAGCAGATGAATTAACCTATAGCAGATTAAAGGAATTTAACAAGAACGTATTAAATCTGAGAAAACAAATGGATAACAAAGTAACAAAGAACTGGAAATGATAAATGCAGAAAGGTAACAGAACAAGAATTGCACAGGCTAATCTAAAGCACAGATATAACTGAACTAAAAACTATTATCAACTAAAAGAGTTACCTACTTTATAGGATCTAGGAAGAAGATGAAACTCCTTACAAATAGAAATGAAACTGAAAAGAATGTATTAGCTTCATATTTCTCCGCACACTATGAATGCTTATACCATCATATATATAGACACTTCACTTGCCTCAACTTGGCCCATTTACAACCCAGATAGGAAGTATCAATTTTTTTAGGGCTGTTACAACTCCTCTCCCCTTCAAAAACGACCTTGTCCACAAGGTCGGTGATCAACCAGTTATTGTCCATCTTTATCATACCATTTCAATCAACACCTTCAAGCCTGATCCCCTTCTCAACCATTACAATCCACCGTACCAAGCTACAAAACTGCTACAATACAACTTACAGCTGCTTATCCACTTCGACAAACATACCATATTTCTACATCTCAATCACTACCCTGCCTCATTATCAAGTATATTCACTTACCATCGGCCATTCAAACAACTGCAGTTTCACTTCATTCAACATCTTTCCAACACGAATCCACTACCAACTGCAACTGAACATTCCAAACCACACTGCTCTATGAAAACCACTGCCTGCTGTCTAAAATGCACCACCACATTTCACCAGTCATTCCTCTACTTCACTTCAACCATCACCAGAAACAAGCCTTAAAAGCTTCGACCTGAAATCCACATCAAACGACAACTCCATCCCATCAATACATTACAGATCAATTCCAGTGTACTTCATACACCACCACACCGGCTAATGAATCACCACCGGGATCGAATATAAAAATAGTCACTTCATTATAAGGCTTTCTACAACACACATGCCATTCGAAAGCACAACGATTATTGATAATCCTGTTTATGGTTGAATCTGAACCAAAAAAGCATTCAATGATTTGAGTTGACCTATCAAAATCATCAGCTGCATACTTATCCTCATTTACCTTTTCTTTGGATATTTTTTTATCAATTTTCCCAGCTCCTTCCAATTCATTGTAACTAAATTGGTTTTCATTTGATTCAGCAATTTCTGGAATAATATGCTTGTCTTTAACATTCAAGTTCTTCTCATCATTGCCTGAACTTAACTGAAGAACATTTCCTTTGCATGCATCATGATCAGTCTCAAAGTCGACCTTATCACTCTCACCATCAGATTCAATAGCTGGAGGAATTGGCTCTGAATGAAGAACTGTTGGCACAGGAACTGAAATGTTAGTGGTATATGGGTTAGGTAGGAGAGGCTCTTGATGGTTTACAGGGGATGGTTGGGGTATAACAGCAGTTTGCTGGAAGTCTTGGGCAATGGTGGTGAATGAGTTATGTAGAGGAGGTTCTTGAATGTGTACAGGGGGCAGCTGAGGTACTGGTTGTGGTGCAACCGGAGGTTGGTTCTTGATTTGCTGGAAATCTTGGACATAAGATGAAACCGATCCTATATTAACACCACAAGTAGTAACGGCCAGTGTAGAATTACTAGAAAAATCAGTAATATATGAATTCTTTAACAGGTCATCCAAGATGACAGCGTAGAGCCCGAATTCATTGAGATATAAATCGTAACCTTCTGGATATTCATTTGTCAATTCGATGCAAACATTCCAAATTCTATAAGGAAGCCCATTGATCTTCTTTTTTTCAATCTTTGAAAGAGATGTTGTTAATAGGCTGCTTTGAAGGCAAGTGAGGATATCACCAATCTTTTTGTTGATAGATTTGATGAACATGAGTATGGTGCTTAACTCCATTGATTCCAAGATCTTGATTGAATGTTCTAATTCGAATATTAGCCATGCCGGTGAGTCAAAATCTTGGGTTTGAGAGATGTTAAAGGTATTGTTAGCAGCAGTTTTTGGGCTTGGGAAATAGTTTCTTGAATTACTGGAAAGTAGGGGTTCTTGCTGATTTGAAGCAAAGGTTATTGAAACTGGTTGATAGGGCTCTGGTTGAGGAAATACTGACATATGAAGGGTGTTGTATGGGTTTGGAAGATGAGGATCTTGATAGTACATAGGTGGTTGTGGAAGAGGATGAAGGGACTGGTTCTTGATTTCTCCTTGCTATGTCCATGCTAGACCTTGATTTGGAGAGAAATTTTGGGAATAAGTGCTGGCAAGGTAAGGATCTGACTGGTTGTCAGAGGTTAACCCAGTCATATGCTCTGATACCAATTGGAAGGCTTCAAACAGTGAAGCTCCCTTGTTCATGGTGAAATGATGAACTCTCCGATAGGGGTGAAGGTTGTTTAATGAAACTGGGTGTTAATATGGTGGCAGTTTATTTGTACAGGTGATGAAATATAGCAAGTTATGGCAGGAATGAATGAAAAGGAGAGATAAATTGAGGATTTAAGCAAAATAAAGAGCAACGAACTACAATTTGCAAGATCAAGAACTGTCTGAAATTAAAGATGCAGATTATTGGAATGAGCAAAAAAATGGAAGATGATACATGGAAAAGATGGATCAAGCTTAAGATTTGATATGGCACTTGAAATGTAATTTGCAGTAACATGATAATAAGAACAGATTGCAAGAACTTGTTTTGCAAGAAAATGATCAACTAACGTAATAACAGTAAATGTAAATGGCATAAATGGATTACAAGCAATATTAGGCAAAAACTAACAAGATTAAATTGCAAGAATTAAAAGAACTGGAATTATAAAGCTACTGGAAATGAAACAAGAACTGATACTGAATAAATGCAGAAATGTAAAAACATGAAATGGTAATTGCAAATAAAAGGAACAAGAAGAAGAACTTGAACTGAATTAAGATTGTAACTAGAAAATTGATTAAAAACTAAGTAATAAGGAATCAAAGAAGAAATAATCAAGTACCCAAGATTGCAATAGAACATGATAAACTGGAAATGAAAGTAAGAACTAAGAATGAAGAAGAAGATAAATGCTTCAGATTTTATTTCTTCACACTTATTACAACACCACAATACTGCTTATGTATGTGCATTTTTCACATAATGGACCAATACCACATAACAACCCATTAATAGCCTACCCAACTTATGAATCAAAATACAACAATATGCACGTACACCCCAATACAACAGCCCATACATGCACAAGCCCACATTCTCAACATCTAATCACACACCCACTTATACAATACTGCTTGTGCATATGCAGTTTCAACATACTGGACCAGATCTATACAACAACCTTTCTCTGGTGAACTGGGCCGGAAATGAACTTCACTTGAATTTCTTCCTGTAAGAACAGTGGCCTTTCTCCTACAAGACCATGACAATCAATTCATGGTCATTACAATTCATAGATAAAATAAATAATGGTAAGAGACATAGGTTTCAGAATCTACAACGATAATGGGATTGCACCTGTATTTTTGGGATGAACATGGATGGATTTCTCAAATATTTTTATGCAGATCTATACTGGATTTGGGGTCGACCAAACTGGACAATTGTTCTATGTTATGGGCATGCATCAACCATATACCATATATTATGTAGACTTTAGAATACGGGTCAACCAACCGGGATGGTTTTTTTATGTTACAGTATCGCATCCGTCACATACCATATATTAAGTAGATTTTTAAAATATTGGTCCGATTTTGAATATTCAGGTTTGTCTCATGCACAAGTGAAAATGGATAGAACTATTCAATAGCTTATTTCACTACATATGATTATCAAAAGTGCATGTTTACACTTCAATTTGTGAGCCCGGTGTTTTTAATGAAATGTAAATTTTTGCTAATGGAACTGTAGAATGATTGATATGGGTAGCCTCAATTCCAAACAATTCTTATATTATGATACTGTTTCATTGATACAACTTTCTTAATTTTTTGGATTTTGTTACTAAGCAAGCATTTATTGTATAATTTAAAATTTTAGTATTTTTTATGGCGCATGTTGTCTCATTTGACACCTTGCCATTAAAATAGTAAGGTTTAGAGCTGCATTATGAGAGATATATCAAATCTAAGTTATCATTAAATGAAAGAAAACAAAAATTATCGTGGTATATTCTTTGATAAATTCAACGTTGAAAATTGAAAATAAATTTGGTAGATCTCTGGTACATCTAAAGTGGCTGTAGCATGCAAAATATCACCGTTATGTTTCGAAAAATACAACATTGTATTATAACATTAGCATGCTATATTTTACCATTTTTCAATTTTTTGTCTCACTTTGTTACTTCTTATGATCCGGTGGAAATGTTCCGATTTTTCACATTTTAAATATTCCATTTTAAATAAAAATAATTTAATACTTAATTTAATTTTTGGCTTAATTGGGTGTAAAAGAAAGTTAATCTTAAAATACGCATCTATGGTTATATCACAAAAGCAACTCATATTCAGTTTTTTCTTTCCTCTAAACTGAAAATTATATCATAATTTAAATTTGAGTTCTTTTGATAGATTTGAATTTGAACAATTTTTAACAATGAACAATTGAATTGAATCGTTGTCGTAATAACAATTATACAAGAAAACGAATAAAGATTCGTTGATAATATAGAATCAAAGTATAGCTACAACCCCGTGTGCGAAGCACGGGTTCACACTAGTATAAACACTATTAGCATATAGTACTTTTCTTGAATTAGAGCAAACTTGAGTATAACACATGCAATTAGAATAAACATAATTCTTTTCTTCTAGACCAACACGTATGTCTTCATAAAATGAAATAAAAGATGCATTTTGATACAGAATTGGTTGATAAACTTTATAATTACACTAAATGGTTTGTTTCTCTTCTTTCGGTTAATTTTATTAAATTTGACCATTGAATTCTTAACATGCCATAATCATATGATAATATTTTTTCCTAACCTACTTTGTTTATGCTTCAAACCTTTTAAAAGTAATAATTCATATTGATAAAGACAGATAAATTAAAGATCATAACTGCTATTTCAAAAATATTCAACAATATGAGTTATAACTATGTTAGATCAGTTATATCTTGCATAGATATATTATGTTTATTTCATAACCGATGATCATTGACATTCCTTATATTAGTTACATGGAAATTAATAATTATCAAGGTTTAGTGCTAAAAAATTTAAGCATATAATTTGAAATATTTCCAGTTCCTATATATAAGGCTAGAAAACAAAATCTCAATTACAAATCACATTTAATGATCTGTGATAAAATTGATATATTAGTTACATTATTATGGTAGTTAATATTTGACATATTTGGAACGTGATATCATGAATACATGAATTTGGTGTCTTATCATTCCTAACTCTTTGTCAATGTTTTTTGAAATTATTTCTCGAAACAGAACTTTATGTATAAATAATATAATAGTATATAAAATTTAAAATGTATTAAGACAAAAAGGTATAACATTGTCCATATGTAACTTTTGGTTATTTATCATGCTGAGAACATAGGTAGTTTGGAAATAAATAATAACAACTGAGCCAAAAATTGCTCTGTTAATAGAGGTATTTATGCACATGGGATATATAGCACAGTCATAAAGGTAATATATATTACAGTTAATAGGTGGTGTATCTTTACAAATATAAAAAGAAATAAGTATGGCAATGAATAGCCTAAAGTGGATACTCAACTTATTTTAATAGTTGCCTATTTATAACTCAACTTATAATAGGTGTGAGTTAAACCTTGGATTAAATGTAACATATCACACCAACTTGCAGAGCTGATAAACAGCAACGAACATATTTTAACAAAAAAAAATATATGCTAAAATGTATAAAAGTCATTCTCTATGCACTATGCACGATGCTTTTTATTTTCTTCCCTTGACAATGCTCACTACTGAAATATAACATTTTAAGCCTCTATTCTTGAAAAGAATAGCACAGTTTAAGATATTCTTACCTATAGACTATCAATTGATTTTAATACAATGAAATTATATGGGTGGAAACAAATTTTAACCACAGTTTGATTAAGATTAAACTTATATATTGGTCTCCAATCCACGATTATTCATTTGGAATTGTTTATACCAATAGATATTATTTGAAGCTGACGCATTCTAACAATGACATATCGGTCAATCAACATCAATAACTTGAACTTTAAACTATACTCCAAAATAGTTAATGAAAGTAGCAAAATAAGTTACGAAGTTGGAGTTTCTCCAACCAAAGCATGGATCTCAGACTCAACAATTAGGGAAAGATGATACCAAACTGAAGTTTCTTCAACCAAAGCATAGATCCTTTTAAAAGTCGATAATCAGGAAAAGTTGTCAAAAGTAAGAATGGGGATTAATTGGAATCTGCAGGAGAAAATCATGGAAGTTTAGCGCGAGAATTGGCAATGATGAGAGAGGTTTGAGTACAGAAGACAAAAAGTTGTATAAACGTGCGCCTGTAAATTGACAATAACACCCTTAACTCAACATACACATTATATGGGCATTTGGATAATTTCAAAAGCTTCAAACAGAGGTATTCATATTATATATAGATGTATGTATATATACGTATGTATGTATATATGTACGTATAATTATATTTTATTCATTCATATATATATTTAGACATATGTGTTATTTTACTTATTATTAAACTATTTATGAGAATACACATACACATATACATATATCTATATATATACGCAAAAAAATTAATTTTGTTTTCGTTTTTACAACAAAATAAATAATTAAAGTTTTTATAATGTATATTTTAAATGTTATTATATACACTAGGGTGGCAATTAGACCCGGACCCAGGCTCGATGGACCCTAACCCGACCCAACTGATCAAGGTTCTAGATGGGTCGGGTATTGTTGGGTCCAAACTATACATTTCAAAAACCAAAACCCGACCCAAGCTAAGTTCAGTTCTGACCGAGTTGGTTCGGGTCCAGTTGGATAATAACACTGAAAATGCATATATTTCAATGTTTTTTGATCGGGTCTTTCGGGTTAGGTCATCCGGTCTTTGTTGTATTTTTATCACCTAGACCCAACCCGAGATCCATCGAGTTCAGTTCGAGTTTAGGTCTTTTTGGATCAGTTCGATTCGATTTTACGGTTCTCATTTCTATTTGTCAGCCCTAATGCACACACACATATATGTATGTATGTATGTATGTATATGTATGTATGCATGTATTATACATTCCACACACATGCACATGTGTGTGTATTCAAAATTAAATATAAATTTATATACGTGCATGCATGCATGCATATATATATGTGTGTGTGTGTGTGTGTGTGTTTGTAATATTTTATATACATAAATTAAAGCATATAGGCATACATTTGGATGATTTGTTGGTATACTAGATGAGCTAATATATCCGTTGTAGTGTAAATCCCAACACTTATACACAAGCATGTAAAACCTTATACGAACTGCTATATGACACCCACATATTTGTATATGTGTATATGAAACACATACACATATAATATAACATTCGTTACATAATATAAAACTGTATTATAAATTAAAAATAATAATGATTTTATTTAAAAATAATTTAGAAATGCTTTAAATAAATTAGACTATATAGGCCCAATAAAGATCCAATATGGTAATATTTTTTGAAATTCAATCATTACTTCCACTACAGGCTAGCCCACTTCCAACAATGATATCAGAACCCAATAGCCTATGTAGTCCAATTAGTCATGCTAGGGCTAACTAAGTAGGCTTATAACCTAGATAGTAAGATGTCTAGGAAGGTAGTGTCGAAGGATTGATTTTGGATAATTAAGTACTCCGCCCTACCTGGCTATCAACTTGTCCCAAACAGATATATGAGCCAAAGGTTGTCCCAAGTAGCGAAGGCCCAATTTGAATTGGTCATTGGCTAATTTTCAAAATTGTTTGAAAAATTAAAATATAAGATTTAAAATTTAAAAATCAAATGTAAATATATATATATGTATGTATGTATGTATGTATGTATGTATGTATGTATGTATGTATGTATGTATTGCAAAAGTTATAACGTGACAAAAAATTTCAAAATGTTTGAAAATTAATATAAACTAATTTTAAAATTTATAAAACTTATTAATGAGGTTAATAAAATATATTAATTAAATAAGTTAATTAATTAATAAATATATACTTGTATGTATGTGGAAATTAGTTTGAAGGGCTTCTATTTGCAGGGTAATAGTTTTAAGGACAACACTTCTGAATAATTAGTTTTAAGGACAATTTACAGCATAATGATAAATTCATTTATCTTTTTAAGTTATACAGGAAAATGATAAATCCTTTTATCATTATTTCTGTATAACTGAGAATGATAAATTCTTTTATGTTTTTCCTGTAAAATGTCTTTAAAACTATTTTTTTAGAATTAGTGTCCTTAAAACTAATTACCCTGCACAAATAAGTCCTTAAAGTGAAAATCCCCTGCTTGTATTATATATTATGGTATGTGTCATGTTGTTTTAAAATGTTAAATTAACATAAGTATACATGTGTGCGTATAAATGAAATTCGAAAATAATATAAATTTAATTGAAATTGTTTAATCAAATTAATTAATTAAATAATATATACATATATATGATCTATGTGTTATACTGTAAAGGTTATAGTGTATAATAAATATATATTTTTTGGCATAGCCGACGGGGTTAGATGGGCCCCTACCACTTTATTAATGCACCGGAGAGAAAAAACATACAAAAGTGAACAGACCACACACACGGACGAGCAACAAAGCAAGCAGAGAAGCAACAAAGTGCACCAATACAAGAAAAAGAGAAAAACAACGAAAGAAAACAAGCAACCGGGAAAGAAGAATTGGAAGGAAGCAAAGGAAAATGCAGCCCAATCAGAGAGCGGCAAGGATCCCCGGTTCAAATATAAAGTTTGCATTATTCAGCCCTACTTTTATATCATAGGAGACATGACAGAGGATAAGCTCTTCATTCCGCAAACTCTCCGACTGGAAGATACACTGATTTCTTTCCTTCCAGATAACAGATAGGAATTTCTTTAAAACGATGAAAAGAATCCTATTTCTACTAACAGACATATCAGTAATTTTGAGAAGAGTACTCCAAATATCACCATTCCATAGCTGTGCTTCCAAGAATCCTAACTTGTTTAACAGTTTTGTCCATATCCGTAAGACGATGCCACATTCGAAGTAGATGTGATCTCTAGTTTCAGGTTCAGAGCTGCAGAAAGTGCAGTGGATCAGCACTTGCATCCCACGGCTAAAGAGCTTAACACGCGTTTGTATAATAAATATTTAATGTACATGTTATATTAAGATAATACAAAAACTATTAAAATATTAATTAATTAAATAATATTTAATCAATATAATACTATACATAAGATTATTATATAAGTAATATGAAATATAAAGGTTATATAATAATAAAACTTGTATAATATGTGTAAATTAAAGGTGTAACATTAATAAACCGTAAATAGACTTAAGAAATAAATACGTACGTAAATGTATGTATACCATGATTTTCGATGTATCCAACACTTGAATCACAAGGGTATTTGAAAATAAATACATTATTCCATAGGTCGATAATGCTCAATATAATGTGTTGAAGATTATAAATCTTCAATATAATGCTGTCATCTATTATATTTATATATATATTAATAAATTACTTGCATATTCTGTTGTTGAGAAAACTCAACTAGAGATGTTATATGTAGTATTATTAATATATTGAATAGACAAGGTAAGATGGCTATTTGTATTTGTTAAGAAAAATCAAGGTACATATACTATATCTAAGCCTTCACGATATGGTAGGTATGAGTGAATAATTTCATTTCGATTTGTTGAGCAAACTCAAGGTCGAAGTGAAATCAGGACAAGGTACCATGGGTTAGAAGTTGTATATGATACAACCGATAAGGAGTTATCTATCATCCATAGAGCTATGACTTGTTGAGAAAACTTAAGGTTAGAATTCCAAGATAAACGAGTCCTAACGCCCACTAGTGAAGTCAGAGGACTTTTATGTTTTGACTTAGGTTTGGTGAAACAAAAAAAGGCTAGAGGGAGCCTTTATTAGAAAAATAAAATGATAGCATTTCTAATATTGTAAGAAATATCCTATATAATGTTATAATAACCGACATTGATAAATTTATGCATTTCATATGATTGAAAAAACATTTATCAATTAAGATATACGAAAGAACTAAATTATAGATTAACAAATAGAAATATAATACATACTTACTAATAAATGCTTATTGCGTGTTAACATTTCAACATCCATGCAAGAACCTGATTCTACAACTACTTAAATACATTCGTAATTTGGTCGCTTACATACATACATACATACATACATACATACATACATACATACATACATACATATACATATATATATATATATATATATATTTCTTCGAGACCGTGTATTGCACTCTATGAGTGTCGAACTCAAAAGCAATACAGTACTATGTATATTTGATCCATATCCAATTTCGTATAAATGTTATATGGTGAACGGTCACAATTTGTATTGTACAATATTTCGATAAAATTAGTTAATCCAAAATAAGAAAATAAACCGTAGCGCAAGATCGAGTATTTAAATTGATTGATTACAATAAAAGATTATATTGTGTTAAACATAACACAAGACCAAAACTACAATATAGATCGTAGATCTAAGAACTTGATCGTCTAAATGTCAGTTTGATTATTCTATGAAAGGTGCATCATAAATGATGTCCTTAAATGTTAAGGATAATCAAATGTATTCTTTTAAAGTGTTCGTTATGATATTGTAGAAAGAATAACAAACGTATAAGAAAGATGTGATTTACGGTACATTTGGGATGAAGAGAGTGAATGGTTACTTCCGCTTCATAAAGAAAAATCGAAAATGAGAATTGTAATAATAATGATTGATACTTAACATTGGAATAAGAAACATGATTTCTATTCCAAAATGTATTTTTGTATTGAAAATGGTTTTCTATGAGATTCATTTCTTTGAGTTCAAGAGATCCGATCAAAGAACTCTCCACTGCAAACTAGTTGCAGTATATAAAACAAATAGTCTACATTAAGTATATAATGGACCTCCGTATTCAGTATGCTGTTATAGTAATAGTGGAAATAGTGGGAGCATACCGTATAACACTTACTGATTACATCAAGTTATGAAAATTGTTTTTGTAAAACGTACCTTACATTATTTATGAAATAATATATGTTCTTCGTTGATGACTGAAAAGCGGACATAGTTTATTTCAATGAAAATATTATGAATATATGTTATGAAATAAACTATTATATAGGTATTTGATGCATTTGAAAATACAGTAGTATCTAAAATTATTTGCAATTATTTTGGAATTATAGGCTAAGCTGTATTTTTGAGAAATAATTTTTATTGTATGATTATGAATCATATGATACTAGTTAATCATGTCTTAAACAATTAAGAAATGTGCACATATTTAGTAGGAGCATCATAAGAGTTAATGAACTCTTCAGATTGATACATATAAACCTATGCAATGATAAGTCGATTAATATCAAAACGGTTCCATGTACTTCATCATTTTCACCAATGAGTTATCACGGACATGGACATATGTAATTGATCCACATGTATAACTCTATGATAAGCTCATAGAATGTAAAACATAAGTAAAAATTATAACATGCGATAGGTATGATTCTATTTAATCGAATAGGTGAGTATATTGGAAAAAGTTCTGTATGTACCTAAAATGAGTAAAGATTCAGTCTCAAAGGTTACTCCTCCTTATAATACATAATGATGTATTGAAAAGGAATGATCAGACTTTATTGGACAAAGCAGCATAAAGCACGGTTAATGATGAGTGAAATTGAGTTAAATTCTTCCTATAAGGTGTGTACTCAAGAGTAGTACACAAGGTTAAAATTAATATCATCCAAATAATAGTTTACAAAACTATACAATGCAAGGGTTTATAAGAAACTCCTGCATTTCCTAAGCCAATGAATTAGTAGGTTGTGCAAGTCGAAAGACTACATGCAATAATTTTACGTAAGAGATCTTATATGGATCAACTTTGGGAATGATAGTTTAACGACCCACTATTTCGAACTGTTCGCATCCGCACATGTCGGACTTGAATTGCTCAAAATTTAAGATTGTTAATTTATATTTGGCAAAACTTAGCATACACAGTAAATAAATCAATCACAGATCACAGACATAGAGTATTACAAAAATAAGCAGCGGAATAGATAAATAGTAGTTCATGAAGCTACTATAAAACATCAGATTTTAAAACAAAATACAACAGAAATATCAAATACAATGAATCGCTAATAAATAAGCAACCGATGAGTCTGAACATGAATGACCGGAATAAACTGAAATAACTGAAAGCTGGATAGATAGATCTTCGAACAAAGCTCCAATCTCCGAAGGTGAGTCTCAAATGCTCTGACACTCAGTCTGACCCGAGCATAAAGAAAAACACGAAACACTCGAGTCAGGATTAACATTCTTATATAGTAAATTCAATTAAAGTGAAATGTCAACTGAAATACAAATAACTTAAAGGATGTTTAGGATTTCCATCGTATATGGATCCATGGAACTATCTACTATGTAGTAATATACACTATTATATTATGTTTATATTAAAGTAAACTATTAAAGTAGCGTTAAGACGTTACCCATATCCCCCTTAATACATTTTTATAATTCTGTAGTCTATACAGATACTATAAACTCCACTCGTAAATGGGCTATCAGGGAGCACTTGCAAAACAAACTCGTAGAAGGAACGATAAGGAATGTGACAAGATATGCAAGGCAATGGCAGAGTAGATATATGGTATGCGGATCCAGACTGGTGGTAATGCATAGCTGCTACTACCACCCACCTTATGAAACACTCCCAAATCAAAGGTGCACCCAATCAAATCACAAAGTACTAGAATGGTATCAAAGAAATGTATCCGATCAGAGGAATGACCTCACTTGGCCCGACATGGCTTCTGTTTTTACCACATCAAGTTGACTCATGGGAGTCGGGGCTACGTAAATACCATATAGAATCGTCGCCAAACCATCCTACTTCATTCTGGAACCTCCACCACGTACATAGTTGTTAAAGTGGTTTTCGGTATTGGCAGAGAGTATGACAATATCCGATCCTGATCTCTTTAACAAATAAATGCTTATTTCACACTTTGACCATTTCGTTTCAAATAGTTCATACTTCATATCAAAATATCATACTCATTTCAAAACCATATCAATTCGATATCGTTGTCCACTTAAAACAATGTTCATTTCTAGAATCGTAACACATTCAAAATCATAGCACTTTTGAAATCATAGCACTTTTGAAATCATAACATTTCCAACTTAAACAGTTTAGATATATATATATACATAATAAAATAATTGTAAATTAAAATAGTTTATATATTAAAATAATTTATATATTAAAATAGTTTATGTATATATTAAAAATACTTTATATAATAAAATAGTTTTCTCCAGTTTCGCAAGTCAATTCAAATCATCTTGAATTCTAAAATTCAATTTCAATGAATTCCAGTTTAACCATTTCAATTTAAAGGTCAAAGATTCAATTCAAATTCTCAATAAACCATTTCAATTTATATTGATTTCAAATCCAAGTTTGAACTATCACTTCAATTCTAATAAGATTCAAGTTTAAATATTCCAACATTTATAATATAAATTTTATTCATAATTCAACATTCAACTCTAGTTTTATTCCAATTGGAAAGTACCCACTTAATAATTTTAACAACAATTTATTAAAATCCCTATTTAAAATTTAAATCAATCTTAAATATTCAATCTCAAGTTTATTTAAAATTGAGAATATCCATTTAATCATTTTTTGTCAAATCAAGTCATAAATCTCATTCTTTTCAAAATCTCAAAATCGATAAGTTCAAATAAATTGCTTATTTAAATTCAATTATTAACCAATTTAAATTCCAAGCCAACATTAATTAATCTTCCCATCCTTTTTATTTCTTTAAGTTATATTTTTTTTAAATATCAATGTAAATTTAAATAAGTGCTTAAACTTATTATAAACCAATTAAGTTAAAGTTTTATTAAATTAAATCTTATTATTAAATTTATTAAATCTATTTTTTTACATATATTTAAAAAAAACTATAAGAAAATCTTAAAAATTTATATTTTCAAAACTAATTTATAAATTTAAAATTTCTAAAACATATAATTTTAAAATCTAATTTTTATACATATGTAGAAATAGCATTTATATATTATATAAAACAATATTATTAAAAACGCATATATTTCCTTTCAAACTGTGGAAATCATTTTCAAAGTGTGGACCAATGGTGCCCATATATAATTTTCTATCCTATGGTCAAGTGATACGGATATTTATCATTTCAATCTGCAATTTAAATATCTATGGGTATGTATCATTTCGACCCGCCATCCTAAAAATTCAAAATCAATGAAAATCGCTTGGGTTTATCATTTCAACCCATAACAATTTTCCCTATTCTACAAGATCATTCGGGTATTTATCATTTCAACCCATGAGAAATTTTAAACAAACATGGAACTTGCAGAGTAAGAAAAATTATGATAAAATATAACATATCAACAACAGACATATATCGTCAGGAACAAATTAAATAAAATATACACAACTGGATATGGTGTCATATGTCACAGGTGAACAATTACAAATAATGACATATCATATTTAACAATTAAATAACTTAACAATTCAAACGTAACAACATATTTCAATCATTATTTCAATGTGGATTAAATTTATTAAATATAAGGATGTTAATCGTGAGTGATCGCTCACCTTTCAAGGCTAGAGGAATTTGACAATGAAATGAGCTACGAATCCAAGCACGAATTCCAAAGCAAAGCATGATGGACATGAATTCGACGAACAAAGCTGATAAATAGGAATCGATTAGGACAAATCAAATCAGCTTGATATAAATGGAAAATATATTATTATTATTATTATTATTATTATTATTTTATTAAAATCAATATTTTAAATAAACACAAATATTAAAATAAAATATACATATAATTCAAAATCATCATTCTAAAAATACAAATATGTAAAAATCAAAGATATATATTGTATATAAAATATCGATACTTTTATATACTTCAAAAGTGGGATCCAAGCATATATTTTATTTACAATATATATACACTTTAAATCTAAATACACAGACTTGCATATATATATATATATATATATATATATATATATATATATATATATATACACACACATATTATTTAAACCTAAAATTTATACTTCAAATCTGAAATACCAACTCATATATATACCATATTCCTTCGACTCAAAGCACCTACATATTGTATATAAAACAGTATATATAAAACTTACATATGTTATAATATATACAGAACATCAACAATATATATATATACTAGTTACCCAAATCATATACAACTACATACACATATATACCTACTACTGAAAAATATATACAGACCATATTATATATAAATGCAGATTTGAATATGTAGACAGTATATATACGCAGATTTTGTATGTAAACAATATATATACACTTGATATGTAAACATTAATACGCAGACTTGGTAGGTTTGAAAATAGCCAGTGGAATTGATAAAACAATGTATATAACATACAACCTATATATGACGTGTGTATATATATATATATAAACAATAGGAAAAATTATAATATAATATAATATGTACATAACCAGACAACCACTATGCAAAAAATATTTTTTTGTAAACACACACACACACATATATATATAAACTCACTTTATAATTATTATTAACAAGACAGCATAGAAAATTAACTATGATCTATAGAAGTAAAAAAATAGAAATATACTGGATCAATATATATAAGTACCTTTACATATATGAGCTACAGGAAAAACGCATATACATACACCTCTATAAGAAAAAAAAGAGATGTGTGAAGCTTGGTGTCGGAAAGGAAGAAGACGGGTTATGGGCTACGCTCAAGGTGATAGCGTGGTGGTTGGTCGGTTGGAGCCTCGGAGGGTGGTGCTCAGAATGGGATGCGTGGCTGAAAATGTTAAAGGAAGAAAATGGCTGTGCGGCAAATGATAGGGTAAGGGCTGAGGTCAGGGTAGGTGGAAGTAGTGGAGGCGGACGGAGCCTTGTTGTATGCGTAGGAGAGGGGAAAGGTGAGGCGTTCTTGTTGCATGAAGGGTGGAAGCTTCGGCTAATGGCTTCAAGTTGGTCGGAGGTGGGCTAGCACAGCTGTGGAGCGGTGAATAAGGGTGGACGGAGGGAGATGGATCGGTGGTGGCTGCCTCGATTTGTGGGAAGGCTGTTTTGGAGCTTGGCTCGGTGGAGATAAGGGTGGTCGGGTGTAAATTCAGTGAAAAAGAATGCAACAGATACTAATAAAACTATTATATTGTATATATCTTTTATATCAAACGAAGAAAAGAAAGGGACGGACCATAATATGAACCAACAAAAATAATTGGAACCGGTAGGAAAATAAAAAGTTACGGTTTGGATTTGTCATAAATATAAATGCTAGCGATTGGTATAATACTAGCATAATACGGTGGACAAATGAATGGACATGGGAAGCTAAAAGATCCAAATGCGAAACCGATATGACTGATCAGCTTACCAATTTCACCGTGTCCCGAATTCTGAAACACACGAATGAATATAATATGGACATCAACACAACAAAATGATCAAAATGATACACAGATTTCAACGATATGACGATCCTATCAAAAGTCGATATTTTGCTGCTAAACTACTGCAAATTCGTCGAAAATAAGATAATGGGGATAGAGAAGTCCAAATTTGATGAAACGAAATATGACATCTCACTTAGAAAATGGTTTAAACTTTTAATATGTAAAAATATTTAGATTTCAAAAATATTTTATTTTCATCCAATTAACTGATGTTAAATTGAAATTGAAATTTACACAGCGGAATTAACATTCATATTTTCCAATGAAAATTTTCCATTTTCTATGTCTAAATAGACATATTCCAAATATCGAATTTTCACTGTAAAATTTTATAGTTTAAACTTCAAAAAAATTCAGTTAATTACGTTATAAAAGCCGTTAAAAAATTTCAGCTCGTTACACTCTCCTCCATTCAAAACATTTCGTCCCCGAAAAGGAACGAGGTAGAAGAATGTGAACAACCAGAAAGAAAAGATAGATTGAAATGCATATTATCAGATACACAACAAATTCAAAACCATATAAATTTCATCAGTTTTAAATTGATTTATATTTAATTAATTTGGTTTCAATCCATTTTATTAAACCGATAATATTCATTTATATTCATATCTTGTTGATTTTTAATCCGGGCTATTTTCATTCAATTTGATTTGTTTCAATTTATTAATATTTGTTACAAAAAATTTCTTCTAAAACAAAATTTATTTTACTTAACTCATTTATTAAATCTAATTAACTTCACTTAAGTTAATCCCACTTAAAATTCAATTATAACTATTTTTCAGTTCATATTTGTTTATTGAATAACATTCTCTTGTTTTCTTTTCTTTTTTCACTTAACAAATTCCATAACATAAATTAGTGTATAAACATTTATTATAATCACCCAATTTTTTTATTTATTAATTCCCTTAACATAATATCTTTTTGAACATCTTATCGCTTACATGTATATTATATATTATTCAATTACATATTCTTATTACATTCAAATATTTCCTAGGTAAGTTTTATTAATGTTTCCAATGTAATTGAGTACTTATACAAATCTACCTTTTATTTGCAACATTTTTATTAAGAAAATTTAGTTTGAACATTTTATTACCTAAATTTCTCTTATATAACTTTCAATTACCTATTCATATTAATTTTTTTTCTTTTTGAATATTTCAGGTAAGTTATATATTATAGAATGCAATTGAGTATTATACAAACAAATTTTATCTCATTTCAACTGTTTTAAGTTGTTTTAAAGTCTAATTTAAATTTTAATCACTTCAAATATTTCAAAATTCTTGATTCATTTCAATAATTAGAAACCCTAACTTAACATAGAATTTAAGAATTAAATTTTTGGTTTCACTTCCCACCATTTTGAAATATATACATGTACCTATATATTGTATAAATCAAACCATACCCAAGGAATTCCAATCAAATCCATCTTCAAACAAAAGTGCAACAAAGCTATTAAGCGGTCTCTCCACTCTGAGACTCGAAAATGAATGTCGATGATGCTGCAGTCATCATCGAAATTATTTTCCAGCGACATAAGAGGAGAGTACTGATTCATCTCTTTTGAAATTCTTTGAAAACAAATTCCCATTCGAAAATACAAGTAATATATTTTCTTTCAACTCTGAAAACCACCTTTTGAAAAGCACCAAATTTAATTCTCAAATCCATAATTTTAAATTCATTTCATTGTAAAGCAGATTTATAAACTATATTTAAACAATTTCATTCCCTTATAATACAACAATAGTTAATGATTTATGGATGTTAACGAAATGATAAATGATAATCTAGTATTATCATTTCTAACAACCATTTATTTAACTATCAAATTTCAGAAAATTATACTTTTATAAATGAAATATAATCATACATAAAATTATTATATTTACCACTTTCGAAAACAATATTGTGTCGGTTTGCTCTGTTCAAGTGTTTTTGATTTTCCATTGATAGCATTGGCCAGACGAATCGATCGAAATCCAAAATCAAACCTAACAACTCAAACAATACGGTATAAACAATTTTATATTAATAACAAATACACTCCCTCACAAAATGATTCAAAAATGGATTTCAAAACAAGGATATAAATTCAAATCGAGAGGAACCCTAAGCAAAGAGAATTCTAATTCGAAGATAGGCTCGAAAGGAAGATAAAATAATTATAGTACAAAAGAAGAAGGGATGGATAGACTAATATTAGTCGCCGGTGACCATAGCTGGGTTAACCGAGATTCTAGGAATAAGATCGATGCAGAAATTCAATTTCCCGCTTGAAGGAAAGAGAAGTGACTTCATTAAACATCAAGATAATCTGTGACTCTCAGGGAAGTCAATATCACTAAGCTGAAAAGACAAAACCGCTTGTAAAATTCTAAGGAATTAGACATTCAATCCCAAGAGAATTACCCTGGTCGTCTACTAGAGAAACGATTCAGGCTTTGGAAGAGACAACAACATCAACACCAAGGATGTAGAGATCTCTGGTGAATCGATGCTTGTTGTAAAGGAGTTTCACCCCTTTACAAATCATACTAAGGTTGGCGAGACCGCCGATGGGATTAGTCACACAAAGGATGAAGTTGACAGTTGAGGTTGGAGCTATGGGATGCTCTAGTATCAAAAGAACACGAATAGGAGAAGAAAAGAATGAATTTTCAGAATGAAGGGGAATGTTCCAAAATTCAAAGGAAATCCGAATCAAAGAGGAGAAATTCAAGCTCGGACGAAGGTGATTCTGTAATTAATTTTACTCCATATGCTAAGTTTTTCCTAAACCAGAGATCAGATACCAACTGTAACGACCCGCTATTTCAAACCGTTCGTATCCACACATGTCAGACTTGAATTGCTCAAAGTATTAGATTGTTAATTTATACTTGGAAAAACTTAGCATACATAGTAAACAAATCAATCACAAAATCACAGACACGGAGTACTAGAACAATAAACAGTAGAATGGATAAATAGTAGTTCATAAAGCTACCATAAAACATCAGAGTTTAAAACAAAATACAACATAAATCTCAAATACAATGAATCTCTAATACATAAGCAACTGACGAGTCCGAACATAAATGACCGGAATAAAATGAAATTACTGAAAGCTGGATAGCTAGATCTTCAAATAAAGCTCCAACCTCCGAAGGTGAGTCTCAAATGCTGTGACACTCAGTTTGACCTGCGCATAAAGCAAAACACAAAACACTCGAGTTAGGATTAACATTCTTATATAGTAAACTCAACTCAAGTGAAATGTCAACTGGAATGCAACTAACTTAAAGGATGTTTGGGATTTTTATCCTCTAAGGATCCGTGGAACTATCTACTATGTAGTAATATAACTATTATACTATATCTATAGTAAAGTAAACTATTAAAGTAGCATTATGGTGTTACCCATGTCCCCCTTAACACATTTTTATAATGTCGTAGTCTATATAGATATTGTAAACTCCACTCGCAAGTGAGCTATCACGGAGCACTCCATAGGTACGACATAAAACAAACTCGTAGAAGGCGCAATAAAGCATATGGCAAGGCACGCGAGGCAATACCAGGGTAGATACACCGTTTGCAGATCCGGACTGGTGGTAATGCATAGCTGCTACTACCGCCCATCTCGTGACACACTCCCAAATCAATGTTGCACCCAATCAAATCACAAAGTAATAGTATTGTATCGAAGAAATGTGTCCGAGCGGAGGAATGACCTCACTTGGCCTGACATGGCTCCTCTTTTATCTACTTCAAGTTGACTCACGAGAGTCAGGGCTACGTAAATACCATATAGAATCATCGCCAAACCATCCTACTTCATTCTAAAATCTCCACCACGTACATAGTTGTTAATGTGGTTTTTGGTATTGGCAGAGAATATGACAATATTCGATCCCGTTCTCTTTAACAACCAAACGCTTATTTCACACTGTGGTCATTTCATCTCAAATAGTTCATACTTATATCAAAATATCAAACTCATTTCAAAACCATATCAATTCGATATGATTATTCACTTTAAATAATGTTCATTTTCAGAGTCGTAACACTTTCAAAATTATAACACTTTCGGAGTCATAGCACTTTTGGAATCATTTTGAAAGCATAACACTTTCGTAATCATAACAGTTCGAACTTAAACAATTTAGATATATATAATAAAAAAGTTGTAAATTAAAATAGTTTATATATTAAAATAATTTATATATTAAAATAGTTTATGTATATATTAAAAATACTTTATATAATAAAATAGTTTCCTAGTCGATTCAAATCATCTTGAATTCCAAAATTCAATTTAAATCAATTCCATTTTAACCATTTCAATTTAAAGGTCATAGATTCAATTCAAATTCTCGACAAACCATTTCAATTTATATCGATTTCCAATCCAAGTCTGAACTGTCACTTCAATTCCAATAATATTCAAGTTTAAATATTCCAATATTTACAATATAAATTTTATTTATATTTCAACATTCAACTTTAATTTTATTCAAATTGGAAAGTATTCACTTATCATTTTGATAACAATTTATCCCAATTTAAAATTTTAAGTTTATCTTAAATATTCAATCTCAATTTTATTTAAAATTGAGAATATTCATTTAATCACATTTGTCAAATCAAGTTATAAATCACATTTTTTTTAAAAATCTCAAAATCAATAAGTTCAAATAAATTGCTTATTTAAATTCAATTATTAACCAATTTAAATTCCAAGTCAACATTAATTTATCTTCCCAACCTTTTTATTTCTTTAAGTTATAATTTTTTTTTTCAAATATTAATATAAATTTAAATAAGTGCTTAAACATATTATAAACCAATTAAGTTAAATTTTTATTAAATTAAATCTTATTATTAAATCTATTAAAATTTTTTTGTATTTTAGAAAAAATAAAATTACAAGAAAATCTTAAAAATTTATATTTTCAAAACTAGCTTTTAAATTTAAAATTTCTAAAACATATAATTTTAAAATCTAAATTTTTATACATATATAGAAATAGCATTTATATATTATGTAAAATAATGTTTATTAAAAACCCATATATTTCCTTTCAAACTAAAGAAATCATTTTCAAAGTATAGACCAATGGTGTCCGTATAAAATTTTCTATCCTATAGTCAAGTGATATAGATATTTATTATTTCAATCCTCAATTTTAATATCTACGGGTATATATCATTTCAACCGCAATCCTAAAAATTCAAACTCAATGAAAATCACTTGGTTTCTCATTTCAACCCATAGCGATTTTTTCCTATTCTACAAGATCGTTCGGGTATGTATCATTTCAACCCATGGGGAATTTTAAATTAACAGGAAACTTGCAGAGTGAGAACAACAACAGGCATATATCATCAAGAACAAATTAAATAAAATATACACAACATGATATGGTGTCATATATCATAAGTGAACTATTGCAAATAATTACATATCATATTTGACAGTTAAATAACTTAACAATTCAAATTTAACAGCATATTTCAATCTTCATTTAAACGTGGATTAAATTTATTAAATATAAGAATGTTAATCGTGAGTGATAGCTCACCTTTCAAGGCTAGAAGAATTTGACAATGAAATAAGCTACGAATCCAAGCATGAATTCCAAAGCCAAGCACGATGGACACGAATTCGACGAACAAAGTTGATAAATAGGAATCGATGAGGATAAATTAAATCAACTTGATATAAATAAAAAATATGTACTATTATTATTATTTTATTAAAATTAATATTTAAATTAATACAAATATTAAAATAAAATATACATATAATTCAAAATCATCATTCTAAAAATACAAATATGTAAAAATCAAAGATATATATTGTATTTAAAAAATCAATACCTATATATATACTTCAAAAGTGGGATCCAAGAATACATTTTATTAAAAATATACGAACTTTGAATCTAAATACATAGACTTGCATATATATATATATATATATATATATATAATTTAAATCTAAAATTTATACTTCAAATCTAAAATACCGACTCATATATATACCATATTCCTTCGACTCAAAGCACCTACATATTATATACAAAATAGTATATATAAAACGTATATATGTTATAATATATACAGAACATCAACAAAATATATATACATATACTAGCTACCAAAATCCTATATAGCTATATACACATATATACCTGCTACTCAAAAATATATGCAGATCATATATTTTAACAATATATAAATGCAGATTTGAATATGTAGATAGTATATATATATATATATATATATATATATATATATGCAGATTTTGTATGTAACAATATATATACACTTAATATGTAAACATATATATGCAGACCTGGTAGGTTTGAAAACAGCCAGTGGAGTTGATAAAACAATATATATAACATACAACTTATATATGATTTATATATACAAACAACAGGCAAACTTTATAATATAATATAATATGTACATAAACAGGCAGCCACCATGCAAAAAATAATAATTAAAAACATATAAATATATAAACTCGCTTTATTATTATTATTATTATTATTATTATTATTATTATTATTATTATTATTATTATTAACAAGACAGCATAACAAGTCAACTATGATCTATAGAAGTAAAACATAGAAGTATACTGGATCAATATATATAAGTACCTTTACATATGTAGCTACAGGAAAAATGCAAGCAACTTATCACTTTGGAAACAAACTTATAAACTTTTATAAACTTTACATATAAGCATAACCTTTAAAGTATACTTTCCTTTATAATAAAAGTATAACATATATACCTCTATAAGAAAGAAGGAGAGATGTGTGAAGCTCGGTGTCGGAGAAGTAGAAGGTGGGGTCTGGGTTGCGCTTAGGGTGATGGCGTGGCGGTTGGTCGCCTAGAGCCTCGGAGGTTGGTGCTCGGCATGGGATGTGTGGCCGAAAATGTTGAAGGAAGAAAATGGTTGTGTGGCAAATGATGGGGTAAGGGCTGAGGTCCGAGTAGGTGGAAGTGGTGGAGGCGGACGTAGGCCTTGCTGTATGCGTAGGAGAGGGGTAGGGTGAGGGGTGCTTGTTGCACGAAGGTTGGAAGCTTTGGCTAATGGCTTTAAGTGGGTCGGAGGTGGGCTAGCACAGTTGTGCAGCGGTGAGTAAGGGCGGATGGAGGGAGATGGATCGGTGGTGGCTACCTCGAGTTGTGGGAAGGCTTTTTTGGAGCTTGGCTCTATGGAGATAAGGGAGGTGGGGTGTAGATTCAGTGAAAAAAATGCAATAGAATTAAAAAACTATTATATTGTGTGTGTGTGTGTGTATTATATCAAACGAAGAAAAGAAAAGAAAGGGATAGACCGTAATACGAACCAGCAAAAATAATTGGAACCGATAGGAAACTAAAAAGTCACGGTTGGATTTGTCATAAATATAAATGCTAGTGACTGATATATTGCTCGTATAATACTGTGGATAAATGAATGGAAATGGGAAGCTAGAAGGTCCAAATGCGAAACTGATATGACTGATTGGTTTACCGATTTCGTCGTGTCCCGAACTCTGAAATACGCCAATGAATTTACTATGGAGATCATCATGATGGGACGATCAAAACAGTACATATATTTTAGCGATATGATCATCCTATCAAAAGTCGATATTTCGCTGTTGAACTCCTGCAAATTCGTCGAAAATAAGATAAACGGGGATAGAGAAGTCCAAATTTGACGAAACGAAATATGAAGTCTCGCTCAGAAAATGGTTTACATTTTTAATATGTAAAAATATTTAGATTTTGAAACTATTTTATTTTCACTCAATTAACTAATGCTAAATTGAAATTGAAATTTACACAGCAGAATTAACATTCATATTTTCCAATGAAAATTTTCCATTTGCTATGTCTAAATAGACATATTCCAAATATTGAATTTTCATTGCAAAATTTTATACTTTAAATTTCATAAAATTCAGTTAATTACGTTATAAAAATCGTTAAAATTTTTAGGGTCGTTACAGATAGTCATTATATAACTAATTTATGTTGCAAACATTAATATATTGTGAACTAATGCAAAATCAATTTTGTAAGGCAACTCATAAGATGTCTATGGATGCCTGTTCTGTTGCACTGAAAATCAAACGTTGTTTCAAGAAATACCAATTTTGTAACGAAATAATTTCTTTAAAAAATTATTGGTATAAAATGAATTTGGTTAGGATCCAAGGATAAAACTGATTGCAAGGAATGAAATAAAATTGGCCGAACCTAAACGAACACAATACATTAGAAAGTCTGATGGGTATTCTTATATATTAAAAAGAGACTGTAATTTCTTGTCAATGATAAGAAAAATTAATTCTCGATTGTTTAATTGAAGCATTAGAAGTATTGACTCTATGATATGGTACGATGATTAGATCTATGCAGTTAAAACGCCGCTAAAGCCTCGCTAAATCCAGGTTAAAGCGCATAGCGCTCTTCGACCGCTATACCTTTTCAATTTAGCGCTATTAAATAGTAGATTTGCTTATAACCTCGCTATAATCCGCTACATACGCTAAAGCAGTGGTTTTAGCATCCGCTTTAGCAAAATTAATACAGAAAACGTTAATTTGACTAGTTCTCTTTTAAATTGAATTAACAAAGTTAGGGTAAAAACCTAAGTTTAAGGCCTAAGTGCTCACCATAAGTTAGAGATCTATTTTAGTAACCAAGTTAGTACTGCATAAGTCATGATATTCTTCATTTTGTTATGTAAGATTAAAAAATATTTCTTTTTCGTACAGAAATGATGTGATAATGGGAATAAATTAGCTTTGTAGATTTAATTTTATTTCCAATAAAGCTTTTTTCATCTCCGCTATTTTCCTCTTGTAGGATCTATTTCACCCTAGAGGGGGAGTGAATAGGGTGATACTACTAATAATAAAAATTAATGCAGAAATATATAAAATAATTGCAGCACAAATAGTAGCAAATAATAAAAACAGAAATAGAACAAAACAGATTTTCCCAACTTCGGCAAAACCCTTCCTATGTGCTGCCCCTAAGATTTCTAGCAGAAATTAAGTAATCAGACGCTTACATATGTAAACTTGCGACACCCGCTATCGACAAACCTAACTCTACGCTCAAAACTCTCCCACAACTCAGCCACTGACTTGCGAATTCTCGAACTACACCACCGTAGTTCGTCCCTAGTCACACGACTATAATTTTTACAAAAGTTGAAAAGAAAATTACAAAATAAAACTAAATAAAAACAAGAAACAAAACCCTATTTAATATTTTAAGCCCAAACAAGACATAAAGGACGGCCACAAAAGGAATTAAAAAGCATATTTCCGTTTTTATTTTTCTCATGTAAAACTTTGGCCGATCTTTTTCATTGCTTTATAATGTCTGCTTCGTTCCTCTTAAAAAAATTAGGGCTTTAAATATTCGAGCCGCCGCTTGAAAATTGACCGATTGAGAGTGTACTTTCACTCGAACGGCTTCATTGATCGATCCCTCTTGCTTTGACTTTATTGCGGCTGCTCCAATTGTCGAGTTTGAATGCGGTAAATGATTTCTCTTTTCCAATTTGCTTATGCTCGACTTGATTCGAGTTCTGAATTAGTTCATGAATTTATTTTGATGCTTGCACTTTGGTTTTTCTTGAAATCGAATGCTTATTTGCCAATGATGTAACCAGGTTATGTAGCGAACGAGTCCCTTAATTTTTGTTCGTATGTGTTGTTTGAATTCATCATGATAATTTTGTTCGGCCATTTAATTTTGATTGGATGCTGGTGATTACCCTGACTTGTCATTATTGACTTGCTTTAGTCGGTTCCTTTTCCCTGATATGTTTGGCTTTTGGTTTCGTAGTCTTCTGCTATGACATTGGCATCGTGATTTTTTGAGATAAATCTGACTTTGACTTGTTCAATTCCCTTTTGATTTTCTCTGAGTCGGTTTCGTTCTTTTCTCTTATAACTTCAGCCATTTGATTTTTGCTTGAACAGTTTGAGTTGGTTCCGTTCATTGCTGCCACTGACTTGTTCAATTTATTGCTTATATGACCTCTGATTGAAAATGTATGACCTACGACTTGATCATTTCTTGACTTTCATTGAACTGCCAGTTCACCGTCATTTTTTGTTGTTTGTTGTACATATATATGTGTTATTTTCTGGTAGCATTGTAATCCATTTGCCCCTGACCATCTTATTTTTCTGAATATAGCTTGAGTTTTAATGTGATGTCTCCATACATATATACATACATATGTGTATGTATATATGTATGTGATTGACTAGATTGCACTTTGGTATTGCAGTCTTGTTTGTCACTGCATATACGTTGACATGTGTGCATACATGTATGTGTACATGCTGTTCGCCTCTGAGTTGCATTATGTTGGTTTGTATTGTAACTTACATTCTCTGACTTGCTTGGTTCATTGAAAATCTGGTTGGCATGTTGTACTAGACAGCTGTGGACTTGAAGTTGTACATTCGAGTTTAGTTGCATATGTGAGTTCATGCCATGCTGTAGCTTTGAGCCATCTCATGTTGTAACTAGACTTATTCCATTTCTTTATTTAGTTCATGCCTCAATTGATATATGTTATGTTAATATGAACGTAACTTTCTTGTTGCATATTTCCAGTCTGTTTGCTTTATACATGGTTGCATTGTCCATGGTATTGAACTTGTGTATCACTACATATGTACATACATACATACATACATATGTATGTATGTGTGTATATTTGTGTTGTTGATCATGTTGCAGACATTGTTTTGTGTGACCATATCAATTTCGGTCTGGCTTCTTTGATGACCTTGTTGTATGTTGAAGTCTGACTGTGTTTGATTCCATTTCTTTGAGTCCGTGCATGTTGTATGTGTACTGAACTTCATATGTACATCCATTTGCTATGTCTGCTCGAGTGTTTGTTTTACGTGGTCAGCACTTGATACTTTGTACATATGGTGGTCTGGGTTCATTGACTCTGGTTGCATGAACATATTGCAGTCTTCGTTCATGCCTGAACTGTTTTTGATGCAATTTGATTTTCAGCTTGGTTGCATATATGTAACTGAGTTTGTATGCTCCTTCTGGTTTTCACTGCATACAATCGAATCTGATTTATTTTAGAGTAGTCTGATCTAGATGAACTTGTTTGTTGGACTGGTACACATGTGTTGACTCTTCATTTCATATGCAAACATCCCTGGTTCAAGTGTGTTCGAGCTTGTTCCAGTCATTGAAACTTGTACCATACCATTCTATTTTTTTTATTCGTATTGCACCTGAGTTGAACCCAACTTTAGCTCGGGTTTGACCTTCTGGTCACCTATTCCTATAATTTTATCAAGTGTATATCGGTGTGCAGGGCCTTGTGACATGTACAACGATACACTATATATGTTACAAGTTGTTTGTGTAAGATGAATTTAAAAGAAATAAATGACGAACAACCCAAATAACTGAGGCAAATAACATTTTTAAACCACACATTTCATTACACATTGTACAAATATTTCTTTTTTAATTTTACTGCGTCAGTGTTTATTTTGTAGATAATTCAGATGCTGGATTCAATCTGGAATAGAGTGTAAGATAAATATGAGTGAATGAGTGATATGTAGTGAGGTGAACATTGTAAATTGAAATTTGTGATGTAATCGAAATTGTAATGTAATTTAAATTGTGTATATATAGTGAGAGATCAAATTTGTACTATTTGAATTTGTAATAAAATATTTATTTGAATAAAATATTTGTTTGAATATGAATTTCGTGTTATTTGTTTTATTCATCAAATATTTATTCAATTATGTGAAAAATAAAATAGTATATTAACAAATAAATTTAAATTAATGTATATATGTTTATTGTCATCAAACAAAAATCATATACTAGCATATTCAACAATCTCCCCCTTTTGATGATAACAAACATATATTAAGATTTGAATTCATTAAATGTATTTGGTCATTGATGGTTTCATTTGCTCCCTATTTAAATGCTCCCCCTACACCAAATCTCCCCTTCACATATGCATGAAAATAAATAAAAAATATGCAAATGAACCTAGAGGGGAATATGCAAATAAAAAATATGACTTAACTTATTTTCTAAAATCTTAACTTCTCTCTCCCCCTTTTGTTATCAGCAAAAGGGCAATGGTGCTAGAAAAATAAAGATAAAGTGATAGACAATAATACAACATTAATACCCATCCATGTATAAATATTAAATTTCAAACAAAAATCAAACAAAAATCATAAATACTCTGTTAGGCGCATATTCCACTTTAGAGTGATAGGGGTGATGTCGGCATGTAAAACCTTATAGTTGTGTATGTTTGTGGTATATTTATATCAGGAATTTGAATACCTTCTAACCATGCGTAACCGTTAGTACTTTTAAATGAGATTAGCCGAATTCCCAATTTTTATTTAAAAAAAATTAAAGCATCTTCAAACCATCTTCAAAACTCTACCACAACTCAGCTACTGAGTTGCGAATTCTCAAACTACACCACCGTAGTTCGTCCCTAGTCACACGACTAGAATTTTACAAAAGTTTAAAGGAAAATTACAAAATAAAACTAAACAAATACAAAAAACAAAACCCTATTTAATATTTTAAGCCCAAACAAGATATAAAGGCCGGCCCTAAAAGGAATTAAAAAGCATGTTTCCGTTTTTATTTTTCTCGTGTAAAACTTTAGCCGATCTTCTTTGTTGCTTTGTAATGTCTACTTCGTTCTTCTTAATAAAAATTAGGGCTTTGAATATTCGAGCCACCGCTTGATAATTGATCGATTGAGAGTGTACTTTCACTTGAACGGCTTCGTTGATCGATCCCTCTTGCTTTAACTTTGTTGCGACTGCTCCAATTGTCGAGCTTAAAAGCAGTACGTGATTTCCCATTCCAATTTTCTTATGCTCAACTTGATTCGAGTTCTGAATTATTCATGAATTTATTTTGATGCTTGCACTTTGGTTTTGCTTGAACTCGAATGCTTATTTGCCAGTGATGTAACTTGGTTATATAGGGAACGCATCCCTTAATTTTTGTTCGTATATACTGTTGAATTCTTCGTGATAATTTTGTTCGGACATTCCATTTTGATTGGATGCCGGTGATTACTCTAACCTGTTCATTATTGACTTACTTTAGTCTATTCCTTCTTTTCCCTGATGTGTTTGAATTTTGGTTCCGTAGTCTTCTGCTATGATGTAACGACCCAGAATTTTTGATAATTTAAATTTGTATATTTAATTAATTTTAAATATAAATAAGTGAAATTTATAAGTCGAATAATTTTATTTCGAATAATTGGATTTAATTGAATAATTAAATCGATAATTTAATATGTGAGAATACAGAAATAATTGTAAATTGGGTTTAATATGATTGAAAATGATTTGTAAAATTTTATTATATCATATTGAAGTTATAATGATGTTATGGAACTTTTAAAATCGAATTAAAAGTTAATTTGTGAAAATTGAATATTTTAATATTTAATTATCGACTGTAAAATAGCCAATTTTTGAACAGTCTCGGAATTGGACGAAACTAGTTTCATTGGATCTGTAATAGTTTGTTATTATCGGATTTCAATTTTCGTAGCAATCGGAGTTGTCGTTTGATCGTGGCAGCTCGAAATGCATCGAAATTGTTTTAATATTAATTTGGCGAGTTAAAATAGTCATTTTTCAAAAAGTCTCGGATTTTGACGAAACCAGTTTCATCGGATCAATAATGTGATATTTTTGTAAGGTTTTAAATTTCGTGTCAATCGGATTTACCGTTTGTCTGGGGCAAGCGAAAACGCATAGAAAATCGTTTAATCGGTTTAATTTAAAATTGATCGTTATTTCCGTATCTCGCACAGATGACCGAATTAGCTCCCGAAACACGTTCCATTGTGTTCGAAATGTGGGGTAAACCTTAGAAACGCCAACCGGTACGCTTCGTTTGGAGTTCGGAAAATTTCGGATGAATAGTGTTTTGAGAATTTTCTATATAAGGCCATCTATTTTCACTTTTGCAAACCAAACCCTCCTTCTTTCTTCTTCAGCCGGCCCTAATTTCAATGGCCATGAAAATTCGAAACTTCTTCCCTCAATCTCTTCCAATCCGTGAAGAATTAGCAAAAACTCTCAACTACAAAGTTGTAGAGAACGATGAAAGATTCAAATCCATACGGAGATGATCGAAAACGGAGCTTCGAATCAATGGGAAATCGAGCAAGAAGGGGCTGCGTTTTTCACGCATTTCGAGGCCGTAGGGGGGCCGAGCTCCACTATGTTCATGCCGAAAGTTACTCGTGTTATGGGCTTCGAGATAGTACCTTCTGATCGTGTTCATGTTCGTCGTGGTGGCCGAGATGTTGAACCCTAATATCGAGCTAATGGGTTGCGTACGTGAATCAATTCCTGTAGAAGAAACGTGAACCTGAAGATGGAGGAAATGAAGGGGTGCGGCCCTGATGGCTTTGCTAGGATCTAACGGCCAAGATTTCTTTGGATTTGAAAGTAAAATAAGAATTGTAATTTAGTTTATAAAATTCGTGAAACTTTAAAAAATCATATCCTTTTCATACGAGGTCGAAAACGCGCGAAACCAGTTGCGTTGGAATCGTATGGACGAGCACTATGCTATGGAATTGGATTGGAGTCGTTTGGAGTTAGTGAGAATTTCGGATAAAATTAAACGCACGTTTAATTTTATTCGAAATAAATCGCTAAAACGAAATTGAAATCAAGGTGAGAACTTCTCACTCAATCGAATCGGTTTCGATTTTTATTTTAAATAGTTAGATTTAAAATTCTTGAATGCATGTTTGAATGATGATTGTTATCTATTGATTGTTAAAATAGACATTATGCGCCGTTAGTAAGCGGAGGTTATTTATTAAAAACATATACCGCAAATATTTCACAGTACAGTGAAATTGGTATTATATATGTACTTGGAGTTGATTTTCCCGCATTATATAGCGGATGAGACCCTATTGCGCCGTCTATTAAGCGGATAATATTTTATAAATCCCATATACTGCGATAATTCCGTACTGGAGCGGAATTGGTATTGTGCTAACATCTTTGGATGCAGGGAAACAGGTTGGAGGGATCCAACTGGATTCCTCAACTGTATTGATTTATTTACAGATATTGTAATATTTGTTGATTATCATATCGATATATGATATTTGGATGTCGTGATTGACTATTTGGTGCTGCTGCATCATCGGATCCATTTCTGAAGTTTTAAAATAATGATTTTTGGTTTTAAAAGGAATTTTAAAGTGATTTTCAAAAGTATACATTTTATTAAATTTTGAATTGTTAAAGTAAATAAACGTTAAAATTTTATTTTCATAAAAGTTATGATTTTTGGAAAATAATGCTTAAGTATGATTTTGAAATATATAAGCTTTAAATAACGATTTTTAAGTTATTAAAAGAATAAATTGGTTTAAATTGGGATTTTTGAATTATTAAAAACGATGTATATAAAAGACTTATAAAATTGATATTTTATAAATTAAAAATATTGGAATTGCATTTGATGACCGGTGTTGAAGACCGGATATTTGTGAAAACGGAAGGATTACCGTCGAGTTACTCTACATCGGCTGATCTCCGATATAGACGTTTTATCACCCTTAGTGACGGGAAGTCCGGTCGTGATTAGCGAATATCCGGATTGCAAGGACTTCTTTGTAAGTGCCTTCGGTTCTGTTTGATCCCGGAACAGACTTGTATGGATTGTATGTCTGACATTACAAATTGAGATATAAAGCTGATTTCTTTCAAATATATTTCTGTTGGTGGCGGAGAATTTATTCTCTTAGTTTAACACCCTTCTCTGAGACGTACGAGCTTAGAGGTTATGTAGTTGAAGGTTATTAGTGATATACTCTCAATTTGGTAGTGTGGCATGCTGAGTGTTGCTGTGAAATGATCATTGTTTGATCATTTGTGATATGATCATTTGTTTGATCGTTTATCTTTGTGATCATTTCTATAATCATTTGATTGACCCAAAGCACAGCTTTTGTATAAAGCGTGGCTTTGTGGACGAGACTTCGACGGACCTTACACCCCGGAAATGGTCAAAACAGGAAGGATGCAGCAAGGTTATT
Organism: Allium cepa; assembly: GCA_030765085.1. Lineage (NCBI taxonomy): Eukaryota > Viridiplantae > Streptophyta > Magnoliopsida > Asparagales > Amaryllidaceae > Allium > Allium cepa. The sequence continues at coordinate 617,538,776 of CM060934.1, forward strand.
AGGGGGTAGCGCCCCTTTAGTGTATGTCATTCCTTCTGGATAGAGCTGGTATCATGGAATGGAGCCCAGATATTTAACCTATGTTGTGGCTGCAAATTTTGTGGTTGTTGGAAATCGAGGATCCTCGGATAGATCGGTTACGACCGGGGGATGACATATTCGTGTCAGTAGTTACCCAGTTAGGGGTAACCCGGCCTTGTGTTGGCAGAGATCCGGTTTGGCTCTCGGGACGTCATTCCAGAGGCGTTTCCTTGTGGCAATGGGAAGTTCCTTGGCCTGACCATTTGTTGGAAATCCAAAGAAATAATATGATCTTGTACGGATTTAGTTGTATAACCTGTTATGGAATGTGGCGGTAACCTGCTATTGAACATAGTAGCTATAGTAGGCGTAAGTGCGAAATGCCTATGCTGGCTAAGATTTATATCTTTATTTTCGAAATTGTTTTCTACACTATGCACTAGTAATAATATCAAATGTTTCTTTTTAATGTGTATCAAGCATCTTTGACTATCATAAGGAGAAATCTCCTCCGATTCTGCATTTGCATTGTGTGTGTGTGCGGGAGGCCTTATGGTAGTCTCATTTTTAAAAGCATTGCGAATTGACTTTAAAAATATTCCTCTATTTTGATTTTAAAGATAAATAAACTGTTTTAGTTCTCACACCAGTCACATGACTGACTCGGAGTTTACTGTTTTCCTTCCTAAACTCTGGGTGCCCACCAATTTCCACACGGGCAGTCAAGAGTTAGGTTTATCAGGATATTCTGCAATTCAGGAGTTGCAGGAGGCAAGCTGGATGGCATGGCGTATTACTAGTATATAGTTTTTTTTTCCGCTGTCGATGTTGTTGTTGTTGTACACTCTGATGATGTAATGAAATGTAACGTGATGTAATAACTGTTATAGTTCTTTGTTTAAAGATTATTCATTTATCTATTATATATTGTTCCGCTGCGAATTGTGAGATTTTGATATTGTTTCTGTTGTTTCTGTTCTGTTCTATCTTTTTCTCTCTTCTTCTATCTTTTTCTTCTTCTTTAACCCTAACGATACGGTTTTCCGGCTTTCGATTGCTCGACGGTTGATACAGTGGACGTATTGATGTCAGTTTTCGTGGACGAAAAAATCGCGATCGTTACATTTGGCATCAGAGCTTATGGTTAAGTGACAACCATGGCTCTGTTGGGAATTACTCATTAGAGATAGAGTCAGTAGTACTCTAGAATGAGTGTGAGTGTAATAATAGATACGAGTGCGTATTTGTTAGTGAATATAAAAATGTTTTATATTGTGTTTGCTTATCCGTTAAGCTGTTTGTGAATTCTGATCGGTGTGTGGGATGCCATATTATCGATAGGGATTTCTAAACACTTAAACGAGGCATGTCGACATAGTATTATTTAAATTGGGTAAATGAAATAATTTTACCTTGATTATATTTTATATATAAAGGAATAATTTTTCGGAATTATTAAAGTGTATATGAATTGATGGTTGATTGTTGAATAAGTTAAATAAAACCACAGTTGTAAAAGAATAATTGTATAAGCAATTGAATTATAAGTATGGGGTTATAATTAAAATGATTTACACTTGTGAAATAATCTTATATATAAGAAGTGAAATTATATAAGTAAAAGATTTATAAATATGGTTTATAATCTGAAAATAAAATTCCAGAGAAGTGTTTTGAAATGATTTGATATTTGGGAAAATTATTTTGGAGAAATTAAATCTCTAAACTCTTTTCGGTCGCTGGAAAATAATCCTGATGATGATGGCCACATCGTTAGAATTCATTTTCGGGTTTCCAAAAGAGGAATTGCTGCCAGATTATTTTAAATGAAAGTTGTTTGGAAAATTTGGATTTGGGTTTTGAAATTCAAGAGATAATTTGAATTGATTTCAAAAATGGTTTTGAAAGATTTGAAAGGACTCTGGAATCCTATTTAAGATATTTATGGGAATGATAAATGAATTGATAACTTATACAATTTGAGTTTTGATAGAATAAATTTAACTTAAAGGATGGAGTTAAATTAAGGAAAGCATAAGCAAATCAATAAAAATCCAAGTTGTAAATTGATGAATTTAAGTGACATAAGTTTTAAACTTATAATATGAGTTAATAAATTTAGCTGTGGTAAAGGTTAAATAGAATTTACTTTAGAATTGAAATCTTAATTGGATTTATAAGTGGAATCTTAAGTTAAATTGAAACAAATGATGTTGGAATTGAATATAACTTAAGTAAAGTTGAATAAAGCTGATTTTGGTGTCGAAATAAATTAATACGTGAATTAATGAAATGAAGTCATTAAGAATTTGAACTTGAGTTATATAAATGAAATTCAACATTATATTGTTAAAGGAATTAGCAATTGAATTGATAAATGGATTGCATGTTAATCAATTGAATGTAAATAATTAGTATGAAACAATGAATATAAGTGTTAATTCATTAGAAGCTAATGTTATTAGAAATTTAATAAATTGAATGAAAGTCAATTTAATATGATCCAATTGGAATTAAAAGTGTTGAACCAAATTGAATGTAAAGTGGATAAATTTGGTTGTATTGAATAAACATTTGTTGTTATTTGATTGTTAATTGATTGTGTATAAATTCATTAGGTGTTAATGAAATTGAATTAGCGAAATTAGAAGCTAAAGACATTGAATCCAACTTGGAAGTAAATAAATTTGAATAGAATTGAACGTGAATTGGATTTAAATTAGGGAATGCAAACTAATTGAAAATTGAATATGAATGAATGTTAGTAAATCCAATGTAAATAAATCAAATGTGATTTAAATTGAAAACCAATTCATTAAATATTAATGAGAATATGAATGAATATTGATTTGGTTATGGATGATAGTTGGTTGATGTTTGCATTTGTTGTTTTGTTGCATTCGCTATATTGGCACATGTAATTGTTATGTTGCTATATGTTGTATATTGATACTATTTTCATATATGCATGATTCTCATGTTGTTGTTGAGTGTTTAGTAGGTGCGGATTGCGTTGCTTTGTATTTGGAGCTCGCTTTCGTGCTATATTAGCCGTATACGCTCGCTAATAATAAATAAGGTACATATCTCGGATTAAATACCGTACTTTTACACTTTTTTCCCTGCGGGATGCCTCATCACTTGATGAGATGTATATTTGTGATATATATACTGTCATTTTTTTTCGGATCGAGCCGCGCAAAGGAGACTCTGGCGAATTTTTTTCGAAAATTTAAGGCGTTAGAAAAATTTTGAGAAAATTTGGGAAATTTGTGAAAACTATAGTTTTGGTTTTGGAATTGAAAGTTAAACGGTATAGTTTGGTTTTGAAAAGATAACTAAGTTTGATTTGAAAACTTAGTAAAGATTTTGTAAGAAGTTTAACTATGAATTTTGGGAAAGTTAAACACTTAAGAGATTTGGAAAATCCAATTAGAATGGTTTGTTTTTGGAAAGTTAATGGATTCTATAACTTTTTCTTATTTGGTAATTTCGAGGACAAAATTCTTTTAAGGGGGGAAGTATGTAACGACCCAGAATTTTTGATAATTTAAATTTGTATATTTAATTAATTTTAAATATAAATAAGTGAAATTTATAAGTCGACTAATTTTATTTCGAATAATTGGATTTAATTGAATAATTAAATCGATAATTTAATATGCGAGAATACAGAAATAATTGTAAATTGGGTTTAATATGATTGAAAATGATTTGTAAAATTTTATTATATCATATTGAAGTTATAATGATGTTATGGAACTTTTAAAATCGAATTAAAAGTTAATTTGTGAAAATTGAATATTTTAATATTTAATTATCGACTGTAAAATAGCCAATTTTTGAACAGTCTCAGAATTGGATGAAACTAGTTTAATTGGATCCGTAATAGTTTGTTATTATCGGATTTCAATTTTCGTAGCAATCGGAGTTGTCGTTTGATCGTGGCAGCTCGAAACGCATCGAAATTGTTTTAATATTAATTTGGCGAGTTAAAATAGTCATTTTTCAAAAAGTCTCGGATTTCGACGAAACTAGTTTCATCGGATCCGTAATATGATATTATTGTAAGGTTTCAAATTCCGTGTCAATCGGATTTACCGTTTGTCCGGGGCAAGCGAAAACGCATAGAAAATCGTTTAATCGGTTTAATTTAAAATTGATCGTTTATTTCCGTATCTCGCACAGATGACCGAATTAGCTCCCGAAACACGTTCCATTATGTACGGAATGTGGGGTAAACATTAGGAACGCCAACCGATACGCTTCGTTTGGAGTTCGGAAAATTTCGGATGAATAGTGTTTTGAGAATTTTCTGTATGAGGCCCTCTATTTTCACTTTTGCAAACCAAACCCTCCTTCTTTCTTCTTCAGCCGACCCTAATTTCAATGGCCACGAAAATTCGAAACTTCTTCCCTCAATCTCTTCCAATCCGTGAAGAATTAGCAAAAACTCTCAACTACAAAGTTGTAGAGGACGATGAAAGCTTCAAATCCATACGGAGATGATCGAAAACGGAGCTTCGAATCAACGGGAAATCGAGCAAGAAGGGGCTGCGTTTTTCACGCATTTCGAGGCCGTAGGGGGGGCCGAGCTCCACTGTGTTCATGCCGAAAGTTGCTCGTGTTATGGGCTTCGAGATGGTACCTTCTGATCGTGTTCATGTTCGTCGTGGTGGCCGAGATGTTGAACCCTAATATCGAGCTAATGGGTTGCGTACGTGAATCAATTCCTGTAGAAGAAACGTGAACCTGAAGATGGAGGAAAGGAAGGGGTGTGGCCCTGATGGCTTTTCTAGGATCTAACGGCCAAGATTTCTTTGGATTTGAAAGTAAAATAAGAATTGTAATTTAGTTTATAAAATTCGTGAAACTTTAAAAAATCATATCTTTTTCATACGAGGTCGAAAACGCGCGAAACCAGTTGCGTTGGAATCGTATGGACGAGCACTACGCTATGGAATTAGATTGGAGTCGTTTGGAGTTAGTGAGAATTTCGGATAAAATTAAACGCACGTTTAATTTTATTCGAAATAAATCGCTAAAACGAAATTGAAATCAAGGTGAGAACTTCTCACTCAATCGAATCGGTTTCGATTTTTATTTTAAATAGTTAGATTTAAAATTCTTGAATGCATGTTTGAATGATGATTGTTATCTATTGATTGTTAAAATAGACATTATGCGCCGTTAGTAAGCGGAGGTTATTTATTAAAAACATATACCGCAAATATTTCACAGTACAGTGAAATTGGTATTATATATGTACTTGGAGTTGATTTTCCCGCATTATATAGCGGATGAGACCCTATTGCGCCGTCTATTAAGCGGATAATATTTTATAAATCCCATATACTGTGATAATTCCGTACTGGAGCGGATTTGGTATTGTGCTAACATCTTTGGATGCAGGGAAACAGGTTGGAGGGATCCAACTGGATTCCTCAACTGTATTGATTTATTTACAGATATTGTAATATTTGTTGATTATCATATCGATATATGATATTTGAATGTCGTGATTGACTATTTGGTGCTGCTGCATCATCGGATCCATTTCTGAAGTTTTAAAATAATGATTTTTGGTTTTAAAAGGAATTTTAAAGTGATTTTCAAAAGTATACGTTTTATTAAATTTTGAATTGTTAAAGTAAATAAACGTTAAAATTTTATTTTCATAAAAGTTATGATTTTTGGAAAATAATGCTTAAGTATGATTTTGAAATATATAAGCTTTAAATAACGATTTTTAAGTTATTAAAAGAATAAATTGGTTTAAATTGGGATTTTTGAATTATTAAAAACGATGTATATAAAAGACTTATAAAATTGATATTTTATAAATTAAAAATATTGGAATATTAAAACGAGTTTTTATAAGTGCTAAAAATGAAATAAAAATGGATTTCATAAGTGAACGGAATTTATAGATTTATAAATTGTGAAGTTATAAAATGAATAGATTTTGTAAAATAGAAGATTTATAAGTAATTATCTTATAAATCGGATTTTGGCATTTAAATGAGATATAAATGGAATTTGTTAAAAATGAGATTTATAAATCAAAGCTTATAAATAGAAATGGAATTTACAGACATTGTTTATAAATTCGAAATCAATTTAATTTGACAAATTGAATATTGAAGTTTATTAAAGGAAATATATTCACGATTTTGGACAGTGAATACATTATTGAATAAAATAGTCATGTTTGGCAAAATGAATATTATAGAATGAAGTTAATTATTTTAAAGATGTTTTAAAATGTATTATGAATCGAAACCATAGATTTCAACATTTATTGTTGAAATAGACGTTTTCGAGAAAGAAGGAAATGGTGGACTATAACACTGTGGTTATAGTAAATGATTTCCGAAAGGAAATGTTTTATATAGTATTGGGATTTATATATCTATCTAAATTTCGAATCCCTATATTAGTGATTTTGGGTCGTCGTAACGATGTTTTACGCAACATTCGTTTTAGCCCAAATAAATGTGCTAAGTGAATGTTTTCCTTAAAGAATGAAATATATACTTAATTTCGATTTTAAGTATATGGAATATTTTCTAAGTATTGAAAATAAATGGATTTGTGAATTACTTATTAATAAATAAGTATGAAAATGTTTTTCCAATGTGAAATGAAATGTTTTGAGAATTTATCTTTTTGAAGATAAATTGAAAATGAATAATTGAAATCGTATATTCATAAATATTTTGGAATGTAAATTCACTATGGAATTTATAAATGAAAAGGAAATTTGCTTAAAAATAAACGTTGATTTATTTTTGAAGTGTGGGAATTAATTTACGGATTTGGAACGTAAATATAAAGTAAATCGTTAAGGATTTATTTAATTGGTTTAAATGAACCATGTTGAAATGAAAGAAATTTCGCGTAAGGAAAATGATTGAAATTTGTTTTCAAAAGTGATAAAGGTGGAAATTGAATTGAACTTTGTTTTCAAATGGTTGAAGTGTGGAAATTATATATCTAGTAAAGATATTTTGGAAAGTAAATAATTTGGGAAATTATTTGGAATTTGGTGATGTTGAGCATGCCTATTGATAGTTAAATAATCCGACTATCAATATTTACCTTTAAATACGTATTTGTTGTGATTTTGCTTGAATTTGAATGCCACACTTATTTTTAAAATAAGCGCTCACTATTCGGGTTATCCGGGAAAGGACCTTGGGGTCGTATAACCCATTCCGAGTATGTGATACGTCGTTATGAATTGCATTTGATGACCGGTGTTGAAGACCGGATATTTGTGAAAACGGAAGGATTACCGTCGAGTTACTCTACATCGGATTATCTCTGATATAGAGGTTTTATCACCCTTAGTGACGGGAAGTCCGGTCGTGATTAGCGAATATCCGGATTGCAAGGACTTCTTTGTAAGTGCCTTCGGTTCTGTTCGATCCCGGAACAGACTTGTATGGATTGTATGTCTGACATTACAAATTGAGATATAAAGCTGATTTCTTTCAAATATATTTCTATTGGTGGCGGAGAATTTATTCCCTTAGCTTAACACCCTTCTCTGAGACGTACGAGCTTAGAGGTTATGTAGTTGAAGGTTATTAGTGATATACTCTCAATTTGGTAGTGTGGCATGCTGAGTGTTGCTGTGAAATGATCATTGTTTGATCATTTGTGATATGATCATTTGTTTGATCGTTTATCTTTGTGATCATTTCTATGATCATTTGATTGACCCAAAGCACAGCTTTTGTATAAAGCGTGGCTTTGTAGACGAGACTTCGTCGGACTTCACACCCCGGAAATGGTCAAAACAGGAAGGATGCAGCAAGGTTATTAGGGGGTAACGCCCCTTTAGTGTATGTCATTCCTTCTGGATAGAGGTGGTACCATGGAATGGAGCCCAGATATTTAACCTATGTTGTGGCTGCAAATTTTGTGGTTGTTGGAAATCGAGGATCCTCGGATAGATCAGTTACGATCGGGGGATGACATATTCGTGTCAGTAGTTACCCAGTTAGGGGTAACCTGGCCTTGTGTTGGCAGAGATCCGATTTGGTTCTCGGGACGTCATTCCAGAGGCGTTTCCTTGTGGCAATGGGAAGTTCCTTGGCCTGACCATTTGTTGGAAATCCAAAGAAACAATATGATCTTGTACGGATTTAGTTGTATAACCTGCTATGGAATGTGGCGGTAACCTGCTATTGAACATAGTAGCTATAGTAGGCATAAGTGCGAAATGCCTATGCTGGCTAAGATTTATATCTTTATTTTCGAAATTGTTTTCTACACTATGCACTAGTAATAATATCAAATGTTTCTTTTTAATGCGTATCAAGCATCTTTGACTATCATAAGGAGAAATCTCCTCCGATTCTGTGTTTGCATTGTGTGTGTGCGGGAGGCCTTATGGTAGTCTCATTTTTAAAAGCATTGCGAATTGACTTTAAAAATGTTCCTCTATTTTGATTTTAAAGATAAATAAACTGTTTTAGTTCTCACACCAGTCACATGACTGACTCGGAGTTTATTGTTTTCCTTCCTAAACTCTGGGTGCCCACCAATTTCCACACAGACAGTCAAGAGTTAGGTTTATCAGGATATTCTGGAATTCAGGAGTTGCAGGAGGCAAGCTGGATGGCATGGCGTATTACTAGTATATAATATTTCTTTTCCGCTGTCGATGTTGTTGTTGTTGTACACTCTGATGATGTAATGAAATGTAATGTGATGTAATAACTGTTATAGTTCTTTGTTTAAAGATTATTCATTTATCTATTATATATTGTTCCGCTGCGAATTGTGAGATTCTGATATTTTTTCTGTTGTTTCTGTTCTGTTCTATCTTTTTCTCTCTTCTTCTATCTTTTTCTTCTTCTTTAACCCTAACGGTACGGTTTTCCGGCTTTCGATTGCTCGACAGTTGATACAGTGAACGTATTGATGTCAGTTTTCGTGGACGAAAAAATCGCGATCGTTACATATGACTTTGGCATCGTGAATTTCTGAGATAAATCTGATTAGACTTGTTCAATTCCATTTTGATTTTTTCCGAGTTGGTTCCGTTCTTTTCTCCTATGACTTCGACCATTTGATTTTTGCTTGAATAGTTTGAGTTGGTTCCGTTCATTACTGCCACTGACTTCTTCAATTTATTGCTTATATGACGTCTGATTGAAATGTATGAGCCACAGCTTGATCATTTCCTGACTTTCATCGAACTGCTACTTCACTATCATTTTTTGCTGCTTGTTGTACATACATGTGTGTTTTTTTCTGGTGGCATTGTAATCCATTTGCACCTGACTATCTAATTTTTCTGGATATAGCTTGAGTTTTAATGTGATGTCTCCATACATATATGTATGTATATATGTGTGTGATTGACATGATTGCGCTTTGGTAATGCAGTCTTGTTTGTTACCACATATATGTATACATGTGTGCATACATGTATGTATGTATGCTATTTTCCTCTGAGTTGGATTATACTGGTTTGTACTGTAGCTTGCATTCTCTAACTTGCATGGTTCACTAGAAATTTGGTTGTCATGTTGTACTAGCCTGCTGCGGACTTGAAGTTGTACATTTGAGTTTAGTTGCATATGTGAGTTCATGTCATGTTGTAGCTTCGAGCCAGTTCCTGTTGTAACTGGACTTGTTCCATTGCTTTATTTAGCTCATGCCTCAGTTGATATATGTTATGTTGATATGAATGTGACTTTGCTGTTGCATATTTCCAGTCTGGTTTCTTTATACATGGTTACATTATCCATGGTATGGAACTTGTGTATCACCATATGTATGTATGTAACATTGTGTTGTGTGACCAGATCTATTTTGGTCTGGCTTCTTTGATGACCTTGTTGTATGTTGAAGTCTGACTGTGTTTGATTCCATTGCTTCGAGTCTGTGCATGTTATATGTGTACTGAACTTCATGTGTACATCCATTTGCTATGTCTGCTCGATTGTTTGTTTTACGTGGTCAACACTTGATACTTTGTACATATGGTGATTTGGGTTCATTGACTCTGGTTGCATGAACATATTACAATCTTCATTCATGCCTGAACTAATTTTGATGCAATTTGACTTTCATCTTGGTTGCATATATGTAACTGAGTTTGTATGCTCCTTCTGTTTTTCACTGCACACATTCGAATCTGATTTATTTTAGAGTGGTTCGATCTGGATGAACTTGTTTGTTGGACTGGTTCACTTGTGTTGACTCTTCATTTCATATGCATACATCTCTGGTTCAAGTGCGTTCGAGCTTGTTCCAGTCATTGAAACTTGTACAATGCCATTCTATTTTTGTTTTTCATATTGCACCTGAGTTGAACCCAGCTTTGGATCGGCTTTGACCTTATGCTCACCCGTCTCTGCAATTTTATCAAGTGTATATCGGTGTGCACGGCCTTGTGACATGTACAGTGATACACTGTACATGTTACAAGTTGTTCGTGTAAGATGAATTCAAAAGAAATAAATGACGAACAACCCAAATAGCTGAGGAAAATAACATTTTCAAACCACACATTTCATTGTATACTGCACAAATATTTCTTTTTCAATTTTACTACATCGGTGCTTATTTTGCAGATAATTCAGATGCTGGATTCAATCTGAAATAGAGTTGAAGATAAATACGAGTGAATGAGTGATATGTAGTGAGGTGAACATTGTAAATTGAAATTTGTGATGTAATTGAAATTATAATGTAATTTAAATTGTGTATATATAGTGAGAGCTCAAATTTGTACTATTTGAATTTGTAATAAAATATTTGTTTGAATAAAATATTTGTTTGAATACGAATTTCCTGTTATTTATTTTATTCATCAAATATTTATTCAATTATGTGAAAAATAAAATAGTACATTAACAAATGCATTTAAATGAATGTATATATGTTTACTATCATCAAACAAAAATCATATACTAGCATACTCAACACCTCTATATACCCTCTTTATCCCCACTATAACTTTTTACACCTCTACCGCATAAAACCGCTAAGCGTTTTAACTGCATAGGCGCAACTCCAAAATAGATTACAAATATTTATCAAATATGATTTTGATAGTTGTACCCGGAAGGGCATGATTCATTAGTTGCAAATGCAACTTTAAGAGAAAGTTAAATAAAGTTGGAATATAGTGAGCCAAATTGATGAGAATAATAACAAGAATTTCAATTTTTGAAATTAACGTAATAGATTCACTATTCAATGTGCCTAAGTAGGTGCTTATTTTACTCAAAAAATTATCTCTTAGGATGACTTTATGTTTTGGTATATATGTGTTAAAGGAAGAAGTTCTAAATACTGATATAGACTAGGCTATTTGCATATAATAACCAAAGTGTCTCGAAGCCAGTGGGAGCGATACCGAGTTTGTATGTTTTTAGATACGATTCAAGAACAGATACAGGAGTTAAGCATCAAATTTAAACAAGTGTTTGATAGAATCAGAAATATGAAATAGTTTGATTATCGATCAAAATCCAGAGAAAGCACGTGTTCAAAAGAAAGAACGTTATAAGGCACATAGATATTTTTAAACCATAAGTAAATAACACATCACTGATTGTTAATGATGTACTTATGTTAAAATCAATTTTGGTTGTTTTAATATTTGACACTAGATTGTGAATGATGTCATTTATAATAAATATACAAGATTGGGAATGCCCCGAACGATTTGCAAGAACACCTTATTAAATGTTTAATACCAAACATGTAAGATGGATACCTTATGCATTGGTAGTAGGAATTATCATACATATTAGATATCCTACAATATCGTGATTTGTATATGTATTTGATACATGGAGCATATATAAAATTTAAATTGATATCACTAAATGGTTATTTGAGGTGTTCTTATGCATTTATTAAATACTAAAGAAATGTTTACGGATACTGAGTGTAATATCACTAAATGGTTATTGGACTCAAACTTTCGTAAGTGATATCACTAAATGGTTATTGGACTCAAACTTTCGTAAGTGATACTGAGTGTAATATGTCAATAATAAATTCTAGTTAAGAGTCTTTAAGTAGGAAATATTCTAAATGAAAGACTGTGGCTGATTCAATGAAGAAGGTTAAGTACGTCGCCTTGAATATCACCATGATAAAAGCAATGTATATAATAAATACACATATTTTATAACTGAGTTGAGAGTGATTCCAAATGTTGAGAATTGCATAACATTGTTATATGATAACAACGTCATGATATAGTTCATAACAAAACTTAGAGCTCATTGGAAGTCGAGAAACATATTCCGAATTGTTTCATATAATAAAGATAGTTTGTCAACATCAAAGAAAGTTGACTGACATGGTAGATTATTGAAACATAATAGCATGCTCGTTCACCGAAGGGCTGACTGTGGATTGCAGAATAGCATATCTTAAGACTAATTTAACACTAGAAGGGAGGGGGTGAATAGTTTTCTAACTTATGCAAATCTTTTTACTTTTCTTTCAAGATTAATATAAAGTCACAAATTAAAAACACAAAATTATACTAACAACCAGTCACAGATGCAATTACAAATAAAAATAAAAGCAATAAACTAAAGTAAGAGTTAGAGAGATGACACCAGTGATTTTATACTAGTTCAAATTTCCCCAATATCTAGTTCAGTATAATTACTTGCATAGATTTCTTTTCAAATGCTAATCGTTAATCAGGTAGATGGCAAACCCTAATACAATCTCGATTTCGAGACTATGAGAAAAACCCTCATATATTTCGAGTTTGGGGGTAAACTAAATTGATTTAATCGGGCTACAAGTATACCACTAGAACTGAATGGGCTACTAAGCATAGCCACTTTATTTGAACGGTCAATAAGCACACCCAAACAAACATGAGTAGAGTTGATAGTATTTCGAAAGACAAATCTTTGTACTTTGGATAAATGGATCCTATAGCCTCTTGGATAGCACTTTGACCGTTGAAATGAGAGAGAAATGTTTTTAAAATAGTAAGAAAGCAGTATTGAATCAATACAATGAAGTATAAACCTATTCTATATGATTTTAAGAGAATGAAGTAAATTTTTCAAGAGGGTTAGGAGTGGAAAGAAAGTAAGTAATTAGTTGTAAAAAAATTGTTTTGCACACCCCTATATATAGTGAATGAATAGATGTATCCATTCATGAATGGTTGTGTCGAATGGACACTTCCATTCAAAATTTGAAAAACCATTTGGCGGCATTTATGTCGACATATCCTATATATGTATGTCGACATATGCTAGTTATAAATGAAGATTGTTTTCTTTACAATGTTTTGAAAATTCTAACTTTATAAAATATTTTGAACATAGATTCTAAATATTTTTGAACTTAAAAAAACTTTTATAAAGTATTTAAAATTTAGTTTTAAAATTAAATAAATTTATTTTTGTTTAAAATATCAAAGATCAGAAATTGGAGATAAAGATCAGAAATTGCTATCAAGGACTTCAGCAATATTTGAATCTATACACTAAATTATAACAATGAGATCTTCATTTCTTTGTCTTTAAACACACAAGTCTTTATATATTTATCTTGAGGTTTTATACTATGCAGTCTTCGATTTAGCATTTTTGTAATATTTTATGCTATATAGTACGTAACTTGGCAAAACATTAGTATCTTATATTTTATATGGTTGCTGTCATCAAAATTAATACCTAAGGTATTAATAATCTCCATATTTTTCATGATGACAGCCATTAATTTTTCCTTATATAAAATATGATATAACTCCCCTTGAGTTACATAACTTCCTCTAAATGTATGCATATGTATATTGTATATTTTCTCCTCCTATGTCATCAACAAAAATGGATGAAAAATAAAAATCCTCCTAAATAAAATATATACAAATTGTAGAGGCAAAATCAATAAATTTGGAATAAAATAACTAAAGCATATATAAGAATATTAAATATGATTATGACATATAAATGATGATTAACATTTGGAGACTTTAAATAAATAAGATAAGACAATCTTTATTTACTCAAATCAAACTATACAAACCAAACTATCAATCCAAGCATAAAAATCTAAACAAACCAAATAAAATCAAAACCTAATAATACTAACAATACAAACCTAGACAAGCCAAACTTAAACTTATGAATTAATGCTTCTTTTTTTATTGTGGGAGACTTATGGATTGGACAAAAGGGATAATGGGGACAAAAATTTCCTTTTTGTTCCACAAGATTTCCACCATGATCAAAGGAAACCTCTCCTATAAATTTGACTTCCTCATCGTCATCAGTAACATCTTCCTCCTTTTCCTGCACTTCCTCATCATGCATAGGATTGTGAATGACAAGATCTGGAGTTTCCTTTTCAATCATTATTTGATTGCCTTCATTATCCAATAGATTCTTCTGAAGTTTGCAAAGGATTCACCCTTGCTTTCTTATTCCTTTAAGAGGCATATTTGGACGACCTCTATTTCCGAAAGCACGCTGGTAATATACTTCAGATCATCCTTTATATTGATAACTTTGGCCATAATGGTGTTTTGTAAGGGGCTTAAAGTGGTGGTATTGTAGTTTAAGGGTGTGGTCTCTTCTATTAATTTCTTGAAGGATCCATAAAATTTTATTTTATTTGGATTTTACAGAAAGTAGAAGATAGGAAAATGAGATAGAATATGAAATTTGGTGGTTATATAATCATATTTTGAATTTGGAATTTAAGAGGGAAAATTAGTTTTCAGAAAAATGTAGTGAATGTCAATATATAGGAAGCGAGTATGTCGACATATGTGGGAAAATTATTTTGTTTTAAATTTAGAATTAAAAATGCTATTATATTTATATTTCAAAGAAAGAACATATTCCTAATTCTTTTTTAAATTTAATAAAAGATGTTTGAGGTAAATATTTCGTTAATATATCGGCTATTTGATTTTCAGTATTTAGAAATTTTAGAGAAATGGCTCCTTTATTTTTGTTATCTCTTACAAATGATGTCTTATAATTATATGTTTTGTCTTAGCATTATGAGTTGGGTTTTTAGATAGATTTATTGCACTAGTATTATCATGGTATATTGGTGACTTAGTGAAATTTAAACCAAATCTTTTAAAGTTTGTTGCATATAGATAACCTGTGAGCAGGCTAATGCAGTTGAGATATATTCTACCTCTGTTTTAGATAGAGACACAGAATTTTTCTTTTTACTAAACCAGAAAACAAGAGAGTGTCAAAAAAAGTAGCAGTTTCCACTTGTACTTTTTCAGGCTGATTTGCATACAACATAGTCGGCATCACTATATAAAATTAAACAGAAGAAATCTCATTTTGGATAGGAGAGTCCATGGTCTAGTGTGTTGTTTACATATCTTAGTGTCCTTTTTATTGACTTCAGGTGAGTTTCCATTGTGAGATTGATATTTTGCATAGAGACATACACTATGCGTTATATCTGGTCTATTAGCAGCCATGTATAGTAAGGATCCTATCATACCTCTATAAAGTTTTCGATCAACATATTTTGAGTTTTCTTCCATATTTAATTTCACATTAGTTGCCATGGGGGTTGGTTTACCACTAGTATTTGACATACCAAATTTCTTAACTAAATCCTTAGCATATTTTTTTCTTATAAAAATATCATTACTTAGTTGTCATGTTTGTTATCCTAAAAAGAAAGTTAATATATCCATATGACTCGTTTCAAATTCCATAGTCATTATATTTGAAAATTCTTTATTTAATTGTTCATTTATTGACCCAAAAATAATTTCGTCTACACATATTTGTATAAGTTGAGTACCATTATTATTATTTTTAGTAAAAAGAGTACTATACTTTTCCCATTTCAAAGTTAGATTATAAATAATAGGATTTAAGTCTATCATATCATGCTCTTGGAGCTTGTTTTAAACCATATAAGGCTTTCTTTAATTTATAAACATGATTTGAGAGTTTTTCACTATAATTCCCCATCTTTGTACCCATATTACCCAAGAATAGTAAAAGAAATATTGTCGAGTAATAAAGAGATAAAGTTGGTTAGAAGCGACCATCCATAAAATTTCTTTGGGCTTGTATTGATACGTTGAATTATATGACTAATTTTTTTTGTTATAAGTGGTAATTCAACATATCCAATCCAGACGCAAAACAATAATATAGTGTCTTAATATAATTCAAAACAATACATAACCTAAGATATAACACAGAGTCAAACATCGCAACGAAAATGAAACACGTTAATTACTTGTTTAAAATATAAGTCTACAAAATGAAATACTAGATTACATATACAAATATATACTTGCATGTACTATGACATGTCTAAAAGAATATGCAAGGCATCTCAAGTCAATACAATAGCCAAGTATAACACAAGTTTCCAAACAAGGCTAACATCTAAGAATGGAACTCTATCAAAAAGGTATTGCTCCATATAGCTACTCTAGCTAGCCCAAATCCAATGTCATTGAGTCCATGCACCTATCAAGCCTTGGTCTGATCTAAGTATTATAAATTAAACAGGCCAGACTATCTCTAAATATCCAAAATATGAGAACAAATAATAATAAGCATGTCAAAGATATATAAACCCAAATAGTATATCACACCAAACATAGAAAATCTCATCATGAAATCATTCATTAATAAATTTGCAAAAAACACAAGGCATGATAAAAACTATTTAATATATGCCATATGCAAATAAACAACATTACCAGATCGCCATATCATTAAATACTCTCATGTCCATAAACGACAATCATCTCAAATACGGTGATAAGGAATACTAACTTCGAAAACTCAAGTACAAAAATGACTACATAAAGCAAGTCAACTCTACAAAATATAAGATTGCTTGAAGGCAAGTCAAAACCCAAAATAAATTAGCATAAGAGTAAGTCACAAACATAAGCCACAAAGACAAGCACATCGCAAGTCAAACAAAAGCAAGCATTTTGCAAGAAATAATAATAAATATGCATTTCATGTGTTAACACGAATTGACATGCACTTCACACAATGAATAAGACAAGCACATCGCAAGTCAAATTCATAAGCTAGCAATATAGATAAGCACTTTGCAAATCAACATAAGAGACACACACTTCTTGCGCCAACATAAGAGACGAGCACTTCGCAAGTCTAAACTCGTTTGTAAACGAGTATCCCAAGATGGGCCTAAAAACCAATATAATCTGCATAAAATGGATCTTAAAAGGACGAGTATGAAAACTCAACAAAATAAGTGTTATATACTTTTGAATAATTATCATTCAAATAATGACCATATGTCCCATAACCACTCGGGTTTGCTCAAATATTTACCATAAATTAGTAAACTCCACCAGATAAGTGTAATATACTTTTGATTAGCAACTAAATGAGTATCGTGCAATGTACCATAACCACTTTGCGATGCTCAACTATTTACTGTACGATTGTCTATGCCACTCAACTAAAATATTCAATCGAACAAGTCCAATAATTAACCGATCAAGTAACAAGTGTTCCATACCAGTAGTACTGCTAAATCATTTAATTAAATTTCTCGTTCAAATGAAAAGAAGAAATCACAAGAAGCAATAAACATAAAAGTCACACAAATGCCCAAATGACTTTAAAATAGCTAAAGGCTGAAAATATAGAACTCGATAAGAGTTTAAGGTCATAAAAGTAAATAATAAACTTTTAGTCATATAGAAAATTGTTTCTAAACAATTTATTTATTTATTACTTTCAAACTTTACACTTTAAAATCCATGAACTCTTTTATTATTCAAACTACATATACTTAGTTATCGCTTGATCAAATATACACCATAAATCCAATTAGATGTCAAAACATATTTATACATATACATAGTTCATTAAAATCCCACAAACGAAATTTAATTCATCCACTTTACTTCAAAGCCATATATATAAAAATATATTCATTCATTTAGAAACAATCTAGTTTTATTATTCCAAAACCATTCCTTTAAATCCATACGCCATTCTACAAATAGTAATACTAATATATATAAATAGGTGCACATATATATGTATGATTTATTTATTTAAAACCATTTACAAAAGGAATGGCCTTTATATGGAAATTAGTTTTGTATTTGGTAATTATAAATACACTATCTTTTGCAAATTTCTTATTTCCAAACTATATATTATATTAGCTAAATTTATATATCGACAACTTCAAAATCATCGAAACAAGAATCATCAAATTAAATGAACAAAACTCAGGAAATCAGAAGCAAAACATATGGAAAAATTCATCAAAAAAATAAGGAAATGAATGGGCATTGATTCATCGCACGGTGGAGCAAACGATACCTAGAACTCACGTTCCAGGTGCTCTACCGGTGGATCGATTGTCCTCGATCGATCCACTGGTGGGACATATTAAACGTGAGTTCCAAGCGTTCGTTTTTTCACCGATGACCACTAAGTTTCCAGCGCTACTTCTTCGCATTTCGGTAGTTTGAACTTACAATGTAAACTCAGAAACTGGCATGAATTCATATGGTAATTGATCAAAGTAATTAAAACATCGAAGAAGGAAGAAAATTGGTTTACAATAAACAATTTAATAGAGAAAGAATTACAACTAAAAAAACTCAAATTCAAAATCTCAATTCACAATTATTTACTACAAAATCAAATGCATGCAAACAATGATTTAAAGATAGATCTTGTGAGGTTTTAACTCACGTTTAATTCCTTGAAATAGCTTGCTAAACACTCATACCTGAACAATTTCAGCAAAACCCTAGAATGCCTCAAGCAAAGGAAGGGAACAACCACAGACCAAACAATGTATAACTGAAATCAACAAGTCTATAACATAAACTAAGGTTAAGAAAACTTACTTTGATTATTTGGGAATATTCCAGAATTTCTAGGAATTAAATTATGAAATTTTGCCATATGTTTACAAAGAGGGAGATTTTGGTTTCTATCTACTGCCTGGAGAATAAACGTACATGTGACGAAAAGGAGAAGTAAAACTTCTCATGAATGGGCTAGACTACATTATAAAACCCAATAAGAGACTAATTGTATTTTTATTATTTAAATGACAACCAATTTTCTTTTTAGTTAACCAAAAGCTCTCTTGTAATAATTTAAAAGCATAAAACTCTTTTTAACCATGAATTTAAGAACAAGTCCCAATTCTACTAGTTAACTTCTTATTATCTTATTTGAGATAAATTTCAATAATGTTCTATGAAGGGAATTTCACACTTTTAATCTAGGAACCAACTTAAACGCTAATTAAATCTATTTACAAAAATTGGAATAAAATCCAAATAATGATTTTAATGTGATTCTAATACTTTAGAAAATTCCTTCATTTTCTAATTTCATAATTATTTAGAATTAACCATTATAAAACAAAATTCTCATATAAAAGAATACAAATTCCAGATTAATAATTTAAATTCTCCAATTTAAATCATTATTTACTTTATTTAATCAACCCAAAAATCCAAATTATTGCAGATTTCTCCCCTTAAAGACATTGCGTCCTTGCAATTTCCAATTCAGAGAAACATCTATAATATATTTTCAAAAATTCATCTTTTTCCTTCCTCTTCATTCCTTAAATTTAACCAAGCATCATTAGAATAAAAACATTGCTTTAACAAAACTCCAAATTATAAAACAATAATTTAACTCAACATTTTAGTTTACAAAAGTCAACATATTATTCATCCTTATTATCTAGATTGAAAATAAGTTCACACTAATATTTCACATTCTTTTAAATATATAACACCTTTTTATAGTTTAAATTACTAAATAATTAAGGTATTAAAAAGGTATTCATCTTATTTAAATATCATAGAATGGGAATATGAAAACAATATAAAGACTTCCTTTATTTTCTTATTAGAAACCCACTATTTTATTTCATTTTTATTAAAAAGAAATCATTTCTTTAATAATTAATTTTCCATAATATGAGAAATTATAAATTTTCAACTAAAAACTCAACTTTTAATTCCTTTTAGTTCAAAATTTTCATATTTGAAATTCATAAATTAGGAAACTGATTCCTGGTAAAAAGTAACATATATGTACAAACCAATAAAATTTTCTTTCCTTCATTAATAGATTTGTTTTATTAAATCTTCACACACTTCATATGATGATTATATGGAAAATATAATTTAGTATAAGTCATATTCTTATACTAAAATTCAAACTCATTTATAAAAAATCTCTTCTCTTGCTTTAAAAGAGAACTTCTATAATGTTATTATTATTTTTGTAAAGCTATTTCAGTTTAAACTATCCTCACTAGTTTGTTATGCCAAATTCAACAATCATTACAATCAAGATAAAAATCAAATCAAAACCATAGCAATCATCAAGCGTATAAGAAATTTATGGACAGCGCTTCGCATGTCAATTCGCATGCCAAATGTTAAAGGCAAGCACTTCGCTTGTCCCACAAATGAACATTCTTTGCAAGCCTAACTAAGGCAAGCTCTTCGCTAGTCAACTTAAAAGACATCTACTCGATTAATCCCTTAGAATAAGAATGGGAAATAATTCAAAGATTTCCCCTAATTCCAAATATTTTAATCCAAATCTAAAAATCTCAGTTATTACTTCAAATAATTCTTTTTGTAAAAAAAGCTGCTTATTTTAATTCTTTATAGCAAATCTTATATTTAGATAATCCATCTTTTAGATTTCAATTAATTTCTCATTTTGAACTTCCAAATTTTTAACACAATTACTTGCATCTTTTAGTTTCACTTCTTATAGTCTAGGGTTCAATTGCACAAATAGACTTCCATTTAAATCATAAAATGATAAACACAACAAATCAAAATGTCACCCAATATTCTTCTTAACATATTTCTTAAAAATGTAGATTCACAATTTACAAATATCAAATAATTTAATGGCGTTGCCTTGCCATCATTTATAGTGAATCGCTATATCAAATGGCTGTGATGTTGACCATGAAATCAGCATGGCCTTGCCATTGATCTCTGTTATTGCTAAGGTTCGGTGGCTGCATACGTCATCTAAATTTAGTATATAAAATGCATTTTTAAAATTTTCATTATAATTTTCTAAGCCACTAATTTTTTTTAAACATATATATGTATAAATAAATTTCCCTTCTAAATTTGTCGTCCAAAGTATCTTTCCTCAAAAATTATTTGTTTTCACAAATAATAATATTAAATTCCAAATTATTTACTAAAAATTATTATTAAAACTTCAATAATACTTCCTTTCCAAATAATAATATATTTAATAATATTTTCTTTTAAGATATTATTAT
This sequence comes from Allium cepa, assembly GCA_030765085.1. Lineage (NCBI taxonomy): Eukaryota > Viridiplantae > Streptophyta > Magnoliopsida > Asparagales > Amaryllidaceae > Allium > Allium cepa. The sequence goes on from CM060934.1 coordinate 617,560,106, forward strand.
TCTTCAAGATGCTTATTTTGGAAACTTATCACATTTGTATATACGAGTATACAAACATTTTCACAAACATCTTCCTTATTCAAAAATTTATTTCATATGTATATAAATATATTTTCCAAAACATTCATCTCAATTTAAAATAATATTTAACTCACTTAGAAATTTATCTTCTCATTAAATATTATTCAACATACAATTATTTATAATGCTTCAAATAATATAACTCAAATTTACCGTGTTGAACTGTCTCGTTAAAGCATTTAGGAATCTCTATCGACATCATGATGTCCCACGTCTCGACCAAAATTCATAAAACACTTAACGGGTAATTTAACACAAAAGTAATTACAAAATGTATAAGTTCTCATACAAATGAAAATCTACTGATAGTAATTCAATAATATAACCACTCATCCATGCATACAACACTCAATCAAACATAAATAATTAATTAATTACTATGCTTAGCAGAAGCAGTCTATCATTTTCCACAGTGCAACTGTGATGTCCCGAAAATTTAGGCAATATTTATTTAATAATTTCCATTTATAATTATTTTAAAATGAGTAATATTAATTTAAATATCTGATTTAACAGAATTTATCTTTTCAAAACTAATAATTGTTTAATTTGAAAAATGTTATCTTCTCAAAATTTATAATAATGATAATAATTTAATTTGGAAATTTATTCTTTTCAAAATTAATAATATATTTAGTTGATAAAATTTATCTTTCTAAGCTAATTTATAAGATATTCTATTTATAATGTATATATGAGAGTATACATTGTAAATAGGGAGTTTGATTTTAATTTTAATTTAAATTTAATAAAAATATTTTCAAATTTATAATATATATATATATATATATCTGTGTGTATATATTGTGAATTGGAAGATTTGATTGGATTTAATATAGAAACTTTTCAATAGCTTATTTTAAAATCTATCTTATTTTCAAAAAGTAATTAAAGTAACTATTTATTTTGTTTAAAATATAATAGTTTAAATAGTATATTATAATAAAAGTCTAATTTGTTTTCTTTAAAAATTGGCTTTTGAAATAAATTTGGTTCATATATATCAAAAAACAATATTTTAGTTTGAAACTTTGAAATAAGGTTTAATTCAATATCCTTTTCTTTTTAAATTTTCTTTCTTGAAAATTTAGCTTTAAAAATTATATTTTAAAAGTATACAAATAAACATAAAAGAATGTACTTAATAAAGGTAATTTATATATGTAAACATTAAAGCTAAAATGGGAATAAACATTTAAAACAAGTTAATATAAATAAGAAACCAATTTAAAAACATTTATAAAAATAAGATATAATATTTGAAAAGTAACATGTGTAAGGATATTAGACCATACAAAAACACTTAGAAGCATTTTAATAATCTTAAGTAACAAGTGGCATTGATTTGTTTTTTTTTTGAAAACATTTATTGATAAATGTTGTAATAAGAGAAAACTTGGCAATTCATTTTTAGTTCAAACCTTCTTCTCTTCTAAAAATAAAATCAGTTCAAAAATCTGCAGAAGTTTTCTAATCTGTGATCAATGAAGTTCAACAACAACTTTGCAAACATTTCTTTCAAGTTCAAAAACCAGTATAGCAAAACCTGTATTCAAAAAAATCTGTAACCAAAATCATTTCAGCACTATAGTTTAAAGTTTCAATTTCTAAAGCAAAGCTGTAATCAAAACTTGTAGCAAGTTTCAACTTCAAATACAACCTCTAATCAAAGTGGTCTTCTCAAAAGCAAGAAAATTCAGCAACTGTAATCAAAATTTGCAAGAAAACTCAACAACTTTCAAGTACCAAAGAAATCTGTTCCAGGATGAAACATTGCTCTCTGCTTTTTAAAATAAAGGTGAGTAAACTTTTGTTTAAAAACGGTTTTTAGGATTTGCATGTGAAGATCTTGTGTGATAAAGTTATGATATGGTTTGCATGCTTCATTTTATCTGAATATATGTATGAAAATGCTTGATATATGTGTGAATATCTATATATGTTCATATATGTGCTCTGTTATTTGCTACAGACTCAATCATCATCAAAACAGTTCCTATCTTCTCAAACAAGCAATATTTAACCTTGATTACTGAAAGAAAATTGTTAATAACAATGAATTCTTGTTTTTAAAAATAATTTTAAGTTATTTTATTTGTTAAATATACTGTAAATTTAAAATTATAGTAAAAATCAGAAAAAGGGTAAAAATCAAATATGTTAATTTATATATCTGATTTCATAATCTGGTTAGTGAATCCGTATCATGAATTTAGCAATAAATTTTGTAGTTTTTAATGGTATATTGGCCGAGATATTGAATGTTGATCGATTTTTGGGTTTTGGCCATTTGCCGATGATCGGCGATGACAGGTGGTTCGAGCTTTGGCATGGAGGAGGCTGGAGGATGGTAGATTGATGGAAAAATAGGTGTAGATTTTTTCGATTATCGTGTTGTGTAGTCGATAGTATTTTAGGGTTTGTGGAAAATTTTGGGGGTCGACTTTGTCGAAGGTGTACACCGTCGGTGGCGCACCAGAAGCGACCGCATGTGGGGGTAGGTTCATCGTGACATGGGCCAGCTCTGGGTGGGTCGGCGTGTGATCCGAAGATCTGTGGCGATGGCGAATTGGAAGTTTCTGTTCGGGGTAGTGTTTCTTAGTTGTCGAGATAATCGATTTTGGGTTTGCCATCGAATTTTGTTATGCTGCATTGTCGTAGTGGATGTCGAGGTTGAGAGTGTGTTTGCGAAGGTCAGAGGTATCGTCGGTGTCGCGATTTCTTGTCGTGCACGTGCACGATGGCTATTTCGTGCATCTGTTGTTTTTGAGTTTGGAGAAGAAGACGTCGACTTAGGAATTACGTGTTTGTTTCTCGTGTTCGTTTCAGGTAGATGCGAAGGGAGGGTTGCGTTGTTTGTTGCTTCGAGTTTCGTGAGGGTTGTCGCGAGTCGGTCTCGGGAATTTGATGTTTGCTCGAGTCGTTTTGTTTCCAGTAGTTTTTTTAACTGGTTCAGATCATTTCAACTTAAACATTTTTCAAATTTTAAAGGTAAGCAAATCTTAAAACATGCTTTAACCTATTTTAAAAATATATGAAGTGTTTTAAGTTAGAAAATGATGTTTTAATTAAATTTAAATTTTAAAGGTATGTGTTTTAAAGTTTTTTTTAAAATCTTGTTTCTAAAATAGTTTTGATTCATATAAATATTAATTAGTTTTAAATGTTTTCAACTTGAATATAATTGTTGAAATATGATTTTGACTTAAGTAAAAAGGTATTTAACTTTAATAAGTTAAAAGATGATGATTTTAAATAAATCATGTTCAATATTTAAGTTTAATTTAATTTATTTTAAAATGGAAGTTAAGAGTTTAATATAATAAATGAATTATCTTAATTTAATCATGTTTTATTAACCAAAGTAATTAAAGTATAATTACTTAATAAAATAAGATAAGTAACTTAAGTAATTAAATTAAGATAGATTAATTTGTGTAATTTATTAAGTGTAATTAATTACTTAATTAATATTTGATTAATCAAGGTTAATCAATTAAGAATAATTAAGTAATAAGTAATTAAGAGATTAATTACTTAACGTTACGAAGACTATTAAAGGTAATTACTTAATAAAGTAATTAAAGAAAATTAATTACTCAGTGTAATTAATTAAGTTAATTTGGTTAATTTTAATTAATTAATTAAGTTTAATTAATTAAAGAGAGTTACTAAATGATGGGATTAAGTATAATTACTTAATGTAATTAATAAAGTATAATTACTTAGTGATGTTATTAATAAATGATTACTAGATGTAATTAATTAAGGAAATTACTTATGGATAGTAATTAAAGGATAATTACTCAAGGGAAGTAATTAAGTGATAATTACTTAGTGTAATTAAAAGATTAATTAATGTAATTAATCAAGGAGTTGGCTTAATTGAAGAAGTAATTAATGGTAGTTAATTACTGATTGTGATTAATCAGGGTTGATTAATAAATGTAATTAAGTTAAAGATTAATTATTAAATGTAATTATAACAATAATTAATTAATGAAAATAATTAGAGGATCATTAATTAATGTAATTAATGATAATAATTAAAGGTTTAATTGATTAGTAAAAGTGATTAATTAAAAGATAATTAATCAATGAAGTGATTTTGATATAATTAATTAATGTAATTAATTAAGGATTAATGTAATCAATTATAATTAATTAATTAATGCAAGTAATTAAGGTTAATTACTAAGTGATAAAAAATAATAATTAATTTGTGTAAATAATTTAAAGGTTAATTACTTAATTGTAATTAAGTGATAATTAATCAAGGGTGATTAATTTAAGAGAATAATTAAAGGATAATTAATCTGTTAATTAACAATTAATTAATTGGTTTATAAAGTGATTAAAGGTTGATTAATTAATTAAAAGGTTTGTAATTAATTGATTAATTAATTAATTAATTAATTAATACTGAGTTAAACAGGTTTATGTGATTAATTCTCAAGTAATTAATTTAATTTAAGATGATTAAATTAATTATAATATGTATTAATGATTCCTGTTTGTGGATGATTGATTGAGTGGAATGTCTGAATTGAATGATGCTTATAGTTTGAATAATCTGTGATGTGCTATGATATGATGTTGATTATAGCTGTGATAAATGTGTGATATTTATCTATGTATGATGTTGTGTGAATTCAATGTTTTAAATTGAATTAAATTGTTCAAACTAAAATCATTTAGACATTAAGATGGCGTTTTGGATTTCGGTGAGACCGGGATCGGGTTTCCAAATTTGGAATTCCGAAAATCACATCGATCCAAATAAAACATTAGGTCGTGAATCTCAAGTGAAGAGTGAAGACTCAACATGTAAGGACTATTCGTTGCTAAAACTTTGAGGGTGATTCCAATACGAGTTTAACGGGGTAGTACTTTCAGATTCGAGATGAAGATTCAGAGTGCAAGGGCTATTGTCGTAAACTCTAAGGGTGACTCCAAAATGAGTGTAGCGAGATAGTGCATTCGGTTTTGTTCGAACTCGGAACGAACTTGTATGGATTGAATGCTTTCAGAACATCGTCAGGTGGACGATGAGCATTCTAAGATAGATATGCTCTATAAAGGTAATCGTAGCTTCAAGCCTCATCAACCGGGAATGGCTAAAATAAGGGAGGTGCAGCAAGGCTAATTGGGTAGCACCCAAGCAGGATGAGATTTACCCCTGTCTAGAGGTCCCTTTTTATTCGGCTGTGTAGGCAGTTGGCGACGACCATCTGCGGGGTTGTCTTGTTCGGGACTGTCCAGTAAGGGATGGTTACGGCTTTGTTTTGAAGGGGATTTAGGGTGGATCCTCGGTACGGTGATCTAGGCCCTGTACTGTGACGGGCGGTACCCAAGTAGCCTTACCGTTGATGGAAACTCATTCTTCCTACGTGCCCTTTACGGTTTTGTTTGTATTACCCACTTTTGTGGCTAGTGGCTGGAATTTAATGAATGTAACAATTTCGGCTATTTTCTATTTACTTGAAAACCCTAGGCCCTATTATAATATCACTGGATTTCCTATCAAATGTTTTGGTTAGCGTAAGGTAAAAACTTATCCATGTTTATTTGTGGAGAGTCTTACGTGATACCTTTGTTTTCAAAGGATTTTCAAAGTTAAGCAACTTTAACCCGTTTGCTCACACCAGACCCATCTCTGACCCAAGTGTTTATTTTCTGTTTTATTAAACTCTTGGGTACTCATATCATGTATGAGTAGTCGAGGGTTTCAGGTTAGCTTTGACGAATTATGGAGGAGATATGTCGCAGGAGGCTTCAGCATGTACATATATAGTGGTTCCGCTGTGCTAGTGTTGTATCTGTTTTTCAGTGTTGTACTAGAGTTGTAATAACTAGACAGGTGTTTATAACTGTCTAGTTTGTGTTGTATTAGCTATATAACTCTGATGTTTATGATACTATGTAATATCTTATGTGATATAATATAAATTATTCATTCCGCTGTGAGATTCAGATGTTGTTTGTTTCTTTCTTTTTCTATCTTTTCTCTTTTATATCCCTTTCTTTCTTCTTAATGATGCGTCTTTCTATGGAATGAAAGGCTTATCGTTACATTGTGGTATCAGAGCGCTAGGTTGAGTGAATACCTAGGCTTCGAAGAGATTTCTTTCTGAGAGAGCGTACTTGTGTGTGTGTGTGTCTATATATATATATACACATATATACATACCTACCTATTTTATTGGGTTACCTGTTCGGGTTTTTCAATATAAGCTCTAGAAGTAGGAGAGGTAGTGTTGTGTATAGCACGACTATCACTAATGGTAGAAGTTCGAATAATTGAGGTTGGAAGTGTACCTACTAGGGCAGTTTTGGGCATCTTGAGTAAACTTTGTGGCATAGTGAAAGGATTTCACTGATCTCTGAAGGAAATCTTTTAAAGGTTCGGAGTCCATCTTTGGAAAGTAAGTAGGTTGCGCTCATGCGAGCGGATTTTCTAGAGTTTGGATTAGTCGGAAGTGCTGAAGCGAGTGATGGTATCTTGGCCACCTTAGGAAGAAGTTTTGTCTGTATTGGAGTTTGAGACTCAGTTCAGCTAGGTGTTTGTGCTTGGTTTGAAGCCCGGGTTTCTTAAGAGATATCTGCCATCTCGAAGGCTCTTTTATAGAATTGGCTGATATAGCTTTGTGATTCGATGAGCTTTTGGATAAGGAAGTCTTTGGCAGCAGTGGCAGCTCGAAGATGTTGAGTGTGCTATCAGGAAGGTCTCTTGGTTTAGTAGTGTTCTTGAGGTGAAGTCCGGAAACAGTAGAGTGGTCTGTTTCTTCGATGGTTCAGGAGTCTTTGTGATTCTTCTGTCAGTAGGCCGGGCAGATGGTGAAGGCTTGTCCATTTCTTCTGGAAGCTCAGCTGGGTTTGATGTTTGTGGTTTGAGTGAACCATCGGTTTCTTCTTTTGGTTAGGAAAGCTTAAGCTGTTCTGATTTGTGAAGTGAGAGTGATTTCTTCAGAATCTGAACTGCATAGAATCGCAAAAGTGACTTAAGATGGTTCGGAAGTTCTCTTAGTAATTTTTTTTGGGATTGAGGTATCTCTAGAGGATGCGGAGCTATCGAAGTAGTTTGATATTTTTCAGATATCTTCGAGAAGTCAAGTTTGCATCCGCATCAGGAGATAGAGTTCTGAATCGACGTGGTTCTTGGAGCTTTACCGGTGGTTCAGCCTAGTAGAGAGAGGCCTGGTTAAGCAGACAGGATTGATCGGATCTAGTTTTCTGGCTAGATTTTTGTTGTGGTGTTTGTGATCGAATGGGATGGGTCATTAATATTTTATGGAATTTGATGAACATGTTTCCGGGATGAGTTGATCAAGTCAGTGCTTGTGTTTATCAACAACATTCTCATCTTCTTCAGATCAGAGTTATGCAGCGGAAGCAAGGTGACAGCTATTTCAGAATAGAAGCAACCCCGGACTGCTCGGAAGTTTGTGTTTGTCTTGGATCAGAGGATTTCTACAGGAAATTCATTCGAGATCTGAAGGCTTGGTTGTCTTGTGCATCTGTTCTGTTTTCCCGAATAGGAGTAGTATGTTGAAGTCTTCAGATGATTGTAGTAGAGTTTGTGTTCTCGATTTTGATGGATCTGGGGAGAACCATCTTGTTGAGTAGGATCCGGAGAACGTCTCATTCTTGATCTGGTTTTGATCCAAGAGGCAATTGCGAAGATTTGGTTGGTTGAAGGCAGCCCAGGATCGGTGGAAGAGTTTTGTGGATAAGAGACGAAGAGATTTGGATTTCAAAGTCGGAGATGTAATTTTTGGATAAGTTTTCTCCGATCGTAAGAGCTATAAGATTTGGGTAAGACTGGAAGCTAGTTCAGAAGTGTATTGGATTTTTCTGTATGCTTTCAAGGTTAAGTATTTTGATCTACAGGATTGAATTTCCAGTTCGGATGGCTGGAATTCGTAGTGTATTTCACGTATCTATGAGGGAGTACATGTATGGTTTATCACTGGTTTTAGAACCAACAGTTCTAATGAGATTTGGAAGTTGAATAGGACTTGTTTGTGGTCCGGTATCCTGTTCTGATTGTAGATTTAAATATAGGAGCTCTAGATCTGAGTAGTGTAGCTTGTTTAGATTCTGTAGAGCAAGTATCCCGGTGTTTGTACCTGGGAAACTCTATGAAGTTTTGTCCAGAATATTGTGTGGGTAGTTAATGTTGTTTGTTTGAATTGGTTGTTATGGTTGCTAGTATATGGTTGATAGCATATGCTTGCTGTTTTAAAATTAAAATCTGTGTGGGATTATTAAATTATCTTTGCTTTTAAATTTCAGGGACGAAATTCTTTTAAGGAGGGGAGGAATGTGATGTCCCGGAAATTTAGGCAATATTTATTTAATAATTTCCATTTATAATTATTTTAGAATGAGTAATATTGATTTAAATATTTGATCTAACAGAATTTATCTTTTTAAAACTAATAATTATTTAATTTGACAAATATTATCTTTTCAAAATTTATAATAATGATAATAATTTTATTTGGAATTTTATTCTTTTCAAAATTAATAATATATATAATTGATAAAATTTATCTTTCTAAGATAATTTAAAAGATATTCTATTTATAATGTATATATGGGTGCATACATTGTAAATAGGGAGTTTGATTTTAATTTAGATTTAAATTTAATAAAAATATTTTCAAATTTATAATATATATATGTGTGTGTATATATTGTGAATTGGAAGATTTGATTGGATTTAATATAGAAACTTTTCAATAGCTTATTTTAAAATCTATCTTATTTTCAAAAAGTAATTAAAGTAAATATTTATTTTTTTTAAAATATAATAGTATAAATAGTATATTATAATAAAGGTCGAATTTGTTTTCTTTAAAAATTGGCTTTTGAAATAAATTTAGTTCACATATATTAAAGAACAATATTTTAGTTTGAAACTTTGAAATAAGATTTAATTCAATATCCCTTTCTTTTTAAATTTTCTTTCTTGAAAATTTAGCTTTGAAAATTATATTTTAAAACTATACGGATAAACATAAAAGAATGTACTCAACAAAGGTAATTTATATATGTAGACATTAAAGCTAAAATGGGAATAAACATTTAAAACAAGTTAATATAAATAAGAAATCAATTTAAAAACATTTATAAAAATAAGTAATTATTATAATATTTGAAAAGTAACATGCGTAAGGATATTAGATCATACAAAAACACTTGGAAGCATTTTAATAATCTAAGTAACAAGTGGCATTGATTTGTTTTTTTTTTGAAAACATTTATTGATAAATGTAATAAAAGAAAACTTGGCAATTCATTTTTAGTTCAAACCTTCTTCTCTTCTAAAAATAAAATCAGTTCAAAAATCTGCAAAAGTTTTCTAATCTATGATCAATGAAGTTCAACAACAAATTTGCAAACATTTCTTTCAAGTTCAAAAATCTATACAGAAAAACCTGTATTCAAAAAAAATCTGTAACCAAAATGATTTCAGCACTATAGTTCAAAGTTTCAATTTCTAAAGCAAAGCTGTAATCAAAGCCTGTAGCAAGTTTCAACTTCAAATACAACCTCTAATCAAAGTGATCTTCTCAAAAGAAAGTAAATTCAACAAATGCAATCAAAATTTGCAAGAAAACTCAACAACTTACAAGTACCAAAGCGAACTGTTCTAGGATGAAAAAGTGTTGTCTGCTGAGTAAACTTATGTTTAAAATAGTTTTTAGGATTTGCATGTGATGATCTTGTGTGATAAAGTTATGATATGGTTTGCATGCTTCATTTTATCTGAATATATGTATGAAAATGCTTGATATATGTGTGAATATCTGTATATGTTCATATCTGTGCTATGTTATTAGCTACAGACTCAGTCATCATCATCAAAACAGTTCCTATCTTCTCAAACAAGCAATTTTTGACTCTGGTTACTGGAAAAATTGTTAATAACAATGAATTATTGTTTTTAAATATTATTTTAAGTTATTTTATTTGTTAAATATACTGTAAATTTAAATATTACAGTAAAAATAAAAATAAAGGTAAAAATCAAATATGTTAATTTATATACCTGATTTTATAATCCGGTTAGTGAATCCAAATCATGAATTTAGCAATAAATTTTGTAGTTTTTAATGGTGTATTGGCCGAGATATTGAATGTTGATCGATTTTTGGGTTTTGGCATTTTTGCCAATGATCGGCGATGACTGGTGGTTCAAGCTTTGGCATGGAGGAGGCTGGAGGATGGTAGATTGATGGAGAAATAGGTGCAGATTTTTTCGATGATCATGTTGTGTAATCGATAGTATTTTAGGGTTTAGTGAAAATTTTAGGGGTCGACTTTGTCGAAGGTGTACGGCGTCGGTGGTGCACCAGAAGCGACCGCATGTGGGGGTTAGGTTCGTCGTGACGCGGGCCAGCTTTGGGTTGGTCGACATGAGATCCGAAGATCTGTGGCGATGGCGAATTGGAAGTTTCTGTTCAGGGTTGTGTTTCTTAGTTGTTGAGATTAATCGATTTTGGGTTTGCCATCGAATTGTGTTGTGCTGCATTGTCGTAGTGGATGTCGAGGTTGAGAGTGTGTTGGCGAAGGTCAGAGTTATCGTCAGCGTTGCGATTTCTTGCCGTGCATGTGCATGATGGCCATATCGTGCATCTGTTGTTTTGAGTTTGGAGAAGAAGACATCGACCCAGGAATTACGTGTTTGTTTCTCGTGTTCGTCTCGGGTAGATGCGAAGTAAGGGTTGCATTGTTTGTTGCTTCAAGTTTCGCGAGGGTTGTCACGAATCTGCCTTGGGAATCTAATGTTTGCTCAAGTCGTTTTGTTTCCAGTAGTTTTGTTTAACTGGTTCAGATCATTTTAACTTAAATGTCTTTCAAATTTTAAAGGTAAGCAAATCTTAAAACAAGCTTTAACCTATTTTTAAAATATATGAAGTGTTTTAAGTCAGAAAATGCTGTTTTAAATAAATTTAAAATTTAAAGGTATGGGTTTTAAAGTTTTTTTTTTAATCTTGTTTTTAAAATAGTTTTGATTTATATAAATATTAATTAGTTTTAAATGTTTTCAACTTGAATATAATTGTTGAAATATGATTTTGATTTAAGTAAAAAGGTAATTAACTTTAATAAGTTAAAAGATGATGATTTTAAATAAATCAAGTTCAATCTTTGAGTTTAATTTAATTTATTTTAAAATGAAAGTTAAGAGTTTAATATAATAAATGAATTATCTTAATTTAATCATGTTTTATTAACCAAAGTAATTAAAGTATAATTACTTAATAAAATAAGATAAGTAACTTAAGTAATTAAATTAAGATAGATTAATTTGTGTAATTTATTAAGTGTAATTAATTACTTAATTAATATTTTATTAATCAAGGTTAATCAATTAAGAATAATTAAGTAATAAGTAATTAAGAGATTAATTACTTAATTTTAAGAAGACTATTAAAGGTAATTACTTAATAAATTAATTAAAGGAAATTAATTACTCAGTGTAATTAATTAAGTTAATGTGGTTAATTTTAATTAATTAAGTTTAATTAATTAAAGAGAGTTATAATGATGGGATTAAGTATAATTACCTAATGTAATTAATAAAATATAATTACTTAGTGAGGTAATTAATAATAATTACTAGATGTAACTAATTAAGGAAATTACTTATGGATAGTAATTTAAGGATAATTACTTAGGGGAAGTAATTAAGTGATAATTACTCAGTGTAATTAAAAGATTAATTAATGTTATCAATCAAAGAGTTGGTTTAATTGAAGAAGTAATTAAGGGTAGTTAATTATTGATTGTGATTAATCAAGGTTGATTAATAAATGTAATTAAGTTAAAGATTAATTTTTAAATGTAATTAGAAAAATAATTAATTAATGAAAGTAATTAGAGGATCATTAATTAATGTAATTAATGATAATAATTAAAGGTTTAATTGATTAGTAAAAGTGATTAATTAAAAGATAATTAATCAATGAAGTGATTTTGATATAATTAATTAATGTAACTAATTAAGGATTAATGTAATTAATTATAATTAATTAATTAATGAAAGCAATTAAGGTTAATTACTGAGTGATGAAAAATAATAATTAATTTGTGTAATTAATTTCAAAGTTAATTACTTAATTGTAATTAAGTAATAATTAATCAAGGGTGATTAATTTAAGTGAATAATTAAAGGATAATTAATCTGTTAATTAAAGATTAATTAATTGGTTTATAATGTGATTAACGGTTGATTAATTAATTAAAAGATTTGTAATTAATTAATTAATGATTGAGTTAAATAGGTTTATGCGTTTAATTCTCAAGTAATTGATTTAATTTAAGATGATTAAATTAATTATAATATGGATTAATGATTCCTGTGTGTGGATGATTGATTGAGTGGAATGTCTGAATTGAATGATGCTTATAGTTTGAATAATCTGTGATGTGCTATGATATGATGTTGATTATAACTGTGATAAATGTGTGATATTTATCTGTGTATGATGTTGTGTGAATTCAATGTTTTAAATTGAATTAAATTGTTCAAACTAAAATCACTTTGACATTAAGATGGCGTTTTGGATTTTGGTGAGACCGGGATCGGGTTTCCAAATTTGGAATTTCGAAAACCACATCGATCCAAATTAAACGTTAGGTCGTGAATCTCAAGTGAAGAGTGAAGACTCGAGGTGTAAGGACTGTTCGTCGTTCAAACTCTGAGGGTGATTCCAATACGAGTTTAATGGGGTAGTACTTTTAGATTCGAGATGAAGATTCAGAGTGCAAGGGCTATTATCATTAACTCTGAGGGTGATTCCAAAATGAGTGTAGCGAGATAGTGCCTTCGGTTTCGTTCGAACCCGGAACGAACTTGTATGGATTGAATGCTTTTAGAACATCGTCGGGTGGACGATGAGCATTCTAAGATAGATGTGTTCTATAAAGGTAATCGTAGCCTCAAGCCTCATCAACTGGGAATGACTAAAACATGGGAGGTGCAGCAAGGCCAAGTGGGTAGCATCCAAGCAGGATGAGATTTAACCTTGTCTAGAGGTCCCTTTTTATTCGGCTGTGTGGGTAGTTGGCGACGGCCATCTGTGGGGTTGTCTTGTTCGGGACTGTCCAGTAAGGGATGGTTCCGGCTTTGTTTTGCAGGGGATTTAGGGTGGATCCTCGGTACGGTGATCTAGGCCCTGTACTGTGACGGGCGGTACCCAAGTAGCCCTGCCGTTGATGGAAACTCATTCTTCCTACGTGCCCTTTACGGTTTTGTTTGTATTACCCACTTTTGTGGCTAGTAGCTGGAATTTAATGAATGTAACAATTTCGGCTATTTTCTATTTACTTGAAAACCCTAGGCCCTATTATAATATCACTGGATTTCCTATCAAATGTTTTGGTTAGCGTAAGGTAAAAACTTACCCATGTTTATTTGTGGGGAGTCTTACGTGATACCTTTGTTTTCAAAGGATTTTCAAAGTTAAGAAACTTTAACCCCTTTACTCACACCAGACCTATATCTGACCCAAGTGTTTAATTTCTGTTCTATTAAACTCTTGGATACTCATATTATGTATGAGTAGTCGAGGGTTTCAGGTTAGCTTTGACGAATTATGGAGGAGATATGGAGCAGGAGGCTTCAGCGTGTAGATATATAGTGGTTCTGTTGTGCTAGTGTTGTATCTGTTTTTCAGTGTTGTACTAGAGTCGTAATAACCAGACAGGTGTTTATAACGGTCTAGTTTGTGTTGTATTAGCTGTAGAATTCTGATATACATGATACTATGTAATATCTTATGTGATATAATATAATTTATTCGTTCCGCTGTGAGATTCTGATGTTGTTTGTTTCTTTCTTTTCTATCTTTTCTCTTTTCTATCCCTTTCTTTCTTTCTTCTTAATGATGTGTCTTTCTATAGAATGAAAGGCGGGTCGTTACAACGACGTTGATCACTAACGGGTCTAGACACCATGGCACAACATTTTAACTTTTAAAACAATTTATGAAAATAATTTGTAAAGTGATATAAAGATTTTCCAGATATGTCCCAATGATTATTCCCAATAATCATTTATACTTCTATTCTAAATAGGAAATACATCCTAATTTCTACCCGACACACCCAAGGGATGGGACTCTAAGTCTATCTAGGCCAAGTTTCATGTTTTCTTATATTCTATATTGTTCTGGATCACTCTGATACCAACTGTAACACCTCATCTTTATACCCATACTACCCAAGAATATGACTAAATTTTTCTTTCTTTTCTTACACGTGGTAATTTGACATATCCTATCCAGGCGTAAAACAATAATACAATGATTTAATATAATTTATAAGGATACACAACATAGTATACAACATAGAATCAAATGTCATAATAGAAATGAAACACATCACTTACTTCTTTAAAGTGTAAGTCTATAAAATGAAATACTAGACTTACATATACAAATATATACTTGCATGAACTATGATAAGTCTAAAAGAATATACAAGTCATCTCAAGTCAATACAATAGCCATGCATAACACAAGTCTACAAACAAGGCTAACATCTAAGAAGGGAACTCTACCAAAAAGGTACTACACCATATAGTTTCTCTGGCTAGTCCAAATCCAAAGTCACTGATGTACCTGTCAATCCCCTGTCTGACCTAAATATTATAAAATAAATAGGTCAAACTATCTTTAAATATTCAAAATGTGAGAACATATAATAATAAGCATGCATAACATCAAAGATATATAAACCCATATAGTATATCACACTAAAAAGTGAAAGTCTTACCATGAAATCATTCACTAATAAATTTGCATAAAACACAAGACATGATAAAAACTATCTAATATATGCCATATGCAAATAAAATATCATTACCAAATCACTATGTCATCAAATACTCTCATGCCCATTAGCGACGATCATTTCAAATATGGGGATGAGGAAAGCTAACTTCGAAAACTCAAGTACGCAAAAGATTGCATAAAGCAAGTCAACTCTAGAAAATATAAAACCGCTTGAAAGCGAGTCAAAACTCAAATAACTTAGTATAAGAGTAATTAAGAAATCATAAGCCATAAAGAAAAGCACATTGCAAGTCAAACAAAAGCAAGCACTTCGCAAACAATAATAATAATCATGCACTTCACATGCTAACACAGTTTGACATGCACATCACACACCGAATAAGACAAGCACATCGCAAGTCAAATTCATAAGCAGCATTATAGATAAGCACTTCGAAAATCAATATAAGAGACACACACTTCATGCACCAACACGAGAGATGAGCATTTCCCTGGTCTAAACTCGTTTGTAAACGAGTATCCCAAGATGGGCTTGAAAACCCATATAATCCACATAAAACGGATCTCCCAAGGACGAGTATGAATACTTAAGAACATATGTGTTATATACTTCTGAATAGTAATCATTCGAGTAACAACCACATGTCCCATAACCACTCGGGTTTACTCAAATATTTACTATAAGTTAGTAAACTCCACTCGATAAGTGCAATATACTTTTGATTAGTAACTAAATGAGTATCACCCAATGCCTCATAACCACTTTGCGATACTTAACTATTCAGTAAATGATTGTAAATCCCATTGGACAAAAATATTCAATCGAACAAGTCCATTAATTAACCGACAAAGTAATACAAATGTTCCATACCACTGGTATTGCTAAATCGTTTAATCAAATTTCCCATTCAAATGAAAAGCAGAAATCGCAAGAAACAATAAACACAAAAGTCACACAAATGGACAAATGACATTAAAATAAACAAAGGCTAAAAATATAGAAATCAATAAGAGTTTTAAGGTCTTAAAAGAAAATAGCAAACTTTTAGTCATATAGCAAATGATTTCTAAACACTTTATTTATTTATTACTTTCAAACTCTACACTTTAAATCCATAAACTCTTTTATTATTCAACCACACATATTTATTTGTTGCTTGATAAAATATACACTATAAATCCAATTAGATGTCAAAACATATCTTTGTATACACATAGTTGTTTAAAATCCCATAAAAGCAATTTAATTCATCAACTTTACTTCAAAGTCATATATATAAAATATATCCATTCATTTAGAACCAATCTAGTTTTATATTTTCAAAACCATTCCCTTAAACGCATACACCATTCTACTAATAGTAATACTAATATGTATACACACACATATATTTATGATTTACTTATTTAAAACCATTTACAAAAGGAATAGATTTTATATGGAAATTAGTTTTGTATTCGGTAATTATAAATATACTATTTTTTGCAAATTGCTTGTATCCAAACTATATATTATATTAGCTAAATTTATATATCAACAACTTTAAAATCATTGGAACAAGAATCACCAAATCAAAGGAACAAAACTCAGGAAATCAAAAGAAAAGCACCTAAAAAAATTCATCAAACAAATGAGGGAATGAATAGGCATTGAATCGTCGCATCGGTGGAGCAAACGACAGCAAAAACTCATGTTCTAGGTGCTCGAGTGATGGATCGCTGTCCCCAACCGGTCCATCAGTGGATGTCTAGAACGTGAGTTCCAAGCATTTGTTTTCCTACCGACGACCACTATAGTTTCCAGCGCTACTTCTTCGCATTCTGATAGTTTGAACGTGTAATGTAAATCAAAAATAGGCATGCATTCATATCGTAATTGATCAAAGTAATTGAAATATCAAAGAAGGAAGATAAATGGTTTATAGCAAACAATTTTAACAGAGAATGAATTGCAACTACAAAAAAACCCAAATTCAACATCTCAATTCACAATTATTTACTATAAAATCAAACACATGTAAATAATGATTTAAAGATTGGTCTTGTGAGGTTTTAACTCACCTTGAATTCCTTGAAATAGATTGCTAAACACCTACAATTGAACAATTTCAGCAAAACCCTTGAACGCCTCAAGCTAAAGAAGGGAACGACCAAAGATCAAATACTGTATAACTGAAATCAACAAGTCTATAAGATAAACCAAGGTTAAGAAAACTTACATTGATTATTTGGGAATATTCCAAAATTTCTAGGAGTTAAATTATGAATTCTTGCCCTAGATTTACAGAGAGGGATAAAAGAGATTTTGGTTTATGTTTACTGTCTAGAGAATAAGCATACAAGTAATACAAAAGAAGAAGCAAAACTTCTCTTAAATGGTCTAGACTACGTTATAAAACCCAATAAGAGACTGTTTGTATTTTTATTATTTAAACAACAACCTATTTTCTTTTAGTTAACCAAAAGCCCTCTTATAATAATTTAAAAGCTTAAAAACTCTTTTCAACCATGAATTTAAGAATTAAACCCAACCCTACTAGTTAACTTCTTATTTATCTTGTTTGAGATAAATTTCAATGATGATGTAAAATGGGAATTTTACACTTTTAATTTAGGAACCAATTTAACACTAATTAAATTTATATCCAAAAAAATGGAATAAAATCCAAATAATGATTTTAATGCGATTCTAATACTTTACAAAGTTCCTTCATTTTCTTATTTCATAATTATTTAGAATTAACCACTATTAAACAAACATCACATTTAAAAGGATAAAATTCTAGATTAATGATTTAAATCATTATTTATTTTATTTAAAAAACTTAAAAATCTAGGTTGCTACATTCATCTTCAAAAAGTGCAAGTTGTTCTACATAGACATGTTCCTTAATAAAACCTTTTAAAAAGGAAATTTTGACATCTATTTGAAATAATTTTAAATTATTATGATTTGTAAAAGCAAGTAGAATTCTAATAACTTCTATTCTAGCTACAGGAGCAAAGGTTTCATCAAAATTTATACCTTCCTCATGACTATAACCTCGAGCAACTAAACATGCTTTATTTCTTATAACTTCTGCTTGTTCATTTATTTTATTTCTAGACCCACTTAGTCCCTATTACAGATTTATTTAAGGTCTTGGAACAAATTCTCAAACATCATTTCTGATAAAATAATTCAATTCTTCTTAATGACAAGAATCTATGAATCATCTAATAATGCTTCCTTTGGAATTTAGGTTCATTAGTTGAAACAAAAGCCGCGTTACTCATTTTATTTAATTGATTTCTTGTTTTTACAACTGACTCTAAATTTCCTATAATATTTTCAATAGGATGATTTTTCAAATATTTTGTCCTTTTATTTGGATGTAAATTTTAAGAGTTATTATTATGCTTATTGTCAGTGCTTTCATTATTTACAATTTCGTTAATATTTTTTTTCTTTATAAAACTAGTCATGTTGATTATAAAATTTTCATTAAATGAAACAATAATGTTTTTTCAATGGTGTTAGTTCTGGTGTTAAAAACTTTATAAGCTTTACTTGTATTAGAATAACCAATAAAAGTTCCTTTATCAGATTTAGCACCAAATTTATTTAAATTATCTTTTGCATTTAATACATAACATTTACTACCAAAAACTCTAAAATAAGATACTTCGGGATTTTTATTATAAAATAATTCATATGGAGTTTTCTTTGTCAAAGGTCTTATTAATATTCTATTTAAAAAATAGCATCCAACAATAATTGCTTCAACCCAAAAACATTTAGGTAAATCACTATCATTTAGCATCATTCTAACACATTCTTGTATTGTTCTATTTTTACGTTCTGTTACTCCATTTTATTAGGCTATTCTTGGTAATTAAAAGTTATGTGAGATCCCTTTCTTATTACACAAGTTTTCAACATTTTCGAACTATCCTCCATGGTTGCTCTTAATTGTTTTAATTTTGGTTGACATATGATTTTGAATTCTTGTAGTAAAATTTTTAACATTTTAAAGGCTTCACTTTGAAGTTTTAAGAAAATTGTCTATGTAAATTTAGAAAAATTATCTACAATTGCAAAAACATTTCAATTATGACTCATTGATTGTATTTGCAAGGGTCCAAAAAGGTCTAGGTGAAGAAGTTCAGGAGGTTGAGTAGTAGAAATCATATCGTTTGATTTTAAAAAACTTTATGAAGTTTTCCTAGTTGACATGTATCACATAAATTGTTGACATTAAAACTCATTTTAGGAAGACCTCTAGCAAGTTCATATCTAGCAACTTTAAATAGATGTTTAAAATTTTGTATGACCAAATCTTTTATCCCAAATCCAATAGCCACTAGGTTGAGATAAAAGGCACATATTACCGTTGGACGGTTTCATACTTAAAATTTGAATATTATGTTTCCTAATACCTTCAAAGATAATGTTTGATTCATTATCTTCGATCTGGTAAACATCTTTTTCAAACTTAATTTTAAAACCCTTGTCACATAGTTGACTGGTACTAAGAAGGTTATGTTTTAAATTCCTAACTAGCCAAATATTAGAAATAGTAGGAGTTTTAGAGTTACCGACATCACCAACCCAATCGCATATCCTTCGGAGTTGTCTTCAAAGTTAACCTATCCACTATCTTTGTAAATAAAACTTTTCGAGATCATTGGATTTCTAGTCATGTCTTGAGCATCCACTGTCTAGTATCCATTTGTCCTTCTTGATTTGTAATGAATGAAAATCAATTGTCTGTCCACCATCAGCCATATAACATACTTGTTCCCGCAATACAACATTATACCTTTCCAACATATCAAGGGACTTTTCAAAATAATTAGTTTCTAATAACATATTGGTTTCACACAAAAAAAATTCTGTAAAAATGTCAAAAAGAGTTTTAACAATGTTGCTAGTCATTTAAATTTATCAAAAAACAAAATCAAATTTTGTGTTTTCTGAAAATTTAGTGCTGTGATACCAAATGTGGGTTGTGGAACTGTGGATCTTAAGGCTAATTTAACACTAGAGGAGGTGAATAATATTTTTTAACTTATGCAAATCTTTCTTATTTTCTTTAAAGATAATATTAAATCACATATTAATAACACAGAATTATACTAACAATCGGTCATAGATGTAATCGTAGATAAAAATAAATGCAATAAAGTAAAGTAAGAGTAAGAGAGATGGCACAATGAATTTTATACTGGTTCGAATTTTTCCTACATCCAGCCCCACAAAATTTCTTATATTTCTTTTTAAATGCCAACCTTTAATAAGGTAGAAGGCAAACCCAAATACAATCTCGATTTTGAGGCTGTGAGACACACCCTCATATATTTCTGAGTTTGGAGTAAACTCGCTTGATTTGATTAGGCTACAAGCACACCAACTAGATTTGAATAGGCTACTAAGCACACCCACTAGATTTGAACAGACTAAGAGCACACAAACAAATAAATACGAGTAGAGTTGATAGATTTTCCAAGGATAAATTCTTACTTTGGATATAATGGATCCTATAGCATCTTGAATCGCGCTTTGATCTTTGAAATAAGAGAAAGATGTTTCTAAAACAGTAAGAAAGTGCTATTGAATCAATACAATGAAGTATGAATTGATTCTATACGATTTTAAAGAGAATGGAGTATATTTTTCAAGAGAATTTTCAGGAGTGGGAAGAAAGCAAGTAATTAGTTATTAAAAATTTATTTTGCACTCCTCTATATATAATGAATGAACAGATGTATCCGTTCATGAAGAGTTGTGTCGAATAGATACTTGTATTCAAAATTTGATAAATCATTTGGCAGCATATATGTCGACATATCTTAGATATGTATGTCGACATACCCTAGCTAAAAATGAAGATTGTTTTCTTTAAAATGTTTTGAAAATTCTAACTTTATAAAATATTTTAAATATAAATTTGAAATATTTTTGAACTTAACAAAACTAATATAAAATATTTAAAGCATATTTTTGGAATAAAGGTAATTTATTTTTATTTAAAATATTAAAGATTAGAAACCGAAGAGAGAGATTAGAAATTGCTATTAAGGACTTTAACAATATTTACTAATGACTCTATATACTAAATTATAACTTTGAGATCTTCATTTCTTTGTCTTTAAACTCATGATTCTTCGTATCTTTACCATGAGTCTTTTGCTGTACAATCTTTGATCCAGCATCTTTGTAATATTCTGCACTATATTCTATATAACTTGGCAAAATATTAGTATTTTATATGGTTATTGTTATCAAAATCAATAACTGGGATATTAACACAGAGCCGATTGGTTTTTGATCAAATCGATTAGAAAAGTCGGAATAAGATTCCATAATTGATCTCAAATGCAAGTGGGAGATTGATAGAGTTAGTGGTATTCCATATGGTAATTATATAATTTATTACATATATCTAACTCGATAACCGATCTTGTTCAAAATAAAAGGTGTTTTCTCTCTATTATATACATGATAGAATGTGTTATATAATTTGATTATAAGTATATTTTATAGAAAATCTATAAATGGAATGTTTTGTGATAGTAGTTATAAAGTGTTATAACCGTGAGTAATTTATCATAATGAAAATTAATACACCATTTTAAATATTTCAAGTTAAGATGTATTGAGATTGGATATCGATACATCCGTTGAGACTAAAGTACGCATCACTTCCCGAATATTGGGGAATGTATTTGTTATGATTGAGTGGGGCCACGAGGGTTTGCGTATTGATAGTTATTGGATAACTTTGGAATGACCCATTCGATGGTTTTTTGTTAGCTAATATAACTAGTGTCAAACGGGAAATATCATTGTGATAAAATTTCACATTTAGCTTGACTTGATAATACAGTTGAACTTCAATGTGGAAGCTCTGCTTTGCGTATAGTAAATCGTAGCAGACATCCATCGAATGACTATAGTTTTCTCTAGTGGAAGCATTAGAAGTGAAACACTATTCAAGAGGAGATTCTCTTCTCAGTTATATGAGGTTAGTATCATGGCCAACTAAAGTCAACTCAAGATCAAAGTCTCTAACTAGAGCATTTAGGTTAGTAATAATTGTTATTATTGAACCAAGGCCTTTGTTTTTGGACTATAGAGCTGAATATGGATGATATTGGAAATTCGTCCATTGCCAAATTCCATAAGTCCAAAGTGTTATAGTTTTGACGAAGAGAATTGGTGTGTAAATAGTCACAATCGGGTAACGCTTGATAAAGTAAAAGTAGATTTTATCGAAACCAAGTAAGCCATAAATTTGGCCAAATGTCACACCACCTACCAAGTGTCGTGTGAACGTTAATATTTAAATAGCTCGATATTAATCGCTGACCAAATTTACACCTAAAGGTAGCACAATCGAATCGTTGAATACTCCTTGATCACATGATTTAATTAATTATAATTGTTGTATAATTAATATTTATGAAATATTAGTTAAAATAATTATTTTTGATTGGATAAACAAATGTTACTAAATATGTTTATAATAGTTATTGTATATTAGTCGATATACGATATCAATACATGTTTAAATTAGATTTGAATGCAATATAATTTGTTCAGTCTTTAAATGGATTTGAAGCCTATATGGAGCTAGTGTGTTTCGGCCATAACATGATCAAGTAGGGGCGACCATTTGATGGTTAGAAGGCTAAGGTAGATAAGAGGCAAGAATGAGTAAGATAGAATAGTGGATCTCGATCCTAACTTATCTCTTTATTCTCTCATATACAAATAGATCATAACTCTCATTCATTTTCTATTTTTTTGAAGCCTCCATTATTTCTACCTCTAGTCGAAATTCATCTCCTCCATTTCCAAGCTTAAATCAAATTAAAATAAACATTATTCAATAGTCAGTAGTCTGCAATTCTAGAGATAACACCTTTAGAATTGGAATCTGATTGAGGATTTCATTTCAACCCTTCAAGGTGTGATCCTTTGGCATTCGTGAAAGGTAATTATCTGACCTGTAATCATATATTAATTTTTAGATAATTTATATACCATATATTGTTTTTTTAGTTAGGTGATGATTCTAGTATAATTGTTTATCGTTGCATTTAGAATGGTTGTTTGTTTATATGCTCATATATTTATTTTATTTTTTCATATATATGCCTTAAAACTCACGACTAAAGATTAAAAATATTGCTTTTTTTATTTTGAATTAATTTAATATTCATTATTTAATTGACATAAACTTTATGATTTAAATACTAAACATTATACTATATTGAATGTGTTTTAAAGTTATACACACACAGAGATATATATATATACATACATACATACATAGTTTTATGCTTAACATATTTTTTGGCATAAAGGTATACTTTTAATATATATATATATATATATAAATATTATTTAAATATTAATTAATTCAAATTACTTAAATAAATCATTAAAATAAAAAAATCATAAAATATAATTTAAATTTTATAAAATCATTTTCACACCTGATGAACTCTTAAGTAAAAAATATAATTTTGTTAGTATTAACTATATATTAAAATAAATGCACAAATTAAATTTAAAATTCCTAAATTACTATATATGTATATTTTTTTGGCAAGGCCGACCTGTTTTTATAGTGTACAGTCCACAAACCATATATGTATATTGAAATACTCAAATACTAAAATATCATCTACATTTTTTATAAAATATTAAAACACAAATTATGATTTCCAAAACATATTATGTATCATTATTTATTTTTGATTGGAAATTTTAAATTAAATATATAAATAAATAAATTTGATTTTACCATGAGTATTATCAGGTAAGTGTATATATATGTGTATAATTATATATAATTAAATTTTATAAATTTCAATCGTGTGTGTGTATATATATATATATATTTATACATATATATGTTTAATTATTATTAAATTATTTATAAGAATATAGATATATTTATTTATAAAAAATCAGTTTTGTTTACGGTTTTACAACAAAATATGCAATCCAAGTTTTATAATATATATCTTAAATGTTTTTATATAAATAATTATATATATTATAAGCCCACCCCACGCACATACATATATTTATTTATTTATCATTGTTCAAAATAAAATAGAAATTTATATACATATATAGTTATAATATTCTATGCACATAAATTGAAGCATAAAAGTATACATTTGGGTGATATATTTGTATACTAGATGTGCTAACATATCTGTAATAATGTAAATCCTAGCAGTTATACATGGACATGTCAAACCTTGCATGGATTGCTATGTGACACATAAATACACATATATAAGTGTATATGATATACATATAATATAACATTAACTACATAATATAAAATTATATTATAAATTTAAATAAAATAATGATTTTATTTAAAAATAATTTAGTAACGTTCACTACAACAAAAACACCCTTTAATAGCGTTGAAAAAACGCTATTATAGGCTACTATAACGTGTTTTGGTACGCTGTATATTAACATGTTGTTATAGGTCAGTGACCTATAATAGCAACGTAAAAAACACTATAAGAGACGCTATGGACATGGACTTTTCATAGCGGTTTAAAAGAGCTATAAACATGATTTGTAATAGCCTTGAAAAATCGCTATGAAGTAAAACTATAGCGTTTTTATGAATGCTACCGTAAATTGTATGCATAAATACAACTACTTTTTATAGCGTTTAGCTGTCTTTTATAGCATTGTTTATTTGCTATGAAAACTGTTTATAGCACTATCGTAATGCTGTAGTATATTAAAACTGGGAAAAACCATCTTTCCATAGCACAGTTAAAACGCTATAAGTTTTTATCATTGCTGCTACATACATTCCAGCTTACAATTTACAATTCTACGAATATATTATAAAATTTCAAAAAAACACAATTATCACATTGTGATGTCCGTAATCAAATGGAGACATAAGCCAAACCACAATATATATATATATCCATAATATTTCGTAAACAAAGTTTTAAACATTAAATATTTGTGATCTCAAAAAAAAACAATAACAACCGTAGCTAACCAAAACGATACATACTAAAAGCAAAGATATACGTCAATACAAAATACATTAATCCAAGCTTTAGACCGATTTGAAAGAGAATGAATGCAGCAAAATAATTTTTCCTCCCTTGCAACTTGTAGTAACCCCGGTATCATCATACAGCACCTGTCAAAACGAAGCACATAGGTTACTTTTCAACCTAAACATCATCCGCAAGTTATATAATTTTTCATAACAAACAAAGATAAGGACTGTATATGAGCTGATTGAGCTCATGAACTCAGCCTACTAAATGAACTAGTATATGAGCTGAGAATACTTTAGTCGAAAAAAAGAAAGAAAAATCAAAATCAAAATTTTGATCATGCAAATAGAAGAATAATATGACTCTCCTAACAAGCAATACAAAACAGGATCGGAAGAAATGTTTGTTTGAACCATAACGAAATTTTTTGATGTCATGTCTTTTTCCTCTCTCACTGTCTTAGACAGGCACTAATGCTTCGGCTAGTGGGTACGCATAATAAGAACCACTTCAAAAGTGCATATTTGGTCGATACATCCTTGTGAATGAATAGCAACAAAGCTCTCATGTCATATCCATTAATGGGTGAAATAATAACAGGCAGACGTTGCCTTCGTGGTTGATTAAGATTTTGTTGAGTTTTCAGTTAAAGGAAAGACTTTGCACTTAAAAAAGGAAAATAACATTATCATGCTAGTATCTATGATTTTATATTAGACTACTGTGAAGTATGCATAATTTAACATTACATAACACGACTCAGTGGTTGAACAATGTGGGATTAGGAATAAGCATATCCTGTTTGACTACTATGAAGTATGCATAATTTTTAACTGACACATACATTATTTCAAAGTTCTTAAAAGGTTACAACTAAGTTAGAATATATGTGGTTATATCTATGTATTAGTAAAAGTCATTCAGAAAAATAAAGGAATTAGTGGGCTACCTGGTATGCTTAGCCCAAATTGTTTAGGAATCAACCATGGAAGAATCTTCTTGAAACTCCATCATAGACAAAGTGCAATCCCTTTCAAACAATAAAAATTCCTGAAAAAGAATACAAAATTGCTCATTATGGTTTATAGTGTATACAACTGCAAGCAAGATTCATCTATATACAAAATAATACAAAACCAAATTTGTGTATTGTGTACATGCAGCTGATTTTGACTAAATAACCACATTATCTCGGATTTCGTAGAAGAAACTAGCTCAATCAATTCATTGCGATGATCTGGTGATTCACCTATCTCAGCAAAAGAAACAGATACCTGCCAAATGGATTAACACATTAAATTGGGAGAAGTGTTGACTATGATGCAATGACAAGTTTATTCTTGCTCCAATGAGACAGTCTGCTCTTTGCAAAATAACTCACAAGTAAATATCATGTCATATAGACAAAGGAAAGAAATTTTTATTTTGAAGTTTAAATGATGTTTCAGAGAACTATTTGAAGTAGATGTGCATATATCATACTTCAATAACTACATTTAGAGCTATGATTGTACCTCAAATCTAGTTATATTGATAACTTGTTCATCATTTTTAGTTTTCCTTGTCTATGGCTAGTAAGATGATAAAGTAACCATAATATACTGGTTGCTTTAACTAGTGATTAGCATAAATAGAAGATCACAAAAAAAGGATGAACTGGCAAATGCAACCTAGTTTCCTCAACAATGACTGATTTCAGATATTATGAGCTCGCCTGCACGCATCGAAGAATCAACTCTAGTATGCAGCATCTGCGGCATAACCCTTTTACTATATAAGTTATTGGGTTTAGCAACATACCTTGCTCTTCTGCATACCATGCATCTATCCGCGATATTTCTACTGTCGCACCTAATTGAGACCGGTTGAGTTCACCTGTAACAAGAAGGTTATACATGAAATTAAAAAACAATAACATAGGATGTCCATGAAATTAATATGAACCCACAACATATTAGCTACCGTTGAAACCAGCTGCCATGACTTTGGCAAGAAAACCTCCATCATCCGCTTCATGAAGTCCAAGACTCCAAGACTATCATCATCCTCTGGTAAACAACGTAGTGCTATTTCAAGTGTGTGCTTATCTCTTGAAGAAATGGAAAAATGTACCTGATAACATAAGATTAATTACAAAGACTTTTGTAATCATTTTCAAATAGAGCGACAGGTATTGCACATGGATACTTTTCATAGTTCAACTGAAATCCGTGTTTAAAAATATTAAGACATGCAAATGGTCGTCTACTCTTCAGGTCCATAAGGCAATGCTTTTAACTGTAGGAACAGTAATCTATCAATTTAAGTTTTGAACTAACGTCACTGACACTAACAACTAAACTAACGTATTCGATTGAACTATTAACTTGATACTGTGTGTAAACCAACTGAAAAACATGTTTGCACATTTTTGAATATTTCTTCAACATCAACAATAACTTCCAAGTTCAAAATTTGTCGAGGGAAAAAATTGACTAACTTATATATTTAATAATTGAAACTTATAAATATGTTTTTCATTAATTTAACAGGTTTAAACAAAATATAATATGGCAAACTCTACAACCTCTGTTTATATCGATAGCCTTTATCACCTAATTTTCACTAAGAAAGAAAGTTGAACAATTAAAGACATTGAGGTATGCAGGAAAGCATGTGAACAATGCAGACACTCAAAAGAAGTACATATATTCATGCAAATGCAGACAATATATTGTAAAATGAATATGTTTCCCTTTATTATGGTAGATACCGTCGTTTAAATTCTGAAACCGGAAAAACAACATCACAACAAAAATCAGACGACGTGCAGAATCAAAACATAGATACCACTTATGAAGACAACAACTTAAACATTCTAATTGATGATTTACCACATGATATAGAGGATGAAACTATAATACTTGCTGCTATTTACTTTTTAAACATAAATACATGCCACGGTAGACAAACCAGAAACATGTTATAACTAAGTTCAGGCTTTCTATTTCTTCTTGAATTCAAAATAAACACATAGTAGGGGTCAGTTTCAAGTTCATCAACGTTGTTGCCAATACACTCCAAAAAAAATGCAAAGTAAACACAATGAAGGTCGTATTTCAAGGTCCTCAATATTCAGATTACAAAGTAAACAATCGAATTTTGAAATAAACCAACTCAACTAATTTATGCATAAATGTCCTTCATTGTTACTAATAATATAACACAAGAAGTTGCAAAATGACACAGCAAGAGCTTTGCCTTAGGTTCGTTAGTGTTCAAGTTCAGCTATGCAAGAACAAAACAACAGTTAAATTCCAAAATATCAAATATACTTATCGTCAATATCCATCACATTGGATTTTAGATTTAAATTCAATTTAAATCCTATATTTTTTTCTCTATTTTTAGGGATTAAATTTAAATAAACAATTAAACTTGAGTAAAGTTCAAGTCATGTATGTGTATATATAAGTTGTATAATCGTAAGGGTGGATGGATTGCAGGCTGCAGTTGACATTTTAAACCTCATAGGACGACTTTAAGCTAATAAAAGTTAATATTTTGCCTCAAGTAAAAGATGATACCTTAACAGTGCAGATAAAATACTGGATTCTGTTGGTATTAGGTCCATTATTAGACATGCCACAACTCCAGGTTCCACATGAATCACTGCCAAAAAGATTGACGGTAAGGATATATCATTTTTGGAACTACAGTAAGAATTAAATTCAATAATTACTTCACCAAAATAAGATAACCAAGGTAAGGAACTATTGACTGATTTAAAAAAAGAAGCTAAGCAAGCATAAAATCCTATAACTACTCAACGAATTAATTGTTTATTTTATTTAAAAAAACTTCATCGAGCCATAAGTAGTAAATTTCTTGTAGTGATTTCTGTTGCATCAAGATGAGTAGGTTGTTCTTTTACAAGAAAATACTTATTCGGACTATTTACATCATTATAAGATACTTTCCTTACTCTGTAAAAATGAATGAAAAGAATAATGATAGAAACATGTAGACTTAAATGGAATTTAAGTTAAAACCTGATATATAAACTTTGGAAACATCTAAATATTGCAATTGTTGGCAGATGCTTCATCCAGTAAAAAATGGTAAATGTACTGAATTAAAACAGAGGAAAACATCACATTTAATACATATTGTGCTTGGAGGATGTATTAACCGATATAATACTGCTAAATTATACACACATTGTGCTCGATAAATATTTCTAGACAAAGCAGTAAGCTAGCCAAGTTATATACACATATCTCCTTTTCGCCCACTATATTAAAGGTGCTGACATGTTTGTTAGTTCCACAGAACACAATGCACTGACATTAACAACTCAACTTATCTAGTTACCACTAAGTTGTAAATTACGCATAATGCAAGAATAGAGTTAAAATGTATTTTTTATTCTATGATAGGCAGCTAAAACAATACCAAGAAATCAATCAAACACAGGAAGAGATTTCACAAAAGAAGGGATTGCATGGTACACATTTGAAGGTATAATCCTCATGAGCGACATTGTTTTCTATGTGCATGGAATCAAGTAGAAATTCAACACTTCTTCAATCCTATAACCACCTTACTACAACTAGCCAACCGCATTATCAAATTAACTTAATAATTTAATTAGTTAGCGCGGATAAAGTTAAATTTAAAAGGGAAAAAAGAATAGATACATTTTATACAACTTAGCTAACTTTATTAATATTTTATAATTTATAGAAATTATTATTATTATTATTCAAAATTTAATTAATTGTTATGAAACTTAGTTTATTTTTATAAACTTATTGTAAAAAATACTACAAAAGAATAAACAAAATTACATGATATCAGTCTTAAGTATCAACTACAAGAAATTATAAAATTCACATGCTTTAAAGATGACAAGTACTAAATTCCTTAATAGCTAAAGTATGTGAATGCTTAGGCTAAAAATCACCTACTTTGAAAGATGACAAGTACTGGAAAACAAAATAAAAGAAAAAAGTTGCATAAGAAATTGATGATTTTTAAAGTTGATTACAGCTGAAAATAAAAGCTTGGGAAAAACTTATCAAATATCACTTTTATATTAGTTAGTTTAGAATTGGATAAAATTTCCTCCAAAACTTAAAAATATCAAATACAAACTACATAGAAACACTACTGAACTATAATTTAAAATAGGCATCTTAGTATAACCCCAATGAAGAAAATAAGACATAAATATGCTGGTTCAAATATCATGTCTATTCATGGACCAATGAACTAGAGCAGTGCCACACATTTTAAATTTAGGGACATGGATTTAAGACCCTAATTTGCAAGGATATATAGAGTATATATTTCATTTTTCGTGTAACATTTTAAATAAATACACTCCCGTTTTACACTGAAAAGCACATGGAAGTTTTCTATATACTAGGACAATGGGAGTGCTAAAAATAGTAAGATCGACTAAAACATTTCAACCAATACCTTAATGAAAAATCTTCCTCATCTGCTCCACTTTATAAATTCATAGATTAAGACAAACAAATGGATATAAATTACACAAACCTGAGTGTTCAGCTGTTGTAAAGAATAGATTGCAAACGCAGATACATCTGATTTGACATCTCCAAATGGTTAAACTGACAATGTGTTCAGATTTAAAATTTAGTATTAGTTATTAGAACTTTGACTAAAGGATAGAATTATAATTTGAATGGTTGAGTACAATCTATTTCATTTTGTATCATGGGAGTTGAATCCAGTTTATTCATTGATCTGTCTTCAAAACACAGTTATAAAACAGAAAAAGAACTCCTGGATGTAAAGGATGATTTTCATTTACATGCAGTATATTAACAATAACAATAATTCAACATCCAATTTACAATAAAAAGAACCAGAAGACAAACGAAGAACATAGTAAAATTTCAGAAAGTTAATTATTTCCTCATTAATCACTTTAGCTCATAAAGGGTGGCACAGTCCACATACCTCAAGCCACAAATCAAACCTACATAAACTATTTCATCTAAAAGAATAAAATGGGCTAATTAAAACTCAGTAAGTAATCATAGAAGTGAGAGACTTAAAAACAAATTAAAAAATCCTAAAGTTTCATAACTATTAAACAACAAAATGATATTGTTATTAACAAATATTAAAATAACAAAAAATATTTTCATTATGAATATCTAGTCTGTTAGTTATAAATTATCAAAAATATTTCTCACGATAATTTGAACCCAAAATTCTTTTTGACTGATAAAATTGACTAAAAAACATTAACTATAAATTCCTATGAAAACAAATCTAGATATTTGGGGATAAATTTTACATGAACTAACGATTAAAAAAATTCGTTAACTATTATTAAATCAATCTTTATTATATTACTATCTCGAATAACAAATTAAACATACCAATTTTGATTTGATCCTTATTATACAAATCAATCCTTAATACACAATTAAACAACTCAAAATTAGAACATAGGGATCAAAATTGAATTTGCATTAGAATTTAGAACATAGTTATGCTGTTTGCAAATTACAATACTAAGTACAACAAAATATGTATCAGAAGATGCAAAAGACCAAATTTATTTACCTTTTCAAAAACAAGCAGGCAGTAGTAGTGTTGCAGTAACCAAAACCAAGCACCAACGATCGAAGTCTCAAGTCTGTCACTGTCCAATCCTATGCCACTATTTGGCTATGCCTTAGCTGCATTGAGGAGTCGCCGTTACCTCGCCTCCATCAATTGAATGGAGCTGGAATCGCTGTCGATTGTCGATTGGATGGAGATGGAATCGCCGCCACCGAGCGAGAAGCAAATCATGATTTTGTTTTTTAATCTGTTGCTGCACTGGAGTAGGAAGATGGTGCCCAAGATTTTGATGAGGCCTAGAGTGGTTGCTTTAGCTACTTTGGTAGAGGACCGACCCTGCCTGGAACAAGACGTCGTCGGATCTGGATGTTAAATTGGTGAAGAAAAGTGGTCACAAAAAGGTACCTTGGGCTGCGGATTGTGAAGCCAGAAGTTAGACCATTGAAGAGAGGAGCAAAAGTTTGGTTTTTGTGAAGAAGACATTACGAGGGATTTGGTCTAAGCGGTGGAAAGGGGGAAATAAAATATTTTGCCGCTTAAGTTTTTAATTAGCGGGATTGAGGATTCAATGTGACAGCGTAAGCACGATGTATATTTAGCACCCTAATCATTAAATATAGAAACACAGTCACCACGCTATCCCCACTTGCAATTAAAAACTAATTTTGTTGTAGTGGTTTTAAATTAATTAGACTATATAGGCCCAATAAAGATCCGAAATGGTAATTTTTTTTTCAAATTCACCAATTATTTCTGCTTGGGCTGGCCTAGTGTAACATCCCCATTTCGAGGCCCGAACTAACTGCTGCAGATATTGCAGTCATCCATAGTTATTAATTCTCGACGATAAAATGCAACTACATTAATCATATCAATAATCAGAAGAACATAAATATGAAAAAATTTCGGACATATCTCATTTCACAATTGATATTTCTTATTCATTACATATAATCCCATTTGACTAGGTTTATTCATGTTGTTTATTTCTGTTCTTTACTTTGCATTTGACTTTTACTTAGAATTATTTGTTTAATCTTTACTTCCATTTGGGTTGTTCTGTTTATTTGTGTTGTAATCTTAATTCATCGATCCTTCATTTCATTCCTTTTTTATCTTGTATTACATAGTTTATAGTGTCTCTCACCTGGTTTGATCAGATTATTGGTAGTTTTATTATTAGTTTATTTTTCTCTTACATATACGTACATGCATATAAATATTTATTTATATGCATATATGTGTATTGCAAGTCTTACGTTGTTGTTGATTTTTTTTCTTTTCAATATTTGATGTGTTTGGGATGGATTTTGACGTTTCACTATTTTGGATGGGCTGAGTTTGCTGGATTATTGATTTTCTTTTGTCATTGATGATCTGTTGTGACTTTTCTACCATTGGTTCTTTGAGTTATTGGATCCGCTATATTTTTGCTATTGGTGACTTGTTACGCTTTTTGTTGTCTTATTAACGTTTTTGATTGTTGACTTGATTTTTTAAATATTTATTGGACATTTATTATTATTAATTTTTACAATAACAACAAAGTTATTATTCCCTAACAAGTTAGGATCGGCTAGAGATGGAACACAAAACTAAACGACAAAGCTAATTTAACGGTTATAACAACAACAACAGTAATAATAAAATAAAGTCAAATAAGTAAATTAATAATAATAGAAACTAAGTAAAGTAAAACAAAGATGAAAAGATAAATATATGTAAAAAAAATAACGATGATAATATTATTAATAGTAATGATGGTAACTACTTCCTCCTATGTCAACCTTGGTCAACTTCTACCTTTCTTTATGCATACGATGCGGCCTATAATTCCAACGTACACATATGCCTCAAGCGGCCTTCGTTGGAGATGTTCAAACCATCTTAAGCGTAGTTGAATTAGCCTCTCCTCAATTGGTGCTACTTCAAGTTTTTCACGTATATCATCATTTCTAATTCGATCTCTTCTTGTATAACTGCAACTCTATCGCAACATACGCATCTCTGCTACGCTTATCTTCTGGATGTGTTGGTTTTTAGTAGGCTAACATTCTGCACCATACAACATCGCAGGCCTAATTGCCGTTTTGTAGAACTTTTTTTAAGCTTTTGCGGGACTTTCCTGTCACGGAAAATGCCAGATGCTTGTCACCATTTCACCCATCCTGCTCGAATTCTAAAACTAACATCTTCATCAGTCTCACCATTACACTGCAACATTGACCCTAAATATCAAAATAATTCCTTCTTAGAAACTATTTGTCCGGTTAGAGTGACATCCTCATCCTCTGACCTGACACCGCTGAACTCGCACTTCAAATACTTTGTTTTAGTTCTGCTAAACCTAAATCCCTTTGATTCTAAAGTCTGTCTCCACAACTCAAGTTGTATATCAACCACAATCCTACTTTCATCAATTAGCACAACATCATCGACAAATAGCATGCACCAAAGAATTTTCTCTTGTATATCCTTCGTAACCTTACCATTACTAATGCAAAAATATAGGGGCTCAAAGCTGACCCTTGATGTAATCCTTTGTTAATGGAAAAGTCACTGATTACACCAACACATGCTCTGACACTAGTTAAATATCATCGTACATATCCTTGATAAAGGTAATGTACTTTGTTGGGACTCTCTTCTTTTCCTGAGCCCGCCACATCACATTTCGCGGTAATTTGTCATAAGCTTTCTCCAAATCGATAAATATCATGTGTAGATCCTTCTTTTGCTCCTTAAACATCTTCATAAGTTGTCTTATCAAGAAAATTACCTCTGTGGTCGACCTTCAAGGCATGAAGCCAAATTATTTTTTTGAAACGCTTGTCATTCTTCTTAATCGATGTTTAATAACTCTCTCCCAAAGCTTTATCGGATGACTCATAAGCTTAATTCCTCCGTAGTTTGTGCAACTTTGGATATATCCTTTATTCTTAAAAATTGAAACTAATATGCTTCTCCTCCACTCATCTGGCATCTTGTTTGATTTAAAAATATTATTGAACAACTTAGTTAGCCAAGCTATCCCTGCATCTCCAAGGCATCTCTACACCTTAATAGGGATGCCATCAGACCCCGATGCCTTACCTGCTTTCATCCGTTTTGGCGCCTCCTTTACCTAGGATTTTTGAATTCTCCAAACAAAATGTCTACTGGGTCATCAAAAGAGTCGTCTATCTCGGTCATAGTGCTACAATCTTCTTCATTAAATAGTTTATCGAAGTAATCTCTCCATCTACTTTTTATCTCATCATCCTTCACCAAAAGTCTATTATTTTGACATCTTTGATGCATTTAACTTGGTTGAACTCTCTTATCTTCCTCTCACGGAGCTTAGCTATCCTATAGACGTCTTTTTCACCCTCTTTCGTACCTAGGTTATGATATAGGTCTTCATACGCCCAACCCCTCGCTTCACTTACTGCTCTCTTTGCGTTTTTCTTTACCACTTTGTACTTTTGTATATTGTCCTCGTTCCTGTGATGATGCAAGCACTTATATCATTCCTTCTTCTCTTTGATAGCCTTTTGCATATCACTGTTCCACCATCACGAATCTTTAGGTTCGCGATTATTTTCTTTCGTTACCCCAAACACCTCAGTAGCCACTTTCCGAATGAGCGTTGCCATCTCATCCCACATGTGATTTGCTTCTCCTTCCAAACTCCATGTCCCTTCTCCCATCACCCTATCCTTAAACACCCATGAAGCAACTTCTTTGAGCTTCCACAATTTCGTCCGACTAATCTTGACGCATTTATCCTGTCGAACACGTAAGATGAAACTCGGATATCAGAAGCTGATGTTGTGAGACGATGCATTCTTCTATATGACTTTGCAATCCATATAAACTCGTCTGTCATCTCTTCTAGTAAGGACAAAGTCAATTTGGCTAAAGTGTTGACTACTACTAAAAATAACTAAGTGTGACTGTCTCTTTTTAAAGAAGGTATTAGCTATCATGAGGTCATAAGAATTAGCGAAATTCAGTATTTCTTCTCCTTCTTGGTTTCTATCATCATATCCAAAACCATCATGCACTATCTCAAACCCACCACTAGCTGTACCAAAGTGCCCGTTGAAATCTCCTCCTATGAAATTTTTTTCGCTACTAAGCACATTTCTAACCATAAAATCTAGCTCTTTCCAGAAATTCATCTTGACGGCTTCACTTAGACCTACTTGTGGGGCATATGCAGTAATGACGTTCAGAATCATATCGCCCACTACCAGCTTGACTAGGATGATCCTGTCCCCTTGTCTCTTAACGTCAACAACTCCGTTTCTAAGGTTCTTGTCAATTAAGATGCCTACCCCGTTCTTATTACTTTCTTTTTTATGTACCACAACTTGAAGCATGTGTTCTCTACCTCATTCGCTTTCTGGCCCGTCCATTTGGTCTCCTGAACGCATAAGATATGTACACGTCTCCTAGTCATAGTACCAACTATCTCTCTTAGCTTTTCTTTAATGACCCTATATTCCAACTACCTAATCGAATCCTACTTTCATCGACTAACTTCCTTGCCCCTCGCATCCGTCGAGTAAAGTGCGAAGACCCTTGCTCATTTATCACTGCATCGGGGCGTTGATGTAGCGCGCCACTAAGGGTGTGTCGATCCAACGCTGACATATTTATCACCATACCCGAGCCTCGATATGACGCGCC
This sequence comes from Allium cepa, assembly GCA_030765085.1. Lineage (NCBI taxonomy): Eukaryota > Viridiplantae > Streptophyta > Magnoliopsida > Asparagales > Amaryllidaceae > Allium > Allium cepa. The sequence continues at coordinate 617,596,303 of CM060934.1, forward strand.
ACTAAGAGAGTGGCGGTCCAACCATTGCTCGATTTTCACCAGACCCGAGCCTCGATATGGTGCGTCGCTTAGAGGGTTATGCCCCAACGAAATAGAATTAGGTTTCATTTCCATAAGAGAGGCTGTGATTTTTAGGTTGTGTAACATCCCGCCTTTTCGCACGATTTAAACCGACACACGTGCCAATTCAAACCATACGGAAGGGCGGATTTTTATGGGGTAAATAAGAAAACAGAGAAGAAAATAAACAAAACAGAATCTCACAGCGGAAGGATAAAATACAATAATAAATATATAGTTCGTAAACGGTTTACAAAAACACTTGATTCTTCTTTATACAATAAAAATCAGAGTTACACATACCAATACAATCAATGCAGCGGAACAGTATGAGTGTGGTGCAATACTATAAATAATAATAATACGGGTTCTTCGTCTTCGTCCTCCAAAGCTAAAGTCTTCGATCCTGAAACGCTCGGACTGACCCGAGCGAATTTGAAAAGACAAAAACACTCGAGTCAGAACTAAAAGATCTTATGTGAGTTAAATTAACAGAAATAAATATGAGTACAGTAACTCAAGAGATGCTCAGGATTTACATCTCCTAAGGATCCGTTAAACTATTTACTATGTAGTATATTGCGCTATTATAATAGTGTCTATTTATAAAATAAACATACTTTTTAATAGCGTTAAGGAGTGACCCAATATTCCCCTTAACACGTAATAGTCCCAGTAGTCCATCCAATATCATAGTCCCTCCTGATCGGGAAGCCACCAGAGGATACCACACGGGCTACGGGAGAAATCCAAACTCGTACAAGGCTCGGTATGGTAGGTGACACGGCACAACTAGGCAATGCCAGGGTAGATATACCAATTACGCTTCCGGGCCGATGGAAACGCGTAGCCGCAGCTACCGCCCACCTCGAACAAACTCCCCCAAAATCAAAATAGAAGTGGCCACTGAATCAATCCAAAGTCAAAGTATAATATCGAAGAGGAGTGTCCGATCAGAGGAATGACCTCATTAACCCGTCGATCGCTCCTGTTTTAGCCACCTTATGCCAACTCACGGGAGTCGGGTCCACGTATTTACCTTACAGACATCGTCGCCACCAACCTACTTCATTCTGGAATCTCCACCGCGTACACGGTTAGTCAAAGTGGTTTTCGGTATCGACAGAGAGTATGCCCATATCCGATCCCGGTCTCTTTGCCAACCCATCGTTATTATAACACCGCGGTCATTTAAAAATAGTTATACTTTAAAACCAGAATAAAATTTTCCATTTCAAAACTATGAATACGATATCATTTCAAAACCTAAAACAATATGATATCATTTTATCCAAATATAATTCTTTCCCAAAAATCATACTGCTTTAAAATCTATAATATCTGGAAACCAACATTTGAATTATATTTTCAAAGCATAATATTTCGAAAATTCATAGTTTGAAAACCATAATTTCTAGAACTTGAATGGTTTGGATATTCAACGGTATATAAAATAAATGATTTGACTTTAAGGTTACTTTTTAAAGAAAAATATTTTCCATGGCTTTACAAATATATTTCCTTATCTAAAGTCTAAACCATAATTTAAATATCACTTTCAAGTTCCAAAACCATTTCAATTTCTATATATATATATATATATATATATATATATATATATCCATTTGGAGTATTAATATTTCAAAACTAAAGTTGGAATTTTATTCTTTCAACAAATCAATTGTTCTATTATTTAGTCTTGGATATTCACATAAAATCCATAAATACAACTCCAATTTCTAGAAATTTAATATTTTCTTAAATTTAATTATACTAGAATATTCATTTAAATTTAACTTGGAAAAAACTCCAGTTATAAATATCATACCTTAAAATTTCCAAACTTAAACATATAATATAAATTATCAAATTCCATTTTCTAAATTTTTTCCATTTTTATTTAACAGATTTATACACAGCCTAAATTCAAAAATTTTAACTTCATATGTATATATGTAGAAGAATAATATTTATAAAATATCAAAACTTAAAATTTTTATAAACCGTATCCCATCCAAACCATAGAAATCACTTTAAAATATTTTATATATAGACCGCGGTGCCTGTATATAATTTTCTATCCTATGGTCAAGTGATACGGATATTTATCATTTCAATCCGCAATTTAAAATAAAATGCGGTTATATATCATTTCAAACCACAATCCCAAATGAAATGAAATATGCATGATAACTTGCAGTTTAAATGATATAAAATAAAACATCCATTCATCAACATCATCCAAATCACAATCATTAATCAATATCAATCAATATCAATATATATTTGATAATATATAACAGGTAATAACTGGAAATTTTATTCAAATTAAATTTAACAACTATTAATCTAACAGTTTATATTCAGTAATAATTTATATAACTATTAACTAGCAGTTTATATGCAAACAAATAAATTCTAACTGTCAATTAATACGCAATAAATAAATTAAATTAACAGTTAAATTAAATAAATGCAATTTAACAGATATGATGAAATAAACATGCCAAATACTCATAAATAAATTTCTATTCATTTCTAAAATAAATTTAACAAACATAAAAACTTTTAGTAGTTGTGAGTGGGTTAAAACACTCACCTTTTGAATTTAAATCGAATTTAAATTCGATTTAAACCCAAAAATTCGCCCGTCTCGGAATTCGTCCAAACCAGCGTCATCAAGTCCGGAATTAAATTACGATCCTAACAAAAAAAAATTCGTGTGAATCCGAATCCGTATGAGAAAGTTATGGCGAAAAATGGTGATTGAATTCAAAATTAAAAATAACCAAAATGGCACACATTCATCACTTACTAATATATGTGCCACGTCATCACAATATACCCTCCAACACTCACGCAACAACAGAGGAGAACGCACGCCTCCTTCATCACACGCTACAGACATGCGCCCTCTACCAGATCAACGCGAGCACCTCCTTAGGCAGTAGCCAACGCACGCCGCCTCCAAGCTTCCTCCCTCCGGCCGACCACACGTAGGGCTTGCGAACGCCCCCCAAAATCAGCACGTCTCGGCCCATATACACAGCAGCCGCCACAAACATCAAGCCCTAGGTGAATTTTGACTCCAATCCGACCGTTGAATCGCCAAACATATTACATAGATGTGCTCCCCATCGTCCATACTACAATACCCAGAAACAGAATCTCGATCCGATGAAGTTTTGTGCGACGATGATGAACGGTTTTGGGGCTGTTTGAATTTATTTTGGATGAACGACAGCTCCAATTGAAAAACGAATTACACCATGAGATTACGCGTATCGAAAACATCAACATATATTTTTTTGAGAATTTTCTGAATTTTTTTGAGTTTTGACTTTTGATTTTGAACTGTGGATAGATCTGGAATTGGATCTGAGATGTATACATTTGGGAAAGAGAAAAGAGTGAAGAAATGAACGTACGGCAAAAGAATAGAGACTAGGGTTTATAGCTGTATATATATAGGTAGGCTAGAGATAGGGTAGATAGGCTGTAGAATGAACGTGCGTGACAAACTATGGTCCAAAAGCCCGCTATGCCTCCGGAGTCGAATTTGTTAAAACTATATATCCAAATAGGTGTTTTAAAATATTCTGAACGCGATGGAAAAAGTTTCACGACCAAATTCGATCGTATGAAGAAGTTATGCCGAAAACAAGATTTCCAAATTGATTTCAAATTGATTTTAATAAAATTGATTTCAAGGCGTTTCGCGTCCGTACGATCAAACGACAAGTCCGATCGATACGAAATTTGAAATCCTATAATAATTCACCGATACGGATCCGATGAAACTAGTTTCGTCGAAATCCGAGTCCGTGCCCAAAATGGCTATTTTTTATATTTATTAAATAAATTAAAATAAATCATAAAAATCCAAATTTTCTTTCAACTTTAAATATTGGCCAAATTTCATTACTTATATAATCCAATCAATTCCAAATGATTTAGCAAGCTTGGATGTGAATTAAAAACTATAAGTATATCAATTTGCAGTGTTAATCTCTGCACTTCTTATTATTTGGGAATTATAAATTTTATTCTCAAAACCCAATTATTTAATCTTATACTTTTATACTTTCATCTTAAATCTAATTAAATAAATAACTTGATTTCCATTTCAACTCATTTTTAATTGCAATTAACCTTTTTACCATAAATTAAATCCCAAATTATAAATAAACTTTTATTTCCATTTCCTTTTTCTCAACTGTTTATTAATTCCCATCCAAATGAATTCAACATTATGAATTTGATAAATTTATTAGATTTACTTCCTTTCTATATTTCTAAGTTATTGTTGTCAATATGAACATTAGTTTAAGATTTCACTCAAATGTTTACCAATTCCAATCTAAACTCAATAACGTCATAATTAACGTTAGAATCCGTTTTATTATGCATAAATTCTAAATTTTACCGACCCAAATTTTCTTCTTTTTATTCCATATTAATTGTCAATCCCATAGAAAAATTAACATTAGGTTCATACCTTTTTACAAATAACTCCAATTTCTTCCAAATATTAAATAACCAAACTGATTACAACCACTGTTCTTATCAAATTTTCATAAATTTGTTCAAATCTATACTCTTTTTCCATATAAATAAATTTTATGTTACTACTAGATTTTTTTATCCACTACAGCCATTAAATTTTTACTATCTACACTTATTACATCTTTGTATTAATGAATCCCATTCAAGTTAATATTTATATTAATATTCACAAATTCAACATTTATATGTTTCTTAAAATTAACTTTCAACCAAATGTGCCAATTTACATTTCATTTCCATTCAATATATATTAATTTTATTCCGTTCATTCCGGTACTGCATTGAAATATATTTATTCTCTAATACTAACGTTATTATCATTAAATTATGATTGGATTCCAAGTTTTTATTCAATACCTTGAACAATAACTTACATATTAACCAAATCCTTCTTCTACTTAATTCAAATTGGATTATGTTCCAATTCCTATAACCTAGGTCTTGAGTTACCATTGACATAATTAAATTTATCGTTTATTTCAATCTTCATTTATAATTTAAAGTTCTACTAAACTAAATTACAAAACTTATGAACTTTAACAAATTTAATCCACAAATTAAATTTTTCTGATGTTTATATATTGCAATTAAATTCAGTTATTATTTCATTAATACCATTTTAATCAACTAATTATGACTTATAACCACAAACACAAATTTTCGTTATTTCAATCTATGTCATATAAACATTTTAAATTATTTACCTTTAATTACAATTACTAGCTAACCCCTACATTTACTCCATTAAAAATCCTAAGACTTCTATTTCAATTTAAATTAGATTAGAAAACATATCAAATTGACTCATTTAATATTATTGAATTTAACGGGTCGTTACAGGTTGGCTCGCCAAGCATATCACAACCCTCCACTTTTATCCTGCCTTGGAGCATGCTGCATAGAAAACTACGCAGACGGAGTTTATTATTATTATTTCTAAAAAAAGAAAAAAAAATCCTAAATTTAACTAAAATAAGATTAAAAATGGAAACTTATGAAAAAGAAATTTCAATGTGTCTGATCTAGATCATTTGTAAAAAAAGAAAAGAAAAAATTAAATTGAAAAAAGGAAAAAGATAGTGATGGTTCAAAATCGTTAGGTTTCTTCCTATTCTATGATTCAAAACAATCAATTAAAGTGTAATGCCTGTTTATCTTATGTACCTTGAAGAGGATTATTTTCTTTTTGAAATGAACAGGATAATGATTACTGAAATATGGTGGATCCTCTATTTTATTGTTTTTGTGATGAATGGCTGAGTTGTGTGGCTTAGGGTAACAGTAAATAAACCTTTGAATCTCCTTTCGAAATGAAAAATATATTGTACAATGGATAAATAGGTTACAAATCTTAACAGCCAAAAGTGTTAGGAAGGTCTGAAGAAATACTGAATCCTTCAGCAGTAACGAAAGCAATTAGGTCTAAGAATGCATTGAGGGTTGGATCGCCTTCTTGCTCATGCAGATTGAAGAATACCCTTAATCAACTGAACTCTGCCGCCTGTAAGTCAGAAGAATACAGAAAGCAAAATAAAACATTATACATAACTAATAGTCAATGAAATACACTTCATAGAAAAAGACAGATGAATCTTGTTAGGGTCAGTGACAATTCAGTTTCAAGAGGCACCTGTTCAGTTTTAAAAAAATGGCGGGGATTGCAAACAAAATTACAAATCGTTGCTTCTTTTCCATGCATGCATGCGACTCTTTCTGCCTCAACAGATGCTGCACAGATCCATTCAGGCACTATAAATCATTTATAACACAATTAGCCATGCACTCTGTCAAATCAACTTACTCGTCTTCAAGAAATCAACAAAATGCCTACCATTCAGGACATGATTGCATTCTATGGGCTAGAACGTAGATTCTACAACAGAATCATTTCTTTAGGAACCCCTTCACTGGTTTCACGCAACGTTGTTACATTATGGTTGTTTCTGCAATACATCGGAATCGACATTATGGCCTTTCTGAGCGACTGCCGTAACGATTTGGTTGTACGACGATTTGTGAATGAGGCACTCTCTATTCTCTCTTGCATCAACAATGACAGTCCACCAAGGGAATCTTCTGTAGCAATACCTCTTACTAATGCAATTGCGAAAGAAGAATTGAACCTTCGCTTCTTTCACTTCAATAGAGACGTCATTGCAAGAACGATCGGTTATATAATAGCAGGAATTGGAACCATTATTTTCGACCTCGACATCGATGTTGATTTAAGCCAAGAATATTGCAGAAGGGTTGGTCCTAATGCTATGGATATGAGGTCATTGTTCTTCACTTGCGATAGTTCTAGTCTAGGAAAAAGTGACATTCTGGAGTTTTTCAATAGGTAATTATCTTCTTCTCGGTAAACCAATTTATAAATTATATTAAGCTTTAACCTTATAACATTTCTTTTGTTTTCTTAAAATGCACAGGAGAAGGAACACCTGCATACAGAACATGATGATGGAAGAAAGAAGAGGGCAACTGCCGATTTATGGAAGGATTGTGCTGACGGAAGAATACTTTGTGAACTTGATATTTCATAATGATCAAATTCTGAAGATGAATATCAACGGAAGCGTGATAACAGTCAGAAAGTTCTCTCCGAACTTGCCAAGGAACAACGATAGCAGTTTTGATTTCACAAATTTTATTTGTTCAAACTATAGTTAAAGTTTTAAGATCTTCTTATTCAATCAATGTTGTGGATACAATGTTACCAGTGTGAAAAGTTTGTTTTATTTATTTGTTTTGAGAATCGTAATGTAGAATATCACTGGAACATCAGGTCTTCATGCTGAATTTCATTTGCAACATGTGGTAGCTACAGCTACAACATGCTCACATAACAAATTGTTTACTAGGTAAAACAAAAAGTGCAAACTATGTTTGCACAATAATTTAGAATGCCATAATTTAAATGCACCTTAAAAGACCTTTTAAGGAAGTATGTAAATAATTCAAAATAAAAAACACATGCTTTCCGGTTTCTATTCTGATATAAAGATGACTAATTGACCCTGACCACTATTTACCGTTAGAAACACAGTTTCTACTGCCAAGACACACTGTGTTATTTTGTTACTAAAAATAATTGTTTAAAAAATACAAACATTCAAAGTCATCCCATCATCGTATTTTGGAGAGATCTAAGGTGTGAGTTTGCAAGTTGCTCGTGATTTTGTTTGGTACTTTTTTTTTGCGGTACTACACCTTCTGAATTTGAGCTTTTGCACACTTATGACTATAGGCTTTAGAATCTTGAATATTTTCTCCTTCCAATCCAACCTGAATTCATTTGAAGTAAATCAAGAATCGGTGACTTTCGGACTGCCGCTTCGCCAACCAGCAGCACTACATTAAAAGCGTTGTTGATCTTCTCCGCAACCATCTACTTTTCTTTTATTCTCTTAAATTTTTTTGCGGTAATTTCACCTCGTTTGTTTTGAATTGTGGGATTCAGAGTGAAAAGGGAGACGAGAAAGAAGCACATCTTGAGAAGCAAACGTTGTTGGTTTTGGGAAGAAAATCCTGAAATATCTTGTCTTGAATAATAGATGCAGCAATATGCATCACGATAATAACCCTGCATAGCCATCAATTATAGCACTGAGGGTGCGTTCGGAATTTTTGTCCCGCTTCGCCTCAGGCCGAGCACCCTTGACGTTCGCAGAACTTAATTACTGTTAGCACTTTATTTTGGTATATATTGACTATTTTATGGACATCAGCTGTTATACTATTTTTCGAAGCTCTGTTCCCTAGACCCTCGCGACTTGACCCTAACAGGTCAAGTCGACCGCCGTCAATATAGGCGTTGCTCCCACATCGCCACTTTGGAGTTGTAACGCTCTCTTCGTAGTTGTTGTAACATCCCCGCCTTTTCGTATACTTTAAATCGACGATAAACCACACACGTCGGACTTAAAACATACAAAAGGACGGATTGTTATGGGGAAGTAAGAAAAACGAGAAAGAAATAAGATAAAACAGAATCTCACGGTGGAAGGATAAAATATAATAATCAAATATACAGTCCGTGAAGCTGTTTACAAAATATTAAATTTTACTTACACAGTATATATATGAGTTGCACATACCAACGAATAAAAATCGATGCAGCGGAATACAGTGTGTAGTGGAACAATATAATATAATAATAATAATGAAATCTTCGTCTTAGTCCTCCAGAAATAAAGTCTTCGATCCTGAAATGCTCGGACTGACCCGAGCGAATTGAAAAGACAAAACACTCAAGTCAGAACTAAAAGATCTTATGTGAGTTAAATCAACATAAATAAATATGCAATAACTCAAGAGATGCTCGTGATTTACATCTCTTAAGGATCCGTTAAACTATTTACTATGTAGTATATTTATAATAGTGTCTACCTGTAAAATAAACAGACTTTTAAATAGCGTTAAGGCTTTACATTTTCCACCTTAACACATTTATATATTCCCATAGTCTATGCTAACATAATCTCCTCCGTACTGGGCGTCATCAGAGGGCACTCCATAGGTATGGTACAAAACCAAATCGTATAAGGCACGCTAGGGTATGTGACACGGCACAACTAGGCAATGCCAGTGTAGATATACCAATTACGCTTCCGGGTCGGTGGTAACGCGTAGCAGCTACTACCGCCCACCTCGAGCCACACCCCCAAATCAAAAAAAATCAAAAATGGCCACCGAATAAATCCAAAGACAGAGTAGAATATCGAAGGGATGTGTCCGATAAAAGGGGCTACCTTCTTAACCCGTCGATCGCTCCTGTTTTAACCACCTTATGCCAACTCACGGGAGTTAGGTCCACGTATTTTCCTCAAAGGAAATGTCGCCGCCATCCTACTTCATTCTGGAATCTCCACTGCGTACACGGTTATTAAAGTGATTTTCGGAGTTGGCAGAGAGTATGACAACTTCCGATCCCGGTCTCTTTAACAACCAATCGTTATTATAACACCACGGTCTCTTCAAAATAGTTTATACTTTAAAACCAGAATAAAATATCCATTTCAAAACCATATACTTACGATATCATTTCTATTTTAAAACCCAAATCAATATGATATCATTTTTATTTCAAATATATCTTTTTTCAAAGATCATAGTACTTTCAAATATATATACCTTAAACCCATAGCTTCGAAACATAATTTTCAATACTTAAATGGTTTAATAATAAATTACTTTATAAAGTAAATTAGCTTTTTTAATTTCTCAAATCAATTCCAAATACAGATTTGAATTCCCAAATAAACCATTTAAATTTCCATATATTTCAAAGTTTTAAATATTCCACCTTTCAAAACTAAATTTTTAATTCATATATATATGCCAAATTCACTTTACTATTATTTAGTTTTGAAATACTTACTTAATAAATCCAGTATCCTTTAAATACAACTTTCAAATTCAAAAATTGAATGTTCCTCAGTTTATTTAGACTAGATATATTCACTTAAATCATCTTAAACCCGAATTTAGTTATAACACCATATTCTTTTTAAATCTAAATTTCAATAAGATCTTAATTAAATAAGATCTCAAATCAATTTCAAAACTATCTTCTCAACTTTGATTTATAAAAATCAATATAAACTCTACATTAGAATATAATGTAAGCAAACACTTATCCACAATATATTTTAATAAAATCAACTTTTTTATTAAACTTACTTCATACTTTAAACAATTTTATACATAGCTTAAAACCAAGAATTTAACTATATATAAAATAACCTTTATCAAATATCTGAAATCAATATCTCATAAAACCATATATATTTCTTTAGAAAATCATTTCAAAATATTTTTATATATATACCGCGGTGTCTGTATAAAATTTTCTATCCTATGGTCAAGTGATACGGATATTTATCATTTCAATCCGTAATTTAAAATAAAAATTACGGTTATATATCATTTCAAACCGCAATCCCGAAGGAAATGAAAATGCATAATAACTTGCAGTTTATAACAATATATAATACAGCATCCATTCATCCAATATCAACCATCAACCATTTATCACAATCATCATCCAATTTCAAACAATACATCAATATATAATAGGTGATAAATAACATGTATCAACTATCAGTTTATATTCAAAAATAAATTATAACTGTTTAACTGGCAGTTTATATGCAATAAATAAATTACAATTTAACTGTCAGTTAATACGCAATAAATAAATAAATAAATAACAATTTAACTGGCAGTTTAAATGCAATGAATTAATTAAATAGAAATTTAATATAAATAATTGAAATTAACTGAGATGATGATAAAAAAATATGCCAAACAACCACAAATAAATTTTAAATCACATCATATATCAATTAAACAAACATAAGAAATTTTAGAAGTTGTGAGTGGGTTAAAACACCCACCTTTTGAATTTAAATCGAATTTAAATCCGATTTAAACCCAAAAATTGAACAGTCTCCAAATCCGATCAAACCAGGCCAACAAGTCCAAATTTTAATACGATCCTAATAAAAAAATCGCGAGTGAAACGGAGTTCGTATGTAAGAGTTATAACGATTAGAATAATTACAGTTTAAATTAAATAAAACAAAACCCCAAAATCCTTTACCACGTCAGCGGTATTCCTCTCTCCCCTACGCACCTAGACGCTCGCGCACAGAGAACCATGCACGTCTCCTTCCACCGTTTGACCGCCGATAACCCACTTGTCTGGCCCCCATACGTCACGCCGCTACCACCACCCTCCACCGCTCCGGCCGCACGCAAGGCCAAAGTCCGGTCGTCAAACCCTCACTGGCCGCCGTCCCAATTTTTGGTTTGGCCGAACTCTAATTTGCCGATTTCGGTCTCCACGAAACACCATACGACCTCCGGCCACCATCGAACGATTCCTCTTGACGAGATCTATAATACCCAGTTTTCAATTTCACCGATTTCGGCCTAAATCGAAAAGCCCCAATTCTCGCTTAGGGTTCCGAAATTTCATGGCTTTGACCGCGATTTCAGGTTGACTCGAGCATCAATTGCAAAAACAGAACCTACGCGTAGATTCGTACCGATGAAACCTTCGATATATATTTTTTTCAATTTTTTATGAGGAATTTGAATTTTCATTAGATTTTTGAATTTGCAATTTGGATCTTGGGTTTGCAGCCATTGAGGAAGAGGAACACAGAAGTTTCTGTACGTATAGCAATGAGAAATAAAGGCTGCTAGGGTTTATAACTGGATATTTATAGGCAAAGTTGAAATAGGATGGATCAGATAAGATAGATGTACGAGCTAACGACAAAGTGGCCCAAAAAGCCCGTTCTGACTCCAGAACGAAATTGGGTCAACCCATATATCAAAATAGATGTTTTAAAATATTTTAAACATGATGGAAAAGGTTTCAGGTTCAAATTCTATCGTATGAAGAAGTTATGCAAAAAAATCAATATTTTCCAAATTGATTTCAATTAATCGATTTCAAGGCGTTTCGAGTTCGTACGATCAAACGACAAGTCCGATCGCTACGAACTTGAAACCCTACAATAATTCACCGTTACGGATCCGATGAAACTGATTTCGTCGAAATCCGAGTCAGTGGCCAAAATGGCTATTTTTCCATTAATTAAATATATTAAAAATTGGTTAATTAAATCAAATTTCCAATTTAAATTCTAAAATTGACAATTCTTATTACATTGATTTCTCAATCATTCACGATGGTTTTAAACAAATATAAATGTCAAATTAGAGACGATAAATTTATAAACTCCAATTACGGTGTTTAACTTCAATTTCCATAAATTCAGAAATTATAAATTATATTTCAAATAGTCCATAATCTTAACCCATCTGGTTATTTAAATGATTTCATTTTACGATATAATTATCATGGTTTATACCATAGTGCATTAATATTCCAATTTTTATCTTAATTTCAAATAATGTAGTAACTAATTTCATTCAAAAATTATAATTAACCTTTCAATAATTCTATTCAATTCACTATTCATTCTTATTATTCAATCCATTATAGTCAAATGGATGAAATTAACATTGGGTTCAAAGCTACTACATAAATATTTTCCAATTTCACTTAATTTTCAATTAACGTAATAATAAATGTTTAATTCTACTTAATTGCATTAAACTCAATTACCTTAATTCTTTATATTCAAATAAATTAACAACTCTTGATTTACAATCTTTACATTAACCAATAGTCATATTATAAATGGAATTTACATTAACAAAACGTTAAATTTAGATTTATTACAATTGATTACCAAAGTTTATTTACCATATTAAATAAACAAGCAACCCATATTAATTGCCATCTATTTGCTTTTAATTGCATTTATAAGTTCGTTACTTATCAATTCCGATTATAATTCCATATACAACGCAAATTTCTTTCATTACATTAATATACGCTTATTAACGTCTTAATTTGAACTTATTTCCCAATTCACCGACTACTACCTTACAATAAATCTACGTTTCTAATAAATTTACATTCACACTTCCGTTACTCCACTTATTTTCATAATACTGATTCCATTCAATTTCCATTAACTATCTATATTTTTCCTTGGTAAATCCAATATTTCATCTATTCACTTATGTCCAATTCATAGTCCATTATACCATTTAAATTTATTTTCATTAGTTTGAATTTCTTTCCATTCATTTATTATTAACTTAAAATAGCATTGTTTACCTTGCATTAACCTTATCACATTAATTTACATTCAAATTTCTATTCAATATATTTTATTTCATACTTAATTAAATATTTACGCTCGTTTTCTTCCATTTGATTTATAGCCTAATATAACATTTACATTAAACCCATTAATCATTAACCTTAAATTAGCCTTGGTTATGTTTTGATGCATCAATACTTTCCAAATTTCAACTCAATTCTTATTTACGAAATATTCATGCATCAAATTCCAATTAATGTTAACCATGTTTTTATTACATTAATCAATCCAATACTTACCTCAAATTTCACATATTCAATTTATATTCAGGTATAAACCTTTCACTATTTCATTTAATGAAATTTTATTCAAATTACAATTAAATAGGTTTTAATTACCATTTATATATATATTATTTTAGCGTTCATTTCAATATTAATTTATAAAGTTTTTATTCTACTAAATTTAATTACAAAAATCTCACTAATTTAACCAATTTAAATTGTCAAAAATTTCGGTTCGTTACACTCTTCCCTACTCAAAACTTTTCGTCCCCGAAAAGAAAAAGAAGGGAGAAGAAGAATTATAATATATATTATTCAAAACATTATATTCATAACAATAGGTTTACAGAATAGGATAATTTAAATAAAATATATAGATTTATAACCAATTAATCCTTTTATACTTAAATTAATAAAGTTTGGAAACGTTTTTCAAAAATTTCTAAGTCTAAAATTTTACGGAAAATTTCGGCAGAGTTTCCTTTGTACGGGAAGGCTCGGGAGAAAATATAGTATCAAATATAACAATATACACATATATTTTCCAAATTTATATATCCCAACATGGGTAAATAATATAATAACACTATAAACCGTAATCCGTAAACGTACCTATTTGTCAGGCAATTTACGCTTACTATTATGAAACCAAATGCAGTAGCAATTGCTTACATAACCTGTATTTCACTTATATAATCGAAAAGGTTAACAATTATATAAAATGAAATATTCAAGGGGTTTCAACAATAAACAAACAAATCAATACAAACATCAATCACTTGCAACAAGCAAACAACCATCATTACAAATCAATCATCCATTCGTATCAAATCAAACGAATAGTTGTTCGGTTCAAAACTTTAAATTGCATGGAATGAAGAAAATAAACTACTAAGTGTACCCTTCACTCAACAGTCTTAGGTAAAACTAAATAGATTATTCATTCATCCAACAAATTTAAAGTATCGTCGCCCAAACAATCATAAACCAAACATAATAATTTCAAACAATAGATCAAGTTCATTCTTTTAGTTTCATTTCATAAATTCGTTGTTTGATTTCTTTTTCATTCATATAATGATTTACCTTTTTAATTTACACTTATTTCTTACAATTTTATTTAGAAATAACTTCAACTTATTTACTTAAATTTGAAATTTCTTTTTATTGTATTACATTCATTTATTCACTGCTTAATTTATTTATTTACAGTGTTCATCTTTCTGCTTATTTTCAAAATAAATGCCTTCAACGCTTACTTAAGTTTATTATCATTTCTTTATAACCTTTCTATTATTTTTAATTAGTGGCCTTTCAGTCATAACTTAAGCATATAATAATTATAGCTTTAAATCCTTATTCATAAAAGCATTTCATTATTACTTTCATTACCTCAAATTTCTTACTTGTATAATATCTATTACATCTTCTTATTAACATTTCAACTTTTATATCTTTTGGTAAGTTATATATGTGCCTTTAAGGATGTAATAGAAAGTTACCCAAGTTTATTTCTATTTCTTTTAATTAATTAAATGTTTAATAATATTATTCTTTGTTTCATAGATTACAGTTTCAACTTACCTTAAATTTCATTCATAACCTAGCATTAAATTTCCTATTTTAATTAAAGGCTCCAATTATCTATTGGTTTCATTATGTTTCACTACTACACTTGAACTATTAATTATCGGAAACTTAAGAATTTAAATACCGGGTTTTTATTAAAAATCATTTAAAATAATAGATAAATATATACTTACAATTTATACATCAAATTATATTTAAACAATTTCAATTTTATATTTTGTTCATCAAATAAATCTGCAGTAAACTACTACAGTGGTCTTCCCATTTCGAAACTCGAAAATGAACATCAATGATGCGTGCACTCATCCCCGAAATTATTTTCCAGCGACAGAAAGGGGAGTACAACTTATTTCTTTCCAGAATTTCTTCAAAACAATTCTTTCAAATTATATTGAGATATTTATATTAGAAAATACTTCTAATAAAATTATTATTATATTTCAAAATTATTCAAAAGAAATTTCAAAACCCCGGAACTTAAGTTCCAAATTTTCAAATTTTCATTCATTTATTTCAATCTTATTTCAACTATTATATATAAATTCCATTACCTAACAACCAATATAATACAACCAAATATAACCTTTTTAAAAATTTACTTTATATATATAGAAAGCATAATAGGCAAAATTATTTCATTCACCTATATTAAAACAAATATTATGTCGGTCTGTCCTATTAAGTGCTTAGAAATCCCTATTGATGTCATAGCGTCGCATGCACCAACCAGAATTTATAAATACAAAACGGAACAGATTAACACAATATTAAAACCTTTTTATAATACTAATAAATACGCTCTCTCAAATATACAATTCAGTGACTCCCATAGGGTATTACTACCTTATTAATAAAGAGTCGGACCCCACCAAGCTAAGATTTATCGCTAAACCAAAGCTCTGATATCAGATGTAACATCCCGCCTTTTCGCACGCTTTAAGTCGACGATAAACCATACACGTCAGACTTAAAACATACAAAAGGGCGGATTGTTATAGGGTAAATAAGAAAAACGAGAAAGAAATAAAACAAAACAGAATCTCACAGCGGAAGGATAAAATATAATAGTCAAATATACAGTTCATGAAGCTGTTTACAAAATATTAAATTTTACTTACACAGTATATATCAGGGTTGCACATACCAACTAATAAAAATCGATGTAGCGGAATATAGTGTGTAGTGTAACAATATAATATAATAATAATGAAATCTTCGTCTTAGTCCTCCAGAAATAAAGTCTTCGATCCTGAAATGCTCGGACTGACCCGAGCGAATTGAAAAGACAAAACACTCGAGTCAGAACTAAAAGATCTTATGTAAGTTAAATCAACAGGAATAAATAAGAGTGTAGTAACTCAAGAGATGCTCGTGATTTACATCTCTTAAGGATCCGTTAAACTATTTACTATGTAGTATATTTCGCTATTATAATAGTGTCTACTTGTAAAATAAACTTACTTTTAAATAGCGTTAAGGCTTTACATTTTCCACCTTAACACATTTACATATTCCCATAGTCTATACAGTACCGTAATCTCCCCCGTACTGGGCATCGTCAGAGGGCACTCCATAGGTATGGTACAAAACCAAAATCGTATAAGGTGCGCTAGGGTAGGTGACACGGCACAACTAGGCAATGTCAGGGTAGATATACCAATTACGCTTCCGGGTCGGTGGTAACGCGTAGCAGCTACTACCGTCCACCTCGAGCCACACCCCCAAATCAAAAAAAATAAAAAGTTGCCACCAAATAAATCCAAAGTCAGAGTAGAATATCGAAGGGATGTGTCCGATAAAAGAGGCTACCTTCTTAACCCGTCGATCGCTCCTGTTTTAGCCACCTTATGCCAACTCATGGGAGTTGGGTCCATGTATTTACCCCAAAGGAAACGCCGCCGCCATCCTACTTCATTCTGGAATCTCCACCGCGTACACAGTTATTAAAGTGGTTTTCGGAGTTGGAAGAGAGTATGACGACTTCCGATCCCGGTCTCTTTAACAACCAATCGTTATTATAACACCGCGGTCTCTTCAAAATAGTTTATACTTTAAAACCAGAATAAAATATCCATTTCAAAACCATATACTTACGATATCATTTCTATTTTAAAACCCAAATCAATATGATATCGTTTTTATTTCAAATATATATTTTTTCAAAAATCATAGTACTTTCAAATATATATACCTTAAACCCATAGCTTCGAAACATACTTTTTAATACTTAAATGGTTTAATAATAAATTACTTTATAAAGTAAATTAGCTTTTTAATTTCTCAAATCAATTCCAAATACAGATTTGAATTCCCATATAAACCATTTAAATTTCCATATATTTCAAAGTTTTAAATATTCCACCATTTCAAAACTAAATTTTTAATTCATATATATGCCAAATTCACTTTACTATTATTTAGTTTTGAAATACTTACTTAATAAATCAGTATCCTTTAAATAAAACTTTCAAATTCAATAATTGAATATTCCTCAATTTATTTAGACTAGATATATTCACTTAAATCATCTTAAACCCGAATTTAGTTATAACACCATATTCTTTTTAAATCTAAATTTAAATAAGATCTTAATTAAATAAAATCTCAAATCAATTTCAAAACTATGTTCTCAACTTTGATTTATAAAAATCAATATAAACTCTATATTAGAATATAATGTAAGTAAACACTTATCCATAATATATTTTAATAATCAACTTTATTATTAAACCTACTTCATACTTTAAACAAATTTTAGACATAGCTTAAAACCAAGAATTTAACTATATATAAAATAACCTTTATCAAATATCTGAAATCAATATCTCATAAAACCATATATATATATATATATATATATTTCTTTACAAAACATATAAAATCATTTCAAAATATTTTTATATATATACCGTAGTGTCTGTATAAAATTTTCTATCCTATGGTCAACTGATACAGATATTTATCATTTCAATCCGTAATTTAAAATAAAAATTACGGTTATACATCATTTCAAACCGCAATCCCGAATGAAATGAAAATGCATAATAACCTGCAGTTCATAACAATATATCAACCATCAACCATTTATCACAATCATCATCCAAATTCAAACAATACATCAATATATAACATGTGATAAATAACAGGTATCAACTATCAGTTTATATTCAAAAATAAATTATAACTGTTTAACTGGCAGTTTATATGCAATAAATAAATAACAATTTAACTGGCAGTTAATACGCAATAAATAAATAAATAACAATTTAATTGGCAGTTTAAATGCAATGAATAAATTAAATAGCAATTTAATTTAAATTAACTGAGATGATGATAAAAAAATATACCAAACAACCACAAATAAATTTTAAATCACATCATATATCAATTAAACAAACATAAGAAATTTTAGAAGTTGTGAGTGGGTTAAAACACTCACCTTTTGAATTTAAATCGATTTTAAATCCGATTTAAACCAAAAAATTGAACAGTCTTCAAATCCGACCAAACCAGCGCCAACAAGTCCAAAGTTTTAATACGATCCTAATAAAAAAATCGCGCATGAAACGGAGTTCGTATGTAAGAGTTATAGCTATTAGAATAATTACAGTTTAAATTAAATTAAATAAAACAAAACCCCAAAATCCTTTACCACGTCAGCAGTATTCCTCTCTCCCCTACGCACGTAGACGCTCGCGCACAGAGAACCACGCACATCTCCTTCCACCATTTCTGTACATATAGAAATGAGAAATAAAGGCTGCTTGGGTTTATAACTGGATATTTATAGGCAAAGTTGAAATATGATGGATCGGATAAGATAGATGTACGAGCTAACGACAAAGTGACCCAAAAAGCCCGTTCTGACTCCGGAACAAAATTGGGTCAACCCATATATCAAAATAGATGTTTTAAAATATTTTAAACACGATGGAAAAGGTTTCAGGTTCAAATTCTATGGTATGAAGAAGTTATGCAAAAAAATCAATATTTTTCAAATTGATTTCAATTGATTTCAATTAATCGATTTCAAGACGTTTCGAGTCCGTACGATCAAACAACAAGTCTGATCGCTAAGAACTTGAAACCCTACAATAATTCACCGTTACGGATCCGATGAAACTGATTTTGTCGGAATCCGAGTCAGTGACCAAAATGGCTATTTTTCCATTAATTAAATAAATTAAAAATTGATTAACTAAATCAAATTTCCAATTTAAATTCTAAAATTGACAATTCTTATTACTTTGATTTCTCAATCGTTCACGATGGTTTTAAACAAATATAAATGTCAAATTAGAGATGATAAATTTATAAACTCCAATTACAGTGTTTAACTTCAATTTCCATAAATTCAGAAATTATAAATTATATTTCAAATAGTCCATATTCTTAACCCATCTGGTTATTTAAATGATTTCATTTTACGATATAATTATCATGGTTTATACCATAGTGCATTAATATTCCAATTTTTATCTTAATTTCAAATAATGTAGTAACTAATTTCATTCAAAAATTATAATTAACCTTTCAATAATTCTATTCAATTCATTATTCATTCTTATTATTCAATCCATTATAGTCAAATGGATGAAATTAACATTGGGTTCAAAGCTATTACATAAATATTTTCCAATTTCACTTAATTTTCAATTAACGTAATAATAAATGTTTAATTCTACTTAATTGCAGTAAACTCAATTACCTTAATTCTTTATATTCAAATAAATTAACAAATCTTGATTTACAATCTTTACATTAATCAATAGTCATATTATAAATGGAATTTACATTAACAACAAGCAACCCATATTAATTGCCACCTATTTGCTTTTTATTGCATTTATAAGTTCGTTACTTATCAATTCAGATTATAATTCCATATACAACGCAAATTTATTTCATTACATTAATATACGCTTATTAACGTCTTAATGTGAACTTATTTCCCAATTCACCGACTACTACCTTACAATAAATCTACGTTTCTATTAAATTTACATTCACACTTCCGTTACTCCACTTATTTTCATAATACTGATTCCATTCAATTTCCATTAACTATCTATATTTTTCCTTGGTAAATCCAATATTTCATCTATTCACTTATGTCCAATTCATAGTCCAGTATACCATTTAAATTTATTTTCATTAATTTGAATTTCTTTCCATTCATTTATTATTAACTTAAAATAGCATTGTTTACCTTGCATTAACCTTATCACATTAATTTACATTCAAATTTCTATTCAACATATTTTATTTCATACTTAATTAAATATTTACGCTCGTTTTCTTCCATTTGATTTATAGCCTAATATAACATTTACATTAAACCCATTTGTTATTAACCTTAAATTAGCCTTGGTTATGTTTTGATGCATCAATACTTTCCAAATTTCAACTCAATTCTTATTTACGAAATATTCATGCATTAAATTCCAATTAATGTTAACCATGTTTTTATTACATTAATCAATCCAATACTTACCTCAAATTTCACATATTCAATTTATATTCAGGTATAAACGTTTCACTGTTTCATTTATTGAAATTTTATTCAAATTACTATTAAATAGGTTTTAATTACCATTTATATTTTTTTTAGCGTTCATTTCAATATTAATTTATAAAGTTTTTATTCTACTAAATTTAATTACAAAAATCTCACTAATTTAACCAATTTAAATTGTCGAAAATTTTGGGTCGTTATAGTTGCAATCAATTAGTATAATTAATATTCTCAAAAATACTTAATAATAAAATAATAAATAACAAAAAAATAGATACAAGGACAAACTTTGCAAAAAATTAATTGGCAGACAACAACTTTTTTGATTGAAGGACACTGTTAATTATAATTAGCACTTCGCTTAGTGTAAACTTAATATAATAAAAGTTATAACTAGCATTCTATGTACTGTAAAAATGAATATAATGCTAATTATAACTAGCATTTGACCTTCAGTCCAGAAATAAAAATTGATGTCCTTCAGCCATTTTTTTATGAAGTTTGTTTTTCTTGCTAATTCCTCCAAATAATAATTTCAAACAACTAAAATGTCTCTTTTATAATGTCCATTTAGTAATACAAGATGACGTTATCCTTTCACGAATCATTCTTCTTTTATGTCTCTTTCAAACACCACTTTCACTGTCCATGCTTAGATTTGTTTTGACATCCAACGAAAGCGATATTAATATGTAACTTCAAATCTCTCCTCAACGTGAGGGTAAATTTTGGAATCGGTTATAAGTTCTGGCCATTTGGTTCAGAATTTACAATTGATTTGGATGCTTATTTAACAAATGGTTAAACTTTAGACGCTTTTTAACAAGGCCTAAAGTTTGAGCGTTTGTTAAACAAACGCCAATTAAAGACTATTTTACGATGGTTAACCAACATCACTTTTTTCACTCTTATACAACTACTTACAAAATTCAATTTCTCACTATAACAATCAATTCGGTTGCCTTTATTATGAGCTCGTTGACTCTGGCTACCCGTCTGTGTAAGCTCATTGCGTCTTTGCTCATTTTCGGCTCTACTACATAATTTAATTGCTTTTACTTGATAAAGATTAGCTTCAATTCCTCGAGGGCTTACTATATATCCTAATAACTTCTATCGTAAAAGAATATTTTGTGGGTTCAGTTTCATCTTACATTTGCATAACACTTCAAACATTTCAATCGATCCTTTATGTGATCAACTTCTTCTTTAAATTTCACCAACATGTAGTCTACATATAAGTTCTAAGCTCTTTCCAATTTGTTTTTTGAAGATTCTATTTACCAATCACTGGAAAGTAGTCCCTGTATTTTTAAATCCAACCGGCATCATCTTATAACAATATATTCTCCTGTCGGTTACAAAACTTATATGCTCTTTGTCGGGTTTAAACACTAGAATTTGATTATACCTTGAATATGCATTCATAAATGATAATAGTTTGTGACCACTAGTGGCATCCCCCAACTAATCTATTCTTAGAAGATGATAGCAATCCTTTGGGTATAGCTGATTTAAATCTGTATAGTCAGAACACGTTCTCCATGGATTCTTAACTAGCATCGGATTTGCCAACCACTTAGGGTAATGTACCTCTAAGATGAACTCGTTTTCCTATAATCTCTTCACTTCCTCTTGCAAGGCGATTGTCCGAGCTTTATTAAATTTTATTTTCTTTTGCCCTATGCAAGTGAAGTTTGGACCTATATCAAGCAAAAGCATTTATGCATGATCGAAGGAATAGAAAAGGTTTACCTTTGTATCAACATCTAATCCTCTTCCTATTTTTATAACTTTATTTGAATCATTAGGGTTGTGCCGACTCCCTCCATATTCTATGCATATTTCACAGTATCTTCACAATCACTAGAATCAATGTTAGAACGAATTTTTCTATCTTTTCTTCAGGATTTATGTCAAGATCTATTTGATTCAACTTGACATTCTTTCTCTTATTTTCACGCACCTTAATCTTTTCGCACAACACCTTCAGTTTCTCGGTTGGAAAATTATGCTTGTTTGTTGCAGATGTCAATTTTTGATGACTGATATCCAAGGGCTTTAAATTTCTATCCTCATTTAGTTTACTAAACACAAGAACATACATAAATCATTCTCTTTATTGAATTGCTTCAGGATCGCAAAATACATTTCCTTTGAGCTAAATTGCTTTCCCCGCACTGTTCTTCATCCTGCTTTTGAAAGGAATTTTAAAGTTAGGTTCTTTAGTAAAACAAATGCATCCATATCATCTAGAGTGGACCTCCTAAATAAAGTGTTGAAGTAAGAGGGTTAGCCCATTATTACAAATTGAGTTTCAAAGGTTCTCGAAAAGGGTGGAATTCCTATATGAACCTATAACTTTATTTATCCCGCTAGAGTTGACCCTTTATTATTTAACCCTAAGATAGGTTCCGAGCTTGGCTCTAGTTTTCCGTCGAGAATGTCCATTTGATTGAATACATGCTTGAAGGTTACATTTACTGCACTTTTCATGTCCATCAAGATTTTAGAAACCAAAAGTTCAATTTGTGCGGTAACCATTGGCAGGTCATGATGAGGATGACTCACTCACTTTAGCTCTTTTGGAGCGACCACCAAGTCTGAAACCGAAGTAGCACTTTCGTAAGCTTTCACTATGGCTCCTTCCCTAATGAGTATATTCCTTTTTTACCTTATTGAATATATCTACTCCTCCTCGCTCCCTTCTCATCCTCGTAATACGCGGTCCATCTTGAACCACACCAATGTGATTTATTGGTAATTGGGACTCGTTATCTTGTAATTTTACACTATTGGTTGGAGGCTTTTCATTATTACCTAGTCAAAAGAATTATTGATAATCCCTATGTTGAAACCGGGTCAGCCCGAAACGGAAGGGTGAATTTTAGAAAAAATTCATCCGTTGGATCTATATTAGGCCTGTGAAGTCTAATCTATCTAAAACATTTCAAAATTTTATTTAAATAAAATATTTTATTTTATTTAAATTTAAATATTTAATTTACGTTTTATAAGTATAATTGTACACATATGTATCATACACATATATGTATATGTGTGCATGTGTCACATGATAATCTATGCAAGGTATAACAAGCCATCGTGTAGATGTTGGGATTTGCATCGCTACAGACACATTAGCTCATCCGATATGTACGGTATATTGTCCAAATATATGTATGTATTTAGACTTATTATTTATATACATATTATAAATCTACTTATACATACGTAAAATATAAATTATTTGAAATAAATGTTAATACACACACATAACATATAAAAAGTTCCATTTTTTATTATGAACTAATATATATATATATATATATATCTGTGTGTGTGTGTATGTGAATTACAACAATAAAATAATAATTTCTATATTACTGTTTGCTCTTCCTATTGGGAAGCGGACTGGTCCTGGTAGTCTGTCATGTTCTACTCCCGGCAGTGGTCCTATGTGAGCCAAATAATAATTTTAGTAGGTCAAAATTTATTTTTAATAATAATTGTTTTTTTGATTGTATATTATAATGATTTTTAAAAATATTAAAACTAATTTTTGAATTTTGATTTTTTAGCCGAGAGCTTACTTCATGATAAAATAATTTTATAAAATTTAAAAGTTAAATTTTGAAACATATTTTATGTTATATAAATTACTTACATGGTATATTGATTTAAATAACATTAAATAATAGTAAGTGGTTATAAAATTAATTTATAGCTACTAAAAATAATAATTATTGTAAATATACATTTATAAAATATATGTTCAATTATTAACATGATATGATGACGTAATTAAACACAAACCATATAACTGTAATTAAATGACATATTTATATATTTATATTTGTTAATAAAATAATAACTATTGTAAATAGATTATTCGGCTATGCATATCCGATCCATATTGTAAAAAAATATAATTTTAATGAATACATACATATAACTAATCTAGTATGTGATAGCATCAATACGTATAAGAATCGTCTCCTAACTAACAATGTAATAATATATATGAATAATAAAACATTATTCAAATTTTTTAAATCATATAACACAACAAAAAAATATTAAAGCCAATGCCTTGAAGCATAGACTAGTAATGATGAACTCTTTCTTCTTTAATTTTTTTTTGATTCTGTAGACTGCTAATACTTGACCTGTAGACTTTTGACTATCCAATAATTGTTGTCTTTTGAATTGATTTGAGTTGAATTTGTTAGAGCTCCTTGAAGATGAATTTAGCCAGCAATAGAGGGGATAGCGCCTGCCAAAAGGTTCTAAAATAGTTAGGGTTAGAGGTCCTTTTATAGTGGATGAAAGAGAGAAAGATATGGATCATATCTCATGCCAATTCCAACTAAATTTAGGCCATCCATCTCAAAACACCGCTAATCTTTTTAGCCGCCCCTATAGACTTGATTGTTGCTGAAATTATCATCTTATTATTATGGGCTAATATCTAATTTAAGGCTAAATAAATATTATTAATTAACTTTAATTTAATGCTTATCTGTATCGCATATCGGTTGATATATTTATAACTATTATAAATATATACAATAATATTTATTCCTCAAATCACATTCAAAATTTTATAATTAATATTTCATAAATATTAATTAATTTAATTAATTCATAATAATTATAAACTAATTAGTCTAAAGAGAATTCATCATTTCGATCTTGTGACCGTCAGGTGTAAACTGAGTCAACGATTAGCATCAGACTATTCGAATGCTAATGTTCACACTTTACCTAGCAGGTGGTGTGATAATTAATTTAAATTTATTACTTACTTAGTATTGGTAAAATTCAATTTTACATTATTAAGCGTTATTTAGTTGTGACAGACAACAATTCCCTTTGTCAAAACTATGTTATTTGAACATATGGAAATGGGTAAAAGTCAAAATTTCAATACCATCCATTCAACTATAGTCCAAACACAAAACCTTGGTTCAGTAATAACAATTATTATTAACCGAACTACCATGGCCAAAGATTTTGACTTTGAGTTGATTGTGATACTAAACCCATATAACCGAGGAGACGAATCCTCTCTTGAGTAGTGCTTCACTTCTAATACTTCTACTCAACCTAACCATAGTCACTTGAATAACGTCATTTCATGATTTGACTATAAGCAAAGCAGAGCTTTCATATAGAAGATCCACAGTATTCTCAAGTCAAGAGAATTGTGTGAATCAGTCACATCGATATTTTATGTTTTACCTTAGTTATATTAACCAATATAAAACTATCAATTGAGTCCTTCCATAGTTATCCAATAACTATCAGTATGAAACCCTTAGGTGTCCCCAACAATCAAGAGAAATCCACTGCCTAACATTTGGAGAGCGTTACATACTCTAGCCTCAATGAATACATCGTTATCCTATCACGATGCATCTTGACTAGGAACATTTAAAATGATGTGTTTTTATAATATTGCGATATAATACTCATGATTACAACTACTTATAATTACTATCACAAACACATCATTTATGAATTTCTATTAAATATATTTTAATTAAGCATTTAATTATTTATAACATATTATAACAAATATATACCAGAAAGAAAATACCTTTAATACAAATGAGGATTGATTACAGAGTTAACTAATTTACAATAAATTACAAAATTACCCATCAGACATACCTTTAACTTTATCAATCTCCCACTTGCACTTTGGGCAAATTATGCAATCTCAATCTCATCCCTTCAATCAGCTTCTCGAGAGCCGATCGAGCTCGAGCCTTGGCAAATGGATCTACTATGTTGTCCTTAGTATCTACCTTTTATACCATAACCAAATTCCCTAATGAGGTGGAACTTCTGAAGAAAATGTCGTGATTTCTTGTGTACCTAGGCTCCTTTGCGATTTGTATTGTCACATTGTTATCATAGAATATTGCCATAGGATTTCCATATTGGGAATCACTCCAAGCTTACTCAAAAACTTACGTATCCAGACTGTTTCTTTAGCTGACTCATTAAGGGCAATGTGCTCGGCCTATATCACGAAATCAACTACTGTTTCTTGTTTGGAACTTTTCCAAGTAACGGCTCTGCTAGCAAGCGTAAAGACAAAATCAGACACCGATTTACTATCGCCTATATCACTTTGAAAACTCGAACCTTTATACCCATACATACGAGGTCTCCATTCCCATATATAAGAATAAATCCTTAATATATCTTAAATACTTAAGTATACATTTCACAGCTATCCAATGTTTTTCTCTAGGATTAGATTGATATTGGCTTACGCATCCTAATGTGCATGTCGCATCCGATCTAGTACATGGCATAGCGTACATTATGGATTCTATGGCTAAAGCATAGGGGATCCTCTTCATAAGCTTCTTCCCTCATTGGTATGGGAAGCGTCCTTCTTAGAAAGGACGACTCCAAATTGCGTTGAAATGTTTCCACACTTGAAATTCTCTGTATTGAACCTTTCAAGTATAGTATCTATGTATAAGGATTGAGACAATCCCAACAACCTCTTAGATCTATCTCTATAGATCTTTATACCAAATATATAGGCCGCTTCTCCCAAATCCTTCACGGATAAGTTCTTGGAAATCCATGTTTTCACTAATTGCAACAACAAAGTGTCATTACCAATAATAATAGATCATCAACGTAAAGTACTAAGAAGACGATAGCGTTTTTCTATTCCTTTCTATATACGCACGCTTCCTCTATATTCTGATGAAAACCAAACAGTTTGATTACTTTGTCAAAACACTTATTCCAACTCCTTGAAGCTTGTTTACGTCCATAAATGAACTTTAACTACTTGCAAGCCTTGTCGTCACTCCCATTGAGAACAAAACCCTCTAGCTGCTACGTATAAACGGTTTCTTCTAAATTACCATTAGAATAGTCATCTTTACATCCATTTTCTATATTTCATAGTCATAGAATGCGGTGATGACTAACATAATCTGAATGGACTTAAGCATGGCTATAGGCGAAAAGGTCTCATCATAATCAATACTTTGAATTTGATGAAATCCTTTCGCAACTAGCCTTGCCTTATAAGTCTCCACTTCCCCATATGCATTTTACTTTTTCTTAAAAATCCATTTCCAGCCGATGATTTTTATCCCTTTGGGTACGTCCGACAATGTCCGATCCTTATTTTCGTATATGGAATCCATCTCGGATTTCATAACTCCAAGACGAAGTGAAAAGCTTTTACTCTACAGTGCTTGTTGGAAAGATAGAGGAGTGTCCTTACCTAAAATACAGTCCTCATTCTCGCCATCCATGATAAAACCGTAGTATTACTCTGGTGCACAAGATTCCATACTAAATCTTCTAATAGGTTATGTGTTTTCGTATATGGATGTATTTGGTTCTCCCACTGGTTCGACCTCTATGTTAGTTTCTTAGATCTCATCCAAGTCTACAACTTCGTTGTTAGTTTTTTTTGACAGAAGACATTGTATGTGGAAATAATCACTTTTGTTCCACTTATGTTATATAAAATATATCCATTGGAATTTTTGGGATATTCTATAAAATTACACAAAGCTGATCTCCACTCAAGCTTATTAGGCCTAATGTTCTTAACATAGGTCGTGCAACCTCACACTTTCTGATAATTAAATTGTGGTTTCTTCCTATGCCATATCTTATATGGCATCTTAGGCGTAAGTTTGGTGGGCAAGAGTTCAACATATACACTGTGGTTTCTAATGCATATCTCCAAAAGAATAGAGGTAAGTCAGCTTTACTCATCATGGAACGAACCATATCTAATAGGTTCGATTCCTTCGCCTTGACACACTATTGTGTTATGGAGTATAAGGTGGTGTAACCTGAGAGATAATCCCATTATCTTTTAAGTATTATTGGAAATCCTGTTCAACATACTAACCTCCTCGATCTGATTGTAGTTTTTAATTTTACGGCCCGTTTGATTTTCTACTACATTTTTATATTTAACAAATTTCTCATAGACAACGGATTTGTTATTCATAAGATACACGTATCCTAGTCTCGAAAGATCATCAGTGAAATAACAAAGTAAGAACTATTATCTTTAGTAACTATATGCATCGGGCCATATACATCACTTCGTATTTACCATAAGAGTTCATCAACTCTTTCATTGCTCCTACTAAAGGGATGCTTGCTCATTTCACCTTTGAGACACGATTCAAACGTGTCAAATGATTCAGAATCAACCGATGGTAGAAAACCTTCGGTTTTTAATTTGTTTCATTGTTTCTCACTAATATGACTTAGCCTTTAATGCCAAAGATAACCATCTTTATATTATTAGAAGCATTATTCACAGAGTGCATATAATTAGTATTAATCGCATAAATGCCATTTTTAAGAACACCTTCGCAGACTTTATTTCCATCCAAACTAATGTTCATAACATTATTTGCACAATGAAATATATATCCAGTCTCAGATAATCCAACAAATAAAGTCTTTTACAAAATAGCGATTATTTAATAATAATACTAATCCACTAGGAAAAACTAAATGATAGTCTCCTACTGCCATTGCATGTACCACAGATCCATCGGCAACTTGGAGCCTCATCTCTATTTTTACAAAGTGTTGCCAGTTCTAAAGCCCTTGTAATGAATTATATATATGAGTACCAGATCCAGTTTCTAAAACCGATGAAATTTTATTGATTACAAAACAATTTAAATCATAAATGCACCTGATGGAGCTACTGAACATTCTACTTCCTTTCCCTAATAATATTTAAGTAGTCGGGACAGTTCTTTTTCCAGTGACTTTTCTTGTGGCAGTGGTGACATTCACCCTTATCATCGGTCTTCTTACTTTTCTTCTTATTTTTACCTTCTCTTTTCCACTTCTTTAAACTCTCCGAAGGTGATGCATTATCCTTGACAGCAAGTACAACCCCTTGATCGTTAGATTGTGACTTGGCCGATGTCAGCATATTGAGGAGATCCACATTCAACTAGTTCATGTTATAATTCAGTATGAACGGTTCATACCGAGGGGTAAGTAAATCAACGTTCAAATCCACTAGCAATTCGTTGCTTATTTGTACATCTAATTGTGAAAGCCTGTCGATATAGCTCTTCATCATTAGCATGTAATCATCCACTTTCTTCCCTTTGGTCATCCTGGTATTGAACAAATTCTTTGTAAGCTCATACCATGTGGAACGTGACTGTTCACCAAAAAAAGTTTTGAGACTATCAAATATTTCCTAGACAGACATACTTTCATGTTGCCTCTACAATCGCTTGTCTAATGTAGGAAACAAGAAAACTTGGGCAATCTTTAGGTCTGACACTTATTTCTCATAAGCAAGTCATGGTTTGGGGTCCACATTATCAATAGGTTCCACTTTGGGTTCATATGTAATACCAGTCCAAAGGCACTCGTAAGTCAACGCTATTTTAATTGCTCTTAGCCAGTTGGCATAGTTAGGTCATGTAAGCTTGTCGTTTTCAAAAAACAATTCTGGAGTTGTCATTTTTTGCAAGTTTGAGTGGTAGATTATTATGACAAATCATAGTAGACGTTCTTATAATATTAAAAAGGTCAAACTTTATGTTTCATTCTACTATAAGCTCCCACCAGTCTTTTAAGGTTCACCAAACCCTAAATCGAAACATAGAAGTCCTTCGACTTCACTAGTATGTGGTAGGACTCGCATATCTTGAAATTCTAACCTTGAGGAAAGCTCAACAAATCATACTTCCGTATACCATGGATAACTCCTTATTGGTTGTATCATACACAACTCATAACTAGTGGTACCTTGTCCTAATCCACATTTACCTTGAGGAAAGCTCCACAAATAAAGTTGGATTATTCACTCAGATCTACCATTTCACAATGGCCTGAGTATAAAGCATATACCTTGAGGAAAGCTAAACAAAAATATGCGGTTATCTTACCTTGTCTATTTAATATAATAATAGTACTACACATAACATCCTTAGCTTGAGGAAAGCTCAACAACTAAAGAGTATGCAAGTAATCTATTAATATATAAATGGCAGAGGACAACATTATGTTGAAGATTCATAATCTTCAATATATTATAATGAGTGATATCGACTTATGGAATAATGTAATTCTTAAACCTTACCCTCGTGATTTAAGTGTCAAACATATTGGAAATCACGGTATACATACGTTTACTTATGTATTTATTCCTCAAGTCTATTTTGCGTTTCTTTAATGTTCCATCTTTAGTTTATACATTCATATTATATAAGTTTTATTATCGTATAACTTTTATATTTTATATTACTTATATAATAACTTATGTATTGTATTATATTAATAAATCTTATTCAAATAAAACTAATTAATTAACATTCTAATTAATTTTATATCAATATAACATTTATATTTAATATTTACTGTATATTATAACTTCTTTATAGTATAAAATATATATGTCATATACATATGTATATTAATTGATCAATCACCTTTTAATTAATTTATTTAATTTAACTATTTTAGTTAAATTATTAATTTTGAAAATCATTATTTATACATACACATACATTTATGATATCTTAAAATATTATAACACATATCATAATATATAATACATGCATATACATTTTGTTAATTTACTTATTAATTCATTTAATCTTTTATTAATCTTATTAATAAATTTTTAATTTTTGAACTTATTTTATAATGTTTTTCAAACATTTTGAAAAACTTTATTATATTATAAATTTTATACTTTATTTTAATTTAACTTTTAAATTTAAAATCTTATTTTTATTTTTTAGATAATTTTGAAAATTAGCTCAAGATCCAGTTCAAATTTAGGCCTTTTCTTTTAGGGATAACATTTGGGTTGTAGGCCTAATAGTTAGCCCTAACATGACTAATTTAGACCGCATAGGCTATCGAGCTCTAACATCATTTTTGGAACCGAGTCATCCCGTGGTGGAAGTTATGGTTGAAGTTAAAAAAATTCCCTTATTCGATATATATTGGGCCTATAAAATCTAATTTATTTAGAATATTTCTAAATTTTATTTAAATAAAATCTTTTATCTTATTTAAATTTATAAATTATACATTTAATTTAAGTTTTATACATATAATTGCACAGATATGTATCGTATACCCATATGTATGTGTGTGCATGTGTCATATGATAATCCATGCAATGTATAACATACCCATCTGTAGATGTTAACATTTACAACCCAACGGACACGTTAGCTCATTCAATATGTATTATATGTTATCCAAATATATGTATGTATTTAAACTTATTATTTATATAACTATTATAAATCTACTTATATATGTAAAATATTAGTAATTTATAAATATGTTCATTATTTAAATAAATAGTAATACACACACACACACACACAAATATGTAAAAAAATTATTTTTTTATTATGAACTAATATATATATATATATATATGACTTACAATAATAAAATAATAATTTTTTAATATATGTATATATACATATAAGCATATTTATAATATTTAGATATGTATGTATTAATAAAAAAAATTTAAAACACTTCTAGATCATATACATGGAACAACAAAATTTTATAATATTAATATCTCTATATATATATATATATATATATTAATTAATCAAAAAACAATAAAATATTAATAAAAGGTACTTTCGAGACTAATTTTTCAAAATTTAAACTTTCAGAAAATCTAACATGACATTTTGAGGATTGAATAATTTTACCAAGTCAAAATATATTTTGGATAATTAATTATTTTTTCGGCTGTATATTATAATAATTTTTAAAACTATTAAAAATGATTTATAAATTCTGCTTGTTGGCAAAAAGCTTATTTCTTGATAAAATAATTTTATAAATTTAAAACTTAATTTTCGAAACATATTTGATTTTATATAAATTATTTACATATTATGTTGATTTAAATAACAAAACTTTATAGTAAATAATTATAAAAATGATTTACAGCTATCGAATATTGTAACTAATGTAATAATACATTAATAAAATTTATATTCAACTATTAACAAGATATGATGATTTAATTAAATGCATACCGTATAATTATAATTAAATGACATATTAATATATATTTATTAATAAAATAATAATTATTGTAAATTAATTGTTCAGATGTGTATACCTGATCTATATGGGAACTTGACATTTATAAATCTACGTGTAATAGATCACCTTATGCGTACAACAAAACTGACACGTAAAGTTAGGTCTATGTTTATTATTACTTTGCACACTGCATTGTAATGTAGTTATGCAATATATGTAATAATTGCGTTAAGAACCATGCAGCACATTGTACAAGTCCATTGTCATATGACTCATATCCATCTTCCACTAAATACTTCAAATTTTATATTGAAATAAGGAGATTGCTATCTCTCAAAAAGTAACAACTGAAAAAGGAGAAGTTCATTGGATTGCTTGATCAATGTTAGAGGAATCAATAACTCTCTATGGTCAATTTTTAAGATCGAGTTAAAACTGAAAATCTACGATGACATTGTCATCGTTATTGTACCTAAAATATTGCGACAAAAATGCATAATTTGTTTTAATGAATAGCATGCTCTATACTTGGACCAAAACATGATACGCAACTATAGTAATGGATTAAAATCTAAATACATAACTTATCTCTGTTCTTCAAGTTGTTCTCTTCACAAAACATAATGAATCCATTTTTTGATATAATTCTTCTAATTATTTTGTCATTCAAGGTTAGAAACAAAACACGAAGTTTTGCAGCTTCGCTCTGATAGAATTAAGGTTAGGGTTTCCGTGTTTGAAGATGATAATAATACTTTGTAAATTGGGGTAAATGGAGTAAAGAATGAAGGGACCGTGACTTTAAAAGCGGGTGAGAGGTAGTGGTTTCACTAACCGGGACATACATGTAGTTGGGGGATGGTAAGGGTGACCCATCCATATTTTGGTTCACCAAGGTCTACACAAATGAATCTTTGGAACGGATAAGCCAATGATCCGCTCTAGGCAACATCCGGTCTAGGTTAGATTGAGACTTGGTA
The DNA here is from genome assembly GCA_030765085.1 of Allium cepa. Lineage (NCBI taxonomy): Eukaryota > Viridiplantae > Streptophyta > Magnoliopsida > Asparagales > Amaryllidaceae > Allium > Allium cepa. The sequence continues at coordinate 617,630,069 of CM060934.1, forward strand.
AATCAGTCCTTATCCAACCTACAGAGATCTCGTAATATCACTTAATTATAGTAATAATTTTTTTCTCCATTTGAACTAAAGCGTCAATCAGATATATTATAACTAGTGTGTAACCCGTGCGTTGCACACAGTAGTGTTGTAAAATAAATCATCAAATACACATAGTTAAATGGTTGACGTACAATGTAAAATGCTAATGTTAAACATATATTTATGCAAGTCATATATTCCAATTATCGTGTATTTGTTATAGTCCACAATAAAATACCAATTTCGAAAGAAAAATTAAAACGTAAACTTAAATGTAGTTTATTTAAATGGAATTAAAGAAAACATCCTAAATAATATGTAAATTATACTTCAATATAAAATGATAAGGAACAATAAAGAGAGCTTTCATTATTATGCATGTTTATTATTACTAAATATCATTTAAGAAAGAAAATATTAACACAAATTTGAAAGTAAAATAGTTGAAGTTAATCAAACAATGATAGAATTTATACCTAAAACTAAATGGTTGGTCAGAAATAAGGAGAGATTTATTAATAATCATAAAAATCATAAACTACAAACAATAGTTATCTTTATATAAAATACAAAATCGAAATAATAATAATAATAGATTTTAATTCTCAAAGTTCATAAGTGAGATATAATTCTTTCTACCTTGCTGTTATTCAATAGAATATATTTAATAAATAATTCTATCAATAATTCAAGTTACATAAGAATAAATTACCGAAAATTATATATGTTATTATTTTGGATTATAAATATATGTGTCTAAATTTAAAATAATTCTACAAAAATGTTTTTGAAATTTAAATAAATTAAACATTAAGTATGGTACATAATTAATTTAAATGTATAGTAAATCAGCATACAGAAATATTAGAAAATTTATTTTGCTATTTTCTTATCTTTGTGTTAACAGAATGTTTTTATTGTTGTAAAAAAAATTTAAATAATATTTCTCAAATTAAGAATTTACATTTTAAATATCATACTTAAATAATTTATATGCTTAAATAGTTATAAATAGTTATAGATACTGTTATTTTCCGATTCTAGATATTCACAGTGAAATATATAGTTTTAAGTTAGTTTCGAAATAATGTTATATTTTTAAAGTTCAAGGAAATTATATGTTAAACATATTGTTTTATTAATTTATATATTTAAAAACGTAAATAAACAAAGATATATATGTGAAACAACTACAAGTATTTATTTATGTAATAAATTTTAAAGAAAAATATTGATATAATATTTTCCTTTTTAAAGTAATATAAAGTAACTTCGTGATCTACTGTGTATTTATGCTTATCACCAGCACTAGTGTATGATGATGGGTTTTAGATGTTACATAGCAAAATCGTTACTAATAAGAATTTTAAATGTTATATAAGATAATTAAGGGAAAATATTTTTTAACTTACTAAAATTGCAGATTATAATAATAATAAAGTAAAATAATGTATCACATGCATTGCGCCCGCTAGTGTTGAAAAATCATGGAACTCATACTTTAAATATTGTTAAAATAAGATTTTGTTGTGCAATGCTCGATATTCTTTTTATTATTGTTCATGCATATAATTTTTTTTAAGTGATTCATATATTTTTATATTTGAAAGAGATATCTGTTTTACCATTTTGTTACTACGAATGTGGTATATAAATTGAAATTGTCATTTTTTTTTATAAAATATCAAAGAACTTATTGAGTATTAATTACTTGATTCTGTTTATATAGTAAGGATTTATACTGTTTGGTTAATTTTAAATATGTGGATTTGAATGTAAAATAATAAGAGAAAACTGATGAAAACTTTGTAAGTGAGGGCAGAAATTATAAAATCTCGGTATATGAATATAAAATCATCGAAAAAATTAATGTAATATTTTGGATAACTATAAAATGATAATTTGTATGGATTTACAAAAAATCGAAGAGAATTAAGAAATGGGTGAAATTTTTATAATTAATGAGATGAAATGTATTATTTGAACCTTTCCATCATTAGCTAATAATTTATTAAAACAGATGATTATATATTAAAGTTTTTCTTATTATCTTTTATGTGATCCATATTTTTTTATCTGAATGAAAATTTAGTTTATACATTTTGTTACAATGAGCGTGATATACTTATTGACATTGTTATCTGTATTATTTATTAGACAAATAAATACTTAATGGTTAATTAATTTTCTTTAAATAGTTTATAGTTAAATTATTCGATTAATTAAAATATACATACTTAAACGTAAATTGTATATAAAAATTGAGAACTTTGAAAATGATAGTAGAAAGCTGAAAGTATAGGTTTTTGGGTGTAAAATGATAGTCTGATATTAATAAAATTTTATAAGCAATTCAAAAATAATAAATTATATCAGGTCTTTAAAATAAAATATTAATAAATATCTAGAGCAAGTAGGAGAGAGCTGAGAGAAATGCTAGAATTAATGTGAGAGCTAGAATTTCTTCTGTTTTAATATTATTTAATATATATTTTACTAAATAAATTTTAGCATTTTGATAATATTAAGATGCGTCATTGCAAATTATGCAAAAAAATCTACGTATTCTTTCGAACTTTGAAACACTTTATTTTTGTTGTTTCTCCTTATCATAGTATACTCATTGTTATTCATATTTCATATCACTAAATGTACAAATTTCTTATGCATAAAAATATAAGTATATGTCGTTTATCGATAATTTTCAAGAGAATAATACAAAGTGCATCGGATTTTGGGATATGTAGGGTCTTACCCTGACTCATATGGGTCTTGGATTGAGGAAAATTTCAAACCTGCATCGGGTCTATAGGGAAAGTCTAAGTGCGATTTAAAAACCATGTGCAGATTTAGGGTACGAAAAACCCATCGTTTTATCATTCCTACATGTAAGTATATAACCAAAAAAAGGTCATATTTGTTTTATATAATAATGTTTCTCTTAGTAAAAAAAATTATTAATCAATGTTACTAAGAGATAACACATGAGATCATAAAAGTAGTGGACTACACTTATGCATTTGTGTAATATATTTTAAACAAATATCTTTGATTTTAAAAATTATTTAAAAAATTATAGAATTGATTTACACTTTTCACGTGTATGCATATTTGTTATTCAATTATATTTGTCATCGAATAAATTTATTTTTTTTACTATTTTAGATTTTATTGTCAAGGATCACTAACTTAGGTAGTAAGATTTTTAGATTGCGGTTCTTGGGTTTTTGAGGTCTTGGGTTCAATCCTTTAACACCAAAACGAGTGATCTTCTTTAATTAAGCACCACTCTTGCTATCAGAAAGCTATGATTAGGGTTTATTGAATTTTTAAAACATTTTGAAAAAAAGCAAGTTAACTTTTGAAAAAACGCAAGTTTGTTTGTGCTTAATTATGTACAAAAATAGAGATCTAATTTAAATATTCAATAACATAGGGATGTTTTTTAAAACAACATTAGAATAGAGACTCGTAACTTTTTTTTACTATATACGTCATTTGAAATTATAAACTAAATATAGACTTAGAGTAATTCTAATCTCATGACGTCGAGTCGAATGTATACCTTCTTTACTCAATTTTTAGACGAAAATCCTGTGAAGATTGCATGGAATCAATGAATTAGAATATAATCTCTAGCTTAAAATTTTAGAGGATTTGATCACTGGTTTATGCTGGATTAAGAACACACAAAATACAAAGTAATATAAATAACAAAAAAATAGACAAAAGAATGTGAACACATGTTTTGTAGTAGTTCGACAAACATTTGACCTACATCCACTTTATATTAATTATTGACTGGACTTTTTATTAAACGATTACTACAATTTAAATTTGAAAATACAAAGCGATTACTTTAGAACTCTATAGAGTTCTCGTATTCAAAAAAAAATTGATCCCCTCTTCCATGGATGTAATATTAATTATAAATTTTGTTTTATTTATTTGAATCGGTATTGAAAATAGTGCGTATATAAAATTTATATACACACATATCGATATATGATATCAATGTGCATTTGAATTTGATTTGAATGTGAATTTACTAATATGGTTTGAAGTAGCATATAGGCCTATAAAGTTTGGGATATAGCCAACCATAGGTAGGGGTGAGATATTTGGGTTTGAATTGATGGAGAAAGAAATGGTAACGGATCAGATCGAGATCTCCTCTTCTCTCTCCTTCTCTCTTTTATTTTAAACCCACCATTCCCTTTTACTTTGAGTTTACTTTCTCAAGCTCCTTCCCTCCCATATAGTCGCAAGCACCATAGCTTCATTTCCTTCTCTTTTCAAATCAAATACAAATTCAAATCAAATTATATCGAAATGTGTGTAAACCTTTTCGATTGCTAGCACTTTCTAGAAGAGACCGAATCTGATTCTAGGAGTTCTATTGATTCAACATTCAAAGTGTTATAATTAGGCTACGGCAAAGGTAATGTTTTATTTTATCAGTTGTATAGATGTAATTAATTATGTTATTATGTCTGAATAGGATAAATTATATCACAAATTCATGTATTTGTTTCCCATACACACACACCCGCACACGCACACACAGATATATATATATATGGAAGCTACACCTCTAATCCCCCATGATTTCAACCATATGTTCCAAGTTAAATAATAGTAAGTACACGGTCTGACCAAAATTAAATAGGTAATCTAGATTGAAAATATAAAGCTCTTGCCACATTTAGCAAGTGTTGGTGCTTCCTTTCCACAATCGAGTGTTGTTGTGGTCTTTCTATACATGAAAACTGGTAAAGAACTCCAATAGAATTTAAAAAATCGGTGGAAGACAATGCTGGTGCATTGTTTGAATGAAACATTTTAATTTTGGTTGCAAATTAAGCTTCAATCATCTTGAAAACCTTAAGAATAATGGAAGCAACATCATATTTATGCTTCAATAGGGAAATCCAAGTAAATCATGAGCAATCTAATACTAAAGTTAGAAATATTTTTAACCATTATAGGACGAAGTATGATAAGGGCCATAAATATCGTAATGTATTAAATCAAAAGGAATTTGAGACATATGATATTAGATTCAAAGGACAACCTTCTTTGTTTAGATAGTGGAAAAATGTAGCAAGGATCCTCTTTATTAAGCTTAGAAATGTCACAACACAATTGGATTTCAAACTACTCAATCATTTAAAAGAAAATATGGCATAATCTATTATGTCGAGTTTGAATAGAAATATGATTTTCATAAGCTGTGAAACAAAATTGAATACTTTGGTATCCAGCATATAAAGATCTTCAACTTTTTCACCCTTGCTAATCGCCTTCTTGTAGTTTAGCTCTTGAATGATAAAGTAGTCAGTTAGAAACTTTACAATAAGTTCAGTCCCGTGAGTAAGAGAACAAACGAACAAGTTAAATTGGAAATCAGCTATAAATAACATATCCTTAAGCACAACATTATCACTAATCTGAATATCTCTAGAAAGACAAACTGGTATATTAGTACAATTGGGCAATGTAATGGTGGATTTCAAAATTTGTCTCAAAGATATAAATGCTGAAGCCAAAGAACAAATATGGCGAATAGCATCAGAATCAACTATCCAATACCGAGGAGAAGAAATTTTTCTACTTAATGAAACAGAAAACGGGTACCTATAGTGAATGAGGCAGCATTTTTGTTTTGAGATTCATTCATGTTGTGATTAGCGGAAATTAAATGACTCGACAACATAGACATAAGCTGCCGGTACCGAGGGCATTCAAATTTGGAAGAAATTTCTAGAATTTTCTTGATTAGACTTCAAATTTTGACTATATACATTGTTGATAGAACCTGACCAGAGAAGATGAACTATCATGATTATTTATCTCGTAGCCTGGTGGATATCCATGAATTTTGAAGCATCTATTGACAATATGACCATGAACTTTGCAGTGAGTGCAATAAGGTCTATCTTTCATTGAACCCTTAGGATGAATGTCATCAACCGACTTCTTATTCTTATCATAAGTAGATTTAATAGCAAATGACATGGCATTAGAAACATCAAGATTAGAAATCGAACTAATAACAGTGCAAACTCTTCTTTGGTGTTCTAATTGTGAAATTAATGCAAAAACTTTGTTAGTGGGAGGAAGATGATCTATTAACCAGATATGATCCCTGATTTATGAAAAATAATCATTCAGTCCCATGAGAAAGGACATTATGTACTTCATCTAATAATGAGCATTTAATTCTTTAAGTCCTCTACAAGAACACCTTGCACAAGTACAAACTGGTATGTAATTACTCAATTCCTACCAAACCATCTTCAACCTTGTAAAATAGTTGCTAATGGAACTCTGATCTTGAGTTAAATTCATAACTCTCTTTTTTAATTGGAATATTCTTGGTCCATTTTTCTGTTGAAATCTATCTATAAGATGACCTACAAGATCAATCCACATATCATGAGCAGATTCAGCAAAAAATATGCTTGCGGATATATCCTTTGAGACAGAATTTAATATCCAAGAAGTCACCATATTGTTGTTACGAATCCAAGAATTGAATAGATCAAGATTTGTACCATCTCCTTTCTGAATTGAACCATCAACCAACCCTAATTAATTCTTCAAAGACAAAGTAGTCAACGTTGCATGACTCGAGGAGGCAGAATTATCTTCAATGAGTGATAGGAAAACAAGAATAACTTCAGGATTATCATAGTGATGCAAAAAGAAAGGACTGGATGAATCGTCAATTGCAGATTTAGTGCCAGTGGATAAAATTGGAATTAGCCTAGGGTGAGAGGATTGATCTGAATCATTCATTTTCACAAAGAAACTGAAAATGAAAATTCAAAAAATCGAAAGCTAGAAGACTGGGTGTAACATCCTCTATCTAGAGGTCCAAAACTAAGCGCTACAGATGCATTGGTCGTCTATAGTATTAGCTTCTAGCGACTAAATATGGCTATGTTAATGGTATCTATAATATCAGAAGCACTTGAATATGAAACAAAACACAGATTTCAAAACAACTTTTCTTCATTACATTTAAAAACAGATGTTCCATATTCTTAATACATAATCCCAATGCGTTCTCAAGCATAGATAAAATATACTTAATATAAAATACGCCAAGAGCGATATATGAAGATACCCCCTTGGATGATCAGAGTCACATAGCCATAATAGACTTAATACAAACCCAGTAGAAATACAACAAAACATAAAACTGCAACTCCTAAATAGCTATCTGTTAGCCTCCTGCATACTTCCGGTAGCCTTATTCGTCATCCTACTAAACCTAAAAAAGACCTCAATCTCTCAAACTACACAAATTAATTTTGAGCACTCGAGAGTTTAAGGGGAAAACATAAACTTCGAGTCAAACATAAAGCCTGGTATGAATTTCACTGACTACATGACCAAGGAATTTCACTTCCTTCTTCCAAAAATGATACTTCGAAAACTTAGCCTTCAACTGATGCTCCCTCAACGTGTCAAGCACGACTCTGAGATGAAATTCATGCTCCTTCTCATCCTTAGAGTATATTAGAATATCATCTATGAAGACCAACATAAACTTATCCAAGCGCTCTCAGAAAATTCGGTTCATCAAATCCACAAAGAATGCCAATGCATTGATTAATCCGAATGGTATGACTAAACATTCGTACGATTCATACCTTATTCTAAACGCTATCAAAGGAATACTATCCTCTGCCACTCTAAGCTGATGAAATCCCGTTGCCAAACCCAGTTGAGAGAATAACTTGGCTCCACTTAACTGATCGAACAAATTGTCAATTCTCGGCAATAGATATCCATTCTTTATCGTCTTCTCATTCAACTTACGATAATCGATACATAGCCTTAGCGATCTGTCCGGCTTCTTAGCAAACACTGTGGCAGCTCCCCAGGGTGAACTACTTGGTCGAATAAAACTCTTGCCTTCTAAATACACAAATTGCACCTTTTACTCTTTCATCTCTGTGGGTGTCATCTTGCTTGGTGGCCTACTCACATGTTCTGTTCTCGGTACCAAATCAATCCGAAACTCAATGGCTCATTTTGATGGCAATTCAGTTAGCGGCTCAAACACATCGGCAAACTCTCTAACTACAAAGACTCGATGCAACTCATCCTCCAACTCCATAATACCCAATAAAGCATTCACTTTGCAACTAGGGTTCTCTATGGTATAAAGTGTCCAATCACTACAATCTGGGTATCTAAGTGATATTTGTCTATCACGGCAAAATATCATAGCATTATATTTACTTAACCAGTCCATTCCAAGGATAATCTCAAATCCCGCAAAATCAAATATATGTAAATAGAAATCAAAAGTATGACCTAGCAAATCAAACTCTAAATAGTCATACCTCATCCCAAGAGTTGCATACTCTCCTATCGGATTTGCAACCCTTAAGGAAGTAACTAAAATAAGGGTTTCAGGTTAAGCTTATCTACCAAACATCAAGAGATAAAATAATGTGATGCACCAGTATCAAATAGAAAGCTAACAGACATACCATTAATCTATAGTGAGCCTCCTAAAACAGCCTTCCCTTTCTCCTGCACAACCGGCCTTGAAATTACGGGCTCCGATACATAAACTTTCCCCTTGCTTCTTTAGCAGGCTCCTTGCATTGGTTCTTATAATAGCCGATCTGATCACAATTAAAAAATTTGACATTCTTCTTTCCAACTGTTTCTTTCCCTTTTCCTTTTCCATTTTCGGCACAACACTTATTAGCATAGTGCCCTTTCTTATCACATTTATAACAAACCACCTCAGCCTTTCCCTTCTTTTGTGATCCTCCCTTCTGAATATTCTTCTTATGGAAAAACTTTCTTTTCTAGGCTTGTCCCACCTGGGCCTCCTTCATTTTCTTCCTCAAACAAGCTAAAGCCTCTTCATTCCTCAGCGCCACTTCTACCACTACATCACTTGGATCTCTTAAGTGCGGTAAGGTAGCACTTACCAACTTTGGCCTCAAGCCCCTTTAAAACTTCTCATCCCTTTTGGTCACCGTATCAATTAAGTCACACCCATATCGTACCAATTCTTCAAATCTTCTTGCTTACTGTAAAACAGTCATCTCCCCTTGTTCTAGTTCAGCAAACTTCCTAAACAATACCGATTGTGCCATCACCGACATAAATCTTTCTTGAAACCTTCTCCTAAACCCGCTTAAGTCATGGTTTCCTCATCAACACCAGCTACAACAGTATTCCACCAAAATAGAGTAGCTCCTTGAAGCTGTGCCGAAGCTAATCTCCTCTTCTGCTCATCATTCAATCCTATGTCAGCAAAGATTCTCTCACAATGTAGCAACCAATTTTCCACCTCAATCACATCTTCAGTTCCAATGAACGGCTTCCCTCTAAGCCTGGTATAGTTTCTGCTCAAGTTAGTATAGTTGTTGACTATCAGAGATTTTTGAAATCCTCCTCCAACAATATTCCCTCTGACAACTTCAGCTGCAATTCCAGCTTGCATCATGTTTACGAAGAACTGGTACATAGCTCCCATATCCACCTGGAGAATCCAACACCAACAGTTTCAGCTTGAGCCTGACCTGGACCTCTTCTAGCATTTGTCGGACATTTCCATTAATGGTGGTGCTATCTCCTCCAAGATTAACTCTGCCTCTTCTTCCTTCCATATCTGTATTCAAGCTTTATAAGATACAAATGAATAGCTTAACTAAGATAGGAGTCTGGAGATATAGTGTATACTTATATATATAACAAATACAAGTACGTTACTATAGCGTTATCCCATACCCCGATTTTAACTCTAATTACTAAGGATTATGTTTTTAAAAACCAATTTTGGTTAAAGTATTTCATAAACCATGCTCTGATAACAAGCTATAACATCCCCTATCTAGAGGCCCAAAACTAAGCGCTACAGATGATGTAGTCATCTATAGTATTGGCTTCCAGTGACTAAATACGGCTATGTTAATTGTATCTATAATATCAGAAGCACTAGAATATGAAACAAAACACAGATTTCAAAACAACTTTTCTTTATTATATTTAAAACAAATGTTCCATATTCTTAATACATAATCCCAATATGTTCCCAGGCATATATAAAATATACTTAATACAAAATACACCAAGAGATGTATATGAAGATATCCCCTTGGATGATCAGAGTCATATAGTCATAATAGACTTAATACAAACCCAACGGAAATACAATAAAACATAAAACTGCAACTCCTAAATAGCTATATGTTTGCCTCCTGCATGCCTTTGGTAGCCTTATTCGTCGTCCTACTAAACCTGAAAAAGACCTTAATCCGTCGGCCTACTCAAATTAATTTTGAGCACCCGAGAGTTTAAAGGAAAAACATAAACTTCGAGTCAGACATAAAGCCTGGCATGAAATATGAATCATATTGTACATTCCGGTTTAATATGTTAAGTGAGACCACGCCGCTTAAAGGAGCAAGTTTTCCCTCACTAACATCATTTTAAAACATATCTTTCCAAAACAGTTTCCTGCAATCAAAACTGATTAAATATTGTAAAGCAATTCATTATGTAGACATACATATTAGGTAATAATGAACTACCTGTCAAACACATAGGTTTTGTTTGGATAACTTTTAAACTTTAGCTGACTCGGGACTACCAGACAATATAATCAAAATTAATCTAACATCTGTCAGCTATTCTTCTTTTGGATTGTTTACCTTTAATTATTTGTTAAATACTTCGCTTCTGGACGGTCTGTCCCTAACTTAATCATCTCCCAGGTCTTCCAGATCCTAATGGTTTTTCGATCTTACCAATAAACTATCTGTATACAAACATATATTCCTTTCGGTATGTAATCTTAATTTTAGTCTACCTGTGATCAAGCCCTACACACTGGAATTTTGGACAACAATTAGCTGGGGCTAATAGCTAATGTATAGGGCACGATCCTATACCAGTCCCATCTGGTATTCTAATATCTGAGTAATTTTCACTTAAGGATCCCCTTCCGTATTTTCCTTGAAAACATTTTCAAAATGATTTAAACTCTTTAAATCAAACTCAAACAAGGAAAATATATAATGTTTATGCTTTACCCAAAATCACATTACCACTATATATATATCTTCTGTACTCAAACCTTAGTTGATGAAAACATTTAAACTTTTGAAAACACCCCTTTCAAAACCAAGTGAAACCCTTTAATTTTCTAAGCCAAAAGGCCAAAACCTTACCTTTCGAGATCAAACATCAAACCTTCCGAAACTATTGAAATCATTCTTTTCGAAAGCAATAAAACTTAAGACGTCCTACTTTAAAAACAATGTAAAACATTGCCTCAGAGAACCTTTGGAATACCTTCTATTTAAACCTTTCGAAGCCATTCGAAGAAAACCTTTCAAAATCATCGAACTCAAACCTTTCAAAACCATTGAACTAAAACCTTTCGAAATCATTGAACTTAAACCTTTCGAAAACATTGGAAGCAACCTTTCGACTTTGTCGAAAGCTTTAAAACATATCATTTAAAACAATAAGCCTCTACCTTTAAAACAACACCTTCAAAAACTTGGGTTACTCTTCAATTAAAAACAAGGGTAAAACACCTAAGTCGAAAGCTCTCTTTCGAAAGCATGGAGAAGTGGATGATTTTTAAAAATAGATAAACCTTTCGATTTTGTCGGAAGGTTCAAATCAAAACAATGATAAAGCGGCAGTAACTTTATCGAAAGGATTAAAACCTTAATTTTAAATAATTGACCTAGTCGAAAGCAACCAAGTCGAAAGCTCTTATTCGAAAACAAAGCAGGCAATTCTCTTGGTTTATAAAACAAACGTACTCCAACCTTTTTGGCAACCAACCTTTCGACTAAGTACCCTTCGACCTTGTTCAATTCATCACGTACCAAGTAACTTGATACCACATGCATTGAACTTTAACCTTATCGAAGGCTATAACCTTTTGACTTTGTCGGAAGGTCTGGGTCGAAAGGTTTGATGCCTAAAACGGCTGAAACATGCTAAAACATGATTTTCTTTTTTTTAACTTAAAAAGATAACCTTTCAACTAACTTGCCTTTGTTTAGCAAATTATCATTGGTTAATAAATACTTTTCGGAAAAGTGCTGCTACTAATTTTAGAATTAAATAATAATTTTATTTTATAAAATGCCATTTCTCCTTAATTAAATATAAAAAACATTTAAGTCTCATTCCTTAAATAATTTTATATATTCATCAAAACACTTAGAAAAAATCTATAAAAATCCAAAAAACCTATTTTAATATGTTTTCTAACATATAAAAATTTCAAATCCAAATAATTATTTATTTAGCCATATATAATTTATAATCTAATAAATCATTTTCTTTACTAGAAAATTAATATAAAATTCACATAAATTCAGAAAATTATGAAAATTGAAAGCCATCTCTAAAATATTATTTCTGACCTATGTTTGAATTTTCAAGGCATTTAAATGTCATTTAATAGGTTTTCATATCAAACATTTCATAACTACTAATATGAACATGCATAATTCACCAACAAACAGATATATTACTTTAATCATCAAAACATGGCATATACTTGCAATTTCGGATCTAATCTTAAAATCGGTAACCATAAAAAAAGGGATGCGGTAATTATTCACTTTAGCTTTGAGATTAAAAGATGTGAGATTTGATGTTGAATTAATTGATTATCTTTCTTCTCTTGAATCCTAGCTTTATCTTCCTCTTGAGAACAATAATGATGGTCGGCCTTATATGTTTTTAGTTTGCTAAAATGAAATGAACGTGAGTTTCTTTTCCTAAGGGTTTAGGGTATAAGCCTCTCCTATTTTCCATATTGTCCTTCCTTATTTCCTAACACATTTGTTTATGTCATCTTATTTGATTTATATTTAACATGGCACGACTATCCTTGATTTAATCAAATCTCAACCTATTATTTTTCACATTATTTTATTTAATTTAACCAATTGAATATTCTAAATAATGTTATAAAAACATGAGGTGTTATATCGGGTATTGTTGATTCAGACAAATTTGCTTTGATACCATATCATGATGAGGAGAAAAGAACAACCAAGAGAAAAGGAAGAAGAAAATTAATTTCTTTTTGTTTATCTCTCACTTTCTATAGTACAGCCAATTGTGTATATATACCTAAAATGTTATAACCAACTATAGGCCAATAGAAACATTACATGTCAGCGACTGGTTTCATTTTACAAGTCCTAATAGCTTACATCATTGATTATTCATTTTTCTATTTTTATGAGTTTAACAAAGATGATGATGAAGCTCTTTATCCAATTTGTAACTCTCAGATCAAGTTCCACTTTGTCATGTAACTACGCAAGAGACTAACATATTGGGCAAATGTGAAGGAAATCATAATATTTCGTTTCCTTTCATTTTGTTTCAGCATATCAAGTTTATGTGTAAAATATTTCATACCAAGTAATAAATCACCCACTTCAAGTTATTTTTCCTATAAAATTTAGATTTTTAATAAAATTCAAATTCTTCCACAATTAATGTTGCATCAAAATTGATCAGATCTTATTGGCATAATTCTTAAACCAGTACCCACGTTTGATAGAAATGTATCTACTGAAGCAATTATTTTAAAAATGAATATAAACCAACCAAAATTCAGTTGGAAATTACCGTTTTTGTCTCTAAGTAAGCATCTTTATTCAGTAATGCTGGATCAACCGAATTGAAAACGGTCGTTTATTGCGGCTAACATCGAATTCGTCCTTTTTTTGCGGCTGTACAAGACGCGCTTCCCCCATTATTATTTTTCTCGTAAACTTTTATTTTTCTTCAATTCCTCTACTTCATATATTTACTCAATTCAACCATACTGACTACAATAGCTCTCTTTTTCTACAAATAATCATCGTTCCATTTTGTACTGTATTTAAAAACCCATATATTTAACCGTTTAGAATATTAAAGTATTAGCTTATAATTTGTTTGTTTTATTGTTGTGTATGATCTTTTCCAAAGTACAAAAAATTTCCTTACATTTCATACAGCAATCATTGATCAACCGTACTTCGGCAAACTTTGCATATAAAGCACAGCACTGGACATTACTATAAAAGCATTGCATGTAAAATATATAATCAAATCAGAAAAATAGACACAAGAAAAAAGTTACAAAAAAAATTTAGTCTCAAGAACGGTAAGTTTGTTTTTCAGTCCGAAAGACACTTTATAGTGTAAACAGAAAATGATAGCTACATCTACCATTCTGTGATTTACACTACAAAGTGTCATTCAAACTAAAAAACAAGCTTGCTGTTACTGAGACTAAATTTTTATGCAACTTCTTTCCTGTCTCCAAAAACCCCTAATCAAATTTGGTACTATATTTTAGCACAGCAATTCATAGACTAAGCAATTGATCAAATGCATTACTACTTCTATCAAAGTGTACATAAAAATAAAAGGAAGACAGCAACTGGCTAAACCAGGGGAAAGGAAGTTTACAAATTGTCAAATAGAGAATAAGAAGCTAACAAATACAACAAACAGTAGGTAAAATTACTAGCATTGTAAGTATCATATGAAACAAATTGTAGCAAAATTCTTTACACAAAAGCCATAAAATTGTCTTAATTAACAAAAAACTTTCAACAAATCAGTTCAGTAGTAGTAGTTCTTTTTTGCGATCAAAGCTGAGAACGATACGGTGGGATGGTTCTTGCATCAGCATTCATTTGTTCTTCATGTACTTTGGGTCCATAATATCCCTATATGAAACTACAACCTTTAGTAATACCGTTGCAAAACAAATCATATAACCATAAGAAGTTAACGCCTTCAGCTGCGCAACTCACAGCATTAAAGTTTTTGGGTGGAATGAAGTTCTTATGAAACCAAGTAAGCATTTGGTGCACTTCGGAAGAAAAGGAAGGCATAAAGGTGGGATAGTCTGGTGCATATGGACTAAAGCAAAACAATAAAGTAAAACTGAAAAAAGCAAAACAACTTTAAATCATTTCATTCATAAATCAAGAATCTTAACAGGCTTCAATCGATTCAAGTTTAACATTGTGCTCAAAAAATCAGACAACAAATCACGATCTCAACAAAAGAATCAAATATTTGGCTATAAAAAGCATAATAATCTCAAAACAATACACAAAAACTCACCAATTCGAAACCGTGAGCAATCGAATTTACTTTGGAAGAAGGTATTTGATAACTGAAATTCGCAGCCGTGTGGAAAGCTTCGACTAAATTAAACGCGCGACTAGCAGGTATTCATTTTTTTTTCTTTTCCCTTTTTCGCGTCTGGACTTTGAACTATGGAAACGTGAATGAATAGGCGGCTTGAGCAGTAAACACTTAGGGCAAATGATTTGGGATGAAATAATAAAGTGGGTTGGACTTTAATTGGTTGTTGATTGGCTGTTTACCTAGCCTTTAGAATTACGCTAATGGACAGTTATTTTAAATATGAGCATATGTTCATTGCTTTTTATTATAATTTTTTTAGTTAATTGAAGTTGATATTAACAAATTTATGTTATATAATTTGTATAATTTTTGTTTATTATTTAGGTGCTTGAATATGGAAAATCGTGATATTGTCTGGAATTACCGTACGGCAGTCGGTATCAATAAAAAGAAAACGAAGTGCAAATTGTCATAAAGAAATTTCTAGTGGATGTGTAACACGTATGAGAGAACATTTGACAGCAATGGCTGACGATGTTGCACCATGTCCAAACGTTCCTAAAGAAGTCAGAAAACTGATACAGAACATCTAATAAAAAAGAAAAACGAACGAAGCTAGGGAAAGATTGAAAAACAACGTGTGCAAGAAGAATTGATACATGCCCGAACAACAAAATTCAGACGTTGGAAGTGATGGAAATGAAGATGATAAAGATATTCGACATGCCTTTCAAGCAAGTAAAGAATCTTATATTAGCGATGAAAGACGACGTTCAGGCGTAGGATCCAACGGAGTAAAACACACCAATCGTTCTAAATCCTTAAGAGTGGATAATGATTTTGAGATACATGCAGCTTCCAGGATAGATTCATATGTTCAAACACGAGGAGGTAGATCTCAACCTTCAATCAAAACTGCAATAAAAGGCATTAAAGATGCCAAAAAACATATAGACGTGCAATATCTATTTTTTTTTATTTTAACCATATTGCCCATGCAGAAGCTGGTCCTGAAGTTAAAGCACCCACTCCAGGGAACTTTTGAAAACTTATTTGGATTTACAGTGTGCTAAAATCAAACAACATATTGATATTACTCCAAATTTTGGGATGAGTATGATTGCACATTGATGTGCGATGATTGGAGCACACAAAATATAAGAAAAATCATAAATTTTCTTGTGTACTCCACTCAAAGAACCGTCTTTCTTAAATCTGTAGATGTCACTGACAAATTTTAAAGTGCTGAGTATATTTGTGGTCTAATGGATAATGTCATTAATTTTATTGGAAAAGATAGAATTGTGCAAATAGTAACTGACAATGGAGCAAATTATAAAGCTGCTGGTCAATTAGTAATGGAAAAAAGAAGACAACTATATTGGATACTGTGTGCAACACACTGCATCGATTTGATTTTAGAGGATATTTCAAAAGAAGCCAAGGTAAAAAGTATTATATCAAATTGCCTGTCAATAACAGGATTCATATACAATCATGGTTGGCTACTTGCAATAATGAGAAAAGAAACAAACAACAAAGAATTAATTCGGCCAGCGGTAAGCAGGTTTGCTACTCATTTTATTGCATTAAAATGCATGTACACACATAAAGAGAATTTGAGAAGGATGATCTATTCGAGGGA
The DNA here is from genome assembly GCA_030765085.1 of Allium cepa. Taxonomy (NCBI): domain Eukaryota; kingdom Viridiplantae; phylum Streptophyta; class Magnoliopsida; order Asparagales; family Amaryllidaceae; genus Allium; species Allium cepa. Next base: position 617,646,921 of record CM060934.1, read on the forward strand.
GTGGAGTGCAAAGATTCCAAAACTCAGTCCTAAAGACAAAAAACATCAATTCTTGTCTATAACTTGATTCATAGCGATAAATTTTAGGCTAACATCGCTGCTATTATTCTCATATTTGATCCACTTGTAAAAGTTTTAAGAATGGTGGACAATGATGATAAAGCAGAGATGGAATACTTGTACGAAGCAATAGATCGAACGAAGGAATTAACTAAGAAAAATGTTGGTTCAAAACAGTATCAAAGATAGTGGAATATAATCGATAAAAGATGGGAAAGGCGGTTGCATCGACCTATTCATGCAGCAGGTAATTCTTTTAGCTATTACACAATTATACGAATGCATATCAAATCAATACCTTCTTTTAACCATTTAATTCTTTTAGGTTATTTTCTCAATCCCTATATTCAATATGGAGATAAAGCAACAAATGACGATGAAGTTTTAAATGGATGGACAAACATCCATGAAAGAATGGTACCAGATATTGCTATGCAAATTGAAACTTCGAAAGAGGTAATAAAACATAATACTTAACTACTTATGATTCTTTTTCAAATTATGACATGTCTATTAATAAATGTTGTGTATATGGAAAAACAAAGAATGAAACTTGGTGTATTTGGTTCTGCAAAAGAAAAACAAGCAGTTAAGTCATATCTTCCCACTATGTGGTGGTCAATGGTTGGCAGAGAAACTGCTCCAAATTTAACACATTTAGCAATGGGCATTCTTAGCAAAAGGGTTTCTTTTTTAAACTGTGAAAGAAACTGGACAACATTTGCAATGATTCATACAAAGCTGATAAACAGAATAAAAATGAAAAATTTGGAAAAAATGGTATTTGTACATTGTAATATGCGGTTGAGAGTACGACATGATAAACGGCAACAAACAACCGATCAACTTATTGACCTAAATTACATCTTTCTTGAGCAAGATTCATTAGCAGAATGGACTAGAGAAGGTGAGAATCCACTGCTTGATGATAGAAGGGACAATCCTTGGTCAGATAATGATAATATATCTACACAAAGAACAAAAGATCATAATAGTGAAAATAGTAGTTCATCGAATAATGACTCGGGTAATGTTAGTGATCATGGTATTGGTTCTAGTGGTTATAATGTTTACTCTGCTTATGGTGATTCTCAAAGACCTAACCAAAATTATACTACAAAAGATGCAGATGATTATAATGGACGAATAGATAGAAATTTGAATATTGAAAATGAAGGTCAACGTAATTATGAAGACATGCACACATATAATAATGTTGCTGGTTATAGGTATTATACATCTGACTACACTGGAAGTTATTCGTATTACGGGGTAAATCAAACAAATAACACTGATGCATCAAGTAGCCAAGATGAGCCCTCACTATTTGATAACATGATGACGACATTCCTAAATTCAGATCAAACGCAGCAGTATGCCTTTTTATCTTATTGTAATCGAACACAATACGAATATGACGATGAGCACAATTCGTATGATGCTCAAAGAAATAGTTTTTGGTACTAAATTTTTTATGTTGCATGCTTTGTATTTTCTATATAATTTGAATGAATTGCTAGCATTGTATATTTATTGGTATATTTACAAGAAAGTACCGAAATTTGTAAACCGGAATTTCCTGAACGGAATCAAAAATTTAAAAAAATTCAAAGACCAGAACGGAAACGGAAAACGAAACTTTGAACCTTGGCTAATAGAATAGTTAGTTTCCTGGCATAAATATCAAACAATTTGAGTAAAGTATCAACTAAAGTAGTAGTACTTTTTATAGCTAAATTCTTTAGCATCAAATAAGGTTGATTATGTAATGATTGCATTTGTTTTCCATATCCATAAATCAAATTCATGTTTCTCTACATCATAGGAAAAGAAGACATTGTTACACAATTTAACAGCTGTTGTAAAAAAGAAGAATAAAAAACTCAAAAATACAGATGAAAAAACATACTGTCCAATAAATCGACGAAAGAAAGGGATTCAGTTGCAATGAATCTTCTGAATACATTCACTTGTTTTGATGGTACTGCTAGCATTTGAAAAGAGTTACTACTACGACCCATTTCACTATCATAAGGTACAACGTTAATATCTATTTTTTCTTTCGTTTCTACTTTTTTTGGAATCGAAAATGGATCGCTGACTTTATTCTGCAATCATAGCAGAGACAGATAGTAATGCATATGAAAAATTGTTGTATGCTCTACCCAGTAGTAAGCAGCCATGGATATACTGATACAGCTAGCGTAAAACTAATATCCTATTTAACTTTACAAATAACAGTAGATTTGACAAGTTAGTAAAGATTAGCCTACAACAGCAAACTCTATGTTTATATAATTCAATATGGTTGTCAATATGCTTTGCTTAGGTAAGAATCTATGAAAAGAAACTTTGTAACATAAGAAATATGTGTAATATCTTTTTAACATCTATCAGCATGATGTCAGCCTCAGTTGTACTATAATATTATGCGTTTGTGTAAAATATATAGCACCAAACAAATTATGTACTAAAACTCATGCTCTCGCCTTTGTATTGTTACTGATCGGAGCCTTCTTCTTACTTTTCTTCAAAAAAAATTCCAACGCGGCTCGAATCTGTTTGTACGAATGCGCCCTTTTGTCTTAGTGCTAATAGGATCTTGCACCTTCGGACATTCCATCATTCCATGATTGCAGTACTAGGCTCATTAATGTAAGCATTAGTTTTGCATGTGACCACTGCGATGTTGTTTTTTTGAATACAAGCCATTTTTATTATTTTCTATCTAGTCCATGACAAGATTAAAATAGTTTTCATCATCTGTGGCTAAGTTCGCTACTTTGAAAAATTCATTGCACGTCCTTTTATATCGCAATTGTTCGAAAGTTACTTGTGCATCGTCATAATTGAGTCGCATACTTTTATGTGACCATAGTACGTCTTTCTCCATCTCCACAAAATATATATGTTTGGGACCTTTGTAACATAATTTTATATCGGTACAAGAAGCGCATGCCTACAAAGTATACCACTAAACTCAAATTTGCGACAACTGCAACTAATTTTACAATTCTCAGTTTGAAATAAAACTTTAAACTGCATTACTTTCGACAATTTTCAACAGCCATGTCTTCGTTTAACTCAAATTCATACCCATGCAACTTTGTCTACTTTGAATTAAATCACAATACATCTTGGTCACTAACTCTATTTGAAATTCGTGTGTAAACAGCTTGAAATTGTTTCTCAATTTTGTGAAAACGACTTAAAATCTGCTTGATACTCCTTTTCTATTTTTTCTTTCAATGCACGATTGCATTGCTCTACAAACTGCTTTAAAGTTGTTTTAGCATTGACATATCCATCAAAAAAACCAATAATACTTTCACTTCTTTAATTGGGGGACATTCCCGTCCAAAAATTTAGTTTCACATAACACGGTACCCAATGACGTCTTTTTTTGTATAACTCATTTAATCAAATATTATCATATAGGAAAAACTTATCTAACACTGTTTCCAAACTTTGTTCAAACTCGTCTGAGTCTTGAGTATTCCACACAACTTTTTGCAAGTTACTTTGTTCAAACTCGTCTGAGCCTTGAGTCTTGAGTATTGTACACAAATTACAAATGATATATGAATTGAATTTTCTAAATTGAATGACTGAAATTTATTTCAAGTATGATACAGATATTTCTTGAATTGAAGAAATGAATTGTCTACAGAGAGAAAACAGAATACTTTTCTCAATACACACTGGTTAATATATATACAGACTTTTATCTGATGTGGGCTGAGTGATATAAGTCCAGACCCGCTGTTTTTCCTTTGTAATCCTATCAGCATTGAATACGAGCCTTTGATATCTTGATATAAGGCTGATACTGAAGCTTGAATGATAATATAGTTCCAAGTAATATGCTTCATTCAGTATCATTTTCAATACGTCCCCCCCTCAGACCCTATATCGTCTAGGGTTTGCGGCGATTCTTCTTTAAATCGTTAATTGATTATTTCGTACATCTATTCAGTGAATTCTGAACAAAAGTTGTGAGAGATGAGGAAGAATATGAGGAGAAATAGCTTTAGCAAAGTGTTCGAGCTAAAGAAAGGCTTCGGCATGAAGTTTTCATGCTGAAGATCATGGCAGTGATGATATTTCTCAGTTATTTCGCTTAGAGGAGTGATAAATTTCAGAAAGTTGTCACCTTTTTCAATCTTCGGGCTTGAGATCTGAGAACAATGACAAAATTTTCAACTTTTAGATGACAACTTACAATGGTAACGCATTTTCTTCAATCTTCTGCTTCGTGATTTGAGAACAGTTGTTGACTCTTTCAACTTTTAGCATTTTTCTGAACCGATCGAAGCTTGCCTTTGATAGTGGCTTGGTTAGAATATCAGCAGTTTGGTAAGTTCAAGGTATGTGATTTACATTTAAATTTCCTTTGCTTACTTTCTCTCGAACGAAATATAGATCCAGTTCTATATGTTTTGTCCTTGCATGAAGAACAGGATTTGCTGTTAAATGAGTTGTGCTTAAGTTATCACACCAAATTGTTGTTTTGCTTTCTATCTTGATTCATAGTTCACTTAGAAGAGATTTAATCCACATGATCTCAGCTGTAGCATTAGCGGCACTCCTGAATTCTACCTTTGTGCTCGATCTCGACACAATTGGCTGTTTTTTTGAACACCGGGATACAGGGTTCTGTCCTAAATATATGCAATAACCTGTTGTAGATCTCCTATCATCTGGATCTGTGGCCCAATTAGCATCTTCATAGCCATTGATGTTTATAACTTTGTTGGCTTCTAGAGGTAGACCAAAATCTAGTGTTCCATTGAGATATCTTATGATTCTTTTCACTACTTTCCAGTGTATGTCTGTTGGACTTTGCATGTATTGAGTTGCTTTATTAACACTGTAACTGATATTTGGTCTAGTGATAGTTGAATATTGAAGTGCACCAACTATGCTTCTATACTGACTATCATTCTGAATGGCTTCCCTTTTATATTTGTATAGTTGAACATTACTGATCATTGGAGTAGAAATTGGGTTGGCTTGATTCATTTTGGCTTTGTGTAGAATGTCTGATATGTATTTTCTTTGATTTAGCTGAATTGATGTGTTGGAAATCCTTTTGACTTCTATGCCCAGAAAATAACTCAGGTTGCCAAGATCGTTGATAGTAAATTCCTGGTTTACTTGCTTTATTAAGTTACTGATTTCATGCTTACTGTTATCTGTAATAATAAAATTGTCAACATATATTAGCACATATATTATTACATTGTTTCTAAATTTTGTGAAAATAGAGTTGTCAGATTTTGTTGGATAATATCCCAATTTGATTATTATATCCTTTAGCTTTTCGAACCACACTCTTGGTGCTTGCTTCAAGCAATAGATTGCTTTATGTAGTTTACACACATGATTCTCTCTTCCTTTTTGTATGAATCCATGTGGCTATTCCATATAAACATCCTCCTGTAATATACCATTTAGAAAGGCATTGTTAACATCTAGTTGCTTGATGGTCCAATTTCAATATAAGGCAATTGTAATAACTATTCTAAGACTAGTTGGTTTCACAACAGGTGAGAAAGTTTCATTAAATTCAAAGCCACACTGTTGTGAGTAACCTTTAGCTAGTAGTCTTGTCTTATACTTAGAAATTGAATCATCTGCGTTTCTTTTAACTTATAGGTCCATTTGCACCCTATAATATTTTTATTCTTTGGCATGAGAACAAGATCCCATGTCTTGTTCTTCATCAGTACTTCATATTCATCCATCATAGCAGCTTTCTAATTTTTTGTTTTGCATGGCCTGTTCATGTGTATTTGGTTCAGCATTATCTAGTGCTGTATTAAAAAAAATTGGCTTGAATATGCCACTCTTTGATCTAGTCACCATGTGATGTCTGGCTCTACTTGTAGCTTGTTGTTGGCTAGTTCTCTATGTTTCTGATTGAGTATCTGTATTATTGCTTTGTGAGTAGTCTTGTGTTTGATGAGATATAAGTTATACACTTGTTCTCTGCTGAGATGATTGATCAGGTATAGAGATAGACTCAATTTGAGTATCAGTTGTTTCATCTCCGGAATCATGACTTTGAGATTCTGGATGACTGGCTTGTTGCATGCTGCTTTTCTGAGCAGTTTCTCTCTGAGATTGTATTATCTCCAATGGTGGACATGATATTGGTGGTAATGACTCTTTTGTGTTATATACTTTAGTAGTAGTTTTGATGCTTTCATCTTTAAAACGAAAAAATATTTCATTGAAAACTACAGGTCTAGAAATAAATAATTTACCATTTTTGTCTAAGCACCTGTATCCCTTTTTGTTTGCAGCACAGCCTAAAAAGTACACGGGGATGATCTAAAATTTAATTTGTGAGCATTATAAGGTCTGATATATGGAAAACATAAACACTCAGACATCTTACGGCTAAGATAATCTAGGCTAATATTAAATAGCATTTCAATAGGGTACCTTAAATTCAAGACTTTTGATGGTAATCTATTAATAAAGTAAACAGCAGTAGCAAATGCATCAGGCCAAAATTTTAGTGGCATAGATGCTTGGGCTAATAAAGTAAGCCCATTTTCAACAATTTGTCTATGCCTTCTTTCAATAAGTTCATTTTTCTCAGATGTATGGGGACAAATTTTTCTATGAGTTATTCCCCTTTCTTGAAAAAAATTATTTTAATGGTAGATATTCTGCTCCTCCATCTGTTTAGAGAGTTTTGATTTTGCAGTTTGTTTGATTTTCAGCTTGAGCTATAAACTGTAGAACTGCATTATGAGTTTCTAATTTTGTCTTTAAGAAGTAAATCCACAAATATCTAGAGTGAGCATCAACAAAGGAAATATAATATTTGAAAAAATAGTCAATGTGTATAGGGGCAGGACCCCATAAATCAGTAGCTACTAATTCGAGTGGTTTATTATATTGAATTTTTGAATCTATGAATGGTAGCTTATGACTCTTGCCCATCTAACAATAAGTGCAAATGTATGGTAAAGAAACATTATTACAAAGATATTATTTTTATTCAATACATGTTTAACAATTGTGGCATTTGGGTGCCAAGTTTACAAAGCCACTTATCAAATATCTCATTGGTTTCAAGTTGTTTGCACTCTGAATTATTACACCAATTTCTTTTAAAATCTAATTTTTTTGAGTTATCCATACTGAACTTGTACAGCCCCCTACATTGTTACCCTGCAAAAGTATTTCCTTAGTTAGGATGTCCTTAACTACGCAATGATGTGGGTAAAACTCAAAATAAACATTATTATCTTTTGCAAATTGAGACAGACTTGGTAAGTTCTTTCTAATGAGTGCAACTCTCAATATATTGTTCAGATATAATTGTCTTTTACCCATAATGTATGACTTACCAGTGTATGTAATTGCAACAGATTTACCATTACCCATACATATTTGTTAGTCCTTGAGATGATGGCTTTGATGACAACAGCCTTAGGACTTGTTATAAAATATAAATACTAACATTATAGTTTAGATATATATATGTATATGCAGGATATAAACATGCAGGTACCAAGAATGAAGACTGTACAGTATATAGATACAAGACTGATGAATTTAAAGATCGAAAATATCAAGATTGAAGACACATCAGTATCAAGAAATCAAGTTATCAAGAGTTCAAGATTTCAAACAACATAAGATAATGTAGTTAGTCTACAATTATGTTAAAACTTCTTAAAAGCACTTATATCTTTATTCGAAATTTATTCGTGGAATGAAATTCACTTCGAGCCTGTTAAAGTGATGGAATCCTATTGGGATGGAACCCACAACAATATCTAGTGGAACATATAATGGTCCTATTTTGATATGCACTAATTTTATAAAAACATTGTTCAAAAATATATATCTCTTGTTTTTAAAAAATGTTTTCAAAACTTTCTTTTCAAAAAGACATCTCTCTTGGTTTTAAATATTTTAGCCTCAAAACTATTTTTATCATTTTTAATATTTTAATTTGAAAATTGTCCTTGTTTTAAACCATCTCTTGTTTTAAATATTTAGCTTTAAAATATTTATATACTTGGATTTTAAATCACTTTATAGATTAAGATTGTATATATTAAAAATTACTTCCTAAACACTTTTATAAGTTTAAACTATATTCAAATATATTTACAAAGTTTAGAAATTATTTTGACAAATTATTGAAACTAATTTTAATAAGAAAATCAAAACATCAATTTTTCCTTGAGCATGTCGACATCTCTCAACCCCCCATGTCGACATGGTGTCCATTATTTTCAAATTTCAATTTTCAAGAAATGCATATTCGTCGTATCCTTTCATGAATATATATGTTTGTTGCTCTACTATAAATACCAATAAGTTCTAAACGAGATTTCATTTATTTTCTCTCCTTTTCATCTTCCATATTTATTCTAAAGAATCCTAAACTATACTCTACTGAAATACCAAGTGAATCAAACTTGATTATCTCTTGTTTAATTCTCTGCCACTTTCTCCATAAGATCTCAGTGCTATTCAAAGTTATAGAATCTTTTGTAAATCAAACTGTTAAGTAAAAGGTGCGGTTGAGCCTTGAAATCAATTGGGTGTGATTGTAGCCTCGAAAATCAATTAGGTGATCTTGTAGCCTGGTTAAATCAAGAGAGTTTGCCCTGTACTCAAATACAGAAGGGTGTACCTCGTAACCTTGAAACCGATGGTCTAATCCGGAAGATTATTTTAATAAGAAATTCATACGATTGTATGGGACTGGATGTAGGGTAACTCCGAACCAGTATAAAATCCTGGTGTTTTATTTCCTTTACTGCTTTTATTTAGTATTTTCATCTGTGTCTGTGAACTGCATTTATTGGTGATCAAATTGCATAAGTTTCAAAAAGATTTAGAAAACCCATAAAACACTGTTCACCCCTCCTCTAGTGTAATTCCAGCCTTAAGATCTGTAATCCGCATTTCCCATAGTATTGTATTCATGCCTTTGTATCCCTTGTTTCTAAGATTTAGATTGCCTGAATTGTTGGTGATATGATTGGTTCTCCTGAATCTGGGTACCAATCTTCATCTTGAATATGCTCTGCCTTTGCACTGTCAGTTTGAGTAGTTTTTGTAACTGACTGGAACATAATTGAGATTTAGTCTGAAATAACATTTGGTTGCTGTATGATCAAATTTTTCATAAATTTGACATTTGGGCCTGTTATTGTTATACCATCTGCCCTTCCCCTTGATCTATTTGCATTTCCTCCCCTTTGAGTATATAGATCACCTCTGTTGTTATTGTGATTTTTACCTTGGTAGTTTGCATTAAAATTAGAAAAAAGATCTGATTCATGTGGCTTCTTTATGTCAATTCTTGCCTCATGTGATAATAGAATGGAGTGTACATCATCTATTGATGGTAGATTTCTTTGAGATGTTATAACTGCTACTACTGCTTCATATTCGTCACTTAACCCATTATAAAATGGTCATGATCTTTTCTGAATCTGAAAGCTTTTGATTAGCTGCCTCAAGTGTGTCACATATAGACTTAATCTTGAACAAATACTCTCTCATACTGTGATTATCTTTCTTAATATTGTGCAGTTGTCTTTTATGAAATAATACATTTGCTGCAGATTGCTGATTAAATACTTTTTCAATAGTTGTCCAGATGTCACTAGCTGTTTTACACCCAATAACATGTGTTAATAGATTTGCATTTATAGTTGATAGCAGCCATGAACATATGAGTCTATCTTGTCTGTGATGCTGAAAATATTCTTCATTACTTACTATCTTGCTTTCTTGATCAGTGATACACTTTGGGGCAATAGAAAGGGTTCCTTGTATGAATCCTTCAAGGCCATACCCTTGAAGGGCTGTTTCAACTTGCAATTTCCACGAGAGATAATTATCTTCATTTAGATGGACTGTAACCAATTGACTTTGAGGACTGATTACGGTTCTTACTAGTTTCTCAACATTTAAAGTGGTGTTTTGAGATGCATTGCCACTAATGGTGGTTTCAGAATGGGTTTCTTCAGACATGATGATCACTGTAAACACTAAAGACAGAGGAAAAAAGAAGGAAACAATAGCTTCTTGACAATGAACTGTGTCAAGAAATATAGTTCTGATCACAAACAAATGCAATCGAAGAACTCACGTGATGAAACCTTTTCTGATGTGTTCTTCTTGGAATGGCACTTTCTTTGAGTTTGTGTAGATGAATTCTGATTTCTTGATGATGTTTTCTTTGAAATTTGCTATTGTTTTCAAATTTTGATTCACTATAGAATATTACTACAGCCAGATAATCAATGCTGGTGAGGCAGTGATATTTGATGGTTGAATCTCCTTCTCAAATGATGATAATACAATCTGATGGGAAGGAAAGATTGACTCAAATGATGATTTCTTGTCTCTTCTTTTCTGATGAGTTGAATCTTTTTGATGTCGTTAGGCAGATAGCTCCGATACCTTATTCGAAATTGCAAATGATATATGAATTGAATTTTCTAGATTGAATGATTGAAATTTATTTCAAGTACCATACAGATATTTCTTGAATTGAATAAATGAATTGTTTACAGAGAGAAAACAGAATACTTTTCTCAATACACACTAGTTGATATATACACAGACTTTTATCTAATGTGGGCTAAGTGATACAAGCCCAGACCCGTTGTTTTTCCTTTGCATCCTATCGGCATTGAATACGAGCAAGCCATGTTCGAAAAAGTTATTGGAAAGTATCTGTGGCCTCACTAGAAATTAAGCCACACCCTAGCAAAATCGATTGTCCATAATGATTGACCCCCACAAAAAGAGCAAAAATCATGTCATACTAATTTGTCAAGTATGTCGTATCAAAAGTTGCTACACCATCAAATTCTTTACAAGCCTCCCTTCTTCTTCCGTCTATCCGAAAAACATTTTAAAATTTTTCATCATCATTTAAGTCCATGCTAAAAAAGAAATTTGAATTTTGTGATTTCATTTTAAGAAAATATTTTTGGATCGCAGTGGCATCTCCTTCCCCAAGACGTACTTTTCGTGCCTTATCAAGAAAGTTTCTACAATCCTTTTCTATGAATGACAAATTACCCTGTCCTCCGGCCTCTACGGCCAATGCACTGAAACTTTTTTTAGGCCCAATTCATGTAATATCGCAAACTTCAAGTTGTATCTTCATATGATCATCTATTTGATGGTAACAACGGAAAAATCGATCTCTTGTAGGACTCAAATCATGACTATGATCAAGACATAACTTATTAATACGCCATTTTGCATCCTGACATTAACAAGAAGTGAGTTTCACCTTACATCCTATTCCATTTGTCGGTTGAGTGATTAAAGGATTTTCGGTTGTAGGTTCATGTTTCTCGAAGCGACCACACACAAATGTCATGTATCTCATATACTAATCTTCATCCTTTTTACTTGACCTTTTCCTTGCTAGAAATCCCATATTTTTACATCACTTTTAAAATAGTGAAATACTTCTTCGGCACTATCAAATTTCATGCCAAATTTAGGTGTTAAAACTTTATTTCCAAGTATAATTACTTGCTTGTTTACTATCCCATCATCATCCAAATTTGTTCACATTTCCTTATCTAAACTAGAACCATCGAACACATCATTTTCATTGTTTAATACTTCTGTACCTAAAACTAAAGGAATGCTATCTAATTCAGCAAATGTAGGCAGTATAAGCAAGGGAGTAAAATGCATAATTCTATACCAACAATGTTAGAGTGAATGAGGAAGCAATTTTTAAACAAAATAATAGCGTCGGGGCTAAAAGCTTTGGGTGTGTATTCATTTGTATTTGATCATCCATCCATAATCAATCCAATATGTAAACACCATTTCTATATCAATTTGCTTGTTTAATTACATTTACAAAAGAATCAGCATATAATTGTTCAACTAAATACACCTTGGATAATGAAATAATCAACAAATAATGATTTTCAACTAATTATTGAACATAAAAATTTGCAGCAGTAATGAAATAAATAATGATATTCAAAAGGAAGTTTGCATAACTGAACCACTTTCAAGAAACAATAACACATTTGAACCATTTACAAACATAATTACAAACGTAGGCTTGTTTTGGCCATATGGGATAGGGGAATTTTCAAAATTCGCCTTTGGGCGACTTTTGAAAATTTGCCCTTGGGTGATTTTTGAAAATTCGCCTACACCTGAAAATAAAAATTTCCTATCTGCTGCATATTGCTATCGCATAACATCAAGAAGTTGAACTGGTACACAATGCATATATATCTACTTTAAAAACTAACTACTACGAAGGACAGCTATCCCGACATCGAGTAAATAGTACATAGATACGAAGTCCGATACGTAACTAATAAGTTTGATATATAGAAATTACATTCAATTAAAGTTGAATACACATAAACCTTAATTCAATGCTGATTCATTCAGTAGATGATGATATTTTAGGTCATTGAAGTACATCTCTTTCTGTTATGTCCCTGCGATCCACATTAGCTGCACATGTTTGTTTTAAGCGTTTGATGCTCGTCCATAACATTTTTGATCCTCGTAGATTGGGTCGTCTGGGTTGTCTTCTTGTAGGTGGAGGCAATATCTTTGGACAGTTGTATGGTCCCCAGTATCTCTTATCACGAACGTGATGAAACTCTAGTAGATACGAAGCTTTGTAACTTTGAACGGAGTACCACTCTGATGTGAAATTATGATGTGCTCTATTTGCAACGTAATCCTATACCGAACAAGCCGTCATTACATGAGCACAAGGTATTTTTTGTATTAGTGGGATGTTGCATGTACATGAGCAGTTAGTACCATCAATTATCACTTTAAATTCATAGTTGTAGTAATGAATCACTTGCCATTCCATTCGAATAAATCAAACTAGTCTACAATGACGTCTTCAGTAGCAATCTGCTATTTTAATTTTCCATTTTGGAGTCAAATGGTTGTGATAGCATCCACGGTTTTTTGTCTCTTACAGAACATTCAACCAATCGAAAGAATGTTCTACAACTAATGCTTTTATAGGTAACGATCCAGCCTCTTTCAATACACCATTAAAACTTTCGGATGCATTGGTGGTCATAACATGAAAGCGTCCTCCATCATCTTTACATAAGTCCCAATTTTCTTCAAAATTCCCTAAACTTCTTTCAATCCATTCATGAGCCCGCGGATTTGTAGATTTGATTTCTTCTTTGATTCTGTTGTACTCAACTCCTTTTGAAGCACATGCAGTTAAATAAAATAAACACGTAAGTCGCTTCTTCCTAAACCCCGCTGTTTGAAAATTAGCTTTAAGATGTCTTGCACAAAACCTATGTTTGTGCGGTTCCGCCATTTGTCCTGTAATGCTTTCAGGATTCCCATCATTCGATCTGATATGAAAGTAATACAACGATTGCAAACACTGTGAATGAATTCACGCATGCATGAAAAAAACCAACCCCAACTATCATATGACTCGGATTCGACGACTACATAAGCTAATGGAAACAAACAGTCATCCGCATCTACAACAGTAGCAACCAACAATGTCCCTTTGTATTTACCATACAAATGTGTCCCGTCAATACATAGCAATGGCCGGAAGTGTAGAAAACTTGTAATCCAAGGGCCAAATGCCCAAAACGCACGATCGAATACTCCAACTTCATCGTGGATCACATGTCCAACAGTCCTCGAATTACTTCTCTTTATTTTCTCATAATATTGAGGCAAAGTCGCATACGATTCGGCCCAGTCACCATATATAATTTCTATTGTTTTACTTAATGTTCGCCAAGCTTTCATGTAACTAATTTTGATGAACAATTGGTCATCGACAAGCATTTGGACTGTACCAGCTGAGATATCCAAATCGGCATTGACAAAATACATGATTTTTGACACAAGAAAATTAGAAATGGCTTGCTTGTGGTTAGAATTAATTGTAGGATTGACACATATGTTCACTAGGCAACATTCTGATTTTCCACCATCCAGATTATGATTTTTTGAGACTGTTGCATGTATTCTCCATAGGCAGCTAGCGTCAACATTACATACAGAAGTGTGTATAATTTTATTCGACTTGGTTGGCTTGTACGAAACTCCACGTAGAATTGACCATTCAATTAATTGGTGTAGAAACTTTTCTTTACTTTGAAATACCATCCCAACAGCAATTCCATTTTGTATGCAAGCGGTTGAGAATTTTTCCCCAGCAAATTGTAGATTACCAACAACCGATCTTGCCATCTTTTGTGTGATACACAGATCATCATCCAACGGTACTTCCATTTGAGCTTCAACACCATCATCTTCAACATCATCTTTGTTTGGAAAGTCATAGTTCAATGGTTCGTTGTTCACTTTGCATTTTTTCTACCAAACATGTATCATTATTAGTCCTCGTGGCAACAACCATACCATCAATTACATGATTATGTCTGGTATCTCTATCTATATCAACATCCATATCAATGTCAACATTTGAATTATGTGAGTGTTGTGATGGTCCATCACTACATTCTGTAGCGGTTTCCTCAATACATGTGAATTTGTTAATAAAGGTATTTTAGTTCGAAGGTAGACTAGATACGAAACTCAAATAAATTGCAACACATACCTTTGACTCATATCATACATTTCTGATAGAGTAGGATATACCGATTGCGACAAATGAATATTCTACTGTTCAGCATGGACATTTTGCCGATTCATTTATTGTTGGAAGCTAGCTGTATAAGACGAAACTATTAGGCATTTGTAACTTAAAAAGGTACATGCAAAATACAAAGATTAAAAGGTACATTAGAACCATCGTAGGTGGTGTGTAGTACGGAAAGTACTATTCTGGAGTAGGTTGCGACAGCATGTAAGACATGAAACCATAGTTTATGGAAGAGGGACCTTCACCCCCAGCATGTAAATACAGATTACTGTAGATAGGAGAACTTAAGCTTGTTGAAGGATTATTGGCTTATAACTTATCTGTAAAATACCCTATTCACGTACTAACGATAGGAGATGGGGCATGTTCTTGCATATTTTCTTTTGCAACTTTTCCAACATACAACCTAATTGATTTGGTAACCATAGAAAACATAACTTTCACATCCTCATCGTCTGTAAGTGTTATTGCTTTTGAACCCGAATCCATAAGCCAGCTAACCACCAACTCAATATCAAATTCGATTGCGCTTATTTTGTCGCTTTGTACATAGAGTTTTCAATCAAATAGTGTGCACCCATTGTGTACTCTCCCTGGTTTACAAAAACCTCCGACATACTTTCCGTTTTTTTGTTCGTCGACGATCAATTCACCGTCATGATAGTAAAGCGTAGGAATCAGAATTTTAGTCATTCTACAAACAAATAGTTCTAATTTTACCAACAAATTACTAGCCATTTGCATTGAAATATATCTACAACTGTAACAAAGTTAGGGTTTTTAATTTACTTACCAATTTTGATGAAGAAATATATTGAAGACGTTTCTTAGATCAGCAATGATTGTATGTAAACAACCAACGGATTATTGAAAGTAATTGAGTTCTGATGTTTGGATCTGAAAACTGGTTTTAGTAGAAGATAATGGGTTTTTCAGATCTGAAAATACTGGACCTTGTTATGAAGAATGTGGTGAATGTGATGATTGTAGTTGACTAAGTATAAAGCACATTCTGTGTGCGTGTTTTGAAAATTCGCCTACGTGGGAATTTGCAAAATTCGCACGTAGGCAAATTTTAAAATTTTGCACATAAGTTATCTACTTTATATCCCTAGTAGCTACATCAACCTCATCATTTCGTACGACAACAATTTACAACAAAATATAAAATAGAAGATTGATAGATGATAAAACGCAAGATAACACATACAACCAACACCTGATACAACATAACTACCAATACAACAAAACATACGGTCAAAGGGTAACCGGTAGCGACCCGCAGGCATTTCATTTCGAATTGCAACATTCATCCTCTCCAAGAGACTCACCTTGGCTTGCATCTCAAGGGCGTATTGGATCCCCCTTTCCATCTGTAACGTCCCGGAGATTTTCGACTTTCGAAAATTCAACATCGATACTCACTTTATCGACTGCCGAGAAATCGAAGGCCGGAAACCCGAAATGTTATGGTTTAAGAAAAAGAAAGAGGTAGAAGAAGATAGAAAAAGATAGAACAGAACAGAAGAAATAACAGAACAACATCAGAATCTCACAATTCGCAGCGGAACAACATATAATAGATAAATGAATAATCTTTAAACAAAGAACTATATCAGTTATTACATTACATTTCATTACATCATATCATCAGAGTGTACAACAACAAACAATGCAGCGGAAAAAAAAAATACTATATACTAGTAATACGCCATGCCATCCAGCTTGCCTCCAGCAACTTCTGAATATCCAGAATATCCTGATAAACCTAACTCTTGACTGCCCGTGTGAAAATTGGTGGGCACCCAGAGTTTAGGAAGGAAAACAATAAACTCCGAGTCAGTCATGTGACTGGTGTGAGAACTCAAAACAGTTTATTTATCTTTGAAAACAAAATAGAAGAATATTTTTAAAGTCAATTCACAATGCTTTTAAAAATGAGACTACCATAAGGCCTCCCGCACACACACATGCAAACGCAGAATCGGAGGAGATTTCTCCTTATGATAGTCAAAGATGCTTGATACGCATTAAAAAGAACATTTGATATTATTACTAGTGCATAGGGTAGGCAAAATTCATTTCGAAAATAGAATATAAATCTTAGCCATAGACATTTCGAACTACGCCTACTATAGCTAACTATGTTCAATAGCAGGTTACCGCCACATTCCATAGCAGGTTCTACAACTAAAACCGTACAAGTCTCGTATTGTTTCTTTGGATTTCCAACAAATGGTCAGGCCAAGGAACTTTCCATTGCCACATGGAAACGCCTCTGGAATGACGTCCCGAGAACCAAACCGGATCTCTGCCAACACAAGGCCGGGTTACCCCTAACTGGGTAACTACTGACACGAATATGTCATCCCCCGATCGTAACCGATCTATCCGAGGATCCTCGATTTCCAACAACCACAAAAATATGCAGTAACAACATAGGTTAAATATGTGGGCTCCATACCATGATACCACCTCTATCCAGAAGGAATGACATACACTAAAGGGCGCTACCCCTAATAACCTTGCCGCATCCTTCCTGTTTTGACCATTTCCGGGGTGTGAGGTCCGACGAAGTCTCGTCCACAAAAACACACTTTATACAAAAGCCGTGCTTTGGGTCACAAATGATCATAGAGATGATCACAAAGATAAACGATCAAACGAATGATCCTATCACAAATGATCAACACAATGATCATTTCACAGCAACACTCAGCATGCCACACTACCAAATTGGGAGTATATCACTAATAACCTTCAACTATATAACCTCTAAGCTCGTACGTCTCAGAGAAGGGTGTTAAGCTAAAAGAATAAATTCTCCGCCACCAACAGAAATATATTTGAAAGAAATCAGCTTTATATCTCAATTTGTAATGTCAGACATACAATCATACAAGTCTGTTCCGGGATCGAACAGAACCGAAGGCACTTACAAATAAGTCCTTGCAATCCGGATATTCACTAATCACGACCGGACTTCCCGTCACTAAGGGTGATAAAACCTCTATATCGGAGATTAGCCGATGTAGAGTAACTCGACGGTAATCCTTCCGTTTTCACAAACATCCGGTCTTCAACACCGGTCATCAAATGCAATCCATAACGACGTATCACATACTCGGAATGGGTTATACGACCCCAAGGCCCTTTCCCGGTTAACCCGAATAGTGAGCGCTTATTCAAAAATAAGTGTGGTATTCAAATTCAACAATTCACAACAAATACCTATTTAAAGGTAAATATTGATAGTCGGATTATTTAACTATCAATAGGCGTGTTTAACATCACCAAATCCAAATAATTTCCCAAATTATTTACTTTCCAAAATATCTTTACTAGATATAAACTTTCCCACACTTCAAACATTTGAAACAATTCTTCAAATCACTTTTCCTTACTCGGAATTATTTTCATTTCAACATGGTTCATTTAAACCAATTAAATAAATCCTTACCGATTTACTTTATATTTACGTTCCAAATCCGTAAATTTATTCTCACACTTTAAAAATAAATCAACGTTTATTTTTAAACTAATTCCCCTTTCTTTTATAAATTCCATAGTGAATTTATAATCCCAAAATATTTATGAATATATGATTTTCAATCGATTTTCAATATTCACTTTCAATTTATCTTACAAGGATAAATTCTAAACATTCATTTCACATTGGAAAAACATTTCCATACTTATTTAATAATAAGTACATCACAAATCTATTTATTTTCAATACTTTGAAAATATTCCATATACTTAATATCGAAATTAAGTATATATTTCATTCTTTAAGAAAATCATTCTCTTAACACATTTATTTGGGTCAAAAACGAATGTTGTGTAAAACATCGTTACGACGACCCAAAAATCACTAGTATAGGGATTTAAAGATTAAATAGATATATAAATCCCAATACTATACAAAACATTTCCTTTCGGAAACCATTTACTATAACAACAGTGTTATAGTCCACCATTTCCTTCTATTTCTCGAAAACGTCTATTTCAACAATAAATGTTGAAATCTATGTATTCGATACTTAATGCATTTTAAAACGTCTTTAAAATCATTCACTTCATTTCATAATGTTACTTCCCCAAAACATATCCATTTCATTTAATAATATATTCACTGTCCAAAATCGTGAATATAATTCCTTTCATATATTCCTATATCCAACTTATCAAATTCAATTGATTTCGGATTTATAAACAACGTTTATAAACTCCATTTATATTTTTATAAACTTCTATTTATAAAGATCCTTTTTATATCTCATTTTAAATGCCAAAATCCGATTTATAAGTTAATCTCTTATAGATCTCTTTTTTTACAAAACTTATTTATATTTATAACTACACGATTTATAAATCTATAAATCTTCATTCACTTATAAAATCCATTTATATCTCCTTTTAACACTTATAAAACGGGTTTCACAATTCCTATATTTTTAATCCATAAATATCAATATTTTTAAATCGTTTATAATAATTCAAAATTCCGAATTTAAACCATTTCATGAATTAATTAACTATTTATTTCCAAAAATCTCATTTATGTTATATTTCTCAAAAATCTTAATTTTTATAACATAAAAATTTATAACGTTTTAATTATTTAAAGTGAATCAATTCAAAATTTAATAAAACATATACTTTGAAAAATCACTTTAAAAATTCCTTTTAAAACCCAAATTTATTATTTCAAAACTCCAAAAATGGATCCGATGATGCAACATCACCCAATAGTCAATCACGACATCCAAATATCATATATCGATATGATAATCAACAAATATCAAAATATCTGTAAATAAATCAATACAGTTGAGGAATCCAGTTGGATCCATCCAACCTGTTTCCTGCATCCACAAACATTAGCACAATACCAATTCCGCTCCAGTACGGAATTATCGCGGTATATGGGATTTAATATATTATCCGCTTAATAGACGGCGCAATAGGGTCTCATCCGCTAAAAAATGCGGGAAATCAACAACTGCAATATATACATATGCCAATACATATATATTGATATTATATATAATACCAATTTCACTGTTTATGAAATATTCGCGGTATATGTTTTTAATAAATAACATCCGCTTACTAACGGCGCATAATGTCTATTTTAACAATCAATAGATAACAATCATCATTCAAACATGCATTCAGATATTTTAAATCTAACTATTTAAAATAAAAATCGAAACCGATTCGATTGAGTGAGAAGTTCTCACCTTGATTTCAATTCCGTTTTAGCTTTTATTTCGAATAAAATTAAATGCGCGTTTAATTTTACCCAAAATTCTCACTAACTCCAAACGACTCCAATCCAATTGCATCGCGTAGTGCTCGTCCATACGATTCCAACGCAACTGGTTTCATAATTTTTCGACCTCGCAGCAAAAAGTTATAGCATTTACAAGTTAATACAAATTTAAACTATAATTAATTTACAACTTTAATTATTTTTCAAACCCAATCTAATACTGGCCGTTGATCTCCAAACCTTTGCATCATGACCGTGCTTTGGCTTTCTTCTTCACGCGTGTGTTTGCCTCCAGGAAATCACGTATGTGATAACCCATTAGCTTGCCTTCTAGGGTTAGAAACCGCTGCCTCCTCGAGCCGCTTGAAGGTGATCAAGGACCTTCACCTCGTGCGCATTGCTCCCCTCCACGCTCGGCACGAACATCATGAAGCTCGGCATACCCATATGCTCAAAAATCGTGCACGGGCTGCAGCCGAACGCGCCACTCCAGCGTTCACGTCGAACCTCCATTCCACATCTCCACCGTTGAGATGCTAGTTCTCGACACTCTCTACATTTTTGCAGTTGAAACTTTTGCCTAATTGTCGACGGATTTGGAGTAATTGGAGGAGGAAGAACATTGCTTCCTGGCCGTTGAAAAGGAGGGGGCGGCAGCCTGTTAAGAGCTAGGGTTTTTAATTTTTTTTTTTATTTTTTTTTTAGAGTGAAGGGGCTATTTATAGGAAATCGATCGAAACACTATTCATCCGGGTTTTCCAAACTCCGATTTACGCGCCGTGACCGACGTTCTTAGGGTTTATCCCGCGTTTCGGACACAATGGAATAGGTTTCGGAAGCTAATTCGGTCATCTGTGCGAGTTATGGCAACAAACGATCGATTTAAATTAAACCGATTTAAACGATTTTCTAGGCGTTTTAATTTGTACCGGACAAACGGTAAATCCAATTGATACGAAATTTGAAACCTTATAATAATATCACATTACGGATCCGATGAAACTGGTTTCGTTGAAATCCGAGACTGTTTGAAAAATGGCTATTTTAACTCGTCAAATAAATATTAAAAACAATTCGATGCGTTTCGAGCTGCCACGATCAAACGATAACTTCGATTGCTACAAAAATTGAAATCCGATAATAACTAACTATTACGGATCCAATGGAACTGGTTTCGTTCAATTCTGAGACTGTTCAAAAATTGGCTATTTTACAGTCGATAATTAAATATTAAAATATTCAATTTTCACAAATTAACTTTTAATTCGATTTTAAAAGTTCTAAAATATCATTCTAACTTCAACCTGATAAAATAAAATTTTACAAATCATTTTCAATCATATTTAACCCAAATTTCAATTATTTCCATAATTTCACATATTGAATTATCGATTTAATTATTCAATTATATCCAATTATTCGAAATAAAATTTATTCGACTTATAAATTTCACTTATTAATATTTAAAATTAATTAAATATTCAAATTTTAATTAAATAAAATTCTGGGTCGTTACACCATCCGTGGAGGATCGATCCATACAAAAAATATACAACTTTGCTGCCCTTGATGCGTCCGTGCATCGATATACACTTTACAGTCCTAAAAGCGACGTCCTGCATTCGTCCGACTTTTGAAAACAACAATATTACATTCAACTCCGCAATAGAAAAGTACAGAACAACCCATCATGGTAGAACTTGATCTATCAGGGTTTTGACGAGCATGAACACTCATTAGCTCAGCATGCAGTGACGGTTGAACTGATGGGGGACTCTCGACTATCATATTTTGTTGCCTAGCACGAACAAGTTCAGTCTCTACTTCTTCATCTGTCTCTTGAACATCCACTCTCGAGACGTCTTCCACTTGGGTCTCCGGTACAAATTGTACCTCATCGTTCACATCCTTGTTTCGTTCGTACTCATCATATATTTTGACCATTGTTTCATCATCGATCCCTCAATCACCCATTTTGACCTAAAAGATAACTTGAGTAAAATACCAAAAATGAACAAAATTGAAGAACTACGAAGTATACATCTACAAATGTAAGTGTAGAGAAAAAATTTGGACAAAATACATTCCTTATTGACTTATGTGAATGATTTTGCACAAATTTAATTTTGGGTTCGACTTTGAAGGAAACAAGAATGAAAAAGGAAGAAAGGGGGTTGACTGGTTTTAATGCACAAGTTTATTAAAGGCGACTTTCGAGAATTCGTCTTTGGGCAAATTTTCAAAAGTCGCCCATAAGAAACCTACTGTTGCATTTAAACACGGCAGAAGCACCATCCAACAATCCAAACAACACAAATTCAAACATCATATTACAAAACAATCCAACAATCCAACTTCAATACCATCATATTAAAAAACACCATCCAACAATCCAACTTCAATACCAGACAACACAAATTCAAACAAGATTAACATGTTCGACATATATCAAAATCCAACATCATATTACAAACCAAAAATAATCCAACATTACCACTTTAGTCGTGAAGCTCGTGTCTACCGTGCTTCTTTTCTGTCTACGCGTAACCAATGGTCTCGAATTTACTGAAGAACTACTAATGCTACTGATTGCTTGGAAAGTAGTGGAGGCCGAAGGTAAGGTGGCTATTGGTTGAGATAGGTCAGGAACATTTTCTTCTTGTACCAGTGGAGCGTGTGACGAGTTACCTTGTGATGATGAACCTGCTTCTCCTCTATGACGACGTCGTGTGTATACTAACGCTGGAGGTGGAGCTAGAGGTGGAGATGGTGGTCTGGGCCTATCAAGTTTGTTCATGTACAACACAACATCTAAGATCCTTTGGATGTTAGTGCATATCATCTTGCCCTCCTTGTCGATCTGTCGTTTGCGAAGTTGTTCTGCTTCTTCCCATGCCCTGCGTATACCCGTAGCCTATATATTTGAATGAAAATTAACATCATACACAACTATCATAACTTATTGAAATACTACGTACAACATCAGCTTACCATGTTCCTATCCAGTGGTGCTCTAGGAAGGTACGGCCTTAACGCGGCATCGACTGAGGGCTGAAGAACATATCGTCGTGTAATGTTCCAGTACCATCTTTTGTATTGCTCTATCGGAATAGTGATGGGCTCCATCTCAATCTGAATAGATGTATGTAGCTCATTCCACAACTGAATGTACGTTGTATATTCCTCTTCATGGTATACAGACATGCATGATGGCGCATCATCCGGTATATGCTGCAACATACCGAACTGTCTCATAACCTTGTCAGGTAAGTGAAATGCAGTTTGGGTGTAACATATCGGTGGTACTTGCGTAGTCCACAAGTATCTAGCAGTTGTACACATGACTGGAAGCTCAGCAAGCACATCTTATGTGTACGGTGTACATATTACCTTATCATCCTTCAACACGTCTAGCTCATTACGGTAGAACTTAACACTCCGTCTTGAAGTTTGGCGCGTCTTTTTTGGTCATACCCACCTGTTACACGATATTAACGATTGAATATTACAAAACGAAATTTTAATGTTTAACTAAATTAAATGGATAACAAATATACCGAGACCCAAGCGACATCGACGGATCAACAGCAGCAGGTGTCACTAACAGTCTACCGATAGGAAGATAAGTCCAAGACCAAAGCTGCATTTCAAAAGAAAATATTATAAACCAAAATTTAGACAAATGATGTATAACATTAAACTATTGAAAGAAGGTTCAAACCTATACAAGTGTCAAACATCCACCAATAGACATATTATCCAAAAGAGAAGGCCTGAATAGCTTCATATATGTATATGATAACACAACACTACCCAAGAAAATTTACCACACTCTCCTAAATCAGCAATATACGGTAGCCATTTGAGATCTAGCCGAGTCTTTGTATGATCGCACATCAATCTGGAAATAATAATGTGTAAAATAGTAGCACGTGCTCACTGCTGAATCCAAAGCTCTGTAGCATCAGGTGGAATACCGTGCGATAACTGACGTCGAAACCACATTACTTCCACGAACTAATTACCCCTTGTTTGTTCGAGGGGTAGGTCAAGACTAAGTCACGACATAGTTGCATATAATCCTATGTTCCTTCTCCATAAGCCACTGCGTTGCATTCAATAGTCAAACCTAACAACACTGTTACATCCCCTAATGTAATTGTCATCTCACCGACGGGGAAATGAAACATGGAGGTCTCTGGTCGCCATCTGTCCGCTACAGCAGTGATAAGATGGTAGTCAAGCTGAATGTAACCTAACTTCATTATGTGCAAAAATCCTAAAATCCTAAACAAACCTACAATACAATAATGACAATTTGAACACATCTACATTGGTAGTCAAGCACATTATCCTAACATCGTAAAATCCTAATATCTAATACTAATAACCTAATACCAAATTTCCAAACATCTACGGTCCAATAAGGGCAAAATGTACACATCTACATTTGCAATTTACACACATCAACTACTAACTAATATCCTAAAACCAATGCCATGATTTTTAATACCCAAAATTTCTAAGCCTAATTTTGAAAAGAGAAATTAGGGTTTAAATTCGTACCAATTTCGTGTTCAACGCCCGACGTGCATGTCATTCTCAGCTTTTTGGAACAATTTGATCAAATAAATGAAGAAATTGAAGGCATGGAAGTTTTGAATAATTTGGAAGAGATGGGTTTGGCTCTGAAATTCGAAACAAGCAGAAATGAGTTGGGAGGAGGAAGAGAAATAACGTTTCGGGTTAAGTATGCAGGTTCTCTTTTTCAAAAATCGCCTAAAGGCGAATTTTGAAAAGTCGTCCAACAACGAATTTTGAAAATTCGTCCAAAGGCAAATTTTGAAAATTCACCTATATCCCACGTGGTCAAAACAGACCTACGTTTGTAATTATTTCTGAAAGTAGTTCAACTGTGTAATTTTTTCTTGAAAGTGGTTCAGCTATGCAAATTTTCCTATTCAAAACGAACACACAACAAATTAACTAATTGTAGTATTTGTACCAGCAAGAAAAGTTGCATAGATGAAACATTGCAAAGAGAGTGATGACTAGTCTTGCCTGTGCCTAGCAAATTAAATAAGGACATTTGACTGAGTTTGGAAAATAGAACAGTAATTTAATTTGAAGATCAGAGGTAAAAAAGGGGGGAAATTTTGGAAGCTTAAAAGGAGAGTAATATGGGAAAGAAGTTAGAACGTGGTTAATTAGATGCATTCCAGGTCAGCAGCAATAAACGACCGCTTTTCATTTCTGTTGATCTAGCATTATCGTTCTTTTATTTACTAGGCAGACGAAAATGAAGAATCCTCATCATTGAACAGAAAATACGCCAATTCAAAGATAAAACGTAAACTTGTTCAAAAGCACACAAAAGGGAACATGAAGACAGCAGCGGAAAGGCAATCATAAACATTTGAGTGAATCAGAACGGTGAAATAACCAACTAACTGAAAATCCGAGATACATTATTTGACGGTCCAGGAGGCCAAAGTTAAATAGAAATCAAACCATGACTCCAACTAACTAGCACATGCCAAATTTACTCCATTGCACATGGGAATGTCCACCATGCAACTAAAACAAAGAAAACTCAAATTGACGAAATAGCTAATGATGCTTGGTTAGGATAAACATAACTATGGAAAATTAACTAAGCGTAGGTTCAATCCACAAGAGTATAAGTTCAAGCATAGACAATTTAATGGACATAAATGTTTCAACACTTCCCGCCAATTGTACCCTGTGAGCTTCCAGACCCTGTCAACCAAAAAAGTAAAAATATCATTACCTTTTTTACTATACTAGAATCTCTAAAATTTCATTTTAAAGGAATGCGAAGAAGGATGTTAAGTTGAGGAACTTCACATGTACATATGATTAATACTCGCATTTCCCAAGTCTGTATATACAAAAGCAAGATGATGTCCATTGGTTTACTCCTCATCCGCAAAATAAAATTGGAATTGCAAAGTGGTAATCATCTGCAATAAATTGCCTGGTCAATCTGTGGAGGAATCTGTTGTATCTCAGTTCCCAATTCTTGCTCGATCCTATACCTGTTATTGTGGGTAGAATAAATACAGTTTCCAAAAAAATATCACAATGACTAGTGCAGTTGGCAGTTGATAACCCTAGAAACTTACAGGTTGAAACGGTCCTCGTACGTTATCAAATTAACAGCTAAACCAAGATGACCATACCTTCCAGAACGACCAACCTATAAAAAACACTATTTTAAATTTTTTAAAACAGAACCGTCCGAATTCTAAATAACTTAAAATGCATACCCTATGCAGATATGTTTCAGAGTTCTTGGGGAAGTCAAAGTTGATAACCACATTTACAGCTTGGATGTCAATGCCCCTCGTAAAAAGATCTGCAACACAGGAGAAAAAAACATGATGCTTATGCTTTATGCTATATTGCATAAATAGTTGTTGTATTAATACCATGTCATGTTAATTGCAAAGGACAAAAGGTAAATAACATAATTTATGCTACTGCTACGGGCCGAAAGGTCTATTGTATTAAGTGTTATGCTCTGCTTCAGTTCCTCCTTTCTGCCCCTACAGTTTCCTCCATTACATTTCACTCTACACCGCTGGTCTCTCTCAAGCTGTCATTTATTTATGACTTTCTCCATCTCTTATTTTACTTTATTTTATTATTTGGTCTTTAAAAATTTATTCATATTGTTTGATTGTTCTTTGTGCATGAGTTGCTAACTTTTTTTTAAGGTGAATAAGAGTGATTGCTTACTGATCTTGATCTTGAATTTAGTTGTTTTACTGATATCAACTACATAAGATTAGACAAAATAAATATTTGTATAAGCATAAATTCATCAATATAATTCTGAGACAATAAATGAATAATTTTTCATCTCAATTTAGCAATGTTGCTATTGTTAGCTA
Source organism: Allium cepa (assembly GCA_030765085.1). Taxonomy (NCBI): domain Eukaryota; kingdom Viridiplantae; phylum Streptophyta; class Magnoliopsida; order Asparagales; family Amaryllidaceae; genus Allium; species Allium cepa. The sequence continues at coordinate 617,673,838 of CM060934.1, forward strand.
CAGAAAGCAGCAAATATATGGTTAAAAAGAAGACATTTTACTTGTCTGTTTGTGTACAACCTAGTCATATTGACATCTGCTGTTCCAGTAACTGCAGTAGTTGAAAAGCATTTTTCACAATGAATATTGTTTTGAATTGATTGCACAGTTGAAATGAGTAATCAGATGAATGGTTATTGACTTAACGCTTGTTTGACAACATATACATACATACATACACACACACACACACACATACATATATATAGTACTTTTAATAGTACCAAAGAAAATGATACTGAAGCTTTCATGCAACAGATTCAATATAAGAAATATTGTCAGAAACAACTGTAGTGAAATTGATCTATCATCGTAGTTTCTTGGAAAAAATGTAATCGACCTTTAATTTACAAATATAACTTTTGTAAATGTTTGTAACACATTTTGTGGCAATATGTAATTGACTAAAGTTGTCACTTGCATCCAGTGTTATTAAGGCGAGCGCGTAGGCATTCCTAAGGCACAGAAAGGTTCAGGCGCAGCAGTTGTGCCTTTTTGAAAGCTGAGGCGCTCGAGCTATCCAAGGCGCCCTAAAAGCGTGCCTTTTGCTAAGCGACGAATCCCCAACACGCCTAAAAAGCGGCTCTCAACTAGGGTTTGGTTCCTGGATTGGAAAATGAGTTGTTTAATTAAAGTTAATTTAATTATAATTTAAAGTTTAGTTAATGTTAATTTTAAATTTAATTTTAGTTAATTTAAATATGAATTTAAAAGTTAGCTAATTTAAATTTGAAGTTTAGTTAATATTAAATTAATTTTAATTTTAGTTAGTTTTAATTTGAATTTAAATAGTTAATGTGACTAGAAGTTGAATTAAACTTCAAGCATTGTGTTGAACACTTGAACTTGAACATCTTTCCGATTTTAGTTTTTTGTTGTAATTTCTATGTATTTGATGTCGTAGACTAAAATTTGACATCGTTTGCGATTTCGTATCTAGCAGTTGGTGCTTTCTTATTTGCAAAAGGACTGCATAATTTTAACACTAGAATTATTATTTTTATTGTTAATTTATAGTGCAGTTTTGTTTAGAGCAGAAAAAAACGCAAAATTGTATAGAAGGTGCACAAAAAATCTCAAGGCTGCAAAAAAACCCAAGGCACAAGCTTGACGCTTTTTTGACCTTAGCTCCTTAACTAGCATGCTAGTATCTTAGGGCTTAACCAAACAACCCAAATGCTAAAATTAGGTAACCAATCAGTTTAGCGGTGCTCCATATATTCAGGTTCCTAGACTACACCCATATACATACATTTTAATAATATAATAATACAAGGCTGACTTATATATAGGATAAACAGCAATTGGTATGATTCCAGAATTTTAGTATACTTTGAACTTTTTAGGAGGCAAGAAAAAGGAACAAAAAAAGACGTGTCAATTTAACAAGTGAAATAGAATTCAGAATATATGACATCAAAAACTATAACCATGGAGCTAAATAAAACGGATACATGTTATTTTGTTCATTAAAAAGATGGTTGACAAAGAGTATTGCATATTAATATTAATTATAAAATTGAAGAGGTAAAACTCACCCGTGCAGACAAGATTCCTACATGCACCATTTCGAAAATCATGAAAGACTCGATTCCGGTGATCTTGCAACATCTTAGCATGAATGTAAAAACAGGAATACCCTAGCTCCGTGATTTTCTTTGCTAATAGTTCTACACGGTTTACTGAGTTGCAGAATATAATAGACTGGTTTATTTGAAGCTGAGAAAGAGAAACATTGCAAATATAATGTTAATGCTGGGATAAAATATTTGTAATACCAATGTTTAAACGATCAAACCTTTGAGAAAAGGGTGTTGAGGCAATGAACTTTCTGTCTTTCTTCAACAAAGGCATAAAACTGCGTTATTCCTTTCAGTGTAAGTTCATCCATTAGATTAATTATGAATGGTTTTGGTAGATATTTGTCTTTGAACTCTTTAACAGTTACTGGGAATGTTGCTGAAAACATCAATATTTGTCGAGTTGGGGGAAGATATTGTATCAATTGTTCAATTGAAGGTTGAAATTCAGAAGATAGAAGCTTGTCAGCCTGCATATAGGCCAGTGTCAGCTTTTCGTGAACACTAGTGCTTATTCCATGATAGCAAAATAGAGTTGGAGTTCATCACGAGATTCATTAAATGATGGCCACAGGACATGACATTAACAGAAATTGCCTTAGACAAACAAAATTATGCCAATGTTATGTGGTTGAGGACTGTTATGGTAATGAGTACCATTATCATTATGTAAATACCATTACCGTACCGTTTTTACCAGTAAACTAAAATTGTTTACCGTTACCGATTGACTGGTATACCGATAAACTGGTAACTGTTACACTGGTAATGGTAAATTACCGTTTGTCTAAAAAAAAAATAAGTTGATATATTTTTACACTGAATGATGATTCATTGTAATCTCATTGGGTCACTTAATAAAGCATATAGAAAATAAGTGTATTTATCATCATTTGAGTTGAATTACTGAAATAAGTTAACTATTTTCTTGCTTCTAAATGCCCTAACATCTTACGTGAATATCAATATATTATGAATGGACTGGTAAATTACCGTTACTGCTAGTTTTGAAAAAATATTACCAATGTTCTACCCTAAAAAATGGTAAATTTACCATTACCGTACCGATTATGCTGATATACTGTAACGACCCAGAATTTTTATTAATTAAAATTCGTATATTTAATCAATTTTAAATATTAATAAGTGGAATTTATAAGTCGAATAAATTTTATTTCGAATAATTGTATTTAATTGAATAATTAATCGACACTTTAATAGTGAAATTACAGAAATAATTGAAAATTGGGTTAAATATGATTGAAAATGATTTGTAAAATTTTATTTTATCATATTGGAGTTAGAACGATATTTTAGAACTTTTAAAATTGAATTTAGAGTTAAATTGTGAAAATTGAATACTTTAATATTTAATCGACTAGCGAAATTAGCCGTTTTTCGAACAGTCTCAGAATTGAACGAAACTAGTTCCATTGGATCCGTAATAGTTTGTTATTATAGGATTTCAATTTTCGTATCAATTGGAGTTGTCGTTTGATCGTGACAGCTCAAAACGCATCGAAATTGTTTTAATATTAATTTGACGAGTGCCAACAGGGTTGGCGCAGTTGGTTGATGGTCCGGACTGCGTGATCGAAGGTCACGAGTTCGAGCCCCGAAACTGACAACTCTATAACAAGTACCCGAAGTATGTGTTTGGCAGGCACACACTTCCCTAGATTTTACAAACGAAGCTTGGTGCTCTAGGTAATTCAAAAAAATATATTAATTTGACAAGTTAAAATAGCCATTTTTCAAACAGTCTCGGATTTCGACGAAACCAGTTTCATCGGATCCGTAATGTGATATTATTGTATGGTTTCAAATTTCGTGTCAATCGGATTTACGGTTTGTCCGGGGCAAACCAAAACGCCTAGAAATTTGTTTAAATCGGTTTAATTTGAATTGAACGTTTATTACCATAACTCGCACAGATGATCGAATTAGCTTCCGAAACATATTCCATTGTGTCCGGAACGCGGGGTAAACCCTAGAAATGCCGGTTACCGCGCGTAAATCGGAGTTCGGAAAACCCGGAATGAATAGTGTTCGTTTTATTTCCTATAAAAACACCTTGATTTTTCATTTTTTGAAAAAATAAAACAAATTAGGGTTTTATAACCCTAGCCGCCATATATGGTTTCAAAGGCCAGAATTTAACGATCTTCCTCCCTCAAATTCGTCAAATCCGTTCATCAATTCAAGAAATGTTCAACATCAAAGTTGTAGAGGATTGCAAGAGCTTTAAATCCATACGGCTGAGATGTTATATAGGTGAGTGAATCGATAGGAATTCGTGCTCAAAGCTTCGTCGTTTGCGCACGTCGTTCGAGATAAAGTGATGACCGAGTGGCGTCGGTCGCTGGCCATTGGCGCGTGGTGGATGGAGCTTCGTTGTGGCGTGGTTTGATCGACTTGAAGTTGAGTATATGGGGCACAAGAATTCAAGATTGGAGGCGGCTATTGGGTTTGTTGCTCGCGTGAGGTATCTGGGAGGAAGAAGCATACGCGAGCGGGCTAGATTCTAGGGTTTGCAATGAACGGCCTTGATGTGTTGGAGGTTAAAATTATAAAAGAAAACGTAAATTAATTGTATATTAAAATTCGTGTAACTTTAAAAATTCGTATCTTTTTCATACGAGGTCGAAAATGCGCGAAACTAGTTGCGTTGGAATCGTATGGACGAGCACTACGCTATGGAATTGGATTGGAGTCGTTTGGAGTTAGTGAGAATTTCGGGTAAAATTAAACACGTGTTTAATTTTATTCGAAATAAATCGCTAAAACGAAATTGAAATTAAGGTGAGAACTTCTCACTCAATCGAATCGGTTTCGATTTTAATTTTAATTAGTTAGATTTAAAATTCTTGAATGCATGTTTGAATGATGATTGTTATCTATTGATTGTTAAAATAGACATTATGCGCCATTAGTAAGCGGAGGTTATTTATTAAAAACATATACCGCGAATATTTCACAGTACAGTGAAATTGGTATTATTTATGTACTTGGAGTTGATTTCCCGCATTATATAGCGGATGAGACCCTATTGCGCCGTCTATTAAGCGGATAATATTTTATAAATCTCATATACCGCGATAATTCCGTACTGCAACGGAATTGGTATTGTGCTAATATTTGTGGATGCAGGGAACAGGTTGGAGAGATCCAACTGGATTCCTCAACTGTATTGATTTATTTACAGATATTTTGATATTTGTTGATTATCATATCGATATATGATATTTGGATGTCGTGATTGACTATTTGGTGTTGCTGCATCATTGGATCCATTTCTGAAGTTTTAAAATAATGATTTTTGGTTTTAAAAGGAATTTTAAAGTGATTTTCGAAAGTATACGTTTTATTTAATTTTGAATTGTTAAAATAAATAAACGTTAAAATTTTAATGTTATAAAAATATGATTTTTCGAAATGTAAGCGAAAAGTGATTTTTTAAATAAATAGTTAATAAATTTATGAAACGGTTTAAATTGGAATTATTGAACTATTACAAACAATTTTTATAAAAGATTTATAAAATTGATATTTATAAATTAAAAATATTGGAATTATAAAACAAGTTTATTTAGTGTTAAAATGAAGAATAAAATGGATTTCATTAAAAATTATAGATTTATAAACTGTGAAGATATAAAATAAATAGATGTTGTAAAATAAAAGATTATAAGTAATTAACTTATAAACTGGGTTTTAAGCATATAAATGGGATATTTATAGAAATTGTTAATAAAGGAGATTTTATAAGTTGAAGTTGTTATAAAATATAAAAGAATCTTATAAGTAATAAGATTTATGATTTGTGAAGTTTTGAAAGAACGATTTTGTAAATAAATGAATTATAAGTAATCAACTTATAATATGGACTTTTGGTATATATTGAGATATACAAATGGAATTGGTTAATAAAGGAAATTTATATATCGAAGCTTTTAAATAGAAATGGAATTTATAAACATTGTTTATAAATTCGAAATCAATTGAATTTGATAAATTGAATATTGAAGTTTATTAAAGGAAATATATTCACGATTTTGGACAGTGAATACATTATTGAATAAAATGGTCATGTTTGGCAAAATGAATATTATAGAATGAAGTTAATTATTTTAAAGATGTTTTAAAATGTATTATAAATCGAAACCATAGATTTCAACATTTATTGTTGAAATAGACGTTTTCGAGAAAGAAGAAAATGGTGGACTATAACACTGTTCTTATAGTAAATGGTTTCCGAAAGGAAATGTTTTGTATAGTATTGGGATTTATATATCTATTTAAACTTTGAATCCCTATACTAGTGATTTTGGGTCGTCGTAACGATGTTTTACACAACATTCGTTTTTGACCCAAATAAATGTGTTAAGAGAATGATTTCCTTAAGGAATGAAATATATACTAAATTTTGACTTAAGTATATCATTTTCAAATGTTGAAAATAAATAGATTTGTGATGTACTTATTATTAAATAAGTATGGAAATATTTTTCCAATGTGAAATGAACGTTTTAGAATTTATCCTTGTAAGATAAATTGAAAGTGAATATTGAAAATCGATTGAAAATCATATATTCATAAATATTTTGGAATTGTAAATTCACTATGGAATCTATAAATGAAAAGGGGAATTGGTTTAAAAATAAACGTTGATTTATTTTTGAAGTGTGGGAATTAATTTACGGATTTGGAACGTAAATATAAAGTAAATCGTTAAGAATTTATTTAATTGGTTTAAATGAACCATGTTGGATTGAAAGTATTTCGCATAAGGAAATTGATTGAAATTTGTTTTCAAAAGTGGTAAAGGTGAAAAGTGATTTGAAAATTAGTTTTTAAATGTTGAAGTGTGGGAAATATATATATCTTGTAAAGATATTTTGGAAAATAAATAATTTGAAAAATTATTTGGAATCTGGTGATGTTGAGCATGCCTATTGATAGTTAAAAAATCCGACTATCAATATTTACCTTTAAATAGGTATTTGTTGTGATTGTTTGAAATTGAATGCCACACTTATTTTTGAATAAGCGCTCACTATTCGGGTTAGCCGGGAAAGGACCTTGGGGTCGTATAACCCATTCCGAATATGTGATACGTCGTAATAGATTTGCATTCGATGACCGGTGTTGAAGACCGGATATTTTTGAAAACGGAAGGATTACCATTGAGTTACTCTGCATCGGCTGATCTCCGATATAGAGGTTTTATCACCCTTAGTGACGGGAAGTCCGGACGTGATTAGAAATTATCCGAAATGCAAGGACTTCTTTGTAAGTGCCTTCGGTTCTGTTCGAGCCCGGAACAGACTTGTATGGATTGTATGTCTGACATTACAAGTTGAGATATAAAGCTAATTTCTTTCAAATATATTTCTATTGGTGGCGGAGAATTTATTCTCTTAGCTTAACACCCTTCTCTGGACGTACAGGCTCAGAGGTTATGTAGTTGAAGGTTTTTAGTGATATACTCTCAATTTGGTAGTGTGGCATGCTGAGTGTTGCTGTGAAATGATCATTGTTTGATCATTTGTGATATGATCATTTGTTTGATCGTTTATCTTTATGATCGTTGCTTTGATCATTTGTTGACCCAAAGCACAGCTTTTGTATAAAACGTGGCTTTGTGGACGAGACTTCGTCGGACCTCACACCCCGAAAATGGTCAAAACAGGAAGGATGCAGCAAGGTTATTAGGGGGTAGCGCCCCTTTAGTGTATGTCACTCCTTCTGGATAGAGGTGGTATCATGGTATGGAGCCCAGATATTTAACATATGTTGTTGCTGCAAATTTTGTGGTTGTTGTAAATCGAGGATCCTCGGATAGATCGGTTACGATCGGGGGATGACATATTCGTGTCAGTAGTTACCTAGTTTGAAAGGTAACGCAGCCTTGTGTTGGCAGAGATCCGGTTTGGTTCTCGGGACGTCATTCCAGAGGCGTTTCCATGTGGTAATGGAAAGTTCCTTGGCCTGACCATTTGTTGGAAATCCAAAGAAACAATACGATCTTGTACGGTTTTAGTTGTAGAACCTGTCATGGAATGTGGCGGTAACCTGCTATTGAACATGCTAGTTATAGTAGACATAAGTGCGAAATGTCTATGCTGGCTAAGATTTATATCTTTATTTTCGAAATGATTTTTCCTACACTATGCACTAGTAATAATATCAAATGTTTTTTTTTAATGCGTATCAAGCATTTTTGACTATCATAAGGAGAAATCTCCTCTGATTCTGCGTTTGCATTGTGTGTGTGTGCGGGAGGCCTTATGGTACTCTCATTTTTAAAAAGCATTGTGAATTGACTTTAAAAATATTCCTCTATTTTGTTTTAAAGATAAACTGTTTTGAGTTCTCACACCAGTCACATGACTGACTCGGAGTTTATTCTTTTCCTTCCTAAACTCTGGGTGTCCACCAATTTCCACACGGGCAGTCTAGAGTTTGGTTATCAGGTTACTCTGGATTTAGGAGTGCTATGGAGCTCAGGAGACGAGCTGCATATCGAGACGTACCACTTGTATATGATATTATACTATGTATTATTCCGTTGTGTATTCTGTATGAGGACAAGTTTATATAACTGTCCATTGATGTATTGACTCTGTTGTCTATTGTTGTTGTAAACTCTGATAATGATGTAATGTATAAAATGTATAGTTCTTTGTTTAAAGATTATTCATTTATTTATTATATGTTGTTCCGCTGCGAATTGTGAGATTCTGATATTGTTCTGTTGTTCTTTTCTGCTCTGTTCTATCTTTTTCTCTCTTCTTCTACATTTTCTTCTTCTTTAACCCTAACGGTACGGTTTTCCGGCCTTCGATTGCTCGACAGTTGATACAGTGGACGTATTGATGTCGGCATTCGTGGACGAAAAATCACAGTCGTTACATATACCGACTTTACTTTAAAATGGTAACTGATTGACTGGTAATAGTATGGTAATGGTAAATTTACCATTACCATAACAGCCCTATGTGGTTCTATGTACATATGGTTTAAATGATGCATGAAATGTTCAAAGCGCTGCTTAGCTACATAAGCATTTGATTAGGTCTTTATGATTGCAGCCAAAAATGTCATTGAACATAAAACCTTGCATAGAGAAATGAGAAAGGAAATGATTTCCTCAAAGTTATGCGTAATATCACGTGGCTATGCAGACAAGATTTGTATAATGCAAAAAAGGTTCTCTGCGCTGCATATACATTTTGGATTAGGTTCAATAATTTTAATTCTGCTGTGAAACTTCGATGTCTGATGTGTTGATATTCAACTAAAGTAAAGAGAGAGAGAGAGAGAGAGAGAGAGAGAGAGAGAGATCCAAAGCCTTTTATTCACTTTGCATATATCATATAAGCAATATGTTATGAAAAGTGTGTTTAAGTGTCACTTGGACGTCGGCTAAGGGAAAAATTGCTACTTTCATTTAGTTTTTCTAATTTGATTCCAACAAGCGAAAAGTGTTTGAGAGTCGTTTATTAGCATCTCGTCTCGCTTATTTGGAGCAATTAGGTATTGGCAACTGCGAAAAGAAGAAAAATGTCGTCTTTGACTAACGTATGTAGGATGGATACACATTAAATCAGGAGAAAAATCACAACAAACAATATATATATATATATATATATATATATATATATATAGTTGATAGCGGCTAAATCATCATATATTTTTACCCAATGAAATTAAAATCATAGATTTCTGGTAAATCTTCAACATTTTCTTATATTGTTCTACGATAAATTAACTACAAAATTTAAGCATGAATATTAGCTTTCTGATTTTATAAAAGTACGATTATATTAGATTGTAATATAAAATAGTAGTACTTAAATATTGATAACCTTGGCATCATTAATCCAACCACATCTACCAACTTGCCTCACATCCCGCTTGATATGACAGTCTAAAATGCAAATGAATTAGAGTACAATGAGTGGCACATACACACATAACTATGCGTATATGTATGATGTGGATAATTTCATATTCAATGCCTACATGGCTACATGTACATTCACCTATTATAATATAAGTGATTAGAGTACTTATTCTCGTATAAACAATTCATTGTGATAATTGTCATATCAAAAACTTGTTACAAACACTCAATGAAACAAAACCTAGCTAAAAGGAGTACAATATTCACAATAAAGATAATACCTCTTCACATCAAGTATTGATTGATTATGATGGTTAGTCCTAAACCATTTGCATGTCAACAGCAAACCTACCTTCTTGAATACTACGGACCAATTTCTTGAATATTAATGTCAAAAATGCTTCAGTAAACAAACCAAAAAGGTTATTATATGATAGCATTTGTTGAATCTCACTTTCATGATTATTTTGAGGTTCTAATGTATAGAAGAACTTCGTGAAATATGCTTTGTTCTATCAGATTTTGATATGTTCACAAATCACAACAAATATGAACCATACAAACAACATCGTCCACGTAAATATTATGTTTGAACTTCTGCTAGTCACTGATTATTTGAAAGTGAGTCTATTGTGGTTTACAGCTGATTTAAACATGCACATCGCCCACCTACTTCACTAAGAGCTAATATTTCAAAATGGTTAGATGACTAAAGCTTGTTTTGTCGATCGTTAGAAAATTGTTGCATTTTACATATAAATAAGCATCATATTAGTCAATTAACTTTGTTGTTGTAAAAAAGATATCCAACATCTGCATAACTATTACGTCACAGTGAAAAGTCTTTTAAGTGGAATTAACTATTAGTTGATGGTCAAAGACAATGCTAAGCGTGCTTATACTTCAACGCCATTTTGTTGGTTCTGAACTTTTCTTGGGTGAAATGGATCATTTTCCAGATCAAATGATCTTGCATGGATAAGAGAATTAATAGGATGATCAATTTTTACTACAAAATTGTCACCTCCTCAAAACCCAAGGAACCCATCATGAAAAGGCTTGAGGTGGGAAAAAAGATGCAATACATATATTGGACATTATCACTAGGGCTGTCAATGGATACCCGTAAAGTCCGATATACGTCCGCATCTGTATCCGAAAGTATGAAAAATATATGATATCCAAAAATTGGATACGGATATCCGATATTCAAAAAGCTTTCCGGATACGAATATGTTATAATGATATCTGTATCCGAAAAATATCAGTCTGGTGCACATACATACATTAATGTGTGTGTATTAAAATTATGTTTAATTGACTACTAAGCTTGTGTTAATTTTGTGTAAATCTTTTGAAATATATGAATTAATCGGGTGTCTAACTTTTTTGCCAATTTTTTGAAATAAAGTTTTAGTGTTTAATTTTCGGATACTTTCGAACATCCAAAAATATCCATATTTGATATACATTTTTAAATTTCGGATACGGATATTGTCAGATATCTCTGTACGTTAAGCCGGATACGGATATATTCATGGATACAAATATGGATATGCTTCGGTAAATATCTGTGGATATCAAATATGGATTCGAAAACGGATTTCCATTTTCGAATACGAATACGGCACTATCCGTGTCCGTTGGCATCCGTTTACAGGTCTGAAGAGGAAAAGTCTCTCTGGTAGCTCAAAAACAAATTGTACATCTAATGATGCATGCCTACATTAGCCTTTACATTTCTTTTATAAAAACAATGTAAACCAAGTCTATATATGTGTGTATGCGCACGCACACAAATGTATGTACGTACTTGTATGTATGTGTGTGTATGATTGTTCATTACAAAAATATACCATTGATATTGAATTATATCATATATCACTGAAGAGGAAAATTAGCTCACAAAACAATTGATATTGAAACTGATATTTTTTGAATGTTTTATGAAAATCAATTTTTGACTCAAACGTATTTACCATACGTCTAAAGATTATCGTTATTTGCGGTGCTATTATTTACCATCTAGAATAATTGTCGTACAATTATTTGCTGTTGCACTACAAATATCACTATCAACATTTGTTATTGTGCAACGACACACAATAAATGCAGCTTTTTGTATTGCACTGTATACGTACAAACATACACACAGAATATTTGCACTTTAAAATGTGTTTTACAACTCATATTTCAACAAAAAATTGCTATGGATATTTGCAAACCACATATTTGTAGTATGTATTTGCATTGCACATTGGCATTTGGCGAACTTTGACCATACTCCGACGATCTTCGATTCGGCATCCCTAATGGTGGTGAAGGATGTCTTCAAGTGCAACTCTCGATACGGAGTCGATTGATGGTGATCCAATAGCGTAACAACACCATTAGTGATTTGAATCAGCAATTCTAACCAAAAATGACCAAAATTTATTATCTACTAAAGGCGGTCAAAGAAGCTCGGGTAGGCGTCGAAAGGTGCATATTCCGATAAATTCCAACCAATTTGTTAAAACGCGAAAGTGTACATGAGGCGTATTTTTACTCGTGAGGCGATGCGTAAGCCTTAAAGCATTGGGGTGTAAATTTTCAGGTAATCATTAAAACGTAAATTATTATTGCTTTGTTATTATCAATTTTTGTTTAATACAAAAAATGAACAATTAATCATATAAAACCGTAAAGACATAATAGTATAAACACTTAACTTTAAAGAGTCATAATCATTCTTTATTATTTATTCATAAAAGTATAAAAATAATTAAAACTATAAATAAATAAAATTCAAGCACTGTATATATATATATGAGATTTTTTGGCACGTGCAATGCACGTGCATATAAAAGGCACTTGCAGAATTATTGTTAAATTTAAAATTTCCTTGTAGTTTGATAAAAAAAATTAAAAATATAAAAGAAAAAAATTTGTCGGAATAGGGTTTGAAGATAGATGTTACATTTTGTTCATAGTGGGATTCGAACTCCGAACATCTTGTTTGAAAATAAGAGCAATCTTTTTCACTGTTTTAAATCTCGGCCTTCTCGGCGGTATCTCGATTGAAGGCTTGGGCGAAATGAAACATGAGATATCGGTTGATATCTCGTTTCGATTATATCGGTCGAAATTTATATATATCTACCGATATTTGAAGCGAAATGATATTCTGAGATATCCTCGATATATTGTTTTTTTCAAAAAAAATAGGCCCATCTCAGTCTATCATAAAAAAATGAACAAAGCTCTTTTTTTTCCGATTCAACTTCTCAAAATATCACGTTCCTCTTCAAAATATCGAACTCTCTCTTCTCTGGAGAAAAAATCGAACTCCCTCTTCTCTAGGGAAAAAAATCAAACTCACTCTTCCAACATCCAACAGCTCGCGGTTCCTTCAAATTTTCGACAACTCGATCTTGCTTTTGACAGTCGGCATCTTCGTCTTCGACCAATCTCTCTACTCTCTACATGTATGTAAATTATGGTTGTTTCTATTTTAATGAAATTCAATCTTTCAAAAATTGAATATAGAATATAATTTAGAATAGATGTGCAAGTAGATTTAGTTTGTTATTCTTACTGCATAACCTTCTGCAAGTAGATTTGCATTGCCTGAAACCCTTCGATTCCTGATATCTCTTATATGCATTTGCTTTTATTTGTATCTGTTCCTGATACTGTTATTATGTTATTCTTATTGCATATATGTAATTGTATAGAACCCGTTTTTTCAGTTAATTTGTCGCATTTCATCTACTTATATGTAATTGCTAAAACTGATGATGTTTTGTAACTTTTGTTGAACAATTTCATATAGTTGAAGTATAATTGCATTATTTTTTTCAGTTAGAATAGTGGAGATTAATTGCAGTAATTCAGTAAATGTTAAATAAACCAATACCATGCATTTTTTTTATAAATTATGTGATGTGTTATACTCCGATATGGTCCCGAAATGAACTTTAGGTACGAGATGTAAATCCAATATTGACGTCTGAGATGCATTCATCTCGTCCGAGATGCATTCGTCTCGTCCGAGATCTCCCCCGATATGATACTGAGTCACTGAAATCGCCGAGACGAAACGTGTCTGATATCTGAGATTTAAAACCTTGATCTTTTTATATAGTTTTGACCTAAATAATATTGAAATTATTTGTTTATATAGATTTGATAAGTAAAAGTTGAGAAATATATTAAAAAAATTAACATTATCATGTTGAGATTAGCGTTTGAACTTATGATTTTATTAATATATCAAAATATTCATTTGGAAATAGATGTTATTTTCGTTTTAAGTGGGATTCGAACTCCAGACCTCTTATTTGTCTATAAGGGCATTTTTAAAACTTCGTGGTTGGATCAAAAGTTTGTGTTTTATTCCAATTATTAATAATATATATATATGATTCAATATTTTGAAGAATTTTATTCAATATCCAGCACTGCAATGATATGTACTTTATTTATTTTCTTCCTTTTCTATACGTCTTCAGTTTTTTTCTAGATTTTAAAAAAGATCTTTAATCGATTCTAGCTAAATCAATCTCTATTACAAGTAGAAGGAAATAATGTAAGTTATGATTTTATTTAGTTTTTCTTTTACCAATTCAAATCGATAAGCAAAATTTATTCGGAGACTTAGTGTTGAATATTCGAAAATTTTCTTTAAATTGCAGTTGAGAAAACCAACAACGTAGCTCTCAATCGTTGTTTCAAAAACAACCTTAACCTTGTCGATACTCAAACTGAAAAGTAAAAAAAAACTTCTATTTCCTTAAATTTTGTTCTTTTTTTCCATTAAATAATTGAAGTTTAATAATGATATTAGTGTCAATATTTGTAACTAGAGATAAAAAAAATTGAGTCACATGCCTCAGCAATTTGAGGTGTGCGAGGCATATGTTTTGTACGCTTTGTATGTCAATGATGTTGAAGCGTAAGGCTCAAAGGTAAAAAGCCTTTTGGGCAAAGCCTCAAGGCATTTTATCTCTCATTTTCTCGATGCGCTACTCGAGGCAAGCATGGAGGCGGGATTTTTAAAACAATGATGCCAACTGGTAATGGTTAAAGGGTTGTAAATCACTATGGAGACGAAAATCAAAAATCAAAGGTTGATCGAACTGCGGGTTGTAGACAATGTTAACCACACGGACTCAGAAAACCGATAACAAAATGAGAGGGAATTTTAAAAAAGAAAAAAAAAATTGTTGAAAAGAGAAATATATGCCAAATTTTCACTAAAGAAAAACTAGAAAATTACATGAGAGTGAAAAAAAACTAAAACTTTAGCAACAAAATACCAAAAACTGCAACAACTCATGTGACAAGATGTCCTAGCATCAAAAACTTATGATACGCCAAGCACCACCTATATGATTGAAGTAAAGAAAAGAAAGCACCATGTTCACTAAGTTCACCTCTCTCATGTCCTAGAATTATTCACATTAGTCGTTGTCATGTAAAATTACACGAAATATAGGATCTATCTTGGTGATGCATCCTTCATACAGTCTAGCCTTGAAACAAGTCTGATGTCATCATGTACCAGCTTATATTGTTCTCCTACCCCATGTGAATCACGTCAAAGATAACTTGATTCTAGCGCATTATATCCTCCAACATATTAACAAGATGATAATTATCCATATTATAGCATCTCAAAACTTCTTCAGCATGTGCCATATAAAATAATCTCATCTAAGTGGTGCTTGATCTACAAATTGAGATAAATTTTCTACTTTTCAAAAATTTTCCTTAGAATTTTTTTCTTTAAATATTCAACAGTCTAAGTAGATTGGCAATGTCTCAGAAGCTCTAAGTAGATTGATATTGTCCGCATATACTGCAAAAATAACATATTATAGTTCATTTTCTAAATGAATACAAAAGGGAACACAAAATTATTGATATAATTTTCTTTCACCAAGTACTTATCGTTTGATGATTGTACCAAAATTTCAATTATTTGATACAATGACCTTTCGAGTTTAATTAGTACAAATTTTATGTTTTACCTCTAGAATGTTGAAGAAATTCTCGTATAAAGATTAGTATCTAAAATTCCCCTAGTTACACTGTTATGTTTATTAAATACACATCAAGTTCTTCTAAAACCATCTACTAAATAAATATGAAAATGTAATTGCATTTATTATTTGTGAATAAGTTTCTTCAAAATCCAAGGTCTTTATGAGAAATCATGTAATATAAATCAAGTTTTGTATCAAACTACTTTATCTTGTTAATTGTTTTTATTATCCATCACTAGCTAGCATAGTTTATATTTAAGGGCGTTCGAACTACGAGTCATGGGACTTCTCGAAAAACAATTTAAATCAGATTGCATATAAACATTTTGAATGATCATATATATATTTGCTGACATTCGTCTAGACAATGAGATCTAATATTGTAATTTGCTATAATTTTGATAGATACCAAGTAACAAAATATATCATCAATAGTTGCCTCTTTTCTATTCCTCAATTATTCCGTATGATTTGAAAAAGAAGCCAGGATGATGATGGTGTATAATTTGATGATAATTCTTCACTTATGTATCTTTGCAACTTCTAAGACAAAATATATCTTTTGCCACATCTGGGGCAATCATCGCTTTACGGAAATGTTTTTCTTCAAGATATAGTTCAAAATTTTCAACTGAAAACAAATCCAGTTCTCGTAAAAGCATTTGTGGAAAGTATATATCATTTGGTTATTCATGTTGTATCCACAGACATAACGCGCAAATGGTTTGCAATTTTACAAAATTGAGTTATTCTTTACGCTCTAGCTTTACATTGCATGCTATAAGAGTCAAAATGAAACAAGTTTGGATTGACCAAAGAAAGTTTATACTCACTATTCTATAACCTCTTTATTTCTCTCTCCAAACTGCAGAAAAATGGTGCCATCAAAATGGCTTTTCGCAAATTGTGTAGCAATAATATCATACGTTGAAGATTTGATACTGGTTGCTTTTTTTTTGTATCTTTGTTTCATGACCATCAATCATGTTTATATCGCTCTTTTATCAACTATGATCAATGTAAGATCCTTCACACTAACAGTTATTAGAGCAACATTATTTGAAAATATATCATCAATGATTCTCGGTTTCAAACATAATTTACTATATCATTTCGACTTTAGGTGCTTGAACCTCTTTTGAGGTTTCTTGATTACTTGCGTGCTTCTCTTTGGTAAAACCTCTAGTAACACATTATTATTACTTGTTTATCGTAATCTTGTGAGAAGAACTGATAGTTCCATCCTACCATTTCTGTGCAAATAGACTACTTGTTGTAGATGATATTGAAGACATTAACCCATACTTCAACATTTAAAGCTGAGATATGTTTACTTTGATTGTTTGATGTTTCTAGCAATACTTGCATTACTCTTCAAACTAGGGGATCAAATAAGAGATGTTAATGCTTCTAATATAATCAATTCATCATGCTTATTCCTCCCTTCACATCAATATAATCATAAAGAATTATAATCTGTAAATATTTTGAATATTCTATGGTTGCTCATTTTGATAATTGCACTAGTGTTACTGACACGTTCACCGTACTTTAAACAGTAAGCTACTAGTCAAACACCAACAGTAAGGAAGATTGTTTTTATTTTTATTAGTTGATCTAACATGTATAAGCAGAAAATGCTTTACATTTATCTAATCCAACGGTCAGACTGCATTTATCACTTATTTTTAACACAAATATAAGCAGAAAATGCTACTTTGAAACTCTTAATTTAGTAAATTGCATTGGAAGCACATATCCAATGAACTTCTTGTAGTGGCATTCAACGCAACTATGTGCATCAACATACCATTGTATATATGCGTAAGTTTTACGCTTTGATTCAGATTAAAAATGGTATTATGGATAACTTACACTTCTGATAATTTTTAGTTAATTATCTTCTTGCCATCGAGATGCCTTTATGAATTCTCAATACTCTTTTACATCATAATTCATCTAACTTTTGATTCCTAATTTTTCATCTCTACATGTCCTTTGCTTCTTAGGATTTCATATTCATCGCTTACTAAAATATCAAATTCTTATATATGTAAATTTTATGAACTTACTTTTTCTGATCAATCTCTTCACGGGATACTTAAGAACTATTTTCCAAAAACCATGATATCAATTATAGTAGGACAAGAAGAAAATTTAGTGCTATTACGCAGTTACATTTTGTATTGCAATCAGAAAGATCTAGGTATGGAGGGGTATTTGCACAGTTCATAAGTTTCCCACCTGGTTAGCTGCAGCTTTGTGATACTTTTACACCTCCGCACTGCTAATTGTTTATAGATATTTAAACTGAAAGTGTCATATTCATATACAATATATATTTTAAAGACGTTTTACGGATATTTCAAATGAGATTTTAATATCTCAACCAAAATGGATTCCAAACAAGGTTTAAACGAAATTTGATTTTTCGCCTATCAAAAATGTTAAAGGGAGATCTTGATCGAGATGGACGAGGGTTAGAACGCTGCATATCAGTCTGCATTATTAATTAAAGGTTATGTAATATTTCTTAAATAGGAATATAAAATTCAGTTTGGTATATATATAAAAAGGAGGCGGCTATTTGAACACAATATGTGACACAATAGATCTTGACCGATGGATCTCTTTGTATTCAAGTTTGGGGTGGAAATCAAGAGGAATTCCAAGAGTTGAGATCCATTGTGTCACCGATTATGTCATAAACGTATATCCCAATAAAATTTCCCAAATAAAATGTCATATGACATTCTTTCAATAGTGATAAACAGTAGAAATGGAAAGTCTATGACAATTAAAACAAATAACCGTAAATAACATGGAAAAATGTGCGTGCGTGCGGAGGGAGGAGGGGTTGTTATGAATGAAAGAATAAGCTGTAAATAATTTAACATGAAATCACATACATGTCCACAATTTTTTGTGGAATCCTCAAACAAAAGCATAAGCATCCACATATTATATAGTTGCTTAAAATAAATTTTAATTTTAAAAGAAATATATAATTGCGATATTTTACATCTATTAGCAGTCTGTGTTTAAAGACGGTTTCAGGTATAAATGCTAGTGTCTAGTTACATGACAGGAAAAATATTTTTGGTCCAAACATTGAGCTTCATAACCTTAACTTATAGTTAGACCCATCAAGCGGGTTGGGTTAGATCGATTTTGACCCAATACATTTATGATCCATTTTTTTACTCATTTAATACAGGGGTCAGTCTGACGCAATACATCTAATAAGCGGGTTATCCATTTAACTCATTTAAATATAAGGATGTAGCATGTTATTTTCCAAGTACAACTGTTAGTCACATGAAAAACTACAGTGTGCGTTCACAAAATGAAGTATCTGAGTGTTCCATATTGTCCATAATTTAAATTGGAGTTCATCGGTCGAAGTTTTGCCTAAATCTGAGTTAATATAAAAAAGTTACTGCAGCCTGAACAAAAAAATAACGATTTCTGCTTGGAGGGAGTTCAAACATGGAGATGTAGCATGTTATTTTCTAAGTACAACTGTTAGTCGCCATGGAGAACTATAGTGAGCGTTCACAGATGAAGCATTCAAGCGTTTCATATTGCCTGTAATTTAGATGGAAGTTTATCAGTCGAAATCTCGTGTAATTCTGAGTTGGTATGAAAAAGTTACTGTAGTCTAAACAAAAAAATAACGATTTCAGTCTAGGCGAAGTTCAAATATAAAGATGCGATGTGTTATTTTCTAAGTACAATTATTAGTTATCATGGAGAGCTACAATATGCGTTCACAAGATAAAGTATCTGGGAGTTGCATATTGTCTGTAATTTAGGCGGGAGTTCATCAGTCGAAGTCTTAGTCCGATTCCGAGCTTGTATGAAGAAGTTATTGCAGTTTAAACAAAAAAATAGCGGTTTATGTCTGGCTGGATTTCAAATATGGAAATGTAATCTATTGTTTGCTAAGTAAAGCGTTAGTCGCCATGAAGAACTACAACGTGCGTTCAAAAGATGAAGTTATTGCAGTTTAAACAAAAAAAATAACGGTTTATGTCTGGTTGGATTTCAAATATGGGAATGTAACCTATTGTTTGCTAAGTACAAGCGTTAGTCACCATGAAGAGCTACAACGTGCGTTCAAAAGATGAAGTATCCGAGTATTCTTCCATATTGTCCGTAGTTTAGGTGTGAGTTAATTGATCGCAGTCTCGCCTGATTTCGAGTTAGTATGAAGAAGTTATTGCAGTTTGAACAAAAAATATAGTGGCTTCTTATTAATCGTTCGAGTAAAAATATTTGAATTTTAAAAAAATTCAAATTCTTATTTTCAAATTTATATCTTTGAATCTTAATTTTTTAATAAATAGGTAAATGGGTTGTCCATTTAAAAATGGATCAACCCATTTATGACCAATTTAATAAAGATTCATAAATGGGTTGATCCAACTCATTTATGAGTAAGGTAAATGGATTGGATTAATGGGTTGGATCATATTTTGACGGATCTACTTATAGTAGTAGGAAATGACAATTAAGGAAAAAAACACGGCGAGATACCCAAAAAGGAATAATGTGATTAACAGTTAAGCCTATGTGGCATATGCACATACGCACACATTTGAGGAAAGTGCACGAAGACGATGATGTTGTGTACTGTATTTTTTTGGTAAGCTCTCAAAATACTCAAAATTGGCTAATGACCATAGTGCATCTTCCTCAAATACTCAATCCATCCACGTACAATCGCACCATCACTCTTCTCACATGCATCTGCCACCCTCACCCCACTCACTCCCTCGGCACACGTCCATCCTTCCTCAAGCCTTACTCGAACCAATTGCTCCCATCATACCACTATCACAACTCCACAATCCAAGGTTAATCCATTCTTGAAACGCTGCATTACCATACCTCATACAACCGTCGCACTCACTCAATCTATTCCCCTAACACCTCTCTACCCTTTCACTAGTCCCAACTTTGGTCATACAACAGTCGCACTCACCCAATATATTCCCCCAACATCTCTCTACCCTTTCACTAGTCCTAACTTTGGTCAACCCATAGGCTGTTGTCCCCCAACAAGAAGCTACATGACCCAAACTATATCATTTTTAAACTCCAAACTTCTACTTGCCCCCACCCAAATAAAGAAGAATAAATCACAACAAAGTGTAAAAGTTCTGATTGTGTTATTATAACGTATATCAAATTGAAACATTTGACAATGTGTTGTTTATAGGCATACAAAGAATTCCGCATAATGCAAATTAGTTTTAGTTCCGTTCTCTGAAAATGAATCTGAACCATTAGATAATACCTTAGAATTTTAATCACTGGAATGTTCAACACAAGTACGTGCACTAACAAAGTTCCATCAATTTCTTCTAATGCATCTAGGGATGGCATTCGGTCAGTATGGTTAATTTTGAGGTAAAAAAATATCAAACCATATTGGAATTAAGAAATTGAAAACCGAACCGATCTAATTTCGGTTAATTCGATCGATAACCAATTTAACTGAATCAAATAGGTAAATAAAAGAAATATCATATGTTGTTATTCAAATGTTTAATTTTTCTCAAATAAGAACCAAAATCATATTTGGGGAGTTTTTATTGAAATTTTTTTACGTTATAAAACAATATTGGTTTATTTTTCATAAAGAAACTTTACTTTTATTACTAAACCAATTATAAAAAGTGTTGTAACATTATGAATTTGGATAATATAATAAATTTTGGCTAATTTCGTTAAACCGATAAATCGAAAAGAAAAAAAATTTACAAATCCAATTTAATTTTATAACAGAACCAATCGAAATGAACCAGTTTGATCGGTTAATTCGGTTCTAATTGTGCCAACCCCTATGTGCATTCGTTGTCATCCTAATAAGTGTAGATCATTAGAGATAAAAGAAAGCTTTAGAAGGAAATTTTATGCATATTCAATTTGGGATACGATGTCCGAATGATAAGAGACTAAAACATTATACCAACAAGAAGAAAAAGGAGGAAATCTAATGGATAAGCTTGCAATGCAAGATTATGCATTTATGCCTACATGAGATTTCATACTCGGCTTGATCTTCACATAGTGCAACAACAAAGAAGGGAAAATATTAAGCTAGGCTTGACTGAATATTTGAAGGCGACATTGAGTCTCAAATCCATTTAATTTGATTACTGACCATTTATATCATACAAATTCCAACCATACCCTCATGATATACAAACTTATATCATGGTAGACCCAAACAATTCGAGCTTCAAAATATGTGGACCATACACCAATATTCTCTTGATATAGTCAATGGGCTTGAAGAACGGAGATTGTAAATAACCCATGTATGAATTGATCTAGAAATTTAAAAACATAAAAAAACGACTAGGTTGTGAACTCGATAGGATTTAGAACACGGACATAAACTCTGGACGAAGTGAATGGTTTCACAGTGTAGCATTTTCAAAATGCTAAAGAGTGGATCGATCATCCGTTACAATTCAAAAATTCACAGTAGCACATCCCAAACTTTGTCGTGGAAAAAGACAACAATCTAGTCACCAAAATCCCCAACTCGAAAGAGACTAAGAAATCATTATTCGGTTGGGATAAAGAAACTGCGGAGGTCATGATTATTAATGGATATTTTTATCAATTTTGTTGAGGTGTTATCAAAATCGACATTATGAAAACAATTCATTCTTTCTCCATAGATAGTTACACCAAAAGTTGATCAAGGACAAAAATTGTTCTAACACCGAAGAAAAAAAACTAAAGTGCTTTGCAATCCTAAGACCTATTGGTTTGTGCGATCTTTCTAACATGAACCTATACAAAAGGCTTTAAAAAGGAGATTTAAACTGCAAATTGCAAAGTTCAATTTTAGATTGAAACTGGACTTAAATCGTAAATGGTACGTACAAGGATTTATAAGTTATCGTGTATACATACTTACAATTTTTTTTGCTCTATATAGATTATTAAATGACATTTGGGTACATAAACCACTAATTTTACATACATAGTAATAATTATAAATGTTGAAAAATTGATTTACTGATTGAGTTTCTGCATTTAAATTTAAAACTCATTTTTTTCCCCATGTTTTGTCATTTTTATAAGAAGCAACAAATTTTGAATTGTATATTCATGTAAATATCTTAATGTTTTTTATTTCAACATGAACATAAAGGTTTTTTCAATTACGGTTTTAACTTGATTTGAATCAAAATTAGAGAATCGAAACTCGGTTTGAGAAGGTTGTAAAAATATAAGATTTTTGACTACAGTGCCATTCCAGATTTTGCGAAAGAGAAAAGCGCATAATCTTCACCAAATAATAGCTTCATCTCAAGTGGATTCATCACATGAAGATAATTACAAATTGCATGTTGTTAGCTCAAAAACTAATTCTACAAATCAACAAGGAAAACCCTAATCCTAATATAGTTGTCAAGGTAGATATGGTCAAAGCTTACAATAAAATATCATGATTCTTTGTGTGAAAGTCCTAGGGAATATTGGCTTCTCCGAGAAGCTCATAGATATGATTTGGATGATCATCTTGAATTGTTAGCGCTTCATCATTAGCAATGGTAAGCCAAATGGTTCTTCAGAAGTGCAACAAGGAGAACCTATCTCCCATAGTATTCTCTATAGCAGCAACAAGGACATATGCAAGCCTATAAGAAATGGAAAGGCAGCAGAAAGGTACTCAATTCCCAATAGATGTCTACCGATATCATATAACGTTTGCTAATGACATTTTGATGTCTTTAAACGAGAAAAAGCACCATCAAAAACCTATTGTTTCTTGACGCAATATAAGTTCACATCAAAATAAAAGGGAAATAACTTTAAAAGATGCTTTATAGCGTAAAAATGCTTTTAAGCCAATTAGAATGGATTGGCAATGAAACAATATTTTGTTTCAACAGATCACCAATCCATTAAGGTTTTTGGTATAAAATTTTGGTATACCAAGGCTGGAGGAGGAATCCTCTATTCAACTCAATTATGGCCCAGTGAGAAGTAGAATATGCAGTTGGAACCTCGTCTCATAAATTCCAAGCATGAAGACTTCTACTTATTTACTTGGTCCTTTAAGTCCTTAGAATGCATATTTTCTCAACAAAGATCCTATGTAAGCATACTATAAAATTTTAGGCCATTGTGCTCTAGTTTCTTTTGGTGAGACAGGGTGAACATACGCAAACAAACATTAGTGGATATATTATCGTGGAATGAGATTTGTTCACACAAGAAGGATGAGTGGGTGCCAAAAATACAATGTTTGCAAAGCTTTACATATAGACTTCGGATTAGGTTTAAGGACAACTCTTTATGGACTAGCTTCCTTGATCATAGATATAGAAGAGTGGCTATCAACGACTATAGGAATGTTTCATCTTATGTGAACGAGACATGAAAGAAGATGCAAAATGAACCAATATCATTGAGGTGAATGGCGGGGGAAATGGCTGGGAAACCATTAGGGTTAGAAAATAACCCAAAACGTTCTAGATCATAATCTAAAAAACTAAGCATGCTTATGTGTTGCATAGCAAGCAACGGAGAGAAGCCATTTCATCTATGTTGTGTCAATGAAATTGTCGGCGTCATTTTCAAACATTAATGGGATCTACAAGTGACTATTACATTCAGATACTATCCCACAATCATGGTGGTCTAAGAGCAAAGGCAAGACAGTGAAGATCATGTCATACATCTTGATCACCTTTACGTATGTTAAAAGATTTAGTGCACTAGAAATCGACTATCAAACAAGAGAGCGTAATCAAATAATTGCATGAAGACACTAGTTTAGTCTTTAAAGCTAAATTTCATACAGGGCCGCATACCAAATCCATGAAAAAATTATAGCAGACTTTAACATCAGAAATGAAAGTAGTTCCGAGACAAGGTAGGAAAAAATACAATGTAGTAACACAATGAGATGTATCAAGAGTAGAATAAGATGCACAGATTTAGAACTAATCTGACCATAGTGCATGGATACATAGGCATGCATCCCATATCACTCGCTGCATCTCATTCATTAAGCACAGATTGTACTCCATCGTACACTCAAACATTTTCTATAGTCGTAGGTTACATCACTTACACTCTGAATTGCATATACACACATCCTTGCAATCC
This sequence comes from Allium cepa, assembly GCA_030765085.1. Taxonomy (NCBI): domain Eukaryota; kingdom Viridiplantae; phylum Streptophyta; class Magnoliopsida; order Asparagales; family Amaryllidaceae; genus Allium; species Allium cepa. The sequence continues at coordinate 617,698,539 of CM060934.1, forward strand.
TCTAGTTTGCAGGTTCCTTCTACGGGTTTCGTTGTTACCTTTTTAACTATAGCAACATCTTTAATTGTACGATTTTTATTTTCATTGTTATACTGAAATTTTCTAACTCAACTACGGGCATATACCTAACAGTGTACATTTTTATTTTTACTTTTTGTGATCCATTGAAGTAATGCAATCCACCGTATTTTATGAAATGTGTTGCACTTTTTTCACCTGTTAAGATTGCCCAAAAATGATTCTTTATTGGAGTTTGATGAAGGCAGCAACTTTAGTGGGAAAAAAAGACGATAAGAAGAAATTTATGGGATGTATATTTTTTACACTATGATGTTGCCCCAAGGGCATTAAAAAAAAGTTTGGGAGCTTTTGTCTATTGCACCATGTAGTGTTCATGACAATATAGTGCAATATAGTGTAGTCAGTTGTGGACCGTGCATATTTAAGGTGCTGTGTTTTGCAATACATTATACAAATCGCTATATGGTTGCCAAAGGAAGTGCAAAATCAACCTTTGTGCTTCATGGATTGGATTTAGCCCTAGAGTGACGGTGCTACCCCTAAACAAACATGAAAAAAATAACAAATCAGCCGTTCAACAAGATAAAAACAAATAAAAAGTGAAAGAATATTTCCAAAGTATGTCATATTTTGTTACAGTCGTAATGTTAGGTAAAAGGCAAAACAAGTAAATTGATTTATATGTGTGCACGCCCACTCTCTAGAAATACTCTAAAAACTATTTTTATGAAAATAAAACCCAAACTTCAAGTAAGAAAAAAAACTCTGTAACTAGTGGAAATCATACAGAAAACAAAACTACAAAAACACTTTGACAGACAAATTTCAATGTATGTTGCATAAAAAGTCAATCCTTTAATGAAAAAAATATCAATTCTTTATTAAAAGACATCTAAAAGTCAGATTTTAAATGTAGTTATTCAAAATAGAAACCCGCTTCTGTAACTATCAAACTGTGAAAAAGGAACAAAGGAAAATAACGTGCAGCAATTTTCGTATACAATGTGCCAGGTTTCATGAAATATATTCATCGAAAGACCTCTTTCTCAAAAAAAAAAAATAGAAATAAAACTCTTTGAAATAACACTCTAGAATGATGCTCTTTAGCCAAAAATAAAAATATACCGTCTATGCTATGCTTTTTGATATAGTTGAAGTTCTACCCTATTATTTTCCATGATGAAGTATGTTTTATGGTGAAACAAACTTGCAACACAAATCTGTATACAGGGGTTATCAAATAAAACAAGTAATATTTTAAGTGCACTATGTAGTGATGTAACTCTACCTATGTAGTTTTCTATACAGCTTCTCCCAAGTCAAGATAAATGAGGAGGGTTGTGATAGGTTTGGCGAGCCAACATAAAAACCATAGCCTCTCTTATGGAAATGGAACTTTATTATATTTCATCGAGGGCATAACCTTCTTAGCAACGCGCCATATCGTGACTCGGGTATGGTGATAAATGAGCAAGAGTTGGGTCGTCACTCCCTTAGTGGCGCGTCATATCGAAGTTCGGGTATGGTGATAAATATGCAAGGGCTGGGTCGTTATTCCCTTAGTGACGCACTACATCGATGCCCTGATGTAGTGATAAATGAGCAAGGATCTTCGCACTTTACTCGACGGTTGCGAGAGGCAAGAAAATTAGTCGATGAAAGTAGGATTCGGTTAGATAGTTGGAATGTAGGATCCTAAACAGAAAAGTTAAGAGAGATGGTTGATACTATAACTAAGAGACGTGAAAATATCTTATGCGTACAAGAGACAAAATGGACGGGCCAGAAGGCGAAGGAGGTGGAGAACACGGGCTTCAAGTTATGGTACACGCGAAAAGAACGTAACAAGAACGGGGTAGGCATCTTAATTGACAAGAACCCTAAAAACGGAGTGGTCGACGTTATGAGACAATGAAACAGAACCATCCTAGTCAAGCTGGTAGTTGGTGATATGCTTCTGAACATCATTAGTGCTTATGCCCCACAAGTAGGCCTAAGTGAAGCCGTCAAGAGGAATTTCTGGAAAGAGTTAGATGTCATGGTTAGAGGTGTGCCTAGTAGCGAGAAAATTTTCATAGGAGGAGATTTCAACGTAATGTTGGTACGACTAGTGGGGGGTTTGAGAGAATGCATGATGATTTTGGATATGGCGATAGGAATCAAGAAGGAGAAGAAATATTGAATTTCGCTATTGCTTATGACATCATGATAGCTAATACCTTCTTTAAAAAGAGACAATCACACTTAGTTATTTTCAATAGTGGTCAACACTTTAGCCAGATTGACTTTGTCCTTACTAGAGAGATGACAAACGAGCTTGTGTAAATTGCAAAGTCATATCTGAAGAATGTGTCGTCTCACAACATCGGTTTTAGATATCTGAGTTTCGTCTTCGAATACGTGTTCGACGGGATAAAGAAGCCAAGATTAATCGAACGAAATGGTGAAAGCTCAAAGGAGAAACATCACGGATGTTTAAGGATAGAGTAATGGGAGAAGAGGTGTGGAATATGGAAGGAGAAGCAAATGACATATGGGATGGGGTGACAATGCGCATTCGAAAAGTGGCTACTGAGGTGTTTGAAATAGGGCTGTCAATTTCCTACACGACCCGAAACACGACCCGAAACCCGCACGGAAATTAGCAGGTTAACCCGACCCATTTAATTGGCGGGTCATTTTCGGGTCAACCCGAATTTGACCCGTTTATAAACGGATGGGTTTCGGGTTGACCCGCCAACCCGAAACTGACCCGTTAACAACCCGTTTATACAGTATATAGGTTAAGCTGACCCGTTTACGACCCGCTCCGACCCGTTTATGACCCGTTTGTACCTTATGCGGGTTATACGGGTTGACCCGACCCGTTTACGACCCGTTCCGACCCATTTACGACCCAATTATACCTTATACGGGTTGACCCGACCCGTTTACACCTTATACAGGTTGACCTGACCCATTTACGACCCGACCCGACCCATTTATAATCGGGTTACACGGGTTGGGTCGGGTCAACCCGTTTATAAACGGGTCGGGTTCGGGTTGAGCGTTTTCAACCCGTTTAATAAACGGGTTGACCCGACCCATTTAAAATCAACCCGAACCCGACTTGACCCGACCCAAACCCGACCCGACCCGACCCATTGACAGCCCTAGTTTGAAAAGGAATAAACGTGAACCTAATAATTTATGGTGGTGGAACAGTGATGTGCAAAAGGCTATCAAAGAGAAAAATGAATGCTATAAGTGATTACATCATCACAGAAGCTAGGACAACATGCAAAATTACAAAGTGGCAAAGAAGAACGCACAAAGAGCAGTTAGCGAAGCAAGGGCTCGGACGTATGAAGATCTATATCAAAAGCTAAGTACGAAGGAGGGTGAAAAAAACGTCTATAGGATTGCTAAGCTCCGCGAGAGGAAGACGAGAGACTTCAACAAAATTAAATGCATCGAGGATGACAATAATAGACTTTTAGTGAAGGACGATGAGATAAAAAATAGATGGAGAGATTACTTTGATAAGCTATTCAACGAAGAAGGTGATAATACTACGATCGAGTTGGACGACTCTTTTGATGACATCAGTGACATTTTGTTCGAGGAATTCAAGAGTCCGAGGTAAAGGAGGAGCTAAAACAGATGAAAGCGGGCAAGGCATTGGAGTCTGATGACATCCCTATTGGGGTGTGGAGATGCCTTGACGATGCAGGGATAGTCTGAACAACTAAGTTGTTTAATGATATTTCAAATCAAATAAGATGCCAGATGGATGAAGGAGAAGCATATTAGTTTCAATTTTTAAGAATAAAGGAGATATTCAAAGTTGCACAAACTACGAAGGAATTAAGCTTATGAGTCATACAATGGAGTTTTGGGAGAGAGTCATTGAACAACGTTTAAGAATGATGACAAGCGTTTCAAAAAATTAATTTGTTTCATGCTTGAAAAGTTGACCACAAAGGCGATTTTCTTGATAAGACAACTTATTGAGAGGTTTAGGGAGCAAAAAAAGAATCTACATATCATATTTATCGATTTAAAGAAAGCTTATGACAAAGTACCGAGAAAAGTTATATGGTGGACTCTGGAAAAGAAGAGAGTCTTAACAAAGTACATTACCTTTGATTTTGTGACTAGTGTCAAAGCATACGAGGGTGAAACCAGTGACTTCCCCATTAATATAGGATTACATCAAGATCATCTTTGAGCCCATACATTTTTCCCTGGTGATGAATGAGGTTACAAAGGGTATACATAAAGGGTGAGATTCCTTGGTGTATGTTCTTTGCTAATGATGTTGTGCTAATTGACGAAAGTACGATTGAGGTTGATAGACAACTGAAGTGGTGGAGACAGACTTTAGAATCAAGGGGTTTTAGGCTTAGCAAAACTAAAACAGAGTATATGAAGTGTGAGTTTAGCGGTGTCAGATCAGAGGATGGATATGTCACTCTGGCCAAACAAGTAGTGTCTAAGAAGGAATTTTTTCGATATTTAGGATCAATGTTGCAGTATGATGGTGAGATTAATGAAAATGTTAGTTTTAGAATTCGAGCGGGATGGATGAAATGGCGACAAACGTCTGGCATTCTCTGTGACAGGAAAGTCTTACATAAGCTTAAAGGAAAGTTCTACAGAACGACAATCAAGCCTGCGATGTTGTATGGTGCAGAATATTGGCCTACTAAAACCCAACATGTCCAGAAGATAAGTGTGGCAGAGATGCGTATGCTACGATGAAGCTGCAGTCATACAAAAAGAAACCAAATTAGAAATGATGATATACGTGACAAACTTGGAGTAGCACCAATTGAAGAGAAGCTTGTCCAACACCGCTTAAGATGGTTTGGACATCTCCAACGGATGCCTCCCGATGCACTTGTGCGCGTTGGAATTATAAACCGCGTCAAACGCTCAAAGAGAGGTAGAGGTCGACCAGGGTTAACATGGGAGGAAGCAGTAAAAAAAGACTTGAAGGACTGGAATATATTCGAAGAGCTGATGTCGTACCGGAGCGCGTGGAAGTTAGCGATCCAGATACCAGAACCATGAGCTCGAAGTTTTTTGCTTAAAGTTGGCTTAGAGGTAGTGTTATAAGTTTTGGATTATAGGACTAATGCATAGAAGCCTAAGACGTAGCGTTTGGTCTTCGATCAATATTACTATTGGTACCATTATTACTATAAGCAAATATATATATACATATATTATCATCATGGTTTTTTATTTTTATTTTTTATTTTATATATTTTTATTTTTATTTTACTTAGTTATTATCATTATTATTATTTTTACGAGTTACGGCACGCGCTTTGCACGTGAATTGTTTTCCTTGTAAATCGAATATGTTTAAATCATTCAAAAAAATGATTTTTTATTTTCAAGTGATATTAAGATTTATATAGTTGTAAAGAAGTATTTTGAATTTGTAAAGGAAGTTTAATTTTAGATCCTATTCTTAAAAGCATTTTGAATTTGTTAAGTATGTTTAATCATTAGATCCTACTTTTAGGGACGTTTGAAATATTAAAAAAAGTTTAATATTAGATCCACTTTTTAAGTGATTAAAATTTGATAATATATAGAGGGGCGTTTTTGGTAGTTCGCGTTGATTCTAAAAAAGTGTGACACCGAAGCTATTACATCTATTATTAAATATTTGTTTACTTATTTGACTTTATCTTGTTATTACTAGCATGGTTTTATTGTTGTTGTTGTTACTATAACTTTTAAACCGACGTCGTTTACTTTTGGGTTTCATCTCTAGCCGAGCACAACTTGTTTGAGAATGATGATTTTATTGCTGTTGTTGTATGTAGTGATGAAAAAAAATCACTTTATCGTGCAATAAAGTATTTATGAAATCAAACACTGTACCCACCATGGAGTCCTAGCTGCATATAGTTCTCATAACTGCATAGGACTATACAATCCTAGAGCACAATATATAGTCATGAAAAAAATAAACGACCCCTGAGTTTCTATATATCATGGATATAAGGATTGAAGTAACACTAATTTGTTGAAAGTTTATGCAGAGAAAATGTCCCAACTGGATTCCTCAAAATATTAAAATTTGTTTTCATAGTCTTTGATTGATTGATTATCTGTGATAGATATTATTGGAATTTGGAATTATTAAATGCTATGGATTTTACTAAACATATTTTGGGTATTGGAAGATGTGAAAAATATAAAAGATTTGTTTTTTGGAAAGAGGTAAAGAGAGTAATATTAAGTAAAATAATTTTAGATAAATTAAAAGAATGAATTTGAAAAAGAATAAAAGTTTGATTTTAATTTTTGACCAATAATTCAGGAATATGGAAAAATAGAGTTTGTGAATAAATATGGATTAAAGGATTTTAAAAGTATGGACTTAAGCAAAAACTGATTTGAAGTACAAAGAATTAATTTAAAATTTAAGAATTAAATAATTTGGGAGAAATAAAAGGAGAATTTTGAAATAAAGTATGGAATTAATATTTCGGTTTTAAATAAGATTTTAAATCTAAATAAAGGAGTGAATATGGAATTAATGGGTTTTGAAATAATTTGGATAAAGTGATTTGAATTATTTTAAAATCTAAAGTATTTAGACTTGTGATGTTCAGTGGAAAGAAAACATTTGGGTGGAATTTATTCTGCGAGAGAAAAAAGTGTTTTGAAAATTATTTTCAAAATGTTGAAGGGTAAAAAGAATCTTGCGAAGATATTTTGAAATAAATAATTTAAAAATTATTAAGGCTGATGGTTGTTTGTGAATGTTAATTGATAGTTAAATAACCAACTACCAATATTGGCCAATTCACTGATCGTTTCGAAAAGACCGGGATCAGGATTAAATTTTCAAAAACCACTTCGATGCGGTTTGAACGTTTTCGTGAGGAAGACAAGAGCTAGGAGTCGAAGATGGAACGGTGAAGTGCAATGGCTAATTGCTACTAATCCGGAGGGTGATTCCAAAATAGATGTAGTAGGAGTAGTGCATTTGGTTCCGTTCGGACCCGAAACGGACTTGTATGGATGCTATCAGAACATCGTCAGGAGGACGATGAGCATTCTAAGTGAATGTGTGCTAAAAAGGTAACGCGTAGCCTCGAGCCTCATCAACCGGGAATGACTGAAACAGGGGAGGTGCAGCAAAGCTAAGTGGCTAGTGACCAATTAAGGTAAGATCGTCCCTGTCTAGATGTTCCTTTATTCGGACTATTCAGTAAGAGGTAGCTCCGGTCTTGTGTAGCAGGGGATCAGGGTGGATCCTCGATGCGGTGATCTAGACCACGTACTGCGATGGGCGGTACCCCATTAGTCCTGCCATTGATGAAAATTCATTCTTCATGCTGGAATTTAATAATGTAACAATTTCGGCTATTTAAACAAGTATTTGTATATAGACACTACTATAATATCAGATGATTTGATACGAAAATGTTTTGGTTATCGTAAGGTAAAAACCCGACATGTTTATTTGTGGCGTGGTCTTACGAGATACCTTTGATTTCAAAAGGATTTTGAAAACTTTAATAACCCAAATTGAGTGTGTTTTCCTCACGCTGGTTTTCCAGACTGACTCGGGTGTTATTTCACTATAATGCTCGGGTCAAACCGAGTATTATATAATACAGGATAGGATGTTGTGGAACTCAGAAGACGAGCTGGATGGCAAGACGTATCACACGTACTTGATGTATAAATCCGTTGTGCAGTATAAGCTATATAGTCAGCTTTGTGGGGACAAGTTAATATATCTGTCCAGTATTCTGCTATTGATTGTGCTGTTGATTTTGTTGTACTCTGATGATGTAATGTATAAAAAGATATAGTTCTTTTTGTTTAAAGATTAGTCATTTATCTATTATATATTGTTCCGCTGCGTTTGTGAGATTCTGATATTGTTTTCTATTTTCGTCTTCTACCTCCTTCTTTAACCCTAATGGTTCATATTTCCGTTCACTTTGAGTTGATATGAGGGAGAATAGTGTCGACTCAAGGGTTACGGGACTTATCCAAAGATATATATACTTTAAAAACACTTAAAATAAAACTACTTAAAGACTTGGTGCTTTTCGGTGGAAATAAAGCAATTGGATGGAAATTTATTCTGCGAGAGAAAAAGTGATTTGAAAATTATTTTTCAAAGGGTTGAAGAGTGGAAATATATCTTGCGAAGATATTTTGAAATAAATAATTTGAAAAATTATTCAGGCTTGATGGCTGTTTGTGGATGTTATATGATAGTTAAATAACCGACTATCAATATTGGCCAATGCGATGATCGTTTCGGAGAGGCCGGGATCGGGATTAATTTTTCGAAAACCACTTCGAATTGAAAGAATTTACGGGTTTGAGACGTAAATTAAATTGGGATAAATCGAGTAGGATTTATAGAGGATTAGATGGACTATATTGAAATGGGAAATGTATTTCCTGAAAAGCCAAGCAGGTTTTCAAAGCGGATTTTATGTATAAAATAAAAGTTTTAGAGTTTGTTCTAAAAAGAATGTTTTTGAAGAAATTTATCTTCTTAAATTGTTTTAAAATTCTTAAAGTTAATATTTATTAAGTTAATTATAGAAGTGATTGTTTTAAAAGGTTTAACTAGCGTTATGATTTAAAAGATAATTACTAAATATTTATATTTTATAAAATAGCTTTATTTTTAAGAGTAGTTTGGCTAAAGTTTTTATTTAAAAATTAGTATAGAATTTCATAACTATTATTTTGAATCAAGTCTTTTTAAATAGTTTTTATTTTAAATGTTTGAAGTATATATATCTTTGGATAAAGTGATTTAAATTATTTAAAATCTAAGTTATTAGGACTTGGTGCTCTTCAGTAAAAATAAAACAGATATGGTTCTTTTTGTATAAAGATCGGTCGTTTAACTATTATATATTGTTCTGCTGCGATTGCGAGATTCTAATATTGTTTTCTATTTTCTTCTTCTACCTCCTTCTTCTTTAACCCTAATGGTTCGTATTTCCGTTCACTTTGAGTTAAGATGATGGAGAATAGTGTCGACTCAAGGGGTACGGGTTTGCGGGCTGTTACAACAATCATAATTTTTAGTTATTGCGAATTTAAAACCAAAAGTGAAGAGCGTGTTTATGTGTATACACATATTCATGTGTTAACCGGCCTTTTGACCCAGCTATATTCAGGCAGGCTGGACAAGTTAGAATCGACGATTATCGAGGCAAGCAACTCAAAAAGATGATCCTAGGGTCCATATACAAGTACAAACAAAACCCCAAATTGAAGACAAACCATCTCAAGAAATTCCGAAGTCGGAGAATCCCTAGATGATAGATCATCACCGATCCCGCACCTAGGGGAAAAAAATTACTAAGTGAGGGATCATTACTGATCCCGCACCTAGAGCCTGACCAACTCAAGTGTTGAATCCCTCTAGGTGTGGGATCGGAACCGATCCCTTCCTTAGACGACCGGTACCGATTCCAAATCTTCATCCAAAGTGACCACCACTCCTTCCAATCACTATTGATGATGCCAAGGGCCTATTTCAAGTTCTCTTCATGTGATTCTATGCAATTCTCTATCGATCTCCATAAGTACTAGAGTCAGCGACTCCATTCTTCCATATATCCTATTTGGACTCAAAAAACACATAGGCAGCTATGTAAATCAACATTGGAATCACGAAATCAACAAGAAGACGAACCAGTGCAAAGAGCTGTTAGGTGTCCCTGTCTATGTATATGGATCGGTACCGATCTCCAACCTTAGTGGATATACAGCTGAGATTTTTTGAGCGACTCGGTCTTGGCGGAGAGGTTCTGTAGGCGAAATATCAACGAGATATTTGGTCGTTTACTCCTATAAATACATTGACAGTGCTTCATTCTAAGGATTTGGGGACGCTGCCATTACACTCTTACTCCATTGTACACTGGAATCCCTACCGAGCCCTCCTACTTGTAATCATAAAAAAACTAGTGCAAAAGCAATAAAATCATTCAAATGGACGTAGACCAAGATTGTCGAACCACTATAAATTTGTGCGTGCTTGTTTACTACTCAGTTTTCATTTGCTTTCTTCATTTAATCTCTACTCTCTTACTCTTTTGCGTTTTGCATTTGTGAAATTTTGGTTCAAATTTTTTTGGTGCTTTAACTGAGAACTCGATTCTCGAGCTATTTGAATCCTTATCTACTATTGGATTGCCTATAATCCAAGGAATAGATCCAATTCCTTTTCAATTACTTTCGTGCTATTAAGATTTGCATAAAGTCTACAGGAAGCTATCTTCAATGACCACAAGAAAGACAAAGTTGTTGCCTTCTCAAGAGCTACTAATGAAATAGAGAACGCTAACTTTCACATCCTGAATGAAAATGCACGGCAAGAAGCTGTTAATTCCAGAATCCTTCAGATGTTATCAATAGAATTGATTTCGCGCGTACGATGAAAGAGCTACAGGATAGTCGTGCAGAGTTGAACCGGTAAATCCAATAGAACAGAAACTTGATGATCCAGCTGACTACTCACTATAGGAAGACTAGAAGAGAGCCAACTCCTTCATACTCAGAATCAAGCAGTTCTTCATCATCTGACCATTTTCGGAGGAGCGGAAGGCAAATAATGGAGGCATATGAAGCAGGAACCTCAAGGCGGAAATATACGACCGACCCTCACCACAGCACAGGGGTCGGTACCAATCCCACCAGGGAGGTCGGTACCGAACCCACTCACCAAGGGTTGGAACTTTAAGCTGGTGATGACGTGCAACTTGGACGCACCTGACTGACCAAGGCGCCGAAGGTCAAGAGTTTACTGTTAAATTGTCCCCAAGGAATGAACGTGGAGCAGCTGAACAAACGATTCTTCCGGAATTAAGAGAACCTAGGCGACGAGGCACGAGCCGAGATCGTTTACCGGACCAAGCACAAGGAATAGATTACGAGTACCACAACCCAGCAGGTTCCAAAGAGCCGAACTTGGCCGAGATGGTGAGACAACTTGTGAAAGAAAGTCAAAGCCAGACTAACAACGACTGGGATACCTCCCCGAGTCGAAACCTCTTCACTGAAGCCATTCTGCGTGAAGAGTATCCACGAAGATTCAATATACCAACCATGCCGGTATAATTAGGGAAGAATAACCCCCGACGGCACCATATGAATTATGAGTGGCACATGGATTCTGCCAGGGGCACGGATGTCATCAAGTGTAGATGATTTTCTATTTTCCTAGAAGGAGTAGCGACATGTGGTTTACGGTTCTAATCAGGGGGATCCACCCTGATACAGACCTTGGTGAATGGTTATCAAGAAAGCCTCCTACTACTTTAGATCATTTTTACAACAATGTAGTCCAATACTTGCGCAAGGAAGAAGCTAATCTGACTAGAAGGAACGATACAAGACATCAGGTTGAAACAGTGCAAAGCAGTGTTGCTGTGAAACAATTCGGAAAGAGTTCCGGGAACATTGACATAAATGTGCAAAATAAGAGTGGGAGTCTGAACAAGGGCCATAGCAAGGCCCAGACAAGAACCCGGATCCTAGAAGACGACCGAGATTCCCTAGATTCGACACATACACCCCACTAAACAACTCAGTTGGAAATATTTACTTGGCTACTCGCGACTCGAATCAGTACAGGAAACCAGTCCCAAGAGAGTCAATTAGGAACCAGAGGAGTCTGGATAATTCTGCAGATTTCACGAGATATATGGTCATGATACGAACGAGTATAGACACCTCCATGATATGATCGAAGGGCTGATCTGAAAGAAAAGGCTCCAACAGTTTGTGAAAGACCCACAGGATGGCGGGCAGGGGACATCCGACCCAGTGAGGACAAACCGCTCCTAGTGCTGACGAATTTAGGCTGTCTAAAAGGAGATTGATTATAAACTAGACCATTGATGGTCACCTTCCCGGTGAGAAGGGCTGGAGCGAGATGGAGTGGCAAGCATAACGTCATTTCATCCTAGAATAAAGCTTATGCTTATTTGCAAAGAACTATCTACTACGATAGACTCTTATTTTTCGTTTTCAATGAAGTTGCTTTTCAATCATGCAACCTTGTCTGTGTGTGCTATACGAGTCGCAAAACATGACCGACTTGAATGAAATTGCCTGTAAACAATGCAGGTGTGCAGGTATACAGAATTAGGTGTCAACCAAATCTCCATGGCCCGTGACCAGATCTGTGGAGCTCTACCAAGACGAGTGTGATTCGATTGCTCATCGGCCAACTCTTGCCCTTGACTCCGGGAGGCAAGAACGTAATCCAAAGTGGGTGTGACTCGACAATTCACTCTCAAGCTCGTGCCCGGAGTTTTCCAAAACATTTATGCCTTGCCTGGAGCTCGGAAGGCTCGGAATCCAATCTAAAATGGACGTCACATGAACATCCACGTAATAACTCTTACCCTTGACCCGACAGGAAGAGTATAACTTCATAAGGACGAGGTTCAACCGTCCATGCACTAACTCCGCTAACCCAAGACTAGGGGGCAAGGGTGCAATCACCTAAAAGCCGAATACAAAGGTTTAACACTAGCTTCTGCCTAATGTTTGATACAACTTAGGGCTACAACTAAAAAGGATAGAACTATTGGAATCGCTCACTGGCTTATGACTTGAATCCACATCGCCATGGTCAGCCTCATCGCCACCATCTACTATTTCATCTTCCTCAATGTCGTCCTGAGCTTCCTCGACCTCCAGAGTGGGGACTGGGGGCACGACAAGGCTGGTGTGACCTACTTCTAGTTGTACATGGCCACCCACAACTTCTTTGTGAGCATTCCCGACTTGGTCAGTACCACGACCCCTCTATAGGGGTTGGTACCGAGTCCTACTCGTTAAAAAACACAACAAAACAACTTGTGCTTGCAATTTCATGGAACTTGGCAACGACCTAAAAGCATATGAACATGCTTGGGAGCCAAAGGCAAAGTATGTGCATGGATGTAAAAGCATGCATGCAGACTCAACATGCAACTCCGGAATCGATGGAAATTGAATTTTTACTTGGGAATTTCAGAAAAAAACCATTTCAGATAACTGAGGCATACTAGTTCAATCAATTAGCTCAATAGAATCGAGCACAGACAATTACGGAGACTGCATTCTGATTTTACAATGTCAGATATCGACCAAGCATCGCAACAAACGGTTAAAGATACGATTTTGCGCAAAAAATAACTCAACACAAGGGCAACAACCATTCGAGGCACAAAGTAAAATCCTTTCTAACGATCCTAACTTATCTCGATCCAAAGCACATCATGTTTCAAACAAGACGTACTTTGGAGGTAAGTGTTATCCGGCCGTTTGACCTGCTTATATTCAGGCTGACCGATCAATTTAGACTCGACGATTATTGAGGCAAGCAGCTCAGAGAGATGATCTTAGGGTTCATATACTAAGTACAAACAAGATCACAAATTGGAAACAAACCTTTCCAAGAAATTCCCAAAGTCGAAAAATCCCTAGGTGAGGGATCATCACTCATCCCGCACCTAAGGGAAGAAAATTACTAAGTCGGGGATCATTACCGATCCCGCACCTAGAGCAAGACCAACTCAAGTGTTGAATCCCACTAAGTGTGGGATCGGTACCGATCCCTTCCTAGACGACTGGTACCGATTCCAAATCTTCATCCAATATCAAGAGCCTGTTTCAAATTCCCTTCATGTGATTCTATGCAATTCTTTTTCGATCTCCATAAGTACTAGAGCCAACGACTCCATTCTTCCATAGATCCTATTTGGACTCAAAAAACACATAAGCAACTATGTAAATCAACCTTGGAATCACGAAATCAACGAAAAGACGAACCAGTGCAAAAAGTTGTTAAGTGTCAGTCTATATATAAGGGTCGGTACTAATCCCCCTATAAGGGTCGGTATTGATCCCCCTATAGGGGTCGGTACCGATCCCAAACCATAGGGGATATGAAGTTGAGATTATTTTTGAGCGACTCGATCTTGACGGCGAGGCTATGTAGGCGAAATATCAACGAGATATTTGATCGTTTACCTCTATAAATACATAAATAGTGCTTCATTCTAAGGATCTGGGGACGCTGCCATTACACTCTTACTTCATTGTACTCAAGAATCTCTACCGATCCCTCCTACTTGTAATCACAAAAAACTAGTGCAAAAGCAATAAAATCATTCAAGTGGACATAGGCCAAGAATGCCGAACCACTACAAATTTGTGTGTGCTTGTTTATTATTCAGTTTTCATTTGCTTTATTCATTTTATCTCTACTCTCTTACTCTTTTGGGTGTGTGTCATTTTTGGTTCAAATAATATACATTTACATACATATGCATGTATACGGAAAAATATATTTGGACACAAATAGATGAAACTGGTGATGACTAGGGCTATCAATTTCCAGCACGACCCGAAGATTACACGGAAATAAGCAGGTTAATCCGACCCGGTTAAGTTGGCGGGTCATTTTCGGGTCAACCCGAATTTACCCGTTTATAAACGAGTGGGTTTCGGGTTAACCCGTGAACCCGAATTTGACCCGTTTATAACCCATTTATAACTCGTTTACACTTAAGATATTTTGGCACGTGCAACGCATGTGCATATAAGCTCTTTATTAAATTATTAAGTTTGAAAGTTTTATGTAATTTGATACAATAAACTGAAAAATATAAAGAAAAAATGTAATTTTTTTTAGAATAGGGTTTGAACTTGTAACTTTGTTTATGTTTTAAAATTTCCATTTGAAGATGGATGTTAATATTTGTTCACGGTGAGATTCGAATTCATGACCTCTTGTTTGCATGGAATGACATTTTTGAAATTTCACAGTCGGACCAAAAAATTATTTTTTTATTTCAACTATTAATAAAGATTTAAATATTGGTTGATTTATCTAGAAAGATCTTGCATGACATATTCTAATGCAGCCATGTATATTTGACTCGCTCTTTGAAGTCTAATTATAATTACATTCGAGCAATTATATTCTATGAATAATTGGAATCAACATCTACGTTTGAATACGTCTAAAATAACTGTAGGAATGTTTTATCTCTTATTTATTAAGGAGGTCGTATGAAATAACAATTTAATATTTAAAAAATTATACATAGAGGTATTTTGGAAAGTTCACGGTCGGACCAAAAGATTGCGCTTTCAAGCCAACTATTTATATTATTATTTATACTTATATGAGTTGAACCAACCCGATTATGACCCGTGAACCCAAATTTGACCCGTTTATGACTCATTTATACCTTATACGGGTTGACCCGACCCGTTTACGATCCGACCCGGTTATAATCGGGTTACACGGGTCGGGTTGGGTCAACCCGTTTATAATTGGGTCGGGTTCGGATTAAGCTATTTCTGACCTGTTTAATAAACGGGTTGACCCGACCCATTTAAAATCAACCCGAACCCGACTTAACCCGAACCCGACTCGAACATGACCCATTGACAGCGATGACACAAAACATGTTTATATTATGTCTCAATATATATGGAAAATCCAATGATCAGTATTTGTCGTGTCCATTGTGTTATATTTTGTGTCTCAATAGCTGCTCCCTATATGTGAAAAACTTCTGGACACAAATAGATACACAAGTGATGATACAGAACGTGTCAACCGTTATATCTCCACCTGATTTGCAACTTTCATGTAAAGACAGAAATCCAATGGTTGGTATGTGTTGTGTTCAATTTTATGTTTTATTTCGTGTCTCAGTAGCTGCTGTGTTTATATACATATACATATACATATACATATATTAAATGCTACATATAAATTCACAATAGCGTGATAACTAAACATGAATAAATTAAGCAGACAATGAAAGTAGTGAGTAACAATAATGGGTTCAAACTCCAAATAGAGGAGTAGAAAGAAATAAAGTTAACTTATTACAATCAAGTTGACTGGCAAATAAATAATGTTTGAAGAGAGTGGCAAGGACAAATGGTGAGGTTGTATGAAAATTAACCATCTCAAGAGTAATGGAGTTTTTTGAGACTTATAAGGAACATATAGGCAATAGATGGGAAAATGAAATGTACCTCATCCATAACAAGCATTGAACAGTCTTTAAGGATACAAACACCCTTGTTAGTAAGATCAAGAATGCGACCAGGTGTTCCAACAAGTAAATGGACTGGCTGATACAATCGCATAATGTCGTCTTTTAAACTCGTTCCACCAGTAGTTACCATAACATTAATATTCAAATGTTTACCCAGCTCCTTGCAAACTTGGGATGTTTGAAGAGCCAATTCGCGTGTAGGTACCAGTATAATCACTGCACACACATACTAACGAAATAAAATTCACTGACAACGACAACAAGAAGAAGAAGAAGAAGAATACCCAAATTATTAAAGAAATTAGTAACTAATTTGATTCAAAATAGTTCCTAAAGAGATTTGTACATATATATTATCCTCTGGCAATAAGAAATGGATAGTTTTGCAAATGAATATGAAAAAGGAAATTATGATTTATTTAATATATAATAAAACTGGCATTGAGCAAAAGACTTAAGAAGAACCTTGGATAGCATTTCTGTCTTGGTCAATTTTTTCTAAAGCAGGAATACAAAATGCAGCAGTCTTTCCTGTCCCATTTTTTGCTCTAGCAAGAATATCACTGCCAGTCAGTGCAATTGGAATGCTTTCTTCTTGAATTGGAGAAGGTTTCTCAAATCCTTTTTCATATATCCCCATAAGCAGTTCCCTCTTAAGAAAGTAATCCTCAAATTCATTCCCCTTGGTTTCAGTAACATCCTACAGACAGTAATTTATCAACAAGCTAATTTCAAATTGATAAAAATAAGCAGAAAATGTAGATATTTCCATTGCCGAAACATTGTAATATGCATGTGCACAAAACTTGTGTAAAGGTTGCCATGAAATAACTTGGTACCATATTTGACTACCCTGGTAACAAATTTCAATCGTTCTGTAGCTCTTTTATATTACATACAAAGTGCATTCTCTAGGTTGGTCATATGGAAGACTAATAGAACAGTTTAAACACCACTATGATCACAGTTACCCAATTATTTTGACCAAAGAATCTAGCTATGTGCATTTAGAAACTAATCATATCGACGAAGAATTATTATCAAATAACTATGTTAGCATGACAGAACATTGATATATAGTTAAGAAAATTAGGGTTCAAAATGAAAATTATCTTTATACAAAAGATGAAATAATCTGGAAATAGTGATAACGTTAAAGTTTGCAGATCTGATCAGATAACCCCAAAAGATAGTTATAACAATATTTACTGCATAATGTTCGAGAAGGTTAATTGAATTCCACAAAAATGCAACTTGCGAACTAAAAAAAAACATCCCATGGCCATAAGTTCCAACCAGACAACATTATTTAGGGTTGATTGCAATAACACTATCATTTTACCTCAGTCCTATAACGAGTATCTGCTGGAGGTAGCTTCAACTGTGCCTTCCAGTCTGGTGCACTAAAAGTTGACAGATGTATTAATTCACAATCGAGAAAGTAGGATTGTCCGCTTAGAAACTAAAAGAACTATATTTTTTTGGGAAACAGGAAAAAAGAGTGAACTTCCAATGTGATGAGTCGTCAAAAGCAGTTGAACTGAAATTCTACATTTGTTTTTTAAGCTATTCTATCCATAATCAGAAGTAGCAAATGAGGAATGCGAAAGTTTTGAAATATTATTGCTAGAAAAAAGATTCAGAGTTCCAGCAGATATTTAAAATCCAACTATTTGCACTGATAATATATACAAAAATTGACTACTTGGTGTCCCGACTCCTACTGTTTCACATTGCAATAGGTGAATACACATTTGTGCACCGATACATGTACTAAATTAGCATATATCTTCCAGTCAATTACATGTTCCTGTGTATGCACATGACCGACTGAGTTTTCTTTTGAAGAAGATTCCTGCATGTCCATGCTTTAGCTTTCACAATTAATGTAGTGAAAATGAATGAGAAAGCTATTTCAAAGAATTAGGCAAAATGAGAACCCGTGCAAGTATAAGCCATTTTGTATTTTAATAATACCAGACATGATTATTATTGTTGTTGTTATATTTATATTAGGATTGAGTGGTTTGGTACGAGGTTTGAAATCACAAGCAAGGGAGTGTAACTTCTTTTTAAAAAAATTCAATATAAAAATCTTGTCATCACATCCAATTTATCACTTTGACGATGTGAGTCATGGACTTCAAAAAATTGAACCTTTCTTTAATCAAAAAGCAAAAACTTTATGCTTGTGAAATATCTTTGCCAAAAAGTTCAAATTTACCACATCTTTTAACTAAATCAAATGGTCAGCTTTTAAGTTCAGAATAGCCGTACTTCATTTTTCAATCATTTTGATTCCAAATTATATTTGTCTTATTTAGGGGTGAGCATTCTTTGGTTAAATCAAATAACCCAACCAAACCAATTTGGTTTGGTTGGTTTGGTTTAGTTTTGAAACTAGACTGGTTTCTGATCGGCCATAAAAAAATCAGTTCGGTTATCGGTTTAATCAAATTAACTGAACGTTTACTATATTGTCAAAATTACTAACTGTATAATTATTATTATTTTAGATTAGTTTAATGATCTAAATAAATTTTATTTATCATATATATGTCAAATTACTATTAAAAAGCATAAGAATACTAAATAAGAATACTTTAATCTTATATTTATGTTTTATTTTAAAACACTGTGAATTTTCCAAACATAAAATGTGAATCATTTTTAGTTTAGTTAAACCGGATAACCAACCAAACTTATTTCGATTGGTTTGGTTTGATTTTCATTTTTAATGGTTTGTTTGGTTTAACAATTTTCGTCATCGGACCAATCGAACCAACCAAATACTCACCCCTAGTCTTAATAATTTATAAATATTACAAAAATTGATCCTGATATCACATGCAATTTTTTTAACCAAAAAATCGGTATAAAAATGAAATATCGTATGTACTAAGATCGAGATGAATATCAATTTTTCACAGTTTCAACATACATTAAAAAAACCTTTCGACGTTTATTTTACATATGTGAAACAGCGGATAAACTATATGGTTTCAAATACATAGCATGTCACAGTACTAGTGCATTTTAGCAGAACAGTAGCTTTAGCATGACATAACCATGAAGCCCCAATTTCGTATACAATACTTACTTTACTTATTTTTTGGAATGAAAATCCAGCTTTTTCTTCGAAAATATTTCAAAGACATAGACTCTCATATATATAATTTTACAGATTATTGTTTTTATTGTAGAAAAAAATTCCATGAATTAAATGAACAAAAATAAATTATTTGTGCAAGCGGTTTAAATAAAAAAACCAAGGGTACGTGAAAAAGTTATTTAATTATAAATTAAATGAATAATGTAACTTGGAATTATAAATAAAAACTATATATTTCATAAAGTTACTTTTTGCTGCAAACTGGAGAAAAAATTCCAAAGATTTGGGACAAATTGGTGTGATTTCGATACCCATTAGTTCTATTATAATGAGTCACGATATGTATAACCAATCTTAGAAGTAAAACAGAGGACGTCATTGTATAGATAATGATGGACACATTCTAACAATCAAAGCTTTAAATCTAGTTCATCACATCGAGACATTGCACAAGCTCCAGTTTTTGCATTTGAGCGAAATGAAACATCAAATCCTGTTCATATCTCGTTTGACACGTCTGAGATATTAAAATCTCAACCAAAATATGAAGCGAGATCTTAATCTAAAATCTCATAAATTATACATATTTCTTTTTTGCATAGTATTTCAACTTTTTTATGGGTTCAAATGAAATTATCCAACCAAATATTATTAAATAATCCTTAGAATCCTAGATTTTACTTTTATCTAGATAAATAACAACAAATATCTCTGTATATTATTTTTTCCCTTTTATCAATGTTAGATAAGAAAGTTTCTGGACGCAACGGTTAGGTCACTCGCATGGTGATCTGGAAGCTCAAGTTTGAGTCCGAAAACAGCCTCTTCGCAATGCGATGGAAAAGTGGCATACATTATCGACCTCTCCAGAGCTCACTATCGTGCAGGAACCTCATGCACTGAGTTCCACCTTTATCGACGTTAGATAAGAAAGTTTCTTAAGCTACTATTAAATTAATTAGCTCCTTAAAAGTAAATCTTCACTTTCTTGTTCATCAATTATCTTCTAATGCAAATAAAGTATGTAGCAATTTTTGCTTTTATTATTTTAGAGAACTAAAAATATCAATTTTAAACTCACAAGTTACTCCAAGATAGTCATAGGATGTGCACTTACATGCACTCGTCTAGTTCAATGTGTAAAATATTGAACAAACATGACTGAAATCCAAGTTTGAAACCTTGTTAACGGCTATATTAGAATTTCAATTTATCAAATCTTGTCTATAGTAAATGGTAGACAAAGGTGCAACATGATGTTCTACCAACTAAGAAACTCAATGTGCATGTAGTTTGAGTCTCATAGGTACTTCAAACATATGATAAAAGGGATTGTTAATACGATATTATTACACATTTTTTGTTAACATACAAAATATTATTACACATTTTTGCTCTTGGATTCATACAAAAAAAAATCTCTTTTCATACATTGGTTGTTTGTTAAATAATAAATTAGCATTATACATTCTATGTCGCATTGTTGACCCACAACCCATTTCTTTACACAAGCAAAGAGAATGTCATCGTATATATCAAGATAGAGAAGTCACATGAAGATTTGTAATGTTGTACATTACCAATATATAATCCTTATTTGCATCGATATGCATGTGTTCTAAATTAGAAACCCATTTTTATGCTTGTTGATTTACCCATGATTATATTTGTTAAACTACCTTGTCAAATACAATGAATAATCGATCTTAATTTAGATTTGAAACCCTTGATTCTGTTAAACTACCATTGTAAATTACATAAATA
The DNA here is from genome assembly GCA_030765085.1 of Allium cepa. NCBI lineage: Eukaryota > Viridiplantae > Streptophyta > Magnoliopsida > Asparagales > Amaryllidaceae > Allium > Allium cepa. Next base: position 617,719,509 of record CM060934.1, read on the forward strand.
AATATTATTGAACTTGATTTACAATCATTAAACCATCGATTTTACTTACTAAACCACCCATGTTACATATCATCAACTAATCATATTGATCTAATTTATACCGAAGACCCTTAATAATAATTATTTAAATACCTTTGACCTTAATTAATACCATGAACAAATCACATTGACTTTAATTTTGTTCATTAAATTACTTGTGTTTAATATCAAGTGTAAATTGATAAAGAAAAAATAAATTGTCAAATTACATAAACCAAAGTTTTGGACTCTTAAAAAATAACATTATATCAATATAAGGATATGTTTAATTCAAGTATGATAATATGATCGATCTAAAATAAAGATTTGACAAGGGTTAGAGACTAACGCCTAGACAAAGGCATGTAATTTGACATTAAGAGCTAAAAGTGTGTATACATAGTATATAACACGTAGTAAAAGCTTAAGTAGGATTATTTAAATCAATAAAACTTGAATGTAGGATGTTCGCATAATATAAACTAAATGTAAACATCAATAACATAAATGCGTAAAGACAAAATCCATTATACCTTTTTTTATGAAAACCATTATGTGTTTCACAGAAACTAAAATAATAGGTTAAGCTTCAAAAACACCTAATCGAGCATATTAGTATTCGTAAACATCCTGATAAAGTCTTAAGAGCTACACCTAAGTATAAATTTATATTACAAAGTAGAGTACTTCTAGAGATGATCACAATCTTAACGTTGCATAGTAGCCATAGTGATTTACGAAGCACTGTGCATGAAGGCATAATGATTTGATGGAAACTCGAAGTATGGCACAATGAATGGCACATGTTTTTTTTAAAAAAAAAATTGTGATTTATTATGACAAAAATTAAATAATTTTTTTTCAAAATATTACAAACCAATGTAATAAAATAAATATACCGGATATTTTCTACAAAAAAATTACTTAAAAGGATTTCTAGATCATTTCACAATAAAAAAAATCATCAAATAAAAGATATATTGAATCCAACATGCAGTCATTATCAGATAGCACCACTAAGTCATTAGCGGATAACACTACTAATATTTGTTGATATACCGGTTATTGTACTTCAAACGATACTTGAAACAACAAATAATATATCGTTTAGCAATATGTTTACTATACATCAACAATATTTTTTTATATAGGGGGAATATAGGAACTAAATTTAACGTAAAATATTGATGAAAATGGTCAAATATCCATACTTTGTATAGAAGTACATATCTCATGTTCCAACATAACTCTGAAATTTATCTGCAATTTTCATATAATACATTATCTAAAAATCTAGCATTTGTTCAAAGTGCTAAAAAAAATATTCATATTATTTTCATATTACCATGTGTTTTTTATAGCCTTCTAACAAACTTATTTGTATTATCTCGATGTTCTCAAAATATCACAATATCACATATCGGGTCCTTGATTGATACTTTACTGATATCTATTTTAAATACTTAGAACATCCATACCAATTTGCACACTTTCAGCACAGACTAAAATCAATCGAAGGACTTCTAGGTACTCCATTTATAATAGACATTTGAATGCACTAGATTGTTGCACTCTACGATACGGAGATACCATGTGGTCTCGCTCCAGAGCAAACAAGTTATGAGCTTCACAGTACAAGATCAGCTCAAATTCAATGGAAAAACAAAGTAAAGAAACCAGACTCCAGAGCAAAGGAAGACTAACAAACAAACAAAAACAATGAGCGGCAATGCTAGATGTCGGGACCTCCTCGAGGGACCTTGACCAACGGAAGCAAATTAGTGGTTCGACTGGGGATGGAGCTCTGTCAACCCATATAGATGGTTCTACCCATCATGGTTCGGACCGAACCATGGTGACTTGTGATAACCAGTAATTTCTGTAATTATTTTAAACGGAGTTTTAATTGAAACTTTGAATTTAATTATTTTTAAATTGGTAAATTTGGAATTTTAACGTACAATTTTGGGATTTGATGTAAAAAAAATTCAAATTTAACAAAATAAAGATTTTTCTAAAAATTTAGATTTTGGTCAAATTTTGACTTCCTGTTGAAAATTTTTAGATTTGAAATTTGAAATTTTATTCTTTTTTTATGAAGCTGGATTTGATTCTAACTTCTTCTCTGCTTTTCGTTTCGTAAAATTCTAATTTTTACTTCTCCAAATTTGTTGTTTTCAGCGTATTAGCAGTTGTTTTCTCTTAACCTCTATCTTATTTATATTTTGATTTGGGCTTGTACTAATGGGCTGAGAACCCATGTAGTAGATGAGAAGCCACTTGTTAGCATATATAACATCTTCTAGGGTTTTAGTTAGCCTCCACATCCATTCATTTGTGCCTCCACGGAAAAAATGTAAGTCTTCTTCTCATTCATCCTTCTCCTCCAGATCCCTAGACCTTCCTTCCTCTTCTCCTCTACAATTTTCCTCCTCCTCTCCTTAGAAATTTCGGCTACACCTATTCCATCACATTTCCATCACCAAACTCCAACCAAAACCCCTTCTCCTCCTTCCTTTCCCCTCTTCTCTTCACCAATTTCAGCCTCCATCTCCCTCTTCTATTTTCGGTCATCACCCCCTCACAAACCCACTAAAGCCGAACCCACCTCACCACAAACCCTACCCAAACCAAGCCTCCACCTCTCCAAAGGCCTAGCTTAGCCGAACCTACCCAAACCCTAGCCTTCTCCACAAAAACCCTAGTCTGTGCATCACAAAACCAAGTCCAAAAGCCCTAAGCCGAGCCTAACCTAACCCAAAACCACCTCTAGACCAAGCCTATGCACCCCTAGACAAGCCTCTTCTATTGTATTTTCAAATATATTTTTCTATTTCTATTTTTTTTATGTGAATTATTTGTTTACGTATGTAATTTATTTTATTTTTCAAAGCGTCGGATTTGAATTCTCCTCTTACTCAAGCTTGTCCGTAAATTTGTCATTGTTGTGTTGCGCTTTGAATCACTTTTCTAACCAAAGAAAAGTGAGTAATCACTCTTGACAACATACTTATAATTTTGGTGAATAATTGATGACAATTGAATTGTGATGATATGTACATGCAGCTGACATTCATCTATGATTATATCATGTTATTTCATATGTTTATTTCATGTTATTTATATGTTTATATCATTTTATTTCATATGTTTATATTATGTCATTCATATGCTTTATTATGTTATTCCATATCATATTATACATGTTTTGATCATATGTCATGATATGTTGAATAGTGTTATGTTATTTAATATTATGTTCTCACACTGCAAGTTCCTTCACTATGGGTTGAAATGATGCATACCCGAACGATCTTTAGATTAAGGAAAATTGTTATGGGCTGAAATGATAGGCCTGGACAATTTTATTTGACTTGGGATCGCTGGTTTGAAATGATATAAAACCCGAAAAATTTATAAATTACGGATTGAAATGATATATGTCTGTATCTACTTTTCTAGGGTAGAGAATTTTATACAGACTCCGTGGTTGATTTAAAATGATTTTTAAAAAAAAATTATTAAGTATTTTGGATTTTTATATATGAATCTCAACTAAAATTTAATGTAATGATTTTCTGAAATTTGTTTATATGTGTTAAAAATTTTGTAAGAAATAAATAGTTGGAAATGTAAATTTGGAATATAATTTACAGTATGAAGGTTAATTGAAATTAAATAATTCGATTTGACTTAATAATGGTAATTTATTCTAACCTATAAATTGTAAGTTTTATTCATGTAATAGTGATTAAGATGATAAATGGTTTTGTGGAAAAAAATGTAAGTTTCAACTAATGTAAATGGTATAATTTGGTTAATAAAAATGATAAATGATACTTATTGAAAAGAAAATAAAGGGTAAGTTAATGTACAATTAGCTAAAATTTAAGTAATATAATAGGAATGATAGAACAACTATGATAAAACTGTAAATATAAATATATATATTATTTGATTGCATAAACTAAGGTGGTAGGAAGTATTATAGTAACGATTCAAAACTGCTGCGATTTCCTACTGTAGCAATTCTGCACTGTTGATTTTCTTACTGTAGCAATTCTGCACTGCTAATTTCCTTACTGTAGCAATTATGCAATGCTGCGGATTCTTACAGCAATAGTTCTGCACTGCTGCGAGTTCCTACCGTAACAGTTCTGTTCTGCTGTGTTTTCTTAAAAGTGACATTTTCAGAATGCTGCAATTTTCTAAAGGATTATATGTTATGGTTCTAAAGCTTATATTTTAAATGTTATGACCTTTAAACTTTTATGTTTCAAATGGTTACAATTAAATAAATTTGGAAGTGTTACGACTTTAGAATAATGAATATTATTTTAAAAGAATAATGATATGGAATTTATATGGTTTTGAAAGGAATATGTTTGATTTGAAATATAAACCATTTGAAATTTATATAACCACGGGTTATAATAACGACTGGTTGTTAAAAAGACCGGAATCAGATATGGACATATTCTCTGTCGATACTGAAAACCACTTTTACATACGCGGTGGAGATTCCAGAATGAAGTAGGATGATGGCAACGATCGTAAAGGTATATTTACGTGGACCTAACTCCCATGAGTTAGCATAAAGTGGCTAAAACAGAAGTAATCGACGGACCAAGTGAGGTAACTCCTCCGATCGGACACACTACATCGTTAGCTATTCTATTACTTTGTGATTGATTTGGTGCGCACCCTTGATTCGGGAGTGTAGATCGAGTTGGACGGTAGTTGTGGCTCTACATTACCAACAGTCCGGAAGTGTAATTGGTATATCTACCCTGGCATTGCCTAGTTGTGTCGTGTCACCTACCCTAGCGCGCCTTTTACGAGTTTGTTTTATACCATATCTATGGAGTATCCTCTGACGGCGTCCAGTACGGGCGGGATTACGGTACTGTTTTAGACTACGAGAATATAAAAATGTGTTAAGGTGAAAATGCAAAGTATTAACGCTATTTTTAAATAGTATACTTTACTTTAGACATTATTATAATAGCGTATATTACTACATAGTACATAGTTTAACGGATCCATAAAGGATAGGCGATCCCAAGCATCCTTTAAATTACTGATGCATTTCTTTTGCAGTTCACCTGAGTTGATTTACATTTTATAAGTATGTATGTCCTGACTCGAGTGTTTTGTGTTTTGCTTTACACTCGGGTCAGCCAGAGTTTCACAGCTTTGGTTTCATCCTCTTTTGGAGCTAAAAATCCACCAGAGATTTAGCAGTCTGCTTGATATTTTCATTTCAGTTATTGACATTCAGCTTTTGCTTTTGTTGTTGAGGAATTATGTACTTAGAAATTCCGTGTATTTGTTTTTAGACTTGGTATTATGTATTAGTTCGAGATTTTATATCTAGGAGCTTCATGAACTCTTATGTTTATTTTATTCCGCTGCGAAGTTATTTTGATATTGTGTCTGTGATTCTATGATTGATTTTACTTGCCCTAAATTTTATTAAAATATGTTGTTTTGAATTATTCAAGCCTGACATGTGTGGTTTTATCGTCAATTTGAATGGTCCAAAATGGCGGGATGTTATAGTTGGTATCAGAGCCAGGGTTTTAGGCAAACCTTAGCATAAGATGCAAAAACTCATTAGAGATAGGGTAGAAATATCATAGAATGAGTAAAATCAATCTTAGAATCATTCTTTATGAGAGAACGTATTTTTAAGTATAAAATGATTTTTTTAAAATGATTTTTAAATGATCTTTAAAGATTATTTTTGGATATAAAATTTTTCTCGTTTTAAAATCAAATTTTCCTTAGAATTTCATTCCTTTCGAATCCACCTTGTTTTGTAGAATTCTTAGATTAGGATTTCCAGTCTAGTTGGGTCTTTTCTTCTATCTTTTCCTTTATCTTTGTCCTAAAATTCATTCTTGAATTTCCAAGATGACTCGTAGGAACGCTAGAGGTCAGGGTCGTGGTGTTGCATCAGTTCCGGCACCAGTTGCACCTACTAGGCTTACCACCCTATGTAAGGAGTTCACCCAGCTAGGTGGTACTAAGTTTTCGGGATCAGAGACTATCATAGAGGCTCAGCAGTGGCTGAGAGACTTGGAAAGAATTTTCACTGGTTTGAAGATCACTGACGCTCAAAAGCGTCAGTTAGCAGCGTGGCAGTTGAAGGAGGCAGCATTGGATTGGTGGGAGCATGTGATAGTCAACAATGTTGAGGCAGATATTTCTTGGGATCAGTTTAGGTATTGTCATTAGTTAGTCCTTTTGAATTTGGTTTAGATTATCCCTTTGGAATCTTTCTTAAGTTGGATATCTTGTTTAGGGAGGCTTTTGTGACGAAGTGGATGCCAAAGACTGGGAAGTCTCGGCTATAAAGGGAGTTTATGGATCTTAAGCAAGGGGATATGTCATTTGCTGAGTATGAGAGAAAATTTGAAGAACTCTCCAAGTTTGGTCCTAGTTTGATTGATACCCCTCTTAAAAAGAATAAGAAGTTTATAGTTGGAGCTCGTCCACAGTTTTATGATCGTCTGATTTCTCATGTGCACAACCCTTTTACTGCATTGATGGATATGGCCATTAGATATGAGAACCCCACTTTTAAGAAATCAGCTGTTACTCGTGCACCTTCATCTCAGCTTTCTTCTGGCAACTCTAAGAAGAGAGTTTAATTTCCAGCGTCAGAAGCGTAATTGGCTTGAGAGTCCAGGTTTAGGATCTTCTTCTTCTTCCCGGAAGCAGCCTATTGATCTTTCTTCCATCACTTGCTTCGGGTGTGACCAGAAGGGGCACTATGCCAATAGTTGTCCTACTTTAGCCGAAGCTACTATTCCTCCAGCTCAGATGACTAGGCGTGATCTTTGCCATATTTGCTTGCAGCCTGGCCACTTCAAGCAGGACTGTCCTACTCAAAAGAAGGGCAAGCCATCGGGTGTCTTTGCGGTTACTTCATCTACTCCATCTGCTCCTAGTGATACCCAAGGTACTCTCCAGAGCACTTTTACCTTGTTTAATCTTCATGTTCGTGTTTTATTTGACACTGGAGCTTCACATAGTTTCATTTCTGTCGACCTTTGTGATAAATTTAAGCATATCCATTCACCTGAGTATGCAACTGTACATTTGCGTGTTACTAATCATATTGATGGTCCCGCGAACATTAGTAGGATTTGTAACAATGTGAAACTCTTCCATTCGGGCTATCGTTTTTTTGGTGATTTCTACGTTATTGGTTTCGATGCTTTTGATCTATTGCTTGGAGGAGATTGGCTGAAGAAGCATGAAGCTGTTATTTTTTGCAAAGCTCGTACTGTTTCTCTTGTTGGTGATAAGGGTGATCATTTGGTGATTCGGTGTTGTATGCCTCAAGAGTATGCAGACAGTTTTATCTATTCTCTTGAATCTTCCCCTAGTGATCTTGATTCTACTCATGTGGTCAAACTCTATTCCGATGTATTTGGTGAAGTCATTTCTTTACCTCCTAAACGGAAAATTGAATTCCGTATTGATCTCAATCCTGTAGCTCGACCTGTAGTTCTTCCTCCTAGAAGAATGGCACCCCGTGAGAAGGTTGAGTTGAGGAAACAAATCGAAGACTTGTTCTCCAAAGGTTTGATCAGACCCAGTCATTTCGAATGGGGAGCAACGGTGATTTTTGTCACTAAGTATGATGGATCTTTGAGGATGTGTGTTGATTATAGGGAGCTGAATAAGCTCATTATGAAAAACAGATATCCAATGCCTCGCATTAATGATATGTTTGATCAGCTGTATGGTGCTACTGTATTCACTCAGCTTGATCTTGCCACTGGTTTCCACCAATTCAGAATTGCCAAGGAAAGTATTCCCAAAACTGCTTTCCGTTCTGATGATGGTTTCTTTGAATGGTTAGTTATGCCTTTTGATTTGACTAGCGCTCCAGCTTTCTTTGTCGACCTTATGAACCGGGTTTTCCGTGATGTTCTTAATATGTTTGTTCTAGTCTTCGTCGATGCTATCCTTGTTTTCTCTAAGTCTGAGAAGGAGCATGAATCTCATTTGAGCTTTGTTTTGGGGACTCTCAGAAGTAATCAGTTGAAAGCCAAATTCTCGAAATGCCATTTCTGAAAAGATGAAGTCTGATTTCTTTAACATATTGTTTCTGGCGATGGAGTTTCTGTTGATCCAACTAAGATCGTTGCGATCAATGTAAGTCCATCTTTTCTTCTTCCTTTGTACATTTATTATTCAATCTCTTTCTCAGTTCTTATTTTCCCTATTCTATTTCAGAATTGGAAAACTCATGGGACTTCATCTGATATCCATAGTTTTTTGGGTCTTGCCGGTTATTATCGGAGATTCATCAAGAATTTTGCTTGAATTGTTGCACCCCTCACCATTCTAACTCCTAAGAATGCTAAGTTTAGATGGAATGATAAGTGTGAGGCGGCATTCAATGAGTTGAAGCGCAAACTTCCGCATCAGTTTTTATCGTTCCAAATGGAAATGAGGAATTAACGGTATACACTGATACCAGTCGTGAAGGTTTGGAAGCTGTTTTGAAGCAAAATGAGAAAGTTATCGCTTATCTCAGTCGTCAGTTGAAGACTCATGAAGCCAATTATGCAGCCCATGATTTGGAATTGTTTGCCGTAGTTTTTGCTTTGAAGCTTTGGAGACATCACCTATTGGAAACTAAGTTTGAGCTCCTTACGGATCATAAGTCTTTGAAATATATTTTCACCCAGAAGGACTTGAATCTAAGGCAAATTAAGTGGCTTGAATTTTTAGCTTCTTATGGCCTCGACATCAACTATACCCCCGGAAAAGCTAATGACAAGCCGATGCTTTGAGTCGGAAGAAGGCGATGTTATGTCAGCTTGTTGTTTCTTCTCCTCTTATGGATCGTATTATTGTTAAGCAGGATGAGGATAGGATAATTAGACTTATTAGGGAGAATGTTCGTAATAGAGTTGGTGGTAGAAGCCACGATGGAAGTGGAGCTCAGATTGATGATAAAGGGATTTTGAGGATTAATAATCAGATTTGTGTCCCGAATTTTGATGGATTGAGGCAAGAGTTACTTCAGGAAAATCATCGGTCTAGACTTTCTATTCATCCAGGTGTGACGAAGATGTACCATGATATGAAGAAGCTGTATTGGTGGAGTGGTATGAAGCGTGATATCTCCCTTTTTGTTAGTAGATGTGCGACTTGTCCGCAGGTTAAGGCTGATCATCAAAAAGCGGATAGATTATTGCAACCCCTTGAAATTCCCAATTGAAAATGGAAAGTTTCTATAGATTTTATTGATGGATTGCCGAGGACTAGAAAAGATAATGAGAGCATTTGAGTTACTGCGGATAGATTGACCAAGTCAGCTCATTTCATCCCAGTTAGATCTAACTGTTCTTCGAGTTTAGCTGAGATTTATATGAGAGAGATTGTTCATCTTCATGGTGTTCTAGTCAGCATTGTTTACGCTAGAGATCACATCTTTACCAGTCAGTTTTGGAAAGCTTTTCAAAAATCTTTAGGTACTCGTCTGAATCTGAGCACTGCTTACCATCCGCAGACCGACGGTCAAACGGAAAGAGTGAATCAGATTCTAGAAGATCTTCTTCGTGCATGTGTCCTTGATTATGGAGGATCTTGGGAATATCATCTCAATCTCGTTGGGTTCACCTATAACAATAGTTATCAGGTATAATCTCGAATATCTGTTTAAGGTTGTGTTAAACATTTATCTATGTTATCTCATTTTTTGATTCAAACTAGTATCGAAATGGCTCCATTTGCTGTTCTTTATGGATATCCTTGCAAATCTTCATCTTGCTGTATTGAATCCGGTAATCGTTTGGTTCTTGGTCTGATATGATTTTAGAAGCATCCGAGAAGGTTGAAGAGATTAGGAAAAAGATGGGGATTACTCAGGATAGACAAAAGAAGTATGCTGACAGGCGTAGGAGAAGTTCGGAGTTTTCCGTTGGTGATCAGGTTTCCCGTAAGGTCTCTCCATTTAGAAATGTGATTCCTTTCGATCGGAGAGGAAAGCTCGCTCCTAGGTTTATATATCTTTTTCGCATCTTAGAGAGAGTTGGTTCTTTAGCTTATCGCTTGGATTTGCCTCAGAAACTTTCTGAAATTCATAATGTGTTTCATGTTTCGCATCTTCGTCGGTATCTTCATGATCCATCTCTGATTGTCTAACCTTCTGCTCTCGAGAGTTTGGATATTGAGCCAAATCTTACTGTTGAGAGGAAGCCACTTCGTATTATCGATAGTGGTACGAAGCAGCTTCGAAGAAAATCTGTCAACCTAGTCAAAGTGCAATGGAGCACTGATGATCGGGACTGTACTTGGAAAACGGAATAGAGCATTCGTGCTTCGAATCCAGAATTGTTTGTTCCAGATATTATTCGGTATCCTATCCTATCCTTCTTTGTTATCTGGGTTTCGTTTCTCTTCGAGGAAGAAAAATTTTGAGTGGGGGAGAGTGTAACAACCCGTAATTTCTATAACTATTTTAAATGGAGTTTTAATTGAAACTTTGAATTTAATTATTTTAAAATTGATAAATTTGAAATTTTAATATATAATTTTGGGATTTGATGTAAAATGTTTTTCCAAATTTAACAAAATAAAGATTTTTCTAAAAATTTAGATTTTGGTCAATTTTGGTCAAAATTTGACTTCCTGTTGAAAATTTGAAATTTGAAATTTGAAATTTTATTCTTTTTTTTGAAGCTGGATTTAATTCTAACTTTTTCTTTGCTTTTCGTTTCGTAAAATTCTGATTTTTACTTCAAATTTGTTGTTTTCAGCGTATCACACGCAGTTGTTTTCTCTTAACCTCTATCTTATTTATATTTTGATTTGGGCTTGTGCTAATGGGCTGAGAACCCCTATAGTAGATGAGAAGCCACATGTTGAATAGCCTATATAACATCTCCTAGGATTTTAGTTAGCCTCCACATCCATTCATTTGTGCCTCCACAGAAGAAAAAAAATGTAAGTCTTCTTCTCATTCATCCTTCTCCTCCAAACCCTAGACCTTCTTCCTCTTCTCCTCTACAATTTTCCTCCTCCACTCCTTAGAAATTTCGGCCACACCTATTCCATCACATTCTCATCACCAAACTCCAACCAAAATCCCTTCTCCTCCTTCCTTTCCCCCTCTTCTCTCCGCTAATTTCGGCCTCCATCTCCCTCTTCTATTTTCGGCCATCACCCCCTCACAAACCCTACCAAAGCCGAACCTACTTCACCAAAAAAACCTACCCAAACTGAGCCTCCTCCTCTCCAAAGCCCTAGCCTAGCCGAACCTACCCAAACCCGAGCCTTCTCCACCAAAAACCATAGCCTATGCACCACAAAACCAAGTCCAAAAGCCCTAGGCCTAGCCTAACCTAACCTAAAACCACCTCTAGACCAAGCCTATGCACCCCCTAGACAAGCCTCTTCTATTGTATTTTCAAATATATTTTCTATTTTTATTTTTTATGTGAATTATTTGTTTACGTATGGAATTTATTTTAGTTTTCAATGCGTCGGATTTAGATTCTCCTCTCACTCAAGCTTGTCCGTAAATTTGTCATTGTTGTGTTGCGCTTTGAATCACTTTTCTAACCAAAAAAAGGTGAGTAGTCACTCTTGACAACATACTTATAATTTTGGTAAATTGATGACAATTGAATTGTGAAGATATGTATACGCAAGTTGACATTCACCTATGATTATATCATGTTATTTCATATGTTTTTTCATGTTATTTCATATGTTTATAGCATTTTATTTCATATGCTTATATCATGTCATTCATATGATTTTATGACGTTATTCAATATCATATTATACTTGTTTTGATCATATGCCATGATATGTTGAATATTGTTATGTTATTTAATATTCTGTTCTCACGCTGCAAGTTCCTTCACTATGGGTTGAAATGATACATAACCGAATGATCTTTAGATCAAGGAAAATTGTTATGGGCTGAAATAATAGGCCTGAGCAATTTTATTTGACTTGAGATTGCAGGTTTGAAATGATATAAAACCCGAAAAACTTATAAATTACGGATTGAAATGATATATGTCTGTATTTACTTGACCCTGGGGTAGAGAATTTTATACATACTCCGTGGTTGATTTAAAATGATTTTTTTTAAATTATTAAGTATTTTGAATTTTTATATATGAATCTCAACTAAAATTTAATGTAATGATTTCGTGAAATTTGTTTATATGTGTTAAAAATTTTGTAAGAAATAAATGGTTGAAATGGTAAATTTTGGAATATAATTTACAGTATGCAGGTTAATCGAAATTAAATAATCCGATTTGACTTAATAATGGTAATTTATTCTAACCTATAAATTATAAGATTTATTCATGTAATAGTGATTAAAATGATAAATGGTTTTGTGAAAAAAATGTAAGTTTCAACTAATGTAAATGGTATGATTTGGTTAATAAAAATGATAAATGATACTTACTGAAAAGAAAATAAAGGGTAAGTTAATGTACAATTAGCTAAAATTTGAGTAATATAATAGGATTGATAGAATGACTATGATAAAATTGTAAATATATATACTATTTGATTGCATAAACTAAGGTAGTAGGAAGTATTACGGTAACAATTCAAAGCTGCTACGATTTCTTACGGTAACAATTCAAAACTGCTGCGATTTCTTACTGTAGCAATTCTGCACTGCTGATTTCCTTACTGTAAAAATTCTGCACCGCTGCGGATTCTTACAGCAACAGTTCTGCACTGTTGTGAATTCCTACCGTAACAGTTCTGCACTGCTGCGAATCCTTACAGTGGCACTTCTGTTCTACTGCGTTTTCTTAGAAGTAACATTTTCAGAATGCTACAATTTTCTAAAGGATTATATGTTATGGTTCTAAATGTTATATTTTAAAGTGTTATGATCTCTAAACTTTTATGTTTCAAAGGGTTACAATCCAACTTATTGAAACTCCACCCAGTCTATCAAATTCTTGTATATTCTTTAGCCCATCATTGAGAATCTCAAGTAAAAAATGGGTCTAGATGGATTAAGCAAGATATTTTGCACTCTACAGTGGAGAGAGACCTCCTACTGCACCTATAAATACCCCGAGCATCCAACTTGAAGAGATCAATACCCAAAATGCATATTTTTTTGATTTGAACGTATTATAACCAAAGTTTTAAAATGCAAAAAGAGTGCACAAGGTGTTATTTTGCTCGCGAGGAGAGGCGTAAGCCTCAAAACGTTGGGGCGTAAAACTTTCAGGTAAATATTGAAGCATAGATTATTACTGCTTTGTCATTATTTGTTTTTTATTTATATATAAAAGTTGATAATTAATCAAAAACGGTAAATATATACAATATAAACATTTAACTTTAAAGGGTTGGTCCTAATGATTTTTTATTATTCATTCATAAAACTATAAAAACACCTCATAATACACGCACGCACATATTTGTGTGTGAATCTTTTGAACAATTCGTATTCACTTTTCGGCTCTGCTTTTCCTTCCACTTCTATTTGTCTTCAAAAAAAAATTGGATTTTGAAAATGATCTTTGATCAATTCTAGTGAAATCGACCTCAATTACAAGCAGTACGTTATTATTTTATTTATTTCTCCTTCTACCAATTCAAATCAATCTGCAAATTTATTCGAAAATTCAGTGATGATTATTCAGAAATTTCCTTTAGATAGCAATGAGGAAATCCATTACATAGCTCTCGATCGGTTTTTTAAAACAATTTACTTAATCATGACGATATTGAAAATGAAAAGTAAAAAACACATTGACTTCCATTTTCTTAAAATTTGTTCTTTTTTGTTTTTCATTAAACAATTAAAGTTCAATAACTTCTGTTGGTGTTAATATTTACAAATAAGGATAAAAAAATACTCGTTCGCATGTCTCAACAGTTTGAGGCATGCGAGATATAGCTTTGTACGCTTCTTACACCTCAAGTTGTTGAGATGTAAGCCTTAGAGATTAAAAAAACCTTTTGGGGGTGCCTCAAAGCGTTTTTCTCTTATTTCCTCGAGGCGAGTATCGATGCAGGGTTTTAAGACAATGATTACAGCTGATTGTAATCGGGATAAACAACAATAAGAGATCAAAGTAGATTTAGACTAGAGATTGTCGAATCAATATAAAATTCAGTATGTCAGTTTACTTTTTTGCATTATTATTGTATCGCTTGATATGCTTTCTAGTGTATATTGCATTACTTGATATGCTTTCTAGTAGTATATTGCATGTGATTTGTGATATATGTTCGAACACGACATGTCTTATCTACTGTCCGTTGTTCGGATAATATACAAGTATTAGAACGCACTTTTCCGCTAACTAGAGATCCAAACCCTTTTGAAAATTGATGCTAGGATCATAGACTATCGGATCTTTAATCGAGGTATTTGACCATTTTCAAAACAAACACCATTAGAACCTAAAAAATTGAAACCAATTAAAAAACATAAGCATATTATAAATACTAATATGTTTATGATTTTTAGATCTTGCAAAACAAAATGAAAAAAAAAACATAATTATGGAAAACAAGTTGAAAATAGAAAGTGCGGACATTTTTTTATTGGACATCATATGCTCCATTTTATGCGTCTTTTCACATGTCGCTCCACAAGAGAAAAAAATGCTATTGTCATGCCACACCATATGCCAAGAAGCAAGTCATGGCATCTTAGCGCACTCTGTGGCACACCATTTTGCATTTTGCTAGTAATAACTCGAAGGCACCGATAGTAACATAAAATTCTACAAATATAATAGCTAGTCAAAAGGGATGCCACAAAAAAGAATAAAATGCTATATTGCAAGAAAAATAAGGTATGATCCCATTAATTCATGAGTTAATTAATTTTAACAAAAAATTGCAAAATGAACAAATTAAGCTTGTAATCAATCTTGCAATAATATAAGTATTACTCAAGAAACGTAGTGGTAATACGTCATCTAGACAAAAAATCCATCGGATATCATAATAATGCAGTATTTGGTTGTATGTAACATGAATGCCAGAGCATATAGTTGACACCAACATAATGTACTGTGTGTATGACCAATGACGTGGTGCACGTCCCGTAGTACAATGTTCACCGTATATTTGACGGATGGACATCATTTTTTTTTAGTGTCTTATTTTATACCTAAGAAGCATAAGTGTGTATTAGCTAAAGAAAAAGAAATAACCATAAAGGTAAATCATTTATCGATTAAACCAATCACATTGACATATGGACATAAAACATATCACGCCAAAATACCAATATCAGAACCATTTGTCCAATCAACTTCATATTGCAAAGCTTGCTCTAATGCACCCTAAAAATTCATCCAAAAACATGGATAAAAATTGTGTACTTTACATATTTTATAGAGCACTATTATTAACCAAAAATTATCCTCGAATGATGGGGAACAATTGTAGTGATAAGAAAAAATATCATATGATTGATTTATAACACTCAAATCTGGATACGCATCACCATTCGAATAAAATAAGAACTACCATGTTCAATCCTATTGTCAGACAAAAACTATTCAATCTGCTATTGCTTATAGAAATAAAACAACAAGAGCAAAGTAGATTTTCTAGCAACAAAACATAAAAGAAATGCACAATCGACAATCAGTAACATGTTACCAACCAATCTATGCAATAAATAGTCTTGCCTTGCTTTTCTTCTTCTTTTAGTTTGGGTAAAAAGGAGGAAACATGTAGTGAATTTGGCATCACTCTATAATAGTACAACTGCATAACGGCGGAGAACCAGTTGTTTGATTGAACAAATTTGAAAAAAAAAATTATAAGTTTCCATTAATTTCAATCACACACATAATGACAATATATTAGGAAAAATAGAATTTCTGATTTGATTTTGAAAATTTAAATTTTGACAATATGAATTTGAACTAAAAATTTGAAATTGAATATTTTAATTTTAAAGACTACAAAAATGAAATTTGAAACTTTGAATACCTTACAGATTCAAAAGGTAGAAAAGAAAATTTGAATTTTTTAGAGATAAAAAAAAATCAACTGGCATTCTTTTGATTTATAAGTTAAAAAAGAAGAAGAAAAACTATATGGAATTTGAAATTTCTAATTTTTGAGTTTTGAAATTTTGAAATTTCTAATTAGAATTCTAAATTTGAAAGTTTTGAGTTTTGAATTTTAATATGAAAACTTGAATTTTGAGAATTTGAATTTTAAATTTGAATACTGAAATTTTAAATTTTAAATTATAAAATATGAAATTTTGACTATGTAAATTTTGAACAAGAAAATTGAGTTTTGAATTTGAACTTTAAATTTTGAGTTTGAAGTTTTGAATTTTTAACTTGTAAATTTGTGAACTTAAAATTACAAGTTTGATAAAACTTCGAATTTTGAACTTGAAGTAAGAAATTGAGGAAATTTTGAAAAATATATTGTAAAGAGATTGATTATCATTTAAACACCAAAGTATGTACAACAAAATTGATTTGACATATTTATGTAGAAAATCAAATAAACAATATTAGAGAAATTTTAAGAGATTTAACAGACAGAGACAAAAGCTTTGATGCTCTTTGTTATGTTGCTTCAACTATTTGATTTTGCGAACTTACAAACCTTGCTATAGTCGATTTGATTAATAAAAATAAAGTGTTGCTAAATACACCAAATAATATGTTGAAGATTACCGGAAGAAAATCACGTGTTTTAATTTTCTATTGCACTTAAAAATATCACTGCTGCTGGTTGTCAAAATCCATTATCAGTTTCTCTTCTCAATCAAAATTAATGCAATCAAAATTAACGCAGTAAATCAAAATTCATCCAATCAAAAAATTCCTTAATAATGGATTTCATTTTCTTCAACGAAATTACTTTTAGGTATCTTGCATCTGATAAATTCACGCAATCAAAATTTTATTTTGTTGTCCAAAAATTTCATCATTATTTGAATATCGATCACGTTAAGGTTTTGTAAATTTTCAAATATTTGTTGTTCTTTACACAAATTTTATTATGTTATTAGATCAAGAACATTTCGGCATAATCTAGCAATTGCGACTAAAAAACGAAATTACTTGCTTTTCATAGCCTCTGACGTTGATTTCTTCCTTTTGAACTTGAATTCTTCTTCAATTTTGAAAAGGATTTGATGTTGTGCTGTATAATAGGATTAATCGGTTGTGGTGTACTTTGAATATTAATAAGTGCATATTCGAAATGTGGTGGTATTTTGAAGACCGGGTATTATCTAGTGTGTTTTCTGGTGTATCTAGCAACACTCTAAAAATATGAATATGCAAATCAGTGGTTGAAATTTAGCTCGGCATGGGGACATGGAATATGGGAACATGGAATATGGGGACAGGAAGTTTGAGCTCCGTATTTTATACCTGGCATCTATAGGTGATGTCTGCACTTCTCGATTTAAATCTTCCACGCCAGATTCACTCTCCAACTGATTCCTTCTCAACCACTGCTGCGGCTGCTGCGCACTATAATTCTGATTATTATGCATCTGGTTAGGATAATAGTTTCTATTCATCGTGTGATTTTGATTTTGATTTTGGTTTTGAATGGGGTTGTTTCTCGGGTGAGGGTATCCGCCACCGCCCCTTCCGCTATAGCCCATTCCAAATGGATAACGACCTCGATTGCTCATTGTATGTTAAAAGCTGAAATGAATCTGGTCTACTGTTTAGGGTTGTCGGAACAAGAACTGGGGTGTACTGGAGTTTCAGGTAGAGAGAGTCCAGAAATTTAGGGCACAAAATTGGAAAATGAAATGAGCATGGATGATTGGCTCAAGGGCAGCCTCTTATTTTAATATCTCTGTGTTGTGCACCTCAAGAGACATGGTATTCTTGTTCCATGACATTATACCAAACTGTATTGCCATTTGATACGATGCTGATGATATGCATTTTGATCGTGAATTATTTTTCTATAAATTGTATATGTTTAACACATACGAAAGAAAATGATTTGCGCAATACTCATATTTTTGCTTTGAAACCATATGTAGTTAGTCTGAATTTTTATTTCTAAGTTGCAATTCCTAAAAAAAATATTGCTGAATTTTTATTTATACTAGTGTGCATCCATACGTTGCACACGGTAATGTTGTAAAAGAAATTATCAAATATACATAGTTAAATAGTTGACGTACAATGTAATTTGCTAATGTTAAGCATATATCTGTGTAAGTCGTATATTTTAATTATTATGTATATGTTATTCTATTATAAAATACCAAATTGGGGAGAAAAATAACAAACATAAACTTGAATGTAGCTTAGTTAAATGGAATTAAATGGAACATTCAAAATAATTTGTAAATTACACTTCAATATAAAGTGGTAAAGAAAAATAAAGAGACGAGAATCTTCATTATTACGCATGTTTGTTATTACCAAATATCGTACAAGGAAAAAAATATAAACTTGAATGTAAAATAGTTAAAGTTGATTAAAGAACGATAGAATTTATATTTGAAACTAAATAGTAGGTTGGAATCAAGGAGAGATTTATTAATAATCTTAAAAATTATAAACTATAAAAAAGAGTGATCTTTATATAAAATACAAAATCGAACTAATAATAGACTTTAATTCTCAAAATTCATAAGTGACTGTTATTTAACAGAATATATATAGTAAATCATTCTATCAATAATTTAAGTTATATAAGAATATATTATCAAAATTTATATCTATTATTATTTTAGATCATAAATATATATGTCTAAATTAAAAAATAATTCTAGAAAAATGTTTTCTGAAATTTAAATAAATTATACGTTAAGCATAGTATTTAATTAATTTATATGTATAGTAAATGAGTATACAAATTTATATTTCTATTGACATATATTTGTGTTAACATAATATGTTTGTTGTTGTAAAATAATTTAAAATAATATTTCTTAAATTAAGTTAGTTACATTTTAAATATCATATATGTTTAAATATTTATAGATAGTTACAAGTACTGTTATTTTCTAATTCTAAACATTCACGATGAAATATACAATTTGAAGTTAGTTTCAATATAATGTTATATTTTAAAGTTTTATTAAATTATATTTTAGATTATATGAAATATCCATATTATAATTAAATGTGGGTATAAAATTGCACCGTGCGTGTTTGTAACCAAGGATGGTACTATTTTTTATTTGTGAGTTATTGAAATAGTGAAAAGCTTCTTGACAAATCAATAGAGTATATAAAGAAGAAATTTTAAAAGAGAGAGCTAAGGAGAAAATTATATTTTGTTATTATTTAACAGATCAATACTTAAATAAACATATATATATTAATTAATTAATATATTAACAGAATGTATTATAAATACCTATATTTTTTTAGATTTTAAATATCTGAATTAATATATTTGGATTATAAATAAATTTTGAAATTTAGAACATTAAGTATAATATTTCACCGATTTATATTTGTTGAATAAATATAGAAAATTTATCATTATTAATTTTTAGTATGTTAAAATGTTATGTGTTAATAGTTAAAATATTATTTTTGAATAGTTCAAAATAATCATATATTCATTATTTTCATATTTTAACTATTTAAAATGGTATATTTTGTTTCAAATTAGTTTTATAGTAATATTTCAAAAGTTAAGGAAATTACATATTAAACATATTATTTTATTAATTTATAAGTTTAAAAAATGTAAATAAATAAAGATATATTATTGCTATTTCCAAAAAAAATTGTTTTAAAACATTTTATCTTATTTTAAATAAAGTTCAATTTATACTTTAAAACTGGGAAATTATATGTTAAATATGATCGATATACCTATGTATACGAAATAATTGTAAGTATTTATTTATGTAGTAAATTCTAAAGAAAAGTACTGATGTAATATTTTCTTTTTGAAGTAATATTAATCCGTGCTCTTGTGTGTATTTATGTAAATGCACACCTGCCCATGTGTATGATATGGGTTTTAAATGTTAAATTGCAAAATCGATATTGATAAGAATTTTTAATGTAATATAAGATAATTAAGGGAATCTTTTTTTAAATTTGCTAAAATTATTGATGATAATAATAATAAGGACAAATTTTCAAAAGAGGCTGGTTTTTTAAACTATTGGCATAAATAGGCTAGTTTACAAACTATTTGCAAGTTTATGCTAGTATTTAAAAAAAATATTATGGAAGCATCTGTGAAATGCGCTCAAACAAAAATACACTGGCGCATCTGCCAAATGCGCCAGTGTAATTTTTTGTCCAAACCTAAACAGCAAGCAGCTGTTTTAAATGAATGGAAGAAGCTAGGTGTTTGTTGACAGCATAAGTGGATGATGGTAATGGCACTAGTTGCAGGCTTGTGGTGTGGTATGATGGAAGACTGATGGTGATGCAGTTGTGACGGTGGAGCTGTTGATTTGTATGCTGGCAGATGGTGCACCAGAGGCTATTGAAAGTTGAAGCAGAAATGATAGAATTAAGAGGATGTGTTTTTTATGGTTATGCACGAATATGTGATAGTGGAGAATGTTGAACCGAAGACTGCAGTGATATAAAAGCAGAGGTGATTAGCAGCAATGAGGTGATGCTTGTAGAGGAAGATGGTTTGTTTGTAGGGAAGTGAATGGTGGGGGGTTGTTTTCTTGTAGTAGCAGCGTAGGCAGTAGATGTTTGCAGATTTGAAGTATATGAAATTATGCATAGTGACAGTGATATGCAGATATGGTTTGATGGTTGTGGTGGTAATGTGTTTTGTTGTATGGCCGATTGTGGCTGATGGTTGTAGAAGTTTATGAAGTAGTGGTAGTTATTCGAAGAGGAGGATTTGGATTGTTGTATAGGAAGTTGGAGGGGTGATGGCTTGTTATGTTGATACGTAGATAGATATGGTATGGTGGTGGCAGTGTGCTAATGTGTGGTGTTTGCTTTGGTATGTGGTGAGTGAGTTAAACAGTGGAAATGATGATGAAGTTGTTGAACTGTAGGAAGTAGGCAGAGATGATTAGAGAGATGTAAAGCACTGCGTGAGGTGGTTGATGTCAGTGGAGAGGTGGTGATCAGTGACCAGTGAGTGTTATGGATCAGTATGATATGCAGGGTATTTGATGTTATTGTAGTAAGTTGATGTTTAGGTGATATATGCAAGTGATAGGTTGTGATGGTATTTTGAACTGTTTTAAAGGGAAGATGGCAGATGAATGTTTGATGTGATGGGATGGAATTGGTGAAGGATGCTACTGCTTGCTAAATTACACTGGCGCATTTGACAGATGCGTCAGTTTAATTTTGTATGGGCGCATTTCACAGATGCGCCCCATAATATTTTTTAAAAAAAAACTAGCCTAAACTTGCAAATAGTTTATAAACTAGCCTATTTATGCCAAGACCAACCTCTTTTGAAAATTTGTCCTAATAATAATAGAGTAACAGAATGTATCACATGCATTGCACATGCAACGTTGTAAAAACATAGTGTGCTTTTAATATTGTTAAACTAAAATGTTGTTATGCAATGTTCGATATATCAATCATAAATTAAATAGTTTATTGTTGTGTATGCATATGACTTTTGTAAAGTGATTCATATATTTTTATATTTAAAAGAAACATCTATTTTACCATTTTATTACTATGAATGTGGTATATAAATTCAAATTAACATTTTTTTGAATTATAAGAGAACTTAATGAGTGTTAATTATTTAAATTCATTTATATAGTATGAATTTATAGTGTTTGGTTAATTTAAATACATGGATCTGAATGTAAAATAATAAGAGAGAGTGGATGAAAACTTTATAAACGGATGTAGAAATTATAAAATCTTGACATATAAATATAAAATCATAGAAAAAATTAACGTAATATTTTGGATAATTATAAAATGATAATTTATATGGATTCAAAAAAATCAAAGGGGGTTGAGGAGTGGTGGTGAAATTTTTATAATTAATAGGGTGGTTTGTAATTCAAAAACCTTTCTATAATTTAACTGATAATTTATTAAAATAAATAATTATGAATTAAAGTTGTTTTTATTGTCTTTTGTATGATCCATATTCTTTTATATCTGAATGAAAATTTAGTTTATGCCATTTTGTTACAAGGACTGTGATACACTTGTTGGCATTGTTATCTATATTATTTATTAGATAAATTAATAAGGAATGGCTTTTCAATTTTTTTAAACTGTTTATAGTTAAATTATTTGATTAATTTGAATATACAGACTTAAATGTAAATTGTACATGAAATTGAGAACTTTGAAAATAACAGTAGAAAGTAAATAATGTAGGTTTTTTAATGTAAAATGATAGTATAAAATTAATAAAATATTGTAAACAACTAAAAAATAATAAACTGTATGGGTCTTGAAAATAAAATATCAATAAATATCTAGAGAAATTCAAGGAGAGTTGATAAAAATGCTAGAATCAATGTGAAAGCTGGAATTTCATCTGCTTTACGATTATTTAATAAATTAGTAAATAATCAAGAATGAATTTTTAAAGGAAGATAATTTGTTAGATCCCATTTTTAAATGATATTAAGATTTGATAACATTTGCAATACACTTTGAAATTGTAATGCTAAATTCTATTTTCAGTGATATTAATATTTAATAATATCTATAAAGAGACATTTTTGATAGTTCATGTTGACACTAAAAAGTGTGACACCAAAAGTATTACAACTATTATTAAAGATATGTACCAATTTGTTAGTATAATAAATTGAACTTATTACTTTTTCGAGTATGTAATTTTTATCATGTGAGTTATGTATTTATATACTTGAATTAAAATAACTTATCATTTTTTGATGAAAATGGGTTATATATTGATTTATTATTTTTTAGGATTTATTATTTGTTAACAAAATAAAAAGAAAATTAGTATTCTTAGCTAATTTAGAAGTTAAAAATTTTATGGTAAAAATATATTTTTGTGTGTAGTTATAAATTCAACATTAAGTATGTGTTTGTTCATCTACTTACACTACAACAATTAGACTCTTTCATATCGTTTTAAAATCGTTATTACATGCTTAAGCAAGGTTTTCATGAAGGCTGGATAATGACATGTTATTATAGATTAGGTATTTATTATAGTACATTTAAAAACCATATCAAATGTTATTATATGATGTTGTTTCCCAAATGCTATTGTATGCTATTATGTGATGCTATTTTCCAAACGTTATCGTATGTTCACATAAACCACATACCCATATAATGATACCGGGCAAGAATTAGGCAAAAGTTGACTGGCTACAATGATATAAACAATGTCGCCAATGGAATGGCTTGACCCGAAAAACGCAAGAGATGGTTTTCAAGATCGGACTGCACAAGGTCCAAAGGTACTTCTATTATTAATACAAATTGCAAGTCCCCTATGAGACCAAATTGCACCGTCACATAAAGTAGATTATGCTGCAATAACAAAGTAGACTGCGCACCACCTCAAGATGGAGCCGCTTTTCCTCCACATATCCATGTTGTGCCCCTTCTTTTGAAGTCAAATAGCCACACTGCACTTGATCAAACTGTTTGTGTTGCAACATACAACATCAACTACGATGTCACACACAAACCACTTAGAAAGTCAAACAAGAAAATGCTGACGGCTCACAGGCCAAGCACAACTTACAAGTTTAATTCTATAGCTCCACATGCAAAAATTTAAATTTTCCACTTAATATCCAATTCAAAATTCCCACCGATATTCAAATTTTTCCGCTCAAAGTAATTGCACATGGTTGTGATCACATAAGCAATCCATGCACAAATCAGCAAGTTATAGGATAAACGACATTTGGAAAGATTAAATAGCATAGGAGAAATGTAGGGCTATGACATCAATAACCCTGTGTTGAAGCTCGAAATCAACAAGTTTTTGTTAATTCGCCATCTTCAACATTTTACAAGCTCGATATCCTAGCTTGATGTTAGTGTTCATCGTCACTTTCTTGTTACACGGTCGACATACTTCATGGTTATCAAGGTTCAATACCTCTTTTGCTTCATACGCTCGACAACCCTTATGGTTGTTAAGGCTCGATACCACTTCCTTTTTCTGTGTTCAAACTCGATAACCCTTTGTACTTGCCGACCGTTTGATGCTCGGCATCTTTAGAGGTTCGTATCTTTTTTGCTATTGGTCTTTCGATATCGCCTCACTATCGGTAGAGGCTCATTGTCCTTCTTTACATGTTGACTGCTTCATTCACGCTTGACATCCTATGTTATCTACAAACTCGAGATGCTCTTTTTCTAGGTGCTCGATACTTAAAATATGCAATAACATTAACCCCTCCCTCTCCCATATAAAAAGAGCGCGTTACATTTTAGTATAGTTTGACTTTTGAAGTTGTAGTCTCGATATGGAATTGCCGCCTCAATATTGACATTGTTGTTTTTCATTATCAACACTGCCGCCTATTGGTATTCTGTTTTGATATCATTCGTTTATTTAAATTGAAATCAATGTTTCATACTGCTTCCCTCTCTTCCTATAAATACTTGCTTCTCCTTCCTCTTCAATCTTTTATTTGTAGGCTATACTTGAAAAGGCAATTTTTATTTTCTTATTTTAATAAAAAACTTTCAATCTCCCTAGTATTCAAGCTCGATTTCAAGGTATGGCTTTAATCGATTTAAATGAAAGATGAAAGAGGGGATTTTCAATTTTGAAACTAGGGTTTTGAGGTGATTGGGTCCATGTGCTTTTATAATTTTAAGAATCTTAATATTTGAATTCAAATATCGACTGTAGTACATCATTTGATAATTTGATGGCTTCTGCGCATTTGACAACTTTATGGAGTTTTGATGATAAAGATCAATATCTATTTAGATATTCGACACTTAATTAGGAGTTCGGTTAATTGCTAAAAACTCAATACCCACCTAAAATTTGATAGCCTGTTGCTGATTAGGTACCCGTTCACAAATTCATTAGTCATCTTAAAATCGACAACTAATTTGAAATTGAATATTCTTTTAAGGTTTTCGCTAACATGGTAAAACTCTATAATAAGTTAGAAATTCGATAGCTATCGAGAAATTCAATAACCAGTCATGAATCAGACAATTGTTTACAGGATTATTATTCAACTATATAGGCTCGTCAACCTTATAGTGAGTTCTTATCCTTCTAGTACATAAAGGGTTGTTATATAGTCACAAACTCGATATCTTTTATAAATTCGTTCACTATGTGTTCAGAAAGTAGTTATAGTCTTTTTAACTTGTTATGAATTCATTAGTTGTTTATGCATTCGATATTTTAGAAACTCGACAATTATTTAAAGTGCCTTTAAAAAATTTCGAACTCATTGACTATTTAAGAGACTGTTGCTTTATCATGGACCCGACAACTAATCACAAGTTCGACACACCATCGTGAACTCAACAACATGATGCAAGTTTGATTCTTTATTACGAACCTAGTGGCTAGTTATCAAACTATGAAACTCAATAACTATAAATGAGTTTTCAAATAGTTGTAAAGGTGCTAAGCAGCTATAAACTCGACATCTTATTATAGATTTGATATCTAATAATGGACTACTTTATGAGTTATCAAGTAGTTGTAGATTCGATGCCCATTCATAAATTTGGCACTTCATTATGAACTAAATAGTTTTAAATTATTAAGTACTTATAGGTTAGACATCTAATTGTCCATTCTTGCATCTATATTTATGGATTTAACTTTTCTTTAACATGCACTTAAATACTCTAAACTTTTGTTGAATATATAAGACTTCAATGATCTTAGGTAATATCAACTGACAAATAAATGGCCAACAAGAAAACTAATAAGGGTCCGAACCTTCTCCTACCTCTGAGAAATGTGACTATAGGCTCTTCCAATCTCTCATAACCACTCAAGGTGATACCAATGCTATCCTTCAACAATCTAGGATTACTTATATAGAGGCCATAGTAGAGGAATCATCCTATAGGGTGCATAATCCTCCGAATGGTTTCTTTGCTTTTACGCTGATCCATATTTGACATTCTGACTATCTTCCTCTTTCCAACCTTTTTGTTCGATACTTGGATCATTTAGGCATCATTTAGGCATTCCTTGGATACAATTGTCGCCCAATTCCTACACTTATCTAAGTTGCCTTAAGATCTTGGCTAGGGAAATTGAACTCCCTTCGATCATTAGTAACTCCCGTTAAAGTGGTGAATCGGTCGGTGGGTACTGTGTATCGTATTCTCCCATAGAATAGTCTAATCACCAACTTGATTAACAAATCTAGAGACTGGAAGAACAAATTCTTTCATGTTAAGAGATACACTCCTAAAATTAGAGGGTCTTTCTCCGTTCCTATTAAACCTCATCGTATTTTCCTTTATTGCTTATACTATATTCTGTTGTTGTCTATCGTTCTCTTTCAGAACCTGCCTCTAAGGATACGAGTCCTTCCATTGCTGATATGATTGGTGCTTTGAGCTTAGCATCTCAAACCATATGAGAAAGATGAAAATTTTTAAGTAAGGTCAACCTTAGAAAATACAACTTGATCTTGGAGAACTACAAGGTGCTTGGAGAACCTCCTGCAGTGAAGAAAGATGCCCAGGGGAGACAAGCCCTGGTTATCAGTAAATAAGATTCTTATTTAAATCTTCCCTCATTCACCGCGACTCTTCTGGTAAGCTCTTACTATGATTTTTGACAAAGTTTCGTGCATTATTATCTTATGATTTTTCCTTTGATTTAGGTTCGGCTCTTATTGTTGCAGCTTCTAAGTCCAAAAAGGCTAGAGCTCGTGCTTCTTCATCGGCTATCTCTACTAAAGTAGCCACTTTTGATGACTCCATTGCTAATGCTCTCAAGAATATTGATGTTGAGATTCATAAAAGAAAGAGGGATTCTGATTATTTATCAGGTATATCAAGTTCATTCGCCAACAAAAGGCCTTATCTCGAAGAAGGACAGACTCTTACTGCCATCGCTAAAAAATCAAATGTAGATATAACTGCAATCCATCAAGAATCCAGCCCTGCTGACCCTTTTTTGCTTGTTTAGGATCCTCTTAGCCAGATAAAGGCCAGTCCCACTCCAAGCCCTTTTATAGATATCATGATTCCCATGTCTGCTTCCTCTTTTCAACGTATGTGTTAGGAGTTAGGCCTGACTCTTCCTCCTCTTAAATCTCTTCCCTTCGAAGCTTTAGTTCAAAATATCCCTTCTGATTTTGAGGGTTTAATTCGTTCAGTTATTCAATCCCTATATGTGGCTTCTCTAGTGCCACTTCCACCTTTTACCTTCTTCAGGGATCATCGTCGGATCCTTTTTCAACAAATTATTGTGGTATATTTCTTTATGCATGAGTTTCTGGCTCCATATACTTTTATTTATTATATGCATGTTATATATTTTAGATTTCCAAACATATGTTTTTTCCTTCAACAAGCCTCTCAAGAGTCTGTCAGTCGGATCTACGAATTAAAAGGCAGATTTCTTCGTTGACAACAAAGTTAGGTTCCTTAAGAGTCGAGTATTTGATGCTACAATGGAGAAGAATATTGTTATCTCAGAAAAGGATAAACTTGCTTCCAACCTAGACGAGGGGAGAAAAACTAGGCTAGCGCCGAAAAGAGGGTGAAGGCCCTGGAGATGGAGCTTGAACAAGCCAGGAAAGAAAAGGCTTGAATGGCTAATCAGCCGGAAAGCAAAGATGCCACCCTCTTCTATGCAAACAACATTGTCAAAGATGCCAAACAAAAAGTTTCTAACTTTATCAATCAAGACCTCTCTAAAATTAGGGAACGATGCTATGAAGATGCCATCCATATTGCATATTTCGATAACATAGGAAAGTAACTAGGTTTTTCTTTACTCCCGGATTTAAATAACAAATTTAAAAGGAAGTTCGACCTTAAGCTAGGAAGAATTTCTGAGTCACTTCAAGATGAATTCCCAGAAGAGGCTCCCATTAAATTTCTAGAGTTATTATCCTTTAATGATCCTGCTCTTGGCGAAAACGAAGATAATGACGAAGTGGAGGATGATAAGAAATATGAAAATGATGATGATGATGATGATGCAATGATGATGAAGACAGGGATGATGGTAGTAAGGCTCTGGAAGGACCAGGAAATGATGGCAGCGAATTGGGTGGTCATGACTTAGACCTATATACTTATGATACAGATCTTCCTGATCTTCTTGATCCTCATAATGCTTTTCAAGGAGACAATGCAACAAAGGATGCTTGGGTTGCTAACTAAGAACCAACCAAGGAGAAAACTCGAGTTTCTGCTCCATGATTCCCCATGGTACAGGTATAAAGTTTGCTATCTTTAAATGCTTATAGTTATCTATTAGCTTTAGCTAATAAATTTACTATTTTAGCAAAGGAAAAGAAACAAATATCACTTTAAGATTTTGCATGAGAAGAGTAAGAAGAAAGTGCAGTGATTAAATAGTGAAATTAAGAAAGCAGTTGAAGAAAGTAATAATTTATTTGAAAAATATAGTCATCTTCTTAGCTAATCGATTGAAAGACTTCAATGAAAAATGGACAGCCTCGCTTTTGAGAAGATCCTGTCTTTATCGAGGAAGAGTCGTTTTTGGATGAATATTGAAGATATGAATATTTTTGTGGAGTTTCTCTATAACGTCTATTCTACGAATGTTTTGACTGACTTTTCCATATTGGGGGAGAAGAGCGAGGGTTTACTTAGGCGTTTACATAGTAGGTATTTAGATGATCATGGGGTCGATCCCCATCGTGAGGATTGTTGGAATCTTCCTGGGATCGCAACCATACCTCTTTCTTCTAACACTCTTCCTCTTTAGGAAGTTAAGTTTAACAAAGAGAAATTCATTTCTAAATTTTATAAAGGATCAATATTGTAAGAACCTAAGTAGCTTTGTTGTTGTAGTACGTAATTCAAACAATCTCTATAAGTATCGAGACTTCCATTTTTTGCAGCTCGTTTTTTTTCTTGAAATGCATAGTTTAAGGAATCATTGGGCACTCCCATTTCAAAAGATCTCTTAAGTAAATTTGTCAAGCTAAAAAGGGACTTTAAAGTGAAATAGTTAATTTTTAAAACCTCTCGGTTAGCAAAATATTGCTTTCTTAGGGACATTGAAGAAGTTTACACACAACCCCCTACTTGTATTTTGATTTTTTTAGGCAATGAAAAGGACAATTTGCTTAGAGAAGTATGGTCTAATTATGTTGTGTGGAGAAGCTAGTGCCCCTGCCAAGAAATGGGATTATCACCGATTCCCTTCAAATAGTACTCCTCGAGGATTTACTATTCCTTTTGACTTTACCATCCTTATGTCTGTGGGTTGACTCAAAAAAGCTCAAACTGCTGCTTCTAAACTTAAGAATTGAACATATAAGATATAGATAATTTGAACTTATCCATGCTTGTAGAGCTTGCTGTTATTAATAAAGGAGCACATTTTTCTATGTATTGAACTTTTTAATTTATTTTCAATAGGAAAGTAATTGACACTTGCATCCAGCGATATGAATCTTCTTTCTCAATTAGACAATATTAAAACCAATATACTGTTGGACATCGAGAAGAGATGTCCTTTTCAAGATACTTCAGTCTTGTCGCTTCTCAATAACTCAAAAACACGAATATGGTACAACAAGTATTATAAATTGAGGTCGACATTAAATGGCATGGAAGAGATGACCTCGAGCTTAGAGGAGAAAATTAAAGAGGAAGACAAAGAGATTCATGAGTTGAAAGGGAGTGTAAATGCAGTTGGCCGATTTGGTACTTCAGACCAAAGAATCGAAGCAGATGCAGAAATTACTCGATTACACCAAAGGATAGAGGGCCTTGAAGTGGACTTGTTGAAGAGTCAAATATCATGTCAGTTCTGAAACTTATTGCAAGTGGAGGTGAATCCAGCCTTTTACTCCTATAAGAACCAATAGGTCCTAATCTTCAATCAAAAAAGAAGCATTTCCTTCCTCGTTAAACCCACCTCTAGGTTTAGATCATGGGGAAATCTCCAAATGGTGCCAAAAGGTTAGATATGAATGCATCCAATTTCTGAAAGGAAAATGAGATGAAAAAGTTTATTAATATCTCGATAAATATCAGGTCAAGTCAACGAGCTAGGGTGTGAGAAATACGCTGTCGAGTGGAAAGTTTAGAAATTAAAAGTAAGGTTAAAACTCTAAAAGGTGCTAACAAAACACTTAACCATGCATTTAAGATTCAAAATTATTCCATTGACGACATGAATATCGTCTGGAGGAAGGAGAAGAAACTTAAAGAACTTTTGGATGCAGTGATCCGTCATATCATCGAGCCTTCTTCGGCCACTGAAATTTGAAGGAGAAAGTGCAGGATCTTGAATCCCAAATAAAAATAACTGAGGTGATGTCGCTTGAAAACTCTCGATTGGATTCTCTTATAGATTATTTACTTGAAGTAATAATGGCTTTTGGCTTAGAAATTGGTTATTCCTTCTTATGCACAAACAAGAACCTGAGGTTGAGTAGAGCAGTTGAAGCAGGATATAAGCACTACTAGCATTTCTTTTTATATGGTTGTTCTGACCATCTCAAAAATATTGGAGGCCATCCACTTTTTCTTAGAGATGGGCCTTCTTCAAATGAAAGCCACCCTTGTCTTCTTGAGGTTGGGAAAGAGGGAAATAAAAAGTGTGTTGACATCACCTACTTCCTCAACCTCCTCCACCTTCTTAGGAAGATTTAGCTTTCTTTAATATATGTAATTTTGTATGTGATACATGGAATGTAAAATGACAAATAGATTTGTTCGCGAGTAATTAATATTTGATTAAACCTTTTCTTTTTTTCTTATTCTCGTCTTGTATTCGAACTTGTTATGCTATTTGAGATTCGCTACTTACTTCAAAGTTTCAATATGATATGTAGATTAACTTCTTCCTTATTTCCTTGCAAAATGCTTTAACATGCCTTTCTAGTTCTCACTTTTTATGATACTTTTCCTGGAAAAAGACAACGTAAATAGTGATAGCTCTTATAATCTTGAGAAATTATTTTTCTTAAATTGATCACTTTGTTTTACAAACGCCAAAGAAATTTTTGAAAAAGTTTTCTTAT
The DNA here is from genome assembly GCA_030765085.1 of Allium cepa. Lineage (NCBI taxonomy): Eukaryota > Viridiplantae > Streptophyta > Magnoliopsida > Asparagales > Amaryllidaceae > Allium > Allium cepa. Next base: position 617,750,626 of record CM060934.1, read on the forward strand.
CGATCTTAGAAACTTCGAGTTTGGCTTTTAAAATTCATTTTTATAGAATCGTTATTTAGTTAGCAGAACTTTAGATGAGTAGGATTAATTTATTTTCTCGTCTTTTCTTGGCCGAATGAATTCATAAGCAGACCTTTATGGCTTAAACTTCCTTCCTTCAATCCAGGTTTCTTGAGTGATTATTTGACGACTTTCCTTTGTCATTTGAGATTGTATGAGCATGAAAAATTACTTGTAAGCTTAATAAAAGATCAGAAACCCATCCATCTAGTAAGAAGACTGTGAATTCATTTGATAAGAAGCCAGAAACCCATTTGGTAATAATATGTCCCAACTAATGGGAGACTGGAAATTTGAGAAATAATGTAGATTTTCATTATTTACTGGAATATTTCTGAGCAAAAGATTCACATCTCGAGTGTCTTATTTTATGGTGAGATTTTACTTCTAGGTAATAAATTGTTCTTGTCCTTTCCTTTGAAGGTTGCCTTATTTTTAAGCTCAGTGTCAAACTGGACGTGCTTAATTACACTTCTTTTTAGAATATTGCTTTGATCCATTCTAAGGATGAAGTCACACTTTTCTGATTAGTTTCCTTTGCCCTTTACTATCATCTTAGGTAGTGATTTAAGTCTTTGAACTCTTCTGTCCCTTACTACTATCTTAGGTAGTGATTCAAGTCTTTGAACTTTTCTGCCATTTACTACTATCTTAGGTAGTGATTTAGGTCTATGAACATTTTTATCCCTTGCTACCATTTTAGGTAGTGATTTAGGCTTGAGCCCTTTATTACCTTATAGGTAATGATTTACGCCTTTGAACTTTTCCACCCCTTACTATCATCTTAGGTAGTGATTTAGGCTTAGGCCCTATATTACCATATAGGTAATGGTTTAGGCTGGTCGGTGTGTTTGGTTAGCCATTTTAGGCAGAACCAAAGTCTTACCCGTCCATCCTCTAGGAGGTGCTCCGATCAAGCCTTATAGGCAAAACCAAATCTTGGTCGGTGCTTTGGTTAGGCCATCTTAGATGGGACCAATAACTTAGTCCATCCTTCCTCTAGGAGGCACTCCAACCAGCCCACGTAGGTAGGACCAAAGGGTTGTAGTGCTCTAGCCAGGCCTTATAAAGGGTCAGAGGCTTACTCTGACCTCCCTTTAGGAGGTGCTTCGGTCAAGCCATGTAGGCGGAATCGAAGGCTCGTGCTTTGGCTAGGCCACGTGGGTGGGCTCTTCCAAGATTCATTAATTGGTTTTGTATCCATTCATTCAATAATATTAGCAATAAGCACTTCCAAGATTCCTTTCATTTCCTGGTCACTTTTTTTGTAGGCCAATAATTACACCTCTCTTTAGTTAGGAGATAGATGCTTTTGTAGGAGGTAATAAGGGAACGTGTTCTAATATATCAGGAATTCTCAGGGGATCGTGTCTTCGGTCCCCATTTGGCTTTCTTATAACATTGGATAGGCTCTTCAATTCTAATGGCCAGTTTTGTCTTAGAATTTTTTTGAATTATGTTAAGGGGAGGCGATCCACTTTTAGGAAAACATATTGAAATTCTTTGTTATTTCATTTTTGAAGATAGTTCCTTCAGCCTGGAGTTGTATAGTTTTTCTCATTTCCGAGAACGGTTCATTCTCTTTCTTATTTTCTTTTCTTTGAGCAAGATATTAAGCGAAGATCAGGGTAGATCTTATATGGAATGAATTTATATTCCAATTATCTGGGTTATAAGGAATTATATGCTTCTTTTCAGCCAAAGTCATCAATGCCAGCTCTTTTAACACTTGTTCCTTATGGAATCGAGGACTATGGGTCACTTGATAAGTTCACTTGGGAAAGTAAGGCTCAGAGGATCCTTGTTTGGAGGTAATCATTATGTGGTTTGATAAGTCATGTAGGACATGGAATGTTCTCAATGGGAATATGCTGGATATGGAGAGTCCATGAAGTCCTCTATAGGGATGTGTAGGAAATAGAAAAGCCGTAAAGTCCTCTATAGGGATATGCGGAGAGGTAGGAAAGTCTTTATTGGAATATGCAGGAGATCAGAGGTTCGAGCCCTCCTTCTAGTGCCTAAATGTTAAAAATTTCTTTGCTAACCAAATATGTGGAACAGACTGGGATTGGTTTAGGCAAGGGCTTAAGTAGCCCTATGCAAGCTTAAGAAAGTATGCAAGTCAAGTCCGAGTCCAAGTAAAGTCATATGCACGTTAGCTATTCAAACTCTAGTCCGAAATATAGTCATATGCTTATCCGTAGATCAAGACTGGTTAAATATAGCCATTCGAAAGAAGTATGCTATGCTAAAAGTTTATTGTCTAAGTCCTTATACGTAAAATTTGAGAGTTACAATCCTTCTGGGAAATATACTATGTAATTGTTGAATGTTTAAGGTCTTATGTGTAAGTGTCACGAGTGTACAATAGGCTTTAAAAATCGCCAAATCAATTTAGGGTTTACAACTTCAAAACTTAAGAAATAGAAAAGAATTCATAGCCTTGCTACAAGCGGCCATGAGGGTCTATTTATAATGATAGAGGCAGGCAGGATGGCTGATGCATGTCATTGCTTAAGATCTAAGGGTTTCAATAGCATTTTCTTGATAAAACTCAACATCTTCTTAGCATTGGTGAAACTCGACACCCACTCAGTCTTGATGAAGCTCAATATCACTTGCATACTACTAAATGCGACGCCTTTATGTTGTACAACTCTTCATGTTATAGAAGCTCAATACCTCTTCTTTGGTCTTTGTTAACCCTGCTAGTAGAAACTCGATAGCTTTTGCAGTTTTGAAGCTTGACATCTATAAGTTCATATTAATTCGGCATCTTCAACATTTTACAAGCTCGAAAACCCAGCTCACTGTTAGTGTTCGACATCACTTTCTTGTTACACGGTCGGTATTCTTCATGGTTATTAAGGTTCGATACCTCTTTTGCTTCATACGATCGATAACCCTTATGTTTATTGAGGCTCAATAACACTTCCTTGCTTTGTTCAAGCTCGATAACCTTTATACTTGCTAATCATTTGATGTTCGACATCTTTAGAGGTTCGGCACTTCTTTGTTATTAGTTTTTTGATATCTTCTCATTGTCGCTAAAGGTTCACTATCCTTCTTTATATGTTGACTGCTTCCTTCAGACTCGACATCTCATGATATCTACAAACTCGACATGCTCTTTTTCTAGGTGCTTGATACTTGAAATATGTGATAAGGAAAAGCTTGTGCTAAGAAGAATATTAGTAAAGATATTGGCCAGTGGACATAGGATTCCTTTACATTCAAACCATGTAATTCCTTGTGTTCTTTACTTTTTTGCATTTTGTTTCTTTGTTTGCAGTACTACATTTCATTTGATTTTACCTGAATATACTGTTAGATTGAAATTGTCATTTTAACAAACAGTTAAAGTGCATCTATATGATTATGTAAGCACTAAGCTACATAATTACTACATTTTAAGGCAAATCTAATATAAACTAAGTTTGTTGATTCTCAATTATGGAAGTGTCCAGCGGATAATTGTTTTGTAACTAAATTGGTGTTGTGGGATGAAAAATCTCGCCAACATTTTGGCGCTTAAAGGAGGGCAACCCCCCCAGCAAAATCTTACCTAAAAATTCAACATCTTAACTACCACAACCTCTTTAACCTAAAAAATGTAACTTGAAAAATTCTTCTATCCCTCCTCCAATAGAAGTTGAGCACTTAGCCTTAAAAACTGGTAATAAGCCATTCGCTTCTTGTCTAAACCTACATTCCTACTGCGGAAATTAATAACCGACCCTATTCTCGAAACCTCGATACATTTGTAACCCAGATCAATGATAGAACGACTAGGATCGAAAGGTTAATGTCCCAAAAGCTTCTATCGAAGTCATCTAACTCCCATAGCTTCGCAGCTTACCATAAAAATTCTCATGTTGTGCAACAAGTGAAACTAGTGAACAAATACGATAATCTCATTTATGAGAATGGTAAGGCTGGATTGTTAAGCTTAAGACCAAGGGCTAAAAACAGAGCTCGAATCAATCCTAATATAAAAATTAAGTCAGCCAATATTAACTCTTTACTGTTGGAAAAGCGCATTAACCAAGCTACGCAAGATGGAAATGAAGCCACTTTAGTCTGTAGGGATGGCTTATTATGAGTCAATGCTAAGGATGAGGAGTTACAAGAACACAAAGCTCATACAGAGTAGTTGGCTAAGCCACGTGAACAAAACAACAAAGAAGGAAGGAGGGAAGCATGTTCTTCTCCATTCGGGGAAGCTATTATCAAATTGGATTTTCCTGATAACTTCAGAGCCTTATGATTGAAACGTACTTGGATCTTCGAATCTAAATGACCATTTATGCATATTTGAATATCTTATGGATATATTGAAATTGAGCTGATTAGCCTACTACAAGCTATTCCCACTATACCTTATAAGGGTAGCCTCCAAATGGCTCAAAAGGTACCAACCAAGAGAAATCCATTCTTGGGCTTAACTATTATTAGGTTTTCATAGACAATTCAATGTTGTAGGAGAAGTCTTCCCTGACCCCAACACATTGCCATGTGTCAAGCAAAGCGATGATGAAAGCTTATATAGTTATATCAAGCGATTTATGTCGGAGGTGATGAGAATATGAGTGACCAGTGAGGAGGCATTACTTATGGTGACTCATTTAGGGGTGAAAAAGAAAACAGAAATGTGGGAGAAGAATAGCAGAAAGCCTTGCAGAAGTATGAAGGCCTTCTATAAAAGGACTTGTACGCACTAAGGAAGCATGAGCAGCCAAAGAGATACCCGTAGAAAGAGTTGCTTTGGTTTAAAAATTTATGGAAACAAAGGGAAGACAATTATAATCCACCCATAAAGAGAGTTTAACTATACAACAAATACCACACCGATGCATAGTCCAAGGAAAACTTATGAAATGCCTATAATGTACCAAATAAAGGGAAGAAGCCTGATTAGAATAAGGGTGGTGCCTACTGCAGATTTCGTAGAGTGAACCCAAATACCTTCATTGCTTCTATCCATGAGGAACCCCATCTTGTAGGAAAAAGCAAGAAGGTGCAGGAGAGATACATCCAAGAAGCCCGCATTGAGCATAGAACTTAATTCCATATCAGATAGAAACCTACCCCAGACATCATGTTCACTTCAGCAGATTTGGTAGGGGTTACTTTCTCACATCAAGACCTTATGGTGATAATTATAAAATTCTCCAATTGCATTATGAATAAGATTTTTGTTGATTTAGAAAGTTCTGTGAATGTCATGTTCAAAGTTATGTAGATAAGAAGGGACTCCCATTACAGGTCCTGAAGCCAAGTCTATAACCAATATACGGCTTTAGCAGTACGGCAGCCATTCCAGTAGGTATGGCCCAACTCCTCGTTACTGCAGGCATAATACCACTACATAAATTCTTCTATGTAATTTTTCTAGTTATGGATCAACAATTCTTATACAACGCTTTCTTGGAAGACTATGATAATAGATTCTGGAACAGTAATCTCCCAAGAGGACCTGCTTGTGAAGTTCAAACCCCAGCAGGAGTGCATAGTGTGAAAGGAGAGCAGTTGTTAGTTCGGAACTGTATAATGTACCTTTGAATCATGGTAATAAAATCGTTCAAAATTATGTTATTGTCTCCCACGATTTATGTAAAAATGAAAATGTAACCAATGAGGCGGTCAATGAACTACAGCGAAACTAGGTTCCAAGGTAGATACTGAAACAAATTAATTTACGACTATAATATATGCAAGAAAAAAAGATATTATCTACATGTAGTACGAACAGATGAATACAATTCAAATATTTACTTGATACTTATTTGACACTTTCTATAATCAGGAAAGCACGGCTTCATCAAAGCCATCAGGGATAGAAGATGAAATAGATCCACAACTTGGTGTGCAAGAAAAGATCTAAACCGGTGGATGACCTGGAAGATGTTCAAATAATCCCCATAAACCTTACCAAAATTATGAAAAATTATAAAAAATCTAAGCAGTTAACTACATGTAGAATTAATTAAATTTCTAAAGAGATCCTCTAATGATTTTGTATGGATTCATTCAGGTACGATAGGAATTGATCCAACCATAATTTATCATGGTTCATAGATCCGGATGCATACCCCGTAAGATAAAACGACGCACCTTGGATTATGAAAGATATAATGCTCTTTATGAAGAAGTTAAAATGTTACAGGAAAATGGGTTCATCCGAGAACAGTGTTATCCAAAATGGGTAGCGACAGCTATAGCAAAGAATCTGATGGGAAGTAGAGAACCTACATAGACATCATAAACATCAATAAAGCTTACCCCAAGAATAACTTTCCCTCACTTGGAATTGATTTAACACCCCATATTTTTGATAACATTATTTAAGATATTTAATTAGCTAAATTAAATAAAATAATGTGTAGATTAAGGGATTGAGATTTGATTGAATTAAGGGGTGGTCATGCCATTTAAACAATGAATTAAGGTAAGAGTTTTAAAATGAAATAGAGGAGGGTAAAATAGGAAAAATGGCATTCCTATATCCCTTAAACTTAGTCATGTATTCTCCTGTACATGTTCATTTCATTTTTAAAATTTTAAAAGCTAAGGTCGGTCATCGTTAACAAGAGAAAATGGAAAAAGATAGAGAAAAACTAGGAAGAAGCTTAAGCAAATAAAATTCATTCACATCTCAACCTCTTTAATCTCAAAACTAAGGTGAATAATGTTTACATCTCTCATTTGATTTGCTTTCGGTTTTAAGGAGAAATCCAAAAAAATTTGCAATGTTTTCCCATGTTTTTGAATAATGGAATGATTATATATACTTCTTGATGATTTATGCATGTTCATATTGATTTTATAATATGTTTTAAGGTAAAAAACATATTAAATGACATCTAAATGCCTTGTAAATTTTTATATAGACTATAAATAATATTTTGGAGATGGATTTCAATTTTCAGAATTTTCTAAATTTTTGTGGATTTTATATGAATTTTCTAGTAAAGAAAATGTTAATTTGGGTTATAAATTATTTACGGTTAAATAATAAAAGGTTTGGGATTGAAATTTTTATGTGTTGGAAAACATAATAAAAGAGATTTTTTGGAATTTTTGTAGATTTTTCCCAAGTGTTTTAATGGATGTATAAAATTACTTAAGGTATGAGGCTTAAATGTTTTATATATTTATAAAAGGAGAAATGGCTCTTTGCAAATAATCCATATTTGTTATTTCTGGAAATCAACAGCACTTTTGAAAAAATAAAATGGCAACCAAACGGACTTAGACAAATAAGGCAGGTTTGGTACAAAAGAGAGTTTAAAAGGACAAATAAATAGGTTTTTCACTGTTTCGATGCTTTCGGCATCAAGTTCCGCCTCTTTACCTTCACCTTCGACATGGTCGAAACTAATGCACATGGTATCAAAGAACTGGTACATAGTGAATTAGATGTAGGCAAAAGGCAGTGGGTCGAAACTTGGGGTTCTAAAGAGGTTGAGGCTTTACTTTGCTTTTAAATAAAAATGCGCCTGCTTGCTTTCGACTAAGAAGCTTTAGATTTAGTTGGCTTTCGATAGGTTAAATAGAATTAAAGGAAATGGTTTCAATTGGGTTGCGCTTTTGTTTTTAAACAACTGCTTTCGACTAAGTCGAAACCTTTTACTGTCACATTTTTAACTTTCGACCAGGAGAATTTCGATGGGGTACTTTGTTGTCTAAACTTTGGCCACTTCTTCAATGCTTTCGGAGGAATGGTTTCGACACCATCACTTCTTTACTTAGGAATGCTTTTGAAAGGTATGCTTTTGACTTAAATGGTTTTAATTACCCTTTTACTCAATTGAAGCATAACCCAAATGGTTTCGAAAGAGATGATTTAAATGATTTAGAAAAGAAGTGATTTTGACTTTAATGGGTTTATATTCCTTTTGCTCTACCCGAAGGCATAATCTAAATGGTTTCGACCGAGATGATTTTCAAAAGTTTCGAAGGGTTAAATTTTGAATGGTTTCGAAAGGTTCCGTGTATTTTAAATTAAACCTAAGTGCTTTCGAAAGATTTTAAAGAATGGTTTCGAAGGGATGGTTCCCCAATAGTTTCGAAGGAGTCAAAAGGGATGGTTTTACTAGTTGTTTTGAAAGGATTAAAAGGAAAGGTTTTCCAAGGGTTTCGAAAGGCAATGTTCAAAGGATTTAAAATAAAGTTGTTAAAGGTTTTAAAGCTTTTGAAAGGAAGGATTTTTAGAGGTTTTGAAAGAGTTTTGAGAATGGTTTCGAAAGGAAGGTTTTGCCTTTATGGCCTAGATAAAAGAAAGAGTTTTACTTTGTTTAGAAAGAGGTACTTTCAATGGTTTCGGAAGGGGTACTTACAATAGATTCGAAAGGGGGACTTTCAAAGGTTAAATGTTTTCGTCAACTATGATTTGGGTAAAGAGTGTGTGTGTGACTATATATATATATAACATGGCAAGGTGATTTTTTGAGTAAAACGTAGAGATTATATATTTTCCTTGCTTGAGTTTGATTTAAGGATTTTAAATCATTTTGAAATGGTTTTCAAGGAAAATTTTAGGAAGGGATCCCTAGGTAAAATGACTCAGATATTAGAATATCAGATGGAACTGGTATAGGGTCGCACCCTATACATTAGCTATTAGCCCAGCTAATTTTTTCCAAAATTCTAGTGTTAGGGATTTGTCACGGGTAAGACTAAATTTATGGTTACACACAGAGAAGAATATATGTTTGTACACAGATAGATTATTGGTGAGCCCGTAAAACCATTAGGATCAGGTGACCCTAGGAGATGATAAGTTAAGGACAGACCGTCCAGAAGAGAAGTATTTAATAGATAGTTAAGGACAGAACGTCTGGAAGAAGAGGAGTGTCTAACAGATGTTAGATAAATTTTGATATCTTTTCTGGTAGGCTCGAGTCAGCCAAAGGTTAATAGTTAGCCAAACAAAACTGAAGTGTTTGAATAGATAGTTCATTTATTAGTTGATATGTATGTTTACATAATAATGCTTTACAAATTTTAACCGGTTTTGGTTGCAGGAAAGGATTTGCAAAAGATATGTTTTAAAAGGATGTTATTGAGGGGAAACTCATTTCGGTAAGTGGCATGGTCTCACTTAACATAAAATAACAGAGATGAACATATTATTCACACCAGACTTTATGTCCGACTTGAAGTTTTTATTTCTTCTTAAACTCTCGGGTGCTCAAAATTGATTTGAGTAGGCTGAGGGTTGATACTTTCAGGCTTTGTTGTTTTAGCGAATAAAGCTTCCGAAGACGAGCAGGCGGCCAAAAAATAGTTAATTGGGAGTACAGATTATTTTGTTTATTTCCGCTGTGTATTAAGTCAGATTTGACTATATTCTCTAATCAACCAAGGGGCACCGTCATATGTCGCTATTGGCATATTTTGTAATTAATATATTTGATCATTGCCTGGGAAACGTTTAGGGATTATGTAAATTGGATATGAATTATTGTTCTGAAATGTAATCAGCAAAATGTTGTTTTTTGAAATCTATGATTTGTTCATATTCAAGTGCTTTTGATATTATAGATATCATTAGCATTACCGTATTTTGTCATCAGAAGTTAATATTATAGATGACTACAGCATCTGTAGCGCTTAGCTTTTGGCCTTCAGATACAGGATGTTATAACTTGGTATCAGAGTATAGGTTTATGAATAAATTTAAACTAAAAATGATTTTGAAAACATAATCCTAAAGAATTAGAGTAAGGTTGGGGTATGGGATAACCCTGTATTAACGTACTTGTATTTGTTATATATAAGTATACGTTTTATCTCTAGTCTCGTATCTTTGTTAGGTTATTTTCTGTATCTCATGAGGTTTGAATACAGATATGGAAGGTGGAAGAGGAAGAGTTAACCCAGGAGGGGAAGGTACTGATTGGAATGCCAAGCCTAATGCGAGGAGAGGTCAAGGTCAGACATCAGCAAAGAATGTGGGTGCTGAAGTCCCACAAGTTGGAATGGAAGCTATGTATCAGTTCTTTGTGAACATGGTGCAAGCAGGTTTTGCTGCTGGAGTAGTGGGAGGAGGAATTCCGGGAGCTCCAGTTGTCAACGACTATGCTAAGTTGAGTGGAGACTACACTAAGATCGGAGGGAAACCATTTATTGGAACGGTGGATACTATTGAGGTGGAAAACTGGTTGTTGCACTGCGAAAGAATTTTATAGATTTGAGGTTCAATGATGAGCAGAAAAGGATGTTGGCATCGAGACAGCTTCAGGGAGCTGCTTTATTTTGGTGGAACGGTGTGACTGTGGTAGTGAACGAGGAGACTATGACATAGGTAGAGTTTAAGAGGAGGTTCTAGGAGAGGTTCATGTCGGTAATGGTGCAGTCTGTTTTGATTAGGATGTTTGCTGAGCTAGAATAGGGAGAGATGAATATTTTGGAGTATGCCAGTTAGTTCAAAGAGTTAGCCCGGTATGATTATGCTGCTGTTGATACAGTGATGAAGAGGAATGAAAAGTTTATTAGGGGATTGAAGCCTAAGTTGGCCAGGGCTACTTTACGACATATTAGAGATCCATGTAATGTGGTTGTAGATATGGCTTTGAGACATGAAGAGATGCTTTCTTGTCATGAGAAGAATAAGGTGAAAGAAGTCCAGGTTGGCCATAATCAGAAGAGGAAGTTCTTTCATAAGAAGGGTGCTAAGAGGGGTGGAGCAGCCAAGAAGGGGAAGTCTGAGGTGGTCTATTTTAAGTGCGACAAAAAGAGTCATTCACCAATGAGTGTCGTATTAGGAAGGCTAAGGAAGTGATCAAGAATAAGAACATTAAGTGCTTCAACTGCGATCAGATAGACCACTATAAGAATCAATGCAAGGATCCCGCTATGGATGGAAAGGGCAAGGTGTATGCATTGAAGCCTGCTGCTTCGAAGCCAACAGCTCAGGAAAAAGGAAAGGCAGTTTTAGGAGGTACGCTTCAGATGCATGGTATGTCCATTAGTGTTCTATTTGGTACCGGTGCATTGCATTCTTTTATATCTAGATGTTTGATAGATAAGCTTAATCTAGAACCCATATATTTAATTACTTCCATACGGGTTGCGAATCCAATAGGAGGGTATGCAACTCTAAGGTTGAGATGTGACCAATTAGAGTTTGACATGTTAGATCATACTTTTGGTTGTAGTTTGCATGTATTTGATTTTGTGTGGTTCGGGATTATTCTTAGGATGGATTGGTTAAGTGAGTATGATGCTATGATATTTTTCCAAGATAGGAAAATATCGCTTAGGCACTCTGATTCTAGCGAACAGATTATTTATACCGTAGAAGGTTCTATTGGTGAGGTGAATGCTTTGCTGGGTGTTATGGAATTGGAAGATGAGCTGAGTCGGGTTTTGTGGTTAGAGAATTCGCGGATGTATTTGAGTCAATAGTTGGATTACTACCGAAACGAGCCAATGAGTTTTGGATAGATAAGGTTTTGGGAGCAGAACCGGTGAGTAAGCCGCCAAGCAGGATGACCTCTAAAAGATGAGGGAATTAAACGTGCAGTTTGTGGATTTAGAAGGCAAGAGTTTTATCAGGCTGCGTAGTTTGCCTTAGGGAGTAGCCGAAGTGTTTGCTAAGTAGCCAGACGGACCGTTGAGGCTTTGTGTCGATTATCGTAAGTTGAATAAGAGGACGATAAAGAATCGATATTCATTACTGAGTATTGATGATTTATTCGATCAATTAAGTGGAGCCAAGATATTTTCTTAGATAGATTTGGCGACAGGTTTTAATCAGCTCAGAGTAGCAGAGTATAGTATACATTTGACGATGTTTAGGACCAGATATGGATCGTACGAATGCTTAGTTATGTCGTTCGAGCTGACTAATGCGCGGTCATTCTTTTTGGATTTGATGAACATAATTTTCTGAAAGCACTTGGATAGGTTCGTATTGGTTTTTATAGATGATATCTTGATATACTCTAAGGATGAAAGAGAGTATGAAGTTCATCTTAGAGTGGTGCTTGAGACGCCGAGGCAGCATCAGCTGAAGGAGAAGTTTTCAAAATGTCATTTCTAAAAGAAGGAAGTGAAGTTTCTTGATCATGTAGTTTTAAAGAAAGGGTTATCGTTAGATCCGACTAAGATTGAAGTTGTGAATAGTGGAAGGAGACCCGAGATAGTGATGGAGATAAAGAGTTTTCTTGGATTGGCTGGTTATTATCGAAGATTCGTTAAAGATTTTTTGCAAATAACAACACCGATGACCAAGATAACAAGAAAGGATGTGAAGTTTGTATGGACCGATAAGTGTGAAAAAGCATTCCAGAGTTTGAAACACTTACTGACCCATGCACCTATGCTGGTTGTTACGGAAGAAAACAAGATTTGGTGGTATATACCGATGCGTATGGAACAAGGTTAGGAGCTATGCTGATGCAGAGAGGTAAAGTGATTGCCTATGCTTATAGGCAGCTTAGACCGCATGAGGTTAGATATCCGACGCATGATTTGGAACTGACTGCGGTGATTTTTGCATTGAAGGTGTGGCGACTTTACTTTTTGGTTGAAAGGTTTGAATTATATACGGATTATACGTCGTTAAAGTATTTGTTCTCTCAAAAGGAGTTGAACATGAGACAACAGAGATGGTTAGAGTTTATAGCCGCTTATGATTTTGGGATTAAGTACACACCGGGAAAGGGAAACAAGGTTGCAGATGCACTTAGCAGGAACATCAGAATGTAATGTTGGCGGTGATTGCTATGTGGAAAAATTTGGAAGCATTAGCAGATTGAAGAGTGAAGTGGAGATCTGAGGCTGGGTCTAGTGGAGAAATCATAGTGTTATCTTATTTAAAAGTTCGACCAGTGATGATCGAAAGAATTGCTTCTAAACAGGAGGAAGATCCGGTATTAGCTGAGCGGATCAGGAAGTTAAGAGATGGAACGAGAGCGATGACTTGAAAGATTTCAGTCTTGACCAAAATGGATAGTTGAGAGAGAAAGGAAGATTATGTGTTCCGAGTGTAGGAAACATAAGGAAAGAAGTCTTGGAGGAATGCCATCATTGGAAGTTCTCTATTCATCCAAGAGATACTAAGATGCATCAAGGTATAAGGAGAAGTTTCTTCTGGAAAGGTATGAAGCGGGATATTAGTTTATGGGTAAAGCAATGATTGAATTGCCAACAGGAAAAGGCCAAAACCATAAGCCAACTGGGTTGCTTCAGCCATTACTTATTTCGATATGGAAATGGGATTCTATTTCTATGGATTTTATTGATGGGTTGCGAAGATCGAATAGAGAAAATGAGAGTATATGGGTTATAGTGGACATATTGACCAAGAGTGCCCATTTCAGTCCAGTTAAATCAACCAAAACGACAACTGTATTAGTGAAGTTGTTTATAAAGAATATGGTTAGATTGCACGTAATTCCAAGTAGCATAGTTAATGATAGAGATTCCTTATTCACTAGCGAGTTCTGGAAGAGTCTATAGGAAGTTTTGGGAACCAAGCCCAAGATGAGTACCGCTTATCATCCGTAGACAGATGGGCAAACGGAGAGAGTTAACAAAATCTTGGAGGATTTTGTTAAAAGTTGGTGTTCTAGATTTCGGGGGATCATGGCAAGATTATCTGCATTTAGTCGAGTTTTCGTATAACAATATTTATCAGACTAGTATTGGAATGGCACCGTTTGAAGCTTTGTAAGGAAGGCCGTGCAAATCTCCCATTTGTTGGTTGGTGACCGGGGATGGGTTGGTTTTTGGTCTAGATTTAGTTAGAGAAGCTGCAAAAAAGATTAAGATAATTCGGGCTAGAATGAAGGAGGCTCGATCTAAGCTGAAGAGTTATGCAGATAAGAGATGGAAAGATTCAGAGTTCTCAGCTGGAGATCAGGTATTTATTAAGGTGTCACTGATGAAGGGTGTGATCAGATTTGGGAAATCAGGAAAATTAGCACCAGGATTCGTTGGACCTTTTAGTATTATGGAGAGGATAGAGAGGCTCGCGTATAGAGTTAAGTTACTAAGCAGTTTAGCTGGAGTCCACGATGTTTTCCATGTTTCTCATCTCAGAAAATGTGTTAGAGACCTAGTGACTGCTATTGCACCGACTGTGCTAGATGACTTAGTGGTAAAACCGAACTTGACCATAGTTAGAAAATCAGTTGGTATAGTTGCAAGAGATGAGAAGAGGCTTAGAACCAAGATGGTCAGATTAGTTAAGGTCCAATGGAGTAATGATGACATGGACTGTACTTGGGTGATTGAGAGCAGGGCTAGAGATGCTTATCCTGATTTGTTTGATGGTATGTTTTACCTTCTTGATAATTGTGTACCTTATCGTAATTACGGGGATGTAATTCTTTAAGGAGGGGAGTCTTTAGCACCCCATATTTTTTATAACATTATTTAGGATATTTAATTAGTTAAATAAAATAAAATAATGTGTTGATTAAAGGATCGAGGTTTGATTTAATTAAGGGGTAGCCATGCCATTTAAACAATGAATTAAGATAAGAGTTTAAAATGAAATAGAGGAGGGGTAAAATAGGAAAGAGGTCATTCCTATATCCCTTAAACTTTTTCGTTTATTCTCCTATACACGTTCATTTCATTTTCAATTTTAAAAGCTAAGTTCGACTACCATTAACAAGAGAAAAGAGGAAAATATAAAGAAAAGCTAGAAAGAAGCTTAAGCAAATCAAATTTCACATCTCAATCTATTTAATCTCAAAAGCTAATATGAATAATGTTTATATCTCTCATTTGTTTTATTTTCTGTTTTAAGGATAAATTCGAAATGTTTTGCAATGTTTTTCCATGTTTTTGAACAATGGACTGATTATATGTACTTGTTGATGATTTATGCATGGTCATATTGATTTTATGATATGTTTTAAGGTAAAAACCCTATTAAATGACATCTAAATGTCTTGCAAATTTAATATAGACCAGAAATAATATTCTGGAGTTGGGTTTCAATTTTCAGAAATTTTAGAATTTTTGTGGATTTTATATAAATTTTCTAGTAAAGAAAATGTTAATTTGGATTATAAATTATTTATGGTTAAATAATAAAAGGTTTGGGTCAGAATTTTTATATGTTGGAAAACATATTAAAAGAGATTTTCTGGAATTTTTGTAGATTTTTCCTAGGTATTTTAGTGGATATATAAAATTATTCAAAGTATGGGACTTAAATGTTTTATATATTTATAAAAGGAGAAGGGGGTCTTTGCAAATAATTCATATTTGTTATTTCTAGAAATTAGAAGCACTTTTGAAAGAGTAAAATGGCATCCAATCAAACTTAGAGAAACAAGGCAGGTTAGGTACAAAAGAAATAGTTTAGAAGGACAAATAAATAGGTTTTTCACTGTTTCGATGCTTTCAGCACCATGTTCTGCCTCTTTACCTTCACCTCTGACATAGTCGAAACCAATGCACTTTGTATCCCTGGTACGTAGTGAATTGGATGTAGGCGAAAGGTAGTAGGTCAAAACCAGGGGTTCCGAAGGGGTTGAGACTTTACTTTGTTTTAGATAAAAACGCATCTGCTTGTTTTCGGCTAAGAAGCTTTTGACTTAGTTGGTTTTCGATTAGGTCAAATAGATTTTAAGGAAATGGTTTCAATTGGGTTGCGCCTTTGTTTTTAAACAACTATTTTCGCTAAGTCGAAACCATTTGCTGCCACCTTTTTACCTTTCGACCCAGAGGGTTTCAAAGGGGTACTTTGTTTTCTAAAATTTGGCCACTTCTCCAATGCTTTCGGAGGGATGGTTTCAACCCATCACTTCTTTACTTAGGAATGCTTTCGAAAGGTAGGCTTTTGACTTAAATGTTTTTATGACCCTTTTACTCAATTGAAACATAACCCAAATGGTTTCGAAAGAGATGATTTAAATGATTTCGAAAAGAAGTGCTTTCGACTTTAATGGGTTTATGATCCTTTTGCTCTACTTGAAGGCATAATTAGAAAGGTTTCGACTGAGAAGATTTTCAAAAATTTCGAAGGGGTAAATTTTTGAATGGTTCGAAAGGTTCCACGTATTTTAAATTAGACCCAAGTGCTTTCGAAAGATTTCAGTTTAATGCTTTCGAAAGGTTTTGTTAACTCACCTTTTGGCAAGGCGGATTTAACTAAATTGACTACTCGTTCGTCAAAACTGGAATACGATGATTTTGAGTTAGATGATTAATCATAGGCGATGGTCATGATTATGAAGCCGGGATTCGGCATATTCGATGGACAAAAGTCGCGGGATACTCGAAATATGGGTTTCAACAAAAGTTGAGTTGACGCGAGTCACCTGGAGTTTACTTTGAGTGGCGCCTAGGTTTGCTTCGAGTTTTCATGGAGTTTGCTTCGGGTCATGCGGAGTTGTGCTCTAAGTTTCTTGGGGTCGGTCCAGATGGAGTGGTTCGGTAGGAAGGTGGTTCGGTCTTGATAGTGTAGATCGGCCGGGCAAAGGAAGGAAGGTTATGTCTTTCGGTCATGGTGTGAAAGCTGAGGTGGGTCGGCTAGATATGGTTCAATCAGACATGGTTCGACATTGGTGGTTTGGCTTCGATGGGATCGGCCTTGGTGGACCGGCTATATGGGATCAGCATTGGTAGTTCGGCCTCATTGGGGTCGGCCTTAGTGGTTCGTCATGTTCTGGTTTGGCCAAGGTAGATGGGCTGAGGTGGTTCGGCGGGATGGTGTGGACTGGCATGGTCGAGTGGATCGGCGTGCTAGAGTTCACGAGTGGTTTGACATGCTGTGGGTCGGTCGAGTGGATAGGATCGGCATTGAAGAAAAGGGGATCAGATCGGCATATGGAGTTTGGGTTCGGCATTAGCTTTGCTCCGGGTTCTAGCCTAGTTTAGTCCGAGTCTCAGATAGGTCTGCTTCGAGTCATGCTCGAGGGATATCGGGTCGGCTTATTGAGGATTTGGGGTCGGTCGTGATGAAGAATGTTGGCATGGCTATGGTCTTAGTGGGCCCATATTACTCAAGATGCCTAGTAGCTCAGGTTCTGCCTATAAATATAACATGTAGGGCTTCAGAAAAGGGAATCTTCATTCTGCTTCCATTCTTCTTCCCTATTAAGGCTAATCTACCATTATTGCTTTAAAAACTCTGGATTGCAACTGTAATTGATTTGGATATCAATAGAAAGGAAATTTTCTAGAGTGGACGTAGGCTGGAGTTAGCCGAACCCCTATAAATCCTCTGTTACTACCGCTTTCTTTTTAATTTTTACTGTTCTTCATATTTATACTCTCTATATACATACTATATGTGATCTGTGACTGTGATTTGGTGCTTTCATCTGGATTTGGGTGTTATTTACAAATTTTGGCGCTAACATTTTGGTGTTTTCACTGAGAAAACTAGCACTCAGGGATTCTGAAGCTTGGATTTTGGATTTAAAGGCTTAAGAACTTGGATTTTGAAGACCATGGGAAAGCAATCAACTAGGAGACAGGAGGACGGAAAGAAGTCAACAATAGGGAAGTCAAGAGGCTTTCTCTGGAGCTAATCAAGCCTTCGTCAACATCACTAGGTACGAGATGCAGGTCATGATGAATTCCATGCAGGAATAATTGAAAAGACAAGAGGAATTGATGCAGGCACTTTTCAGACAATTTGGACAAAAAGGAACTGCAGGAGCTCAAATCCATGGAGCTGGATCAGAAGGATTCAACCGGCAAGTAAATGGAGTGGTTCAGCAGGGGCCATCCCCCAATCATCAAACAACTATCAATCCGGGTGGACCTAGACTCGGGGGCATGCCGCTAGGTAATGCTGGACTAACCCATGAAGGGATACTAGATGACGCTGCACTGCTCGGCGTCAACAGGAATGCAGGAGTGCTTGACTAGGAGTATGTACCAAAATTCCTTCAAGGACTTGGAGGGCGCTTAAGAAATGTAGATGGGGGCAACCCTTGGCAGGTAACACTAGATTGGCTGACATCATCAGGCAAACTATGCGTGGAGGTCTAACAAATAGGGATTTGGAGGGAGTAAACAGAAGTCTGTTTACCCATAACATTAGGATGGTTAGGAATCCACCCGATTTCAAGCTACCCACTCTGGATATATACGATGGTAAGACAGATTCCACTGACCACTTGATAAGATACACAAGGCATATGAAAGTGCTGGGGCATCAAAGGAGGTTATGCTTGGTATATCCCCCTATACTTGACCGACATAGCTGCTATACGCCTCAGACAGATAGAGGGTGGATCTATTGGAACATGGACAGAACTAGTTGATAAGTTATTGAGACAGTTTGAGTTCACATAAAAATGCCGAAGAATGTGATGACACTGACGTCAGTTAAGCAGAGGGCAGATGAATTGCTCAGGACTTTCTTAACTCAGTTTAATGTCGCAGTTGCCTCGGTGGATCGGCTGGATCCATCAATGGTTCTGATGGCGGCGGTGTCAGGAGTCGGGGATAATTTTGAATTCAAAGTATCATTGATACGGGACCACCAATGGATCTCGGAGAATTCTTTCACGAAGATGAGAGATTTCTTCGACAAGAGGATGCATGTTTGGATATTAGGTTAAAGGAAGTAAACATGGTTAAGGATGGAGAACCGTCCGATGAGGGCTCAGGTAGAGACAAGGAGAAAGGAAAAAGAAAGCACCGAGGAGAAACCAAATTCTCTACTTACACAGGATTGAATGCAACATTGGAGCGAATATTATTGGATACTTGGGATCACCTCTCTTATCGAAGGCCGGCAAGGAGGGAACCCTCAGAACGCGAAAGGGCATCGAGAAGGCACTGCCTCTTTCATGACCTGGACGGGAATGATACTAACACCTACAGGCATCTAAAGGATATAACCGAAGAACATGTAAGGAATGATCAGTTGCGGCAATATGTCGGAACTCGGATTGTGGCGGTGGAATAGGAGTGACCACCGCCTACCTTAAACGACGATGGCACGGGGCCCAGGAATGGTGGCCGGTTGGTCATCGACTAATCATGATGGTTTGGAATAAGTAACAAACTCCGGACAAATGACTAAATCATTTACCCATGTATGCGGTCGGAGATAACCTTTAGGCATGCTTTGAGATGATGGTTTACTCGAGACGCTTCGGTTTGTGAAATCTGTTTTTTTCCTTTTGGCTTGGACATTTTCTTTTACTGCTTTGGTTTTGGAGTTTGGTTTGAACTCCCAATTTTGTTGGTTTCTTAGTTTGGATTTTGGTTTGGATGCTTGATTTTTGATTTGGATTTTGATTTGGACTTTTGATATCGATTTCTGGTTTTCTGGTTTGAATCTTGGTTTCAGATTCAATTTTGATTGACTTTTATCTAGTTTTTGGCTAAAAGGTCATCGAGTATGGACTATGCTCGGAAAGGGTCCGGAGAGACCAGGATTCGGCTTAGGACTTAGGCCCTATATCACCTATCGGTTACTATCATAAGTCGTTGAGTATGGACTATACTCGACAAGGGTCCGGAGCGATCACGATTCGGCTTAGGACTTAAGCCATGACATTACTCAGCGTTCAGGGACACCGAACCAGGAACACCATGGCATTGCTTGACATAGGCCGTCAAGTGCAGGTTTCGCTTGGCCAAAACCCAGAGAGGTTATTAATTTAGATATCGACTATAAACAACTAAGGATTTAGGCAAGGACCCGGAGCAATCCCGGATTTTGATATCGACCCGGAGAAGTCATAGATATGGTTATTGGTTATTGGATATGGATGGATTAGAACTCGGTTATCAAGTTTGGATGGATGTGGAATTGGATAAGGATTTGGTTACTGGATAGGAATCGGACATCGACTCAGAGAAGTCGTAGATTTGGATAAGAATACGGCAATGACACTTGGATAAAATGGATTAGATTATGAATCACATGGTATGGCTATGGATAACATATGGACTTCGGATATCGAGGCTATTCAAAACACATCTTCCAATAGCAGGGCATGTTTTGGAGGGAAAATGTTAACCCGCCTTTTGGCAAGGCCGTAGATAGGCGAATTTAACTAAATCGACTACTCATTTGTCGAAACTGAAATACGATGATTTTCAGTCAGACGATCAATCACGGGTGATGGTCATGATTATGAAGTCGGGATTCATCATATTCGATGGACAAAAGTCACGGGATACTCGACATATGAGATTGACAAAAGTCGAGTTGACGCGAGTCACCTGGAGTTTACTTCGAGTCTCGCCTAGGTTTGCTTCGAGTTTCATGGAGTTTGCTTCGGGTCACATGTAGTTGTGCTCCGATTTGCTTGGGGTCAGTCTAGATGGAGTGGATCGGTAGGAAGGTGGTTCGATCTTGATGGTGTGGATCGACTGGGATGGTCGTGTCGTTCGGTCATAGTGTGAAAGCTGAGGTGGGTCGGCCAGATATGGTTCGGCATTAGTGGTTCGGCTTCGATGGGATCGGCCTTGGTAGACTGGTTATATTGGATCAACATTGGTGGTTTAGCCTTAGTGGTTCGTCATGTTCTGGTTTGGCCAAGGTAGTTGAGCTAAGATGGTTCGGCAGGATGGTGTGGACCGGCATGGTTGAGTGGATCAGCATGCTGAAGTTCATGAGTGGTTCGACGTGCTGTGGGTCGGTCGAGTGGATAAGGTCGGCATTGAGGAAAAGGGGATCGGATTGGCATATGGAGCTTGGGTTCGGCATTAGCTTTGCTCCGAGTTCTAGCCTAGTTTACTCCGAGTCTCGGATAGGTATGGTTCGAGTCATGCCCAAGGGATATCGAGTCGGCTTATTGAGGATTTGGGATCGGTCATGATGAAGAATGTTGGCTCGGCTATGGTCTTAGTGGTCCCATATTACTCCGGAAGCCCAGTGGCTCAGGTTTTGCCTATAAATACAGCATGCAGGGGTTCAGAAAAGGGGATCTTCATTCTGCTTCCCTTCTTCTTCCCTATTAAGGCTACTTTGCCATTGTTGCTTTAAAAACTCTGGATTGTAACTGTAATTGATTCGAGTATCAATAGAAGGAAATTTTCTAGAGTGGATGTAGGCCGGAGTTAGCCAAATCACTATAAATCCTCTGTTACTACTGCTTTCTTTTTAATTTTTACTGTTCTTCATATTTATACTCTCTACGTTCATACTATCTGTGATTCGTGACTGCGATTTGGTGCTTTCATTTGGATTTGGGTGTTAGTGACCAATTTTGGCGCTAACAGGTTTCAAAAGGATGGTTCCCAAATGGTTTCGAAGGAGTTGAAATGGATGGTTTTTCTAGTTGTTTTGAAAGGATTAAAAGGAAAGGTTTCTAAGGGTTTCGAAAGGAAATGTTTAAAGGATCTAAAAGAAAGATGTCAAAGATTTTAAAGTTTTTGAAAGGAAGGTTCGAAAGGGTTTTGAGAATGGTTTCAAAAGGAAGGTTTTAGCCTTTCGGCCTAGATAAAAGAAAGGGTTTTACTTGGTTTAGAAAGAGGTACTTTCAATGGTTTCAAAAGGGGTACTTTCAATGGTTTCAAAAGGGGTATTTTAAAGGTTAAATGTTTTCATCAGCTTTGATTTGGGTAAAGTACACACGCACACACACAGACACACATAGATACACACACACACACACACACATATAACATGGCAAGGTGATTTTGAGTAAAGCATAGAGGTAGTATATTTTCCTTGTTTGAGTTTGATTTAAAGATTTTAAATCATTTTGAAAAGGTTTCCAAGGAAAATTTTGGAAAGGGATCCCTAAGTAAATTGACTCAGATATTAGAATACCATATGAGACTGGTATAGGGTCTCGCCCTATATATTAGCTTTTAGTCCGATCTAATTTTTTCCAAAATTCCAATGTGTAGGTCATTGTTACAGGTAAGACTAATATTATGATTACAAACAGAAAGGAATATATGTTTGTATACAGATAGATTATTAGTGAGCCCGCAAAACCATTAGGGTTAGGTGATCCTGGAAGATGATGTGTTTAGGACAGACCATCCAGAAGAGACGTATTTAACAGATCATTACGGACAGAATGTTCGGAATAAGGGGGTTGTCTAACAGATGTTAGATAAATTTTGATATGCTGTCTAGTAGGCCTGAGTCAGCCAAAGGTTAATAGTTTAGACAAATAAAACTAAAGTGCTTGAACAGATAATTAATTTATTACCTAATGTGTGTTTACATAACAATGCTTTACAGATTTTAACCAGTTTTGGTTGCAAGAAAGGATTTTCAAAAGATATGTTTTAAAAGGATTCAGTGAGGGAAAACCGTTCTGCTAAGTGGCGTGGTCTCACTTAGCATAAAATAACATAGATGAACAGTACTATTCACACCAGGCTTTATGTCTGACTCGAAGTTTTTATTTTCCCTTAAACTCTCGGTGCTCAAAATTGATTTGAGTAGGCTAAGGGTTGAGGTTTTCAGGGTTTGTTGTTTTGGCGAATAAAGCTTTCGAAGACGAGCAGGTGGCCGACAGATAGTTAATTAGAAGTATAGATTATTTTGTTTATTTCCGTTGTGTGTTAAGTCTGATATGACTATATTGCTCTGATCAACCAAGAGGGCATCGTCATATGTTGCTCTTGGCGTATTTTGTAACTAATACATTTGATCATTGCCTAGGAAATGTTTAGGGATTATGTAACTTGGATATGAATTAACGTTTTGAAATGTAATTCGCAAAATGTTGTTTTTTGAAATCTGTGAGTTGTTCATATTCAAGCGCCTTTGATATTATGGATACCATTAGCACTACCGTATCTTGTCATCTGAAGTTTATATAATAGATGACTGCAACATCTATAGCACTTAGCTTTTGGCCTCCAGATACGGGATTTTACAATTGATCAGCTCGTTGATGCGACTACGAGCATGAACTACTGACGTTCATGTATGCCTATTCAGGTTACAACTAGATATATATACTTGAGCCAAATCCAGAAAACATAAGTTTCACCACTGATAAGGGACTATACTATTGGAACTGGGCCAACCTGCAGCAAAGTAAATCGGTAAATTTCAAAAAAATTCTACCATTTAAATCTTATTGGACTTATGAAGTCTAACTCTATTTAGATCTTATCTAAGTTTGTCTTAAATAAAATTAATATTTTATATAATTTTATAAATAATATTTATCTATTATTATTTTCTATAATATAATACATATGTATATCATATACACATATGTGTACATGCATGTGCAATATAATAAAGTGTACATGGTTTGACATGCACGTGTATGTATATTGGGATTTACATCGCAACAGCCATATAAGCCCTTCTTTTTACATGTATGTTATCTAAATATATATATATGTATGTATGTATGTGTAAATAAAATAAAATAATATAAACGAATATACATATATATAATTGTATGTATTAAGTAATGATACTTATAAATAAATCTGTATGAAATACTTATAATATACATATAATTAAATTACAAAATTAGTTTGAAAATTAGTTTACAAAGCGGTTTGTATTAATACATAAAACATTATATGTAATCAAAAAGTAATTATTTTAAAATAAAATTTATAATTATATATATAATATATAGACATACATGTATAAACTTATAAATATTTGTTAATATAAATAATAATGTTAAATATACACATACATACAAATTGCTCTCGGTCTAGATATTTTTTATTTGAATTTATTTGTCAAAACTAATTGATTTTTTATTATATTTCCATACGATAATACTTTTAATAAAATTTAATTTTTAATTTTCTTTATAATTTTGAAAACAAACTGAAATGTCTTTTCTATAAAATTTTGTGCTTATAGTTTACATTATTTATAAATGTATATATGTATTTTTAATTTACATAATTAATTTTAAATTAAGTAAAATATTTTATTTATAATATATTCAAATATATATATTTGTGTGTGTTTATATATATATATATATATATATATATATAAACGTACATAATATTTATAAAATACATACTTTATGTATTATTATTTATATTATATTCAGTTTTTAATTAAAAGTAAATTGATTATTGATTTATTTATTTTTTAAACATTTTTCTAAATCATAGTTATGAGCTATTATGTATGTATGCATAAAAAAATTAATATATATATGTATACATACATATATATACATAAAAAAATTTAATATATACATGAACACATATCATCCATATGTGATAACACAAAGATATACAGATTCGTGATAAACGATTCTATCTAAACTAGTATATGATATGATAAATTAGATAAGCATTTATATAATTTTAATTAAGCAAAATTACCTTTGCCTATGCCTAAAATTCACAGCTTGAAACGAAAAATTTAACTCTCTGAATTAAATCTCCTATTTAGAAGTTGTTAGCTTCCTGAACACACCTACCATTGACAATCGAATTAAATTAGCGTTTGATGTTTCAAAGCTTGAAAATTTAAGAAGAGGGGAGATTTATTTTCGGCTAGGAAAGGAAAGAAGTTATGACTACAATTTTATTCAAATGTATGTCTTAGAGATAATTAAATAAGGAGATCCTAAGAGGTAAAATAAGGATCAAGGCTCTTATTTTTCTCAAACCAATTCTTCTCTCTTTAATTCAAATTTCAACACCCTTCTTGACTATCATATGTCCGGCCTCCCCTAGCCCTATCAGTTGCTGAAAATAACAAGCCCATATAGGTCTCAAATCCATTTCAAGCCCGAACAATATTTAAAGCATTTAAATCCACTTTAAACGCGTATCGATATCGTATATCGATTTGTATATTTATAACTGTTATATATACACATCTTTAATATTAATCAAAAAACATCAAATAAAATTTTATAAATATTAATTAATTTAATCGATTTATAACAATTATTGTTTAACTAAATCAGGTTGTAATAGGGGTATTCAATGTTTCGGTTATATGACTCTTAGGTGTAAATTTTATCGGTGATTAATATCGAACAATTCGAATATTAATGTTGATATATCACTTAGCAGGTGGTTAGACATTATGGCTAAATTTATCACTTACTTGGCATCGGTAAAATGCAATTTTACTTTATTAAGCGTTACCTGGTAGTGACAATTGTTTACACCAATTCTCTTTGTCAACATATTAGGACTTATGAAATTTGATAATGGTCAAAATTCCAATATCATCCATATTCAACTTTATGGTCCAAGCACAAAGTCCTTTGTTTAATAATAACAATTATTATTAACCGAACTGCTCTAACCAGAGACTTTGACTTTGAGTTGATTTCAGTTGACCGTGGTGCAAACCCTATATAAATAATAAAGAGACGAATTCTCTCTTGAATAATGTATCGCTTCTAATACTTCCACTCGGCCCACTATAGTCATTTGATGGACGTCTGCCATGATTTAACTATAATCAAAGCGAACTTTCCACTTCGAAGCTCGATAATATTGTTAAGTTGAGGGAATTGTGTAATAGTGTCACATCGATATTTTCTATTTAATCTTAGTCATATTATCTAACAAAAAAAATATCAAGTGAGTCGTTCA
The DNA here is from genome assembly GCA_030765085.1 of Allium cepa. Taxonomy (NCBI): domain Eukaryota; kingdom Viridiplantae; phylum Streptophyta; class Magnoliopsida; order Asparagales; family Amaryllidaceae; genus Allium; species Allium cepa. The sequence continues at coordinate 617,776,144 of CM060934.1, forward strand.
TAGTTATTCAATAACTATTAGCATGTAACCCCTTGATGTACCTAGCAACCATGAGTAATACACTGTTCAACATTTGAAGAGTGTTGCATACTTAAGTTTCAAGGGATGTATTGATATCATATCTTGATACATCTTGACTAAAAATATTTAAGACAGTATGCTTATTTTATTGTGATAAATCACTCATGGTTACAACACAAACCTTACTACTACCACGAAACATACCATTTCTGGATTTTTTTAATAAAATATACTTTTTATTAAATTAATTAATTAATATAATATGTTATATCAAGTATATATAATAGAAAGAAAATACCTTTTATTTCGAATAAGATCGGTCATCAAGTTATATATATAATTTCCCCTAGGGCATACCCTTAACTCTGTCAATCACCCATTTCTTCGATCGGTTTGATGAAAACAGATCAAGTTATACCGTTTGTGAACAAATCTGCTATGTTATTTTAGTTATCTACAATGTCAATCAACCCTCACTGATGCTAATCAACCACCTATATCACGTGGAACTAGTCGAGGTATCTTTCTCGACTTCAAATGAGCTCTTATCATTTCATTGTCATCATATAATGATAACGTAGTATTCTTAATACTTGGAATCACCCTATATCAGTTATAATTTGTGCATTTATATTTAGATACTGCTTTTATCATGGCACTATTCAATGAGATGCACTTAGCATTTTTATGGAATTAGCCACAATGTTTCATTTGGAACATTACCAACTTAATGCTCCTTAACTAAGGTTTGAACATGAATTTAGTATCGATATGGTATACTTAATATTACTCATGAAGTTTGAGTCTGTATACTCCTTCGTAAGGAGTTTGTTGTTTCTATAAACAATTCTTTGATTTCATAAATACTTGAAAACAGTCTAAATACCATTTAGTAATCTTAATTTGGATCTGATATTTTCTTCTTGCATCAAATACATAAAAAATGATGATAATATAAATGATACAACATGTTTTATAATTCCTGTTGTCAATACAAAAGTAATCAATCTTACATGGTCCATATTAAACATTTATTATGGTGTCTTCACATATCGTTCAGGACATTCCCAACACCTTTTACACTTACTACAAAAAATATAATTTACAAATCCAATATCAAGTATTAAACAAACAAACCATTATTAATTTTAACATTAGTACATCGATAACAATCAGCGGTATGTTGTTTACTTTTAGTTTTATCAATATACATGTACCTTTAGATGTTCTTTCTCATGGACACACGTTTCCTCTGCATTTTGACTGACATTATTTGATATTTCTATTTAAATACCCATTTAATTTTGATGAATATAAATGGTGCTTTTGTATCATTTCTCGGATCACATCCGAAGAACCCATAAACTCAAAATCGCTCCCACCGACTTTGAGACACTTTAGTTGTCATGTGCATACAGTCCATTCTAAACATTATTTAGAATTTTCCAACTCAACTCATATGTACCATAACACAAAGTTATACCAAGTGATAATTTTGTGAGTAAATCCATTGAGCACATCGAATGGCGAATATATTACATTAATTTCAATAATTGAAATTTATGATGTTATTCTAACCAACGTGGCTAGAAATATTCTAACCACATTATTCTTTCTCTTAAAGACGCAATTGTGGTCAATGGATTGTATCCCTTTAGGTATAACTACCAAAATCTTAATGGTTTAATTGAAAACTAAGGATTATATATCTTAATATTGATAAGAAACTCATAGTCTCTTTTTAATGTGCGGGAATACCTATTAGACACTCTAATGTGTTGTATTCGTTCAGGTTCAATTAATTTTATTTTATCGTAGGTAATCGGTTTCATCTTTGGATCATATCCAAATTCATTTACTACCAATAGTTTTTAAAAGAAATTTCTTTGCTATTCGAAATTTTTTGAAACAACAATTGTTTCTCAGCGCAATAGAATGGGTATTCATAAGCAATTTATGAATTTCCTCATACATAAAATTGATTTGCTTTTAGTTTGTAATGCTTATGTTCGCAACGTAAATTGGTCATCCAATGACCTTCGTTCCCAAAATTCTTTTAGGGCAATTCAGACATGATTCCTTTTATACAATTATTACGAGCAGTCTTCGACTCGCTCAACCCGCCAACTCATTGGCTTAGGATATGCTGGGTTTTCTTATAAACCCTTATTTTGTATGATTTTTTAGAGTATTCTTTAGATTAAAATAATTTTGTCGACCCAAAAAATATGCCAACACCCAGGTTTGGATTTGAAAGGACTAGCCCTGTCTTGACAGAGCAATATCATAGATCAAAGATATAAAAAAGAATAGTAAAAGAAAGAAGATGGAGAATTTTTATAGTGGTTCGGTTGTTAATGAAGCCTACGTCCACTTTATAACTTTACTATAGACTGATTGCTGTTACAAGAGTTGTTTGATTATAAGGCTTTGATTGTTTTCTAGCTATATTGAATCTCCAGAGGTGGAATCCACTGAAGAATCATATTGTATTCCTTTGGAGATTGTTGTAAGGGAGGCTGAGGGTGAAGAATATTTCCAACAGAGCTTCAGCAACCAGTCCAGAGAATATCCTCTATATATTGCAGGTAGGACGCTATTTATAGAGACCGGGGAGCTTCTGGGTCAGGCCCGTCTTCATCAGCTCGCAAGTTGGTCACAGGCGACCTATGAGGGCTTTGGCTTGCAAAACGAGCTAAAACCATGGGTCGTTGGTGACCCATAGACTTGGTTTGTTTTACAGACCAAATCCTTCCTCTTCTTATTAGTGTTCCATATCTTGTTTGTTTAATGGTTTGAGTAGAGGCATGATTCGCCGATGAGCTATGCACTTAGTATTTTTCTGGGGTCTGGACCCTGAGATGTTCCTACAGCCTTTTTCGTTGCTCTTACGTTTTGATGGTAACTTACTAGCTACTTACATTTAGCTTCTGACTAGATTGTAGGAATACTGATCTCTCGGCTCCGTTGATCTCAGTCGTGGTCTTAGTTGTATCGCTTAGCCCTTGTTGATCCTTTGTCTTGGTTTTCTGGTTAAGTCCTGAACCTTGCTGTCCTTGCAAGACTGCTCTATCCTCCATTGGTTTCTACTGGGTTAAAAACCTGGATAACATTTGCCTCTTGGAGTACGTCTTCATTGTAAACAAGGCATGCTTTGAAAGTTATCATTTTCAATATTCATTTGTTGATTTCCAAGTGATGGTACTAGAGCTTTACGAATATGTTAGCCCAACGTCATCGCCATCTTTCTTTGGTTCTGACTATTATTACTTGTCATAATATACCACATTTCCGCTTATAGCTTTCTTGCATGCCTTGGGGTGACGAACAGTTGTAATCGATCGAGCTTGAGATGAATAGATGTAGCTTTCTTCCTTCCTTTGAATATATGTATATATGATTTTTTTTAGTTTGGTCCCTAGCGATCCATATGGGTCAGGTCACTAGCGGCCTAATTGCTATTTTAAAAATCGTCGCATTAGCTCGGGTTGTCGGCAAGCCATGGTGGGTCATAGGCGACCCTTGTACTTAGCAATTTTGCCACAAGGTTAGGTCGGGTCGCTGGCGATCCATAATTGGTTGGGTCGCCGACGACCCTGTAACTTAGCAAAATTATCGAGCATCAGCCTGCTTGCTTATATTCGAATTGGCCATATCTTTCACATTTTGGTTCGAGCTGAATCTGCACCTTTGCACGACCTAGCCTCCAACGATCCAATTCTTGAGCGATTCTACCTCTTCATATGCCTTGATTCATCACCCCAATTTATACCTTCCATTGTGATTTCGGCTCCAGATTCCAAGCCCTACCTCAAAATTCCAACTCGCAAGCCCTAGCTCGTCGTGGAACTGTAGCCGACCCTATCTTATTGCCGACTCGAAGTTGGCTCGCCACCGATCCATTCCATTGTTTTGTTGAGTTTGATTTGCATTTCTTCTCAGGAATTTAAATCAATTTGAGGTGGGTTCGTTGAATTGGTTTGCTAATTGTTGCATTGGTGTGATGACTTGTCGTCTGGTATCCATTCGCAATGTTGATTACAAGAAGTTCGAGTTGATTATGGTTTAACGATCGAGACAGCCAATCAGGTGATGAGTTTCTTCCAGAAGTGACATTTGGGTTGTAGCCCAACACTTGACGCGCTTTACTATCTTCGTCCGTTAAACCATAATTTACTCGTGCCCAGCTTTATAGCCATTATTGCATACCATGTACATCTACTTAGTCGATCTTTATTTCTTTCTAGGACTCAGATTCATCTTGCTTTCTTGTTACATGTACGACGTTCCTACGAGGAGAAGAATTTTTCTTATCCGGACAACGGATCCGTTATCGATTGTTGATCGATAACGGGTAAGTGCACCAAAAGTAGATCAAATGGAAAAACGAACTGACATGGGAAGTTCTTTTCTTCTCTCACTACAAGCGATCTATCTACACGGGGTGGAGCGTTTGCAGTGTTCTGATCCCCGAGTTTATCCCATATAGATAGCACACCACATTTACACACTTGCCCCAGTTCGCACTCGAAATCCGGCGCGCGGTTATTAATTAATGTTTTTCGAAATTCATGTATGATTAGGGAAATTTATAAATTTAGGATAGCTTTACCTGACCGCTTACGGATGCGAGTTCTATTATATAGAATGAAGCAGCCATCCACATGTCGTATGTGAAGCGGGGAAGCCCGACACTCTCCGAAGCGGAATCATCATCTACCTCGTAAGCCTAGTTCGGTCAATTTGTTCCGGTTGGGCACATCATGGACCATACGCCTACAACTTTCGACTTCTGCTCAATCCACCTGAACGAGCCTTGTTAGTGGTCTCCACTAAGGTTCTTCTTAATATATGTCTGTAATATGGGATTCCCGAAGAAGATGTGCGTCTGGCTGCGAATGATGAGTTTGCTCATATGCCTCCCCCGGGGTGCGCCGCTTACCATAGATATATTTGTTTGAATGGAGCCGTTCCTCCCTTCAACGATTTTCTACGTGAAACACTTTTAAATTTGGGAATTGCCCTATTCCAGCTTTATCCAAATGGTTACGTTAACTTTACTTGCTTGCATGCCTTTTCATGCGACTGTTCGACCGTGCTCCAAATTTCGATGAGTTGCGGTATTTTTTGGCGTTCAAAAGGAGAGATAACTACCCCTCTCTGATCATAATCGAAGCCCAGTGGAACCAGAAGATCGTCTTGCGATTGCAAAGCAATCTATCAAGGTTTAAGACACGGTACTTCTTTGTTAGATGCCTCGAGGGGTTCAATCGTCGATGGACAACAAGGGGTAAGCTTTTCTCTTTCGTTTGTTGGACTTTGAAGTGTTGTAATAGGGTTTCTAACTGATTGCGTGTCGTTTGCAGTTATTCCAAGGATGAACAGAGATTCGGCTCTTAATAATTTGCCTAACTTTAAAGGCTATCGACGCCGAGGAGCGGTGCGTGACCGATGAGAACTTGCGCCAGTATGGACTATTAGCTCCGGGAAGGTCTGTTGCTCAAACTGAAGCTCCTTCTCCTGGTCGAGTTAGAGTTCGCGCAAGACCCTCTTCTTCTTCACATGATTTTGATAAAGGTCGGGAAATTGTTTTGCCGTCCAAAAGACCACACGATGAGGCCCATGAGGGGGAAGAAATCACTACGGCTGGCATAACTAGTTCAGCCAGAATGTCTCCAATCTAGGAGGAAACAGAAGAGGAGCCCATGCATAGAGAAGGCAAAACCACGGTGGACTCTGAGGAAGAGGAAGGGGAGTTTGAAAGTAGCAGCGGTGAAACTACCACTAGTGATTACTTTCCGTCGGATTCTGAAGGCGATGACTTGGAGTCTTGCGACGAGACTCCGAGGATAAGTGTCGTCCTTCCAAATTTTCCCTCTTCCGGCATAAGTGGAAAGGGTGATGCCCCAGAAACTAGTAGATGACAAGATTCCCCAAGCAAGAATGTCGGTGCAGACCTTGGAAATTTTAGTGATGTATTCATTGACTTCGATGCGTTTATGAAAGGGCATTTCAAATTCGACATGACACCATCTTGTTCAGGTGATATTGCTCCACCAGTTAGCCTAGCTTTGCTTATAACAACCAAAGCCAGCCCGATCCCTCCTTTGACAGCTGTTCACCCCGATTTGTTAGGACGCCTTATGCCCATATTCGAAATGCACGACACATCACATAAAGATTACGTTCATTTCTAATCTTTAATTCCCTCATATATTTGCCTAATTTATGTTGTTTTTTTGAAATCTTTCATGTACACTTTATTCTAGGTATGACAAGAGGGCGAGCCTTCTACGACGACTTCGAAGATTATACCGACTCGCAGTGGTACCCGTAGCGCTCCTTTAGCGGCCACCAAGTTCAGGAAATAGAAGACAAGTATAGGTGGAGGAAAAAGCTTAAGGCCGACACTTGCCGTCAAGAGGAGAGAGATAAGGCTCATTCGCATAGAGGTAGATATGAGAAAAGACGGTCTCATGAGGAAAGAGATGAGCCGTCAAAGAAATCAAAGTTTGACTACCACTCTCCTCCTTCTAAACCCGCTTCGAAGCATACTTCCATGAGTTAAGAGGTTTCTACAACTCCTACCCCGATTCTACCTCCATTACATGTTCGATCTTCCTCTATTGTTACCGCTGCCCCTGGCGCATCTCATCCCCACCGAAGGTCGGACTACACTCTTCCTACGGGACCTCCTAAGCTTGAGGCAGCCCTTCTGGGCTGGTTCCTAAGAGGAGTCAAGTTTGACATGGATGTTCATCCTGTTCGCAGGGATTCCTACGTGTCGCATCTCCAAGCTATCCAAAGTGACCTTGAGCCAGCTGAAAAATGGGAGAAGCTCTTAGCGGACACGAATAAGAATAATTATCAAGAGACCCTTTCCTTCGAAACCGGGAAAGATGGTTTTGAAAGGGTGTTGGCTGATTGAAACGCTAGAATTAAACAGTTAGAGGAGGAGAAGGAAGCGGCGCTCCATGAGAGTAAGAGAACCGCCAGCCTGATGAAAGAGCTGAAGGAGTCGCATGAGAAGCTCGATATCGTCTGGAGAGGCGAAATCATAAAGACTCATGGAGAGGAGAAAAAGTTGAAAGAGGAACTAATTGCCTGTAACGCTATTATCGAAGTTCAATGGTAGATAATCGCTGACCATGATCTAATTATCGAGGGGCACAATAAAAAGATCGTCGATCAAGCCGAGACCATCACAAAATTACAGGCTCAGGTCATCCAGCTCAATGCCAACAAGACCGTCGTTGAGACCGAGAAGGCTATGGTGACAGTAAATTACTTGGACCTCCAGCACACTTATGGTTGGAATATGGAGAAGCTGGATACGACAATTCTAAACTTTTACATCAATTCTCTGCTACATCAAGGAAGCCTCATCTACCTTGTCTCGAAGTTTCCATGCACTCTTGCCCTCGTCTGGGAGGAAATCTTGTTTCATATTACCGATAGCGGCGATCTTACTCCGATCAAAAGTTGCGATATTCCTATCTTAATGATGAATCCAAGGCTGCGTTGCTTGAGGGCCAAGAGATCCTCCGAGTCGAACGTGAGAGGGAGGCCGCCGATGCTGCCTTGATGTCTAGTACTATTTTCTTACCATGCCTTCTTCCTCCAATGGAGGTGAACAATTAAAGCAACTCCTGACCAGCCAACAATCTTAGGGCTAGATGTTGTTCCTCATGTGGTAGAGTCATCCAAAGAAGGTGAAGGCGATGAGTTTGAGGTCGTCATTCATGATCCTTCCTCTGGTGCAGGTAAGTCCATGCTTCTTCCGACTATGGGAGCCTTCATCTTACGCCACATGAGGAAGATGAGTTTAATGCTTTCCTTTTTGATCTTATAGGTCCATACACTCTTCCCGTTGACGCGACAGCTACTTCGACGCTTGTGCATGCTACCATATTCACATCCTCTGAGATTGTATTCGTTCCTACTCCAGTTCCCACATCCATATCTACATTACAACCGAGCCCAAAGGCCAAGAAGATTGTGGCGCTCCATGGCTTGGACGACCCTTCGGCATCTCTGGAAGGTGATACAACTGCCGTTGAAGCTAAGGAGCAGGAGATGCAGATGAAGCAGCCGCAGAAGACTCGGCACAATTTGGTTATCAAGAAAGAAAAGGTGGAGGCAGTCAAAGCTTCGATGAGCTCTCGAAAGTCACGAAAATGCAAAGAAAATGGAATCTCTTCTGAAAAACATTTGATGGAGGAGGGGGAGATTGCCACCGAAGTGCATGTTGACATTACTGGCAGCGACACCTCTCCCAAAAGAAGCAGAAGCTACAAACCAGAGGCCGGAAGTGAAGCGGTGGCAAGAAGCGCTGAGTGGTTGTCGTGGGGATGGACTTGATTTTGGCCGACAGTGTGCAAGAAGATTGAATTGTTTTTTGTTTTAAGTTGTTTTGTTCAAGTGCAGAGTCTACACTTTGTGTCCTGATTGTAGAGTCTGTATTTTTTCTTTGTTAGCCGCTGTTGTATGGGTACGACCCCCACATTTTGATCATGCATACAGGTAGTCACAAGCAATACAATGATATTTTGACTTTATTTTTATCTATCTACTCCTATATGCTCTGTGTACTTGTGCTTGTTTTATTTCGTACTTTGCTAGTTCTATGATTATTGCCAAAGTCCCTCATTTAAAGTGATGGAACTTAGAGATTAATAGCGCGTAAAGAGTTTTTTGTTTGGAAATTCATAAAACCTTAGAAAATTTTCTAAAACTTAGAAAGTTGTTGTTTGAAATATTTGTTTGGAAGTTGAAAAGTTGAATTTGTGAACTTGATGCTTGGAGTGACAGAGCCTGTGAACTTGTTGCATTTGTTTGGTTCTGCCTTTGTACAGGTATATGCCCCCTAGTTCGCAGGGCAGTTCACTTCAAACAACTTTCAAATAGTTGATAACTTGGGGTCTAAATAATCTTTATTAAAAATTTGACTAAGTTACAACTTGGTTATAATTTTTAGACATATTGTGATTTTAGCAAGCGATCTCATTTTTTGGTTGGAATTTTTCGACAGTTAGATGAATATGAAATTTGTGCATGGGTCTGTGTTGTCGATTATTGAGTGCCTTCCTTCCAGCGCCAATTTAGTATGGGTTGCACTTATCATTCCCGACTATATGTGTGCGGTTTCTCATGCTCCTTGACGTTTCCTATCTTCAAGCAAGGCGAAGAGTTAGGATTTTGGTGCGCGGCCCATGAGATGTGCGGCTTTTGTTCTTCCTCGGTGTTGCCTATCTTCGAGCAACACGGGGAGTTGTCATTTCGGTACTCCACGGGGTTGCCTATCTTCGGGCAGCACGAGGAGTTGTTGTTTTGGGGCTCTTCAATGTTGCCTATCTTTGGGCAGTAGGATAAGTTTTAGTTTTGGGGCTTTTAAATGTTGCCTATTTTTGGGAAACACGAGAAGTTTTTATTTTGGGGCTCTAAGACGTTGCATATCTTCGGGCAGCACGGGGAGTTGTTATTTTGGGGCTCTTCGATGTTGCCTATCTTCGGGAAACATGAGGATTTTTAGTTTTGGGGCTCTTTGATGTTGCCTATCTTCGGATAACATAAGGAGTTTTTATTTTGGCCTCTTCGATGTTTCCTATCTTTGGGCAACACGAGGAGTTTTAGTTTTGGGGTTCCTCGGTGTTGTCTATCTTCGGGCAACACGAGGAGTATTTTACTTTGGGACTCCTCGATGTTGCCTATCTTTGGGCAACACGAGGAGTTTTTATTTTGGGGTTCCTTGACGTTGCCTATTTTCGGGCAACACGAGGAATTTTTACTTTGGTACTCGTCGACATTGCTTATCTTCGGACAACACAAGGAGTTTTTTACTTTGGGGCTCTTCGACATTGCCTATCTTCGGGCAACACGAGGTGTCTTTTACTTTGGGGCTCCTCGACATTACCTATTTCGGGCAACATTAAGAGTTTTTTTAATTTTTCTTAGCCCTTTCGCTGCTGTCGGAGCAGTTTAATTGTCAAAGGGCAAGAATCTGTTCTGGTTGATTTGCTTCCATCGACCTTGTGGGTGATTATTAAGAACACAGTTTAGCTGGTTCAAGAAGTAAAGTTTTTATAGAACCATGGAAGATTCTTTGCCTATTTGCAATGCCACCGGCATTTTCGGGATGGCTTATTTGTTGAAGAAATAGAAAATACATAAAATAGGTTTTTAGATGAAATAACGGTGGAGCGATTCACTATTCTAGGCTCTGGGAACTGCGACCCCATCGATGGTTGTCAGCTTAAAAGTCCCGTCGCTGAGCTTTTGATTAATGACATACAGTCCATCCTAGTTTGGTCTGAATGCTCCCGATACAGCGCTTGAGCACAAGATCTCCAACTTCGAAGGTCTGACAATGAACTTTAGAGTTGAAGTACCGTGTCACCCTTTTTTGGTGGGAAGCCGTTCTCAACTCTGCTTCTTCTCCTTTTTCATCGACCAAGTCTAGCGATTCGAGTAGGAGTTGCTCGTTTTATGTTGATTAAATTTTTTCCTTCGGTTCGAGGGGACTTCTAATTCAACAGGAATCAATGCTTCCGAACCAAATGCTAATGCGAACGGAGTGTGGTAAGTTGTTGCTTTATGTGTTGTCCTCTATACCCATAGTGCAAGTGGAAGTTCGTCAACCCAATTTCCTTTTGCTTTTGTTAACCTCTTTTTGATGGTGGATTTAATGATCTTATTTATTGCTTCCGCTTGCCCGTTTGCTAGCAGATGAGCCACTGCGAAAAAGCTTTTTTTGATTCGGAAGCAGAAGTCTTTGAACTCGGCACTTTCGAATTAGATCCCAATATAAGTGATGATTATTTGCGGCTCACCGAACCGGCAAATAATGATTTTAGTGACAAAGTTAATAACTTTCTTTGTGGTTATGGTGGCATACGGTTCCTGTTCGCCCTATTTTGTGAAATAATCTACCGCAACTATAGCATATTTGGCTCCTCCTTTAGTATTGGAAGAACACCAATCAGATCGATTCCCCATATTATAAATGGACATGGGCTGACCATTTGTGCCAGTTCCGTTGAAGGAATTCTTTTAGTTTTGCTGAATCGTTGACAGCAATCGCATCTTCTGGCATGATCTGTAGCATCGCGATTTATTGTTGGCTAAAAATATTCATATCGAAGGACTTTTCTTGCCAGTGTATGCCCTCAGTATGGTCTCCACATTCGCCTTCATGTACTTCTTTCAGGATTTGTCCTGCTTCATCATCGGTCACATACCTAAGAAGGGAGGTCGAGAATCCCTTTCGATAGAGTATCCTATCCTATACCATGAACCTTTGCGCTTTGCAGAGGAGCTTCGTCCGTTAGTTTCGGTCGGTTGGTAGGGTTCCTACAAGTAGAAAGTCCTTTATCAGAGTTGTGACGCCCCACCTCTATACCCACGCTAGCCAAGGACACTGCGGTGTAATGCCGTCAACTAGCACGGAGAATAAGGCTGTTGAGGAGCGACCATCTATATAATTGCTTTGTGCGAGTACCGATATGCCAGATAAGATGTAACTTGCATTTCTTTTCAAGAGGACATCCGACATACCGAAACAAACTCAAAGCTACAACACAGTGGCTATTATGTCTTCGGAAACAAATATAGAAATAAACATAACACAAATCAGTCACGGATAATTCATATCACAAAGGCGGAAATAGATATGAATATATATAACACATAAAAGTATTCATCAGAGTAGTAGTCAAAAAGATCCACAATAATACAAAAGAATAGCAACACGTGCTATACAAAAGAATACAACTATGAGTCCATATCTCAAGTGTATACAACAAAATAAACTACTAATCTAAGTAGTTAGCCAAAAGTCAGAGAAATCAATCCCAAGTGAGAAGTCAAGCTGAAGCACCTGTAACATCTCGGTCTGACCCGAGTATTATCTAATAAGAAAATAATAAACGGATCAGTCTAGCTATAAATATCAGATGAAACGATATAAAATAAGAGGTATGACTAAACGCATAATTATCACAATACCAAGCTGTGATAACTAAGTAATTGAAAATCAACAAGAGATTAATCAATATCACAAAAATCTTCTCAAGGATCAAAAGGAACGTCATACTCTTTATTTCATTCACCAAACCATAAATATTGACAATTATATCAATATCAATCACAAAAGTCAATGACGCGCAAATTCACCAATACACAAATATTGATAAAACTTATCAATGAAAATCACGAAAATTGGTGAAGCACAAATTCTAGAAATCATCTCAAGAAATCCAAAAATCACAAAAGGGGGAAAGGCCTATCACAAACGGGAGCATAAAGCTCACCAACACGTGTATCACAAACGGAACGCTAATTCCATGGTTGCTAACCATCACAAATTGAGCCGAAGCTCCACAAATGGCCCGATGACCATGGGTTGCTACCCCACCAATTTTAGTCGAAACTCCACAAAACGGGATTTAGTCTCCCTCGCAGACAAAGAGACATCGCACATTGCTAGTCTAAATCACAAAAATGATCGTCATAATCATCAAGAAGTGTCAATTACAGTAAGCTAGTAAATATATGAGCTTAGCTTCATGTCCCATAACCACTAGCTTAACTTAAATATTTACGAACAAATTGTAGATCTTCACTAGGAAATTGTCACAAGAGATTCAATCGAACAAGTCCAAGGATTAACCAACGAAGTAAACGCAAGCATTTCATACCACTTGTTTTACTAAGCCGTTTAATTAGATTTCTCGTACGAATGAGGTAAAGGTTTGTATATACTAATAGATTGAAAAACGGTTTAAGAAACGAGCTTTGTAATAAAATAGTGTTGAAATCGCTTTGATGAAAGAATTTTGATATTTACTACTAGTATTGAAACCTTTATATTTTTAAAGTGACAAATCATAGAAGTGATTGTAGAAACAATCAATCATAAAAATTCACATTCGAAGACGTGAATAAAATCCAAAGAAACCGATAAAGAATCCATCGAAATAGATATTCAAAAATCCATAAAATCGACCGAAAAGCCAAAGATAGTTTGCTTCGAAGAATGGTCAACACAGCATCTCAACAAAGCAAGTTCTGTTGAATGTTTTTCAGATAAGATCCCCTACGGAGCGGGTGTCCAGGGGAGTGGCAACCCCCAAGGTGGGGGTGCAGGGGCAACGCCCCCGCTACGGGGTTCGACCTGCCCGGTCAGGTCGCGGGGGTCCAGGGGGCAGCGCCTCGTCCAAAACGGTACGACCTAGTGAAGACCTAAGGGAGGATAGGATCGAGCAACCTCGATAATAAATGATAACAACAAATAGGATCATCACGAATTGATTTAAATTTGGAAACCACGCAAAATAGGCGAAATAGGCAAAACAGCAACAGGTCGTTCGGCCGGCAACAGAGCTCGGTCGACCGGACCCTGTTCTAAAGAAATCCTCGGGAAGCAGGTCGGTCGACTGAGCTCTGTAGTTGGTCGATCGGACCTATGACAGAGAAGTGCTATGCACTTTTAGTAGCAGGTCAGTCGACCGGCCCAGTGGTTCGGTCGGCCGAACCTGTATTCTTGCACTTCCTACCCTATTTCAAAAGAGGTGCAAACTCCCTCAATTTGCAAACGGTCGAGTAACGGCACTAAGGGTTTACGCCAATCGACTACTCGGCCATAGAAGCTCTTCGGTTCATCACCAAAACATGATCAAAACATCAAAGCTATGATTTTTAAAGAATTGAACCCAAAACACCAAAAATTGGAATATTCACCAAATCAATCCAAACCAAAAGCAATTGCACACGAATAAGTGTTAGGAATTCATACCTAACAATCGAAGTTAAATATAGACTAAGATGTGAGATAAAAATCTCATCTTTTCACAAAAACAATGAAGAAGAAGCTTGAAAGCAAAGGAGAATCAACCACTCTTCAAATCTAACTCAAGAATCTTGATTCTAAGCTTTAAAAGAAGAACATTCCCAAAGTTAGGTTTAGGAATTTCTGAAATTGATAAGAGAATAAGTTGGAGAAGAAGAAGAGAAGGCTTACCAATGGGTTCTTCTATTAGTTTGGAGCTAGAGTTTGATTTGTAAAAGAAAACTAGGGCTTGGAATTTTAATTTCATCTTCCACTCTTCATTGTTATAAAAGCTTGAGTATTAGGAAATGAGGAATGAAGTAATGAAGAGTTGGAGTGGAGTTGGGACTGAATACATAAGTGGGGTTATTGGGCTCAGCCCAAACCAAAGCCCTAAGTAAAAAGTGGCAAAATTCCTCTAACTCCAAACATATCAAAGTTTACACTTAAAAAGATCGCAAACGTCATTTTGAACTCAATGGGAGTGGTCCCGAGTCCTAATTCGACTGTTTGCAAAAAGTAGCTTTTTCGGACAAAATCCGACCAACGATGAAATATTTAAATAAAATATTTAAATACTCAATCGTAAAATATGCGGGTTGTTACAAGAGTCATCCATGTCTCTGGCTTGACGGTAGGCTCTAGAATCCAGTCCACGTCCATTTCGTCTATGCTCGGGTAGGTTAGCGTTTCAACTGGAACCAATTTCAATGACTGGACTTCTCCGGAGCTTGCCAACTTGGCCAAATAGTCTGCCTTGGTGTTTTTCTCTCGTGAGATGTGTGTTATGTTGTAGTGCTCGATTTCACTCAACTGCTCTTGTGCTTTAGACAGGTACGTGCGAGATTTTCTCCACACGCTTGGTACTCTCCTTTCACTTGACGTACGAACAGCTGGGAGTCACTATATATGCGGATAGACTTTATTTTGAGTTCCTTCACAACCTTCAATCCCGCGATCGGTGCTTTGTATTTCGCTTTATTATTCGTAGCCAGGAACTCCAAGCGCAAAGCATAGCTAATGGCTTGCCCCTCTTGGTTTTGAGTACTATCCCTACGCCCAAATAGAAGTTATTTGATGCGCCGTCGACGAAGAGCTTCCCTTGTGCGTCTTTTTCTAACTGAACTTCCTCCTCGTCGTCTCTTATGGTAAATTCGGCAATGAAGTCGGCCAATGCTTGCCCATTACTTGACTTCCTTGTATAGTATGTGATTTCGTATGGGCTCAACTCTATGTTCCACTTGAGTAGTCATCTAGAAGTTTCTGGCCGGTACAAAACTTTCTTCAAGGGAAGGTCAGTCAATACTTTGATTGGATGGGCCTAGAAGTATGGTCTTAATTTTCGAGATGCGATCAAAAGACAATACACTAGCTTTTCTAGCTTTGGGTAATTCATCTCAGCTCTGGTGAATCATTTGCTAATGTAGTACACAGGTCGTTGGATTCTCGCTTCTCCCCGCACAAGAGCTGCGCTCAGTGCATGCGGGGAAACCGCTGAGAAGATGAATAGGTCTTCCCCATCCACCAGTTTTGATAAGATCGAGGGAGTTTTCATGTGCTATAGCAATTCTCGAAAGCTATTTGACATGCTTCGCTCCATTCAAAGTTTGTCATTCCTTTCTTCAGTGCATCAAAAAAGGGTATGTACTTTTCTGTAGCTTTGGAGATAAACCGACTTAGTGTTGCAACCTTTCCATTCAAGATTTGAAGCTCTCTCTTATTTTTATGGGCTTGGACTTCTCGTAATGCCGTTATTTGTTCTGGTTTCGCTTTGATGCCTCGGGGACTCATGATGTATCCCAAGAATTTTCCCGAGACTACTCCGAAGTGGCACTTGAGTGGGTTAAGTTTTATTCCATATTTTCGGAGTATTTCGAACAATTCAGCGAGATTATCGAGATAGTCAGCAACCACTCGGGATTTGACTAACATATCATCCACGAAAACTTCCATGGTCTTCTCAATCTGGCATTTGAACATAGTGTTCACTAGCCTTTGGTACGTTGCTCCTGCATTTTTCAAACCGAATGGCATTACTCGGCAGTAGTACAGTCCCAAATCGGTGATGAAGCTGGTGTTTTCTTGGTCCGATTCATGCATCAGGATCTGGTTATAGCCCGAGTATGCATCCATAAATGACAGCAGTTTGTGTCCCGCTGTTCCATCCACCAGTTGATCAATCCTGAGGAGCAGGAAGTTGTCCTTTCGACAGGCCTTGTTGAGGTCTGAGAAATCAATATAGGTTCGCCATTTTTCGTTTGACTTCTTGACTAAGACTGGGTTCGACACCCATTTAGGGTAAGTTGCATCTCAAATAAAGCCATTAGCCATCAATTTATCTACTTCTTCTCTCAATGCCTTGGGCCATTTCGGGCCCAAGCTGCGCCTTTTTTGCTTAACTGGGGTGAATTTGGGGTCAATATTGAGAGCGTGGCAGGCAATGTCAAGCGATACCCCATACATATCAGAGTGTGTCCAAGCAATTACGTCCAAATTGGCACGAAAGAATTTGGTTAGTTCCGACCGCATCTTGTTTTCAAGCTACGATCCAATTTTCAAGACTCGTGTTGGGTCATCCATACAGACTGGGACAGATACCGTCAATTCAGCCGGTGCTGCTCGATCCTCCCATGCGCTCTTCTTTCTAGGGTCCAAAGCCTTATCGAATCGGCTATGGTTCCCAAGCTAGGGGCGGTTCTGTAGTTGCTATTCGAAAGGTTCACGGATGTAGAGGGTTTTTCCCCACATCCTTTCCTTTTTCTTTTATTTTTGACTTGTGCAATTCTGCAATGTAGCATTCCCGGACGACGCTTTGGTCTCCTTTCACAATTTAGACTCCGTGTTCCGTAAGGAACTTCATTATAAGGCACCACCGGGCCAGTTCTATTCTAATGTCAGCTGATGTGGGCTGCTGCAAGAAGGCGTTGTATGCTGACATTTCATCCACGATCACAAAGGTCTGAATGAGGGTGACCCTTCGCTCAACCTCTCCGAGCTCCAAGGGCATGTCAATTATTCCCACTGGTTGCTTGGATTATCCAGTAAAACCCTAAACTTTGTTTGGCACGCGGACACGCTTTTCATGCCAATCTTCGTTTGATTGAAAGTGCGTTTAAAGAGAATGTTAACGGAGTTGTCACTATCAACCAACACTCGCCGAACTATTGTAGGCCCAATTCCTACCATCACCACCATCGGATCAAGAGTCGGAGCTTCAACACCTTCAATATCCCAATTTTGAAACACGATATCGTCATTCAAGATCCTCTACATCTTAACTGGAGTCTCGTCTTCCATGGCTAAACATAATTCCTTCAAAACGTGGTTCAACGAACTTGCATATCGCTCCATTTTCCCCCAACTTCTTTGTGCGGGATGAGGCCCTCAAATATTATTCTGATGATGAGTCTCTGTTCAGTTTGTTTTGACCCTTCTTCTCTAGTTCCTGCTTGATTCCTTCATTCTCTTGGGTGTTGAGGAGTTGCAGACCGATCGGGGTTTTATGGTTGTCTTATGTACTACCGGAGTTTGTTGTTCTAGATCAGTTCCTCAACGAGATTCTTCAGGTGGTAGCATTCATTTGTATTATGGATGTATGTCTCATGGAATCGGCAGAACTTCCCCAAGCACTTCTGCTACTCGGTCGTCTTCTTTTTAGGTAGCCTTTGCATTCCTCGATTCCTTGAACTGCGAGAAAAATGTTTTCCGGTGTGTTGCTTAAGGGAGTGTAGCCTTCGGGCCTAAACCCTTTGAGCTTTTTATTGCTGCCATTACCATTATTCTTATTGGAGTTTTGACCTTTTCTCTTCGAATTCCCATCTTTCCTAGTAGTTTCTTCAGCAGTTCGCGAAGCATGCGCATTTTGATTTGTTGCTACATCGTTTTGCCTGGAATTTGCCAGCTGCACACTAGTAGACTTCCCTTCCAATTCTTGCACTTCCTCCAACCTTAAGTACTTACTTGCTTTGCAATTGAAATCTTTCTTAGTGGTAGATTGCTTCATTTTAATCCACTTTTCGAATTCAGTTTCCGAGTGAATGGCATGAACCAATGCCATGAAAACCATGTCAACGTTGGGGTTGCTTACTTTCATTACGGCGGTGTTGAACCTATTCATGAAAGACTTCAGCGATTCGTTTCGCCCTTGGAACAACCCGGATAGGGGCATGACCTCTTTTGGCCGTGTAGTATGGAGTCTGAACTGATCAAGGAACCTTGTCGCTAGTTGGTCAAAAATAGAGATAGATCTTAGTGGAAGCCTAGTGAACCACATTGACACAACCCCTTTGTGAAAGATAGGAAAGTATCTGCATCGAACAGCTTCAGAGGCATTCGCTCCGTCCATATACCAACGGTATTTGAACAAGTGGGGCTTCGGGTCCTTCATTCATCATAAGACAGAATAGTTAGTATGTGAACTTTTCTAGATATCTCTCGTTTAGGATTTCATCGGTGAAGGGAGTCCTACTTGGCGTAGATCACCATTCATCATCTCTTCTGTCTTTTCCCTCATCCGTAAATCGTTTAACCATGTCCACTATGTATGCCTCTGATGTCGGGTAGTCCTGAGATGACGGTTAGTCACTGCGCCAAGTGTTTGACTTTGCAAATGGTCTTGGTGAGTTGGCTGAGGCCTAGGCTCTCCTGTCTTTAGGTGAGCCACTCCTACAGGGTCCTATTGGCTTCTGGTTTGTCTCGTTGGAGCAGTATATGTATTTCTTGCATTATCAAATGGCATATTCTTCTAGTTTGTCATATGGCTCTCCGTCCTTTGAGTCAGAAAGATCTATAGCTATGTCTTCTACGGAGGTCATTGCCCCCCGACTCAAATTCAGGATAGGTTGCCTTGTGGCATATGGAGCACTTGCATTTCCGTCCATGTCAAGTCCTGTTGTCACCCTCTTTTGTGGTTTTTTTCCGTTTCTTCTATGTAGACCAGAAACAGAAGAATTCTCTTGTTCCACAACGGCCGTGGTTTCGAGCACAGTCCTTGGAGCGGGATTTGACTGTAGAGTTGGAAGAGCGTTAAGCTTATCCATCAGAGCCTTTTGGTTATTCTTCATTTTTTGGTTGATTTCATTAACCATTTTATTTAACTCATACTCGGTAACAACTTCATGCTGACCGGAGGAGGCAGGTGCCTGATTTCCTAAGTTAGCACCATTCACTTTGGTTTGTTAGGGATTAACATCTTCTCTAGCTACTACTGCCCCTATAGAAATTCCAGAGGCAGTTCTTCTTCTTCTTCTTCTGGGAGCCATTGATTCCAAACAGTGAATTCTTTAAGCAAGGATTGAGGATCTAACTTCTGGACCTATGAGATCCAAAGTAGATAGCTATATCTTCAAGCAAAGATAGGAGATCTAACTTCTGGATCCATGAGACCAAAAGTAGATAGCTAGATCCGGATCATAAGTTGGAGTTTCTCAGTGAAAGCACCAAAATGTTGACCTAAAAAATAGACCAACACCCTGATTGATTAGAAATAACCAGCCTTGTCCTAACAAAGCAATATCACAGATCACAGATATAAAGAAAGAACAATAAAAGAAAGAAGACAGAGAATTTTTATAGTGGTTTGGCTGTTAATGAAGCTTACATCCACTTTATAACTTTTACTATAGACTGATTTCTGTTACAAGAGTTGTTTGATTACAAATCTTTGATTGTTTTCTAGCTAGATTCAATCCCTAGAATTGGAATCCACTGGGGAATCATAGTGTAGGAGATTGTTGTGAAGGAGGCCGAGAATGAAGAATAATTCCAGCAGAGCTTTAGCAGCCAGTTCGGAAAAGATCCTCTTTATGTTGCAGATAGGACGTTATTTATAGAGATCGGGGAGCTTCTGGGTCAGGCCCGTCTTCATCAGCTCGTAGGCGACCTAGGGGGCTTTTGCTCGCAAAACGAGCCAAAACCATGTGTCGCTGGCGACCCATGGTCCATGGATCGCTAACGACCCATGGACTTGGTTTGTTTTATAGACCAAATCATGCCTCTTCTTATTCCATATCTTGTTTGTTTGATGGTTTGAGCAGAGGCATGAGTCGCTGGTGAGCTATGCACTTAGAATTTTTCTAGAGTCTGGACCCGGAGATGTTCCTACAGCCTTTTATTGTTGCTCTTACATTTTGACAGCAATTCACTAGCTGCTTACGTTCAGCTATTGACTGGATTATAGGACTGCTGATCTCTCAGCTCCATTGATCTCAGTCGTTATCTTAGTTGTATTGCTTAGCCCTAATTGCTCCATTGTCTTGGTTTTTCTGGTTAAGTCCTGAACCATCCTGTCCTTGCAAGACTGCTCCGTTCTCAATTGGTTTCTGCTGGGTTAAAAACCCGGATAACAAATTTTAACCTTGTGTACTAAGTACACGACCTTATAGAAAGAAATTAACTCAACTTCACTCGCCATTAATCATACTTTCTTCAACAAAGTTCGACTACTTCTTATTGATACATAAAAGTATTATATAGAAGAACGACTTTTGAGATTGACTCCTTATTCATTCTAAATTATGTTTGAAACTTTTTTAAATGTACCCACCTATTTGATCAAATCGAATCATTTTTTGCCATATTATTTTGTTTATTTTTGTCTTATATTCTATGAGCTTATCATAGACATACTACATGTGCATCAAATACACATGTTCACATTTATGATAATTCATTAGTGAATACAACAAAACACATGGAACCATTTCAGAATTAATAGACTTTCGATTGCATATATTTACATGTATCAATCCATAAATTTTATCTACACTTATAATGCTCCCACTGAAAAGGTATTTTGCCCTTAATTGTCCGAGATATAATATACTAGTACCGTATGATTCATAATTGTATAATCAAAAATTATTTCTTAAAACTTTAGCTTAGTCTATAATTCTAAAGTAGTTGCAAATAAATTTAGATACTTTTGTATTTTCCAATGCATCTCATTTCTTATGAAAACAAATACCACATTATAGCTTTATTTCATAATGAATGTTCACATTAAAATAAAACTATGTTTATTTTTTAGTTATTACTAAAAATAGTTATAGTTTCATAAATAATATTTGGTATGTTTTACGAAAATAATTTTCATAACTTGATGCGACTAATAAGTATTATATGGCATGCTTCCACTATTTTGTCCATTACTATAGTAGTATGAAATATGAAACTTCATTTAACCACTTAATATAAACTGTTTATTTCATTTACTGTAACTAGTTCCAGTCAGGAATTTTCAAATTATATATCTTAAATTCAAAGAAAAAATTCTCATAGAAAAAAATTTCTATGTAAAAATACATTTTGAAATAGAAATCATATATCTCATTCCAATTTTAAGTATTAATTATTGTTTTATAATTCCTATATCCGAATTTCTATATGAAGCGGAATTGACCATTCACTCTGTTTATACCAACCATGCCATAGGTTACATCCACTCTCATAATTTCAATTTACTTTCTAAACATTCGAACCATTAAAAGGAAATCCTTACTAGAATACCATATAGAACTCTTTACAAAAGTGGATTTGGTTAACCTTAACGTTTAAGGATATCAAATAAATTGCACTTTACGTAAACCGATCGAACTGACATTTCAGTGATCGAATTCTTAGATCTATATTGTCGATTTTGGTCCAGTGTTACGTTTAATACAACAAGATCCTTGTTGTAATCAATCATATTGAGTAGACGATTTAACACTACAATGTACTTGCTTATTTCAATGAACTAATTTCATCAAGGTTTTGTACATTACGAATTGTGACTGTTCACCATATAACATTTACGTGTAATCGTGCATGGATCAAATATCCATATTCTTGTATTGCTTTTAGTGTTCGAAACTCATTGAAGACAAATACACAATCTCGGGCAAGTAAACTCGCAAAGTGACCAAGTTACGATGTATTTAGAGGTTGTATATTTAAGTGCTTGCATGGGTTAACATGCACAATTTATTGGTAAGTATATTTTATATTTCCATTTGCAATATTAATTCTATTTATTTATATATTTTAATTGATAGATATTTTATCAATTATGTTAATTGCATAAATTTATCATTGTAGATTATTATAACTTTATATGGTAGACGTTCCTACAATATTAAAAATGCTAAATGTTACCATTTCATTTTTCCAACTAGGCTCCCACTAGTCATTTTTGTTTCTTCAAACCCAAAGGCGAAACATAGAAATCTTTCAACTTCACTAGTGAATGTTAAGACTCGTTTGACTTGGGATTCTGATCTTGAGTTCGCTCAAAAGTTATAGCCCCATAAATAATGGATAACTCCTTATAGGTTGTATCATATACAAATCCTAACCATGGTTCCTTGTCCTAATATCATTTCGACATTAATTTTTCTCAACAAAATTATTCATTCATACCTATCATTTCGTGTTGGCCTAAGTATAATATATGTACCTTAAGTTTGCTTAATAATGCATATAGTTATCTGATTTCGTCTGGTCAATATGTTAATAATACAACACATAACATCTCTAACATGAGTTTTCTCAATAACCAGAGAGTATATAAGTAATTTATTAATAGATAAGTGGTAGAGGACAACACTTATAAGGATTGATAATTTTCAATGTATTTAAATATCAACTTATGGAATAATGTATTTCTTATGAAATACCCTCGCGATTCAAGTGTTGGACACATCAAAATCACGACATATATTTTATAATTATGTAAATGCGTATAAATTTTTATAAAATACAAAACATACTTTATGTGTTATTATTTATATTGTATTTAGTTATTACTTGAAAAGAAATTATTTATTAACATATTTGTTTTCAAAATATTATTTTTAAATCATGGCAGTGGGCTATTATGTTTGTATGCATAATTTTTTTAATATATACATATATATGCATACAATCATCCAATATGTGACAACCCAATGATATACAGATTCGGTATAAAGGATTATATTTAAACTAATATATGATATGATAAATTAGATAAGCATTTATACAGTTTTAATCAAGTAAAATTACCTTTGCCTATGCCTAGAATCCGCATCTCGAAGCAAAGAACCTAACTCCCCAAATTAAATCTTGTATCGAGAAGCTGCCAGCTTTCCGAACACAGCTACCACCAACAATCGAATTGAATTTTATTTGATGTTTTGAAGCTTGAAAATTTAAGGAGAAGGGGGTTTAATTTTCTCACACCAATTCTTCTCTCTTTAGTTCAAATTCCAATCCCCTTCTTGACTATCATATGGCCGACCTCCCCTAGCCCTATCAATTGCTGAAAATAACAAGCCTAGCATGGGCCTTAAAACTATTTCAAGCCCAAATAATAATTGACGCATTTGAATCCAATTTAAACACGTATCGATATCGTATACGGATTAGTGTATTTATAACTATTATATACACACTTATTTAATATTGATTAATGAACATCAAATAAAATTTTATAATTAATATTTCATAAATATTCTATTTATAACAATTATAATTTAATTAATTCGAGTGGTAATAGGATTATTCAACATTTCAGTTATGTGACTCTTAGGTGTAAATTTGGTCAACAGTTAATGTTTGAACAATTCGAATATTAACATTCACATGTCACTTAGCAGGTGGTGTGACATTATGGCCAAATTTATCGCTTAAATTGGCATCGGTAATATCTTATTTTACTTTATTATGCGTTACTCGATAATGACAATTGTTTACACAAATTCTCGTCTTCAAAACTATATTAGATTAGGACTTATGGAATTTGCTAACGGTCAAAATTCCAATATCATCCATATTCAATTTTATATCCTAACACAAAATCCTTAGTTCTATAATAACAATTATTATTAATTGAGCCGCTCTGGCAATGGACTCTACCTATGAGTTGATTTCAGTTAACCGTGATACTAACCTTATATCAACGAGGGGACGAATTCTCTCTTGAATAGTGTCTCACTTCCAATGCTCCCAATCGAGCTAACTATAGTCGTATGATGGATGATGTGCCATGATTTAACTATAATCAAAGCAAAGTTTCCACATTAAAGCTCGAGAGTATTCCTAGGTCGTGGAGGAATTATGTAATATTATCACATTGATATCATTTGTTTAGCCTTAGTTATATTAACAATAAAAGACTATTGGGTGAGTCAATTCATAGTTGTCTAATAACTATCAGTACGTAATCTCTTGGTGCCCACAATAGCCACGAGTAATACACTATCTAACATTTGAAGACTATTATGTACTCAAGCGTCAATAGATGTATCTATTACCGTATCTATACATCTTGACTAATAATATTTAAAACAATATGTTTATATTATTACGATAAATCACTCATGGTAACAACACATTGTGACTACTATCACAAAGCATATCATTTACGGATTTTCTATCAAATATACTTTTAATTAAATTAGTTAATTAATATATCAAGTATATAATAGAAAAAAAACATCTTTTATTTCAAACAAGATCGCTTATCGAGTTAGATATATGTAACAATTACATTACTGTCTCTATGGCATATCCCTAACTCTATCATATATTTCTATTATGTGTTGCTATTTGTATTAAAAAATGTAGGGGCAATATACCAAAGGCTAGTTAATATAACGTTCAACGATCAAATTGGGAAGAACATTGAAGTCTATGTTAATGATATCCTTATAAAGTCCAAAGCAACTTCAAACAATGTGAAAGATTTGGAAAAGACTTTTACAACCTTAAGGCACTACAGAATGAAGCTGAACCCATTAAAATGTACCTTCGCAATTTAATTAGGCTAGTTCCTAGTGTAAATTATCAATGCAAAAGGAATAGATGCCAATCCCGAAAAGATCGCTGCCATCATGAAAATGGAAATCTAAAAAAATACCAAAGATGTCATTAGCCTAAACGGGAAGGTAGTGGCCTTAAGCAGGTTTATTTCTAAGGCTACTAATAAACGCATTCCATTCTTTGATCAAATAACGAAGGGCATAAACATCGAATAGACAGAGAAATGTAAAGCGACATCCGAAGTATTAAAGGATCACTTGGTCGATCCACCCATACTATTAAATCCAATTCCAAGCGAGGACTTATTTTCGTACTTAAGCTTAATTAATCAGGCTATGAGCGCAGTATTAATGAGAGGAGGGGGAGCAAAGGCCAAAATATTTCACCAGCAAATGTTTGTCGAGGGAAGAACTAAACTATTCCCTAGTTGAAAAGATAGCTTACAACTTACTGCTCATAGCCAGAAAGTTGTGGCCATATTTCCAAGTGCATCCCATCACGACGCTGACATACAAACCACTAAAAAATATATTGCAAAGGTCAAAAACATCCGGTCGTCTATTAAAGTAGGCCATCGAGATAAGCTAATATGACATCTGCTACTAGCTACGCAACGCGATCAAAGACCAAGCCTTAACCGATTTCATAGTAGAATGCACAACACCAGTAGCATAACAAAAAGAAAAAGCAAAAGAGGCATCGCAATTATGGCAACTCTACGTTGATGGCACATCATATGAACAAGGGGCATGAGTTGGATATGTACTCGTCACATCCGATCGACAAAGACCTTATGTCGCGTTCAGCTTAAATTCAAGGCAACATATAAAGTTATATAATACGAAGCACTTATTGCTGGACTCTAAATAGTGCATGTAATGAAAATAACCCACATAAAAGTTCATAGTGACACACAACTTCTTGTAAACCAATTGCATGGAAATTATCGAACCAAAAATAAAGTCTAACAGAGTATATAGAACTATTGGCCTAGTATAGAGCAAGGAAGGAAAAATCCTCAGCAAATTCTTTAGCCAAGCTAATAAGTGCAAAAGTTGCACAAGAAATGAAGGAAGTTCTAGTGGGATGCTTAGTCGACCTAACATTTCCAAAATAAACTAGGTCTTGGTGCTAGCATAAGCTCATCAAGCAAGGGGTCAAAATGCGAAAAATCAAAATGGGACAGATGAGATTTAAGATAACCTACCCAATCAACGATATAATGATAAGGCGTGAAATCTTGGATGACCCCCTTTAAGCGTTTTTTGTTGGAAGGAATCCTTCTAGCAAACAAAAATGAGGTAAGGAAAATTAGATACCAAAGCTCCATATTTTTTTTGATGAAATACTTTAAAAGAGAGAATACCGACCCCTTACCTATGATATGTCACCGACAAGGCAAGGAATAGAGTCATTAGAGAAGTCCATGAGGGGTACTGTGGGGACCACTCGATAAGGATAAAGTTAGCAAAGAAAAATTAAGACAACGTTACTCTTGGCCAACTATGCTAAGTGATGCACGAGAGTCCATTCATGGATAGGACATGTGTCAAAAGTTTGCCAATATCCCGAGATTACCGTCACACGAGTTTACTGCCATGGCCAGCCCATGGTCGTTCAACATCTAAGGGATTGATCTGATAGGCCCACTCTCGATGTCCGGAGGTGGAGCAACATATGCAATTGTAGTGGTAGACTATTTTACCAAATGGGAGAGCCTGAACCACTGGAGACTATAACTTCAAAGAAGATAATTGCCTTTGTTGTTTGAAATATCATCACTGGATTTGGGATCCCACATAAAATAAATTTTGACAATGGTACACAGTTTGAAAGTAAAGAATTCTCCGACCTCTGTGAGAAAAATGACATAATTAAGAGTTTTGCTTCAGTAGCTCACTCACAGTCGGGCAGGTCGAAGTGGCAAACAAAATGATTAAACAAACTGCTCAAAAAGAAGCTCACGAAGGCCAAAGGGAAATAGGCCAAAGAGATACCCTAGTCCTACAAGAAGATAGAACATCAACAATATCACCAACATGACATACCCTATTTTACTTAGCGTATGGCTATGCAGTTATGCTCTCGGTTAAAGTAAAGGCCTTGTCACATGGACGTTTATCGTATGAACCGAGCATAATTTACACCTTAAAGAGACAGTCTTGTATCTCATACAAGAAATGAGAGATGAAACATCAATCAGGTCTACAATTTATAAACAAATAATGGAAAAAGGCTTTAATTTGAGACTTAAAGAAAGAAAATTCCACAAAAGAGATTTTGTTCTAAGAAAATTAATGCCTAACACAAAGGACACAACTAAAAGGGCATTTGGACCAAATTGGGAGGGACACCTAGTGATTATCGAAGCACTTTCGAACGTGCATTTCGCCTCTTCAGGCCTGACGGGAATCTTGTCCCAGTGAGATGGAATTCAAAACACCCACGACTATATTTTGTTTGATATCTCTTTTATAACAAAGTGTAATATGTAAAATTGTAACTACGAAATATCAATAGAATAATAAACTAGACGTAGAGATATTAGGCGGCCCAAACCAAAATAAAACCTACTTATCAATTATATTTGCTTGTGAACCAAATGCGAGTTGTAACAACATAACTTGGCTTTAGCCAATACTGCACTGGACAAAGGAATATTGGACTGTCCAAACCAATACAAAAAATCATGCCCGTGAGTATAAGGTTGTAAATACACAACCTAACTTTACAATCAAAACACAATAATCTACACCCCACGCGGAGCAGATCATACCAAGTTCATGACAAAGTTCAAAAAAGCTAACACCAAGCTCAGAAATTGTGAAGTTAGCACATGCTCGGAATTAAGAGTCGTGATAAAGTAAAGAAAAGGCAAATCTTGCAGTACGAGTAAAGGAAAAGGCTCAAGAATCTACACAGAGTTTCAAAAGGTAAACACACAACTCTTTAGTTTTTTTTCCAAAATCCATTACAGGTCATCATAACATATTAGACATATAAAAAAAAATAAGCCATATACATATCGTGAACTTAAGACCTATGAAATAATAAAGTACAATCTAGTCAAAGCTTGAGTCATCTACTAATAGGAGCCTTCTTTTTCCATGGGGAGGGGGGGGGGGGGAGGGGGTTAGGCAGTAGGAGACGGTGGTATCTCAGTTAAAACAACCTAAGAATGCCAAGGTGCATTAATAGCTGGGAGCCTTGGGTCGTAGTTAGCACCAACCCAAGGATCCACTATGTCTTGCATCCAAAAAATGTAATCGGTGTGCCTATAAATAAAGCTTAAGTCAAGTTTTGGAAAGAAAAGACTAAACACATCGATCACGCGTTGTACATCTATATCGATCATAACGCGCCTAACCTTCTCTTGATGAAGCTCTTCAGTTGAGGTGGACCATGTAGAACTAGAAACCACAAGCACTGAAGGATGCTAACGCGAAGAAGCCAGAGTAGGAACTGTTGAAGAGGAAATGAAACAGATATCTGATCTTCAAGCTCGTTTATACGTACCGTAGCAATGCACTGCACACATTCCAGATAATCCAATATTCTTGTCTTTATTTTCTTGGTCTTCTTTGAAAAGGTGAAAGAGATTTATAAAAGAAGAATGATTTTATTTTATTATACTTGCTAATCATGCTTTGTACAATCAGTAGCAGCATATTTATATACATGTACATGGGCCAAGATCACAAAAGTAAAATATGGACCGGGTAGAAGCAAATGTGAAACCCGGCCTCAAGCTTACAAATGAGATAAAGTCTGCATAACAGCAAATGTTCATTATTATTCCCCCTCAAAAATATCTAGGGTTTTCGCCCTTCTCTTGCTTCTGCGCCGCCATAAAAAATTCATACGCGAAAGTAAGCCGGATCTCATAATTTCCTCGGATCTGGCTTGTCTTGCTCCACTCCTTCCTGGGTTTCTTTTGTTTTGTCATTAGTGTCCGAGTCAATCACCTTTAAGTTGATTTTGAGCCTTGAGAAGTTTTTGGTGGAGAGGGTCTTTGTTAGAATGTCGGCACGCTGATATACAGAGGGAATATGGCGAACATCAAGTTTTCCTTTACTGATCTGTTCTCGAACGAAGTGCAGATCGATCTCGATGTGCTTGGTTCGGGAATGAAGAACTGGGTTGGCGAAGAGAGCAACGGTACTCAGGTTATCACACCAGATTATTGGTCTTTTTACTGATTTTAGCCCAATTTCGAATAGTAACTGCTCGATCCAAATTAATTCTGCAGTTGTGCTAGCAACTGCTCGGTACTCAGCCTCGGTACTGGAGCGTGAGACTGTGGCCTACTTCTTGGAGCACCATGATATTGGGTTGTCACCGAGAAAAATGCAGAATCCAGCGATGGATCTTCTGTCGTCTGGGTCGGTAGCCCAGTCGGCATCAGCGTAAGCATGTAAATTTAATTCTCTACATGTGTGTAATGATATTCCATGATTAATTGTTCCTCTAAGATAACGCAGTACTCTTTTCACTGCCTTCCAATGCTCGTCCCTAGGTTGTTGCATAAATTGGCAGATTTTGTTGACGCTGTAACATATATCTGGTCTTGTGATAGTAACATATTGTAGAGCCCCTACCATACTTCTGTATTGTTGATAATTAGAAATAAGTTTCCTTTGGTCTTTTGAGAGACGAAGATTACTGGTCATAGGGGTAGGTAAGGGCTTAGCTAGATTCATTTTTGCTCTGACAAGAATCTCTGTGATGTATTTACTTTGGCTCAGAACTAGCTCTGTGTTGCTTTTCTTTACAACTTCTATGCCCAAAAAATAATTTAAATCACCAAGTTCTTTAATAGAGAAGGTTTGATTCAACTGCTGAATAGTTTTGCTGATTTCACTGTTATCACTGCCTGCAATCAATATGTCATCTACATATACCAGTAGATAGACAGTTTGCCTATTATTTATCTTTATATACAAAGAGTTGTCTGACTTGGTTGGCTTGTAGCCCAATGTGATCAGAGTTGTCTGAAATTTTTCATGCCAAACCCGTGGGGCCTGCTTGAGTCCATAGATAGCCTTGTGAAGTTTGCATACCTGCATTATTACCTTGAATATATCCTTTTGGTTGTTGCATATAGACTTCTTCCTGTAGATCCCCATTCAAAAAGGCATTATTTACATCTAACTGATTAATATTCCATTGATTGTGTAGAGCTATGGATAGAATAATTCGTATAGTATTTGGTTTCACCACAGGGGAAAAAGTCTCATTAAAATCAAAACCAAATTGTTGTATACATCCCTTTGCAACAAGCTTTGATTTATATCTTGCTATGCTACCATTTGGATTTCTTTTCACTTTGTATGTCCATTTACTTCCAATGATATTTTTGTGACTGGGTGGATGAACTAAGCTCCATGTTTTGTTTCTTGTGAGGGCCTTATATTCTTCATCCATGGCTAATTTCCAGTGATCATACCGGATAGCTTCTTCATAAGTAGAAGGTTCCTTTTGATTTAGACAAGTTGTATATACTTTGGTTTTGAAAATGCCACTTTTAGCTCTTGTAATCATATGATGATCTGTTTTTGCAGGTATGTTGGGTTGTTCATTGACACTGAAGTGTTCCGAACATGGTGAATTGCTTTCATTATGTTTTGAACTTTCTTCAAAGTTGGAACAGTTTTGTGGTGAGATGTTGAAGTGATCACTAGACTCAGTTGAACTATGACCTGGTCTGATGGAGGATAAAGTGTGTTGTGGCCCTGATGTTTTGTCTCCTTCTTGCCCACTGTTCCAGTCAGTGATTTCAGGTATTGGTGGTATTGATACCTTTGTGTTGTATACTTTCTGTGTAGTCTGTATTGTTTTATCTGCAAAAGGAAAAATGTTTTCATTAAATACAACATGTCTTGAAATATATAATTTTCCATCTTTACTGAGACATTTATATCCTTTCTGGTTACTAGCATATCCTAAGAATGTGCAAGGAACAGATCTGAAACTCAACTTGTGAGTGTTATATGGTCTAAAACATGGAAAACACAGACAACCAAAGGTTCTTAGTTCTGAATAAACTGGTTTTATATTAAATAGTACTTCATTTGGACTTTTCCAATTGAGAACCTTAGTTGGTAGTTTGTTAATCAAATAGACTGATGTAGTAAATGCACCAGGCCAGAATTTCATTGGTAAGGACCCCTGAGCCAACAGTGTTAGTCCAGTTTCAACTATGTGTCTGTGTTTTCTTTCCACTAAACCATTCTGTTTAGAAGTATGTGGACAAGTTACTCTATGTATAATTCCTCTATTCTGGAAATATTCTTTTAAAGGTTTAAATTCACTACCTCCATCTGATTGAATGGTTTTAACCTCACTGTTACACCGTTTTTCTGCTTGACTAATAAATTGAATGACTACTTTGCATACCTCTGATTTAGCCTTGAGAAAATATATCCAAGTATACCTAGAGTAGGCATCAACAAATGAGATATAGTACCTGAATCCATAGTCTGAATTTACTGGAGTAGGTCCCCAAAGATCTGTAGCTATAAGTTCAAGTGGTTTATTGTAAATAGTAGTAGATTCTGCAAAAGGTAGCTTGTGACTTTTGCCAAGTTGACAACTTGTACATATATAAGGAACAGTAATATTATCAAAAGAAATATTATTATTTTTCAGAACATGTTTTACAGTTTTGACATTGGGATGTCCCAATTTGCAATGCCATACATCAAATACACTCCTTTTATTAGTGACATTTGTTTCTAAATTGTTGCACCATGGTCTTTTATGAGTGAGTTTCTTTGTGTTCCCAGAACTGAATTTGTACAGCCCATTGTGCAGTTAACCTGCAACAATATATCTTAACTTGATAAGTCTCTAATAGTACAGAATTTTGGGTGAAACTCAAAGTATACATTGTTGTCATTGGCAAATTGTGATACACTAATCAAATTCTTCTTAATGTGAGGAACAATTAACAAGTTATTCAAGTAAAGTTGTCTTTTACCTTTGATGCTGCCATTTCCAACATGAGTCATACTTACAGCTTCACCATTACCCATAAAAATAGATTGTGTACCTGAATATTCTTTGCTGCCAAGATTCAAATTCTGAATGTTGTTTGTTAGATGATTAGTAGCCCCTGAATCTGGATACCATTCCTCACAGTGAATATCTTCTGGTCTGGTAAGAGATTCTGGATTCATTTGAGTACATTGAGTGTCTCCATTTTGACTTCTTGCGGTGTTTCTTAATTGGGCTACATTTGCATTAGGATTAAAACCTTTTTGTACACCTTGACTTTGATTTGTATTACTAGTATCAGTATTGTATCTGAAGTAGCATTTGCTTGCAATATGGCCAAATTTTTCACATATTTGACATTTAACCCTATTACCGTTGTTCCATCTTCCACTCCTTCCTCTTCCTCTCTGATTAAAACCACCTCTGTTTGTTTGTGTCTTTTCTTGATTCTTGTTTCTTGAGTTTGATGCATAGTTAACTGAATAATCTGATGTACTTGACTTTCTCTGTTCAACTCTGCCTTCATGAGCAAGAAGAGAGGAGTGAACAAATTGCATATTGGGTAGAGTCTCTCTAGAAGAGATGACAGCAATAACTGACTCATATTCCTCTCCAAGGCCATTCATTATGGTCAAGATCTGCTCAGTTTCTGAGATCTTGTGACCTGCTGTCTCAAGTAGATCACAGAGTGACTTAATCTTGGTTAAGTACTCTCTCATTGACATATTTTCCTTTCTTAAGTTTTGTAGTTCTCTTTTGTAATGCATAATACGAGCAGCAGATTGTGTATTAAAAATCTGCTCTACAGTTTTTCAGATTTCAAAAGAAGAACTGCATCCAACAATTTGATGCAACAAATTGACACTGATTGATGATAAAAGCCATGCTGATAATAGACTATCTTGCCTCTTGTATTTCACATAATCTTGATTGCTTATCATGTTTCCTTCTCTGTCTTTTGTCATGACAGGTGGAATTGTAATTGTTCCTTTGATGAATGCTTCAAGACCGTAGCCATTTATGGCAGTTCCAACTTGGTATTTCCAGAGCAAGAAGTTGTTATCATCAAGTTGGATATTGTTGAGATGGCTTTTGGGTTTAATCAGACATAGGGTGGTGGTTTCAAGAACTGAAGTGGCAGATGATTCATTGTCTCCTGCTTCTGACATGGTGGGCACTGAATTAGCAAGATGATGCCACTAACCTTGGCAAGACACACTGAAATTGGGTATTACACTGAATTTCAGTGTGTAGCTAGGTGAAAAGTGAAGATCAGTGCTGAAAACGATGATTTAGATCTCAATGATGACTGAGATGCAGCCAAGATTCAGATGAATCTTCAGGCAGGGCACTCACTGATGTGAATGTAATCAAGAAACTGTTTCTTGATTATCAGGAAAGATCTTTGATGATGATTCTTAATCTGAAGAGCAAAACTCCAGATGATGAAATCTCTCTGATGGAGTTCAATCAATAGCAAGAAAACTGATTAGCCAATGATGCCGTTAGGCAGAGGCTCTGATACCATGAAAGAGATTTATAAAAGAAGAATGATTTTATTTTATTATACTTGCTAATCATGCTTTGTACAATCAGTAGCAGCATATTTATATACATGTACATGGACCAAGATCACAAAAGTAAAATATGGACCGGGTAGAAGCAAATGTGAAACCCGACCTCAAGCTTACAAATGAGAGAAAGTCTGCATAACAGCAAATGTTCATTATTAAAAGGTAAAAATAATTTATAGGCAGTTGAGCACCCTTCCATTTTCATCTCCTTCTTAGAATTTTCCAGCCTCTTTTTCATAAACAGCCTTCAACTCGTTAACTTTGTTTTGGTAATAAGCTACTTCTTCTCTTTTCAATAAGCTACTTCTTCTCTTTTCCATCGTGAAGCAGCTTCATTGTCTAAACCAGGAAGAGGAGCTGGAACTACACCAAAGGAAGATACTTTAGGAGAGGCAAAAGTGGTAGATGGATCGTCTTCCTTAGCTAGTTGATAGCAACTTGCTAGGACAACTCTTCCACTGTATTCTTGGGTTTCTTAATCTCGGTTTCATAAGAAGTGGAGTACAATCCCCTAGGCTCCTTCGGCAGCTTCTCTAAATCCAACACCGTCTCCTACGAGGATTTCAACTTTGCCTCAAGTTCAAACTTTTCTTTGCAGCGTCCAAGTCGGCTCACTACTCAGTAGTGCAATTATATCGCCAAAATAAAGCTTTGTTCGCTTCTTCGAGCTCATTTGTTAAATTTTGGATATCACAGTTTGCATCCTCTCTCTTTTAAAGAATGGTTTCAGAGGATCGTCGTACATAAGCCTATGTCACCACTAACATTTTTGCGCACTTTGGGAATGTTAACCAAGGCCGAGTCATATGGCGGCCGAATGCCCAACTGCGTGTCACGTAAAAGATAAAACTGCTAAGCGAAAAGAAAGTAAAGAATAAAAGTAAATGATAACAAAAGTAAAAGAACACGTGAGCAAAAAAAGTGGTTTTAGTAAATCACACAATGTCACACAAATATATTATACACACTATTACAGCTACCTATGACAAAGTCTACCTTTAAACCATTATAAGTGAGGAGATCTGATGAGAGCGGTTCATGTGCAAGAATGGTACGCCATCGACTTAGCACAAAATCACTCAATGCTTCTTTTTCCTTAACCACCTGCTTAATCTTAGATACAAGCTCCTAAGTCTCCCCCTTCAACTATGTGAGCGTCTCATCCAACTCTTTTTCACATTTGTGAATCGTAGCGGTGTTAATATTAATTCTTTCCATGGTATGAGCATCTAGACAACTAACGGTTTTCTTTATATGTTTAACAAAAATATTTTTCTTATGCAATGATGAAAGGAATATCTTGTTAAGGTTTACATTTCTTACGCAATTCAAGAAAAGAATAATAAAGTATGTACTAAAAACGTGTATGTAAATATATCAAGGTATAGTTGGCAAAGAGCAAGAGAGAGTGGAACATAATAACAAAAGACCGTGATCAACTTTATACACAAGCCAAATATCATTACAAACTTTACAAAAAAATCTATTAAAAGAACTAATAACAAAAGAATCATCAAATGACATACCCAGATCATTCAAGTTTAATACAAAACGTTGAGAGAACACTTTAAAAGAAAGAAAAACATAAGAAGAAAAGAAGTCAAGTGTTTAATTCATTGAGAGCCAAGTCATCGATTATAACGTTAGGGTTGGAACCATCATGAGTGCATAAATGATATTCCAGTCTTGGGTAGCATCATTTGGGGCGTCTAGCGCAGAAGCTAAAAGAATGCGGAGTTCTACTCGTTGATCCTTATGCCATTCCGCTCGACGGTAGTCTTGGCACTTCTTAATAAGGCCAGCGTCTTCTAAGAAATCCTAATTCACTTCCACGTTCGTGTCATCCATACGTTCAGCAAAAAAGTTCTCATTCGCTTGAGCAAAGATCGAGTAGAGGATGTCGTAAGTGTTGGAACTGGTCAGCTTGCAGGGAGTAAATTAGTAAATTTCAAAAAAATTATTCTATTTGGATCTTATTGGTCCAATGAAGTCTAAATTTAAAATCAATATTTTATTTGATTTGTAAATAATATTTTATATAATATAATATTTATATTATATAACATAACATGTGTATCATATACACATGCATGTGTACGTGCACGTGCAATATAACTAATGTACATGGTTTAACATGTCGGTGTGGAGGTACTAGGATTTATACTACAATAGACATATTAGCCACTCCATATACATATCTGCTATTTAATACACATACACACACACACATACACACACAATTTTATATGATATAAATTATACTTGTAAAATATGAATGTTTATATACACAATTGACATTATAATATAAATTAATTCTAAATATTAACACAAATAATTATTAATATAAATTCAAATTTAAAATTATAGATCTTGATCGATATAATAAAATATGTACTAATTTCAAATTCAAAGCTATTTAAAATTTAAACTTCAGATCTAGATCTACATAAAATATCTACAAATTTCAAACTCAAAATAATTTATTAATTTTCTAAATAGATATACATATTATATATATAAATAAATATTTTGAAAATAAATATTTTTTATAAATAAATATTCATATTAATTAATATTTAGAATTTTAATAGAAAATAAATACACACACACATATATAGTTAAGAAATAATTATATATATATATATTCAACTAAATTATCTAGATAAAATAATTTTTTTCTAAAACTACGGTTTTAAAATTATTCCTTTTTTTATCAGCTACATATTTCTTACGGAAATAGTAAAAAAATCGAAAAACAAACATAAAACATACACCTACTTTTTAAGTATTTATATACAGATTTATAATTTACATATATACTATATAAAAGTTAGGTTCTATATTTTAAATTTATATATATATATATATATATATATATATATATATGTACACAGTTTTAATTTTAATATATACGTATGTAAAAAATCTTTTAGTCTCTGAAAAAATATTATGCATATGAATTAACTAATATATATATATATATAACACATATGTGTTTGTGCGTATATTAAAATCAAATTTTTTATGTTTTAATTAATTTTGAAAATTTAAATAAGACTTTTTTGCTAGCCGAATAATATATATAAACATATGTACATTAAAAAATTATTACACACATACACATATATACAAATAATATATATATATATATATATATATGTATGTATGTATGTATGTATTCATCCAATAGCGATAACATAGACATATGTGGATTCCTGATAATATACGTATAAACTAAAGCAGTAAAATGACATAATAAATAAACATATGCATACATGTATGTAAATAGAATAAGTACCTTACAACAACCTAGTTGTAATACGTTGAAGCATTGAATCAGTGAACTCCTTGAACCTTTATCCAAACTTCCAAAAATAGCAACCAGACTGAGAGTAGCAACCACTGATATATTATTTTAATTTAATTTATGTTTTGAAAAGCTTGAAAAATGAGATGGAGTGAAAGGATATGGCCGACCTGATGTGAGATATGAGGAGGAAAAATCCAAGAGCTCCTAAAGTGGGGTTTGAAGTGTTTAAATAGTGGAGATTTAGAGGAGAAAATATAAGATCCAGGTCCACATTTTCCTCCTACTATTTCACACATTTTGAATCAACATTCCACCTCAATTAGCCCCTCCCATGGTCGAACACGGTAGCTCATCTTTGAACCTCCAAACTGCTTCTAGCTTAATCAAATAAATGTGCCTTCAAATCTAATTAAATGCATATCGATACCATATATCGATACATGTGTACACAACATTTATACACACACTATTTTAATACCGATCAACACAAATCAAATAAAAATTTATAATTAGTATTTCATAAATATTAATTGATTATAATTAATTAAATCGGGTGGTAGCCAGGGTATTCAATGTTTATGTTATGTGATTCTTAGGTGTAAATTCGATCAACGATTAATATCAAACAATTCGAATATTAACATTCACACGTCAACTTAGCTAATAGTGTGACATTATGGCCAAATTTTCGCTTGCGTAGCTTCAGTAAAATCCAATTTTACTTATTTTAAGCATTACCCGGTAGTGACAATTATTTACACCAATTCTCTTTATCAAAACTATATCACATTAGGACTTATAAAATTTAGTAATTGTCAGTATTCCAACATCGTCCACATTCAACTTGTATAGTCCAAACACAAAGTCATTGGTTTGATAATAACAATTATTATTAACCTAGCTACTCTGACTAGAGACTTTAACTTTGAGTTGACTTCAGTTGTCCGTGATACTAACCTTAAATAACCAAGGAGATGAATTCTCTAATAATTAGTGTTTCACTTCCAATGCTTTTATTCGACCTAACTATAGTCGTTTGATGGACGTTGTGCCATAATTTAACTATAACTAAAGTGGAGTTTCTGCATTGAACTTGACAATATTCTCAAGTAGAGAGAATTGTGTAATATTACATCGATATTTTTTGTTTGGCCTTATTTATATTTACCAATAAAAATTACCAAGTGGGTCATTTCATAGATATCTAATAACTATCAGTACGTAACCCCTTGGTGTCTCCAACAACCATAAGTAATACCGTATCCAATATTTGGAGAGCGTTACATGCTCTAGCCTCAGCGGATGTATCGATATCTTATCTCGATACATCTCGACTAAAAATATTTAAATTGATGTGTATTTAAATTATGATAAATCGCTTATGATTACAACACATTGTAATTACTTTCACAAAATACATCATTTACAAAAATTTCTATTAAATATACTTAAATTAATTTTATTAATTAATATAATACATTATATCAAGTATATAATATAAAGAAAAACACATTTTATTTCGAACGATATTTTGTTGCATTAATGATAAAATATAT
Source organism: Allium cepa (assembly GCA_030765085.1). NCBI lineage: Eukaryota > Viridiplantae > Streptophyta > Magnoliopsida > Asparagales > Amaryllidaceae > Allium > Allium cepa. Next base: position 617,814,205 of record CM060934.1, read on the forward strand.
ATTTGTCCCTATGACATACTCCTAACTCTATCAATCTCCCACTTGCATTTGGAGCCAACTATGGAATCTATATCCCATCCTTTCGATCAATTTCATGAGGATTGATCGAGGTAATCCCTTTATGAATGGATATGGTATGTTGTTTAAATTATCAACTCTGTCAATCAACTCTCTTCGATGCTGATAAACTACCTTTATCATGTGGAACTATCCGGAGTATGTTTCTCGACTTCTACCTATTTCTTATCATTACATTGTTATCATATAATAATAACACAGTATACCCGACACTTAGAACCACCCCTAGCTTAGATACAAATTTTTGCATTTATGTTTATACATTGCTTTTATTGTAGTGTTATTCAAGGTAATGTACTAGCCTTTCCACTGAATTAGCCTCAACCGCTTATTTTGAACATTTCCAACTTAAAGATCCTTTAACTAAGGTTTGAACATGAATGTATTATTGACATATTATTCTAAATATCACTCATGACGTTTGAGTCTGTACACACCTTTGTAAGGGTTGGTTGTTTTTATAAACAGTTCTTTAGTATTTCGTAAACATTCGTGGACACCCTTTGAGATCTTAATTTGGATGTGACATTTGCTTCATGTATCAAATACATTAGCTAAATATGATACTATAGACTATACAACATGTATGCTAATTTCTATTGTTGATATATAAGAAATCCATCTTACATGTTCCATAATATACATTTCAATAAGGTATCTTTGCATATCATTTGGGACATTTCCAATATCCTCTATACTAATTATAAAAGATGTAATTTACAAATCCAATGTTGGGCATTAAACAACCAAACTATAACGATTTTAACTTGAGTACATCATCGGTAATCATAAGTTTGTTATTTACCTTTTAGAAATATTTTAGTACCTTTGATAGTTCTTTATGGACACATTCTTCCTTTGCATTTTGATTGAAAATCAAATGATTTGATACTTCATTCAAAATACTTATTAAATTATAATGCTTATAGAATGGTACTTTCGTATAATTTGTTGGATCATATCTAAAATATCCACAAACTCAATAGCTATCCCATTAACTTTGAGACACCTTGATTGTTAGATGCAAACATCTATTCTAAATCATCATTTAGAATTTTCCATTTCAACCGATATGTACCAAAACACAAAGTTGTACCAAGCAATAATTTTGTGAGCAAATCTGAATTAACTTGGATACGTTGAATGATGAATTTATAATGCTAATTTTAACAATTGAAATTTATGATGTTATTCTTATTAACATTGCTCATTGTATTCCAACTGCATTATTCTTGCTTTTGAAGACACATTCATAGCCATTGGATCATATCTCTTTGGGTGCAACTACCAAAATCATACTTTGATAGGAATCCTTTTGGATTTATACATCATACCATACATCATACCATATTACAGAGTCAATACTCTTAATGGTTTAATTGACAACTGAAGATTATTTATTCTCGTATAGACAAGAGGCTCACGGTTTCTCATTAATGTGCGAGAACACTTATTAGACACTCTAATGTGTTGTGTTCATTTATGTTTAGTCAATTTCATTTCATCTCACTTAATCAATTTCATTTAAGGATAATGTTCAAATCCATTTTCATTACCAATTATTTCTAAAAGAAATTCTATCACTATGAAGTTAGTATTTCTTGAAACAACGGGAACATATATTCATAAAAACATTATGAATTGCCTTATAAATATGAGTTGGTTTTAGCTTATGAAACTTATGTTCAAAACATAAATTGGTCATCAAATGACAACCATTTCCAAATTCCTTTTGGGGGTTCCATACAAGATCCCTCACGTACAATTGTTACACTAGTCTTTTGACTCGCACAGCCTACCAACTCCTTGACATAGGATATGTTAGGATTTCTTACAAATTCCTATCTTGTATGATTTTTAAACTATTCTTTAGATGAAATTATTTTTGACCCTGTATACTACTCATAAGTACACGACATTATATAAAGAAGTTAACCCAGTTTCACTCATCATTAATCGTACTTTGTTCGATAAAGTTCGATCACTCCCCGTCGATACATCATTTTGTATTATAGGGAGGAGCAACTTTTGAGATTGAAAACTTATTCATTTTTTGGTACATTCGGAACTCTTCTAACATACTGACCTATTCGATCAAATCGAATCATTTTATTTTCTATTGCATGTAAGTTTGTTTACTTCCATTTTATAAACTTACCATAAACATGCTATATATGTATTAAATTCACAAGTTCATGTTTGGCATAATTCATCAGTGAACTTAACAAAGTACATGGAATCATTTTGATATTATTAGACTTACGATTACATATATCTATATGTATCAATCCGAAGAGTTCATCAAATCTTACATTGCTTCTACTGAACAAATGCTTTGCCCTTAATTGTTTAATATATAATTCACTAGTACCGTATGATTCATAATCATGTAAAGGATTATTTCTTAAAACTGTGGCTTGCTCTATAATTCCAAAATAATCACAATAATTTCAAACACTTTTGTATTTTCTAATGCATCACTTTTGTTATGAAAATAAATACCACTATTATAGTTTTATTTTGCAATGAATATTATATTTCAATCAATATTGAAAATAGCTTTTATTTCATAAATAATATTTGGTATGTTTATGAAAATAATTTCATAACTTGAGGCGGCTAATAAGTGCTATATGGTATGCTCCCACTATTTTTGCCATTGTCATAGTAGCATACGAAATATAGAGCTCTATTTAATCACTTAATATAGGTTATTTATTTCATCTACTGTAATCCGTTTGTAATCGAAAGTTTTCTGATCAATAATCTTGAACTCCAAAAATTAAACTTCATAGAAAATAATTTTTATATAAAAATACATTTCGAAATAAAGATCATATTTCTTATTCCAATGTTCAGTACCTATGATTATTTTACAATTCTCATTTGCAATATCTTTCCATGAAGCAAAAGCGACCATTCACTCTTGTCGTCCTAATTGTGCCTTAGGTTACAACCTTTGCTCTTCTTTCTAAGTGGTCGAAATATTCAAAGAAAACCCTTACTATAATATTGTAATGGACCCTTGCATTTGGTCATCCTTAACATTTAAGGATATCAAATAAGTTGCATTTTAGGTACATTTTAGTGGTGAATCCTTAAATGTATCATGTAGCTCTTGGTCTAGTTTTACATTTAACATAACAAGATCATTTTCATAATCAATCATATTAAATACTCGATCTTACATTATGGTTTACTTGCTAATTTAGAATGAACAAATTCAATCAAGATTTCATATATTATGACTTACGACCTTTCATCATATAACATTTATATGTGATAGCATATGAATCAAATATTGATATCCATATACTACTGTAGAGTTCAAAACTCATAGAAGATAATACACAGTCTTATGCAAATAAACACTTAGGTGAACAAGTTACGAATGTTTTAAGTAGAAAAAAAATTAGGCACTTGCATGGGTCTTGGAACAACAACATGAAAAAATATTTATTGGTAAGTGTACTTTATATTTATATATGATAATCTTAATTCATTTCATTAGTATATTTTAATTGATAAGCATTTTAATTCTTTTACTAGTAGCCTAAATTTATTAATATAAATTATTTTAACTTTATATAATAGACGTTCTTATAATATTAGAAAGGTTAAGTGTTATCATTCCATTTTTCTAATAGGATTCCAATAGACTTTTATGTTTCATATTTTCTCAAAATCCTAAGATGAAATATAGAAGTTTTTTGACTTCTCTAGTGGGTGTTAGGACTCGTAAGCCTAGGGATTCTGACCTTGAGGAAAGTTAAACAAATTGCACACCCGCATACGATGGATAACTCTTTATCGGTTGTAACATATACAACTCATAACCTTATGATTTTTGTCCTAATTTCATCTTTACGTTGAAGAAAGCCGAACAAATAAAATGAGATTATTCACTCTTATCTTCCATTTCGCAATGGTCTAAGTATCATGCATATTCCTTTAGGAAAGCTCAACATATATGTGTAGTTATCTTACCTCATTTATATTATATATATCAATAGTACCACACATAACATCCTTAGTTTGAGGAAAGCTCAAGAACCAAGGAGTATGCAAGCAATCTATTAATATATAAATAGTAGAGGACAGCTTTATATTAAAAATTCATAATTTTTAATATATTTAATTGAGTGATATCGACTTACGGAATAATATATTTCTTATGTAATACCCTCCTGATTCAAGCGTTGGATGCATCTGGAATCACAATATACGTGCTATATCTATGTATTTATCCCTTAAGTCTATTTGGGGTTCTTATTGTTCCACCTTTTATTATACATTATATTGTATAAGTTTTAATTATTATATAACTTTTATAATTTAGTTAACTTATATAATAGTTTCATACATAACATTATACTTATATTATTAAATAACATTATTTAATTAATTTGATTAATAATCAATTTAATTATTTTATTTTATTCATTTTAAGTATTTTAAATTGTATATACACATTATAACATTTATAGTTGTACATACATATCTAATATATGTATATTATATATTAATTAACAATTAATTATTATTTTTTAATTAAATAATTTTAATTAATTATTATTAATTTCAAAAATTATATATATATATATATATATTATCTTTATATCTTAAGATAATACTACATATATCAATATACATGTAATTTAATTTAATTAATTAACTTTTTATTAATTATTCATCTAATTAATCTAATTAATTATTTTAGAAAATAATTATTTTATTTTCAAAATAATTTTTGAAAATTATTCATAACATTTATAAAATCATTACTTATTTTAGATCTAACCTTTTAAATAAATATTATTTTTATTTATTTAAATTTGACCATTTAAATTGAAAATTTTATTTTATTTCAAAAAAGATTTTGAAAATTAGCCAAATGCTCAAATCAATTTAGGTCTTTATATTAAGAATAACATTTATGCTTACCCAATCCTTCGGGCCGGACAAGTAGCCAAGTAAGGCAGATTACTTGATTACCCAATCCCAACCTTAGACATTAATTTTTTTAGACACACTACTATACGAGTAGGCTTTAATAAATTAGAATTAATACTACTAATTTTGACTACATGGACTATTTGGCTCTTATACCATTGTTGAAACAAGGCCAGCACATAGCGGGGTAAATTTCAAAATATTATTCTATTTGGATCTTACTGGGCATATAAAGTCTAAATTTATTTAGATATGATCTAAATTAATTTCAAATAAAATCAATATTTTATTTGAATTGTAAATAATGTTTTATATAATGTTATATTAGTATTATCTAATATAACATGTGTATCATATACACATGTGCGGGGACGTGCATATGCAATATATCAGTGTACATTGTTTAACTTGTCTGTGTAAGTGCTACGATTTACACTAAAACAGACACATTATCCCTTTCATGTACATATGTGATGTCTAATATATATAATATTATTATCTAACTTCTAAATCAAGCAGCTTTCACATAAATCTGGACATCTGCACGAAGACAGAATAGTTCGAGGACTTGGGGTCGAGAACGGTGATGGAAAAGCCTTCAATGAGTTTGAGGTTAGGTTGAATTTAGGAAAAGTGGTCAGCACTGATATAAATTCATGTGGGCACCGAATACTTTTTATGCACACTAGCGATCTCTAGATCTATGGTCAAGGAACCGATGGATAAAGTGGTCGTCTTAGGGCCTATTTCTGAAGATGTAGTTGAGCAACTCCAAATAGCTATGCAGAATGGGAGTAGTACTAGATATCAAGTAGAATTACTAGGAAAAAGTGCTCATGGCTCAAAGATTTGAAGATGCAAAACAATGTTTGGGGGAATATTGTAATTTGAATCAAGCATATCTTGTCTCTACCGACATGATTCATGTCGGTACAAACATGATTTTATTACAGGTAGGACTCCATTTTCCCTACTACTTTCTTATATTTGGAGCTTTACCTAATTTTTTGTGATTCGACACCTTCAGTGAGCTGTCCTCTTATAAGTAGCGGGCCTATGGCAACTTTAAGGGGACTTTTAGTCATCATCTTCTTCATTCTCTTATCCTTACTCAAGTTTTGTCACCTAATGACTATTTTTAGATTTGTTCTAATTAGAAAAGCTCTTGTATTTGTCATAAACATAGCCAAAATAAGATTAAAATGAATGTAGGTTATAGATTTGTCAAATACTATAAAAATTCACATGTTCTTACTATTAACTTGCTTTTACAACTAGAACTACTTGTTTTCATATATATTGGGGTGTTGTGCCACTTTTTGGCCCAACATTTTTTGTTCTTTCATTGAGAGAAGAGCTTCTCAAGCATAGATTTAGCTATTTATTATGAATTAGAACGTTAAAGGGTTTGATCTAGAAGGTTTTTTCATAGATCTATAGGAATTTCATATTGGAAGTGATGGCCCATTGGAGATTTGGTAAATATGAAGCTGTAGCTGGTAGTGAAGATGAAGCTTCTCACCACAATGAGGTGACCAAACTACCGATAGCTGCTTTTCCAGGACCATCTGCCCTTCAAGAGATGGTGCTGAGAGTCGAGTTTGATAGGATAATGGTGGGGATGAATCAGAGAATGGTGGATAGCCGAAAGGCGCTTATCGAGAAGATGGATGTTAGAATTGCCTTATTGACCCAGTAGCCCTAAACACCTATGAGGAGCAGGAGAGATGCATCACCGCCTGGTTCTAAAGAGGAGAATTCACACGCTTTCGACAGAATAAAAAGGATGGGAAAAAAGATGAAAGCAATGACTATTAGAGCATTAGGGAAAAGTGTTGGAGAAGCTGGCTAGGAATGCGATAAGACCTCATCTTGGTATCTACTAGAATCACTTGGTATCTACTAGAATCAGGTTGGTACCGACATGAATTTGGAAAGTTCTAGGGGCTACGGTCTGATGGCATCAATCTATCTGATAGCGAGGTTGATTTATAGGACATTGGAAATAAGGTTGGGCCAAATGCTGGAGCATAGGATGTCGGTGCTCATACAACTACAACAGAGTCGGCTAGGCATTAAAGAAGATCCAAGGAAGTGACTCTCCTAAAGATACGAAAGCCTAGACATCATTGAGTGAACCGAGACCGTTTGTGGAGTCAAACACTTGGTGCTGCTTCTTATAGTCATTTTTTGGATCACCAAGCCAACAAAGAGCATATTACTGATACGATAAAGAAGTTGACCATGGAAAACCGATGGATAAAGAACGAAGATTAGGGTTCCGCACCCAATAGAACTCCATTCATAAAGAATATTTTGCGGGAGGAATATTGCTAGAAATTTTCAATGCCCTTGATGTCATTGTACAATAGGATGACTGAACCGAGACAATATCTATTCAAGTATGAATGACACATGGATGGTGCCAGGGCGACAACGAAGTTCAATGTAGGTGTTTTTCCATTTTTTAGACGAAGTTGGGTCAATGTGGTTCACTCGGTTCTTGCCAAAGTCCATTTCGACTTTCGAAGAATTGGCTAACAAGTTTTTGGAGCAATCACAAGCTCCATACATCTCAGCCCAAGGATGTGATGTCCCAGTCTGGAATTTCTCAGGGACCCGAGAGTTGTTGAAAGGATTTATATACATATTCAATATTACAATTGCAGAGGTAAATAATTCAAATGAGTGGTGTTAATGGCTTTAATCCAGGCAATATACCTAGATACATAATTTAGAAAATGGCCGAGGACTAAATAGTTGACTACTATAGAGGAAGTCCATCAAAATACTAACCAGTTCTTGTGCGTGGAAAAGGCAAACCTAGTTTTCGAGAAAGCTAGTGGTGGACAACAGGGAGAAGTTATTCAAAGCAATGTGGCTATTAAACAAACCGATAAGAGCACTAGTGACAATGTTGTGAATGTTAGGAATTCTAATAACCATAAAAAGAAGAATCACAAAGCTAGGGGCAAGCGAAATGATGGAAAAAAGAGTCCAATGGATATAAGGTTAGAGGATTACATGCCTATGAACGATACACTAAAAAATATCCACCTTGTCATGCAAGGGACAGAGAAATATAGAAAATCGTCTTAGAGGGAGCCAACGGAAGCCAAGAGATGCTTCAGTAAGTATTATCGATTCTATAAGACCCATGGACACAAACAAATGAGTGTTGTCACATGGAGCATATCATTGAAGAGTTAATCTACAGAAAGTAATTGTAGTGATATGTCAAAGAGTCATAGGACGGTGGACAAAATGTTAGACTCTAAGGGCTGAATGCCCACGGGAACTTACACGAAACCTAGCAGTGAATGGCATATGCGACCTGATGGAAGAATCGTAATTAACACAGTAACTGGAGGACCTTTTCCAATGGTGAAAAGGTGGAATGAGACGGAGCGGTACTCAAATTCTTTAAAGCATGTACCACATGAGAGCTGCTTTTCCTTTAAGGATGGAGCTTCGGCCAAGCAGTAGAGATTGATGACTAACGATATAACCATTCGTAACAAAGATTTGGACGGGATTGAAGCACTAACATATGATCCCATGGTGATAATGACCATTGTAGGCCTAGCTGCTGTGCACCAAATCTTAGTGGATTACGGAAGCTCGGTGAATATTCTATCCAAATGGACTTTTGATCAGATGAAAATCAGTCCAAAGGACATCAAGCCTTGTAAATCTAGGATTAAAGGATTTACCGAAGAGACATAGAAGCCCATCAGGACTGTAGATTTGTTCGTGGAGGACCTCATGATAGTGTGGGTTTAGAAGTTTGTAATTGATGATGAAATTTTAGCGTATAATGCCTTTTTGGGCCAACCAGTCCTAACTAGTTTTAAAGTACCATTAGCTCTTTGGTGCTTGATGATGAAATTCTTCACTGAGAATGAGATCGGTTCAATTCAAGGCGACCAGAGCACTGGTATGGAATGTTACGTTGCTAAGCTTAAAGAGGCAAAGTGACAGGAGAAAAGGAAAGGTGTAGAAAAAGCTCACTACATAAAGAACGTGGACACATATCAACCAATGACCAAGCCCTGGATTAGGAACCATAGCAAGTTTTTTAAGCCTACGGATCGCAGAAAGTAGTCAAAGGAAGTGCGGGTAGCACCAGCTGAGCTGACAATCAATGTTTCGATTGAAGTGGACGATCCTAATCGGGTCCTTAAGATCATATCTCAACTTAGTGCCAATCTAAAAAAAGAGTTGGTTAGTTTTCTCCAAGCAAATATAGATGAGCTTTCTTCGAGGCATTCAGATATATATGGGATATCGTCGGAGATAGCATATCGTGCACTAAATATGGACCCAAAATATCTGTAAAACAGAAAAGATGAAGTCTGGGTCCGGAGAGATAATTTTGATTACTGTAAGTTCAACGGATTGAATTGTATTTTGATGAAACTAAATCAGATCAATATTACGAATAATAATTTCCGATCTATCAAATCAATTTCTCGTTGAGAATTGAATAGTATAACACAGGTAAATCTTTTATCCATTTAAAAAACCATTTTTGATTAAATCATAAATAGCCATCGTTAAGGGTAGATAAGCTGAAGGTAAATGGCTTTATCCACTACGCTTTATACCCTGAATTAGTCCGAACTCTATGTTGGTAAAGAAAGAAAATCGGAAGTGGCATACATGCATTGATTACTCGGACCTAAATAAAGAACGCCCGAAGAATAGCTTTCTGTTGCCCAAAATCGACCAGTTGGTAGACGGGACCGCCAAACATGAGTTTCTTTCTTTCATGGATGCTTATTCTAGCAATAAACAGATATCGATATACGTCCCAGATCAGGAGCATATAAGCTTTATAACGGATTTGAGATTGTACTGCTATCGAGTGATGTGGTGCGATTTGAAGAACGTTGGAACTACCTATTAGAGATTGGTTAATTCCTTGTTCAAGGGTCAGATCGAACGAACAATGGAAGTGTATGTAAATGATATGCTCATGAGGTCATAACTATTGATGAACCACATGGAAGAACCTTCAAAAATGTTTGATGTGCTATAGAGGTACAAGATGAAATTAAATTTATTGAAGTGTTCCTTTGGATCTACGTCGGGCAAATTTTTAGGATTTATCATAAATTCAAGGGTTATTGAGGCTAATTTGGAGCAAATTAACACCTAGATACATGTAACTTCCCCAAGCATAAGGAAAGAGATGTAGAGCTTGAATAGGAAGGTTGTCGTGTTGAGTCAGTTCATCTTAAAGGCAACCGATAAGCTGTATACTATTCTTCGATGCCCTCAAAAAGAAGAAAGGAAAATTTGTCTGGATTAAGGAATGTTAGGATGCGTTTGAGGAATTACTAAGGCGTATGGAAAGATCACCAGTCTTGTCTAGGCCTTTGGACAGGGGAGACCTATTTATCTATTTGGTGGTGTCTACTCACGTACTAAATGCAATATTGGTACGAGAGGAGGAAAGGATCCAAAGGCTGGTATACTACATCGCAACCGATTCATTAAGGCTGAAAAGAACTATATGAAGTTGCAACCATATTCCAGTCATACCTGATAAAGGTGTCGACGGGTCAACCCATAATGTAGGTACTGCATTGATCCGAGACTTAGGGAAGGCTACTGGAATGGAATATCAAGTTGAGCCAATATGTTATCAATTACCATCCAAGAAGGGCGATTAGAGGACAAGCGTTAACGGATTTTATCGTTGGATTTACCATCTAGGATGGGGAAGAGGCAGATCATACGTTCTCACTTTCCTAATAGAATTATATGTAGGCGTTGCTTCCAACGAATATAAGTCACGTGCGGTGCTCGTGACCCGGGAAGGAAGACTTATTAGATACGCATTAAAACTAGAGTACCCTACAATAAAAAATGAGGCTCAGTATGAAGCATTGATAGCGGGACTCAAGACAGTGAAAGAGCCAGGGGTAAGAATGCTGCATGTATTTAGTGACTCCTAGTGATGGTTTGCTAGGTAAAAAAGGAATTATAGGCTAAGAGAGAGGCTTTCTCTTTATTTGACGAAGACACTAGAACTGTTAATGGTATATAGCATTACATGATTACGCACATCCCTAGGAAGGAGAACACAAAGGCCAATTCATTGGCCAAATTGGCTTTCTCCGGGGATGCATAGTTGATGGGATTGATTCAAATGGAGGTTTTAGCGGCTGTAAGCATTGACCACATAGATGTCGACTGAATTTTGGAGACTTAGGAGGAACAAGAATCCAAATGATTCTGATCAAGGATTATTTGCTAAAGGGAATTCTCCAAAAAAGAAGGAACGAAGGGCGGAAACTCCTTCATGAAGTGTTGTGATTCGTAATGCAAGAGGGTGTGCTATACATAAGAGGTTTCTCAACCCCTCTACTTTAGTGCGTTACCGCGGATAAGGCTAGGAAAATCCGCATGGAAATTCATGATGGTAGTTGTGGTGATCACACTTTAGGGAGGATCATAGCGAAGAAGACCCTTCGATTTGGATACTTCCGGCCAACGATAATCTGTAATGTTATTGGCTATACCAAACAGTGTGACAAGTGCTAGAGGTTTGCAAAAATTCCAAGAGCCCAATCCATAGAGCTTACGCAAATGGTTAGCTCGTGGCCATTTGCGGTTTGGGAAATTACTATAATCGGTATGCTACCAATTTCAAAAGGAGGAGTTAAGTACACTATTGTTGTGATGGATAACTTCACAAAGTTAGCTGAAGCAGAATCACTTGCCACGATCACAACAACGAAAGTGATCAACTTTGTGACCAATAATATTATATATAGATTTAGAGTTCTCAATAAAATTATAACTGATAATGGAACTCAATTTAAGAACACCGAATTAAAGGATTTCTACAACTGATACAAAATTAAGAAAATCTTTTCGGTAGTAGTACACCTGTAGGTGAATGTACAAGTGAAGGCGGTGAATAAAATCATCATGTCCATCTTAAAGGAATGATTAATTAAAGCCAAGGGAAACTTGGTCAGCGGGCTAGTGCTTGCATTATAGGCTTATAGGATGACCTACAAATCTGTGATTAGGCATACTCCATTTGCTCTGGTCAATAGAGCTAGGCCATGATTCTTATAGAAGGGGAAGCCTTTTCTCATCGAAAAAACCACTATGACCCCAAAGTGAACAAGGAATTCGTGCATGAGTCCCTCACATTGGTTGACGAAACATAAGAAGAGGCTGAATTGAGGGTAGCTTCTTACCAGAAAATAGTATCACAACATTTCAACACCAAGGGCCAAAGCCATACATTCGAAGTGGGGGATCTTGTTTTGAAATCGTTCATTCCTAGTACGGGGGCACCTGGTTTGAACTGGACGATCCTTATGCGATTGACAAAAATCATGGAGATGGGACTTTCAAGCTAGTCATGTTGATGGAATCCTAATTACCTAGGCATGGAATAGCAGCATGTTGTGATATTATTTCACTTAAATTTATTTACTACTTTCTTGTAAATAAGCCACCTTATCAAACTTGGGGTAATGTAATAAGGCAAAATTTGCCACATCTTTTGTTTATAAGTAAAGTTAGCTTCTTTAATTAATAGAACTAGTTTCTTGTAAGCAAAATCTCATGTTTCATGATTAGCAGTGCAATTAGGTACTTGGAGATAGGTACCAACCAACTCCTTTGATCTAGGATTGGGATAAAGGAGTATAATCACAAGGATTGATAGGATAATTCCCCCTATCTCCTTCGATGTTTACTAATGCCCTAAGAAAGGCAAAGCTAACGAGGGATGCCCAGGGTTATGCATGCAAAGTAATGGTTCCCAGAGATTGAAAGTGGTATACAGCTAAGGCTTCCATGACCATGCTTGCGGCCCGGCAGGACATGCTCGCTGAGGATAAGCAAGGACGATCGATGAATGTTCTCGTTCAACACCCGAAGGCATGTAACATCAAGAATAGAAGCCCAAAGACAGATGCCCAAAACACTGATTGCCAAAGATAGGGATCAATGTATAATTAGGTTTGTAGCTCGACAAGACAAGCCCAACCATGGGCAGAACATTAATGGTCGAGGATCTATATCAATCATTGCCTAAAGATTGATAAGACTGAATGTTGATGTTCAGAGATAAGCATTTCAAATATTGATCCCCAAAGATAGGAGTTAATGGGTAACTGGACTATATATCACTTAGGGCAATCGAGACATTCTTGGCCAGTGGCAAGTGATGAAGATCAGTGAACGAATTCGATCAATGCTTGGAGATGGGGGAGGCAGAAGTGTTATATCCAAAGGCAAACACTTAGAATGCTATTCCCTAGAGATAAGGAATAGCGTGTAGTTGAACACTTCTTTGACTATGACTTTGTTCGTGGCAAGGTGGAACACGGTCGAGGATAAACAAGGTAGGCCATGGAGACGGCCGGATGATTAACAAGTTCTGTTTAGCTAAGATGGAAATACTTTGGCAATGGTAAATAGTACCGTGCAATGGAATATAATCAAGTAATCATAGCAATTTACTTATATGTACAAAGCTATTGTAAGTAATAGAATTACAAATATGCAAGCATGTACAATATACATAGATCACATTATAAGCAGTTATATTATATATATAGATAGTTGTATATAGGCAAAGAAATAAAAGTGCAGAAATGTAAAAGCAAACAAAGGTTGTACATGAAACATCAATCTTTAGTTATAGTCACATTTTATACAAGTATTATAGGGGATGGTCCCATATAAACTCGACCTATATACATAAAAGAACAAAATACGTCAAAAAGAAGATTAAAAGAGGCTGTCTTTGAAATATATAAAAAGGCACCGATGTTACTTTTGCAATAGCCAAATTGAAAGCCTACTTCTTATTCCCTCGCTTGTTGCCGCCCTTAGGATCATCATTCACATGGCACTTCTTCGAATCCTTCCCATTCCTCGATTTTCCCATTTTAGGCTTTTCTTTTCTGAGAGTGCTGCCTTCTGAGTGAGTGGTCTCTCACTCGGTTGAAATGACAATATAATCATCTAGTTCTTCAATGGGAGTGTCAGAAGATATGGAGGATCTGCCAAGGCTGCTGCCTTTTGGAGGTTTAATTTTGATTGGTGGGATTTCTAAAGTGGGGATTATTTTCTCCGAGCCATCATGTACATCAACTTCTGGCTCCTTTTTTATCTTGATCTTATTGAGGTCGATCTTCAACCTCTCCACCATATAAATTGAATCGATTGGGCCCATGGCACTGGTTTAGTAATGTCTTCCCTTAGGGATTTTGAGGTGTCATCTAATCCCTCTAAAGCTTCAACCTTCTGCGAATTAGGATCGGGGCCGGAATAGGGAGAGAAATTGTGGCGATTAGTTTCATGGTAACAGTGGTCCATGCGGTGAAAACAATGCTTGGACCCATACCTTGATTTGCTAGCGATGGATGAGTAAGCGATGAATGATGTGTAAGTTCACAAATAATGAAGTAAAGGTTAGTGATGACCTCAGACGAGAACTGAAGCTTCTCGAATACCAAAGAGATAAAGGAAATACCTTCATCGATAGGAGTTTTGCTAAGCAAGAGATTTAGCAATTACCCCCCCCCCTCTATTATAGATTGCACTGGTTGAGTGACGAAGGGGAAATGTAAGCCACGATAGATGTAATTACGGTAGAAGCTGGGATTGCAGTCTGGATGGCCTCGATGTCTTCCTTCATAGAGTTGGAATTTCATTACATGCTCTTTAGATTTTGGAGATGATGACTCTGTTAGGCCCAATGCACTAGGACTATAAGGAGCCTAAATTAAAGCTTTGCTTATAATTGTGTCTTATTTAACCATGATCACATTACCTTTCTCCAAGGCTATAATTTCGTAAACGTCTAGAAATCTGGCCTTCAATTGGTCGTCGATGAGTCCTTCGCCAGAAGCAGCCGCACGATGCATAATTTCCTCCCAAGCGTCTACCAAAGTAACGGGGTAGCTATTTCTTAATCACTTTAGATTCTTCTCTTTAATAACATTTGTAGAGAATTTCTAAAGGGTAGAGTTCAACTTTTCTTTTTCTTAGCCGCTTGGTCTTCAAGCTCATTTATTTCAGTAATAGCCCCATGAAGTTTGACTTAAGCTTCTATTTTTTTACTTTTGTCTCAACTTTCAGACTGGCTCTATGCCTCTCAACTTCATCTTAAAGTGTTTGAAGTTTTGTATCCTTAGCCTATAGTGCAAAGTCCTTGGCCTGAAGTGTCATTTCTTTATTTTATTTTTTGTCCTTGCCATTGACTTGAACTGTAAGCTCACCACTCTTTGGATTATCCTTCTTAAGTTGGTCATTTATCACATTGCAGGCCTGAATGTGTGCATGAAACATCTATTGAATTAATGATTTGGAGTTCTCATCCAACTTTTGAGCCTCATCTCTTTGATTTTTAAGCTTGGCTAACTTGGTTTATAGTCGGCTATTGTGTTATCGTATGTCTTCCTCTTCAACTCAAACGATTGGATGTCTGTTTGACTAATTCCATGGACGTTGGAGAGGGCAAAAGTGAGTTTCCTCTATTCAATGAGTTGGTCTACAAGCTTGGTAACCCCTCTACCTACATGTTAGCCTCTTTGTGAGGGATATCTTTAATGTTATGATCACACTTCAATCTAGTCAAGCAGAGGTTGTGAAAGGATGTCTGCATTTTAGAAGTCATGGCCGTGTAAGAGCCTGAAGAAAGTGGTGGTGTAGCAAGACGAGCAGAATCCTCCTAGGATTTTTGTCAAGTGAACATAGTAGTAACCGGATGTCGAATTGTCGGAAGTTGTTGAGAATGAGTTTGGAGCTGGAAGCTTGATTTAGAAGAGCTAATAGTAAGACCATGAGAGTTATGTGATCACGAGACTTCTTTCCCAAATCATATTATTCTCTCTCCTCAGCCTAGCGCTTCTTCCTGTCCTTGTCCTTATAATATTCCCTCTCCTTTTTCAGTCTTCTTCTTTTGTTTTTCCCTATGAAAAAGAGCGATGAGGTATAGGTTCTGGGGTAGTTCCTTGGCGCTCGCCGATGCCTTAGCGTAGACAGTGGAAGAGATCTCTGCCCATTATGCCTCAAATGAAAGAAGAAAGGCTGTATTAGCCTTAGAACATTGAAATTCAGACAAATGTAGGATATGAGTGTTCATGGCTCTAGAATTGTGTGAAGTGCTGGCATTACCCTAAGTACACCATGGACTATGTTCAGAGGGTTGCAAAGATGAGGTTTCGTCTCCCTCAACTAGGACGTCCTCGGATGGAAACCTGAAGCTCGAAGTGTACTCTTTTAGAGGATCATCAATCGGCATGTCCAAATCCCCAAGTGAGCTGAAGATATTTTCTAAAGATCCTGTGCAAGGAGTCGCTTCGACGAATGGAGTTGTACTCGGACCGGATGATTACCGTAAGGATGTAATGACACTAATTTTGACTAACATTATTCAGGACATATAATTAGATAAATTAAATGAAATAATGTAAATAGTTAAGGGATTGAGATTTGTATGATTATAAGGTAGCCATGCCTTAACTAGTCAATAAGCCAAAGAGAGTTAAAATGAAGTAAGTAAAGGTAATAAGTTAGGGTAAAATAGGAATATGTTAGATTCTTATACCCTAAACCCTTATCCCATTCTAATTTCCAACATTCATAAACAAAACTAAACATAGAATTTGGCCGGCTACCATTAGAAGACAATAAGAGGAAGATATGCAAGGATTCAAGTAGAAAGCTTAATCAAATCAATTTAAGAGCAAATGTCAACCTCCTTAACAACAAGCTAAGGTGGATAATAGGTTACATCTCATTTTTATTGCTTTCGGTTTCTAAATGAGATTCAAATTTATTTTGCGAGAAAAATGCCATGTTTTGATTGTTTAAATGGATAGATATGTTTGTTAATGATTTATGTTGTTTCATACAGATTTTATGATAAGAATTGATTTTGAAAACCTATTAAATGACATCCAAATGGATTGCATTTTTTATATAAGGTTAGAAACATTATTTTAGAGATGAGTTTCAAGTTTCATAATTTTTTAAGTTGTTGTGGATTTATTATGATTTTTCTAGTAAAAAAATGTTTAAATTGGGTTTATATTATTTTCGGCTATTATATGCTAGCTTTGGGTCAAAATTTGAAATATATTAGAAAACATATTAAAAGTGATTTATGAGAATTTTTGGAGTATTTTACTAAGTATTTTATTAAAGATATAAAATTGTTTAAGGTATGCAACTTTAATGTTTTATATGTTTAGAAAAGGAGAAGGGGAAATTTGTTAAATGTTTGAAAATAGTCAATTACTGAATTCAGCAACATTTTTGGAAAAGGTTTTGTAAAAGAATTGGCAACCAATTATACGTTGACAAATAAGGCAAGTTAGTTAAGATATTACTTAAAAAGTTAAAATCAGTTTTGTAAAGGATTACTGCTTCGCCACTTACCACTTAAAGTAATCACCTTTCGACACCATATATCCACCTCCTATCGAATCGAAACCAATACGCATGGTATCGCTACCTTGGTACGTAGTGGACTGGAGAAAGGCGGAAGGTATAGAGTCGAAACATGCTTTCGAAGGGGTAGAAGTAGCTCTTATAAACTTGTAACTATTTTGATTACAAATGAGGCTTTCGTAAGGGGTTGGATTTTGCTTTCGACTTAACCAACTTGCTTCTATAGATATAAAGAAAGGGCTTTTGAATGGGTTGCCACCTTTTGTTTTTAAAACAAGCTTTCGAAAGGGTCAAAACCCTAGCTGTCGCATTCAACCCTTCGAACCAATACTTTCAAAAGGGTGCTTTTGCCTTTAAACTTGGAAGCCGCTTCTCCATGCTTTCGAATGTAATGCTTTCTCCCCAGTTCTTTTATGATCCTTAGATATATTGAAAGATAAACCCAAATATTTCGAAAGGAATGGTTTTAAATGGTTTCGAAGCTATGTTCTACAAACTTTTACTTGGACCTAATGCTTTCGAAAGGTTTTATTAATTAAGGGACTTAAATGCTCTCGAAATGTATAAATGAAGGTTTCGAAAGGGAGATTCCCTAATGTTTTCGAAAGGTTAACTTTTAGTACTTGAATGGAAGGTCTAATTATTTCGAAAGGCAAGTTTAAAGTGTTCTGAAAAGGGGAAGTCTAAGGTTTTATAAAGCTTTCGAAGGGGTACTTTCAATGATTTCGAAAGGTCTATTTTTAAAGGTTTTGAAAGGTATGTTTTGGCCTTTCGACCTAGTGTTCAAGGTAAAGTAGTTAACCTATTTTAAAAGGGGTACTTTCAATGGATTCAAAAGGAATCATTTAAAGTTTTTAGAAAACGGCTTCAAAGATATGATTTGAAACATAATGCTTTCAAAGTTCAAGAAGTGCTTTAACTTGTTTTAAAGGGATAGATTACCCTATTGATTTAGGTTTTCACCAACATTGTTTTGTGTAAAGCATATATCATGACAAAGATATCTGAGTAAAGCAGTATATTTTCCTTGTTTAAGTATGATTTAAAGGGTTAAATTGATTTGAAAGAAATGTTTTCAGGAAGTGTGTCTAACAGACTGTTCAATGGTTAAATCGATTTGATTAAAGCAAAGAGTATATCCTTAGTGAGCCTGCAAAACCATTAGGATCAGTTGACCCCAGGAGAAATAAGTTAAGGACAGACCATCCATGAGTGTCTAATAGAAGTTAGAATATTTATTCTGTCTGGTAGCCCCGAGTCAACCAATGGTTAGTCGTTTGCCAAACAAAACTATATTGTTCAGACAGATAGTCCATGGATTACTTGATTTATGTGCATATATGATATTGTTATTATTGCTTTAATCAGTTTGACTGTAGGATTTTGATTTGCAAAAAATATGTTTTAAAAGGGATATTAGTGAGGAGAAACTCATTCCGCTATGTGGCATGTGTTTGCGCCAAAATTGGTCACAAACACCCGATCGTCGATTATTCGTAATCACAGATCTCAGATGAACAATAAGTATTAAAATCGCTCAGAAAATTCACAGTAATGCAGTAAATGACACAAGATTTATAGTGGTGCGGCGATCTTGCCTACGTCCAATCTGAAGTTCATAACTTTATTGATTCACTTGATGATTTCAATCAGTTGCAGCAAGTTTACAGTTGATAATAACTTTGAAATTTGATTACAACAATAGTAGTGAAGTGTAGAATTGAATCCGGCAGAGTCTGGACATCCAAAGTCGAAAGATCCCTTTTCTACAGGCTTCAGGGGGCTATTTTTAGGCGTAGGAGGATGAGATCGCGCTCAAACTTCGGGAGACTTCTTCTGGCACGTGAGTGGGCCCACGCGATCGACCCCACCAAGTTTCGACTCGATCAATGATCGATACGAAATGATTTTGTATCCATAAAAAATTGATCCAATCGAGCTGAAACTTGGCAGAAACAATCTTTACCTTGTATGGAAGATGCTGTAAAAATTTCGTAGCATTTGGATCTGTGGTTTGGGAGATATGATCGATACGAGTTGGAATGTTTCGGTTGGCTGTTTGTTTCGAACCCATCAATTCGAATCGATCAATTTCAAATCGATCGCGCACGTGATAAAGCAGTGACGTGGGTGCATTCCTCGTTCTGATCCACTCTTAGCTCCGAGTTGACCATGTCGCATCCATGAATTTCTCCTCGTTTGTATCGAGCGCCGTTACATACTTCGAATCAATCATCCACGTGTACCTCGCATCGATTCGTAGCCTGTTTAGTTCAAACCTAGATGGATGGCTTAGCTCATATCGTGGCATAGTTCGTATCGATAGGTTTAAGGGATACGAATAGGTGGATAGGAACTAAAGCTACATGATGGATTCGAATAAATGCCTCCTTCATGGATACGAACTAGACATTGGTCGATCAATGCGAAGCGCGTGACCAGTTGATGGACTTGAAGTTGATCAATACGATGGATGGATGCGAAACTGGTCGATACGAAGTGGACGAGTTTGATGGATTCGAACAGTGCGATGGTGTATCGATTCGAACATGATGGATTCGAAATCAGCCAAAACATGATGGATACGAATAGAGGCTGTTCTGGTCGATGCGAACGCGATGGATTTGAACTAAGGGTTGGTGATGGATACGAAAAGAGGGTATTCTCTTCCAACTTGCACCGATCATAACTTGAGCATACAGACTCAGATTGACCTGAAAATTGAAATGCTAGCTTACATGACTTTGCTTGCCGTGTCCTATCAATTGTAGCCTGATCCGGGCTCGGACAAAATTCATCGATATCCATGATGAAGCAAAGTATAACCAATCTTTGGGACGAACTGTCTTTGGTTTCCGATTGATTTTTTGGTATCACGGGCTTGCCAAAAAGAGGGATAACATTTGCTCTCCAAAACATGCCTTGCGATAGGAAGGTGTGTTTTGTAATGTCATAAGCTGGATATTCATATCCTGTCAACAACCTGTAAAAAACTCGATAGTTCCATATGACCTCGAATGACGATCGTTCGGGATCATGTGCCATTTGAGGTGAATCGGGTCCGTTCACGGTCGATGCCGTTCGCGGAAAATGATGAGATGGGACCATTCACGGTCGATGTCGTTCGTGGCAAATGATGCAATGGGACCGTTCGTGGTCGGATGCTGTTCGCGACAAATGGTGAAACGGGACCGTTCGCGGTCGGATGCCTTTCGCGGCAAATGGTGATCGTTCGCGATCGGATATCATACTAAGTGAATCATGACCATTCGCGGTCGGATGCCGTTCGTGGCAAATTGTGATCGTTCGGGATCGTGTGCCGTTCGAGGCGAATTGTTGTGCCCGCGGGGGAGGGGGGGCTTAGTATTATCGATGCCAGATTTCACGTTCGGGAGAGTTTCTGAATCAAAGACTTTGGCGGTTCATCGCCATACAAGAGGTGCTCGCGGACCGTTCGCGATCCAACGGGCATACAAGTAAATTCTTTCACTAAATTACAAATATCAAAGCAACGTTCACATGAATTCCATAACAGAAATGTCCAAACAAGCAAAGTCTAAATGTCCAAATCAAAACAAAACAAAAGCATAGCAAGGATGTCAAAGTGTAAATTCTCACTACGAGACGGTTAATAATCATTCAGAGCATGCCTGGGGATCGTTCGCGATCTCATACATTTGTAAATGATTTAATTGTGCTAGTGAGAAGTTTAAGACTTGTTTATCGTTATTTCAATCAACTGATAATCATGTGGTGTCTCGGTTCAGGGTCACCCCTACCCGAAGTAGATGGTGGTCGCTCCGGCTCCACCGCTGGAGATCGCCTCCTCACATACTGAAGTAGCATACCATTCCTGATATGCCCTTCCACCTCATCCTTCAGATGTCTACAGTCGTTTGTGCTATGACTGTTCAATTCGTGGAACAAGCAATATTTGTCTGATTTCCTCTCATCAATAGTTGGATCCCTTCGCATTGGTCTACGATATGGAACTTGCTCTCTTGTATCCTGATAGATTTGCTCCAAACTCTCATTTAGCTCAGAGTAAGTGGTGAATTGCGGCTCCCTCCGTGACCGCTTTGACCTGTCACCGTTATTCTCAGCCTTTCTTTTTCCTTTACTAGTCTCCGCACCCTTTCTAGGTGGATTTCCGCCTTTGATTGCGAAAACGTTAATCCCTTCCTCTCTTTCTGCACTAGCATCTTCCAGTCACAAAAACTTTTCTGCCTCGTGATAGAATTCTCATAGATCCATAGGCGGATCTTTAGTTAATGAATTTTTGAATTCTGTGCCATCAGCTATTCCGGACACAGCTGCCATCATAACCATGGATGGATCTGGCCGATCCACCGATGCCGCCGCCGCATTGAACCGCGTCAGAAAACTCCTCAAAGACTCTCCAGCTTTCTATTTTAAAGTTGCCAAACTCATAACATTCTTGGTTCTTGCAATGTGAACCCTGAATTGCCTCATGAATCTCTCAGTTAAATCTGCCCATATTCCTATGGAGCCGCTCTCCAGTTGCCTAAACCATAATGCTACGATATCCGTCAGATATAATGGAAAGCACCGGGCCATAACTTACCGTGATGCCCCCAGCACTTCCATGTGCCTCATATACTTTGTCAGATTGACCGCGGGGTCCGTCCTCCCATCGTACATCTCCACTGATGGTAACTTGAACTCTGGTGGATTCCTAGCCATCCTGATTGCAGGAGAAAAGGGACTCTTGTTCACGTCTTCAAGATCTCTGTTTACTAATCCGTCTCTCATAGCCCGTCTGACCATCTCTGCCAATCTGTCATTGTCTCCAAGATGTAATCCTCGTTCATTGCTGTCGATCTGTCCCCTGAGTCCATGAGAGCTTTCTGGAATATGCCCCCCGGCTGAGCGTTCATCCCTCTGCTACCACCAGATTGCTCGGATGCCCCTGTCTCTCTCCCCGGGATTGGATCAACATGCTCCAAGTGTGTTCCTTCAAGTCCTGGTGCTACACCGGCTGGTCCTACTCCATTCTGAACTCCGGTTGCCCCTTGATTTTGCACTCCAAGTTGCCCAATCTGTTGAAGCAAATTCTGGATCATTTCCTCCTATCTTCTCATCATCGCCTCCATCTCATCCCTGGTGATGAAGATCGAGGCTTGGTTCGCTCTTGAGGAAGCCTCTTGACTTCCTTCATGCTGACTTCGTTTTGCTCTCTGTCTTCTACTTGTTTGCCTTGTCATAGTTCTTCAGATCTGAACTCTTAAGTCTTCAAATTCAACTTCTCCTGAATCGGCCTCCCGATGAAAGCACCAAAATGTTTGCGCCAAAATTGGTCACAAACACCCGATAGTCGATTATTCACAATCACAGATCTCGGATGAACAATAAGTATTAAAATCACTCAGAAAATTCACAGTAATGCTGTAAATGATACAAGATTTATAGTGGTTCGGCGATCTTGCCTACGTCCACTCTGAAGTTATCATTGATTCACTTGATGATTTCAATCAGTTACAGCAAGTTTACAGTTGATAATAGCTCTGAAATTTGAATACAACAATAGCAGTGAAGTGTAGAATTGAATCCGGCAGAGTCTGGACGTCCAAAGTCGAAAGATCCCTTTTCTACAGGCTTCAGGGGGCTATTTATAGGCCTAGGAGGCTGAGATCGCGCTCAAACTTCGAGAGACTTCTTCTGGCATGTGAGTGAGCCCACGCGACCGATCCCACCAAGTTTCGACTCGGTCTGTGATCGATACAAAATGATTTCGTATCCATCAAAAATTGATCCAATCGAGCCGAAACTTGGCAGGAACAATCTTTACCTTGTATGGAAGATGCTGTAAAAATTTCGTAGCATTTGAATTTGTGGTTTGGGAGATATGATTGATACGAGTTGGAATGTTTCGGTTGGCTGTTTGTTTCGAACCCATCAATTCGAATCGATCAATTTTGAATCGATCGCGCACGTGATGAAGCAGTGACGTGGGCGCATTCCTCGTTCCGATCCACTCTTAGCTCCGAGTTGACCGTGTCGCATCCATGAATTTCACTTCGTTTGTATCGAGTGCCGTTACATACTTCGAATCAATCATCCACGTGTACCTCACATCGATTCGTAGCCTGTTTAGTTCGAACCCAGATGGATGGCTTAGCTCATATCGTGGCATAGTTCGTATCGATAGGTTTAATGGATACAAATAGATGCATACAAACTAAAGCTACCTGATGGATTTGAATAAATGCCTCCTTCATGGATACGAACTAGACATTGGTCGATCAATGCGAAGCGCGTGACCAGTTGATGGACTCGAAGTTGATCAATACAAAGGATGTATGCGAAACTGGTCGATACAAAGTGGCCGAATTTGATGGATTCGAACAGTGCGATGGTGTATCCATTCGAACATGATGGATTAGAAATCAGCCGAAACATGATGGATACGAATAGAGGCTGTTCTGGTCGATGCGAACGCGATGGATTCGAACTAAGGGTTGGTGTGGATACGAAAAGAGGGTATTCTCTTCCAATTTGCACCGATCATAACTTGAGCATACAGACTCAGATTGACCTGAAAATTGAAACGCTGGCTTACATGACTTGTCTTGCCGTGTCCTATCAATCGTACCCTGATCCGGGCTCGGAAAAAATTCATCGATATCCATGATGACGCAAAGTATAACCAATCTTTGAGACGAACTGTCTTTGGTTTCCGATCGATTTTTTGGCATCACGGGCTTGCCAAAAAGCGGGATAACAGCATGGTCTCACTTAATATCAGTAAACCGAGATATAATAGTGTTATTCACACCAAGCTTTATGTTTGACTCGAAATTTATATTTCCCCTTGAACTCTCAGGTGCTTAAAATTTAATTTGACTAAATTGAGAGTTGAGGTTTTTCAGGTTAAGTAGGTTGGACAAATATGCTTTCGAAGGCGTGCAGGAGGCAAGGTTAGCAATATAGGAGCTATTTAATATTATTTCCACTATGATGTATGTATGGTGGACTTGTTTATTTAGTACTCTGATCATCTAAGGGGGCATCTTCATATGTCGATCTTGGTGTAATTTGTAATAATTATATTTGATTAAAACCTGGGAATCGTTTTGGGGATTATGTATCTGAATATGAAATATTGATTTGAAATGTAATCAAAAAAGTTGTTTTTAAATCTATGTTGATTTTATTTCATATTCATGTGCTTTTGACATTATGGATACCATCAACATTACCGTATTTTGTCATCGGAAGTTAATATTATAGATGACTGCAGCATCTGTAGCGCTTAGGTTCAGGCCTCAAGATAAAGGATGTTACAAGTTGGTATCAAAGGTTTATGAAAAACTTAAAAGGAATTTCAAACATAAAATGATTTAGAAAACACAATCGTAGGAAACTAGAGAAAAGATTGAGTATGCGATAACGCTATAGTAATGTACTTGTATATATAAGCATACTCTTTATCTTTATTCTCCCATCTCTCTTAGGCTATTCTTCTGTATCTAACAAAGACTCGAATGCTGATTTTACGGACGTAAGATATGGATGCTAGAAGTGGAAGAGTTAACATTGGAGGGGGAAGCACCATGACTGATGGGAATACCGGACCAAATATTAGAAGGAATTCGGTTCAGGCACAGCTGCTAACGTGGATGTCGAAATGCCGCTTGTAAACATGAGAGCTATGTATTAGTTCTTTGTTAACATGATGCAGGCTAGAGTTGCTGCGGTTTTAGTTGGAGGATATGCCGAAGGAGAAAATCAAGGAGCTCCAGTGGTCAATAACTATGCTGTATTGAGTAGAGATTATGACAAGCTGGGAGAAAAACCGTTTGTCGAGACTAAGGATGCAATTGAAGTGGAGAATTGGTTACTTCATTGTCGGAGGTTTTTGCCGATTTAGGGCTCAATGATGAGCAGAAAAGGACACTCACTTTTAGGCAGTTATAGGGAGCATCACTATACTGGTGGAACATTATTACGGTTGGAGTCAATGAGGAGACTATGACTTGGGCTAAGTTTTGAAGGAGGCTTGAATAAATATTTATGTCGGAGATTGCAAAGTCAATTCTGCTTGGGAAGTTTGCTGAGTTGGAGCTGGGAGACATGATAGTGCTTGAGTATGAAACCAGATTTGGGGAGCTGGGAGACATGATAGTGCAAGGAGCAAGCCAAGGATGGAAAAGGCAAGATGTTTGCATTGGAACTAGCTTCCTCGAGACCAACAACATAGGAGAAGGAAAAAGCTGTGTTGGGATGTACGCTTTTGATTCATGGTGTTAGTGTTTTATTTGATGCCGGTGCATTGCATACTTTTATATCTCAATGTTTAGTATATAAGCTTAATCTGGAACTCTCATACCTAATTATTTTCGTAAGAGTTGCAAATCTGATAGGAGGATATGCGACTCTTGGAATGAGATGTGACCGCTTAGAGTTTGAATTGTTAGGTCGTGTATTTTCTTGCAGTTTCATGTGTTTGATTTCATAGGGTTTGTAATTATTTTGGGTATGGATTGGTAAAGTAAATACGATGCTATGATATTTTGCCATGATAGGAAAATATCATTTAGATACCCCGACTGTAGTGATCAGACAATATACTTTGTAGAAAACCCTAGTTTTGTGGTTAATGCTTTGTTGGGAGTTATGGAGACAGAATATGAGTTGAATTAAGTTTTCGTTGCAAGGGAATTCAGGATGTCTTTGAGCCCATAGTTGGAATGCTGTCGAAATGAACTGTTGAGTTTCGAACAGACTTAGAACTAGGAGCAGAACCGGTGGGTAGACCGCCAAGTAGAATGACACCTACTGAGATGAGGGAGCTAAAGGAGCAATTGGAGGATTTGGAAAGTAAGAAATTTATCAGGCCAAGCATTTTGCCTTAGGGAGCAGCCGCGGTGTTTGCATAGAAACCAGATGGATTGTTAAGGTTGTGTATTGATTAACGTAATTTGAATGAGAAGACGATAAAGAATCGGTATCCGTTATCTAGAATTGACGATTTGTTCGACCGGTTGAGTGGAGCCAATGTATTTTCCCAGTTGGATTTAGCAACAGGGTTCCATCAACTTAGAGTGGCTGAGGAGAGTATTCCTTTGATGGGGTTTAGAACCAGATATGGATCATACGAATGCTTAGTAATGCCTTTTGAACTAACTAATGCACCGACATTCCTTATAGATTTGATGAACCGAGTTTTCCGAGAGCACTTAGATAAGTTCATATTGGTTTTCATAGATGATATTTTGGTATACTCTAGAGATGAAAGAGATTTTCGAAGTGTCATTTCTGAAAGAAAGAGATTAAGTTTCTTGGTCACATGGTTTCAGAGAAGGGTTTGTCAGTCGATCAAGATAAGATCAAAGCTTTTAATAACTGTAAGAGTGCAGAGACGGTGAATAAGATTAGAAGTTTTCTTGGACTTGTAGGCTATTACCAGAGATTCATTAAGGATTTTTCATGGATAACAACACCGATGACTAAGCTAACTTGAAAAGTTGTGAAGTTTGTTTGGACTGATAAGTGTGAGGAGGCATTCCAGAAACTGAAGCACTTATTGACGAATGCACCTGTTTTTTTTTGTTCCAAAGGGGAACCATATTTTAGGAGTGTACAAAGATGCATGTGGAACACGGTTAAGAGCTGTGCTAATGCAAAGAGGTAAAGTGATTGCCTATGCTTCTCGATAGCTCAGACCGTATGAGGTTAGATACCCAACTCACGATTTGGAATTAGCTGCGGTGACTTTTGAATTGAAGGTGTGAAGACATTACCTTTTGGGAGAAAGATTCGAGCTGTATAGGGATCATAAGTCATTGGGTTATTTATTCTCCCCGAAGGGGTTGAATATGGCAACAGAGGTGGTTAGATTTTTTAGCCACTTATGACTTTGGTATTGAATACATACCGGGAAAAGGCATTAAGGTTGTAGATGCACTTAGCAGAAAACATCAGATTGTAGTATTGGCATTGATAGCTGAGTGGAAAGATTTTGAAGCATTGACTACATACAGAATACAGGGAGATCTAAGGCTAGATCTAGTAAGAAAACTGTTGTGTTGTCATGTTTAGAGGTGTCATCGGTGATGATTGAAAGGATTGCTTCTAAGCAAGAAGAGGATCCATTATTGGCTGAACGAATCAGAAAGTTGAGGAATGAAATGGAGAGCGATGACTTGAAAGATTTCAGTCTTGACCAGAATGGATGGTTAAGGAAGAAAGGAAGACCGTATGTTCTGAATGTGGAAAACATTAGGAAGGAAGTTCTTGGAGAATGCCATCGCTCAAAGTTCACTGTTCATCCGGAAGGAACTAAGATGTATCAAGACATGAAAAAAAATCTTTCAAGAAGGCACGAAGGGAGATATAGGCTTATGGGTGAAGCAATGTTTGAACTATCAACGGGTAAAAGCTGAATATTAGAAACCAAGGGGGTTACTTTAGCCTTTAGATGTTCCAATTTGGAAATGAGATTCTATCTCAATGGATTTTATAGATGGGTTGCCAAGATCAAATCGAGGGAATGAAAGTATATGGGTTATAGTGGGTAGATTGACCAAGAGTGCCTATTTTTATTCTAGTTAAGTCAACCAGGATGATACATGTTTTGGCTAATAGTTGGACTGCATGGAATTCCTAGTAATATAGTAAGTGATAAAGATTCCTTATTCACTAGCGAGTTCTGGAAGAGTCTACAGAGGACATTGGGTACCAGGCTCAAAATGAGTATTGCTTACCATCTAGACAGATGGACAAATAGAAAGAGTTAACAAAGTCTTAAAAGTTTTGTTACGGGCTTGTGTACAATATTTTAAGGGACCATGGGAAGACCACCTACAGTTAGTCGAGTTTTCGTATAACAATAGCTATCAGACTAGTATAGGGATGACACCGTTTGAAGCTTTGTATGGAAGGCCATGCAAACCTCTCATTTGTTAGTTAGAGACCGAGGATGGTTAGTTCTTGGTTCGTATTTGGTTAAGAAAACTATAGAAAAGATTGAGTTAATTCGAGCAGAATGAAGGAAGCTCATTCTAGGCAGAAGATCTATGTTGATAAAAGATAGAAAGACTTGGAGTTCTTAGTTGGTGATCATGTTTTCATCAAGGTATCACCGATGAAAGGTGCAATCAGATTTGGAAAATTAGAAAAATTGGCACCAAGATTCGTTGGACCTTTTCCTATTATACAAAGGATTAGAAACTCGCATATAGACTGGGTTACCAAGTAGTTTGGCAGGAGTTCACTATGTTTTTCATATTTCTCATCTAAGAAAGTATATTCGAGATCCAAAGACTACTATAGCACCGACTGAGTTAGATGACTTGGTAGTGGAACCAGATTTGACTATAGTTAGAAAACCAGTTCGTATAGTCGTGAGAGAAGAGAAGAGACTAAGGAACATGATAGTCGGAGTAGTCAAAGTCTAGTGGGGTGACGACGAGAGAGACTATACATGAAAAGCTAAGAGAAGGATTAGTGATGCTTATCCTGACTTATTTCATGGTATGTTTTACCTTTATGATTGATTGTTATGAGTACCTTATCGTAATTTCGAGGACGAAATTCTTTAAGAAGGAGTCTGTAATGACCCTATTTTGACTAACATTATTTAGGACATTTAATTAGATAAATTAAATGAAATAATGTAAATGGTTAAGGGATTGGGGTTTGAATGATTATGGGGTAGCCATGCCTTAACTAATCAATAAGCCAAAGAGAATTAAAATGAAGTAAGTAAAGGTATAAGATAAGGGAAAAATAGGAATATGTTATATTCTTATTCCCTAAACCCTTATCCCATTCTCATTTCCAACATTCACAAAAAAACTAAACATAGAGTTTGGTCAACCACCATTAGAAGAAAACAAGAGGAAGTAAGCAAGGATTCAAGCAGGAAGCATAATCAAATCAATTCAAGAAAAAATCTCAACCTCCTTAACAACAAGCTAAGGTGAATAATATGTTACATCTCATTTTTATTACTTTCAGTTTCTAGACGATTCCGAATTTATTTTGCAAGAAAAATGCCATATTTTGATTGTTTAAATGGATATATATGCTTGTTGATGATTTATGTGGTTTCATATAGATTTTATGATAAGATTTGATTTGAAAAACCTATTAAATGACATCTAAATGGCTTGCGCGTTTGATATATGGTCAGAAACATTATTTTAGAGGTGGGTTTCAAATTTCATACTTTTTTAAGTTTTTGTGGATTTATTATGAATTTTTTAGTATAGAAAATGGTTAAATTTGGTTTAAATTATTTCCGGCCATTATATGCTAGCTTTGGGTCAGAAATTTAAATATATTAGAAAACATATTAAAAGTGATTTATGGGAATTTTTGGAGAATTTTCCTAAGTATTTTAAAGATATAAAATTATTTGAGGTATGGGACTTAAATGTTTTATATGTTTAGAAAGAGAGAAGGGGCAATTTGGTAAATGTTTGAAAATTGTCAATTACTGAATTCAGCAGCACTTTTAGAAAATATTTTGTAAAAAAATTGACAACCAATTATATGTTGACAAATAAGGAAAGTTAGTCGTAAAGATATTACTTCAAAAGCTAAAAATCAATTTTGGAAAGGATTACTGCTTCACCACTTATAGTAGCCACATTTGGACACCTTACATCCGCGTCCTCTCGAGTTGAAACCAATACACGTGATATCAGTATATTGGTACATAGTGGAATGGAGAAAGACAGAAGGTATAGAGTCGAAACATGCTTTTGAAGGGGTAGAAGTAGCTCTTATAAACTTATAACTATTTTGATTACAAATGAGGCTTTCAGAAGGGGTTGAATTTTGCTTTTGACTTAACCAACTTGCTTCTGTTTATGTAACAAAAGGGCTTTCTAATGGGTTGCTGACTTTTTTTTTAAACAAGCTTTCGAAGTGGTCGAAACCCTCATTGCCGCATTCAACCATTCGAAACAATGCTTTCTAGAGGGTGCTTTTGCCTTTAAACTTGAAAGTCGCTTCTCCATGCTTTCGAAAGGGTTGGTTTAGAAACCATCCACTTTCTTTTACTTAAGAATAATACTTTCGAAAGTAATGCTTTCGCCACAGTCCTTTTAAGGCCCTTAGATATACTAAAAGTTAAACCCAAAGGTTTCGCACGGAATGGTTTTAAATGGTTTTGAAGCTATGTTCCATAAACTTTTACTTGGACCCAATGCTTTCGAAAGGTTTGTTTTAAGCAAGGGACTTTAATGCTGTCGAAAGTTATAAAATGAAGGTTTCGAAGGGGAGATTCCCCAATGTGTTCAAAAGGTTTGCTTTTAGTATTTGAATGGAAGGTCTAATGCTTTTGAAAGGAAAGTTTAAAGTGTTTTGGAAAGAGGATGTCCGAGGTTTTATAAAGCTTTCAAAGGGAAACTTTCAATGATTTTGAAAGGTCTATTTTGAAAGGTTTCAAAAGGTACGTTTTGGCCTTTCAGCCTAGCGTTTCAAGTAAAGTAGTTAACCTATTTTGAAAAGGGACTTTCAATGGATTTGAAAGGGGCCGTTTAAAGTTTTTAGACAAGGGTTTCAAAGATGATATCTTGGATTTAAACCTACTTTCTAAGTTAAAGAAGGGCTTTAACTTATTTTAAAAGGATCGATTATCCTAATATTGATTTAAGTTTTCATCAACATTGTTTTGTGTAAAGCATATCTCATAAGGTTTAAGTGACAACTTTTTATTGATCGAACTTCATGATGAAATTCTTAATCATCTTAAGTGTGTGAAGGAGTAAAACCATTGTAATACATTGAAGACCCAAGGCCATGATGGTAGAGATCTGAGGCAATGATAGTGGAGACCCGAGGAAGGCACTGAGTAGGTGTGAGACATCTTGACTCAAGAAGTCGTAGTGCCATTTTTGGTTTGACTTTATGGTTGTCCTTAGGAGAATTCAAGTCCTGTAATGGCAAAGATTTCAAGTGAAGGCCAATCAATCTAAACCCATCCATTGACGACGACCACGCCTACAACCACCTTAACGCCTATCAACGACAACCCATCTTGGTATTCTGGATCTAGATCTGAAGAATTTAGGATTGAGTTATTTAGGGAAAGTATTATTTGGCAAGGTGGAGATCTGACAACGGAAATGGCTAGGAAGAGATGGCGGTGGCTTTAGATGATCAATGGCAGGCGGTGTAGGTAGAAGGAATGAAGTCGCAAGAATTCAACTTGGAAAAGAGAAAAGGATTCAAGGTAGAATGAAGAAAGTAAAAAGTGAGTATAAAAATGCTCTAAGTATTGGAATTTATATGGTAGCCATGACTCAGCAATTCATGTCGGTACCTGCATGATTTTGTTGTCAAATAATAAAAAAGGAAAGAGAAGGAATTCTCACCTGACTAAGGCCTAGAATGATCTTTATGAGTGATGTAGATCAATATCTTGACACAGAAAGTGTATGACTACTATTTAAAATTGGTCGAACGAATGCTCTTGAAATATAGATGACATTTTAAAGAAACTCTTGGCCGACCAATGGAATTGTGTGGATGGTTTTATGCACTACTCTTGATCCAAATCATGCTTTATTTCCAACATAAGCATACTTTGGAGGGCAGATGTTAATCCAACTTTTAAACTAAGCAGCTTTTAGATAAATCTAGATGTTAGGACGAACGAAAAATGGTTCGAAGACTTGAGGGAAAGCTTGGAATGGCAATGAAAAGAGTTTAAGGAGTTTGAGGTCAAGTTGAACTAAGGAAAAGTGGTTAGTACCAACATGAATTCATGTTTGTACCGAATACTTTTTATGCACTCTGGAGCTATGGTCAAGGAACTAATGGATAAAGTGGTCATCTTGGGGACAATTTCTAAAGAAGTAGTTGATCAACTCCAAAAATGAAAAATAGGAAAAGTGCTAGATGATTCAGATCATCTCGGTATCTAGCAGAATTACTGGAAAAAGTGCTTGTGGCTTGAAGATTTGAAGGTGTAAGGCGAAGAATGGACGATTTATGTGATTTTCCCCAAGTAAATCATGTCGGTACTGACATGATTTGTGTCAATACCGACATGATTTTATTATAATGGGAATTCTACCTTCTCTCCCACTTTCTCGGTTCTGGAGTTTTACTAGGTCTTTCATGATCCGATGACTTTGGTGGGCGATTCTTTTATAAATAGCAGGACCAAAGCAACTTTGAGAGGAATTTTAGCTATTCTTTTCTTCATTCTCTTATATCTACTCAAGTTTTCTCACCTAAGAGTTGTTTTAGATCCGTTCTAATCGAAAAATCTCTTACGCTTGTGTTAAACTCAATCTAAATAAAATTAAAGTGGACATAGACCATAAAATTTGTCAAACCAATATAAAAGTCTGCTTGTTCCTATAATTTTCTTGCTATTTTCCACTAGACCTACTCGTTTTTATATTATGAGGTGGTGTCCACATTTTGGCCTAATATACATACATACATACATATAGTTTTATACGATATAAAATTATCCTTGTAAAATATAAATCTTTATATAGATATATATTTATAACTAACATTATTATATAAAGTAATTCTAAATATTATTACAAATAATTCTTAATTTAGAATAAAATTTAAATTTAAATTTTTATACCAACGACCAGTATAACAAAATATCTACTAATTTCATATTCTAAACTATTTAAATTCAAATTTTAAACTTCAGTTCTAGATCTACATAAAATATTCAGTGATTTCAAACTCAAAATAATTTATTAGTTTTCTAAATAAATGTATATCAATATTATATATATTTTTAAATAAATAATTTTTTATGAACAAATATGCATACAATCTTATATACATATTAAATTGATATTTAAACTTTTAATATAAAATAATTATATATACATACATATACATATACATATACATATACATATACATATGTGTATATGTTTAGTGTTAAGAAATAATTATAGACACACACACACACACACACACACACATATATATTCGACTAAACCACGTTTGACAATTTTATTTTAAAAACACGAGGTTTTAAAATTGTTCCTTTTTATCAGATCCATATGGAAATCATAAAAGGAATCAATTTTATTTCGAAAAACAAACATAAAACAAATATGTAATTTTTATATATTTATATGTATATTTTATAATACACACACACGTACATATGTGTGTGTGTGTGTGTGTGTGTATATATATATATATACTATATAAAAGTTAGGTTTTATGTTTAAAAATAATATATGTATAGTTTTAATTATATATATGTGTAAAAAAATTCTTTTAATTTTCCAAAAATATGTATTATGTATACGAATTAACAAAATTATATACATGCATCTTATACAATAATATATACAGATCAATTAATTTTAATTATTAATTAATTTCAAAATTTCAAGTTAGTTTTTCTGCTAGCTAAATAATATATGTAAACATATATTTATATAAAACAATTATTACACAATCACACACATAAGGGGGTGTGTGTGTATTCATCCAATGGTGATAGCATAGACATATGTAGATTTGTGATAATGTATTTATGAACTAAATTAATAAAACGATGTAATAAATTAATAAACGTACATGTATGTAAATAGAATAATTACCTTACTATAGCCTTGTTGCAACATGTTGAAGCATTTTGTCGATGAACTCCTTGAATATGTATCTAAACTTCCATAAAGAGAAACCAAATTGAAAGCAGCAACCATCAATCTACTATTTTAATTTAATTTGTGTTTAAAAAGCTTTAGAAATGAAATGGATGACACGAGTGGGACCGACCTGATGGGAGATAGGAGGCGGAAAAATCTAAGAGCTCTTAAAGTGAAGTTTGATGTGTTTAAATAATGGAGGTTTAGAGGAGCAAAAAAAAGGATCCAAATCCACATTTTTCTCTTACTATTTCATACCTTTAGAAACATTCAACCCCAATTGAACTCCCAAAGGCTAGCCATCATAAATCATCTCTGGGCCTACAAATTGCTTCAATCCCATCAAATAAATGTGCATTTAAATCAATTTCAAATGCACATTGATATCTCATTGATATGTCTGTATACAATTTTTGTATATACACTACTTTATATTGATTGGCACAAATCAAATAAAAATATTTATAATTAATATTTCATAAGTATTAATTTATTTATTTAATTTATAACAATTATAATTAATTAAATTAGGTGGTAATTAGAGTATTCAATATTACGGTTATGTGACCCTTAGGTGTAAATTCGATAAGCGGTTAATATCAAACAATTCGAATATTAACATTCATATATCGCATTTGTTAGTGGTGTGACATTATGGTCCAATTTATCACTTACATAGTTTCGAAAAAAATCTAATTTCACTTACTTTAAGCATTACCTAGTAGTGACAATTATTTAGACCAATTCTCTTCTTCAAAACTATATCACATTAGGACTTATGGAATTTAATGGTCAAAATTCCAATTCCGTCCACATTCAACTTGTACAGTCCAAACACAAAGTCCTTAGTTCAACAATAATAATAATTATTAACCAAACTGCTCTAGCAAGAGACATTAACTTTGAGTTAACTTCAACTGACGTGATACTAACCTCATATAACTAAGAAGATGAATTCTCTATTGAATAGCGTTTCACTTCCAATTCTTCTACTCAACCAACTATTATCATTCGATTGATACTGTGCCACGATTTAACTATAGTCAAAGTGGAGTTTCTACATTGAAGCTCGATAGTATTCTTAAGTCAATAGAATTATGTAATATCATCACATGGATATTTTTATTTGACCTTAATTATATCAACCAACAAAAACTATCGAGTGAATCATTTCATAATTATCTAATACTATCAATACGTAACACCTTAGTGCCCCAAGCAAGCAGCCATGAGTAATACACTACCCAACATTTGGATAGCATTACATATTATAGCCTCAATGGATGTACCGATATCTAGTCTTTATACACCTGACCAGGAATATTTAAAATGATGTGTTTGTTAAATTATGATAAATCGCTCATGATTACAACACATTGTAATTACTACGACAAAGCACACCATTTATGGATTTTCTATTAAATATGCTTAAATTAAATCGATTAATTAATATAACACGTTGTATTAATTATATAACAGAATGAAGAACAATCTTTTATTTCAAACTAGATTTTATTGCATAGTTAATAATTTATAATAAATTACAGAATTGCCTTAGGAGCATATCGCAAACTATATTAGTAAGTAGTCCCTTCGGCTAACTTCACGGTGCTAACCAATTGTCCTTTCAACTCGGAAATCTTTTACTTAGTTTCTTCCTATACTTTTCTCAGCTTTTTTACAACCTCGTGAGCCTTCTTCTTGAAAATCGCAGCCTTTTCGGCCTCTTGCAATATTTAGTCTCCCTTTTTGGGAATGAATCAAGGTCGATCATAGCTTTGCCAAATTTGAATTTCATATCAGAGATCTCCTTCTCCATTGCCTTTATTGCACTTTTAGAGATAGAAGCATGCCTGTTAAGCTCCAAATCCATATCGAACTCCTAATAAATAAAAGAATTTGGAAAGCATAAGCATCACACATATATAAAAAATAAGGCAAAACTAGTATGAAATTTAGAACAAAATCGAGGCTAGCTTGCAAAGACATCCTTGGTAGACATACTAGAAGAAGGAAGGGAGGTACAAAGTTAGGTGAAAAGATCATCTACAATGAGACGACCCATTTTCTTATCCAATTCAGCAATAGCACTGTCTCCTAGCAAGAGTAGAAGTGTGGGAAAGAGGAGCATAAGAGATAGGTGGCACCATGACATGCACAGTAAGAGAAGAAGTCACATGAGGAACATGAATATCTTGTTTAATCTTCTTAGAGATATTCTTCGCAGTAGTTGAGTCATCCCAGGCCTTTTCTTCTCTAGGGCTCTTTTGTTAGTAGTATCCTTTTTGCTGAAATCTTTGAGGAGGCCTGCATCGTAACTACGAAGCATAGAAAAAACAACAACAATAACAATTAAAAATATAAAACAAGCAGCAACTAAAACGTTAACTTAAAGGTTCAATGGTAAGCTTAAAGAAATGAACTTAATAAACTAAAAATATACCCATAGGCGTAATAGGATCAAAAATGTAAATAAAGATAGAAAAAAATGATGATGTTGGCCCATAAATCCATACTTTTTAGAAAAGGTTCATCGAATAAATGGGATCATTTTCAAACATCTTCATAATGTGTTAGGGCAGTCTCTCTTTGGGTAATCAATGATTCTCAATTACTTTTTGAAAAATTAGGGCGACCAGTTAACGGAGAAGGACAATGTAAGTAAAAACGAATCTCTCTCCTCTAAAAAAATGACAAGAGAAGTACCAAGCTCTGGAAAGGTATAAATAAGCCCGTCTAAGTTAGACATGTAGAAAAATTAGTCATCTCACCTTTTCTCATCGAGTGAAATTATAAAAGAGGGATTTTAGGGTCTAGACAAAATAGAACCCCTCTCCGCATGAAGAATTGCTCTTGCGAACAAAGTAAAGGAAAACCAATTCACGGTAAGAAGGAGAAGAGTTAAGATACGTAGCACAAGAAATGTATGTGTTGCTTGAAAGGAAATAGGAGATGGGAGAAAGTCGGATTGGAGAAAGACAGACAATGTCCAACCATTCGTTAACGAAAGGATAAGGGAGCAACTATAAGTCGCATCTGACATGCTATAACATTTTAGAGATAAATCCCTCAAGGAGCAAATTCGTACCCCCAAAAAAGTTCAACATCCTAAATTCATGGTCACAAATCCCAAATTGATTTAGGATGAATTTAGATTGACTGTAATTGCAAATAGTTGATATGAATTCACAAAAAGAAGGGGATTCTTGGCCAACGGAGTTAGGAAGAACATTGTGTCTATATTCGACTAAATAAAAGAGAAAGAAAATACGCTGCATCTAATTAGGACCAAAGGGAACAAATAATAAATTATTATTGGATCATTGAAAAAACCAACCAAGAAAGATCACTACAAACATTTGATCAAACCACTCGAGAGCATGCGCATATATAAAAAAAAAGAGGAAGAAGACGAATCCCTAGTTGGAAATAGCAGGATCACCAAGAAAAGATAAGATTGGCAACTTGGCAATACAGTGAATAACTAAGGAGAGAATAATCTATAATTAGGAAAAGATTCAAGACGGGGTAAAAAAAGAAACAAAAGAGAAAGGTGAAAATATACAATTATGGAAGCAACTGTGATTGTTAAATTTAAACGGCGCTAGAACTTCTAGACCATTAGATATTTATGATTACTAATGATGGCATGGACAAGAAATGATGAAGATTTTGTAAATCATGAAATGACTCATCTGATAACAATAGAAAAGTACACAATCCCATTATGCTACATGCGAGGAATGTTAACTAACAAGACAATTTTTAAAAAATATACAGAATTCTAAATCTTCGTTGATGTGCTTCAACGTGGACATCCAAGTCATGCAATAACATTTGTGAATTCTTCGAAAAAACGTACGATTTAATTATTTTATGAAGCATTATAAATTGATAAAATAAATTAATATGTAAGAAATATTAATTATTAATTGGAGTTGATGTTTTAGTTGTTGTAAATAATTATATGGGTGTGTATGTAAAAGTTATACGTACATATATAGATATCGATATATATTTGAATGAGCTTTCAATGTCAATAGTTATCTAATGGATTTTGTGATTTTTTGTCCATAAATGGACCATGCATGGCCGACCATAGAGGTAGGGGAATCATCTAGCTATTATAGCTAAAGTTAAATTTAGAACTAAAAGAAGAAGTTTTAAAGAAAGAGTAGGAAAGGTTTTTTATTCTCTTATTAAACAAATTATCTAACTAAAAGAAGAAGTTTTAAAGAAAGAGTAGGAAAGGTTTTTATTCTCTCATTAAACAAATTATCTTATTCATTTTATTCCCTTGATTTTTTTATTTTTTCTCCTATACATGGCAACAACATTTTCTTCATCATGATTGAATTCTCCATTGAATAGCGTTTCATTTCCAATTCATTTACTTGACCAACCATAGTGGTTCGATAGACGTTGTGCCACGATTTAAATATAATCAAAGTGAAGTTTCCACGTTGAAGCTCGATAGTATTCTCAAGTTGAGAGAATTGTGTAATATTGTCACATCGATATTTTCTATTTGACCTTAGTTATATTAACCAATAGAAAACTATCGAATAAGTCATTTCATAGTTATCCAACAACTATCAATATGTAACACTTCGGTTCTCCAAACAACCATGGGTAATACTCTGCCTAGCATTTGGAGAGCGTTATATATTCTAGTCTTAATGGATATATTGATTTTTAGTTTCGTTACATCTTGACTAGGATTATTTAAAATGACGCGTTTATTAAATTATGATAAATCGCTCATGATTACAATACATTGTAATTACTATCACAAAATACATCATTTATGGATTTTCTATTAAATATACTTAAACTAAATTAATTAATATAAAAAATCATCTCAAGTATACAACTGAAAAAAAACACCTCTTATTTCCAACAAGACTTTATTTTAGATTTTTTTTTAGTAAACTACATAATTTCCTTTGGGGCATACCGCTAACTTTATTAGTAAGTAGTCACTTAGCGTAACTTCATTGTGCTAGCCAATTGTCCTTCCAGCTCAAAAATCTTTTGCTTAGTTTCTTCCCTCACTTTGCTCAGCTTTTCTACAACCTCTCAACCTTCTTCTTGAAAATCGCGTCCTTATCAGCCTCCTGCTTGTATTTACCTCCCTTTTTGGCATGAATTAAGGTTAAGCAGAGCTTGGCCAAATTTGACTTTCATATTAGAGAACTCCTTCTCCATAGCATTTATTGCGCTATCAAAGGAAGAAGCATGCCTGTTAAGCTCTAAATCCATAGCAAACTCCTAAGAAAGAAAAGAACTTTGAAAGCAGAAGCATCACACACATATAAAAAAATGAGGCAAAAATAGTGCTAATTTGGCAACCAAATCAATGCCAGTTCGCAAAGACATCCTCAGTAGACATACTAGAAGAAGGAAGGGAGTTAGGAGGTAAGGCAGAAAGATCATCTATAATAAGACAACCCATTTGCTTAGTTAATTTAGCAGTGTTGCCGTCTTTTAGTAGAGTAGAAAGTGGGAAAGAGGAAGGAGGAGCATATGAGATTGGTGGCACCGGGATAGGTGCGGTAAGAGAAGAAGTCACGTAAGGAGTAGGAACATCTTATTTTCTCTCCTTAGAGTTGTT
Organism: Allium cepa; assembly: GCA_030765085.1. Lineage (NCBI taxonomy): Eukaryota > Viridiplantae > Streptophyta > Magnoliopsida > Asparagales > Amaryllidaceae > Allium > Allium cepa. The sequence continues at coordinate 617,853,907 of CM060934.1, forward strand.
CTTCACAGTAGTTGAGTCATCCCGAAGACTTTTCTTCTCTGGGGCTCTTTTTTAGTAGTAGCCTTCCTAATGAAAGCTTTGAGGAGGTCTGACATCGTAACAGCAAAGTATAAAATAACAACAACCATAACAATTAGAAACATAAAACGAGCAACAATTAAAACATTAACTTAAAAGTTCAACAGTAAGCTTAAAGAAATGAACTTAATAAATAAAAGATATATCCTTAGACGTAGTAGGATCAAAAATGTAAATAAAGATGGAATAAAAAATGTGATGGTATTGGTGCAGAAATCCATATTTTTGTAGAAATGGTTCCTCAAATAAATTGAACCCTTTTCAAAAATCTTCACTAAGTGTTAGGGTAGTCTCCTTTGGTTAATGAACGACTCTCAATCAGTTTTCAAAAATTAGGGCGACCAACTAATGGAGAAGGACAATGTAAGTAAAAATAAATCTCTCTCCTCTACAAAAGACAAGAGAAGTACCAGGCTTTTGAAAGGTATAAATAAGCTTGTCTAAGTTAGACATGTATAAAATTTGTCAGCCCACCTTTGAGTCTCATGGGGCTAAATAGAAAAGAGAGATTTCATGGCCTGAACAAAGTAAAGCCCCTCTCCACCTGAAGAATTACTCTTATGAACAGAAAAAATGAAAACCAATTCATGGCAGAAAGGAGGAGAGTTAAGATATTTAGCATAAAGAATGTATATGTTACTCGAAATGAAATAGGAGATGGGAGAAAGGTGGATTGGAGAAAGACTAATAATGTCCTACCATTCCATTACGAAAGAAAGAGGGGGAAAATATAAGCCACATTTGACATGCTATGATGTTATAGAGATATTTTTCTCAAGGAGTAGATGTATACGCCCAAAAGGGGTCGACATCCTAAATTTGTGGTTAGAAATTCCATATTAGGTTAGGATGAATTTGGCTTGATTATCGCTACGAATCGTCGATATGAATTCCCGGAAAGAAGAGGATTCTTGGCCAAAGGATTAGGAGGATTGTTGTGCCCATATTCGACTAAATGGAAGAGAAAGAAAATATACTGCAACTAATTAAGACCAAAAGGAATAAAAAAATAAATTATATTGAGCAATAAAACAACTAAGCAATAAAATCACTACAAACATTTGATCGAACAACTCAAAAGCATACATGTGCGCGTATATAAAAAGGGAAAGAAGGGGAATCTCTTACTGGAAATAGCAGGATCACCAAGAAAAGATAAGATCGACAACTTAGGAAAGACAGTGAATAACCACAGAGGGAATGATCTACAATAAGGAAAAGATTCAAGATGAGGTAAAAAAAGAAACAAAAGGGAAAGGTAAAAATTATACAGTTTATGGAAGCGATCGTGATTGTCAAATTTAAATGGCACTACAACTTCTAGGCCATTAAATATTGATAATTACTTATAATAGTATGGGTAAGAAATGAAGAAGATTTTGTAAATCATAAAATGATCTGTCTGATAAAAAAAGATTAGTACCCAATCCCATCATGCCACATATAAGGAATGTTAAATGTGAAAAATGACTAATATGACAATTTTAAAAAAGGATGCAAGATTCTACGCTTAATGTGCTTCAACGTAGACTTAGAGGGCAAGTTTTATGTCCATTTTTCGCTTCCTTGATATTTTTGAGCACAAAACCAAGTGGACAAATCAGCAAGCGGCTCCAAATAAAGAGAAAGTCAAACATGCCACCCTACATTATAAAGAAACCGCGTAAGATTTGAAATTCAATGACATAGAGCCCGAAGAGAGCGCCTGCATAAGACCACACAAATCACAAACCCCATTCAAAGATAACAAGCAAGAGTTATGCAAAAGTTAACTGACAATGGTAATATAAATTGTGTTGACAATAGAACGGCTCAACTCAAAAAATTCTAGAGATGGCTTCAAGATCGGACTACACTATCAACCAAAGGTCCAAAGGCACTTCTACAGTCAATACAAATCATAAGTCCCCTATGAGACCAAACTAGGCCACTACACCAAAAAATGTTGTGCCGCCACACCAAAGCAGACCGTGCCCCTTCTTTTGAACTTAGAGTAGTCACACTACACTTGATCAAACTACGGTTGTGTTTCAACATCCAACATTAACTATGATGCCACATACGAACCATGTAGAAGTAGTAAAACAAGCAAATATTCGATATCCCACGGGCCAAGTATAACTCAAAGTCTAATTCTAGAGCTCCACATGCTAAAATTCAAATTTCCCGCATAGTATTAAATTCAAAATTCCAGCCAATAGTCAAATTTTCCTGCTTAAAGTAGTTGCAGATACCTGTGACCACGTAAGCAATCCACGCACAAACCAGCAAGCTACAAGATGAACGACACATAGAAAGATCAGATGGCAAAGGAGAAATGAAGGGCCATAACATCAATAATCTGTGTAATGTCATAGTTTATAAATAGAAGGACACTATAGTAAAGAAAATGACTTTTGTCACTTTCTCTGAATATAAAATTAAATATATTAGTACTCTTTCTGCCATAGAAATCTTGTACTAAGAAGAATATAAGTAAAGGCATTGATCCATGGATGTAGGATTCCTTAACATCTGAACCGTGTAAATCCGTGTATTCTCATTTTTTGTATTTTGTTTCTTTGTTTTCAATACTAGATTTCATTAGTTTTACTTGAATACACTATTAAACTTAAATTGACATTTTAAAAAACATTTAAAGTATAACTACCTAATTGTGTAAGCATTAAGCAACATAATCATTGCATTTTAAGGCAAAATTAATATAAATTAAGTTTGTTGACTTCCAATTACATAAGCATCCAACGCCGTAATTGCTTTGTAACTAAATTATTGCAAAAAATCTCTCTAATAATGGGGAACTAAAATTGTGTATCCACTTGAAAATATTTTTTTTGCCATGTAGTCACTTCAAGCCCATGATAATAACCTAAGTGTACAATCACTTAAATTTTTGAATATAGGTCTATTTAAGTTTTAACTTTCCTAATACTATTTATTATCCGTATGAGTATGGAATCTATAGATAGTACTAAAGTGTGAATATTTGATCCATGTTTGATTGTATACAATGATTGTATGGTGAATATTATTATTTCGTAGTACATTGATGTCGAATAATTGTTATTTAAACCGAGCAAATTAAAAAATTAGTACGAGATCGTATACTTAATATGATTAAGTATATTTTTCTTATTAGAAATGAAAGTGTAAGTGCTATGCCCATCGGGAAATTATGTAATTTGTTACATATATCAAAGTCTATATTCAATCTTGTTCATAGTAACGATGTTTGTTGTCTTTTATATGCATATATTGTGATATAATTAATAATTTATACTATATTAATAAGAAAATCCTTAAATAAAATGTTGTGTGATTGTAGTTGCAATTGTGAGTAATTAATCACAAAATAAAATGACATTTCATTTTAAATTTTCTTGGTTAAGATATTTCAAGAAAGGATATTGATACATCCATTGAGACTACATTGTGTAACGTTCTCCAATTGTTAGACAATGTATTACTCATGGCTGCTGGTGCATCAAGAGGTTACATACTTACAGTTATTGGATAATTATGAGATGACTCTTCGAGAGTTTCTAGGTGGTTGATAACATCTAGGTCAAACATGTAATCTCAGCATTACGATGTTATATAGTTCCCTTGATTTGAGAATGTGAACTTCTATACGAATACTCCACTTTGACTATAGTTAAATCATGGCATAACGATCCATCAAGCGACTATAATTGGGTCTAAATTAAAGCATTAGAATTGAAACATTATTCAACAGAAAATTCATCTTCTAAGTTGTATGAGTTAGTATTACAGTCAATTGTAGTCAACTTAAAGTCAAAATCTCTAGCCAGAGTATTAAGATTAACGATAAATGTTATTATTGAACTAGGGACATTATTTATGGATTAATCAAGTTGAATGCGGATAATACTGGAGTATTGACCAATATTAAATTCCACACATCCTAAAGTGAGATATTGTTGGCAAAGAGAATGTGTGTAAATTATTGTCACCATTAGTTCTACATAAGATAAAATAAATTATGATTTTACCGAAGAGGCCTCCAAACATGGATTCGCCAAACTTCACACCACTAGGTATTGCGACATGTGAATGTTAATATTTGAATTTTTCAATACTAATTGCCAACTGAATTCACACATCTAAGTCACACGACCGCGTTTATGAATTCTTCGAAGAACCATATGATTATTGGGGATAACATCATGTGGCACCCCTCATGGGGGTCGCAGACCATTTGGACATACTAATAGGTATCGGTCTCGATCCTTATTGTGGTCTCTAGTGGGCTTGAAATTTTTTTTGGTGGCCTCGTGTTGGTCTCCCGAACCTTCTATCAAAATTTCAGCCCGATCTGTGCAGATTTTCCCTTATCCATATAGCAGGCATGGCATCAGAAAAAGGATCTTCTTTCTGCTTCTCTTTACCTTCAACAGAGGCTACACTCTGACAATTTTGTTTTTAGATTTCAGATTGTAACTGTAAAAAAACTTTAGTATAATAAAAAGGATTATTTGGGCATAAACGTAGATCGGAGTTAGCCGAACCACTATAAATCTTTTCTATTTTTACTTGCTTTCTGATTGTTTTAATTTTGCTCTTCATTTATTTCTCTTCATATTTCTGTAGTTAGATTGGATATTGGTACTTTCACGTAATTGGGTGCTGGTGGCCAATTTTGACGCCAACATTTTGGTGCTTTCATTGAGAGAGCTAGCTCCTGTGGATTTGGAGTTTAGATTTGGAATCAATTAGAGAGCTTGGGTTTAGAGTAATGGTGAGACAATCAATAAGGAGATAAGTAGCGGACAGAAGCCATTATGAAGGGAGTCATGAGGCTTCCTTAAGAGATAGAGCTAATCAAACATCTGCCTACATCACCAGAGATGAAATGGGAACAATGATGGATGCTATGCAAGAACGGATGCTGAAAAGACAGGAGGAGATGATGAAGAATCTACTCCGACAGATCAAATAGACTGAAGCTATAGGAGCTGCTGGAATGCAAAACCAAGGAGTCGGAATGATAGGGACTACTGTAGCTATGGATCAAGGAGTTCAGGTGGCAAGATTCGTTGGAAATCAGAACCGGAGCATGGAGACAGAGCCATTGGACAAAGGAGTGTAACGGAGCAGTTGAGGGCAGCCCTCGACCATCTTAGATGGTTCGACACCGATCCTCAAAGACATAGGGGCATGCCCTCGGGTCTAGTCGATCGTGATGCTAGAGGATGTATGGTTAATCCCATGGAGTTTAGTGCGAATAAGAATTTGGATGCTCGTCTAAAGGAATATGTTCCAGAATTCCCTCGTAGAATCCGGGGAAACATGGTCATGATGATAGGAGTCTACCATTGGAAGACAACGATAGGTTTGCAGAGATAGTCAGGCGAGCTATGCGTCGAGGATTAGTGAACCGGGATCTGGAGAATATAAATAGAAGAGTCCATTCGCTCCTAATATCAGGATTGCTAAGAATCCACCAAAATTCAAACTACCAACACTGGAGGCTTATAACGGAAAGTCGGATCCAACTGTGCGTATAAGGAGGTATATATGGCACACGGAAGTACCGGGAACTTCGAAAGAAGTCCTGGCACAATGCTTCCCTATGTATTTAACAAATGTAGCTACACTATGGTTCAAACAGTTGGAGAGCGGTTCTAGTGGCACATGAATGAAATTGGTCGAAAGATTTATGAAACAGTTTTGGGTTTTCGTTACGAGAACCAAGAATGTGATGGAATTGACATCAGTAAAGCGGTGGGTTGGAGAATCACTCAAGAATTTCTTAACCTGGTTCAATGCAGCAATTGTTTCGGTGGATCGACCAGGTCTATCGATGGTTTTGATGGCGGTAGTGTCGGGAGTTGCAAATAATTAAGATTTTAAAATATCACCGATACGGGATCCACCGATGGATCTTGGGGAATTCTACCATGAAGCCGAAAGGTTTCTACGACAAGAAGATGTGAAAGATGATAAAGTGGCAACAGAAGTTAATACGGTACAGGGTGGAGAATTGCTCGGTGAAAGCACAGGAAAGGACAAAGGTAAACAGAACATTGGTAATAGCTTTGATGGATCGAAGTGACAGAGGGGAGAACCCAAATTCACTTCTTACTCGAAATTGAATGGAACCCTATAACAACATATTTGGATACTCAAGGACGCCTTCGACATCAAAGGTCGGCAAGGAGGGAACCCTCCGAACGCAAACTGACATCAGGAAAATGCTGCCTATTTCATGAGCTGGATGGGCACAATACAAATGACAGTAGGCATTTGAAGGATATCATCGAGGAACGCATGAGGAATGGTTAGTTACAACAATACTTAAGGACTCAGGCTGTGGCGGTGGAACATGAGCAGCTACCGTCCACCTTGAATGAAAATGGCACTGGATCAAGGCATTATCATGAACTTGTCATCAATTGATAGGGATGGCATGGAAAAATAAAAAACTGCACAGTAGGACGGCTACGTCACTTACACATGTACGGGATCGAAGACGGTCCCTATGCATGCTCTAAGACGATGATAAACCATTATGCTTGGGTTTATGAAATTTGTTTTTTTCTTCTTGATTGCTTCGAACTCTTGTTTTTCTAGTTTTTATCTGATCTCTGGTTTATTGGTTGTATGGACTCTTATTTTATATTTTGGCAAATGGACTTAGGAATGCTTAAATTTAGATCAATATAATAGATAACATAGGCTGCGATTGTGGTCAGGTCCGGAGAGATAGGAAAATAATTGCAAGGAACAAGTCTTTTCGTCGAGTGAACACGATGAAATGAACTCGAGCATCATGGATTAAGTCTTCAACTGGGTGTCAAGGCCAAAAAATAAAACCCAATAAGGTCGTCAATTATGAACTAGATATAGCAAGGGGTAGGTCACTTCACTCGAATGCAATGGATCGACCTACTCCGTTTGTCGAGTATGGATTGTGCTCGACAGGGAGTCGAAAAGATCAAGGTTGTCATATATGGACTATGCATGTCAAAAGGTAGGTTGCTTTGCTCGAATGTGATGGATAAACCTACTCAGGTTGTCGAGTATGGATTGTGCTCAACAAGCATCCAAAGAATCATGGTTGTCCGGTATGGACTATGCCTGGCAAGGGGTAGATCACGCGATGGATCGATCTACTCAGGTCATCGAGTATGGATTGTGCTCGGCAAGGATTTGGAGAGATCAAGATCGTCAGGTATGGACTATGCCTGGTAAGGGGTAGGTCGCTTCGCTCGAATGCGATGGATCGGCCTACTCAGGTTGTCGAGTATGGATTATGCTCGTCAAGGATCCGGTGAGATCGAGGATTTGGATTAGGAAAACAATCTGGAGAGGTCATGGATTTAGATACAATTTCAAACAACAATGAATTAAGCGTTGGATGGATGCATATTCGGATAAAACGATCTGGAGAGACCATGAATTTGGATTGGATTCTGGACTGGAAAATACGGCTATTGATGGGTTATGGATTTCAGATTTGGGATTTATGGCAATTCACAATGCACCTTCCTATCACAAGGCATGTTTTGGGAGGCAAAGTGTTAGCTCACCTTTTGCCAAGGTAGTAGACGGGTGGATTTAACCCAATAGACTTCACGATTACCAAGGTCATTAGTCAAGAGCATTGATTATGAGGTCCATAAATCAAGTGCAGGTAATGATATGAAGCAACGATTAACCGATACTAAAAGAAAGAATCTACAGGATATTCTAAGTATGGATTAGTGCCTCTCCCAGGCAAGGGATTGGTACCTATCCCTTCCCCTAGGGGATCGGTATGTCCTTAATTTTTGTCCCAAACTAGGTGAGACAAGTATAAAGTGACAAGGAAGGCCCCACGCGGCTACATTTCAAATTTTAAGTCGTTTGGAGTTTGTATGCGCAAGTTATGGGCAAATTACTTCACATAAGAAAGTGATCGTATAAAAATGGATCGGTATAAAAAGGATTAACATATTTTAGCCAAGCAAGTACAACTCAATGAAAAACAATCGATATCTCAAAATCCATAAGTCCAATGTATATGAAGTTTTGTGAACAAAATGTGGGGACCACACGGATTGCACATTAAAAGGATGAAGAAAGAGGGATTGGCCCTCTTCCCTCTTAGGGATCGGCTAAACCCAACTTTGTAGCAAAAATCGATCAATATCTCAACATCTACACATCCAATCGACATGAAACTTGGAGGAAAAGTTAACTAGAGCATGTGGAACGCCCCATATAGATCGCATGTCATTTGAAGAAAGTTGGAGGGATCAGTACCTATCCCTTCATACGGATCGTTTATAATCAGCCTTCACAACATATTGCAACAAAGATTGATCAATAACTCGCGCTCTACAATCCAATTGGCGTGAAACTTAGAGGCTAAGCATAATACAACATAGAGAAGATCTTCTAGGGACTGCATGGTATTTGGAAGAGATTGGAGGGATCGGTACCTATCCTTCTAGAGGTATCGACATAAATTAGAATTAGAGCAATAATACTTCACGGAAAATACGATATCTCACAAACCGTGCATTGGAATTGCACAAAATTTGGAGACTGGGTAGTTAACATCATGGGCACCCCTATAGGGATCGCATACCATTTGGACACACTATTAGGTATCGGTACAGATCCCTATTGTGGGCACTAATGTGCTTGAAATATTTTGGATGGTCTCGTCTTGGTCTCCCGAATCTTCTGTCAAAATTTCAACCCGATCCATGCACGTCTTCCCTTATAAATACAACAGGCATGGCATCAAAAAAGGATCTTCTTTCTGCTTCTCTTTATCTTCAACTTAGGCTACACTTTAGCATTTTTAATTTTTAAATTTTGGATTGTAACTGTAAACAAAATTTAGTATAATAAAAAGGATTATTTAGGAGTGGACATAGGTTGGTGTCAGCCTAACCACTATAAATCTTGTCTCTTTTTACTTGCTTTCTGATTGTTTTAATTTTTTTCTTTATTTATTTCTCTTCATATTTGTATGATTGGGTTGGATATTGGTACTTTTACATAATTGGGTGTTGGTGGCCAATTTTTACGCCAACAGTATGTGTTTATTTGTTACTTTGGATTTATTATTTTCATGCTAAAAATTGATTATATTACCCTTTGTTTAGAAATTAGATCCACATTTAATAGGAAACTCGTAGATGGAAAGATGGAATTATTTAAATATGATATCGTCTCCTCTTTCCTTTTGAATGATCATTTGACCAGATCTAGATATTTACTTGTTTCCTTTTCTCTTTAACACCAAAATCTCATCTATGTTTATATATATCTTCTTTTAACTATATATATTTTTTACAAACACATACACACACGTATATAAGTAGGGATACATTTTTTATAAAAAAAATGGAAATACATATTATATGTATATATGTTTATGTGTAGCACTATTAAAATGTGTATATAAACCATATACTTACATTATAGTATAATTAAACATACGTGTATACAATGGATATAAATCCCAATATCCATATGTGTGCATATTATATATATATAATTATACACATGCTTATTTATGTTTATGTTATCTTGTGAAGTTATGAATATGTATATAACATATTCAAATAACCATTCAATCAAATTAATTAATATTATCAATTAAGAAATATGAAATAATTTAAAAAATAAATAATTTTATCTAATAGTTAAACTAAATATAATCCTAGTTAAGAAACTTCATAGGCCCATTAAGATAAAACTATGGAAATAATTTTATAATTCACCCATTTCACCCGCTATGAAACGGACCGAGTTCCTTCAATGTTATCAAAGGCTAATTAGCCCATACAATCCAATTAGTCAGGAGCCGACTAATAAACTTTTCTATCCGACGTGTGCCTAGAATAGCAGTGTCAGGATTGGGGTTAGATAATTCATTATCCCCTCCTCCCTTGCTATGGCCCATTGAGTAGGATAAGTCAAAAGGTGGGCCTAGATGTAAGGCCCATTTTGATTTTGGGCCTTGGCTTCAAACTAAGATTTGAAAATTTAAAATATATTTTGTGTAAAATATAAAAGGAAATTCTATAAATTTTTTAAATAAAGTTTAAAACTTTTAAAATTATTTTGGGAAACTACTTTAATATTTATCAAAAATTTATAAATATTTAATTAGTTTAATTAATTAAAAGTTAATTATTCAAAGTACACATATGTATAGTGATATATGTATGTTTAACTATAAAGGTTATTGTTGAAAACTTATCTTAAATTGCTTAAGATAAATTAAAATATTTTTTTTGAAATTTATTAAATTATTTAATTAAAATGTTTAATTGAATAAATGATTTATTTGATAAATAATTAATTAAATGTTCTTTAATTAAATTTTATATGCCGATATATGTAAATAAAACTATAAAGGTTATAGTTCAATAACTTAAAATGGTTTGATTTTCTCAAAAAAAAATTCAAAAATTAAAATAAATAAAATTTTGAAATTTATTATGTATTCAATTAAAATGTTAATTAATTAACTATATATATATATATGATATATGTAAAACTATAATGGTTATAGGTGAATACTATTCTTAAATAATTTAAGGCGAATGACATAAATTTCTAAAATTTTAAATAAATTACATAAAATTATTTAATTAAACTAGAGAACCAAAATTAATAAAATATGATATAATTAATTAATAAATATACATGTATATATTATATAAGTTAATTATATTATAATAGTTACAAAAAATTAAACTTATATAACTATATACGTTTAAAATAATGGAAGTTAAATTGAAATAGATCCAAAATAGATCTGTGGAGTAAATACATATGTATGAATGTATACCGTGATTTCAGATGTGTCAAATACCTGAATCACGAGGGTATTTCATAAAAGATATACATCAATTCCTTGAGTCGATATCATTCAAAATATATTAAAGTTTATGAATCACTAATATAGAGTTGTCCTCCACCAATTATATGTTAATAGATTACCTGCATACCCTTTAGTTGTTGTGCAAACTTAAACTTGGGATGTTATGTGCAGTACTATCAATATATTGTTAGACGAGGTAAGAAACATGCATGTATATGTTGGGCAAACCCAAGGTATGTGCATTATACTTAGGTCGTCGCAAAAAGGTGGGTATGAGTGAATAATCTCTTTCAATTTGTTGTGCAAACTCAACGTCAAGATTGAAACTAGGACAATGACTTGGGAGTTGTATATAATACAACTGATAAAGGGTTATCCATCACTTGTGGGCCTATCATTTGTCGACCAAACTCAAGTTTAGAATCCCAAGCCAATCGGGACTTAGCAACCCTAGAGGAATCGAAAGATTTCTATGCTTCTCTTAGGATTTTGAGGAATGTAAAATCTAATGGCAAGCTTATTAGAAAAATAAATCTCAAAATCTAACCTTTCCAATACCGTAAAAATGCATGCATTAAAATTATCTACTTCAAAATTTGCCAACTGATCTAATCGACAAAATTATTTATTGATTGAAATATTCTAGTGAACTAATTAAGATTAACAAAGAAATGAAGATATACTTGCTAACAAATTATTTGGCATGTTTTTGTTTTCAGATTCATGCAAGTGTCAAAAATTATAATACCACTTAATGCATTCGTAACTTGGACATTTAACTATTTATTTGCCTAGAACCATGTATTATCTTCTATGAGTTTTTAACCTTAAAGCGATTCATGGATATGGGTATTTAATCCATATTAGATTACATACGAAAGTTCTATGGTGAATGGTTGTGTTTGTAATATACGAAATCCCAATGAATTGTTTCACTAGAGATTAGCAAGTAAACAATAATGCAAAATCATTTGTTCAATATGGTTGAATATGTTGAGAATTTTGTTGCATAGAAAACAATAAAAGACTAAGAATTGAAGAACGACCTAGGGATTCAATCAGTGAATTATCAGTTTCGATCAGTTTACTTAAGTGCAACCTGTTCGATATTCTTAAAATATTAAGAATATCTGAATGCACTTTTATAAAAAATTGGTGTAGCCTAGTAGTATAGTTACCTTTTGAATGGTTTGATCATTTGAGAAGAAAGCAAATGTTTGAGAATGGATGTAAAATAGGTTAAGTTGGGATGAAGAGAGTGAATGGTCACTTCTCCTTCATAAAGGATATCACAAATGAGAGTTGTATAAAATTTAGCAAGATAACTAATACGGGATGAGAAATATGGTTACTATTCAAATGTATTATATTATAAAAAATTATTTCTATAAAAGTAATTTATACCAATTTAACATATTTGATCGATAACTCTCGAGTGTAAACCAGTTACGGGAAAAGAAACAAATATCCTATGATAAGTAGTTGCATGGAGCTTTATATTTCGCATGCCATTATAGTGATGGCAAAAATAGTAGGAGAATATCATATGACACTTATTAAAGGATGCATCAAGATTCGAAAAATTATTTTTGTATATAAACTAAATATATTTTATGAAATAATAAATGTCTTAGATATTGACTAAAAACATACATGCATGCATGCATGCATACATACATACATACATACATACATATAGTTTTAGTTGTTATGAATATTATGAATGTTCATTGCAAAATAAATCTAAAATAATGGTATTTAGCTACGTAAAACAAAAGTATCTAAAAATTTAACAATTATTTTTAGGGATTGTAGACTAAATTATATCTCGGAGGAATGATTCTTTAAGTAATCCAATTATAGGTCACATAATACTCGTGAATTGTACCTCATCGATTAAGTTCTTAGCACCTATTTAGTGGGAGGGAAAAAAGAGTTAATAAACTCTTAATATTAATACAAAGAAATGAATAAAATCGAAGGTTAAATAATACTAGAATGAACCGAACTTAGTTTATTAAATTCGCCAACAAATTGTCACAAACATGAACATATGTTTTTGATATATATAAGTAATATATCTTGGATAAGTTCATAGAATTTAAAAACAGAAGTAGAAAATATTACTTGCAAAAGAGATAAATAATTTGATTTGATTGAATAAGTAAACATGTTGGAAGGAGTTCCAAAAATACCTAAAAACGAACTAAAATTCAATCTCAAAGTCAGTCCACCCTATGATACATAACGATGTACCGATAAGGAGTGATTGTGCTTTGTTGGAAAAAGTACGATTGATGATAAGTGAAGTTGAGTAACTTCTTTCTATAACGATATGTATTTAAGAGCAAGTACATATTTTAAATTTAATTTCATCTGCAACATTGTTTGTGAAATCATATAAGATTTGAGTTGATGAGAAACCTCCACATGTCCTAGGTCAAAGAGTTAGCAGGTTGTGTGAGTCGAGAGGCTGTACATAAAATTTGCTTATGTGGGATAGTGTACATATCACCCTAAAGGAATTTGGTACTGGCCAACAATGATTAACTAATTTATGTTATAAACAGAAGTTTTGTGAACTCAAAGTTTAATTAGTTTTATGTAAGTATTAGATACATTCAAAGACTCTAACATAGAAATTGATTATTTAAGATGAAATAAAATTTATCAAATCTAAATGGACACGACTCATTAGAATGTCTACCACGAATCCACACAAATTAAAGAGAAAATATGAATTTCATATCAATGTCGAGAAAAGGAATTGTTAATAATAACATTTTCCTCAGTTGCGAATAATCCATGAAGAGTATAGACTCTACTATATGACACAATGCTTAAATCTGAAATAGATTCGAATTACATTATAAAAATATGATTTTGGTAGTCGAACCCAAAGAGTTATGTTCCGTCAGCCGTAGGCGTGTCTTTAAATGGAAGACCAATGCAGTTGGAATATAGTAGACAACATTGATGAGAATAACCCCGTAAATTTATTTTTTTAAATTAGCGTAACAAATTTTTCAGTCAACGTGCTTGAGTTAATTCGGATGCTACTTGTAGAATTATCGCCTGATATGACCTCAAATTTTGGTACTTATTTGTTAAAGTAGAAATTCTAAATAATGATTTAGAAAGACTGTTTTGCACACGATAACCATAATGTCAAGATGGTAGTGGGAGCGATAGATAAATTTGTTGGTGTTGGGTAAGATCTAAGAACTATTATGATAGTATCGTTCAACAAGAATCATAATTGAGCAAATATTTTGATAGAGAAATCAAATAGTTTGATTATTAGTCCAAATACAGAGGAAGCGTGTTTCTGTAAGAAAGAATATTAAAAGGTAATAAAATATTTCAAAAATTATTAAAAGAGATGGTGGGATTGTCCCAAACGATATATACAGACACCATATTAAAATGTTAAATATAGAACATATGACATGGATTCCTTATGCATCAGCAATAGGAATTATCATAAGTGTCATACTGTCTACTGTATCGCAATTCGCTTATGTAAATTTGTACATTGAGCGAATTTTCAAATCCAAATTAGTCGATGAATGGTAGTAACAAGTGTTCCCGAGTATTTATGAAATACTAGAGAATTGTTTATAGTAACAATGAACCCCATATAAAAGAGATTATAGACTCGAATTTCGTAAGTGATACCAAATATAGCATGTCAATCCTAAATTCATGTTCGACCTTATTTAAGGAGCTTTGAGTTGTAAATGTTCCAAACGAGTAGTTATGGTTGATTCAGCCAAAAGGCTAAGTAGATTACCCTGAATAGCGTCGCATTAAAGTGGTATAGATATAATTACATAAATTTATAACTAAGATAGGGGTGGTCCAAATGTTAAGAATCTCATGACATTTTTTTGTGAAAGAGATTATAAAAGAAACCGGGTTTTATAAGTGTCTAGATACATTCTTCAATATTCTATATGATAAAGGCAGTTTATCAACGATGAAGAAAGGTTTACTAATAGAGTAGATATCAATACGATATAGAAAATCGATTTACGAAGGGAATAGCTCGATCACCTTTTATCTGATCAGAGGAATGAGATTAAGATTCCATAATTAACCCCAAGTGCAAGTAGGAGATTGAAATAGTTAGTGATATTCCCTAGGGACAATCATGATGTTTGTTACATATATGTAACTCTTAGTTAATCTTGCTCATAATTAGAAAATCCTTAGATAAAATGTTACGTGAGTGTAGTTTCAAATAGTTGCAATCATGAGTAATTAATCACAAAATAAGATGATATTTAGTTTTAAATATTTCTAGTCAAGATGTTTCGAGAAAGGATATCGATACATCTGTTGAGACCGGAGTGCATAAGCTCTCCAAATGTTAGGTAATGCATTTCTCATGGCTGCAAGGGGCATCATGAGGGTACGTACCATAGTTATTGGATAACCATGCAATGAACCATCTGAGAGTTTACATGTTACACATTTTCCTCAACTTGAGAATACCCGTGGAGCTTCAATGCAAATACTCCACTTTAATTATAGTTCAATTATGGCATGAAGATCCATTGACAAACTGTAGTTGGTCTGAGTTGGGTCTGAGTTGAGCACTGTTCAATAGAGACTTCATCTCCTTAGTTTTATGAGGTTAGTATCGGTCAATTGTAGTCAACCTAAGTCAAAATCTCTGGCCAAAGTAGTACGGTTAGATATTAAATGTTATTATTGAACGAATGACTTTGTTTATGGACCAACCAAGTTAAACATGGATAATATTGGAATTTTGACCAATTCAAAATTCAATACATCCTAAAGTGATATAGTATTGGTGTAGAGGACATGTGTAAATTATTTTTCCCATCAGTAGAACTTAAGATAATATAGAATATGATTTTGCTGAATATGTTCGAAAATAATTAATTTGGCTAAATTGTTACACCACTAGATAAAGTGACATGAGAAAGTCAATATTTGAATTGTTCAATGTTAATTCTGATTGAATTCACACCTCTGAGTCGTACAACCGATTCGTGAATTCTCTTAAAAACCATAGGATTTAATTATTTTACAAAGCATTATAAATTAATTAAATTAATTAACATTTTAGGTATATTAATCATTAATTCTATTTAATGTATCTGGCGTTGTACATATTAATTAGATATGCACATAAAAGTTATATATACATATTTCAGTATATGCCATCGATATGCATTTGAACAGGCTTTAAGATTTAATGTATTTTGTGAATTTTTTGGTCCATAAATGGGTTATGATGGCTAACCATATGAGAAGGGGAATCATCTAGATGTTAGATCTAGAGTTGAATTGAGAACTAAAAGTGAAAGTTTTAAAGAGTGAATATGAAAGGTTTTATTCTCTCCTTAAACCAAATTCTCTCATTCAATTTATTCCCTTGATTTTCTTTTCTTTTTTGTTCTATCCATGGAAGCCCCCTTTTTCTTTACCATGGTCGATTTTTTTTCTTTAGAAATTATATCGAATAAAATTAAACTAGGTGGTTCATAAATTCTAGCAAGATCAAGCTTGCGTTATAGAAGACAATTTGCAAATCAAAGAGTTACGAAGTGCAATATCATTTTAGGTTCAAATTCTATTTTATATTATTCATTTATGATGTTCGACCATGACCCAAAATTCATGCATACATAAATATTATATTTCCATTTATTAGATTTGATTAAAAATTGTTTATGCATTATCATTTATAAAACATGAAACCAATTTTTTATACATATTTAAGAGAAATTGATGTTGATGTGTGTTGTTTTGATTGTAATGAAATATGCATATACATACGTATATTCCATTAATTTGATTATTTGAAATAATCAATTTTATGCTTAAATATTGAATTTTACATAAGCATCTTTTGTTGTTGGAACAATGAAACGGCTTGAATTATGTCATTTGATTTAGTATATTTTGATTTCAAAAAAAATATTTTTGTTTTTATTGTTTAATCAAATATATATAAAATATAAATTAATTTTGAATTATTATACACCCATACATTGATTGAATGTTTTGATTGATCAATTCTTATTGCAATCTTAATTACGACAATGTTTTAAATATGACTTGTTATATGTATTTATGTGTTACTTTATATTTCATATTAATGCTAAAATTTGATTATGAATAATCTTGTAATTACCTTTCCTTTAGATATTAGATCTAGATTTAATTGGAAAGATATTATGGGAAAGGTGGAATTATTTAAATATATCACCATCTCCTCCTTCCTTTTGGACACTCATTTGATTATATCTAGGTCTAGTTTTTACTTATTTCCCTTTATCTTTAACACCAACCCCTTATCAATGTTTATATACGTATGTGTGTATATATATATTCTTTTAACTATATAGATTTCTTTCAAACACATACACACATATGCACGCACATGCACACATACACACACATACATAAGTAACAATACATACATTACACACACAGAGATATACATACATACATACATACATATATATATATATATATGTGTGTGTGTGTGTGTGTGTGTGTATGTTTAAACTATATATATGGTGTTATTAGTACTAGTGTACAAACCATATACATATATTATAGTATAATCAATCATATGCACATAATTGGGCATTTATAACCCCAATATGCATGCAAATTTGGTCGCATACATACGTAAGTATAATATATATGTGTATATAATTGAAATAAATTCCAAAATCCGTATATGTCTATATACTTATACACATACTTATATATCTTTATGTTATCTTGTGATGTTATGAATTTGTATATGACATATTCAAATAACTATTCAATCAAATTAATTAATATGAAATAATTCTAAATTAAATACGATTTTATTTAATAACTAGATTGGATCTAACACTAGTTAATAAACTTCACAGGGACACTAAGATGCAAATATAGAAATGATTTTGAAATTTACTCATCTCACTCGCTGTGAAATGGACTGGGTTCCTTTAGGAAACAGATCCAGACCAAGAACTGATGTAAGATTTCTTATCAACTCATATCTTCGATGATTTTGTAAACTTCGCTTTAGATGAAACTAACTTTAACATATGCATTTACTCTTAAGTACATATCCTTACAGAAAGAAGTAATCTATACTTCACTCATCGTTAGTCATGCTTTATCCCATAAATTTTAATTTTTTTCTTGTCGATACATCGTTATGTATCATAAAGAGAAGTGAACTTTAAGATGAAGCCCGTTTTAGGTACTTTTAGAAATCCTCCCCAATGTACTCCTTTATCCAATCAAATTGAATTGTTTTATTTCATTTAAATGTTATGTTTTCTACGTCAGTTTTGTAGTCCATGAACTTTCATAGATTACCATTAAGTATCAAATATACATGTTCGTATCTATGATAATTTGTCAGTGAATTCAACGAAGTAAGTGGATATGTTTTAGTACCATTAGACCTTGGAACATATATCTGTGTATATCAATCTAAAGAGTTCACTAACATTTTTGTCACTTCCATTGAATAAGTGTTTTTCCCTTAATCGTTTGGGATACAATTCACTGTGCTATATGATTCATAATCACGTGATTAAAGAATTACTTCCCCAAGACATGACTTAGTTCATATTCCAAAATAATTGTAATTTTTAGATACTTCTATATTTAGCATAGCCAATGCATTTCCCTGGTTGTTAAAACAAGCACTGTTATTATGATGAATTTATTTTATAACAAATATTCATAGTATTTATGTTAAAAAAATTATCTATTTCCCATTAGCACTAAAAACATTTATTGTTTCATAGGCAATATTTGGTATATATACGAAAGCAATCTTTTGTAACTTAGTGCATCTACTTATAAGTGTCATATAGTGCGCTCAAACTATTTCCGCCATTACAATAACAATATGTGAAAAATACAAAGCTCTATTCAACCACTTATTATAAGCTATCTATTTCATCTATTGTAACTAGTCTATGGTCGAAATTTTCAAAAGACCATGAAATCAGAGAAATAAATCTTAAAGGAAATGATTTTCTATTTAAAAAACATATTTAGAATAGAAATCACATTTTTCATTCCATATTAAGTAGCTACTAGTATTTATACAATTTTCATTTTTTATGTCTCTTCATGAAGAAGGGGTAACCATTCGCTCTCTTCATCCTAACTGTGCATATGTTACATCCACTATTGTGTATTCATTTTCCTTTCTAAGCGGTCAAGCTATTCAAAAGGAAATACTTTCTACAAGATTGCATTGAAATTTTACAAAAGTGCATTCAGATAACCTAAACATTTTAAATATATCGAAAACTTTACACTAGAGTAAATTGATCAAACTGATATTTAAAGGATCGAATTTCCATGTCTGTCTGCATCCCTTAGTTCGGTGTTTTCAACACAACAAGATTCTCATCGTGTTCAATCATATCAAACACATGATCTTGCACTATGGTTTTCTCGCTCATTATGAATTAATCGATTTCATTGAGATTTTATATTACGAACACAACTATTCACCATATGACTTTTGTATGTGAATAGGGATAAAGTATCCATATTCTAGCATTGCTTTAGAATTCAAAATCCAGAAGACAATACACAGTCTCAAGCAAATAAAAACTCAAGTGATGAAGGTACGAATATATTTGGTAGTTCTATAATGCTCTTGCATTAGTCTTGAAGCGACGACATGCCAAAAGATTTATTAGTACGTATGTTTTATATTTCTTTGTCAATCTTAATCCAATTCATTAGCATATTTCAATTAACTAACAATTTTATCATTTTGAATCGTTGCATAAATTTATTAAAGTAGATAGTTTAATTTTACATAGCATGCATTCTTACAATATTACAAAGGTTAAATGGAATCATTTCATTTTTCTAATAAAGCTCCCAATAGATTTTTATATTCCTCAAAACCTTAAGATAAATATAGAAATCTTTTAATATCTCTAATAAGTGTAAGGAGTCACTTGCATTGGGATTCTAATCTTGATTTGCTCAACAAATCATAGGCCCGTAATCGATGGACAACTCTTTATTGATTGTATTGTTGTAACGTCCCCTATCTAGAGGTCCAAAGCTAAGCGCTACAGATGCTGCAGTCATCCATAGTATTAACATTTGGCGACTAAATACAGCTAATTTAATGGTGTTCATAATATCAGAAGCATTTGAATATGAAACAAAATCACAGATTTTAAATACATCTTTTTGCATTACGTTTCCAAAACACATGTTTCACATTCGAATTACATAATCCCATAATCGTTTAACAAGTTAGATAAAATATAATTATTATAGAATCCTATAAGCTTTTGATTTGATTAATCTTCTTCCTTAGCCTTTTATTCATCTAGTTTTCTAAAATGGTAGCCGACCTCTATGTTTTTAATTTGCAAATGAGGGTGAATAAAGGAATACACGACTAAGAGGTTTAAGGCTTAGGGTATAAGGATTTTCCTTGTTCCCATTTTTCCTCTACCTACTTCCTAACCCTTTATCTATTTTACATCATGTTATTTCATTTTGATTTATCCTTAACATGGCTAGGCTACTCCTATTAATCCAAAATCTCAATCCACTAATCACCTTACGTTATTTTATTTTATTTAGCTAATTAAATGTCCTAAATAATGTTACTAAATAATATGGGGTGTTACTAAATAATATAGGGTGTTATAATCATATACAACTCCTAACCATGGTCTTTACCATAATCTCGATTTTGACCATGATTTTAGTTAACAAATTAAAAGAGATCATTCACTCTTACCTAACATTTCTCGATGGCCCGAGTAAAATGCACACACCTTGAGTTTTCTCAACAAATACATGCATGTATCTTACCTTATCTAGGCAATATACTAATAATACTACTACACATAACAACTCTAGCTTGAGTTTGCTTGACAACTAGTACATATGCAAGTGATCTATCAAAATAAAAATGATAAAGGGCAACTATGTCAAAGATTCATAATCTTAAATAAACTTTGAGTGATAACGAATTGTAGAATAATGTATTTCTCACAAAACACCATCATGATTAAACCGTCAAACACATCTGAAATCACAGTGTACATACCATATGTATTTATTCAAAATCTATTTGGGTTTATTTTAGTTCCACTTAAATTAGATTTATACATGGTTATATAAATTCAATTTATTTATAACTATTAAAATTTAATTAACTTATATAATATTTATACGTATCTTATTAATTAAATCCTATTTGATCAATTTTTATTCTTAATTTATTGATTAAGTAATTTAAATAATTTTTATTCTAAATATTTTCAGAAATTTTTCTTTATTCACCTTAAACTATTTAAAAAGAATATCTGGTTATAACCTTTATAGATTTATATAAGTATCATATATATACATACACATTAATTAATTAACTGACTTTTTAATTCATTAATTATTCAATTAATCATTTTAATTAAATATTTAAAAATTTCAAACTTTTATTCAATTTAATTTCTTAGAACATTTTGAAAAATCAAAACATTAACCTTTATAGTTTTGTCTACATACATATTTTAACCAATTAGCATTTAATTAATTATTTATCAAATATCTATTTATCTAATTAAACATCTTAGTCAAATATTTCAGTAAGTTTAATTTTTTTTTATTCAATTGCAATAAACAATTTAGAATAATTTTCAACTATAACTTTATAGTTACATATACATACATCACTATACATTTTTTCAATCAATTACTTGTTTAATTAATTAAATACCCATAAAAACTTCAAAAAATATTGAATTAATTTTTCAGTTTTTTTGAAAAACTTCAAAATTTATTTTATAACATTTATAATAATTTATTTTATATTTCAAACTTAACATTTGAATTTAAAACATATTTTAAACTTTAAATATTAATTTGAAAATTAACCCAAGGTCCAAAATAAATTTAGGTCTTACATTTGGCCCAACCTTTTAGACTTGCTCCACTAGTTGGGCGATGCTAGATGCCCAGAAGGCGAGAATAATTTTTGTCTAACCTAAGTCTAGACACTACTATTCTAGATATCCATCAGATTGAAAGTTTATTGGTTGGCCTTAATGCTAGCTAATTAGACTGCATAGATCATGCGGGCTTTGGTACCATCATTGGAACAGGTCCATTTCACAATGGGTGAAATGAATAAATTTAGAATAATTTTCCTATTTATATCTGAATGGGCCTATGAAGTCTATTAACTAACATTTGATCCAATCTAATTGTTAAATAAAATAATATTTATTTAAAATTATTTTATATCTATTATTAATCACAGTAATTAATTGAAATAAATGTTTATTTGATCATATCATGTACATATTCAATGATATACCACTATATAAAGATGTATAAGCGTGTGTACTATACGTATATACATATAGATATTGAGATTAATATTTATTCTATATATACGTATTATACTTACATATGCATGTGAAAAATTGAAATACATACCAGGAATATAAAAAGCCAAGTATATACATATGTTTAAATGCACTATGATGTGTGTATCTGATTTGTATACAAATATTAATAAGATTTTATGTATAATTTAAGCATTTGTACGTATATATCATGCATTTCCAATTATTATTTTTCTGAACATTAGTTTAAAATTAAAACCGTATGTTTTAAATTAGAAACCTTAGTTATAACTAATAATTTGGTGATTGAAAAAAAAGGAAAGCAAATTAATAAATTACGCATATATGTATAATTGAAGATTTGGTTATTAAATGGATTTCAAACCTGATAAGGAATTAAATAACCATAAAATGTTTAGATCTGAATATGTGCAATAATATTGGTTAGAATAAAACTCAAAATAATGTACTAATAAGCATATGTAAATCTTTGCATGTATAAAAAGTACATGCATATACATGTCCGTATATATATAATTAGGAAGAATTAAAATTTTCTTTTTAAATCAGATCGAACTGAACTTGAGCCTAATTTATGAAATCATATTCAAAACAAAATACCGATACAAATCTGCAAATATTATTCATTCATAATCTACAGAATTTACAATTTATAAGGCATCAAATCTTACAAATAATCTCAATAAATTAATATTATTATAAACACACATTTTGGAAATAAAGATACATAGATTGGGTGGAGGATATATTGAATTTGAAGATGAGACTTTACCTTTATTAGATCAACCCCTTTATGACACCTAATGTGCAAATCGTCTCCTAGGACAATTGATCTACTATCCGATCTTGCTAAAATAGAAGGAACCACTTTGTTTTATTTTATTTGATTTAATTTTGGTTGGAATGAAAAAGATTTCGATCACGAGTGAGAGGGAGGAGGCGGCTATGGATGAGGGAAGAAGGAGAAAATGAAAAATTAAAGAAAGAAATGAAAGACGGGATTTTGTTTTGATGAGAGAATAAAAACCTTTCTCATTCTCTCTTTAAAACTTTGACTTTTAATTTCCAATTAATATTCATTTAATTCAATCTCCTCCTCTCACCTATGTACGGCCATTTATGATTAACCCTTACATGGATCAACTTTTTTCAAAAAACAGTTAAGTAATTATTTGTATTTAAAGCCCTTTTAAATATATACCAATATCGTATATTGATACATGCACATATAACTTTTATATACACATCCAAATAATTACTAGTAACACCCAAAACATTAAATAAATTATTAATTAATATTTCTTAAATATCAGTTAATTTACCACACTTTATAAACTAATTAAATCATGTGGTTTTTCGAAGAAGTCATAAATACGGTTGTGTAATTCAGATCAGTTAGCGATTAATATCGAATGGTTCTAATATTAACGTTCACCCGTCACCTTACTAGCCGTGTGACGATTTGAACAAAATCTTTGCTTATAGATCTTTTTGCTAAAATTATACTTTATATTATTTTAAGTTGTACTAATAATGACAATAATTTACACATGTTCTCATTGCGAACAATATATCACATTATGATGTATGAACTCAAGTATTGGTCGAAACTCCAATATTATCCATATTAAACTCGATTAGTCCATAAACTAAATTTTTGGTTCAATAGTAATATTTATTATCAACTATGATATTTTGGCTAGATATTTTGACTTTTAGTTGACTACAGTTGACCATGATACTAACCTCGCACAATTAGGGAGACAAATTCTCTATTGAACACTGCTTCACTTCCAATGCTTCAACTCAGACCCAATTATAGATGTTTGATGGATATCATGTCATGATTTAACTATAATCAAAGTGGAGTATCCACATTGAAGTCCATAGTATTCTCAAGTCGAGAGAACTGTGTAACGTCGTCACATCAAAATTCCCGTTTGACCTAGTTTTTATCAACTAATGGGAAACTCTTAGATGAATCATTACATAATTATCAAATAACTATGAGTGTCTAACCCCTTGGTGCCTCTAGCGACCATGAGTAATACACTACCCAAAATTTAGAGAGCATTACGTACTCTGGTCTCAGCGCATGTATCAATATCCTTTCTCGAAACATCTTAACCAAGAATATTTTAAAACAAAACTTTATTTTTATTTTGTGATTAATTACTCATGATTGCAACTATTTGCAATGACAATCACATAATATTTTATTTATTGATTTTTTTATTAATACACTTTAAATTAATTAATTATTTAATTATATCATAATATAATAAAGTATATAATATAAACCAAACACCTTTATTACAAACAAATTGACTATATAGTAAGATACATGTAATAAATTACATACCATTAACTCTTTCAAATATGATTATTATTATTCCTCAATTTGTCAATTATTGCTAGCCCGCGGTCAGGATCTTGTATATGGGTTATGTTCTTTGTATTTATAGGCATCTTGTTGCTCTTCCATTGGAGGTGAGCATCTTTCTAAGATTGCTAATATGGTCCTCCCATGGGGCTAAGATTTAAACACATGCCATAATCTGACTACTTGCAGATTGGCATGGAATAATGACACGACATCTCTATATATAGCTTTGGAATCCTTAACCCTTGTACTTCATATATGCTATAGGCTATCTGAGCCGTTGATGTATCTGAGGGCTATCTCAGTCATTGATCTCGATTACCAATTAAGATGGTTTTGGCTTTACGTGGAGACGGCTTGTAATGACCCGCCTCCCATAATACCCGAAACGCACGCACCTGTACAACCAGATTCCCTAATGGTGTCATGGACGATGATCCGTTAAGGGTAATATATGTAAACATCAAAAACATCATAGAGCATATATATCACTACACATTTAATTCTCCCAACTGAGGGATATAAAATATAATATCGGCATCATATGTAGATTATTAAATGCATATCATATAAAGAGACATAAGATCGAACAACATAATACAACAGTAGATGATACATCAAATCTCATAAGAATACATGCCTTAAAATACATATATCTACTTATAAATACACCAAAAACCTGATCGACATAATTATAGCAGTAATATAGCCTTGCTTCTATGAATCGTTCCTAGCTAGTAGATATCCCCATCTCTATTCAACCTACTCAAAGAATAGATAACAAAGAAAGAACAAAGAAAGGGTCAGACATAAAGTCCGGTGAAAAGGAATTATCATTAATCTTCACGATTACCAATATGCTAATATATCATGGATAATACCAAACGGTAATACGTAAGGTAACAAAACCATACCTCAACCTTCATTTTCACCTGTATCCAACAAGTTAGCACAGTTTTATATTGCGCTACAGTATACGAAAAAGTAACAGCATCCAAAACAACATGGAACCAACCATGACTTAGTCGTCACACATTAGGCTAATGGGTCACAGGTCCCGTTAAGGCCAAAACCCGCCAAGTATAACCACAAATATAAGACCAATACTTATGATGTTCCCAATGCATCATGCATCACCTAAGAATCATATCGAACTTGTATCAATATAAACATGCCTAACCTATAACATTTGTTTATCATAATAAATAATGACAAGTACATATTCATAACATTTTCTAACATGTAGCCAGAGGTTTATAACCACATTACTGAGATAGAACATCTCATATCCTTGGATTGCCGCTGCCCGAAGACATGCAAATGAAACAACAACTGCTCACGCTACAAATAGTCTATAACTATCAGATTCAAAGGCCAAGGCTAAGGGAAACAGAGCTACTCTGTATACATAATATCACATCGAATCGTGTATGGTAATACTCCATTCATCAAGTCTCAACATAATCAGATGGCTCCATAAAAGTTACCGTCTAATCCTCCGCGTCATCAATCACCAACTATGGCCTTAATGTAATCTTACTCCCAATACACCCTCCCGGTCTATCTCAAAATCTATGGTTTTAGAATACGTGTTGGAATAGGCCCAACATAGGCCTCGAAATCAAAATACTCCAAATATTAATTTCATGGATTATAGCACTTGAAAAATGATGAACACTAGTCTAAACCATGCGTCGATCCAAGTTCGTATGTGAAAATTATCGCATTTTGAAGTTCACCGAAATGCCTCGACGAAACCCTGAAATTATCCATCTACAGTTAGTCAATTTACCGATCAAAAGTGCTCAGTCCACTAGTTGGCTATAACAAATATGTTTACTATAGAAAAATAGTTGACTGGCCACTTTCAACCAATCAACTCCCTCCCTAATCAGTCGGCTGGTTAAAAGTGACCAGTCGGCCGTTTAGGGCCAAAAAATAGCCTATTTCAGTTCTGTTTCAAATCCTACCTTTTCTCTGTCGATTAGTCAGCCTATTGGTTTCCTATGTGGGTATAGGCTTAAACCTGGAATGGGTAAATTTCCGTAATGAAATTATCCCATCATTTGAACATGCTCGAGTATTGTCCTGGCTTCTCTTGCCCCAACGTCGAGCCTCACCACCTCACGACCTTACATCGCCCACTACACCCTGCACTCAAGTCCATTTCTTCGACGATCTGCCAATAAATGAACATAGCCATATGGAAATTTAACAAATCATTGTAGAACTCAAATGCTTCATATACCGTTCAACACTTCATCTTCAATACAATTCTACCACCAGTTCAATCAACAAATACTCTACACTTATCGATCATCATCCAATTTCTACATGATTCCTAGTACTCCAAGTCATAGTATTCTTACTTTAAAACATTCATCTAACACGGTTCTCATTTCTAGGACCCCTAATCAAGTTCATTACTCAAGCCCTAACCAACAGTACTATCAAAAACATATTTTTAGCATACCTAATGATTATATAGCTTAGAGAAATGATCCCACTCACCAAATCTTCACAAAATACAAGCTACAAGAAAAACAATTCGAAGCTTTATTTTGATTTCTAAAATTCAATCTCAATCTTCTCCGAATGCAAACTTATTGGTATGGATTTGTAGAGAATCTTCTAACTTGAATTTAGATATTTTACGTGGAAGCTTTGGTTAAGATTTAAAGAAGTTATGTTTATTTCAAGTTAAGAAAACAAATTTTCCTACTTAGAAAATAAATGATGAGGAATCAGAGAAGGGAGAGATGAAGAGGAAAGTGCTCATTTCATAAATAAGTAATACAATTCTAATAATATGACTATTTTGCACCTATCTCTCTTTTCTTCCCATTTAAACATTTTATCTAATTTTAACAAACTTTATATGTATAATATTTAAATGACATGGCAACTCAATAATATAGGTCTTAAGTCATAATTCATTCATCTTTGAAACTTCTTCTTTTAAATAAACGGTTCAGCCAATCTTCAATTAAGCGCTTAATTAAAATTAATTAGTAATTGAAAACTGAGGGTTGTCATATTCTCCTCCTATAAATGATTTCACCACCTAAATCTTCAAGGGTGGAATAATGTATCGCACAGACACTCACATGTCCTCTTCATGCATGCATTAAAAAAACCGAAACTAGTGATATAATATTAGCAATACAAAGCAAGTCCTATGTTAACATGCAATTCTAATCAATTAAATGAAAACAAAACACTTAGAGTAAACGGGGTTGCACCGGTAAAAAGTTCAAGATTAGAAGCATGTATCTTCTCATCCAGCACCCAAGTACTATTTCCAGAATCTTTACCCTATTGAAATTGAACAAGCTTCATAACCTTGTTCCAAAGTCCCTTGAAACTACTGTCTATAATCCGAATATGTCATCTACACTTGGAAACTTTCGGTTCCACATTCATTTCTTCTAATTGACTTAGCTTAACCACCACACTTATGTCATGCACATACTTTCGCAAGTGTGAAACAAGGAACTCATTGTGTATTCTAGACATTTTTCAGGTAGACCGACTCTATAAGAAATTTTTTTGACTTGTTCCACCATGGGGAACGACCTAATAAATCTAGGTGGGAGCGTTTTGGAATTGCCAAATCTCACAACTTTCTTCAAGTTGATGTTTTCGTAAAGAGCATACCACTTACCTCAAACTCAATCTCGATACATTTCTTATTGGCATAATAATTTTATCGATCTTACGACGCCTGTATTCCTTTTCAAATCACACTAGTACAAAATATGCCCATTGCCTCTTCTCATTTGCTTCGGTTATGTTAACAACCGAAGCAAGTAGTGTTATTTGCTTCGGTTGTCCTTACAACCGAAGCAAATAGTGTTATTATCATTAGTTTCTTAGGAACCAAAGCAAATGGTGTTATTTGCATAGGTTCCTTAGAACAGAAGCAAATGCATCAAAGCATTTGCAAATTATTTTAATCGGAGCAAATGTTGATACTAATAATCATAAACAACCGCTTACATGTGTCATTATCTATAATTTATTATAATTAACGATCATCAATAAATAATTTAAAATTTCTAATTGTTATAAATAATCAATAATTATTTTTTATATTTAATAATTTTTTATATTTAACTATTAATAATTAGTAAAGTATAGTTAATATTGATTAATTACATTTAATAATTAATAAATTAATTAATAATTAATATTAAATAATTTATAATTTATAATAAATATTTAATCATTTAAAGTTTAACATTCAATATTTAATTAATAAGTAATATTTAATAATTAATAAATAATGATTAATGATTAATAATTAATTTTTAATAAATATTAATTAATAATTACTAATAAACATTTAATTATTAATAATTATATAATAATTAAGACTAATATTTTGTAATTAATAACTAATAATAAAATTTAATACTTATGAAGTGATATTTAGTATAATAATTAATTTTAATAATTATTAATTAATAATGACTATTAAAAATTAGTAATTACTAAATAATCAATAATTAAGAAAAATACTTAATCATTCATAATTAATAAGAAATACTAATAGTTGAGAAGTAACATTTAGCATTTACTATTTTATAATTATAATTGATAATTGTATTTAATATTTTAAAAAATTGAAATTTTGAAATTGATAATTAATAATTTCTATTTAATAATTAGTAGTTAATAATCAATGGTTTGCAATTAGTAAATTGCAAAAAACAGTGTCAACTTACTGTTTTATTTCAACTTTTTCCCTAAACATTGTAAATATCGATTTACTATAATAAATGTTGATTTACTCATATGTGGTAAAAATCTTGGAGGAAACTACAACCATAGGAAAAGGCTGAATTAATGTAACCGATAAATGTTTTTTTGTATTTAATAATTTGCTATGGTTAATCATTAATAATTAGTAAATTATAGTTAATATTTATCTACATATAATAATTAATAAATATAATTAATACTTAATAATTAATATTATATAATTAATAATTAATATTAAACAATACTATCAAATAATTAATAATTAATGCTTAATAATTGATATTCAGTTATTAATGTTTAATATTTAACATTTTATTAATTTGTTATAGTTATATAATTAATAATTAATATTAAACAATATTATTAAATAATTAATAATTAATGCTTAATAATTAATGCTTAACTATTTCTTGTAGTATCTGCACCTAGAACGTGCGGCTTCTTCACTACTGTCGATAAAACCATTCTGAAGAAGGCAAAGGCAATTTCAATTATTTATTTCTCTAATAATCACTTATTTCTGCTGTGATCATAAGATGTTTGTAGAAATTTTTGCTTCATTTATCCAATACCTCCTCATGCATAGAAACCTATATCGTTAGAATATTCTTTGATTTCGATCACACTACCTACTAGATTTGAATTCCACAAGACACTCAATGTTTGAAGTTCAAGAAATTCTTTTACCTCCTACTTAATTTGTTACTTTTCTCATCCATTTTTTTCGAAGAAAAAAGTTTTCATATTATTTATTTTCATTATGACAATATATATAAACATGTTTGTACCTTCATAGTTGGCCATGACTTTTCTTAGCTTATGGCTTGTTTATAGATAGAATTTGTAATTTTATTTCATTTTGCAAGCTGTTAACCATGTCATAAATAAATGTCCACTACATACGGTACGTCTTCCTTTTGAATACAAATATAATTTGATTTCTTTTTGGTGCTGACTTAGCCTACGCCTTTTTTAATATATGGCAGTAATGTCTTGTACAACTGATTTTAGAAATCTTGTCAAAACCTGATTTGAAAACATGTGGCTTGTCCATTGCGGTCAGGACAGAAGTACATGGGTAGATGCAGTTGAAGTTGAACTTGGTAAGAATTGAATAATGTATAGTAAGCTTCTGTTCGACTAGTTTAACTTACGAGCAATGACGTTTGACACAAACCCTTCTTCATTTTTATTTCGATAGAAGCATGACCCTTAAGCACTTATTTTTGTTTAAGGCGGTGTCCTTTTTCCAACTTTAGTGTGCGAACTGCCTCTGTTTATTAGGAAGCTTGATTGTTTTTGTATTCAAGATATATTGTGTATTATCTTTAGATAATGGATTAATTATTATATTCATTTGATATTATAACCAGTGAATCTTTTAACTGGTTAACATTACGCTTTAATGGTCGCACTACATACAGAAATATAAAAAAGAATTTGTTTGGCTTTCTAATAGACAGAACTGTGTATACTGGTCCTTTTCCAGTATGCTAAACATGCAACCTCTCCTGTAGTAAAACATGAAGTATTTGCTAGTATGCTGAGAGAAGTTTACATGATGCACTGTGTGTTGTCAGGTGATTTTTTCTCTCAACACTTCTTCTAATGTCCCTTTTCTTTTCCCGTTTCCTTTTCTCTCTGTTGGGGACCCATCGAGAATAATTAGAGCAAAGAACATTAATTTACTAGCTATAAGCAAACACAAAGAACCAGCTTCAGCGAATTGTTTTCAACTCAGCATTGTTATTAGTCTTGGATCATAAAAACAAAAGCTATTAAAGCTTGATTATCCTATGATGTGGAATAAATAATTGGCCATATGTGTTTCAGAATCCCTAAGTATGGCACCACATGTGTTTATTAAAATTTCCCCGCCGATAAGATTAAGAACTCATCATTAAATTTTTAATTTAATGAATTTAGTAATAAGGATACCCATATATGTATATGGTCTGTTAGCTAATCTACAATTGGGAAAAAGAAATATTGTTTAGAAAGTGCTTGGCCTCACAGCTCTTTAGGAAATGTGAAATATTACATTAATACACTTCAGGAGAATCTCACTTATTTATAATCGATTTAACATTTTTCTGCAAATACAAGTAACTATGAAAATTCAATCAAATATTGAGCAAAAAGTAGATTTGAACCCCTATCGACCATACTTTTTGATTATTACGAAATACAAAACATAATTTTAACTCATCATGGAAGTCTCAGAATCTGTTTCAAAAATGTCTTTGCTATCGTGCTTCGTACATGGTTGTTGAAGATTGATAATTCATGGTTGCTAGATTGTGGTTGATTTTAATTTTTCATATAACAGCATGTATGTTTTTAGCTGTTAGTACATCCCATAATAGAAAAAGTAGGATGGAAGATGCACAGCGTAACTCACTTGTATGTTAACACTAGTTAAGCATTCTTAAATGTGCTATATTTAGTTTAGTAACACTTAGCTTACATGCTTAAGCTTTAACTTATACGAACATCTCTTTGAATTTTGAACTGCAAAATAAGTGCAAGATTTCATGTTTCCACCCACTATCCCAAACCATTACACGTGCTTTCATATTTAATTTGCATGCTTAGTTTCCATATGGGTCCCCGTGTTTTGCCTTTGTTTACATTTTTTTCCCCTATTCTGTGGTTACATGATGTCTATGCCTGCATTCACTTCGCGTGTCATAGTATATATGTGTGCCTTCGCATTTTATTTTCCTACCGTTAAAAGTTGCATACATTTTGAAACGTGAAGGAACAGTTCATTGACATATATTTTGATTTTCATGTGCTGGCAATATTGCCATTTATATATGTTTGGTTTCATTAGAATTTTCACATGCACAGGTTCGCATGCAAATATGAACTCGTGTAATATATATATATATATATATATATATATATATATATATATATATATATTACATGACTTCATATTTGCATGATTGATTTGTATACTATTTGTTCGAAACTGAGATGATGATGATTGAGTATGAATATTTGTGAAATTAGAAAATACATATTTTGAATCAATTGTACAATAGCAATACGCTATGTACAGCTATTTATAACGGTTTGACGTAATAATGTGTTATGGGTTGTTGGGCTTATTCAAAATACAACACTACCCATATTTTGAGATAAATAACCTATTTGTTTTACTTGCTACTCATTTCATTCGGCTGCGTTTGTTTCTTTCTTTACTTCTAATATCATTGGTAATTTGAGCTAGGATTTTCGTTTCTTCCCAAATGATCTTCAATTCTTTACAAATCTTTCAGATCTTCAAAGAAAGGTTTGAGCTTTGGATCTGCTGAGCTTTGCTTGAGCTTCAACGAGTTGATTTAAGCTAGGGTTTGGATGAGCTATCCGGTATAGAGCTTAATTCTTCATCTCTTGTAGCGATTGCTTAGATCTTCAAGCGATGACTTATTATGGAGCTTCTGTGGTCAGATCTGACCCTAGATTTGAATCTAGGGTTTTGGCAATTTGACTGTTGAAGCCTTCGACATTTAATTCTTGCTTCAGACGCAAGAAATTTTTGACAGACAAAGCTTTGGTTAGTATATTTGCCCTTTGTTAAGTGCTTGGTAAGTGATTTATTTCAATGATTCCCTTCAATACTTGTTCTATGACGAAATACAAGTCTAGTTCTATATGTTTGGTTTTAGAGTGTAGAATTGGTTGTTGTTAAGGACACAGTACTTAGATTATCACATCATATTGTAGCTTTGTTGCTGATGTTGATCTTTAGTTCACTTAATAATAATTTGATTCACATTATCTCTATTGTTGCATTTGCAACACTCCTGTACTCGACTTCAGTACTAAATCTTGAGATGGTTGTTTGCTTTTTAAAACACCATGACATTGGATTCTGATCTTGAGATGGTTGTTTGCTTTTTAAAACACCATGACATTGGATTCTTGTCTACGTAAATGGTAACTAGATGTTGACTTACGATCATCTGGGTCAGTTGCCCAATGTGCATCTGGAAAACCAAATAAATTTAAACTAATACAGTTTCTCAAAGTTAAACCATGATTTATTACACCCTTTAAATATCTCAAAATCCTTTTTGCTGCTCTTCAGTGCTCATCTAAAGGATTTTGCATAAATTGATTGACTTTATTCACACTGTATGTAGTTTTTGGCCTTGTAATTGTTACATACTGTAATGCTTCAAATGCACTTCTATATTGTTTAGCATCAACGATTGGTTTACCTCTATTCTTCGGTAAATGTAGATTTGTTGTCATTGGTGTAGGTAGACTGTTTGCCTGATCCATTTTGGTTTTGATCAGAATTTCAGATATGTATTTCTTTCGACTTAATTGAATATCTGAGTTTGGTAATCTTTTTACTTCAATCCTCAAAAAGTAACGTAAGTCTCCAAGATCTTTGACATAAAACTCTTTATTCAATTATTGAATGTGGTTTCTAATTTCACTGTTGTTTAATGTAACAATAAAATCATCTATATATATTAGTACATATATGATAGTATTCCTTGCAAATTTAGTGAATAAAGAGTTATCTGATTTTGTATGATTGAAGCCAAGTTTGATCAGTATTGTCTTTAATTTCTCAAACCACACTCTTAGTGCTTGTTTGTCCATAAATTGCTTTGTTAAGTTTGCAAACCAGTTTACTTCCAGCTTGTTTGTAACCGTCAGGTTGCTCCATGTATATCTTTTTTTAAAGAATTCCATTTAGAAATGGACAGTTGACATCCAGTTGCTTAGTTTTAATATAAGGCAACTGTGAGAATGATCCTAATTGATGTTGGTTTAATAACCGGTGAGTAAGTTTCATTGAAGTTAAATCCTTGTTGTAACCTTTTGCTACAAGTCTGACTTTGTACTTAGATATTAATCCATCTGCATTTCTTTTCAACCTGTAGGTCCACTTACAGCCAATGACACTTTTATGACTTGGTATGGTTATTAGGCTTCAAGCATTGTTTTTTATGAGTGCTGTATATTCTTCATCTATAGTTGTTTTTCATTTTTTTCATTTTGTATAGCTTGCTGATAAGTATATGGTTCTTCAGCATC
This sequence comes from Allium cepa, assembly GCA_030765085.1. Lineage (NCBI taxonomy): Eukaryota > Viridiplantae > Streptophyta > Magnoliopsida > Asparagales > Amaryllidaceae > Allium > Allium cepa. The sequence continues at coordinate 617,888,459 of CM060934.1, forward strand.
AAGATTTGCCGTGTATATTTCTGGTTTGAAAAATCCACTCTTTGCCCTAGTAATCATATGATGACCAGTTGTTGCAGGTGCAGAGGATTGATAATTGGATCTATCCTCAGATTTAGACTGTGAACTTGATATCTATGCTTGATCGCTCATTTGTTGATCAACTGACTGACAACCAATATCCTAATGGGTTGCATAATGAGGACTCATGGGTGATTTCCTTGGCTCATGACCTGACCCAGTATTGGGTACTGTGTGTTGTGGTCCAGAATCACTTAGTTGATCCTCTACATGCATTTCTTGATTGTGTGGCAAGAGAGGTATTGAGAACCTTGAATTATAAATCTTCTGAGTTGTCTTAATCTCCTTTTCATTAATGGAAATACATCTTCATTGAAGACAACATGTCTTGAAATGAAATTCTTCCTTTGCTATCCAGATATTTATATTCTTTTATATTATTTGCATATCCTAAAAAGGTACAGGGTGAAGATCTGAAACTCAGCTTGTGGTTATTATATGGTCTTAAACATGGAAAGCATAAGCAGCCAAATACTTTAAGACTTTTGTAATCAAGTTGTACATTGAACAACATCTCAGTTGGACTTTTTCCTTATGGTACCTTGGTTGGAAATTTGTTAATCAGATATACTGCTATACCAAAGGCATCTGGTCAGAATTCTAGAAATGCTTGAGCCAGCATGGTGAGTCTTGTCTCAACTATATGTTTGTGCTTTATTTCTATTAAACCATTCTACTCAGATGTGTAAGGACAAATAGTTCTTTGTATTATCCCTCTCTTTTGAAAATACTCCTCAAGTGATTTGAATTCTGCACCACTATCAGTTTGCATGACTTTGACTTCATTGCCAGTTTGTTTTTCTGCCTGTGTTATAAATTGTAAAACTGCAAAATATGTTTTAGATTTTGCTTTCAAGAAATATATCCAAACATATCTTGAGTGTGCATCTATAAATGATATATAATATTTAAAACCATAGTCAGTATCAATGGGAGCTGGTCCCCATAAATTTGTAGCAACAAGTTCTAATGGTTTTCTATATTTGGTTTCAAAATCTTGAAATGACAGTTTGTGGTTTTTTCCTAATTGACAGTATGTACAGACATATGGAATGGACACATTGTCAAAGAAATTTTATTGTTATTCAATATTTTTTACAATATCTACACTTGGATGACCTAGCTTACAATTCCATATGTAAAATATACTCATACTCCTTTTATTTTGAGATGATTGACAAATATTACAACATAGATTTTTGTTTCCAATACTTGAATCATCTAGAGTAAATTTGTAAAGTCCCTTCACTGCTTTGCTCTGCAAGAGAATTTTATTTGTTAGTATATCTCTTATTAAACAGTATCTTGGATAAAATTCAAAATATACATTGTTACTACAAGAAAATTGAGATACACTAAGCAAATTCTTCCTAATTTGTGGAACTTTTAAAAGACTATTAAGAAAAAGTACCCTTTCACCTTATATATAACCATTACCAGTATGAGTAATTTTAGTCGATTCGTCATTACCCATGTGTATACACTGTTTACCTTTGTACTCTTTGTTCTTTAGATTTATATTGCTTAGATTATTGGTAACATGATTTGTAGCTCCTGAATCTAGATACTATGTATCATCTTGAATGTCTTATATTTTAGTTGTATCATTGTAACTGCTTTAGTGAAATCAGTTTGATTTCTAGTTTCTTGTTTTATGTTGGCCAAATTTGCACTTGGTTTTTGACTACTTTGTTGTCTAGGTGTGTAATTAACATCAAATCTGAAATAGCACTTGTTTGCTGTGTATCCAAGTCTCTCACAAATCTGACAGCTAGGTCCACCACCATTGTTGTTACTCCATCTACCACCACCATCTCTGTATCTATATGATTGATTGCCTCGTTGATTTTTATTATCCGACTCATTTCTTGATTGAGTTCTTTCTTGATTTCTACCTTTGTTTGTGGCATAATTGACTGATTGATCAGAAACAGTTGGTTTTCTATACTTTAATCTGCCTTCGTTAGTAAGGAGAGTATAGTGTACATATGATTAGGATGTAATATCTTTAGATGAAATTACTATCACAATGGTTTCATATTCATCATCTAACCCACCCAAGATTGACAAAATTTGTTCAGTATCACTTACTGCATATCCTGCTGCTCTAAGTAAGTCGCACTGTTTTAATTTTTGATAGACACTCTCTCGTAGACATGCCATTAATCTTTAAATTTTGCAATTGTCTCGTATAATGCGTAACTCTCGCTGCTGATTGGGAACCGAACACTTGCTCTATAGTGGACCAGATTTGATGAGCATTCTTGCATCTTATTAGTTGTGGTAACAAATTTACACTTATTTTGGGCAGTATCCATGAATATAATAAACTATCTTGCCTTTGTTAAATTGTGCATTCTTCGTTTAAAACCAAATTTCTTTCAGTATTTGAAATATATTGTTTTGGCTCTTGTTTTGTTCCAAGAATATATTCTTCCAAGTCATATCCTCTTACTATTATTTGAACTTGAAATTTCCATAACAGATAATTTGTTTCATCTAACTGAGTTTGTATTAACTGAGTTTGTGGACTTACTATGACTTTTGATATATTTTCTATAGTATTTGATGGTGCCGGATTTGATCTTGGATTTGGTGATGTTGATGAATTGTTGTCTATGTCTCCTCAGTCATGATTAAGATTCAAGAAAGAATTAAAAACAAGCTATTCAAATGAGAAGGAGAATTAAGAACCTGATTTTGCAGAAAAGAAACCGGGTGAATGCTAATTATTTAGGTGAATTTAGACCAATATCTTGAATGGGATCAGAATGCAGCCAGTGATCTTGGTTGCTGGCACGGCTTAGTGACGATCCTTGTTTCAGTTTCTTTAAATTTTCTTTTAACTGAAAGCAGCTGAGGAGTTCAATGATGAATATTTTTTGATAGCTCTTCTTGGCATGGCTTAGTGATGATCTTGATGAATTAAAGAATTCAGAAAACTGAAACTTCAGCAGTTTTAGATGATGAGTGAAAAGCTCTGATGATTTGCAGCCAATTCAAACGATGAGAAAACCTCCGATGGATGTTGGCAATGCAATGTTTTGTTGGTTAAACAGTTTTGAAATGCTCTGATGCCGAAACTGAGATGATGATGATTGAGTATGAATATTTGTGAAATCTGAAAATACATTGATTGAGTCAATTGTACAATAGCAATATGCTATATAAAGCTTTTTATAATGGTTTACGGTAATACTGTTGCGGGTTATTGGGATTATCAAAATACAACCCATACCCATATTTTGAGATAAATATCCTATTTGTTTTACTTGCTGCTCATTTCATTCGGCTGCGTTTGTTTCTTCCTTTACTTTTAATATATATATATGTATGTATGTATGTATGTATGTATGTATGTATGTATACTATTGATTTGTGTTGATTTGTATCCTATCGATATTTGCATGAAGTCTTTGTGAATAATGAGCTGCCTACACGTTGAAATTATTTCGCCTTCGTGTCTTTTAAAACCATCGTGAAAAATAACTATCATTACTTTCCTGCTCACGTGAAAATATTTATACATGTCATTTATGTAACCATGGATTTCCCTCTGTATAGATTTTTCAGAGTCTTTTCTAGTGCGTGCATGTTATCAGGTTGCTGCTTTGCCCATGGATGCAGTTAGGTTAGGCTTAGTTGCTATTATGTCAAGCTTCGTTCTAAGTTTACTTTGTTTGTAGAAATTTGCATGTTGCAATTTCATAATGTAAATATGTATTATTTGTGCTTCTTTTTTGGTCTATGTAGTAAACATGAACTATGTTGATAAATAATATAATTATACTGTTTGTTCGATAAGATTCTTAGTAATAATGTATTTATGAATTTCTTAAATGCAATTTGATACCGTTTTAGGTTTTAAAACCTGAAATGGTATCAATTTTTTTGCTTCAGCTAACATTTGCTTCGGTCGATACCCTTCTTTTGCTTTGGTTCAACAACCGAAGCAAATGAAAATGGTGCAAAAGACCAACATCTATTGCTACAGCTGCTGAACCGAAGAAAATGACGTCTTTTGGCGGTCGTTATCGAAGCTACCGACGATCTTTTGCTTCAGTCGTTACCAAACGACTAAAGCAAAAGACGTCATTTGCTTTGGTCGTCGCCAAACGATCGAAGCAAAAGATGCCTTTTGCTTCGATTAAGAAATCGAGGCAATGGACGTTGTTCTTTTGCATCATATTCATTTTTTTCGATCGTTGAGCTGAAGCAACAGAAGGGTAACGAATGAAGTAAATGAGCTGTTCTATAGTAGTAGTGGCAGTTCGACTTTCTTCGAAGTCTCTCGGATCATATCTGATCTAAGTATTACCTTGTTAATCATTTCCCACCAACATGTATGTAACTTACAACACCTTTCATGCAATGCTTTAAACAACACCATGCCAATTCTTGTTTGAAAGCTATTATTGTATGAAAATTCAACAAGAGACAAGTGATCCTCCCAGAATCCCCAAAATTAAGAATATAAGCTCTCAACAGGTCTTCGAGTAAATGGTTTATTCTTTCGATTTGGCCATCGGATTAAGGATAATAGGACGTACTTAGTTCAATTCCATTCCTAGTACTTATTGCAAGCTCTTCCAAAACTCACCCGCGAAGAGTGAATCCCGATTACGCAAAATACTAGTGGTTACACCATGTAACTTCACTAGCTCTTGCACATATAACGTCATTGGATATGGAGCGATCTTCAAAACCTTTATGGAATAAAATGAGTGCTCTACATCAAACGGTCCACAATGACCCATATATTTTCATTCCCTTTTCGACTCTACGGAAAACCATCTATAATATCCATGAATATGCTCCTATTTCCCATGCGGAATTTCCAAAAACATCAACAAACCACTGGGCTTATTTTATTTGGCCTTGACTCATATATAAGTCATGCACTTTCCTATGAATTCTGAAACATGTTTTTCATCCACTTCTAGTAATAGGCATGCTTCGTATTATTATATATTTTGTTGCCATCATAATAAATAGTCATCCTAGAACGATGGCACTCTCGAGCCACTTCATCAATCAAATTGTCAACCTAAAAAATAAATCAACACCCTGTTCTGATTGTGAAAGCATCAACCCTGTTTATCAGGACAAAAAAATAGAGCTGGGCACTCTCCGGATTATAGAAAAGCAGAATAAAATAAAGGAACACACGATCTTTATAGTGATTCGGCTGTTAACGAAGCCTACATCCATTTCATAACTTTTGTTATTGAATTGGCTGTTGATCACAAGTACAAATTGATTACAATTATAACAGTTGAATAAAGAGAGATCAGACCACTGTTGATGGAGACAAACGGAAGGATCTCAATTGTCCCATGGCTGCCATCGTGAGGAAAAATAAAATTGAAGAATCTTCATAACAGAATTGTTTTAGTGATCAGAACAGCCAAACCTCTTTCTATTGAAAGTAGGATGGTATTTAGAGGATTTTGAGAGCATTGGATCGAAACTATTACACTAGCGGCCTGTAGTCATTGGTAGGAGGAAGCATGTAAATTTTGGAAGCTACCAAAGTTAACTGTTTGGATTGGTACTGATCCAAAGTTGCGTGATTTCTGTGCAATTCTCATCCTACGGGCTTTCTTATCTGCATGCGAGGTTTCTCTTGTAATTTCATGACTTGTTAGGTTGTTTTGACGATGTTTCACCAGTAGGTTAGATTGAATTATAACCCAAATCAGGTAAGTCTTCATTTCTTTAACTCGGATGCTAGGGATGTTATCAAACTTGGTCGATAGGCTTAGAAGAGAGTATGAACACAACGCATATGGATTGGAACATCCACAAGCCAATAATTTGGATCGGCAGTGATCTAAATACTTGGCACATTTTGTCTTCAAACTCCTTGGGTTCCTTCGTCACGTGCTTCCGGGTCTTCCGGTTATGTTCCGAGTCATTCCATCCTAGCTTTAATGTTTTAACTCCTTCTGACTTTTGCTGGATTAAAAACCCGTTTAATATTTGCCCCTCTAGAGCATGCTTTAGTTGGAAACAAGGCGCGCTCTGGAATTGTTCATCTTACAGCTTCCTTTTCATGTAGCTTTATTAGTTATACCTAACTTCCTTGAGTAGCTGCTAATGACATTCCGGCCTGCTATTTAGTCCTTAGTAGGATCTTCATTAATCGGTACTACATAGCGATCTTAACTTGATAACTTCCAGAATGAATACCATCATCAAGTTGAGCAAAGTTGAAAATTTTAAGGTCGTGACGGGGAAATAATTAGGATCGGTACCGACCCAAATGGATTGGATCGGTACAGATTCAAGTACTTACAAATTTTTCTCGGCTTTGCCTTTTCTTTAATATATATGTGGGTTCGGATCGTCACTCCCCCACTATCTATTTTCGAGCCGAGTCGATCAAAATAGCACCAAACCCTAGCCGAGTCGATCAAAATAGCACCAAACCCTAGCCGATCCAACCGCTCCTGCCACCAGAACGCCACCGTCAACCTTCGCCTTCGAGCTCCGCTAACTATCATTTTGAGGAGCTTCTGTCGTGACTTCGCCTGCCCCAAGCCATCGTCGATCCAATCATTGTCGATCCAAAGCACCCTGGTTTGAGCTATCTTGGATTGAGGATTTTATCATTACTCTTCACAATCTCAAAGGTCGGTGAAGTTGGTTTTGTGGTATTATGATTGATTTGTGATGGAGTCGCGTCCATGAAAGACTTAGTTGAAGGTTCGGGTTGATTACAATTTTGTGGAAGTGAATAGTAAATCAGGTTTTGGATTTTCACAGAACGAAACTAGGGTTTGCCCCGTTGGTTGACATGTCTTGTTATTTCCATCCGCAAAATCAGAATTCACTTGCATTGAGTAATGCAGTTGATCCCGACATTGGTTCTTATGGATTGATTTTGGTTTTTCTGGAAGGTGATAATAATTTGGGACGGCCTCTTGTATGCAGCTTAGGTTGTTATCATCTTCCAAGAAACCAAAATCGACTCATGCTGATAATTTCCTTTCTTATTTGGACACATTAACTTATAATCGCTTGATTTGGACTGGTCTTGTTATCACACAATCAGTGTTCCTGGAATAGGAAGAGCTTTCTGTGTTGTTTTGTATAGTGGATCCATTATCGATCATTGATCGATAACAGGTACATGTAGAAGTAATGATATTAATAGCTAATACGGTTGCTTTTCCCGGTTTGAGTGAGCCATCTACACGGAATGGTCCGCTCGCAGCGTTTCGGTTGTCGCACCCATTCTTGCATAAATTACACATCGCACACTCTCACGGTTAATGCTTGGAGTCTGATCGGTGGTTGATACACATCGATCATCTTCCGAATTCCAAGTATCATCCGTGTTAAGGATTTATAGTTTAGAAATTATGCGCACCTGACCATTTTGAACATAAGCTTTCTTATATAGAATGACATGTAAATCTTCCGGTCGTAAGTCAATCGAGGGGTGTTCTCCTGCTTCCGAAGCGGTGTCCTTGTCGATCCCGACTGGACCTGCTACCTCTATAACTGCAGGACAGTATGGCCACCTAATTCTAGTTGGCCCTGTTGTCGACCGCACTTCCCCAACTTTAGGGTTTTGCTGGATCCCTCGGAGAAAGCTTCCTCGATTCACACACACAAGGCGTTGCAAAGCATTTCCTCATAATATGGAATTCTAGAGGACGATGTATTTTTGCCATCAAGAGGTCACTTCGCTCATCGGACGCCTTCTGCATATGTGGCCTGCCATCGCTACATATGCACGTAAGGTGCGGCACCCTTGTTTAATCATTTTTCGACTGCGACCCTTCATAATATAGGGCTGGCTCCATTTCATATTCTCCCAAATGGCCATGCCACCTGACCTGCCTATATTTTCTGGTCGTGCGAATGCTCAATCGCGCTTCGAACTTTACCGAGCTGCAGTAACTTCTACCACTTAAAAAGAGGATGGCGAACCCATCTCTTGTTTACATTGAGGCGCAACGTGGTCGAAAGCTCGTACTTGATCTTTCTAGCAAGGTCCCCTCATTCAAATCAAATTTTTTTTGTCAAGTGTCGCGAAGGGTTCACTCGTCTATGGACCACGGGGGGTAAGTTTCTCTCACTGGGCATAGAATTTCCTTTAGATGCTAAAAAGTCTTTTGAGCGATCGTCTATTCTTTTGGAGTTCTCCTAAGGATTAATAAAGATACAACACTCTGGCCTTTTCTAAGTGCCCTTAAAGTAGTTGATGCTCAAGAGCGCACAATCAAATTTCCACTCACTGACGAGAATCTTTGCCGATGCGGGCTTTTACATCCCGAAAGATTGGTTGGGTTTGTTAGTGCCCCTTCTCACTCTAAAGCTCAGACTTGCTCAGTTTCTACCACCCGCAATTCTGACGAAGATGATGATGATAAAGAGAAAGATAGCGACTCATCTGGCGAGTTAGCAGAAACTTCAAAGGAAACCCAAACTCAAACTGAGACTGACATTCCACCCAAGATGCCTTCAATCCTAGAGAAGAAGGAAGAGGAGTAGGTTTATCAGGAGGTTAAAGCTTCGGTATTTGTGGGAAAGAAGAAAGAAGAAACAAATGAGGGACTCCCTTCTATCGACGATGAAATAGACTGCGATACAGATCGATGAAGGCGATATCGATTTAGGTGGCAAGGTCCCCGGAGTTTAGTCCCGAGCACACTCCATTGCCTCCTCCAAAAAACACTTTGAAGAAGTCTCTCCTAAAGACGAACCTGCTTCCCGGCATTCGCCGGGGGATGCCGAATTTGACTTCGGAGATGTGAACGACATCTTTGTAGATGTGAAGGATCTGATGGGTGATATTACTTCGAAAGGGTTGCATTCCCAGCCTGCCCAAATCATTCCTACCAAAATAAATATCCCGACATCAATCGACGATCGATCCGGTTTGTGTCTACTAGGTTCATTAAATTGTAGAATACACTTCGCTATGATCACGCACTTCACTGTTATTCACTAGAATTTTTAATCCATCAAATGTCTTTTTACCTGAAGTTATTTTGTTATTCGCCGTAGGGATCATGTCTCGGGGCTTCTATGGTGATCTTAATCAAGCGCTCGAGTTTCAACATTCGTAAATACATTCATCCCGATATTACTCCTCCTGTGAAACCGATGAAGAGAGAAGGAGGAGAAAAGACAAGGAGGCAGTGGACCACCGACGGGCTGAAAAGGATCAAGACCGCGGCAAAGGAAGAGCAAAGGAAAAAGGAAAATCCCGATTGAGCGGGGAGACCCATTTAAGAAGTTAAAGAAAGATCAAGAACATCTTCCCGCTTCCACTTCTGGAGCCGTGACCCCCTCCACTCACAATGCTACTGCTTCTCTTCCAATTTCAAGGCGAGCTCCTTACATTCTCCCTGCCGGCCCCCTGCTTCTGCAGGCTGCATTTTCTCGCTTATTCTTAAGGGGGTTGTTTTCGACAAGCGCGACCTAAAGTCGATTAGAGTAGAATCCTACTCACCCCCTCTTCAGGTAATCCAAAGCGGCTCGGAGTAGGCCGAGCAAGTTGATGCATGGGAGAAACTGTGCATGTAACTTTCTACCATTAACGAAACTAATTACCAGGAGATCCTCTCATTTGAGTCTGAAAAAGATGAATTTGAGAAGCTGCCTGTGGACCGTGACTCGAAAATTGAAAGGTTGAAGAAGGAGAGGGACGATGCCTTAAAAAAGGAAAGCAAGAGTACTTCTTTGTTCAGGGAGCTGATGCAATCAACTGATCGAGTCGCTCTCATATTTAGTGATGAAATAAACAAGTGACACACCGACGGGTCGGCTCTGAAAGAGAAATTAAAGGCAGACGAGACAATGATTGAGGTGGAAAAGAAAGTTGTTGTTGAACAGAGACAATAAATCACTTCCCTATGCTCATAAATTTTGACTTTGGAAGCCGAGAGAAATCAATTAGCCGTAGAGAAGGCTAGCATAGAGACCGACTTTTTAGAGCTCCAAGATATTTATGCAAGACAAATGGAAGGCTTGGATGCCACTATCTTTTTCTATGTTAATTCTATGCTTCATCAGGGGTAGCTTAGTTGTTTGGGTCCATCGTTCCCTCGCACGCTCATGGTGATATGGAAGGAAGTTTTGGTCCGGTTTGAAGACATGGGCGGCGGGTATATCGAGAAGGAGTTGGTTCAGACCTACTTGAACGAGGAATCCCGCCTAGCTCTAGCAAAAGGCTTTAAAATTTAAAAACTGGAGAGAGAGGGAGCGTGAATCCACCATTGTCACGACCATCACTGAGGCTACTGCTGAATCTTTCCTTCCGGCTCAGGCGAGCCATCATTGCTTATTCATACCGATGAGGGAACCATTGCCACTTCTCCCTTGATCGTGCAACCGCCGAAGGAAGGCAATAACGAAGGCTTCGAAGTTGTTGCGCATGAACAAACCCCTACTACAAGTTACTTTCTCCTCTTTCTCGTGCTTGAGGATTTTCGATTCACGCCTGATGAAATTGCGGATAACCACCCTTTATTCTGATATTGTGGATCAACCTCCTCTTCTTGTTGGATTATCTTCTCACCATGACGCTGGGTCTACTGCTATTTTAACTGCATCAACCATTGTCTCTGCTACTGGATCATAGCCTGGTCTGCATTTTGAGCAAATTGAGGCTCTACATGGTTTGGATGACCCTTCTGTTTCTGAAGAGGAGAGCTTGGTAGCTACTGGTGCGCAAGAGCAGGCAGACCAAGGCAACCAACTAGAGAAAGCGGAAACAGAGCGGCCAAAGACGGAGAAATAGATGAATGCAGTGAAGAAGGAGAAGGTCGAATCACAAAGGAATTCATCAAAGGGCTCTTATCATCCCACAAGCATAAGGGGAAAGGACGTTCCTCTAGTGGTCATGCTTTAGAGAGTGAGGGTGCCTCGGGTAAAGATAGGCCCAGGAAGCTGCAAATTAGAGGTGGGAAAGGAGACTGGGGCAGCGGTGAGAAGATGTCTTGATTTGTTCTTTTCCCCTTTAGTTGTTTTGTTTTTGTTCACCTTTGTACAAGTGCTGAGTCAATGCTTAATATTCTTTGTTGTTGTCATAGTGATATTTTGTGTTTTTCTATCTTTTGGCCAATATTATGTGGGTACGGCCCCCACATTTTAACATTGTATCAAGAATGTTATAAGTAATACAATGTTGACATTTTGATTGTAACTTTATTTGTCTACTTCTCTACGTTTCATGCACTTATGTCGATTTTATTCATCATTTGTTTTGTTTAGTCCTATAATTGTTGCCAAAATCATTGTTTGGAGTAATAGAACCATGAAGTGTTTTATTTTTTATTTATTTATTTAAGTATTGGTGTGTGCCCCCAGTTCACGGGGCTATTTACTTCAAACACCAGATTTCCAATCGGTTGATCCGAGTGGTTCCTTGGATGTTTGCCATTAAGTCTATTTTGAAGTTCCTATCTTCAGGAACTTGCATTCGGTAGATTGCACCCTGTTGGATTCATGTGACTTACTTCTGATAGTGGGCATGGATGCCTGTTAGTCCTGCAATAGATGAGTTTCTTGGCATTGCAGAGATAATGCTGGTACTTAAGAGTGTGCACGGCTTATGAAATGCGCTGCTTTTAAGTGTGTGCGCGGCTTATGAGATGCATGGCTTTTAGAAATGCGTGCAGCTATGAGATGCACGGCTTATTAGATGTGTGGCTTATGAGATGCGTGACTTTTAATATTGCGTACGACTTATGGACTACGCGTCTTTTGAGATTAATATACCCGTCAATCCGGAATAGTTTAGAATTTCTTGACATTACCAATCTTTGGGTAACTCGAGGAGCCCATACTTCAAGACTGTGGTTCCATGGCTCAACAAGTGATGTGCGGCTTATAGGGATGCGCAATTTAATTTTGGGCCTTTTCGGTGTTGCCAGAGAAGCGCCGGTTCTTTGAAGGCATGGATCGAGTTTTGTCAATCCAACGGTTTGTGTCAATTTGCTTCCGTCATCTCGGTGGGTAAATGGGGAGTACTTGAGTGTGATTCCACTGTCCCATGCTACGATTAGATGGTTATGAATCGATTTGACCCCATCGACTCAGCAGGTTACTTTGTGAGCACAGTTTCATTGGTTCAGAAAGCAAAGCATTTTATTGATAGAAGTTGAGCAAGTTCTGCCTATTTACATGCCCCCAGTATTCTGAAATAGCTTATTTGCTTGAAATAGGAAATACATAAAATAGTTTTAGATAAAGTATGGACGCATCGATTCACTGCTCCATGCTTGGGGAATTTGGGTTCCATAAACAGTTGTTAGCTTGAATGTGCCATCCCCTTGCTTCTGAATGATCGCATAGGTCCTTCCCGGTTTGGCCCGATTGCTCCTAGTACAGGGTAGACCCTCTTGAGGACAAGGTCTCCCACTTCGAAGGTATGGTTGTGCACTTTGGAGTTAAAGTGCGTGTGCCCTTTTTTGATGAGCGGCGGTCATTAACTCGGTATCTTCCCTCTTCTCGTCGATCACATCGAGCGACTCAAGTAGGAGCTGCTTGTTTTGCCTTTGATTGAAATTCTGCCTTCGATGAGAGGGGACTTCTAGTTCGATAGTGATCATTGCTTCTGAACCATATGCCATGGCGAACAGAGTATGCCCGATTTTTGATTTGTGTGTTGTTCAGTAAGCCCATAGTGCGAGTGGAAGTTCATCAACCCAATTCTCTTTAGCTTTAGCTTGCCGTTTTTTCATGGTGGACTTGATGATCTTGTTAACCGCTTCCACTTGCCCATTTGCTTACAAATGAGCGACTGCGGAAAAGCTCTTCTCCATTCAAAAGCGTTTCCAAAAGTCTTTGAAATCAGCGCTTTCAAATGAGTCTCGTTATTTGAAGATTGTCTGTGATACACCAAACCTACAAATAATGTTTGTAGTAACAAAGTTAATGACTTTCTTTATGGTAATAGTGGGCAACGGATCTGCTTCGGCCTACTTAGTAAAGTAGTCAATAGCAGTTATAGCGTATTTGGCTTCTCCTTTTGCCATCAGTAATACATCAATCAGATCGATTTTCCAGTTTGCGAACGGCCATAGACTTAACATCTGCGTTAGCTCCGTTAAAGGGATTCTTTTGATTTTGATGAGTCTTTGGCCTTGGTCGCATCATCTTGCGTAATTTGCCGCATTGCGATTCACCGTTGGCTAAAAATACCCGTACCGGATAATTTTCTTTGCCAGGGTTTGTCCCCGAGTGTGATCTCCATAGTGGCCTTCGTGAACTTCACTCAGGATCCTCCAAGTTTTGTCATCGGTCACACATCTGAGCAAAGAGGTAGAGAACTATCTTTGGTAGAGTATCACATCCTATGTTACGAATCGCGGTGACTTTCGAAGAAGCTTTTTTCCACCGGTTCCTATCTGCAGGAAGAGTTCTTGTAAGCAAGTAGTCTTTGACTGACGTTATCCATGTTTCTGGTTCTTTGGTGGTCTCAAAAATCTAGTTGACATACATTTTGCTTATGCTTGGAGTGGTCAGGGTTTCAACTGGGACTAGACCTAATGTCGAGCTTCTCCGAAATTGGCTAGTTTAGCTAAGTAGTTAGCCTTCATTTTCTGCTCCCTTGGGATGTGAGTTATGGTGAATGTTCAATGTTGTTCAGCAACTCTTGCACTTTAGATAGATATGGGGCAAGATTTTCCCCTCGAGTCTGGTATTCTCCTTTCACCTGACAGACGACTAACTAAGAGTCACTATAGACGTGTATGGATTTTATCTCCAGCCTTTCACAATTTTAAGCCCACTATCAATGCCTTATATTCTGCTTTGTTATTTGTTACTGGGAATTCTAATCGTAAGGCATAGCAAATGGCTCGTCCTTCAGGATTCTTGAGCACTACTTCTGCCCTCGAGCAGAAGTTATTAGATGTGCCATCGACTAAGGGCTTCCATTGTGTTTCCACTTTCGGAGTAATTTCTTCTTCATCATCCTATATGGTAAATTCAACATGAAATCTGCCAATTCTTGCCCTTTGATTTCCCGTCAAGGATGGTAAGTAATGTCGTATTGACTCAATTCGATATTCCATTTGATGAGCCGCCCAGAAGTCTTGGAGCAGTACAATACTTGCTTTAAGGGTTGATCGGTCAATACTTTGATTGGGTGTGCTCGGAAATACAGTCGTAACTTCCTGGATGCGATCACGAGACAATACACTAGCTTCTCGAATTTTGGATAATTTTTCTCAGCTCCAGTAAACCTTTTACTAATGTAGTATATGGGCCATTGGATCCTTGCTTCTTTACGTACAAGCTCAACACTTAATGTGTGAGGTGAGACTAAGTAGATAAAAAAGTCTTCTCCATCTTCCAACTTGGATAAGATTAGCGGGGTTTCCATATGTCGTAATAACTCTTGAATGCTATTTGACATGCCTCATTCCACTCGAAGTTCATCTTTCCTTTCTTTAGCACTTCAAAGAACGGCACACACTTGTCAGTTGCTTTTGGGATGAACTGGCTTAGCGTTGCCTCCTTTCCATTAAAACTTTGTAACTCATTTTTCTTTGGGGCCTCGACTTCTTGTAAGGCAGTAATTTTCTCTAGATTTGCTTCAATGCCTTTGCCACTCACTATGAATCCCAAGAACTTTCCGGAGGTTACCCCAAAGTGACATTTAAGTGGATTGAGATTCATCCTATATTTATGGAGTATTTCAAACATTTCGCAAGATTATCCAAGTGATTGGAGGCTATTCTTGATTTGACTAACATGTCATCCACATAGGCTTCCATGGTTTTTTCGATCTGATGTTTGAACATGGTGTTTACTAATTGTTGATAAGTTACCTCTGCATTCTTCAAGCCAAATGACATCACTTTGTAACAGTATAACCCTTGGGCAGTAATGAAACTGGCATTTTCCTAATCAGGTTCATGCATCATGATCCGGTTGTATCCCGAGTATGCATTCATAAATGATAATAATCCATGCCCCACCGTCCCGTTCACAAGCTGATCGATTATGGGCAGCGGGAAGCTATCTTTTGGGCAGGCTTTGTTTAGTTCTGAGAAGTCAATACAGGTTCGCCATTTTCCATTGGACTTCTTGACCAAGACTGGGTTCGATACCCACTCGGGGTAGGTTGCATCGCAGATGAAGCCATTCGCCAACAGCTTGTCCACTTCTTCGCTCAGCCCTTTAGACCATTCGAGCCCTAGGCTACGTCTCTTTTGCTTTACTGGGGTACTTGGGATCGATATTAAGTGCATGGCATGCGATCTATTGTGATACCCCACACATATCAGAATGCGTCTAAGCGAATACATCCAGGTTGACGTAGAGAAATTTAACGAGTTCAAGTTACATCTTATGTTCAAGATGTGATCCAATTTTCAGGACCCGTGTTGGGTCATCCATATGAACTGGGACAGAAACCATCAGTTCAGCTGGTGCTGCCCGTTTCTCCCCTGAACTCCTCTTTCTAGGGTCCAAAGCCTTACTGAATCGGCTGTGGTCCCCGTGCCAGGGGTGGCCCTGTTGTTGCTATTTGGCAGGTTCATGAATGTGGAGAGTTCTGCCTACATCCTTCCCCTTTTCCCTTCTTTTAAATTCACGTACCTTTACGATATAGCATTCCCTAGCAGCACTTTGGTCTCCTTTGATTATTCCAACTCCATTCTCCATCGAAATTTCATGGTTAAGCACCACTGGACTAAAGCAATCCTGAAATCTGCTAGGGCAGGCCATCCTAGGTGTAAGCAGACATTTCGTTTACGATCACGAAGGTTTGGATGAGGGTGACTCTTCGGTTGCCTTCACCGAGCTCTAAATCAATCATTCCGATGGGCTGTTTGGGCTCGTCGGTGAATCCTTGAATCTTGGTCCAGCAAGCGGATACATCTTTCATACTAATTTCCATCTGATCAAAGGTGCTTTTCAAGAGGATATTCACAGAGCTGCCACTGTCTACTAATACTCGTTGGACCACGACGGGTCTGATTCCTTTGTCACAACCATAAGGTAGAGAGTTGGAGCCTCTATCCATTCGGTGTCTTTACTACAAAACACTATGTCATCACTTAAGGTTCTGTGCTACTTGGCGGGAGTTCCATCTTTGATCGCAATGCACATATCTTTTGGAGCATGCTTCAACGAGTTTGCATACCGTTCCATTTCTCCCCAACTCCTTTGCATGGGGTGAGGTCCTCCAGATGTTGTTCCAATAATTAATCTCTGGTCAGTCCTCCTGCATCCCTCTTCACTGGTTCCCTCTTGGTTTCCATGGTCCCGAGGAGCCTGGGGTGCCGCAGGCTGATCAGGGTTTTGCAACTTCCTCACATACTGCTGAAGCTTATTTTCCCGGTTCAATTCTTCAATCAAGTTCTTCAAATGTCCGCACTCATTTGTGTTATGACCATCTATATCATGGAAATGACAATACTTTCCGGAGCGCTTTTACTGTTCAGTCGCCTCTTTCTTAGGAGGCTTCTTGTACTCCTCCATCCGCTATGTTATGAGATAAATGTTCTTTGGAGTATTTTTGAGCGAGGTGTAATCTTCGGGTATGAAGCCTTTAAGTCTCTTATCGTTACCATTTCGTTTGTTAGAATTCTGATATTTCCTTTGCTGATTTCCATCTTTTCCCACATTTCCTTCAATGGTCCCGGAGGTATTTATATCCCGGTTCATCGCCAAATCACTCTGCCTAATGTTCGTCGGTTGTAAGCTAGCAGATCTCCTTTCTAATTCTTATGCCTCTTCCAATCTCAAATATTGACTCGCCTTTCAGTTGAAGTCTTTCCTAGTGGTAGGTTATTTCATTTTGATCCATTTTCAAAATTCAATTTCGGACTGGATGGCGCGGACCAAGGCCATAAAAACCATATCCTCGTTTGGATTGCTTACTTCAGTCACCGCGATGTTGAACCGATTCATGAAAGACTTTGGAGATTCATTTCATCATTGGAATAGACTGGACAAGGACACCACATCTTTAGGCTGCGCTGTGTGAAGTCTGAATTGATCAAGGAATCTTATTGCTAGTTGATCGAAAGTGGAGATGGATCTTGGCAGAAGCCTAGTGAACCATATGGAAGCAATTTTCTCTAGAAAAATTAGGAAATATCTATATCGAATGGCATCTAAAGCATTCGCTCCGTCCATGTACCAACTGTATTTATATAAGTGGGGTTTCAGGTCTCTCAATCTGTCATAAGACATAATAGTTTGCATATTGAACTTTTTTGGGTACTGCTCATTCAAAATCTCATCAGTAAAAGGAGTTCGACATGTAGCGTATCCCCAGTCATCATCCCTTCTATCCTTACTCTCATACATCAGTCGCTTGACCATATCCAAGATATATGCCTTAGATATCCGATAATCCGGAGGTCATTTGTCAGTAACTACATCTTAGATATTCGGTAATCCGAGGGTCGGCTGTTAGTAACTATCCCTATTCATCTTCCCTTTTGGCTTTGCAAACTATCTCAGTGAGTGGGCTGAAGCCTTGGCTCTTCTGTGTACGGGAGAGCCATTATCTTGGCATTTATTGGCTTACGGTTGGTTGGGTAGGGGCATTTTGGATCTCCCTGCCATTATTGAATGCATTAGTGTTTCCTTCCAACTTGTCATTGTCAAGATGCTCACCATCTTTCGAATTAGAGAGATTCATTGCTACATCTTCGTGTGAGGTTTGTGCCCATAGATTCAAATTAAAAACAGGTTTCTTCATGGTTGGTGGAGTGTTGGCGTCTCCCTCGATAGTGAATCCTACGGCTCCCCCTACTGCTCCTTTTTGCTGCTTCTTTTCCTTTCTTCTATTTAGGCCCGAGATGGAGGAATTCTCTTGTTCTACGATAGCCGTAGGTTCTGCCATGGTTCTTGAAGAAGGATGGGATGTGATTGTAAGGTCAATAGGGCATTAAGTTTGTCCATAAGAGCTCTCTTACTACTTTCCATCTTCTAATTAGTCTCATCGATCATCTTATTCAATTCATCTCTAGTAACAGCTTTACGTTGATTAAAGGATCCTGGCACCTAATCTTTTGCGTTGGTGCCATTTACTTTGATTTGCTGACGATTCATCTCTTCTCCAGCAATTACTGCCCCTATGGATCTTCTAGAGGAAATTCTCTTTCTTCTAGGAGCCATTGATTCTTAGTAGTAGATCTTTCGAACAGAGATTAAGGATCTGACTTTTGAACCTATCTGATCCAAAGTAGATAGCTAGATCTAGCCTGAGTTGGGTCCTTATTGGAATTACCAAAATGTTAAACCAAAAAAATGGATCAACACCCTATTCTGATTGTGAAAGCACCAACCCTATTTATCAGGACAAGAAAATAGAGCAAGACACTCTCCATATTACAGAAAAAACAGAATAAAATAATGGAACACATGGTCTTTATAGTGGTTCGGCTGTTAACGAAGCCTATGTAAAATTCTAACAGTTGAATAAAAAGAGACCATATCACCATTGATGGAGAAAAAAGAAAGGATCTCAATTGTCCCATGGTAGCCATTGTGAGGAAGAAGAAAGTTGAAGAATCTTCGTAACAGAGTTGCTTTAGTGATCAGAATAGCCAACCCCCTTTCTGTTGAAGGTAGGATGGTATTTATAGAATTTTAAGGGCATCTGGATTGAAGCTATTACACGAGACGTCTGTAGTCATTGGCAGGAGGAAGCAAATAAAGTTTGGGAGTTATCCAACTAACTGTTTGGATCGGTACCGATCCAAATAGTTGAGTGATTTTTGCGCAAATACCATTTTACGGGCTTCCTTATCTATTGGCAAGGCTTCTCTTGTAATTTCATGACTTGTTAGGTTGTTTCGACGATGTTTCACCAGTAAGGTAGATTGAACTCTAACCCGAATCAGATAAGTCTTCATTTCTTCAACTCAAATGCTAGGGATGTTATCAAACTCGGTCGATGGGCTTAGGAGAGATGTGGAACACAATGCATGTGAATTGGAACATCCACAGGTCAATAATTTTGATTGGATCGGTGTGGATCCAAATACTCTTCATATTTTGACTTCAAACTCCTTGGGTTCCTTTGTCATGTGCTTTTGGGTCTTCTAGTTCAGTTCCGAGTCATTTTGTCTTAGCTTGAATTTTCTAACTCTTCTGACTTCTGTTGGGTTAAAAAACCAATTAACACAAATAATCCACCTCGGGATCACACAACCTTCTATCCCTATGAATCCAACCATCCACATCAATGCAGTACCAGTCAATGTGATTAGAATTCTCTCCCTTTATTATTCGGTCCAAGATCTCTACAATATTTGCATCAATTCTTTAGATAAAACCGATTTAATGGGTAAGTGCGTTGTCAAAAGCTCGGGAAACACATTATAAGATGGTCAATAATCGAACTCTGTGATAACTCCAAACCCTTCCATTCTACAGACATAGAACCCAACATAACATGCCTTATACTCAATGAATCTGCCATAACATTTCTCTTTTCGAGAATATAGAGAATTACAAAATTATACGATTCCACACACTTTTTTTTCTTAAGACTGAGATCTTTTAGGGAGAATAAGCACTTTAAAGACTTACGATCAGTGAATAGATCTAACTTCACACCCAAGAAAGAACGTCTCCACATCTTCAAAGCAAAGACAATAGCCACCAACTCCAAATTATAAGTTAGATAATTATTCTCATAAGTCTTAAGTTGCCTTTGAAACAACTTTGCCTTCTTACATAAGAATCGTACAAAGCCTCGTACCACATGCATTGGTGTAGATGGTGAACAGTTTAGCTCCATCCACGATAACAAGAATCAGAGTGCTAGTCAATAATTACTTCATTTCAATAAAAGAGTCTTCGCAATGTGCATCCTATAAGAAGACTTGGTTCTTCCTAGTTAGACACGTTTAACATCCCCCATATTGAGATCTGAAACTAAGCGCTACTTATGCTGCAGTCATGAATAGTATTATTCTCCGATGATAAAATGCAATCATGTTAATCATATCAATAACATCAGAAACACATGAATACGAAAAGTTTTCAAACACATTTCATTAATAAAACTTTTATTACTTTCAGAAATAAAATTTACATATTCATTATATAATCCCATCCATTGCCCACGTTTAGAAAAAATATAATAATTACAAAATACTCCAAGAGTGACATAGAAAATGCCCCCTTGGTTGATCAAAGTCTGATACTTGGCAGTTATAAATTTTGTTATTACATCCACTCAACCATGACATAAGCTTTAAAGAACATAGCGGAAATAAAAACTCTTATATTAGCCAACTTGCCACCTGTACATCTCCGAAAGATTGTTTGTCTAACTTGAAAATACCTACTCTCAACCTACTCAAATGAGTACCCGAGAGTTTAAGGGGAAAACAAAAACTTCAGGTTAGACAAAAAGTTTAGTGTGAATAATAATATACCATCTCGAACCAAAACAGATATCCAGTAAGACCATGCCTTAGCGGAAACGGGTTTCCTCCTCAGTAGTATCTTATCCATTTATGTCAATCACAAATCTTGCACCTGCAACCACAATGATTAGAATAATCATAACATGATCACATGCATATATGCAACATGGGTCAGTCTGACTAACCTGTCCTCCTAGGGCTATGCACACCCAAGGTTCCTTCCCAAAATAGACTATCTGTCTCAACTCAAATGGACTATCTGTCTCAAATCATAGTTTTCATGGGGTCACTATGAACCTATTATTTTTCACTAATAACATCTATCCAATCATAGTTTTCAGGGGATCACTATGAACCTATTAGTTGTCACTAATAACATATCTCGAATCATAGTTTCATGAAATCACCATGAACCTATTGGTTGTCACCAACAACCTTTCTCGAATCATGGTTTTCATGTGATCACCATTAACCTATTAGTCATCACTAACAACACTCCTTCAAATCAAAGTTTTTGTAGGATGACTATGAACCTGTTAGATTAAACTGATACCTTTTTCAAATCATATCCTTTTGATCAGTTTCGGGCATCCTAACATACTAGTCTATCGGATCTCCTGGTTGCAATTCTACTCACTCTGAAGTTAAGTCTAACTATACTCACTACTGGGACTACCTAATTAGTAACTCCGCCCTCAATCCCAAAATGTAATGTTGGGTCATAATAATGTGAGCATGACAATGATAAATTTGTAAATTAACTGATATAATAGTAATAAGGAAATATAACATCATTCATCAAAATATGTTCAATCGACAATCTTTGGCATCACAAAATTACTTAGCCTTAAGTAATAATTCTTTTGGCAATACCCATATAAAATTTTGGTTAAATACCGCTTTACTTCCTTAAAAAATTATTTATTTAAATGATTAACCTCTTTAAATTATTCTTAAAAATAAGGAAAACATAGGCCATTACTTAGCCAAAACCCTATGCCAATATACAAACATTTTTAAAATAGCCTTTTATACATTTGGTATCAAATGAGGTTGTCATACCTCTAAGGTTTATTGAACCACTTAACAAAACTATTCAACTTGCAAACTTACGATGTACACGCCTTTAAAACATGATGTTGAATCTCCATATTGAGTTTCAGAAACAAAAATTCTAATTTTATAAAGCATAAGGCCACAAGGCCAAAATTATGATTATCGCATTATAAAATATAAATATTGTCGCACCTATAGAAACTTAACATTTGGTTTGCATAACATATGGCATTCGACTTAGAAAGTAAAGGATGTCATCATTACCATGAAACACTTGATGTCGAACATAAGAATTGCGATATTCATTTCCATAAAACACTTGATGTCGAAACTAAGACTTATGGCATCATTTCCATAGAGCAATGAATGTCATCTTCTTTAAAACTATGGCTGCTTATGCAGCTTATATAAAGGATGTCGAAAACAAAGGGTGACAAGGGAGATCCAGCTTTACACCAATAAAGGATGTCAAACTTTGAAACTTGAATGCATATCCTTAAAACAAAAGAGGATGCCACTTTTGTAGAGTTACGAAACCCATGATGTCGAAGGATGCCAAAATCCTATACATATATATGAACAGGTTCATTTCATACCTACATAAGTAGATATATCCCTTCATGTCGATGTCGCAATTCGTAATTGCTACCAATATCAGCCATTATCAAATATTTCGATCCACTAGCAAGTGACATGGCAATTTCATAATTAAATTTTAAACAGTTTTATTTCCGTATAAAGTCATTTCTTTTCACTAACTCTTGCCCTTTGTCAATTTTGTATTGGATAATAACATACTTTACTAATTTCTTTTCAAAAAACTACAGCAAGGCCATTTTACTTTCCTCAAAATAATTTCCAAATTCATACAAATAATAAATTATTTACTATTTAATAGCTTTTATAGCTTAATAAATTCATAGAAAATCATAACCACTTGGGAGAAATCCCCAAAAATCACAAAAAATCAGAATTATTATATTCTTTCTCATATAAAAATTTCTAAGCTAAAAAAATTATTTAATTATTTTTAATAAATAAAATTTGAAATAAACACTTTTTCATCTTAGGAAATTCATAAAATATTCATATTAACTAGAAAAATTATGAAATCGAAAACCTCCTCCAAAATAATGTTTTACATAGCATATCAAAATTTCAAATCAATAGGAAATCAAAAACTTAGATTTTACCCTCAAAACTTACTAAATAATTTCCATAAAAATTCTAATAAATCATCATTCAATCTAATAATGATATAATTAATCCATACATGGTCATAACCAATTCGAAAATAGATCATAGATCCGAAAATAAACATAAAAAATTGAGATGGATACTATTATTCACCTTAGATTGGATAGAGAGATTAATATTCGATGTAGATTTGTTTTCCTAAGCTTTTTCCCTTTTGAATCGCTTAATTTCACATTCTTTTATTTATAGGTAATGACCAGCCTTGATTTGAATTTTTACTTGGTGAATTTTGAAAATGAGAATAAATGAGGGGAGGAAGGTTTAGGGAATGAACTAAGGAATTATTCTCCTTTTTCTCCTCTTATAAATTCTATTCTATTCTTATGTTTAAAACCATATCATTAATTGATTACCTAAGGCATGACCTAAGTTAATTATCAAATCTCATTCCCTTTGTCCCCATAGATCACATTATTATATTTTATTTATCTAATTAAATATCCTGGATAATATTAATCAAAATCAGGGGTGTTATAATGGGTTAAAGGTGCAACAACCTTTGCAAAGTCCTTAATGAACTTTCTATATTATCCCACCAATCCAAGGAATTTAACCCTGGTTGCACTATTCAATACCTTCCAATCTTGCACCACAACGACCTAGCTTAGGTCAATCGAAATCTTATTCTCGGACACAACATGACCCAAGAAGCTAACTTCCCTTCTCCAAAAGTGGTACTTAGAAATTTTTACCTTGAAGCAATTTCGTCTCAACACCTCCAACACTTCCCTCAGGTGTAGTTTTTGCTCTTCTTCACTTTTAGAGAATATCAAAATATTTTACCCATAAACATCACCACACATTTATTGGGTCAGTCTCAAAAAACATGACTCATAAGATCAATAGAATATGTCGGTGTGTTCCTTAGGCCGAATGACATTACCAACTATTCATATGATGCATCATGAGTTCTATAGGCGGTATTTGGAATGCTATCTTTATCACCTTTAGTTGATGAAACCCTAAAGCCAAATTGAGTTGATAGAAAATCTTCACTCTTGTGAGTTGGTTAAATTAATCACTAAGAGAGGAAGAGGATATTTGTTCTTTCTTGTCAACTTATTCACTTCTCTATAGTTGACACATAATCCACATGGTCTATCTGTTGTAGTGGCAAACACGATGGGTGCTCCACGCTCCAATATACTTCTTTGAATAAGACCCTTCTATGAAAGCTCAAAAATTTGAGTTACCAACTCTTTTCTTGCTTTCAAAGCCATACATCTAATAGGTAAGACTATCGACTTCGCCTCTCACTTTAGACCAATGTAAAATTCAATTTTCTTATGAGGTGGTAAATCCTAAACTTCTTCAAACACATCTGCAAAATTCCTAACAATAAAAAATGTGCTAATTCATCATAAGAGATATCTAAAGAGTATAAATAACTCAACATCGTAGAACTCTCCAGTTCAAAATACACTTTAAGCCCCTTTCCGCCACAATCCTTCATAGGGCTACATTGCAATCACAATCTATGACAACACCATGCTTGGTATGAAAACCCAAATCTGCCCCAAGATAATTCAATGTCTTTATGTATCATAGAAAGATATGCCGACCCTCTAATGGGATTCAGCAAAATTAAAGAGTCATCGATGAAATGAGGGCTCTAGGAGTAAACTATCAATAATAAGGCTAGCAATAAAAGAATGTGAAGCTCCCGTATCAAATAAAAAATGAATATGAAAGTTATAAATAGAAAACACACCCGCCATGAAGATATTCTTCCCTTTATCGAGCTTTAACGAGGCGCTTAAGGACATGGTTTACTCAACTCATGCCAAAGTCTATCTCGACTTTTGATGAGTTAGCTAAGAAGTTCTTGGAGCAACTCAAGCTCCATACTGCTCGACCCAAGGATGTGATATTCTTGTCAGGCATTTCTCAAAGACCTGAAGATTCATTAAAAGTTTCCTGAGCAGGTTAAATTTTGCAGTTAACAAAGTAAGTATTGTAAATGAGGATATGGTGTTAATAGCTATAGTCTAGAGGATACATTCAGACATGGATATGGAGAAGTGGTTGAGGATGAAACGGCTAACTACTATGTAGAAGTACTACCGAAAGGCTAACCGGTTCTTGCGCTTGGAAGAGGCAAGCCAGGTTGTTAGAAAGACTAGTGGTGGGCAGTTAAAGGAAGTTATTTAGAGTAATGTAGCTATTAAATAGATTCGTGAGAGTGCTAGTAATGTAGCCTCTAATGTCGGGAATTCAAATAACCAAAGAAAGTGGAATCAAAGCGCTGGTAGTAGGTGGAATGAAGCTAAAAAGCGTCCAAGGAATATGAGACAAGAGGATTATATGCATCCAAATGATATGCTTGAAAACATATACCTTGCCACACTAGGAACAAAGAGGTATAAGAAGCCACCTATGGGAGAGGCGACCGAAAGAGAAAAGAGCTATAGGAATTATTATCGCTTCAATGAAACTTATGAGCACAATATGAATGAGTGTAGAAATCTTAGAAATTCTATTGAAGAGTTAATATGGAAAAAGAGATTGCAGCAATATGTTAGAAAGCCATAGGATGGCAGAGAGAGTGTCAGACCCCAAAAGCCAAACGTCCAAGGGAACCAGCTTGGACCAAGTGGAGGGTGCTTAGGTGACCTGATGGAAGGATTGTTAATAATACGATAATTAGAGGATGCCATCCAATGGAGAAAAGCTAGAATGAAATGGAGTAGTTTGCGAGTTCTTTGAAACACATGCCATAAGAGAGCCACTTCGCATTAAGGATAAAGATTTGACCAAGTAGCTAAGATTGATGATAGATGACATGGACTTTCAAAACAGGGATTTTAATAGGATTGAAGCACCAACTTTTGATCCTATGGTGATAGCATACATTGTAGGCCTTGCTATCATGCATCCAGTTTTAATGGATTGTGGAAGCTCCATAAATATTCTGTTCAAAAGGACTTTTGATCAAAAGAGAATAAGTTCGAAGGACACCAAGCCTTGTAAATCTATGATTTAGGGATTTACGAACAAGGCGAAGGAAGCGATTGAGACTTCATTTGTCCATGGAGTTGGGAGATGGAGGCTGTAAGATCGAGATGGCTTAGAAGTTCATGATTGTTGATGAATTTTTGATGTATAACGCCTTTTTTGGCTGATCGGGCCTTGCTGATTTTAGAATAGCACCAGCTCCTTAGTTGTTGATAATGAAGTTCCTCATAAAGAATGGGGTTGGATCGATTTGAGGTTACCAGAGCTCTGGTCGGGAATGTCATGTCATCAAGCTTAGAGAGGCAAATCGACCGAAGAAAGGGAAGAGTGCAGTGAAAGCTCTCTGCATCAAGAAAGCCAACATATAGAAATCAATGCCAAAGCCATGGCACATGAACCATAGTAGATTCTTTAAGTCCATAGATCCCAGGAAGCAGTAAGAGAAAGTGTGGGAAGCACTAGCTAAGTTGAAAATCAATGTTCCAATCGATATGGACGATCCTACTCGGTTTCTTAAGATTGGATCTTAGCTCAGCACCGGATTGAGGAAGGAACTGGTCAGCTTTCTTGGAGCAAACCTGAATGTACTTGCTTGGACACATTCAAATATGAGCGGTATATCATAGAAGATAGCATGTCATACACTAAACATGCTTTCGAAATATTCCCCTATAAAGTAGAAGAGGCACAGTCTGGGTTCACAGTAATCCACTGCGTTGAATTAACAAGTGGAGCAGATAAAGTAAAATGGCTTTATCCATGATTCTATATATCTTGAACGGGCATCGAACCCCGTGTTGGTCAAAAAGCAAATGGGAAGCGGCTAACATGCATTAATTACTCGGACCTAAATAAAGCATGCCGAAGGATGACTTGCTATTGCCTAGAATTGACTAGCTGGTAAACGGGACTGCGAGACATGAGTTACTTTCTTTCATGGATGCTTACTCCGGCTATAACCAAATATCGATGCATGTTTCAAATTAGGAGCATACAAGTTTTACAATGGATTTACGACTTTACTGCTATTAAGTGATGCCATTTAGTTTGAAACATAGAAGCTACATACCAGATATTGGTGAATTCCATGTCCAAGGATCAGATTAGATTGACAATGGAAGTATATGCAGGTGAAGTCACGACAATCGACAAACTATATGGATGATCTTTTATAAATTTATAATGTGTTATGGAGGTAGGAGATAAAATTAAACACATTGAAATCTTCCTTTAAAATTACATCGGGCAATTTTTTGGAATTTATTGTGAATTCAAGTGACATTGAGGCTAATTCAGTGTAGATTGATGCCTTAAAGCATGTAACTGCCCTAACCACAAAGAGAGAAATGCAAAGTTTGAATTAGAAGGTTTCCATACTGATTCGGTTCATCTCAAAGGCAAATTATAAGTGTATACCATTCTTCGGTGCCTTCAAAATGGAAAAGGGAAAGTTCGTTTAGTCGAAGGAATGCCAGAATGCTTTTGAGGAATTGTTAAGGCATATGGAAATACCACCGGTCTCGTCTAAGCCCTTGGACGGAGAGGACATTTTCATCAACTTGATGGTGTCTGGTCAATCATTGAGTGTACCATTGGTATGTGAGGAGGCAAAGATTTAGAGGTCGGTATACTACATCAACATGCGATTTACCAGAGTTGAAATAAATATTCGAATTTGGAAAAACTCGCTTATTTCTTGTTGATTGCATCAAGGAAATTTCAACCATACATCCATGCTAACCCGATAAAGGTGCAGACCGATCAGTCCTTAAAGAAAGTACTGCACTGACCTAAGACTTCAGAAAGGTTATTGAAATAGAATACTGAACTAAGCCAGTATGATATTGCTTACCATCCAAGGAGGGCTATAAGAGGACAAGCATTAGCGAATTTCATCGCTGAATTTACCGAATGAGAATGGAAAAGAGGAAGATAATATGGTCATGCATTCTTAATGGAAATTATTCATAGACAGAGCTTCCAATAAATGTAATTCTAGCGCAGGAGTGGTACTTGTGACTCCAGAAGAACGACCGATTTGTTATGCGCTAAAGTTAGAGTTCCCCACGACAAACAACGAGGCCGAGTATAAAGCGTTGATGGCGGGACTCGGGATAGAAAAGGAACTATGGGTAAGGACACTGCATATATTCAATGATTCCCAGTCGTGGACTGCTAGGTAAATGTTTTTGAGGCTAAGGGTGCTAGCATGAAAATTATCCGACAAAGACATCGAAACCGCTGAACAATATAGAGCATTAAACGATTATGCATATCCATTGAGAGGAGAATTTGAAGGCTGTTTCATTAGCCAATGTGGCTAGCTCTGAAGATGCACAGTTGATGGGATTGGTTCAATGGAGGTTTAATCGGCTCCGAGCATCGACCAAATGGATGTCAATGGGATTTGGAAGGCCGAAGAGGAGAAGGAATCATGAATGACTCTGATCAAGGACTATTTGCTTAGTGGAGCTCTCCTAAAAAAAGGAATAAATAACGAACACTCCTTCATAAAGTGTCATAATTCATAATGCAAGAAGGAGTGCTATACACGAGAGGTTTCTCAACCCCCTACTTTGGTCTTAACCAAGGATGAGGCTAGGAAAATCCTCATGCAAATCCATGAGGGTAGCTATGTTGATCACACCAGGGGTTAGGCACTAGCGAAGAAGATACTACTTTATAGATACTTCTAGCCAACAATAAATTATGATGTAGCTAATTACACTAGACGATGTGACCAATGCCAGAGGTTTGTTAAAATTCTAAGACCTCCATCCATAAAAGCTTTCGCAAATGGTTAGCCCTTGGCCATTTGCAATTTAGGGAACTGATATAATTGGTGTACTTCCAATGTCGAAAAGAGGAATTGATTACGCTATCATTGTGGTTAATTACTTCACAAAGTGGGATGAAGCAGAACTGGTTACCATGATTACAACAAGGAAAGTTACCATCTTTATCGCAAAGAATATTATCTATAGATTTGGGGTTCCCTAAAAATTATAATTGACAATGGAACTCGAGAGTGCCAATTTTAAGGATTTTTGCAACTAGTACAAAATTGAGAAAACCTTTTTGGAAATAGCACACCTATAGGAAAATGGATAGGTGGAGGCGGTGAATAAAATCAATAAGTCCATCTTGAAGAAATGGTTAACTAAAACAAAGGGTAACTGGGTCGATGAGCTTCCACTTACATTGTCGGCTTATAAGACGATGCACAAGTCCACGATTAGGCGTACTCCACTCGCTCTGGCCTTCGAAGTTGAGGCCATGATTTTGATAGAAATGGAAGTCCCTTCTCATTGGAAAAATCACTATGATTCCTTGGTCAACAAGGAACCCTTGCTCGAGTCCGTCGACTCGATTGATGTAAAGCAAGAAGAGGCGGAATTAAGGGTAGCTACTCACCAGATAGGAGTAGCACCCCATTTTAACACTAAGGTCCAGAGCGATACTTTCGAAGTGGAGGACCATATTTTTAAATGAGTTCTCCCAAGTACAGAAGCACTTGGCTCGATGAGGAAGGTCCCTGTGTGATCAAACAAAAGCTTAGATGTGGAACTTTCAAGCTAAACCCCATCAAAGGAATCCCAATTCCATGAGTTTGGAATAACAACTAGTTGTGGTACTATTTCACTTGGATTTATTTACTTTATTTTCTACAAATAAGCCAACCTAGTGAACCAGAGGCAATGTGATAAGGCAGGACATGCCACTTCCATTGTTTATAAATAAAGTTTGCCTCTTGAACTAATGGAACCATGTCCTTATAAGAAAAATCTTATGCTGCATAATTAGCAGTACAATCAGGTACCCAGAGATAAGTACCAATAGCCTCCTTTGATCTAAAATCGGGAAAAAGGATTATAGTCACAAGGGTTGATCAGATAATTTTCCCTTATCCCTCCAGTATGTACTAATGCCCAGAAATAGGCGAAGTTAGTGAGGGCATCCCATAATAGGACAGCTCAAGCGCCAGTTTTCAAGGATAAAAACTGGTGTGTAATTGAAATTGTAATGACTGCACTTGCGGCTTGAATGACATGCTCAAATAAGGATAAGCGAGGATGGTCAAAGGATTCTTAGTCAACACCTTGAGATAGGTGAGATTGAAGGTGTATTCCTAGAGCTAGGCGTCCAAAGCACCAGTTCCCAGAGAAAGGAACTGGTTACAACCAGGATTTTCATGTCTGTGCTTGTGGCTCAATAAGGCTTGCTTGGTTGAGGAGAAAGAAGGATAGTTGATGATTGCTCTCACTTAACGCTTGAAAATAGGTGAGATCGGAAGCTTGAAAATAAGCCCTCAAAACACTAATTCTTGGAGATTGGAATCAGTCCATAATTGGAATTTCCACAACTTTGTTCGTGACTTAGCAGGACATGCCTGGTTGAGGATAAAATGATTATTATCGAGGAGCTATCTTGAACGATGCCTAGAGATTGGCAAGATCAATGTTGATTCTTAAAAATAAGAATATGAAACACTAATCCTAAAGATAGGGATCGATAAGTAATTGGACTATCAATCACTTATGGCCCGACGAGACACGCCTAGCTGATAACCAGTGATAAGGATTAATGAATGAATTCGATCAACTCCCAGAGTTAGGCAAGATCGATCAAGAAATAAACTTCAGAATGTCATTTCCTAGAGGTAGGAAATGGTGGGAAGTTAGGCATTCCTTTATGTATGACCTCATTCAAGGATAAAAAACTCGACCGAGGATGAACAAAGTCTGCTACAGAGAAGGTGAAATGAATAACAAGTTCTATTTCCCCAAAATGGAAATCTTTTAGCAAAGTCAAATAGTACTATACAATGGAATATAACCGAGCAATCATAGAAAATTACTTATATATGCAGAGCTACAGTAAGTAATAGAGTTGCATGGACACAGGCATGTATATTATGAGTAAATTACATTACATGCATATATATTATATGCAAGCAGTTTTATATATGCAAGTAAAGTAAAAGTGCAGGAATGTAAATATGGACAAAGGTTGTACATAAAACAACAATCTTTATTTATAACCACTTTTTATAAAAAAATTATAGGATTCGTTCCTACACAAACTTAGCCTATATTCAAAAGAAAACAAAATACATCAGATATAAGACTAAAGGAAATAGTCTTCGAAGTACATCAATAGGAGCTGAAGTTGCCGTTGTAAAAAACCAAGATAAAAGCTTACTTCCTCTTCCCTCGCTTGCTGTCGTCCTTGGGATCGACTTCACCTGGCGCTTCTTCAAGCCCTTCCTATCCTTGGATTTATCCTTTTCTTTCCTATAGGTTCTGCCTTTCGAGTGAGTGGTCTCTCCCTTGGTCATGATGACAATGGGGTCTTCAGGCTTGTCGACGACGAAGATATAAGATCTCGAGGAACTACCGGTGCTGCTATCCTTCAAAGGTTTAGATTTAAGAGCAGTAATATTCAGAGTGGGGTTTAATTGTCCAAGGCTGGTTGGTTCTTGGTCTTAGATTTTTCATGACTTTATCTTTGATAGGTTGAGCTTCGAATTATCCGCCATGAAAAATGGGATCGATAACGCCCATGGTACTGGTAATTGTGATGTCTTCCCCTAGAGACTACGAAGTGTCATTCAATCCCTTCAGAGCCTTGATCTTCTTTGAATCAAGATCAACGATGGTGTTGAATGGAAGGATTGGAGTGAATAGTCCCATGGTGACAAAGGTTGACTAGGTGAAGATAGCAACGAGACCCGAACCTTGTGTAATTGTTGGTAAAGGAGAAGAAAGCGATGAATGATCTGTAAGTTCACCAATAGTGAATTAAAAGTTAGTGATGGTCTCAGACGAGAATTGAAGCTTCTAGAACACTGGAGAGATGAGAGAAATACCTTCACTTGTTAGAGTTTCTTTAACTGGGGATATAGTGACTTCACCCACTTCCACTGTTGATTGCATTAATTGGGAGACTTGAACAACAATATAAGGCTTGTCGATGAACATGGCAGTAGAAGCTAGAATCATATTAAGGGCGACTTTGGAGCTGACCCTCATGGAAGATAGGATTTTAGTCGTAGGCTCTTCAGATATTGAAGATGATGATTTTTTTTGGCCCAATGCACTAGGACCAAAAGAAGCCTCGATGAGTGCTTTGCTTGTAGTCGCACCCTCCTCAGTCAGAATTGCTTTTCCTTTTTCTAAGGGATAATATTGTTGACATCTAAGTATTTGGCCTTCAATTGGCGGTGAGGCCATCACAAGACTCAGCCACATGATGTAGGATTTCCGCCCATGCGTCTGCCAAGGTCACAGGATAGCTGCTTCCCAACCACTTTAAATTCTTTTCTTCAATCACATTTACAAAGGACAGCTGACGGGTGAAATTCATTTCCTCCTTAACCTTTGCGGCTTGGTTTTTAAGCTCATTTATTTGAACTACAGTAGCAC
Source organism: Allium cepa (assembly GCA_030765085.1). Taxonomy (NCBI): domain Eukaryota; kingdom Viridiplantae; phylum Streptophyta; class Magnoliopsida; order Asparagales; family Amaryllidaceae; genus Allium; species Allium cepa. Next base: position 617,920,599 of record CM060934.1, read on the forward strand.
CAAGATCAATCCGAGCTTCTACTTTTGCCTCCATTTTGACCCTTAGATTAGTTTGTAGTCTTCTAATTTTGGCTTTGAGTATTAGAATTTCCGTGTCTTTGGTTGGCAATGCCATGTCTTTCTCTTCAATTGCCTTGTCCTTGGCATTGATCTATGTGGTAAACTAGTCGCTCTTTAGGTGGGCCTACTTAAATTGGTTGTTTATTAAATTGAGGGCCTGAGTGTGCACGAGAGACAACTCTTTTTTTTTTAGAGTTATCGATCGATTTCTGAGCCATATCTCTCTATTTCTTATGCTTGGCCACTTCTCTTATGTAATCCTCTATTGTGTTATCATAGCTTTTCCTCTCCGACCGAAATGTCTAGTGTCCGTCTAATTGATTTTGTTGACATTGGAGAGTGTGAAGTTGAGTTTTCTCCATTCATAGGGTTGGTCAACAAACTCAGCAAACCCTCCAACTCTGTGATTTGCTTCTTTATGAGGTTTGTCCTTAATATCATAGTCTAGTTTCACCTCTATATCGTAGAGTTAGGAAAAGAGGCCCAAATCTTGGTCATCATGGCCACTAATAAGCCTAAAGGTGGTGGGGGTGGATCTTGATGAGCAGAAGCCTCCTTGGATCTTTGGAAGGTTAGCGAAGTAGTGACTGAGGGCTAGATTGCCAAAACATGTTGAGAAGAATGAATGGGTTGACAACATGGAAGAGAAGAGTCAGAGATAGGACCATGATGGTCATGAGAATTGCGGGACTTCTTCCCTAAGTCATATTATTCTCTTTCCTCAACTTATCCTTTCCTCCTTTTCTTATACTTGTAGTATTTATTCTCCTTCCTCTTCCTTTCTTCTTCGGTCTATTGATGCAAGGAGGAGCGGTGAAGGTAAGGATCAAGAGTGGTTCCCAAGCTCTCATCAATGCCTAAAGGTATGCAATGGAAGCGATCTCTTCCCATCGTAACTGAAATGAAAGAAAGGGTTGTATCTGTTTCAACACATTGAAGTAGAAGCGAATGCAAGATATGAGTGCTCTTTATCCTAGAAGTTTGTGAAGTGTTGGTATCGCCTTAAGTACTTTACGGGCCATATTCAGAAGGTTGTAAGGATGGAGTTTCGCCTCCCTTGGCTAGGAGGCCTAAAATGGGAAGCTGAAACTTGAAGGTTACTCCTTAAGAAGATTGCCGATTAGGATGTCAAGATCTCTTGGAGAGTCGACAATATTTTCTAAAGGAGCAGCTGAAGGAGTCGAATTGTTTGTTGGAGTCAAACCTAGTTCAGTGGGCTACTAGGTGGTCTTGGTGATAATTCACTTAGGACGTGATGGGGCTAAAAATTTGGTACCCTCTGGAGACGTCTCTCTGTACGACTCGCCTCCCCTTTGATCAAAGTCCTCATCATTGTTATCTTTTATGTCGCTTTCTCCTTCTTCTTTATTTTCCTCCCCTCCTTCTATTCTTCACTCCCTTCGTGTATCATTTCCATTCTCTCTTCTCAATTCACTGGCCATATTTATTTCCACTACTCTATTAGTGGTTTCTTCGATGTTTGCCATTCCCGACGAGCCTTTAACGCTGTCGTGTATACCTTCGTCGGAGCTGCGATATGGGAAATAGACTTGGTGGATATTCTAGACCCACTTATGGAAGTTCAACTGGAATGGTGAATCGTTTAAGGTAAAGAAGGCCACATTGGCGTACTTTCTCATTCATTAATAGGTAAGAAGTGTGGAATTAGTTGCAGTCTCTTTTAAGGGTCTTCATTGTCTCGGGTGCACGTCGCTTCTATTTGGAGTAGGAATATCTGTGAAGAGAGTGGATAAGAAGTTTGACACTTGGATGATAAGACTCCAAGTATGGAAAAGAACGAAAAGGAAGAGGTATTACTTTCGGACGACCAACGCCGATTGAATATGAAGGGATGTCGGATGCAGAAGTACTCATTTTAAAATATGAGCATTTTTTGTGTAGCGCCTTGATAACTTTACATTAGCACTAGGCTTCTATAATCATTAAAGATATCGACTCGTTCCATTGTTTGAAGCTCAGAAGGTGTGTTAACTACCAAAAGGTTGCAGACCAATGAAATTGCAACATGAATATGACATATAGGGAGTTTAGCAAGGCATATCCATTGGGGTGTAGTTGAGTGGAAGCAAGTCCAAGTTCTTGGAGAAACATTCGAAGAAATAGATTACGGGCGGTACAACCCTACCTAGGCACATATGCTTATTGTAGGCTGTATAGCCTTGTAGAGGATTATGCGCCCATTATTCAACTGTTGGTAGAAAGACATCATTCTTTGGAATTTTGTGTTGCCGACATATTGTATGGTGTGACTTGGTTGTTAACATGGATGGCATTTTCTTTGTGGGAACATCCAGGACCCTTAAACTAACTTGTTGGTTGAGAGGAGGAGGTGGATCCTGGATTGGAGTTATTGGAACTATCATTCCCTATAACTTAGTTGTAATTGAACGTCTGATACCAGAGGGCATGGATGTTGAGGCTTAAGCTAGTCGACCCGCTTTAGGAGGAGTTGATGACCCAACACCAACGTTGAAACAAGGTGAATGGTGAGTCATTCTAAACCGAAAAACTGTATGGTGAACACGATGAAGTATATTTTCTTTTAAAATTCTATTTTAGTTTGAACCCATGAGACTGACGCTCAAAATCCAATGGATGACGATATGTGTTGACCAATCGGATTATAAACGTCGACCGAGGCAATTTGAAGTGTCAATCTATGCAGTGTGTGACATGTGCAAAACACCCCACCTCTATACCTATACCATCCAAGAGTAAGAGCAATATTTTCGGATAATACCGAGAATAAGGCGATATGAGGTATACAAGTGAATATCCCTTCGGGCTAACACCGGTACATATTTAAGCATTGAATAAATAACTCACATCCATATACACAGTATCGACATAAAGCAATAAACACTTACGCCCCCAGGATAAATAACAGAAAACACAGAGTTAATCACAGTGATAAATATAATATACAATACACAAATTGTGTCCAATACACATCACACGGTATACGCACAAGAGACCATAAAAATAGGACGATAATCTACAATACTAAGTATCTAGTCTCCTCTAGCCTAGAAAATACAAGCTAGTCTCATGGTTCATGTACCTAAAATATCTCGGACTGATCCAAGTGTTATATAAATAATAAACGGGTCAGAATATATCTATATCCAAGGTTATTGAACATATAGATCATAGTATATGCTGGGTATAAATAATTATAATAATGTCATACCAACAATCTTGAATATCATATATGTAGGATACCCCAAACCCAACATAGAAAGTCATCACCCATATAAAATCACATCAAATCAGAAATTATGAAATCAACTTCAAATAGGTGAACCATCTGTATTCAAAAATCGTCATCAAAATCTAAAATCTTTAAAAAAGGAGATATCACCAAATATAGTCAAGTCTGAATACAGTAAATCCCAAATATCTCTCAATCTCATACTATTAAGTATCATCATCAAACCCCAAAAATCATTAAAAGGTATGGACTAGCCATGGCAATACCTAAGTAAAATCAATAATGAGTAGGCTATCTACTTGAAAAAATAGACAATCTACCTAAATAATAAAGGTGTTCTGCCTAGAATGGTTAGGCCGTCTGCCCATCAATCACATAAAGATAAGATAAAGGGTTTTATAATATCCTGAACATAGTCTCAGGTAAGCATATAAAAAGTATATGTCTATCTACCATACATTTCGGAACCAGACAGGAGACTGATAGCACATCTGCCTACTTCAAGAGCCTCGCATGTGTCCGTTTGAGCTGCTCCTATAGTCATCGGTTGCCTTCTTCTTAGTATCGTGATATTATCTACTGCATGTCATTAACACGTTGCAGGACTACGCTATGCATCGATCACGACCCCATGCATTGCCTTATAGGCAATTGACTGCTAGCCTAAGGACAAAGGGAAAATACATAGAGCAAAGATTCACATAGCTAAGGCATACAACAATAAGGGTGTCATAGATCCAGGATAGACCATCACAATTAGGCTGCCAGAATGGATACAGGCCAATCTAGTTCACTTCCAAAACAGAAAGGATGTTGGTTAAGGTAGATAGTATTGTCAATACATGGATAATATTGTCAATACACGGCTATGTATGTTGCTACCACACGGATTGGTAATATTGCCTACACACGGTTATATATGTTGCTGCCACAACTTGATAATATTTCCTACACGCAATTATAAATATTTCCACCACGCAACTTAATAATATTGCCAACACATGGCTATACATGCGACTCCCGTAGGAGTCTCCATAAGTCCCCGTCATATGACTATCATCTATTTACAATGAATAACCGAATAAATATCACAACAACAACCCCTACCACTACATGATACTTAAATATTTATTCATTGCTTTATAAATACCTTTCAGTCACCACAATATTCCATATAACGAGTCTTAACCAGAGAAGTATTACCAGATGCGCCATCCTAAGCGGTATTATAGCTTCGTTTATTCAAATTTCTTATCACACATAATTATATCTCACAAAATCAAATAGAAGGATGTCATCATCATATCATATTCAAATCATAAATTAAATCAATATAAATAGTGAATCATTCAAGATATCAAAATCAATATAAGAAAATGAGAAGTTGGAAAGTATAGAAATCAACATGGGAAAATGAGAAATTCGAAAATATAAAAATGATTTATAATGTCCCACTTTAATTCAAAAATGAAATAATAGTAGAGTTTAAACCAAATCTTTCTTTTACATTTAAATCAAATGCTCAAGTAAGTATATATAGAGCATACTTTATTAATTCATAATTAATCGCATTATTTGTAAAAATTGACTTTAAAATAACTAAAATATTAATAAGAAAATATTTCTTATTTTCAAAAATTATATGAACTTCTTAATTAACTATTTAAAACAATCTACAACTTTCTATTCAATAAATTAATAATATTAATAACACTTTTCCTAAATTGAATTATATTCTAGAAATTAATAAAACTAGTAAAACATTCATATATGTTCTGTTAAATACTTTCACAATATTTATATAATACCAAAAATAAATATTGAACTTTATATTTTCCTTTCAAACTTTTGTTTATATACTTAGAAAACATTTAAAACACTTATACACATTAAATAATATATCAATTTTATTTTTTCATCCCATTATAAAGATTCAAATACTGTAGTTCATATCCAATTCCTTTTTACACATATTTTCAAAACTTCCAAAATCGCATTATAAATTAAAAACAATAATAGTAATTACTTTGTAATTTTTCACAACTATATAATACTTTAAAATAAATTTATCAACCTTAAAAATATTTCTTTTCATTCCAAAATGTAATTTATAATTCAAAACCTTCACTTTATATTCTAATGGTTAGAAATAAATTATTTTCAAAATAGTTTTTATATCCAAAATAATTTCCAAGAAATCATTTAATTTTCCAACCATTTATTTATTTATAAATATAATTCAATTTATTTTTAAAATAACAAAAAATAATTTATCGAAGCTTTCAAAAATATTTAAAATCGAAAAGTCCATCGAAGGTGCCAAAAATATGATTTATGGAGCAAAATCCTCCGAAATCATCAACAATCATCAATATAAATTTTATTGTTCGACTCGAATTGAATTACACCAAATTCTGGTCATCTTTAAAATGAACACACATATAAAATAACTACTCATCAAAATGCAACAAACAATCCAATATAACAATAACCAATTCAACCAATATCCCAAACAACCATTTCAAATAAGCAATTCAACTATCGAAATAAATATATAATTAGTAAGTGATAAAATAGATATAGGTTTGAGTGAGAAAACTCACCAAAATGATGAAGGCAAGAATTAAACTCAGCTCACTTACCCATCAAAACTTTCAAATCCTAACCACTGTCCAGACCATACCATGCCACCGTCATGACGCTGCGCTCCCTTAAACAACAATTCTTGCACTTGCATCACCATTCTCTCCAAGTCGCTACTCAACCCTGACACAGTCGTCTTCGCTTAAAACAGCCAAACACACACATGTACAACACCTCCTTAATCACCCTGATTATGGCCCAAACCCTCCAACTTCTGCACATCGCATCTTAGTCGTGCTTGCTTCCCACCTCGCCATCCAAGTTATATGCCCCTTGCTTCAATCTCTAGAATCGATCGTGTCACCTTCAACATGCATGAGCTCCTAAATCACACCGCGAACCACATCAGTCGACCTCCCAAACGCGTCGATGGCGTCAGCGATAGGTAGCGATTTTATTACATCCCTTTTTTACCAATGCATGCATTCAATTTAGATCTTGGAAGATCTAGAGGAAAAGGATTGGCACGAACGGGTTTTTGGGCTTTTAAAATGAAGGTGTAGGGGAGACTTCTAGAGGAAGGGAGAAAAATAAATGGCTTGGGCTTCATATTAGGCTCCCCTGATTTAGTCAGATTTTAAATTTTGTTTATAATTAAATTTCAATTTAGAATAAATTAATTTACATTCCATTCTACAAATTATATTTCGGTAATGTGACTATTTTAATTAATTCGACACCCGCTTATTTTTTTGTTTAATTGTTCATAGTAATTTTGCTAAACAAAATTATTCGAAAATAATTTATTAATTTATTTCAATTTATTAAATCAAAATCCTTTATTAATAGCTTTCAATTAAATATATATTCACTTCCAAAAATAAAAATGATTAATTATCGAATTCAAACAATATTGTTTTTATTAAATTTACGTATAATTATGGCATAAAAGCATGATTGTTATATTGTATCCCATGCATAACAAACAAAAAAATATGTGTAGATTGCCCACTCGTGTTGGTGCACATACTCCATTGCATAATGGAACCGTGTGTCGGATCTTACCCGTTATCGTCAGATAATCAATAGTGGAACCGTCTTCCAGAGTGATGTAGGGCATTCTTTATAGGAACACGATATTGTGCAGTAAGTGGAAGTGCTATATAATGAAGTTGTTTGGATGCCGGAGAGTATTCGATGTGACCGTTCTTTGGAAGGGAACCGTTTCATCAGAATTTAAAATGGGGCTAGTGATCGACCAAACTTCTATATAAGGAAAATTCAACACTCGGGATGTAAAAGTGATTGAATAGTGTCTTGATGGGTAATTCTTATGAATGATCCAAAGTAAGCTTATTATTGACGCAAAGTTGATACAAAGAGCTTTAAGAACTTAGGCACGAATCCCACTTTGGGTCAGGTGTGTGTCAAGCTCTAGAGGGACATAGGACCTCCCATAAACATAGGATTGAAGTGTGGCTGATCACAACCTTAAGGTCGTTATGACCCATAGTCATGTACAAACTTCAACCTATAGCCATCGTTGAGAAATCGTGGCAACCCCGTCTTGAGAAACCCACCTATAAGTTTTTGAATATAGATCTAAGGGTGAAGTAAATTATGGCATGAGTTTTTGGAGAAGACAACAATGGTTAGAGTAAAGATCTGGTGGTGGAAACGACAAAGAGAGGGTGATAGCAGGTTCGAATGATCAAAGGTGAGTGGTTTTGGCTTGAGAGTTGAGGTCGTAAGGAATCAGGACCTAAAAGATAAAAGCAAGAAACGTATGGAAGTATGAAAGCATGGGCTAGAAAATGCTTAATTTTGGAATATACAATCGTTGTAACTCAGCATTTCATGTCGGCATTGACATGAATTATTGGCTTAAAAAAGAGGAGAAAATAAAATAGAAAGAGAAGAATTTCTCATCTGGCTAAGGTGTGGATTGATCTCTAGGATGAAATAAATTTGGAACTTAGCATGGAATGTGATACGACTACTACTTAAAGTGACTGAACAGATGTCCTTGGAATAGAGATGAAACTTTAAAGCTACTCTTGGATGATCAATAGACTCGTATGGATGGTCATATACGCCTATCTCGATGCAAAGAACGCTTTGTTTGCAACATGAGCATACTTTAGGAAGCAAGTGCTATTTGGATTTTAGACCAAGTGGCTTCCAAACGAATCTAGACATCGGGATGAAGACGGACTGTTTAAGGAGTTTAAGGCATGCCTGGAGGATAATGGAAGAGGCTTCAAAGGGTTAAAGTGCAAAAAAAAACTAAGGAAGAATCAGTACTGACCACTTTTTAGTTCGGTACAGACATGATTTTAGGCACTCTGGATGACTTTGGGCTGTGGTCAAGGAGTTGCTAAAGTTATCATCCTAGGACCCATTTTGAAGGAGTAAGTAAAGAACTCAAAAATGTTATAAAGAAAATGATAGTACCGAAGGTGTCAAAAATTCTTGGTAATGACCTGATTTCTAAGGCAAAAATACTCAAAACTTGATGGATCAAAGCAAGAGGACAAAGTGGAAGAAGACGACATGATTTCCAGTCAGAAAATCAGTTCAATACCGAACCAATTAAGTTGGTACTGACATGACTTTACCACTTTACGGACCTTGTTTCCCCACCTACTTTTTTGGATCCGGAGTTTGAACTGGTATTTGACTATGCAGCGACTTCGTTGGTCGATTCTTCTATAAATATGAAGCCTATAACAACTTGGAGAGGAGTTTTGGCCATTTTATTCTTCATCTTCTTTCTCTACCTGAGTTTGTTATTAAGGAGTCTACCTTTACTGTTTTTGGATATTTTGAACTATAAATCCCTTATACTCATGAAGAAAACATTCCATAATAAAATTAAAGTGGACATAGGCCTCAGATGAGCCGAATCACTATAAAAATTGTATGTTTTCTACCATTTTCGATTATAGTTGGATCTATCTTTCATCATTCAGATTGGGGTGTTGTGCCACTTTTTTTCCTTACAATGTCAACATAAGACGTAGATGACTAAATACATATTATATAAAGAGAAATAAGATCCAACATCATTATATCATAGTAGATGATACATAAAATCCTATAAGAATACGTGTCTGAAAACAATACATATGTCTATATGCCAATACACCAAAAACTAGATAGATATAATTATAGTGGTAATATAGCTATGGTTCTTGAATCACCTTCAACTAGTAGATATCCCTATCTCTATTCAACCTACTCAAAATTATATTACATAAAATAATACAGTGAGTGTCAAACATAAAATCTTATGAAAAGAAACTATCACTAATCTACATGATTACCAATATGCTAATATATCATGAACAATACCAAATGGTAACACCCAAGGTAATAAAACTATACCTCAATCTGCATCTTCACCGGTATCCAACAAGTTAGCACATTTCCACTATCGTGCTATACTATATGATGAAATTAATATATATAAGACAACCCGACACCAACCATGACTCAATCGTCATATATTAGGCAGTGAGCTATATGTCTCCTGGTAAGGCTAAAACCTACTAAGGGCCAATAATATAAGACCAATACCTACGATGCTCCCAATGCATCGTCACTACCTAAGAATCATATCACACTCGAACCGATATAAACGTTCCTAAATCTACAATTTGTTTATCATGATATCTAAAGAAAAGTACATCCGAGCTCATAAATGTTGCTACAACATAACCCGAGGTCTATAGCCATTGTACAAGGATAAAACTCTATCCCCAGATCACTATTGTCCAAAGATGCGCAAACAAAATAATAATCGCTTATACTACAAATGGTCTTGCGAAGGTTGAGGAAAACAGACTTACTACGTATACACAATATTGCATGGAATCATATATCGTAATACTCTAGTTGGCACATCTCAAAATCATTACATGACTCCGTTAAAGTTACTATACAAATCTAGCATATCATCAATCATCAACTATGAACTCAATGTTATCATACTTCTCCAATAGAGCCTTTCAATCTATCTTAAAATCTACGGTTTTGAAATATGTGTCAGAGTGGGTCTGCATGAGATCGAAAATTAGAATACTCAAAACTTAAGGATTTGTTCCCTTAACAATAATGAGCATCGGTTTAAACCATGCCTCAATCCAACTTTGTATGCAAAAGCTATATCATTTTGAAGTTCCCCTAAATGCCTCGATGAAACCTTGAAAATATCCATCTATAGTAAATCGATTGACATCAAAAGTGACCAGTCGATTGGTTAGTTGTAGCAATAATATTTGCTACAACAAAACAATCGATCAATCACTTTTAACCAGCGACTCTTTTCCCAATCATTCAACTAGTTAATAGTGCATATTCGACCGTTTTTGGCCGAAAATAGCCTATTTCAATTCTGTTTCGAACCCCACTATTTCTCCCTCGATTAATTGACACCTTGGAAGTGACCAGCCGACCGATCGTTTGTTATGGTGCTAGCTTGAACCCGAATGAGGTATATTTCCTTAATGAAATTTTTGTCGCCATTCAAACACCGCTCGACTATCATCATGGCTTGTCTTGCCCCGATGTCGACCCTCACCACCTTATGACCTTATATTGCCCATTACATCCCTCACTTGAGTCCATTCTTCAACAATCCACCATGACATGAACATAACCATGTGGTAATCAATGAATTGTTCCAAACTCAAATACTTTGCAAACCTTTCAACGCTCCATCATTCAATATAATTCTAACATTCTGCCAACATTTCAATAAACAAATGATCTCAATTTTTATATCAATCTTCACATAATTTCTACAATATTCCTAGTACTTCAAACTAATTATTCTTACTTTAAAACATTCATTAAAAAAATATTCTCAATTCTAAAATCCCTAATCAAGTTCATAACTTAAGTCAAAACCAATACTAGTATCGAAATATAATTTTTACTAAATCTAATGATCGTATATCTTAGAGGTAAGATCTCACCCACTAAATCCATATGAAATATAAGCTAAAAAATCACTATTCAGAGCATTACTTTAATTTCTAAAATCTAGCATCAATATTCTCCAAATGCAAACTTGTTGGTATGGAATTATAGAGAATCTTCTAATTTGAATTTAGATGTTTTATTTGGAATTTTTGGTTAAAATTTGAAGAAGTTATGTTGCTTTGAAGTTAAGAAAACGAATTTTCTTACTTATAAAATAAATTAAGAGGAACGAGAGAATAAATAGATGAAGAGGAAAAAACTCATTTCAAAAGTAAGTAATACAATTTTGATCAAATGACCATTTTTCTACCATCTTTCTTTTCTTCCTGTTTTAAACATTTTTTCCAATTTTAACAAACTTTATATGTCTTTCATATATAAATGACATGACAAACTACACTAAATAAACCTCGAGCTATAGTTCATTCATTATTAAAAATTATTCTTTTAATTCATCAGTTCACCAAATTTTCAAATTAGACGGTTAACTAAAATTAATTACCAATTGAAAATTATGGTTTATTGCCAACTTCAGTCTCATATGCTAGACTATGCACTCTTGGCCTTTTTTTTTGTTTATGATTGCCTAAAGTCGTGACTTTAAGTAGAGACACTCACAAGGCCTTAGTATATGAACCAAAGATGACATGCTACCTTTGTATAATAGCATGCTTTGATGCTTTCTTATTAGCACACCTTGATGCTTTCATCTTTCGGTTAGAAGTCAGCCTTATGTCTCATGCTTTCGGTTTTAGGCCTACCATGGGGCCTACACACTCAGTTTAAGGTTAGCCTGGTGACTGTTTCTTTCGGTTGAGCCCGTATTGCACATATGATTTCATGGTAGCTTGACCCGAGTCACAATACTGCGCTGTTGATATTAGTGACAATTACGGTTTCAGGTTTTCATTACACTATGGACCCGATCTCTCGATCTTAATATTATGGACCACTTTTGTTCGCTTAGGCTCGACATCTAGCCTTCGAACATTGTTTGTTCTTTGGCATGTGTGCTTAACCCATGAACTTACATACCGAAGGGAGCTATGAGGCTACATACAAAGTATCATAATATTTAATACTTATGGTAGGTCGAGCACGTAGTAGAACTGAAAGGCTTAACTCGAAGAGTTGAAGCTTTCATATGCAATAAATACCTAAGAGTCTTTCTTTCAGTTTCAGCTTATGTAGCTAAATGTTGAATAAAGTTGAGAAGATTATGCCATAATACATGCCCCCAAAGTTCACTTTGTGCGGATGAATGCGATGTGAACTATGTAGAAAGATAAATCATATTTTGTACGAAGTTATCATCATTCTTTCTTTCAATCTATATCTACTTCTCATAGCTTTAAACTTAATCAATGTATGATTAATACCTTACCTCACCATAAAAATTTTGTAGCATAGATGACATATCAATTACAGTTGTAGGAAGGATGTCGATAGCCCTGTGTAATGTCGTTCATGCCAGCTTTTCTAAATTTAGGATAATTGATCCAAGCCACTATCTAAGTGTTACTCCTTTGATTACATGCCGGTATCCATAAGGATTTATGCAGATGGCCCCATGTGTTCTAGTTCTCGGTCTATGCAAGTGCGATTCTATATGAGGAAGCCTTGTTCCCAATCCTTTCGAGCGTTTAATTGATCATCCCTAACTATTAAATACTTATCTCAATTTTGAAATATTATAATATAAATCACCCACTTTAGTTGCGGAATTAACCTTGAACATAATTATATTTACGAGGTAGTAGACTTGTCCTATGAACTACTACAACGGTACGTCATGTTGATGTCCGACGGTTTACTAAGAAATCATTTTATTATATTTTTACACAATTGCTCACACAACACATGTAACATGCCTCTTAAATAATAGATAAGATTTTTCTTAAAATTTTGATAAAATAATTTTATTTAATAACCACCACCACAAATACATATATACACACATATAAATATCAAACCCTGATGATCGACCCCCGCGATCATCTAGCAACCCACACATAAAAAGTGAAATTTGTATAAAAATAGGTAAAAATCCTTTGTAAGTCTCACTCCTCTAAGGAAAAAAATATCTCTCTATCTCTGTATTTATTGACAGAAAAAATGGCCACCAACACCCAATTATGTAAGAGCACTAATATCCAACCCCATCAAAGAGATGTGAAGAGAATTAAACGAAGATCAAAATTAAAACATCAAAAAGCAAGTAAATAGAGACATATTTATAGTGGTTTGACTAACTCTGGCCTATGTCCACACTAAAGATTTTCCTTTTTATTATATTGAAGTTTGTTTATAGTTACAATCCAAAATCCAGGAATAAAATTGGCAGAGTGTGGTCTAGGTTAAAGATAAAGGCAGAAAGAATATCCCTTTTCTGACGCCATGCCCGTTGTATTTATAGAGGAAGACATACATGGACCGGGTTGAAATTTTGACAAAAGGTTCGAGAGATCAAGACGAGGCCACCTAGAAATTTCAAGGCCCGTTGGGGCCCATAATAGGGATTGGTACCGATCCCTATTTTTGTCTCTAAATGGGGTGCGATCCCTCTAGGTGGTTAGCTACATGGTCCTAAAATTTCATACAATTCTGGCATACAGTTTGCGAGATATCGTATTTTCTGTGAAGTAGTATTACTTGAATTCTTATTTCTGTCGTTGCCTCTAGAAGGATAGGTACGGATCCCTCCAACTTGCTCTAAATACCATACGCTCCCTAAGAGAGCTTTTCTATATTTTTATTATGCTTAGCCTCCAAGTTTCACGCCAATTGGACTAGTAGAACTCGAGTTATTGATCAATCTTTATTGTAATATGTTGTGAAGGCGGATTATAGCCAATCCCTAAAGAGGGATAGGTACCGATCCCTCCAACTTGCTCCAAATGCCATGCGATCCCTATGGGGAGTTCCACATGCTCTAATTAGCTTATCTTCCAAGTTTTATGTCAATTGGATGTGTAGATGTTGAGATATTGATCGTTCTTTGCTATGAAGTTGGATTTAGCCGACCCCTAAGAGGGATAAGTAACGATCCCTCTTTCTTCATCCAAATGATATGGGTCCCTAGGGTAGGCTCCCTAGGGTCCTCACATCTTGCTGACAAAGTTTCATATGCATCAGACTTGTAGACTTGAGATATTGATTGTTTTCCACATGAATGCTCTTGTATTTTGAAGTATGCCGATCCCTCCTGTTGGAGCCAATCTATGCCGATCCCTCTTATGCATTGAGCCATATTTCATACTTCTAACATTCTACCTTACATATCTATCAATTCCATTCAATCTTGACTTGATACTATAATATATACCTGATTTCTGGGCCCTACAATCGTCGCTCTGCACTCATCAGTGTTGATAATTGTGAAGTCTGTTGGATTAAACCCATCTGTATACTGCCTTAGCAAAAGGTGGGTTAACAGTATAATTCTAACATGGGCTCTGATACCAAGCTATAATGCCCCAACCTAATTCCATACCAACAAAGAGTAATAATTATCAAATTGTATGAAGTAAAGGGAACGATAGGGGAAATATCTCATACACATTCCTATGTGCCAATACAGATACATTTTGATACAATAATATATTTAAAATAGTGCATTTATTGTTTAGGCATAAAGTAATGTACACAAGTTCCTAGAATTAAAGTATTAAAGACATATATGGAAATTAAAGGAATCTGGTCCATTTTGCAGCAGGTGAAATGGGTAGATTTCAAAAAAGTTCTCTAATTCGATCTTAGTGGCCTATGAAATCTAATGTTTAATAACATATCCAATTTTGTTGTTCATAACAAAATCATATTTTATTAAGATTGTCTTATTCATAATTATCAATCTACGTTAATTAAGTGTGGTTTCTAAATAAGTATGAATATATCTAATATATTCATATTTCTAAGTGGTGTGATGTACATGTCAAACATGTGGTGAATATAATTGCTTGGTGTATAAAGATGGGAATAAACGTAATATTAGATCAAAAAACAGTCACATCAAGATCTAAAAGGTAAAGATAAAAAGGTGACATCACTAATTGATTACACCTTCCTCTTTTGCAAACATTCTAGTAATACTATATGTTTAACATGACATATACCAACAAAACAACAGCATGGCCAGTATTTATATGTGTGGATATTATGGTTTGTTTCTACCATGTATACATATATATACATATGTATGTATATTAATATCCTCAATTTAACGATTAATGTAAGATGTATGTTTGGTTAAAAAATATTATGAGATCTACAGACTAATAATAAAGGTTGATTTGAAAAAATCTGACATAAATTAACAAACTGAAATTTCAAAATCCAAATTTTAGGTTAAAGAAAACTAGATTGACTTGATAAGATTTTTACCCTCAATGAACTAAATAATAATATTAAAATTGTGAATATGCATATATATATATAATTATGAAGCTGAAAATAATTTCAGTTAATTCAAAGTCTGTATATATACATATACACATAGATAGCAAATTAAACTATTTTAGTATAAACTTAAGATCCACATATTTCCTAACACTTTTAATATGTGTATATATAACAAATACATACATAAATGTAGATATATATATATATATAATATGATTTTTCACCCAAATTTAATTCAATTTATAAAAGAACAATCAAAAGAATTTTGAAATTATAACACGTACATTCAGTTTTGAACAAGATCTTAATGTATTTCATGTTTCAAAATTGATTCAAATCAAAATTATTTAACTTAATTAAATTATATATATACATTATAGGAAACGCGAATCACGGATCTTAAGGCAGAATTAACATTGTAGGGATATGAATAGCGTTTAATTAATTTTATGAATCATTTTGAAATCTTTTCAAATTAAATCCAAAAAGATGCAATTCACAAACATAGAAACAATCACAGAATCAGACACAGATGCAAATAGTAAATAAAAACCGTAAATGAAAGAACACACCAGAATGTTATACTGGTTCGAAGTTACCCTAAAACTAGTCCCACACAATTTCTTTTCAAATATAATATAGATATTACAATCTCGATTTCAAGGCCACGAGATACACCCTTCTGTCTTAAAGTTCAGGACAAACTTGCTTGCTTCAACTAGGCTACAAGATCATTTAATTGATTTACGGGCTACAATCACACCTAATTGATTTATGGGCCGCAATCATGTCGTTTCCAATCACACTTTGATAGAGAGAGACTTGACACACTTTGATGTTTCGATCTTTGATTACAAATGATTCTACAACTCTGAACAGCACCGAGATCTTTAAGAGAGAGTTGCAGAGAATCAAACTAGAGATGATCGAGTTTGATTCACTTAGAATTTCGGTAGAGTTTTGTCAAAGTATTTGAAATATAAGAGAATATTTGAGTGGAGAAAAAGGAGTGAAGAAATGAACTAAAAGTAACTTAAAATTCATTGAAAAAAACTGGTATTTAGAGGAGAACAACAACATATGAATTCACGAATGGTTATGACGAATAGACACTTCTTTTGAAAATTTGACATTAAATTCTACGGCTACCATTTCGACATGGAGGGGATGTGGGATATTGACATGCCTATGTTATTTTTGAAAATTGATTTTCTTTTAAAAGAATTTTCGTTCTAAAGTTTGTCAAAACAATCTTAGAACTTTGTACACTATTTTGAATATACTTTATGATTATAAATGTGATGACCCGACTTTTTCTCCACAGAAAGTCGTATCATCTTTAAGAAAGAAAGGGATAGAAAAGAGAAAAGAAAGAAGAGAAAGAAGAAACAACACCAGAATCTCAACAGCGAAACGAATAAATTACATTAATAACATAAGTATTATATAATATACAACACCAATCAGAGTTACACAGCATATACATCACATACTAGACAATTATAAACATCTGTCTAGCTATTACAACTTAAAACAACTCAACAAAGAGATACCAACATAGAGAACACACAGCGGAAACAATATATCTAACGCCGAAGCCTCCTGCTCCATTGCTCCTCCAAAATTCGTCAAAGCTAACCTGAATCCCTTGGCTACTCGTAAAAATTTGAGTATCCAAGAGTTTAAGAAAATAGAAGATAAACTCCGGGTTAGACATGGGTCTGGTGTGAGTAACATGTTAAGGTTGCTTAACTTTTAAAAACCTTTGAAAAGAAAAGGTATCACGTAAGACTTCCCACACATAAACATGGAAAAGTTTTTACCTTACGCTAACTAAAACATTTGATAGGAAATCCAGTGATATTATAATAGGTCTAGGGTTTTCAAGTAAATATGAAATTGCTGAAATTGTTACATGATTAAATTCCAACTACTAGCCACAAAAGTGGGTAATACAATCAAAACCGTTAGCACTTATTGGATTTTGGATTCCATACAATGGCAGGGCTACTGGGGTACCGCCTGTCACAATACGTGGCCTAGATCACCGTGCCGAGGATTACTCCCAATCCCCTGCAACACAAGGTCGGGACCATTCCTTACTAAACAGTCCCGAACAAGACAATCCCGGCAGTTGTTGCAATCAACTGCCCTACACAACCGAATATAAAGGGACTTCTAGACAGGGGTAAATCTCGTCCTACTTGGGCATGACCCACTTAACCTTGCTGCACCTCCCATGTTTTAGCCATTCCCGGTTGATGAAGCTTGAGGCTACGATTACCTTTAGAGAACACATCTCTTAGAATGCTCATCGTCCACCTGACGATGTTCTGAAAGCATTCAATCCATACAAGTTCGTTCCGGGTTCGAACGAAACCGAAGGCATTATCTCGTTGCACTCATTTTGGAATCACCCTCAGAGTTAACGGCGATAACCCTTGCACTCTGAATCTTCATCTTCACTTGAGATTCACGACCTATCGTTAATTTGGATCGATGTGGTTTTCGGATATCAAAATATGGAAACCCGATCCCGGTCTCATCGAAATCCAAAACGCCATCTTTTAGGTCCAAGTTGTTTTTAAGTTTAAAACAATTCAATTCAATATTATCTATATACACACAGATAGATAATTCACAATATCACAATAGATAATCAACCTTACCATCATAAACAAATAATTCATATTACCATCACAATGCAACCAAAGCATCCATATCACACAACATCACTCATCTCATATCTGAGATCTCAATTATTCAGAGCAATCAATATCAATTAGCATTTATAAGCAATGACTTATTAATCATCATTTTATAATTAATTTAAAATGAATTAAATTAATTACTTCTTCTCTAATTAATTTAAAGTAAATTAGATTAATTACTTCATCATTATAAATCTTGCTTATATAACCAATAATTAATTACAAATCAATTAACTAATTACCCTCTAATAAATCATCTTAATTAATCACCCTCGATTAATTATCCTTTAATTACATTCAAGTAATTAGCCTTTAATTAATTTCACAAATTAATTATTCTAAACCAAATTCAGTAATTAACCTATAATTACTCCATTAATTAATTAATTATAATTAATTACATTGATCCTTAATTAATTACATTAATTAATTTCTTCATTGATTAATTGTTCTTAATTAATCAACCCTTAATTACATCATTATATTAATTAATGATCCCTAATTATTTTTATTTGTAATTACCTTATGTAAATTAATTACATTAAGAAATTAATCATTAATTAAACCATATTGATTAATCACTCTTGATTAATCACATTCAGTAATTAACTACCTTTAATTACTTCTTTAGATAAATTAATTACTCCTTAATTAATTATCTTTAATAATTAATCTTTAATTAATTATATTTATTAATCACCCTAGATTAATCTCGTTAAGTAATTAATTACCCTTAATTAATTACATCTCTTAATTAATCTACAAATAACTTTATTTATTAATTACACTAAGTAATTAATTATTAATTACTTCCTCTAAGTAATTATTCTTCATACTAATTACACAAAGTAATAAATTTCCAAATCTCTTACATTTCCTAATTATCCTTCAACTAAATTACATCCAATAATTATCTTCTTATTACTCCACTAAGTAATTATTCTTCATTAATTTCATTGAGTAATTACTTCCTAAATTATCCAATGATTATTTTAAATTAATTAAACTTAATTAATTAACTTAAACTTAATAAAAATAAACTTAATTAATTACAATTAGTAATTAATTTCTTAATTACTTCCAACTAAGTAATTACTTAAACAATTCACAAATGATTAATTAATCTAATTAATCGTTAAAATTAATCGCATTGATTAATTACTAAATAATCCTAAGTTAATGACCTTCATTAACCATTAACAAATTTTTAATTACTTCTCTGAAGTAATTGACCAAGATTAATCATTATTAATTACAAATGAATCTATCTATAATAACCCATTAATTAATCTCAAATTATTTAATTAATCAAGTGTTAATCTATAGCTTAATTAATTTTTAATTACTTGATTAATGAAATTTCAAATCATTAATTTAAAATCAAATCTTATCTAATTAATGATTTCTTAATTACAAATTAATTAATCTTAATTAACTTACTTAATCATTAAACTAATTAAATTAAACCCTTAATTACTAATTAATTACCCAAATCATTAATTAATTAAATTAACTAATGACCCATCTTAATTACCTTAATAATTTAATGAACTATAAATCATTAAGGCCTAATTAACATTAAGATAAACCTTAATCTTATCCATGATTTAATTATCATTAACAAAGTATTTTAAACAATTTGCCTTTAAATTTTCCTTTAAATTCCATTTTAAATTTAAGATTTAAAATGAAAACAATTTTAACTTTAACAAAGCTCTTAAAACAATTCAAACCTTTTTAATTACATGTTAACGAATTACTTATTTTATAAAAGAATTTTAAACCAAATTCATTTTCAAATTTCAAACTATATTTAAAATATTCAAAGTTGTTTTAAAACATTTAAATCCAAAAACTTTATTTATTTCAAACTAGAATTCAAACTAAGCTTTGAATTCATATTTTAACTTAAATTTAAAATCCTGTTTAAATCTTATTTTCAGATTTTAAACCTCTTTATAAAATACTTTAACAATTTTTTATTTGTAAAAAACATCACATTTTATAAAACTTATTTATTTTTAAAAAAACTAGAATTCAAACTCAATTTGAATTCAGATTTAAACTTGTTTTCAAAACCTTTGTATTAACACTTGCTTTATTTTTTTATTCTTAGTTCAAATTTTTAAAAACTGTAACACTAACAGTTTCTAAATCCTGTAACAAAAATTTTCCCGAGCCTATTCTTTTTTACTTCGATTCTTACCTCACTTGACTTTGGGCATAACATCAAATGAATCGAGCATCTACTCGAGTACAAAGGAAAAAAACAAAAACACTACTGAACCCACTTCCTCAAGTCCAGATATGCACCGTGCACCCTGCACCATCCACGGCGAAGCTCCGACCATCGCCTACGCTTCCCACACATCCACGATCAACTTCGAACTCGAACTCGACTATCAGAACTTCAACATCCACTCGAATTCAAAATCAAGTGACAAAAACCCAAACAGGAACCTACCTCCAAACCTGGAACACCACCATCACCACAATTCCGACCACCGGAATGCCTCCACTTCTGGCCATGACTTCGCCATCGCCCAAACTTCCATCTCCTAGAATTTCATGAAACACGACTCCCCACAGATATCATGGTGATCGAATTTCTGACCAAGTCTAAAAACTAGGTCTACCGGCTTAAAATCATCACCGCCGACACTACATCACTCTGACCATCATTCTGACAATTTCCTTGGCCTCACCATTCGCCCCTCTTCCTCCAGAAGAAACTTCAACCCTTCAGAACCCAGAGATCACCAGAATTTCCCAAATTTCCCTCTTTAGTTCATCCCAGAACTGCTCCCCAAATCCAAAACTTAAAATTATGATTCTTGTTTCAAAAATCATGTTTTTGCTTATGCATTCAGTTTATAATACTGAATTTATAAATTAAAAAGTTTAGGTTTTTACTTTATGTTAATATGTACTGATGTTTTATAATTTCAAAGACAACAGGCTTCATTTTGACTTACTTAAACTTTTTAACCATTAATCTATGTTAAATCAAACAACTTTTGTTTGATAATCAAATCTTATCAAAACAAGATTAAGTAATAAGGGATTTAAATCAAATTGTGAGCCTAGGAACAATACAGAACAAAGCACATATACATAGCATGCAATCTGTAAATAATCATATCAGATTTCACTTGTATATTCATGCAATACCTATTCATTTCAACCATATTAGCATGCAACCAAAATTATATTTTAAATTTTAAAAAAATTACTCATCTGGTTTTTTAAAAAGAACAGAGAAGTTTATATTTTGAAAAGCTTGAACTTCAAAAATTGAGTTGCTCCTTTGTTCTTGATTTTAAAAACTTGAGTTGCATGCTGTTGAAACTGAAATGCTTTTACTCCCTGTCCAAAACTACATGCATGCAGGCTTGAGTTATTTAGTTTTGAAAAATGCAGACATTTGATTACTCGCAAAACTTTGGTTCCAGGTTGCTTCCAGAGAATGCATTACAGATTTGTTTTTGAAATTGACTTGCATGCTTAAGTTGCTTGTCTCAGGTTGAAGAAGAACAAGCTTTGATTTACAATTTGGTTTCGAGGAGTGTTACTTACTGATTTGGATATGTTTTTGGTTTTAGAGATGATTTCAGATTTGTTTTCTTAGCTTAGAAATTTGAAAAGAAAATTGAAGAGGAGGAAACAATGTTATAAAGGCTGAAATTATTTAACAAAATAATAAAAAG
Organism: Allium cepa; assembly: GCA_030765085.1. NCBI lineage: Eukaryota > Viridiplantae > Streptophyta > Magnoliopsida > Asparagales > Amaryllidaceae > Allium > Allium cepa. The sequence continues at coordinate 617,942,279 of CM060934.1, forward strand.
AAAATAGGAATTAAATGACACTTGTCATAAACCTTTGTTCATTAATTAACACATGTATTTAGATAACTTAATATATTAACACATGTTGTTTGATTACTTAATATGTTAACACTTGTCTTTGTTCTATTTTTATTTTATTTTAAATGATAATAAAGGTTTTACTTAATTTATTTATACTTATGTAAATATATATGTGAATTTCTTATGTAAAGAAAATGTAATAAAAACAAATTATAGATTAAAGCTTATCCAAATATTTTAAGGATCTACTATTTTGAATTTCAAAATAAATTCCAAATTCAAATTAAACTTTTGAAATCCAAATTAAAGTCAACTTATTCAATTTGAAATGATAATTCCATTTCTTATTTTAATTCTTTTTATATTTGTGGAAAAATAATACACTATTAACATTGTTTGAAAATAACAAATTTAACAATTTTAAATGATTTATAAAAGAGACTATAATTCACTTCTATTATTAAATGAATTAAGATCATATGCTATATTGTGATTTAAACATCTTTTTCAAATCATATATGTCAAGTAATATTTAAAAAGAAATGAAACAAACGTTTTATTTTAAATTTTAAAATTAGGCTAAGATATAATCTTAAACAATAACATTTATCTTAAGTATTTACAAACCATAGAGTTATTAATTAAATAACTTTGAAAAGCTTAATATTAATTTAAATCATAATTTCCAAATTATTAAATATATTATTAGAATTTGAAAACAAGACTTTATTTATTTATTAAATTCTAAATTAAAGATTATCTATAATATATATACAAATATATATATACACATTATAAATAGAAACATTTTATTAGCTTTTAAAAGATAAAATCACTAATTGGATATTTATTTAATTAGTTATTAAACCAATTCATATTTTATTAATCAATATTATCAAATAAATTTAATTTTAAATAAAGATTATTAAATTGATATTGCCGAAAATTCTGGGATATCTCATTCCTCCCCCTTAAAAGAATTTCGTCCCTGAAATTTAAAACAAAGGTAATTTAATAATCTCATTAAAGATTTAATTTTAAACCACAAGCATATATTAACAACTATATGCTAACAACCATAGCAACCGATTCACCCAAACAAACAAATTTAACTATCCAGACAAAAATTCTGATTAGAATTTTCTCAAGTTTCCCAAGTATAAACACCGGGATACTCGCTCCACAAAATCCAAACAATCAACACTACTAAGCTACCGAGCTCCTACTCATCTCGATCTACCAAGCTAAACAGAATATCAGACTACAGACAAGTCTGACTCAACAACTAAATCTCCCAGAACAGCTGAATCCACAATTCAGAGATAGATCAAACACGTACTCCCTCAGAGATACGTGAAACACATTGAATTCCAGTTATCCAACTGGCAATTCAATCCAGAAGACCAAACACTTATTCTCACAAGAACACAGAAGAGATCCAAAACACCTCGGAGCTAGCTTACCAGACTTACTAAAATTTATAGTTCCTAAAACCGGAGAACACTTATCCAAAATCAGATCTCCGATTCAGATCCACAAAACTCTTTGGATGATCCTGGGCTGCCTACATCCTACCTGATCAGCTCAATCCTCGCTGATGTCTCAAGAAACAAACTGGACCAAACCCAATCCACCAGAATGATCCTCCAAGATCAACCAATATCAAGAACACCAATTCTACTCACAAACATCAAAAGGAAACAAACTTCTCCTATCCGAAAAAGAAAAGCAGATGCACTCCCAAACTGCTTTCGCTGCACAACTCTGATCTAGAGTAGACAAGAATGTTGATGCTGAACACAAGCACAAACTGGACAACACAACCTAGAAAATCTCTGATATCCAAGAGAAAATTCAGAAGTTCCTCCAACCCTGAGCTGCTTCACCAAACTCCATCTCAAGGAACCAACCTTCAACAGTTGAACCACCGGTACCATTCTTGGAATCCTGGTCGATAAGAAAACTAAATCTCTAGATGCGGACAACCTCTGACTTCCCTGAAAATATTCGGAAAAATCTCCAACAATCCAAGAGAATATTCAACTATCGCAAGTCACTTTTGCGATCAATTCAGACCAAATTCCAAAGAAAAACTGTCCTCTCTTTACCAATCAGAACAGCTTATGCTGGTCTTGCCAATCCATTGAAGAAATGGATCCACTTTGTTGCTTCTGAACTCCATCTCTCAGACACCTCTAAGCCAGAAGACCTTTTGCCGACCCACAGAACACTCCGAGCTGCACTGCTGACTCATATACCAAAGAATTCCTAATCCAAAGCTCTTCGAGAAATTCTAACTTCAAACTAAACAAAAACACCCTGCTGAAATCAGCCACAACACCGAAGCATACCTACTTCCTTAAACTTATTCCAAAGAAATATCTTCGGAAACATCCATAGTCACTGCATCTCATCACGCAGCTACTACTTCCTGAGGTATCCAAGATACCATCACTCGCTTCTCCCCGACCGACAGATGCAAACTCTACTCATCCAACTTCAAAGATGTACTTTGAACCTTTACAGGTTACCTTCAGAGATTGATGAAATCCGTACACCATTGCAAAGCTTACTCGAGACGGTATTAGGTCTACAGCACTTCCAACCTCAAACATACAAACTCCAACCAATGGTAGTCGCGTTATACACACCACTACCCCATCTACCTTTATAACTTATATTGGAAAACCTGAACAGGTAACCCAACGGATAGGTAGAAATAAATAAATAAATATATCAAAATTACAAATACGCTCTCTCAAGAAGAAATCACTCCAAAGCCTAGGTATTCACTCAACCTAGCGCTCTAATACCAACTGTGACGAACCGACCTTTTCTCCACAGAAAGTCGTATCATCTTTAAGAAAGAAAGGGATAGAAAAGAGAAAAGAAAGAAGAGAAAGAAGAAACAACATCAGAATCTCAACAGCGGAACGAATAAATTATATTAATAACATAAGGATTATACAATATATGACACCAATCAGAGTTACACAGCATATACATCACATACTAGACAGTTATAAACACCTGTCTAGCTATTACAACTTAAAACAACTCAACAAAGAGATACCAACACAGAGAACATACAGCGGAAACAATATATCTAATGCCGAAGCCTCCTGCTCCATTGCTCCTCCAAAATTCGTCAAAGCTAACCTGAATCCCTTAGCTACTCGTAAAAATTTGAGTACCCAAGAGTTCAAGAAAATAAAAGATAAACTCCGGGTCAGACATGGGTCTGGTGTGAGTAACAGGTTAAGGTTGCTTAACTTTTAAAAACCTTTGAAAAGAAAAGGTATCACGTAAGACTTCCCTCACATAAACATGGAATTTTTTTTACCTTACGCTAACCAAAACATTTGATAGGAAATCCAGTGATATTATAATAGGTCTAGGGTTTTCAAGTAAATATGAAATAGCTGAAATTGTTACATGATTAAATTCCAGCTACTAGCCACAAAAGTGGGTAATACAATCAAAAATGTTAGCACTTATTGGATTTTGGATTCCATACAATGGCAGGGCTACTGGGGTACCGCCCGTCATAGTACGTGGCCTAGATCACCGTACCGAGGATTACTCCCAATCCCCTGCAATACAAGGTCGGGACCATTCCTTACTGAACAGTCCCGAACAGGACAACCCCGGTAGTTGTTGCAATCAACTTCCCTACACAACCGAATATAAAGGGACTTCTAGACAGGGGTAAATCTCGTCCTACTTGGGCATGACCCACTTAACCTTGCTGCACCTCCCCTGTTTTAGCCATTCCCGGTTGATGAGGCTTGAGGCTACGATTACCTTTAGAGAACACATCTCTTAGAATGCTCATCGTCCACCTGACGATGTTCTTAAAGCATTCAATCCATACAAGTTCGTTCCGGGTTCGAACGAAACCGAAGGCATTATCTCGTTACACTCATTTTGGAATCACCCTCAGAGTTAAAGACGATAACCCTTGCACTCTGAATCTTCATCTTCAGTTGAGATTCACGACCTATCGTTAATTTGGATCGATGTGGTTTTCGGATATCAAAATATGGAAACCCGATCCCGGTCTCATCGAAATCCAAAACGCCATCTTTTAGGTCCAAGTTGTTTTTAAGTTTAAAACAATTCAATTCAATATTATCTATATACACACAGATAGATAATTCACAATATCACAATAGATAATCAACCTTACCATCATAAACAAATAATTCATATTACCATCACAATGCAACCAAAGCATCCATATCACACAACATCACTCATCTCATATCTGAGATCTCACTTATTCAGGGCAATCAATATCAATTAGCATTCATAAGCAATGACTTATTAATCATCATTTTATAATTAATTTAAAATGAATTAAATTAATTACTTCTTCTCTAATTAATTTAAAGTAAATTAAATTAATTACTTCATCATTATAAATCTTGCTTACATTACCAATAATTAATTACAAATCAATTAATTAATTACCCTCTAATAAATCATCTTAATTAATCACCCTTGATTAATTATCCTTTAATTACATTCAACTAATTAGCCTTTAATTAATTTCACAAATTAATTATTCTAAACCAAATTCAGTAATTAACTTACAATTACTCCATTAATTAATTAATTATAATTAATTACATCGATCCTTAATTAATTACATTAATTAATTTCTTCATTGATTAATTATTCTTAATTAATCAACCCTTAATTACATCATTATATTAATTAATGATTCCTAATTATTTTTATTTATAATTACCTTATTTAAATTAATTACATTAAGAAATTAATCATTAATTAAACCATATTGATTAATCACTCTTGATTAATCACATTCAGTAATTAACTACTTTAATTACTTCTTTAGATAAATTAGTTACTCCTTAATTAATTATCTTTAATTTTCCTTTAAATTCCATTTTAAATATAAGATTTAAAATGAAAACAATTTTAACTTTAACAAAGCTTTTAAAACAATTCAAAAACCTTTTTAATTACATGTTAAAGAATTACTTATTTTATAAAAGAATTTTAAACCGAATTCATTTTCAAATTTCAAACCATATTTAAAATATTCAAAGTTGTTTTAAAATATTTAAACCCAAAAACTTTATTTATTTCAAACTAGAATTCAAACTAAGCTTTGAATTCAGATTTTAACTTAAATTTAAAATCCTGTTTAAATCTTATTTTCAGATTTTAAACCTCTTTATAAAATATTTTAACAATTTGTTAGTTGTAAAAAAACATCCCATTTTATAAAACTTATTTATTTAAAAAAAACTAGAATTCAAACTCAATTTGAATTCAGATTTAAACTTGTTTTCAAAACCTTTGTATTAAAACTTGCTTTATTTTTTTATTCTTAGTTTAAATTTTTAAAAACTGTAACACTGACAGTTTCTAAATCCTATAACAAAAATTTTCCCGAGCCTATTCTTTTTTACTTCGAGTCTTACCTCACTTAACTTCGGGCATAACATCAAATGACTCGAGCATCTACTTGAGTACAAAGGAAAAAAAACAAAAACACTACTGAACCCACTTCCTCAAGTCCAGATATGCACCGTGCACCCTACACCATCCACGGCGAAGCTCCGACCATCACCTATGCTTCCGACACATCCACGATCAACTTCGAACTCGAACTCGACCACTAGAACTTCAACACCCACTCGAATTCAAAATCGAGTAACAGAAACCCAAACAGGAACCTACCTCCAAACCTGGAACACCACCATCACCACAATTCCGACCACCGGAATGCCTCCACTTCCGGCCATGACTTCACCATTGCCCAAACTTCCATCTCCCAGAATTTCATGAAACTCGATTCACCATAGATATCATGGTGATCGAATTTCTGACCAAGTCTAAAAACTAGGTCTACTGGCTTAAAATCATCACCGCCGACACTACATCACTCTGACCATCATTCCGACAATTTCCCTAGCCTCACCATTCGCCCCTCTTCCTCCAAAAGAAACTTCAACCCTTCTGAACCCCGAGATCACCCGAATTTCCCAAATTTCCCTCTTTAGTTCATCCCAGAACTGCTCCCCAAATCCCAAACTTAAAATTATGATTCTTGTTTCAAAAATCATGTTTTTGCTTATGTATTGAGTTTATAATACTGAATTTACAAATTAAAAAGTTTGGGTTTTTACTTTATTTTAATATGCACTGATGTTTTATAATTTGAAAGACAACAGGCTTCATTTTGACTTACTTAAAATTTTTAACCATTAATCCATGTTAAATCAAGCAACTTTTGTTTGATAATCAAATCTTATCAAAACAAGATTAATTAATAAGGGATTTAAATCTTTTGAGCCTAGGAACAATACAGAACAAAGCACATATACACAGCATGCAATCTGTAAATAATCATATCAGATTTCACTTGTTTATTCATGCAATACCTATTAATTTCAACCATATTAGCATGCAACCAAATTATATTTTAAATTTTAAAAAAATTACTCACCTCGTTTTTTAAAAAGAACAGAGCAGTTTATATTTTGAAAAGCTTGAAATTTAAAAATTGAGTTGCTCTTTTGTTCTTGATTTTAAAAACTTGAGTTGCATGCTGTTGAAACTGAAATGCTTTTCCTCCCTGTCCAAAACTACATGCATGCAGGCTTGAGTTCTTTAGTTTTGAAAAATGCGGACATTTGATTACTTGTAAAACTTTGGTTCCAGGTTGCTTCCAGAGAATGGATTACAAATTTGTTTTCGAAATTTGAAATTGACTTGCATGCTTGAGTTGCATGTCTCAGGTTGAAGAAGAACAAGCTTTGATTTACAATTTGGTTTTGAGGAGTGTTACTTACTGATTTGGATATGTTTTTGGTTTTAGAGATGATTTTAGATTTGTTTTCTTAGCTTAGAAATTCGAAAAGAAAATTGAAGAGGAGGAAACAATGTTATAAAGGCTGAAATTATTTAACAAAATAATAAAAAGAAAATAGGAATTAAATGACACTTGTCATAAACCTTTGTTCATTAATTAACACATGTATTTAGATAACTTAATATATTAACGCATGTTGCTTGATTACTTAATGTGTTAACACTTGTCTTTGTTTTATTTTTATTTTATTTTGAATGATAATAAAGGTTTTACTTAATTTATTTATACTTATGTAAATATATATGTGAATTTCTTATGTAAAGAAAATGTAATAAAAAACAAATTAAAAATTAAAGCTTATCCAAATATTTTAAGGATCTATTATTTTGAATTTCAAAATAAATTCCAAATTCAAATTAAACTTTTGAAATCCATACTAAAGTCAACTTATTCAATTTGAAATGATAATCCCATTTTCTTATTTTAATTCTTTTTATATTTATGGAAAAATAATACACTATTAACATTGTTTGAAAATAACAAATTTAACAAATTTAAATGATTTATAAAAGAGACTATAATTCACTTCTATTATTAAATGAATTAAGATCATATGCTATATTGTGATTTAAACATCTTTTTCAAATCATATATATCAAGTAATATTTAAAAAGAAATGAAACAAACTTTTTATTTTAAATTTTAAAATTAGGCTAAGATATAATCTTAAACAATAACATTTATCTTAAGTATTTACAAACCATAGAGTTATTAATTAAATAACTTTGAAAAGCTTAATATTAATTTAAATCATAATTCTAAATTATTAAATATATTACTAGAATATGAAAACAAGACTTTATTTATTTATTAAATTCCAAATCAAAGATTATCTACAATATATATATATAAATATATATATATATATACATTATAAATTGAAACATTTTATTAGCTTTTAAAAGATAAAATCACTAATTAGATATTTATTTAATTAGATTATTAAACCAATTCATATTTTATTAATCAATATTATTAAATCAATTTAATTTTAAATAAAGATTATTAAATTGATATTGCCAAAAATTCTGGGATATCACAATAAAAGCCTTTGGAAAGTAATCTTATGAAATATAAAAGTAATAAAAACTAAATATATAAATATTTTGAGATTAAAGCTAAAACATTAAAACCAGGAGATAGTTTAAAAACAAGAAAATATTTTGAAATGAATATGATTAGAAATAGTTTTTGAATTAAGGCTAAAATATTTAAACCGAGAGAAAGATGTCTTTTTTAAAAGATAGTTTTTAAAAAATATAAAAATAAGTCATTTTGAAAACTTCATAGATTCCATTCCACTAGGGAAGGTCGTGGGTTCCACCCACTAAAGAGGTCATGGGTTCCATCCCACTATTAAAGCGAGAAGGTGGATTCCATTCCACAATTAAAATCCGAATAAAGATTTTAGTGCTGTTATGAAGTTTTAACATAAATCTAGACTCTACTACTTATCTTGATATCTTGAACTCTTGAACTCTTGATAATGCTGATACTCATGAGTCTCCAGTCTTGATTTTTACAATCTTGAATTCGTCTGTCTTGAATCTCTATACTCAGTCTTGAATCTTTATACTATACAGTCTTCATTCTCAGTGCTTGTATATGTATATATATAGACAAGAATATTAGTATTTATATTTTATAACAAGTCTTAGGTTGTTGTCATCAAAACCATCATCTCAGGAACTAATATACATAACCTTAGAAAACCTTTACATGTATAATTAAAATATTTTTATGGTTGATATCATATTTTTACACGTTTATACATTTTGCAGTTGATTTTTTAGATTGTGATGTCAATTGTAAATCATGGTAAGGCAGTAATATATTTTTATATAATCATTGCAAAGTTATACAGCTAAAATATATAAACACGAAAAAGGAATTTCACCTTATAGATCTGGCCGATTAGTGACATCTTTATCTATGAATTCTCCTTGGATCTCTAAAATCAACATATATTCTTTGCAAGGGACTGATGAACCATGTAGCTATTTTTTTAATGTTTTGATTTGTTTAAAGTTGTTTTTTCCTTCAGAATTGGAACTGACGTCTATGGTTGGAAGGAATAGAGGAGAAAGAAAACAAGTGTAGGAAATAAAATCAGGGGATTTGTTTTAATGGAGAGAATGGAACCCTCCCAATTCTCTTTGTTGAAACCCTAATTAATTCCTCCATGATTTCAATCAGTCCAGCCTAGTCTCTCCTTTGAAAGGTCAGTCATTTTTTTCAATTGATGGTGCAAAAGTTCCAAAAACTCTTCAAGTAATTATCCCTCATTAAACACCGTTTAAAAGTATACCGATATCATATATCGATATGCGAAAATATAACTTTTATATATGCATTTAAATAATTTCTGACAATGCCTAAAACATCAAATAAATTAATAATAATTAATAAGTCTCAAATATTAATTAATCATAACATTTTATAAACCAAATATATCATGTGGTTTTGTGGAGAATTCACAAACATGATTGTTTGACTCAAATGTGTAAATTTAGTTAGTAATTAATTTTGAACAATCAAAATATTAATTCATACCTCAACTTAGCTTTTGTTGTGACAAATTGGTTGAATTCATCGCTTATATATCTTTTTGTTAAAATCCAATTTCATATTTTCTTTAGTGGTACCTTTAATAACGATAATTTATACGCGTTATCTTTGTTAAAACTATATAACTTTAGGGTATATGGAATTTAATATAGGTCAAAATTCCAATATTATCCACATTCAACTTGATTTGCCCAAATGTAAAGTCCATGGTTCAATAATAACATTTATCATTAACTGTTCCACTCTAGCTGAAAATGTTGACTTTAAGTTGACTATAATTGACCATGATACTAATCTCGTATAACCGAGAAGGCAAATTCTCTATTGAATTGTGTTTCACTTCTAATGCTTTAACTCGAAGCCAACTACAATCAAGGTAGAGTATCCACATTAAAGTTCCATAGTTTCCTCAAGTCAAGGGAATCGTGTAACACCATCACATTGATATTTCGTATTTGACATAGTTATTATCAACAATCAGGAAACTCTCGAATAAGTCATTCCATAGTTATCCAACAACTATGAGTAAGTGACCCTTCAGTGCCCCAATAGCCATAAGTAATATACTGACCAACATTTGGAGAGCATTACACACTTTGATATCAACGGATGCATTGATATGCTTTCTCGAGCATCTTGACCAGGATACAAAAATCAAAATGTCCTTTATTTTGTGATTAATTACTCACGATTACAACTATCTACAACCACAACCACAACCACAACCACATAACATTTTATTTAAGGACTTTCTTAATCATATACCTTAAATTAATTATTTAATTATTAATATCATAATATAACAAAATATAGAAAAGAAAACGAACACAGTTGCTACGAATAAGATTGACTATAGAGTTAGATTTATGTAACAGATTAAATAATTGACCCTAGGGTATTTCACTAACTCTTTCAATTTTCCACTTGCACCAGTGGTCAATTATGGAATCCAATTCTCATTCCTCCAACCAATTTGAAACTGACCACACTAGTCCATTAATGAATGGTTCTGCTATATTGCATTACTCTTTAACACTGTTAACCAACATCTCTCCATCTTTGATAAATCGCTTTTATCATATGGGATTTTCGGAGTATGTGTGGAGACAATTTGTGACCCCTCGTTTCTTTTATGATCTGTATTGCAACATTTTTTTACAAAACAATATATTGGGATTCTTAACATTTAGAATCATCCCTAGCTCAGTTATAAATTTATGCATTTATATTTATACCATTTTTACTATAACTCTATTCAAGGCAATTACTTAACTTTTCGCTTGAATCGGCAACCACCTCTTGATTAAAGCTCCTTAGCTAAGGTTGAAACAAGAATTTAAGATTGACATACTATATTCGATATCACTTATGAAGTTTGAATCCAAACTCTCTTTCATAGGGTCAATACTTCTATAAACTATTCTCTAGTATTTCGTAAACACTCGAGAACACTCATAACTCCCATTTATAAATTCTAATTCTAATTTGATACTCTCTTAATATATCAACTGCATAAGCGAATTGTGATATAGTAGACAATATATCACATATGATAATTCATACCGCCAATACATAAGGAATCCATCTTATGTGTTTTATATTAAACATTTTAATATCGCATCTATGTATATCGTCGGGACAATACCAACTTCCTTACTTATAGTTTTATAAATATTTTAGTACCTCTTTATATTTTTTCCAATAGACACATGCTTCTCTGCATTTGTTTGATAATCAAACTATTCGATTTCTCTATCAAAATATTTGCATGATTTTGATGCTTGTTAAATGACACTATCGTATATGTTCATGGATCTTATCCATCACCCACAATCCCAATTAAATCCCTAATGACGTCATGAAATTTTGGCTATCACATGCAAACAATTTACTCTTAATAATTATTCTTAATGTATGTTTCAACAAAAATGTACTAAATGTCAAAATCTCATTGGGCGATAATTTTGCGAGTAGAATCTGTAAGCATGTTGATCGACAAATCTGATACACTAGTTTCAACAATTGAAATTTAAGAGACTTTTCTGATCATGTTGAATACATGTTCCAACTGCATAGTATTCTTCATGTAAACACATTTGCTATCTTGATCATATCCGTTTGGGTTATTAAGATCATATTTTGATAATGTACCTAGAATTCATTCCAGATTTGCGCATCGTGCTATATGGCAAAGTCAACACTCTTTGTGGCTCATTGAAAAATGAAGAAATTATTTTTTCTACATTAATAAGAAACTCATAATTTCTCTTTAATGAGAGATAATTCTTGTTATACATTCTAATGACTTATTTCTGTTTTAGGCTTGATCAATCTTATTTAATGTTATATAGTCAATTTCCGCATTATAGTGTATGGATCAGATCCAATAATTAAATAAAATTGATTTAATTGTGAGTTTATGAAATTGATGTTCATAAAATAGATTAGACAACCACACATTTTAAACTATTTAAGGTCGAGGTTTCTTATCAATCATATCTCATATAAATATGATCTCATAAACTATGCTTTAGATGAAATTAAGTTTAATATATATGTGCACTCCTAACTACACATCCTTATAGAAAGAAGTTAACTCATCTTTACTCATGGTTAATCCTACTTTGCCCAATGAATTCTGATTACTCCTTATCGATACATTATTATGTACCAGGGAGGAGTGACTTTTGATGTGGAATCTTATTCTTTTTAGGTACTTTTGGAACACCTTCCCAATATACTCACTTGTTCGATCAAATCAAATTATTTTATATTTTCTGCACTTAAGTTTTTTACTTCCATATTATAACTTATAAACTTATAAATTAATTGTATATTGAATACACATGTTCATGTCTATGATTATTCATCGGTGAATTTAACAAAGTAAGCGGATCAATTTTGGTATCATTAGACCTCAGATTGAAAACATCCATATGCATTAGTATGAAGAATCATCAACTTTATTGTCCCTCCCACTGAATGGGTGCTTGCCCTTAATCACTTGGGATACAATTCATCATTGTCATTTGATTCATAACCATATGATCAACGAATTATTTCTCAATGATATAGCTGGGTCTATAATTCATAAATAATTATTAAAATATTAGATACTTTGTATTTTCTATTGCTAATGCAACATTAATTTTACGAAAAAAAGCCATCGTAAATTTATTTTATAAGGAATATTCATATTATTCATAACAGAATAAAACTATATTATTTCCAACTAATACCGAAAATCACTTATTATTTCATAAATAATTTTTGGTATATGTACGAAATAATCTTTCGTCTCTAAATGCTTCCACTAAAAAGCATCATATGGTGTGCTCCCATTATTCGGGCCATTAAAATAGCAGTGGATGAAATAATATGACACTCTATTCAACTACTTATTATGAGCTATTTATTTAATCTATATAGTTTACAACTGAGAGTTTTATCAAACATCTTGAACTTAATGAAATAACTTTTATAGAAATCAATTTTCTATAAAGATGCACTGGGAATGTAAAATAAATTTCTCATTCCATATTAAGTGTATACTTGTAATTCATAAAATTCTCTTATCTGATGTCTCTTCATGAAATAGAGGAGACCATCCACTCTATTCATCCTAACTATGCTTAAGTTAATTCCATTCTTGTACAGCTTTCCTTTCCACATGGTCGAACCTTCTTTAATGAACGGTCTTTTCGATCCTCAAAATTCGACAATAATACATCCACTGTATTCACGTACCGAGCATTCGAATGCCAGAAAGAGAGATTACCGGGGTGAAAGAAAGTAACAGGATACAATCTTACATCGTGACGATAATATATAATATTCCGAAATTGATCTTGGTGGCATCCAGCTCGACACATGAATACCGTGGATGTATTAGTGTCAACTTTTGAGAGTCGAAAAGGCCGGTCGATTTAGTAGGAGTGGAGTTGGTTGGCGAAGTTTTCACGCATGATAGAGGGTTCTCGCATTATGAACGATGTGATGAAGCTTTGTCGCTTACCCCTACATGTCCCTCTATGGGTTGGTGTGTAGTTGAGAAGCTGGCCGAAAATCAGATTCGAGGTTACCATGTGTAGTCACCACCTGTTATGGTGGACTTTGGTCATTACACATTCAAAAGAAACCCTTACTAAAGGACCACACCGAACTCTTTACAAAAGTGCATTTGGACATCCATAACATTTAAGGATATCAAACCGATCAAACTGACATTTCAACGACCGGGTGCCTAGATCTATCGAGTAGTTCTTGGTTTGTGTTGCTTCTAGCATAGTTACAATAGTATTAAACATACGATCTTATGCTATGGTTCACTTGCTCATTTGGAATGAACCTATTTTATTGAGTTTTCATTTATTATGAAGGCGACTACCCACTATACAACTTTTGTATGTGATTGAACACAAAAAAATGTCCATGTTCATGTATTGCCTTCGAGTTCAAAACACATATAAGACAATACGAAACACATATAAGACAATATGAAACACATATAAGACAATACACAATCTCGAATAAATAAATATTTAAGTCACCAAGGTATGAACATATTTAGAAGTTGTATCATTCATCTCTTGCATGGGTCTTGACGTTACAACAATGCCAAATAATTTTTTGGTAAGTATATCTTATATTTCTTTTTCAATCCTTATTCATGCCATTAATATATTTCAATTGATAAACAATTTTACCAGTTAGGTTAATTGCGCAAATTTAATGAGTAGATAATATTAATCTGCATAACATATTTTCTTATAATATTAGAAAGGTTAAATGTATTCATTTCATTTTTCTAATAAGGCTCATACTAGATTCTTATATTCCTCAAAACTTTAAGAGAAATATATTAAAGTTTTGGTCCCTCTTGTGAGTGTTAGGACTCACTTGCCTTGGCATTCTGACCTTGAGTTTTGTAAGGACATGTATTCTATATATATTAGAGGATCGTCGGATATTAATATTATTTTTATATGAGGTCGTACAATTCTATGATTTTGGGAAATGACTAATAGAGCCATTTTCCATCCTTTGAACTTTTATTGGATGATTTGGACCCTAAACATTTTGTATGGCCTATAACTTTTGGTAGAAGCCAAATTGGGGTTTGAAAAAACTTTTATTAGATCGGGATGATGGTTTCTCTTTCCGTTGCATGGTCACGAAAGGAAAACATACTTATCGCTAAGGGAATATGGCTATTTGAAGTTTCAGCTGATTTAAAAAAGCTAATGGGTAATTAGCAAGTTAATGATCAGGCTCAAAGCCCATTTCAAGATTAGCATGATGTTAGGGTAGATGGGACTTCTCTTTATCACTTCAGTCTTCCCAAAACAGAGAGAATCCCCACTAACCATCTTCTTAGCCAAAACTTACCCAAATCCCTACTTTAATTAGCCAAAACTTGTCATTAGAGAGAGATTAGCGAGATTAGCACTTTAGATTAGAGATTTACTGAGATCATCTCAGAACAACCGATTCACCTTGGAATTCATGCCTATTTGGATTGCTTTGGATTTAGGTAAGTGGTTTTAAGCCTATACTCACTAATTAACCATTAGTAAACGATTAAAAATGTTTTTAAATGATTTTCGTACTGTAAAATATGTTATAAACCCTTTTTAACAACATAAGTAAAATTCAAGTAATTTGGATAAGTTATTTGAACTCGTTCTCTTACGGATATCATATGTTCTTATGGATACTACCCTTAGATTAAGGATTCACATTAATGTTTTGTTATGTGCTTGTTAGTATACACTACAAGTGATGCTTGCCTGAATGTGTCACGTTTGTTTGGTTAAAGACGCCAATCGAATGAGGATATAGTATTATGAGCATGTTAGGGATCGGTATGGATCCATCGTTATGAGTCCAAACTTGGTGCGATCGATATGGGGTGACAAGAAAGGCCCTATGAGACTACGTTTCAAGTTTTAAGTCGTTTGGAGTTCATTTTCTCGAGTTATGGATCACCCGATGGAAATTTTGGGAGTTATGGATCGATATACATCTGCTTCGAGCTGTGCTTTGGGATTCATGGTTATCCTTTATATACAAAACACAATTCCAAGTGCCCTCTATTGGTTCTTCCCTTTCTTTCCACCCTTGTCGATAACAACATCAGGACGCATCCTACGCTTTGGCTTTCCCTTGATTATTGTAACAAATTACACCCCAGTGGGTCTGAATTTTTTCTAAATCGAGAACCCAAGTCCACCAAAGTATGGATCAATTGTTTGGTATCATTAAAGTAAATAAATAAATGCATATCAGAGCACTGTCGATATAACTCATAGTGGAATAGCAAAGTATGATAAAATATATAGTTACTGACCAAGTTGACACTTCCAATATTAAGTGTCCTTGTTGGTGTTGAGCATGCATTAGGAAACCTGCCCTTCTACTGTTCCTGGCTTGTACCGGTATTTATCCCTCTATAGCAATCTTGTGGGTTGTAATGAGGAGAGGGTCAGAACAACGTTTCAGTGGCTAATAAATTATACATTTTGTACATAACAATAGTTCATGTCGATTGCTTTTCCTTACATGTTATGTCTCTTATTATGTTACTTATTCATCTCGACTCCATGTTTGTGTATGATACACCCCATCTACCCGAAGTAGACTATAACTACTTATATATATATATATACATATATAAGTACTACAATCCCCCATTGGACAAAGACACTATCATCGCTCATATACATAATTCTTCACTGTGGGCATCATCATCAATGTCTAGGACAAATTTCCCACATACAAAGTAGAACCTCTTGTTAGTGCCTAATAACAGCATCACAAAATTTTAGCCGTATTCTATCTCGCCTCGGCGATTTACTAACTTTTCCACTTTCTATCGTGGACTCGGCTCCATGTACCGCCCCATTAATTTTTGAAATAACTCTTCTAGGATTAACTAGCCTTACCCTAACAAACAAACTAGCAAACAATTATGGCTACACATTACTTAATGTGGCCTACCCTAGTAGGAGGAGTAGCCCATTAGGTGTAATCACATCTTTTCTTTTTGACCACTCTGGAGTGATGACGCACTCAAATTACGTAGCTCCTACTCCTGGTTTGGTGCCACATATACTGATATAGCATCGAGCTGCTCACCATCCTTGTTAGATTGCCTAATGCAATCAAGGCAATACCTCATTTCCAATTTTGAAGAAGATTCCACTTTCTATTGGGGTATTTCTTTATCTATACGCAAGCGTACTCACCACGGGTCCTACGGTTGAATATGTCTCACATCATTATAATGTATACACAACTACTGGTAGCCCCTTGCGGTGGGCAGACTTCTATTGTGTAACACTACCGATCTCGCATTCCAATACATACTAACGACTATGTCATTCTTATTTGCTAAGTTATTTACATACATATATATTTCATGCCCGTTATAAAGTATATTTGAATATATGTTCATTTAATTATTACTTTCTTTGCTTTCAATAATTTTTGTTCCATAAATCTTACATAACTTACTTTTGATTTATTCTTGGCATTTACTATCATATGTTATCCATTCCTAATTTATTGAATTTAAGTGTCATTTATTATTTCCCTTTTGTTTAACATTATTGAATGAAATCCCCCATTTCCTTTTTAACTAATATCTCTCTTTAATTGCCTATTCAGACTTATTACTTCCTTATTCATTTAATTGTATCTTCTTTGTTTACCTTTTGTTTTCCACACCATCTTAAGCTACATGTTTTAGATTTTCCATTAAATTGTTGTTGTTATTCATACTTACATTACTTTAATTATACTTAATGATTTTTGTACTTTAATACATTGGAATTACTTCTTTCCCTAATGGACATGTTAATACTATAATTCTCTATAAATTAATTAAAAGAGGACTTGTGTTATGTGTGAAATAACAAGAAATTATCTTTTATTTTTCTATTGGACTAGACAGTACAAAATACAGTGATTCCCATATTTTGTATGCCTCTTCCCTTTTGTTTATATTCCTCGTTATTTCAACCAACACACTTTTATTTGTATTTTTAGTCAATTTATAGAAATTCACGTTGTTACATAATTCATTCCAATGTATTAAAACTTGTTTAATACTAATTTAATTTATAATAATTCTTATTTATGTTCAACATTCTATATAAACTAACCAAATCTGAAATCCCAATATGATTTCATTACCAGGTCATTTAAATATTGGGATTATTTATGCCCCTAGCTTTCCAGACCCAAACTTATACAATATCTATCAAGTTTAGGGTTTTCCATATAATATAGACATATTTTCCATAATCATCATGAGTATACAATTAAATATCCAAATCATGATTTATATATAGGCATAAATGATATTTAGATCTACAACGATATAAATCTAATATCATTTCAAAATATGTAATTTCATACTCACCTTGCTTTAGCTTTCCAATTCTCTAAATCTAGATCCAATCCCTTTTTATTTGACTCCCTTTTACTTTAAATCCAAAATGTAAAAAGGGTATACACCTATTAGAATTTCAGATCGAGGGAAAGGATTAAATTAAATCTAGATTTGAGTTTGATTCATGACTTTCCTTTGTTTCTATGCTCTGAGTTAATCCTATTCTTTTCTTCTCTTATTTTGCACTTTTCCGCACTTATACACACACACACACATGTATATAATATAATAGCTTTACTACTTTTAGAATCCTAGAGATTGATGAGAGAAGAGAATGGCAAAGCTTTGCTCCGTGACCTAAAAGAATATGAGAAGAGAAGTGAGAAACTAAGTATATATTCATAGGAGTTTGGAGTTAACATGGAGCACTTTAGCTTATGAAACCTTGAGACTCATGTTGGATGCACATCATTAATTTGGCATCAAAGAAAAATAATTGGGTCAATCAAGGCTTTTCAATCTCACACACAAGTTTACCATACGCGTCAACTTTTTACCACTCATACCCTTGGGTCGACCACTACCGATCGACTTGGGTACATTAGGAGTCGACTGTTCCTTTATTTAAAAGGTGATTAATTAGCGTTGTTTATTTTGTGTTTATTCCTTGTTTACACAACTGATACAATTTTCTTCCCATTTTATATTTTTTTTCATATTTGATTCAATGTTAACATTTCTTAATGTCTAAGTTTCCGTTAATTTTAGAAACTAATATTAATTAACTTTTATTACCAAAATTATATATGTATTTATTTATGATTCAAAGTTTCAAATGTATATAACCTTTTTGTTTGACTTCTGATCGGAAAACTTTATATAATAGAATTAATCAAAAAATCACCATGAACACAATTGTGCAAGTTTCGTAGCCAAATTCTAATGTTTGTAAAAATTCTATTTTTCGATGTTATTATTTATTGATTAATTTCTTTTTAATTAATTGTCATAAAATTATGGGGAGTTACATTCTACCTCTTAAAAGAATCTCTTACTTGAAATTCGTTAAGGACCGAGCAATAAGTATAACCATTCTAAACTAACCAATCAATTAGTGTGCGACCAATTTTGCAACCAATTGTGTATAAGTGCACGATGTATCACAACATATATGATATGCATACTGGGAAATTCTCAATTGGCGCCTCCTATATGAATGCATTTTTTAAAATAATTTTGAAATTTTGATGCAAACAATCTAAATATACTGGCATTTATATATGTATGCAATTTCTGAAAATCAAAAACTTGTTTTTACAATAAATTCTCCCACACTTTTACAGATAGAATTATAGTTCAACCTATTGTGCATCCAGCAGCCACCATTCAAAATCCTAGCACACCGTTGTTAACATCCAAATTTAGAAAAATCTAATTTTCTAAATCTATTTTCTTTATGCTGGGAAAAGAGTTTAGATGGAAAATTATGTATTTCCATCATTCTCTTATGCAACATTTTTCTACTGTACCTTGGAACCTTCTTTTTTACCTTCAGTTCTCTTCTAGTTTTTCCAAGTACTGTCCACGTAAGTGAATTTTATTTTTAAATCTTTAAAATTTAAAACATAATCATTTTAAAACCAGTTTAGTTCACCTGCCGACAAGGTATGAAGGAAATGACTTCATATCAAAAATACTTTTTTTCTTGTCTCTAACCATATTTTATTTTACTGTCACTTCTGCCAAATAATAAAATCTATACTAGCTAACTTGTCAACTATTCACCCATGTCAAGTATGTGGCATTTCAAAAAATTGAAAATTCTGCCTTTTTCTACTCAAAAATAATTTTTTTACTACTCTTTGAAATATTTATACAAATTTAGACTTTAAAATTTTCATTATAAAATTTTTCGAAAACTTTTCAAAAAGGTATTTTATTTTCCAAAACCAAAAATTTTGAACAAAAATTTCAAAAGTATACAGTACATATTTTCTTCAATATAATATATGCCATATCTTACCAAATGGGGATTTAGTTAACAGTCTAACGTCCATAATGGACTTCGCATAATTTGCGGTATATTTTAAGTTGCAAAACTTTTCTTTTATTTATAATAGCAACCATCACACTAGTTTAGTAGTAAATTTCAGCTTTTGAGGTACATGGACATTGATCTTTAGCTTCGCAGAAACCTTTCTCTGTCCTTCGCTTGGAAAAATTTATTCCTCAAAAATTTTCTTCTTTTTAGGATTTAAATATTATTCCTTTTTCTTTAGTAACCAATTAAATAAATTATCTTAATTTATTTTATACTTCGAGCTTTTTATTATTTTCTTTTCTTTTGCATTAGTTAAGTTTCTTTCCTGAAATTTCATTGTTTTTATTTATTTCCCAATAATATCACGGTCCATACAGAAAACATATAAAAGGATCATTTCCATAACTATCTTGCATGCTTTTACATAATAAAAATAATAATGCTTACAACTAAACTAAAAGATAAACATTTGCTGTAAGGAAATATAACTACTGCTAGCTACTACTACCTATAGACCTTTCTAATGTGCCATCATTCTCCAACCCACATATCTTAACTTTCCTTTATGGCTTCAGATAAATAGGGTCCATCCATTACTTCCCTTAACATACCCAATTATGTAATAAACTATGCATCCACCCGCACTATAGTGGGTAGGAAGTACAAACTATGAACATTTTAAATAACTCATTGGTAAATTAGCTTGACAGAATAACCTTTCCACCTTTTATCTTGCCTTCCTCAACTTTGAGTCTACCAATGTCCTCCTTATATGTCTACCAACTCATTTCCCTATGTTACTATCTTCTTTTAATCCAAATCTCTTGATAGTACTATCAAATCTTAGTATTTACTTTCTTTGTCTTTGATTCTTCATACGAGCATACCCTAGAACTCATAGAAGTGTACTTTAATACTATTTATCACTGCTTCATGGCCCTTCTTATGACTTACATACATGTCTAAGAAAACATTCCTAGGTTCTCACCAGTATTCTTTACAATCTACAATGATTTATTATTACTACTCTAAGAGTAGTCCTTATTATCTTCTCCATAGCCTTATCTTTTACTTTGTCTTACCTAAGCGGTCATCCTTATCTACTCCATATTTAAAATTTTGGTTTGGACTTTGCTAATTTTTATTTAAAAATTAAAACTTAAAATTTCTAAGTAATTTGATCCTAAAACTTTTATCTTTAAAAGCACAACTTAATTTTTATTTAGAAAATTCCAAAAATAACTTAGTGCCTTAACTTTAAAACTACAAATAATCTTTTTGAAAGTTCTTTTCCTTAAAGACCTTTATCTATTTTAATTTCTTAAAAATTAGGATTTTTCCTCAAACCTTTTATTAAGTTTTCCTTTTTTAAACTCATTTGTTACACCAAACCATTTCTTTCTAAATATGAACTTTATAGTATTTCTGTAACATCTTTTATAAATTTAAACAATAAAAACTGAAGTAGATAAGGGCAACTCTCACCCTATATTTTTCTTATCACTCATACTATCTTCACTTTCAATCCATGGCGGAGTCTCTAATATCATGTGAGGTGGACTTTTAATGGAAGTGCAATAAATGTGCACAACAATGGAAAATGTTCATTTTTCTTTGATTTGCCTTTAATTTTCTATATTGCTTCTAATTATTACTAACATTACTCTAATATAATTCGTTAATGTTATTTCTAATTACTATCATTATTTTATACGATTTCTTAATATCATTTATATTTATATTTTATAATGCTATCCCTATTCAACTTTCTTTTACTTAAACTGAACTTATTTAAATTGCTTATATTCTATAGCGTTCCTCTTATTAACTATCCACTATACCGAGCCATTGCAGTGCCTTCACCTACTTCTTCTATTTTTTGGTCTTAATCTTCTTTCTCGTTCCTTTTACCTCATTTTGAACTTGGACCATTTCCTATTGTTCATGCCTAAAAAGAATTTTTCAACTTAAAACTTTTTCATTTTAGAAAAATCAATGAGCTACGCATGCTTTATTATATTAGTCAAACCAAATAACTTTTTTTATAAAACTGCTTTTAGTAAAATTTTAGTTTTTAACAAAAGTTAATTTCCACTAAAACTTTATATGTAACACCCCTAATTTTAGTTTAACATTATTTAGGATATTTGATAGGATATATTAACAGAATAATGTAAATAGTTAAGAAGAATGAGATTTGGAACTTTATAAAGTCGAGCCACTATTAATGAACTAAGAAAGAGTGTTTAAACTTAATTATAGAAAAGAATATACGAGTGGGGAAATTTTGGTGTAGACCTATCTTTTATCCCTTAAACCCTTCCCCCTCATATCATTCTCATTTTCCCTAATATCAAAACAATCAAAGATAAGAAGCTAAGGTCGGCCATTAAACTAGCTAAGGATCGTAAAATCAAAAGGGGATTCAAGCAAAGTTTAGGTAAATCATAGCACTAATGAAATTTCAGGTCCAACATCAATTTTAAGGTGAATAATGCATGAACCATCTCTATTTTTGTTCTTGAATTCGGTTATGGATATATCCGAATGGTTACGACGATTTTTGCCAAGTAATGTTTGTTTAATAATTGTTTGGATATAATAATGATTTATGGAATTAAAAATATTCGAAAGGGTTTTAAGGGTAAAATCTAAGTTTTTAATCTCCAAATGCTTTAATTTTCTAGTATGTAGTGAAAACGTTAAATAGGAAATGGATTTTTCATTTCATAATTTTCCAAGTTAAAACAAAGATTTTATGAATTTTCGAAGGAGAAAATTGGGTTAATCCAGGTTTTAATTATTTAAATAATTAAATATGGCTTTTGGTCTCGAAATTTTTGTACGGTAAAGAAAACAATATTTCTGAATTTCTATGATTTTCTGGATTTTTTCCAAGTGATTTCGAATTATTATGAATTTATTATGCTAGATAAGCATTAAAATAGAAAATTAATTAAAGATATTGAACAATGAGTTTGAAACTTTAAAACTAGTATGTGGCAGAAAATCTTAAAAGATAATGTAAATTTTTGTTGTAAATCAACCACATTTTGACAAACAATTGTATTTGGTGAATAGCAATTTTTTAGTAGTAATAAAACAGCTTTCACAAGATTTACATTAATGCCATCGAGAGGCGGCAACACCTTGAGGTTCATCACTAATGACGAGAGGCGGCAACAACACGGAAAAATTCATGGGGCGCTTATATTCTAACTGTAGGATATGTTGGGGCCATGCGTGCGGCAACGACACTGCATACCAACAACGCCACCAATCATCTTGTCGCACTTCATCAGTTTCGACAAGCTTATACCTTAGGTTTAATCTCCTTGCCACGTTTCTTGTTGCTACATGTTTTCGCTGCCATTTATAACGTCGACTATATATATATATATATATGTTTGGCAGCATTATAGCTGAAGTGTGTTTCTAAAGCCACCACAAGCTTGGGGCCGCTATTCATTAAGGTCGGCGAAGTCCCTTTATATTGCTTCGACAAGGATGCTGTGCGGCATTGCTGCCGCGACTATTGGTGTCGACATCGTTTTAAATAGGTGGATAACTAACATATCTGAAAGTCAACACCATCATTTTCGACAAGAGGTTTTATAGTTGAAAGGATGTAAGCCTTATTCTCTAACCATATGTGGAGGTTTGACGAGATAATGCGGCATAGGTGTTGCCTATCATCTTATTAAGGGTAGCAAGCCTTAAGTTGTCTTTTCAGAAGTCATAATTGAAGATACCAATATAGTTTAAAGTGGTAAATTTCGACACTGTTGTTGGGGATACCATTGGAGTTTATTTTCAACATGCTTTGTGTTTTAATAAACTTGACACCATCATTGGGGATACTAATGTAATTAACTTTGCAACTTCGATATAGATCATTGGGTAAACCAATGTAGATTGTTGATAAGTTTGACATAGATTATGGAGATACCATTGCACATCATTTTGAGATGCTATAACTTTAATGGATAAAAACCTAATTGGGGATACCAATAGACATAGGTTAAATATATGGGTAACATGTAACAACTCGCATCTCTTGACATGCCAAAAGAACACATTAAAAGACACAGATCGTTGGTTTAAGGTAAAAAGTAGCATCTCCATGACTAAGATATCAACAAAGAAATAATCTTTGTAATCCAAACGTCATCACAGTGAAACATAATATCAGATAAAATGATAATATCAGAAATAACAGTAACAAAAATCTCAAAAGTATCAAAAATATCCAATCTCAAAATATCATAGTATCATAGTCTTAGAAAATCATCAGTACATATCAAATTTCGAAGTATCATTAAAATAATCCTTCATAAGAAAAGTACTGAAAAATCAAATGCACTGATAGAAAATTTAGGATAAAAGATAAATAGAGCTAGACTCCAGGCACGATAATCCGATGGCAGCATTGGACCTGTCAACGGCTACTCTGTTCACCTGTGGTGGGGGAAAATTGAATGGGTCAGACATAAATTTGGTAAACGGGAACAAGACTAGCGAGGAAATTAAATATAACCGACTCCAAGTCTACTCTAAGTGATATAGAGTGTATACCGTGTCAGTGAACCTATGGTCACATGCCTAAGGTCATAAGTCAACAGTCTGACAACATAAGGGATAATTACAATAAATCGCAAACGATTATCTAATAATTGGGGACCAACCTGCTATCCCACTTTAACTCATATTATAACACCCCTAATTTAAATAACATTATTCAAGATATTTGATAAGATAAATTAAATAGAATAATGTTGAGATTAGAGTGATAAGGGAATTGAGAAAAAAAAGACCAACAAAACCAAGTAGGGCTCCTTTCTTTTCTTATTCTTAGTAAAGGTAAAACTTGAATAGTCGATTTTTTAGACTTAACCTTACCTTTTTAAAACTATTCAGGGTCGTGCCTTAGCTAAATGGATTTATAAAAATGGTTTGTAAGTTAAATACCCAAGAGAATAAGGAAAGAGTAATAATAGCCATATGTCATAACCCCATAACCCCTAAACCCTTACCTCATTCTCATTCATGTTGTTTCATAAAACAAAAGGATAAACAAAGGAGAAACAAGGCCGGCCATTACCCTAGAAGAAGAAGAGTTTAAAATCAATTAGAAGCTAAGATTCACATTAGCAAGATTAAAGCAAGAACAAATCTCAAGTTTCTTATCTAAACAAGATGAATAATGATCTAAACCATCTCACATAAGTCCTTTTGAACTTTTAGTTTCTGGTTTAAGGTTTAAAATCATTTGGATGGATGAATGATGATATGCTTTGATTTTATGCATATTTTATTTAAATAAGGATTTTGTGTAATGATATAATTCAATTTTTAGGTTAAAATTGTGCAAATTGATTTTGAATGCCATGATGTTTGAACATGTTATGTAAAACATTATTTTGGAGATGGGTTTAAATTTTCATAATATTCCAAGCTATGGATATTTTATTATGAATTTTGAAGAAGAAACAAATAATTTAGGTTTAAATTATTTAAGGCAAATAATAATGTTTTTGGGTCAAAAATTTATACATGTTAGAAAACATATCAAAAGTGAATAATTATGATTTTTGGCAATTTTTCCTAAGTGTTTTAATATGCTTATTAAATTATTTAAGTTGGAGGACTTAAATGTTTAAACGTTTTGTTGAAAGAAATGGTTTATTTGTTAAAATGATTTCAATTATTAACTATTGAATTCGGCAAACCTTTTAGAAAAGGATTTTGATAAAGAATTGGAAATCAGTCATATTTTGACAAATTGGGTAAGTTATTAAAGGCAATAAAACTAGTTTTGTTTTGATTTACAACTTTTCCACTTGCATTTGCTAGCTTTCGTCACCATACTTATGCTAATGAACCCATTTGAAACCAATGTACATGGTATCAAGCTATTGATGTGTAGTGGATTGGAGAAAGGTGGAAGGGACTATGTCGAAGGCCTGCTTTCGAAGGGGTTGAAGTCATTTTTATAAGCTTTCGAATACATTACTTACCTTTGTTTTTAAAAGATGCTTTGGATGGGGTTGGAGCTTTCGAATCAATCAACTTACCTTTCTTCAAAAAGAGGATTTCGAGCTAGTTGCTGCTTACTTTGTTTTTAAAGAAGCTTTCGCATAAGTTGACGCATTTTGAACCTATTCGATACCTAGCTACCGCCTTCATACCTTTCAAATTGGTTAAAAGCCACTTTTCTTTATGGCCTTATAACAATGAGTTCAAAAGGAAGACCTTTGATTTATTAATATTGAAGCTGCCTTCATAATGCTTTTGAAGGGGTCCTTGTAGCCGTTTTTATTTGAAGATCAACGCTTTTGAAAAGTTTACTTTGGCTTTTGTTCTCTTTAACCCAAAATTTATATTTAATGTAAAACCCAATGATTTCTAAAGAGATACTTTCAAATGGTTTCGAAGTTGTACTTCCATAAATTCTACTTGAACTAAGTGTCTTCGAATGATTATCTTTATGTGTTTCGAAAGGTATATCTTTAATGGTTTTGAAAGATAAGCTTTAAATGTTTTGAAAGGTATGTTTTTAATGTTTTCGAAAGTGAAGGCCTAAGGTCTTAAGTAATGATAGAAAGAATATAGTCGAAAGCCTTAGTTTTCAAACAAGGAACCCAATCTCATTTTAAAGGTAAACCCATGGAAATATCAAAGAGTTTTGAAATGGCATTTTACTTTGGAAATTTTGAAGAAGCTTTCCTTCCTAAAGGTAGTGGGTAAAGGGTATTAACCATGTTTCATTAAAACAATGATCTCACATAGAGGTTTACATTATTATGTTTTGATCAATTATCATGCATGCTTTTGTAAACATATTCACTTCATAATTAACCCATAACTGCATTTTTGGTTATTAAGGGTGGAATAACTAGTTAGATTGACCCAATAGTGAATGTACATAACTCCTATGTGAGTAGAATTGCATCCAGGAGGTTAGACAGACCAGAATATAGGATTCCCAAAGACTGTTCAAAGAATTATTGGTTTAGACAGGTTCTTAGTAAGCTAATGAAAACAATGTATGGAAATTTCAATGGCAGGGCCAATAGGTTCTTCGTGATCCTATGAAAACTATGTCTTAAATAAGTTATTAAAAGAGACCAATATGTTCATAGTCAGCCATGAAAACTATGAAGCAAGAGATGTTATCGGAGTATCCAATAAGTTTATAGTAAGTCTATGAAAACTATGATTAGAGAAAGTCGTTGGTAGATACCAATAGGTTCATAGAGATCCCAGGAAAACCATGACTGGATGATAGTATTGGTAGGAACCAATAGGTTCATAACGACCACATGAAAACTATGAAAGTAGATGGGGATTCCATAAAGAATTAATAGGTTATTAGTTAGCCTATAAAAACTAATAGGTTAATGGTGACCCTAGAAACTATAACTTGAGACAGATAGTCAGGTGAGCGGGGATGGGAATCTAGAGCATAATGCATGTTATCATATCATAATGATACATTTTATTATATTACATATTTACCATTGTGGATACAGGTGCACAGTGTATGGTTACTACAAGTTGGGTTAAGATACTAGTGAGGGGGAAACCCGTTCAGCTAAGTAGCGTGGTCTCACTAGATATCTCTGTGGTTTGAGATGGTAAGTTATTTTTCATGCCAGACTCTTTGTCTTACTCGAAGTTTATGTTTTTCCCTTAAACTCTTGGATG
The DNA here is from genome assembly GCA_030765085.1 of Allium cepa. Classification (NCBI taxonomy): domain Eukaryota; kingdom Viridiplantae; phylum Streptophyta; class Magnoliopsida; order Asparagales; family Amaryllidaceae; genus Allium; species Allium cepa. Next base: position 617,969,918 of record CM060934.1, read on the forward strand.
CTCAATTGATTTTGAGTAGTTTAAAAGTTAAGGTTTTCAGTTTCTCCTTTAGACGAATAAGCTTTTGAAGATGGGCAAGAGGTAAGCTACCTAATAGGAGTTTTTTCTATTTGATTCTACTATGTTATTGGATGTAATGGCAAAGTTGCTTAGTTGCCTATATTTAGACTCTAGTCTACCAAAGGGGCATCTTCGTATGTCGCACTTGGCATATTTTGTAATAATTATATTTCTCTGAACATGGTTTATAAAGTGGGATTATGTAATGAATTTGAAATGTGATTTGAAGTAGAGTGAGAAATTAGTTTTAAAAATTGAGTTTATAATTTTTCATATCCATATGTTTCTGGTATATCGACGTATCTAATGTTACCATATTTGTTCACCAAGAATTAATAACTATGGATGACTGTAGCATCTGTAGCGGTTAGTTTTGGGCCTCCAAATGGTGGATGTTACAAGTTGGTATCAAAGCATAGGTTTATGTAAATTTAAAATAAATTTGAACCTAAAAGAATTTTAAAACATAATCCAAAGAATCAGATATTGAGATTAGGGTATGGGTTAACATTCTAGTAATATACTTACATTTGTTTTATATATATATATATATATATATATATATATATATATAAGTACGTACCCCCTCTCTCTTAGACCGTTCATTTGTATCTTACTGAGGCTTGTATGCAGGTTTAAAAGAAAGGAAGGTATGGAGGTAGGAAACGGAAGAGGAAAACTTGGGAGGAAGCACCACAACTAATGGAAATGCTCAATCCAACACAAAGAGGAATCCAGGTCGACAGGCAAATGCTAATCCAAATGCAAATGCAAACATAGGTGTTAGAACCCTGTTGGAATATATGGGAATGATGTATCAGTTTCTTTCAATCTGATGCAAGCTGAAGTAGCTGTAGGAGTAGCTGGGAGAAATGCTGTGAACGTTGGAGGAGCTAATCCTATTGCCCCAATTGGCAATAACCATGCTAAGCTGAGCAGGGATTAAACCAGTCCCGGTTGAATGCCATTTTTAGAAACAGAGGATGATGTGGAAGTAGAAAACTAGTTATTGCACTGTGAAAGAATTTTCGCTGATTAGGGATAGATGATGAGTAGAAGAGGAGACTTGCCTCACGATAGTTGCAGGAAGGAGAACTTTATGGTGGAATAGTATTACTGTGGTAGTTCCCGAGGAAGAGTTGACTTAGATGGAGTTCCGCAGGAGATTCAAAGAGAGGTTTTTGTCTGAAGTTGCCAAGTTAGTATTGTTGAAAAAGTTCATGGAATTAGTGCAAGGTGAGATGTCGGACGTTTGATGAGTTTTCCAGATATAGATATGCTACCATTGACACCATCGTTAAAAGAAACAAGATGTTTATTCAAGGGTTAAGACCCGTGATTGCCATGGCGACTATGCCACATCTCTGGGATCCAAATACGGTTGTAGTGGATATAGTAATCCAGAATGAAGAGATGCTTTCTACTTATGGGAAGGAGAAGCAGGTTGGAACCCAGGATGCTCAAAGCAAGAAGAGAAAATTATTTAAAAAGAAAGGAGCTCAGAAAGGAGGAGCTGCCAAGAAGGAAAAAGCTGATCAGGTTTGTTTTAAGTGTGATAAGAAGGGTCATTATGCTCATGAACGTCGAACTGGAAAAGAAAAAAGGTTTCAGATAAGAATGGAGTGAAGTGCTTTAACTGTGACTAGATTGGACATTACAAGAATCAATGTCCAGAACCAGTCGGAACAGACAAGGGAAAGGTTTTTGCTTTATAATCATCTTCTTCTAGACCAACTGCTGCTGGAAAGGTAAAGACTGTATGGAAGGTATGCTTTTGATTAATAGTACACTAGTTAGGGTACTATTTGATATCGGTGCATCGCATTCGTTTATATCTCAATGTTTGGTAGATAAGTTATGTTTAAAACCCTTATACCTTTTTACTTCTTTAAGGGTTACGAATACTATAAGAGTGTATGCAACTCTAGGGATGATGTGACCAGTTAGAACTTGAGTTGTTAGGCCATAAGTTTACATGCAGTTTGTATGTTTTTGATTTCGTAGACTTGGGGATCATTTTGGGTATGATTGGTTAGATAAATAGATGCTAAGGTATTTTGCCAAGATAGAAATATATTGCTAAGACACTCCAATAGTCATAACCGAATTATATACTCCATGGAGAAGTTAGACTCAAATGCTTGTGCTTTGTTGAATGCAATGGAAGTAGAGGAAAAGTTGAATCAGGTTTTGGTAGCAAGGGAATTTGCAGATGTTTTTGATCCAGTCATAAGACTACCACCAAAGCGAGCCATTGAGTTTTGGATAGACCTTGTGCTGGAAACAGAACCTATATGTAGACCACCTAGCAAGATGACACTTGTCGAGATGAAGTAATTGAAGGTGCAGTTAGTGGATTTAGAAAGAAAGAATTTTATTAGACCAAGCAGTTCGCCTTGGGTAGCTGCCGCGGTGTTCGTGAACAAACCGGATTGGTTGTTAAGGATGTGTATCGATCATCGTAAGTTGAATGAAAAGAAGATCAAAATAAGTATCCTTTGCCGAGAATCTATGATTTATTTGAACAATTGAGTGGAGCCAGAGTATTTGCCCAATTTTTGGCAACAAGTTTCCATCAGCTAAGAGTGGCAGAGGACTACATTCCGTTGACGGTGTTTCAGACTAGGTATGGTTCATATGAGTGGTTAGTAATGCTATTTGGGTTAACGAATGTGACAGCTTTCTTCGTGGATTTGACGAACCATGTTTTCCGAGAGCACTTGGATAGGTTCGTATTGGTACTTATAGATGGCATTTTAATATACATTAAAGATGAAAGAGAGCACGAAGTTAATCTTAGAGTAGTGCATGAGACACTGAGGTAACATTAACTGAAAGCGAAGTTTTCAAAGTGTCATTTTTGGAAGAAAGAGGTTAAGTTTTTTGGTCACGTGGTTCCAGAGAAGGGTTTATCAGTTGATCCGAAAAAGATTGAGGCTGTTGACAACTGGAAGAGACTAGAGATGGTGACTGAGATCAGAAGTTTTTTTTGGACTCGCTGGCTGTTATCGAAGATTCATTAAGGATTTCTCGCGGATAGCAGCGCCTTTGACTAAGCTAATCAGGAAGGATGTGCAGTTTATTTAGTCTGACAAATGTGAGGAAGTATTCCTTAAGTTAAAGTATTTGTTGACCAACGCCTCTGTGTTAGTAGTCCCAAACAGGAATCAAGGATTAGTAGTGTATGCCGATCCATGTAGAACCAGATTAGGGACCATGTTGATGCAGAAAGGTAAAGTTGTTGCTATGCTTCACGATAGCTTAGATCGCATGAATTAAGATATCCTACTCATGATCTAGAGTTGGCAGCGGTGATCTTTGCACTGAAAGTATGGAGACGTTATCTCTTAGGGGAGAGATTTGGGTTATACACATATCATAAGTCCTTAAGGTATTTATTCTCACAGAAGGAATTGAATATGAGATAGCAAAGGTCGTTGGAGTTTTAGCGGATTATGATTTTGGTATAGAGTATGCACTGGAAAGGGAAATAAAGTAGCAGATGCTCTTAGCAAAAAATTCAGAATGTGGTGTTAGTTATGTTAACGAAATGGATGGATCTAGAGGTTTTGATTACTTGTAGTGTGCAGTTAAGGTCAACTACTAGTTCTAGTCAGAGCACTGCCATGTTATCCTACTTGGAAGTCCGGCTAGTTCTAATCGAAAGGGTTGCTTCTAAATAGAAAGAGCATCCATTGGTAGCCAAAAAGATTAAATGGCTTGAGGTTGGATCGGAGAATGATGATCTAAATGATTTCAGTCTTGACTAGAGGGGATGGTTGAGAAAGAAGGGACGATTGTGTGTTCTGAATGTTAAGAACTTAAGGAGAGATGTTCTTAAGGAATGTCATCATTTGTGATTCATCCTATAGGAGCCAAGATGTATCAAGACATGTAGAGGAGTTTCTACTAGGAAGGTATGAAGATGGAGGTTGGCTTATGGGTAAGAAGTGTGTGAACTGTCAATAAGTGAAGATCGAACTTCAGAAGCCGAGTGGGTTGCTTCAACCATTGGAGATACCAATTTGGAAATGAGATTCGATATCCATGGATTTTATAGATGGGTTGCAAAGTTCGAATCGAGAAAATGAAAATATACGAGTCATAGTAGACAGATTGACCAAGAGTGCCCATTTTATTCCTAGTTAAGTCAACCAGAACGACACCTGTTTTAATTAAATTGTTTATGAAGAACATAATTAGACTATATGGAATTCCTAGTAGTATAGTAGTGATAGATATACTTTGTTTACTAGTGAGTTCTAGAAGAATCTACAGGATGTGTTAGGTACCAACCTCAAGATGAGTACTGCTTATCACCCTCAGACAGATGTGTAAACAGAGAGAGTCAACAAGGTTCATGAGGATTTGTTAAGGGCTTGTGTACTAGATTTTGGTGGATCATGGAAAGATCACCTATACTTAGTTGAGTTTTCCTATATTAGTAATTATCAGACTAGTATAGGAATGGCGTCTTTCTTAGCTTTGTACGAAAGGCCATGCAAGTCACCAGTATGTTGGTTGAAAACTGAAGAAAGATTAGTCTTAAGTCTAGATTTGGTAAGAGAGGCAATGGAGAAGTTTGAGTTGATCCGGGGTAGGATGAAGGAAGCTTAGTCTAGACAAAAGAGTTGCATAGATAAGAGGCATAAGGATATAGAGTTCTTAGTTGAAGATAGGTTTTCATTAAAGTACGTTGATAAAGGGTGTGGTATGATTCGGAAAGTCAAGGAAAGTGGCATTGAGATATGTCGTTCCTATTTGTAGAGAATATTGGAAAGCTTGCATACAGAGTAGAGTTGCTGAGCTGCTTGGCAAGTGTCTATAATGTATTTCATGTGTCTCATCTTCGTAAGTATGTGTATGATCCAGAGACTACTATTCCTCCGATTGCATTGGAAGACTTGATAGTAGAACCAGATTTGACTTGTGTTGGGCAACCAGTTCGGGTTGTAGCAAGAGACGAGAAGAATTTAAGAAACAAGATAGCCAAGTTGGTGAAAGTTCAGTGGAGCGATAACGAGAAGGACTGCTCTTGGGAGACAGAAAACAGGATTAGAGATACTTTTCCTAATCTGCTGTAAGGGTATGTTCTATATTTTCTTTATATAGACTGTTTCCTAGTCAGGTAGGCTAGTATGGGAATTAGATGATGTTACAGATGGTTGCTATGGTTAGTATTTAGTCCTTGTTAAATTTCGATGACAAAATTCTTTAAGGAGGGGAGCCTGTAACACCTAAAATTTTAAACAACATTATTTAGGAGATTTAATTAGATAAATTAAATAGAATAATATAGAGATTAAAGTGATAAGAGAATTGAGATTTTAAACGACTCAGGGTCGTACCTCAACTACATGGATTTATAAAAATGGTTTGTAAGTTAAATACCCAAGAGAATAAGGCATGGGTAATATGGGAATAGCTATATACCATAACCCCTAAACCTTTACCTCATTCTCATTCACGTTTTTTCATAAATGAAAAAACATAAACAAAGAAGAAACAAGGCCGGCCATTGCCGTAGGAGAAGAAGAGCTTAAAATTAATTAGAAGCTAAGATTCAAGCTATGAAGATAAAGCAAGAGAAAATCTCAAGTTCCTTATTCAAACAAGGTGAATAATGATCTATACCATCTTATATAAGTCTTTTTGAATATTTAATTTCGGTTTTAAGGTTTAAAACCGTTTGGATGGATGAATGATGATATGCTTTAATTTCATGCCATGTTTTGATTTAAACACGGATTTTGTATAATGATATAATACAATTTTTAGGTTAAAATCATGTAAATTTATTTTGAATGTCATAATGTTTGAATATGTTATTTAAAACATTATTTTGGAGATGGGTTTACATTTTCATAATATTCTAAGCTATGGATAATTTATTATGAATCTTGAATGGAAGAAATAGATAATTTGGGTTTAAGTTATTTAAGGCAAATAAGTAACATTTTAGGGTTAGAAAATTATATATGTTAGAAAACATATTAAAAATGAATAACTGTTATTTTAGGGGGTTTTCCCAAGTGTTTTAATATGGTTATTAAATTATTTAAGTTGGAGGACTTAAATGTTTAAGTGTTTTGTTGAAGTGAATGGTTTATTTATTAAAACGATTTCAATTATTAATTATTAAATTCGGCAGCCTTTTTAGAAAATGATTTTGATAAAAGAACGGGCAGCCAATCATATTTTGACAAATCGAGTAAGTTAGGTAAAAAGGAATTTCTTTGAAAGGCAATAAAACCAGTTTTGTCTTGATTTACAACTTTGCCACTTGCGTTTGCTAGCTTTCATCACCATACTTCCACTAATGAACCCATTCAAAACCAATGCATAAGGTATCAAGCTATTAATGCATAGTGGATTGGAGAAAGTTGGAAGGGACTGTGTCGAAGGCATGCTTTCGAAGGGCTTGAAGTCATTCTTATAAGCTTTCAAATACATTACTTACCTTTGTTTTTAAAAGATGCTTTGGATGGGGTTGGAGCTTTCAAATCAATCAACTTACCTTTTTACAAAAAGAGGCTTTCGAACAAGTTGTCGCATACTTTATTTTTAAAGAAGCTTTCGAACGAGTTGATGCGTTCAAAAAGAAGCTTTCGAGTGAATTGATTAAAGGCTGCTTTTCTTTATAGCTTTATAATAATGAATTTGAAAGGAACACTTTCATATTATTAATATTGAAGCCGCCTTCCCAATGCTTTTGAGAGGGTCTTTATAGCCGCTTTTATCAATGGTTTCGAAAGGTTCTTTTCGTAGCTATCATTTTCCCTAATTATTTTATTTGAAGATTAATGCTTTCGAAAGGGTTACTTTCCCTTTTGCTCCCTTTCTCTCAAAAGTTATATTTAATGTTAAACCAAATGATTTCGAAAGAGGTATTTTCAAATGATTTCGAAGTTATGCTTCCATAAATTCTACTTGAACTAAGTGCTTTTGAGAGATAAGCTTTAAGTGTTTCGAAAGGCATATCTTTAATGATTTCAAAAATAAGCTTTAAGTGTATTGAAAGGTATGTTTTTAATGGTTTCGAAAGTGAAGGCCTACAGTAGGAACTAAGTGCAACTCTCGACCCTATGGTCGTGGCAGTAGGAATCAGACCCGCCAAGGTCTGACGAGTATTGGTAGACATTGGCAGTCCTGTGAATATCCTTTCAAATGCACATTTAATCAGATGAAGATCAGTATGAAAGATGTATCTTCCTGCCGAACAAAGATCCAGGGATTCACCTATGGACCCAAACGACCTGTCGGAATGATTGATTTACCCGTAGAACTTGGAGAAGGTGACCAAAGAGTCACCCTCATCCAAACCTTTATGATCATAGATGAAATTTCCACATACAATACCTTCCTGGGGAGGCCCGCCTTAGCAGATTTCAAGATTGCTTTAGCTCAATAGTGTCTAACTATGAAATTTTTGATGGAAAATGGAGTCGAGGTGATCAATGGAGACCAAAGTGCCGCTAGAGAATGTTATATCGCAGAACTACGTGAGTCTAAAAGAAAAGAAAAGGGGAAGAATGTAGGGAGAACTCTCCACATTCGTGAACCTACCGAATAGCAACTATAGAGTTGCCCCTAGCTTGAGGACCATAGCCAATTTGATAAGGTTTTGAACCCTAGAAAGAAGAGTTCAAGGGAGGAACAGGCAGCACCAGCAGAATTGATGGTGTCTTTACATTTGATATGGAAGACCCAATACGGGTCATGAAAATCGGATCACATCTTGGAAACATGATACGATTGGAACTTGTCATATTTCATCGCACCAATCTGGATGTATTTACTTGAACACATTCTGATATGTGCGAGGTGTCGTCGAAGATTGAATGCCATGCACTTAACATTGATCCCTAGTATACGCCAGTGAAGCAAAAAAGGCACAGCCTAGTACCCGAGCAGTCCAAAGCGCTAAGAGATGAAGTGGATAAACTGATGGCGAGTGGTTTTATCCGCAATGCAACTTACCCCGAATGGGTATCCAACTCGGTCTTAGACAAGAGGTCCAATGGGAAATGGTGAACTTGTATCGACCACTTAGATCTAAATAAAGCTTAACCAAAAGAAATCATTCCTCTACTCAGAATCGATCAGCTCGTGAAGGGATGGTTGCACATGAATTGCTATCATTTATGGATGCATACTTAGGATACAACCAGATAATGATGCACGAACCTGATCAAGAAAATACCAGTTTCATTACTAACCGGGGACTATACTACTGTAAAGTGATGCTATTTGGCTTAAAGAATGCTGAAGCAACCTATCAACGACTTGTGAACACCATGTTCAAACATCAGATTGGGAAGACTATGGAAATTTATGTAGATATGTTGGTTAAATCACGCATAGCCGCAAATCACCTTGACAACCTCGCCGAAATGTTTGAGGTACTCCGTAAATACGGATGAAGCTTAATCCACTTAAGTGTCACTTTGGGGTAGCCTTTAAAAAGTTCTTGGGATTCATCATAATCACCAAAGGCATAAAAGCAAATCCCGAATAAATTACCGCTTTTGTGGGAAGTCGAAGTCCCGAGAAATTGGAAAGAGTTTCAAAGCTTGAATGGAAAGGTTGCAGCATTGAGCCAGTTTATCTCAAAAGCGACCGATAAATGTATACCATTTTTGACACGCTAAACAAGGGAAAGAAGAACTTCGAATGGAACCAAGCTTGTCAAAATGCGTTCAAAGAGCTGCTGCAACATATGGAAACCCGCTAATCCTATCGAAGACGGTAGACAGAAAAGATTTGTGAATCTACTTAACAGTCTCTCCCATGCATTGAGTGTCGCACTCTTACGAGAAGAAGCTAAGATCTAGTGACTCGTATATTACATTAGTAAAAGGTTCACTAGAGCAGAAAAGAACTACCCAAAATTGGAAAAACTAGCATATTGCCATATGACCACATCCAAAAAGTTATGATCGTACTTCTAGGCACACCAAATCAAAGTCCTGATAGATCAACACATGAAGCAAGTGTTATACCGCCCCAAAACCCCTAGACTGCTAATTAAATAGAACATTGAATTAAGTCAATTGGAAATAACATACAACCCTCGAAAGGCAATGAACGGGCATGCGCTGGCTGATTTCATTATTGAGTTCACAATACAAGATCAAGAGGAAGAAATGACCTCGGAAGTAGAGACATGTTGGAAGTTGTTCGTTGATGGTGCATCTAACAATTTCTGCTCGGGAGCAGGGGTAGTGCTTGAGACTCTCGAAGGACGATCCGTTTGCTATGCTTTGTGCTTGGAATTCCCTGCAACAAATAACAAGGCATAATATGAAGTATTGATAGCCAATCTCAAAGTTGTGAAGGAACTCATGATAAAGTCCGTACACATCTATAGCGGCTCTCAGCTAGTCGTTTGTCAAATGAAAGGCAAATACCAGGCTCGGGGGGAGAACCTTACCCTGTACCTATCTAAAGTGCATGAACTGCTGAACGACATCGGGCATTGCACCATAACTCATATCCCGAGGGAACAAAAAGCAAAGGCGGATTATCTAGCCAAGTTGGGCTATTCCGAAGAAGCTCAGTTAGTGGGGCTAGTCCGCCTGGTTGAAACCCTGACCACTCCAAGCATAAGCGAGATGGATATCGACTGGATTTTAGAGACAACCAAGGAACCAGATACATGGATGATGCCTATCAAAGACCACCTACTCATAGGAACTCTCCCCACATATAGGAATCAGCGGAAAAAGCTTCTTTGAAAGGCACTACGATTCGCGATATAGGATGGGATACTCTATCGAAGGGGATTCTCTACCCCCTTGCTTAGATATATGACCAACAACGAAGCTCAAAGGATCCTAAGAAAAGTTCATCAAGGTGACTACATAGTTCTTACCGGAGGGCAAACCCTTGCAAAGAAAGTTCTATGGTAGGGTACTTTTGGCTAACAGAAAACCGTGATGCAGCGGATTATGCCAGATGGTGCGATCAATGCCAAAGATTCAGGAAGATCAAAAGAACCCCCTCAACAGAGCTAACATAGATGGTCAGCCTATGGCCATGCGCAATCTGAAAATCGATCTGATTGGTTTTTTACCAAAAGCTAAAGGATGAGCCAAATATGTTATCATTGTTGTTGATTATTTCACCAAATGGGCTGAAGCGGAATCGCTAGCCACAATTACCACAAAGAAAGTTATTAACTTTGTTACTAAAAACATTATTTTCAGGTTTGGTGTGCCATAAAAAATCATCACAGTAAAGGGACTCAATTCGAAAGCGCCGAGTTCAAAGTCTTTTGCAAACGCTTCTGAATCGACAAAAGCTTTTCTGCTGTCGCACATCTGCAAGAAAATGGGCAAGTGGAAGCAGTAAACAAGATCATCAAGTCCACTATTAAAAAGCGACTAACTAAAGTGAAAAGAAATTGGGTCGATGAACTTCCACTCGTACTATGGGCTTACAGGAGACAAATCTGCAACTGGGCACTCTCCGTTCGCCCTGGTATATGGTTTGGAAGCAATGATCTCGGTTGAGCTAGAAGTCCCTTATCATCGAAGGCAAAACTTAAATCAAAGGAAGACGAGTAGCTCCTACTCGAGTCACTCGATATGGTCGATGAGAAGAGGGAAGAAGCCAAATTAAGGAATACCGCTCACAAGAAAAGGGGCGCATGGTACTTTAACTTTAAAGTTCAGAACTGCACCTTTAAGGTAGGAGTCCTTGTCCTCAAGAGGGTCTACCCTATAATGGGAGCATTCATACCAAACTGGGAAGGACCCTATGTGATTGATCAGAAGCTAGGAGATGGCACATTCAAGCTAATAACCGTTGATCGAGCCCAAATTCCTTGAGCATGGAACAGTGAATCTCCGCGTCCTTATTTTACCAAAGACTGTCTTATATGTTTTCCTACTTCCAGCAAATAAGTCATCCCAGAATACCAGAGGCATTGTAAATAGGCAAAACTTTCCCAACTTTCATTAATAAAGTTGATTTGCTTTTTGAACCAATAAAACTATGTTCAAAATAGTAGCCTACCGAGTTGATAATGTTAAATCGACTCAAAATCATCCGATTGTTGATTGAGATAGTGTAACCATGCTCCAGTAAGCCCCACCTACCTACTAGATTAATGGAAGCAAATCGACTCATACCAACGGATAGGAAGAACTCGATCCCTACCTTCTAAGAACTGGTGTTGATCCGGCGACACCGAGAAGGCTGAAATCATAGTCATGCATATTGTAAGCCACACCCTACATTTTGGATTATGGAATCACATCCAAACAAGCACGGCTATCAAAGACATGCACTCCTATAAGCCACGCATTACTCCTTAAGCCGTGGAACCACGCTTTCGAAACAATAACACCTCACATTACCCGAAGATTGGTAACGTCGAGAAATTCCAAACTGTTCTGGATCGACGTATCATATCGATCCCAAAAGCTACGCATTTCATAAGCAGCACAAACTCTTAAGTACCAATATTATCTCGGCAATGCCGAGAAACCCATTTATTGTAGGACTGACAAGAACCAATCCACTCCCACTATCAAGAGTAATGGGCACGAACCCAGTAATGTAGCACGACCATGAATCGGCAAAGAATTCCGATTGTTGATCAACGAGATCTCTGGAATCGAGATGCCCAAATCACAAGTTCCTGGAGATAGGAAGCACAAAATAGACTCGGTTGCAGACATCCGAGGGATTACATGGATCAACTGGTCATTTGTCAAGTGTTTGAAGTAAACATCCCCATGAACTGGGGGGCGCATACACCAATACCTAACCAAAAGACCAAGTACTTCAAAACTCTGTTACTCCAAACAAAGAATTTTGGCACTGATTGTAGGACTAGATAAAATAGTGATAAATAAAATTAGCATAAGCGCATGAAACATAGATAAGTAGACAAATATATTTACAATCAAAATGTCAACATTGTATTACTTATAACGTTTTCGATGTACAACAACAAACAGCGGGTGCCGTGCCCGCACAATATTGGAAAAAAATAGAAAAATACAAAATACCACTGTGATAACAACAAGAAAAGTGCTAGGTGAAGAATTTTCACTTGTACAAAAGGTGATAAAAAAAACAAAAGGAGGAAAATAAAATTCAAGACGCCTTCTCAGTGCTTCCTCGGTCTCCTTTCTTGCGTTTAATTTGCAATTTCTCGGGCTTGTCTCTTCCTAGGATAATTCACTCTCTAAAGCATGGCCGCTGGCGGACCCTTCTTTCCCTTTATGCTTACAGGATCGATAAGAGCTCTTTGACGACCTCTTATACACTTCAACCTTCTCCTTTTTCACCGCGATCATCTGTTGGTCGGTCTTCTACTGCTCGGCCTTTGCTCTGTCCGATCGACTGCCTTGGTTTGCTTGCTCTCATGTATCACTAGCTGCCAAGCTCTCCTCTTAAGAAATAGAGGGGTCATCCAAACCATGCAGCGTCGTGATTTCTTCAGAATGCATACCGGGGTGCAAGCCAGAAGAGGAGACGACGATTGATGCGGTTGAAATAGCGACAAATCCGACATCGTGATGGGAAAGCAATTCAACTAAAAGAGAAGGTTGATCTATAATATCGAAATAAAGTGCGTTTATCTCAGCAATCTCTTCAGGCTTGAATTAAAAATCATAAAGCACGAGAAAGATAAGAAAGTTAGTTGTTGTGGGTGTTTGTTCACGTGTAACGACTTCGAAGCCTTCGCCATTGCCTTCCTTCGACAGCTGCATGACTATAGGAGAAGTGCCAAAGATCCCCTCGCTAGTATGAAGATGCAAAGACAGTTCGCCCGGCCCCGAAGGAAAATGTTTAGTAGTAGCCTCTTCGGTGGTGGTCATTACACCGATGGTTTCACGCTACGTCTCCCGCATTAAGATTTTCTTGCCTTCCACTAGAGATAGGCAGGATTCTTCAATTAAGTAGGCCCGAACTAGCTCCACTTTGGTGTAACCGCCACCCATATCTCGAAATCAGGCTAGAACTTCTTCCCAAACTATGGCGAGCATGCGAGCAAACAACGGACCCAAGTAACTAAGGCTGCCCTAATGAAGCACGGAATTAACATGGAAGCCTAAAATGGTAGCATCCAAGCCTTCCATTTTCTTAGCAAAAGTATATTGGAGCTCTTAAAGGCTAGCTTCTGTGCTAGCCTTCTCTACTGCTAGTTGATTCTTCTCAGCTTCCAAAGTCAAAATTTGCACATGTAGCGAGGTAATTTCCTTGGATTGTTCGTCGACAAATTTATTCTCCACCTCGACCATTGTCTTGCTTTCCTTCGTTTTTTCTTTCAGAGCCGCCTCATCGGAGTTGCACTTCTTTATTTCGTCCCTGAGTATGAGCGCGATTCGGTTGGTTGAATCCTTCAGCTTCTTGAATAAAGAAGCACTCCTACTTCCTCTCTTCAGAGCGTAATCCCTCTCCTTCTTCAATCTCCAAGTTCACGGTCCACAAGCTGCCTATCGTGTTCATCTTTTTCGGACTCAAATGAGAGAATCTCCTGTTAATTGTTTCGATTAACGGTAGAAAGCTGCTAGCACAATTTATCCCGCCCTCGGCTTGCTCCAAGCTGCTCTGAAGGGGTGAATAAGATTCTACGCGAACTGACTTCAAGTTGGGTTTATAAAAAACAACCCCCTTAAGAACAAGTTGGCAAATGCAGCCTGTAGGAGCGGCGAACCAACAAGGAGAATGTAAGGGACTCGCCTTTAAATTGGGAGAAAAGTGGCCACTGCAGTGTGAGTGGAGGAGGTCACGACCCCGAAAGCGGTAACGATGATCCCAGTAGAAGTAGGAAGCTATACGGAGAGTGCATATTCTTGATCTTTCTTCAGTTTCTTTGATGGATCTTCCCGTTCAATAGGGCTTTTCCTTTCCTCATGGTCGCATCCTCTATCGTGGTGTTGATCCTTCTTAGTTCGATGGCGCTCTTCTGCCTCCTTATCTTTTCTCCTCTTTCTCTCTTCATCGATTTCCTAGGAGATATGGTTCTAGATGAATACCCTTCCGAACACTGAGACTCAAGTACTCGGTTGAGATCGCTATAGAAGCCACGATACATGACCCCTGCAGAAAATGAAAAAACGGCTTCAGAAAAAAGGCGTTTGATCGATTAAAATATCCTAAGAGAATAATAGTGAAAAAAATGATCCTAGTAAAGTATGTGCTACAGTTTAACGACCCCGGTAGAATACACAAACCGAATTGATCGCCAATTAATGTCAGGACATCCATTTCTGTAGGAATGATCTGGGTAGGCTGGAAAGGTAACCTTTCCAAAGGAAGAGCGAAGTCACCCATTAGGGCACCCATATCTACAAAAATGTCGCACGCATATCCCAAGTCAAAATCAGCGCCCCCCGACAAAGGGATAGAAATGGGCTTGTTCTCAGGAGGAGCTACTTCAAAACATTCCTTTAAAGGAGGTGAGGGAGTATGTTTGGGACTCAGCTCTAGGGCCTTGTCACCTAAATCGACATTGCCTTCTTCGGTATCTATATCGCAATTTATTTCTTCTTCGATTAAAGGGAGCTTATTATCGATATCTCGTTCCTCCTCTCCCTCAATCAATGGAGCTTTTTCCGTCAGATGAACAAATCTTCTTCTTTCTCCTCCAGGATCAAGGCATCTTGGGCAGTCTATCAACCCAACTTGAACATGGGCCTCTTTAGAAATTTTCTCTGACCCACCGGATGAGTCACTTTCTTCCTCCTCATCATCATCATCACCTTTCACCAGAATCACGAGAAGAGTAAACTGAGCGAATCCGGGTTTTGGAGCAAGAAGAGGCACTAATGAATCCAATAGACCTATCGGGATGCAAGAACCCATACCGACAAATATTGTCATCTGTAAGCAGAAACCAGATGGTGTGCACTTGAGCATCGACCCCTTTCAAGGAGCTGAAACGGGGACGCATGTCGAATCTTTGTTAATCTTCAGGAGAACTACAAAAAAATAGATGATTGTTTAGAAAACTTCTTAGCGGCTAGAGGAAATTTCATGCATGGTGAAAGAAGCTTACCCCCCTTCCCCATGGTCCATAGACGGGTGAATCCCTCTGGATACTTGGCAAAAAAGAACTGATTTTTGAATGAGATAACCTTGCTAGGAAGATCAACTTTTGGCTGCGTTGCCTCTCAATATAAAGCAATGACGGGTTAGCCTCCCGCTTTTTAAATAACAGGAGATATTGTAGCTCAACAAAGCTCGAGGCACGGTTTAGTGTTCGCATGGACAAGATATACAAGCAAGTTAGCATGGCGTAACCACTCCGGAGGATTTAGAATGGAGCCGACCCCATATTCTGAAGAGTCTCCATAACAAAGTGATTAAATTGGGGCACCGTACCATAGACACACATGTAGCAATGGCAAGCCATATATCTGGAAGGAGGCCTATGAGCGAATTCCCCTTTTGACGGTAGAAGCACGTCGTCCTTCGAGTTGCCATATTACGAGCAAATGTTTCTTAATGCCCTGTGTATAAGGATCGAAGAGGCTTCCGGAGGATCAAGCAGAAATCCAAAGTTGGGGGGAGAGCGGTCTATGATGGGGTCAACTGGGATCGGATGGCCATATTTCCAGTATGCCATGGAAGTAGTAGGTCCTGCCAGGATCAATGAAGACTCCACTTTAGAAATAGGTGAGCTTCCTTCGACTGACTTGCGCTGGAAGTATTTGCACATCATTCTATATAAGAAAGCTTGTGTTCAAAACGATCAAGTGTTCCAAATCCTTAAACTATAAACACCTAACTTGGTTGATGCTTGGAATTCGAAAGGTAATTGACGCGTACCATTCATCGGTCGGACTCTAAATATCAATTGTGAGTGTGTGTGATGTGTAGTCTATGTGAGAACAGGCTTGGCATCCTAAACACTATGAACTAGACCATTCCATATAGATGGCTCACTCACACTGAAAAAAGCGATCCATATCAACTATTAATGTCTTTTCTTCTACACTTACCTGTTATCGATCAATGATCGATAATGGATTCGCTATTCGAAACAACACAGAAAGCTCTTCCTTTCCGAGTATACCGACTGTGCAATGACAAGACCAAACCAATATAAGAAATTATAGATCGATGAGTCCGAATCAAGAAGAAAATTATCAACATAAGTCGATTTTAGTTTCCAAAAAAGTGATAACAATCTAAGCTGCATGCAGACACTATCCTAAGTTATTATCACTTCCCATAAAAACCAAAATCAATCCACAATTTGTGGGATGTCGTGCCGGAATCGACTGTGAAACTTGGTAGAAGATAATTCTAATTCTGTGGATGAAGATAGCAAAACATGTCGAGCATTGAGGAAAAACCCTGGCTTCGTTCCATGAAGAACTTCGGACTCGATTTACTGTGTTCTCTACAAATCGCAATCAGCTCGAAACTTCCACTGCATCCGTCATCAACAAAACCACACCATCCATCAATGATGTAATATTACGTCAAAACCACTTCACTGACGTTCGAAATTGAGAAAAATGATGATATTTGATTCAAGATAGCTCGAATTAGAGCGATGGGCGAATTGGATCGGTAACACTCCAAAGCATGTGCAGTTGCGGTGGCGATGGCTTTAGAAGGTGGCAGTAGGTGGTGCTAGGGGAGAAGATTAATGGTGATGACTCTTTGGCAATGGCAAAATATGGATCGACAAAAGCTTCGTGAGTTTTGGTTCAGTTCGGTTGGAAGATGTAAAGTGAAAAATGGAGATCCGATCCTTCTTATAAAAAGAAAAAAAAAGATGGAAAATTTTCCTAAGTACTTGGATCGGTGCCGATCCGATCCACTTGGATCGGCATTGATCCAATTTATTTCTCCCAAATGACCTACAAACTTTTCTTGTTTGCCCAACTCGATGTTCATATTCATTATGCAAGTTATCGAGTCAAGATCTCTCCATAATTATGACCAATGAAAATTTCCACTAAGAACTGAATAGTTAGTCGAACATCATAGACAGCTACTCAAGAAAGCTAGATACGTCCATTAAAGCTACATGAAACGGAAATCGAAAGATAAATAATTTCAGAGCATGCCTTGTTTCCAACAAAAGTATGCTCTGGTGGGAAAATGTTAACCAGGTTTTTAACCCAGCAGAGTTTAGAAGGATTCAGAACATACAAACTGAGTCAGAATGACTCAAAACTTGACCGAAAGGCAAAAGGTATATGACAAAGAAACTTGACCAAAAGACTAAAAGGAGTTAGAATTGTAAACAGCTTGTACTTGTGATCCACAATCAATCTACCAATAAAATCTATAAAGTGGACGTAGGCTTCGTTAACAGACGAACCACTATAAAAATCTTGTGTTTCTCTACTTTATTTTGTCTTTTCTGCAATCTGGAGAGTGTTTAACTCTACTTTATTTGTCTTGATAAACAGGACTGGTGCTTTCACAATCATATCAAGGTGTTGATCCCTTTTTTAGGTTAACACAAAGCATCACAATACCAATTTTAATCTCCAGTTTTAATCAATCAGTGGTTGCAGCTTTCAACAAATAAGGTTTCATCTCAACAACAAACTTATTTTAAATGAACAACAAAACAAGCAATTGAATCAAACCAGCAAACATGCAGCTCAAATTAGAGAATAGTAGTGAGATTTACTCACCTTAGTTCCTTTTATTTGTTTAGTAAATTCATAGCCAATCCAACTTGACTTCTAACTTGAAGCAAACTCTAGAACCCAGTTTTCAAAGAAATACAAAAGAGCTAAATCACTTGCTTAAAATTGAAATTGATTGAACTAGAGAATACATAAAGGTTCTATTAACATACCTTGATTTTCTATAGATTTTTCTAGACTTGATTTCTATTTTAAATTTACAAATCTGGATTGAAAAAGGAAGAGGGATCAAACCCAAGTTTCAGCTTCCTAATGTTTTGAAAGTACAGACTATTGAAAAATGGAGGAAGTAGTTTCTCTAGTTACATAAGAATGGGTATTGGTTTCACTTAGGACCACTTAAAAGAAAGAATGCAATTTCATTTTGTTTATTCTCCTTTTATACCAATTTTTACCATGTTTATTTGCAAATGGATATATCTCCCCATTTTATAACATACAATTTCCAATACTATTTTATTAAAATATATATTAACTTTCTAATAATCTAAAAACCAAAAATATACAATTTTGATTATTGATTAATTTCGAAGCTCATAATAATAAGTTTATTTATTATTTATAGCTTCTAAAATATTCATACACTAATACTAATCATCCAATATTATTAAAATCAAGAATCCATATTTCAAAAGAATTTCATTATCATTTATCAAAGAATACCAAATTCAAACTAAACAAATATTCTTATCCAAACTCTAATTCCAATTATTATGTAAATAAAACATTTAAATCCTAATTTCTCCACCTTTAATACATAAGAAATCAATTTTTTTATTCAAATTAATCATTTAAATCTTTATTATTTTATTTAAACAACATTAGAAAATCAAGGTTGTTACAGACTTCCACCTTAAAAAATTTACATCTTCGTAATTTCTAATTTAGAGAAAGGTCTATCATTAATAGAAATACATTACTACAATAGTATTTCTATTTTTCAAAATATATACTAACACTAAAGCATTCGAACATCCAAGCAACAAAATAATCAAGCAATATACAAGAAGATTCTTGTATTTATACTCAAACAAAATCTTTTGACTTGTTTTTCAAAAGATTAAAACATCAAATTTATATATATTTATTCAAGTTATTTCAAAAATTAGATTTCTTCAATCAATTTCCAACTTAATTGCTTCTTTTTATAAAATTCCCTTCTTTTAAATCAATACCTCAATTGGTCTTTGCTTAATCTTTTTAAGAAATTGAGTTCTTCAAAAAATAATTTCTCCCAAAAATTTGTTCTTCACAAATTGTTCCATACTTAAAGCAATGATTAATTTCTCTACAAATTTGTACTTCGCAAATTGTACTTCACAATTTGCACTTCAGTTTAAAACATTCTTTTGGAATTATTTTAACTTAAAATCACACATGATCACAATCAACATCCATTATACCCAAGCTAACAGTCAACTTATATCACCACAAATAAATAGCATGAAAGCAAGTTATAACTCCAACATATCAATAATGGCATGCACTTTGTAAGCCAACACAAAAGATAGCGCTTTGCTTGTTGAATATTTAAAGGCAAGGACTTCACTTGATTACACAAATGACAACACCTTGCAAGTCTAGGATCAAGGTTCATCGCAACTAGCTACTCTTCGCAAGTCTACCTACACTTCGTAAGCCTAACATAGATGACTGCACTTCGCAAGTCTACCTGCACATTGCAAGTCTAACATAGATGACTGCATTTTACAACTCTACATGCACATCGCAAGTCTAAAATAGATGACTGCACTTCACAAGTCTAGAACCAAGGCATATCACAATTGACTGCTCTTTGCAAGTCTAAGTCATGCACTTCACGTATTGCCACAAAAATGTCAAATACTTTCTAATAGTAATCATTCAAGTAACGACCGTGCGTCCCATAACTACTCGGGTTTACTTGAACATCTACTACAAGTCAGTAAGCTCCACATACTCAAATACTCTATATAACAAGTCACATAACTAACCGATATGGCGATCTCAAATGTCCCATAACCACTTGGGATCATCAAATTGTTTAATCATAGTTCTTATTCCATAGAAAAAATAATTTGCAATCAAACATTATCACAAGGAATTATTTTGCATAACATGAAAATCACTAGTATTCAACCATTACACATTTTTAATTCCATTCAAATTTCTCCATTTAAGGTTTATAAACTAGAAAACTAATTTCTAATAAGAAGTTGCGTATCATACTCAAATCAAAAGTGATTACTATTTGAAGCCTTCCATTCATAATTATAAAAAATTTAGTTTGGTATAGGATATATCCTTGCACTGGAAAACCCAAATTATATTCCCTTAAACATCTATTGGTCCCACTGAACACCAAAAGAGAATGCAACCCAAAAGTGTTAAATATTTCCTAATAGAAATCACAAGAATTTAACTAAGGCATCCCATACTACTCGATGAAATTTGAGTATTCGCTAATGGGATAGTAAGTACCACTCAAATAACATATTCAACAAGTTGTACAATATTCGATGAAGCGTTACTCGAGAGAATTTAAACCAACCGGTGACACTAAGCCGATTATTAGCACTCCCTATATTATAGAACTCGGCCTCTTAAAATATTTATCTTATAAAAGTTTATAGATTATGCTCCGAACTTCCTTTCAAAATTTCAATGATCTGATTTCGGATAAATCTTTTCTGACAATTTTTTTTCTAACTTTATATTCTTCAAAACAATATACTAACCTCCTATGATATTTATTTATACCAATTCAAATAAAAGATTTCTCCTTTTAGATTCCAAATCATCAATTATAAAATTCAACTTTCTTTTCCAATTAATTCCTTACTTTGAAATTTCAAAATAAATTTACACGATTTCTTACATCTTTTGTTTCAATTTCTTTTAGATTAGAACTCAAAATTAACATCCATCTAAAGTATAAAATAATATACATAGCAAAGCATAAGCATTCCATACAATTTCTCATCTATCAAAATTAATATAACGACGTTGCCTTGCCATTTATTTTTAACAAATCGCTTCACTAGATGGCTGCAATATTGATTGTGAAATCAACATTGCATTGCCACTATTTTTTGCTATTGCTAATGCTCGATGGCTGCAACCGTCATCAAAATCAATACATATAAAACATCTTTTAAAGTTTTCAATAAAATTCTCTAAACCACTAAAATTTATTAAACATATATATTTACAAAGAAATAAATTTTTCATTTTTAATTTGTTTTCCAAAAATGTCCTTTCCCAAAAAAACTTTTCATTTTCAAAAATTCATTACGTGTGCATATATATGTTTTTAAAACATTTATCTCATTACAAATATTTTTTTTTTTCTTTGGCAAAGCTAGCCGGGATTTAAAATGGCACGCCCACTTTTATTACCACCGAAATAGTTAATATAGGAGTAAGGCTAAATGCCTCAACTACTAATAAAAGAAAATACAAAATATGAGTTAGGAAAAAGGGCCTAAGCATCTATGAAGGACCTAAAAGACCAAAGCCTCCTCCTCCTAAGAGAAAAAGGAATCATTACCGACAGGGCCTAACACATGTAGAAAATCCACAAGTGAGTCACAATAACTGGATCAAACCCAGGGAAATCCCTAAAATAGATAAATTTCCTATCCCAGCCATCAAGGAGAAGAGAACTATTCTACGCACCATGGGAGCCTTTCACTGAAAGAACTAGGCCATAACCATCAACAAAGTAATGAAGACGCCTGGATTCATTAACAACATCATTAACAAGCATATGGAAATCATGTCGAGCAGGATCATATCTCATCTCAAACTGAACATGGATCCAAGCTTCTCAGCAAAATTCCATACAATACCATCCGGGGCCGTCGAAGATAACATGGGATCAACAATATCGATAACGATAGAGGAAGGAATCTCATGAGAAACCAAACCTACAATTGAAGGGGCAATTGAAAGCACAATAGGAGGCATAATAGGAGAAGGTATAGAAGGAAGCATCACTTTCGGGATCCACTTCATGACCGAAGGTCGAGGAAGTGGGAGCCGAACTGAAAGATGCCCAACAGAAGACTTATGAGAACAAGCTGTCGAGAGATGGCCAAAAGACCGACAGGATGTACGTATAGCTGGTTTCCAAGCATTACGAACAACTTTAACTCAATTAAAACCTTATTTCCTTTTTAAATATTATTTATAACTCTTATAATACATTTATAAAATATTAAAATTCAACGCATTATGTTTGACTATCTCATCGAGGTGTTTAGGAATCCCTATCAATAATGTTGATCTAGCGCATCGATCAAAATTCTTAAAGCAATCAATGGGAAATTTAACACAAAATAAATTTTCAAATATTTCTTTATCAATCTATATATTTATATAATTGAAAATATTTTAATAGGAATTTAAAAATCACATCCATTCATCCATGTATACATCATGCAATCAAACATAAGTAATTAATTATGGTGCTTAGTAGAAACATTCTATCAGCATCCGCTACGCAGCTCTGATCACTAACGAATCAGGATACCACTACACAATACTTATTTTCAAAATCATCATCTTATAAAAATAATTTATAAAGTAATTCAAAATTTTCACAATTATGTCCCAATGATTATTCCCAGTGATCATTTACACTCATAACCTAAAAAAAAAATCCTAAACTCTACCTAACGCACCCAAGGGATGGTACTCTAAGTTCATCTAGGCCAAGATTTGTGTTTCTTATATTCTACATTGTTCTGAACCTCTGCTCCGATACCAATTGTAATACCCCACCCCTAGAACTACACTAACAAAGGGTATGATTGGGTAATATTGTCTGTTGGTGTAGAGAATAAGGCTGATTAGGAGCGACCATCTGTAACATTTCTTAGGGAGAGTATTGAATACGTTGAATAATGTGACTGTATTTTTCTTTTCTTTTCTTACAAGTTGTAATTCGACATATCTGATCCAGGCGCAAAATGATAATACAATGGTTTAATCTAATTCAAAATATTGCTACCTAACATAATATACAACACAGAATCGAATGTCGCAACAAAAATCATACATATTAATATCTTCTCAAAAGTATGAGTCTACAAAAGAAAATGCTAGACTCGCATTTATATACATATATAAACTCTGACAGGTCTCAAATATACATAACTACAATATTCTACAACACTGACAGGCATAGACCAAGCATATACACAATACTCAAATGGTGCATCTAAAATATGAACAACATCGAATAAAACTTCTTAAGCTAGCTCACATCCAAGGCCACTGAGTCCTTATACCTATCAAGTCTCGGTCTGAATCAAACATTAAAATAACATCTGAATCAGGCTATCTGTAATTACTAAAAAAGGTGAGATACTGATAACAATAAACTTGCATAAATGTCAAGGATAATATCCTTAAATGTACTTCACTAACATTATAATACTTCATTAAATGATTCACGATTTTAATTAAGTTTATGCTCATTTACAACATTCATCAAATTCAAAACAACCATTATAATAAAAGAATAAATAATCACATCCATATATGTAAGCAATAGACTTGTACTTCATAAGTCGACACAATATACATGCACTTCACTCACCAACATAAGAGGTTGCACTTCGTAAATTACTACTTGATGCATTACAAGATGGGCCTAAAAATCCATTTAATCTGCCTTAACGGATCTACCAAGGTCGAGTCTAAAGATTCGATAAATAAGCTTTAGCCAATTTCTATTAGTAATCATAAGACTGCAGACTAATATCTCATAGCCACTTGACGATGCTCAAATGATTACTAAAATCTAGAAATTCCACTGGTGCAAATAAATGTTCATTTGAACAAGTCCATGAATTAACCAATGAAATAAACGCAAGCGTTTCATACCACCTGTATTACTAAACCGTTTAATTCAACTCCTCATCCAAGCAAGATAGTGTGTTTTTATAATAAAAATGTTTTTGCTTCAAAATCTAATCTAAAAATATTAATTTTAAAGGGTTTATAATATATATATAGTTGAAATTACGATTAAATTCATATCTATACTTATATAAAACTCCTTCACATTCCACTTTAAATTTGAAAGTGTGTGTGCATATAATATATTTCTAAAATCATATACATCCAAAATAGACATATTTTATATATATAGAATTCGATCTGCTTCCAAAAGAATTACCTTTATAATTAGCTTTGCAAACTAGTGCAATTAATTTTTGTTTTTGACAACAAATCATAGAGCAAAACTTCCATGCTAACGAGAACATCAAAGTTAGATTCAAGCACCCAGAAATGCATAAATAGTTCATCACAAATAAGCTTTAAAATGATGCTAAAGTCCAAGCAAAACAAGGTAAACACACGATCGATCGAACGGAAAGTCGACGGAGTTTTCCTGCAGCTGAATCGGCTCCATGTACCTATGTATATATATGAGTCTAGTATTTTCTTTCATAGACTTGTACCTTTGAGAGTTAATAATGTATATTATTTCCGTTGCGAGTTTGATTCTATGTTGTATATTATGTTATGTATTGTTTCGAATAGATTAAACCATTGTATTATCGTTTTGCGTCTGGATCGGATATGTCAAATTATCACTTGTAAGAAAAGAAAAGAAAAAATATAGTCACATTATTCGACATATTCGGTACTCGCCCAAAGCAATTATACATATGGTCACTCCTAATCGGCTATATTCTCAGTATTACCCAATAATGCACTTTATTAGTGTGGTTCTTGGGGTGGGGCGTTACATTTAGTTGTTCTAGCTCCAAAAAACCCCTTCGATCGACTTTTGAGTGTTGGTGTTTCGTACCAGTGTTGTAACACCCCACCTCTATACACGTACTATCCAAGAGTATTATAGAGTAATACTGTTACGGAGAATGAGGCTATATAGGGTGCACACGTGAATATTCACTTGGACTAACACTGGTATGTATTAAAACATCTAATATAAAAATCACATATACATACTCAGTATCGTACAAAGAAATAGGCACGTGTGCCTCCAGGACAGAACAATACATAATTTGCAGTACAACACAGAGAATAGAGTCAATCATAGCGATAACATATAATATAAATACATTAATGTTATACGACATAATTCATATGTTAATTATATATATACATATAATGAAACAATGTCAAACAAATATTATGTAATAATCCAAATATAGAACTCCTCTAAGCCCAATGAAATGCATGTTGGTCTTACCTGAAATGTCTCGAATTGACCCCGGCATTATAAAATAGTACATGGATCAGGCTATGTCTAATCAATGATATATAATAATAATGGAAGTACGGTATAATCGCCGAATAATAAGTTTTTTTTATATATATATAACCATAAATAGTCATCAAAGTATCACATTACCCAAATAACTCAAATCCATATGGAATAGTCAATACTGATTTCAAAAATGTCATTACCCGTAAAGAAATACATCTAATCATACGATCCTAGAATCAATACAAATGGGTGAATTGTATATATCTAAAAATCGTCATCAAATCCAAATTAATCTGTAATGAGATATCCTCAAGTAAAGTTGGACAGTAATGAGATAATGCCTAATATCTCTCTATATCTTATATTATAAAATATCAATATTAAATCCATAAAATCAAAAAGAAAGATTAGAGCCAGCTCATAACAATATCTAAATATAATCAATATTAAGTAGGTCATTTGCCCGTAAAAGATATGTCGTTTGCCTAAGAAGGATACGGGGTTGATCATACTTTGGACACAGTCTCAGATATAATCTCATCTATACATAATATACGTCTATCTACTACCCTCATACTTCCACATATACCGGAACCAGATGAGAGACTGACATCACATCTGTTTGCCCCAAGAGCCACACGTGGTCCATATGACACGACTCCTACAGTCATCAGTTACCATTAATTCTCCCTTCTCGGTATCATGACAGTGATCCACCATAGGCTCGACAACGCGTAGCCTCTTCGATCATGACTACTGACATGTGCCCCTATATGGTAACTGACTGCTGGCCTATGCGACAAAAGGGGCAACCAACTACTAATCTCGTGATGCGCATCGAATATCATAAACAACAATGGTGTCATGGATCTATGGTACGACTCCTCGATCAGGCCGTCAGGGTGGATACTGGCCAATCTGCTTCACTCTTGAAACATAAAGGGAGTCGGTTAAGGTAGATAGCTATATAACGAACAAAATCTACGTGGCTAACAGGTAGCCTCCATAAATACTCACCGCAGCGAGTCACACACAATATGCCCTGTATTGACTGTCATCCACAAGCAGAAGAATAACCGAATAAATAATACACAACGGCATCTCATGCCACCATGTGTTACTAGTTAATTTATTCAATGCTCGCTCGTCACACTCGCTCCTACAATATTTTATATAACGAGTCAAAGAATAACCGGAAAAGTGTACCGAATGTCTCATACGAGACAGTATCACTAAATCGTTTATTCGGATTTCTCATTACACAGAATAAATATAATAAATCAGACAGAAAGGATGTCATCACCGTATCACATTAAAATCTCATCAAAACTATATTAACGGTGAATCATTCATATAATTTAATACAATATATAAAAAGAGGTAAATTAGAAAGATGATAAAGTAGATTAATCAAAAAGAGGTGTATGAATAAAACAAATAAGTCAATATTCAATAATAAGTCAATTGCAACATATAATTTTTATATAGCAAAATTAATACTTAGACTTTGATGATAAATAATAAATGTACATTGGAGCCAATAATTTCAATTATAAATTATCATATATCTTCCGCCAAAATAATGTTGTTAAACAAATTTATTACTCTATAACTAATATACAAATATTCTTAAATTACTTTAATAATGTTTGATTTAAATTTCTAATAATTGTTTATAAAGCGAAATAGTAGGTATATAATTTGACTGATATACTTTGGTATTGATATACTTTGATACCAAAGTAGATATATCTATTTAAAATTTAGAATATTTATTTGAACTGAACGTGTGTGTGTGTATTTAAATTGTGAATTACTGTAGCTTATATATATGTGTGTGTGTGTGTGTATGGTGGCATCCACTTACAACAGAAGCTTAAATATAGAAAATAACCGTTCCTCTGTGTTAATACAATAAAATTAAACACGAAATGATATATAACAGTTTCGCAAAAAGAAAATGGCCAAGCAACCAAAGCCAATATCATATAAATGCGCAACGATTATGGTTGGGTACCCCTAAACATAAACGACTACCAGACCATATTCACATGAATGAATGATTCACGCTTACATGCAAGAAATCACGTTATAACAAAATTTGTTTTTCTCAATAACGAGGTAAATAACTTACTAGGTCATATATGTGTGTATGTATGTATTGAAGAATACAAGGTGCGCATCCATAAGATATGCAATATAAAGTGTAGACTCCCATACACACGCACCTACACACACATATCTATACACACACACACACACACACACACACACTTGTACAAGCACAGACACACAAAATATATACACACGCAACACAGCCTAACATGACACATGCAATTCACACAAATAAATACATGCACACAGCCATACTTATATACTTACACACACACACACACACACACACACATATATATATCGTGCATACATCTCTCACACAGCAAAACAAATGACAACAGACATGCAAATGTAAACTGGCACGCACATAAAAACAGGGATACACACACATACATGCATGTATGTATGCAAAAGAAGTGAGTATGCAATGAGTTACAGCAAGTTAAGGGCAACAATAGTTTACATAGTCAAATTATTAAATTAACAAAGTTAGGAATAAAAGAAGTTTGAAAAATGTTTTATTTCTGCAGTTTTCTTAGTTACAAATCTCACACTATGCTACTGTATTTATAATACAGGTATTGGGCTAAAAGCAAATCAGGCCCAAAAGACAAAGAAAGAAAATAAATTAAAGAGGATGCGGTAGCCCTTGAAGCCCATCTGAACATGAAGTATAGCAGTGCAATCAGCGAATTAGAGCATTATTACGCCCCCTCAAATAAAACTAGGGTTCCAATTTCCCTTTGTCTTTCATGGAGGTGGAGAAAACTCTGAGCTCGTCCCTAAATCGATCAAAGTTCTTTGTTGAAATATCTTTAGTTAAAACATCGGCGCGTTGATAAAAGGCAGGAATGTGTTGAATTTGGAGTTTCCCACTTCCTGTTTGTTCGCGAACAAAATGAAGATCCACTTCAAAGTGCTTCATTCTTGAGTGCTGGATAGGATTCATAGACAGAGAAATAGCGCTCAAGTTGTCAACCCAGATTGTTGGCTTTCGATTTAGCATGAGCCCTAATTCCTAAAGTAAAGTTTCAGTCCATATAACCTCTGCCGTAGCGCTGGCTATGGCCCTGTACTCGGCCTCAGTGCTCGATCTGGAGATGGTAGCTTATTTTTTTGTGCACCACGAGATGGGATTAGTGCCAAGATAAATGCAATATCCGGTGATAGATATCCTATCATCCAGATCATTTGCCCAGTCTGAATCACTGTAAGCTTGTAAATTTAAGTTTTTGCTTGCTACGAGCTTTAATCCATGGTTGATTGTTCCTCTAAGGTATCATAGAATACGTTTCACAGCACACCAGTGTTCACTTGTAGGAGCTTGCATGTATTGACAAACTTTGTTTACACTGAAACAAATATCTGGTCTAGTAATAGTAGTGTATTGCAGTGCCCCCACAATACTCCTGTATTGTTTGATGTTCTCTATGGGTTCACCCCTCTTTTTAGATAACTTGAGATTACTTGTCATGGGGGTTGGTAGTGGCTTAGCTTTATCCATGTTTGACCTGACAAGTATATCTAATATATATTGTTTTTGCGATAAAATGATGCTTGAGTCTGCATTCCTTTGAATATGTATGCCAAGAAAGTAGTTTGCTTCACCCATGTCTTTCATTGCAAATTCCTTATCCAAGTATCTTATGACTAGCTCAATCTCATGCCGATTGTCTCCTGTGATAAGTATATCATCAACATAGACTAAAATGTAGATACTTTGTTCCCTTGTTTTTCTTATATAAAGAGAACTATCTGACTTAGTGGCAGTGAATCCCAGTTTAACTAAAATGCTTTTCAGTTTATCATACCAAGCCCTTGAAGCTTGTTATAAACCATAAATTGCTTTGTGTAGTTTACATACTTGATTGACACTGGCTTCAGGACTGTAACCTTTTGGCTGCTGCATATACACTTCCTCCATTAATTCTCCATTTAAAAAAGCATTATGCACATCTAATTGCCTTATTCTCCAGTTCTTATGCAAGGCTATGGTTAGAATTATTCTAACTGTTGCTGGCTTAATGACTGGAGAAAAGGTTTCACTGAAGTCAAATCCAAACTGCTGGGTGTAACCTTTTGCCACAAGCCTAGCCTTGTATTTAGTTCAGCATCTCTCTTGATTTTGTATGTTCATTTGCTTCCTACAACATTTTTGTGCCTTGGTAGATTAACAAGTGTCCATGTTTTATTTTTAACAAGAGCATTGTACTCTTCATCCATGGCTTTTCTCCATCTTCTGTCTTTTACTGCCTGCTCATAAGAAGTTGGTTCCACCTCATTGAGTTGAGTGTTTAATACTTTGGGTTTAAAAATTCCACTCTTTGATCTAGTAATCATGGGATGCTGGATAGTAGTAGGGTGTGGTTCAAATTGAATCTCAGTATGCTCATCAGAATTTTCACTTACTAATTCTCTACTGATATGATCTTGCTGTGTGTTGGATTCTTGTTGTTCATCATGTTGAATACTGCTTGTTATTATTTGCTCAGAACAATCTTTATGCTCATTCCTTGTTGGTTCACTGTCTGATTGAACCTCTGCATTTAACCATTCAAACAAGTCTGATATGTGACTAGTGCTTAATTTGTTTACATTAGTTCCTTGCATGTGCTTTTCCCTTTCTGCAAAAGGAAAAACATTTTCATTAAAAACAACATGCCTTGAAATATAAACTCTGCCTAGATTATCTAGACATATGTACCCTTTTTGATTGTGTGCATATCCTAAAAAGGTGCATTGACTAGATCTTAGGCTTAATTTATGTTTATTATATGGTCTGAGACAGGGAAAACATAGACACCTAAAAGTTTTCAAAAATTCATAATTTGGTTTAACACCAAATAATTTTTTAAAAGGACACACATGGTTTAGCACTTTGGTAGGCATTCTATTAATGAGATATATTGCTGTGGCAAATGCCTCTCTCCAATATTTCATTGGTAGATTTGCCTGAGACAAGAGTGTTAATCCTGTTTCCACAACGTGCCTATGTTTTCTCTCAACCAAACCATTTTTTTCTGATGTGTGGGGGCATGTAGTCCTATGCACAATCCCTTTTATGCTGAAAAACTCCTTCAGAGTTTTAAATTCACCCCCACCATCTGTTTGCACAATCTTCACACTGCTATTATGTTGTTTTTCAGCACAAGTGATGAAATGTTTCGTAGCACTGCATGCATCTGATTTTGCCTTTAAAAATATATCCATGTATATCTAGTGTGTGCATCAACAAGTGATAGATAATACCTGTCCCCCTTTGTTGATTTATGTGGAGATGGTCCCCACAAGTCAGCTGCCACAAGCTCAAGTGGCTTTTCATATATAGTTTCAGAATATTGAAAAGGCAACTTGTGAATTTTACCAATTTGACAATGTGTGCATATTGATGAATGGTACAAAGGTGAGAAAGAAATTTTATTTTCATTCAATATTTGTTTTACTACATCATAGCTAGGATGTCCCAATTTGCAATGCCACATATGAAATACATTGTCACACTTATCATGGTTCAAACTAGCATTATTACAGTGGACATCATTATAACAGATATTCTTTGATCTCATATTGCTGAACTTGTATAGACCCTGTTCCAGCTTACCCTGTAATAATATGTCTTTACTTAGCATAACTCTGACTAAACAGACTTTAGGGTGAAACTCAAAATATACATGATTTTCTTTAGCAAATTGTGAGACACTTATTAAGTTCTTCTTGATACTTGGCACTCTTAATAAGTTATTAAGATAGAGCAGCCTTGTACCTTGTATAGTGCATGTCTCTACATGTGATATATTTGCAGTTTCACCATTACCCATAGAAACTAAATTCTTACCACAGTAGCTTTTGTTCCCCAAATTGAGATTTTGTAAGTTATTGGTGATATGATTCGTAGCTCCTGAGTCTGGAAACCAATCCTCTGTGTTGATGTCTTCAGTCTTGACAGCATCATTTGTTGAGTTATCTGAATTATTTCTTGACTAATGATTGGTTTGTGCCATGTTTATTGTTGGTTGCTTGCTTGATTGTGCTTGTTGTGATGGATTGTAATCCTCCTTGAATCTGAAGTAACACTTATTTGCCATGTGACCAAATTTCTCACAAATTTGGCATTTGACTCTATTGTTGTTTAAAAACCTTCCTCTACCCCTGCCCCTTTGACTGTAACCTCCTCTTGGATTCTGATTGTTCTGACAATTCTTCTGACTTTTGTTCTTTGTTGTTGAAACATAATTTGCTGAATAATCTTCTTGCATAAGTCTTTTTTGCTCTACTCTACCTTCATGTGCAAGAAGGGCTGAGTAGACATAATCAAGGTCAGGTAGGGTTGGTTGTGTGGCAATGAAAGTCACTAGAGATTCATATTCTTGATCAAGCCCATTTGTGATAATGAGAATTTGTTCACTGTTTGAGACATTATGGCCAACTTCCTTTAATCTGTCACACAGATTCTTGATGTTGGCAAGGTAATCTCTCATGCTCATATCACCTTTTCTTGTATTCTGTAATTCTCTTCTGTAGTGCATAATTCTCGCTGCTGACTGGGAATTGAAGATTCTTTCAATGGATGATCATATTTCATATGATGTGTAGCATATAACAAGTTGTGCCAATAAAGTTTGACTGACAGAGGATAGAAGCCAAGATGCAAGCAAGTTATCTTGTTTTTGATATAAAATGTATTCTGGGTTGCTAATGGTATTACCTTTATCATCAGTGATATTAACTGATGGAATCACCTTGGTACCTTTGACATAATCTTGTAGATCATATCCTCTCAATGCAATTTCTATTTGATATTTCCATGTGATGTAATTGTCTTCATCTAATGGGGTGTTTATTGCTTGATTCTTAGGTCTGATCAAGACAGATTCATATTTTTGATTGCCATTGGATCTGTTGCCAGTGTTTGCTGAAGTGACATCCTCTTCTTTGAGGGCCATGGAGGATTAAGAATTTGAATAGTCTGATTTCTTGATCAAGAAGTACACTTTTCAGATGACCGAGGTGAAAAAAGGTGCAACCAGAGGTAGAAGTGATGATCTTGAATCTGATCTGCCTCTAGGATGGCACAATGGGTAGAAAGAACTGATGAACACAATTACTATACTGATCTTGAGAAGGGTAACCTCCCCTGTGATGATAATATTCTGCGGGGAGCCTCACAAGAAATCAATTTCTCAGAACAGATCTGCTGTTTGGCTACTGAAGCTCTAATACCATAAAAGAAGTTTGAAAAATATTTTATTTCTGCAGTTTTCTTAGTTACAAATCTCACACTATGCTACTGTATTTATAATACAGGTATTGGGCTAAAAGCAAATCAGGCCCAAAAGACAAAGAAAGAAAATAAATTAAAGAGGATGCGGGTAGCCCTTGAAGCCCATCTGAACATGAAGTATAGCAGTGCAATCAGCGAATTAGAGCATTATTAAGGAACAAGGTATGGAACTTGAATAAGATCTATTACTTGAATTAAGAAGATCAACAGAGGAGGGATATGCTAAACTTTTCACAAATTAATAAACTGACATACAAAGAAAATGCATAGCAAGTTCAAAGGTAAAGTGACGATCAGATTCTCTCACACAGACATGAACTAGTGCATGCAAAATGATTCCCACTGGTCTACTTGTAAAAAGGAACAAGTGTAGTAACTAAAAAAACACAACAGGATATACTAAACTTCAAAGAAGTGGAAGGTCATGTACATATTCATCGCTACACACTAGAGCATGCATATATATACATACATACATACACACACATATATATATGTATATATATGTATATATGCATACATAAATACATACATACATACATACATACATATATATATATGTATGTGTATATATATATATGTGTGTGTATATATATATGTGTATATATATATGCATCAGGGAAGAAAAGGAATACACGCGCATAAAAACAACACTGGTGCACTGGCCTTCATTCTCGAGCAACGCATGCACAGGGACAGAAGGTTATGCTCCTGCACTGTTCACTGCCGGTCCACAAGGAGCTGTCGGAACAGTTTCGGGTGAAACTGTTGCCTGTTAGAGGCGATCTCCCATGATTCCTCATTCGTTCGGTCCTCTAGCCTATGCGTAGGTGATATTCTTATCTTTATTCAATAATTCATTCATTTATAGGCTTTAATTTCAAAGCTTTTGAATTGATTATTTATGTACAGAAGAAGAAGATGGAATGTTAGTTGAGATAGTTGGATAGTAAAGAACGCACAGGCAATTTAAGAATTTTATTGATGTAATTCCAGAGTTTAATTTAGACCGAGATGCGCATATTTAACTCTAACTCGGCTTCAATAATTCAAAACAAGACTTAACGATTAAAACATAGATTGCGTGAGTGAAAAAAACCACTCACCTGAGGAGTTGCTTACATCCGACTTCGAGGAATTTGCATAGTTTATTGGATTTATGAGAGAATTCTTTGCTATTTTTTTAGAATTGGAGGAGAGGGATAGTATCATCAGGTTGCGTGAATAATTTCGTGAAGTAAATAAAGCATAGAAAGTTCAAGATAACTAAAATTCTAAAAATGAATTTGGGCTTCGGTCATAAAAACTTAGGCCTTGAATTTACGAAGTAAAAAAAAAAAAATATTGGCTTTTATTCTTAAACTGAATTTTTATTTGATTTAAGTAGACACAAGTCCATAATTAAATATATTTTTCAAATAATTAAGTTATTTCATTTCTATCACATTTATAAAATATTATTTATATATTTTATTTAAATTCAATTATCTTATTATTATTTTTAATTTCAATTTTATCCTTTTGTTGAGCAATTCTAAAGCTAATTTGTCCAAAATCTCCAAATTACCAATTTATTTAATTAAATTACTATTATTTACTTAAATTAATTACCACTTAAAAATCAGGTTGTTCCAAGGGTCATATCTATGCACCCAAATAAATCACACAAAGCATCACAATACCAATTTTAATCTCAAGTTTTAATCAATAAGTGGTTGCAACTTTCAGCAAATAAGGTTTCATCTCAACAACAAACTGATTTCAAATGAACAACAAAGCAAGTAATTGAATCAAACCAACAAACATGCACCTCAAATCAGGGAATAGTAGTGAAGTTTGGTAGATTCCTTTGATTTGTTTGGTAAATTCACGGCCAAATCCAACTTGACTTCTAACTTAAAGCAAACCTTAGAACTCAGTTTCCAAAGAAATACAAAAGAGCTAAATCACTTGCTTAAAATTGAAAATGATTGAGCTAGAGAATAGATAAAGGCTCTATTAACATACTTTGATTTTCTATAGGTTTTTTTGGATTTGATTTCTACTTTAAATTTACAAATTTAGATTGAAAGAGGAAGAGGGATGAAATCCTAGTTTCAGCTTCCTAATGTTTGGAACGTACAGACTATTGAACAATAAGAAAAATTGAGGAAGTGGTTTCTCATATTTATTTGAGGATGGTTATTAGTTTCCCTTAGGCCCACTTAGAAGAAAGAACATAATTTTATTTTATTAATTCTTCTTTTAAACTAAATTTAACAATGTCTGTTTGCAAATAGATATATCTCCCCATTTTATAACATATATTTCCAACAATATTTTTATTAAAACATACATTAACTTTCTAATATTCTCAAAACCCAAAATATACATTGAATATTTTCAAAGTTCATAATAATAAGTTTATTTATTATTTATAATTTCGAAAATATTCACATACGAATATTAATCATCCAATATTATAAAAATAAAGAATTCGCATTTCAAAAGAATTTCATTACCATTTATCAAAGAACACCAAATTCAAACTAAACAAATATTCTTATACAAACTCTAATTCCAATTCACTACAAAAAACACTGAAATAAAGACTGAAAATTTAGGTCTTTAATAAAATAGTTCAGTCTCTAAATACATTTGAAAGACTGATTATAACTAAAATTTATGTCTCTAAATCTCTAGTCGCAAAAGGAGTCTGAGACTGAAATTTCAGTCTTAATATATAAAGACTGAAATTCAGTCTTAGGTACTGGTAAAGACCGAAATTTTAAAGACCAATGTATAGTCTTTAGTCAGTCTCAAAAACCATATGAAAGTACGTATAATTAATCTCTTGTTAATTAATGCCATAGAAACAATAATTTGATGTTTATCAACCTCATAAGTGTATATAAGTATATAATATACATATACACAACATTTTCATAACTAAGCAACAATAAGATGCAAAATATTATTCATTATAATAGAACATAATTTCTACCATAATAAATTTGATTTGCATCATATAATGAACATGGAGTAATATTCAACATTATATTACAACAAATATTAAAATTAATATAAAATTACAACATACAAATTACATAGTCCTTAATAAGAATACAAACACTTTACACAATGTACGAACACATTTATGTTTCACACATTTGAATTGTTTTCCCTTGCTAGCACCATGTGCACTACTACTTGAACATTAGTGGAAACAGGAGCATAAAGTGTAGCATAGCTGACTAACAGTTTGTCCTTCGCGACTGCCATTTGAGTGAAGTATAGACGTCAATGTTCTTTTAAAAGTAGAAAATCTAATTCCTGTAAACATGGACATATCAGTTAGTTTGTAATTTTATCTACAGTTAAAGGTGGTAAATTAATAAATTAAATTAAATCTTTTTGAAACTGAACATGTCAAATGGTTTACTGTCTTTGCAAAGATGATTTATGCAGCTATTTTACTAACAAAAATTGTGTCATCCTTAATGCAGTGAATTTTTTTCTTCCTCGTATCCGGTTACAGATATATTTTTAAAGAATTAAAGAAAAATAAGTTGAATCTCCATTTTTATTTTACCAATCCCGGATGTTTATAAATTGATAGATCATTATGAAAATTTACCCGATCTTATACATTCATCCCAAGATTTTTGTGATCTGTTCCATTTGAGTAGTAATGGTGAGAATGAATTAGGACAGTGAGAACAAATGGAATGACTAAACATCCACATACGCATGTCTGAAAGCACCTTTTCACATCATCTTAATACTTTGAGCTCAAGGCTGAAGTAATATTGCCGACAGAGATCATTTATGCCAATTGGAGTAAGGAATTTAGGAAGATGGAGAGGATGTAAACAGTTAATACATGTTTGTTTACTAAAAAAGTAGTGCATGAATGGGTACATAATTCAAGGAGAAAGTGGTACTGATAATTAATGACGATATCAGACATTGATAAGTAATTTCAACCATTGGATTAGTGATGATAATTATTCTACTTTTATTCGTTTATATGTTTAATAAAGACGGCTTAGAAACTGCAATTCTGTCTTTAAGCGGCATTGGATTTTACAGACCTACTATAGACTGCATTTCAGTCAGTAAATCTGGAATCAAAGACTGATTTTTTAAAGTCTTTAATCGGTATTTTATTACAGACCAACTTATTTCAGTTTTTAAATCTCAGTCTCAATTTTGAAGTTTTTTTGTAGTGACTATTATTTAAATAAAACATTTAAATCCTAATTTCTCCTTCTTTAGTACTTAAGAAATCAATTTTCTCATTTAAATTTCTCATTAAATCTTTATTTATTTCATTTAAACAACATTGAAAAATCAGGGTTGTTACAACTACAACCCCTCTTTGGACCAAGACATTATCTACGCTAGTATCTGTAATTCTGCACCACTAGGCAGCATCATCAATATCTAGACCAAATCGCATACATACAAAGTAGAACCTTCCATTAGCGCCTAATAACAACATCACAAAAGTTTAGCTGTATTCTACTCGGGGATTTACTAATATGTCTGCTTCCTATTGTGGACTCAGCTCCACGTACTACCCTATTAATGTTTGAAAGACTCTTTTATGGGTTAATCAGCCTTGCCCTAATAAACAAACTAACAAAGAACCTTGGCCGTGCATTACCTAATTTGGCCTATCCTAGGAGGAGGGTAGCCCGTTGGTGTAACCCTATCTTTCCTAGTTTGACCGCTCTAGATCATTAACGCACTCAACCTATGTAGCTCATACTCATGATTTGGTGCCACACCTACTGACATAGTGTCGAGTTGCTAACCATCTTATTTAGATTGCCTAATGCAATCATGGCAATAGCCCTTTTCCTAATTTTTGAAGCAAACTCCACTTTCTGTTGGGGTATTCCTTTATCTGTATGCAAGCTTATACTCTACATGGGTCTTATGGTTAGATATGTTTCACATCGGTATAATGTATACACAACTGTTGGTAGCCCCATACGGTGGGCATACTTCTATTGTGTAACACTACTGACCTTGCACATATATATATTTCACGTCCGACATGACGTATATTTGAATATATTTTATTTAATTATTACTTTTCTTTACCTTCAACCATTGTTGTTCAATAAATTTTACATAACTTACTTTTGATTTATTGTTGTCATTTACTATCATTTGTTATCCATTTCTAATTGATTGACTTTAGTGCCATTTATTATTTTCCTTTCGTTTAACATTATTAGATGAAATCCCCTGCTTCCATTTTAACTAATATCTCTTTTTAATTACCTATTTGGATTTATTACTTCCCTATTTGTTTAATTGTATCTTCTTTGTTTACCTTTTGTTTTTTACATCATCTTAAATTACACACTTTAGATTTTTTATTTAAATTGTTGTTATTATTCCTACTTACATTACATTAGTTATATTTAATGATTTTTATACTTTAATATATTGGAATTGCTTCTTTCCCTAATGGAAATTATTAACACTATAATTCTCTGTAAATTACTTGAACGTGGACTTGTGTAATGTGTGAAATAAGAAGGAACTATCTTTTATTTTTCTATTGGAATAGATAGTACAAAATATGGTGATTCTCATATTTTGTACTCCTCTTCCTTTTTGTCTACATTCCTTGTTATTTCAACAAACACACTTTTATTTGTATTTATAATCAATTTATAGAAATTCACATTGTTGCACAATTTATTCTACTATATTAATGCCTAATCCTAATTTAATTTATAATCAATTCTTATTTATGTTCAACAATTGATATAAACTAACCAAACCTAAAATCCCGATATGATTTCATTAACATGTTATTTACAAATCTACGGACAATTTATATCCCTAACCTTTCAAATCCAAACGTATGAAATATATATCAAGTTTAGGGTTTTCCATAACATATGGACATATTTTCCATAATCATTATGCATATACAATTAAATATCCAAATCGTGATTTATATCTAGACATAAACGAAATAGATCTACAGCGATATAAATCGAATATTATTACAAAATATGTAATTTTCCACCCACTTTGCTTTAGCTTTTCAATTCTTCAGATATAGATCTATTCCCTTTTTATTTGACTCCCTTTTAGTTTAATCCAAAATATAAAAGGTGTATACAACTTTTAGAATTATAGATCTGAGGAAAGAATTGAATTAATTTAGATTTGAGTTTGATCCATGATTTCCTTTGTTTCTGTGCTCTGAATCGATCATATTCTTCTCTTCTCTTATTCTATGGTTTTCTCTACTTATATATTTATATATATACATATATAATATAAAAGTTTTACTACTTTTAGAATTCTAGAGATTGTAGGGAAAAGAGAATGGATAGCTTCGCTTCGTGATCTAGAAAATATGAGAAAAGACGGAAGAAACTAGGTCTATATTTATAGGAGTTTAAAATTAACTTGGAGCATTTTAGCGTAGGAAATCTTGAGACCCATCTTAGACGCATACCATCAACTTAGCAGCAAAGCAAAAAAATTGGGACAATCAACGCTGTTCAATCTCATGCACCAGTTTACCAATTTTATATGTCAACGGTCGACCGTTCATGCCCTTAGGTCGACCGTTGCCGGCCAACCTGAGTGCATTAGGGGTCGACCGTTCTTTTGTTTAAAGGGTGATTAATTATCGTTCTCTATTTTGTGTATTTTATTACTTGTTTACATAACCAATTTAATTTTCTTTCCAATTTATGTATTTTTTCAGATTTGATTTAATGTTAACATTTATTAATGTCGAAGTTTCATTTAACATTACCAAGTAACATTAATTAACTTTTATTACCAAAATTACATATATTATTTTTTCGATTCACTTCAAAAGTTAATAACTTTTTCGTTTGAACTCTGATCAGAAAACTTAATATATTAAAATTGATCAGAAAATTGTTACGAATACAATGGTGCAAGTTTCGTAATCAAATTTTAATTTTTTTTAAAATTTTTTTTTCGATGTTATCATTTATCAACTAATTCCTTTTTAATTAATTGTCATAAAATGATGGAGTGTTAAATTCTCCCTTAAAAGAATTTCGTCCTCCAAATTTCTAAGGACTGAACAATGTAACCTAATGAATAGACATTTTAAACTAACCAATCAATTAGTGTGCGACTAATTTTGCAATCAATCATGTACATGTGCATGATGTATCATAACATATATGGTATGCATACTGGGCAATTCTCAATCGACTCCTCCTATATGAATGCATCTTTTTAAAATGATTTTGAAAATATGATGCAAACAACCTAAATATACTGGCAATTCTATATGTATGCAATTTTTAAAAATCAAAAACTTGTTTTTACATCCAAAATTTTCCACATTTCGACGAATAGAAGTATAGTTCAACCAATTTGCTTTCAACGCCTATCTCTAAAAATCCCAGTACACCGTTGCTAACATCCAAATTTAGAAAAATTCAATTTTATCAATCTATTTTCTTTATGCCTGAAAAAGGGTTTAAATTTCATATTTCCATCGTTCACTTATGTACTATTTTTCTACTGTACTTTGGAACCTCTGTTTTGCCTCCAATTCTCTACCACTTTTCCAAGTACCGTCCGCACGAGTCAATTTTATTTTTAAATCTTTCAAATTTTAAAATTGAACTATTTTAAAACTAGTTTAATTCACATATCGACAAGATATGAAGGAAATAACTCCATAGCTAAAACAACTTTTTCCCTTGTCTCTAACCCTATTTTATTTTACTTTGACTTCTGTCGCATAGCGAAATCAATACTAGCTAACCTGTCAACTATTCCTCTATGTCAAGTATGTGGTATTTTGAAAATTTGAAAATTTTCTTCCTTTTCTACTCAAAAATATTTTTATATTACTCTTTGAAATATTTGTACAAAATTAGACTTTAAAATTTTCATCATAAAATTTTTCTAAAATTTTCCATAAAGGTATTTTATATTCCAAAACCAAAAATTTTTAACAAAAATTCCAAAAATTTACATATACATATTTTCTTCAAAATAATTTATGCCACATCTCATAAAATCATGATTTAGTTAATAGTCTAACGTCCATAATGGACTTCAACTAATTTCGCGGTAAATTTTAAGTTTAAAAAATTTTCTTTTATTTATAGTAGCAACCAGCACACTGGTTCAGTTATAAATTTTAGCTTTTAAGGTACAGGGGCATTGAACTGTAGTTATGCAACAACCTTTCTCTATTCTTCGCTTGTCAAAAGTTATTCCCTAAAATTTTTTTACTTTTTAAGATTTAAATCTTATTTCTTTTTCTTTAGTAGCTAGTTAAGTGATTTTTTTTTTAAATTTATTTTATAGTTCCAAATTTTTACTATTTTTTTTAATTAGTTAAGTGTCTTTCCTGAAATCTTATTGTTTTTATTGTTTTTCAATAATATCGTGGTCCACACAGAAAACACATAAAAGGAATCATTTCCATAAATATCTTATACGCTTTTACATAATAGAAACATTTAATGCATACAACCAAACTAAAGAAAGACAACCTCTTGAAGGAAATACAACTACTACTAGCTACTAATTACCACCACTTATGGACCTTTCCAATGTATCAACATTTTCTAGCTCATATATCTTAACTTTCCTTTATGTCTTCGGATAAATAGGGTCCATCCATTACTTCCATTATGACACCCAATTATGGAATAAATTTTACATCCTCCCACATTATAGTGGATAAGAAGTACAACTATAAGCATTTTAAATAACTCATTGGTAAACTAGATTGGCGAAACGGCTTTTTCACTATTTATCTTATCTTCCTTAACTTTGAGTCAATGTCCTCTATGTGTGTTTGCCATCTCATTACCCTCTGTTACTATCTTCTTTTAATCCAAATATCTTGATAGTACTATCAAATCTTAGTATTTACTTTCTTTATCTTTTGTTTTTCATACGAGCATACCCTAGAACTCGTACAGGTGTACTTTATTACCATTTAGTGGCCCTTCTAATGGCTTGCACACATGTCAAATAAAACATTCCTAGGATCTCACCACTATTCTTTACACTCTACCGAGATTTCTTATTGCTACTCTAAGAGTAGTCCTTGCTATCTTCTTCATAGCCTTATCTTGTACTCTGTCTTATCTAAGCAATCATCCTTATCTACTCCATACTCAAAATTTTAGTTTGGTCTTTGCTAATTTTTCTTCAAAAATTAAAACTTAAAAACTTTGAAGTAATCTAATCCAAACCTTTTATCTTTAAAAGTACAACTTAATTTTTTTTTAGCAAATCTAAAACAACTTGTGCCTTAACTTTTAAAACTACAAATAAATTTTTTAAAAGTTCTTTGCCTTTTAAAGACCCTTTTCTACTTGTACTTCTTAAAAATTGGGATTTTCCTCAAACCATTTATTAAGTTTTCCTCTTAAAAATTCATTTGTTACACCAAACCATTCCTTTCTAAAAATGCACTGTACAATATTTCTAAAACATCTTTTATAATTTTAAATAATAAAAACTAGAGAGATGAGGACAACTCTCACTCTGTATTTTTCTTATCACTCATACTATCTTCACTTCCAATTCTTGGCGAAGTCTCTAATATCGTGTGAGGTGGACTTTTAAAAGATACTTGCAACAAAAGCGTACAACAATGAAAAATGTCCATTTTCCATTGTTTTGCCTTTAATTTTCTATGTTACTTCTAATTAAATTACTAACATTTCTTTTAATATTATTCGTAAACATTATTTCTAATTACTAACATTATTTTATATGATTTCCTAATATTGTTCTAATATATATTTTATAATGTTATCCATATTCAATTTAATTTTACTTACACTGCACTTATTTAAATTGCCTATATTTCTATAGCTTTCCTCTTAATTAACTATCCTCTATACCGGACCATCGCAATGGGTTCGTCTGTTGCTTTTATTTTCAGGTTCTAATCTTTGTTCCCATTCTTTTTACCATATTTCAAACTTGTACCACTTCCTATTGTTCCATGCCTGAAAAGGATGTTTCATCTTAGAAAAATCAACGAGTTACATACGCTCTATTATATTTTTCAAGACAAATAACTTTTCTTTTTATAAAATCCCTTTACTGAAATTTTAGTTTTTAACAAATTTTAATTCCCACTAGAACTTTATATTTAGATAAAATGTAGGTATTTGTTTTTTTGAAAATTCAACATTTACTTACTCCTCAAAAGTAGGGTTTCTCTGTTTTAAATAAACACTTAAAAATCATTTCAAATATATCATTAATGTATAGTCTCTACCTTTTATATTAAATTCTTCTATATGGGGTCGGACTCAAAGTGGATTTTTATTCGTCCCTTCTTTTCGACTCTTCTTTTCTACTTACTTTCTAACTTATATCCTTCTTGCAAATATTAAAATTCGACTATCATCTTAGAGTAATTACTTCACATCATCCTTCAAAAACACAATTATTTCTCGATATCTACAACAAATGGACTCTTATTTCGTCCTTATATGGACCTTCTATACATCATCTATTGTCGTCATACGGGGATATGCAATCATTAGACTGTGGGAGCCCAATAGGAAGTTACGTATTATCCAGCTTCAAGGACCTTCCATATGCTGTAATCAAGCTCTTCTTGGGTCAATGCCATTCACCGTGGGGTAATCAGGGTAGGTGTACATCTTCAATTTTATCCATTATTCTGAATCATAATTAGCTTATCCATATTTCGTTGTATTATTGCAACTACCATATATTCAGAATTTATAGGATTTGGTATATAATATATCTATATTTATAGGCGAAATACAAATATGTTCACTCCTTATTTTCCAATATTTTAAGATCGACTAACCTGGCTTTGATACTGAATGTAACAATGTGCACACCAATGGGCCTGAATTTTTGCTAAATCAAAAATTCAAGTCTTCCAAAGAACGGATCGTTCGTTTGGTAATATGCAAGTAAACAAATAAAGGTATATCAAAGCACTATGGATATAACTCACAACAGAATAGTAAAGTATGGTAAAATATATAATTACTAACAAGTTGACACTTCTAATATCTAGTGTCGTTGTCTGTGCCGAGCATACATTAGGAAAACTGTCCTTTCATTATTCCCAGTTTGTACCAATACCATTCTCACTAAAGCTATCTTATGGGTTTTAATGAGGAGGGGGTCAGAATAATGTTATGGTGACTGGTAAATTATACATTTTGTATGTAACACTAGTTTATGCCGATTACTTTACATTATATGTTATGTCTTTTATTATTTTACTTAGTCGTCTCGACTCCATGTTCATGTACGATACTCCCCATCTACTCGAAGTACTACTTATGTGTGTTTATATATGTATGTATGTATGTATGTATGTATGTGTATGCATGTATGTATGTATATGTATGTGTATATGTATGTGTGTGTGTGTAAGTACTACAGTCCCCATTTGGACCAAGATACTATTCCTGCTAGCATCTGTAATTTTGCACTGTCGGGCATCATCATTAACGTCTAGGACATATTGCCCACATACAAAGTAGAACCTCCCTTTAGTGCCCAATAACGACGTCAATTTTTTTTAGCCATAATCTATCTCGCCTTGGGGATTTACTAACTTGGTTGCTTCCTATTGTGGACTCGGCACCATGAACTACCCCATTCATTTTTGAAGGAACTCTTCTATGGGTTCCTTGCCCTAACAAACAAAGTAACAAATAACTACAGCCATGCATTACCTAACTTGGCCTACCCTAGTAAGAGGAGTGACCCGTTAGTGTAACCTTGTCTTTCCTATTTTGACCACTCTGGACCAATGACGCACTAAACCTATGTTGCTCTTACTTCTGATTTGGTGCCACGCCTGCTGACATAGCATCGAGGTGCTCACCATCCTGTTTTGATTTCCTAACACAATTAAGGTAATACCACTTTTCTTATTTTTGAAGTAGACTCCACTTTCTATTGTGGTATTCCTTTATCTATACGCAAGTGTATATCCTCCATGAATCTAACAGTTGGATATGTCTCACATCAGTATAATTTAAACACAACTGCTAGCGGCCCCTTGCGGTGGGCAGACTTCTATTGTGTAACACAATTGGCCTCGCATTCCAACCCATTCTGATGACTATGTCATTCTTATTTACTAAGTTATTTATGTATATATATATATTTCACACCCATCCTAACGTATATTTGAAAATATAAATTCCTTTAGTTATTACTTTTCTTTACTTTCATTCATTGTTGTTCAATAAATCTTACATAACTTACTTTTGATTTATTTTGTCAATTACTATCATTTGTTATCCCTTTCTAATTTATTGACTTTGAATGTTATTTATTATTCCCCTTCCGTTTAATATTATTGGATGAAATCTCCAGTTTCCTTTTAAACTACTATCTCTCTTTAATTGCCTATATAGACTTGTTATTTCCCCATTCGTTTAATTGTATCTTCTTTGTTTACCATTTGTTTTCTATTCTATCTTAAATTACATACTTTATATTTCTCATTT
Source organism: Allium cepa (assembly GCA_030765085.1). NCBI lineage: Eukaryota > Viridiplantae > Streptophyta > Magnoliopsida > Asparagales > Amaryllidaceae > Allium > Allium cepa. The sequence goes on from CM060934.1 coordinate 618,014,738, forward strand.
AAATTGTTGTTATTGTTCCTACTTACAGTACTTTAGTTATACTTAAGGATTATTATACATCAACACATTGGAATAACTTCTTTCCCCAACGGAAATTGTTAACACTATAATGCTCTTAAAATAGGACTTTTGTTATGTTTGAAATAACAGGAATTATCTTTTATTTTTCAATAGGCTGTACAAAATATGGTGATTCTCTTATTTTTTACGCCTATTCCTTTTTGTTTACATTCCATGTTATTTCAACCAATACACTTTAATTTGTATTTTTAGTCAATTCATAGAAATTCACGTTGTTACACAATTCATTCCAATGTATTAAAATATTGCCAAATCCCAATTTAATTTATAACCAATTCTTATTTATGTCCGACAATCTTTATAAACTAAAAAAATTTGAAATCCCAATATGAATTCATTAACATGTTATTTACAAATCTTGGGACTGTATATACTCCTAGCTTTCCAAATGCAAACACATATACCATATTTATCAAGTTTAGGATTTTCCATAACATATGGACATATTTTTCATAATCATTACACATATATAATTAAATATCAAAATCGTGATTTATATCTAGACATAAATGAAATAGATCTACAATGATATAAATCTAATTGTTAGCGCCAAAATTGGCCACTAACACCCAAATCCATATGAAAGCACCAAATCAGAGTTACAGATCACAGATAGAATATTTGTAGAGAATAATAATGTGAAGAACAGTCAAAATTAAAAGAAAACAGTAAAAAACAACAGATTTTATAGTGGTTCGGCTAACTCTGGCCTACATCCACTCTAGAAGTTTCCTTTTTATTGATGTTAGAATCGATTACAGTTACAAGATGACAGAGTAACCTCAGCCTTACGAAATAGAAAACTAGAGAGCAGAAAGACGATCCCCAATCTAGAGACCCACATGCTGTATTTATAAGCAAAACCAGGTTGTTGGGCCTCCTGAGTAGTTTGGGCCCACCAAGGCCATAGCCGAACCCTACTTCATCTTGTCGACCGACCCTGAGCAGTTGGTATGCTGAACGGAAGTTACCCGGGTATTGACCCGAAGCGAGCCGATCTAGATATCGAAGCAGACTAGTCCAGAACTCAGAGCAAAGCTAGCGTCGAACGATGTATTGATGCCGACCCATGTCACCATATGCCGATGCCGAGCCACTATGCCGAGCCAAAATGCCGAGCCATCCCCACCTCATCACTATGCCGAGCGACGTTCAACGCCAAGCGAGGTACGATGCCGTGTGAGGTACGATGTCGAGCGAGGTGCGATGCCAAGCGAGGCTTCATGCCGACCGAGGGGAGGTGTGACGAGCGAGGCTTATCTTCCAGACCGAGCCATGCAACCCCCCATTTCTTGACCAAATGACATATCCAAGTGAACTCCATCCTTCGAAACCGAATCCATCATATTCCAGCCTGGATAAATCATAAAGCTAGTTAGGTTGAATCCACCTGCTTATGGCTTTGACAAAAGGCGGGTTAACACTTTGCACCCCAAAACATGGCTTGCGATAGGAAAGTATGTTTTGTAATGGCATGAGTCGGATGTTCATATCCTGTTGATGACCTACAAAGAAATTGATAGTCTTATCCGACCGTGAATGACGATCGTTCGGGATCGTATATCATTCATGGTAGTATGTGACCGTTCGCAGTCGTATACCATTCGTGGTGAATGGTGATCGTTCGCGATCGGGTGCCGTTCGAGGCGAATTGTGATCGTTCGCGATCGGGTGTCATTCGAGGCGAATTGTGATCGTTCGCGATCGGGTGCCATTCGAGGCGAATTATGATCGTTCGCGATCGGGTGCCGTTCGAGGCGAGTTCTGATCGTTCGCGATTGGGTGTCGTTCGAGGGAATTGTGATTGTTCGCGATCGGGTGCCGTTCGAGGCAAATTACGATCGTTCGTGGTCGGGTGTCGTTCGAATTGACTGTGCCCGGGGGGACTTAGTATCATTAATGTCAGATTTCACGTTCGAGTGAATTTCTGAATTATCGGCTATGGTGGTTTATCGCCACCTCAGAGCATGCCTGGGGACCGTTCGCGATCCCGTACATGTGTAAGTGACTTGACCATTTCAGAATTATAAAAACCAAATATCCATTCAACTGAGTTTTTCAACAGAAATGTTAAACAAAATTAAATCCAAACATGAGAAACAGAAAACAAAAGCAAAACAGGGACGTCAGAGTGCAATCACCCAGATTGATGCGATTTATAGTTGTATCAGAGCATGCCTAAGGATCGTTCGCGGTCCTGTACATGTGTAAACAAATTAATCGCATCGGTATAGAGTTTGCCACTCGTTCGTCATTATCTCGATCAATTGATAATAAGCTGACGCCCCGATCCCAAGTCATTCCCAGTTGGTGCAGGTGGTGACCGCTCTCGTTCCACCGTTGTTGTTCCCCTTCTCACATATTGTGATAGCAAACCATTCTGGATATGTCCCTCAACCTCATCCTTCAAGTTCCTGCATTCATTTGTGCTATGACCGTTCAGTTCGTGGAATAAACAATACTTGTCTGACCTTCTTTCATTGCTAGTGGGGTCCCTCCTCATTGGTTTTCAATAAGGAATCTGCCCTCTGGTATCCTATAGATTTTCTCCAAAGTCTCGATCAACTACGTAAAAGATGTGAATCTCGGTTCCTTGCATGGTAACGTTGGTCCATCATCGTTATCCTTGGCCTTCCTTTTTCCTTTATCAGTTCCTGAATCTTTTTTAGGAGGATTTTCCCCCTTGACTGTATAAACATTAACTCCTTCTCCTTCCTCTCTTTCAGCATTTGCATCCTCTAATCGTAGAAATCTTTCGGCCTCATGGTAAAACTCCCCTAGATCCATAGGTGGATCCCTTGTCAGTGAATTCTTGAACTCCGTTCCATCAGCTATGCCAGATACAGCTGCCATTAAGACCATGGACGGATCTGGCCGATCCACCAATGTTGTCGCTACATTGAATCGTGTTAGAAAGCTCCTCAAAGATTCCCCGGTCCTCTGCTTTAGCGCTGCCAAACTCATCGCATTCTTAGGCCTCGAAATGTGAACTCTGAACTTCCCCATAAACTTCTCATCAACTCGGTCCACGTTTCAATGGAACCACTCTCCAATTGTCTAAACCATAGTGTTGCTATGTCTGTCGGGTAAAATGGGAAGCATCGGGCCATGACTTCCTATGATACCCCCAGCACTTCCATATGCCTCATATACTTTGTCAGATGAACCGTAGGATCCGTCCTCCCATTATACATCTCCAATGATGGTAGCTTAAAATCTAGTGGGTTCATAGCTCGCCTGATTGTAGGAGTAAAGGGACTCCTATTCACATACTCCAAGTCTTTGTTTACCAATCCACCTCTCATAGCTCGTCTAACCATCTCCGCCAGTCCGTCATTGTCGCCAAGCTGTAATCCTTTTCTGTTGCCTCCAGTCTGCCTCCCGAGTTCATGAGGGTATTCTGGCACATATTCCTCATCTCGTACTCCTGCACTCTTGTTGGTGTTGGGTTGCACAGCATCATCTGGTATCCCTCCATGGATTGGTTCAGCATTTCCTGGTGGTGTGCCCCCGAGTCTAGGTCTATCTAGATTGATAGTCGTCTGCTGATTGGAGGCTGCCCCCTGCTGAGCCATTTCCTCCACTTGCTGGTTGAGCGCTTCTGATCCAGCTCCACAGATCTGAGCTCCTGCATTTCCTGCTTGTGCAAATTGTCTAAGAAGAGCCTGCATCATCTCTTCTTATCTTCTCAACATTTCTTCCATCACATCCCTGATGATGTAGATGGATGCTTGACCTGCTCCAACTCCAGAGGAATCCTCTTGACTTCCCTCCTGATTACTCCTTTCTATCACTTGCTTCCTTGCTGATGGTCTAACCATTGTCTCCCAGAATCTAAGTTCTTAGCTTCAAAATTCCCGAGTGCTTGCCTTCTCAGTGAAAGCACCAAAATGTTAGCGTCAAAATTGGTCACTAACACCCAAATCTAGATGAAAGCACCAAATCACAGTTACAGATCACGGATAGAATATATGTAGAGAATAATAATATGAAGAGCAGTTAAAATTAAAAGGAAAGTAGTAAAGAACAATACATTTTATAGTGGTTCGGCTAACTCCGGCCTACGTCCACTCCAGAAGTTTCCTTTTTATTGATGTTAGAATCGATTATAGTTACAAGATGGCAGAGTAACCTCAGCCTTATGAAATAGAAAACTAGAAAGCAGAAAAAAGATTCCCCATCTGGAGACCCACATGCCGTATTTATAGGTAAAACAAGGTTGTTAGGCCTCCTGAGTAGTTTGGGCCCACCAAGGCCATAGCCGAACCCTACTTCATCATGTTGACCGACCATGAGCAGTTGGTATGCCAAAGGGAAGTTACCCGGGTATTGACCCGAAGCGAGCCAATCTGGATATCGAAGCAGACTAGTCCAGAACTTGGAGCAAAGCTAGCGCCAAACCATGTATTGATGCCGACCCATGTCACCATAAAGCCGATGCCGAGCCACTATGCCGAGCCATAATGTCGATCCATCTCCATCTCATCACGATGTCGAGCGATGTTCAAAGCTGAGCGAGGTATGATGCTGAGCGAGGTACGATGTCGAATGAGGTGCGATGGCGAGCGAGGCTTCATGCCGACTGAGGGAAGGTGTGCCGAGCGAGGCTTCATGCCAACCGAGGGAAGGTGTGCCGAGCGAGTCTTCATGCCAACCGAGGGAAGGTGTGTCGAGCGAGACTTCATGCCGACTGAGGGCAGGTGTGCCGAATGAGGCTTCATGCCGACCGAGGGGAGGTGTGCCGAACGAGGCTTTACGCCGATCGAGGGGAGGTGTGTCGAGCGAGGCTTATCTTCTAGACCGAGCCATGCAACCCCCCTTCCCCCCTTCCATTTCTTGAGCAAACGACATATCCAAGTGAACTTCATCCTTCAAAATCGAATCCATAATATTCCAGCCTCGATAATCGTGAAGCAAGTTAGGTTGAATCGGCCTGCTTATGGCTTTGACAAAAAGTGGGTTAACACCAATATTATTACAAAATATGCAATTTCCCTCTCACCTTGCTTTAGCTTTCCAATACTTTAGATCTAGATCCATTTCTATTTTATTTGACTCCCATTTACTTTAAATCCAAAATATAAAAAGAGTATACACCTATTATAATTACGTATCTAGGGAAAGGATTTAATTAAATTTAGATTTGAGTTTGATTCATGATTTACCTTTATTTCTGTATTCTAAATCGATCATAATCTTCTCTTTTTCTCCGTTTTCTCTACTTATATATATACACACACACATCTCCACTACTAATAATGGAAATTTAGTGAACTAATTTCAACCATGTCTTTTGAAACTTCCCATAATGTCCTTCCATGTTCCTTTATTTGCTTCTACTTCGTCTGTTTCATCTCATTCCATTATAATAGAGAAACCCTAAGCAGATTAAATTGCGACTTCCAGTTAAGGAAAAAAGCAGGAGTAAGCAAATGACAAAGAAAATTTCCAAAACAAAACAAAATCAGTTGCGTGATTAGGTGGATCAAGCAGAGTCAAAATAACAAGCAGATTAAGAAGAAGCGAGACAATAGTAAACTTGCGCGATTTACAGGAGATGGTACAACCGAATCAAGGAAATCAAAACTTGCAGCATAGGTCCGAAGTGTGAAATCAAAATGCCTATGGGAGATTTGTAATGGACTTTCATCTTAGAAAGAAGCCTATAGTCGTTGGCGATGAGATGCGAGATGTGGTTTCAAGGACATGTGTATGGTTAAGGAAGAAGTAGGGTAACATGTGATAGTAGCGGTTATTTATTTCCTTTAGGCGACTGACAATCATACTAATGGACTGTTACCTAGTAAATTGGTAAATAAAAAGTTTGAGGAAATTATTCGAAGGCCAAGAACTAAAAGAAGTATTTTTAAGGGCCGAACAGATCACAATTGCTTCTTTTGTACGGTATTTATTGTTAATTAGGAGTATAGCTTAATGTAGTAGTGTTTTATACTTAGTATTTCCCTACTTGGAATAAATAAAGAACCCATTTACAAAAAAATTGTCTAGACCTGGAAATTGGTACATTCTAAGCGATATTGGGGATCGGTGTGAATATGTGATGTAGTTAAAGATGTCAAGCACGCAATCTTTTAATACAACTATTACGACAATGGTAGTCGCTATCAAAGCTCAAAAAACTTTTGTACTTCTAACATAGTTGGTACTTAGTGCTACCATTTGGTTTATAAATTTATGTGATATAAATCTACTGGTTGAAAATTTGAATCCACTTGATGTTTTGTTCAAATATCCTCTTTAATATGCACAAAAATGACCTCGATGTAGCAAGCTCTATGTTAAGCTCCTAAAGAAAATTTGAAGAAATAGCAAAAATGATCACTACGCTGATTTTATTATCATTATATTGTAGTAGCTACACTATGAAAATACGGTTCAACGATCAATGCAGGTCCACTTGGACGTGCATATATGCTTTCAATATAAAGCATTTTCAATCTCCAATATACTCCCTTTTAAAACTGCTCAACGCAGGGGACACTAGTTGTACAACACATAAAAAATATTAATACTAATGACATCCTAGTATATAATATAATAGTTTTATTGGTTTTAGAATTGTAGAGATTGTAGACAAAAGAGAATGGAAGAGCTTCGCTCTATGACCTAAAAAATATGAGAGGAGAAGTGAGAAACTAGGTCTGTATTTGTAGGAGTTCGGAGTTAACTTGGAATGTTAGATTTAGTGTAGGATATCTTGAGATCAATCTTGGATGCACATCACTAACTTAGCAACAAAGAAAAATAATTGGGCCAATTAATGCCATTCAACCTCACGCACTAGTTTACCAATTTTACACGTTAATGGTCGACCACTCATGCCCTTGTGTTGACCGCTACTGTTTGACCTGGGTGCATCTGGGGTCGACCGTTCCTTCGATTGAACGGTGATTAGCGTTGTTTATTTTGTGTATTTTACTCCATGTTTACACAACTGATATAATTTTCTTCCCAATTTATATATTTTTTAGATTTGATTTAACGTTAACATTTCTTGATATTTAAGTTTCCATTAATGCTAGTAATTAATACTAATTAAACTTTATTACCAAAATTACATATATAATTATTTTCGATTCAAAAACTTCAAACGTTAATAACTTTTTCGTTTGACCGATCAGAATATTTTATATTGAAAATTGATTAGAAAATGTCCATGAACACAATGTTGCATGTTTCGTAGCCAAATTCTAATGTTTTTAAAAATTCTATTTTGATTTTAATTTCTTTATAATTAATCATTGTAAAATACGGGGTGTTTCAATTATTCTACCTTAGAAGCTTCGCCCTCGGGTAGGATCTTTAGATTTCTCGGTAGGGGCTTCAGAAGGCTTGGTCTTGGTTGGTCTGATCATAATCGAGGGAAACTTGGATATGGGGATTGTAGGAGTCGAAAATGCAGGATTAATGGTGCTAGGCTCGGATTTCACCTTGATCTTCTCGAAATCAACCTTCAATTTCTCTATCATTGAAATATGACCCATTGGATCTTAACATCGATAATAGTGACATCTTCTTCCTAGGAATAAGAAATATCCTCCAGCCCTTCCAGATCCTCGATCTTCTGAGAGTCGGGATCATGTCCGAAACTGGAAGGCGCGACCGAAGCGACAAGTCCTGCAGTGACAGAAGTCGATGTGTTAAAAATTACTACAGGACTCGAACCTGGAGTAGTTGACAGTAGATGAAGGAGATGCGGTTGACCTACGAGTTGACAAAAAGAATGGTAAAGTTTAGAAATAGGCTAGGGAGAGAATTGAAGCTTCTCAAAGACATGTGAAACAAGAGACATACCTAAGCCTGGACTTAAATCTATAGGAGATTTTATCAATTCCCCTTCTATAGTCAGATGCACTTTTGTTTGGCTTACAAAAGGGGGGATTTAAGGTCGACGTGAGCTATCGCTGCAGAGACGGGGATGACATGGGTGGTTTCGAAGCTAACTCTCATAGATGAAGGAATAGTCACCACAAGCTTTCAAGATTTCTGAGTAAATGATTCATGCTGACTCGACGAGCTTGGGCCAGCAAAAGTCTGGGTAGCGGCGGCGACATCCTGAGTCACAAGAATAGCCTTTCCCTCTGCAAGCTTTTGTATATCATCAGAATTGAGATACTCAACCATGAGCTCTTCTTTGGAGCGGTTGTCCCCGGATGCCGCAAGTCGTTGGAACATTTCTTCCCGGACATCGACGAGAGTCTTAGGATAAGCATCTCCTAACCACTTCAGATTCTTGTATAGGAAGATACTAGCATAGAAGTATACGAGGTTGAGATTCAGATCATCCCTTTCCTTGGCCTTTTCTTCTTGGAGCTCCTTAACTTCTCCTTAAGCGATGACAAACTCAATATCAGATCTAAGTTTCTCAGTTGTCAACTGTTCTAAGCCAGCGGCAAGCTTGCGATTCTCTTCTAGGAGCTTTTGAGTTCGACCACCTGCTCGTTGATAGTCTGTTCCCTGGCCTGAATAGTCCTATCTTTTTCGATATGGGCCAGGTCCCTCTTAGCTACTTGTTTTCTAAGCTTGGTGCCTCTTTATGGGAGATCCTTAACTCATTCCGCATCACGACCTCGGCACGATTGTAAACCCTCTTCAATTCTACCATTAGGCTGTCTGTACTAGAATTTGATTTGACAGCGCATCTCTCTTAGTAGTCACCTTCTACAAGTCAGCATCCAAATCCCTATGGTTCTTTCAAATGTTTTCTTCATGAAATCGAAAGAATGAATATTATTATAGTTGATGTCGTTGACTCTGGAGAGGGCATAACATAGTTGCTTCCACTTATAACTCTAGCCAATATGTTTCTAGATACTTCGAGCATCCCTATCTACCACCTCCTTAGGAACTGATATGTCTTGGTCGAATATGATGCCGTGCAAGAAAAGGTTGGGAAATGCAACGTATAAGTATGGAAAAGTAGAAGGAATAGAAGCCAAAGGAGTAGAAATCCCTTTCGAGTGGGGAAGAACTATAGAAGTTGGTGATTGAGAAGCAAGCAATCGCTGTTGAGAAGAAGATTGAGGTTCGGAGCATGGAGGAATAGTGCCAAAAGAAGGGTCACGATGATCATGGTATTCTCCCGGTCGCTTGGATGGGTCACGTAACAACTCTTCTTCAGCCTCTCTTTTCTTCCTTCCTCTCTCCCTCTCTTGATCTCTTTCTTCCCATCGATCGTCTTCCACTTCTCGCTCTTTTCTCTTGCGCCTCTCCTCCTTGTTCTCTTGACTTTGATAACTAGAGTGAGATAGACGAGGGCCGGCAGTTTGCTGTCTAAATTCACTAGCATTGCACGTCAGATTTTGATACCGATCACGAGCCATTAAACTTGAAAATAGAAGACAAATAATATGTGTGTCTAGATTAAGAATTGTGAATGAATGCAAGGGTGCATATATGTGTCCTAGTGGTGTGTATAGTATAGATCACCCCCTAGTTACTCCACGACTATGTTCACATGGGCATAAAGATGGAGTCTTGCCACCTTCATCTATATTTACTCCTAAAGAGAAGTTTAAGTTAGGAGGAGCTTCTACAAGGAGATCGGTGAAGAAAATGTTGAAATCGCTTAAACAAGTAAATAAATCACTATAAATGCGACCTCGAGGCATTGTTCCACCAAAAGGAAACATGGATTGTCCTCCAGACATCTAAGAAGTTTTGATGACGATTCGTTCCGAATGATGCGAAGCGAGAAGTTCAGGACCTTCGGGAGATGTCTCATCTAACGATTTACCCTCTTCAGCACTAGCGTGACAGTCGATATCACTATCATTCTTCTTCCTCTTTTACCATGGTGCTTTCCCCTCTCTCCCTCTAGCTCTGTAACTTTCTTTAGGGATCAATGGCATTCCAACTCCTTCGTTTCCTTCTCTCAGGGCATCACCAACAACCAGATCTTCAGCTTCCATTCAAGTAGGCTTTTCGGTATGCACCATACTCGATGGACCTTTGACTTCCCCATAAGGATTCTTGCCAGACCTACAACTAAGGATAGACAATAGAGTAAGCACACTGAAGCCACTGGGTGGAGGCGATTTAGCAATAGCATATCTATCCGGGAGCAGCAAACCACACCATCAGAGATTCTCGTTAGCCACGAGATAAGCAATGGTGTGGTGTTGAAAGCTGATCTCCATTAATCCATGCAAAATGTTGGCATTCTCATCATGAGTGTCTCAAGTGGGAATGACCATGGACAAATAAACAACATGTTTAGCGCTTGGATAGGGTAAACCTAAGCACAACTTGAAGGAAAGGAACTCACTTCCAAACATTCAATGCTTGTTGAAGCTATGCGAGCATCATAAGAAGAAGTATTCGTTTTTAAAATATGAGCATTTATTGTAAAGAGACTCGATGACTCTGCACCTATACCAAGCCTCCATGATCATATAATATGGAAACTTCTGCCTTTGCTTGAAATGAATGAGGTAGGTAAGCTCTTGGAAAGTGGAAGCCCGGTTTAAGTGGTTCATGAAGAGCACGTATAAGGATCTCAGGGGAGCATAACCATTCGGATGGACTTGAGCCGGAGCCAACCTGTAACGACCCATAATTTCGCTACTTTGAAAATGAGAGATTTTACTTATTTTTAAATTTAAAAGGAGTTTAAATATTAAATAAATATGTTATATATAATAAATAATTATCTATTCTTATAGTTAATAAATTAAAAAGTATAAATTTGGATTTTAGAACAAATCGACAAAAGTTAAGTTTGGTTAATAATAAATAAAGGCTTAAATAAATGAACTTAAATATTTATTTAAAAAGATAAATCTTATTTAAAACATCTAATAAAGATAATAAAAGTATATTAAAAGATTTAAAAATATGTTAATAATCGTTTTACAAAAATAACCAAAATTTGTCGCATTTTGTCAAGTTTTACATAAACTGTAAAATTAGAGATTTTGATATTATTTAAATATGATTTTTAAATATAAAGAGACTTGTTTAAATTTATTTAAAGAGGTAAAAAGTTCATTTTAAAGTTTGATTTACTTCAATATATAGCTTAATAAAAACGTCAAATTTTGACGGTAAATTTTCCTTTCTTAAATGCATGTCCTTAAGGGTTTAATCAAAGATTTAAAAAATGCAAAAGTAGAGAAGGTTAGTATAGTCATTTGCCACTCAAATCTCATCAATAAATAGCCATGCCCTTTTCACCATTTTTACAATCATCCTCTTCATTTTCCTAAAGCTACTTCTACCATTTCTCTTCTACCTTCAAGTTATCACCTCCACACTCTCATACCATCACCTTGCACCACCAAAACCAAGCCAAGCTACCACCTACCCACCTCCTCCTCACCTAAAACCCATGCCACACCTCCTGCACCCACTTTCTTTCGGCCATACCCTAAACCCAAGCTGCTACCCACCAAGCCGAGCCTACCTACCCCCTACACCACATGGCCAAGCCCCTCCACCCCAAGGCCGAGCACCACACACCCCAAACCCAAGCCTACACCCTCTTACACGCCTAAACCCAAGCATCCAAGTCCACACCCCCTCCACACCAAGGCCGTACACCCTCCTCTCTTATAAAAAAACAAAAGAAAAAAAAGAGAAGAAAAGAAAAGGAAAAAGAAAGGAAAACAAAAGCATTCGCAAAGAAATAAGCTAAGGCGATAATTCAAGTCATTCGGGAAAAGCACGTTGTTCGAAAGCATGTAGCCTACGAAAAAGTTTGACGGAGTGGATATGAAGGTGAGAAATTATCACCGCTTTTTGAATTATATTGATTATCATGTTTAATTGTTATGTTAGATGATCACTATTTTATGATATGGATGTTTGATTGATTATTTGAATATGTTGGATAATCCGTAGTAATGATATGAAATTTATCGTATTGAATGTGTTATTGTTATATGATTGTTATATGGTTGTGATGATAATTTGGACATCAAATTTCTATTAATTAAGTAATCCCTTTGTTTAATAAGATCATATTTTAGTAATATGAGATATTTTGGAAAAATAGGTCTTTTTTCATTTAGAAGTGAAATGAAAGTTAAAATAAAAGAGAATTTGAAATTTGAAGTGAAACGGATTTGAAAAGGACAGTTCATTTGAAATTGAAATTGAGATGAATAGTGAAATTGAAATCAATTTTGAAAAAGTGAAGTTTAGTTTGAGGTTGAATTGAAGTTTAAATTGAAATTGTATTTGAAATCTAAGTTTTAAATGAGTTTAATTTGAGATTAGAATTGAAATTGAGTTAAAATTGGAATTTAAAATTTAATATTATAATAATGGGAATATAATAATATTATAATATGGTAATAGTCAAAATATATTTTAAATACTTTAAAAAGTGAAAATATTGATTTAAAATGATTTGTAATGATTTTATAAGTGTTGAAATCCATTTGAATAGATTATTTCAAATAGTGAAAAATAAGTTAAAACTAGGTGCGTCGCGCAACGGTAGTTCGCGATTTCGCGCCGAAAAGTTCAAATGAAAGTGTAGAGTGAAATATAGCTCGTAATTCTTCGGGATAAGAAAACTCCAGACTATTATATCCATATCTTCTAAACAAAGAAAGAAAATCAAAGTTTCGATAAGCAGATTTTGAAATAAGTCCAAATCAATTTTCTAGAAAAATCGCGCTAGTGCAGTTAAGTGACCGTAATAGGAAATCTGTTTAAATCTTTGTAGTTAATGCCCCGCTATTACCCCACTATATCTCATAGCGGATTTCTACCACTACGATTTTTCCATTTAGCCCCAGAATATAGCCTTTCCGCTTTAATCCCCGCTATATCCCGTTATTTCCGCTACTCCCGCTATATCTTTTTTAACAAAATGAATTGGAAAATTGCATTTATACATTATAAAATTATGAAACTAATTTATTTGATTTAATTTTTAATATATTTTCAAAAATGAAAATACTCTAATATTCTACCAAATTCAATTATGTTATATAACAGTTTTTGTTTAGTTAAAGTACATTCGCACATGTTTTTATTTAAAATTATTTATGTATTATTTATAATTCAATTAAATGATAATTTTTCATTTAATTGCCATTTATATATTTGTAAAAACATTAAGTACGAGTTTTATATGCTATTTTGGAGTCATCTGCTATATCCCGCTATATCCTCGCTGTATCCCCGCTATGACTTTTTGCACCTCCACCGCTTTGAATCTACCGAGCGCATTAACTGCACAGGTTTAAATGGATGTTTTTAATTATGGAAATATGAAATAAATTTGATAAATCTATTTAAATAGTTTAAAATAAGTTTGGATTGAAAAATATGAATTATCAAATGTTTAAAAGTTGTTTTAAACAAATAAGCTTATTGGCACTTTTCGCAGCACTTTTATGCTGTAAACTCTATAACTTTTGAAATATGAGTTTAAATATAACGATGTTTCCCATAATCAATTGGAAATGTTTTAAAAAGGATAATTAAGCATTGTGAAAGATAATTTGGAATATTTATAAGCAATTCCAAAATAAAGTTGAAAATCTGAGTATGCGGAAATGACTAGTACATTTGTCCAGCCTGTGAGATCTGGAAAGATAAAACAAGGTGTTTAACTAATGTTAGGGATGGAGCAACTAGTACTCTGAACTTACATGGCCTATGTTTTCTTTTCTTAGGCGAGGGATGGAACAGATCGAAAGAAAAGCCCGGATGCTCTTAAATAAAAAAAGATTCTGTTCAGTTTTCCAAAATAAAAGAAGATTAGTATTATCCAGAATTTAAGCAATCCAAAATGAATGATTTCTATGATCCAGTTTACTCAAAAATGTTTGCTCAGATTTATTTTAGGGTTAATCGTAAATGATGTCTTAAATAACATTGTTTTTGACCCGTCTAAAAGTTAAAGAATTTGATCAAGAATTAAGTAAGGAAATTTGAGATATTTTCCAATGCAAAAGAATGAATTTCTTAGAAGTTATTCTAAGTTAAAAGAAAGATATTTCGAAATCATCCGAAAAGAATTAAAGTGAAAAGAGACTTAATAAATCCTGTATACTCATATTCACTTTTTATCGACAATTGGATTTCGAAGAAACCGTGGTCGGATTTGGGTAATTCCTATCCGAAAACCACTTCGAACCAACGTATACATTCGAACGTGAAGACATGTCGAAGATGATTGAAGACTGTGGATCTTTATAGCGTGAGGACTGCTTGTTGACTTCCTCTAGGTAGCTCTCGAGTTATATATAGCAGTGGTCTCCTCGTTGTGGAGATTTTTCGGATTGCAAGGACTACTCGATACTAGTGGTAGTAAAAGAGTGCCTTCGGTTTGTCCTATTCCTGGACTACTTGTATGGTCGTTTGTCTGACATTACATTTCTAAAGATTACATACATTGGTTTTTATAAACGTACATCAGTGGTGGTGGAGAAGGCAACTTCTCTTAGCTTAACACCCTCCTTGAGACGTACGAGCTCAAGGGTTGTATTTTTGTAGAAGGCAATTAGTAGTTAACAGAAATGGCAATGTGGCATTCAAAGATGTGATATGTGCTTTATGAAAAGGTAATCGTAGCCTCAAGCTTCATCAAACCGGAAATGATCGAAAAAAGATTAGATGCGGCAAGGCTAAGTGGGTCAGATCCGAGTAATTTTAGGTTAATCAAAGACGGTTGGAGTTTCCAGAGGAGAGCTGGAGATATTCATCGATGTATGGACATATTCTATTATCCGCTGTACTAGTGTACTTTGTTTGATGTTTGTCAGCAATTGTAAGGACAGATATTTATAACTGTCCAAGCTGAATCTAGGTTAGACTCTGATAGTGTATTTTAAAATTTTCCGCTGTAAAGATTATTATTGAAATAATATATGTTATTCCATTCGTGTGAGATTCTGTTCTGTCTACTTTTCTATATTAACCTTAAAGATCCATCTTTTCATGCAATTTGAGTTGGACATGTGTGGTTTATTGTCAATTCAAAGAGTACGGGAAAATAGGCTTTTGCATTTGGTATCAGAGCTGAAGGTTAAGCGAGAACATTGGCTCTGTTATGGGTAAAGTCTCATCAGAGATAGGATTAGTAATATCCTAGGATGAGAAACTCATTATAGATAGGGTTAGTAACACCCTAGAATGAGTTATGAAAGTATTATATATATGAAATCGTATTTGTTAATTATATAAAAATGTTTTTTTTAAAGAAATTGGTAAATGAAATAATTTTACCTTGGGTTTATATTTCAAATATACAAAAGGGGATATTATTATTTTTGGTTAGAAATTGAAGATTGTTTTGTAATTTAGCTTAGTAAAACTAAAAAAGGATATCTTGTGATTAGAATTGCACAATTTGACTATAAGATATTCCATATAGAATCAATTAATTGAAAGCTAGAATTTAGAACTTTAATCATATACCCTTAGATATTTAGCATTAAGAAATAATAATGATTAAGTGATTATCATAATGGACGAGTTTAAAAGCTAAGTACAAATATCTTGTGAAGTAAAATTCACAATTTGACTATAAGATATTTGATGATAATATAGAAGCTACAAGTTGTAACTAGAAAAGTAAAAAGAAAATGCATACTTAAAAAAATTATTATCAATAAGATAGGAAAAGATATGCCAAAATTGAAATTTTGGGTAAATATAATATAAAAGGATAAGTTCTATAACTTATAAAGGAGTTAAGATAATTTGAAATTTAGACACTTTGACTAGGTTAAAATCAAAGTGAAATTTAGAAACAAGAGGTATAAGAAATATCATCCCAATATAAAACTTTGAATTAGTGATACATTTAGGGTAACATTTGTAATTCATGATAAAGTTAGATTGGAAGTGGATAGGTTAGAAAAAAAAGTGGATATTTTTGAATAATGTGGTTAGTAGGTTGAATGTTGGATGAAAAAGGTTAATAACAAATACCATGTGAATTAAGTTTCACAATTTGACAATAAAGTATTTGATGGATTTAAGATTAAGAAATTTAATCTAGAAATGGATAGGTACATAAGTTAAGTAGATTAGTAAGAAAAATATGTACACTTAGTAAAGTTGTCTTATTAATATATGGATAAGATAAATAATATTAGCAAATTGAAACCTTAGATAAATAGAGCCGAGGATTAAGTTTTATAACTTATTAATTTGAGATAATAGTAGAATTCTACATTGTTTAAACATCCTAATTAAAGTAATAACGATTTGAAGTTTGGGGATATGTATACATACTCTTAGGAAGTAAAGGTATATTATACAAGTTTAAGTCATATTTGTAAGCTTAAGTAATCATTGATTTAGAAGAAAGTAAATGGTTGTAAAATAAACTTGGATTAATAGAAATTTTGAAGAAATGTATTAGGTAAAGATGAATGTGAATAAGTACATAAGTTAAACATAGATCATTTCAGCACATAAATTTTGATCTAAGATTTGAGAACATAACTTTGAGATGTTTACACCAATCCAAAAAAGGATTTATCACTCGATTCTTGACGGCGAGCATTGATGGGAGTTTATGATTATGTACACGAGTTTTCTATCATAGTTGAGAGCTATGCAAGGAAAGCAAGGGTTTATGATCAAGAAGTCTGATCAAAGTCTGCACTAGAAAATCGAGGGATTGATACTAGTTCAAAACAAAAGTTGTGGATTCGAATAATAGATCGAATCAAATATTACATATAGTATGATGTGTTGGGTCTGTCTATTTAGTAGTTGGATGGTTATCTCAAATAGTAGGCACTAAGATATAGTGGTTGGACTAATGTTTTGGTATGCATATATATAGACCACAGATATAGTACATGCTCAGGACATGGAATGAGTTATGTGGTTGTGTTCGTTTATCTTGATATAGTATCAATGTGGTTGTTTTTAATCTTGTTTGGCTGTTGTATATTCTATCTTAAGTGTTCAGTATGCACTAGGATGGGTACGATAGAAGTTTGACTTGATGTATGTGTATATAATCGTAAGTACGTGATATGTACTCAGGTAAGTGTGGGGAATCTCTGTATGTATGTTCGACATCATTTGCTTTTAGTGTTGTTATGATATCGACCTTCTTCTTTTCTATCATCAGTAGAAATAAGTCAAAGTATTTGAGGATATGAGTATGAGATAGATTCTTTTCTCCGGCTTTCATTTCGAGAATGAAATGCTTTTAAGTAGGGGAGAATGTAACGACCTGTAATTTCGCTACTTCGATAATGAGAGATTTTACTTATTTTCAAATTTAAAAGGAGTTTAAATCTTAAATAAATATGTCATATATAATAAATAATTATCTATTCTTATAGTTAATAAATTAAAAAGTATAAATTTGGATTTTAGAACAAATCGGCAAAAGTTAAGTTTTGTTAATAATAACTAAAGGCTTAAATATATGAATTTATTTATTTAAAAAGATAAATCTTATTTAAAACATTTAATAAAGATAATAAAAGTATATTAAAAGATTTAAAAGTACGTTAATAATCGTTTTACAAAAATAACCAAAATTTGTCGCATTTTATCAAGTTTTACATGCACTGTAAAATTAGAGATTTTGATATTATTTAAATATGATTTTTAAATATAAAGAGACTTGTTTTAATTTATTTAAAGAGGTAAAATGTTCATTTTAAAAGTTGGTTTACTTCAATATATAGCTTAATAAAAAGGACAAATTTTGACGGTAAAATTTGTCGACAAAAACACCGTTTTCAACCATAACAAGTTGTCGACAAGTTGTTGCAACTTGATACATTTACTAGCACATAAATACAAGTTTACAAACTATTTAAACACTTTACATTTAGCACTAAAAGACAAAAAGAGTTTACTTTTGAAAAGTTAAGTTAAAATAAATAAATTTAAAAAGATATGATTTGACATAAACCAACATCATTACCTTACTTCTCATCTCATTAATAAGATGTAATACTTTTACATAGAAAGGAGAAAAACTATATGATTTAATAACTACAAACCATAAGAATGTGACACCTCTTTACCTCTTAACACACTTTTCCACAAACATCATTTCCACCATTAATGCAAATCAAATCAAGCAAAAATCTTCTATCTTTTTAACACAAAGTTTTTTAAAAAAAAGTAATCATTTCACAAATTCAAATTACATTAATGAGCCATCCTTTCCTTTCTTAAATGCATGTTCTTAAGGGTTTATTCAAAGATTTAAAAAATACAAAAGTAGAGAAGGTTAGTATAGTCATTTGCCACTCAAATCTCATCTATAAATAGGCATACTCTTTTCACCATTTTTTACAACCATTCTCTTCATTTTCCTAAAGCTACTTCCACCATTTCTCTTCTACCTTCAAGTTATCACCTCCACACTCTCATTCCATTACCTTGCACCACCAAAACCAAGCCAAGCTACCACCTACCCACCTCCTCCTCATCCAAAATCCATGCCACGCCTCCTACACCCACTTGCTTTCGGCCATACCCTAAACCCGAGCTCCTACCCATGAAGCCGAGCCTACCTACCCCTACACCACACGGCCAAGCCCATCCACCCCAAGGCCAAGCACCCCACACCCCAAACCCGAGCCTACACCCTCCTACACGTTTAAACCCAAGCACCCAAGGCCACACCTCCTCCACACCAAGGCCGTACACCCTCCTCTCCTATAAAAAAACAAAAGAAAAAAAAGAAAAGAAAACGAAAAAGAAAGGAAAGCAAAAGTGTTCACAAAGAAATAAGCTAAGGCGAGAATTCAAGTCATTTGGGAAAAGTACGTTGTTCGAAAGCACGTAGCCTAGAAAAAGTTTGACGGAGTTGATACGAAGGTGAGAAATTATCACCGCTTTTTGAATTATATTGATTATCATATTTAATTGTTATGTTAGATAATCACTATCTGATGATATGGATATTTGATTGATTGTTTGAATATGTTGGATAATTCGTAGTAATGTTATGACATTTACCGTATTGAATATGTTAATGTTATATGATTGTTGTATGGTTGTGATGATAATTTGGACATCAAATTTCTATTAATTAAGTAATCCTTTTGTTTAATAAGACCATATTTTAGTAATATGAGATATGTTAGAAAAATAGGTCTCTTTTCATTTAGAAGTGAAATTAAAGTTAAAATAAAAGAGAATTTGAAATTTGAAGTGAAACGGATTTGAAAAGGATAGTTAATTTGAAATTGAAATTGAGATGAATAGTGAAATTGAAATTGAAATCAGTTTTGAAAAAATGAAGTTTAGTTTGAGGTTAAATTAAAGTTTAAATGGAAATTGTATTTGAAATCCAAGTTTTAAATGAGTTTAATTTGAGATTAGAATTGAAATTGAGTTACAATTGGAATTTAAAATTTAATATTAAAATAATGGGAATATAATAATATTATAATATGGTAATAGTGGAAATATATTTTAAGTACTTTAAAAAGTGAAAATATTGATTTAAAATGATTTGTAATGATTTTATAAGTGTTGAAATCCAATTTGAATAGATTATAAGTTAAAACTAGGTGCGTCGCGCAACGGTAGTTCGCGATTTCGCGCCGAAAAGTTCAAATGAATGTGTAGAGTGAAATATAGCTCGGAATTCTTCGAGATAAGAAAATTCTGGACTATTATATCCATATCTTCTAAACGAAGAAAGAAAATCAAAGTTTCGATAAGTAGATTTTGAAATAAGTCCAAATCAATTTTCTAGAAAAATCGCGCTAGTGCAGTTAAGTGACCGTAACAGGAAATCTGTTTAAATGGATGTTTTTAATTATGGAAAAATATGAAATAAATTTGATAAATCTATTTAAATATTTAAAATAAGTTTGGATTTAAAAATATGAATTATCAAATGTTTAAAAGTTATTGTAAACAAATAAGCTTATATGGCACTTTCCGCAGCACTTTTATGCTGTGAATTCTATAACTTTTGGAATATGAGTTTAAATGTAACGATGTTTTCCAGAATCAATTGGAAATATTTTAAAAAGGATAATTAAGCATTTTGAAAGATAATTTGGAATATTTATAAGCAATTCTAAAATAAAGTTGAAAATCTGAGTATGCGGAAACGACTAGTACATTGTCCTGCCTGTGAGATCTGGAAAGATAAAACTTGGTGTTCAACATGGTTATGTATGTTTTGTTTTAAATATTGAACTTATATGACCAACGATCGGAATCCAAAGGATGTCGACTAGACCTGTCAAACGGGTTGGGTTAGATCAAAATGGGTTGGGTCGAGTTTGACCCAACCCATTTATGACCCATTCTTTTTGACCCATTTAAGACCCAACCCCATTATGACTCAATCTATTTAATAAGCGGGTTGCCCATTTAACCTATTTAAAGATTTAAGTTTTATTCGACTAATAAAAAATATATAAAAAAACTAATTCTAATTTCAATTTTTACATTTTGAATTTCGATAAAAATAAAAATTTAAAAATTTTAAACTTTAATTGTGATTTTCATCAAAATTCAAATATGGGGATGTGGTGGTAGGTTATTTTCTAAGTACAACTATCAGTCTCCAGGGAGGACTATAGTGTGCACTAACAATATAAAGTATCTGAGCAATCCATATTGTTCGTAATTTAGGTGGGAGGTAATCGGTCAAAGTCTCGCTCGATTCTGAGTTAGTATGAAGAAGTTATTGCAGTCTGAACAAAAAGATAGCAGCTCTTGTACTATGGGGAGTCCAAATATGGGAATATGGTAACCTGTTATTTTCTAAGTACAACTGTCAGTCTCCATGGATAACTACAGTGTGCGTTAACAATATGAAGTATTCGAGTGTTCCACATTGTCCACAATTTATGTGGGAGTTAATCGGTCGAAGTCTCGCTTGATTCTGAGTTGGTATGAAGAAGTTATTGCAGACTGAACAAAAAAATAGCTGCTTCCACACTAGACGGAGTTCAAATATATGGATACGGTAGCCTGTTATTTTATAAGTACAACTGTCAGTCTTTATGGAGAACTACAGCGTGCGTTAACAATATAAAGTATTCAATTTTTTCCATGTTGTCTGTAATTTAGGTGGGAGTTAATCAATCGAAGTCTTGCGTGATTCTGAGTTAGTATGTAGAAGTTATTACAGTCAGAACAAAAAAATAGCAGCTTCTGCACTAGACGGAGTTCAAATATAGGGATAAGGTAGCCTGTTATTTTCTAAGTACAACTGTCAGTCTTCATGGAGAACTACAGTGTGCGTTAACAATATGAAATATCCAAGCGTTCCATATTTTCCGTAATTTAGGTGGAAGTTAATCGGTCGAAGTCTCGTTTGATTCTGAGTTAGTATGAAGAAGTTATTGCGGTCTGAAGAAAAAAATAGCGGCTTCTGCACTAGGCGGAGTTCAAATATGCGGATGTGGTAGCCTGTTATTTTCTAGGTACAACTGTCAATCTCCATGAAGAAGTACAGTGTGCGTCAATAATATAAAGTATCTGAATATTCCATATTGTCCATAATTTAGGTGTGAGTTAATTGGTCGAATTCTCCCCTGATTCCGAGTTAGTATGAAGAAGTTATTATAGTCCGAACAAAAAAAAATAGCGGCTTCTGCACTAGGCAGAGTTCAAATATGAAAATGTAATTTTAAATGGGTAAGGGTTACCCATTTATAACCCTTTTAAAAATGGGTCAACCCAACCCATAACCCATTTAATAAAATTCATAAATGGGTTAAGCCAACCCATTTATAAATAGGATAAATGAGTTGGTTTAATGGGTTGGGTCATATTTTGACAGGTCTAATGTCGACGTATGTTAACCAATCAGATTTTGATCGTTGACCGTAGTAAGTGAAAGTGTTAATCTATGCAGTATGAGTCTTGTGTCCCGTGCATGATGAATGGATCAACACGTGTAGATAATCCTCTCATGCTCGAAAAGGCATCATTCTGCAAAGTAGAACCATTGTCCAGAGCGACGTAGAAGCTTTTCTTTTGCATGAATATAGGGAATGTAGCAACAAAGGATTCTATATAGTAAATGGAAGAGAAGTTAGGCGGTAGAATCATTTGGATCTCAAAGCCTGACCAATACGACCGTTCTTGAACAAGAACCGTCTTATCAGAATTTGAATAGTAGGACGCGATCAGATAGATGTTGACAGAAGTAAAATATTGGATGACGCTCAAGGTTAGCACGAAAATAACATCTTGCCCAAACTTTAACAGCCTCCAACTCCAACTAGCGCCTTCCAAGTTATCCCCGAATGGTTACCATCTGAACCTAAAGCGATTGCCAAACTTGGGAATAATTAAGACTAGTTCAATAAGAAGGGCAGAAGTGGTTGACAGTGCAAGCTTTGAGTCGGCGGTGGTGACGATTCGGTGGTGAAGGCTTGAATAGAATCGGACCCAAAAACTTCGGCCACTTATGGATTTGGCAAGGATTCCGCCGTGGTTTCTAATTGTAGTCTAGTGGAAGTTGATTGATGGCTACAATCCAAGATCAGTGGTGACTAGATGGAGTCGGTGGTGGCACGAAGTTGATGGCGATGGAGGATTGGTCGCACAATAGGAATCGGCTCGGTAGAATGAGGACTTCATGGAAAACAGAAGAAAATTAAAAAAAGCAAAGTAAATCTTTCTAAGTGTTCGCTTTTGTAGCATTCAATGTGAACAAAAGCAATCAGTACCGAGAGATCCTCTCAGTATCGAATGGAATTTTTGAGCCAAAATTTAGCAGAATGCTTGGCAAGAGGAAGTGCATGCTTGACTAAGGCGTAGAACGATCTCCGAAGCGTGGATCTTATCCTTAGAACGAAAAATGGAATTTTGTCTATGGAAAGTAGTTAAAGAAATATCTACCAAACGAAAGCAACGCTTCGAAGCAACATTTAAACGACTAACCGAATCCAAGAGATGGCAAGTCAAAACTTGTCTTGATCTAGAGCACACTTTGTTCTTAACGAAAGCATACTCTTGGAGCAAGTGTTACTCAGGTTTTTACCTAAGCAGATATCAATTGGAAGTAAAAGGCCAAAATGAAGACGAAACAACTCAAAAACTTGGAAAAGAACTTAGAAGGACTTGAAGATGAAACTTGAGAAGTCATAAGCCAATTAGAGAAAAAGAAAGCTCTCGGCACTGAGTGGAACCTCTCTGTACCGAGAGGTCTATTTTCCAATTTGAACCGACTAAACTTCATATACCTCAAGTAGAACCCCGATGGATTATGACCAAGTGCTTCTCTTGGAGGATGGATAAGTAATTCTCAAGGTTGATGAGAAGAAAGCAAAGAAAGCAGGATAATACACGTGTTATCAAGCAAAGCATCAAGAATGACTTAACCTTAATGGAAAAGAGTTTGTAATATATCGAATCGGAGATAGGAGAGCAAAGTAAGTAAGATGGAGAAGATTTCATCAATAAAAACCACTCAGCACCAAGAGGTCCATATTGGGAAATGGGCCGGTGTGCTCTCTCCTCCACCTGTAGGCTTGCATTTGGACCTTGTACTGCTCGAGACTGTAGACTTGCAAAGCAATTTCTCTATAAATACCAACCATATATCAACTAAATAGGGGCTTTATGCACTACAAAGAAACCAGCATTTGGTAGCGCACAAAAAATGCTATCATAACTTATGGTAGTATTTTAGAGAACGCCGTTATACTACATATAACTAAAAAAATTAGGACTTTCTATTGTGTTTAATCCAAGTGATACAAAAAAGTACCTTTTTGCAGCGTCCACAAAATGCAACCAAAAACTTTTAATGTGGCGCTTACAAAACGCTTCTAAAGGCTTGCAATCACCATTAAAAAGTAATGTCTACTATAACAAAATATTTTAGTAGCTTATTTTAAATGCCACCAATATAATGTGTAGCATTTAATTTTATGCATATTCTTTTTTGGAGTGTTTATTAAACGCCGCTAAAAGTTATTGATTTTTCGTATAGATTTCTCTCGTTGTTATAGCTCGTTCAACTTCCACTTCTTTTTTTTCACAGCACATATATTATATAGTAATAATTAGCATATTTCAACATGAAACCAACAATTACTTGTATAATTATCACATTCAAACAATCAAAAAACATTAATCACATAATGAAATATGATATATGAACGATTCAATATAAAATATTTTAAAGAAAATAATCGTGTTCTCATAAAATCCATAACCGTATAGATATAGTATCAGTTCATTGCTAACAAAATGTTATAATATAGTCGATAATTAAAGGCAAGTACCAATTCATTGCTGCAGTTGAACATTTTTTCGAAAAGGCTTATGTACCTAAAGACAAGTATAATAATCAACAATGATAACCTTGTACAAAATAATTCGAGATAGACTGCATGTACATGCATCATTTAAATATCAGTTTGTTTGCATGGTATCAAGCTTCATCAATAGATATTGCTTAAGAATTTGAACATCATGCCATGTTGCTACTTGCTTTAACACACAGTTAAATATATGAATTGTTTACCAAATAAAATGGAACTAAATACACGATTATCGAATCATCAAAGTTTCATTATTTCATATGCATTTTATATTTACTACATATATTATATTTACTTAGCTCATTTTTGTTTAGTCAACCCAATCCCAGTTACGTTTCCCTATAAATATACACCATTATTCCAAATTTATCATTTATGATTCAACACATTCATAGAAAAAAAGCTTGAAAACTCAAAATTAAGAAAAGGATAACACATTAACTTTTGTAAAATGGCAATGGGTCATGAGCTAATGATGAAACTTTCACAATTCCTATGCGACTAAGTCGAGGAAGTATTTTCACCGTAACCATCATCTGATCAGTTTCAATTGAAATTTGGTTTTAGAGATTCATTTTTGTAAGGTTATCTGTTTTTAGGCAAAGTATAACAAGTATATGTTCTTTGTTTTACGCTATCAGTCATTTTCCTTTTCGATGGAAAAGGCATTGTTGATTAATTATTTTATAATGAAAAACATATACTAGTTGTTAATTTATTTATGATATATTTATAGGTTGGGATAATTTGGCCATCTTAGTTCTCAAAAAAAAAATATTCACAATATATTTGTTAATGAATAAATTCGTCAACACCCAAACAAGTAAAAGATGGATTAATTAAAGATTAGCTTTTCGAAGCTAGCTGAGGTTTTTCTCTTTGAGGTTAATCGAAGTCATAGGTTGATGCATGTATTGCTCCAAATCAATAATAATTCTATGTGTCGAAGTCATTACCACTTTAAAGGTAATGAATAGTACAAATCAATATTCTATATGCAAGATATTGACTAATCAATACGTTCGAAGAGATGTAAGTCTACATGTTCGACAACGTCTAAGTCTTTATTCAAGTTAAATTTAGTATGAAAATCATGAGTTCGGTTATGTTAATAGGCTATGCAGTTATTTGATTTCCAATCCTTTATGTGTACAAAGTCCAAGTATTACAATTAGCAAAATTCCTAAATTTATTTAGGGTTACAAACTTGAGAAAATATAAGAAATGAGGAGAGAGAAAACCCCAAACTGCACCCATAGGTTCGTATTTATATATGTGGAATGGCAAGTCTTCGAAGCGGTAGGGTCTTCGACGCGGTCAACCTACGGTGGAGTCGATAAGGACTTCAACGACTTCAATGTGGTAAAGTGCTAGTTCCTTGCTTTGCTTATTTGGTAATAGGATGCGGCAACGTCTCTGGCGATAGTGATAGCTTTAACAAGTATAATGTTGGTGTCTTTTCAGTGATACGAAGATCGAAGTGCTATATTGAACAATAACAAAGAGCGGTGCTACTTTGCATCCTTTTATAGTTATTGGTGTTAAGATCCTTATGGATATTGATAGTGTCCAACGTCAATACCACTTTGCATAGACATGCGATGTCTTTCCAATGCTGATGAGACATGTCAATAAAGGGCGACGAGACAACTCCTTCAAAGAGCTATGAAGTGTGACAATGCAATATTTCTAAAGTGCTTATTAAAAAGCGAGTCATGCTTATATAATGTCGATGATCCTCTTCGACCCTGCTTTGTCCCCATTTTCCTATCATTAGCCATTGTCAGTGAAGTGATGTTGATTCGACTTGATGTTTCCTTTGACGTTGTTGACCTATAGCATCATTTGTGTGGCACCGAGAAGGAGTACTATCAGTTTATAGACGTCAACGACGCTCTTCTTTCCTAATTGATGACACACGATGCTAATAGGTCATGGAACATGAAGAGAATTATCATTGAGGAGACATGGTGTCGAAGTGATGAAGTGATGAGGAGATCATTATTGGTGAAGAAACCATTAACGGCGAAGAGGTATGATGAACTGATGGAGTGTGATGACTTAGTAGTATCACTTCCTCTATGACCGCATTACTCGTTGCATCATTTTCAATGTTGAATTTAATGGACAAAATTTAGTCCCCATTGTATAAGAGATGCTTCTTACTCTTTAAGGTAAAACAAAAAATTCCTTTGCATGGCCCAATCTTTAGTGAGACTTCCTCTTTTAATCCTCTCTTCCTATCAAACATGACACAAATAACAACTTTTGTTAAGATTATAATTTTGTTATAGGAAATTAACAGATAGTGATAAATTTTCAAGCAGAAACCCAGAAGATTACCTGGCAATATCATTGGGCAGGGTATCTGGAATTTTCTCTAGCCAATAAGACCTTGAAGTCCTTTTCGCATCGATAATAGGAGTTTGGAATAATATCACCTGGCTAGCGAATGTCAAACTTTGAAGGGTACTTTTTCAGAAAAATAGCATGTGCTTCAATGCCTCTCTTCTTGAATCAATCCTTCTTGGGCTATCTGAAATTAGCTTCCAACATTAAGTTGTCGGTGGTCTTTCAAATTAGATTCCTTTATAGTTCCACCTTTGTTCCTTTGAGAGATTTAGTTTAACGCACGGTGATGCACAACCCTTAGCTTGTCTTCTTATTGTACTTTTTACCTCCAAACCTGAAATACACTTTTATGATAGGTACGTAACTTAACAAAATAGGAATTCATATAATTTCAAACTAGAAAATTGTCTGATATTAATTTAAAAGAGTGAGTGAGCGGAAAGTCATTTATCATTAAATAATTCAGAACTTTGTCTTGTAATAAATAGATCAGAAGATTATCTGATAATAAGGGAACTAGAATCTTGTCTTATATTAGAGTGATCATAATTCCATCTGATAAAAATTAAAAGGACAAAATATTATCTTCCGACAATAATAGGAAGACCAGAAATTCATAGAAGACTAGAAATCCCTGTCTGGCAATCATAGAATACCAAAAATCCTATTTAATAATAAAATAAGACCAGAAATCAATATAAAAACACAAATTCAAAGGGAAATCAAAAAATTATCATGAAAAACCAGTAAGAAAATCAAGAATCCATGAAATCAGAAATTCAATCTAAAACTCAACCAAAAGCTTGTCAGAATTTCATCTAATAGTAAGAAGACCAGAAGACTGTTTGGTAATAAGAATTCTAGAATTTCATCTGATAATCAAAAAAAATTCGATAACAAGAAATCCCAAAAAATCCATATTTGATAATTAAAGAAGACCAGAAACTCATATTTGGTAAAAGTAGAATATCTGAATCCTAAATATTCGATAGGAAATCCAAAACCATCAAGAAAACCAATCAAGAAATTCAATCAACAAATCCAGAAACTCATTGATAATAATAAGAAGGCCATAAAGTTCAATCTAATAATAATAGGAATTTAGTCTAATGATATGGAAGCTTATACTCCCACCATAAAATCAAAAATCCGATAGAAAGTTCCAGAATCATTAAGAAAACCAACCAAGGAAATTTAAATCCATAAGGAAATTAAAAGTCCAATAAGAAATTCAGAAAACCAATTGAAGAATAACTAAGAAAACCAGGAATTCAATCAATAATTCATCAAAGTTTTATCCGTCGATAAGGAACTCATAAATTCATTCAAAAGAGGATTGGAAAACCGTCCAGCAATAGCAGTCCGAACAGACTTAAAAAATGACTCACAATTCTTCCCTTCGAATAGCAGTAGAGATACCTGTTGTCCAAGGGAAAGTCTCTTGTTAAGAGATAGGTAAGTTTCTAAGGTACTTTTTACTTATTATTATAATTGTTATATTAGGGCATAGTAGTTCCATTCAACCACTATGTCATTCGGAATAGTAGTTCCATTTAACCACTCAAGCATTCGAATAAGTAGTTCCATTCTTCCATTTAACCATTCAGTGGATTGTTCTGTTCAGTTATTTAGCTTTCAGTCGTATAACCGTTCAGTAGATAGTTCCGTTCGGTTGTTTAGCTATTCAGTAGGGTAAGTTCCATCCGACTGTTTGGCCATTCGACAGTGCAAGTTCCATCCGAATGTTTGGCCATTCAGCCCTGCAAGTTGCGTTCTAATTTTTGGTCGTTCGGCAATGCTAAGGTCTAATTAACTTTATTAAAATTTATTATATAAACCCTTCTTTCGAAGGTTTCCTTATTTCTAGGTCTAGTCCTATTAGAGGACAACTATTATTTATGCCTTGAATAAAGCTATTCTTATTTTTCTAATGGGGGTTTATTCTTTGCTTAATTCCTTTTGTTGATCCACTAAGTTTTGGATTCCTTTATAGCATTTATCCCTATCTCCTTTCAGGCTTTGGACACCTTAATCCTTTTTTTCTTTGCCTTTTCTGTTCTATAGACAACTTTGTCCTTTCCATTTTTGGTTTTTTACAGCTTTTTCCTTTTTATTTGAACCACTCTTTGAGGCTTTGGGTTTACTTTGAGCTATGGATATCTTTATTCATTTTCATTTTGCCCCTCTTTGGGTCTTTCCTTGGTTATGGCTGTGGACATCTTCATCCTATTTGTTGAAAGCACTCTAGGAATAAATCGAAGGCTTTAGTGGATACTGGACCTTCCTCCCTCTAGGAGGCGCTACAGACTAGCCATAGGCTTTTTGGTGGGCAATGAATGGGCAACAGACCCTCCTCCTTTTAGGAAGCTACCGGCTGGCCACAGGCTTTTTGATGAGTACTGGACCCTCCTCCCTCTATGAGGTGCTACGGACTAGTCACGAGCTTTTTGGTGGGTATTAGATCCTTTTTCCTTCATAAGGTGCTACGGACTGGCCGCAAGCTTAAAACTTGTTTGTGAAAATAATTTTTGGCCAACGGTTTATTCCTCAAAATTGGTCTTTCTTTTGAAAAGATTTTGGATATTCGAACTTTTTTGATAAAGAAATCCTACGCCTACATTGCCACTAAGAAGGGTTTTTAAGTCAGAAATGCAAATCTCAAGTAAGGGACTTATTGGTCATGATTCATGAATCAATAGCCCTTTAGTTTAGAATTGATTCCTCTGATTAGAGCATTTGCTAATGAGGTTTGGTAGTTCTAAAAAAATTCTTGAGAGAACATGTATAAGTTTCTCCTTGCCAATAACTTCAAAAGGCTTTGAAAATGCTTTTGTCAAGACATACTTAGTCAAAACCTTTAGCATGCATTTACTAATGGTAAGTAAAAAATTTAAAGAATTTATAAACCTTTCTCAAAATGGATATTTGTTTTCTCCAATTCGTAGGGTAGCTGAAAATAGTCGTTCTTGACTTTTGGAAATAATTTTTCTTAAAGTTATTTTTAGTAAATCTTTGGGTAATAAAATAGCTTGTTAGAAATAAGGTTGTTGCACATTACTTCCACATTTTACGGTGTAGATAGTTTGACCACTTTAGGTTTTGCTTATCAAAAAGTAATGTCTTGTTTGCCTGTCTGAAAAGTCATGATTCATGAACTAATATGCTTTCTGAACAAGAACATGCTTTTCTTTAAGAATCCATTCCTTTGGGAGAATTTTGATCATTTACCTTCTATTGAAAATTGATCGTGCAGGTTCAATTCTTGGGATAAAGAGCCATTTCATCTTGGATATTTAATCTATCTTTTCCTCGGTGAAGGCTAGAATTGGTTACATTTTGACTGGGAAATCCAGGTCTTTTCGTATTCAGTGGATTGGTTTTTTTTAACCTGCAAAGACATTCGAATTTTCTGTTAATACATAATCGATTTCGCGTACATATAAAATTAGAAATTATACAAATAAAGATAAATAAAAGTAGTTTTTGCCATGAATTTCATGATTTGGCTGGAGTTTGAGTCTGTAGCTGTAGAGCTACTTTTCTTCTTGTAGAAATATGTTAGTCCTAAAGTGTCTGTACTATTGTTCTTGAAGTGAGAGATCCTTGAAGCATCCTAGACAAATTCTTTTAGAGATCCTGACTTGATCATATTCTGAGTTATCCCTAATAAGACCTAGCACTTGTCAGCCTTATGTCCATTTACTTTGCGGTAGGCACAATAGTCTTGACCTTTTTAGGTTTAGGAGCTTCCTTATTTTATAGGAAGTGGAAAAACTTCCATTGCTTTTTGCCATGGCGAATATATAGGAGAGGGGTTTGTTTAAGCCTACAGGATTAGGTTTAGATGTCACCATTCGGTCTTCTCCATTGTTTTTATTCCATTTTGGCTTTTTGTTGGACTGACTGAGATCGAACTTTCTTTCTTATGTGTTTTGTTAGGATTTCTCTTAGCGTGGTATATCTCATCCATGCGAACGAATTTCTCTATTTGACAATAGAATTATTGCAGATCCTTACACCCATTAATATGAAGCTCTTCCCAAAAAGGAGTTTTCTTAATTAGCCCTGAACGAACTGCCATCAACTTGTCTCTATCAGTCGCATTTTCTGCTTTCAACGCTTCTATATTAAATCAGTTTAGGTATTCACCAAATAATACCCCTGGTCTTTGCCTGATATTAGATAACATATGGGCACATATAGTAGGATCCTTACATATGTAAAACTGCGCTACGCATTCGTAAGAAAATGGTTCCCAGGAATGGATGGTCTTTTCTTGATAATTCTTATACCATTTAGCAGCTGCTCCATAAAAAGTTACACGGAAAACCTTACAACGGACCGCCCTAGAAGCATTATATAGATCCATTCGATTTTCAAAAGCATGAAGATGATCATCTGGATCTGTGGCTCTATCATAATTTAGTGGAGGGATTTTGATGTAAGACCGAATTTTAACAACATATATTTCTTCTGAAAAAGGATTTTTTTCAAAAGCTATTTTTCATAGGTCAAGGGTTCCTTCCTTCTTAAACGTGTCCTTTGTTATTAGGTTGAGAATGTCCTTTTAGTCAGTTTCATCATAATAACTCCTCTAATAGGGCTTATGCCCTTTATGTGAGATTGGAATATCCAATTGCTCAAGTAACCTTCCTACTTGACCTTCTTGATTCTCATTTTGTTGACTCATCTTAGCTTTGCTGCTTCCTTTCATTTGTGATTTTGGAGAATGCGCTCCATCTTGTTTTTTGCTTGGAGATTCCACGTTATCTTCTTTTCCATAAGTTTTACCGTATTTGAAGATCTTTGAGATAGGACTTGCTCAAGGTGTTCTTACATAACTATTAATTGTCATGTTAAATCATAAACCTTAGCTTCACAGCTCGTGAGCTTCGTTAAGGTCGAAGACCGCTCAATCTCCATGTTCTCTAAATTGAAGTTTGGAAGATTATTATTTTCCCTGGCTCTCACCATTTTCTTTGAAACAAAAGAATTTTATGCAGTCTGTTTAGTGGAGAAGATTATAATAGAGTCGGAGGTTCGTGCCCTCCTTTTAGTGCCAAAATGTTAACGAATGAATTCCTCAACATCCAAAAACATATGAAAGATGGATGAATTAAAGGTTAGCCTCTTGGAGGCTAGTAGAGGTTGTTCCCTTTGAGGTTAATCGAAGTCATAGTTTGATGCATGTATGGCTCCAAATCTACAGTAATTCTGTGTGTCGAAGTCATTGTCACTTCGAAGGTAATAAATAGTAAAAATTAATATGCTATAGGCAAGATATCGAATAAGTCAATATGTTCAAAGAGATGTAAGTCAATATGTTCGACAATGTCCAAGTCTTTATTCAAGTTTAATTCAATATGCAAATCATGAGTTCGATTACCTCAATAGGCTATGCAACTATTTACTCCAGGTATCACAATCGCCAAAATCCCCAAATTGATTTAAGGTTTACAGACTTGAAAACATATAAGAAGCAAGGAGAGAAAAAATCTCCCAAATACCGCACCCTTAGGGTCATATTTATATAGGTGGAATGGTAAGGTCTTCGATACGGCAGGATCCTCAATGTGGTCAAACTATGGTGGAGTGGATAACGACTTTAACGACATCGATGTGGTAAAGTACTAATTCTTTGCTTCGCTTCTTTTGTAAGAGCATGCGGCAACATCTTTGGAGATAATGATAGCTTTACCAAGTATGATGTTGGCATCGTTTAAGTGATATGTAGATCGAAGCTATATTGAACAACAGCGAAGAGCGATGCCGCATCGCATCCTTTTGCAGTCAACGGTGTCAAGATCTTCATGGATATTAATAGTGTCTAACATCAATACTGCTTCGCATAGATGTGCGATGTCTTTTCGATGCTGATGAGACACGCCAATGAAGGGTGATAAGGCAACTCCTTAGAAGAGCTATGAAGTGTGGTGAGGTAATACTTCCAAAGTGCTTATTGAAAAGCGGGTCACGCTTATATAATGACGACGTGCCTCTCTGACACTGCTTTGTCTCTATTTCTCTATCATTGGCCTTTGATGCGAAGTGATGTTAATTCCACTTGATGTTTGCTTCGACGTTGTTGACCTACAACGTCATTTGTCTAACACTGGGAAGGAGTAGTATCACTTTATAGACATCGATGACGCTCTAATTTCCGAATTAATGCCATGCGATGCTGATAGATCATAGAGTGTGAAGAGACATGTTGTTGAGAGATACAGTGTCATAGTAATGAAGCAACAAGGAGATCATTATTGATGAAGAGACCATTAACAACGAAGTAGTCTGGTGAAGTGATGGAGTGCGAAGAGCTTAGTAGTATCAATTCCTCCGTGACTGCGTTAGTCATTGCATTTTTTTGATGTTGAATTTTATGGATAACAAAATTCATAATTTTAATCATTGTCCTGTTATACATGCGCTTGGTGGAACATTAGTTTCATTTAACTTATATCTTTACAAATGTGTCAATTATTAAATATAGTATTAGTTAATGCAAATAAAGGATGGTACCATTAACAAATAAGTGATGTAGGAAAAAATTAACCAATCTTGGCATGAACAATAAAATATACTAGCTAATTTAATAGAAATGCAAAGAAAATATTTGAAATTTATAGGCACTCTTTTAGCCTCTATATATTGGCTTGCATGCGCTCCAAGGACCTATTTCTCCTTTGGCCCACTGCAATCCCAATGGTTCATGTCCACTTCTGATTCACTCCAGCTATTTGCAAATGAGATGGTTTTTACCGATACAATTAAAGATAATGCAATTAGAATACATCACTAAACATTTAAAGGTTAA
Source organism: Allium cepa (assembly GCA_030765085.1). Classification (NCBI taxonomy): domain Eukaryota; kingdom Viridiplantae; phylum Streptophyta; class Magnoliopsida; order Asparagales; family Amaryllidaceae; genus Allium; species Allium cepa. The sequence continues at coordinate 618,048,206 of CM060934.1, forward strand.
AAATAATTAAGGCCAAGAAACATTCTTTTACAGGCGATATTATTTTAAAGTACTCCTTTCCGGGAAAGAAAACACACATGCATTAAATGCATACTTTGTTTTAATGTAATATATTATAAAAGCACAAGGTCCAAGGATAATAACTAATAAAAAATAAAAATGTGGACAATTTCAACATTATAGCATAACAAAGACAGGAGAGAAAAATGGTACCTAAATTGGATATGAATATGGTTTATAGCAAAAAATGAATTTTGAAAATATATTTTTATTCATATACATAATGTATTATTTAAAGTGTTGGAAATTGACTAATTATGTAAAATGAGATGTACTTACATACATATATGTTGAATTGGTTATTAATTATACGAAATAATGTGGTAAAATTGAAGTATGAGTATTTTAGAAAATTTACAAAGTTATTCCAATTTTAATTAAATTTTGAGTGTTTATTTTTGAATTGGTAAAACTATGAAGAATTGAGTTTTAGAAGTAAAATGTTTTTTAGATAATGATATTTTTAAAATTGTTGAAAAGAAATTTGCTTTGGAAATTAAAATTTGTTTTAATTGTTTTATAAGGAGACTTAAAAATAGATATGAAATGATTAAAATGAAATAAATTTAGGATATGATTTCCTATGAAATTATTGAACATGAAACATCTAAGGTAAAACTTCTTGAAAATTTATCTAAGCGGAATTAAAAGAACTCAATTTGAAAAATAATATTATAACTTTTATTATATGTTTATTAAAATTAGCGGAGAAATATATAGTTTAGAAGCTTGCTATTTTTGTTGAGATAAAGGAAAAACTAGAACTTGATTGTTTTTGATTTAAAATGAAAATAGAAATATATTTTCACCTAAACTCAAAAATTGGATTGGAGTTAGAAAAGAATTAGATAGCCTATAAATTTTAATTAATTATAATGAACTCGCTAGAATAACCAATATGCCTGTGTGCTTAGGGCTTGCTAGTAATTAACATTATAGGTTTAGGAAGCATTAGAAAGTTTGGGTAAAGGAAAAAATAGCATAAAAATTTGGTGGCCTTTCCAATCGATGTTCAAGTTGGAAGGGTGCAGTACCATATTAATTTTCCATAATAATAAAAGGAAAATACCATTTCGTGTCATTTTACCTAAAAGATGATTTTAGTTATGGGAGCTTAGTGTAAGACGATTTGAGAGATAGGATTTGGCTAAAATTATTTGATATTAAAGAAAGACAAGAGTAAGCCAAAATATTTTTCCTTAGAGTTATAGAAAAAATCAAATGGCAATATATTGATGTTAAGGGCTGGATATAGTCACATAAGACATTGTAAAGTGTAAGATTGCAGTTGAGTGTGAAGTTCCTCTAAAAGATTGAATAACATAAGATTTTGCATGAAACAGCCGACAATAGAGGAAGAACATATATTTTTGTGGAGAGTGTCATTATATAGATGTATCGGTTTGCATTATGACACATATGTTGTTTTTATTTCTTTTGTAAATTTATATACATATTTAAATTCTAATTAATTAATCAATTAAGCTTAATATATATATTAACTTATGAATTAAATACTAATCACTTTAAAGGGACAAGTGTTGATTTCTTAAGCAACATATAAACAAGTATATAGTACACCCACGTGTTGGTAATTATTTCACAGTAGATGCTCTTGAGTTATTGATATGCTATGATATACTTGGGTTGTATTTACAACTGCAAGTACTTTGCCCTTGATTTATGATTATGTATAGTGTACCCAAACTGTAAAATTGTTTCCATTTGGATCATCTTTTAGCATTTGGTATGTACCATTAGGTGTGATTTTGATATCACTTATGAGTAATTGAATGTAACAGATGCTCAACATCATATTCCTTATGTTAGGACACCGGTCCATTTTCTGATGTTCCTATATGATGTTCATGGAGTTTATGTAGGCTGTGTTATTTTATGACTTAGCATTATATTTTTAGTAGTAGCGCGAGGTACTATTCGATGTTGGGTTGCATCTTCCACTGTAATTTTGAAGGGAGTTAATGAGGACTTATTTTAGAGAAAATGCTATCAAGTTACTATGTGTAAAGTGTTTATAGAGTACGGGGATGTACATAAAGGTACCCTAGCCATATGTTAGTTTAGATGACTTCACAAGCATGTGGAGTTAATATTATTCTTGAAGTATCAAGTGTTATATGATTCTAAGACATGAAATAAATGTCTTGACCTATGCATTCTAAGTACGAAGGCAGTCTTAAAGAAAGGCAAGATTTGGCGATTTGGAAGAAAATTGTCAAAGAGGTAAGATTACTTCTTTTTAGTCATTACTTGGATTAAAAGGACTATTTTATCAAGTCAATTTTCGAAAATAGTGACTTTTGTGCATAACTTATTTTCAGTGCTCAGTGCACATAAAAAATAAGTGAAAAATGCGTAACTTAGTTTATGAGTTCGTTATAGTAAAATCATGTTCATCGAAAATAAGGTATCTTCCATTTGTGATAAGCATAATTAAACGGTGATGAAGTCTAGGGTTTGCCTAATAATCCTAATTATTAGTCCGCTTAAAGATAAGACACTTCTGTCATTATGTGGTCATGCCTATGGAGAGAAGGAGTTTAGTTAGGTATGTCAAAGGATATGAAATGGGTTTTCCATTGGTTGAGGATAAAGAAGTATGTTTCAAAGTATTTGACATGGAGATATGTTAGTAGTGAAATCTAATAAAATTAAATTCATAATTGGACAATATATGATTATAAACACCTCATTGGAAGTTGAGGTGATACGCAAGGGAATTGCATAGGATAGCTATACATAGCGAGTATATAGTGGTTGGAATTGTATAGGTGAAGGACTCATTACTAAGATATGTTGTATGGTAAAGCTAGTGCCAAAAGTTGTTGGGCCTTTCCCAATTGTATAGAGAGTAGAGAAGTTGGAAGATTGAGTGGGCTTATTGAAAAGTTGGCGGGTGTTCACATGCATTTTGTTTATCCCTTTTGCGAACATACTATGATGATTTAGCAGTTATGGTAGAGCTTACTTAGCTTAATGAGGTGAATATAGAGGCAGCGAATAAAATACTCCATAGGTGTATCTGCATCTTAGAGCTTGAAGTGGTAAGAAAAAAAATGGATAAATGGAATTAGTCTAGGTATGGAGAGGAAAAGGTTTGGATGGAAGTACGTGGGAAATCGAGGAGAGAATCCTAGTTTCCCATCATGAGCTCTCTCCTAATAACTTTCACTTTTAGTTAGTTTGTAGGATAGTTTGCTTGTGTGGTTGTTTGTATGTTGCATGGTTGCTTTAGCTAGCTAGTTGACATAGGCATAGATGTATGGATGTTATAAATGGTTGTATGCATATCCTAGTGACGTGTTTTGGTTATTATGGCTGCTTTGTTTATGTTATATCAATTTAGTGCATATTAGCGGGTTTGTATGTAAAAACGAAACTTGGGGCCAAGAAGACCATCATGCTCGGCGGCTAAGGAAAAAAAGAATTCGTTCACATTTTACATAGTTCGGTACATGGATTTTGAAACACCATTCTGTTTGGTATGTGAGAAGAACTTAAGTCTACTTGTCACATTTGTCAAAGATTAAGGCTTCTTCGAATCAAGTTGTAAAAATAAAGGTTTTTCTACCTTTCTAATTCATTTTTTCGCTATCCTAATGACTAATGAATTAAGATATTTCAATTAGAACTATATTGGCTTTGCTACCGATGCTTCATCTTAAGTGCTTCGCTTAGAAGCGCGCTTATATTTCTTACTTCATTGGTGAGGCAAGCTAGCAACGGTTGTCCCTAAAGCAACGACATCTAAAAATTGAATAGTCTCCAGTGTAACTTTATTTTTCCTTTGTCTTGAATTTCCACCCCCTCCGTGAGATTCCCTTATGTATAGGAGGATATTAAGAAGTAGATAGAGGATGGATTGTCTTGGTTACAAGTCCAAGATTTGGTCTTCTCTTTCTCAATCAGCGATAAAAAAAGCTTGATAGATCTCCACTGGACAGAAGGATGGAAACAACATGGTTTGTAATAAAGAATCACGACTCAGGTATTTGCCTAGGCAACAATGAAGAAACGGCGGCACTTGAAATGGTTATTGTGCTTAAATCATTTTAATGATTCCACGGCTTGGAAATATTTTATTTTCCTAATTTCCTAAGCCATCTCGATTTGCATATTTGATGGATATGAAAATCCTAAAATAGAGACAATCATAGAAAATGTAAAATATTTAATACTAACCTTTGAAAACATGGAATATTTGATAAATTCAAACCAATATCATTTTCAGATCCAAAGACATTCCACTCAAGAAAGAATCGAGAAAATGTTCACTTATTCATTCTACGAGGATAAACACTACCTGGATAAAAATGTATCTCTTTTTTCACTTAGCTAGAGAAGACCTTTGGCATAGAGAAAAAACTTATGTTGTTCGCTGCCAACAACAATGATTCATTCTTATCTCCTACTGGTAGGCTAAACAACTAGACCATTGAGTAATTGAGCTCCTAGCTAGGAGTTTAATGCATGATCCGAGAAAATGACAAAAGAACAGACAAAGAGTTATTAACCACTCTTATTCTCATCTCTTATGTACGTGGGTGAACTCCCTATTATTAAAGTAAAGAATCCAAGATGAGAAAGCAGAAAGACGTACCAAGAATCAAAGTTAATCTGGCTGGAGAACCGGGGACTGCATTATTATAAGAGGCTAGATGGAATGAGATAGGTTCTTTTTCAACACCTAAGTATGTTAGGGTTTTGTTTTGTTGAAGTCCTTCTCACTCATATTCTCTTTATCGAATATTTCATGAATGGAATCCTTGGGCTCCCATGTTTGTGTTTCATTCATTTGACGGAAAATATTCCATTGCTATTACAGTTCCACACATCGCACCGCTGATAGACAACTATTCCAAGACTGATCAAAACTATTCTTCACTTCCAAAGTAAAACACGGATGAAATTGTCATACATAGTTTAGACATACCAAGAAAGTATACTAATATTTATGTTGACTTAGGTCATCCCTTTCCACTGATGAACTACTTGTTAACCATCCAGAATATGTTTTCTTTGTTAATGCCACCATCCAATCATAGTCAACACTTTACTTTATGGTAGAGCCCAGTATATTAGGGGCCAATGGGAATTGAGAATGATTTTATTGAGGGGTACGCTTTGACAGGCCGTTGCAGCTATGGAAGTCGAGCTCAGTTGGTAAAGCATTGGGCTTTTAACCTAGTGATCGCAGGTTCAAGTCGAATAATGAGCATCGACAGAAAGTGTAATAAAACTAAAGTATAAGACCCATGTTCTACCGAACTGAACTAAGAGTGTTTTTTATGATAATAACTACGATTGTAAAGAAAAGTCTTTTTTTCGTAGTCCGAAACTCAACTAATAAGTAGCTTTTTCATAGAGCTATATCCTTGAATCCATAGTCCTTCGGCGAGTAGTCATCGATACCTACCTCCCAAACATACTCATCTGCCTAAGTAGCCAATTAGGATCTATAACAACCCATACCCCTGGGTGCACCAGTCCAAGGCCCAAAATGGTTTTAAACTTGCATCTTGCTAAGAAGTTCGAGTTGTTGGTTTTTGAAACATTTGATAGCACAAAGACAGATATACATTTAAACATTCTACACTTTCAGTTCTTGCAGCAAAAGGTGGTAGAGTTAGGAGTAATGCTCTAGGGGAAATTATGTATTTTGTTACATAATCCAACTCGATAACCAATCTTGTTTGAAATAAAGGTGCTACCTTTCTGATATACACTTGTTGTAAAATGTTATAAATAATTAATTAGTTAATTTAAGTATATATGTCAGAAAGTCCATAAATTATGCGTTTGTGATAGCAGTTACAAATAGTAGTAATTATGGGTATTATACCAAAATATGATAAGCGAATCATTTTAAATATTCTTATTCAAGACATATCGATACTAGACACCGATGCATCCGTTGAGACTGGATTATATAATGCTCTTTATATGTTAGGCAGTTTATTACTCATGGTTGTTGGAGACAACAAAGGGTTACGTACTGATAGTTATTGCATCATTAAGGAATGACTAGGTCGATATTTTTCTTTTGGTTAATATAAATAAGGTCAAATATAAAATATCAAAGTGACTAATTTACACAATTCTCTTGACTTGAGATTACTATTGATCTTCAATATAAAAGCTCCACTTTGATTATAGTTAGATCGTAGCATGACACCATAAAACGACAATAGTTGGATCGAGTGGAAGTATTGGAAGTGAAACATACTTCAAGAGAGGATTCGTCTCCTCGGTTATATCGGGTTAGCATCACAGCCAATCAAAGTCAAAATCTCTTGACAGAATAGATCAGTTAATAATAATTGTTATTACCGAACCATTGACTTTGTGTTTGGACTATGAAGTTGAATATGGACTATATTAGAATTTTGACCATTATCAAATTCCATAAGTTCAAAATGATACATTTTTGACAAAGAGAATTGTTGTGCATAATTTCCATTATCAGATACTGCTTATAACTAGTAAAATTGGATTTTACCAAAAAGATGTGTAAGCAATAAATTTAGCGAAAATGTCACACCACTAGCTAAGGTGGTGTGAACATTAATTTTCGAACTGTTTGATATTAATCACTGACTGAATTTACACCTTTGAGTCGCACAACCGTAAAGAAAAATACTCTGAATAAAGCGCACAATTTAGTTAATTCATAAATTATCGTAAATTAATTAATATTTACGAAATATTAGTTATTATACTCTATCTGGTTTGTTTGAATACCATTGCATTTAAAAGCGTATATAAAAGTTATAAACACGCATATTAATATACGGTATCGATATAATATATAAACTAAGTTTAAATAGATTTATTTCTAAGTGGTTTTGGGATATTATTTTGAGGCCACTTAAATAGTGAAAAGGGAAGAGGTTTCAAATGCGATTTGAAAATCCAAAGGAGCAATTAAAAGAAGGAACTAAATCTTCATCCTTTACTCCTCTTTGTGAATCACTTAAATCTCATTTATGAAATGATTTTTGCCGTTTTCTCTTTAATTCTATTACTTCTGTCAAAAACATAAAGAGGAGGGAGAGGATTTATTAGATTTAATTAGGAATTAAATAAGGAGGATTTAAAGTAGAGAACTGAAAGGTTTTAATATGTCCTTATTCTCTCTTATTCAATCCATTATTCTTTTTCCCAAAAATCTTATTTACTTTCTCTTTCTTTCCTCCTTCCCTTAATGGCCTCGATAATATAAAAAATTCCCAACATAATTTCAAATAAAAATTAAAACATTCAAAGTAGTGTTTGCCTCTGGATCCTTGCATAATCTAAAGGTTGATTCAATCGAACAGAGTTTTATTCTTCATTCAAGGTGCAAAGCTTAGGCTTTATTTTAGGTAATTCTTGTGACGACTTGCAAATCGACAATAAACCACATATGTCGGATCCAAAAAGCATAGACTGACAGAAGAGAAGAAGAGCAGAGAAGAAAGAGGGAGAGAGAGAGAGAGAAAACAAAATAGAACAATACAGAATCTCACATCGCAGCGGAAAACATATAATATCATATCAATGATCTTTATAAAATAGAAACTGTAATATCATATACATCAATCAAAGTTCAACAATCAATCACTAACCATCAGCCTGGGCAGTTATAGTAACCTGTCCTTACAACTGCTGATAATATAAACCACAAACAATGCAGTGGATAATAATCAAATACGTGTATACGACATGAAGATCTCCAATCGCCCACTGAAGCTCCAAAAGCATAAAATATGAACCTGTAAATTGACTCGGTTTAACAGAGCATTAAAAGGGAAGAATGCACGGATCAGCCTGGTAAATTAGCATGAGAAAACACACTCGACTGAATTTATTAAATAACCAAAACTTTTCTTTTCGAAACAAAAGTATCTTGTAGGACACGCCCAAACATAAACACGGACATGTTTTCACCTTACAATAACCAAAACATTTCATATCAAATTCTCTTATATTTTCTAGTGTCTAGTATACAAATAATATTAATCATAGCCGAAATGGTTATCCATATAGTATTTCAGGGCTATTCATTACGCCAATACAAACAAAACCACAAGCTCGTAGTGGAGTTTGGATTTCCATACAAATGACCAGGTGAAGAGACTACCTTCCGGCAGTACATCTCTAGAGGAATGTACCAAGGACAATCACAAAGGATCCTCTACCAACACAAGACCGGCCTACCTCTATAGTTAGGTAGTACTGAATATATCATCCCCCGATCGTTACCGACCTTTCTGAGGGCCCTCATAGCATACAAACCACATTAATTTACATCCCGAACATCATAGTGGGAAGAAATATATCTAGAAGAGGATGATCATATCCTAATGGGGAATGGCCCACTTAGTCCTGCTACATCTAACCCTATTTCGGCCATTTTCGATTGATGAGGCCTGAGGTAACGATTACTTTTCGCATATCACATATCACATCACTTTGGATGTCATATTTCCATTCCCGTTGATACTAATTGCCTTCCACAAAAATACAATCATTGAGCTCGTACGTCTTAAGGAGGATGTTAAGCTAAGAGAAGTTGCCTTCTCCACCACCATTGATGTACGTTTGCAAAAACCAATGTACGTAATCATAGAAATGCAATGTCAGACACTCGTCCATACAAGTTGTCCAGGAACAGGATATACCGAAGGTACTTTCCTACCACATCCTGTCGGGAAATCCCTAGGATTAGTTGCGAACAGCCCGTGCATTGGTTATTTCATAATGAAGAGACTACTGCTACTAGATGTATATTGGGATTTTAACCCCAAATGATCAACAAGCAGTCATTCACTAGGAAAATCCTAAATATCAATATCATCGATCAACCTGCACAATCGCCGCATATACGTTGGTCCTAAGTAGTTTTCAGATAAATCCAATCCTGCTCTCTTCGCACCAACAACGCAAAAGCGTTTCTCAACCTCACACAGAAACTAAGTCTCATAGACTTATCACGTCTCCAATTTTCAACTTGCTATCCTTTGGCCAAGGAAGCTCGATAGATTGGACTAATCACTTACACAAATCAACATTCTCAACACAAACGATAATCAAGCCTACACAGTCAGTTACGTACTAAGTATACGACTAACTAGTTTTTACATCAAGTCGAGGAAATAAAATGGTCAAATTTTTATAGTCAGTTATTTATCCATCAAAGAAAACAAACAAAATCTAGCACCACAATCAATCACTAGGCCCTTTTAATTAACCTTTTATTAATTAAACCACTTTCCAAATATTCACTTCAAAGTATCTTTAAAAATATATATTCTCATAACCATTTCAATTTTGGAAAACATTTCCAAATACTTATATCAACGGTATAAGCATATTCACAATTCTCTTTAGGAAAGCTTAATTGTAAGGACCCGATTCTTCAACTTCCGAAAACCGACATCAATACGTCTACTGTATCAACTGTCGAGCAATCAAATGCCGGAAAACCGAATTCTTATGGTTTAAGAAGAAGAAAAAGATAGAACATAACAGAAAGAAACTACAGAACAATATCAGAATCTCACAATCGCAGCGGAACAATATATAATAGATAAATGAATAATCTTTAAACAAAGAACTATATCAGTTATTACATTACATCATCAGAGTGTACAACAACAAACAGTGGAAAAGAAATACTACATATGCTAGTTAATACGCCATACCGTCCAGCTTGCTTCCAAATCTCTATAGCAACTCCCGAATCCAGAATAACCTGATAACCTAACTCTAGACTGCCCGTGTGGAAATTGGTAGGCACCCAGAGTTTAGGAAGGGAACAATAAACTCCAGGTCAGTCATGGGACTGGTGTGAGAACTAAAAACAGTTATTTTCACAAAGAAAATCAAAATAATCTCGTTATGCTTTTGGAAAATGAAACTACCATAAGGCCTCCCGCCACACACACAATGCAAACGCAGAATTGGAGGAGATTTCTCCTTATGATAGTCAAATATGCTTCCTACGTAAAATCATTTGATTTTTTGTTATTTTTAGTGCATAGTGTAGAAAACATTTCGAAAGTATAATATAAATCTTAGCCAAAATACGACCATTATCGTATGCCTACTATAGCTACCATGTTCAATAGCAGGTTACCGCCACATTCCATGGCAGGTTATACAACTAAAATCGTACAGGGTTCGTATTGTTTCTTTGGATTTCCAACAAATGGTCAGGGAACTTCCTACACCGAAATGGGTACGCCTCTGGAAAGACGCCCTGAGAACCTAACCGGATCTCTGCTGACACAAGGCCGAGTTACCACACGCTTCTGGGTGCAATGAAGCTGTAACTTGATAACTCCACACAAAAAAGTATGCCATCCCCCGGTCGTTACCGACCTTTATCCGAGGATCCTCAATACCAACAACCACAAAGTAATAAATTTGCAGCAACCACATAGGTTAAATATCTGGGCTCCATACCATGATACAACCTCTATCCAGAAGAAAATGGACATACCTTAGGGGCGCGACCCCTAAAATACCTTGTCGCAACATTCCTGTTTCGACCATTTCCAGGTTGTGAGGCTCGACGAAGTCTCGTCCACAAAGCTACGCTTTTTCACAAAGCCACGCTTTGATCAACAAATGATCAATAAATAATCATCACACGGCAACACTCAGCATGCCACATTACCAAATTGGGAGTATATCGCTGATAACCTTCAACTACAAAACCTCTGAGCTCGTACGTCTCAGAGAAGGGTGTTAAGCTAAGAGAATAAATTCTCCGCCACCAACAGAGATGCATTTGAAAGAAATCTGCTTTATATCTCAAAATGTAATGTCAGACACGTAACCATACAAGTCTGTTCCGGGATCGAACGGAACCGAAGGCACTTCCAAAGAAGCCCTTGCAATCCGGATATTCACTAATCACGTCCGGATTCCCATCACAAAGGGTAATAAATCTATATATCGGAGATCAGCCGATGCAGAGACATTCGACGGTAACCCTTCCGTTTTCAAAAATATCTGGTCTTCAACACCGGTCTTCAATGCTATCCATTACGTCGTATCACTATTCGGAATGGGTAATCTGATAACGAGCGCAATAATTTAAAAATAAGTGTAGCATTCAATTTCAACCAATTTACAACAAATGCCTATTTAAAGGTCAATATTGATGGTCGGTTATTTAACTATCAATCAATATTCACAACATCACCCGATCATAAATAATCTTCCCAAATTATTTATTTTTCAAATTATCTTTACAAGATATATATTCCACACTTTAACCATTTGAAAACCAATTTCAAATCAATTTTCAACTATACAGCTTTCATTTCAAAATGGTTCATTTAATCCAATTAAATAAATCCTTACCGATTTATTAAATTTACGTCCCAAATTCATAAATTCATTTCCACACTTTAAAAATAAATCAATGTTTCTTTTTAAACAAATTTCTCTTTCTTTTATAAATTCCATAGTGAATTTACCTTTCCAAAATATCTATGAATATACGATCTCCAAATCGATTTCTAATATTCATTTTCAATTTATCTTTAAAAGCTAAAATCTCAAAACATTCACTTCATATTGGAAATACATTTCCATACTTATTAAATAATAAGTAATTCACAAAACTTTTTATTTTCAACATTTTGAAAATATTCAATATACTTAAATTCAAATTAAGTATATATTTTATTCTTTAAGGAAAACTTCCCTCAACCACTTTTATTTGGGTCAAAACGAATGTTGCGTAAAACATCGTTACGACAACCCAAAATCACTATTATAGGGATTAAAAATTAAGATAGATATATAAATCCCAATATTATATAAAATATTTCCTTTCGAAAATCATTTACTATAACAACAGTGTTATAGTTCACAATTTCCTTATTTCTCGAAAACGTTTATTTCAACAATGAATGTTGAAATTCATGTGTTCGATATTTAATGCATTTTAAAACATCTTTAAATCGTTTTAAATTCTATTTAAAACGTCGCTTCCCCAAAACATTTCTTTAATATATATTCACTGTCCAAAATCGTGAATATACTTCATTAACCAAATTCAACATTTTCTACACGTTTTATCTAAAGGATTTTCCACTATCCAAAATTGTGGATATACTTCCTTTAATAAGCTATAATAATTAACTTATCAAAATAAGTTGATTTTGGATTTATAAAACAACGTTTATATATTCCACTTATATTTATTTTATAAAAACTTCCACTTATAAAATCCCTTAATGGACAAATTCTATTTATATCTCATTTAAATGCCAAAATCCAAATTAATAAGTGAATTACTTATAAATCCTTTATTTTACAAAATCTATTCATTTTATAAGTTCATAATTTATAAATCTATAAATTTCATTCACTTATGAAATCCGTTTATACTTCATTTTAACACTTATAAAAACTCGTTTCATAATTCCAATATTTTTAATTTATAAGTATCAATTTCATAAACCTTTTATATAAACCATTTATAATAATTCAAAAATCCCAATTTAAACCATTTTACAAATTTATCAAAAATATATTCGGCTAAATTTTAGCCTTTAACGATCTCAAACACAAAGATAATCACAAAGATTATAAATAGATCAACACACAACATTGAATCCAATTCAATCATTTGAGGAATCCAATTGGATCCCTCCAACCTGTTTCCCTGCATCCAAAGATGTTAGCACAATACCAATTTCGCTTCAAGACGAAATATCGCGGTATGTGAGATTTATAAAATACTATCCGCTATTATGCAGCGCAATAGGGTCTCATCCGCTATATAATGCAGGAAAATCAACTCCAAGTACATATATAATACCAATTCCATACAGGTTGGAATTATCGCGGTATATGTTTTTAATAAATAACCTCCGCTTACTAACGGCGTATAATGTCTATTTTAACAATCAATAACAATCATCATTCAATCATACAATCAAGCAATTTTTAAATATAACTATTTAAAACAATTTGATTGAGTGAGAAGTTCTCACCTTGATTTCAATTCCGTTTCAGCGCTTTATTTCGAATAAAATTAAACGTGCGTTTAATTTTACCCGAAATTTTCACTGACTCTAATCGATTCCAATCCTGTTCCATAGTGTAGTATTCCTCCATACGAACCTAACGCAACTAGTTTCGTAATTTTTCGACCTCGTACGAAAGAGTTATCACATTTTAAAATTTACAGGATTTATATAAATAAATTTACATCTTTTATCTAATATACTTTATACCCCCTTCAATCCAGGCCGTGCATTTTTAATTCCTAGCATCCTGGCCATTCACGTTTTCTTCCCCAAAGCATTTATGTCCGGGTCGAGATAACCCACTGCCGTTCCTTTCTCATATGCACACGACCACCAATTGACGACTACACAACGATCAACCAACGCCATACGAACGCGCATAAGCCCCCTCACCATGGGCCAGCGACCGCATGCGCACGGCCTCGAATTTGCCTCGGAAAACATGTCCAAACACGTAGAGAACGCGGCCCCCCTACTCACTCCACGTCGCATGAAAACTCATCATTGCCGTATGGAACGAAAGATCTTGCTTAGCTCTACAATTTGTTAGTTAAACATTTCTTGTAATAGTTGATGGATTGAGTGGAATTGAAGGGAGAATGACGAGCATTTCTGGCCATTGACTGTAAATGTGGCGGCCACGAACAAAACCCTAGCCTTTGTTGCAAAGTGAAAGATAACGTCCCTTTTATAGAAATTTACCGAAAATCACTATTCACTCGATTTTTCGAACTCCGAATCTCGCACGGTGACCGACGTTTCTAGGGTTTATCCCGCGTTTCGGACACAATGGAATAGGTTTCGAAAGCTAATTCGATCATATGTGCGAGTTACGGCAATAAACGATCGATTTAAAATTAAATCGGTTATTCAAATTTCTGTGCGTTTTAGCTTGCCCCGGACAAACGATAAATCCGATTGACTTGAAATTTGAAATCATGCAATAATATAACATTACGGATCCGATGAAACTTGTTTCGTCAAAATCCGAGACTGTTTGGAAAATGGCTATTTTAACTCGTCAATTAAATATTAAAATATTCAATTTTCACAAATTAACTTTTAATTCAATTTTAAAAGTCCTATAACATCATTCTAACTCCAATATGATTAAATAAAATTTTAAAAATCATTTTCAATCATATTAAACTCGATTTTTAATTATTTATGGATTTTAAATATTAAATTATCGATTTAATTGTCCAAATTAAACCCAATATTCGAAAAATAAATTATTCGACTTATAAATTTCACTTATTAATATTTAAAATTAATTAAATATTCAGATTTTAATTGACAGAAATTCTGGGTCGTTACAATCTTCCCCCCTTAAAAGAATTTCGTCCTCGAAATTACCAAGTAAGAAAAATTTACCGAATCCATTAACTTTCCAAACAAATCGTTCAAATTAGATTTTTACAAATCTCTTAAGTGTTTAACTTTCCCAAAATTCATAGTTAAACTTCTTATAATAATTTACTAAGTTTCCAAATCCAAACTTAGTTTTCAAAAATTTCCCAATTTTCTCAAAAATATTCTAACGCCTTAAATTTTCGAAAAAATTAGCCATAGTCTCCTTTGCGCGGCTCGATCCGAAAAAAATTGACAGTATATATATCAGAAATATACATCTCATCAAGTGATGAGGCATCCCGCAGGGAAAAAAGTGCAAAAGTACGGTATGTAATCCGAGATATGTACCTTATTTATTATTAGCGAGCGTATACGGCTAATATAGCGCGAAAGCGAGCTCCAAATGCGAAGCAAGCACAATCTGCACCTACTAAACACTCAACAAACAATGAGAATCAAGCACATATGAAAATAGTATCAATAAACATCATATAGCGACATAACAATTACATATGCCAATATAGCAAATGCAACATAAGCAACAAATGCAACCATCAATCAACTATCATCCAACTATCATCCAACAAATTCATAACCAAATCAATATAAATTCACTTCTCATTAATATTCATTGAATTGGTTTTCATTTTAATCACATTTGACTCATTAACATTGGAATTTTACTAACATTCATTTGTTCATTTTCCAATTAGTATACATTCACTAATTTATTCACATTAATTCGCTTTCAATCCAAATCAAATCCAATTCTATTCAAATTTATTTACTTCCAATTTGGATTCAATCACATAGCTTTTAAATTTCGCTAATTCAATTTCATTAATCACTTAATGAATCATACATATAATCAATTTATAACCATATAACAACCAACATAGATTCAACATAACCAAATTATTAAATTTACATTTCTTTACATTCAATTTCGTTCAACACATTTAATTCCAATTGGTTCATATTAAATTGACTTCCATTCAATTTATTCAACTTCCAATAACATTAGCTTTTAATGAATTAACACTTACATTCATTATTCCATATCAAATTATTTTACATTCAATTGATTAACATTCAATCCATTTATTAATTCAATTGCTAATTCCTTTAACAATATAATGTTGAATTCCATTTATATAACTCAAGTTCATATCCTTAATGACTTCATTTCATTAATTCACTTATTAATTTATTTCGACACCAAAATCAACTTTATTCAATTTTAATTCAATTTCACATTCCAATTTTGTTCAACTTATCTTAAGTTATATTCCATTTTAAAAATGGATATGGAAAGCACGTTCCCCTATGGATCACAGTTACTCGGCGGTTACGCTACTATCCCGGTAGAATCGCTTGTAATCTGTAAATTTCACATCTCTTGAATTTCGCCATGGTTGTTGCCATAGATCGTAGTTCACACGGCGGTTACACCACTATCCCAGTGGAATTGCTTGTAACCGTAGGCATCTCGCCCCTCGAATTTCGCTATGGCATCTAGATCGCAGTTTACACGGCGGTTGCGCCACTATCCCAGTGGAATCGCTTGTAATTGTAGGCATCACACCCCATGCATTACGCTAGTATACATCATGATCAATCAACATGATCCCACCATGCGGGATTCCAATTCAAATGGACACTCATACTGAGTTCCAACACCTTCACAAATTTTCAATGGAAGGTACTTTTCCATATCCTTTGTTTTATTACATTTAAAACACTTTTCAAATTTTCCCGGAATTTAAATTCTGGTTTAAATCAAATTTAGTTATTCTTCCTTTGGATAAATCATACTTATAGAATTTTATTTGGTTATAAACCCTCTCAAACTCTAAGTTCTTATATTTGATTATTTTATTAACAACCAAACATCCAAAGATATATAATATAACTAGAAATTTTTTCCTTCTAAATCAAAATAAAAATTTTCGAGAAAAATTATTTCCTTTACCCGCTTTAAAACAAAATCGTGCTGAATTGTTCTATACAAGTGTTTAGAGATCCCTATCAATAACGTTAATTACTCGTATTGACCAGAATCCATATACCACTCAACAAACCAATCATCACAATATAAAACAATTTATATTCACTAACAAATACGTACTCATATCTATTATTACACTTAAACTCATTCTAGAGTACTACTGACTCTATCTCTAATGAGTAATACCCAACAGAGCCAAGGTTGTCACTTAACCAAATGCTCTGATACCACTTTGTAAAGACCCGATTCTTCGACTTCCGAAAACCGACATCAATACGTCTACTGTATCAACTGCCGAGCAATCGAATGCCGGAAAACCGAATTCTTATGGTTTAAGAAGAAGAAAAAGATAGAACAGAAAAGAAAGAAACTACAGAACAATATCAGAATCTCACAATCGCAGCGAAACAACATATAATAGATAAATGAATAATCTTTAAACAAAGAACTATATCAGTTATTACATTACATCATATTACATTACATTACATCATCAGAGTGTACAACAACAAACGGCGGAAAAGAAATACTACATATGCTAGTTAATACGCCATGCCGTCCAGCTTGCTTCCAAATCTCTATAGCAACTCCCGAATCCAGAATAACCTGATAACCTAACTCTAGACTGCCCGTGTGGAAATTGGTGGGCACCCAGAGTTTAGAAAGGGAACAATTTTCTCCATGTCAGTCATGGGACTGGTGTGAGAACTAAAAACAGTTATTTTCACAAAGAAAATCAAAATAATTTCTCTATGCTTTTGGAAAATGAAACTACTATAAGGCCTCCCGCCACACACACAATGCAAACGCAGAATTGGAGGAGATTTCTCCTTATGATAGTCAAATATGCTTACTACCCAAAATCATTTGATTTTTTGTTATTTTTAGTGCATAGTGTAGAAAACATTTTGAAAGTATAATATAAATCTTGGCCAACATACGACCATTATCGTATGCCTACTATAGCTACCTTGTTCAATAGCAGGTTACCGCCACATTCCATGGCAGGTTATACAACTAAAACCGTACAGGGTTCGTATTGTTTCTTTGGATTTCCAACAAATGGTCAGGCAAAGGAACTTCCTACACCGAAATGGGCACGCCTCTGGAAAGACTCCCCGAGAACCTAACCGGATCTCTACTGACACAAAGCCGAGTTACCACACGCTTTTGGGTGCAATGAAGCTGTAACTTGATAACTCCACACAAAAAAGTATGTCATCCCCCGGTCGTTACCGACCTTTATCCGAGGATCCTCAATACCAACAACCACAAAGTAATAAATTTGCAGCAACCACATAGGTTAAATATCTGGGCTCCATACCATGATACAACCTCTATCCAGAAGAAAATGGACATACCATAGGGGCGCGACCGCTAAAAAAACCTTGCCGCAACATTCCTGTTTCGACCATTTCCAGGTTGTGAGGCTCGATAAAGTCTCATCCACAAAGCTACGCTTTTTCACAAAGCCACGCTTTGATCAACAAATGATCAATAAATAATCATCACACAGCAACACTCAGCATGCCACATTACCAATTTGGGAGTATATCGCTGATAACCTTCAACTATAAAACCTCTGAGCTCGTACGTCTCAGAGAAGGGTGTTAAGCTAAGAGAATAAATTCTCCGCCACCAACAGAGATGTATTTGAACGAAATCTAATTATATCTCAAAATGTAATGTCAGACACGTAACCATACAAGTCCGTTCCGGAACCGAAGGCACTTCCAAAGAAGCCCTTGCAATCCGGATATTCACTAATCACGTCCGGATTCCCATCACAAAAGGTAATAAATCTCTATATCGGAGATCAGCCGATGCAGAGACATTCGACGGTAATCCTTCCATTTTCAAAAATATCCGGTCTTCAACACCGGTCTTCAATGCTATCCATTACGTCGTATCACTATTCAGAATGGGTAATCCGAATAACGAGCGCAATAATTTAAAAATAAGTGCAGCATTCAATTTCAACCAATTTACAACAAATGCCTATTTAAAGGTCAATATTGATAGTCGGTTATTTGACTATCAATCAATATTCACAACATCACCCGATTATAAATAATCTTCCCAAATTATTTATTTTTCAAATTATCTTTACAAGATATATATTTCACACTTTGACCATTTGAAAACCAATTTCAAATCAATTTTCAACTTTACAATTTTCATTTCAAAATGGTTCATTTAATCCAATTAAATAAATCCTTACCGATTTATTAAATTTACGTCCCAAATTCGTAAATTCATTTCCACACTTTAAAAATAAATCAATGTTTGTTTTTAAACAAATTTCTCTTTCTTTTATAAATTCCATAGTGAATTTACCTTTCCAAAATATCTATGAATATACGATTTCCAAATCGATTTCTAATATTCATTTTCAATTTATCTTTAAAAGATAAAATCTCAAAACATTCACTTCATATTGGAAATACATTTCCATACTTAATAAATAATAAGTAATTCACAAAACTTTTTATTTTCAACATTTTGAAAATATTCAATATACTTAAATTCAAATTAATTATATATTTTATTCTTTAAGGAAAACTTCCCTCAAGCACTTTTATTTGGGATAAAACGAACGTTGCGTAAAACATCGTTACGACAACCCAAAATCACTAGTATAGGGATTCAAAATTAAGATAGATATATAAATCCCAATACTATATAAAATATTTCCTTTCGGAAATCATTTACTATAACAACAGTGTTATAGTCCACCATTTCCTTATTTCTCGAAAACGTCTATTTCAACAATGAATGTTGAAATCTATGTGTTCGATATTTAATGCATTTTAAAACATCTTTAAATCTTTTTAAATTCTATTTAAAACGTCGCTTCCCCAAAACATTTCTTTAATATATATTCACTGTCCAAAATCGTGAATATACTTCATTAACCAAATTCAACATTTTCTACACGTTTTATCTAAAGGATTTTCCACTATCCAAAATTGTCGATATACTTCCTTTAATAAGCTATAATAATTAACTTATCAAAATAAGTTGATTTCGGATTTATAAAACAATGTTTATATATTCCACTTATATTTATTTTATAAAAACTTCCACTTATAAAATCCCTTAATGGACAAATTCTATTTATAACTCATTTAAATGCCAAAATCCAAATTAATAAGTGAATTACTTATAAATCCTTTATTTTAAAAAATCTATTCATTTTATAAGTTCACAATTTATAAATCTATAAATTTCATTCACTTATGAAATCCGTTTATACTTCATTTTAACACTTATAAAAACTCGTTTTATAATTCCAATATTTTTAATTTATAAGTATCAATTTCATAAACCATTTATATAAACCGTTTATAATAATTCAAAAATCTCAATTTAAACCATTTTACAAATTTATCAACTATTTATTTCAAAAGTCACATTTCGGTTATATTTCACAAAAATCATAATATTTATAACATTAAAATTATAAAGTTTATTTATTTAAAATGAATCAATTCCAAAATTAAATTTTATTATGAAATCTCAACTTAAATTTTCAAAAATCCAATTTTATTTATTTTCGGCATCTAACGATACCAAAAATATATTCGACTAAATTTTAGCCTTTAACGATCTCAAACACAAAGATAATCACAAAGATATAAATAGATCAACGCACAACATTGAAACCAATTCAATCGTTTGAGGAATCCAGTTGGATCCCTCCAACCTGTTTCCCTGCATCCAAAGATGTTAGCACAATACCAATTTCGCTTCAAGAGAAAATATCACAGTATATGGGATTTATAAAATACTATCCGCTATTATGCGGCGCAATAGGGTCTCATCCGCTATATAATGCGGGAAAATCAACTCCAAGTACATATATAATACCAATTCCATACAGGTTGGAATTATCGCGGTATATGTTTTTAATAAATAACCTCCGCTTACTAACGGCTTATAATGTCTATTTTAACAATCAATAACAATCATCATTCAATCATACAATCAAGCAATTTTTAAATATAACTATTTAAAAATTTAAATCGAAACAATTCGATTGAGTGAGAAGTTCTCACCTTGATTTCAATTCCGTTTCAACGTTTTATTTCGAATAAAATTAAAAGTGCGTTTAATTTTACCCGAAATTTTCACTGACTCCAATCGCTTCCAATCCAGTTCCATAGTATAGTATTCGTCCATACGAACCCAACGGTTGCGTAATTTTTCGACCTCGTACGAAAGAGTTATCACATTTTAAAATTTACACGATTTATATAAATAAATTTACATCTTTTATCTAATATACTTTATACCCCCTTCAATCCAGGCCGTGCATTTTGAATTCCTAGCATCCTGGGCGTTCATGTATTCTTCCCCAAAGCATTTATGTCCAGGTCGAGATAACCCACTGTCGTTCCTTTCTCATATGCACGCGACCACCAATTGACGACTACACAACGATCAACCAACGCCATACGAACGCGCATAAGCCCCCTCACCATGGGCCAGCGACCGCACGTGCACGGCCTCGAATTCGCCCCGGAAAACGTGTCCAAACACGTAGAGAACGCGGCCCCCCTACTCACTCCACGTCGCACGAAAACTCATCATTGCCGTATGGATCGAAAGATCTTGCTTAGCTCTACAATTTGTTAGTTAAACATTTCTTGTAATAGTTGATGGATTGAGTGGAATTGAAGGGAGAATGACGAGCATTTCTGGCCATTGACTGTAAATGTGGCGGCCACGAACAAAACCCCAGCCTTTGTTGTAAAGTGAAAGATAACGTCCCTTTTATAGAAAATTTACCGAAAATCACTATTCACTCGATTTTTCGAACTTCGAATCTCACGCAGTGACCGGAATTTCTAGGGTTTATCCCGCATTCCGGACATAATGGAATAGGTTTCGGAAGCTAATTCGATCATATGTGCGAGTTACGGCAATAAACAATCGATTTAAAATTAAATCGGTTATCCAAATTTCTGTGCGTTTTAGCTTGCCCCGGACAAACGATAAATCCGATTGACTTGAAATTTTAAATCATACAATAATATAACATTACGGATCTGATGAAACTTGTTTCGTCAAAATCCGAGACTGTTTGAAAAATGGCTATTTTAACCCGTCAATTAAATATTAAAATATTCAATTTTCACAAATTAACTTTTAATTCAATTTTAAAAGTCCTATAACATCATTCTATCTCCAATATGATTAAATAAAATTTTAAAAATCATTTTCAATCATATTAAACTCGATTTTTAATTATTTATGGATTTTAAATATTAAATTATCGATTTAATTGTCCAAATTAAACCCAATATTCGAAAAATAAATTATTCAACTTATAAATTTCACTTATTAATATTTAAAATTAATTAAATATTCAGATTTTAATTGACAGAAATTCTGGGTCGTTACATTAATATTTTTCAACACATGCTTTATTGGGTCAAAACGAATGCTACGTAAAATATCATTGACAACCCAAAATCATTAGTATAGGGATTCGATAATTTGATAGATATATAAATCTCATATACTATACAAAACATCTCCTTTCGAATTTACTATAACAACGGTGTTATAGTCCATGCTTTCTTTACTTCTTGAAAACGTCTATTTCAACAATAAATGTTGAAATCAATGTTTTCGATGCTCACGGCTTTTAAAACATCTTCAAACCATTTAATTCGTTTAAAAGAACACTTTTCAAAACATTTATTAAATAAAGGATTACTCGCTGTCCAAAAACATGAATATAATTCCTGTATAAATTTCCATTTTTAACTTATCAAAATAAGGTGATTTCACATTTATAAAACAATCTTTATAATTCATGTTTCTATTTTATAAAAACTTCCACTTATAAAATCCCTTTATCAACCCATCTCATTTATATCTCATTTACATACCAAAATCTTATTATAAGTTAATTTACTTATAAATCTCTTTATTTACAAATTCGTTCTTTTTATAACTTCATAAATTCATAAATCTTATTTACTTATAAGATTCATTTATACTTCATTTTAACACTTATAAAACTCCTTTATAATTCCACTATTTTGATTTATAAAAATTTAATTTTATAAATCTTATATGGAAACCATTTATCATAAAACCAAAATTCTCAATTTTAACTTATTTTACCAAATAGTTAACTCCATATTTCAAAAATCACATTTTGATTCCATTTAAACAAACTTCTTCTTTTAATAATTTACAAATCATTTTTTAAAACTTATATTGCTTCAAAAATCGTATTGAAGTATATTTCACAAAATCATAATTTGCGTATATTCCATAGAAATCATAATTTTATAACATAAAAATTATAACTTTTTATTTGTTTGTACCAAAATTGGGCACAACACTCTTCGGAAGTATTTGAGGAGATAAAAATGAAGAATAGAAATGTAAAATGAGGATTGTCTAACAAACACTTCAAAAACAGATGAGAAAAACACGTAGAAACACTAGATTTTTGAGTGGTTCGGTAGATGGCCTACATCCACTATGAAGTTAATGATTTTATTGACATTCACTTGCTGATTACAGCGGATTACCGTGATGAATTTCGAGTACAACAGCGGTCTTGAAGTGCAAAAATGGTTTCGGTAGAGTCTGGACGTCAAAGAGCCAAAAGATCCTTTTTAAGTAGGCTCTAGGGTGCTATTTATAGGCGTAGGATGCAAATATCTCGCTCAGATCTCAGGAGAGCTCTTCTGGCACAAGAGTGGGGCCACATGATCGATCCCACGCGATTCCTAATTAATATGAATGAATTTCGTATCGATCAAGATTTGACCCAATTGAGTCGAAACTTGGCATAAACCTTCCTTAGTCGTATGTAAGCTCCTGTGAAAATTTCATAGCATTTGGACATGTGGACTACGAGTTATGATCAATGCAAATTAGAGTTTTTGGTCACGGTCCCCTTCGTATCGACATTGTTCATATCGATCATTTTGACCGATGTTGAGCATGTGCCTGCGAGTTGACGTGGCGCTTGATTTTTGGATCGCTCTGCTTTCGATGCCAAGTTGAACGAATCACCCTGAGGTTTTCGCCTTGTTCATATCGAAGACCGTTGGTTTGTTCGTATCGATGGAAGTGGCTCATTTCGCATCGATGGAAGTGGGTCTGTTGGACTTGATTCACCATGGTTGTGTTAATATCGATCCAAGTTGCACAGCTCGCATCGATTGTGTGGTCTGGTTCGTACGATCGAAGTTGTTCTAACGTGATATGTACGAACAACTGATAATTTGATGGATATGAACAGATGGATGCGAGATGATATCGATGGATGGATACGAAGAGTCGATGCTCTATGGATACGAAGAAAGCCTTTCGGTTAAGTGGATGGATACGAAGAGTGTAGTTCCCTTGATCGATACGAAGCCGTGTGTTCCCGATAGATTCGAATTAGAACGATACGAAGAACGACTTTCTCCGGTTGCTTGATGGATACAAACAAGATGATTGTTTGAATTGTATTGATCATATCTTGAGCATACTAACTTCGATTGACTTGAGATTTGGAGCGTTGGCTTTCATAGCTTTGCTTGTCATGTCATATCAATTGTAGCTTGATCTGGACTTGAATAAAATTTTCCGACATCCATAGTGAGTCTGCATGTAACCGATCTTCAAGATGGACTGTCCATGGTTTCTGGTTAAGTTTCTGGTATCACGGCCTTGTCAAAAGGCGGGATAACATTTGCCCTTCAAAGTATGATTTATGAGAACATGACGTGCTTTGAAAAGCTGCAACTTTCATTATAAATGGTTCCATCTTACCTGTTGACCAATTGTTGTATTTTCGTCGAAAGATATAACCTTTGACTGATTTTCAGCAATACGAATTGTTGTCTGCCAAATTTGGTATTATGTGCTGTTATAACTGATCGTTGTATGACAGTGATCAGCTGTTTTTTGTTGTAATTGTTCATCGGGTGGGCATTCGACCTGTGAATTTTGAACATTGAAAATTATTCCGACATATATGCATATATGTTAACCTGACTCTCGTTAATGTTCGCACATTCACAAGTCATTGTCAATTTTCTCGTATCGAATTCTGTATTGATCCTCTCCTGAATCGATGTGAAATTCGAGTTGTAACAACGCTTGATGGTTGTTTTGGAATGTCCTTTCATATCGATCCTCTCCTGGATCGATGTAAAAGGCCGAAATATTGTTCTCATATCAATGCCAATCGACATGAATCTATTTGTTGTCTTAATGTAGTTCGCATCGATAGTTATGAACTCAGACGATTTTCAAAATGATGGATGCGAAATCGTCCTTTCACATCGATGATACGATGGATACGAACAGCTATATCCTTGGCTGATGTGAGTAGATGGATACGACCAATGCCCTATACTGATGGCTGGATGGTTGCGAGCAAGTGTTGCCTCAAATAAATGGTGTATGGATGCGAATTGTTCTCCTCGCATCGATGAATTGATGGATTCGTAAAGTTCACATGAGTTTTTTTCCTCTCTTGCTTGTTGCATGGATCCGAGTGGGTTCCTGTGTACCATTTGCATCAATAGGCATCTGATTGATACAAATGAAGGCCTTCTGAATTGATAGCAAATCGATACGAGCAGTTGCACTTGGGACTGATGTGTGTGGATGGATATGAAGAAAGTTTTCATATCGATAACACTGAGGACTATTTTAGCCGGTCATTTTAACAGGGAGATGAATCGATTTCTCCTCTTTACCTTGTATCCATATAAATACCGTTAGGACTTAGAAAATTTTCACTTGATTTTTACTCCTCTTGAGTTACTTCATGTCGATCAAGAAACTGAGGGAAAGGAAACTGCCTCCGTCCAAACCTAGACAATCTCATAATCCCTCGAATCCTTACTTTAATTTAGGTAACTAATCAATTAGGAACAACTCCAAATAACGAGGTTCGAAATTCAGTGCCATTCCATTCATGTTTATGGTCGATTCCAATGACGCCAAGGCTAGATTCAGGCCAGTGCTTGGTTGAGGAAGGGTTAATGATGCTTGGATGGATCGGAGAAGAAGAAGGCGCTTACTTTCATATCGACCTCTATCGACCTTACTCTCGTATCGATTGGAAATCTCGTATTGTCATCTAGTTTTTCGTATCGATCGTAGAATGACCACTTAGTATCAGTTGCTTCGAATCACTACTGATCGATACAAAGGCGTACATCTCTGATTGATACGTGGATGGTGAGTTCATCGATGCGAGGTTGATGATGTTCGACTGGTATGAAATGGATTGAAATTTATCGATACGAAATGGAGGTTGAATTGATTGATACGAAATGGTCACTTTGGATCGGTTCGAAGTCTTTGGCGTTGGTCGATACAAACACATATCCTGATGGATACGAAACTGATTGTTACGAACCAGGGTTCTTGTGACCGATACGAGTCAAACCTTAATGAACTTGAAACTTCTTGCACGTTTGAACACCTAACTCCGACGAGCTTCAACCTTGCATAACTGGACTTAACTGTTGAACAGCATATTTGACTATCCTTCGAAGCTCGTCGTTGGAACTATAACTTAACTCAATCTCAACGAATTTTAACTCGGACCGATCTCTAATGTCTAGATGGCGCGGTTGTGACGGTCAACGATGACGGTCACTCCATTTGAATTTTGAAGTCTCGTTGTTCGCATTTTTTCTCATGCTCTGTAGAGTTCCTCAAGTAATATGTAGCACTGTACTGCACAACATAATCACACACTTCACACTGGGGGATACATGGGCTTATTATCATCTAATGATGATTTTTCATAATTTAGTTAGTTATGGAGTCTACAAGCTCACAACAGTTGGAAATTCAAAGTTCACTTCCCTTAACATAGAGATACCGGTCATCGCGGCCAAAGTTATAGGTCCAGCTCCGAATGAGCTACAGGTGCTACTTTTATTGGTAATCCATAAGATTCTGTACCGTCCAACGTCTCTGAAGACATGCTGGGATGGATATGCTTAAGGCATGGCTTGTCATTAGATGATATGCTATTACTAGGACCAAATGATAGACCGCATTTCCCCCGAAGAGGTTTACTGCTTTCAATCACATGCATGTACAGCTGGAACACTTCCTCCATTTAACCAATACATTAGAGAAGTGCTATCATTCTTCAGAATTGCTCCATCTCCGAATGGATATCCTTTGTTGAACAGCCTATTCATTGTATTTGTGGAGCATCTTTTCTGACCACCGACCCCGATAGAGATCAGGTACTTATTCAATGTCAAGAGTCGGGGAGATAGTCCCTCGTTCACATTCCTAGAGTCGGTCAGGAATTGTCAAATTGTCATCGGCTGATGGACCAGGCTGGGTTATTTTAAAATGGAGTGGTTTTATTTCGATGCCCCTCAAGATTCGCCAGCCGATGGTCATTAGATGTAAGTGCTGCGATCTCTTCAAGTAGTTAACGAGATAATCATAGCTGATACCAAAACTTATATCTTCTTTCCTTTAAAGCTGTAATCCCATGACCCGAGGGTGCACACTTTAGAGAGATAGTTCGTGTCCTTTAAGATGTGCCGAGTGAGAAGAGGGAAATAGAGTCGGTGCTAATAGACCGAAACTTGAAGATAGTTGGGCTGATCGAGAAAAATTAGAGTATAAGGCCCGAAGGAACATTGAGGGCAATCCCAACTAGACGGGTGAAGCGTAAGACGCCCAGGGTTGTTATAGCTGAAGAAGGTGATGACGAAGATACAGCCACGATGATGAGCCCATTGACGGGCCTTCCAACGCCTTTCAAGATTTTGAGGGAAGGAAAAAAGGCAAGGCTGCAGCCCATAAGTGTTCTAAGTCCGAGAGATGAAAATCCATGATTGTGTCCCTCCCTGTTTCTGGTATTAGAGTTTCAGAGGCTCCTCCCTCGCAAGTGGAGAACCTTTTCGAAGGGCTTGTCGATATCCCAATCCCGGATTATGTGTCACTCCAACACGACACCTGATTAGAGGAGCTTTAGGGTGCCTTAGACTTAAGCGAGTCTCTTCCCACAAGTGTGGCCGACATTTCCGGTTGGTCGGGGGGTTGCACATGCATACACACTTAATGGCACTACATAATTTCCGATCACAAGCTGTTTACTTCAAGAGATTACTAGCTTTGCTTCTCTTACTTTGCAGGTACAATGTTTGGACGTGGGTCGATGTTGGGGAGTCTTCGCTCAACTCGTCGATCTTCTACATACTATGACTCACATAGGAGAGAGGCAGAGAGAGATTATGACCGTGGATAGTCTAGCCAAGAAAGATATGACAGGGATAAGGATAGGGACTACAAACATAGATCCCGATCGCATTCTCCACCTCCTAGAATTCCTACACACTCGTCCAGCTATGGAAAACAAACTACAGAGCCTCCTTGCCATAAACCACCTTCCCAATCCTCTAAGACCGAATCACATGGTCGCAAACAGAGGTCGAAACTCCCATTGTCATTGAACAGGCTATCACTGTGCCCACCAGAGAAGGGGCTATTAAAATCGCACAACTGAAGAAGGATTTCCTGAATATTTTCTTTGATGGCTACATCTTCCCTCTGCACTTAAATAGAATTCCAGTGGAAGCGGAGAATACGATGCACGATTGTATTCACGACATCTATACTCAATATAAGGAGTGGCCGAAAGCCGTAG
This sequence comes from Allium cepa, assembly GCA_030765085.1. Classification (NCBI taxonomy): domain Eukaryota; kingdom Viridiplantae; phylum Streptophyta; class Magnoliopsida; order Asparagales; family Amaryllidaceae; genus Allium; species Allium cepa. The sequence goes on from CM060934.1 coordinate 618,076,341, forward strand.
AGAAAGCATCGAAGCTGGCCTTTGAGCGGGAGGCCACCATAGAGAAATTAGAAAACAAGCTTGCTAAGAAGGATCGAATCATCCAAGTGCTTAATGAAGAAGCTAAATCCTCCAGAAAGTCAGAAATAGAGGCCACTCAAAAGGCCGACGAGGCGAACTTGGCCATGGAGAGGATGAGGCAGACACATTATGCCCTGGTGGAGGAGATGGGCCATTGAAACACCATCGTTACTGCCGAACGGGATGCGGCTCTCAAAGAACTTAACAAGCGTAAGGCCAAATTTTTTGAAATCATCAAAGAAATGGATGATGCCAATACCACAGCCCAAGAGGCATACGATCATGTCATAGTGCTTCAAAGTGAACGGGATGCGGCAGTGGAGAAAGTCCGTGTGGTGGAGACCGAGGTCGAGGAAAGGGTCCGAAAGGCGGAGTCCAAGCTGGAGGCTGATATCGAAGATCTCCTCATCGCTTATAATGCTAATGTGCTGAAGCACGGGAACCTAGCCTGGCTCGAAAATTATCTGGTACATCTTCACAACGCCTGGGGCCGATTGGTTGAGGAGGAGAAGGCGATGCATCCAGGTGAATCAATTGACGAGTTTAAGCTTGAGAATCGTATGCTGAATGAAGATGAAAGATAGATTCTCCACAAGTCGATGATTTCACATGAAAAGGAGAAGCTCGGCACCCAACACTCAAAGGTTGGAGAAGGTTCAGGAGTCGAGCATCACAATACAAGTCTTGAGATTCATGCGCTAACCAAACCTGAATCTGCACCAGTGGTTGATCCCCAATCCGTCCCTGCTTACAATTCGGAACAGCCGCAGTTATCTCTGGCTAAAGAGCATGCTTGTGAAGTCATTCAGCCATCTATGAGCCAAAATGAGGAAGGTATTTTGAACATTCCTCATACGTGTTCAAAATAAGGAGCTTGATTTGAAGCGTTTACTAACAGTCTTTCTTTTTCTCTATCCAGTGACAGGAGTTACACCGATTGCGCCTCTTGCAACTCAAGAATCGCATCAAACGCAGGAGGCAATTATTACTGAGGCGACCACCACAACAACTACTGCATCGATTGATGGAACGTAGGGGTGCACACTCTCTTTTGACGAACAGATGATGGAGGAGCTCCTCGGTCATCACAGTGACCCTTTTATGGACCTACCATTTGTTATGGGTGGAATCGCACCTGCTACTGGCTCTTCAATGCTGACCACTGATTCCCCCAGCGAGGCTCAAGCAATTGGTGAAGAAGAGATATTGGCCGAAATCGACACTAAAATGGAGGCAGCGACTCATGGCTGTAGTTCTAGAGGTGGAATAGCGGTACCTGGGCCGGCTCCGCTGAAAATGATATCCCCCCGTGGTACAGTTATCGATACCAGCGTGTCTATCCCACCTCCTGTAGTGGATATGACCCCTCCGACTCTGCATGCAGGAAGCATTCCTATTCATTTGAGCTTGGAGGAGGAGGTAGATATAACGCCACCTATTGGAGACCAGCAGCCGAAAGGCAAAGGCTCGAAGAGGAAAATTACTGGCGGCTCCAACGGGTTCACGCCGAAGGGGAAACCAAAGAAGAAAAGAGAATAGATTCTCTTCCTCCTTGGCTCATTTTTCAGTAGATAGAAATTTTATTTTAGCTTTTGTAGGCCGTGTATAGATGCGGGTTCGACCCTTGCTAGTAGGAATTTTAGAAATAACTTGTACATGAATTTCTTCCACAGATAGTTGAAATGAAACTCTTTTTTGGCTTCAACTCAATTATTGTTTATTTTGCTTAAGTGTTCTAGTATTTGAATTCCAGTTCAGTGCACTTGCAAATTTCCAACCTTTGAGTCGAGTTTTTTTATTTGTCAAGTCCAGAAATCACGGACACGAGTCATGACTGGGGATTAAGTTCCACTTTGATGTTGCACCACTGCAGCCAATGGTTAACACTTAATTTTTGCCTCCAGTTTCGGGGATGAGTTGTAAAGATCGGCCATTGATTGCACTTTGCCTTCATTTCGTCGAGCTTAACATCATTGAATCGATGCTGAAACAAGTGAGAGTCGAGTGGTCGAATCACACTCGCTCACTTATCAATGATCACATCCGCACTCCGGGGATCTGCATTTGTATGACGGTGGTTGATCACGCCTGTTTAAGCTTTAAGTATGTGTCCACACTCTGGGGACTTAAGTTAGTTTGTGAGTGGTCATTCACACCCGAGTTATGTTTATACTCTGACCAAACTCTGGGGACTCAGAGTGATTTGCGGTCGATTCCCTAGTTTGCACTTTGGGAATCCGGAGATAGTCGATCTTTGCACTCCTGTTCCCGCTCTAGGAACTTGAAGTTGGTTGACCAACTCGCATTCTGGGAATTTTGAGTCGATGTTTATACTCCGACTCGCACTCTAGGAATTCAAATAGGTGTTTATACTCTGACTCGCACTCTGGGAATTCGAAGTTGGTGTTTATACTCCAGTTCACACTTTGGGATCCTAAAGTTGATATTTATACTCTAATTCGCACTCTGGGAATTTGGAGTTGGCCGACATATGGTCAATCATATCTGTTTAGGCTTTTAGGATTTCGTTCGCACTCCAGGAATGATAGATTTATCAGGATCGTGGATGGTCGATTCACATACACCCCCGAGTTAACAAGTGAGGTCATTAGATGGACGGGTCCATCCTCCTCGAACTTGGTTAGGATACAGTCGAAGTCGTTAGGTGGATGGTTCCACCCTTTTCGAAACCGCATTCATAAGTTTATACTCCAGCTCGCACTCTTAGAGACTGGAGTCAGTTAACGAATTGCCGTATGTTAATCCTTCTTTGGCTTTAGTGTGATGGCTTGCCCCCGAGCTTGGGTTTCACTTAGTGAGTGGCCGGTCGTATCACAGTCACTCCCTATTTGAATAAATTCCATCGAACGATGGAACTTAGCTCTTCTTGCATCGTGATGGTTGTATGTCACATTCAATAAATCACAGCTCTGGCTCAACGAGATGGCATTTTATTGCTGAAATGAGAAAATACGACAAAGTCAATTGCCTTATTACAAATTCAAATTTTGAAATGCAGAAACAAATTGCAGATGAAAAATAGACTAAAATGAATAAAGCATGTCATGTGTAGTAGCAATAGAGAATCTCGTTGTTCTAGGCTCTTAGCAAAGTAAAACCATCAATGGTCGATAACTTGAATGTGCCATCTCCGAGCTTCCGTTCAATCACATACAGTCCTTCCCACGTTGGTTTCATGTGAAAATGAATCGAGTAGATTCTTTTGAGGATGAGATCGCCGAGTTCAAAGGTTCGGGGTCAGACCTTGGCATTGTATAATCGTACGAGTCGACTTTGGTATGCGGCTACCCTCAAATCAACCACTTCACGCTTCTCATCCAACAAATCCAAGGATTCAACAAGTAGTATGGCATTTGCCTTTAGATCATAATAAGTCACGCTATGAGAAGGTAATTCCATCTCGACTGGAATAATGGCTTCTGGATCATAGGAAGGAGAGAATGGAGTGTGCCCAGTCGCGGACTTGTGGGTTGTTCTGTAAGCCCATAAAGCCGTAGGAAGTTCATCAATCCACTTGCCCTCGGCCTTTTCCGGTCGTTTCTTTAGAGTAGACTGGATAACCTTATTAACAACTTCAACCTGGCTATTCGTTTGAGGGTGTGCAACTGCAGAGAATTTCTTTTGAACGTGGAATCATTGGCAGAAATCCTTGAATTCAACACCGTCGAACTGGGTTCCGTTATTAGTGATGATGGTATGCGAGAGACCAAATCGGCAGATAATGTTGCGAACTACAAAGTTGATCACCTTCTTCGTCATGATTGTAGCAAGAGGGATTCAGCTTCGGCCTACTTGTTAAAGTAATCAACTGCGATGATGGCGTACTTCGCACCACCTTTAGCCAGAGGTAGAGAGCCAGTGATATCGATGCCCCACACTGCAAACAGCCATGGACTGACCGTTTATGTTATCTTAGTAGGTGGGGCTCTAGGAATTCGAGCATGCTTTTGACATTTATCACATTTCCAGGCGTAATCTGTTGCATCATGATTTACAATCAGACAAAAATATCCGCATCAGAGTACTTTCTTAGCGAGAGCTTCCCATCGGTGTGATCGCCACATTCCTTTGTGTACATCATGTAACACTCGCTTAATTTCATCGTGGGCGATACATTAGAGTAGAGGAACGGAGTACCCTCTTCTATACATGACTCCATTCTGAATAGTGAACCGCGAAGCTTTTCGAAGAATTTGTCTCTTCTCACTCTTACGCTCAGGTAGCGTTCCATGCTCAAGGTAATTTCGGAATGGAGTCATCCACGACTCCTTATGGGGAGTGATTTCGAATATCCAATATGTCTCCATCTGTCAATGCTTGGGGAAGATAACATTTCCACAGGAATGAGTCCCATTTGTTGTGCTTCGCCCGTACTTGCTAACTTTTCCAATGAATCAGCCTTTTGATTGCGCTCGTGGGCTATGTAGAAGATGGCATAATCATCAAACCGATTAAGTATCTCCTGGACTCGAGCTAGATAAGCAGCCAGTCCTTGATCTTTTTCCTGATATTCACCCCGAACTTGACACACAACTACTTGTGAATCACAATAAATTTCCACAGCAATGATTCTCAAATCTCGGGCGAGTTTCAATCCGGCAAGCAAGACTTCATATTCAACTTCATTATTGGTCACATGAAAATCAAACTTTAGATCATAACATATGGATCGACCTTCTGGGGTTTCAAGTACTACTCCAGCACCCAAGCACCGGTCGTTTGATGCACCATCAATATGCAGCTTCCACATACTCGGGAGATTCACTGGTTTCGGGCAAGTCCTTCGAGATGGTAAATTCGGCTATGAAATCCGCTAGGACTTGTCCTTGAATAGCTCGCCTAAGAGTGTAAGTAATATCAAACTGGCTCGGTTCAATATTCCATTTGAGTAACCTACCAGACGTCTCAGTCCACGTAAGGACCTATCGTAATGGCTGATCGGTGTAAACTGTGATAGGATGCGCCTGGAAATAGGGACAGAACTTCCTTGAGGTAATAACAAGATAATAAGCCAACTTCTCTAGCTTCGGATAATTTCTCTTAGCTCCGGTTAGTCGTTTACTAATATAGTAGACCGGTATTTTTTACCCGGTCTTCCTTCCGGACTAAGGCAGCACTAATTGCGTTTTCTGATACTGCCAAGTAAACGTACAATTGCTCGTGATCGATTGGCTTTGACAAAATAGGAGGTGTGGGGAGGCGCTGAATTAGTGCTCAAAATGCGCCCTCACATTCCGTGGTCCATTCAAAATACTGTTTCCCTTTTCGAATCAAATCAAAGAAAGGAATGCGTTTGTCGGTGGATTTAGAAATGAACTTGCTCCGTGCTGCTACTTTTCGGTTGAGGCTCTGGACTTGCTTTATGGTTCTTGGAATCTTGAGATTTCTGGTCACCTAGATCTTTTCGGGATTTTCTTCGATTCCTCGAGCGTTGACGATAAACCCAAAGAATTTTCCGGATGCGACCCCAAAGTGACATTTCAATGGGTTGAGCTTCATCCTGTATTCTCGAAGGATACTAAACATCGATTCGAGGTTTTTAATATGATCAGTGTAGAATCGTGACTTCACCAGCATGTCATCTATATATATACCACCATGGTCTTTTTGATCTGTTTAGCAAACATTTGATTGACTAGTCGTTGGTATGTTGCCCCAGTGTTCTTGAGTCCAAAGGGCATGACTTTGTAGCAGTAGAGTCCCAGATCGGTTACGAAGCTGGTATGTTCTTGGTCGGTAAGTGCATGGGTATTTGGTTGTAACCTGAGTATGCATCCATAAAGGATAATAATTTATGCCCAACCATTGAATCTACGAGCTGTTCAATTCGGGGAAGGGGAAAACTGTCCTTTGGGCAAGCTTTGTTCAAGTCTGAGTAGTCAACACACGTTCTCCATTTCCCATTTGGCTTTCGGACAAGTACGGAATTGGACACCCACTCCGGGTATAAGGCATCTCGTATAAACTCATTCGATTTTAACTTATCGACCTCTTCTTTAAGGGCGGAAGATCTCTTTGGATCCATACCACGTCTTTTCTATTTGACAGGGATATACCGTGGATCAATATTCAAAGTATGGCTCGCGATTTCCAGCGAGATCCCACACATGTCAGAATGCGTCCAGGCGAATACGTCGAGGTTCGCCCGAATAAATTCAATCAATTCCTTCTGTGTCTGTTGGCTAAACTGAGATCCAATCTTTACCATCTTTGAATCGTCATCATCGTCGATCGGGACATTGATTGTCAGTTCGGCCGGAGAAGCTTGACTGTCTTTAGTTTCGTCTTCACTTTCAGTATCTCTCGGGGTCAAGATCCCTTTGTAATCGGTTGGGGTGCCTATGCCCATGCATCAATTGTCAATTATCAGCAAAACGGATGCAGATAGATTCCACTACACCCTTCCCTTTCTCCTTTCGCTACGCCCCACGCAGCTTAGCAACATAACAGGCTCATCCAACAGCCTAATCTCCTTGAACAACTCCAATCCCATGATCAGTGGGAAAATTTAGAGTTAAACATCATGGGGCAATCGCTGCTCTGAATTCAGCAAGGGTTGGTCGGCCCAATAAAACATTGTAAGGGGATTCTATGTCCAACACAACAAACTGCAGTATCCAGACTCCCCAGCGTTCTCCAACTCCCGATTCCACTGTTAGTTCCACTACTCTAGTAGGTACAGTAGCGCTTCCATTGAAACCATGAATTTGAGACTGGCAAAGTTTCAAATCTTTAGCCTCCATCTTCATTTGATCATAGGCTCGCTTGAACAGTATATTAATAGAACTTCCAATGTCGACCGGGATCCTCTTCATCCAAGCAGGACCTACTTGGGCTGATATGACAAGTAGATCAATGGTGGAGGCTTTGACCTTATCTGCATCTCTATTTCGAAACATAATGTCATCAGTCATCGTCTTCTGTTGTTTGGCCGAAGCCCCTTCATCAAAACTACTACAACACTCGAAGTCCGCGTGCCTAATAGACTGGCATACGACTTCATTTCCCTCCAGCTTCGGTCTGCTGGATGGGGACCACCACTCACAGTGTTTATCACTAACCTCTCGTCGATACGAGCGGGTTCCTCCTGTCTCATCTGATTGGGTACATTATTTTGATTCAATGGGCCCGCACCTCCAGACTGTGGCGCCTGCAAAAACTGCTCTAACTTCCTCTTTCTAATCAATTTCTCAATTAGATCTTATAAATGACGACACTCATTTGTATTGTGGCCATAACTCTCATGAAATCTACAAAATTTTCTTGTTTGGATTTATCTCTCCGATGATGGGTACGGAGCAGCTTCTTGTACTGGATGGTATTACAGGTTTGTAGATATACATTCTCCAGCGACGCATTCGTAGGAGTGTAATTTTCGAACATTGGAGCTCTATGTCGCGGACCACGGTTCTGATCTCGCTTTTTATTTTTGATTCTCATTGCCTTTTTGCTGAGTCTGTTTATTCTGAATATTCAATTGCACTTTCTCGGAGCTCTCTTCGGACTATTTGACTGCAATATTGCTTTGGACTCCTTCCATGCTCGACCCTGCGTCATCCTGCTTCCTATACTATTTCGCATCCTCCCTTCTCAAGAAATGGGATGCCTTGGAATAGAAACGGTCCAATGACGCAGGGGGTTTTCCGGCCAACCAGTTGCCGAATTCAGAATCAGGGTCAATCCCCTTAGTCAATGCCATAAGAAGGGAGTTATCGTTAGGGTTGCTAATCTCAGCACACACAACATCGAATCTTTCTAAATAACATTGGAATGTCTCTCCAAGAGATTGAGTGACACTAGACAGAGTGTTAACATCCTCCGGCCTTGCGACATGCATCCAAAACTGCTCAACAAACTTGGTTGCCAATTGGTCAAAACAAGAAATAAATCGATGTGGCAAATGAGTGAATCACATAGTAGTTATGCCCTCCAGAGAGATCGAGGAGCTTCGACATTTAACTGCATCGTCATCCCGTGCAGCATTCATCAACCATTCATACTTTAAGATGTGTTGGTTGGGATCAGAACTTCCTTCATAGATTTGTAAAGCCGGCATCCTAAATCTCCAAGGTGGTTCAGCATAGAGTATTTCATCGGTAAAGGAAGTATAACTCCGTGAGATTCTCCAGCCGTCATTTGTGAGACCCTGACTCTCACGGATCATCTGATAATCATCGTCAGTATATCCGATATTTGGACATTCTGTGCACGTTGAGCAAAGGTGTGGTCGGCTTCCACAATGCGAGGCTGGACCGGGAACGGTCGACGGTCCATGTCTTTCCTCCTTGGTTCCAAGTCTTCGTGGACGTAGGGTTCGGGAGTACATCCATGCTGGCGATGGTTCAGATCTGGCTGATTCCGAGCATCAACCCCTAGTTCAATAGCAGCGGTGGTAGCATGGTTGTTTGTGGTGTAATGAGGAATGATACCTCCCCGGGAGGAGGGTCCAGTCTGGTACCTGGTTGACGGGCCAACTCTGGATTGCCCAATGTTTAGCGTGGGTTGATGTCCGGTAGCTTGAGTGTAGCTTACGTCCAGTTGTGGGCATGTAGATCTATGATGGTAGTCGGATGAGGCTGAACTCTCTGTGGACGAATAGGAGGCATGATCCCTCCTGGATCTCCTATGCCTTTGGTGGTTTAGCTGATTAGTCAATTCTGCGTTGGCGCGCAGCTGTTCAATAAGTTGTTGTCGACTCTTTGTCAACTCTTGAAGTAGCATCTGAAATCCTTGTCTAGTGACAGGGCCTGACGGATCTGACGGTCAGGTAGCATTCTGGTTGGATGGAGGCAATTGAACGGGATTTTGTCTGTCCCGTCCTTCTTGATCTGCAGCTGTAATGGCGGTCCTTGTGCTAACCATGGTAGATGACAAAGTCCTTTCCTAGATTTGATGCAAATTTGAACAGGTTAAAAGGATTCTGAACCTGAGATCTGGATCTTCTTCTTAGATTTGTGCAGTCCGGTATTGACAGTAGATCCGAAGAGCAGGAGAAAAACTGTGTTTTCTCAGTGAAAGCACCAAGTGTTTTTGTACCAAAATTGGTCACAACACTCTTCAGAAGTATTTGAAGAGATAAAATGAAGAATAGAAACGTAAAAGGAGGATTATCTAATAAACACTTCAAAAACAAATGAGAAAAACACATAGAAACACAGGGTTTTAGAGTGGTTCGGCAGATGGCCTACATCCACTATGAAGTTAATGATTTTATTGATATTCACTTGCTGATTACAACTGATTACAGTGGATTACAGTGATGAATTTCGAGTACAACAGTAGTCTTGAAGTGCAAAAATGGTTTTGGCAGACTCTGGACGTCAAAGAGCCAAAAGATCCTTTTTTGCAGGCTCTGGGGTGCTATTTATAGGCATGGGATGCAAATATCTCGCTTAGATCTCGAGAGACCTTTTCTGGCACGTGAGTTGGCCCACGCGATTCCGACTCGATCCGTGATCGATATGAATGAATTTCATATCGATCAAGATTTGACCCAATCGAGTCGAAACTTGGCATGAACCTTCCTTAGGTCGTACGTAAGCTCCTGTGAAAATTTCATAGCATTTGGACTTGTGGACTGCGAGTTATGATCGATGCAAATTAGAGTTTTTTGGTCACGGTCCCCTTTGTATTGATAATGTTCGTATCGATCATTTCGACACGATGTTGAGCATGTGCCTGCGAGTTGATGTGGCGCTTGATTTTTGGATCACTCCATTTTCGATGCCAAGTTGACCGAGTCACCTCGAGGTTTTCGTCTTGTTCGTATCGAAGACCGTTTATTTGTTCATATCGATGGAAGTAGCTCAGTTCGCATCGATGGAAGTGGGTCTGTTCGACTGGATTCACCATGATTGTGTTTGTATTGATCCAAGTTGCACGACTCGCATTGATTGTGTGGTTCGTATCGATCAAAGTTGTTCTAACTTGATGGATACGAACAACTGATAATTTGATGGATACGAACAGATGGATGCGAGAAGATATCGATGGATGGATACGAAGAGTCGATGCTCTATGGATAAAAAAAAGCCTTTCTCGGTTGCTTGATAGAGACGACCAAGATGATTGTTTGAATTGTATCGATCATATCTTGAACATACGAACTCTGATTGACTAGAGATTTGGAGCGTTGGCTTTCAGTTGTCATGTCATATCAATTGTGTCTTGATCTGGACTCGGATAAAGTATACCGACATCCATAGTGAGCCTACGTGTAAGCGATCTTCGAGACGGACTGTCCATGTTTTCTAGTTAAGTCCTGGTATCACGGCCTTGCCAAAAGGCGGGATAACATTGTTTATTTAAAATAAATTCATTTTCCTAATAATTCAAAAATATATATTTTCACAATCACATTTAAATCCTTTTTAATTTGAAATCATCATTTTAATATTTTTAAAATTCCAAAATATGGCTCAATGCTACAACAACACTAAATAAGGTGATTCACATCAATCACAGCATCCAAACACCAAATATCAATATTTGTAAACAAAAATCAACAATGGTAAGGAATCCAGTTGGATCCCTCCAACATGTCACTTGCAACAAATATACATATGGCAAAATATATACAATGTCCACTTCGAGGCGATGCGGGTACAAAGGGTCATCCGCTCATACACGGGAACGTATATCGTCTCATTTGCTAAAATATGCAGGAATATATACAAACCAATCAATATATATATATATTACCCAAACAATCATCAATCAACATAAAATAAATTTATTCGTACTTATATAAAAACATAAGCAAGTCAGAAAGAGTGAGTTGTACTCACTTTGATTCCAATAGGCGTTGCAGCGTTTTATTCCGAATAAAATTAAACGAGCATTTAATTTTATCCAAAATTTTCACTGGCTCTAATCAACTCGAAACCAGCTCCATCGCGTAGTGTTTCTGAATATGAACCCAACGCAACTTGTTTCATGCAAATCCGACCTCGTATGACAAAGTTATACAATTTTAAAGTTTGCACAAATTAAATTATAATTAATTTACATTTTTATTTTTTATTTTTGTTATACCTCAAATCGTGGTCGGTCATTCCAACATATCATATCTAGGCCACACAATTCCTTCTCCCTCACGCGTATGAAACCCTGGCAATCACGAATGCGAGCAAACCCATAAACACATTTGAAAATTGAATGTCGCTCCTCCCTTCAAGCCACCGGAGCATGATCAAGGACCACGAATCGAACGGCCATCACGTGCAGCACCACTTCCCAGAGCCGCTTGAAGCTCGGTCGCACCATCTTCTCGAAAAGCACGCATGAATGCCGGCCCTTTGTGGCTAATTTTCCATCGATCCAACTCATCATTTTCAATCGTGGCCATTGAAATCGTAGAACTCGATGAGGTTGACAAGTTTGTAGTTGATAGTTTTTCGTAAAAGTGGATGGATCGAGAGAAAAAGAGGGAAGAAGGAGAATGTTTTCTGGCCACCGAATACAATGGTGGCGTCTGGGGTTTGGTTGAGTTGGTTTGTGAAAAAAGGAAATAATGAAGTCCTTTTATAGAAAATTTCGTGACACTATTCATCCGAAAAATTTTCAAACTCCAAACGAAGCGTCCCGCTTGACGTTTATAATATTTTACCCCTATTTCGAATACAATGGAATATATATCGAAGGCCAATTCCATCATATTTGGAAGATAGGTTTTTGAATCGAATTATTTTAATTAAAATTTACTTAAATAAGTTTATATGCGTTTCAGCTTCGCACGATCAAACCGTAAGTCCGATTGATACGAAATTTGAAACCCTACAATAATCCACTATTATGGATCCAATGAAACTAGTTTCGTCGAAATCCAAGACAGTATCAAAAATGACTGTATTTACACGTTAATTAAATGTTAAAATATCCAATTTCTATAAATTTACTTTTAATTCAATTTTAAAAGTTTACTAACATTATTCTAATCCGAATAGAATTTATATCAACTTTATAAATCTTTTTCATTCTCGTTAAATTCAAATTCAATTTATTTCTACAATTTTAAATATTAATTTAATAATTTAATTATCCAATCGAATTAAGATATTTGAAATATAATTTATTCAACTTGTAAACTTTACTTGTGACTATATAAAATCAACTAAATATCCGAATTTCGAATGACTGAAATTCTAGGTCATTATATTCTCCCCTACTTAAAAAAATTTCGTCCTTGAAATTACTAAGTAAGAAAAAGCCACAAAATCCATTTACCTTTCAAAACAAATCGTTCAAACTAGATTACTAAAATCATTTAAAACTTTTAATTTTTTCTAAAATCTAATAGTTAAACTTCTTATAAAAACTTCTCTAAGTTTTCAAATCCATACTTATTTATTTATTAATACCATTCCATAAATCAACTAATATCATTTCAAATTATAACTCAAAATCAAAAAAATTCCAAAATTCTCAAAAAAATCGAACGCCTTAAATTTTCAAAAAAATTCGCCATAGCCTCCTTTGCACGATTTGATCCGAAAAAATGACAATATACATATCTCATCGTCAAGGATGAGGCATCCCGTAGGGAAAAATATAAAAGTACGATATGTAATCCGAGATATGTACCTTATATATTATTAGCGAGCATATCGGCTAATATAGTGCGAAAGCGAGCTCCAAATGCGAAGCATACGCCATCCGCATCTACTAAACACTCAACAACCAAATGAGAAACATGTATATATGAAAGTAATATCAATATACGACATATACCACTATAACAACTATATATGCCAATATAACAAATGCAATCAAGAGCAACAAATTCAACCATCAAACAACTATCATCCAACTAACATCCAACAAACCAATATATATCCAATAAATCCATAACTAAATCAATATACATTCATTTCTCTTTAATATTCATTGAATTGGTTTCCAATTTAATCACATTTGATTTATTTACATTAGATTTTGTTAACATTCATTTATTCATATCCAATTAGTTTAAATTCACCAATTTACATTCAAGTTAGTTTACTTCTAAATCAAATCAAATTCAATTCTATTTAGATTCACTTCACTTCCAATTTGAATTCAATTATTTAGTTTTCAATTTCATTAATATTTAATCTTACTTACTTTCATTCTCATTTTATTTTCATTCATTCTTCACTTCAGTATATTTTGTTGAATGCTATGAACATTTAACGACCAATCCATACAATTCTTACTTAAATTCATATTCATTCATTAATTTAATTGCTAATTTATTTTACAACTAAAGTTGAATTTCATTATATAACTCAAATTCATGTTCATTTAACTATTTCATTTCATTATTCACTTAAGTTACGTTTCACTTCATTCTCACTTACATTTACTTTCACTATATAACTTAAGTTCACTTCTAATTTAATTCAAATTCTATTTTATTTAACTCATTTCATTAGCTCATTTATTTTTCTTTACCTGAGTTAAATTTCATTTTCAATGATCATTTCCTTTTTAACTTAACTTAGATTTCATTTCTAAAGTCATTTTATTTAACTTTTACTTAAGTCAAATTTCATATCACTATTCAAATTCAGATTTTGTTTTGCTTAACAAAATTGTTTAACCATTTTAATATTTTGTTTTACTTACCTTTTCCCATTCTATAAGTTATACAACTTATTCATTTAAACTTCCATGAATATTTATCTAAGTATACTTCCATTCACCAAACTCATTTTATAATTTCAAATCATGGTTATATAATCACTTACCACTTAAGTTTAATTTTCATTTCAATAACTTATCTATTCCAGTTCAAATCCAATTTATTTAACTTTCCTTTAGTTAAATTTCAAATCATATATTCCATTTTTCTAACTCAATTTTATTTAACTTTACTTAAGTTAAATTTTAATTTCATATTATAAGTCCAAACTCATTTCGCTTATATTTATCAATTTCAAACTTGGATTTTAAATTCAAATTCGTTTACCACAACAAAACTTAAATTTCAATTTACTATTGCTAGCAAATCCATCACACGGGACTCGAAAATGATACCGATGATGCTGCAGTCATCATCCTTATTATTTTCCAGCAACGATAGTGAATTCAATGCTTTATATTCTTTTAAAATCCCTTTTTTATATTTGTAAACGACATTTATGAATCTTCTTACTTATACAATTTCACTATTTTACTTCACTTATATAAGATTATTTCACAATTGTAAATCATATTAATTATAATTCCATACTTTATAATTCATTTGCTTATATAATTTATTCTTTTACAATTGTTATTTTAAATTAAATTATTCAAATGACTTTTATTAACTAATATATATTTACATTTTCAAACAACCAAACAATCGGTTTATATACACTATAATAATTTCTGAAAAATTGTTTCCTTTATATATAAAATAAAATCGAGGTAAAATTGTTTCATTTACCCAATTTAAAAACAATACTATGTCGACTTGCCTCATTTCAGTGTTTAGAAATCCTTATCAATAACATGGCGACCCACATACCGACCAAAATTCATAAACAACTCAACAGATAAGTAAACATAATATAAAACATTTTTATAATAACTAACAAATATGTGCTTATATATAATACACTCAAACTCAATCTAGGGTACTACTGACCCTATCTATACTGAGTACACATCAAAGCCTAGGAATATACTAAATCTAAGCTCTGATATCACATGTGACGACCCATAAATCCATACCCTTTGAATCGACAATAAACCACACACGGTCGGCCCAAAAAGCACAGACTGACGGAAAGTCATGAGAAAGAAAAGATGAGAGAAGAAGAGAAGAGAAGAAAGAGAGAAAAACAAAACAGAACAATACAGAATCTCACATTGCAGCGGAAAACATATAAAATATAGTATCAACAATATTTATGAAATAGAAGCTGTAATATCATATACATCAATCAGGGTTCATCAATCAATAACTAATCATTAGCCTGGCAGTTATAATAACATGTCCTTACAATTGCTGATAATATAAACAACAAATAATGCAGCGGATAATAAATAGATACGTGTATACGACATGAAGATCTCCAGCTTGCTTGTTGAAGCTCCAAAAGCACCAAATCTGAACCTGTAAATAGACTTGGTTTGACCCTAGCATTAAAAAGGAAGAACGCCCGGATCAGCCTGGTAAACCAGCATGAGAAAACACACTTGACTGAATTTATTAAATTACCAAAACTTTTCTTTTCGAAACAAAAGTATCTCGTAAGACACATCCACACATAAACATGGATATGTTTTTACCTTACGATAACCAACACATTTCATATCAAATCCTCTTATATTATACTAGTGTCTAGTATACAAATAATATTAATCATAGCTGAAATGCTTACCCATATAGCATTTCGAGGCTATTCATTACGCCAATACAAACAAAACCGCAAGCTCATAGTGGAGTTTGGATTTCCAAACAAATGACCAGGTAAAGGACTACCTTCCAGCAGTATATCTCTAGAGGAATGTACCAAGGACCATCACAAAGGATCCTCTACCAACAAAAGACCGGCCTACTTCTATAACTAGGTAGTACCAAATATATCATCCCCCAGTCGTTACCGACCTTTCCGAGGGCCCTCATAGCATACAAACTGCATTAATTTACATCTCGAACATCATGGTGGGACGAAATATATCTAGAAGAGGATGATCATATCCTAATTGGGAATGACCCAATTAGCCCTTATGCATCTAACCCTGTTTCGGTCATTTCCGGTTGATGAGGCCTGAGGTAAAGATTGCCTTTCATATATCACATATCACATCACTTCGAATGCCACATTGCCATTTCCATTGACTACTAATTGCCTTCCATAAAAATACAACCCATGAGCTCGTACGTCTCAAGGAGGGCGTTAAGCTAAGAGAAGTTGCCTTCTCAGCCACCACTGATGTACGTTTGCAAAAACTAATGTACATAATCATATAAATGCAATATGTTAGACACTCGTCCATACAAGTTGTCCAAGAATAGGACAACCAAAGGTACTTTCCTACCACATCCTGTCCGGAAAACCCTAGGATTAATAGCGAATAGTCCTTGCATTGGATATTTCATAACGAAGAGACTACTGCTACTAGATGTATATTGGGATTTTAACCCCAAACGATCAACAAGCAGTCTTTTACTATGCAAATCCTAAATATCAATATCATTGACCAACCTGCACAATCGCCGTATATACGTTGGTCCGAAGTGGTTTTCAGATAAATCCACTCTCGGTCTCTTCGCATCAACAATGCAAAAGCGTTTCTCAACCTCACATAGAAACTAAGTCTCATAGACTTATCACATGTCCAACTTTCAACTTGTTATCCTTCGACCAAGGAAGCTTGATAAATTGTAGTAATCAATCACATGAATCAACATTCTCAACGCAAATGATAATCAAGCCTACACATTCAGTTACGTACTAAGTGTACGACTAATTAGTTCCCACATCAAGTCGAGGAACTAAAATGGCCAAATTTTTATAGTCGGTTATTTATCCATCAAAGCAAACAAACAAAATCTAGCACCATAAGCAATCGCTAGGCCCTTTTAATTAATCTTTTATTAATTAAATCACTTTCCAAATATTCACTTTAAATTATCTTTAAAAGATATATTCTCACAACCATTTCAAAATTTCAATATTGGAAAACATTTCCATATAATTATATTAACAGTATAAGCATATTCACAATTCTCTTTAAGAAAGCTTAATATTTTTCGACACACGCTTTATTGGATGAAAACGAATATTGCGTAAAACATCGTTACGACAACCCAAAATCATTATTATAGGAATTCGATAATTTGATAGATATATAAATCTTATATACTATACAAAACATCTTCTTTCGAAAATCATTTACTATAACAACAGTGTTATACTCCATGCTTTTCTTACTTCTCGAAAACATCTATTTCAATAATGAATGTTGAAATCTATGTTTTCGATTCTCACAGCTTTTAAAACGTCTTCAAACCACTTAATTTATTTAAAAGATCACTTTTCAAAACATTTATTTAATTTAAAGGATTACCCACTGTCCAAAATCATGAATATAATTCTGTATAAATTTCCATATTTTACTTACCAAAATAAGTTGATTTCACATTTATTAAACAATCTTTATAATTCACATTTCAATTTTATAAAAACTTCCAATTATAAAATTCCTTTATCAACCAATCTCATTTATATCTCATTTATATCTCATTTACATCTCATTTACATGCCAAAATCCGATTATAAGTTAATTTACTTATAAATCTCTTTGTTTACAAATTCATTCTTTTTATAACTTCATAAATTCATAAATCTTATTTACTTATAAGATGCATTTATCCTTCATTTTAACACTTATAAAACTCCTTTATAATTCATTATTTTGATTTATAAAAATTCAATTTTATAAATCTTATATATAAACCATTTATCATAAAACCAAAATTCTCAATTTTAACTTATTTTACCAAATAGTTAATCACATTTTGGTTCCATTTAAACAAATTTCTTCTTCTAATAATTTACAAATCATTTCTTAAAACTTATATAACTTCAAATATCATATTGAAGTATATTCCACAAAATCATAATTTACGTATATTTCACAAAAATCATAATTTTATAACATAAAAATTATAACTTTTAATTTATTTAAAATAAATTCATTTCTGTAATGATTCAAAAATATTTTTTTCAAAATCACTTTGAAATCCTTTTTAACTTGAAATCAACATTTTAATATTTTTAAAATTCCAAAATATGGCTTAATGCTACAACAACACTAAATAAGGTGATTCACATCAATCACGACATCCAAACACCAAATATCATATGATAACAGCATCTATATAATATATATAAACAAAAATCAACACTGGTGAGGAATCCAGTTGGATCCCTCCAACCTGTCATTTGCAACAAATATACATATGAGAAAATATGTACAAAGTCCACTTCGAGGCAACGCGGGTACAAAGGGTCATCCGCTCATACACGGGAACGTATACAGTCTCATCTGCTAAAATATGCAGGAATATATCCAAACCAATCAAAATATATATAATATATCATATATCACCCATACAATCATCAATCAACATAAAATAAATTTATTCTTACTTATATAAAAATATAAGCGAGTCAAAAAGAGTGAGTTGTACTCACTTTGATTCCAATGGGCGTTGCAGCGTTTTATTTCGAATAAAATTAAACGAGCATTTAATTTTATCCAAAATTTTAACTAGCTCTAATCAACTCCAAACCAGGTCCATCGCATAGTGTTATCCCATTTTTGGTCAAAACTGGAATATCAACAAATTGGCAAGGAATGATGGAGATCAGTCGGAATCAAGGCTACGATCGATATCGCCAAAATTTGGTTGAGCTACGATCGGGACGAAATTGATTGGAAATGATGATAAGGACTAGGAAAGACTATGTTTCAAATTTCATGTTAATCGGAGTTCGTATGAAGGAGATATAACCAAGCCAAATGAAAGGAAGCACTGCCAAACCATCCATGCTCCACTCCCAAGCACTGCCGGTCCAAACCAAACCCTGTTTCATTACCTGTCGAACCAACTCCCTGCCGAACCAACACACTTCCCACACCTTGGCCGGACCAACCTCCACCGGACCAACTCCATCCCCATGCAATGCCGGTCCACTCACCACCGAACCAACCTCCTGCCGAACCAAACCATCAACCACCTACCACCGAACCAAGGCGTACCGGACCGACACTACTAGGCCACATTGCATCAGCCCAGGCCCACCAGCAGCTATATACATCCAGGACCCATGCCCCCAGCCTCACTCTATAAATAGAGGGGCATGGGTACCACAATGGGGGACAAGTTTGAGAGCTCAAGCATGGATAGAACTTTCAAACAACTTTCAGTTACTTGTAATCAAAGCTTTGTACTTGTAATCTGAATAAAAAGGGAGAATAACATAAAAAGTGGGCGTAGGCGCATTCTGGCCGAACCACTATAAATCTGTGTGTCTTTTACAGTTTAGTCTCTGCTTTTTACATATTTGCATAAATCACCCAAATCACTAAGAACTACACAAAATCAACTGAATCATACGACTTGGAGGTGTTTGCCCCTTTTTTGTGCAAACACATAGTGTTCACAAATACGAACCCAGCGCAACTTGTTTCGTGCAAATCCGACCTCGTATGACAAAGTTATACAATTTTAAAGTTTACACAAATTAAATTATAATTAATTTACATTTTTATTTTTTATTTTTATTAAACCTCAAATCGTGGTCGGTCATTCCAACATAGCAGAACTGGTCCGCACAATTCCTTCTCCCTCACGTGTTTGAAACCCAGGAAATCACGAACGCGAGCAAACCCATCAGCATGTTCGAAAATTGAATGTCGCTCCTCCCTTCAAGCCACCGGAGCATGATCAAGAACCACCAATCGAATGGCCATCATGTGCAGTATCATCGCCCAAAGCCGCTTGAAGCTCGGTCACACCATCATCGCGAAAAGCATGCATGAATGCCGGCCCTTTGTGTCCAATTTGCCGTCGATCCACCTCACCATTTTCAATTGTGGCCGTTGAAATCGCAGAACTCGATGAGCTTGACAAGTTTGTAGTTGATAGTTTTTCGTAAAAGTAAATGGATCGAGGGAAAAAGAGGGAAGGAGGAGAATTTTTTATGGCCATCGAATGCAATGGCGGCGGCTAGGGTTTGGCTGAGTTGGTTTGTGTAAAAAGGAAATAATGAAGTCCATTTATAGAAAATTTCGTGACACTATTCATCCGAAAAATTTTCGAACTCCAATTGAAGCTTACCGCTTAACGTTAATAATGTTTTACCCCTATTTCGAACACAATGGAATATATATTGGAAGCCAATTCCATCTTATTTGGAAGATAGGTTTTTGAATCGAATTATTTTAATTAAAATTTACTTAAATAATGCATTTCAGCTTTGCACAATCAAACCATAAGTCCGATTGACACGAAATTTGAAACCCTATAATAATTCACTATGACGGATCCAATGAAACTAGTTTCATCGAAATCCAAAACCGTATTAAAAATTACTGATTTTACACGTTAAATGTTAAAATATCCTATTTCTATAAATTTACGTTTAATTCAATATTAAAAGTTTACTAACATCATTCTAATCCAAATAGAATTTATATCAACTTTATAAATCATTTTCATTCTCGTTAAATTCAAATTCAAATTATTTCTAAAATTTCAAATATTAATTAACAATTTAATTATCCAATCAAATTAAGATATTTTAAATATAAGTCATTCAACTTATAAAATTTACTTGTGACTATTTAAAATCAATTAAATATTCGAATTTCGAATGACTAGAATTCAAGGTCGTTACATTCTCCCCTTACTTAAAATAATTTCGTCCTCGAAATTACTAAGAAAGAAAAAGCCACAAAATCCATTTACCTTTCAAAACAAATCGTTTAAACTAGATTACCAAAAACATTTAAACCTTTTAACTTTTTCTAAAATCCAATAGTTAAACTTTTTACAAAAACTTCTATAAGTTTTCAAATCCATACTTAGTCTCATATACTATGCAAAACATCTCCTTTTGAAAATCATTTACTATAACAACAATGTTATAGTCTATGCTTTCCTTACTTCTCGAAAACGTCTATTTCAACAATGAATGTTGAAATCAATGTTTTCGATGATCATAGCTTTTAAAACAACTTTAAACCATTTAATTCATTTAAAAGATCACTTTTCAAAACATTTATTTAATTTAAAGGATTACTCACTATCCAAATCATGAATATAATTCGTTTATAAATATCCATTTTTAACTTATTAAAATAAGTTGATTTCACATTTATAAAACAATCTTTATAATTCACATTTCTATTTTATAAAAACTTCCACTTATAAAATTCTTTTATCAACCAATCTTGTTTATATCTCATTTACATGCCAAAATTCGATTATAAGTTAATTTACTTATAAATCTCTTTGTTTACAAATTCATGCTTTTTATAACTTCATAAATTTATAAATCTTATTTACTTTTCATTTATACTTCATTTTAGCACTTATAAAACTCCTTTATAATTCCATTATTTTGATTTATAAAAATTCAATTTTATAAATCTTATATGTAAACCATTTATTATAAATCCAAAATTCTTAATTTTAACTTATTTTACTAAATAGTTCACTCCATATTTTAAAAATCACATTCTGATTCCATTTAAATAAACTTCTTCTTTTAATAATTTACAAATCATTTTTTAAAACTTATATAACTTCAAAAATCATATTTAAGTATATTTCAAAAAATCATAATTTACGTATATTTCACAAAAATCATAATATTAAAACATAAAAATTATAACTTTTTATTTATTTAAAATAAATTCATTTCCTTAACAATTCAAAAAAAATATTTTTAAAATCACTTTGAAATCCTTTTTAATTTGAAATCATCATTTCAATATTTTTAAAATTCCAAAATATGTCTCAATGCTACAACAGCACTAAATAAGGTAATTCACATCAATCATGGCATCCAAACACTAAATATCATATGATAACATCATATATATATATATATATATATATATATCAATATCTATAAACAAAAATCAACACTGGCGAGGAATTCAGTTGGATCCCTCCAACCTATCACCTGCAACAAATATACATATGAGAAAATATGTACAATGTCCACTTCGAGGCAGACTCACGTATAAAGGGCCATTCGCTCATACATGGGATTGTATAGAGTCTCATCCGCTGAAATATGCAGGAATATATCCAAACCAATCAAAATATATATAATATATCATATACCACCCAAACAATCATCAATAACCATAAAATAAATTTATTCTTACTTATATAAAAATATAAGCGAGTCAGAAAGAGTGAGTTGTACTCCATTTGATTCCAACAGATGTTGCGGCGTTTTATTCAAAATAAAATTAACCAAGCGTTTAATTTTACCCAAAATTTTCACTAGCTCCAATCAACCCCAAACCAGCTCATTCGCATAGTGTTCATGAATACGAATCCAACACAACTTGTTTCGTGCAAATCCGACCTCGTATGAAAAGTTATACGATTTTAAAGTTTACACAAATTAAATTATAATTAATTTACATTTTTTTTATTACACCTTAAACCGTGGCCGTTCATTCCAACATAGCTGATCTAGGCCACATAATTCCTTCTCCCTTATGTGTTTGAAACCTAAACAATCACGAACGTGAGCAAACCCATAAGCACATTCGAAAATTGAATGTCACTCCTCCCTTCATGCCACCGAAGCATGATCAAGGGCCACCAATCGAACGATCATAACGTGCAGCATCACCACCTAGAGCTGCTTGAAGCTCGGCTGCACCATCATCTCGAAAAGCATGCATGAATGCCGGCCCTTTGTGGCCAATTTGTCGTCGATCCACCTTATCATTTTAAATCGTGGCCGTTGAAATCGTAGAACTCGATGAGCTTGACAAGTTTGTAGTTGATAGTTTTTCATAAAAGTGGATGGATCGAGAGAAAAAGAGGGAAGAAGGAGAATGTTTTCTGTCCATCGAATACAATGGCGGCGGCTAGGTTTGGTTGAGTTGGTTTGTGAAAAAAGGAAATAATGAAGTCCTTTTATTGAAAATTTCGTAACACTATTCATCTGAAAAAATTTCAAACTCCAAATGAAGCGTGCGGTCTGCATTTATTATGTTTTCCCCCTATTCCAAACACAATGGAATATATATTGGAGGCCAATTCTATGGTATTTAGAAGATAGGTTTTCGAATCGAATTATTTTAATTAAAATTTACTTAAATAAGCTTCTATGCGTTTCAACTTCGCACGATCAAAACCGTAAGTCCTATTGACACGAAATGTGAAACCCTATAGTAATTCACTATTACGGATCCAATGAAACTAGTTACATCGAAATCAAAGACCGTATCAAAAATGACTATTTTTACACGTTAATAAAATGTTATAATATACAATTTCTATAAATTTACTTTTAATTCAATTTTAAAAGTTTACTAACATCATTCTAATCCAAATAGAATTTATATCAACTTTATAAATCATTTTCATTCTCATTAAATTCAAATTCCAATTATTTCTACAATTTCAAATATTAAATTAACAATTTAGTTATCCAATTAAATTAAGATATTTGAAATATTAGTTATTTAACTTATAAAATTTACTTTTAACTATTTAAAATCAATTAAATATCCGAATTTCAAATGACTGAAATTTTGGGTTGTTACAATTCTAATTTTATTTTATTATACATTCACCATGTTAATGAAGTTTAAATCCTATACATGTACATCTAATCTCATTATTTTTTCATTATGTTAACCCAAAGTTAGATATGATATATGTTAATTGATTGTATGTTCATCATGATAATATAATATATCCTACATTTCCTATAACGTTTTCATCTTATGTTCATATTATATATATATAGTTTGGATCTAATTCATTTTGCAACAAATTTATATGTGCCTAAGTTGTCCAATCTAATTTTGACATTGTTTTAGAAATTATTATTTTAAAATAAGACAAATAAACAAACAAATAAATTTGGTTTGGAAACTAGTTTTAATTAGTTGATATATTTTGAACTTTACCATGTACACAAATATAAATTATTTATATATATGTAGATTACTTCAAATTACTTTAAAGATTGAATGCATGTTTCAATATTTGTTGTTTTGAATATAATTTTTGGTTGTTATTGACATTTGTTTAATGGTTGTATTAATTAAAAAACTTACGGACTTTTGTACAAAACATCATGAACCCTTTGAATCCTCTTAAGTAAAAGTCAATTTCAATTTGTTGCCTTAACCATAAAACATACAATATATTACAAAGTTCGTATATATGTGTGTCTCTATTTGTGTGTTATTTTAATTTAAAAAATACTCTGTAGTTTTCATATATGCCTACATATATGTGTTTGAGTGTTCAAATTGTTTTGAAATAGCATTAAAGATAAGTAAATGAAAGAGCGAATGTGTCTATTGTGGTGTAAATCTTAACACCTATATACATACACATTAACTATGGTACTGCTTATATGTTGCATTTGCATTATACACACATGAATGTATTTGATACATTTATTATCATATATTTAAATTCAATTTAAATTTGAAACTTCTTTTAAAAACTTTAAATAAAATAAGATTTAATTTAAAACCTTATTAGATTGGATCTAATAATCTTTTAGAGTTCATAAGCTCAAGAAATCCAAAATAGGAATTTATTTTGAAATTTATCCTTTAACATCGCTGCGTGTTGGTCAAGTTCCAATAATGGAATCAGAGCTCAATGACTTATAAGGTCCAAATTAGTAATGT
Organism: Allium cepa; assembly: GCA_030765085.1. Classification (NCBI taxonomy): domain Eukaryota; kingdom Viridiplantae; phylum Streptophyta; class Magnoliopsida; order Asparagales; family Amaryllidaceae; genus Allium; species Allium cepa. The sequence continues at coordinate 618,100,812 of CM060934.1, forward strand.
TAGGGCTAACTAATTCAGTTTTCCCACTTAGTACGATGTCTAGAAAGATAATGTCTAGGATTGGAATTGGGTAATTAAGTACCTTGTCCTACCTGAATACCGGCCTAGCCTAAAAGATGAAGTGAGCCCAAAGGTTGCCTATAATAGAAAAGGTTCAATTTGAATTGGGCTTTCGGCTAATTTTAAAAATTATTTTGAAAACTAAAGTAAAGATTTTAAATTTAAAAGTTGAATTTAAAATGAAATATGTTTATTATAAAATTTATAATATAACATAAGTTTTCAAAATTTTTGAAAAGTAATAAAATTTTCAAAGTGTTTGAAAATTTAAAATTTGGACATAAATTTCCAAAACTAATTTATTAATAAGATTGATAAAATAAATTAATTAAATAAGTTAATTATACACACACACACACACACATGTACTATATATATTGATATATGTTATATTATCCTTAAATGTCTAAGATAGTACAAATGTACATATATTTATATAATATGACTTTTGAAACTAATGTAATTGAATTAAAGGTGTTTAATTAAAAATAATAATCAAATTAAAGACACACACACACATATATATATATGATATGTATGTGTAATAGTATATAATGTAAAGGTTATAATATACATGTCCAATATAAAATTTATATTGGAATAATAATGTAAAATTAATTAAAGAGTTAATTAATTAAAATTAATTAAATATGATTTAATTAATATGTTGTTACATATAAGATTATTATATAAGCTAATTAAAATATAATAGCTATATGATAATGATACTTATATAATATGAATGTATAAACTAAAGGTTAAACATTATAGAAACCCAAAATAGACTTAAGGAATAAACACATACATAAATGTATGTATACCGTGATTCCCGATCTGTCCGATACTTGAATCATGAGGGTATTTCATTAGAAATACATTGTTCCATAAGTCAACATCACTCTATAAATGTACTAAAGATTATGAATCTCTAATATAAAGTTGTCATCTACCATTTATAAATTGCTTGCATACTCTCTGGTTATCGAGCTTTCCTTAAGCTAGAGATGTTATGTATAGTATTATTATTGTATAGAGTAGACGAGGTAAGATGCTTACACAAATTTGTTGAGCTTCCATTAAGATATGTAATGTATACTTAGGCCATCGCGAGATGGTGTGTATGAGTCAATAATCTGTAATGACCCGAAATTCTAAGCACTGTATATTTATATATCTGAAAATTTTAAATTTGGATTAAATGTATTAAAATGGATTTTATAACCTTAATTTACCCTCCTTTACTTAATAATGCATGATGGAAAAATTATTTTTGAAAAACATTTACAAAAATAAGCAGTTCAAAGAAATATCCATATTTGATTGAAAATCATTTTATCGACAAATGGCTTTTTACTTAATATAAGTTGTTCGAATGAAATGATCGTAAATTAAATCAGTTATAAATTTAAATGTATAAAATTTAAATAAATTGTGTAGAGTTATAAGCATACACTGAGTTGAGCAAATGCATAATTTTGTTTTGGTAAACGGACAAACAAAAGCAAACGTCGCATGCACTGAATGGGTCCATAAACAAGCAAATATCTAAACATAACAAAAGTCGTGTAACATATTTATTTCTTCATCACATAAGACATACAAAGTGACAAATGGAAGAAATTGGAACATTGGGCAAAGGAAAGATGACACTTGGTTTAACCCACGACACTTAGCTTGGTAAAGAAGGGTAAGGTGTAAAGTTGATGTGAAGGAGCACATGAGAGGTAAGCCTTGCTTGGCCAAAAATGGGGATGAGTGTAGGACTAAAGAACACATCCTTAAACCCTATATTATTACACATACTCACTCTTGAATCATTTTTACAGTTTAGCAAAACAAATATCAAAGCCAATATACAAACCAAAAAATACCCTCTCTCCTTTCGACCATAAATTTCTCTCTACTAAGCCAAATTTAACTATCTTGTAATCTATGGTTCATATTGATCACTTTTTCTTGTTCAGAGAGTAGCTCAGGTGAAAAACAGTGGGAAGTGAGTGGTTCTACTGGCCCGGTTTCTTAACCCAGAATTTGTCTCTTCACTTTCAAAAATCATAACTTATTCTCTATAACTCAAAATCCTATAGAATTTTAAACAGTGCCTCCCTACGATATTATAAACAAACTAAAAAAAATTGTATGCTAAACCAATGTGAAATGGGGTCAAAAGGTGGAAAATCAGTGAGCAATTTTGGAGGCAAGGGAGATGGTGTGTGCAAGCATGGTTTGGGTTTGTGTCATATTGGTTGCATGGTAGGCAGTGGATCTTGGTTCTTTTGTGCTCGTGCTTGGTTGGCTTGCTTTTAGGTGAGTTAAATCACCACTAAAAGTATATGAATTGATATATGCTTGTGTTTTATTATAGTACATATGATTGATTTTATATTGCTTGATTAGTTGTGATTCTTGCTTTGGAAAGCAAATGACACATGCAGACAATAATTGTGGACTTTTATGACTTGGTATGACTTGAAAAAAGTCTTGAAACAAAGCACAAAAGGTTTATTATGGAACGGATTTGAAATAGAAGAGGTTTTACAGCGTTAATCGCTATAAATGCAATTTGGAAATGCCTTTATTGATTTTCTATGGACTTTTATAGAGAGGTCCTGAGGGGTTTCTTGCCATAGTTGTGATGTATTACATGTATAATAGTTACTGCAAATAGATTGGGTGTAATAAATTTTATTATCATATCTAAAATCGATGAAACTTTGAAGTGTATAAAACTGGAATTGATAGAATCTATTATAACACTAATCGGAAGCACTTTAAAAACGTTGTAGTAACTCTAGACAGTTTTTACAGCATTCTGAAACTGTTGTAACCACTTTTATAACTTAAGATGGCATTTAGTTTTGAAGCATTTTCTAGGTATTTTGGTACTTTTTATAGCACTTCGTAATTGATACAGTTTCATTTTTGTTACTCTATATGTTTTGAAACATTTTTAAACTGTTGCAGCGGCTTTTACAGTGTACTGTAAAGGCTATCTTTTCTATTTGAGACTTTAAATGGTTTATAAATGGCTTTAAATTAAAATGTTTTGCTTCATTCTTTTTAAGGATGTTTTCTTACTTATATCAGAACATTTTAAATGTGGTTTAGCATTTTTATGTATATATTCAAGAATTGATTGCGAATAGGTAAAGTAAGTGGCTTATTTTAATAAAGTAGGGAACGTGTATTTTTAAGTTTTAAAATATATTATAAATTGGTGATCTTTTAAGTAATATTTAAAAAAAATTAAACCATATTACAAGTATGTTAAGTATATATAGTTTTAGAAAATTAGATAAATATTTTATTAAAGGATTAAATATCTTAACTTATAATGTCCTTTAAACTGTTTTTTGATATTCTGCTTAATATCTTAGTTTGTGTAACGACCCGTATTTTTGGATCTTCGAAATTGAATAATTAATTTATTTAAATATTCGAATTTGAATTAAATTATAATAAAATCTATGTTTCAAATCTAGACTTGATTTTTGATGACGTAATTTTTATTTAATTTTTAGAATTTTTCCATAATTTTTAATTTGGAAAATAAGTAAATTTTCGTTTGATGTATTTTACGGTAAACGTTGGCATTTTGAAACTTCACAAAATTCAATAACTTGTCTATCTTATTGTTGTTTAGTGATCGTGTAACATTGTTATACGCGATCATATTTTATTTTCTGTCAATCGCGGTTCGGAATCGGACACGAAGTGGTATGGCAGGGTACGATAGTTTTTTTATATATCAATAAACATAAACAAGGTACATAGCAGTTTTTCCTTTCTCCTTGAATCGGCCTTTTCCATTAACTCAGCCACCCTTGTCTTTTCTTTTACCCTTCCAGCCTCCATCTTGTAGCCTTGTCCTCTTGAATCATGATTGCAGAAAAAAATCTGGTTGTCTAACTTGAGTACTGGTCTCTGTTCGTGTATATATACACATGTGACGACCCAGAATTTAGGGTATTTAAAATTGGAATATTTAATTGATTTTAAATTAAAAGTTAATTTTTAACTTGAATTTCAAATACCACTATTTATTGGATAATTTAATTATTAAATTTAATAATTGGAAATTGGATAAAATGTTGAATCTTGAGTTTTAAGCTTGTTAAAAATAATTCGAAGGCTTATGAAATTTATATTAATAATGCATAAGATAGTAAAGGTGTTAAAATTGAATTTAAAGGTGATTTGTTTGGTTTTAAAAATATACCGTCTAAATTCACATTTAAAAATAGACTTCCGAGGCACGGTCTCGGATTTCGACGAAACCAGTTCCATTGGATTCGTAATAGTATATTACTATCGGATTCCAAATTTCGTAGCATTTAGGATTATCATGTGATCGTACGATGTATAAACGCGTTGAAATCTATATCGAATTCAATATAATAACTGGTCCAAAAAGCTATCTTCTCCATACGATCAAGTTAGGACTCGAAACCTTTTCCATTGTGTTCAAAATAGGGGTATAACATTATAAACGCATAGCGGCATGCCTCGATAGGATGTCGAAATTTTAAGTTGCGTTTTCGAGACGATTTAAATTTGAAATTTAAATATAATACGTAAATAGTTGACCAGTCAAAAAGCCATCAGCCTACTTTCTTTCACCATCAAACCTTTTCCTTCACAGCAGCTTTTGTTTTTCCCAAATCACTGCAGCCTGCAACTCCATGCCAACGTCGCTTCTTGTCTCCCTCTTCCATTTTCAAACAGCTGACACGCAGACATCTTTTCCCCGTCTTCCTTTTTTAAAACCCAAACCAGATAACGAAATCGAAGATATCACACAGTGCATCGGCAACATGATTTCCCTTTCCGAGAGTATAAAGAATATCAAGATCATAAGGTGCAAGGAACTCGAGCCAACGTTGTAGACGCAGATTAAGTTCCTTTTAGGAAAATATACACTTCAAAGATTTATGATCAGTATAGAGAACAAATTTCTCTCCCAAAAGATAATGATGCCAAATACGAAGGGCGAAGACAATAGCCGTGAGCTCTAAATCATGAGTAGCATATCTAGTCTCGGCTGGCTTCAATTGCCTAGAAGCATAAGCAATAACACGTTCTCTTTGCATAAGAACGGCACCCAAACCAACGCGACTAGCATCGGTATAAACAATGAAATCTTGATTTCCTTCGGGAATAACAAGAATAGGAGCATCGGAAAGGAGTTCTTTTAATTTCTGAAAAGAAGCTTCGCATTTGTCCGACCAAATGTATTTAACACCTTTCTTTGTTAAGCTAGTAAGAGGCACGACAATTTTAGAAAAGTAACCTGCCAATCCAAGAAAACTACGGATTTCGGTCACGCTCTCCGGTCTCTTCCAATTTTGAATCGCTTCAATCTTTGAAGGATCCACGGAAATTCCGGATTCGGAAATAATATGACCGAGAAACTTCACACGAGATTGCCAAAAGTGGCATTTAGAAAATTTTGCTTTTAATTGATCCTAAGAGTTTCCAATACAATCCGAAGATGTTGTTCATGCTCCTCCTCGGTTTTTGAATACACAAGAATATCATCAATAAAGATGAGAACAAACCAAACAAGGAAGTCTTTGAAAACTCTATTCATAAGGTCAACGAAATAAGCCGGAGCATTCGTTAAACCAAATGGCATAACAAGCCATTCATAAGATCCACAACGAGTACGGAACGATGTCAAAGGAATGTTATCCTCTGCAATACGAAGCTGATGAAAACCGGTAGCTAAGTCTAATTGTGAAAAGACTCTAGCACCACTAAGTTGATCGAACAGATCATCAATCCAAGGTAAAGGATATTTATTCTTGATAGTAAGATCATTAATCTTGCGGTAGTCAACGCAAAGCCTAAGAGTACCATCAGATTTCTGCACAAAAATAGCCGAAGCTCCCCAAGGAGAGGAACTAGAGCGAATAAATTGCTTCGTCTCCAATTCGGATAATTGTTTGCGCATTTCCTCGTTTTCTTTATTGGACATACAATAAGGAGGACGAGTGATAGGTTGAGCTCCAGGGATGAGATTAATTCTAAACTCAATTGCTCGCTTAGGTGGTAATCCTAAAACGGGCTCAAAGATGTCGAAAAATTCACGAACAACGTGAATAAGAGAAATAATATCTTCCTCATCATCATTATCGTCATCATGAGGATTCAAAGAATATAAAGATGCAACCAAGCTGGAATCCGAATCTTTAAGGTCAATAGAAATCTGCTTAACAGATTGAGGATGTCGAAGACGAATAGTCTGCTCAGGACATAGGATTTGGGCTTCATAGCGGTTAAGCCAATCCATTCCCAAAATCATTCCAAAGCCTAAGTAGCGCATAACATGCAAATCGACTCGAAAAGAAAATTCACACAAAATAATCTCGACATCTTTACACAATAAACTGATTGTTGCGGATCCACCAACAGGATTCGCAATTCTCAAAGAAGTCATTAAACACAAAACATCCAAAGAAAAAGTATCAACAAGTTCTTTTGAAATAAAAGAGTGGGACGCACCAGTATCAAAAAGAACTCGAATAGGATGACCACGAAATAAAATAATGCCATCAAGGATAGAATGAGAAATACCTTTACCACGAGATGTGTTGCCAGGGTCTTGAGCAACATTAAGCTTTCCCTCCTTCCTATTTTGTATTTTGGGACAAGAAGATAAATAATGATCCAGGCTTTTGCAATAGCGACAAGTACGAGGCTTTGAACACTTGTTTGCATAATGGTATTTAGAACCACAATTGTAGCATTGCCCACTACTAGAAGTAGAAGTCCTAGCTGCCGGAGAGGCTTGCTTCCCTTTCTTATTGTTGGGATAAGGAACCTTTAACTTATTATGCCTTTTCTTGGTGTTGAAGTTCGGTTTAGCACCCACAACTTCAACATCACTCTCCCTATCAACCTCTTCAAGACGAAGAGCGATATCAACGAGCTGATCAAAAGAAACTTCTAACTTTAGAAGTAATGGCTTCTTAAGATTTTTATTCAAGCCATAGACAAATCTTTGGTTCTTCTTCAATGGGGTGTTTATGTATTCGACCCCGTATTTGGAAAGTGACTCGAATGATGCGACATAGTCAGTCACAGAGGATTCACCTTGAACAAGGTCAATGAAACGGCGAGCCAAAGTCACCTTCTCAGCTTCTGGCACAAATTTTAATTCGAAGCGTTCCCGGAATTTCTCCCAAGTAAGATCCGCTTCAACTATTTCAGAAATAAGAAGCTCATACCAATCTAATGCCCTTTATTGGAGCATACTAGAGGCCACCTGAACACGGTGAAGATCAATAAGATTCATGCGAGAAAAGATTCGATCACACGTTCTCAGCCAAGAATGGACTTCAATAATGGTTTCAGAACCTTTGAATGGCTTCCCACCCAAATTGGTACAATCGCTGCACAAACGTGCAAATCCAGACCTAGGGTGAGTAGACTCCGGATTAGATCCGGCTGCTTGAGCATTCCTTAGTAGATCAAGAAGCTACTGGGTAGACATAAATAGTCCATCTTGGGGAGTAGCACGAGATTGACCAGCGCTGGGATGGCCAGGTCTAACCATTTCTCTTCCTTTTTGAAAGAAAGAAAGAAGAAGGATAAGTTATTTACCGAATGAATATCAAGCAATCTTGATAAATAAACAAGGAATCACAAAGAAAATATGATGAATCGGTATGAAGACGAATTAAATCCTAAAACATGACTCCTAAGATGGACTTAGGACGATGATCCTTATTAAATTATTCTACATTGTTTCGAAGATTGGCTCAAATGCCAAGTTGTGACGCCCCACCTCTATACACACGCTAGCCAAGGACACTACGGTGTAATGCCCTCAACTAGCATGGAGAATAAGGCTGTTGAGGAGCGACCATCCGTGTAATTGCTTTGTGCGAGCACCGATATGTCAGATAGTACAACATGCATTTGGTTTCAGGAGAAATCCGACACATCGATACAAACTCAAAGCTACTACACAGTGGTTATATATATATTCTTCGGAGACAAATATAGAATAAACTAACGCAAATCAGTCACAGATATCCATATCACAAAGGCGGAAATAGATATGAATATATAACACATGAAAGTGTACATCAGAGTAGTGGTCAAACAAGATCCACAATGTCACAAAAGAATAGATACAAGTGCTAGACAAAAGAATATGGATACATCAATGAGTCAATATCTCAAATGTATACAACAAAACTACTAATCTAAGTAGTTAGCCAAAAGTCAGGGTGATAATCCCAGATGTGAAGTCAAGCAGAAGCACCTGTAACATCTCGGTCTGACCCGAGTATTATTTAATAAGAAAATAATAAACGGATCAGTCTAGCTATAAATATCAGATAAAATGATATAGAATAAGAGATATGACATAAACATATGATAACCATAAAGCCATACTGTGAAAAGTATGCAATTGAAAATCAACAAGAGATTAATCAATATCACAAGAATCTTTTCAAAGATCAAAAGGAATGCCATACTCTGTATTTTTATTCACAAAAAGTTAATGACACACAAATTCACCAATGCACAAATATTGATAACACATATCAATGTAAATCACGAAAATCGGTGAAACACAAATTCTAGAAATCATCAATGTAAATCCAGAAATCACAAAAGGGGGAGGCCTATCACAAAACGGGAGCATGAAAACTCACCAACACGTGTATCACAAAATGGAACGCTATTCCATGGTTGGTAACCATTAATTTTGAGCGGAAGCTCCACAAAACGTCCCGAAGACCATAGGTCGCTACCCCATCAATTTGAGCCGAAGCTCCACAGAAACGGGGTTTAGTCTCCCTTGTAGACAAAGAGACATCGCACATTTGCTAGTCTAAATCACAAAAATGATCATCAACGATCATCAAGAAGTGTCAATTACAGTAAGCTAGTAAATATATGAGCTTAGCTTCATGTCCCATAACCACTAGCTTAACTTAAATATTTACAAACAAATTGTAGATCTCCACTCGAAAATTGTCACAAGAGATTCAATCGAACAAGTCCAAGAATTAACCGACGAAGTAAACGCAAGCGTTTCATACCACTTGTTTTACGAAGCCGTTATTTTAGATTTCTCGTACGAGTTAGGTAAATGTGTATTTTTAAAATGACAAATCACAAAAATGATCGTAGAAACCTTAAATCATAAAATTTCACATTCGAAGACGTGAATGAAATCCAAAGAATTCGATTACAAATCCATCAAAGTGGAAATACCCTTGCTACTTAAAAGTCACGACCTACGACTTAACATAGGTCAACACGAGAAATCAACGGCTCAAGAAATAGCACACGGCTTAACAGGGCAACTAACATGGCGCGACCTAACAGTGCACAGGCCCAGCGACCTAAGAAGGTCAGCGACCGAAGGTAGAAGCGGCTTAGGAGGCTAGCATGTGGCCTAGGTGGTGTGATCTAATCAAGGCACGACCTAAGACATAGCGCGACTTATAGGGGTGCGACCTAAAGGGGTAGCAGCATAACATGGTCGAGCGACCAAGGGGTGCAATGACCAAAAAGATAAAAGGAGGCCGAGCGACCTAGTGGGAAGGCCGAGCGACCTAACGACTTAACAAGGCCGAGCGACATAACGACTTAAGGGGTAACAAGGTCGAGCAACGACCTAGCACGACGCGACCTAACCAATGCCGAGCGGCTTAAGGAAGTGAAGAAGGCCGAGCGACCTGGCGACCTATGTTTACGACCTAAGGCCGAGCGACCTAACGACTTATGGGGGAGGAACGACCTAAATGCAGGCCAAGGATCCTTCATATGCAGGCCGAGCGACCTAAGGGTTTTGAAGCTCAAAACTCACTCAATTTGCAACCTATCGAGCACGAACGCTAGGGGATTACGCCTATCGGCTACCTGGTCCTATTGGCTCCTCGATTCATCACCAAAAACGTGTTCAAACATCAAAGATTGGATTTTTAAAGATTTGAACCCAAAACACTAAAAATTGGGATTTTCACCAATTCAATCCAAACCACAAGCAAATGCACATGAATAAGAGTTAGGAATTCATACCCAACAATCAAAGATTGTTATAGACAAAGATGTGAGATAAAAATCTCACCTTTACACAAAATCAATGAAGAAGAAGCTTGAAAGCAAGGAAGAATTAATGGCTATTCTTTGAATTTAGAGTTAGATGTTGGATTTGCAAATGAACTTGAGCTTGGAGTTTTAATTTCCCATTCCTTCCTCCATTTTTGATGAAGCTTGAGTGTTAGAAAATGAAAGTAAAGTTATGAAGGGAAGGGGGGTTGAGCTAGAGTAAATAGTTTAGGCTAATGGGCTAAACCAAACCCAAAGCCCAAAGTGTAAAAGTGGCAAAATTCCACTAACTCCAAACATATCAAAGTTTATACTAAAAAAGATTGCAAATGGCATTTTGAACTCAATGGGAGTGGTCTTGAGTCCTAATCCGATCGTATGCAAAAAGTAACTTTTCGGACTATAATCCGACTAACGATAAAATGTTTAAATAAAATACTTAAATACTCAATCGTAAAATATGCGGGTTGTTACATTGGATATTTGGAGCTTCAGGAGACGAGCTAGAGGCCAGAGACGTATTCACGTACATGATTATTTTCCCGCTGCATTTATTATTGTATATTATTCAACAATTGTGAGGATGGGTTGTTATGACTGTCCAGGTTGAAATAGATTAGCATACTCTAGTTGATATCTGTATATACATATATTACAGTTTTGTTTCTGTGTAAAGGTTTTCCATATATCATAGATTATTCGTTCCGTTGTGAGATTCTGTGTCGTTTAGTTGCTTCTTGTCTTCTTTTTTCTTTCTTTTACCTAAATATTCGCCTTTCTGTTCAGCTTGAGTGGTTCATGTGTGGTTTATTGACCGCTTAAACTGTACGGGAAAGTGGGTCATTATAGTTGGTATCATAGCTTAAGTTGAGTGAACACCTAGGCTTTGGTGGGGTTGACTCATTTGAGATAGGGTAAGTGAGACCTTAGGGTGAGTTTGAGAGTATATATATAAGAGCGCATATTTGTTATTTTTATAAAAATGTTTTATATTGTATTGTTTGATCTATTGAGTGGCTTAAGAATTCTGGTCGATGCGCTTGGCCAACGTTATCGATATGAATTTCCTAAAAACTCGAACAAGGCCAACCGACACAATATTGTTTTAAAAATATGGGTAGATGAAAATAATTTAACCTGGAAATCTATTTTATATATATAAAAGAATAATTTTTAAAAAATTTAATATAGATATTCTTGGTGGTGCTTGTTTGATAGGAGATGATAGTATTGCATCATTATCATATAGGATTTGACCCCATGCTCGCCCATTTCAGAGCATTGACCATTTTTCATTAATCTATCTTGAATCTTCCTTTTTGAAATCTAGATTGGGTAGATAGGAAATTGGGAACATTGAAACGAATACCTTATGAATTAAGTTTCACAATTTTAATATAAGGAGTTCGTTGATAATGTTGAATTGAAAATTGATTTTTAAAGGTTGTTTGTTTAACAGAAAATTTGAATAGTTTAGAATAAATATTTTAGAAACAATTTTATATAAAGGTTCATTTGATAAAATTAAGTTTTAATAGATGTTGTTATTTAAAAGGAAAATTTAGGACATTCTGAAATAATGTTTGGAAATGTTGAGTTTAAAAGTTAGTTGTTTTAAATTGAGGTTTTATAAAAGAAGTTTATTAAAGAAATTTAAATATTTCTGAATAATACTTGAATAATGTTTTATATAAGAAAGCTAGAATATTTTTGTAATAAATATATGAGAAATGATTTCCCTTAAAAGAAGATATTTTATAAATTTGATCTATAAATGTGCGTATAAATAAAAGGAATTCGAGAGTTTAAATCCCGGTGATTTTGGAAAAAATATTTTTATGGCTTACAAGTTAATAATAATAGTTGAGAATGTTCTTGGGATAAAAACATTTCTAAGTAGGGGATTGCTACCGTAAGGGTCTCGCTATAAAATTGTTTTGATAAAATAAATTTGATTTTATTCCAAAAGTATGTTTGGTTTACTACTAAGTAAAAGTGTGTATTATCATTTCAAATGATTTTGGAGAAAGGAGATAATAATTTTATTTAAGATATTGGATCTTAAAGGGGTTTTTGGTGTATCAATATTTTGGAGATAGATTGCTTAGGAATATATTTAAGCATAAATATCTTTGAAAAGGAACTTTATAGAAAGATGGGTATTCTTTTGGATTTTTGAGAAATAAGTCCCGAGTTGTTTTATGATAATCAAAATAATCTTCTAAGTGACGATCGGATGTTTACTTAGGCGAACGGCATTATGCACTTAGTAAATTATTCTCTTTGTTATTGTACGGTCGGAACGAGTTCGAATCCGAGCGAATCCAAAGCGAATTGGAATTGGATATTTTGTTGAAATATCCCGCTAGAAATATATTTATGATATTGTTTCAAAATAGGTTTGAAAAGTAAGAAGTATTTTTTTGTTAACTAGTTCGAGTGGCTCGAAAATAACTAAAAATGGGTAAGAGATACGTTCGGATGGTAAACGTTTCTCTTGAGTATTATCCTTATAATAAGGAATATATAATATTGTTTGATAGTACCCAATTCCTTGGTATAATTTTGGAGTTACTCATGCTATATTTTTTTTTTATGGATTAAAATATATATAATATCATTTCAAAAATTTATGAAAATAAATATTCAAGTATTTGACCCTTAAGTTTCCAAAATATATATAAGACTATGGATTTTTGATCCATATATAATCATATATGAGTGTTATATAGTGAACGATTACATTTTGTAACGTATGATACTTCAATGAAATTAGTTCATTCTAAATAAGCAAATAAACCATGTTATAAGGTCCAGTACTCAATTTTACTGATTACAATGAAGATTATATTGTTTAAATGTGACACTAGGCCAAAACTACAAAAAAGATCTAAGAACCCTCGATTACTGAAATGTAAGTTTTGATCAGTTTACATAAAGTGCAACATAATTAATGTCCTTAAACGTTAAGGATGATCGAATGCACTTTTGGAAAGAGTTCATAGATATTGTAGTAAGGTTTTTTCTGAATGGTTTGACCATTTAAAAAGGAAATGAATGTACAAGAGTAGATGTGATTTAAGGTATGGATGGGATAAAGAGAGTGAATTGTCACTTCTGCTTCATCAAGAAACATCAAAAACTAAAATTGTAAAATAATAATTGATATTTAACTTTGGAATGAGAAATAAGATCTCTACTTCAAAATGTATATAAAAAATTGTTTTCTATGAGAATTACTTCTTTGAGTTCAAGAAAATTTATCGAAGATCTCCCTATTTAAACTAGTTACAATATATGAAATAGATAGTCTATATTAAGTGGATGATGGACCTCCGTATACAGTATGTTATTATAGTAATGGTGGAAATGGTGGAGCATGCTACATACACTTATTGATTGCATCAAGTTATGAATATTGTTTCCATAAAACGTACAACATGGTATTCATGAAATAATATCCATTCTTCGGTGATGAATGAAGAATAGACATATTTTTATTTCAATAAGAATATTATGAATATAAGTTATGAAATAAAAATATAATGTAGTGTTTGTTTTCCATAAAAAGTGATGTATTGGTAAATACCAAAGTATCTAAAATTATTAACATTTATTTTGGGATTATAGACTAAGCCATGATTCTGAGAAGTACTTCTTCGATCATATGATTATGAATCATATGGCCGTGGTGAAATATACCTCAACTAATTAAAGGCAAAGCACCCATTTAGTGGCGGCGTCATAAGATTTGATAAACTCTTCGGGTTGATACATATAGATTTATATAATTATAAGTCTGAGTATACCATAACGGTTCCACATACTTCGTTATATTCACCGATGAATTATTGTAAGCATAAATATATGCATTTGATAAATATGGATCTTGCCTATGATAAGTTAATATAATATAAAATGGAAGTACAATAAAATAACATGGAAAGAAATGATTCAGTTTGATTGAATGGGTAAATATATTGGAAAGAGTTCCAAACATGCCTAAAATGAATTACGGTTCAGTCTTAGGAATCACTCTTCCTTATAATATATAATGATGTGTTAGAGTAATCAAAATTTGTTGGATAAAGGATGATTATATGATAAGTGAAGTTGAGTTAAATTCTTTCTATAAGGTGTGTACTTAAGAGTATTACACAAGATTAAGATTAATATTATCCAAAAAATAGTTTACAAAGTTGTACAAGATACGGGTTTACAAGAAACCCAATCATGTCCTAAGCTAAGGAGTTGGTGGGTTGTGTGAGTCGAAGGACTGCATGTAATATTTGTCCATAAGAAATCTTGTATGAATCGCCTCAAAGGAGTTTGGGGATCAAAGTCATTAGATAATTGATTTATGTTATGAATATAAATATTGTGAACTAACACTAAATCAAATTTATGCACGGCAATTCATAAATGTTTATGAATACACGTTCCATTGCAATAAGGAACAGTTGTCGTATCAAGAAATACCAACTTCATAGAATTTCTTTAAGAAATTATTGGTAGTAAAATAGATTTGGATACGATCCAAGGATAAAAATAAATTTGTGACATAAATGAATGCGTAGCATTAGAGAGTCCAATGATTATTCCTTCACATTGAAGAAGAAACTAAGAGTTTCTTATCAATGTCAAGAATAAATAATCCTTGGTTATTTAATTAAACCATTAAGAGTGCTTTATGGTATTGTATAATGCATAAATCTAAAAAAGATTCCAAGTACATTATCAAAATATGATTTTGATAGTTGTACCTAAAGAGATATAATCCATTAGTTACAAATGTGTCTTTAAGAGAAAGATAAATGCAGTTGGAATATAGTGAGCCATGTTTATAAGAATAAATTATAACTGTTGAAATTAGCATAATAGATTTGTTATTCTATGCGCTCAAGTTGATTCGGATTTACTTACAAAATTATCACCTAGTAATTCATGTTTTGGTACATATGTATTGAAACGAAAAATTCTAAATAAAGATTTAAACTATATTGTTTGCACATAATAACTAAAGTGTCTCGAAGTCGGTGGAAGTGATATTGAGTTTGTGGGTTTTGGATATGACCCAAGAACCGATACGAAAGTATCGTTTGATAAGCATCAAAATTGAACAAGTATCTTGAAAGAAATATCAAATAGTTTGATTTCAATCAAATTGCAATGGAAGCATATGTCTATAAGAAACAACGTTGAAGGTACATTGATATTTTTAAACATAAGAAAACAACATGTTACTGATTATTAACGATGTACTTAAGTTAAAATCGGCTTTTAGTTGTTTTAATACTCGATGTTGGATTTGCAAATGATGCCTTTTATAGTGAGTATATAGGACATTAGAAATGTCCCAAACCGTATGTAGAAACACCTTATTTAAATGCTTTATAAGAAATATGTAAGAGGATTCCTTACGCATTGGCGATAGAAAGTATCATACATGTTGGCTGCCTGCAATAGCGTGATTTGTTTATGTATTTGATACATGAAGCAAATATTGAATCTAATTTAAGGTCACTAAATGGTAGTTTAGAGTATTCTTGTGCATTTATGAAATACAAAAGAATTTTTTATAGAAATGACGAATTCGTTATGAAGGATTATTCAAACTCGGACTTCATATGTGATTTGCGTATGGTATGTGAATATAAAATTCATGTTCAAAACTTGGTTAAGAAGCTTTAAGTTGGAAATTTTCCAAATGACAGAATGTGGATGATTCAATAAAAGGCCAAGTACATTGTCTTGAATAGCACAATCGTAAAAGCAATGTACATACATGATAAATGCACAAATTTATAACTGAGCTAATGGTGATTCTAAATGTCGAGAATCTTATAACATTGTTATATGATAATAAAGTCATGATATAGTTCATAACAGAACTTAGAACTCACTGGAGGTCGAAAGACATACTCTGGATTGTTTCGCATGATAAAAGCCGTTTATCGGTGTTGGAGTGAGTTGATTGACATAGTAGTTAACTAAAACAAAATATCATACCCATTCACTGAGGGACTCACCCAATTGGTTTTAAAGAAACCAATTGGAGAAGTTGGAATAATGTTACATAATTGACCCTAAGTGTAAGTGGAAGATTGATAGAGTTGGGAGTATGTCCTAGGGGCAACTATATAATTTGTTACATAAATCTAACTTGATAATCAATCTTGTTCGAAGTAGAAGGCATTTCCTTTCTGTTATATACTTGTTATAAATAATTAATTAGTTAATTTAAGTAAATATGTCAGAAGTTCATAAATGTTGTATCTGTGATGGCAGTTGCAAATAGTTTTAACCAAGAGTATTATATCATAATATGATAAGCACATCACTTTAAATATTCTTATTCACGATGTATCGATACTGGACATCGATGCATCTGTTGAGATTAGAATACGTAACACTCTCCAAATGTTGGGTGGTTTATCACTAATGGTTGCTCGAGGCACCAAAGGATTACATATTGATAGTAAAATACATATGAAATGACTTACTCGATAGTTTTTTTGTTAGTTAATATAACCAAGGTCAAACATAAAATATCGAAGTAGCTAATTTACACAGATCTCTTTACTTAAGAATACTATTAATCTTCAATATGAAAGCTCTGCTTTGATTTATAGTTAAATCATGGCACAACGTCCATCAAATTACTATAGTTGGGTTGAGTGGAATTATTGGAAGCGAAACACTATTCAAGAGAGGATCCATCTTCTAAATTATATGGGGTTAGCATCGTGGTCAACTCAAAGTCAAAATCTCTGACCAAAGTAGTTCAGTTCACAATAATTGTTATAATTGAAGCAAAGACTTTGTTTTTAGACTATAAAATTAAATATGAACAATATTGAAATATTGACCATTATCAAATTCCATAAGTCCAAAATGATACGGCTTTAACAAAGAGAATTGGTGTAATTATCGTCACTACCAGGTACCTGTATAATAAGTAAAATTATATTTTACCAAAAAGATGTGTAAGCGATAACTTCAACCAAAATGTCATATCACTAGCTAAGGTGACATGTGAACGTCAATTTTCAAATTGTTCGATACTAATCGTTGACTGAATTTACACATTTGAATCGCACAACCGTAATGATGAATACTCTGAATAAACCACACGATTTGATTAATTTATAAATTGTTGTAAATTAACTAATATTTATGATATAATAATTATTAAACTTTATTTGATTTGTTTGAATACCATTAGTATTTAATGAAGTGCGTATATAAAAGTTATTAACGCTTGTATTGATATACGGTATCAATAAAATATTTAAACTGGGTTTATATAGATTAATTGCTAAATGGCTTTGGGAATTTTTTAGGCTCGTAGGCATGATAAAAAAGGAAACATATTTCAAATACGATTTGAAAATCCAGAGAAGCAATTAAAAGGAAGAATTAAATCACTATTCTTTACTCCCTTTATGACATACTTAAATCTCATTTATGAAATGATTTTTGACCTTTTCTCTTCAGCTCTATTTTTCTGCTAAAAATATAAAGAGGGAGAGGATATTTTTTAGATTTATTTAGGAATTAAACATCGATCTTTTAAAGGAGAGAATTGAAAGGTTTTAACATTTCCTTTAAAACATATTCTCTCTTATTTGATCCATTATTCTTTTCCTGATAAAAATCTTATTTTCTTTCTCTTTTTCTCCTCCTCTCCCTTAGTGGCCTCCATGATAAAAAAATTCCAAAAAAAATTCAAATGAAAATCAAAACATTCAAGGTGGTGTTTGCCTCTAGATCCTTGAAAAATCTAGAGGTTGATTTAATCGAATCAGAGTTTTATTCTTCATTCAAGGTGCAAAACTTAGGCTTCATTTTTAGGTAACTCTAATTTATTTTATTACATATTCATCATGCTAATGAAGTTTAAATCCTATACATGCTACATCTAATCTCATTATTTGTTCAATTTTGTTGACCTAAAGTTTAGATCTGATATATGTTAATTGATTGTATGTTCATCATGATAATATAATTAGATCCTACATATGCCACAGCTTTTTCATCATGTGATCATATTATATGCATAGTTTAGACCTAATTCATTTTACAATGAATTTATATCTACCTAAGTTATCCAATCTAATTTTATCATTGTTTTTGAAATTATTATTTTTGAAAAAGGCAAACAAATAAACTATTTTGGATTGGAAAGTAGCTTTAATTAATTGTTGTATTTTGCACCTCATTATATGCACAAATATAACTTAAATATATATGTAATTTTGAGGAAAAAAAATTACTTGGGATATTGATTACATGTTTCACATAATTGTTTTTTTTTAATATAATTTTTGGTTGTTACTGATATTTGTTAAAATGTTGTTTAATTGAAAAAATTTAAGTGGACTTTTGTGCAAAACCTCATAAACTCTTTGAATCCCTCTTAAGTTAAAGTAGATTGTAATACGTTACCTTAATTTTAAAACGTACAACGGATTACAAAGTTTATACATATATAAATATATACATACATACATATATATATATATATCTGTGTGTTATTTTAATTTGAAACAAAGTTTGTAGTTATTTATATATGCATAGATATATGTTTGAGTGTTCAATTTGTTTTGAAATAGCATTAAAGATAAGTAATGAAAGGAGATAACTCCTCCTCCTTTTCCTCTCCTTATTCATTGCCTACTTTAACATAATTGATTGCCATTTTGAATATATGTAAACTTTTGATTAGTTAAAATACCTTTGTAACTTATTATATATAAGTCAATATAAGTAAACTATATAAACAAACACACGTATGTTGCTATTTTATATAGTTTAAAGATAAACTATGGATAACAAAGACATATATAAAGGACGAATGTAATTATTGTGGTGTAAGTCCCGACACTTATATACGTACACATTACAAAATACACTACTTATATGTTGCATTTGGACTATACATACATGAATGTATTTGATACGTTCATTATTATATATATTTAGGTTCAAATTAAATTTAAAACTCCTTTTAAACATCTTAAATAAAATAAGATTTTATTTAAAACCTCATTAGATCTGATCTAATGAACTTTTAGACTTAATAGGCCCAATAGATCCAATATAGGAACTTTCTTTTTTGAAATTTATCATTTAACTCCGCTACGGGTTGGCTCGGTTCCAATATAAGGAATCAAATATAAATATGGAACATAACTAAACCATATAACAGTCTTAAAATAATATAGTCCACGTCATAATGTCTCCAAACGACAATACATAATGTTTGATAATAGGAAGAACATAATATGAAATGAAGTACATGGAGAGTAATAATAATAAATATATCTCTGGGCGCTACACCTTTTTCTCCATGTATAGTACTTAGCCAACTTACCTACTGGCCTATCCTCCTATAATAGAGATGAAGAGGGGGAAATAGAGGGCGTAAGACATAATCTAGTGAGTGAATTATATCACTAGTGGTATATTGTGGATAAGTAGTTAAAGTTCAGTTATAACATATCTAAGATATTCTTTGGTGTGTGTGTTCTTTATACATAAGTGACTGACTATTTTTGTGATATGGTTTAACTACTCTTATGGTGACAATATTCCATTTTTATTATCAAGATTTCCAATCATATGTGGAACATATCAACTGAATCTTTCATAAAAGGACATTTCCATTATAGTACTATCTATTAAGTTAACATTCTCATTTATAGTTGTTTGGTCTACTCTGATTTAAATATAGCTTACTATGCTCAATCTATATGTATTTAGGTTAACAATTCTGAATTTTTCTCTTTGGTTTAACATTCCCAATTTTATTCCTTTAGGTTAACATTCCCAATCTATTCCTTAGGGTTAACAATCCTAATCCTATTCCTCTACTAGTATACGTATATTATGCCCTATATCACTACATAAGTAGCATTTTGGAGCAGATTAATGATTCCAACTCCCTACAAGACTAACAATTCCAACTATGTTAGATTTCTATGCAGTCCCTCTTTCCACCTTCCACCCATTAGTGGTTAGGATCGGCTATGAATGATCGGAGCTTCTACTTGCAATTTTTCGTTAGCCACTATAAATGCCACGTCCACCAACTTCATAAAGCACAAGCCAAGGATCTCATCAAGGTGATCATGTTTCCAGCTTACTACACGACTCCACTACACTATATGAACAAGAAAGTGGTAACATGGTTTCCCCAATCCTTCCTACTTAGCCTGTACAAGGTCCAGGTTCGACCTAGGATGGTCGGTGTATTTCAGATGTCTAAATATATATCTCAAATGTTAGACTATCTATTTTAAAAAAATATGCATCGGGTGTTCAGATATCTGAATTTCTTCCTTAGACATCTGATTTTGATTCCAAAGTCTAAAAAAGAATTCAAATATCTGAATCGAACTAAATTACTTTAGCCGCTCTCGGGCTGTAAACATTTGAAAATAAACGTCTGAAAAAATAGCACTAGACGCCTGAAAAATGCATTTAGACGTGTGATTGTCATTTCAGTCATCTGGTTCACTGTTTCTAGATTTTTAATAAACTTGGCTTATTTTTATTTTATCAATTTTCTTCATGGTTTTAATCTCAGATTTAGGGGGATATTTTCATAGTGTTCTTGATACGATTTTAAGTGATTTTTTTCCAATGTCCATACATAATTTTCCATCAAACTTTCTATAAGTATTTCGAAGGATTATCTAGTACTTAAATCGATTATCACGTATTTTACTATAAATCGAATCAAACTATAATAAATTTCGATAGATTTGTTCATTTGTCCATATCTATCATTTCAAGTTAACCATATAAATTAGATCTATGCGATTAAGGGTAGTTTTGAATCAAATTAATTCTTATCTATCAAATTCAACTCAAGCATTTTATATAAAATTAGATCTATAAGTTAAAGCTAATTTCATTTGGTTATTTCTCATTTACCAAGTGATTCCAAAATCAATTCATAGATTCAAGAATAAAAATTATATTTTTATTTCTAAAAAGGCATGTAATTGAAAATCAATCACTTCTCCATCATTCGAATTTTTTTGATAAATCCACTCACCTTGGTTGTAGATATCCTCCTTTTAACTTAGAAGATTTTCTCCTCCTAGTTGTTGATTCGCAACTCCTCCCTTCTCTTTTATCTAATTTTATTTCTTCTTTGTTTAATTTTTATTTTTCTTAGGGAATTTGTTTGAAGAGAAAATAGATATTGTTTGTTGTTGAGAATTCTCCATGGAAGAGAAAGAAGAACTATATGTACAGAGTGGCCATTAGGGTTTTGAGTGAGAAGAAATGAAGGTTGGGGTTCTATTTGTAGTTGAAATCTAGGGTATTCAGAGTTAGACCCAAATATAAAAGCCACGGTCATATTTTCCTTTATTTTCAACCTGTTTTATCAAATTCAACAGGTTTATATATGTTTCTTAACTATAAACGATGTTTCGCACGTAATGGAAAGGTTTGTGGTCTAATTCCAATGTTTGGGAAAATTAATTTTTTTACCCTTTATTTTAAAATCTCATTTTTTTCCCTCATTATCATTTTTAGAATTTTTAGGGTATTGCATCCCCCCTAAAGGATTTCGTCCTTGAAATCTTTAAGCATGGAAAAATATAATTTGCTAATACAATTAATATCTACAGTCATCTACTCAACCATCAACCACTTGCAACCATTGTCCTTAAATCCAATTTCTAATGCAGCATGTACATATAGTATGGAATGCATATGAACACATAAGTAATGCAAAATTAGGTGGTCTCCTGAATCGATTAACCTCCTGAAATGCAAGTCTTATGCCTTGTATCCAAAATGTATGCAATGCCATATACACTTGCAGTGCTACATAAATGCACAACCATTCAATACATATGCAATAATCATTATGCATATAATTGATAAAATAAATAAGCAAGGTCATGTGTGTTGTTGGCTAACTTGAATATGTCTGCCCATATGTCCAATGCTAACCAATACAATTCATGCATTAGCAACCATCATCCAAAACATGCCTTAGCACCGTGTTCACAACCATGCCTAACATCCAAGCATTCCTACCTATGGAATATTCTAAGCTAAATACTATGTGCACTAATAATTATACTAGCTAAAATGAAAATGTACCAAAAAAGTTCTTGATGGATAGCTCAGATCTTCTCTTCGGGCTCCCACGTACTCTTCGTTGGGTCGTCTCCTCCTCGGACTTTAATTAGTTTAATTACTTTATTACAGATTCGCTTTATTCCCTGCTCTAAAATATAGGTAGGTACATGGAAAAGAAGTGACTTTCTCTACTTCAACTTCTTCCAACTAACTCAGCTCAACCACAGCAGCCGAAACATGTAGACACTTTCGTAAATGTGACACATGGAAGATATTGTGAACTCCAACCAACTTTTTTGGAATCCCCACTTTGTAAGATAACTTCCTTACTCTCTTTATGATCGGAAAAGGCCCTACAAACCTTGGTGTTAACTTTCCCGAATTGTCAAACCACATAACGTGCCTAAGTGGTGAGACCTTCACAAAGACTATGTTGTCTACTCCGAACTCCAATTCTACGCATCTCCTATCAGCATATATTTTATGTCTATCCTGGGCAGTCTTCATCCTCCTATGGATCAAATCTACTTTCTATAAAGTCTCCCTTATCATCTCTAGTCCAAGTATGATTTTATCTATAGTACCCCACCAGCAAGATGGTGATCTACAAGGCCTCTCATACAACACCTCAAACGGTGCAATTTAAATACTTATCTGATATTTATTATTATAAACAAAATCTACTAAGCAAGTGATCCTCCCAAGAACCTCCTAAATCCAAAACACACTCGAAGAAAGTCCTCTAGTACTACATTCACCCTCTAAGTCCGCCCATATGTTTGTGGATGATATGCGATACTCAAATTTAGTTCAGTTCCCATGTCCTTCTGATAACCCCTCCAAAACTCACTAGTGAAAAGTAGATCTTAATCACTGAAAATACTAGAACGAACTCCATGGCCAAAATATCTCTCTCGTGTATAAGGTCACCAAAGACGCAGCTATTCCCGCACTCAATGTAATGAGTGCATTTGGCAGTCGATCGACTATGACCCAAACACTCTCATTCCCTCTTCTATTCCTAGGTAGCCAATTAATAAAGTCCATGGATATACTTTGCCACTTCTACTATGGAATATCCAATGGCAGTAATAATCCACCAGGCTTCTTTTGCTCTATCTTTACTCTTTGACAAGTCACACATTTAGAAACATACACTGCTACCCGCATCTCCATATTAGACTAATAAAAGACACTCTTCATATCACGATACATTTTGTCACCATCGGGATGAGTGGTCATTCAAGAATGATGGAACTTTAAAAGTACCATATTAATCAACCCTACATTAAGATGAACGCACAACCTACAACCATCCTGTCGAATCAATGGAATAGCAGTCCATATGACTCGAATGCTCCTCCTTGTTCAAGTTCTCAAAAATATACAACAAATCCTTGCCTTGCGTCCGCCTTGAACCTATATAGTTCATAAGTAAAGGATGAACATCCAAAGCGGATAATAGTCCTGATGTAATATCTAATGAAGGACTGAAATCAAACGTAGAAATTAACTCCAAGTGCTTCCATTCTAAGTACATAGGAGCTAACATCACATGCTTCCTACTCACGGCATTAGCTATGACATTGCCTTTGCCTAGAGTGTAGGAGATACTGAAATCATACAATGCCAAGAACTCCATCCACTTATAATGCCTTAAATTCAAATCTTTCTAGAAGAATAAATACTTTATAGACTTATGATCTGTGAATAGTTCAAATCGCTCTCCTATAAGATAATTCCAGCATGACTTAAGAGCAAAGACAATAGCTAAAATCCAAGATCATGGTGGGGTAGTTTCTCTTACGAACTTTCAGTTATTAACTAGCATAGCGGACTACTCTACCCTCCTGCATCAACACTGTGCCCGGTCATGTATCACAAGCATTGGTATATATTGTAAACGCCTTCATACCATCAGGGAGTACTAAAACATGTACATTAGTCAATAACTCCTTCAACTTAATAAAAACATCTTTGCATTCTAAGATCCTGAGAAAAATAAGTTCTTATTGGTAAGTGTGTCATTGGTGTAGAAATTTTAGCAAAGTCCTTAATGAACTTTTTATAGTAGCCCACCAAACCAAGGAAACTTCTCACCTCAATGACATTATTTGGTACATACCAATCCGGTAATGCTACAACTTTATCGGGATCGACCGCTAGTCCATGCACGAAGACAACATGTCCTATAGAGCGAAACACTTTGTGCTAAAAGTGATATTTGGAGAACTTCGCCTTTAGATTATGCCAACGGAGAGTATTGACCACTTCTCCTAAATGCAACATGTGCTCTTCATTGCTTTTCGAATAGACAGGTATGTCATTAAAGAATACCACCATGAACTTATTTTACAACCCTCTAAGACTCGACCTATAAGGTCAAGAAAATATGTTGGTGCATTATTTAGTCCTGATGGCATAACCAACCACTCATAAAGTCCGTCAAGTGTACAAAATGCATGATAGAAACTTATGGATCATATAGTGATACTATGGATAACTTAACTTATAGTATAATAGAAATATAACTGGAAAAGTAATAAGTAAATAAAATAACACATCGAGATTTATACCGGTTAGAGCACCTCTCCTATGTCTAGTCCCTGAGCACCTATTAAGAATTCACTAGCAAAGTCCTCACTTGACCTAGAGGGATAGGTTTATAATACAAACTAGCTGAGCACCTCACAGGCCTGCCCTTGAATAAGAGTAGAAAAGGTTCTTCGGTAAAGTTGTGTCTATAAATACATGCTTCCTATCACTCTAGTACATCAACTTCTATAACCACTCGATATGGATATAAGTAGGGGTTCAGAGGTTTTAGTGTTTGGGTATTAGTATACATAGTTGAAAGTGCAAGAATGCAGTAATCAAAAAGCAAGAGAGAGAAGCAGTAGAACAAGTATTTAGAAAACAAATGTCTAAAATAGAATTCCACCACTTCTTTTATAGAGGTCGGAGGTTGCATTTGAAGAGTAGTGACTGGTTAGAGAGTTGCCTTCAAGAGAAGCAATGGTTGGAAGAGAAAAGATGAAGGTTTGCCATACAACGATCAGAAAAACAAAATATATAGGCATGCATAGCCGCCTCCAGTGCACCAATGGGATATCCGCCTATCAACCGGTGATAGCTGATGTGCTTGTCTGCATATTATGTTTTCTCATTTCTTTGTGCTTCGATTTCCTTTATGCTTCGATTTCCTTTGTGCTTCGATTTCCTTTGTTCTTTGGTGCTTTAAGATAACTCTCATTTTCTTCTAACACTTAGAGACTTCATTAATATTCATCAGTAGCCATAGTCTTCCCATTTATTTGTTTGTATAAGATCTTCCGAGATAGCTGTATTTCGTATATGTCGTTGCATATGTTGATTTCTGTAATAAAGAGTTATTAATATATATCATTGTTAACATCAAAACGAAGGTTCTGACAAAGCAGTTTTATGAATACTATCATTAGCTACACGTAATTGATGGAATCTGATAGCCAAGTCAAGTTAAGATAATACCATTGTTCCAACCAGCTGATCAAATAGATCATCTATATTGGGCGGTGGATAATGATTCTTCTTTGCCAACTTATTCAATTCACGATAATCGATGCAAAGCCTTAGAGAACCATCGGCTTTAGTAGTAAAGATAGCTGGTGCTCCCTACTCCAAAATACTTCTATGAATAAAGCCACTCTCCAATAATTCATTTACTTGCTTATTTAGCTTGGGCCTTTCTGTAGGAGACATATGATTGAGGGGAATGGAAACAAGTCTAGCATTCTCCTTAAGATAAATTCGAAATTCAATCACCCTATAGGAAGGAAGAATGGAAAATTTGGAAAAGACATCTATATAATCTCGAACTATTGGAACATAAGCTAAATCATCATGTGATAGGTCAAGGGAAAATAGGTAACTCAACACAACTAAACTCTTGGGATCGTAGTAAACCTCCAGACTACGTCCTCTTCAAGTACTCAAACAAAGTACCTTCGTATCATAATCCAGCACTGCTCCGTACATAGCCATTCAATCCATTCATAAAATCAAAACAAACCTAGAAAAGCCTAATATAAAAGCACTACAATCAAATTCGAAACCCAGAACATATAATTTCAGACCCTTACAAGTCATAGATAAATGAATCAATCCTCCGAAAAGGTTTGAATGCTACTATAGGACCGGCAACTATACTAGTCTTTAAGTGAAATTCATCCGCTAGTTTACTTAAATAAATAAGTATGATGCTCCAATGTCAAATAAAGTGCAATTAGATAAATCAAAATAAGTAAACACACTTCCGATGAGAAATTTCTTCCCCTTCTCCACAATTTGAGCTACATTTGAGCTAGGAATAGTGTAACACCCCATAAAATTAACGATAATTAATAAATCGTTAATAAAGCTCCAAAATTGGAATTGGAGAAAACTGTAACAACCCAAAATTTGAGCTATAATAATTAATTGATGAATTAATTATATAATAAAATAAGTTTATGAAATTCCCATAATCGAGCTACGGGAGTTGCGCCATTGGGTCCATGGCAATTTTCTGCTCAATTTCCATATATAACTTGTCGAAATCTAAATCGGTGTGGAGAAGTTATGAGAGCAATAAGAATTCATAATTTTATACACTAAAAAAACCGACCCTAGGGGTCGACCCTCACCAAGGTTGGGTCAACCCACAAACCCCTCAGGTCGACGCGCCTAACACCCTGGACGTGAAAACATGTAGGTACGAGCCGATAACCATATTTTGTTTTTTCCATCAAATCTCGTGTGTTCTTAGCTGCATCTGACGGTTCCTAGAGAGCCTATGACATGGTTGCACCAGATTTAATCTTCAAATCCAATGGTATAAGATCCCTAAGTCACACTATAAATAGAATGCTAGGCCTAGCTATTTTTCTCATTCAGATTTTCTCCCATTTGGGCTCATTGCCAAAGGCTGAACCCTAAATAGAAAAAATTTCTACGGAGAAAACCTTTTTGATAAAAATATTCTATGCCCTAGAAGTGGATCCGGGAAGGCCAAGGACTAGAGCTAAGGACCACATGTGAGTGTTTTGTAATTATTTTAGATTTTTAAGTAATTAAAATAATAGGGTTCACAATAGTTGTAGTTTTTCTACAATTTTGAGATAGTTTTTAAGTAAGTTTATTTACGGTCAATTTTAAGTAAATTTCAGAAATTCTTTCAGTCTATTTTATTTAGTTATTTTTATTCAGCTATTTATTCAGTTATTTACATTTATTTACATCTGTTTTAAAGTTAAGATTTAGCCTATAAATGTTAGTCTCTTTTTATAGAGATTTAATCCTTTTTGATGCGAATAAGATAATAAAAAGAGAAGAATCTGCAAATATGGATAAAATAGAAAAATACTAAATTTATAAAAATCAGATGTAAAATGAGAAAAACTGAAATAAAATAGAGATGGACTGAAATAGGAAAATTTAAGATATTTGTGTTTACGCCAAAACTAGTCACAAACCCCAAATATCGTAAAAGCACAAGTATACGAACACATATCAGTAGTATATGATTATAGATTACAAATCTAAATAATGTAGAGGATAAAAATGAAGAATAACAAACTTAAAATGGAAAGAAGTAGAAAGAGACACAAGATTTATAGTGGTTCAGCTATCTTCGGCCTATGTCCATTTCAAAGGATAATCTTTTATTAACTTTGCTCGCTGGTTACAGCGAATTACAGTAGTAATTTTAGGGTACAACAGTGAAGTTTGAGGACAATGGCGATTTGGGTAGAGTCTGGACGTAGTAGAATCAAAAATCCCTTTTCTACAGGCTTTGGGAGGCTATTTATAGGCGTAGGTTGCATATATCTCGCTCAAATCTTGGGAGACCTCTTTTGGCACGTGTATGGGCCCACGCGATCGATCCCACGTGATTTGAACTCGATCCGTGATTGATACGAACCAATTTCGTATCGATCCAAATCTTACCCAATTGAGCCAATATTGATCATAGAAATTCTTTAGGTTGTACGCAAGCTCCTGTGAAAATTTCGTAGCATTTTGACTTGTAGATTGTGAGTTATGATCGATGCAAGTTTGGGTTTATATAGGTTGTTTAGTTCGTAT
The DNA here is from genome assembly GCA_030765085.1 of Allium cepa. Lineage (NCBI taxonomy): Eukaryota > Viridiplantae > Streptophyta > Magnoliopsida > Asparagales > Amaryllidaceae > Allium > Allium cepa. The sequence continues at coordinate 618,129,159 of CM060934.1, forward strand.
CGATCCTCTTCGTATCGACCTATTCGTATCGATCCGGGCACGTGCCTGCAAGTTGACGTGGCACTAACTCCTCGGATCAATCCACTTTTCATGCCGAGTGACTAAGTCTTTCATTGGAGTGTAACTTTTCGCATCGATCACCCCCTACCTTGTTCGCATCGATCAATTGTTCTGTTTGTATCGATCGTTGTTGCACTGTTCGTACCGATCGATTATTCTATTTGTATCGATTGTTGTTGCACTGTTCATATCAATCAATTGTTCTGTTCATGTCGATCATTGTTCCACTGTTCATATCGATCGTTGTTGCATTGTTCGTATCGATCGATTGTTCTGTTCGTATCGATCATTGTTGCACTATGCGTGCTGTGTTTTCGATAGATACGAACAAGATGGTTGCATGGCGATGGATACGAACACATGGATGCGAAATGATGGATACGAAAAGATGGATGCGTGATGGATACGAACAGATGGTTGCGAAATGATGGATACGAACAGATGGATGCGAAATGATGGATACAAATAGATGGATGCATGTGAGTTGATTTCCTTGGTTTGCATCAATCATATCTTGAGCTTATGAATACCGATTGACTTGAAATTCGAAACGTAGTCTTTTGTAGCTTTTCTGGTCCTATCATACCAATTGTAGCACAATCCGAACTTGGACAAAGTTTACCGATATCCATAGTAGACTTGTGTGTTAACGATCTCCAAGACGAACTATCCTCAGTTTCCAGCCAAGTTCTTGGTGTCATGGCCTTGCCAAAAGGCGAGATAACAATTTACAAGCATGATTATAGCAAGTGGTTATAACTAAAAAGAGAAAATAGAAGAGTAACAATTATAACATAGGTTATAATTAGGAAGAAAGAAATAACAGAAGATGCTTATTTTAAAACATAGATCTTGGATTAAGTTAATAAGCAAATATAGCAGAAGTAACAGAAGACGCTTATTCTAAAACTTAGATTAAGTTAATAAGCAAATATAGAAGTAGTGGCCCATACCGACAGCATTCTCTTTCTGACCTAGGACTGATGGTCTCATAATAGTAGGTGAGGCTGGGACACGCTTATGCTGATTAAGGTAAATAAGTGGCCAATAGATATAAGCTCAAATCTGAGGATTTGGGAAGGGGCGCAAAACTAGAAGATTATTTGTTAGGCCCAGTATCGGCAGCATTCCCTTTCAGGTATAGGACTGATGGTCTCGCAATAGTCAGGTGAGGCTGGGCACGCTTATGCTGATTAGGGTAAATAAAGGGTCAAATAGGGGGCGACAGTTAGTGTGTACTGCCGATGACCGAGCGTGCGACATCGATTAGGGTAAATAATTTGTTACTGCGTCCTATGCGCTAAAGAGGTGTCTTTTTCTATGACCAACAGGATTGGTTCACAGTGGCATAACAGAGATAGAATAGACCGATCAAAGGGTAGAATTAGGATTTCAGCCTAATCAAAGCAGTTTAAGACAAGTGAAAACAATCGAAACAATCAAAGCAAACAGTCAAATAGTATTCTATGCGAGTTTTGTCTTTCCTTTATTTCCTTTTAAATTAGAATTGTTGCTTAGTCTATTATCTTTATCTTGCTTAGAAATGCTAGTAATTACTTTCACTCACTAGACTTATTGTCTGACCCACTCCTCTATTTTCCATTTCTCCCATAGGCTAGTAGAGTCGAGGATAGTAGATTCAAATTGCTTGGAGATATATTCCAGGATTTTTTCATGTATTCTTCTTCTTTTCATTTGGCTTTTGATGTACTGGAACTTATGTGAGGGGTGATTGTTAATATTTTTGTGCTCTGATTCTGAGACTGAGATGTATTCTTCATAAACATGAGTATTTGGTTTTTGAGACATGGTCTGCTTTCACGATTTATTTTATGAAGTCTAATTCTGAATAATGAGTTACTACTTAAATGTTTCCTGTTGCTTTTACTTAATCGTCTTATGAATCTAAGTCTTTGTGATGCTTTAGCTATGCCTATAACATACCACATCCTTTGGTGTGCCATTTTTGGGAATACTAAGGGGTGTGGGGTGTTTCACTTAGTATTGGAGCCTAAGGTTATATGATTCCTAAAAACTTGTTTTAAAAGTAAAGTATTTTCAAACTATTTTTCAGAAAGAAACTCTTATTGTAAAAATGGTTTTCAAGTATAAGAGAGTTTTTATAAAAATCCACTCAAAGTCCAGTTCAACCTTATTTCGATTTTTTCGAGCCTAAATTTTTCTTTTCTTTGCATAGAATGGCAAACGCCCCAAATCTTCCTAAAGGTGTCCAAGTCCATGGCTGGTTCCGTAGATACCTCCAAGCTACGACACGAGAGGTGCAAAGGCAAGCGCCCAATGCAGCACTGACGGGTGGAGGTCCCGTTAATCCAACTACAGCAGCCAATTTTTCTAAGCTATGCAAGGACTTTGCTAGTCTAGAAGGCAAGACGTTTTCTGGCATGGAGGATTTCGTAGAGGCAAGAGCTTGGTTGAGAAATATGGAGCGTATATGTGGACTGTTAGGATTGGAGGACCAACAGAGAGTTCAGCTTGCATCTTGGTAGCTGAAGGAAGAAACTTCTTACTGGTGGGAGATCATAGAGATGGAGGATAAAGACATTGGGTAGTTTGGATTTTAGGAAAGATTTGAGAGAAAGTTCTTGTCGCAAGCCTAGGAAAGCATGTAGTTGGAGAAGTTCATTAGTTTGAAGCAGGAGAGTCTTTCGGTGAAAGAGTATATAAATAAGTTTAATAAGTTATCGCGGTTCGTAATGGATCTTGTTAATACACAGCATAAGAAGTCCATTAAGTTTGCTAAGGGTTTGAACCAGCCCTCCAAGGGTTGGCGTTGACACATGTACCTATGGGAGCGACATATGATCACTTGTGGAGATGCCTCTCATGTCAGATGTAGCTAAGAAAAAAGAGGCTAAGGAGGTTCCTAAATCAAAAAACTCTAAGAAGCAATGGTAGAAGAATATAAAGGATAAGGACAAGAAGAGAGGAGGAGGACCTTAAATGGAACAGATCAAGAAAGGCGAGAAATGTCATAATTATGGATTGGTTGGGCATTTCACAAAGGACTGTAAGAAGGACACGATGAAGGGAAAGTGTTACAACTGTGGGCAGCCTAGACACCTTAGTAGAGCTTGTCCTCAAAAGACAGGGCACGGATTTGGCTCAAATATGGCGTAAGTATAGGCTTTGGATATAGAACCTTCTAGTAGTGGACCGGATCGAGGTAGAAAAGTCTTTGTAGAAGGTTTGATCTCTATTTCGAATTTTCCTATTCGAACTCTTTTTGACTCTGGAGCATTGCATTCTTTCATTTCTAGTTCCTTGGTTTATTGTTTGCACTAGGATATTTTTCTAGTAGTAGACCCTATAGTTGTTTCAAACCCTGTAGGAGGATCGACACATTTATCCATGATTTGTAGGAGTTTGAAAATATTTATACTAGGCGTAGAGTTTGATTGTGACGCATATATACTGGGATTTTCAGGATATGGGATGATTTTGGGGATGGAATGGTTATCCACTTATGGTGCGATATTGGACTACGAGAGGAGAGTCGTTGGACTAAAGACATGTAGCGGATGAACTCTTGAGATTTCTTACGACCCGCAGGGGTCAGTCATGTTGATCTTCCTTTATTTCCTTGATTCATTACTAGGAGAGTTAGATTCGGTTCCAGTTGTTAGTGATTTGCCAGACATTTTTAAGGTTAGGGGTCTACGCCTTTGGAGGGAGATCGACTTTATGATCTATCTAAATGACAATGCTAAGCCAGCGACATTGCTCGTGAGACATATAGTTCCTAGCGAAAGGAAGGAGTTAAGTAAGTAGATTGGTGAGATATTGAAGAAAGGCTTCATCAAACGGAGCATATCTGAATAGGGAGCGCCAGTCGTCTTTGCTACAAAGGCGGATGGTTCCCTTCGACTTTGCGTAGATTGTAGAGAGTTGAATAAGCTCACGAAGAAGAACCATTACCCACTTCCTAGGATAGACAATCTTTTCAATTAGTTGGTTGGCTCTTCATTATTTTCTCAGCTTGACTAGCCACTTGGTTTCATCAGCTAAGGGTCACTAACGCTAGCATCGATAAGACAGCATTTAGGACACCTAATGGATTCTTTGAGTGGTTGGTTATGTCATTTGGCTGACCAATTCCCCAGCCTATTTAGTAGATCAGATGAGCCTTTTTTTTCGAGATGTCCTATATAAGTTCATTGTAGTATTTGTGGACGACATTCTGGTGTTTTCCAAGAGCGTGGAAGAGCATATTATTCATCTTGAGGAGGTTGTTCGCACACTTCGTGTTCATCAGTTGAAACCAAAATTCTCGAAGTGTCACTTTTGGCATGAGGAGGTGCGTTTCTTGGGACATGTAATCTCAAGAGAGGGTTTAGCTGTGGATCCCGCTAAGTTAGTATCAGTACAGGATTGGAAGGCCCCTAAGAATGCTACCGAAGTTAGAAGCTTCTTAGATTTAGCTGGTTATTATAGGAAGTTTATCAATGATTTTGCTAAGATTTCAACGCCACTTACTCACCTTACGAAGAAGAATGTGACATTCGTATGGGATGTGGATTGTGAGGATTCCTTCACAATGCTAAAGAGAGCCCTTACTAGTGCACCAATGTTAGATTTACCCGACGGAGCTAAGCCTTTTAAAGTATACACTAGTGCATGTGGGACTGGCCTTAGAGTCGTATTGAAGCAGGTGGGAAAGGTAATATGCTATGGGAGTAGACAGTTGAGAACTCATGTGCAGAACTACTCCACCCATGATTTGGAGTTGGCTGCTATTGTTTTTGCGCTCAATCTTGGAGACATTACTTGCTAGGAGAGAAGTTCGAGCTTTTCACTGACCATAAATCATTGAAGTACCTATTCTCACAAAAAGATTTAAACTTGAGGCAGCAGCATTGGATGGAGTTTTTGGCATTATATGACTTTGAGATAGCTTACACCCTTGGTAAAGGAAACGTGGTTGCGAATGCGTTAAGTAGGAAGAGAGCAACCCTTAGTCCTATGTTCGTGGAGTGGAAAAACCTAGAGTTTATTTCTACCTTTGATTTTATGCCCTCTACGGACTTTACTCCTGGATTATTGGCAGTGTTTGAGGTTAAGCCTATCCTTATAGATCATATTGGCTCGAGGTAGCGAGAAGATCCAGAGATTGTGGTTATTCTGGATAGGATTAGTAGAGGAGAGGTCTCTAGACATCTCCAACGTTATTCCATAGATAGTAAACGGTGGCTAAGGAGAGATGGAAGACTTTGTGTTCCCCGCACTAGCGATTTGATGAGAGCGGTTCTAGTAAAGGCACACCATTCTTGGATGATTATTCATCCTGGCGGTGAGAAGATGTATAGGGACATGAAGAGAGTGTTTTATTGCAGTGTCATGAAGAAGGATGTAGCAGAGTTTGTGGCCAAGTGTCTTGTGTGCCAAAGAGTTAAGGCGGAGTAGTAGAGGCCTAGCTGATTGCTTCAGCCATTGGATGTACTCGAATGGAAGTGGGATAGCGTTTCCATTAACTTCATAGATGGTTTACCCCGATCTAGGAAAGGGAATACCAGTATTTGGACGACTGTAGATTGTTTGACTAAGTGCGACCACTTCATTCATGTCAAGAGTAAGAGGATAGCACCTTATTTGACATCCTTATATATTTGTGAGATAGCCCGACTTCATGGAGTTCCCTCTAGCATAGTAGGCGACAGAGATCCTATCTTTACTAGCGAGTTTTGGAGAAACTTGCAAGACGCTTTAAGGACACAGCTTAGATTAAGTACAGCCTATCGTCCTCAAACGGATGGCCAAACAGAGAGAGTTAATAGAGTTCTTGAGCATTTTTTGAGGATGTGCATTCTTAATTTTGGAGGAACTTTAGCACCTACCTTTAGTTGAATCACATATAACATAGTTTTAAGGCTAGCATTGGGATGGCTCCTTTTGAAGCTCTTTATGGAAGACCTTGCAAGTCGCCTTCGTGTTGGTTGGAGTCTACAGAAAGATTGCTACTTGGTCCCAACATGGTTAGAGAGACATTGGAAAAGATTGATTTGATTAGAAGAAGAATGAAGACGACCCAAGATAGGCAAAAATCCTATGCAGATAAGCGGAGAAGGGATATTGAGTTTGAGGTAGGAGACTTGGTTTTCATTAAGGTACCTCCGCTAAGAAAGGTAGTAAGGTCTGGATCAAGTGGGAAACTTGCTCCCAGATTCATAGGATTGTTCCCCATTGTGGAAAGGGTAGGTAAGATGGCGTATCGGATAAAGATACCGAAGATGCTCGCGAGAGTTCATGATGTTTTTCATGTTTCGCACTTGAGAAAGTGCTTACATAATTCAGTAGAGGTAGTGGAACCTAGCCAAGTTGGGAAAGTTGAAGTGGAGAGAGAAGCATCAGTTCATCGCATTCCTACCAAGATTGTTGGACTTGATTTCAAGAAGCTTAGGAATAAGGAAGTCCCTTTGGTTAAGGTGCAGTGGGGAGATAATATTGAGGATGCTACATGGGAGGCTGAGGAGAAAATACGTACCTCTTGCCTGCATCTCTTCAAGGGTACTTCTGGAATTTCCTATTTCCATCTTTAACTTTGAGTAGGTTCTTTCCTTTAGTACCCTTTGGGAGGGTAGATCTTAGGATTTAACCTATGGATGGTATGACTGAATGTAAACATGTTACTATAACATGTTATGTATGATGGACGCTAGTGGTTGCAAGTGTTTGCTAGTGGTTACTAATTGACGCATATACACACACTAGGCACTATTATCTCTTAGGGATCGAACTAACTAGGTCGCTAAAGCATATGAAAATGGAGGTGTGTGCACTTGCATTTTTATTTTTATTTCATGGTTGCTATGAGCGGGTGATTGTCATATGATCGTTGCATTTGGATGATGATTGCAGCATGCATATAGAACTATAAGTTATCATTAGGAAACTTGCATTCATTTAGATACATGGCACGGACATGATTGCATAAAAAGGAGGTTGACTGAATCAGTAGACCCCTAATCATTTGCATTAGTCAGGAACATGGACACTACACTATTACATATAACGTAAGTTGCATTAGAAAGCTTAAGGACAATGGATGTAATAGATGATGGTTGAATATGTGGTTGTAGAATTTGGATGAAAATATTTATTTCATTCTTCTGTCCATGGAGATTTCGGAGAAGAAATCCCTTAAGGGGGGGAGGATGCAACAACCCAAAGTTTGAGTTATAATAATTAATTAACGAATTAATTAAATAATAAAATAAGTTTGTGAAAATTTCAGAATCGAGCTACGAGAGTTGCGCCATTGGATCCGTGGCGATTTTCTAATCAATTTTTATATATAACTTGTCGAATTCCAAGTCAGTATAGAGAAGTTATGAGAGAAACAAGAATTCATAATTTTATACACTAAAAAAATGACCCTGGGTGACCCTCACCAGGGTCTGGTCGACTTATAGGTTGATCCACGAACCCCTCAGGTCAACCCGCCTAACATCCTGGATGTGAAAACGTCCAAGTACGAGCCGATAACCATATTTTGTTTTTTTGGTCAAATCTCGTGCGTTCTTAACAACATCCAACGTTCCTAGAGAGCCTATGACATGGTTGCATCAGATTTAATCTTCAAATCCAACGGCCTGAGATCCCTAAATCACACTATCAATAGAACCCTAGGTCTAGCTATTTCTACATTTAGATTTTCTCCCATTTGGATTCATTGCTAGAGGCTGAACCCTAAATAGAAAAAAATTCTAGGAAATCTTTTTGATAAAAATATTCTACGCCCTAGAAGTGGATCCAGGAGGACCAAGGACTAGAGCTAAGGACCACAGGTGAGTGTTTTTCAATTATTTTAGATTTTTAAGTAATTTAAAATAATAGGGTTCTTAATAGTTGCAGTTTTTCTACAATTTTGAGACAGTTTTTAAGTAAGTTTATTTACAGTCAGTTTTAAGTAAATTTCAGAAGCTCTTTTCAGTTTATTTTATTCGGCTATTTTATTCAATTATTTACAGCTATTTACATTTATTTACATCCGTTTTAAAGTTAGAATTTAGCCTGCAAATGTTAGTTTCTTTTTATAGAAATTTAATCCTTTTTGACACGAATAAGATAATAAAAAGAGATGAATTCGCTAATATGGACTAAAATAGAAAAAGGCTAGGTTTACAGAAATCGGATGTAAAATGAGAAAAACTGAAATAAAATATAGATGGACTAAAATAGACAAATTTATGATATTTGCAAGCATGATTATAGCAAGTGGTTATAACCAATAAGAGAAAAAAGAAGAGTAACAATTATAACATAGGTTACAATTAGAAAGAAAGAAATAATATAAGAGGCTTATTTTAAAACTTAGATCTTGGATTAAGTTAGTAAGAAAATATAGAAGAAATGACAGAAGAGGCTTATTTTAAAACTTAGATTATGTTAATTAGCAAATATAGAAGTAGTGGCCCGTACCGGCAGCATTCCCTTTCAGATCTAGGACTGATGGTCTCACAATAGTAGGTGAGGCTGGGACACGCTTATGCTGATTAGGGTAAATAAGTGGCCAATAGATCGAAGCTCAAATCTAGGGATTTAGGCAAGGGGCGCAAAACTAAAAGATTATTTGTTAGGACCAGTACCGACAGCATTCCCTTTCAGGTCTAGGAATGATGGTCTCACAACAGTTAGGTAAGGCTAGGCAGCATTCCCTTTTAGGACTAGGACTGATGGTCTCACAATAGTTAGATGAGGCTAGGAACGCATATGATGACTAGGGTAAATAAAGGGTCAAATTTGGGGTAACGGTAAGTGTGTACCGGCAATGACCAAGCGTGCGACATCGATTAGGGTAAATAGTTCGCTATTGTATCCTACGCGCTAAAGAGGTGTCTTTTGCTGTGACCAACAGGATTGGTTCACATTGGCACAACAGAGATAGAATAGGTCGATCAAAGGGAAGAATTAGGATTTCAGCATAATCAAAGCAGTTTAAGACAAGTGCAAACAATCGAAACAATTAAAACAAATAATCAAAGCAAACAGTCAAACAATATTCTATGCGAGTTTTATATTTTCTTTATTCCCTTTTAAACTAGAACTGTTGCTTAGTCTATTATCTTTATCTTGCTTAAAAATGCTAGTAATTACTTTCACTCAGCAGACTTATTGTATGACCCACTCCTCTATTTTCCCTTTTCCCCCATAGGCTAGCAGAGTCGAGAACAGTAGATTCAGATTGCTTGGAGATATATTTCCAAAGTTTTCATGTATTCTTCTTCTTTTCATTTTTCTTTTCATTTGGCTTTTGATGTACTGGCACTTATGGGAAAGATGATTGTTATTATTTTTGTACTCTGATTCTGAGACTGAGATGTATTTTTCATAAGACATGAGTATTTGGTTTTTGAGACATTCTGCTTTCATCATTGATTTTATGAAGTCTAATTCCAAATAATGAGTTACTACTTAAATGTTTTCCTCTGGTTTTACTTGATTGTCTTGTGAATTTTAGTCTCAGTGATGCTTTAACTAAAGCTATAACGCACCACATCCATTGGTGTGCCCTTTATTGGGAATACTAAGGGGTGTGGGGTGTTTCAAAAATATTGATATTTGGCTACAAACTTGCATCATGGTTTTCATGGCTATTTTCTGAGCAACTTTCATATTTGGAGTTTTGCAATTGGAGCTCAAACGAAAAGGTTGTTAGCGTTTGAAGTTTCGAGAGTAGAAATAATTAAAAAAAATATAGTAATAAATAATATTAATATTCGAGATCCAACCGATCGACCCCCACCATGGACTAGTCGACCGCTTTAAGGGTGCGGTCGACCAGTTAGAGCATGACTACTAGGGTTTGAACCTTGACCAATGACACAGATATAATTATTTTAATCTGACGGTTATGATTGATTCTTGTACCTACAAATAAAGACCTAATCCATCACTTCTCTTCTCCTGTTTTCCAATCCAAGGAGCAAGGCTCTACCATTTTCTATTCTTCACTACTTTTAAAAAATATCAAATATTATACACGCATTTTAAAATATTATACACACACATCGAAGAACAAAAGAGAAGAAGATAAGAAGCAAGTCAATATTACGGGTAAAGGTAAATTTCAATCTATATTCCCTTAACGTCCAATCTCTTCTCAGATCTATAATTCTAACAATATGTATATACCTTATTATACATATTCTTTTGGATTAGAAGGAAAAAGGGAGTCAAGTAAAGAATTGGATTCATATTTGGAGATTTTGAAAGCTTAAAAATGTGAGTGAGAAATTATATAATTTATTTATAACATTTAAATTTATCTCATTGAATTCTTATTTAACTATTATGCCTAAAATAAGATCTAATGAATTGTAGGCTTTAACATAGGATTATCACCTACACATACAATAAAAACTAATTGAAATAGGAATAGTATGTATAACCTTATCTTCAGATTTGAAATCAGCCCCAAACCTTTATTTGTAGAATGCTAATAAATTTGTCAAATCATTCCAGACCAATAATAGTTTTAAATTTGGTTGCCCTTGGAATGTGAATTTCTATGTTTTGATTTATTTAGAGTGGTTTTCATGTAATTTCCTTAAATTATCCAATTCCAAAACATGTATAAAAGTGCGACGTTTAAATTAACAAGGGATAGACCAAAAAGGCAAAGTGATGTGTAAAGTTGGATATTTTTCTCTATAGTTTACACTGTATATTTCAATAAAAGGAAAGAAATAAGTCCTTGTAATTTCAAATGACGCAAAGACCTTAATTTTGGTTAATTTATGGGAAGTTACAACAGTAATCCTTTTTAGAAGGATAGTTCTAATAAATTAAAATACAGAAAGGAATATTCTAGTTTAGAAATGAGAAATACACACACAGATGAATAACCATGCTTAACGTTAAAAAAAATGCATATATAAATAGCGTAATATACAACTATATATGTATTACTAATTAAAAGAGTAACAATTAACCGATGAGGATTGTGGATATTAAATACAAATTTAATGGGCAATAAATTTGTAATCAATGGGAATTAAAAAGAGACTGATTAGAGAGATTACTATGGCCTTTTTGAGGGAATTGAATAGGTACAATAGATGAATTTTGAAATTGGTAAATAGATTTAAAGGAATTAAATGAGGATTGATTAGAGATTGTCTAATTTTGACATTCACGAATATTAATATGGGTAATAGACATTTATTAGACATTAAAAGGAAACAAACGCCTAAGTGTATAAATTAGGAATAATAACGTGGCTAATAAGTAAGTATCAGTACTATTAATTATACGTAGAATGAAATTTTATTTTCATGGTAGGAAATTATATAACTTCAGTTATACATTTAGGACAAACGTGATTTAGTGGGATAAGCCCAACACTTAGGCTTAAGGTGTTAGGTTTAGATTAGTAGTTTAGGATGCGAGCTCGGTAGAGTTACACAACAGAAGTTTTCCCTTCACTCAGAGGCTACCGGCATTGTGTACACTTACTGCTGATATAAGGCATTTCTAACCACAGAACCCGTGGAAAAGGGATATGATTAGGATGTAGGACCTGCTTCTGAGATGGAGGTATTAAATAGTGATTATAGGGTCTGCCTCCTCCCTATTTAGGAAGTAGTAAATGATCGGGATTAACGGTAAGTCATGATAGTGGATACCTCGAGAAGGGTCCTCTTTGGGTTTGAAGTGTTAAGTTGCTATTATAGGGTTCATCTCTCCCATAAAGAAGTATTAAGCGGCCTGAGAAGATTTCGTGCGATGTTGGCTAGATAGTATTGGAGAGGAGTCCGCCTTGGGATAGGTAGTAAATGACGGGGACCTACCTAAAATATAGGTATTAAATGGTCAGAGTCTATCTAGTTCCCACTAAAAAGGTATTAAGTGGCTTGGGTACTATCTCTTGCATTATTAGGACATGATTGACGGTAGTTGCATGGTACTGGGAAGGGCCTTTGGCCTATAGTTGAGGGTAAGTTGTATAGTTGAGATATGTTAGTAATATGACAATTATATTATAAAGCTTTATCTTTGTGTCATCAATCTCTGTAGCTATCGATTTGACTAACGGTTATGAAGCGAGGGCCCACTTCGGGGACTTGAGGTATTGAATGACCGTGAGGCCTATCTCCTCCTTATTTAAGAAGTACTAAGTGGAAGGGGGTTTTGGGTAGTGAAACGTTTAGATATGTATGAACACAGTATATATATAGTGATACCTTGGAGAATGTTAGGTTATACATATCGTGCATGCGTATAATATTTAATGGATTAGCCATGAATAATAGACATTACATTTAAATGGAAATCAATCGGCCTAAATTAATAGTATGGATAAAGTATGTAATTTGCGAATCACTATAACGTTGTTCTGACCCCTTCCTAATAGCAACCAATAGGTTAGGTTTAAAAGGACAAACTAAAAGAGCAAGATAGAAACTACATAGGGTGAAGTCTTCTTATTCATGCTCGAGGCTGATAAGGCAATTATACATCCAAGGAATAATATCCCGACATAGCAGCCCTAGTCAACACGTATGTTATATTATATTTTTCAATTCTTCTATGAGTATATATCTACCGCACTTTGGTATACTTGTGTTATTCACGGGTTAACAAAACCAACAATCCGTGTTCTAATGGACTTAGGTTTCGATTTAGTCAAAATTCAGGCCCACTAAGGTGCGAGTTGTTACAAATAGCATCATGTACATACACTGGAGCCTCCTAGGTAGAGGTCTTAGACAAGTTCAGGCACTCTTTCTTTATATGGCCCAATTGGTTGCATTTTGACATTTGATCTTTACTAAATTCATCTTGTAGTTCCTAGCCAAATGCCCTCTGAAATTGCGTCGCCTACACCTGAGTTCCTGCTTCTTTATCTTTGCTTGAGCTCATAATCCACCCTACCCTGATTCTATTGAACTAGCTTTCCTTCTACTTTCTTAGGTTCTTTCTTCCCTATAGAATGTAGCAGTGCCATCTCAACCAAGCTCTCAAAAGTAGCCATAGTAGGTATGCGGCTCAAAGTAATCCCTCTCAAAGACGGGTTCAACCCTTAAGCAAACTTCATCGCCTTTTTTGCTAGTGTATTGATAATAGCTAATCCATACTTTACTAATTGATTGAAATTATTCACATACTCCTTAACGTTGCAGTCACCTTACTCCAAATGAGTGAACTTCTCTAGCTCTACTCCCTGTTCTGCCTCAAAAATGAACTTAGTCTCAAAGCACCTCTTAAAATCAGTGCAAGTAATACCGGTCTCATTTGTCTTAGCCACAACAATCTCCCACCATTTTAAGGCCTCTCTTTGTAAATGCCATGAAGCTAATTGTCTCCTTACCACATCCTCCACACCCAACATAGTAAATATCCTATCATAATTTTCCATCCATGATCACGTCTCTATAAATGATTAAGTCTTATGATAATTCTTTCCACCTAGACTCCGAATATTCTTACATGGCTTGGGAAAGTCCAAAGCAGGCGGAGGAGTTGAGGCTGCAACTAGTGCATGCACTATGGGTCCACCGTTGGGGTCAAATTCAGTTTGGATATTTTCTTGATGATACTGACAGAACCATATAGCAATGTTAATGCTTGGAACGTTAGCTGCCTCACCAGAACTATTTCTAGTTTGATTTCTAATTCTTTGTAACACCCGATAAAATTAACAACAATTAATAAGGCTCCAAGGACAAAATTTGAACAAACATTGAAATTTGGTCATGAAACTTATACCATCGCATTTGTGAAGATTTTCTAAGCAACTTTCATATTGGAGTTTCGCGATCGGAGCTCAAATGAAAAAATTACTAGCATTTGAAGTTTCAAGAGCAAAAATAATTAAATATGAAAAGGAAATAAATAAACATTAAATATGGGACCTCATCAATGGACCCTTCATTGGGTCGGTCGACCGCTAGCAGTCGACTGTCTATAGAGGAGAGATTGATAGGTCGCATGGTGGCGGCTAGGGTTTGAAACTTGGCCAATGACCTAGATTTAATTATTTTAATCTAACGGTTACGATTGATTTGTGCACCTATAAATAAAGGCATAACCCCTCACTTCTCTTCCCATATTTTCCAATCCAAGCAGCGAAGCTCTGCTATTTTCTCTTCTCCACTACTTCTAAAAGCTAATATATATATATATATATATATATATATATATAAATTGACACCAAAAATGGCACCAACACCCAAATATTAGATGAAAGCACCAAAATGTAAAGATCCAAATCAAACAAGCAAAAATAACTGGAAAGTAAAGGAGACACAAGAATTTAGTAGTGGTTCGACGTGATCTTCGGCCTATGTCCACTTTAATCTTTGATATTACTTGTTTTCTCTCTGAATTACAACTAGTTATATCAGATTTGACAAAAATTTAATAGATCTTAGAATACAATGGAGTTTCTAAATTATTTGAGAGAGAAGTTAGGAGTGCAGAAGAAGAAGAGTCCAACTCCCACTTTAGTTGCAGTAGAGCCGGTATTTACAGAGAAACAACTACTTAAGGTCAGAAATCCACCTGATTCGAAACCTAGAAGAGGGCCCATAGATGTACACATGAGCATATGGGCCCACGTGCGATAACGACCACTCGGTACCAAGAGGTTCCTCTCGGTATCGAGTGCTTTCCTTAAGTGGAAACTTGTTCTTTTCACTTGCACCACACTTCTATCTCTAGATTGATGTGTTCCAAGCTCTTTTTCGTAGATTCTGAGTGATTCTGGTGATTTTTCCGATAGCACTTGAACTATCCTACTTTCTTTGCTTTTTTCTCATCCATCTGACGATTGGTTGTCCAAATTGTGAGAAATGCATTTAACCATGAGAGGTTGGAGTAGATAACGTGCGTTGTGGAATTACGGATCTTAAGGCTAATTAAACACCAGAGGGGGTGAATAGTATTTTCTAACTTTGTAAATCTTTTTAGATTTCTTTCAAGTTTAATATTAAATCACATATTTTCAACACAGAATTATATCGACTGTCAATCACAGATGCAATCATGGAAGAAAATAAAGCAATAAAAAGAGTTAGAGAAATGACACCAGGGATTTTATATTGGTTTGAATTTCTCCTACATCCACTACCGTAAAATTGCTTGTACAGTTTTCTTTTCAAATTCTAATCTTTAAATGGGCAGAAAGCAACCAAATTACAATCTCGATTCCAAGGCTACAAGACATATCCTCCTGATTTTCGAGGCTCATGGTACATCCACCTGATTTAGATCAGCTACAAGCATGGCCACTTGGATTTTTGGGCTACCAAGCGCACCCAACTGATTTGAATGGGCTACAATCACACCCAAGCAAATGAAAATAGAGTTTGATGGTTTTTCTAAAGTCAATTTCTTGAAATTTGGATAAAATTAATCCTGTAGCCTCTTAGACAACACTTTGTTCTTTGATTTTGGAGAGAGATGATTCCCAAATAGTAAGAAAGTAATATTGAATCAACACACAAAAGTATGAATTGATTATATTTAATTTTTAAGAGAATTTTATATATTTTTAATGGAGATTTTGAGAGAGTAAGAAGAGGGAAGAAAACAAGACAATAACCAAGTAAAAATTCATTTGAAACCTCCTATATATAGTGCGTAAATAGTTATTTCCATTCGTGAAGAGTTGCGACGAATAGACAAAATTAGAAAAACGGTTTTGTAGCATGTACGTCGATATACCTAGTATATACATGTCGACATATGTATGTGATTTTTGAAAGACTTTTCTTTTTAAAATATTTTAAAAATTCTATACTTTGTTAAATGATTTGATATTAAACCAATTTAAACATAGTTTATAAACATTTTAGACATTGAAAAACTTTATAAATTGTTTTTTAATATTTTTTAAAAATATTTTTTTAAATAAAGGATAAGAAAATGGGAAATAGAGATTAAAGATTGCAACCAGGGACTTTAACAATATTCTATGACGTTATACACTATACTATAGTCTTGAGATCTTTATAAATCTTTATGTCCATTCCTTGAGTCTTTTTACTGTGTAGTCTTCGATTCAACACCTGTATAATATCCTGCACTATATATCGTATACCTTGGAAAAATATTAGTATCCATATTTTATATGAATGAATTATTGTTAATAAGGTTGTTATAATAAAATTCAATAACTGAAGTATTAAAAATCTCCCTTTTTTTGCTGATGACAACCATTAATATCCTATATGTATAATATGATATAACTCCCCCTGAGTTAGATAACCCCCCTTGAATATGTGCATATGTATATTTTATATTTTTCTCCCCCTTTGTCATCAACAAAAATGGGTGAAAAACTAAAATCTCCCCCTAATTTAAGTACTTAGAAACTTCAGATTCAAAATCGATAACTAATTTAAATATGATATATATGATTATAATGATTTTTAAGATATATGATGGTATATGTAATTAACTTAGAAATATGCACCATATGATGATGAAGACTTATAAGCTAGATTTTTTATCCAATTTAAACTATACAGATCCAATTCATATGTACAAACAAATCCAAATCCATCCAAACCAAACTAAACCACACTAATCCAAATAGCAATCCAAAATATATACAGCCAAAATCAAATCCTATCAAACCAAAATAATACGTACTAAACTTTAATCTATGGTTTTTTCTTTGTTATGAGGGACTTATGGATGGGGCAAAAGGGACAGTGAAGACAAAAGTTTCCCCTTATGTTCCATGAGATTTCCATCCCGATCAAAGCATGCTTTTCTAACGCACTTGACTTCTTCGTCGTCCTCAACATCATCCTCTTCTTCCTCTTCCTCATTATTGATAGGGTTATGAATGAAAACGCTAGGATTATCCTCTTTGATTACAATTGGATTTATTGGATTATCCAGTAGATATTTCTGGAGATTGCAAAGAATACGCCCTTGCTTCTCTTGTTCTTTCAAGAGGCGTAGTTGAACAACCTATATTTTTAAAAGCATATTGAGTACACGCTCCATATCGTCTTCAATCTTAGTGACTTTGGCCATGGTGGTGGTTTGGAAGGGGCCTAGAGTGGGGGTTTGGAAGGAAAATGGTGCAATCTCTTCTCTTGGGCTTTGGAACTTGAGGAATCTATGGATTTATTTTTATTAGGAATTTACAGAAGGAAGAAGATAGAAAAATGACATTTATTTTGAAATTTGATGGCTATATAGTTGTATTTCGAATTTTGAATTTAGGAGTGAAATTTATTTTCTGAAATTTTCAGGATAGGTCGACATATGTTGTCCGGTATGTCGATATATGTAGTCTAATTTTGATATTTTATTTTTCTTTTAAATTTTCCATCTCTCTTCTCAGTTTAATAAAAGATGTTTGAGTTAATGGTTTGTTAAAATATTGACTATTTGATTTTCTGTTGTTATAAATTCAAGTGTACTTCTTTATTGCCTTATCTCTTAGAAAAGGATATTTTATATCTATACGTTTAGTTCTAGCATGATGTGTTGGATTTATAGATAGATTTATTGCACTAGTATTATCATAGTATATTGGTGATTTTGTAAAATTTAAACCAAAATATAACATTTGTTGCATATGAATAACCTATTAACAGGTGGAGCTGAAATATATTCTGCTTCTGTTGTAAACTAAAATACAGAATTTTTCTTTTTGCTAAACTAGAAAACAAGGGAGTATCCTAAATAGTGGCAAGTTCCACTTGTACTTTTTTGGTCAGATTTGCATCCAACATAGTCAGCATCACTATATGAAATTAAATCGAAAGAATCTTCTTTTAGGTAAAAGAGTCCATAGTCTAGGGTATTGTTTACATATCTTATTATCCTTTTTATAGATTTTAGATTAGTTTCTTTATGTTGAGATTGATATCTCGCACATAAACAGACACTATGCATTATATCTGGCCTATTAGCAGTTCTACAAAGTAATGATCCTAACATATCTCTATATGATTTTTGGTCTACATCTTTTGATTTTTCTTCTTTATTTAATTTCTCATTTGTTTCCATAGGAGTTGGTTTTTCACAAGTATTTGACACACCATATTTCTTAACTAAGTCTTTGGCATATTTTTCTTTACTTATAAGAATTTCATTATTTAATTGCCTTATTTACAGTCCTAAAAGGAATGTTAATTCTCCTATTTGACTCATTTTAAATTCCTCTGTCATTATATCTAAAAATTCTTTATTCAACTTTTCATTTTATGATCCAAAAATAATATCATCTACATATATTTATATAAGGTGAATATCATTATTATTTCTTTTAATACTAAGAGTAGTACCTACCTTTCCTATTTCAAAATTAGATTATAATAAATAGGATACTAGTCTATCATACCATGATATAGGAGCTTGTTTTAGACCATATAAAGCTTTCTTTAATTTATAAACATGATTAGGTAGTTTTTCATCTTCAAATAGTGGGGGTTGTTCTATATAGACATCTTCTTTAATAAATCCATTTAAAAATGCACTTTTGACATCTATTGTATATTATGATTTGCAAAAGCAAGTAAATTTCTGATAGCCTCCAATCTGGCTAAAGGAGCAAAAGTTTCATCTAAATCTATACCTTCTTCTTGACTATAACCTTGAGCAACTAAATATGCTTTATTTCTAATAACTTCCCCTTTTTCATTCATTTTATTTCTATATACCCATCAAGTTCCTATTACATACTTATCTTCGGGTCTTGGGACTAATTCCCAAACATCATTTCTGGTAAACTGTTTCAGTTCTTTTTGCATAGCAAGAATCCAAGAATGATGCTTCTTTTAGATTTTTGGGTTCAATGGTTGAGATAAAAGCAACATTACTTATCTTATTTAATTGATTTCTTATTTTACAACGGATTATATATTTCTTAGAATATTTTCAATAAGGGGATCTTTCAAATATTTTGTTCAGTTATTTTGAATATAAATTTTTAGAGTTGTTATTATTTTCATCATTAATGACTTCATTATTTGTAGTTTCATTAGTTTTATCAAAATTTTCTTCTTCATTTAAACTGGAATAATTGAATTTAAAATTTTCATCAAATGAAATATGTAATGTCTCTTCAATGGTGTTAATTCTGGTGTTGAAAACTCTATAGGCTTTACTTCTATTAGAGAAACCAATAAAAATTCCTTTATCTAATTTAGCATCAAATTTATCTGAATTATCTTTTATGTTTCATATTAAACATTTACTACCAAAGCTCTAAAATAAGACACTTTAGGATTTTTATTATAAAATAATTCATATGGAGTTTTCTTAGTTGAAGGTCGTGTCAATATTCCATTTAAAACATAACATGTGTAGCAGCTACTTCAGCCCAATTTTTTTTAGGTAATTCACTATCATTTAACATTATCCTAGCACATTCTTGTATAGTTATATTCTTTTGTTCTACTGCTCCATTTTATTACGGTGTTCTTAAAAATGAAAAATTATTTGTAATTCCTTTCTTATTACAAATGATTTCAAAATTATCGTTTTTGAATTCTCCCTCATAATCACTCCTAATCATTAAAAATTTAGTTGACATTTGACTTTGAATTCTTGTAGTAAAAAATTTAAACATTTCAAAAGCTTCACTTTTAAGTTTTAAGAAAGTTGACAATGTAAATCTGGAGAAAACATCTACATTTACAAAGACATATCTATTTTGATTTATTTGTTGTATTTGCGAAGGTCTAAAAAGATCTAGATGAAGAAGTTCAAAAGGATGAGAAGTAGAAATTACATCTTTAGATCTAAAAAAACTTTTATGAATTTTTCCTAGATGATAGGCATCGCATAAATTATTGACATTAAAACTCATTTTAGGGACAGCCTAAACAAGTTCAAATCTAGCAGATTTAGAATTGTGTTTAAAATTCAAATCACCAAATCTTTTGTGCTAAATCCAAGATTCAGTAGATTCAACCAAAAGACAAAAATTATTATTGAACAGTTTCTACTTAAAATATAAATATTACGTTTCTAAATACCTTCAAAAATAATATTTGACTCGTTATTTTCGATATGGCAATTATCTTTTTCAAACTTTATTTTAAAACCCTTATCACACAATTGACTAATGCTAAGTGAGTTATGTTTCAGATTTCTAACTAGCAAAATATTAGAAATAGTAGGAGTTTTAGAGTTACCGACGTTGCGGATACCAATCACAAATCCTTTTGAGTTGTCTCTGAAGTAAACAGATCCACCATATTTATAGATAAGATCTTTCAGGATCTCAGAATTTCTAGTCACATGTCTTGAGCATCCACTATTTAGTATCCATTTGTCCTTCTTGATTTGTGATGTTTAATTTTCAAGTGTCTGTTCACCGTTAGCTATATAAAAAACTTGTTCTTACAATTCAAAATCATGTCTTTCCACAAAATCAAGTAACTTCTCCAAATAATTAATTTCTAATAACACAATAGTTTCGAAGAATTGTTTTTCTATATACAAGCCATTTAAACTTTTCAAAAATCAAATTATGAGTTTCTTGAAAACCTAGTGCTCTCATACCAAGTGTGGGTTGTGGAATTATAGATCTTAAAGCTAATTAAATACTAGAGGGGGATGAATAGTATTTTCTAGATTTTGTAAAAAAATTCAAGTTTAATATTAAATCACTGGTTTTCAACACAGAATGATATCAATAATCAATCATAGGAGCGACCATAGATTAAAAAAAGCAAAAAAGTAAAGTAGAGAGTTAGAGAAATGATATAAGAGATTTTATATTGATTTGGATTTCTCTTACATCCAGTTCCATACAATTACCTATACATATTTCTTTTCTTTAAACAAGCGGAAGGCAAACCTAATTACAATATCGATTCCAAGGCTACAAGGCATACTGTAACATTCCCCATTTTGAGGCCTAAAACTAAGTGCTGCAAATGCTGCAGTCATCTATAGTATTAATTTTTGGTAACAAAATGCAGTCATATTAATAGTATCTATAATATCATAAGCACAAGAATATGAAATAATTTAAACATGTATTCAAGAACCACTTTTCTCGTTACATTTCAAATCAGCATCTCATATTCGTTACATAATCCCAAAACATTTTCCAGGTTCAGATAAAATATAATTATTACAACTTACGTCAAGAGCGGCATATGAAGATTCCCCTTGGATTATCAGAGTTACTAAATAGGCAGACGTGTCTACTATCAATACATTCGTACAATAACTGACATAACATAGCGGATAATAAATATAGATAGACTCCTATATAGCTAGCTTCTGCCTTCTACACGTCTTCAGAATCTTTATTTGCCAAACCTACGTATCCTGAATGACCCTTACTCTCAGCCTACTTATAAATTTTGAGCACCCAAGGGTTTAAGGGAAAACATAACCTTCGAGTCGGACAAAAAGCCTAGAGTGATGATAATATTCCATCTCAGTTTAATGATATATAGCGAGACCACACCGCTGAGCAGAACGGGTATTCCCCTCACTAATATTCCTTAAAATATATTCTTCTACAAATCATAGTCTTGCAACCAAACTAGTTAAGGTAAATAATATAAACAAGTATTCATGCATGCAGCATGGGTAATCATTAATGATCCATTTAAATCAATGAACTATCTATCCAAACATCATAGTTTTATCAAGATGACTATAAACCTAAGGCTGACTCAAGCCTACCAGACATAACAAATTATCTAACTCACCGTTAGAAGGCATCTGGACCGTCTGTCCGAAACTTACTATTCCTAGAGTCAACTGATCATAATGGTTTTGTGGGCTCACCAATAACCTAATTCTACTCTGTGTATTCCTTTCTGTGCATAAACTTCTTTATTCTTACTCATCAAAAGCCCTACATACTGGAATTTTGGACATAGATTAGCTAGGAGCTGCTAGCTAAAGTATATGGTGTGACCCTACACTAGTCCCATCTGGTTTTCTAATTTCTGAGAAATTCTTCTATTCTAGATTAACTAGCCAATCTATATTTCCTTGAAAATAAAACTTTGTAAATGATTTAACCCTTTAAATCATAATTAAAACAAGGAAATTATAAGCCTTTACTTATCAAAGTACTTATGCCATGATATATGCTTTTTATAAAGCTACTTTGATGAAGTTCGAAGTCATTTGAGGTCATCACCACTCAAAACCATAGGCCATAGGGCCAAAATAATGTAGAGCCTTTATATTGTTAGAAGCGGCAAGGGATATTGTCGCAGAGGGTCTCGCCCTTCTTAAAATGAATTAAAACCTTTAACTTTTTAAAACACTAGGCCATAATACCAAATACATCCACTTCGCACTTATAATAGTGTCGAAGTCGAAGAGCTTAAGTTTGCATAATTTAAACATTTAAAAGAATATGGTCAAAGCCATTAATTTCGACATCACTGTCTTAGAGAAAATAGTGGCCTCATTGGTGCCGAAGTCCTTAGGAGCGGCATCACTTCTCTCTCCGAAACAGTTAAAAGGATTAAAGTCGGAGTCATAAAAACACGGCACTATATACTACTGAAGTCATAAGTAGTGGTACTATGCTTATATGGTCAAATGGGTCTCTTCGAAAATATTGGGATCGATGATGTAGTAAAACAAAGTTAAATAATGCGGCGTCATCACTTCGAAGAACACTACGTCGATGTTATAGTTTAGCATTTCTCCTCGTCAAAGTCAATATGCTCTATATCAACCAAAGTGATACCATGTGTATTGCTCTTGGGCGACATCGAAGACTATATATGCGGAGAGATAAATGCGACATCCTGACCCTCGGAGTGGCAGAACAATAATTAAAATGAAAACTGTTTTATTTCCTTTAAAAGTAGTTCCTTTTACCAAACCCCAACCATTTTTCAAAATAATATTGGATAGCATTATCTTTACTCAAAACCTTTTCAAAAAATTTCCAAGGAGCAGTTTTATTATTTCCAAAGTAATTAAAAAGCTCCTAATCTATAATAGTACCTTAATAATTAATTAATCACTTCTAGCTTAAAAAAATCATATTAAACCATAAACACTTGAAAAAAATCCACAAAAATCATAATAAATCCTTTTAATCATATTTTTCTTCATATAAAAAGTTCAAGGCTAAGAACCTAATTTAATTATTTTTAATAATTAAAACCCAAAATAAACCCTTTTTATCAACTTCGAAAATTCATAAAAAAATCCACACTTGCTTGGAAAATAATAAAACTAAAACCCACTTTTAAAATAATGTTTCTAACATCGTGCTAAAATTTCAAGTCATCTAGATAGGTTTTCCAACTCAAACATATCACTAAATTTCATATTTAAACTCTAGAAAATCACCAATAAGCATATAATCATTCAAATCTCTAAAACATGGCATAATATTTACAAAAGAAACGGTTTACAATTAAAGCCGAAATTATCACATAAAAACATGAGATACATAGTTATTATTCACCTTGAATGGATTAAGAAGGTTGAGATTTGTATTTGGTTAATTTCCCTTAAGCTTTCTCTTGATTTCCCTAGTTTTTTCTTCCTCTTGAATCCCTAGCAACGGCCGACTATGCTTCTTTTAATTTTTAAAAGTTTAAAGTGAATAAGTGAGAATGGTGGTGTGGGTTTGTATTAATAAATATAACCCTTTTCCTGTTTTACCCTTAGTCTATTTGCTTCTTCTTGTTTGAGTTTAATTCTCTTCATTATTTCATTCATTATGCCATGGATCCTTAGTAATTATCAGATCTCAATCCTCTTAGCCATTTACATTATTTTATTTTATTTATCCAATTAAATGCCCTAAATAATGTTAGTCAAAAATAAGGTTGTTTCACACACCCTCCAAATTTTTCGGGTTCAGGGTACATCCACTTGATTTGGATGGGCTACAAGCACACCTACTCGGATTTTTGAGCTACCAAGCACATCCGATTGATTTGGACGAGCTACAATCACACCCAAGCAAATGCGAATGGAGTTTGATGGTTTTTCCAAATACAATTTCTTGAACTTTGCATACAGTGGATCTTATAACCTCTTAGACAGCACTTTGATCTTTGATTTTAGAGAGAGATGATTCCAAAATAGTAAGAAAGTAATATTGAATCAATACAAAAAAATATGAATTGATTCTATTAGTATTCGAAGAGAATTTTGTATATTTTTAATGAAGATTTTTATAGAGTAATAAGAGGGAAGGAAACAAGATAATAACAAACTAAAAATTCATTTGAAACCTTCTATATATAGTGTGTAAATGGGTGTATCCATTCACGAAGAGTTGCAACGAATAGACACTTCATTTCAAAATTAGTAAAGCTATTTTATGGCATGTTTGTCGACATATCTAGTATACATAATTCGACATATGTATGTGATTTTTGAAGAAAAAAAATCTTTTTAAAACATTTTAAAAATGCTATACTTGTAAAATAATTTGATATTATGTAAACTAATTTAAATATAGTTTATAAACATTTTAAACTTTGAAAAACTTTTATAAAATATTTTGAAATATATTTTAAAAATATATTGCGTCTTTAAAAATGAAGGATAAGAAAATAGGAAATAGAAATTTCTATCATGTACTTTAACAATATTCTATGACTATATACTATACTATAATCTTGAGATCTTCATGTCTTGGTCTTTATGCTCATAAGTCTTCATGTCTATTCCTTGAGTCTTTATATTGTACAGTCTTTGATTCAACACCTGTATAATATCTTGCACTATATACTGTATAACTTGGCAAAACATTAGTATCCATATTTTATATGAACGTATTATTGTTACTAATATTGTTATCATCA
Organism: Allium cepa; assembly: GCA_030765085.1. Lineage (NCBI taxonomy): Eukaryota > Viridiplantae > Streptophyta > Magnoliopsida > Asparagales > Amaryllidaceae > Allium > Allium cepa. The sequence continues at coordinate 618,153,965 of CM060934.1, forward strand.
AAATCCATAGGCGAGGTATTAACAAATAGTAGGTATATGGATTTCATGATGCCAAAGCAGGAGGAATAACCACTTGGTATCGAGAGGAAACCACTCGACGCCAAGTGCTTTCTTTAGCTTCTAGACCGATCATTTTTCTTGAGCTTATTTTTCTACTTCTGCCAAGTGCTTTTCCAAGTTCATAAATTGCTTCATCTTCATTTTGTCTTTCTAATTCTTGTTGAATTCCACTAGTCAAAAAGTGGGTTAACACTTGCCTCCAAAGTGCGCCTTTCGAATGTATGACGTGCTTTGTTCGAGAATAAGTTTTGGCCGTAGTCGATCTTCGATAGTTAAGCTCTACAGCTACCCATTGGTCTCAGTCTTGGAGAATTGTTTGGTTCCTTCGAATTCTCTTACAAGCCAAAGGTCATCCTAGACCTGTCATAGATTTGGACTCCAATCCTTGCTTAAGTGCCAGCCACGAATCATGCTCATCTGTCTCTCATCCAAAGGCATAATTTTGTATATCAAAATCATCTCGTGTTCATCCTAGATTTATTCATCTCATTCTGATTACAAGGCGTTCGAATCCTTTTATCAAGTCAACCTCTGTTCCCGGGTTCAATCTCTAGGTCGTTTGGCATCCAATCTTGGGTTCGATCTCTTCGGATCGTTTACCACCTAGTCTAAAGTTTGATCCTTCTGGATTGTTTATCATCCAATTTAGGATTCGATCTCTTTGGATCTTTTATCACCCAATCTAAGGTTCGATCTCTCCGGATTGTCTGTCATCTAATTTGGGATTCGATTTGTTCGGATTGTTTATCACTCAATTCAAGGTTTGATCTCTCCAGATCCTTGCTGAGCCTAATTTGCTTGCTCTCTAGTGAGGGGAGTCAATGCCAAGCAAGCCTATCCACTCACTCTTCGGTGAGGGGACTTACTTTTCGTACAAGTCCATCCACTCACTCTCCGATAAGGGAACTTGCACCTTGCGCTCACTGTCCCATCTCTCCGGATAGATTACAACAATCAAAATTAGTCATCACATTCAAGTGGATCTTTCAAGCCAAAGCAAACAAGCAAGTAAAAGTTCTAATTATTCATCTCAGACATCCAATTCAGAGCGTGCCTAGAGATCGATCGAGATCTCAAACCTATGTAAGTGGTCTAAGGTTATTATTATCTTATCTATTCATCTCAAACATCCAACTCAGAGCATTTCTAAAGATCGATTAAGATCACGTACACATGTAAGCGGTCTAAGATTGTTATTGTCTTATATTCTCAAAACAAAAGGAACAACATCAAAATCGAACAGACTATTGTCTATCCCGATCATGGGATTACCATCCTCGACTTAATTCCTTGGTTGTGTCTTGATGCCTTCGCTATCAAGGGTGGCTGCTCCAACTGCACCATCGTAGTTCAGTTTCTCACATACTATTGCAGCTGGTTGCTCCATTCCAGTTCTTTTATCAGATCACGAAGGTATCGGCACTCGTCGTTTCATGTCCGTCCATCTCATGGAAAATGCAAAACTTCCTAGATATTCTCTGCTTATTAGTGGGTTCTCTCTTAGCTGGCTTTCGGTAGGGATATTTCCTTAGTATCTAGGTATATCCTCTCCGAGATTTCAATTAAGTCAGTATAAGAAGAGAATTTCAATTCTCTCTTTTGCCGTTTCGATTCCTCGAAGTTGTTTTCGGCTTTTCATTTTCCTTTATATTTTTCATATCCTGCTCTAGGTAGTCCTTTGCCATCCATAGCATTAATATCAGAAATTATCCACTTCAGCGCCTTCTTGATGTATATATCTTTCAACTTCTTGGTAAGACTCTATGAGATACATTGGTGGATCCCTTTCCAATGCAACTTTAAAGTCGGTCTTGCTTGTGACTACGGAACTGCCTCCATTAAGATTATTGATGGATCTGGCTTATCGACTATGGCAGCTGCCACATTATACCTCATCAGATAGCTTCTCAAGCTCTCTTCGTGCCTTTTCTTTATGCTAGATAACGTCATCACATTCTTTGATTTGGAGATGTGAACTCTGAATTATCTTATGAACTTATTCACTAGGTTGGTCCATGTGCTTATGGACCCATTCTCCAGCTGTTTGAACCACAAAGCTGCTAAGTCTATCAGATATAAGGGAAATCACTACCCTATCAACTCTTCAAAGGCTTCCAACACTTTCATGTGTCGGATGTATCTCATTAAATGAACCGTTGGATCAGTTTTTCCATCATACATTTCTAGTGTTAGGAGCTTGAAATCGAGGGATTCCTCGCATTCGGATATTAGGGGAAAATGGAATCTTTTTTACGTCCTCCAAATTTTCTCTGGGGGTCGACTTCTAATTATCCTTCTAATCATTTTAGCCATCGATTATTATCGTCTAATGGAAGTCTTTGACCACATGCTGCATTCTGCCTCATGCTCTTCTCGGGAAATTCTGGAACATATTCTAGCATATACTCTTCTAGTTGCACGCCCACATTTTGATCCACTCCTCTGGCATTATATTTTCCTTCATTCCCATGAGGAATTTCTAGCACATATTCCTCTGGTTGTTGTACACTTATGTTCTGTTTTCATTTCTGGCTTCAGCATCATCTATTCTTGATATCCTAACTTGACCTAAGTTTAATCCAACATTGCCCTCGAGTAAAATCATCTCGGTACCAAGAGTATTCTGTTCAGTACCGAGTGATCCTAGTCGTAGGGGCATCATTCCAATTTGCCCCGCTCCAACTCCAGATATTCCTACATTAGTTTCTTTTCCTTGGTTTTGAATTCGAGCAACTCTAGTCATTCCTTGTTGTCCCATCCTTTGAAAAAAATCCCTCCATCATTTTCTAATGTTAAGTTATTAGTCTATCTTTCATTTCCTTCATTATTCTCTCCATCCTCCCTTTGGTAACAAAGATGGATTGATTGGAATTTGAGGACACCTCTTGACTACCTACATGCTCTAGTTTACTTCCTCCAATAGATATAATGTTAGCCTCTTCATCTCTTCCAGATCTCAGATTCAAGCTTCAAGTCTTCAGCTCTAGTTCTTTCTCGGTGAAACACCAAAATGTCGATGCCAAAAATGGCACCGACACCTAAATATCAAATGAAAGCACCAAAATGTAGAGATCCAAATCAAACAAGCAAAAATAGCAGGGAAGTAAAGGAGTCACAAGAATTTTTACAGTGGTTAGGCATAATCTCCAACCTATATCCACTTTAATCTTTGTTATTAGTTGTTTTCTCTTTAAATTATAACTAGTTATATAATATTTATCCATGATCTAGTGGATTCCAGATGTACAATGGAGTTTCTAGAGTAATTGGGAAGAAGGTAGGAGTAAAGAAGAAGAAGAAGAAGAATCCAAATCCCACTTTAGTTGAATCAGGGCTGGTATTTATAGAGAAACGGCTGCTTAGTGTTAAAAATTCACTTGTGTCAAAGCCTGAGAGAGCACGTGTGCCCATGTGCGTTAAAGACCATTCGGTACCGAGAGGTTTCTCTCAGTACCAAGTGCTTTCCTTAAGTGGAAACTTGTTATTTCCACTCACACCACTCTTCTATCTCTAGATTGATTTGTTTTAAGTTCTTTTCCATAGACTTTGAGTTGATTCTGATGATTCTTCCAATAGCACTTGAACTATCTTGCTTTCTTTGCTTTCTTCTCATCCATTTAAGGATTGCTCATCCAAACTCTAAGAAAATACTTAACCACAAGAGGTTAGATTAGATAATGCAGTGTATGGAGTTCAAGATGGCAAAGTAGGATGAAAAACCACTTGGTACCTAGAGGAAACCACCGGGTATTGAATGCTTTCCTTAGCTCCAAAAGTAGCGATTTTCGTTGAGCTTGCTTTTCTACTTCTGCCAAGTGCTTTTCCACTTTCGTGAATTGCCTTGTCTTCATTTTAGCTTTCTAATTCTTGTTGAAATCTACTTGGTCAGAAAGCGGGTTAACAATGTGTGTGTGTGTGTAAACACATATACAAATCGAAGAAGGATGGAAATAAAAGAGAAGAAGTGTATCAATATTGTGGAAAAGGGTAAATTTCAACCTACAATCTTTCTTAGATATGTAATTTTAATAATATATACCTTGTTATACATATGCTTTTGGATTAGAATGGAAAAAGGAGTCAATTAAAGCATTCGATTTAGATTTGGAGATTTGGAAATCTTAAAAAGGTAAATGGAAAATTATATAAGTTATTGATAACATTAAAATTCATCTTGTTGAATTCTTATTTAATTATCATACCTAAATAAGGTCTAATGAATTGTAGGCTTAAAACAAACTTAGAGGATTATTGGTTACATATTCAATAAAATAAGTAATTAAAATAGGAGTTGTATGTACAACCTGATTTGGAAATTTGAAATTAGCCCAAATCTTTATCGTAGAATGTTATTAAAGTTTTAAAATCATTCTAGATTAATAACTAGGTTGTAAATTAGGTTGCCCTTAGAATGTCAATTTCTATGTTATGGCTTATTTGGAGCGGTTTTCATGTAATTTCCATAAATTATCCAATTTCAAAATATGTATAATAGTGCGAGGTCAGTTGAGTGGTGGGTTAGGATGCAAGGTCAGTTGAGCTACAAAATAGAAGTCTATCCTTCACTTAGAGGTTACCAACAGTTGTATACACTTACTATTGATGTGAGGCATCTCCAACCATAAGACTCATGGGACTGTAGGATGTAGAACCTACTTCCAGGATGGAGGCATTAACTATTATAGGGTTCACGTCCTCCCTATTTAGGAAGTAGTAAATGGTCAGGTTAGCAGTTGGTATGGTAATGGATATCTCAAAAAGGGTCCGCTTTGGGTTTGAGGTATTAAAAAGCTATTATAGGGTCTGCCTCTCCTATAAACAAGTATTAAGTGGCCTGATGAGATTTTGTTCGATGTCGGCTAGATAATATCGGAGAGCAGTCCGTCTTAGGATTGGTAGTAAATGATGGGGACCTTACAAAATGTAGATATTACATGGTCAAAGAATGTCTAACTCCCATTTAAAATGTATTAAGTGGCTTGGGTACTATCTCTTACATTTTAAGACATGGTTGACGGTAGTTGCGTGGGACTGTGAATGACTTTTGGCCTACAGTTAAAGGTAAATTATAGAGCTGAGATGTGTTATTGATATGGTAACTATATTGTAAAGCCTTATATAGGTGTCATCGTTCTTTGTAGCTAGGATCGGGACTTAAAGTATGAAGTGGATGGGTTTTTTGGGTAGTGAAATGTTTAGATAAATATGAATATATATATATATATATATAATGGTACCTTAGAGAAGGTTAGGATAAGTGTATTGGACATGCACATAAGACTTAATTGATTAGCCGTAAATAATAGACACGACACTTAAATGGAAATAAATCGACATAAATTAATGGAATATGTAAAGTATGTAATTTTCTTGTTACTAGAACGTTAGTCCGATCCTACTCCCCATAACAACCCACAGGTTAGGTATAGAAGGATGGGCTATTGGTGCAAGACATGGACAATAGTTGATGAATTCTTCTCTTTCATGCTCAACATGGACAAGGCGGTTAAATATCCAAGGAATAATATTCCAAGGTAGTAGCCTTAGTCAATGTTTTTCGATTCCGCCATGAGTTATATTTTTGGCTCTCTGATATACTTGTATTTATTACGGGTTACCAAAACCAACGATCCATGCCCTAATGGACTTAGGTTTCGATCTAATCAAAATTCGCGCCAACAAAGGTGTGGGTTGTTACATTTGGTATCCGAGCTTAGATTAGTCGATAGGAATTAGGATACGCTGAAAGAATGTATTTGTATCTTTACCTATAATTTTATATACATATATCGTACGCCTAAGTATATAAATTCCAACTACAGAATAGTTGCGACCATATTCTAAAAGGATGGATGAGGCGACTATGAGCTAGAAAAATAAATAGAGTTAAATTTTACCCCTACCTTGATTACCCTACGGGGCGGATGTCGTATCGTAAGGAGTAGACCAAGAAGAGCATGATCGTGAAATCTAAAAGCAGTCTAGAAGCTGGATGGTATTTGACTCCTTTGTTGGACTTAGGTCGCCTTATGATTCTGGGTTTTAATGGATTGTCGATTAATGATATACAATTCATGTAGACCGATAGGAGGCAAGCATCTGGAAGTAAGAAATGATAGTGGTGGAGCAAATTCCTATAAGAAGGTGTGCACTAATTACCATAAGAAGATAAGCTGAAGTCATGCAAGGAGATGAGTTATGGACGAATAAGACAGAAGGAGAATCCATAAGGAATAGCAATTCCATAAGACAGAAGGAGAATCCATAAGGAATAGCAATTAAAGTCCATTTCTAAGCCCAACCCCATGTGAAAGAATTTGAAAAAATGATTTTTGGAATTCCTTGAAATGTTATGAATGAGTTTTTGAAAGGATTTAGTAGGAAGTATTTGTTTTGAAAAGGCAAGAAAATTTAGAAATTCATAATTTGAAAATTTTTCGAGTCAAAAATTCTAATTTAAAGGAATTTAGTACGAAAATGGTTTTTCGTTTTCGAAATTCTAGGTTTAAAATTGATTGAATCAAAAAGTTTGAATTTAAAGATTTTTGATAAAATGATTTTCATTTTTTTTTTTTGGCATGGCCGACGGGGTTAATTGGTCCCCGACCAATTTATTACTCACGAAAACATAAAGTACAAATAGAAAACAAAGAAAACAGAGAAACATTAAGGAACACTCACACAAGCAATACTCAAACACACAAAGGCAGAGACACACAAACACAAACTAAGACAAAAGGAGGACTGTGCACTAGAAATGCATAAACATGTGTATACCGGGATCATGAAAAAACAGCATATCCAAGGAGCTCTTCACCTCATGCCTAATCCAAAGTTTGAATGACACAGCAGACTTACTCTTGCTAGAATCAAAAATTCTAATATTCCGTTCATTCCAAACAGCATAAATAAAGCTTTTTAAAGCCACAGTGAAAATACGCTTACACTGGTTCCTTCCCTTTGTCTTGTTTTGAATTCTGTTCCACTCAACATTGCTGTCAGGAGAAGGAGTACCTCCTTCAATGCAAGCCATGATATCATTCCATCTGCTCAATAGGAATTCTGTTCCACTCAACAATGTCTTGTTTTGAAAATGATTTTCATTTTTGAAATAAATGTAAAATAAAGCATCGGTTAAGGTCGATGGTTTTACCTATTTTTGTAAGTTCATAATCCTTTTTTAAAATTCTTTCTAAAGGGTGGAAAATGGAAATTGTACTTGTTTTAAATTAGGAATAATATATATATATATATAAGATTATTAATTTAGTTAGAAATAATACAAGAGAAAAACAATAGGAGCAGGACAGGAAGAATTAATGAATGAATTACATGGATATGTAGTAATTGCACATACACTTTAGATAGACACTTAGATAGATGTTGCAATTACTTGTCTCTTTCAGAAGTCCCCTTCGTGTGCTATTAAAATCTCCACAAAAGTTGGAAGCAGAAATAGGATGAGTTATAAAATAATAGGATGGAAGTTATCGTTGTCTACTCAATTTTCACAATTTAAAGATATTGAAGATGTTTTAAAAAAAATCTAAATTTATAGTTTCAAAGATAAAGGTTTTGGATTAAGTAATTCATGATTGGAAAATTTTAGTTTTATAAAGAATGGTGAAACCCAAACCAAAATTTAGTTATCGTAGGATAGCAACAAGGAATCCCTGTTAAATATAAGAAATATTGGTATGAACAAGGAATGTTTTATTGGAAATATATGGAAGTCGTAGGAAGGACTCTCAAAGGAATGGGGAATGGTACCAAAGTACAATTTTGTGACTCTCATGGTACACTCGCATGAAGGATCAAGGATATGTGGAAGTAAATACCAAAGTTTGAGGATACTGTTAAGAGATTTTGGTTGGGAGAAGATAATGGTATGATTGGAAAAGAAAATAATAAGATGGCACAACACGTAAAGGATATTGGTTAGCTTAAGTTTATTAAAGGTAAGATGGGCGGTAGGAATTATTCCCCCAAGCCAATTTTCCAAGAAGTTATTCCAATTGGGCATAGCTCATATTGCTTACGCACTGTGGTGTGGGTATGCACAATTTATCCCATAATTGGATCTAATAATTAAAGTAAGAAATGGACCACATTTATTAGGAGTCAAGAAGGAGAGTTAAGAAAAGTGAGTGATAGTTGAATGATATATCAGGAATGCCGATCTTAATTTAGTAAGGAGTATTGGGGCAACAACATCATTAACCCCAGTTGATGATGAAGTGTGGCTTCCACCTATTTTCTTTTATGGTTTTTGGGTTGTAATCTCTAGTTGTATCTCTTAGGTTATTAGCAAAGCATACGATATGGATGAGATATGTTCCTGTTTTATCACTATGTTGATTTGGTGGATGGGATTAGACCACTATATAAATATAAATATATTGAAAAATAGGCAAAGAAGGAGATCTCATAAGGACACTTAATTAGCGATAAAAATATAGGTGAGATTGGAAGTTTATAAAATAAATTATGAAATTAAGTTAGCAACAAGAAATTAAAAATACTTAGATCTCAAAACTTTAGAAGTTGGGAAAAATAAATTTTAGCAAGTGGAGGAAAGAGAAAGGTTGTTGCAGAATCACAGGTCGCTATCTCTATGCCTGAAATGCTAAAATTTATAAATATGCTTGTAGGTAGTTTGTTGTTTTAGAGTAAAAATAAAAGGTTCCCTGGATCCAAGATCAACTGCACGATACTAGGGTCAACCGTATACATTAACTCATTGACTAAGTCTCGATTTCATTAAGATGTGGCTTGATTTGTGTTAACCCACTTATTAGCAAAGTAGTTTCAATCAGACTTAGAAGATTCAACGAAGATGAAATAATTTGACATTTGGCAAGTGTGCTAATTTGGAAAAATAAAATAACTCAGGAAAAATTATACTAGAAATGTGCCAAGGAGATGAGTCATGGGTCGACTCGTGGCTATGAATTGGGGTCTGAGTCATAGCCATAACTCAACCCTGAGTTAAGGAATCTCCATGAAATGACTTGAGACTTCGTAAGCGCACATAGAAGAAGCAAAGAAGATGTTTGGGGAAGTTTCACCAAGTTTGGAGCCAACACATAACTTGGTGCCAGGCCTGTCAATGGATACTTTCGGATACTGATAGTGTCATATCTGTATGCGCATCCAAAATCATTTTTGGATATCGAATATCTACATCTGCGGAAATGGACAAATATCAGATAATTATCCTATCCTCTAACGACTGATAAATCAAGAAACATAAATGGAAATTTTTAGTTTAACATAAACATTTTTCAATCCCATTAATTATTAAGTGTCAAAAATAAACAAATATGATGACAGTAAATGCTTTTGAGCGGTTAATATGCATTTAGTGCATATAATATAAACTTATAACTTAATAAAATAATAAATATATATATTTCATTGTACTAAAACACACATAATTTAAACTATAATCTGGAAAAATACCAGAGGAATAATTTTTGGATGTGGATATCTTTGTATCCGCATCCACATCCGTTTTTTCAGATATTGGATATTTATCCACGTTTTGGATATGATTGCGAACGAATTTTCGGATATATCTGTTACCTACATATTCAATAAAATAAGTAACTGAAATAGAAATAATATGTACAACCCTTTGGAAATTTGAAATCAGTCCCAAACCTTTATTTGCAAAATGTTAGTAAAGTTGTAAAATTATTTCAAATCTATAATTGGATTGTAAATTAGGTTGCCTTTGGAATGTGAATTTCTATTTTTTTGATTTATTTAGAACGGTTTCCTTCCAATTTCGATAAATTATCCAATTCCAAAATATGTATACAAGTGCGGAGTTTGAATCAACAAAGAATATGCCAAAAAGGGTAAGAGATGTATAAAGCATAGATATTATTCTCCGTAGTTTGCACCATCAATTTCAATAAAAGGAAAGAAATAATTTCTTGTAATTTAAAATGAAGCAGAGATCTCACTTTTAGTTATTTTATGGAAAGTTATAAGGGTAATTCTTTTTAGAAGGATAGTTCTAATAGAGTAAAATTTGAAACTAAATGTTCTAGTTTAGAAATGAATAACTATATATATAATATGTGCACACATATAACCATGCTTAACAGTTAATATATATATATACACACACATATAGCATAATTTATGACTATATACATATTAGTTATTAAAAGCATAATAATCTTAGGATTTATGGAAATTAATTACAAATTTAATAGGCAATAAATTTGTAATCAATGAGAGTTAAACAAGAATTAAATAGGGGACTGATTAGAGAGATTAATATGGCATTTATGGGGGAATTGAATATGTATAATAGATGTATTTTGAAATTGGTAAATAGTTTAACGTAATTAAATGAGGATTGATTATAGATTACCTAATTTTGACATTAATGGTAATTAATATGCGTAATATACATTTATTAGACACTAAAAGGAAACCAAAGCCTACCTGTATAAATTAGGAATAACAACATAGCGAATAAATAAGTGTTAGTACTATTAGTTATATACAGAAAGTAATATAATTTTCATAGTAGGAAATTATATAGCTTCAATCATACATTTAGGACAAATGTGAATAATGGGCTTGGCCCAACACTTAGGCATCGGGTGGTAGGTTTGGTTTAGTAGGTTGAGATGAAAGGTTAGTAGAGTTGCACAACAGAAGTCTGCCGTTCACTCAGAGGCTACCAGAGAATTATGTACACTTGCTACTGATGTGGGACATCTCCAACCAAAAGACCCATGAGAAAGGGATATGCGTAAGATGTAGGACCTGCTTCTAGGACGGAGGTATTAAGTAGCTATTATATGGTCCACCTTCTCCCTATTTAGGAAGTAGTAAATGGTCGGGGTTTAGCGATTAGGCACGGTAGTGGATATCTCAAGGATGGTCCGCTTCGGGTTTGAGGTATTAAGTAGTTATTATTGGGTATGCCTCTCCCATAAAGAAGTATTAAGTGGCCTGATAAGATTCCATGCGGTCAGCTAGATAGTATCGGAGAGGAGTCTACCTTGGGATAGGTAGTAAATGATGTGGACCTGCCTAAAATTTAGGAATTAAATGGTAAGAGTCTGCCTAGTTCCTATTGAAAAGGTATTAAGTGGCTTAGGCACTATCGCTTACATTATTAGGACATGATTGATGGTAATTGCATAGGACTGGGAACCGCTCTTGGCCTACAGTTGAAGGTATGTTGTAGAGTTGAGAAGTGTTAGTAATATGACAATTATATTATAAAGCCTTATCTAGGTGTCACCGGTCTCTGTTGCTAGGACCGACTGACTAGCGGTTATGTTGCAAGGGCCCGCTTCGGGGACTTGAAGTATTAAGTGGTCGGGATTTTTAACTAGTGAAATATTTAGATAAATATGAATATATATATATATATATAGTGCTACCTTAGAGAAAATTGGGATAAGCATATCGTGCACGCATATAAGACTCAACGGATTAGCCATAAATAATAGACATAACACTTAAACAGAATTCAATCGGAATAAATTAAAAGAGTATGTAAAGTTTGTAATTTTCCTCTGATCAGAATGTTGTTCTGAACTCCTCTTCGTAACAACCCATAGGTTAGGTTTAGAAGGGCAAGTTATTGGTGCGAGATGGGAATAGTGGTTGATGAAGTCTTCTCTTTTCTGCTCAACATAGATAAAGCAATTAAATATCCAAGGAATAAACTTCCAATGTAGAAACCTTAGTCAATGCACGTGTTTTATTATATTTTTCGGTTCCATTGTGAGTTATATTTATCGCACTCTGATATATTTATGTTTATCACAAATTACCAAAACCAACGATCTGTGCCCTAATGGACTTGGGTTTCGATTTAATCGAAATTCAGGCCCATTAAGATGTCGGTTGTTGCATTCTCACTTATCTACAAATAGGAATTATTAACAAATTTCCTCAAATAGTGCTTAAACATTACAGAAACTCCAAGGGTGTTTTTGAGCTATACTCAGTTATATAATAACTTTTTTTTGACTATATACAAGAACGCTCTCTCGGTACTCACCTAATCCTCAAAGAATCATAAACCTAATTTTGGTACTAACTATAATAACTCGCACTCCTGGACACACCGGTCCAAGGCCCAAAATGGTGTTTGAACTCGCGTTGTAAGAAGTACAAGTTGTTGAGTTTTTAAAACATTACATAGCACGGATGTAGATGTACTTTAAAGTCATTCTACACTTTTGGTTCTCATAGTGGAAGGAATAAAATAAAATACATAATATAATCAAACAATATAGCAATCTCAAAATAACGTGGTCCACACCATCGCATCTCTAAACAATAACACGCAACATCTAATAATAGGAACAACATAATGCGAAATAAAGCACATAGAGAGTAATAATAATAACAAATATATCTCCAACTGTTATGCTTCTTCTCTACATACCGTGCTTAGCCAACTCACCTACCATCATGTTCTCTTGTAATAGAGATAAAGAGGGAGAAATGGAGGGGTCAGATATAGTTTGGTAAGTGTGATGACCCAGAATTTTGGGCAATATCAATTTAATAATATGTGTTAAAATTAAATTGATTTAATAATCTTTGTTAATAAAATTTGAATTGATTTAATAATCCAATTAAATAAATATTTAATTGGTGAATTTTATCTTTTAAAAGATAATAAAATGTTTCTATTTATAATATATGTGTGTGTGTGTGTGTGTGTGTTTGTATATATTGTAAATAGAAAAGTTTGCTTTGAATTTAATAAATAAAATCTTGTTTTAAAACTATAATATATTTTTAGTAACTTGGTATTTTGATTTAAATTTAATATAAAGATTTTCTAAGCTATTTAATATATAACTATATATTTTTAAATACTTAAGATAATGTTTAATTGTTTAAAATAGATTTTTGCTTAAGTTTAAAATACAATTTACATATAAAACATTAATTCGTTTAAGTAAGATAAGTAATAAGTAATTTATAATCTCTTTTATAAATTATTTAAAAATTGATAAATTTGTTATTATCAAATAATAATTATAATGTATTGTTTATATATATATATATATGGATTTTAATATAAATAGAATTTATTATTTTCAAAATTAAATGTGTAGTTATATATGTATATATATAACTTGATTTTTAAATTGGATTTTAGGATTTAATTTGAATTTGAATTTAAAATTTTGAAATTCAAAAGATAGATATTTAAAATATTTTAGATTTTAAAGATATTTGTATAAGCTTTTATTTATAAGTATAATTGATTTTATTTTCTTTAAGTTGTTTATATATATAAATAAGTATTTGTAAATTTATAAATTAAGTTAAAAAGATTTTACTAACATTTTAAAATAAAAAGAAATTACTTAAAAAGACAAGTGTAAATACCTTAAGTAACCTAATAACATGTGTTAAGTAATAAATAAAACAAGATGACAAATGTTAATACATTAGATAAGTGTCCTTATTAATTTTCATTTTCTTTTATTTTAATTAAATAAAAAATTTACTTATATAAACATATTTCTTCTCACCCTCATTCTTTTTTCTATTTTTTTCAAAAGCTTAAAAAAACTTAAGCTGAAACAATCTATGATCAATCTTCACAAACCAGAAATTATCAAACAATAACCTGTAATGCAATATCAAAATTAAAAGCCTACAAACCTTATTCATTTTCGAAATCCTCTCAACATCTTCTTTTCAAATCTGAATCATCTCTGCATGTTTCAATGGCAAGCAACTCAAGCATGCAAGTTCAATTTCAAAAGTAAACAAATCTGTAATCTCATTTTCATTATCAAAAGCAAATCTGAAATTCACACCTCAAACAAAAATTTCAAATCAAAAGCCTGTAACATATTTTCAAAATACAACCTGGAAAGCATTTAAAAACCTGTGATCTCATCAATTAAAAAACCTGAAATTTGGCTGAAGCAAGTTCAAGATCTAGTAACATCATTTAACAAGCATGCAACTGCAGTTTTTAAATCAAAAGGCAAATTCCGGTAACTCAGAGTTTTAAAGTTCGAAAGCTTTTCAAAAAAAATAAAGGTGCTCTGCTCTTCTGTATAACAGGTGAGTAACATCACTCTTTTAAAAGCTAAAGTATAATAAACCTGTTTCATGTTCATATTTGGAAGTTAGTATGTTTGTGTGTATAATTTTAAGTGCATTTCTGTGTAAATATATATATATATATATATATATATATATATATATATATATGAATGTGTGGATGTGTGTAGATATATGTTCGCTGTGTATCTGCTTATGCCTGTACTTAGTTTTAGAAGCAAAGATGATGATCAAAATCCATTTTTCTCTTAAATCAATCTATGTTAGGATTTAAATTTCAAACAAAACTTGTTTGTTCGATCATAGAGTAGGCTTTAAAAAAATTATTTAAGTTAAATGAACATTAATTTATTCTGGAAAACCAAAACAACAGAGCAAGTTAAAATAAAGTGAAAATTCAAATATCACGATTCAATGTTTCAGGCTTATGATCTGAAAACTAATTCAAAATCATGATTTTTAAAACTAAAATCATAAATTTTAGATTGAGGATGAAAGAGCGGTTTGGGATTGACTATAATTTGTAGTTTTGGTTATCTCTGATGATCTACTTGCTCGTAGAGGTCGTGGTCTTTTCTGGTGATAGAAGAATGAACGGAGGGTCTAGGAAAAAATATTTGGAAGATGATCAAAGCATGGTGCCAACGGTGATTGATCAGGGAAGGTTGTAAACCTAGTTTTGACTAGGTCAGGATTTTTGATCGGTATTGTTTCTCTAGATGATCGAGTTCTACGGGATTCAAGGAGATGATGGCTGGAGTGTGGACGAAGTCGTGGCCAGAGGTATAGGCACTCTGGTGGTCAGAGTCATGAGACTGAGGTGATTCCAGGTTTTGGACGTTCGTTTCAGTTTTGAGCTTTAAAGCTCGATTTTGATTTCGACCTGTTGCTAACGATTTGATGGTCGGAATCGAGTTCGAGGATGATCGCCGACATGCGTAAGCCATCGCGAGTGGTCGGAAAGGGCGGTAGTGCTGGTGCATGTGCCGGAGGTGATGGTGTATCAATAGTTGATTTGGGAAGAGGAGGCACTCGAGTTTACTCGGGTCAGTTGTGGGGGATACTCGAAGTCATGTGTTAATTTACTCGAAGTATTTGATGTGAGGGCATGGTCCTATTGTTGTTACAGTTTTTTTAAAAAATCTATCAATGTTTAAGTTTAGAGGAATTTAAAAATGGAAAATTTTTCTGCTTTTAAATTTTAAAATGATTTTAAAAGTGTAAAGTAAGATTTAAACAAAATTTTAAATCAAAGCTTTAATCTGGAATCAAATTTAATTTATATCCTAGCTTTAAGACAAATAAAGTTTTATTAAATTTAAAATGTTTTGAAACAACTTTAAAATGTTAAAGTATATTTTATAAAATGATTTGAATTTAAATAATTTGGTATAAAACTCTTATATAAATTTCTTTTATGAAGATAAGTTCCTTTTACATTTGATTAAGAAGGTTTTTAAATTGTTTTTAAATTTTGTTAAAATCTAATTTGTATTTAATTTGAATATTAATTTGAAATGGAATTTTAAAGCAAATTTGGAAGTAAATGTTTTCAAATGTATTTGTGAATGATGATTAAATCCTAAAATAATGTTTTTATCTTAAAACTTAATGATTTATAATTCATTTAATAATTAAGGTAATTAAAATGGATAATTAATTTAATTTATTAATGATTTGGATTAATTAATTTAATAATTAAGAATTTAAATTAATTAAATAAGGTTTAAGATTAATTATTTATGGAATAATTAATTGGTAATTAAGGATCATTAATTAGATAAGATTAGATTTTTAGTTAATGATTAGAAATTAATTAATCAAGTAATTAGGGATTAATTAAGTTACAGTTAAACACTTAATTAATTAAATAATTAGAGATTAATTAATTGGTTATTAAAGATTAATTAATTTATAATTAATAATGATTAATCTAAGTTTAATTACTTAAGAGAAGTAATTAAAGAATTGTTATTAGTTAATGAAGATCATTAACTAGGGATTATTAAATAATCAATTAATGTGATTAATTTTAATAATTAATTATGTTAATTAATTAGAAATAACCATTTGTGGAATTGTTAAGTATAATTACTTAATGAAAGTAATTAAGGAATTAATTACTCAATGTAATTAATTAAAGTAATGCGATTAGTTTAAGTTAATTAATTTATTTTAATTAATTTAAGATAATTACTGGATGATTGGTTAAGCATAATTACTTAATGTAATTAATGAAGCGTAATTACTTAGTGAAGTAATTAAGATGGGTAATTACTGAATGTAATTAATTGAAGAATGATAGTGGTTTTGGGTTCAATTACTTTGTGGAATTAATATGAAGGATAATTACTTGGTGAAAGTAATTAATAATTAATTACCTAGTGATCTTAATTTAAGAATTAATGTTATTTGAAGATAATTAAGTGATGTGATAATTAAGGGTAATTAATTGCTGAATGGGATTAATCAAGGGTGATTAATAAATGTAATTAATTAAAGATTAATTATTAAATGTAATTAATTAAGGAGTAATTAATTTATTTAATAAAGTAATTAAGGGTAGTTAATTACTGTTTGTGATTAATCAAGAGTGATTAATAATTATGGTTAATAATTAATTAAGAAGTAGTAGAGATCATTAATTAACATAATTAATGATGTAATTAAGGGTTAATTAATTAAGATTAATTAATCATTAATAAGTGATTATAGAGTAATTAATTAATATAATTAATTAAGGGTTAATGTAATTAATTATAATTAATTAATTAATATAGTAATTAAAGGTTAATTACTGTAAGTGGTTAAGGATAATTGATTTGTGTAATAAATTTAAAGGCTAATTACTTGAACGTAATTAAAAGATAATTAGTCAAGGATGATTAATTAAAGTGAATAATTAGAGGATGATTGATTAATTAGTCTATAATTAATTAATGGTTATGTAAGCAAGATTTAGAGTGATGAAAGTAATTAATTTAATTTATATTAAATTAATTAGAGATGAAGTAATTAATTTAATTCATTTTAAATTAATTATAATGTGATTAATTAAATCTTTGCTTATGTATGGATGGATGATATTGAATGCCTTGAATGGTTTGAGATCTCAGATACGAGATAAGTAATGTTGTGTGATATGGATGCTTTGGTTAAACTGTGATGATAATGTGAATTATCTATTTGTGATGAAAATGTAGATTATATATTGTGAGATTGTGAATTATCTATATGTGTGTGTATAGATAATAGAATTGAATTGTTTTAACTTTAAAACAACTTGGACCTAAAAGATGGCGTTTTGGATTTTGATGAGACCGGGATCGGGTTTTCAGATATCCGAAAACCACATCGATCCAAATTAATGAAAGGTCGTGAATCTAAAGTGAAGATGAAGATTCAGAGTGCAAGGATTATCTACGTTAACTTTGAGGGTGATTCCAAAATGAGTGCAACGAGATAATGCCTTCGGTTTCGTTCGAACCCGGAACGAACTTGTATGGATTGAATGCTTTCAGAACATCGTTAGGTGGACGATGAGCATTCTAAGAGATGTGTTCTCTAAAGATAATCGTAGCCTCAAGCCTCATCGACCGGGAATGGCTAAAGCAGAGGAGGTGTAGCAAGGCTAAGTGGATCATGCCCAAGTATGACGAGATTTACCCCTGTCTAGAAGTCCCTTTGTATTTGGCTGTGTGGGGCAGTTGATTGCAACAACTGTCGGGGTTGTCTTGTTCGGGACTGTCCAGTAAGGGATGGTTCTGGCCTTGTGTTGTAGAGGATTTAAGGTAGACCCTCGGTACGGTGATCTAGACCACGTACTGTGACGGGCGGTACCCCAGTAGCCCTGCCATTGTATGGAATCCAAACTCCAATAAGTGTCGTACGTTTTAGTTGTGCCCAACTATGCTAGAACGTGAGATGCAAGCATTCCAGCTATTTCTGTATTTTATTTGAAAACCCTATACCCTATTATTATATCACTGGATTTCCTATCAAATGTTTTGGTTAGCGTAAGGTAAAAATTTACCCATGGTTATTTGTGGGGAGTCTTACGTGATACCTTTTCTTTCAAAGGTTTTCAACAGTTAAGCAACCTAAACCTGTTACTCACACCAGACCCATGTCTGACCTGGAGATTATCTTCTGTTTTTCTTAAACTCTTGGGTACTCAAATTTTTACGAGTAGCCAAGGGATTCGGGTTAGCTTTGACGAATTGTGGAGGAGCAATGGAGCAGGAGGCTTCAACGTTTGATATATAGTTTCCGCTGTGTGTTCTCTGAGTCAAATGTTTGTATTGTATTGAGTTGTAATAACTAGACAGGTGTTTATAACTGTCTAGTATATGATGTATAAGCTGTGTAACTCTGATGGATGTTGTATATTATGTAAATACTTATGTGATTAATATAATTTATTTCGTTCTGCTGTTGAGATTCTGATCTTGTTTCTTTCTTTCTTCTCTATCTTTCTCTTTTCTATCCCTTTCTTTCTTAAAGATGATACGTCTTTCTGTGGAGAGAAAGAAGGGTCGTCACAGTTAGTATCAGAGCGCTAGGTTGAGTGAATACCTAGGCTTTAGAGTGATTTCTTTCTTGAGAGAGCGTACTTGTATTTTTATATATATTTATATATATTATTTCTACCTGGTTACCTGTTCGGGTTTGCCAATATAAGTTATAAAGGTAGACGAGGTAGTGGGGTGTGTAACATGACTACTACCAATGGAAGGAGTCTAAGTTTGGGGTTGGAAGTGTATCTGTCGAGACTGTAGACCTAATACCGTCTCGAGTCAGCTTGGCTGTGGTGAAGGATTTCATCGATCTCTGAAGGAAACCTTTTAGAGATTCAGAGTCCATCTTGGAAGTTGGATAAGTGAGAGTTTGGATCTGTCGGTTGTGCAGAAGCTAGTGATAGTATCTTGGAAACCTCAGGAAGAAGTAGCTGCGTGATGAGATGCAATGACTATGGATGTTTCTGAAGATGTTTCTTTGGAACAAGTTTAAGGAGGTGTGTTTCCATCCATGATGAGGCTGAGTTCAGCAGGGTGTTTATGTATGGCTTTGTGGCCCAAGTTTCTCGAGGAGTTTCTGGTTAAGGAAGTCTGTGGCAGCGTTGCAGCTCAGAGTGTTTTGTGTGCCTGCAAGAAGGTCATCTGGCTAAGCAGTTCTTTTGAGATGGTGTTCAGAAGCAGCTGAGTGGATCCATTTCTTTGATGGATTGGCCAGATAAGCTTAAACTATTCTGATTGGTGAAGAGAGAACGGTATCTTTGGATATTTATCTAGGGTGATCGCAAAAGTGACTTGCGATAGTTTGAGTGTTCTCTTGGGTTATCTTTTGCTTTGGATCGAAGCATCTCTTGGGAGTAATCCCGATGGTTCAGATAAGTAGAAGGATGGTTCCTAAAGAGAGAGGTTTGGTGAAGCAGCTCAGAATATCATAGTAATTCTGAGTTTTCTTTTATGGATCTGTTGAACCATATTTATGGAATGTGTTGTCCAGTTTGTGCTCGTATTCTTCATCAGCATTCTCATCTACTCCAGATCAGAGTTGTGCAGCGGAAACAGTTTGGGAGTGCATCTGTTTTGTCTTTTCTGGATAGCAGAAGTAAGTTCAGTTTTCTGATGTTTGTGAAGTGAAGTTTGTAATTGATTTTGGTTGATCTTGAGGGGATCATTTTAAAGGGTTGTTTTTGGTCCAGTTTTGTTTAAAGAGGCATCAGCAAGGTTTGAGCTGATCGGGAAGGATGAAGGCAACCCAAGATCGTTATAGTTTTGTGGATAAGATTCGAAGATTTGATTTTGGATAAGTTTTCTCCGATCAAAGGAGCTATAAGTTTTGGTAAGACTGGGAAGCTAGCTCCGAGGTATGTTGGATCTTTCTGTATTCTTGTGAGGATAAGTGTTTGGTCTTCAGAATTGAATGGCCAGTTTGGATAACTGGGATTCGAGGTGTTTCATGTATCTCTGAGGGAGTACGTGTTTGATCTATTTCTGGTTGTGGAGCCAGCAGTTCAAGAGGATTTGGTAGTTGAGTCAGACTTGCCTGTGGTCTGATATCCTGTTTAGTTTGATAGATCTAGATGAGTAGGAGCTCTATAGCTTAGTAGTGTTGATTGTTTGGATTCTGTAAAGCGAGTATCCCGGTATTTGTACTTGGAAAACTCTAGGAAGTACTATCCAGAATTTTGTTTGGATAGTTAGGGTTTGTTTGATTAAGTTAATTGATTGCTTTGGTATTAGCATATGGTTGATAATATATGATTGTGATTTAAAAATAAAATCTTAGATAGATTATTAAATTACCTTTGCTTTTAAATTTCGGGGACGAAATTCTTTTAAGGGGGAGGAATATGATGACTCGGAATTTTGGGCAATATCAATTTAATAATTTGTGTCAAAAATTAAATTGATTTAATAATCTTTGTTAATAAAATTTGAATTGATTTAATAATCCAATTAAATAAATATTTAATTGGTGAATTTTATCTTTTAAAAGCTAATAAAATGTTTCTATTTATAATATATATATACATATATATATTTGTATATATTGTAAATAAAAAAGTTTGCTTTGAATTTAATAAATAAAATCTTGTTTTAAAACTCTAATATATATTTAGTAATTTGGTATTTTGATTTAAATTTAATATAAAGCTTTTCAAAGCTACTTAATATATAACTATATAGTTTTAAATACTTAAGATAATGTTTAATAGTTTAAAATAGATTTTTGCTTAAGTTTAAAATATAATTTAAATATATTAATTCATTTAAGTAAGATAAGTAATAATTAATTTATAATCTCTTTTATAAATTATTTAAAAATTGATAAATTTGTTATTGTCAAATAATAATTATTGTCAAATAATAATTATAATGTATTGTTTTATATATATATATGGATTTTAATATAAATAGAGTTTGTTATTTTCAAAATTAAATGTGTAGTTATATATGTATATATAAAACTTGGTTTTTAAATTGGATTTTAGGATTTAGTTTGAATTTGAATTTAAAATTTTGAAACTCAAAAGATAGATATTTAAACAAATTGGATTTTAAAGATATTTGTATAGGCTTTTATTTATAAGTATAATTGATTTTATTTTCTTTAAGTTATTTATATATATAAATAAGTATTTGTAAATTATAAATTAAGTTAAAAAGCTTTTACTAACATTTTAAAATAAAAAAAAATTATTTAAAACGACAAGTGTAAATACCTTAAGTAACCTAATAACATGTGTTAAGTAATAAATAAAACAAGACGATAAATGTTAATACATTAGACAAGTGTCCTTATTAATTTTCATTTTCTTTTATTTTAATTAAATCAAAAATTTACTTATATAAACATATTTCTTCTCACCCTCATTCTTTTTTCTGTTCTTTTTCAAAAACTTGAAAAAAACTTGAGCTGAAACAATCTATGATCAATCTTTACAAACGAGAAATTATCAAGCAATAACCTGTAATGCAATATCAAAATTAAAAGCCTACAAACCTTCTTGATTTTCAAAATCCTGTCAAGATCTTCTTTTCAAATCTGAATCATCTCTGCATGTTTCAATGGCAGGCAACTCAAGCATGCAAGTTCAATTTCAAAAATAAACAAATTTGTAATCTTATTTTCATTATCGAAAGCAAATCTGAAATTCACTCCTCAAACGAAAATTGCAAATCAAAAGCCTGTAACAGATTTTCAAAATACAACCTGGAAAGCATTTTAAAACCTGTAATCTCATCAATTCAACAACCTGAAATTTGGCTGAAGCAAGTTCAAGATCCAGTAACACCATTAAACAAGCATGCAACTACAGTTTTTGAATCAAAGGGCAAATTCCAGCAACTCAGAGTTTTAAAGTTCAAAAGCTTTACCAAAAAAAAGTGCTCTGCTCTTCTGTATAACAGGTGAGTAACATCACTCTTTTAAAAGCTTAAGTATAATAAACCTTTTGCATGTTCATATCTGGAAGTTAGTGTGTTTGTGTGTATAATTTTAAGTGCATTTCTATGTAAATATATATATGAATGTATGGATGTGTATAGAAATATGTTTGATGTGTATCTGCTTATGCCTGTACTTAGTTTTAGAAGCAAAGATGATGATCAAAATCCATTTTTCTCTTAAATCAATCTCTGTTAGGATTTAAATTTCAAACAAAACTTGTTTGTTTGATCATAGAGTAGGCTTTAAAAAATTATTTAAGTTAAATGAACTTTAATTTATTCTGGAAAACCAAAACAACATAGCAAGTTAAAATAAAGTGAAAATTCAAATATCGCGATTCAATGTTTCAGGCTTAGGATCTGAAAACTAATTCAAAATCATGATTTTTAAAACTAAAATCATAAATTTTAGATTGAGGATGAAAGAGCAGTTTGGGATTGACTAAAATTTGTAGTATTGGTTATCTCTGATGATCTACTTGCTCTTAGAGGTCGTGGTCTTTTTTGGGGATGGAAGAATGAACGGAGGGTCTAGGAAAAATATCTGAAAGATGATCAAAGCACGGTGGCGATGGTGATTGATCAGGGAAGGTTGTAAACTTAATTTTGGCTAGGTCAGGATTTTTGTTCAGTATTGTTTCTCTGGATGATCGAGTTCTACGGGATTCAAGGAGATGATGGCTGGAGTGTGGACGAAGTCGTGGCCGGAGGTGTAGGCACTCTGGCGATCTGAGTCATGAGATTGAGGTGATTCCAGGTTTTTGACGGTGGTTTCAGTTTTGAGCTTTAAAGCTCGATTTTGATTTCGACCTGTTGCTAACGATTTGATGGTCAGAATCGTGTTCGAGGATGATCGCCGACATGCGTAAGCCATCGCGAGTGGTCGAAAAGGGCGGTAGTGCTGGTGCATGTGCACGGAGGTGATGGTGTATCAACAGTTGATTTGGGAAGAGGAGGCACTCGAGTTTACTCGGGTCAGTTGCGGGGGATACTCGAAGTCATGTGTTGATTTACTCGAAGTATTTGATGTGAGGGCTTGGTCCTATTGTTGTTACAGTTTTTCAAAAAAATCTGTCAGTATTTAAGTTTAAATGAATTTAAAAATGGAAAACCTTTCTGCTTTTAAATTTTAAAAGTGTAAAGTAAGATTTAAACAAAGTTTTAAATCAAAGTTTTAATCTGGATTCAAATTTAATTTATATCCTAGCTTTAAGATAAATAAATTTTTATTAAATTTAAAATGTTTTGAAACAACTTTAAAATGTTAATGTATATTTTATAAAATGATTTGAATTTAAATGATTTGGTATAAAACTCTTATATAAATTTCTTTTATAAAGATAAGTGTCCTTTAACATTTGACTAAGAAGGTTTTTAAATTGTTTTTAAATTTTGTTAAAATCTAATTTGTATTTAATTTGAATCTTAATTTGAAATGGAATTTTAAAGCAAATTTGAAAGTAAATGTTTTCAAATGTGTTTGTGAATGACGATTAAATCCTAAATAAGAATAATGTTTTTATCTTAAAACTTAATGATTTATAATTCATTTAACTATTAAGGTAATTAAAATGGATAATTAATTTAATTTATTAATGATTTGGATTAATTAATTTAATAATTAAGAATTTAAATTAATTAAATAAGGTTTAAGATTAATTAATTAAGGAATAAGTAATTGGTAATTAAGGATCATTAATTAGATAAGATTAGATTATTAATTAATGATTAGAAATTAATTAATCAAGTAATTAAGGATTAATTAAGTTACAGATAAACACTTAATTAATAAATAATTAAAGATTAATTATTTGGTTATTAAAGATTAATTAATTTATAATTAATAATGATTAATCTAAGTTTAGTTACTTAACGG
The DNA here is from genome assembly GCA_030765085.1 of Allium cepa. Lineage (NCBI taxonomy): Eukaryota > Viridiplantae > Streptophyta > Magnoliopsida > Asparagales > Amaryllidaceae > Allium > Allium cepa. The sequence goes on from CM060934.1 coordinate 618,177,938, forward strand.
AAGTAATTAAAGAATTGTTATTAGTTAATGAAGATCATTAACTATGGATTATTAAATAATTAATTAATGTGATTAATTTTAATAATTAATTAAGTTAATTAATTAGAAATAATCATTTGTGGAATTGTTAAGTATAATTACTTAATGAAAGTAATTAAGGAATTAATTACTCAATGTAATTAATTAAAGTAATGTGATTAGTTTACGTTAATTAATTTAGTTTAATTAATTTAAGATAATTACTGGATGATTGGTTAAGCATAATTACTTAATGTAATTAATGAAGCGTAATTACTTAGTGAAGTAATTAAGATGGGTAATTACTGAATGTAATTAATTGAAGAATGATAGTGGTTTTGGGTTTAATTACTTTGTGTAATTAATATGAAGGATAATTACTTAGTAAAAGTAATTAATAATTAATTACCTAGTGATCTTAATTTAAGAATTGATGTTATTTGAAGATAATTAAGTAATGTAATTAATTAAGGGCAATTAATTACTGAATGGGATTAATCAAGGGTGATTAATAAATGTAATTAATTAAAGATTAATTATTAAATGTAATTAATTAAGGAGTAATTAATTTATTCAATAAAGTAATTAAGGGTAATTAATTACTGTTTATGATTAATCAAGCATGATTAATAATTATGGTTAATAATTAATTAAGAAGTAATTAGAGATCATTAATTAATATAATTAATGGTGCAATTAAGGGTTAATTAATTAAGATTAATTAATCATTAATAAGTGATTATAGAGTAATTAATTAAGGGTTAATGTAATTAATTATAATTAATTAATTAATATAGTAATTAAAGGTTAATTACTGTAAGTGGTTAAGGATAATTGATTTGTGTAATTAATTTAAAGGCTAATTACTTGAATGTAATTAAAAGATAATTAGTCAAATATGATTAATTAAAGTGAATAATTAGAGGATGATTAATTAATTAATTTGTAACTAATTAATGGTTATGTAAGCAAGATTTATAGTGATGAAAGTAATTAATTTAATTTATTTTAAATTAATTAGAGATGAAGTAATCAATTTAATTCATTTTAAATTAACTATAGTGTGATTAATTAAATCCTTGCTTAGTATGGATGGATGATATTGAATGCCTTGAATGGTTTGAGATCTCAGATACGAGATAAGTAATGTTGTGTGATATGGATGCTTTGGTAAAATTGTGATGATAATGTGAATTATCTATTTGTGATGATAATGTAGATTATCTATTATGAGATTGTGAATTATTTATCTGTGTGTATATAGATAACAGAATTGAATTGTTTTAACTTTAAAACAACTTGGACCTAAAAGATGACGTTTTGCATTTCGATGAGACCGAGATCGGGTTTTCAGATTTGGATATCCAAAAACCACATCGATCCAAATTAACGATCGGTCGTGAATCTCAAATGAAGATGAAGATTCAGAGTGCAAGGGTTGTCGTCATTAACTCTGAGGGTGATTTCAAAATGAGTGTAATGAGATAATGCCTTCGGTTTTGTTCGAACCCGGAACGAACTTGTATGGATTGAATGCTTTCAGAACATCGTCAGGTGGACGATGAGCATTCTAAGAGATGTGTTCTCTAAAGGTAATCGTAGCCTCAAGCCTCATCAACCGAGAATGGCTAAAATAGGGGAGATGTAGAAAGACTAAGTGGCTCATGCCCAAGTAGGACGAGATTTACCCCTGTCTAGAAGTCCATTTATATTCGGCTGTGTGGGGCAGTTGATTGCAACAACTATCGGGGTTGTCTTGTTCGAGACGGTCCAGTAAGGGATGGTTCTGGCCTTGTGTTGCAGGGGATTTAGGGTGGATCCTCGGTACAGTGATCTAGGCCACGTACTGTGATGGGCGGTACCCCAGTAGCCCTGCCATTGTATGAAATCCAAACTCCAATAAGCGTCGTACGTTTTAGCTGTGCCCAACTATGATGGAACGTGAGATGCAAGCATTCCACTCACGGGTGATATGGTTTACGTATGCGTGTTCTTTTTACATAAGTTACTGACTATTTTCGTGATATGGTTTACGTACTCCTATGCTGATAATATTCCATTTTAATTATCAAGATTTCCACTTACGGGTGAAATATATCAACTGAATATTCCACAAAAGGACATTTCTATTATATTGCTATATATTGATATGCTAAGTTCATATGTATTTAGATTAACAATCCCGAATTTTCATCACTGGGTTAACATTCTCAATTCCATTCCTTTGGGTTTAACAATCCCAATCCTAATCCTTTGCTAGTATACGTATCCTATGCCCTCTACCATTACAAAAGTACTATTCTGAAGTTGATTAACGATTCCAACTCCTTGTAGGATTAACAATTCTTACTATGACGGATTTCTCCGCCATCCAACTTTCCAGCTCCCACTCATTGGTGGTAGGACAGACTACGAATGATAGGAGCTTCCACTTACAATTTAATAGCTCGTCGCGCTAAATGCAATGTCCACTAACTTCATGACGTGCAAGCCCAGGTCTCACCATGGTGATTATGTTTCCAACTTGTTGCACGAATCCATTCTACTACATGAATAAGAAAGTGTAACATGGTTTCCCTTATCCTTCGTACATCTAAAAATTATACATCTTAGATGTCTAGTTAGCTATTTGGAAAAAATATGCATCGATTGTTCAAATGTTTCAATTTCTTCCTCAAATGTTTGATTTCGATTCTAAACATCTAAAAAAGGATTCAAACGTTTGAATCGAACTAAATTACTTTAGCACTCTTGTGTTGCAAATATTTTCAAATAGACGTCTGAAAAAAATAGCACTGGATGTTTAAAAAATGCATTCAAACATCTGTTCAGCATTTTCTGACGTCTGGTTCACTATTTCCAGCTTTTTAATAAATTTGGCTTATTTTTATTTTATTGATTTTCTTCATGGTTTTAATCTCAAATTTAGGGGTATATTTTATTGTATTTTTTATTTAATTCCAAGCGATTTTTTCAATGTTTATACATAGTTTCCATCAAATTTTCTATATGTATTTTGAAGGGTTGTTTATGTATTTAAATCGATTATTACATGTATTTTACTGTAAATCGAATCGATCCATCAACGGATAAGTTCATTTATCCCCATCTATCATTTCAACTTCATCATATAAATTAGATCTATGCGATGAAGGTAATTTCGAATCAAATTAATTCTTATCCATCAAATTCAACTCAAACCATTATGTAAAATTAGATCTACAAGACAAAAGCTAATTTCATTTGGTTATTTCTCATTTACCAAGTGATTTCAAAATAAATTCACAGATTCAAAAATAAATTTTTTATTTTTATTTCTAAGAAGGCATATAATTGTAAATCAAGCGGCTATCCCTAGCAAATGCATATTGTAGATAAACCCACTCACCTTGTTTGTAGAATCTTCCTTTTGCCTTAGGTGATTTGCTCCTCCTGGTTATTGATTCGTAACTCCTCCCTTTTCATTTCTCTATTTGATCTCTTCTTTGTTTGTTTTTTTGCAAATTTTTTTGAAGAGAAAACGGATATTATTTGTTATTGAGAAGTTTCTGAGGACGGGAAAGAAGAAATGTACATACAAAGTGGTGGCTAGGGTTTTAAGTGCAAGGAAATGAGGGTTATGGTCTTATTTATGGTTAAAATCCAGGGTTTACCGAGTTAGGCCTGAAATCTATATTTACGAAAATGTTAGTGATTATATTTCCCTTATTTTCAAGCTGTTTTATTTAATTCAACAAGTTTATATTTGTTTCTTAACTGTAAATGACTTTTTTGAACGCAATGGAATAAGTCCTATAGCTTAATTTTGACATTTGTGAAAATTTATATTTTTACCCAGTGATGTAAAATCTCATTTTACCTTATAATCACTTTAATTTATTTATTAAATTTTTGGGTGTTACAGGATCTCTTTCTCATAACCTTTCTTGTTTTTTTTGTTCGTTTATTGGTTTTTGGAGAAAGGAAAAAAAATTACATTTCAATGGAATTCCTTTTGTTGTTTTTCCTAAGCTTAGTTAATCCATTTTGAAAAGTAAAAGTAGCATAGCTCCAGCCGGTTAATGACTTGCGATGCTGCAAGCGAATTTCTTTAATAGAAGTCATTCTACTTCCAATTAATATACTAGCCTGACACTCGTCTTCAACCTAATTTAGCAGTTTATGACAATTTCCCTAGATGCAAGGACCCATATACATACTAACCTAAGATAGATACCTACATTTTGATGTGTTCTAACTTATGTTAGATGCGTGTGTGTGTATGTGTATGTATATGTATATGTGTGTGTGTGTGTTGTTTTATATGTGTGTGTGTGTGTTTAATTATTTGTTGCTTATGGACGTGGTTATTTTCTTGCTTTTCGATATGGTTATGTCATAGGATGAATGGATGCTCATTCATACACACACACACATACACAATTATATATATGCATATATCTGGATGTTTGCATACATTTCTAGTTGTTGCAGCATATGCATTTGTATAGAAGGCCGACTTAGTTGCATTAGCACTCATCTCACATCATTTCGCTTTATTTTTATTTTTTTATGTATTGTATACTTGGTTGTGACTGTGCTTGTATGATGGATGTTAAATAAATGTAGTTGTATTTTTTTATATTTGTAGGCTAAAATGTGAGTTGCACTATCCGTCACTTGGAATTATTGGGACGAAATTCTTTTAAGGGAGGAGAATGTAACACTTATAAACCCTTATCTCTAAATCAACTCCAATTTCTCCATATCAAATCCAAATTGAACATATTAATGTATGAAACTGATCGTCGTGGAGAGAGCAATGCAAATAAATTGAGGCTATCAAGAAATTTCGAGTTATGAAAGAGAAAAATTTCTAGACAACAAAGGAGAAGGAGAATTCATATCGGATTGAAGAAGATGCATGGCTAATCGATGAGTGTGACTCTTCATTTTTGTGTATATATTGATAAGACATAGTAATTCACATCTTGTGGCCATAAGTCGAAATATAGGTGATGAAATTGATAATTAAAAAGTAATATTTTTTACACTTGATTAGGATGTAGTATGCCATGGCTAGATGATTCAAAAGTGAATTTTTATCAATATCAAAAGTAATTTGCAAAAGTTAATCTCTTTCTAATTAGAAAGTGCAAAATACAAAAGTGTTCCAAATTAGGCATAGTATATATCAAAATTATAGTTCTCAACGACGTGAATCCATTAGTAGTGTTTGTTTATCAATTGGCTATACACATTGATCAGAAAATGTATCAGAATTTTTGATAAACATGGACCATCCATTTCGATCGAATGATGAACGATATCGATATGACAACATGAATTAGGGATGTGAAGAGGAGGTTGACTAGGTTGCCATGCTGGTGTATGACTGGTCACAGATGGTTGGAGTTCATTGTAATGGATGACTCTGATGTTGAAATAAGGTGGCAGTGCACTAGCTCCTACGACGGTCGAAGAGTCATCGTCAAGTGTAGCACGACAGGGGCAGCTCGGTGGTGAAGTTAGATTAGGTGATGGGCGGCCCGTAGATGGTGCAATGGTGATATAAGTAGATGATTTGGTCGGTTGGAATGCAATTGGGGGAGATGGAGTGTTGTAGCAATGCACAATAAAATAATACAATAATTAAATTATTCAAGAAATTCCTCTTATGGATTCTCTAGGTATGAGTATGCTTTTCTTTGACTCTAGTTGTTGGGTGTCGAATATGATTACATAGGCTTATACACATGCACTCCTTTGTAGAAGCTCTCGATCATATGCACATACTCATGTGCATATGTAGGTCATCGTCTTCATTGTTGTTATTGTTGTTTTGTTTGTTTTGTGTAGCTAGACTCGTTTGGTTTGCAGTTATAGGAGTCAGTTTCTATTTTAGGTCAGCGTTGTACGGGTTCATCCCCCGTTTTTATTTTTAGCTTAGGTGTAAATAAAACTTGTACTTTACTTTCTAAGTTCTATTTCGTATGTGAATAACAAAGACTTTTGTTTCGCCCAATCTTCGTGCGAACTTGTCTAAGTATTTGAGAAATGCACTTTCCGTTCAATGTACTTGCAATCCATTCCTTATCAAGATTATTGTCTGACTAAGACATTAGCCCATTCCATGATTTGCCAACCTTTCATCGTAAATAAATGATTGAAGCGCCAATCTCTAGGCATTTACATGTAACCATATCTAATTCTGGAACCCGGTCGAATTTCCATCGTCTGGAAAGGTGATTCAAGCATTCCTTTTGGAGGAACTTTAAATGCAATCGCACTTGTCTACGGGCATCGATTGAAGTAAATTGCCTTGGATAGCAAGTCACACATCCTTCTTCGAGATGCGTATTTCGACCATGCCGAACTCTAGGCATTAGTTAGGGCTAACCACTTAAGATCGAGGTTTAAATATCCTTTTCTATGGTAGTAACATTCGATCGTGCCAGACTTGAGGCATCGATTGAAGTTTATAAGTAAGATCCTGCCTTTCACCAAGTGCGAGTCTTTTGCCTCACCTACTCCGGGCATGGATCTTCGGCCTTGCCATCCTTCGGGAAAAACATTAACACTCAGCCTAACTTCGAGCACGAGAAAATGAGTAGACAGTCATGTCATGTCCACTTCGATTTGCCCCCATGTCGAGGGCTAAAAGAGTTGACTGGCATCTACCTCCAGACGCTAAGGAAGGTTGAACTTCAAAGGATCGATCATGGTTCGTAGAAGTTTGGTCGACACCTAACTCTAGGTACCTGCATACCTGCAATGGCTTTAATCAATTATGCATAAATTTATTTTTAAGTGAAATAGCATCGCAAGTGTTCGTTATTCCATGCCCACGGAAGTGAAATGTAACACCCTTAATTTTTGATAAAATTATTCATGAGATTTAATTAGACAAATTAAATAAAAAAATGAAAATGTTAAGTGATAAGGGGGTTGAGATTTGAATAAATTGAATTAAGGTCATGCCTAATAAAATAATTAAATGGGCTTAAGAATGGTTTTTAGGTTAGTTAAATTATATAAGGGTATATTAGGAATTTGTCTCCCATAACCCTTACCCTTATATATTTTTGTTCCTACCATTTTTTTCTAATTCATATCATTTTTAAAACAAAAACTAAAAAGGGGAGCCAGCCATAATCAAGAGAAGAGATATTAAATGCTAGAGATTCAAGCTTGTGGGAAATCAATCTCAATCCAATCTTCTTATCTTAATCAAGGTGAATAATAATTCCATCTCTACATTGTTTTGAATCATATGTTTTCGGATTAGGTAATTGTTTTTATGATGAGTTGGATGTTGATATGCTTGAACATTGATTTGTTTAATTTAAACAAGTTTGTTTAAATGGGAATATACATGGTTTTAGGGCAAAACCAATTTATGTTAATGTTTAAATGCCATGGAAATTTTTTATGTTGTATAAAACATGATTTTGGATTGGGTTTTAATTTTGATAATTTTCCAAGCTATGGAAAGATTGTTATGAATTTTCAAAATAAAATATGGTTAATTGGGATTTTTCCAAAGTGATTTGCAATGAAAATTAAATAATTTTAGAAGAGGACTTCTTTGCAAAATTGGTTTTCCTTAATGGTCATTTGATGAACTTAACCATGGTTTGGATCTGAAATCAGCGACAGTTATTTTAGTAAAGAATTTTAAAAAGTTAAGGTAACCAATCCGGTGTTGACACGAGGTAGGTTATTTAGAAAAAGGTTTGCTTTAAGTAGTATTAAACCAGATTTACTCAGAAAAGTTGGTTCCGCTTTCTTTTGAAGTACCTTTCGACACAGAGCTTTCACCTCCAGCCCAGTCGAAATCTACTAAACTGAAACCAATACACAAGGTTTTACAAAGATGGTACATAGTGGATTGGAAATAGGCAGAAGGCTGGGTGTTGAAAGCAAGGCTTCCGAAGAAGTCGATACCTTGGTTTATTTTAAAAAGAGAAGCTCCTGCCTTTGTTTTACTTAAGCCTTTGAAGGAGTCGAAGCGTATGTTTTTGAAAGAGATTTTTAAAAGTTTCGAAGGGGTTTCCATCAACTTATATTTTCTTTCAAATGGGTTTCTTTACTTATGAAATAATGCTTTTGAAAGAAGGAGTTCCGACTTAGTCGAAGCCATGTTGTTGTTCTTTAGCCTTTCGATGGTGCTGAAGTCATTAATGCTTTCGAATGATAGTGTTAGTTTTTGAAGATGTTTTAAGCCTTTTCCCAAATGCTTTTGAAAGGGTCCAAGGGTTTCGAAGGCAATGGCGGGTTTCAATGCTATCCTTCAATGTTTATTTAAATGATTCAAAGCTTTCGAAAGAGATGGTGCCGACGACATTAAGTTTTCCCCAATATTTTTATAGGATAAAGGATTGTTTCAAAGAGAATCTTTCACCTGTATTCACTTTGACCCAAATAATATTTTAAGTATAAACCCAATGCTTTTGAAAAGGGGACTTTCAATGATTTTGGAAGGGTTACTTCCAATGGTTTCGAAAGGGGTACTTTCAATTGGTTTCGAAGCTATGATTCTAAAGTTAAATGTTGATACTTTAATACATTCGAAAGGTTTCGAATGAAAGGTTTTAAAGTGTTCGAAAGGAAGGAGCCTAGTGTTTTGAAAATATATTTTTATGCTTTTAGAGGAGGGTATCCAAGGAAGTCGAAAGCAAGGTTTCAAAAGGTTTTGTAACCCAAACTCAATTTTTAAGAGGAGAATCCCATGGCTAAATTAAAGGAATTTTTGTAATGGTTTTGAGAAGAAGCTTTTCTTGATAAAATAAGAGGTTAAAGGGATTAACCATGTGCATATTAAACCCACATGAGTGGTATTGTTATGTTATTATGTTGGCTTCTTCAAATATAGATATATTCACATTATAATGGACTCATAACTGCATTTTGGGGATAAAGGGCAGTAAAACCAGCTAGGTTGACCCAATAGCGAGTATAAATTAAATTGATTAAACTCCTGGATGAATAGATTTGCATCCACGAGGTCAGGAAGATCGGAATATAGGATGCCTAAATATGGAAGTTGTCAGGGAGACAGGTTCATAGTGATCCCATGAAAACTATGTTATAAAGAGTAGTTGGCAGGGCCAATTGGTTTGTAGTGAACCCATGAAAATTATATTCATATTAAATTATTGACAGCTGTCAATAGGTTCCTAGTTAACCCATAGGATAAGAAAGAAGTCATTCGGGTAACCAATAAGTTCAGGGGAACCTATGAATTATTTAAACCCACAGGAGTGGTAGAGTTAAGTTAATTGGCAGGGGCCAATTGGTTCATGGTGCACCCAAGAAAACTATGACATAAGACAAGTAGTTCAGAAATTAAAATAAAGGTTATTAGTACGCCTATGAAAACTAATAGGTTATTAGTGACCCTAGAAACTATTAATATGACAGGAAGTTGATTAAACAGAGGATGAGAAATCCAAATGTTTTAACATGTTTGCAAATCATCATAATATTCTGAAATGACTATATTTTAACCATTGTGGATGCAGGAGCACGGTATATGGTTTTACAAAGGTTTTAGGATACTAGTGAGGAGAAAACCCGTTCCGCTAAGTGGCGTGGTCTCGCTAGATATCCAAAAGTTTTAATATGGTAGATTATTATTCACATCAGGCTTTATGTCTGACTCAAAGTTTATGTTTTCCTCTTAAACTCTCGGATACTCAATTGATTTTGAGTAGTTTGAGAGTTGAGGCTTTCAGGTACCTCTTTAGACGAATAAGCTTTTAGAGACGTGCAAGAGGCATGATAGCTATTTAGAGTTCTCTTTTCTTTTGATTCTGCTATGTGTTTGTAATGGAAAAGTTGTTAAGTTGCCTATATATACTTTGATCGTTCAAGGGGGCATCTTTATATGTCGCTCTTAGCATATGTTGTAATAAATATATTTTCTCTGAACGTGATTTGGGTTGTGGGATTATGTAATGAAATGGAAATGATTTGATATGGAATGTGATCTTGTTTGAAGTTTTAATTTTTTTTTCATATTCATGTGTTTCTATGTATCAATGAATCTAACACCGCCGTATTTGGTCATCGAAGATTAATAGCTATGGATCATTGCAGCATCCTTATCCGTTAGTTTTGGACCTCTAAGTAAGGGGATGTTATAAGTTGGTGTCAGAGCATAGGTTTATGAAACTTTAAAAGAAAGCTAAACCTAAAAGATTTTCAAACGCAATCGAATGAATTTGAAAATATGACTGGGGTTTGGATAACGCTATAGTAACGTACTTGTATTTGATATATAGATATATGTATATAAGTACATGTTCCCTTCTCTTAGACCGTTCTTATGTATCTTAGTAAGGCTCGTATGCAGATTTACGAAAAAGAAGATATGGAAGCAGGTAACGAAAGAGGAAATCTAGGTGGAGGAAGCACCACAACCAACGGAAATGCCTGACCTAATACCAAGAGGAACCAAGGTCGACAGACTAATGCTAACCTAAATGCTAAAGCCAATGTGGGTGCCGGAAATCCGCCAGTAGATGCAGGGATGGTGTATGAATTGTAAGCCAATCTTTTGCAAGCTGGGGTTGCTAGAAATGTTTGAAGAGCTAATCATGTAGCTCTAGTTGGGAATAACTATGCTAAGTTGAGCAGAGACTACACCAGTCTGGGTGGAAAGCCGTTTGCTGGAATGGAGTATGCTGTTGAAGTTGAGAATTGGCTATCGCACTATGAGAGGATCTTTACTGATCTAGACTTAGATGATGAGCAAAAGAGGAGGTTGGCCTCTAGACAGTTGCAAGGGGCAGCGCTTCACTGGTGGAATAGTGTGACTACCAGAGTTCCGAAGGAAGAGCTGACATGGGCTGATTTCATAAGGAGGTTTGAGCAGAGGTTTTTATTTAAGGCTGCTAAGTCGGTGTTGATGAGGAAGTTCATGGACTTAGTTCAGGAGGAGATGTCAATAATCGAGTACGCTACAAAATTTGATGAACTATCTCGTTATGGATATTCTATTATAGACACTGACATCAGAAGGAATGAGAGGTTCATTCGAGGACTGAAACCTGAGCTTACTAGAAGACAATGACCCATATCTAAGAAACTTATAATGTGGTGGTGAAGATGGTCATTCGCCATGAAGAGACGCTAGCTGGCCATGCTAGAGAGAAGCCAGTTGAATCCCAGAGTCCTCAGGAAAAGAAATGGAAATTCTTCAAGAAGAAGGGAGCCCAAAATGGGGATGCTGCCAAGAAGGCAAAGAATGATGTAGTGTGCTTCAAATGTAACAAGAAGGGTCATTATGCTCATGAGTGCTGGTTAGGCAAGGGGAAGAAGGTTGTAGATAATAAGAATGTGAAGTGCTTCAACCGTGATCAAGTTGAGCATTATAAGAACCATTGTCCAGAGCCAGTCGGGGCGGACAAACAGAAGGTCTTTGTTGTTGGATCACCAACGAAGCCTACTGCAGTTGATAAAGGAAAGACTATGATGGAAGGTGCATTTTTGATTCAGAGTATACTAGTTAGGATACTATTTGATACCGGTGCATCACATTCATTTATATCATGGTGTTTGGTTGATAGGTTATGCTTAGAACCCACATACCTTGTTACTTCCTTAAAGGTTGCGAATCCAATAGGAGGGTATGCAACTCTAGGGATGAGATGTGACTAGTTAGAACTTGATTTATGAGGTCATATGTCTGCATGTAGTCTGTAATTTTTTGATTTCGTAGATTTCGAAATCATTTTGGGTATGGATTGGTTGAGAAGGTATGAGGCCAGGATATTTTTCCAAGACGGGGGAGATATCGACACCCTGATGGTCATAACTGAATTATATTCTCAATAGAGAATTCTGATTAGAGTGGTTGAGCTTTGCTAAATGCAATGGAAGTGGCAAGAAGATCTAAGTCAGGTTCGAATGACAAGAGAGTTTGCAGATGTCTTTGAGCTAGTCACAGGACTACTATCGAAATGAGCTGCTGAGTTTCAAATAGATCTTATGCCAGGAGCTGAACCTGTAAGTAAACCACCTAGCAGGATGACACCGACTGAGATAAAGGAATTGAAGGTGCAGCTAGTGGATCTAGAAGGAAGGAATTTTATTAGACCAAGCAGTTCTCCTTGGGGAGCGGTTGTGGTATTCGTGAAGAAACCAGATGGATCGTTAAAGATATGTATCCACTATTGTAAGTTGAATGAAAAGATGATAAAGAATAAGTATCCTTTGCCGAGAATTGGTGATCTATTTGATCAGTCAAGTGGAGCCAGAGTGTTTTCCCAGTTGGATTTGACGACGGAGTTCCGTCAGTTAAGAGTGGTAAGGACAGTACTCCTTTGACAGCATTTTGAAATAAATATGGTTTGTATGAGTGGTTAGTAATGTTATTCAGGTTGACGAATGCACCTGCTTTCTTTGTGGATTTGATGAACCGGGTCTTCCGAGAGTATTTGGACAGATTCGTGTTAGTGTTTATAGATAACATTTCGGTAAACTTTTAGGATGAAAGAGAACATGAATACCATTTTAGAGTGGTACTTGAGATGCTGAGGCAGAATCAGCTAAAGGCAAAGTTTTGTGTCATTTTTGGAAGAAAGAGGTTAAGTTTCTTGGTCATGTGGTTTCAGAGAAAGGATTATCAGTCGATCTAGATAAGATTGAAGCTGTGAACAATTGGAAGAGACTAGAGATGGTGGCCGAGATTAGAAGTTTTCTTAGACTTGCTGGCTATTACCGGAGATTTATCAAGGATTTCTCACGGGTAGCAACACCTTTGATTAAGCTTACCAAGAAGGAGGTGAAGTTTGTTTGGTCCGACAAATGTGAGGAAGCATTCCTTAAGTTAAAGCGTTTGTTGACCAATGCACCAGTGTTAGTAGTTCCAGACGAAAACCAATGGTTGGCAGTATACACTGATGCATGTGGGACTGGAATGGGAGCAGTGTTGATGCAGCGGGACAAAAGTCATTGCCTATGCATCTAGATAGCTTAGACCGCATGAAGTAAGATATCCTACTCATGACTTGGAGTTGGCAGCAGTGATTTTTTCCTTAAAGATTTGGAGGCATTATCTCTTGGGGGAGAGATTTAAGTTGTATACCGATCATAAGTCTTTAAGATATTTATTCCCTCAGAAGAAGTTGAATATGAGACATCAATGGTGGCTGGAGTTTTTAGTTGCTTATGATTTTAGTATAGAATATACCCCAGGGAAAGGTAATAAAGTAACGGATGATCTTAGCAGAAGACACCGGAATGTGGTGTTGGCTATGTTGGAAAAAATGAAAGGATCTAGAAGCTTTAGCCAGTTGTACGGTGCAGTTAAGATTGACTGCTAGTTCTAGTTAGAGTACTATCATGTTGTCCTGTTTAGAAGATCGATCAATGTTGATCAAGAGAATTGCTTCTAAGCAGAAAGAGGATCCATTATTAGCCAAGAAGATCAGAAGGCTTGAGGTTAGAACTGAGATCGATGATTTGAAAGATTTTTTTCTTGACCATAGAGGATGGTTGAGAAAGAAGGGGCGACTATGTGTTTTAGATGTTGAGAACTTGAGGAAAGAAGTTCTTGGGGAATGTCATCGATCCGGGTTTATGATTCATTCTGGAGGAACTAAGATGTATCAAGATATGAAGAGAAGCCTCTATTGGGAAGACATAAAGAGGGATGTTGGCTTGTGGGTTAGGCAATGTATAAATTGCAATAAGTAAAAGCTGAACATTAGAAGCCAAGTGGGTTACTTTAGCCTCTAGAGATTCCAGTATGGAAATGAGATTCGGTATCGATGGATTTTATAGATGGGTTTCCAAGGTCGAATAGGGGAAATGAAAATATATGGGTTACTGTGGACAGATTGACTAAGAGTGCCCATTTCATTCCACTAAAGTCGACCAGGACGGCGTGTTGACAAAGCTGGTCATGAAGAACATAGTTAGACTACATGGAGTTCCTAGTAGCATAGTCAGTGACATAGATGCTTTATTCACTAGTGAATTTTGGAAGAGTTTACAGGATGTGTTAGGCGCTAAGCTTAAGATGAGTACTGCATATCACCCTTAAACGTATGGGCAGACAGAGAGAGTCAATAAGATACTCGAGGATTTGTTCAGAGCTTGTGTGTTGGACTTTGGTGGATTTTGGGAGGATCGCCTATATTTAGTTGAGTTTTCCTATAACAATGTTATCAGACTAGTATAGAAATGACGCCTTTTGAAGCTTTGTATGGAAGGCCATGCAAATCACTAGTATGTTGGTTGGAGACTGGAGACAGATTGGTCATAGGTCCAAATTTGGTTAGGGAAGCATCAGAGAAGATGAGCTGATCCCAGAAAGGAAGAAGGAAGCTCAATCTAGACAGAAGAGTTACGCGGATAAGAGGTGTAAAGACCTAGAGTTCTCAGTTGAAGATAAGGATTTCATTAAGGTATCACCGATGAAGGGTGTGGTATGGTTTGGGAAGTCAGGAAAACTGGCACTGAGATATGTTGGTCCATTCTAGATTATAGAAAGGATTGGAAAGCTCGCATACAGAGTAGAGTTGCCGAGAAGTATGGTAGGTGTCTATAATGTATTTCATGTGTCTCATGTTTGCAAGTATGTGCATGATCTAGAGGCCATTATTCCTCTGATAGGATTGGAAGATTTATTAATGGAGCCTAATTTGACTTTCGTTAGATAACCAGTTCGGATTGTTGCGAGAGATGAGAAAAAATTGAGGAACAAGACAGTCAAGTTGGCGAAAGTTCAATAGAACGACAACGAGAAGGACTGTACTTGGGAGACAGAGGACATGATTCGAGATACTTATCCTAATCTGCTTTGAGGGTATGTTTATATTAGATTTATATAGATAATTCCTAGTCAGGTAGACTAGTATGGTTGTCAGGAGTCGTTACAGATGATTGTTATGTTTAATATTTAGTCCTTACTGAATTCCGAGGACGAAATTCTTTAAGGAGGGGAGTCTATAACACCCCTAATTTTTTATAACGCTATTCCGGAGATTTAATTAGATAAATTAAAAAGAATAATGTAAATGTTAAGTGATAAGGGGGTTGAGATTTGAATAAATTTAATTAAGGTCGTGCTTAATAAAATAATTAAATGGGCTTAAAAATGGTTTTTAGGTTAATTAAATTACATAAGGGTATATTAGGAATTTTCCACCCATAACCCTTACCCTTATTTTCATTCCTACCATTTCATTTCTCATTCTCGTCATTTTGAAAATAAAAACTAAAAAGGGGAGCCGGCCATAATCAAGAGAAGAGAAATTAAAAGCTAGAGATTCAAGCTTAGGGGAAATCAATCTCAATCCAATCTCCTTGTCTTAATCAAGGTGAATAATAATTTCATCTCTATTTTGTTTTGAAACATATGCTTTCGGATCTAAGGGTAAATTCGTTTTTATGATGATTCGGATGATGATATTCTTGAATCTTGATTTGTTTAATTTAAACAAGATTGCTAAAATCGAAATATACACGGTTTTAGGGCAAAATTCATTTTATGTTGATGTTTAAATGCCATGAATTTTTTTATGTTATATAAAACATTATTTTGGGGTTGGGTTTTAATTTTGATAAATTTCCAAGCTATGGAAAGTTTGTTATGAATTTTCAAAGGAAAATATGGTTAATTGGGTTTATAAATTTATTTTGGAAAATAGATTAAGGATTTGGGTCTGAAATTTTGATATGTTAGATAACATAATTAAAGTGAATTTCTAAAATTTTTGGTGATTTTTCCAAAGTGATTTGATACGCAAATTAAATTATTTTAGAAGAGGGACTTCTTTGCAAATTTGATTTTGCATAATGGAAGGTTTTATATGATTAACTTAACCATGGTTTAGATTTGAAATTAGCGGCAGTTATTTTATTAAGGGATTTGAAAACGTTAAGGCAACCAATATGGTCTTGACATGTGGTTGGTTGGTTAGGAAAATGTTTGCTTTAGATAGTATTAAACCAGGTTTACTCAGAAAAGTTGGTTCCGCCTTCTTTATAAATATCTTTCGACATGGAGCTTTTGTCTTCAACCCAGTTGAAACCTACTAAGCCGAAACCAATACACAAGGTATCACAAAGTACGCAAGTTGATTGGAGAAAGGCGGAAGGCTAGGTGTCGAAAGCATGGCTTCTGAAGGAGTCGATACCTTGGTTTGTTTTAAAAAGAGAAGCGTCTGCCTTTGTTTTATTTAAGCCTTTGAAGGAGTTGAAGCATATGTTTTCGAAATAGGTTTTTAAAAGCTTTCGAAGGGGTTGCCATCAACTTATATTTGCTTTCGAATGGGTTTCTTACTTATGAAATAATGCTTTTGAAAGAAGAGGTTTCGACCTAGTCGAAGCCCTGTTGCCGTTCTTTAGCCTTTCGATGGTGTTGAAGTCATCAATTCTTTCGAAAGATAGTGTTAGTTTCTGAAGATGTTTTAAACCTCTTCCTAAATGCTTTCGAAAGGGTCCAAGTGTTTCAAAGGAAATGGCTTCGAAAGGGATTTCGACGCTATCCTTCAATGTTTGTTTAAATGATTTAAAGCCTTTGAAAGAGATGGCATCGACGCCATCATGTTTTCCCCGTTATTTTTATATGATAAAGGATGGTTTCGAAGAGATGGTTTTGCCTATATTTACTTTGGCCCAAATAATATTTTAAGTATAAACCCAATGCTTTTGAAAGGGGGACTTTCAATGATTTCGAAAGGATTACTTCCAATGGTTTCGAAATGGATACTTTCAATTGGTTTCGAAGGAGGGTATCTAAGGAAGTCGAAAGGTTTCGAAAGAAAGTTTTTAAAGTGTTCGAAAAGCAGGAGCCTAATGTTTTGAAAATATATTTTTATGCTTTCGAAGGAGGGTATCCAAGGAAGTCAAAAGCAAGGTTTCGAAAGGTTTTGTAACCCGAACTTAATTTTTAAAAGGAGAATCCCATGGCTAAATTAAAGGAGTTTTTATAATATTTTTGATAAGAAGCTTTCTTTGATAAAATAACAGGTTAAAGAGATTAACCATGTTTTATATCAAACCCACAGGAGTGGTATTATTATGCTATTATGTTTGCTTCTTCAAATATAAGTATTCACGTGACTCATAACTGCATTTTGGGTATAAAGAGCAGAAGAACCAGCTAGGTTGACACAGTAGTGAATATAAATTGAATTGATTAAACTCCTAGATGAGTAGATTTTCATCTAAGAGGTCAGGGAGACCAGAATACATGATGCCTAAATATGGAAGTTGTTAGGAAGGCAGGTTCATAGTGATCCTATGAAAACTATGTTATAAAGAGTGGTTGGCAGGGGCCAATGGGTTTATAGTGAACCCATTAAAACTATATCCAGATTAAGAGTGTCATGCGACTTACCCTATGGCGCATGAAAGTTACTTGCAGAAGCATGGTTCCATCAGCTCAAGAAGCAAATTTTGTTAACGAGTAAAAGAAATGGCAAGTCTTGCCTATTTACAGTGCCCCCAGTGTTACTGGGAAGCTTATTTGCAAAAGGAAATTAGATAATGAAGAACATGGCAGCATTATCATAGTTTGTTGCTCCATCCATGGATGACCGGTCAGTTGATGACCAACCTTTCATCAGCTCGTCTTGGCCCCTGACTGTTGGATTCAGGTAGTTATACTAGAGCAGGTAGACCCTGGGGTCTTAAGTTTCCCCGTCATTTGGCGGTTCCTTAATGTATTAATGGAACTTATTATTCCTTATCAGCTCCTCAATTAGACTTTTCAGATGCCGACATTCATTAGTGTTATGTCTATGAGTTTCATGGAAACGATGATATATTCTGAGCGCTTTTGTTCATCGGTCGTCTTTCTCTGGGGCACTTCTTGTACTGCTCCATCCCTTGCATGAAAAGGTAGATGTTTTCCAACGTATTGTTCAGAGGTACATATTCTTCTGATCTCAAGTTCCTTGGGGACTCGTTGTTACCATTGCATTGATCGATTGGAGCTTGATTCCTTTCCCTTTTATTATTAGAATCATAGGCATTAACTGCTGCATTCATAGAGTTTCCTTCGGCCTGTTTTATAATGACATTGCGTTGTATCACTTCATCTGAGTTCCCAACACCAGTTCTTCATGGACATTTGTGTGCTTCCTGGAAGCGTAAGTACTCATTGTCTTTTTTGTAGAAAGCATCCATTGTCGATGGGGGTTTTCTTTCCAACCAGTCCCCGAAATTCGAATCAGGATGAATCCCCGTAATCAGTGCCATTAGTATTATGTCTTCTTTAGGATCCGTGACTTCTGTCATGGCTGTGTGGAACTGATTTAAGAAGTCCCTTAACAACTCTCGATCAGCTTGGAAGATGTTAGATAATGACATCACATGCGTTGAACGTGAAGTATGTAGACGAAATTGCTCCAGAAATTTCCACGACAACACGACGAAAGTTGATATGGACTTCGGTAGAAGTCGAGCGAACCACATTGTAGCTACTCCTTCTAGGAAATTGGAAAGCATTGGCATTTTACAACATCAGAAGCTCAAGCTGAATTCATATGTCATTCATACTTCATCAAGTGCTACATAGGATCCGTTGTTCCTCCATATAGCGGCATCGTCGACATATTAAACCTTCGGGGATATCTCTCATGCAAGATGTTCTCGGTAAACGAATTCTGACTAGGAGAGGTATCTCATTCACCGTTGGTTCTGAACTTTTTTCACTAACAAGTCTCCTGATCATATCCTCCCAGTGATCCGGGTGCATAGGTTCGACTGAACGATGTGATTAGGGCTTGCCCCGAGTGCTCGGCCTGGCGAACGCTCTCAAGAAGCTTCTCGATAGCTAGGATCCCCAGTCTCCAATGGTTCCCTTCATCTAACAATCTTTTTAATTCCCATGCATCATATTATCAGCTGTAGCTCGATACTCCAGACTCTGACCGTTAGTAGCACGTCTAGAGGTCACATTCATGTCGCCTTCCAAATGATGAGCATTCGGCCCACCATAGGCGGGGTTGGTACCGACCTGTACTCTAGGGTCGGTACCGATCAACATACTTGTGCCTTGAGTTAATATTCTCCCTTGGTACGATGCTCCAGTGGTATTTTGAGTCCTCTTCTGCCTTATATCCTTCCATCTCTGTTCGGATGAAGAACCCCTTGACTCTGAACTAGAATCCCTTCCACTCCATCTTCAGCTGTTTCGAGTCAGTTCATTCAGCAACCTCAAGCTCTACTGCATCGTTTGATTAATCCCATTCTGACCAGCCTAGAATATATCCTCCATTTTCTTCATCATCCTATCCATTTCCATCGGTCACGATGTTAGTTGGAGTTTGTATCTCTGTTTTTCTTGGTTGCACGGCTTCATCCACATGCCAAGGATTCTAGCTCTCGGCATCACTGGTAGTAGTCTGATAGTTATGGTATGTTTTTCTTTCCTTGGTGGGACCATGATAGAAAGCTTCTAGTATATCTTTGAAAGTCTGAGTTATATAATTAAGAGCTAAGAAAATTGAATCTGTCTCTTGGATATAGAAAATCCAGAATAGATAATGGATCCAAATAGCTTGAGAATCTCCCTCTCAGTGAAAGCACCAAATATCTCACCGAAACTTCTCCTGTAGAACCTCGCCGCCAAGACCAAGTCCTTTAGAAAGTTTGGGCTCCAAATCACCTAAGGATAGGGATCGATACCGACCTCTATAGGTGGATCGGTACCGATCACTATATATGCAGGCAGAGGGTTGCAACTTTTTGCATTGGTTCGCCGTGATGTTGGCTTCATGTTTTCAATGTTGTTTTGCATAGTTGCTTAGGTGTTTTTTGATCCAAATGATGGACCTATATAAGAATGGAGTTTCTAACTTTAGTGCTCGTGGAGATCGATATAGAATTGCACGTAATCGTAGAAAAGGAACTTGAAACGTGCTCTTGGCATCATCAATAGTAAGTGGAAGGAGTGGGGGCCACTTGGGATGAAAATTCGAAGATCGGTACTGAGCCCCATAGGTAGGAGATCGATACCTACCCCACACTTAGTGAAATTGGCATGTAGGATCGGTATCGATCCTTAGGTGGGGGATCGATACCTATCCCACACTTGGTGAAATTCTGACTTTGGAATTTTTGGATAGTTTGCCTTTAATTTGAGGTCCTGTTTGTACTTGAGTTTTGGGCTTTGCAGTTATCTCTCCAGGCTTCCTGCCTTGACAACTTTCAAGTTTGATTAATTCAATCCATCCGAATATTGCCTGGTCTAAAGGCTGAATAACATACATACATATATATAGATGTCTATTCTAAAACTCCATAATATATAGTTTTTGAATCTAATACACACAAACAAATTTGTTATATAACATACAATAAAAAGGAGATAATCGAAGGAAGAGATAGGTAATAGCACGAAAGCAAATCCAAGAAGATTTCGGTAGGGATTATCCGTGAGTGGAACTTATTTTTCCATAATAGTAATTTGTGTAGTTTGTTTTTGGATTTGTACTACGCCTCAGGAAATTCTATATGCAAAAATTTATCAATTTAAAAACCCTAAATTTCACCATAATATGTAAACTGTGAAATTTGTTGGAATTCTAGATATTTTTTTATAACATAGTAGAATTAGGTTCATTATTGTTTACAATATGAATAATTTGTATTCAATTTGATTACATTTCTCGAATTGTGATTGTAATGACAAAGAATTCCAAAAAATATGATTTCTTTGTCATTTCAACGTTATACGTTAAAAAGTTGAATGGAATATAAAAGATGGGAATCGTAAATTTGCTTCTTTGGAAAGTGAGGCCGTGGTTCTACTATATTAACATAAAATGAATTGTATGTTTTGGATTCTATTTTGAACATATATATGTCATTTAGCATAGCTAATTTATTGGCGACGTTAGCTATTATGAAAATTTGCTGCATTGGATTGAGATTTGTATAGAAATTACAGTAGTTGACAAATTAAAATAATATATCACCCCAAATAAAAAACAGACAAATTATTTGAATACACATAATACTAATTAGTCACAATTTAATATTAGACATAAATATAATAATAAAATACTGACATAAATATAATAATAAAATACTCTTTTAAATTTTGAAACCGACCAAACATACGCTATAAATAAGGCATTGAATAAAGAAACCGACAATTTAAAAAGGAGATTTTAGAAATAAATAATAATTAGTAATCAATGGTAAATATAATAAAAATGGGTTAAGAACAATTGTGGAATTTAATCCATAAATAAAGGTGAAATAAGGAGTTTCCATTATAAGACTATTTAATGCGTAAATACAGGCGAGATGTTTATATGTGTGTGTATGTTGGTGTAGTTCGACATTAAATGTTGAAAAGTGGAAATATGGTTAAGTTATAGGGATGCAATGTCATTTGAAAGCATATAGAAGTCTGCCGAGCTTATCTATCTACAAACAGTGTAACTTTTGTAATTGATGTGGGACATCGCCTGTAATAAGTGCCCATAATGGACGCGAGGTTGGTACTAATTAAGATAAGTCTGCCCAGCTGATCTGGCTACCAACACCTATAAATAACCAAACTAAAGTGAAACGTCACAGTTAGGTAATGAGCCATAAGGATGAGGAAATTCCAAGAGGAGCCTGCTTTGAGGTTAAGGTATTAAATGGCTAGTTTAGGGTCTACCTCCTCCCTATTAAGAAGTATTAAATAACTTGGGGAATTTCTCATAAATAATGTTAGGTAATCCCAAGACGGGCCTACTTCGGGGTTGAAGTATTAAATAGCTATTGGGGTTTGCCTATTCCCTATTTAAGAAGTATTAAATGGTAGGGATTTCCTTTAAAAAGACATGTTAATTCCAGGATGAGCCTGCTTCGAGGTTGAGGTATTTAATAGCTATGAGGGTCTGCCTCTTCCTTATTTAAGAAATATTAAATGGTCGGATTATCTTTTTAGTGCATTAGTGGAAATCTCTTATGGGGGGTCCGCTTCGAGGTTGAGGTATTAAATGGCTAAAGAGTCTGTTTATTCCCTATTTAAAAGGTCTTAAGTGATACATGTATTTTTCTCTCACATCGTTAGGATATGTTTTGAAGGGAGATGGGTTGTTGAACCCAATATACTCCATAATTGCATTGCATCCGCAATCATAGTCAACGAGTTAAGCTTGCAGGGCCATTATCCTACAATTAAAGATGTAAGTAGTGAAATATAATAAATATGTAAGACATTGCACTCATCTGAATGCTTACTGCCCATATACCATTATTGTAAAACTTGAGGTTTTCATTCATCAGATATTGTTGTTCTGACTTCCTCCTTATTACAACCTGCAAGTTAGGTACAACGATGAGTGTGGAGAAGATAGTGGAGACTTGACGGGCAATTATCTATTTATCTTGTTATGATGTACCCAGACTATGTACCGGACATGCTTTATGCACTATTGTGACATTGTACTCCCATGATTTGGTTTTATGAGATAAGTACTTTATTTTACTATTATATTGTATTCTTTCCGCCATGAGAATTTGAAAGCATAGATTGATAGCTCTGTATATTATTTTGTTGAATCAATTATACTAACCAACAACTAGCTCTAGAATGGAGCTAAGGTTCGATGGGTTTTATTCGGTCGAAAATTAGGCACATTTTGGAAAGCGTTGTTACAACTGGTGGTGGCATGGAGGTGCGATGGTGTAACAAAGACGTGCATTTATTTATCTACTAGCTAAACGTTAGACTGTTTTCGTTAATGGCACAAAGTGGTGTTGTAGTATTGGATACTCCATTGCTTTTGTTTCTCTGGGATTGCATTATTGATTATTATATTTTATTTCTTCCACTGTGAGTTTAGAAAGTGTAGGATATTATAAATAGCTATATGATATGTTTTATATTTTACTTTAAAACGATTCGCCATTTGTGAGGTTAATGATATCCACGTCATTTTATGCATGAATTAGGGCATCATAAATGGCGTGCTGTTTCATTAGCTTTCAAATGTTTCTTTTGGGCTTATTATTACTATTATTCCCCGTGCAGCACTACGAAGCTTTATCGGTGCTTTATATTATTTATAGATAGTGCATTTGGGTTTATTATTTGATATATAACTTTGTGTATAGTTGCGATGAACATGTGCACCCTGATTATGTGGTTTATTTAGTCATTACTATCTCGTCCGTTTTATATCTATGATGATTATTATTATTCCCCTTCCTTTGCTTGGCCGACCAAGTATGTTCCCTTGCATGGACTAATTTTCCAAAAAGCCCGTTAAGTAATTAACTGTATTTAAAGCCTGTTTAAACACATAGCGATATTATATATTGATACGTGCATATATAAGTTTTATATATACATCCAAATAACCATCAACAACCAAAAACATCAAATAAATTAATAGTTAATATCATTTAAATATTTATTAATTTATAACATTTTATAAACTAATTAAGTCGTATGGTTTCTTGAAGATTTACAAATGCATTTGTGAGACTCAGAAGTGTAAATTTAGTCAGCAACTAATATTGAACAATTTAATTATTAACATTCATACATTATCTTGGCTAATGGTGTGATAGTTTGACCGAACTCATTGCTTGTAGTCTTCTTGATAAAATCCAATTTCACATTTTTTTAAACGATATCTTATAGTAACGATAATTTACATACGTTTTCTTCATCAAAACTATATTGCTTCGGGATATATGGAATTTGGCATAGGTCAAAATTCTAATATTATCCACATTCAACTTGATTAGTACAAAAACAAAGTCCTTGATTTAATAATAACTTTTATTATCAATGGTACTGCTTTATCTAAAGGTTTTGATTTTAAGTTGACTATAGTTGACCGTAATGTTAACTTTAGGAGACGAATTCCCTATTGAATAGTGCTTCAGCCCCAATGTTTTAACTCAGACCCAACTATAATCGCTCGATGGATCGTCATACCATGATTTAACCATAACAAAGTGGAATATTCACACCGAAGTTCCTCAATATCTTCAAGTCGAGGGAACCGTATAACATCGTCATCGAAATTTCCTCTTTAACTTAGTTGTTATCAACCCACGGAAAACTCTCGGGCGATTCATTTCATATCCAATAAGTATAAGTACGTAACCTCTTGGTGCCTTAATATCCATGAGTAATACACCGTCTAACATTTGAAGAGTGTCACACACTATGGTCTCGACGGATGAATCGATGTCCTTTTCTCAAAACGTATTGAATATGAATATTTAAAACAAAATATCATTTCATTTTATGATTGATTACTCACTATTTGCAACCACAATCACGTAAC
Source organism: Allium cepa (assembly GCA_030765085.1). Classification (NCBI taxonomy): domain Eukaryota; kingdom Viridiplantae; phylum Streptophyta; class Magnoliopsida; order Asparagales; family Amaryllidaceae; genus Allium; species Allium cepa. Next base: position 618,202,204 of record CM060934.1, read on the forward strand.
ATTTTATTTAAGGATTTATTGTCTTACAATTTAAATTAATTACTTAATTAATTATATCATAATATAACAAAGTATATAAAAGAAAACAAACACCATTATTGCAAACATGATTGATTGTAGAGTTAGATATATGTAACAAATAACATAATAGTCTTGGGGTGATACCACTAACTCTTCCTCAACACTATGAATGAACCAGAGATCATGGTGCGATAGAAAAACGACAAAACCTGGGGAGACTCGTACAAATCGTCGAAAGGGACCGATCTATTTCGATTTCTATATCGGTAATCATGTAGAAGTCGGTGGGGTTAATACTCAAATCAAAGTCAAAAAAGTGAAAAATATGTATGGTGGACCACCACCTCCCTATTAAGGCCTGAATGTGACGTCGATTAAAAAACCAAACGTACCCAATCCGCAAAAACAAGCTAAAAGGACTCACTTTAATGGGAAACAGAAGAGTGTCATAGAAGTGTATGCACTTGGCCCAACTGCCACAACAATATATGTACGATCCTATATACAAATGAAATGCGCATAAATAAATACACCGTCGACTATTTAATATGAATTTGGTTACGACAATAAGAAGTGATTGTAAAGTGAATGATTTCAGAAATATACCTATACCGTCAACAATGCAATTTCAGATCCGTGCCGATAATCAGGTGGAAGCTTCCGGAGCATCCGTATATCGTCATTTCAAGAGCTGGAAGAGCACATACGTGACTAGCTTCCTTCCGTGCTTGTCCACGAATAGTTTTTCTTTCAATTTTGGTTGAACATAGCGGCACTTCAACGTATTTTTTTAGTAAAAAAAAAAAAGGAACTTGAAAAAAAAAGAGGAAAACTTGGGTTACATACATAGACGTAAGTTGGGCAATGCCCTTACAACCTAATAGGCTCCCGATCCGACCGGAGGTGGTCGGGTCGGGTCTCAACCAACGCGGCCCACAAGTTAGCCTGTCGATTGCAACTCGGCTAAGCTGAGGAAGTTTTTCACTTCCCCCAGTTATCGTGTTTCACTTTCTCAACTCTCCAGTTCTAATGGAGGCCAGCGAAGAATGGGGAATTAGGGTTTCAGAATCTGTACATTCATTATACAACTCAATTCCCAAAAAAGGAAAACCTCAAGGAAATGAAACAACTGTATTAGCTGCCTTTCTCATTTCATCCCATTCTCGAGGTAAGCATTTTACATGATCATAACCACTGCCATCAATCATTTGTTTTTATTCTCATAACTCCATTTTCCAAATTATCTGAAGTATTAATCAGCAGCAGATTTGAAGGTTGTATCGCTTGGCACTGGCACTAAGTGTATTGGGAAGTCACGTCTTAGTTGTAGAGGCGATGTTGTTAATGATTCCCATGCTGAAATTATTTCCAGAAGAGCTTTGTTAAGGTATGACGTTAGCTTTTGAAGGTTCAATACCGAATTAAGAACGCTGAGCACTGAGCGGTTGCTGTAGTTTGCATTTTAAAGCTTCCAAGTATTAAGAAATATGGTTGTTTTGACAATAATACCCCTTTTTCATTAGTTGGGCTTTTAAATGATAATATTAAATATTAAAATTTTAAATTATAAAATGCTTGAATTAAGAGAAATTGGAATGCTATAAAAATCAAATTCTAAAACCAAAATTTAAAACGCTTGACAATAAAACCCCTTTTTCATCTTTTAAATACTAATGATTATAAAAGAATGAATTTGAAATATTAAATTTTAAATTAGAGAAGATTTCGATTAAAAGAAATATGAATACTAGAAAAATTAAATTCTATTCAAATTTGAAAGTTTGAGTTTTTACAATTTTGAACCCTTCAGATTTGAATTTCTAAAAAGTTAATTTTGAAAATTTGAAATTATTATAATTTCAAATTTTAAAAATCTGAATTTATTGTAGTTTGTAAATGGTAACGAGAGTATAAATGAAAGAAATAATTATTTAGCTTTCAGAACTAATAATAAGAAAGAATAAAGTACACTTATTTCTCTACAAGTAGTTCAAATGATAACATTTAAAATAAAAAACAACAACAAAAGTTCTGTTTAATATTTCAGAAGTTCCATTTAGAACTTCTTAACAAATACAAACATACCCTTAGATTATTGTTTTGATTTGTTTTATGTTCTTTGATACTTGTGTGAAAATTTATTGTAAAAAGAAACTAATTATGCTAGCACAGTACTGTTTGCGAATTGTTAACTTTCTAGTTTTAATGATATGCTCATGCCCAGAAGAATGGACTATTTCGTTCTGCTTGTTACTTTTTTTTACACTGTTTATAAGATCAGAACTCTCTACTTTTACTCTTTAACCATGGCATGAAATTTTAACATTACCTTTAGATGCACGTTGTGGTTAGACTAGTCGCTGCCGCCGTTGTTTGGGTCATATGAGAAGCGTTTCTGGTAGCTCCTGCTTGATGTTTATTGCAATTTAATTAACAAAATGTCGAGTGGGATTTGAACACTTTTTCCCCATGTTTAGAGCACAAATTTGGTTGGTTTTTCCTTTACAATACTATTATATTAAATAATAAATAATTTCACATATAATTTTATTTTGCTAACCTGAGAGTATGCAAAACTTCTCTATACAATTTCCATAGCATTTTTAACTGCTAGCGAGAATTTCATTTGTTAGCGGTTGCATTTCTGATTTATATGACAGTTCGGAATGTGAAACTTTTTGACAAAAAAGATCACATAGATAATTTTAAGTAAAATTTTAATTGTTGATAAACATGATATGTATTTTGAAGGACCCCACCGATCTTCTCTTTATCTGCCCTTTTTTTTTCCCTTTTTTGTCAGCAAACATTAGTGTTACGGTTTTAAAAAAAAAGGGACATAGACAAGTAATATATGTGTGTACATCGTGCATGTCGGTATGCTATTGCTAATATACATCGAAACGAGGTGAAACTGGGCATGGGCCTGCAGTTCATCTAAAGACTGAAATTAGTGGAAGAAATACGTTAATTGAGTTATTTTCACTTATGTTAATTATGATGAGAATAATCAGGGCATCTGGGTGGTTTATGTCACGTGATATTCTTAGTTAAAATTTAATGTGCAACAAAAAATATATATTAGTCGGGTTTCAAATCTATGGCTTAGTTGTTGTATGGCTTAGTGTGTCGTCGTCGTCGTCGTGGTGTTTCAAATTTGGTAGGACAAATCAAATGCAAGTGCACTTAATTTGTTGTATATAGCATACTACAAGGTCAACATGTGTCCAACACCGCTTTTTCAATGGTTAGATGCTCTGGCTTTGGTTCATGAGGTCACAAACTGCGTAGCGCGTTATTCGATTCACCGGACATATGTTGACATTGTAGTATGCTAAATATTACCTAAGATTTATAGTACAATTATATACTACCATCTCAGCACCTAATTTCAACAAAAAAGTCAATGACCGTTAATGATGCCATGGAGCTAAATAAACCTCGACTTAGGTCAAATCAGTTGGCAACCAATTTTTTTTCTTACTAATGGCTGAAGATACGATTTTAAAGAGTTATATTAGTACAGTAGGAGGATGTTGCCACATCTAATGTCATTTTTTATTTTTTATTTAGGTTTTTCTATTCAGAGATTGAACGAGTGAGCAAGGATAATGAAAGCTTTTTTTTCTTGGATACTCAAATTCATGCTCAAAAGAAGTATGCGATGAAACCAGGATTGCAGCTGCATATGTATATCACACAATTTCCTTGTATGATTTGCGATAACTATTTCAAGGATTATGCCACTTTAAAAAAGTTGCTGCAAAATGGTGCTAGTTTTCAAACTATGTACATTTACATGCCAATTTTTTCTATTTTAGCAATTGATTTTGCGTGTTGCACATGCATACTTGTGAATGTACCTGCATAGAAATCTATAAATAATTGCACTTAGCATAATACTTTTCTCGTATTTGCCAGTATAAAACTGGAAAAATTAAAAAACTAAAATCAAATTACGTTGGGATTGGCCTGATTGTGAAGTGAGTCGACGTGTTTTGCAATTATTTATATAACAGTGACTGTATTTGATGGTAAGTTGGTAGTATGCTTAGTTGCCAAATCAAGTTACAGACGTATATCCAAAATATAAAGTTAGGTTATTTATTTGATGTAAATAAAGCCAATAGGATACATATATGAAGTTCTATATGCAAACTAATATGTTCTTAGGTTTACCACAAGTTATAGTTTCTTGTTTGGTTTTCATGTTTTAGTTTATTTTTAAAAATCTATTTGTGGATCCTTTGAAGTTTTCCTTTTCTCTTTCTTTTCTTTTTAGAAAAAAAATTACAGTGTTATATTGTTTTTACCTATCGTATCTACGTACTCAGTCATCGGTCAAGAAATATTCACTTCTCTCTCAATTTTTTAATACTTGTTTTCCTTAAAAATATATTGGGGTACTTTAATATTACTAGTTTTGACTGAAAATGGCAAACAAGTAAAAAGTTGAATATAACTACCATCAAAATATCATCCAAAAGAGATGTCTGTTAATTAGAAGAAATACAGAAAAGGGAACTATTTAGTAGTGGGCGATGCATTTTCTGAAACCGTTTTTTTTTTTAAATTTTCACCAACACATTAAGGATCTTCAGTGGTTTAAAACACCTGTTCTCTTAAATTTTCTGATACATGCATTTCACAAGTGCGCCTGTGTAAAATAATAATAATATTAGAGCAAGAAGTTAGTTGCTGATATGGAAAAAAGTAGTTTACTTCGCAAATAATATAGAAACTTATCTAATTCTGCTTTAACCTTTTCATAGTGGCCTAAGTAGTGAGAATTTTCCTTTATAATAAATTTAACAAAATTTTAATTTCAATAAGAGTGATTGTGCTAACTTTACGTTTGTAGGTGGGACATCGATGGTTGATACATCAGTTGAAGGTGAGACCATATTATGTAATCACCAAGCTTTAGATGATGATATTAGAAGGGGTTTCGCCTGGCGATCAACCTATAAAACAGAATAAGTAAATGTTGCAATGCATGATTACACTGTTGATATTGATTTGGACGATGTAACTAATATGAGCAAATACATTCCCGTTACTTATTGCTTACTCATCTGGGAAATCTGACGAATGAGTTCCAATACAAAGGGGAAAATGTGTTAGAACACCATCAAAATTTGTGTTGTCCAAGTTTACAGACGTTGGAAGGAAGCTGGTCATTTTATCCAAAAAAAGAGAGGTTAAATACAAAGGAGAAGAACTGCTGTATGTTGAGATTGACATTTGCCTTATCACCTTATAAATATATAACTGAATACTTTTCATCCTTGATTCTGGGCCTGTCTACCTCCAATATTTTAGGATGAATGGAGTTTGTTTTAAGAACATCACCATGTGTTGGATTATTGTTATTTTTAACAGCCTGTATGATGTATTTTCCTTAAGTTTGCTATCCAGTATAAAATAACTAAAAAGTTCATAGTTTAACATATTTTTATGTATGTAATAATTAATGTAGGGAAAGAAAACATCACTGAACATACATCTTAAGATTCTTAACACAGTTCATCCAATCATATTAACGACATTGATTTTGCTGTAGGTTATCAAAATACTACCACACTCAGAAACTACTCCAGCAGAATTGGGTCCGTTCAAAAGAAGCCAGGGCGTGGTGACTCAACATTGTCTATGAGTTGCTTTGATAAGATAATCCGTTGGAATGTTGTGGGAGTTCAAGGTTAACTCTGCTAAATCAGTCCTCTGTTTTACATCATTTAACTAAGGATTCCTTTTTTCTGGATTTGTCCCTTTTTAATTTTGCAGTTGCACATTTTTTAGGTACAAAAATGCATGGTCATCTATCACTGAGTTAATCATATGGCATAAGGCCAGCTATGTTCCAGTTATTTGATACAAAAACTTGAGTACATTCATATGATTGGATATTTTAGATCAAAAATTAAATTAAATTGTGGGACAGACAGAACACATGGAGTTTTACCTCTATTGTCTGCTTTGTCAATCAGCATGGATTGTTTGTATAACCAAACCAAAGTTACAAGCATCTTAGCATATGTAACTTATGCCAAGTCAGCCTTTGTGAAATTATCATAAATCCGTTTAGATGTGTTATTTTATTTTATAATATAGGAATGGTCATGTGGGCAGGCATTGGGTTTATAGTAAAAAATTTGTGAGACATCATATTGAATGTAAAATTGAATAGCTGAATGAACATGGCAAATGTTTAACATGGCAAAAGTGGTCCTCGAAATACATCTGATTAACTGTGAGTCAATATTCTCTTATAACGATAAAGGTTTCTGAGTTCTGCTGTGGATGTGCTGTAAAGTTTCGGGGAATGTAATATTCATTTTCATGCATTTAGATTTGTTTGTGAGGGTGCATGCGTGTACAGTATATGCAAATACAAATTCATAACATAGCAGAACATTATCAACATGTATTTCTCAGCATGACAACCTATCAGATACATACATATATACATATTTGGGTTCGTACAAATACACATATATCCATACGAATGACCTCCCCTCTTTTAAACCCATCGCCCCCCCCCCCCCACAACACACACACAAACACACACAAAAAACCCCACAACCCCTGCATCTTTTTGCGCAAACAAAATTGTGTAGATACGTTCCTCTAGCATGCAAGATCATCTATGCAACAGTTTGAACCATTTTCAAAACGTTTAACCCCTTCAAAACTGCAAACCAATGTGAACCGTTGGAAAACATCCGTTTCAACCGTAGATTTGAAATGTAATTTGAAGGGGTTTATGCATTTTGAAATAATTTGAAGTTTGCATAGATGATATTACCAACTAATAGAACATATCCACAATTTTTTACTTAGCTTCATTTATTTCTATTTTTATTTTGCACTTAAAAAGGTAGGGGGATGAAAAGGGGATTTATAGTGGTGGATCTAGACCAACCCCTCCCATCTCATTGTACTAGAAATTTAACGATCATAATGTAATGATACCACTATAGTCTCATATATGCTATGAACCATTTGTTAACTTTCGACTTTTCTGAGAATAATACTATTTTAATTGCTGTGCCCATGGAAATGTGATCTAATTAGCATGGCCTTGTTATGTTTACTTTCTACTGTTCATTTGCATATTACAATGTTTTTTCTTTGTTAAATTGAGCATGTCTTCTTATATTTATAACAGGAGCTCTGCTTTCTCACATCATGAAACCCGTCTATTTGTCTTCCATAACCATCGGCAAATCTCCTGATTTTGGCATTAAATTGTCTTTAAGAGATCATTTGGAAAATGCCATATGCGAGCGGATGGCCTCTCTTAGCAGTAACATATCGTATGGTTTTGAATTGAATAAGGTGCACGATCTCGCGAATGTAATCACTTAGCAGATAAATGGGCATTTGCTTTTTTGAGAAATTTCCAAAAAATTGTGTTGATTTGTCAGGCTGAGGGAATTTTGGTTTCAGTGTTGAAAGGTGTATCTGCAGTTTTTATATTCACGAACGATTTATATAATAAATGCATCCATCTGGACAAACAAACAAAACCTATCTATACCCTTTTATGTTCTATGTTATACAGCTGCAGTATCCCAGATATATTGATTATACAAAAAACGAAGTACGAAATTTGACATAAACTATTAAATCTGAAGTAAAACTAGAACATAAGTTTTGTTGTTTTATCATATGGGTGGTTATGTCAGTCCCCCCCCCCCCTCCCCCCCCCCCCCCAAACCAATCCTTTAGAACATACAAGGCAAGTTTATATCATGATTTCCTTAAAAACCACAAGTAGCACAGAGAAGAGCAGACCAAACCATTGCTGCATTATTATCTACAGCTGCATATAATAGAGGCTCCTATCCCTTGCAAAGAGTTTCAACGACTCCATGATGATGTACCAGCTTTGACATGCGGGTAAATTGTATATTACATTTTGATCCATTTCATGACTCTGAATGCGTAGTAAGTTTGAATAAAAGGCACATGTAAACCTATGTTTAATCAGATACTCAATATGCTGGAACATATCTGGATTATATGAGGTTATACTTGGAACTACTGGTAGGAAGCAAGGTACATCAGCGAAAGGAGCACTATTTCCTTCAACTGAATCATCTCTATGCAAGTAATCTTTATTGTTGGGAAGAAGAAACACATACATTTTTTTGTGAAGAACTAACGATCTAAATTGCACTTTATGATACTAGGAGACGGTTGCTAGAGGCTTTCGTGTCGGCACAGCACAAAATTCCTGTTGAATTGCAAGCGGATACTTGTTCCTATTATGAATTGAAGGTGACTTTTATATATTCTATACCTGTGATATAAATAAATTTAAGAAGAACTGGGTTTACTGTTGAATTTTCTCTCATACACTTCCAGAATACAGCACTTTCAAATTTTCTGGAAAAGTGAAAAGATAATTTTCCAAACTACGCTAATTTGAAAAACTATTTGCAAATTTAGGTTCTTTCTTAAACTATTTGCAAAAGCTGCTTATGGACTTCGTTTGGAATTGTGCACAAAGTTAAAAAAATACATAGGTGCAACCCGCAATTGCGCCTTATATTGATGCAATTGCTAGAGAGGTGTCGGTCTAAATTTTTTTGGGCTCTCTTTTAAAAAGACCAACCAATTCAGTGTCGATGGGCATAATTGGCCTACTTCCGCAAATAGTTTGAAAACCAGTCTATTTTTACTAATAGCCTTTTAAATTAGGCTGAATTGAAAAATTATTCAAAGCATTGTTTTAAAAAATCCGCCTTGATACTTGCCTCAAGAAGCGCCTCAAGGCAAGAGTAGATAAAATGTTTTGAAGCTTTCTGAAAAAGGCTTTTACCTCCAAGGCTTAAACCTCAGCAGACTGAGGCATACAAAGCGCACAATACACGCCTTGTATACCTCAAATGGCTGAGGCATGCGATTCAAGATTTTTTTATATCCGCAATTGTAAATTTTAACACTAACAGAAGTCATTAAAATTTTATTATTTAATGGCAAACCAAAAAAAAGAACAAAATTTAAATAAAAGTAAACGATTTTTGTTTTACTTTTCAATTTCAATACCGATACGATCAAGTAAAATTGTTTTTAAAGGAAGGCTGCGTAATGGATTTCTCAATTGTTGTCTAAAGAAAATCTCTGAATTGTCATCACTGAACCTTCAAATAAAATTTGTGGATCGGTTTAAATTGGTAGATGGAAAAATAAATAAACTAACGACTTACTTGTTTTCTACTGTTTATAGTAGATATCGATTTCCATAGAATCGATCAGCCGACATTCTCGCTTCCGCTTCGTCCACACCTGCTTGCGCGGGTGCTTCCCTTTAAGGCGGAACGCTCTCCTACCGATGCATTTTGACATCCCACAGCTTCGGCAGATCGCTTAGCCCCGTTCATCTTCGGCGCAAGAGCGCTCGATCAGTGAGCTATTACGCACTCTTTCAAGGGTGGCTGCTTCTAGGCAAACCTTCTGGCTGTCTCTGCACCCCTACCTCCTTTATCATTGAGCGGTCATTTAGGGGCCTTAGCTGGTGATCCGGGCTGTTTCAAGATCATTTATAAAATTTTATTTTTTTGAAGACAAATAGACAGAGAAATAAATAAAATAAAATACACACCGTTGCGTTGAAAGTTAAATACGAATTCTTCAAACATACTAATGATGATTAAATTATACACACACGCATAAAATTAAGTGGTTAAATTTTATCTAGAATTTTCATGCTTTATGAATGTGTATAATTAATAATGATTAGGATCGAAATCTTTAAAGTTAATTGTTTATGAAGTTACCTATTTGCAGTTTTATATGATTAATTGTTAACTTCTATTTATTTTCAAAAATTAATAATAACAAAGAAATAATAATTTACGCCTCAATGTTTACTTGAAAAACTTACGCTTCAACGTTTTGAGGTTTGCGCCTCGCCTCATGAGCAAAAGATCGTCTCATGTACGCTTTTCCATTTTAAAACTTCGATCCAAAGTGAAATAATGCTATGAAATAATTTCATATAGCTAAAATAGTAATATATGTTAATGCTCTTGGCGTGCAGTTTTCCAGTGTAGGTAAAATATATGGCACCAGTAGAAATGGAAAACTTGAAAGCCATATATTTTAAGCCAAGGCACATGTGTGTTGTGTATGAAAGGGGGGGGGGGGGGATGGGGCTCTTTTCTGGAAGCTTAGTAGCAACAAAGTTGATTTTCATGCAAGTTCTTATTAATTTCGAAATTCAAAATTAAATATTATGGAGCATATGAATGATAATAAAGCAAGTAAATGAGCAACGCTTACAAACTGAAGTAAAAGGAACATGATGCTATATTATAGTTTAGTCCCATAACAACCCCAACATATTTTCTATTGTACCCTTGCTAATGGATTTTCTCATCTCACAATGATGATCTCTTTATCTCAAACGTAACAGACGACTCTCCGTTACAAGAGTCCTTCCTTCGTTTGAAAGTTTTGCAACAAGGTTGATGTGATTTAATGACCAAGTTTCGGAAACGTCTCGCCATACCTTGCTCAAATGGGAACTTTATGCACCGAGTAAATAATGATGATGATTTATGTGATTTGTGCGGAGCTAAAGATGATTATTTTCTAGAAGTGTAATTGAAGTTTAGGAATAGTCAACTGCAAGAAATTAAGAAAACTGAAGTATCGGGTTCTTGAAGACTGTTTCAATATCGAGTAAAAGTAAAAAGTAATTAATTCTTGTTTCCTTGGAAGTTAAAAAAAATAAGAACGAAAAGTTTCTTTTAATTTAATGAATCATGAGTAAATAAAGTGGAATTTAGAATAATACCATCTACAAAATAGTTTCATTAATCTTCAGTGAGACCCACCGCCACCGCTTTATGATGGAATAGATTTCCCCCCTCACCAGTATTATAACGCAATATACATCTAGTCACACCGGCTTCGCTCTTTAACATAGTAAGACCAAGATTCTAACATTCCTCGCTCATTTCACACACCCGCAGTCACAATGATTACAACATAATCATATACCCCTGGTTTTAAATCAAATTGAAAAAAATAACACGAATCTTCGCAAATCATTTTAATTAAGGCAAGTGTAAAACACCTCTTACATTTCATGCTTCTAAATTGATGGTTTACTAAGAGTTTCTCATAAACAATAAATTTCCAAGTTGCATTGAGCTTATATGTGATGGCGTTAACCCATAACCAGGGGCATAACTCAACTTCCCACATGATGAGTATCCTCATTCATTCACATTAGTTGCGCAGTCCTTGACTCTCCATTTTTGGATTTTTATGATATTCTTCATTCAAATATCAAGACCCCTATGATTAATAAAAGTTGTGTAACATGATCGATAATTTGACTTATAAGGCGTACAAGTCACATTAGTTGGTAGAGCCAACTATAGTTGGCCCTTGGCTTTTTCAAGTCATTTTTTCTATAATTGGCTAAAGTATCCTAACATATATATGATTTCCCCAATCAAGATCTTTAAGGTATCCTTGATGCAATTCCACGCACAATAATTTTGTCATTGTACCCACGTTGTTATTTAGTCTCAACCTCTAATGTAATATGACAACATAAACAAGTAAAACATATCAAAGAGATAGTTCTACAATTGAAAAATATCGGTAAGCATTCATATTGGTTGCAAACACATAACCAATCACCTACGAATGTGTCCTCTTGGATCAAAGTTATTCAACAACTGCTATATTTATCATTGCGTTTTCACCCATTGATGCTCCTCGCCTCAAGCTTCCCAACACATTTGATCACGTTCGAACCGAGTTCCCTATCCCATTGGTCAATTATATTTATACTTGTACTTCAATCGTTGGTATATTCTTCATCACGCGTGACGAGCACAAACAAACACCTTTGAGATACCAAAACACCTTTGAGATACCAGTAGCATTTAAAGTTACTTGATCTTTGTAGTTGTCTGTTCATATCCACCAAGACTAGAACACCTGGGTGCCTCTAACCATTGCCATTCAATGCACATAAAATCAAAAATGAATCGACATTGCCATCAACGACGAACTCCCCATCGACCCTCCATCGTTAGCCACAAAGCTACATCGAAGGAGAACGCCATTAGCTATTTTACCATTGATAATGAACTCTATCATCGTCTTTAAACTGATCCATAGACAACTCCTTTTCGCTATTGACACGTTCATCTTTGTGCTGCCTTTCCAGTAGCTTATCATTGGGCTTACTACTACTTGTGTTGATAACCCTCTTCCTTGATGGTTCTCTCTCAACATGCACCTTCAATAGTGGCACATGCCATTAGACCCCATTCACATTGAAGAATAGCTCCGATGACATCCCATTTAGACAACTTCAGTGGCTTCTGCCATCACCAATGATAATGTTGCCATCAATTATCACCTGCCCTCATTGGTTATTTATCATAAACCGATGAGCTCTACCAAGGTTCTAGACGTTCAGCATATTAGAATTTTGGTCCAGTTACCGTGTCAACCGAGACACAATTATCATAAAGACACATTTTTGGATTAAACAATCAAAAAATTTCATGACATAAAAGCGCGAAATCATGAAAGATTCGATCAAAGATACATAAAACATAAAATTAAATAAAGAAGAAGCATACCAATTTCGAACTGCTGTGTAAATTAATTTCAAGTACAGTAGCCGAAGCATCTTTAATTCTGAATATGTAATGTAAAATTTTCTTGTTTCGAAATTTCGAAATGAAACTCAGGAGCGATGGAAGTAAATCTAGAAAATTAGGAATTGAGAAAAATGAAATGTAAATTAGCCTTATGAAATAAAATATACGGCTAATGTAACATCCAAGTGTTCTTAATGGGGCTTAGGCAAGAAAATAATTATTGGGATAATGAAATAAGATATTGGATTAAAGAAATTGGATTATCATTTTGGTATACATCATATTTTTGGGATCTAGAAAATATAATGGTAAATTATATATGTTTGATAGTACATATTTACTTATATTAAAAAACAATAACATAAAGTAATTGAAATCAGAATGGAAACCGAAGCGGAATTTCCAGAAGTTCTGAAATGGAACCGAAATTTCAAAGTTACCAAATGAATGAAGCATAATTGAAAACCGAAATTTCAAACATTGAGCTCTACCATATCCATGACTATGCTCTAATCCGCTTTCGAAGAATTGTCGATTAACTTATATGCCACCGTAGGTCATATCTTAGTCGCACGATTAATATCATTTGATAGAGCATTTCATTGTCTATTTCCATGCCAAATTTCATCCTTATCTAATGTGAAGACCCACTATTTACGATTCTTGAAATCAACATCTAAAGGAGTCATTTAACTTCCAATTGCCGCAGATCGAGAACGTTTTGGTTTTGGTGTAACTAGAAACATTAATCACAGATCTATAGGATATAACTCACAGCGAAAGGATAAAATATAATATAAAAATGAACATGCACAAAACATGTTAGATATAACATGAGACAAAGTATGAAGAGTCAAATTGATAATAGCTGCAAAATGATCAAAGTACATAAATCTCCATTCATCAAAGTATTCGATGAAATCTCAAATAACAACATACAATCTCATAGTAATAATGTATAAACATGATTAAATACTAAACGCAATAGTAGTAAGTGGACAGCGACCTTCAATCTCCAGTGATCCAGTAGCCTGCTTGTGCTAGTTCCAAATACTTGACTCTTAGCATACTCGTGAATGTACGTGAGAGATGTCGTAAAAACGAACAAAGATAAAACATGAATCAGACATAAACTTAGTGCGAGGAGAACCAACCAAAAAACTATATATATATATATATATAATGGAACCGAAGCTAATATAGTGTATATAAACATACCTTAATCCGCTTCTTCTCGTGCAACAAAAAGTGATGACTCTGTATACTACTCTACCATACGTAGTAACTATAAACAATATATATCATTATGAACTATACCACCGTCAACCATATAACATGAATGCAAGGGAACACTATCCCCAAGGTCAGTGGTATAACATGCTAGCTAGCCTAGATCAACCTAACGTATAATTGAATACAAATGATGCAACCTAGTAACGCCCACACTCCACTATGTACAATAATGTATCATAAACGGAGCAAAATGACATAATGAATTGGTACGTTTTCATTAGCTAACTTGAGAACAACAGGGTCAATTGTATCTTGCCGACCCCTAGCCTTCGTCTTAGGCTAGCCTACATAGATAAACATCCTCATCTTTATCGGGCTGCCACAATGAATGCATCTAGCATTGTCGAATTCCCTAAAAGTAATCGAACACCAACTTTCTGAAATGCTCCTAAATGTATCCAGTGCTTCACAATACATAGCTTGGAACGAGTCGTGAATGCTGGTCTAAATCGTATCAAAATCCGAGTTATAATGTAAATGGTATCAACATTCAGATATTTACACACATCGATCATGTATTTGATCCGATTTTTGGAGTTGTCGAAGTAGAACCTCAAATATTCCAACTACGTAACTGAAATAACCCTAAAGCAACCTTACACGATCCTCGAACTAGATCAATCATGTGCGAACATCGAAGCATCCCAACATGACTCCGTGTTAGATCCAGGTTATCCATGCTTTTATCTGAAGCCGACTTCGAGTAAATCTCCAATTGACCCAGGGTAAACCCGAGTTCACACTCATGTACTCCAAAGTGACTCCAAAGTGACGCCAAAGTATTTGCATCACCAACCTCCCGACTTTGAGCTGACTACGGGTTCTCTATCAAATGACTTGTGGCAGTCTCCGAAGTCAACCAAAGTGGATCTGTCCATCCACTTTAGACCCTCTAAAATACCAGTTCACCTTGTTGGATCGATTGAAATTGAATCGGTCCCTATCCAACAAATTGGATTGGTCAAATTTTAAATTGGGATAATTCCCAAGGTATTGACCTGAAACATGTTTTGGATCCATCGAAAATGGATTCTGAGTGGATCCCCAAGTATGGACCCAAAGCTTGCTACAAGTTGGTCACGCTCTGACCCTAGATTTGATTTCAAAGTCGGATCAGTTCAGATGTTAAGCCAAATTGTTAGATTTTTACATTTTTGTTTTTTCAGACCTCTAACCTCTACCTGACCTTCCCGAACTCTATTTCTAACCTTTCCAACTCTTTTACTTCGACGCCAACGCTTCAGACTTCAGAAAAACACCATTTTGTGTTTTTGCTCCGTCGATTGCACCTGCAATCCGCTTTGGTACTCCTTGCTTGAACTCCGTTTCTCTATGAAGCGTTTTAGCAATCACTTCCAATGTGTAATCTCTACACTTCAAGTCCTAAGCTTCTATTACTCTAACTCGAATTCGACAGTCATACATACAAACGAAACAATGTACACATAACAAGCATCAAATCGATCAAGACAATCAAACTATAGCCTAATCTATATCAATCAACATATTTGCTAACTTCTCTAATCAACACGTTAACGAGTTTAACCTGTGAGTAGGATGACAGATTCTTGTTCAAAATAACAATCTAGTGCCAACTGCATTTAATCTCAACCAAATCATCCCCTTGTATCACAATTAGGTCAAATATTTCATCAAAATATTAGTATATGGCTCTATATGTAAAATACATCACAGGGTTTGACTTTATAATAGAATATGGTAAATGAGTTGCTTTGATAACACTTGTCTTGATTTATTCGGTTCATGAATAATTATGATGAAACCTAGAATTATAAAACATAACATATAGATTTAATCGAGAAGTAATTAAAGGAAGTAATTAACTTATAGAACTCATACCTGACTTTATTGATAATTGAAAAAAGCATATAATTTGTTCTTCAAAAATGATACCAACTCTTATTTCATGATGAATAGGTTGAGGGGAAATGATGAGTCCGATCTTCCAAATTAGCACATAACTTAGATTTGTATTTCTCTATAGAAGAGTGCATAAAGAAAACAAAGGTTATGTAATTTGAGGACCATAAGCTCTTATTTGCGATGATGATATTATCTAACTTGACCATTCAAGTTAGAATGTTATTACGATACTGCACATTAATTCCGTGATAATTTACTCCTGGATCCTTTAACTTCAATTTATAATAATTTGATCACTTTATTTAGGTTTATTTACAAACCCAATGTATTATATTTAGTCCTACATTTGTGACTACATTTGGGACCCCATGGATTGAATTTTACCAACATTTCTAAGCCATTATCTTTATGGTTGACCTAAGCATCTTAACATATATGTGATCTACCAATCAAAATCTCTTTCATCTTCTTGATTCATTTCTACTCGCATATGAGGTTTATTATAAAGACATAACACTCATTTTGATGTCTTGAGTTTTGAGCGCATGACTTCTACAACCAAAGCCCAGAGCGTCATATCACCTGTCACTTGAGTTAGTGGACGTTGACAGATTCTAAAACATATGGTGTGTACAGAATCATGATAAGACAAATAAACATAAACAAGCCAATCAAACATATGCAAACAAAACATATCAAAGACATAACCTAACTATTATCAAAGACACAAACAATATCGTACGAACTGGTCCTCTTAGATTAGAAGCTAGTGCTCTGTTTATTTTTGAGCTTTTACCATTTACTAAGTCTCGCCTCAAACTTTCCGGTGCATTTGGTTGCATCGAAAATTGAGGTCCTACACCTTTAAACGATCGTACTTGTACCTTGATCATTCATATCTTCATCATCGCACAAGAGGAGCACAATTAAACATTACCATTGCTCTTTATTCATCGAAACCTTTTCAACGATACAAAAAATGTACAAAGTTACCCCTACTTTGGCCACATACACTACCATTGGCACCTAATTCCCTACCATTAACCCTTATATTTCTTTTTTTATCTCAACTTCTTTGTTGGATTTTGATAGTCTATCTTGTGGTGCTCAGTGCCATAATTGTGAGATCCGTCGTCTAAAGAGCTATTCACAAACACATCATTATCTCTAATACCGTCTGGAGAAGTCACAAATCCTTAGTAGAGAAGACAACTTGCCATCGCCAACGAACTCTTTTATCATCTTGGAACAAGCCTATTTGTGCTGCCTTTTTTTGCTACAGATGTCGCCGTCTCAGCGCCTCCTTTTTGATAGTTTACCCATTGGGATCACTTCCACCAGGACTGCTTGCAATGACACCCCCTCTTTGATGAGTTCTCTTAACAGGCATCTCCGATGACTCTTACTATCGGATTCCAAGCCAGTTGGGGCGCTGCTACAATGACAGCCGATCAGGTCTACTCTAATGGCTTTTTCCATCATCTATGACAATGTTGTCGTCGATTAATACCAGTCCCCATGATAGTGCGTTATAGTTGATGGGCTCTTCATACCCATGATCATGCTCACATCTGCTTTCGAGGCAATTTCGGTCAACTTTTTGTCCCCCCCCCCCCCCCCCCCCCCCCCCGCGATCATATTTTCAACTTATGATCAGTACGGTTTGATAGAGTGTGTCATTATCTTTCACCATGTCAATTTTCATCGAAGTTTTTTTTTTTGAAAATGGTAATTTATAACTAAAATAAAAAGCATATACTTCCATGATATGCATCGTTAAAACCTTGCAATCTCACTAACCGTCTTGCAAAGAAAAAGAGTACATATCATGTCCATATATTAACAATACAACAAATAGTTAGCCGGAGATCAAGTTGTCAAATAGATGGAGGAGTAAAGCAAATTAGACACACTCAAAACCATTCATATGAACAACTTGGGGCTAAGAAAAAAAAAACAAAAGTGAATATAAAACAACACAAGACACAACACGTGGCCAACTAACTAAAACAAGTAAAAAAATGTCCACCGCAGAATGAATCGTCAATATACAATCTTCTGGAGAGAGAAAATGCAGCTGTGTACTAAAATTCAGATCTAAAGCATAGCCACCAAATCAACTCAATAATGGCAGAAAACTCAATTATCTCAAATTGAGGAAGACAAGAAACCAATAGTCATCTGAGAGAAGTTCGACGAGGAGTTCAAGGAGGACGATAGTCTAGATTTGGATAAACTTTCATGTCAAACTTATACAAGATAAGTTCCATTTCTTTACTTATTTTCTCTGCGTCCAGTTTGTTAAGAATTAACTGTTTGCAATCTTGGATTATAAGATTAATTTGAACTTGAGCTAGAAGCTCAATGACTTTGAAAATCCGAGATTTTCTTTCGCAAAAGATGTTCCAAATCAGAGAAGTAAAAGCAATGTTCTTGAGATGTTTAGGTAATTGGTTACTATTCGACACAAAATTTCCAATATTTGATTGATTTCGAAGGAATTACCGAGATTAATTTGAAGCTTGAGCATAATTTCTTCGATTATTTGTCTGGAATACGAGCGGTTGAAAAATAGATGGTCGATATCTTCATTTTGATTTACACAGAACACACACGACCGGTCAATTATATTATTCCATCTGCTTATTCTATCATTTGTGTTTAGTCTGCTTAATTTAACCAGGAGAGCACATATAGACATTTTAGGTGCACACTTCTTATCTCAGATAATATTTGCCCAGTTAAATTCAGAATGCTTGTTTCTGATATGATTCCAGACCGATTTAGTTTTGAACTGACCATCATTGATAGGAATCCAGTACCAGAAATCCTCTTGCTTTTGGTCATGAATTTTGATATTATGCAGTGTTTTGAATTTAAGTAGGCACACACTCCATGTGATTCTTCCATTCATTACAAGAAATTAGAGTAGAGACCTTTCTATGGTTTCCACCAAAGACAGCCATAGTGTTCTATCCATATTTATCCCCAGTGAATACCCATTCATCCACGAGTTTGACCATATATCAGTGTGTTTACCAGTCACTATTTTTCTGTCAATTACACCTTTGCACCATTGTCTTGCCTTTAGCAGAGATTTACATGTATAAGATGCATTATTATACATAGCAGCAGTCCAAAAGTTTATCTTATTGCAGTATTTACTATGCATCCATTTAGCCCAGATTGATTCCTTTTGAATAAATTTTCAAACCAATTTAACTGCCACAGCTTTTGCAATATCCTTAATCTTTCTAATACCAAGGCCACCCTGATTTTTAGATTTACAAACATCATCCCAACACATTTTGTGAGCTTTAGATTTCCATATAAAATTGGCACATAATGCTTTTGAACAAATTCGACCAAGTACAAAATTCAAATATATGCTTTTGAGCCAATTTCAATGGGGAATTCCTTCCATCTCCTATCATCTTTTCGCCTTCCGATCAGCATTACTAGATAGAGCTACATCATGCCTATCATAATGCAAAATTCAACCTTATTGGACTATCGAGTTGATCGCAATTCCCATTGGAAGTTGCTATAATGAACCCTTATCTTGTACTTAACCACATTTTACCATGTACGTAGCTCAAATCTGCAACTACCCAAATCCGAACATGAATTATGATCAGCTTATCAATCCATTTAACCGTCAACCGGCTTCATTAGATAGACCAGTCTATTCGCCTTCATTTTTTATCATCCCTTTGTTAGGTGAGCGATGTAGTCGCAATTTAGATCAAATAACGCTGCCATGGACTCCTTACTTCATACTTGGGAATTTTCTAAGTATAAAAGTCTGAATTTTTGATTTTTATCCATTTTCCAGTGGGAATTTCTCTTAGTTTTGAAAAGGTACCGACCTCAAACCACCACCATCAGAAGTCTGATCTGTCACCAAACATGATCTTATTCCCAATGGATCAACCACATGGAAATTATTCTTGGTTGGAATAATTTGGTAACGAGAAAAAAACCAAGTGCAAAATCCAAAATCTGATTTTTACCCATTTTCCAGTTGACTTTTCTCCCTATGTATTTTCGGCTTGGAAGGCTCTGCCGCTGGGTAATCACCCTTGCCTGATTTTATTCCCATATAATCAACCCATAGGAAGGTTTTCATGATTCGAAGTGACATCCCGATTTATTCTAGAACTCTCCCAACACAATTTTTAACACTTTTTAAGCGTTGAAAATAGCATTTCAAGCATTTTCTGTGCGAAAGTGGTTCTCCATAACTATCATATGAAGTGTCAGCTTCCAATTAGCTCTAACACTTATTTTCAGTTTATGAATGATTTTTAAGGGTAATTGTGAATGATTAATTTTTCTTAATTGATTAATCAAGCTAGTTCCTCAACAAACACATTCTCTACCCATGTTTGGATTGAATAATTTTAAAAAACTCTAAGAAAAATTACCAAAAATTATATCTTCTCTTAATCATATTAGATCATTATAAGATCTAATCATTGTTAGATTAAAAATTCAAAATTGGTTTTTAACTCTCTTTGAAAAATAGTCTTTGCATCTAAACTTGGTTAAATTATATCAAATTGAAATGCTCAAAATAATCGAATCCAACTTTAAAATGAATACAGAATCATCACGAATATCACGAGAACAAAATTGTGCGGAAAGAGAAGACAACATAAACCACTCAAAACAGTCAAATCACATCTTTCGAAGATGGGGAACTAATGCGCTTATTATTTTGCTATAATATTTGTTTCTGCAGAGAAGTCAATAGAGAGGAATATTTCAGGACGTGGTTTAAATAAAACAAAAAGTGAAGAGACTTTGTGCTATGTTTTGTTAATGGGTCTTGGAATTATCCACTTATTGAAGTCTCTTTTACCCGTATGGATAGTATAAATCCATACATTTCAATATTAACTATTCATATAATTATCTAATAATTAATCAATTCTCTCAAGTGTATGACTACACTTAACTAATAAACTTGCATATTATTTTCTATTCGATCACAACATCATTATCACCGTGTCATTGCTCCAACATCATTATCACCATGTCACTGCTCCATATATGTATACGGAATAAAACAATAAATACAATGGTAACAAAAATATGATGGATTGTTACAAACATAGCCTTAACTGTGGATTATCTTGAATTAGAAGACATACTGACATATTGAAGAAAATAAATTTTATTTTATTACAGGAGAAGGCTCGTGAATACATGTGCACCCTAAAGATGTTTAAAGAAATGCCATTTTTCAACTCCTGGCAGCCAAAACCAAAAGATCTCCAGAGCTTTTCGGTAGCAAGATAGCAAGGTTGGTAGAAAGGTTGATCTACCTGCTAGTCATATGTCACGATACAAATGTGTTTATTTGATTTTCTGTTTAAATGACACATATGTTCATTTAATGCGTACACTTTTAAAAAAGCCGCTATGGACAAAATGAACTGGTGTTGAATAATCGTTATAAAATTGGGTTGGAGCCGCAATATTATAACATAATCTAATAGATATTTTGAATAACGACATTGATGTTCCTTTGCCTTAAATTTTTTATCCCCAAAATTTGGATGTACATTTTTTCTATTCTCAAATTAGATATTCACAGCATTAGTGTCATAAACACTAAAGGCTTTAATGATCATCGAAGACAAAGTTCAAACTTGATGAGCATTCTGATCTTTTGCATTTCTCTATATTATTTGTTGAGTACTTTGCACGAATGAATCGTGTCATGGTTAATGCAAATGCATTTACGTTCTTTCACCCAATCCACTCATTTACAACGTTGGCTGTATGCTTATGTCATAATCTTTTATTATTGGCGGGATATGCATTGTGCTGGCAAGCACTTTTTATGACTTGCATGTTTACGAGTTACGGTAGGAGTCAAATTTATAAATAACTTCCCATGCGTTATCCTTTCAAAGTTTTACTTCAATATTCATCTGCACATGAAGCGTGCTTGACATGTACAACTGAAGTCATGTACAAAATAACTAAACTAACTAGTTACACCCAATGTCCCAAATTAATAATAAGGTTTTGTCCGTTGTTTGTATAAAACAGCGTTTGTTTAAGCCCTGTACGCAGGCACATGCTTGATTTTTTTGAAAATACAAAAGAATTAAACGATAAACGCTTAGGTGTTTAATTGAGCTTGTGCTTTGCTTAGATTTAAACGATTAAGCACTATTGAACAAAATTTAAAAGTAAATTTTGTTTTAAAATAAAAGGAGGGGATTATATCTCTGACAACATGTCCTCATTTTCTATAACATAGCCCGTTTGTTATCCGCTATTTGGCCCAAGCTCCATTTTAATGAAACTGGACTACAAAGTGATGAAAAAATTGGATCACGAAGATTAAAATGAATTAAAGACAAAGTGTCTAGGAAAAAAATAAAGTTTACAGCAAGCTTCAAGGATTAGTACCGATCCAATAAAAGATGGATTCTGACTTCATTTTTCTTCAAGTATGGTTCTACATGCTATTTGAGAAAAAAGACAAGTTCTAAAGATGGAGTGTGGATCGATATTGATCCATCAAAATTACCATTTTGCCCTTAAAGACGCGAAGCTTGAAGACTTAAGCAAATTTGGAGAAAATATGAGATTTGGTCAAAGTATCAATGAATCGGTATTGATCGATCAAATAATGGTTTTTGGGCAATTTTAACAGATTTTTGATCTAACTTGTTAGATTTGATTGTCTGATTGAATCAAAATGGGATCTGACGATTCTAGCGTACGGATTCGTAAATAACAAACTCCAACATTTGAAAAAAGACTTTTGGCAAATCCAAAAGACTTTTGGATCTTTTGACTGATTTAGCTAGAAAACTCTGTCAAATTCAAAATCAATCAATTGTACTTTCTGAATTGCTGAGCAATTTGGTTATAACAGTGAAATCTTGCACTAAAAAGCTATAAAGTGGATGTAGGCTATAAAATTTGCCGAACTACTATAAAAATCTTACGTGTTCTTTACTTTCTTTTGATTTCTTACTATTTAGATTCATTTTTCTTTCATTTTAGGGTGATATACTAATTTTCTAACTAACACTTTTTGGTGTTTTCATTGGAAATTAAACTCAGGATCAAATATGTGATTGCTACTAGAATTTGCATAAAATCTCCAACCGGATCCGAAGGAAATGGCACCAAGAAAGGCAATAAGCAAGCTGTATGATCAATTTCACCCTAGAGGGGGGAGGGGGGGGGGGGGGGTGAATAGGGTGATAGTATAAGTTATAAAAATTTATCGCGGAAGCTTATAAAATACTTTCAACACAGATCACAGAACAATAGCAGCACAGATAATAGCAGAATAATAAATGCAGAAATAGAAACGACACATAATTTAACCAGCTTCGGCAAAACCCTGCCTACGTGCTGCCCCCAAGATTTCTACTAAAAATTAGATAGTCAGACGCTTACACACGTAAACTCGCGACACCCGCTATCGACTAAACCTAACTCTACGCTCAAAACCCTGCCACAACTCAGCCACTGAGTTGCGAATTCTCAAACTACGCCACGTAGTTTGTCCCCTAGTCACACGACTAGAAATTTAAACGGTTTAAAAATGAATTACAAATTAAAAACAATTTAAATTAAAATAACCCTAATTTAAAATAAAAATCCCTTTTATAAAAAGAAGAATAAGGCCGTCCCCTTTTGTAATTTATCTCGACCGTCTCCTTTTATTTCTTCGGCCTTATTCTTTTTGATAATGGCGGCTCTGTTGTTTCCTTTGTTCGATCTAAATTAGGGCTTTTAAATTTCAACGATGCCGACTTTGGATGCTCGATCGAATGGAAGATTTATCACGTCTTTTGCCTTGTCGATCGCTTGTTTCTCTGAATTGTTCATGGCTCTTTGAAATTGATCGAGTTCGTTTATGATTTCGGTATGTACTTTTCCTTTTACTTTGCTGGTTTGATGCTTACTTGAACTCGATACCTTTTTGCCAATGATGTTAATTTCAATTTATAGGGTTCGATCCCCTAAAATCTCGTCGTATATACTTTATTTGAATTTGTCAACCGATATAGCTTGGTCGTTGATTTTCGTATGGATGTTTGAGATGATTTACGACTTGTTCATAATCGTATATATTTTCGTTGCTTGATGGTCACGGCTTTGATTCATTTCGTGATGACCACGGCTTAAATTTGGCTTAAATTTGTGAAATTTGACTTTGTCACATTCGTATATTTCACGGCTTGATTCCTTGGCTACCACGGTATTTTGAATTTGACTTGTTCAAACTTTGATTTCGGTCATTTTGGGTTTGATTTTCATTTAACTTCGGCATTTAAACAAGTCTGGTTACATTATGTTGCATTCTCCACTTGCTGTTGATCTTGTATATTCTCGTCATGCTTCTGTTTTATTGTACCTTATGCTTGGTCTTGAGCATTTCCTGACTTCGACTGTTTTAGTTTGAGTCTTCTGTGCACTGTTCATATCACTGCACTGCTTCGAATCAGGTTGCATATTTGTTTCATGACACTTGAAGTTCGTTGATAATTTTGCACTGCTTCATATTGTATATTTACCTTTGAGCCTGGGCAGTTGTACACTTGGTTACATTCTTGGTTGAAACTGGTCATTCATTGTTGCCTGTTGGTCTTCATGTGCCCTTGACTTTTCCCATGCTATTCACTGGTTCGTGTATATGAGTTGTTTCACTGGTGGCCTGTTGTAGTGGTTGCGACTTGTTTACATTCTTGGAATTCAGCAGCTAGTCTTCATGTATAGTTGCTTGTGTGTGTGTGTATATATATATATATATATATATACTTGA
The DNA here is from genome assembly GCA_030765085.1 of Allium cepa. Classification (NCBI taxonomy): domain Eukaryota; kingdom Viridiplantae; phylum Streptophyta; class Magnoliopsida; order Asparagales; family Amaryllidaceae; genus Allium; species Allium cepa. Next base: position 618,226,852 of record CM060934.1, read on the forward strand.
TTCATTTATATTGTCACTGAGTTTAAATGCATTGAGCTCTGGTTTCATTTCTTTGGTTGGGTCTGCACATTCACCTGTTGTTGTATTCATGTACACTGCATAGTGGTCTTGTTGAACTGAGTTTGATTTGGTTTCATGTTGGTTCCATTTTTGTTGTGCATTTACTTGGTGCATCACCATACATATTCACTTGAGTTATTTGAAGTTGTAGATTTCTGAGGTGTTTGTGTTGTTGTGCACAGACCATGTTGTCTTTTGATCTGTTCTTTGAGTCAGTGGTATTGTCTATGTTGGTTTTGGATTCTTGATGCGGCTATGAACTGTATATACATGTGCCATTTCATTTTCTTCTCTGGTCTTGTTTATATTGAACTAGTCGACACTTGATTCTTGAGTTTTGGCCATTTGCACCTGTGTTGAATCCAGCTAATGGCTCGGGTTTGACCTTGTGCTCGTGTCGAGATTTTATTTATATTTGCACCTGAGTTGAACCCGTCCTTTTATTTTGGGTTTGACCTGTGCTCGCCTGTCCCTGTAAATTTATCAAGTGTATATTTCGATGTGCACGGCCTTGTGGCATATACAGTGATACACTGTGTATGTCACAAACTGTTCGTGTATGATGAATTCAAATATAAATCATGACGAACAACCCAAACAACTGAGGCAAATATTATTTTCAAAATTCACTTTTTATTTTATACCGCAAAAATATTTCCTTTTCAATTTTACTGCGTCAAAATTATTTTTGCAGATTGCTCAGATGCTGGATTCAATTTGAAGTGAAGTTGAAGATAAAATACGAGTGTGAGTGATATGTAGTGAGGTCAACTGTAAATGTAAAATTATGGTGTAATTGAATTTGTATCGAAGTTGTATAGTGTATAGTGGGAGCCTGAATTTGTACTATTCAAAATTGTAATAAATATTTGTTTGAATAAAATTTCTGTTTGAATTCAAATTATGTGTTATTTAATTTTATTCAGCAAATATTTATTTAATCTGTGAAAAATAAAATAGTACATTAACAAATACATTTACACGAATATATATATATATATATATATATATATATATATATATATATATATATATATGTTTATTATCATCAAACAAAAATCATATAAGCGCATATTCAACAATCTACCCCTTTTGATGATAACAAACATATATTTAAGATTTTGAATATGTTAAATGCATTTGATCATAGATATATCCTAATTGCTCCCTCTATTTAAATGCTTCCTCTCTACACAAAGCTCCCCCTGTATATATGCATACAAATAAAAATATGCAAATGAGCCTAAATGCAAATAGAAAATTATTTGACCTTTGCTTGATTTTATTTGACAAAATCTTAACTTTTCTCTCCCCCTTTTGTTATCAGTAAAAGAATAATAGTGTTAGGGAAAATAGAGATAAAGTGATCGATATTAATCCAACATTAAAAACTCAATTGAATATAAATATTAAATTTCAATAAAAAATCAAAGAAAAATCATAAATATTTTGTTAGGCGCATATTCCACTTGTAGAATGATGGGAATGATGTCATCATATAAAACCATACAGTTGTGTCTATTTGTGGCATACTTATATCAGGAATTTGAATACTACTAACCATGCATAACCGTTAGGACTTTTAAATGAGATTAGTAGCATTCCAATTTTATTTAAAAAAAATGAATTCAAGTATCTTCTAACCACGCATAACCGTGATGACTTTTAAATGGGATTAGAATCAACTTGCTTATTTTAAAAATCAACTTTTGATATGTGTTTCATACATGCATAACCGTGAGGACTTTTAAATGAGCATGGAAGCACATAACAAATTCCAAATAATTCACCCATGCATAATCGTGAGGACTTTTAAATGAGAGTGAATACTTTGGTATTTATTTTTTTATTCTTTTTTTACTATATAATTTTTTTTTTATTATTTTATTTTAAAAAAATGTAAAAATGAAAAACGAACGATTCCTGTTTAAAGTACCACATATCGACAAACTATATAGAATTTTGATGAGTGATGGTCGTTAGAAATATGATAGAGATAGAGATGGTCATGAAATTTTTACCAGCAAAAAGTTTTATAACTCTTGTTTAAATTTCTAAAGAAATTTACTAATTATACCGTCTCGAGTCATAATATATGATAAATATCAACACTCATCACTTTTTCAATCACTATTTATCTTTTCGATAATTTTTAGGGAGTCAGATCAGTCAAAATAGTCATTTAAAATCAAATTCAAAAATAATTATGAAATCAATTTTTCAAAATGACTAATCTGAAAATATGGTCAAAAATGATTTTCTCGAGGGGGTTTTATAAGAAAATTTTCTGCTATTTGAAAATTATTTGAAATGAAAAATATGCAGATATTTTCTTTGAAAAACGATGCAGTTACTAAATGTCTCAAAAATCACGTTCAACTAGTAATTTTTCTATCAACTAGATTACCAGTGTAATCTGCATCTGAATTTCTTTTTCACTCAAAATTATCATTAATTGAATTTGATTGACCAAACCATGAAGTGTGCACAAAAAATTTCAAACTCAATTTTAACAGCATTTTAAGTGACATTCTTTTGAATTTGAATTGAAGCCGTGTAAACAATCAATAACCGTGAATATAGAGTTAGCCGTATTATAAGCAATTGTATTACCATCCAACAAAAATACTATTATTAATCCAAATTAATATATATGAAGTAATTCAAAGAATCTAGAGAATTTTTAGTGTTTTGGCATAAGAATATAATTTGGCCAACTATGTTGAATAAGTCAGAATCATCATCTTTTCATCATCTCATTATTGGCTGTTTTAATTCAAAATACGGTGCAGATTATCACATTTAATATATCGTTCAAAACATACCATTACCTGTTTTGCCTTTACGATATTTTTTCGTTGTTGTCTATTATGATTCTGTCACCTTTGAACTAGGTTAAGGAACTTTGCTTTGTCGCCCGTTTTGTTTCTGGGACAACCAAAATCCAGAGAACACTGTTGTTGTTCCTTAGCCTGCCACCACACCTACACGGGAAAAGTTTTATGTGAGCTATTTGTTTATATAGGTCCAAGGTTGTTAGTGGCAGAAAATTTTGAAAAACAATTTTGTAAAGACCCAAAACTATTTATAATTGTTCCCTTCGGCACCCAAATTTGTTTAACTTTGAGAGATTATATATTTGTGCCTTTTGAACCCAAATCAGTATAATTTTCACATGTTTGGGTCTATACCAACAATTATTGTTATTGTGTCCATATTTTCTACAAATTGTGCACATAGAATTAACTTGATTAATATTGCTTTCAACAATTTTTGAACTACTATATCCAAGTCCTTGTCTAACCGTATTAACTGTTTGCTTTCCCAATAGCATATTCAATGATTTTTCACTTTTTGAAAATTTATCTAAAGTCGTTGACAATTGTTGGACTTGTGTTTTGAGAGATTCATTTTCGTTCAATAATTGTGTGCCCTTTTTGATAGAATTTTCTCTCCTAGTATTTTCACTTTCTTTCAAAATCAGAATTTCATTTTCAAGCGATTTCATTTGAATTTCTGATTTTTTAATTTCTTCTTCAAATGTTGGACACTTATCATACTTAGGGATCCTACTTTGATAGGTTTTAACTAATTGGTCAAGTTGTTCATTTAATTCTATCAAAGTAACTTTTTGTGATTCAAGTTTAGCATATTTCTCCCTAAGTCATTCAAAACAGCCATTTACTTCGTGAAAATAAATAAGCAATTCAGAGTGAGTGAGTTTTGATACCTCGCTTGGCTCATCATCGTCGCTATCAGTTATATTTCCATGAAGGCACATATCTGCTTTCTCACTCTCAGTACTTTGATTATCTTCATTACTTGTATTCCACGTGGCTGTAGCATTTTTACGTTTTGATTTCTTTTCAAAATCGCGTTGAAATCGGTGATAATTGGGCTTGATATCACAGGGTTTGTTGCAAATGATCCCGTGTTCTTCCGAGTTGTCTAGTGCTTTGATTATTCTGCTTTTTAATTTTTGATTTAGAGCTGGGTTTCCATATTTGTGGTTCCACCTTTTGAATTTCTTCATTATTAACGCCAGCTCAGCTGCTCCATCATCATCATCCTCATCACAACTGCTTTTTACAAATCATGTTAAGCACATTTCTTTAACTGAGTCGGTTGTGGAGGATTTACTCATTGCTGTTGACTTTTGCACCATATATTGCATCGAAAGTATTCCAGATTTCCTGTGCATTTTCACAATGAGAAATGAAATTTAAATTATCTTGATTAATATGAGAATATAATATATGCATAGCAAAAGCATTAATCGAGATAATTTTCTTATCTGTTATATCACACCCATTTTCAATAATATCCCAACCTTTAATATTAACAGATTTTAAATAAAATTCCATTTCAATTTCCAATTCAAAAAACCTGTTCCATCGAAAATAGAAGGAATAATATTGGAACGACCCTCAAAATTATTATTAGAAGAAGCCATTTTAAAAATTCAAATTTTTAAAACAAAAATTGATTTTTGAAACACGAATTTTTAAAACAAAAATTGACTTCTATTCCTAGCTCTGATACCACTTGTAGGATCGATTTCACCCTAGAGGGGGGTGAATAGGGTGATAGTATAAGTTATAAAAATTTATCGCGGAAGCTTATAAAATACTTTCAACACAGATCACAGAACAATAGCAGCACAGATAATAGCAGAATAATAAATGCAGAAATAGAAACGACACATAATTTATCCAGCTTCGGCAAAACCCTGCCTACGTGCTGCCCCCAAGGTTTCTACTAGAAATTAGATAGTCAGACGCTTACACACGTAAACTCGCGACACCCGCTATCGACTAAACCTAACTCTACGCTCAAAACCCTGCCACAACTCAGCCATTGAGTTGCGAATTCTCAAACTACGCCACATAGTTTGTCCCCTAGTCACACGACTAGAAATTTAAACAGTTTAAAAATGAATTACAAATTAAAAACAATTTAAATTAAAATAACCCTAATTTAAAATAAAAATCCCTTTTATAAAAAGAAGAATAAGGCCGGCCCCTTTTGTAATTTATCTCGACCGTCTCCTTTTATTTCTTCGGCCCAATTCTTTTTGGTAATGGCGGCTCTGTTGTTTCCTTTGTTCGATCTAAATTAGGGCTTTTAAATTTCAACGATGCCGACTTTGGATGCTCGATGGAATGGAAGATTTATCACGTCTTTTGCCTTGTCGATCGCTTGTTTCTCTGAATTGCTCACGACTCTTTGAAATTGATCGAGTTCGTTTATGATTTCGGTATGTACTTTTCTCCTTTTACTTTTCTGGTTTGATGCTTACTTGAACTTGATACCTTTTTGCCAATGATGTTAATTTCAATTTATAGGGTTCGATCTCCTGAAATCTCGTCGTATATACTTTATTTGAATTTGTCAACCGATATAGCTTGGTCGTTGATTTTCGTATGGATGTTTGAGATGATTTACGACTTGTTCATAATCGTATATATTTTCGTTGCTTGATGGTCACGGCTTTGATTCATTTCGTGATGACCACGGCTTTAATTTGGCTTTAATTTGTGAAATTTGACTTTGTCACATTCGTATATTTCACGGCTTGATTCCTTGGCTACCACGGTATTTTGAATTTGACTTGTTCAAACTTTGATTTCGGTCATTTTGGGTTTGATTTTCATTTGACTTCGGCATTTAAACAAGTCTGGTTACATTATTTTGCATTCTCTACTTGCTGTTGGTCTTGTATATTCTCGTCATGCTTCTGTTTTATTGTACCTTATGCTTGGTCTTGAGCATTTCCTGACTTCGACTGTTTTAGTTTGAGTCATCTGTGCACTGTGCATATCACTGCACTGCTTCGAATCAGGTTGCATATTTGTTTCATGACACTTGAAGTTCGTTGATAATTTTGCACTGGTTCATATTGTATATTTACCTTTGAGCTTAGGCAGTTGTACACTTGATTACATTCTTGGTTGAAACTGGTCATTCATTGTTGCCTGTTGGTCTTCATGTGCCCTTGACTTTTCCCATGCTATTCATTAGTTCGTGTATATGAGTTGTTTCACTAGTGGCCTGTTGTAGTGGTTGTGACTTGTTTACATTCTTGGAATTCAGCAGCTAGTCTTCATGTATAGTTTCTTGTATATATATATACACACTTGATTCATTTATATTGTCACCGAGTTTAAATGCATTGAGCTCTGGTTTCATTTCTTTGGTTGGGTCTGCACATTCACCTGTTGTTGTATTCATGTACACTGCATAGTGGTCTTGTTGAACTGAGTTTGATTTGGTTTCATGTTGGTTCCATTTTTGCTGTGCATTTACTTAGTGCATCACCATACATATTCACTTGAGTTATTTGAAGTTGTAGATTTCTGAGGTGTTTGTGTTGTTGTGCACAGACCATGTTGTCTTTTGATCTGTTCTTTGAGTCAGTGGTATTGTCTATGTTGGTTTTGGATTCTTGATGCGGCTATGAACTGTATATACATGTGCCATTTCATTTTCTTCTCTGGTCTAGTTTATATTGAACTAGTCGACACTTGATTCTTGAGTTTTGGCCATTTGCACCTGCGTTGAATCCAGCTAATGGCTCGGGTTTGACCTTGTGCTCGTGTCGAGATTTTATTTATATTTGCACCTGAGTTGAACCCGTCCTTTTATTTTGGGTTTGCCTGTGCTCACCTGTCCCTGTAAATTTATCAAGTGTATATTTCGATGTGCACGGCCTTGTGGCATATACAGTGATACACTGTGTACGTCACAAACTGTTCGTGTATGATGAATTCAAATATAAATCATGACGAACAACCCAAATAACTGAGGCAAATATTATTTTCAAAATTCACTTTTTATTTTATACCGCAAAAATATTTCCTTTTCAATTTTACCGCGTCAAAATTATTTTTGCAGATTGCTCAGATGCTGGATTCAATTTGAATTGAAGTTGAAGATAAAATACGAGTGTGAGTGATATGTAGTGAGGTCAACTGTAAATGTAAAATTATGGTGTGATTGAATTTGTATCAAAGTTGTATAGTGTATAGTGAGAGCTTGAATTTGTACTATTCAAAATTGTAATAAATATTTGTTTGAATAAAATTTCTGTTTGAATTCAAATTCTGTGTTATTTAATTTTATTCAGCAAATATTTATGTATTCTGTGAAAATAAAATAGTACACTAACAAATACATTTACACGAATATATATATATATATATATCTTTATTATCATCAAACAAAAATCATATAAGCGTATATTCAACACAAGCAAATTCCAGTAGTAGAAGAATCAGATAGTTTAGAACACCGAGTTAATGGAGAGACGGGAAGAGCTGGAGGGTGATGGCAGATATGGATTGGAATATGCAAATGTCTGAACTTGCCATTATGGATGAAATGAAAAAACCAATTTGCATTGATAATGCAGCAGCCCCTTCAAGAGGAAGGATTCCGCCGTCATAGGGATTCATTGTTTGAGTCGATCGAAGAAAGTTCAGCAGATTAACACAGAGATGGAAAATAGAACTCACGAGAAGGAGGTGTTGGAATATTGAGGAGTCAAAAGAGATGAACTGGAGTCGGAGATTCAGTTCAATGATGGGTCGTGTACCGACCCTCCATCGGTCGACATCGATCCATCAAGAGCACACATGAATGTAACGACCTAGAATTTCGAACATTTCGTATTTAAATATCTGAATTATTTAAATATTTGAATCTTGTTTAAATGTGATTAAATTGATTTTAACCTTGTTAACTCCCTTTTAATTAATGACTAATAATAAGAAACTTGTTTTTGAAATGTGTGTACAAAAATTAAATAGTTCGAAGAAATATCGATAATGTGATTGGAAATCGTTTTAGCGATAAATGGTTTTTTATTCGATATAAGTTGTTCGAACTTGTTGTGCTTGCTTATAATATTAATGTGTAATTAATTAACAACTAAAAATATTTTTTGCTAATGGTAATTAGTGGGCTAGGATGATGTTAGGGTGATGGTAGAAGGTATTTTGAGGAGATACTTTCCTTAAGAAAGTGAGGTGTAAAGTTGGCATGTGAGAAGGAGGGTGCATGGTGACCTTCCATGGAGGTTTGAAAGTGGTAATAACTGCTTGTTAAAATATATTTAATCATTTCATATGTTTCATAAATCACTTATTGCAACATTAAAAAGGTAGAAAGCATAAGCTTTTCACTTTATTCCTCTGCACTTTTAAATTCTTAAAGAATGCAAATCAACACCAAACTTCTCTAAACTTTGGTTAAGGGTTTAGCACAACACATGGGACAAGTATATCGAAGCCAAAGTTGAAGAAATGGAGCACAAAAACCCTCATCCATGGGTCGGCCTCGAGCAACTTGAAGAGGGGGAAGGAGGCTGAGAGCTAAAATAAGCTAAAGGTGGAAGCTTTAACATGTTTGGTGATGGTAGGAAGTGTTCATGTGTTTCTAGTGGCTTATGCTTAGTTGTAGACTTGGTTTGGTGAGTTAACTCACCATTGAAAAGTTAATAATGTGTATATATATGTTGTATGCAAATATACAGTTCATTAACTAAGTAAAGTTATAACTTTGGACCCCTCTTGCTTTTGAAAGCAAATGAAAATTGTATATTATCTACAATCACTTCTATTACCCTCTACAACACGTAACATGGTCTTGACTTTGTGTTTACATGTTTGGTTTGGTTATGTGTGTGGCATTGAAGTGTGTTTGAAACAAAAAAATTCGCTATAAGTGCACTTCGATAATCCTCTGTGTTTAACTTGTTCAAAATGGTTATATCTGAATGTATTGTGAAAGTATATATTTTGATTGTGCTCTACATTTATTATAGTGCATGGTACAACAAAGAATTGGTTTAGAAAATTATAACAATGATATAACAAAGTTATAAAAGTTAAAAGCGAAATAGTCGCTATAAATGCACTGTGAAAACCCTTGTTTTGAGAAATTTTAATATTATTTTGAAAAATATCCTTAGGGGTTTCTTTGCATGGTTTTTAAGTACCATGGTATTCTTCTTACTATAAAATTTTTAGACCTTAAATCATTTATTTAAGTGGAGAAACTGGTCACAAAGTAAATGTTTTTCTAAAATGTTCTTTGCCTAGTATCTTTTACAACGCTTAAAATGCTATCTTTGAGCTACAACAGTACTTCTGGCCTTCTATTGATGTTGTTTTAAGCTACTTCTGTGATTTTAAATGAGTTTAAAATTGTGTTTAATTTAATTATTTTTATGTGATCTTTTTAGGGAAGATCAATGGAAAGTTTTAAAGCATTTTGAAAGCAATTTCATGTTTAAATATATTTTCAATAATTTTTAAAGTAAATGGTTTTATATACAAAATATTCTTTTTTTATGATTTTTGTTAAATTATAAATTAGTTTTTTAAGTAATATTTTATATAGTATTTTAAACCTATTGATAAGTATTCTTAAAGTATTTGTGTATATAAATTTTGGAAAAGTAAGTTAAGTATTTTATAAAAAGATAAAGTGGTCCTGTTATAACATTAAGCTAAAATGAATCGTTTTGATTAGTTAATTAAAAGTATATTACTTTGTTAAATAGGTGTATATATGCTTAGGTCTTCAAAAAGTGTTTTAAAGATAATGAAAAGTATAAAAGTGTTTTGGGTTAATAGTAACAATGTTTTATCAACATTTTTTTAACCTATTTGAGTATACTTTGAAAATAAGTAGATCTTTAAAATGATGGTTTAAAGATAACGACAAGTAGAAAATGGTTTTGGGTTTATAGTAACAGTTTTTAGCAACATTTGTTTTTAACCCATTTGAATATACTTTTTAAAATGTGAAATTTTGGTAAAAGATTTGTGAATATTCTTATAACTTTGGGATAAGAATATGAATATATTTATAAGTATTGAAAAGAGTAAAAATGAATAGTGAAATAGTAGTATACATGTATATATGTTTTGTAAATGTATTCTAAATATATATACAAACATAATACGAGTATTGACATACTTGAATACGGGGATTAGAAGTTGCTTATATGACTTAATCGTGCTTAGTAACACCCCTTGATTTATACGGTAATTAATTAAAAAGAAATTAATTAATAAATAATGTCGATTTTTTTTAGAAACTTCATAATTTGTCTACAAAACACACACCATTGGGTTCGTGGTGATTTTCTGATCACTTTTCATATATAAAGTTTTCTGATCAGAGTACAAACAAAAAAGTTATTAACATTTAAAGTTTTAGAATAAAAAATAATTATAAATGTAAGTAAGGAAATAAGAATAATTAACTAATGTTATCTACCGTCAGTTAAAGTTAAAGGACGACTAACTTTAGCTCAAACGTTAAGAAAACTGTTAAAGGAAATAAATTATACCAGTCACTTAAAAGAGGAAGAAAATCAAACAAATCAAGCAATGATAATTAATCACGGCTAAAACAAAAGATAAGTCAACCCTTGATGCACCCAGTTCGACTAGAAGTGATCGACCCTACGCAAAGGGCGGTCGACCGTTGCCTGAGTAAATTCGACAGTAATGCATGGCCAAACGGTCTGGATTCAATATACTTCAATCAAACGGCTGACATTGATTTGAACCCCTATAAATATAGGCCTAGACTCTGACTTCTAAACTCATTTTTCTGAGCGATGTCGTAGCTTTGTCATTTTCTTTTCTCGTTCAAATCCTAAATTCTTAGAAATAGATATAGATTATATGTACATACAATTAGAGAATCGTAAAGATGACCGAGGAAGAGAATATGGTCAAATCAAATCTCCACTAATGTAAATTGTAAATCCAGATCGAAATTGTAAATCAAATCCAAATCTCTTTTCTACTCTAGATATTTGATAAATCTGTGTGCGCCTGCAGTGTATATTTCAAAATAGAGAGTCAAACTGGAGTAACCGGGATTAGATCTGGAAATTTAGAAAGCTAAAAATGTGCGTGAGAAATTATATGTTTATACATAATATTAGATTTGTATCGTTGTAAGCCTATTCCCGTATGCCTGAAATATAAATCGGAGTTGTAGGCTAAATTTATATACGTGAAATAAAGTTATAAACTCTACCTACATATTCTTTTAGTGATAATTCGAACTGTTATAGTGCATGTATGTAAATCTGAAAAATATTGAGTTTTTATAGTCTCTGAAATTTATAATATATGTCATGATCCAAGATTTGTAAATTTAAAACTATTTGTGTAAGTAAAAAAATGTAAATTGAATTATCACGGTAAATTGTAGGGATTTAAGTTGTGTTTTAATTCATTGAATTATATAGCGTGTTGCAATGTGAATTTCTATATATTATCAAGTTTTTGATTTATAAATAAAAGTGTAATGATTGAAATAACAAAGAATACACCTAAAAAGAAAGAGAAGTATAAAATAGATATATTTATCATATTTTATACTATCTAGTTCAATAACTGTGAAAAATGGATAATTTCTTGTAATTCCAAACGTAATACAAATTCCCCTTTTGGGTAAGATATATAAATTTATACTGTTAATTATTCCATTCGGGAGAAATGTATCCAATGCACTAAAATACAGAAATCCCCAAGGATAAATTAAAAGAATTATAAATGTGATAAGAATAATCTAAGAAAAGGATATGCGCAATATAAGTAAAACGGAAGTGAAATAAAAAGAAATGAAAAGATAGATAAGTCATAGTTTAAAAATAAAAAGGGTATAGATAATCTTCTAAAACAATGTAGAGAATTAAATTTTAAAAAGGAATAAAAATAGAAAGTAAAATAGTGGGAGAAAAAGGGGAGCAAAATGAGAAAATGTATTTAAATCTTTTAAAAAGAAAGCGGTAAATGACCTTGAACTATATAAGTTGTAAACACATGAAGAAGTAGAGAAGTATTGTTAACAATGAACGTAGAGGCACAAAAATTAAACAAGAATGAATGAAGATATATATAAACATATATAAATAGCCTCAAGTATGCGTTTATGACGGGTGTGAATTATATAAGTATGAAAATAACTCAAATGGATAAGAATGACTAGTCATTAGAATGGGTTCGAATGCGAGGTCAGTATTGTTACACAATAGAAGTCTTCCCACTACAAGGGGCCACTAGCAGTTGTGTATACATTATACTGATATGTGACATATCGAACTGTAAGAACCATGAAATTATATACACTTGCGTATAGGTGAAGAAATACCCTCAAGAGTTTGCTTTAATAAATTGGCGGGTATTTCCCTAATTACGTTAGGTAATCTAAATAGGATGGTGAGCAGCTAGACGCAATGTCAATACGTCTTGGTACCAAATCAGGAGTAGAAGCTGTACATAGGTTGAATGCGTCATCGGTCCTGCGCGGTCAACGAAAAAGATAGGGTTACACCTAACGGGCTACACCTCCTACTAAGGTAGGTCACGTTTGGTCATGCACCACAATAGTTATTTTCTAGTTTGTTTGTTAGGGGCAAGGTTAGTTAACCCATAAAAGAGATTTTTCAAAAACGAATAGGATTGTTTTAGGAGCTGAGTTCTCAATGGTCCATGGAGCCGAGTCCATAATTAGAAGCAGACAAATAGTAAATCCCCAAAACAAGGTAGAATACGGCTAAGCTATTGTGATATCGTTATTAGGCACTGTGGGACACACGACAAGGCATAAACTACCGTTGAGAGGCAACGTGGATGAAGACGATGAGACACACCTACACGTTTGCATTTCAGGTTCCCCTCCTCAATGCCTAGTTGTATGGGTAATCATAATATGAGATGTGGTTCCATACAGACGTGATATTACATTGATAATTGATTCTAACGAGGTGCCGAGTTATGGATACTATCCGGGATAGTATCTTGGTCCAAAGAAGGACTGTGGTACTCATATATTTGTATATATGTATGTTGTATGGTCTACTTCGGGTAGATGGGGCGTATCATATGCGTACGTGAAGCTGATACAGGTAAGTAAAATAAAAGGACATAACATGTGACGGAAGGCAACCGATATAAACTAGTGTTATGTATAAAGTGTTTAATTTACCAGTCATCAGAACGTTGTTCTGACCTCCTCCTCATCATAAACTACATGATAGCTTTGGAGGGACAGATACTGGTACAAGGCGAGAACAGTGGAAGGACAGGTTTCCTTATGCATGCTCGGCACTGACGATGACACTTAATCTCAGAAGTGTCAACCTTGTCAGTATTTATATGTTTTATTATATTTTACTTATGTATTTATTTGTTTATTTGCAAGATACCAAACCAACGATCTACACTTTGGTGGACTTGAGTTTTCGATTTAGCGAAATTTCGAGATCACTGGGGTGCGGGTTATTACATTTGATATCTGTGCTTATATTAGTTGATCTTGAAAAACTTGGAAACTTTGAGAGAACGTATTTGTATTTTGCCTATAAATATAACTATATTATACGCCAAACCCTATAAATTCCGATTATAGAGTAGTTGCGACCATATATCGAAATATGGATAAGCTGATTATGATTCAAAATAATGGAAGAAGTTGAAGAGGTGCACTTACCCCGACTACCCCATGGGAAGTAGGTTTTATGGAAATGCATTGATTTAAAAGAGTATGGATGCAACATATGGAAGGTCCTTGAAACATGATAGTATGTGACTCCTAGTTGGGCCCTTGATAGCCCAATGATTGTAGATCCTTATATGATTGTCGATTGATGACGTACAGAAGGTCTGGATAAAGGGAAGTAAGAGTCCATATGTTATAGATATTAGGAAGAAATTGAGTTTCCGAAGGAAGGTGTGAAATAATCAATCCAAAATGATAGCCTGATTTTAATACTTAGAAAAAGAAGATAAGTCAGAAAGTAAGTGGAAAAAAAGAATAGTCCAAAATAAGGGACAAATAAAAATCTACTCTATGTCCGACCCCATATAAAAAAAAATTAATATAAAAGTTGAAATGATTTTAATGTAAAAGTTTGAGAATATATATATATATATATATATATATATATATAATATTTGAAATAATTTTCTAAGGAATTATTTAAAGGTAGAAAAACCCTTTTCTTAAGATGTAAATAAATATTAAATTTTCATAAAATAATAATATAAATAACCGTGTTATATTAAATAAAGAGTTTTAGATGAAAATTTAAAATTCGTTGGACTGAAAATAACACTAAATAGGTTTTAATAAAGAAGGTTAATTCTTTTGAAAAAAATATTAGAACGTATGTACATCGTGTTAGTCCTTGAGATGATGGTTTTGATGACAACACCCTTAGAATAAGATTATAAAATATAAGTACTAACATTATAGTTTAGACATATATGTATATGCATGATTAACTATGCAGGTACCAAGAATGAAGACTGTACAGTATAGAGATTCAAGATATCAAGAGTGAAGACTCATGAGTATCAAGAATATCAAGAGTTCAAGATTTCAAGTATTTTAATTAGGAATTTTGTTAAAACTCCTAGAAAAGCATTGACATCTTAAAATCCAATTTATTCGTGGAATGTAATCCACTTCGAGCCTGTTAAAGAGATGGAACCGTAAGTAGAATGGAACCTACGAAAAATCTAGTGGAACATTGTTTTGTATCCACTAACTTTTATTCAAAATGTTTTTACAAAATTATATCTTGTTTTCAAAATGTTTTCAAAACCTTCCTTTTAAAAGAATCAAAAACATCTATTCGGATTTTAAATACTTTTAGCCTTAAAATAATCTTTAATTTCAAAATCAAATTATCCTTAGTTTTAAACTATCTTTTAATAATAATATATTTAACTTTTAATATTTATATTTTGATTTAAATATAAAATTATTGTAAAATTTTGTATATACCAAAATATTATTCTCTATATTTATTTATGTATTTTAACTATAGTTAATTATAAAAGTTTAAATTAGTTTCAATATAAGATAAAAGTTATTTTCAAAGAAAAACAAAACATCAAAGTTTCCTTTGGCATGTCGACATACTCAAGATACCCATGTCGACATAGTGGCAGTTGGTTTCAAAATTTAAGTTTCAAAAGAAGTGTCTATTCGTCATATCCTTTCACGAATGGACATGGATGTTGTTCTTATATAAATAGGGGATGTCTTCAACGAATTTCTAATCATATTTTTCTGGTTTTCACTCCTCTTCTTCTTCCACATTTCTTTATACATATTCTTACCATTACTCTACCAAAATCAACATTTAATCTAACTAGATCATTTCTGGTTTGATTCTTTATCACTATCTCAACAAGGTCTCAGTGCTATTCAGAGTTATAGACTTCTTTGTAATCAATTTAGCGAGAAAAGGTGTGATTGTAGCCTTGGAAATCAATCGTGCGAGAAAATGTGTGATTGTAGCCTTGGAAATCTATCAAGTTATAAAAAGTGTGATTGTAGCCTTGGAAATTAGTTGGGTGAACTTAATGCCCCTAAAATCAAGTATCTCTACCCAGAGGATTGTGAATCTGGAGTGGGGTAGCTCGTGGTCTTGAAATCGAGGGTGTAATTGTACAATTGCTTTTGAAAGGAAATCCGTACTTGTGTGCGGGACTGGATGTAGGGTAACTCTGAACCAATATAAAATCCGGTGTGCTCTTTCCTTTACCGCTTTTACTTTATTTCTGCATTTGTGTTTGATTCTGTGATCATATATGTGTCTGAATATTGCATACATTTGTGTTCAAATTAACAAAAACTCAAAAAGATTTAGTAATTCCTATAAACACTATTCACCCCCCCTCTAGTGTTAATCCTAGCCTTAAGATCCGTATTTCGTATTTCTCGCATTTAGTATCAAAGCAAGGTCTTCAAAGTTTCGTAATATATTTTTGAATTTTTTTTTTAAAATGGCAATTTTTTAATATGAAATTATTAACTCTATTTTCATATGAATATATCACAGAATCATCATGATATTGTTGTTTAAAATTATATTTACTTATTTTTAAAAGTCACTTGATGCTTTAAAATGTTATGTTGTTTTGCAGGAGAAGAATTATGTCTAATGACTATTAGTTAAAAGATATCAGATAACCATTCAACAATTAAGAAGAACAAATGGATATATAATGGCAATCGATAATGAAATGGGTACCAGATCAATACAAAGCTTTTGATTCTCTTCTACAGCTTGATATGATACTGTACTTCTCTCCATCTACCTCGCAATGTCAGTGGTTTCGTGCGAACCCGTCAATAAATAACCAGGTTATGGTCAAATGAAGTTTTGGTGAACAAAGAGAGAAAGAAAGCAGAACTATCAATGGTATTCTTCAAATTTCATCCAAAAATTTAATTATTTTGTTCCCACTCCTTTTCAGATTGTAATACTTGTTCTCACGGTCGTTTTGATGGGTGGATCATCAAATTCCGATCAAAATTGAGTGAGATTTGACAGTTTGAAGTTGGCTATCCAAAACTGAAAAATTGTATACAGGATTTTCTACATTTCTCTTACTGTTCGACCTGTTGCACCATAATATTGTCCAAATTCATCACCAAACTATTACTAGATCGTAGCGCTTGCCTTCCTTTTCGATTTGTCGCTGGTTTCATCCAATTCCGTTACGAAACGAAGGAGATATGCCTTCTAAAAGTTTGATAGTATATAGAAAAACAGGAAGAAGAAGAAGATGAATTTTTATGAAAAGTGGTGACTATTGGGCCTATTTATAGTGGTTGAAGTGTCTATTCATTCAAAATTCAAATTCAAGCTTTTGGCTCCAAGTTGGTCAATCTACTAAATCATCTGTATCTTTCTCATACGGTCTTCAAATTCACCAAATGAACATACTACGCTGACCAGAAAAATGAGCTCGTCGCTGTTGGGCGCATTTCTAAATAATGGCGAATCATACCATCTCCAAGCATTGCCGGTCCAAGCTCCCTCTCCATCCACTACCGGTCCATATTACCTCCTCCCACTACCGAACCAGAAACATTCATCTCCTACCACCGAACCACACAATACCGGACCAACCTACCTCGCCTACCACCGAATCACCTACCACCGAACCACACAATACCGGACCAACCTACCTCGCCTACCACCGAATCACCTACCACCGAACCAAAGCCCCACCGGTCCATTCATCTCCTACCACCGAACCATCCTAACCAGACCACCTATCCAACCTACACCGAACCAACATTGCCAGGCTAGATCGTTTCAGCCCAGGCCCGCCAGCAGCTATATACATCCGGAGCCCCTGCCCCCAGCCTGACTCTATAAATAGAGGGGCAGGGGTACAACAATGGCAGACAAGTTTGAGAGCTCCAGCACGGAAGGAACTTTCAAACAACTTTCATATACTTATATACAAAGCTTTGTACTTGTAATCTGAAAGAAAAAGGAGAATAACATATAAAGTGGACGTAGGCACGTTCTGGCCGAACCACTATAAATCTGTGTGTCTTTTACAGTTTAGTCCATCTATTTCATATATTTGCATAAATCACCCAAACCATCCAGAACAACATATAATCAACTAAATTCATACGACTAGGAGGTGTTTGCCCATTTTTTGTGCAAACATTTTTGGTGCTTTCACTGAGAACATGGAGCTCGAAGCTTCAGCTTCTCCCACTTAATCCTTTTCCTATCAGCATTGTTCATTTGGAAAACATGGCTCCCGGACGAAAGAAAGATGCTAACAAAGGAAAGGACATCGTAACTGGCAGTATTCCAGATCCAGTGATCAGAGACCAAGACAATCGACCGGTTCCAACAGCAAACGAAAATCAGGCAAATCCGACCGCCCCCGCTACGGAACAACCAATTACAAGGGCAGATCTGGACAAGGTTGTGGCTGAAGTAACTAACCGCTTCGCATCTCAACAAGAAGCCTTGGTGGACCAACTCATGTCACGCTTAAGGGATGCTGAAGAATCCAACCGCAACACTGAATCATGGGGTGAGTCCCGGTCTGGAGGATCTGGGAGGCGACAAAGGTTTTTCTTCTTCGAAGAGGCTAACAACAGAAACAGCCATGGTAGGAGCCGAGCCCGGACTCAGCCCGAATTCCGACCCGAGGAAACATTTGGAACCGAACCCAACGGGGGAGGAGCCAGGCAGGGGTCGGATGTAGCTGAGCCTGTCATGCTACCTAGTCATGAAAACACCAGTAGACGGGCCCGAGCTGGTGTCCGGCCCGAAGTTGGACCCGAGGAAGTGCTGAGAACGGAACCCAGCAGGGGAAGATCAACGCAAGGGCCAACTGTGGCTGACCCCAGCATGCCCCCAGAAGACCAGAGGCAGCCATTGGAGAATGTTAGGAGTGACAGACGATACCATACCTACAAGCCATCTGGACGGAATCAGTCCCGTAGTGAAGAACCAAACTCATTTCTATCCGCTCCAAGTTCTGATGAAAGGATGGCACGATTGTTCAGAGAGTGCGTCCAACGGGAGCAAAGGGATCGGGGGATAGGTGATAGGGTAACCAGCCCCTTCACCCGCAATATCAAAACCGCCATCACCTCCCGGGAATGGAAAATGCCAACGATGGAACCTTACAAGGGAACCTCTGACCCCATAGTACACTTACAGAGATATACCCAGCATATGCTCATGAGCAGAGCAACGGAGGGAGTATTGTGTAAATGCTTCCCACTTTTCTTGGCAGATCTAGCTAACTCCTGGTTCTGCCACCTACCCCAAGGGTCCATCAGCTCATGGGAAATGTTGAAAAAAAAGTTTATCAGCCAGTTCCGCATTCATGTGGAACAACCCAAGGACGCTTATTCCTTATCTAATATCAAACAGAAACCCGGAGAGACAGTGCAACAATATCTAACCCGATTCAACCGCGGCGGCCGCAGTCCAAGATGCCGACGAGAAACTTATCCTAATGGCTCTCTGCAGTGGTGTACATCCGGATACTAAATTTGTTAGAAGACTAACCAAGGAAAAGCCAGCTACTTTACCTGATTTCTTCCATGAAGCTGAAAAGTATATGAGACTTGAAGATGCTGCCACTGAGAGGCAGTCAGGGCAACAGGCTAAAACAGCTACAGATAGGGTTCCCGCTGCGACAAAGGATGTTCGGAGAAATGACTCTAGAGACAATGCTGGGGGCAAGAAGGGGGAAAAGCGCCTATATCGACCTGGACCAAGATTTGACTCTTACACTCCTTTGAATGAAACAATCAAAAACATCTTCCTAGCTACTCAAGACGAAGTTAGATACAAGCGCCCCCCGCACAAGAAGGAGTCAGATAACGCACTCAAGACTGAAAAGTTCTGCCGCTTCCACGAATCCCATGGACATGACACCAATGAATGCCACCATCTCCGGGACTTGATTGAAGAACACATCAGAAGGAAGAAACTGGAACGCTATGTAAAAAACCAGAACAGGACTTCGACTCCTGCCAATGAGAATCCTGGGCTACCCTTCCCAGAAGTAGGCGGAGGAAATCGCAACACCAGCGGCTCTATTCAAGAGAAGATAGTGGTCCATACCGTATCAGGAGGACCACACATCGCCGACAGAAGCTGGGCAGAGATGGAAAGATACGGTAAGTCACTTAGAAAAGATGAAGGCTAAGTTAACTCTGTTATGGAAGAACGCCACCCGAAATGGAAAGAGAATGACGATATCATATTCAGTAGGCATGATTTAGAGGGAAGACAGTACCCACACATGGATCCTATGGTCATCTCTGCCTGGTTCGGTCCAGCCAAAGTTTTTCGAATTTTAGTAGACACTGGAAGCTCGGTAAATATCCTATTCAAGCATGCTTTCGACAAAATGAAGCTGTCAATGAAGGATGTGTCTCCCTGCAACAAACCACTACATGGTTTCACTGGAGATGCGAAGATGCCTCTCGGGCAACTGGACCTTTTTATTGAAATAGGAAGTCATCCCCGCTCCGTTGTGCGAAAACAAACATTTGTGCTGATAGAAAGCCACTCGGCCTACAACGCCTTTTTGGGAAGACCAGCCTTGTCTGACTTCCAAATTGTCCTAGCCCCAAGTTACGAGACAATGAACATGATAGCTGCAATCGAAGAGGAAACTTGGATGACTCCTGGCCGGAAATATTTACAAGATGGCACACTGCCCGACGAGCGTAACGAAGCTAAGAAAATCTTAAGGAAAGCCTCCCGCTACACATTACAAGAAGGCATTCTCTATCGGCGCGGCTTCTCTAATCCCTTATTAAGGTGTATCGTTGGAAGGGAAGCCAGGGAAGTCTTGTCCAACATCCATCAAGGAAGTTGCGGAGATCACACTGGGGGGCAGACTCTGGCAAAGAAGATACTCCGATATGGATATTACTGGCCCACTTTAAACAAAGACGCCTTAGACTTCGTCAAGAGATGCGATAGATGTCAGGAATTCGCTAAGATTCCTCGACTACCCACAAATGAGATTACTCAAATGACCAGCCCTTGGCCCTTTGCAATATGGGGAATTGACTTGATTGGCGAACTGCCAATGGGCCGAGGCGGAGCTAAATATGCCATAGTGGCAGTTGACTATTTCACCAAATGGGTGGAAGCGGAACCTCTAAATAAAATATCTTCGGCAAAAGTTATTAACTTCTTGATTAAAAATATTTTATGCAGGTACGGGGTTCCACTCAAAATCATATCGGACAATGGACTTCAATTTGACAGCGAGGAATTCGCCGACTGGTGCCAAGAGCATGGAATTCACAGAAGCTTCTCATCTGTGGCTTACCCCCAGGCAAACGGACAAGTCGAAGCTGTCAACAAAATCCTCAAAACCTTAATCAAAAAGAAACTTGAAAAGTCAAAAGGCGCTTGGGTGGATGAACTTCCTACGACACTTTGGGCCTACCGCACATCTTACAGAACATCAACAGGGCATACTCCTTTCTTTTTGGCATACGGATCGGAGGCCATGCTCTCAGTTGAAACTGTAGTGCCTTCCCACCGCAGGATCCACTACAACCCAAAAGAGAACGAAGAACTCCTCCACATGTCTTTGGATCTAATTGAGGAGAGAAGAAATGATGCAACACTCAAAGAAGCAGCTCACAAGCAAAAAGTTGCAGCACAATACAACGCCAAAGTCAAGCACCGCAGCTTACAAGAAGGAGATCTTGTCCTCAGGCGGATCTTCCCACGCCCTGGAGCACTAGATCGGATCTGGGAGGGACCCTATGTAATTCATAAAGATATCCACAACGGAGCTTATAATTTTGTCAACAGTGGATGGAGAGGTGTTCCAGAGGGCATGGAACATCCAACACCTCCGTCGATACTTTTCTTAACTTGTACTTCCCATATGAAATGAATTAACAAAGAGAATCAGTGGACGTAGGCATTTTCATGCCGAACCACTTTAAAAATCTTGTCTCTTTTTAACTTGTTCCTTTATATCTTGGCTGCTTGTTAAGCGTTATCCTTTTCTATTGAACGAAATCATGTATAACGGCATTTCCATACTGGAACTTCACGGCGCAACCTCACCTGGACAAGACCCAACAGGTACTATGCGATTCTATGCACTCGCCAATGAGACACTTTTGCTCCAGCATCCCTCTGCTGCGGGTTAACTCATTGCTCGCGACTGCCCTCAAAGCCAACTGTAATGAGCCAATTATAAGCCATCAAGAAGGACGACTATAGCCGATGGCAGCTCATTACGGCGTTCGGCTCGCCGGTAACTGTGAACCTACTTTAAGCCCCAACATAAGGTGTGGCCAGCCAGGGGTAGTTCACGGTTGACGATCGGCACCCATGCTAGCCGGCCACAGTAAATCGAATAATATCCACGATTACGGGCCATAATGGCTCGGGTAGTTACTATGCGCGATCTCGGCTCCAATATGTCTTAAGTGCGGCTGTGGTAAAAAAGATTAAACTCCCCGCGGAGGCGTAAGATGGGTGACAAATGTCTCCAAGACCCACAGCTAGGGAAAGTGACTACAAAACCCATTTGCCACGAACTTAAGCATTTCGACGGCCTTCCGTGATTGGAAGTTTTACTGTTTCTCATATTTCCATTTCATTCAAAAACTTTTCTCCTATCCTATATGACAATCCTTAAAGTACAGGTCACAAAATAGGGGAACTCTCGCTTGTGGAAATATGAACTCACGTCCGGATGACGGAACACCCAACTACATTCCATACTCAGTCACGCAAGACATTAGAAGCAACCCTCTACAACTAAAACACAAAGGGCGGTACTATCTTCTCTTGTATACAAATATGTAGCTTTAATTTATTCACACGTCATATTGGCATTACAAGACATGAAACAATATTTTGAGCAGAAACTTAGCATCAAATGCGATTAAATCACATGCATGAACACATAGCTGTATTTCTTATGCAATATATCAAAATAACAACCACATTCGAACATAACAGAATCAGCTTATGTTATCAAATTACAGAAAGTCATTCTTGGCAAATAATATAATTACAAGTTACATTAATGTTTCGAACTGACATAGACAGCAACCAAAATATGTATAAGTCAAGTCAAGGAATCGGAGCTTCGCCTCCATCCCGCCAGCCCTCCGGATCTACTTAACTGCAGGGTCAGAACTCCCCGCATGTACTCCAGAGGCCTCGCCTGCTAAATTCAGAAGAGAATCCATCAATAGTCGTAAAAGATAAGCAATCAAATCATGAAAAGATCTAAAGGAAAGACTTACCAGCGTCTGCCCCCTGATCATCATCATCTAGCTGTACGCCTACCTCATCCGCAGCAAGCAGCCGCATGCCCTCCTTAACCGCCACTTTCTCTTCCTTAGTAAATTGGACTGTAACCACATCCATCCTGAAAGCCGCACCACCCTCTTTATCCGCTTCGACCTTGGCTTCCTCCAAAGCCCGGAGATATATCCTTGCCATAACCCGAGGATAATCGTCCATCCAGGACAGGTTGCCCTGCCTCCAAGTACGGAAATACATGTCCTGGAGCATCTCGTCCATCATCCCCTCGTTCTCCTCAAACTCTTTCATCCGGGCCTCAGAAGCCGACAGTCGTGCGACAGCAGCATCTCTCTCCACTCGGTATCTCGAGCAGTCAGCCTGAAGGGACTTCCGCATCACTTCCATCTCCTCCTTCAGCTTGGCCTGAGCAAGCTCGGCGGCCTTGAGCCTCCCAGATAACTCCTCTACCTGCTCAAGATCCACTCTCCGAACCTCGTCCACCGTTGCGATGGCCATGTCAATTCGCTCCTTGCAAACAGCCTCCATTTTTCGCAACTCAGCCTTGCTAGCCTCCTCCATGGTTTTCTTTAGTCGTCGGGAGGTCGCCTCATACTGAGATATCTGGATAGCCTGATCGGCAAGCTGTTTGGCCTGATCAGAAACCTGTAGCCGCAATCGGATGTTAGCACTTTCGATTTCCTCCCCAGCCTTGGCCAGTCGAGCGTGATGCTCCATTAGCCTCTTGATTTCCTCAGCTACCCGATCGATGCTTGCCTTGACCTCATTCCCCATGGTCACAATCCGAGTAGTAAGCAAATCGAGGTCTAACGACTTAGCCTCATCAAGCACCCGTACCATGGGATTGCGGGGAAGAAGATGCTCACCCGTGACCTCGTCAAAAGAGATGTCCTGAAAACTCGGGTCCAGATCCGGGTGGCCGGCAAATGGGTTGCGATCCAAACCAGGATGGTCTATCGGGGTGACGGTTGGATTTTCGGACGGATGTGGGGAAGGCATAAACTCAGTATCCTCCTCAGTAATATCATGGATGGGCTGGACTGGAGGCTGAGGGCTAGGTGAAGGTTCAAACGAAGATCGGCCCCTCTTCCTCTTTTGCATATCTTCTTCAATAACTCTGAGAAGAGGGCGGTATCTAACCACATCTCCGGGACGGCTGGTTGACGACTTTGGTTTGGAAGAAGCTTTGAGTAGCTTGTACTGTTCAAGGCGGTGCCGAATATCTGATGTCTTGGCCACCTTACCTGTTCCTGGAATAAAAACCAAGTGTTACAAGCTTGCATGAAACTATGATCCAAGAAATATGTTAAGTAGGAAGACGCGCTTATTTTACAAACCCTGAGGGGGAGTGGGATACTGCAATAAGTCCTGAATCTCATTCCAGGACGAGAGCTGACCATAAAATGTTACTAAGTCCTTATCATAAGGGGAGTCTGCGAAAGTTAAGAATTCACCTTGAACCGCCGGAGTCGCCTTAGCTGAAGGACCCTTAGAAGATGGATCGGCACCAGTCCCTGCCTTGTCAGCCTTCTTCGCCTTCTCCACCGAGGCTGATCCTTCCTCCAACCCCTCAAAAGCCTGGCGAAAGGCATCATCCGTCCACTCCTGGATCTCCCCTGCCTGCTCAGAAGACAAAGCCACGGCACCACTACCACCTTGTCCTTCACCTTCTCCATCTCCTCCGCTCTCCTCCTCGCCTCTCTCCTCCTCTCCACCTTCCTCCTCCAGAATATCTGGGCATGTGCTAGGGGAGGGTCCGTCAGACTTCTTAAGCTTCTTCCCCCCGACGACTGGGGGTACCGAGAAAGACCTCCTCTTGCTACTCTTCGCAGTGGCCCCATCTTTAGCTTTAGCAGCCCTCTCCTCGGCTGTATCTCTCTGCTTAACCATAGATTGACGTGGCAAAATCAAGTTGTGCTCCAGGAGAGTGGCATTCCGGATCAGATAAGAAGCCGATCTATCCCTTCCTGAGATAGCCTCTACCTCCGCAGCCATCTGAACAAGGTGATCGTTCTCCACGACCGCAAAGCCACCTGTCGCTAGCAAGAAATAAAAGCACGTAAGAAGAAGCATTGTAGTCGGGACAAAGAAATTACGAATGGAATTCAACTTACAGCCAGAAGTGAAAAGGCGAAAAGAAACAGAGTCGTCCTTGATGAAGAACCATTCCTTCTTAAACATGGTAAACTTCGAGTATAAGTCCAAGACCGGCTTGAAGGACACGGCCGACTCTAAACTAATGTACGGAGACCCCTTCTTGTAGCCCCTCAGATTATATAGATATCGGATTTCTCGGTTAGAAGGGGCCGCCCATATTTCCTCTGAAAAATGATGAACAAACACACCAGGATAGCATAGGAGTTGGGTGAAGCTGGAAAGGAGCCACTTTCAGATAAGTAATGAAGCTGACTATCCACGCATTAATCGGAGGGATGACCCCGCACATGCAATGGTATCGGCTATACGCGAAGTATCCTTCAGGAGGATTATATGGCATGACCCCCTCCCCTGGCAACAGCATGCATGCTCTATCAATCCCAAAGGAGCGGGAGATAACGTCAAGTTGCTCCTCTCTGAGAGAGCTCGGAAAGCAATCAGGAGGAGAGTTCAGAAGCTCTTGGGGACCATACCCGTCTACCAGCGACCTCGGGATGGGTCCACGACGTTCCGGTCCGGGCTGGGCCGGGGGCACAACGGGGGACTCTCGTCTATCCGCAGATTTTTCTTTTCTGATCAAGTTTCCACTTTGCGAGACATTTATCTGTAACACCGGAAAAACATATTGTTAGAGCAGAGGAAATAAACAAGCAAGTGTATATGGTCTGAAATTTCACCCATAAGTCAAAACGCTCATGCCCCCAGGGTCATTCGGTAAAGAAATGTAAAATTTCATTCGGTATTCAAGGTCTCAGGGTTCATCCGGTGGTTCAAATACATGTTCATTCGGCATTTCCCCTTCTCATTCGGCAGTTCAAACCCACAAGGTTCATTCGGTACTCAGAATCTACGAATCCATCCGGTGATTCAAGTATATAAGATCGTTCGGCAAAAGAATGTCTCACCTGGTTCGGCAATTAAGGATTGATTCGGCACATCAAATAGTTCGGCAAACAAGACTGGTTTGGCACTTGGTTGACCCGGCACTTGGTTGATCTGTTATTCAAAATGATTCGGCAATCTCAAAACGACAAAGGGATAACGAAGGCCTGACACCCCTATTTATAAACGAACACAGGATGACCGGACCGTATGGTTCGGCACACAAGACCGGACGAAAATCACCTAAGCTAAAGCAAAGCGCGACATATGATGGCATATGCCCCACTTTGGGGGGCAAGTGTTGGGCGCATTTCTAAATAATGCCGAACCATACCATCTCCAAGCATTGCCGGTCTAAGCTCCCTCTCCATCCACTACCGGTCCATATTACCTCCTCCCACTACCGAACCAGAAGCATTCATCTCCTACCACCGAACCACACAATACCGGACCAACCTACCTCGTCTACCACCGAATCACCTACCACCGAACCACACAATACCGGACCAACCTACCTCGCCTACCACCGAATCACCTACCACCGAACCAAAGACCCACCGGTCCATTCATCTCCTACCACCGAACCATCCTAACCGGACCACCTATCCAACCTACACCGAACCAACACTGCCAGGCCAGATCGTTTCAGCCCAGGCCCGCCAGCAGCTATATACATCCGGAGCCCCTGCCCCTAGCCGACTCTATAAATAGAGGGGCAGGGGTACAACAATGGCAGACAAGTTTGAGAGCTCCAGCACGGAAGGAACTTTCAAACAACTTTCATATACTTATATACAAAGCTTTGTACTTGTAATCTGAAAGAAAAAGGAGAATAACATATAAAGTGGACGTAGGCACGTTCTGGCTGAACCACTATAAATCCGTGTGTCTTTTAAAGTTTAGTCCATCTATTTCATATATTTGCATAAATCACCCAACCATCCAGAACAACATATAATCAACTAAATTCATACGACTAGGAGGTGTTTGCCCATTTTTTGTGCAAACGGTCGCAATAGAACCGATCTCGTCATTAAATTCTGAAAGATATAAATGTGTGGTTGACGACAATGGAAGAACAACAAAGTTAGAAAGATGGAGTGTAAAAATTGGTACGCTTTACTATTATTTCATCTTTATTGTTGCATTTAGGAATATATATTTATGCATTTAGTTAGGTATAGAAATTTATCTCTTTTATAAGTTTTGATATTTAGGTCCATATATCGACACACCATACTATAAATTTCGATATACCAGTTTTATATTTTTTTTAAAAAGTTTTTTAAAAAATGTATTTTCTTTCAAATAAAATCTTACTAATAATTTATTACAACTATATTAAGTAGAAAAGCATTTTTACATGCATAATGTCAAGTGTCTTTACACAAGTTTTCTCATTATTTTTTATGTTAATTAAATACTATAAAAAATTGGGTAAATAAAACAATTAAGTTTAATTTTTTTTAAAAAGAATTAAGTAAGGAGGGTATTAAGTTTTATAAAAACCATACTTGATCATATATAGTTTAAGTCCATATTTCTTAGCATTTGATTTTGATATTAAGTTTGATTACTACCTTTGATGAATATGTTATAGTTTTAATACCATTTATTACCTTTAAACTCTTGTCTTTACTACTCTTTCCGTCCCATTCATTAGTTTCCTTAACCTAAGTCTAGTAATTGGTGTGTATTACCCTTGTTTGGTTGAAGTGATTTATAATAAATAGTTTGACATATGTATACATACATATATATGCTTGTCAATTAGATATTTCTTATCACTCATGTTTATCTTATAATCTGAATATCTCTTACTTAGTATATATCATCATATCATTGTGCATCGTATTTCATATCACATTTCATTGCATATTACATCATAAATTACAATGCATGAAATATCATAATCATTTGCATCACAAGTTGCACTTTATTCTGCATATCATCTCATGCTACATTGCATATGTCATACATTTCATACTACATTACAAACTACATATTGCATACATGTATACATAACGAGTGATTTTTATTTAGGAGGAGTTTGTAGTATTGTCTTATAGTATAGGATTATTAGTTTTTGATTTGTTTGACTTGATTGACTTGATTGACTTGTTTGATTTGATTGATTTGTTTGAATTGTTTGACATGATTGGTTTTGATGTGTGTGTTGAAATATACTTATACATATTTATGTAGTGAATAATTATAATATAATTATGTTAATGTATTTCACATTCCATTTACTATACTTTGTCCTAGTGTTAGTTTAAGGGGGAGTTTTATAGTTTTATGGTTTTAGGATGGTTTTTGTTGATGACAAAGGGGGAGAAATATAAAATAGGATAGTTAGGCATAGATTAAGGGGGAGTTATTATTTTTAGGGGCAGTTATTAGGATAGAAGTAATATTTTATAAACAAAGGTTGTCATCATCAAAAAGAGGGAGATTGTTAGTCCTTGAGATGATGGTTTTGATGACAAAAACCTTAGAATAAGATTATAAAATATAAATACTAACATTATAGTTTAAATATATATGTATATGCATGATTTAACTATGCAGGTGCCAAGAATGAAGACTGTACAGTATAGAGATTCAAGATATCAAGATTGAAGACTCATGAGTATCAAGAATATAAAGAGTTTAAGATTTCAAGTAATTTAATTAGGAATTTTGTTAAAACTCCTAGAAATGCACTGACATCTTAAATTTCAATTTATTCGTGGAATGGAATCCACTTTGAGCCTGTTAAAGGGATGGAACCCTAAGTAGGATGGAACCTACGAAAAATCAAGTGGAACATTGTTTTGTATCCACTAACTTTCATTCAAAATGTTTTTACAAAATTATATCTTGTTTTCAAAATGTTTTCAAAACCTTCCTTCTAAAAGAATCAAAAACATCTATCCGGATTTTAAATATTTTTAGCCTCAAAATAATCTTTAATTTCAAAATCAAATTATCCTTAGTTTTAAACTGTATTTTAATAATAATATATTTAACTTTGAATATTTATATTTAGATTTAAATATAAAATTATAGTAAAATTTTATATATACCAAAATATTATTCTCTATATTTATTTATGTATTTTAACTATAGTTAAGTATATTTATAAAAGTTTAAAATAGTTTTAATATAAGATAAAAGTTATTTTCAAAGAAAAACAAAACATTAAAATTTCCTTTGGCATGTCGACATACTCAAGATACCCATGTCGACATAGTGGCAGTTGGTTTCAAAATTTAAATTTCAAAAGAAGTGTCTATTCGTCATATCCTTTCACGAATGGACATGGCTGTTGTTCTTCTATAAATAGGGGCTGTCTTCAACGAATTTCTAATAATATTTTTCTGGTTTTCACTCCTCTTCTTCTTCCACATTTCTTTATACATATTCTTACCATTACTCTGCCGAAATCAACATTGAATCTAACTAGATCATTTTTGGTTTGATTCTCTATCACTATCTCAACAAGATCACAGAGCTATTCAGAGTTATAGACTTCTTTGTAATCAATTTAGCGAGAAAAGGTGTGATTGTAGCCTTGGAAATCAATCAAGCGAGAAAAGGTGTGATTGTGGCCTTGGAAATCAATCAAGTTAGAAAAGGTGTGATTGTACCCTTGGAAGTCAATTGGGTGAACTCGTTGCCCCTGAAATCAAGTATCTCTACCCAATGGATTGTGAATCTGGAGTGGTGTACCTCATGACCTTGAAATCGAGGGTGTAATTGTATAATTGCTTTTGAAAGGAAATCCGTACTTGTGTGCGGGACTGGATGTTGGGTAACTCCGAGCCAATATAAAATCCGGTGTGTTCTTTCCTTTATTGCTTTTACTTTATTTCTACATCTGTGTTTGATTCCGTGATCATATCTGTGTCCGAATATTGCATACATTGGTGTTCAAATTAACAAAAACTTAAAAATATTTAGTAATTCCTACAAACACTATTCACCCCCTCTAGTGTTAATCCTAGCCTTAAGATCCATATTCCGCATTTCTCACACATCGTTGATTTTTCTACGAAGAAAAAACTTTAGCTTGGAAAATTCTTTTTAGGGGTAGATAATAGGAAGTGGTAAAAGTTTGAAATGGTGAAGTAAGATAAGAACCTGAAAATAAAGCAGTAAGCGAATGCACTATAGTGGTTTAATACAAAAACAGTAAATTGATAGAAAAAGTTGTATAAAGAGGAACAACTTAAATAAGAGCAGTTCAGGTAGAGGAAAGTTGAATAGTAGTTATACTATGAAAATAATAGGAACAATATTAGGAGTTTGAATAAAATAATGTTACTAATTAGAAATAATGTTTGGAGATAATATTAAAAATAACACTTGAAATCTAATTAGAAGCAACTTAGGAAATTAGTGGCAAGATTGATATATTTTCTATGGTGATGCACATTGATTGCACATATCTCTTAAAAAGTCACCCTCACGTGATATTAGAAACTCCACCAAAGATTGAAAGTGGAGATAGAATGAGTAATTGGAAAATAAATGGATGGAAGTGTCATTGTCTACTCCAGTTTTTATTGTTTGAAATTATAAAAGATGTTGTGGAAACATTATAAAGTGTACTTTTAAAAAAATGGTTAGTATACAAATTGAGTTTTTAAAAGCAAAACTTAATAAACGGTTTGAGTGAAAAATCCCAATTTTAAGAAGTAAAATCCTAGTTATTGAAAAAGGGCTTTAAAAGAAGAAATTGATTTGAAGAAAAAAGAAAAGAACTTTTAAAAAATCTTAAATAATAGTTTTAAAAATTAAGACATCAAGTTATTTTTGAATTTAATAAAAAATGTCTCAGTTTGTACTTCGAAAGATAAAAGTTTTGGGATTAAGTGCTTTCAAAATTTTGAACTTTTAATTTTTGAACAAAAGTGGAAAAAACCAAACCAAAATTTTAATGTGGAGTAGATAGGGATGACTGCATAGATAAGATGGGGGTAAAAGGTAAGACTATGGAGAAGATAGTGATGACTACTCATAGAGTAGCAATAAAGAATCCTACGGGTGTAAGGAATGTGGTAGGAACTTAGGAATGTTTTGTTAGACATGTGTGCAAGTCATAAGAAGAGCTGCAATGAAATGATAAATGGTATCAAAATACACTTCTGTGAGTTATAGGGGTTGCTAGTTTGAAGGATCAAGGATGAAAAAAGAAATATCAAGATTTGGATTAAAAGAATGGTAACAGAGGGTAATGAGATGACAAACACACATAAAGGAAATTAGCAGACTCAAAGATAAGGAAGGAAAGAAAAGGGCGGAAAAGTTGTTCCGCCAATTCAATTTGCCAATGAATTATTCTAAATGTGTATAGTTTATATTTCTTACCCACTATAGTATGATGATGCACAGTTGTTCCATAATTGGGTGTGGTAATGAAAGAATGGAAAGACCTTATTCATCAGAGGCCATAAAGAAAAGTTAAGATATGTGGTTTGGAGAATGATGACACGTTAGAAATGTTCATTTAATTATTAGTAAGAAGTGATAGGGCCGCAACATCATTAGTCAGTTGATGAAGGGAGACTTCCATCAAGAGTTTCTTTGAGGTTTGGGGTGTAAGCATTAGTTGTTTCTGTAAAACACGTACAACATCATAAGAAATGTTCCTTTTGAAAATTTATTTTTTGGGTGGACCGCTATATTGATTGAAAAACTGTGTAAGTAAGGAAATCTTATGTTGACAGTTAACTATTACTAACTAAATAAATAAAAGGCTGAAAATTTATAAAATAAATTAAATTTTTATTAAATTAGCTACTAAAAGAAAAGTAAAGTTAAGTCCTTAAGGCTTTAAAGTTCTGGGAAGATAAATTTTGACGAGCGAAGGACATTGAAAGTTTGTTGTGAAGCCACGGGTCAATGTCCCTGTACCTTATAAGTTGATATTTATAAATGAACTTGTGCGCTGCTTGTTGTTACAAATAAAAGAAAAGATTTTGAAAAGTTGAATTTTACCGCGTAGTTAGATAGAGTCCACTATGGACGTTGAACTATTGACTAAATCCTGATTTCTTGTGGTGTTGCATAATTTGTTTCAACTATATATATATATGTGTATGTGTGCGCGTGCGCATATATATATATATAATTATAATTATAAGCATATATACTTTTGAATTTTTTTTCAAAATTCTTGGTTTTGGAAAATAAATTACTTTTGTGAAAAAGTTTTGAAATTTTTTGTGGTGAAAAACTTTAAAGTTTAAATTGTTTATCGATATTTCAAAAAGATATATAAAACGATTTTTGAGTAGAAAAAGGAGTTTTGTTTTTTTTGAATGCCACGTCCATAACATGAGGAAATAGTTGACGGGTTAGCTAGTGTGGATTATTGTGTAGTAGAAGTGACATAAAATAAAATGCGGTTAAAGAGGAAGGAAAAGCTATTTAAAAATGGAGTCACTTTCTCCATACCTTATCGGTAGACAAACTGAACTGGTTTTAAAATATTTCTGTTTTAAAATTTTAAAGATTTAAAAATAAAATTCACTTATGCAGTCTGTACTTGGAAAAGTTGGGAAAAAATATTGGGGGCAAAAGAGAATGTTCCAAGTTATGGTGGAAAATGAGTGCATAGGAGAAGGATGAAAATATGAAATTTTCCATCCAGATCCTTTTCCGGTACGGAAAAATAGGTTTGGAAAACTGGATTTTCCTATAATTGGATGTTAGCAATGGTGTGACAGGACTTTGGATGGTAGGAATTGGATGAAAAATTGGTTGAACTATACTATTATTCGTAGAAATGTGGGAAAATTTGGATGCAAAAACAAGTTTTTGATTTTCAAAATATGCATACATATAGAACTGCCAGCAAAAGAATGCATTCATATAGGTGGCGCTGATTAGCATTATTTTGCATACGTACCATATGTATTGTGATATCTTGTGCACCTGTATACGATCGATTGTTAAATTTATTGTACACTAATTGGTTGGTTAGTTTAGAATGATTGTACATTATGTTACATGATTCGGTCCTTGAGCAATTTCGGAAAATAAATTCTTTTAAGTTAGGGAGAATGTAACACCCTATAATTTATACGATAATTAACACCCTATAATTTATACGATAATTAAGTAAAAGGAAATTAATCAATCAATAATAACGATGACATATAAATTTTTACAATCAAAATTTGACTACGAAACTTACACCATTCGGTTCGTGGTGATTTTCCGATCAATTTTTATATACAATTTTTTTCAATCAGAGTTCAAATAAAAAAGTTATTAATGTTAGAAGTTTTAGAATCGAAAATTATTATATTTGTAATTAAGGAATAGGAATAATTAACTAACGTTAATTACCGCCAGTTATAGTTAATGGACAGTTAACGTTAGCATAAACGTTAAGAAAACTTTTAAAGGAAATAAGTTATATCGGTCGCTTAAGCGAGAAGCAAATTAAACAAATCAAGTAACGATAATTAATCACTACTAAAACAAAATATAGGTCGACCCTTGATGCACCCAGGTAGACCGGTAGCGGTAGACGCTGGGCAACGGGCGGTCGACCGTTGCTTAAGTAAATTCGACAATAATGCATGACCATCGTCCCAGGTTCAATATACTTCAATCGAACGGCTGACATTGATTTGAACCTCTACAAATATAGACCTAGGCCCTCACTTCTAAACTCATATTTTCATAGCGACGCCAGTGCTCTGCCATTTTCTTTTCTCCTCCAAATCTTAAATTTTTAGAAATATTTATAATTTATAAGTGCATACAATTAGAGTATCGTAGAAGATGATTGAGGAAAAAATATGGTCAAATCAAATCGCCAAAGTTAAGATAAATTGTAAATTAAATCAAAATCTCTTTTCTAATTTAGATCTCTAATAAAATTGTGTACGCTTGCAGTGTATATATATAAAATAGGGAGTCAAATTGGAATAACATGGATTAGATCGTGAGATTTGGAAAGCTAAAATTATGAGTGAGAAATTATATACTTTTATGTAATATTAGATTTTATCGTTGTAAATCTAACTGAAATGTAAATTGGAGTTGTAGGCTAAATTTGTATACGTGAAATAATGTTATAAACTCTGCCTACATATTTTGTTAGTGATAAATTTGTATAGTACATGTTTGTAAATCTGGAAAATATTGGGTGCAGTCCCTTAAATTTATAGTATATGTGATGATCCCAGATTTGAAAATTTAAAACTACTTGTGCAAGTAAAAATGTAATTGCGTTATCACAGTAAATTTTAGAGATTAAGTTGTGTTTTAATTTATTGAATTATATAGCGTGCTGCAATGTGAATTTCTATAGATTATCAAGTTTCTGATTTATAAATAAAAGTGTAACGGTTGAAATAATAAGGAATACACCTAAAAAGAAAGTGATGTATAAAATATGGATATTTACCATATTTTGTACTATATATTTCAATAATTATGAAAAAGACATAATTTCTTGTAATTCCAAACGTTACACAAATTCCCCTTTTGGGTAAGATATATAAATTTACAGTGTTAATCATTCCATTCGGGGCAAATATAATTCCAATGCATTAAAATACAAAAATCCCTAAGGATAAATTAAAAGAAATATAAACGTGATAAAACCGATCTAAGAAAAGAATATGCATAGTATAAGTAAAACAGAAGTGAAATAAAAAGAAATGAAAAGATAGAAAAGTCATAATTTAAAAATAAAAAGGGTATTGATAGTCCTCCAAAACTAGTTAGGGAATTAAATGTTAAAAAGGAATAAAAATAGAAAGTAAAATAGTGGGGGGAAAAGAAGAAGTAAATGAGAAATGATATTTAATCTTTAAAAAAAAGTGGTAAATGACCTTAAACTAAATAAGTTGTAAACATAGGAAGAAGTAGAGAAATATTGTTAACAATGAACAGTAGAGGCACAAATTAAAAAAGAATGAATGAAGATATATATAAACATATATACATATATACATAGCCTCATGTATGCATTTATGATGGGTGTGAATTATATAAGTATATAAATAACCTAAATGGATAAGAATGACATAGTCATTAGAATGGGTTGAAACGCGAGGTTGGTATTGTTACACAATAGAGATCTTTCCACCTCAAAGGGTCGCCAGCAGTTGTGTATTTATTATATTTATGTGGGACATATCCAACTGTAAGACTCGTGGAGCTATATACACTTGCGTATATGTGAAGGAATACCCTCAGTAGAGTTTGCTTCAATAAATTATGGGGGTGTTGCGTTGATTGCTTAAGCAATCTAAATAAAATGGTGAACAACTCAAATCTAAATCTGTATGTGTTGGTACCAAATCAGGAGTAGGAGCTATACATAAGTTGAGTGGGTCATCGATCCTGTGCAGTCAATGAGAAAAATAGGGTTAAACCTAACCGGCTAGACCTCCTACTAGGGTAGGTCACGTTAGGTCATGCACCGCCACAGTTGTTTGCCAATTTGTTTGTTAGGGGTAAGGCTAGTTAACCAATAAAAGAGATATTTCAAAAATAAATGGGTTAGTCCAAGGAGCTGAGTCTTCTATGGTCCATTGAGCTGGGTCCACAATAGGAAGTAGACAAGTAGTAAATTCCTAAGGCAAGATAGAATACGGCTAAGCTGTTGTGACGTCGTTATTAGGCACTACGGGATGCATGACGAGGCGTAAACTTCTATTGAGAAGTAGATACGGATGAAGATGATGAGACACAACGATGAGTCTACATTTTGGGTTACCCTCCATAATGCATAGTTGTACGTGTAGTCGTAATATGAGATGTAGTTCCATATGGACGTGATACTGCGTTGATTATGATCCTAACGAGGTGTTGGGTAATAGATATTAGCCGAGACAGTATCTTGGTCCTAAGGAGGACTGTTGTACTTATAAATTTATACATACATATGTAGTTATGTTTTACTTAGGGTAGAGGGGCGTATCATATGCGTTTGTGGAGTCGAGACGACTAAGTAAAATAAACGGACAAAACATGTGATGGAAGGCAACCAACATTAGTTAATGTTATGTATAAAGTGTATTATTTACCAGTCACCAGAATGTTGTTATGACCCCCTTCTCATATAACACACAAAACAGCTTTAGAGAGAACGGTACTAGTACAAGGCGGGAACAGTGGAAGGACAGGTTTCTTTATGCATGCTCGACACTGACAAGGGCACTTAATCTTAGAAGTGTCAACCTTGGTCAGTATCTATTTTTTTATTTGCAAGATACCAAACCAATGATCTGCACTTTGGTGGACTTGGGTTTTCGATTTAGCAAAAATTCAAACCTACTTGGGGTATGGGTTGTTGCATGCTTTGTGTTTCTACTCGTTTATTAAAAATATTTAATCATATACTTAACACTAAAAGCCAACAAAATAGACTTGTTCTATCTCTGAGAGTTAAGAATGAAGTGTCTAAAAAAGGAGTTGATGCAACCAGTGCTCCAACCTGCCCAACTTCACTCTTGATCGAGGGATAGCATAAGTTGAGAAGGTCAAAAACAGCGATAAGTTTAGGAGACTTGATTTCCATATGTGATCATTTTTTCTTTCTATCGAAGTTTATCAAATTAATTTACAAAGTATATGAAAGCTTCACGGCTTCATACGGTTTAAGATCCCTCAAGGAGGACTCATTAGTATGAAATGTCTCTCGCTTTAAGAACGTATGCATACGAGACCTCCTTTATATCGTTCGCTTACTTCTAAAAGAACCAGAATCGAGTTAACTAGAAATTCACCAATTTAGTTTTGAAGTGTCAGGGATTGGATATGTATACTTATGTATTACTTATTGAAAACCACTTTAAAACCATTATATGACTTCTTTGTATTGGAAGCGGTTGTGAACCGGAATGTTATTGAGTTGATATGTCTATCATAAGATTAAGTCTAAAGGAGAGGTCAGCATAACATTTCAGATAAATTTTATAAAGTTGAACTGTCTATCATAAGGTTAGGTCTATGGGAGAGGTCAGCGTTAGCATTCATCGGGCGACTTATGCTAAAATCCATGGAGTGGTTCAAGATCTTTTCGAGTAATGAAGACTTATGTGATGAGATGCACATGACTTTACCATCAAAATTAACAGAAAATAGAATAGGATGCATAGCCGGGGATTTAACTAACCCACGGGTACATCAACTCCAAATATCAAGTAATGCTTTCAGTTGAGGCGCGCGAGAGTTGATGGTATTCGGTATCATGTGTTCGGGCATAGACCGGCTATGTTTACCTTTGTGATATATTTTATCCAGAGATATACATGGTTTCAAAAGGTAGCTTCTAACCTATTTTTGGAGTCTGGCCTCAATGTACCGAGGTGACCTCCTTAGAAATCCATATGCGAACGTACCTTAGCAATTTTAGTTGTACTTCTAATATTATTGTGTTATAAAATATAAGAAGCACAACTATTTTCTAATTTATATTCTATGCCTTGTTTACCTATTAGATGGTTTTGGTTCTTTTGAAGGGAAAACCATTGTGGTGATTCAAAAGGTCTCAAAAAATACCGTTATATGATGTACCATATTACTTGAGTTTCTTACACCATGCTTATGTCTGACTCATGGTTTTACCTTTCCCTTAATTCCTCAGGTGCTCATTCCAGCAATTTGAGAAAGACATATTTTCATTGATATTCTTTAGAACTCAAGAAGATGAGCTGAATGTTTCACCTACCATAGTATTCTTATTTCCGCTGCTCTCCTAGTATGTGTATATCAACATTTGTAAGGATATACTATTATAACTATCCAGGCTGATGATAGAACTTAGGATTGTAACTCTGAAATGTTATGTATCTTAGAGCAAGACTTTGTACCATCTTTTGATATTATATATTATAGTTCTATTGTGAGATTTATATGTTTTATTCTCTTCTTTCTTGTCCTTTTTCCTTTTCTTTTCTTTTTACCCTAAGAATTTGTCTTTTCAGCACTTGAGTGTGCAACATGTGAATACCGTGGATGTATTAATGTAGACATTTGGAGGTCGAAAATGCGAATCATTACACTTGGTATCAGAGTTGAAGTTTAAGCGAGAACCTTAGCTTTGGTTGGGTATAAATCATTAGAGATATGGTAAATGACACCCTAGAATGAGTTAAGTGTATTATATATATAAGAGCATATTTGTGTTTGTTATACAAATATGCCTTAAAAGGTATTTCAACTATGAAAATTAAAAGATCTTATATAAGGTAACTTATATAAGGATGAATTACTACAATGTAGTTTAATTAATGTAAAGATTAATAATGATCATTCGTTATCCCTCATTAATTAGTTTAGCCATGCTTTACCAGTTTATGAGCATTGTTATCCTTTACTAGATTGATTAGCTTTTCTCATCCAGTTTATTAGCATTTTTATCATTTTTAGATTGATTGATTATGCTAAACCAGTTTATGAGCATTTTTATCATATGTAGATAGTTCTGCTCTACCAGTTTATGAGCGTTGTTATCATTTGTAGATTGATTAGTTCTTCTCGAGTCATTTATAAGCATTTATTATTGTCTATTGATTATTGATTTATGCTCGACTACTTTATGAGCAGTTTTCTTTTTACTACACATGTTGGGTAGACAGTATTTGTAAGGGCATTGAAACAAACACCTTGCAAATTGAATTTCACACTTTGACCTTAATGCGTTCGTCAATAATGTTGGTTTATAAGTTTATCCTAATAAAAAGAAGTTTAGTATAAAATTTTATAAGTAGTGATTTTATATAAGTACGGTTATAAAATATGGTTTGTAAATGAAAAGGATTTAAACTAATAATTTGAGAACTTAAATCCGGTGTCTTTGAAAATGTTTTTCAGGATTTTGGATTAATGTAACAATATTATTTTAAAATATTCGTGAGTACTAATAATTTGAACAGAGTTTTAAGATTTGTTTAAGTTTAAGGTTACTCTCGAAATCAACAAATCGATTCGGGAACAAAATATTTTAATGTTATCTAGTTCAAATGGTTTGGAAGTTACTAAAAAAAGGGCGGGTGATATGTTTGGTTGGTAAGCACTTACCACGAGTATCACCCTTCATAATAAGGGATATATTGTACGACTTGGTAGGACCCATTTCCTTGATATATTTTTGTGTCACTCGATCTATATGTTCATTTTCTATGGATTTTAAAGTAAATATTTAGGAGATTAGTTTACAATTTGAGATCAGGATAGTAATATTTTACTAAGTATTTGATGTAGCTTTGAATGATTTTTGGTTAAATCCCAAAAGTATGATCTGATATTCAAAAGGTATATGTATATATTATTATTTCAAATGATATGGAAATAAAACCTGGGTGTTTCACTCTAAAATTTTCTTTAAAGAAATTTAATAAAATGTTGAGTAGTGTAATAAAGAGTAGTTTTGGGTAATATATATTTTGATATAAATTTTCTGCAGAAAAGGTTTGTTTGTATGCTATGTAAGGGTCCAAGTGGTAGTGCCATATCCTGAATAGTTAAGAAACCTCTTGTTGTTTTCCCCTTGAATAAAGTTCTTTTAATAAATAAGTGAAACCCCGATAAGTTATTTTTTTGATACATGTATCCTATACATGTAGGACAGTGTGGTGTATTCATCATGTTATGATGTGTTGTTAGGAAATTTTCAACTGAGAAACAAATGAATTTTTTGGATATTTTGGACAGTGAAACTTCGGGAAAGTTATAAAACTTAAAGCATTGTGTTATTAAAAATATAAAGATAAGTTTATATAATTTTTGAATTGAGAAGTTAGTAAGTTAACATAACTTTTAAATAAGTTTGAACATCTATGTTAGGTAATTCATTTGATGTTAGTGGGCTAACTAATAAACTTCTTTACCTTAGGGGCATCTAAGGAAAGTAGACTCTATTCTTGAGTTTGGATACCTATTTCCTACTCGTCCTAGTAACTTGCCTAACTAGAAGGGTAAAGAAGGTTTACTCAGTTATAAGACCCGGATTCATTTTTGGACCCTCATCTGAATTTGGAAAGTAAAATGAATTTGATGCTTTGTGTATACGCTTATGATGTAGTAGAGTGTTATATGAGTTATAACTTGATGTAAGTTTTTGCAAAATGTTTTATGAGTAAAAGTTAATGTTTTATGAAATGCTTCATAAATGATTTTAGCATTCAATAAGATATACTTTTTATGTAAATGAACGATATAAAAAGTTATTGGTATAGTTGAAGAAACCAACAGAATAAAATACGTAAATTGTACGTAGATCATTTTATTTGCATGACAGTTTTTGATCTAGGATTCCAGTACATGGTTTCTAGGTGATTTACACCAGTCCAAACAAGGATTTTTCACTCAATTCTCGACAGCGAATACTTGAAACAGATTCTTGATATGATCCCAAATTTTCTATCATAGTATATGGCTAAGTAAGGGAAACAAAAGCTTCTAATCAAGGAACCTTATTGGGGTACGCACAAGAGAGGTCAAGTGATCTATACTAGTTGGAAAGTGAAATTTATGAGATCGAGAAAGTGATCTAATCAGATATTGAATATGAAATATCCATGCACATCATACGGGCTTAAGTATATATGCATCCTATATTTTATTGGCTTATGGAAAGTTCAGGGAATGACTCTATGATTCATGATGTGGTTGTTTGAATAATCATCTAAGTAATAACCTGATGCAGTTTAGTGTAAGGAATGCTTAGTAGATTATTTATCGTCCTTATGCGATGGGAGGGTTTTTGAACCGAAGCAAACAATGAGCTTTGGTTGCTAATGATTTCAAATACTGTTGAGTATTTTTGTGTGTTTGTTTCTTTTGTGAATTGGCCGTGTTGGAATTTCAAGGACGAAATGTTTTAAGCAGGGGAGAATAAAATGACCCAGAATTTCGAACACTTCATATTTAAATATCCGAATTATTTAAATATTTGAATCTTGATTAAATGTCATTAAATTGATTTCAACCTTGTTAACCTCATTTTAATTAATGACTAATAATAAGAAACTTGTTTCTGAAATGTGTTTACAAAAGTAAATAGTTTGAAGAAACATCGATAACGTGACCAGAAATCGTATTAGCAATAAACGGCTTTTTATTCGATATATGTTGTTCGAACTTGTTGTGCTTGCTTAGAATATTAATGTGTAATTAATCGGCAATTAAAAATATTTTGCACTAATGGTAATTAGTGGGCTTGGATGATGCCACAGGGTAGAAGATATTTTGAGGAGGTATTTTCCTTAGGAAAGTGAGGTGTAAAGTTGACATGTGAGAAGTAGGATGAACGACCACCTTCCAAGGAGGTTTGGGGGTGATAGTAACCGCTTGTTCACATTTATTTAATCACTTCATATGTTTCATAAATCACTTTTTTCAAAATTAAAGAGATAGAAAGCATATGCTCTTCACTCTCTTCCTCTTCACTTTTAAATTCCTAAACAATGAAAATCAACATCAAAATTCTTCAAACATTGGTTAAGGACCTAGCACAATGCAGGGAACAAATGTATCAAGGATAAAGTTGAAGAAATGGAGCACAAAACCCCCATCCATGAGTGGGCCATAAGCAAGTTGAAGAGGGGGAAGGAGGCCGAGAGCTAAAATGAGGTAAATGTGGTAGGTTTGGCATGTTTGGTGATCGTAGGAAGTGTTCATGTAATTCTAGTGACTTTTGCTTGATTGTATGCTTGGTTTGGGCCTCACCACTGAAAAATTAATAATGTGTGTATATATATATTGTTTGTAAATACAAAGTTCATTAACAAAGCATAGTTAGAACTTTGAACCCCTCTTGGTTTAGAAAGAAAATGACAACTATATATTATGTATAATCACTTTTATTACCCTCTACAACATGTAACATGGTTTTGACTTCATGTTTTGTTTGGTTGTGTGTGGCATTGAAATGTGTTTGAAACAAGAAAGGTCGCTATAAGTGCAATTCGATAATCCCTTATGTTTAACTTGTTCAAAATGGTTATATGGATATAGTGTGAAAGTTATATTTTGGTTATGTATACACTTATATAGTATATGAGACAACAAAAAATTGGGTTGGAAAATTATAGAAATGATAGAACAAAGTTGTAAAATTTAAAAGCAAAATAGTCGTTATAAATGCACCTTGAAAAGCCATGTTTTGAGAATTTTTAGTATTGTTTTGAAAAACATCCTTAAGGGTTTCTTTGCTTGGTATTTAATCATCTTAAGTATAATTCTTATTGTAAAAATTTCAGACCTTGAATCATTTATTTGAGTGGAGAAAACCGGTCACAAAATTCATGTATTTTCTAAAATGTTCTCTGTCCGGTATCTTTTACAACACTTATAAATGTTGTATTTGAGCTACAGCAGCACTTCTGGCCTTCTATTTGTGTAGTTCTGTTTTAAGCTACTTTTATGTTTTTGAATGAGTTCAAAATGATGTTTAATTTAATTATTTTTATGAGATATTTTTAGGGAAGTTTAATAACAGGTTTTAAAGTGTTTTAAAAGTAGTTACAAGTTTAAATGTTGTTTTAGTACTTATTTTTGAATTTTTAAAGTATAGGGTTTTAAATATAAAACATTCCTTTTTAATGATTTTTTTGAATTCTAAATTAGTTATATTTAAGTAGTTTTTTATGTTGATATTTAAAACCTATTTATAAATATTCTAAAGTGTGTGTGTACATATATATATATAAATTTGGGAAAGTAAGTTAAGTATATTACAAAAGGATAAAGTATCTTGTTATAACATTAAGCTAAATTGAATGGTCTGAGAAGTTAATTAAAAGTATATCACTTTGTTAAATAAGTGTAGATATACTTAGATCTTTAAAAATATTATTTTTAAAGATAATGAAAAATATGAAAGTATTTTGGATTTATAGTAACAATGTTTTAGTAAGATTTGTTTTTAACCCATTTGAATATACTTTGAAAATAAGTAGATCTTTAAAAAGAATAGTTTAAAGATAATGACAAGTATAAAATGATTTTGGGTTTATAGTTACAATGTTTTAATAACATTTTCTTTTAACCCATTTGAATATAATTTTAAAAATGTGAAATCTTTTTAAGGATTTGTGAATATTCTTATAGCTTTGGGATAAGAGTATGAATACTTTTCTAAGTATTGAAAAGAGTAGAAATGATAGTGAAATAGTAGTATACTTTTATATACCTT
This sequence comes from Allium cepa, assembly GCA_030765085.1. Classification (NCBI taxonomy): domain Eukaryota; kingdom Viridiplantae; phylum Streptophyta; class Magnoliopsida; order Asparagales; family Amaryllidaceae; genus Allium; species Allium cepa. Next base: position 618,269,745 of record CM060934.1, read on the forward strand.
TTGTAAAGGTATTTTAAATATATAGACACACACACGGGTATGACAAATAAGTATTATGTGAATCAGGATTAAAAGTTGCTTGTGTGACTTAATCATGCTTTGTGTGTTTACTCGTATGGAAAGTAATTAATCTTACTTATCACTAAAAGCCGATAAAATATACTTGTTCCATCATAAGAGTTAAGAATAAAGTGTTTAGTTAGGGCTTTGATGCAACCAGTGCTCTAACCTACCTAGCTTCACTTTTGGCTGAGGGATATTGTAAGTTAAGAAGGTCGGAAACCGTGATAACTATACGAGACTTGATTTTCATATGTGGTCCTTTTTATTTCTATTGAACTTGACCAAATTAACTTAGCAAGTATATGAAAGCTTCATGGCCTTATATGGTTTAAGATTCCCTGGGTAGGACTCATTAGTATGAAACGTCTCACTTTAGAACGTATGTGTGTGTATGAGATCCCTCGCAGATGACTCCTTTATTTTGTTCGCTTACTTCTAAAATAACCGAAAATTCACTGATTTACTTTTGAAGAGTCTAGGATTGGATAAGTACACTTATGTATTACTTATCGAAAACCACTTCAAAACTGATATGCGAGTTCTATGTTGTAAAAGCAGTTGTTGAGTGGAATGTTGTAGAGTTGAACTGTCTATCCTAAGGTTATGTCCAAGAGAGACGTTAGCGTTAACATTTTGGGTAAATGCTATAGAGCTGAACCATCTATCTTAAGGTTAAGTCCAATGAAGAGGTCAGCATTAGCATTCGTTGGACAACTTACGCTGGAATCCATGGAAGGTTCGAGATATGTTCTAGTGATGAAGATTTGTGTGATGAGACATTGGACGTGACTTCACTTTCTGAAATGATAGAAAATAGGGTAGGATGCATAACCAGTGATTTATAAACCCAAGGGTACACCAAGTCCAAATATCTAGAGATGCTTTCGGGTAAGGCATGTGAGAGTTGATGGTATTCGGTATCATGTGTTTAGGCGTGGACTATACCTGTGTAATATTTTGTATCTATACTTTGTTTTGGAAGGTAACTTCCGACTCTTTTCAAGAGGTTGGCCTCGATGTACCAAGGAGACCTCCATGGAAATCCATATGTGAACGTACCTTAGCGGTTTTAGTTGTACTTCTAATATTGTTGTATTGTGAGATGCAAGCAGCACACCTATTCTATTATTTATATTCTACACCTTAGACATTATTTATTATATCATCTTATTTACCTATTAGATGGTTTTGATTCTTTTGAGGGGAAAATCATTACATTGATTCAAATGGTCTTAAAAGATTCTATTATGTGGTGCATCATATTCCTTGAGTTTCTCACCGATAAAGTTAGGGATATACCCTAGGGGAAATACTATAATTTATTATAAACTAATTTACTCTGTAATCAATTCTCGTTCACAATAAAGGTGTTTTTCTTATTGTTATATATTTGTTATGATGTGTTATAAATAATTAAGTGCTTAATTAAAATATATTTAACAGAAAATCCATAAATGATATATTTATGATAGTGACCACAAATAGTTGTAATCATGAGTGTTGTATCACAATATTATAAAACATATCATTTTAAGTGTTCCTAGTCAAGATGCATCGAACTGGAGATCGATGTATCCATTGAGATTGGAGTACGTAACACTTTCAAAATGTTGGACAGTGTATTATTCATGACTATTGGGGGGCATCGAGGGGTTATGTACTGATAGTTATCGGCTAACCATGGAATGACTCACTCGATTGTTTTCTATTTATTAATATAACTAAGGTCAAATAGAAAATATCGATGTGACTGATTACAAAGTTCTCTCAAGTTGATAATACCGTCGATCTTTAACATTTAAGCACCACTTTAATTATTGTCAAATCACGACACGATGTCCATCGAGTGACTAAAGTTGGGTTGAGTAGACATTTTGGAAGTGAATCCCTATTTAATAGAGGATTCTTCTCCTTAGTAATTTGGGGTTTGTCTCACGGCCGACTTAAAGTCTAAATCTCTGGCCAGAGTAGTTCGATTAGTAATAGTTGTTATTATTGAACCAAAGACTTTGTGTTTGGACTATAGAGTTGAATATGGATATTGGAATTTTGATCATTACCAAATTCCATAAGTCCAAAGTGATATAGTTTTGATAAAGAGAATTTGTGTAAATAATAGTCACAACCGAGAAACGCTTAACAAAGTAAAATTGGTTTTTACCAAAACTAAGCAAGTGATACATTGGCCAAAATGTCACACCACCTACTAAGTGACGTGTGAATGTTAATAGTTCGATATTAATCGCCGACCCAATTTACATTTGACGAGTCACACAACCGAAACAATGAATTATCTTTTGACCAAATGATTTAATTATTTTTAATTGTTATAAATTAATTTAATAAATTAATATATATGAAATATTAATTATAAAATTTGATTTTGAATTGATGAATAAATATTATTAAATGTATTTATAATAGTTATAAATATATTAATTTATATATGATATCGATGCGCGTTTAAATTGGATTTAAATGCAAAATATTTATTCGGATTTAATTAGGTTTAAAGCCCATGATAGAGGTTCATTATTTCAGCAGCAACATAGGGTTATGGGTTACTAGAAATGGGCTAAAAGGGCTTGATAATATATGGCTAATATTAAAGGAGATTGAGTAAAATATGAGATCATAAATTCTCTCCTTTCCTTCCTATATTTAAGCATCTCTTCCTACATTTGATTCCGATCTTTTGGAGCCTCCATCCCTGGACATTTGCTGGCCGAACTCCCCGTTCATCATCTCTCCAATTTCCCGAGCTCAAATCAAATCAGTTCAACTGCTATTCTATAACTGGTGGTCAACAGTTCAAAGACTAACACTCTTTTGGATCAGAAATTATTTAAAGGAGCATACTTCACATTTCAAGGTGTACTTCAAGGCTTTGGAAGTAAGGTATATTTCTGACCAAAATATATTTATCCATGCTTAGATATAATTTGTACTATATATATATATTATACTGTTAGTTAGGTGATGATTTTGATGTGCAAATCATACTATCACAATTGTTTTGGTTGTATGTATATATATAGTTACAAAATAAAATAATTTTTTTGTTATCTTCATACCTATAATGGCACGGCTTGAAAATTATAAAAAACATTTTTTGATTATTTTAACAGTATATATATATTGTGTATATATATGCATAAAAATATAGTTTATAATTAATTACTTCGTTATACTTAATATATAAATTTTATATAGAGTGTATTATACATATATTATATTCGATAGTAATCAAATATTATATATACTATTTAAATAATATTTAAATTATTAATTACATAAATTAAATATATTAATATATATTATAAAAAAATATGTTTCTAATTTTGTAAAATTATATTATCACAAAATACAAGTTTATCAGAAAAATAAAAAATATTTTTTTATTATTTAAATATAAGCCAAAAATCGATAATTGATTATAAAATTATATTTAAATCATAAAATATGAAATAAATTTTTCTAAGTAAAAAAATGTATTTTATAATTTTAAATTTAAATTTCAAATTTATTTTATTTTGTATTTTAAATTAAAACCATATGAAATGAACTAAAGCGATATTTAAAATTTAAAAAAAAATTATTTTCGAGTCATGTACGAGGTAAATATTTATTCTAATTTTTTTATATATTTACAAATATTAATCTATATTTTTAATATATATATAAATAAGGTATTAATAATATATATATTTGATAAAATTGTTTTGTTTACATATGTAAGTATTATTCTTGGTTTTATAAAAAAATTATTATTCATTTAATTTAATATATTTATAATTTATTTTAATGCATTCACATAATTTTATATATATATATATATATATTCATATGTTAATATTTCATAATTACGTTTACAAGAGTGTGTGTGTACACTTATATACATTTATGTTTATAAAAATAATAATTAAAGTTCATATATACACACATAATATTTTATGTATGTAAAAATATATACATACATACATACATTCAGACATAATACTTGCATATTAGGTGAGCTAACATGTCCGGCGAAGTGAATCCCAACATTTATACAAGTGCATGTTATACCTTGCATGGATTGATATGTTACACACGCGCGCGCACACACACACATATATGTATGTGATACATATATAAATATATCATAACATAAATTAAATAAAACTATATCAACTTATAAATTTAAATAAAATAAAAGGTTTTGTTTAAATAAAGAGAAGAAATATTCTAAATAAACTAGACTTCATAGGCCTAGTAAAGATCCAATATAGTAAAAGATTTTGAAATTCATCCATATCTTCCATGCGGGCTGGCCCAGTTCCAACTATGGATCGGTGCCCAATACTCTATGCGGTCTAAATTAGTCATGTTATGGTTAACTATTAGGCTCACAATCCAGATGGTAAGGTGTTTAGAATAGTAATGTCTAGAATTGGATTTGGGTAATCAAGTACTCTGTCTACTTGGCTACCTACCCAGTCCGAATAGATATGTGAACCCAAAGGTTGCCCCCAATAGAAAATGCCAAATTTTGAATTAGGCCTTGGGCTAATTTTCAAAATTGTTTGAAAATTTAAAAATATAACATTTAACCATTAAAAGTTAAATTGAAATAAGATATAAATATATTATAAAAGTTTTTTCAAAATAATATTAATAAAATAAATTAATCATATAAGTTAATTAATAAATAAATACATGTATTATATATTATGATATATGTTGTGTTCTTATAAAATGTTTGGAAAGACATTGGTGTACATTATAAAGCCGGGCCTCTATACCTCCACTACTAAAAGTATTACCAAGTAATACCATATAGTAATACAGGGAATGAGGTTTGTTAAGAGCAACCTGATATGAATATTCCTTTGAGCTAACACTAAAATGTTATTCTTACTAAAAATTTGAGGATCTAAATTAAATAATTGACATGTACAGTCATGGCATAAATTAATAAACACATATGTTAAATTAAATCAGAACAATATACGATATCAGTCATAGAATCACATATTACAGCGGAATAATATACATCATATACAACTACAAAAGTATGAGTCTACAAAATGATAATACTTGACCAACATATCAAACATATACAATATCTCATCCAAAATCAGTACAAGGCTACCATTTAAAGTAATACATAGCATCCCGTACAAAGTGTGTGTTTGTGTGCACACACATACACACATGAGGTAAACTCAAACTATCAAAAATAGTTTATCCCTATGCTGGCACACATGTCCAAGGTCAGTGAGTCTTGGTACCTATAGAGTCTTAGCCTGACTCGTATGTTATGAAAATAAACGAGGTCAGACTATATCTAATTTAAAGGTGCGAGAATAATATATCATAATAATATATGATTACACATAATTATAGAGTTATAATAAATATGCCAATCTAAATCAGTGCAATATAATATATCACAAAATAATCACCATTTTATAAAACACTCAAGTATATCATAGACTATCATACACAGATATGATGATTCACATATGTCCATTTCAAATCAATGAATCTAATAAATCCATATAAGGATATCACTGGATTGAAGGTACGGTCCCCTCTCAGACAGAGGTACGGTTCCCTCTTGGATAAAACATAGAGGCACGGTCCTCTTGTGGACAAATCACAGAAATAAGACGTAGCTTCTAGAAAGCTACTAATAATTTATATCTCTTCTTAGGCAACATGAAATCATGAATGTAGGCACTAATAACACACTACCACTGCAACAAAATACCCTTTTGCAACATGCAATACCCATTGTAATAAGGGTTGCGCAACGGGCAAGCACCCGTCTTATTATGCGATGTTGTAATAGACTCAAATGATTTTACAACAGTTTAAAACCATTGTAGTAAACATTTTTACAATGGTCCAGAGCCATTGCAATATAGCCTTTTACAACGGTCATGGACCGTTGCAATATTCACTAGCCACAACTGGCATTAACTACTGTAATAGATGTCCATTACAACTATTTTTGTCCGTTGTTAAAAAAAGGCAAAATTTAAAAAAAAAATCGACCATTAATGCAACATGTATACAGATCATATGCACCATTGCTAAAAAGCCAAAACAAATTATAAATACATATCATTTATAAGTTGCATATTTAATTCTTCTTGTACATATTGTCGCACATTTACAAAACCAAGCTTATGTTGATACGCTAAGATTTTGATCAATGACAACGTGCTTCAACAAAAAGGAAGAGATATGTGCAAAGCTAAAGAAAGAACGATGAAGACTAAGAATAAACATAAGTATGATTTTTATAGGTCTTAGTTTAGATTTATTGTTAAAATCTATCCTCAAGAGGCTTGCACAAACACTAGAACACATGTTATAAATTTCATTTCTTAATACACATCCACTGTGCACAGCTTAATAGTTCAGTCGACTGAACAGGGATGACCAGTCGACTGAACCTGTTACACATATACAAACATGTACAGTTTCAGTCGACTGAAACACCCTGCTCAGTCGACTGAATTTGTTCCTGAAAATTTTACTTCATATTTTCAGTTGACTGAATTCTATGTTCAGTCGACTGAATTTGAACCTGCGAATTTTCTATGAATGGACACCTTCTTCCTTCCAAGAGTTGCAACCATTCACCAATGGAAATGGAAGCATCTCTTGTCTGCAACCTTAGCCAACAGATGCACCTCTTTTACAAGTATAAATACATAATTCTAACATCTTCAATTCACCGAATTCTCTTGCTTTAATCTTACTATCTTCTTGAACATATTATCTAGAAATTCTCAAAGCACTCACAAATCTATTGCTTGAATCACTGCTTTGTTTTCAACATTCTTTTGATTCATAGCAATTCACATTTCCTAAATCTTCACAAACACATTGCATACTCTCGAGGATAAGATTATAGGAATATTGTACTACATTAGACTCATTAGTGTTGATAAGAACACAACAAGTCGAATATTGTTTTTGTAATTGAGTTGAAGTCCTCTTCGGTGTTTGAGGCAAGAAATCCCGTTCGGTTGTTCGGGTAAGTTGTAAACCTATTCCTCCGGGTTAAGTGAGGGTGTTAGTTAGTGAAATTCCTAAGTGAAGCTTAGAGACTGGACGTAGGACTAGAGGTCCGAACCAGTATAAAATCCTGGTATCTCCTTGCTTTTACTTATTTTATCTACCTAGACTATTCCGTTATTCCATATTACACGATCCTACTGCATAGCCTCTTTCAATTGGTATAAAAGCAAGGCCGTCCTATAACCATAACACCGTTATTAGACATATTGATAATATGGAAAATAACGCAAGTACAAGCACAACATCTGCCTATAGTTCTACATTTGCGGAAGGACAATCTACCCAAAGACCTCCTCTATTCAATGGACTAAACTATAACTATTGGGCTACAAGGATGAGAATTTATATGCAAGCAACAAGTTTCGAAGCCTGGAATGCTACTCAAGCAGAGTTCGTTGTACCTACAACCGATTATCCTACATGGACTCAAATTCAAAAGAATGAAGCTAGTGCAAATGCCAAAGCTATGAATATGCTATTTTGCGCCCTGGATAGAAACGAATTCAACCGTGTTAGCATATGTACTACTGCATATCAAATTTGGGAAACACTTTCATACATGAAGGCACAAACAAGGTTAAACAAACAAAGATATCCATGCTGAAGAATCAATTCCAAAACTTTAGAATGCGGCAAAATGAATCCATCAATGACATGTACTCAAGATTTCAAGACATTCATCATGCTTTAATCGGACTAGGAGAAAAATACATGGGTTTTGACATTGTGTCTAAAGTTCTAAATTCACTCACTGATGAATGAGAGAGAAAAGTACTAGCAATCGAGGAAACAAATGATCTATCTATAAAGAAACCAGAGGAATTGATTGGAAATCTTATGTCATATGAAGTAAATATGCAAGCTAAGAAAGATCAAGCTCAAGAAAGAAAGAATGTTGCTTTTCATGCGGAAAAGGAAGAATCAGAGTCTGAAGATGAGGATTTAGCATTCATAGCCAAAAATTTCAAGAAATTCTTAAGATATAGAAAAGGAAACAAAAATGGATTCAATAAGAATTTCTTGAACAAACCTACATCCTCGAATATAGAATGTTTCAACTGTCACAAGAAAGGCCACATGCACAAGGATTGCCCAGAGCAAAAGAAGGAGAATCAAAAAGCTCTCAACAACAAACACAAGAGAGATAAATTCAAAAAGAAGGCATTCTCTGTAACATGGGATGATTCAGACTCATCTTCATCCGAAAGTGAAAATGATAGCGACAATGAACAGGCAAATGTATGCTTCATGGCTCAAGAATCTGATGTAAGTAATTTAACTTTCGATGATTTAATTGAAGTAAACACTGAACTTTTGAACACAATAAAAACTCTTAAATAGAAACTCAAAGAAACTCGTGAAAATCTAAACAAAGCTGAATTTGAAAGGGATATGTTAAAATATGAAAAGAAAATTTTAGAAGAAGAACTTGAAAAAGTTCAAGAATCTCATTCAAATTCGGAAACTCAATTATCACTTTTAAGTCAAGAAATTGAAAATCAAAAGACAAAGAATGATATAATTGTTTCTGAAAATCGTGAGTTAAAAACTAAGATTAGACAAGTTGAGTTAGAAAATAATAGTCTTCCAGCTAGATTAGATAGTATCACTAAAAATATTTCTAACTTTAACAAAGGAAGAGAAAATTTATCAAAGATTTTAGAAATTCTCAATCTTCTTCAAATAAACATGGATTAGGATATAAAAAGAAGTCAAAAATTTCTAAAAAGAAAAATACAAATTTCAAGAGAAATATTGAATCAAAACAACAAATGTTATTAAGAGAACCTATTAAAACAAAAATAGAAACCAAGATAGTCAAAATTTGGGTTCCAAAGACTAACAATATTTTAATTAGGAATAAATATATTAAAACATTTATGAATAGTGTTCACTATAATAAGAACTATATTTATAAAAAGGATACTAAACCAAATTGGGTTTGGCTTCCTAAGCTTTAACATTTTAGGACCCCATTAAAAAGTGGGTACCAATAATTTTGTATTTATTTTCAGGTCCCACTTAAAAGGAAGAAATGGATACTAGACAGTGGTTGCTCAAAACACATGACCGGAGACAAAGATATGCTTACAAACATCACATACTTTGATGGTGGCTCGGTTACCTTCGGAGACAATTCAAAAGGCTATATCATTGGCAAAGGAGATGTGAGCAATTACGGTACATCAAATTTACCTTTTATAACAAATGTTTCATTAGTTGAAAATCTAAAACATAATCTACTTAGCATAAGTCAACTTTGTGACAAAGGCTTTAAAATAACTTTTTCGGAAAATAAATGTAGTATTTTTAATCATAACCAAAATCTTGTTTTTGAAGGAAAAAGAGATAGGAATATTTACATTCTAAATATGAATATTAATCATAATACAAGTATGTGTTTACTAGCCAAAGATAATGATCCTTGGTTATGGCACAAAAGATTTTGTCATATAAATTTTAAAACTATTAGAAAACTTTCCAAAAATGAATTAGTAAGAGGTTTACCCAAGATAAACTTTAAAATAAAAAATCTTTGTGATGATTGTCAAAAAGGAAAATTAACGAAATCATCTTTCAAATCCAAGAAAAATATTTCGACTTTACAACCATTAGAATTACTACATATGGATTTATTTGGACCAACACAAGTTCAATCCATTAATCATAATCGATACGTGTTTGTAATAGTTGATGATTTCTCAAGATATACATGGACTATTTTTATAAAAAATAAAAGTGATACTTTTGAGCATTTTAAAACATTTGTCAAAAGAATTCAAAACACTAAAGATTTGAAGATTAAAAATATACGAAGTGATCATGGAGGCGAATTCGAAAATGAAGCTTTTGAAACATTCTGTAAAAAGAAAGGAATAAATCATAATTTTTCATTTCCTAGAACTCCTCAAAAAAATGGAATTGTAGAAAGAAAGAATAGAACATTACAAGAATGCGCTAGGACATTATTAAATGGAAGTTTTCTACCAAAACATTTTTGGGCAGAAGCCGTAGCTACTGCATGCTATGTATTGAATAGAATATCAATTAGACCATTAACTAAAAATACTTCATATGAACTATTCAACAACAAAAAGCCAAATATATCTTATTTCAAAATATTTGGATCAAAATGTTTTATTTTAAACACAAAAGATCAACTAAGTAAATTTGATCCAAAAGCCGACGAAGGAATTTTTGTTGGATATTCAGAACGAAGTAAGGCATATCGAGTATTTAATAAACGAACAAACGTAATCGAAGAAACCTTACATGTATCTTTTGATGAGAATTTCAACAAAGAATTAAGTATAAATGATGATGAAGAATTTATAAATATAGAATATACAAATCTTGAAAATTGTAATAATGAACTAAGATCGTCACCAAGAATATTACGAGATCACCCTACTCAAAACATAATAGGTGAAATCAATTCTCAAGTTAAGACAAGAAATCAATTAAATCAAATGGGACATGTAGCCATCATTTCTACAATAGAACCTAAAAAACCTAAGAAGCATCAACAGACGATTACAGGATTATTGCAATGCAAGAAGAATTAAATCAATTTGAACGTAATGATGTTTGGGAATTAGTTCCCCGTCCGAATAATCAATCTGTTATAGGAACAAAATGGGTTTACAAAAATAAAACAGATGAACAAGGTAATATAACTAGGAATAAAGCTAGACTAGTAGCACAAGGATATAATCAAGAAGAAGGTATTGATTTAGAAGAAACTTTTGCTCCCGTTGCAAGACTTGAAGCAATACGTATTCAATTAGCTTTTGCATGTTTTAACAATTTTAAACTTTATCAAATGGATGTTAAAAGTGCATTTTTAAATGGTTTTATAAAAGAAAATGTATACATAGAATAACCTCCTTTATTTATACATGGAAAATATCCAGATCATGTATATAAGTTAAAGAAAGCACTATATGGTCTTAAACAAGCACCTCGTGCTTGGTATGAAAGACTTAAAAGTTACTTACTAAACTCGAGATTTCAAATTGGAAAAGTTGATCAAACGCTTTTCATTAAAAATACTACTAAAGATATTTTAATAATTCAAGTATACGTAGATGATATTATATTTAGTTCGACAAATGAAAATTTATGTAAAGAATTTTTAAATATAATGACTAAGGAATTCGAAATGTCTCATATGGGAGAATTATCATATTTTCTCAGACTTCAAATTAAACAATTAACAAATGGAATTTTTATAAACCAAGAAAAATATTGTGCTAATCTAATTAAATATTTCGGAATGGAGAACACTTCTGCTAAACCTACTCCTATGAGTACCACTACTCATCTCGATAGAGATGAAAATGGCAAAAGTATAGATCAAAAATTATTTAGAAGTATGATAGGTTCCTTACTCTACTTAACCACTAGTAGACCAGACATAATGATGAGTGTATGTTTATGTGCACGTTTTCAATCTAATCCTAAAGAATCACACTTAAGAGCGGTAAAACGAATTATGCGATACCTTAATGATGCTAAAGATTTTGGTCTTTTCTATCCAAAAGAGTGTCCATTTGAGTTAGTATCATTCAGTGATGCTGATTTTGGTGGATCTCGAACAGATAGAAAAAGTACAAGTGGTACGTGCCATTTCATCGAAAAATCACTTGTATCTTGGTTTAGTAAGAAACAAAATTGTGTTTCACTTTCCACGTGTAAAGCGGAATATATATCAGCCGCCTTAGCATGTACTCAAGTTATCTACATGCAACAAACATTTAAGGATTTTAATATAAATTCAACAAACTCTACAATATATTGCGATAATACAAGTACAGTAAATTTATCTAAAAATCCAGTTAATCACTCTCGTACAAAACATATAGACATTCGTCCCCATTTTCTACGAGACAATATCGAAAAAGGAATCATAAATTTAGAACATATTTCTACCAAAAATCAAATTGCCGATATATTTACTAAACCTTTATTAGAAAACTCCTTTATAAAGTTACGACGAGAATTAGGAATAATCTCTTTTAAAGAGATTTTATAGAAAGTTATCAATTTTTTTTTACAATTCATTCGACTAAATCTATATGTTCAGTCGACTGAATGAAGAAAACTATGACTTTCAATTTGCATTTTCAAAATAATGATATATTATAAATAATAATATAAGGGTTATCTCTAATCCATACATTTCTAACTGATTTATTTTAACCATTAAATTTTGGTTTGGTTTAAAAACTTTGATAAATTATCGCCACAATATTTTTAGAATGTTAATCCTATAAATACATGTTTAACTTATTTTCATTTTCACAACTCATTTTCACTTGCAAAAGATTGAAAAGATATAAAAATGTCCTCAAACAACTCATACTCCCCAATCAACATCACCTCTTCGATCGATAACTCACCAACATCACCAAAACTTCCTACTCCAACACCAAAGCATGAGCCAGTCTATAAATGGGACAACTATTGAACTGGATACACACCGGAATCGAAGAAGGCTAAACGTGGTCTTTTTGTCTCACCAGATACGAAAAGAAAAATTGATGAGATTCATCACTTTCAACAACAACAAATAGATCTTAAACGAGAATTATATTTCGAACAAAAAGTAACGGCGAGACGATTAAGCTTCCTAGAGCAAACCGGTTTACGTTTTTGTGGCTCAAAGAAAAACGAAGTGACTTAGCCTCTACCTCGGCCAGTTAGTTCGTATGATCCATCTTCGTCATACCGTACACCAGCCGATCCCGTGAATCCTCGGATGTCACCAAAGACTCCTCAGTATAATCCAAACTCATGGGATATAAACTATATGGAGAATGAAGGACGCAAAAAGAAAAATAGTCCATCTCCAATGAAATGATTATTTCGGTGCCTAAGTCATGTTATTATATCATATTATATCTATACTATTGTAATCATTTATTGAAATTTATTTTAAAAAATTTAGAATTCCAAAAACTCAAGGTTCAGTCGACTGAACCTTCCTGCTCAGTCGACTGAACACTAGGCAGAAAACAAATATACAATAGTTCAGTCGACTAAAACTTCTGTTTAGTCGATTGAATTTAACACAGAAAATTTCGGCCAAAAATTCAGTCGACTGAACAAACTTTTTCAGTCGACTGAACGCTAATTCCCAGGCAACTTTTTCCCTTTTATCAACCAGTTTTTACCCATTTACCTTCACTTTTTACCTTCCAAAAGTTCTCTCTTCCCCATTGTTTTCCAAAACCTTAGCCCCCAATTCACAAATTACTCTCAAAACTCACGACAAATGGCCCCAAAAAGATCAAGAGCTTCTTCTTCTTCATCCTCCGAGCCAATTGATGCTCAAATTGCACAATGGCTCTATGATGGCGTAGCTGTAACAAGGTGGAATAAAATGAAGAATTCTCGCATTTTCGAGCACTCCTTCATTGATTTTCAAAGCCTTCAGATATACAACATTCAAGCATTAACGGATCGGGTAGGTTTAACTTCTCTTTTGGATTTGAGAAGAAATGACCATGCAATAAACCATATCATGGTCAAATTATTTTATGCAAATCTTAATCTTGGTCACCAAACTCCAAGAAATCCAAATGATAGTGTTTGGAGTATGGTGTGTGGGAAGAAAGTTTGGTTCTCCATAGATCGAATGGCACACATCGTAGGATCACCTAACGTAGGGAGAAAGCTTGGTGAGGTAGAATTCAATCCATAAATTCGTGATAACATAAATCATCAATTTCTGGATGATAATGTTAACATTAGAGATATTAAGTCCACTTCCCTACGACCTAGAGCTAGAATCCTTCACAAAGCTCTTATGAGAACTATTACTCCACGAACGGGTTCATATGAACTTGTCTACCCAATCAATTATCGAGCTCTATACGCTATTTGGGGCAATATTCAAGTCAATTGGCTCCAACTAATCCTTGATGAGTTTCTCACATTTAACAATGGCAAAATGCGAACTATATATTTTGGAGAATATATCATGAGACTTCTCCTCAATGTTGACATGCCATTACCCGAGTCCGAAAATACAATGGTCCATCAAATTAACCAACGGACAATAAGCCTTATGCAACTCCCGGATAGACCTCCTCTCATTATATCTCTTTCCGAATGGGAAGCTAGGCATCAAGAACAACAACAACCTCCACAAGCGCAACAACCTCCACAAGCTGCACATGAAGAACCCTTCGACCAAGAAGATGAAATTCGTATCATTGAGCCAAGTTTTACTACCAACCAATCGTTAGGAATTTTATCAAGAAATCAACAAATTCTTGATAATCGCCTCAAGAAGGTAGATCACAAACTTGATAAAATTAAAGGATTCTTCAATAAGTTATGGGATGCCATCTCATGCTCAACTTCCACTACTGCTTCAACATCACGCGGTAAGCGTCCTGCACCTACTTTCACATGGACATCTTCCCAAGAACATACAAGCAGCAGCACGAGTGGCGCTAGTGGTGGTCAAGGAGGAAGTTATAGACCTCCCACAGGTGGACCCGTTGTCCGCGAACCAAGGGGAGGGAGAGAAGCCTCATATGATTGGGACAGAGATGAATAAACTCTTTTGTGGCTTTTTATTCTTTAAAGTATCACAAGGCTTGTATAAATAGCCTTTTATGTTTCATTCATGCTACATTTTATGTTTTATTCATTAATGCAACAATCTATATTTTATTTCTCATGCTACATTTTTATGCTATATTCTATGCTACATTCTTAAACGATAGACATGCATATCAGTGATTGCTTTGATAATATATTTCTGTGATTATTACTTCCTTTTTGTCGATGACAAAGGGGGAGAAATCTATGTTACTGACCTTGTTTTTGTAGAAAAGATAGTGCATGTACTCAGGGGGAGAAAATAATCTCTACACACATGAGTATTGTCATCAATCAAAAAGGGGGAGAATGTTGATACGCTAAGATTTTGATCAATGACAATGTGCTTCAACAAAAAGGAAGAGATATGTGCAAAGCTAAAGAAAGAACGATGAAGACCAAGAATAAACATAAGTATGATTTTTATAAGTCTTAGTTTAGATTTATTGTTAAAATCTATCCTCAAGAGGCTTGCACAAACACTAGAACACATGTTATAAATTTCATTTCTTAATACACATTCACCGTGCACAGCTTAATAGTTCAGTCGACTGAACAGGGATGACCAGTCGACTGAACCTGTTACACATATACAAACATGTACAGTTTCAGTCGACTGAAACACCCTGCTCAGTCGACTGAATTTGTTCCTGAAAATTTTACTTCATATTTTCAGTTGACTGAATTCTATGCTCAGTCGAATGAATTTGAACCTGCGAATTTTCTATGAATGGACACCTTCTTCCTCCCAAGAGTTGCAACCATTCACCAATGGAAATGGAAGCATCTCTTGTCTGCAACCTTAGCCAACAGATGCACCTCTTTTACAAGTATAAATACATAATTCTAACATCTTCAATTCACCGAATTCTCTTGCTTTAATCTTACTATCTTATTGAACATATTATCTAGAAATTCTCAAAGCACTCACAAATCTATTGCTTGAATCACTGCTTTGTTTTCAACATTCTTTTGATTCATAGCAATTCACATTTCCTAAATCTTCACAAACACATTGCATACTCTCGAGGATAAGATTATAGGAATATTGTACTACATTAGACTCATTAGTGTTGATAAGAACACATCAAGTCAAATATTGTTTTTGTAATTGAGTTGAAGTCCTCTTCGGTGTTTGAGGCAAGAAATCCCGTTCGGTTGTTCGGGTAAGTTGTAAACCTATTCCTCCAGGTTAAGTGAGGGTGTTAGTTAGTGAAATTCCTAAGTGAACCTTAGGGACTGGACGTAGGACTAGAGGTCCGAACCAGTATAAAATCCTGGTGTCTCCTTTCTTTTACTTATTTTATATACCTAGACTATTCCGTTATTCCATATTACACGATCCTACTGCATAGCCTCTTTCAGCTTATACATATTGTCGCATAATTACAAAACCAAATAACGAAGAACATACTCCCCGATAAATAATAATATCAGCCATAGCTCGAAGTTGAGTAATACTGCATAAACTTTGCTTTGACCTCTGATGGACGACGCATCTATTGATAGTTTCTGTCCAACCAAACTGCTGTTGCTTTTGCTTCCAATATGGGCTACATGATATTTGCTTATATTTTAAGAATCTCACTTATTTGAAAAAATAAATAATTATTTAACCATAGATAATATATAACTATTTGAGCATTAATTATCTAGTTGTTGGGAATTCCATGTAAGAAATACTCAAAAGATATAAATGTTTAAGCACTAATCACCCATTGTAATAGAAGTTTGCTTATTTATTTCATAGGGACTAGGAATATGAATTTAACATGTCGACACATAATAAATGCATAATTTTTATGTTGTAAGACCCAAATATTTAATCGATTAAGAAATGATATAGGAAATGAATAGGATATTTGTTGAAAATAAATATATTTTTTGAACAATGATTACCCTGATGCATTTATTCATTACTAAATCAAAAATCAACTATGCATGTGAAATGTAGACCAATTGTAATGCATAGTAATAAAAAAGTGTAAGAAGCAATGACACCTTTAAAAAGAAAGCACCAAAGGCAACATTATCCGGATCAGCATCAGCATAAATATCGATGTCCATATGCATGTATACAAAAATTAGTGAAGCGAACTAGAGCAATTTGCAACAAAATAGTTCCAGCATTAGTTGAGCTTCATCTTAAGTTTTATAAATCTGAACGTTGTACTATATGCCATAAACATTCAACGTTTCATGTGTGAAGCTTCGGTGAGAAATATTGATCAATAGTGCTGAAGCAACTCAATTAAAACATCATGATCGCATCAAAAAGACAATACCCATCACAGCCGTAGGCTTTTAATTCATATCGCTAACCTCCACCATCTGAGTAAAAGTGACAATGAAGAATAACCAACTATAGGCACGAATTATGTTCCAGACATCAACATTAGCAGCAAAGTGACGCTAAATATATTCAAGTGCACCTAAGAGAGCATAACACAGTCATAAGTAAATGAATGCATACTCATATAAACAGAAATTATCTTAATTTTAATATAAAATGTAAAACTGTGAGTATGTTCTTAGTTTAAATGCATAAACATCAAAATACCATGTGTAGACGGTGTTGCATTTGCACTGTTTAGCTTTTCCAAATATGTTCAAATCTAATTTTCCAAATTCAAGATGGATCCTTATGTAGATAGGAAAATGGGTGGTTAGTGCCCAAAAATATTATGTTGCAAAAACTTGTTTTTTTCGCTTTATTTAGAGATTGAAATGGTGTAACGGAGTAAAATAAGTTAGAAAAACTAATCATTTAACTCAGATCATGTTTTATCCATTAGAAAACGATAGCAATTTTTAGCACTATGGATTTTGGTTACTATTATAAGGATGTTAAAGTTATAAGTCATCAATAACTTTTCATCCGTCTTTATTTGGTCAAATACAGTATAAACAACTATGAATATATGATCGCATTGTGTTATTAGTTTATAAAGAAATACTTGTATTTTGCATTTCCAAAGCCCAAAACAAGGGTGATGGTTAAAAACAAAAAGAATGAAAAGACATGATAAAAAAAGTAAAAGGTCCATTAATGAATTTTGCTTAGAGTTCCAAATCATCTTGGGACAACTCCAATTCGTTCTAAAGGAAAACAGTAAAAGGTCCATTCTTCATTATTATTATTATCATTTTTTATTTTTGAAACTCTCACAATTGCAAAATTATAATATATCATTATAGGTCTATCATTATAACAAAAGTGGCATGAGCTCATATAGGAATAAAAATACTAAATATATAGTTAATAACTAAATTGTAATGCAACCCCAACTCAATGTATGATCATTAATCCACTTTATTATCTCAATCCACATGATTTTTTTTAGAGAAAATAGCCTAAAGGGCCGTAGTTAACTATATATTTCTTGCCTTGCAAAATGTTAGTAATTCAGATCCTGTGAAAATCGTTCACTAGATATTTATTAATTTATTAGAAGTATAGGTAGATTAGTATGGACATTTGTCTTCAAGTAAAAGACCATATATTGGCCGCATATATTTACTTATGTTTGTGCTTGTATGAATTTCCAGTTCAACGTCGCTGGGTAGGCCAACTAACCAGTCTAGCTTATAGCAGTTGTGTTGGTTGTAACTTAGTCCATCTCTAAGCTTCTTTAGTTAACTTGCCAATGACAGTTTGACTGAAAATAGAAGCCCGGCCGATTTTGTGGTTTCTGGTCTAGTAACCTTTTGTCATGAATTTATTTTTTGTAGCGAACCGAGATTTTCGACCCTTGAAAAAATCGACATCATACGTTCATTGTATAGCATGTCGAATATTCAAGTGCCAAAAATACCAGATCATTAGGGATGAAGAAGAAAAGATAGAAGAAAAATAGAACAGCAATACAGAATCTCACAATCGTAGTGGAACAATATATAATAGATAATAACATATCTTCATACAAAAAGAACTATAACTGCTATTATACATACCATCATCAGAGTACAACAATCAACAAATCAATCTGGACAGTTATAATAACTAGTCCTCACAAGTACTGATTATATAACATGACTCACACGGTGGAAATAACCAAGTATATATAATATGCCTGAGAATCCTCTAGCTCGTCTCCTGAGTTCCATAGCATTCTAACTTGAATCTGTAATACTCGGTCTGACCCGAGCATTATAATAAAATAACACCCGAGTCAGTCTGGAAAATCAGATTGAGAAAACACACTCAATTTCATTTATTACTGTTATCAAAATCCTTTGGAAAAAAAAGTATCTCGCAAGACCACGCTACACATAAATACGATGGATTTTTACCTTACCATAACTAAAACATCTTATATAAAAATCATCTGATATTATAACAGTGTCTATAGAAAATAAACTATAAAATAGCTTAAATGCTTGCATCTCACGTTTCAGCATAGTTGGGCATGTCTAAAACCGTATAGGCTCGTAGTGGATATTGGATTTCATACAAAGACTGGGATACTAGGGTACCGCCCATCACAGTACACCTCTAGAAAAATGTACCGAGATCGTACCTAACGATCCCTACCAACACAGGACCTGGCTATCCCTTGCTGGATAGTACCGAATATGTTATCACCCCGGGTGTTCCCACCCTATGAGCGCTCTTTTTTTTCATGCACAACCATATCCATAATTATGATATAACCGAGGGTATCTAGAAAAGTGATAACATACCCTACTTGGGTGCGACCCAATTATCCCTGCTGCATCTCCCATATTTTAGTCATTCCTGGTTGGTGAGGCTTGAGGCTACGTTTTACCTTTAGAATAGCATTCATACTTGGAATGCTAACACTACTTTCCAGGCAATGATGCAATGATAGCATTCATCCATACAAGTTGTTTTGGGTCTGAAAAAAATCGAATCT
The DNA here is from genome assembly GCA_030765085.1 of Allium cepa. Classification (NCBI taxonomy): domain Eukaryota; kingdom Viridiplantae; phylum Streptophyta; class Magnoliopsida; order Asparagales; family Amaryllidaceae; genus Allium; species Allium cepa. The sequence continues at coordinate 618,289,376 of CM060934.1, forward strand.
CCAAAATCAACGTCTCCACTAGCTTCACGATATCACAATTTGTAACGCACAAATCAGATCGAAGTGGTTTTCGTATAATTAAATCCGATCCCGATCTCTTCAAAACGATCGACTAATTTGGCCATTAGCTATCAAATTTCACACATAAGCAGTCACTAGGCCCAATTTTATAAATCTTTCAAACATTCATTTCAAAATATCTTTACAAATATATATATATATATATATATATATTCAAATCTCTTCCAGTATATTCAATAATTGTAAAACAATTTCAAATACTTATATTCCTAACAAGAGATTTTCAAATCATACCAATACTTATAAATATATTTTTTCCCAATTCCATTTATAATTCAACACTTTGAAAATATTTCTATAATAATAATCCCGTAGTCAAAATATTTCAAATCCTTCTAGTCAAATACTTAGGTAATATGTATAAGTATATTTTTCTAAATCATTTTATTTCCATACTTAGGAAATATTCCATTTATTTCCTATTTCTCAAAATCCTTTGCAATTTACTTGTAAATCCCTTAACTCATTTATAACGGATTCTATATGTTTTTGGAATTCAAGAATTAATTTCCTTTAAAAAAATTAAAAACGATTACACTTGTCTATAATTCCAATTACCCATTTCTAACTTCTTTTATGAATTCTAGTTCATTTTCGAAGTTCTCGTATTTCGACATTCCGGAAGTTTTCCTTAAGTTTCCAGAATTCCATCACAAGATTTCTCTTATAAAAATCATATCCGTTAAATAAACCCCGTTTACAAATCTCGAGAAGATTTATAAATAAATTACAATCATTTCAAAACCCACTATATATGATAACTATTTTTAAAGGAAAAATAATAATTTAATTTTAAAACGCATTTAAGTAATTATTTAAAATATCAAAACACTTTAAATAAAACATCGACAACTCATTTCCAACTCATTCTTTTAAATAAAACTAATCGATTTACAAAGATGATTATAAAAATTAGAATTTATTTCAATTACCATTAGATATTTGGAAAAATCCACTTTTCTAAGTATTTTAATACTAAAACAACTTTAAATTACATAGTTTAATAAATAAAATTTTCTTTTCAAAACAAAAGTTACTTCTCAATAAAAAAAATATTTTTAAAATTCCAATAACCAATCTCAATTTATAAACCCTTCTCGATTCATAACACATCGATTCCATTCCGATTCTCTAACCATTCTCACATTTCAAAAATAGAATCCACTAATTATTTCAAAAACTGATTTTCAGTTCTCGTTATAAATTCACTCTTGTGAATTTATATTTCCAATTTTATCAAATGATAATCATTTGTCTTTATTTATAAACATCGTTTATAAATTGATAAACTCATTCGGATTTCACTTGTTTATAAAACATTCTCATTTATAAACTTCATTTTTAAAAATATCATTTTATAAATCCCATTTATTTTTTAAATCCATTTTAAATGTTGATTTAAACTACTTATCCATATTTTCAGAAATATCATTTAAAAATCCATAGTTAAAAATCCTTATATAAATTATTTTTAAATCTCCATTTAAAATATTTTACGAATAATTAAGTACACACTCAAAATCAAAGTATCGTTTTATCCAAATCAATTTCTTTTAAAATAATCCAAGTTTTGATATAAATATTTTTATATTCAAAATCTCCCCATCAAATTCAAAAATAATACATAAGGTGTTAAAAATACCAAAATTAAGGCTAGTGCAACTATAGCATCCAATAAATCAAATCATACAACAATTCATAACAGATTATTTAATCACATCATATACTGCTGTATATGAAAAACTGTCAATATATTTTGAGGAATTCAGTTGGATCCCTCCAACCTGTTTCCCTACATCCACATATGTTATATAATATAAAATACCAATCCCGCTTCGAGGTGAGATATCGCGGTAATATAGGGTCATCTGTTATTATGCGGGGTGCATAGTGGCTTATCCACTCCAATCGACAGGAATATATCAAACTACTAATATACATATACTACTATATATAATGTAACATCCAACTGATAAATTATTACAAATTCATCCAATCAACCAATAATTAATTTTTAACATTATAAATTAAAACCAACAATCCAAATGAGTGAGATTTACTCATCTAGATTTTTAATTTGCAACCGTTCTCAATTTTAAATTAAATTGAACTACATTCAATTTAATCTAAAATTCTAGTTGACTCAAAAAATCTCCAAACCAATTTTGTTGCGTAGCACTCGTCGATACGATTCCGTTGCCACTTGTTTCGCTTGATTTGGACCTCGAATGAAGAAGTTATAAATTTATAAGTTATCGGACTCTAAAATGAAACTAATTACTTAATTATTTCTTAATTACACATTACCTAATTACCCCCACTAACCCTCTCCTTCCTCCTTCCCAAATTCAAATCGCCTGAAGCTCCCTCCACCATCGCCGAAACTTCTCCCTCCCTTTCCCCTCCGCTCCTTCACTAAAATCGAATTCGATAACTTTGGTAAGCTTCTCACCCTACGAACTTCTAGTCTCCCATAACCACGACGTTATCGACCCTCCATAAACAATTGCACCCCAAGCCCTTCCAAAAACCGCGACTGAGAATGTCGCACACCTCTCTGAGGCGTTGCTTTCACCAAACTCTCGCACCAAGCTCGTTGCTAAGAAAGTTATTTGTATAACCGAGCATATTGCTTAGAAAGTTGAACATTTCGTTTTGAATACATCAATATTTGATTCGATACAGTAGGTGGATGTTCAAAGTTATAAACAAACTTCTTTCTGCATTGAACATGAGTTTACAATTCAAAATAGAAATACATTCTTTTTTGATTGAAACGAGACAGAATTTCAAATTTTTATATCAAGCATCGTTACTCATTAGGTTAATTAAGAACATCATTGCTAATGAAGCATAAGAGGATCCTAGTAACCATTAGCGCACATATTTGAGAGACCGGTTGTTCCTTCTGCTCTTTACGTATCTTTTCCATTGTATTTCTCTACGTAGAACTGCTCTTATCATAGTGCATTATTTGGTCACGTCAAACTCCTCCGCATCCAGTCATAAGATCATCAATATACTTATTTATTTACATGTTATCGCTGCATATAACACCAAGGAATATGTATAGTGAATCAACAACTTTGACTATTATCAAGGAAATATCTCCATGTCTAGTTTGTGTGCAGACATGGAGTAAGGCAACTAAAATATCCATGGTTCGTTGGTGCATCACACATCACTCAGTCCCCAATTCTGCATGGTAAAAACTTAACATATAAGATAAAATTCACGAGTGAAGAAGGAACATAATGGTGGCATGCACATGACAATGCACTTCGAGCAACTGTTCATGGAGCCATTATTGTATATCCAAGACATGGCTCTACTTATCCTTTTCTAAACCTCGTAAAGAAGTACCCATAATATTAAGTATCTTATTAATTTTCATGCATTTTGTACCCATTATACATAATTTTTTAGTAACCTTTCTGTGTAATGTTGATGCAGGAGAATGGTGGAAAATGGACATAATTGATGTGTACAAAGAAGCAAAAGAAACCACAAAAAGGAGGTTCGGCATCGATCCCTATATGAGGTTCGGTATCAGTCCCTGTATTTCATTCATGACTAGTCTCCAGCCTCTGCCGTGAAATGCCGGTTTCCTTTCTGACCATCTTCTACTTTCCTTCCCTATGTCGTTGTCCGGATAATGAAGAATTGTCAACCTCTAAATCAGATGACATCAACAGCTTTATTCTTCTTCTACAGCTATAGGTCAGTCGATTTAATAAGTTGATACCCTCCCGCATCTGTTGCTTTATGTCTTTGCAACTCTGCTGCAGCTTATCTCCACCTGTTTCATCATACGGTCCATTTCAACCCTTATTATTACCTCTGATAAGTTCTTGTTTTCACGATGGTTGGTTGTGCGACTTCTTTGACATGTTGAGATTCATTGTTCTCGACATCGCTAGAAGCTTTGGAAGTGGTGGACCGGTCTTTTCATGGGGCTATTGTTCAAAATAGCTTCTAGTAGATTTTGTGGAAATCTGGGTAGTTCTGAATGCAAGAAAACAAAGAAAACGAACCGATCTCTTGGATTCAAGGTTTTAAATCTCAAATTTTAGTCACGTTTCATCTTAGAGATTGTAGAGACTCGATCTCGTATCGAAGGAGATCTCGAATGAGATGAGTCCATCTCGGTCGTCTATATCGGATTTACATCTCGGTTCCTAATATTTATTTCGAAGTAATCTCGGAGTATAAGTCATGTCGAAAATTAGTCTTCGTACACCAAAATTTATATATATTAGTCACTACCTAAATGAAAATTTTACACATTTGCTTTGAATTTATCACATGCTTATCATTAGTAATTTACTCATATTAATGCAAATAAATAATGAGTATTTGTGAATAATGTTCAATATACTATTATATATGAAAATATACATAAAGCAAACAAGCACAAAGCGAGTTACATTTTTTTAGGGGAAAAATGACTAGATGTAAAAATGAACAAATGAACAAACATTCAAACAATATACATGCAAAAAGACACACGTATAAGATCATGATACTTGGTTAAAACAAGACCAAGTTTGCCACGAGTTATAATTTAGACTTTTAATTACAAAATCTTCTAAACAAGTAGAATTTGAAGTTATATTTTACATACAATAGCCCGTAAAAGAGTAGAAATCATAGTTATATCGTAGTTACAAAAGCTTCTAAATAAGTGGAAGTCAAAGTTATATTTTAGCTACAAAAGCTTCTATTTAGGTAGAAGTCAAAGAATTAATTTAACAAAATTCTAAAAATTGGCCGATATCTTGTAATGAAATCTTGTCCGAGATGTCGGGCGAGATACCATATTAGCAGGTGAGATATATGTCAGGCAAGATTAAAATGATACGACTAGTTTTGAATCGCTCAGGCTCGAAAATAAGATCTCGACCGAGATCTCGGACAAGACGAGCGAGATTTAAAAGCTTTCTCGGATTAAAGCAATCCAAAAGTAGATGATTGATCCAAATATCCTAGGGATCACGTTCTCAGTAAAAGCATCAAAATGTTTATGTCAAAATGTAGCACAAACACCCAAGAAATTATAGTAGAGAAATAAGTGAAGAAATTAAATGAAAATGAGTGAAAATGAGACAAACAAACTTTATAGTTGTTCGGTTAAACATTGCCTGTGTCCACTTAGCTTTGTTGTTGATTATGTTATTATTTACAAACACTGTTCTTAGGGGTTGGTAATGATCCTCAGGATTACAAGAATTTTATGGAAATTCGTAAACAGCTGAAAAAGATCCCATAAAATGTCACCCTCGCCTTCTCATTATAGTTGAAGGTCACCAAAAATTCCTCCACCATATTCATAGCCATGTTGCCCATATCCAGAGCTAGATAAGCTTGGAACATCATGGATATGCCAACCATTTCCAAGGATCGGTACCGATCCATAGTCGGGGGTCGGTATCGACACATAAGATAGCTTAATGAATCTTTTTCGTGTCCTAGAGTAGGTGTGAATAGCTCGCTCCTTCGTATTTTCCATCTTGATTGCTTTGCTAGAAGCTTTTTCCTGGTCGAATTAGCTGGATCAGTGGTGGAATGGAGTTCTTGGCTTGCGAACATTCCATTAAGGCTTGGAATAGTCTGCATACATCATGGTTGAGAGGTAGAAGGGGGTGATGAATGATTTTTCTGAAGATGTGGGGATCAGTACCAATCCATGAACATGGGTTGGTACCGAACCTCTATTCTTCCATTCTATAAAGCCCTAATATGATTGGCTTTCCCTACCTACTCATATAGTTTTCCTGTAACGACCTGCTATTTTGGACTATTCGCACATGTCGAACTTGAATAATTCAAAATACCGAATAGTTAATTTAAATTTGGCAAAACTGAGATATACAGTAAATAAATAATCATAGAATCACAGACACAGAGTAATAATATGCAGCGGAAGTAAAAGAGATAGTAGTTCATGAAGCTACTATATAAATATATAAGATACATCAGAGTTTACAACAGAAGAGAAATACGATACATCAAGTACAAATAAGAATACATCACTGGAATCATCGAATACTGAAAGAAGAATAGATGGCTGGATCTTTAAGAAAAGCTCCAACTCCAAAGGCGAGCCTCGAATACTGGTACACTCAGTCTGACCCGAGCGTAAAGCAAAACACAAAACACTTGGAGTCAGGATTAATATTCTCATATCAATAAATCCAACTCAAGTGAAATAGCAATCGAAATACAAGTAACTCAAAGGATGTTGGAATCACCATCCTCAACTATCTACTATGTAGTAGTGTACGCTAAATAGATAATGCCCATCAGTAATATAATATATGAAAATAGTGTTAAGGCGTTACCATTATCCCCCTTAACACATTTTATATAAGTGTTATAGTCTATACAACACTGTAAACTCCACCGTAAACTAGTGGGATATCAGGGAGTACTCCATAGGTATAACACAAAACAAATTCATAGTATTCGCGTATATAGGGATACAAGTATGACAAGGCACATGAGGTAATACCCAAGGTAGTGAAACTACCGTTCGCCTGATCCAGACTGGTGAGAACGCATCGCCGCAACGATCGCAACACCATGAAACAACACTCCCAAAAGTACGAGGGTGCACCAATCAATAATAAGTAATGAGTAGTAGTTACGAAGAAGTGTGTTCGCTCGAGGTGGCTAACCCCATTTGGCCCGGCACGGCTTCTAATTTTAGTCATTTCCAATTTGACACAAGTGTCAAGGCTATCCATTATCGTTCTCTTTCTTCAGTCATCACGTACATCATTCCAACCACTTCATTCTGGATCATCACTCCGCGTATAGTTATTAAAGTGGTTTTCGGCTTAGATAGAGAGTATATCCATAACCGATTCCGGTTTCTTTAATAACTTTCGTAATTATTACACCGATTGGTCGTTTAATAAATTTCAAAACCAATTCAATTTCAATTTCAATTAGAATTTATAAATCAACATTTCGTTTTTCTTTCTAAATCAATTTCTAAAATTTACGTTTCAAAACTTTCAAATTACCATTTCAAAATTTTATAATTCAATTTCAACTTTTATTTAAACAATTCAAATATCGATTCAAGTTCGTATATAAATTTCATTCCGAAATCATTTTAATTAATTTAATTTACATTCAAATCAATTTAAATTCATTTATCTATTTCATTCAATATTCGTTACATTAATTTATCAATTCAAAACAATTAACATTAAATCTCCAATTCATTAAATCAATTACTTAAGTCTATATCCATTATATCAAAACTTACAAATTTAATTAAATTAAATTCGTTAAATCAAATTCTTTAAATTACAAGTCTTATATTTATTCCAATAAATCACGTTTTATTTCTTGTTAAAGGAATTCAATTTCATTTATTTACTTAATTACAATTTCAAACTCAATTAATAAAGAAACTAAATTTCACATATTCAAGAAGTTCAATTTCACTTATTAACTTACTTAAATAATTTTCCAAGACTTAATGAATAAAGAAACCCAATTTCATTTATTAACGAAGTTCAAATTCACTTATTCCGAAGTTCAATTTCTCTTATCAAAGAATTCAATTTTTATTCAATTATAAAATAATTCAATCTTATTCAATTATTTCATAATTTCAAACTTAATTATTAAATAATTTCAAAACTTAATAATTCCAAAACTTGATTATTAACAATTCTAAATTTAATTATAAATTCAACTTAATTATTAAATCATTCCAAACTTAATTAAACGAATAATTCCTAATCTTATTGTCAAGTAATTCATTTTAAACAGCGTTCTTTCAATAACTACTGTGTTAATATTTTCGTTTCAGGTTTAAAATATCAACATATTCCTTTCATTAAATTCAAATTCCAACTTCATTTCAAATCTTATTATTAATGTAAATAAAATCTTTATTTCATTTTCAAACCAATTATTGACCAATCGGGTTTATTTAATTCTCTATCCTAAGTCAAATTCATTTGGGTATTTATCATTTCAACCCGATTCCATTTCAATATAAAATCAAGCATAATAAAGGGAACTTGCAGTGTGATAACTGGGATGGTGTCAAAGTAAATAAACAAGCAATAACCACAATCAATAACAATTCAATAATTGATTCAAATAATCCCGAAATAATCGTATTAATTTGCATTGTTATTTGTACGAATTAATGTAATTATTTCTAGAATCTACACTATCATTTCATATAGATTAAGGATTATTCACTTATTATTCTTTGCAATTCTACACTTTACATCAATTATTCAATTTCATACTTCATCAATTAATACAACATAAATTCAAATGGTTCAAGGGTAATTAACTATTTCTACGTGTCAAATAATTAAACATTTAAGGGGTCATATTATACAAATTTAACTAATCAGTTTCAACACATATGTCGATTCAAATTTTTAACTATCCTACGTCAGATTCAATTGCATAATATTTATCACTTTATACATTACAATTTTAACGTCCAATATAAACAACAAACAATCAATAAATTATCAATCAAATGGGATTAACATTGTATAATTAACAGATAATGGTGTCAGATGTCAAATGTGAACTGATACATAGATAACAGTGCAATAAATAACAGCAGCATATTTCAATTGTCGTTTCAATTGAAATCAAATTTAATAAATAAAAGAATATTAATCATGAGTGATTGCTCACCCTTCGAGGCTAGAGAGAATTTTTGACGAGAAATGAGCTACGGAGACAAGCACGACTTCCAAAGAAAAGTGAGATGGCCACGAATTAGACGAACACTGCTGATAACAAGAATCGATGAGAACAATTTGAATCAGTTTTATATAAACTGAAATATGCACATTATTTGTTTACTAAAATAATTCTAAAACATACACTTAAATTTAAACACCTCTCATAACAGCGAAATATACTAAGTTTCATACATACAAGGTGTCATATATACTAATATATATATACTCCTTACTAAAATGAAACACTATAGACTTATATTACCAAACAATATAAAATTTGTATATACATACTCTTTAAAAGTAAATAAATAAATAACAAATATATATATATATACACACAAACTTTCATCCATCCCATATATACACACTCGGCGATGCATAACAACCTCTACAAAAATAAATAATTTATGAAATAGGACCCAACATATACTTACGCCAAAACAAAAATCTTTAGAAATCAATACTGCTACCTACAATCTTAGTGCAAAAACCCAAACATATATATAACATGCTGGAACATAATTGATGCGTATTCTAAAATAATATATATTATAAACAAATATAGATATCTTCATACTAAGATCATATGTTGAAATCCAATACGTAAACAACAGCCTTTCACTATACGCAACAGCAAATAAAATCACATCTATATATACTTACTAAAACTGATTATAAATTATATACTATGCATTTATATATGACCAGATCTGATATATATAACCATATAACTTTCGAAACATCTTACATTCATAAACTATAAATATGAACTATTATGCATTAATAAATAATATATTTAAAGTATATACAAACTGTTATATATACTTGTCAAAAAAAAAATCTGTAACCCAAAAGTTTTATATAACTTAATAGATGTATACTCACTGCTATATGTATACATGTACACAAACCACTATAATAATATAAAATATGTATTTATATAATACCTAACAACATTATATAAATATATGTACTTACATGAAAACACTATGCGGTAGATACGATGGATACGCTTGGTAGAGAAAAAATAAAGCGAGGTGGGTCGGCTGAAAACGGGTCCGCAGATGGAGCTCGCGATGGCTCGGCTGACGGCTTCAAGGGGCGCGGTCGAAGTAGGTAAGGTCGAAAGGGAAGTGGTGGCTCGGTTGTGGGTACCCGCGTGAGGCAATGGGAGGAGGGACGATCATGAAGAGCAGAAGCGGAACAGGCAAGGGAAGAGGCTTATTTGCGTTCTTTGGTGTTTGGCGAACGGGTGGAAGCTTTGGATGTGGTGGCGTTCAAGGGGAGGGCGTCGGTCCTTGGTGGAGATAAAGGGAGGTGTGGCCAGGTTGGAGATGAGGAGAAGAAGGGAAACTCGGCTGAGTTTTCGTGGTGGGCCGTGCATGATTTTGCGTGCTTTGGTGGAAGAGAAGAAGCGAGGTAAAAAAAATGGAGGAGGTGCGTCACTTTGTGTTTTGGAGTGGAGATCAGGAGGAAGCTTCGGCAGAGAAGATGAGAACGCATGAACCAACAACCCACCTTTTCACTTTTATTATGTGTGTTTTTTTCTCTAAAAAATAAAAATAAAATTCTTTTCTGAATAGAACAAATGGAAAGATCAGAGAAAAAATGGAACCAATTGTTGCAAACGAAGCATCAGAAGATAAAAAAAATCAATGGCTATTAATATTTGAACCAAGAATAGTAAGAAACAGACCTTGAAACTCATGAAATAATAAATTTCTGTTGACAACGTTGCACGATGGAAATGGAAGGACAGAGACCGAAAAGAGTTAGTTGCGGAATCCATACGCTAGACGTCCGCAAATTGCACCGCACACCGGATATCGAAAACACGCAAATGAATATATTGTGAAGATCAGCACAACGAGACAGACAGAACGGTATACGGATATCGGTGGTACGATTAAATTAAAAAAAAAATTAAATTTTCAACCAGCGGAAAATGCAACAAAAACGCAGGAAAATAAGATCGCCGGGGCTAAAGATGTCCGAATTTGGAAAAACGAAAAACAACGTTTGCTTAGAAGATGGTTTAGAATTTTTCTATGTAAAATATTTAGGTTTCGAAAACATTTTATTTTCATCGCTTTTTAACTGATTAAATTGAAGTAATTACGCGCGAAATAAACTTTCATATGTTCAGACGAAAATTTACCAGTTGCTATTTTTAACTAGGCGCATTCCAAATATAAAATTTATATTTCAAAATTTTATCGTTTAAAATTCCAAAAAATTTCAATTAATAAGTTATTAAAACCGGTTAAATTTACGGATCGTTACACTCTCCCCCACTCAAAACTTTTCGTCCTCGAAAAGGAAGGAAGTAGGAGAATAGAAACAACCAGAAGAAATAGATTGAAAGACAAGATAAACAATTAGTTCAAACAATATAAATTTAAATTTAAATAAATTTATATTCAACGATTTGTTTTAAAATCAAGGTTTTCATCAAATTGACTTGATTTCTCATTTATTAATGTTAGATACAAAAGGTTTCTTTCAAATGAGATTCAATTTAAATTCAATTAATTCAAGATACTCTCTTTGTTTGATTTAATTCAATTTATTAACTTTCAAAACAATTTTTTCTTCTTCTATTAATCACACCTATTATTTATTTAACTTATTATCCTATTTATCTCCATAAACATTTTATAATTTATATTTAAGTGAATAACATTTATTATACGCACTCACATTTTGTTTATAAAGACAATTTATATTGTATATTATCCAAATTTCTTAAATTAACAATTTCAAAGATCATAAATTTGAATAGTCATTTATTATAATCATCCTTTATTCGACAAATTTAATTCTTCTTCATTCCAAATTATTATTAAATTTATTCTACTTAATATATCCCATCACATATATGTTAAGTATATTTACGTTTATTATAACTACTCAAATTTATTTAAAGATTCCTTTGATATCATTTATATGGTATAATATTCAATTTCATAGTTAACCTTTTGAAAATTTAGGTAAGTTATATATATAATGTAATTGAGTATTATCCAAATAAAATTTCTAATTCAATTCTCTCAAGTTTAAATATTAATTCAAAAATTTGGTTTCATTTATAATTGAAAATCATCCTTTACAAATTTTAAGAATTAACTTACAATTAGCTTCAAACAACTTAGAGATAAAAATAAATATATACATTCATAATATATCAAATCAAATTTAAAATCTTCAATATATAATATAAATCAAGTCATGTTTAGAAATTCAAACAATTTTGTTTTCAAACAAAAGTGTAGCAGGGCTACAGATTAGTCTCTTCACTTCGAAACTCGAAAATGAATGTCGATGATGCGGCCGCGATCACCGAAATTATTTTCCAGCGACAAAATAGGAGAGCACTAATTTTTTTTAACAGTTATAGATTTTTCAAACTATTTCTATTTGAAGATACTTTAATAATATACATTTTAAAACTTTAAATACAAGGTTGGAAATCTATCGGAATTTAAATTCCCAAATTCTTTTTTTTAAAATTCATTTTAAATTCCAAATCAAATTATATCCAAGTTTTATAAATTGATTTATTTATATTATGCAATAGTCAATGGTTTATAATACAATAAATGAAATATTATCATTTCGGACAAAAGGTTCATTAACAATTTACTTTCAGAAAATTTATGCTTACATATAATATAATCATTCAAAATTATTTACTAAATTTGAAACAATATTGTGACAGTTTGCTCTGTTCAAGTGTTTTGGAAATCCTATCGATAGCGTTGATCAGACGAATCGATCGGAAACCCTAATCAACATCAACAACTCAAACAACACAACATATATAAGACAATTTAAATATTAATTTACAAATATACTTCCTCGCTTGACGATACAACAATGAATTTCAAAGCAAGTATAGAGGTTTTAGTTTTATGGAAATCAAATCAAAGAGAATTTTGATTCGAATATAAGTTCGAAACAGAAGATAAGATAATTCAATAACAGAATCGGGAGATCGATAAGCTTATTTAATTCATGGGCAACCTTAACCGGGTCGGTCGTAACTTCAAGAATATGATCGATGCTGAATTCTGAGGTAAATCAACATTCGATCTCGAGAAATAGAATTCAGGTATAGCAGGAGATAGATAGCATCGTAAACCAAGGATACAGACATTTTCGGTAAATCAATGCCTATTGCAAAGGAGTTTACCCATTTACAAATAATTCGAAGATTGGCGAGACTGCCGATTCATTATAAAGATCATTCGAGGTGGAGTTATGTGATACTCCAGAATTAAAGAAGACGAATAGCGAGGGACACGAATGAATTTTGGAACCGCAGGGAACGTTCCAAAATTCAAAGGTGTTGAGTCAAAAGGAAGAGATTGAAACACGAATGAGAGTGATTCTGTAAATACATTTACCATATATGCTAAGTTTTGCCTAGAGCTACCAAAGCTCTGATACCAACTGTAACGACCCGCTATTTTGGACTATTCGCATCCGCACATGTCGAACTTGAATAATTCAAAATACCAAATTGTTAATTTAAATTTGGCAAAACTGAGATATACAGTAAATAAATAATCATAGAATCACAGACAGAGAGTAATAATATGCAGCGGAAGTAAAAGAGATAGTAGTTCATGAAGCTACTATATAAATATATAAGATACATCAGAGTTTACAACAGAAGAGAAATACGATACATCAAGTACAAATCAGAATACATCACTGGAATCATCGAATACTGAAAGCAGAATAGATGGCTGGATCTTCAAGCAAAGCTCCAACTCCAAAGGTGAGCCTTGAATACTGGTACACTCAGTCTGACCCGAACGTAAAGCAAAACATAAAACACTCGAGTCAGGATTAATATTCTCATATCAATAAATCCAACTCAAGTGAAATAGCAATCGAAATACAAGTAACTCAAAGGATGTTGGAATCACCATCCTCTAAAGATCCGTTAAACTATCTACTATGTAGTAGTGTATGCTAAATAGATAATGCCTATCAGTAATATAATATATCAAAATAGTGTTAAGGCGTTACCATTATCCACCTTAACACATTTTATATAAGCGTTATAGTCTATACAGCACTGTAAACTCCACCGTAAACTAGTGGGATATCAGGGAGTACTCCATAGGTATAACACAAAACAAATTCATAGTAGTCGCGTATATAGGGATACAAGTATGACAAGGCACATGAGGCAATACCTAAGGTAGTGAAACTACCGTTCGCCTGATCCGGACTGGTGAGAACGCATCACCGCAACGATCGCAACACCGCGAAACAACACTACCAAAAGTACGAGGGTGCACCAATCAATAACAAGTAATGAGTAGTAGTTACGAAGAAGTGTGTTCGCTCGAGGTGGCTAACCCCATTTGCCCCGGCACGGCTCCTGATTTTAGTCATTTCCAATTTGACACAAGTGTCAAGCCTATCCATTATCATTCTCTTTCTTCAGTCATCACGTACATCATTCCAACCACTTCATTCTGGATCATCACTCCGCGTATAGTTATTAAAGTGGTTTTCGGCTTAGATAGAGAGTATATCCATAACCGATTCAGGTTTCTTTAATAACTTTCGTAATTATTACACCGATTGGTCGTTTAATAAAGTTCAAAACCAAATCAATTTCAATTTCAATTAGAATTTATAAATCAACATTTTGTTTTTCTTTCTAAATCAATTTCTAAAATTTACGTTTCAAAACTTTCAAATTACCATTTCAAAATCTTATAATTCAATTTCAACTTTTATTTAAACAATTCAAATATCGATTCAAGTTCGTATATAAATTTCATTCCGAAATCATTTTAATTAATTTAATTTACATTCAAATCAATTTAAATTCATTTATCGATTTCATTCAATATTCGTTACATTAATTTCTCAATTCAAAACAATTAACATTAAATCTCCAATTCATTAGATCAATTACTTAAGTCCATATCCATTATATCAAAACTTAAAAATTAAATAAATTAAATTCGTCAAATCAAATTCTTTAAATTACAAGTCTTATATTTATTCCAATAAATCACGTTTTATTTCTTGTTAAAGAAATTCAATTTCATTTATTTACTTAATTACAGTTTCAAACTCAATTAATAAAGAAACTAAATTTCACATAGTCAATAAGTTCAATTTCACTTATTAACTTACTTAAATAATTTTCCAAGACTTAATAAATAAAGAAACCCAATTTCATTTATTAACGAAGTTCAAATTCACTTATTCCGAAGTTCAATTTCTCTTATCAAAGAATTCAATTTTTATTCAATTATCAAATAATTAAATCTTATTCAATTATTTCATAATTTCAAACTTAATTATTAAATAATTTCAAAACTTAATAACAATTCTAAATTTAATTATAAATTCAACTTAATTATTAAATCATTCCAAACTTAATTAAACGAATAATTCCAAATCTTATTGTCAAGTAATTTATTTTAAACAGCGTTCTTTCAATAACTACTGTGTTAATATTTTCGTTTCAGGTTTAAAATATCAACATATTCCTTTCATTAAATTCCAATTCCAACTTCATTTCAAATCTTATTATTAATGTAAATAAAATCTTTATTTCATTTTCAAACCAATTATTGACCAATCGTGTTTATTTAATTCTCTATCCTAAGTCAAATTCATTTGGGTATTTATCATTTCAACCCGATTCCATTTCAATTCAAAATCAAGCATAATAAAGGGAACTTGCAGTGTGATAACTGGGATGGTGTCAAAGTAAATAAATAAGCAATAACCATAATCAATAACAATTCAATAATTGATTCAAATAATCCCGAAATAATCGTATTAATTCGCATTGTTATTTGTACGAATTAATGTAATTATTTCTAGAATCTACACTATCATTTCATATACATTAAGGATTATTCACTTATTATTCTATGCAATTCTACACTTTACATCAATTATTCAATTTCATACTTCATCAATTAATACAACATAAATTCAAATGGTTCAAGGGTAATTAACTATTTCTATGTGTCAAATAATTAAACATTTAAGGGGTCATATTATAAAAATTTAACTAATCAATTCCAACACATATGTCGATTCAAATTTTTAACTATCCTACGTCAGATTCAATTGCATAATATTTATCGCTTTATACATTACAACTTTAACGTCCAATATAAACAACAAACAATCAATAAATTATCAATCAAATGGGATTAACATCGTATAATTAACAGATAATGGTGTCAGATGTCAAATGTGAACTGATACATAGATAACGGTGCAATAAATAACAGCAGCATATCTCAATTGTCATTTCAATTGAAATCAAATTTAATAAATAAAAGAATATTAATCGTGAGTGATTGCTCACCTTTCGAGGCTAGAGAGAATTTTTGACGAGAAATGAGCTACGGAGACAAGCACAACTTCCAAACAAAATTGAGATGGGCACGAATTAGACGAACACATCTGATAACAAGAATCGATGAGAACAATTTGAATCAGTTTGATATAAACTGAAATATGCACATTATTTGTTTACTAAAATAATTCTAAAACATATACTTAATTTTAAACACCTCTCATAACAGCGAAATATACTAAGTTTTATATATACAAGGTGTCATATATACTAATATATATATACTCCTTACTAAAATGAAACGCTATAGACTTATATTACCAAACAACATAAAATTTGTATATACATACTCTTTAAAAGTAAATAAATAAATAACAAATATATATATACACACACACACTTTCATCCATCCCATATATACACACCCGGCCATGCATAACAACCTCTACAAAAATAAATAATTTATAAAATAGGACCCAACATATACTTACGCCAAAACAAAAATCTTTAGAAATCAATACTGCTACCTACAGTCTTAATGCAAAAACCCAAACATATATATAACATGCTGGAACATAATTGATGCGTATTCTAAAATAATATATATTATAAACAAATATAGATATCTTCATACTAAGATCATATGTTGAAATCCAATACGTAAACAACAGCCTTGCACTATAAGCAACAGCAAATAAAATCACATCTATATATACTTACTAAAACTGATTATAAATTATATACTATGCATTTATATATGACCAGATCTGATATATATAACCATATAACTTTCGAAACATCTTACATTCATAAACTATAAATATGAACTATTATGCATTAATAAATAATATATTTAAAGTATATACAAACTGTTATATATACTTGTCAAAAAAAAAATCTGTAACCCAAAAGTTTTATATAACTTAATAGATGTATACTCACTGCTATATGTACACATGTACACAAACCACTATAATAACATAAAATGTGTATTTATATAGTACCCAACAACATTATATAAATATATGTACTTACATGAAAACACTATGCGGTAGATGCGATGGATATGCTTGGTAGAGAAAAAATAAAGCGAGGTGGGTCGGCTGAAAACGGGTCTGCAGATGAAGCTCGCGATGACTCGGCTGACGGCTTCAAGGGGCGAGGTCGAAGTAGGTAAGGTCGAAAGGGAAGTGGTGGCTCGGTTGTGGGTACCCGCGTGAGGCAATGGGAGGAGGGACGGCCATGAAGGGCAGAAGCGGAACAGGCAAGGGAAGAGGCTTATTTGCGTTCTTTGGTGTTTGGCGAACGGGTGAAAGCTTTGGTTGTGGTGGCGTTCAAGGGGAGGGCGTCGGTCCTTGGTGGAGATAAAGGGAGGTGTCGCCAGGTTGGAGATGAGGAGAAGAAGGGAAACTCGGCTGAGTTTTCGTGGTGGGCCGTGCATGGTTTTGCGTGCTTTGGTGGAAGAGAAGAAGCGAGGTAAAAAAAATGGAGGAGGTGCGTCACTTTGTGTTTTGGAATGGAGATCAGGAGGAAGCTTCGGCAGAGAAGATAAGAACGCATGAACCAACAACCCACCTTTTCACTTTTATTATGTGTGTTTTTTTTCTAAAAAATAAAAATAAAATTCTTTTCAGAATAGAACAAATGGAAAGATCAGAGAAGAAATGGAACCAATTGTTGCAAACGAAGCATCAGAAGATTAAAAAAAAAATCAGTGCTATTAATATTTGAACCAAGAATAGTAAGAAACAGAACTTGAAACTCATGAAATAATAAATTTCTGTTGACAACGTTGCACGATGGAAATGGAAGGACAGAGACCGAAAAGAGTTAGTTGCGGAACCCATACGCTAGACATCCGCAAATTGCACCGCACACCGGATATCGAAAACACGCAAATGAATATATTGTGAAGATCAGCACAACGAGATAGACAGAACGGTATACAGATATCGGTGGTACGATTAAATTAAAAAAAATTAAATTTTCAACCAGCGGAAAATGCAACAAAAACGCAGGAAAATAAGATCGACGGGGCTAAAGATGTCCGAATTTGAAAAACCGAAAAATAGCGTTTGCTCAGAAGATGGTTTAGAATTTTTCTATGTAAAATATTTATGTTTCGAAATCATTTTATTTTCATCGCTTTTTAACTGATTAAATTGAAGTAATTACGCACGAAATAAACTTTCATATTTTCGGTCGAAAATTTACCAGTTGCTATTTTTAACTAGGCGCATTCCAAATATAAAATTTATATTTCAAAATTTTATTGTTTAAAATTCCACAAAATTTCAATTAATAATGTTATTAAAACCGGTTAAATTTACGGGTCGTTACACTCTCCTCTCCATCAAGAATGCTTGTCAAACTAAAGGGGTCAAGAGGGAGAAATACAATCATGGGCAATTATTCACTAGAGATTAATTGCTTTTACTATGAATCAAGGTACGTTCTCTTGATCTATTATGTGATTGTGAAAATCATTTTTTTCAAAGATATAGCCTATTTTGATTTAGATATAGCCTATTATGATTTATGTAAAAATTATTTTTTCATTTTATTGACCTAAAAATTAAGACTTCACATGTGCTATCAGAGCTTAGGTTGAGAACTCAATGATTGATTTATTTGTTGTCACCTCTGCGAGATGTTTTAAATTTATCAAAATATGCTATATTATTGTATTTGCCGATTGATGTTTGTTTGTTTTATCATTGTTCATTTGAAATTTTTTGATTAATTTATGATATATGTATATGTATGTGTGTGTGTTATCGCAAATTCAATTTATGATATATGTATGTATGTATGTACGTACATACGTACGTATGTATGTATATGTATCAAGTTTTGAAACTTTCTTTAGCTCTAGTAACTTAATTATAAAGTTTTGAATCGTGCTATATATAGTTGCATGTATGCTTGCTTCTGTCGCACTAAGGAAAGGGTGTATTATTTTATTGCTATGATAATTTCAGTTTATATGTAATGTTTTGGATTACAGTACAGTGTTGTAAATGATTAATATATATATATATATATATATATATATATATATATATATGAATTATATATGTCTTATGATTATGTTCATAGTACACGTATGCTACTATGCTATTTGAATTAAAATGATTGTACTGTATGCTGTTGGTCATCAAAGCGATCAAAGATTAAAGATTTATGCACATGAATTGTATAATGGTATGTTAATTTGATATTTATATTATGTGTTGTAACAACCCAAAATTTTGGTTATTTGAAATTGGAATATTTAATTAAATTTAAATATTGAAAAGTAAATTTTATAGGTTGAATAACTTAAATTTCAAATATAATGATTTGTTGGAGTATTTAATTGTTAAATTAAATATTCGAAATCGGTTAAATAATGGAATATTGAGTTCTAAGCTAGATAAAAATAATTTCAAAGCTTATTAAATTTCTATTTTCAAGAATAAAGGTAAATAAAATTTTAAACTGGATTTAAAAGTGATTTACTCGATTTTAAAAATAACTTGTTTAAATTGACAAGTAAAAAATTGCTTTTCGGAGCACAGTCTCAGATTTCGACGAAACTAGTTCCATTGGATCCGTAATAGTGTATTATTACCAGATTTCAAATTTTATAGCATTTGGAATAATCGTTTGGTCATATGGAATAGAAACGCGTCAAAATTAATATCGAAAATTTAATATTATAATTGGGTTCAAAAAGCTAACTTCTCCATGCGATCGAACTAGGTCTCAAAACTTGTTATATTGCATTCGTAATAGGAGTATAACATTGTGAACGCCTGGCAGCATGCCTCAATTGGGATCCAAAATTTACAGCTTGATATTTTGAAAATTTAAATTATATATATATATATATATATATATCTGTGTGTGTGTGTGTTTGACTTTGACTAGCCTACATTCTTTCACCATCAGCCACCCTATTCCTAAAAGCAAGCCACCCTACTCTTCAAGTTAGCGACCTACCCACGTCCATCATGCCTGCCCTTATATATCTCGTGCTTAGTTTCAAAGAAAAGAAAAAAAATCATTCCCGCGCAGTAAAGAAAATGGAAAATGGAAGTTTTAAAATTTAATTCTCTTTGAATACAAATCGAAAAATCATGAAACGAACTTTAAAATTAATGTTTTTAGTTTATCTACCACTTGGCATTCGTTTTTTAGGGTTGCGATCTTGTTTCTAGTGATCAACAATGATGGCATAAGCAGGTAGTGAGCTAAGGTTTCAATTTCTAATCGATTAAGGTTTTTTTATCGAATTGAAGGGTGAGAATAAACTCGTGAAGCTCGATGCCCTTTTGATACTCACGTCGCTATAGTTCAGGGCGAAGGAAGGATACGATCGCGACACACGTGGTGGCTTCGGAGTAGTCGAATAGACTGCAGGCAGATGGAGTTCGCGAAGGGATGGAAGTTGGTGGCTTCGATTTGTGGATTCGAAAAATTCTTGGCCGTATCAGTGATAAACATGCATGCGACATTGGGTTTATTTTCATGCACATGGAGGAGCAGTGTTTGGGAGGACGAAGAAAGGGTAGTGGGTCGAATGCGTTAGTGGCCTGGCCTTGTGATTATTTGGTAAAGGGGATATAAATTTATACAATCTATTATTTTAAATTATATCGTCAACTTATAAATTAATATACTGTTCGTTTTAGGTTCGAATTAAATGCAGTTAGTCGCGTTAGGTTCATATTAACAAGATCTTTACTTTGAAATCAAACTGGTTGGATTTAGTGCTTATAGAATTTTCAGTTAAATTCGAATGCGTTCGAATTTAATCGGAATAGAGACGCAAAAGTAACAACAAAAATAAAATTTGAGTGTTTTATAACGCTTACAACGTACTAAAATATTTTTATGCTAGTCAAATTCAAAATTATGAAGTGATATAAATTTATTGACCATTGTTTGATAAATTTAATTGTCATTCGAATTAACTGTTAAAAATTAAAATTGGCGGTTAAATTTGAAATTGGAATTTAATTGCCAGTAAAATACCTGATATTGATAACTATGGAATTGTTGTGAATTATTGGTTGATTGGATGTCGATTGTGATGGATGCTATTGATTGAAGTTTTGGATGATTTGGATGTTTTCTTATTTTGATATATCTTGTTATCATCCTATATATTATTTATAGTATATATAAACTGTAAATTAAATTATTTCGAATAAATTAAGAAATTGTTTGAAATGATATATATCTATGACACATTGACAGTGTAATTTGGGTTGAAATGATATATATTCATTCCTGAAATTAAATTGAAATAACTGATCATTTAGCCATAAGATAGAAAATTATATAGAACATCGGATTGGTTAAATTAAATGATTTTAAAATTTTTGATTTGGAATTTATTTAAATGATTTAATTTTAAGAAAATGAAAATCAAATTTATGGAAATCGAACAATTCCGAAATTGAGCTCGGAGTTGAATTATGCTTGAGGATTTCGATTTCAAATTGGGTATTGAAAGTAAATTGATTTAAGTGTTTTGAATCGATGTTTTGAAAATCGAACTCGGAATTGATAAAAATCGAAATGATTCAAAATTTGAAACTTAAATTATTTTGGAATTGTAATTGAAATTAATTTGAAATTAAATTGAAATTGACATTGAAATTATTTGGAATCGAAGTGAAATTCAACTTGAAATCGGAATTGAATTGATTAAATCGAAATAGAAATTTAAAAGTGATTTGAATTGGAAAATTTGGAAATTGAATCAGTTTGACTTTGAAACTATTTTCAAATAAATTATTTTTATGTAAACTATTTAAATCTATCTTTTTAATATTCAAATTATTTTGGATTTTCCAATCTATATTGCTATATAAACCATTTTAATACTTAAACTATTTTATATTAAACTATTTTAACCATTTAAACCATTTTTAACCATTTAAAATATTTAAAATATTTTAAAACTATTCAAACTATTTTAAATATTCAAACTGGTCAAGGGTGGAATGTTTATTTTCAAATCATGGATCTAAATACGAATTGGTCGAATGAAGTTATAAATCAAATGGAAATTTGAAACAATTTTGGAACTGAAACCGAGATATTGAGGCGAAAATGATCTTGAAATGAAATGGTATATTTTGAGTAAATATGATGATTTCGAAATAAATTTGATTTTGAAGCAAATATGATATTTTGATATCTAGTGTGAATTGTTTTCGAAACGTAAAAGAATCAACCGGTGTATAAAATGACATTTGTTTGTTAAAGAGACCGGGGCCGGATATGGGCATAGTCTCTATCAATACCAGAACCACTATAACAACTATGTACGTAGAGTGATGATCCAAAACGAAGTGGTTAGATTTGGCGTACGTTTGTTGGATTTGAAGAAATAGAACGATGAAGGATTAGCCTGACACTTGTGCTAATTGGAAATGACTAAAACAAGAGCCGTACTGACCAAGCAGGCTATCTACCCCGAGTGGACACACTTCTTCGTATTACCATCATTTACATTGTGATTGATTGGTGCGCACCCTCAGATTTTGAGAGTGTTGGACGGGGTGGGTGATCATGACCATGATGCGTTACCACCAGTCGGGAAGGGTAAACTGGTAGTATCCTACCTTAGGCATTACTTCACATGCATTGTCATACTTTTATCCCTATACGAGACTCGTATGATTTTGGTTGAGTGTTGCCGTATCACGGCGCATCTCTATCTACCGACGGTTTACTGGTGTTTTATATGCAAACTATACGATAATGTTTAAAAATACGTTTAGGGGGTTAATGTAAAGCCATAACGCTAAGAAAAATATTTATTGTATTGATTAGACATTATATTTGTAGCGTATTATACTACATATAAATATTTTGATGGATCCTTAAAAGATGGAAAATCCCATAGCATCTCTTGAGTTATTGCATGCATGTTATACACTGGATAGGAGATGTGAAACCCCGTAAACATCTACAGCGCCATGGCACTCATGTTATATGTGATATCGATTTGACTCACATAAGAATATTTTAGTCCCGAGTCGAGTGTTTTGTCTTTTCATTACGCTCGGGTCAGCCCTGAGTTTTCAGTTTGTCGAAGATTATTCTCCGGAGGATGAAGACAGAGATTTGGTATAATATTATTACTAATATTATTCCCATCATCATGTTGTTCTACTACGTTATATTTTGTTCTGTTGTATATGTATAACTCTGATAAATGTTGTATTGTATAGTAAACTGCTTAATGAACGTTTTATTTGATTATTATATTTTATTGTTCCGTTGCGAGATTCTGTGTTTGTTACTTCTTCTTTCCTTATTTTTCTTAATTAACCCCATTGATTATCTATGTTCAGGATTGTTTAAGTCAGAGATGTGTGGATTATTGTCGATTTAAACCTTCTGAAATTTGGGTTGTCACAGTTGGTATCAGAGCATTCATTTAGCGATAACCTTAACTTTGATGGGGTAACTCATTAGAGATTGGGTCAGTAGTTCCCTAGAATGAGTTTGAGAGTATTAATAGATATAAGTGCGTATTTGTCAGTGAATATAATTTTTTTTTTGTGTTGGTTGATTTGTTGAGTGGCTTATGGATATTGATCAATACGAGTAATTAACGTTATTGATAGAGACCTCTAAAACTTGAATAGAACAATTCGACATAGTATTGTTTTGAAATTGGGTAAATGCAATAATTTTATCGAGATTATAGTTTATATATAAAGCAATAATTTTCAAAAATTATTATGGTAAATATAGTGTGTTTCGTTGTTAGGAATGATAATATCGATTATTATCATTTAATTGGTTGTTGCGCCTTAATAAAAGATGTTTATTATAAAATAAACAGTGATAAAACATTTGTGAAATGCTTTAAGGAAGTGAAAGTATGTAAGTATAATTTATAAATGTGACTTATAAATTAAAATGGATTTAAATTGAGAGGTTTTGAATCTAAGTTCCATAAATTTTGAAATGATTTCAAAGTGTTTTGGAAAAATAATAATAGTATTATTTTAGAAATATTTTGAATAAAAATATTAAAAATGGTTATAAAAGGAATAAAAGCACTGAACTCACTTCGGTCGTTGGAAAATAATTCTGATGATGATTGCGACATCATCGGTGTTCATTTTCGAATTTCTAAGTGATGGATTGCTACTGTAATGATTTGCTATTAGAATCTTGTTTGATAAACAAGTTTTTAATTTTAAGAAATTTAAAATTTTGATTTGATATAAAAGTGAGATATATATATGTATGTATGTATATATATATATATATATATATATATGATTTCAAATTGATTTGAAATTAAACTGGGTGTTTGGATTCTAAAATTTGCTATCTAAGTGTTGTGAAATGAATAAAGATAAGTTTTGAACTTATAAATTCAAGAAATGATATAGATAAGAAAAGAAATTGTGAAATTAATATAAGAGATAAAATTTAACTTAATAAAAGTTAAATGAAGTGATTGTGGTAGTAGAATAAATTAGTGAAGTGAACAAGTTAAGCGAATTGAATCGAACTAATAAAATGAAATTAAGAAATTTAGCCTAGGTGGGGCTAAATAAAATAAATTTTGGAAATGGAATTTATTAAGATTCAAAATAATTAATGAAATGGGCTAATTGAACTAACTAACTTAATTAGTGAGTAAATATGGTTTGGGATATGGTTGATAAAATTCAATATTTAAAATCGGGAGGTAAATTGAGTAAATGGAATTGAATTTGAATTTAAATAGAAGTGAATATAAATTTAAGGGGTGAAGTGGTAATAAACATAAGAACTTTTGTATAAAATGCTTATAATTGACTTAAGAAAATTTGATGAGAAAATTCTTAAGATATAATTGGTATTGAAAAATATACGAAGAAATTAAGCAATGTGAATAATGCAATGTGGACGATAATTGTAAATAATTGAATATAAATGAAATGAATGTGGATTAAAAGAATTTGGTTTAGCTAAGAAATCAATTGGAAATAAATACGTAAGTTGTATGTACATTATATTATTCTCATAACTGTTTGATCCAGATTCGAGCATAGAATTTTGAGATAATTTAGATCGATCCGAAGTGGAATATTTCACTCGATTCTCGACGTTGAACACTGGATATGGATTTTTGGTTGATTCTGTAGTTCTCTATCATAGTATATGGCTATATAAGGAGAATGACGGTTTTTGATAAAGAAACCAGATCCGAGTCCGCACTAGAGAGTCGTATGAACGATACTAGTTTGGAAGTGAAATTGTGCGATCGAGTGAGCGATCAGATTTGACATTGCGTACGGATGATATATATATATATATATATATATATATATATACACACACATCGTACGGGCTTGAGTAAGGAAAATATTGAAAACTGAAAATGTGAAATATAAAATGATTTTAAATTAATGATTGGATATCATTCGTAAATAAGATGTAGGTATTTAAAATCCAGAAAAATTTGGATTGTCCAACAAAAAGGTACATGTTCATTTTATCATTTGATTTGATAGTTTTATGATTGAGCCACTTGAATTTTGTTTTCTTTTGTTGGTATGGGCTTGTAGTGGCGTTTTGTAGTTGTTCGGGTCTAGCCGCGCAAAGGAGATGCTGGCAAAAAATTTCGAAAATTTAATGAGTTAGAAAAATTCAATAAGTAAAATTTGATTTTTTGGATTATAATTCGAAATGATTGAATAAATAATATTATTTGGAATCTTTGGATGAATTTGGGAATTAGTAAAAATAAAATGATAATGTGGTTTCAACTAATTTGTTTTGGAAAAGTTAATGGTTTTGGGCAATTTCGGGGAGGAAATTCTTTGGAGGGGACGGAAGAATATAACGACGCAGAATTTTGGTTATTTGAAATTAGAATATTTAATTAATTTTAAATATTGAAAAGTAAATTTTATAGGTTAAATAACTTCAAATATAATGCTTTGTTGGAGAATTTAATTGTTAAATTAAATAATTGAAATTGGTTAAATAATGGAATCTTGAGTTATAAGCTAGACAAAAATGATTTCAAAGCTTGTTAAATTTCTATTTATAAGAATGAAGGTAAATAAAATCTTAAACTGGATTTAAAAGTGATTTACTCAATTTTAAAAATAACCTGTTTAAATTGATAAGTAAAAAATAGCATTCCGGGGCACAGTCTCGGATTTGACGAAACTTGATCCATTAGATCCGTAATAGTGTATTATTATTGGATTTCAAAATTCACAGCATCTGGAATAATCGTTTAGTCATATGAAATAGAAACACATCGAAATTGATCTCGAAAGTTTAATATTATAATTGGGTTCAAAAGGCTATCTTCTCCATGCAATCTCGAAACTTGTTGCATTGCGTTTGGAATAGTGGTATAACATTATGAACGACTGTCGGCACGCCTCGATTAGGATCCAAAATTCATAGCTTGATATTTTGAAAATTTAAATTATATATATGTGTGTGTGTGTATGTATATATATGTTTGACTTTGACTTGCCTACATTTTTTCACCATCAACCATCCTATTTCTAAATGCAAGCCACCCTACCCTTCAAGTCAACCGCCTACCCACGTCCACCATGCCTTCCCCTTTATATCTCGCGCCTGGTTTCAAAGAAAAGAAAAAAAAATCATTCCCGGGCAGTAAAGAAAATAGAAAGTGGAAGTTTTAGAAAATGGTAAAGGGGATATCAATTAATGTAATCTATTGTTTTAAATTATATCGTCAACTTGTAAATCTAATTAATTGTTCGTTTTAGGTTCAAATTCAGCACAAGAATCGTGTTGGGTTCATATTAACGAGATCTTTAATATGGAATCAAACCGGTTGGATTTACAGCTTGCAGAATTTTCAGTTAAATTCGAACACGTTCGAATTTAATTGGAATCAGGACGTGAAAGCAACAACAAAAATAAAAGGTGAGTGTTTTATAACGCTCACAACGTACTAAAATATTTTGATGCTAGTTAAATTCGAAATTATGAAGTGACATAAATTTATTGATGGTTGTTTGATAAATTTAATTGCCATTCGAATTAACTGTTAAAAAATAAAATTGACGGTTAAATTTTAAATTGGAATTTAATTGTCAGTAAAATACCTGATATTGATAACTATGGAACTGTTGTGAATTATCGGCTTATTGGATGTTGATTGTGACGGATGCTATTGATTGATGTTTTAGATGATTTGGATGTTTATTTATTTTGATATATCTTGTTATCACATGTACATTATTTGCAGTATATAAAACTGTAGAATTATTTTGAATAAATTAAGAAATAGGTTGAAATGATATATACCAATGATACTGTGGTTGAAATGATATATACCCATCCCTAAAATTAAATTGAAATAATCGATCACTTGGCCATTGGATAAAAAATTATGTACGGACACCGGATTAGTTAAATTAAATGATTTTAAAATTTTTGATTTGAAATTTATTTAAATGATTTAATTTTAAGAAAATGAAAATTGAATTTATGGAAATCGAACTATTTCAAAATTGAGCTCGGAATTGAATTATATTTGAGGATTTGGATTTCAAATTGGGTATTGAAACTAAATTGATTTAAGTGTTTTGAATCGATGTTTTAAAAATCGAATTCGGAATTGATAAAAATAAAAATGGTTCAAAATTTAAAATTGAAATTATTTTGGAATTGCAATTGAAATTAATTTGAAATTGATATTGAAATTAAATTGAAATTGACGTCAAAATTAATTTGGAATCGAAGTAAAATTCGACTTGAAATCGGAATTAAATCGAAATGGAAATTTAAAAGTGATTTGAATTGAAAATTTGGAAATTGAATCATTTTGACTTTGAAATTATTTTCAAACAAATTACTTTGATATAAACTATTTAAATCTATCTTTTTAAATATTCAAATTAATTTGGATTTTTAAAACTATTTTGCTATATAAACCATTTTAATACTTAAACTATTTTATATTAAATTATTTTATATTAAACTATTTTAACCTTCTAAACTATTTTAACCTTTTAAACTATTTTTAACTATTTTAATTATTTAAACTATTTTAAGACTATTCAATCTATTTTCAAAAGTTCAAACTGGTCAAGGGTGGAATATTTATTTTTAAATCATAGATTTAAATACGAATTGGGTCGAACGAAGTTATAACCCAAATGGAAATTTGAAACAATTTTGGAACTGAAGCCGAGATATTAAGGCGAAAATGATCTTGAAATGAAATGGTATATTTTGAGTAAATATGATGATTTCAAAATGAATTTGATTTTGAAGCGAATATGATATTTTGATACCAAGTACGAATTGTTTTTAAAATGTAAAAGAACCAACCAGTGTGTAAAATGACGTTTGGTTGTTAAAGAGATTGGGGCCGGATATGGGCATACTCTCTGTGATACCGAAACTAGTTTTACAACTGTATACGTGGAGTGATGATCCAGAACAAAGTGGTTGGATTTGGCATACGTTTGCTGGATTTGAAGAAAGAGAACGATGAAGGATTATCCTGGCACTTGTGCCAATTGGAAATGACTAAAATATGAGCCGTACCGGCCAAGCGGGCTAGCTACCCCGAGCGGACACACTTCTTCGTATTACTATTATTTACATTATGATTGGTAGGGGCACACCCTCGGAATTTGGGAATGTTAGACGCAGTGGGCGATCATGACTATGATGCATTACCACCAGCCGGGAAGGGTAAACTGGTAGTATCATATCTTAGGTATTGCATCACGTGCCTTGTCGTACTTTTATCCCTATACGAGACCCATACGATTTTAGTTTAGTGTTGTCGTATCACAGGGCATCCCTATCCACCGAACGGTTTACTGGTGTTTTATATGCAAACTGTACGACAATGCTTAAAAACGCGTTAGGGGGGATTAATTAAAGCCTTGACGCTAAGAAAAATATTTATGTTATTGATTAGACATTATATTTGTAGCGTATTCTACTACATATAAATATTTTGATGGTCCCTTAAGAGATGGGAAAATCGCATAACATCTCTTGAGTTTTGCACGCACGTTATACACTAGATACGAGATGTGAAACCCCATAAACATCTCTGATGCCATGGCATTTATGTTATATGTGATATCGATTTGATTCACATAAGAATATTTTAGTCCTGACTCGAGTGTTTTGTCTTTTCATTACGCTCGGGTCGGCCTTGAGTTTTCAGTTTATCGAAGATTATTCTCCGGAGGACGAAGACGAAGATTTGGTATATTATTATTACTAATATTATTTCCATCATCATGTTGTTCTGCTGCATTATATTTTGTTCTACTGTATATGTATAACTCTGGTAAGTGTTGTATGAATTATAATCAAATGTATAGTAAACATCTTCATGAACTGTTTATTTGATCATTATATTTTATTGTTCCGCTGCAAGATTCTGTGTTTGTTTCTTCTTCTTTCCTTAATTTTCTTAATTAACCTCATTGATTATCTATGTTCTAGATTGTTTAAGTCAGGCATGTGTGAATTATTGTCGATTTAAACCTTCCGAAATTTGGGTCGTCACATGTGTAATTTGTTAGTCGCCAAATTAGAAAGGTTTATAAATGTCAAATTAAAAGAAATTCATTTACTCATGTTTATGTGATGCTTATGAATGAATGAAATTATGGTTTATGAACAATTTTAAAGATTTGTTATGAGTATATTGAGTTTATAGTCATAAAATGTTTTGGATTGTCCAAAAGTTGATCACTTATTTTATAACCTATAACCATTACGAGGTATATTGATATGCTTGGTTAGGTAAGTTTTGTATATCCAAAGATAGCAAACATATCTAACTGGAACATGTTAATGTCCAATTATGTGAAATTTATTGCGCATCAGTTATATTTGTTTTATTGCAAATTGTTTTATTGCATATTGTTTCATCACCTAAAGGAGAACCTCAATATACACCTTATGTTTGTTGGCTAAATCTGAATTTGTGTTATAATTTTAAGTTCATTGCTCAAAGCATTAATATATGAGCGTATTTTATATGTTTTTGCGGCATTTGTTCATGTCTCTCTACATTCACAAGCCACATCTGTTACTAAGTTTGATGTGCTTAATTTCTTTGATTGGTCTGAATAAGTTTAGTATTGCCTCAGTGTTCTGGATCTTGATTTGGCACTCTTAAGTGAGAAACCAACTGCATTTACTACTACTAGCAGTGGTGAACAAAGATCTTCCTATGAATCTTGGAAGAGATCTAACAGACTAAGCTTAATGTTTATGCAAATGATTGTAGAAAACAATTTTAAGTCCACAATTAAGAATAATGAAAGTGCTAAGGAATTCATAAAGTTTGTGGAAGAATGCTCCATGTCCGAGTCTGTTGATAAGTTTCTCATTAGGACACTAGTGAGTACATTAACCACCTTTAAGTTTGATGGTTCTCGTACGATGCATGAGCATATCGTTGAAATGACAAATATAATAGCAAAATTCAAGACCGCGGGAATGGAAGCGGATGAAAATTTCTTGTTAATGTTCTCTCTTAATTCCTTACCTCCTACGTATGGTCCATTTCATACGGACTATAATACTTTAAAGGATAAATGGAATGTGCATGAATTGCAAAGATGCTCATTCAAGAGGAAGCAAATCTTAAGAAATCAGAAATTCATTTAGCATATCTCATGGGTCAGAAAGGATCTGGAAAGAAACCAAGAAAGAACATTGGAAAAGACAAGCAAGGACTATCAAAGGTAAATCAGCGTTCTGTCCAAATCCATAAGAAGGAAACAAGCAAGGATAAGTGTCATTTCTATGGAAAGACTGGATACTATCAGAAATATTTCCTGAAACGTAAGGCATTGTTCGAAAGGAAAGGTAATCATAGTGATTTAGTATGTTTCAGATCAAATTTAGCTAAAGTTTCTTAATACTTGGTAGATTGATTCTGGTTGTACCACTAATGTTTCAAATATGATGTAGGGATCCCTTACAACCCAAACCACAAGCCCAAATGAAAATTTAATCTTTATGGGAAACTGAGTCAAATTTCCAGTTAAAACCATTGGAACCTATTGTTTGATTTTAGACACTAGACATCATTTAGATCCTTTTCAGACTTTTTATGTTTCTTCTATTTCTTGCAATTTGATTTCCTTGTCCAAACTTGATACTGTTGGATACTCTTTTAAATTTGGGAAGGGATGTTTCAGTTTGTTTAAATAAAATCTTTTTATTGGTTTGGGTATTCTTTATGATGGTTTGTACAAATTAAAGCTTGATACTCTCTTTATTGAAACTCTATTAACCTTGCATCTTAATGTTGGTACTTAATGTGGTTTATTTGACGAATCGTTAGCTTACTTATGGCATAACCATTTGTGTCACATATAGAAAGAATCGAAAGATTAGTAAAGAATGGAATCCTACCTGATTTGGATTTTACTAATCTTTGAATTTGTGTGGAATGTATTAAGAGAAAACACACATGACACACAGTTAAGAAAGCAGCCACAAGAAGCACACGACGTCTTAAAATAAAATACACTAATATACGTGGGCCTTTTGATGTTCCATCTTATAACGACCCACTTTTCCGTACAGTTTAAGCGGCCAATAAACCACACATGACCCACTCCAATTGAATGAAAGACGGATTGTTAAGGGAATGAAAGAAGAAAGAAGAAAAGAAGAAACAAAACAGTGTAGAATCTCACGGCAGAACGAATAATTTATAATATAAAACAAACCTTTATGTGAAAAAAAATTGTAATATAAGTATATACAGACATCAATCAAAGTTTACTAACTTATTTCAGCCCGGACAGTTATAACAACCTGTCAGGGCTGAAATAGGTTAGTGAACTCTGATTGATGTCTGTATATACTTACATTACAGTTTGTTTTTGTATAAAGATTTGTTTTATATTATAAATTACCCATTCCGCTGTGAGATTTTGTGTTATTTAGTTTTTTTGTATTCCTTCTTTCCCCTGAAAATCTGCCTTTCTGTTCAATTTGTGTGGGTTATGTGTGGTTTATTGGCCGCTTAAACTGTACGAAACAGTGGGTCGTTACTGATGGTATCAGAGCTTAGGTTGAGCGAACACTTATGCTTTAGTGGGGTTGACTCATTTGAGATAGAGTAAGCGAGACCCTAGGATGTTTAGTGTGTATATATAAGAGCGCGTATTTGTTAGTGATACAAAAAAAAATTATA
The DNA here is from genome assembly GCA_030765085.1 of Allium cepa. Classification (NCBI taxonomy): domain Eukaryota; kingdom Viridiplantae; phylum Streptophyta; class Magnoliopsida; order Asparagales; family Amaryllidaceae; genus Allium; species Allium cepa. The sequence goes on from CM060934.1 coordinate 618,321,741, forward strand.
TTGTGTTGTTTGATCTATTGAGTGGCTTAAGAATTTTGGTCAATGCGTTTGGTCAACGTTATCGATGGGGATTTCCTAAATACTTAAACAAGGCCAAACCGACATAATATTGTTTTAAAAATGGGGAAATGAAATAATTTTACCAAATATTATATTTTATATATATAAATAATTTTTCAAAAAATAATAATATTGTTATTCTTGGTTGTGCTTGGTTGATTGAAATGATAATATTCCATCATTATCATCCATGATTTGATTAGTCATGCTCGTCCAGTTCTGAGCAATGACTATTATCTGTTAATCTATCTGGAATCTTCCTCTTCGAAACTTGGGTTGGGTAAATAGGAATTTGAAAACATTGAGACGAACCTTGTGAATTGAGTTTCATAATTTGACTTTAAGGCGTTCGTTGACAATGCTGAGTTAGAATTTGACTTCAACATGAGTTGTTTATTTTAAGTAAATTTAAATATTTTAATAAATATTTTAGAAAGATTTTGTATAAAGGTTGATTTGAAAAAATTAAGTTTTAATAAATGTTGCTTTATTAAAAGGAATTTAGAATATTTTGAAACACATATTTTGAAAATGATTGGATATAAAAGTTGGTTGTATTAAATTGGGGTTTTATAAAAGAAATTATTAAAAGAAAGCTAGAATATGTCTAAGATAAATGCTTGAAAAATTATTTATATAAGGAAATTAGAATATTTTCGCAAAAAAATAATAATTGAGAAATGATTTCCTTTAAAAGGAGATATTTTATAAACTTGATTTATAAGAATGTATTTTATAAATAAAAGGAATTTGAGAATTTAAATCCTGGTATTTTGGAAAATGGTTTTCAAGGTTTACAAATTAATAATATTATTTTAAAATATTTTAGGAATAAAATAATATTTCTAAGGATTTTAAAGGGGATATAAACACTGTACTCACTTCAGTCACTGGAAAATATTTCCGACGATGATTGCAGTGTCGTTGGTGTTCATTTTCGAGTTTCTAAGTGGGGGATTGCTTCTAATAGGATCTCGCTATATAATTGTTATGATAAAACAAATTTTGATTTGATTCCAAAGGTATGATTTGATTTACCTTAAGTAAATATGTATATTATCTTTTGAAATGATTTGTGGAAAAAGAAATAATAGTTTTATTTGAGATTGTTTTGGAGTACGAATGATTTTGCGAATGGTAATAATTGTTTTCTTAAAGGGGTTTTTGGTGTATCAATTTTTCGGAAATAGTTTGCTTAGAAATATATTTAAGTATAAATCTCTTTGGAAAGGAATTTTATAGAATGGTGTGTTTTTTTTGGTTGTTTGGGGAATGAGTCCAAACTTGTTTTGTGGTGATCGGAATAATATTCTAAGTGACAATCAGATGTTTGCCTATGTGAACGGTATAGTGCACTTAGAAAATTATTCCCATTGTCATTGTACGGTTGGGACGATTTCAAATCCGGATGAATCCAGAGTAAGTTGAAAATTGATAGTTTGATGAAAACTATTTATTTGGAAATATATTTAATATTGTTTCAGAATGGATTTGAAAAGAAAGAAGTGGTTTTAAGTTAACTGGATCGAGTAGCTCGAAAATAACTAAAATGGGCAGGGGATGTGTCTGGATAGCAAACACTTCTCTTAAGTATTACCCTTCTTGGTAAGGAATATATAATACTATTTGGTAGTAACCAGTTCTTTGGTATCATTTTAGGGTTATTTGAGCTATATATATTCCATGGATTAAAATATATGGTATTGTTTCCAAAGGTGTTTTGATTAAAAACCAGGTGTTTAAAATTCTTAAGTAAATTCAAAATAAAGTTTGAATCTACCCTCAGGATGTAATAGGGTGTTATACCAGTTTTTAAACTTAAGCTAAGTTTTATGAAAACTTTTTCATAAATAATTCAATGGTAATAGATGGGTATTAGGGATAACCAAATAAATAAGTACGTAGAGTAAATGTAGACCATTTCTCTTTCCGTATAGTTTTGATCTAATATTCGAGCATAAGGCTTTGAGGTGTTTTGCATCGTTCCAAATAAGAATCTATTATTCGATTTCTGACTGCGAACGTTGGTAAGGGTTCTTGATATGGAACCAAAGTTTTCTATCATAGTATATGGTTATGTAAGGGGAACAGAGATTCCTAATTAAGGAGCCTGATCGAAGTTCACACTAGAAAATCGAACGAGCGATGCTAGTTTGGAAGCAAAGTTATGTATTCAAGTAGTGATCAAATCATATTTTGTTACAAATGATCTATGAACATCATGCAGGCTTATGAATAGTATTGAGAGTTCTTGTGCTAAAATTTCGGGGATGAAATTCTTATTAAGGGGGGAAGAGCGTAACAGCCAGGAATTTTATCACTTGATTTTTGGAATATTTAATTAGTTATAAATATTCGATTTGGGATTTTTAATATTATAAAATCTGCGTCCCAAATAATTGTCCAACTTTGAATGATGTATTTTAAATTTAATTTTTAGAAATTTTCCGTAATTTTTAATTTGGGAAATATTTAGATTTTCGTATGAAGTGTTTTTACGGTAAATGTTGGCATTTTCGAAATTTAACAGAACTTGATAACCAGTGCATTTTATTTCTATTTTGTGATCGCATCATGATTCTATATGTGATCATATTTTATTTTCTTTTAATCGCAACTTATCAGCGGATGCAATGTGTATATATGGATATTTTTAGGAAAGCAGAGTCTTCTGATTCTTCTTCATTTTGTTACCTCTGTGAATTTAAAAAACAATGGAAATTTAAAGCTTTCCCTCAACTTCAAAAACCGACAACTCAAAATCCATCAACCTTTTGAGAAAATTTCCAACTGCAAACTTGTTTGTTTTTGAGTCTATTATTTTTTAAAATAGTCCAGGGTCGCTTCATTGAGCGTGGTGGTGGTTATCGGCTAAAAATCAATAAGTGATCGAGGAGATGTCAGTTTTTGACGACAACGGATTGTCGAACCGAGAGTACGGACGGGTTCCTTGCGGCGATTGGGGATTTTTAGAAGCGTTTATGTGATTTTTAGAAGTTTGGTTTGTTGTAGGGAAGGAGATGATCGGAAATCGTTCAGAAATTAATTTCCGATGAACCGAAGGCCGTGAGGCGTATCGGAGGTGCCAGGGAGAAGCCTTGGACGAGGTGGAAGGGATGACGGTGGCCAATTTTTAGGTTGTGCTTTGGAGTGTCTTGGATTGCTTGGTTTAGGGTTTGAGGGCCTTTAATGGATGGATCTCGTGGTCAGAATTTTGATGGGTAGGCCGTTGTTGGTGATGGGGGTGCCGATGTGACGACCTAGTGAAGGCGAGCATGTTGGAGGTCTTGGGTTGTTGACTGGATAGTCAGAGGTGATATGCATGTGCATGTACATGGCCGTGAAAATGGTTTCAGGTTGTAAAAAAAGGAGAAGGAGCCACTATAGCAGCAGTTTAGGTGCAGAGTAATTAAGCTCGGCCCGTTTGGCATTGAAGGTGAGAAATTCTTGTTTAAATATAAATTTAATTATATTATTATTCTCTAACCTTTAAAATGTCATAACGTGTTCGTTTTAAATTCGAATAACACACAGATTTTTGCACTGCAGTCGTATGGACGAGTGTAACATTTTAGTGTAAGTAGTTGATAAGTTTGGACATCTAAAAATTTATGACATATTTAAACGAACTGGGTTTATATCATGTTATTTTAATAATAACATCATTTAAATTTGTATATCTTAATTATTGATGTTTATTTGGCTAAATAAATTACTATTGAGTTTAATTGGACGGAATACGAGAATTGGATATTTGTTTAGCGGAATAAAACTCCGTTCCGCTAATTAAATTAATTAAACACATGTTTAGCAAAATAAATTCCCATTCGACTATCTTATAGTTTTGGACATTTGATTATATATCGTTAATTGATATACCACTTTGAATATGTGATATGTTGACCAATGGTGGTTAAGTATTGAATTTATTTACATAGTCGTTGATTATATAAATATATTTATTAACTTGAAAAATAAAACTTAATGATATGGTAGCTTGTTTAAGTATCAATGTGATCGTTAAGCCCCTACCAAATTTGAAAAGTTAATTTAAGAACAATTATTGTCTAGTATAAGGTTTTAAAGATAACTATTATTTAGTAAGAAGATTTAAAAGGTAATAACTATTTATTAACAATATTTTAAAGATAATAAATGATTGTTTTTAATAATGATTTTAAGTTATTTTCTTTATTAATATGATTCTTAAAAGTTATTTCTTAAAGTTATTTAAGAATATTTGATTATTATTTTACTTTATTTAATTATTGTTTCAAAATGTTTTAATTATATTTTAATTATTTATTAAAGTGATTTAACTATACTTTAATTTTCAATTAAAGTTAATTAATTATATTGATGTAAGTTGTTTAACCATATTTATAGGTTAATTAATTATCATATGAATACTATTTTTAAAGTTAACTGATTATGATATTAATAACATTTTAAACTTAATTAATTATTATATTAATATTGTTTAAAATTAACTTATTAATACAATAATAGTGTTTAAAATTAATTTAATATATTATTAATGAGATTTTAAAGTTAAATGAAAGTTAATTTAAGTGAAATAGAAGGATGTTTAAATAATAACTTATTGTTTAAAGTTATTTTAAATAATTTATGGTTTATCAATGGAACCTTACTGATTTAAAGGATTATTAAATAAGTTTGTTTAAATATGGAAAGAGTTTTATAAATGGTTTTGGATATTTATAAAAGAAATTATAAATGAGTTTTAACAATCTGAAAAGGAGAATATTTATAAATGGGGTTTTGAAATATTTTAAAAGAATGTTTTATAAATAGATTGAAGATTTATAAAGAAACTTTTTAAATAGATTTGGAGATATTTATTAAATAAAGAGATTTTGGAAAGAAATGGTTGATTTTTATAGCATAATTTGAGGGGCATGATTGCTTACAGTTTACGATGTTTTTGCTGGGATAGCGATGTAACCATAGTGTAAGCTGCGATCCATGGTCGATATTAGACGGTTCTTTCCATATCTATTTTTCTTAAAAGTTTTCAAGTAGTTTTGATTGTAATGGTTGTGAATATGCTTATCTCAATGAGTTAAGTAGATGATATTTCAATAAGTATCCGAAAAGTGATTTTAAAATAATAAAAGATTAACCTTAAGAAGCTTAGTGATTTTCATGGGAAATGAAATCTTTATTTGAATGTTTGTTTATTTGATAGTTATATAACTGAACTATCATATCTTGGCCTAAATATGCAATCCTTCTTAATTTTGGTGGTATTGAAATATTTCCTACCTAACATCGAAGGATTTTAACTTTGAAAATATCTAGGGAAAACACGAAAATTATATGGTACAGTTACCATCGGTGGTGCTATACTGTACGTATAAACTTGTTTTGTTCTTCTAGGACAAATGATAAGGAGATCCGTCCATTTAAACGGTTAAGGGTGATCTCCGCTCTTATTTATTATCTGATTATTTCCCAAAGAACTAGCATTGAGCATTCCGGAAATCAACAATTGATTTATAGGGTGCTAGGAAGTGGTAGAGTGTACTCATAAGAGATTACTCGAAAACCGTAGTCATTCCGAAACCATATACGGATCTATGGAGGAGTTTCATGATATATTGAGATGTTGGAATCCATATGTGGTTCCAAACCCGTTGGGATATGGGAATCCGTGTGTGATTCCAAAATCTATTTGTGATGTGGGAATCCATGTGTGATTCTGAGACCCGTTGGTGTATTTGAATCCATATGGAATTCCCTGATCTGTTTTAATGGCTTTGCATGAGCCGGAATGCCGGACGTAGCCTCACCAGCGGTAAAATGTCTAAACCAGAGATATGAAGCATGACCAATAGGGTTGGCAAACTCATAGGGTGTAGTCGGCTCCTCCTAGACGTTACCTACAGTTGTTATGCATGCATGGGGCGATGCACTCGATCTTATTAGGCCAATTATGTTTTTCCCATGGTACATCACTAGGAGTGTATGCTGCTTCGAAAGGATATCTCTGATCCTTGTGTAGGAGGACCGTTCCTCGAAGTACTGAGGGCGCCTTCATGGAAATCCTACACAATTAGCAAACATGACCTATCTAGTTATGATTGTATACCAAGTATTGTTGTGATGTACACCCACGAGCGTCGCAGCTACTTGATTATTATTATTTTCACCCTTAGACAATATTATAATATCACTAGATTTCTGATATAAAAGGTTTTGGTTATCGTAAGGTAAAAATCCATTTGTGTTTATGTACGGCGTGGCCTTATGAAATACCTTTGTTTTAAAAGGTTTATTTAAACTTTAAGAATCCATTTGATTGTGTTTCTCATACTGGTTTTACCAGACTGACAAGAGCGTTGTTTTCCTATAATGCTCGGGCCAGGCCAAGTATATTACAGATTTATTTGGAGACTTGGAGCTTCAGGAGATGAGTTGGAGTCCTAGAGATGTATTCACGTACATGGTTATTTATCCATTGCATCCATTGCTGTATTTATCAGCGATTGTGAGGACATGTTGTTATAACTGTCTGTGCTGGAAATAGATTAGTAAACTCTGATTGATGTCTGTATATACTTATATTAAAAAAAAAATTGTATAAAGATTTGTTTTATATTATAAATTATTCGTTCATTGTGAGAATTCTATTTTCTTTCTTTCCCCTAACAATCTGTCTTTTCGTTCAATTTGAGTGGGTCATGTGCGGTTTATTGGCCACTTAAACTGTATGGAAAAGTGGATCGTTACACATCTCTTTGTGGAGAAAAGTCTTTTATCACATTTGTTGATGATTTTTCACGTTATGGATATGTTTATTTGTTGCATGAAAAGTCACAATTTGTAAACATCCTAAAAGTGTTTATCAATGAAGTTGAAAGGCAATTAGATAGAAAGGTGAATAAGTCTGATTGAGGTGGTGAATATTATGGAAGGTATGATGAAAGTGGTCATTGCGCCGATTCATTTGCTGAATTCTTAGGAAGTCATGACATGTTTGCTCAATACACAATGCCAGGAAAACCACAACAAATAGTGTTGTGGAAAGATACAATTGTAATTTAATGTATATGGCTAGAATTTGCATGCTTTAAAGATTGATGTATATTTGTTGAACAAGGTTCCTAATAAGGCAGTTCCAAAGACACCTTTTGAATTGTGGATAGAAAGGAAACTCGATTTAAGGCATCTGCATGTTTGGAGTTGCCTAGTGGAAGTAAGAATTTATAATCCATAAGAAAGGAAACTGGATTCAAGAACAATCGGTGGTTTCCTCTTTGGTTATCCAGAAAAATCTAATGGGTATCGACTTTATTGTCCTAATCATAGTACAAATTTGTTGAAACCGAAAATGATAAGTTCATTGAGAATGGTGAATTTATTGCGAGTTTGAAACCACATAAAGTGGAAATGAAAAAGGTTAGAGTGAAAAGTCCTTTGAAGCCATTGTTCATGGTTTATGGCTGCAGAACTTCATTTTAGGACTTGAGATTATCGATATTATTGCCAAGCAGCTGGAAATTTATTATGACAACTCTGCAAACTGTCTTCTTTTCTAAAAACAACAAGTATTCAAAATGCGCCAAGTGTGACGACTTCCCATGACTCCCGCATGGAAACGAGGGAAAGGTGCGCTGAAAGGCGTGCCAGACAGCCATGGACGATAGTCAAGGTAAGATTAAACAGCGGAATCTATCGTATTACTCACAGCGCATGGATAAAATACAATAGAAAAGTACACATAGAGAAGCTCCACAGAACGGAGTCATATAAACTCATAATAGTTTTATACAATCATCTGAATATTCAATACATCAAGCCTCACTACATAACACTGAGTATTAAACAAACAGCGGAACATCCAGTACATATAGTAAGAAAACAATATGCAAAAGCCTCCAGCTCGTCTTCGTCATCAACATCGTTGGTAACCAAGAACAGCACCTGTCACCTGCTACCTAGTCTGCCCATCCCAACATGGATGAACAGCCCAAGGTAATAAGAGTTAAACATAAAACCTTGAGTCAGACAACAGTCTTAGTGAGCAGTAAATCAACTATCAAACATACCAAAAGAGCATAAAGGGTAAAAGGAATAGGAACTCAACCATCCCACTCCACCTCATTCCACAGTGATAGCCCCCAAACATACTAAGCAGAAATAAACATAGCAATTCAGACATTCAAAGCAAAGTAATTATCACTCGAGTCAAGGTCGATGTTTTCCAAGTACAAACCCCCAAGGCCTAAACCAAGATCAGATAAGCACTCTGAAAACATCGCTCTTGGCCCAAGCGACGATACAACCAAACATCCAAACATCCATGACCCTGGCTATACTGTTATCATTGCCTTGATACCATCGTTAATTGAATGACCGGCACATTCTTTCAGCCGTCAGTCAAGGGCTAATGGCAACCCCGGTTCTAGACACAACTCCGCACGTCGTCGCAGCCCGTGCCTAGGAATTTTCGCAACTAGCCAGAGTACTAGCACGTCGTCGCAGCCCGTGCCTGGAACGTCATCGCAGCCCGTGCCAACGTACTCTTGCTTTGAGCATGCTAGAACCTTCAATAACGATGAGATCTCATCCTTCTAGTCATCCTCCTCGACGACTATTCCCATACTAGCTCAAGCGCCTCTCAAGCTAACCATTATCAACAAACCCGGACTGCATCACCGAGTTATCAACATGCTTAGGATGATCCCGTCTGGATTAAACCAAGGCTTTCTCACATCATGCTTTGCTTCATCGCATCATAGCAAAGTCTCATCTCAACATCATGGTTTGCCCCATCGCATCATGGCAAAGTCCCATCTCAACATCATCACCAAACCTATCCATATGAGCTTCAACATCCGCTTCATATGCCACAAGCAGCTTTCTTATTCAAGAGCCTTTCCACTTAGCTTTTGAATCATCTTCGACCAACTTGTCCAAATCAAGTTATCAATCAACTAATCAATCAAATCAAACATTAATCCAAGTAATCAATCATTCAAACAAGATCTAAATAAACAATTACAACAATAATGGCAATTTTGTAAATAAAGAGTCCAAATCTAACATGCAATCTAACAAGCATGAATTATGAACAATATCTCTACAACTCGATGAATGAACTTGCATAAGTGAACATGTAGTAAAATAGATGTCAAATCATCATGAGCAATAGATCTACATGCAGACTTAAGAAAAATGCACGAAATCACTTTCTTTAACACATAAACAAGTCACCGATCCAATATACTCCTTTGGGTCCGTGTGAGAGATAACCACCACTCACCGAATCACCTAAACACCTTAAAACAACCAACTTCAGATCTGGACAGCAAGGAATCAAGCTTGATCCTCCAAAGCTCCGCTTCAAACGATGAAATCTCTCTTCGATAGATGGAGATCTTCAACTTTGGCTCTTGGATCTTCGATTTGATCTTCAATTTAGATGGAAGGAATCACTAGATTAGAGTGGAGAAAAGAAGTGAAGAAGTGTTGTAGTCGAGCTCTAAAAAAAGGCAGCACTTCGTCGCTTCAAAATCCGGTGCCAAAAAGTGAGCCAAACCTCTCTATTTATAGGCTGGAAACCCCATGAGTCGCCGCCCCCTTAAGTCGCCGCCGACCTATCCCATGAGTCGTCCACGACTCAACAGACCTTGCCGACCTAACAACCAAACCAGATGCGACTCACGACCCAACGCATGGCCTACCACTTAACGGCATACGACTCAGCAAATCTAACGACCTAAAACACGCGCGCATCCACTTCAAGCCGACCTAACGACTCACGACCTATACCATCAACGACCTACGACCTAAAGCCCTGCCGACCTAAAGACTTATACGACCCAGCTTACTCAGCCGACTTAATACTTAACATAGCCGCGACCTATCACTAAGTCGCCTGCAACTTTAGGTCGACTTACGACCTAACTCTCACAACCCTTAAACCCCTAACTGTCTTAGGTCGTCTACCTCTTAAGTCGGTCAATTGACTTATCTCCTAAGGTTGCTATCTCCTTGACCCACTAACCACCTTAAGTCGGCCAGTTCCTATAAGTCGTTAACTCGGTTCAATACCTTAACTCGGCCACACGACTTAAGCCAACATCTATGCGACCTAACCACTACACGGCCTAACTCCTTGGGTCGTTCAACCTATAAGTCGCTCAACTCAAATCCCTTAAGTCGTTACTCCTATAGGTCGTTCCACTCAACCTAAGCTCCATACAGCTTAACAACATCTACGACTTATCAACAATACGACTTAAAGCATTTAGTTTTAACAATGTTTCGATCAGTAAAAATACGGGTCATTACATTCTCTCCCCTTTAGAAATTTCGCCCCCGAAATTCCAAACAAACAAGATCAATCAAAACTATTCCGCATGCCTACCATCCATAGCAATCAACATACCATGCATCCAATTACTAACCTAGCATGCAGAATTCTAAGACTAGAACAAGTTACAAATTCATGAGATGTCACGACACCTTAGGGCCATACCTCGAAGAGTCCAAGATGAGCTGCCTTCATCCTCTCTTCCTCCTCCCATGTATAGTCGTTAACATCATCACTCCATTGTACCTTGAGCAACTTGACTACCTTCCTCCTAAGCTGTTTTGTGTCAGTTTCCACAACACAAAGTGGCTTACGAGGTCTTCTAACAACTGGGTCAACCTCTAAATCTTCACAGCTATCAGCAGAAACCACTGTATTCGAGTCGTGCACATACTTCCGTAGATAAGATACATGAAAAACATTGTGCACACTCGCCATCTTTTCTGGTAACTCTAATTTATAAGCGAGCTCTCCAATTCGCTCGATGATCGGGAATGGTTCAACAAATCTCGGAGTCAATTTTCCTTTCTTCCCGAATCTAATAACATTCTTCAGTGGAGAAATCTTCACAAAAACCATATCACCTACGTCGAATTCCAAATCCTTACGACGCTTATCTGCATAGCTTTTCTGACGATCTTGGGCTGCCTTCATTCGTTGCCGAATGATCTCTATACAATCCGAAGTCTGTCGAATCATTTCTGGCCCAAGTATCAGCTTTTCTCCAGTTTCTAGCCAATATGTCCGAGAGTTACACGGTCTTCCATACAATGCTTCATATGGTGCCATACCAATACTTGTCTGATAATTGTTATTATACGCAAACTCCACCAAATGAAGATGATCTTCCCATGATCCTCCGAAATCCAAAACACATGCCCTGAGTAGATCTTCCAAAACTCGGTTGACTCTCTCGGTCTGACCATCTGTTTGGGGATGATAAGCTGTACTCAAACACAACTCGGTCCCCAAAACTTCTTGGAAGCTCTTCCAAAATCCACTAGTGAACAATGGGTCTCGATCGCTCACTATACTCTTCGGAATACCATGGAATCGAACTATCCACTTAACATACAACTCGGCCAATTTCGATGCAGTCCTAGTTGATCGAACAGGAATAAACCTTGCACTCTTGGTCAATCGATCTACGATGACCCAAATCCCTTCATTTCCTGCTCTGGTTCTAGGTAACCCATCGATAAAATCCATCGATACTTGCTCCCACTTCCATGTAGGAACTTCTAACGGTTGAAGCAATCCACTTGGCTTCTTCTGTTCAGCTTTTACCAACTGGCAGTTCATACATTTGGAAATAAAATTTCCAACATCTTTCTTCATACCTTCCCAATAATAGGTTCTCTTCATATCCCGATACATCTTACTTCCACCTGGATGAATTGTCAACTTTGAGTGGTGACTTTCCTTCAGAACTTCATCCCTCAATTCATCTATATCGGGAATAACCAGTTGTCCTTGTTTCCGAAGCCAACCCTTTCGATCGACCTCGAATCCTTTATCCTTTTCTGGATCCAATCCAGATTCCAAATCACGGATAATCCTGACAAGCTTATCTTCTCGCTTTTGGCTCTCGCCAATTCTTTCCACAAGAGTAGGTCTTATCGATAAGTTTGCCAACATCTTAGGTTCCAATTCACATCTAGGCCTGAAGTCAAATCCAGCCAAATACTCAAGATTCTTCCATTCCGAAAACATGGCTCCCAATCCTGCATGTCTTCGACTTAACGCATCTGCCACTGCGTTACCTTTTCCCAGAGTATAGGCTATACCAAAATCATATGATGCTAAAAACTCTAGCCACCGTTGCTGTCGAAGATTCAAATCCTTTTGGGAGAACAGATACTTCAACGACTTATGATCTGTAAACAACTCGAATCGAACTCCCAATAGGTAATGTCTCCACATCTTCAAAGCAAATACAATTGCCGCTAACTCCATATCATGAGTCGGATAATTCCTTTCATGCGGCTTTAGTTGTCGACTTGCATATGCAACAACTTTATCCTTTTGCATTAGCACTGCTCCAAGTCCAGTACCACATGCATCGGTGTAAACCACCACCTCATTATTCCCACTCGGAATAGTCAAAACAGGAGCACTTGTCAGTCGCTCTTTCAGGATTCCGAAAGCTTCTCACACTTATCATCCCATTTGAACACTTGGTTCTTTTTCGTCAATCCTGTTAACGGTGCAGCTACCTTGAAAAAGTCTTTGATAAACCGACGATAATATCCTGCTAATACAAGAAAACTTCTCACATCAGATGCATTCTTAGGTCTAATCCAATCCTGGATCGCTGCCACCTTAGCGGGATCAACCGCTATTCTATTTCCAGAGATAACATGGCCTAAGAATCTCACTTCTCTCTTACAGAAGTGACACTTCGAAAACTTAGCCTTCAGCTGATGTTTCCGTAAGATTTCCAAAACAATACGCAAGTGCGTCTTGTGCTCTCCTTCAGTTTTGGAATAAATCAGAATATCATCCACGAACACAAGTACAAACTTGTTCAACTGATCCCTGAATACTCTATTCATAAGATCCACAAAATATGCTGGTGCATTGGTCAATCCAAACGGCATTACCAGCCACTTATAGAAACCAGACGGTGTTCTGAAAGCAGTCTTCGGAACACTATCCTTTGCCACTCTCAACTGGTGAAATCCCGTTGCCAAATCCATCTGAGAAAACACCTTAGCTTCGTGAAGCTGATCAAACAAGTCATCTATTCTCGGCAATGGATACTTATTCTTCTTAGTCACTTTATTCAGCTCACGATAATCCACACACAACCTCAACGATCCATCCGCTTTGGTTGCAAACACAATTGGTGCACCCCATTCGGACACGCTACGTCGAATGAATCCTTTCTGTAAAAGGTCATCAACTTGCACCTTCAACTCTTGCTGTTCCCTAGGCGCCATCCGCCTAAGAGGCATCACAACAGGTCTGGCTCCTTCAACTAGATCGATACGAAACTTGATCTCTCTATGCGGCGGTAATCCTTTGACCTCGTCAAAGACATCCTCAAATCCATTCACAATAGGCACCGATGACAGTCCATCCCGTGGAACAACCAGCGAATACATGAAGCTCATGAAGACGCCTTCCTCATGCTTACATCATATCACAACCTTTCTCCTTTCCACATTCTCGACTGTCACCTCAAGCCTCTCACAATCAATCCTTGCCGCATACTTCCTAAGCCAGTCCATACCCAAAATAATTCCGAACCCCGCAAAGTTCAGAACAAAACAATCACAAACAAAAGAGCAATCATGACTCGACACAACTAGACCACGGCATACCATACACAAACAAGACGAACCCGCAACTGGATTAGTCACAACCAATGGTCTATCAATAATATCCGGTTCCAAACCCAACCGGCCTACAAGTTCACTACAAATAAAGGAATGCGACGCTCCAGTATCAAACAACACTCGAACTGGAACACCACAAATGGAAAGAGTACCTTGAACCACCACACCCTTTCCTTTCTCATCAGCAGTAGGAGCTTTCAAAGATGATGGCACAGCCCCCAAAGCATAGGCTTGCACAATCTGCTTGTCCTTCCTCGGTTCCGGACAATCCCTCTTGAAATGCGCCGGTTTGTCACAGTTGTGACACTTTGCCGGCACTCTTGGTTTCTTGCAATCCCTAGAGAGATGACCCTTCTGCTGACAGTTGTAGCAGATCACTTCACCCTTTGGCTTCTTCTGGCCATCCTTACCCTTCTACTGCTGCTGCTTCCTCTTCTTGTTTCCATTTTGCTCCTTGGTCACAGCAACAGCAGATCCTTCCTTAGGAAACAGATTCTCATGCCTGAGAGCTTTCTCCACAAGCTTCTCAAATGGATCGTCCAAATGATCCACTAACTGCCTCCCAAGATAAGTGTCCAAGCCTATCACAAACTTCTCATTCTTCTGATAGGGAGATTCAATATACGACCGAGCATACTTGGACAAAACTTCAAACTCAGAAACATACTCAAGAACTGTTCTCCCATCTTGCTTGAGCTCCACAAACTTCTTAAACAGAACAGATTTCTGAGCTGTAGAAATGAACTTAGCTTCAAATCTAACTTGGAATTGCTCCCAAGTAATCTCTTCCTCTGGAGTATCAATGGTAATAGAATTCCACCAATCCGAAGCTCTCCCTTGAAGCTGTCTTGATGCAAGCTTCCTCTTAGTTGCATCCTCAATTCCCAAATCTCCAAAGATCCTTCTACAAGCATCAATCCATCTCTGAACATCAACGGTTGATTCTGTTCCCAAGAAAACCTTCCCTCCATGAGCAGTATAGTCTTTGCACAACTTAGCAAAATCCACTGGTTTTGGAGCTTGAACTTGAACTCCAACATCTACTGATGATCCTGAAGTTGGTATCCTTCTCATGATCGAAGTCATCATAGCTTCGAACATTGCAACATAGTCAGTAGCTCCCCCAACAGCACGACTTTCCCTAGCAGCTTGTCTCTCACTTCGACTCATCCTTAATATCTACAAAGAGGAATGATTTAGAACACCTTGAGAAACAACTACATAAGGAGTTTAAATCCTTCTAAGCTACTATATTATATATAGTAATCATCCATCAAAATACAATTACGTCTCTCTTACGTAATTACGTCAGCGAGCGTTGGCTAAAATCGATTAACCAAAGCTCTGATACCAAATGTGACGACCGCCCATGACTCCCACACGGAAACGAGGGAAAGGTGCGCTGAAAGGCGTGCCAGGCAGCCATGCACGATAGTCAAGGTAAGATTAAACAGCGGAATCTATCGTATTACTCACAGCGCATGGATAAAATACAATAGAAAAGTATACATAGAGAAGCTCCACAGAACGGAGTCATATAAACTCATAATAGTTTTATACAATCATCTGAATATTCAATACATCAAGCCTCACTACATAACACTCAGAGTATTAAACAAACAGCGGAACATCCAGTACATATAGTAAGAAAAAAATATGCAAAAGCCTCCAGCTTGTCTTCGTCATCAACAGCGTTGGTAACCAAGAAGAGCACCTGTCACCTGCTACCTAGTCTGCCCATCCCAACATGGATGAACAGCCCAAGGTAATAAGAGTTAAACATAAAACCTTGAGTCAGACAACAGTCTTAGTGAGCAGTAAATCAACTATCAAACATACCAAAAGAGCATAAAGGGTAAAAGGAATAGGAACTCAACCATCCCACTCCACCTCATTCCACAGTGATAGCCCCCAAACATACTAAGCAGAAATAAACATAGCAATTCAGACATTCAAAGCAAAGTAATTATCACTCGAGTCAAGGTCGATGTTTTCCAAGTACAAATCCCCAAGGCCTAAACCAAGATCAGATAAGCACTCTGAAAACATCGCTCTTGGCCCAAGCAACGATACAACCAAACATCCAAACATCCATGACCCTGGCTATCACTGTTATCATTGCCTTGATACCATCGTTAATTGAATGACTGGCACATTCTTTCAGCCGTCAGTCAAGGCCTAATGGCAACCCCGGTTCTAGGCACAACTCCGCACGTCGTCGCAGCCCGTGCCTAGGAATTTTCGCAACTACCCAGAGTACTAGCACGTCGTCGCAGCCCATGCCTGGAACGTCGTCGCAGCCCGTCCCAACGTACTCTTGCTTTGAGCATGCTAGAACCTTCAATAACGATGAGATCTCAGCCTTCTAGTCATCCTCCTCGACGACTATTCCCATACTAGCTCAAGCGCCTCTCAAGCTAACCATTATCCACAAACCCGGACCGCATCACCGAGTTATCAACATGCTTGGGATGATCCCGTCTGGATTAAACCAAGGCTTTCTCACATCATGCTTTGCTTCATCGCATCATAGCAAAGTCTCATCTCAACATCTTGGTTTGCCCCATCGCATCATGGCAAAGTCCCATCTCAACATCATCACCAAACCTATCCATATGAGCTTCAACATCCGCTTCATATGCCACAAGCAGCTTTCCTTATTCAAGAGCCTTTCCACTTAGCTTTTGAATCATCTTCGACCAACTTGTCCAAATCAAGTTATCAATCAACTAATCAATCAAATCAAACATTAATCCAAGTAATCAATCATTCAAACAAGATCTAAATAAACAATTACAACAATAATGGCAATTTTGTAAATAAAGAGTCCAAATCTAACATGCAATCTAACAAGCATGAATTATGAACAATATCTCTACAACTCGATGAATGAACTTGCATAAGTGAACATGTAGTAAAATAGATGTCAAATCATCATGAGCAATAGATCTACATGCAGACTTAAGAAAAATGCACGAAATCACTTTCTTTAACACATAAACAAGTCACCGATCCAATATACTCCTTTGGGTCCGTGTGAGAGATAACCACCACTCACCGAATCACCTAAACACCTTAAAACAACCAACTTCAGATCTGGACAGCAAGGAATCAAGCTTGATCCTCCAAAGCTCCGCTTCAAACGATGAAATCTCTCTTCGATAGATGGAGATCTTCAACTTTGGCTCTTGGATCTTTGATTTGATCTTCAATTTAGATGGAAGGAATCACTAGATTAGAGTGGAGAAAGTGAAGAAGTGTTGTAGTCGAGCTCTAAAAAAATAGCAGCACTTCGTCGCTTCAAAATCCGGTGCCAAAAAGTGAGCCAAACCCCTCTATTTATAGGCTGGAAACCCCGTGAGTCGCCGCCCCCTTAAGTCGCCGCCGACCTATCCCATGAGTCGTCCACGACTCAACAGACCTTGCCGACCTAACAACCAAACCAGATGCGACTCACGACCCGACGCATGGCCTACCACTTAACGACATACGACTCAGCAAATCTAACGACCTAAAACACGCGCGCATCCACTTCAAGCCGACCTAAGACTCACGACCTATACCATCAACGACCTACGACCTAAAGCCCTGCCGACCTAAAGACTTATACGACCCAGCTTACTCAGCCGACTTAATACTTAACATAGCCGCGACCTATCACTAAGTCGCATGCAACTTTAGGCCGACTTACGACCTAACTCTCACAACCCTTAAACCCCTAACTGTCTTAGGTCGTCTACCTCTTAAGTCGGTCAATCGACTTATCTCCTAAGGTTGCTATCTCCTTGACCCACTAACCACCTTAAGTCGGCCAGTTCCTATAAGTCGTTAACTCGGTTCAATACCTTAACTCGGCCACACGACTTAAGCCAACATCCATGCAACCTAACCACTACACGGCCTAACTCCTTGGGTCGTTCAACCTATAAGTCGCTCAACTCAAATCCCTTAAGTCGTTACTCCTATAGGTCGTTCCACTCAACCTAAGCTCCATACAGCTTAACAACATCTACGACTTATCAACAATACGACTTAAAGCATATAGTTTTAACAATGTTTCGATCCGTAAAAATACGTGTCGTTACACCAAGCATATGGAATTAAAATACTTTACCATTAAAGAAAAATTCAGAAACAAATAGTGTCAATCAAACATATTATCACAAACCTTATTGTTGCGGATCAATTAACGAAAGGATTGCCCCCAAAAACATTTAATGAACATGTCAAAAGAATGGACATTATCAGATTTTTTTTTGAAAATCCAGGAGAACTCGGCAGGCCGGTAAACTCCTGGGGAGGGTATAGTAAATTCGTCCGCTGATCCAAGCGTCCATACCCCCCGGTAAATTTATATAGGATAGGTAAGTGCATGGTAGGAATCGAACCGATGTCTTTTTACTAGAATCCAAACCTCCTTTCCACTGCGTCGTACCCGCGGATAATTGTCGGATATCATCATTAATGTTATATTATGTTTTTTGTCATTATAAATTTGACACTTTGAATGCGTTTATTTATTGTTTTTGATATGAATTTATGAATCCTATTTCATATAATTGATATATATATACATGAATGCATTATGTATGTTAAATAGGATTTTGTATCTAACGATGACATTATTGTTTAGCCGATATTGAATACTTTATTATATGTCATGTTATGTGGAAGACTAATATTATGATACATGGAAGGAACTATGTCGATAAATTGATATATGACTGTTATGATCCTTATTAGTCTGTATACTTAATAATGACTTTATGATGTGACCAATATGAGGATTGATTTACTTCTTTCAATATGTGCGTTATGTCTTATTATTAAACCATTAAAGTACATAATGTCACATGAGCCAAGTGGGTATGTAGGTAAAGTGGGTAATTAACCGGCCCAAGTGAAAAGTACCATATTGGGTATGATAAAATAAAGAAAATAATCCATATTGGTGGATAAAATTATAATTTCATATTAACACCTTGATGGTAGATTTGTGAATAAAGAATAGAAAACCGTAATAAGATTGCCTCTCTCCATCCATTTCCTTATTTTTTCCCTCCATTGAGAAAGCTTATCAAATTAAAGATGTCAAGAGGGAAATACCATGAATCATGGTATGCCTTTTTGATCTATTATGTAATTGTGAAAACTATGTCCGAAACAGATTCTTAATGATCCCATGAAAACTATGTCTGGAATAGGTTGTTGATGGAGACCAATAGGTTCATGGTCATCCATGAAAACTATGACATGAGAGATGTTATTGGAGAATCTAATATGTTCATAGTGACCCCATGAAGACTATGATTGGAAGATGTTGTTGGTAGACACCAATGGGTTCTTAATGATCCCATGAAAACTATGAAACCTGACAGATAGTCCATAAGCTTGGACCAGATTATTACTCAGCCCATGAAAACTAATATGTTAACAATGATCCTAGAAACTATAACTTGAGACGTATAGTCGCATGAATGCGGATGGGAAATCTAGAGCATATTGCATGTTTGCATATCATTATGATGCATTTTATTATGTTATGTTTTAAGTATTACGGATGCAGGTGCACAGTATATGGTTATAAATTGAGTTAAGATACTAATAAGGGGAAAACTCGTTCCGCTAAGGGGCGTGGTCTCACTAGATATCTATATAGTTCGAGATGGTAGGTTATTAGTTATACCAGACTTTTTGTCCGACTCAAAGTTTATGCTTTCCCCTTAAACTCTCGGTTGCTTAATTGATTTTGAATAGTTTAAAAGTTAAAATTTCTAGGTTCTCCTTTAGACAAATAAGCTTCCATAGACGCGTATGAGGCAAGCTAGCTATTAGGAGTTCTTTCTGTTTGATGCCGCCGTGTAATTAGACGTAATGGCAAATTTATCTAGTGTATATATTTAGACTCTGATCAGCCAAGGAGGCATCTTCATATGTCTCTCTTGGCGCAATTTGTAATAATTATATTTCTTTACGTGGTTTACAAACTAGGATTATGTAATGAATCTGAAATGCGTTTTAAAATGGAATGAGAAATCTACTTTTAAACTGAGTTTAAAAATTTTCATATCCTTGTGTTTCTGATATATCAATGTATCTAACATTACCATATTTGGTCAATAAAAAAGGATAACTATAGATGACTGCAACATCTGTACCGATTAGTTTTGGGTCTCTAAATGGGGAATGTTACGAGAAGTTAGAGTGAAAATTCCTTTGAGGCCATTATTCATGGTTTGTGGCTGCAGAACTGCATTTAGGACTTGAAATTATCAACATTATTGCTAAGCAGCTGAAAATTTATTGTGACAACTCTGCAGCCGTCTTCCTTTCTAAAAACAACAAGTATTTAATATGTTCCAAGCATGTGGAATTAAAATACTTTACCACTAAAGAAAAAGTTCGGAAACAAATAGTGTCAATCGAACACATTATCACAAACCTTATGGTTGCGGATCAGTTGACGAAAGGATAGCCCTCAAAGATATTTAATGAACATGTCTAGAGAATGGGCATTATCAGATATCATCATTGATGTTATATTATGTTTTATGTTATTATAAATTTGACACTTTGGGTTCATTTATTTATTGTTTCTGATATGAATTTATGAATCCTATTTCGTATGATTGACACACACACGCACACACACACACATGAATGCATTATGTATGTTAAACAGGATTTTGTCTCAAACAAAGACATTACTGTTGAGCCGTTATTGAATACCTTAATATATGTCATGTTATGTGGAAGACTAATATTATGATACATGGAAGGAGCTATGTTGATAAATTGATATAGGACTGCTATGGTCCTTATTAGTTTCCTTGCTTAATATTGACTTATGATGTAACAAATATGAGGATTGATTTATTTGTTTCACTATGCGCATTATGTTTTATTATTAAACCATTAAAGTACATAATATCACATGGGCCAAGTGGGTATGTAGGTAAAGTGGGTAATTAACTAGCCCAAGCGAAAAGTACCATATCGGGTTTGATAAAATAAAGAAAGTAATTCATATTGGTGGATAAAATGTAATTTCATATTAACATCTTGATGGTAGGTGTGTATAAAGAATAGAAAACTATAATAGAATTGGCTCTTTGTCTACCCATTCCTTCAGTTTTTCTCTCCATCGAGAAAGCTTATCAAATTAAAGGGTTAAGAGGGAAAAATACAGTCATAGGCAATTATTCATTAAAAATTAATTGCTTTTATTATGAACCATGGTATGCTCTTTTGATCTATTATGTGATTGTTAAGATTATTTTGTTTAAAGATCTAGTCTATTATAATTTAGATCTAACCGATTATAGTTTCCGCAAAAATAAGTTTTTCGTTTTTATTGATCTAAAAATTAAAACTTCACAAATTATGCTTAGATCAATTATTAAAATATGAATTTTGGGATGGAGGAAATATTTATTTTTATTATGAAAACATACTTCAGGAAAAAATTTCCTAAAGTTCCCCGGCTAAATAAATATATGTTTGCCCTCTACAAGAATTTATTTTATAATTATGAAAACACCATTTTAAATTATCAATTTTATGTTTATGTAACAATAAGAGATCACACACACACATCAAAACTGAAATGGCCGAACAGTTAATGAGTAAGCAAAGCCGGCCCAAGTAATTGGGTTGGCCTAGCCCAAATTTGAAGCAACTGAACAAAAATATAGCATTTGTAGAGATTCAAACTTGGGTTGCACTATTGAATCAACAACACAATACCACCACACTACAAACCTAATTAAAAGTAGAAATATACAAAATATTTATATCTTAACAAAATACTTAATCACCATCACCACCATCACCACCACCAAATATTGCTCCTGCCGGACTGGTTGCCCTAGAGGACCATCTTATTCGCCTTGTCCTAGGGCCGGGCCTGTGAGTAAGAATAATGACTAAATATCATCTATTACTTATATAGGAAAATAAAAACCAGATCGCTTATATGAAGACACGTGTCCTCTTCCACTTAGGGTATTTTCGGAAGCATAAAATTATCAGTTGGGAGCCGATGTGTTTTCTCCTAAATCCACTGCTTCGAATTCCATTCGGCACGATGTGTTTTTTCCCAAAACCGTTACTTACAATTCCAAAACCATATTCATTTTCCTCCTCCTCCCTTCTTTATCCATGCTCTACAAACCCTACTCCTTCTTTCTTTCTTTTCCTGTCGACCAATCTTACCCCAAAAGTAATCAACATTACAGATGTTATACTGATGGTGAAATCGCGAAGTCGAATTGGGGAATTACTACAATTAGGTCAGTTATTTGTTGATTTTTATTGCTCGAATTACATAGATTTATATATTTGAACACATAGTTGGTAGGATTTACAATAACGCTTTATCCAATTATTTGTCACTCTGAAATTGTGCTACATCCCTTTTATCTATTTCAAATAAAAGGCTTTCATGTAATTAATTTGTTAACCTAACAATCTTGATTTAAACAAATAGCTATTACAATTTAGATTCAATTTTGAGTGATGCAATGAAAACTGAATATGGCTGTTAACATTTTTGATTCAGTTTTTCTACACAATAGCGGTTGCTATCAATTCCATGTTCTACCTCAACTCAATTTCAGTTATCAAATTCGATTTCGGATATTTATTCTTTGTGATCTGCAACTTCCACCTTCATCTTCATAAGCATCCATCTTCTTATTGAATAGGTAATCATATTTTAATCCTTCAGTTAAATGTATACGTTAGTTCGGGCTTTGTTTTGCAAATTTACTATTTATTATGGAAGAGTGATCTGCAGTTGCTTAGTTCATATTATTTGTGGAGAATAATAACTTTCTTAATCCTTCAATTTGTTGAAAATTAACTTATTTTCTGATTTCTCTATATGAAATTTTGTCTGCTTTTCATCTTAATTCAGTTGTCTTAATTCAGTTTTGGCAGTGTACTTGCTGTTATATTCAATGCTTTTTTGGTCGCAATTACTAACCTTTTGTCACCAAAATACATTAACAAAGATTAATAATGATAAAATTTGTCCTTTTTTAGGCTGTAAGATTCTTTACTTTTGTTACCAGTTAGAACATGGGATTTCCCTCACCTACAAATGATAGTCTTTTCCTCATTTTTGAATTACAAACTTATAGTCTTACTATTTATGCCTTTTCTTCAAAGAATACTGCAGACAAAATGATAAATAATTTGCATATACCCTATAAGACAA
The DNA here is from genome assembly GCA_030765085.1 of Allium cepa. Lineage (NCBI taxonomy): Eukaryota > Viridiplantae > Streptophyta > Magnoliopsida > Asparagales > Amaryllidaceae > Allium > Allium cepa. Next base: position 618,344,704 of record CM060934.1, read on the forward strand.
TTATGTCTACCTATGAATTTATCCATGTTCATATCTAATTTGTAAATTTCAGCTATGAATAACAATGATGATGTAAGTATTATGTGTTTATACTGTGTGATCGTTTGCAACTTCATTCTCATTCAATAGTAAAGATGCAATTTTTCATTCAGTTAAAAATCAATATGGAGCTGCAGTCAAAAATCAGTTCATTTTTATGGGAATCATTATCTTTGTCAATTATTAAAATGTAAGAATAAATGTTTCTTAGGAAACTAAACTTTTATTAGCTTAGGTATTTATATTTGCATCAAAAATTAGTGTGTTCGTTGAGCTATCAAATTAATGCTCACAGTCAGACCACACTATAACACTATACTAAAGTATATTCCTCTTTATATGCCAAATCCTCTTGGGCAAAGAAAAGACTCCATAATGTTGTTTTTTCCCTTTTCTTTTGCTATGAAAATCTTTTCTGTATGAATAATACATATTGTCACCTGTATTTATTAGGCAACAGTGGATTCGACATTCCAATAAACAAAATCAACTTGGGAAAGAAATTTAGATTAACGGTTTCTCATATTTTAATAGAGACGATTTGGTTGGCAAAATTATCATTTAGCTGCCTAAATGATTAACTGTCACATATTCATGATTATCTCTTTATTCAAATTATCTGTTATTTAATTGTAAAGGAGAAATGAAAACTGGTATAAGTTATATTTCATTAGCTTTGAAGTTGACCAAACTTTCAAGTATAAACAACAAGAATTAAATATATATTGTTTAAAATAGACAGAGAGATGAAAATGTATTTACAATTTGAATCGGTTGGTATTCAAATCTATTACTTAAATAGGAAAGAAGAATCCAACCTTTTCTTTGCTCGCCACGTGGCAATCAAAATTCTGAACCATCTTTTCCTACTATTTCGAAACGGTTACGTTTATCTCTCTCCAACCATTACCCCAACTTCTTCATCCAAACAAAAAATTAAGATAAGTTACCGCGTAAATCGAGGAGAAAAGTAACGACGACGACGAGGAGATGCATATTTTTCGTCAATACTCTTTGGACTTTTCGTTGACAATCGCAATACTACAAATTGCAGCCTTCAAACCATGGTAACTTTCTGACCCACTGATTGTCATATTTTGTGAATTTTAATTTAGTTATACGATTTCAAGGTAATACGCTGAATCTAACAATTAAATCTCCATCTTTATCCGCTATTATCTCAAATATGCTTATTCTATTACAGTTATAACTAATAATAATAGCATATTTCTGTATTCATATTTAATTTATATCTACAGATTTAGTACGGTAAAATTTTGTAGAATTGACTGTCGTTTTTGGACTGGAGTACATATTGATTTGTGCCTAGCTAATAACTGAAGTCTGTCCACGTTATTGTCCATCTTTGAAATATTGAATAGTGTTACGACTACCGTACTACGTTTGTTCTTCTCTCGCTGTTCCTTTCTGGTTGGTTATTTCAAATTTTATGGTTATATAATTGGTTTGATTATTAAGATTTTTTTGGTGATACAATATTTTCAAAATTAATAAATTTTGGAGATATTCTTGGTATTTAGTTACCCGTTCTGTGCATGAAGGAAATGGAAAGAGAAATTAAAGAGAAAGGGATGTGGAGATATTTGCTATATATATTTGATTGCCATATTTTATAAAAGGAATCAAATAGGGAAATAATTGATTGATGGAAAAAATGGAATATTATCAATCAATTACATGGCAAGGCAATTAATGGGAATATTATTATTCCATGAATTGATTTATTTACATAAATCAATTGCTTCATCCCTAAGTAACTTTTCTCTATATATAAAGAGAGGCATAGAGAATGTTAAGATATCAGAGATGAGAGAACAATCTCTTGTTTATTTTTCTTCATTTCTTTACTCTGTAATCTCTTCAAATAGTAATAAATCTCTTCCCCATTAAAGTGGACGTACACTATCTCGCGATGGTGGAACCACTATAAATCTGTGTGTTCTCTCTTGTCTCTATATTTATTTTTTCTGTGATCTATAACTATCTGTTTGTTCTATCACGCTAAATTGCAAGATCCTATTTTTCTGCTGAGAGGGATTGATCACCTCTCCCCCTAACAACTGGTATCGGAGCTAGATTCGCAAAGAAGGTGTTTGGTAGAATGGCAGGAGGAGATGAAAATAGTACAAATAGTACTTTAGCGCCAGTAGTTGCTCCATATGTCAGAGGCTCCTATGTGGCTTCAGGATCACAGTTGATGATAGAGAAGTGGAATGGTGAAGGAGATTTTGAAAAATGGCAATGGATGATGAAAGCAGTTTTGAGGAGAAATCACGTTCATCGAGTAGTATTTGATACAGAGACACTGCCTGCTGATATTTCATCAGTGGAATTAGAAGAGATGGAAGAATGGGCCTTTACTACTCTCCAGCTTGCTATGGGAAAGAATGTAATTTCTGAAATCAGTCAGGAAACCACAGCCAAAGGCATTTGGAAGAAGTTGGAGGACCTCTACATGAAGAAATCCCTAACTAACCGTCTGATCCTATTGAAGACTTTTTTCACTTATAAAATGAAGGAAGGTTCTTCAATTAAAACACACCTAAGTGTGTTTGATGACCTATTGATGAAGATGAAGTCTGTTGAGTTGAAAGTTGATAAAGAACAGAAAGCAATGATTCTGTTGTGTTCGCTTCCAGAACGATACACTGGTTTCGCTAACAGCCTTATCTATGGTAGAGATACATTGACATTAGATGATGTGAAGACAGGTTTGCTCAGTGAGGAGTTGAGAAATCAGATGAAAGAGTTTGGTTTTGGTGATAGTAGTGGAGGAAGTAATAGTAGTTCAGGTTTATTTGTTGAGAGAGGTAGAGCAGAGAAGAAAGTGAAGAATTACAGGGGGCGTTCCAATTCTAGGAAGCCTCATTGGCGGAGTAAGTCAAGAGATGGAAGGTGTCATCATTGTAAGAAACTAGGCCATTGGAGAAGAGACTACCCAGATCTGGAGAAGAAGACTGAAGGTTCTTCATCTATTGCGATGGAGAAAGATGATAGCGATTTATTGACAGCGGTTGTATCAGATGTTGCAGACCACTGGGTATTAGATTCTGGAGCATCATTTCACATGACTCCTAGTAAGGATTATTTTTCTTCCTTTGATGCTAAAGAAGGAAGTTCCATCCTTATGGGAAACGATGCTACATGTAAGTCTATGGGAGTTGGTTCAGTTCGCATTCGCATGTATGATGCGAATGTTCGCACACTTTCAGATGTTCGCTATGTTCCTGGTCTTCGGAAGTCATTGATATCATTAGGCCAATTGGCATCATTGGGATGCAAGATAACCATTGTCAAAGATGGTTTGAGAGTTTATAGAGAGGCACTTGTATTGATGAAGGGTGTTATGGTAAGAAATCTGTATTTGCTGATGGGTACCACTGTTCATGGAGAATTATGTGTTGGAGTTGATAGTTCTAAAAGTTTGGATGCCACCAAGCTTTGGCATATGAGACTAGGTCATACTTCGGAGAAGAACTTAGAGTTGCTTCGTAAGAAGAAAATGATCAAGGGAGAAATCTTCAACAAGTTGAACTTTTGCAAGGAGTGTGTATTGGCAAAGCAAACCAGAGTTTCTTTTGGTGACGGTATGCATACTTCTAAGAGTGTACTTGATTATGTACATTCAGATGTTTGGGGGCCATACCCTACTGCTTCCATTGGTGGAGCTTATTATTTTGTTTCATTCATTGATGACTACTCGCGCAAGGTTTGGGTGTATGTAATGAAAGCTAAGTCGGAAGTATTTCAGAATTTCAAGGTTTGGTTAGCTCTTGTTGAAAACCAAACAGGAAAGAAATTGAAGATTTTTAGATCCGATAATGGTGGCGAATATGTCTCCAAAGAGTTCCTCGACTACTGCAGACAACGCGGTATTAGAAGACATTTTACTACACCTGGTGATCCGCAATCCAATGGGTTTGCTGAGAGGATGAATAGGACTCTACTTGAGAAGGCCCGTTGCTTGATATTGACTGCGGGTATGTCTAAGGGTTTTTGGGCTGAAGCTGTTTCGGCTGCAGCACATATTATTAATCGGATTCCGTGCTCAGCCATTGGTGGGAAGATTCCAGAGGAGTTATGGAGAGGTAAAAGCACTTTATTAAGTTATTTTCGTATATTTGGATGTCCAGTTTATGTTCACAATACAGGACAAGATAAGTTGGAGCCTAGGGCCTCCAAGTGTGTTTTTCTTGGTTATACAGATGGAATAAAAGGATACAGAATTTGGAATCCAGTTACAAAGAAAGTTATACACTCCAGACATGTGACTTTTGACGAGTCAGCGATGTTTAAACCTTTGGAAGGTTTATCAGACGGTTCAGATTCAGTTGATGAGAAGGCCAAAAAGACCGAGATTCCCAACTTTCAAACCCGAAGTACAGCTATTACTATTGGCAATAGTGATAGAACAGTTGATGATACATCACATGATAGTCCACAGATTTCCTCTAGTAGTGATGTAGATGGTCATGAAGCTAGAGAGGATTCAGCTCAAGATGGAGCTCAAGGTGGAGCTGAAGGAGAGTCAGGCGATATAGTCATTCGGGCTAGTCAGAGACCAAAGAAAGCTCCAATTAGATATGGAGATTGGGATTATGCAAATTTGAGCCTTGATGATCAGTTTGAGTATGCTTTACATGTTGTTCATGATGAACCATTAAGCCTTGAAGAAGCCAAGAAGTCGAATGATAATTCGAAGTGGAATTACGCCATGAATGAAGAGAAGTTAGTTCGCCTTCAGAAGGTTCATACAAATGAGAATGCAGCAGATATGTTTACGAAGGCCTTACCTGCTACTAAGTTCGAGCATTGCTCGAACTCGATTCACTTGATGAAGTGCTAGGTGCCACATGGTGGCACTATGGGGAAGAGAGTAACTTGGTTGAAGTTAAGAGAAGATGTGGCATTCTTCTTGTATGAAGAGATATAAGTTTATTTTTTTGGTTGCACACGTCTGCCTTATTTTTTTTGAGTGTTTCCAACACTTTGTTAGTGGGCGGTGGCCTTGCCGGAGTTCATTAACAAAGTGCAATGGGAGGTGGCTTTTGCAGGAACTCATTGGGAAGCATTCATTTTGGAGTATCTTGGTTTGGAAGAGATATTGTATCAAGGTGGAGATTAGTAAGATTTTTTTGGTGATACAATATTTCCAAAATTAATAGATTGTGGAGGTATTCTCGGTATTTAGTTACCCGTTCTGTGCATGAAGGAAATGGAAAGAGAAATTAAAGAGATAGGGATGTGGAGATATTTGCTATATATATTTGATTGCCATATTTTATAAAAGGAATCAAATAGGGAAATAATTGATTGATGGAAAAAATGGAATATTATCAATCAATTACATGGCAAGGCAATTAATGGGAATATTATTATTTCATGAATTGATTTATTTACATAAATCAATTGCTTCATCCCTAAGTAACTTTTCTCTATATATAAAGAGAGGCATAGAGAATGTTAAGATATCAGAGATGAGAGAACAATCTCTTGTTTATTTTTCTTCATTTCTTTACTCTGTAATCTCTTCAAATAGTAATAAATATCTTCCCCATTAAAGTGGACGTACATTATCTCGCGATGGTGGAACCACTATAAATCTGTGTGTTCTCTCTTGTCTCTATATATATTTTTTCTATGATCTATAACTATCTGTTTGTTCTATCACGCCAAATTGCAAGATCCTATTTTTCTGCTGAGAGGGATTGATCACCCCTCCCCCTAACATTGATTATGATCTATTAATTCACACTGTTTTCAATGTAGTAGTAATTATACAAATTCATATTTATCTTTATCTTTCATTAATCATAACTACCTATTGTTTTCCAGCATGAACATTATTGTTGAAGATTATGTTGTCGATGAATTTACTTAATGACAATTACTTCAATATTTAAAGTTGTACGTAATATTGATCATATTTTTACATCTTAGTAAACAATCATGGAGAATGCTTTTTTCCTACACATCCATACATATTGGGAAGTGGTTTAGTTTCACATCACTACTTAATGAGTCGGTCTCAAACGGTCAAACATTGACATTGTCTAGGTCTTTCTTTTATAAAAAAAATTGGGTGCAATGAAAAATAGGTTTTCTACGTGCTAAAGTAATTTCCAGATATTGAAAATGATTGAATGACAAAAAAATGACAAACCAAGCCATTGCTAATAGATCTCATGAGGATAGTATAAATTTGGAATATGCGTGTCTTATATACCCCCACATCATATATTTTTACCTTTTTCTGTTTTAAATAAGGAAGCATTATTGTTGTTTTCCACTAGGTTCTCATCTATGATCTCTCATTCAATATTTGTTTGTAATGTTTGTTCCCCTTCGGTATTACACTTGGTAAGTTTAATGAATATTATAAGTGGGGGTCAATACATTATCTTATGTTATGCAAATATATATTTAACAATCCACGTTCTATGATTTCAGTCAGTTCCTTCTTCCTTCTCTTACTTTTTAAATTTTTTAATTTAATAATTGATAATAAAATGCAGTTTTTTGAGATCAAAGTTTCTTGAAGGAAATTGAAAATGTGAATCTTTATACTATAATAGATTTGAAATAATGAGCATTTCGAGTGTAGAATTAGAATTGATTGCGGTTTGAAATTAGATAAAAGTTTCTAAAAATCATAGTTTCTGGAAGTAATAGGATTGACTTTTTTTTTCATATAGCAAACGTTAATATCTTTTATCATTTTTATTTGAAGTTAATTTGAAGTCCGACTTTAAATTTGTTACTACGATCTTGCAGTCTCTATCATCGTTTTTATAGTGAAACGAGTAATTAATTATTTTATGTTTGTTTATTAGTTGTTAGTAACCTGATTTTGAACAAGGTATGCATGAGTTTTATTATGGGTATACATATAAGGATATTAGTTATTTTATGTCCCTATTCGGTCCTTTTATCAAGCCAATTCCATTATCTCTTAATTGATTATTATCTTTTAATATCTTATTTTGTTGCATATGTAATTTTGGTTTGTAAAGTGTTTGTTGTTTTGAATTTAGGATTTTCAAAATGAGTAAAAACAAGTAATAAGAAAATGGAAGATTATGTAGATAATTTTACCTTATTTTTTTCCTTAATCCTTTTATACTAACAGAGTGGTTCGCAAATTCAGGAGAGCACTCATATCAATCTATTAATATTTAAAATAAGAGTGTACCAAGAACTTTGATAGCCAGCAATACAATGCAGATTAAATGTTTATGTTGTTCAAAGACGCGATGAAAACAAATGATTGTCAAAGTGATGATCGAGTAAGAATTAAAACCCAAAATAATAATATATTACAAATGAGAAACAAATTTGCTATCACTGAACCGAGTAAAAAACTGAAAGAGCCAAACTGAATTAACTAAATGTTAACTGTACTGAAATTTGCTGTGAATGAATGGTTTGTGTTGTGCATGCTCAGGATTGTAACTGAAGTAATTTGATTGATGAAACTAAGTAGATGGAATTGGAGTTGAACCATGGAGCTGAAGCAGGCCAAATGCATTGAGCAATCCTCTTATAGACGACTGTATAGTTGAAGTAGGCCTTATTCACGAACTACGCTGGAGGCTTAAACTGAACTAATGCAACACTGAACCAAGTGTCGATGCAACCTATTGAAGACTAAGGAGGGATGAGAGAGAATGAGATGCAACCAAAGCTACATGCGCCTGATGCATATGTGCGATCGGTAGAAAACAGGAAGCCAACACTATTGTGAGAAACAGCTACAATCTGTCATGAGAGAGAGCTACATCCTGATATGAACATGAAGTGCAACCTGACAGGACCAATGCTGAAGCATACAAAGTGAATGTATGAAATTGAAATGAAGCTAAAGTGTGATCTTGACATGAAACACTGGAATGAAATATGTCCGTGTGGCACTGCAGCGCTTGGTCCGCATTGCTGAACTGGATAAAGTAAGTTCTGAAATGCTGTGGGTAGCATATCATGAAATTAAATACGTGCTAAGTGCATATCTAAGCAAAAATGGTCATGGGAGTTAATGACATAAGAGAGTAAGGGTTGAACAAGGTCAGATAGGTTACGTGAATATCTTGGAATGCAAGCAAACTTAGATAAAGCTGAAGAAAACTTAGACATTGAACTTGGTGGTGATTAGACATGTGCATTATTGGTTGTGCATATATGGGGGGGTATGTGTATGGTTTATGAGGACTAATGTGAATACATGAAAAAGTAGAGCATGATGAAGCATTTGAATGTTAAACTGACCAATATAGTTGAACTGGACGTGTGGCAACTAAAGCTAAGTGCATAGTTTGAACAGATTGCACAAATTGAACTAGACATGAGATGTAAAGGAAAGGCATAGATTGATGAGGAATGCACTGTTATTGAAGAATATATGAAATGAGTGCACAAACTAAGTGAGTTGATGATGATTATAGTACCTAGGCTTGGATGTCCAAGCAAGTTGAGTGATGGAAAGCAACTAAATATTGACGATTGGTCTGTACACTCTGATCTGAATTGCTTCTGAAAGTAAAATGAGGCTATTCAAGACTGAACTAAATCCAAGTGAGCTGCTCAACCGAAACTGTGGGTGTTTTTCCAGAAAGTCCGAATTAGTTCTTTGCAAACGAGGCGGGGATTAGAAGTGGACTATCATTAACTGTTGTGATGTTATTTTTTGTTAACTCTAATTGGTTGTATACTTGGAAAATTTAAAGGTTGAAATAGAATTTAATCAATTTATGTTGAGCCTTGCATTTATTGTCGATGGCAAGTACTTTGGTGTTTTGTTTATTACTTCTTTCTGGGTGCTTACAAAATTAAACTTGACTAAAAACTAAATGATGGTAAAATGAATGGAAATTGTAGCTCACACACACACACTTACATACTGACATAAAGAGGACACACACATATACATACTGACATGAAGAAGACAAATTCAACATCACACGCATCAAACTTGAACAAACTGATTTAGAATTCATTCACTCAGCAACGAACTAACATAACATACAAAATCATCAAAAATGAAATTTGGTAACAAAAATAGAAAAACCCTATGAATAATAACTCTATACTGAAAGTTATTGCTCCTTTGATGCCCTTTTGATCTACATTTTAGTTTCACTTTGTAACTAAAAAGAAAACTGTTAGCTTGGATATTAGTTTGTTTCATTTTCTACATAGGTAAAAAAATGTTATGTGTTATGATTAGTAATGCTATCATGAATTGTTTTGGAAATCATAGATTGCTACTGACAGGTCACAGTATTGACGCTGATTAACTTTTGAATACCGATGCTACTGCTGGAAAAAGGGTGGAAACAAGGAGGAGATTTGCATAATTTGATGATGCATAAATATTTCCCATACACAAAGCTGACACAAAGCTGGGTGCATTGTTGATGAAATATATTGTTTATTAACATAGTAGTATTATTAATATTTATAAATCAGTAGTTAGTGGTAATGAGATTACCTCTAATATTGCTTCGATTTGATTATATAGTATGGTTTATGGGCAAGATGGTGGGCACTGGATCCTTCGGAGGTAGCATGGAATCCACTTTTTGACAATATAATATTGCAAGCACCGTGATGCAGAAACCCATGTTTAACTTCATATTTTACATACTTACTGTTCTATTTTGATTCATTCTTTTATTAGGTACATTCTTTTACAGTTACACATGAATATTCTTACTTGGTTTGATCTATAAGAGAATGCCATTAAAATAAAAAGTGCTTGGCCAATAAGGGGCAGAATCCCATTCTGAATTGTCGAATCCGATCAATAGAAAATGAAGTGTTTACTCTATATTAAAGTAAACAGTGGTTTTATTTTGATCATCATTATCTTAAAGTATTGTGTATTTCGTCTTTTACCTTTTGTTGATTTGTATTTGCTCTTTTCCATACTTTAAACTTCTACTATGTGACAAACAAATGGATTGGTAATATACGAAAATGTTACATACCAGCGCAAACTCTTATGCTTTTAGAATTGAACATTTTACATTAAATCGTTTCCCTAAGTTAGTGTTATCACTCTAACTTATATAACTACATGCACCAGTCATATTCTTCTTAAGTTTTATTCCTTAACAAATCTTCTTCCAACTACAACTTTTCCCATTAATAGTCAAATTATGAATTTAGGGGTGTCTCTATTAATCTGAACATGTTTATTTTAGCCACACGACCAACCGTCACTCGCTTCCTATTATCGACCACACGACCAACCAATCTATGAAAGTTTCCATCATGTGATACTTCTCTCATCACAATATTACCGCCCTTCATCACTCTCAAAATTCCACCTCAAGTCGCATAGGTGCAGCCACAACGTCCAACTGCTCAAGAGAAAAGGTATTTATAGAACTTGAAATTTTGAGCGTTTTGTTAATTTTTTGTACTAAAAACATACTACATTTCATCTAACCATTTTTGCTTCTGCTGTTTCAAGAGAATGATTTTCTATTTATATCTATTTTTCTTTACTTGATTTGTACCGTGTTCATAGAGGTTTCACTGATACTAATTCTATATTACAGTCCACCGTTCTTTCATTTTTACTAAACACTGAAATTACGATCAGAGATGTTCATATTCAACAAATTTCCACCAAAAGAATTGAAAAATTGGGTCTCGGTTATTGCAATAGTTTGTTCTAGTTTTGAATGGAGCCGAAGAAGATCCTTACATTCTCAGATTAATTTCTACAGGTTTTGAAGGTTGTTTTACCATAGATGTTGAACTTGAAGTTGTTCTACGAAGACCATGAATTTTTTTAAGAATCAGTTTTAGAGACCATCTTCTTTTAACATTATTCAAGTAGATGACTTATTTTAGCTGTTTATTTTAATGGTTAATTCTCTACCTTCCCATCTTTTCTATATCATGTTAAGTCAAAACTAGATTAAAGTAAGGAATAAAAAAACAGGGGTTGAAGATTTCTTGCAAACTATTCGGCCAAGGTTTTTGTTTAGGTAACGGACCAGAAGCTTTATCTGTTATTCATCTATTACATGCCTTGGTGGCTTGGTAATATCTGAAACCATGATCTCTTTTTTATTTTGACTTTTATAATTTGGACATGATATACTGTTGTATTTTGAAATTATAAAGTTTGTGGTTCATATAATAGTATTCTCTATATGTGACATGGTTGTGTTTTGAGATATGAAGGCATTTTAAATTTTATTTTAAATCAGTATGATGAATCATATGAAAATTAATGATTATTTTATGTTATATCCATTTGTTTTAAGAATTTTAATGTTATTTGTGCATGAAATTGTATTAAATCATAATTTTCTATTAGTAACATATACAAATGTTATCAATATTTGTATTAACAACGCTTATAAACGTTACAAAATTCAATGATACATGATTCAATTTATGTGTATCGATGGTTATAAGTGTTACCGTAATGATGATAGTAAATGTTCCTAAATAAGCATTTTCCAATGCTTATAAGTGTTACGAAATATTCATGTGGCAACGCTTATAATTGTTATAAATAAGTATGTTAATAATACTTATAACTATGACAAATTTAATTGCTCAATTGCTCACATGTCATCGGCAACACTGGAATAGTGTTACTGAAATTATTCGTAACACTTATAACTGTTAGGAATTGTCTATTTTTGTGCATTGATCTAAACAGTTGAAACTATTCGTAATACTTATATGTATTACAACATCACACAATAAACCTCATTCACTGATTATTTTAGCAAATGCCCGTGTGCGTAGCACCACGGGCCACACACTAGTATATACATGGATAGAAAGAGCCGTAGAGGAAAAGAGTGAACCAGCCCCTGTACGCGGTAGTCAGTATGAAATCTCTTTGCCCGCTAGTACACTACAAGAGGTACCCATTCACACATACCAGGGGCGTATTTTGGACCGGCCTATATACGTCCCATGCAAGCAACTCAATTGATGGTCTTGTTGACTTTATGAATATTCCCGATTAACTCTTTTCTATTAATGTGTCATACGTTACACTGATGGTAGCATGCATTTTCTTGCTCTCGTGCATGCTGAGGTACTCAGTCCACCGACTAATCCTGCTTTATCGGCAACCTTTTATCTCTTTGATGATCTAAGATCAGGCTAGCTAAAACATTACTTTATTCTGTACAATTCTAATTGATCGGTGAACAATCATAATATAACATGGGCTTTACTTTATTCCCAGGTGGATCCCTAAATTGTTTGTTTTTATTTGCATGCCTTGTATTTTATATTTTTAACATGCCTGATTGTATGATATATAAGCTGTCATGCAACTGTCCTCATGGTCTACTCAAATACCTGCAACATTATGCTTTGTTTGTTAGAATAACCATTTAACTTCTTTTTTATTAGATGAAATTATATGTACTCAAATAACAATTTAACCACTTATTTCAAATAGATGAAAGCGTACTATTAGGAATGCTTAGATACAGCAAGAACAATGTCGCATGTTGGGTCCCTTCAATTGTATAAGGAACATTGTTTTTCAGCATCTAACTGTTTAAATTCACTTTTTACTCAACTAGACCGGACCTACTGCAAAACATACAATCATCATGCTGTTCTACACATTACGTGAAAACGGTGTCAACCAATGTATTAAAGACCCAACTCAACCACAGTTCGATGACGGTTAACTTTCAACTTTGAAATGACACGATTTTAAAAATGGATTATCTTTACGTGTATATAAACCAACGGAGTAACCTCAAAACCATTAAAAAGAATCTCCATGCCAATCTCTTAAAACCGTATGAATCTTCAAATTTAAGAAGAGGGAAAAAATTCTACCACTTCATTATTTATTTTCTAACATAATCAATTTAAGAAACGATTTCATAATCTAAACGTCAAATTATCGGATTACTTATTAATTTTGAGGTATATGATACATTATTAGATACAAATTATGAACTTTGTTAAAGCAAATCTCTTTTATCTCAAAAAATTAAGAAATTTACATTTTAGTATTACAGAAAATTGTTATAGAATTTTTTTAATTGTTATTTATTATAAGTAATCAAAAAAAAATTGTTTTTGAGAATTAATATATAACTTGTAAGCAGTTACACTAATTGAAATAATTTTACATTTAATTTAAAAATATAAGAACTAATTGTTAGTTTGGTTTTCATGATCTGACTGGTTAAAGCGTTAGAACTTTTGATCTTACAACAACACAGTTTGACTCAAGGCTCTATCTTCAAAAGTATGGTCTGAATTCTATATTGAACTGTAATTCATATTAGATTTTTTTTTTCCTCTTTCTTCTGAAAATTGAACTGAATTAATTTAAGGAAGCATGTGGCATCCTTGTTTGTTTGGTCGTTAAATAAATTACTTCATGAATTATACATCATAAGCATCCGAATTAATTTTCAATGTTGACTCTTTACTCTTTATATATAAAATCAACTTTGCTTCCTTTATAAAAACTTAAAATGCAAGGTTAAGTAATGAAAACGAGTCCCTACTTCGAGTTTTCTCTAGATTAAAGTTATTTTATTTTTTATTTTTTTTTCAGGAAAAGAAAAGAAGTTGTTAAAATTGAACTTTTTACTGGTTGTTTTGATCGTATCATCTGACTTTATTGTAAACTATACTTTAATATTAGAGATGGGTGGCATGTTACATGCTTTGATACTTGCATACCATGTAATAATGACATGTTCAAATTGCACATAAATCAACTATATTCTCGTTATTCCAATATAATACATACATATATAATATAATACATACATATATAGATACATACATATGTATATGTAGAAAAATGGTCCAAGATGTAGCTATTGATTCAATGCAAAGTATCATTTTCTACTTCTTGTCTTCTTTCTTCTCTTCTTTTTTGTCTTCTTTTTTCGGCTCTTCTTTCTTCTCTTCTTTCTTGGGCTCCTCTTTTTTCTCCTCCTTCTTTTCTTCCTTTTTCTCTTCTTTAGCTGGCCCCACTGTTACGATATCAATCTTTCCCAATTTCTTCAGTTTTTTTGCTACAGCAACTGGATCCATTTCCCCGATAACAATAAGCTTTTGGTCCTTCATGTCAGCCGCAATAGAATCAACCCCTAAATTTAGTGCATATAATTCTTAACAACAGTCATCATAGTGAGAATATGCCTATGAACATTTGGAATTTTCCACCGACAAATGAGAAGCGATCAATTAATTTGCTCAAGTTTTACGTCACTTTTTTCCACTGTATGTTTGCCACTAGTTCTGGAGTGCAGGTAGCAGTGCATTTTAACATAAGGAAGCAACGCCCCATCGAAAAACTACGTATGTATGTTATTGGTAGTAATAAGAATTTGACTGTGAATTCAAACACCAGTTATACTTGTTTACACAAGAGGTTTTTTGTTGGTTTTCGTAGTTATAAATTATGATATTTCCAATTACTTCTTCCCTATATATATACTCTATATATATAATACATCATTTCTTTATTATTAAAAAAAAGGAATCACAAACAGTTTACCGACATTATTGTGTCCTACTCAGGAGTTTACCGCTAGATTTAAAACAAAACAACCGTAAAAGATAAAAATTTAGCGTGTGACCCACCTAATAATATATCTCCAATCTTATTTCTTTCATAGTGAGATGCGTAGCGCATTTCAACGAGAATAGTCTATGGATCCCACTTGTTGATCTGCCCTTTTCGTACATACTAAAAAATACATTGGAAAATAAAGGTCAGAAATAATATTTTTACCAATATCTTTTGCCTTCTTGCAAAAGATCCATGTTTTTTATATCCTAAATAAACAAAATTACAGCAACAATTCATCACAAAAAAAAAATGAATTAGCCATATTATATGAATAATTGATACTGAAAAATCAATGGTTAAGATGTGCGTGACACATGAAACAACTAAAACGAGAATAGTAGATTTGAGTTGCTCACCTAAAGCGTAAAAATATTCTATGTGCTTGCCACAAAAGCATTAAATCGAACAAATTTTATTTGTAGACCCAGAAAAAACATATTTTAACATTTTATCTCCTTCAAAACTTGTTACAAATAATTCTCTTTTTCAATACATTAATATTTTATATTTATGCAACCATGAATATTCTTTTTAAAAATAAATTATATTTGCGCCATATAAAATGCACAAGTAAAAACTGTAAAATCTGTGCTTGTGCACTTTAAAATTGCTCAAATATATATTCCGACCTGCTAAAAACCAAATATATTTTTGTAATAAGTATGCAACGAAGTCTAAAGTTTGAAATATGATTTTTCTAGGGCTTATAAATAAAATTTGTCCAATAACATTCATGTGTCAACCAATAATTCTTTGAATCGGTGTCAACAATTTTTTTCCCACGTGTTGTTTAATGTTTTTAGGTTTTACTAATGTAGATTTCTCTCTCTAAATCTAGACCCATGATCAACAAATATTTTTAGATGCGGATATTGTCATATCTGTATGTGCATTTGAAATCATTTTCAATATCGAATATCTGCTTTCATGGATACAGACTAATATCGAATGATTATCATATCCACTAACAATTCATAAATTAAATATAAATAGAAACCTTTTGTCTAACATTTTTTTTAATCATATTAATCTTTTAGGTGAGGTTGAGCCTTGACGCAAAAGTTAAATCACCTGCATGATGCTCTGGGCACTCAGGTTCGAGTCTGGAAATAGTCTCTTCGTATGCGAAGGAAAAACTGCATACATTATCGACCTTCTCAGAGCCCGCTATCGTGCGGAAAACTCGTGTTTTCCGTGCAGTGGGTTCCTCCATTATATTAATCTTTCATGTTTGAAAAAAAAAAAATAATAGTAAATTGTTTTAAGCAATTAATATGCATCAAATTGCATATAATATAAACTACCAACTTAATAAAATAAAAACTACACATTTCATTGTACTAAAATAAATATAATATAAGCTATAATCTTGACAAAATCCGAATGCTTATTTTCCGGATACGGATATGGATGCGGGCAGATTTCATATATTTTTTGAACACCCGTTGACCCTATCTAAATCTCACAAAAAGAGCATCTCTTTTATTAACGTTCGAATAGTCAATGAATAATTTCAATGCTTCCATGAATAAATCCAAAATTTATTTAAGGAAAATTCCATCGAAGCATGAATTTCTAAGATAATGGATGATACCATATATCCTAACCATTAGATTTTCATCTAATTTCAACTCCAAAAATGTAAACATAGTGGGGTCCAAAATATATTATGTCAGGTGTTATGGAAATAACATCAGATTGTAGATTTTGCAGATAGCATATTACATTGATTGTACTGCCAAAGCGCATAAGTTACATTATTTGCTTTGAAAAATGAAATATAGAGAAGAAAGTCATGATATGCTGCTGAAATCAGATCTGCATCTTATAAATAGAATTTTAAAACATTCGCAGTCATGATAAAAAATTAAACAAATTGGGTGGTCGGTGATGCCAAAGTTTGTATTCTTTTCATCCATCTTAAAATGCTTGTACAAGTAGATTACCATGTCCGCACATTGAAAAATGATTGGTTTAAAGTTTTGATTCTTCCAGCAAACCTTAGTTATACGTAATGATCAATACAACGAGAGTTTTCATATGCATATGAAGTGTGGCCATCTGTTATGGGTCGAAAGAGATCAAACCGTGTTCTATGGAATGAATACAAGAATTTTCAAAAGAGTACAAATATTTTTCCACTAGTTGACAGCTATCAAAATAAGACTCTTTTCTTTTGTAAGTAATGCGTGCACCAGCTAAACTCTTTTTTTTTTTCCCCTTCTATTTTTTTTTTGGTTTATCTCATGTCTGTGGTTGGGGGAATTATTGATCTATGCATTTTGATGAATTTCCTCTCTGTTTCGGAATCATCCATTCATATCATGACAGTGGACAAGACTCTTTTGCTATATAACGATTTAGAAATTAACCATTTTAATAACTAGTTATTGTCTCAAATGAACAAGAGTAAAGCATAAGAAAATTAATTCTGAAAACGAAATCAGGAAAGAAAGGAGTACCATAGACATCAGCAACCGCTTCAATGGCTTTTTGTTTAGTTTTCTCATCGTTCATCGACAATATTTTGAGCACTACCTTTTGCTGGAATAAATCGAAAAAAAAAGAGAAGAAAAGGAAGGGAAAAGTTAGATGCTCGCATGAGCATTAGAATAAGGCAGAAACCGAAAGTTTAAGCTATCAGGTAGAAAAATTTGCTCACTTGTGCCATAAGATTAGATGGAGAATTGTTGGAATGTCTTCCAAGTAGAGAAGGAGAGCTGCTGCACAAATTTTCTGCAATGTGAATTGGCTGGTTGATACCCTCGAGGTGTTTACTATAGTGGGTTAGTTATTTGCTCTGGCGGATCAATTTAATAATGTTGCGCCACGATTTGGTTATTTATGAGGAATCTAGGCTGCGTTCGGTTCCCGAATAAAGGTGGCTAGAATTTGGTTGATTTTTTTTTTTTTTCAAGTATAAATAATACAAATTATTTACTGATTAATATGTGATAATAATTAATTACTAATTTTTTTAATGTTTAGCGAGTTGAATGATCTCTTGCACTTTTTCTATAATTTAACAACGTGTGGGCTCGAATGCCCCAACAACTGTAACTCACACAAAAAATATACATACATAGAACTCTATATATTACATACAATCAAAACTACGCTATCCAAGAGGACCAAGACGGTTATAAACACTACACAAACACCACGTAGGGGACATACTTATATATTCAAGCTGCATAAGGCATACAAACGACAACGACTATTACGGAAATGATACAAGCACCATATATAGATGATATGAACAATGAAAGATATTTAATCTCAAAAGGCACATTGCTTCACACATGGGCATAACCAGTTCCCATCAACAAGCAACAAACGCTGCATATCACACAACAACTCAAACCCACAAACAAGTGATCACAACCTCGAGCTTTCACCACCCGTCATGATAAGAAAAATGCCAAATCGAAACCTCAAAAACCATATCATCACCAAGCGTGACGAGCAGAGCTCATTTCAAAGCCAAATCAAACTCAAAAAAATAAAAATAAAAAAAATAGCATACGTAGAGAATTAGTTCGCTTTAATGCGAGAAGCATGGGATTGAGAGAATCAGATGGTGGATCTAGGTGAAGAAAATGTAAGCGTCGACGGTCAAGAGAGGATAAAACCAAACTGTGTAAAGGAACGAGGAAGCTAAGATGCTGAAGCAAGGGCTATGAGATGCATGAAGAGGAAAAGAGTGCATTAGACGTCGAAGGCCATGGCATCAGGCAAAAGAGGAAAATAGGAGAAAAACGGAAAAGCGGAGAAAAAGCCTCTAAGGCGAATGAAGAGTAGAGAGAAGTGGAGGAACAAAAAAAGAACAAAAGGGAAAAGACAAATAGGCGGATTTTTAGATCAGGAAAGGAAGAAAAGAGGCAGGAATCATTGTCCCATTAAAGATCCATATTTTTAAGATCTTCAAAACAATGCTCAAAATATTAATATTTATTAATTTATAATTAATAACTAATAATTAACATTTAATAACTAATAAATATTACTTAATAATTCATAGATTATACCTAATTTTGTTTTAATAAACTCTATTCTACTTCGACAAACCAAAATAAAAAATTAATTACGATCTCATAACGCTCTCAATTTTTCTTTAATAAACTTCCATGTTTAGTGTCATCATTTTCTATCATTTTTAACCCGTTGAGGGCTAGCTTCGAGATCTTCATAGAGCTATAGTCACCCAACCTCATGCATCGGTCCTAATATTCCATCACAATAGCCAATTGGGGATTATTTTGCTTCTAAGAAACATTATTACCTCAAAAGGAAATAACTGAGCTTCAGCGTGTCATTCTCCCTTGCAAGTACATCACCTTGTGGTTGTCCTCATACAATACAGTCTATGAGCGTCTTCTGTCAAAACGAACAACAAACTAAGTTCTTATTGAACATCGACCATTATCATCAATAGTAGGCTCACCCAGGGTAAATTCCTTTTGTTGGGAAGGTGGGGTTGGTTGGATGGATCAAACATTAACTGATCCACTTCCAAGGCAGAATAATCAATGCATCTTCGTTACTTTCAATTTGGCTCCTAACCATCACAATATTTTCTACCCAATCAAGGTAGAGTGACTCATTGAAAAAGTTATTTTCCATCAACTTATTCACCACTATCTTCAATGCAGTGGATCTCTTTGAATCCATACCGCCTACCTCTCTTTTGCTCTACGAGAATGAAAGTCTAGTTGATATTCAATGCGTGGCACATAACTTTAGATGATATCTTACACATATCAAAATGATTCCATGCGAATACATAATGGTTCGCTATAACATCACGCCTTTTGAGTTCCAATACTAACCGCTTAGTCATCCGTAGTTGTTATTTCTTGGCGACCGAATGCGGCATAGTAAGTATCGATACACTAAAACATATGATATAAAAAAATTTAAACTTTCAGTAAACAGAATTTTCCATTTCGTGCAAATTACAATTTAAGATTTAATTACATAATCCTAGACGTTAACCATGTTCAGATCACATATACATGTATAAAATACAATACGAGCGACATATGAAGATATCCCCTAATGATGATCAAAGAGCTAATAAATATGAAATTTACAGTTCTTAGTACATCACAGCGGAAAATATAAAATAGCTCATATATAGCTAAAGTAGCCTCCTGCACGTCTCTGGAAGCTTATCTATCCAAAAACCTTAAAGTTTCCCACTCTCAGACTACTCAAATTAATTATGAATATCCAAGAGTTTGTGGCGAAATACAAACTTCGAGTCAGACAATAAGTTTAGTATGAATAATCTCATATCATCTCTTATTATAAATAGATAGCTAGTGAGATCACGCCGTTTAGGGAACGGGTTTTCCCCTCACTAGTATCCAAAACAAAACATGCAAATCATTAACTATGCCCATGCACCCAAAATGATTAGTCTTCACTTAATATGAAATAAAGCCATAAATCATATAGATTAGATATCTCATCCACCCATTTATTAGACATCCCATCTAAAAGCAACATATTAGATATCTCATCTAAAATCAATTTATTAGAGTTCCCTCTAAAACCTTTAAAACGACCATCCGTTATAATTTAATAGGACTATCCATCCCAAATTCATCAAAGCAAATGCAGATTATCCATCGTACATTGTTTTATAAAAGTTGATGTGCACTATCCGCCGCAAACTCCATAGTTTTCCTAAGATGACTATGAACCCTTTGGTGCCAAATCCCGAAGCTAACCATCTCTGGCAAACTATTCTTTACTTTATAAATTTGATGTGGGCTATTTATCGCACATTCCATGGTTTTCCCAGGTTAACCAAGAACAACACTTGGCCAATTAAAATATCATGAGCCCCATTATTATGTATAAAAATTCATGATCCTCACGATTATTTATTTTTTCCTAGGTATACCGCATGTTTAACCTATTTCCATTGGTAGTCCCAATTAGGTTAAACTAAATAAAAACATATTGATAGCCCAATGTATATTTTCGGAAGCATATTTCTGTTTGTAATCCCAAACTAAAAACATTAAACCCGCCCCGGTGTCCCTAAGGTTTATTTACATCCAATTTATATAAGGATTCCCTTACATATTCAAACAAAGATAAGTATTCTATACTATAATCCATCAAAGTAACCTCTTCAAATTAGCAAAATTTTACTTAAGGAAAAATGACTAAAACAACCATTTAAACCCCTTCGAATAAAGCTCCAATCGAAAGCAAATGAACATCCAAAGTTAGCCCCTTCATAAGCCTTCCTTTTGAAAGTATCACAAAATCATATTTTTTGACCTTATCTGAAGGTTTCTTTTCGACCTAGTCGAAAGGTTCCACTTTTCAACTTTGTTTAAAGCCTGGGTATCTCCCCTATAAAATCATTTGTAAACTTTTCAAAAGCAATGAAACTCAAAACCTTTCAAGATCGTTTAGGTAATCCCTACGAAACCTTTCGAAATCAAACCTTTCGAAACCAAAACCTTTCAAAGTCAAAACCCTTCGAAATTATTCAAAAATAGTGAAGTGTTGGTGTTGGAACCAACCCTTTGAAATCAATGGAGAGAGGCGGCAAGTTTTATAAAACAAAAAATAACCTTTGACTCTATCTGGGTCGAAAGGTTTGGAAGCAGCAACTATGTTGCCGACTCCGTCGAAAGCTAACCTTTTGACTTTGTCGAAAGGTTTCATTTATACGGGAAAGTAAACCAATTGAAACCCTTTTCTTTTAAACTTTTTGATAATGTCGAAAGCTCTTTGTTGAAAGCTAGCAGGCGTATTTTCTTTAAAACCAAAACAAAGTTTCATCCCCTTCGAAAGCTCTAATCTTTCGTTACTAAACATTTCGACCTCTTTTGATTCACTACGTACCAGTCGCTTGATACCATGCACATTGATTGTTTACCTTGTCGAAAGGTTTGATACCTTTCGACCTTGTCCGAACGTTTGGAATGAAGGCGGAAGCTCTTGCCGAAAGAGTTGAAATAGTGAAATTTGTACTTTAAAATAGTTCTTTTGTACCACACCTGCTTTGTTTGTTTAAATCTGATTGGTTGCCTGAATTTTATATTCAAAACTACTGCCGAGTTTCCTTATTTGAAAATTTAAATAAATTTGAAAAAGCACATTTCTCCTTTATAATTATACAAAACTTTTAAGTCTCATACCTTAAATAATTTTATATAGCTATTAAAACATCGTGAAAAATTCTGGAAAAAATCCATAAAATCAATTAGCGCTCTCTTCAACATATTAAAATTTCAAAGCATATGAAGATCAAAACCACTTGGAATTTTAACCAAAACTGAATAAAATGCGTTAATTAATCTATTAACATTTAAACACGTATGTCTTATCCAAACAAAGGTTTAAATGTTTATATCCTAACCAAGACACAAACATGAATCGGGTATAACCCATAGCCGATCCAAATAGAGAAAAATGAGATGATAAACATGATTATTCACCTTGATTAGTTGATTGGAGAATGAGATAATTTTCTAGCTTTAATTCCATAGTTTTTTCTCCAATTTATGCTCTTCCTAGAGCTTTTAATGGTCAGTCGAAAGTAGGTGAGGAGTTGTGAATGAGAAGGTAAAAATTTATTAAGGTGGAGGAAGAGATTTATACTAAGAAATGTATCCCCATTTCCAAGTTTACCCCTTAGGAAATTCCTCCTTCTAAATTTTGTTAGGTCTTATTTTAGTTCATTCATTAAGACACGACCATTGGATTTATTAATCTCATCTCCTTAATTATTCACATTATTCTATTTAATTTATTCAATTAAATATCTTAAATAATGTTAATTAAAATTCAGAGGCATTACAGACTCCCCCTAAAGAATTTCGTCCCTGAAACTTTAGTAAGGACACAATAACAAGCATATAGCCCATGCAAGCAAAGCTAGTATAACCTACCAACCAAATTATATATAAAGTTTACATAGAACATACCATCTAAAATAGCTCAGGAAAAGTAGCCCTAATCATGTCTTTTGTCTCCCAAGTACAGTCCTTCACGTTGTCGCTCCACTGAACTTTCACCAACTTGACTGCCTTGTTCTTTTTCCTTTTCTCATCTTTTACCACAACACGAACTGGTTGCCTCACAAAAGTTATATATGGTTCTACCACTAAGTCCTCAAGTGTCGTCAGAGCGATGGTATTTTTTGGATCATGAACATACTTACTAAGATGAGACACATGAAACACATTGTGGACCCTGACCCAACTGCTCGGTAAATCTACTCATAACATGCGAGTCTCACAATCCTCTTTGATATAGGAAGTGGTCCAACATATCTCAGTGCTAGCTTCCTGGGCTTCTCGAACCGAACCACACCTTTCATCGGCGATACCTTGATGAAAAATCTATCTCCAACTGAGAACTTTAGATCCTTACGTCTTTTGTATACATGACTTTTTGCCTAGACTGAGCTTCCTTCATTCTTTCCCGTATCAACTTGATATTTTCTATCATCTCTCTCACCAAATCTGGTCCGGTCTCTAACAAACATGCTGGTGATTTGCATGACCTTCCATACAAATCTTCAAAAGGCGCCATTCCTATGGTAGTCCGATAACCATTATTATAAGAAAACTCCACTAAGTGAAGGTTATCTTCCCAAGAACCACAAAAATCCAACACACAAGCTCTCAACAGATCTTCCAGTACCTTATTGACTCTCTTTGTCTGTCCATCCATCTGAGTAGATATGTGGTTCTCATCTTGAGCTTAGTGCCTAACACACTCTGCAGCCTCTTCCAAAACTCGCTATTAAATAAAGCATCTCTATCATAGACGATACTATTAGGAATTCCATGCAGTCTAACGATGTTCTTCATGAACAACTTAGCCAAAATAGGTGTCATCCTGGTTGACCTTACTAGAATGAAATGGGCACTCTTGGTCAATCTGTCCACTATGACCCATATACTTTCATAACCCTGGTTTGACCTTGGAGATCCTTGAATAAAATCCATGGATATCGAGTCCACTTCCAAACTGAAACATCGAAAGGCTAAAGCAAACCACTTGGCTTCTTATGTTCGGCTTTTACTTGCTGAGGGTTCAAACGCTGTTTTACCCATAAGCCAACATCTCTCTTCATTCCTTCCCATAAGAAACTTCTCTTTATATTATGATACATCTTGGTTCCCCTAGGATGAATCATAAACTTCGATCGATGACATTCCTTAAGAACTTCTTTCCTAAGGATTCCACCATCCAGAACACATAATCGTTCCTTCTTTCTCAACCAACTCCTGTGGTCAAGAATAAAACCCTTTAAATTAACAATCTTGATTCCAACTTCTAACCTTCTAATCCACTTGGCTAAAACTGGATCCTCTTTCTGTCTAGAAGTAATCTGTTCAATCAGAATTGATCGAACTTCCATACAAGACATAATGGTGATATTTTGACTAGATCCAACAGTCAACCTCAACTGCACACTGCAAGCAGCCAGCACTTTCAAGTCTTTCCATTCCACCAACATAGCTAACACCACATTCTGATGTTTCCTACTAAGCGTATCTGCCACCTTATTTCCTTTTCCCGATGAATACTCAATGCTAAAATCATAAGCTACAACAAACTCTAACCATCTCTGTTGTCTCATTTTTAGCTCCTTTTGAGAGAATAAATATCGTAGAGACTTATGATCCATGAATAGCCCAATCATTTCTCCCAAAAGATAATGTCTCCACACTTTCAATGCGAAGATTACCGCTGCCAACTCTGAATCATGAGTAGAGTATCTCACTTCATGCGGTCTAAGTTGTCTAAAAGCATAGACAATGACCTTTCCATTCTACATTAGCACAACACCTAACCCAGTACCACAAGCATTGATGTAAACCACCAACCCCTGTTTCCTATCTGGAACTACTAACACGGACGCATTGGTTAAAAAATATTTCAATCTAAGGAATGCCTCCTCACATTTGTTAGACGCAACGAACTTCACGTCCTTCTTAGTTAGCATAGTCTAGGATGCCGTTATTCGCGAGAAATCCTTAATGAACCTTCGGTAGTATCCTACAAGTCCAAGAAAACTTCTAATCTCATTTACCGTCTTTGGTCTCTTCCAATCGTTAACAGCTTCGATCTTATCCGGATCAAACGCTAAACCTTCCTCGGAAACTACATGACCAAGGAACTTAAATTCCCTCTTCCAGAAATGACACTTTGAGAACTTTGCTTTCAGCCGATGTTGCCTTAGCGTCTACAACAATATTCTAAGATGATCTACATGATCCTTCTCATTCTTAGAATACACCAAAATATCATCAATAAAACTAACACAAACCTATCCAAATGTTCTTGAAAAACCCGTTTCATTAAATCCACGAAGAAAACTGGTTCATTAGTAAGCCCGAATGGCAAAACCAACCATTCGTAAGACCCATATCTGGTCCTAAATGCCATCAAAGTAATATTGTCCTCTGCTACTCTTAGCTGATAGAAACCTGTTGCCAAATCTAGCTGGAAAAATACTCTGGCTCCACTCAACTGATCGAATAAGTCGTCGATTCTCAACAAAGGATACCTATTCTTGGTCATCCTCTCATTCAGCATATGATACTCGATACACATCCTTAACGACCTATTTGGCTTCTTCACGAATACCGCGACATTTCTCCAAGGAAAACTTCTTGGCTAGGTGAAATTCTTTCCTTGCAATTCCACTAGCTGCACCTTCGATTCCTTCATCTCGGTTGGTGACATCCTACTAGCTGGTCTATTTATGGGTTCAGCTTCTGGTACAAGATTTATCTGAAACTCGATTGTACTTTTCGATGGTAATCCCGAAATTGGTTCAAACACATCTCAAACTCTCTTGCAACATAAACCTGCTTCAACTCTGCTTCGGTTCCGATGGCATCCAATAACACATAAGCATTTTTGTCCGAACTCCTTACTGAGTAAATAACTCGTATGACTAGTAGGGTGCTTCAATGATAGTTCCTCCTCTTGGCAAAATATCCTAGCGTCATATCTATCTAACCAATCCATACCTTGTATGATCCTAAAACCTATGTAAAAAAAACATATAAACTGCATGCAAACATATGACCTAACAAATCAAGTTCTATATAGTCATATCTCATTCCTAGAGTTGCATACCCTCCTATAGGATTCGCAACCCTTAAAGAAGTAATAAGGTATAAAGGTTTCAGACATAAGAAATCTACCAAATACTGAGATATAAATGAGTGCATCGCATCGGTATCAAATTGTATCCTAACTGGAGTATTATGAATCATAAGCATACCTTCCATCTTTGCTTTTCCTTTATCAGCAGCCGTTGGTCTAGAGGATAATGGTTCCAACATAAAGACCTTTCCCTTTCCAGCCTTAGCAGCCTCGGAACACTTGTCCTTGTAATGCCCCATCTGGCCAAAGTTGTAGCACTTCACACTAGGCCTCACTACAACTGCTCTTCCATCACCCAACGACACTCATTAGTATAGTTCCCCTTCTTGTTGCACTTGTAATAAAAAATATCATCATTGCCCTTCTTAGTTGCTAACCTCGACTGGGCACCTTTCTTCTTGAAGAACTTCCGCTTCTTACCCTGAAGATTTTGAACCTCAGCTGGTTTCCCCTTTTAAAAAGTAGAAAGCATCTCTTCATTCCGAATAGCCATCTCGACAACAATATGACACGGATCCTGGATGTTTTGCATGGTTGCTCTGGCGATCTCAGGATTCAACACTCTAATAAACTTCTCATTCCTCCGAATGACAGTATCAACAGTAGCATATACGTAATGGGACAACTCATCAAAGTCTGTAGCATACTCATTCATCGATCTATCTCCTAGGACTAAATCTGCAAATTTCCTGAGCAATGCTGACTTGGAAACCTCTAATAGAAATCTTTCTTCGAACCTCCATCGAAATTCAGCCCAAGTCAGGTCTTCCTCCGGCTCTCCGATGGTAACTCCGTTCCACCAATACAATGCTGCTCCTTGCAATTACCTTGAAGAAAGTCTTCTCTTCTACATATCCATCAAGCCAATTTCTGCAAATATCCTTTCACAGTGCAATAGCTAGTTCTCCACTCCTACTGCATCCTCGTTCCCAGAGAAGACTTCCCTCTAAGACTAGCGTAATCCCCGCCCAGCTTGGCAAATTATTGCCAACTACGGCCACTGGATTAGCTCCTCCAGCATTCCCTACAGCCACTCCCGCAGTTTCTCCAGCTTGCATCATACTGACGAAGAACTAATACATTATCCCCATATCAACTGGTGGGATCTCACCATCAACATTAGCATTTGCATATGGGTATGTGTTTGACCTTGGTTACTCCTAGTATTGGGTCATACATTTCCACTTGTTGTGGTGCGTCTTCCACCTTGATTGACTTTTCCATTTCCTGCTTCCATATCTTACTTCCCTACTACTTGAAATCCAATCTTTGTAAGATACAGAAGAACGGTTTAAGAGACTGGGGAATACATACTTAGCTATTTATAGCAAAGTACATATACGTTACTGTAATGCTTACCTAAGCCCAACTATATTTTGGATTCACTAGATTTTGCTTTAAAAATATTTTAAGGTTTAAATTCCTTTTAATTACATAACCATGCTCTAATACCAACTTATAACATCCTACCTTTTGAGACCCAAAACTAACCGCTATTGATGTTGCAGTCATCCATAGTTGTTATTTCTTGGCGATCGAATGGGCAGTAGTAAATATTGATACACTGGAACACATGAATATGAAATTTTTTAAACTTCCAATAAACAGAATTTCCTATTTCATGCAAATTACAATTTAAGATTTAATTACATAATCCCAGAGGTTAACCATGTTTAGATCACATATACACATATAAAATACGATAAAAGCGACATATGAAGATGTCCCTTTATGATGATCAGAGAACTAATGAATATGAACTTTACAGTTCTTAGTACATCACAACGGAAAACAAAAATAGCTTCTATACAGCTAATACTGCCTCACGCACGTCTTCGGAAGCTTATTCGTCCAAAAACCTAAAAGTCTCCCACTCTTATACTACTTAAATAAATTTTGAATACCCGAAAGTTTGTGAAGAAACAAAAACTTCGGATCTGACAATAAGTCTAGTATGAATAATCCCATATCATCTCTTATTATAAATAGATAGCTAGTGAGACCACGTCACTTAACGAAACGATTTTTCCCTCACTAGTATCCAAAATAAAACATGCAAATCATTTACATGCCCTTGCACCTAAAATGATTAGTCTTAACATAATATGAAATAAAGCCATAATTCATATACATTGGATATCTCATCTACCCATTTATTAGATATCCCATCTAAAAGCAGTATATTAGATTTCCCATCTAAAATCAATTTATTAGAGTTCCCCTCTAAAATCTTTAAAATGACTATCCGTCATAATGTAATAGGACTATCCATCCCAACTTCATTAAAATAAATGTGGATTATCCATCATACATTATTTATATTAAAGTTGGTGTGGGCTATCCGCCACACACTCCAAAGTTTTCTAGGATGACTATGAACCCTTGGATGCCGAATCCCAGGCTAAAAACCTCCGGCAAAACATTCTTTACTTTAGAAATTTGATTTGGGCTATCCACCACACATTCCATGGTTTTCCTAGGTTAATTAAGAAACCAACACTTGGCTGATTAAAATATCATGATCCCCATGATTTTGTATAAAAATTCATGATCCCGATGATTATTTATTTTCCCCAGGTATACCACATGTTTAACCTATTCTCATTGTAGCCCCAATTAGGTTAAATTAAATAAAAACACATTGACAGCTCCAACGTATATTTTCGAAAGCATATTTCTACTTGTAACCCTAAACTATGTACCAAAAACATTCAACCCACCCCGGTGTCCCCAAGGTTTATTTACATCCAATTTATATAAGGATCCCTCTTACATATTTAAACAAAGATAAGTATTTTATGCTATAACCCTTTGAAGTAACCCCTTCAAATTAGCAAAATTTTACTTAAGGAAAAATGGCTAAAACAGCCATTTAAACCATTTCGAATGAAGCCCTATTCGAAAGCAAATAAACATACAAACTTAGCCCTTTTGGAAGCCTTCCTTTTGAAAGCATCACAAAACCATACCTTTCGACCTTGTCAAAAGGTCCTACCTTTCGACCTTATCGGAAGGTTTCTTTTCGACCTAGTCGAAAGGTTCCACCTTACTACTTTGTAGAAAGCCTGGGGTATCCCCCTATAAAACCATTTATAAAATTTTCGAAAGCAATAAAACTCATAACCTTTAGAAATCATTGAAGGTAACCCTTCGAAACCTTTCAAAACCAAAACCTTTCAAACCAAAACCTATCGAAGTCAAAACCTTTCGAAGTCAAAACCCTTCAAAACCATTCGAAAACAATGAAGTGTTGGTGTTGGTACCAACCCTTCGAAATCAATGGAAAGAGGCGGCAAGTTTTATAAAACAAAAGATAACCTTTGACTCCGTCTAGATCGAAAAGTTTGGAAGCGGCAATTATGCTTCTAACCCTGTCAAAAACTAACTTTTCGACTTGGTCGAAAGGTTTCATTTAAAACAAGAAAGCAAACAAGTCGAAACCTTTTTCTTTAAACCATTTGACAATGTCAAAAGCTCTTTTTCTTTAAACCAAAACAAAGTTTCATCTCCTTCGAAAGCTCTAACCTTTCGTCCCTAAACTTTTCGACCCTTTTCAATTCACTACGTACTAGGCGCACGATACCATATACATGATACCATATCCATTGATTTTTGGCCTAGTCGAAAGGTTTGATACCTTTCGACCTTGTCGAAAGGTTTGGAATGAAGACGGAAGATCTTGCCGAAAGAGTTGAAATAGTGAAAATTGTATCTTAAAATAGTTCTTTTGTACCCCACCTGCATTGTTTGTCTAAATCTGATTGATTGCTAAAATATTATATTCAAAATTGCTACCGACTATCCTTATTTGGAAATTTAAATAAATTTTAAAAATCCTCTTTCTCCTTTATAATTATCCAAAACTTTTAAGTCCCATACTTTAAATAATTTTATATAACTATTAAAACATCATGAAAAATTCTACAAAAATTCCAAAAAATCAATTAATACGTTCTCTTCAACATATTAAAATTTCAAAGCATATGAAGATCAAAACCACTTAAAATTTAAAAAAACCGAATAAAAACATGTTAATTAATCCATTAACATTTGAAACACCTATGTCTTATCCAAACAAAGTTTAACTGGTTATATCCTAACCAAGACATAAACATGAATCGGTTATAACCTATATACGATCCACATAGAGAAAAATGAGATGATAAACATGATTATTCACCTTGATTAGTTGGCTGGAGAATGAGGTAATTTCCTAGCTTTAATTCCTTAGCTTTTTCTTTAATTTATGCTCTTCCTAGAGCTTTTAATGGCCAGCCAAAAGTAGGTGAGGAGTTATGAATGAGAAGGTAAAAATTTATTAAGGTGAAGAAAGAAATTTATACCATGAAATGTAACCCCATTTTCAAGTTTACCTCTTAAGAAATTCCTCCTTCTTAATTTAGTTAAGTCTTATTTTAGTTTATTCATTAAGACACGGCCGTTGGATTTATTAATCCCATCTCCCTAATTATTCACATTATTCTATTTAGTTTATCTAACTAAATATCTCGAATAATTTTAATTAAAATTTAGGGACATTACATTCGCCATCAAAATTCTCAATAATTCCTTTTTCATGATTAAGTCGAGAACCAATCTTGACAACTTTTGTAGAATCGTCTTCATTTATCTTGATTTCATCCATCAGTTCTACTCATCCCGCCTATGCCTCTTTTGGCCCTATTCGATGATCCATAGCTTCAAATTGTTGCTATTCGATCCAAGCCAAGGCTAAATTAATAGTTGTTATGCATTTTGCAACCTGATGTAGATGGACTCCTTTGCATTCTTACCTTCTCTTATGCCTAGCTTTTCCGAGCTCGATAACGTAACCCTTGTAGTACTCTAGTTTCCTTGAACAACTACAACTCCATTATTGGTTGGAAACTTCATAATTAACACTCTAAATCCAAAGCAATCCTAAAATTGACTAGAGTTCATTGAACCTAAAATACATTGTACGCAAAGTATCCATCAACCATCATAAACTTCTCAATCCAACTTGTGATAGCTTAATGTCAACTGGAGATAGCTGATGTCAACCGGAAGTAATTGATATCAACCTACGATGGCTGATGTCATCTAGAGATAGCAACTTGTAATAGCTGATAGCAACCAGAGATATCAACTTGCGGTAGCTTAGTGCCAACTGGAAATAGTTAATATCAATTAGATGTATCAACTATAGATATCAAATAGGGATAGCTAATTGTGACGACCCGGAATTTCTAACAACTTAAATTGGAATAGTTAATTTATTTTAAATATTTAAAAGTTAACTTTAACTTGAATTCCAAATATCAATATTTACTTGATAATTAAATTATTGAATTATATAATTTGAAATTGGGTAAAACATTGAATCTGGAGTTTTAAGCCTGTTAAAATAATTTGAAGGCTTATAAATTTTTTATTGATAGCACTGAGGGTAGCGAAAGTGTTGAAATTAAATTTGGAAATGTTATGTTAAGTATTGGAAATTTTATCGTTTAAATCGATATTTAAAATAGCCTTCCGAGGCATAGTCTCGGAATTTGACGAAACCAGTTCCATTGGATCCGTAATATTGTATTGTTATCGAATTTCAATTTTCGTAGCGTTTGGATTTACCGTTTGCTCGTACGGGTGAGAAACACTTTGGAATTAAAATCGATAATTTAATATTTCAAATCGATTTAATAAGCTAACTTCCACATACGATCGAATTAGCTTTCGAAACACGTTCCATTGTGTTCGGAACGCGGGTAAAACCTTATAATCGCCTAGCGGCATTCCTTAAGAGGAGTTCAAAATTTTAATTGGCGATTAACGAGACGTATTGAAGTTTTATAATATAATTAAATTTAAAGTAAATTAGCAAGATATTTTCATTTACAACGCGTATTTAGGAAGCCATCCCCAACCCTATAACTTATCCCCGTCCCCTCTCTAACCTTAAACAGCAGATCGAACTCAGTTATAAAAAAAAGGAGTAATGGCGATAGAAAGTCGTTTCCTTCATCTCCCTCACTTTCAATCCAAATACTGATTCCTCATACAAAAAAATGAAAAATAAAAGATTTACCCAGATCGGAAATCGTGTATGGGAGTCGCGATGGGGAGCGAGGGCACGCAGCTGTTTTCGAGCAGTGGTGGTGCAAAAGGGAGGTCAGCAGGGGTGAATCGCGAGTAGCCCTTCGTATTCGAATCGAAAGAGGGATCGAGGTCTGCGTTTTCGGTCGCTGGAAGGGAGCGAAGCATCGAGGCGAGGTTCTCGATCAGGGTAGCGAGCGTGGTGACTGCTCCTTGGCGGCACGTCGAGCTGAGGTAACAGTGATCGAGGTGAGTTTCAAACTCATGGACTTATGATCTAATCATTTAAATCATCATATATGTTTACAATTGTGCCACGTTTATATGAATTCATGGTATCCCTCAAAATTTATGGAACAAATGGAATAGGAGATTGAATTGCCGTAGCAAAAGGCGACTGACCTTCGCAAACATCACCATCGATTGGTCGACCTGTAGAGGTGACCAGTCGATCGGTGCTTAGATGTTCATATGCATTTGGATAGTTGTGTGTTGTGTTTTCCTTAAGTGCATGATAGTGCATGTGTTCGACTGCGTGTGTGTTTGTTCTTCCCAGTATGCGCATATGTTCCTATGTCTATGGTTGCGTGAGTGTCAGTATATGCATTCTTGTACATGAATACCTGCTACTTTGTTTTCCTTGCAGAAATGATTTGGGTTGTACCCTTTAAGTATTGTTTTAATTTACATCACTTAGTTACATTTCTGATTTTATCTGCAAACTAGGATATTTGACATGAGCATAAGAGTATGTGAGTTTGAGTGTGATTTAGTATGTATGCATCTGGATAGATTTGCCTGCATATATCTACTTTTATATCTAGTTGTCATAAATTGAATACGTGATCTATAATTCCATGACTTTCCCATGCTGTGATCGATTTAGTTTAGCCTGTTTTTGTATATTTTGGTTGACCATGGATAATTTAGATTACTTAATGTGAAAATTTGGTAAGTATAACTACTTAATGTAATTTATAAAGTATGATTACTTGGCGAGGTAATTAGTGATAATTAGTGGATGTAATAAATTAATGGATGGTTAATAAATGGAAGTAATTTAGATTTAAATTACTTGGTGAAATTGATAAGAAGGGTAATTACTTAGTAGAAGTAATTGAAGGTTAATTTATCAGGAGATTAATTAGAGATAATTAACTATTCTTTACGCTAAGTGATAAATTTAAGATGGATAATTAGGGAATGATAAGTTAATGGATTGTAACTAATTATTGTTAAGTAAGCAAGATTTAAATAATTAATATTGTGGCTTAATTAATGTAATTAATTTAGAACAGGATAAATTAAAAATATAATTGGAAATCATTAATTTATATAATTAATGATGTAATAAAAGATTGATTAATTAAGACTAATGAATCAATGATAAGTGACTTATGAGAAATTAGCTAATATAAGTAATTAAGGATCAATGTAATTAATATAGTTAATTAATTTATGAAGTAATTAAGATTACTTATGGATTTTTGGTTAAGAATAATTAATATTTTGAAATTAATTAAAGTTAATTACTTGAATGTAATTGAAGGATAATTAATCCAGGTTGATTAATTAAGATGAATAATGAAAGGATGATTAAAAAAAATTATTGTGAAATTAATTAATGACAAGCAAAGAATCTAAGTGGTTGAGGTTAGTAGTTCAATCAGGATTAATTAAATTAAATTTGTATGTGATTAAGCTTTGCTTATGGATGATTGAATGGTATTGGATGCTTTGAATGAGTTGATATCTCTGATATGAAATGTTGTGTATTTCATTTGGATAACTTGGATTAGGATGACATGAGACCCGAAGTGATCTGGTCGGGTCTTAGGAAATACCCGAAACCACTTCGAATTTTTATAGATTGTTATGTGAAATCTATAGGACGGAATGAAATGATTTAAGGAATTGGACTATTTAAATCTAAATCTTAGTATTTGGAAAATGGATGTGTGGAATAAGTGATGTCTATAATAAATTATGTTTTGTGAATTGAAACGAGTTACCCGGGTTTATATAAATTATATGCTTTGTATTCCATGTTAGATGGGTTTACTCACGCTGGTTTCCAGCCTGATCCGGGTGTTACTTTGATGCAATGCTCGGGTCAGACCGAGTATTACAGATTTTCATGTGAGGACGTTCTGGAGCTCAAGAGGTGAGCTGGATGGTAGGAACGTGTAGAGTATTTCCGCTGTATTATATTATTGTAAGTCTGAGACATGTTGATTTGTATATGTCCAGTGTTTGAATACATGTGTAACTCTGATGTATTAAAATGTAATCGACATAATATTATTCTTTGTAAACTAATATTATTTATTATTATATTTTATCCGCTGCGAATGTGATTTGTTAGTGTTTCTGTTCTTCTTCTATCTCTTTCTTCTTTTTCATAACTATCTGAAAATTTCGGGATGAAAATTTCGGGTCGTTACAGTTGGTATCAAAGCTGAAACGTTAAGTGAGAACCCTGGCTCTGGTGGGGATTGCTCATTAAATAGAGTCTGTCGTACTCTAGAGTGAGTTGTGTATATATATATGAGCGCGTACTTGTTATTTTCTTATATAAAGATTTTAAATGATTTTATATAAAAATATATTTGGGTATATAAAGTAATGTTTCCTTCTAATAAAAATTAAGGTGACTGGTTGTTAAATTATTGAAATTAAATTAAGAAGTAATATAAAATACAACATAACTGAAATCTTGAATTAGAATTAAATTAAGTGGTAACATAAATACAACCAAATTAAAATTAAATAAAGGTAAGTTTGAAATGGATTCAAACTTAAACTTAATCTTGAATTTATAGAAGTAAGAATAATAAAAAAGAAATTGGCATCTAGATATGATAACCTTGAGTATTATCATAATTAATTATTGTGTTTAATAATGATATATTTGTTATTAAGTAAGCCAAATGAAGTAAATTTATAAGATGAGTATAACTTCTAAATTAAAGTAGGTTTTAAAATTGTGAAGTTTTAAAACCTAAGTCTAGAAACAATCAATTGTTCCAAAGAGTTAAAGAAAATAACAAATAATATAATTCAGATTATTTTGAACATAGTCTTATTTTAAAACAAGAAATGTTTGGAATATTTTTAAGGGATTTGTTTTGAAATTAAAACCAAGGGTCGTTTAAAATTTAAAAGTAGTCTGGTGTGTAAAGAAATTAAGTTGTTTAAAAAATTTAAATGAACAAAGTTAATTTGGTTTAAAAAGTTAAACCAACCTTTGACAATTTAACTCGAATTTATATAATTCGAGATGGATTAAATTTAAGATTGAAATTGAATTAGTTCAAAATTAAATTTGGTTTGAATTAATTGGATTTGTGATTGAATATGTATAAGTTTAAAAATTTTAATGGGAAATTGAATTGGATTAAATTGAAATGATTTGAACTTGTAATGGGTTCAATTGATAATAATTCAAATTGATTAGAATAATTTGGAATTATAATTAAAGTTGAACAAATCAAATGGAAGTTGATTTGGATTGGGAAAGAAATCAAGATTGATTCAACTTGAATTGGGATTAAATAAATTTCGATGGGAATTGAAGTTCTTCAAATTGGAATTGGGACAATTTAAATGGAAGTGGTAATTTAAATTGAATTGTTAGGGAAGTGAACAGTTTGACTCTGGACTATTTTTAATATAAATTGTTTTAATATAAATTTATCCTTCTAAGCTATTTAATAAATACAACCTTTCTTTTAAAGCCAAATTATTTTATATTTGTTTCACGAATATTTTTGGAACTATTTAACAATTTTTCAACTGTTTTATAAACTAATTACTATTTTTCAACTATTTTACAAACTAATTACTATTTTACAAACTAATTACTATTTTACAAACTAATTACTATTTTACAACTATTTTAAAATTATCAAAAATCTCTGAACCTATTTAATTATTTTCCAACTATTTACAATTAGTCAACTATTTTACAGCTATTTTGCAAACTAATAAATATTTTTCAAGTACTTATCTATTTTTAAAATTTTCAAGCTATTTTCTAAAAATAAACAGGTCAGAGTTCAAACTGTTATTGATTTAAATACCCAACTGAGATAAGAATTGAAGTGATAATTCAATGGAATTGAGGCAATTGTAAATAAGTGAATGAAAATTTTAAGTGAATGTGAATGGTAAGGAAATTGATTTGGCTAATAATCAATGAATTTAAATACGTAGGATGTACGTAAATTATTCTATTCGCATAGTGATTTGATCCACATTCGAGCACAGAATTTCGAGGTAGTTTATCGATCCGAGTTTGGATTTTTCACTCGATTCTCGACGGCGAACCTGGATATGGATTGTTAATTGGTTCTGGATATTCTCTATCATAGTTATGGCTATGCAAGGAGAATGACGGTTTCTAATCAAGAAACCAGATCTGTGTTTGCAATAGGAAGTCGGGTGGACGATACTAGTTCGGAAGTGAAATTGTGTGATCGAATGAGCGATCAGATTGGTATAGTGTACGGATGATATGTGTACATCGTACGGATTTGAATGAAAATGATATTTAAAGGAGTAATCAAAATTGAAATATTTGATTTTGAATAAACAAAGTTATATATTTTTGTTATATGTAAGATGAAACTCCCCTTGTTGAATCTATTGCCAGAAGGAAAGGATTTTTGAAAGTGTTTGAAGTATAAAAGGAGTTTTATACAAGATTGGAATGATCCAAAGTTTTAAAGATTATATATATCTGAATATATGTATATATATAAAGGATCTTATGAGGATTTTGGAAAAAGGTTTTGGGAACCTTTGGATTTGGAAAGGCTTTTGATTTTTGGGTAAAATCAATATTGAAATTTGGAAAGCCTAGTTAGAGAATTATCGATTTTGGGATAATCGATTTTGTGTAAAGGAGCTTTGTATGAGATCATACTAGGTGTATGATTTGAAAGATACTATATGTGTACAGTATAAAGTGTTTTGATGATGGCTTTGGGGAAAAAGGCGCTCCCTTGAAATGAACTTCTTAGGAGTGCCACAGGGTGGTGCTGCCTTGAGCCCCAAGGGGGGTTCTAAAGTTGGTCCAGTGAGGAGTCCGGAAAAAACTAGTTCCTGAGGATTATGAGTAGTGTATAGCATAGCGAAAGTCGTGTGTGCCGCTGAGAGCCAACAGTCTGCGTTTGATTTTATATCGGTAGACTGCGACCTATGGTAACATAGTGAAATTCGTATGCGCCGCCGAGAGCCAACAGTCTGCGTTTGATTTTATATCGGTAGACTGCAACCTATGTAGGAGTGGAGAAGTTTCATTTTGACAGCGAAAATCGTGTGTGCCGCTGAGAGCCAACAGTTACATGGACTTTTGTTGCGATGGCAACGTAACCCTGGAATGTAACTGCGATCTGTTGTGGGTTCCATGGCGTAATCGAGGGGTATGGAGTGCCTACAGTTACATGGACTTTTGCTGCGATGGCAATGTAACCCAGGATGTAACTGCGACCATGGATGAGAGTGATGATTTCCATAGCATTCTCACAAAAGATATATCCTCTATCTTCAAAACTGTTTTCCATATTTTCAATAAAATTATTTTCCAAGTATTTTCACTGGATGTTGAAAACGAATTTACCAAGTGCTTATAGATTTTTAGTCCTACGCCTGATCAACGTATGACCAAATTTCTGTGAGAATAAGGATGGACTGGTTGAGACATCGAGTTATAAGAAGTATTTTTATAAAAAAGCTATTTCGATAATATTATGTGAATTTAAAAGTATTTCTAAAATTTTAAAATAAAAGAGTTGGAATTTTTGAAGATAAAGAAAAATCCAAAATGGAGTTATAAAATAAAATTTGAACTCAGAAAAATTTAATGAATTGAATAAGTGGAGATGCTATAAAAATAAAAATAAAATAGAGTTGGATCGAAATAGTGATGATTTGAATTATGGATAAAATTCGAGTGTAATATGAATAATATCTAATGAAATTTGCAAGTAAATTAGATATAATGGAAGTGTTGTCGAATGAAATGAAAGTGAATTATAATTGACATGATTTGTATTGCAAACAAAACCCAGGTAGGTAGGAATAAATTGAAAATGGCCTGGTAATTAGTTAAATGAGATTTGATTGAAATAGAATCAAGTTAAGGTGAAAAAGAAAATTTATTTGCAAATGATGTGAGCTTAAGTTATGAAGTTGAAATAGTTGAAGAAAGTAAATTAACTTAAGTTTAGAATTAATAGAAGTTTGGCTTCGAGCAAAAGTGAAAGATTATAAAAGTCTGGGTTAAATTAATTTGGAAATGGTTATTAATTTATAAATATTGAATGTGCCAAGCTTAATAAATTGTTTTGAACGAATCCAATGCGGAGATGAAATGAAATGCATATGTATGGTTGGTAAATAAATTAGAAATAAAATTAAATTAAATACAGAATGAGTAGAAAATTAACTTAAAGTAGTTATAAACTAAAATGAATACTCTATTAAGCGAATATCGTCGAAATTGCATAAAAATAGTTGTCGTTTGGCGTAAACAAAAGTAACTAAAATTATATAAATTAATAGAAGCAAATAAAAATTAATTTTAAGATCGATTGAAGTGAACATGAGCTTGTTTGGATTAAAAATAAATTGAATGTAAGCACTTGAGTTGTAAACCATTAAAATCGAATGAAATGGCATTTAAATTTGGTTGGAGGCAATTGGAATTAGCTTTGAATCATATAAATCGCATATGGTAAGCGTTTGGTGTTTGTTGCTTTTGAAATGCTTGTGTTTAGCCATTAAAAGTAAGTGAATGCAAATAGATTTTCTATATATGACACTTACATGTTTAAATTGAGTAAGTACGGGTACCTGAAGGCCGTTTGGCTGGATTTGGACGCGATAAATGCTAAAATTATAAGCCGCTTGCTTAAAATGCTAAATAAAGGTACGCTTACGTAATAAAAATAGGAAATATGAACTGTTTTTGCTTTTTTCGACTGTGTGGGTCGATGTTTAGATATTTATATCTCTTGTCAAATTGCAAAAGCTTCTCCGTACAAAAGAGACTCCGCCCAAATTTTCTGAAAATTTTGGGAGTTAGAAAAAAAAAATTAGCAACAAAACGATTTTAAATATGAAACTGAAATAACTTAGTAAATGAAACTAATATGAATCAGTTATAAATGGAAAATAAAATTCAATACTTAGAAGTGAAGATAAATTGAATTCATATAAAAATGGGAGAAGCTAATTTGAATAGAAATAGAGTTGAAATCTTCTATAAGAAAATGTATAAGATGATTTGTAAAGTTACGATTGGATATTATTGCTAGGAAAGATATGCAGGTATTATAAAGGGAAAAGAAAATTGGATTTGATTTCGGGAGATAATTTGAATTGCCCGACTAAAAGGTATGTATTTAAATTTCTGTATGAAAATGGATTGGATTTTTGATCTAGCCACTTGGCTTTTATTTTCTTTTCGAATTTGGGAGCCCGTAGAGGCATTTTGTAGTTGAACCGAGCTAGCCGCGCAAAGAAGACGCTGGCAAAAATTTTCGGGAATTTACAGAGTTAGAAAAATTTTGAGAAAATTTTGATAATTTAAAATTTGGTTTTAAATTGAAATTTGAATGTTTGAACAAAAAGGGTATTGTTTGGAAACTGTGGGAGAGTTTGGAAAGTTAGTAAGAATGATAAGGGGTCTTTAATAAAAGATAGTTGGTAGGACGTTGAATTGTGAGTTTTGGGAAAGGGTAAACGGGTATTGGACGATTCTTCCTAAATAGTAATTTCGGGGACGAAATTCTTTTAAGGAGGGAGGAATGTGATGATCCGGAATTTCTAACAACTTAAATTGGAATAGTTAATTGATTTTAAATATTTAAAAGTTAATTTTAACTTGAATTCCAAATATCAATATTTACTTGATAATTAAATTATTGAATTATATAGTTTAATATTGAATTATATAATTTAAAATTGGATAAAACGTTGAATCTGGAGTTTTAAGCCTGTTAAAATAATTTGAAGGCTTATAATTTTTTTATTGATAGCACTGAGGGTAGTGAAAGTGTTGAAATTAAATTTGGAAATGTTATGTTAAGTATTGGAAATTTTATCGTTTAAATCGATATTTAAAAATAGCCTTCCGAGGCACAGTCTTGGAATTTGACGAAACCAGTTCCATTGAATCCGTAATATTATATTCTTATCGGATTTCAATTTTCGTAGCGTTTGGATTTACCGTTTGCTCGTAAGGGTGAGAAACACGTTGGAATTAAAATTGATAATTTAATATTTTAAATCGATTTTATAAGCTAACTTCCACATACGATCGAATTAGCTTTCGAAACACGTTCCATTGTGTTCGGAACGCGGGTAAAACCTTTTAATCTCTTAGCGGCATTCCTTAAGAGGAGTTCAAAATTTTAATTGGCGATTAACGAGACGTTTTGAAGTTTTATAATATAATTAAATTTAAATTAAATTAGCAAGATATTTTCATTTACAATGCGTATTCAGGAAGCCATCCCCAACCATATAACTTATCCCCGTCCCCTCTCTAACCTTGAACAGCAGATCGAACTCAATTATAAAAAAAGGAGTAATGGCGATCGAAAGTCGTTTCCTTCATCTCCCTCATTTTCAATCCAAATACTGATTCCTCATATGAAAAGAAATGAAAAATAAAAGATTTACCTAGATCGGAAATCGCGTATGGGAGTCGCGATGGGGAGCGA
The DNA here is from genome assembly GCA_030765085.1 of Allium cepa. NCBI lineage: Eukaryota > Viridiplantae > Streptophyta > Magnoliopsida > Asparagales > Amaryllidaceae > Allium > Allium cepa. The sequence goes on from CM060934.1 coordinate 618,385,321, forward strand.
GGGCACGCAGCTGTTTTGGAGCAGTAGTGGTGCAAAAGGGGTGGTCGGTAGGGGTGAATCGCGAGTAGCCCTTCGTATTCGAATCGAAAGTGGGATCGAGGTCTGCGTTTTCGGTCGTTGGAAGGGAGCGAAGCATCGAGGCGAGGTTCTCGATCAGGGAAGTGAGCGTGGTGACTGTTCCTTGGCGGCGCGACGAGCTGAGGTAACGGTGATCGAGGTGAGTTTCAAACTCATGGACTTATGATCTAATCGTTTAAATCATCATATATGTTTACAATTATGCCACGTTTATGTGAGTTCATGGTATCCCTCAAAATTTATGGAACAAATGGGATAGGAGATTGAATCGCCGTAGCAAAAGGCGACTGACCTCACAAACATCACCATCGATTGGTCGACCTATAGAGGTGACCAGTCGATCGGTGCTTAGATGTTCATGTGCATTTGGATAGCTGTGTGTTGTGTTTTCCTTAAGTGCATGACAGTGCATGTGTTCGACTGCGTGTGTGTTTGTTCTTCCCAGTATGCGCATATGTTCCTATGTCTATGGTTGCGTGAGTGTCAGTATAAGCATTCTTGTACATGAATACCTGCTACTTTGTTTTCCTTGCAGAAATGATTTGGGTTGTACCCTTTAAGTATTGTTTTAATTTACAACACTTAGTTACATTTCTGATTTTATCTGCAAACTAGGATATTTGACATAAGCATAAGAGTATATGAGTTTGAGTGTGATTTAGTATGTATGCATCTGGATAGATTTGCCTGCATATATCTACTTTTATATCTAGTTGTCATAAATTGAATACGTGATCTGTAATGCCATGACTTTCCCATGCTGTGATCGATTTAGTTTAGCCGGTTTTTGTATATTTTGGTTGACCATGAATAATTTAGATTACTTAATGTGAAAATTTGGTAAGTATAACTACTTAATGTAATTTATAAAGTATGATTACTTGGTGAGGTAATTAGTGATAATTACTGGATGTAATAAATTAATGGATGGTTAATAAATGGAAGTAATTTAGATTTAAATTACTTGGTGAAATTGATAAGAAGGGTATTTACTTAGTAGAAGTAATTGAAGGTTAATTTATCAGGAGATTAATTAGAGATAATTAACTATTCTTTAAAACAATTACGCTAAGTGATAAATTTAAGATGGATAATTAGGGAATGATAATTAATGGATTGTAACTAATTATTGTTAAGTAAGCAAGATTTAAATAATTAATATTGTGGCTTAATTAATGTAATTAATTTAGATCAGGATAAATTAAAAATATAATTGGAAATCATTAATTTATATAATTAATGATGTAATTAAAGATTGATTAATTAAGACTAATGAATCAATAATAAGTGATTTATGAGAAATTAACTAATATAAGTAATTAAGGATTAATGTAATTAATATAGTCAATTAATTTATGAAGTAATTAAGATTACTTATGGATTTTTGGTTAAGAATAATTAATATCGTGAAATTAATTAAAGTTAATTACTTGAATGCAATTAAAGGATAATTAATCCAAGTTGATTAATTAAGATGAATAATGAAAGGATGATTAAAAAAAAATTATTTTGAAATTAATTAATGACAAGTAAAGAATCTAAGTGGTTGAGGTTAGTAGTTCAATCAGGATTAATTAAATTAAATTTGTATGTGATTAAGCTTTGCTTATAGATGATTGAATAGTATTGGATGCTTTGAATGAGTTGATATCTCTGATATGAAATGTTGTGTATTTCATTTGGATAACTTGGATTAGGATGACATGAGACCCGAAGTGATCGGGTCGGGTGTTAGGAAATACCCGAAACCACTTCGAATTTTTATAGATTATTATGTGAAATCTATAGGCCGGAATGAAATGATTTAAGGAATCAGACTATTTAAATCTAAATCTTAGTATTTGGAAAATGGATGTGTGGAATAAGTGATGTCTATAATAAATTGTGGTTTGTGAATTGAAACGAGTTACTGGGGTTTATATAAATTGTATGCTTTGTATTCCATGTTAGATGGGTTTACTCACGCTGGTTTCCAGCCTGACCCGGGTGTTACTTTGATGTAATGCTCAGGTCAGACCAAGTATTACATATTTCAGGTAAGGACGTTCTAGAGCCCAGGAGGCGAGCTGGATGGCAGGAACGTGTAGAGTATTTCCGCTGTATTATATTATTGTAAGTTTGAGACATGTTGATTTGTATATGTCCAGTGTTTGAATACATGTGTAACTCTGATGTATTAAAATGTAATCGACAGAATATTATTCTTTGTAAACTGATATTATTTATTATTATATTTTATCCGCTGCGAATGTGAGATGTTAGTGTTTCTGTTCTTCTTCTATCTCTTTCTTCTTTTTCATAACTATCTGAAATTTTCGGGATGAAAATTTCGGGTCGTTACACTAATATTAATTGGAGATATCTCAATGTCAACTAGAGATATCAACTAGAGATAAATTAATGTCACCTGGAGATATCAATTGGAGATAGCTTAATATAAACTAGAGATATCAACTGGAGATAACTTAATATGAACCGGAGATATCAACTGGAGATTGCTTAATGTTAACTTTAGGTAACTATAAAACTTATCAACATGCTATAGTTTAATGTCAACTTGAGATTGCTAATAAACTTATCAACTTGCATTAGCCTTTAATCCTACCATGGTTGTATACCGACAGCCTGTGATAGCTAATGAAGCTAGTAAATTCTAAGTAAATAAATGAACTTTTTGTTGAACTTGGGAAGCCATCTTTCAAAAGTGATGATTGAGAATTTCATTAAGATGAAATGACCATAGAGAATAATAAGTTAAAATGAAATAACTGACTTAATGAATGAAAATGAGACTGGGAAAAAGTAAGCAATGTGATGGTATGTTGGATCATTAAAAATAACAAAAATGTACACATATGGCCTTTGTGGCATAATATGTCGATACACGATATCGTATTCAATGATTGGTGGTGTAAGGCCTATGTGGAAACCACTTGTCTAAACATGACACTATATTTGATGATTGGTGGTGTAAGACCTTTGTGGCAACTGTTTGTCTAAATACGACATTATATTCTATTATGTATGGTGTAAGGCCTTGATGGCAACCTAATAAGCTGTTCATGATACATTTGGGGAAAATCGAATAAAAAACCTAAGTGATCGCCTGTCTAGTATTCTTGTTAAACTAATAAAAATAAGGCCCGAGTGGCAAATCTAAAAGTGAACTGACTATATAAATTAGTTAAAAATGTTGTGAAGGGAATCTCACACTTATTTTGAAATTAATGATTTGTTTTTTTATCATGGTTTGATATTATTACATTATATGAGGTAAGTGATAAATTTGGAATAGTGATGGGGAGACCTTTTTGTGCTTTAGTGGCATAGTCTCACAATATGATTGTTTGCTTAGGGTAAAGTATTGATCATATTAGTCTTTATGCATTACCCGTTGTTTTTTATTATTTTCCACAAACTGACGGGCACTCATTCGAGTAGGTTGAGTTTGTGGTATAGACAGGTAGCTTTTGTAAAAGATGAATAAAGACTTTGAAGACAAAGTAGGAGGCTTATTTTGCAGATAAAATCTATTTTGAAATTCCACCGTGTAAAACCAGAGTTTATAACAGATTAAGTATCCATGTCGGCATCCACATACATTGGACATGACACTCTATTTATGTCTTATTATATATTTACCCATTTGTGGGTATAAGGTGGGTTAATGGTGATGTAACCGCTTTTGTAAAAAAAATTGATCTAATGAAATTATTTAGTTGCTCTGTTTACTTAATTTTGTAAAAAATTATACTGGTCTCACTTTGTCGATTAAAAATAATTTTAGTGATGGTTTCACCATCATCAGCGTTCATTTTTGGGTCGCGAAGTGGGGGATATTACCACTTGGTATCAGAGCTTAAGTTAGGGGAACTTAAGTGAATAGAGCGAAATATAAGTTAGATAAATAGAAAACAAACACCTTGAGGAGAGTATATGATATATATATAATGTACTTGTATTCTGATATAGATATATAAATGATTATATCTATCTCTCTACTATTGTTTTCACCATCTTTTACTTTCATTTCTTATGCATGCTTGTGTAGAAAGGCAAAATGGATCCACAAAGTGGACATTTGACTTTGGGAGGAGGAAGGACAAATGCTAATAAAGGAACCACTAGTACACGGACTAACGGCTAAGGAAGGGAGGCAGCCTGGAAGTTCATGTTGAAGCTGGTAATAAATTGCCTGCCTAGTTATAGGGAATATTGATATGAACGCACTATTTTAGTAGTTGTTAGCATATTTAGTGTAGAGCAGATACCACCATAGGCCCAGAATGTACCAAGGGGCTCGGTGTAGACAGTTAGAGAGGATTTTACTAAAATGAGTAAGAATTTCAAGAACTTGGGTGGAGAAATGTTTGATAGGATAATCAGGCATTGGCGGCTAATGAGTGGATGGTGATGTGTGAGAGGATTTCCGAAGACTTGGAGCCGATAGATGCTCAAATGTAAAGCTTGTATCTTGACAGTTCAAGGGACTGGCGAGTGTTTGGTGAGCAACCATGAGAGCAGAGATTCTTGATCAAGAAAAGGTCTATGGAAAGCAGTGTAGTATAAATTATATTAGTCTGAATGAATTTTAAGGCTACTTTAACACTAGAGGGGGACAAATAGTGTTTTATAACTTATTTAGAACTTTTCTAAATTGTTTCGAGATTCAAATTCAAACATAAATGATCAACACAAATATATATATTAATAGGAAGTCAAAGATATATAATGCAATAAAAATAAAGTAAATTAAGAGAGAAGACACCCAAAGTTTTATAGTGGTTCAGATTTACCAATCCTACGTTTAGTCATGTACATTATATGTATAGATCTCCTTCCAAACGCCTACTTTAATCAGGTAAGAAGAAAACCAAAATACGATCTTGATTTCAAGGAAATAAGATACACACTCTTGACTTTCCCAGCTCAGGGTAGACTTGCTTCGTTTAACCAGGAAACAAGCACACCCAATTGATTTAAATGGACAACAAGCACACAAACTTGATTTTACCAGTCAACAAGCACACCCATACAAATTAGTGGTAGAGGGTTGTTAATTCCAAATACAAATAGTTGTACTTTGGATACAGAATATCCTATAGCCCTTTGATAGCACAATATTTGAATTGATGAGAGAATGCTTGCAAATCTTTGTGTAGATTATCGAAAATTAATGTAGTAAAGTAGATATTGAATTTAAGTGAATTTGAAGAGTATAAAAAGTAGATTTTGCGATACATATATAATGAGAATTTGGAGAAAGAAGAATATAAAGAAAGCATTTGTTAAAATTCATTTTCTAGTCCCATTTGCATAGTGTTTGAAGGTATATTTCTATTCATGAAGAGCCGTAGCCAAAAATCACAACTATACAAAATTTAAAAAACATCTCTATAAGGGTATATATGTCGACATACATAGGTAAAGGTATGTCGACATACCCTTATATATTTTGAAAAAAATCTTTTAAGGTGTTTTAAAATTCTGATATTTGTAAAATCATTTAAATATAGTTTTTTTTAATACTTTTAGCATATGAATTTTTTAATAAAATATTTGTAAAAATATATTTGGAAAATAAAATAAATATTTGATAGTAATTTTTTTTTGATAAAAGAGTATTCAAAGAAAGGAAGTTACTATTCATGGACTCTAAAAATTTATCCAACGTCCATTAACTATAATAGTCTTGAACTCTTCATGTCTTTCTATTTAAACTCATGAATCTTCAATTATCTTGATTATCTCTAAATCTTGATCTCTAGTCTTTTTGCTGATCAGTCTTTAGCTTATCCTATACTTGTATAAGCCTATGCAATACCTTGCAAAATATTCTGTACAACTTGGGAAAACATTAGTATCTGTGTTCATATGGTTGTTGACATCAAAATCAATATATTTGGTATTAAAAAGGTTTAGGAAGATGTTTGATGTGCCGACCACCCTACACCACTAGCACTCAATATAACTAAATGGTGCACTACCGTGGTGACCGACCGATGTAGGAAGATTGTCAAGGGTTGAAATGAAATAAGACATCACAAAACATGTTATATATCTCAGAACTTGTCGAATAAAATATATTAATCATCACATATATAAAACCAAGAAGACAGTGATAACTAAGTGAATCAATTATCAAAGCATAGATCCATAAAGTTGTACAACATAGTAATCGAGTTAATACAAGTGGAAATAATTAACTCAAATTAAACTATCTCTATAGTAAAGTAAACATTGTCTAGGCTTCATAGTGTTGCATAACGAAATAAGCAATAGTTTGTCCATATAAATACGAGAAAGCTCCATCCAGCTCGTTTCTGCACAACCATCGCATATCACCTAGACCTGCCATCTAATCTACTCATTTAAGAGTATCTGAGATAATAAGAAGCAAAACATAAAATCCCAGGTTAGAAATCTGTCTAGTGTGAGTTCTAGAAATCATAAAAACACTATACAAGTCAATGTAGTAAGGAACAATGGCATACGAATCATACTTGACATTTCCCTACAACCAAAGAGTTAGCATATAACAAACATAATATGCTACTCTACAACATCATAAATATCTACTACAATCTAAGAACAATGAAGGGTGTCCGGGTGTCCCTATACACAACATATATCTCAAGTGACATCCCTAAAGCGAAAGAGTACGGGAGAAAGCAAAAAAAGCAAACATAGCATCCATCAAATAATCCTCCCTGTAACTCAATGTGCCCTCGATATATTGTAACTTGAATGAACATTCCTTTGTCAAGGATTAATGGGGAATCCCAATTTTTAGTGCACTTGCTCACAACCTAAAGCAGACACTAGAACCATTCCATTGGTCTAGGATATATGGATCCATTCCACCGATCCTAGATATCCGTTTTAAGTACTCATTAAGCATCCTAAGAATACTCCTGCTTTGAAATATAACAGTAAACACTTCGAGTATCAACGATCCCTTAGCATGCATATCTGAGCCTTTTCCTCTCTCCATCAAGTTTCCATTATCCTCAAGGAACCATTCAACATTCCTTTCTCTCCACTATAGAAGCATTCAACATTCTATCCACGGGTCACCGTTTCGAGAACCTGCCATTTGTGGATAATCATCCTCACGACTCCTTTCAACATTGAGTCACCATTATTGAAACCTAATTCAGTGGAGAAATCTTCACGAACAACATATTGTCGGTAGAGAACTCTAAATCTCAACATATCTTATCAATGTTGCTCTTTTACCTATCTTTAGTAGCTTTCTTTCATTACTGAATGATCTCAATCTTACCTGAGGTCGCTCTAATCATGTCTTGCCCAAGTACAGTTTTCGCCGGCTTCCCTGCAATATGAAGAAGTTACACGTTCGCCTATACAATGCTTCATATGGTACCATACCGATATTAAACTAATAACTATTATTGTATATGAACTCCAATGGATGCAGTGATCATTCCATGAGTCATCGAATCAAGAATGCAAGCTCATAATATATCCTCCAATATACTATTCACTCTCTTAGTATACCCATATATTTGCGGTTGATAAGCTGCATCGAGATGAAGTTTGGTCCCCAACGCCCCTTGTAAGCTCTTCCAAAACACACAAGTCAACAAAGATTCTCGGTCACTCATAATGCTCTTAGGCATACCGTGGAACCACACTGCCCATTTCATATAAAACCCGACCAACTAGGATGTCGTTCTACTAGACTTGATAGGTTTGAATCAGGCACTCTTTGTTAATCTATCAACTATGATATAAATGCTATCATACCTTCCTTTGGTCCTCATCAATCCATCAATGAAGTCCATTGATAATTGCTCCCATTTCCACTTAGGAACTTTAAGTGGTTGCATTAACCCACTTGACTTCTTCTACTCCACCTTCACCAACTGGAAGTTCAAACACTTTGAGATGAATGTCCCGACATCCTTCTTTATCCCTCCATAATAATATGTGAAACACCCCTACCTCTATACCCATTCTATCTAGGAGTACTACAAAGTAATAATATAAGACAATACAGAGAATAAGGTCATATATGGTACACATGTGAACATTCTCTTGGGCTAACACAGGTACGTATTGAACATAGGATATAACTCACCAACAAACATCCACAGTATCAATACAAAGCAATAAACATGTATGCCTTCAAGATCTATACAATGTACATCTAATACAACACAATGTCATATAATCGTGAGGTAATATAATACACAGTGATGTACAATAATATCATATCCTCCATTTATGCTCTACATCCACATACTGGTCATCTGTCCCTGAATCTAAAATATCTCGGACTAACCTGAGTATTATATAAATAATAAATGGGTTAGACTATATCTAAATCTATGATCCAATATACATATAGAATCTAGTATATGCTAGGTGCAAATATAATAATGTAATCTCAAACAACCCTAAATATTTTGTAATGTTGAACATCACAAAACCTAGCATAAAGATATCATCGTCTATATAACAGTTCATTATATCAGAAATTATGAAATAACATCAAATGGATAAATCATCCACATATAGAAATCATCATCAAAATTCGAAAATCAAATAAATGATTTGTGCTAGCACATGGCAATGCCCAAATAAAGTCAATAATAAGTAAGCCGTCTACCTGAAGAGAATATGCCATCTGTCTAGAATGGATAGTCCATGTTCACATCAATCATAAAAAGATAATATACGGGGATTGACTATCCTGGACATAGTCTCAGGTAGGAATATAAATAGTATATGTCTATCTACCATACATACTGAAACTAGACAGGAGACATACAATACGTCTGTCTGCTCTAGGAGCCCCACATGTATCTTTCTAACACTACTCCTACAGTCATCTATTACCTCCTCCTCGGTATTGTGATAATTTCCATGGCATGTCATAAACATGCTGCAAGACTATGCTATGCACTAATCACGACCTGACGCATTGTACCTATAACTAACTGACTCCTGGCCTAGGTGACACAAGGGCAAACACACATGGAAAAGGCACACATCACTATGGATGTCATAGATCCGAGAGTGATCAGGCCACAAAGTGAATACTAACCAATCTGGTTCACTTTCGAAATAGAAAGGAAGTTGGACCTGACAGATCGGTATATAGTATCTACACTCAATAGTTAACATAGCTACTTATAAATGCTAGCACATGGCTCTATATATTGTTGCCACATAGCTTAATACTATCATCAACACATGGCTATAAATATTGCTGCCACACAGCTTGATAATATAGCCGACACATGGCTATAAATATTGTCGACACATGGCAATACATGCGACTCATTACAGTGAGTCCCTACAAGTACCCTTTATGTGAGTGTCATCTACTTACAATGAATAACCAAATAAATATCACAACGGAGTCCTATGCCACCGCATGGTACTCAAACGTTTATTCGCTGCTTATAAACTACACTCAATCTCCACAACACTTTATATAATAAGTCGAAATAATAACCAAGGAAATATTACCAAATGCCTCATCCCAAATGGTTTTATAACTCCGTTTATTCATATTTTTGTCTCACAAAATTAGAAATTATCACAAAATCGCATAGAAGGATGTAATCACCATATCATACCAAAGCACCAAACAAGTCAACATCAATGGTGAATCATTCATACAATCAAATTCAATATACAAGAGAAGAATAATTATAAAAGTAATATAAAATAAATTATTCAAATAAATAACCATAACAAACAACAACTCAATATTTAATAATGAATCATTTTTAACAAAAGCACATACTTAGATCAAGATACTAAATATAGATTAAATAATATATCCACTTTCTTTATTTAATCCCAATATAAGATTCAATTGCTAAATTTTGCTTCCATGTGCTTATATATATAGCTTTCCAAAACTCGCAAAATCACTTTACAGATCAAAAATAATCACAGAAACTATTTTATATTTTTCTATAGCTATATAATACTTAATTCTTTTCGTTTAAAGTATAATTTATAATTCAGATCCTCACTATATATTCAAAATATGCGATAACTCATCTCAAAATCACTCAATAATACTTTAAATTTATTTCATAATTTTCTAAAATAAAATACTTTTCAAAATAAATTTAAAAAACTGTAAATAATTTTCAAATGTTTTCAAAATATTTCAAAAACGGGGAAAATCAATAAATCATCTAAAATAGAAATTAAGGAACAAAATTCTCCAACATCAACCACAAATCATTAATATAAATTTTATCACGTGGTCGAGTTAAATTCCATCAAATTTTAATCATCGATAAACTGTACACACAATACAAATAAATTTCAAACATTAAAATGTAGACGGATAGTTTTGCCTTTACATTTCAAACATCAAACAAAGACAACTCCACTATTAGTTCCAAAATAACGTCCAATATCACAACAATCAATCAATCGTCTTAAGTAAATGTTTTAAGCAAGCAATTCAATCAATAATGAGGGATATATATATATGTGTATGTATGTATGTATGTATGTATGTATAAAGAGTAGGTGATAAAATAGAATTCTTGTGAGTGATAAAACTCATTGAAAAGATGCATGAACTACCAACAAAAACCGCATGACGTAAAAACTATTGCTAAATACTCCGCTAAGTCGAACGTTGTTGCTTTTAGAACCCCATCGCAGCACCAGCCCAGCGCCATATTGCAGCACACCAATCGCCACCTGCCCAGTTGCAATTGTAGCCCCCATATCACCGTCCACACAATCACGCACTCCACATCACCACCATCACCCACCTACGTGATCTCTTGACGATAGCGACCACCTCCAAAGATGCCAATCACTTTGCAACACTTCCAGATTGCACAAACTAAGTCAGAACCCCCATTCTCAGGGACGCAACCAGGAATTTATTTTGCGGTGGGCGAATAATAGAAGAGAATTAAATAATAAAAAAACTAAACTGTTTTAATATAATTAATTCCATCGCATTCATGATAATCAAAATAATTAAGTTCGATTGATTCCATTAACATAGAGAATTTTAATACAAATCCTTAAACAAAAAAAAACATAAATTACTACTTATCCTACTTAAGTCGTGCTCTACGAACTTCAGGAAAATCAAATTGATCTACAGTCGTCTCAACATCAATTTGATGCTTCAACAAATAGTAAAATTCATTCACCAAAATTTACTGCCAGTATCTTCATTATTTGATTCACTAAAATTTACTGTCAGTAGATGGTCGCACAATTTACTGCCAGTATCAACAAAATAGCCTACTATGCTACAAATACTTGCTGCTAGTATCAACAAAATAGCCTACCATGCTACAATTTACTATATAATTTGAACAATTTATCGGTCAAGAACTTCATTGCTACAAATACAATGCTACTGCTACTGCCTCTTTATTTCTCTTCCTTTCTTATGCTGTCCACCGCCCACCCCATGTGACCAGTGTGCTTGAACTTCCACTTGAATCCCCTTTCCAATCCCATCTCCGCACTCTGCAATTTTGTAACAACCAGGTATTTTCAACCATTCGCATCCATTATAAGTGTATAGGTAGACACTCATGCCGGAATTGGATTGCTCAAAATACCGCGTTGTAAATAAAAATTTGGCAAATCTAAGAATATACAGTAAATAAAAATCACAGATCACAGATACAGAGTAATAATAGTGCAGCGGAAGTAAAAGAAATAGTAGTTCATGAAGCTACTATGTAAATATATCAGAGTTAAATAAAATACAACAGAAGAAATAAAGTACAAAGGAAGTCTCACTACATAGAAGTCTACTAATACAAGAGCTGAAAGGAACAACAGACTGCAAAAGATGAAAATTGACAAGTAGATAATCTCCAGCGATTTTCAATCTCCAGAAAGTGGAAATCCAAATCTGTGAATACTCAGGCTGACCCGAGCGTAAATAAAAATACAAACACTCGAGTCAGGACATACATACTTATACAATGTAAACCAACTCAAGTGAATTGTAGTAAAGGTACAAGTAACTTAGAAGATGCTTGGGACCGCTCATCCTCTAAGGATCCGTTAAACTATTTACTATGTAGTAATATACGCTATATACAGTATTGTCTAATCAGTAAAGTATAATCATATAGAAAATAGCGTTAAGGGGATGGCGAACCTTAACGCGGTCGGATCTTTAAAACCAAAATCGTAGTGGGCTCGATATAAGAAGATGACACGGCACGCGAGGCAATGCCAGGGTGGATACACCATTTGCACTCCCGGACCGGTGGTGACGGCAAGCCAGCAGCTTCTGCCCACCTCGAACAATAACCCCGAATCAAAGTGGCGCCACATATCGAATCACAAAAGTAATAGAATGGTTTCCGATGGAGCATGCTCGATGAAAGGGTGCGACCCTTTGTGTAGCCCGGTATAGCTCCTGTTTTAGTCATTTATGCCAACTCACGGGAGTTGGGTCCACGTAATATACCTCGAGAACGTCGCCACCATCCAACTTCATTCTGGAATCTCCACCGCGTACACAGTTGTTAAAGTGGTTTTCGGTATTGGCCGGCTATAAGACAATATCCGATCCCGGTCTCTTTAACAACCAATCGTTATTATAACCCGTAGTTATAACTTTTAAAACAATATTTATACTTCAAAATAAAATATCATTTCAACCCAAATCATTATCAAAATAAAGATTAAATCATTCCAAAATATCATATCTTTCAGATCTTCTTTTCAAATCATTTTAATATCAAAATATCATATCTTTCAAAACTCCATTTTCAAATCATTTTAATATATCAAAATATCATATCTTTTCAAAACCACATTTCAATCATTTAATATATCAAAATATCATCTCTTTTCAAATCCACATTCATTTCAAATCATTATTCATTTTATTTAATTTAAAATACCATTTCAGTTCACATTTCAAAACAGTTTATATTCAAAAAAATCATTGTTAACCATAAAAATGAAGTTATTTTGTTTAATAATTAAATTATTAAATTTCCAAAATTTTCAACTTCCAAAGTTCATTTATTCACTTAAGTCTATCAAAACAGTGAAAATTCCCTTTTCTTGGCATTTAGAAAACGCTACGGAAAGATACATTCAAAACAGTTCAATTTAACAAAAGACAACATTTTAAAATGTTGTAATAGGGTTTACTTAAATTTCAAATTAACTTAGTTAAATTCAGGAATTATAGCACTTACAATAATTTCTATAATAGTTTTTAATTCAATAGCTTTTTAGTTCATTATCATCAACTACAGCATTTACAAATGCTGTAACATCATCTACATTGTAATTAGTAGCATTTCAAAAATGCAGTAAATTTACTTCAAATATTCAATAAAATTTCTCAACCAATTATATTTTTATTTAAAACATTTTTAACTTATAAAACCATACATTTTCACATTTATAAACATCATTTAATTTTCCTCAAGTTCATGATTTTATAAAGTTAAATTTTCATTCAAAAATCAAGATTTAATAATAATTCACTTATTAAAATGCAATGTTCAATTTTAAATCCATTACATTAAATTTCAACTTAACACTTAAGTTCAAATTCTCAAATATAACTAAAAATTCACTTTTAAGTCAAGTTCATAAATTTCCAATTTTAGTTATATTTCAAAATTTCAACTTAAATATTCATTCATTTCACATTTCAACTTTATTAAAATCATTAATATGAAAAAAAATCACTTTAAATTCATTTAAATTCAAATTATCATAAATTTATCGTAATTTCATATTCAATTTAATTCCCAATTATAATTAAATCCAATTTTCCAAAATAACTTACATTTAAAATTGTCTAACTTTTCATTAATTCATTTCACTTAAAATTATTCAGAAAATCAATAATATTTTACAAAAATCCCTTTTTAATTATATTTAAATCAAAATATTTTATTATTTACGTTTCTAAAATAATTTTAAATTTTTTAGAAAAACATATATTAACTACGGGTCTGTATAAAATTTTCTACGCTAGGTAAAGTGATACGGGTAATATATCATTTCAACCCGTAATTTACAAAGAAAAATCCGGGTTTTATCATTTCAAACCCGCAGTCCTAAGTAAATAAACATAAATTGAAAATCATTCAGGCCTATCATTTCAGCCCATAACAATTTTCCCTTATTCTAAAGTCCGTTCGGGTATGTATCATTTCACCCCATAGTGATTCTAATCTAAAGGGAACTTGCAGTGTGATAAACTGATAAAAATAGTAGAACAACATAATATATCAGTAACAGATGTTATAACAGGTGTTTAAGCATGGGTGAACATCATAAAATAATAATATAGCAGGTGTAACATGATAATGCATTTTACAGATTCAAAAGGGGTCAATTTACTAGTTATATATATACATATTGTCTAGTGAGAATAACTCACAGGTTTGAGCTGAAGACACAACGACGAATTGCACAAATGGGATCTACACAAGCACAAAAGCACGACCCAGATTCGAATGGAGGAGCCAAATGTCAAATTCCTTGGATACACATCAAAAAAAAAAATATAACAACGATGAGTTTCAAAACCAAAATACGATAAACTGCGCTAGAATAAACTGTACAGACCAGACGGTGAACAGATAACTCCTAAGTTAATGGATTCCGACGGCGACAAACGTAATAAAATCATATATTAACATTTACGTCGTTATGTATTCGCGTTAAAAATTATTTAAAAATTTGGTTGTCATTACAATTTCAGTTTATATATATATATATATATATATACTTATACTTACATATATATATATATATATATATATATAACAGGCAAAATGAATTCCTTAATTCATTATAAAAATCGAACTAACTTGATATATAAAATTATACACGTGGACAAACTTACAAGTTTACAGCTCAACGTTCAAATCCTATGTTTACTGTTACCATTTCTTCTTTTTTTATATAATTTTTTTTTATTTTATAATAACGCACGCGACTTCGGGAAAAGAATCCAAAACCAACACAAACCCTTCATTCATTATGCATATACTCACTGCACCAAATATATTCAATTTGTGGCATGCAGGCTTGTACCACTTCCTTTTTTTTATATTGCACGCAACTAGGCAGTGGAGAAAACAAAACAAAAAAAAATGTTCAGCCATAACTTTACCATTTAGTATATATAGGTGTAACATATATGTATGCAGTGCCAAGTTATCACCTCCACTTTATTTTTATAAATATTTTTTTATATAAATAACGCACGCGACTTCCAGAGAAAGAAAAAAGAAGAAATATATATATATATATATATATATATATATATATTCACTGTATCCAAAACCATTCAATGTTTGCATGCAGGGCCATTCGCATGCATGCTTGTATCCCTTCAATTTTTTTTTAATATTTGACGCACGCAGCAAGAAGAAGAGAGAAAAGAGGGAAAAAAAACAAAAGAACTCACCGCACAGGGCTGAGGTGGCAGTGGCGTAGGTGGCGTCGGGGGATGATCGGTGGCGTGGCTGCCGTGGAAGGGGAGTTGCGGTGGTCAGGAAGGTGGTGCGGTGCTTGGTACAGGCGAGAGGGGGTTTATTTTGTAAGTTGGATCGGCTGTTGCCATCTTCCTTTTTTTTATTTGGGTGCAAAACGATGCTGAAGGAGGAAGTTGAACATGAGAGAAAAGAGGTGAAGCCTCTTATTTTTATACTTAGTTTAGATTGCGTGAGTGATTCCAGGGCGGGAAAATCTAAGTTTAAGGTAACCGGTTAATATCTTAAAACGTACCATAAATTTGTGTAACGTACCAATAAATTGTGTAACGTACCAATTAATTTTGTAACGTACCAATTAATTTTGTAACGTACCAATTAATCGTGTAACGTACCAATTAATCGTGTAACGTACCAATTAATTTTGTAACGTACCAATTAATCGTGTAACGTACCAATTAATTTTTAGGCTACAGTTGTTAAACACGTTCAGGAATTTAAGTTTTGAATTCTAATCAATTAATTTCAGTTTATAACGACAACTAATAAATTTATATACGGACCCATTATATACACACAAAACAGCGCGTAACTTCCACATCGGACCTCCAAATTCAGCAAATAAGGTATCGTTGCTCTCGCCTTGTCAGCACAAGTCTAATAATATAAAGAAAAATCACGTTTGTTCGTTCAAATAAATATTCATTTTCTGAAATTTACGGTCGCTGATACCGCTAATTGGACCATATAAAACTAATTTAATGCGTTAACGTTACCGGAAGTCTTCAACAGACGTTATTATATTTTTATTATAAATCTCTCTTAAATATTACAACATAAAATAATGACATTCCAAAAATAAAATTTATGCAAATTAATTGCCAAAATACGTTACCCACAAATTTAATAGGTTATTTTATTTAAAAGTTCTTTTATTCAAAAAAATCTAGATAGTTACAACAAATTCTTACGTTATTAAAATTTTAGTTTCAATTTGTCGCTAACTTCCGCAGGAATCCAATTTATTAGCTGTAAATTTCTCGGGTCGTTACAAATTTCACATACAAAATTGGTACTTACTAAAAGATAGTTAAGTTATTAAAACATTTAACAATAGAATACAACACTAAGCTCTAGGTTATAATGAGTGTAAATGTTTAAGACACCATTGGAGATCGAGGGTGTTCTAAACATCGAATGCCAAGCTAAAAATAATAGGTTTTCTGACCAAGCTGACAAACTTAAATTTTAATACTAATTTTTTTTTATTAATTTACAAATACTTTATAACATTCTTAACAACAACTTAAATTCCATTAGTTTCTATTCCATGAGTTTGCAATCAATATTACAAGGTTTGGGATAGCTAGCACGCAGGTCCTCTCTCTCTCTTTCTTTTTTTTCGCTGTTTTTTTGTGAGGTGGGCAGACGCCCACCCCAAACTCTAAATAGATCCGTCCCTGCCCATTCTTATAATCATGCCTCACAGCGTGCATACGCGTGAGCTCCATCTTAGTAGAGGTCGCTCGACCTGGAGATGAATAGCCTCGCGGGTCGCGTGTCTTTATTTTTTTATTCTTTTTAGCATTCGGTTGTGGTTTTTAGGCTTGGGTAAAATTCGGACTGAAGGGTTCGGGCTCGGGTTATTGAAGGCTTGAAGCGGTAAGAGAATTCTGGAAGTAAGGGGAAAGAAAATGGGCTTGAATGGGTTTGGGCTTGAATGGTCTATAGTTTGAATTAATTTACTTTTTTAGTTTATTTATAAATACATTTCATCCTAATATAAATTAGTTAATGCTTTAAAAATATTTTATATTTAATTAAAACAATTTATTCAATTTCAATATATTATTAAAGAAATATTAATTTATTTCAATTTATTGAATTAAAATCTTTTATTAAATGTAATTTAATTAACTAAATTTATTTTCAAAATATAAATTATCAAACATCGAATTCGAACAACTTTATTTTAATGAAATTTATTTATTTACATGATGTAGAACGCAAGGTTGTTATAGACTCCTCCTTAGAAAAATTGCGTCCTCACAATTTCTAATAGGGAAATGTCATATACAACTCATATCCTAACTTCCTTTGTAGTCAAAACTCATCTATCAAACTCAACTACTTGATCTTCTATATGGTTCTTACATTCCAACTCGTCTTATCATATGCTATGATTTTAAACAGATTCAATTAATGACTCTCTATTCTTTACATACGACAAATTTTGTGAAATTTTGTAAGTGTCGGATTTTTCAAAAAATTTCTTCAAAGTCTACTTTGTATCGAGAGCATTCTAAAACATTAAAGCACAATATAATTACACGATATACATCTTTGAAGAGGCATCTCAACGTAGCAACTAGCACATCCTGAAATATGGGGAATAATATAATATCACCGTATATCTCGTAATAACATAAAAATATTCCTTCTTATTAGCATTTTAAGCAAGCTATTTCACATTTACATGAGCAAAAGTGAGCAACATCGCCAACTAGAAATCAAAGAAGCATCTTCAGTTCCTATCTCAACTCAGCTTTAACTATTAGCTTTATATAAGGAAGTATAGTAAGTATGCACTTGCACAATATAAAAGAAATGCAAACTTCATGCTTAACCAATTTCAAACAAGTTTTTAAATAGTAAAATTACCATATCAAGTTATGGTTTCTAAAAGTAAATTATTGTATAGTGTGTTAGCTATCCAAATCATCTTTCAAATTGCAGAAATATTGATTACAACTCAAGTAACAAGGGAATTTCATAAGGTAGCAGCTCGGGTTTTACAAATGTACATAGGCCCACTTATGTAAATCTCACTTTTTGCCATGAAAGCATTGAAATTTTGCAAAACACTTAAAATAAAAGTTATTTCTTTGGTTCCCGACTCTTCGGAATGGGAAAAACCATCAGAATCAGATAAACCTTTGAAAGCTATAGCCAAATGAACAAAAATCAAGTGCACATGCGTATTTAAAAAAGAAGAAGTTCACATACAAAAACTTAATTTCAGACACAAAAGAAAGGTCAAACCCAAAGGCTCAACATATATGCTTGAGTGAAACATAATAGTAAAAGGAAAAAACATGAACATAGAAATAGTATAGAAGCATGCACAAACATGCAGCAAACAAGACCAGGTGCCCAAATATGCAGTACAAAATCAAGTGCATAAAAGTAAAACAACCTCAAAGCTTATAGAAAATTGCATAAAGGTGTAGGCCAAAAATTGCAAGTGTAACAAAGAAGTAATGCAATTTGGATGTAAGGTTAAATGCAACGACGTCATAAAAAATCAGGTAATACAGGAAAGTGCAGCAAATCAGACCAGCAAAGAAATGCACAAGCGCACAAAGTACACAAAGGTGCAACCAGGTGCAGCAAAGCAAAGCAGTACACAAAAGTACAACCATACAAGCATGCTCAAATACACAAGGACAAACACACACTGCAAGCTCGAGGACAACAGCAATGCGCGCGCACACAAACAAGAAGTTTAGGCACACAATGCTCAAAGCAGCTCATAGGCTACAACATGGTGTACACACACAAACCCCCACACATAGAGATCTGCACACATGCACACACAAGCCTATAAACACACACGCATACAAATTGACATGCACACCCACATGCATACTAACCTGGAAACACACATGCATACTAGCAATTGTGTGTGTGCGCACACACACACACACTCTAATACATATACACACACTCTCACACACACACATATATATACAAGTCCATTTTTTTACAACACAAATTTTTTCTTCAACTCAATACAAATCTATTATATATCCGACAATATTTTACATTAGAAAATTCATTTAATATTCTCTTAAACAAATGTTTATGTTTATGTACAATAATCCATAAATCAATTTCTAAATAGCTAACTTTGCCATGCTACAGATTTTTAACGATCCATTTTGCCAATTGGCTACAATGTTAACTGCCTAGGATTATATCAATATTATCTCGCAAGTGACCTCAACTTCACACTAATATCTAATGGTTGTACAAGTCGTTCAAAAATATTTAAGTCTTGAAAATTTAATATTCTCTCTTTTTTAGGATATATATTACATATAAAACAGTACCCCATTCCAAGTAAAATATATTTCTTTTACCATTTCCAAAAATATTGTGTCGAACTAACTCGTATAAGCTCTTAGGAATCCAAATCGATAATGCCAATCTGACGTATCTGGCAGAATTCTTAAATCATTCTACGGACAAACTAACATCAGAATAAACTACTAAAATAAATTTCCAAACACTTTATAAAGTCAAATTCATATTTTAACCTAATTATTTGCTTGTTTGAATAAAAATAATTATTTTCAAAATCCATATACACATCTGATTCATCAATCATCAACTATAATAAAAATTACCACACACCACCCATAAAATCAAATAAGCATTTATACAACAATATACACATTTTTCAAATATGCAAACAAACACTTTCAGTGAAAAACTATTTAGCGGTTTTCATTTGTAACTCTGATCATTACTGGATCATCTTACTCAACCCGCCTCATTGCAATTTAGAATTGTGAAGTATTTATAATGCTAAATTCTTATTAGGGTCTTATACAGCTTCCCTAATCAAGCTACTTCATTGTCATTCAAGCCACACTGAGGTTTATTCACCATCATTAATTAATACCGACTCTAGTCATGGTCTTACTATCCTTAATTCACTACCTCCCTCCACAACTACTATCTTACACGAAAACAAATACATGAAAAAGAGGTAAAGATAATGAATATACATATACATATATAATAGGAAAATAACAAATATATCATGTAGCAACCCGTAAATTTAACCGGTTTTAATAACGTATTAATTGAAATTTTATGGAATTTAAACGATAAAATTTTAAAATATAAATTTGATATTTGGAATGCGTCTAGTTAAACATAGCAACCGGTAAATTTTCGTCCGAAAATATGAAAGTTTATTTCGTGCGTAAATTTACTTCAATTTAATCAGTTAAAAAGCGATGAAAGTAAAACGTTTTCGAAACCTAAATATTTTTATATAGAAAAATTCTAAAACATCTTCTGAGCAAGATGTCAGTTTGTCGTTTTTTCAAATTCGGACTTCTTTAGCTCCGTCGATCTTATTTTCCAGTGTTTTTCTTGCATTTTCCGCCAGTAGAAAATTTTGAATTTTTATAATCGTACCATTGATATCCGTATACCGTTTTAATCGTCTCGTCGCGCTGATCTTGAAGGTATATTTGTTCGTGTATTTCAGAGTCCGGGTGACGACGAAATCTGTAAAACGACTCCCACATCGATACCCGTTTTAAAATCTTTTGGGTTCCTACCATTTCATTTATCTGCTACGTAAATTCTAACAGCCACATACCTTTAAAATTCCCGGTTATTAATATCAACCTCTTGCCATTTCACCGGTTCCTACTTTTCCTTTTGTTCATTGTTTTAAGTGAGAAATATTGTGCAATATATAAAATTTCATTTACTTTCCTGTAGCATTGTCCTCCTTCATTTTCTTTCTGCACGTAAAGGCTTCCCTTCCATCTCCAGGTTCTCATATTCCAATTTTTTTTCTTTTTCTCCAAACCCATTTATAACCGAACGCACCCAATGTCCGCCATCACCACATCAACCATCGGCCACCCACTCTCCCCTCTTCCTTCGCCAACGACAGCCGAAGTCCTGTGCACTCTCGACATGGTCGGCCGCATCCACACCCCTTCACCCCACCACCAAGCTGCGTTTCACCACCCTTGCGTCCTCCTTCCACGGCCACGCTGACCCTACCCAACTCAGCTGAACAACCTCCGATCCATGAGCACTAGATTTGTTTCTCTCCATTAGCTTGTAAACCGTACCTCATATAGTTGAGTCGCATATCAGTTGCACGTATGTTCACTTGATTTTTTTTATTTTAGTTTACTTTATTTATATCTCATATATATATATATATATATATATCACCTATGAGTATGTATAATTATGCGTTACTTGATTTTGTTTTGTTTTGGGGAGTGGTTGATTGTTAATGTATTTGTTCATTAAGTATACTTTGCTGTATATATGGGTTATATGTATTATACATATAGGATTACAAGCTTTGCAGTTGTTATGTGCATAAGGGTTTTCCAAACCATATTCTTATTTAGTCTTTATATATGTAAGATATTAGAGTACTATGGGTACTGTGAGTATAAAGTGCAGCGTATTCATATATTTTGTGTTCAGATGTTAGAAAATTTTATGTAAAGAATATTAAGTTGCGACAGTAGTATATGCGTGATATAGGGTAATATCATATAAGTATATAAGTTGGTACAATTTGTATATATAAAGTGTACGCATTTAACTTGTATTGTTGTTTGTTGTTTGTGAGATATATCCATATTCGTTTTCAAGTATAATATATACTGAAGTCTTGGTCTATTGTTTATCACTTAGACATTATATACATATTGTTTAATAAATATTTGAACAAGGTTTGTTTGCATTAGTTTATAGTATTGGCTTTTATAAAAATATGTACGTTCGTTGATTTCAAAGTTTGGGATTTAACAGTGGTTGTATATGAAATGTGTCTTGGTTGTTGTAAAACTTTGCCGCAAGTTATGTATTTATATTGTTTACAGATTTGATTTTTGTTATCTGGCTATACATCTATGTTATATCATATTTTATATAAGTTTGTTGTTTTCCAAGTTGGCATGTATGTTTATAAGTATATATTTATAACAGGTCTATTATATATGTTATATTTCTTTTTATATAAAATAATAATATTGTTATGTTAGTATTAATGTTTGTAGCTTTCTTTGTCATAGTTAATATACAAAGTTATTCTGAAAATGGGTCTCAACTTTGTTTTTTTAAACTTGTATACGTTTATGTATATTTCAATATGAGGGTTGCAGTATTTATTTCTAACTATATTGTATTTGATTTTTAATACATGAGTTTAATACAAACCAATGATTTTTCTTACACATGTATTCTATTTTGATATTTGTCTTAAAATGAAATATTGATTTAATAAGGAAATAATAATGTTATATTTTCAGCCTAGGTCCATCTGATTGGGATTTATTCTCGTCAATTTCTGTTATCAGCTTTATCCGTCAAATTCATGTCCATCTAGCTTTGTTTTAGAATTTGTGCTTGGATTCGTAACTCAATTCCATCGTCTATTTCTCTAGCCTCGAAAGGTGAGCAATCACTCACGATTAATGTTCATTTGTTTATTAAATTTGATTTCAATTGAAACGACAATTGAAATATTACTGCTGTTAGTTATTTTCACTGTTATTTATGTTAGTACCTGAATCAGTTCACCTGTGACATCTGACACCATTATCTGTTAATTATTTATGCGATGATAATACAGTTTGGCTGATAATTGATTGATTGTTGATGGTTATATTGGATGTTAATTTGTTAAGTATAAAGTGATAAATAATTTGAAATTGACATAGGATGGTTAAAAATTTGAAACGACATATGTGTAAATTGATTAAATGAAATTTGCATAATATGACCCCTTTAAATGTTAAATCAATTGACGCGTAGGAATTGGTTAATTACACCTTGAACCACTAAATGTATGTTGTTTAAATTGATGATGTATGAAATTGTAAATAGATGACAAGTGAAGAACCGTAATGTAATAATCTTTAATCTACATAAAATGATAGTGTAGATTCTAGAAATAATTATATTAATTCGCACAAACAACTATGTGAATTAATACGATTATTTCGGGATTATTTGAATTAATTATTGGATTGTTATTAATGGTTGTTATTGCTTGTTTATTTACTTTGACACCATCCTAGTTATCACACTGCAAGTTCCCTTTGCTATGCTTTGATTTTTGAGTTGAATTGGAATCGGGTTGAGATGATAAATACGTAAAATGAACTTGACTTAGGATAGAGAATTAACTAAACCCGATTGGTCAAGAATTTGATTTGAAATAAATAAAGATTTAATTTGAATAATCAGGTTTTGAAATAAAATTTGAACGTAAATTTTTGATAAAAGGAAAAGGTTAATATTGAAATATGAAACAAAATATTAATGTAATAACTGATGAAAGAACGTTGTTTTGAAATGATTTATTTAACAATTAAATATGGAGTTATTCATTGAATTAATTTTGAAATGATTTAATAATTAAGTTTGAATTTATAATCAAGTTTGAAATTATTAACAATTAAGATTGAAATTATTTAATAATTGAATAAGATTGAATTATTTGATAATTAAATAAAAATTAAATTCTTTGATAAGAGAAATTGAACTTTTGAATAAGTGAATTTGAACTTCGTGTATAAATAAAATCGGGTTTCTTTATTTATTAAGTTTTGGAAAATTATTTAAATAAGATAATAAGTGAAATTGAACTTCTCGAATATGTGAGATTTAGTTTCTCGATTAATTGAGTTTTGAAATTTGTAACTAAGAAAATAAATAAGTGAAATTTAATTTCTTTAACAAGAAATAAAATGTGATTTATTGGAATAAATATAAGACTTGTAATTTAACGAACTTGATTTGACGAATTTAATTTAATTTAATTTGAAGTTTTGATATAATGAAGTTGAACTTAAGTAATTGATTAAATGAATTTGAAGTTTAATAAAAATTATTTTGAATGACAAATTTACTTAATGATTATTGAATGAAATCGACAAATGAATTTAAATTGATTTGAATGTTAAATTAAATTAATTTAAATGATTTCGGAATGGAAACTTATATACGAACTTGAATTAATATTTGAATTATTTAAATAAAATTGAAATTGAATTTTAAGACTTTGAGATGGTAATTTGGAAGTTTGAAACGTAAATTATGGAAATTGATTTAGAAAGACGAATAAAGTATTGATTTACAAATTCTAATTGAAATTGAATTTGATTTGGTTTTGAAATATATTAAACGACCAATCGGTATAATAATTACGAAAGTTATTAAAGAAACCGGGGTCGCTTATGGACATACTCTCTGTCTAAACTGAAAACCACTTTGATAACTATACGCGGAGTGATGATCCAGAATGAAGTGGTTGGAATGATGTACGTGATGACTGAAGAAAGAGAACAATAATGGATAGCCTTGACACTTGTGTCAAATTGGAAATGACTAAAACAGGAGCCGTGCCGGGCCAAATGGGGTTAGCCACCTCGAGCGAACACACTTCTTCGTAAACTACTCATTACTTGTTATTGATAGGTGCACCCTCGGAATTTGGGAGTGTTGTTTTGCGGTGTTGCAATCGTTGCGGCGATGCGTTTTCACCAGCCCGGATTAGGCAAACGGTAGTTTCACTACCTTCGGTATTGCCTCATGTGCCTTGTCATACTTGTATCCCTATTTACGCGACCACTACGAATTTATTTTGCGTTATACCTATGGAGTACTCCTTGATATCCCACTAGTTTACGGCGGAGTTTATAGTGCTGTATAGACTATAACGCTTATATAAAACGTGTTAAGGGGGATAGTGGTAACGCCTTAACACTATTTTGATACTTTATATTACTGATAGACATTATCTATTTAGCATATATTACTACATAGTAAATAGTTTAACGGATCCTTAAAGGATGGTTATTCCAACGTCCTTTGAGTTACTTGTATTTCAGTTGTTATTTCACTTGAGTTGGGTTTATTAATATAAGAATGTTAATCCTAACTCGAGTGTTTTGTATTTTGCTTTGCGCTCGGATCAGACTGAGTGGTTCAGCTTTTGAGACTCACCTTTGGAGTTGGAGCTTCGCCTAGAGATCCAGCTATCTATCCAGCTTTCAGATATTCAGTTGATTCCAGTGATGTATTTTGATTCTTGTATTTGACAATTGTATTCGAGACTTCTATTGTAACTTATTTAAATCTGTTATATATATATATAGTAGCTTCATGAACTACTATCTTTTGCTTCCGCTGCATATTATTACTCTGTTTCTGTGATTTGTGATTATTTATTTACTGTATATGTTCAGTTTCGCCAAATTTAAATTAACAATTCGGTATTTTGAATTATTCAAGTCCGACATGTACGGATGCGAATAGTCCAAAATAGCGGGTCGTTACATATCCCTAGATGATTACCCCATTAATCATCATATGCTCCTACTATCACTTAAGTATAAACAATAATCTACCACAAACTCATGAGGACAGGGACTCTAATTCTCATCTAGGGCTTGGACTCATGTCTCTTATATATAGTGTACTATTCCAATCCTTTCTATGATTCCAAATTGAAACACCCGGACCTTTATACCAATACTATCTAAGAGTACTACATAGTAATACTACAGGATAATATGGAGAATATGGTGATATGGGTTACATACGTAAATGTTCCCTTGGGCTAATACCAGTATGTATTAAAACATTGAATATAACTCACCAAAAAATTTATACAATATCAATATAAAGCAATAAACATGTATGCCTCCAAAATAGAACAATTCATAATATAAAGTAAATCACAGAGAACATAGAGTCAATAACATAGGGATAACATATATAATACAAATATATACAATTCTGAGTAGGATATAAAATAGGTCAATCTCCCACTATCTTAATCTATACAATGTATATACAATACAACACAATGTCATATAATCATGAGGTAATATAATACATAGTGATATACAATAAAATCATATCCTTCGTCTACCCGACATCCACATAATAGTCATTTGTCCTTAAACCTAAAGTGTCTCGAACTAATTCGAGTATTATATAAATAATAAATGAGCCAAACTATATTTAAATCCATAGTCAATATACATATAGAATATGGCATATGCTGGGTGTAAATATAATAATGTAATCTCAAACAACCACAAATATTTTATAAAATAGAACATCACAAAACCCAACATAAAGATGTCATCACCTATATAAAAGTTCATCATATTAGAAATTATGAAATAACATCAAATGGGTCAATCATCCACATTTAGAAATCATCATCAGAATTCGAAAATCAAATAAAAGATTTGTGCTAGCACTTGGCAATGCCTAAATAAAATCAGTAATAAGTAGGTCTTCTTCCTGAAGAGAATATGCCATCTGCCTAGAATGGTTAGGCTGTCTACCCATCAATCAAAAAAGATATACGGGAATTGACAACCCTAGGTAGAAAATATAAATAGTATATGTCTATCTACCATACACACACCGAAACCAGACGACACTACAAGAAAACTTGTTATTAGTTGCATTATTTAGTAGCGTTTGAATGCTAAGTGCAACTATTGATCATTTGGAAGAGCAAAAGTAAATTCATAAGCGCTACCAAAATGTTCCCGCTAAGTATTCCTTGAAATTTCGGTGAATCATTTTTAGTCCGCTCATATCTCTTTTTCCTCCATTTAATAATGAAATATTTCGAATAACCATCTTTCATTTAGGAATAAAAACAATGGTGAGCCTAGATTTTAGCCGCTTCTCATCGTCTCCATGTTTCCCTATCTCTCCTTGCCAATCTCATCCCTTTCTCAACCTTCCCCTCTAGTCCAACACACCTCCATCCTATCCACTCTTCCACTTCCCTGTTCATGGGCTTGTGAAAGGCTACAAACCCTAGACTTAGATTTCGACATTGTCTTGAGCTATAAACATAGATCGGCACCAAAATCACGTTAGAAATTCTGTTTGACATAAAGTCGAGTAGCTGCCCACCATCACCATCATCCATTGCACCAACAAAATTTCTACAGACCACATCTCTACCACTACAATCTCCAAATCTCCACTTGAGCTCACACCATCCACCAGCCTGAGATTATGGATGTAGTGAAAGGAATTTTTTGTTATTTCCAAATAAAAAACTAAATATCAAAGTTTGTAACTGTATTATTAATTATGTATTGTTATGGTTTGACCATGGCCAGTGATGGAGATAATGGATTTGTACAGAAAGGTGAAAGTTGATTTATGTTTGATTATGGGTAGGTCTTTATGGTTTGACCTAACAAGTGTTGTTGTAGCTTCGTCCTTGTTAGAGTCAATAAGTGGTCTAACAAGTTCAGGTTTTTAAATCTATTTAATCACTCTACCTTCCATTTTTGATATATATTATTTGTATAATAATGTGAAACATTGTGTTTGAAATCAAATTAGGCAAGCATAGTCAATGTCATCCAAACAACATGTTAGTATATTCAAACATGGGTATAAGATGTTAAGCTTCAAGTACAAAAATTGCAAAAGTTGTATGCACATTTTGCACCTATGATCGATACAGATCTTTTCTTAATTTGTTCATACTTTTTATCCAAATCTTCTTACAAGTTTTCTTGCTTTTACCTTTTATGTGGCAGATAGGTGCCGAAGACACATGAAAAACCAGAAAGAGGTACGGTTGAAACATGATAAGAGTAAACTCTTGTTTTCATTTTAGATAAGCATTCATTTGCAATAATTGGACTTTATTTTCATTCTATTGTATCATACTATAATTCTATCTTTCATTTCATAAACTGCATTTGCCACTATCGAATTTTAAAAGGACCCTTTATACTTCCCTATTTTCTTCCTTCTCTCTTTTCTTTTGGTATACCACTTTCGTTTTTTTATACAAGTTTATATTAACTCAGTTGGATGTTAGAGCTTACCGCGTTCGGTCGTTAATGGCCAAACATTTTTTTTAACTACGGTCACTGCCAACCACCGACCGTGTAGTCCCTAGCATGCAGCGCGGTGCCCTTTGTATAACACTGTATATGTATACATAGATATATATGTATATGTATGTATATTATATCTATATATGTATGTATATGTATGTGTGTATGTGTGTGTATAAAAATTAGGATGACACATATGGATCCCATCACCATCAATTATGTCTTCTAAGATGCATGCGGATTGAGGGTATTAAATTGTTTCCTTAAAGTCTTGATTATGTTCACTTAATACATACATCACTCACTTCCTTTTATTAGCTTTTATGCTAATAACAAATGATATTATAGGCATAAAGTATATGTTAAAGATTGTAGAAGAAAGATATATTTCTTCAGCTTCATATCACCAAACGATAGAAATAATTTTATTTTGGTGACAAAAATTGCTGATTGTAGTCTTTATCTTAAATTTGATTGAGCTTTGGTGAGAAATTAGAAAACTTTATTATTGTTACGTGCTAGTGTATAACGATAAATATCCTTTCCCCTAATTTCTGGTATAGAACATCACTTTTGTCTCACAGTTTAGTACCATATATAAGCATCCTTGTAAGATAGTACTAGTTAACTATAGCTGCAGTATGCCTAATATTTGGATAAAGTGCACCTAGATATGTAAACCAAAATCTTCGCTGAGGTTGACAGCTAATCCTTGTGTTGTTTGTTCATAAATATATTTAAACAGTAGTATACAAGGGTGTGGAAATTTACACTTATTTAGCTCATGGACATTTTTATATTACACTAAATCACTTTGTAGGTACTAGCGATAATACTTAGGCTTGGTCTGAATGAAAGTGTTTAAATGGTACAGGAGGAAAAATCCAACCAGTTTGTGGCATTAGCATTTATGCTGGCAGCTCATTGAGGTGGTGGAAAGATGTAAGGGCATAACCGACAAGGAAGTTTTGATGAAATTGATGGCAAGGTATATGAATTCAAGCTTACTTATACTATTAGTGAATTGATGTAATGTTTTGAATGTGTCCTATCACCATTGCTGGAGAAGTTTTACATAATTTGAGCCCGTATATTGACATTGTACTTACCGATGCAGATCTTTATTTGTACAATCTATGGATATGTGAATATTAATGGATCAACATCAATCATGTAAGCGTCATTCAATCCAAGTTTTTATAAATTTTCTTCTTCCACAATAGTTCAAAATACAACAAAGTTACGTTGTTTGGATCTTTAAAGCTATTAATGGAACAGTTAAAATCTGAGATATTTTGGGAAAAAAACTGCATTAGATGTTTACATTCAGATTATTTTATCTCATAATATTGTTAACCAGAATGTTTTTATTTGTTTAGCTGTTGAATTAACACAATAGACAATCTTTTAAAACATTGTGCGTGTATAATTTTTTTTGGGTTTTATTTTTTGTAATTTGGTATAGAACATCACTTTCTGGTTTCATTTTAGACAAGCATTCATTTTCCTCCCACTTATTGATAAGAATGCTAAAGTAAATATTGCCCTTCATTACTTTAAATTTGTACAAAGTCTAATTATTGCAAAATTTAGTGTACATATTACATGAGGTTTTGTTCAACTCCATTTGATAAAGTATAACTGCGCATATCTTTGAAAGGTACTTTTGCACTACGAAGTCCCAATGAGAATTTTTACAACGAATTAATGATAAATTTTTATATATGGTTGTTGATAAGTTAACAGAGTCATAGCGGTAGGTTCTACATGGCTGTTATATTTTTATTCAAATAACAATGATATATTTGGTATGAGTTGTATATTTACTGCGTTATGAGCTATATATTTGGTATGACAGTGGAATGAGTTCAGAACTACCTATACTTAACTGCAAGTGACGTGATGATTTTTCTTTCCACTAGAAATGTGAATTTGTACATTATAGCGCCATCTCAACAATCATACATGGGTGAATTTCAGCTTTGGGTAAAAATTGTTTGTAGGAACATACTAGATAGTTAGCTATATTGTATTTCTCTTGAAATTTCTCTCTTTAACTACAGGGATCGCCAAAAATCCATTTGAGAACTGATACGAGAGTTGTAATGAGGGTTGATATGAGAGTTGATACGAGAGTTGCAGTGAGTGTTGAGAAAGTGAGTGCCAAACGATGAAGGTCATGTAAACTCAACGCAATGTAACATAGAAATTGGAGAATGTAAAGAAAATGAAATACAAATATTTTTGTAAATGAACAAATGGAATCTGAATCAGAATTGTCACGGCTAGTTGAGTGATGACGAGGAGATTGGTTCAGCTATTGTTCTAGTTGAGGTCAAATTGAGATAGTCGAAGCAGTGACAGTGATAAGCATTTGTTTCTGAAGTGCAAATGCTGGTGAGGACTAGGTAGCTACTGTAGGTTGTGTGCAAGGAGCAATGACAGTAGTTAGAAGGAAGCGAAGATGAGGAGCAGATGCGGGTGAAATGGGTGGTTTGTTGTATCAGTGCTAATTATATGATGAAAGTAAAACACAGAACAGTGATGGAATGAAGTATGAAATGGTATGTATGTATGGTGTTTATGTGCATGTGATGAAGCAATGAATGTTGTTGTGGCAGGCAGTAGGTTGGCAAGGAGAGACACTGTTGCTGTAAGTATAGGGTAGTGCAATAAGTATAGGAATGTGCACTGCTGTGATCAGAGATGAATAGTGAAGTACGGAGTTTTGCAAGAGGTAGACAGTTAAATGATGTGGGAGATGACTATGTTGAAGGAAGAGGTGTGAAATGACGGCTGTGGCGCTTATGTTGTAGCTGTTAGATGGTGATGGTTAAAACAGTTGGATTGGGGAGTTGTTGGTTATAATGGATAGAGGTGTTTGCTGATGGTCAGAGGTTTGTATGTGGATTGAACTGAAGGAGCTGTTGCTGTTGTGTTGTGAAATTTGAAGTTTTGGCAAGTTGATTGCTAAGGGGAGGTTGTTGTATATGAAGTGTTGGTTTTTGGATGGAAATGTGTGCTGAGGTCATTTTTTGGATGGAAATGTGTATTGTGACAGTTTTGAATGTCTCAGGCAGTGGAGATGTTATGTTTGTGAATGCTGTAATATGAATATGGTTTGAGAAATGATGGTTTTGTGGATGGAAATGGTTTTTGTATGAGAAATGTTTGTATGTTCATAAAGGTTGTTGTAATATGAGTGTTGTGGATGTAGTTGTAGTTGATGTTATGACAGAACTGAAATGTGCAAAGCAATGTGCAACGTTGGTCAGTGGATATGCAATGTTAGTCAAGTGCACAGAAATTTGCTGTCAAGTGGTAGAAGGTGGGGTTGATATGCAGTGACTGGTGACTATGTCCAAAAGACGGAAAATAGAAAAATATCAAGGTTGAATCCTGATATTAGTTTCAGCCAGGTACATGAATATATAGCTATTTTACCTTACTTATATAACTGTTTAGTTGTACATTATTTGTTTGCAACTGTAGTGAATCTTTTTAACTAATGCATGTCATATTATATTTTGAAAATTCAATTATATTTTCCAGTACTACTTTACATTTGGGAAATTAGAATTGGTTGTCATCGTCCTTTATTTTGTTTAAAATAGCATCACTATATGATGGTGGTACCGGAAAAAATTAACTCGGTCAACTTCAATCTACAACCAAAACTTCATACACCGAGGTGTTTAAATAGATTCAAATTGTATATTAGCAAGTTACAATTGAAAATCGTTTTAGGCAATGTTTATTAATTTTTGAATTCTATTTATTTAGCCATTAGTTTTTTATATGCATGGTTTCGGTCACAGCTGTATTTTTGTAGACGGGTCTGCAAGTCGATTCTAATGCAGTTGCTAAAGTCATTACGGAAGAGTCGCTGATCATTTGAAGGTGTCAAGTCTTTGGTCGAGGTGGTTGGGGTTAATGGAAAATTTTCCAAAGAGATCTATAAAACTTTTCTAGGTAATAAGTGCACATTCATATCCTTAACTTAGCTTAGTTAATGATTTACTTGTTGGGATTAATTAATAATTATTAACTTAGTTGTGCATGAAAATTAAGGAACCTAACATACACAACTAGTGGAAATAATTTGATCATTCCACTAAGTTAATCAATAATAATAATATAATTAAGTTAACTGAGTTTTAATAATAATAGTAATAATAAGTCAATTAAAATAACTAATTTAATAAAAATTAATTATTAAAATTAAACAAGTTTTATAAAATTAACTAGTTTAAGTTAACTAAATTTTATAAATAGCAATAATATAACTAGTTTAACAAAGTTTTATAAATAAAACGATGATAACGAATTAACTAAGTTTATAATAATAATAATAATAATAAATTAACTAAGTTAACCAAGTTAATAAAAATTTACTAAGTTTTGTTAAAATTAAACAAGTTTTATAAAATTAACTAAGTTTAAGATAACTAAATTTTATAAATACTAATAGTAACTAATTTAAAAAAGTTTTAAGTAATAACAATGACGATGATGAAGAATTAACTAAGTTTATAATATTAAAAATAGAAATACAATTAAGTTAACTAAGTTTTAATAATAATAATAATAATAATAATAATAATAATAATAATAATAAATTAACCAAGTTAATTGAGTTAATAAAAATTAACTAAATTTTGTTAAAATTAATAAGTTTTATAAAATTAACTTAGTTAAGTTAACTAAATTTTATAAATAATAATAATATAACTAATTTAACAGTTTTATAAATAATAATGATGATGAATTAACCAATTTATTTCAAAAATTAACTAAGTTTATAATAATAATAATATAATTAAGTTAACCAAGTTCTAATAATAATAATAATAAATTAACTAAGTTAACCAAGTTAATAAAAATTAACTAAGTTTTGTTAAGATTAAAGAAGTTTTATAAAATTAACTAAGTTGAAGTTAACTAAATTTTATAAATAATAGTATGATATGCTTGTACAATGTTGCAGTTGTTTGATATTAGATTTGAAGTCTTACGAATTAACATAATTGTTTGATTATATGTTGTAATTTCACTTGTGCAGGCATTGGATTTTCGAAGAGAGCAAGGTTGGACTTTTATGGTGCTAGCTTTCACTTGTACATGCAACAAAGAATTATGGGTAAACAAACGTTTTGTTAGCACCAGTTGTGTGACTATGTACAGTTATGTACTACTTCTGTACCAATGTATGGTAATGTACTACTTGTGTTTATGGTAGTTCATTTGTTCATGTATTTTTTGTTTATTATTGAACTATTTATTATTACTGTTTAATATAAATTATGAATAAAGTGAATTGGAGAGTGAACGAGCTAGCAGAATGTGAGAAATAGACAAAAAGAAGCAAAAATATTTAGTGGCGTTTATCAAACGCTGCGGAAAAAATATAATGGCAGAAAAAAATGCAACAAAAAAATATTGCTGTGGTGAAATATACAACCTTTAAAATGATCAATCTATAACAGCGTCTATTTAGTGGCGTTTAGAAAACGCTACGGAAAAAATATGTTAAAAAAATATCACTTTTGGTGGCGTTATGACATGCTACAAAAAAAGATTTACGGTGGCTTTTTTTGCCGCCGCAATAAGGCACATTATAACGGCGTTTACAAAAACGCAACGAAAAATATTAGGTTTTTTAGTTGCATGTCGTATGGCGGCGTTCTCTAAAACGCCACCATAAGTTATGTTTGCGTTTTTTGTGCGCCACCAAAAGTACTTTTTGGTGTAGTGCGAGAGAATGACAACACATCTGCTTGCTCAGCACGTCTACTTGCTCTAGGAACCTCATATGTATCCGTCTGACACTGATCCTACAATCATCTACCACCTCTTCCTCGATATCATGATAATATCCACCGCATGTCATAAACGTGCTACAGGACTACGTTATGCATCGATCATGACCCGACACTTTGCCCCTATAAGTAACTGACCGTTAGCAAAGGTTACACAAGGGTAAACACACAAAAAAGTCATATAGTAAAGGCACATACCAATATGGATGTCATAGATTCAAGGCGCGACACCGTGATTAGGCCGTCAGGATGGTTATTGGCCAATCTGGTTCACTATCGAAACAGAATTAAGTTAGACAAGATAGATAGACACATTGTATCTACACTCAATAGCTAACACATAACTACTCATAAATGGCAACACATGTTTATGTATATTACTGCTATACAGCTTGATACTATTGCTGATACATGGCTATAAATATTGCTGCCATACAGCTTGATAATTTTGCCAACGCATGACTATAAATACTGCTACTACACATCTTGGTAATATAACTGACACCCAGCTATAAATATTGCCGACACATAACGATACATGGGATTCATTGCAATGAGTCTCTACAAATCCCTTTCACATGAGTGTCCTACACTTACAATGGATAACCGAATAAATATCACGATGGTGTCCCATATCATCATGTGATATTCAAACGTTTATCAACTGCTTATAAACAACACTCAATCTCCATAGTATTTTATATAACAAGTCCAAAGAATAACAGAAGAAATATTACCGAATGCCTCATCCCAAATGGTATTATAACTTTGTTTATTCAGATTTCTCGTCACACAGAATTAGAAATCATCATACAATCACATAGATGGATGTCATCATCATATCATATCAAATCACTAAACAAGTCAACATCAATGGTGAATTATTCATATAATCCAATTCAATATACAAGGGAAGAATAATAAGAAAACTAATATAAAATAAATTATTCAAATAAATAAACATAACAAACAACAACTCAATATATAGTAATGAATCATTTATAACAAAAGTAAATATTTAGAATTTAATACAAAATATATATTAAATAATATATTTACTTTTTTTTATGTAATCCCAATATAAGATTCCATTACCGTATTTCATTTCCAAATCCTTATATATATAATACTTTCCAAAACTTTCAAAATCATTTTACACATCAAAATTAATTATAGAAACTATTTCATAATTTTTTATAACTAAATAATATTTTAAAATAAATTTATAAATTTCCTAAAATAATTGTTTGCATTTAAACCATAATTTATATCCTAAAATCTTAAGTATATATTCAGAATCTATGATAACTCGTCTCGAAATCACTTAATATTACATTAAATTCATTTCATAATTTTCTAAAATAAAACACTATTGAAAAATAAATTTTAAAACATCATAAATAATTTCCTAAAATTTTCATAATATTTTAAAAAGGGGAAATCAATAAATCATCTAAAATAAAAACCATGGAATAAAATTCTCCAGGGTCAACCACAAATCATCAATATAAATTTTATTATGTGCCTAAGTAAAATTCCGTCGAATTTCAACCGCCGATAAATTATACACACAACATAAATAAATTTTAAGAGCAACGTGTGATCCTCTAAAAGAGGAGAGCACACATGTACATGTATACAGGACCAAAAATTTAAGAGTTCCCAACTTGTCTGGCATGTAACAAAACATACAAAAACAAAAATCTCCAAAAAAAGCTGATGAATACCCCTCAAAAGAAACAACCACTTAGGACAACCTTTAAAATGAGCTCCGGCAAAGCCACCTCCCACTACACTTCAATATCAAACTCCGACAAGGCCACCGCCTGATAGCAAAGTGTTATAAGTACCCAATACAAACACTAGTGCATCGAAATGCACAACATAAGATCAATATGCAGCGCACTAGAGTATGAACACAACACAGCTAGAGCAAACGATCCATCCACTGCTAACTCCAAAATAAGCATTCACCGAGTAAAAAATCTCCCCAAACAGCAACGCTACAAAATCAACAGCCGAAACTAGAAGCTATCCCTATATCTATAGAAAATACCGCACAAAAAATGTAAGAATAATACATATATACGTGTATAAATAAATATTTATATACATATATATGCACGAAAATAAAAATAAAATAAGAAACTAGAACAAATAATATAAGGCAGTGGCAAGCAAAATAATAAATGTTAAACAAATAATAAAATCAATCTTATCTTTGCATGTACTAAATTAACATCATAAGCCTTCTTCTAAGCTATGAGTCAATAATCATGAGATCAAAAACTTATATATGTATATAAATTTGTATTTATGTACATATATATTTGAAACAAAAATAATAAAATAGTAATAATACTACACTCCTTTGATCAAAAGTTGATTAGTATAAGCCGATTCATTTTGATATTCCAAGGGATCAATCTCCTACAGTTTTACCAGATCTTGTCAAAGAGGAAGGTGTCAAATACTGGAATAATCACTTAGTTGGTTTCTTTTTGGATGGTACGCTTTCTTTCTTAACAGTGGTTAATTTCTTGAAAAGGTATTGGAAGATTAGGGGAGAAGTTGATTTTAAATCAGATGGATTCAATTTTTACTTTAATTTCTCTAATCAAGAAGACAAAGAATAGGTCTTAATGCTGATCCTATTTTTATAAGAGGCAGAATGTTCATAATTACTAAATGGGAACCATCTATTGGTATTTCACAAGCACTGATCAAGAAAGTTCCAGTGTGGATTCATTTTCATAGAATTCCTATTATTCTTTGGACACTTGTAGGGATTAATTGGTTAGCTTGTCATGTTGGTAGGCTTATCTGTTTTGATAACAGTACTGAGAAGCTACAAAGATTTAAATATGCCAAGGCTTTAGTGGAGATATCACCTGATTTTGAACTACCGGAGTCTATTTCCATACCTGGATTAGGTGAAAACTGTCCAGATGTTAAATTGTCATATGATTGGAGGACAAAAATTTGTACAAATTGCAAGATATTTGGTCATGATACTGTTAGTTGTGAACTAGTTAATAATATAAAGGAGTTTGATTCACAGAAGAAAGTCAATCAAGTTGAAAATAGTGATAAGAAACAAGATGATTATGGATTTTTTAATAATAACAGTACAGACCAGAGATGGAAGAATATAGACAGGAGAAATAAAGGAGTTTGGAAGAAAAAGGAGTTAATTTCTAAAGATAAAGTGCAATTGAGTGTTGATCATGAGATAAGTGTGGAAGTTGGTAAGGGTAGTGAAGGAAGTACATCTTGTCTTCCTTCAGTAACCTTAAATCCTTTTTCAGTTTTATCACATCCTTCTCCTGATTTACTTTCAGAACCAGCAACTACAGCCTCTTCCTCACCATTTTCTTTTGATTTACCTTCAAAACCAGCAGTTAAAGTTGTGACTTCCTCTTCTTCTGCCAATTCTAGTTCATCTTGCAGTTCTCAATTTAGCTTTTAGTCACCTTCTTTGTTGACATCAAACTCTTCATCACCTTATATGCATTTATCTCCACCTGATCATATTATTCTTCCTCCTTCCTCTAAATCAGTTGATCCTATTATTCCTGGTGATTTGAATAATGGGAAGGATTTCAAACCTCAGGAAGTACTTCCTATAACATCCACAAAAAATAAATCTCACCCAAGACACACAAGAAAAAATCCATCCTCTTTGCTTCCACCTCTTCAATTGAAATGAATAATATTTCTTTTTGGAGTATAAGGGGTGCTAACTTGACCTCTAAACAAGTTAAGATTAGAAATTTGATCAAAGTTAATGATATTCATCTGATGCGTGTTTCTGAAACAAAGTTAGATATACAGTCTACTCTTAGGGCTGTTAAATTGATATCTCCTTCTTGTCTATTTGATCATAATTTTGATGAATCAAATTATGGCAGACTGTTAACCTTATGGAATCCATCTATCTTCAAACTTTCCAGGATCATTGCTACACATCAATTCATTCACTATCAATGTGTTCATTTGCCTTCTAATTTGAATTTCTATTTCACCTCAGTTTATGCTCATAACTCCTTATCATTGAGACAATCTTTTTTGGATCAACTTCCTTCTCTAAATCTTACCTCTGCTCCTTGGTTGATAGGTGGTGATTTCAACTGTATGCTTACTAGTAATCAAAAGTATGGTGGTTGTCCCCTGTCTCTGAAAGATATTGCACCTCTTAATAGTTCCATAAACCTATCTAACCTGATTCCAGTCAAATCTCTTAGCTCAGTCTTTACCTGGTCTAATAGTAGTAGGAATGGAAATTTAACTCTTTGTAAATTGGATCATATTTTTGTTAACATACCTTTCCTCCAAATCTGGCCCAAACCATTTTATGATACACTTCAACCTTCTTTATCTGATCACTGTCCCTTAATTTTTCATTGGAGTATTGACGATAATCGTGGTGGTATT
The DNA here is from genome assembly GCA_030765085.1 of Allium cepa. NCBI lineage: Eukaryota > Viridiplantae > Streptophyta > Magnoliopsida > Asparagales > Amaryllidaceae > Allium > Allium cepa. Next base: position 618,423,787 of record CM060934.1, read on the forward strand.
TTTTCATTTAAATTTTTTAACTTTTGGACTAAGCATGTGGATTACTCTAATATTCTTAAACAGGTTTGGAAGATGCAATTTGGCAGGAACCCATTGGCTAATGTTTTACTCAAGATGAAGGCTCTCAAATTTCAATTAAGGATCTGATCTGCAGCTAATTTTGGTAAAGGTTCTAAGCTCTCTTCTCACATTAGGAATGAGCTTATTAAAATTCAGGAAGAATTGACTGTTAAACCAAATGATGCAATATTGCAATATTCTGAATTAGAATTAAGGAAGAATCTAGAACATGTTATTGATAGGGAATTGTCATCCATTAAACAGAAGGCTCACTTGAAATTTGAGAAGGAAGCTGATAGAAATACAAAGTATTTTCATAATTTTCTAAATGCAAAGAGAGCAAGAGAATGTATATCTCAGATTAAAGATATGAATGGTAATGTGATCAGATCATCTGATGGTATAAATGAAGCTTTTGTGCAGTACTTCACTTCTATACTAGCTCCTTCCAATTTCTTTATTCCTGACATAAAGCCTCTCTTTGACATAAATCTTCCAGTTTTATCTTTCTCTCAATCTGCTTCTTTGATATATGTTATTACTGATGAGGAGATTAGATCTGCAGTGTTTAGTCTAGATCCTAATAGCTGTGGAGGTCCAGATGGGTTTAATGCTCATTTTTTGCAACATAGTTGGAACATAATTGGTGATGATATTGTTAAAGCTACACAGTTCTTTTTTCTCAACAATAAATTACCTACTGGTCTTTCTGCCACTTCCATTGCCTTAATCCCTAAGATTGATAACCCTTCTTCAGTTGCTGATTTTAGACCAATATCTTGTTGTAATATCATCTATAAAATCATTTCAAAAGTTTTGGCTAATAGGCTGCAGTCAGTATTACCATTCATTATCTCTAATAATCAAACTGCTTATATTAGGGGTAGATCCATTAGTGATAACATCCTACTAACTCAGGAACTTTTGTTTGGGTATGAAAGGAAAAATATATCTCCTAGATGCATGATAAAATTGGATATAAAGAAAGCTTTTGACTCTACGGCATGGAGTTCTATTTTAGCTATAATGTCTAGGATGAACTTTCCTAAACCTTTCTTAGCTTGGATTTTCACATCTATTTCTTCACCTATGTATTCAATTTCGAGAGAGGGTGGTCTCCATGGATATTTTAAAGGTACACAAGGTGTTAGACAAGGTGATCCTATTTCAGCCTATCTTTTCATTATTATCATGGAATTACTCAATTCTATTTTGAAGGATCTAGTTATAAAGAAAGCATTTGATTTACATCCTAAATGTAAACATCCTTTAATTACTCATCTTCTTTTTGCCGATGATCTCATTATTTTTTCAAAGCCTACTCACAGAAATATCCAGAATATTTTGTCATCCCTGCAGTTTTTTTATTCCATCACTGGACTTCAAATTAACCTTTCAAAATCCAACATTTTTGTTGGTGGTTTGCCTCTCTCTAAGAAGATTGATATTATTAATTGCTCTGAACTTCAGGAATTGCCTACAAATTCATTTTACTTGGGTTTACCTCTTATAAGTTCTAGAATAACAAGTCATAATTGTTTGCCTCTCTTTGAAAAAATTGTTGAAAGGTTGAGGATATGGCCATGTAATAAATTAACACAGGCTGGTAGGCTTACTATTATTCAATCTATTGCTATGGCTATGACTACATATTGGACTAGGCACTATATTATTCCAATTAAACTCATCAATATGGTAACAAGTGCTCTAAATAAATTTCTTTGGCATGGTGACCCTTTCTCGAGGAAGCTTATACCTATTTCATTCTGTAAACTGTTTGAGCCTAAAAAGTATGGTGGACTTGGTATTACAAATATTCTTCTCTGGAATAAGGCAGCTATCTCTGTTTACTTCAACAAACTTTTCACACCTGATAAAAATTTATGGTCACAGTGGGTTAATCAGAATCTCATTGGTAAGAAGAATTTCTGGAATATGAGAGAACCTCAAAGTTGTAGTTGGACTTGGAGAAATATACTCAAACTCAGGGAAACCTTTTTGCCTTATATACAATGTAACTATGCAGTGATTAAAGGTTTATCATTTTGGAATTCTCCATGGGCTAAGCCAGGTTTGATTTTAAGTTCTATAGTGGACTACAATTTAAGAAGGAGCTCTGGAATTTTTGAGGATGCAATGGTTGAAGAATATATACATGATGGTGCTATTGTATTACCATATTCTAGCTCATTTCAATTAAGAAGTCTGTGGAATACTATTACTAATTCTCAACTTACTAACAGTGATAATGCCTTAATTTGGTCCACTAAGCTGAATTGTCACTCTATTAAGCTTGTATATCAACTATTTTGTAAAAGTGATACTGTCTTTCCATGGTGTACAAGAATATGGAATAATGGTTGTTCAGCAAAGCACAACTTGTTATTGTGGAAGGTAATGGCTAATGCTCTGAATACAAAGGATAAGCTCTGTAGATTGGGTTTTATCTCAGAAGATTTATGTGTACTCTGTAATTCAGAATCAGAAACTAATACTCATCTATTCTTTGAATGTCCTTTTGTCTATCAAATATGGTATAGGCTTTTATCTAATGGTGGTTTTTACAAACCATCAAATGTCATTTCAATTGAATGGTTTAACGTATTCAAAGCAACTAGATGGAAGACTCGTTCAACTAGGCTTGTGCTTAAGCTGCTTAAAAGAATGATTCATGCTGTGTGGACTGAGAGGAATAATAGGGTATTTGGTATTGGAGTAAAGAATGCATCTCAGCTCTACTCCATGATTCATAGTAGTATTTTGAAAGATTTAAGGTTTGACAATGTTTGAAGATTTAAAGTCAATCAGGATTGTCTCCATATTTCACTGAATGATCAGATAGCACTGAATATTGTCATTTTGCAGCATGGATTGAATTTGCTTCATTGCTGTCTACGTGAGTTTGGCAGTTTCTTCTGATACATGCTGTGTTTATATTTGTAATACCTCTATTTTGTATTGGTTGTATTATACTCACTTGAGTAGTAATTACTTGTATTTGCCTGTAATGAGTTGATCTTGTTTGTCAAGTATTGGTGCTGTGTGAGTTGTAATTTTGTAATGAAACATTAGTTAATAAAATGAGCTGTTGCTCTTGCTTTTTCAAAAAAAAAAAAGAAGTTGATTAGTATAATCAGTAAAATCATTACTTAAGTTTAAATAAATACCAATGCAAAAGTTATTACCTTTAAAGATATTATTTCTTTGTTTAAATAAATTAATGCATTTTCTAACCTTATTATGATACTCTTTAAAATGAATATTTCTGTAACGACCCGTAAATTTCGTGGATTTAATTTGGTTAAATTAATGATTTTTTTAATTAAATCTAGTAGAAAGAAGAAAGAAAAAAAAAACTTTATAACAAATATTGAAATAAACTCTAATTTAAATTATATAAGTGGTGGCTTAAAACCTATTTACTAGCAATTTGAATAAATTTCAATAAATGAAATGGAGTAAATATTATACCTGGATATAAAATTCATATAAAGGAAATTTATTTATATGTTAATGTAAATTAAGAAAATATTATAATAAGTGATAATTCCATTCGTACTTGTAAGTTGTTACTATAAGTTGCGTGTTGAAAAGGGATGATTGAATTGAAATTTATATTTAATTTAAATGGAAATATTAAAGGCTTACAATAACGGAAAATTTAGGTAATAAAAGTTAGAATAAGTGGATAAATAATAACCATATAAGGGAATAACATTAATATAAATTAAGTTGGAACAAATTGGATGTAGAATATTAAAGGTAAGCATTTAATATATTAATTAATGTTGGTTTGATGATAACGTTACTTAGTGATTAATTATATAGTAACGGAAGTGTGAACGTAAAGTAATAAAAGAGTAGATTAATGTTAAGTAATAATTTGTGTGTACACGGGATTTTAAATGGTGATTGTTAAGTAATAAACCTATAAAGGCATGTAAGGAAATAAGTAACAATCTATATGTTGTTTATTTTATTTAGTATGATAAATAAAGGTTGGAATTCAAATCACAATTATAGGAGACTAGGTAGTACGTTATCAGGAAGTAAATATAAGGGTAGATAAAAACTATTATAAATTCCCTAATTAATTGGCCGATAAATTTATTTGAAATAATGATCATTTGAATGTGAGTAATTACAATGTCGTTATTGATTATAAGCGTTATTATAATAATTATGGTTAATTGAGAAATTAATACGAGAAGTATGTAAAGTAATAACTAAGAAAGGAATACGTTATAAATTCATCATAACCTAAACTTATGTGTAAGGTTAAAATTGAATCTAATTCGATTTATTTGAAACTTATTGAAATAAATTGGATTCAGAGTGTAATAAGGGATTATTTTAAGAAAGTGAAATAAATACTATAATTGGTAAAATAATTTACATTTAAATTTGAGATGGGAATTGGTTTAAAGAATTATAAATAAATAAGTAAATCAAGATGATAAATTTGATGAATTATAGGATTTGAGTTTTCAATGGTGAGTAAATTTACTTAATTCATAATAGTTGGATTTACTGCCAATAAATGAAACCAAATATTTAATTATTACGTTAAATTAAAAATTAAGTTGAAATTTGGGAATTATTTATGTAATGATTTGTAAATCCAATGGTAAACCCTTTTATTTGAAATTTATGAATGGAATAAATATAGGTTAATTCAATTAAAAGGGAATTTTGAAAATTTATCTATAATTTTGAATTTTATGAAATCGAAGATTTATATCGAATTAATCTTTAATAAATTGACATTTAAAAATTGTTGAATCATTTTAAATGTTTGAGAATTTTTAAGTGATAAAAATTTCCAATTCTAAAAACTGAAATATAAAAATTGGATTTAATTACCAATTCTTAATTTATTAACTAATATAATATATAGCCATTTTGGTCACGGACTCGGATTTCGACGAAACTAGTTTCATCGGATCCGTAATAGTGAATTATTGTAGGGTTTCAAGTTTCGTAGCAATCGGACTTGTCGTTTGATCGTACGAACGCGAAATGCCTTGAAATCAATTTAATTGAAATCAATTTGAAATCAATATGAAAATATTGATTTCAGCATAACTTCTTCATACGATCGAATTTGGATGTGAAACTTTTTCCATCGGGTTCAGAATATTTTAAAATACCTATTGTGATATATGGGTTGACCCAATTTCGTTCCGGAGTCAAAACGGGCTTTTTGGGCCAATTACCGTTCAGTACATTTGTTTACCGGATCCGTCTATTCTATTTCTAACCTACGTATATAAACCCAGTTATAAACCCTAGCCTCCATCTATTCTCATTTGTTTGTGCATTCATTTTTCCTCAACTCTCTCCTCCTCAATGGCAGACAACGAAATTTCAGATCCAATTCCATTCAAAAATCAAATGAAAATTTAAACTACTCGGAAAAATTCGAAAAAATTATATGTCATAGTTCTCGACTAGCGAAATCTCCTAGTGTAATTTGTGTCTCGATTTGGTCTGTAGTTTGACCAGAAATTTGGGTTTTGTCCCGGCCGTTCATGTGTAATCAGCGAGATTCAACGGTAGATCGTCGCCTGGGTTCGATCGGGTTGTAGGAGGTTGAAGAGGAGGTCAAGGCAAGGCGATCTGGTGATTTGCATCCCCCTCTGGTGACCGATGTTGCTTAAAATAAGGTAGGTTGCTGGCGTCGCCCGTTCGTGCTAGGCCAAGCAGAAGGGGGTCACGAGCAGGGGCCGAGGTCGGCTGGAGATGGAGAGGCCGGTGGAACTGCCTGATCGTGGAAGAAGTTGGCGTAGCGGCGGCGAAATTTGCGAAAGTTTCGGCGGCTAGGGTTTTTTTCGAACAAGAATTTGGGTTTTCTGGAGCGGGTTTCTCGTACGCAGGGATGAGTTGGCTGATGACGTGGTGAGTGTTGGGTTTTTCTTTTATTTATTTTGTTAAATTAAATTTTTGTTTTCAAATCGTTTAAATTGAATAACTTTTGCATACATGATCCGATTTACGCAGTTTCTTGCGCTAGGTTCGTATCGAAATTCCGGAATTGATGACTCCGGTTTGGACAGATTTGGAGACCGTCGAATTTTTGGATTTAAATTGGATTTGAATCCAATTTAAATTCAAATGGTGAGTGTTTTAACCCACTCACAACTTCTAAAATTTCCTATGTCTGTTAAATTTACTTAAGATATGTGTAGAAATTTATTTATGACTGTTTGGCATGTTTTATTCATCATCTCTGTTAAATCACATTTATTTAATTTAACTGTTAATTAATTTTATTACTGCATATAAATTGACAGTTAAATTTGTTTATTTGCATATAAACTGATAGTTAAACAGTTAATAAATTTATTATTGAATATAATATTTGTTATTTATTACCTGTTATATTTTATATGCTCTATATTGATGATTGGTTAAATTGATGATGATTGCAATAAATTGGTTGATGATTGATATTGGGTGAATGGATGATGTGTTCTATATTATATAAACTGCAAGTTATTATGCATTTTCATTTCATTCGGGATTGCGGTTTGAAATTATATATAACCGTAATTTTATTTTTAAATTGCGGATTGAAATGATAAATATCTGTATCACTTGACCATAGGATAGAAAATTATATACAGGCACCGCGGTGTATATATATGTATAATTATTTTTGAAATAATTTTTCTATGGTTTGGATAGGATACGGTCAATAAATATAAATTTTGATGTTATATATAATCTTATTTTATATATACATCTATAGTTAACGTATTGAATTTAAGCTATGTATGGATTTGTTAAATAAAATAAATAAGTTGAATAATGGAGTTTGATTATTTTATATTATATTGTTAAGTACATGTTAAGATATTGAAATTATATAGAATTTTAAATGATTTAAATCAATTAAAATTGGGAGTTAAATTGGAAAATTTATTTAGAATTGAGCTTAATTAAGAATTTGATTTCATAAGTTGATGTAAAATTTATTAACTTGAAATTTAAAAAAAAAGGGTATGATATTTATAACTGAATTTTATTCAAGGTGAATTAAATGAATATTTCTAGTATAAATAAATTGAAGGAAATTTTCATTTATAAGTAATTTGAGTTTTACTTAAATGATTACGGGTTTATTATGCAATTATTTCAAACTAAATAATAGGACTTTAAATTGTTGAATAGAAATTTCCAACCTTAGTTCCAATTGTTCAATATTCAAAGTTTGAAATATATTGAATCTGAAGTGGTTATTGAAACTGAAAGCGATTTTTAAATCTATGGATTTTGACTTAATTTTAAATAAAATAAAATTGTAAGTCGCGGAAATTATTTTATTTTATAAAGAAATTTTAAATGCAAACTATTTTGTTCTATATACCGTTTGAATATCCAAACCATCCAAGTTTTAGAAGTTATGGTTTTAAAACTATGAACTTTCGAAGTATTATGGTTGAAAGTTATAACTCAAATGTTTGGTTTCCAATTATTATAAATTTTAAAGTAATATGATTGTGGAAAAGAAATATATTAGAAAAAAAAAAAAATATCATTGATTTGGGTTTTATAAAAATAATATCGAAATGTGTTGTTTCCGAAATGGGAATGATATCGTATTTATGGGTTTTGAAATGGATAATTATTTTCTAGTTTTAAAGTATAAACTATTTTAAAGACCACGGTGTTATAATAACGTTTGGTTGTTGAAGAGACCAGGATCAGAAGTTTTCATACTCTCTGCCAACCCCGAAAACCACTTTAACAACCGTGTACGCGGTGGAGATTCCAGAATGAAGTAGGATGTGTTGAATATGCGCTTATATGATTTTTGTTTGATGATAATAAACATATATACATTCGTTTAAATGTATTTGTTAATTACTATTTTATTTTTCATAGATTAAATAGATATTTGCTGAATAAAATTAAAAACACAGAATTTGAATTCAAACAGAAATTTTATTCAAAAAAATATTTATTACAATTTTGAATAGTACAAATTCAAGCTCTCACTATACATATACAATTTTGATTGTAATTACAACACAATTCAATTTACATAAATGCCTCACTACATATCACTCACACTTGTAGTTTACCTTCAAGTTCATTCCAGTTATAATCCAGCATCTGAGAAATCTGCAAAAATATTCACTAACGCAGTAAAATTGAAAAAGAAATATTTTTGCAATAAAAAATGAAATATGATTTTTGAAAATATTGTTTGCCTCAGTTATTTGGGTTGTTCGTCATCATTTACATTTGAATTCATCATACACGAACAATGTGACATGCACAGTGTATCACTATACATGCCACAAGGCCGTGCACATCGATATACACTTGATAATGTTATAGGGACAGGTGAGCACAGGTCAAACCCAAATGAAAAGCCTGGTTCAACTCACGTGCAATATATTTAAAATCACGTCACGAGCACAAGGTCAAACCCGAGTTTTGAAACTGGATTCAACTCAAGTGAAATTTCAAAAATCAACATTAAATGATCAAGAACCGGACAGAGACCAAGTTCATATGAACAGTAAGGCAATGCAAACATCTCAAGATCACTATGCAGTGTACATGAATGCAACAGAAAATGGTGTAAATACTGTAACAATCAAGTTCAAGTCAGACCAACAAAATGCACCAGTGATATTAAGCACACATGAAACAGTGCAAGAAGGTCAGACCAAACATCAAGACCAACTGCATAATGCAAATAAATTCGAACCAAGTCCATGAAGCACAAAGACTCCAAGTCTTCAAGCTACAATTCAAGTGAAACTCCAGCAGTAATGCAACAGTGACATGCACAGATGCATTCAAAGAACATCAACCAACAAAAGAAGCAGTGACAATGAGTATTGCAGTAATGGATGCAGACATAAACAACATCAAAAAATAAAGTCTCGACCAAAATCAGTTACTCAATGCATGCAACATGGTGAGCAATACAAGTGCAACAGAACATCAACTGGGAGCAACATAACATCATCTGGGCACATGAAGATCAATCAACCAGAATGGATGCAAAGATACCAAATGAAACAATGAACATGATACACAATGAAACAGTATGCAAAATGGAGAGTATGCAAGTGCAGACCAAAAGCAACGACCAAGAATTTATACAAAGCAGCAGAATCAACTACATCATGAAACAAGCTAGAAGTTCAAATCAGCGCACAACAACATGAATGCACTAACAACCGGAATGGATGTAAACAATAATGAAGATTACAGCAAAATCCAGTGCCAACATGAACAGAGACCAGTAGTGAATTCAACAAACCAATACACATGAAGACTGAACAACACCGTGCACATTGATACATGATCAACACAGTGCATGTATGAAGTGCATCAGTATGCAAAGAGCTCGAGGCAATATGAGTGCAAACGTACACATATATACATACATGAATGTATGTATACAAATGATCAGAACTTCAACCAGACAGTACAGTGAAAAAGTGAAGATTACAAGATGAACCAGATCAGTATACATGAATAAGGCTCAGTGGCGAAACAACAACCTCGGCAAACAACAACAGCAGACAACAAGACTGAAGCAACTCAAAGACCAATTTGAAGTCGCACTGTTCTTAACAGTTCTAAGTAACCGAGATCAAAATGATAAACAACTCGAAGTCAAGTAATAAAATTCATCATCAAGGAACAGATGGTACAGTTCGAAACAGTGGATGAACGAAATTCAACAGTGCAGAGATGACCAAGTAAGAAATCAAGCGTGTGTAAATTGAAAAAGTCAAAATTCAAATCCAAGTAAAAGAGGAAAGTTTCTGCCGTATGACTCAAGGTAAATCGAACGTTTCAAAATCGAGACCGTGTGTATCAAGTCACAAATATCAGGCAATAGAGAATTAGGAAAGTGACGAATTCATATAAATACATCACCTAAGTTCATCATCATAGGCAAGCGATCATAAAATCGAACTCAAGCAATCAATTGAGAAATCAAAAAGTACGAACAATATACCAAGAAATTTTCTCAGACGATCGCCGGAGAAGCAAAGATCATCAACCAGAGATAAATCAGATCGAAAAATTCCTGAAGCCCTAAAACTTCGTAAACCCTAGTCGCAAGCAAAGAGAAGGTCGATAACGATCAATATCTTCTTCAGAGACAATCAAGAGCCTCGATCAAAACCCCAATTTGACAAAGAAATCCAAGAATTCAACGTCGCCATTTTTTGTCAAAGAAAATAGAAGAGGATCGGGTGAAAGAATAAAAGGGCCGGCCTTGTTAAAGGGGAATTTTTTTAACAATTTATTCTTTATTTTTATTAAGGGTGTTTATTTGTTTTTAGTTTTTTTTTCTTCTTGAATAAAATCTTGGTAAATCACCACCTAGGTTTTAGGTAGTGTCAGATTGTCTAGTTAGAATTTGTTCAGTGAGCAGGGTGTGCGAGTTTGCAAAACTCTATAGGCGGTAGCAGGGTGTGCGAGTCTATTAGAGTGTTTGTAAGCGGGAGACTGTTTAATTCTAATAGAAATCTGGGAATGCAGTAGTAGGCAGGGGTTGCCGAAGCTGGGTAAATTTCGTGTGTGATTCACTTTTCAGCATATTTATTTCTGCAGTTTGTTTTTAATTCGAGAAAATTTCCTATAACCATATTCACCCCCCTCTAGGGTTAATCTAGATCGTACAAGTGGTATCAGAGCGAGGTATTTTTCTTTAACTCTAGAGTCATGAATCCACCAAATAATGCTTTTTCTGAGGGGCAATCTATTGTTAGACCACCCATGTTTAATGGGAATGATTATGCTTATTGGAAAGTTAGGATGGGCATTTATCTTAGTTCTGTTGATTATGATGTTTGGGATATTATTGAAACTGGCTATAAATCTCCCACTATAACCGTTGGTGATACTGAGATTCCTAAACCTAAGGATAGGTGGGATGCTAACGATAAGAGATTGAAAACTACAAATGCTAAAGCCATGAATGCTTTAATCTGTGCTTTTGATATGAATTTAATAGAATTTCTCATTGTAAAATTGCACAGGAAATTTGGCATACCATGGAGGTGACACATGAAGGAACTTCTCAAGTCAAGGAGTCTCATCTAGCCCTATTCAGCAATGAATACGAGAACTTTGTGATGGACAAAGGCGAGAGCATAAAAGACATGTTTGGACGCTTTTCAACTTTAGTGTACAACGCTAGAGCACTTGGGAAGGTATTCACTGAGGTAGAGCTTGTGAGGAAGGTGCTACGAGTCTTACCGATGAGCTTTGAGGCAAAAGTCACGGCAATACAAGAATCGAAAGATCTGAGTAAACTAAGCATGGAGGAGTTGATTGGCAACTTAATGACATATGAGCTTGAGCTAAAAGCAAAGGAAGAACGCAACAACTCCGAATCAAAGAAGAAGACGATTGCCTTAAAGAACAAAGAAGGAAAGGAAGTTTCGAATAATAGCTCAGATGAGACTAACTTGTGTCTTGTGGCAAAATCAGATTCAGAAGCAAAGCTCAGAGGAATCCAGTGAGGGAGGTGACTATTCTTATAAAGAACTTGTTTTTATGTGCCTTGATCTTACTAAAAAAGTTGATACTTTTGAATCTAAAATTAAAAAACTGAAATCTGATAGGAGAGAACTTGCTCGTGAAAATTTTAGGTTAGAAACTGAACTTGAAAATATTCAAAACCTAGACTGTAAAAAATATAAAATTTTAGATTCAGAATTATCAAGACTTAAGAATAGCTTTGAGAATCTTGAAAAAGAAAACTTGAGTCTTAAGGAAACCATTGACACTAGGGAAAAGGATTTTATAAATAGATGCACCTCACTTATAACTGAAAACACAACACTCAAAACCAAAGTCCAAAATCTTGAGAAATCTCTGAATAACTTTTCAAGAGGAGAAAAATCATTCAACATTTTATTGAGAAATCAAATTTTTGCTAACAACAGAAAAGGACTAGGTTTTGGGAAAACACAAGTTGATGGTAATGCAAAAGGTAAGAGTGTCTTTGATAGATGTGAAATAATTCGACATCGTGTTGAAAATTGTAGTCATAGGAACAAGAACACCAAATTTATACAAGTTTGAGTTCCTAAGAATTCTACAAACAAATTTCATGTCTATTGGAACAAGAATGAAATGACAAAACAAGTTTGGGTTCCAAAGGGTTTGTTTATTCACAATGCTTCAGCCACTAACAATCATGGACCTATAAAAACAAATAGGTCACAAAAATCTTTCATCGTGTAGGTATGGTGGCGGGCTAAGGAACAACAAAAGTGTTCGCTGGATTTTGGCTGTTCCAGAAACACAACGGGCAACAAAGCAAAGTTCCTTAGCCTAGTACAAAGGTGATAGAATCACAATGGGCAACCACGAAAAATTATCATAAAGGTAAAACAGGTGAAGATATATTTGATCGATATATTAAATGTGATAATCTGCACCGTATTCTGAATTAAATCAGCCAATAATGTGATGATAAAGAGATGATGATTTTTTTCTGACTTGTTCAACATAGTTGGCCAATTATATTTATGCCAAGAACACTATTCTTTACTTCATACTTATACGTTTGGATAAAACATAGTGTTTTGTTGGATGATAATACATTGGGTTATAATACGGCTAACTCTATATTCACAGTTTCTGATTATCTACACGACTTCAATTCAAGTTCAAGAATGTTGTTTAAAATTGGGTTTGAGTTTGTACGCACACTTCGTGATCTGGTCTATCAAATTTAGTTAGTGATATTTTGGAGTGAAAGAGAAATTCAGATGCAGATCATACTGGTAATCTAGTTGACAGAAAACTTACTAGTTGAACGTGATTTATGGTGAGACATTTAGTAACTGCATCGTTTTTCAAAGAAAATATCTGCATACTTTTCATTACAAATAATTTTCAATTAGCAGAAATTTTTTCTCATATAACCCTTTCGAGAAAATCATTGTTGACTATATTTTCAGATTAGTCATTTTTATTTGATTTTAAATGACAAATTTTGACTAATCCGACTCCCTACTAATTATCAAAAAGATAAATAGTGATTGAAAATGTGATAAGTGTTGATATTTAACATACATTACTCAAGAGAGTATATTTGGAAAATTTCTTTAGGAATTCAAACAAGAGTTATAAAACTTTTTGTTGGGTAAAGATTCCATGACCATTTCTATATCTATCATATTTCTATCGACCGTTGTTTATCAAAACTTAAATATAGTTTGTCGATATGTGGTACTATAATCAGGGATCATTTGTTTTTCATTTCATATTTTTTTTGTAAAAATAAATAAAATATCCAAAGTATTCACTCTCGTTTAAAAGTCCTCACGGTTATGCATGGGTGAATTACTTGGATTTTTGATTATGTGCTTCCATGCTTATTTGAAAGTCCTCACGGTTATGCATGTATGGAAGGCATATCAAATTTGATTGATTAAATAGACAAGTTGATTCTAATCCCATTTAAAAGTCCTCACGGTTATGCGTGGTTAGAAGATACTTGAATTCATTTTTAAAATTAAATTGGAATACTACTAATCTCATTTAAAAGTCCAAACGGTTATGCATGATTAGTAGATATTCAAATTCCTGATATAAATGTACCACAAGTAGATACAACTGTATGATTTTGTTAGAACATTATTTCCATTCATTCTAAAAGTGGAATATGCGCCTAACAAGGGTAGTTATGATTTTTGTTTGATTTTTTTATTGAAGTTTAATATTTATATTCAAATTGAGTTTTAATGTTGGATTAATATTGATCACTTTATCTTTATTTCTCTAACACTATTATTCTTTTGCTGATAACAAAAGGGGGAGAGAAAAGTTAAGATTTTGTCAAATGAAATCAAGCAAAGGTCAAATAATTTTCCATTTGCATCTAGGCTCATTTGTATATTTCTATTTGTATGCATATATGTAGGGGGAGCATCATGTAGAGAGGAAGCATTTAAATAGGGGGAGCAATTAGAGTATACCATTGACAAAATACATTTAATACAGTAAAAATCTTAAATATATGTTTGTTATCATCAAAATGGGAAGATTGTTGAATATGCGCTTGTATGATTTTTGTTTGATGATAATAAACATATATACATTCGTTTAAATGTATTTGTTAATGTACTATTTTATTTTTCATAGATTAAATAGATATTTGCTGAATAAAATTAAAAACACAGAATTTGAATTCAAACAGAAATTTTATTCAAACAAATATTTATTACAATTTTGAATAGTACAAATTCAAGCTCTCACTATACACATACAATTTTGATTGTAATTACATCACAATTCAATTTACATAAATGCCTCACTACATATCACTCACACTCATAGTTTATCTTCAAGTTCATTCCAGTTATAATCCAGCATCTGAGAAATCTGCAAAAATATTTGCTAACGCAGTAAAATTGAAAAAGAAATATTTTTGCAATAAAAAATGAAATATGATTTTTGAAAATATTGTTTGCCTCAGTTATTTGGGTTGTTCGTCATCATTTACATTTGAATTCATCATACACGAACAATGTGACATGCATAGTGTATCACTGTACATGCCACAAGGCCGTGCACATCGATATACACTTGATAATGTTACAGGGACAAGTGAGCACAGGTCAAACCCAAATGAAAAGCCTGGTTCAACTCAGGTGCAATATATTTAAAATCACGTCACGAGCACAAGGTCAAACCCCAGTTTTGAAACTGGATTCAACTCAAGTGAAATTTCAAAATCAACATGAAATGATCAAGAACCAGACAGAGACCAAGTTCATATGAACAGTAAGGCAATGCAAACATCTCAAGATCACTATGCAGTGTACATGAATGCAACAGAAAATGGTGTAAATATTGTAACAATCAAGTTCAAGTCAGACCAACAAAATGCACCAGTGATATTAAGCACACATGAAACAGTGCAAGATGGTCAGACCAAACATCAAGACCAACTGCATAATGCAAATAAATTCGAACCAAGTCCATGAAGCACAAAGACTCCAAGTCTTCAAGCTACAATTCAAGTGAAACTCCAGCAGTAATGCAACAGTGACATGCACAGATGCATTCAAAGAACATCAACCAACAAAAGAAGCAGTGACAATGAGTATTGCAGTAATGGATGCAGGCATAAACTACATCAAAGAACCAAGTCTCGACCAAAATCAGTTACTCAATGCATGCAACATGGTGAGCAACACAAGTGCAACAGAACATCAACTGGGAGCAACAGAACATCATCTGGGCACATGAAGATCAATCAACCAGAATGGATGCAAAGATACCAAATGAAACAATGAACATGATATACAATGAAACAGTATGCAAAATGGAGAGTATGCAAGTGCAGACCAAAAGCAACGACCAAGAACTTATACAAAGCAGCAGAATCAACTACATCATGAAACAAGCTAGAAGTTCAAATCAGTGCACAACAACATGAATGCACTAACAACCAGAATGGATGTAAACAATAATGAAGATTACAGCAAAATCCAGTGCCAACATGAACAGAGACCAGTAGTGAATTCAACAAACCAATACACATGAAGACTGAACAACACCGTGCACATTGATACATGATCAACACAGTGCATGTATGAAGTGCATCAGTATGCAAAGAGCTCGAGGCAATATGAGTGCAAACGTACACATATATACATACATGAATGTATGTATACAAATGATCAGAACTTCAACCAGACAGTACAGTGAAAAAGTGAAGATTACAAGATGAACCAGATCAGTATACATGAATAAGGCTCAGTGGCGAAACAACAACCTCGGCAAACAACAACAGCAGACAACAAGACTGAAGCAACTCAAAGACCAAGTTGAAGTCGCACTGTTCTTAACAGTTCTAAGTAACCGAGATCAAAATGATAAACAACTCGAAGTCAAGTAATAAAATTCATCATCAAGGAACAGATGGTACAGTTCGAAACAGTGGATGAACGAAATTCAACAGTGCAGAGATGACCAAGTAAGAAATCAAGCGTGTGTAAATTGAAAAAGTCAAAATCGAACTCAAGCAATCAATTGAGAAATCAAAAAGTACGAACAACATACCAAGAAATTTTCTCAGACGATCGCCAGAGAAGCAAAGATCATCAACCAGAGATAAATCAGATCGAAAAATTCCTGAAGCCCTAAAACTTCGTAAACCCTAGTCGCAAGCAAAGAGAAGGTCGATAACGATCAATATCTTCTTCAGAGACAATCAAGAGCCTCGATCAAAACCCTAATTTGACAAAGAAATCCAAGAATTCAACGTCGCCATTTTTTGTCAAAGAAAATAGAAGAGGATCGGGTGAAAGAATAAAAGGGCCGGCCTTGTTAAAGGGGAATTTTTTTAAGAATTTATTCTTTATTTTTATTAAGGGTGTTTATTTGTTTTTAGTTTTTTTTCTTCTTGAATAAAAATCTTGGTAAATCACCACCTAGGTTCTAGGTAGTGTCAGCTTGTCTAGTTAGAATTAGTTCAGTGAGCAGGGTGTGCGAGTTTGCAAAACTCTATAGGCGGTAGCAGGGTGTGCGAGTCTGTTAGAGTGTTTGTAAGCGGGAGACTATTTAATTCTAATAGAAATCTAGGAATGCAGCAGTAGGCAGGGGTTGCCGAAGCTGGGTAAATTTTATGTGTGATTTACTTTTCAGCATATTTATTTCTGCAGTTTGTTTTTAATTCGAGAAAATTTGCTATAACCCTATTCAACCCCCCTGTAGGGTTAATCTAGATCCTACAGGATGGTGGTGGTGTTTCCTTTAAGGTAAATATGTGGACCCGACTCCCGTGAGTTGGCATAAGGTGGCTAAAACAGGAGCGATCGACGGGTTAATAAGGTAACACGTTTGATCGGACACATCCCTTCGATATTATACTTTGACTTTGGATTGATTCGGTGGCCACTTTTGATTTTATTTGGGGTGTGGCTCGAGGTGGGCGGTAGTTGCGCGCTATGCGTTACCACCGACCCGGAAGCGTAATTGGTATATCTACCCTGGCATTGCCTAGATGTGCCGTGTCACCTACCCTATCGCGTCTTGTACGAGTTTCTATTTGTGTCGTACATATGTAGTATCCTCTGGTAGCCTCCCGAGCAGGAGGTATTACGGTACTGTATAGACTATTGGCATTATTTGTGTTAAGTGCTATATGGGCAACCCCTTAACGCTATTAAAAAGTAAGTTTATTTTACAAATAGACACTTATTGTAATAGCGCAATATACTATATAGTAAATAGTTTAACGGATCCTTAGGAGATGTAAATCCCGAGCATCTCTTGAGTTACTGCACTCATATTTATTTCTGTTAATTTAACTCACATAAGATCTTTTAGTTCTGACTCGAGCGTTTTTGTCTTTTCAAATTCGCTCGGGTCAGTCCGAGCGTTCAGGATTTGAAGAATTTAGCTCTGGAGGACGAAGACGAAGATTTCTACCATTAGTATTAGTTATATTCCACTACACTATTTAATTCCGCTGCACTATTATTGGTACGTGTAACTCTGATATGTATTATATAAATATAATCAAATGTTTTGTAAACAGATTTATAAATTGTATCTTTGATTTTCATATTTTATCCTTCCGCTGTGAGATTTTGTTTATTTTATTTCTTTCTTGTTTTTTTCATTTACCCCATAACAATCCGCCCTTCTGTATGGTTTGAATTGGCACGTGTGTCGATTTAAAGCGTGCGAAAAGGCGGGATGTTACAGTTGGTATCAGAGCTTTGGTTTAGCGATAAACCTTAGCTTTGTGGGGTTTGACTCTTTATTAATAGGGTAGAAATACCCTATGGGAGTCGCTGAGCGTATATATATGAGAGAGCGTATTTGTTAGTGTTATAAAAGGGTTTTTATATTGTGTTAATCTGTTCCGTTTTGTATTTATAAATTCTGGTTGATGCATTGGTCGCTATGACATCAATAGGGATTTCTAAACACTTAATAGGACAGACCGACATAATATTTGTTTTATATAGGTGAATGAAATAATTTTGCCTATTATATTTTCTATATAAAATAAAAAATTTCAAATGATATCTATATTTGGCTGCAATAGATTTGTTGTTAGGTAATAAAGTGTATAAATAGTAATAGAAATAATATTGAAAAATAAAATAAAATAAATTTGGAAATTTAGAACTTAAGATCCGGGGTTTTCAAATTTTTCGAATAAATTTTAGAATATAATAATATTGTTTATAAGTATTTTCTGATATAAATATTTTAATATAATTCGAAAGAATTGTTTTAAAGAGGATTTTGGAGAAAATAAGTTTTGCACTTTCCTCTCTATCGTTGGAAAATAATTTCGGTGATGGCGGCCGCATCATCGACTTTCATTTTCGAGTTTCGAAGGGGGAAGGCCACTGTAGTAGTTCCACTGCAGATTCATTTTTGGAAAATATACAAATTTTGAATTGTTTTAAATATAATTAGAGATATATAAGTTGTAAGAATATATTTATCTATTATCTTAAAATAATTTGAAATTTAACCCGGTATTAAATTCTTAAATTTCCATTGATTAATTGTTTCAATTATTGTAGTAAAATGAAAGGTAAGTAATTAACAATTGAAACCTCTAATTTAGGTAAGAGATTTAATGCTAAGTTATTAATGGATTTAAAGGAATTTGAAATTGTAACTTATATAAGCAAATGATAGTATTATTGAACTGTAATTTAATTTAAGGAAATAGAACAAACTTGTATAACTTTCAATTACGCCCTTAAATAACATATATATAGCTTACCAAATATTAAAAGTTGAAATGTTAATAAGAGATTGTAATAGAATAATATACAAGTAGAAATTTGAAATAGTAAAAGTATTCAATGAAATTGCTGTTAAATGAGAATTTAATGTTATAAACTTAAGTTATAATTGAAATTTTACCAAGTAAATATAATTAAAGGTAAGTATGCCAAATAGACGATTATAAACTTAAGTAATTAAAGTGTAAATAAATGAGGGCATGCACTAATTGGATGAAAAACTATAATAAAATAAAAAGAACCGGCATGACCTGAGTAAATGGAAATGAACAATTGTAAGTAATAAGTGGAAATAAATGAAACAAACATTGAATGAGTAAAGGAAATTAAAAGTTTGTTAGAAATAAATGTAAATTATAAAAAGGAAAATTTATGTGGTATGAATAAAAAGAGAAATTAACCAACAAATGTATGAATGAAATTAATAAGGATAAACAAAATGTGTTGTTCGAATTGGGTGTTGTTTGTTTTGGGTTTCTAGTTGTTGGATTTGTTGTTGTTTAGTTAATGGTTGTTTGGGTAAGAATACTTTAAAATTGGATTTGGGTGAATGAATAATCTATTTAGTTTATCTAAGACTATTGAGTAAATGATGCGCTAGTAGTTTATTCTTCATTCATACAATTTAAAAGTTTCGAACCCGAACAACTATTCGTTTGTTGATTGAATGGTTGTTTTGTATTTGTTGTGTATGTTGTTTGTTGAAATTGATGGTTGCTGTATTGATTTGTTGTTAATGATTGAAACCACTTAAATATTTCATATGTAAATTGTAACCCTTTTAGATTTTATAAGTGAAATGCAGGTTATGGAAGCAATTGCTACTGCTTTTGGTTTCATAAATTGAGTGTAAATTGCCCGACAAATAGGTACGTTTCGGATTACGGTTTATAGCGCTATTTTATATATTTTCCCGGGTTGGGGTATAATATTTTGGATAATATTTGTAACATAATGGTTACATTTAATATTATATTTTCTCCCGAGCCTCTCCATACAAAGGAGACTCTGCCAAAATTTTCCGTAAATTTTGAACTTATAAATATTTTGAAAATGTTTTCAAAACTTTAGTAATTTAAGTATAAAAAGATTTAATGGTTATAAATTAAGATATTTTATCTAAATTAATTAATTCTATAAATTAAATTGTTTATAAAGTTAACGTTTGAATAAGGTATATTGATTTCTTAGTTCTTCGTCTCCCTTCTTTTTCCTTTTCGGGGACGAAATGTTTTGAGTGGGGGAGAGTGTAACGACCCATAAATTTCGTGGATTTAATTTGGTTAAATTAATAAGTTTTGTAATTAAATCTAGTAGAAAGAAGAAAGAAGAAAAAAAAAACTTTATAACAAATATTGAAATAAACTCTAATTTAAATTATATAAGTGGTGGCTTAAAACCTATTTACTAGCAATTTGAATAAATTTCAATAAATGAAATGGAGTAAGTATTATACCTGGATATAAAATTCATATAAAGGAATTTTATTTATATGTTAATGTAAATTAATAAAATATTATAATAAGTGATAATTCCAATTGTACTTGTAAGCTGTTACTATAAGTTGCGTGTTGAAAAGGGCTGATTGAATTGAAATTTATATTTAATTTAAATGGAAGTATTCAAGGCTTACAATAACGGAAAATCTAGGTAATAAAAGTTAGAACAAGTGGATAAATAATAACCATATAAGGGAATAGCATAAATATAAATTAAGTTGGAACAAATTGGATATAACAACCCTAGATTTTTGTATATTTTTTAAATTGGACTTTCTTTTATTTTTAAATTATTTTAAATTTGTTTTATTTCAAACATTTCATTTTTAGATATAAATGATGATTATTAAATGATTTATAGTTCAAACCAGTATAATTTGAATATTTTACTGTAAAGTGGATTTCTGGTCAAGCTGTTCAAACTGTGTGTAACAACCCTGTATTTTCTGATTATTGTAATTGTATATTTTAATTATTTTAATTCAAAATTCCTAATTTAAAAAAAATGGCAAGTTCATGGTCTTCTTCTTCTACTTTTCCTTCTTCTTTTCATTGTTTTGCCTAGATCTCTACCTAACTTTGCTTGGCCTCTACCATCCACCATCACCACCATACTCTCCACCATCACCAGCAGCAGCAACCACCACCTATCCCCTCCTCTAGGTCAGGCCGTGACCATTGGATGAAGCCATAACCACAAAACTCCATAAAATATTGCAACACTCCTTGAAAACATTGCCTAGCCAAGCCTATCTTCACTATCTCCTCCATATCTTGCCTTGGCCACCCCTACATCCACCACCACCTGCCTACATCACCTCTGACCATCAGCCACTCCACTGACCTGACCTGAAACAATGCATGGCCGAGCCAAATATTGACATAGGTCGAGTCTATGTTGCTCCAAAACCTTCCATCCATTGACCCCTTGCTTACCTTTGCCTCTCCATGCCTTTGCCTTCCATTTTCATGTACATAACCATATCTCATGACTCATGGCCGAGCACACATGACCTAGGCCGAGCCTAGGTGTTATGAGATCAAGCCCTTTTTCATTTAGGCCAAGCCTATGTGTCTTGTGCAAGTCTGTTGCTTCTAAGGTTCGATTATCTTTCATGTTTTGCCATTGTTTTGCAAACTTAAGTTGTTGATTATATTTGTATGTAAAATATTTATATTTTGCACTTATGTATGTTATATTTTGTGTATTGTTTACAAGGCCTCCATCCATTCAAATTAAATTGTTCTTTTCGTGCCTTTGGAATCGCTCTTGTGTGTGTTGTTTGTCTCTAGCTTCGTAAAAGGTGAGTCTTTCTCACTCTGACATTTATACTTATGAAATAGTGAATTGATGACAAGTGTTTAGTAATATAAAATGTTATGCAAGTTAATGTTGATCATATGATATGCTATACCATGTTATTACCATGTTAAAACTGTTAATTATCACCTGACATCTGATATATGACATTATATTGTGACATTGACATTGTTTATATTGTTTATGCATATATTCACACTGCAAGTTCCCTGTTAGAATAGAATCACTATGGTTTGAAATGATACATACCCGAAGGGACTTTAGAATAGGGAAAAATATTTGATTTATAGTTCAAACCAGTATAATTTGAATAAGGGAATAGCATAAATAAAATATTTGATTTTTAAATGATATTTAAATTTGAATATTTGGATTTGATTTCAAATAATGATTTGATTATGAAGTTTTGAAAGGATGTAATATTTTAATGATTTTGAAATGATTGGAAATGATTTGATCTTTATTTTAGCAAAGAATGTGAATGTGGAATGATATTTGATTTTGATTTATTTGATAAAGGAATATTGAAGTTTATATTTGTATGAAAAGATATTTGGTTTAATTGTAATGCAGGTTTATTTAAATAATATTGGATTTATGAAATGAATATTTCAAAACTAAGTAATAATGAAACTAGATTTGAGATATATGAAATTATAAAAAAAAAATAGTTTTTGAAATGCGGGATATGAAAGCTTTGAAATATATTAAAAATTGAATAGTTTAATTTATGGATCAAATCTATATTTGAAATTGATATGATTTGAAATAGTTATTGGCAAATTTAATTGAAACCGATGGTTTGAATTGAATATAAGTTGGAAATTGAAAATTTTGGTTTCATGGAATAAATTTGTAAGTGTAAAGAATTGAAAGATTGATTTCAAATGAATGATTTCGGAATGTTATGATTTTTAAAGTGTAATGATTTCAAGTATTTTGGTTTCGGAAAAGTTATACTTTGAAAGTATTATGAATTTTTAAGGTGAATGTATGTTTGAAATGGAAATGAAAAACTATTTGATTTGAATATAGTTTTGAAATAAAAATGGTTTTGGTTTCAAAGTGTAAACTATTTTGAAAGGAATATAGTTTTGAAATGAAATGATTTGATCCTTTTAAAGTATAAATTATTTTGAAATGACCACGGCGTTATAATAACGTTTGGTTGTTAAAGAGACCGGGATCGGAAGTTGTCATACTCTTTGCCAACTCCGAAAACCACTTTAACAACCGTGTACGCGGTGGAGATTCCAGAATGAAGTAGGATGGTGGCGACGTTCTTGAGGTATATTACGTGGACCCAACTCCCGTGAGTTGGCATAAGGTGGCTAAAACAGGAGCGATCTCGGGACAAAGGAGGTAGCACCTCTGGTCGGACACATTCCTTCGATACTATACTCTTACTGGTGATTGATTAGATGGCCATCCTCCGATTTTGAATGGGAGTGTGTTTCGAGGTGGGCGTATGTGGCTGCTGCGTTACCACCAGCCCGTGTGCGTAATTGGTATATCTACCCTGGCATTGCCTTGTGTGCCGTGTCACCTACCATACCGAGCCTTTACTACGAGTTTGTTTTTCTCCCGTAGCCCGTGTGGTATCCTCTGACAGTCACCCGGAGTGGAGATGGCATGATATTGGATGGACTACTGGGACTATTATGTGTGAAGGGTGATATGGGTAGCCCGGAATGCTATTTAAAAGTATGTTTATTTTACTGTAGACATTATTATAGTAGCGCAATATTACTACATAGTAAATAGTTTAACGGATCCTTAAAGGATGGGCGATCCCAAGCATCCTTTAAGTTACTGATGCATTTTTTGTTACTGTTCACTTGAGTTTATTTACAGTTCATAAGTATTTACGTCCTGACTCGAGTGTTTTGTATTTTGCTTTACGCTCGAGTCAGATTGAGTGAGTTAGCATTCAAGATTCACCTTCGGAGTTGGAGCTTTCCTTGAAGATCCAACCACCTATTTTGCTTTCTGTATCTAGTGATTTCAGTGATGTATTCTGATTTGTACCTGATGTATCTTGTTACTTTTTGTTGTATCATGTTTAACTCTGATGTATCTTATTTTATATAGTAGCTTCATGAACTACCATCTCTTTTATTTCCGCTGCATTATTATTTACTCTGTGTCTGTGATCTGTGATTATGTATTTACTGTATATTCTAAGATTTGCAAATTTTATTTACAATGCGGTATTTTGAGCAATTCAAGTCCGACATGTGCGGATGCGAATGGTTAAAAATATCGGGTCGTTACACTGTGACTTTTAAACTTCAAATTTAAATTATTTAAAATCTTAAATTTATCTTTTATTATGAAAATAGATGTAATAACTTGAACATTTCTTTTCGTTTCGTTGAAAACGGAGTTAAACTGTAAAAGTTATGTACATTTCAATTTTGAGTGTAATTTGATTTATTTAACAATTTTGTCTATTATAAATTATTAAAAAAAATTCTGTCATATTTATTTTAATATGTTATTGTATGTATATTTTTGTATTATAATAATTTTTAAAATGAAGTAAATAATTTTTCAAAGACAATGGTGATTTATTTGTAATTTCTGGACACCGTTTTGGATTTTTAAGCAATTTCTTTAGATCTTTTTCTATTTTCTTTAAATTTAATATTTTTTTATATGTGTTAATATGTTATTTTAGGTATATTTTGTCTTTTAAATGTTTTTAAAGTGATGTTCGAATTTTTCCAAAGCTTATTGAATCTATTTCCAAATTTTAAAGCCTAGTTTCCATTTTTCTGCTATTTTCTTTATTTAAATTATATTTAGATTTAAAATTTATATATTTATTTGTGAATGCATTTTATTTTATGTTATTATCTTTGTTATAAATATTTTTACAAGTCCATATAAATTTTCCAAAGCTCATTCTGTTTATTTTCCATTTTTCTAGACTAGTTTGCAAATTTGTGCTATTTTCTTATTTTAACTTTATATAATTAATAAATATTTATATATGTTTTATATTTGGTTATATTTTTGAAATTTTGACTGGAATTATTATTACGTTCAGTAATGTAAACTTATATGAATAAATTAAGGAAATTTGAAAGGTTTTAAAACCTTTTGAAACGTAAAGTCGTTTCACCTCATAAGTCGTTTCTTTTACCGTTTCTTCATTTACTCTTTGGCAATTTTTTTATTTATTAGCCACATCTTTCAGCTACATACTCTGTTTCCTATTCACATATATTCATTTTCATTTCTGAAACAAAAAAAATTCGGCCATGGCTATTGAGAAGAGTTTGGGTAATGATTTTTCAACTTTTCTTATTCTTCTTCCTTGTTTACATTGATTTTTGCACTTGTTCTTATCTAGATTTGATTGGCTCCTCCTCCTCCAGCTCTGACCTGACCTCCACCACCCCCTTCCTCTGACCATCACCCATCCTACTACCTCTCCATTTCAGACCGAGCCAATCTAAGGTGAACATCATCACCAAAATCCACAAATACATCAACTATTCACACAAACCGAGCCTAGTTTGCTAGCACCACCTTCACCTTCCTTTAGCCGCCACTTCCACCACCACCAGCAGCCCAGATCTGACCACTACCCTCTGCCACATCACTCATCACCATCTGGACACCTGGCCATGCCCCTATAGCTTGAGGGTCGAACCCTATGGTGCAACAAAAGCCACCATTTGCCTTAGAACCCTTTGTATTCCATTGCCTTCTCTACTTGTAACTCACACTCACCATTCAAACCCATGTGTCTGCCGACCCTATAGGGACCCAAACTAGACCTAAATCCATGCCTTGGCTGTGCTATTTCAGTTCATAACAGAAGTATGTGAAGTTGAGAATAAGTGCAATTCATTCGATGTTGTTTTGGGCTTTGAATTCTAATGTTATTTGATGTTTAAATCGTGTTGAAACTTACATATATTTGTATTATTTTGTGTAAATGTTTGAACAAAGCTATTAGCTTTGGCTCTCCACTCTCTTGTCGTATCCGTGTTGTCGTGCCTTCGTAGTGTCGGTATGTGTGCTTTGGCAGCAATCTCCAGCTTTGAACATGTGAGTTATTCTCACCAGACAATATGTACATATATAACTAGTAAATTGATCCCTTTTGAATCTGTAAAATGCATTACCATGTTACACCTGCTATATTATGATTTTATGATGTTCACTCATGCTTAAACACCTGTTATAACATATGTTACTATTATATTATGTTGTTCTGCTATTTTTATCAGTTTATCACACTGAAAGTTCCCTTTAGATTAGAATCACTATGGGTTGAAATGATGCATACCCGAACGGACTTTAGAATAGGGGAAAATCGTTATGGGCTGAAATGATAGGCCTGAACGATTTTCAACTTATTTTATTTACTTGGGACTGCGGGTTTGAAATGATAAAACCGGGATTTTTCTTTGTAAATTACGGGTTGAAATGATATATTACCTGTATCACTTTACCTTACGTAGAAATTTATATACAGGCCCGTAGTTAAAATATGTTTTCTAAAAATTTTAAAATATTTTGGAAATTTAATTATTATAATATTTGATTTAAAATTAAATAAAATATAATTTTTGTAAAGTATTATTGATTTTCTGGAAATCTATAAGTTAAATAAATTATGGAAAAGTTAGAAAATCTGAATGTAAGTTATTTTGGAAATTTTGATTTAATTTTTAATGGAATTTAAATTAACTTTGAAAATATGATAAATTTATGATAATTTGAATTTTAAATTAATTTAAAATGATTTGTATAACATATTAATGATTTTTGAATAAAGTTAAAATGTTAATGAGTGAATATTGAGTTGAATTTGGAAATATAACTTAAATTGGAATTTATGAATTTGGTTTAAAATGACATTTTAAGTTAAGTTAAATAAAATGGAATTAACTTATATCTGAAATTTTAAACTTAAGTGTTAAGTTGAAATTTAATGTAATGAATTTAAATTTGAATGTTGAAATTTAATAAGTGAATTATTAATAAATATTGATTTTTGGAAGGAAACTTAACTTTATAAAATCATGAATTTAAGGAAAATTAAATGATGCTTATAAATGTGAAAAGGTATGATTTTGTAAGTTAAAAATGATTTAAATAAAAATATAAGTGTTTGTGAAATTCTATTGAATATTTGAAGTTAACTTACAGCATTTTTAATACTGTCTATTGTTAAATTTAATTGTTTTTTGAATGTAACTTTCTGTAGCATTTTCTAAATGCTGCGAAACTGGAATTTTCATTGTTTTAATAAATTTAAGTGCATAAATGAACATTGAAAAGTTTAAACTTTTGGCATTTAATAATTTAATTATTAAATGTAACAACTTCATTTTTATGATTTAATAATGAAGTAATTTGTTTTGAAATATAACTATTTGATATATTAAAATGGTTGAAATGTGGTTTCAAAAGATATGATATTTTGATGTATTAAAATGATTGAAATGTGGTTTCAAAAAGATATGATATTTTGATATATTAAAATGATTTGAAACGAAGTTTTGAAAGATATGATATTTTGATATCAAATTATTTGAAAAATGGAGTTTTGAAAGATATGATATTTTGATATTAAATGATTTGAAAAATGGAGTTTTGAAGATATGATATTTTGATATTAAAATGATTTGAAAAGAAGTTCTGAAAGATATGATATTTTGGAAATGAAGCTTTGAAAGGTTATGATATTTTGATATATTAAAATGATTTGAAAGGAAGTTTTGAAAGGATATGATAATTTAATATATTGAAATGGTTAGAAATGACTTGATATTTATTTTGATACATATTTGAATTGAAAGATATGGTATGATGATATATTGAAATGGTTTGGAAATGATTTAATCTTTATTTTGATAAAGATTTGGGTTGAAATGATATTTTATTTTGAAGTATATAATATTGTTTTAAAGTTATAACTACGGGTTATAATAATGATTGGTTGTTAAAGAGACCGGGATCGGATATTGTCTTATAGCCGGCCAATACCGAAAACCACTTTAACAACTGTGTACGCGATGGAGATTCCAGAATGAAGTAGGATGGTGGCGTTTCCTTTGAGGTAAATACGTGGACCCGACTCCCGTGAGTTGGCATAAGGTGGCTAAAACAGGAGCGGTTCTCGGGCCAATGAGGTCATTCCTATGATCGGCACTCCTCTTCGATACTATGCTTTGACTTTGGATTGATTCGGTGGCCACCTTTACTTTTGATTTTAGGGGAGTATGTTTCGAGGTGGGCGGTAGCTGCGCGCTGCGCGTTTCCACCAACCCGGATAGCAATTGGTATATCTACCCTGGCATTGCCTAGTTGTGCCGTGTCACCTACCCTATCGCACCTTGTACGAGTTTGGTTTTCTCCCGTAGCCTATGTGATATCCTCTGGTTGCTTCCCGATCAAGAGGGACTATGATATTGGATGGACTACTGGGACTATTACGTGTTAAGGGCTATATAGGTAACCCCTTAATGCTATGAAAAAGTAAGTTTATTTTACTATAGACATTATTATAGTAGCGAAATATTACTACATAGTAAATAGTTTAACGGATCCTTAGAGGAAGAGCGGTCCCAAGCATCCTTTAAGTTACTTGTACCTTATATTACAGTTCACTTGAGTTGGTTTACAGTGTATAAATATGTATGTCCTGACTCGAGTGTTTTGTGTTTCTTCACGCTCGGGTCAGACTGAGTGATACATCATTTGAGACTCACCTAAGTTGGAAGCTTTGCTTAAAGATCCAGCTATCTATTTCACTTTTGGTTATCCATTTGATTCCAGTTATCCTGTTGGTTCCAGTGATGTATTATGATTCATACCTGGTTATCATGTTGACACCTCCATTGTATCTTGTTATCTCTGTCGTATCTTGTTTGACTCTGATGTATTTATATAGTAGCTTCATGAACTACTATTTCTTTACTTCCGCTGCATTTATTACTCTGTGTCTGTGATCTGTGATTTATTTATTTACTATTTATGCTATGTTTTGCCAAATTTATTTTACAATTCGGTATTTTGAGCAATTCAAGTCCGACATGTGCGTATGCGGATGGTTGAAAATATCGGGTCGTTACAGTTGGTATCAGAGCTTTGGTAGCTCTAGGCAAAACTCAGCATATGGAGTGAATGTATTTGCAGAATCACTTTTATTCGAGTTTGAATCTCTTCCTTTTTGACTCGATTCCTTTGAATTTTGGAACGTTCCCTGCGGTTCCAAAATCCATTCGTGTCCTTCACTATTCATCTTTTTTTGATTCTGGGGTATCCCATAGCTCCGCTTCGAATGATCTTTATAATGAGTTGGCAATCCCGCCAATCTCAAAAATTGAATTGTAAAAGGGTGAAACTCCTTTACAACTAGCATCGATTCACCAGAGATTTATTTATATCCTTGGTTTAGATGCTAATATCTTTTGTTATCCCAAACTCTAACTATTGAGATTTAATGTAGATTTACCCCAGAAATATCCACATCGATCTTATTATTTAAGTCACGGTTGACCCGGTTAAGGTTGCCCGCGATTTATTTAAGCTTACCCACCTCCCTACTTTGTTATTTAATCATCTTGTCTTTTGTTTCCAATCCATTCTTCCAAACATTTTGAATTGTACTGGTATATTTATGTTTTGTTTTATATATAGTGCTGTTTGAGTTGTTGATGTTGATTTGGGTTTCCGATCGATTCGTCTGATCAACGCTATCGATAGGATTTCCAAAACACTTTGACAGAACAAACTGACACAATATTATTTTTAAAATTTGGTTAATGAAATAAATTTTGATATATAATTAAATTTATGGAACTTAATAAACTAATTTAAATTGATTATTTGAAGTGGTAATACTTGATTTATCATTTATTGTTCTATAAATGAATTTATAGATAGTTATAAATTGATTTGGGAACTGAAATGAATTTAGAACAAGAAATCTGAGAATTTAATTTCTGATGGTTTCAAACCTTGTGTTTAAAGTTTTAAAGGGTTATATTATTTAAAGTATTTTCGAATAGAAATTTGTTTTCAAAGAGCTTGAAAGTTAAAAATTAGTGCTCTTCTCTTTGTCGCTGGAAAATAACTTCGATGATGATCGCGACATCATCAACGTTCATTTTCGAGTTTCGAAGTGAAAAGACCGCTCTGTAGACTTACTACAGCTTTGTTTTGGTAAAGCAAATTGGTTTGATTTGAATTTCTAAAATATGACTTGATCTATAATATATATAGACATATGATTTAAATTTGATTTGATAAACTATGTACATACCTTTAGTTATCTCTAAATGGTTTGAAGAAATCATCTTAAATTTTATTTTTAAAGAATAATTCAATTATAAAAAGAAAATCAAAATTTTTGGATAAATAATTCAAACTTGAGATAATTGAATTGGAAAGTTTTAGTTGTATAATACTCAATTGCATTCCAATATAACTTACCTTAATTTTAGAAGTTAATAATGTAATTGGATAATATACAATATAAATTTTTTTTATAAATAAAATTTGAGTGGTTATAATAAACGTTATACACTTGTATTTTAATTATAAAATGACTAATAGAGGTAAATAGAATAAAGGGTAATTGAATAACCTACAATAAAATAATTTTAAAGGAACTAAGAATAAAAGAAAGCAGTTATAATAAGTGTAAGTATATTTAACATAAGTGATAAATATATTGAGCGGAATAATTTTAATTTTAATTAGGAATAAAGAAGAATAAAATTTATTACGTACATTGTGAGTGTAATAAATGATTATTTTTCAAACCCATGGTTTTAAAAATTGTTAATTTAAGACGATTGGATAATAAGATAATGAAATTTGGGATAGTTAAGATTTATTTAACTTGTGTAAAGATTTATTCTCTATTTAAGTTGAAATTTCCATGCTTTCAAGTTTATTTCCTTATTTTGTTTTTCAAACTATCTTTTTGTTGTCCTTATTATCCTTATCTTCCTACAGACTGGTATAGGCATCTTTCTATAATCTTTCAGTTTAGAAATCTTTGATAATCTTTTGTAATCGTTTTGAATCCACCTTTTTCGTGCTTGTGTTCTTAATTTTAGAGAATCTTGGAAAGATCATCTCCACCTTGTTAAACTTACCTATAACAACAGTTATCAGGTATAATTTTCAATCTTCTTGTCATCTTATCTTAATCCTATTTCACTCTATCTTTTTCTGTGCTTTTCTGTACCTCATCCCTTTTCGAGGACGAAAAGTTTTGAGTGGAGGAGAGTGTAACAACCCTAGATTTTTATATATTATTTAAATTGGACTTTCTTTTATTTTTAAATTATTTTAAATTTTTTTTATTTCAAACATTTCATTTTTAAATATAAATGATGATTATTAAATGATTTATAGTTCAAACCGGTATAATTTGAATATTTTACTGTAAAGTGGATTTTTGGTTAAGCTGTTCAAACTGTGACTTTTAAACTTCAAATTTAAATTATTTAAAATCTTAAATTTTACCTTTTATTATGAAAATAGATGTAATAACTTGAACACTACTATTCGTTTCGTTGAAAACAGAGTTAAACTGTAAAAGTTATGTACATTTCAATTTTGAGTGTAATTTGATTTATTTAACAATTTTGTCTATTATAAATTATAAAAAAAATTCTTTGTCATATTTATTTTAATATGTTATTGTATGTATATTTTTGTATTATAATAATTTTAAAATGAAATAAACAATTTTTCAAAGTCAATGGTGATTTATTTGTAATTTCTGGACACCGTTTTGGATTTTTTAAGCAATTTCTTTAAATCTTTTTCCATTTTCTTTAAATTTAATATTTTTTTTATATGTGTTAATATGTTATTTTAGGTATATTTTGTCTTTTAAATGTTTTTAAAGTGATGTTCGAATTTTTCCAAAGCTTATTGAATCTATTTCCAAATTTTAAAGCCTAGTTTCCATTTTTCTGCTATTTTCTTTATTTAAATTATATTTAGATTTAAAATTTATATATTTATTTGTGAATGAATTTTATTTTATGTTATTATCTTTGTTATAAATATTTTTACAAGTCCATATAAATTTTCCAAAGCTCATTCTGTTTATTTTCCATTTTTCTAGACTAGTTTGCAAATTTGTGCTATTTTCTTATTTTAACCTTATATAATTAATAAATATTTATATATATTTTATATTTGGTTATATTTTCAAAATTTTGACTGGAACTATTATTACTTTCAGTAATGTAAACTTATATGAAAAAATTAAGGAAATTTGAAAGGTTTTAAAAGCTTTTGAAACGTAAAGTCGTTTCACCTCCTAAGTCGTTTCTTTTACCGTTTCTTCATTTACTCTGTGGTAGTTTTTTTATTTATTACCACATATTTCAGCTACATACTCTATTTCCTATTCACACATTCATTTTCACTTGTTCTCATCTAGATTTGATTGGCTCCTCCTCCTCCAGCTCTGACCTGACCTCCACCACCCCCTTACTCTGACCATCACCCATCCTACTACCTCTGTATTTCAGGCCGAGCCAATCCAAGGTGAAGATCATCACCAAATTCCACAAATACATCACCTATTCACACAAACTGAGCCTAGTTTGCTAGAATCACCTTCACCTTCCTTTAGCCGCCACTTCCACCACCACCACCAGCCCATATCTGACTACCACCATCTGCCACATCACTCGTCACCATCTGGACACCTGGCCATGCCCCTATAGCTTGAGGGCCGAACCCTATGGTGCAACAAAAGCCACCATTTGCCTTAGAACCCTTTGTATTCCATTGCCTTCTCTACTTGTAACTTCCACTCACCATTCAAACCCATGTGTAGACCGACCCTATAGGGACCCAAACTAGACCTAAATCCATGCCTTGGCTGTGCTATTTCAGTTCATAACTGAAGTATGTGAAGTTGAGAACAAGTGCAATTCATTCGATGTTGTTTTGGGCTTTGAATTCTAATGTTATTTGGTGTTTAAATCGTGTTGAAACTTACATATATTTGTATTATTTTGTGTAAATGTTTGAACAAGGCTATTAGCTTTGGCTCTCCACTCTCTTGTCGTATTCGTGTTGTCGTGCCTTCGTAGTGTCGGTATGTGTGCTTTGGCAGCAATCTCCAGCTTTGAACATGTGAGTTATTCTCACCAGACAATATGTACATATATAACTAGTAAATTGACCCCTTTTGAATTTGTAACATGCATTATCATGTTACACCTGCTATATTATGATTTTATGATGTTCATCCATGCTTAATCACCTGTTATAACATCTGTTACTGTTATATTATGTTGTCTGCTATTTTTATCAGTTTATCACACTGCAAGTTCCCTTTAGATTAGAATCACTATGAGTTGAAATGATACATACCCAAACGGACTTTAGAATAGGGGAAAATCGTTATGGGCTGAAATGATAGGCCTGAACGATTTTCAACTTATTTTATTTACTTGGGACTGCGGGTTTGAAATGATAAAACCCGAATTTTTCTTTGTAAATTACTGGTTGAAATGATATATTACCCGTATCACTTTACCTAGCGTAGAAAATTATATACAGGCCCGTAGTTAAAATTTATTTTCTAAAAATTTTAAAATATTTTAGAAATTTAATTATTATAATATTTTGATTTAAAATTAAATAAAAATATAATTTTTGTAAAGTATTATTGATTTTCTGGAAATCTATAAGTTAAATAAATTATGGAAAAGTTAGAAAATCTGAATGTAAGTTATTTTGGAAATTTTGACTTAATTTTTAATGGAATTTAAATTAACTTTGAAAATATGGTAAATTTACGATATTTTGAATTTTAAATTAACTTAAAATGATTTTTATAACATATTAATGATTTTTGAATAAAGTTAAAATGTTAATGAGTGAATATTGAGTTGAATTTGGAAATATAACTTAAATTGGAATTTATGAATTTGGTTTAAAGTGAAATTTTAAGTTAAGTTAAATAAAATGGAATTAAGTTATCTTTGAAATTTTAAACTTAAGTGTTAAGTTGAAATTTAATGTAATGAATTTTAATTTGAATGTTGAAATTTAATAAGTGAATTATTAATAAGTGAATTATTAATAAATATTGATTTTTGGAAGGAAACTTAACTTTATAAAATCATGAATTTAAGGAAAATTAAATGATGCTTATAAATGTGAAAATGTATGATTTTATAAGTTAAAAATGATTTAAATAAAAATATAAGTGTTTGTGAAATTCTATTGAATATTTGAAGTTAATTTACAGCATTTTTAATACTGTCTTTTGTTAAATTTAATTGTTTTTTTTGAATGTAACTTTCTGTAGCATTTTCTAAATGTTGCGAAACTAGAATTTTCATTGCTTTAATAAATTTAAGTGCATAAATGAACATTGAAAAGTTTATAATTTTGGCATTTAATAATTTAATTATTAAATGTAATAACTTCATTTTTATGATTTAACAATGAAGTAATTTGTTTTGAAATATAACTATTTGATATATTAAAATGATTGAAATGTGGTTTCGAAAGATATGATACTTTGATATATTAAAATGATTGAAATGTGGCTTCGAAAAGATTTGATATTTTGATATATTAAAATGATTTGAAACGAAGTTTTGAAAGATATGATATTTTGATATTAAATGATTTTAAAAATGGAGTTTTTAAAGATATGATATTTTGATATTAAATGATTTGAAAAATGGAGTTTTGAAGATACGATATTTTGATATTAAAATGATTTGAAAAGAAGTTCTGAAAGATATGATATTTTGGAAATGAAGCTTTGAAAGGTTATGATATTTTGATATATTAAAATGATTTGAAAGGAAGTTTTGAAAGGATATGATAATTTAATATATTGAAATGGTTAGAATGACTTGATATTTATTTTGATACATATTTGAATTGAAAGATATGGTATGATTATATATTGAAATGGTTTGGAAATGATTTAATCTTTATTTTGATAAAGATTTGGGTTGAAATAATATTTTATTTTGATGTATATAATATTGTTTTAAAGTTATAACTACGGGTTATAATAACAATTGGTTGTTAAAGAGACCGGGATCGGATATTGTCTTATAGCCGGCCAATACCGAAAACCACTTTAACAACTGTGTACGCGGTGGAGATTCCAGAATGAAGTAGGATGGTGGCGTTTCCTTTGAGGTAAATACGTGGACCCGACTCCCGTGAGTTGGCATAAGGTGGCTAAAACAGGAGCGATTCTCGGGCCAATGAGGTCATTCCTACGATCGGCACTCCTCTTCGATACTATGCTTTGACTTTGGATTGATTCGGTGGCCACCTTTACTTTTGATTTTAGGGGAGTTTGTTTCGAGGTGGGCGGTAGCAGCGCGCTGCGCGTTTCCACCAGCCCGGATAGCAATTGGTATGTCTACCCTGGCATTGCCTAGTTGTGCCGTGTCACCTACCCTATCGCGCCTTGTACGAGTTTGGTTTTCTCCCGTAGCCCGTATGATATTCTCTGGTGGCTTCCCGATCAAGAGGGACTATGATATTGGATGAACTACTGGGACTATTATGTGTTAAGGGCTATATGGGTAACCCCTTAATGCTATGAAAAAGTAAATTTATTTTACTATAGACATTATTATAATAGCGAAATATTACTACATAGTAAATAGTTTAATGAATCCTTAGAGGATGGGCAGTTCCAAGCATCCTTTAAGTTACTTGTACCTTATACTACAGTTCACTTGAGTTGGTTTACATTGTACAAGTATGTATGTCCTGACTCGAGTGTTTTGTGTTTCTTCACGCTCGGGTCAGACTGAGTGATACAACATTTGAGACTCACCTTCGAAGTTGGAAGCTTTGCTTGAAGATCCAGTTATCTATTTCACTTTCGGTTATCCAGTTGATTCCAGTTATCCGGTTGGTTCCAGTGATGTATTATGGTTCATACCTGGTTATCATGTTGACACCTCCGTTGTATCTTGTTATCTCTGTTGTACCTTGTTTGACTTTGATGTATTTATATAGTAGCTTCATGAACTACTATTTCTTTACTTACGCTGCATTTATTACTCTGTGTCTGTGATCTGTGATTTATTTATTTACTATTTATGCTGTGTTTTGCCAAATTTATTTTACAATTTGGTATTTTGAGCAATTCAAGTCCGACATGTGCGGATGCGGATGGTTGAAAATATCGGGTCGTTACATTGGATGTAGAGAATTAAAGGTAAACATTTAATATATTAATTAATGTTGGTTTGATGATAACGTTACTTAGTGATTAATTATATAGTAACGGAAGTGTGAACGTAAAGTAATAAAAGAGTAAATTTATGTTAAGTAATAATTTGTGTGTACACGGGATTTTAAACGGTGATTGTT
The DNA here is from genome assembly GCA_030765085.1 of Allium cepa. Lineage (NCBI taxonomy): Eukaryota > Viridiplantae > Streptophyta > Magnoliopsida > Asparagales > Amaryllidaceae > Allium > Allium cepa. Next base: position 618,459,819 of record CM060934.1, read on the forward strand.
AAGTAATAAACCTATAAAGGCATGTAAGGAAATAAGTAACAATCTATATGTTGTTTATTTTATTTAGTATGATAAATAAAGGTTGGAATTCAAATCACAGTTAAAGGAGAGTAGGTAGTATGTTATCAGGAAGTAAATATAAGGGTAGATAACAGCTATTCTAAATTCCCTAATTAATTGGTTGATAAATTTATTTGAAATAACGATCATTTGAATGTGAGTAATTACAATGTCATTATTGATTATAAGCGTTATTATAATAATTATGGTTAATTGAGAAATTAATACGAGAAGTATGTAAAGTAATAACTAAGAAAGGAATACGTTATAAATTCATCATAACCAAAACCTATGTGTAAGGTTAAAATTGAATCTAATTCGATTTATTTGAAACTTATTGAAATAAATTGGATTCAGAGTGTAATAAGGAATTATTTTAAGAAAGTGAAATAAATACTATAATTGGTAAGATAATTTACATTTAAATTTGAGATGGGAATTGGTTTAAAGAATTATAAATAAATAAGTAAATCAAGATGATAAATTTGATGAATTATAGGATTTGAGTTTTCAATGGTGAGCACATTTACTCAATTTATAATAGTTGGATTTATTGGCAATAAATGAAATCAAATATTTAATTATTACGTTAAATTAAAATTTAAGTTGAAATTTGGGAATTATTTATGTAATGATTTTTAAATCCAATGGTAAACCCTTTTATTTGAAATTTATGAATGGAATAAATATAGGTTAATTCAATTAAAAGGGAATTTTGAAAATTTATCTATAATTTTGAATTTTATGAAATCGAGGATTTATATTGATTTAATCTTTAATAAATTGACATTTAAAAATTGTTGAATCATTTTAAACGTTTGAGAATTTTTAAGTGATAAAAATTTCCAATTCTAAAAACTGAAATATAAAAATTGGATTTAATTACTAATTCTTAATTTATTAATTAATATAAAAAATAGCCATTTTGGTCATGGACTCGGATTTTGACAAAACTAGTTTCATCGGATCCGTAAAGTGACTAATTGTAGGGTTTCAAGTTTCGTAGTGATCGGACTTGCCATTTGATCGTACGAACGCGAAACGCCTTGAAATCAATTTAATTGAAATCTATTTGAAATCAATTTGAAAATATTGATTTCAGCATAACTTCTTCATACGATCGAATTTGGACGTGAAACTTTTTCCATCGCGTTCAGAATATTTTAAAATACCTATTGTGATATATGGGTTGACCCAATTTCGTTCCGGAGTCAAAACGGGCTTTTTGGGCCAATTATCGTTCAGCACGTTTGTTTATCGGATCCGTCTATTCTATTTCTAACCTGCGTATATAAACCCAGTTATAAACCCTAGCCTCCATCTATTCTCATTTGTTTCTGCGTTCATTTTTCCTCAACTCTCTCCTCCTCAATGGCAGACAACGAAATTTCAGATCCAATTGCATTCAAAAATCAAATGAAAATTTAAACTGCTCGGAAAAATTCGAAAAAATTATATGTCATAGTTCTCGACTAGAGAAATCTCCTGATGTAATTTGTTTCTCGATTTGGTCTGTAGTTTGACCATAAATTTGGGTTTTTTCCCGGCCGTTCATGTGTAATCAGCGAGATTCAACGGTAGATCGTCGTCCTGGGTTCGATCGGGTTGTAGGAGGTTGAAGAGGAGGTCAAGGCAAGGCATCTGGTGATTTGCATCTCGCCTCTAGTGACCGATGTTGCTTGAAATAAGGTAGGTTGCTGGCGTCGGCCGTTCATGCTAGGCCAAGCAGAAGGGGCTCGCGAGTAGGGGCCGAGGTCGGCAGGAGATGGAGAGGCCGGTGGAACTGCCAGAACGGGGAGTAAGTTGGCGTAGCGGCGGCGAAATCTACGAAAGTTTTGGCGGCTAGCGTTTTTTTCGAACGAGAATTTGGGTTTTCTGGAGCGGGTTTCTCGTACGCGGGGATGAGTTGGCTGATGACGTGGTGAGTGTTGGGTTTTCCTTTTATTTATTTTGTTAAATTAAATTTTTGTTTTCAAATCGTTTAAATTGAATAACTTTTGCATACATGATCCGATTTACGCGCGGTTTCTTGCGCTAGGTTCGTAGCGAAATTCCGGACTTGATGCTCTGGTTTGGACAGATTTGGAGACCGTCGAATTTTTGGATTTAAATTGGATTTAAATCCAAATTTAAATTCAAAAGGTGAGTGTTTTAACCCACTCGCAACTTCTAAAATTTCCTATGTCTGTTAAACTTACTTAAGATATGAGTAGAAATTTATTTATGACTGTTTGGCATGTTTTATTCATCATCTCTGTTAAATCGCATTTATTTAATTTAACTGTTAATTAATTTTATTATTGCATATAAATTGACAGTTAAAATTTATTTATTTGCATATAAATTGATAGTTAAACAGTTAATAAATTTATTGTTGAATATAATACCTGTTATTTATTACCTGTTATATTTTTTATGCTCTATATTGATGATTGGTTAAATTGATGATGATTGCAATAAATTGGTTGATGATTGATATTGGGTGAATGGATGACGTGTTCTATATTATATAAACTGCAAGTTATTATGCATTTTCATTTCATTCGGGATTGCGGTTTGAAATGATATATAACCGTAATTTTATTTTTAAATTGCGGATTGAAATGATAAATATCCGTATCACTTGACCATAGAATAGAAAATTATATACAGGCACCACGGTATATATATATATAATTATTTTTGAAATAATTTTTCTATGGTTTGGATAGGATACGGTCAATAAATATAAATTTTGATATTATATAAAATCTTATTTTATATATACATCTATAGTTAAAGTATTGAATTTAAGCTATGTATGGATTTGTTAAGTAAAATAAATAAGTTAAATAATGGAGTTTGATTGTTTTATATTATATTGTTAAGTACATGTTAAGATATTGAAATTATATAGAATTTTAAATGATTTAAATCAATTAAAATTGGGAGTTAAGTTGGAAAATTTATTCAGAATTGATCTTAATTAAGAATTTAATTTCATAAGTTGATGTAAAATTTATTAACTTGAAATTTAAAAAAAAGGGTATGATATTTATAATTGAATTTTATTCAAGGTGAATTAAATGAATATTTCTAGTATAAATAAATTGAAGGAAATTTTCATTTATAAGTAATTTCAGTTTTACTTAAATGATTACGGGTTTATTATGCAATTATTTCAAACTAAATAATAGGAATTTAAATTGTTTAATAGAAATTTCCAAACTTAGTTCCAATTGTTCAACATTCAAAGTTTGAAATGTATTGAAACTGAAGTGGTTATTGAAACTGAAAGCGATTTTTAAATCTATGGATTTTGACTTAATTTTAAATAAAATAAAATTGTAAGTCGCGAAAATTATTTTATTTTATAAAGAAATTTTAAATGCAAACTATTTATTCTATATACCGTTTGAATATCCAAACCATCCAAGTTTTAGAAGTTATGGTTTTAAAACTATGAACTTTCGAAGTATTATGGTTGAAAGTTATAATTCAAATGTTTGGTTTCCAATTATTATAAATTTTAAAGTAATATGATTGTGGAAAAGAAATATATTTGAAATAAAAAATGATATCATTGATTTGGGTTTTATAAAAATAATATCGAATGAGTTGTTTCCGAAATGGGAATGATATCGTATTTATGGGTTTTGAAATGGATAATTATTTTCTAGTTTTAAAGTATAAACTATTTTAAAGACCGTGGTGTTATAATAACGTTTGGTTGTTGAAGAGACCAGGATCGGATGTTGTCATACTCTCTGCCAACCCCGAAAACCACTTTAACAACCGTGTACGCGGTGGAGATTCCAGAATGAAGTAGGATGGTGGTGGCGTTTTCTTTAAGGTAAATACATGGACCCGACTCCCGTGAGTTGGCATAAGGTGGCTAAAACCGGAGCGATCGACGGGTTAATAAGGTAGCACCTTTGATCAGACACATCCCTTCGATATTATACTTTGACTTTGGATTGATTCGGTTGCCACTTTTGATTTTATTTGGGGGTGTGGCTCGAGGTGGGCGGTAGCTACGCGTTACCACCGACCCGGAAGCGTAATTGGTATATCTACCCTGGCATTGCCTAGTTGTGCCGTGTCACCTACCCTATTGCGCCTTGTACGAGTTTCTACTTGTGTCGTACCTATGGAGTATCCTCTGGTAGCCTCCCGATCAGGAGGTATTACGGTACTGTATAGACTATTGGCATTATTTGTGTTAAGGGCTATATGGGTAACCCCTTAACGCTATTAAAAAGAAGTTTATTTTACAAATAGACACTATTGTAATAGCTTAGTATTTTATATAGTAAATAGTTTAACGGATCCTTAGGAGATGTAAATCCCAAGCATCTCTTGAGTTACTGCACTCATATTTATTTCTGTTAATTTAACTCACATAAGTTCTTTTAGTTCTGACTCGAGTGTTTTTGTCTTTTCAAATTCGCTCGGGTCAGTCCGAGCGTTCAGGATTTGAAGAATTTAGCTCTAGAGGATGAAGACGTTCTACTATTATTATTAATTATATTCCACTATACTATTTAATTCCGCTGCACTATTATTGGTATGTATAACTCTGATATGTATTATATAAATATAATCAAATGTTTTGTAAACAGATTTATAAACTGTAAATTTGATTTTCCATATTTTATCCTTCCGCTGTGAGATTCTATTTATTTTATTTCTTTCTTGTTTTTTTCATTTACCCCATAACAAACTGCCCTTCCTATGGTTTGAATTGGCACGTGTGTCGATTTAAAGCGTGCGAAAAGGCGGGATGTTACAATTTCTTTCCAATTTATACGTTGGATTTGTGATCCAATTAAAACAAAATAAGGAAATTGTCATAATCAATTTATTATGATGACTATTATTATTATATAGTCTCTGGTTTCTTTCAAACCGAACAAACCAACAAATTATAGTAAATAAAATGTCCAATAAAAAACTATATTCACTTTTGAACTTAAATCTTAAATTATTCCAGTAGAAATCACAATCCGAAACCTTAGTAGTAAAATTAAAACTAAAAGGTTTAAGAGTATTACCAAGAATGAAACAAGTATCCCTACAGTCATAATACATATGATTAACATTTTCTAAGTACAACTTACAAAAAGTACATTTATTATCGATAGGAAAAAATTCTTCCTTTTTAGATGTTCAATAGTATTTAATTTCCTAACGATAAGCAAGCAATTCAATCAACAGTAGGATATATATATATATATATATATATATATGCATGTATGTGTTAGGCGATAATATAGTTATAGTAATGAGTGATAAAACTCACTAAAATGTTGCGTGAACTACCAAACAATGACTCCATAATGTAAAAACTGTTAAATACTCTACTAGGTCAAACATCATTACTTCTAGAACCCCATCCCAACACTAGCCAAACTCCATGTTGCTGCACACTAATCGCTACCCGCCTAATTGTGATTGTAGCCCCTCACATCAATGTCCGCATAAGCATGCACTCGACATCGCCTCCTGCCTACTTGCACTCCTGACAATCATGACCACCTCCAATGATGTCAATCGCCTTGTGATGCTTCCAAGTTGCACAAACCAAGTCGCGACCCTTGTTTTAACCATCGTGCCTCATCGCCTACATATGCGTGTGCTCTACCTTGGTCAACGTCACTCGGCCTGGAGATAAACGGCTCACTAGTCCCACGTCTTTATTTATTTTAGCATATGGTCATTAATTTTATGGTAGGGTTAAATTAGGGCTGAAGGGTTTGGGCTTATGTTTTTGAAGGCTGGAAGCGACAAGAGAATTCTAGAAGTAAGGGGAAAGAAAACAAGCTTGAATAAGTTTGGCCTTGAGTAGTCTTATTTTGAATTAATTGACTCTTTTAATTTATTTATAAATACATTTCAGCCTATATAAATTAATTTACTTTAAAAATATTTTATATTTAATTAAAACCATTTGTTTAATTTCAATATATTATTCAAAAAGAATTTATTAATTTATTTCAATTTATTAAATCAATATCTTTTATTAAATAGAATTTAATTAACTAAAATTTATTTTCAAAATATAAATTATCAAACATCGAATTTGAACAACTTTATTTTATTTAAGTTTATTTATTTACATGACATAGAAATCAAGGCTATTACAATATGACTGCTTCATATCACGGAACATCTTATTATCATCGAGAGGTATAGTCAATCTAGAATGATGACATTCTCGTAGCACCTCATCTACAATCCATCGACATTCGAAACAAATAATTTTCCATCCTTAGAAACCAACCATCTCGGTCAAGTCCATACTGCTTTATCTCTTCAGAATCTACTCCTTCTATTCTCGCCATGATCTCATCTAGTCTAGCATCTCGCCTCTGACGATTACCGATCTGCCTAATCAAGGTAGTCCGATAGTCAAACTCGCCAACATCTCTGATTCCAACTTGTAGTGAGATCTAAAGTCGTGGCTAGCAATAAACTCCAACCACCTCCACTCTAGGAATAATCGCCCCCAAACTGGCATATCTTCTACTCAATGCATCGAGGGCTGCGTTTCCCTTGTCGAGCATATAGGAAATGTCAAAATCATAGAAGGCCAAGAATTCCAACCATCGTTACTGGTGATGTTTAAGATCCTTTTGGGAGATATAGGACTTTACAGATTTGTGATTTGAATAGTTTGAACCTTTCTCCTAATAGATAATGCATCTAAATCTTCAAAGCAAACACTATTGCCGCCAACTCCAAATCATGAATCAAATACTTCTTCTCGTGCAGTTTTAACCGTTGACTAGCATAGACAGCAACTTTTCCTTCGCATCAACATCGCACCTAATTCAATACCACAGGCATCTATTTATATTGTTCGCTCCTCATTCTCGCTTAGAATGGTCACTACTACTGCACTCATCAACCTCCCCTTCAGATTCACAAATGCAAGCTCACACTTCACGTCCCAAATAAAAGTCCGATTCTTGTCTGTTAAATTGGTCAATGGCGCCACAGCTTCGAGAAGTCCTTGATAAAACACCTATAGTATCTTATTAATCCTAAGAAACTCATCATATTAATCGCATTCTTGGGTTTTTCCACTTTTGAACCACTGTCATCTTAGCAGGATCTATTGCAATGCCCTACTTAGAGATGCGATGACCCAAGAATCTCACTTCCCTCCTCTAAAAGTGACATTTTGAAACTTTACTTTTGACATGTGCTTCCTCAATACTTCAAGCATGATCCTTAAGTGCGCTTATGTTTCCCCTCCGTCCTAGAATAAACTAGAATATCATCCATGAACACAATGCGTGAACTTGTTCAATGATTTATAAAGACGCGGTTCATGAGATCAACAAAATATGCTAGAGCATTGGTTAGCCCGAATGGCATAACAATCACTCATATAAACTGGGCGCCATATGAAAAGTGATGATTAATACACTCTTTTTTACGACTCCCAACTAGTGAAATTCCATCACAAGATCTAACTGAAAGAACTCCTTTGCACCATGGAGCTGATCGAACAAGTCTTCAATATGTGGGAGTGGATACATGTTCTTCCCGTCACCTTATTCATCTCATAGTAATCTACACACAACCTTAAAGTGTGCCACACTCAGATATGTCCTAAGCACAAACCGTCGTCTCAATAGGTCATTCACTTGCACCTTCAATTCCTTATTCTCCTTGGGTGTCATACGCCTAAAGGTATAACTATTGGTCTGACATCCTTCTCTAAGTCTATGTGGAACTCAATCTCTCGGTATAACAATAGTCCAGTCACCTCCTTATGTCTGAATATTCTCCAACGATTGGCACAGACGACAACTCATCATATGGGATCCTGAGTGAATATAGAAAGCTAACCATAACTTCATCCTCGGTATGCAGCCAATCACTTCCTTTCATCCTTCCTCAGCCCCAATTGTTACCAATAGCTTCTTGCAGTCCACTACTGGCGCATACTCCCTCAGCCAGTCCATCCTCAAGATAATCCCAAACCTAAAAAATCCAAAATGAAGCAACCACAAACAAAAGAGCGTCCATGACTCGATAAGACCAAACTACTACAAACCATACATAGGAAGTGGAGCCTCTAACAAGATTCATCGCTACTAAAAGTCAGTCAACTATTTTAGGTCTCAATCCCAATATATCTACCAATTCACTAGATATAAAGGAATATGAAGCTTCAGTAATACAGGTATGAAAAGGCCATAAATAGAAAACATACCTTAAATCGATACTCTTTCCATTCTCCTTCATTGAGGAAGCACTTGACGAAGTTCGGACATCATCTAAAGCATATGCCTTCACTATCTGCTTTTGCTGCAATGGTTCTGGGCAATTCTTCTATATATGTCTAACTTGACATAATTATAGCACTTCTTCTTTCGATTAGTTTTGAAGTCTCTAGTTAAGTGGCCCTTATCTCCACAACCATAGTAGACAGGCCCCACCTCACTTTCTTTTGTTCATTCTTACTCTAAAACTGCATCCTCTTACTATTCCATTTCTTCTTGCCTCCACCGCATTATTGCGGTTTTGGTTCTTCCTTAATAAGGTAGCTAATTTTGACTTGGGATATAAACTCTCCTGGTAAAGCGCTTTCTCTATGAGTCTCTCAAATGACTCATCGATGTGACTTAACGACTTATCCCCCAAATTGTCATCCAAACCCATAAGAAACTTCTCATTTTTTCATCATAGAGTGTTGATGAAAGTTATCATGTATTTCGGCAAGGCGTCGAACTCAGCAACGTACTTGAAGATAAACATGTCTTTCTGCTTCAAATCAACAAATTTTCTAAACAACGCCGACTTATGAATGGTCAAAATAAACTTTTCCTTAAAGCAGGTTTTGAATTGATCCAAAGTAAACCGATCCTCAGGAGTCGTAACTCTAATAGCGTTCCCCCAGTTCATCGCTTTCCGCTGAAGCCGTCAAGAAGCGAATTTCCTCTTCATTGCATCATCCAATTCAAGTCCATAAAAATCCTCTCCCAGGTGTCAAATCAATTTTGCACTTCCATAGCTGATTCCGTTCCTTGGAGTAGTTTGCTACCCAGACTAGTAAAATCATTATTCAGCTTAGCGAAATTGACTCTAGGGGCCTGCACTTGAGCACCACCACCAACAAAAATATTAGGAGCAGTCGCTTGGGCATTTTGCGGCATGTTCGCCATCATCGTATTGAACATCGCTTGCAAGCTAGGGTCAGCAGCCTCTGAACTTGCTCCTTCTTCGACTAGTAATGGAGTTCCTTGCAGCATTTTTTGCATGTCGGCTCATTCTTGTTCTGTAACAAGAATGATCAGTCTCTCATAAAGAAAACTACATTTATGGAACTCATGTGCGCATTCAACTTATATACTATATATACTCTATATGATTTTGAAATCCAAAATATATAACAAGTGAAAAAAATGTCCAAGCATAAACCACAGAGTTGTACGACATAGTAATAGAGTTTATACAAATGGAAATTAACTCAAACAAAACTTTCTCAATAGTAAAGTTAAAACTGTTTGGGCATCACAATGCTACATAACAGAATAAACAATTGTATATCCATGTATATTATGAGAAAGATCCATCTAGCTAGTCCTCTGCACAGCCACCGCATATCACCTAGACCTGCTATCTAGTCTACTTATTTAATGGTATCTAAGATGATAAGAAGCAAAGTATAAAACATTGGGTCAAATATTGTTTGGTGTGAACGATAAAAAATTTAAAAAATGCTATACAAATCGATATGTAAGGGATAAGGGCATACAAGCCATATAACCATATCCTTACAGCTAAAGAGTTAGCACATAACCAATGTAATATGCTATTCTATGACATAATAAAGGTGTATTGCAACTTAAGTACAATGGCAAGTGGTCGGGTATCTCTTTCTACAGTACCCATCTCAAGTGACAACCCTAGAGTGATAGACTACGGGAGAAAGCAAACATAACATCCATCAAACAATTCTCACTATCACTCAATGTGCCATGGATATATGATAACTTGTATGAACATTCCTCTGCTAGGGATTAATGGAAAATCCCGGTTTTTAATGTACTCATCCACATCCCGAGGATGACACTAGACCCATTGCACCGGTTTAGGGTATACGGATCCATTCCACTAACAAGGGGTAGCCATTCAAAGCACCCAAAGAGTATCCTTGCAATACCTATTACAGCAAAAAACACCTATTACAATGTTTTTCTAACAACATTTTTTTCTAAAAAGTTGTAAATAATTTTTTTTTAACAACGGTTTCGAAGAAAAAGTTGTAAAAACTTTCCTTTCTAAAATGTTTTTACGGAAAAGGTTGTAAAAACCTTGTTTTTACAACGATTTTACAACGAACGTTGTAAAAACCAAGGTTTTTACAACTTTTTTAGAGCAAAGGTCATAAAAAGCTTATTGTTTTACTACTTTTTTTGGGAAAGGTTATAGCAATACCCTTTTACCAACAGTGTTTACAAAAACATTATAAAACATTGTTTTTTTAAACTTCTCTTGAAATGTTGAAAGCTATATTTAATAAAAATAATTAATACTTAACAATTTATAAATGATAATTTATAATTATAAATGACACCTTGTATAGGTTATTATTTATAATTTATTACAACTAATCATTATTGATAAATAATTTATAACTACTGATTATTATCTATAGTCAATAAATACCTTTTATATTTAATAATTTATTATAATTAATTATTAATAATTAATGAATTATAATAAATATTTACTAATTACATTTCGATAACTAACATTAAATGAATTATTATTTTATAATTAGTGATATTTATTAATTACATTTAATAACTAATAAATATAATCGATACTAAATAATCAATAGTTAATATTAAATAATTACTGTTAAATGATTATTAAAAAATAATTAATTTTAATATTTAATATTTAATTAATTTATAATTCAATAGCAAACATTTTAATTAACATTTATTAATTTATTAACTAGTGTTTATTAAGTGTTTGCGTCAAAATTGGTCACAAATCCTAAATATCGTGAAAGCACTAGTGTATGAATACAAATCAGTAGTATATGATTGCAGATTAAAAATCTAAATATTATAGAGGATAAAAATGAAGAATAACAAACTTCAAATAGAAGGAAGTGGACAGAGACACAAGATTTATAGTGGTTCGGTTATCTCCGTCCTACGTCCACTTCAAAAGATAATCTTTTATTGACTTTGCTTGCTGGTTACAGCGAATTATAGTAGTAATTTTCGAGTACAATAGTGAAGTTTGGGTACAATGGTGATTTCGGCAGAGTCTGGACGTAGCAGGATCCAATCATTCTTTTCTGTAGGCTTTCAGATGCTATTTATAGGCGCCGACTGCAAATATCTCGCTCAGATCTTGGGAGACCTCTTCTTCTACGTGTATGGGCCCATGCGATCAATCCCGTGTGATTTGCACTCGGCCCGTTATCGATACGAACCAATTTCGTATCGATCAAGATTTGGCCCAACCGAGTCAAAATTGAGCAGGAACCTTATTTAGGTTGTACGTAAGCTCCTGTGAAAATTTAGTGTCGTTTGGACTTGTAAATTTCGAGTTATGATCTATATGAATTAGAGTGTTCTTGAGATGTTAAGCTCGTATCGATCAATTTCGTAACGATACTAGCTCGTATTGATACCATGCACATGCTTGTTGGTGACGTGGCTCTTTTTTCAAGGCTCGATCCATTTTTCATGCCGAGTTGAATGCTTCTTCCTTGGAATAATGCTTGCTTCTCGTTCGTGTCCAAGATGTGCTTCATCCGTTATTTTGCATTTACTTGTTCGTATGGGTCCTTCCCCTCGTATCCAACTTGGGTTCTCTTCCTTCGTGTCGATCTCAATCGCATCGATCACTACTTGATCGATACGAACATGTATTGAGTCGAAATACATTGTACCCTTCTCCATGATCAATACGAACGATATGTTCGTATCGGTTCTGGCCATCTTCTTCATGTCCTTAATTCACATCGATCGCAAGGCTTGATCGATACGAAGTCACATTGAATCCAACTATCTCGAGTCGAATAAAAGATCAGGAACCTATCTATTCAATCCAAGTCCATAACCATCGAGTCGAAATCCACTTAGCCTTTCTCTCTGATCGATTCGAATGTCTTGTCCGTATGCATAGGCATCGATACGAACAAGGCTTCCTTGAGCACGCACCCATCAATATTTTGAACAAACGAACTCCATTCGACTTGAAATTTGAAACATAGCATTTTATAGCCTTATTCTTCATTTTCAATTAATTTCGCCCTAATTGGAGCTTGGTCAAATTTGGTCGATATCCATAATAACCTTATTGTTAATCGATCTCTAATCTTGATGCTCATCCATACTAATTGATTTGTTGATATTCCAGCCTTGCCCAAAAGGTGGGATAACAATAACTAATAATTATAATTGATAATTATATTTAATATTTAAATAAAATTAAAAAATTAAAAAGTAATTAAATAAATAAATTAAATAATTAAATAATTACCGTTAATAATAAATAATTGATTAATAATAAATAATATTGATTAATTAATAATTAAATAATTACTATTAATAATAAATAATTAGTAAATAATATTTAATAGTTAATATTGATTAATGAATAATTACTATTAAATAATTAAGACGCAATAATTAATAATTAAGATTAATATTTATGTTTAATAAAATTTAGTTTTAATAATTAGTGATTAATAAGTAATCCTTATTAAATAATAAATAATGTTTATTATTTGGTATCTAATTATTAATAATTATAATTGATACTTATATTTAAAATGTATTATTTCAAAATATTTCAAATTTTGGGATTTTCAAAAATAAATTTAAAATTATTCATAGAGATTAAATATAAAATTTTGAAGTTTTCAGAACATTCAGAAATAATTTTTTTAAATAAATCTAAAATTTTGTAAAATATTCAAAATTTTAGAAAACTCCAAATGTTAAATAATTTAAAATTTCGAAAATTACAAATATTGTCTTGCAAATTATTTATTTAGTGTGCATTTACAGATTTTCAAATGTAACCGCCTTCTTTATAATGTACAAGGTATGAATATGTTTAGAATTGATTAAAATGTTATAATAACTAATAACTTAGTAATTTATAATTAATAAATAATAATTAATAATTTATGAGTGTTTTCTTGAGAGATATGAAAGCGGAATATGAAAAAAGCATTTAAAAGGGGCACGAAAGGGATCTATAACAACTGTTTGTTTTAGCCAGTTATAATGGAGATTTATAACAACTTATTAATTTTGACCATCGTAAATATTTATTTATAACCACTATACTGCTCATAAGTTTTAAGTGATTGTGTAACCACTTTCAAGTAAAACATGTTAGTTACAAACAAAAATCTGAGCGAATATAAAGGTTTCATAAAACTTAATATTTAGATAAGAAGTAATATTTACTGATTATAGTAAATATCTATCATTTCAAAAAAATTGAAATTTTCTAAAATAAATTTAGAATTATTCATAAAACTTAAAGCAAACTCTTTGAAATTCATAAAATTTAAAATAATTTTTTTAAATAAATATAAATTTTTATAAAATATTCAAATTCTAGAAAATTAGAGAATTTTAGAAAATTCGAAATTTAAAGCAAAGGCTTTCGAGTACAACATTCAGAGTATCAACGATCCCTTAGCATGCATATACAAACCCTTTTCTTTCTCCATCTACTTTTCCATTATCCTTGAGGAACCATACAACAATCTTTCTTTCCACGATAGAACCATTCAACATTCTACCCATGGGTCATCCTTCCTATAACCCGCACTTTGTGGATAATCATCATCGCGACTCCTTTCAACATCAAGTTGCCCTTATCGGAACCTAACTCCATTCACAATTGAGTACCATCATCGAAGTCTGAAAGCTATCATCCTTCGTTGTGCTACTACATCACCATCGAACCCTAAGGGAACAAATAATCACCTTCAACATGACCTGCAAGGACACTTGAACACCCTCTAAAATTTGGCCTATATTGACCAAAGAAATGCAGGTCGGTACCGACTAGACGTGGTCAGTACCAATCTAATTATTTAGCTAATTTTGTCTATGTGTCTACACCCCAACCTCTTCCATCCTTTTGCTTCCTTGAAGTTCCCCCTTTCCAAGCTTCAAGCCCCTAAAGCTTCACGATTGCCTTAAAATGAGGTCGGTACCGACAAAAAGAGGTTGGTGTCGACTTCTATACTTAACCAAATTCCCACCTCCGAACTTCTGCATTACTTCCTACCTTCAACCCAAAGACTTCCTCGAATTTTGTAGTCCAAGTCCCAAAGCAATCTTCTTATATGAAATAGAATGGGAACTAACTTCTACCGAGCATACTCATCTCATCATCGACCACCAATCAACCTTCAGACTATATGCGGACAACCTATGACCACAATCCTAGGCTCCTCAACTACTCTAGATCCCCTTCTCTGAATTTCATCCATTATCGATCACTTTTTTCTTCATTTTGCCCAAATCATTAATAAGTAATTCATATCTAACAACTCATCCCAGCATACATATCATTTATAAACATCCTTCTTACATAAATAAGAAATGCATACATGATCAACATACAAACTCTGATTTGGATATAATTTTACACTAAATGATAATATGGTCCAAAAGAAGCTGTAAAATCATTTCTAATCAAATCCACTCTTTTTAATTGCAGCCACAAATTTTTTTAGATATTGAATTAAAATTTTAAATCATTTTAACATGAAAATCATCACAAAAACACAAATTTTAACTACATTAAGAAGCAAAGAATAATGAGAGATCAAGAATCACTCATCCAATACCCAAAATACATTCTAATCTCTAGATCTGAAATGAGCAGTCAAAAATCATGAATCTCCAAGAATTCAAAATAATGATTCTATGACCCCCTTTGCTAATTATTCGACAAGTAAGAGAAAAATGAGCTTTTCGATGAAAATTGGGTTAACAAAGATTTGGAGTTATTTTTAAAAAGTGGGGAATAATCTAATTCTATCCCATTTCCCCCATTAGGCACAATTCCTAAATTTCATTACTAGACCTAAGCATGGACTTAGTTTAATTACCCTCTAATCTGTCCAAAAGTAAACATAATTTAAAATGCTTATATCTCCTAAACAATAAATATGTTTTCCTATTATAACCACTCTATGGAAGGAGAAACTATAAACTCGTTTTAATGGAAGTGGTTTTAGATCCCAATTCAATCCCTTTCAAAATTTATAGGCCTTACAAAAAATTTTGGGTCCGAAATGTTCGTTAAAAATTTTAAAGGTGGAAAATATGACTAATAATTTCTCAACATTTTAGATTCATACGGCCTCATATGAATTAATTGTATATTCCTAGATCAAAGCTATCGGTAATGTTCCAGGAGTTCGTGGAGGTGCAACAAGGGATTTTGATGATGCTGGAGTTATTGGAACTAGGCTAACCCATAGCGGAAGTTATGAGTGAATTTTGATTTTTTTACCCAATTGGATTTATTTAGAACATTTCTAAATTTAATTTAAATAAAATATTTCATTTAAATTTATAAATTACTGTTTGAAATTTATTTGATTTGTAATCCGTGCAAGGTATAACATGTCCATGTTTAAATGTTGGGATTTACATCTTATCGGACACATCAACTTATTCTATACGCATTGTATATTGTCAAATATGTGCATGCACAAATAGTAATAAATTCCAAATGATTATATATATGTATATGTGTATACGTATATGTATAAAATATGTTTTATTATTAAAATATTACAGAAAAATATATTTGTATAAAATTTGTTTTATTATTAAAATATATTACAAAAAAATATGTTTATATATTATATTATGAATAACAATAAAGATATATATATACATATATAATAAAATAATCTTTTTATGAATTTAACTAACCATTTATTTAAATTATATATAAATATGCATAAATAGTAAATATTATAATTAATGGATACTTAAATTATATTATTTATATAAATATAAGTATAAATATATGTATGTGTGTGTATATCTACACACACACACAAACACACACACTACTTTAGCTTTCCAGCTCGAAAACATGTCTTATTTAGAGTTGTTATGATTTTAATACTTTAATACATATATATTATAAATAAATTATTTGATAGTTTCAGCCATACTTAATTAATCTAAAATAATTAAATAATGAAAATTTTAAATTTTTAGAAATTTAAGATCTCATTTTAGGGAAATTTAAGACAACATTTTAGAGGTTATGAAAAATTTCTAAAAAATTTCCAAATTTTTCTCAATTAAGAGAAATTTTTTAATTAAATAATTAATAATCGACCAAAATGTATAATAATATTTAAAATTAAGTTAAAAAATTTGAATATTTTTCAAAAGCATATGATATTATGGATTAATTTAAAAAAATATTAAATTGAATTTCTAGAATACGGTTTATTTTTTATAAATTTATTAATCCATATATTCATTAAATATTGGTAATAAACGTATAATAATAATGGAAAATTTATTTTCGACAGTTATAGTTCATAATAGATATAAACATAAATTAGAAAATTTTTAGATCAATATTATATATAAACATATATGCTTTAATTCATATGTTTATATATATATATAATATTAAACTAAAATATATTTAACATATAATATCAGATTACTAACATATATTATGAATATGATCATTAAATTTTATACACATATCCAATCTCTATTTAGACAACAACATACATACAAAATCTCACCTAACTAATTAACGATAATATATTTATATATACAGGTTTACATGATTAACAGATCATAAAACATGATAATATATCTAACAAATAAATAAATATTACGTAGTACAAATGCTCTTAACTCAACATTGAAATAATGAATTCTCTTCTTCAGAATGTTCATTGATTCGTCAGATTAATAGTATGGAATCACTGATCTTTCACTGTCGATTAGCTTTTGTTTTAAATTGAAATTGACTTGGTTTGTTAGGATTGATTGGAGATATATTTCGTCTAGGGAGAAGATAGATATGGTAGCTAGAATGTCATTAGATTTGGGCTTTGAGATCATATAGGATAAGAGAGAAAATAGGCGAGTTTCGGTACTCCTTCTCACTTAATTTTAACCACACATCTCCTAGCCATTAATCCTAGTTTTAGCCGCCCTAACCTATGCTAAACCAAGCGACTTTTATCTCAAACGATCATGGGTCATTAGCCCATTTTAGCCCAAATGAAATATATAAAATTGTACTTAATCTGCTATCAATATCTCATATTGATCAATATATTTATAACTGTTATAAAAATATTTATGCATAATAATATTTATTTCACAAATCATATTCAAATTTTATAACTAATATTTTATAAATATTAATTCATTTATAACAATTATAAACTGATTAAATCATTTTGTCTAAAGAGAATTCATCATTTTAGTTGTGTGACTCTTGGGTGTAAATTCGATCAGCGATTAACATCGAACTATTTCAATGTTAACATTCACACGTCACTTAGCAGGTGGTGTGACATTTTGGTCAAATTTATCATTTAGTTTTAATAAAATATAATTTTAGTTTAATAAGCACTAGCCAGTTGTGACATTTATTTATACCAATTCTCTTCATCAAAACTATATCCCTTTGGACTTACGGAGTGATGGTCAAAATTCGAATACCGTCCATATTCGATTCTATAGTCCAAACACGAAGTCCTAATGTACCGCTCTAACGTACTCATTAGACACTCTAATATCCCTCCAGTGTGCAAGAATACTTATTAGACACTCTAATGTAATATGTTTATTTCGGTTAGGTTAGTTTCATTTCATTCCACATAATCAGTTTTATCTTTGGATCGTTTCCAGTTCTATTTTACTATCAATAATTTCTCAAATAAATTCCTTCACTATTAAATTAGTATTTCTTAAAACAACAATTTTTTCTTGGTGCAATGGAATTGATGTTCATAAATATTTTATGAATTTCCTTTTATTTAAAAATGATTTGGTTTTAGTTGTGTAAACTTATTTCAAAACATAAATATTTCATTCAGTGACAATCTTTCCCAATATCTTTTTAGGGAGACACATACAAGATCCCTTATGAACAATTATTATGTGCAGACTTTCGATTTGCACGACCTGCTAACTCCTTGTCCTAGGATATGTTAACGTTTCTTATAAACCTTTATCTCGTATGATCTTGTAAACTATTATTTAGATGAAATAATAATAACCTTGTGTATACTCTAAAGTACATAACTTTATAGAAATAAATTAACTCAACTTCACTCATAATTAACCATATTTTGTTTAATAAAGTTTGATTACCATTTATCGATACATCATTATGCACCACATGGAGTATTAATTTTTGAGATTGAATCTTTATCCATTTTTATGTACATTCGAAACTCTTACCAATATACTCACATATTCGATCAAATCGAATTATTTCTATCACATGTTGCATTATTTACTTCCGATGAATGTTCTATGGGCTTACTATAGACTTATACATATGTATCAAATGCACATGTCCATGTCTGTGATAACTCATTGGTGAATACGAAGAAGTACGTGAAATCATTTTAGTATTAACAATCTTACAATCGCATACATCTATATGTATCAATCCAAAGAGTTCATCAACTCTTATGATGCTCCCACTAAATGAGTGTGTAGCCCTTATGTTTGAAATTTAATTAACTAATATCATATGATTCATAATCGTATAATAAAATTATTTTTCAAAACTATGACTTAGTCTATAATTTAAAAATAATTGTAAATAATCTTAGACACTTCAGTATTTTCCAATGCATCACTTTCTCATGAAAAAATACAATATTATAGTTTTATTTCATAAGGAATATTCATAATATTCACACTAAAATATGACTATGTCTATTTTCAATCAACACTGAAAATAGTCATTATTTTATAAGTAATATTCGGTATGTTTTACGAAAACAAGTTTCTTAACTTGATGAAATCAATAAGTGCTATATGACATGCTCCCACTACTTTCGCCATTACTTAACAAGTACTTGATTCGAAGGTCCATCTTTCACTAATGTAGATTATTTATTTCATATACTGCAACTAGTTTACACTGGAAAGTTCTTTGAACAATATCTCAAACTCAAAGAAATAAATCTCGTAGAAAACAATTTTCTATATGAAAATACATTTCGAAATAGAAATCATATTTCTTATTCCAACGTTAAGTGCCATTTATTATTATTATAATTTTCGTTTTGATGTTTCTTTACGAAGCAGAAATGACTATTCACTTCCTTTATCCCAACTATACCTTAAATCACATCTACTTATGTACATTCATTTTTCTTCCTATATAGTTGAACCATTCAAAAGAAAACCCCTACTACAACATCATAAAAAACTCTTTACAAAATTGCATTTGATATCCTTAACATTTAAGGACATCAAATTTGTTGCACCCTATGTAAACTGATCAATATGACGTTTTGATGATTGTGTTCTTAGATTTATATTTTAGTTTTGGTCTAGTATTACATTTAACACAACACGATCCTTTTGTAATCAATCTAATTGAGTACACGATCTCACACTAAGGTTTATTTGGTTTTTCAGATGAACTAATTTCATTGGAACATTGTACATTACAAACATTGACCGTTCACCATATAACATTTATATGTGATTGTATATATATCAAATATCCATAATCTTGTATTTAGAGTTTGAAACTCAAAAAATACAATACACGGTCTTGACCAAATAAACGCGTAAGTGACCAAACTACGAATGTATTTAGTAGTTGTAAAATCAAGCACTTGCATGGGTGTTGAATCGTTAACATGCAATAAGATATTATTGGTAAGTATATGTTATATTTCTATTTGCTAATCTTCAATTTAGTTGTATATCTTAATTGATAAACATTTTACCAATCTTATTAAATGCACGAATTTATCAATGTAAATTATAATAACCTTACATAACATATGCTCTTACAATATTAGAAAGGTTAAATGTTATCATTTCATTATTTCTAATAAGGCTCCCACTAGTCTTTTGTGTTCACCAAATCCTAAGTGAAATATTGAAGCCTTTCGACTTCACTAGTGGGTGTTAGGACTCGGCCATCTTAGAATTCTGACATCGAGTTTGCTCAACAAGTCATTGCGCTACGGATGATGGATAGCTCCTTATCAGTTATGTTACATATAACTCCTAACCCATAGTTCCGTTTCCTAATCTTATTTCACCCTTGAGTTTGCTCAACAAACCGAAAGAGATTATTCACTTGTACCCACCATATCGCGACAGCCTAAGTATAGTATGTGTAACCTGAGTTTTTTCAACAAACACATATAGTTATCTTACCTCATCCATTTAATATACCAATAATACTACACAGAACATCCCTAACTTGAGTTTGCATAACAATTAAGGAGTATGTAAGTAATTTATTAATATATATACATATATATATATATACATGTATATATACACATATATATATATATATATACATACACACACACACACATATATATATATACATATATATATATATAGGGTAAAGAACAACATTATATTGTATATTCATAACCTTCAATATATTATATTGAGTGATATTGACTTATGGAATATGAAATACTCTCGTAATTCAAATGTCGGACACATCTGAAATCACGGTATATGTACAATACGTATGTATTTATCCCTTAAGTATGTTAGGGTTTTTTTTAATGTTCCACATTCAGTTTATACATTCATACTATATAATTTCTCTTATTATATAATAATTATATTTCATACTACTAATACAATAGTTTTATGTATAATATTAATTAAATATTATTTAAATAATTTTTTGATTAATTAACATTTTAATTAATTTTATATTATTTTAATATAATAATTATATTAACTATCTATTACATACTATAAACTTTATAGTGTTACATATATATCTTATATATGTGCGTACTTATTTAATTAACTAATTTTTAATTAATATATTTAATTAATTAACCTTTAATTAATTTATATAATTAATTAAATTTTAATTAATTTATTTAATTGATCAATTCTAATTAAATTATATTAATTTCAAAATTCAATTCATATACACGTGTATACATATGTTATTTTAAACATTTCTAAACATCATAACATATATCATAATATATAATACATGCACATATATTTATATTAATTAACTTATTTAATTAATTTATTATATTAATCCAATTAATAAAAAAAATCGAAATTAATATATATATATATACATAATTTTTTTAATTTTATTATATTATAACTAATATAATATATTTATATCTTATTTTAAACTTAAATTTAAAATCTTGTATTTTAATTTTCAAACAACTTTAAAAATTAGCCCAAAGCCCAACTCAAATTTAGGCCTTTTCTATTAGGGACAACCTTTGGGCTACGAACTTAAAAGCTAACCCTAATATGGCTAATTAAGACCATATAGGCTGTTGGGCTCCGATACCATTGTTGGAACCGGGCAAGCCCATAGCGGAAGTTATGGTGAATTTCAAATTATTTTTACCCTATTGGATCTTTTGGGCCTATGAAGTCTAATTTATTTAGAAAATTTCTAAATTTAATTTAAATAAAATCAGATATTTTATTTAAATTTATTAATAATAGTTTGAAAGTTATTTTATTTTGGTTTACTTAATATATATGTGTGCTTGTGCGTGCGCGTACATGTGTGTATATATGTACATATGTATCGTATACATATGTTGCGTGTGTGCGTGTGTGCATATGTAACATAGTAATCCGTATAAGGTATTATATGTCTGTGCACAGATGTTGGGATTTACGTCGCAACAGACATGTTATTTCATTTTATATGTATTGTATGTTGTCAAATATATGCATGTACATATAGTTATAAATTCCAAATGATTATATATGTATGTGTGTATGTGTATGTGTGTGTGTATGTGTATATTATATATATGTGTGTGTGTGTGTGTGTATAATATGTTTATTTTCAAAATATTATAGAAAAATATATTTATGTATTTATATAACCACATGTTATATTATGGATAGCAATAAAGATATATATATATATATACACAATAAAGATATATATATATATATATATGATAAAATAATATTTTATGAATTTAAATAATCCATTTATTTAAATTATTTATATGTGCATAAATACTAAATATAATAACTAATGATAAATTGCTTAATATTATATTATTTATATAAATATATATGTGTGTGTATACTTTTTTTAACCTTCCAGTACGAAAACATGTCAGGTTTATAGTTGTTACGATTTTATTTTTTAGTAAATATATATTATAAATTATTACATAGTTTTGGCCATAATTAATTAATATAAAATAATTATATAGAAAATAATTCAAATTTTAAATTTTCATAAAATTTAGGATCACATTTTAGGGTTGCAAAAAATTTCTAATATTTTTAATTAGATAATTAATAACCGATTGGATTGTAAATTAATTTTTGAAATTATAAAATTAAACTGAAAAAACTAATTTTTTTTGAAACCATCTTACATGATGGCTTAATTTTTAAAAATATTAAATTTAATTTTTGAAACATGGTTTATTATATATAAATTTATTAAACCATATATTCATTAAATATTAATAACAAAAATATAGTAATAATGGAAAATTTATTTTTGATACTTATAACTCAGAATAAACATAAGCATGTATTAGAAAATTGTAGAACAATATTATATATTATATATGTACATATATGCTTTAATACAAAGTGTATATAAATATTAATTTATATATATATATATATATATATATAAATTAATATTTATATACACTTTGTATTAAAGCATATATGTACATATAATGCACACTAATATAATATTAAACTAAAGCAGATTTAACTTATAATATAAGATTACAAACATATATCATGAATATGATCATTAAATTTTATACACATATCTAATCTCCATTGTGATAATAACATTACATACAAAAATCTCACATAACTAATTGAATAACAATAATATATTTATATATACAGGTTTACGTGATTAACATATCATAAAAAAATGATAATATATTTAACACGTAAATAAATATTATCTAATATATATGCCCTTAAGTCCACGTTGAAATAGCAAATTCTCTCCCTCAAAATGTTCCTTGATCCGTCAGATTGCTAGTTAGCTTTTGTTTTAACTTGAATTTGATTTGATTTTTTGGGATTGATTGGAGATATATTTCGGCCAAGGAGAAGATAGATATGGCAGCCAGAAAGTCATTAAATTAATAGTAGGATAAGAGAGAAAACAAGTGAGTATCTAATACTCCTTCTCACTTAATCTTAACCACACATCTCCTAGCCATTAATCCCAGTTTTAGTCGCCCCTAACCCATGCTAAATTTGTTGACTTTTCTCTCAAAATCATGCCTCATTAGCCCAATTTAGCACAAATAAAATATATACAATTATATTTAATTTGTCAACGGTACATATTGATTGATGTATTTTTAACTATTATAAATATATTTGTATATGTTATCCCGCCTTTTGGCAAGTCCGTGATACCAAGGACTTTACTAGAAACTAAAGACAGTCCGTCATGAAGATTGGTCATACACAAATTCACAATGGATACAAGAAAATTTAGTTCGAGTCTGGATCGAGCTAAAATTTACATGGTAAAACAAAAAAGCTATGAAAGCCAATATTCCAAATTTCAGGTGAATCGGAGTTCGCATGCTCAAGTTATGGATCGATCAAGTTCCATGTGAAATATGTTGGTTTCGTATCCACCCCTTTGTATCCATCCCCTTTGTATCCATCCCCTTCATATCCATCCCTTTTGTAGCCATCAAACAACAGCCTCTCTTAGATTGACCCGAGTCCATTACTCAACAATCACCCACTTCGTATCGATCTCCCCTCTGTATGTTTCGTATCAATCTGCCTAATGATCAATACGAACCAGTAGCCGAACTATCGATATGAAACCAACGGTCAGCAATCAATACGCAGAGAACTCCTAAGCATCAATATGAAAGGAACCATATTAGGATCGATACGAAGAAGGCATAGTCAACCAAAAGAAATGGTCTGCTAGCGTGATAAGTGGATCTCCCCTAAACTTTTGCTCCACGCATCGATGCACAACTGATCGATACAAAGGAATATCGATACGAATAAGCATCGATAGACATGGATCGATACGCAGCCATCAGATGGCCTACAAATCCAATCTTGGATTGATCATAACTCAAAATCTACAAGTCCAAAAGCTATGAAATTTTCATAGGATTACCACCTCAAGAATGCCTCTAATCGATCACAGCTCAAATGGACATAATCTTGATCGATATGTAGATGATGAGGATCGATCTCAAATGACCCTTGGTCGATCTAGTAGACCCAACCATGTGTGAGAAGAAGTATTCTGAGTTCAGAGGCAGATATTTCAAACTTACACCTATAAATAGCACCCCTACACCTATAGAAAAAGGACCTTTGACTCTGCTACGTCGTTATTCTGCCACAACTCCATTGTAAATTAAGTGTTATATTGTTGTACTATTGTAATCAGTTTTCAATCATCAATAAACAGCAAAACATTCAAAGTGGACGTAGGCTACAACGCCGAACCACTATAATTTCTTGTCCTTTTCTATTTCTACATGCTTGTATTGGTGTGATTGCTAGATTAGCCTCTTTTTCCATTTAATTTCTTCACTTTTAATCTCTTCAATCACATCCGAAGAGTGTTGTGCCCAATTTTGTTACAAACACTTTGGTGCTTTCGCTAAGAAAACTTTGTTTTTCTCCAATTCTTTGGATCTACTGTCGTTGTTGGATTGCTAAAATATAAGGAGAGGATCAAGATCTATCTTCCAGTAGTTCCTTCCATTCTATTCAGATTACTCCAGATCTAGGAAAGAGCTACATCAATCATGGTGCGTACTACCAGAACTGCTTCATATGCTGCAGATTCAGAAGGAAGGGATAGGCATGATCCCACACAGTTGGCCACAACAGGCCAAACATCAGCTAGAGCTCTAGATCCACAAGGTCCTGTGACTAGAGAGGAGTTCCAGAACCTCATGCAAGAGCTTACATAGAGCCTTCAAGAGCTTATTCACCAGATCCACGTTAATAGGGAGCTCGCAAACTAGCTAAACGAAGAAAGGCGAAGGAGATGTAGAAGGGATCATGTCTCTCATTTCTCAACCAAAAGCTCGGCTTCATTTGACTTCAATCACAGATCTACATGCTATCGGTTGGATGGAAATTATACAGAAACCTCCAGGTATTAGCATGCTGTGAATCTCGGAAAGGTCGGGATTGGTCCTTCTACAAGGAGCCAAGCTAGACCCTCCTCCCGAGGAGGGACACTTCCTTATCATACCATTCATGATCACGCATCTACTGCCGCTATAAATCCAGAAGCCAAGATCCAAAACCAACCAGATCTAAAGCTTCATCAGCATGTTCATGCTCAAGGCCCTCACTTCCCTGAAGATCGGGAGCCAAGGAGGCGAGGAACGGACCATAGGCAACGACCGGACTGTCCCAGCAACATAGAACCCAACCGTGCTTTGGCGCCGGACATCCAAATGCCTGACATTCCGACCATGATACGCCAGATGATCAGAGAAAGTCAAGGCCATACAAACAATGATTGGGGAATCTCCAGAAGTCATACTCCATTCACCAATGATATCCTTTATGCAGAGTCACCTTGTCGATTCAAGATGCAAACTCTGCTAGTGTACGAAGGAAATTCAGATCCTAACCAACATATCTTAAAGTATGAATGGCTCATGAATGTCGCTCGAGCTGACGATGCGATTAAGTGTAGAAGTTATCACCTTGGGAGGCATTGCACACTCAATTACCATCCATATCCATCTCATGTTTTGTTCAATTGACTACTAAGTTTGTTGAGTAGTTCCGCATGCATGCTACTAGACCTAAGGATGTCAACACCTTGTCCAGTGTTACTCAAGCTCCAGGAGAGACCCTTAGATGTTATCTGGAACGGTTCCATGCTGCTTGTGCAGAGGTTGGCAACCCCAATGATAATTCTATTCTTATGGCATTGACTGAAGGGATCGATCCCAATTTCGAGTTTGGTGATTGGTTAACTTGGAAACCCCCTGATTCGTCGGATCGTTTCTATGCCTAGGCAGCCCAGTTCTTGAGGAGAGAAGACGATAGACGATCTAGGAAGCAGGATGTAGTGGGGCTTAGTGGAGAAGGTATTCAGAGTAATGTTGCTGTGAAACAGACTATGAGAACTTCGGCAAACGTGCAATTGAATATTTAGAATAAGCAAGGTCAACAAAAGGGTAATAGAGGTTAGGGAAAGAAGAAAGACCCAAATCAAGGACCAAGACACAGAGCTCCCATGTTCGACCGATATACCCCCCTAAGCGTATCGCTGGAAAATGTTTACCTTTAGACTTGTAATACCAGACAGTATAAGAAGCTAGCTCTGAAACCATCAACTGAGAAATAAATTCAAACTGGGAAATTCTGTAGATTCCACGATTGTTACGGCCATAATACTAATGAGTGCCATCATTTAGAAGACATTATTCATAAGTTGATTAGAGAAAGGAAGTTAGAGCAGTTTGTTCGGGTCCGTAGTGTGGAATTGCAGGCCCATCTATTGCAAATCAAGTTTAAGGTCAAGCTAGACCCAAAGTACCCGGACGTATTGGCGGGAGGTCGGTAATAAACACTGTGAGTGGTGGTCCTCATCCGGTTGATCGAAGCTGGAAGGAAATGGAGTCATATGCAGTTCAATTAGGCATGTGGACTTTGAATGTTGTAGTAATGTTAATGACGGGGACCCGACAAACCAACAGAGGATGATGATCAGACAACATCATTTTCAAGAACCGAGATGTCGACGAAGTCGAGACCTCTGCTATTGATCCGTTGGTTATTTCAGTTCAAGTAGGTCCCGCTTGGATGAATAGGATCTTAGTCGACAGCGAAAGTTCTGTCAATATACTTTTCAAGTGCGCTTACTACCAAATGAGAATGGAGGCAAAAGATCTAAAACTGTGTCAGTCACTAATTCATGGTTTTAATGGAAGCGCAACTATACCAGCTAAAATGGAGGAATTACCAGTTTAATTCGGTATTGGAGATCGTCGGAGAGTTCGGATGCTGTAGTTTGTTGTGTTAGACGTTCATTCCCTTTATAATGCCTTTTTGGGCCGACCAGCCCTTGCGGAATTTAGGACATCGATTGCCCTGTGGTGTTTAACGCTGAAGTTCCCCACTGATAATGGGTCGGTACATGGTGATCAGGTGGCTGGACGTGCCTATTATGTTGCATAGCTGCGAGATGTGCAGCGGGAGGAGAAAGGGAAGGGCATAGAGGAATCTCTCTGCGTCCATTTTTTTAGAGAATTGACAACTAATGTCTGGGCCTAGGCCCAAGCACGACAACCAGTTCCTTGAAGATCTTGATCCTCGAGATAATGACGATGAGGAGGAAGTCAAAGATTACTAGGCTTCCCCGATAGAGTTGACGATCGATGTTTCGATCCATGCTGATGATAATTCCAGAACGGTAAAGGTCGGATCTCAACTTAGCCACCTGATGGGACAGGAATTGGTTGATTTTCTCTGGGCAAACCTTTATATGTTTGCTTGGACTCACTCAGACATGTGTGGGATCTCTCCGGATATCGTGAGCCATGTATTAAATATTGACACGCGGCACGTCTCGGTCAAACAGAAAAGGCACGCTATGAATCTAAAGAGATCTGCCACCCTGAAGGAAGAAGTAAAAAAACTAAAATCGAAAGGATTTATTCATGATGCTATATACCCAGAGTGGGTATCTAATCCTATGCTTGTCAGGAAGTCAAACGGGAAATGGCAAACATGTGTGGACTACTCAGATTTGAATAAGATTACAATTTTCCACTTTCTAGAATTGATCAACTACTGGATTTAGTAGTCAGACATGAGCTCTTATCTTTTATGGACGCGTATTCCAGCTACAATCAAATACCGATGCATCTACCTGACCAGGAACACATTAGCTTCATCATTGATTTGGAACTCTATTGTTACAAGGTGATGCAGTTTGAACTTAAAAATGCTGGAGCAACTTATCAGAGGCTTGTGAACCGAATGTTCGCTAACCAGATCGAAAAAACCATGGAGGTGAACATGGATGACATGCTCGTGAAGTCGTGACTGTCCATCAACCATGTTAATGATTTGGAAATGATGTTTAACATACTCCGATAGTATAGAATGAAGCTCACTCCATTGAAGTGTCATTTCAGAGTTGCATCAGGAAAATTCCTTCGATTCATCATCAACGCCAGAGGAATTGAAGCCAATCTAGAGAAAATCTAGGTGATTCGGAATCTTGAAACTCCTAGAACCATAAAGCAAGTGAAAAGCCTCAGTGGGAAGGTGGCAGCCTTAAGCATGTTCATCTCCAGATCTACAGACAAGTGCATCACTTTCTTCGATCTGATTTGAAAAGGAAAGCGAAATTTTGAATGTATGGAAGAGTGTGAAGGTGCATTTCAAGCGCTAGTTCAACATCTGGCGACACCTCCCATTTTGTCGAAGTCGGTCGATCACGAGAAATTATACATCTATCTGGCCCTTTCAACAAACAAGATCGGTGCCACGCTAATTTGGGAATAGGATCGGATCCAATGATCGGTCTATTATATCAGCAGGCGATTGACAGGGGCAGAAAGAAACTACTCGAAGTTAGAAAAGATGGCTTATTCTCTTATCGTAGCATCGAGAAAGCTCCATCCACATTTCTAGGCTCACCCAATCACGGTCTGCACCTACCAGCTGTTACGAAAGATCCTAACACGACCTAAGATGTCTGGTAGATTGCTTAAGTGGAACATCAAGTTAAGTCAAGTTGATATAACTTATACACCTAGGCGAGCCATCCAGGGACAAGTTTTGGCGGACTTCATAGCCGAATTCAACATACCAGAAGACTTGCCCGAAGCCAGTGAACATCCTAAGCATGTGTAGAAGCTATACACCGATGGTGCATCAAAAGACTGTTGTTTAGGCGCTGGAATGGTGCTCGAAACCCCAGAAGGTTGATCCATATGCTATGCTTTGAAGTTTGACTTCCACGCAACTAACAACGAGGCCGAGTACAGTTGGACTTAGGCTTGCCAGAGGCTTGGGCATTATTGCTGTGGCAATTTACTGCGATTCACAATTAGTTGTATGCCAGGTTCGGGGAGAGTATCAAGCAAGAGACCGGAGATTGGCCACATACCTCACTCAGGTTCAGAAAATGTTGAATCAGTTTGACTATTATGTTATCCACTGCATACCCCGAGAGAAAAATCAGAAAGCTAATCTTTAGCGAAACTGGCTAGCACTGGCGAAGCACAACAAATGGGACTCGTCCCCATTGAGACACTTACCACTCCAAGTATCGACCAAATAAAGACATATTGGGTGTCCGAGGTAACACCCGAGAAGGAGTTGTGGATGACTCCATTCAGAAACTATCTTGAGCATGCAGCTTTACCCGAACACAGAAGTGAGAAAGGACAGGTTCTTCGAAAAGCTTCATGATTTGTTATCTAGAATAGAGTCCTATACAGGAGAGGGTGTTATGTTCCTTTACTTTGGAGTATCGTCCATGATGAGATCAAATGAGTGTTACACGATGTGCATGAGGGAGAGTGTGGCGACCACTCCAGAGGGCAAGCACTTCTGAAAAAGATACTCACATATGGGTGCTACTGGCCAACCATGAATTGAGATACATCAAATTATGCTAAGAAATGTGATAGGTACCAAAAGCATGCCAAATTCCAAGAGATCCACCTAATGAAATCACTCAGATGGTTAGTCCATAGCCATTTGCCACATGGGGCATTGATATAATAGGGTCTCTACCCTTGGACAAGGGCGGTGCGAAGTACGCCATCGTTGCAGTTGACTATTTTACTAAATGGGCGGAAGCTGAGCCCCTTGCCACTATCACGATAAAGAAAGCAATCAAATTTGTTGTGTGCAACATCATTTGTCGCTTTGGTCTCGTATAAACCATTGTAACTGATAGCGAGACCCAATTCAATAGTGTCGAGTTCAAAGATTTCTCTCAATGCTACCTCATCCAGAAGAAGTTCTCAGCAGTAGCTTACCCTCAAGCAAATGGCTAGTCAAAGCTGTCAACAAGGTTACCAAATCCATTCTGATGAAATGATTGGAGAAGGCTGGGGCCAAGTGGGTCGATGAACTTCTCATGGCCTTATGGGCATATCGAACTACCCACAAGTCAACGATTGGCTATACTCCGTTTGCACTTTCAAACGGCTCTAAAGCCATTGTTATTGTTAAACTAGAAGTACCTTCTCACCGTGTGACCTATCACGATCCAAAGATGATTGCAATACTACTTGTAGAATCTTTGGATTTACTGGATGAGAAGCGTGAAGAGGCTGATTTGAGGGTGGCCGCATAACGTAGCCGAGTCGTCCGATTATACAATTGTAAGGTCCGATCAGAACCTTCGAAGTTGGCGATCTCGTACTTAAGAGAATTTATTCGATCACTTCACACATGAAACCGACATGGAAAGGACCGTTTGTCATTGAACGGAGACTTGGAGACGACACATTCAGACTATCAACTGATGACGGTCTCACTTTACCAATGGCATGGAATGGTGAGAGTCTCCGTCGTTATTACACATAACCGGCTTTTATTCATTTCAGTCTGCTTTTCCTTTGAAATTTTTTTATACATTTTTTGAATTTGAACTTGTAATAAGGCAACTGTCTTTGTC
Source organism: Allium cepa (assembly GCA_030765085.1). Lineage (NCBI taxonomy): Eukaryota > Viridiplantae > Streptophyta > Magnoliopsida > Asparagales > Amaryllidaceae > Allium > Allium cepa. Next base: position 618,490,761 of record CM060934.1, read on the forward strand.
GTACTTTCTTATTTCAGCAATAAAATGCAAACTCATCAGGCCAGAGCGGCAATTCTTGAAATGCATCATGTGCCATAGATATGTAAGAAGAGCTAAGTCCCATCCTACAGTGGGAATCATTCAAATACGGAGTGATCGTGATCCGGCCGGTCACTCGCTAAGTGAAACTCTGAGCTTGGGGGCAAGCAACGATAAAATCAAGAAGGATTAAAATATGACAATCCTTTAACAAACTCCAGCTCTCAGAGTGCGAGCTAAAGTACAAAACTCAAAAATCCAGGCCCAAGGAAGATGGATCCATCCGTCCATGACCTCACCTTCATTCTTCCAAGTTAGAAGAGGATGGATCCATCCATCTACGACTTCGCTTGCCAAATCAAGGTGGATGAGATACGACCTTCCACAACCTTGATCAACTCCTTGTTCCTAGAGTGCAAACGAGATCCTAATACTTAAACAAACGTGACTGGCCATCTGTCGACCAACTCTAGATTCCCGAAGTGCGAACTGGAATATAAACATTAAATGGGTGTGGATGATCGCCCATCAACTAACTCTGGTCCCGAGAGCGCGGACTGGAGTATAAACACCAAATTGGTGTGACTGACCACCCATCAACTAACTCTGGTTCCGAGAGCATGGATCGGAGTATAAACTTAAACGGGTGTGAAAGGGCACCGGTAAAACAACTTATGTCCCTGGAGTGTGGATATAATCCTAAACATTAGATGGATGTGGTTGACCACCCATCAACTAACTCTGGCCCCGATCGCATGGACCAGAGTATAAACATTAAATGGGCGTGACCAACCACCCGTAGATTAACTCATGTCCTAGGAGTGAGGATATGATTTCATCACTTGAACGGGTGTAACCGACCACCTGTAAATTAACTTATGTCCCCGAAGTGTGGATGTAATTCCAATTATAATGCAGGTATGACCGACCGCATGCATACAAGTTTAATCCCCAGAGTGCGGATGCAAATACCATCAAATGAGCGAGTGTGATCCGATCGCACAAACTCATTTCACTTTAACTTTGACCCGAATTAGTTAAATTAAAATTAGAAAACATGAAAAATAACTGCCAAATGACTACTTCAATTCTCCCTAGGACTGGGAGCATAACTCAGGTACCAGCCGCTGAGCGAGACAGCACAACATTGGGATTTGAATCGACGTTTGATTATGACTCGAAGCCATGACTTCAGGACTTAGCGACCAGACTCAAGTTCGACTCAGAAACTATAGCCTCACAAGTACATTTAATTGAAAGCGAGTGCAGAAATACTTAAACAAATAAACACAGAGTTATGTTGAAAAAACAAAAGGAATTTTTATTTCCACTATTCTTTGAAAAAGATAAGTACAGAAAACTTCAAAGAATTCCTATAAGCAACGGCCGAACCTGCATCTATACACGACCTACAAAAAGAAAAAGAGAATCTTACTCCAGCTATCTACAAAAAGAAAAGGCAAAAATGCAGGTCTACGCCTTTTATTTTTTTATACTTCTTGCTTTTCTTTGGCGTAGACCCGCTTGTACTACCACCCGGTCCTTTCTTTGAGCCTTTCCCTCCTTGGCCTGCTCCAGTTGGCTTATCTCCGGACGGGGGAATCAGAGCAGTCTGTTCCTCAGATCTCACAGGGATTGGAATGTCCTCTGTGTGTGAAACTGGAAGAATGGCAGCACTCTCGATGTTTGAAGATGGAGGAGCGCCCGTATCAATGACTGTGCCACCAGGAGAAATGAAAAGTATCAGGACTAGGCCAGGACCCGACGAGACACCAAATCTACAATTCAACTCAGCCTGCTCCATCTTAGGTTTAGTCTCCTCCATTATTTGATCAGCCTGCTCCGTACGAATGCTTATTGGAATACTGCTATTGGACCAGAGGAGACAGTTATCGTCATGTCTTCATCTAAGTTGAAAGGCATTTCAATGTTCGGGTCGCTTTCATGACTAAGGAGCGCTTCCAGCATTTGTTCATCAAGCATGTAGCTACTTTCATGCATCTCTCCAGTCGATGTAGTAGCCATTGTAGCTGTGGCCTCCATCATTATCGCCTCCTGCTCTTGGTGCATTTATTGAGTTGTAGGAGGATCGATTGATGCGGAAACTGTAATTGAATAAAGGTAGGAAAAAATGTTAGTGACATCTTCTAACAGTGCTCCTGCATTTGATTTGGACGAATGGAAGAAGTTTTCAGAATAACTTCCTCAGATTGGCTCACATGCTGGGGCAATGTGCCTTCAGAGCCGCGTTCGTGTATGGGAGATAGGTGCGGCTGGTCAGGATCGTATCCCGAAACAGTTGGAGGGCCATTAGAAGAAGCAAGCTCAGAGATTCGAGGCACTTCAGAACCTACTTGATGCTTAACTTCGAATACTTCTCCAGCATTCGGATACTTAGTAACTAGCTTTTCCTTTTCTAGAGCGATGATAGTGTGATGGAGGACTTTAGATTGGTCTTTGACAAGTATTTTATTTTCTAGTTCGAATTCGTTGATGGTTGTAGTGTGCGAGTCATCTTCTCGTCCTCCACCAGACGGCTCTAGGCCTTGTACAGTTAAAAAGGGTAATCTTCCTCAAGCCAAGTAAGATTGTGGTTTCTTAAGACGTTGACATTGTATGTGACTGGGAGATCTTCAAATTCATTCTCTATCCTGGCCTCCATCACTTTAATTTCACTCTTAATTCTGGCTCGGCTTCCTGAGCCTTTAAGTTCGTCGCGTCCATTCATCCTTGAGTATCACTGCCTATTTGCATGCCTCTTGGGTAGATTTGTTGGACTCATCCTTCTCCTTGATGGCCTCAGCAAATTTTACCTTTAGCACGGTAAGCTCTTTCAGCGCAGCATCTATCTCCTCCATAACAATGGTATTGCGGTGGCCCATCTCTTCCACCAAGGCCATATGTGTATGTCGCATTGTTTCCACGGACTCTTTTGTCTCTTTGGCTCTTTTATCAGCCTCCATCTCCAAATTCCATAAAGATTCAGCTTCATTAGTAATCATTTCTATTATCCTCCCTTTCTGAGCAAGTTCGACCTCCATTTTCTTAAATTTTTGGCCCACTCGAAAGCTACCGCCGAAGCCTTTTTTGCAGTTTTCACCCACTCCTCATACTGATTGTAGACATCGTGCACGTAGACCTATACCATTCTTTCTATGTCATTGGAAATTCCTTTTAATTTTGGAGGGAAATGGAAGACATCAAAGTAGATGTTTGGGAAGTCTTTCTTTAGTTTGGCAATTCTAATGGCTCCCTCTCCGGTGGGTTCTATAGCGACCGACTCTATAACGATGGAAGCTTCCATCTCAGTCCTACGGCTTTGTCTTTGGAGTTCAAAGTATGAGGAGGCACTATTTGGTGGGTAGTCTCAGAAGGTTGTCTACCAGAGCCGAAGAGTTTTGATGAACCTTTAGGTGGAGGTGATCGCGACCAGGAACGGTGCCTACTTTGATGTTGCCTCTCCCTCTCCCTTTCATAACGCTCATGCTCTTGGCTCGAGCGGTTGCCACAATCATGGTCTCATTCACTTTCACGCCTATGAGATTCAGAAAAAGCGCTAGAGGAGTGGCGTTTGGAACGAAGGTTGTTGAGCATGACCCCTGCCTCACCATTGTGTCTATAAAATGAAAAGAGAATCAGAATCAGTCATCTCCGGAGATTGGAGAACATGTTATTAGAAGTTGTATGGTGCCGTGAAGTGTGCGTACGTATGTGCAAACCACCCAACCGACTGATTTTGTGCCTTGCTTGTAGGAGTTGGCTTTCTTATGTCTAAAGAAATTAAGCTTGCGCCAGTTCACGCGCGGGGAAGGGAGTCCCTCTTATCCAAGATCTTGGAATGAAGTTATGTCATCCAGAATAAGGACATCAGATAATCCTCTTAAAGAACTTTCCATTTGCAGCAAGGAAGTCTTCGGACTTATAGCGATTGCGATAGGTAGAGATACCACCATGGTCTTATGCCTCTTGGATCCGTGGGCGAGAGCCTTGCCTTTTCTTTTTGATTCTGGTGATTCAAGGCCCGCGAAGGCGCAACTATAGGCTCATCCCTAACTGGCATACTCTTGTCATTGCCACGTTCCGTAATAATGACTCCAGGAGCTCTCCTTCCTCCTTGCCTTATCGGAGCCACTTTGGGAACTCCTGTAAATCCTATGCTTTGGCCTCTCTCTACGAGCCCCACAGCGATCAAATTATCTTCACTAAGGACTTCATCGATCTTTCTAAGTTTAGCTGGCACCGATTGGAGAGTTCTCACTATCTCCTTGAATTGCGCTCCTTCGGATTTTGGAAACAAAGCTATAAAAGAAACACAGTATTAGACTCAGCATCAACTTATATTATCCAGTTAATTGAAGAAGAAGTTAAAGCACTTACGTCTAACTAATCACCGTTTGGAAAATCTTAGTGGGTATCGAACGAAGAACCATTCAGTCTTGAAATAGCCTAACTTGCTCGAAGCCCCTACCACTACTTGGCAGTTTCTGACAGCTTCTAAAAAGTGAACGAAGGGTTATCCCCACGAATCTTGACGTTGAATAGATATTTGATTTCCTCGACGGTTGGGGGTGGAAAAGATGCTCTATGAAGATAATATACAATCTGTTGAGCAGAGCATACCCATTCGGATGCAACTGAGATGGCGCAATCCTTAAAAAGAACAGCACTTTTTGAATAAATTGATTGAACGGGGGACACATTCCGGCTAAGCACGTGGACCTATTGCAATAGTATGCCCTTTTGGGGGATTGCGGGCTCTGTTTTTCGTCCCCAATAACAAAACTCTTCTAGAGATAAACCATGTCTGAGGCAGATTCTTCCTAGCATATCTTCGAAGATTTTACAACACACTAAATCCTTCGAATTTAAAACTAAAGCTGTGCCCGACAGTTCATCCGGGGAAGTACTTAATACTTCAGCTGCAATGTCTAGCACTTCTATAATGGGAAGTGCAGAACTCTGAACTTTCTGGCGCCTTAGGCTTCCGGGATCCATAGCTATTGAACTTAGTAAAAAGCTATTGTTAGATGGAAAGAAACCCATGTACCCCTCGGTGTAAAGTGAGTGATCGTGTTGTGTAGTGCAGTGCTACATAATACTTTAAATGTCTACAAGTTCAAAAGATGGTAAAAAGATGAGACTTCCATATTCGATCGGAGTGACCGTCATCGTTGACTATTCCAACCGTGTCATCCTAACTTCGAAGAACGATCCATATTAAAGTTCGTTATGTTTTTCAAATTATAGTTCCATCAATGAGCTTCGAGAGATAGTAAAATATGAAGTTTAATGGTCAAGTCTAGTTATTCAAGGCTAAAGCTCATCGGAGTCAAGTGTTCGAATATGCAAAAGGCTATGTTTAGTATCCATTAAAGTTCAACTTGGATTGTCCCTCAAAAACCCGCCTTCATATCGATCCTAGAGTTGAGGTTTCGTATCGATCGATTCATAGGTTGCTACATTTTGTAACGATCCTAAATACCTAGCTTCGGATCGATCACCATGTCTCCTCCATCGATACAAATCACTGCACCTTGGATCGACTAGCCAACCACTCCATCTACAAGCTACTCCATAGTATCTCAGATCGATCCCTGCCTCGTATCGATACGAGTGACTCCACCGCCTCAATCAAATGCTCTTCTTCTTCTCCAAACCTCCAAGGCTCCATTACTACCTCCTCGACCTCACTCCAACCCAATTTCGGCATCGACAAAGCCGGAATCGGCCATGAACTTAGTTGAAATGGCACCAAGACACGAGTCTTGTCATTTTAAAGTCAATTTAATCAATTAATTACCTAAGTTTGAAGGAATTAGATCAAAGGGTAATGGGTGAAAAACTGGTTGTGTGAAGATGATGGTGTTGCAATTCCTTTTCCCGTATTTGCAATCGATACGAAGGAAGGCAAAAAACAAGGCATGTAGAAAATTTGTCTAAGTACAAAATCCTTTTATATGGGTTTGTATTTAAGAGAGAAAACGTATCATATCCCAGTGGTAAGAACCGATTGAAGCGGTCAAAGTGTTATTGATATGACGTGGATGGAGTACGAACATACCTGGACGATGGATACAAAGACACGGATTCATATCCATCATCAAAAGGCATTCCACTTGGTTTATATCCATTAGCGTTTCGTATCCATTAGTGACCAGTCATCTATTTTGTATCCATCGATATGAATCCCATCGATATGAAAGTCATAACGAGATCATATTTGTACCACTCCACTTCATCGATACGAAGCACAATTTTCATATCCATCAATTCAAGAACCCGTCTGTTATATTAATCGATACGTAGAATGACGTACTTGATCTACTTCGTATCGATAGCCATTGAGACGAAATCCATATCCAGACATCTCAGATCGATCCAGGAGAGGATCGATACGAAAGAGTGGACTGAAACAACCATCGATCGTTGTTACAACTTAAATTTCATATCGATCTAGGAGAGGATTGATATGAAACTCGATCCAAACAAGAACAAAAGAACTTCACAATGACCAATGAATGTGCAAACGCGGGTAGGAGTCAGGTAAATATACGTGCGTGTATGATGAACTAACAATCGATTTTCAAAATTAACACAAATTAAATGCTTACCCGATGACAATCAGAACAGTGAGCAACAAATTGCTAGCACTCGACCTCCAGTTACAATAAAATACTTCATGTTCATTAGTAGTCTATACAATTCAACATTTATATTACTGGAAATTAATCAAAGGTTACATCTCTTGAAGAAAAAACAACATCTATTCAATGAATCTTATAGAACATTTTTAGAATAAAGAATGCAGCTTTTTAAAGCACGTTATGTTCACAGGACGTACATAGGGGGTAAATGTTATCCCACCTTTTGGCAAGGCCGTGACACTAAGGACTTAACTAGAAACTAAAGACAATCCGTCATGAAGATCGTTTACACATAGGTTCACAATGGATACAGGAAAATTGGGTGTGAGTCCGGATTGAGATGCAATTAACATGGTATGATAAACAAAGCTATCAAATTCAATATTCCAAATTTCAGGTGAATCGGAGTTCGCATGCTCAAGTTATTGATCGATCAAGTTCCATGTCAAACATCAGCCTCTCTTGGATCGACCCGGGTCCATTACTCAACATTCACCCACTTCGTATCGATCGTGCCTTTGTATGTTTCGTATCAATTAGCCTAATGATCGATACGAACCAATAGCCGAATGATTGATACGAAACCAATGGTCAACAATCGATACGAAGAGAACCTCCAAGCATCAATATGAAAGGAATCCATTAGGACCGATACGAAGAAGGCATAGTCAACCAAAAGACACGGTCTAAAAGCATGATAAGTGGATCTCCCCTAAAATCTTACTCTACATCATCGATGCACAACTGATCGATACAAAAAAAATATCGATACGAATAAGCATTGATACGCATGGATCGATATGCAGCCATTAGACAGCCTACAAATCCAATCTTGGATTGATCATAACTCAAAATATACAAGTCCAAATGCTATGAAATTTTCATAGGAGCATGCTCACCACCTCAAGAATGCCTCTGATCGATCACAGCCTAAATGGATACAATCTCGATCGATACGAAGGTGATGGGGATCGATCCCAATCGATCCCAAATAACCCCTGATCGATCTGGTGTGCCCACCCACGTGTGAGAAGAAGTATTCTGAGTTCAGAGGCAGATGTTTCAAACCTACACCTATAAACAGCACCCCTATGCCTACATAAAAGGACTTTCACCATTATTCTGCCATAACTTCATTGTAATTTAAGTATTAGAGTGTTGTACTGTTGTAATCAGTTGTCAATCATCAATCAACAACAAAATATTCAAAGTGGACATAGGCTACAACGCCAAACCACAATAATTTCTTGTCTTTTTCTATTTCTGTATGCTTTTATTAATGTGATTGTTAGATTTTCCTCTTTTTCCATTTAATTTCTTCACTTTAATCTCTTCAATCACAGCCGAAGAGTGTTGTGCCCAATTTTGGTACAAACGTACATAACAATGTTTACTTCTCAAATCATATTCAAATTTTATAATTAATATTTAATAAATATTGATTAATTTAATTAATTTATAATAGCTATAAACTAATTAAATCGTTTGGTCTAAAGAGAATTCATCATTTCGGTTGTGTGACTCTTGTGTGTAAATTCGGTCAGCGATTAATATTGGACTAATCGAATGTTAACGTTCACACGTCGCTTAGTAGGTGGTGTGACATTATGGACAAATTTATCGCTTACTCAGTTTTGATAAAATCTAATTTTAGTTTAATAAGCATTATCGGTTATGACATTTATTTACACCAATGCTCTTCACCAAAACTATTTCACTTTGGACTAATGGAATTTGGTAATGGTCAAAATTCCAATATCGTTCATATTCAACTCTATAGTCCAAACAGTAACTATTATTATTAACTGAAATGCTCTGGCCACAGATTTTCACTTTGGGTTAACTTGAATTAACAATGATACTAACACCATATAACTGAGAAGATGAATCCTCTCTTGAATAGTGTTTCACTTCCAATACTTCCATTCGACCAAACTATAGTTACTCGACGGAACGCCATGCCATGATTTGATTATAATCCAAGCAGAGCTTTCATATTGAAGATCCATAGTGTTTTCAAGTTGAGAAAACTGTGTAAATCAATCACATCGATATTTTCTATTTAACCTTAGTTATATTAACCAACAAAAAACTAACAAGTGAATTATTCCATAGTTATCTAATAACTATCAGTATGTAACCTCTAGGTGCCCCCCAATAGGAATGAGTAATACATTACCTAACATTTGGAAAGCATTATGTACTTTAGTCTCAACTAATACATCGATATCCAGTCTAGATGCATCTTGACTAGGAACATTTTAATGGTATGTTTATTTTTATTATGATAAATTACCAACAGTTGCAACACTTTGTAGCTATTATCATGAAACATACCATTTATGGATTTTCTATTAAATATATTTTAATTCAATTAATTAGTTAACATAACCAAATGATATCAAGTATATAATAGAAATAAAATATCTTTGACTTTGAACAAGATTAGTCATTGAGTTAGATATATGTAACAAATTACATATTTTCCCCTAGGACATACCCCTAACTCTATCAGGAGTATGTCCAGAAGTTTAATGCATTGTCTAAGTGTGGAGCAGATCCCATTTGGATTCTAAGAAAGAATTAGAGATGTTCATCTTAGGATTGAGGTCAGGATCAAATGACTGGACATTGGCTCATCTGGCACTTCCATTTAACGAAGTTGTTGATATGGTGAAGAGGTATGAGCTGATGTATACCAATAGGCGAAGCATGGGGTAGAAGGCTTAGACTGATAAAAAGAAAAAGAAGTTTGCTCCATATAAAAAAGGAAAGAAAGGTCAACAATAAAAAGGAAATGCTAAGGGAGGAGGAGAGTAGAATGATGTTATTGACATAACATGCATGCTATAATTATAGGAAAAAGAGGCATGTAACAACCTGCACCTTATTGAGTCCAAATTTTGACTAAATCGAAACCCAAGTTCATTATGGCAGGGATCGTTGGTTTTGGTTACCTGTAATAAATGCATGTACATTAAAGAACGATTGATATAAGCTCACGGCGAAATTGAAAAATATAATAGAACATAAATACCGACTGAGGCTACTACCTTGGAATCAATGGTATTTCTTGGATACCTAATCATCTTGTAGGCATTGAACACGAATAAGAACACTTCATCATCTACTGTTCCCGCTAGTAGCATGTCCCTCTAAGTCAATCATGTGGACTATAATGAGGAGGAGGGTCAGAACAACGTTTTAGTGACTAGGAATTTATACATTTTACATATAACATTAATTTATGTCGATTTATTTCAATTTAAGTGTTATGTTACTATTTAGGGTTAATCTGTTTAATCCTAAGTACACGTATGATATGTCTAACCTCCTCGGAGGTAAAACTACATGTAGGATCTAGATTAACCCTAGAGGGGGGGTGAATAGGGTTATAGCAAATTTTCTCGATTTAAACTCAGAAACGAACTGCAGAAATAAATATGCTGAAAAGTAAATCACACACAAAATTTACCCAGCTTCGGCAACACCTGCCTACTGCTGCATTTCCAGTTTCTATTAGAATTAAACAGTCTCCCGCTTACAAACACTCTAACAGACTCGCAAACCCTTGCTCCCGCTTACAAACACTCTAATAGACTCGCACCTCCTGCTCCCGCCTATAGAGTTTTGCAAACTCACAAACCCTGCTCCCGCCTATAGAGTTTTGCAAACTCGCACACCCTGCTCACTGAACTAATTCTAACTAGACAATCTGACACTACCTACAACCTAGGTGGTGATTTTACCAGTTCTTTGATTCGAAAAATAAAAACAACAAATAAAAACAATTAAACCCAAAACCCCTTTAATAAAAATAAGGCCGGCTCTTTTATTCTTTAACCCGATCCTTTTCTCTTGCTTGTGAAACGATTGCGGCCGATCCTCTTTGCCACTAAATTAGGGCTTCTGTTCCCTTGTGAAAATTGGGGCTTTGATTCTTCGTTCGATCTGATTTGTGTTGCTCTTGCTCGCGCTCGTTCTCTGATGATCGATTCTCTTGAGATCGGCTGCTTGGTTGACTTCGAGATTGTGAATCGTTTGCAGCTGCTCCTTTGATCGAGTTCGATAGATTGGTATGTATTCTCTTTCGTTGCTGGTTTAATTTCTTTCTTGAACTCGATGCCTATGATGAATTCTTGGGTTTGGTATTTATATGAATTCGACACTTGAGTTTGTTCGTATCAATTCGATACTTTCCTAAATTGTTAATTGCCTGATGCGCACGGCTTTCCTGATATATTTTCTCGACTTGATACTCACGGCTTTAACATGAGAACGTTCGATCCTACTTGTGCCAAACGACAGAAACTTTCCCTTTCTAAGTGTGACTTTTTCAAACAGTACGCACTTGAATTTCTTGACTGTATACATTCACGAATCTGCATTATTTTCGACCATCACCGTTTCTTTGATATTGTTTCTGCTGCATACAAGCATTCTTGTAGCATGGTCATTGTTCATCTTGTAGTCTTCGTCTCTGGCCATCTTCTCTGGTCTCCACTTGAACATTGCATTGTTGTTCATTGAGTCTTGACAGTCAAGTTGCACACTTGTGTCATATATGTGTACCATGTCTTTGAGTAGCTGAACTTGTTATACTTAAGTTGTTTGGTTGCTTTGTGTAGTTGATTCTTTACCACTGAACTATTCACTGACTTGTTTGGTTGAAGTTCTGATCATCCATGTATATGTCTGGTGTACCTTGTTTGCTGTGACATTGTGACACTATTGCATTATTCATGTATATGATGTTCATTGCTTGGTCTCTGTTGTTTCTTTGATAGTTGCACTCTGTCTACTGCATAGTGGTCTTCATTGTTGCTGCTTATGTTGGTGGCAATCTTGTACAAATTGCACTAGCTCACTCCAGTTTTCACAGTCGCACATACTTATTTGAGTTTGCACTTTCACACTGCTGCTTGTTGTTGTATACTTGTGGTCTTGGTTGTTGCAGCATTCATTTGTGCATTTGTCTGCACTGTGCATCGAACACTTTGTCATTTATTTTGACACAAATGCTTCACTCGTTCATGCATTCGACATTGCCATGCTATTTACTGTTTGCATTGTAGTTTACATTGTTTATCTCGACTTGTTCTTGTATTCACTGTCCTCACATGTACATTCTGTAGCATGGTCTGGAGTTGTTGTACTTGTGCATTGCCACACTGAACTACTCTGGTCTTGCATTTGGTCTGATAATTGTTTTATCACTTTGGCTTCACTGAGTTTGTTATGCACTTGCTTGAGTTTCACTGCCATACTTGGTCGTGCTGTAGTCTTCAAGCATATTGCTGTGATTGTAGTTTGCATTATGTTGGTCTGGCTTGAACTTGATATTGTTGAGCCTGTCAGTCGAGCTTGCATACTTCATGCTTGCACTGTTCATTTATGTTGCAGCTGGTCTTTGCATCCATTCATGTTGATTTTTGAAATTTCACTTGCGTTGAATCCAGTTTCAAAACTTGGGTTTGACCTTATGCTTATGTCGTGATTTTAAATATATTGCACGTGAGTTGAACCCGGTTTTTCATTTGGGTTTGACCTGTGCTCACCTGTCCCTGTAGCATTATCAAGTGTATATCGATGTGCACGGCCTTGTGGCATGTACAGTGATACACTATACATGTCACATTGTTCGTGTATAATGAATTCAAATGTGAATGATGACGAACAACCCAAATAACCGAGGCAAATAATATTTTCAAAAATCATATTTCATTTTATATTGCAAAAATATTTCTTTTTCAATTTTACTGCATTTGAGAATATTTTTGCAGATTACTCGGATGCTGGAATCAGACTGGAATGCAGTTGAAGACAAAATACGAGTGTGAGTGATATGTAGTGAGGTTATTAATGTAAAAATAATTGTGATGTAATCAAAAATGTATATGTATAGTGAGAGCTTGAATTTGTACTATTCAAGATTGTAATAAATATTTGTTTGAATTCAAATTTCATTCAAATTCTGTGTAATTTATTTTATTCAACAAATATTTATTTAATCTATGAAAAATAAAATAGTACATTAACAAATACATTTAAATGAATATATATATATATATATATATGTTTATTATCATCAAACAAAAACATATAAGCGCATATTCAACACTACATACGTGTCTACATATGTAAACATGTACCACCCAAAAACCTTACCTGCTTAATACTTCTCAGATAAGGAGGAGGCAGAACCAATGACCATACCCAACGACCATTTAATACCTCAGCCCTCAAAGTGGACGATCTTCCATGTAAACGCTAGTCAATTGGTCCTAGGTATAGAGACTGATGACACCTATGTACAGGTCTATAATATATAATTTAATTGTCGTACTACTATCGCATTTCAAAAGACTCATCTAAGGGTTAACTAGCCCACGTCGAACAAACAAACATCTAACCAACTAACTTTGAGGTTTGTGCATATCCCATACGGACTCTACACTAGTAGAAAGCAAAATCAGTCTGGGCATAACTCGAGCATTTTCTACCGACTGGGTCATAGCCATATGCCAACACTACTAGAGAATACCGGTCTAACAAAATTACTGATATAGCTCGCCGACCTTCCTCGGCTTACATTCTATTTAGACTAACCTAATGTAAGTCAAGCAAAATGCCCCTTTGAGTTACTTAATACCTCTTATTAGAAATGAAGCAAACCCCGTTTCCTTAAGAGTACTAGGCCATTTAATACTTCAAATTCAAGGTGAACTATTGGTATATTTCTCCTACTTATTCAAAACACATATCCCTTCCCCATGGATCCTACGGTTGTAGTGTTTCATACGAGTAGTAAGTATACATAACTATCGGTACCCTTTAGGTGAAGGGTAGACTTCTATTAAGTAACTCTAGCGACCTCACATCCCAACCTACTAAACCAAACCGACCATCCTAGGCTTAAATGTTAGGCTAGACCCACTAATTCATGTTTATTCTAATTGTATAATTAAGGTTGTACAATTTCCTGCTATGAAAATTGTGTTTCCTTTTAGCATTTAATTCCTACTTTATACGCTTATTTATTATATTCCATAAACATTGATTGTCCGTAATAAATGGTCGTTATTATTCTAATTGAAAATTTTCTAGTTTCTAATTTAACCTGTCAATTCCATTCATTTCTCTATAAATGCCATAATAACTTCTTTAACCAATCCATTAACACAATTATGTCCATATTTAATTTTTGTGACTCCCTATTAATTGCGTATTTATTGCCCTATTAATTTTGGAGTTATAATCTATTTTCCATCTACATCTACACATCCTATAATTGAATATGCTATTAATAATTAATGTGCATATCGTCGTAGATACTATATATATATATATATTAATCGATAAGTGTAGTTATACATATATATTTTTCCCTATTTCTAACTATTAATTCTTAAACTTGAACATTCCTTTTCACGTTTTAATTTATCAAAGCATTCTTCCTAAAAGGATTACCGTTATAACCTTTCATAAATTACAGAACAATGAGACTTTTGCTCTATTTGAAATTATAAAGAATTATCTCTTTTCTTTTATTAACACAGACAGTGCAAACTACGAAGAAGAATATCCATACTTTACACATCTCTTTCCGTTTTGGTAGATTCCTTGTTAATTCAAACGACGGACTTTTATACATATTTTTGGAATTGGATAGTTTATGGAAATTAAACGTAAATTAAATGGGAATAGATACAATTAAATAATAACCTTCTCCCAATAATTAAAATATAATAATTCATATTCCAAGTTAATTTAGGGCAATCTAAACTAATACTAACATTTTACAACCAATTATAGATCTAGAATAAACTTTACAATTTCATCAACATTCACTTTAACAAATTTATGGACTGGTTTCTAAATTTCGACATTATGTTGTAAATCCTATTCCAATTACTTAAGTTACAGAATATGTAGGCAATATTTCATCTTCCTATGCTTATAACTCCATAGATCTTGCATAGGCATAATATGTAAATAAAACTCAACAATATAAATTTCAGTGTTGTAAATAAATTATATAATTTCTCACTCACCTTTCAAGCTTTTCAAATCTCTCAAATTTGAATCCATTCCACTACTTGAATTCGTTTTCATTCTAATCTAAAAGGATATGTATAATAGGGTATATCTATACTATTAGAATTACAGATCTGAGAAGAGATATTGGATTAAGAGGATTATAAATTTATAACTATAAAATTTATCTTTTTTCGCGGTATTAATTCACTTCTTCTCTACTTCTATTCTTCTCGTTTATTTTTCCTCATTCTCCGATTATATATCTATATATATATATAATATTCTATAATTAAAAGAAATAATAAAGAAAGAAAAATAGCAGAGCTTTGCTGCTTTGGTTATAAAATATGAAAGAGAAGTGAGAGGATAGGTTTGTATTTATAGGTGCTCGAATCAACCGTAACTGTTAGATTCAAATAACTAATCTGGACCGTTTGACTAAGGTTCAAATCCTGGCTATTGCCATACCGTCGGCTGACCGCTCTCTTATAAGCGATCGACCTCAAGAAGTCAATCGACTCAAGGAGGGAGTCAATGGAGGCCCGCATTTTTTAATATATTTTCATTTTATTTATTTATTTTCATTTTCAAAACTTCAAATGCTGATAACTTCCTAAGCTTGATCACAAAACACCAAATATGAAAGTTTCTTAGGAAATCACCATGAACACGATGATGCAAGTTTCACGGCCAAATTTTGCCAGTTGGTCAAATTTCATTTTTGGAGCCTTATTAATTATTTATTAATTTTTCATGGTGTTATAGGGCACTATGCAAATAAGGTTCCGAAGCCTGATGGGGTGGTGAAGGTCAAATGCTTTGTCTTTAGAAAACCTGGGCATAAGAAGAAAGTCTGTCCAAAGATCACGTGACTAAAGGTTTTCGCTTGGGAAGGACTATCGGCCAGACTGACGGCTTAAGATAAGGGGAAGAAAATTGTGATGGGAGGTCCGATCCCAATCGCTAGCACTTCTGTTAGAGTTCTTTTTAATATGGGCGCTACCCATTATTTCATTTCAAGAGACGTAGTGGGCAAGTTGAAGTTAATACTAACTATTTAGTCACTTATTTACACATGATTAATCCAATCGGTAGGTATGCATCTCTTGGATTAAGATGCGCTGACTTTATATTTGATTTACGTGTCATTTTTTTGCAACCCATATGTTTTTGACTTTATGGGGTACAAGGTAATTTTAGGTATGGATTATTTAGTATCTAATGATTTTAGGATCCTTCATGTCGATATAGTTATCAATTTATGCAATCCAGATGGTAGGAGAAGTATCATGGTGGTGTTGGATGTGATGGACGAAAAGTCGGGAATGCCATTATGTTCAACGGAGGATCAGAAGAAAGAGATATATGGAGTGTAGGTAGTCCGGGAGTTTACGAATAATTTTTAACCAGCAATAGGATTACCACTAAAAGGAGCGATTGAATTTCAAATAAATTTGATGCTAGGGGCCCAACTTATTAGTAGACCACTTAGTAGAATGCCACCAAAAGAAATGGAGGAACTGAAGAAGAGTTGGTGGAATTTGAGCATAAAAGTTTCATCTAGTCCTGTAGTTCACTGTGGGGAGCATCTATGGTATTCATGAAGAATTCGAATGGATCATTATGAATGTGTATTGACCATCGGAAGATGAATAAAGTTAGAATGAAGAATCTTTATCCATTGCCTAGCATAGATGACTTATTTGGCCCATTGAGTGGTGCTAGATTATTCTCACGGCTAGATTTGGCAAGGGGATTTCATCGATTGAGGGTAGAGGATGATATTGTTCCATTGACCATGTTTTGAACAAGATTTGGTTCATACGAGTGGTTAGCGATACCGTTTGGACTGACCAACGTACCTACATTCTTTATAATCCTTATGAGCCGAATCTTTCACAATTAGTTGGATAGATTTGTGTTGGTCTTCATTAATGACATTACGGTGTATTCTAAGAATGAGAGAGACCGTGAAGTCCATCTTAGGTTGGTATTGAAGACTCTGAGACAACATAAATTAAAGGTGAAGTTTTCAAAGTGTCACCTTTGGAAACGAGAAGTTAATTTTCTTAGGCATGTTTTGATAGAGACTGGATTAGCAATCGATCCATCAAAGATATAAACCATTAACGGTTTGAAGAAACCAGAGTTAATCACAAAGAGAATAAGTTTCTTGGGATTGACTTGCTCTTAGCATGGATTCATTAAGGGTTTCTTGCATACATCGGCACTCTTGACTAAGTTGTCCATAAAGAATGAGAAGCTCGTATGGCCTGACAAGTGTGAAGTGTCATTTCAGGGGTTAAATAAATTATTGACAAATGCTCCTGTCTTGGTCATACCTAAGGGGAATTGGTAGTTATACTAATGCTTGTGTATCAGTTCTGGGAGCAGTACTGATGCAAAAAAGGATGAGTGATAGCTTATGCAACAAGGCAACTGAGACTGCATGAAGTTGATATTTAACTCATGAATTGGAGTTGGCGGTGGTAGTTTTTGCATTGAAAATTTGGAGACATTAGCATTTGGGAGAGCGGTTTGAGTTGTATACGGACCATAAGTCCCTTAAGTATTTATTCTATTAGAAAGAGTTAGTAGAAACATATATGGCTAGAATTCTTGGTGGCGTACAACTTCGGTATAGAGTATATGACAAGAGAGGGGAACAAGGTTGCAGATGCTTTGAGTGGAAAGCATCAGAATGGAGTGTTAGCAATGATTGAGGGATGGAAGATGTTAGAGATATTTTTATCTTTTAGTGTACATTATAGAACAAATATGGGATCAAGTCAATATCCGAGGACGGTCATAAATTTGGAAGTACATTTAACCCTTGTAGACAGAATCACTGCAAGACAAAGTGAACACCTATTGTTAGCTCAAAGAATCAGGCAATTGGGAATGAGTGCAAACATTGAGGATCTAAAAGGATTTGAGATAGACCCAAAGGGATGGCTTAAGAAGAAAGGGAGACTGTGTTTTATCAATTTTGAAAGTCTTTGGAAGGAGGTCTTGGTAGAAAGTCATTAGTGTAAGTTTATTATTCATCTCGAGGACATGAATATGTATCATGACAAGAAGAGAGTATTCTTTTGGAAAGGGATGAAGAGGGATGTTAGTGAACATGTGAAGAGGTGTTTCATATGTTAGCAAGTAAAGAATGAACATCAAAAGATGAGTGGATTACTTTACCTTTTGGAAGTACCGACTTAGAATTAGGATTCAGTGTCATAGATTTTATTCATGGTTTACCAAGGTTGAGAATGGAGGATAATAGAATTTAGGGAATAATCAATAGATTGAATAAAAGCGCCCACTTTATCCCGGTGAAGTCGACAAGAATGATAGCTAATATAACGAAGATATATATAAAGAATGTTTGAGATTCCATGGGATTTCGAGTAGTATTGTGTGTGATAGAGATCCATTTTTCACCAGTAAGTCGTATAGTAATTTGTAGAGTGCATTAGGAATAAAGTTGAACTTGAATATGGCTTACCATCCACAAACTGTTGGTCATATGGAAAGGGTGAACCATGTGCTTGAAGATTTGCTAAGGGCATGTGTTTTGGACTTTGGAGGATCTTTGTAAGATAATTTGCATTTGGTAGAGTTTGACTACGATAATATTTATCGATCTAGTATTGGCATGACACGTTTGAGGCTAAATCGCCAGTTAGAAACATTGCTTTAACGTCCATTTTACATATTTCATAGTTAATATATGCAACGACTGCAAGTAGGGTCCCAATTGATTTTAAGTGTAGCGATTGGAGAAAATGTTTCCTTGTAATTAACACCTTTATTTGGTGGAAACCTTTCACCACTAACATTGGCTTATAAGTCTTGACCTTTTCATCTGCATCGATCTTTTTCCTAAAGATCCAATTGCAATCAATGGATTTTACCCCTTCCAGTAGGGTACTCTCCCCTATTTTGAGACTTGAAATTAAATGCCGACGGCACTAAAGTCATCATTAGAATTATTTTTAAGCGAAAAAATGGAATCATTACTTTTTCTAAAAAATTAAATGGCATAGTTAAATAAATTCCATTACCCATAATTGTATTTACATTTTCATAAACCAAAAATGTTCCCATACAGAGGAAAATATAATAAAGTATAAATAATATTGCCATTCTAGACATATGAAGATGACAACACGAAAATATAATAAAGTAGAAAAAGCTTGTATTAGCTACAAAGCCTCTTACTTTGTGACTCCCCAACTCTATACTCATACCACTAAGGAGTATTACATAGTAATATTATCAGGTCATACGGAGAATAAGGCGATAATGAGTGATACATGTGGATATTCTCTTGGGCTAAAACCAGTACGTATTATAACCTCATTAAATACATCAAATATGCATAGCTGGTATCGGCACAAAGCATAAACACATGTACTTTCTAGGACAGAATAATGCAGGATATAAATAGAGACCACAAAGTCATACATCATAGTGGAAGGTATAATAACATGATATATACATAGTAGAGTAGGTCTACAAAAAGAAGTATTTGACCCACCAACAAAATGTAGACAGATACGAGTCAAAAACAAAATATACTTACAAGTATACTATCATCAATACATACATGGACACATATCAAAAGAACATATACATAGACTAGCAAAATATATATATATATATATATATATATATATATATATATATATATATATATATATATAGCCTAAACTGCCCCTAAAAAGATAGCCTATCAACCAAAGGTTAGTGTATCCTTGCACTTGAAAATTTTCATAGTGACACAAATTATATTAAATAATAAATAGGTAAGACTTTATCTGAATTCAAAATGTGAGTAAATGGAAAATATAGCATATAGATAAACTATATAGTATGTACATGGCATGGTATGAACATCTAAACTGACATGAACGAAAAGTAACATGCATAACTAGACAAAAGTCATGCACTAAAATATACAAGTAAAATCAATCATGCAAAGATGAGCAAGGTGACATAAACAAGCAAGAATTGGTAACTAAGAGACGAGGATAAGCACCAAAGCGACAAGGACGAAACACAATAAGTCCATACAGTGGTGATCTCATAACTAAGCGTGTAATGTAAATAAATATACATATCACACAAACAATGGATGATAACAAAACAAGTTTAAAAAGGTGACGAGCATATAACAGGTCATAGAATAAGAGTGACAAACACAAAGAAAGTATGGTAGACGAGAATTAAGCTAGTTAAATAGTTGTCGATGTTAGGGTTTTCTTATATGTCTACTCATTCGAAAGGGGGACAGATGTCGACAGGCATTGCTCTAGGAGTGTGAAAAGAACATAGTAATACTCCTATAGTCTTATCAATTAACGTTGATCATTGTAAACAAACATGTATCTCATACACACCGTAGCGATCCATAATCCTCTGAAATGCAACGTTATGGCATAAATTTTCCCCTAGTAATAGACTGTTGGTTTAGTGACATCGGGGGCAGTACGAGCACACAACAAAAATGTCAAGCACACTGCAGGATGTATAATCTTATGATTATGGGTACGATCTTTACAATCAAGCCGCTAAAGTGGATAATTAGCCAACTCCATCAAAAAGATTATAGTTTGCACACACACAACAAGCACGGTGGGCACACAACAAACTGTAGCTTGAGACACTAATCCATAGTATTGTTATTTATTACAAAAATAACCATAAAAATATCAAATGAATGTCCAATACCACTCTACGTTCCTTGAATGTTTACTACGTGTTCAACTTCACTTGAAAATATATAAAAATATCCACACAATGTGTCATAGGAATAATCAGAAAAATATTACCGAACATCCCATATCATTTGGTATTACTAAGCCGTTTATTCAAAATTCTCATTATATACAATGAGATTAAATTGGTTTGAAAGTATTTTTAAAACCCTTTTATTTATACTTATAAAAGAAGTCCATATTTTTTAATAACCTCGAAAACTCAATTAAATATTTTTAAAATAGCAATAAACTTTAATAAAGAAATTTCTTCTCCATATAATTTTATAAAAATAGAAAATATTTACGAACGGTATTTGGATAATTTTAAGATTCAAAAATGAACTTTTTTATTAATTTAACTTGGTTTTATAATTAAGCGAAAATTATTTTGAAATTTCAAACTAAGAGTTCGTATATGAAAAATTAATAAATATTGCAAAATTTTAAGAAATGATTCTAAAATGATTTTTTATATGGTATAAAAATATTAATAATGAATTTTCAAAATTTTTAAAGAATTAATCAAAATTTAAAGTAAGAAAATCACATAACATACTAACCTAGAGCCTACGTGCCCTAAGTATCAGTAAACCGGTTGACCGGTTAGCATCAATCAGTCGACCGATTACACGTTTTCCTAGATCTCACAGGCTCCAAATCGCGTACCTCATCGCCGCTACCCATTTTCTAATGATTTGGTATGAAATCCATCTAACTCCGATTACCCAAACAACATGCAAGCATCATTATAAAATATTATAAAGATCCAAATACAAACGGGTAAAATTTCCTTTGTATTTGAGCAATTCAAGCATCCGACAGAATAATCAACCTAAATTAAATCAAACAAACAAAAACTCAAGCATTTTAAACACCAAAATTAGCATATAACACATTTCTTTTTGATGTAGTTGTGAGCAAGTGTAACGAATCACAAATCCGTACCCTTTGAATCGACAATAAACCACACATGTCCGACCCAAAAAGCAAAGACTGGTGGAAAGTCAAGAAAAAGAAAAGAAGAGAGAAGAAGAGAAGAAAGAGAGAAGTAAGAACCCAACAGAACAATATAGAATCTCACATCGCAGTGGAAAATATATAATATCATATGAATGATCTTTACAAAACAGAAACTGTATATGCATACATCAATCAGAGTTCGACAATCAGTCAATAGTTATCAGCCTGGATAGTTGTAATAATCTGTCTTCACAGTTGTCGATAATATACAACAACTAAGCACAGTGGATAATTAAAACATATACATGTATACGAAATGATGATCTTCAGCTCTCCTATTGAAGCTCCAAAAGCACCAAAACTGAACCTGTAAATATATTCGGTATGACCCGAGCATTGGAAGGGAAGAACGTCCGGATCAATCTATTAAACCAGCGTGAGAAACTCACTCAACTGAATTTATTAAATTACCAAACTTTTACTTTATCAAAACAAAAGTATCTCGTAAGACACGCCCACCCATAAACACGGACATGTTTTTACCTTACGATAACTAAAACATTACATATCAAATCATCTGATATTATACTAGTGTCTAGTATACAAATATTGTTCAAAATAGCCAAAATTGTTACCGTTATTAAATTCCAGCATACTAGGCTCTACAAATAAAATGGCAGGTACACAGTGGAGTTTGTATTTCCATAAAAATGACCAGGTGGAGGGACTACCTTCCGATGGGTACATCTCTAGATGGATGTCCCAAGGCACAGAACATCTTCCCTCTACCAACACAAGACCGGCCCACCTCTATAACTAGATGGTACCGAATATGTCATCCTTCGGTCATTCCCGACCTTTTCCGAGGGCCCTCATAGCATACAAACCACAAAAATCAGATATATGACGTCATAGCGTGTAAAGATATATCTCGAAGAGGATGATCATACCCTACTTGGGAGCGACCCACTTAGCCTTGCCACATCTAACCCTATTTTGGTCATTTCCGGCCGTTGAGGCCTGAGGTAACGATTACCTTTCACAATCACATATCACAACACTTTGAATGCCATATGGCCATTTCCGTTGACTACTAATTGCCTTCCACAAAATACAATCCTTAAGCTCATACGTCTCAAGGAGGGTGTTAAGCTAAGAGAAGTTGCCTTCTCCGCCACTACTGATGTACGTTTGTAAAAACCAATGTACGTAATCTTAGAAATGAAATGTCAAACAAACATCCATACAAGTTGTTTAGGAACAGGACAAACCGAAGATACTTTCCTACAATATCCTGTCGGGAAATCCTTAGAATTAGTAGCGAATAGTCCTTGCATTGGATATTTCATAATGAAGAAACCACTGCTACTATATGTATATTGGAATTTTAACCCTAAACGATCAACAAGCAGTCCCCCACTATGAAAATCCTGAATATCAATATCATCAATAACCTGCACAATCGAACGCATATACGTTGGTCCGAAGTGGTTTTCAGATAAATCTGATCCCAGTCTCTTCGCACCAACAACGCAAAAGCGTTTCTCAACCTCACACAGAAACTAAGCCTCATAGACTTATCACGTCTCCAACTTTCAACTAGCTATCCTTCGGCCAACAAGGAAGCTCGATAGATTGGATTAATACTTCGTACTATAAGAATCAACATCCTCAATACAAACGATAATCAAGCCTACACAGAAGGCTACGTACGAATTGTATGACTAAATAGTTCCCACATCAAGTCGAGGAACTAAAGTGGCCAAATTTGATAGTCGATTATTTAACTATTATTAATTAAATCACATGCCAAATTAATCTTTTATTAATTAAATCACATGCCAAATATTCACTTCAAATTATCTTTAAAAAGATATAATCTCAAAACTATTTCAACTTCTATATTGGAAACAGGTCCAAATACTTATTTCAACAGTATAAGTAATTCACAATTCACTTTATTTTCAACACTTAGAAAATATCACATATACTTAAATCACGATTAAGTATATATTTTATTCTTTAAGGAAAAGATTCTCTTAAAACATATTTATTCAGGTCAAAACGAATGTTGCGTAAAACATCGTTATGACAACCCAAAATCACTAGTATAGGGTTTCTAAAATCAGATAGATATATGAATCCCATATACCATACAAAAACATTTCCTTTGAAAATCGTTTACTACAACAACAGTGTTATAGTCCATCATTTCCTTACTTCTCGAAAATGTCTATTTCAATAATGAATGTTGAAATCTATGGTTTCGATACGTAACACATATTCAAAACATTTTACTTCATTAAAATACCACATTTCAAAACCTTCCTTTACATTTGAAAGATTATTCACTATCCAAAATCGTAAATATAAATCATTTACCAAATCCAATATTTCTACATATCTAATTTAAAGGATTATCCACTGTCCAAAATTGTGAATATATCTCCTTTACCAAATCATTGCTTCTATATATTCATTAAAGGATTATCCACTGTCCAAAATCATGGATATAATACCCAAACAAATACATTGCTATTGCACATTAAATTTAAAGGATTACTCACTGTCCAAAATTGTGGATGAAATTCCTTTAAGAAACTTCTATATTTAACTTATCAAATCAATTGATTTCACATTTATAAAACAATGTTTATAAGTTCACATTTCTATTTTATAAAAACAACCAATTATAAAATCCCTTTATTAACAAATTCCATTTATCTCATTTATATGCTAAAATCCAAATTATAAGTTAATTCACTTATAAATCATTTATTTACAAATTCATTCATTTATAACTTCACAAATTATAAATCTTATTCGCTTATAAGATCCATTTATACTTCATTTTAACACTTACAAAACTCCTTTATAATTCAATCACTTTTGATTTATAAAATATCAATTTTATAGATCTCCTATATAAAGTGTTTATAATAATTTAAAAAATCTCAATTTAACTTATTTTATAAAATATTTAACTCCATATTCCAAAATTCACATTTTTGATTATATTTCCCAAAAATCATAATTTTTACAATATAAAGATTATAACATTTATTTATTTAAAATAAATCAATTCCTTAACAATTTAAAATTCAATAAAACATCTATTTTTGAAATCACTTGAAAATCCTTTTAAATTTGGAAATCATCACTTTAACATTTCTAAAATTACCAAAAATAGGTCCAATGCTGTAATAGCACTAGATACATCAAACACGGCATCCAAAACATCATATATCACATGATAACAGCATGTATATCAATATCTGTAAATAAATCAATACTGGTGAGGAATCCAGTTGGATCCTTCCAATCTGTCACTTGCAACAAATATACATATTAGAATATGTGTACAATGTTTGCTTTGAGGCAAACACGCGTACAAAAGGTCATCCGCTCATACACGGGAATGTATAGGGTCACATTTGCTCCAATAGGCAGGAATATATCCAAATACCAATCAATATATAGATAATACATCATATATCATCCAAATAATGATCGTTCGTCATAAAAAAATTATTCTCACTTATATAAAAATATCAGCGAGTCAGAAAGAGTGAGTTGTACTCACTTTGGCTCCTAAAGCAGTTGTAGTGTTTTATTCCGAATAAATTTAAACGAGCTTTTAATTTTACTCAAAATTTACACTAGCCCCAATCAATTCCAAATAATCTCTAAAATATAGTACCCCTCAGTATGGACCCAATGCAATTTGTTTCGTCGAAAACGGACCTTGTATGAAGAAGTTTTACAATTTTAAAGTTTATATGATTTTATATATAAATTATTTACAACATTTTCTAATTTTATTTTTTATTTTATAAACCTTTTCAAATCGCAGCCACTCATTTCATGCTAGAGTAATCTGGGCCGCGAGTTCAAACCATCTTCTAATGCGTTCTTTTCCAGTTCAAAGAAACCCATCGGCCGTTTGAAAATTTTGATGTCGCACCTTCCAAGACTCGACCGGAGCACGATCGAAAATCTTCACGTGAAATGTCAGAGCTTACTCGACTACCCAGCCCAGTGCGGCTCCACCACGTGCCGCCATTGATGAGAATTTTTCCCCTATACGCGCGATGTTCAATCTTGATTTTTCGTCGATCCATTGCTCTAAAATCCATCCTCACTGTTGAATAGGGAGATCTCAATATGCTCTACGTTTTTGTAGTTGTGGGTTTTTGATGAAAATCGATGGATGAGGAGAGATCGAGGGAAGAAGTTCGGTGCTTTCTGGATATCAAAATGTTAGTGGCGGCGGCTAACCCTAGTTCTTTAGGGTTTTGTGAAAAGGAATAAAAACAAGTCCTTTTATAGAAAATTTCACGACACTATTCACCCGAAAAATTTTCGAACTCCAAACAAAAAGTGTCGCCTGGCGTTTATAATATTTTACCCCTATTTCGAACAAAATGGAATATATATCAAAAGCCAATTCGATCGTATTTGGAAGATAGGTTTTCGAATCGAGTATTTAAATTCAAAATTCATTAAACAAATTTCTACACGTTTTAGCTTGCCCCGGACAAACTGTACATCCGATTGACACGAAATTTGAAATCTTACAACAATAAAACATTACGGATCTAATGAAACTAGTTTTGTCGAAATCCGAGACTGTTTGAAAAATGACTATTTTTACACATAAATTAAATATTAAAATATTCAATTTCTACAAAGCAAGTTTTAAATCAAATTTTAAAAGTTATCTAACATCATTCTAATTTAAATATAATATAACAAAAAAAATTATAAATCATTTTAATTCACATTAAAATCAATTTCCAATTATTGACACAATTTCAAATATTAAATCAACAATTTAATTATTCAATTAAATCACTATATTCGAAATATAAGTTATTCAGCTTACAAAATTTACTTTTGAATATTTAAAATCAATTAAATTTCCCAATTTCAAATGACAAAAATTATGGGTCATTACAGCAAGCATTCACCTTAGTAATTGATGAAAGCAAATTCTTCTCTTTTGTTTTGAAATTGCACCGCCATTGCAAAATTTGCCTCAGGTTGAATTTACTTTTGCCGACCTGTAATAGAGATGCTCAAAACAACTAAAATTTGAAATTTATGATTCCTAAAGGTCTTAATAGGTACCAAAAACATATCCAACTAATTTTTCGGAATTCAGGAAAAATTATTTATATCTGTTTGTAATTAGTTTGCTCTATGGCTTGAGTTAGGAAGATGAAAATGTTTTGGTTTCCTTTTGTTTGGATGAACAAATCAATGTAAAAGAGTTACGAAAGAAGAGAAAACTCATTTCTCCAAATTATATTGGGCTTAATTGGGTAAGATATTAAATCCAAACTCACAATTTATATAGATAGAATCCTTTTTTTCCTTATTTTCTTCTTTTTTCTTTTGTTATTTAAATTATCTTTAAAAATATTTAAACAACATATTTTCTAACCAGAACCTTGATACATTTCTCATATGAAAATATTCATTTAAACATATATCCACATATTCACAAAGTATTGTTTAATTTTATTTTCATAAAAATAAATTATTTAATAAATTTAAAATGACATAGATTCCATTTTAAACTACCAAAACATAATTCAAACTTTTTTAGTATTCCAAATTTTTTTAATTACATATAAATTCGACCTTTAAAAATTGAACACCATTTTCTATCATTATCTTTTTATTTGCATAAATTCAATATTTTACAGAATATAGCTTCATCAAATTCCATCTAAAGCAAACCAACTATCGTGCTTTTAAAAATAAATTAGTTAAGTTCTAAATCCATTTTCATAATTTTTCCGGTACACCTTCATATTTTCAAATTAAAATTTTCTATGTTTATTCTATCCACGTTACTTATATTATTAAAAAACGATTTTATTTATTATTCTATTATTTGATAACATCTTTACTTTCCAAAATACTCTTTATAAATTTTTAAAATAGAATTTTTAAAATTTTACCTTAACAAATCATTGTTTGCTAATATATTTGTTTCAAAATTACTTATTATGTAGTTTCTCAAACCATGGTTGTTACAGATCCTCCTCTTAAGAAAATTTGCATTCTCACAATTTCGCCTTGGGAAAATCTTTATCATGCTTATTTAACTTTAGCGTCTACATTTATCTACAATTTATACATGCAAATAAAACAATGCAAATATGCGTAGAAAACAAACATACCAGAATCATATTCCTTAGAAAATAACTCAAGATGTGTCTGCCTCATATGCTTTTTTTGTCTCCATGGTACAATCATTCCATTCTGAAACTATTACACCTTGACTAATGGAATTTTCTTACTCCTCGTTTATCTAGTCTCTAACTCAACTATATGAATAAGTTTTTGCATATAAGTCGGATCTGGAGAGAGATTGAGCTCTTAATTTGGTTTGACTCTAGCACAGACTCAAGATCTCTCGAACACTATCTAAGCTGAGATATGTAGTGTGCATTGTGAATTCCTGAAACATGAATTGGTAAAGATATGTGATATGTCATTTTTTCGATAGTGATTGGATATGGACCAATATAGTGTAGAGTAATTTACCCGATCGACTGAAATGCATCACTCCTTTACTCTCACAAATGCAAGATCATTTATACCCGACTCTAAGTCCTTTCTTCTCTGATTTGCATAAAACTTATACTTGTCTTAAGCATCCTTCATTCTTCGTTTAGTTAGCTATATCTTCTTAAAGCTTCTTTTATAGATTCTAGAACCGAAACAAACTTATCTCTAGTCTCTAACAAAGAAAAAGTGGATCGACATGGCTTTACATGTAAGGCTTGAAATGAAGGAGGATCTTCCTAATTTTCACTAAAATTAAGAACGCATGCAGGAAGTAGATCTTCGATGATACGTTTTACTCACTTTGTCTAACCATCGTATTATGGATGATATTAATACTGATGTTGAGCTTCGCACCTAAAGTTGACTAAAGACTCTTTCATCATTTTCTCGTGAATAATAGATCCTAGTCATAAACAACAGCACTGGGAACACCATGCAAACAGACAACTCCTTTATGTATATCTTGGCCAAATAAGAAGTTGTCCAATTTAACTTCACCGGTATAAAGTGAGCTAATTTTGACAACAAATCTACAACCACCCAAGTACTATCATGGCATCTTCTCAATCAAGGTAGGCTATAAGTAAAATCCGTAGACAGTTGAAACAAACAATTTAAATGATCATTACTAGATCTACTATAAGGCTATAGATATATATACACACACACGCACATACGCGAACAAATTCAAAACATAAGTCCACATGTAGCGGACCCCTTTTCACCGTGTAATTTCTAAAGGCTGCTAGTATCCATTGGGCCTCTAATTTTTAACTTTTATAAGCCAATAAGTCATGCAATTCTTCACATAGCTTCCTATATCATGATTCACCCCTTTCAAGTAGTAAATAAGATTCATATCAACTTACATCTTACTACTAGTGAGATAAATCATGTATCTCAAGCGGTGGCACTCGTCCACAACATCTCTACGGAGATCTTCAATATCTAGCATAACAAGTCTACTATATCACCATAAACATCCATGAGCACCAATAACAAAATCAATTGTATCATCACCACCATCACCTCGCTTACATCTCTAAATAAGATCAGTAATAATAGGATCTCATCTCTGAGCCCCTCCTATCTGATCTATTAATGAAGGCCAAACTTCCAAACTGGCTAAAGTCACACCCAATCTCATTTCTAATCTCTCGGATATCACATAAAGAAAGTAGCTCGAGGTCCTTCCATTTGGTTTCCATCATAAAAACTACTATATGATGCTTATGGATCATCACATCTTCTATGTGGTTGTCTTTACTTAGGGTGTACTGACTTTTAAAATCATGTACTGCTAAAAACTCCACCTATCGTTATTGCTTCATATTGAGCACCTTCTGAGTAAACATATACTTTAGTGATTTGTTATCAGTATGTTGGAAAAATGTTAAACCATGCAGATAATGACGCCAAATCTTTAATGCACAGACAATAGCTACGAGTTCTAAATCTTTAATGCTATAATTAGGCCTTAACTATCTTTAAGCATATGCAACAACTCTATCTCTCCACATAAAAACTACACCCAAACCAAAGCCATGTGCATATGTATGAACTACTAAATCATGACTGCCTTCTGGAACAATGAGAACAAGTGCATGAGCGAGTAACTCCACATATTCTAAAAACCTACTTTACACTCATCTATCCACTAAAACTTCACTTCTTTTCTCATGAGACTAGTAAGAGATAGAACTATCTTTGAGAAATCCTTGATAAAGCGCCAATGATATCTGGCTAACCCTAGAAAACTACGGATATATGAAAATGTCTCACGCTGCATCCAATTCTGAAAAGCTTCTATCTTTTCTAGATCCACTGAAATACCGACTTTAGATGCAATATGACCCAAGTACTTTACCTCTATCAATCCGAAATAACATTTGGAGAACTCTGCTTCTAACTGATTTTGCCTAAATGCCTCTAGAAGAATTATAATACACTACCCATGATCCTTTTTTGATTTGGAGTCAAGTAGAATGTCGTCAATGAAAATCATATAAAACTTGTCAAGATAGCCTAGGACTATTCGATTCATTAGATTAAACAAATACATAGGCGCATTCGTCAGCCCGAACAACATTACAAGCCATTCATACAAACTCTATCTGGTGCAGAAAGTTGTGCATGGAATGTATCATCGACTACTCAGAGCTAATGGACACTAGTACCCAGGTGAAGATGAGAAAATATTCTAGCACCACTAACATAATAAAATATGCCATCGACTCTATGCAAGAGACATTTATTCTTTATAATGAGCTCACTCGGCATTTGATAATCTATGCACAGTCGAAGGGAATCATCCA
This sequence comes from Allium cepa, assembly GCA_030765085.1. NCBI lineage: Eukaryota > Viridiplantae > Streptophyta > Magnoliopsida > Asparagales > Amaryllidaceae > Allium > Allium cepa. Next base: position 618,521,076 of record CM060934.1, read on the forward strand.
CTTTATTTACAAATATTACTACAATGCCCCAAGGAGAGCTACTCGACTGAATAAAATGCTTCACTTCTAACTCAGATAATTTCTCTTTAACTTTTCATTCTCTTTATTAGACATCTTCATGGTAGGGTGACTAATGGTAATGCTCCGACAATAAAATGTACTCTAAACTTTATAGCTCTCTTCGATGGCAAACCGGCAACAGGTTCAAAAGTAATAATATAGTTTTAGTCGTACAATTGAGGTTTTGGCTATCTTTACTTCTTCTTGAGACTCAATAGCAAGTAGAGAACTACTTTGGCTTTGTCTAATTTCCTCTATAACTAGGCTGACTCGGTCTTCAAAATTTGAATGCCTGAGAGTGAAAATTCTTTCAAGACAGAATAGAGAGCATCATATTTGTCTAGCCAATTCATTCCCAAGACAATTATGAACCCTAAATATTCAAATACATGCTATTCATAAAAGAAAGAAAGACCACATAAGTCAATTTCAACATCTTTGCACATTATATCGAGAGTTATTGCAATGCCTTATATCTTGAAGCACAATAATATAAGAAAATAAAATTTTATTGTATGTTAAATATGGTTACTTTATTGAGAAAATCACTTAAAGAAAAATTGATTAATGGAATGTGGGACACTTATAACATTAATTGAATGAACCAAACGTGATTGCATTTAGATTTGACCCCACGAATATAAATGAATAAATTCGAATTTAGAATAAAGAGGATTTTGCATTATGGAAAATAAATAAATGACATTGGGAAAGGAGGGATTTTAGCCTAAGTTAAAATCACTAATGCATACAACTTTAACCTTATTCTTACCATCGTCCTTACTTCATTTCAAAAACAAAACAAAGAACTCTATCAATCACAATTCGGCCACCATTTTCAAGGGAGAAGAAGAGGAAATTAAACAAGGGGTTAAAGCTTTAATTTTTAGGGAAAAGAGAAGTGATTTAATCAATCTCTTCTTAGTTCAGATGAATAAAAGTTTTACCAATTACCTCAAACCACGTTGGCATGTGTTTTGGATGTTTTGTATATGGATAAATAAGTTTTTTTTAATAATGAATGTATTACCTATGTTTGGAAAATTAAAAGATGATGATTTGAGACATGCTTTAAGGTAAAATATTTTATAATAAGTATAAAGAATGTTGGCAGTACCCCAAACAACATGTAGAGACACCATATTAAAATGTCTAATCAGAAACATATAAGACGGATTCCTTATGCATTGCAACAGAAATTATCATGCATGTTGTATTGTGTATAATATCATATTTTACTTATGTATTTGATGCATGAAATAAATGGGAAATCCAAACTAATATTACTAAATGAAGGCTTAGAGTGTTCTTAATTATTTATGAAATAAAAGAGAATTTTTTATAGAAACAACGAACTCCTTATGAAGGAGTGCATGGACTTGAACTTCGGTAGGGATACAAAGTATAGGATGTCAACCCCTAAATTCATGTTCAAAACCAAGTTAAGAACTTTAAGTTGGAATTATTTCAAATAATAAGTAGATTCAACCAATGGCTACTGTAGTATATGAAGTATAATTAATTACACAAATTTATAACTGAGTTAGGGGTGATTTACAAACATGGAGAATCACATGACATTGTTATATGATAACAATGTTGCGATATAGTTTGTAAAATAACCTTGAGCTCACTAGAAGTTGAGGGATAGACTCTGAATAGTTTCACATGATAAATGCAGTTTATTAGCGTCGAAGAGAGTTAATTGGCAGAGTAGATGATTTAAAAAATAGCATACTCATTCACTAAGGGACTGACATGATAGTTTTGTAGAAAAAGATCAAAGAAGTGGGAATTTGATTCCATAATTGACCCCAAGTGCAAATGGGAGATTGATAGAGTTAGGGCTATACCTAGGGGTAATTATGTAATTTTTTATAAATAACTAACTCTGTTACTAATTTTGTTCAAAGTAAAAGTTGTTTTTCTTTTTATTATATATTTATTATATAGTGCTATAAATAATTTAATAATTAATTTAAAGTATATAGATAGAAAATTATCAAATAATATGTTATGTGATGGTAATTACAAAGTGTTATAATTATGATAATTTTATCACAATGAAAATAACATATTGTTTTGAATAATCCTAGTCAAGATGTTTCAAAGAAGGATATCGACTTATCCGTTGAGACCAGAGTACGTAACAATCTCCAAATGTTGGACAATGTATTTCTCATGGATGTTGGAGGCACTAAGGGGTTATTTACAGACATTTACTAGAAAACTACGTAATGACTCACTCGAGAGTTCTATGTTGGTTAATTATAACTAAGGTCAAACAGATAATCTTGAAGTGACGATGTCACACAATTCCATCAACTTGAGAATACTATGGAACTATAATGTCGACATTCCACTTTGATTATAATTAAATCATGGCATGACGTCCATCGAACGACTATATTTGGGTTAGAGTTGAAGCGCTGAAAGTGAAATACTATTTAGTATAGAATTCGTCTTCTCGGTTAGATGGGTTAGTAACACGGTCAACTATAGTCAACTCAAAATCAAAGTCTTTAGCTAGAGCAGTATAATTAATAATAATTGTTATTATTAAACAAAGGATTTTGTGTTGAATTTAGAATGTTGAATGTGGGCGATGTTGGAGTTTTGACCAAAACCTAATTCTATAAGTCCTAATGTGATGTAGTTTTGATGAAGAGAATTGGTACAAATAATCGTTACTATCTGGTACTGCTTATAATAAGTAAATTTGGATTTTACCAGCAGATGTGCAAGCGAAAAATTGATCCAAAATATCATATCACTAGCTAAGGTGACGTGTGAAGGTTAATATTCGAACAGTTCGATGTTAATCGATGACTGAATTTACACCTTTGAGTCGCACAACAGTAGTAATGATGAATTCTTTAAAAACCAAATGTTGTAAATTAATTAAATTAATTAATATTTAATTTAGTTAATGTTTGGAGTTGTTTCTAATTAGTTGAATGCATTTATAATATATTTACATGCATCAATATATGATGTTAATGAAATTTCAATGGGGATTAAATAAAAGATAATTATATGAAGTGATTTATATCATTTGATGTAATGTAATTTCAGCCATATCATATAAAGAGAGAGTAGGGGAGAGAGAGATAATCAAGGAAATTAATTGGGGAAGTTTTAATTAAAGAATGGAAAATGTTTCATTCTTTCAATTAAAACAAATCCACTAATTTATTTCTTACAGATAATTCATTGCTTTTCATTCATATTTTTTCCCTTCTCTCCTGCTGACCTTCTATGATAGAAAATAAAATAAAATTTCCAACTTGAAATCAAATACAAACATAAAAAAACAATGATGAAATATAAGTGGTTCATCCATCTCTTGCAAGGATTTTGTGTGGGTCTTAGAGATATGAGGAGATATCTTCATTCAAGATGTGTTTCCTAGGCTACTTCTTAATGTAATCATCTAATCTCAATTTTAATTATATATGACATCTTTTAGTGCAGATTATATCACTCGTATTCTAAAATGATTTTATTTGTGTAAATATTATCACTTATAATCGTTCGAATCTACACATATAAATATAAATACACACACACACACATACATATATATATATATATGAATCTTTCATTTATTTTGCATATCATTGTTGGAGTTTTGCATTTTAAAGAATATGAGCAAAGTTGTTTAATATACATATATACATGTAAATTAAATATTGATAACTTTATTACTATATGCATATTTTATGCAAAATGTAATTTTTAAATAGTTGTGCTTTTAAAATAATGATGACATTATTTTGGCTACTTTTATGTTACAAAATTATATTTACACACACGCACAGATATGTATATGTATGCATGTATATGTATGTACATATATTAATTTAGCATATTTTAAAAAAAATAACTACTTTATTGTTGTCAATTTAATCTTAAATTATTTACTTGGCAACATTAGGTGTTTTTGGATTTTAAGTTTGTATCTATTTTATTGATTTAGTAAAAATCTATTTAAATAGTTTAAATATTTTATTTCATTTAATATATAAATTAATTTTAGAGTGTGTGTGCACATGGACACACACACACATATATATATATATATAAGTTTAAATGTTTTGAAAACAAGTTAAGAAAATATTAAAATAAGACTGAAAGATCTCCATCTTTACATCTCCTTAATTATCATTTAAATGCCTTCTACTATTTCTTATAATTCTACTTAAATGCAACACTATCCATTCATTGGCAAATTCTATTTCAACACAGATAATCACTTAGTAGCCCCCCAAAATAAACAAAAATACTAAAATACCCTTAGAAAGCTACATACTTCCTTTCTTCTCAATTGTATTATCTTCTTACGTCAGTTTCTTACTATCTAAACCACCGCTTCTTCAAAACCCTAGTTTCTAAATCAGTGAAGAAAAAATTCAATTTTTCACAACTAAGTCATTTTTTGGGTTTATGGACTTTTTTAATTGTAGTTTTGAAGAAAATATTTAGGTTTCTAAATCAGTGAAGAAAAAAATTCAATTTTTCACAATTAAGTAATTTTTTGAGTTTATGGACTTTACTAAGAAAAAATTTAATTTTTCACTACTAAGTTTCTAAATCAGTGAAGGAAAAATTCGAACCCTAGTTTCTAAATCAGCGAAGAAAAAATTCAATTTTTCACGTTATGCGTGATGGGAAGGGTAGTTCAGAAATGGTAGGGGGCTACTAAGTTATTTTTTAGGCTTACAAACTTTTTTAATTTTTGGGCTACTAAGTAAATACACGGGTTGAAATAGAATTTACCCCATTCATTTAGATCTTTTGTTTCAAATCTATTCAAATATCAAACTATTTATTCATTAATACATAAGTTAATTTTGATATATATATATATATATATAAACATTTCATATAAATTTAAATTATTTTGTGACAACCGTTGCACATATAAATGGGCAATGTATATATTATAGATGCAAATCCCAATGTCCATATTCCATATATGTATATATTAAATATGTACATATTTTGCCATGTTGCACTTACACGTTTTACACAAGAGCATATTTGGATATATTTAAAATATATGCTTGGAATAAATTTGGTCATAAATTTCATTTAATAAGTCAATAAATTTAATTAAAGAGAGACAAAAGCTTTCTCTCTCTGAATAAAACAATCTCCCCTTAATTAATGGTATAAATTTAGAGAGAGAAATGAAAGGTTTCATTCTCTAAAATAATTTGTGTCGGATTGTTTTCACCCTAAAGGAGGGAATGAATAAGGTGTACTAATAATAATAAAAATTAATGCGGAAATAAAAACATTAACAGAAAGTAATGCAGTAGAGATCACACGCAGTTTTACCCAGCTTCTGCAATAACCTGCCTATGTGTTTCCCCTTAGGTTTCTACTAGAAATTAGCTAATCAGACGCTTACAAACACTAGTAAACTCACGACACTCGCTAGTTCTATTAACTTAACTCTAAGCTCAAAACCCAGCCACAACTCCGCCACTAAGTTGCGAATTCTTCGAACTATGCCTTGTAGTTCGTAACCTAGTTAAAACTAGAGTTTGACTCAAATAAAAAACAAATAAAAGTACATAAAAAAAACCTAATACAAAACTATATGGCCTAATAAATAAAATGAATAAAGGAGTTCCCTTTTTATAATGCTACCCAAATAAAATATAAACGCGATTTCCTTTTTATAGTGCGGCCCAAATAAAATATAAATGAGATTTCCTTTTTCACTGCTTCTTGCTCATGTCGTCTTTTTTCTTTTACGATTTGAAATTAAGGCTTTGTTCTAAATGAAGATAATCGATCGATTGAAGTGATTATGTTGCTTTGATTGGCTTCGTCAATCGCCTCCTGCCTTTGATTACTCTCGCTTGCTTCAATTTCAAATTCGATTGGTATGAAAATTGGCATGTGGTTTTTACTTTAATTTCTCTGATAATTGCTTGAACTCAAACTCATTATTTTGCCAATGATGATGTGGGTTGAATTTATAGTGATCGAATCCCTAAATTTTCATTCGTATATTTTTGGTTTGAATTCGGTGCTCCGTATTGATTTGTGCTTGAACAATGGTGATGATTTATGACTTGTTCCTTAGCTGGTATATTCGAATTTGTTTGAGTCAGTTCCGTTCTTTACTACTATTGACTTGTTCAATTCGCTTTATGCTTGTCATTTGAACTTGAGATGAACTTGACTTCCTGATATATTAGCATCTATATTTTGACCTGAACTCTAAATTAATTAACATGTTACCCTTTGCATTTTTGTCTACTCCTTCCTGAATATTTGTATACGTGTGTACCATGCTCTAATATTCATACTGGGCTCTGGTTCTATTTTTTGATGGCAAATATTTTTAAACAATTCAATGAAAATCTCCTTGACCGATTCATGTTGTGATATATTTTCTTGATTTGACTCATGACTACTTCACAATTTTTGATTAGTTGGTTTGTCATTTCATTGAACTGGACTTGGAGTTTTGGATGCTCGCCTTGCATTGTCTTGTACTAGTAATCTATTTTTTTCATGTATATACATACATACATATATTTATGTGTGTGTGATTGGTGCATATTCATTTATTCATTTAAGTCTAGTTGCCTGGTTCCGTGTTAACCTGTTGTCATGTTGTATATTGCTTTCATCTTGTGTTCTTTGTTGCATATGTGTTATTGCAGCTAGGTTGCAGTGTTTTCATGAATGAATGTAGTTTGTTTTCATGTTGCATGCTGACTTGCTTGCATATCCATTTTGCTTGAGTATTTTTTTTGTACTTGGTTGCATATGAACTTGTTTACCTCTAAACACCTATGCACTTTATTTCTCTTAAGTTTGCACTTTGTACATGTCTTGTTGCCTTGCATTTTGGTCTGGTTGATACTTCATGTGTACCCGAGTTAAACTAATCTGGTCTCATGTCTTTGCTTTACATTCATGTTTGTGTGATTCTCTGTACTGACTGGTTCGTTTGAGTCGAGTTGGTGCACTACTCTGGTCTATTTGCATGTGATGTTTGGCTTGAAGTCTGGTGTGTGCATTTGGTTGAATCTTCATGTTTTTTCCTTGTGCCTTTATGTTATTTGTGGTCGGATGTTTCGTTATTGTGTTCATGCTTGAGTTGCCTTGGTCTGAATCTTCTACCTACATCCATGCTGGTCTGGTCTGAATGCATGTTGAGTTATTTGCATGTTTGTCTACAATTGTTCTATCCTTTGTACATGTGATTGAGGCAGTTGTCATATTTGTTGGACCTGAGCATGTTTTGTTGTTTTGGTCGAGACTTCATGTGTACATTGATTAGAGAACTGCCATGATCCTTCATACATGTCTTTTGTACTTTCTAAATTGAGTTTTTTTTGCATGCACCCGAGTTAAATCCAGTCTCGGCTTAGTTTTGACCTTGTGCTCGCCTGTCCCTGCAATTCTAACAAGCAAGTGTAGATCGGTGTGCATGACTTGTGGCATGTACAGTGATACACTGTGCACGTCACAAGTTGTTCGTGTAAGATGAATTAGAAAATAAATGATGACAAACAACCCAAATAACTGAAGCAAACAATATTTTTAAAACGCACACTTCACTGTGCATTGCAAAATATTTCTTTTTCAATTTTATTGCATCAGTATTTATTTTGCAGATATTTCAGATGTGGAATACAGGCTGGAACAGAGTTGGAGATCAAATACGAGTGAGAGTGAATATGTAGTGAGATGAATAATGTATGAAAAACTTTAAAGTGAAAATGTGTTGTAGTCGAAGTTTTATTATAATTGAAAATGTATAAATGCAGCGAGAGCTCAAATTTGTACTATTCGAATTTTAATAAAATATTTGTTTAAATAAAATATTTGTTTAAATATGAATTCTGAGGTATTTATTCTATTCAACAAATATTTATTTAATTATGTGGTAAAATAAAATAGTGCAACAAATACATTTAAACGGATAAATATATGTTTATTATCATCAAAAAAATCATAGGCTATTGTATTCCACAATCTCCCCCTTTTGATGATAACAAACAATATTAAGATTCTGACTCTATTAAATATTTTTGGTTTTGATGAATTCTATTAGCTCCTCCTATTTGAATGCTCCCTCTACAACAAAGCTCCCTCTTCACATATGCATGTAAAATATGAAAATAAAATAAAAAACAAATGCAATGAGCCTAGATGAGAATATGCTATGCAAATAAAAAATATGACTTATTTACCAAAATCTTAACTTCTCTCTCTCCCTTTTGTTATCAGCAAAAGAGTAACAGTGTTAGAAAATAGTGATAAAGTGATAGACATTAATACATCATTAATACCTAATCGAGTATAAATATTAAATTTCAATAAAAAATCAAATAAAAAATCATAAATACTCTGTTAGGCGTATATTCCACTTTAGAGTGATAGGGGAGATGTCGGCATAGAAAATCATATAGCCGTGTCCATTTGTGGTATATTTATGACAAGAATTTGAATAGTTCCTAACCATGCGAAACCGTTAGAACTTTTAAATGAGATTGGTAGTATTCCCAATTGTTATTAAAAAATGAATTTCAAGCATCTTCTAACCATGCATAACCCTGAGGACTTTAAATGGAGTTAGAATCAACTCGCCTATTTAATAATCAATTTTGATATGTGTTCCATACATGCATAACCATGAGGACTTTTAAAGGAGCATGAAAGCACATAATCAAAGATTCCACGTAATTCACCCATCCATAACCATGAGGACTTTTAAATGAGAGTGAGAACTATGGATGTTTTTAAATTAAAAAATTGAATAATTTTCCATTTAAATACCATATTTTGACATACTATATTGAAATTTTGATGAATGATATTCATAGAGTATGATAGAAAATAGAGATGGTCATGGAATTTTTACCAACCAAAGTTATTACAAATTCTGTTTAAATTTTTAAAGAAATTTACTAAATATAATGTCCCAAGTCATAATGTATGATCAAGATCAACACTAATCAAAATTTTCAATCACTATTTATCTTTTCGATAATCAATAGGGAGACAGATTAGTTAACATAGGCATTTAAGATCAAATCCAAAAATATGAAATCAAATTTCTAAAATGCCTAAACTGAGATGAAGTCGAGAAAAAACTATTTTCTCAAAGGGGTTTTGTAAAAATGTCTACCAATTGAAAATTAGTTAAAATGAAATTTATGCAGATATTTTCTTTAAAAATATGATGCAACTAACGATTTGTTTCGCTAATAGCATATTTAGTGATCTTTCTTCTTTGGAGAATTTTCCTAAAGATGTAGACAATTGTTGGACTTATGACTTGAGAGATCCATTTTCATTCAATAACAAAGTGCACTTTTAAATAGAATTTTCTCTCCTAGTTTTTTACTTTCTTTCAAAATCAGAATTTCATTTTCAAGCGAGTTAATTCTAGTTTCTGATTTTTTTTATTTCCTCTTCTAATGATGGACATTTATCACAGTTAGAGCTCTTTATTCTATAGTATTGAACCAATTGATCAAGCTGCTTATTTACTTCTATCAAACTATCTCTTTGTGATTCAATTTTAGCATACTTCTCCCTAAGTCTTTCAAACATCCATTTACTTCATGAAAATATTAAGCAATTTCTAGTGAGTAAATTTTGATACCTTACTTGGCTCGTCATCATCGCTGTCACTCGTTTCTCTTGAAAATCAAAAATTTGCCTTTTCATTTTCACTGCCAATGTTTTCATTATTATCTTCATCGTACTCGCTACTAAGCATGGCAAGGCGAGATTCTTTGACTGGGAGGTTCCTTCATGAGTCACTTCAAGCATGTGCGAGATTTCCTGTGCATTTAAACAATGTGAGACACGGAAAAATTCAATTTGATCTAATGAGCAAATAATAGAATTTATGGCTTTGGCGTTAGCAGTTTGAAATTTATTTTCAAGATCTGTCCATTGATCCATAGGTTTTTCAACTTCTTGATTATCTACCATTACTGTTGGTGTCCCATATCTTGTTTTAATAATATTCCATGCATCTATGGTTTTCAGAAAAGTTTTCAATCTATGTTTCCAATAAACATATTCACCACTGAACATGGGTGGTCTAACTATGGACTGACCTTCAGCAAAAGCATTATTAAAAGAAGCCATTAAAAAAATCAAATTTTTTAATAGAAAAATGGTTTTTGTTCCTAGCCCCAATACCACTTGTAGGATCATTTTCACCCTTGAGGGGGGTGAATAGGGTGTACTAATAATAACAAAAATTAATGTAGAAATAAGAACAATAACCGAAAGTAATGAAGTAGAGATTACACACAGTTTTACCCAGCTTCGAAAATAACCTGCCTACGTGCTGCCTCCAAGGTTTCTACTAGAAATGAGCTAATCAGATGCTTACAAACACACGTAAAATTACGACACCCGCTAACTCGATTAACCTAACTCTAAGCTCAAACTCTGCGACAACTCAGCCACTGATTGTGAATTCTCCAAACTATGCCTTGTAGTTCGCAATAAGTTAAAACTAGAGTTTGACTCAAATGAAAAACAAACAGAAGTACTTAAAAATAAAAATAAAACCTTAATATAAAACTATATGGCCCAATAAATAAAATGAATAAAGGAGTTACCTTTTTGTTATGCGACCCAAGTAAAATATAAACGTGATTTCCTTTTTATAGTGCAGCCCAAATAAAATATAAACGAGGTTTTCTTTTTCACTGCTTCCTGCTCATGCCATCTTTTTCCGTTTACGATCTAGAATTAAGGCTTTGTTCCAAATAAAGATGTTGCTTGATAATCGATTGATTGAAGTGATTATGTTGTTTAGATTGGCTTCGTCAATCGACTCCTACCTTTGATTGCTCTCGGTCGCTTCAATTTCGAGTTCGAGTGGTATAAAAATTGGTATGTGGTTTTTAATTTAATTTCTCTATTGATTTCTTGAACTTGAACTCATTATTTTGCCGATGATGATATGGGTTGAATATATAGGGATCGAATGCCTAAATTTCATTCTTATATTTTTTGTTTGAATCTTGTGCTCGGCGTTGATTTGTGCTTGAATGACGTGATGATTTTTGGCTTTTTCTTAGTTGATATATTCGAATTTGTTTGAGTCAATTCCGTTCTTTACTGCTATCGACTTGTTTAATTTACTTTCGGATTGTCATTTGAATTTGAGTTGCACTTGACTTCCTTATATGTTGGCATCTATATTTTGACCCCGAACTCTGACTTGATTATCATGTCACCCTCTGCATGTTTGTCTACTCCTTCCTGAATATGATGTATGCATGTGTACCATGCTTTGACATTCATGCTGGGCTCTAGTTCCATTCTTTGTTGGAAATTATTTTTGGACAATTCAATGAACATCTCCTTGACTAATTCACGTTGTGATATATTTTCTTGATTTGACTCATGACTACTTCACTATTTTTGATTAGTTGGTTTTTCATTTCATTGAACTGGACTTGGAGTCTTAGATATTCGCCTTGAATTGTCCTGTACTAGTAATCTGTTTTCTCCATGTATATACATACATAAATATATGTATGAGTTGTCTTGTTGTATATTGCTTTAATCTTTTATTCTCTATTACAAATGTGTTATTACAGTCTAGTTGTAATGTGTTCAAGACCGAATGTAGTTTGTTTTCATGTTGCATACTGACTTGCTTGCATATCCATTTTGCTTGAGCATTTTGCTTTGTACTTGGTTTCATACGAACTTGTTTACCTCTGAACTCCTATGCACTTTATTTCTCCTAAGTCTGCACTTCGTATATGTCTTTTTGCCTTGAATTTTGATCTACTTAATACTTCATGTGTACTCGAGTTAAACTAATCTTGTCTTTGCTTTGTATTCATGTTTGTGTGATTCTCTATACTGGTCCGGTTCATCTGAGTTGAGTTAGTGCACTGCTCTGGTATGCTTGCATGTGATGTTCGGCTTGAAGTTTGGTGTGTGCATTTGGATGAATCTTCATGTGTTTTCCTTGTGCCTTTGTGCTATTTGAGGTCCATTGTTTCGTTATTGTGTTCATGCTTGAGTTGCCTTAGTCAGAAGCTTTTACTTACATCCATGCTGGTCTGGTCTGAATGCATGTTGAGTTATTTACATGTTTGCCTGCATTTGTTCTATCCTTTGTACATGTGATTGAGGCAGTTGTCTTATTCATTGGACCTGAGCATGCTTTGTTGTTTTGGTCAAGACTTCATGTGTACATTGATTAGAGAACTGCCTTGATCCTTTGTACATGTCTTTTGTACTTTCTGAACTGAGTTTTGTTTACGTGCACCGGAGTTGAATCTAGTCTCGGCTTGGGTTTGACCTTATGCTCACCCGTCCCTGCAATTTTAACTAGCAAGTGTATATCGGTGTGCACGACCTTGTGGAATTTACGGTGATATACTGTTCATGTCATAAGTTGTTCGTGTATGATGAATTAAAAATAAATGATGACGAACAACCCAAATAACCGAGACAAATAATATTTTCAAAACACACACTTCATTGTGCACTGCAAAATATTTCTTTTTCAATTTTACTGCGTCAGTTTTTATTTTGCAGATATTTCAGATGTGGAATACACGCTTGAACAGAGTTGAAGATCAAATATGAGTGCGAGTGAATATGTAGTGAGATGAATTATGTATAAAAAACTGTAAAGTGAAAATGTGTTGTAATCAAAGTTGTGTTGTAATTGAAAATGTATAAATGTAGTGAGAGCTCAAATTTGTACTATTTGAATTTGTAATAAAATATTTATTTGAATAAAATATTTGTTTAAATATGAATTCTGAATTATTTATTTTATTCAACAAATATTTATTTAATTATGTCAAAATAAAATAGTACAACAAATACATTTAATTGAATATATATATATATATATGTTAATTATCATCAAACAAAAATCATAGGCTATTGTATTCTACAATTTGAACACGTAGCTATTACACATGTTTACACACAAGAATATATTTGATATACTTTATTTAATATAAACATATCATACTGATTAAAATATAAATACTTTGAATCTTTTTAAACCTTGTTAAATAGAGTGAGATTTTATTTAAAACTTTATTAAATTAGATATAAAATCCATTTAGACTTCACAGGCTTAATAGATCCAAAATAGAAAAATATTGAAAATCTACCTATCACCCGCTTTCGACTGGCACAGTTCCTATACAAATTACATTGACTGGCAATGAGAGATCAAAATAGAACTAACTTACAAATTCTTACGTCGTCTATACAAGAACCTACAAAATAACAACCTGTTGCAAATGCAGATCCAAGTTAGTGATTGCTTATAAGAAGTGGGTGGCAAACCTTAAAATTGCCAAGATTATGTTTTGTCTGCTTTAAACAAACAGTTATAGAGACAACACGCAAGCAAATGCAATGTGAAAAATGGTGAAATGAGGCTTCAAGTTATTGATGGATCTATACAACTATAGCTGGAGACTAACATTTATTTTTTCCTTGTGGTTACGATTTAGTCTTGAATAATTCCTACCTTATAAGGAACTTTATTTGCAGTATTATATATATTTCATGATTGTCTGGAACAAGTTATGGTTTTCATTATAATAATAATATTATGAATATTGTGTTTGGTGGAAATAATATATGTGATAGTGTTCTTGATAATGGCATTTATGTACTTAATCTTAATCAAATTTATGTTGTTAATAATTCTTCTAATGTTGACATAAATAACAATTATCTATGGCTTTATTGGCATGGTTACATCGGTGACAAACGACTACACAAATTGAAAACCGAAGGTTTCTGCCATCACTTAGAAATGAATCATTTGACACTTATGAGTCATATCTAAAAGAAAAAAATGACCAAAAACTCGTTTAGTGGGAGCGACAACAGAGTCGATGAAATCTTGGGTCTTACATATACTAATGTATTTGGTCCAAATCCTATAATAGGATAGACAATTCTTCTTATTTTGTAGCTTTTACTAATGATTTCTCGAGAGTAAGATATATATATATATACATACATGCATATATATATATATATATTATAAAGAATAAATCCGAAGTCTGCAAAAAATTCAATGAGTAAAAGAATGTGATTGAAAATCAGATGAACCATAATATTAAAATACTTCGATCTAATCGAGGAGGCGAGTGTTGGTATGTAGCTCATATCAATTAATTAAAATACTGATGTATTTGGTCCAAATCTTCATATCGATTTTGTTTAATTTTTTTTATTCATAAGTATATCAAATATACACATTTATGCATAGTGCACGTGTTGTACATAAGAGTGCCCATAGTTAATGAGTACATATGTAAGTGCTAGGACTTACAACGCAATGGACTCCTTCCCCTTACATATGCTTTTATCATCTATGATATTGATTTAAAATATGTATATTAAAATCACATTACATAACCTTAAGTAATTAGAATCCAAAATTGACATTAGTAAAATTTGTTTCCGTTAAAGAAAAGTTTAACATAGGAACGTAACATAATTATACATGATCTTATTTATAAATGAAATAAGACAACATATGTACTGCTCGAAAAAAAATATAGGATTGCGATTTAGCATTTTTGAATTAAAAAACATATATTTATGAATATTATGTGTGTGTGTGTGTGTGGGTGTATAAACATATATTTAAGTAAACCCAGGGTAGTGCAGTTGTTTAGGACATGCAACACTCAATATGAAGGTCGAGGGTTCAAACCTCCTCAACTGCATATCCTTGTAAATTATCTGAACTATGTGTTATAGTTTCGGTGTATATTTTCTTGGAGTTTACAAGCGAAGCTTGGTTCTCTAGGTCTGTAAAAAACATATACGTAGATAAGTTGGATTTAATAGTAAACAATCTAGGATAGGTTTTGATTTAGAAATGAAGCCGGAGTTTAGGAAAGGTTTTTCAAAATAATAAATTTAGAAGAGGAGAATTTTTTTTCAAATTTGCATAAAAGTTATCTTACAAATTTTAGACCCAAAAACTTTAATGTTTTACATGATAATATTTTGATGTTTGCATTCAAAAGTTAACCATATAATTATAGAAATTAATCCTTAAGGAACAATAAATAATTAACATAAACAATTCATTTACAATTGTGTATATAAATTTGTAAAAATATAATATAGATCCAAATCAAAATTAACTTTTGAATTTCCCTTTTTTAAAACAAAAACACCAAAACCAAAAGAAAAAGAATTTGACAAGTTAGATACTTGTAAATTCATTTTAATAACAAATAGATCTAACTTACATAGAATGAAACAAATAAGCAAAGATGATGAGGAATCCAATCACATCAAGCTGAGATAAACATATATGATGGAGGGGTGAAGAACATATGTGGATCTGAAATAAAAATACAATTGTCACATAATCAATTGAGATGAAACATGTTTTCAAAAGGATCAATTGAACTTATGAACAATCTTACAAAATCCTAGCATACGAATGATATAACATATATATAAATAAATAAACCAAAGAAATACCTTAGATGTTGCCTATAGATCACACGTTGAAACAATAAACCAAAAGCTCTTGAACTCAACATAACCAATCTCCAGAATTTTCAAGAATCAAGAGATATTAACTAACTTTTGCTTTTGATTTCTAACAAATTTTAATTTTTGAAATTTCTAGGCATACGAGGCTAGTAAAATTTGGCATTGGCGTGGGAGAAAGAGAGAAATATCAATAAACAAAATGATAGAATGAATGAAATCCCTAAGGAGGCAAAAGTATAATTAAGATATGGGTTGATTAAATGTCCTTTAATTATGTATTGACCCCTCATTTCAAATTCAAATAAACTCCTCCAATCCCCTAATATTGCCAGCCATAGCTAGGATGCAATGGACCTCAAAAATTCAGAAATCCTATTAGCATTAATCTCGTTAAATCCAATCCAAATGTTCAAAAGATATCATATACCACCGCGTTCATTCATAACTTTTGCATACACAATTTATAAAAACTAAAGTACTCAAACATCAAAATAAAATTTAATTATAATAAATATTAATTAATTCAATTAATTTAAAAACATGCTTTTTATTTTTTCTACTTAAATCCAGTTTAAATTTCTACCGACATCATGTATCAATACACGTGTTGATAACTTTAATATACGTGCATTATTGTATATCATGGTATTTAAACAAATCAATTAAAATTTAGTAGTTAATATTTCATAAATATTAATTAATTTAAAATGATTATTAATTAGTTAAATAGTGTGATTCATCGGAGTATTCAATCGTTTCGGTTATGCGAATCAATGGTGTAAATTCAATTAGTGATTAATATGGAACAATTTAGATATTAATGTCCATATGCCACCTTAGGTAGTGGTGTGGCAACTTGGCTAAACTTAATGCTAACATGTACTATAGATAAAATCCAGTTTTACTTATTATATGTAACGACCAAAAATTTTTAACGATTTAAATAATGTAATTAACTAAAAAATTTCATAAGGACAAACAATTAAAAAAAATTGCAATGAAATTTTGATATTTGAAATACACCTATTTAAACGTAGCAAGTGTAAGATTTTCATTGGAAAATATGAAAGTTTGTTTGGTTGTGAAATTTCAATTTTTAATTTAAAGTCGGTTAAATTGATGGAAATAAAATATTTTTGAAATCTGAATATTTTTACATAAGAAAAATGTAGAACATTTTCTGAGTGAGACGTCATATTTCATTTCGCCAAATTTAGACTGATCTAGCGGTATCTTATTTTTGGCGGTTTTAGCAGCATTTCAGCAGTGAATATTGAGTTTTGATAAGTTGGTCGTATATCTGATACCTATGTAGTATTCTGTTCATCTTGTCATGCTGATCTCTGTAGTATATTCATTTGTGCATTTCCGAGTCTGGTACACGGCGAAATCTGTGAAACGTTTAGCCATATCGGTTCCGCATTTGGACCTTATGGGGTTTCTGTGTCTTTTCTTTTGTCTATCTGGTAAAGCTAATAGCCACTAGCTATTAATATTCGCTGAATTCAATGGTTGACCTTTGCTTTTCCCCGATTCCAACATATATTTGCTAGTTCATTTCTTGCCCATCCCTTTCTCTTCGTTTCTGTTCTATGCTTGAATATAAAATGAATAAAAAATCTTATACTAGAGACATATATTTGGATCTGTGAAAACTGTGTTTTCTCCCTGGCATATTCACCCTCAGCTCGCTTTCCATCTCCCACTGCTTCCACTGCTCATTGAACCCGAACCACTCTCCTTTCCAGTGCCGACCGAACAACATCCAGCCATCTCCGGCGACCCTCTACCATTGCCGCTCAACCTCTCCACTACTCTGCAAGCCCACTGTCACACCACTCCACCACCCTCTACCGAGTGCCAAAAGCCAGTCCTTCCACACGCCAGTGGCAGCCCAACATCTGCCACCACAACTCCTCCGCCGAGCCGCCACTGTAGATCCTCTTCGGCCAGCCCTATCCAGGCAACCCATGTTAGTCCTTGAGATGATGGTTTTGATGACAACAACCTTAGAATAAGATTATAAAATATAAATACTAACATTATAGTTTAGAAATATATGTATATGTAGGATTTAACCGTGCAAGTACCAAGAATGAAGACTGTACAGTATAGAGATTCAAGACTGAAGATATCAAGATTGAAGACTCATGAGTATCAAGATTATCAAGAGTTCAAGATTTCAAGATAAGTAATTTAACTAGGAATTTCATTAGAACTCCTAGAAAAGCACTGGCATCTTAAAATCCAATTTATTCGTGGAATGGAATCCACTTCGAGCCCGTTAAAGGGATGGAACCCTAAGTAGGATGGAACCTACGAAAAATCTAGTGGAAAATTGTTTTGTATCCGCTAACTTTTATTCAAAATGTTTTACAAAATTATATCTTGTTTTCAAAATGTTTTCAAAATCTTCCTTTTAAAAGAATAAAAAACATCTATCCTGGTTTTAATACTTTTAGCCTCAAAATAATCTTCATTTTCAAAATCAAATTATCCTTGGTTTTAAACTATCTTTTAATAATAATATATTTAATTTTTAATATTTATACTTAGATTTAAATATAAAATTATAGTAAAATTTTATATATACCAAAATATTATTCTCTATGTTTACTTATGTATTTTAACTATAGTTAAGTATATTTATAAAGTTTAAAATAGTTTTAATATAAGATAGAAGTTATTTTCAAAGAAAAACAAATCATTAAAATTTCCTTTGGCATGTCGACATACTCAAATACCCCATGTCGACATGGTAGAAGTTGATTTCAAAATTTGAATTTCAAAAGAAGGGTTTATTCGTTATATCCCTTCACGAATGGACATGACTGTTGTTCTACTATAAATAGGGGTGGTTTTGAACGAATTTGTAATCATATTTTTTTGGTTTTCACTCCTCTTCTTCTTTCATATTTCGTTATACATATTCTTACCATTACACTGCCGAAATCAACATTGAATCTAACTAGATCATTTCTGGTTTGATTCTCTATCACTATCTCAACAAGATCTCAGTGCTATTCAGAGTTATAGACTTCTTTGTAATCAATTTAGCAAGAAAATGTGTGATTGTAGCCTTGAAAATCAATCAAGCGAGAAAAGGTGCGATTGTGGCCTTGGAAATCAATCAAGTTAGAAAAGGTGTGATTGTAGCCTAGGAAATCAATTGGGTGAACTTGTTGCCCCTAAAATCAAGTATCTCTACCCAAAGGATTGTGAATCTGGAGTGGTGTACCTCGTGGCCTTGTAATCGAGGGTGTAATTGTACGATTGCTTTTGAAAGGAAATACGTACTTGTGTGCGGGACTGGATGTAGGGTAACTCCGAACCAGTATAAAATCCGGTGTGTTCTTTCCTTTATTGCTTTTACTTTATTTTCGCATCTGTGTTTATTTCTGTGATCAAATCTGTGTCTGAATATTGTATACTTTTGTGTTCAAATTAACAAAAACTCAAAAAGATTTAGTAATTCTTTAAAACACTATTCACCCCCCCTCTAGTGTTAATCCTAGCCTTAAGATCCATATTACGCATTTCTCAGATTTGGTATCAGGGCAAGGTTTTCAAAGTTTCATAATCTGATTTTTGAAAAAGTTTTTAAAATGGCTTTGTTTAAAAAATTTGTTAATACTAGTTTAGAAATATTCAGATCATCATTGTTTTCATGAGTCTGCATATAATCAATAGTCAAATTCAAGTTGTCTACTAAGATTGTTTGATATGCAGGAAACATGCTTTATGAGGGTTGAGGAATCAATCCACAACGGACAAATTGTGCAGATCAGAAAGAATAAATGGATACTCGATAGTGGATGCTCTAGACACATGACTGGCAATTCAGATATGCAGAATGATGTAATATACAAAGATGGAGGACTGGTTAACTTTGGAGACAATTCAAAAGGATATGTGATTGGCATCGGCAAAGTCGGTAACCCTGAAACTCCTATTATTACTAATATTTTGCTAGTTAAGAATCTGAAACATCTGCTAAGTATAAGTCAACTTTGCGATAAAGGATATAAAATTAAATTAGAAAAAGTTAAGTGTCACATTGAAGATAATAATTCGACCATAATATTTGAGGGAATTAGGAAAAATAATATTTATATTCTTAGTATGAAAGTTTCAAATGATAACTTATGTCTTTTGGCAAATACAAGTGACCCTTGGATTTGGCATAAGAGAATTGGATATTTGAATTTCAAACTCTTATCTAGACTGTCAAAACATGATCTAGTAAGATGTCTTCCTAAAATGAATTTTAAAGTAGATAGTCTATGTGATGCATGTCAATTAGGAAAACTTAGAAAAAATTCCTTTAAATTAAAAGATATGATTTCAACCACAAAACCTCTTGAATTACTTCACCTTGATTTATTTGGTCCATCTCAAATTCTGTCAATAAATCATAGTAAATATGTTTTTGTAATTGTAGATGATTATTCTAGATTTACATGGACAATATTTTTGAAACATAAAAGTGATACTTTTGAATGTTTTAAGAACTTTACAAAAAGGATTCAAAATCAACTTTCTCTAAAAGTTATAACCATCCGTAATGATCACGGTGGTGAATTTGAAAATGAAAAGTTTGAGGAATTCTGCAATAAAAAGGGAATAACTCACAATTTTTCATTTCCAAGAACTCCACAGTAAAACGAGGTAGTAGAATGTAAAAATAGGATGATTCAAGAGTGTACGAGAACTGTGCTTTCAGATAGTAAATTACCAAAGTATTTTTGGACAGAAACAGTTGCTACCGCCTGTTATATTTTAAATAGAATTTAATTAGACGTTTGACTGAAAAGACATCTTATGAACTTCTACACAGAAAGAAACCTAAGGTATCTTATTTTAGAATTTTTTGAAAGTAAATGTTTTATTTTAAATACAAAAGATAACCAAGATAAATTTGATCTTAAATCCGACAAAGGTATCTTTATCGGATATTCTAATAGAAGTAAAGCGTACAAGAGTGTTTAATTTAAGAACTAACACCATCGAAGAAACAATGCATGTTTCATTCGATGAAAGTCACAAAAATTTTGAAGATACAAATAGTGAAGAGGATTTAATCACTCAAAATCAAGAGTCAACTGAAACTAATAATGAAATTAATCATCCTAATAAAAAGACTAAACTTTTAAAAGATCATCCTATAGAAAATATACTAGGAGATATGCAGTCTGTTGTTAAAACTAGATATCTACAAAGTAAAATAAGCAATGTAGCCTTTATATCATCTATTGAACCCAAAAATCCAAAAAAAGCATCAACTGATGATTCATGGATTTTGGCTATGCAAGAAGAACTAAATCAATTCACTAGAAACGATGTTTGGGAACTTGTTCCTAGACCTAAAAATAAAACTATAACTGGAACTAAATGGGTTTATAAAAATAAAATGAATGAACTAGGAGAGGTTGTTAGAAATAAAGCCCGGTTAGTCACTCAAGGTTATTGTCAAGAAGAAGGAATAGATTTTGATGAAACCTTTTCTCCCGTAGCAAGATTAGTAGCCATTAGGATTCTACTTTCTTTCGCAAATCATAATAATTTCAAATTATATCAAATGGATGTTAAAAGTGCCTTTTTAAATGGATTTGTAAAAGAGAAAGTATATGTTGAACAACCACCACTTTTTGAAAATGAAAAATTACCAAATCATGTTTACAAACTTAAGAAAGCTCTATATGGTCTAAAACAAGCTCGTAGAGCTTGGTATGATAGACTAAGATCTTACTTATTAGAATCAAAATTTGAAATTAGTAAAGTAGATAATACTCTTTTTATTAAAAGAAGTAAAAATGATATTCAAATAGTACAAGTCTACGTAGATGATATCATTTTTGGATCCACTAATTTTGAAAAGGATAAAGAATTTTCTAAAATAATGACAAAAGAGTTTGAGATGAGTCATATGGGTGAATTAAACTTCTTTCTAGGGTTACAAATAAAACAATTAGATAATGGTATCTTTATTAGTCAAGAAAAATATGCTAAAGACCTAGTTAGTAAATTTTATTTGTCTACTGCAAGTCGAAAACCCACTCCCATGGCAACCAATGAGTACCTAAGTAAAGAAGATCTCTCGAAAGATGTAGATCAAAAATTATATAAAGGAATGATTGGATCATTACTCTATATCACTGCTAGTAGACCTGATATCATGCATAGTGTTTGTCTCTGTGCAAGATATCAATCCCAACCTAAAGTGACCCACTTAAAAGCCATAAAATGTATCATAAGATATGTTAAACACGCCTATGATTATGGCTTATTTTATCCTAAAAATGATTCTTTTGACTTAATACCTTACTGTGATGTTGATTATTCTGTTTGTAAATCAGACCGAAAAAGTACAAGTGGAACTTGTCACTTTTGGGGCATTCTTTGGTTTCTTGGTTTAGTAAAAAGCAAAACACAGTTTCTTTATCAACAACCGAAGCAGAGTATATTTCTACTGCTTTAGCCTGTTCTCAAGTAATATATATGCAACAAACTTTAAAAGATTTTGGTTTAAATATCTCAAAATCACCAATTTATTGTGACAATACTAGTGCAATAAATTTATCCAAAAATACTATTCATCATGCTCGAACTAAGCATATTGATATCAGACACCATTTTCTCAAAGATAATATAAGTAAGGAAGTAATTACTCTTGATTATATCAATTTCGAGAATCAAATTGCTGATATCTTAACAAAACCATTAAATGAATCTACATTTACTAAATTAAGAAGAGAATTAGGTATTTGTTCAATAACTAAAATATAAAATATAAATAACAAGGTATAATTAAAGATTAAATCAAATAAATCAAATAGTAAAAATTTCAAGCACCATGTCGACATCCCCTCTATACCCATGTCGACATATAACGATTTTTTATTTTTGAAATTTTTCCCACCAAAATTCAAATAAGTCATTTTATATTCTTCTTATTTTCGAAATTTTTATCATTCCTTCTGTTTCCTTTCTATTCTAACTTCTGAAATCAATAAAACTATGGCCTCCTCTTCCAAATCAAAAAAAATCAACCTTTTCATTCCCATCTCCTACTTCTGGACCGTTTCAACGAACTACGCTTGCACGAGTAACGAAAATGGAGGATTCTTTGAAGGATGCACTGTAACTAATGACTAAAATTTAAGTGGACTTAGAATGGCCAAAGAACAAGAATGGAAAGGCAAAATCCTTAGAAATTTGCAAAAATTTCAAATGGACAATCACGCTAATCCGATCTTGATTGATGAAGAGTCTTCGGGAGATCAAGTGCAAGAGGACAGCGAGGAAGAAGAAGAAGAAGCATTCATGGAAGAAGAGCACGCTGAAGATGACGACAAAGTCATGTGCGTTGGCGAAGCGTGCTTTAACAAAGATGGAAATCTTGTCGAACAACGTGGAAATTTCTATTCCCACGATCCAAATTGTTCGGTTCATAGATCTCCCATTTTAAAGGACACACATTAGTTTCTTTTCGTTCTTTCTTATTGTTGTATGTTTTTATCTACGTTCTCTACGCAAATGTACATATAACGATATAATTAATAAATAATTTGTGTGCTTATATTTGATTTCTCATTATTATAAGTATTATTATAGATTCTTAGGAAAGTTAGTAGTTTAGGACTAAATTTTAGTTTTAGAATTAAGTGTTGATTATTTATGAAAGCACTATCGCTATAATCACATAGTATTAGATTAAGGGGAGTTATATAGTTTCGAGTTAGTTTTTTGTTGATGACAAAGGAGGAGAAGTAGAAAATAGGGTATTTAGGCTTAGATTAAGGGGGAGTTATTAGTTTTAAGGGGAGTTATTAGGATAGAAGTAATATTTTATAAACAAAGGTTGTCATCGTCAAAAAAGGGGATATTGTTAGTCCTTGAGATGATGGTTTTGATGACAACAACCTTTGAATAAGATTATAAAATATAAATACTAACATTATAGTTCAGATATATATGTATATGCAGGATTTTTAACCGTGTAGGTACCAAGAATGAAGATTGTACAATATAGAGATTCAAGACTGAAGATATTAAGATTGAAGACTCATGAGTATCAAGATTATCAAGAGTTCAAGATTTCAGGATAAGTAATTGTTGAATATGCGATTATATGATTTTTGCTTGATGATAATAAACATATATATATTCGTGTAAATGTATTTGTTAATGTACTATTTTATTTTTCACAGATTAAATAACTATTTGCTGAATAAAATTAAATAACACAGAATTTGAATTCAAACAGAAATTTTATTCAAACAAATATTTATTACAATTTTGAATGGTACAAATTCAAGCTCTCACTATTCACTATACAACTTTGATACAAATTCAATTACATAACAATTTTACATATACAGTTGATCTCACTACATATCACTCACACTCGTATTTATCTTCAACTTCGTTCCAGTTAGAATCCAGCATCCGAGCAATCTGCAAAAATATACACTAACGCAGTAAAATTGAAAAAGAAATATTTTTGCAATATAAAATAAAATGTGAATTTTGAAAATAATATTTGCCTCGGTTATTTGGGTTGTTCGTCATTATTTAAATTTGAATTCATCATACACGAACAGCTTGTGACATACACAGTGTATCACTGTATATGCCACAAGGCCATGCACATCGAAATATACACTTGATTGATTTACAGGGACAAGTGAGCGCATGTCAAACCCAAATGAAAAGCTGGGTTCAACTCACGTGCAATAAAATAAATATCACAACTTTCAGCACAAGGTCAAATCCAAGCTTCAAGCTGGATTCAACTCAGGTGAAATTTCGAAAAATAAACAAAATGCAAAGGTGAAGTCACTACTCAACTCAATGCATCAACCAAAGTCAAGACAACATGAAGGCTGCAACTCAAACTGCAAGTTCAAAACAATGACACAAAAGTCAAGGCCGCAAATGAAATGCAACTCACATGTACACAATGATATCAAGGCCAGAAGCTCAAGTCAGTGCACAACAACCTCGGCAAACAACAACACAGTCTCAAATTTAAATAACAATGGAACCAACACAAAAGTTCACAATTCAATATGACAGCAAATGCTCAAACTCAGGTGGACAGCACGACCAATTATGGAAGTGACTCAAAACAGAGAGCACAATATGAAGAAAGCAAGTAAAACTGCAATGCAAATTATATCAAACAGTGACACAATGAATGACCAATGAATACAACAGATATATGGTGATGCACAAGCAAGAATATGACAACAAACAACAGTGCACTGAACAACTCACAAATATGCAACCAGACCAATACACATGAATGTATACAAATGATCAGGCCATAATGAAGCAAAACATTGACTCAAGTACACAAGTGACACAGCAATGCATATAACCAAGACATAAAGGAATGTCAAAATGATACAAGTAGTGAAACCATGGCATGTACCAAGTAAAAAGCATATGCCAGGCTACACAATATCAAAGTGCAGATGACCAAATATACAACCAAAGAAAAAACCATCAAGCCAACACAGCAGCAAGTGAATGCAGAGCTACTCCAGACAAGATGATAGCACACATATACATACATGAATGCATATATATACATGGAAGCAATCAAGATGACAATATCGCTTCAAATGAAAACATATGTGCCAGTGTAACATGTGCAGCCCAATGAATAGAGGCAACAAAGGTCAGGGAACAGGGCAACATCAAGTGATGCAACATCACATAATCAAAGTAATCAGTGAAGCCAAAGCAAATAGAGGGATCAATATGGCAACACAGCAAGCACATGAATGCACAGTGCAAGCTACAACTCCAAAAGACCAAGTCAAAGTCAAATTTTCTTTTATCAAAGTCAACAGAAAAATGATCGGAGCTGAGGCCGTGACAATCAAGGCGTCGAACAAGTCAAGCCGTAATCAAAATCAAAACCGTGGGAATCAAGTCAAAAAAATATACGTATTTGAATAAGTTGCAAACATCACAACCATCGATACATTATCAAGCAGCCAAGATAGGAACTTGACGAATTCAAATAAAAATTATATGAAGAAAATTCAGATATCCGACTCCTATATAAGGATAACATCACTGGTAAAATAAAATCATCGATCGAGTTAAAAGCAAATCAAATCAGACGAAGCAAAAGGCAAAAATCATACCTGTCATCAATCGTACTCGATCAACTTCGAAGCAGACGAGCGGAACACAAGCAATCAATAAGTTATCACGAATATTCTATTGATCAAGCGCTCAGCTTCGAAAGCACTAAAAATTGCAAAGAGGAATGAACGAAGAGCCGCCATTCTTACGAAAGAAAAAGAACGGGCTAGAGTGAAGATAAAAGGAGTTGGCCTTGTTTATAAGAATAAGGGCTTTAGTTTTTTTTAATCAAATAAGGGCTTTACTTTTATTTTTGTTTTAAATTTGTCTTTAAAAACTCTCTTAACCGTTGTATTTACTAGTCGTGTGACTAGGGGACAAACTACGTGGCGTAGTTTGAGAATTCACAACTCAGTGGCTGAGTTGTGGCAGGATTTTGAACGTAGAGTTAGGTTTAGTCGATAGCGGGTGTCGCGAGTTTACGTGTGTAAGCGTCTGACTATCTAATTTCTAGTAGAAACCTCGGGGGCAGCACGTAGGCAGAGTTTTGTCGAAGCTGGGTAAATTCTGTGTCGTTCTATTTCTGCATTTGTTATTCTGCTATTATTTGTGCTGCTATTGTTCTATGATTTGTGTTGAAATTACTTTAAAAGCTTCCGCAATTAATTAATACCATCACCCTATTCACCCCCCCTCTAGGGTGAAATCGATCCTACAGTAATTTAATTAGGAATTTTGTTAAAACTCCTAGAAAAGCACTGGCATCTTAAAATCCAATTTATTCATGGAATGGAATCCACTTCGAGCCCGTTAAAGGGATGGACCCCTAAGTAGGATGGAACCTACAAAAAATCTAGTGGAACATTGTTTTGTATCCGCTAACTTTTATTCAAAATGTTTTACAAAATTATATCTTGTTTTCAAAATGTTTTCAAAATCTTCCTTTTAAAAGAATCAAAAACATCTATCCTGGTTTTAATACTTTTAGCCTTAAAATAATCTTTATTTTCAAAATTAATTTATATATACCAAAATATTATTCTCTATATTTACTTATGTATTTTAACTATAGTTAAGTATATTTATAAAGTTTAAAATAGTTTTAATATAAGATAGAAGTTATTTTCAAATAAAAACAAATCATCAAAATTTCCTTTGGCATGTCGACATAATCAAGTACCCCATGTCGACATGGTAGCAGTTGATTTCAAAATTTGAATTTCAAAGAAGTGTATATTCATTATATCCCTTCACGAATGGACATGACTATTGTTCTACTATAAATAGGGGTGGTTTTGGACGAATTAGTAATCGTATTTTTCTGGTTTTCACTCCTCTTCTTCTTCCACATTTATTTATATATATTCTTACCATTACTCTGCCGAAATCAACATTGTATCTAACTAGATCATTTATGGTTTGATTCTCTGTCACTATCTCAACAATATCTCAGTGCTAATCAGAGTTATAGACTTCTTTGTAATCAATTTAGCGAGAAAAGGTGTGATTGTAGCCTTGGAAATCAATCAAGCGAGAAAAGGTGTGATTGTTGCCTTGGAAATCAATCAAGTTAGAAAAAGGTGTGATTGTAGCCAAGGAAATCCATTGGGTGAACTTGTTGCCCCTGAAATCAAGTATCTCTACCCAGAGAATTGTGAATCTGGAGTGGTGTACCTCGTGGCCTTGAAATCGAGGGTGTAATTATATGATTGCTTTTGAAAGGAAATCTGTACTTGTGTGCGGGACTGGATGTAGGGTAACTCCGAACCAGTATAAGATCCAGTATGTTCTTTCCTTTATTGCTTTTACTTTATTTATGCATGTGTGTTTGTTTCTGTGATCATATCCGTGTTTGAATATTGTATACTTTTGTGTTCAAATTAACAAAAGCTCAAAAAGATTTAGTAATTCCTTAAAACACTATTCATCCCCCTCTAGTGTTAATCCTAGCCTTAAGATCCATATTCCGCATTTCTTACAACCCACACCCCTCCACAACCTCCTACATGCCTGAACCTGAAGCCCACCACCTTTGCCATAGCAAAGCCTCACAACAACCAAATGACAGCCCGCAATCTCCCCTCACTCCTCGCCTCGTCACCAAGCAATGGCCGTTGCCGACCCGCCACCTAGCTCGGCATTTCACCCATCACCGAACGTCGTGCAGCCCATCATTCTTATTGCTACACATAAGCCTCCACCCCGCCTGCTTGTTCCTTTTCCCACGACCGAGCGCAGTAGACAAAACCTCGCTTTGCTCTCTCTGGCCGAGCACCTTAGCGCTCTTCTTCTATAGAAAAAAGGTACATATTTATTTTATCATATATATATATATATTTTTGGTTCCTATCAGCTCATGTTATCTAAGCTAGTTTTTCTTATATGCTCGCTGTTGAATTTGTTGTAGCAGATCTTGCTTGTCGCTATCCAGTTATCTATCTTGTCGTTGTTCCGTATGCATACCCATGTCACCATCTTATTCCCGTTGTTTTCTCTAACCACGAAAGGTGAGTGATCACTCACGATTAACATTCTTATATTTAGTAAATTTAAGTCAAATGAAATGATGATTGAAATATGTTGTTAAATTTTGAATTGGTTAGAAATTTTATTGTAAAAGTATGATATGTTATTATTTATAATTGTTTACCTATATCAATTGACATAAGACACCATAACCTGTTATATATATTAAATTTAAAATTGTTAATGGTTATATATGCTTGTAATTGATATGTTATTTTATTTTATTCTATTGTTCTCACTTTGCAAGTTCCTTGATAGTTAGGAAATCTCTATGGGTTGAAATGATACATACCCAAACAATATTATAGACTAGGGAAAATTGTTGTGGGTTAAAATGATAAACCCAAGCGATTTTATTGATTTTGAAATTTTGGATTGCGGGTTGAAAGGATATACACTCGTAAATATTAAATTATTGCGGATTGAAATGATAAATATCCCACTTGACCATTGGTTAGAAAATTATATAAGGGCACTATTGGTCTATTTTAAATGATTTTCAAAATTTTGAAAAGAAAAATATATTTGTTTTGATTTTGAAATATAATATATAGGTTTTATTTTAATATGCATAAAATTTAGTTTTTTAAAATTAAATGTTTGGAAATTTTAAGTTATAAGTTAAGTTTTGAAAAATGTAAATTTTAAGATTTTACTTATAATTTTATTATTTTTAAATA
This sequence comes from Allium cepa, assembly GCA_030765085.1. Taxonomy (NCBI): domain Eukaryota; kingdom Viridiplantae; phylum Streptophyta; class Magnoliopsida; order Asparagales; family Amaryllidaceae; genus Allium; species Allium cepa. The sequence goes on from CM060934.1 coordinate 618,549,968, forward strand.
CATATATAATAAGATTTAATATAAAATAAATTTAATATTTAATTTAATAAAATTTAATATAATAAAATTTCATTTAATTAGTGTATATATAATTTGTTTAAGTATTTATGTAAAATTATATTAATATTTCAAAAATAGATTTTATAATAACTTTAATAAATTAAGGTTGGAAAGAGGAACTAAAATTAGTTCGATATTTTATCTGTTTAAGAATTGTATCTAAATAAAACTGGATTTTGAACTTATCAATCTTAAGATTTTAAAGATATGATTTTATTTTACAACTTGATAAATGGATTTTGATTATAGGTGATTAAATGAATATTTTCAAAATTTTAATAAAATTGAAATTGAGTATTTAATATTGATTTAAATTTATAATTTGAGATTTTTTTTAAATGTTATTAAAAACGATTAAGCGAATATTTTCAAATTTAAACAAAATTAAAATTTGAATTTTGGAATATAAATGAAACTTATCAAATTGAGTTATAGTAAATTGTTTGACTATTGAATTGAAACTGGTTTAAATCTGTAATTAAAACCTAGATTTGAAATTGAACCTTCAACCTATATAATTGAGATTGTTGAACCGAGATTGATCTAAATTGAATTTTGGAACTAAAGTTGACTTGAATTGATTTGTGAAATTCAAAGAAACAATTCTAATTTGAGACTATTTTTGATATAAATTCTTTTAAATATATAAACTATTTTTAATATATAAACTATTTTTAATATATAAACTATTTTGATCTATAATCCATTTTTAAATATAAACTATCTTTGATGTATAACTATTCCAAATATAAACTACTTTCAATATTCAAACTGTTTAAGTTAGATTGTTATTATTTAAAGTGAATAGAAATATTGTAAGTGATATGATTTCGAAAGTGAATATGATTTCAAAAGTGATATGATTTTGAAATGAATATGATATTTAGATATGAAGTATGAACTGTTTGAAATGAAAATGACCACGGCTTGAAATAAGCACGGTTGCAAAAGCGACCGAGATCAGATATTTTCATAGTCTCTACCAATGTCGAGAACCACTTTAACAACTGTGCACGTGGTGGAGAATCTAGAACGAAGTAGGATGGTTTGGCGGACGTCTATATGAGGTATGAACGCAGCCCTGACTCCCACGAATCAGCTTGATATGACTAATACATGAGCTATACCAGGGCCAAGTGAGGTTGCATCTTCGATCGAGCATGCTTCTTCGATACCATATCTATTACTTTGTGATTTGATTGGATGCACCTTTGATTATAAGAGTGTGTCTCGAGGTGGGCGCTAGTAGCTGCTCTGCATTACCACCAGCCCAGTTCTGCAAAACGGTAGAATCCTACCCTAGGCATTGCCTTGCGTGCCTTGTCACATGCCTTATCCCCCCCCACTACGAGTTTGGTTTGTACTGTACCTATGGAGTGCTCCCTGAGTATCCCACCGGTTTGGTGGAGTTTACAGTATTTGTATAAACTACGAGAATTGTATAAAAATGTGTTATGGGGGATATGAGTAACATATTAACGCTATTTTAATATTTTACTTTGTTGTAGACATTATCTATGTAGCGTATTGTATTATGTATGTAGATAGTTTAATGAATCTTTAAAGGATGGAATCCCAAACACCCTTTAAGTTATATTGCATTTCATTTAGACATTTCACTTGAGTTGATTTACTTGCATAAGAATGTTAATCCTAACTTGAGTGTTTTGTGTTTTGCTTTATACTCGGGTTAGACCGAGTGTTACAGCATTTGCCTCACCTTTGGAAATCGGAGTGCTTGGATATTATCTTTACCTATTCAGCTTTCTAGTTATTTCAGTTATTTCCAGTTGTTTATGTTCAGACTTGTCATTTGCTTTTGTATTGAGACTTCTTGTATTTGGGATTTCTATTGTATTTTGCTTTATACTCTGATGTTTATGTTATAGCTTTATGAATTACTATTTATTTATTCCGCTGCTTATTATTGTATTACTTTATGTCAGTGATTCTGTTATTGATTTATTTTCTATACATGCTAAGTTTTTCCAAATATAAATTAATTTGAGCAATTCAAGTCTGACATATGTGATTATTGTTGATTTGAATAGTTCGAAATGACGGGTTGTTACAAGTGGTATCAGAGCTCTGGTTCAGGTATAACTTAGTATATGGAGTAAAAACTCAGTAGAGATGGGGCAGTAATACCCTAGAATGAGTGGAATTAATCATAAAATAATCTTCATTCGAGCTTGAAATTTTTTTTTAGGATCCTCTTTGATTAGATTACTTTTGAATTTTGGATCTTTACCTTTGTTTTGAAATCCATTCTTGTCTTTTTCCGTTCGTGTTCTTCTTGATAATGGAGCATCCCATAGCTTTATTTTTTTGATCTCTGTAATAAATTTGAGCACATTTTGCAACCTCAACTGGCAACTTCATCCTTAGGTGTGACTAATCCCATCGGTGGTCCCACCAACCTTAGTATGCTTTGTAAAGGGGTGAAACGCCTTACAACATGCTTCGATTTACTGGAGATCCCTATGTCCTCACTTTTGATGCATTTGGTATCTTACTTGGGGTGATTGGTCAAAGCGTTATAATGCTGTTATTTCTTGCAAAATCCGAACCATTTCTTTAGCAGACGACCAGGGTAATTCTCTTGTGATCGATTGTCGATCTCGGGATTATGCAGGCAGTTTTATCTTTTCTCTTAATTCTCAGCCTAATGATCTTTACTCCACCCCGATAGTCAGGGATTATCCTAATGTTTTTGGTGAATTCGCTTCTCTTCCTCCTAAGAGGGAAATTGCATTTCGCATCGATTTTATTCCTAGGGCTCGATCTTGCTCTCGGTTTTCACCAGCTTCGTGTAGCCGAGGAGAGCATTCCCAAGACTGATTTCAGAACAAAGAATGGTTTCTATGAATGGTCAGTCATGCCCTTTGGATTAACCAATGCTCCTGCCTTCATTGTCGATCTCATGAATCGTGTTTTCTGCGATGTTCTTAACGAGTTTGTCCCCATTTTCGTTGATGATATTCTCGTCTGTTCTAAGTCTGAGAAGGAGCATGAATCTCATTTGGGACATGTGTTGAAAACTCTTATGATTCATCAGATGAAAGTCAAATTTTCTAAATGCCATTTCTGGAGGGATGAAGTTTGATTCCTTGGGCTCATTGTTTCTAAAAATGGAGTCCTGGTCGGCCCAGTTAAGGTCGTCGCGATTAATATAAATCTATCCATCTTTCCTCTTTTATAATTTAATTATCTTATCTTTTTTTCAAGCCTATCTTCTTAGTTAGAATTCTCCTTGATTAGGGTCCCTCTAAATTAGAATCACCATTCTTGTTCTAAAATCTATTCTTGAATCATCATATGAGGGAGCATATTTCTAATTTATATAAAATGCTATATGTTGTGTTATTTGAGTTGTTAAGTTTGAATTTTGGGTTTCGATCGACTCGTCTGGCCAACGCTATCGTTTGGGATTCCAAACACTTTAACATAGCAAATTGACACAATATTGTTTCCGAAATTGGTAAATGAAATAATTTTATGTATGGTTATATTATATATATATATATATAAAGGTATAATTTTCTGAAATTAGATAGTTAAATGAATTGGTTGTTAGAAATGATAGTACATATTATCATTTATTGTTTTGTCGACTTCCTAAACCCTTAACTATTGTTGCATGTTATATGGAGATGAATTTTTATAAACATGGTTTATAAATCTGATTTGCAAATGAAATGAATTTAAAATAACGATTTCAAAATTTTATTTTCGGTGATTTTCAAAAATTTGGTTTTCAAAGTTTTGAAAAAAAATATTTGAAAGCATTTTCGAATGGAAACTGTTTCTAAAGAATTTTAAAGAAGTAAGTTCGTACTTTCCTCTTATGTCATTGGAAAATAATTTCGATAATGACTAAAACATCATCGACATTCATTTTTGAGTCTCAAAGTGGGGAGACCACTTAGTAGCTTTGCTACACTTTTTTTTTGGAAAATGGATTTAGTTTGAGTTTCTTGAGTATGATTTGTTGTACAAAATACATATATGTATATAACTATTTCAAAATGGTTTGAAATGAAACCAAAAATTTAACTCTTAAATTTATGTTAAGTGATGGTTTTCAATTATTGAAATGAAGCAAAAATTTGAATAATTGGAGTGTCTAAAATAGAAAATGGAATTGAAACAATAGAAAATTCGTTTGTATAATACTCAATTGCATTCTAAAACATATAACATATATAATTTAACTGGAAAATCAAAAAAGTTCAAAATGTAACGTGAATATGTAATTAAAGATTATACAAGAGAAACTTAAGTAATAAAAACGTTCAAACTAAATTTTTCTTAATAGAAAGGTTGTAAATAAAAGGTAAATGGTATAGTGCTCAATTACACTCAGATACATTAATAAAACTTACCTAGAATTTTTTTGAAAGTAATGAGAACATGTAACTGAATAATGTACAATATATAATGTAAGTAATAAGATGTCCAAAATGAAATTTTGTTAAGGGAATTTATATAAAAATTGAATGGTTATAATAAATGTTTATACACTTAATCTAGGTTACAAGATATGTTAGGTGGAACAAAATTGTATAATAAAAAAAGAATGCCATTTAAGTCAATAAGGCGAATGCAAATAAATTGGATATGAATACAAATTAATTGAAAGTGAGTTAGTTAGAATGATAATAATAAAGTGATGTTAATAAGTAATGAGATGTATAATGTTAACACATGAAAATAGAATTTATATGGTTTTGAATTAATTGTTGTATCTGGTACTTTGTATTTCGAATCTACCTTTCCTTTCTATTGCTTCCGTTCTCCTATCTCGTTCCATTTCAGGGTCAAAAAGTTCTGAATGAGGGAGAGTGTAACGACTCAGAAATTCTAACGATTTAAATAACGTAATTAGCTAAAAAAATTCATAATAATAAACAATTAAGAAAAAACTTGCAATGAAAATTTGATATTTGAAACACGTTTATTTAAACGTAGCAAGTTCATTGGAAAATATGAAAATTTGTTTGGTTGTGAAATTTCAATTTTTAATTTAAAATCAGTTAAATTGTTGGAAATAAAATTTTGAAATCTGAATATTTCTACATAAGAAAAATGTAGAGCATTTTTTAATGAGACGTCATATTTCGTTTCATCAAATTTGGTCTGATCTAGCCCTGTTTATCTTATTTTCGGCGGTTTAGCAGCATTTCGGCAACGAATATCGAGTTTTGATATGTTGGTCGTATCGCTGATATTTGTGTACCATTCTTTATGTCTCATCATACTGATCTATGCAGTAATTCATTTGTGCATTTCGGTGTCTGGTACGTGGCGAAATCTGCGAAATGATTAACCTTATCGGCATTTGTGCCTTTTTGGCTTTTGTGTCCTTTCGTTTGTCCATCTGGTAAAGCTAATAGCCACTAACTATTAATATTTGTTGAATTAATGATTGACTTTTGCTTTTCCCTGGTTCCAATATATATTTGCCGGTTCGTTTCTTACCCATCCCTTTCTCTTTGTTTCTGTTCTATGCTTGAATATACAAATGAATAAAAAATTATATTAGAGACATATATTTGGATCTATGAAAACTGCTTTTTCTCCTTGCCGTATTCACCTCACCATGCTTGCCATCTCCCCTGCTTCCACAGCTCATTGAACTCGAACCACTTTCCTTTCCAGTGCCAACCGAATAAACTCCAACCATCTTCGGCCACCCTCCACCAATGCCGCTCAGTCTCTCCCTTCCTCCGCAAGCCCAATATCATTTCACTCCACTGCCCTCTGCTCGAGTGTCAAAACCCAGTCCATCTACACGCCCGCTACAGCCCAACATCTGCCACCACAACTCCACTGTCGAGCAGCCACCGTAGATCCTCCTTGGCCAGCCATCTCCAGGCAACCCACACCCCTCCAAACCTCCTACACGCCCAAACCCGAAGCCCACCACCTTCCTCCATAGCTACGCCTCACAACAGTCAAATGACAGCCCACATCTTCTCTCTCCGCTGCCTGCACCTTTTTGTCGTAGCCTTCCGCAATCTTCCTTTGTCGCAGCCTAACCCGCCAGCTGACCCGCCAGCTGACCCACCTCATCTCGCAGCCTAGCCAAACTCGAGCAGCCTACCGCAATCTCCCCTCACTCCTCGCCTTGTCACCAAGCAGTGGCCGCTGCCGACCTGCCACCTAACTCGGCCTTCCACCGATCATCGAACTCCGTGCAACCCATCCCTCTCTTTGCCAAATGCAAGCCTCCACCCCGCCTGCTTATTCCTTTTCCCTTAATCGAGCGCAGCAGCCAGAACCCCGCTTTGCTCTCTCTGGCCGAGCACCTTATCACTCTTCTTCTATAAAAAAAAGGTATATATATTTTATCACACACACACACACACATACATACATAGATATATATATATATATATATATATATATATTATTTCTATCAACTCATGTTATCTAAGCTAGTTTTTCTTGTGTGCTCGTTGTCGAATTTGTCACAGCAGATCTTGCTTGTCGCTGTCCAGTTATCTAGCTTGTCGTTGTTCCATATGTGTATCCGTGTCGCCTTCTTATTCCCTTTTTTTCTCTAGCCACGAAAGATGAGCGATCACTCACGATTAACATTCTTATATTCAGTAAATTTAATTCACCTGAAATGACGATTGGAATATGTTGTTAAATTTTGAATTGGTTAGAAATTTAATTGTTAAAGTATGATATGTTATTATTTGCAATTGTTTACCTATATCAATTGACATATGACACCATAACCTGTTATATATATTAAATTTAAAATTGTTAATGATTATATATGTTTGTAATTGATATATTATGTTGTTTTATTCTATTGTTCTTACTTTGCAAGTTCCCTGATAGTTAGGAAATCCCTATGGGTTGAAATGATACATACCCGAACGATATTATAGATTATGAAAAATCGTTATGGGATGAAATGATAAACCCAAGCTATTTTATTGATTTTGAAATTTTAGGATTGCGGGTTGAAATGATATATACCGGTAAATATTAAATTATTGTGGATTCAAATGATAAATATCTGCATCACTTGACCATAAGTTAGAAAATTATATGGGCACCGTTGGTCTATTTTAAATGAATTTCAATATTTTAAAAAAGAAAAATATGTATGTTTTGATTTTAAAATATAATATAAAGGTTTATTTTAATATGCGTAAGATTTAGATTTTTAAAATTATATGTTTGGAAAGTTTAAATTATAAGTTAAGTTTTGAAAAATGTAAATTTTAATATTTTGCTTATAATTTTATTATTTTTAAATGTGTATATATGATAAGATTTAATATAAAATAAGTTTAATAATAAGATTTAATTTAATAAAATTTAATATAATAAAATTTAATAAAAGGTTAATTTAATTAGTATATATATAATATGTTTAAGTATTTATTTAAAATTATATTAATATTTTAAAAATAGATTTTACAATAACTTTAATAAATTAATGTCGGAAAGATTAATTGAATTGGTTTTAAATTTTATCTATTTAAGAATTGTATTTAAATAAAAATTGATTTGAACTTATTAATTTTGAGATTTTAGAGATATGATTTTTTTTAACGTGATAGCTGGATTTTGATTAAAGGTGATTAAATGAATATTTTCAAAATTTAAAGAAAATTGAACTTTAGTATTTAATATTGATTTATATTTTTAATTTGATTTTTTTTGAATGATATTAAAAATGATTAAGTGAATATATTCAAATTTAAATAAAACTAAAAGTCGAATTTTGAAATATAAATGAAACCTATCAATTTGAGTTATAGTAAATTGTTTGAATATGAAAACTTTGAAACCTACTGAATTGGAAGTGGTTTAAATTTGTAGTTCAAACGTGGATTTGGAATCGATATAAAAAAATGGTTTTAATGAGAATTTGGACTAAAGCTCTAACCTATTTAATTGAAATTGTTGAACTGAGATTGATTTAAATTCAATTTTGGAACTAAAATTGATATGAATTGATTTGTGAAATTAGAAGAAACAATTCTGATTTGAAACTATTTTCGATATAAACTCTTTTAAATATGTGAACTTTTTTGATATATAAACTATTTTAATCTATGACCTACTTTTAAATATGAACTATTTTTAATGTATAACTATTCCAATATATAAACTACTTTCAATATTCAAACTGTTTATGTTGGAACGGTCATAATTTAAAGTGAATGATAATTTTGAAAGTGATATGATTTTGAAAGTGAATATGATTTTGAAAGTGATACAATTTTGAAGTGAATATGATATTTAGATATGAAGTATGAACTATTTGAAATGAAAATAACCACGGTGTAAAATAAGGGGTTGGTTGTTAAAGAGACCGAGATCGAATATTGTCATACTGTTTGCCAATACCAAAAACCACTATAACAACCGTGCACGTGGTGGGGAATCCAGAACGAAGTAGGATGGTTTGGTAGACGTCTATATAAGGTATGAACACAGCTCTGACTCCCACGAGTCAGCTTGATGTGACTAAAACAAGAGCTATACTTGGTCCAAGTGAGGTCGCTTCTCCGATCGAGCATGCTTCTTCGATACCATATTTATTACTTTGTGATTTGATTGGGTGCATCTTTTATTTTTGGAGTGTGTCTCGAGGTATGCGGTAGTAGCTGCTATGTGTTACCACCAGTCCGGTTCTGCAAAATGGTAGAATTCTACCCTAGGCATTAGCACGCGTGCCTTGTCACATGCCTTATCGCGCCCACTACGAGTTTGGTTTGTACCGTACCTATGGAGTGCTCCCCGAGCATCCCATTGGTTTGGTGGAGCTTACAGTATCTGTATAGACTACGAGAATTATATAAAAATATGCTAAGAGGGATATGAGTAATGCTATTTTAATATTTTATTGTAGACATTATATATATCGTGTTGTATTATGTATGTAGATAGTTTAACGGATCCTTAAAGGATGGAATCTCAAACATCCTTTAAGTTATATTGCATTTCACTTGGACATTTCACTTGAGTTGATTTACTTGCATAAGAATGCTAATCCAGACTCGAGTGCTTTGTGTTTTGCTTTATACTCGGTTCAGACTGAGTGACACAGCATTTGATTCACCTTTGGAGCTTCGAGCTTTGCTTGGAGACCTATCTTTACCTCTTCAGCTTTCTAGTTGTTTATGTTCAGACCTGTCATTTGCTTTTGTATTAAGACTTCATGTATTTGGGATTTCTGTTGTATTTTGCTTTAGAATCTGATGTTTATGTATTAGCTTCATAAACTATATTTATCTATTCTACTGCTTATTGTTGTATTACTCTGTGTCTATGATTATGTGATTGATTTATTTACTATATATGCTATGTTTTTCCAAATATAAACTAACAATATGTTGTTTTGAGCAATTCAAATCTGATATGTGTGGATCATTGTCTATTTTAATAGTTCAAAGTGACGGGTCGTTATATTATAAGTAGTACTTATAGAAACGATTATTTACACCAATTCTCTTCGTCAAAACTATATCACACTAGAACTTATGGAATTTGGTTTTGGTCTAAATTACAACATCGTCCATATTCAATTTTGTAATTCCAAATATAAAATCCTTGATTTAATAATAACAATCATTATTATTGTATTGCTCTGGCTAGACTTTTACTGATTTGACTACAGTTGACTATGACATTAACCTCGTATTACTAAGGAGACAAATTCTCCATTGAATAATATTTCACTTCCAATGCTTCAACTTAGACCTAACTATAGTCGGTCGATGGACATCATGCATCGATTTAACTATAGTCAAAGTGGAATGTCCACATTGAGGTTCCACAGTATTCTCAAGTTAAGAGAACTGCATAACATCGTTACTTCAAGATTCGCTATTTGACCTTACTTATATTTAGCAATGAAGAACTCTCGAATGAGTCATTTTATAGTTATCCAATAACCATCAGAACATAACCCAATGGTGCCACCAACTTCCATGAGTAATACACTCCCAAACATTTAGAAGGCGTTATACTCTAGTCTCTATAGGTGTATCAGTGTTCCATCCCAAAACATCTTGACTGTAAATATTTAAAATCATATGTTATTTTAAATATATCAAATTTCTTATGATTACAACAGATTGTATTTACTCTCACATAATATATTATTTAATGATTTTCTATTTGACACCCTTTAAACTAACTATTTAATTTATCAAATCACAATATAATAAGTATACAATAAAAAGAAAATGCTATTTATTTTGAACAAGATTGGTTACCGAGTTAGACATATGTAACAAATTGTGTAGTTATCTCTAGGATATACACCTAACTATATCAATCTCCTACTTCCACTTGGGTTGATTATGGAATCTTATTCCAACTTCTTCGATTGGTTTTTCTCAAAACTAATCACCAGTTCCTTAGTGAATGAGTATGCTATAATGCTTTAACTAACTACTATGTCAATCTACTATCTCTAATGCTAAGAAACTGCATACATCATGTGGAACATCTCAAAGTATGTTTCTCAAATTCTAATGAGCTTTATATTCTTTACGAACTATATCACAACATTATTCTCATACAAGGATTTCATAGGTTCCAAAATTTGGAATGACTTTAGCTTGAGTGTAAATGTGTGCAATTATTATACCACTTTTATTGTAGTGTTATTCAGGGCAACATACATAGCCTTTGGTTGAATCGGTCGCTACTAAAAGTTTGGAACATTTCCAACTTAAAGTTCTTAAGTTTGAGCATGTAATTAGGATTAATATTCCATGTTTGATAATAAGTCCACATAATCCTTCGTAAGGAGTTTGTTGTTTCTATAAATAATTCTTCGGTATTTTTTAATACTCGAGAACACCCTAATTTGTCAGTCAGTGATATTAATTTGGATTCGATACCTTCTCTATAAATAAAACACATTAGCAAAGTGTGATATTGTAGACATTATGTGTAACAACATGTTTTTTCGTACCCTTTGAATCGACAATAAACTACACATCTCCATCTCAAATTGCACGAATAAGCAGATCATTAAGGGTAGAAAGAAAATGAAGACAGAACAAAATCTCACACTAATGGAATAACATATATTATTTCAATAATAATCTTTACAGCGGAAAATTTTAAAATACAATATCAGAGTCTAATCTAGATTCAACCTTGACAACTATAACACTTGCCCTTACAAATGCTGACAAACAACAAACAAAAACAAACAAACCATAGCAGATAATAGAATATCTTCATACGATGACGAAGTTCTCCAGCTCTTCTCTGGAAACTCCAACCATCTTCAACTAAACCTGAAACTACTTGGATCTGACCCGAGTATTAAAAATAACCAGATCCGGCTTGATAAACCAGCGTGAGATACTTGAAATTTTAAATGCATAAATCATGACGATGTTATCAAAACATTTGAAAAGAAGGGTATCTCATAAGACCACACCCACATATATACGGAAGGGTTTTCACCTTATGATAACCAAAACACTTTTATACCAAAATTCACTTCATATTATTTTTAATGACATTCTTTTGAAAACACTTTCAAATAAACTTATTCAAATAAGGTATCAATATCTGGACTAAGTCCAAGGTAATATATCCCGACTAGGTAAATGGAATATACCGAACGGAATATATGATACCAGAAAGGGTTAGCTGAAATGTTTGCAAGTCATCACATCTATTTTGGGACTACAATCAAAACCGTAAATCTCATATTTGGATTGGATTTTCAACATGATAGGGAACCAGCGGCCTTTTCTCCAATCTACGCATAACAAACATAGTTCCCGCAGTGCCTTAATCGCTTTTCTCAAACTAGTCATTTGGAACTATACTTGCTACACTACTACTGATAACTGGTAGTTCCCTGCTTTTCTCAAACTAACCACTTTCTCAAAATGGGGCAATAAATGCCTTGAGGGACGTATCCCCCAAAGGGCCCAGCATATTGGACACCACCATCCATACTCACTTATTGCGAATTTGTGTCTGTCAGACCACATAGTATCCCATATCATCTTCCGAGATGTGAGGCTAGTGAGGCTACGCTCAATTTCTTCAAAGCCATGATTTTCATACAAAACCACGCTTTGATCATAACAGGTTCCACTTTGAATGCCATACTGCCATTCCTTTTATCACTATTTAAGTCCCACAAGCATACAACCTCTGAGCTCGTATGTCTCAAAGAAGGGTGTTAAGCTAAGAGAAGTTTCCTTCTCCGCCACCAAACAGATGTACATTTGTAAAAGTCAAATGTTGTGCTCAGAAATGCAATGTCAGACATTCGTCCATATAAGTTCATTCTGGGACTGGACAAAACCGAAGACACTTTCCTCGGCCATTACTAGGCCAGAAGCCCTTGCAATCTAAAAAATCTCAATAACGAGGAGACCGCTCTATATATAACTCTATAATAATAGCGATCCAGAGCATGTCAATAAGTAGTCCTCACGCTATGAAAATCCACCATCTTCAATAATCATCGTCTTCAACATGTCTTCACTTTCGAACGTATACACTGGTTCGAAGTGGTTTTCGGATAGGAATCGTCCAAATCCGACTCTAGTTCGTTCAAAACCAATTATCGATAAAAAGATGTTTAGTTCACATGCGGATATCAATCATCAATCAATTACTTCATCTTTTATTTAAATCAAATATCTTTCTTAGATATATTCTTTTCACTTTATTCCATTTTCTTTTCAAATGTACATGGAATCATTATGCCTCACTTATCAAATCATTTGGTTTATTTAAACCTTTCCTAAAGCCTGGAATAATTCCAAGTCATTTTCTATCTTACTTAGAAAAGCTTTTCTAAATCATTCTTTTAATCTTAATCAAAGAATTCTTATATTCAAGTTATAACTTTTAACTTAGGAAAAATATTCCCAAATCATTTATTCAACCTTAATCAAAGATTTCTTACTCAACTTCAAATCATATTCTTGCAAATCGAAGATTTCCATAACAAAGCACTACTGCCACATTAAGTATGGTAAATTTTACCTCCAGGTACTAATGGAAAGTAATCCTATATCATGATGATCTGTATCATCAATGATCATTGTCTTCAATATATTTTGTATCGAAAATTAGTTTGAATGGGTTTTTGGATAGGAATCACCCAAATCCAATCATGGTTCCTTCGTACCAATCATTGAATAAAAGATGTTAAATGATTAATTAACATTCAAATAATTTTGTTTCTTTTCTTTTATCTTAGAAAAACTTTAATATGATCTTTTAGAGCATCTGAGCTTTTCTTTCGATCTATTCTACCCCTTGCCTAAAAAGAGATAATGCAGGCCAGGTAAGTTCAAGGCACTGGTTGCTCCATCCCTAACCTTAGTTAAACACCTTATTTTATCTTTCCGAATCTCATAGGCGGGACAAATGTACTAGTCATTTCCGCATACTCAGTTATTAACTTTATTTTGGAAATGATTTATTAAACTTCCAAATCATCATTTAAAAATCTTAATTATTCTTTTAAAAATGTCCATAATTGATTCTAGGAAATATCATTCTATTTAAACTCATATTCAAAAGGTTATAGAATTCGCAGCATAAAAATGCTGCGGAAAATGCTATATAAGATTATTTGATTTGAACAACTTTTAAATATTTGAACATCCATATTTTCCATTCAAATCTCTTTTAAACCATTTTAGTAGATTTATTAAATTTATTTCATATTTTTAATCATTTAAAAATATCATTTATAAAGAAATCCCTTTTTGGATTCCAAACTGCAAAACCGCGATATTTTTTAGAAAATTATTTTGGACATACTTCAAACTCTACTTGATGAGATCTTGATTTTATTTTTTGTTGGAAAACTATTATGATTTTAGACCAAAGAATTTTTATTTTGAAGAAACCTGACTTATAAATCATTCTCTACGTTAATTTGAAGTTACGGGTCGAAATTCACGAACTGTCGTTACGTGACGAGCTTAATTTCGACCAATTTTGTGAATTGGTTTGAAACTTGTCCGAAACACTTAAAATTTATTTTAAACCATATTTAAAACTTTTAAAATTATTAAAAACAATATCTTTCTCATTTCAAACTCATTTTTCATTTCATTTCATATTATAATATCATATTATTATAATATCATTTTCAACTGTTTTAGATATTTTGAAATCATTAAGAGGCTAAATAATTTCCATACATACATTGTATGCATTTCATTCTCATTTAATTAACTATGCTTACTAACCATTTCTCTTATCATCTATCAAACCAAGTTATCATCCATATCATAAATATATAATCAACCATAATATCAACCAATATTCAACGTATTAATTTCTAATTTAACATGTATATTATCAAATTAAATTTTATTTAAACAAACTAAGATTTTGAGCATTCACGGTTAGTTCCACTCCATAGATCTTTTATGCAGACTTTCCTTTTGATTCCAGCAGCACTTCCTTCTTCTTTTCTCGCTCTGTAGCTCCTTGAACTTGCTCCTCCTCCATAGATTCGAGCTCCTCTGGATCCTCCCTTTCCTCCATTTCTTCACTTCTTAGTGCTAAACCATGTTTTGGTGATATTCTAAGGTCTTTGGCAAAGTTTGATGGAGTTTTGACTTTGTTTGATATAGTTTTGAAAACGTTAGCAAGGAAAATAGAAGAGAAGAAGCCATTAGAGAAGTAGAGAAAAGCTTGAAAAAGAAGAAGTGAAAAAAATGAGAAAGTGGGTGCTTATTTATAGAAAAAGTTTTGGATTAAAATAATATTTTGAAAAAAGACCAAAATATCATTTAATTACTTTTTAAGCAACCTTATTTTTCCAACACTTAACATCACATTTTCAAATCATTACTTTATGTCATTTTCACTTAAGTATTAAGTAAAGAATATAATAATTATGTTTGGTTTGATTTGTTGTTTACTTTTTGCTTTGAAATGACACGTTTGTCTTTCTGTGCTTACGTTTTCTTAATTATATTCTAGAATTTCCTAAGTATGCTTAGTAAAAGTAAACTTGTTTAATGAAATACTTAATACTTATACTATTTGAATGTATGTTCCTATATAAGAAAATAAAGGTGCGACGACGTTGCGACAACCTTTAATCGACAAAACGTTGATTTTCGACAAAATGTTTTATGGTCACATTTTGACATTTTAGTTAAACTATTTATTTATGTAAACCAAAATTAAAAATAAATTTTTGCAATGTTATTTAAAAATACAAACACTCACAAACAATTAAAATAATTTATTTAACCATTGAAACTTACTTTTCTAAAATCAGCATTTTGTCACTTTTGTCGATATATTCAAATGTTACTATCTTTTGTATACTTCTCTTTCTAAATCCTATCTAATATTTTTTGAACCATATAACCTTACTAATTTTATATTTAAAATCACTTTAAATTGAATATTTTAAAGTGGTCAAGTTTTGAGTCGTTACAATATAACATGTATGATAATTCCTATTGCTAATGCTTAAGGAACCTATCTTACATACTCCATATTAAATATTTTAAATTTCATGTTTATATATCATTTGGGACAATCCCACTGATTATAAAAAATGTCATTTTTAAATCCAATGTTGAGTGTAAACTAGTATGATTTTGATTTTAATTCATCGTTAAAAAATCACAAGTTTGCTGCTAACTTACAGTTTGAGAAATATTTAATACCTTTAATAGTCTTCTTATAAACACACGCCTCCTCTACACTTCGACTAAAATCAAAATATTTGATTTCTTTATCGAAATATTTGTTTAACTCTAACGCTCATAGAATAATACTTTTGTATCATTTCTTGGGTCATATCTAATAACCCGCTTCCACCAACTTCAAGACATTTTTGGTTATTAAGTGTAAACCACACATTATAATTCATTATTTGGAATTTCTTTTTCATATACCAAAACTCAAAATCATATCGACTGATAATTTTGTAATTAAAATCCAAATTAACTTAAGTACGTTGAATGATGAATCTAATACATCAATTTCAACAATTGAAACTTATTTTTTTTATTTCTTTTAATCTAGCTTACTATACTCCAAGTGCAATGGTTTTTTTTCCTAAAACACTTTTGTGGCCAATGGTTACTATCCATTTGGATACAACCACCACGATCATGTTTTGGTAATGTACTTGGAATCCATTTAGGATTTGTGCATCATGTCATATAGTAGAGCTAATAGTCTTAATGTCTAGTTGGTAACTAAGGAAATTATTTTCTCGACATCGATAAGAAAATCATAGTTTCTTTTTAACGTGTGCGAGTTCTTATTAGAAATTATAATTAACTGTGTCTGTTTTGGCTCGGTCAATTTCATTTCATCCTCCATAATCAATTTTATTTGGATAGTATCCAAATTCATTTTATTATGAATAATTTCTAAAAAGAAATTCCTTCATCACAAAGATGGTGTTTCATGAAACAACAATTCTTTCTCGATGCAACAAAATATGCATTGATAAACATTTTATGAGTTTCCTATATATTATAAAACCGATTTTGGTTTTAGGCTTACGAACTTATGTTCATAACATGAATTGGTCAATTAACATTAAACGGTCCAAATTGCTTTACGGTGGTTCAAACATTATCCCTCATGGGTAAATATTATGTGCAGCCTCTCGAGTCACACAATATGTCAACTCCTTAACTCGGGCTATATATTGGTTGTTTCATTAACTCTTATTTTGTATGACTTTGTCGACTTTGTTTTGGATGAAACTGAAATTGAACTTAACCTTATGTACTTACTTTTAGGTACCCGACCTTATAGAAAGAAGTTAACTCAACTTTACTCAATATCAACTACACTTTGTTGAACAAAGTCTGATTACTCCTTATCGATACATAATTACGTATTATTGGAAGATGTGAGTTTTGAGATTGAATCTTTATTTATTTTAAGTACTTTTTAGAATTGTTTTCCTGTAAACTCACATATTCGATCAAATTGAATTTTCTTATTTCCTTTACACATTATGTTTTAAACTTTCATTTTATATTCAATAAACTTATCGTAAATACATCATTTGTGTATCTAAACACATGTTCATTTTATGTTAATTCGAATTAATTAGAATATGTGGAATTATTTTGGCATACATCTTTGTGTAT
Organism: Allium cepa; assembly: GCA_030765085.1. Classification (NCBI taxonomy): domain Eukaryota; kingdom Viridiplantae; phylum Streptophyta; class Magnoliopsida; order Asparagales; family Amaryllidaceae; genus Allium; species Allium cepa. Next base: position 618,567,151 of record CM060934.1, read on the forward strand.
TAATCTTGAGAGTTCACCAAATCTTATGTCACTCCCACTATGTGGGTGCTTTGTTCTTAATTCTAAAATAATTATAACAAATTATAGATGCTTCTATGTTATTTAGCTGGTGAAACAAATACCACAATTCTAACAAATTAGTTTCATAACGATACTCGAAACATTCATAATAAAATAATATTATATTCACTTTCAGTCAATACTAAAAATAATTATTATTTCATAGATAATATTTGGTATGTTTGCGAAAATAGTTTCTCATATCTTGATGCATCCACTAGTAAGGATTATATGGCATGCTTCCACTTTTCTTCCATTACTATAATGGCATATGAAATAGGAACCTCCATTCAACTACTTAATATGGGCTATTTATTTCTTTTTCTATGACTAGTTTACAATCAAGATTTTTCAATCAACTAACTTAAACTTGTAGAGATGAATTTTGTAGAAAATAATTTTTGTATGAAAAACACATATGAAATAAAAACTACATTTATCATTCATAACAAGTATCTACTATTATTTTATACAATTCTCATTAGCAAAGTTGACTATTCACTCCGCTCATCCCATCTACACCTAAGTTACATCCATTCTTGTATATTTGCTTTTATTTTTTAAATAGTCGAGCCATTCAAAAGGAAATCCTTATTGTAATCAATCATGATAAATATATTATTTTAATTTACGCTTTATTTGTTTATTTCTAATGAACTAATTTCATTGAAATTTCTTACATTAGGAATTGTGACTGTTCATTGTGTAACATTTATATGTGACAAATATGGATCAAATATTATTATTGTATTAATTAAGAGTTCAAAACTCATAGAAGCAATACAAAGTCTTGGGCAAATAAACACTTAAGTGGCGAAGTTACTAATGTGTTTAGTAGTGTATAATTATACTCCTGCATGGGCCTTAAAGCGATAATATGCCAAAAGATTTAAGGTAGGTACATTTTATATTTCTTTTTCTATCTTTTATTTAGTTCATTTACATATCTTAACTAATAAACATTTCAATAATTTTACTATTTGCACAAATTTATTTTTGTAGATTATTTTTACTTTTTATAGTTAATGTTCTTATAATATTCGAAAGGATAAATGTTTCCATTTCATTTTTTTTGACAAGGCTCCCACTAGATTTTTTTGTCTCTCGAAACCCTAGGAAAAAGATAGGAATCTTTTGATTTCTTTAGTGGGGATTAGGACTCGCTTGCCTTGAGATTCTGATCTTCAGGAAGGTCAATAAGTTGTAGGCCTACATGCGATGGGTAATACTTCATCTATTGTATCGCATACAACTCCTAGCCTATGGTCTTTGTTGTAATTTCATCTCGACCTTGAGAAAGATAAAAAATTCAAGAGATATTATTCACATGTACCTACCATAAATCTTTTGATTTCTCTAGTGTATGGTAGGACCCTCTTGCGTTAGGATTCTGACCTTGAGGAAGATCAACAAGTCATAAACCCCGCATGCAATGGATAATACTTTATCGATCGTATCATGTACAACTCCTAGCCCATAGTCTTTGTCTTAATCTCATACCGACCTTGAGGAAGATGAAAGAATAAAGAGAGAATATTCACTTGTACCCACTATTTCACGATGGCCTAAGTATAATGCACGTACCTTATGGAAGAACAACAAATACATGCATGTATCTTACCTCATCTAGTCACTATATTAATAGTACTACACTACATCCCTAGCTTGAGGAAGACAAATAAATAATGAGTATATAATTAATCTATAAATATATAAATGGTAGAGGATGACTTTTATAGTATATGTTCCAAATCTTTAATATATTCTAATTGAGTGATATTGATTTATGAAATAATGTATTTCTTTTCAAATACGCCCATGATTCAAGTGTCAGATACATCTGAAATCATGGTATATGTAATATATATGTTTTGTAACATCCCCCATTTGGAGGTCCAAAACTAATGGATATGGATGCTGCAGTCATCCATAATTAGTAATTCTCGATGACTAAATGCGGTAATGTTAGATACATTGATATAACAGAAATACATGGATATGGAATTTTTTTCAAAACCATTACACATTCCATTTCAATCATATTTCAAATTCATTACATAACCCTAAATTTGAGAACCACATTTAGAGAAAATATGATTATTACAAAATACGCCAAGAGTGACATATGAAGATGCCCCATTGGATGATCAGAGTCTAAACATAGGCAATTAAACAACTTTGCCTTTACATCAACACATAGTAGAATCAAGAAGAAAAGAACACCTATTAGCTAACTTGCTTCCCGCACGTCTTCGTAAGCTTATTCGTCTAAAGGAGAACCGGAAAACCTCAACTCTCAAACTACTCAAAATCAATTGATCACCCGAGAGATTAAGGGGAAAATATGAACTTCAAGTCAGACGTAAAAGCCTGGTAAGAATAATAACCTACCATCTCAAACCATTTTAGATATCTAGTGAGACCACGTCGCTTAGAGGAACGGGTTTCCCCTCACTAGTATCTCACCCAAAAATTTATAATAACTATGTACTGTGCTTTTGCATCCACAATGGTTAAAAACATAGCAATTTAAAATATCATGATGATATGCAAACAAGCAAAATATTCTGGATTTTCCATCCCCGTTCATTTGACTGTCCAATTCAATTATAGTTCCTAGGGTTACTACTAACCTATTAGTTTTCATGGGTTGATTAATAACCCGTTCAAAACTTATGGGCTATCTGTCCGGTTTCATAGTTTTCATAGGATCACTAAGAACCTATTGGGCCCTGCCAATAACTACATTATTTCATGGGTTCTCTCTGAACCTATTGGTATCCCCAGTAAATTCTCTTATATCATAGTTTTCATCGGTTTATTTTGAACCTATTGACTTCTGTCAATACTGTATCCAGATAATGTTTTCATAGGATTACTACGAAGCTATTGGCCCCTGCCAATAACTCTCTCCAAACATAGTTTTCTTGGACTTACTATGGACCTGTCTAAATTGACAACTTCGTGATCAGTCTTTGGGCATCCTATGTTCTGGTCTACCTAACCTTCTAGATGTAATTCTACTCGTTTAGGAGTTAACTTAATTTTTATTCACTAATGGATCAACCTACTTGTTATTCTGCCTTTCCTCCCACAGTTATAGGTCCATTATACAGTGAATATGTTTATAGAAGATGCACAAAGACTAATATAACAATATAAACATTTATGGTTTAATATCCTTGAAATTATTTTCATGTGAAACATGGTTAATCCCTTTAACCCATTATTTTTATCAAGGAAAGCTTCTTCAAAAACTCCAAAATTAAAAACCATTTCAAAACTTTTTTATATTGCCATGAGTTTTCCTTTAAAAATGAGATTGGGTTCTTTGTTTTGAAAACTATGGCTTTCGGAAACTTTGGCCTTTACTTTCGAAACCATTAGAATATATCTTTTGAAAGAATTCAAATCTTCTTTTCAAAACACTTAAATATATGCCTTTCGAAACACTTTAAAACATCTCTTTCGAAAGCACCAAAACCTTCCTTTCAAAACCATGAAAACATTTCTTTTGAAAGTATTAAAGAATATTTTCCAAATTATAGAAGCATAGCTTTGAAACCATTTGAATGTACCTCTTTCGAAACCATTGGGTATAATCATAGATATAACTTTTGGTTCAAAGTGAATATAAGCGAAAGTACCCCTTTCGAAACAATTAACCTTCAAGTAAAAGAGTATAGGGAAAACCGATACTTTCAGAACCATCGGTACGAAAGCTTTAATTTTTTGAGTAAAATAGTTGGAAGGATAGCTTCGAAATATCTTCCGAAGCCTTTGCCTTCAAAACCTTTAGTTCAAATGGCTATTGGAACCCATTCGAAAGCATTGATAATCGTCTTTATATTTATAAAATAAAAATTTGCATTTCGAACTCATTGAAAACTTTCAACCTATTCGAAAGGTAGGAAAACGGCAGCAAGGTTTCGACTTCGTTCAAAAGTACCCTTTCGAAAGCTTCTCTTTAAAACATAATATACAGCAACTGGTTCGAAAGCTATTCTTTAAAAAAAAGGTGGTAATCCCTTCGAAAGCAAATCCCTTTCGAAAGCATTCATTAAAAGCAAGGCAAGTAACATCTCTTTTGAAAGCAAAGCAAAGACCTTCGAAAGCTATTTAAAATGGCCTCGACCCCTTCGAAAGCTTGCTTTCGACACTATACCTTCTGCCTTTCTCTAATCCACTATGTACCAAGCATTGATACCACATGTATTGGTTTCTACTTAATTGGGGGTTGAGGTATGGGGTCGAAAGATTGCTACAAGAAGTGGCGAAACAATAAATCCTTAAAAACTATTTTGTTGTCTTTTTAAGTAACTATTTTTCAACTTACTTGCTTATTTGAAAAAATATAATTGGTTACCTTAAACCTTACCAAAATCTTTTCTAAAAGACTGCAGAATTCATCCAGAATCAATTAAAAATAATTCAAAAAGAACACCTTCCCTCTAACAAAAAAATTATGACATTTAAGTCCTCCAACTTAAATAATTTAACTTACATAGTAAATTACTTAGGAGAAATCCCCAAAATCATCAAAATTCACTTTTAATATGTTATCCAACATATATATATTTCGAAACCAGAATCCTTTATATAATAGCTGAAATAAATTTTTAAACCCAATTATTTATTTCTTCCTTCAAAAATTCATAATAAATTATCCATAACTTGGATAATTATAAAAATTTAAACCCATTTTCAAAATAATGTTTTTCATACATATTAAATCCTCATAGCATTCTAAACCTAATATATATAATTTTTGCCTTAAAATCGAATAAAAAGTTTATCAAACATACTTGTTTGGATCAAACATATCAGTAATCCAAGCATATCATCATTAAAATCATTATTAAACTTAAAACTCGATTGAAATCAAATTCTCCTTAAAAATGAAAATGAAATGTTTTTGATTAGTATTCACCTTGCTTTAGATAAGGAACTTGAGATTTGATCTTGCTTAATTCTCCTTGCTTGATTCCTTAGCTTTTAATTGATTTTTCTCCTCTTTGCCCCTAGGTTATGGCTGACTTGAGCTCTTTGTTTTATGTTTTAGAATTAAGAATTTGTGAAATGAAAATAAGAATTAAGGTTTAGGGTTAAGGGGTTAAAGTGGACAGCTATTCCCTATAATACCCTTGACTCGTTCTCTTGTTAGTTAGCTTATAAAACCATTTCTGTAAACTTGTTCTTTTAGTTTTATTTAGTAAAGCATGACCTCTATTTAATTTCTTGATCTCAGGCCACTTATCACTCTAATTTTTACATTATTCTATTTAATTTGTCTAATTAAATCTCCTGAATGATGTCATTTAAAATTAGGTGTGTTACATATTTACTCCTTAATTTTAATTTAGGTTTCTTTCTAATTCCACTTAATTTATATACATATATTTATATATATATAAGTATTAATTAATTTTTAATTAAATTTACTTATATAATATATACATAATAATTATTAATCAAATCTTATTTAAGTAATTTTAATTTTTTCAACAATATCATATTTAATTAATTTAATTTAGTTATTTATTTAACATTTTAATTAATTGAATTCAAACTTCAACTATTGAATTTTATCTTTATTCATTCTTAACAATTTAGAGATAAACATGGAGCATAACACTTATAGTAATCATGTACATATCCTACTACATGTACATTATTTATTGATTAAATTTTAATTAATTTACTTAATTTAATTAACATTTTAATTAATTGAATTTAAATTTCATCTATTGAATTTTACTTCATTCGTCCTTAACAATTTAAAGATGAACATGGACTATAATACTAATAATAATCATGTACATATATTATAATACATGCACATTATTTATTAGTTAACTTTTAGTTAATTAAATTAATTAAAACAATTTTTATTTGAATAAAATTAATTAAATTCAAAATTTTATCTTCATTTACCTTAAACATTTTAAGATAAACATAAACATATAAGTATATATGTTTTAATTCAATTAATTACCTTTTAATCAATTATTTACTTGTCTATTAATTTAATCCAATTAAATAAATAATTAAGATAAAAGAGTATTTAAAATTAATGTATTGACTTTGAAATCTAAAATTAATTTTTTTTATAACATTTACAATATGTCATATTTTAAATTTAACCTTTAAATTTAAAATTTAAATTATAAATTTTTAAAAACACATTTGAAAAATTAGTCCAAGATCCAAGAGCAGTTTAGGTCTTTATATTGATGAAACCTTTAGGTTTACTTCATCCTTCGAGTCATGCCAGAATCCAAGTAGGACAGAGTACTTGATTACCCAAACCTAATCCTTTAATGCTACCTTTCTAATCATCCAAATAGATGGACTTTAATCAGCTAGCTCTAACATTGTTGATTTTGACCATGTAGACTATTGGGCTATGATACCAATAGTCGAAAGCAGGCTAAATAGGTAAAAAAAATTTGAAAAAAAGTCCATTTTTATCTTTGTTAATTTCATGAAGCCCAAACGGATTTTAGATCTAATTTAAAAGATTTCAAATAACATATTTATTTTGTTTTAAAAAATTATTATTTGCAATTATATAAAATATACTTGTTTGAGTGAAGTGCACGTCCTAAGAGTGTACATGGTTAATAGGTACATATGTAGGTGCTAGGATATAGACCACAAGGGACCCATTCCCTATGCGCATATACCTTTGTCATCCATGATATTGATTTAGAATATATGTATACTAAAATCATCGATAACCTTAGGTAATTAAAATCCAAAATTAACATTAACAAATTTTGTTTCTACTAAAGAAAGGTTTGACATAAAAAAAAGTTACATCATCGTACAAGATCTTATTTATAAATGAAATAGGACAACATATGTAAAATTCCAAATATATATATTTATATATAAGATTGCAATTTAATTTTTTGGTTTTTAAAAAAAATGCACACACACACACACAAATATATAATAAGTTTTAATTGGGGAATTAACCTAGAGTTTTGGAAAGTTTTTTTTAAATAATAAATTTAGACAAGGAGAAAAATATTTAGAAATTGCACAAAGTCCCTATGTAAGTTTTAGACCTAAAAAATTCCATTCTTACGTGAATAATATTCAAATGTTTGCAACCTAAAGTTAGCCACAAAATTATAGAAATTAATCTTCAAGGAATAATAAACAGTTAGCATAAAAATTCATTTACAATTTTGTGTTTGAATTTTAATACTTTATCTAAATTAAAATTAACTTTTCAATTTTCTTTTTTCTAGACAAATATACAAAAAATGGACGAGTTAGACACATGCAAATTCATTATAAGAACAAACAGATATCGGTACACTTAAATAGAATGACAACAAATAAGCAAAGGTCATGAAAAATCCAATCAAATAAAGTTGAGATAAATATACCTAATAGAAGGGTGAAGTACATATGTGGATCTAAAATAAAACAATACAATTGTCATATAATCAACGGAGATGAAAAAGGATTTCAAAAGGATCAATTGAATACATGGAAGATCTAACAGAATTCAAGCTTATCAATGATATAACACACACATACACACACACACACACACACACGGATATATATATATATATACATATAATTAAACCGAAGAATTGCCTTGACGTTGACTACAAATCACACCCTGAAACGATGAATTAAAAGCTCCTAGACACAACAGAATCAATCTTGGAAATTTGCAAGAATCATGAGATATGAACCACCTTTTTTATTTTTGGAATTTTTAGGCAAAGAAGGCCATTAAAATTTAGCAATGGCATAAGATAAAGATAGAAAGAGCAATAGGAGAAATGACTGAATGAATGAAATCCCATAAAGGAGGTAATAAAAGGTAATTAAAGATGAGGGATGATCCACCTTCCTTTAATTATCTTATCCCCTTCATTTCAAGTTTAGATAAACTCTCCCTTTTGCTATGAAGGTTGGCTATAGTAAGGATGGTATTGGCCTATAAAATTCCAAAATCCTATTATCATTAATCCCAATTAAATCCAATTTAAATGTTTACTGATATCATATATCGCTGCATGCATTTATAACTTTTATATACACAATTTATTAAAACCAATGGTATTCAAAGATCAAATAAAATTTAGTACTAATTAATTTTTCGCAAATATCAATTAATTTAATTAATTTAAAAATACACTTAGCATTTGTTCAATTTTGACCTGTTTGCACCAAAACTTGGCAAAAACGCCTAATAGAGATTTTATAGAGTAATAAATGTATAATATTGAATGTAAATAAAGAGAATGAAGTAGTAAAGCAATAATAAAAAAGCAAATAATAGAGATGTAGCAGTTTATAGTTGTTCAGCGTTGTTTTCCTACATCCAATTTGAAGAATAGCTTCATTAATCACTTTGTAAACTGAGTACAAGAGGGATCGGATGAAAATCCTTAGTTACAAAAGAATACAAAGCAACAAGTAGCCTAAAAATATTGAAAATGAACAATCAAGTCTATATTTATAAAGGAAGATGAGGAAATATCTCCTTGAAAATTCGACGGCAGGATCTCCAGAGCAATAAGGGCCCACAGACGGATCACATGGCGCAAATCCCAAGAAATAGGGATCGGCGTTGATCCCTATTTTGGAGGAGTTTAGGGTTGTGATCCTTATGGGAGTCCCTTCATGTTGTATTATGCTTAGCCTCCAAGCTTCATGGCCATTGATTTAATAGAGATTGAATTATTGATCAATCTTTGTTGCAACAAGTGATGTTGTCTGATTTAGGCCGATCCCCTTTAGAGGGAGGAGGGCTGATCCCTCTAACTTGTGCATTTTAGGGTGTGATCCCCAGGATAGACTCCATAGGGTCCCTGCTTCCTATTCAATAGTTTCAAGTGTATTGGATTTTTTGATTTTTTGATATCGATCATTTTCCGTTAAGTTGCATTGTTGGGTTGGATACGATCCGATCCCTTTTATATCCCTTTCTTTGGTAAAGTAAGTTGTCAATAACTTGAGTATACAAACTCCAAATGACTTAAGATTTGAAATGTAGCTTCATAGGGCCTTTATTGTCACCTTATATCGATCTTACCTAGTTTAGGACAAAAATTAAGGATATGTACCGATCTTTTAGGGAAAGAGATAGGCACCGATCCCCTGTCTGGGAGAGGTACTAATCCATATTTTAAATATTCTAAAGATTATATCTCTTAGTCACGGTTGATCATCGCCTCATATCATTGCTTGCACTTGATTTCTGGACCTCAAAATCATCGTTCTTGGCTACTGGCCTTGATGGCAGTCGAGTTTAACTTGTCCAGTCAGTTCGGATATAACCAGATCAAAATGTTGGATAACAAAATCCAATTTAAATGTTCCACTAACATTATATATCAATATATACGTTTATAATTTTTACATACACACATTATCAAATATTAATGGTATTTAAATAAACCAAATAAATTTTAATAACTAATATCTCAAAAATATTAATTAATTTACAATATTTATAAATTAATCGAATCATATGGTTCATAGTAGTATCATCATTTCGGTTGTGCGACTCAAATGTGTAAATTCAGTCAATGATTAATGTTGAACAATTCGAATATTGACTTCCATCTATCACCTTAGTTAGTGGTGTAACATTTTGGCTGTATTTATCGTTGTACATCTTTTTGGAAAAATCCAAGTTTTCTTATTGTTACACCTTTTTTCTTTGTACCTTGTTGAAGCCAAGGTGGCATAACACTCGGCTCAGAACAGAATTCCCTTACAATAGAAGTTGAACTGCAAAAAAGGGAAAAGTAAAGAATAATGCGAGATATACCAAGCTTACACTTGCTAATATCTCAATAAATGGATTTACACCACACTCACTGAAGGCTGCCTAAGCAGTACCACGTGGTTCAAGAGCAATCCGAGGGCTGCAAATAAGGCCACTCTAACAGTGCACCGGCGTAGATCTACGATCGCCAGTAAATAGTGAAGATGTAAGTTTCCTTTATCAACGACTCACACAGCCCATTAAGCAAAGCAACTCAACTCCAACTTCTCTCAGCATAATGTCTCCGGCAACGGCCCCTACTTAAAAACTCAACTTTACCTCTACTTTCAGAGCAACATCATACCTATAGTGCACAATTGGACCTCATAAGTCAACCTCAAGGACATTAATGATAGATAGAGCTGAATAAAAGAAGGATGCCTCGTCATATTCTTATTCCAAAATAGGGGCAGCTTTGACGTCGCTCACTCTTTAGATCAGAAGAAGGGAGCCTACTCAAATTCAAGTTTCCCGCTCCAATTTCATATATCCTTACTCAAATTCAGATATTCCCACTTCAATTTCAAACTTTCCGCTAGTGCCTAGAATTTAGCTGCTCAAATAATGGATTTTCGTGAAAAACATGTCAACGATCTACATACATAAGCAAACGATGTGGATGGACGACACATGGCAAGATCCAACGATGGGCGTCAAAACATTGAAAGAAGGGAGAATGTAGGAGTCCAGATGCATCCCTACACTGTAAATAGGACATATATTGTAATAAGGGGGGATCCTCTTCCTTTTTTGGAAAAAATAGAAAAAGAAAGCATTATAACTTAATCTTTACTTTGATCCATCTAATGTGATATCAAGGAGGAATGCATAAATAAAGATTTAACCCGTGAACGTAGGATTTTAAAAGAATTCGAACTAGTAAAATTTATATGCCATTTTACTTTTATGCTCTATTGCTTGTTTATATTGCATTGGATTGTAACCTATTAAAGTCATACGAATTGGATCTGACATTCTAACAAACAGTTGGACTGCAACTACTTGGTTATGTAAGAATGGACTAGGGATTAATCACCTAGGTAGGGACTGATCGTAGATTAATTGAAGCTAGGCATTTTTGATAAACACGTGCATTTTTAGAAAAAAAATTAGTACTTTATTTAGTATTAATTGATACATAATAGGATATCATGGATTCAAATGGGTTTGGAAGCAACCATGGAGACAAAATCACTTAAAACAAACATTTTGATGCTATAAGAGGCATTAAACCTAAATTAGTGCATAAATGGTGCCTATAACCTGTTTATATGCTTAGATAATGCAGTAAGTCTTGTCTAGGTAGACTAGGCAAAAACCTAGGTGTAAGGCTAGCCTAGTACCTAGGCGGTAGCCTAAAAAGATTTTTACAATAGAGCTACCAAGTATCGCTTATAGTAAATAAATTGGAGCTTAGCAAAAATATGCTTAAGTGATAAATTAAGCAAAAATATCATACCACTAGCTTAGGTGATGTGTGAACGTTAATTTTCAATTATTCAATATTAATCGCTAACCGAATTTACACTTTTGAGTCGTATTATCATGATGATGAACACTCTAAAAAACCACATGATTGGATTAATTTATAACCGTTGTAAATTAAATAAATTAATACTTATGAAATACTAGTTATTATATTGTATTCGATTTTTTTGAACACCCATTAATATTTAATAAAGTATGCATATACAGGTTATAAACACGCATATCGATATATGATATTGATAGAATATTTTGAATTGAATTTAATTACATTAACTGCTATGTTGTTTAGGAAAATTTTTAAGGCCTATTTGCCTCTTTTTTGGTCAGCCAAACGGGGGGAAATGGATAAAATTTCAATGGGATTTGAATAAGGGAAGAGTAATTAAAGGAAGGAAAGAGGTTTCTCTTTTGTTCTCATTAATTACTTTCTTAATTAATATAGTTTCATTCATTCACTCAGAGATTCACTCTCATGACAATTCTTTTTTTCCTCTTCCCTCTCTTCTTCTCTTGGCTGGAATACCATAGCTTCAATGAAAAAGCCCAAAAACTTATTCAATTAAAATAAAAATAAATTAATAAAAGGTGAAGCTTCAGATTGTTGCAATTTTCAGATATGTTCAATTGGATCTAGGAGTCTTTCTTCATTCAAGGTGCGATCCTTATGAATACATATTTAGGTAACCATCCAATTTTATTTTAACATATGTTATATCTTATTAGAATAATTCTGATCCCTTGTGTATACATCTTGTCATGATAATATGTTACGTCATGTCAATATAAATCAGTTTTTATTTCTTATATTATGAATTTATATGTGCATATGTTGTGCAATCAATTAATTGTTGTTGTTAAGAAATTAATGTATGGTGAAAACAAAGGAAAAGTTTTTTTAGGTTTGAAACTAATTGTTGTATATATTTTAAATTGAATGTATTTTTTAGTCCTAACCATACTTGAAATTATTTAATGAAAGAATACAAAAGTTTTATATATAATTTAGTTATTTTAATTATCAATTTTTTAGTTGTTATTTACGTTGTCTCAATTCAAAATCAAAAAACATTAGCATAAAATCACAAATATAAATTTGACTTCCTTTTTAAGTCAAAATTAGATTTCAAATTTGTCGATTTTAAATTGTAAACATATGAAATTATAAGCTTATATATGTATGATTATGTTCAAATGTGTCTGTGTAGTTTCAATTCAAATTTTATAATAGGACTTGTTAACCCAAAAAATGGATCAACACCCTAGTTTGAGTGTGAAAGCACCAGCCATGTCCTTACAGAGCAAAAATATAGATAATAGGTATAGAAAAGAATAGTAAAAGAAAGAAGACAAGAGATTTTCATAACGGTTCGGCTATTAATGAAGCCTACTTCCACTTTGTAGTTTTTACTGTAGACTGATTGCTGCTCCAAGTAATGTTTAGTTACAAGTATTTTGATTGTCCTTAGCTAGATTGAATCTCCAGAGTTGAAATCCACTGGAGAATCACAGTGAATCCCTTTGGAGATTGTTGCGAAGGAGATGAGTAGTGAAGAAAGTTTACAATGGAGCTTCAATAACCAACCCGGAGAAGATCCCATTCATGTTGCAGGTAGGATGGTATTTATAGAGATCGAAGAGCTTCTGGGCCAAGCCCATTTGTAAATCGCTTGTGGATAGTCATAGGGCGATCTAGTCGAGGTTAGCTCACGACCCGAGCCAAAAGAATAGATCACTAGCGATCAACGGTCTATGGATCACCGGCGATCCATAGGCTTAGATCGCATGCAAGCTGGCTACTTAGCTCCTTTCTCCATTGTTCTGCTACGTTAGGTCGGAAGAAATCCATGGCTTTATATGGATCGCTAGCAATCCATAGTGCATGGGTCGCTAGCAATCCATACACTTAGCTTACTTTTACATTTTGTCTTCTAGGCTTCTCTACTCCCTTCGTGCCATAGCGAACTAGGATGATGTATGGATCGCTGGCGATCCATAAGGTATGTGTCACTAGCGATCCATGCACTTAGGCTATTTTTGGAGTTTGATGTCGGGAACGACTTCATTGCCTTGTATTGACGTTGTACATGTAATGTCGTTGAACGTTGCTCTATTTTGATGACGATTTACTCATTAATTGCAGTTGGCTGCTGATTGGACCGAACATACGTTAGCCTCTTGGTTTAGTCCAACTCAGTCATTGCTTTAATAATATAGCTTGGCTCTCTTTACCTTGTCGCTCTAGCCCTTTCGGTTGGGTTCTGATCCATTCTGACTTCATAAGGTTGGTCCGTCTTCTATTGAATCATGTCGGGTTAAAAACCCGTATGACATCTACCCCCTAGAGAACATCTTCATTGGAAATAAGGTGTGCTCTTGAAGTCATCGATTTTATTACCTATTTGTTGGGTTCAAAGTGATCGTATTAGAGCCCTACAGACCTGAACTAGGTCACGCTGCTGATCGCTTAGTTTTGGTCTCGACTGCTACTACTTGTCATAACGGATCAAATCTCTCTTCACAGCTTCCTGGTATACTTTAAGATGATGGATTGGTGTCACAATGCGAGTTCGAGAAAAATTTTCCTTCTACCCCATGGGTCGCTAGCGATCCATAGAGGATGGATCACTAGCGACCAGATTACCCTAAGAGAAAAAATTTCCTTCAAGAGTACGGGGCGCTAGCGATCCATAAATGATGGATCGCTAACGACCCGATGACTTAGGAATTTTCACCCGTCCTCATTTTTTATCTGCCTATATAAGTTTTTTGACCCGGGCCAATTCATTACTCTTATGCGACCTGAGTCTTTCTATCTTTGTGCGATCCAAACCCTTGGCAATCCGATCCTTTTCCTGCAATCTAGCCTTATCATCTAGTGTGATTCCATTAGCGCCGCTACCACTAAAGCATCGTTACTTTCTCAGTTCATCTCTGACCGAAACCCTAATTCGTCGTCGCCTTAGATCGCCGTCGATCCTTCACTTAGCTTGTCTCCGACCCAATCACAGCTTGTTGATTCTATGTCTTTGATCATTCTCATGTTTTAGAGTTCAATCTAAGGTGGGTTCGCTAAACATAGTGCTCGTTTAACGATTTTGTGGCGAGGTTGCATTTTGTGGTATTGGTCATGAGGAGTTTGTGTTGACCGCGACTTAATGAAGGAAGATAGTAAATCGAATCTTGAGCTTCTCCCGAAACGGCATTCACGCCTTGACCCGGTACTTGACACATTTTGCTACATCCATTAAGCCAAAATTTACTTGTGCCAAGTTCCGTAGCTGATACTGCATGACACATCAAGTATTGGTCCTAGATCTTTCAGAAAATTTGGACTTACCTAGCTTTTTTTTTGCACGCTCGGTGTCCCTGCAATGAGAAGAATTTTCTGCATTACTTCGGACAACGTAACCATTACCGGACATTGATCGATAATGGGTAAGTGTAGAGGAATTTTAAAAAAAGAAAAATGATATGGAAAGTCCTTTTCCTTTTCCACTGCAAGCGAACTATCTACACGAGTTCGAGCGTTTATAGTGTTTCGAACACCGAGCTCACCCCCTATAGGCAGCAAAACGCACTTGCCTCGGTACATACTTAAAATCCGTTGTGTCAGCACGAATCGATATCCCTCTGGAGTTTAAGTGTTGTAGAGGAAATTATTAGTTTAAAATAGAATCACCTGACCATTTTGAATGGGAGTTCCGATGTTTTAGAATGAAGCACCCATCTTCATGTCGTATATTGAGCCAGGGAAGCCCAGTACTTTTGGCAGCCAAGTCGTTGTCCATGGCCCCTTCTCCTTCCACTTCACCGGCAGAATATGGCCAGTTGGTTCTGGTGGGTCAGGTTTTGGATCGAACTCCTCCCAATTTTATGGCTCTTCTCAACCCGCCAGAAAGGGCTTCTATTGTGGTTTCTGCTATGGTTCATGCAACACGACATTCCAAAGGAAGATGTACACCTCCTAGAAAAGAATAAGTTTGCTCACATGCTTGTCCTGGGATATACCGCTTGTCATCGATAGATTTGTCTAAATGGAGCTATGCCCTCTTTTAATGACTTCTTACGCAAGACTCTCTTGAATCCAGGCATTGCCATATTCCAGATCTATCCCAACGGCTACTCCATCCTTACTTATTTGTATGTCCTTTTCATGCGCACATTGAACTGCGCTCCAAGCTTTGATGAGTTGCCGTATTTTCTTTCATTCAAGAGAAGGGACGAGTGTCCATCTTTAATTATAATCGAAGACCAAAGAAATCGAAAAATCAAAATATGAATGCAGAGCAATCTGTCCTAATTTAAGACCCAATATATCTTCATCAGGTGCCCTTAAGGGTTTAATCACCTATAGACAACGGGGTGTAAGTTCTCTTTCCTATTTATTGAGTTTCGTCGCATCGTCGCGGGGCTTCTAACGATTCAAACATTTTTTGTAATTATCTTGAGGCTAAATGGGGACCTATCTCTTAATGAAGTTTGTCGGACCCTGAAGGCTATCGATGATGAGGAAAGGTTCGTAAAAGTCTTGCTGACTAACGAGAACTTACTCCGATATGGTTTATTGCACCCGAGGAGGTCCACCATTCCAGTTGAAGTCCCATCTCCTCCTCGATCCAGGGTTTGCACGCGATCCACCTCCTCTTCTCATGGGTCCAAAGAAGGCGGTCTCAAGAGAGCGAGAGATTATTTGGAGAAGCAGCCGAAGAGGCTCGCAATGGAAGAGACGTTGTTGCGACTGGAGTTACCGCCTAGTCAGAATGCCTTCTATTCTAGAAGAAGGAGAAGAAGAGCTTAAATAGAGGGAAGGCAAAGCCGCCCTGGATTGTGAAAAAGAGGAGGGGGAAGTCGGGAGTAGTAGTAATGGATCTACTTTTAGTGACAAGTTCTACGCAGAATCCGATGATGGGGATTCCGAATTGTGTGATGAAACTTCGAGGATGAGTCCCATTACTCCGAGCTCACCTACTCCGGAAACAAGTAAGAAAGACAATGTCCTAGGGGTCGGGGGATGTCAGGATTCTCCGAGCAAAGATGCTGGCACAAAGTTTGGTGATTTGAGTGTTGTTTGTGTTGATTTTGACATGCTTGTAGGGAAAGATTTCAGATTTGAGGAGGTGCCCCCCATTCGAGCCACGTCGCATCTGAAATTAGACTGATTCCTTCGTCGCGCCTGCCCGATCCGGTTTGTGACGTCATATTAGGCTCTCCTCCCAAATACATCACACGTTTCACTAGGGTCACACTTACTTGTACACACACTATCCATGTCTACTTTCTGTTTATAAAACCTTTTATTTATGATTCATATCAGGTATAATGAGAGGACGTGGCCTTTGTGATGACTTTGAGGAATTCACCAACTTCCAACGTCGGTCTAAGCGTTCTTCTGGCCATCATTAACTCTGAGATATGGAGGAAGAGTACCGGAGAAGAAGGGATCTAAAGGCCGAAACCCATCTCCAAGATGAGAGAGATCAAGATCGATCATACAAAGGCGGGTATGAGAGGTGGAGGTCTTTGGATGAGAGGGAGGCGCCATCGAAGAGATCAAAGTTCGATAATCGTCCCCATTCTTCGAATAGCCATCTTTCAATCCGACGCACTCTTCAACGGGTCAAGAAATCCCTATTACTTCTGCTCCTATTCTGCCTTCAATTGGCATCCCATCATTTTTTATTGTGCTTACCCCTGGTGCTTCACGTCCCCACCGAAGACCCACTTATATTCTTCCGTTGGGTCCTCCCAAGCTTGACGTAGCGCTCACCGGTGCTTTCAAAGGGGAGTTAAGTTCGATCGTGATCTCCGTTTAGTCCGTAGGGATTCTTACATGCCACATCTTCAGGCTATTCAAAACGATTTAGACCAGGCCGAAGGGTGGAAAAAATTATGTAAACATTTGGCAGATACCAATCGCAACAACTACCAGGAAATCCTCTCTTTTGAGTCGGAGAAGGATGATTTTGAAAGAGCATTGTAAGAACGCGATGCTAGGATTAAACAACTAGAGGAGGAAAAAGAAGTGGCGCTGTAAGAGATCAAAAGGAACATTGACTTGCTAAAAGAAGTGAAAGAAGCTCACGGAAGAATTGAGATCGTTTGTAGGGACAAGATAAAAAAAGCTCATGCCAAGGAGGAGAAACTAAAAGAAGAAGTGGTTTCTTGTGGTGCAACGATTGAAGCCCAGAAGAAAACTATCTCTAACCATGACATTATCATTGAAGGGCATAACAAGACTGTCTCTGATCAGGTTGCGATGATCGCCTGATTACAGGACCAAGTTCCATGGCTTAGCGCTGATAAGTCTTGCGTTGAGGTAGAAACGACCGCCGTCATGGTGTATTATCTAGAGCTTCAAGGTACTTTCGAGAGGAAGATGGAAATGATGGACGAGACCATCCTGAATTTATATGTCAACTCTCTATTGCACCCGGGAGCTTTAGCTAATTGGGCCCGAAATATCCATTCACTCTCGTTGTGGTCTTAAAGAAATCTTGACCTACTTCGACGATAGCGGTGACGTCTACACCGAGCAAGAGTTGGAAATCGCCTATCTTAATAAAGAATCAAAGAAGGCAAGGACAGGAAATATTGCAGATCAAGAGGAAGAAAGAAGCTGTCGATGCTGCCATGACTGCGGCTGCCGAAGCACTTACAGAACCTCTCATTTCTAGCACTGGGGAGACATTGGAGCAGTCCCGCAATCTGCTAACAGGACTTGGAGCTTCCACTAGGGTAACAGAACCATCTAAGGGGGGGGAGGCGGTGACTATGAAGTTGACATTCTTGGCCATTCTTCTGGTGTAGGTAATCCTCTAGCTTCTCCCGAGTTTGGGAGCTTTTAGCTTACGTCGCAAGAGCAGGAAGAATTTAACGCTTTCATTTTTATCTTATAGGTCTGTCTACCTTTCATGAGATGTGCCAGCTTTCTAGATGGTCGGACCTGCTGCTATTTGCATGGCCTCCGTGCTCGTTTACATTCCTGTTCCACTTTCCATGTTTATATCTGGCTTGCAGCCGGGGCGAGAGTCCGAAAAGATCATCGTGCTTCATGGCTTGGATGACCCTTCTATATCTTTGGATGATGATGTAACTGCGGCCGAAGCTAAGGAGCAGGAAGTTCAAATGGAGCAGCCTTGCAAGACTCAACATGAATTGGTTTCTATCAAGAAAGAGAAGGTTGAAGCGATTAAAGTCTTGAAGACCCCCCATAAGTCACGGAAGCGCAAAGCGAAGGGCAAGTCTTTTGAGAAGGCTACAAAGCAAGAGGAGGATGTTGGCGCTGAGGAGTTTATTGATATTACCGGAGCAACACCACTCCCAAAGCGAGGTTAAAACTTCAAAAAAGGGGAAAATGGGAGTGATGGAAAGAAGCGCTGAAGAGCTTGCGTGGAGATCGATCTGATTTTTGTTCTTTTTTAGTCATTTTGTTCAAGTGCACAGTCTACACTTGGTGTTTTTGTTATGGAGTCTGCATTTTTTTGGCCGGTGTTGTGTGGGTATGGCCCTTACGTTTTTGACCATGTATAAAAGAAAATTTTAAGTAATACATAGATATTTTGGTTGTACTCTTATTTGTCTGTTCATATGTGTTCTGTGCACTTGTGCTTGTTTTATTTACACTTATCCTGTTTTTGTGATTGCCGCCAAATTTTTTTTATCTGGAGGAAGAATTCTTTGTTTAGAGTAACAGAACTGTGAACTTATTGTTTTCAAGTGTTTTATTTAAGTGTCAGTATATGCCCCCTAATTCACAGGGTTATTTACTTCAAACAATTGACAAATGATTGGTAACTTAGGGATTAATTAATCTGCATGTTAACACTTGAAATTTGACTAAATCACTACACGGTTTTTCTTTTTTCAAAAGTTTTGTGACTTGAGCACGTAGTCTGAGTTTTTGCGATATCTTGGTGAGTGTACAACAATGTATGTTTAAGACGTGCACATTGTATAAATTGACTGTGGGCAGGTACATGTTGTCAATGTTTAATGTAATAGTCTGCCGTACTTCGATTTAGTTGGAGTTGTCCCCATTGGTTCCGACAGTGGAAGTGACTTGATTGTGGTATGGATAAGTTTCCTGGCATTTCCAGGGAAATTTCGAGACTTGAAAGTTCACGTGGTTTTATGGGATGCACGGATTTTAGGATCGGTATGTCCCGTTGATCCAGGACGGTTCTAATGCTCCTCGGTGTTGCATGTCTTAGGGCAACGTGAGGAGCTTATGTTTTAAAGGAATGATTCTACGGTGATGCCCCTTAGAGTTGCCTATCTTCGAGCAACATGAGGAGTATTTGTTTGAGGAGCATGACTGCACAACTCCGAGAGTTAGTGTGTGGATTTTGGGATCGATATGACCCATCGGTCTAAAACAATTTTAGCACCCCTCGATGTTGCCTATCTTTGGGCAATGTGAGGAGTTTGAGTTTTAAAAATTAGGGTGCGGTTTTCGGAATGCACGGCTTTTTGTACTCCTTAGTGTTTCCTATTTTCGGGCAACGTGAGGAGTTCATGCTGTAAAGGTGGTGCGCGACTTTTCACACTCCTCATCGTTCCTTATCTTCGAGCAATATGAGGAGTTGGTGTTTCGAAAATTGGTGCGTGGCTTATGGGGTGCATGGCCTTTTGCACTTCTCGGCATTGCCTATCTTCGAGTAACGTGAGGAGTTGGTATTTTGAAAATTGATGTGCGGCTTATGTGGTGCATGGCTTTTTTCACTCCACGGAATTTCCAATCTTCGGACAACGTGAGGAGTGTAAGTTTAGGCCTTCTCGGAGCAACACCGATTCTTAGAAGGCAAGGATCATGTACCGTCGAATCGGGTTCCATCGATCTAATGGTTTTATTCGATTTGCTTCTGTCGACCTGGCGGGTAGTTATTATGGACACAATTTTATCAGTTCAAAGAGCGAATCAAATTTCACTAAGGAAAGAAAGGCAGATTTATGCCCTTTTACGATGCCCCTTAATTCCGGGATGGCTTATTTGCTAAAAAATAGAGAATACATAAGGTAGTTTTCAAATGAAGTAACTACGGAGCGATTCGCTATTCCATGCCCTAGGAATTTGGATTCCGTCGACGATTGTTGGCTTGAAAGTTCCGTCCCTTAGCTTTTTATTAATTACATATGGTCTTTCCCAGTTCAGTCTGAAAGGCCCCAGGAATGGATTAGACTCGCTTGAGTACTAGATCTTCCACTTCGAAGGTTTGGTCGTGAACTTTGGAGTAGAAGTATCGCGCGACCCGTTTTTGGTGGGCAGCGGTTCTCAACTTGGCTTCTTTCCTTCTATCTTCAATCATATCCCGCGATTCGAGTAGGATCTTCTTGTTTTTATTTTGATTAAAAAAATTCCTTCGGTGCGAGGGGACTTCTAATTCAAAAGGAATCATTACTTCTGAGCCATACGCCAGAGCAAATGGAGTGTGGTCGGTTGCCGCTTTGTGGGTAGTTCTGTAAGCCCATATTGCTAGTGGAAGTTCATCAACCCAATTTCCTTTTGCTTTAGTCAGTCACTTTTTAGTGGACTTGATGATCTTTTGTATTTCTTTCGCTTGCCCGTTTGCTTGTGGATGAGCTACTACAGAGAAGCTCTTCTCAATCCAGAAGCGTTTGCAGAAGTTTTTGAACTCGACGCTTTCAAATTGAGTCCCATTGTCGACGAAGAATTTCTGCGACACGCCAACCTTGTAAATAATGTTCTTAGTAACAAAATTAATGACTTTCTTCATGGTTATGGTGGCCAGCGGTTCCGCTTCAGCCCATTTCGTGAGATAATCAACAACAGCTATTGCATATTTGGCCCCTCATTTTTCTATTGGCAAGATGCCAATCAATTCGATTCCCCATATTGCAAATGGTCATGGATTGACCATCTACGTTCGCTCTATTGAAGGAGTCCTTTAAATTTTGCTGAATCTTTGGCAGCGATCACATTTTCTGGCATAGTTTGTGGCATTGCGATTTATTATTCGCCGGAAGTATCCATACTAATGAAAAATTTCTTCGCAAGGGTTTGCCCTCCAATGTGGTCTCTACATACGCCTTCATGCACTTCCTTTAGGATTCGTTGAGCTTCGTCATTGGACATACATCAAAAAAGAGGGGTTAAGAATCCCCTTCGATAGAGTACTCCATCTTGTATCATAAACCGCGGTACCTTTCAGAGAAGTTTTTTCCGTTGATTCCGGTCCGTTGGAAGAGTCCATGCAAGTAAATATTCTTTTATCGGTGTCATCCACGTATCTGGTTTGATAGTGATCTCGAGGATCCAGTCGACGTCCATTTCGTCTATGATTGGATTGGTTAGAGTCTCAAAAGGGACTAGCCCCAATGACTGAGCTTCTCCGGAGCTCGTTAGTTTAGCCAAATAATCCGACTTTGTGTTTTTCTCCCGGGGAATATGAGTTATGGTGTAGTGTTCGATGTTGCTTCGTGGTTCTTGCTCTTTGGATAGGTACAGGGCAAGATTCTCCCCTCGATCTTGGTATTCCCCTTTTACTTGAAATACGACCAACCGGGAGTCGTTGTTTATGTGAATAGATTTTATCTTGAGTTCTTTCACAACTTTTACTCCTGCAATTAGTGCTTCGTATTTCGCTTCGTTGTTTGTAGAAGGGAATTCGAAGTGCAGAGCATAGCTAATAGCTCATCCTTCATTGGTTTCAAGCACTACTCCTAACCTCGAATAGGGGTTGTTAGATGTGCCATCGACAAAGAGCTTCCATTGCGTGTCTACTTCCAACTGTCCTTTTTCCTTGTCATCCCGTACATGGGGATGAAGTCTGCTAACGCTTTCCCATTAATGGCTTTCCTTGGATGATATGTGATATCATATTCACTCATTTCTATACACCACTTGAGAAGTCGTTTGGAAGTTTTAGGTCGATATAAAGCATTCTTTAGGGGCGGGTCAGTCAATACTTTAATTGGGTGAGCCTAAAAGTATGACCATGACTTCCTAGATGCGATCAAGAGGCAATACACTAGTTTTTCCATTTTCGTGTAGTATTTCTTCACTCTGTGAATCGCTTTCTAATGTAATATATGGATCACTGATATTTGCTTCTTCACGCACAAGAGCGGTGCTCAATGCATAGGGTAAGATTGCTAAGTAAATGAACAGGTATTCTCTATCCATGGGGTTTGATAGGATTGGTGAAGCCTTTATGTGCAGCAGCAATTCTTCGAATTTTGTTTGACAAGCTTCGATTTATTCAAAGTTCTTCTTTCTTTTCTTTAGAGCATCAAAGAATGGTGTACACTTGTCGATTGCTTTCAAGATAAATCGACTTAGTGCAACGACTTTTTCAATCAGACTTTGCAGTTCCTTCCAATTCTTCGGATCTTGGACTTCTCATATGCCATTATTTTTCAGGATTTGCTTCAATACAACTGGCAGTTACGATGAATCCTAGGAATTTTCCAAAGGCAACTCCGCAGTGACACTTTAGTCGATCGAGTTTCATTTCGTATTTTTGGAGTATTTCAAACATTTCAGTGAGGTTATGCAAGTGGTTAATAGTTGCTCATGATTTTACCAACATGTCATCCACAAAAACTTCCATAGTTTTTCTGATTTGGCACTTGAATATGGCATTCGCCAACCATTAGTAAGTTTCCCTATGATTCTTAAAACCGAATGGCATTATCCTGTAGCAATATAGGCCTAGGTCGGTGATGAAGCTAGTATTTCTTGGTCAGGCTCATGCATCAGGATCTGGTTGTACCCGGAGTATGTGTCCATCAATGACAGTACCTTGTGTCCTGCCGTTTTGTCCACGAGCCGGTCTATTCTGAGGAGAGGGAAGTTGTCTTTTGGGCAAGCTTTGTTTAAGTCTGAATAATTGATACAGGTTCGCGAAATCCCATTGGACTTTTTGACTAAGACCGGGTTAGATACCCATTCTAGATAAGTTGCATCACGGATGAAACCGTTGGTCATTAACTTGTCCACCTCTTCCCTCAATGCTTTGGACCGTTCAAGACTCAAGCTGCGCCTCTTTGCTTTACTGGTGTGAACTTAGGGTCAATGTTGAGCGCGTGGCATGCGATTTCTGGTGACACCCCCCACATATCGGAATGCATCTATGTGAACACATCCAAATTGGCACGAAGAAATTTGGTGAATTCTAACTGCATCTTATTTCCAAGCTACGACCCAATTTTCAAGACTTTGGTTGGGTCGTCCATGTTGATTGGGACAGACACCGTCAATTCTATTGGTGCTACACGTTCCTTCCCTAAACTCTTCTTTCTAGAGTTCAATGCCTTGTCGAATCAGCTATGGTCCCCAAGCCAGGGGCGGCTCTGTAGTTTCTATTCAGAGGTTCACAGATGTGGAGAGTTCTCCCGACATCCTTCCCATTTTCCTTTCTTCTGGATTCGCATAACGCTACGGTGTAACTGGCGGCACATTGATCTCCTTTCACCACTCTAATTATATTTGCAGTCGAGAACTTCATGGTTAGACACCATTGGGCTAGAGCTATTTTGAAATCTGCTAGATCAGGCCGTCCCAAGAAGACGTTATATGTAGACATTTCGTCCACAATTACAAAAGTCTAGATGAGGGTAACTCTTTGATCACCTTCTCCAAGCTCCACTGGCAAGCCGATTGTTCTTACAGGTTGCTTGGGTTCGCCAATGAACCCTTGAATCTTCGTTCGACATGCAGATACGCTTCTCATGTCGATTTTCATTTGATCAAAAGTACGTTTGAAAAGAATATTAATAGAGCTACCATTATCAACCAACACTCGCTAAACAACAGCGAGACCGATTCCCACTGTTACCACCATTGGATTGAGAGTCGGGGCTTCGATCCCTTCGGTGTCCGGATTTCGGAACACCATGTCATCATTCAATACTTTCTGCTGCTTGGCTAGGGTTTCATCTCCTAATGCGAGACATGCTTCCTTTGGAGCATGCTTCAACGAACTTGCATATTAATCTATCTCTCCCCAACTTTTTGCGTAGGGTGTGGTCCCCTAGATATTTTTCCAATAATGAGTCTTTGATAAGTTCGTTTAGACCCTTCTTCACTAGTTTCGGCTTGATTCCTTCATTCCCTAGGAAACTGAGCAGCCATGGGTTGGTCAGGGTTCCGCGACTTTCTCACATACTGCTGGAGTTTGTTTTCCCGAATCAACTCTTCAATGAGATTCTTCAGATGACTGCATTTGTTTGTGTTATGACCATGTGTCTCGTGGAAGCATAGAACTTTCCTGAGTGCTTTTGCTGCTCAGTTGCTTCCTTCCAAGGTGGTTTCATGTATTCCTTAGTCCCTAGTGTTGCAAGATAAATTTTTTTCAAAGTGTCATTTAAAGGGGTATAATCTTCCTGCCTGAACCCTTTTAGCCTCTTATTGCCGTCATTACCATTTCATTCATTAGAGTTCTAATTTTTACTCTTTTGGTTTCCATCTTTCCCTGTGACCCTTGAGCAGTTCCAAAGGCGTGCGCGTTTTGATTTACTGCCACATCGTTGTGTCTGATGTTCATCGGTTGCACAGTAGTAGACTTTCTTTCCAACTACTGTGCTTCCTCTAACCTTAAGTACTGACTTGCTTTACGATTGAATTCTTTCCACGTGGTAGGTTGCTTCATCTTAATCTACTTTCTGAATTCAGTCTCTAGGTGAATGGCATAGACTAACACCATAGAAACCATATCCTCGTTAGGTTGCTTACTTCCGTCTCCACGGTGTCGAATCAGTTCATGAAAAATTTCAACAATTCGTTATGTCCTTGAAATAATCTGAATAAGGACATGACATCTTTCGTTTGTGTGGTATGGAGCCTGAATTGGTCAAGGAACCTTGTTGCTAGTTGGTCAAAGGTGGAGATGGATCTTGGCGAGAGCTTGGTGAACTACATAGACGCAACTCTTTCAAGAAAGATGGGAAACATCTGCAGTGAACAGCCTCTAAAGCATTGTCTTCATCCATATACTAGCTATAATTATATAAATATGGTTTTGGGTCCTTGGTCCCATCGTAGGATGGGATAGTTGGCATTGTGAATTTATCTTAATATTTCTCATTCAGGATTTCATCAGTAAAGGGAGTCCGACTTGGAGCAGATCTCCATTCATCATCCCTTTAGTTTTTACTTTCATCCATCAATAATTTGACCATGTCTGTTATGCATGCCTCCGATGTTCGGTAATCCTAGGGACAACAGTCATTTACTACACCAAGTGTTTGACTTTGTAAACAACCTTAGCGTGTGGGTTGAAGCCTAGGCTCTCCTATCTTTGGGGGAGCCACTCCCGCAGGACCCGTTGGCTTGAAGTTGGCCTGATTGGGGACATTTGGACGTTCCAAGCATCAACGAATGCATTGACATTCTCCTTCAACTATTTGTCTTGCTCTCCATCTTCTAAATCGGAGAGATCTATGGCGATATCTTCTTACAGGATCTTGGCCCCTTGATTTAAGTTCAGACTTGGTTGCCTTGCGGTAGGTGGAGTATTCATACTTCCTTCCACATTATGTCCTATAGTTCCTATTGTTACTCTTTTTTGCGACTATTTTTTGTTTCTTCGGTTTAGACCAGAAATGGAAGAATTTTTGAGTTCTATAGCAGCCGTGGGTTTAGGTATAGCTCTCGAAGCAGGATTTGACTGTAGGGTTAGAAGAGCGTTAAGCTTCTCCATCAGAGCCTTCTGGCTATTTTTCATTCTTTAGTCGATTTCGTCAACCATCTTATTCAACTCATCGCTAGTAACGACTTCATGTTGCATAGAGGATGTCGGCGCCTAATTCCCTAGGTTGGCGCCATTTACTCCAGTATGTCGAGGATTAACATCTTCTCCTACTATCGCTGTCCCTATGGATCTTCCAGAGGCAGTTCTTCTACTTCTTCTAGGAGCCATGGATTCCAAGTGGTAGATTCTTCAGGCAGAGATTGAGGATCTAACTTCTGGACCTATGGGATCCAAAGTAGATAGCTAGATCTGAATCCCGAATTAGATTCTCAGTGAAAGCACCAAAATGTTAACCCAAAAAATGGATCAACACCCTGGTTTGAGTGTGAAAGCACCAGCCCTGTCCTTACTGAGTAATAATATAGATAATAGGTATAGAAAAGAATAGTAAAAGAAAGAAGACAAGAGACTTTCATAGTGGTCCGGCTGTTAATGAAGCCTACATCCACTTTATAGTTTTTATCATAGATTGATTGCCGTTACAAGTAGCATTTGGTTACAAGGCTTTTGATTGTCCTTTGTTAGATTGAATCCTCAGAATTGGAATCAACTGAAGAATCACAGTGAATACCTTTTGGAGATTGTTGTGATGGAGATAGGTAGTGAAGAAAGTTTCCAGCACAGCTTCAGAAACTATCCTGGGGAAGAACCCGTTCATGTTGCACGTAAGATGGTATTTATAGAGATCGGAGAGCTTCTAGGCCAAGCTCATTTGTTAGTCGCTTGCAAATGGTCATAGAGCGATCTAATAGAGGTTAGCTCACGACCCGAACCAAAAGCATGGATCGCTAGCGATCCATAGGCTTAGCTCGTGTGCGAACTAACTACTTAGCTTCTTTCTCCATTGTTCTACTATTTCAGGTCGAAAGAAATCCATGGCTTTGTATGGATCACCAGCGATCCATAATGTATGGATCACCAGCGATCCATAATGTATGGATTGCTAGCGATCCGTACACTTAGCTTACTTTTACATTTTGTCTTCTATGCTTCTCTGCGCCCTTCGTGCCATAGCGAACCACGATGTTGTATGGATTATTGGTGATCCCTAGGGTATGTGTCGTTGGCAATCGATGCACTTAGACTATTTTTGGAGTTTGGTAGCTGGAATGACTTCATTGCCTTGTATTGACATTTTTCATGTAATGTTGTTGCACGTTGCTTCATTTTAATAACGATTTACTTGTTAGTTGCAGTTGGCTGTGGATTGGACTGAACAGATGCTGGCCTACTGGTTTAGTCAAATTCAGTAGTTGCTTTAGTAATATAGCTTGGATCTCATTAACTTGTCACTCTAGCCCTTTCGGTTGAGTTCTGAGCCTTTCTGACTTCATGAGGTTGTTCAGTTTTCCATTGAACTGCCGAGTCAAAAACCCGGCTAACAGGATTACTATGTAAAATTGCAAAACTAATGTTGAACCCCTTCTCAAGTTAAAATTTGATATTTCTAAACATGTAAAATAGTCAAGAACAATTTTAATGTACATATATACATACATATACATACATACATACATACATACATACATACATATATATATATATATTCAATTGTAAGTCTATATAATTTAGAATAAAATTGTACATACATATATTTGCATACAAGCTTAAAATGTTTAGAAAACAAGACAAACAAAGATTAAAAGAATGCCGAAAAATTTCCTTCTTACCTTTTGTTAACTTTCTCTTAAATGCCTTTTACTCTTTCTTTTAACATCACCTAAATGGACCACTACCCATCTAAATTGGAATCCTTTTTATCAAATCTATTTAAGTAGTTTATGTAATTTTATTCATTTAATGCATAAGTAGAATTTAAAACATATACATACATACAAACATACATACACATGTATAAAATTTCATATATTTAAGTTTAAAACGCTTTATGATAACTATTACACATATAAATGAGACGTATATACATCATAGATACAAATCCTAGAATCTATATACATATAAATTAACTTTGTATGCTCTATGTCAAGTTACACTTACACTGTACACATATAAGCATATTTTACATGATCATTATTATATGTTTGGTATGAGTTAAATTAAAACTCCCATTCGACTAGTAAGTACATAAAATAAGATTTTATTTAAAATATATTAGATTGGATCCAATAAACCTTTAGACTTTATAGACCTAGTAGATCAAAAATAAAGAGAAAAAAATCGGAATCTACTTATTTCAACTACTTTCGACTAGCTAGGTTTCTTCATATTATAGTTAAATTATGGCATGGTATCCATCAAATGATTATAGTTGGGTTTGAGTTGAAGCATTGGAAGTAAAACTATTCGGTAGAGAATTTGTCTCCTTGGTTATATGGAGTTGTGTCATGGTTAATTACGGTCTATACAAAGTCAAATTTTTTAGCAAGAGCAGTATGATTAATAATAATTGTCATTATTGAACTACGGACGTTGCGTTTGGACTAACGAAATTGCAACGACCCGGAATTTCACTACTTTGATTTACAAATATTTAACTAATTTTAAATATTTAAATAGATGGTTTTATAATAAAAACAAAATATTTTATGACAAATAATAATGGTGAAATATTTTTTAAAATTTGTTTACAAAAATATATAGTTCGATAAAAGACAGTAAATGTGACCGGAAACTGTTTTAAGAATTTTCGACGTTTCATTGTATAGAAGTTGTTCAAAATATTGTATACACTTTTGTATATATATGGACACATATAATAATTATACAAAATGGTTTAATAAATATAAAATGGTTTAAGCAACTTAATAAGTTGAGACAATATGGTTTAAATATACGTAAATGTATGTGTCACATCAGGGGAGACATGAAGTGACATTTTAGCGACTTTAGTACAAGCCATAATTGCGTGTTGGCTTTGATTTGATGGAAATGTGGCTAAAGGGAGGATTTGTGGTCTGAAAAGGTGAGGTAGAAAGGAGGTGGTGACATGGCAATACATGAGTGGAGGGTAGTGTTGGAAAGGTATTAGGGTAATTTAACAAATGCACTTAATATATATACAAATTTTCCTAATTTCCTTACCATTTTTCTCATTCTTATCTTCATGTCCTAGCTTTCGTAAAGCTACAAGGCATTTTAATGGATTCCAAAATTCATACAAGCTTTAATCTCAAAGTTTTAAATTTTTAAAAATGTTTAAACTAGTTTGAATCCCCCTTTTCTTTTGTTAAAGAAATTCTTCCGTTTTAACCGAAATGGCTTCGGCCATAACTTCTTCGAAAAAACTCCAAAACAAGATTTTTATTTTCAAACCTTGTAGATTTTCAGTTGCTACAACTTTGTAGTTTACCACTTTTCTTGATTTCAAGCTTAGATGCTCCAAAATTTCTTTTTTTTTCAAGAGTGTTTTTGAACTTAGATTTTGATGTTTGAAAATATCTCTCACTGTTTTGACCATAACTTCCTCAAAATTTAACTTTTTTGAGTAATTTTTTTTAAATGATAGAGGAAAGAATAATCTAAAACTTCCCTTTTGACCGCATGTCCAAAATACGAGAGGTAAAGGTCCTAAAGTCGAGTGTGAAATAACCCATTTTCGAGAAGAATTTGTAGTTTTCCAAACTTCTCGAATTTCAAGTTGTGTTAAGTTTTCAAAGGATTTCCCATGAGTAAACGTTTGTTTTAACTTTTATATGTTAGTTGATTTATGGCCTGGTTTGCTAGTTGAAATCTTAGTTTATTATGTGATTGCTTGTATGTGTACGTTGGTTGCATGTGACAGTAGTTAGACTTGAAGTTCAAATTTAAATATGGTATCATTCGACAAGTTGTAAACTTTGTTATACATTATGAGCTTGTTTATGTTTTGATTATTGCATGTATATGTTGGCATTGACATGATTATAAGTTAGGTTGCTATGAAGGATGACACTTTGATTTGGTTTTCGATGGAGAATCCTTGTACGAAAGAAAGATACAAACTTTGGTTTTAAATCCAAACCATTTTAAAGTTAGTGAATGGAAAGTTAGTAGGATATGTTAGTGAATGGAAGTTAGCGAGCAATATTAGTACTTGAAATTACGCGTATCCATAATGATAGTCGCTATGAATGCAGTTTCGCGTTAAAAATTTGATTTTTTAAAAATTTGGTTTTTAAACATAAAAGTGTATGTAAATGTTTTATAAACTTAATAATAATGCTTTAGAAAGTTAACTAAGTTTTAATAATTAATTTTTAATCAATTAAGTTTTTAATAATTAATAATTAATTAAGGATTAAACAAGGTTTAACAATTTTAATTAAAGGTAAGTTATTAATTAATTATCTTTTAAAGTTAAGATTTATTTGAATTAAATTATTAATTAAGTTGATTAATTTTGAAATTAATTATGAGTTAATTAAATAATTTGTTTTTAATTTATAATTAATTAAATATAGGATGTTATTGATTAATTATTAATAAAGTGTTAATTATTTTTAATTATAAATCATTAAAGGTTTTAATTTATAATAAATTATTTATTGATGGTTTAATTTATTATTTAAGTTTAATTAAAGATTATTTAATTTATTAATTGAGATTAATTAATATTTAATTATTAATGAAGGTTTAGTTAATGATTAATTTAGGTTTAATTAATAGTTAATTGTTTAATTAAATTAGGTTAAGTTTTAATTAAAATTAAGTATGATTTAGATAAGGATTTAACTTATAATTAATTATTTTAAAAAGGATTTTAAAGTTTTAAATCCTTTGGTTTCCAAAAGTGAATTATTTTAAGGCACTTATTTTTCAAAGATGGTTTTGAATACAAGTGATTCATGTGTTGATACCATTAAGAAACCATATAACTGTGATGAGTTATAATGTAGATTATTGGGTTTGTTTGTGTGGATATGTGTTAGTAAAATAAATCATCATTCTATTGTAAATTGTCTGTTTAATTGATTGATTGTTTGTTTGTTTGTGTGGACATGTGTTAGCAGAATAATTCCCATTCTGCTATAAATCGTTTGTTTGTTTGATTGTTTATTTCTTTGTGTGGGCATATGTTAGTAGAATAAATCCCTATTCTGCTATAAATTGTTTGTTTTGTTTGATTGTTTGTTTGTTTGTTCGTGTGGACATGTGTTAGCAGAATAAATCCTCATTTTGCTATTAATGGATTGAATTGTTTGGACATCTGTTTAGCATGACAAATCACCATCTTGCTTTAATGTTATTTGGACATGTATATGCTACGTAGTTCATATTGGCATGTTATTCCCTTTTTGGATGTGCGTTGTATTTACATACATGTTGACCCATGTAAATAACTAATAAGTGAATTGGAATTGAAATTGAATGGTAACTTAAATTAGTACCTTTATGATTACTAAGCCTCTTTTTGAAATTATAAAGTGTGTTTTTGAATTAACATAAATTCTTTGATCAATTTGGGTTTAAAGTTTATGAATGATTTCAAGTTATTTTATAAAGTTATTTTTAACTAATATCTTGTTTATCAAAGGGGTTTTACTAAAGACTTACTTAAAGTGGTTTACAAAAGATATTTTGTGAATGATATTTTATAAACGATTTATAAAGGAGTTTTATAAATAGTTTTAAATTAGAAAGAGATTTTATAAACCATTTTAGAGATTTTAAAAGAGGTTTAAATCTAGTTTGAAAATTTATAAGAGGTTTCAAATGTGAAGTGAACTTATAAAAGTATTTTTATAAGGAATAAGTGAATGTATTTTATAATAAAAGATGTTTCGAGAAGGGAATTACTTGGCCATTTAGCATGGAATTTTGAAAGAGGAAAGTTTTTCAAAAGCTTTTAAGTAGGATGTAAAGGGTTTGGGGGAAAGTGCTTTAGAAAAGATCCTTTGGTAACGCTTTATAAAGTGATTTTATTAATTAAAGATTAATTAATAAAGGCTTAGAGGATCCCATATGAAATTGAATAAATGTTTGTTTGTTTGTTTATTTGATAGTTAAATAACCAACTATCAAATCTGGACCAAAACGTAAATTTAGAAATATCTAGAAGAAACACATAAATTATATGGTATAGTTACCGTAGGTGGTGCTATACTATACGGATAAATTCGTTTTGCTCTTCTAAGATAAAGGATAAGGAATTTGTCCATAAATGGTTAGGAGGTGAACTCCGCTCATAACTTTGTCTGTTTATTTCATAAAGAACCGGGGTTGAGTTTACTAGAATTATCGATAGTTGTTTCGAAGAGACTGGGATCAGATATGTTATCCGAAAACCACTTCGATCCAACGAATGCGTTTCGAAGTGAAGACATCACGAAGAGCATGGAATCGAAGATAGAGATGGAAGTGCAAGGGCTAATCACTACTAGTCCCGAGAGTGATCCAAAATGGATGTAGTAGGAATAGTGTCTTCGGTTTCGTTCAGACCTAAAACGGATTTGTATGGATGAATGCTATCAGCACATTGTCATTGGAGGACAATGAACATTCTAAGTGTAAATCCCTTTGAAAGGTAACGTAGCCTCAAGCCTCATCAATCGAGAATGACTGAAAATCAGGGGAGATGCAGTAAGGCTAAGTAGGTCGCACCCATTAGGGCATGCTGTCACCCTTCTAGATACATCTACATATTTATGGATTGGTTGTGCATGAGATCTCAATAAAAAGGTTTGCAAAGCAACCGGGGTGATGACATATTTGGTACTATCCAGTAAGGGTTAGACCGGTCTTTTATTGGCCGGGATCGATAGGTTCGATCTTGGTATTTTCTAGAGGTATACCGTGATAGGTGGTACCCAGTGCCTAGTCATTGTCTGGAATCCATTCACCAATAAGCACCGTACGGTTTTGATTATCCCCAACTATGTTGAAATGTGAGATGCAAGCATTTCAGCTATTTTAATATTTTACTTTGAGCACTTAGACATTATTTTAATATCAATGGATTTGATATAAAACGTGTTTTGGTTATCGTAAGGTAAAAACTCATCTGATTTATGTGCAGTGTGGTCTTACAAGATACCTTTGATTTTCTAAAGAGTTTTCTAGTAATAATTAAGTTTTTTGATTTTACTCACACCAGAACCATGTCTGACCCAGAGTTTTATTTTACTCTTAAAACTCTTGGGTGCTCAAATTTTTACGAGGAGCCAAGTAGTTTAGGTCTCTTACAGACGCATTTTTGAGGAACTTGGAGCAGGTGGCTTCATCGATAGCTAGTTACGATCTTGTTTCCACTGTATTATACGTGTCTTATATCAGTTATGTAACGACAAGCTGTTATAACTATCCTAGGTTAGAAATTATATTAGTATGACTCTGATGTATCAGTTTTGAAATGACTTCATAAAATATTATTTGATTAATATATGTTATTCCGCTGCGTTGTGAGATTCCATGTTTGTTCTTAGTTCTTCTATCTTCCACCTCTCTTCTTCACCCCTAACAATCCACTTTTTGTTTAATTTGAGTTGACATGTGTGGTTTATTGCCAGATTAGACTGTACAGAAATGTGGGTTGTTATAGAAATTGAGCGGATGTAATTGGAAATTTTACCGAAAATAATTTCCATAAGTCCTAAAGTGATATGGTTTTGACGAGGAGAATTAATATAAAAAATCATTTTTATCGGATACCACTTATAGTAGCAAATTTGGATTTTACCGAAAAGATGTATAAGTGATAAATTCAGACAAAATGTCACACCACTAGCTAAAGTAACATGTGCACACGTTAATATTCTAATTGTCCAATATTAGTCGCTAACTGAATTTACCCTTTTGAGTCGCATAACCGTAATAATGAATACCCTAAATAAATTACATGATTTAATCAATTTTTAATCATTGCATATTAATTAAATTAATTAATAAAAGATTAAATATTAAGTTTTATTTGATGTTTAGATACCATTAGTATTTAATGAAATGCGTATATATAAAATTTATGTCTACGTGCATCGATATACAATAATAATGTAATATTTAAATTGGACCTATATAGAGTAAATACTAAATGGGTTTGGGAAATTTTGAGGCTTATCTTGCCTTTTTCTATGGCCACCCAAAGGAGGGGCAGAGGAAATGTTTCAATTTTGAATTGAAAAGGAAAGGTGCAATTAAAGGAATGCGGAAGATCTCTAGCCTTTAATTACCTTTTATTACCTTCTTAAAAGATTTCATTCTCTATTTTTTTCCCTCTTCCTCCATCAAGTACAGTCAAATATCCATGGCCTTTAGGGCTTTAAATTTCCAAAATTAAAATTCTAATAAAATCAAAATCCAAATAAAATCAAAATATAAAAAGTGGTTGTTGTCTCCTGATTCATGCGAAATCCAAAGGTTGGTTCAATTGAATCTATGAACTTTACTCATTGTTCAAGGTGCATTTTTTTGGGTTACATCTTAAGGTAACATTCGAATTTTATTTATGGTTTAGATCTTATATACTTCTATATATCATCTGTTTGTATATTTATATAGCTATATAGTTTAAATCCCATTTATCATATAACTCAATTAATTAAATATTCATTGTTAATATAATTAGATACATCTTGTGCTACACTTCAATTGGTTATGTGGTCATCATGTTAATGCGTTTTGGATCCTTCACATGCTACATTTATTTATTCATTTGTTCATATTATTTATATAGTTTAGATCCGAACCTTTTACAATGAGTTTATATGTTCCTAATTGTCATATATATTTTGTCATTATTTTAGAAATTATTGTTTTACAAAATAATTTTTTTGATTGAAAACTAATTTTCAACTATTTAATATAAGTTTATTGCTTGGTATATATACAAACATGAATAAACTATAGATGTTGTTTATTTGAAATCGCTTGGAAATTGAGTACATGTTTTACATGCTTGTTATTTTGAATTTAATTCAGTTGGTTATTGTTTACTTTTTTTAAAAGCTATTTTAATTAGTAAAAAGCATAACTGGACTTTTATGCAGAGCATCATAAATCTTTTGAATCTCTCTCAAGTTAAATTTTGATTTCAGTTGTTTACTTTAATTTCAAAACATATATTAGATTATTACAAACTTCACACACATGTGCGTGTGCGTGCGTTGTATGTGCATGTTATTTTTGATTTAAATCATAGTTTGTAATTAGTGAATATTAGGCTCACATTCTTAAAACCAAACTTAATACACGAAAACTCCTCCAAAAAAAGATTCTAAATTGGATCCCTAGAATTAAGTTACCAAATAATTGCATTCCTTTTATGCAATTAATGAGTGAATAATTGTAGACATATATGCAATTATATCCAAAAATTGCATAAATGTCTACAATTATTCAATGAATAATAGTATAAATTTCCGTAATTTTTTTGTTGAATAACTGGGAAAATTTTCGCAATTTTTTGAAAAATTCTAAAAATGTTCACAATTTTTTGGTGAATAATTAGGGAAATTTCCGCAATTGCGCAATTTTTAGTGAACAATTGTGGAAATGTCTGCAATTTTTGGATATAATTGCATAAATATCTGCAATTATTCACTGAATAATTATACAATTGTATGTAATTATTCAGTAACTTAATTTTAGGGACCTAATTTACATAATTTTTTTTGGCAAGGATGTTTGGTGTATTTTGAAAATTAATAAGGACTTTAGTTAAACTGTCCCTTGTAATTTTTTATATATGTGTGCATGCGCACACACACGTCTCTACGTGAGACTTTTGTGTAAAACTATATATGATTTAATTTAAAACCCTTCCTTAATTGAAATTAGATTTATGATTGTTAATTTAGACTTCAAAACATATAAAATAGTCAAACTTAACATGTGTGTGCACACGCATGCATGTATGTAGATATATGTACACCGTTGCGTTGAAATTTTAATACGTACACATGGTCACATTAGATATGCACGCTTCATATTTGTACCATGTGGAATATACAAATAAAAGTGTATTGGATACGCCTGTAAATAGAAAAAGGAATATTTTTAACCAATTAAATATAATAAAGATTTTATTTAAATTATCTTAGATTGGATTTAAAATCCATTTGGAATTCATAGGCCTAATAAAAATAAAAATAAAAGATTTTTTTTTTTTGAAATTTGCCCATGTAACCCGCTAAGACCTGACTCGATTCCTTCAACTATGATGCTAACCTCCACCACCAGTTGCACATAGTTCCCCCATTGTGTGCAAGCCCAAATTGATGGCATCACCTTAGGCTTCGGCTCCAAGTCGTGCCACCTCCCCTAACACAAGCATGTGTCCGCATGAGCCGCCAATCCCCTTTTGGATAAGTTAGATTGACCCTAGACATGCCTACCGCATGATTTTCTAAGAGATAATTTTGGTTGTTCGGAGCAACTATGTTTGTGTTGGATGTATGTTGGTTGTGTATGGATGTATGGTTATTTCATCCAGTTTTGACCAACAGCTAGTTCATGTGTGGATGTATGTTGTGTATTTTCCTATGAGTGATGTTTTAGACGCATGGCATATATGTGTGATGTTTTAATCGGAGATGCTCATATGCTAGTATTATGTTATATTGCTTTATACCATGTCAGTTATATTATATGCTAACATCTGCACTCAAGACATAGTATTACCCATTTATTATTTATATAAAACTCAGGTCGGCCTGAGACGTTTCAGATTCAGGATGAAGTGACCGACTTGTGATTGTTGGGTATCATATGTGGACTGGTTTATTAGTAGGACTATGTTATATGTATGTATTTGTGTAGTCTTTTATGTATATGTTGATGTTAGTTTGGGTTGTAAATGATGGACATATGCTATGTTTAGTTTGGAGATGGTGGGAATTTGACTTTTTTAATGCAAACCCACTTGGACTTGTATATGTAATCTATTATACTTTATGGATGTGCATTTGACGACTTTGTGTACAATAATATGTATGTTGTGTATTGTTCTATCTTAGAAACACACATATATATTATTTATGCTGATACCGAGTATGATATGAGTATCATATGATTTTTGAACACATATCGGTACTAGCCCAAGGTAATATTAACATGCGACGGTGCTATATCACAACATTCTCCATATTATCAGACACTATTACTCTGTAGTACTCTTTGATGGTGGGGTGTTACAATGAAGTTGTTTGTTGGTTTATTTGCTTACATTGTGAAAGATAAACTAATCTATTTTTATCGCTTGAAAATAATTCTTATGATAACTACATCATCATCAACATTATTTCAACTTTCGAAATGGGGATGTTACAATAGATCTCTAGTCCGAACCTCAAGTTCTCACTGCTCCAAGGAGCGCCATTCGCCTTATGGATAAACCACTCATTTGGCATCCTTCTCTAGGTTCATTTGAAATTCAATCTCACTACGAGGAGGTAACCCTAGCACTTAACTCAAATACATCTTAGTACTCTCAAATCAAAGGAATAGATGACAACTTGTTCTAGGAAATGTTAAGAGAAAATAAATTATTGTACATTATAATACTCTTTGGTCCATAACATATCTCAAGCTTCTTCCCACTATGATCCATCAAACTCCCTCATCATCCTTCCTATTCAAGGACTATGTCATGATGACTCATCCAATCCATCCACAATATAAGATTGTAATTAGAAAAACTCTAAACATAAGCATCATAAGAAAAGAGCGATCCATAAGTAACTAGAAAAATGTCATGAAAAATTAAGGATACGACTTATCCAACCCCTAACAAAGTTTGATACAACAAGAGGCTTATATATAATGCAAGGTACAAAATGTAAACCATCAATCAAGCCAATGTAAGCAAATGAATGTGAAGCTCTAGCATCAAACAACATACAAATAGACTTATCGAAAAAAAAACACCTTTCAAGACGTCTCTGCCTTTTGACTGAGCAGGAGGCTTGTTAGTACTAGGAAATACAGCTAAAACATAAGCCTTCACTAAAGGTCAACCCTTGCGTGGTGCCTTGCAATCCCTCTTCAAATGCTCTGGTTGGTCGCAATTAAAGCACTTGCTGACACCCAAATTTACTTTGCAGCCTTTCTCTTAGTTCCCTTCGAAGTTGCACCTCTAATAAAAGAGTTTCCAACCTTTATATCTTTCCCTTGTCGTTATTCCAATTACCCTTCCTCCCTGCTACAAACTTGGTCTTACCCACCATTTTTTCCACCCCAATCCCAGTAACTATGTGCGAACTCTAACTGAGTGTCATCTCTACAAGACTCTTGAATGTAGCTTCAATGGGATTGTGACTGCTAACATGTCTTTGGGTGTTGGGACTATTCCCGTGGCAAGTCTACCCACCTTCTCAGCCTATATGTCAAATCATATGCATCACCAACTTGGCCAAGAGGTTAAACCGACTTATAAGCTTGGACAGAAATATTCACCTTCTTCGGAAGGATAAGCTTCTCTAGCCGTGCACCCTCTTTATCTCAAAAATAAATCGAGTCTCAGGCCTCTGTCTGAAGTCCTCCTTTGCGACTTCATCATCTATCAACTCTTTTATAGCTACCTTCCACTAAGCCAATGCATCACCCCTAAGGTGTCGGGAAGCGACTCTCCTCTGAACCATTCCCACCAGTTCCATATCATTAAAGATCTGACTACATGTACGAATTCATGTCTGTATATCCATAGAAGTCTTATTACTATCAAAAGACTTACCACCCAGACTAAGAAAGTCCTAGCATACCTTTGGGAAATCATCAGTTGGCGGTGTTACTAATATAGGGGCACACCCACTCTGCCACCCGTTGTTACCTCAGGAGTAACCGTAGTTGGCGGAGTACCCCGTACTATGGTTTATAGATACTGGAACCATGCGGTGATTCCACCTCATCGATGGCTACCTGTGCACCTCTAGCTGTCGCTGCTCTTAGGTATCTCTGCCACTCATAGTAGCAAACCTGAAATAGGGACACATTTAGCAGCTTTTCAAGAGTAGTTCGAAGAGTAAGGGTCATATAGTGGACATATAATATATGGTAGAAAATATACA
Source organism: Allium cepa (assembly GCA_030765085.1). Classification (NCBI taxonomy): domain Eukaryota; kingdom Viridiplantae; phylum Streptophyta; class Magnoliopsida; order Asparagales; family Amaryllidaceae; genus Allium; species Allium cepa. Next base: position 618,606,153 of record CM060934.1, read on the forward strand.
AATCAGCCCTTTCTAGTTCTTACTAGTTCACATAACTGTAGGTTCTAATACCAAGTGTAACAACCACCATTTAAGAGGTCCTAAATATATGATGATCAACAAGTATGGCTTTATGATACCCTAGCATGCGTATTGTAAAACTCTAAATTTTGACATGGCCTTTATGATAACTCGCAATGAAAAGAAAAATATATAATATGACAAGTGTACCAGTGCCCGAAGGCACAATCCACTTACAAAGGTATAAAACAAGATGTGCATATCAAAATAATAAAGTTATAATAGAAATGCATCAGTTTACGTAGACTCCATATATGGAGTACTAAATAGAAATATCAACTATAGTACATAGTTTCATAGATGAATAGAATACAGCTGATAGACATAGTCATACATGAGCTAAATGTAAGTAAATAAACAATACTTCCGCAGCTCCTAAAAATTTAGCTTCCAGCCAGCACATGTCAAAATAAATTTGTCAGACTACCACATGAATAATCAAAAGTTTCTTATATAGAAAATATATAATAGAGAGAAAATGAGGATCTGACAGGCCTGGTGAGGAGAATTAACCTCGTAATGTTGTAGTTAGATACTGATATATGCATCGTAGCATGCAGTGGGTCTATATGAAAATACTACAAGTAGAAACAATACATATTCCAACAATATACTATACCAACAACCTAGGCGTTAACCCTCTACTCCATTGTCAAAGGTGTCACTGTAGAATAAATTTTAAGTTTGTACATGTCACATGCTTTGAGTGTTTGAAGAAATTAAACATTGGCACAGGTGAAGTTGCGTTAGTGTAACGTGCCAATTTTGTCACAAACTAGCCTGTGTAATTATTTTTGTAGTTGGATTTCAAAATATCTTAAAAGCGTAAGAAGTTATGAAAGGTGGACCAATTTGGAAATAAGTTCTCCAACAAAATATTACTAAGGCGGTTTCGTTGCATTGTTTTTTAATTCATAAAGCCTACCAACCTCACATGCTGAAGTATTATTATTCCCATACCACTACACTTGCTTTAAACATTTCTCTCTTTTTCCCTACCTGTTCTCATTTTCTGCAACTTTTAATTTGCTTCAACAATATTCTTATTTCGATAATGCGAATAGAGAATTACAAGCTGCAATGAAGAGATCACTCCGGTTTTCTCTGCTTTTTGTTTTTGCTGTTGAATGGGGATTTTTTCTTTTGAATTCCGAATCTTTTCCAAACAACGAGGGTATGTTTTGTAAATTTTCTTATGGATTTCGTACTTGGATTTGAAACACGTTTGCTTTTATATAATTCGGTTTTTATAGTTGGAAATTTAGGAATTTTTATCCATTTCGTGTTTCACTTATCTAGGCAATTATACCAGCATTTTTTATTTTTGAAATTTCAATGATGCAAAAGTACAACTGCCCAACTAAAAAGACAAAAAATTGAAGTAGTTGAGTAGCTTTTATATTGGATCAGAGCGGTCTGAATCCATTTAGCATAGATGATTGATTAAATTGTTAAGTAATAAATAAATAAATAAATTTTGTAATTTATTTTAGGAAATATCCTATGGAATAAATTTCCTGAACCGTTTTTGCAGTTTTCGCATTAAAAGCTTTCAAGAAAGCTGTATTTGATGATCCACACTCCATATTATCTGACTGGGATAGCCCGAATGGGGATCCTTGCAATTGGACTGGTGTCATTTGCTCAAAATACAACAATAGTGTGCTTGCTTTGTAAGATTACATTTCAATTTATCTCATTACATCTGTAGGTATGTGCACATATCACTATACTGAATGTGTGCTTACTTAAAATTGCCAAAATAAGCATCCAAAATCTCACTTGCGAATTTTTGCTGGGACTGTCTGATATCTTGATTGAAAGTTATGTTCTTACTAAATATGATTCCTACTGTTAAGATAATTTCAGGGTAAGCACAATGGTCCACAGTTATATATGCGATACCTTTAAACCATATCATGTTATGACACTCTTTAGTTTACTTCACATTTCATCCGATGGGAAAATTGGCATATTTACTGTCTCTCTACTTCGGAGCATTCCTATTTACAATACGAAAGTGTTGAACAATCACTATTAATACCGTTATGAAGCAACATATACTTTTTAAAGTTGGTAACAAATAAAGAAACATGATAGTATGGATTTTCTTGTTTGTATTTATTTAAAAGAACTATGGATATCAAAATTTCGACCCCTGCAGAAACCTTAGCCATTCATCACTAAAAGGCTTTCTGGCACCAGAACTTGGTTTATTAAGCTTACTCCAAGAACTGTATGTTTGATACCTTCACTCTACTAAAACCTATTTACATGTGTTGCTAAAATTCATTTTGATTTGGGAAGTTGCAATGCTTAATGTTCAGAATATTGGATAACAATTTCCTTCTTGGAACAATTCCTAGAGAAATTGGCTTATTGAAAAGCCTTACTTTGTTGGATTTGAGCATAAATCGGCTATCAGGTCCTATTCCTCGTGAGATTGGAAACTTGGTGAAGCTTAAACACATGTACGGATAATTGATTAACTTCATATTTAATAAACTGGTTAAAATATTTTGTAGTTTTAACTTGTTATTTTATTTCTTTCGCTCTTATATTCAAAAGAAACCTTCACTCAAATGGGCTCACTGGTGATGTACCCCTTGAACTTAGCAATCTCAGGAACCTTGTTGAGCTCCGGTTGGACCGAAACAGGCTTCGTAGTATGTAAGTGGTATAACTTTTTCTTCTGTACTTCTCATGATTTGTGATAATTTTCTTACAAATAAGTTTTGACTCAGTTTTTTCTCAAGAAAAATGTTTCAAAGTAGACAATTCCTTCAATGAAGATGCCGAATATCTTACCTAACATAGGAGAATTAGTTAAATATAAGTAAAACATATTTTGAACAGATTAATTAAGCTGTTCAGGGAAAGATTTCTGGGTTAGCTATTACTTGTTATTTTCCTTAATGAAAGAAGAATATGACCGAGACATGGCTGACACAGAAGGTATAGTAATCTCAGACCGGTGAGAGGTGTATCGATAACTGCTTGGCCATCACTGTTATTTTTATTAGGCTTGTTTGACCATGGTTAGGATACCATATATAACGCCTTTGCATACATTGCATTATCACAGGTCTTGATCAAGTCATTTACATGTGTAAAAGAGTCCAATGTACTTAGAATTGATTTAAAATATCAGAAACCATGAAATTCCATCTACTATCCTATTTCCAATATCTTAGGAAAATATCAATAGGAAGTTGTCTGTATTGAAGCTACTATCCATGATCATATAAAACTAAGTAGATGTCGAGTTTGCTACTAATAAGGTTACTACTATCATGATTGTTAAAGATCGATTTAAATATTTTGTTAGACCTGATTCAAATGATAGAAAGCAGCATGAAACTGCAAAATTATACGAGGTGTTCTTACTTTGACGTTAAAAATGTTAGTTTAATGTATTCAATTTACTATGTTAAAAAAGATTTTTGTCGTCTCTTCAGATTTTCCTCGCATACTGTTGGAACAGGTCGTTGCCAGTCACCTCGGCTTCAAGTTGGAGACTTTTCTTACAACTTTTTCAGTGGAAAAATACCACAATGCTTGCTTTATCTTCCAAAGTAAAATTCCATATTCAAATCTAACATACGTGCATCAAAATTTCAAATTCTGCATAATAATCCTCATATCATGCAGGTCAAGCTTTCAGGGTAATTGCTTCCAAGATAAATATTCAAGCTTGCAGAGATCTTCCGAGACATGTAAAGAAAAAACATATCTTAATAACCATCTCTCTTAGTCTTCGGTGTTGTGCATGTCATCTATTATCAATTCTAAAATTATTTCAGAAGGCAAACAAAAAGTTTTAATTTAATAGGATTTAACATTTATCATGTTGTAAAAGAGTGGGTACATGAATATGTTTTATTTTATTTCTTCAAATTGCAGTAGATCCATTTAAAAGAATTCTGAGCAAAACATAATTTCAACGTTTCATTTGCTCTTTCCTTATGAAAACATAGGAATTACTCCATTGATGATATTCCCTTTATCCCACACCTCTCCTTCTATTATTAATACTGGATATCTCTAAATCAATCACTATTTTTCTATAGCAATCCATCCTTTTTTAAGGTGTTGCATTTACAGCTTCAAATGATTATATGTTCGTTTATTTCGTACAGGCCTAGCAGAAAAAAGCCATGCTCATCCAAAAAAGAGAGAGAAACCTTTTCATGAAGTATCTATGCATCAAAACTCTCAGCAACCAAAATGGCTTATGATACTTGAAATTGGAATTGGAATTTCAATAATTGTTTTCTGTGCCTCTGCAACAATGGTTGTTCTTTGTAAATTTAAACGAACATCCCATGTCGACATCCCATGGAAAAAAACTTTAAGCTGGAAAGACCAGAAAACAATCACAATTGGCGGTATTATACTTCTAATGCAATTATTAGTCTTGATCAAATTGATAGAATATTGTCGTGTACATACTGACATACATGGTACATACGTGCATGATGCAAATCATGTTTTGTAATGCATACATAAGCTACAAATATATTGCTTATTTAGTCCCATGACGTATTTTGAGTCGTAGACCTTTGTCATAACAGTATAGCACCATTGAAGCTTCCAGTTCATGGATACTTTAAAGTTTAAACATATCTACTTGTTCTTATATGAAAAATGTAGCAAAATGCATTCTTCGATTACATTAAGTTCACATGCGAGCTGGCATTTCATACGCTCTATAATGATATCATTATCATATTTAAAGTAAAGTGATTTTACATATAAAATATTAGGGGTTATTTTAGATCTTAGGGAAAATTGCAGAAAGTTCTCCATTACTTTGCAGCAATAGCAGGAAACTATAGGAACTTAAAATCGCTCATTTGCCCCATCGAACAAGTAAAATAATCGAGAAACTCATCTTGATTGTGTGAGTTTCTTGATTGTGTGTACTTTATTAAGTTTGGACAAATGTCACAAATTTAATGCTATTTTTGAAGTTTCAACAGCTATACAGGAATGGTGAGCTAAATGTAGTTAGATTGAGTTATGATTTTATGTTTTCCCCATGACTGGGCAAAATGTAAGGTGATATGTTGTAACAAGTCCTAACAGTGAAACACTGTAAACGAGCACATGCATATTGCTGCAATTTTTCTGATATCCATTATTTTAGTTCTATCATCTTTCCAAATTTTAGGTATTAATCTCATATATATGTGATTTATATACTTTAAGAAGTAGACGGCGAATTGCTGAAGGGTGTATCAAAATTTAGCAGCCACGACCTTGAAGCAGCTTGTGAAGATTTCAGTAATATTATTGGATCTTCTCCAGACAGTATTGTATATAAAGGTACTACCAAAGATGGCCTTGAAATTGCTGTCATGTCTCTATGCATCTCAGAAGATCAGTGGACAAACTACTGTGAGTTTTACTTTCAGAGAAAGGTAACTAGTAGTCCTTGTAATTTGTTATTGTTCGGTTATTATGAAACACTATATACATTTTTTTCTTTTTCCTATTAAAAGAAATGAAATTTTTTGCCATCATTATAATTCCACATACCTCCATTTTGTTTTTGCCCACTTCTAAGATAAGGCTTAAGTCCCTGTGATTCATTTCCGATGAAGTGATAGCTACCAGTAATTAACTAACATTTTGTAAAATACATGTTGCAGGATTTACCATTTGAGAAACCTGATATGTGAAATGCTGTTTCTTTTGAAAAATCTAAAATAGTGATAATAATTCAGTATTTTATCTTGGAACAATGTATTCATTGCCTAGGGAAAATTATGTATACTTTTAAATATACATATATGTATATGTAATTATGTGTGATGTAACTTGAACTTAATTATGCTTCTGACATTGTTAAAATAAATAAATAAAATCAAAAAATGCCAAACAACATTATTGCTGACTGGAATTTTCTGTTTTGTCATAACTTTTGATGGAGTAAGGCAAGGATTTGAAGTTCATGAATTACTCTGCTAACCCAAGCCATTATGAAACCTTCCTGACCACCCTATTTGTTGGGAAACTCAATCCTTCTTGTTTCATCTACGTGACTCTTGAATTGCTTATTATTGTGAGAATAAAGTAAATGGGTAGGGAACAAGTCTCCTAAGTGCCCAAAGTTTCCCTTTTACTAATCAAAATGCACAAAATGCAAGTCCTGCTGATTTGATATAATCTTGGTCCATACATTTTTATTTACAAAACTGTCATTGCCTATTACAATATGGCTCCTTTCACATTAGTAAAATAAATTTACCTTTAAAAGGCGGCAACTTTCTCAAAAAATGATTGGAATAAAAATCCATTTTCACCGTTAAACCACAAGTTTTGTAAGCTTTTTAGTGATGCACGTGCGCACATGTGGAGTTTTATGAGCTTTTAAGTGATGCATGTGCGCTCATCCTCACGGGCGCACATGCCCGTGCACGCATGCTCACACGCGCTCGTGCGCGCACACACGCGTGTGTGATATTTTTAATGAGGATTGTTAAAAAGACTTCAATTTTGGACATGAGAAGGAGACAATTTTAGGGAAAACTCCAACCAAAATAAAATTGTTAAGGTGATGATATGATGTGGATGACTCCAACCCGAATAATTTACTATTTTACCTTTCTTAAGCAAATTAGGTAACATACCATCAAATCTTTAAAACGACACTGGCCAACTGAAAAATCGACATAAGAACGACACGGTATCATTGATATAGTACTATGACAAGGGTTCATCGGAATTTATCTAAAAACATGACACGATATCACCGATATAGTAGTATGGTAAGAATACATCGAAATTTATATAAAAATACAACATGAGTTTGCCGTTTAAAATTTACATGCCGATAGAAAAAGGGTGATTATGTAATTTTGTATATATTTCTTATTGGGGGAAATGCAGAATTTCTTATTACCCCACTTAACAGTTTTAAAAATATTGGAAAAGTGACCTCATTTTATCAAAAATTGGAGTCCTTTTGACAATCTCCTTTTAAATTCGGTAGCTATTAAAAAAAAGAAATCGGAATGATAATCTATCTTGACCACTCAAACATAGGTTCCAAAAGTTTTTGACAATATATTATTTGGTGTTTATAATCTGTTTTTCAAAAAGAAACATAATCTTGCTTAGGATGATGTGTTAAACTTTAGTATACCAAAACAGAGAATAATCAATTATAAACTCGTCGCATAAGTTTATAACTCAGATTTCCACTACACTGGAATTCTGTATTAATTATTATAACAATATGAATGTTGTAAATAAGTTACAACAACAACGTTATACTTATTTTGAATAAATAGTATAAGCAGAATAACGGATAGAATATATAATTATGTATATAAATATACAAACAGACTAGAATTCTAACCGGATTATGTCTGAGGCTCGTAGTAACGATTTCCTTAAGAATTTTATTACAAAATTCTCCCAAGATACTGTATTGGATTAAGAATGTGATCAGCATTCTGTCCTATTTATAATTTTGTCTGCATCCCTTCAAACAGTCGCGTCCGCTCGACGGGTCGCACCCGCTGCTGTTCGTATCCATTCGGCCGCGCCCGCTTCTTCAGTTAGGTCGCACCCGCTCGCTTCAGAAGTCAATGGTCTGGTCCAGTTTTGCAGTAAAATTAGGATCATATTAGACCCAAGCCCGGTCGGTCGGACAGCGGTGGCACGCACACGTGTGTGGTGGAGATGCATGATCTCCCTCCTCACAACGAAACATACATTTGAGTGCCCCTAGGCCCCAACACCTTCATTGCAAAGCCATATATAAACTAGTATGACTTAGCAATTTTGGCGATGTGGGACTTTATGTATGTTTCATTCATTTTGTTCTTTAGGAATTCCAACATGATGATCTTTCATTATAGTTCAAGAAGGAAACTCAATAGGAAATTACCATTTTTCATAGTAATAGAAGGAAGATTTAGGAAGTTGATCTTCCTTCATAGTCTGAAAAGAAATTTTGATTTTGTTTTCGTAAAAGAAATATTCACTCTGGAGAAGAAATCAAAGAAGTTGATCTTCCTTCATAGTCGAAGAAAGAAGATATCTTCTTTCTCGAAAAAACAAGGAAAGTTGATCTTCTCTCACCTTTCAAAAAGGAAGATGATCTTCCTTCATATTTTGGGAGGGAAGTTGGTCTTCTTTGGTAGTCAGAGAAGTAAGATCAAGGAAGATTTTCCTTGAAAGTGTCCGATAAGGTAGATTTTCTTCCTTTTCAGTTTGAAAAGAAAATTAACCCATTTTAAAAAAGTAGGATAAATTTAGTTATGTAAATTTTTGGAGAAAGATTTCGGTCTGAATGTCTCTATGATGGCTAACATTTATACAAATGTTAAGATTTAAATATTACTTTCACTAATTTATTTTTTCATATATACATTGGTGAAAACTGTGCATCTTGTTTTCTATAAAATGTTATCATGTTTGAAAATTTCGAGAACTGAGAATAGAATAAAGATGAGTGTAAATTAGGAAATAAAATCTCATACAGATTGAATTATGTTGAGATAGGAAGAAGTAGTGACCTTGTTTTTTGGCTAATCAACAAGAAAGGGACTAAGACTAAATTTACGTGTCAATTAATTACTAGAGGGGCAGGTTTAAAGTTTCTGTTTCTGATGAAATTCATGACTCGTGCAAGAGTTCCTGGGTATATTATAGTAGCATACGACTATTTGAAGTCCATGGCAGTTTATGGGAACAATTGGATATTTTCATGAGTTCTCATACATCGCAATTCATATACTAAAGAGGTATTGTAACAAATGAAATGTTTGTTGCTGCTGCTGCTATTGTTGGATATAAATAAAAAGCACACTGAAAAGTACGTACATCACCATCACCTGCAAAAACATTCCAACTTCAGACATTTGAATTATTTTCTAAACTTCAGGTTGCAGATCTAGCACGGTTAAATCAGGAAAACACTTCAAGATTACTTGGCTATTGCGAAGAGAATGAACCTTTTTATAGAATGCTTGTTTTTGAGTATGCATCCAATGGGACGCTATACGAGCATCTTCACTGTGAGCACAATATTCATCATTTCCTCTACATTATCTGGTTGTTAAAATTTCAACTTGATAAAAAATATTCATGGGACTGATTTTATATGTCTTCTGTTAGATGGAGAAGGAAACCCATTGTCATGGCGCAGACGAAAGAAGATTGCCCTTGGTATTGCCCGTGCATTAAGATACTTGCACACAGAAGTACAGCCTCCATTTGCTATATCAGACTTAAATTCTTGCTCAGTATATCTTACCGAAGAGTTTTCTCCCAAGGTGTGCATCGATTGAATAATGTTTTACCATATGTTTGATGTTCTAAATGTTTACAAATTGTTATAACTAAATTTTGCTGATATTTTCATTGCATTGTTTCCGTAGATTGTTGATTTGGAGAGCTGGAAAATTTCAAAATCTGAGAAGAATTCTAGTTGCAACCATAATGGTGCTTCTGTTCATCCTTTCCTTGATATTCAGGGAAATACCTATGCTTTTGGGGTTATTTTGCTCGAAATTATAAGCGGAAGACTTCCATATTGTAAAGACAAAGGCCATATTGTAGACTGGGTATGTTAACTCGATTCTTGAAACTGCATCCTACCAAAAAACTAATATATAGCCTGATTAATTAAATTCAAAATGAAGTTTATATTCATGCGTAGTACATTGACAGCTTACTGATAAATGCATTGCTTCATGAAATTTTTGTGTGTAGGCTATTAATCATTTGCAACATGCGGATGAGATAGAAAAGATTGTCGACCCTGTGCTGAAAAATGTGAAGTCTGATGAATTAGCTGTAATATGCGGTGTAATTAAATTGTGCATTGAACCAGATCCTTCAAAAAGGCCCTCCATGCAAATAATAAGTGGGGTTTTGGAAAATGGGATTGATGTTTCAGATGATGCATTTTTCAGGGATTCTTCTTTGGCCTGGGCAGAGCTAGCCTTGTCGTCTTAGCTGCATATATAGTTTTTGTACATTTGTAGCTGTACGATATACGATGTGTGAAATACCGTGTGCTGATTGTTCTTCTTTTCTCACTTGCTGAAACGCTGAAACTATTTTTTTCTCCCTTAGTGTGTATACTTTATAATTTAAATATATCAATAAAAGATTATACAACATCTATGCTGCCTTCAAATTGCAGTCCATAGAAGCATGTCTTTACTATGATCCATTGGTTTTTAACGGACAATGAAGTGATATATTCGTGCCTGGTTTTCTCATTTGAGTTGTAACGTTTTTGGTGTAACATTTTGCGTTCTGAGCGTGAGCTGCCAAAATATCCTTAAAAAACATAACAAATTGTTGAGCAGATTAAAAAAGTTAAACATTTATCCTTCATTGCTAGGTCAAAGTTTTATTTTTAGTTTAAGCAAAAGAGAAGTTTATTTTTGAATGCTGTTCATTAATATCAACAAATGTCGATCTCGAATATCGAACTTATGATCTTTATCTCACAATTTGAATTGCCTACCACAGAGCCAGCACCGTTGGCTAAAGAAAAGTATCTTTTTTTTTTACTATCAATTTTTTTTATTGAAATCAGATAATTATGTTTTTTTTGGTTAAAAATTGAAAATTATATTTTGCATCTTAGACAAATATTATTGTTGTAACACTTAGATTTCATGGTGGTATAAATCATTTTCTCTTGCTTATAAATAAATAAAAAATACATTCTACCTGTGAAGTGCCTGTCTATAACAAGCAATACCTTAGTAGGTCTGAATTTCCAATAAAGTGCAGATTGTTGGTTTAGTATTCTGTAAATAAACAAGTGAATGTATATCAAAGCACTATCGATATAATTCACAGTGAAATAGTAAAGTATAACTACATACGTGTGTATGTCTGTATGTATGTATGTATATGTGTGTGTATGTATGTATATATGTACGTACGTACGTATGTATGTGTGTGTATGTACCACATTTCCCTTTTGGACCAAGATATTGTCACCACTAGTATCTGTAATCCAACACCGCGTAAGCATCCATCATCATGCAGTATCATGTCCGTATGGAACCACGTCTCATATTATGACTGCACGTACTCCAACTATGCATTGTGAGTTGAATCCGAAATGTCGACTCGTCCGTGTGTCTCATCGTCTTCATCTGTGTCCACATCTCAAATGCCTCGTCTCGTAGTGCCTAATAACGGCGTCGTAATAGCTTAGCCATATTCTGTCTCATCTTTGGGATTTACTACTCGTCTGCCTTCTATTGTGCACTCAGCTCAATGGATTATAGATGACTCAATTCCTCGGGCTACCTCAATTGTTTTTGAAAGATCTCTTTTATAGGTAGTCTTGCCCTAACAAACAAACTTGCAAACAACTGTGGCAGTGCATGACCTAACGTGACCTGCCCTAGTAGGAAGTGTAGTCCGTTAGGTGTAACCATGTCTTTTCAGTTGACCGTGTAGGACCGCTGACGCACTCAACCTATGTACGACTCATACTCTTGATTTGAAACCAGCATATACTGACATAGCAGCGAACCGGTTACCATCCTATTTAGATTGTCTAACGCAATCAAGACATTACCCTCTAATTTATTGAAGCAGACTCTACTGAGGGTATTTCTTCACCTATACGTAAGCATATATAACTCCATAGGCCCTACAGTTGAATATGTCCTGCATTAGTATAATGTGTACACAACTGGTGGCACTTTGCGGTGGGTAGATCTATTGTGTAACTCTACTGACCTCATATTCCAACCCATTCTAATGACTATGTCATTCTCATCCATTTAAGTTATTTACATACTTATATAATTCATACCCATCATAAACGCATACTTGAGGCGACGTATATATGTATAAATGTTTAATTATATATATTTTCATTCTTCTTGTGTAGTTATTGTACCACTATCGTTCACCGTTAACAATATTTCTCAACTTTTTTATGTGTTTAACACTATTTAATTTAAGGCCATTTAATGCTTTATTTTTAAAAGATTTAAATACCTTTTCTCATTTACTTTCCCTTTTCCTCCACTATTTTACTTTTCTATTTATATTCCTTTTTAACCTTTAATTCTCTACCTTGTTTTAGAGGACCATCTATACCATTTTACTTTAAATTATGACTTGTCTACATTTTCATTTCTTTTATTTCATTTTCGTGTTATTTATATCGTGCATATTCTTAGACCATTTTATTATCACATTTGTTCTATTTTAAAACTTTTTCTTAGAGATTTCTGTATTTTAGTGCATTGAAATTACATTTTTTTCAAATGGAATGGTTAATATTATAAATTTCTATATCTTATTCTTTGTTTTACATTTGGAATTATCAAGAATTATCTTTTTCATAGTTATTGAAATGGACGGTACAAAATAAGGTAAATATTTCTATTTTATACATCTCTTTCTTTTTAGGTGTATTCTTTATTATTTCAGCTGCTACATTTTTATTTATAAATCTGAAACTTGATAATATATAAAAATTCACATTGCAATATGCTATATAATCCAATAAATTAAAATATTACTTAAATCCATACAATTTACTGCGACGACTCGGTCCACATTTTTACTTGCACAAGTCATTTTAAATTTATAATTCTGGAATCTTTACATACATTATAAGTTTAGTGGACTACTGCTACTCTATACTAAATTCAACGACTATTAATACCCAATATTTCCTAGATTTACTTATATGCAATATACAATTCAAGTTATCAATAAAAGAATATGTAGACAAGGTTTATAATTTTATTTCACTTGTACAAATTTGGCCTACAACTCCAATTTATATTTCAGGCATATATGAATAGATTTACAGCGATATAAATTTAATATTATCACTACACCAAATACTATGATTTGCAACTAACCATCCACTCATTTAGCAACGGTTATTAACCGTTGCCATTTAGCAACGGTTATTAACTGTCTTGGTTCAATTAGAAACGGTTTTTTATCGTTGCTAATTGGGAACGGTTATTAACCGTAGCTTCTTTGGAGACAAATGATGGAGGTGAATTTCATCCTTTCGCGCCATATTTTTTGGCGCGATTCGTTTCAATTAGCCACGGTTTTCAACCGTGGCTAATTAGCAACGGTTGGAAACCGTTGTAAATCATTTAGGTAGTGCCGGCCCAGGGGCAAGCCCACCAAGCTCCTGGGATGGGGCAACCAATTGAGCCGGGCAACACCAAAAATCTGTTTTACTTCAAAGTTACAGCTCAATAGCAATCTCCATGTCGGCGATGCGCGAACCCAAAAAAACTTGGGTTTCAAAAATCAACGCTTTCTAAATAATCATCGCTGCATACTCGGCTCTTCCATCAGCCATCGTCGGCTCTTGCTTGCCTCCTACGCGATATTTTCTACTGCTGATTTGAAGTCCTGCTACAGTCTCTATACTGCCACTGCTAATTAAGTATGCGAATTTCTTATTTTGAGTTGTCTAATTTTCCAAAATTGAGTCGCCCTTTTAATGCTTTAGCTTTCATTAACCTTGAAAACGCCTGAAGCTAATAACTTATTAGTATTTAGTTACAAACAACTAGTTTTCTGTAAATAATCGTTTAGGAATTGAAATTTGAAAGCTGAAGCTAAAAAACTAATAATTATTTAGGAACTGATATTTACATTGATGTACTATTTTTCCTGCAGTGTGTGTATGACCCGCAAACATTTAGGCAGAACCCAATATGATTTGCCTGTACACTTAACTAGATACACTAGTATGTAAACTTGATACATTTCGTTAAAAATTAAATACACTGTTTTGTAAACTATTTGAGACTATAAGTATTGCAGCCCACTTAATGTGGCAACTTTTGTATAAAAAGTTGGTGCTTTGTTATGTTATAGTTTTATATGTGATTTTATGCTTATATATGAAAAAAAAATATAAAAAAATTGACATGTTATATTGTAAGGGGCAAAAAAATTCACATTGGGCTTGGTCAACCGATTCTTTGGGCCGCCCTTGCTTTTAGAATTGATGTTTCATTAAGTTTCAAAATAAGGTAATATTGTTCCAACAAAAAAATTATATTGTAAGGTAATTTTGTTTTACTAAATATGAGACCGTATTTAGTAAGTGGATAAAATTGTTGTTAATGGCGCAAGCCAAGTATCAGGAGAGGGGTAATGCATAGACATTACTCTGGTGCTACAAAATGGCGCCGTTGTAATGGCAAATTTTTTGGAAACAGTTTGATGCTAATCTTAAATTTCAAGTGAAATCAGAAGAACAGACATCTGTTTAGTTAATATCAGAATTGAACTTGGTGGAAAGCCATAAGATATTGTTACCCATGATTTCTTATTAGCTCTTGTTATTTTCTTTCAGTATGTCTTTTAGTATAGACAAACAATGGATGAATCAATCTAATCGAAGAAATACAGAATATGTGGAAGGTGTGAGAAATTTCGTTAAATTTGTTGCTGAAAACGGTGGCAATAAGGAAAAGTATTCGTGCCCTTGCACGCGGTGCAAAAATGAAGATACATTCAAATTAAGTGACATTCATTTTCATTTGCTTAGATATGGTATTGTTCAATCATATACCGTGTGGTGTTTTCACGGGGAAAGAATACCTGAGAAGCCAAAACAACAACCGGCTAGTCATGCCACAAATACTGATGAGTCCGAACATATTAGGATGGATGATTTTATCGATGATGCAGATAGATTCCATCACTTTCAACCTACAAGCCAGTTGCATGATAATGCTAATATTGGTGAGCAGTTTACGGATAAATCATTTTTTGATAGTGCAACTGCAAAAGAGCCATTGTATCCTTCTTGTCCAAAAGAGATTACAAAGTTGTATGCCATTGTGAAACTGAATAGCCTGAAGACCCAATACGGATTTTCAGACAATGGTGTGACTGCCCTACTCGAATTCATAAAGGAGTTACTCCCCGAAGTTAACACGCTACCGTCAAAGTACCCCGACGTGAAGAAGATCATTAAGAAAGTTGGGATGAATTACATAACTTATGATGCATGCATTAATGACTGCATCTTGTACTGGAAAGGTAATGCGAACAAAGTTTCATGTACAAATTGCAACGCACCAAGATATAAGACATCATTCGACGAAGAGAGAAAAGCTACCACAATACCTCGAAAGACCTTAAGACATTTTCCTTTAATTTCTAGATTGAGAAGACTGTATACTGTACCATGGATAGCAGAAGCGATGACTTGGCATGGTCGTGCCAAGTCCGGTACAACCGTAATGCGGCATCCGCGTGATACTTCTCAATGGAAAACTACAGATTCTTTTGATCCTTCGTTTTCTACTGAACCACGAAACATCACGCTTGGAATAGAAACAGATGGTTTCTGTCCGAATGCTTCTTTAACTAACCCTTACAGCTGTTGGCCAGTAATTGTAGTACCATATAACCTTCCTCTGTCTTTGTGCATGAAAAGAGAGTTCTCAATGTTAACACTGTTGATTTCTGGGCCAAAACAACCGGGGAAGGATATTGATGTTTATTTAGAATCTTTGATAAACGAGTTAAAGCAGTTATGGGAAGGAGTCGTTACATTTGATTCATTTAAGAAATCTGAGTTCATAATGAGAGCTAGAGTGTTGTGGGCAATCCATGATCATCCCGCTCCTGGGACTTTATCGGGATGTACAACTCATGGCTACTTTGCATGTCCTATTTGTGGAGAAGAAACTACATCTGTTTATCTCCCTGAAAGTAAGAAGATTTTTTACATGGGACATCGTAGATTTCTTCCGTCCGGACACAAGTTTCGATACGATAAGACAAATTTCAACAACGATTAAGAACTTAAGCGTCCTCCAAAATCACTGACTGGTTATCAAGTTGAAAAAAAGGTAGCGAATATAAAAATGAAAGTTGGTAAAAACATACCGGAAATTGGTCGAAAACGGAAAAAGACAATCGATGAAGAAGTTCCTGCATGGTATAGGAGGTCGAAGTTTTTTGATTTGCCATATTGGAAAACAAATTTGACCCGACATAATATTGATGTTATGCATACGAAGATGAATGTCACGAAACATTTGATCAACACAATTATGAACCATAAAAACATGTCAAAAGATGGGATCAATGCACGGAAGGATTTGAAAATCATGGGTATAAAACAAAAGTTGTGGGTGATAGAAGATCCTGAAACAAGTAAAGTAACCATACCAAATGGGACTTTCACTTTGAGCAAAGAAGAAAAGATACGGTTTTGCACCGTTTTGAAAAATTTGAAAGTGCCGAGCAAATTCTCTTCGAACTTCCATAACAATGTGAGCATCAACCCTCCTGAACTAAAAAATATGAAGTCACATGATTACCACGTCATAATGGAACATTTACTTCCGGTATTGCTTCAGCATTGTTTTCCGCAACATAAGGATCTACGGAATGCTATTCACCGCATTAGTCTCTTTTATAACATTTTGTGCTCAAAGGTGATCAACATGGGACATCTTCTAAAAGCAAAGGCTAGTTTGGTAGAAGCAATGTGTGTTATTGAAAAACATTTTCCGCCTGCATTTTTTGATATCAGTATTCATCTTATGGTTCATTTAGCCGATGAAGCATTGATTTCTGGTCCTGTTAGATATAGGTGGATGTACCCATTTGAACGGTAAATTACTAATTTTAGCTATGTACATAATTATTCGATTTAAATAGCTATTGATGTCTACATTTTACAATCATTCATCTTCATAGGTTGATAAAAACATATAAAGGATATGTGTGCAACAAAAGATATATTGAAGGGTGTATTGCAGAAGGACATATTGTACAAGAAGCTAGTCTTTACTGCATGGAGTATATGCCAAAAAGAGGTGCTGGCACTCACAAACATACCCGTGAAGCGTTTTTAGACGAGGATGATGAGTTTGCTGATGAAATAGCACTAGATAATGGTAAAGATATAACGTTAACTCAAGTGCAATTTCAACAAGTGCGTAAATGGGTCCTTGATAAGTACGACGGATTGGATGAATGGAAGAAGTAAATTCATGAATTTGTTCTGAATTCTTATTATTGTAAATCAATTCATATATATAGTATTTATTGTGTATTTTTCGTAGAAGGTATAACTCCTATGTTCAAAGCACCAAATCTCAAACTCGAGGCGGGGGTAAATCTGGGGAAACTATTAAAAATTTCACTTTTTGGTTACGTGAGG
This sequence comes from Allium cepa, assembly GCA_030765085.1. Taxonomy (NCBI): domain Eukaryota; kingdom Viridiplantae; phylum Streptophyta; class Magnoliopsida; order Asparagales; family Amaryllidaceae; genus Allium; species Allium cepa. Next base: position 618,623,389 of record CM060934.1, read on the forward strand.
AGGTATATGTATTAAATATTTAACGTATTTTCAAGTTGACCATACACCTCCTTGACAATGTTTTTTTACTTATTGTGTTTGTTGTAGTTGTTGAAGACCGTCGATGTTGACTCAACTCTTTGGCGGTTAGTTAACAGGCCGAAGTTTGATGCCCGTAGTTATATGAAGTACCAAGTGAATGGGTTTTTATTTTCTCCGAAGAGTTATGAAGAGCGAAAGCTAACACATGATAGTGGTGTATGCATGAGAGCAATTACATAATTTAGAGCGAGTGGGAAGGATAAAAATTTTAAGGAAGCAGAAACAACTTATTACGGAGTCATTCAACAGATAATTGAGTTGGATTACATTGACTTCAAACAAACAGTTTTTTATTGTGATTGGGTAAAGGTCGAAGATAAGATCAATGGTTGTAAAATAGATTCTGTTTCAAGCTTGATCACAGTTAACTTCGAAAAATTGAAGAATAAAGATAGCGTGAATGATGAGCCATTTATTCTTGCATCGGAAGCGAGTCAAGTGTTCTACTCAAAAGATTTAAAAAATAACAGATGGTTTGTGGTTTTGCATACACCAAAACGGTTGACCATAAATGTGGATGACACTGAGTTTCCCACCGTTTATCAATCAGCTTTTGAAGACAATGAAAAATTAGAAGATCTTATCAAATGCATATGTTAACTTTGTATTTCAGAGCAGTTATTGTACCTTAACAAAATATTTATTTAAAATGGTGTAAAATGTAGAATGGTGTGTTATATGATAGTAATAGATGCATTATATTTTGTGTTTGTATTTCAGAGCAGTTATTGTACCTTAACAAAATAAGGATGGATATATTGCAAGAGTTCATTTTGTGTTTGTAGTTGTAGGTACTTGCATATGATCACATACATACACACATGTACACATACATACATATGATCAACTTGACTATTCTTTCTTTCTTTGTGTTTGTAGGTAGACAGGCAGTTCAAGATATTGTATTTGCGCCCTTTAGTTCAGCAGTGCTAAGGTAATATATTTTTGTATTTGCATCCTTTATTTCAGTCAGTATTTTAGATATTGCTTAAGTTTAAAATTCTGGTGATGCATGAAGACTTTATCACTGCCGTATAAAAGTGAATGTTCCCCTTCCCGCCCATCCCTATGATGCCCGATTGCTGTGAGCCAGATTATTGCACGGACTTCCCTACATAACAAGATCAAACACATTATATGACTTAATAAAATTGCTCCAAGCGATCACTGGTAAGCTGCTGTACATCTGATATAGTAAACAACGTCCCCTTTTGATTTGTCTGATCCCACCAGTTTCTCATCACATTACGATTATTGTCAGTCGGACTGACAAAAATCGTAATGTGGTGAGAAGTTGGTGGGATCAGACAAATCAATAAGGGGACGTTGGTTCTTATATCAGATGTACAGCAGCTTAACAGTGATTGCTTGGAGCAAATTTTATTAAGACATATAAGGCGTTTGATCTTGTTATGGAGGGGACTCCGTGCAATAATCTGGCCGACATCAATCGGGCATCACAGGGATGGGCCGGAAGGGGAAGAAGTGTACGTCATAATGTTCTTGGGATTATTTTAGGATTTTAGACTTTGCAGGACATAATGTCACAAGATGCCACACCACCGTCAAATGATACAACTACACAATCATCCACTTTAAAATGGGAGAAAGTTGATATAAACAACTACGGTTCTCCAGTCGGAAAAAATGGTTCAAAGGTCGCTACGAAGATTGGTAAACTAGTAAGAAATCATGTACCAATCTCATATCCAAGTTGGAAAAAAGTTCCGCCAAATTACAAGGAAGACGTGTGGAATCAATTGGAGGTATCTTTACATTAATCATTTTTTTAAATTTTGTTAATATGAATATGGTGTACATATTGATATTTTCATAAATTAGACGAATTAACGAATATTAGTTAGTTAGATTTATCTACTTAGTTTAAATTTAAATCGCATAATTAATTGATACATATAGGGTGAGAAGTAAAATATTAGAAGAAAAGTGAGGTAAATTTTGTGAATAATTATGATAATTTTAAATGTAGGTATTTGAAGTTAAAGTAGAATTTACAATGAAATGTATGATAAATTTATTGAAATGTAAAAATCCATATACTTTGAAACGTAAACTGCATGAACTTAGATGGTTTAAATTCATTTATAATGCTTTCAATACATAAATAAAAAATGGTTTACATGCATTTTTTGTTATGCAGAAATATTATGAGCTCGATCCTCTATCAAAGGACCTTATTATGAGAAAAATGTCCGAGGCTTTTAGGAGACACAAGAATGATTTGCGCAAGAATCATTATGACCATTTCATCACTGACGAAGATAGAATGAGAAATTGTCCACCGAAAATTGCTCAAGATGATTGGGATGAGTTCATAAGAAACGAATCAAAACCCGAGGCGAAAGAAAAAAGGAAGCGAGGCAAACAAAATAGATCAATGCTCGAATATGGTCATCATTCGGGACGTAAGAGTCACGCTATGATTACTCAAGAAATGGTATGTGTCATTGAATTGGTGCATCACATTGCATATCCATTAGTTCCAAATATAATTTTAGGTCTTTGTATGCAGGTCGATTCAAGTAGTCCGGGATCCGAAGTATCATGTCTTCAAGTATGGGAGAAAATGCATAAGAAAAAAGATGGCAGCACGTCAGATGCGACATCTTCCTACTTTGTAAGTTAAACAAATAACAACGCCTCTAAATTAAATTTTCATTATTCATATATGTGTGTGTGTGTGTGTGTGTGTGTGTGTATTTACTTTTTAGGAAAAAATTGAAAAAGTAAAGGAAACGACGAGTGGTAGTGATGAAGCCGTCTTTATATCTAAAGATGTAAAGGGCAGGAGCCAAAGTATTGGGACCAATATAGCTCCTAGCCAAGTTAAGAGTGCTGCCATTCCATGCAAAAAGCTCAAACAGGCCCAAGGAGTATATGAGCAGCGACTGCAAAATGTGGAGCAAAAATTGATGAAGCTGGACAATATGGATGATAAACTGGAGCGTCTTCTCAGCATAGCCCAAGGTAATCGTCAAGTAGGCAGTGAAATCGCATCTTCTCAGTTTGCCACTCCGAACAATCAGTTAATCGACCAAAGATGTGAAATCCTGAACTTCGACGACGAAGTAATTGCAACAGGTACTATTTTATTAAAATTTGAAGAAAATAATATGTTGCAAAGTCAGTGAATGCACACTTATGCTTTTGTGCCCATATATACCACCTCTTAAATGTATGGGAGCTTGTTAGTTCTGTAAATGTGATTCCATGTATTCACTCCAGAAATGCTTATATAACAGGTACTATATGCCGAGATTCCACAGCATTAATAATTCATGGAAAACCAGTACCACCCACATATGAAAAAGTGTTGTTGGACAAAATTTTATTGCCGGATGAGCTAACCGCCAAAATATGTCGACAATTTACCGAGACCTTTGGGGATGTTGGAGTCGGAGGTTATGTGAGCCATCTAAAGGGTTTGATACGATATCTTTAGTCGGAGGTATTGATATTTCTGACTTGTAGTTTGCATATATTGCTGATTTTCTTTTGTTTGCTGTATATGAAATTTGCATACGCAAATGCATATGTATTTTGTCTTAGTCTGTCTTGTTTACAAGATAATCGACAATTTATCAAATACTAGAAAGTAAAGCTTTTACCTTCCAAAAAAAAAGGTTGAAGCCCTTTATATTCTCCTTCCAAAATACGTGATTGGAGGATGCCATTCATAGCATTCCATATATCTATTTTTCAGTTGCTCCCAGTGTAATTTGAAGAATTTAGAATTAAGGCCATCTGGCCTAGGAGAACTATTGTCATCAATTTGAAAGACAACAGTTTTGACTTCTTCTATTTGGAAAGGCTGACATAGGCTTTGCCTTTCCTTCTGAGATAAGATTTTTTTACAAATAATGCCTGGAAATTGATGTGTGGGCTGATATAAAGAAACCAATTCAGTGAAATAATTAACAGCTTCATTCACCAGTTTATCTGATGTTGATGGCCATGATCCGTTAGGAATTAAAACATATATGTTTCTATTATTAAGATTAGTCGCATTGACTTTATTGTAAAAGAAACTAGTTGGCCTATCCCCATTGGTTAGCCAGTTTAACTTCATTCGTTGATCAGTTTCAGTTGCTATTTTTCTCATCATATCTTGAACCTGATCTGTTTTTAATCTATATTGTTCAATCAGGTTTGCATTCAGTGGGTTTTGGACTAATTAATTTGACTGGACTCTTCTTTTAACTGGATAATAACTTTATGAATGCTATTTTTATTATTTCTCCAATTTATCAGTGTAGATTTAATTTACTTTAGTCTAGACAGGAGGATATGAAGAGGATTTCCCTGGAATTCTTTTGAGAGCTTCTTGAATCGAAGAATGGTACCCAGTTTGATTGTGCCAGGAATTACTGTATCTGAAAGGTACTTTGGAATTCCTAATATTATGAATCATAAAACTGATATTTATAGGGGAGTGATCACTAATAGAGTGATTACCAAAGTTAATACCAAATTGCTTAAATTTATCCATCCATAAGGAATTAATAAACAACCGATCAATTTTGCTGTGAATAGAAAAATTAAGCCTCCTCGCCATGTAAAGTGATTACCAGTAAATTGAGGTTCCATAAGCTAAGATAGGGAAATGCAATCAATAAACTCTTGATCACCCAACGAATTATGAATACCATTAGTAATTCTCTCTTTAGCCGATAGAATAGAGTTAAAGTCACTTTTGGGTGGTATGAATTTTTAGACAGGTTTATCAAACCTGTCATGTATAAACAGAGGCATGTTGCCTGTACACAATCGTACACACAGTCATGCATACATAAATACAAGCATGCAAGCACCTTTCACAATTTACATTCAAGACTTATCACATGCAAAATAGGTATATCAAGTTTTAAGAATTTATAAGGGTGGTTTGCTCACCTGGATAGTTTGACAGAGAGGAAAGAGAACCTGAAAAAGATTTCAAAATCTGGAAATTGAGGCTTGATCAAATTTGCTTTATCCTAACTGTTGTTTGCTTTGAATTGCTTTGCATTATTTGATTTTCTCTTTGCTTGGGTTCTACTTTGTTTTAAATTAATTCAGACTTTTTGAATCAGGTAGATGCTGTTTGTTTTTGAACTGGAATATTCTTTCTAGATTTATGAAGTTGAACTGCCTCTGAATTTAATCTTCGAGTTGCACATGAACCAGGTTGAACATTGAAGTCTGAAAACTGGAATGCTTTGCCCATATGATTTTATTTTCCTCTCAGATGAAAGACTTTTTAGCTTGCAAAACAATGTAGTGTAACTAATGAAATCTTTTTACTGTAGTGATAATAAACAATGCAGTGTAATAAGTATGATATTCCGGCACGGTAGCATTCTGTTTGCAAAACAATGAGTGTAATTATAAGTTTGATAATTTTATATGTATGGTATATGTGCGATATGTTTATAGTGCTTGTGTACCAATATTTTGATATTCTGGCATATTTTGATATATATTGATATTCTGGTATATATATTGAGATATGCCTGTAACGCAGTAGTGAGTTACAGCTGTGATTTAGCAGGAACAAACATTATGTGCAACGGGTGTTAACCGTTGCTTTATGTGTGACTTTGGTCATAAAGCAACGGTTTTTAACCATTTTTTTTTTGGACAGAAAGCAACAGTTACTGACCGTTGATATTTTTCCCATTAAGCAACGGTTTTTACCCGTTGCCTAATGCAAATAAAGCAACGGTTATTACCAGTTGCGTTTGGCTAAGTCTGCAACGGTTTAGAACCGTTGTCTTTGGTCCAGTTTGCAACGGTTACTACCCGTTGCCTTCTACTCAATTTTCAACGGTTTTTACCCGTTGCCTTTTGGACATAAAGCAACGGTTTTATCCCGTCGCTAAATTTAACCACTCCTGTTTTAAAGACGGTTATTACCCGTTGCTTTTTGCCTTAACAACGGTTTTTACCCGTTGTTAATAGCTTATAATGGTGTAGTGTATACACAAACATATAATTTCACACCAACCTTTTTAGCTTTTCAAATCTTAGATCTAATCTATGTTATTCCAGCTTGACTTCCTTTTCTCCCTATTTGGATATACATGCATTGTAAGCATACAAAAATTTATCAGGAATCTAGATTAGAAAAGAGATTTGGATTTGATTTACAATTTAGATCTGGATTTATAATTTGCCTTGGCTTTGGCGATTTGATTTGACCCTATTCTCTACCTTAATCATCTTCTACAATTCTCCAATTGTATGTATGTATTATCTATAACTATTTCTAAGAATTTAGGATTTGGAGGAAAAGAGAAAACGGCAGAGCTCCGCCGTCGCTCCAAAAATATGAGTTAAGAAGTGATGGTCTAATTCTATATTTATAGAGGATCAAATTAATGCCGCCCATTTGACTGAAGTATTTTGAATCCGAGTTTTTTGGCCATGCATTAATGTTGAATTTACTCGGAAAACGGTCAACCGCCCCTTGCTTAGGGTCGACCGCTATCGATTGACCTGGGTGCATCAGGGGTCGAACTATCTTTAGTTTTAGCCCTGATTAATTATCGTTACTTGATTTGTTTAATTTGCTTTCTCGTTTAAGCGACCAACATAATTTATTTCCTTTAATAGTTTTCTTAAAGTTTAAGCTAACGTTAACTGTCTGTTAACTTTAAATGATGGTAATTAACATCGGTTAACTACTCTTATTTCTTTAATCACATCTAATTATTTTCGATTCTAAAACTTTAAAACTAATAATTTTTTCATTTGAACTCCGATTGGAAAACTCTACATATGAAAATTGATTATAAAATCACCACAAACCCAATGATACAAGTTTCGTAGCTAAATTCTCATATTTATAAAAAATATATTTTTTGGCGTTATTATTTATTAATTAATTTTTTAATTATTTATCGTACAAATTATAAGGTGTTACACTATCATTACACTCATTAATGTAATTGACATTCCATAAATATTAGGGATGCATTCGCAGCATTTCATGGTCCATTACAATTTTGGACACGTTAAAAACTAAAATAGAGCATGTGGGTCGAATGCATTGTTCTATTATCGCGCTTCAAATTGAACTATTGAGTCTTGATTCATTTGATGCGTGAGATGCGTCAAGATCCAGTGATCCAATTTGAATCGTTATTTTTCCAACTACATCAACACCCCAACCCAGTTCTCTTCCTCCACCATCAAATCTGAAAATATAAATCCAATTTTAGCTTCTTTCGATCCCAATTTTAGGTAATTCATCTTTAAAACCATGTTTATTTCACTATTACATATAGTATATATTTTTGCAGCATTTTTTTGAATTGCAGAATGTTAAACTTCTCCACCAACTCTTCGACATGAATGTTGTCGATTGGAATGTCTAGAGAACACTTGCTTTCATAGATATTTGCCTGGCATGAATGGATGCTTTTGATGGACAAGTTGGCGTTTAGTGTCATTGAAAAAATTATGGATGACTTCAACGAGCCTTAAAGCCTTAATTACGCTGCCACCCATATTAAAAATAAATAGGATAATTTGAAACGTAGCTACACTACCAGAGAAAATTAGAAATAACATCACTATTTGTTGATGCCATAAAAATTTTCCACTCCTTCCTTACGCCCCCTAGTTTAGCGCAAAAGCAGGAAAGGGTAAATAGTTCCCCATGCTCTTCCTATACAAAAACTTGATGTCATTTACCTTTGCTATTGAGACAGCCATGGAAAATGCATTGGCAAATTTATGTTTTATATATTCATTTTCATTTTATAATATTTTTATTTTCATAATACTTTCATTTTTTTACTATTGTTAATTAATTTTTATAATATTTTTCACATTTTAAGTGTATAATTAATTATTCTTGTAACTAATAACTGTTATTTTTATAACTTATTAAAGCTTATTAAAGAGTCAGAAATAATGTTTTTTTATTATAACATATCTAAGATCGAGGATCAAATTGATTTGAAATAACACGATGTATATATTTAAATTTCTCATATAACATTAAGATATTGAAAATTCAGAACGTAGAAAGGTTTTCTGCTCAAACTAATCATTTTAGCAAAAAGTTAATATGAACTAACAGTCCTATTTACATTTGGAATATTCGAAATCCGATTGTACAAAATCATTACTGTTGTCCAAAATGCTTAAATATTTAGTATTGTGTTACTCAAACTCAAGTTGACCAACGATCGTATAAGGTATTTGATTTTATTCGCCAATTAACATTACCAAGTTAGTTAGAAACTTTGATAAGATCGAGAAACAAACTGAGTTTAAATGATACAATATTATCTATTTAAGCTTCTCATTTAATATTAAAGAATCTGTATGGCTGAATTTTAAAAATTCAGAATGTAAAATGCTTAAGTTTGAACCGCCAGTTTTGTTTACAATTGGAATTTTTGAAATTTGGTCATACAAAATCATCACTATTTTCCAAAAATCTTAAATATATAACATCTATGGGATATGTGAGTTGTCCTAATACACTGATGCAAAATAGATCTTATGCTTATTAATATATAAGAGAGGGGTGAATAGTGTATATCAACTATTTTATAGTTTATTTGTAATTTTCAAATTATTTATGCAAAATCATAAGTATATGTAGGTAATTATATAATGCAGAATAAAAATAAAGACAGTAAACAAAATGAAACTAGGAATTTTCATACCGGTTATGATATCTGTACCAACCCGCAATTTGCGATACCCTAAATCAATGTTAAACAACCATACATGATTCCGAACACCGTAAATGACAGATCACCAAGGTAAATTTGAACAAAACTATATCATCAGATATATCGATATAATCTCACAGTGGAATAATAATATACATTGTATCAACATATACATATGCACATAAAAGATGAGAGATGTTCTATATAAGGCATGATATGAGAACAAAACCGATATAACAGTATGATCAGAATACACCATCTCAATACAAACCGAGTACTAAAAATGACACAGCAAGTACTGTACATGACCTCATATACAAATAATGTCCGAAGTGCATAAAACCATAGATAACGGGAGACCATGGCCCCGAAGATCACATACTTCATGCTTCCAAGGTCTAGCTATCCTGCTAATTGTCCTACCCAATACCTGACTATAGGCCTACACACGAGTGTGACCAAAAGTTGTCCAAAAGGAAAAATAGATAAAACGAGGGTTAGACAGAAGTCTGGTGAGGGGACTATCTCTAAGTACTATATATACATGTAACATATGTGTGTATGTGTGTGTATAATAAACATGAGCAAAGATCTATGTGTAATACTAATCATACATCACCCTGCTATATTCATCACCAACTCGTCAAGATAGTACACATAATAGTGGTTCTATTATTGAAATACTAAATACTATAACAAGCTATGCTATTGAGTATGACAAATGAGTATGGGGGTAATACTGGACTCCATAAGCAACAGTGTCATAGGTGTCTCTATTCCCATCGAAGCATCTGAAATGAAAAACAAATACAATGATATAACAATGCTACATAACCAAGCATCTACATGCCCGAAAACCCTGTAAGAATAGTATATGACTAGTATCCTAGCTCAACGCTATTGAATAACTTAAACTAATATCGGTGTTATGAATTGCCACTAGCCACCATAGAGAATACTTTGGAGCCAACTCATACTATTGACTCTGAGTCACCATTGACTTGTATATGTCTCGTCTCAACATCCAATGCTATAGATAATATATAACCGCTCTAGAAAGTCTCCCAATCTCTCTTTGCCTCTGTTTTGGGATCTTGTCTACTGGCCGCATCCTCTTTATGATGCAATGGATTCCCTCACCAGCATCCTTTTCTTCCGATTGACTACATCGACATACCGGAACCGTAGATAAATCCTAAACCCTAAACCCGATGTAGATCATTTCTACACGTATCATAACACTGAAGTATTATCGTCCCTATGCGGATTATGATTCGTTCTTGAAGTGCCACGCACTATCCGGCTTCCCTAAGTTAAGCATACCAAAGCAATATATATAACTCACTAAAATTGTACATCTATAAGCATATGTATAAATCATTTAAACCACATATTTATACATCTGTATAATATATTTCCTTGACTAATTGATAACCCCGAGTCGGACATATTGAACTATATATATGCTTAAATCGTGTATTAATAAATCTGCCCATCTGTGCACCAATTGAAAGTTTGTATGGATCGGTTGTATGGATAAATATACTAATTTAAAAACTGGTGTGATACAGCAGTGGAAAATAGTCGATAAATGAAAGAAATGTAAAGCGGTAAGTAAACGACACCAGATGTTTTTATACTGGTTCGAACTTCCCGTTCTACGTCCAGTCCCAGACTCCTTCTGGATTTACTAATACCCTCACTTCATTTGGAGGAATAGACACCTGAGCCACCAAACAGGATTTCAATACACTTTCCCGAGCAGCCAAACGGGACTTCCAATACAAAATATTTAGTTTCTTGACTTGATCTGTTCTTGAAAAACACTGATTAGTCGATATAGTACACCCTTCCTATAATCTTCTCTTTTGTGGTATGCAGTGTTTATACGTGAAGAGAATGGAAGATTTGAATAGAATTCTCAATAGAATTCTTGTTGAACATTTTAGAAAGAAAAGATTATAGAGAGTAGAATCAAAATAGAATAGGAAGAGCTGTAATTATTGTGGTTAAAAAAATTGACTTTTGGCTATATTTATAATGAATCGTGAGTTGTTTTCTTTCACGAACAGTAGTGCTGAGAAGGAACGGAAACAACCCTTGAAGTTGAGATGTTTCTCTTCATTGAAGAGAGGCATTATTTCATGACTCAGAGGATTCAACCGGTCGAATATTGTGGTAAATTTAAATTTACCTAGTATTCGGCCGGCTGAATAGCTGTAACGACCCGAAATGTTCGAAATCAAAAATTCCAGATAGTTATGAAACAGAAGAAAGAGATAGAAGAAGAAGAACAAAAATCAACAACATCTCACATTCGCAGCGGATAAAATATAATAATAAATAATAACTGTTTACAAAAGAATACTATATATGTCGATTACATTTTATATACATCAGAGTTTCTCATTATATACAGTCACTGAATATTTACAATTATCAAGTCTCAGATTAATAATAATATAAATACAGCGGAATACTCTATACGATATTGCCATCCAGCTCGCCTCCTGAGCTCCAGAACGTATCTACCTGAAAATTTGTAATACTCGATCTGACCCGAGCATTACACCAAAGTAACACCCGGGTCAGGCTGGAAATCAGCTTGAGTAAATTCAACTCACATACAATGCAAAGCAAACAACTTATATAAACCCGGGTAACATATATCAACTCACCAGCTACAAATTATTACAGACAACACCTCATCCACATTTAAATTTCTAAATACCAAAGATTTAGATTTTAAAACAGTCCAATACCTCCAAATCACTTCAATCCAGCATATAGATTTTATATATCAATCTACAAACACTCGAAGTGGATTCGGGTATTTCTCCTATACCCGACCCCGGTCTCTTCGAATCTCATGTTATCCTATCCCAAATTATTTAAATGGAATACACAACATTTCATATCAGTGATATCAACACATTCAAAACATCCAATACCATTCAATCATCCATCGCATACAAATTAATTCAATGGTTCTAATTGAATTTCTAACCACATTCATTTAAATTCCTTCATTCAATATTAGTTAATTCCAAAATCAATTAATTAGTCAACCCTTCACTATTCATCTTAATTAATCAATCTTGATTTATTATTTTCCAATTACATTCAAGTAATTACCTTAAATTAACTTCACAATATTAATAGTCTCAACTAAGATCATTGAGTAATCTTAATCACTTCATGAATTAATTAATTATATAATTACATTAATCCTTAATTACTTATACTAATTAACTTCCCATAAGTCACTTATTACTGATTAATTCATCTTAATTAATCGATCTTCGATTACATCTTTAATTTCATTAATTAATTATTTCCAATCATATTTTAATTTATTCCAATCTAAATTAATTACTTTAATTCAACCACAATATTAATCAATCTCGATTACCCTCAACCTGTAATTAACTATCTTTCATTTTACTTCATTCATAAATTAATTACTCCTTACTTAACTATCTTAATTAATCAAGTGATTATTTATCACACCATCAAGTGATTTTTTCTGAATTACTTATACTTAGTAAATTAATTTAACCTTAATTAATTAATTCAAACCCTTAGTAACTTTTAAAACGGAAACATTTCCTTATTTATGATTAAATTTATAACCACATAAAATTCCCAATATTTTGAGTTAAGCAACAATTAACTCGCGAACCATCCAAACCAAATCACTAGATCATTAATTCACAGTGCATATCCAATCAACTTAATCATTCAACCAATTATTTAAATTTAACTATTTAAATTTAAATAAAAATCCAGAAACGTGAGGTTTACTCACCTTATTACATTTGCAATCCAATTCCATCTCGAATATTACCTCTTAATTTGAACCTTGTAAAAATATTTATACAATTTATCAATATTCGAGATAATCGAACCATTAAATTTCCATTGATAAATTTTAAATTACCTAGTGAATTTTTTTTAAACTAATCTATCTCCAACATATGTTATTTTAAAAATAAACTAGTAAATGAAATATGTATGTATATATTTGTAAAAACAATCTACATAGATTTTTAAAAATATAATATTTCATTTAAATTTTCTATATCCCAAATCGAAAACGATTTCAGTTTATCTGCATATATATATATATATATATATATATATATATATATATACACACACTTCATAAATCTAAAATTTAAAGGAAACAACCTATTGTTATACATATATATAGTATTATTATACTTTACTTTGAAACTAAATTAAATCAAATGTTAAGCTTCAACAAATATTTTACCTTACTGCTGACTTTACTACTCCACACGCGGCCTCAACACACGGCGACCCTGCCTCGTTTCCAACGCAACCCCAACAGCCGCTGTCCACTTCATGAACCCTAGCCCAAACCTCCCCTTCACACGCGACCCTCTGCTCAATCCCCAACTCCACCTTGCCGCGCGCCACTTCTCACGCTACCCTCGCGAGTCGCCACTTCACCTCCTGGATGCCACCGCCTTCTCACGAATCACGAAACCTCCAGATCGTAGCCGAGCACGCCGCGACAAGTTAGGTCGCCACGCGATATTCTTCCCTCCACGCGAATCAGTCGCGGCCTTGCTCGCGAGCTCAAGCTGCTTAGGTGCTCTGATTACAATTGATTTGGGGTTGAATTAATTAAAATTCGAATGGAGGGGATGCGATTCTATTTAGCGGCCATTTTTTTTTGTTCGATCTGTAATTAGGATGGAGAGGGAAAAGCAGGGATAAGATAATGAATGGAAAAGCTTCTAGGATACGCATTGTATAAGAAAATATCTTTGACTATTCTAAATTTTATTATATTATGTTATAAAATTTCAAAATGTCTTGTTAATTGCCATATAAAATTTCGAACTCCTCTTAAGCAATGTCGTTAGGTGATTACAAGGTTTTACTCGCGTTTCGAACACGATGGAACATGTTTCGGAACCCAGTTCGATCATCTGCGCGAGTTACAGAAATAAACGATCCATTTAAATCAAATCGATTAAAATAGTTCTAAGCGTTTCGAGCTGCCAGGGTCAAACGACAACTCCGATTGCTACGAAAATTGAAATCCGATAATAGCTAACTATTACGGATCCAATGGAACTGGTTTCGTCGAATTTCGAGACTGTGCCTCGGAAGGCTATTTTTTTTAAAAATTTAATTTAAACGATATATTATTAAAATTGAACAAATTTCCTTTACATTAAATTTCAACAATTCTATTATCTTCAGTACCATCATTATAGATTTTATAAGCCTTCAAATTGTTTTAAACAGGCTTAGAATCTCGGATTCAACAATTTACCAAATTTCAATTATTAAATTCAATTTTTAAACTATACAATTCAATGATTTAATTATCAAGTAAATATTGATATCCTGAATTCAAGCTAAAATTAACTTTTAAATATTTTAAAAATCAACTAACTATTCAAATTTAAATTGCTATAAATCCCGGGTCGTCACAATAGCTGTAGTCAGCCAGCTGAAATCTATGTCTTATGCATGTGCATACTTCTAAGATACACGTCAATTTTTTTGAAACATACCACTTTGGAGAGATTTTAACATATTTCTAACTAGACTAAAAAATAATAAAACATCTAATCTATCTTTGGGTATTTCTGAATCCATCCTTCAAAGATTTTCTTCTTCCGCAAATTTGGTTAGTATACAATAATAATATAGTTTATACAGTTGTCATATTCAAAATTGGAGATTTCCGGACCTTAGCATTCTTCCCCTTTTTGATGATGACAACTATGTAAGTATAATGCAATATAACTTAGAATATACTCCCACTGATTTGTTGTTCCCCATATCGATATGATTTACCTTCTCCCCTTTTGACATCGATAAAAAGGAGTAGACGATAGAAGGTAAGCATAGATATGAAAAATAGAAATATCTTAAGCACATAGCACATTACAATATTCAGCACTTATAAACGGAATTTTTTACCATAGTTATGTAATTTAGCATAGTTATATATATGTATAAACTACGTAGTAAAACATCACATAACTAAAAATATATCAACATCACAAAACATTACAGAACAAGCATAGACATATGCTGTGTTCAAAATTAAAGATTGTCACAAATACACATACAACATAAAATATTAAACTACAAAAGTTTACAGCTAAGTTATCACAAACATTTTAATCAAAAGTTGAAAAGAGATAAAATAAGATTCATACCAAAATGTTTCATTCTTCATCCATAGTATCCCATTCAAGAGTAGTTAAACCTTCAACCACTCCGGTAGAGGTTGACGAAGAACAAAATACCTTTTTTCATATTTTCTTCAAGAAATCCTTTATAGAATCAAATTTTTTATTTGTGGATTTTTTGAACTTTTTATGCGTTGGCTAAGCTTTACTTGATTTTTAGCTATTATTTTTAGTGCATTCTTGGGGGTGGAAATGGGATCGATCTCATGAATGTCATCGTTGCTTTCCTCTTCTTCTTCTTCTTCTGTTTCTTCTTTGGGTTGATGAGAAGAGGATGCAATTTCCTTATTTTGGGGTTGAGAAATACCTTGATTATGGTTTTTAACCCATTCTTGAAATGAGATGATATCATGATGAGGCAAAACTCGAGGAAGACCCATAAACTTATAGTTTTAGCTCCAATTTCACTTATAGTCAAATAGTCGGATTCGGGAGTCGGTACACCAAAATTCAAAAGTATCCTAATGATATATGCACCATAGTGAATTGTCTTATATCTTCTTCGAACGTTCACATTTGAAATTTCTTCCATTATTATTTTTCCCTAATTCACTTGTTGCTGTGAATATAATGCATATTGTGCTTGAAAATCAAGGTTATAAATCTTCTCGTAGCTACCGGTTCTAGGTTGTAATGACCTTATCAAGGCTCGAAGAATTAATCTTACCTTTGGCCATAAATCGCTAGTTTGAAGATCACGCATATCATCGGATAAGAATAAATGAGAGATTTTGTCTCTTCGGACCATATCGACATCAACATCATGAATGTCAATGCCTTGGGATGGACAATGAAGTATGTGTCCTAATCGTTGCAAAGAAAGAAAAATTTTCACACCACATACCAAAGTCCACACACAATCTTTCGTATTATGAGGGTTATGATGATCAAAATTCATATTCGCAAAGAAGAGCTTGACTAGCAAGTGATTAATTTTTACATTATTCGGATCATAACCAATTAAAGTATCGATTTGGTTTACCTCCGCAAATTCCCGAAGATTGTATCCACCAAATTCTTGAAACTTGATGAAAGCTCCTTCAATTTTTTTGTATTTTTCATGCTATTAAACCTAACCACATCGGTTTCATTATAGAGCCATTGTCAGATTTGAGTTTCAGAAGGCCATGAAGAGGAGTCTCTTGGTCTTTTGGTTCTTGGAAGCATTTTGATTTTTGAAGAGACTGGAGTTTTTAAGAAGAAATGGAGTTTTTGGGTTTTAACGGTGTAAAATTTTTGTGTTGGGTAAAAAAAATGAAGAGAGAGGAAGGTAAAGATGAAACGGTGCCTTAAAACTAGAGCGGGTGGTTCTTTAAAAAAAACTGTAAACCCGAAGTTCAGCCGGCTGACCCAGGGTTATCAGCCATCTGAACTGTTCCAAAAATATAGACTAATTTGACCATAATTCAGCCATCTGAACTAGGGTGTGCAGTCGGCTGAATCTGAGTTAATTTTTTTATTTCATATGAATATTCAGTCGACTATTTTCACTGGTGCATCCGTTTGAATTAGTTGCCTGAATCCCAATAAACCTAGTTTCGTAGTATATTCTTTATTTATTTTAATTTTTATATCATTTACACATTATATATAGTTTATAGATATTATCAAGATACAATAAACAGATTATAAACAATTCATAAACAATATTTTATTTTGAGGAAGAAGATTGAGTGAGAGAGTCACATTCTTCCGGCTCGACCTTTGTGTCCTCCCGAGCTGGTTGAATGGTTGAACTTCCCCAGGAATTTAGGGAGTATGGTGGTCTCTGAAGAGATTGAATATGTACATTAGTGTTTATGGGAGATGATCCACATATCTTCGAAGCACATCTCTATAAGAAGCTAAGTCTTCTTCCGTGACTTTTCTGTTCGTAGTACATTTCTCGCTGTAGATTCAAAGTATCGCGTTGATAGTGATGTAAATCATCTATCTTGTCTTTCGTAGAAGGAGAAGGAAAGAGATTTCTCTTAGAACGCTTTTTTTCTGGAGAATATCCAATGTGATGAGGAGGAGGACATATTGGAATATAATATGGAGTTGGTGCATTTTCAGATGATTTTGAAGACGGAGAGCTATAAATGGTTGATGAGTATTCGGAGTTGTAGCTAGAAGAACTTGAATTATTTTGTGAAGAAATTTTTATGTTTTGTAGCTTGAATATTTTGATACTTTGTATATAAGTAATGATGTTTTGAAGATTTCTGAATTCTGATATATATATATATATATATATATATATATATATTTTCTATTATTTATAGAAATGCAGTTTATGGTATAAATTTTTTAACAATTGTAGACCATTACTAGTTTTAGATGTTCTATAAATAACTTTAATAATTTCTGGTTGATATTAATTGCAAGAATGATGTAGACAAGAATTACTAAATAGCAAAATAGAAATGACACTATACTTCTTCTTATGCAATCCTGAGTTCAAGTGCCAGTAGCTCCATTTTTTTCAATTTTTTTTATTTTGAATAAAATATTCTTATTATTTTATAAATTTTTTAGGGATAAAATTCCTGGCTCTCTTCTTAACTTTATAAACGTATTTTCGTTTAATGGTTTTGTAAAAATATCTGCAACTTGATTTTATGATGAAACAAATTCTAAAGAATTTTTTTTTGATATTATCGCATAGAAAATGATGTCTAATATCAATATGTTTGGTTCGAGAATTATTGATTGGATTTTTAGATAAGTTAATAGCACTAGTATTGTCATAATATATTGTTTATTTTGATAAATTTATTCCAAAATCCTGAAGTGTTTGCTGCATATAGATGACTTGAGCACATGCTAAAGCAGTAGGAGATTTATATTCCGCTTCACACATCAAAAGCGAAACACAATTTTGCTTTTTACTAAACCAGGATACTAAAGATTGTCCAATGAAATGACAAGTTCCACTCGTACTTTTTCTCTCGGTTCGACATCCTCCATAATCAAAATCACTATATGATACTAATTCGTAAGAACATTCTTTTGGATAGAAAAGTCCGAATTCTTTAGTACTGCTTAAGTAACGCAAATTTTTTTTAACCGCTCGCAAATGTGATTCTTTAGGATTTGCTTGAAATTGAGCATATAAGCAAATACTCATCATTATATCAGGACTATTAGCAGTTAAATAAAGTAATGAGCCTATCATACTTCGATATAGTTTTTGATCAATATTTTTTCCATTTTCATCTTGATTGAGATGAATTCTAGTACTCATGGAAGTAGATTTGGCAGAAGCGTTTACCATACCAAAACATTTTATTAAATTATTACAATATTTTTCTTGACTAATAAATATTCCATTTTTGACTTGTTTGATTCGAAGTCCGAGAAAATATAACAATTCTCTCATGTGTGACATTTCAAATTCTTTAGTCATAATGTTCAAAAATTCTTGACAAAGTTTTTCATTTGTAGAACCAAAAATAATGTCGTCAACATATATTTTCATTACTAAAATATCCTTTTTATCTTGTTTTATAAAAAGAGTTTGATCTACTTCTCCGATTGCAAATCATGAATTTAAAAATAACTTTTAAGTCGATCATACCAAGCATGTAGTGCTTGTTTTAATCAGTATATATAATGCTTTCTTTAATTTATATACGTGATCTGAAAAGTTTTAATGAGCAAACAAAGGTGGTTGTTCTACATAAACATTTTCTTTAATAAAACCGTTTAAAAACGTACTTTTGACATCCATTTGATATAGTTTAAAATCATAAAAACAAGCAAAAGATAATAAGATATGTATTGCTTATAGTCTAGCGACAGGTGCAAATGTTTCTTCATAATCAATTCCTTCTTCTTGATTATATCCTTGAGCTACTAATCTAGCTTTATTTCTAGTATATTTCCTAGTTCATCTGCTTTATTTTTGAAAACCCATTTATTGTCGATGACGGTTTGATGTTATGGTCTAGGAACTAAATCCCATACATCATTTCGTTCAAATTGATTTAGTTCTTCCTGCATTGTTAAAATCCAATAATCATCTATTGAAGCTTCTTTAGCATTTTTAGGTTCTAAAGTAGAAATAAAAGTTATATGACCCATTTGATTTAGTTGATGTCGTGTTTCTACATTTTCGTTAACTTCACCAGTTGTATTTTGAATTGGATGATCTTTTAAATTCTTGGTGGAGATTTCAAAATGTTTTTTAGATGATTTTCAGAAGTATCATTTTCTATATTTTTATTTTCAGAATTCTATTCAGTATTACTTATTATATCATCGTCGTTGTATTTATTAGTTTTTAAATTTTCATCAAACGAAACGTGAAGTGTTTCTTCAATGATTTTAGTTCTCAAATTATAAAATCTATATGCTTTATATGATCTGAATATACTATAAAATTCCTTCATTTGATTTTGAATCAAATTTTCCAAGTTGATCTTTAGTATTTAAGATAAAACATTTTGAGCCAAATATTTTGAAATATGATATGTTTGGTTTTCTTTAATTAAACAGTTCGTATGGAGTATGTTTTGTTAGAGGAAGAATGGAGACATGATTCAAAACATAACAGCAGGTGCTACTGTTCTGCCCAAAATTGTTTTGGTTGTGTGCTTCCATTCAGTAGTGTTCTGACGCATTCTTGAAGTGTTCTATTTTTCTTTTCTACAACCCCATTCTGTTGTGGAGTTCTTGAAAATGAAAAATTATGAACAATTCCTTTCTTGTTACAAAAATTTTCAAATAATTCGTTTTCAAATTCTCCTCCATGATCGCTTCTAATATTTTTAATTTTTAAATCTTTAGCATTTTGAATTCTTTTAACAAAATTCTTAAAGTTTTCAAATGTTTCATTTTTATGTTTCATAAAAAATGTCCAAGTGAATCTTGAAAAATCATCATCAATTACAAAAACATATTTATTATGATTTATCGACTGAACTTGAGTTGGTCCAAATAAGTCTAGATGTAATAACTCAAGTGGTTGTAATGTTGAAATAATTTTCTTTGATTTAAAAGATGCTTTTGTTAACTTTCCTAGTTGACAAGCATCACAAATGTTTTTAACTTTAAAGTTCATATTTGGTAATCCTTTTACTAAGTTGTTTCTAGATAGTTTACTTATAGCTTTGAAATTTATGTGCAAATTTTTTTGTGTCATAACCAAGGATCATTTTCTTTAGCTATTAGACACATATCAATGTTGTGATTAATTTTCATGTTTAAAACATATATATTACGTTCTCTAATTCCTTCAAATATAAGATCTTTATTTTGATCAGAAATATTGCATTTATTTTCTGAAAAAGATATACTAAGTCCCTTATTGCAAAGTTGATTTACACTAAGCAAATTGTGTTCTAAGTTTTTAACTAACAAAATATTTGTAATAAGAGTAAGTTAGATGTACAATCATTGCTCACATCGCCTTTGCCGATGACATATCCTTTGGAGTTATCTGCAAAAGTGACAGAACCTCTATCTGAGTAGATAATATGTGTTAGCATTTCTTTGTTTTCTGTCATGCGTTTTGGTCAACCACTATCTAGCATCCACTTTTCTCTTTTCTAATTTGGTACCTGCAAAAAATATTAAATTGACATTGGTACCCACTTCCTCCGTTAGGGTCCTAAGAGTTAGGTCTTAGGAACCCAAACCCAAGAGGGTTCAGAGTTCCCTTTAAAAGTATAATTAATATTCTTGTGAATACTGAAAATAAATGACTCTATATACTTACTTCTTATGAGACTATTGTTGGTTATTGGTACCCATATTTTGATAGTTTTCTGATTAGTAGTGTTAACTATAGTTTTTCTTGTAGTTTTTTTTAAATTTTTTTTATAATAAATCATATGATTTTCCAAAACTACATGCTTTGCCATAACCCTGACCTCTCTTACTTGAAGTATGTTGGGAATTTCCAATAATTTTAGAGAGATTTTCTCTTCCTTTGTTAAAATTCAAAACATTCTTTGTAGTACTTTGTAGTTTGTTCTTTAGACTCTCTATTTTGAATTCTAATATTTTATTATTGCTTTTCAAATCATGATTTTCTATAGCTACTATATCATTCTTTTTTTTCAACTATTCTAATTCTTTTTCAATCATTATGAGTTGAGAAGATAAATTTCTTTCCGATTCTTGAATTTTTACTAATTCTTCTTCAAGAATTTTCTTCTCATCTCGTAACATATCTGCTTCTAGTTCACTTCTATTTAATTTTGCTAATGTATCTTTATTTGATCGTCTCTGATTCTTAATTGTTTTTAACAGTTCAGAGTTTACTTCTATTAAATCATCAAAAGAGAATTCACTTACATTGTTTTTAGATGCCATGAAGCATACATTAGCTTGTTCGGTGTCGCTATCATTATCGGACTATGAAGAGTCTGAATCATCCTAAGTAACTGAAAAAGCTTACATTTTCTTTTTGAATCATTTCTCGTTTTTGTTTTTCTTGAGTTCCAGACTGTTCTTTTTGATGTGACTTGATTGATTGCACTCGTAGCATTTCAGAGATGAGTTTGAAGGAAAGTTGTTTTGACCTTTATTGCTTTCAAAGTTTTTCTTCTTTTTGAATTTCAGGAATTTTCTGAAATTTTTGGCTGTGAATGCCATATCGTCAACATCTTCATCATCTAATTCTTCTTTCTCGTCTTGAAATGCTATTGTTTTATGGTCTTGTGCTTGTACTTTTCTTGCCTGCAAATTTACTTCATATGACATTAGATTTCCTATCAACTCCTTGGTTGTATGGTTGAAAGATTATTAGCTTCTTTGATAGCTAAGACTTTTCTTTCTCATTCATCCATGAGAGAGTTGAGTATTTTTGATACAATATCAAAATCTGTATATTTTTGTCCTAGTGCCAAAAGTGAATGATATATGTCTTGAAATCTAGAGTACATATCATTTATGGTCTCGTCTTGCTTGATTCTAAAGTTTTGAAATTGATTCTTAAACATAGATATCTTACTATGTTTAACTTTGTTAGTACCTTTATGTGTAACTTTAAGTGTGCGCCATATTTCATATCCAGTAGTACACATAGTAATTCTATTGAATTCATTCTTATCTAGTGCACAAAATAACATGTTCATTGCTTTCGCATTTGTAGAAGCGTCTAATTTTTGAGTGTTAGACCATTCTGCAAATCATTAGTGGGAACATGATATTCTTGTTGAATAATGTTCCACACATCAAACCCATTTGATTGTATATAAACTCTCATCCTAGTTGACCAGTAAGCATAGTTTAGACCAATAAAGAGTGGTGGTCGTGCAGCAGATTGTCCTTCGGTGAAATTAGAGTGACTACTGTTATCCATATTGACAAATGTCAGATAATTTTGTTATGGTTATGTGATGTCCGTGCTCTATACCAAATGAAGGTTTGTGTGGATCGGTTGTATGGATAAATATACTAACTAAAAAATTTGTGATATAACAGCGGAAAATAGTCGACAAATAAAAGAAATGTAAAGCGGTAAGTAAATGACACTAGATATTTTTATACCGGTTCAAACTTTCCATTCTACATCCAGTCCCAGACTCCTTCTGGATTTACTAATACCTCCGCTTCACCCGGAGGAATAAGCACCTGAGCAACATAATAGGATTTCAATACACTTGCCCGAGCAGCCGAATGAGACTTCCAATACAAAGTATTTAATTTCTTGACTTGATGTGTTCTAGAATAACACTGATTAGTCGATATAGTACACCCTTTCTATAATCTTCTCCTTTGTGGTATGTAGTGTTTGTACGTGAAGAGAATAGAAGATTTAAATAGAATTCTCAATAGAATGCTTGTACCGACCAGTAATAACATCTACCTCCAATTCTGAATATAAGAAATAAAATCATAAAGTGCATAGGCCAAGATTAGCCGAACTACTATGAAATTTTTTGTGATGCTTTCTACTTGTTTTTCATTTATTTTCTTCACTTTTTATCCTTTATCCAATCTATTAGATGTTTTTTCATTTTTGGTCAAATATTTTAGTGCTTGCCCTAAGAAACACTTAAGCTTGCTAATTTAAGACTTAGGAAGATTTAGAATGGCTGGACAATCAATTAAAGGATTGTTGTTGGAGTAAATGAACTAGGAGGCAGCCAATAGGATTCTTCCGGAGCTAACCCCCCACCCATCTATATAACTAGGGGTGAGGTTGAGACTGTGATAAATGGATTACAGGAAAGGATGATTGCTTGCCAGGAAAAGATGATGGAGAACTTCTTTAAGAGAATGGTATAGATGGGAAGAGCCGGAGTTGCTGCAAATTAGAATCAAAGACCAGAAGCCAGAGCATAAGTAATTGGAAGTGGAGTAGGACAACCAAGGGCAAATCCGTAGCCAACCATATGGGACGGTATTGACCCACAAGCATGGGCTAGTACCGACCCACAAGGGCTTGATGGCATGGGTCATACTGGCTGAGGAAGGGATGGTATGCATTCTGGAGATGATGTAGAGTGTATGAATGCGAATCAGAATGCAGAAGCTTGACCGAAAAAGTATATACCGGAGTTCCCTCATAGAGTTGGGGGGCAGGTTGAGAATGCAAACTTGGGAATTCACTTGGATGACAATGATAGACTTAGTGAGATGGTGAGATGAGCTATGAGGAATAGATTGCCTAATCGGAGCCTAGGATACAAACATAAGTCCATTCACTCCAAACATTTGGTACGCTAGGATTCCATCTGATTTCAAGTTACATATGCTAGAAATGTGTAACCGAAGACGAATCCAATGGTTTATTTGACGAGGTACATTCAACATATGGAGATGTTGGGTGCGTCCGAAGAGGTTATGGGATGGTGTTTCCCTTCATGTTTGACAAGTTTGGCGGCATTATGGTTTAGATGGCTGGAGAAGGGTTCCATTAGCATATGGTTTGAGTTAGCAAATATATATGTCAAATAGTTTCGGTCCCATATCTCACGACCCAAGAATGTAACGACGTTAGCAAGCATGAAGCAAAGGACCAGGGAAAACCTTAGGAGTTTTCTAACAAGGTTCAATGCGACGGCGGCCGCGGTCGATAAGCCAGACCCTTCGATGGTTTTGTTGGAGGCGGTCTTAGGAATAGCCACAAAGACAGATTTCAAGATTTCTTTGGATCCTCTGAGGGTTCTTATAGAGTTTTATCATAAGGCTGAAAGGTTTCTGCACCAAGAGGACACTGAAGCTAATAAGGAAGAGGTTAATGCTTTGGATGGCGGAGGATCTCATGGAGCATGATCTAGAAAGAACAAAGGAAAAAGAAAGATGGATGATGGCTTTGAAGGATCAAAGCGATAAAGAAGGGAACCAATATTCTCTTCTTACAAGAATTAAACGAAGCCCCGAAGTGGGTTTATCTAGTTATAATAGACAGATCCTCTGTCAGAAGATGACAAGAAGGGAACCCACGGAGCATGAAAGGGCACCTGGAAAATACTACATATTCCAAGAGCTGGATGGGTATAACACAAATGATCACAGACATCTACGGGATTTGATCGAGGAACAGGTCAGAGATAACCGATTACAATAATATGTGAGAAGCCGAGCTACATTGGTGGAACAAGCGCAACCATCAACCGCAACGAATGGAAATAGCCCTGGATCAAGGTCAAGGATAGTCATCGAGATGACAGGGAATCAGGTTTTGTTCTCGCACCCTATTTCCCCTTTCTAATAAACCATGCAATAATATAGTCTAGCCACTTACTCACACATGGGATCTCGAATGGTCCCCAGGCATGCTCTGAGCAGGATGCTAGGCTTTAATGCTTGAAGAGGAGAATATCGCAATGTTTGATTTTATGTTTCTTAGTATTCGAATTCGATTTCATTATATAAATCCTTGATTATTGAAACTCACTTGAACGTGATGACTGAAATGAATGCTTTGAGTCCCGTTCGAAAAGACGGGATTGGAGTGCTAGAAGCAAGTCCCTTCACCGGAGCGTGAGCGGATGAACTTGCTTGTCGTTGAGTCCCCTCATCGGAGAGCAAGCAGATTGGGTTCAGCAAGGGTTCGAAGAGACCATGGACTTGAATCACTTTAAGTCATGTCCAGAAAGACGGGACTGGTGTGCAAGAAGTAAGCCACCTTACCGGAGCATGAGTGGATGGGCTTGCTTGTCGTTGAGTCCCTTCGTCGCGGATTGAGCTCAGCAAGGGTCTGGGGAGACCACGGATTTGATTATCGGCCCCGATCAACCACGAATTTGATTACCGACCCTGAACGGCCATGGATTGGATTATCGACCTTGAGCGGCCGTGGATTTGATTGTCGGCCCTAAACGGCCACGGATTCAATTATCGGCCCCGAATGGTTATGGATTCAATTATCCGCAAGCGTTGGGTCGATACCGACTCGTAAATACTCCACTAAGGGGGCTCATCTTCAGCCTACCTACCATATTTGGTGTTAGAAACATATTTCCAAGGTTGTTTTGATGATTCCATGCAACTCTTTATCGATATCCATGAACTCTTGAATCGACAACTTTTTCCTTCCACGGCTCCATCATTTGGACTCAGAAACAAGTTAATATTAGTTTAAACAATTATGGAATCACGAAGCTAACCATAAGCCGATCCAACATGAAGTCTTGAAGGCGGTCAATTTGACAATCTTATGGGTCAGTATCGACCCGTACCTTGGAGTTGTACCAACCCATACCCATATCCTTGGAGTTGTACCGACCCATACCCATATCCTTAGAGTTGTGGAATCTATCTACGTCGTGGAAAACTATGCGAAGATCTTCTAGGCGAGATTCTAGTCTTCCTACCTCTATAAATAGAGGGGTATGACTCATTTTTAAGGATCTTTTGGCTTGTACTCTCCTTTCTTTAATTTTTTGTGATCACTGTCGGAGTTGTGCCAACCCATTAGAACTTCTACCTCCAAATTAGAATATAAGAACAAAATCATTAAGTGGACGTAGGTCAAGATTGGTGGAACCATTATAAATTGTTGTGCACTCTTTTCTACTTGTTTTATTTATTTATTTTCTTCACTTTTTGTCCTTTGCTCAAGCTATTAGGTGTTTGTGCTATTTTTGGTTCAAACATATGACAAGGCCCATCATGTAATATTTATACTACAATGAAGAAAACAAATGTATTTGTGTAATTCATGTACTCTCGAAAACATCAAGCACATGAAAATATCAGTCCAGTCTTCATGTTTTGTTTGCTTTAAAAGGGAACTTTTTTAACAGCTTGCATTCTTCTTAGATTTCTCCTTCAAGTTACCTAAAAATATTAATGGTTAAATCACTTCTTTGTTGTGTTTATGAATTTAGCATATCCGCGTAAACATTCAAATAGGATTTAAGACTCACCCTACGATTGTTTTTCTCTTCTTTTCCCTACATTGCATTCAATTATCATTACTATATACTAACTACGTTGAATGAAGTACAAGTATATATGAGGATAGAAAAAGTAATTGAAAGTAAAAACTTGTCTGCCTATGTAAAAACCCACTGTATTCCATGCATTAAGAACATCATCAGTTCTTTTTGACCAGGTTCTAAGTGTAAATAAAACAGAAAAGAACAATTTATATTTATTGCTCAACTAAAAAAAACTTGAAACGATACAAATTGTAGAACAGAATATAAACAAGACCTGGTGCACTAAATTATAGCAGTATGCTATAGACTTATTCACACACAACTTGATCCTAAAACAAAGCATAGAAAGACTCAACAACAACTTATTATTCCTAAAGAATAGGACACATGTGCATCTATGTAAACTGCAGTACATCTCAACACTTCCCCTTAGTGCAGAATCCCGATCAACCAGATCGAGCGCTCTACGAAACAGCTCAAACTTTAGGTTTGGTAGTGCTTTAGTAAATATAACAGCAACTTGAGATGCTATTCTGATTTTCTGTAGTTTAATATCTTGCTTTAATATTTTCTCTCGAACGAAATGGTGATGTATTTCAATATTCTATGATCGAGCATGAAAAACAGGATTTTCATCAAGTTTTACTGCACTTTGACTATCATAATATATGGTAACCGGATACTCATTAAAATCAGTGATTTCTTGAAGTAGGCACTTGATCCAAGTGCACTCCTATGTGGCCATAGTTGCTGCCACATATTTGGATTTGGTACTTGAAAGTGCAACACTTCTTTGCTTTTTACTACACCAAGATATGACAGCAGAGCCTGTATGAAAACAATAACCAATAGTTGAACGTCTATCATTCACATCACCTTCCCAGTCCGCATCAGCGAACCACACAATGAAAAAGACACGTTTTGCTTGTACTTCAAACCAAAATTGATTGTTCACTTCACATAGCGAAGTATTCGCTTTGCCGCAACCATATGACCAACATAAGGCATATCCATAAACCGAGAAACCTCACCTATGCTAAAAGCAATATCTGGTCTGGTAATAGTTAAGTAAAATAGACTACCAACAAGTTGGCGAAATAATGTAGCATCATCCAAAGTTTCTCCTTCAAGCTTCTGCAATTTCAGATTTAATTCCATAGGGGTACTTGTTGATTTTGAGTCCTTCATTCCAAAACGATTCAACAAACTTGTAGCATAGCATTGTTGAAAAACAAAATACCCATCAATCTTCTCAATTTCTAATCCAGGAAAGTAATCTATTTCTCCCAAAATTTTCATTTCAAATCGAACCGATAAGTCATCACAAAGATGAACAATTTCATCGTTGTCATCTCCGATGATTATCATATCATCTACGTATAAAAGAAGAAGCAATACTTTGAAATTCTTTTTCTTAACAAACAAGCCAGGGTCGCTATGTGAAGAAATAAAACAACAAAAGTAAGATATTAAGAAATTTTACCATACCATGCTCAAGGAGCTTGCTAGAGACCATATAAAGCCCTTTTGAGTCGACAAACATAATTGGGAAGCTTTGGTGATACAAATCCTTGAGGTTGTTCCATGAATATTTCATGATCTAGCCTGCCATAAAGGAATGCATTTTTCACATCGAGTTGCCAAATGCTCCAAATTTTTGTATGCAGCTAAAGAGATTATTGTGCGTACAGTGACTATCCTTGCTATTGGACCGAAGACCTCTTCATAGTCCAAACCAAATTGTTGAGAAAACCCACGTGCGACTGGGCGTTCTTTATACTTTGCTATTGCACCATCAGTCTTCCTTTTGATCTTATAAATCCACTTACAGCTCAGCAACTCAACACCTTCTGGCCTTGGAACAAGTTCCCGGGTATCATTTTTATTTAAAGCTTTGACCTCCTCACTCATTGTTTTTATCCATTCAGAGCTTCTTCATAGCATTTTGGCTTATTTTCATAAGCATCTCTCATTCGAAAACAAGCAGTAACTGTGCATTGATTCATCTGGACCTGATAATCAGACAAATGGGAGGGCTGCTTCCTTTGTCTAGTTGATCTACGTAATATGACATCATGTTCATCTTCAACATGAGGAATAAGAACAGTTTCTACATCATTGAATTCATCTTCACTTGAAAACAGGTCAAATGTGGTTGGATTTGAAATTATGAACTGTGAGTCCTCTCTTTTATTAGCAGTAGGGTAATGAGTTGATAGCTCATCGAATACAACATCCCTTGAAACTATAAACTTTATCGTTGTAGGATCCATGCATGTCCAACATTTTCTATGAGAATCATAACCAACAAATACACATTTTCTAGCTTTGGGACCAAATTTAGTCCTGTTAGTTTTCAGGATACGAACATAACATAATGAACCAAAAACACGAAAGTAACTTACATTAGGCCTTGAACTGTGTAAAATTTCAAAAGGTGATTTTGTGCTACCTGACCAAGGTGGTAGTCGATTGATGACATGACAAAAGCACCGTACAGCTTTTTCCCATAGCTCTTTTGGAAGATTTTTTTCATGTAACCATGACAAGCTCATAGAAGTAAGTGTGCCAATTTACGCTCAGCAACACCATTTTGTTGTGGGGTATTTAGGCATGTCATTTCTCTAATAATTACACGATTATTGCAATACGAGAGGAACTCTCCAGACATGTATTCTCCACTATTGTCGGTCCGCAAACACTTTACCTTTGATTCATGCTCTTTCTCTACAAGCAGTAGAAACTTCGGGAAATTTGAAAATGCATCACTTTTATGTTCAAGAAAGTACACCCATGAATAGCATGAAAAGTCATCTACAAACAACATTACATAGCGAAATCCACTATAGCTAGGAGTTTTAGTTCGCCCCATTACATCTGAATGCACTAGCTGAAACTTTTGTGAAGCTCTATTCATTGATTTTGGAAACGGTTGTCGATGCGACTTTCCATATTGACATCCAGAGCATACAAAATCTTGATGTATCTCTTTCAATAGAGGAACACAATGTAGCAGCTTCTTTGTTGATATTTGCTTCAATAATTGGTAGCCAATATGGCCTAAACGAGCATGCCAAAGAGTTGCTTGATCATTTTGGCCTGTTTTACCTACATAGGCTTCACTAGCCGATAATACACACAAAGATTCTTTCCTTTTCCCATAGAAAGAACATCACCATCATAATTTTTCAAATTATCAATAATAAGGACATCATTATGACCAAATAAAACATACCTCCTCAAGCTAGTAATTTGAGAAACCGATAAAAGATTTTTCGTAAGCCCGGGAACATGAAAAACATTGCTTAGAGCGATGTCGCTGCAATTTATACCATCCACTTCAATTTTCAAACTGCCTTCGGTTGCTATCGGATGAGTAGTGTCATTTGCAGTGACAATAGCTCACTTTCCCTTGTGGGGACGAACTTTAGAAAGTAAAGATTCATTACCGGTGGCATGATAAGAGCAACTAGAGTCCACAATCCAATCTTGGTCATAGTTGATGGTGGATTGCATATCAGATTCCACATTGTCTACCTCCTTAAAAACTTCAATTGAGTAGCAATATTCCCACTTCACTTGATCATTCTCTTTTGTTTCATGAACAACATTCACCGATTCGTTTGTATGCCTTGTCCGACACCTTTGTTTAATATGACCTGGTTTGTGACACTTGCTGCAGAAAAGCTTAACCCGACAATTTTTCCTGTGTGCCTCGGCTTTCCACATCTATGACAAGAAAATAAAGAGCAGTTTTGCTCTCCATCAACTCCTTGCTTGCTTTTATCACATGATAAAGGTTTCGGCTGATATATATCACGCTGCCTGTCTTTATTGAGAAACACATCATTTGATTAGCAATTGACATGTTTGTCATTTGTTTAATCAAAGCCTCTTGATTAGAAAGTAAATTCTCTGATTCCACAATCGTTGGTTGAGTTGGCATCCTTTAACAGAGGATGTAAAAGCCATAAATTCCTTCCTTAAGCCATGAATGAGATAACAACACATTCTTGCTTCTTTGATCGGGTCAGCGAGATATAACTCTGAAATCTCAGCACATAGATTTTTTTATTATCAAAAAATAATCAGAAATGGAGAGTTTACCTTGGGTAATGGAGGCAAGTTCATTTTCCAGAAATTGCATTCTCATTGTATTTTCTGTGTGAATAACTTCTCAAGGGTGTCCCATACTAATTTTGGAGAGTTTAGCTCACGAACATGGTCATTCTAGTCCTTACCGATTGATGTCCGTAAAGCAAACAGTGCCTTACCGCACTTGATCTTCCACTTCCTACGCGCATCAGCGTTTTGTGGCTTTCAGTGGGAATTGTAGTTTCTTCACCGAATAAGCTCCCAAAGATCTTGTCCTTGTAAGAAGGCTTCCATACAAAGCTTCCAGTAGCTATAGTTGCTACTAACCAGCTTTTCTATTGCAACCTGGGATGCACTAATGTTTCCAATCATTTTGGCAAATGAATCAAAAAAAACTTTGCTTGTGAAATTTCAGTTGAGTAAACGAGCACACTTTTTGGTATTCAACCAGGCTCTGCTACCATGTAAACAAAACAGAAAAGAACAATTTCTATTTACAGGTAAATAGGCACAAGGAAGAAGTTGCTAAAAAATTTAGTCTCAGGGACAACAAGTTTGTTTTTTAGTCTGAAGGACACTTTTTAGTGTAAACTGAAAATGATAGTTACAACTATCATCCTGTGAATTACACGGAAAAGTGTCATTTGGCCTAAAAAACAAACTTCTTGTCTCTGAAACTAAATTTTTCTCTAACTTTTTCCTTATGGCTAAAAACCCCTTCTATTTATTACTCAACTAAAAGAACTTGAAACCATACAAATTGTAGAACAGAATATAAACAAGACCTGGTGCACTAAATTACAGCAATATGCTGTAGCCTTATTCACACAACTTGATCCTAAAACAAGCATAGAACGACTCAACAACAACTTATTATTCCTAAAGAATAGAACACATGTGCATCTATGTAAACTGCAGTGCATCTCAACACTAAGCTCGTATCATTTCCCATTTTTTTTGGATAGTGACTAAAATGATTAAAGTAAAGCAGATTATAAATTCTATAATAAGTTTGAACAGTAACTAAGACTAAGTTAAATATGTATATATATCTACATGTGTGTCTACCTACATACATATATGTATATGTATATGTATGCTAATAACAACTAGAATTTGTCAGAGAATCTGTAATGGTTCAGCAAAACTTCTCAATACCCCCCAAAAACTCCCTCTCGCAAATCATATTCGACAGCATATGCCGAATGAAATTCCTAGTTGGAGTCGCATCTAGCACGGTTGAAGCATCCACAGAAGACCTCCATGGCTGCAACACATCCAGCACCTTCGACGACTTCCAAACCTTCTGTCGCTTCTGTTGCATCTCCCCTTCTCCTCAAGTTACATATAAACATCATCTAAAATTAATATTTCAGTCAATACCACATGCAAAGATTAGTTGGTGGTAGCCACTTTACCTACTTTAATGTGTTAACAAGTGTCAGCTCATAACTCCTTGAAGTGTCAGAGCTAGAGGAGAAGCCAAATTAAATTGAAGAAAAAAAAATACGTATTAATTTTGTTAAGAATATTTCCAAACTTAACAAGAATAATAACACTAACATAACTCTTATTTACCCTCCAACCGTAGAAAAAAGAGGATCAACAAAGTAAAGATTAATGTATTTTACCCATGAAGTTCCATTGCTTTTCAGTTGTTCAAAGTTGATCGATATTGCTCTACCTGCTCTTCGCCTTTCAGTTCTATTGCTCTACTTTCATTGTAACCAAACTACATTTAATTCAACAAAAAATACATATTATCTAATCAACATGCTTTGTTCCATCCTCTAATATGTTGTGGCAACATACAAATAGAAATGGACGTGTTCTATTTGTATTTTTTTTTTCAACCTTTACAAGGTATTACAATTCATTTCAAAGGTTACTAATAATCACAGCAAGAACATTTACCATACAAAACCAAAAGCAGTGGACATATTATCTTATCAATATGTTCTGTTCCATTCTCCAATATGTAATGGCAACATACAAACAGAAATGGACGTGTTCCACTTATATTTTTTTTAAACCTTTACAGGGTATTGCAACTCATTTCAAAGGTTACTAATAATCACAGCAAGAACATTTACCACTCAACACTAAAAGCAGTGAACATTTACCAATAATAAATTCATTATAGCATATCGGTTTCAATTAACATTAAAAAAAGTAATTGAACTCAAATTAAATTCCAATTTTATAGCAAGAAAAGTTGAACTGGAAAGTATAGCAAGTAAAAATAAATCAAATCTAATAAGCATCAAATTTAAATTCCGAATCCAAATCTCATTCAAATTTGATTTTTTTTTTTTTTTTTTTTTTTTTTGGAAAATCAATGAATCTATAAAAATTCACTGATGTAGCATGGCATGGGAGGCTGAGAAGTAAAATGATATATGAAGGCGATAGGTTGACAGGTACTCTAATGGTAATGGGATGAGATTCTAAGCTTAAGACAAAATGGGATTATTTTTTATGAATCTGAAAGAATAAACTTTTGTTTCCTACTTGGAAGAAGTTTAATTTTAGGGAATTGGTTACTTTCACAAAAGGCACGAGTGTTAAAAATAACAAAAATAAAAGCAAGCAAGGAAAAAATATTCTCATCTTTTGAAAATGTTTGGCGCGATCAGTATAGTAGCGTTCAATTTTTACTTTTTATACTTTCGGTGACACTTAGTCATCAAATGCTATTCTTTATTACAACTAATAAATGATTTTCTTGTAGTGGCTAGGCCTAGTGGAGAAGAATCTAGGTAGTTCGAAAGAAGAATAATGATCAATACCCTTATTGGTGTACCTCATCTAGCCGAGAAAAGTTGGAATAAGATGGACATGTACATCCGGCTTTTTGACCCTCGAATGTCGACACTAAATACATTCATGGTATTCGTGTGTCACGTACTCAAGTGCCACAAAGACAGATAGAGAAATATAAAAGAAAAAGAATAGAACAAGAAAGAAATAACATAACATAAGAATCTCACGGTGAAACGATAACATATAATTTCAAAAGAACAGTACAAAAGGTTATTCCAAATACAAAAATTTCAAAGTTACAAAACTTAAGTACTGTTATTAGCCTGGATAGTTATAACTGCTATCCTCATAATGTTGATACATACATACATGATACAGTACAATAGAAATAGAATAGATAGGTAATGGAAGCCTCTAGCCCGTCTCCTGAACCCTGAAGTGTCCAAAGTAAAACCTGCTTTACTCAACCATTCGAAAGAGTATACAAGAAATTTAAGAAAAACAAAAACCACGTGTCAGACATAAGTTTGGTATGAGAAAACCCAAGATACATGCAACGTGTAATAGTAACTGTTGAGTAACTATTGAGACCGTACGAATTTCCATAATGGTTTTCACCTGAAAGAAACTAACCATTCGTTAAGTTAACATAGTGATATAATAGATAATGTCTAGAGTGTATAATATAAATCATATCAAAAATAATTGTGATGCTCACATTGATCACACCACAACAATATTGAGAGTACAATCAAAACTACCATGGTACGTTCGCATATGGATTTTTCTAAGGAGATCTCTTCAGTCTAGCCAAATCCGAACTCCATAAAAAAGATTAAAAACCGCCTTCCGAGCATTGTATATATCTAGATAGGATATACCATAAGGTATACACAACTGACACAACGGTGAACTACGTGGCACCAAATATCAATAACTTTCGACCCCTAATAATTGAAAGCATCTCTAGATTTTGAGTTTATACCCTCATGACTTAGCTAAACCTAAAATTACCCTAATAATTAGTCATTTTTGATGTCAAGGTCACGCTTGGCATTTCCCACATGAACCTTCATTACTCGAATGGAACAACGAATACCCAAATAGATTACAACATCTCGAACATACCATGAATCCCTACATGGATCTAAGCATCTCAAACAGATTTTGAATCTCCACATAGATTCCAGCATAAGCCTATTTAGCAAATGATACGCTGCCCTCTCCCTTGAACTTAACCACAGGATGGACAATTCAACTCTATAGCATAAGTCTAGAATGCTATGCTGACTAGGATAGACAGTTCAACTCTACAATATTTCACTTCACAATCGCATCCAACATGTAGACTCTTATACTAGTTTTGAATTTGTATTCGATAAGCAAAGCACTTACGGATCTCGGTCTCTTCAAAATGTAATCGATGGATTTTCGGTAAACTTATTTCCAGTTCTTTTAGAAGTAAACAAATTATATAAAGAGGAGTCCTCGAAGGATTTCGTATATATAAGTTCTCAAAGTTAGAGATGTTTCATACCAGTGCTCCTTCCTGGGGTTCTCAAATGGTATAAATCCGTGGAGCTCTTAGACACTTCCCAAGTTAATATTTGATCAAGTTCGATAGTCGACTAATTAACTACCCAGTAAAAAGCAATGGCTTACATAAATTAGGGTTTGTATATTAAACATGTTTTTGACATTCCAATTTATACAATCCCTCGGTCAAGAGTGAAGCCAGTTAAGTTAAAGCACTGGTTGTATATCAAAGCCATTCCTAGACACTTCATTCTTAACTCTCACAGATAGACAAGTCTACCTCGTCGACCTTTAGTGTTAAGTATAGTATTAATGACTTTCCATAAATGAGTAAGTAACCAATATAATTAACATGTTATCAAATTTCCTAACTTATCTCTTCCTCGGTCAAGAGTGAAGATGGTAGGTCAGAATATTATTGCTTCTATCCCTACTTGAACATCAATCTTAACACTCACAAATAGATAAGCCTACTTTGTCGGCTTTTAGTATTAAACATGGTTAATTATTTTTCAAACAAGTAATTTTACAAAACATAATTTACCCGCTAAGCATTACTAAACCTTTCTAAAAATTGGGTTTATGATTCAAAAACCTTTTTAAAATGATACTTATGTGCATAGCAATTTATATACAAAACTAGATATTTAATAAAATAATTTAAAGATAAGATATTTACATAAGATATTAATAAAATAATTAACTGCTTTTCTAAATACTTTATATACTTAAAATGCTTTTAATACACTTTAAAAATACTTAAAATAGGTTTTAAAATGTTTACTTAAAATATTTCTAGAAATTAACAACTTTATAAAATATTTTAATGGAAAACCATGTTTTCCTTGTATATAAAATAAACCCTTCTACTTTAAAAATTCATAAATAATTTGTAAAAATTCATAAAAATGTCAATCCAATTTTAAAATACTATAATGATCGTTAGCAAACACTTACAAAAGGAATGAAACAATATACATAAATTTAAATGTATTTTCAAACCTTTAATATTCAAAACAAAGGCTAAAACATGGCAGTTTTGCACAAGTGTAAGTTTGATATGTTATTTAACATTTCAACATTCAAACTTTTTAGGGTAGCAATTAACATAACAAACATCACAAATATGACGAGAAACCCCTAGAGATCTCTCTACAAAGTTCCATAGAAATTACCGACACGAGGCAATTCCTAAGTGCATCTATATCGATTATCACTATAAGAGCACTTTCAAATCGAAGTCCAATTCAAGCCTATGTTCAACTATACCCTATATGCTTTGTTTCAAGGCTACGTTACAGGTCATACAATTCCATTCAAGTCCATAGATATGGATTACACATGCCTTTTTCTTTCAAAGCAAGAATCAAATAAATATTATAATATATCGATATCCATTCGATCACAAAGAAACAAACAATCACAAATATATATACAAAATATATTTCAATTAAAATATGAGTTACCTCATCCTTAAGCAAGTAAATAAGCAAGTCTAAGCATCCGCTTCCTACCTCAACCTTACCAACACCTCACTTCCTACCTTTCCTTGCTTTGCTCTTATTTCTAAGGCAATAATACCAATTAATGCTCATGGCCTATTGATGATGGGGAGATTTGCTTTGGTTCTTCAAGATTTAACTTAATGGAAGGTGTTGTGATGTTTTTATAAGGGTTGTGGCAATGTTTGAGTTGATTTGGAGTTTTTTTTTAAATTATTTTCTTTACGAACTTATACGAAGAGAAAGAGTAACACCTTTTGTGTAAAAATTAAGAAATAGATTCAAGGGGTATGCCCCTCCTTAGGCTCAATATGGTGTTACCTAACCTTGCTCTTACCCTTTCATCATGCCATGGAAGGCTCACTCCACCACATGCCCATCACTTCTCCTTTACACCTCTGACCTTTAGCAAATGACCAAACTACCCTTTACATTCAAATATCTCCTATCGCTTTGAATCTTCTAGAACATTCCACTTGATTTGTGAAGCAAAGTGTGTTAATTTATTCCTAATGTATTCATATATTCATTATCTTAGTACAAAGATTTCAAACAACTTATACCAATTAAAAAACTATTTATTGACAAACCAATTTTCGGTCAAATTATCGATATTTCTTCGAAGAGTGTGTGTGTGTGTGGTTTGTGTGTGTATTTGTAAAAAAATTTCAAAATCATGTTTCTTATCATTGTCCATTAATTCAAAGATGTTTAACAAGGTTATAAAATCACATTTGTAACACTTAACTATATTTCAAAACATTACGATATTTGAAGATGAAGTGTTCGAAACTACAAGTCGTTATAAGTACGGATGTTCATTGAGGCACGTTGTTCAGGATGGTTGTTTTGCTATAGAAGACAAAGCCCTAATAAAGCAATAGAAAACAATCACTGATGATATTGTATTTTGGAATAGCGCTGCAGATGGGGTGCAAGCACCAATGCTTCCTAGGTGATAACGGCCGTGGTTGGGCCAGCTCCTATGAAATGTGTTCTTATTGATTGTGGGAGCTCGTTTAATATTCTATTTAAGAAAACTTTCAATCAAATGAGGATGGATAGGAAGATCTAAAGCAATGTAAATCTCGTATTTAGGGGTTTACTAGAGAGGGATATAGCCTATTGGCTGTGTTGATTTATTGGTGGAGCTTTGTAAAGATGACCTCAAAAGAGTGCGGGTGCAGACTTTCATTGTGACTTACACATATTATGCTTACAATACTTTCTTGGGCCGATCGACTATAACAACCTGAAATTTTATCATTTTGGTTTATGAACATTTATTTAGTATAAATATTAAATTAACGGTTTTAATAAGTTAATAAATATACTTTAAATTTATGGCTAATATTAGAAAATTCGTTTGTAAATTTTGTTTACATAAAAAGATAGTTGGACGAAAGACTAAAAATGTGACCGAAACTCATCTTTTGGATTTTCAGCTTTTTATCGAATGACAAGTGTAGAAAGTTGTAAATACTCTTGTATTTGTTTGGGAAACAAATATATTTACATTTTTAAAAGTGAAACTTTATATTTTGAAATGTAAAAAGGGAATGGGTAAATAACAATAGTAAAATGATAAAATTTATTTAAATTTAAACTTGAAATGACCTAAGATTTCTTAAGTAAACAAAAGGACTTAAAAACACTCTAATACCCATCATGTTTTTATATGTAACATACTTTGATAGTTATGAAATGATGTTGGAGTTGAAAAGAATATTTTTATTTATTTCCTTATTTTTCGTTCTTTTTAAAATCCTCTTATTTATACACATACACTACTCTCCTATTCTTATTTCATACTTAGTTTATTCTTCCAAGTTCATCTTTTTATTCTTCATTCAAGATTTATTACGGAGAATAAAAATCATCTTTTAAAAACAAGAGTAGCTTGGGTTTTACAATAATCTAGACAAGTGGAGATTCTCTATTTTTCCTTGTTTAGTTGTTTTATTTTGTATGTGATAAAAGTTGGAAAAATGTATATATAGTTCGTTTGAATTGGTTATAATTCCTTTTTATGTTGAAATAATAGTATAAAAATCAAAATTTTGATTTAGAAACTTCTGGAAGTATATTAGAACAACATTTGTTCACTGTTCTTTGTAGAAGCATGAGAAACCATTTCATTTCAAGATTTCAAAATTCCATTTCATTCAAACCATTCTGATTTTCCCAATACCGTCGACTAAAAAGATGTTTATCATAAGAGTCTAGTTTTTTTTATATAATTTCGGGGATATTTAGTCGAATGGAGAGGGAGTCATGCATCGATAATAGTAAGTGGTTAAATAGTGTCGGGCTTTCGCCGATTGCAAATCGATGAATGGCCTTTATAATCGTGTTCATATCATCAAATCTTAATTCTTAATTTTTACAGCTGTTCGTAGGATTTTAGAGTGTCAGATGGGGCCATGGTTATAGCTGAATGAATTTGGGTCAAAAATTAACTTTAAGCGATCTAGGTGGTGTGGAGCCGAGTGGTTGGGGCTGGAGCTACCTCGGTCTGGTGAAGGTTGGATGAAAGTCGCGTGGCGTGCGGCAGTCTGAAGCGTTAGGTCGAGGTCAATTTAGGGTTGTGAAAATTAGACCCACATCCCTAAAAGCAAATTTATTCCACCAAAACTCCCTCTATTTCAAGATTTATAAATCGAGACCCTGTTTTTGTTTCGGCGTAAATTATTTCCATAAATACCCTCATTTATTTATCGTGGTGATTTTGATTGCAGCCAAGATTTGAAATCTACGTTTCCAAACCAGATTTAGTTTAATCTACTTTCTGAAATCAGATTTCGGATTCATTATGGATTCATCATCTTCTACGTAAACATCTGATCTACTTTTTAACCGACAGTGTTTCTTTTAGTTGATAGTGTTTCATTTATCATCAATTATTGTATATAATTGCAGAATTTAATGAGTGTTCATAGGATAAAGTTTGATCCTAGTTGTAGCACTGTTTATTGAATTATACTTCTTACAATTGTAAATTAATGCAGACTTGTCTACAAAGATTGTATTATTGTAAATAAATCAAGACTGTTTACAGTTATTGTAAATACATGTAGACTTTTCTGCCGTATCTGCAAATAATTGTATGGTTGTTTATGATTTTTGTGATTGTTTATAGGTGAAAGATTGATCGTAATAATAATACCGTTTTAAAATTGAAATTCTCGTAATATTTGTAGACCCGTTTGCAATTATTTATAATAATTGCATATAAATCAGCAAATATCTATTTTCTACTTGTAACAGTATGCATTCTTTTTTGGTTTTTTATTGTTTATTATTTTGTACTTGTAATGATGTTTTATTATTTTAATTTACAGCATTCCTGGCAATATTAGTGTTTTAGTGCTTTTAATGTTTGGACATGATAACTTATCTTTACATGTTCATTTTGATAATACAGTTGATATGTTGAGAAATGCTATTTGTGGTAAATGGTCTGATTTAAGTCCATTGTTGTTTGATTTATATTATGTTAGAGATGTTATGAGAAGAAGTATTGAAACTAATTCTGATCTTCAGTCTGTCTTGTTGTCTGCTCATAATCATGAGGATTACTAGGGTTTTTGTTGACATTGTTCCTTCTAGTTCTTCGACAAACTGTGTTGATATTATTAGGTCAGATGCGGTTACTTGCGGTAGTGTTTCCTCCTTTGCTAGCATCAGCGTTTTAATATTCATTTTAGGCAGTTATTGAGAAATGATTTCAATCGATCTGTCTTTACTGGTGTTGGTCAACGGTTTTCGGGTGGTGTTACTGAATTTTGGATCAATTTGATGATATAGAGTATGAAGAATGTGTACAAGCTTGATTTGGTTAAGAATTACAAGGAAAGAGTTACCGCTGTTTGTTCTCGAACTAAATGTAGCTTCAGGATTCATGCTTTTGTTAAGTTTAATCTTCCTGTCTATTTTGTTATAAAGAGATTTCAACTTGAACATTCTTGTGGTGCTGGAATTCTTGATATTAATGGTCCTCTTGTCACAAGTAAATTGATTAAATTCTTGGTTTATGATGATATTCAAGCTAATCCATTGAAGAAGACCAAGGACATTATTAATTTTTTTCAAATCGAGTATAGTATTATTTTGAAGTATTATTTTTTTCTTATCGGGGGAAGAGGTTGGCTTTAGAAGATTTACATGGAAATGATATGATGTCTTATCATCACTTGAAGTCTTTTTGTGATGTTGTTCTTGAAACTAATCATGGTAGTAAAGTTGTTTTGGAGCATAATTCTAGTACTTGTCAATTTGAGAGGCTTTTTATCAATTTTGAAGCTTGTGCTAACAATTTTCAATTTTGTTGGCCATTAATATTTGTGGGTGCTACTTTTATAAAGGGAAGAGCTCAAGGTTGTTTGATGGCTGCTATTGGTAAAAATGGCAATGTAAGTATGTTGTTACTTTTAGTTTATTATATATCTACATTAATATTTGCAATTATTCTCATTTATTGCTGATATGTCTGCAATTAGTATTGAAATTTATTGATTTTTCTGTAAACTTTTGTATTAAATGCAGAAAATTCTAAAATTGTTAATATAATTTTTCATTTATATTTGCTTCTTCTTACTTTAATTTTTTTATGTAGTTGTTTTCAAACAATTCACTCTGTAATAACCCATCTTCTTGACCTTAAAAAATTGATACTAATATATCCACGGTAATCAAGTGCCATAATTCCAAGTGCCGGGGACGCATATTATCAGAGGTAAAATAAAGTAAATGTAGAAGATAGAAACCAAATTTCTCACATTGCATTTAACTATATAGATAGATAGTATATACAACCACTCTCATAAGGGTACATCGAAACAAGGGTACATTGGAGTTATGGTATGAATTAACCCAAGTAAGAACAGTTATAACTGCCTGCTCACACACTTGCTGGTACAAACAAACTAGACACAACGAAAAATAAACAGATAGATACATATCTACATAAGATGCTCCAGTTCCATACTCCAAAAACTCCACTCAAAATGCTTCACCAAAATGCTCTTAAAATAATCCTGACTACTTGGCTGGCCGGAAAAGTAAGGCACCCAAACTTTATGGGAAAGGAAAATAAACTCTGGATCAGTCATGAGACTAGTGTGAGAAAATTTAAAAAGGCGCATACTTTTAAAATCAAAGTTATCTCGTAAAAACAGACGAGGTTTTTCCCTTTTGATAACCAAAACGTTTGCTACGTAAAATAATTTGATATTATATTTAATGGCATTCTTTAAAAACATTTACATGTACACCTATTAATCTTAGCCGAAATTGTTACATTGATTAAATTTCGACATACTAGCTATAAAGTAGGTTCTACAATCAAAATAACAGGCACGTATTGGAGAATGGATTTCCAATAAATAATCAGGTAAGGGGCTACCTTCCAGCAGTACATCTTTAGAGGAATGTACCGAGGCGCAACTAATGGTCCTCTACCAACATAGATCGACCTACCTTTAACTAGATAGTACCGATTATGTCATCACCTCGGTCGTTACCGACCTATCTGAGATTTCTTAGCATACACCATAATAATTTAATCCTGAATGTTATAGCCGGTAGAAATATATCTAGAAGGGGATGATCATACCCTAATGGTTGCAGCCCACCTAGCCTTACCTCATCTACCATGTTTTAGTCATTTCCGGGTGTGAGGCCTGAGGTAGCGATTACCTTTCACATAGAACATCATCTCTCCACTTTGAATGCCACATTGCCATTCCATAATCAGACAACTGATTTCTACAAACGTATAACTCTTGAGCTCATATGTCTCAGGAAAGTGTGTTAAGAAAAGAGAAGTCCTGCCTTCTCCGCCACCAAACATATGATAGGTTTATAGAGATTAATTAATGTAATTTCAAAAATGCAATGTCAGACATTCATTCATACAAGTTGTCCAAAAACAGAACAAACCGAAGGCATTTCTCCTATCGCATTTCGTTTGGGAATCACCCATAGGATCAGTAGCGAGCGGTCCTTGCAAATCGAAGATTTTCATAACAGAGCACTGCTGCTAAATATATGATATGGTAAATATCATCTCGAGAGACTAGTGGCAAGTAGTCCTACATCATGAATATCCTCGTCTTCAGTGATCATATCTTCAACATGTTTTACTTCGAAACGTAAATTGTTTTGAAGTGGTTTTCCGACAGGAATCACTAAAATCCGTTCCTGGTCTGCTCGAATCCAATTATCAAAAAAAAGTTAAGTGTGCAACATTTTCATTCAGTAATATCTTTATATATATACATATATATATAAATTCATTTCAGTATTTATGGATTTATTAAATCTCACTTTAAATCATTTCTTTATTTCTTGGAAACTATTTTTAAAGGGTATCTTTTCTTTTGGGAAAACTTAAATATGATCTTTTTAGAGCATGCGGACATTCCCTTTAATCTGTTCCACCCCTCACCTAGAAAGAGAAAACAGATGCCAGATATTCAGGGCACTGATTGCTCCATCCCTAACCTTAGTTACACACCTTGTTTTACCTTTCTAGATCTCACAGGTGGAACAAATATACTAGTCATTTCTGCATACCTCTTTTGTTATTACATTCAAGGAAATGATTTCAGTTATATCGTTTAAGTGTTATAAATAGTTCATCTTAACCATTCATTTAAACTCTAATTGAAACTTCCAAATCATCTTTAAAATAATATTTTTTTATTCAAAGACGTTTATAAAAGATTCAGGAAAGAATAGTTAAGTTTAAATTTATACTTCTAAAGTTTACTGAAACTGCTGTAAAAAAGTTCTACAGATAGTGTCTTAAAAACTTATTCGATTAAAATTTTTTTTCTATCATTTGGAAATCCACATTTATAACTCAGATCTCTTTTAAAAATTTTTATCATATTTATCAAATTTATTTTATTTTTGTAAACATTAAAAAAAATCATTTGAAAGAATTTTATACTTTGGTCACTCAACTAAAAAAGCGTGATTTTCTGAAAAACTTGATTTGGACATATTTTAATTTCTTTTAAAAGAAATCTTATTCTTTTATTTTACATTTGAGAACTATAGTGGGAAAGTCCAGAAAATCTTATTTCAAAGAATTTTGATTCCGAATTCGTCGTATAAATGGATTTAACTTTTGCGCCGCGAAATCATGAATTACAGTTACATGATGCGCCTATTTCTAGTTATTTTCCAAACCTTTTCAAATATTTTCCAAAATCATGTTAAATAATTTAAAAACATTTCTAAGTTATTTAAAACCATTTTCTCATGTTTTTAAAAGAGGTTAACAAACCGTTTGAAATTAAATAAGGAAGCGATTCCTTTGATTATTCGACGTGTAATTTATCGTGATTTGTTATGATATCAACCAAACAATCATTCAACATCCATATAACATCCAAACATAATATCAAGCAACATAACAAGTACAAAAGCATGTCATAACATACGAGTCAAGAAGATGTAGAGTTTTCTCACAATTTTGCTAACCATGTCACTACAAATTTGACTATAGCTTCGCTACTAAGAGGTGGAGATGGCTTTTAGGTGGGCACGACCTTGGGTGGAGGGATGGAACTTAATAACTTGATCTTGACTTAAGTGGTAAACTTTTTTGTCGATTATTTTGCCATAACTTTGTTATGCTTTTGGAAATTTTTTTTAGAAAGGCATGCAATCCATTACAACTCCAAGAAAGAAGAAGGAGAAGCTTAGAAAAGAATGGAATAAAGTGTGAAGAAATGAGAAGGAAGCTTGGGTATTTATAGCCTTGAATTACTTAAGGATTAAGCTTTGTTCTTTTAAATTTTAGCACCTCCCATCACCTCATTGCACATGGCCCAAGGCATCTCCATATGCTTCCATTACTTCATGTCCTCTTTTCTTACTTCCTTAGCTCTTAAGGGATGAATTTGGATGGATTTACGGCTTAAAGTGAAGATTACATTGGTTTTGGTTAGATTTTGTTGACTTTTGGTACAATATCTTACTTTTCTTTACTTTAAAATTACTTAAAGTAATTATTTATTTATATGTGTTATATATATATATGCATTATAAGTGTATGTTTTAAAGTGTTTTAACTTCCAACATTGCGATATTTGAATACAACTTTTGACCATTAAGCCGTGTTGAATCTGAATTCCAATTTCCAATCACATTTTAACGTTTTTGTTAAACTATTTATATTTGTAAAAAAAACTTGAAAATAAATTTGTATATTATTACTTAATAATAAAAAGGCCTTATTTATAAATTAAAATGGTTTATTTAATTATTAAAACTTAATTCTACTGAAAACTGACCTTTGTCACTTTTTAGGGGTATAAGCAAAAGATCCTATTTTGTGTAAAAATATATCTTAAAATCTTACGCAATATTATTTATGTTATAAAAACTTATATTTTAATATTTAAAATCCATTAAATATTATATCTTCGTATGATCGAATCTTGGGTCTTTACATTCTCCCCCTTAAATGAACTTCGTCCTCTAAATTTAATATAAAAAGATGATAGCCCAAAGGGAAATATATTTGATATGATGAAATTATACAAAGGTATGAATAAGTGACTACACCACAGGTGGTTGGTACACTATGAAAATACAATATACACAGTTTAT
This sequence comes from Allium cepa, assembly GCA_030765085.1. NCBI lineage: Eukaryota > Viridiplantae > Streptophyta > Magnoliopsida > Asparagales > Amaryllidaceae > Allium > Allium cepa. The sequence continues at coordinate 618,668,250 of CM060934.1, forward strand.
ACATCAATCCTAAACTCAAGATATGCCTTCTTCATGCTATCCTCCGTTTCCCAAGTGCAATCCTCAACATCTCGACTCCATTAAACTTTGACTAACCTTACCACCTTCCTCCTTAATCATTCTCATCATGATCAACTATTCGAATAGTCCGTCTAATAACTGTGAAATTTGGTTCCACCTCTAAGTCTTCCTGAGCAACCGTTTCTATGATCTGTTATAGGTCCTACACATATTTCCACAAATGAGATACACGAAAAACATTGTCCACTCCTGACAACCTTTCTGGAAATTGCACTTGATAAGCTGGTGGGTCGATTCATTCAAGAATGGGAAATGGTCTAATATATCAAGGTGCTAATTTTCCAGCCCTTCCAAACCTCACTACTCCTCTCATCGGAGAGACTTTCAAAAAGACAGAATCTCCAATCGAGAATTCCATATTTCTACGCCTTTGATTTGCATAACTCATATGCCTGCTATATGCTTCCTTTAGCTTCTTCATAATCATATCTATTTTCTCCGACGCTTCTCTTATCATGTTTGGACCAAGTATTTACTGATCTCTGGTTTTTATCCAACATGCCGGTGACTTGCATGGACGACCATATAATGCTTCATACAATGCCATGCCAATACTGACCTGATAGCTGTTGTTATATGAGAACTCTACCAAATGTAGATAATTTTCCCATGAGCCTCCAAAGTCTAAAATACATGCTTTCGGAAGATCTTCCAAAATGCGGTTGAATCTTTTGGTTTGTCCATCCGTCTAGGGATGATAAGCAGTGCTTATACTCAGCTTCATTCCTAAAGTTGTCTGTAATGATTTCCAGAACTGACTATTAATGATTAGATCCCGATCGCTTGCTATACTGCTTGGAAATCCATGTAATCGTACAATCTCCCTCATATGTATATATGTGTGTATATGTATATCTTCGCAAGGCTTGCATTGGTCCTTGTTGGCTTTACTAGAGTAAAGTGTGCACTCTGGGTTAATCGGTCAATGATAACCCAAACACCTTCATTTCCCTTCCTCGTTCGAGGTAAGACACTAATGAAATTCATTGATATTTGATCCAACTTGCAAGCCGAAATCTCCAGAGGTTGAAGTAACCCTACAATCTTCTGTTGGTCGCTCTTGAATTATTGACAATTTGCGCATCGGCTAACATAAATGGAAATGTCCCTTTTCATACTTCTCCACCAAAAGGTTCATTTTACGTTTTGTACATTTTGTTAACTCCCGAATGAATGTTAAGTTTGGATTTATGGCATTTAGTTAATACTTCTTGCCTAAGATTTCTACTCGCTGGAGTCCAAATTAGCCCATTCAACCGCTATACTCTATGGTTATCCACTTTAAAGCTTAAATTCTTCTCTTTGTGTATACCTTTAATAACCTCCTTTAGGAATCAATATTCTTTTTGCTTGTTAGCTATTTTCTCTAGTACATTTGGAGTCACTACCAGATAAGATATAATGACATGTTTCCTACTCAACGCATCTACTACTACGTTGGCTTTCCCGGGTGTATATAGCATAGCTAGATCATAAGATGCTAGAAATTCTAGCCAATGCTGCTATCTCATGTTTAAGTTTTTCCGAGTGAAAATATATTTAAAATATTTGTGATCCGTGAAGAGATCAAAATTTTCACCCAGTAAGTAACGCCTCCATATTTTTAATGCAAACACAACAGCTAGTAGCTCCAAGTAGCGTGTTGCATAATTTTGCTTGTGAGGCTTTAGCTGCGTACTTGCATAAGCAATCACCTTACCTTCCTGCATTAGAACTACACCAATTCCTTTCCCACAAACATCCGCATAAGTGGTTAACCCACTATTTCCGTTTATAATTGCTAGGACTGGAGTGGTAGTGTGACACTCCACCCCGAGACCCACATTAGTAAAGAGAATTAATGAGTTATTCCGTCTACTAATGCAGAGAATAGGGCTGGTTAAGGGCAACCGAATAGTAATGCATTAGCTAAAGATTAAGTACGTCGATTTTTACGATAATTTTTTTTCGTGTATCTCAAGTGATCGACATACTCAATGTTTAACTAATACGATACTACACGGCAGTAGGATCTATTCAGAAACAAAATGCAATAAATATAACAATCACATCACAGAATAGCAGCCACAGATATATATACTAATACAGCCGAACATCAAATGTAATACCCTACATCATAGTGGCGTGTAACCACACAATATACATGCATCTCCTTCTCAATAAAAGAATATGTACAATAAGCTGACACAAAAGAGACAACACGAAAGATGTAGCCAAGTCCATAGTCATGAGCCCCTCAAAAAGCAAAATGGGTCCAAGCATAAAAGATAGATATCCGACCTAACCTGCAACTCGGTCTGACCCGAGTGACAAACACACGGGTCATGCAAACTGAATCTTATCGTTAGAAAAGAAATACGATAAGGCAAAAGGGAACTTTTCCCTTATAGTCTAAAGGGAAACATAAGCAGAAAAGAACTACTAGAGTAGATAACATATAACTTCTACATGTCACTACAAGTGGTTCACATCTATATATATACTTGGGTTTAACATAAGAGAACGAGTGAGTAGGGTATAAGGGAAAACTCCTAACGATCATTCATGAAATAATCAACCTTCCAAAATCATATAAAATCCCAAGTATCAATTCATAAATTCAAAATTACCAAAATCCACCAAGAAATCATATATGCCTTCCTCACATCTATAAAGCTGTAGAAAACACATAAAAAGGCAGTGAAATCAAAATCATCATGAATCATCAAAAGAAACCGTGGATTGGCCAGATCTCGCATGCCGAAGCAATGTTGCACGTGCTACTTACCAGTACTACCATCATTATGGTACCATATCCATCTATTGACCGAAGTCCTCACATCGAATTGTTTCAGTCTATGACGTCATCTATATCCATCCCGAACACCCGCCATCATAGTGATTGGAGTCTTCACTCCAATCGATGTCCGCTGAGCCCCCGCCATCACAGTGATCGAGCTAAACATTGCTTGACCCGATCGGGACTCAAAGTACTAGTAGTCCTTCTAGAATGTGTCAGAAACTCTCGGATAATAACCCGAAAAGTGGTAACGTACGTCCCATACCGCACGTTCTCACTTAGCGGTTTTCTAGCCGCTAGTCGATGCCACACTATGAAAATCATCTAAATCATCATAAGAATCGCCTCATGTCATCGACAAATGGTATGAAATGCCAAACTTGTCCTATCTCATCGACAAGTAAGAAATACCATAAATTCATCAATCATCATCAAATTCCATCGAAATATTTGCCTCATATCATTGGCAAGAGCATCTCTATCAATATAGCCCATCATCGAATATACTCCTATTTAGGGGTTCTCGGACTATATATATATGTGTGTGTGTGTGTGTGTATATGTATATATATGTATATATATATACATATACATATACATACCAAATAAATTGATATGGAATAATGCCCCAATTAGGATTTCAATATATCAAAAACATACCACAAAGTGGTTGTCATCAAAGAGGAATTCAAACAATTCCCAAAAGTTGTTTCGATCGTATAAGTCCGAAATTAACCGATAAAGTAAATTCACGAGTCCCATACCTCGTAATTTTACTAAACCGTTTAATTTACTTCCTCATACGTCCGAAAAAGCATCAAAGTAATTAGAATAAATAAAATTAATTATAATATATTTTATTAGAGAAAATGGGATTTTAAAGCAATCTCTACAAATTTATCTAAAGGATTTTGAGAGAAAACTCATCATTTAAAAGAATTTTAATGATTTTGAGAGCCTAGAAAATAAAGAATAATTGTTTAAAAACCTTTAAAAATGTATAAAAACATTTATTATACAAACCATGATTTTATAAGATTTTATGTAATTTATTCGGATTTTTTTAAAACTCAGAAAAACATCAATTTGCAATTTAATCGGCATAAACCGATATTCGAATTTAAATCGAATTTGAATTAAATTTAAATTCAAATCTCATCCTAACTTGACCAGTCCATTGCTGGAAATAACGATCAAACATTAGCTTCAAATTTCATATATAAAAATTTGCAAAAGAATACAAACGAAATTGTCGAAATCGGACAAATATATAATATTGCGGCTGTCAATGACAGGCCAGCAGTAAAAACATTAATTTTTGACCATGTAAACAATAAAACCGTACAAAACTTAAAACACAAAAGTTTTAGTATATTTCCTAAGGATTCCATAACATCTTGAATTTCAATATTCCGATCAGTAACGTGAAAGTTATGATCGAAATACTACATAGAAAAAAAAAAATTGTGCACTGGTTATCAACACAGATCAGCGACGAAAAAGTTAATTTTTCACTATATAGACTTCATAATTATTCAAAATCGAAAACATAAAAGTTGTGGCATATTTCACAAGGATTTCAGAACATCTAAAATTTCTAAATTCTTATTTTAAACGCAAAAGTTATGCTGGAAATACTATTCAGACATTAGAGCACTATTACTATTTTCTGTGCAAATACCCTCTCGGTTTTGCAACTTTGACAGCAAATAAGGAGGTCCAAATGGAATTGAAACTCAATAAAACTTTGCAGAAATGAACTCTAACAAGTATACTATGAACTGAAAACGTTTGACGGCAATCCGATGCCGGATGCACAAGATATGGGCAAACAAAGTTGCACCATTTTCAGCAAGACATAACATATATTAAGAGCAAAATTTTATACGTAATCAACCATTATAGCTTCAGATTTTTTTTTTCCTCATAGATTGGCCATTTCAGTTTGCATAAGCTTTAACTTACCTATTAGCAGCAAAAAGAAGGAGATTTGAGCTTCAAAATGGAGATTTTCCGCTGGTTATGCCTCTCTAGAACCTGAAGGAGCTGAAAAGAAGACATGCAAAGGAAGAAATCTTCAATAAACAAAATTACAGTAAACTGGAAAAGAGATTCCTCAAGATTAGAGATAAATATGGGTAGGAGATTACCTTAATATAAACTTTATATGAAAATACTTCAATTTGGTGTGGATTGCTTGGGTTTTAATAAAAGTTGAATAAGGAGGCCATTATTTTTCTTTTTGAGCTTCTGTTCTTTTCTTTGAGAAGGAGGAAGAAAGTAATCAGTACGTACTGATTCCCCTTCTTCCAGAAATTTCTTTTTGTTAATTGGGTATGGGTTGGACCAAGCCCAATATCCCTTCAATTTAATCAAATTGTACTTAGTAAATTTTGTATCTTGTTTATATATAATTACAATATAATCTAGTTCATAACTTTTGCAATTCTTATCCGTTTTACACGAAACGAATTGCGTTGTGATTGTATTAACATCTAGAACCCAACAAAAGTATTAAACATCTTATTTTACCATTTTAAATTTTATTTTAGCACCAAGTCCCCATTTATAATAAATTTACACTATTTAATTAAATAATGCAAATTTAACATGTTTTAGCCAAATAAAATATATTTCTCAATCAATAAAGTGTATATAATTGTTTTAGCATCTCCAAAACAATTAAACACTCGTATTAAAATTATTTATAGTTTTTAGTTGATTAACATTACCATTCCTTATGTATTTTAACAAAGAAGAAGGCAATTTGGCAATAAATTGCAATATCGCCAAGTTTAATATGTTTATTGAATATAGTTGGCACAACTACATTCAAAATTCATGAAACAAAGTAAATACTTTATTTCCACACATGTTCATCACATTTATTCACTTCTCTAACATTTCCTCTTTTATTTTTATTATTTACACAATAAAAGAAAATTATTGATATACATCACCAATATTCTTTTATTAATCACAATAATTACCAACAATTGATATTTATCCACCCAAATTCACAAATAAAGTTGTTAACTTCATTTTCCCCTATCTTAAATTTTTCAACCATCAAAAATGAAATAAGCCTCATTTTATTACATTCACCCAAGATTTATTCATACAATATTGTTTATTTCAAATAAACAATATTATACATCATTTTCTTCTTGTTAAATTATTTTTCTCCATTATTAAATTATAATTCTCATTATGATTTAATGTTTAAGATAAATCTCCAACCCAGGGTTGTTACAGACTCCCCCCCTTAACAAAATTGCGTCCATGCAATTTATAGGGGAATAACCGTAACTTATGATGATTCAACTAGAAGAAATAAGAAATAGCTTGAGATAATAAATTCCCACCTTCACTGGAAGAAGAAAGAAAGCCAGGAAAAGATCGCTCGATAGATTCTCTAGTTTCCCAAGTACAATCATTGGGGTTTTCTGACCATTGAATCTTTACAAGAGGCACGTTCTTGCTTCGAAGGCGTCTCACCTCCGAATCAAGCATGCGAATAGGCTGCTGAACAGTAGATAGACTTGGTGAGATCTCAAGCTTAATCTGTTCGGATGGATCAATAACGGAATCAGAGTCTCGAATGCACTTTCGAAGCTGAGAGACGTGGAAGACGTTGTGAATACCAGATAAATGAGATGGAAGAGTCACTCGATAAGCAACTGGACCGATGCGCTCAGTAATCGAAAATGGTCCTATAAAACGAGGAGCCAACTTTCCTGTAGAGCTAAAGCGCATCACTCCCTTTAAAGGAGATACTCTAATGAACACAAGATCACCGACAGCGAATTCAAGAGGCTTCCTACGGTTGTCCGCGTAGGATTTCTGGCGATTCTGTGCCTCTTTCATCCTCTGTCTAATAAGAGATATCTTTTCTGAAGAATCACGAACTGAGTCTGGACCGAGTATAAACTTCTCGCCAAATTCTAGCCAACAAGATGGAGATCGGCATGGTCTTCCGTACAGTGCCTCGAAGGGAGCCATACCAATACTGGATTGATATCTGTCATTGTAGGAGAACTCTACCAATGGTAGATGATCCTCCCAAGAACCACTGAAATCAAGAATGCAAGCACGGAGGAGGTCTTCAAGAATACGGTTCACCCTCTCAGTTTGTCCATCAGACTGGGGATGATAAGCTGTAGAAAGATTCAGCTTTGTTCCTAAAGCTTGCTGAAAACTGGTCTAGAAATGGCTAGTAAAAAAAGGATCACGATCACATACGATCGAAGAAGGAACACCATGTAATCGTACGATTTCCTTAATATAAAGTTTTGCCAACATAGGAGCATTCCTGTTAGATTTAATAGGGATATAACAAGGCTGGCCACGATTAAGGGATGAGATGTACAAGGGTATTGTACTTGATGTACGGTTCATCGTGTTCACTGTTCTGCGTTTATTTCATTTTGTTCTGAATCCTGGCTCTGATACCAAGCTGTGACACCCCACCCCGAGACCCACATTAGTAAAGATAATTAATGAGTTATTCCGTCTACTAATGCAGAGAATAGGGCTGGTTAAGGGCGACCGAATAGTAATGCATTAGCTAAAGATTAAGTACGTCGATTTTTATGATATTTTTTTTTCTCATGTATCTCAAGTGATCGACATACTCAATGTTTAACTAATACGATACTACACGGCTGTAGGATCTATTCAGAAAAAAAATGCAATAAATATAACAATCACGTCACAGAACAGCAGCCACAGATATATATACTAATACAGCCGAACATCAAATGTAATACCCTACAACATAGTGGCGTGTAACCACACAATATACATACATCTCCTTCTCTATAAAAGAATATGTACAATAAGCTGACACAAAAGAGACAACACGAAAGATGTAGCCAAGTCCGTAGTCATGAGCCCCTCAAAAAGCAAAATGGGTCCAAGCATAAAAGATAGATATCCGACCTAACCTGCAACTCGGTCTGACCCGAGTGACAAACACACGGGTCAGGCAAACTGAACCTTATCGTTAGAAAAGAAATACGATAAGGTAAAAGGGAACTTTTCCCTTATAAGCAGAAAAGAACTACTAGAGTAGATAACATATAACTTCTACCTGTCACTACAAGTGGTTCGCATCTATATATATACTTGGGTTTAACATAAGAGAACGAGTGAGTAGGGTATAAGGGAAAACTCCTAACGATCATTCATGAAATAATCAACCTTCCAAAATCATATAAAATCCCAAGTATCAATTCATAAATTCAAAATTACCAAAATCCACCAAGAAATCATATATGCCTTCCTCACATCTATAAAGCTGTAGAAAACACATAAAAAGGCAGTGAAATCAAAATCATCATGAATCATCAAAAGAAACCGTGGATTGGCCAGATCCCGCATGCCGAAGCAATGTTGCACGTGCTACTTACCAGTACTACCATCATTATGGTACCATATCCATCTATTGACCGAAGTCCTCACATCGAATTGTTTCGGTCTATGACGTCATCTATATCCATCCCGAACACCCGCCATCATAGTGATTGGAGTCTTCACTCCAATCGGTGTCCGCTGAGCCCCCGCCATCACAGTGATCGAGCCAAACATTGCTTGACCCGATCGGGACTCAAAGTACTGGTAGTCCTTCTAGAATGTGTCAAAAACTCTCGGATAGTAATCCGAAAAGTGGTAACGTACGTCCCATACCGCACGTTCTCACTTAGCGGGTTTCTAGCCGCTAGTCGATGCCACACTATGAAAATCATCTAAATCATCATAAGAATCGCCTCATGTCATCGACGAATGGTATGAAATGCCAAACTTGTCCTATCTCATCGACAAGTAAGAAATACCATAAATTCATCAATCATCATCAAATTCCATCGAAATATTTGCCTCATATCATTGGCAAGAGCATCTCTATCAATATAGCCCATCATCGAATATACTCCTATTTAGGGGTTCTCGGACTATATATATATATATGTGTGTGTGTGTGTGTGTGTGTATATATATGTATATATATGTGTATATATATATATATATACATACATATACATATACATATACATATACATATATATACCAAATAAATTGATATGGAATAATGCCCCAATTAGGATTTAAATACATCAAAAACATACCACAAAGTGGTTGTCATCAAAGAGGAATTCAAACAATTCCTAAAAGTTGTTTCGATCGTATAAGTCCGAAATTAACCGATAAAGTAAATTCACGAGTCCCATACCTCGTAATTTTACTAAACCGCTTAATTTACTTCCTCATACGTCCGAAAAAGCATCAAAGTAATTAGAATAAATAAAATTAATTATAATATATTTTATTAGAGAAAATGGGATTTCAAACCAATCTCTACAAATTTATCTAAAGGATTTTGAGAGAAAACTCATCATTTAAAAGAATTTTAATGATTTTGAGAGCCTAGAAAATAAAGAATAATTGTTTAAAAACCTTTAAAAATGTATAAAAACATTTATTATACAAACCATGATTTTATAAGATTTTATGCAATTTATTCGGATTTTTTTAAAACTCAGAAAACATCAATTTGCAATTTAATCGGCATAAACCGATATTGGAATTTAAATCGAATTTGAATTAAATTTAAATTCAAATCTCATCCTAACTTGACCAGTCCATTGCTAGAAATAACGATCAAACATTAGCATCAAATTTCATATATAAAAATTTGCAAAAGAATACAAACGAAATTGTCGAAATCGGACAAATATATAATATTGCGGCTGTCAATGACAGGCCAGCAGTAAAAACATCAATTTTTGACCATGTAAACAATAAAATCGTACAAAACTTAAAACACAAAAGTTGTTGCATATTTCCTAAGGATTCCAGAACATCATGAATTTCAAGATTCCGATCAGTAACGTGAAAGTTATGGTCGAAATACTACATAGAAAAAAAAAATTGTGCACTGGTTATCAACACAGACCAGCGACGAAAAAGTTAATTTTTCACTATATAGACTTCAGAATTATTCAAAACCAAAAACATAAAAGTTGTGGCATATTTCACAAGGATTTCAGAACATCTAAAATTTCTAAATTCCGATTTTAAACGCAAAAGTTATGCTGGAAATACTATTCAGACATTAGAGCACTATTACTATTTTCTGTGCAAATACCCTCTCGGTTTTGCAACTTTGACAGCAAATAAGGAGGTCCAAATGGAATTGAAACTCAATAAAACTTTGCAGAAATGAACTATAACAAGTATACTATGAACTGAAAAAGTTTGACGGTAATCCGATGCCGGATGCACAAGATATGGGCAAACAAAGTTGTACCATTTTCAGCAAGACATAACATATATTAAGAGCAAAATTTTATACGTAATCAACCATTATAGCTTCAGATTTTTTTTTTTCCTCATAGATTGGCCATTTCAGTTTGCATAAGCTTTAAATTACCTATTAGCAGCAAAAATAAGGAGATTTGAGCTTCAAAATGGAGACTTTCCGTTGGTTATGCCTCTCTAGAACCTGAAGGAGCTGAAAAGAAGACATGCAAGGGAAGAAATCTTCAATAAACAAAATTACAGTAAACTGGAAAAGGGATTCCTCAAGATTATAGATAAATATGGGTAGGAGATTACCTTAATATAAACTTTAGATGAAAATACTTCAATTTGGTGTGGATTGCTTGGGTTTTAATAAAAGTTGAATAAGGAGGCCATTATTTTTCTTTTTGAGCTTCTGTTCTTTTCTTTGAGAAGGAGGAAGAAAGTAATCAGTACGTACTGATTCCCCTTCTTCCAGAAATTTCTTTTGGTTAATTGGGTATGGGTTGGACCAAGCCCAATATCCCTTCAATTTAATCAAATTGTGCTTAGTAAATTTTGTATCTTGTTTATATATAATTACAATATAATTTAGTTCATAACTTTTGCAATTCTTATCCGTTTTACACGAAACGAATTGCGTTGTGATTGTATTAACATCTAGAACCCAACAAAAGTATTAAACATCTTATTTTACCATTTTAAATTTTATTTTAGCACTAAGTCCCCATTTATAATAAATTTACACTACTTAATTAAATAATGCAAATTTTACATGTTTTAGCCAAATAAAATATATTTCTCAATCAATAAAGAGTATATAATTGTTTTAGCATCTCCAAAACAATTAAACACTCGTATTAAAAATATTTATAGTTTTTAGTTGATTAAAATTACCATTCCTTATGTATTTTAACAAAGAAGAAGGCAATTTGGCAATAAATTGCAATATCGCCAAGTTTAATATGTTTATTGAATATAGTTGGCACAACTACATTCAAAATTCATGAAATAAACTAAATACTTTATTTCCACACATGTTCATCACATTTATTCACTTCTCTAACATTTCCTCTTTTATTTTTATTATTTACACAATAAAAGAAAATTATTGATATACATCACCAATATTCTTTTATTAATCACAATAATTACCAACAATTGATATTTATCCATCCAAATTCACAAATAAAGTTGTTAACTTCATTTTCCCCTATCTTAAATTTTTCAACCATCAAAAATGAAATAAGCCTCATTTTATTACATTCACCCAAGATTGATTCATACAATATTGTTTATTTCGAATAAACAATATTATACATCATTTTCTTCTTGTTAAATTATTTTTCTCCATTATTAAATTATAATTCTCATTATGATTTAATGTTTAAGATAAATCTCCAACCCAGGGTTGTTACAGGTAGGTAACTTCTTCTTAAGTTCTTGGAATACTTCTTCACATTTAGGAGCCTAGATAAATTTAGTGGTAGGCAATCTTTGAGAAGTCTTGAATGAATCTTCTATAATATCCTACCATACCTAAGAAACTACGAATCTCTTTAGGAGTTTGTGGTTGCTTTCAGTTTTGAACAGCTGCAACCTTTACAGAATCTACTGAAATCCCATCCTTTGAAACTATATACCCAAGGAATCTTACCTCCTTTTTGTAGAAGTGGCATTTTGAGAATTTGGCTTTAAGCACATTATTCCTCAATATCTCCAACACAATTTCTAGATGCCTTTCATGTTCTTCTTCTATCTTAGAATAGAAAAGGATATCATCGATAAAGACTAGCATGAATTTATTGAGTACATCTATAAAAACTCTATTCATAAGGTGTATAAAATAAGCGGGTGCATTAGTCAGCCCAAAAGGCATAACCTGCCACTCAAAGAAAGTATCCAGACCTTTAAATGCAGTTAAATGGATGTAATCTTCCATGATCCTTAGCTAATGGAATCCTATGGCTAGATCCATTTTCTAGAATACCCGAGCACCATGTAATTGATCAAACAAGTCATCTATTCGGGGTAGAGGATGCTAGTTCTTAATCATTTGTTTATTTAGGTCTTGATAGTCTACACAAAGCCTCAAAGGCCCCTCCGACTTGGCAACAAAAACTACCTCTGATCCCCAACTTGAATGACTAGGTCTTATCAATCCTTTCTTCAAACGCTCCTGGGTTTGGATATTAAGCTCATCCCTATCCTTTGGAACCATCCTTCGATCAGATTGTTTAACCGGCCTTGCACCAGGAATCAAGTTGATACAAAACTCAATTTCTTGATGTGGGGGGTAAACTCTTTACTTCTTGAAAAATGCCTAGAAATTATTTAACAATAGGTGCAGTTTCTAGTCTTTTCTGGGATGAATCTAAGGCATAAAGAAAACTATCCCTCCTTAGACTATAATCTTTACATGATATTTCTATAGATCTCCCAAAGCTGGTCCATAAAGATATCGTCCTTCTATCGCAATCGAGAACAGCTTTATTCTTAGTCAACCAATCCATACCGAGTAAAATTTCAAATCCAATAAAATCTAAGACAAATAGATCACAAGGAAATTTATGGGAAGAATGGGAAATTTGGACCTTTTCACAATTCATACAAAGGTCAGTGGTACCACATATAGGATTTGGTATGCAGAAAGGGATATCAGCTAATTTATGGAGAAGTTTTAATTCATCTATTGATTCTTTAGCAATAAAACTGTGAGAAGCTCCTGTATCAAATATATTCTAACTAAAACATCTTTGATAAAAAATATTACCTTCCAAAACTCCTTTTCCCTTCGCATCCTATGAGGTTGAAGGTTCATCCTTTATAGCGTAAAATCTGGCTTGTTTTCCCTTCTTTGTTATAGGATAATCCTTTATCAGCTGCCCTAATTGATGACAATTATAACAGTTCCTTGGTGGTGGCCTCTGAACCTTGGGGTTCTTGCGATTAATTGCTAAGTGGCCCTTTTTTGGCAATTATAACAAGTATCTTCCTTCAAATAGTTACCTTGCCATCCTCTTCTAGATTTGCCTTGCATTGTCTTTTTCCCACTGTGATTGAACTTCCTCTTCTTCCAGTTGTTGTGTTGGACTGAGCAACCACCAGATTCTTCTTATCCAATGTTTCATAACGAAATTCCATATCCACAAAGTCTACAAACGATCCTTTCGCATAAGTAGTCATCCTGCTTTGGTACTTCTCGTTCATCCCGGAAATAAACTTCTCCTTTTTCTTTAAAGGCATGTCAATCAGACCTGGCCCAAACCAAGACAATTCATTGAACTTATTTGCATACTCCTCAACAGTAATTTTGTCCTGCTTTAGATCCATAAAGCTTCTGTAAAGATGAGATTTTTCGGTTGCTGGTATATACTGTTACTCTAAGACTTTCTTAAACCTTTCCCATGAGAAATTGTCTTCCGATTCATTTAGGGTTATGGACTACCACCTAGCTAGAGCCCCTTCCTGCAGTTCTAGGAGGCCAAGAAACACTTATGCATAATACTAATATCCAATGCCTTAAAGATTCTTTCGCATGATTTGATCCAAGCCCGAGCTTTAATGATAGTTTCAGTGCCTTTGAATGGTTCCCCTCCTAAATTGGTATAATTTTTGCACAGGGTGGAAAAGTTAACCTGGAGCGGCACAGGAGCTACTTCTTCTACCACTGCAGCGGTTGGAGCTTGGCCGTTGGTTGTTGTGGTGCTTCCATTTCTCCGTTTCGTCCTCTACGAGTACTCATGTCTTAATACCTGAAAATAGTAAGATAACTTTAGGATACGAAGATGAAATTATCTTGAGGAGTGGGTATTTAAGCATATCACAATTTAAGTTTATTCAGATCAGGATTTTAAATGCGCACTTTCATGATTAAACTCATTCTAGGTATTACTAACCTTATCTCTAATGAGTCATACCCCACCAAAGCCAAGGTTCTCGCTTAACCTTCAGCTCTAATACCAAATGTGATGACCCGTCTCCTCGACCCTCAAAATCGACACTAATACAACCACAGTATTCACGTGCCGTAATTCCAAGTGCCAGGGAGGTGGATTATCAGGGGTAAAGTAAAGGTAGAAGTTAGAAACACAAATTCTCACATTGCATTTAACTATATAAATATATAGTACATACACCCACTCTCACAAGGGTACATCAGAGTTATGGTATGAACTAACCCAGTTGGGAACAATTGTAACTGCATGCTCCCACACTTGCTGGCATAAACAAACTAGACACAACGAAAAATAAAAAGATAGATAAATATCCACATAAGATGCTCCAGCTCCTAATCCAAACTCCTCCCAAAATTCTTCATTGAAATGCTCCTAAAATGATCCTGACTACTTCGCCGCCTGGAAAAATAGGGCACCTAAAGTTTAAGGGAAAATAAAATAAACTCAGAGTCGGTCATGGGACTGGTGTGAGAAAACTTAAAAGTGCGTATACTTTTGAAATCAAAGGAATCTCATAAAACCATGCCATGCATAAACACAGACGAGGTTTTACCCTTATCATAACCAAAATATTTCTATTTAAAATCATTTGATATTATTTTTAACGACATTCTTTGAAAACATTTACCTGTAAACTTATTAATCTTTGCCAAAATTGTCGCATTATTAAATTCCACCATACTAGCTGCAAAGTAGGTTCTACAATCAAAAGGAAAACACGTATTGGAGAATGGATTCCAACAAATGACCAAGTAAGAGACTACCTTCCAACAGTAATCTCTAGAGGAATGTACCAAGACCCAATCGATGGTCCTCTACCAACACAAGATCGGCATACCTCTAACTAGATAGTTGAATACGTAATCGCCCTTGTTACCGACCTATCTAAGACGTCTCTTAGCATACATCATAATAATTTAAACCCTAATATTATAGTGGGTAGAAATATATCTAGAAGGGGATGATCATACCCTAATAATTGTGAATCATACAGCCTTGCTGCATCAACCATGTTTTAGTCATTTCTCGATGCGAGGCCTGAGGTAGCGATTACCTTTCACATAGAATATCAACTTTCCACTTTGAATGCTACATTGCCATTCCATAATCACACAACTGATTTCTATAAAAGTACAACTCCTGAGCTCGTACACTCAGGAAATGGTGTTAAGTAAAGCGATTTTGCCTTCTCTACCACCAAACAAGTGATACGTTTATATAGATCAATTAATGTGATTTCAGAACGCAATGTCAGACATTCATCCATACAAGTTGTCTAGGAACAACGCAAACCAAAGACACTTTTCCTACCGCATCCTGTTTGGGAATCACCTCTAGGATTAGTACCAAGCAGTCCTTGCAAATCGAAGATTTTCATATCGTAGCACTACTGCCAAATAAATGATATGGTAAATTTCACCTCGAGGGACTAATGAAAAGTAGCCTTACATCATGAATATCCTCGTCTTCAATGATCTTATTGTCAACATGTTTTACTTCGAAACTTAAATTGGTTCGAAGTGGTTTTACAATAGGAATCGTCCAGATCCGATCCCGGTCTCTTCGAATACAAATATCGAAAAAATAATGTTAAGTGTGGGTGATTTGTGACGACCCAGATTTTTTTCAATGGATGTTAATTGATAATTAATGGAATTAAATTATCAAAATATAAATATTAAGAAGTCAAATAAATAATATCAATATTAAATTAAGTGTTGATAGTTTATGTAAGAAATATAGAAACTATAGAAATAAATGTTTAAGTTGAAAATAGGGATAAATATACAAAGTAAAATAAATTTACAACCAAATTGTATTTACAACACAAAACAAAATTTATGAAAACAAATATATATACATGTAATCATACAAGATAATAAGTACAAAAGTGGAAATGAATATTTAAGATAAAATGGGAATAAAAAAAATTGTAAGATAAATTATACAGTTATGTATAAAATATAAAGTGAACACATTAGACAAATTCTAACGTCAAATTTAATATAGATTCATTCATATTGCAAAGCAATTAGTCTAAACAAAAGAACATATAAATATCTAGGAAAGCTTGAAAAAGAAGACAAAGAAAATTTAATGCTGCACACAACACATAACATATCAGCCACCAAAAACAAGTTGTCAGTCACCAAACAAAAAAAAAGTCTCTGGTATATGGTACAAAATACATCACCCCATATTGTACAATAAAAATGTATATCCTGTAAGCTTCTTCCATATGTATAAACTCCTCATCTTTTCGTTCATTCAAGGCTAAGGCAATCTGAATAAAAATTATGTTAGACTTCAACAATAAATTAAACTTAAACAACTATCTACTTCAAAATTCAAACCAGAGATTAAGAGAGGTTTCCAGCTTACAATTTCAAGCCTGATTCAAACAACTCCTTTGTTTCATTTTTCCTGACATCAAGGTGAGAGAACAGTCTTATTTCCTGTTTTTTTTTTTTTTTATTTTTTTGCCTGTGATGTGTATACTAAATAGGCATTGGGGTGATTGTTTGCATGAGTATAAGATTGTAAAACAAGTCAAGCCTAATTAATGATAGTACAGTAAATATCATATCAGCGACCTTAGCTAAAAATAATATCTCTGACCAAATATACAAATAATCCATCAGTACAATATACAAATTTGTACCAGTAAACAAAACCTGCACACATTCTTTTCTATATATGAGCATCATCTTCATTTCGTTTAGAAATAAATAAATAAATAACCTGAGGTAAAAGTTTCAAAGCTTAAGTCTTCTCTATAACAAGCACTTCAGTTTTAAGGATAGTATATTCAAATTTCAAAAGATCTAGCAATTCAAGTTTTCAAGTTTCAAAACTGTATCAAGAGCTCTACACTTCATTGGGTGAGTAAGCTACATTTGTTTTATAGTGCTACCTAGAAAAATAAGTACTGTGTGTGGCTGGATATGAAAGGTAGATGCCTGTACAAGATGTTGTCATATTTTTTTTCCTGTTCAATTTGAACTATGAGTAAACAACACCCTTGTTTAAAACTGAATACATGTTTATATGTCTGTGTATATTCGTATGCAAGTTCGTGTTCAGCTCTGTTATTTCCTAACAGGCTCAACAAGAAGAATATATAAAAATTTCCTTCATGTGATCTTTGTTAGGATAAAAGTATTCCAACAAATATTATTAATTTATACGCAATTAAGTTTTTAACATTTTATTTATAAGAAAAAAAAAAGAGGGCAAACTCAAAATTTAATTCAAACAAGAACAGAACTAAACAGTAAAACTTGAAGCTAGAAGGGTGGTCGAAGCAGAGCATAACAGCAACTCATCCATTCTTTATAACTGTGAGTAAACAATCACGCATCTATGTCTAATACCATAATTTGAATCTCCTCGCTATGCGTTTGTTCTGAAACTACTTGCTGTGCTTTTATTTTATAACTCTCGTGCTGTGCGTTTTTTTTTATCTTTGCATTCAAAGAAATTAAGGTGAGTATACTTTCCCTAAGATTTAACTTGTGTACAACATGCTATGTAAAGAGTGGAAATGAAAACTTTAAATCTGTGATGGAAAATAACCGATTGTATGTAGGTCAAAAATGGATGCAAAAGCCTATACTATTTCCATTTTCTCTGACTTATAATATGTTCCATCTCATCCTTTATTTCCCAGTGTTCACGCCATTTTCCCTTCTGGACTTTTACCGTGCATGCATGTTGTGTGCGTAAGTATTGAGTGTGCACGTCTCTTATGGTATTTGTATGTATTCATGCGTTTGGGCCAGTGAGAATGGTGTTGAAATGTATGCGGCTGTGAGTTTGGGTGCATTAGTTCACTTGTTTAGATGGGTGAATGTGTTTTGTGTGTAGCAGAGTGTGATTAGGTGCTGGAATCTGTGTTGAAGTGGAGGCGCTTGTTTGGTGATGAAGTGTTAGGTTGAGGGTAGGTGTATGGGAGGTAACGGTCAGTAGCAAATAGATGTGAAGTAGATGACGGGTACAGGCGGTTTGGGTACGTGAGAAACATGTAGGGAAGAACAATATGAAGGGGAAATGTTCAGAGGAGTTAGAGTTTGAAAAAAAAAAATCTGTAAGGTGAGTTCTTTGCATCGCACATGAGTGAAGATAGGTATATAGGCTTGCGTCTGTGCAGTCAGTAGGTCGATTGTTAGGAATCTGAGCTATGCTTTGAGTTGAGTGAATTGATTTATATTAGTTTAGTTAAAATGTTTACAACTAAAGTTCCTGATTTATTTCTATAGGAACCGAGTTGATAGATTTTTGTTTTTCACATTTATTAATGCTCATAACACGGGTTTAAACGGGTTTTGGTGATAAATTTTAAGTTAAGTATTCAAATTGGTTTATGGATAATAATTAAAGTAACTTAATTCCTTAAATCAACATAAAACTTAGGTTAGAAATGGCTAGTGTGTTATTTCAGTTACGCTGATATGAAATACACTGAATTGAGTAATGAAATATACGTAAGACGTTTGTTGATTTTATGTTTGTAGTGAATTTTCTTTGTGAATGTGACATTTTGGAATTGAACGGTTTTGTTAAATATAACTGGGCTTAAATTTGGGGTGTTGCTCGAGGTCGTCCTCGAGTTTTCTATGAGAAGTGGATGAGTTTTGGCTCGGGCGTAGATCGGGATCGGCTCGGGATTCTTTTGTTATGATTTTAACCCAAGTTTAAGGCAATAGTAATTCGTTAACAAGTTTATAAATAAAGGCGGAAATGAATAAGTTTTCAAAGGCGTTATCAAACAGGTTTCAAAATATAAGTATATTAAAAACTTAAATAAAGAGGTGTTTTGAATGGATTAATTTCAAACCATTGAATCCAAATAAGTTATTGATGAAACTAAGTAATTACAAGTATGTGGTTTATCTTAAAATATTTAAAATTTTACCAATTGAAATATAATCTACTAATGTAAATTAATGGATAGGTAATTACTTAGTATAAGAGATTAAAGAGTAATTACCGAATGTAGAGGATAGTTAATTTCTTAATGTGATTAATTAAAGATTAATAAATGAATGTAATTAGTTAAAGATAATTAACTAATGAAAGGGATTAAGGCTAATTAATTTAATTTAAGTGATTATGGGATAATTTCTTGATGGAAATAATTAAGGGATAATTAAATTACTTAAAAGTTAATTACTTAATATGAGTAATTGAAGGTTAATTCGTTAATGTAATTAATTAATCAAAGGTTAATTAATGTGATTAATTAAGGAATAATTAAGTAATTAAGGATAATTACTTAAGATGGATAATTAAGAATGATTAATTAATTTTGTAAATTAATTAAAGTAATAACAAAGGGTTTGTAATTAATGTTAATTAAGCAGTGTTAGGTAATTAATTTAATTGGTTAAATTTAATGATGCGAATAATTAAACTTGCCTTTGGACGATTAAGTCATGTTGAATGCCTTGAAATTGATTAATGTGTGATGCTCTGTGATAGAAAATGTTGGTTGTACTGTGATAATGCAGTATCTATCTGAATGTATTATTGTGTAATTATGTTATCCTAAATATAAATTTTATTGTTAAAACTTGGACAAATTTGGCTTAACGAAACAACATTGAAATCGAAGAGACCGGGTCAGGTATCAGTAAATACCCGAAACCACTTCTATTTGCAATCTACAATAATTCTTTATAAATTTGATATGTGAAATCAATAGGCTGGAATGGAATAATATGGGCCATTGAAACTAAGTAACGGTACTTAGGAATTAATTGTGAGAATAAGCGTTGACTATAATAAGTTATGAACTCGTAGTAATGTACGAGTTACCTAGGTTTTGAATAAGTTATATGCTTTAGAATTCCATGTTAGTTGGGTTTACTCACGCTGGTTTCCAGTCTGACCCAGGTGTTACTTTGATGTAATGCTCGGGTCAGACCGAGTATTACAGATTTTTAGCTAGGTACATTCTGGAGCTCAGGAGGCGAGCTGGATGGAGATAGCGTATAGAGTATTTTCGCTGTGTTTATATTATTGTTAATCTGAGTCATGATAATTGTATTTATTCAGTGTCTGTATATATGTGAAACTCTGATGTATATTAAATGTAATCGATAGATATAGTATTCTTTTGTAAACAGTTATTATTCATTATTATATTTTATCTGCTGCGAATGTGAGATGTTTGGTGTGTTTCTTTTTCTTCTTCTTCTATCTCTTTCTTCTTTTCATAACTATCTGAAATTTTCGGGTTCGAAAATTTCGGGTCGTTACAGTTGGCATCAGAGCTGAAGGTTAAGCGAGAACCTTGGCTCTGGTGGGTGAACTCATTAAGGATAGGGTCAATAGTACCATAAAATGAGTTGAGTGTGTGTGTGTGTGTGTGTGTATGAGAGAGCGTACTTGTTATTTTCTTATATGAGGATTTTAAAATGGTTTTATATAAGATTATATTTTGATATATAAAGCAATATTTCACACTAATAAATAATAAGGAAATTGCCTATTGAATTATTAGGATTAAATTAAGAGTAATATAATACAAGCAAACTGAAATTAAATAAAGATAAGTTCGAAATAGATTCAAACTGAAATTGAATTCTTGAATTGGAGAAGT
Source organism: Allium cepa (assembly GCA_030765085.1). Lineage (NCBI taxonomy): Eukaryota > Viridiplantae > Streptophyta > Magnoliopsida > Asparagales > Amaryllidaceae > Allium > Allium cepa. The sequence goes on from CM060934.1 coordinate 618,688,972, forward strand.
ATTTCAGAATAAGATGATAATGAATGGTTTTAGATATGATAATCATGGTTATTATCATAAGTGATTGTTGTGTGTTTGATAATAAGATGTGTATTAATGAGTAAGCAAAATGAAATATTCTAAAGAAGTAAACATTTAAGTAAAGTATGACTTAGAAAATTTAAAATACCTAAATTGTGAAATTTTAAATCTGGATCCAGAATTTGAAATTTTGTCTCAAAGTAATGAGAAATAATAAATAAGTATTATTTAAATAAATGGGACTTGTTGCAAACAATGGGTTATTTGAAAATTTGATTTGAATTGAAACCAAAGGTGGTTTAAAACTTTAAAACACGGCTGGGAGGACCAAGAAATAAATATGTAAATATGTATGGATATACATGATATCAAATGTAATTTGAAGAATAAACTCTAAGGTGTTGAGTTTTGATTTTCCCTGAAGTGTGATGTAAAAACCCAAAGTGATATAAGTTTTGAACTTATAAGAGGGTAAGAATTTTGGAATTTGAAGCGGGAATTCAAATTGAGTAAGGTTGATTGGATAAAGTAAATTGAAATCTAACTTTGGGAAAGTTAAATAAGTGTAGAACAAGCAACCTGAATTGGAAATTTCAAGATAAAATTGGAATTTAACTTGGAAAGTTAAATGGTTGATTTGAATTGTGAATTTGTGTGATCTCAAAACGGGTTTGAGATTTAAAATTGAAAATGGACGGACGTTTTAAAATAAATTGGATGATATCATCCTATTGTTAATGAAAATCTTTAAATTGTGAATTGGTTTGGTTTAAATGAAATAAAAATGAAGTATGGTGATATATCCATTATTGAGAAAAGGGGAAGTTAAACTTTAATTTGAACTTAAGGATATGGAAATTACTTTGATCTAAAAATTTATATAATTGAATTTGTAAATTAAAATTGTTTAAGAACTGGCTTCAAAAATAGAAGATAAAATTTAGTAATAAATTAATTTTTTTTAAAGAAAATTGTATTGAACTCTTATTTGAACCTTGAAATACATAAGTAAAGATACTTAAATGGAATTTTGAGAATTGGACTCATAAATTAAATTATTTAAAAGCTTTTAATAAAAGTTAATTTGGTTTAAAAGGTTAAACCAATCTTTGAGAATTTAACTCGAATTTATATAATTCGAGGTAGTTTAAATTCAAGATTGAAATTGAATTAGTTCAAAATTGAATTTGGTTTGAATTAATTAGATGGATGATTGAAGATGTTTAAGTTTAAGAATTTAAATGAGGAAAGGAATCAAGATTGATTCAACTTGAATTGGGTTTAAATAAATTTCAACAGAAATTGAAGTTATTCAAGTTGAAATTGAGTCAATTAAATGGAAGTGGAAATTTAAGTTGAATTGTTGGGGAAGTGAACAGTCGACTCTTGACTATTTTCAATATGAATTGTTTTGATATAAACTTATTTTTCTAAGCTATTAAATATATACAACCTTTCTTTCTTAAAGGCAAATTATTTTATACTTGTTTTACAATTATTTTGGAGCTATTTAACCATTTTTCAATTGTTTTCTAAACTAACTACTATTTTTCAACTATGTTACAAATTAATTACTAATTTACAACTATTTTGCAATTATTTAAAATTTCTGAAACTATTTAACTATTTTCTCACTATTTTACAATAAGTTAACTATTTTACAGCTATATTTCAAACTCATAATTATTTTTCAACTACTTTCCATTTTAATTTTTTCAAGCTATTTTCTAAATATAAACTGGCCAGAGTTTAAACTGTTTATGATTAAACACCCAACTGAGATTAGGATTGAAGTGATAATCCAAATGGGGATTAAGACAAATGTGAATAAGTGAATGAAAATTTAAGTGAATGTAAATAGAAAGAGAAATTGATTTAGATAATAATCAATGAAGTTAAATACGTAGGATGTACGTATATTATTCTATTCGCATAGTGATTTGATCCAGATTCGAGCACAGAATTTCGAGATAGTTATATCGATCCGAGTGGGATTTTTCACTCGATTTTCGACGGCGAACCTGGATATGGATTGTTGATTGGTTCTGGATATTCTCTATCATAGTTATAACTATGCAAGGAGAATGACGATTTCTGATCAAGAAACCAGATCTGAGTCCGCACTAGGAAGTCGGGTGGACGATACTAGTTCGGAAGTGAAATTGTGTGATCGAGCGAGCGATCAGATTTATATAGCGTACGGATGATAGATGTGCATCGTACGATTTTGAATGAAATTGATATTGGAAAGAGTAATCAAATGTGAATATTTGATTTTGAATAAACAAAGTTATAGATCTTTGCTATATAAGATTAATCTTCCCTTGTTGAATCTATTGACGGAAGAAAATGATTTTTGAAAATGTTTGAAGTATAAAAGGAATTTTATACAAGTTTAAGATGATCCAAAGTTTTAAAAATTATATATATCTGTATATATATATATATATATATATATATATATATATATAAACGATCTTATGAGGATTGTGGAAAAAGGTTTTGAGAACCGTTGGATTTGGAAAGGCTTCTGATTTTTGGGTAAAATCAATATTTGAAATTTGTAGAACCTAGTTTGAGAATTATCGATTTTGGAGATAATTGATTTTGTGTAAAGGAGCTTTGTATGAAATCATACTAGGTGTATGATTTGAAAGATACTATATGTGTATAGTATAAAGTGTTTTGATGATGGCTCTGGGGAAAAAGGCGCTCCCTTGAAATGAACTTCTCAGGAGTGCCATTGGGTGGTGCTGCCTTGAGCCCCAGGGGGTTCTAAAGTTGATCCAGTGAGGAGTCCGGACAAAACTAGTTCCTGGGGATCTTGAGTAGAATTTACCATAGAGAAAGTCGTGTGTGCCGCTGAGAGCCAACAGTCTGCGTTTGATTTTATATCGATAGACTGCGACCTATGGTAACATAGCGAAGGTCGTGTGTGCCACTAACAGCCAACAGTCTGCGTTTGATTTTATATCGGTAGACTGCGATCTATGTAGGAGTGGAGAAGTTTCATTTTGACAGCGAAAATCATGTGTGCCGCTGAGAGCCAACAATTACATGGACTTTTGCTGTGAAGGCAATGTAACCCTGGAATGTAACTGCGATCTGTTGTGGGATCCATGGCGTAATCGAGAGGCCGCGGAGAGCCTGCAGTTACATGGACTTTTGCTGCGATGGCAACGTAACCCTGGTATGTAACTGTGACCATGGATGGGGGTGATGATTTCCAGAGCATTCTCACCAAAGATATGTCCTCTATTTTCAAAAACTGTCTTCTATATTTTCAGTAAAATTATTTTTCAAGTATTTTCACTGGGTGTTGAAAACTGGTTTACGAAGTACTTATAGAGTTTCAGTCCTACGCCTGATCAACGTATGACCGAATCTCTATGAGAACGAAGATGGACTTGTTGAAACATCGAGTTATAAAAAGTATTTTTATAAAAACGACTTTGAAATAATATTAAATTGATATTTAAAAGTATTTTCAAAATGATCAAAGCATATTTACCTGATTTTAAGCATTTTCATATATTCTGGCTTCGTTCCTTTTCGAGGACGAAAAGTTCTAAAGGGGGGAGGAATGTGACGACCCAGATTTTTTTCAATGGGTGTTAATTGATAATTAATGGAATTAAATTATCAAAATATTAATATTAAGCAGTCAAATAAATAATATCAATATTAAATTAAGTGTTGATAGTTTATGTAAGAAATATAGAAACTATAGAAATAAATGTTTAAGTTGAAAATAGGGATAAATATACAAAGTAAAATAAATTTACAACCAAATTGTATTTACAACACGAAATAAAATTTACGAAAACAAATATATATACATGTAATCATACAAGATAATAAGTACAAAAGTGGAAATGAATATTTAAGATAAAATGGGAATAAAAAAATGTAAGATAAATTATACAGTTATGTATAAAATATAAAGTGAACACATTAGACAAATTCTAACGTCAAATTTAATATAGATTCATTCATATTGCAAAGCAATTAGACTAAACAAAAAAACATATAAATATGTAGGAAAGCTTGAAAAAGAAGACAAAGAAAATTTAATGCTGCACACAACACATAACATATCAGCCACCAAAAACAAGTTGTCAGTCACCAAAAAAAAAAGCCTCTGGTATATGGTACAAAATACATCACCCCATATTGTACAATAAAAATGTATATCCTGTAAGCTTCTTCCATATGTATAAACTCCACATCTTTTCGTTCATTCAAGGCTAAGGCAATCTGAATAAAAATTATGTTAGACTTCAACAACAAATTAAACTTAAACAACTATCTACTTCAAAATTCAAACCAGAGATTAAGAGAGGTTTCCAGCTTACAATTTCAAGCCTGATTCAAATAACTCCTCTGTTTCATTTTTCCTGACATCAAGGTGAGAGAACAATCTTATTTCCTGTTTTTATTTTATTTTATTTTTTTGCCCGTGATGTGTATACTAAATAGGCATTGGGGGTGATTGTTTGCATGAGTATAAGATTGTGAAACAAGTCAAGCCTAATTAATGATAGCACGGTAAATATCATATCAGCCACCTTAGCTAAAAAAAAATATCTCTGACCAAATATACAAATAATCCATCAGTATAATATACAAATTTGTACCAGTAAACAAAATCTGCACACATTCTTTTCTATATATGAGCATCATCTTCATTTCGTTTACAAATAAATAAATAAAAAACCTGAGGTAAAAGTTTCAAAGCTTAAGTCTTCTCTATAACAAGCACTTCAGTTCTAAGGATAGTATATTCAAATTTCAAAAGATCCAGCAATTCAAGTTTTCAAGTTTCAAAACTATTTCAACAGCTCTACACTTCATCGGGTGAGTAAGCTACATTTGTTTTATAGTGCTACCTAGAAAAATAAGTACTGTGTGTGGCTGGATATGAAAGGTAGATGCCTGTACAAGATGTTGTCATATTTTTTTTCCTGCTCAATTTGAACTATGAGTAAACAACACCCTTGTTTAAAACTGAATACATGTTTATATGTCTGTGTATATTCGTATGCAAGTTCGTGTTCAGCTCTGTTATTTGCTAACAGGCTCAACATGAAGAATATATAAAAATTTCCTTCATGTGATCTTTGTTAGGCTAAAAGTATTCCAACAAATATTATTGGTTTATACGTAATTAAGTTTTTAACATTTTATTTATAAGAAAAAAAAAGAGGGCAAACTTAAAATTTAATTCAAACAAGAACAGAACTAAACAGTAAAACTTGAAGCTAGAAGGGTGGTCGAAGTAGAGCATAACAGCAACTCATCCATTCTTTATAACTGTGAGTAAACAATCACGCATCTATGTCTAATACCATAATTTGAATCTCCTAGCTATGCTTTTGTTCTAAAACTACTTGCTGTGCTTTTATTTTATAACTCTCGTGCTGTGCGTTTCTTTTGATCTTTGCATTCAAAGAAATTAAGGAGAGTATACTTTCCCTAAGATTTAACTTGTGTACAACATGCTATGTAAAGAGTGGAAATGAAAACTTTAAATCTGTGATGGAAAATAACCGATTGTATGTAGGTCAAAAATGGATGCAAAAGCCTATACTATTTCCATTTTCTCTGACTTATAATATGTTCCATCTCATCCTTTATTTCCCAGTGTTCACGCCATTTTCCCTTCTGGACTTTTACCGTGCATGCATGTTGTGTGCGTAAGTATTGAGTGTGCACGTCTCTTATGGTATTTGTATGTATTCATGCGTTTGGGCCAGTGAGAATGGTGTTGAAATGTGTGCGGCTGTGAGTTTGGGTGCATTAGTTCACTTGTTTAGATGGGTGAATGTGTTTTGTGTGTAGCAGAGTGTGATTAGATGCTGGAATGTGTGTTGAAGTGGAGGCGCTTGTTTGGTGATGAAGTGTTAGGTTGAGGGTAGGTGTATGGGAGGTAACGGTCAGTAGCAAATAGATGTGAAGTAGATGACGGGTACAGGCGGTTTGGGTACGTGAGAAACATGTAGGGAAGAACAATATGAAGGGGAAATGTTCAGAGGAGTTAAAGTTTGAAAAAAAAAATTCTGTAAGGTGAGTTCTTTGCATCGCACATGAGTGAAGATAGGTATATAGGCTTGTGTCTGTGCAGTCAGTAGGTCGATTGTTAGGAATCTGAGCTATGCTTTGAGTTGGGTGAATTGATTTATATTAGTTTAGTTAAAATGTTTACAACTAAAGTTCCTGATTCATTTCTATAGGAACCGAGTTGATAGATTTTTGTTTTTCACATTTATTAATGCTCATACACGGGTTTAAACGGGTTTTGGTGATAAATTTTAAGTTATGTATTCAAATTGGTTTATGGATAATAATTAAAGTAACTTAATTCCTTAAATCAACATAAAACTTAGGTTAGAAATGGCTAGTGTGTTATTTCAGTTACGCTGATATGAAATACACTGAATTAAGTAATGAAATATACGTAAGACGTTTGTTGATTTTATGTTTGTAGTGAATTTTCTTTGTGAATGTGACATTTTGGAATTGAACGGTTTTGTTAAAAATAACTGGGCTTAAATTTGGGGTGTTGCTCGAGGTCGTCCTCGAGTTTTCTAAGAGAAGTGGATGAGTTTTGGCTCGGGCGTAGATCGGGATCGGCTCGGGATTCTTTTGTTGTGATTTTAGCCCAAGTTTAAGGCAATTGTAATTCGTTAACAAGTTTATAAATAAAGGCGGAAATGAATAAGTTTTCAAAGGCGTTATCAAACAGGTTTCAAAATATAAGTATATTAAAAACTTAAATAAAGAGGTGTTTTGAATGGATTAATTTCAAACCTTTGAGTCCAAATAAGTTATTGATGAAACTAAGTAATTAATTAAAGTATGTGGTTTATCTTAAAATATTTAATATTTTACCAATTGAAATATAATCGACTAATGTAAATTAATGGATAGTTAATTACTTAGTATAAGAGATTAAAGAGTAATTACTGAATGTAATTAATTAGAGGATAGTTAATTTCTTAATGTGATTAATTAAAGATTAATAAATGAATGTAATTAGTTAAAGATAATTAACTAATGAAAGGGATTAAGGCTAATTAATTTAATTTAAGTGATTATGGGATAATTTCTTGATGGAAATAATTAAGGGATAATTAAATTACTTAAATGTTAATTACTTAATGTGAGTAATTGAAGGTTAATTCGTTAATGTAATTAATTAATCAAAGGTTAATTAATGTGATTAATTAAGGAATAATTAAGTAATTAAGGATAATTACTTAAGCTGGATAATTAAGAATGATTAATTAATTTTGTAAATTAATTAAAGTAATAATAATGGGTTTGTAATTAACGTTAATTAAGCAGTGTTAGGTAATTAATTTAATTGGTTAAATTTAATGATGCGAATAATTAAACTTGCCTTTGGATGATTAAGTCATGTTGAATGCCTTGAAATTGATTAATGTGTGATGCTCTGTGATAGACAGTGTTGGTTGTACCATGATAAATATATCTGAATGTATTATTGTGTAATTATGTTATCCTGAATATAAATTGTATTGTTAAAACTTGGACAAATTTGGCTTAACGAAACAACATTGAAATCGAAGAGACCGGGTCGGGTATCAGCAAATACCCGAAACCACTTCGATTTGCAATCTACAATAATTCTTTATAGATTTGATATGTGAAATCAATAGGCTGGAATGGAATAATATGGGCCATTGAAACTAAGTAACGGTACTTAGGAATTAATTGTGAGAATAAGCGTTGACTGTAATAAGTTATGAACTCGTAGTAATGTACGAGTTACCCGGGTTTTGAATAAGTTATATGCTTTAGAATTCCATGTTAGTTGGGTTTACTCACGCTGGTTTCCAGCCTGACCTGGGTGTTACTTTGATGTAATGCTCGGGTCAGACCGAGTATTACAGATTTTCAGGTAGATACGTTCTGGAGCTCAGGAGGCGAGCTGGATGGAGATAGCATATAGAGTATTTCCTCTGTGTTTATATTATTGTTAATCTGAGTCATGATAATTGTATATATTCAGTGTCTGTATATATGTGAAACTCTGATGTATATTAAATGTAATCGATGGATATAGTATTCTTTTGTAAACAGTTATTATTCATTATTATATTTTATCCGCTTCGAATGTGAGATGTTTGGTGTGTTTCTTTTTCTTCTTCTTCTATCTCTTTCTTCTTTTCATAACTATCTGAAATTTTCGGGTTCGAAAATTTCGGGTCGTTTGGTGATTAGTAAACAACGTTTTCATTCAGCAACATATATATATATATATATATATATGTGTGTGTGTGTGTGTGTGTGTGTGTGTGTGTGTGTGTGTGTGTGTAAATTCATTTCGACATATTTAGATTTATTAAACCTCTTTTTAAATCATTTCCTTTTATTTCTTGGAAATTATTTCTAAAGGGTGTTTTTCCTTTGGAAAAACTTAAATAGTATCTTTTTAGAGCATCCGGGCTTTCCCTTTGATCTTTTCCACCCCACGCCTAGAAAGAGAAAATAGAGACCAAGTAAGTTCAGAGCACTGGTTGCTACATCTCTAATCTTAGTTACACACCTAATTTTACCTTTATAGATCTCACCGGCGGAACAAATGTACTTGTCCTTTCTGCATCCTTTTGTTATTACATTCAAAGAAATGATTTCAATTATATTGTTTAACTATTATAAATAATTCCTCTTAACCATTCGTTTAAACTATTGTGAAAACTTCCTAATCATCTTTAAAATACTAAATTGTTTATTCACAGACATTTATAAAAGATTCGGGAAATAATAGTTAAGTTTAAATTTATACTTCTAAAGTTCACTGAAAATTTTGTAGAAAAGTGTTGTGGATGGTGTTTTAAAAACTTATTCAATTAAAACAACTTTTCTATCATTTATAAACTCAAATTTATAAATCAAATCTATTTTAACACACTTTATCATATTTATCAAATTTATTTCATATTTTTAAACATTTGAGAATATTCATGTTAAATTTTTTTATACTTTAGTCACTTAATTGCAAAAGCGCGATTTTCTGGAATATTTTAATTCTTTTAAATGAAGTTTTGATTTTTCTTTTGCATTTGAAAACTATAGTGGGAAGAGTCCGTAAAATTATTATTTTGAAAAATTCCAATTTCGAATCCATCATATAGATTCATATAAATGGATTTAACATTTACGGCGCGAAATCATGAACTACCGTTACGTGACGCGCCTATTTCTAGTTGTTTTCCATATCTTTTCAAATCTTTGCCAAAATCATATTAAATAATTTTAAAACATTTTTAGGTCATTTGAAACCATTTTCTCATGTTTTTAAAAGAGGTTAACAAATCATACACACATTTGAATTTAAATAAGGAAGTGATTCATTTTGTGATTTTTTGAGGTTTAATTTAACATGACTTGTTATGATATCAACCAAACAATCATTCAACATCCATATAACATTCAAACATGATATCATGCAACATGACAAATAAAAAAACATGTCATAATACAAGAGTAGAGAAGAGATTGAGTTCTCTCACAATTTTGATAACATTGTCACTACGGATTTGACTACTATTTCCCAAAACTTCTTGAAATCCAACTATACCTCAGCTTTTCTAGAAATTAAGATGAAAAGAGGTAGAGATGGCTTCTACGTAGGCACGGCCTTGGATGGAGGGACGGATGGAACTTACTAACTGGATCTTGATTTAAGTAGTATACTTTTTATCGATTATTTTGCCATAACTTTGTTATGCTTTTGGCAAATTTTTATAGAGAGGCATGGAAGTCATTAAAACTCCACAAAAAAAGAAGGAGAAGATTAGAAAAAACGAAATGATATGTGAAGAAATGAGAAGGAAGCTTGGGTATTTATTGCCTTGAGTTACTTAAGGATTAAGCTTTGTTCTTTTACAATTTTTCCCCTCCCATCACCTCATTGCACATGACCCAAGGCATCTCAATGTGCTTCCATCACTTCATGTCCTCTTTTCTTACTTCCATAGCTCTTAAGGGATGTATTTGGATGCATTTATAGCCTAAAGTGAAGGTTACATTGGTTTTGGTGAGATTTTGTTGACTTTTGGTAAAATATCTTACTTTTCTTTACTTTAAAATTTGTTAAAGTAATAATATATATATATGTTATGTATATGTATTATTAAGTTTATTAGTATGTTTTAAAGTGTTTAAACTTTCAATGTTGTGATATTCGAATACAATATTTGACCGTTAAGCCGTTTTGAATCCGAAATCCGATTTCCGATCACATTTTTACATTTTTGTTAAACTATTTATATTTGTAAACAAAACTTGAAATTTAAATTTGTATGTTTTTATTTAATAATAAAAAGGACTTATTTAAAAATTAAAATAATTTATTTAATCATTAAAAATTAATGTTACTGAAAATTGACTTTTGTCACTTTTTATCGGTATAAGCAAAAGTTTATATTTTAGTGTAAAATATCTTAAAATCTTACATAATATTATTTGTATTATAAAAACTTATATTTTAATATTTAAAATCCCTTAAATATTATGTCTTGGTATGATCGAATCTTGGGTGGTTACACATATTGTACGTGATATAATATTATCGTTTTAATTCAATTATGAAGCTTGTATGCATACTTGACTGCAATTATTCACAATCATTGCCTTGTCATCAACACATATTCTAAATAATTATATATTATTTTTCACCTTTTTAAAATAGTTGCTTATCTATCTACAATTAATCTGATTAACTGCTGTAGTTTTGTTTTTTTACTTAGTTATCTATATGTTTATTAATTTATCAGGTTTTTCCCCTGTAGCAATTGCAATTGTTTCTGGCGATGTTGAAAATAATTGGATTTGGTATTGTGAATGACTTAAAGACTTTCTGAAAGATGGTCTTAGTTATTTTGTTTTCATTTCTGATCGTTATCCTGGTCTTCTTGTTGTTGTTCCAAAAGTGTTTTCCAATTCAGCTCATGGTTCGTAACATTATCATTTGAACAATAATTTGAAAAAGTTGCTCTAAAATCTGAATTTTCCAAATCTAAGAAGAAATGGTTGATACATTTGTTTGCACATGTTGATATGCCTCTAATTTGGTTGATTTCAATGTAGCATTAAGAAATTTTGAGGATGCTGGTGGATCTACTTTGGCAAAGTTTTTGAATGGTATTCCTTTTGAGAAGTTTGCTAATGTTTTTTTTCCTACATATCATTATTGTGAATGTCGTCTAATTGTTCCGAGAATTTTAAAAAATGGATTTTGGAAAAAAGGAATTTACCGACCACAGCTTGATTGGATAAAATTAGAGTCAAGTTAATGAAGCTTATGTCCGATCGTCGAAAACTTGTTGGTAGTTGGAATAACATTCTATATCAAGTCAATGAAAATCGGTCGATAAATTTTCATTTGGAGGGAGCTACAAGTTTTGTTATTATATTAAGTGAACATGTATTTGAAGTTCATTCTCTAGTTCGATAATCCGTTGATTCGTATAATCGGGTTTGTTCTTATAATTTGTGGCAAATCTATGGCTTTCCTTATGCTCATGTTGTTAGATGTATTTTGAGTTGTGAAAAGTTGAATGTGTGTGATTACATAGATGATTATTTCAAAGTTGTGTATTTTCGATCAACTTGTTCTCATCCAACCCCAGTTGTAAACTTCCTAAAAGAAGATGTCTTGCCTGAAGATGTTGATATAGCACCTCCTATAGGTAGAAGAATGTGTGGCCTTCCATCAGCTTCTAAGAGAATTAAATTTGCCGGTGAAATTACAAAGACTATTAGATGTAGTTTATGCAAGAAGTTAGGTCACAATAAAAGGACTTGTCCTTCAAAACAAATGTAGTACTATTGTTTTTTTTTGGAAAATTTTTAATGTACTAGTAAAGCATCATGTTTTCTTTATTCTGTTTTTTGTATTTCTGGTGCAACTATATTGGATATTTATTATTTTTAAGTGAATGAAAAGAATAATTCCACCATGTTCTGCAACAGTTGAGAAATATTGCTGTCATACCTACAATTTTTCTAAATAATCGTGTATATTTCTGCACTTTGTAAATATTGTTGCATACTTCTTTGCAATCATTCTAATAATTTGCTTCAATTCCAAAAGTTGCTTATATAATTGTTTTAAATTTAACAATATCATTCTAGTTCAATTATGAAGTTCATATTCATATTTTTCACAATTATTCAAAACAATTGTAGACATATCTGCAAGTATTCTTAATAACTGCGTAAATGTCTACAATTATTTAGGATAAAGGCAGACATATCTGATAGCTTTTTGAAAATTAGCGTAAATGTCTGCAATTATTCAATATATTTTCTTACTTTTCCTTCAACAATACTGATAACTCAATTCCTCGGAAGATGCTTACTAACTACTCTGATAACTAAATTTTGATTATCATATTAAAGCATTAATTTTATCTTTCAAACGCACAAGTTTGCCGATATATATACATTTCACAAGTTTTACATTAAACACCATAGCTACAAAACATCATTTCTGTTTGTTGGCTTCTGATAATAAAAATTGCTGCGTTAGATTTTCTTCAATTCTCTAGTTATATGGTTTGCACGAGGGATTCTGGTATGCTAATTCAGGTCATTGTATTTCGATAGCATCATACCCATATTGAATATCTTCCTTGCTTATAACCTTGTTTTCGCATTTTCTCTCTCATGATATTCATTACAAACATTCCCAATCAACCCTGCAATAATTGCAGATTATTTTCAATTATTCGGAATAATTGCAGCATGATATGCAAATGTTTTAAGTTTATTTGTCACAGTGTACCTACGAATCACTACGTTGTTGTGGGCTATCTGCAAATGTAATTAAACTTGAAGTTTATGACCTTTCTTTTCCAATTTTTTTAGCAAGCTTGTTACATAAACTCTCTGTAAAAAATAAAAGATTTTATTAGGCAAATTATTTTCAGCTTAATTAATATATTCTTTTTTCAAATTACATACCACTTTTCATGCAGCTTTGGCATGTGGACCTTCTTGTCTTAGCTTCATCGAATCATAATGAATCCACTGTTTGTCTTATTTTATGAGTTCCAAAAGAGTGAAATGTGCATTTAGATGAATTTGGAAGAACATTTTATCATGTTGGTTGAACTATTTTTGATCGGGTCATCAATTAGAGCTTGTATGACCTTTTTTGTATTGCTGAGTAGGAAAGTTTGTAGTAATATATATTAATAAACTGAATTTATAAACTTTTAAATAAATATTTCATTAAAAGATTGTAAAACATACAGTTGCATAGACTTTGCAGAGTAGAATTTTTAAATGCATATTTTCCAACTCATGTGCGTACCAGTCAACGATCTACAAGAATAGTTGTTTTATTAAATAACATTATATTTGAATTTTTGGGAATTTATGCAGAATTATCTGCAAAAAATTACGAATAATTGCTGACTTATCAGCAAATAATATGAAAAATGCAGATTTGCCTGCAATTATCAGCAAATAATATGAAAACTTACAGTAATTATTATTAATAGTTATAGATTCTTCTTTGTAAATTAATATGAAAAAACTATTTTCAAACTTTTGTATCTGGCCATCGAGAAATCTTCCAAGAATTAACTCACCAAGAGCAGTTCCAAATATTATAATATCTTTGTCTCCATTGAGAAATACACTCTTGCTATCAAATTGTTGAACAATATTAGTATTATTATCAATATTCAGGCAGTACAAAAATTATTATCAATATTTACCGATATGTCAGCAATTATTAGGTATATTTTCAAACAATAAAACAATTATTCCACATATTTGCTGATATGTCTACCACTATTGGGGAAATTTTCACAACACAACAAACATTTCCAATATTTACTTATATGTCTGCATTTTTTGGGTATATTTCAGACAACAGAGCAATTATTGGGGTTATTTTTCAAATAACATACCAATTATTAGGGTTATTTTTTACTTTGTTGATACGTCTCTAATTATTTTTACCTGAGGTCATTATTTCGGAAGAATTGTTCAAGCAATTTGGTTTTCTCTTCACATAGCCTTTGAACATTAAAACATTATCTGACATTTATTTTTGCATCTGTAGGCAAATTATTGGATCTTGGTTCTGCTTTATATTGTTCTATTGTTTTTAGCTAGATTTCTTTTTCTTTCTTTGCTTTTTAAATTCCTTTTCATTTTCTAATTCAATTTCTTCAGTTGATTTTGATCTTTTTTCTCATTTTTGCTTTTGATAAATTGTTTTTTTTGTTTTTTTAGTCTCTTCTTGCACTTTGTTTAAAGATGTCATCAAGTTCTTGACTGCTTCTAAGACCTTGGGGTTCACTACTGCTTTTACTTGAAAGTATTTTAATTTTTGGTTTATATTCCGATAATTGTTTCCATTTTTCTGAGCTTTCCTTTGTAGGTTCTTTCGCAACAATGGTTTCATTCATTTATCTTGAGGAATTGTATCTACATTCTCAAGATTGTGTCCAACTTCAATAGTTTTATCATTAGCAGCATGATTAATCTCATCTTTATTTTCTTTAGTTGTTTGAACTGAAAAGTACATTTGAAATTTAAATATTTAGTGCTTTTGATATAATAATGAATAATTGATGTTATTCTCCAAATAATAGGAAAAATTGCAGACTATGAAGCATTTATTGATAATAACTGCAGAGTTATCTGCATTTATTCTTTATAAATGCATTTGTTTCCTTATATATTATGAATAAGTGTAGATACATCAGTAAATATTTATGAATAAGTGCAGATATATCAGGAAATATTTTTAATTTTGCACTTTTATTCAGAAACTATTAATAATTCAGAAATTTACCAAATGAAGAATTTGTTTATGTTGGATCTTTTGCCGTTGCAACATTTTTTCTTCATTTTTCTTTGGTTCATCTGTATCTTTCTCTTCAACATCTTTATTTGCTTCATCATGGTTTTCTTCCTCATTCAAATTGCTTTCATTATCATTCTCATCTTTATCAATTTGCTTCTTTTCATCTTCTTTCTTTTCTTTATCATCATCTTTTCTCTCTTCTTCTTCATCATCTTTCCTCTCTTCTTCTTCGTTTATATCCTCTCCATCTTCATTCTTTTCTTCTCGCTCGATACTTTCAACAATTTTTTGCTCCTCTTTCCTAACAATTTTATTGTTTGTAATACCTTCTTGTGCATCATCTTCTTCTTCAACACCTTCATTATCCGCTTCATCATCTTATTCCTCCTCTTCATCATCTTCCTCTTCAACGTCTTTATCATCCTCTTTATCGTCTTCTTCCTTATCAGCCTTTTTGTTTGTCAATACTTCAAATTGAGTAGAAGCATCGTCACTTTCACTTTCTTCACTTTCCCCACCTTCTTTACGTTCAAAGATATCATCTTTGCTACCACTTACTTCTTGTAAGTGTACTGTCATCATATAAGATTTAGTGGAAGATGATTCTTTTGTGTATTTACTCAATTCCATTTTAAGTGGGCATTTTGATTTTGAATCCTTTTGTTGTACATTTCAAGCCTTTGTATTATTTCTTTGTATTTTTCTTCTCTTTCTTTGTATATCTTCTCATATTCATTATCATTCTCTAAAGCATCTTTTAATATGTCACTTTGTTTCCCTTGAGCATCCTAAAACAAAGAGTTGAAACATATTTTTTCAGTAGCTTTGGAATTTATTACTAATAATTGCATATGAAACATCTATTATTACTAATAATAGCACATATCTCTGCAGTTATTGGGAAAATTTATACAATCAACAATTAAGTAATTATTCTTAATATTTACATCTTATTCTGCAAGTATTATTAATAATAGCCTATATATCCGAAAGTATTGTTGATAATTGCAAATACATATATGCAAGTATTACTGATAATTGCAGATATATCTGAAAGTATTGTTGATAATTGCAGATATGTCGACAAGTGTTGATGGTAATTGCAGATATGTTTACACGTACCGTTGATAATTTCAGATATGTCTGCAAGTATTCAAAATAATATCTTTCCTTTAAATAATTTTCAAATTTTGCAGATTCTAGTGCAATTATTTATAGAGTTACAGGTTTGTATCTCATAGTCAGCAGCACGATAGGTTTGAGCTTTGAAATTTCTGTTTTTCAGCTAATGGGTATGAGGTGTTGTATTCAGGTTTAGATGACTTTAGCACATGAGTTTTTTCACAAATCCACCACTGAAAAAATAATAATTAATATCGACATATATATATAATTTGGCAACTTACCTATTTAAGTTGAAATATAATACCAATAACAATATTACACAAGCTGTGGTTTTTCTTGGCTTCTCGATGTATTTTTCTATTTGATCCATTAGATGCTTATGAATTGTTTTTGGCCATGAAATCATTGACATTTTTCCCTTACATACACAATATGGAACCATGTTCTATAATACATTCGAGTTAGATTTTGAAACCAGAAATGTTGCAGCTAAATATAGAAGGAGAAGTTTTTCCATGTCTTCTCTATCCTCTTATGTAGTTCCTTTTATTATAGAAAATAACTATTTTTCTCTCTTCTTCTTGGGGACATTGGCATCCCCTTCAAAATGTCTATTAAAGAAAGATGTATATTCATGTTATCCCGCCTTTTGGCAAGGCTGTGACACTAAGAACTTGACTAGAAACCAAGGATATTTCATTCTGGAGATCATTAATACGTAGGTCTACTATGGATACCGGTAAATTTTGTCCAAGTCCGGATCGAGCTACAATTGATATGACAGGACCAGCAAAGCTATGAAAGTCAACATTTCAAATTTTAAGTCAATTGGAGTTTGTATGCTCATTGATTGATTTCGGTTGAGAAATCCAACTCTATTCGTATCCATCCAATTTCGTATTCATTCCCCAAGAGAGATTCAGTTTGTTTCCATTACCCATTAACTTCCTTCTTGTCCATCAAAATGAAGCTACTTCATATCCATCATGTTAACAACACTTCGTATCCATCAACCAATTTTTTTTCATATTGGTCTCACTCCATCCATCTCGTATCAATCTCCCACCGTCGATACAAACAGCAACCACCACCGATCGATATGAAGAAGGGACATGAAGCATCATACGAAGGCGACCTCCAACCATCGATACGAAGTAGCATACAAGCATCAATACGAACAGAGCCACGCATGACCGATGTGAAATAGTATCGATACGAAGACGACAATGTCATGCAAATCCAAAATTGCATCGATCATAACTCGAGATCTACAAGTATAAATGCCACCAAATTTTCATAGGAGCTTACGTGCAACCTAGAGAATGTTCATGCTCAATTCGACTCGATTGGATAAAATCTTGATTGATACTAAATTCGTTCGTATCGATCACGGACCAGTGAAAATCACATGGGATCGATCGCATGGGCCCACCCACGTCCTTGAAGAGGTCTTTCGAGATCTGAGCGAGATATTTGCATCCTACGCCTGTAAATAGCATTCTAAATCCTACAGAAAAGGGATTTTGAGCTCTCCTACGTTCAGACTCTGTCGAATCCATTTTTGCACTCCAAGATCACTGTTGTACTCGAAATTTACTGCTGTAGTTTTCTGTAATCAGTTGTAATTAGCAAGAAAACATCAATAAAGTCATCAATTTTATAGTGGACGTAGGCTATAGGATGAACCACTCTAAATCACTGTGTTTCTGCGTGTTTTTTGATATGTTTTTGAAGTATTTGTTAGATAATCCTCTTTTTTACATTTATTCTCTTCATTTTATCTCTTCAAACACATCCAAAGAGTGTTATGTCCAATTTTGGTACAAACACTTTGGTGCTTTCACTGAGAAAACCTAGCTTTTCTCATGCTCTGTGGATCTACTACTGTCGTTCCTTTGCAAAAATCTAAAGAGGAGATCCAGACCTATCGTCAAGTAGTTCCTTCTATTCTCTTCAGATTGCTCCAGATATAAGAGGAACTTCATTCATTGTGATTTTTATACCCCTATTTTCGTATCCATGAAAATATGGTGATTTTTTATCCTTATTTTCGTATCCTATGGTGATTTTCGTATCCTTATTTTCGTATCCAGAAAATATGACAACATTCGTATCGATCACTTTTCGTATCGATCACTTTTCGTATCGATGAGCATTCGTATCGATCGACTATCGTACCGACCAGTTTACGTATCGACCAGCATTCGTATCGATCAACATTCGTATCAATACTCACATGCAGTTCATATCGATCCATTTGCGTCCATTTCGTATCGATAATCAAATACAGTTCGTATCGATCCATCCGCGTCCAATTCGTATCGATACTCAAATACAGTTCATATCGATCCATCCGCGTCCAATTCGTATCGAGACTCACATGTAGTTCGTATCGATCCATCTGCATCCAATTCTTATCAATAGTCACATGTAGTTCATATCGATCCATCTACGTCCAATTCGTATCGATACTCACATGCAGTTCTTATTGATCCATCCGCGTCCAATTCGTATCGATACTCATATCCAGTTCGTATCGGTCCAGCTGCGTCCAATTCGTATCGATCAACAGATACCACTTCGTATCGATCCAGCTATGTGCATTTCGTATCGATTCTCAGATACCACTTCGTATCAATCCAGCTGTGTTCATTTGGCATCGATCCAAGTGTCCACTTTTTGGATCATTCATTTTCACCAACGTGTGTATCATTCAAACATTGCTGAGATTGGTACGAAATTTAAAAAAAAATGGGTATGACCCAAATTTCTGAAAAGCAGAACCCTAGCCGTAACACAGAGCACCCGTATAGTGAATTCAAAACTCAACTTAATAAAGGAACATCATGATCGTTCCATGACTTGACGGGCCGTAGGGGATTACAGCAGCAATTGTTGAATTGCAATCAAGGAATGGGTAAAGAAATACTACTCAACCGTGCTGCCAAAGGCTGGAGAACCTAGCTAATATGCCAAGAACTAGAGTTGATTAATATATCATGCTTCTAAGGTGGACTGTAACTTCCCCCAATTGACCATCTTTTAAACTCCTGAATTGACAACTATGGTACGATGGTTGATATGATAACTGCCCTACACTGTCTACTCTTCCAACTCAAAACATAGTTGGCCAGCGCTGAACCATCTTCAAATGTCGCATCTTAATCATTCCACGTCCATATGACTAAAAGCATGGCATACAACCTCAAGAGGATTTCCTTAATACCCTATATAGGTCTCCTATCTGAATGAAAGTTTGGGACAATTGCCAATCTATTAGCCCATTTTAACCATCTCGCCGTCCAATCGGCGTTACCAACCACTCAAACATTGAAAAATCATGCATGCATCATTCACCAGTATTACAAGACCCCGTAGCCATAAAATGGACCTGGTCATAATGACGAATGAAGAATCTTCCCCAGTGGAGACCTATTCATTGAAACCATCCTACCTACAAAATTTCCAGTGAAAATTCAATATGTTGACTATGTCAGTATACTATGTAAATACAACCCCTGACACTACCTCACGAAGTGAGAATTGCGCATGGCTTCCACCAAGAGTGATGACTGCCATCAAATGTAGATGTCTTCCCCCATTCCTCAAAGAACACTGTCAATCATGGTTAGACATACCGGTTCTACTTCTCATATTGCTGAAGGGAATAAAGAAGTTGGTAGCCAACGAATTTATCCAAAGTCCACAGCTAGTTTCCGCCAATACCCATAAATGAATTCATCACCAAAGCTTATTTCCACACTTTGAGAACTGGTGGATAGCCGCCGACGACTACACCAACATGTTCAGGCCAATATTAAGTTGATGAATCAGATGAAGGATCAACTTGGCAAGATAAGGAGGGAACCTACTCCATACTATAGATCGAAAAAGTCCTCTTCTTTAGATGGCTACCGTGGATGCCAATGGTGTAAGGCTGCTTCGGAAAGGATAGCTTTGACAATACGTTCAAGCCCCATAAAACGAAGGGTCGGGAACCCCCGACCCCTATCAATCAAGAACTTTGATCAAACTGAACCATTTGTGTTAGACTTCCAATTGTGAAGGGCTAGACAGAAGTGCAATAGCGAGCATACGACACCGCTTCACTAATCAATGAGATTTGATCCAATCACTTTTGAATTATTTATATTTCAATTTCATTTATCTTGCGAAATATGACCGACTTGAATTAAACTACTTGAAAATGATGCAGGTAACCGAGTAATCAAGGATAGGTGCAAAACAACCTCCGCGGACTATGATCAAATCATTAAGGTATCATCACAACGAGCATGATTCAACCACTCATCAGTTGCTATATGCATTTGACTTGGGGGTAGGACATCAAAGCAAAAGAGACCGATAAGGTCAGGACTCCAGTACAAAGTGGATGCAACTGACCATCCACTCATCCGCCGATGTAATTTAATTAGGAGATTTGAGAAAGACTTGGAGTTATATGTCCCAACAATGCACTCTCCATCTCATTCTTGAAGCTCGCCAAAATAGTTATGCTTCATCTGATGACTAGTAAAATCGAAATCACACCAAGGGTGGACGTGACGTGACCGTCCATGCACCCAATCCTGCATTAGACACTTGGGGTTATTTAAGAACACATGTTTAAAGTGGATATGATTTGACCATTCACTCCCCAGTTTGCGTTTGTGATTCCGCAAAACAATCGTGCCTTAAACCGACTTCATCAGGAGCCAACCCTCAATTTAAAATCATCAACGACTGGCTGCCTACTCACTAACCATCACGAGCCATCATTTCAACTCTCTTCCTCATCTCAATTGGAAGAATGCAAAGTATAAATTGGATGTCACTTGTCCTTCCCCTCTCCAATTCTCGCCCCTGACTTAAGGGAAAATACATAACTCAAAGTGGATGTAGTTCGACCATCCTCTCCTCTGCTCGAGCTCAAAGCTTGCCAGAACACTAATTTTGCTATAGGCTTGATGTAGAGTCCAAACGAACATGTACGTGATTCGACCGTCCATCAACTAAATCTTATCCTTCATTGAGGGTGGATAAGTGGAAAGTGATCAAGATCCAACCAATCACTTATTAGGTGAAACCCGAGGTTAGGGGCCGAGACACTTAAATCAAAAGGAATTGAAACACGACAATCCTCGAACAAACTCTAGATTCCCAGAGTGCGAGATGGAGTACAAAATTCCAAATCCAAACTTAAGGAGGACAGACCCGTCCATCTAGGACTTCGCTTGCCAAATCAAGGTGGATGTGATCCGACCATCCACAACCTTAATCGATCTCTTGTTCCCAGAGTGCAAACGGGATCCAAATGCCTAAACAGATGCGACTAACCATCTTTCGACCAACTTCATATTCCCAGAGTGCGAACTGGAGTATAACATTAACTAACTCTAAGTCCCCAGAGTGTGGATTGGAGTATAAACATCAACCAACTCCAGATTCCCGGAGTGCGAACTAGAGTATAAACATTAACTGGAATGTGTGGATTGGATTATAAACATCAACCAACTCCAGATTCCTAGAGTGCAAACTAGAGTATAAAAATTAACTGGAATGGGTGTGACTGACCACCCATCAACTAGCTCTGGTCCTAAGAGCACGGACTGGAGTATAAACACCATGTGGGTGTGATTGACCACCCATCAACTAACTCTAAAGTCCCGAGAGCGCGGACTGGAGTATAAACATCAACTAACTCCAGATTCCTGAAGTGTGAACTAGAGTATAAACATCAACTAACTCCAGATTCCCAGAGTGCGGACTGGAGTGAAAACGTTAACTAACTCTAAGTCTCCAGAGTGTAGACTGGAGTATAAATATCAACTAACTCTATGTTCCCAGAGTGTAAACTGGAGTATAAACACCAACTGGGTCCGAATGACCACCCATCAACTAACTTTGGTCCCAAGAGCGCGGGCTGGAGTATAAACACCAAATTCGGGTGACTAGCAACCCTTCAACCAACTCCAGTCCTTAGAGCATGGTTTGAAAAATAAATACCATAAGGGATGCGATTCGACTCCCCTTCTACCAACTCTGATTCCTCAGCAATTTATGTAGTACAAAAAGCGGATATGGTTCGACTGTCTACTTTCCAACTCTTCCCCTGACATAGGGTCACACTTATCATAAAAAATCAGATGCGATCCGACCATCTAGCATAAAGCGGGAACGACACGACCGTCCATGCATCAACTCTTGTCCCCGGCATGGGACCCATAACATAATTTTATAGGGATGCACTCCAACCCTACAAGACAAAATTTCTTCTTTGATTCGATAGGGAGACGAAGATTCGCAAAATGGACCTAGCTGAACGTCCTATTCTAAATGGATGTGACTACCCGTTCTACTGCAAATGAACATGACACGACCGTTCATCCACTAACTCCCGCCTATGATCCGACGGGTTGTGCGTGTAACATGAACGGATGTGACCTAACCATCCACCAATCAATTCCTTTCTACAGTCAGTTGGAGAAGCATCAAATTAAAGTAGTTGTAATTTGACCAAACACACTTCGACTTTTTCCCTTGACTAGAGGTAGAGGAATTGACCGAGGAAAATGGGGTTCGACCATTTTCTACAAAAAAATCTTAGTCCCCTTAATGTGGGTAGGGGTATAAACATAAAATAGGTGTGACTAGTGGCCCTTTAACTGACTTTGGTCACCAGAGTGCGACTACGAGCATAGAAAAATGAAGAATGTGATTCAACCATTCATTCATCAACTCCGACCTAAAGTCGACGTGAGGAGTATAAACTCACTACAGATGCAATTAGACCATCCACAAACTAACTCTGCTAACCCAAGACTCGGGGCAGAAGAATAAATCACTAAAAGAAGAGAAACATGACTAACTACGTCGCTAGCTTAGCATCCTTTACAACTTAAGGCAATGACTGCAAGGAGGCCTTAATGCTAACCAATTAGAATGATGCCCGAAGTTACGGGAAACCAATTATATCGTACCAACGGATCGATGGGCAATATCGATCTGCACCATTCATATCGTACTAATGGATCGATAAGCAATGAGGTTCGTGCATTCTACATTGTGTCGCTAAATTGATGGCCAATATCGATCCTCTTCGACTACAAATCGATGTGACACGAGCACCCATCGAATACCTTCGACCACCAGAGAATGGATAGAACCACGAATGAGTGTGACTTGACCATTCATCCTTTATCCCTTCCTTCGATTCGCCAGGAAGAGCATGAGACTGGATGAGTATGACCTGACTGCATTTGAGCCGACTTTATCCCTAGATCTGATGGTAGAACATAAATCAAAATTAATGTGGTTGATCGCCCAACTCCGAAAGAATGCAATGCGATCATTCATTCTTTGAGTCTTACCACGATCCGAATAAACGAGCAATTCACAACAAGTGCAACCTAAATGTCCATGCACCAATTCTTACCCTTGATTCGACAAGGGAAGCATCAATCCTGCATTAGATCTGACTGGATGATTCACTCTTCGGTTTTTGCCCAGAATATGATGACATAGGTAGCAAAGTGAATGTCGGTGAGGCAACGGAGTATTCTGCTTGGAGGAAAGAACTAGGACAGAATGCAGGATTAGGCACAACTCAGCCTTCCATCGGTTAACTCAATCCCATGGTTCAACGAGATAAAATGCGAAATTGAAGCGAACATTATCTACCTTGTCACTTATCGAGATATTCTCCAGACTTGGGGGCACGCATGAGAAATAAGATGAATATAATTTGATCGTTCATCAAACAACTCTGGCTCTTACAGCTTGGACTACAGTATAAACACAGCGGAAGCTAGGCTCGATCATTCGCACAATACATCCATCAACCCAAGGCTAGGGGCATGAGTGTGATCGTCCAAGAGCTGGATACGATTACTCAATCCTATATCTCTTGCCTAGTATTTATAACAACTTGAAGTTATGACCGAAAGGATGCTTAGAAATAGAATCATCAGATCGACGCTCAGACTTATGGGCAACTGATCATCATTTTGACTCTTCCGATGAGCAATGGATCAAGAGTACATTGAATGGAAAGCGCATTGCTCGAAAACACAAGTTGATTCAAACTCATAGTTGGAGCCAGCTATGTTGTAACACGCGATACAAGGCTAAACTCTACTAAGCCTTTGATTCAACGTCCCTACAGGGCTAATAATTAACCATTGCAAATAAGCACATGAAGTGCCTACAATCCATCAGAAGCACTAAGGATCAGATCACAACTCAGCACAATGATGGTAAAAGATTTAAATATTTTACTTCAGGTGAATCTTGATGTGTTCACTTGGGCTCGATCTCATATATATATATATATATATATATATATATATATATATATATATATGGACTCTCATCAACAATTGAGAACCCTGCATTAAATGTCAACTCATGGCATGTCTCAGTGAATAAAAAAAAAGCGACATGGATCTAGAAAGATCTTCTGCACTTAAGGAGGAGGCAAATCTACTCAAAACCAATAGGTTTATTCATGATGTCCTCTACCTAAAATGAGTATCCAATCCTTTATTTATGAGAGAAACAAATGGATAGTGGAGGACTTACACTGACTACTCAGATTTGCACGAGGCATGGCAAAGCATATTTTTCCGCTTCCAATGATCAATCAAATGATGGACTCGACCATCAGACATGAATTACTCTCATCCATGGACACAAACTCCAGATACAATCGGATACTGAAACATGTCCCTGACCAGGAATACAACTGTTTCATTACTGACCCGGGCCTATAGAGGTATGATGCATTCCTTGGATTTAAACTTAAGAACGCTTATGTTGCTTACAAAAGGGCGATTAACAGATCATTCAAAAATCAGATCGGCTGATCAATGAAAGTATATGTGATTAATATGCTCGTGAGATCATAACCATCGAACGACCACATCGATGACTTGGCAAAGATATTCAGTGCTCTCCAACAATTGTAGAATGAAACTTATCCTTTAAAATTCTCTTTCAGCATTGTACAAGAAGAATTCTCAGGTTTCATCGTCATCAATTCTCGTAGGATTGAGGCTAATGTCCAAAAATGCTGAAGATTAGAGTCATCCATGTACCGAGGAAACCAAGCAGCTCTGATAGATCGCTCAAAGAGACCTCCCATTTTACCCAAGCTGTTGGATCGTTAAGATCTATACCTCAATCGGGTCATGTAAACGCATGCCATAAGCATCGCAATGCTATGTGAAGAGAAACTAATCCAAAGACCAGTATATGATGAAAGCTAGATATTGACAAGCTTACCCTGTTAATGTCTGTATCGACCAACCGTTATGATGGGTCCAATAGTAACCTTAGATGTCTGAAAGGTTACTCAAATGGAATATCAAGCTAAGCCAATTTGATATCACTTATCTCCCTCAGAGAGCTATCCATGATCAAACATTAGCATACTTCATATCTGAATTCACTGCATCAGATGATTATCTGAAGAATAGTAGAGAACCGTCCAACCAATGGGGAACATACATAGATGGAACTTCCGATAATCGACTTTCTAATGTTGAAGTTGCATTAATGACTCCTGATGAATGATCAATCTGCTATACTATGAAACTCAACTTCCCTACAACAAATAATGAAGCTAAGTATGAAGCCTTGGTCACCATGCTCAAACTCAAAAGAAAACTAGGAGTGGAAATTTTACATATCTTATGTGATTTCTGATTAGTGGTATGCTAAGGTAGGGAGGATTATTGGACTAGGGGCAACGTCTTGTTCCTTACCTTAGCTGGATCCAAAAGCTACTAGCCGACTTCGAGAATTACACCATTATAGACATCCTCAGAGAACAAAATGAAAAAGCCAAGTCACCGGCTAAGCTAGTCCGTTTTAGGAATACATGGCAAAAAGACTCTGCCCCAGTTAAAATACTGATTATTCCAAGCATTGGCATATGAAAATCAACTTGATCTTAGAGATAGATCTAGAAAAGGGGTCATGGATGAATCCTATCAAAGACTATATATAGTGGGGAATTCTTCTTGAATAGAGGAATGAGAGATAGCATATTCTCCATAAAGCATCACTACATGATTAAGTCTGGAACGTTCGACTTCATCGACATAAAGCATTACTCCTGTATCCATCAATCTGAGACCTAATATTACATATCCATCGATATGAATCATGCATTCTAACATTTCAAATCGATCCAGGAGAGGATCATGCAAAGGAAGGACTTAAAACAACCATTGAATGTCGTTACAACTCAAATTTCACTTCGATCTAGGAGAGGACCGTTACGAAACTTAATACAAACAAAAACTAAAGAACTTGATAACAACCCGCAAATGTGCAAACATGAACAGGAGTCAGGATAACATATGTGCATGTATGCCAAACTAACATTCAATTTTCGAATTTAATAGGAATTGAATGCTTACTGTTGACGATCAAAACGATGACAACAAATCGCTAGTGCTCAACACTCAGTTACGACAAAACACAGCATGATCATTGACAATCAACAGTTTGACATCTACATCACTAAAGATCAACCAAAGGCTACATCTTTTGACGAAAAGATAGCAACTACTCAACAAATCAGATAGAACTTTTCAGAATGAAGATGGAAGCTTTTCAAAGCACGTCATGTTCACATAAAACATACTTTAGGGGGCAAATGTTATCTCGCCTTTTGGCAAGGCCGTGACACCAAGAACTTGACTAGAAACCATGGATAGTTCGTCCTATAGATCGTTAATACATAGGTCTACCATGGATACCGGTAAATTTTGTCCGAGTCCAGATCAAGATACAATTAATGTGACAGGACCAACAAAGTTATGAAAGCCAACGTTCCAAATTTCAAGTCAATCGAAGTTCGTATGCTCAAGATATTGATCGATCACGGTTGAGAAATCCAACTCTATTCGTATCCATCCAATTTCGTATTCATTCCCCAAGAGAAATTCAAATCGTACCCATCGCCCACTAACTTTCTTCGTATCCATCAAAATGAAGCTACTTCATATCCATCATGTTAACAACACTTCGTATCCATTAACCAATGTTCATTTCGTATTGGTCTCCATCCATCTCGTATCGATCTCCCACTATCGATACAAACAACGACCACAACTGATCGATATGAAGAAGGCAACAAGAAGCATCGATACGAAGGCGGCCTCCAACCATCGATAGGAAGTAGCATGCGAGCATCGATACGAATAGAGCCACGTAGGAGCGATGCAAAATAGTATCGATACGAAGACAACAATGTCATGCAAATCCAAACTTGCATCGATCATAACTCGAGATCTACAAGTCCAAATGCCACCAAATTTTCACAGGAGCTTACGTGCAACCTAAAGAATGTTCATGCTCAATTTAGACTCGATTGGATCAAATCTTAATCAATATGAAATTCATGCGTATCGATCACGGACCGAGTGCAAATCACATGGGATTGATTATGTGGGCCCGCCCACGTGCCAGAAGAGGTCTTCCGAGATCCGAGCGAGATATTTGCATCCTACGCCTATAAATAGCATCCTAAAGTCCATAGAAAAGGGACTTTTGAGCTCTCCTATGTCCAAACTCTGCCGAATCCATTTTTGCACTCCAAGATCACTGTTATCCTTGAAATTTACTGTTGTAGTTCACTGTAATCAGTTGTAATCAGCAAGAAAACATCAATAAAGTCTTCTATTTCATAGTGGACGTAGGCTATACGCCAAACCACTCTAAATCACTGTGTTTCTGCATGTTTTTCTGATCTGTTTTTGAAGTGTTTGTTAGATAATCCTCTTTTTTTACATTTATTCTCTTTATTTTATCTCTTAAAACACATCCAAAGAGTGTTTTGTTCAATTTTGGTACAAACAATTCACATCACTTTTGTCTTACTTTTTAATGGGGCCAGAATTTTTGTTCGGTTCGCCTTTTGTAGGAACACTAAGTAAGTATCCAATGCCAAACTTTGAAAATGTTATTTTCTGGTCACCAAACTGAAAATACCTCAAATGCTTTTTATAGTTTCTCATAATTATATTAATAGTGGTTGAACTTTTTGCAGTTTCTTCAACTAAAATTATCCCATCATAACTCATGGCAATAACTTTATAGAAAGGTAAGCTTTTAAGATAGTTTTTATGAGAATTCCTAAGCAAATTTTCCTTTTTAATCTTCATCATGAGTTCAAGAAAAGACTTCTAACTATTTCTATAATTTTCTTGTTTAACATGAGTCTTTGTTGCGTCAACTCTTTTTCTTCTTTTTATTATTATATTGTTATCTTATTCAAGTTCAACATTTTCTTCAGGTGAAATGAGAGATTTTTCTTCAATAACTTTTTCTTCTTCTTTTGTTTCTTTCTGAGTATCTTTGTGTAATAATGTATAGAAAATGCTTATATATCTGGAAACAATAATAAGAAATGATATGCAAAAGTTTTGTACTAAATGCTCAAAATTTGTGCATTTTTCCTGCAAATATTGAGAATAATTGCATGTATTTCTGCACTTTATTAAATTATTGCTAATAAGTGAGAACTTTTTTGATTTATTGCATGAATACATTTGAATTATTGCTGATAAGTAAGCAATTGATCAGAATAACTACAGACATAGATGCAATTATTCTCAATAACGGCAAAGTAACGTGCTTACTTATCTTTTTTTAATTGAAATGATTATTTGAATTGTTGTTGACAAGTAAGCAGTTATTCGAAACAATTGCAGACATACTTGAAATTATTGAAAATAGTTGCATATATATCTGCAACAATTATGAATAATTGCGAAGAAAGATGAAAATAATTGATTTTAAGTGAATAATTGCTAATAACTATGCAATTATTATACATAATTGCAGAGAAAGATG
The DNA here is from genome assembly GCA_030765085.1 of Allium cepa. Lineage (NCBI taxonomy): Eukaryota > Viridiplantae > Streptophyta > Magnoliopsida > Asparagales > Amaryllidaceae > Allium > Allium cepa. Next base: position 618,717,839 of record CM060934.1, read on the forward strand.
AATTTAATCTTCATAATCGAGCTAAATTTTTTTATTTTGTTATTTACTATTATAAATGCTTTAAAATTCTATTTAGCTACATAAATTGCTTATATGTCTACAAATATTCTAGTAATATCATTTCAATTGAATTATGAAGAGTGCATTTATTTTTCCATTAATTATTCAGAATATATGTTGTTATTTCTATAGTTATCTTAATTAATTGCAGACTATTCTGCAGTTACTCATAATTTTGGAAATGTTGTAATTTTCCAAATAAGTGCTTGCGTGCATTCAATTTTCCAAATAGTTGCTATCATTTCTTTTATATTTTCATCAATTGCAGACTATTCTGCAATTATTCATATTTTTTAGAAATATGTGTGCAATTTTCTAAATACTTGCTTACATGCATTAAATTTTCCAGATAGTTGTTATTATTTCTTCGATTATTTTAATTAATTGCATAATGTTCTTCAATTATTCATATTTTTTGGAAATACGTGTGCAATTTTCCAAATACTTGCGTGTGTGCATTCAATTTTCTAAACAGTTGCTGTTATTTCTTCAACTATTTTGATTAATTGCAGACCATTCTATAATTATTCATATTTTTTGGAAATATGTATGCAATTTTCTAGATAATTGCTTGCATGCATTCATTTTTCCAAATAGTTGTTATTTCGTCAATTATTTTGATTAATTGCAGAATACTCTGCAATTATTTATATTTTTTCTAGAATTATATGGCAATTTTCCAGATACTTGTTTGCATGCATTCAATTTTCAGATAATTGATGTAATTTCTTCAATTATTTTGATTAATTACAGATTACTCTGCAATTATTCATATTTCTTTGAAAATTATGTGGAAATTTTCCAGATTCTTACTTGCATTCAAAAATTAATGAATAATATCATGTAAATGTACAGTTATATGTATTATACTTGCTGTAAATATTGTGAAATGAGCTGTCTATGAACCCTAAAACAAATCGATCAATTATAATGGAACAAAAATCAATATTAGGAAAAAATTTAATTGATTACCTTCAATTTTTCTATTTTAATTGATTTCATCTTCCCCGTTTCACTTTTCCTTTCTATTTGGTTCGACTTCAACTTCTGTCTTTTAATTTCTTTCGACTTCAACTTTTGGATTTCTAGAGATTAGGGTTTATTTTGAATGAAATGTCATTTAAATGATTTTGGAGGGTTTTTGGTTTTATTCTGAGAAAGCGGAAGGGAAGTTTTGGAAATTAGTTAGCCTAATTCAGAAAAATGGATGTAATTTATAACTTTGTTTTAGGAAGGATGTTTTGTCTATTTCAAAACTTAACAAGGATGTGAGCCAAATGTTCCCTTTAGGATTTTGGGTTGCTATGTATTGTTGTGTTCATGTTTTGAAATCGCGGTGGTGACGTGGGCTGCCGAGTTGGCTAAGGGATGGGTCAAAGTTGTTGGAGGTGATGACGAAGTTGATGGGGTAGGCGGCAGTGGCTGTAGGTAGTCGAGGAGGGCAGTGGAGCTCGGTTTCTAATTTGAGAACCTACTCGCATTCGAATTGGGGGAGATGAAGGTCGAAAATTAAACGGAGAGGCCAGATATAAGAAGGGATGGTGCAATTAGATGAGGAGGCGAAGTGGAGTTGGGCTAGGCCTTTTTGGGTAAGAATCAAATTTGAATTGTTTGGTTTAATTTACATTAATTAAGTGATAACTTTAAATAACTATATCCCCTTCATTTTTAATCCGTTTGACTTACAGATTTTTGCATTAGATTCGTGTTACGAGTTCAATGTTTTGATATAAATAGTTGGTATTTTTGTTGTAGTATAATTTAATGATAAATTAATACTAACTGTATATAATTATGTTGTTTTGGATTGTAACGTAGTTAATTAATTATACCTCACCGATGATATATGTTTAGCAGAATAAAACACCTTTATGCTATATTTAAGTTAAATAGATTATTAGGGATATCTATTTGGTAGAACAAATCTTTATTCTACTATTATATTAGTTTTAATATTTATTTATACGCAGTTGATTTATACTGGATAAGTGATGTGTTAACAATTGATTGTTAATTATGGATTTGGTTTACACATACGAGCGCCTATGCACAGTCAAACTTTGAAAGTTAATCAAATAAATGGTAGCCTATTCAAGTACCATTGTAGTCGCTAAGCCTCTTTCTGATTTGAATAGTTAATAAATTATTAATTTATAAAGTTTAAAAGTTAATTAATTATTTATTTATAAGGCTTATAAGTTAATTAATTATTATACCATTGATGCTTTAAAGTTGATTAATATTTTTTATGATGGTTAAAGTTAATTAATTATTTTATTAATATTGTTTGAAGTTAATTAATCATTTTTGTGATGGAGTTTAAAGGCTGTTTAATTAATTTATAAAAAAAGTTTAAATATGTTATTAAAAAGTTATTTAATAATTTTTAAGTAAAGATTCTGATTTAATAATTAAGATTTGTTTAAAGGGAAAATGGATTTCAAGTCAAAACTAAGTAATTATTTTCAATGCAATGTTTTGTAAAGGTTTTTGAATTATATTTTTAAGTATTTTAAAATATACATTTGAAAGGTAGAATGTTTATAAGAGATTTGAGACTTTAAAGGATTTATTGTGGTATTTTTAAACAAGCGATTTATTCAAGGGAAATATGTTTACTTTACAAATTCGAATTCTTTTTAAAGATGATTTATTATATTTAAGCTCGTTTATCTAGATTAAGTGGGAAAAAGGGTTTTAAACCAAGGATTAGGTAATTTTTTTAAAGTAATGTTTCGAATAGGATTTTGTACTTTTATTTAAGTATTCTAAAATATAATTGATAAAAGTAGTTTTATAAATGATTTTAGAGATCTATAAAAAGGATGTTTTAAATAAATTTGGAAATTTATAATAGGAATAAGATTTGTTTTGAGCACCAATCCTTCTTAATTATGGTAGTATGAAAACATTTTTTCTCTACTTGACACTGAAGGACAAGTGGTTGGGTATATAGTAAGAAATATTTTTATATAATATTTGATTTGGCCCATTTAAATATGAATTTGGAAAAAAGAAAATCTTCCTTAAGCTTTGTAAATATACTTATACCATTGAGATAAGCATATATATATATATATATATATATTTTAAGTATTGAAAATAGAATGGTTGTGAATATACTTACATTAGTGAGATAAGTACATGAATATTTTTCCCATATTGGAAAAAGTATAAGGGGTTTGTGAAAATATCTTTTACAAGGGTATTTAAAATCAAATAATTGGAAGATATTTTAATTAATGAAAGATTAATTAATAGAGGCTTAGTGAGTCCTATATGGAATTAAATCTATTTTTATTGTTTGTTTTCTTTGATAGTTAAATAACTAACTATCAAATCTTGATCAAAATATAACTCCGGAAATATCTACAGGAAACACATGAGTTATATGACGCAGCTATATTCGATGATGTTGTATTGTGTGTATAAATCTAGTTTTGTTCTTTTAGGACAAATTATAAGGAAATATGTCAGCTTAAATGGTTAGGAGGTAATCTCTGCTCTTATGTATTGTCTGTTTATTTCCCACAGAAACGGTGTTGATTTTTTCATAAAAATCGATCGTTTGGTTTTAGAGTTCCCGATAAAAGAGGGAGTGTATTTATATAAGATGACTCGAAACTGTAACCACTCCAAAATCATATACGGGTTCTATGCTTTGGAAGAGGTCCATGATTGGTTCGAGACGTTGGAATCCATATGTGATTCCACGACCTGTTGAAGTATGAGAATTCATGTGTGGTTCTGAGATTTATTCATGTGGAGACTCGTATGCTGGAATGCCACATGTAGCCTCACCAGTAGATATGACGAAAACCAGAGATAGAATGCATAGCCAGGGTTTAGCTAACCCATAAGGGTGTAGTCGACTTTATCCTATTGTTACTTACGAATTGTTATGTATGCGAGCACGATGCACTCGGCTTCACCAATGGGGGCCAGGTATGTATTTCCTATGGTACATCAACTAGGGATGTATGCTACTTCGGAAGGATATCTCTAATCCTTGTGTTGGAGGACCATTCTCGAGGTACCGAGGGTACCCTTTTGGAATCCTACATAATTAGCGAACGCATCTTAGCGGTTTTGATTGTATACCTATTATTGCTATGTTGTACACTCGTACGCAACACAACAATTTCTTATTTATATTCATTCATTAGACATTATTATAATATCAATGGATTTTCATATAGAAATATTTGGTTATCGTAAGGTAAAAACAGGTCCGTTTTTATGTGCAGCATGGTCTTACGAGATACCTTTATTTTTGAAAGGTTTTAAACATTAAAAATCCATTTGATGTATGTTTCTCACGCTGATTTACCTGATTGATCTAGGCGTCATTTTCTTATAATGCTCGGGTCAGCCCGAGCATATTTTTCAAATTTAGCTGGATGCTTTATAGATTTTGAAGACAAGTCAGATGCCTCTAAGGCATATGCACGTATCTTTTTAGCTTTTAGTATTTTATTCTTGCTTGTATTTATCAGAAATTGTAAGGGTATGCTATTATAATTGTCTATGCCGATGATAGGGTAATTACTCTGATTCATGTGTGTATATATATTACAGTTTTCTTTTGTAAAGCTCGTTGGTATATTATATATTACTTGACACGTTGTGAGATTTTGTTCTATCTTTTCTTTTCTTTCACCCCAATAATCTGTCTTTCCGGCACTTAAATGCTTGGAACGTGAATTTTGTGGTTGTATTAGTGCCGAATTTTGATGATCGAAAAGGTGGGTCATTGCATAGGCCCTTGTCAGTTTCAAGGTGGTCGTGGCCTCTTGGTGCTTAATGATGAAATTCCTTATGTAAAACATGTAAAAACTTGTCCCAAACAAGCCTAAATTTTGACCCACAAAAGGCCCACTGAAATTTAGACTCGTTCTAAAGCTAGTTGTTGGTTGAAAAAAGAAATAATAGCACAGAGCGTTAGCTATATTTTCAGAACTCATAACGGATGGAATAAAATTAACCATTTATTTCAAAACCATTTCAATTGTCGTAATAGAAAACATCATTAATCAGCCAAATAAAATATGTTCCATCGTTCATTCGAAAGTACATGGGTACAACATAAACATCATAAAAACATAATAATAACTGCCCTAAGCTAAGGCGACTCCACCTTCAAGCATCTTCATCATCATCATTCCTTCCTTAACCTGTATTGTAATAAGGAGGGAGTCATAACAACAAATGTCTAGTGAATAAAAACCTCGAGATTACCATTTTAGTATTTGGGCGGTATATTTCAAAATAAAAATATGTCTTAAGCCATCTCATACTTTTTATAAGAATAGAACGCGGGTCCTTAACCAACCACTTAATACCTTCTATTCCCAAAGCAGGTTTCTAAATCCCATGACCAAATCCTACGTCATAAATGTTTAACAATGCTAGACATAATACCCAAGCCACTTAATACCTTTTATTGGAAAATAGGCAGACTTTGGCTATTTAAGACTTCAATTAAGGCAGATCTCATCATTTAGTATCTATTCCTAAGGTGGACTCCTCATCAGTGACTATCTAGCTAACATCGCATGGAATTTCTTGAGCGACTTATTATTTCTTCATGGAAAGCCAGACCCTTAGTTAACCATTTTATACCTTATCCCGAAGTGGACCCTTATTGAGGTACCACTCATCGTTTCTAATAACTAACCCTTGGTCATTTACTTATTCATTTGAGGAAAAGAGGCAGGCCCTTAAATAACCACTTAATAACTCAAGAACCCAAAGCAGGCCCTTCTTATTATAACTCATGCTCATAATGATGTCTAACATTAGTTCGACTATTTGTGGAATTGGAGCAGGATTAGCTGGATAGATTTACCCTATGGAATTTGGTACTGACCTCGCATCATCACAAATACTTATCATAGGAGATGTTTCACGTCAACCTCAAAGTCGCACTGTTGATAGTCGTATTAGCTATGCAGGCTTCTGTGTGCCTTTTGACTGACCTCGCATCCCTATGACTTAAACATAATTTATATTATATATATATATATATATATATATATATATATATATATATTACTCATCTCACTATTCCATAATCAAGGTCTTATAAGAAATCTTACTTATTACGCCTTAAAATATTAATTAATTTCCTAAGAGGGAATTTATGGGAATTTAATTACCTAATTAACTATGTAATTATAAGCTATAATTATACGTTTATTACGCTAATAGAAATAAATATATTTGCACCTGGTAAACTCTAAGCTTGTAGTTCATACATCCTAAACTAAAGTTAAATGTTAATTCCTTAAGCTATAGTATTAATACAAGTCCTTTCCTTCAAATTTTCAAATTTCCAATGTTCATAACAAGCAATTCTAATATCCATGATAAGGACTAAATGTTCATATCCAAAACTACAATAATTAGACTTGTAAATAGAAATAGAAAGTCAATTTATTACATCAAATTAATGGAATGTCCTAAATAATAGGAATTGCAATTCTAACTTCATATTATATTCAACTCCTCGTTTATAAAGAAATAAATGAAGGAATTTTGTATGGAATAAGCAGTGTACACTACGAATAGGATTCATGCTCTACACACTTATTTCATTATTGAAAACTTACAATTTGAATCAAAGAAGGAGGAGAAGTGGAATAGACTATGAAATTATCACAAATTGTAGAAATAATAAAAATTCGATCAAGTTAATATAAATAATTGAGAATCTTCATCTAGAATTGACATTTCGAAATAAAAAGGAATTTTGGGGGATTTTATCTTGTTTCCACTCACAAATTATCCTTAACTTTTCTTGTATGGATTTGCAATGTGAAAGCAACTCTTTTCCAAATCTCCTTCTTTCGATATATGTAAACAGTGAACGATAAGTGTGTATATATATAATTTTGTTAGATTCATAGTGGTTAATAGATCAAAAGAATAACTAGAAAAGGATTAGAATCCTTGCTTGAGTTTCTAATTGAATTTTTGAATCTAACTGAAGAGAGAAAGTTACAGAAGTTTATGGAATTGCCAAAATATTTGTAAATAAAATGTGAGAAGGTTGGGTCCTATTTATAGGAGTTGAAACGTACTAGAGCTGTAGGATGAAACTACGTCAAAAACAGGTAAATCTAGAGAATTTAACGCTGAAAAAATCCTAGCCGCCACATTAAGTAGCGGTTGATCTCCCCATCTTAACCAGTCGACCTCTAGGATTCGACCGATTGGGACATGTTAGTTGACCGCTCCACTATTTCGGGAGCATTTTGATTATTTCCATTGCCTGATTATGTTATTCCCTAAATAACTTTTAACGTTAACTATTTAGCTTAACGTTTACTTAACCCCCAAGTAATTCTACTGTTCATTTTTGAAATTCAAACTCTAAATTTAATTACTTATTTGAATTCGAATTCGAATTAAATTAGTTTAAATTTGAAAACATCAAACGCTCATTACTTCGTTTGAGATCCTTTTTCAGTATATCATATATGGAGACACATCACAATTTCACCATGAACGCAACGGAATAACTTTCATGGTCAATTTATGGCTATTATAAAATGTACATTTTCAACCCTATCTTGTTTAATTTAATTACTTATATGGTTGATTTTACGTGGTTTACAAAATAGGGTAGGAGACCCTGGGAGATCAGAATATTAGACGTGAATGCTATGTTGTGGAGCTCAAAGTGGCAAAGTGTTGTGAGAAGGGAAAAGGTGCAGAGAGGACTCTACATAAAAACAACTAATGCATAGCGACCACTGCCTATGCCCTAGCTCGAACTGCATGGTAAATTTGACAAATCTATGGATCTGAGGAATGAGCCAGAGGATGCAAGGGTGGCTCCAGCTAAGCTGGCTTAACATATCGCTTAATGAGACTTTCCCCACTTGAGTCCTAAAGATTGGATCCTAGCTTGACATGAATTTGAAAAAGGAGTTGGTAGGGTTTCTAGAAGCAAACATGGATGTATTTTTCTGGACACATTCTGATATATGTGGGATATTTCTGGAGATAGCATGAAATACATTGAAAGTGAACCCATGATGCCCTCATGTGAAGTAAAAAAGTCACATTCTAGGTCTTGACTGATCCTCTACATTAAAGGAAGAAGTGGATAAGCTAAAGGTGAAAGGCTTTATCCACGATGTTATATACCCTAAATGCTTATTGAATTCAGCGCTGATCAAGAAGCCTAATGGAAAATGGTAAACTTGTATCGATTATTCAGACCTGAATAAGGCATGCCCAAAGGACAACTTCCCACTATCAAAGATTGTCCAACTCGTGGACTCAATTATCGGATATAATTTTTTTATCAATCATGGATGCATATTACCACAACAATCATATAGTAATGCACGTTCCACATCAATGGCATACTAGTTTCATTACCAAGTTAGGACAATATCACTATGTGATGTCATTTGGTCTGAAGAACGCTAAAGCAACCCACTGACGATTGGTAAATTCAATGTTCAAGGATCAAATTTGAGAAATAGTGGAGGTTTATATGGATGATATGCTAGTGAAGTCACAGCTATCGATGAACAATATGCGAGACCTCAGAGATGTTTGATGTGCTTTAAAAATACGGGATGAAGCTCAATCTAATAAGATGTTTTTTCGGAATCGCATTAGGTAAAATTCTAGAATTTATAGTAAACTCAAGTGGCGTAGAAGCTAATTTGGAGCGGATTAAATCATTGACAGATGTTGAAGCCTTGAAGACAAGGAGGGAGATGTAGATCTTGAATGGAAAGGTTGTTGGACCAAGTCAAATCATCTCAAAAGTAACAAATAAATGTGTGTAATTCTTTGATGCCCTTAAGAAAGAGAAAACGAAGTTTATGTAGATGGAGGAATGTCAAAAAACTTTTGAAGCCTTACTCGATCACATTGAGAGACCACCAGTCTTATCGAAGCTTTGGAAGGAGAAGACTTGTTCATTTTTTCGGCAGTGTCTGTTCATGCACTAATTGCAACATGGGTGCGTGAGGAGACTAGAATTCAAAAGCTAATACACTACAACGGTAAACAGTTCACTGTAGCAGTGAAGAATTATCCGAAGTTAGAGAACCTAGCTTACTGCTTGCTAATTGCTTCAAGGAAGTTACGACCCTACTTTTAGGCTCATCCGATAAAAGTGTTGACTGATCAACCTTTGAGGCAAACATTGCACAGACCCGGGACTTCGAGAAGGTTATTGAAGTGTAATATCGAGTTAAGCCAGTATGATATAACCTACAATCCTAGGAAAGCAATATGAGGACATGCATTAGCTGATTTCATTGCAGAGTTCACCATCCGAGATGGAGAAATAGAGGAATATGTGGTCCGACTTGCTCAATGGAAATTGTATACAAATGCAGCATTCAATGAAACAACTCTGAGAAGGAATGATCTTAGTAACCTTAGAGGAACGAACACTCTTTTATGCATCAAATCTTGAGGTCCCTATAATGAACAATGAAGCTGAATACGAAGTGCTGATCGTAGGGCTTAAGATAGCGAAATAATTGGGAATTAAAGCTTGCATACACACACACAACAACAACAACATCTCTCAATTAGTGGTCTGTTAGGTGAGGAAGGAATTACAGACTAATGGAGCGAGACATGCTCCTTACCTAACGAAAGTCCTGGAACTACTGAATGATAATGAATATTACACGATAACGCACATTGCTAAAGACGAGAATATGAAAGCTAATTCATTGGTCAAGCTGGCCATCTCTGGGGATGCAAAACTTATGGGGTTGGTTCCAGTGGAGCTTTTGTCGGCTCCAAGCATCAACCTAGTGGATGTCGATTGAATATTGGAGATAGAAGTGGAAAAGTAAGTTGTGGATGACTCAAGTTAATGAATACTTACTGAAGGAAACTCCGTCGAATGGGAGAAATGAATGAAGGAAACTCCTACGTAAAGTACCATGATTAATTATTTGGGAAGGAGTGCTAGACAAGAGAGAATTCTCCGCTCCCTTGCTATGATGTGTCATCAAGGAATAAGCTAAAACAATATTAGTTGATGTGCATGAGGGAAGGTTTGGTGATCACACTAGAGGGCAGAGTTTAGCAAGGAAGATTCTTTGTTATGGATACTGTGGCCGACAATCAACTAGAATGCGACTGATTACACTAGAAACTGCGATAAATGCTAAAGGTTTGTGAAGATTCCTAAGGCCCCATCAACAAAGCTTACACAAATGGCGAGCCCACGATCATTTGCATCATTGGGATTTGATTTAATCGATGTGCTACCGATGTTGAGAGGTGGACCAAAGTCTACTAATGTTATTGTTGACTAAAAGTGGACTGCAATGAAACTGCTAGCTATGATCACATAAAGAAAGTATCGACTTTGTAGCAAAAAATAACATATGCCGATTTGGATTTCTTAGTAGATTATTAACGACAATGGACCCGATTCGAAAGCACTAAATTCAAAGGTTTGACTTTGGCCATGTGCATATGCCCATTTTGCCATATACATGAGAAGCCCAGAATTTAAAGGCCCGTACACTACATCAGTAAGAGTTTCACTGTAGGAGTGAAGAATTATCTAAAGTTAGAGATCTAGCTTTCTGATTGCTTTGAGGAAGTTACAACCCTACTTTTAGGCTCATCCAATAAAAGTTTTGACTGATCAACCTTTAAGCTAAGTGCTGCACTGACCCGGGATTTCGAAAAGGTAACTGAAGTGGAATATCGAGTTGAGCTAGTATGATATAATATACCATCCTAGGAAGGTGATACGAGGTCAACCATTAGATGGTTTCATTGTCGAGTTCACCATCCAGGATGGAGAAATGGAGGAAGTCGTGGCCCGACTTGTTCAATGGAAACTGTATACAAATGCAGCTTCCAATGAAACAAATCTAAGGTAAGAGTAATCTTAGTAACCCTAAAGGAACCAACAAATTGTAATGCATTAAATCCTAAGGTCCCCACCATGAACAATGAAGCTGAATATGAAGCACTGATTATGGGGCTTAAAATAGCGAAAGAATTAGGAGTCAAAGCAGTGCTCTATACAGCGACTCTCAATTAGTGGTCTGTTAAGTTAAGAAGGAATTTCAGGCTAATAGATTGAGACATGCCTCTTATCTAACAAAGGTCCTGGAACTACTAAATGATAATGAACATTACATAATAACACACATTAGCAAAGAGGAGAAAATGAAATATAATTCATTGGCTAAGCTGGCCAGCTCTGAGGGTGCATAGCTTATAGGATTGGTTCTGGTGGAGGTTTTTTCAGCTTCGAGCATCGACCAAATGGATATCGATTGGATCTTGCAGCTTGAAGTGGAGAAGGAGTTATGCATGACTCCAATTAATGAATACTTGCTGAAGAGAACTCCTTCGAAAGGGAGAAATGAACAAAGGAAACTCCTATATAGGAGAGGAGTACTCTATAGGAGATGATTCTCCGCTCCCTTGCTATGATTTGTCACCAAGGATAAGCTAAAAAGATACTGGCCGATATTCATAAGGGAAGTTGTGGTGATCACACTAGTAGGCAGATTTGGCAAGGAAGATTCTTCGCTATGGATATTTTTGGCTAACAATCAACTAGGTTGCGATTGATGACACTAGAAAGTGCGATAGATGCCATAGAATTGCAGAGTAAGGACTAGATATAATTGGTATGCTACCTATGTCAAAAGGTGGAGCGAAGTCTGATATTGTTGCAGTTGACTAAAAGTGGGCTGAAGTTGAATCGCTAACCATGATCACTATAAAGAAACCGATCGACTTTGTAGTGAAAAACATCATATGCCGATTTGGAGTTCTTGAAAGATTATCACCAATAATGGATCCCAATTTGAAAGCATTGAATTCAAATATTTTTGTAACAAGTATCAAATTGGTAAAAGCATTTTAGTTGTAGTACACCCACAAGAAAATGGACAGGTGGAGGCACTGAATAAAATCATCAAATACAACTTAAAGAAATGATTTACGAAGGCCAAAGGAAACTGGATCGATGAATTACCCCTAGCATTGTGTGCTTATGAATGATTCATAAGTCCAGGACCAATCATACTCCATTTACTCTAGCCGATGGATTAGAGGCCATGATTCCAATTGAATTAAAGTTCCTTCTCATCGAAGAGCTCGCCGTGATCCCATGATGGACGAGGAACTCTTACTTGAGTCCCTTGACATGATAGATGAGGAGCGAGAATAAGCTGGTTTAAAGGTAGCCGCTCGATTAAAAAGAGTAGCATGATAATTCAACATCAAGGTTAGGAACTAGAACTTAAAGATTGGTGATCACATTTTGAAATGAGTCCTTTTAGGTTCAGGGGTACTTGACCTATATGCAGTTAAACTGTAACGACCCAGAATTTCTGTTAATTAAAATTCGTATATTTAATTGATTTTTAAATATTAATAAGTGAAATTAAACAGTCGAATAAATTTTATTTCGAATAATTGGATTTAATTGGATAATTAAATCGATAATTTAATAGTTGAAATTACAGAAATAATTGGAAATTTGGTTTAATATGATTAAAATTGAATTGTAAAATTTTATTTAATCATATTGGAGTTATAATAATGTTATAGAACTTTTAAAACCGAATTTAAAGTTAATTTGTGAAAATTGAATATTTAAATATTTAATTGACGAGTTAAAATAGTCATTTTTCAAACAGTCTCGGATTTCGACGAAACTAGTTTCATCGAATCCATAATGTTGTATTATTGTAAGGTTTCAAATTTCGTGTCAATCGGATTTACCGTTTGACCGGGGCAAGTTAAAACGCATAGAAATTGGTTTAAATCGATTTAATTTAAAACCGATCGTTTATTGCCGTAACTCGCACAGATGATCGAATTAGCCTCCGAAACACGTTTCATTGTGTTCGGAACGCGGGGTAAATGTTAGAAACGCCAACCGGCACGCTTCGTTTGGAGTTCGGAAATTTTTTGGTGAATAGTAATTTGGAAATTTTCTATAAAAGGCCTTGGATTATTCTCATTTGCAACTAAAAACCAAAACCCTAGGGTTTGAAGTCGGCCGCCGTTCCTATTATTTTCAATGGCCAGTAATTCACGATTTTCCTCCTTCAATCTCTTCCAATCCATCAATTAATTCGAGAAACCTTCAACATCAAAGTTGTAGATAACATCGAGTACTTCGAATCTATACGGTGGAGATGGGTTTTCGTCAACCAGAGAGGACGATAGGTGGCCGCGTTCATCAAGAAGTCGGCATGAATTTCGAGGCGAATTAGGGGGCCGAGCTCGAGGAGGTTGCGGCCGAAGGTCAACGTGGAGATGGACTTCGATATGGCACTCTCTGATCGAGGTATATGTCGTCGATGGGTGGTGCGTTCGAAGCCCTAGGTGACGGCTATTGGGTTCACTTTCATTCGTATGTTACTGGGAAGAAGAAGCACAAAGTCACGGCCATGATTTCATTTTCAAAAACCAACGGTCAGATGCAGTTTGGGTATAAAAATAAAATATAAATTGAAATTAATTTGTATTTAAATACGTATAAATCTTTAAAATGTAATAACTTGTTCATACGAGGTCGAAAAATTACGAAACAAGTTGCGTTGGAATCGTATGGACGAGCACTACGCGATGGAACTAGATTGGAGTCATTTGGAGTTAGTTTGAATTTCGGGTAAAATTAAACGCGCGTTTAATTTTATTCGAAATAAAACGCGGAAACTGAATTGAAAGCAAGGTGAGAACTTCTCACTCAATCGAATTGTTTCGATTTAAATTTTAAATAGTTAGATTTAAAATTGATGATTGTATGCTTGGATGATAAATTATTATCTATTATTGATTGAAATAGACATTATACGCCGTTAGTAAGCGGAGGTTATTTATTAAAAACATATACCGCGAATATTTCACTGCAAAGTGAAATTGGCATTATTTATGTACTTGGAGTTGATTTCCCGCATTATATAGCGGATGAGACCCTATTGCGCCACATAGTAGCGGATAATATTTTATGAACCCATATGCCGCGATATTCCGAATTGGAACGGAATTGGTATTGTGCTAACATCTGTGGATGTAGGGAAACAGGTTGGAGGGATCCAACTGGATTCCTCATCAATATTTATTTGATTACAGATATTGTGATATTTGTTGATTATCATATACTAATATATGATGTCTTTGTTGTCGTGATTGACTATTTGGCGCTGTTGCATTATCAGATCCATTTTTGAAGTTTTAGAATAATGATTTTTGATTTTAAAAAGAATTTTCAAGTGATTTTTTGAAAGTATACGTTTTATTAAATTTTGAATTGTTAAAATAAATAAACATTATAATTTTATTGTTATAAAAGTTATATTTTTGGAAAATAATACTTAAGTATGATTTTGGACTTATATAAGCTTTAAATAACGATTTGTAAATTATTAAAAGGATTAGTTTATTTATATTGAGATTTTTGAATTATTATAAACGGTTTATATAAAAGATTTCTAAGATTAATATTTATAAATTAAACATATAGGAATTGTGAAATGAGTTTTATTAAGTGTTAAAATAAAGTATAAATGGATTTCACAAGTGAATAAAATTTATAGATTTATAAATTGTGAAGTTATGAAATGAATAGATTTTGTAAAATAAAAGATTTATAAATAATTAACTTATAAATCGTATTTTGGGTATAAAGTTAAGTTATAAATTGAATTGATTTATAAAAGGGATTTTATAATTAAAGTTTTTATAAATAGAAATGGAATTTACAAACATTGTTTATAAATCCGAAATCAATTGAATTTGATAAATTTAATATAGAAGGTTATTAAAGGAGATATATTCGCGATTTCGGATAGCGAATTATCCTTGAAATAAAATGTGTAGAAAATATTGAATTTGGTTAGTGAAGTATATTCACGATTTTTGGACCGTGAATACATTATGAAATAAAATGCATATGTTTTGGGAAGTGATATTTTGAATAGAATTGAAATGATTTAAAGATGTTTTAAAATGCGTTAAGTATCGAATACATAGATTTCAACATTCATTGTTGAAATAGACGTTTTCGAGAAATAAGGAAAAGATGGACTATAACACTGTTGTTATAGTAAATGATTTCCGAAAGGAAAAGTTTTGTATAGTATTGGGATTTATATATCTATTTTAAGTTCGAATCCATATACTAGTGATTTTGGGTCGTCGTAACGATGTTTTACGCAACAGTCATTTTGACACAAATAAATGTGTTAAGAGAACGTTTTCTTTAAAGAATGAAATATATACTAAATTTCGATTTAAGTATATTGAATATTTTCCAAGTGTTGAAAATAAATGGCTTTGTGAATTACTTATTATTAAATAAGTACGGAAATGTTTTCCAATATGAAGTGAATATTTTGAGATTTTATCTTTTAAAGATAAATTGAAAATGAATATTAGAAATCGATTTGGAAATCGTATATTCATAGATATTTTGGAATTGTAAATTCACCATGGAATTTATAAAAGAAAGGAAATTTTTTTTTAAAAAAAAACGTTGATTTATTTTTGAAGTGTGGGAATAAATTTATGGATTTGGAACGTAAATATAAAGTAAATCGGTAAGGATTTATTTAATTCGTTTAAATGAACCATTTTGAAATGAAAGTATTTCCGCGTAAGGAAAATGATTGAAATTTGTTTTCAAAAGTGGCAAAGGTGAAAAGCGATTTGAAATTTGTTTTCAAATGTTGAAGTGTGGAAAATATATATATCTTGCAAAGATATTTTGGAAAATAAATAATTTGGAAAATTATTTGGAACTTGGTGATGTTGTGCACGCCTATTGATAGTTAAATAACCGACTATCAATATTTACCTTTAAATAGGTATTTGTTGTGATTTGCTTGAATTTGAATGCCACACTTATTTTCAAAATAAGCTCTCACTGTTCGGGTTAGCCGGGAAAGGATCTTGGGGTTGTATAACCCATTCCGAATATGTGATACGTCGTTATGGATTGCATTTGATGACCGGTGTTGAAGACCGGATATTTTTGAAAACGGAAGGATTATCGTCGAATGACTCTGCATCGGCTGATCTCCGATATAGAGGTTTTATCACCCTTAGTGACTGGAAGTCCGGACTTGATTAGTGAACATCCGGATTGCAAGGGCTTCTTTGGAAGTGCCTTCGGTTCTGTTCGAGCCCGGAACAGACTTGTATGGATTGTATGTCTGACATTACAAATTGAGATATAAAGCCGATTTCTTTCAAATATATTTCTGTTAGTGGGGGAGAATTTATTCTCTTAGCTTAACACCCTTCTTTGAGACGTACGAGCTCAGAGGTTATGTAGTTGAAGGTTATTAGTGATATACTCCCAATTTGGTAGTGTGATATGCTAAGTGCTGTTGAGCATTTGATGATCAAAGCACAGCTTTTGTATAAAGCGTGGCTTTGTGGACGAGACTTCGTCGGACCTCACACCCCGGAAATGGTCAAAACAGGAAGGATGCGGCAAGGTTATTAGGGGGTAGCGCCCCTTTAGTGTATGTCATTCTTTTTGGATAGAGGTGGTATCATGGTATGGAGCCCAGATATTTAACCTATGTTGTTGCTGCAAATTTATTACTTTGTGGTTGTTGGAATCGAGGATCCTCGGATATAGATCGGTTACGATCGGGGAATGACATTTTTGTGTCAGTAGTTACCTAGTTTGAAAGGTAACGGCCTTGTGTTGGCAGAGATCTGGTTAGGTTCTCGGGTCGTCTTTTCAGAGGCGTACCCTTGTGGCAATGGGAAGTTTCTTGGCCTGACCATTTGTTGGAAATCCAAAGAAACAATACGATCTTGTACGGTTTTAGTTGTAGAACCTATCATTCACTTATGGTGGCGCCCCACTATTTGAATGGTAGCTATAGTAGGCATAAGTGCGAAATGCCTATGCTGGGTAAGATTTATATCTTTACTTTCGAAATGATTTTTCCTACATTATGCACTAGTAATAATATAAAATGTTTCTTTTTAATGCGTATCAAGCATTTTTGACTATCATAAGGAGAATTCTCCTCCGATTCTGCGTTTGCATTGCGTGTGTGTGTGTGCGGGAGGCCTTATGGTAGTCTCATTTTCGAAAAAGCATTGCGAATCTATTTTAAAATTATCCTGTACTTTGTTTTAAAAATAAACTGTTTTAGTTCTCACACCAGTCACATGACTGACTCGGAGTTTATTGTTTTCTTCCTAAACTCTGGGTGCCCACCAATTTCCACACGGGCAGTCTAGAGTCAGGTTATCAGGATATTCTGGAATTCAGGAGTTGCTGGAGGCAAGCTGGATGGCATGGCGTATTCACTAGTATATAGTATTTCTTTTCCGCTGTTTGTTGTTGTAAACTCTGATAATGTAATGTAATGTGATGTAATTTAATAACTGACATAGTTCTTTTGTTTTAAAGATTATTCATTTATTTATTATATGTTGTTCCACTGCGATTGTGAGATTCTGATATTGTTCTGTCATTGTTTCTGTTGTTTTCTTTTTCTTTCTTTCTTCTTCTCTCTTCTTCTATCTTTTTCTTCTTCTTTAACCATAACATTTCAGTTTTCCAGCATTCGATTGCTCGGCAGTTGATACGGTGTACGCATTGATGTCGGTTTTCGAGTGACGAAAAATCGTAAACGTTACATTTGGTATCAGAGCATATGGTTAAGCGACCATGGCTCTGTTAGGAATTACTCATTAGAGATGGAGTCAGTAGTACTCTAGAATGAGTTTGAGTGTAATAATAGATACGAGCGCGTATTTGTTAGTGAATATGAAATTGTTTTATATTGTGATGATTGGTTTGTTAAGTGGTATATGGATTCTGGTCAACACGAGTAATTAATGTTGTTGATAGGGATCTCTAAACACTTGTACAGAACAAATTGACACGATATCGTTTTAAATAGGGTAAATGAAATAATTTTACCTCGATTGTATTTTATATATAAAGGAATAATTTTTCAAAATTATTAAAGTGTATATGAATTGATTATTTGGTTGTTGAATAAGTTAAATAAAAACAACAGCTGTAAAAGAATGAATTATATAAGCAAATGAGTTTTAAGTATGAAGTTATAATTAAAATGATTTGCAATTGTGGAATAATCTTATATATGAGAAATGAAATTATATAAGTAAAAGATTTATAAATATGATTTATAATCTGAAAATAAAATTCCAGAGAAGTGTTTTGAAAGGATTTGATATTTTGGAAAAAAATTTTGGAGAAATTAAAGCTCTAAACTCTTTTCGGTCGCAGGAAAATAATTCCAACGATGATCGCGACATCATCGGTGTTCATTTTCGAGTTTCCAAATGAGGGATTGCTGCCAGATTATTTTAAATGAAGTTGTTTGGAAAATTTGGGTTTTGGTTTTGAAATTCAAAGGATAATTGAATTGATTTCAAAAATGGTTTTGAAAGGTTGAAAAGACTCTGGAATCCTATTTAAAATATTTATGAGAATGATAAATGAGTTGATAACTTATACAATTTGAATTTTGATAGAATAAATTTAACTTAAAGGATGGAGTTAAATTAAAGGAAGTATAAGTGAATCAATAAAATCCAAGTGGTAATTGTTGAATATAAGTTGTATAACTTAAAATGAGAAAATGTAAGTGAAACCAATTATTAAAATGGTTAAAAAAATTTGTTAAGCAAAATAAATCTGAATTTGAATAAGTGATGGAAATTTTGACTTTGGTAAAGTTAAATAGATTTACTTTAGAATTGAAATCTGAATTGGATTTATAAGTGGAAATTTAAGTTAAGTTAAACAAATGATGTTTGAAATGGAATATAACTTAAGTAAAGTTGAATAAAGTTGATTTTGGTATCGAAGTAAATTAATCAAGAAAAGTGATGAATATAAACTTGAGTTATATAAATGAAATTCAACATTATATTGTTAAAGGAATTAGCAATTGAATTGAACTAATGGATTGAATGTTAATCAATCGAATGTAAAATAAATTGATATGAGATAATGAATGTAAGTGTAAATTCATTAAAAGCTAATGTTATTGGAAGTTGAATAATTGAATGGAAGTCAATTTAATATAAACCAATTGGAGTTAAAAGTGTTGGACCAATGGAATGTAAATTAAATAATTTGGTAATGTTGGATAAACATTGGTTGTTATTTGATTGTTAATTGATTGTGTATAATTCATTAAGTGTTAATGAAGTTGAATTAATAAATGGAAAGCTATGAAACTGAATTTGATTCAATTTGGAAGTAAACTAATGTAAATGTAAATTAGTGAATATGAACTAATCGAAAAAAATGAATGAATGGATATTTATAAAATCCAATGTCAACAAATCAAATGTGATTAAAATGAAAAACCAATTCATTGAATGTTAATGAGAATGAAAGAATACTGATTTGGATATTGATTTGTTGGATGTTAATTGTATGATAGTTGTTTGATGGTTGCATTTGTTGTTTTGTTGCATTTGCTATGTTGGCATATGTAGTTGTCATGTTGCTATATATTGTATATTGATGTTACTTTCATATATGCATGTTTCTCATTGTTTGTTGAGTGTTTAGTAGGTGTGGATTGCGCTTGCTTCGCATTTGGAGCTCGCTTTCGCGCTATATTAGCCGTATAAGCTCGCTAATAAAATATAAGGTACATATCTCGGATTAAATATCGTACTTTTACACTTTTTTCCCTGCGGGATGCCTCATCACTTGATGAGATGTATATTTGTGATATATATACTATCATTTTTTTCGGATCGAGCCGCGCAAAGGAGACTATGGCGAATTTTTTTGAAAATTTAAGGCGTTAGAATATTTTTGAGAAAATTGGGAAATTTTTGAAACTAAGTTTGGATTTGGAAACTTAGTGAAGTTTTTGAAAGAATTTTAACTATGAATTTTGGTAAAGTTAAACACTTAAGAGATTTTAAAAAAAAAATCCAGTTTGAATGGTTTGTTTTGGAAAGTTAATGGATTCTGTAACTTTTTCTTACTTGGTAATTTCGAGGACGAAATTCTTTGAAGGGGGGAAGTTTGTAACGACCCAGAATTTCTATTAATTAAAATTCGTATATTTAATTGATTTTTAAATATTAATAAGTGAAATTAAACAGTCGAATAAATTTTATTTCGAATAATTGGATTTAATTGGATAATTAAATCGATAATTTAATAGTTGAAATTACAGAAATAAATGGAAATTGGGTTTAATATGATTAAAATTGATTTGTAAAATTTTATTTAATCATATTGGATTTATAATAATGTTATAGAACTTTTAAAATCGAATTTAAAGTTAATTTGTGAAAATGAAATATTTAAATATTTAATTGACAAGTTAAAATAGCCATTTTTTAAACAATCTCGGATTTCGACGAAACCAGTTTCATCGGATCCATAATGTTGTATTATTGTAAGGTTTCAAATTTGGTATCAATCGGGTTTACCATTTTTCCGGGGCAAGCTAAAAAGCATAGAAATTGGTTTAAATCGATTTAATTTAAAATCGATAATTTATTGCCGTAACTCGCACAGATGATCGAATTAGCTTCCGAAACACGTTCCATTGTGTTCGGAACGTGGGGCAAACCTTAGAAACGCCAACCGGCACGCTTCGTTTGGAGTTCAGAAATTTTTTGGTGAATAGTAATTTGGAAATTTTCTATAAAAGGCCTTGGATTATTCTCATTTGCAACTAAAAACCAAAACCCTAGGGTTTGAAGCCGGCCGTCGTTCCTATTATTTTCAATGGCCAGTAATTCACGATTTTCCTCCTTCAATCTCTTCCAATCCATCAATTAATTCGAGAAACCTTCAACATCAAAGTTGTAGATAACATCGAGTACTTCGAATCTATACGGTGGAGATGGGTTTTCGTCAACCAGAGAGGACGATAGGTGGCCGTGTTCATCAAGAAGTCGGCACGAATTTTGAGGCGAATTAGGGGGCCGAGCTCGAGGAGGTTGCGGCCGAAGGTCAACGTGGAGATGGACTTCGATATGGCACTCTCTGATCGAGGTATATGTCGTCGATGGGTGGTGCGTTCGAAGCCCTAGGTGACGGCTATTGGGTTCGCTTTCGTTCGTACGTTACTGGGAAGAAGAAGCACAAAGTCAAGGCCTTGATTACATTTTCAAAAACCAACGGCCAGATGCAGTTTGGGTATAAAAATAAAATATAAATTGAAATTAATTTGTATTTAAATACGTATAAATCTTTAAAATGTTATAACTTGTTCATACGAGGTCGAAAAATTACGAAACAAGTTGCGTTGGAATCGTATGGACGAGCACTACGCGATGGAAATAGATTGGAGTCGTTTGGAGTTAGTTTGAATTTCGGGTAAAATTAAACGCGCGTTTAATTTTATTCGAAATAAAACACGAAAACTGAATTGAAAGCAAGGTGAGAACTTCTCACTCAATCGAATTGTTTCGATTTAAATTTTAAATAGCTAGATTTAAAATTGATGATTGTATGCCTGGATGATAAATTATTATATGTTATTGATTGAAATAAACATTATACGCCGTTAGTAAGCGGAGGTTATTTATTAAAAACATATACCGCGAATATTTCACTGCAAAGTGAAATTGGTATTATTTATGTACTTGGAGTTGATTTCCCACATTATATAGTGGATGAGACCCTATTGCGCCGCATAATAGCGGATAATATTTTATGAACCCATATACCGCGATATTCCGTATTAGAACGGAACTGGTATTGTGCTAACATCTGTGGATGCAGGGAAACAGGTTGGAGGGATCCAACTGGATTCATCACCAAAATTTATTTGATTACAGATATTGTGATATTTGTTGATTATCATATACTAATATATGATTTCTTTATTGTCGTGATTGACTATTTGGCGCTGTTGTATCATCGGATCCATTTTTGAAGTTTTAAAATAATGATTTTTGATTTTAAAAAGAATTTTCAAGTGATTTTTTGAAAGTATACGTTTTATTAAATTTTGAATTGTTAAAATAAATAAACATTATAATTTTATTGTTATAAAAGTTATTTTTTTGGAAAATAGTACTTAAGTATGATTTTGGAGTTATATAAGCTTTAAATAACGATTTTTAAATTATTAAAAGGATTAGTTTATTTAAATTGAGATTTTTGAATTATTATAAACGGTTTATATAAAATATTTCTAAGATTAATATTTATAAACTAAAAATATAGGAATTGTGAAACGAGTTTTATTAAATGTTAAAATGAAGTATAAATGGATTTCACAAGTGAATAAAATTTATAGATTTATAAATTATAAAGTTATGAAATGAATAGATTTTGTAAAATAAAAGATTTATAAATAATTAACTTATAAATCGGATTTTGGGTATAAAGTTGAGTTATACATTGAATTGATTTATAAAAGGGATTTTATAATTGAAGTTTTTATAAATAGAAATGGAATTTATAAACATTATTTATAAATCCGAAATCAATTGAATTTGATAAATTTAATATAGAAGGTTATTAAAGGAGATATATTCGTGATTTCTGATAGCGAGTTATCCTTGAAATAAAATGTGTAGAAAATATTGAATTTGGTTAGTGAAGTATATTCACGATTTTTGGACCGTGAATATATTATGAAATAAAATGAATATGTTTTGGGAAGTGATATTTTAAATAGAATTGAAATGATTTAAAGATGTTTTAAAATGCGTTAAGTATCGAATACATAGATTTCAACATTCATTGTTGAAATAGACGTTTTCGAGAAATAAGGAAAAGAAGGACTATAACACTGTTGTCATAGTAAATGATTTCCGAAAGGAAAAGTTTTGTATAGTATTGGGATTTATATATCTATTTTAAGTTCGAATTCCTATACTAGTGGTTCTGGGTCGTCGTAACGATGTTTTAAGCAACATTCGTTTTTGACTCAAATAAATGTGTTAAGAGAACGTTTTCTTTAAAGAATGAAATATATACTAAATTTCGATTTAAGTATATTGAATATTTTCCAAGTGTTGAAAATAAATGGATTTGTGAATTACTTATTATTAAATAAGTATGGAAATGTTTTCCAATATGAAGTGAATATTTTGAGATTTTATCTTTTAAAGATAAATTGAAAATGAATATTAGAAATCAATTTGGAAATCGTATATTCATAGATATTTTGGAATTGTAAATTCACTATGGAATTTATAAAAGAAAGAGAAATTTGTTTAAAAATAAACGTTGATTTATTTTTGAAGTATGGGAATAAATTTATGGATTTGGAACGTAAACATAAAGTAAATCGGTAAGGATTTATTTAATTGGTATAAATGAACCATTTTGAAATGAAAGTATTTCCGCGTAAGGAAAGCGATTTGAAATTTGTTTTCAAAAGTGGTAAAGGTGAAAAGCGATTTGAAATTTGTTTTCAAATGTTGAAGTGTGGAAAATATATATATTGTAAAGATATTTTAGAAAATAAATAATTTGAAAAATTATTTGGAACTTGGTGATGTAGTGCACGCCTATTGATAGTTAAATAACCGACTATCAATATTTACCTTTAAATAGGTATTTGTTGTGATTTGCTTGAATTTGAATGCCACACTTATTTTCAAAATAAGCGCTCACTATTCGGGTTAGCCGGGAAAGGACCTTGGAGTCGTATAACCCATTCCGAATATGTGATACGTCGTTATGGATTGCATTTGATGACCGGTGTTGAAGACCGGATATTTTTGAAAAAGGAAGGATTACCGTCAAATGACTCTGCATCGGCTGATCTCCGATATAGAGGTTTTATCACCCTTAGTGACGGGAAGTCCGGACGTGATTAGTGAACATCCGGATTGCAAGGGCTTCTTTGGAAGTGCCTTCGGTTCTGTTCGAGCCCGGAACAGACTTGTATGGATTGTATGTCTGACATTACAAATTGAGATATAAAGCTGATTTCTTTCAAATATATTTCTGTTGGTGGCGGAGAATTTATTCTCTTAGCTTAACACCCTTCTCTGAGACGTACGAGCTCAGAGGTTATGTAGTTGAAGGTTATTAGTGATATACTCCCAATTTGGTAGTGTGATATGCTAAGTGTTGTTGAGCATTTGATGATCAAAGCACAGCTTTTGTATAAAGCGTGTCTTTGTGGACGAGACTTCGTCGGACCTCACACCCCGAAAATGGTCAAAACAGGAAGGATGCGGCAAGGTTATTAGGGGGTAGCGCCCCTTTAGTGTATGTCATTCATTCTGGATAGAGGTGGTATCATGGTATGGAGCCCATATATTTAACCTATGTTGTTGTTGCAAATTTATTACTTTATGGTTGTTGGAATCGAGGATCCTCGGATATAGATCGGTTACGATCGGGAATGACATATTCATGTCAGTAGTTACCTAGTTTGAAAGGTAACCAGGCCTTGTGTTGACAGAGATCCGGTTAGGTTCTCTGGTCGTCTTTCCAGAGGCGTACCCATGTGGCAATGAGAAGTTCCTTGGCCTGACCATTTATTGGAAATCCAAAGAAACAATACGATCGTACGGCTTTAGTTGTAGAACCTATCATTCACTTATGGTGGCGCCCCACTATTTGGATGGTAGCTATAGTAGGCATAAGTGCAAAATGCCTATGCTGGCTAAGATTTATATCTTTACTTTCGAAATGATTTTTCCTACACTATGCACTAGTAATAATATCAAATGTTTCTTTTTAATGCGTATCAAGCATCTTTGACTATCATAAGGAGAAATCTCCTCCGATTCCGCGTTTGTATTGTGTGTGTGCGCGGGAGGCCTTATGGTAGTCTCATTTTCGAAAAAGCATTGTGAATCTATTTTAAAATTATCCTGTACTTTGTTTTAAAAATAAACTGTTTTAGTTCTCATACTAGTCACATGACTGACTCGGAGTTTATTGTTTCCTTCCTAAACTCTGGGTGCCCACCAATTTCCACACGGGCAGTCTAGAGTCAGGTTATTAGGATATTCTGGAATTCAGGAGTTGCTGGAGGCAAGCTGGATGGCATGGCGTATTCACTAGTATATAGTATTTCTTTTCCGCTGTTTGTTGTTGTAAACTCTGATAATGTAATGTAATGTGATGTAATGTAATAACTGATATAGTTCTTTTGTTTTAAAGATTATTCATTTATTTATTATATATTGTTCCGCTGCGATTGTGAGATTCTGATATTGTTCTGTCATTGTTTTTGTTGTTTTCTTTTTCTTTCTTTCTTCTTCTCTCTTCTTCTATCTTTTTCTTCTTCTTTAACCATAACATTTCGGTTTTCCGGCATTCGATTGCTCGGCAGTTGATACGGTGTACGTATTGATGCCGGTTTTCGAGCGACGAAAAATCGTAAACGTTACATAAACCCTACTAAAGCATGTAGCTCCCTTTGACTGCTATGTTTTTTAATATAGCACAATTAAGTAGTAGATCAGCTTAAAGCCTTGCTATTTTCTGCTACACCAGTTAAATCAATGATTTTTAGCAGCCGCTTTAGTAATATTAATATAGAAAGGTTAATTTAACTAGTTCTCTTTAATCGAAAAAGTAAGGATAATGACCTAAGTTAAGGCCTAAGGACTTAACATAAGTTAGAAATCTATTTTAGTAACTAAGTCAGGACTGCATAAATCTTGATATTCTCCGTTTTGTTATATAAGATTAAAAAGAATCTTTTTTCTATACAAATGATGTGAGAACGGGAATAAATTAACTTCGGAAATTTAGTTTTATTTCCATTGATGCTTTTTGCACCTCTGCTTTTTCTACTATGTTCTTGCTTTATCCCGCTGTAACTTTTCATACCTCCATCGCTACCACGAAGTCTTTTTTGCAATTGAACATAAGTTTGGAGAAGAAACATTCAAGCCATCGATTGTCGATGGAATTTTGATTCCAAGAGCATGGAATAGTAAGAACTTGAGATGTTATTTCACTTATATGTATCTTTGTAAATATCTGACTAAGTTTTGATGTAATAAGGAAGAGTTTGCAATTCTTGTGTCCATAGATAGAATTGGCTTTAAGGATCGATGGAACTACATTCTCAGTAGCCTGACTTTATGTTATGTGAATAACAACAGAATTGAATATTCCATATTTTGAAAATGCAGATATCTGGATACTAAAAGATAGGTACCAATGGACTCCTTCGATCCATGATTGAATCATAAGAGTATAATAATGTTAGGGTCGATTGTAATGATTCTCCCTTTACCTTTGATATTTGCCAAGAGCGCAAAGATAGGCAAGGTCTAATGATGATGCCTAGAAATAGTCAATTGAAATATTAGGTCCTAGAGGTAGAAACTAGCATGATATGTAATCCCATTTTACGGTTACAACGAGTATTTATGATCAATGCCTAAAAGATAGGTGAGCTAGATATTGGATGTCAAAAAATAGACATTCAAAGCACATGTTCTTAAAGATAGAAAGTGATGTGATTCTATAATCATGTTTTGGTCAATGGAACTTGATCGAAGGAGAGCAAGATAAAATGCAGAGTTGGTTGAGCAATTATAATTCAATTAGTCAATAAAGAAATATTTTAGCAACGTTGAACAAGTTAAAATAATAAAGCACCACTTAGATATAATGAAAGTTATTCATGCATACAGAGTCATGGTGAATATTATCATTTCACTAATCTAGATACGATTATCACATACATAAGTAAATCAAGTATATAGGTATCAAACATAAAAAGATGAGAGTCCAAAATAAAAGCAATTTTATTCACACCGAAGAACTTCAAAAGAAAAGACGGAGACCGTACCCACACAACAATAGCTAATATACACAAATCGAGACAGAACAAAACAAAACAAATGATTGCACAAGAACATTAAATCTAACCTTTAGTCTTCTTCCTCTTATTCTTGTTTCCCTCAAGGCAAGATAAGATTAGCCTTTTTCTAGATCTACCCGCTCTTCCCCCCAGACAGATAGCCATTAGGATCCATGTCCCAGTCCTATTCACTTCTCGAAGACTCGGTAGTGTCAGTTTGATATTTATTCCAAGACCACAAGTCAGAATGGTGATTTGGTCAATAGGAAAAGAAATAGAGAGAAAGGCAGCAAGACTGTCAATTTTCTCCTTCTTAATATCTTCAACCCTTTTGAATTTAGCGGTCTACCTTTCTAGCATCAATGGCCCAGATTTGTGCTCTATGGCCTCGGTAATAGCTATATATTCATCTCCCTAAGAGATGTGAGGTTCATCCATAGTTTCTTCAGCCAACACATAAATATTTTTGGCATAAGGACCAGAAATAGGATCAGCTGAAGAAATTAAGATCTGAGTTGGGGAGGAAACGATGATAGACTCAATCACAAGCGCGTGGGTGCTCGAAGTTAGATTCTTCTCTGGTAAGGGGCAACAGCCAATGGAATGAAACTTATGAAAGTTAGAAATAGAGATTAGAAACTTCCACAGGTGTTATTTGAGCCTTCTCGAACACAGGAGAAGTTAGTGATATACCACCAAGAGAAGTGAAGCTTGTTTGGGAAGGAATCCCTGTATAACTCCCTTTAATGACTGGGGACAGAGCATGTAGTTTCTGAGCATACTTAGGCATTTTATTGCCATGACCCTCAAGGTTGTATTAGATTCTAGAAGTCACCATGGTAATTGGAGCGTAGAAATACTAAAGGGAGGAATAATAGACCCAAAAGTAGGAGGCGCTGATTGAAAGAAGTGATGACATTAGAAGTAGCTGTTGTTATGATAGGATTTATAACTGGAAGTCCTTGAGAAATGAGAGTTGAACTTTCACCCAAATCCTTCGAACTATATCCGGGAAGGATCCCAATAGGCACACCAGTAGAAGGAGGAGCCTCGACATCTAACATAATCTTGCATATGATGCATGCGTCCAAATCAAAATCCTATGAGAGGCTGTCCTTCAATTTATCTTCATCGACCTCAAGACCATCTAAATGCTCTTTCTCCTGTTTAACTATCTCTTCCCAGTCCATGGCTAATGCTCTGGGATATCCCTCATCAAGCCACCGTAATTTTTCAAACTTGATGACATTCTCATAGAAGCAAACCAGAGTAGGCTCTATTTCAGACATGTTTCTATCTTCAACATTTTCCCCATGAGTTTTTGCATCCTTCTATGCCTATCGAGCATTGAGCAGTTGGTCTACGTACTCCTGAGCCTAGCTGAGAGCTTCATTCTTTTCCTTTTTATAGGCCTCCAACATTACCTATAATTTTTGGATTTTCAAAGCCTGCTCATTAACAGTCTTTTAAAGAGCATCTTTTTCTATGGCAAGTTTGTGGCCCTATGATATGGGAACTCAAGCCGAGTCTATTGCATCAAAGACGTATTTTTGAATAATTTTATTTCCTCTCTAACCTTTTTTCCATGGACTAATAGGACATCTTGATCTCCTTTAACTTTTTATCCAAAATAGTGATGATTTGCTTATTGTCTTTCTTTTATATCTCTTTCTCTTAAAGAGCTAGTTGTTTTGTTTCAGGTAACATCAAATAGGGATTGAGTGAGTCCCCTTCATATAAATATTGATCATATACGTCTTTCATACAAGCAGTAATGTTTTTAGTCACGTCAACATGAATATCTTTCAAATGATAAGCAAACTTAACCACGTCGAAGAAAAGCATAGGGAAACCTTTTTGCAACTAGGCTAGTTGTGAATTTGAAGTAGATTCAGTCACTACCATAGGAACATGAGTAGGAGTGTGTACTTTTCTGGAACTTTGTTTAAAGGGATTTGAGGTTGCAGACCCAAATAGTTGAGTGGCATGGTTGGATATTTGGGAAGACGTTATCGATTGCATGGCAATCGATGTAGAAGTAGTTGTAGTCGGAGCCTTAGATGAAGGAACATGATCGGATTTTGATAAGTATGTATCTAGAGTTAATGAAGAAGGGAACGGTTTTGATATTGTGAAGGGGATGTCCTACCTGACCCAAAATGGTCATGTGACCCTTGGTCACGATCATCGCAATGTTTTCACTCTCCTTCTCACCTTTCCTATTCTCTCCTATAATGCCTAGGCTATTTGAATTCATGTAACAACTACCTATGTTGGCGCGACTAATCGTGCATGCGATAACCAATAGAATGACCTTGGAGCTCATCAAAGAGATGGCGGCATCCTATTGAACTTGAAAAGAAAGCATGACCAAGTTAATATTTGAAAGTCCAAGAGTAGCACATGCAGTGTAAATGTGCGGTGACAATAAATGTCGCATGCCATATTAATGTGTCCTTGTGCCCCCTACGGACCATGCTCATGAAGTTTACTATGTGCAGTGATCTCTCCAGCAGCGATCAAAGGCACACTTGTAATTACATGGATAGGAGAATCAATATCACATAACTGATATTGTCATGAATGTATGAAGGAATTATATTTGGAATCCTTCCAAATGAACCGTATATTGCCAATTGGTGCAGCCGGAGTCACCTCCCAGCTTGGAGCCTGAAGTAGCTGAGGGAAAGAATGAGGCAAAACGATCTTTAACGTTATGCAATGAGGAATGAGGTGCACTTGGCCATCACCACTCACCTCTCCTATGGCCTCGTGACCATGGATCATCTTTTTACTATAACTTCGGTACTCATAATCATCATCACCTTTTTCATCCTCCCTCTTGATTAACTGGAGGATATTGAATGGCAGGAGAACTTCTTAATTCTCATCAACATGAAGTTCAACATCAAATTCTTAAGCGGGTCGGTGCCTCTATGAGTAGTAGGAATAATGTCAAGGCTACGATCGTTATCAAGGAGCTGAAACTATCGCACTATCGCGTTCTTTCATTCGTCGGAAGAAATTTCATTTTTCGCTCTATGACGAAGATGGCTTAAAAAGCTTAAAGAGTATGTGCCAAAGTTGCATTACCAGGCCTCCTCAAAGTATATGTAAAATTATGAAACAATGGAGTTAGTGATTTAAACTGAACTAACTTCAGCCAGGAAAATAGTGATAATAGAACTAATATCCTGATAACCATCTCCAAGCGAAATCGGGTGGGCAACATATGAAGAAGTATTCATTTTTATAATTGTCGAGCTTGCTCCAAAGAGCAAATATATGATAGACGTTAAATGGTTCTAGGTAAGTCAGAGAAGGACTTTCCTTATGCTTTTTGAATCTATATAGATATTAAATCCCTTCCAGTGTGGGCACCCTGCCCAAATGGTGTAGGAAAACCATGTAGATGCTATTCAAAGAAGCATAATTATTTGTGTGAAGCTGAACCGAGGCCAACTTAATGAACTAGAGGGCAAGTAAGATAAAGTGGTTAAAAGGAGGAACGCGCCTAGAGAGCCACATATAACAACTGTATATAGCATCCCTCTTTGGTGGATCATGTGCCCATTGAAAGGGCTACAGGACTAAAATGTCCTCAATAAATTACAAACATTTCACGGACGTTTCATCTAAAGTAGACTCTAGAGATCTAGATCTTAGAGGTTATCGAGAATTAAAGCACCTTCAAAATTGATATCGGGGGCACCTGCCACATAAGTTTCATTTACCATTATGAAAAGGACCACCTCTAAAGACTGTCTTATCGAATGACGAGGTGGTAGAGGTCAAAAAGATGATGAAGTAGATGACGTAGTAAACCATGTTATAGAAGCTGCATCAATTGCAAGTGAGGCAAACTCTAAGGTCGATAGACCCGACCCATCGTAGAGATACGCACAGAGCGTCTATGATCCATAACCGTTGAAAAACTTCACGAATGAGAAAGGTCATGTAGAATTTAATTTTGATCTCATGCTAAAATAATACCCTATGTGGTAGATATTAAGACCTAATGGATGTCCACATGTATTGACTGGCTAGATCATATACATTAGCAGGGACAATGATAAGTAATTCAGTTTACGAAGGAATCATATACATTGACCGGATCTTCATGTTCCTCTAAATCTATCGTGTGGGTTGTATCAAGGAAAGGTTAGGACAATGTTCTAGTGATTGGTAAATTACATACTTTATCCATAACACTAGTTTATGTTAATTGATTTCTATTTAGGTGTTATGTTTACTATTCTCGGATTGGTCATTTAATTATATGTGATACAGTATGTCCAACCTACTCCGAGGTACTATATGCACAACCTACTCCAAGCTATAAGTATTTATATATGTAACCTACTCCGACGTATAAGTATCTATGTACGTATATGTATGTATATATATATATATATATATATATATATATATATATATATATATATATATATATATAGGTGTGTCATTGTACTTCCTAAAAGAAAACCTGGCCAATTGATACTTCTTAAATAAGGTAGAGACAGACTCAATGACCATTTAATAGCACAATCCCGAAGTTTGTCCCAGAATACATAGTATGTTAGGTTCAACAACCCATCTCCCATCCAATCATATCATAACGATGCGAGAGAAAGTATTTAGGGAACTTAAGACCTTTTAAATGGGAAATAGGCACTCTTTATCCATTTAATCCCTAAACCACATGCAAAATCTCTAGCCATTTAACACCTACAAAAGGCAAACCCCTCCTAGTACTTCCTAACTGCCATCGTATAAAATCCCTTCTAGGCCACTTAATACTTTGTAGATAGATAAAAGGCAGGCCCTCCAGTTACTTAATACATCAACCCTAAAGCGGACTTCCTCCAAAAGATTTCACTAACGCACCTAATAGATAATTCTGACCATTTAATATTTCTTAAATAGGTAAAGGAAAGATCAATTAGCAATTTAATACCTCAACCCTATATGTGAATGTATACCACAACTGGTCCTATAGTTGGAGATGTCCCACATCAGTATTACGTATACACAATAGCTGGTAGCCCTTTGCAGAGGAAATACTTTCGTTGCGTAACTCTACTGACCTCGCGTCCTAACCTGTACTAAACCAAGTCATTTAGTATTGATATAAATATTGGGTTATGCCTACTAATTAGCAACCATCGCAAATGTATTATTGAGGCCAGATTATTTCAGCTGTGCAAACTACCGTGCCTTCTGAGTTCATTTATTAGTATTTATTAACTTTTTATGAACTTCCCTTTTATTTTATATGCTTTCTATCTTAACTTCTTATTTCATTAATATTATTAAATGTCATTTACTACTTCTTCTACCTCCAATTAATGCCCTTTATAAATGGACTTTCATACTCAAATTAGACAAATGTTACAAACTTTTATTTGTATGTTTTAGAACTAATTTACCATGCATATTTAATTTCCTTTGTCATCTTGGTCTCTGTAATTAAATTCATTAAATGGGTTTATACCCATATTGGCTTGATTATTATAATTTCCGATAAACTTCTTAATTTATTACATTATTCATATTTTAGCATTTTATTTGTAATTAGTATGATAACATAAAATTAATTGCACGTAAATCTGGCTGTCATCAAAGCCAGTGAGTCCAGAGCAATGATTGTAGGGTCCAAAAGTCAAGTGTAAGTGATAATATGAAGTCGTGATCAAACGAAATTGAGAGATATGCAATGCAGAATGTCCAAAGAATGGAACATAGTTCAACATAGAGGAGGGGTCAGCAATAACCACTCTCCAACATAGGGATCAGCATGTTTTAGGAAGCAAGTGCAATTCAATGGAAAACTACCAGTATCCCAAGATCAATAAGTCCAATGCATATGAAATTTCTTAAGCAAGATATGGGGATCCCAAAGAGCCTACCCTAGGGATCGCACCTCAAAAGGATTTGGGATTGGCCCTCTTCCCTTAATAGGGATTGCCTGAAATCAAAAGGCAGTTCATATTGAAGCAAAGATCGAGCAATAACTTAAGTTCCACTAATCCAATTGGTATGAAACTTGGAGGCTGAGCATATTTCAACATAGGGAAGCTTCAATAGGGATCACACCCCTAAATTCCTCCAAATTAGGGATCAGTACCGATCCCTATTCTTTGGAACTTGGGCCATGCGATCCCTCTTATAGGTCTATATGGTCTTGGGGGTCCTTCTGCTGAATTTTCAGGAAGATATTTTGCCATTCTTCGTTTATAAATACAGCTTGGTTGTTCATTTTAGGGACTTTTACACCGTTGGTTACTTTCTACTCTATTATAATTAAGGATTTTCATCCAATCCCTATTTTACTTAGTTTACAATGTGATAAATAAAGCTTTCTATTCAAATGGACGTAGGCAAACAACGCCGAACCACTATAAATTACCGTTTTCATATTATTGCTTTGATTTACTACTGTTTCATTACTATTTTACTCTATTTGTATTTTATATTCTTCATTATTTCTCTTCAAAACTTTTATGTGGTGTTTGTGCTAATTTTTGGTGTAAACATTTTGGTGCTTTTACTGAGAAGGCTAGATTCTCAACCTTATTTGGTTCACTTTATTGCTAATGGATTGCATAAATCCCCTGAAGAGATCTGAAATTATCCTGAAGAAGCTTTCTGTTCTATTCAGGTTTGCAAAAGTCTAAGGCAAACTATCAATAATGGTTAGGAATACCAGATCTACATCATAAAACGCTAAAGGAAATGAGAATGCTAGCATCCAACAGAGAGGCCCAAGTAATCTACCAATGGATGTGAATGCTACCCATGTAGTTGATGTCCAGAATCTGGCTGATTCAATCATAAGAGCTGAATTATAGAATCTGATGTCGCCGATAATTAAATCGGCAGGTTCAAGCCAATATCAACATAATGAACCAACTTAGTCAACAACAATGTGGAAAAGCTAGGAGGAACTCTATCCCTTATTCTACCTCGAAGATTTCTAGTTCATCAGACAATTATCACAAACGCAGGCATCGCAGAATTGACGGGTATCACACAGAAGCTCTAGGACATCAGCAGGCAAACCTACATGGTCAACTAAAACTGATCGGTGTTGATCGCTCCATAGGGATTGGCACCATTCCCTCCTCTAGAGGAGGGAGCCTACCTTTCCATCCTGGAGCCCAAGCAGGAGCTACTACAACAGATTTGGATGTTGGGGTTATGGTGGATGCAGACCAGTTACTTCCTCGGAATGACGATGAAGTGAATGTACATGATATACATCAAGAGGATATGGAGACGAGAAGGCGTGGAACAGACCGTAGACATCAACCAGACCATTCACATGAGATGGAGCACGACAACCGCTTGGCTCCAACTATCTAAACGTCGAACTTATCAGCTATTTTTAGACGGGTAGTGAGAGAGAGCCAAGGTTTGACCAATGATGATTAGGGGATCTCGAGAAGCCATACCGCGTTCACAGATAATATTTTCATGTCGAGTATCCATGGAGTTTCAGTTTGTCGTCGATGCATGCCTACGAGGAAAAAACCGACCCAGACCAACACAACATGAGATATGAATGGCTGATGGATTCTACACGAGCTGATGATGCAACCGAGTGTAGATGTTTTCCAATCACTCTATACGGAATAACAACGATGTGGTTTACAAGATTACCCCTACGATCAATTTCTATATTTGGTGATTTAGCAACAAACTTTGTGGAGCAGCCCCACATGCATGCAACTCGCTCCTACGATGTAATGTCCATATCCAATGTGTTCCAAGCTCCGAGAGGATTGCTGAAAGATTAGTTGTAGAGATTCCATATAGCCATCATGAAAATTAGTAATCTGACTGACCATTAACTATTGATGGCGGTAACAAAAGGGATTGAACCAGATTCTGATTTTGGTGATTGATTAGCTGCCAAGCCACCCGTAATGTTGGAGCGTTTCTATGCAAAAGTAGCTTAGTATTTGAGGAAAGAGGAAGCCAGGCGCTCTTAAAGAAGAATGTCGTGAGACTAAGTGGAGAGGGAGTGTAGAGTAACATTGCAGTGAAGTAGCTAATGATAGTTCTGGAAAAGTTCAAGTGAACGTCCAAAATATACCAAATCAATAAAAGAAAGGCGGAGATAGGGACCGTGAACGAAAAAGGGATTCTGGAAGAGGAAAGCCTAGAATTTCAATGTACGAGATCTACGCACCACTGAATACACACTACACCAGAATGCTCATTTCGCAACGGCTTTGAGCCGTTGCGAAATGGGCAGTGGTAAAAATTTCGCAGCGGCTCAAATCCGTTGCGAAATATATTTTTTGCAACGACTAAGGGCCGTTGCAAAATATTCTTTAGCAACGGCTTGTAGCCGTTCCGGATTTTATTTTGCAACGGCTTAATGCCGTTGCGAAATGTAGATATATAACTGATGTTTTAAATATTAGCAACGGCTTTAATCCGTTGCTAATTACTATTTTTATTTTTATTTTAAAAAATCGAAATTTATCTCTGTAGCAGTGACAGTCATTTCATTGTCATAATTAAAACAAAAATTTGCAAATTTAACACTATCACAAAAGAAAGATTAAAACCAAATATTTTTCATAGATTAAACACAAAACCAAACATAACAAAGTTTGAATTATAATGTTCAACATCAACACATACCACTATATAGTTCAACAAGTATACATAACATACATAGTACAACAACGACATCATTACATAATACCACATGCATAGTACAATACATACGGTACATAACGTCTTCCTCCAATCGTCTAATGCTCCCGCCAGCATAAGTTTCATGCCTGCACAAAACAAGAAATTGATGTTTGTTTATAAAGAGGTCAAATAGCATATGTTTGTTAAAGTAAATAAAAAGCTAATGAAGGTTTGTACTTCGTGCACTTGTTTCAAATTTTCAATTCTATCAGTTAATGCTGTAGATTATTTTTTCTGAATTATATATATAATGTAGGGGCTAATGCAACATACAAATCATCAATATATCATTCTATTTTGATAGTGTAGGTCAAGTAGAACCAGACGCTAAAGATGTTTGTCACAGTTATTTTGTACTAGAAGAAACGTTTTTATGCTGTCTTTCCTCCACATACCACACTTTCCCCCTCAACCACATTCCTGCTGTCTTTCCTCCACATACCACACTTTCCCCTGCCATCGTCAAACCATTGCCTTATTCATCATACCATTCCATTGTTCTAACCACTGCCTGAGCACAACAGTGCTTACCAACCAAATTCCTACCCAATCACTACAGACTGCAAAACAAGCAGCCTTCACAACCACTGTCATTTGAAAAACCATCTCCTGCCCGCAAATCAGTGCAACATCCCAACCACTCATCGAGCCACACCTTCATCCCACATTCAAACTGCCACATTTCACCCAACCCTGTGCACTATCCGACAAAACTGCATAAACCACTGCGCATACATACTGTGCATCACCAATCTCCAACCTACATACCCCTCTGACCAACAAGCACCAGCCATACAATCCACTTCCAATCTTGCCCTGACATACCTCATCACATCAGTTCAAAAACTACCCCATAGCACCTGTCACCACCCTATAGCAGCATATCATCTCCACTACACTTTAAATTCCATACAAACCCTCAAGGAACAGCATTTACAATTGCCAAAACTTCATATCAGTATAAACCCAAACCCCTAACCCAATTGCAAGCTTACTAACACCATTTACACTCATATACATACTCAAGCCGTCGGTACATTTCATCATAGTGCATAACGATCACAAACTGCTCTTGCCTGTACATTTCATCGCAGTGAATCCAAACATTCCTACCCAAGCACTGTCCTCCTCCATCATAGCTGATAACAAACACACTTGGCCCATTCAATACCACACTGTTATTCACCCAACCAGTGTAAATCCACAAACATCACAAAACCTCTGCTAACCACCTTTCGACCATTACACTCCACCCAACCAGTTCTATTTGTCACAAAAGCTAATGAATAGTTGAAAAGACCCTCCACAAACTTCACCCAGATCCACCTTGCCACACCCTCCACCACCAAACTACCAAACTTCAGATTCTAACAAAGTTGAAAAGAATAAAATTTTGCCTTAAAAAGTGGACAGAGAAAACCAGTCTACTTAAAGTAGTATAGATGCATTACAAAAGGAATTAGATGGAGCATTCATGCAACTGGTTAATCATCCAAATGATGAGCATATTATTTTATTGTATAGACAAGGTGGATCAACTTTCTGATCTTTCACATAGTCAGGCTACAAAAAACATTCTACCACTGTTAAACGGCATACACAATCTGATCATCAATAAAACAATTACCATTTTCCATCACAACTGCTTCCATTTGCCACATGCAATCATTTCCCACCACTTCTTGCATTTGAAAATTTTATGTAGTTTGTTTATTGTTGTTATTGTGTTGAAAATTTTATGTATTTTGGTATGTATGGTAGAATTTTGGGTGCGAAAACTGTATTTAATTGAAACTAACGAAAAAAATTTGTAATTTTTTTATTGTTGTTATTGTGTTGAAAATTTTATGTATTTTGGTATGTATGGTAGAATTTTGGGTGCGAAAACTGAACCATGACTCTGTTTTATGTAAGTTTTATTTGTGTATATCTGCCTTACTGCGCACTCACTAAACAACTCTCTGCACATCATAACATCATAGCACACCATATCCTCTGCTCTACCCTACAGAAAACCCACTTGAACTACAAGCCATCACCCTCTTTCTTTACTGCCTACATTCCATTGTCTTACCTCCTTGCCTCTCCTTCTTACCATCCTTTTCCCACTGTCATAGTGAATACATTGCTTCACAGTGCATATTTGACCATAATATATTGCCTTCAATATTCGTTGCTTGCTTCACAATACAATGCCTCAACCTTTACAACTACTTCACTTCAAGCAACAGCAGCAAATACTTCGGTTAAACCACCATCAAACTTTAATGATTGCTCATGTCAAATATACATGCAATAACATACAGGACAAACAAAAGAACAGGTAAAACTATCTCTGGATTCATTAAACACGTTTAACTAGTAACCCACTGCTTAACCACGTAATCTTGAAACAAATTACATAAAATTTTCATTAGTTTCAATTAAATACATAATAATAATACTAATAATATGTTTGACAAATGATTATTTACATTTTAAAAAATAAAAATTTAGAAGTATTGATTAACTGATTGAAATTAATTTATATTTTGTGTGTACATAGCGCACGCCCATCAGAACACTTGGTTATGCGTGCGAGTGAAGAAAAACAAGCAGGGAGAACCCAAAACATCCTAGATAATGATATGTATCTGCCTTCATAAATATAGCACCTGGTACATATTAACAGATGTGAAGTGCAATGAATTTCAACTGGGACAAAGCGAAATCTAAAATATATATAATATTATGAATTGTGATAATGACCGTTGTTCGTTGGGACGAAGCAGGGCAAAAGGACTGCATGTGCCTGTCCTGTTTTCGAACATAATTTGTGAACGTAACATACCCCCTGTATTCAAAAAATATATAATTCAAATAAATTTTGTATGTCTAAAATATATCCATCTACACACACAGCTGCATCACCAACGACAGTACATACCCTACCATTTTAACACTTCATTTACAACCTGTCTTGTT
Organism: Allium cepa; assembly: GCA_030765085.1. Lineage (NCBI taxonomy): Eukaryota > Viridiplantae > Streptophyta > Magnoliopsida > Asparagales > Amaryllidaceae > Allium > Allium cepa. Next base: position 618,756,334 of record CM060934.1, read on the forward strand.
TCCACGTCTGCCAACTTCAAAAACAATTACAAGTGCAGATCGAAGCCATCCATTGCATATAGCCTTGCCTGAAACTTGTCTGACCATATCTTTGCCACTTCAAATCCACCATCTCAAACAACACCTTCATCTCCTACACCAAACTATAGCAACCACAAACCCGTCAGCAACAACTACATTTCAGTACCAAACCATTTCAACAACACTCAGCCTTGCTTCGACCATTGCACAACCACTTGTTCACCTCAGTTCATCACCACCTAACAACAAGGAAACTTCCATACTGCAAACACTGTTCCGTCCCCATATTTCTACTTGTCTTCATCCAGTACTGTCTCACCATCAACCACCCCCTAGCTGTCAAACCACCAAAATCCCTTCACATATCACAGCCCACTTTCCTCCCCCTTCCCTTGCTTCATATCAAAACTTCCCCTGCGTGTCACATTTCTGCTCACTGTCAGTCACTTCCTATTACTGCTGCATCGTGCACAGGAAACAAACTCCTCCACTGCCATAAGCTTCGCATTGCTAAAACATCACTACATTGACATACCTCCCTCTTCACCACAAAATATCACTTCAGACCATCTAGAATCCAAACTGTCAACATTCAACTGCATTCCTCACTGCTGAGACCAATTACCACCAACTGCACTGATATCCCCTTCCCCTTCCTCTTGCAAGCTTCTGAATACAGATCGCCTGCAACTGCGACCCCTGTACCCTGTACCAAACTGCACTTCAGTTCAAACTCCATCCCTGTACCCCCTCCCTGATTGTCTGCCAAAGAGTTGCCACACCCCTTCGCGAACTCCAACCTTCACCTCGCCTGAGCATCCACCGCCCAGCAACATCGAAACCACAAATCACCTACAACCTCCACGAACTCCAATTGCAGCAACATTGCGGACAAACCAAGTACCAACATCACCTTAAAACCCAATCGAATTGCTGACCAAAGTCGATTCGAGAATTTCTTACTGGGTTGAGAAATTATGATTTGAGGAATTCGATTGTGAATTTGATTTCTTTTTTTTCTTTTTTTTTTTTCTTTTTCGAGCTCTGAATTTCGAATTCGATTGGGCTATGAGAGCAGAATTTTGAGTAGTGATTTGTGCGTTTTTTTTTTGGAACAAGTTTGTGGGTCGGGCTACTTCTTCAAACCACCCTCTACTACTTACTGTCCAAATAATGAATAGTGAGTGAAATTAAATTCACTGCCCATGTACAAAACAATTAAATCAACATGAATAGGCAGAACTCATTTGAAGATAGCAGTGAACAAAAAAGTAGTGAACAAACATAGTAGTGCTGTAGTTAGTGGCAGGTGTGCAAGTTGGTTTGTGGTGACTAGGTGATGCTGTGGAAGTACAGTGACTAGGTGTACAACCTATTTTCAGTAGTAATGTGAACAAAAAAATGTTACCTCACGGATCAAGCTTTTCTAAATCAGAAAGGTACACAGAGAAAGCATCTTCAACCTGAAACAAATGTTAAAAACCTGAAACAAAGAACAGATCAGAGAATTATCCGAATTTGTAGAATTTTCAGTTTTGATATTAAGATTGGAGGATTCTGATATTAAGAACAGATTAGAGAACATATATAGGTTTCCATTCAGATTGAATTTATTGGATAATAATAATGTATACCTGCTCCTGCGTCTAAAGATATCGAATTGAAATCTTTGGATGACACGCATAACCACCGATTCCAACATCATCAAAGGTCATTGCAAGAGGATGATTTTGTTTGGCTGTGGGCTCATCTGGTAATAGTATATTGTCCACAATCAACTTCTCATGTGTAGGAGGTACAGGTTTTCCATGTATTATGGATGCCGTCGAATCTCTGCATACAAAACCTGTTGCAATGACTTCTAGATCAAAGTACAACACTTCACATTTTTGATTTTCCTGAACATGCGAAATAAGCGGGTTAGCAGCATCGTCATTGTTCGACGTTCTTCCAACACTTTCATGATGTGTCCCACCAGTTCCTCCTTCGTTGGAAGCAATGTCTGGCATCTGTTTCACATATCCTTTTAATATGTCGACCAATGTGTTCAATGTCCCCTTCACATTCTCCAAAGAACCCTACACCTTCTCCATCCTTGTTTCCAATCTATTTGAGTCTTGTTTACTCCTTCTGAGTTATTTACGTGGAATAGTAGATGCTTTAACTTGTGTTTTTGGTATTATAGTTCCAACACTTCGAGTCCGGCCCCTTTTATCTTTGCCGAACGTTTGTGACAAGATGTCTTCATCCAATGGCATATCTTGTTCCTCGTCGTCATTGATTGTTTCCCTTGCTTTTGCAATTTTACCCTAAAATATGATAATACTTGAGATATTTAATTTCGTGCATATAAGTTATAGGCCGATAAACCATGTAAACATATATGTCATAACAGTAAATGATTTTTAATTTATCATCTAAAACAATATATTGTTTAACTTACAAACTACGAAGAATTTGAATCTGATATGGTGCCATCCTTTTCTGTATGAGTTTTCTCCCACACTTCCCGGCGTATGATTTCTTTTCCTGGATTTTCAATTGACTGCAACCGAAACATCGATTATCAGATCAACCGATTCTAATTCGAAGAGTTTATTTCCTACCGATACAATCTCATTCAACGAAATGGTAAAATGCAACGAAATAACAAAAAATTAAAACTGTACCATTTTATGTTCTACTATGGCGTGACTTGTACGACCACTATGATGAGTATAACTGTATTGTGATCTATTTTTTTGCCTAGCTCTCTTCTTTCACGTGCGCCGGGTTTTGCTTCATTTTTCAAGAATCCGTCTCAATCTTCTACGTTAACTTTTGGCGGACAGTTTTTCCTTCTAGCCTCATCATTATCAAATTTGTCATAGTATCCTATCCTCAATTCACTTTTGTATCTTCTAAATGATTCACACATTTTTTTAAAATACAACTCTTTTTATTCGACTCTAGCTCATAAAATGTCTGTATATATTAAAGATAAAAAATACGTTAAAAAGGAAATACAAGAAAATACACAGATCATTAGTGCATGTCACTTGTAAGTTATGTAATTTGTCTATTAACCATGTCGCCGCTCTAGTATACTGTTGCCGCTCTAGTATACTGTCAATCGATCTATTAACTAATCAACTTCCCACCTATCTTCGTATAGAACAAAAAATGAGTTGTACTATTTGTGCTTTTCAACAGGTTAACAGTGAAAAAAAAGAATGACTTACCTGCAATTCAGCCCAAACGTCATCTTTACATTTGTTTGGTACTTTATCCCAACTTTCATATGATATCGGCACATGCATTCGTACCAATTTACCAAGTCTACTGCCTATTTTCCCAGCATTATCAGAAACTGGAACACCATATGCATTTGTCTCAACTTTCTCGGGTCGTGAAGATGACGAATTCGCGACTGAATGGATCGACGTTTCTATGGCTTCTGACATTGTTGCTGCAAGTATTCAGAAATAAACATATATGAGTTCCCAGCATATTTGTACACATCACATAATTGTACAGCATAATTGTACTTGCAAAATAGTTGTATGAGTGAAACCTGCAGAAAAAGCCTAATTTTTTTACAGGTTGTCTACTAAAAGCAAGTAAGGATATTTGATTGTTATCAATTAAAAATTTATACGGTTACGAATAAAGAATATAAGTGTAACTGAAGCAACAAAAGCAACTATTGATCAACAACAAACGTAGTTTAGGCATGTAATAAATATGACACATGATCATTATTACTTGAAAATGAAGAAAAACTGGGTATGTCGCTCCAAATTCCATATGGTAAAAGACATATTGAAAATTGATCAATCATATTTCATGAATTTAGAATAATAATTAAATAGTGATACATGAAAATTTCTAAATTCATCCACATTCGAAATTCAACTCAATTAAATTAAGAAATACATCTTATACTAACATATGCATTTGGTAAGATCTTCTAATTTTTTGTTATCTTCAAAGGCTGGTTGATAGACGGTAGGAAACTTAAGATCATCCACGATTGTAGTCAACCGCTTAGATGTGTGTAAAACCACAAACCATCCGCTATTTTTTAAATCTTTTGAGTAGAACACTTGACTCGCTTCTGACGCAAGAATAAATGGCTCATCATTCATCCTATCTTTGGTCTTCAGTTCCCCTAAATTAACTGTAATCAAGTTTGAAACAGGATCAATATTGCAACCATTGACCTTGTCTTCGACTTTTACCCATTCACAATAAAAAACCGTTTGTTTGAAGTCTATATAATCCAACCCAATTATCTCCTGAATAACTCCATAATACAGTGTTTCAGCTTCTGCATAATTTTTATCATTCCCACTGGCTCTAAATTTTGTGATTGCTCTCATACATACACCGCTGTCTTGTGTTACCATCCGCTCTTCGTATTTTTTCATAGAAAATGTAAACCCATTTACTTGGTACTTCATATAACTGCGCGCCTTGAACTTCGGCCAATTCACAAGGCGCCAAAGAGTTGAATCAACATCGTTTGTTTTTACCAACTAAAAAAATAAAATATGTGAAAAGTTTGATTAATAAGGTGATGATACCTTTAAGTACGCATGAAATATTAAATAATCTTTAATATATACCTCGCCACGTAACCATAGAGAAAACTTTGACAATCTTCCACAGATGAAACCCCATTTCGAGATTGAGATTTAGTACTTATCACATAAATGTTATACCTCCTGCAAAAAACACATTTCAAAACATTTATATACTTACAATGGTGGAGATTCAGGAGTTATTTGTGAACTTACTTCTCCCATTCATCCAATCCATCATACTTATTGAGGACCCATCTACGAACTTGTTCAAACTGCACTGAGGTTAAGGTTATGTCTTTACCATTATCTAGAGGCATCTCACCAGAAAACTCATCATCCTCGTCTAAGAAAGCTTCACGAGTATGTTTATGTGTGCCATCACCTCCTTTTGGTATATACTCCATGCAGTAATGACTAGCTTCCTGTACGATATATCCTTCTGCAATACATCCTTCAATACATCTTTTGTTGCGGGCGTATCCTTTATATGTTTTCATCAACCTATGAATATAAATCGATTACAAATAACTAGTACCTTAAATTGAATGATGATGAACAAAACTGAGATTAGTAAATTACCATTCAAAAGGATACATCCACCTATATCTAACAGGACCGCATTTCAATGCTTCATCGGCTAAATGAACCATAAGGTGTATGCTGATGTCAAAAAATGCAGGCGGAAAATATTTTTCAAACATACAAATTGCTTCTACCAACTAGTCTTTGCTTTTGAAAGATGTTCTTTGTTAATCACCTTTGAGCATAAAATGTTAAAAATAGACTTAAACGATGTATAGCATTACGTAGATCCTTATGTTGTGGATAAGAATGCTGAAGCAATACCGGAAGTAAATGTTGCATTATGACGTGGTAATCATGAGACTTCATATTTGTTAGTTCAGGAGGATTGATGTTCACATTGTTATTGAAGTTGGAAGAGAATTTGCTAGGCACTTTAAGGCTTTTCAAAATGGTGCAAAATCGTAGCCTTTCGTCTTTTCTCAAGGTGAAAGTTGCATCTGGTATGATTACTTTGTTTCTTTCAGGATCTTCACTCACCCATAATTTTTGTTTTATACCCATGTTTTTTAAATCCTTACGTGCATTGATGTCGTCTTTTGACTTGTCTTTATGACCCATAATTGTGCTAATGAGATGCTCAGTGACATTCTTCTCTGTATGCATAACATCAATATTATGTCGGACCAAATTTGCTTTCCAATATGGCAAATCAAAGAGGATGGACCTTCTATACCATGCAGGAACATTCTAAACTTCGTCTTCATCGGTTTTCTTTTTTCGTTTTCGATCGATTTCTAATTTGTCTTTACCAACTTTCATCTTGATATTAGCTACCTTCTCTTCAACTTGATAACCAGTCAATGGCCGTGGAGGACGATGATATTCTTGTTTGTTATCAAAGTTTGTTTTTTCATCTCGAAACTTATGTTTGAAAGGAAGAAATCTTCGATGTCCCATGTAACACATCTTCTTACTTGCATGAAGATAGTAAGAACAAGTGTCTTCCCCATATGTAGGACATGCAAAATAGCCATGAGTTGTGCATCCCAATAAAGTCCCAAGTGCAGGATGATCGTGAATTGCCCACAACAACCTAGCTCTCATTGTAAACTCAGAATTATTAAATGAGTCAAATGCAGCGACTCCTTTCCATAACAGTTGTAACTCGTCTACTAACGGTTGCAAATAAACATCAATATCCTTTCCTGGTTGTTTTGGTCCAGAAATCAACAATGTCAACATTGAAAACTCTCTTTTCATGCACATGGATGGAGGAAGATTATACGGTACTATAACTACCGGCCAACAACTATAACGGTTACTTAGAGATGCATGTGGATTGAAACCATCCGTTGCTAATCAAAGCGTGACATTTCGTGATTCAACAGCAAATGTTTTGTCAAAAGAATCTGCAGCTCGCCATTGAGAAGTATCACATGGGTGACGCATTATGTCTGAATTAGACTTGGCACGACCATGCCAAGTCATAGCATCTGCTATCCATGGTATAGTATACAACCTCCTCAGCCTAGGAATTAGAGGGAAATGTCTCAACGTCTTCTGAGGTACTTTGGCAGCTCTTTTCTCTTCGTTGAGTGTTGTTTTATATCTTGATTATTTGCAAACTGGACAAAAAACTCTATTTGCATCATCCTTCCAATACAAAATGCAGTCATTAATGCACACATCATAAGTTTTGTAATCCATACCAACTTGCTTAATCATCTTCTTCATGTCGTGATACTTTGTTGGTAGTGTGTTACCTTCAGGTAGTAATTCCTTTATGAATTCTAGGAGTGCAGTCACACCATTGTCGGAAAAGTCATACTGGGTTTTCAAGTTATTCAGCTTGACGACGAAATACAATTTTGTTATCCCTTTTGGACATGAAGAATACAATGGCTCTTTTGCATTATCAAAAAGTGATTTATACTTCTTGCTTTGATTAGCCTGCCAATCAACATCAACCGTAGGAGAATCCCCAATATTATCCGGCAACAAACTTGTAGGTTGCAATTGATGAAATCTATCAGCATCATTGACCAGATCTTCCATCCTAGGATTTTCAAAGTCATCGGTACTTATGGCTTGACTAACAGGTTGTTTTTGGTTCATTGCTGACTCTTCTCCATGAAAATGCCAAACAGTATATGATTGCACAATTCCCCATCTAAGAAGATGAAAATGAATTTCTTCTAATTTAATTTTCATTTTCATATTTTTGCACTGTGTGCAAGGACAAGAATAGATTTCCTTATTGCCACCATTTTCTACAACAAAATCAATAAAATTCTGCACTCCTTCCATATATCATGGGGTTCTTTGATCGGCTTCTTTCATCCACTCTTTATCTATACTTGAAGACATATTGACCTGCCAACAAAAAATATATACAACATTTTAGTAAAAAAACCTTAAACCTGACATAAAACACATTTAAAGAAAATTTTTAATTACTCCGTGCGCTTGCGGTAATTTTATTTACTCCGTGCGCTTGCAGTAATTTTTAATTTTGGACCCCTCCTTGCTTTGGAAAGCAAGTGACAACATATATATATGTAGTATACATTCTCTTATAACCCTCTAAAATATGTGATGTGGCTAAGACTTGTTGTTTACAAGTATGATAGTGTGTTGTAAATGGCTGAAACGAAATACATGCTATAAATGCACTTTGAAATCCCTTGTGGTTGACGTAGGCTTAGTTGGTTTAATTTTGAATATATTGTGCAAATATATATATATATATATTCGGTCATTCATTACACACATTTTGTTGTGTTTGACATAAAGAAATTGATTCAGAAAGTTATAGAAATTGTGAATGGAGGTTGTGATAGTTCAAGGAGAAAAGGTCGCTATGGATGCAATTTGAAATCTCTTTGTAGTTAATGATTTTGAAAGTTAACTTTGAAAGACATCCCAAGGCTTCTTCGTATTTTTAATAAATGTTATAAGTGTATTTATTATTGGAAAATATCAACGTTTAAATTTATTTTTAATAATTATCTATGAATTTTTAAAGTAAAGAGTGCTAAATATCATGGTTTAGATCCCCCTCTTGCAGTTGTCAGTGATAGTATTAAAGTGTTGTCAGAATATTTAGTTGGTTTTTTCTTGAATGGAAAAGTGAATTACATGGTAGTTAAAGCTCACTTGGGCAAAGATGGAAACTAAAAGGTGGGTATGAGATGTTAACTGATAAATAAAATTATTATTTCCAATTTTCTTGCCAAGAAGACAAATTGAGATTTCCCAAGAGAGATCCAATGTTTATCAGATGGAAAATGTTCATTATCAACTCCTGGAACCCAAATTTTACTTCTGCTTAATCTACCATTAAAAGTCTCCCCATCTGGATTTATTATATAGAATCCCTATAATGGCATGACTCCTTGTTGGCATAAATTTGTTGGCATGTCACTTATGCTTTGACAAAAACATTGAATAAATAAAGAGATATGAATATGCAAAATATTTAGTGGAAATAACCCCTAAAAGGAACTCCCTAAGTTTATTTGTGTTGGAGATGATTCTTGCCCAAATGTGCAAATAGAATATACATAGAGGCCATTAATTTGCACGCATTGCAAGTTTTTGGTCGTGCTACAACTCATTGTGAAGTTAAAGCTTGCGTGGTGAATGACAAGTCTAATGGGGATAATGATGAAAATAATCCTGACCATGTGGAAAAGGATCATATTATGCAAGAAAATTTAGAATGGAATGGAAATAACAATCATGGTCATTTGACAGAGACAAAAAGTGAATTAAAATTTTTGGAGAAGAGTTAAATTGACTAATGGGAGAAGCAAAGGGGTTAAGGGAAAGGAAAGTGCAGTAATGAATAAGGATAGTGTATTGATTGCAGAAGAAACACTTGAGACTGATAATTTTATTATTCCAAAAGTTAATGAAGTAAACGGGACTGATAATGATTTCATTGATCATAATCAATTTGAATGATTCTGGGTCTGGTGCATGAAGTCCAAAGCCCAAACATGTTGTTGTGTTTGCTAGTACTAATGTTCAAAATGAGACTAGTCCTTACCTTCCTAATAAATTTGCAATCCTAGATGACAAAGAAGGAGGAGAAATTTTATCTAATTCGGATACGGTTGATCCTAATCTTATCTTGAATTCATCCAAAAGCTTGAACTGTCAATCTATTGATAACGCTTGCAATGTTTTCTAATGAAACTTTTGACACCTCTACTTTTAATACCTCGACTATAACTTTCGATACTTTAGTGAACGATGGCATCCATAACCATAATGCATCTACTGATCATATCAATCCTCTCTTTCCATCCTTCCACATCGTATTTCTGAAAATTATAATTCTTAGTGCACTTCTGTGCACAAAAACATGCATACACAATTCGATATTTCTGAAAAAACAGTTCTTTATGTCCAATCATCCCAAACTTTACAAGGAAATTGCTCTACCTCCAATTAGTTTTCCAACTATAAATCAATCTGTTATCAATGACTCATCCTTTCCTCAAATTAAAGATTCATCCACCAAAAAACCAAAGGGTAGGCCTAAGAAACCTCAAAATCAGTCTGCACCCTACAGATCATGACAAAAGTGTTGAATTCTATACTGATCAATTTTCTTTATCTCATCTCCATGTAGATAAAACAGCTTCTCCTGGCATTTCCACTAGATTAGCTGCTAATTCCATATCTTTTTAGTGATAGACAACATTGGTGTAGGAATATTAAGGGGTTCAAATTCTATTGCAACCTGAAATTAGGAACATTATTAAAACCCACAACATTTAGTTGATCGCCATTGCCAAAACCAAGCAGAATAGCAGATTTTTCGAAACTTCTTGGTCAATCATTTACAACCTTTCTCAAGCTCCATTTGATAGAATGTTTATTATATGGAACCCACGACTCTTTTCAGTCTCTCCTAATTTAGTTTATTGTCAATTCATTCATTCTCAAATTACTCATCTTCCTTCCACTATTTCCTTTTTCCTCACTACTGTTTACTCGTCTTTGATAGTATATTATACGTACTAGTTCTGTCATAACCATGAATCCAGAAACATCAACCGTTAAATTTCAGAAGAACAATGGATCTATGATCTCCCTCTTTGCTTATAGAAATAAAATATGTTTGCCATAATAGTTAAATTCATGGCACAATATATTATATATCTCTTTCATGCAAGTTTTGACATGATTTAAATGGAAATTCAAGTATTATTTTATTGCAGTGACCATCTTAAATATCACACACGAACAGAAAGAAAAAGAAAAATCTAATGAACTAAATAGGTAACAAGAAGAGCAATAAACTTGAGGAGATAAGTAGTAATAAACACGAGTAAATCAATTATTTAAGAAAGGGATATTTGATTAAGTATGACATTCTTTGAATTTCAATTATGACTGACTTTGAATAAAGAAATAATATAGGTTATTGTTTAGTCTTGAAATCATACTAAAAATGACTATAACTTTCTACACTCATAAAATATAAAATTAAGAAATAAACATATAACTAATCAGACCCGCGACCAATTCTCTAAACTAATCACCACTCTAGCACAACACTTATTCCCAAACTGATCACCACTCGCCAACCACCGTGACTCCAATCAGACCCGCGACCAATTCTCCAACCATCACAGCAACCTGCCCGTGTAATCGAACTGATTCCAATAACCAAAAGAAAAAAAAAGAAGGGGTAAAGATTTCAATCTGCGAATTTCAGCTCGATTTGGGTGCGAAAAACAACCTTGATGTCAAAATAGATAAGCTCGATTTACATTTATTGATTTTATTAAAAAACCAACAAAAACAAAGTTACCTAATAAACTTTCAAACCCCTAAACAGAATGACCTGAGCACGAAGGCGAACCTACAGGAGAGCGAAGAGCTTCCAAGTCGATTGAGAAGATGTGAGCACGAGGCGATCTGGATCTATCTTTTTTTTTGATCAAAGTGGATAATGATAGAATAGGGTATATCTAGTTGGGAACGGGGGTATGGAAGGCTGTACTAAAATGTAGTACGCGTAAGAGCCGTTCCAAAATTTAGAACGGCTATGAGCCGTATTATAAGGTTTTGCAACGGACTTTAACCGTTGCTTAATAGCAACGGCTAAGAGCCGTTGCAAATTTTCCGCCTTCGGGGGTTGCAAAACGCTGGTATGGTGTAGTGACATCTTTAGAGAACGTCTATTTGTCTACCAGCTATACCATGTAATACAGGAAGCCACCTCTAAAGAATCGACGGAGAAATAGAAGTAAACTAGAAAATATTGTCAGTTCCATGAATGCTATGGTCATAGCACAAATGAATATAAAGCATCTCCAAAATATTATCAATAAACTGATTCGAGAAAGAAGTTACAGCAGTTTGTTTATAGCCCCGTAGGATGGTAGGCAGGGGACATCCGATCCTAATCGAGGACAAGTTCCACATAGGGCCAAGGAGCCTACATGGAGTGGTGGAAGATTAGTGATCAATACAATAGTTGGAGGACCGCATCCAGCTGGTAAGAGTTGGCATGAGATGGAGCACTATGCTAGCATGATCAAGCATGTGAATTTGAATGTTGTTCAACTATAGAAGATGGAGCTCCGGCAAAACAGCAGTATACAATGGCCGATGACATTGTATTTAGAAACGAAGATGGAGATAAGGTGGAGGCGCCGACGATCGACCCAATGGTCATTTCAGCCATGATAAGCTCTGCCTTAGTTAGACGGATTTTAGTTGATTGTGGAAGTTCCTTTAGTATAATTTTCAAAAAGTCTTACGATCAGATGAGGATCGAAGCCAAGAACTTGAAATCGTCTAAATCCCACATTCATGGCTTTAACTGTGCTATGACCGAACATGTCGGATGTGTCGAATTGCCCATGGAGTACGTAGAAGGTGACCGTAGGAGAGTGGGGATCTTACCATTTGTTGTCTTAGATGTTGGCTCTTCATACAATACTTTTTTGAGCCAATCAGCCCTAGCTGAATTTCGGGAAGCTCTTGCCACGTAGTGTTTGACTTTGAAGTTCCCAACCATTAGCGGTTTTGGAGTTGTGCATGGTGATCAGGCGATCGGACGCACTTGTTATGCAGCTGAATAGGGAGATTCTCAATGGAAAGATAAATGTAAAGGTGTTGATAAGTTTCTCTGCAACTAAATTGTTGAAGATTGACAATCAGTGTGTGGGCCTGGGCTCGGGCGCCACAATCAGTTCTATTAAGACATAGATCTAAGGGATGACAAGGAGGACCCCAAAGAGACCAAGGCTTCACCGGCTACGCTGACAATTGACATAACTATCATCCACGATAACATCACGGCTCCTGAAGGTCGGATCACAATTCAGCACCCCAATGATGAAAGAACTTGCTGGTTTTCTTCAAGTGAATCATGACATGTTTGCTTGGACTCATTCTCACATGTGTGGGATGTCGCCTACCATTGCGAGCCATGCATTAAGTATCGACCCAAGGCATATCCTGATGAAACAAAAAAGGCGTGGCATGGATCCAAAGAGATCCACTACCATTAAAGAGGAGGTGGATAGACTCAAAGGCAGTGGGTTTTTTTGTGATGCCCTCTACTCTAAATGGGTATCCAATCATGTACTTGTGAAAAAAGCGAATGAAAAGTTGCGGACATTCATTGATTATTCGGACTTGTATAAGGCATGCCCGAAAGATAGTTTTCCCATTACAAGGGTCGACCAGCTGGTAGGCTCAACCGTAGGATACAAATTGCTATCTTTCATGGATGCTTACTCTAGATATAACAAAATCCCGATGCACATTCACGATCAGGAGCACACCAACTTCATTACCAATGTTGGATTGTGTTGTTATGTGGCAATTCCATTTAGATTGAAGAATGCTGGAGAAACTTATCTGCGCCTAATCAACAAAATATTTAAAGACTAGATTGGAAAGACGATGGAGGTATATATGGATGATATGCTTGTGAAGTCACGACGATCAGGCGACCACATTAGAGACTTGGTAGAAATGTTTGATATCCTCCGATATTATAAAATAAAGATTAATCCTCTAAAGTGTTCTTTTGGCATTGCATTAGGTAAGTTCTTGGATTTCATCGTCAATGCTCGCAGAATCGAAGTTAATCTCGACAAGATTCAAGCAATTCACAACATCCAAGTGTCGAAGATCATCAAACAAGTACAAAGCCTAAAAGTGAAGTTGTCGCCCTAAGTCGATTTGTTTCCAAAGCTACCGACAAATGCATTCCTTTCTTCGATTTTATTAGAAGAGGCAAAAGGAACTTTGAATTTATACAGAATTGTAAAGAAACATTCAAGCTTTGGTGAATCACTTACCTTCCATCTTGTCAAAGTCGGTGGATCATGAAGACTTATATACCTACATGGCCGTCTCGGTACATGCTATAAGTGCCGCATTCCTTCGTGAAGAAAATTGACTCTAGAGACTAGTCTATTATATTAGCAAGCAATTAATATGAGTTGAAAGAAATTACCCGAAGATAAAGAAATTGGCATACTGCTTGTAGATTACTTCATGAAAGATCCACCCTTATTTTTAGGCTCATCCTATCAATTTTTACACCGACCAGCTATTAAGACAGGTCCTATAATGACCTAAGACGTCTGGGAGGTTACTTAAGTAGAATATTGAGCTGAGAAAATTCTTCGTCACTTATCTTCCTCGGAGGTCTATCCAGGGACAAGCACTGGCGGATTTTATAGCAAAATTCACTGCACAGGATGATCTCCTAAAGAGCGGTGGAACCCTACCATACGGTGGAAGATGTGTATGGATGTAGCATCCAATGATCGTTGTTCTGGAGCTGGAATTATGCTAGTAAATCCAGAAGATAAGTTAATTTGCTATGCTTTAAAGCTTGATTTCCCTGCAACGAAAAATGAAGTTGAGTATAAAGCTCTAATTGCTAGACTTAAATTTTCTAGAAAACTAGGGATAAATTCTCTTGAAATCTTTTATGACTCACAGTTGGTAGTATACTAAGTTAGGAAAGATTAACAAGCTAAAGGACAACGACTCACTTCGTACCTTACCCAAGTCTAAGTGTTGTTGACTGACTTTGAGTATTATGACATTATGCCCATCCCTTGAGATCAGAATAAAGATGCTCACACAATGGCAAAGCTTGTTAGCACCAGGGATGCACAACAGATGGGCTTGGTTCTAGTCGAAGTACTAGACGCTTTGAGCATAAACCTAATGAAAATCGACAAGGTACTTGAGATGGAACCTAAGAAGGAGTCGTGGATGACTCCAATTAAAGATTATTTTCTATAGGGAATTCTTCTCGGACGAAGGAATGACAAATGACAAGTCCTTTGCAAGGTTTCATGATATATCATTTAGGAAGGAGTCGTGTATAGAAAGGTCTTTTCTATCCCCTGCTCCGATGTATCGTTCATGATGAAATAAAATGAGTTCTAAAGGTAGTTCATGAAAGGGAATGTGGTGATCACACTGGAGGGAAAACCCTAGCAAAGAACATATTTCGTTATGGGTATTATTTGCCAACTATCAACTAAGATGCTACAGATTACACCAAGCGATTTGACAAGTGCCAGATATACGCAAAAGTTTCGACAGCTCCACCAACCAAAATCGCACAAATGGCCAATCCATGGACGTTTTCTACATGAGGCATAGATATTATCAGTCCCTTACTGATCTTAAAAGGTGGTGCAAAGTAAGTCATCATCGTAGTTGATTACTTCACAAATGGGCCAAGTGGAACCTTTAGCCATGATCATAAAAAAGAAAGCAATAAACTTCATTGTATGGAACATCATCTGTCATTTTGGCCTTCTGTCAACCATTATAGTTGATAATAGGACTCAATTCGACAAGCTTAATTTAAAGACTTCTACCGTCGGCATAATATTGAGAATAGATTTGCGGTAGTTGCTCGCCCTCAAGCAAATTGACAAGTCGAAGCTATGAACAAAATCATAAAGTCCATTCTAAAGAAGCATTTGAAAAGGCTAGAGGCAAGTGGATGGATGAACTCCCAACAATGCTATAGGATTACAGAACCACTCACAAGTTGTGATTAGCCATACTCAATTCGCCCTTACTTACAACTCCAAAGCCATCATTCCTATTGAACTTGAAGTTCCTTCTCATTGAGTAACATATTACAATCCCAGAGAGAATAGAGATCTCCTCTTGGAATCCCTAGATTATAGATGAAAAGTGCGAAGAAGGTTATATGAGGGCAGCCACACATCGACACCAAGTCGCTCGATACTACAACACTAAAGTCTGACCTAAAACCTTTAAAATCGACGATCTCATCCTAAAATGGGATTTTCCTATCCCTTCATTTATGAATCCTACTTGGGAAGGATCGTGTGTCATTGAACAGAGGCGTGGAGAAGGAACTTTCAAGCTAGCAATTGTTGATGGCATCACACTGCCAAGGGCATGGAATAGTGAGCATATACAATGCACTTCACTTAGTTTATTTCTTTTTCATTCGGTTGTATTCAATTTTCAAATTTTCTTTAGCATTTTATTTTCCTAGATATGTCATAAGGCAAATTATGTCGTTTCTTTCCATTTGGCAAATAAAGCTTGAAGTTTCCTTTATACCTATGATTGTTGTAGCATCACCTATTAGTTACGATATTCAACTGACTAATATTGATATGCCCAAGCAAGTTCCTAGAGTTTGGAGCTAGCCAATAACATAAGTTCATGTTTCAATTAAACAAAATAAACGTGGTCCGACTATTCATGTGACGATTCTCGCTCATAACCCGATGAATGGAATACCTAACGAGGAATATACGTGATTCGACTATCCAATAACCAAATTAATCCTATCGAGAGATAGGGAACATATGAATCAAAATGATCATGATCTGATTGATTTCTCGCTAAGTTAAACCCTTGACTTGGGGGCGAACCAATCAATTAGGGAAAGTATGGTCCGACTATTTTTCAATATAAATCCAAATCCGCAGAGTGTAGACTTGAGTATAAATGCAAGACAAGTTCGATTCGACCACCCGCCAACTAACTCTTATCCCCAGAGTGTGGATATGAGTATATGAGTGCGGTTCGACCACTCACATTCCATAAAATATGACCTGAAATCAACAGGAGGAGTATAAACTCGCTAAAAATGGAGTTCAACCATCCACTATCTAACTCCGCTAACCTAAGACTGAGGACAGGAGTATAGTCACTTAGACTACTGAATCTGACAGCATAGCGTTAGGGCTCGAACCCAGTGTCAGATACAATTAAAGGCCATGACCGCAGAGGCCTTGGGTGAAAATTAACAGACGATTGTCTGAATTAATGAGCAACGAATTATAAGTTCATTAAATGGAAAAGTAATAGCTCGATTACTTAGAAAGATGGAAGGGGAAAGAGATTATGAGCTATTTGAAAATATACAGATCTCATTTTATGTTTTTTTCTCTTTTGAAATGAAGAGGTCGAATGAATCTTTATTAAAAATTCAATAAACGGAACAGTGAAGTTAAAAAGTCCAACAATAAATTTTCTCGCAATATTAATAGTTACAGACCATAGATTATCTCAAGAAGCAAATGAATGGACAAGAAACCAAAAAGGTAAAAATCAGGTACCGATACGGTTCCTTGTTTTATTGATTTCACAGTGTATCAGACATCGAAACACACAAACGAATATACTATGAAGATCAGCATGACAAGACGATCAAAACAGTACACGGATATCGGTGGTACGATCATCCAATTAAAAGTCAATAATCGGCACCGAAAATGCTGCTAAAATGCCGAAAATAAGATAAATGGAGTGGTAGCATTTCTGTGACAACCGCCCATGACTCCCGCACGAAACAAGGGAATGGTGCGCTGAAAAGTATGCCAGGCAGCCATGGACGATAGTCAGGGTAAGGTAAAACAGCAGACTCTATCGTATTACTCACAGCGCATGGATAAAATACAATAGAAAATATACATAGTGAAGCTCTATAGAACAGAAGTTTCATCATATAAACTCATAATAGTTTTATACAATCATCTGAATGGTCAATACATCAAGCCTCACTGCATAACACTCAGAATATCAAACAAACAGCAGAACATCCAGTACATATAGTAAGAAAACAATATGCAAAAGCCTCCAGCTCGTCTTCGTCATCAACAGCGTTGGTAGCCAAGAACAACACCTGTCACCTGCTACCTAGTCTGCCCATCCCAACATGGATGAACAGCCCAAGGTAATAAGAGTTGAACATAAAACCTTGAGTCAGACAACAGTCTTAGTGAGCAGTAAATTAATTATCAAACATACCAAAAGAGCATAAAGGATAAAAGGAATAGGAACTCAACCATCCCACTCCACCTCATTCTACAGTGATAGCCCCCAGACACACTAAGCAGAAGTAAACATAGAAATTCAGACATTTAAAGCGAAGTAAATATCACTCAAGTCAAGGTCGGTGTTTTCCAAATGCAAACCCCCAAGGCCTAAACCAAGATCAGATAAGCACCCTGAAAACATCGCTCCTGACCCAAATGACGATACAACCAAACATCCAAACATCCATGACTCTGGCTATCACTGTTATCATTGCCTTGAATTCACCGTTAGTTGAATGACCGCCTGTCAAGGGCTAATGGTAATCCCGGTTCTAGACATAACTCCGCACGTCGTCGCAGCCCGTGCCTAGGAATTTTCGCAACTACCCAGAGTACTAGCACGTCGTCGCAGCCCGTGCTTGGAACGTCATCGTGACCCGTCCCAACGTACTCTTGCTTTGAGCATGCTAGAACCTTCAACAATGATGAAATCTCAGCCTTCTAGTCATCCTCCTCGACGACTATTCTCATACTAGCTCAAGCGCCTCTCAAGCTAACCATTATCCACAAACTCAGACCGCATCACCGAGTTATCAACATGCTTGGGATGATCCCGTCTAGATTAAACCAATGCTTTCTCACATCATACTTTGCTTCATCGCATCATAGCAAAGTCTCATCTCAATATCATGGTTTGCCTCATCGCATCATGGCAAAGTCCCATCTCAACATCAACACCAAACCTATCCATATGAGCTTCAACATCCGCTTCATATGCCACAAGCAGCTTTCCTTATTCAAGAGCCTTTCCACTTAGCTTTTGAATCATCTTCGACCAACTTGTCCAAATTAAGTTATCAATCAACTAATCAATCAAATCAAACATTAATCCAAGTAATCAATTATTCAAACAAGATCTAAATAAACAATTACAACAATAATGGCAATTTCGTAAATAAAGAGCCCAAATCTAACATGCAATCTAATAAGCATGAATCATGAACAATATCTCTACAACTTGATGAATAAACTTGCATAAGTGAACATGTAGTAAAATAGGTGTTGAATCATCATTAACCATAGATCTACATGCAGACTTAAGAAAATGCACGAAATCACTATCTTTAACACAAAAACAAGCCACCGATCCTATATACTCCTTTGGGTCCGTGTGAGAGATAACCACCACTCACCGAATCACCTAAACACCTCAAAAACAACCAATTCCAGATCTGGACAGCAAAGAACTAAGCTTGATCCGGCAAAATCTCGCTTCAATCGATGAAATCACTCTTTGTTGGATGAAGATCTTCAACTTTGGCTCTTGAATCTTTGATCTTGATCTTCGATCTTGGATGGGTGTTAGAACTAGATTAGAGTGGAGAAAAGAAGTGAAGAAGTGTAGTAGTCGAGCTCTCAAAATGGCAGCACTTCGTCGCTTCAAAATCCGGTGCCAAAAAGTGAACCAAACCCCTCTATTTATAGGCTGGAATTCCCTTAAGTCGCCGCCCCCATGAGTCGTCCACGACTCAACAGACCCCCACGGCTTATGACCTAGGCCACCTTACGACTCAACGACCTATCCAGATTCGACTCAACGATATGCGGCATAGCGACTTAACCTTATGAGCGACTCAACACCTAGCCGACCTATCGACCTAAGCCTTAACACTAAACCAAACTGGGCACGACCTAACGACTTATCCCTTCATGTGACCTAATTAGGTCGTCCCACGACTTAACAGCCCTTGCCGACCTAACACAACTACACTCACGCGACCTAACGACTCAACACACTCGCGACTTAACGGTCCAACGACTTAACGCTATACATAAGGTTTCAACGACCTACGACCTATACCATAACCCGTCCACGACCTAACTGTAACCCCGTCACTATAAGTCGCTTACGACTTAAGCCTGCAGGTCGCTAACTCCTATAGGTCGTTAACCTTCTTAGGTCGGTCTCATCTATGAGTCGTTAGCTCTTAAGTCGTTGCCGCTAGCCCTAGGTTGCTAACTCCTAAGTCGGCCAATCCCCTAAACCGTTAGCTCTTAGGTCGGTCAATTCTCTTAACTCGCTCACCTCTTAGGTCGGTCACCCCTATGAGTCGGTCCAACCCACTAACTCGTCCCATCTTAAGTCGGCCCAACTCCTTAAGTCGCTCACACGAGCTAACTTCCACACGACCTAAGCTAACTTCCACACGACCTAAGCTCCATACAGCTTAACAACATCAACGACTTATCAACAATACGACTCAAAGCATATAGTTTAGCAATGTTTCGATCCGTAAAAATACGAGTCGTTACATTCTCTCCCCCTTAAGAATTTCGCCCCCGAAATTCCAAACAAACAAGGGCAACCATGGTTATTCCGCATGCCTTCCATCCATAGCAATCAACAAACCATGCATCCAATTACTAGCCTAGCATGCAGAATTCTAAGACTAGAACAAGTTACAAATTCGTGAGATGTCACGACACCTTAGGGCCATACCTCGAAGAGTTCAGGATGAGCTGCCTTCATCCTCTCTTCCTCTTACCACGTACAGTCGTTAACATCATCACTCCATTGTACCTTGAGCAACGTAATCGTCTTCCTCCTAAGCTGTTTCGTGTCAGTTTCCACAACACGAAGCGGCTTACGAGGTCTCGTAACAACTGGATCAACCTCCAAGTCTTCATAGCTATCAGCAGAAACCACTGTACTTGGGTTGTGCACATACTTCCGTAGATAAGATACATGAAAAACATTGTGCACACCCGCCATCTTTTCTGGTAACTCCAATCTATAGGCGAGCTTTCCAATTCGCTCGATAATCGGAAATGGTCCAACAAATCTCGGAGTCAATTTCTCTTTCTTCCCGAATCGAATAACATTCTTCAGAGGAGAAATCTTCACAAAAACCATATCACCTACGTCGAATTCCAAATCCTTACGACGATTATCGGCATAACTTTTCTGACGGTCTTGGGCTGCCTTCATTCGTTGCCGAATGATCTCTATACAATCCGAAGTCCGTCGAATCATCTCTGGCCCAAGTATCAGCTTTTCTCCTGTTTCTAACCAACATGTCGGAGAGTTACACGGTCTTTCATACAAGGCTTCATAAGGTGCCATACCAATACTTGTCTGATAACTGTTATTATACACAAACTCCACCAAATGAAGATGATCTTCCCATGATCCTCCGAAGTCTAAAACACATGCTCTGAGGAGATCTTCCAAAACTCGGTTGACTCTCTCGGTCTGACCATCCGTTTGGGGATGATAAGCTGTACTCAAACACAACTCAGTTCCCAAAACTTCCTGAAAGCTCTTCCAAAATCCACTAGTGAACAATGGGTCTCTATCGCTCACTATACTCTTCGGAATACCATGGAATCGAACTATCCACTTAACATACAACTCAGCCAATTTCGATGCAGTCCTAGTTGATCGAACAAGAATGAATCTTGCACTCTTAGTCAAACGATCTACAATGACCCAAATCCCTTCATTCCCTGCTCTGTTTCTAGGTAGACCATCGATAAAATCCATCGATATTTGCTCCCATTTCCATGTAGGAACTTCTAATGGCTGAAGCAATCCACTGGGCTTCTTCTGCTCGGCTTTTACCAACTGGCAGTTCATACATTTGGAAATAAAATTTCCAACATCCTTCTTCATACCTTCCCAGTAGTAAGTCCTTTTCATATCCTGATACATCTTATTTCCACCTGGATGAATTGTCAACTTCGAGTGATGACTTTCCTTCAGAACTTCATCTCTCAATTCATCTATATCGGGAACAACTAATCGTCCTTGCTTCCGAAGCCCACCCTCTCGATCGACTTCGAATCTTTTATCCTTCTCTGGGTCCAATCCAGATTCCAAATCGCGGATAATCTTGACAAGCTTATCATCTCGCTTTTGGCTCTCGCCAATTCTTCCCACAAGAGTAGGTCTTATTGATAAGTTTGCCAACATCTCATGTTCCAATTCACATCTAGGCCTGAAGTCAAATCCAGCCAAATACTCAAGATTCTTCCATTCCGAAAACATGGCTCCCAATCCTGCATGTCTTCGACTTAACGCATCAGCCACTGCGTTACCTTTTCCCGGAGTATAGGCTATACCAAAATCATATGATGCTAAAAACTCTAGCCACCGTTGCTGTCGAAGATTCAAATCCTTTTGGGAGAACAGATACTTCAACGACTTATGATCTGTAAACAACTCGAATCGAACTCCCAATAGGTAATGTCTCCATATCTTCAAAGCAAATACAATTGCCGCTAACTCCAAATCATGAGTCGGATAATTCCTTTCATGCGGCTTTAGTTGTCGACTTGCATATGCAACAACTTTATCCTTTTGCATTAGCACTGCTCCAAGTCCAGTACCACATGCATCGGTGTAAACCACCATCTCACCATTCCCACTTGGAATAGTCAAAACAGGAGCACTTGTCAGTCGCTCTTTCAGGATTCCGAAAGCTTGCTCACACTTATCATCCCATCTGAACACTTGGTTCTTTTTCATCAATCCTGTTAACGGTGCAGCTATCTTGGAAAAGTCTTTGATAAACCGACGATAGTATCCTGCTAATCCAAGAAAACTTCTCACATCGGATGCATTCTTAGGTCTAACCCAATCCTGGATTGCTGCCACTTTCGCGGGATCAACCGCTATTCCATTTCCAGAGATAATATGGCCTAAGAACCTCACTTCACTCTTCCAGAAGTGACACTTCGAAAACTTAGCCTTTAGCTGATGTTTCCGCAAGATTTCCAAAATAATACGCAAGTGCGTCTTGTGCTCTTCTTCAGTTCTGGAATAAATCAGAATATCATCCACGAACACAAGTACGAACTTGTTCAACTGATCTCTGAACACTCTATTCATAAGATCCACAAAATATGTTGGTGCATTGGTCAATCCAAACGGCATTACCAGCCACTCATAGAAACCGGATGGTGTCCTAAAAGCAGTCTTCGGCACACTATCCTAGCCACTCTCAACTGGTGAAATCCCGTTACCAAATCCATTTGAGAAAACACCTTAGCTTCGTGAAGCTGATCAAACAAGTCATCTATTCTCGGCAATGGATACTTGTTCTTCTTAGTCACTTTATTCAGCTCACGATAATCCACACACAACCTCAACGATCCATCCGCTTTGGTTGCGAACACAACTAGTGCACCCCATTCGGAAACGCTACGCCGAATGAATCCTTTTTGTAAAAGGTCATCAACTTGCACCTTCAACTCTTGCTGTTCCCTAGGCGCCATCCGCCTAAGAGGCATCACAACAGGTCTGGCTCCCTCAACTAGATCGATACGAAACTCGATCTCCCTATGCGGCGGTAACCCTTTGACCTCGTCAAAGACATCCTCAAATCTATTCACAATAGGCACCGATGACAGTCCATCCCGTGGAACAACCAGCGAATACATGAAGCTCATGAAGACGCCTTCCTCATGCTTACATCGTATCACAACCTTTCGCCTCTCCACATTCTCGACTGTCACCTCCAGCCTCTCACAATCAATCCTTGCCGCATACTTCCTAAGCCAGTCCATACCCAAAATAATTCCGAACCCCGCAAAGTTCAGAACAAAGCAATCACAAACAAAAGAGCAATCATGACTCGACACAACTAGACCACGGCATATCATACACAAACAAGACGAAACCCCAACTGGATTAGTCACAACCAACGGTCTATCAACAATATCCGGTTCTAAACCCAACCGGCCTACAAGTTCATTACAAACAAACGAATGCGACGCCCCAGTATCAAATAACACTCTAACTGAAACACGACAAATGAAAAGAGTACCTTGAACCACCATGCTCTTTCCTTTCTCATCAGCAGTAGGAGCTTTCAAAGATGATGGCACAGCCCCCAAAGCATAGGCTTGCACAATCTGCTTGTCCTTCCTCGGTTCCGGACAATCCCTCTTGAAATGCCCTGGTTTGTCATAGTTGTGACACTTTGCCGGCACTCTTGGTTTCTTGCAATCCCTGGAGAGATGACCCTTCTGCTGACAGTTGTAGCAGATCACTTCACCCTTTGGCTTCTTCTGGCCATCCTTACCCTTCTGCTGCTGCTGCTTCCTCTTCTTGTTTCCATTTTGCTCCTTGGTCACAGCAACAACAGATCCTTCCTTAGGAAACAGATTCTCTTGCCTGAGAGCTTTCTCCACAAGCTTCTCAAATGGATCGTCCAAATGATCCACTAACTGCCTCCCAAGATAAGTGTCCAAGCCTGTCACAAACTTCTCATTCTTCTGATAGGGAGATTCAATATACGACCGAGCATACTTGGACAAAGCTTCAAACTCAGAAACATACTCAAGAACTGGTCTCCCACCTGGCTTGAGCTCCACAAACTTCTTAAACAGAACAGATTTCTGAGCTGTAGAAATGAACTTAGCTTCAAATCTAACTTGGAATTGCTCCCAAGTAATCTCTTCCTCTGGAGTATCAATGGTGATAGAATTCCACCAATCCGAAGCTCTCCCTTGAAGCTGTCTTGATGCAAGCTTCCTCTTAGTTGCATCCTCAATTCCCAAATCGCCAAAGAACCTTCTACAAGTATCAATCCATCTCTGAACTTCTATGGTTGATTCTGTTCCAAAGAAAACCTTTCCTCCAAGAGCAGTATAGTCCTTGCACAACTTAGCAAAATCCACTGGTTTTGGAGCTTGAACTTGAACTCCAACATCTACTGATGGTCCTGAAGTTGGTATCCTTCTCATGATCGAAGTCATCATAGCTTCGAACATCGCAGCATAATCAACAGCTCCATCAACCCGGCCTTCCCTAGCAGCTGGTCTCACCCTTCGACTCATCCTTAATATCTACAAAAAGGAATGACTTAGAACACCTTGAGAAACAACTGCATAAGGAGTTCAAATCCTTCTAAACTACTATATTATACATATAGTAATCATCCATCAAAATTACAATTACGTCTCTCATACGTAGTTACGTCAGCGAGCGTTGGCTAAAATCGATTAACCTCGCTCTGATACCAAATGTGACAACCGCCCATGACTCCCGCACGAAACAAGGGAATGGTGCACTGAAAAGTGTGCCAGGCTGCCATGGACGATAGTCAGGGTAAGGTAAAACAGCAGACTCTATCGTATTACTCACAGCGCATGGATAAAATACAATAGAAAATATACATAGTGAAGCTCTATAGAACAGAAGTTTCATCATATAAACTCATAATAGTTTTATACAATCATCTGAATGGTCAATACATCAAGCCTCACTACATAACACTCAGAGTATCAAACAAATAGCGGAACATCCAGTATATATAGTAAGAAAACAATATGCAAAAGCCTCCAGCTCGTCTTCGTCATCAACGGCGTTGGTAGCCAAGAACAACACCTGTCACCTGCTACCTAGTCTGCCCATCCCAACATGGATGAACAGCCCAAGGTAATAAGAGTTGAACATAAAACCTTGAGTCAGACAACAGTCTTAGTGAGCAGTAAATTAACTATCAAACATACCAAAAGAGCATAAAGGATAAAAGGAATAGGAACTCAACCATCCCACTCCACCTCATTCTACAGTGATAGCCCCCAGATAAGCAGAAGTAAACATAGCAATTCAGACATTTAAAGCGAAGTAAATATCACTCAAGTCAAGGTCGGTGTTTTTCAAATGCAAACCCCCAAGGCCTAAACCAAGATCAGATAAGCACCCTGAAAACATCGCCCCCGACCCAAATTACGATACAACCAAACATCCAAACATCCATGACTCTGGCTATCACTGTTATCATTGCCTTGAATTCACTGTTAGTTGAATGACCAACTGTCAAGGGCTAATGGTAACCCCGGTTCTAGACATAACTCTGCACGTCGTCGCAGCCCGTGCCTAGGAATTTTCGCAACTACCCAGAGTACTAGCACGTCGTCGCAGCCCGTGCTTGGAACGTCATCGTGACCCGTCCCAACGTACTCTTGCTTTAAGCATGCTAGAACCTTCAACAACGATGAAATCTCAGCCTTCTAGTCATCCTCCTCGACGACTATTCCCATACTAGCTCAAGCGCCTTTCAAGCTAACCATTATCCACAAACTCGGACCGCATCACCGAGTTATCAACATGCTTCGGATGATCCCGTCTGGATTAAACCAAGGCTTTCTCACATCATACTTTGCTTCATCGCATCATAGCAAAGTCTCATCTCAACATCATGGTTTGCCTCATCGCATCATGGCAAAGTCCCATCTCAACATCATCACCAAACCTATCCATATGAGCCTCAACATCCGCTTCATATGCCACAAGCAGCTTTCCTTATTCAAGAGCCTTTCCACTTAGCTTTTGAATCATCTTCGACCAACTTGTCCAAATAAAGTTATCAATCAACTAATCAATCAAATCAAACATTAATCCAAGTAATCAATTATTCAAACAAGATCTAAATAAACAATTACAACAATAATGGCAATTTCGTAAATAAAGAGCCCAAATCTAACATGCAATCTAATAAGCATGAATCATGAACAATATCTCTACAACTTGATGAATAAACTTGCATAAGTGAACATGTAGTAAAATAGGTGTTGAATCATCATTAACCATAGATCTACATGCAGACTTAAGAAAATGCACGAAATCACTATCTTTAACACAAAAACAAGCCACCGATCCTATATACTCCTTTGGGTCCGTGTGAGAGATAACCACCACGCACCGAATCACCTAAACACCTCAAAAACAACCAACTCCAGATCTGGACAGCAAAGAACTAAGCTTGATCCGGCAAAATCTCGCTTCAATCGATGAAATCTCTCTTTGTTGGATGAAGATCTTCAACTTTGGCTCTTGAATCTTTGATCTTGATCTTCGATCTTGGATGGGTGTTAGCACTAGATTAGAGTGGAGAAAAGAAGTGAAGAAGTGTAGTAGTTGAGCTCTCAAAATGGCAGCACTTCGTCGCTTCAAAATCCGGTGCCAAAAAGTGAACCAAACCCCTCTATTTATATGCTGGAATTCCCTTAAGTCGCCGCCCCCATGAGTCATCCACGACTCAACAGACCCCCACGGCTTACGACCTAGGCCACCTTACGACTCAACGACCTATCCAGATGCGACTCAACGATATGCGGCATAGCGACTTAACCTTATGAGCGACTCAACACCTAGCCGACCTATCGACCTAAGCCTTAACACTAAACCAAACTGGGCACGACCTAACGACTTATCCCTTCATGTGACCTAACTAGGTCGTCCCACGACTTAACAGCCCTTGCCGACCTAACACAACTACACTCACGCGACCTAACGACTCAACACACTCGCGACTTAACGGTCCAACGACCTAACGCTATACACAAGGTCTCAACGACCTACGACCTATACCATAACCCGTCCACGACCTAACTGTAACCCCATCACTATAAGTCACTTACGACTTAAGCCTGCAGGTCGCTAACTCCTATAGGTCGTTAACCTTCTTAGGTCGGTCTCATCTATGAGTCGTTAGCTCTTAAGTCGTTGCCGCTAGTCCTAGGTTGCTAACTCCTAAGCCGGCCAATCCCCTAAACCGTTAGCTCTTAGGTTGGTCAATTCTCTTACCTCGCTCACCTCTTAGGTCGGTCACCCCTATGAGTCGGTCCAACCCACTAACTCGTCCCATCTTAAGTCGGCCCAACTCCTTAAGTCGCTCACACGAGCTAACTTCCACACGACCTAAGCTAACTTCCACATGACCTAAGCTCCATACAGCTTAACAACATCAATGACTTATCAACAATACGACTCAAAGCATATAGTTTAGCAATGTTTCGATCCGTAAAAATACGGGTCGTTACAATTTCAATTTTGGAGAAACGAAATATGACATCTCACTTAGAACATGATTTACAAATTTATTATATAAAAATACACAAGTTTGGAAAATATTTTATTATCATCAATTTCAACTGATTTGAGTTGAAATAAAATTACGAAATTAAATAAACCTCCATATTATTAATTGAAAATTTACCATTTGCAATGTTTAATTAGACGTATTCCAAATATCAAATTTATATTTCCAAATTTAATTATTTAAAATTTCACAAAATTTCAATTAAATATATCATTAAACCATTTAAAATTTACGGGTCATTACACAAGCATACGAGCTCAACAAAACAAATGACATGAGTTTTTCATTGAGAAATGATTTTGATTTTTAATTTTTGAAGAAGGAAACCTTCTTATTAGTGGTTATAAGCAATGTTTATATATTGGAAAGGAGTATGGGAAATTTACATAAGAGTTGAACACAAAACAAAGGACTTTTATTTGCATGCTAAGATTCAAAATTGTGATACAAGTTTATTCAAATATGGAGGCCATACCCGCACAATCACGACCAATAAAAAGGAAAACGTCTATACAACCTATTTTCTAAATTTTCATTTAACTCTTGTATTTGCATCTCTTTTCTTTTAGTTAGTTAGCTAATTTTCTAATTCTCTAGCTTGACTTTCACTCGACTTTGGTATAATTTGATAGATAAAAATTTTAAAATCATTAATTCCCTACGGATCGACCCGTACTCGCCACATACTTTAATAGTATGCCATACACTTGTGATTATTTTTAATTTAATTTCATTCGATGGTTTTCTAAACCAATAGAATTTTCGTCGACGAACATACCACTGCTCGAACTTTAACCTGTCCTTTGCTTTAACCTTTGATCCCTGGTAGGAGAGCTTTCATAGGTTGGAGGGAGTTATTTGGGAACCGATCCCCCGTGTGGAATGACTTGAAGTGGGACGAGATTCGGATCGTCAATGTCCACGTCAGTGGGTTCAACCTTAGCCTTTTTCTTCAACAGCTCCTCTCTCTCGATGTGCTCATTTAAGCTAGGCTCATCAGTATGTTCAGTGGAGCCAGTGATAACAATGTCATCTGGTTCATCTGGCAACGGTGAGTCATCAGCTTTTCATCATCAAGTGCTCCGATAATTTGAGCGTTGGGCCCTGGAATTTTAGTAAATGTTGATTGTTGCTCCACAGTGGCACCACTTCCTAGAGTTTGCCTGGGACTCGAAAGACCTACAGATCTGCGAAAACAAAATGATAAGCTCACGACTATTGGGCATTGTAACACCTTTAATTTTAAATAGCATTATTCAAGAGATTTATTAGATAAATTAAATAGAATAATGTAGAAACTAGAGTGATAAGGAAATTAAGATTTGAAAACTAATTAAGGTCGTGCCGTAACTAAATGAATCTATAAGAATGGTTTGTAAGTTAAATGCTTAAGAGAATAAGCCAAAGGCAATATGGGAATAGCCGAACCCCATAACCCCTAAAAACCCTTACCGTATTCTCATTCTCATTTATATTTTTACAAAACAAAAACATAAATAATAGAAAAACAAGGCCGGCCATACCCTAGGAGAAGAGGAGCTCAAAAATTATTTAGAGGCTAAGATTCAAGATAGGAAGATTAAAGTGTACAATAAATCTCAAGTTCCTTATCTAAACAAGGTGAATAATGATCAAAACCATCTCGTATAAGTCATCTTGAATGTTTAAATTCATTTTTGATGTTTAAAACTATATGATTGGATGAATGATGATATGTTGATTTAAATGCCATATTGTAATTTAAATAAGGATTTTATGGAATAATGTAGTGCGGTTTTAAAGCTAAAATCGTGAAAAACGATTTCCAAATACCATGATTTTTGAATATGTTATGTAAAAAATATTTTGAAGATGGGTTTAAATTTTCATAATATTCCAAGTTATGGATAATTTATTATGAATTTTTTAGGGAAAGAAATGGATATTTTGGGTTTTTATTTAATTTGAGGAAATAGTTAATTACTTTCGGGATGAAAACTTTATATGATAAAGATATTATCATTTTGGAATTTATGAGATTGTTCTCAAGAGATTTGGGTGAGTTTTGGATTTAATTAGAAAGATTAGTATTTAATGATTAATTGAATACAAGGGGTTAGTTAAAAAATTTGATTAAAATTGGAGCTTTGGGGGATTGCATGTGGCAACAAATTCTGAAAAGAATTTTAAAGAAGGTTTTGTTATCTAATAGAAAATTTACAACATAAGTGGTTAGGTAAAAAGAAATTGCTTTACCTAGTTAAAAATCGGTTCTTATAATAATTACAGCAATGCCACTTGCCTTCGAAAGCATTGATGCGTTCAAAAGCATTGATACTGTCGAAAGCATACAATGCCGCTTTGAATACCTAGGGGAGAGATGTCTCGCTATAGTCAAACATATACTTGAATGAAGGAGGAAGGTCCTTTCGCACTAATCAATAGTGTCGAAGGGTTCCCTCCGCATACATACACTTTAACAAATGTGCATCACCGCATTTATTGATTCATGGAAAGGACCTTCTGCACTAGTAGATAGTGTCGAAGGGGTTCCTTCTACTATTATATGCTACGCAAGTATATTAATCAATGAAGACGGAAGGGGTATGTCACACCAATCAATGGTATCGACAGCTTACATTTCGTATCCTTATACTTAAGTTCCAACCATTATAGAAGGTACCTTCTGCACTAGTTGATAATGTCGAAAGGGTTCTTCTACATGAATATTTAATTATAGTAGTAGAAGGGTTGCATTGCACCCAATCAATGGTGCCGATAGGGTCTTTTTGCATGGTTTCAAAGAAGTAGTGGAAGGGGCCTTCTACATTGCTTAAGTAATGATTTCAAAAGGTCCTACCGTTAGAGTTGAGTGGCAAAAGGGGCATAGCCGCTTGTTTTGAACCCATTGGTTAAATGGAAGTGGACGGAGAAAGGGAGAGTGATGGAGGGTAACTCATGATGTCACAAGGATTAAAAGGATATAGTCGAAAGCCTTCGTTTTCAAATTAGAGAACCCAATGTCATTTTTAAAGTAATTATGTAGCAATGTAAAAGAGTTTTAAAATGACATTTAACTTTGAAATTTTAGAGGAAGATTTCCTTGCTAAAGATAGTGAGTTAAGGTTATTAACCATATTTCAGTAGAAAATAATTACAAGGAATTAAACCATGGATGTTTATATGTTGTGTTATTTGAACAGTTATCATGTATGCTTGTGTAATCATATTCGCTTCATTATTAACCCATAACTGCATTTTGGGGTGCTAAAGGTAGAATAATTGGCTAGGTTGACCCAGTAATGAATATACATTGAATTAGTTTTGTGTTAGTAGAATTGCATCCAAGAGGTCGGACATACCATAATATATGATGCCCAAGACTAATCAAAAGATTATTGTTTTAGATAGGTTCTTAGTAATCCCATAGCAGGGATTAATAGGTTCTTAGTTATCCCTTGAAAACTATATCCGAAACAGGTTGTTGATAGAGATCAACAGGTTCATAGTCAGCCCATGAAAACTATGAAATAGGAGATTTTATTGGAAAATCCAATAGGTTCGTAGTGACCTCAAGAAAAATAGGATTGGATGATGTTATTGGTAGACTTCAATAGTTTCTTAGCGATCCTATAAAAACTATGAAACCGGATAGATAGTCCGTAAGCTTGGAACATGTTATTAGTTAGCCTATGAAAACTAATAGGTTAATAGTGACCCTAGAAACTATAACATAAGACATATAGTTTGGTGAATGGGATGGGAAATCCAGAGCATATTGTGTATCATCATGACATATTTTATTATGTTATTTCTTAACCATTATGGATGTAGGTGCATAGTATATGATTATTATAAATTGGGTTAAGATATTAGTGAGGGGAAAACCCGTTTCGCTAAGCGGTATGGTCTCACTAGATATCTATATGGTTTGAGATTGTAAGTTATTATTCACACCATACTTTTTATCAGACTCAGAGTTTATGTTTTCCCCTTAAACTCTCGGATGCTCCATTGATTTTAAGTAGTTTGAGAGTTAAGATTTTCAAGTTCCCTTTAGATGAATAAGCTTTTGGAGATTGCAAGGGGCAAGCTAGCTATTAGCAGTTCTTTCTGTATGTTTCCGCTATGTAATTGGATGTAATGGCAAAGTTACTTCATACCTATATTTAGACTCTGATCCACCAAGTGGGCATCTTCATATATCGCTCTTGGCGTAATTTTTAATAATTATATTTCTCTGAACGTGGTTTACGAATTGGGATTATGTAGTGAATCTGCAGTGTGACTCTAAATAGAATGAGAAATTTGTTTTAAAATTGATTTTAAAATTTTCATATCCATGTATTTCTGGTATATCAATGTATCTAACATTCCCACTTTTAGTCACCGAAAAAAATAACTATAGATGATTGCAACATCTGCAGCAGTTAGTTTTGGGCCTCCAAATGGGGAGTGTTATAAGTTAGTATAGTATAGGTTTATGTAAATTTAAAAGAAATTTGAACGTAAAAGATTTACAAAACATAACCCAATGAATTAGAAAATGAGATCAGGGTTTGGGTTAATACTATAGTAACGTACTTGCATTTGTTATATATATCTATAAGTACGCATTTCTCTCTCTCTTAGACCATTCCTCAATATCTTACTAAGGATCGTATGCAGATATATGCGAAAGGAAGATATGGATGCAGGAAATGAAAGAGAAAATCTAGGTGCAGGAAGCACCACGACTAATGGAAATGCTCAACCCAATACCAGGAAGAGTCTGGGTCGACGGGGGAATGCTAATCCAAACGCAAATGCCAATGTAGGTGCTGGAACTTCGCATGCAGATATGGGGATGATGTATCAGTTCTTCGTCAATCTGTTGCAAGCTGGAGCAGCTGTGGGAGTATCTTAGGGAAATGTTATGAATGTTGGAGGAGCTAATCCCGTGGTCTCAGTTGGCTATAACTATGCCAAGCTGATCAAGGATCACACCAGTCTTGGCGGGAAGCTGTTTTTAGGAATAGAGGATGTTATTGAAGTAGAAAACTAGTTATTGCACTGTCAAATTTTTTTGCTGACTTGGGATTAGACAATGAGCAGAAGAGGATACTTGCTTCTAGATAGTTGGAGGGAGCAGCACTTTATTGGTGGAATGGTATTACCATGGGAATTCTCGAGGAAGAGTTTAGTTAGGCAGAGTTTCGAAGGAGATACGAAGAGAGATTCTTGTCTATAGTTACCAAGTCATTACTACTGAGAAAGTTCATGGACTTAGTGCAAGATAAGAAGCCGGTGATTGAGTATGCTACGAAGTTTGATGAGTTGTCCAGATACAGATATGCTACCATTGACAGCGTTAGCAAAAGAAATAAGAAGTTTATTAGAGGGTCGAAGCCCGAGATTGCTAGAGCGATGCTACATCTCCGTAATCTAAGTACAGTCATAGTGGAGATGGCAATCCGAAATGAAGAGATTCTTTCTACTTTTGGGAAAGAGTAGCAGGTTGAAACCTAGAATTTTCAAAGCAAGAAGAGGAAATTCTTTAAGAAGAAACGAGCTCAGAAAGGAGGAGCTGCCAAGAAAGGGAAGGTCGATGTAGTTTGCTACAAGTGGGACAAGAAAGGACATTTTTCTTATGAATGTTGAAGTGGAAAAGGTAAGAAGGTTGCAAATAAGAAAGGAGTGAAGTGCTTCAACTGCAACTAGGTCGAGCATTACAAGAATCAGTGTTTAGAACCGGTTAGAGCAGACAAGGGAAAAGTTTTTGCCTAGGAACCATCATCTTCAGACCAACCGCTGTTGAGAAGGGATAGACTGTGATGGAAGGTATGCTTTTGATTTATAGTACAACAGTTAGGGCACTATTTGATACTGGTGCATCACATTCATTTATATCTTAATTTTTGGTAGATATGTTATGTTTAGAAATCTCATACCTTGTTACTTCCTTAAGGGTTGCGAATCTGATAAGAGAGCATGCAACTCTTGGGATGAGATGTGACCAGTTAGAACTTGATTTGTTAGGTTATAAGTTTGCATGCAGTTTGTATGTTTTTGATTTAGTAGGCTTCGAGATCATTTTGGGTATGGATTGATTAGATAGATATGATGCTAGGATATTTTGCTAAGATAGAGAAATATCGCTAAGACACCCTAATAGTCATAATCGAATTATACACTCGGTGGAGAAGTCAGACTCAAGTGCTTGGTAGCATGAGAGTTTGCAAATGTTTTTGAGCCAGTCATAGGGCTACCACCGAAGCGACCCATTGAGTTTCGGATAGATCTTGTGCCAAAAGCCTGTAAGTAGACCACCTAGCAGGATGACATCTACCAAGATAAAGGAATTGAAGGTGCAACTAGTGGATTTAAAAGGAAATAATTTCATTAGACTAAGCGGTTCTCCTTGGGAAGTGGTTGTAGTGTTCATGAAGAAATCGGATGGGTAGTTAAGGATGTGTATTGACATCGTAAGTTGAATGAGAAGACGATCAAGAATAGGTATCCTTTGTCGATAATCAATGATTTATTTGATCAGTTGAGTGGAGAAGAGTATTTTCCCCATAAGATTTGGCGACAAGTTTGCATCAGCTAAGAGTGGAAAATGTCAGTATTCCATTAATGACATTTCAGATTAGGTATAGTTCGTATGACTGGTTAGTGAGGCCATTCGGGTTAACGAATGCGCCAACTTTCATCATGGATTTTATGAACTGGGTTTTCTAAAAGCACTTTGGTAGGTTCGTATTGGTATTCATATGACATCTTAATATACTCTAAGGATGAAGGAGAGCATGAAGCTCATCTTAGAGCGATGCTTGAGACGCCGAGGAAACATCAACTGAAAGCGAAGTTTTCAAAGTGTCATTCTGGAAGAAAGAAGTTAAGTTTCTTAGTCAAATAGTTTTAAAGAAAGGTTTATCAGTTGATTCAGATAAGATCAAAGCTTTTAACAATTGGAAGAGACCAGAGATGGTGAGTGAGATCAAAATTGGGCTTGTTGGTTACTACTGTATGTTTATTAAGAATTTCTTGCGGATAGTAGCTCCTTTGACTAAGCTGATTAGGAATGATGTGAAAGTTTATTTGGTCTGAAAAATGTAAGGAAGCATCATTCCTTAAGTTAAAGCACTTATTGACCAACGAGCCTGTGTTAGTGGTTCTATATGGGAATCAGGGATTAGTGGTGTATACATATGCACGTGGAACCGGATTGGGAGTTGTATTGATGCAGAAAGGTAAAGTTATTGCCTACTCGTCACGACAGCTTAAATCGCATGAAGTGAGATATCCTACTCATGGTCTAGAGCTTGCAGCGATAATCTTTGCATTGAAAAGTATGGATACATTATCTCTTGTGGGAGAGATTTAAGTTATACACAGATCATAAGTTCTTAAGGTACTTATTCTCTCAAAAGAAGTTAAATATGAGACAGTAGAGGTGGCTGAAGTTTTTAGCAGCATATGATTTTGGTATAAAGTATACGGCTAGGAAAGGAAATAAAGTAGTGGGTGCTCTTAGTAGAAAACATCATAATGTGTTGTTAGCTATTTTAGCAGAGTGGAAGGACCTAAAGGCTTTGACTACTTGTAGCGTGCAGTTAATTAAGATCGAGTGCTTGATCTAGTCAGAGCACTACCATGTTATCCCGCTTGGAATCCGAATAATTCTGATCGAAAGGATTGCTTCTAAGCAAAAGGTGGATCCATGGTTAGCCTAGAGGATTAGAAGGCTTGAGGTTGAATCGGAGATTAATGATATAAATGATTTTAGTCTTAACCAGATGGGATGTTTAAGAAAGAAGGGACAGTTGTATGTTCCGAATGTTAGGGACCTAAGGGGAGAAGTTCTTAGGGAATTTCATCGATCGAAGTTTATGATTCATCCTGGGGGGACCAAGACGTATTACGATATGAAGAGGAGTTTCTACTGGGAAGGTATGAAGAGGGATGTTGGCTTGTGGATAAAGCAGTGTGTGAACTTTCAACAAGTAAAGGCCGAACATCAGAAGCCGAGTGGGTTGTTTCAACCTTTGGAGATATCAGTTAGGAAATAGGATTCAATATCCATGGATTTTATAGATAGGTTGCCAAAGTTGAATCGAGGAAATGAAAGTATATGGGTCATAGTGGACAGGTTGACCAAGGGTGCCTATTTCATTCCAGTTAAGTCAACCAGAAAGGCACCTATTTTGGCTAAATTATTTATGAAGAACATAGTTAGACTACATGGAATTCCTAGCAGTATAGTCAGTGATAGAGATACTTTGTTTACTAGCGAATTCTGGAAGAGTCTACAGGATGTGTTAGGTACCAAGTTCAATATGAGTATTGCTTATCACCCTTAGACATATGGGCAGACAAAGAGTGTCAACAAGGTATTCGAGGATGTGTTAAAGGCTTGTATGCTAGATTTTGGTGGATCATGGGTAGATCACCTACACTTAGTTGAATTTTCCTATAATAAAAGTTATCAGACTAGTATGGGAATGATGCATTTTGAAGCTTTGTATGTAAGGCCATGCTAGTCACCAGCATGTGGGTTGGAAACCAAAGACTGATTTGTCTTAGGTCCAGATCTAGTAAAAGAGGCGACAAAGAACATGAGTTGATCTGAGGTAGGATGAAGGAATCTCAGTTTGGACAAAAAAGTTACACAGATAAGAGGCATAAGGATCTAGAGTTTTCAGTTGGAGATAGGGTTTTCATTAAAGTATCACCAATAAAGAGTGTGGTACGATTCGAAAAGTCAGGGAAACCGGCATCGAGATATGTTGGACCATTTCCAATTGCATAAATGATCGGAAAGCTCGCATACAGAGTAGAGTTGCCAAGAAGTTTAGAAGGTTTCCATGATGTGTGTGTCTCACCTTCGTAAGTATGTGCATAATCCAGAGGTTACTATCCCTCCTACTGCATTGGAATTCTTAATAGTAGAACTGGATTTGACTTTTGTTAGGCAACCAGTTTGGGTTATAACGAGAGATGAGAAGAGGTTAAAAAACAAGACGTTCCAGTTGGCGAAAGTTCAGTGGAGCGACAATGAGAAGGACTATACTTGGGAGACAGAAGATAGGATTAGAGATACTTATCATGATCTATTATAAGGGTATGTTCAATATCTGTTATATATAGACTGTTTTAGATAGGCTATTATGGTAGTTAGGAGATGTTATAGATGATTGCTATGCTTAGTATTTAGTACTTGCTTAATTTCGAGGATGGGATTCTTTAAGGAGGGGAGCCTATAACACCACTAATTTTAAGTAGCATTATTCAGAAGATTTAATTAGATAAATAAAATAAAATAATGTAGAGACTAAAGTGATAAGGGAAGTAAGATTTGAACACTGATTAAGGTCATGCCGTAACTAAATGTGTCTATGAGAATGGTTTATAAGTTAAATACTTAAGAGAATAAGGCAAGGGCAATATGGGAATTGCCGAACCCCATACATCTAAAAACCCTTACCATATTCTCATTCTTATTCACATTCTTACAAAACAAAAATGTAAACAAAAGAAAAACAAGGATGGCCATAATCCTAGGAGAAGAGGAGCTTAAAAATCAATTGGAGGCTAAGAATCAAGCTAGGAAGATTGAAGTGTAGAAAAAATCTCAAGTTCCTTATCCAAATAAGGTGAATAATGATCTATACCCTCTCACATAAGTCATCTTGAATGTTTAGATTAGTATTTGAGGTTTAAAGCCTTATGATTGGGTGAATGATGATCTGTTTTGATTTAAATGCCATTTTACAATTTAAACAAGGATTTTGTGGAATAATGTAGTTTAGTTTTAAGGCTAAAATCGTGCAAAATAATTTCCAAACGCCATGGTTTTTGAATATGTTATGTTAACATTATTTTGGAGATGAGTTTAAATTAACTATTGGAGCTTGGGATTTCATGCGGCAACAAATTCTAAAAAGAATTTAAAAAAAGTTTTTGTTATCCAATAGAAAATTTACAGCATAAGGTGTTAAGTAAAAAGAAATTGTTTTACTTAGTTAAAATTCAGTTCTTATAATGATTACATCAACGCCACTTTCCTTCGAAAGCATTGATGCCTTCAAAAACGTTGGTACCTTCGAAAGCATACAATGCCACTTTGAATAATAAGGGGATAGAGGCGTCGCTGTAGTTAAACATATACTAGAATGAAGGTGGGAGGGTCCTTTCGCACTAATCAATAGTGTCGAAGGGGACCCTCCACATACATACACTATAACAATTGTGCACCGTCGCATTAATTGATTCATGGAAAGGACCTTCCACACTAGTAGATAGTGTCGAAGGGGTTTCTTCATCCCTTATATGCTCCGCAAGTATATTAATCAAAGAAGATGAAAGGGATGTGCCGCAACAATTAATGATGTCGACACTTACCTTCCGCATCTTTATACTTGAGTAAGTCCAACAATTATGGAAGGTGCCTTCCACACTAGTTGATAGTGTCGAAAGGGTTCTTTTGCATGCATGTTTAATTATAGAGCTGCAAGGGTTGCGTCGCACCCAATCAATGGTGTCGACAGGTTCCTTCCATATGGTTTCAAAGAAGTAGTGGAAGTGGCCTTCCACATTGCTCAAGCTATGATTTCGAAAAGTCCTACCATTAGAGTAGAATGGTGAAAGGGGCATAGCCGCTTGTTTCGAACCCATTAGTTAAATGGAAGGGGATGGAGAGCTTGTTTTCTCAATGATGTCGAAAGTGAGAGTGACGAAGGGTGACAATGGTTAGAAGGATACAGTCAAAAGCCTTAGTTTTGAAATTAGAGAACCCAATCTCATTTTTAAAGCAAATACATGGCAATGTAAAGAATTTTGAATGGCATTTAACTTTAAAATTTTGGACGAAGCTTTCTTCAGTAAAGATAGTGGGTTAAGGATATAAGCATATCACATTAGAAAATGATTACAAAGAATTAAACTATGGATGTTTATATTGTTGTGTTATTAATTTGATCAGTTATCATGTATGATTGTGCAATCATATTCACTTCATTATTAACCCATAACTGCATTTTGGGGTGTTAACGGCAGAATAACAGGCTAGGTTGACCCGATGAAATGAGTTATTTTTGACGGACCAGACTATAGGATGCCCAAGGCTGATCAAAAGATTACTGGTTTAGACAGGTTCTTAGTAATCCCATAAAAACTATATTATGAAAATTGTTATTAGCGGTGGCCAGCAGGTTCTTAGTGATCCCATAAAAACTATATCCAAAATAGGTTGTTGATAGAGATTAATAGGTTCATAGTTCTCCCATGAAAACCATGACATGAGGGATTTTATTAGAGAATCCAATTGGTTTAAAGTGACATGATGAAAACTATGATTGGATGATGTTATTGGTAGATACCAATAGTTTCTTAGTGATCCCATAATAACTATGAAACTGGACAGATAGTCAGTAAGCATGGAACATGTTTTTAGTTAGATCTTGAAAACTAATAGGTTAATAGTGACCCTAGAAACTATAACATGAGATAGATGGTCGGGTGAATGGTGATGTGAAATCCAGAGCATATTGTATGTGTGTATATAACCATGAAACATTTTATTATGTTATGTCTTAACCATTGTAGCTGCAGGTGCACAACATATGGTTATTGTAAATTGGGTTAAGATTCTACTGATAGGAAAACTGGTTCCGCTAAGAGACATTGTCTCACTAGATATCTATATGGTTCGAGATGGTAAGTTATTATTCACATCGGACTTTTTGTTTGAATCAAAGTTTATGTTTTTCCCTTAAACTCTCAGGTGCTCAACTGATTTTGAGTAGTTTGAGAGTTAATGTTTTCAAGTTCTTTTTTAGATGAACAAGCTTCCGGAGACATGCATGAGGCAAGCTAGCTATTAAGAGTTCTTTCTGTTTGACTCCGCTGTGTAATTGGATGTAATGGCAAAGTTACTTGGTACCTATATTTGACTCTGATCAACCAAGGGAGCATATTCATATGTCGCTCTTGGCGTAATTTGTAATAATTATATTTCTTTGAACGTGGTTTACGAATCGGGATTATGTAATGTGACTCGAACTGGAATGAGAAATTTGTTTTAAAATTGATTTTAAATTTTTTATATCCATGTGTTTCTGGTATATCAATGTATCTAACATTATCGCATTTGGTCATTGAAAATAATAGCTGCAACGAACTGCAACATCTATAATGGTTAGTTTTAAGCATCCAAATGGAGGATGTTTATAGGCATGAGGAACAAAATCTCTTGAATAATGGAGAACAAAGCGGGATACATTTATCCGGCCGACTTTCAGTTGTCTTCGGAGTGCTTCCCTCTAGAATAGGGGTTAGCACCTTGGATTGATAACCGAGTATGTACGGTTCATAGCTCAAATCCTATCCTAGGCCAAGAGAAACCGAGTTGTAACGACCCAGAATTTTTAGAAATTAAAATTTGAATATTTAATTAATTTTAAATGTTAAAAAGTGAATTTATAAGTCAAATAAATTTTTATTTGAATTTTTGAATTTAATTGAATAATTAAATCGATAATTTAATACGTTAAATTATGGAAATAATTGAAAATTGGGTTAAATATGATTGAAAATGATTTGTAAAATTTTATTTTATCATATTGAAGTTAGAACAATATTTTAGAACTTTTAAAATCGAATTTAAAGTTAATTTGTGAAAATTGAATATTTTAATATTTAAATCGACTAGTGAAAATAGTCAATTTTTGAACAGTCTCAGAATTGAACGAAACCAGTTTCATTGGATCCGTAATAGTTAGTTATTACCGGATTTCAATTTTCGTGTCAATCGGAGTTATCGTTTGATCGTGGCAGCTCGAAACGCATCGATTTATTTTTAATTTAAATTTGGCGAGTCAAAATAGCCATTTTTCAAAAAGTCTCGGATTTCGACGAAACCAGTTTCATCGGATCCATAATGTGATATTATTGTAAGATTTCAAATTTCAAGTCGATTGGATTTACGGTTTGTCCGGTACGAATTAAAACGCCTAGAAAATCGTTTAAATCGGTTTAATTTAAATTGAGCGTTTACAACCATAACTCGCACAGATGTCCGAATTAGCTTCCGAAACCTGTTCCATTGTGTCCGGAACACGGGATAAACCCTAGAAACGCTGGTTACGGCGCGTAAATCGGAGTTCGGAATTTCCGGATGAATAGTGTTCGATTTTTCTTTATAAATAGGCACCCTTCTCTCTAAAAAAATAATAATAAATAAAATCAAAACCCTAAAAGAATGCAGCCGCCACCCTAGGTTCAACGGCCGAAAGAGTCCTAACTTCCTCCTTCCATTCCTCAAAATCTATTGATTATTTGCGAAAACTTTCAACATGAAAGATGTAGAGGGCAACGAGACGAAGAGATCCAACGGTCACTTTTCCTTATCGTCGTCGTTTGGTGGCGTTTATGGCCCGCGTTCATAGCCGTTAATCACGCAAATTCGAGCATCATAGGGTGGCCGAGTTGCACGTGCTTGCTGGTGAGGGTGGAGCTCGACGTCGGCTTCAAGATGGTGGTCTCTGATCATACTGGAAGCGAGTGTGGTGTTAGCAAAATTTAACCCTAATGGAAGAGATGGGTTCGGCGGCTTCGTGAATGGCCTGTAGGGTTTGCACGCGGGTTTGGGAGAGATGAAGGCGAACGGTCGTGATGGTTTTGCTTTGGATCCTACGGCTCAGATTTGCGTAGGTTGATAATAAAAAGAAATATGTAAATTATTTATATTATGATTGTTCAAAACTTTAAAATATGATAACTCTCTCATGCGAGGTCGGAAAATTACGAATCTTTTTGCGTTGGAATCGTATGGACGAGCACTACGCGATAGAGTTGGTTTGGAGTCGTTTGGAGTTAGTGAGAATTTTGGGTAAAATTAAACGTCCGTTTAATTTTATTCGAAATAAATCGCTAAAACGGAAATAAAATCAAGGTGAGAATTTCTTACTCAATCGAATCAGTTTCGATTTTATTTTAAATAGTTAGATTTAAAATATTTGAATGCATGTTTGAATGTTGATTAATATCTATTGATTGTTAAAATAGACATTATACGCCGTTAGTAAGCGGATGTTATTTAATAAAAACATATACCGCGAATATTTCATAAACAGTGAAATTGGTATTATATATAATATCAGTATATATATATTGGCATATGTATATATTGGAGTTATTGATTTTCCGCATTTATTTGTTTAGCGGATGAGACCCTATTACGCCGTCATTAAGCGGATAATATTTAATAAGAACATATACCGCGATAATTTCGTACTGGAGCGAAATTGGTATTGTGCTAATGTTTGTGGATGCAGGAAAACAGGTTGGAGGGATCCAACTGGATTCCTCAACAGTATTTATTTGATTTCAGATATTTTGACATTTGATGGATTATCATATCGATATATGATATCGTTGTAGTCGTGATTGACTATTTGGTGTGTAGCATCATTGGACCCAGATTTTGGGATTTTAAAATGATTTTAAAGTGATTTTTGAAAATATGCTATATTTTTGGAATTGATTCATTTTAAATAAATAAACGTTATAATTTTTAAAGTTATAAAAAATTATGATTTTTGAGAAATATAGTTAAAAACTGATTTTTGAGAATATGATGCTATTGAGTTTATAAAATAGTTTAATCGAGATATTTTAGAATTATTGTGAAAAGTTTAAATATAGGATTTATAAAATTTAATTATTTTATGAATCGAAATGGTGAAATAATAAAGGAGATTAAAGACGTTTTAAAAGAATAATATAAATTGATTTATATTAAGAGATTTATAAATGGATATTTATAAATTGAAATATGGACATTATAAAACAAGTTTTTATAAGTGTTTGAATGAAGTGAAAATGAATTTCATAATTGAATGGAATTTATGGAATTTTATATGGTGAAGTTATAAATGGAATTTTATAAGCAGTAGGTTTATAAAATTTATTAAGTTATTAAAATAATGATTTTGGATAAATGAATGAATCTTATAAGTTATAAGATTTATAAATTGGAAAGTCTTTAAAAGAACGATTTTGTAAAATAATCGTTTTATAAGTATTTAACTTATAATATGAACTTTTAGTTTGTAATTGAGTTATAAACTGGAATAGGTTAATAAAAGAATTTATAAAAAGGAAGTTTTTATAAATAAATAGAAATGGAATTTATAAACGTTGTTTATAAATTCGCAAACAACTTATTTTGATAAGTAAATTTGTTGAAACCTATTAATGGAGTTATATTCACGCTTTTGAATAGTGAATAATCCTTTGAGTTAAAATGAATAAAAGGATGAAATTGTTAATGAAGTATATTCACGTTTTTGAATAGTGAATAACACGTTAAAGAAATTGTTTTGGATTTGGATATTTTAAATAGAATTAAAACGATCTAACGATGTTTTAAATGTGTTGAGATTCGAAACCATAGATTTCAACATTTATTGTTGAAATAGACGTTTTCGAGAAATAAAAGGAGATGATGGACTATAACACTGTTGTTATAGTAAATGATTTCCGAAAGGAAATGTTTTGTATAGTATTGGGATTTATATATCTATTTTAATTTCGAATCCCTATACTAGTGATTTTGGGTTGTCGTAACGATGTTTTACGCAACATTCGTTTTGGCCCAAATAAATATGTTTAAAAGAATGATTTCCTTAAAGAATGAAATATATACTTAATTTCGATTTAAGTATATTGAATATTTTCCAAGTGTTGAAAATAAATAAAATTTGTGAATTACTTATTAAGTAAGTATGGAATTGTTTTCCAATATGAAGTGATATTTAGAATTTATCTTTTTGAAGATAAATTGAAAATGAATAATTGAAATCGAATATTCATTGATATTTTGGAATTATAAATTCACTAAGGAATTTATAAAGGAAGTGGAATTTGTCTAAAAAATAAATATTGATTTATTTTTGAAGTGTGAAATTTTATATGAATTTATAAAGGAAGTGGAATTTGTCTAAAAAATAAATATTGATTTATTTTTGAAGTGTGAAATTTTATATCTTGTAAAGATATTTTGTGAAATAAATAATTTGGAAAATTATTTGGAAACTGGTGATGTGTGCATATCCAGTGATAGTTCAATAACCGACTATCAATATTTCCCTTTGAATGGGTAATTGATGTAATTTGTTTGAATGTGAATGCTACACTTATTTTTTTTGAATAAGCGCTCACTATTCGGGTTGACCGGGAAAGGACCATGGGGTCGTATAACCCATTTCGAGTATGTGATACGTCGTTATGAATTGCATTTGAAGATCGGTGTTGAAGACCCGGTATTTGCGAGAGCGATAGGATGACCTGTCGATTTACTCTGCACCGAGTAGCTACGGTATAGAGTTCTCCATATGTGATGGTGAATCCGATCAGGATTGTGAATATCCGGATTGCAAGGACTTCTTTGTAAGTGCCTTCGGTTTTGTTCGATCCCGGAACAGACTTGTATGGATGGTATGTCTGACATTACAAGTTGAGATATAAAGCCGATTTCTTTCAAATATATTTCTGTTGGTGGCGAAGAATTTATTCTTTTAGCTTAACACCCTTCTCTGAGACGTACGAGCTCAGAGGTTATATAGTTGAAGTTATCAGCGATATATTCCCAATTTGGTAATGTGACATGCTGAGTGTTGCTGAAATGATCATTGTGTTGATTATTGTGATAGGATCGTTTATTTGATCGTCTATCTTAGTGATCATCGTGTTGATCATTTGTTGACCCAAAGCATGGCTTTTGTATAAAGTATGTTTTTGTGGACGTGACTTCGTCGAACCTCACACCCCGGAAATGATCAAAACAGGAAAGATGCGGCAAGGTTATGAGGGGTAGCACCCTTTAGGGTATGTACATTTCCTTCTGGATAGAGGTGGTATCATGGTATGGAGCCCAGATATTTAACCTATGTGGTTACTACGAATTTATTACTTTGTGGTTGTTGGTTTTCGGGATCCCGTGAGAAAGGTCGTTTACGATCGGGGAATGGCATGCTCGTGTCAGTAGTTACCCAGTTAGGGGTAACCCGGCCTTGTGTTGGCAGAGTTCCGGTTTGGTTCTCGGGGATGTCTTTCCAGAGGCATTCTCATGTGGCAATGGGAAGTTCCTTGGCCTGACCATTTGTTGGAAATCCAAAGAAACAATACGTGACTTGTACGGTTTTAGTTGTATAACCTGCTATGGAATGTGGCGGTAACCTGCTATTGAACATAGTTAGCTATAGTAGGCATAGTTCGAAATGTCTATGTTGGCTAAGATTTATATTCTACTTTCGAAATGAATTTTTCCCCTACACTATGCACTAGTAATAATATCAAATGTTATTTTAAATGCGTATCAAGCATCTTTGACTATCATAAGGAGAAATCTCCTCCGATTCTGCGTTTGCATTGTGTGTGTGTGCGGGAGGCCTTATGGTAGTCTCATTTTTAAAAGCATTGCGAATTGAAATAAAAATATTCTTCTATTTTGATTTTTAAAGATAAATAAACTGTTTTGAGTTCTCACACCAGTCT
The DNA here is from genome assembly GCA_030765085.1 of Allium cepa. Taxonomy (NCBI): domain Eukaryota; kingdom Viridiplantae; phylum Streptophyta; class Magnoliopsida; order Asparagales; family Amaryllidaceae; genus Allium; species Allium cepa. Next base: position 618,801,169 of record CM060934.1, read on the forward strand.
TGTTAAGCTTTAGGCTATGTGATGGGGGGTTCTCGCTTCGCGGTTTGGTGGCGAACGGGAGACTCTTACCCCTACATGTCCTCTTTTAGGGGGTTGGTTAGGTGTAACCTGAGACAGTCGAGAGGCCGGCCGTAAAAGCAAGTCTGGGGTACCAGTGTAAGCCACGGTGGGGCTGGGATGGTTGAAAAGCCTACCGGTTGTGACCGCTGACGGTGCGTTTGTTACAGTTGGTATCAGAGCTTATGGTTAAGCGACAACCATGGTTCTGTTGGGTATTATTCATTAGAGATAGAGTCAGCAGTACTCTAGAATGAGTTTGAGTGTAATAATAGCTATGAGAGCGTATTTGTTAGTGAATATAAAATTGTTTTATATTGTGATGATTGGTTTGTTGAGTGGCATATGAACCTTCGTCAGCACGGTATGTACAACTATGCCGAAGGGGTTTCTAAACACTTGAATAGAACAATTCGACACAATATTGTTTTAAATTGGGTAAATGAAATAATTTTACCTTGAGTATATTTTGTATATAAAGAAATAATTTTCAGAATTATTAAAGTGTATATAAGTTGATTGTTTAGATGTTTGAATAATCTAAGTAAAAGAATAATTGTATAAGCAAAAAGAATTATAAGAATTGAATTATAATTAAAGTAATTTACAATTGTGAAATAAACTTATATATAAGAAGTGAAACTATATGAATATATTTATGAATATGAGTAGTAAATAAAAATGAATTTAAAGTTAAATGGAAGTATAACTTAAGTGATATGGGATTAAGTTGATATTAGTATCAAAGTAAATTAGTAAAGTGAAGTGATAAATGTGAACTTAAGTTATATAAGTGAAATTCAACTTTAGTAATTGAATTGAGTTAATGGATTAAATGTTAATCAATTGAATGTGAATTAAATTGATATGGAATAATGAATGTAAGTGTTGATTCATTTAAAATCTAAAGTTATTGGAAGTTGAATAAATTGAATGGAAGTCAATTTAATTAAAGGTGTAAAACCAAAATGAATATAAGCAAAGGAATTTGGTTGTAATTAATATACATTGGTTGTTATTTGATTGTTGGTTGATTGTTTAAAATTCATTAAGTATTAATGAAAGTGAATTAGCGAAATTAAAAGCTAAAGTAATTGAAATTCAATTGGAAATTGAATGAATCTTAGATAGAATTGAATTTGATTTGGAAGTGAACCAACTTGAATATGAATTAGTGAATATAAGCAAATTGAAAATAAATGTTAGTAAACATCCATTGTTAATGAATCAAATGTGATTTGATATTGAAAACCAATTCATTGAATATTAATGAGAATATAAATGAATATTGATTTGTTATGGATGATAGTTGGTTGATGGTTGAATATATTGCTTTTCATACATTTGCTATGTTGGCATATATAGTTATTATGTTTCTATATGTTGTATATTGATACTATTTCCATATATGCATGATTCTCATGTTGTTTGTTGAGTAATTAGTAGGTGCGGATCGCGTTTGCTTCGCATTTGGAGCTCGCTTTAGCGCTATATTAGCCATATACGCTTGCTAATAAAATATAAGGTACATATCTCGGATTAAATATCGTACTTTTACACTTTTTTCCCTTCGGGATGTCTCATTACTTGATGAGATGTATATTTGTGATATATATACTGTCATTTTTTTTTCAGATCGAGCCGCGCAAAGGAGACTATGGCGAATTTTTCCGGAAATTTAAGGCGTTAGAAAATTTTGAGAAAATTGGAAAATTTTGAAAACTTTAACTTTGATTTTGAATTGAAAGTTAAATGATATAGTAGTTGTTTTTGAAAAGATAACTAAGTATGATTTTGAAAACTTAGTAAGTATTATAAGAAGTTTTAATTATGAATTTTTGGGAAAATTAATAGCTTCTGTAATTTTTCTTACTTGTAATTTCGAGGACGAAATTCTTTTAAGTGGGGAAGATTGTAACGACCCAGAATTTTTAGAAATTAAAATTTGAATATTTAATTAATTTTAAATGTTAAAAAGTGAATTTATAAGTCAAATAAATTTTTATTTGAATTTTTGAATTTAATTGAATAATTAAATCGATAATTTAATACGTTAAATTATGGAAATAATTGAAAATTGGGTTAAATATGATTGAAAATGATTTGTAAAATTTTATTTTATCATATTGAAGTTAGAACAATATTTTAGAACTTTTAAAATCGAATTTAAAGTTAATTTGTGAAAATTGAATATTTTAATATTTAAATCGACTAGTGAAAATAGTCAATTTTTGAACAGTCTCAGAATTGAACGAAACTAGTTTCATTGGATCCGTAATAGTTAGTTATTACCGGATTTCAATTTCCGTGTCAATCGGAGTTATCGTTTGATCGTGGCAGCTCGAAACGCATCGATTTATTTTTAATTTAAATTTGGCGAGTCAAAATAGCCATTTTTCAAAAAGTCTCGGATTTCGATGAAACCAGTTTCATCGGATCCGTAATGTGATATTATTGTAAGATTTCAAATTTCAAGTCGATTGGATTTACGGTTTGTCCGGTACGAATTAAAACGCCTAGAAAATCGTTTAAATCGGTTTAATTTAAATTGAGCGTTTACAGCCATAACTCGCACAGATGTCCGAATTAGCTTCCGAAACCTGTTCCATTGTGTCCGAAACGCGGGATAAACCCTACAAAAGCTGGTTACGGCGCGTAAATCGGAGTTCGGAATTTCCGGATGAATAGTGTTCGATTTTTCTTTATAAATAGGCACCCTTCTCTCTAAAAAAAATAAATAAATAAATAAAATCAAAACCCTAAAAGAACGCAGCCGCCACCCTAGGTTCAACGGCCGAAAAAGTCCTAACTTCCTCCTTCCATTCCTCAAAATCTATTGATTATTTGCGAAAACTTTCAACATGAAAGATGTAGAGGGCAACGAGACGAAGAGATCCAACGGTCACTTTTCCTTATCGTCGTCGTTTGGTGGCGTTTATGGCCCGCGTTCATAGCCGTTAATCACGCAAATTCGAGCATCATAGGGTGGCCGAGTTGCACGTGCTTGCTGGTGAGGGTGGAGCTCGACGTCGGCTTCAAGATGGTGGTCTCTGATCATACTGGAAGCGAGTGTGGTGTTAGCAAAATTTAACCCTAATGGAAGAGATGGGTTCGGCGGCTTCGTGAATGGCCTGTAGGGTTTGCACGCGGGTTTGGGAGAGATGAAGGGGAACGGTCGTGATGGTTTTGCTTTGGATCCTACGGCTCAGATTTGCGTAGGTTGATAATAAAAGAAATATGTAAATTATTTATATTATGATTGTTCAAAACTTTAAAATATGATAACTCTCTTATGCGAGGTCGGAAAATTACGAATCTTTTTGCGTTGGAATCGTATGGACGAGAACTACGCGATGGAGTTGGTTTGGAGTCGTTTGGAGTTAGTGAGAATTTTGGGTAAAATTAAACGTCCGTTTAATTTTATTCGAAATAAATCGCTAAAACGGAAATAAAATCAAGGTGAGAATTTCTCACTCAATCGAATCAGTTTCGATTTTATTTTAAATAGTTAGATTTAAAATATTTGAATGCATGTTTTAATGTTGATTAATATCTATTGATTGTTAAAATAGACATTATACGCCGTTAGTAAGCGGATGTTATTTAATAAAAACATATACCGCGAATATTTCATAAACAGTGAAATTGGTATTATATATAATATCAGTATATATATATTCGCATATGTATATATTGGAGTTATTGATTTCCCGCATTTATTTGTTTAGCGGATGAGACCCTATTACGCCGTCATTAAGCGGATAATATTTAATAAGAACATATACCGCGATAATTTCGTACTGGAGCGAAATTGGTATTGTGCTAATGTTTGTGGATGCAGGAAAACAGGTTGGAGGGATCCAACTGGATTCCTCAACAGTATTTATTTGATTTCAGATATTTTGACATTTGATGGATTATCATATCGATATATGATATCGTTGTAGTCGTGATTGACTATTTGGTGTGTAGCATCATTGGACCCAGATTTTGGGATTTTAAAATGATTTTAAAGTGATTTTTGAAAATATGCTATATTTTTGGAATTGATTCATTTTAAATAAATAAACGTTATAATTTTTAAAGTTATAAAAAATTATGATTTTTGAGAAATATAGTTAAAAACTGATTTTTGAGAATATGATGCTATTGAGTTTATAAAATAGTTTAATCGAGATATTTTAGAATTATTGTGAAAAGTTTAAATATAGGATTTATAAAATTTAATTATTTTATGAATCGAAATGGTGAAATAATAAAGGAGATTAAAGACGTTTTAAAAGAATAATATAAATTGATTTATATTAAGAGATTTATAAATGGATATTTATAAATTGAAATATGGACATTATAAAACAAGTTTTTATAAGTGTTTGAATGAAGTGAAAATGAATTTCATAATTGAATGGAATTTATGGAATTTTATACGGTGAAGTTATAAATGGAATTTTATAAGCAGTAGGTTTATAAAATTTATTAAGTTATTAAAATAATGATTTTGGATAAATGAATGAATCTTATAAGTTATAAGATTTATAAATTGGAAAGTCTTTAAAAGAACGATTTTGTAAAATAATCGTTTTATAAGTATTTAACTTATAATATGAACTTTTAGTTTGTAATTGAGTTATAAACTGGAATAGGTTAACAAAAGAATTTATAAAAAGGAAGTTTTTATAAATAAATAGAAATGGAATTTATAAACGTTGTTTATAAATTCGCAAACAACTTATTTTGATAAGTAAATTTGTTGAAACCTATTAATGGAGTTATATTCACGCTTTTGAATAGTGAATAATCCTTTGAATTAAAATGAATAAAAGGATGAAATTGTTAATGAAGTATATTCACGTTTTTGAATAGTGAATAACACGTTAAAGAAATTGTTTTGGATTTGGATATTTTAAATAGAATTAAAACGATCTAACAATGTTTTAAATGTGTTGAGATTCGAAACCATAGATTTCAACATTTATTGTTGAAATAGACGCTTTCGAGAAATAAAAGGAGATGATGGACTATAACACTGTTGTTATAGTAAATGATTTCCGAAAGGAAATGTTTTGTATAGTATTGGGATTTATATATCTATTTTAATTTCGAATCCCTATACTAGTGATTTTGGGTTGTCGTAACGATGTTTTACGCAACATTCGTTTTGGCCCAAATAAATATGTTTAAAAGAATGATTTCCTTAAAGAATGAAATATATACTTAATTTCGATTTAAGTGTATTGAATATTTTCCAAGTGTTGAAAATAAATAAAATTTGTGAATTACTTATTAAATAAGTATGGAATTGTTTTCCAATATGAAGTGATATTTAGAAATTATCTTTTTGAAGATAAATTGAAAATGAATAATTGAAATCGAATATTCATTGATATTTTGGAATTATAAATTCACTAAGGAATTTATAAAGGAAGTGGAATTTGTCTAAAAAATAAATATTGATTTATTTTTGAAGTGTGAAATTTTATATGAATTTATAAAGGAAGTGGAATTTGTCTAAAAAATAAATATTGATTTATTTTTGAAGTGTGAAATTTTATATCTTGTAAAGATATTTTGTGAAATAAATAATTTGGAAAATTATTTGGAAACTGGTGATGTGTGCATATCCAGTGATAGTTCAATAACCGACTATCAATATTTCCCTTTGAATGGGTAATTGATGTGATTTGTTTGAATGTGAATGCTACACTTATTTTTTTTGAATAAGCGCTCACTATTCGGGTTAACCGGGAAAGGACCATGGGGTCGTATAACCCATTCCGAGTATGTGATACGTCGTTATGAATTGCATTTGAAGATCGGTGTTGAAGACCCGGTATTTGCGAGAGCGATAGGATGACATGTCGATTTACTCTGCACCGAGTAGCTACGGTATAGAGTTCTCCATATGTGATGGTGAATCCGATCAGGATTGTGAATATCCGGATTGCAAGAACTTCTTTGTAAGTGCCTTCGGTTTTGTTCGATCCCGGAACAGACTTGTATGGATGGTATGTCTGACATTACAAGTTGAGATATAAAGCCGATTTCTTTCAAATATATTTCTGTTGGTGGCGAAGAATTTATTCTTTTAGCTTAACACCCTTCTCTGAGACGTACGAGCTCAGAGGTTATATAGTTGAAGTTATCAGCGATATATTCCCAATTTGGTAATGTGACATGCTGAGTGTTGCTGAAATGATCATTGTGTTGATTATTGTGATAGGATCGTTTATTTGATCGTCTATCTTAGTGATCATCGTGTTGATCATTTGTTGACCCAAAGCATGGCTTTTGTATAAAGTATGTTTTTGTGGACGTGACTTCGTCGAACCTCACACCCCGGAAATGGTCAAAACAGGAAAGATGCGGCAAGGTTATGAGGGGTAGCACCCTTTAGGGTATGTACATTTCCTTCTGGATAGAGGTGGTATCATGGTATGGAGCCCAGATATTTAACCTATGTGGTTACTACGAATTTATTACTTTGTGGTTGTTGGTTTTCGGGATCCCGTGAGAAAGGTCGTTTACGATCGGGGAATGGCATGCTCGTGTCAGTAGTTACCCAGTTAGGGGTAACCCGGCCTTGTGTTGGCAGAGTTCCGGTTTGGTTCTCGGGGATGTCTTTCCAGAGGCATTCTCATGTGGCAATGGGAAGTTCCTTGGCCTGACCATTTGTTGGAAATCCAAAGAAACAATACGTGACTTGTACGGTTTTAGTTGTATAACCTGCTATGGAATGTGGCGGTAACCTGCTATTGAACATAGTTAGCTATAGTAGGCATAGTTCGAAATGTCTATGTTGGCTAAGATTTATATTCTACTTTCGAAATGAATTTTTCCCCTACACTATGCACTAGTAATAATATCAAATGTTATTTTAAATGCGTATCAAGCATCTTTGACTATCATAAGGAGAAATCTCCTCCGATTCTGCGTTTGCATTGTGTGTGTGTGCGGGAGGCCTTATGGTAGTCTCATTTTTAAAAGCATTGCGAATTGAAATAAAAATATTCTTCTATTTTGATTTTTAAAGATAAATAAACTGTTTTGAGTTCTCACACCAGTCTCATGACTGACTTGGAGTTTATTGTTTTCCTTCCTAAACTCTGGGTGCCCACCAATTTCCACACGGGCAGTCAAGAGTAAGGTTTATCAGGATATTCTGGATATTCTGGAGTTGCTGGAGGCAAGCTGGATGGCATGGCGTATTACTACTATATAGTATTTCTTTTTCCGCTGCATTGTTTGTTGTTGTTGATGTGTACACTCTGATGATATGATGAAATGTAATGTGATGTAATGTAATGACTGATATAGTTCTTTGTTTAAAGATTATTCATTTATTATTATATGTTGTTCTGCTGCGAATTGTGAAATTCTGTTGTTCTGTTGTTTTCTGTTCCGTCCTATTTTGTTCTATCTATTTTTCCTCTATTCTCCTTTTCTTCTATTCTAAAATTTTCTATCTTCTTCTCTCCTCTCTATCTTCTTCTTCTTCTTTTCCTAAATTCTTTTTCTTAAACCCCTAAGGGTTCGTATTTTCGTTCATCTTGAATTAATCAATGGAGATTAGTGTCTATTCAAGGAGTACGGATTTACGGGTCTTTACACGAGTCGTCTGAAGTGTAGGGGGAACCTTTTGGATCGGACTTCGAAGACTCTGAAATGTTTTTCCTACTACCAGAAGGTGCTAAAATGTCAAAGCATCAGAGTCTCGAAGCAGTAAGGTCTAAAAGCTCATTTCCACGAAGAATCTTGTTGTGCACATAAATATGCATATATTTACATCCATATTTTATCTATTTTTATTTAAATAAATGTCGTATTTGGGTATTTTAACATGTTTAAATCCAAAATTCAATTATTTTCAAATCATCATACATTCATCTACATATTGGGGCAAAATAGTCATTTTTGTGCATGTGTTAATTTGGATCTTTCTACTGGATATTTTTCATATTTTTCTAGAAATTTAAATGCATATGGAAGAGGGTTTCATGAAGATATATGCATGCACAATAGAATACAAAGGAGGGATGATGGAAATAATTCAAACACATGATCATGGAAGACTCCACCTACCCACTTACCTAAATTTAAAATTAGAAGGTAATGGACAACTAAGTGGAGGTTAAAGCTTCATGCATATTTGATGATGGATTAATTAGTGGCTAATGGTTACTTGGTGGCCACAATTCCTACAAGGGCATTTTGGGAAGCACCCTAAAAATTGAAATAGGGTTTGATGCATGTATAAATAGCTCTCTTATGTACCTGTAAATATCTTCTTACTCTTTCAAATTAGTTAAGAAATTAGGAAAACAAGTTGTAATGTCAAAGTTTCATGAAATAAAAGTGGCTTCCTAGCCTCTTTCTCTTTTCTCTTCTACATGTTTTTATTTACTTTTATGTTATTGTTTATTTCTAAGCTTTCTTTTATTTCATGTTCCTTTCCATTTACATGCTTTCTTTTCTTATGTTAGTAGTTTAGATTTACATTTATGCACTTAGTTTAGTTCGTTTCATTCTAGTAGTTAATCTTCTTATTCTTTGTTTATTTTCTACCTCTTTTATTTTCAACATTGAAATCTCTATGTGTTGAAATGATAACACAAATGAAAGGCTAAATTCCTACAATTTAGAGGTAATGAAGCTTTCTTTTAATCATATAGATTCAACATAATTTTTTATTTATGATCGCTTCATGAGAAAATGGATGTTTATGTTTATTTTTTTATGTTGAATTTGATAGCCTAGTTTGTTTATAACAAATAAGTTATGTTTATCTCATTAATCACAAACTGCCCCTTCATTTAAATATGATCATGGCAATGAAGTGAAGTTTTAATCAAAATTTGATGATCTATGTAACTAATTAATAGCAAACATATCATGGTTAAATTAGAATTTGGTTTCATTTTCTATGCTATGTTTCATGAGATTAGAAAAAGTAGGATTAGATTTGTATTATAGTTTGATGATTTGATTTGTGTTAATTAATAACATAAATGTGTCATGCTTATGATAAATACATCACTAATTTTACTTAGGTTAAAAAGTGATCAACATTTGATTTTATGTTGATTTACGTGAAAAATACAAAAAAGTGGATTTGCCTCTAAATTGAATTTTAATCACGTACTTTTTAATCTCAACTTTTACTTAGTTTTCTACTTTTCAAAGCAATCTCCACTTATGGCTTAATTTGATTGATAAGAAAAAATTAAAATCTTAAAAATTCCCTTTGAATCGACCCGTACTCGTCACGTACTAAAATTATACGCCGTGAGCTTACGGTAACTTTAATTCAAAATTTATCGACGACTTTTTATTCCGATATAAAATTTGTCGTTAAACAAGTTTTTGGTGTCGTTGCTGGGGAATTGCTTTGATTTTATTTTCTGTTCAAATTATTTTTCGTTTGTTTTTTATTGTGTGTTTGTTGTGTGTTAACTTGCATTAAAAAAATTATTTGTGTTGTTATTACGTGATTTTTGACTGTGTGTTTGATTTTTTGTGCATTTCTTTGTTTCTGTTCATAACTGTGCATGTTTTGGTTTGTGTTGTGAATTGCGTTCGCTATTACGCTGCTACTGTGCATTTGCTATTTGTTCACTGTTCCAGTTTTTACAAATTGAGTTTCGTTATATATAAAAAAATCAGTTGCGTTTCATTTACAAACTGTACAAACACAAAACCATTTGCACTTTTGTTTACATTTGCATTTCCATTGTATTCTACATCTCTGTTTTCGTTACTTTTTTTCTTTTGTTTCTGTGATCTTCCCATACAAACCTTCTCCTTTACGCAACCCTATCACTACGTCACATTCAACAAAACATCACTACATTCAACAGTCGTTCCTTTTACCTTCGCTATCACAACCCACATTTCTTCAAACTACCCACGGCTTCAAAACCACAAGCTCCAATCACCCCACTTTTAACTGCAATCCTATACACCGCATCTCCAACAAACTCCACTGGTACTACACTCCAACCATTCCACACTGCCTTACCCCCGTCGACCATCCACCAGAACCACCCTCCCTCTTGCATACAAGCAGCCACTAAACCCTACTGCAAACTACAAACTTCGGGCACAATACAAGCATCTGCAGTTTCACAAACAACAGCCTCAAACATTTCCATACACTAACCATCCCCGTCCACCTTTTGCCTTTACAACTGCCTGCTGCCAACACTGTTCACCATCTACCTTCTACCCATCACTGCCTTTCAGCTACAAACTGCCATCATACAACCATCTTCTTACTACCACCAAACAAGTGCCTCCTTACAAACACTTCCACCACTGCTACATCCCTTTCCACTTCTTCACAAACAATCCTACCAACACCTTACTGCTCCAAACCAATGTCTCACTTCTTCTTTTCAACACCCTCCATCACCCGGTAATCAACAACCACTACCACATTTCAACATCCCTGCTACCATACCCCATTTAATTGACAACAACATCACAGCAGATATATTACTGCCACCTAAGTTCCTTTGTTGACTGCCATCATCATTTCTAATGGTTCTCACAACAACATCCAAACTACAGAGGCTAATAGTTTCACCCTCGGCACATCACCTCTCTACCTAAACAACCACCGCAGACCAAATAGAATAGGAAGAAAACACCTGACCTTCAACGTCCTCCGCCACCTGAAAATCACCATTCAAGCTTCATCGCAAACCTCTGTAGCAACATCTAAACACACCACTTCATTTACGACTACAGCTCTACAAGCCGCTACCCCCCAAAATGCCAACCAATCGCGACAACCAAAATTCCACCTCGAACCAGACGACTACACCATTGCAAAAAATCGAATCGCCCAACTTCAACCACGACTGCCAACTGCTCGAACAGCCACCAACCTCATCGATCATCACCTGCATCGCAAACCGCGAATTCAACCCGCAGTCCCCCTCCATCAATTTCATCACCTCCTCCTATCGAATACCCAAATCGCAGAACCTCAAACCACCAGCAGCTTCATTCCTTTCACTGCACGCGTTCACTTAAAACCCCTAAATCCCGACTTCAAATTGCAAAATTGCATTGGTAAATTTTAGTTTTGAACTTGAGATAAAAATCGATTCTTTTTTTATTCCTGATTTTGGTTTAAGAAAAAAATTGCGTTTTGGGTATTTACGGATCTGGGTTGATAGTTGTGTTATATTTTTGGGCCGGGTTTTGTTTTTGAGTGTGGATTGTTTTGAGTGTTCTTATTTCAACTCTTCCTTAAAAAAAAAGAGAGAGAAAAGTTTGATTTTGTTTTCTCTAAGTTTTTCTTTCATTTGTTTTGTTTTATTTCATTTGATTTTAATTATTTTGATTTTCCATTTGTTTTAGTCCTCCTTTTTTTTTAAAAAAAAAACTGTATATATATCTTTGTTTATTTTCAGGTTACCAAAGTAGAAAATCGCAAAAAGAGAGGACCCGCTTGCTAAAATTGCTTATAAAAAAATCGCTGCTAAAAAAAATTTCTAATAATTTTGCACGCTTTGGTATCGTGCCATTTTTCCTTATTTTTATTTTAATTGCATTGTTGGTTGCTTGCGTTTGCATTTATATATATAAAAAAATTTCAAAATCCAAAAACAAAAACATACTTCATTTTAATTACATTGTAAATTCACGTTTGATTTTTTTTGCTTTGCATTCATCTCATCTTATTTTATTTTCTAGGGGCGATACCCCAATTCTCATAAGGTGAGATATTTCATCATCCTTTTCTTAGCCCACAAATCGCATTTCATCGTAGAATTTGATTAATAATAAAGGTTAGATATTCGACTTAAGAGTGTTGCAACCTTGATTGTATATTCACAATTGTTTTCTTTGAATAATTTTATTTCTTGGTGTCTAGGCTACGGTAGAGTAATAACCATTTATAAATACGGTGATTCGTAAATATTATAGTAGTTGTTCCTTTGAAGGTACTTAAACCTTCGGTTGCATTCCACGGTGATTCGTGGTGCTCCGATAACCCCTGCCCATTACCTGGCTGAGAAATATTTTTATTGATTTAAGACAAAGTGTGATTATACAATTTTGGGTTAGGAGTTACTAAGGACAGAAAATTGTAATTAAGTCCTTTGCATTCATTTAGTTGCATAAGTTCATGCTTATTTAAAAAACAAAAACAAAAAATAAAAAAAATTGTAAATTTTACTTAACTCAATTTTTAATCCAAAAAAAACTCTTTTTTCCTTTCCTTTGATATTCTTCAATATAAAAAAGAGAAAATCTTTTCAAAAAAAAAATCAAATTCCCAATTTCTAAAAAAAATCCTTTTGGTCAATATTTATAAATTTGAAAATTCAAAGACATATAAAAATTTGAAGAAAAAAAAAAAATCAAAAATCAAACTTTTCTTTTGAAAATAAATTTCATTTGGTAAATATTTTTCTTCTTTAAAAAAAATTCACTTCATTTTTCAAATCTTGTTTGATTATCTAAACTCGTTTTTAACTCCTTTCTCTTCTTGACTTTTACTTGTGCATGAGTACTTGGACTCGTGACACAACAACAAAACGTTGGACTCACGACTCAACAACTAATCGTTTAACTCGAATAGACGATCCTCCCGAAATGGCGAACGAGAATGCCCCTCGAACTCTTATGGATAGAATCTTTCCCGATATAGTTTCTATTTCATCTAGCATCACGTTACTCGCCCCTATGGGTAACCATTTCGAAATTCACTTGAACCATATTGCCACGCTTCTGAAATTTGGCAATTTTGAACATGATGACCCATACATTTTCTTCACTAAATTCGAACAAGTTTGCGCAACCATTATACTCCAACAACTTTTCGACGATGGAATCAAACTTCGATTAATCCCATTTGCTCTTACAGGTTACGTGAAAAATTGTTGTACGGCTTACCATCAAACTCGATTAAAACATGGGAAGAATTCGTAAAAGCTTTCTTAAAAAAATTCTACCCTTCGAAAAAACTAGTAGAATCCGTAACGAAATTGTAAATTTTCATCAATTCAAGGGAGAACTATTGAAAAAATATTTTGAAAGATTCAAAGAGCTTTTGATAAAATATCCACACCATAACTTTGAAAAATGGACAATTTGCCGAATCTTGTACGATGGACTCGAAAACAGCTCACGAACCATGCTAGAATCAATATGCCAAGTCAACTTTCTTTCCCAACATACGATGATGCTTGTCAATTTCTTGAAAACCTCGCCAAAAATTCATCCCAACGAGAATGTTCGAAGGAAAAATCAGTTTACTCACGATCGAGTGCACACTCGATAGGATCTTCTTTTGCTTTGGAAGCTAAGATCGATGCAATGATAAAAAAAACTCAATAATGTCTTCTCATCGAATCAAATGAACCAATCTTCCCAGCCGATGTGTTATAAATGCAACGATCCTAATCATATAGCCAATCAGTGCCTTAATTCTGTTGAACAAATCAATGCTTTCAATAAAGCCAAAAACGACTCATTTTCTCCAATGTACGATCCTGGTTGGATAACACAGCCAAATTTTGCTTGGAACCAAAACAATCCCAACACGAATATTGTTCATCCCAATTCTCAAGCATTCTCAAATAATGCTTCGAATCCTCCTTTTCAACCCAATCATTTTCAACCAAACTTTGCGGGTCCATCTCATAATCAACTGCAACAATCAAATTTTCAACCAAATTCTACCCATCCTCCACAAGACGATAAACGTTAAGTTCAATTGAGAAAACTGTTGAAACGTTGGCTAATGTAACTACTCAAAGCCTTCAATCAAACAGCAATTTGCAAAATTTATTGACCTCATATATGCAAAGTACAAACCAATCAGTTGCAAAACTTGAAATGCAAATGAGTCAACTAGCCACGTTCGTAAGTGAAAGCGAATGAGGAACATTCCTAAGCCAGGCCCATTCAAAATCCCAGAAACCAAAGCACAAATTCAAATCAAGCCCATGTTGTTCAAGATAGCAACTTCGCCCAATTGAATGCTATCATAACTTTACGTTCTGGTAAACAAATCGATAATCAAGTCGTTAACAAAAACAATTTATCAAAAACCTCTCTCGACGCTTCAAATGAATTGGAACAGAACATGGAGCCAAACAATGAATCAAATGCTGGTCAAAACTCTTCTACTCGAGTAGACCAGCCTACTGAGTATTGTGTTCCATTTCCACACCGTCTTCAACCCAAGAAACACTCGAACCGATGGAAAAGATGTTGGAAATTTTTAAACAAGTGAAAGCGAACATCTTGCTTCTTGACATTGTTTAACAAGTCCCTGCGTACACGAAATTTCTTAAGGACTTACGCACCCAAAAGCGGCACACTCAAGTGCCCAAAAAAGTCTTCTTAGGTGCCAGTTTGAGTGAAGTCTTGTCCCAATCCATGCCCGTCAAATACAAAGATCTTGGCTGCCCAATGATTTCGTGTACAATTGGAGACAAGACGATTAATAAATGATTGATATACATAGGTGCGAGTGTCAGTCTGATTCCATACTCCGTGTACGAACAATTAGGCTTAGGTGAGCTCAAACCCACAAAGGTCTTGCTTCAATTCCCTGATCGTTCCATTAAGAAGCCCGTGGGAGAAATCGAGGACGTGCTCATTTGAGTAGGGCAATTCATATTCCTCGTTGATTTTATCGTTTTCGAAACACAACCCATGACAAATCCCGCGAGACAAATTCCATTGATTTTAGGTCGACCATTCTTAGCCATCTCAAATGACGTAATCAATTTTTAGAACGGTTAGATCAAAATCGCTTTTGGAAACATGACTTTGGATCTTAATATTTTCAATCTTGAAAGCTAATTGAATGAACCTCATGACTAAACGTTGGAAGTTAGTGCCATTCACAAAAACTTCAAAGACGAGGCACTTGACCTTAATGACGAACGCGAAGCTGAGTACGAAAAATTGTTTCATGAAATACCAAGTGAGATTGAATACACTCTTCGTTTTGAATCGCTTCAAGTTGAGTCCGAATCTCAACCCAATTCTTTGATCGAGAAACTCCCGAAGTTAGACCCCAAACCACTTCCCGATTACCTTAAGTATGCACACTTAGGTGTTAACGAAACGTTGCCCGTCATAATTTCTACAACTCTCTCTCTTTCTCTCTTGATCAACAAACCTCCTTACTTTCTATTCTTTCGAAAAACAGAGAAACAATTGGGTGGTCCATTACCGATATTAAGAGAATAAGCCCAGCTATTGTCCAACATCGCAGTATTAATTGACGAAGCCAAACCCACTCGTGATGCACAATGAAGGCTTAACCCGAAAAATGAAAGATGCAGTTCAGGACGAAATTCTTATGCTCCTCGATAACAGTATCATATACCCCATTTTTGATAGCCCATGGGTTAGCCCAATTCATATCGTGCCTAAAAAGTCCGCACTTATCATTATAACAAACAACGCTAACGAACTCATTCCTACTCGGACTCAAATTGGTTGGCGCGATTATCGAAAATTAAATGCTACGACACGAAAAGATCACTTCCCACTTCCCTTCATTGAAACCAAATGCTCGAAGGTTTTGTCGGCCATGAATTCTACTACTTCCTCGATGCTTATTCCGGCTATAAGGAAATTATTATCACTCTGAAGATCAAGAGAAAAACGACTTTCACGTGTCCATTCGGTACTTTTGCTTAATGCCATTCGGACTTTGTAATGCTCCTGCTACTTTCCAACGATGCATGGTTGGTATCTTTTCCGACATGATTGAACGCTTTCTAGAAGTTTTTATGGTCGATTTCTCTATCTTTGGTGATTCTTTTTTTCCAATGTTTACATCATCTCGAGTTGGTTTTAAATCGATGTAATGAAAAACTTTTGACTTTTAATTGGAAAAAATGCCACTTTATGATCAAACAAGGCATAGTCCTTGGACATATCATCTCACATAAAGGGCATTGAGGTAGATAAAGCGAAAGTCGAGGTAATTGCAAACCTTTACATTCCTAAACTTGTTTAGGACATTTGATCATTTCTAGGACACGCTGGCTTTTACCGACGCTTTGTGAAAGACTTTAGCAAAATCGCACGTCCTTTAATGACTCTCCTCGAAAAAGACGTTCCATTTGATTTCAACTCCGAGTGTATCTCTTCGTTTGAACATCTTAAAAAAGAAATCGTTTCAGCTCTAATCATTTGCGCATCCAATTAGGATCTCCCATTAGAAATAATGTGTGATGCCTCGAAATTTGAAGTTGGCGCTATCTTAGAAAAACACATTAACACGATCCTTCATGTTATCTACTACGCTAGCATGACTCTGAACGACGCTCAACTTAACTACACAACCACTGAAAAAGATCTTCCAGCTGTTGTTTTTGCTCTCAAAAAATTCCGACAATATTTGATCAGGTCACACATTACTATGTACATGGACCATTCTGCGCTTCAATCACTTCTCTAAAAAAGACGCTAAATCTCGCTTAATTCATTGGATCCTTTTATTATAAGAGTTTGATCTTACAATCAAGGACAAAAAGGGTTCGATAATCTCATAGCCGATCACTTATCTCGTCTTCCAAACGCACTATCTTCTTTGCCAATCAATGAAAACTTCCCCGGTGAAAAAATCTTTCAATTTCTATTGATCCATGGTACGTTGATATAGAGAACTACTTAGTCACTGAAGAAACTCTCTGATCTTGGTCCAAACAGGACAAATACAAATTCATGTCCTAAATGAAATATTTCTATTGGGACGATTCATACTTGTTCAAATATTGCCCCAGCCAAATCATTCGACGTTGCATTCCGGATAATGAGATCAGGAGTGTTCTTTCATTTTGCCATGATCAAGCATGTGATGGACATTTCGGTCCTCGAAAAACTACGGAAAAGGTGCTTCAGTGCGGTTTCTATTAGCCTTCTCTTTTTAAAGACTCATTCGAATTTTGTAAAACTTACGATCGATGTCAAATGGTTGGATGAATTTCTCGACTAAATATGACGCCTCTAAACACCATTCTTACGATCGAAATCTTTGTTGTTTGGAGTATCAACTTTATGGGACCTTTTCTCAATTCTTTTGGAAACTTGTATATCCTTCTCGCTGTCGATTACTTCTCAAAATGGGTCGAAGCTGTTCCTTGCAAAACCAACGACCATAGAATTGTTGTGAAATTTCTTAAAGATAACATCTTTTCGAGGTTTGGCACACCTCGCACAATAATCAGTTGTAACAGGACCCCTTTTTGAAATCGTTCTTTTGAAACATTAATGAAACAAAATACTCAACAACCCACAAGTTATCCACTCCGTATCATCCTTAGAATTATGGCCAAGTTGACATTTCAAATCGGCAAATAAAATAAATCTTGGAGAAAACTGTTAACAAAAATCAAAAAGATTGATCTCAAAAATTGACCAATGTGCTTTAGGCTTACCGTATTGCTTTTAAAATTAACCTTACGATGTCCCCATTTCGTTTAGTTTACAGTAAAGCTTGTCATTTACACTTTGACATCGAAAACCCTGTGTCATTTACGCTTTGACATCGAACACACAGTGTTGTGGAAAATAAAAAACTTAAACTTTGATCTTGAGAAAGATGGCGAAAACCGAAAACTGCAACTCAACAAACTAGAAGAACTTAGGTACGACGCGTAAGAAAACGACAAAGTTTACAAAGAAAGAACAAAAGTTTTTCATGACAAGCCAATCCTAAGGAAAACGTTTTCGCCTAACCAGAAAGTTCTTTTATATCACAAGACTTCATTTATTCCCTGGGAAACTTAAATCAAGATGGACCGGACCATTTTTGTACGAAGTGTTTTTGCACACGGTGCCACAGAAATACGAAACCCCAGGGATGGATCGATTTTCAAAATCAACGGTCATCGTTTGAAACCTTTCATGGAATTGCCCAGTAACCAAGAGGAGGAGCTCAAGATTCTTTATGCGCCAAGCTACGTCTAGTAAGAATTTTAACCCTCTTTTGTAAATATGTACATATTTTTCCCCGTTACACTCATTATATCGTGCATAGACTGTGGGGACACAGTTAAAAATTAAGTGTGAGGGGGTGGGGAGTCTCATTTTCATTTTTTTAAGTTTCATAGCATTTTTTTGAATTTTAATTTTCTTTTAACTAAAAAATAATATTTTAAAATTTCTACATCTCAAAAACATTTTCTTTTTAACATTTTTATTTATTTTTGAAGAAACACTATAGGATAAGTATACATTTTGGTTAATAAATTGAATTTTTTGAAAATTTATTTGTCTTAACAAAAATAAAAATGATGTTTGATTACAAATAAAAATGGTTTAACTTGTATATAGGAAGGTCATATGTGTTAATTATGAATTGTATTTTAATTGAAAATCTTTTAAAAAAAAGTGGTACTCTTTTCTGTTCTACATGCTTTTATTTACTTTTAAGTTAATGTTTATTTCTAAGCTTTCTTTTATTTCATGTTCCTTTCTATTTGCATGCTTTCTTTTCTTATGTTAGTAGTTAGATTTACATTTATGCACTTAGTTTAGTTCATTTCCTTCTAGTAGTTAATCTTCTTTTTCTTTGTTTATTTTCAATGTTGAAATATCTATGTGTTGACATGATAACACAAATGAGAAGTTAAATCCCTACAATTTACGGGTAATGAAGCTTTCTTTTAATCATGTAGATTCAACATAATTTTCTATGTATGATCTTTTACGCTTCATGAGAAAATGGATGTTTATGTTTATTTGTGTTTTATGTTGAATTTGATAGTCTAGTTTGTTCATAACAAATAGGTTATGCTTATCTCATTAATCACAAATTTCCTCTTCATCTAAATATGATCATGGCAATGAAGTGAAGTTTTAATCAAAATTTGATGATCTATGTTACTAATTAATAGTAAATAGATTATGCGTAAACTAGATTTTGGTTTCATTTTCTATGCTAAATTTCATGAGATTTGAAAAAGTAGGATCAGATTTGTATTATAGTTTGATGGTTTGATTTGTGTTAATTAATAACACAAATAGGGCATACTTATGATAAATACATCACTAATTCTACTTAGATTGAAAAGAGATCATCATTTGATTTTATGTTGATATATGTGAAAAATATAAGAAAGTGGATTTGCCTCTAAACTGAATTTTAATCACATACCTTTTAATCTCAACTTTTGCTTAGTTTTCTAGTTTTCAAACAATCTCCACTTTTGGTTTAATTTTATTCATAAGAAAATTTTAAAATCTTAAAAATTCCCTACGGATCGACCCGTACTTGCCGTGTACTATAAATGTACGCCGTACACTTGTGGTAATTTTAATTCAAAATTTATCGACGATTTTCTAATCCGATACAAAAAATTTCGTTAAAAAAATCTCCCACACCAGCTTCTCTTTGTCTAAATCAGCTTCATCGAGGGCTTTCTTTTTTGTTTCAACAATGTATTCCTAGGCCTCAACGAGCGATTTCCCTCTCCAAGGAAACTCATATCGCGATGAATTAAGACTTTAGCATTATATTCCATGATCAGAGGATCGAACATGTCTTTAATTTCATTTCGATGGGTTTCTTTAGCATCTTCTAATAGGGCTTTGATCTGCTCTCTAATCTCAATGTGGCCCGCTTCACTTGCCTCTTCTTTAAGGACTTCAATTTGAGAGCGTTGCTTATCAAGCTTAATTTTTAGTCCCCGGGCTTCGACGGCCTCTCTACAATATCTCTACGACTCCTCTCGGGCTTCGAGCTTTTCTTTCTTCTGTTTTTTAAGTAGTTCTTCAAGCTCTCAAAGTGGCAGGCTAGAATATATCTCCTTTTTCAGTGTACCATATTCCAAAGCAAGCACACCGCTACGATTGAGGGCGGCATCTGGTTTCTTTTTATGAGCCGCTTCTAGATGACTAACCGCCTCAGATGTTTCTTGGCACTCCATTTTTCCACGGTCAGCTTTGCTTTCAACTTCGAGATCTCATTATCTTGATGTTTAACTATACCTTTGTCTTGGATCGGCTTTAGTTTGAGATGATCGATTTCATGCTGTCTCTCGAAATACACCTTCGAGATTTTTTTTGGGTTATGTACTGAAATGCTTCATGTTGCACAAAAACGTCATTGATGCATGCAAGGGAACTCACTTTCACACTCCCTGGAATTGTATGAATGGAAGGAAGAAACTTAAGCCCATCAAAGATTTTTTTTGGAAAATTGACCTTAAGTTCGGTGAATTTCTTTGTTGTGGAAGTCTCAGAAGCTATAGTAGGCAAAGTAGGATCAGAAGTAACAAGTGGGCATTTGCTTGACCTACGTTCGTGGGACTGCCTGGAGCCAGATGAAACAGAGTACTAGTAAGGCAACATAAAAATTTGAGGAGCATGGAAAGAAGTCTAATCACCATTGTGTACAGGAAGATTAGACTAAGCTTCCTGATGAGACAATTGAGATTGGGACTTATGTTTGAAAGACGAAGACTCCTTCAAATGACGACTTCTTTCCCGACTGTCATCTCTCTCTCTCTACACCTACCTGATTCTGAATCGCGACAAGATCCGTACTGTGTTAACGAGCTCCTCAAGCGACTGAAAGCACGAGATTAAGACATCGAACTTGCAAACCAAACAAGAGTGTATAAGAAACCATCGAACAAAAGATAGATGAAAATTTTGAGGTGAAGTGTGTGTGATTGTGAGTGTCCTAGTGTCCCCTAACGGAGCAGTTGCTGTAGCCTTGCTCATAGGAGTTTTCTCCCCTTTGCTATCAGGAGGAATGCCATCACCACTCTTGGTGGGAGAATTGAGCCACCCAATACTGATATTGGGGAATTCATAAGTCATATATAATCAGGGATTGAGAGATTCGAGAACCCTTCCATCGAACTTTCAAAGTGGTGGGAAGAAGACTCTTCATCAATTGAGGTGATGATAAACTTTGGCTCTTTGGCAGTCTTTCTTGTGCGGAGTTTACATGCGAGTTACTTTCTTCTCCTTGTTGTGATGGTTCGACCACAGGCGCTTTACCCGGACCTGCATCTGCGTCGCCGAGCATGTCGGTTTCGACACCTCTAATTTCGCTCTCTTTGTCGTCGTCCTGAGCCCCCTCGATTTGGGGCATAACAAGGCTATTAGCACCGCCTTCTTGTTCCGCTACATTTCTTGGCAGTTCAATGCTTCTTGGAAGCCCAATTTTGTGGCCTTGTTCTAACAGCCCAAAGAGGGATAACTATTCATCAGTTATAAGGGATCTAATGTCCTTATCTTCAACTGGGGTAGCATGAATTACAGAATCCACCTTTGAGGAACTATTGCCTTTTGGAGTGGATGAAAACATATAGATTTTCAAAGTATTAGTTAGTTCAAGATACAACTTGGGCTAAATAATTCGGGAATGAAGTCAAGGCAACACTTAGTCCTTCCAACCATCGCCTCACGAAGCCAGGAGGACATCAGACATAGAACTATTCGTGTTAAAGAGGCTAAGTTTGTTCCACATGCTAGTTAAAACTTGATAGTTGGGAGAAGGCTTAAGGAAAGTGTAGGAAAGACTCCATGTTCTTCATTTGAAATTATATATAAACCTGATGTCCTCAGGAGATGGCGGGTGGAACAGAACATCCATGAGTTGCAAGAAAGTGCCATGAAGGAAGGCATAGCTATATGGGTGTAGTTGAGCGAAAGCTATTTCAAGGTAATTTAGCATCTTTGGGATAAAAGAATTGAAGGGCGACTCGCATCCGGCTCAGCACATGAATTTATCGCATGTTGTGTATCCCTCCGGTGAAAATGAGCCATGTCGTTTAGCGAAGAGACTGGAACATCTCCAAATGGAATCTCATGTTTAGAGCATAGTCTGCAAAGAGCGGCCTTGCCAACTCAAGAGGCTTAGGAATTTGTCGGGTTATTTAGAAATATAGCGCCTTTTATAGCATCTGGAGTAGGCCTTATATTTCTGCCGGAAGGAAGGGAATATCTGAGAAAATGTCAGTCGATGGGCCAGAAACCTCCATTTGCTCAATTTAATGATCAAGGGAGAGGCTGCCAGAAACAGTTGCAGAACTTGACTCAGCTTCGGGATTGCTGTGTTGTGAGGATTATCCAAAGGCATGCAGCTAGATGCTCTAAACGTCTAGAGACCATATCAACTAAACTAGATAGATAATCGAGATTATAAAATTTTACCTATCCCCCCATGTTAAGTATAAGCTAGTGTGGTGTAGTGTTGTGCGCAGATAAACAATTCAACATTAAAAGAAAGAGTAAATGACGAGACTTTTGATTCCGACTAGAGTGACCGGCATCGCTGACCGTCTCAACTAGCATTTAGATTGATTGGTTGTGTAATCTTTGGGATCGACCATCGGCGTGTCAAAGTGTGAAGTCCATTATTAAAGTCTATATGTTATTTTTCAGTTCAAGTTCTATCCCGAGAGTTTGGTCTATCAATTTCGAGTTCGATATTGGATATGCAAGTCCTGTTGTTCATTACTATCATATATTCAAGTTCAATGGGATAAGATTGGTTCCAATTGTTTAAACAAGTGAAAATTGATTGGTTTTCATGTTCAATTCAAAGCTTAGGATCGGCAAATTACAAATAGCGAACCCCTATTTATGCCGGTCCCTATCTATGCTGATCCCTTTCCCTTATAACAACTTATCTCTCTTGATAAGACAATGACTGATCCCTCCATGTACAACACACCAACAAAGCAACCGATCCCTTCTGTTTGTGCCACAAATGGTCACAAACATCCTGTTGTATGTGAAAGCACCAATATCCAATATTTAGATCCAGATGGAGAAATATAGATTCACATATCACAGAATAGATTATAGAAAAGTAAATGAACATGCAATTTTTATAATGGTTCAGCAAATCTCGAACTACGTCCACTCCAATAATCTTTTATTTATACTATAAGATTACAAGTATAGTTGTTTTTTGCCTTAGAAAAAAGTTGGAGGAAGGGGTAAGAAGTGATGAAGGAGAGCTAGCCAAAAAGTGCTTTGCGATGAACCAAGTCCGCTGTATTTATAGGTGAAAACGTGTATGGATCAGACTGAAATTTCGCCAAAAGAACCTCCATATCCATACAACCCGATGCACTAATTCTCAAATCGATCATATGCCATACGAATGACTAGTGATGATCATTCATATTAGCTCCAATGGGGGTGTGATCATTCCTGTGGGGTCCCACATGCCTCTAGTCCATGCTCTTAAATTTTCGCACCATTCCGACTTACTTTTTACGAGATATCGATCGATCTTCATTGTTTTGAGCAGAAAATGGATCATGGGAGATCATTCCATACTTTCTCCTTTTGGGATGTGATCGTTTTGGTGGGTCCACCATGATGTTAGCTACTTGCTCTCTAAATTTTGTGCCATTCCGACTTATCGTTTATGAGATATCGCATTTTCCATAAAGTGGCATTGGCCTATAATCAATCATGGGCGACCATTTCATACATGCTCATTTTGAGGTTCGATTGTTCTAATGAGTTTCCCGTGATGTTAGCTACTTTCTCTCTAAATTTTGTGCCATTCCGACTTACTGTTTGTGAGATATCACGTTTTCCATGGAGTTGGGATCGTTCTAGCAGAAATGATACGATCGTTCAAGAACGATGTAGGCTGATCGTTCAAGTTTCTCCAAATGATGTGCGATCGATATGGTAGTTTTCTTTGCATAATATTTTACTATTCCTAAAGTTTTGTGTCTTTCTGACTTGGCGTTTGTGAGATATTAATCGGTCATCATTGATTTGAATTGCTTTATGGATCGATCCATAGGATCATGACTGATTGATCCAACTTCATCGTGAGGCCCAATGATGGATGATATAGGTCCCTTATGTTGTGATGTAGTTGTCGTCTAAATTTCATGTTGATTGCCTTTGTAGATTTTGAGTTATAGATCGATTTTCGTCAGAAATGGCCAAAACGGTCGTCGAAAAATCCACTTCAAGGTTGACTCGAAGCGAAACCCAAAGCAGTCACCTTTCTGACTCGAAGCAGGTGCTAAAATTCAGGCCCAGGGTGAGAATCGGGTAAAATCCAAATTTTCTCCAAGCAAACATGATTCTGACTCCAAGCATGAAAAACGATCGGTGTCGATCGTTTTTCTTCAAGCATTCCCCAAGCAAACATGCATCCGACTCTAAGCACGATCCAGTACTTCGAATTTCTACTGCAGGATCGATTTGCCCTTAGAGGGGGGTGAATAGGGTGATACTATTAATTATAAAAATTTAATGCGGAAGTTTATAAAATATTTTCAACACAGATGTATCAGAATAATAACAGCATAGATAACAGCTGAATAATAAATGCAAAAATAAAACAACACAGAATTTACGCGGCTTCGGCAAAACCCTGCCCACGTGCTTCCCTTAAGGTTTCTACTAGAAATTAAGAAGTCAGGCGCTTACAAACGCAAACTCGCGACACCTGCTATCGACTAACCTTAACTCTACGCTTAAAATCCTGCCACAACTCAGCCACTGAGTTGCGAGTTCTCGAACTACACCACCGTAGTTCGTGCCCTAGTCACACGATTAGAAAATACAACAGTTTAAAGGAAAAATACAAATTTAAAAACAAATAAAAACTCAAACCCTAATTTTTTAATTATTAACCCAATAGAATTTAGAATAAGCCGGCCTAAAAGACTAAGTTTTAAATCCCTTTTGTTTTGTTTCTATTTTTCTTCGGCTTGCTTTGCTTCTGTAAAAATTGTTTCTTCTTACTTTGCTCGTTCGTTCCTCTGATAAAATTAGGGCTTTGCAATTGAAGAAGTGCAGACTTCAATTTGACTGATCGAATTGCGATTTCACTTTCTTTGCTCTGTCGGTCAACCGTCTCTTCGTAGCTTAGTTTCGGCTGCTTCTTTGATCGAGTTAGATTCGAACAATCTGGTATGTAATTTATGCTTTTCTGCTTTACAGTTTAGCTTGCTCGAACTCGATCAGATTCGAGTTGTTGATTTGATTTTTGGTATCTGTTTTGCTCGAACTCGAATGCTTTTTTACGGCCGATGATTCATGGGTTATATAGGATTCTAATTCCTATATTTTCGTTCAAATAAATTCATTTGAATTTGTCAATTATTCTATTACGGCCGTTCGATGTTGCTTGGATGTTAATGATGATTTCTGACCTTTTCAATTTGTATATTTACGTTGCTTGTTTACTTGATAATCATGGCTTTGAATTTTGTTGGACTCCTTGGCCACCATGGCTTAATTTTGAACTGTTCGATGTGATATTTTTGAAACGGCTATCTTTTCTTTGTTGGAATCGATTTCTTTGATTTCGTAATATGTTTGCTTTGAACCGGCTATGACTTTTTCATTGTGTTTTACCTGCTTCACTCCATCCTGTTACTTTTGAAGCTTGATTCTCTGCTCTCTGGCTTTTTATTGTTCGACCTATAGTTTCATATAAATCACTGCACATGCTCATATGTCTTGTAAAAATATTGCACTCACTATACTGTACCCATATTAAACTATACCCTGTTGTCTTTTCAACCTGATGCTTGTAGTTGTTCATCCTATCACTGCATACAGTATACTTGTGTTTTTGCACATGTATATATGTATGTGATGCTTTGTCCACACTGTGTTGATTGAAACCGAACTTGCTTGGTCATTGAAACTACTTCATCGATTTGTATTTGCAACTGTACTGGTTTAGATTGAGCTCTATCCATTGTTCTCCGAGTCTGCACTGCATGTATATCTGTTCGTGTGCGTTCGTGTGTATATATATATGTATGTATGCATGTATGTATGTATATGTTTGTGTATATATATATATATGTATATGTATATATGTGTGTTGATTGCATTGAACTCTGGTTTTATATTATAATCGGGCTTGCCTTTGGTCATTGCATTTATGTTCATGTTAGAACTAAGCATGTTGCACTATTCTCTGTAGCATACCTGGATGTTTTGTTGACTTCAAGTTGCACTGATCTTGTACTTATTGTACTTGAGTCTGAATACATTTGTGTTTTGATCCATTTTGGTTTCATTGTGTCTGCTTTGGACTGGTTTTTCTTCATACATTTTCAGACTTCGAGTTGTATAAACTTGTTGTATATTCGTATGAATACTTATATGGTCTGATGCACTTGAATATGCTATATTGCATAACTCCACATATTCATATAGTCTGGTCATCATGTATATGATCTTGTTGACTGTGTAATCTGCAATGCTTAGAGATTCATGTATGGTTGCAGTTTTGGTTTGTGTGAATTTCTAATGACTTTATGGCTTTGGTTTCACTCGAGAATTATTTTCTTTTTGAATTGCACCCGTGTTGAATCTAGCTAATAGCTCGGGTTTGACCTTGTCATAATATCGTGACTTTATATTTATTTCACTTGAGTTGAACCCGGCTTTTGATTTGGGTTTGACCTTGTGCTCACCTGACCCTGTAATTTTATCAAGTGTATATAGGTGTGCACGACCTTGTGGCATGTACAGTGATGCACCATACATGTCACAAGCTGTTCGTGTATAATGAATTCAAAATTAAATGATGAAGAACAACCCAAATAACCAAGAAAAATAATATTTTCAAAAATATTTTATTTTACACTGCAAAAATATTTTCCTTTCAATTTTACCGCGTCAATGTATATTTTTGCAGATAACTCAGATGTTGGATTCAATCTGGAATAGAGTTGAAGATAAAATACGAGGGAATGAGTGAAATATAGTGAGGTGCATTTGTAAATGATAAATTGTGATGTAATCAAAATTGTATTATAATTGAAATTGTATATATATAGTGAGAGCTTGAATTTGTATTATTCAAAATTAAAATAAATATTTAATTTAAATTCTGTGTTATTTATTTTATTCAACACATATTTATTTAATTATGTGAAAAATAAAATAATACATTCAAATGAATATATATGTTTGTTATCATCAAACAAAAATCATATACTCGCATATTCAACAATCTCCCCCTTTTGATGATAATAAACATATATTTAAGATTTTGAATTTATTAAATGTATTTAGTCATTCAATTTGCTCCCCCTATTTGAATGCTCCCTCTCTACACAAAGCTCCCTCTTCATATATGCATGAAAATAAATAAAAATATTCTAATGAGCCTTGATGCAAATAGAAAAATATTTGACCTTTATTTGCCAAAATCTTAACTTTTCTCTCCCCTTTTTTTTATCAACAAAAGGGTAATAGTTTTAGAAAAATAGAGATAAAGTGATAAATATTAATTCAACATTATTACTTAATCGAGTATAAATATTAAATTTCAATAAAAAATCAAACAAAAATCATAAATACTCTGTTTGATGCATATTCCACTTTAGTATGATAGGGATGATGAAAAAACCATATAGTTGTATCTATTTGTGGTATATTTATATCAGGAATTTGAATATCTACTAACCTTGCATAACCGTTAGGACTTTTAAACGAGATTAGTAGTATTCCAAATTTTTAGTAAAAAATGAATTCAAGTATCTTCTAACCATGCATAACCGTGAGGACTTTTAAATGGGATTAGAATCAACTTGTCTATTTAATCAATCAATTTTGATATGCGTTCCACACATGCATAACCGTGAGGACTTTTAAATGAGCATGGAAGCATATAATCAAAAATTCCAAGTAATTCACACATGCATAACCGTGAGAACTTTTAAATGAGAGTGAATACTTTGGATGTTTTTATTGCTTAAAAAATATAATAAATTGAAAAACGAATGATTTCCTATTTAAAACACCACATATTAACATACTATGTTGGATTTTGATGTGTGATGCTGATAGAAATATGATAGAAATAGAAATGGTCATGGAATATTTAGCAACAAAAAGTTTTTTTTAACTCTTGTTTAAATTTCTAAAGAAATTTACTAATTATACTCTCTTAAGTTATAATATATGACCAATATCAACACTCATCACTTTTTCAATCATTATTTATCTTTTTGATAATCAGTATGGAGTCAGATTAGTCAATGTAGTCATTTAAGATCAAATTCGAAAATAATTATTAAATCGAATTTTCAAAAATAACTAATCTGAAACAAGATCAACAAATATTATTTTCTTGAAGCGGCTTTATAAGAAAAATATATGCTAATTGAAAATTATTTGAAATGTAAAATATGTAGATATTTTCTCTGAAAATGATGCAGTTACTAAATATCTCAACATAAATCGCATTCCACTAGTAATTTTTCTACCAACTAGATTACCAGTGTAATCTGCATCTGAATTTTTCTTTCACTCGAGATTATTATTAGTTTGATGTTATAGACCAAACCGCAAAGTTGCAACAATTTCTTGAAATCCTTTTTACAACTTTTTAAATAAATTATTTTGGATTTTAATTGAAGCCGTGCCAAAAATCAGGTATATAGAGTCAGCCGTAAAATAACCAAATGTATTGTCATCAACCAATAAAACACCATCATTAATCTAAACTAATCTATGTGAAGTAGTTCAAAGACTTTATCAATTTTTAAAGTCTTCTTGGTATAAGAATACAATTGTCCAACAATTTTGAATAAGTCAAAATCAAAATCAACATTCATTTATTCATCAATAACTAGCTGAATTAAATTCAGATTATGGTGCAGATTATCACATTTAATAAATCGTTCAAGATAATATATCGTTACCCATTTTACC
The DNA here is from genome assembly GCA_030765085.1 of Allium cepa. NCBI lineage: Eukaryota > Viridiplantae > Streptophyta > Magnoliopsida > Asparagales > Amaryllidaceae > Allium > Allium cepa. The sequence continues at coordinate 618,829,891 of CM060934.1, forward strand.
TTTACGATAATTTTTCATTGTTGCCCATTGTGATTCTGCCACCTTTGTACTAGGCTAAGGAACTTTGATTAGTCGCCCGTTTTCTGTCTGGAACAGCCAGAATCTAGATAACACTGTTGTTGTTCCTTAGCCTGCCACCACACCTACACGAGAGAAGATTTTTTTTGACTTATTTGTTTTTATAGGTCCATGGTTGTTAGTGGTAGCAGATTTTGAAAAATATGTTTATGGAAACCAAAACTATTTAAATATGTTCCTTTCGGCGCCCAAATTTGTTTGACTTTGAGGGATTTTATATTCGTGCCTTTTGGAACCCAAATTGGTATAGTTTTCACGTTTTTGGATCCATACCAACAAATATTTTGTTTGTGTCCAATTTTTCTACAAATTGTGCACCTGGAATTAACTTGATTAGTTTCACCTTTAATAAATTCAGTTTGATTATATCGAAGTCCTTATCTAACTGTATTGAAGGTTTGTTTACCTAATAGCATATTTAACGATCTTTCTTCTTTGGGAAATTTTCCTAAAGTTGTAGACAATTGTTGGATTTGTGTTTTGAGGGATTCATTTTCTTTCAATAATTGAGTGAATTTTTAATGGAATTTTCTCTCCTTGTATTTTCACTTTCTTTCAAAGTCGGAATTTTATTTTCAAGTGATTTAATTTTAATTTTTGATTTTTTAATCTCTTCTTCGAATGTTGGACACTTATCGCACTTAGGGCACTTACTTTGATAGTTTTTAACCAATTCATTAAGCTGTTTATTTGATTCTATCAAATTATCTCTTTGTCATCCAATTTTGGCATATTTTTCTCTAAGTCTTTCAAAACAGTCATTTACTTCATGAAAATATATAAGTAATTCCGAGTGAGTGAGTTTTGATATCTCACTTGGCTCGTCATCGTCGCTATAAGTTATATTACCTCGTAAGCACAGATCCGCTCTTTCACTCTTTCTGTTAGTACTTTTATAATTATCATCACTTTTATTCCACGTAGCTGTAAAACTTCTCATTTTTGACTTCTTTTCTTGGCCGTGTTGATTTTGAGGACAATTGGGCTTAATATGACCAGGTTTATTGCATTTGTGACAGATGATTTTTGTGCTTCTGGATTGTCCAGTGTTTTGGCTATTCTGCTTTTCAATTTCTGATTTAGAGCTGGATTTCCGTATTTGTGATTCCACTTTTTGAATTAATTTATCAATAGTGCCAGCTCAGCTGCTCCATCATCATCATCATCACCACCACCACTTTCCGTTGTTCCTTTAAGCGCTATTGATTTCTTTCGAGTATCACCTCCTTTTCGTTCTTCCTTGAATTTCATTTCTAGCTCGTAAGTAGTGAGATTTCCGATGAGCTCTTCAATTTTGATTTGTTTCAAATCCTTTGAATCTTGAATGGCTGTAACTTTTGCTTCAAAATTCCGTGAAGGACTCTAAGGATTTTTCGAACTATTTCCAACTTTATGTATGATTTTTCGAGAGCTGTTGATTTGTATATGAGATTGAAAAATCGTGCATACATCTCTTTGACATTCTCATCCTTGACCATTGTGAAGTTCTCGTATTCGCCACTAAGCGTTGCAAGGCGAGATTCCTTGACTTGAGATATTCCTTCGTGAGTCACTTCAAGTATGTGCCAGATTTCCTACGTAGTTAGACAATGTGAGACATGATTAAATTCATTATGATCCATTGAACAGATAATAGTATTCATGGCTTTAGCATTAGCATTCTGTAACTTATTTTCTAGATCTGTCCATTGATCAATTGGTTTTTCAATTTCCTGATTATTTACTACTATAGTTGGTGCTCTATAACCTGTCTCAATAATATTCCAAGCATCAATGGTTTTCAAAAAAAATTCATTCTATTTTTCCAGTAAACATATTCACCATTGAACATTGGTGGTCTAACTATGGACCGACCCTCAGCAAAAGCGTTGTTAAAAGAAGTCATTTGAAAATTCAAATTTTAAAACAAAAATTGGTTTTTGAAAACATATCAAAAAAATTGCTCTTGAACCTGGCTCTGATACCACTTGTAGGATCGATTTCACCCTAGAGGGGGGTGAATAAGGTGACAGTATTAATTATAAAATTTAATGCAGAAGTTTATAAAATATTTTCAACGCAGATATCAGCACAGATAATAACAGAATAAAAAATGCAGAAATAGAACAATACAGAATTTACATAGCTTCGGCAAAACCTTGGCTACGTGCTGCCCCCAAGGTTTCTACTAGAAATTAAGCAGTCAGATGCTCACACACGTAAATTCGCGACACCCGATATCGACTAACCTTAACTCTACGCTCAAAACCCTACCACAACGCAGCCACTGAGTTGCAAATTCTCAAACTACACTACCGTAGTTCGTCCCCTAGTCACACGACTAGAAAATGCAATCGTTTAAAGGAAAAATACAAATTTAAAAATAATTAAAAACTCAAAACCCTAATTTTTAAATATTAAGCCAATAGAATTTAGAATAAGCCGGCCTAAAAGACTAAGTGTTATATCCTTTTTGTTTACTTTCTATTTTTCTTCGGCCCGCTTTGCTTCTGTAAAAATTGTTTCTTCTTCCTTTGCTCGTTCGTTCCTCTGATAAAATTAGGGCTTTGCAATTGAAGAAGCGTCGACTTCAATTTGATTGATTGTTTGCGATTTCACTTTCTTTGCTCTATCGGTTGACCGTCTCTTTGTAGCTTAGTTTCGGCTGCTTCTTTGATCGAGTTCAATTCGAATAATCTAGTATGTAATTTATGCTTTTCTGCTTTACCGTTTAGCTGCTCGAACTCGATCAAATTCGAGTTGTTCATTTGATTTTTGGTATCTATTTTTCTCGAACTCGAATGCTTTTTTACAGCCGATGATGCATGGTTATATAGGATTCTAATTCCTATATTTTCATTCAAATAAATTCATTTGAATTCGTCAGTTATTCTGATCTGGCCGTTCGATGTTGCTTGGATGTTGATGATGATTTCTGACCTTTTCAATTTGTATATTTACGTTGCTTGTTTACTTGATAACCATGGCTTTGAATTTTGTTGGACTCCTTGGCCACCAAGGCTTGATTTTGAACTATTCGATGTGTTATTTTTGAAACTGCTATCTTTTCTTTGTTGGAATCGATTTCTTTGATTTCGTAATATGTTTTCTTTGAACTTGCTATGACTTTTTCATTGTGTTTTACCTGCTTCACTTCATCCTGTTACTTTTGAAGCTTGATTCTTTGGACTCTGAATTTTCCTTGTTCGACCTATAGTTTCATACATATCACTGCACATGCTCATATGTCTTGTAAAAATATTGCATTCACTTTACTGTACCCATATTGAACTATACCCTATTGTCTTTTCAACCTGATGCTTGTAGTTGTTCATCCTGTCACTACATATAGTATACTTGTGTATTTGTGCATGTATATATGTATTGATGCTTTGTCCACACTGTGTTGATTGAAACCGAACTTGCTTGGTCACTGACAATACTTCATCAATTTGTATTTTCAATTATACTGGTTTACATTGAGCTCTATCCACTGTTCTTCGAGTTTGCATTGCATATATATTCGTTCATGTGTGTTCGTGTATATATATATATATATATATATATATATATATATATATATATATATATATATGTATGTATGTATGTATGTATGTACGTATGTGTGTTGTTTGCATTGAGCTCTGGTTTCATATTATAACTGGGCTTGCCTTTGGTCATTGCATTTATGTTCATGTTATTTATGTTCATGTTAGAAATGAGCATGTTGCACTTTTCTCTGTAGCATATCTGGATGTTTTGTTGACTTCAAGTTGCACTAATTTTGTACATATTGTACTTGAGTCTGAATACGTTTGTGTTTTCATCCATTTGGGTTTCACTGTGTCTGTTATGGACTGGGTTTTCTTCATACATTTTCATACTTCGAGTTGTATAAACTTGTTATATATTCATATAAATACTTGTGTGGTCTGATGCACTTGAATATGCTATGTTTCATAACTCCATGTATTCATATAGTCTGGTCATCATGTATATGATCATGTTGGTTGTGTAGTCTGCACTGCTTGGGGATTCATGTATGGTTGCAGTTTTGGTTTGTGTGAATTTTTGATGACTTCGTGCCTTGGTTTCACTCGAGAATTATTTGCTTTTTGAATTACACCTGTGTTGAATCCAGCTAATAACTCGGGTTTGACCTTGTGATAATATCGTGACTTTATATTTATTTCACTTGAGTTGAACCTGGCTTTTGATTTGGATTTGACCTTGTGCTCACCTATCCGTGTAATTTTATCAAGTGTATATCGGTGTGCACGGGCTTGTGGCATGTACAGTCATGCACTGTGCATGTCACAAGCTGTTCATGTATGATGAATTCAAAATAAAATGATGACGAACAACCCAAATAACCGAGGTAAATAATATTTTCATAATATATTTTATTTTACACTGCAAAAATATTTTCTTTTCAATTTTACTATGTCTGTGCATATTTTTGCAGATAACTCAGATGTTGGATTCAATCTGAAATGGAGTTGAAGATAAAATACGAGTGAATGAGTGAAATGTAGCAAGGAGCATTTGTAAATGATAAATTGCGATGTAATCAAAATTGTATTATATTTGAAATTGTGTGTATATGTATATATATAGTGAGAGCTTGAATTTCTACTATTCAAAATTGAAATAAATATTTGTTTGAATAAAATATTCGTTCGAATTTAAATTCCATGTTATTTATTTTATTCAGCAAATATTTATTTAATTATGTGAAAAATAAAATAGTACATTATCAAATACATTTAAATGAATATATATATATGTGTTTATTATCATCAAACGAAAATCATATACTCGCATATTCAATATCTACAACTCCAAGCGAACTATGCCCCGGCTCCAAACAAGTCGCAAATTTTTCAGAATCCGACTGCAAGAAAATTACTGCTGATCCCCCAATACCGATCCATCTTTTGTCCATAACTCGAGCATACAAACTCCAATCGACTTGAAATTTGAAATATAGCCTTGTGTGGCATTCCTTGTCACCCCATACTAATCATACCTTGATTTGGTTAGAAATTGAGGATTTGATCCAATCCGTTGCTTAGGTGAAGTGTCTATTCCATACTTAGCCTTTTTTGAGTGTTGTCCATCTGAATCCTTTCAACTATCGTCCATAGTTTCAACTGTAATCGATTTCGAATCCATCCATTTTTGCCAAACCCACGGCAACCCGGCCTGACCAAAATGTGGGATAACATTTGCCCCTCAAAACATGCCTTACGGTAGGAAGACAGGTTTTGAATTGCTACAAATCCAAAATCTGAAATCCATAATCCATTGATAGCCGAATATTACAATTCAGAATCCAATTCCTTGATCTCTCTGAATTATTAGTTAAGATCGTTTGAGATTATTAGTTAGACCTGTAGCCATTCGAGGCTGACATTTATTCAAGGTTGATGTTGCCGTTCAAAGCGAGTGGTGGTCATTCGTTGCAGATAGCCGTTCGTGGAAGAAGATGGTCGTTCGTGACCGATTTCGTTCAAGACGGAAGATCATTGTATGCGATTGAGTGCCGTTCGAAGTGAATGATGATCGTACGTGATCAAGTGCCATTCAAGGTGATATATGATCGTTTAAGATTAAATGACGTTTCAAGGCAAAATATGATCGTTCACAATCGAGTGCCTTTCAGGGCGAAATATGATCGTTCATGATGGATCTTCGTTCAGGGCGGAAAATGGTCGTTCGAGATCGAATGCCGTTCAGGGAGATATTTGATCATTCGAAATCTAGTGTCGTTCGACACGAAATGTGATCATTCGTGAAATGTGATCTTTTGAGATCGATTGCTGTTCGAGGCGAAATGTGATTGTTCTGGATCAATTTTCATTCGAGGCGAAATACTTGTTTTTCACATTCAAGTGAGTTTTGGAATCATTTGTCATGGCAGTTTATCGCCATCTCAAAGTGTGCCTAGGGACGATCCTCAATCCCGTACATGTGTAAGTGAATTTTCCATTTTAATGTAGAGTTTGTTGGTTATTTAGTTCATGCCATTCCAATCAAGAGATGACGACCTGTGCCCTTATGATGGGCTCGCTCCGATTTGTGGTAGATGGTGGCTGATCCTGTTCTGTCACCGTTATCTGATTCCTTCTAGAGTCAATTATATCCATTCCCCCTGTTCCATTGGGAGCAATGATGATCCATTCTCCTTGGCCAGGGTTTGCTCCCATTTGCTCCAATCCATATCCAAGTCTGCTAGTTTTCGCTCCAAGTCATGGATTCCGATTTCTAGCTATTCCAACATTCATAAGTGGTATCCAATCATCATTTCCATCTTGTCCCTTGAGTTTGTGAAGGAATCCTAATATTATCCTCTTCCAAATGCGCATTCAATTTCCAATTGATGTCAAATTTCTTAGCATTGTCCAACACCCCACCTGGGACCGATCCAGCATAACCCAAGGCCATGCCCCCAAGTCGAGATCGATCGGCACCGATCGTTATATGTCGACTGGGGACTTCCTTTGGCTATACTACTCTATCATGCTATCTGTTAGCTTCATCTCCTCAGTCGTAATTCTTGTTTTCTTCGGCTCCTACTACTTCAACTCCATGATCCATATTTCCAGTGACTTGAGCTACTCCAGTCCATTAGTTTTGCATTCCAACTTGTCCAATATTTCAGAGTAGATTCTACATTATCTCCTTCTATCTCTTTATCATCCTTTCCTGCATAGCATCCATCATCGTTTCCACCTCGTATGTGGTAATAAAGATTGTGGTTTGATTAGCTCCTGAGGAAGCCTCCTGACTCCCTTCATAATGGCTCATATCCACTATCTATCTCCTTGTTGATGGTTTCACCGTTGCTATAATTCCAAGCTCCCAAGTTGACTCCAAATCTGAACTCCAAACCATGGGGCTAGCTTTTGTTAGAACCTTATATTTTGATGTTTTGATAGTGACAACTATATAAGAATATATTGTATATACTAACCACTTTTGCATAAAATGATATCAACTTTACAAAGAGACAACCATATAAAATTGAAGACCAAATTGATGCTACAAAGTACTATCAGTCATAGTGTCTATGTCTAGAGGTATAAAGTTGTTAAAATCTCTTCTATGTGGTATATATGTGCATATGATTTTTCAAAAATTGACTTTTTGAAAACATCATAGCAGACTTGAAATGCAGCTGGCTGAACCACCCAGGTCAGCTGACTGAATCTATGCATGCACACATAAATATCTTTGAATATTCAGCCGTCTGAATGACTATATTCAACTAGCTGAAAACTACCTAAAATGAACTATTTCCTTGCTGATTTCAAAATCATTGATTCAGCTGGCTGCCACACTCTATTCAGCCGACTGAATCAGTATAAAAGCTAGTTTTCTAAAAGGGTACATCTTCTCCATGAAGGGTTACATCTCTTAACTCAAGAGTTGCATCCCTATATTTTTATTGTTTCTTTTCACGAATGATTAGAACTATTAACCTCCATATAGAGCAAATTATTTCATAGTTTTCATCATCAATTCTATTTGCAATTCTCTATATCTTTACTATCAAACTCTCAAGCATTCAATTCCAAACTGCTTTATATTTTTGATCACACGGTCATTCAAGAATATTTTCTTATGATCAAATTTACTTCTTTTCTTCGCAAACTACACGAAATACCGCAAAGAAAAAGATTATTGGAAGGGTGTACATTATTTATCAGTTCTGTTCAAGAGCATGCTCAGTCAAATACATTTCTGCTATTTATAGTTGAAGTCCTATTATAATATCCTTAGGCAGTTGAATTCCTATTCGGCTATCTAGGCGGTTGAAGTTTTGTTCAGTTACTCAGGTAGGGTAATACATATTCCTCCGGGTTAAGTGAGGTATCGATTAAATACAAAAGGAGTTTGGGACTGGATGTAGAATGGAAAGTTCAAACAAGTATCAAAACCACTGGTGTCATTTACTTTATTACGTTTACTTTTATATTTATATTCCGCACAAGTAAGTAGTTTAGTTAATATTTCATATTACACGATCCTTAGTCACTTTCGGCTTTTCTCAATGAAAGCATCAAAATATTTGCGCCAAAATGGTCACAAGCACCATGTTGTATGTGAAAGCACCAATATCTAATATTTAGATTCAAATAGAGAAACATAGATTCACAGATTACAGAAGAGACTGTAGAAAAGTAAATGAACACGTCAATTTTATAGTGGTTTTGCAAACTTCGATCTACATCCACTCCAATAATCTTTTATCTATACTATAAGATTATAAGTACAATTGTTATTTTCCTTAAAAAAATAATGAAGGAAGAGATAAGAAGTGATGAAGGATAGCCAGCCAAAAAGTCCTCTGCAATGAGCCAAGTCCGTTGTATTTATAGGTGGAGATGTGCATTAACCGAGTTGAAATTTCGCCAATAGAACATCCAGATCCGTACGACCCGATCCACCAAATTTTAGATCGATCGCACACCATGTAACAACCCGACAATTTTGGCATAATAAAAAATATTTTCGATCTGTAACGATCCCGAATTTTAAATTATTTTAAATTAATAATTAAATTAATTTTTAATTTAAAATTGTGAAGTTGTTTGAAATTTTCAAGTTTAATATGAGAAATATATTTGAATTTAAATTTGAATTGGGTTTATAAATAATGTAAAGGAAATTTGCTTTGAAATTTTAAAATATAGAATCTTTGGATTTTAAAAATCTAATTTATCTTATTCAATTAAATTTTAGACTCTACATTTTTGACATTTGATATGATATATGCAAATGAATGTAATATAGATAATGATGTTTAAAAAGGAATAAATTTTATCAATACAAAATAAATAAAATAAATACACATAGATAAATTCAGATGCATATTAATAAACTTTGTAAATGAGAAAGTGAATACATTAAAATAAATTACAACAACATATTAATTATGGAAAGTCATTTATAATACAAAGCAACAAATCTAGAGGAAAGTAACATATAAATTGAATACTTAAGATGATACAAAAACATAATAACTTTATAAAAGCAAACCCAGGCAAGTGAAAATATTTGTATGTAACCTGTAAAAGTTTTGAATGCAAGAACAAAGTAAAGTAGCGATGCAAAGGCAAGGCTAGAAGCAAATATATATTACATCTATTATGAAGCATGAAGTACCTGTGCATTTAATGCAAGCAGCAAATAAAGTCAATTCGAATTTGTTAAAATCATTTCAGTCCCCATTATAAAAAAAAAGTAATCTATGATACAAAATAAAAGAAAAAGATAGTGTACCTGCAAATTGCAAGCTTTTTCTTCTTTGCATTTAATGCAAACGTGTTTGCATCACAAGGTTTGTACGTTCATTCCTTTGCTACTAAGATAATTAGCTATATATGTACAAACACTCTTCTATATTTGCTTACACCATACTGTCTTCAGTTCATTCAAAAAAAAATCATAACCTTGCAAACGCAAAGAGAAAAAAAAAATGGCGGCCTCGTACATCTTCTTTCGTTCGCTTGAGAACTAGGGCTTGTACAAAAATCGAAAGCGCCGACCTTTGTAGATCGAAGATTCCTCCTCTTCGAGCACGGCTCCTTCAGATTTCATCAGGCGAGGTGAGTGATTTAAATTTCACTCACATCTAATTCGAGATTTTGGTGATTTTGAACTTGTGTTTTTGTAACTTACTCGGTTTGCTTGGTTTTGATTTTTGAGTTTGATTTCTTGGTTACGGTTTGAAATTGTTGCTATGATTGTAATTTCGTTCTTTTCTCTTTGACTTTGGGCAATTTGCTTTAGTAAAAATGTGAACTTGCTCGATTGTAGCCTTAGTTGCCACAGTCTTGTCTTGATGCTGTGGACTTCGGTTTTAATGCGACCTGCAGTTGTCTTCGACTGCAAACTTGATTTATGAAAGCTGTTTCGAGATGAGAAGTTTACGTTCATTTTCTGATGACCTTGGCAGATGGTGAACACTGTTTATCTCTGTAGTATTTTCGACCTTGTTCTTTTACTCTAGTTTGAACTGTTCGACTTTGACTTGGTTGCTAACTTGATTTTGCGAAAATAATTGTGAAAGAAAATGAGTTAGGCTCTGCCTTGATTTGAAATCTGCAACTTAATTTTGTAAAAATAATTTAAATGAGGATTTGCTTTGATTTTTGCAATTTCTTTCAGTGTGACTTCAGTCTTTATGTTGATGGTCAAACTGTTGATCCACGGTGGTTTCGACACTGTCTTGATGGCTTTGTTCGAACTACCTTTGTCACTTGCTTATTTTAGTGTTGTTTCATTTTTTAGTGTTGTTTCATTTGATATTGATATGTATGTGTATTCATATATATGCATACGGGCATTCTTGTTTTTGTGTTGCTAGCTGTCTAAGCTTTGGATTTGTTCGAACCTGATATCTTTTGATGTTGCATCTGTTGGGTTCTTTGCTTTATTTATGTGGTTCCTTGTTTCCTGTGTCTCCGGTCAGTAGCACACGACTTGTTCATGTGTCTTCGACTGTGACTCTAGATAGCACTGGGTTTGGCAATTTGATTGATGCTTCGAGTTGTCGCCATTTTCACTCTTTTCATGCAGTTTTATATGATGATTATTCTAGTTATTCATACTTTATATTGTATACATGTGTATGTTATCACTTGATGTTGCACTTGCTTAAATTCAGTTTGTAGTTGCACCAGTGTTGTTTCACTGTTGCCTTTTTTCTTCGGCACTGTGCCTTGTTCTTGATTGTGATACTTAGACTGTTTGGTTGTTTGCTACTATATGAATGATATGTATTTTGAATGGTTGGTATGACAGCTTTTGAATTATCTTTGTTCTAAATTTTGGGGACGAAATTCTTTTAAGGGGGGAGGAATGTAACGACCCTGGATTTTGGCCCTATTTGTTTTAATAAATATTTAATCTAATTAAATAAAATGTGAACTGATCATATTAAAATGAATATGATTTTGGAGATAACTGCCATTTGTTCATATGGATTGGTATTTTAAAAGGGAAATTGATTTGAAAATTTGAAATAAATATCTCAATAATATTTATGTTAAAAATTTGTCTTATATAATTTAATTAAAATACTTTACTTTGTTTATATTTGGTAAATATACATATGGATGATAGTGTTTAAAATAAAATCAAAGTCTAAAAATATAAAATATAAAATATAAATACATGATAATGTTCAATATAAAATATTAATATTAATGTAAGTCAAAAATATAAATATAAATAAATAAGTAAACTCATGTTTGGTGCCTTCTTGAATTTGGCAGTCTGGTTGTACATGATTGCATCTTTGAATCTGGGTAGCTTGTCACTGTGTTGCACTTGCTTGACCCAGTTTGGTAGTTGCATGTTTGCTATGCTTCTTTATCTCGTCTTCGCTTCACTGTGCACTGTTGCAGTTGTTGGAGCATTGCCTTCATATATTTATGTGCTGTTGACCTGTGCATTGTCCTTGTCTTTGTACCTGTTTGCAATTGCAGTTTCATTGTGACATTTGCTTTGTATTTGTTTCTATACATTGAGTTGAATCCAGCCTAAACGCTCGGGATTGACCTTGTGCTCGCATTGTGATTTCATTTGAAGTACATTTGGGTTGAACCTGACTTTTCTTGGGTTTGACCTGGTGTTCGTTTGTGAATTATCATTGAGCTTTTGTGTATTTCATCTTTGTATTGGTGAGGCAGTGCACGCGTGCGTGTACTGCAGCCAATTCAGAATCTGGCGTTTTAAATTGATTGATTTCAATTGATGAAATTGTTTCGTGTTGTCAATTCAATATTTTGATATTGTATTTGATTGTTGATTTGATCATTTGGTTGTTGTCTAATTATCTATTTGATAATTAGATTATGAGTTTCTAATAATTTATTTAATAATTAGATTTTGTTGTTAATTGCCGTTTAGGCAATTCTGATGTTTTCTAAATTATCTTCATTGATGATCTTTTCATTTATCTTTGTTGATGATTTGATTCTGCTGATTTGTTGTTTAACACTGTTAAGTGTTATATTTACCGTTATCCGATTTCTTATTAAAGGATCGGATAGACGAGAATCATTGTGACTGTCATTTATTTGATTATTATTGCCTCTATGCACTAATAACTGAGTTTGAATTAGACTGACCCGTGTATTATTTTCTTTTGAATGTAATACTTAACATTGTGACTGTGTCGGTCAGACCGAGTGTTTTGCAGCTTGGAGGTTTTCGGGCAGCGAAGTTAGAGAGAGGGGGAAAATGCTCACTTTAGTTCGGAGATTTTGTACTTAAAGAAATATTCCGTTGTATAAATTTAATACATTGTATAAACTCTGATATTTGTAAAAGAAAAAAAATTCATTTTTGCGAAATATTATTATTCTGTGATTCTGTGGCTGATTCTGTTTAAACTCTATAAACTAAATAACAATCCGTCATTTTGAACGTTTCAAGTTGGTTTAATTACCGACTAGGGGCGGTCAAAAGGGAGGGATGTTACAAAGTGGTATCAGAGCTTTGGTTTATACAAAGCTTAGTTTATGACATTTAATATGAATAGTCACTAGGATCACTTTAAAGAAAGCGTTTTTCAAATCTAAAGAAGTATAAAATTGTTTTTTTTTGAAAATAAAAGGTATTTTGAAAATTCAAATTCTTTTCAGAAATCCCCCTCTCTAAATTTAGGTTTACGATTGTTTCTCTTCGGTAAGGTCTCCTTTGATTTGAGTCCCGATCATTCGAAAACCCATTATCGAATTGCTGAGATTTATGAAAAATAAGATATAAGTTAAGTGAATTAATGAGTTGGTTTAAATCAAATATTTTGAATATCTCCAAAGTAATAATTGGGAGATAAAATGACATGTCAATTTAGTTATAGCCAAGGGGATCATTGAGCTATAACTTGGGAATTTGATTCTGAATTCTTTTGAAAATTGATTTCAAATGTTTTGAAGAACAATACTAGTAGTATATACAGGAAAAAAAATTCAAGTAATTTTTCAAAATATTTTTGAAAATAATAAAATAAAATAATTTTTGTTTTTATGTTTCAAGCAAGGTTTGATACGCAAGTATGTATATATATGTATATTTCAAATGTTTGAAATAAAATCCGGAGTTGAATCTCAAGTTTGGTTGAATAATAATCCTATATATCAGGATAATGCACATTTGCAAATTGTCTTGGGGAAATGATTGAATAATCCAACCTTTGCTAATAAGGATTGCAAATTTTAATAGGAAACTTCGAAAACATCTAGTTAATGAGGAGATATGAATCTAATGGAACCAAGTCGATGAATGGCTTATTAAAGAACTAGTTGATTATTTTTGGAAATAGAAAGCAAATGCAAGGTTCAAATGGGATTTAGATTTCAAATTTGAAGTTTGTCAACATGATGATCCATAATATGTTTAATAGGTTCAGTGATGAATTTGAATTTAAACGTGCAGAGAATTAAGTTAAGTGGAAAACTTAATATTGGAAAGTTTGAAGTCGGTTTAAAACTAATATTGTGAAAAGTATGTGGAATTCAAACTATGAATTAAGTCGAAGTTGAAAAAGTTAAATGGAAAATTTGAAAAATTAGGTCAACTTGAAATTTTTCAAAAAGATTGAATCTTGAGTTAAATTGAGTTTAACTTCGACACCAAAAACAATATAAGTTGAGCTTTGAATTTCGGATGGTCGGTTTGGATTTTATGTCTAACATTGTGAATTGATGACATAGCAATTGATCTCTATTAAATATATATCTGTTTGGTGGCGGAGAATTTATTCTCTTAGATATATACACCCTTCTCTGAGACGTATGAGCTCAGAGGTTATATATCGGTAGACATCAATTATGTGTTGAGAATTGACAATGTAACGTAAAATCCAAATCGACTGTGAAGTCGATAGTAAATTGAATTATGAATATGAATTGAGTTTGAGATAACCTTAAACTTCCAAATCGATTTAGAGGAAAATTTTAAATTGGTAACGAGATGGAAAATTCAGGATCCTCTATTTGTTATGGGTATGGGATACGGAGGTTTTCGGAACTTATATATGAGAATGCAGTAAATTCGAAAACCATCAGTTTGGAAAGTAATTGTTATGGAAATCTTATGTAAGTTTACATAGGTATGATATGTACGAAATGTGAAATGAAGCACTATATATATGACATTATGTTTTCTAAACTGAGGATATGGAAAAGTACCTTCCATTGAAAATTTGTGAAGGTGTTGGAACTCGGTATGAGTGTCCATTTGAAATTCGTAGCTACGTAGAATTTCCATAAGTTGGAGTGTCCATGTAAATTGGAATCCCTCGTGATGGGATCATGTTGATTGATGATGATGTATACTAGCGTAATTCAAGGGGCGTGATGCCTACAGTTACCAGCGATTCCACTGGGATAGTGGCGCAACCGCCGTGTAAACTGCGATCTAGATGCCATAGCGAAATTTGAGGGGCGAGATGCCTATGGTTACAAGCGATTCCACTGGGATAGCGGCGTAACCGCCGTGTGAACTGCGATCAATGGCAACAACCATGGCGAAATTCAAGAGATGTGAAATCTACAGATTACACGCGATTCTACTGGGATAGTAGAGCAACCGCCGAGTCACTGTGATCCATGGGGGAACGTGCTTTCCATATCCATTTTTAAAAGGATTTTTAAGTATTTTCACTGGGAGTTGAAGCAACTATATTTAGTACTTGGAGATTTTTAGTCCTGCGCCTGGCCAGCGTATGCCTAATGTCTGTAAGAACGACGATAGACTTGTTAAACTTCGAGTTAGTAAGTATTTTCAAACTTTAAATAGCAAATCAATAGTCTAAAATTAAAATTACATAATTCCAACCTAATAAACTAAGGAAGAAGATCTTTAAAATGTCTTAAAAGTCCACAGCTTTGGAAAAGATGTAATATGCAAATCTCTAACATGAAGAATTTCAAGTCTAAATCTGAGTTTTGTAAGTCGAAAATTTTGGTAAATAGACTTTTGCGTATTGATTGTAGAAATCAATGAACAAAAGGAGATAATGAACAAAGCTAGTGAGATAAAACAAATGGAATGAATCCTATATTTATTTATTTTTAATAAGTTCGAGCTTGGTAAAATTGTGTAGGGTATAAATATCGGTGAGATTTTAACTACCTCTCCTTTTTGGGGATGAAAAGTTTTAAGGAGGGGAGATTGTAACAACCCGGTAATTTTGGCATAATAAAAAATTATTTTCGATCTGTAACGATCTCGAATTTTAAATTATTTTAAATTAATAATTAAATTAATTTTTGATTTAAAATAGTGAAGATGTTTGAAATTTTCAAGTTTAATATGAGAAATATATTTGAATTTAAATTTGAATTGGGATTTATAAATAATGTAAAGGAAATTTGCTTTGAAATTTTAAAATATAGAACCTTTGGATTTTAAAAATCAAATTTATCTTATTCAATTAAATTTAAGACTCTACATTTTTGACATTTGATATGATATATGCAAATGAATGTAATATAGATAATGATGTTTAAAAAGGAATAAATTTTATCAATACAAAATAAATAAAATAAATACACATAGATAAATTCAGATGGCATATTAATAAACTTTGTAAATAAGAAAGTGAATACATTAAAATAAATTACAACAACATATTGATTGTGGAAAGTCATTTATAATACAAAGCAACAAATCTAGAGGAAAGTAACATATAAATTGAGTACTTAAGATGACACTAAAATATAATAACTTTATAAAAGCATACCCAGGCAAGTGAAAATATTTGTATGTAACCTGTAGAAGTTTTGAATGCAAGAAAAAAGTGAAGTAGTGATGCAAAGGCAAGGCTAGAAGCAAATATATATTACATCTATTATGAAGCATGAAGTACCAGTGCATTTAATGCAAGCAACAAATAAAGTCAATTCGAATTTGTTAAAATCATTTCATGCCCCATTATAAAAAAAAGTAATCTCTGATACAAAATCAAAAGATAGTGTACCTGCAAATTGCAAGCTTTTTCTTCTTTGCATTTAATGCAAACGTGTTTGCATCACATGGTTTGTACGTTCATTCCTTTGCTACTAAGATAATTAGCCTATATATGTACAAACACTCTTCTATATTTGCTTACACCATATTGTCTTCAGTTCGTTCAAAAAAAATCATAACCTTGCAAACGAAAAGAGAAAAAAAAATGGCAGTCTCGTATATCTTCTTTCGTTCGCTCAAGAACTAGGGCTTGTACAAAAATCGAAAGCGCCGACTACTGTAGATCGAAGATTCCTCCTCTTCGAGCACGGCTCCTTCAGATTTCATCAGGCGAGGTGAGTGATTTAAATTTCACTCACATCTAATTCGAGATTTTGGTGATTTTGAACTTGTGTTTTTGTAACTTACTCAGTTTGCTTGGTTTTGATTTTTGAGTTTGATTTCTTGGTTACGGTTTGAAATTGTTGCTTTGATTGTAGTTTCGTTCTTTTCTCTTTGACTTTGGGCAATTTGCTTTAGTAAAAATGTGAACTTGCTCGATTGTAGCCTTAGTTGCCACAGTCTTGTCTTGATGCTGTGGACTTCGGTTTTAATGCGACCTGCAGTTGTCTTCGACTGCAAACTTGATTTATGAAAGCTGTTTCGAGATGAGAAGTTTACGTTCATTTTCTGATGACCTTGGCAGATGGTGAACACTATTTATCTCTGTAGTATTTTCGACCTTGTTCTTTTACTCTAGTTTGAACTGTTCGACTTTGACTTGGTTGCTAACTTGATTTTGCGAAAATAATTGTGAAAGAAAATGAGTTAGGCTCTGCCTTGATTTGAAATCTGCAACTTAATTTTTTGAAAATAATTTAAATGAGGATTTGCTTTGATTTTTGCAATTTCTTTCAGTGGTGACTTCAGTCTTTATGTTGATGGTGAAACTGTTGATCCACGGTGGTTTCGACACTGTCTTGATGGCTTTGTTCGAACTACCTTTTTCACTTGCTTATTTTAGTGCTGTTTCATTTTTTAGTGTTGTTTCATTTGATATTGATATGTATGTGTATTCATATATATGCATACGGGCATTCTTGTTTTTGTGTTGCTAGGTGTCTCAGCTCTGGATTTGTTCGAACCTGATATCTTTTGATGTTGCATCTGTTGGGTTCTTTGCTTTATTTATGTGATTCCTTGTTTCTTGTGTCTCCGGTCAGTAGCACACGACTTGTTCATGTGTCTTCGACTGTGACTCTAGATAGTACTAGGTTTGGCAATTTGATTGATGCTTCGAGTTGTCACCGTTTTCACTCTTGTTCATGCAGTTTTATATGATGATTATTCTAGTCATTCATACTTTATGTTGTATACATGTGTATGTTATCACTTGATGTTGCACTTGCTTAAATTCAGTTTGTAGTTGCACCAGTGTTGTTTCTCTGTTGCCTTTTTTCTTCGACACTGTGCCTTGTTCTTGATTGTGATACTTGTATGGTCCAGTTTACAGTTGAATACATGTTATATTTTTGGGTACACTTGGTTTATGATTCACTTGCATGCTCTAACTTGATGGATTATATGCCTATTACCTGATCATTCATGTTGAGTCTTGTTTACTTGATGGCACTTAGTCTGGTGTAGTTTTACACTTGTGGTTACCTGGTCGATACTTGCAGTTCACCGAACTGTTGTATCACTTATTCATGTATTTATGTGTTGTGGTGCCATACCTCTGGTGCCCTCACCCACCTTCTATTTTGTAGTTGTACCACTGCTTTGTGCTTTGGTGCTGCAATTGAGTCGAGTCAGTGACTTGACCTTTTCGCATTGTGTGGTTGTTTGGTGCCTTCTTGAATTTGGCAGTCTGGTTGTACATGATTGCATCTTTGAATCTGGGTAGCTTGTCACTGTGTTGCACTTGCTTGACCCAGTTTGGTAGTTGCATGTTTGCTATGCTTCTTTATCTCGTCTTCGCTTCATTGTGCACTGTTGCAGTTGTTGGAGCATTGCCTTCATATATTTATGTGCTGTTGACCTGTGCATTGTCCTTGTCTTTGTACCTGTTTGCAATTGCAGTTTCATTGTGACATTTGCTTTGTATTTGTTTCTATACATTGAGTTGAATCCAGCCTAAACGCTCGGGATTGACCTTGTGCTCGCATTATGATTTCATTTGAAGTACATTTGGGTTGAACCTGACTTTTCTTGGGTTTGGCCTGGTGTTCGTTTGCGAATTTTCATTGAGCTTTTGTGTATTTCATCTCTGTATTGGCGAGGCAGTGCATGCGTGCGTGTACTGCAGCCAATTCAGAATCTGGCGTTTTAAATTGATTGATTTCAATTGATGAAATTGTTTCGTGTTGTCAATTCAATATTTTGATATTGTATTTGATTGTTGATTTGATCATTTGGTTGTTGTCTAATTATCTATTTGATAATTAGATTATGAGTTTCTAATAATTTATTTAATAATTGGATTTTGTTGTTAATTGCCATTTAGGCAATTCTGATGTTTTCTAAATTATCTTCATTGATGATCTTTTCATTTATCTTTGTTGATGATTTGATTCTGCTGATTTGTTGTTTAACACTGTTAAGTGTTATATTTACCATTATCTGATTTCTTATTAAAGGATTGGATAGACGAGAATCATTGTGACTGTCGTCTATTTGGTTATTTGATTATTATTGCCTCTATGCACTAATAACTGAGTTTGAATTAGACTGACCCGTGTATTATTTTCTTTTGAATGTAATACTCGGGTCAGACCGAGTGTTTTGCAGCTTGAAGGTTTTCGGGCAGCGAAGTTAGAGAGAGGGGGGAAAACGCTCACTTTAGTTCGGGGATTTTGTACTTAAAGAAATATTCCGTTGTATAAATTTAATACATTGTATAAACTCTGATATTTGTAAAAGAAAAAAAATTCATTTTTGCGAAATATTATTATTCTGTGATTCTGTGGCTGATTCTGTTTAAACTCTATAAATTAAATAACAATCCGTCATTTTGGACGTTTTGAATTGGTTTAATTACTGACTAGGGGCGGTCAAAAGGGAGGAATGTTACACACCATATGAACGATTGGTGCCAATCATTCGTATTAGCTCCAATGGGGATGCAATCATTCCTGTGGGGTCCCAATGCCTCTATTTGATGCTCCTAAAGTTTCGCACCATTCTGATTTACCATTTGTAAGAGATCGATCCATCTTCATTGTTTTTAGCAGAAAATGGAGCACAAGAGATCAATCCATACTTGCTTCTTTTAGGGTGCGATCATTCTTGTGGGTCCACCATGATGTTAGCTTGCTGCTCTCCAAATTTTGTACTATTTCAACTTACCATTTGTGAGCTATCTCATTTTCCATGAAGTTTCATTGACTTGTAATCAATCCTAGGAGATCATCCCATACGTGATCCTTTTATGGTGAGTTTTCTATGATTTTTGCTACTTGCTCTCCATATTTCATGCCATTTCGACTAACCTTTTGTGAGATATCGTGTTTTTCGTGGAGTTCAATCGTTCTGGCTGAAATGATACGATCGTTCAAGAATGATGTAGGTCGATCATTCAGGTTTCTCCAAATGATGCGCGATCAATATTATAGGTTCCTTTACATAATATTTTACTGTTCCTAAAGTTTCTTGTCATTCCGACTTTTCATTTTGAGATATTGATCGATCATCATTGATTTGAATTATTTTATGGATCGATCCATATGGTTCATGACCGATTGATCTAACCTCATCATGGGGCCTAGTGATAGATGATGTGGGTCCCTTGTGGTGTAATGTAGTTATCCTCCAAATTTCATGTCGATTGCCTTTGTAGATTTTGAGTCATAGATCGATCATCGTCGAAAATCGCCAAAACGGTCATCGAAAAATTCACTTCAAGGTTGACTCGAAGCGAGACCTGAAGTAATCACCTTTCTGACTTAAAGTAGGTGCTGAAAATTCTGGCCCAAGGTTAGACTCGGTTAAAATCCTTCTCCAAGAAAACGTGATTCTGATTCTAAGCACGAAAAATGATTGGTGTAGATTGTTTTTCTCTAAAATGATCTTTACTGAACGTTTTTCCCCAAGCAAACATACATCCGACTCCAATCATGATTCAGCACTTCAAATTTTTAGGACTCAAAGTGAACCATGCACCAACTCCAAGCAAGTAGTAAATTTTTACATGTCGGATTCCAAGCAAATTCCCACTGATCCCTTGGTATCGACCCATCTTCTTTTGTCTATAACTCGAGCATACGAACTCCAATCGACTTGAAATTTAGAATGGGGCCTACCTTATCCCTCCTTACTAATCGCACCTTGATTAGGTTAGAAATTGAGGATTTGAACCGATATGTAGCCTTGGTGAAGTGCCAATTCCATAATTAGCCATTATTTGAGTGTTGCCCATCCAAATCCATTCAACAATCATCTATAGTTTCAACTATAATCGATTTATAATCAATCCATTTTAGTTGAATTTGTGGTATCCCGGCTTGACCAAAAGCCGGGATAACACCTCCATATTCCAAAATAGCCGATCCCTTTATTTCAACATTTTCGCACTTCTCTCCTCATACGCTCAACTACTGATTCTTCAATCCTCGAACATTCACTATCGACCCCTCTTCACTTACTTCATCATGACTGATCCCGTTGTTTCCTTTGTTCTTCGATCTTCCTTTCTTCCTCCATTACTACTTTACTGAACTCTACATCATCATCATCCATCTCATCTCCCTACGAATTAACACGACAAAACCCATCATCTCATTATAAGTTATAGGCTATAAACAAGAAAACCAACTTAAGTTTAAAGAGTGAAAGTTGCTTGAGAGAATATTTTTGACTTCGTTTCAGGTTAAAGATGGAGTGATTGCTTGGAGAAAAAGAAGATGGCGAATCAAGGGAGGGAGGCTATGTTTGATTCGAAGGAATGGGACCTAATAGATAAAGGGATGAAGGGTTCGGGTCTAAAGAAATGGGAAAAGGGCATTTTGTCACGAAGAAAATGAAGACGAATGAACTAAAGTAAGAAGTGGAAGGAAAGTGTTAATTTATATATGGGAGGTAAGGGTTCAAGGTGCCTTGGAGTCAAGAGAAAGGAGGGAGGGATTGACAAGAGGAATGTCGATCCCTTTGAATATTAAAAAAATGGAAAGAGAGGAGATCAGCTAAAAGAATGCCGATCCCTACATACATAAAAAAGAAGGCATCCGCCACGAGCCTATATGCATGCAAACATAGACATGAAGATTATGTAAATTACATATATACAAAATGCAATGAAATTGCATCTAACTCGATGAAAATGGGTGATGTCCCGTGAGCGTACAAATGCATCCAAGAGCCAATAACGAGAAAGTGTACCTAAACATGTATGTGCATAGTATAAAAGTTCAAATTTTGAAATCGATAGAAATTGAATTCAAACCCGAAGTTTTCAAGGTCAAGATCAGATTAGATAGCCATATCTTGCTAGTCTCGTAGAACCGGACATAGATAGCAACTAATAGATTATGATCTTGAATTTATACTATTGGAAATTGACCAAACGTCATGACAATCAAGAAGATATCCAACATTTTAGGAAAATAATTAGAGGGAAGGATAGCGACTATTCAGAGAACTAGATGGATTTCTTTCCAACGACTCTAACCTGCTTCGATTCAAAGCACATCATTTTCAGCAGAAGACGTACTTTGAGGGGCATGTGTTATCCAACATTTGGTCTTGGCTATATTACACCGATTGGACAATTTAAATCCGACCTCCATTAAGGCCGGTGAGTCCAGAGCGATGATTGTAAGGTCTAAAAGTAAAGTACAGGTGATAATATGAAGCCGTGATCGAACAAAATTAAAAGATATGTAATGTAGAATGTACGAAGTAGGGAACATAGTTCAAATAGAGGAGGGGTCGACAATAACCACTCTCCAACATAGGGATCAACATGTTTTAGGAACCAAGTGCAATTCAATGGAAAATAACCAATATCTCAAGATCCATAAGTCCAATGAATCTGAAATTTTGTGAGCAAGATATGGGGACCCTAGGGAGCCTATCCTAAGGATCGTACCTTATAAGGATGAAATAAGAGGGATCGTCCGTCTTTTCACAATAGAGATCAGCTGGAATTAGAAGGTAATTCACATTGAAACAAAGATTGAGCAATAACTCAAGTTCCACTAATCCAATTGGCATGAAGCTTGGAGGTTGAGAATATTTCAACATAAGGAAGCTACCATAGGGATCACACCCCCAAATTCCTCCAAAATAGGGATCGGTACTGATACCTATTCTTTAGGATATAGGTCTTGTGATCCCTCTTATGGGTTTCTATGGTCTTGGAGGCACTTCTGTCGAATTTTCAGAAAGATATTTTGCCATCTTCATCTATATATAGAGGCTTAGTTGTTCATTTTGGAGACTTTTACGCTGCTGGTTACTTTGTACTCTATTGTAATTAAGGATTTTCATTCGATCCCTATTGTACTCAATTTACAAAGTGATTTATAAAATATTAATTCAAAATGGACGTAGGCAAACAATGCCGAACCACTATATATCGCTATGTTCGTGTTATTACTTTGATTTATTGCTGCTTCATTACTATTTACCTCTGTTTTCATTTTATATTCCTCATTTATTGCTCATCAAAACTTCTGTTGGGTGTTTATACCAATTTTTGTTGCAAACATATATATAATTGGTAAACTCGATTATTTATATTTCTATTTATAGCTTTATAATTTCTACATTTAGCGATTTTTGGATATATACTTATGTGTAAGTTCCCTAGAAATATTTTTTTCTACATTTTACTGCATTGCAACTCTATCTTTCCTAAGAAGAAAATGTTACCATTGCAACTTTCCATAAACTACTAAAAAGTGTGATTGTGTTGCATTTGCAAATCAAGGAATTATATTTTTCTATTTTTATTGAAATGGATAGTGCAAACTGTGGAAAGGCATCCTTACTTTGCACATCTTATTTATTTGGGCATATTCCTTACTATTTCATACAATGCATTTTTCATATATAACCATGAGGTTGGACAATTTAGGAAATTCTCATGGGAATTCAACAAATTAAATGAATTAAAATATAGAAATTTTAAATCCAAAATCAAATTAAAGCATCTCCAATTAATGATTATCAAGTTTATCAATTTACAACCCAATTAAGAAAAATATGGAATTAACTATGAAATTCTATCCATATTATCTTTTATAAATTTTCGAGGTTATTCTCCCCGGCTTCTAGATCTAGGGTGTGTGTGTATATATATCATTTCATCAAAGTAAATTTTTTAAGAATATGTAGGCAAGTATTTCAAGTTAAGTTTATTTATTTAAGCATATAATTCAATGGTTTTCACATAAGCATAAAAAAAAATAGAATTTCAACGAAATAAATTTAGTTTTATGTAAATTACATAATTTTCTACTCACCATATGACTTTCAAATCTCCAGATCCCAATCTGTTCCGCTCAATTGACTACTTTTCTTTTCAAACACACACACACACACACAAGTGTGTATATACCCATTAGAATTACAGATCTGATAAAAGATTTGAGATAAGTGTAGTCTAAATTTATAAATCTAGATTTACCTTCTTCATAAAATTTATTCACTCTTTTTCTTATTCTCTTTTATTTAAAGTCCTTCTCTATTAAATATATATATATATATATATATATATAATGTTTTTATAATTTCTGCAGATGGTGGAGAAGGAACAATGGTAGAGCTTTGCTACTCTATTTAGAAAATGTGAAAAGAAAAGTAAGGGCGTAGGCCTGATTTATAAGCCTTCGAATCAATTCTGTATGTTAGATTATTATTTATTAAATATGGGCCATTGAGTCAAGGTATAGTTCAGCCCTAGCCTTAACTAACTGGTCAACAACCTATGTATAACGGTCGACTGGTCCAATACAGGGGTCGACTGGTGGGTTCCGATGCTTAATTATTCCTCATTAATGTTATTTTTAACGCTTACCTAACCTTATTATCAACATCTACTTAATCATTAAGTTTATTAATGTTTATGACAGGCTAGGAATTCTATTTTGAATTATTTTTTATCCAAAATCTTCAAACGTCCATAACTTCTTTATTTGGTTCCACACACATAAGATAGGCAGAAGGTGAACTCTATTCGCGAAGCTCTATATATGAAAGTTGCTTAGAAGTCTCCACAAACACAATGCTGCAAGTTTCATGGCTAAATTTGGACATTTGTTTAAATTCCATTTTTATGAATTATTTATTAATTCCTTTTATTTAATTACTATTTGTTTTACAGGATGTTACATTCTCCACCCTTAAAATAATTTCATTCCCAAAATTCCTTAAGCATTGAATCATGTAACATAGTTCGCGGCCATTCTAAACTAACCAACCAATTATTTCATAACCAATTTTACAACCAACCGTGTCCATATGCACATTGTATCATAACACATATGATATGTATCTGAATAATAATAAATTGGCACCTTCAATATGAATGCATTTTGTAACAACCCGAATTCCAGTGGTCCAGATTTTTCGCAAAAATGCTAAAAACCATGCCCACTGAAGTCCGAGTTAGGTATCTGGTATCCTACAAATAGACAAAGATAAATATATCAGTGCTCAATTAATTATCTCACAACGGAATTGACTAAAATATAATAGTAAGTAAATACTCACCCAAATAATAACACTTTCTAAGCAAGTGTCGTAAAGTTGAGAAGTCTCTACCATCTGCTTAACCTGTAGGTGTTATGAGGAAGGGGCCAAAAAAGTTCTAATGAATGAATAAGTTATATACTTCTAGGCTTAATTCTACATATATCGTTTTATTTTCATTTACTCTTATATTCGGTTCATTAGGTTACAATACTCTCGCCTCTGTTCATGAACAATGCCCATCAACTACATAATAGATTAAAGCCTAATAACTAATATATACATATATGTAGCTGTATGCCCAATGACCGTATTGGTCCTAGGTACTACCCATGGTACCTTTCGTATCCTCCTCGAAAAGAGCTCCATCGTCCATCTTTGAGAGCGTTCCGTAACTACATCTGTAAAGGACTGCTTCATAAGGTCTATAACATAGATGCTCCACTACTTACTATGAAAACGTAAATCACGTCCACACTAGTCTATACCAGTGCTCGGACAACCACAATGTACCACCCAGTGCGTACATTGAGGACTGCGTAATCATTCTGTCTACTATTTGAATCCCGCCAACAAGGTCTGCCTTGAACGAAACTCGGATGGGGATTTTCTATATCTATGAAGGACCGCATCGTTAGGCCTACAATATAGATGTTCTAGTTGGTCTGTCTCTTTCACATCGTGGCTATGGCCACACGTAGCCACCCATCAACTAATCGAAAGACTTCTAAAGAGTTAAGTGGCTGTGCCCTACTGCAAACAATCTAACATCTAATTGGTGGTGCCCCTCTATCCAATGTCTAGATAGTGAAAGAATCAATGGATTGTTGGTTTAACTCTAGTCTTTTCCGAAATAGCTCCTGGTCTTGATGCTGGCCGATATCCGCATGCGACTATCCTTAACCTTACTTGCAAGTACTGGACATATGAATACCCTACTCCGAACACCCAGCCCTTCTGACTGCCTACAAAGGTCCGCTTCGTTAGGCCTATAATGCAAATGCAGCCAAGGCATACTCTCTTGATGGAACATCTATAGACCTGCTCCGGGGATGCAGCTTCGTTAGGCCATCTAGAAGGCCTAGAGTATCCTCACGTCTCGCTGAAGTCTCGTACTTCATTAAATCCCAAAAATACTAAGTTTGACATGCTTCTCCATTGCTGAAATCGATGATGAACTACTTCGTTAGGCGCTTCATCGTTTGGGCTACTCCAAACGCATTTTTATTTTTTTATTAGACCCTAAGTCTAATCTTTTAACTTGCGTTTAGTTTGCTTTCTTATTTTGTTGGTGTTTGCGCCAAAATTGACCACAAATCCCAAATACCGTGAAAGCACCAGTGTGTGAATACAAATCAGCAATATTCAAACACAAATCACAGATCTCAGCAAATAACCCAAGAATGCTTGCACAAAAAATGGGCAAACACCTCCAAGTTGTATGATTTAGTTGATTTTATGTTATTCGTAGTGATTTGGGTGGTTTATGCAAATACGTAAAAAGCAGGGACTAAACTGTAAAAGACACACAGATTTATAGTGGTTCGGCCAGAATGTGCCTACGTCCACTTTATATGTTATTCTCCTTTTCCGATCTGATTACTAGTACAAAGATTTGATTACAAGTATATCAAAGTTGTTTGAAAGTTCCTTCCAGGCTTGAGCTCTCAAACTTGTCTGCCATTGTTGTACCCCTGCCCCTCTATTTATAGAGTGAGGTTGGGGGCAGGGGTCTAGGATGTTTATAGCTGCTGGTGGGCTTGGGCTGATGCAATCTGGACCGGCAACTTTGGTTCGGCATGCTCTGGTTCGGTCGTTTCTTGGTGGAGTTTGATTCGGTGGTGTGTAAAGGGTTGGTCCGGTCTTGGTTTGGTTCGGTGGGACTTGGTTCGGTGGGGAGACATCCGGTGATGGTTGGTCCGGTGCTTGATTCTGTGAGGCTTGGATCGATGGGAAGCCATCCGGTGAGGGTGGTCCGGTGCTTGATTCTGTGGGGCTCGTTCGGTAGTACATGGAAGTGTGGTTGGTTCGGCTAGGAAGGGAAGTGGAGTTGGTTTGGTGATGAGTTGGGAATGCCGAATGCTTCTATATTTGGGAGTGCCGAATGAGCTCTTGTATTGGGAACGCCGGATGAACCAAGGCATCTTGAATGCCGAATGAGACTTCGCTCTACATTGCCGAATGAAACTTTAAATCTTTGATACCGAATGGACTTTTATACTTGAGTCATGAGTGAAACCCCAGACTTATATACGCTTGCTGGCTGCTTCTTCTTGGTCCGGTCGTGGTGGAAATGCACACAACATTGATATTCCAGTTTTGTCCAAAAATGGGATAACACTTTGCCCCCTAAAACATGCCTTGTGATAATAAGGCGTGTTTTGAATAGTTCCGAATCCAATATCCAAAGTCCATAACCATATTGCCAGAGTATATCATCCTTGACTGCTCCGAGTCGATATCCAATTCCAAATCCAATATCCAAAGCTTGAGCCAATTCCATGTCCATTCGAACTCGACAACCGGGTCCCAAACCATCCTCATCCAATAGCCAATAACCGAATCCAGGACCTCTCCGGGTCGATATCCAAATCCATAACCTCTCCGGGCTCTTGCCAAGTGCAATCTACACCTGACGGCCTTGGTCCAGTGTCCCTGGACGTTGAGCTAACCTCTCCAGGTTCTTGCCAAGCGTAATCCACACCTGACGACCGTGGTCTAGTGTCCCTGGACGTTAACCTCTCCGGGTTCTTTCCAAGAGCAATCCATACTTGATGTCCTTGGTCCAGTGTCACTGGACGTTGAGCTAACCTCTCCGGGTTCTTGCCAAGCGTAATCCACACCTGACGACCGTGGTCCAGTGTCCCTGGACGTTAACCTCTCCGGGTTCTTTCTAAGAGCAATCCATACTTGATGTCCTTGGTCCAGTGTCCCTGGACGTTGAGCTAACCTCTCCGGGTTCTTGCCAAGCGTAATCCACACCTGACGACCATGGTCCAGTGTCCCTGGACGTTAACCTCTCCGGGTTCTTTCCAAGCGTAATCCACACTTGACGACCTTGGTCCAGTGTCCCTGGACGCTAACCTCTCCGGGTTCTTGCCAAGCGTAATCCACACTTGACGACCTTGGTCCAGTGTCCCTGGACGCTGTGCAATGCCATGGCTTAAGTCCTAAGCCGAATCCTGGTCTCTCCGGACCCTTGTTGAGCATAGTCCATACTCAACGACCTGAAAATAACAATTGATAATACATGGCCT
This sequence comes from Allium cepa, assembly GCA_030765085.1. NCBI lineage: Eukaryota > Viridiplantae > Streptophyta > Magnoliopsida > Asparagales > Amaryllidaceae > Allium > Allium cepa. Next base: position 618,857,865 of record CM060934.1, read on the forward strand.
AAGTCCTAGGCCGAATCCTGGTCACTCTGGACCCTTGCCGAGCAGAGTCCATACTCGACGACCTGAATGAGTCAATTTACCATGTTCGGGCGAAGCGACTCACCCCTTGCCAGGCATAATCCATACCTGACGACGGTTTATCAAAAATCAGATAAAAATCCAATCGAAATCCAATCCAAAATCCAAATCATAGCTAGAAAACCAGAATAAAAATCCAATCAAAATCCAATCTAAAATCCACATCCAAAATCCAAATCAAAACCAGAAAACCAGAAATCCAAACCAGCATCCAAAACCGAAAACAATCATTCAAAGGAAAATCCAAATCAAAAAGCAAGAAAAACCAGGAGCTCAATCCAAGCTCCAAAACCGAAAACCAAATACAAAAGCAGTGTCCAATCCAAAAGCAAAAGATAAATTTCACAAACCATAGCATTGCAGTTTATCATCATTCAGAGCATGCCTAGGGGCTATCTTCGTCCCCGTACATGTGTAAATGACTTGGTTGCTTGCCAATAGTTCGCTACTTATTTTATAATAACCTGGTCAATGGATGATCAACTGACCATCATTCCTGGGCCTCCCGCCATCGTAGCTTGAGGTAGGCGGCGGTTGCTCCTGCCCCGCCGTTGCATTCCGAGGTCCAACATATTGTGGCAGCTGTCCAATCCTTACATGCTCCTCAATTATGTCCTTTAGGTGCCTGCAGCTGTTGGTGTCGTGTCCATCCAAATCATGGAAGAGACAGTGCCTTCCTGATGTTCTTTCCCGTTCTGTTGGTTCTCTCCTAGCCGGCCTCCGGTAGGGAAGGCGATTCCGAGCATCCAGGTATATCCGCTCCAGCGTCTCGTTCAATACTGTGTATGTGGGAAACTTTGGATCCTTCCATTGCTTCCTAGCATTTCTAGAATCATCGTCCAACTTCCTTTTTCCTTTGTCTTTATCCAAACCTTTGCTGGATGGTCCTCTAACCTCAATTGCATTAACCTTTTTTAACTTTAAATCCGTACTCGCATCTTCTTGCCGAAGGAACCTTTCTGCCTCGTGAAAGAATTCGTCGAGATCCCGTGGGGGATCTCGTATCAGAGATACCTTGAAATCCGAGTTCTCCCTGACTCCTGATACTGCTGCCATTAAAACCATCGATGGATCGGGCCGATCCACCGAAGCAACTGCGGCACTGAATCGAATTAGAAAGGTTCTAAGCGATTCATCGATCCTTTGCTTTACCGATGTTAATGTCATCACGTTCTTCGGTCTCTTGACATGAACTCAAAACTGTCCCAAAAACCTTTCCACCAATTCCCTCCAAATCCTGATAGATCCTTCTCCCAGCTGCCTAAACCACATCGCAGCTAAGTCCGTTAAGTACAAAGGGAAGCATCGAGCCATCACTTCCTCCGATGCCCCCAGCACCTCCATGTGTCTGGTGTACCTCATCAAGTGATCCGTAGGGTCTGCCTTGCCATCGTATACCTCCACGCTAGGTAGCTTGAACTTAGGTGGATTCTGAGCCATCCTTATTTCCCGAGCGAACGGACTCCTGTTTACCCCTTCCAAGTCTCCGCTGGTCAAACCACCTCGCACAGTCTTCCTGATTATATCTACCAATCCAGCGTTGTCTGTCGGGGGTTGCCCCCGAGGGAATTCCGGTACATACTCTTCATGTGGCTCGCTAGCAGCAACGTCGGTTCTAGCCTGTTGAACTCCTTCCAAAGGTCCTCCTGTGTTGGATCCTGCGGGCCTGCCCCCAAGCCTTTGTCGATTGCCCTCTGGCTCTGCATCCTGTCCTCCGTTGGGTTCCATAGCCCTAGCTCCTTGTCCTGCATCCACCGCCGCTGTAGTTGTTCCTAAGTTCAGGGTCCCTACAGCTCTCATTTGCTCCAAGAAAGTCTGCATCATCTCTTGTTGACTCTTCAACAACCTCTCTTGCAGTGAATTTGTTATGGCTTCCATTTCTTCCCGGGTTATGTAGATCGAAGCCGGTCCTTCCTCAGCTCCGGAGGATGCTTGTTGACTTCCTACCGGTTGGCTTCTCTCAGCCCTTTGCCTTCTACTATTTTGCCTAGTCATTGTCTTCCAAATCCAAACTTCTATCCGATGTAGCGGGTGCTGGTTCTTCTCAGTGAAAGCACCAAAATGTTTGCGCCAAAATTGGCCACAAACCCCAAATACCGTGGAAGCACCAGTGTGTGAATACAAATCAGCAATGTTCAAACACAAATCACATATCTCAGCAAATAACCCAAGAATGCTTGCACAAAAAATGGGCAAACACCTCCAAGTTGTATGATTTAGTCGATTTTATGTTATTCGTAGTGATTTGGGTGGTTTATGCAAATACGTAAAAAGCAGGGACTAAACTGTAAAAGACACACAGATTTATAGTGGTTCGGCCAGAATGTGCCTACGTCCACTTTATATGTTATTCTCCTTTTCCGATCTGATTACAAGTACAAAGCTTTGATTACAAGTATATCAAAGTTGTTTGAAAGTTCCTTTCAGGCTTGAGCTCTCAAACTTGTCTGCCATTGTTGTACCCCTGCCCCTTTATTTATAGAGTGAGGTTGGGGGCAGGGGTCTAGGATGTTTATAGCTGCTGGTGGGCCTGGGCTTATGCAATCTGGACCGGCAACTTTGGTTCGGCATGCTCTGGTTCGGTCGTTGCTTGGTGGAGTTTGATTCGGTGGTGTGTAGAGGGTTGGTCCGGTCTTGGTTTGGTTCGGTGGGACTTGGTTCGGTAGGGAGACATCCGGTGATGGTTGGTCCGGTGCTTGATTCTGTGAGGCTTGGATCGGTGGGAAGCCATCCGGTGAGGGTGGTCCGGTGCTTGATTCTGTGGGGCTCGTTCGGTAGTACATGGAAGTGTGGTTGGTTCGGCTAGGAAGGGAAGTGGAGTTGGTTTGGTGATGAGTTGGGAATGCCGAATGCTTCTATATTTGGGAGTGCCGAATGAGCTCTTGTATTGGGAACGCCGGATGAACCAAGGCATCTTGAATGCCGAATGAGACTTCGCTCTACATTGCCGAATGAAACTTTAAATCTTTGATACCGAATGGACTTTTATACTTGAGTCATGAGTGAAACCCCAGACTTATATACGCTTGCTGGCTGCTTCTTCTTGGTCCGGTCGTGGTGGAAACGCACACAACATTGATATTCCAGTTTTGTCCAAAAATGGGATAACAATTGGCTACTTATTTAATTTAATTAGCATATTCTTGCCCTCGTCTCACTTCTAACTATTGCGAGATAACCATAGATCTAATAGGGAATGCTGTTAGTATGAGCAACATTCATTATCTTACTTATTTGACTTAATACATAAATCCCTAAGTTCAATAAAATAAGCCTCTTTTATTATTTCTATGTTATTTGCTTATCAACTTAATATAATTTGTTTAAATAAGCTTTTATCATTATTCACTACCATCATTGCTTACCAATTTATTATAAGTCTTACAATAAGCTTTTCCGTTCTTATTTCATAATCGTTATAATTCTACTCGTAATTATTACCTTTTCTTCTTTTATAGTCTGTTATGTAATTACAAGCGTTTCTTGTCTACTCCAGTCCGCCTTCTTTTACTATGATATAGAATTTTCTTTAATTCTCTAATATTACATAATTCACCTATCATAATAGTTGCCTAGCTAAATAGGCTGCGCAGTAAATGCAGACTTAGGCTCCTTGAATTTTTATAGCCTCAAATTCTTAAATTCATAATTTTCTTATTTCAGATCATACTTTACTTTATTTCCGCTATTTTAGGAAGTAATTCTATTTTATTTGGTTGGTTATAAAAACTATATAATCCATTTTCATATCTTAATATTGAATAATACTATAAACAATAATCTGTAACTGCAAGGTATCTCTTTTACAATTTTGGAGTAGTGCAAAATATAATGGTTTCTCTATTTTACACTAATTCCTCCCTTTTATTTCTTTTATTATAGCAGTTACATTTATCGTTATCTTTTAGGTATTAAGTTATGGAATTGTATCCTATTTTCTAAACCAACAAATTAATCTAATAATTACTCCCAAATTAACTTTTCCCGTTTTAATGTAATTTATTACAGTAATTCTATTCCTCAACCTTTATTATTTTACATCTAGTTTCCTTCATTTCATTTTCTTAATTATATAATCCATTTTCGAGTTTAATCTATTCTTATCCATACTCGAAGAAAAAAGAGGGAACATTTCAGTGTCCTTATGGCATTCCTTAGTTATACAATTTTCCAATATATGTAGAAGTCGAAGCTCATCTAGAACATCAACATAGTAATAAAATGGGAACGTTTCTCGTATCATATCGTATGCATTTTCAGTACCCAAAAAGAGAAAACCAATGATTATAATCCAAATAACCTAAAAAAAACAATTACTGAAACTTTCCTTTAACATCAACTGGTATCAATGATGTTGTTGCCCTATCACTTCTTACTCAAATAAAATGGACAATTTTAGTATGCCACTCTATAATACCCCACATGTCTTAACTTAACTTTTTGGCTTCTAATAAATTAGGTCCGTTCGTTAATTCAATTATTACAACCAAATATAGAATAAATTCGCATTTACACACTACAGCGGGTACATTTAGAATAACTCACTGGAAATTTGGCTTGGCAAAATAAATTACCTACCACCTATCTTGCCTTCTTTAGTTCTGAGTACCAACTTCCTTAATGTGTGTTTTCCATCTCATTACCCTCATTCTCCAATTATATTACTATCTTCTTTTAATTAAAATCTCTTTATATTATTCTAGATTTGGGTATTTAATTTTCTTCGTCTTTGATCTTTCATTCGAGTATTCTCTAGGACTCGCAAAAATGTACTTTGATACCATTCTCCATTCCTTTCTAGGTTCTTATGGCTTTTACACATGTATAACAAAACATTCCTAGGTTCATACCAATATTCCATATAGTTAACGGGGATTTCTTTTTGCTATCCGATGAGCATTCACAAATATTTTATTGATAGCCTTAACATTTACCCCGTCTTATCTAGATAGTCATCCCTATCTATTCCATATCAAAGCCAGTTTAACTTTTACCATCCTTTGTAAAATTATTAAACTTCACAGTCATAAAGTATTTTACCCAAAACCTTTATCTTTAAAAATGTAAACTTAGAAACTTTTTATTAAATTCAACAATTGATTGGTTTTCCAAAGGAGCCTTAGAAAATTCCTTATCTTAATCAACTTTAGCTGCATGTAGTATAAGTTTTAAAACTATATTTTAGGATTAATAGAGTAAGTTCATTTATTAAGTATAGAAGTCAATGTCAGCAATTTAATTTAAAAAGACCATTTTCTTAAAATAACACATTATTTCCTTCTTTCAAAATAGTAAGAGTCATATTTTTATTGCATGAATAGTCAATAAATCAATTTTCCCTTTAAAGCCTCCATTCTTTAGAGATTTTACATCTTAAAATGTAGGACTTTTAACTCAAACCAATTACTAAATTTTGCATTTGAAAACTTAATTGTTATACCAAACCATTAATTTAAAATGCACTATTATAGTGTTTATACTACATCTTTCATAACTTTAAGCAATAAAAACTTGAGTAGACAAGGACAACTTTCATTATATTATTTTCCTATTACGGATGCTATTTCCACTTTCAACCTTAACAGAGACTCTAATAGCATACGAGGAAAACTTTTAAAAGATATGTTCAATTATCGTACATATTTATGGAAACTATCCATTTTATATTAATTTCCTATATTGTTTCTAATTAGATTACTAACATTATTTTAGTATAAATTACTAATGTTGCTTCTATTTAAATTTTCTAATTTCGCTACTATTTAACTTCCTTCTACCTAAATTGTTTTTATTTAAACTGCACCTCCTTATATAGCTTCTTTTCTCTTTTAATTGATCATTTTCTTCATTAGATCATTGTAGTGTGTTCGCCTACTGCTTTAGGCATTGTGCTATTCTCCATTGATATGAAACTATTTACTTTTTGTTTATGAATTTATTTCCATTTTTTCCTCTATATTTTCTTTAAACTAGAATATTCTTTCTATCTTCATTATTAGGCATTCTTACCCTTCCATTCTCTTTACCTTATTCTAAAACTAGTACCATTTCCACTTATCCACCCCTTAAAAAGAATTTTAAAACTTTTGAATTTAAAAAAGTAGAAAAACCATGAAGCCAAATATGCACCATATTTTCCATTTACTTCAAAAATAATGGTTCTTGGTTTTCACTAAATTTTCTAAAATTTCAAGAACCTTTTTTATAGGATAGTTTGCGTGGCGATTTCTTTTGCATTTACTTGCTTTCCAAATTAACAAACTTTAAGGATAGGTTCTTCTATTTTAAATAAACTCTTTGAAAGACATTTCAAATATTTTAAGAAATTTTAAAATCTTTTATTAAATTCTTTGCGCTCGGACTTAGAAATTGATTTTATTTGTCATTTATTTTAGACTTTTCTTCTTTTCCAATTACTCTTAGCTTATCTTCCTTAAGAACATATTAAAATTTGGTTATCATCTTGTGTTGTTTAATGCAAACCTTTTGCGAAAACTAGCACAATTCTTTTTATACCTTATTTTTGGATATTTGCAGCATATAGGTTCTACTTCCCATCTGTTTGGATGAAATGTACATCTTCAATCGGCAGTCTAATGAAATCCATAACCATATGGTAGTCTAGGCCTAGCAAATGGAGTAAAATACCATCCAGCTTCAGGGAATCTTCTATATTTCATGCTCTTCTTAAGTCAATGCTTTATAGTACACCCTACATCCCATGGAGTAATTGGGTTAGGTTTATAAATTTAACTCATTTTATTGTTCCAACTCATAGTTTCCTTATCCATCTTTTAGAATATGGTCGTAACTACTTCTATCGTCGAAATTTATAGAGTTTGGAATGTGATATATATATATATATGTATGTATGTAATTATAGGTAATATAAATATTTTCATTCGGTGTATCCTACTTATGATCGAATAACCCCGCTCTGATACCAAAAGTAGCAACTCATACCTTACGAGCCTGATTTTTTGACTATATCGAAAAACCCAAGTCCATTAAGATACGGATCAGTGGTGTTGGTGACCTATAACAAAAATAAGTACATCAGAGAGCTATCTATATGAACTTACAGTGGAATAGTAAAATTTAATAAAACATATATACTGACTAAGGCTACTACCTTGGATATCTAGTCGTCTTATTAGTGCAACACATGAATGAGAAGACATGTCCACCTACCATTCCCATTTGGTACTGAAATCATGCCTCTTTAAATCATCTTATGTGTTGCAATGATGAGGTGGTCAAAACAACGTTCTAGTGATTGGTAAATTACATACAATATCCATAACACTAGATTTTGCCGATTGATTTCCATTTAGGTGTTATGTTTATTAGTCATCGATAGGTCATTTAATTCCATATGCGCATATAATATGTCTAACATACTCCAAGGTATAAGCATTTATATGTGTCACCTACTCTAAGGTATAAGTATCTATATGCGTAACCTGCTTCGAGCTATAAGAGTGTGTGTGTAGGTGCGTCATTGTACTTTCGAGAAGAAAACCCTAGCTACTTAATACTTCTTAAGTAAAAAAGAGGCAGACTCAACGACCATTTAATACCTCAACCCCTACTCCCCATAACTATAAAATATATTGGGTTCAACAACCCATCTCCCGTCCAATCATATGCTAACAATGCGAGATAAAGTACTTAGGTTACTTGGTATCTTTTAAATGGGAAATAGGAAGACTCTCTAGCCATTTAATATCTAGACCACGGGATAACTCTCTAGCCATTTAAGAGTAATTCAAGGCGAACCCCTTATGGTGCTTCCTAGCTGCCGTATAAAATCCCTTATAGGCTACTTAATACTTCATAGATGGGAAAGAGACATACCCTCTGGCTATTTAATACCTTAACCCCGAATCAGAACTCTCCCAAGATTTAAAATTTCTTAAATAGGGAAGAGGTGGACCAATCAGTCATTTAATGCCTCAACCCTATGCGCAAACATATAGCCCTACAGGTCCTATAGTTGGAGAAGTCTCACATTAGTAGCACGTATACATAACTGATGGTACCCCTTGCGGAGGGCAGACTTTTGTTGTGTAACTCTACTGACCTCACGTCCCAACCCGTACTAAATCAAGTTATTTATAATTAATCTAAATATTGGGACATGCCCACTAATTCACACTCGTTGCAAAGGTATTATTAAGACCATATAATTTGAGATGTGGAAATTATTACGCCTTTGAAGTTCATATATTAGCATTCATTTAGTTACTTTCTATGAATTTTCCTTTTATTTTATACTCTTTCTATATCTAACTTCTTATTAATCAATGTTCTTAAATTTCGTTCATTGCTTCTTAAACCTCCAATTAATGCCCTTTATAAATGGTCTTTCGTACTCAATTCGAAAAATGTTGATGATATTTATTTATATGTTTCAGAATTAATTTACCATGCCTGTTTAATTTCTTTCATCAATGTCATATTTGGACTCTATAATTAAATTCATTATATGGGTTTATACCCATATTGGCTTGACTACTATAACTTCCTATTAACCCCTTAATTTTGTACATTATTCGTATTTTAGCATTTTATTTGTAATTAATATGATAACGTAAAATTAATTGCACATTACCATATATACGTTTACGTTATACCAGTCATTTATTTATTTATTTCTTAAACTTATACTTACTTTATATATATAATTAGTAAACTGGAGTATTCATATTTCTATTTATAACTGTATAATTTCTACATTCATGGATTTTTGGATATACACTTGTGGGTAATTCTCTAGAAATATTTGTCTCTGCATTTTAATGCACAAGAACCGTTCTTCCTCAAGAAGGAAATGTTACCATTACAACTTTCCATAAACTACCAAAAAGAAAGATTATGCTGCATTTTCAATTCAAGGAATTATATTTTTCTATTTCTATTAAAATAGACGGTGCAAACTACAGAAATACATTCCTACTTTGCACATCTCTTTCATTTGGGAATATTCCTTATTATTTCAAATGACGCACTTTTCATATATGATTGTGAGGTTGGAAAATTTATGGAATTTCCCATGGAGATTCTACAATTCAAATGAATTAAATAATAAAAGTTTTAAATTCCAAATCAAATTAAAGCATCTCTAACTGTTGATTATCAGGTTAAACAATTTACAACCTAATTAACAAAAATCTAAAATTAACTATGCAATTCAATCCATATTATCTTTCATAAATTTTAAGGGTTATTCTCCCTAACTTCTGGATCTAAGGGGTTTATGTGTATCATTTCATCAAAGTTAAACAATTTTTGAATATGTAGGAAAGTATTTCAAGTTATCTTTATTTATTTGTGGCTACAATTCAATGATTTTCATATATTCATAATAAAAAAAATAGAATTTCAATGAAAAATTTAGTATTATATAAATTACATAATTTTCCACTCATCCAAAGGCTTTCAAATCTCAAGATCCAAAAATTTCCTTCAATTGACTCTTTTCTTTACAACTAAAAATATGTATATAAAAATGTATAGAATTATATATCTGATAGGAGATTTGAGATAAGTGGAGTCTACATTTAGAATTTACCTTTTTCACAGAATTGATTTGGTCCTTCTCTTCTTCTCTTTTATTTCGGTCCTTCTCTAATATATATATATATATATATTATTTTTGTAATTTCTATATAAATAGTGGAGAATGTAGAATGGCAGTGCTTTGCTGCTCTATTCAGAAAATATGAGAAGAAAAGTGACCAGGCTTGTATATATAGGCACTCGAATCAATTTCGTATATTATATTATTATTTATTAAACATAGGCCATTAGGATGATGTTCAATTTAGCCTTGGTCCTAACTAACCAATCGATGACCAAGATATAGTTAGTCGACAGCTAATTGTTGATTGGTCCTATACATGGGTTGATCTATGGGTCCCGATGCTTAATTATTCATTGTTAACGTTAATGCTTACCTATCCTCATTATTAACATTTAATTAATCATAAGTTTATTAATATTTATTGCTATTTATTTCCTGAATTCTATTTTGAATTATTTTCAATTAGAAATCTTCAAATGTCGATAACTTCTCCATTTGAACTCTGATAGTGAAGCTTTATGTATGAAAGTTGGTTAGAAAATCACCATAAACACAATGGCACAAGTTTCATGGCCAAATTCTAATATTTGTCCAAATTCCATTTTTGAGCCTTATGAATTATTTTTTATTTCTTTTTATTTAATTATTGTTTATTTTACGGGGTGTCACATTACACGTTATTATATGATTTACGATAAAAAGACCATCTTTCGGAGCAACACTGAACTTTCCTTTGGAGAAAAATGGAGTGAAGTGACTAAATTAGAAGGGTAATGAGAAAGCCGATTGAATGTCGAAGCATGCTTGATGTGGAAGTTATCTAAAACCGTCCTATCAGAGCTTACTTAACGATCCACACTCGGCTAGGAATCATTAGAGCCTTCAACCTCACCCAAAGTTTTTGAAAATTCAAGGCCACATAAAAAACTCAGGGCATGGCTTGGTAAAACCCATAGTCGACTTGAGGAACATGAGAAAGGGGAAAAACCCGAGTTGTGCCTAGAATATTTGATGAAAAAATTCAAGTCAACCTTAAGTTTTCAAGGTCATTCAAGTTCTTTGCATTTCCATATCAGAACCAAGAAGGGGTAAGAATTCCCAAACATAGCCAAATGCAGCCGAAGGTGGTGCCACCTACCTAAGATTTAATCAAGTGAATATGGCGATGTCAAAAGAAAAGAAATCAAGCTAAACTCAAATCTGACTGGGACAAGTTCATTGAATCGGGGTTGAGTCGAACAGATGTTGGTGGGGGCGATAGGAGACCTATGGCGATGCCGTAGAGGGTGAAAATTAATGTTCAAATCAAGGGTAAGAGAAGACCTAATGTCAAACTCATAAGTTATAATGAAAGATAGAAGTGAGAAAGTGAAGTGCGAAATCACTTAACTATAAACTGGAACTTAAAGTCCATAGTGGAAATCAGTACAAAGTTATATTCCATAACTAACTACCGAGATGTGGAATTGAAAAAGAGCGTAAGAAGAAAAGAAAAGAAAAGAAAAGTAATTGTAAGTAATATAAAGAAGATGGAAACAAATAGAATAAAATGATTGAATCCTACCCGACTGACCGACTAGAAGAAAGGACTTTTAGAAATACCAAACTCGACCGACCACTCTAGATAGAATATTACAGCTTTTTAATCATCCAAATATGAAACTATAGCGGTTCAAAGTGATATGACGATCTAGAGAAGACATGGTGCTTTTTCAAAATAGTTCATATGATGAAGACATCAATTCAGATCATAATTCAAAGTTAGTAGCTTATTCGAATCCAAAGCATGCCTTCTTAACATTAGGTTGGGGGCATGTGTTATCCTGCCATTGAACCAGGCAATGTCACGACAAGCTAGAGCCATTAAACGACCATGAAATGAACTAGAAGTCAAAAAGTTCAAATCTGGAAACCAGGATTTGAGTAATGCCCGAAGAATCGGTGTTGAATCTTACTTAGCACCAGCTTGAGCCTATCAACTTGGTACCGAGTCAAGTATGTTGACTCGGTGTTAACCCCCCTTTTACCAAGGCCGTGGACAAGCGGATTTAACTAAATTGACTGCTCATTTGTCGTGGCTGGAATACGATGGGTTTAAGTCAACTGGATGGATAGATGATCAATCAAGGATGATACACACACACACACACACACACACACACACATATATGATTACAGAGCTAGGGTTCGACATAACATGGTTCAGTCATTGGATTTCGGCCATGTGGGTCAGCCATTCGGTCAAGGTGGCTTGGCCATACATGGCTCGGTCGAGGGATGGATACCATGCACGGTTCGGTCTTGGTGGCATGGTTCGGTGATGAAAGTGGTTCGGGCAAAGGAAGGAAGGAATGTCGTTCGGTCATGGTGTGAAAGTTGAGGTGGGTCAGCTAGATATGGTTCGTCGTCAGTGGTTTGGCCTCGATGGGATCGACCTTAGTGGTTCGTCATGTTTTGATTCAGTCATATTGAAGTCGATCGACGTTGGTATGGCTCGGCATTTGGATGGGTCAGCATAGGGGAGTAGGTTGGCAACAACATTATAGGTCGGCCAAGATAGGTCGGTCGGGCCTGGTTTAGTGATTGAAGTGGGTCTGTGGTTGAAGGTGGTTCGGCATGTTTCAGTCGGCATCGTGAGTGGATCGGCATCTCAGGGTTTGTTCAAGGGAGTAGGTTGGCATCGCGAGTGAAACGACATTTCAAGTGGATCGACATCATGAGTGGATCGACATATGTGGGTCGGTGGATGTGGTTCGGCATGCCTGGTTCGGTAAGTTCGAGTCAACACTTGTGGGCCTAACTACCGTGGTTATGTGTGCACAAGGGAACTAGCCTATCTTTGTCCATAAATAAAGCATGTGGGGCTTCAGAAAAGGGACCTCCTCCATTCTGCTTCTCTTCTTCTTCCCCATTAACGCTATTCTGCCATCGTTTCTTTAAAAACTCTGGACTGTAACTGCAATTGATTCAGATATCAATAGAAAGTAAAATTGATGGGGTGGACGTAGGCCGGAGTTAGCCGAACCATTATAAAGCCTCTGTTATTACTGCTTTCTTTTTAATTTTACTGTTTTTCATATTTATTCTCTCTACATACACTCTATCTGTGATCTATAGCGGTGCTTTGGTGCTTTTATTCAGATTTGGGTGTTAGTGACCAATTTTGGCAGGAAAATTTATGGAGTGGACCTAGGCCAGAGTTAGCCGAATTATAAATCCTCTGTTATTACTGCTTTATTTTTAATTTTTACTATTGTTCATATTTATTCTCTCTACATACACTCTATCTGTGATCTATAGCGGTGATTTGGTGCTTTCATTCGGATTTGGGTGTTAGTGACCAATTTTGGCGCTAACATTTTGGTGCTTTCACTGAGAAAGCTAGCAATCAGGGATTCTGAAGCTTGGATTTTAGAGTTAAAGGCTTAGGAACTTGGGTTCTGGTGACTATGGGAAATCAATCAACTCGGAGATAGAGGACGCAAAGAAGTCAACAAGAGGGAAGTCAGGAGGCTTCCTCCGGAGCTAATCAAGCCTCCGTCTACATCACTAGGGATGAGATGCAGGCCATGATGAATTCCATGCAGGAATAGTTGAAAAGGTAAGAGGAAATAATGAAGGCACTTTTAAGATAATTTGGACAAGCAGGAACTGCAGGAGCTCAGATCCATGGAGTTGGATCAGAAGGACTCAACCGATAAGTAAATGGAGTGGTTCAGTAGGGGGAAGCCCCCAATCATCAAACAACTATTAATCTGGGTGGACCTAGACATGGATGCATGCTGCCAGATAATGCTGGACCAACCCATGAAGGGATATTAGATGACGCTGCACTGCCCGGCGCCAACAGGTATGCAGGAGTGCACGAAGAGGAGTATGTATCGGAATTCCCTCAAGGACTTGGAGAGCGCTTAGGAAATGCAGATGGGGGGCAACCCTTGGCAGGTATGGATTGCCTGACATCATCAGGAGAACTATGCGTGGATGTTTGATAAATAGGGATTTGGAGGGAGTAAACAGAAGTCCATTTACCCGTAACATTAGGATGGCTAGGAATCCACCCGATTTAAGGCTACCCACTCTGGAAGTATACAACGGTAAGACGGATCCCACTGACCACTTGAAGAGATACACAAGGCATATGTAAGTGATGGGGGAATCAAAGGAGGTTACGTCCTGGGTTTTCTCCCTGTACTTGAATAATATGGCTTCTATGTGGTTCAAACAGCTTGAGGATGGATCTATTGAAACATGGAAAGAACTGATGGATAAGTTTTTGAGATAGTTTCGAGTTCTCATAAAAAGGCCGAAGAATGTGATGGTAGTGATGTCTGTTAAGCAGAGGGCAGATGAATCGCTCAGGACTTTCTTAACTCGGTTTAATGCAGCAGTTGCCTCGGAGGATCGGCCGGATCCATCAGTGGTTCTGATGGCGGTAGTGTTAGGAGCCAAGGATAATTTAGATTTTGAAGTATCGTTGATGTAGGACCCACCAATGGATCTCGGAGAATTCTTTCACGATGCTGAGAGATTTCTTCGACAAGAGAATGCATGTTTGGATATGAGGTAAGTAAACATAGTTAAGAATGGAGGACCGCCCAATAAAAGCTCGAGTAAAGGCAATGATAAAGGGAAAAGGCAGTGCTGGGAAGAACCAAAATTCTCCACTTACATAGGGTTGAATGCAACATTGGAGCGGATATTCTTGGATACTCGGGATCGCCTTCCTTATCGAAGGATGGCAAGGAGGGAACCATCAGAATGCGGAAGGGCATCAGGAAGGCACTATCTCTTTCATAACCTGGACGGGCATGATATTAACAGCTGTCGACATCTAAAGGATATAATCGAAGAGTATGTGAGGAATGGCCAGTTGCGATAATATGTCGAAACTCTGAATGTTGTGGTGGAACATGAGCCGCCACCGCCTACCATGAACGATGACGGCGCAAGGCCCAGGAGTGGTAGTCGATTGGTCATCAACTAATCATGATGGTTTGGAATAAGTAGCAAACTCTGGGCATGGCTAAGTTACTTACTTATGTACGGGGATGGAGACAACCTCTAGGCATGCTCTAAGATGATGGTAAACCGTGACACTTTGGTTTGTGAAATTTGTTTTTTCTTTTTGGCTTGGACACTTGCTTTTTCCACTTTGGTTTTGGAATTTGGTTTGAACTCTCGGTTTTGTTGGTTTTTTGGTTTGGATTTTGTTTTTTAGATGCTTGATTTTTGATTTGGATTTTGATTAGGATTTTTGATATGGATTTCTGGTTTTCTGGTTGGATTTGAATTTCGGATTGGATTTTGATTGGATTTTCCTCTGGATTTTGGCTAAAAGGTCATTGAGCATGGACTATGCTCGACAAGGGTCCGGAGAGACTAGGATTTAGCCTAGGATTTAGGCCCCCCTATTATCCATCGGTTACTATTTCAGTGTTGAGTATGGACTATGCTTGGCAAGGGTCCAGAGCGACCAGGATTTGGCTTAGTACTTAAGCTACGGCATCACTCTACGTTCACGGACACTGAACCAGGAACACCATAGCATTACTTAACACAGGTCGCCGAGTGTGGATTATGCCAATCAAGAACCCAAAGAGGTTATGAATTTGGATATTGGTTATGAACAGCTAAGGATTTGGGCATGGACCTGGAGCGGTCCTTGATTTGGATATCGACCCGAAGAGGTCATGGACGTGGTTATTGGTTATTGGATATGGATAGACTAGAACTCGATCATTGGGTTCGGATGGATATGTAATTGGATGAGGCTTTGGTTACTGGATAGGAATCAGATATCGACTCGAAGCAGTCGTAGATTTGGATAAGAGTACGGTAATGACACTTGGGTAAAATGGATTGGATTATGAATTGGGAGGTATGGCTATGGATAATATATGGACTTCGGATATCGAAATTGAGGCTATTCAAAACACACCTTCCAATAGCAAGGCATGTTTTGGGGGGCAAATGTTAACCCGCCTTTTGGCAAGGCCGTGGACAGGCGGATTTAACTAAATCGACTGCTTTTTTGTCGAGGTTGGAATACAATGGGTTTAAATAATTGGATGGATAGACGATCAATCACGGATGATACATATACGATTATAAAGCTGAAGTTTGGCATAAAATGGTTCGGTCATTGGAGTTCGGCCACGTGGGTCAGCCGTTCGGTCAAGATTGCTTGGTCATACATGGCTCGGTCGAGAAATGGAGACCATGCATGGTTCGGTCATAGTGGCATGGTCTGGTCTTAGTGGCATGGTTCGGTGTTTAAAGTGGTTCGGGCAAAGGAAGGATGGCTTGTTGTTCGATCATGGTGTGAAAGTTGAGGTGGGTCAGCCAGATATGGTTCAGCATCTGTGGTTCGGCCTCGATAGGATCGACCTTGGTAGTTTTTCATTTTTCGATTCAGTCATACTGAAGTGGATCGGCATTGGTATGGCTTGGCATTTGGATGGGTTCGGCAACAACATTATGGGTCGACCAAGATAGGTCTGTCGGGATTGTTTAGTGATTGAAGTGGGTCGGTGGTTGAAGGTGGTATGGCATGTTTCAGATCCCGGGGTCGGCATTGTGAGTGGATTGGCATCTTTGGGTCAGTCCAAGGGAGTAGGTCGGCATCGCGAGTGGAATGACATTTCGAGTGGGTCAGCGTCATGAGTGGATCGGCATATGTGGATCGGTGGATGTGGTTCGGCCTGCCTGGGTCGGTCAGTTCGAGTCAACACTTGTGGGACGAACTACCATGATTATGGGCCCGCACAAGGGAACTAGCCTATCTTCATCCATAAACTCTGCTATTGTTGCTTTAAATACTCTAGATTGTAACTGTAATTGATTCGGATATCAATAGAAAGAAAAATTTCTGGAGTGAACGTAGTGCGGAGTTAGCCGAACCACTATAAATCCTCTATTATTACTGCTTTCTTTTTAATTTTTACTGTTCTTCATATTTATTCTCTCTACATACACTTTATCTATGATCTATAGCGGTGATTTGGTGCTTTCATTCGAATTTAGGTGTTAGTGACCAATTTTGGTGCTAACAATCGGTATGCCGTGCTCAAATAAAGTGAAGAAATAGCTAAGGCATACCGAGTGTGAAGGCCAATAATGATAAGTTGGCACTCCTTTTTCAACATGTTAAAAACTAATATGAAGCGAAGTACAAACTTAAAAGAAACCACAAGTCAGTGTCGACTTGTGGGGCTTAACTAATCATTGAGTTGAGAATCTAGATGCTGAGTTGGCCATGATATTCTAATAGAGTCTCTTGCCGGACGAGGAGAACATAGGGAGAAGATTTCAAAGCTTATTTCATTGATCTACAACTATATATATATTAGGAGAGGTTCACAAAAAGGAGATCTTTTTTGTTTTTGAATTAATAGATTCTACCCCAACACTATATTGGATTCTTACCCAAACTATAAAATCACTGGTGTAAAAGAAAGTTAGAATCATTAACAAAGTTGACAGTGTATGTGGGCTATTGTTCTTGGTTGAACCACTATAATTTTCTTATGTTATTTCCTCGTGTTTAATTTCTTTATTTCTATAGCTACTGCTTATATATCGATTGGGTATTTGTCATACTTTTAGTGCAAACAACAGACGAGACATAAATATAACCAAATGAACCATCATAGATCAGAGCATGGGTCTAATGAAGTTATGCAAAGCGGTAGTAGAGTATATAAAAACACAAATATCCATCTCTAACTAATATGGTTCAAACACTGTCCATGCTCCACAGTGTCACAAAGCAAAATAGGCAATAATAAGCCCAAAAATATAGGCATGAGAAAGCATCACCTCTTTCCAGTCCACCTGCACAACTCTATCTGTTATATACGCCTACTATCTAGTCTACTCGTTTAGGAGTACTCTAGATAATGAGAGGCAAATCATAAAACCTCAAGTTAGACAATAGTCTAGTGTGAATCTCAAAATGCTATGGAAGTCAATATAGTATAGGGAATAGAGTATGGAGAATCATACCTGGACTGTCCCTGCATCTAAAGAGTTAGCACATAACAGTATATGCTAATCCACTATCATCATATGAATGTACAACAACCAAAGTACAATATCAAGTGTAGGTATCCATATTCATAATATCTACATCGTATGACATTCCTAGAGTGATAAACAAACATAGCAACCCATTGCATCCATGGAATCCATCAAACAATCTTTATTATCACTCATGCGTTTTGGATATATGCTAACTCGTATGGTCACTCCTCTACAGAGATTAATGGGGAAAATCTTGGTTTCTCGGTGCTTGAATTCATTCCACTCCGATTGCTAGAAAACTAGATACCTTCATCGATCCAAGATATACAAATCTATTAACATCGATCTGGGATCCATCAACATCGATCCAAGTTGTTAGTCCATGAGATGATGGTTTTGATGACAGCAACCTTAGAATAGATTATAAAATATAAATACTAACATTATAAGTTTAGATATATATGTATATGCAGGAATTAACCATGCAGGTACCAAGAATGAAGACTGTACAGTATAGAGATTCAAGATATCAAGACTGAAGACTCATGAGTATCAAGATTATCAAGAGTTCAAGTAATTTATTCTTTAATTAGAAAATTTTGTTAAAACTCCTAAAAAAGCACTGGTATCTTAAAATCCAATTTATTCGTGAAATGGAATCCACTTCGAGCCTGTTAAAGGGATGGAACCCTAAGCAGGATAGAACCTACGAAAAATCTAGTGGAACATTGTTTTGTATCCGCTAACCATTTATTCAAAATATTTTTTTCAAAATTATATCTTGTTTTCAAAATGATTTCAAAACCTTCCTTTTAAAAGCATCAAAAACATCTATCTCGATTTAATTTTAGCCTCAAAATCATCTTTAATTTCAAAGTCAAATTACTCCTGATTTTAAACTATCTTTTGATATAATATATTTAACTTTTAATATTTATACTAAGATTTAAATATAA
This sequence comes from Allium cepa, assembly GCA_030765085.1. Classification (NCBI taxonomy): domain Eukaryota; kingdom Viridiplantae; phylum Streptophyta; class Magnoliopsida; order Asparagales; family Amaryllidaceae; genus Allium; species Allium cepa. The sequence goes on from CM060934.1 coordinate 618,876,510, forward strand.
AATTATAGTTAAATTCTATATATATTATTATCTATATTTACTTATGAATTTTAACTATAGTCAAGTATATTTATAAAGTTTAAAATAGTTTTAATATAAGATAAAGGTTATTTTCAAAGAAAATCAAATCATCAAAAAATACTTTGGGATGTTGACATACTCATGGTGACCATGTCGACATGGTGTCAGTTGAGTTCAAAATTTCAATTTCAAAAGAAGTGTCCATTCGCCATAACTCTTCACGAATGGACATGACTGTTGTTCTACTATAAATAAGGGTCAGTATCAACGAATTTTACTTTAGATTTTCTGGTTTCTCACTTCTCTTCTTCTTCCACTTTTCTTAATAAAAATTCTTATCATTACTCTGCCGAAATCTACATTGAATTGAACTCGATCATTCATAGTTTGATTCTCTATCACTATCTCAACAAGATCCTCAGTGGTATTCAGAGTTATAGGGCTTTTGTAATCAACTTAGCGAGAAAAGGTGTGATTGTAGCCTTGAAAATCAATTGGGAAAATTTGTTGCCCGTAAAATCAAGTGGGTGAACTTGTAGCCTGGAAAATCAAGTATCTCTACCCAGAGGATTGTGATTCTGGAGGGTGTACCTCGTAGCCTTGAAATTGAGGGTGTAATTGTAAAGATTGCTTTTGAAAGGAAATCCGTACTTGTATTGCGGGACTGGATGTAGGGTAACTCTGAACCAGTATAAAATCCGGTGTGTTTTTTCCTTTACTGCTTTTTATTTTATTTCTGCATCTGTGTTTATTTCTGTGATCATATATGTGTCTATATATTGCACACATCTGTGTTTAAATTAACATAAACTCAAAAAGATTTAGTAATTCTTTATAAACACTATTCACCCCCTATAGTGTTAATTCTAGCCTTAAGATCCGTAATCTGCATTTCTCACACAAGTGAGAATCTTAGCATACCCCTGCTTTGCGAGCACACTTGAAGCACTTCAATTAATAATGATCCCACTACACTCGTCATCATAGTCAAACACATCCTCTTGTTCCTTTCCATTCTTTTCCATAGTAGAACACATCATCTTGTTACACTTACAAGTTCCATCATCATTGAACTTTCCCATATGGATCATCCTTACGACCCCATTACCATCGAATCATCATCATTAAAGTACAGCTCCGTCAGCATCGAGCTGACATCATTCCATTAAAACTCCATCCTCATCGAGCTATTGTCATCGGAATATGCAACAATCTTGAGTTGTAAAGTCATCTCATCAAAGTCTTGAGATCGCCACGTCAAAGCATCACATCCTTACTTCACACTGAAACCATTCTTTGTCGCACCGTAGATTCAAATCCATACGATATGCTACCCTACGCATCATCATCATCACCCTGGGGTCTAACCATGACTGGCCAACCTTTCATCATGTCATTGTCGACAAGATATGACATATTGGTGTTAACATAATTTACTTAGCCAATTTGGCTAAGTACTTCATGCCTAATATAGCCTAAAGTTCCTGTCTTTCCACCCCGAAGTTGCCATGCAAACTTCTCCAGTCGAAATCAAGTTGGTGTCGAGCATCTTCTCATAGCCAAAATTTTCTAAGTCTCAAACTCCAAAATTCTTGTCCATTGCTCCAACTTGAAATTTCAACTCCCAATTCTCAAAGACTTTTCCATCTAGACCCAAAGCATTCTACCTCCGACCTTATCCACCTTCCATCACCAACATGATTGCTCTTCAAATGTTGACATGATGTTGGCTACCCAAACAGCTCCAAATCCTATATGACTTATTTGGGGTTCCTCCTTGGCCATAAAGAATAATAAACTCCAGCGACATAAAATTGTGAACATCTATTTGCATGCAATGACGACCTATTTTCTAACTATCCTAAACATCCGATAAAAATATCAAACAATTCATAGAATAATAGTACAATTATCACATAAAATTCAACATAACAAATAAGCAATGCAATCATGATTTAAACTCATATATTTCCTAAAGCTAATTATAAGAAAAAATGATGACATGGTTTGGAAATGGCGTATAACGAATTAAAATACGACTTTAACATTTTACACTTGGTTATAAGGTATCATTAAGGTTCTATCTAGGTTTTAAAATGTTTAACCATTGAAAACCATGTTAAAAATCACATTTTTACTATATCAATAAACATGAATAATGAGAGAAGTAAAATCACTCACCTTAAACCAAATTACCCAAATTTAGAGGCAAATCGGAGGTTGAACAGTGGATACATGAATTCTAATGCGATCCTAATAGAAAATCTTCAATTCCTTGCTAATTTCTCCTTAATGATGTGTTTAAGCCAATCAAAGTAGGTCAAAATGCGGCTTTTTGGTTGAAAACGAGTAAATGGAGGTTTGGTTCAGTTTGGAAAGTGGAAAAGTGATTAGGAACTGTCTCATCAACCCTAACAAGGCACAAATCCCAAAATGGATTAATGGGGCTAATTCGGGCCAAATTAATTGCCCACTAGTCTGGCCAGAAACTGTATAAACATCAAACGACCATATTGCCTAAACGGTAAGTCTAAGACGCTATTATCACCACTCTTCGAAAAGAGAAACCATCGTACCTTTCCAATGTATGTGTTCTCAATCCCTAATTCGGCTCCAAGCAAACGTTTTAGCCCGTAAATTGTTTATACGAAAATTGGGCAAAACACTCTTCGGGTGTAAATGAAGAGATTAAAATGAAGAAATTAAATGGTAAAAGAGGCTAATCTAACAATCACATCAAGAAAAGTTAGCAATAATAAAAAAGGCAATAATTTATAGTGGTTCGGCGTTGTAGCCTTTGTTTGCTTTGAAGACTTTGCTCTTTATCAATGATTCTCCACTGAGTTACAATAGTACAAATCACTAGAACTCAAGTTACAATGGAGTTCCAGCAGAGTAACAACGTAGAAGTTCAAAAAGTCCTTTTTTAGTTAGTGTAGAGGAGCTATTTATAGGAGTATACCTAGAAATATCTACCCCAAAACTCGAAATACCCTTTTTATTGTGTAGATGGGCCCACCATATCGATCTAGGGTTGTTTGGGATTGATCTCGTTTGTCTTCGTGTCGATCAAAATTGGCTCCAATCAAGCTACAATCGGTCAGGAGAGCTCTTGAGTTGATATGCAAGATCCTATGAAAATTTCATAGCATTTGGACTTGTAATTTGAGAGATATAATCGATCCAATGTGTAGTTTACGAGCAGAGCCGAGGGCTTCGTATCGATAGACTTCGTATCGATGACGTGGTGCGAAAGTTCTATGGAGATCCATGTTTCTGGCCTAAAAATCGTTTCCTTCGTATTGACCTATTCCTTCATATCCATCCAAGGCCATGCTCTTCGTAGCGATGCTTGTATGTGGTTTCGTATCGATGCTTGGCCCCTTTTTGTATCAATCGATTGGCTGATCAATACGAAATACGCAGAAGTGTGATCGATACCAAATGGGTAGCTGTGGAGCAAATGAACTATGATTGATTCGATAGGCGCTATTGCTCGATGGATATGAAGTGGATGGATGCTGAGTGATGGACTTATGCTCGTTTTGTATCGGTCGCGATGGATATAAAATGATGGACGTGGGCTAATGGATACGAAATGGATGTGTTCTACATGGATCTTGATCGATCCATAATTTGAGCATATGAACTCCGATTGACCTGAAATTTGGAATATCGCCTTTTATAGCTTTGCTTGTCATAGATGCTAATTGTAGCTCGATCTATACTAGGACCAAATTTGCCGATATCCATCGTGGACCTATAGATAACCGATCTTCAGGACAGATTGTCTTCAGTCTCTAGTCAAGTCCTTGGTGTCATGGCCTTGCCAAAAGGCGGGATAACATTTGCCCCTAAAGAACGTCCTGTGTGGACATGACGTGCTTTGAAAAGCTGCAATCCTTATTCTAAAAAAGTTCTATCTGATTCATCGAACAATTATTGTCTTTTCATCAAGTGATTTGACCATTGGTAGAATTCCAGTAATATAAATGTTGAGTTATAGACTTCAATGATCATGCAGTATTTTGTTGTTACTGAAGGTCGAGTGTTAGCAATTTGTTGTTTGTTATACTGTTTATCACCAGGTAAGCATTCAATTCCTATTAAATTTAAAAATCAAATGTTATTTTGGCATACATGCACGTATGTTTACCTGATTCTCGTTCATGTTTGCACGTTTACGGGTCATTGTAAAGTTTCTTTTTTTTGAATCGAGTTTCGTATCGATCCACTCTTGGATCGATATGAAATTCGAGTTGTAACAATGATTGATAATTATTTTAATTCATTCCTTCATATTGATCCTCTCCTGGATCGATCTGCGATGTATGGAGACAAGCTTCATATCAATGGTTATCGATATGAGATGGACATGACTTTGGAGTGCTTCGTATCGATGGATACGAAATTTACAAGTGCTTGCTTCGTATTGATGGATACGAAATATTGAGCCTGGGATTGATCTGCATCGATGGATACGAAGTGGATGGACACTCATTGACGGATACGAAATGCTAAGCTCTGGATCGACTCATGTTAATGGATATGAAGGTCCATCTCCGTATCGATAGATGTTGACCGTTTCTCTCGGTAAAGTGATTGGGGTACGAAACGTTTTTCCTTTGTATACGAAGCCATATAAATATTTTTTGGACTTATAATTTTTTTCACTTTCATTCATTTTTACTTTGTATAGATAGATGAAAAAGAAAAAGCTACAAATCCTTCGTCTTTAAAATAGTCAACCCATTAACCTTTAACCTAATTCCTCTAATCTAGGTAACTGTCAAGTAAATTCATGTTTCTAGTGACAAGCATCATGCCACTCCGTTCATGGTGACGGCCATCTCCGGTGCCGTTGGTGTCGGAGCATGGTTAGGGTGAGGTCGAGAGAACAGTTAATGGTGCCTTAGAGGCTCGAGGAAGAAGGAGAGTAATCGATGAAGTCATTGACTCCAAGTTTCTCCCTCGATTTGGATCGATCAGAATGTTGTGAATTAGTTTGCAGGCGACTTTTATAATCGAGGCGAGAAGGTAGTAGTTTACTGATCGATCAAGGATTAAGCAATTCGTATATATGGAAGAGGCATGGTGATCGATCCGATGCCAAGGGCTTTGGATCGACGCAAAGAGCATCGATGCTTGGAGTGATCAATACAAAACCTGACTCCTCGGATCGATACAAAGTGACTAATAAGTGGGCTGATTGATATGAATATTGACTTCAAGGGAACGGTCCAACTCGAACCATGATGGATATAAAACCAATTGTCTTTTTTGCTTACATCAAACACTAAACTCCGATGAGCTTTAACCTTGCATATTGGGACTTGATTGAAAAACTGCATATATTACCACCCTTCAAATCTCATCGATGGAACTGTAATTTGACAAACACAGCAAATTTTAACGTAGATCGCTCTTCGTAGTCAAGATGGCACAGTTGAGATGGTCAGCGATGACGATCACTTCGGTCGAATCTCGAAGTCTTGTCACCTTACCGTCTTTTAAACTTGTATAAATTCAAAGTATTATGTAGCACTTCACTACATAACATGATCACTCACTTTACACCGAGGGGAACACGGGTTTCTTGCCATCTAATAATGGTTTTTACCGAGTTCAATAGTTATGGATCCCGGAAGCTCCAAGCAGCAGGAAGTTCAGAGTCCTCCACTTCCTAGAATAGAAAGGCCTGACATCGCAACTGACGTAGTAAGTCCTGCTCCTGATGAACCGCTAGGTGTATTGTTGATTTTGAATCTAGAGCACTCGGCCCATTCTAAGATTTCTGAAGGTATGCTAGGAAAAATTTGTCTCAGGCATGGACTATCTTTGGAAGATGTTCTATTACCAGGGCCAGAAGACAGAGTGCACAATTCCCCAGAAGAGTTTACTAAATGTAACAGATTCATGTGCATGGCTGGAACGTTGACCCTGTTTAACCAATTCATTCGGGATGTGTCATTTTTCTTGAGGACTGTGCCTTCTCAATAGCTTATATATCATATTTATGGAGCATCTCCTTTGACCCCCGACCATCAAGGAGATCAGATACTTATTTAATGTCAAGAATCGGAGGGATATTCCCTCATTCACTTTTCTAGAAGTGATCAGGAACTGCCAAGTCATGACTGGTGCTTGGAGTAAGTTGAGCTACTTTAAGACCGAGTGGTTCTTCATGAGATGCCCATCGAGGTTCGCTAGGTGATGGTTAGTCAGACGTAAGTGCTTTAACTTCTTCGTTAATTAACTGGGTAACATAAATCAATGTAGAATTCATTGCTGCATTTCTTTTACATCTTCCGTTCCATGGCCCGAAGGAGCTTAGTTCAAGGATATAGTGAGAATGCTTCAAGCAGTGCCCGCCGAACTTAGAGAAATAGATAAAGTTCTCAGTGATGATAACTTGATCGACGTCAGGTTGAAAGAGAGCAGAATACTAGTCAAATATGGGTTTCTAGAGTGGTCCCAGTAAGGCATAGTGGAAGACGGGCTCCTACTGTGCCCCCAGTCGATGGAGTTCAGAGTGCACCTGGAGTTATAATCATCAAACTGGGTGATGACAAGAGTATAGCAGCTAAACATGAGCCCACGGTCGTGCCTCCGTAGGGCCTTCGATCATCAGAATCAAAGAGAAGGAGCAAGACTCTCATCCACAAAGCCAAAAGGCATAAGGCCATTGTAATAACTCAGCCCGTTGCAACTTTTGTAGGTCCGGAGACCTCTTCTCCGCAAATGAAAGGTTCATTGAAAGGATTGTTGTATGTTACTATTCTAGATGACATATCTTCGTTCCAGGATCTTAGATTAGAGGGGATCCAGTCTCCATCATGAATCGGCGTGGGCCTAACTTCTTAAGACATAGGGGAGACAACTCCAATGGAAAGGCTACCACAATCGATCGGTTGGGGGGGGGGGTTGCTCATTCATACACACTTCACGTCACCACACAACTTCTAATCACATGCTCCTTAATTTCTGGAGATAACTAATTATGCTTCTCTTTTCATTTTATAAACACGATGGTGAAACAAGGGTCTACGCTAAGCGATCTTCGATCTTCATGCCATTCTTCGAGTTCATACTATAACTTACATCGGCGTGAAAGTGAGAGAGACTACGGTCGCGTCTATTGCTCTAGCCAAGAACGCGAGCGCCATGATAGGGAAAAGGAAAGGTCATACTAAAGCAGGTGCCACTCTCGATCATGATCTCCACCATCAAAAGGACCTTCAAAACCATCTAGCTTCGGTAGGCTATCTTCCAAAACTGCCCATCAAATAGTGCCGTCCCATACTCCAAAATCCAGCGAGCTCATAGTGGAGGGAGCCATCTGAACACCAAGTTGAAGAAAGACTTCTCGAATATTTGTTTTGATGGCTTCCACTTCCTTCCAAACTTGAAAAGAATCCCAAACGACATAGAAAAACTGGTACAAGGTTATGTGCATGACGTGTACAACTAGTACCGGGAGTGGGTTAAGACGGTTGGAAGGGTTTCGAAGGTATCTCTCGAGCGTCCTAAAACGATCAAGAAACTGGAGAGTGAACTTTCTCAAAAAGGCAGAATAATAATAGCGCTCACCAATGAGCTTGAATCTTCAATGAAAACGGAGGAGGCGGCTGACCAAAGAGTTGAAGAGGCTAGGCAGTCCATGGAAAACATGAGAAATACTCACATGGACCTGATGCAGGAGATGGGTCACCGTACCACTGTTATCATCTGAGAAAGAGATGAGGCATGACAAGAAGTTGAGGAGCTAAAAGTGGAGCTGACCGAGGCCCTTAAAGAGAAGGATAAAGCTAATAAAGTGGCCCAGGAGGCATGTGAGGAGACAGTAAGGCTCTGGGGGGAGAGGGATGCAGCGATCCTAAAGGCCGAGGAGGCCGATGCTAGGATTGAAAGAGAAGTTAAAGCGGTTGAGGCCGGAATAGAGAGCGAATATGAAAATCTCCTAGTTACTTACAATGCTAATGTCTTGAGAAATTGCATCCTTAACTAGCTCAGTAAAGACTACCCTTTCCAACTATATAAGGCCTTGAATCGCTTGCTTGAGGATGAGAAGGTGATCCATAATACTGCAACCATCGACGACTTCGAACTAGAAACTTAAGTGCTAATTAGAGAAAAGCCTAAAGTCCTCCATGAGACGGCGATCGCACTTCAGAGAGAGGATCAGGCGGCTAAGTATCCTGGGGCCGGAGAAGGATTCAGGAGTGAACATCACGAAGTTAGTTCCGAAGTGCCTCTAGCATCTCAGACTAAGCCTACTTCTTATGTTGATCCTCTGGTCATCCCGGGGTAAGATCCTGATAGGTTGCATCTCTCTTCGATCACCAAGTGCAGCTCGGAATTCCCATTGGCCCAACCTGGGAGCCAACATAAGGAAGGTATTCTGGATACTTCTCATATTCCTCAAAATGCAGGAGCAATATTAGTTGACATTACTAATATATTCTCTTATCTTCATTCAGTCTTAGATTCTGCATCGGCCGACCCTCCTGCAACTCCAGAAATTCATTACGAGCAGGAGGCGCTTACAACAATGGCTACAATTATGAAGGTCACCACTTCGGCTAGGGAGATGCATGGTAGCAGCTGCATGCTTGATGAACAATTGAGGGAAGCACTCTTCACCCATCAAAGTGATCCAAGTATCGAAGTGCTCTTCAATATTGATGAAGACGTAGTCATAACGGGCTCCTCGGGTCCGACCAATAGCGTTCCGATGGGTATACATGCAAACTGGGTAGAGCAGATAGTGGAGGAAATCAAGGCTAAGATTGAGCAAGCTAAGCAGGCTCGTAGTGATGGCGGTGGTATGGTGGGTCCCTGTCCGTTCTCGATACTTGTCGTTACTCTAGGTGGCGCTATCATCGAGACCAGCATGCCGCATTCTACTATCATCGTGAGTGCCACCATCCCTCTGGTTCTACGCATAGAGGATACTCCGATACTTTGAGTTCCCAAGAGGAGACTGTGTCAATTCCCTCGGTCGTAGACAAGCCAGCTAAAGCAGGCTGGGGAGGTAAAGGTTCAAAGAGGGTTCTAAGTGGCAGCTTGAGCGTGTCCACGCCAAAGAAAAGCAAGAAGGATAAAAAATCGAAGGAGTAGATTTGCATTTTTGCTTCCTCTCTTTTGGATAAGTGGACTAAGCTTTTCTTTTGCTTTTTGTAGGCCATGTATAGATGTGGGTTTGGCCCCCGCTTATAGGGATTCTTTGGACAGATTTTGTACTTACTTTCTCAAAGAATATTATGAATAAAATTTTCATTTTTATTTTCAGCATAAATCTCTTTTCATTTGTTTAAGTACTTTAGACTCATATTTCCATTCAATGTACTTATGAAGTTTTGGTTTCCGAGTCAAACTTGAATTCGGTCGTTAAGTCCAAAAGTTATGGCTTTGGGTCACAATTAAACATCAAGTCGAGTCCCAATGTTGCGCTGTCTCGGCCAACGGCTGGTACTTGAGTTATGCCCTAAGTTTTGGGGAGAATCGAAGTAGTCATTCGACAGTCATCCTCTACCTTCACTAACTTTAATTTAACTTGGTCGGAATAAAAGTTAAAGTGACATGAGTTTGAGCGATTGGATCACACTCGCTCGCTTGCTAATACTTGCATATACACTCTAAGGATTAGACTTGTATGCCGGCGGTCGGTCATGCCTACTTAATATTTAGAATTACATCCACACTCTGGGGACATAAGTTATTTTACGAGTGGCCGGTCATGCCATTTTAATGTTTATACTCTAGTTCACACTTCAGGAATCTAGAGTCAGTCGATAGACGATTAATCACATCTGTTTAAGTATTAGGATTTTGTTCGCACTTTGGGAACAAGGAGTTGGTCAAGGTTGTGGATGGTCGGATCACATCCTCCTTAATTCGGTAAGTGAAGTCGTAGATGGACGGATCCATCTTCTTCGATCTTTAAAAATAAGCAAGGTCGTGGATGGACAAAACCATCCTCCTCGAGCTTTGGAAATAAGTGAAGCCGTGGATGGAAGGATTCATCCTCCTCGAGCCTAGATTGAGTCGAGGTTGTGGATGGACGGATCCATCCTCCTCAAGCCTAGATTGAGGCGAGGTCGTGGATGGACGGACCCATCCTCCTTGAGTCTGGATTGAGGCGAGGTCGTGGATGGACAGACCATCCTCCTCGAGCCTAGATTGTGGCGAGGTTGTGGATGGACGGATCCATTCTCCTCGAACCCAGATTGAGGCAATTTGTCGTGGATGGACAGATCCATCCTCCTCGAGACCGAATTGAGGCAAGGTCATGGATGGATGGATCCATCCTCCTCGAGCTCGGATTGAGGCGAGGTCGTGGATGGATGGATCCATCCTCCTCAAGCCTAGATTTTGGAGTCTATACTTCAGTTCGCACTCAGGGAGCTGGAGTTCATTAGATGATCGTCGTGTTTCGATCCTTCTCTACTTTATCATTGCTTGCCCCAAACTTGGGGTTTCACTTAGTGACTAACCGGTCAGATCACGATCACTCCCTATTTGAATGAGTCTCACCGTAGGATGGGACTTAGCTCTTCGTACATCGTGAAGGTTGTATGATGCACTTCAGGAATCGTCAATCTTGCTTGATGAGTTTACGCTTTATTGCTGAAATAAGAAAGTGAGGCAAAGTCGGTTGCCTTCTTACAAGTTCGATTCTAAAATTCCATAAAAAAATTCAAAGGAAAAATAGAGTAAATGAATAAAATCCCGTTATATATAATAGCGGTGGAGATTCTCGCTGTTCCATGCCCTCGGTAAAGTAAGACCGTCAACAGTTGATAGTTTGAATGTGCCGTCTCCATATCTCTGCTCAATGACATACGGTCCTTCCCACATTGGTTTCATGTGCGAAGGGACTGGATAGATTCGCTTAAGTACAAGATCACCAATTTTGAAGGTTCTAGGTCAGACTTTAGCATTGTATAACCGAAAGACTAAAATGCGATATGCGACTGCCCTCAAATCAGCATCTTCATGCTTCTCATCCTGTAAATCTAGAGATTTTGCGAGTAGAATGGCATTTGTCTTTAGATCATAATAGGTCATACAGTGAGAAGGTACTTCTAGCTCAAGTGGAATAACAGCTTCGGAGTCATAGGAAAGTGCAAACGGAATATGGTTGGTCATGGACTTGTGGGTAGTTCGATATGCCCATAAGGACATGAGAAGCTCATCGACCCACTTACCTCCAGCCTCTAGTCATTTCTTCAAAATGGACTTGATAAATTTTTTGCTGGCTTCGACTTGCCCATTCGCTTGAGGTTGAGCCACTGCTAAGAACTCCTACGGGATGTGGTAACATTGACAGAAATCTTTGAGTCGGCACTATCGAATGGGGCTCCGTTATCAATTATAATCATTCGTGGGAGGCTAAAGGGACAGATGATGTTGTGTACAACAAAGTTGACTACTTTCTTCGTCGTGATAGTAGCAAAGGGATCGGCTTCCATTCATTTAGTAGAGTAGTCAACTGCAACAATGGCGTACTTCACCCCACCCTTGGCTAAAGGTAAAGACCTTATTATATCAATGACCCATGTGGAAAATGGTCATGGACTAACCATCTGAGTAATTTCGGTTGGTGGGGCTCTTGGAATTCTAGCGTGTTTCTAGCACCTGTCACATTTCTTGGCATAATCTTATGCATCTCGGTTTACGGCTGGCCAGTAATATCCGTATCTGAGTATTTTCTTTGCAAGGGATCGGCTTCTAGCATGATTTCCATACTCTCCTTCATGCATATCATGTAACACTTGTTTGATCTCATCATGGGCGATACACCAGAGCAAAGGAACAGAATATCCCTCATGTACAAGACTACATTATAGATAATAAATCGCGAAGACTTTCGGTGAACTTGCCTTTTCTCACTTTTGCATTTGGGTAACGCTCCATGCTTAAGATAGTTTTTGAATGGAGTAATCCACGACTCTCCCTTGGGTGTTTCCTCGTGCACCCAGTCGGCCTCCATCTGATCAATACACGGAGCAGTGAGTGTCTCTACGGGGATAAGTCCCATCTGCTGTGCTTCGCCAATGTCAAATGGATTCAACTCTTCTTGAACCCGAGTAAGGTACGTGGCCAATCTCCGATCTCCGGCTAGATACTCTCTTCGAACTTGACATACCACCAATTGCGAATCACGGTAAATCTCTACAGCAATGGCCCCTAAGTCATTGGCAAGCCTTAGTCCAACAAGTGAAGCTTTGTACTCGGCTTCGTTGTTAATCGCGCGGAAGTCAAACTTTAAAGCATAGCATATAGATTGACCTTGTGGGGTTTCGAGTACCACTTCAGCACTCGAGTAAAGGTCGTTCAACTCACCATCAGTGTATAGTTTCCATGTACACTTGGGAGATTCACTGGCTACGGGAAAATCCTTCGGTATGGTGAATTCAGCTATGAAGTCTGCCAAAACTTTTCCTTGAATGGCTTGCCTTGGTGTATAAGTGGCATCAAATTGACTTAACTCGATGTTCCACTTAAGCAATCTACCAGACGTCTCAGGTCGTGTAAGGATCTGTCATAACGACTATCGGTGTAGACAGTGATCAGATGAGCCTGGAAATATGGACGAAGCTTCCTCAAGGCTATGATGAGACAATAAGCCAGCTTTTCTACCTTCAGGTAGTTTCTTTCTGCCCCAGTTAATCTTTTGCTGATATAATAGACTGGTCATTAGATCTGATCCTTTCTCGAATCAAAGCAGCACTGATTGTGTTTTTCAAAACCGCCAGATAGACATACAATCTCTCATGACCAACTGGCTCCGACAAGATAGGTGGTGTTGCTAGATTTTGGACTAGTGCTTGGACTGCGCCTTCGTACTCTATCCACTTGAAATTCTATTTTCCTTTTCTGATCAGATCGAAGAAAGGAATGCATTTGTCCGTAGATCTAGAAATGAATCTGCTTATGGCTGTCACCTTCCCATTAAGGCTTTACACCTTCTTTATGGTTCTGGGAGTTTCAAGATTCCAAATCGCTCAAATTATTTCAGGATTGGCTCCAATTTATTTGGCTTGATGATGAATCCGACGAAATTTCCTAACGCAACTCCGAAAGGACACTTCAACAGACTGAACTTCATTCTATATCATCGTAGTATGCTAAACATTGTTTCCAAATCATTGATGTGGTTAATGGATAGTCGCAACTTCACGAGCATATCATCCACATACATCTCCATAGTATTTTCGATCTGGTTGGCAAACATTCGGTTCACGAGCCTTTGATATGTTGCTACAGCATTTTTAAGTCCAAATGGCATCACCTTGTAGCAATAAAGTCCCAGTTCAGTGATGAAGCTGGTATATTCCTACTCCGAAAATTGCATTGGCATTTGATTATAGCCGAAGTATGCATCCATGAAGGATAAGAGCTCATGTCCGGCTGTTGAATCCACCATTTGATCAACAGAGGAAAATTTTCTTTTGGGCAGGCTTTGTTTAGACCCGAGTAGTACACTCATGTTCGCCGCTTTCATTCGACTTTTTGACAAGCACTGGATTCGATACCCACTCTGGGTATAAAGCATCATGAATAAAGCCATTAGTCTTGAGTTTATTCACTTCTTCCTTCAGGGCGGCAGATCTCTCTGGATCCATACCGCACCTTTTTTGTTTCACCGAGACGTGCCGTGGGTCGATAATTAATGAATGGCTCACAGTATTTGGTGAGATCCTACACATGTCTGAATGAGCCCAGGTGAACACATCGAGGTTTTCCCGGAGAAATCCAATCAATTCCTATCTCATCTAGAGGTTGAGTTGAGATTCGATTTTTACCATTCTAGAATCATCGTCATCGTGGATCGGAACATCGATTGTCAACTCTGCTGGGGAAGCCTAGTAATCTTTGACTTCCTCCTCATCATTACTATCTCTAGGATCAAGGTCTTTAAGGAACTGGTTGTGGCGCCTGAGCCTAGTTGTCAATTTTCTAAAAATCTGATGCAGAAAGATTCTTCTACGCCCTTTCCTTTCTCCTTTCGCTGCGCATCTTGTAGCTCTACAACATAACATGCGCGTCTAGCCGCATGATCACCATGTACTACCCCGACCCCATTATCAGTGGGGAACTTCAAAGTTAAACACCAAGAGGCAATCGCTGCCCTGAAATCTGAGAGGGTCGGTCGGCCTAAAAAAGCATTATAAGGGGAACGTATGTCCAACACAACAATCTACATCATTTGGAATCTCCGACGATCTCCAACACCCAACTCAACGGGTAACTCTACCATCCCAGCTGGTATGGTTGCACTTCCACTAAAGCCATGTGTACGTGGCTGGCATGACTTCAAATCATTCGCTTCCATCCTCATTTGGTCGTAAGCACGCTTGAAAAGTATATTGACAGAACTTCCGCTGTCGAATAAGTTCCTCTTCATCCTGGAAGGACCTATTTGGGCTGAAATAACCAACGGATCGATAGTGGGTGCCTCGATTTTGTTAGCACCACGATTTCTAAAAATGATGCCTCCTAACATCATCCTCTATTGTTTTGCCGGAGCCCCGTTATCAGTATTACTACAACATTCAAAGTCCACATGCCTAATCGAACTGGCATATGACTCCATTTTCTTCCAGCTCCGATCAACTGGATGAGGACCACCCCTTATAGTATTAATTACCAACCTCCCACCAGTTCCCATGGGTTCTTCAGGTCTCTCTTGGTCTTAACCTTGATTTGGATTAGATGGGCCCGCACCTCCATCCTACGAAGCCCGGACGAAATGTCCTAACTTTCTTTCTCTAATCAATCTCTCGATGATATCTTGTAAATGAAGGCACTCATTGGTGTTATGGCCATATCAATCGTGGAACCTACAGAACTTCTCGATCTGAGTTTGTTTCTCAGATGACGGTTTCAGAGCTGGCTTCCTATACTGTCTGGTATTACAAGTTCGAAGATAAACATTTTCCAGCGACGTATTTAAGGGAGTATATCAGTCGAACATAGGAGCTCTAGGCCTCCCATGATGTGGGTCTCTCTTCTTTCCCTGACTTCCATTACCCTTCTGTTGACCTTGCTTGTTCTGCATGTTGAAATGTACTTTACCAGAATTCTCACCGATCTGCTTTACTTCAATATTGCTCTGAATGACTTCACCACTAGGCCTCACAACGTCCTACTTCTTAGATCTTCTAGCGTCTTCTCTGCTAAAAAACTGGGCTGCCTTAGCATAGAAACGATCCAACGAAGCGGGGAATTTCCCAGCCAAGCAATCACCAAATTCGAAATCAGGATCGATCCATGTAGTCAATGTCATCAGAATAAGTTGTCATTAGGGTTGCTAACCTCAGCACAAGTAGCATGGAATCTTTCCAGATAACGCCAAAGAGTTTCTCCTGGATCTTGAGTAACATTGGACAGGGTATTGACATCCTTCGGTCCCATAGCATGCATACAGAACTGTTCAAAAAACTTAGTAGCCAACTAATCAAAACATGATATAGATCTGGGTGGTAGACTAGTGAACCACATAGTCGCAATGCCTCCCAAGGAGATACGGAAGCTTCTACACTTAAGCGCATCGCCAGCTCGAGCAACATGCATGAGCCATTCATATTTCAGGATATGCTGGGTAGGATCCAAATTTCCTTCATACACCGTTGAGGTCAGCATCCTGAAGCGACGGGGTGGTTCTGCATAAGAATGTCGTTGGTTAATGGAGTGTGAATTCAGGAGATTCCCTATTGTAAGTCCTTGACTTTCTCTGATCATCTGGCATATCATGGTTAGAATGTCAGGCATCAGGATGTTTGGGGCCAAGACATGGTCGGTTCCATGTTACGAAGATGGTTCGACCGCGGTCTATGGTCCGTTCCATGCCACCTTGGCTCCCAATCTTCAAGAAAATGAGGATCATGATCATGAACATGTTGATGAGGTGTTGGATTTGGTTGGTTTTAGATCTCGGCTTCTAGATCTATAGCAGCAGTAGCTGCGTGGTCATGAATGGTATGAAAGGAAGTGCTCCTCCTCGGGAGGAGGGTCCAACTTGATGCCTATAGAAGGTTCAAACCCAGCTTGTATGAGATTCACAGCACGATGATGCTCAGAGGCTTCTGCGTAGTTTCCATGCAATCTAAGGCGTGTAGATCTGTGATTGAAGTCATATGAAGCCGAGTTTTCAGACAAGGAATAAGAGGTGTGCTCCCTTCTAGATCTCCCTTGCCTTTCTTCGTTGAGCTATTTTGTAAGCTTCGTATTGGCATGGATCTGCTGAGTGAGCTCCTAATGGCTCTGAGTCAACTCTTGCATAAGGGCCTCGAACTCCTCTCTAATCACCGAACCAAGTGAATCTTGAGCTCTAGCTGATGTTTGGCCCGTTGTGGTCAGTTGTGTGGGATTTTGCAATCCCTTCCTTCTGGATCTATAGCATTTGAAGCGGCTCTGGTAGCACGCACCATGTTGAATGTAGCTCTTCTTAGATCTAGAGTAATCGAAGTAGAATGGAAGGAGCTATTGGAAGACAGATCTGGATCTCCGCCTTAGATTTTAGCATTCCAACAACGGCAGGGGATCCACGAAATCAGAGAAAAACAGAGTTTTCTCAATGAAAGCACCAAAGTGTTTGTACCAAAATTGGGCAAAACACTCTTTGGATGTAATTGAAGAGATTAGAATAAATAAATTAAATAGAAAAAGAGGATAATCTAACAATCACACTAAGAAAAGTAAGCAGTAATAGAAAAAGACAAGAATTTATAGTGGTTTAGCATTGTAGCATACATTCACTTTGAAGAGTTTTGAAGTTTATTGATGATTCTAAACTGAGTTACAACAGTACAAATCACTAGCACTTAGGTTACAATGGAATTCCAGCAGAGTAACAGTGAGAAGCTTAAAAGGTCCTTTTTAGTTGGCGTAAGGGTGCTATTTATAAGAGTAGATATGGAAATATCTTCCCCAAAACTCGAAATACCCTTTCTCATGCATAGGTGGGCCCACTAGATCGATCTGGAGTTGTTTGGGATTGACCCCTGTTGTCTTCCTATCGATCAAGATTGGCCCTAATCGAGCTGTGATCGATCAAGGGAGCTCTTGAGTTGATATGCAAGCTCCTGTGAAAATTTCATAACATTTGGACTTGTAGTTTGAGAGACATGATCAATCCAATTTTGAGTTTGCAAGCAAGGCTGAGGGCTTCATATTGATACATTCGTATCAATAGACTTCGTATCGATGACATAGCATGAAAGTTCTGTGGAGATCCATGTTTCTCATCTATAGACTGTTTCCTTCGAATTGATCTACTCCTTCATGTCCATCCGAGGTCATGTTCTTCGTACCGATGCTTGTATGTGGTTTCATATCGATGCTTGACCCCTTGCTTCGTATTGATCAACTGGCTGATCGATACGAAATATATAGAAGTGTGATCGATACGAAATGGGTAGCTATGGAGAAAATGAACTATGATCGATCTGGGAGGCACTATTGCTTGATGGATATGAAGTGGATGGATGTTGAGTGATGGACTTGTGCTTATTTCGTATCGGTCTGGACGGATATGAAATGATGGACGTAGGTTGATGGATACGAAATGGATGTGTTCTACATAGATCTTGACTGATCCATAACTTGAGCATACGAACTCCTATTAACTTGAAATTTGAAATGTCACCTTTTATAGCTTTGCTTGTCATACCATGCTAATTGTAACTCGATTTGGACTCGGACTAGGTTTTCCTGTATCCATCGTGGACCTGTAGATAACTGATCTTCAGGACGGATTGTTTTCAGTCTCTAGTCAAGTCCTTAGTGTCATGGCCTTGCCAAAAAGAGGGATAACAAAAGTTTTCAGGTCCAAAATTATCTAATAAAAATTTTACAGGTGAAAAATATCACTAGTTAACATCTCCATAGTTATAGAATAATATCACCTAATATGAATTTAAAATTTATATTTTACGATCCTTTGATATATAAAACATAGGTCGTTACACCATTCCCTCCTTTAGGAATCTGCCCCAAGATTCCCAATCATATGGTCAAGACAAACAGTATTTTCCATGCATACCCAATAACCACATGCAATCATTTCAAGCATCAAACATACGACCATGCAATTGTGAGCAAACAATAAGCCTACTCTAGCATGAGAATAACTAAGTTATCCTTTATGATATTAAAAGTGAAAGCAAATACGATAAATAAAATGTATTACCAAGTAAAGACCTTAGGGTAAGTAGTCCTCATGCTCTCAACGGTCTCGTACGTGCAATCACCTTCGCTTTCACTCCACTGAACCTTCATTAACTCTATCGTCTTTATCCTAAACCGCTTCATATCACGTTCAACAATACAAAGAGGCTTACGAAGTCTCAAAGCTTCCAGTTCAACCTCGATATAATCAAACTGATCCGATGAAATAGTTATGCCTTAGTTTTTGCACAAACCTTTGCAAATGGGAAACGGGGAATATATTATGCATGCCTGCTATCTTCTGGTGTTAGTTGACTCTGTAAGCAAATTCTCTCGAGTATCGGAAAATGACCTATCAACCATGGTGCCAACTTCCGTTTAGCATCGAATCAAACTACATTCTTTAGCAGTAAGATCTTAACAAACACCATATCATAAATAGAGAACTCTAAATCTCTTCTTCTCTTACCATCACAGCTCTTTTTCCAATCTTGGGAAAGATTCATTCATTATCGAATAATCTCGATCTTCTTCGATGTCTTCCTAACACATCTAGTTCCAACACTAATATTTTACTTGCCTCCCACCAACATGAAGGAGTGCTATATGGTTAACCATATAATGCCTCGAATGGTGCTGAACTTATCCTAAACTGATAGTTGTTGTTGTATGTGAACTATAGTAAATGTAAGTAATCATCCCACAAGCCTCCAAAGTCGAGTATGCAAGTCCATAAGAGATCCTCCAAGATACAATTTACTTGGTATGCCCATTAGTTTGTGGGTAATAAGCTGTAATAAGATGCAACTCTATCCCGAACGCTCCTTGTAAGCTCTTCCAAAATCCACTAGTGGATAAAGAGTCTTGGTAACTCACAATACCTTTACGTGCATCATGGGAACGCACAATCCGCCTCACATACAACTCAACCAATTTGGACCTAGCACTCTTCGTTAATATATCGATCATGACTCAGATGCTACCGCACCTACCTCTAGTCCTTGGCAATCCATTGATGAAGTCCTTCGATACCTGTTACCACTGCCACTCGGGAATCTCAAGTGTTGCATCAACCAAATTGGCTTCTTCTACTTTTCCTTTACTAATGGCGGTCCATACACTTCGAGATAAATGCCCCAATGTCCTTCATCCTTCTCCAATAATATGTCTACTTCATATCACAGTACTTCTTGTTATCACTGGTATGCATAGCCAATTTTGAATGATGACACTCCATAGCACCTCAAACCATCAATGCGTGGAACAAAAAATTCCTACCTTTATGGAGCCAACCATCTAGGTTAAGTTCGTACTTCTTCATTTCCTCGAACTCTACTACTTCCTCTATCTTCTCCATGGTCTCCTTTAGTTTAACGACGAGCCTCTGACTAATGTCGATATGCTTAATCAAAGTAGGTTCGATGATCAAACTTACCAACATCTCTTGCTCCATCTCACAATGAGGTGTGAAGTCACAGCCAATAATAAACTCAAGCTGCATCAATTCCAAAAACATTGCTCCCAAACCGACATGTATATACTCAAAGCATAGGTGATTGCATTTTCCTTACCTATTGTATAGGAAATACCAAAATCATAGGAGACCAAGAATTCCAACCACCGTTGCTGGCAAAGGTTGACATCCTTATGGGAGAAGAGGTATTTCCTTGACTTACGATTTGTGGATAACTTGAACCTTTGCCCCAGTAAATAGTGCCTCCAAATCTTTAAGATAAATACATCGTTGCCAACTCCAAGTCATGGGTTGGGTACTTCCTCTCATTTAGCTTCAGCTATCGACTAGTATAAGCGACAACCTTACCTCCTTGCATCAGTTCACACCAATTTGGCACAATAAGCATCCATGTATATTGTTATCTCCTCGTTCCCACTTGGTCAATAATGGTGCACCCATCAACCTTCCTTTTAAACTCACAAACGCATGCTCGCACCTTGCATCCCAAACAAAAGTCCGATTCTTGTTTGTCAAATTAGTCAACGACACCTCTACCTCTACCTCTGAGAAGTCCTTAATAAAACACCTATAATATCTTACCAGTCTAAGGAAACTCCTCATATCCATAGCTTCTTGGGATGTTTTCAATCTTCAACCACTACCACCTTTATAGGATCTATAACAATGCCTTGTTCCAAAACAAAAAAATGAATCTCACTTCCCTCTTCCAAAAGTGACACTTTAAAAACTTTGTTTTAATCCATGCATTCTCAATACCTCAAGCATAGTTCTCAAATGCACCTTGTATTCCTCTTCTGTCCATGAGTAGAAAAGAATACCATCCACAAACAAAAGCGTAAACTTATTTAATGGATCCCTAAAGACATGGTTAATGAGATCAACAAAGTACGATGGCGCATTAGTTAGTCCGAATGACATAACCAATCACTCAAAAAATTCAAATGGTGTATGAAACGCTGTAATCGACGCACTTTTCTTTTCTTTTCTTAGTTGATGAAATCCCGTTATAAGGTCTAACTAAGAGAATACCCTCGCATTATGGAGCTGATCGAACAAATCATCAGTATATGAGAGTGGATACTTAATCTTCTTCGTTACTTTATTTAGCTCATGGTAATCGACACATACTCTCAAGGAGCCATTTATCTTGGTGGCGAGTACTATAGGTGCTCCCCACTCAGATATACTCCTGCGTATGAACCCCTTCCTCATCGGGTCATTCACTTGCATCCTTATTTCCTTCTTTTCTCTAGTTGCCATGCACCTTAAAGGCATAAATACCGATTTGTGGTCCTTTACTAATTTTTTTGCAGAACTCTATCTCCCGGTGTGGTGGTAATTCGGTCACTTTCTCAAATACATCCAGATATTCTCTAACTATAGGCACAAATGACAACTCGTCCTAACGGACCTTTATCAAACATAGAAAGCTAACCACGACCTTATCCCCGGTAGGCAACCTAACTCAACCTTCCTCTCATCCTCAGTCCCACTTGTCATTAATAGCCTACCGCAATCCACCATTATTTCATACTTCCTCAGCAAGTCCATCCCTACAATAATATTGAATTCCATAAAGCCAAAACAAAATAATTGCTAACAAAAGAGCATCCATGACTCGATAAGATAAAACTATGGCAAACCATACATAGACTAGTGGAGCCTCCAATAGGGTTTGCAATAATTAAATGTCGGTAAATAATTTTAGGTTTCAAATCCTAATGTAACTATATATAAAGGAACGTAAAGCCTCGGTACCGAATAAAACATGTATGGGAACATTATAAATAGAAAGCATGCATTGAATAGTGAAGCTCTTTACCTTGAAAGTACCGAATAAAACATGTATGGGAACATTATAAATAGAAAGCATGCATTGAATAGTGAAGCTCTTTACCTTGGCTTTCACTGAGGGAGCACTCGACGAAGTCGGAACAACACCCAATGAATGTACCTTCACCACTTGCTTTTGCTTCACTGGTTTAGGATAATTCTTCTGCACATGCATCCACTTTGTTGCAGTTGTAACACTTTTTCCTTCAACTTTGCAATCCTTACTCAAATGGCCCTTGTCACCATAGTTATAACAAATAGGGTTCCATTTACCTTTTTCTGACTATCCTTGTTCTGGAACTGCTTCCTCTTATTCCACTTCTTCTTGCCTTCCCTACTCGATTGTGGCTTTGGATCTTCTTTAGGAACAACATCCGACTTAGATTTGGGATGCAGACTCTCGTGTTGGAGTGCCTTCTTAGTGAACTTCTCAAAGGACTCGTTAATATGTCCTACTAACTTATCTCCTAGGTAATCGTCCAAGCCTATGACGGACTTCTAATTCTTCTTTAATGGAGTGTTAATGAAAAGCTTCCCATACTTCAACAAAACATCAAACTCAACTATATACTAGAAGGCAGACATGTCTCCTTGCTTCAAATTTGTGACCTTATGACATAAAACCGACTTCTGAGCTATCGATATAAATTTCTCTTCAAACTTTATCTTGTACTCATCCTAAGTGAATTAATAGCCGAGAGTATCAACCTTTATAGCATTCCTTTAATTCATAGCCCTTCCTTGGAGTATTTTGGAGGCCAATCTCCTCCTTATAGAGTCATCCAACTCTAGATTATCAAAGAACCTCTCGTAGATGTCCAACCAATCATGCATCCCCATAGTCGATTCTGTTCCTTGGAATGGTTTACCAACAAGACTGGAAAAATCCTTACCTAACTTAGCAAAATTAGCCTTGGCTTTTCCACTTAAGCACCCCACTCACTAGTAACACTTGGAGACCCTATTTGGGAATTTTTTAGCATGTTTCTCATCACGGTGTTAAACATCATCTGCAAGTCAAGGTTAGCAGCCCATGAGCCATCCTTTCCTCTTCAACTCCAGAGATGGAGTTTCTAGCATCATTTCTTGTATGTCGGCTCATTCTTAATATGTAATAAGAATGATTAGTCTCTCATAAAGAAAACTTGCACCAATGGTACTTGTGTGCATACGATTTGTGTGTGTGTGTATTACTATATAGTTTTAGAAATCAAAACATATAAAAGTATGCTCTCTTATATAATCTTATTGTTCCACTTACTTTGTCTATATTGGATCATGGTATCAACTTTGGTTGACTCTGCAACCTAAGCTCTAATACCAAATGTGATGACCACTCTACACCTTCGACAACACATATACATGTATAATGCACTACGATAGTTCCTATAAACACCCCGAGCTCAATACCTATCCTATATAAGAATACTACTGATTAATACTATTGGATAATAGGGAGAATAAGGTGGTATGGGATACACACGTGAATATTTCCTTATGATAACATTGATACGTATTTAAACTGTGAGAAATGCGGATAACGGTCTTAAAGCTAGAATAAACACTAGAGGAGGGGTGAATTGTGTTTTAAGGAATTACTAAATCTTTTTGATTTTATGTTAATTTGAGCACAAATGTATGTAATATTCAGACACATATATGATCACAGAATCAAACACAGATGCAGAAATAAAGTAAAAGCAATAAAGAAAAGAACACACCGGATTTTATACTGGTTCAGAGTTACTCTACATGCAGTTCTACACACAAGCACAGATTTCCTTTCAAAAGCAATTTTACAATTACACCCCCGATTTCAAGGCCACGAGGTACACCACTCCAGATTCACAATCCTCTGGGTAGAGATACTTGATTTCATGGGCAACAAGTTCACCCAATTGATTTCCAAGGCTACAATCACACCTTTCTCGCTTGATTGATTTCACAGGCTACAATCATACCTTTTCTCGCTTAGTTTATTACAAAGAAGCCTATAACTCTGAATAGCACTGAGATCTTGTTGAGATAGTGATAGAGTATCAAACCAGAGATGATCTAGTTAGATTCAATGGTGATTTCGGTAGAGTAATGGTAAAAATATTTATAAAGAAATGTGACAGGAGAAAAGGAGTGAAATTAGAGAAAATATGAATACAAATTCATTCAAAACTACCCCTATTTATAGTAGAACAATAGCCATGTCGATTCGTGAAAGGATATGACGAATAGACACTTCCTTTGAAATTTAAATTTTTGAAATAAACTGCTACCATGTCGACGGGGGTACTTGAGGATGTCGACATGCCTAAGGTATTTTTGGTAATTTGCTTTTCTTTGAAAATAACTTCTATCTTATATTAAACTATTTTAAACTTTATAAATATACTTAACCATAGCTAAAATACATAAGTAAATATAGAGAACAATATTTTGATATATATATATATATATATATATATGTAAAATTTTACTATAACTTAAATCTATGTAAAAGTATTAAAAAAATATTATTATTAAAAGATAGTTTAAAACCAAGGATAACTTGATTTTAAAAATAAATATTATTTGAGGCTAAAAATATTTAAAATCAGGATAGATGTTTTTGATTCTTTTTTTTAAAAGGAAGGTTTTGAAATCATATTGAAAAAACGATATAATTTTGTAAAAACATTTGAATAAAAGTTAGTGGATACAAAACAATGTTCAACTAGATTTTTCATAGGTTCTATCCTACTTAGAGTTGCATCCCTTTAACAGGCTCGAAGTGGATTCCATTCCATGAATAAATTAGATTTTAAGATGCCAGTGCTTTTCTAGGAGTTTTAACAAAATTCCTAATTAAATTACGTATTGTTGAAATCTTGAACTCTTGATAATCTTGATATTCATGAGTCTTCAATCTTGATATCTTGAATCTCTATACTGTACAGTCTTCATTCTTGGTACCTGCATGGTTAAATCCTGTATATACAGATATATCTAAACTATAATGTTAGTATTTATATTTTATAATCTTATTCTAAGGTTTTTGTCATCAAAACCATCTTCTCAAGGACTAACATAAACATCGAATAAATAACTCACCTATAAGTACACATTATCGGCATAAAGCAATAAACATGTTTGCCTCCAGGATATAAAAATACACCATATATAGAAATATCAAAGTTCAACGAGTCAATCAAAATGACATATATAATACATAATTATATAAGGTATGTCTAATATACAACATTAGAATATACATATATGAAATTATTTGATTTTCAGATGATATACAATAATACTACATCCATGTCTCCTCTATGTCCAAAACACAAGCTGGTCAAGCCGTCCCTGCACCTAAAATGTCTTGGATTAACCCGCGTATTATATAAATAACACACGGGTCAGACTATATCTAAATTAGGGGTCTAATAACCTGATAATATCCATAATATTTAAAGTACATGGTAGATTATGCATGGTGTGCGTATATATATAATTAAAATATAATAGACAATTACAAATGCATCACATAATCTCAAATATCATAGAACCATGCATAAAAATGTCATTGCCTATATAAAAACACAGCAAATCATAATTCACAGAATCAATAGTAAATGGATGAATCATCCATATCCGAAATCATCATCAAAACCAAAAATACCAATATGTGAGATATTACCAAGTATAGTTAGGCTAGCACGAAGCATTGCCCAAATATATCTCTTAGTCTCAATAAATAAAACATCACCATCAATACACATGAAATAGGATAGGCTGCCTATCAATATAAATGAGAATCCACTATACACTGGACATGTATCACATGTATAATATCATCTCCTCATATATAAACTATATGAAAGTATTGAGATGGAAAATGAATGTAGGACAGACCCAAAGTCCCAAGTAGAGCCATCCAAATAACAATATGTGGGTCATCAACCCATATCTATATTATAGTGCGGTATATCAATCATATATGCCAATATACTACTCCATTAGTGCCAAAAGGGAGATTGATAGCACTGAACAAGCTTAAGAGACATAGAGTCTCTATAGTCTTAGTTACCTCAACTGTCAACGCGAGGACTCTTAAGTCATGACAGTACACTTGCTGTTATAGTAACAAACTACTGGCATATGTGACAAAGGGGCAAACTCACAAAGCGAGAGCATGAAACTATATGTGTGTGTAATATATATATATATATATATATATATATATATATATATATATATATAGGGTGCCAGAGGTATAGGTCATGACCCTACGATATAGCGGCTAGACTGGATTCTAGTCATCTGGTCCACTCCAATAAACATAATAGGAGTACATCGTAATAGTGGCATATATAACCAATACATATAGACATGAAGTCTTGGTCATCGTTAGGCATGGAGCCATACTCACTAAATATAGGCATGGAGCCGTATATCACTATGTGTATCACCTCACACTATCCATTATATTACCGTCACATGAGTGTCATCTACTTACAATGAATAATCGAATAAATATCACAACAGCATCCCATACCACTGCATGATACTCAAACATTTATTCACTGCTTATAAGCTACACTTAATCCTCACAGTGTTCGATATAATGATCCAAAGAATAATTGGAGAAATATTACTGAATGACCTATCCCAAATGGTATTATAACTCCATTTATTTAAATTTTTCGTCATGTAGAATTAAAATAATCATAAATAAAATATTCCAATTATAGCAATCCCACGAATCCATACAAGTATCACATTAAAACTACTAGTCAAATTAATATCAATAATGAATCATTTATAATATCGAAATCTGTATAGGAAAATATGAAATCAAAAGCTGAAGAGGTCATACATAAAAACCCTAATTTAATTCAGAAATGAAATGATAATAGTAAGTTCAACAAATCTTTCGTTGAACACCTAAGTCAAATATATATATATATATATATATATATATATTGACTAGTACTTTAACTTTATTTATATAATTCCAAAATAAAGATTTAAATACCAAAAATTCATTTCTAAATTTCTTCTTGTATATTTTAAAACATTTAAAAACACTTTTTGAATCAAATGTCCTTTACAAAATTCTTTCTGTAATTTTTTATAATTAGTTACTAATTTTAAATAAATGTATGAACTTTAAAATAAATTATATTTATTTCAAACCATATAATACAATCCAAAATCTTTACTTTATATTCAAATTGATTAGAAACAAAACATTTTCTTTTAATTTATGCCATATTTGAAACTTTAATATTATTAAGAAGCAAAGATTTTATCTATTCGATGCATGTCCAAATCTTAAATATTTTATAAAAGAACTCTATATTTACCAAAGGTTTGAACTTTCAAAACTATTTAAATAACTTTTATAATAAAATATCACTTGAAGGTAATACTATTATTTTCATAATACATTTTACAAAATATATTAACTAAATATTTCGTCTTTAAAACAATTCTAAACTTGTAATATAGTATAATCTAGATTTTAAAAGGTTTTATAACCAAAAGTAAGCTATATTTATATTTATAATTAAAATTGTATCTGTATGTACAAAAATAGCTAATTGAATAAACTTCATTAAATTATTTATAAAATACTTCTAAAAAAATTTCAAAACCCTTAAATAAACTTTCAAAACAGTTCACAAATCATTTTAAAACAAGTAAGTAAAAATTTTGTCTAAAATTAAAATATATGGAATAAAACTATTCGACAAACATTGAACCAAATATCACAATATATATATATATATATATATATGTATATATGTATGTAAGTATGTATGTATCGTATGACCCAAGTTGAGTTCCATCGAACCCCAATCGTCCATAAAATACACACATCGACATAAAAGTAAAAATTTAGTTTAATTCGCAATCGAATAGAGTTTCGTTTGCAAATTGACATATCCAACCAATTCCAAAACCAATATACCAAATAATCCAAACAACAATAATCAATCTAACCAATCAATTCAGTCAAGTTTATCTAATAAAATTTTTAACTAAGCAATTTAAGTAATGATTGGGATAATTATATAATAAGTGAAATTTAGAAATAGTTGTGGGTATATAACTCATCGAAATGGCGAATGCAAGTATCGAACACAGCTCTATACAATTTTTTCTATCCAAATTTGTTGTGTCTATATCCTACTCGCCTTTGCCTTCTACTTCAGCCAAAAATAATTGCATCTAAGGCATTGTCACCATTAGCAGATGTTGTCGCGCCTCTGCTCGCTTTCGTCCATGACAACCTCTGCCATCACAGCACCTCCAACACCGCATACCAGCCATCGCTCGCCCTTACATATCACTGCTTTGTCGCGGCCATCAACTCGCTAATCATCAATAATCGCGACATCTGCACCACATCGCGATGCTAAGGTCGTGTGCAAGTTCCTCCGCCTAGTGACGTTTTCGTGTGCCGAAATCGAGCGTCTTCGTGCATGTCCTTCTTGTGTTTTTTTTTTAATTATCAAGGTCGCAAATTATTTTCGGGGTTAGGACAGCAAAATGGAAATAGGGTAATGCATGTTCGGTTTTATAAGTCGTTAGGTCAAGCTAAAGATGTCTAGCAAAGAAGAAGGAAAGAAAGAAAAAAAAACTGGCTTAATTTAGTTTGGGCTTTGCTTTTAATCAATTTAATTTTAATTACTTCCGTTTATGTTTAAATTTAAATAATTAGGAACATTTTAATATGAAATTTATATTCTATAAAAATATTTCATATTTATTAAAACATTTAATTTGATTTTGATATATTTTCTGAAAAGAATGGATTGATTTAATTTAATTTATTAATAAAAAATCTTTTATTAAATAGAATCGAATTAACAAAAATTTATTTTCAAAATATAAGTTATCAAATGTCGAATTCGAACAATTTTATTTTATTTTATCAAAATTCATTTATTTATACAACGTAGAAAGCAGGGTTGTTACATAGTCCTCTCTTAGAAAAATTGCGTTCTTGCAATTTCTAATAGAGAGACGTCAAACAACTCATATCCTGACTTTCTTCGTAACAACGGTCTTCTATAAAACTCAAATACTCAATCCTCTATGTGGCTCTTCATTCAATTTTCTTATCGTTTGCTACAATTTGAAAAGATCTATTTCACGACTTTCTATTTTCGCATACGTTAAGTTTTTATGAAAATTTTCTGAATGTCGAATTTTTTAGAAAATTTCAACAGAGACTCCTATGTACGAAGAGCATTTTGAAAATCAAAACACAATATAATTACATGATATACATCTTTGAAGAGACATCCCAACACGGAGCATCCCGAAACACGAGGAAAACAAGATAATATCACAATATATATCGATACACCGTAAAAACATACCTTTTAATTAGAATTTTAGCAAGTTATTTCGCATTTACTCTAGCAAAAGCGAGTCGCTAAAAACATCCAAACAAGCATTTTCAGTACCTAACTGAACTCAACTTTAAATATCAGCTTCATATAAAAAGGTATATTAAGTACGCACTAATGTGATGTAAAAGAAATGCAACTACCATATTTAATCACTTTACAAAAAAAAGGGCAAAGCTGCTAAATCAAGTTATAGTTTCTAAAAGTAAATTGTCATATAGTGTGTTAGCTTTCCAAAACATCTTTTGGATTGCAAAGATATCAGGTCTAACTCAAGTTATGGTGAAATTTTCAAAGATATATGCCCTAGATTTTACAATATATACACAGACGCACATAAAAAATGTCAGTTTTTAGTTCAGTAAATGTCAAAATTTTGTGAAACACTTAAAATAAAATTGTAGCTTATGCTCTTAGCTTTTCAGAATGAGCAAAATCATTGAAATCGGACAAAATGTTTAGAAGTTATGATCAATTGAACACTGTGCTAACGCATTGCCCAGAAATATGGAAGCACAAAACAAAAACTCTATTTCAGGCACAAAAGCAAGGTCAACCAGGTCGGTTCTCAGATACAGTCTTTGGTGCAAAAAATTTGAGGTGCATCTTATTCCATTATTGTTGTGTGGATAGTACTTGTTTTTGTTGGTCACATGAAAGTAAACATGTCTAATATCTTTTATTCTTACATAACCAGCTATAACCGATGATGATCGATGAGGTGTGTAGCAAATGCAAATATGTATGCCTCCTTACTTTTTTAGGTTTATGAAATTTCAACATAAATTTATAGCAGTATAGTTTGCTTAACGATACAGTAAATAATTCAATGTTTTGATGGCACCTTTCAGGTTTGTAATCTTGCATCAGCTACAAATTTTCTAGCATTAGTATAGCCCTTGCCCCCAACAATAAGATCATTCATTAAGTTGTAGTGATTGAGGTTTTGTAACAGATTTATACTAGAAAGTGGGATGGGTTGAATCTGTTAGTGTCTTGCATAGGTTATTTGGCTTGTGCATTGCACTGTTGAATGTTATTATCCCACTTTTTGGTCAAAACTGGAATACCAACAAATTGGCAAGGGATGATGGATATGGGGATTGGAGATCGATTGAAAGCAAGGCGGCGATCGATGTCGTCAAAATTTGGTTAAACTCCAATCGGGACGAAATTGATTGGAGATGATGATAAGGATTAGGAAAGGCTATGCTTCAAATTTCAGGTTAATTGGAGTTCATATGAAGGAGTTATGATCGGTGCATGGTAGGAAAGTCATGCTGTTCGAATCCATCAAGGGGTTAAGGTGGTGCTCGTTTCGAATCCATCGGATTTGAACCCATCAGGTTCGCATCGATCAAAGGCACGGCGCAAGGATGGTTCGAATCGATACACCTCGTATCGATCAGGAAGCGATGGCTTCGAATCGATACACTTCGTATCGATCGGCATGGTTTTGACTCGGCTACTTCGTATCGATCAGAAGAAAATGTGGAGGATCTTCGAATCCATGTGCTTTATATCGATCAGGATGGGTGCAGATGGCTCATTTGGACTCCAGTCTCTTTCGTATCCATCAGGTGAGAGCTTCGTTCGAATCCATCAGGTGAGGCCTCGTTCCTATCCATCCTTCACGACCACTTCGTATCGATGTCCCCATACTCGTTTCGAGTCGACCATATCATGTGGGATCGATTCGAAGTGAACTCCTGGAACCGATGCGAAGAGAGACACGAGTTAATGGATACGAGCATGACCGTTGTAAAGTTATGGATAAGGACGAAGCGTGAAAAATGGATACGAACGCGTCTTCAGGAAGGGAAGCATTCAACACGGCGACAAAGGTGGATCGACCCAGAGAAATAGCGCCACGTCATCGATACGCACGTGCTTTGGATGGATTCGAAGCATGGATTCGAAGCATGGATTCGAAGCATGGGTTCGAAGCATGGATTCGAAGCATGGGTTCGAAGCATGGATTCGAAGGCGACAGGCAACGGACAACCCCAAATTCAAATCCATCATATCTTCCGAACCGTTGATCCAAATGCAATGAAATTTTCACAAGAGCTTACATACATCTGAAGAATGTTCACACCAAATTTCACGTCGATTGGATGCATCCTTGATCGATTCGAACCTTACTTCGAATCGATCCCAATGTGGGCCCAATCTCCAGAATTCGGCCGTATGGGCCCCCTCACGTGCTAGAAGCGGTCTACCGGATTTTTAGGAGAAATATCGGCCTTCTACGCCTATAAATAGAGCCCCTGGTCATTCAGAAAAGGGGTCGGAGAATTTGGAGAGAAGAAGCACGCCCGGACGCTGCCAGAATCATTCCATATCGTCATTTCTACCATTGATTTCGAATTTGGGCTTTGTAATTGTTGCAATCACTTGTAACCAATAAGGATAATTAATAAAAAAGGATAAAATTTGGAGTGGACGTAGGCCGGAGATAGCCGAACCACTATAAAACTTGTGTCTCTGTCCATTATTTCAGATTTGCTGCTTGTCATTTGCTGAGATCTATTATTTGTGTTTGAATATTGTTGATTTGTATTCATACACCGGTGCTTTCACGGTATTTGGGGTTTGTGACCAATTTTGGCGCAAACACTTTGGTGCTTTCACTGAGAAGGGACTAGCACCCGCTACATCGGATTTGAAAGTTGGATTTGAAGATTTTAAAGAGTTTGGATTCAAGGACAATGACTAGGCAAAATAGTAGAAGGCAAAGGGCTGAGAGAAGCCAACAGGAAGGAAGTCAACAAGTATCCTCCGAAGCTGGGGAAGGACAGGCTTCAATCTACATAACTCGGGATGAAATGGAAGCTATGAAGAATTCTTTGCAGGAGAGATTGTTGAAGAGCCAACAGGAAATGATGCAGACTTTCTTCGAGCAAATGAGAGCTGTAGGGATGCAGAACTTAGGAACAGCTACAGCCTCTGTGGATGCAGGACAGCGGGCTGGGGTCGTGGAACCCAATGGAGGACGAGATACGGAGCCAGATGGCAATCAACAAGGGCTTGGGGGCAGGCCCGCGGGATCCAACACAGAAGGACCTTTGGAAGGAGTTCAACAAACTAGAGCTAACGTTGCTGCTAGTGAACCACATGAGGAATATGTACCAGAGTTCCCTCGGGGTCATGGGGGCAACCCCCAACAGACAATACCGGATTAGTAGAAATCATCAGAAGAACTGTGCGAGGTGGTTTGACCAACAGAGACTTGGAAGGAGTGAATAGGAGTCCATTTGCTCGGGAAATAAGGATGGCTCAGAAGCCACCTAATTTTAAGCTACCTAGCATGGAGGTATATGATGGTAAGACAGACCCAACTGATCACTTGATGAGGTACACCAGACACATGGAGGTGCTGAGGGCATCGGAG
Organism: Allium cepa; assembly: GCA_030765085.1. Classification (NCBI taxonomy): domain Eukaryota; kingdom Viridiplantae; phylum Streptophyta; class Magnoliopsida; order Asparagales; family Amaryllidaceae; genus Allium; species Allium cepa. The sequence goes on from CM060934.1 coordinate 618,908,806, forward strand.
GAAGTGATGGCCCGATGCTTCCTTTTGTATCTGACGGACTTAGCTGCAATGTGGCTTAGGCAGCTGGGAGAAGGATCTATCAGGACTTGGAGGGAATTGGTGGAAAAGTTTTTGGGATAGTTTCGGGTTCACATTAAGAGGCCGAAGAATGTGATGACATTAACATCAGTAAAGCAAAGGATGGATGAATCGCTTAGAGCTTTTCTAACTCGATTCAGTGCGGCGGTCGCTTCGGTGGATCGACCTGATCCATCGATGGTTTTAATGGCAGCAGTATCAGGAGTCAGGGAGGACTCGGATTTCAAGGTATCTCTGATACGAGATCCCCCACAGGATCTCGACGAATTCTTTCACGAGGCAGAAAGGTTCCTTCGGCAGGAAGATGCGAGTACGGATTTAAAGGTGAAAAGGGTTAATGCAACTCAGGATGTAGGACCATCCAGCAAAGGTTTGGATAAAGACAAAGGGAAAAGGAAGTTGGACGATGATTCTGGAAACGCTTGGAAGCGATGGAAGGATCCAAAGTTTTCCACATACACAGGATTGAACAAGACGCTAGAGCGGATATACCAGGATACTCGGAATCGCCTTCCCTACCGGAGGCCGGCTAGGAGAGAACCATCAGAACGGGAGCGGACATCAGGAAGGCACTGCCTCTTTCATGATTTATATGGACATGATACCAACAGCTGCAGGCACTTAAAGGATATAATAGAGGAGCATGTAAGGAATGGACAGTTACGGCAATATATCGGAACTCGGAATGCAACGGTGGGGCAGGAGCAACCACCGACTACCTCACACCGTGATGATGTAAGGCCCAGGGATGATGGTTGATCATCCACTGATCAGGATAATATGAAATAAGTAGCGAACTACTGGCGAGCAATCTAGTTTACACATGTACGGGGACGGAGATAGCCCTTAGGCATGCTCTGAATGATGATAAACTGCGATGCTGTGGTTTGTGAAATTTATCTTTTGCTTTTTGATTGGACACTGCTTTTCTTTTTGGATTTGGTTTTGGAGTTTGGATTGAACTCTTGGTTTTACTTGCTTTTTGATTTGGTTTTTCCTTTGGACAATTGTTTTCGGTTTTGGATGCTGGTTTGGATTTCTGATTCTTTGGTTTTGATTTGGATTTTGGGATTTGGATTCTGGATTGGATTTTGATTGGATTTTTATCTGGTTTTTAATAAACGGTCGTCAGGTATGGATTATGCCTGGCAAGGGGTGAGTCACTTTGCCCGAACGTGGTAAATTGGCTCATTCAGGTCGTCAAGTATGGACTATGCTTGGCAAGGGTCCGGAGTGACTAGGATTCGGCCTAGGACTTAGGCCATGTATTATCAATTGTTATTTTCAGGTCGTTGAGTATGGACTATGCTCAACAAGGGTCCGGAGAGACTAGGATTCGGCTTAGGACTTAAGCCATGGCTTTGAACAACGTCCAGGGACACTGGACCACGGTCTTCAGGTGTGGATTGCGCTTGGCAAGAACCCGGAGAGGTTATGGATTCAGATATCGACCCGGAGAGGTCCTGGATCTGGTTATTGGCTATTGGATAAGGATGGATTAGGACTCGGCTGTCGAGTTCGAATGGATATGGAATTGGCTAAGGCTTTGGTTATGGGATTTGGAATTGGGCATCGACTCGAAGCAGTCAAGGATGACATACTCTGGCAAAGTGTTATCCCACTTTTTGGTCAAAACTGGAATATCAACAAATTGGCAAGGGATGATGGATATGGGGATTGGAGATCGATTGAAAGCAAGGCGGCGATCGATGTCGTTAAAATTTGGTTGAACTCCGATCGGGGCGAAATTGATTGGAGATGATGATAAGGATTAGGAAAGGCTATGTTTCAAATTTCAGGTTAATCGGAGTTCATATGAAGGAGTTATGATCGATGCATGGTAGGAAAGTCATGCTGTTCGAATCCATCAAGGGGTCAAGGTGGTGCTCGTTTCGAATCCATCAGATTCGAACCCATCAGGTTCGCATCGATCAAAAGCACGGCGCAAGGATGGTTCGAATCGATACACCTCGTATCGATCAGGAAGTGGTGGCTTCGAATCGATACACTTCGTATCGATCGGCATGGTTTCGACTCGGCTACTTCGTATCGATCAGAAGGAAATGTGGAGGATCTTCGAATCCATGTGCTTTATATCGATCAGGATGGGTGCAAATGGCTCATTTGGACTCCAGTCTCTTTCGTATCCATCAGGTGAGAGCTTCGTTCGAATCCATCAGGTGAGGCCTCGTTCATATCCATCCTTCACGACCACTTCGTATCGATGTCCCCATACTCGTTTCGAGTCGACCATATCACGTGGGATCGATTCGAAGTGAACTTCTGGAACCGATGCGAAGAGAGACACGAGTTAATGGATACGAGCATGACCGTTGTAAAGTTATGGATAAGGACGAAGCGTGAAAAATGGATACAAACGCGTCTTCAGGAAGGGAAGCATTCAACACGGCAACAAAGGTGGATCGACCCAGAGAAATAGCGCCACGTCATCGATACACACGTGCTTTGGATGGATTCGAAGCATGGGTTCGAAGCATGGATTCGAAGGCGACAGGCAACGGACAACCCCAAATTCGAATCCATCATATTTTCCGAACCGTTGATCCAAATGCAATGAAATTTTCACAGGAGCTTACATACATGTTGAAGAATGTTCACACCAAATTTCACCTCGATTGGATGCATCCTTGATCGATTCGAACCTTACTTCGAATCGATCCCAATGTGGGCCCAATCTCTAGAATTCGGCCGTATGGGCCCCCTCACGTGCTACAAGCGGTCTACCGGATTTTTAAGAGAAATATCAGCCTTCTACGCCTATAAATAGAGCCCCTGGTCATTCAGAAAAGGGGTCGGAGAATTTGGAGAGAAGAAGCACGCCCGGACGCTGCCAGAATCATTCCATATCATCATTTCTACCATTGATTTCGAATATGGGCTTTGTAATTGTTGCAATCACTTGTAACCAATAAGGATAATTAATAAAAAAGGATAAAATTTGGAGTGGACGTAGGCCGGAGATAGCTGAACCACTATAAAACTTGTGTCTCTGTCCATTATTTCGGATTTGCTGCTTGTCATTTGCTGAGATATGTTATTTGTGTTTGAATATTGTTGATTTGTATTCATACATTGGTGCTTTCACGGTATTTGGGGTTTGTGACCAATTTTGGCGCAAACAAATGTTATTTTGTATAACCTGGAACATGAGCGTGCCACATCTGTCTGTTCCCGTTGTCATCAAAAATTGAATGATTTGCTCTCTAATTTCTCATTAGTCCCTTCATTTCCTCTTTGCCTTTTACCTGATCGTTTTGTTACATGCTGACTGCCAAGGATAAAGCTTTCGCATATATATATATATATATTTTATTGGCTCTTAGCTAAATCTAGTTAAGGATATTTACAGAATGAATTTTATGTGGTGATTACAATATACAAATTAAGTGATTAATTTTGATCTATCTCAGGTTTCACTAGTATTATTACTCATTTTATGATTGTTTTGTTCTTCTTGATACATTGGGAGAGAGGAGAAGCTAGCAGAGTTAAGGAGAATAGTAGAGCTTTGTAGAAAATGGATTTTGTTGATCCGCCATTATCGAGGTTTTTTTTCCGCTGAGAGAAAGTAAAGTTACGTTGGGGTAAAGCCTTGATTAGGGCTTAGTTGAATTGTATTGTATAATAGTGGGTAGGTTGCATTTCAACCCATTTCTATATTTATGTAAACTCTTGGGCTTGGCACGTTTAGCTTTTCTCCAAAAAAAAAAAAACTTTCCAATAACCATCGCCACTGATTAATAATTTAAGCTGAAGTCAATGCATATTAATTTTTATTCCTGTTCTTTGTTGTCATCCTCCTCTTTTGGTCCCATATGTTTCGAGTGGGCCATGTTAATAATTTACGAACAATAATCCATAAATCAATTTCATATTAAAATAGGTAATGTTGCCGTGCCACAAATTTTAGCGATCCGCTTCACCAATTAGCTGCAGTGTTGACTACCTTGGATAATATACCAACACTGCTTCGCCACTGATCTCAACTTCATACTAAAATCCAGTGGCTGCATATGTTGTTCAAAATATTTATATTTGAAAATTTTAATGTCCTACATTTTCTAAAATAGCAAATTACTTTATAAAACAATACCGAATTTCAAGTAAAATATTTCTTTTACCATTTTCCAAAATACCGTGTCAAAATGTCTCGTATAAGTGTATAGGAATCCCTATCGATAACGCTGATCAGACGTATCGATCAGAATTCTTAAATCACTACACGGACAAACTAATATCAGAATAAACCACTAAAATAATTTCAGTCATTGTATAAACTATTATTTCTATTTTATTAAATCATATGCTTATTTGAAATAAAGTATCAAATCTCAAAAGTCGTATATACATTCAATTTAACAATCATTAACAATACAATCATCATACTTTCAAGATATCAATCAAGCATTCAATTAATTTAATTTAATTTTCTTTACACAACTTTAATTATATTATAATCATTATTATTATTTCTTAAACAAATGTTATTATCCTCAAGTGGCTTAGATTTGGATAAACCGTCGACTTCTATTAATATGTAGCTCCATCTAGATTTAAGTGGGCTTAAAAATATCCAAATGATAACTCCTACTCAATCCCCACTGTCTAGACTAAGCCAAATGAAAACAAATATAAATTCAACTAAACGCAAATATCAAACAAATAAACGCCTTCAGCAGAAAGCTATTTATCAGCATCTGCTGCACACTCTGATCTCCATTGCATCAAGTTACTCAATTCAAAGCCACACAGAGGTTTATTCACCTTTACCAATGTCCATACTATTCATGTGGCTTACAATTCTTTATTTCACTTCTCCATCAACAACATAAACTCCACATGGCGTTACACCAAAGAGATAGAGATAAAATAATATTTATAGTAGGAAAAATAACAAGTACGTCCCCAGATGATTTCCCCAGTAATCATTGTATACTCTTAATATCCATTTAATATAGGATAACTACCCAACAAAACTGAGAGGACAAAGACTCTATGTCGCATCTACGGTCTTGACTCGTGTCTCTTATATATGTTGTACTGTTCTGAGCCTCTCTCTGGTACCAAAATTTAAACACCCCCAACTCTGTATCCATACTATCCAAGAGTATTACTGAATAATATTATCAGATAATATGGAGAATAAGACAATGTGGGATACACACGTGATATTCCCTTATGATAACACTGGTACATATTTAGACATCGAATAAATTACTCACTTATATGTACAAAGTATTGGCACAAAACAGTAAACATGTGCGCCTCCAGTATAGAACAATGCACAATATATAGAAATATCAGAGATCCCTTAGTCAATCACAACGATAATATATAATAGATAATTATACAAGGTATGTCCAATATACAAGGCTAGAATATATTATATGAAATTATACAATTCTTAAATAATATACAATATTATTACATCATAATATCCTCTATGCCCAAAACACAAGCTGATATCGCTGTTATTGTACCTAAAATATCTTGGACTGACCCGAGTATTATATAAATAACATACGGGTCAGACTATATCTAAATCAAGGGTATAATAATATGATAGCATCCATAATATTTAAAGTACACGGTAGTGCATGCATGACATATATATATCTCTACTATTAATAATGATAATTCAGTCAATAGAAATTCAACCGTGTCTTTTCGAAATACCTAAAATATCCTTTACTTTTACTTTTGCATTCTGTTTTTTCGTGTTCTCCCCTCTCGCTTGCTACAGAAAAAAAAGAACATAATTGGCTCTCTCACCTCTAGTGGCGATTATCGATTGACAGTTCAACTCAAGCGGCATTGAATGATGTCCGAAAGATTCTACACCCAGGTAATCATTCAGTGATTTTCAATAATTGCTTAAGATATGATTGGTATCCCTTCTACGTTTTATTTCTACGTATTCATCCAAATTTAGTATTGATATGATATTCTTTTGATCGTTTCGCTTGCTACGGGAAAAATAAAAAACCTTAATCGACTCTCTCGCTTCTAATTGCCATTAAGATATTCTTTTGATTGCACGCCTAGGTAATCATTCGTTGATTTTCAATATTTACTTAAGATTTTGATTAGTATCCCTTATACGTTTTATTTTTACGTATTCATCCAAATTTAGTACCGATACGATATTCTTTTGATCTTTTCGCTTGCTACAGGAAAAATAAAAACCCTAAATAGGGTCTCTCGCTTCTAATTGCCATTGTCGATCAACACGTAAAGAGTTAAGCTCAAGCATACCACTCGATATCCGTCAGACTTCAGACTTAGGTAATTATTTGCTTATGTTCATTAACTGCTTATGATTTTGATTGAGGCGATTATGCATTAGAATCTGAAACTACGATTAGTATCTGCAACGATGATTTACAATTAAGAATGAATTGCGTAAGATTTTGCATAGTATCTAATTTCCATCATAGATCCGATATCCATTAGACTTTAATTTAATGTAACTATTCACTGATTTTCATTGCTTTAGATTTTGAGTAATTATTGGGTTCCTTAATGATTCACAAAATGAGTAGGCCATTTATTGTTTTATTTTATTACTTTCTCTTTATTGCAGAAACTGAAAATAGTTACTATGACTGATTGTGTTCAAAAACATAATAGCTAAGGTCGATAATGGAGTTCAAGAAATTAAATAACAGTATAGTAGCAGTATCAGCTTTTCTATCTCCAAACACTCTACTTCCATCGGTTTCAGTATCGATTCAATTAGAAGCCAAAAAATAGAAAGGAGAAGCCCATTAAGTGATAGTAATCAAAAACCAACTCCGTTGTAGTAAAGAAAAAATGAAAAGAGGATTTAATGAATATCTAAAACGTAAAAAACTATTTGTAGATAATAAAAGATATACACAAAATTGGTTCTGATCTCCTAAAGCCTTGATGCTGCTTTGGGTATGCGTTTGCATGCAATATGTATGTGTGTGTGTGTATAACTACTAATTAATTTGAACTTACATAAGAAAGAAGACATGGCAGGTCGAAAGTTTTTGTTTTCTAAATGAATGAAAGTAGGTAGAGTAGCAAAATATGTTATCACTTATGTCTTCATCGGAAAGACACGTGGAATTTGATTTATATAATATGACCACCAAATAAGAGAAGAAAACATAAATTTTGGTATTTCTTTTATCTGTTTCTCAAAACTATAAGATATGGTCACTTTTTTCGAATTTTGCTTTAAAGTTTACTTCATGTATAATATATATTGATATTTATACATGATTAGGAATTTTGATTTTCTGCAAGAATTTACGAGGTACAAATGGAAAGAAGAAAATACTGAGAAGTACAAGATATATTTTCTAAAGTTGGAAATAGGTTAGGGAATTATTCAATTAATGTTTATTCTTTATATCCAAATACCAAAATTTATCAACATTGGGTTAAAAATATGAGATATATTTTCAACCGCAGACGAAAGTTAAGATTATAATATATGTTATCACTTATATCAGAAAAGACGTGGAATTTGATCTATATGTGACTACCAAATATGAGAAGAAAATAAATATATATGGTATTGTTTTTATTTGTTTGTCAAAACTTTGAGACATGTTTGCTGTTTTCAAATTTTGGTCAAATTTTATTTCCAAGTAGAAAAATAATTTTATTTTAATTTACATTCTTTTGTTATTTACATTTGGTCATTAGTTGGATCTTATAACCCAACCACAATCTTCAATATGTCTCCAAGTTAATACAAGTACTAAGAAAACATTATTTTTAAAGCATTTCAATATTGTCAATCATGTTATTGCTAAATTTGACTACACATGAAGATTGAAAATCATAAACCATGAAATATTTGCTGACATTACTGCATGGATCTAAGTGAATAAATTTTGATGGCAATGACATTTATTTAGTAGAATGGATGTTGTAGATGAATGATGGTTGTTGTAAATGAATGATGATCTTGATGGAAAGTACTTCTTCGCTGTAGTGAAGCCGATAAATTTGCTACAAGTTCTCAAAAGATATTATTCTTGAAAGAAATGAAGTATTGCTAACAATGAACTCATGACGAATCGGGTATTAGTTTTCCAGCAAGAAACATTGATTTCTGCATTGTAATCTAACAAATTTAATATGGAAAACGGAAAAATAACCGAATCTTACAACATAAATCATATTCATTCCATTTTTCCATGTGTATTCTTTACATGCTTACCCAGAGACTATCAGTGAAATGTGATTTTACTATAGCCTTTATTGATTTTATCTTCTAACACTGATAATTGACTATGGAAGTAATCAACATGACCTTAACATCCTTACATTTTACAGATCTGGATTTCATTACTTGGATTTTGTATTGAATCAAGCCTTTATTTATGTTTTATTCTCACAGGTGTCAATCATTTTGTAACACAAAACTCTGCTTTGACTATCTGACAGAAAGTGGAGTGTTATCAGCTGGAAAAAGAATCAATTGGTTTAACAATACAGTTACATTTAGTGTACATAAGAAAATCAACTTTAACCAGATTTGCTAAACTCATATATCCATAAATAACATAAATTTGAATACATGAAGAACCGATTAAATGAAGTTTGTATAATATATTGTACAGGAATGCTCCAGACAGTTAAACAATATTCATTTGAGCAAACAAAAAAAGGTATGTTCTAATTAGCTATTTGTTTTATTTTCTAATTTATTTTTTAGAATATCATACATCATAATCACACATGTTTGTTTTCTTACCATAACCGGCAGTAGGCGTCGTCCATAGCCACATACCCAGTACTGTGTTGCTTTGTCGCACCCTTACAACTACAAATCCAACGGAATATACACTACTACATCAACCAATTAACCATGCTAAGTCATGGGGTTATGCTCCTGTTCATATTTCTTGATTCATGAGGAACAAAAAAAAAGCGCTCACACACGTTTTGCTCTGAATGTTTGTTTCATGAATTCAGTATTTAATGTGCCAGTGTTTTCTGTTTTATCTATGGTTTGAAATTGTTATTGCGACCAATTGCGGGTGTTGATTGTCTGTTTTAGACAATTTTTATATAATCTGCCTACTGTTTTCTATCGCTTTATCTATGGATTTTAGTTGTTGTTGCTTTGGACTTTCTGTTGTATCATTCATTGGAATTTATGTGGCTTCCACTGCTTCTGTTATGTCAGTTAGTGGTTAAACATCTTTGCATCTTGGCCTACCAAGAATCTATTCTTTATTTTGGAAAAACATTTTAAAACATATGAGTCAGACAATATTTGATTCTTTCAAGCATAATTAATGAATTACGCATTCTTCAGCTGTTGGGTATAAACCTACATTAGTCTATAAGATCGTGCAATCTTTCCTTTGTTGTTCCAGCATGTATTTTTATACTATCTCATAACTATACTGAATCAGTTAAAAAATTGAATACGTAAGTATGTTAGGATACTTAAAAAATTACTTTTTGCTCTCATTGTTTGTATGTTAGTTTGTTAGCTCAAACATTAGTATTGTATTTTATTATTAGTAAGACAATTTATGAGAAAACTCATATGCTTTCTCAAATTTGAATGGACAAACTGATACAACATACCAAAAAGTCATATGATAAGTACGCACAGTATTATCTGCAAGCAGGCTATACATAGGCATGCATTTATAATCTATACACTGTCATTACTACTCTTATTGTGTTTCATTTACTGCGTATATTTTTGTGTGGTCATCTTTTGCTTTTGGGTTTCAGGATAAGTTCAGAAAATGGCATGCATGCAAAATGCAGTAGTCATCCTCTGTGTATTTAACATCTTATATTATGGGTGTGCTGAAATAGTAGTACATAGAAATGTGCTGCTTTTATAGTTATGTGTATAGCTGTTGAATTATAATGCAATGTCAGTGCCAGTTACTGACAAAATTATGTATGTGCATGTTGACAGGCTCAACGGTTAACATAGCTTGGTTTAATGTAAAAGAAGCAACCTTATTAAACTTTGGATCTTTTAAGTTTATGTCACCAATGGATCTTGATATCTTCGACATAGGTAATCGTTTTACAATTATTAGTTTATATACTATAAAGTTGATCAACAATTTAACATTTACTATTAAAAAAAGCATATCACATAAGAACAGTGTATTCTATTTTATATAAACCAAAATTTATTCTGAATGCATGATGGGATTTTATAATCCAATGACCTAGATCCTTTGTTTGTTTCTTAAGGAAGAGGGGACTAATTCTGAACATCCAAATATTCGATAACTAAAAAAATGAATGTCTACATCTACAATTATTTAGTGAATATTGTATATTGTAAGATCACAGCAAGAACACCAAGAATATTGTATAAAGATAATGTTGCAAATTGATCATTGCATTCAATGTGATTATGATCTGTAAAGCATGCGTTTATGCATGTATTCATGATTTCTTTGAACTAAATGAATGAATGGTGGCAACCAACTTATATCCTTATGTTCAATAATAAAATTCCTTGAACTTGAATTGCTCATAACTGATGTAAGTATAATTGATTGGAAGAGATCAACATTTTTATTTTTATTTTTTTTACAATAAAACATAATGAATCAATTTAATTAACAAAGAATGTGTGGAATTGGTTTATATGCTGCTTAATTGGGATTAGCCTATAGTTAATAAAATGTTTTGCTACATATGAATTTATACATCAAAAAATAGAGTTTGTGCTATAGTTTAAGGTATCATGTGCAGGTTTATATCGAGTTGTTTCTGCCTATTTAAATTGGATCCCCTACTTGCAATTTTAAGGAGCATGGTACTCCCCAAAAACTATATGAAAAATCAGGAATACATAAAGCACCATGGAGTTGAATTCAGTTAATATACATATTTTAGCAAGCTTTAGTGATCAATTGTTATAAGCTTCTAAGTATTGTGTACTGATTTAATTCAGTTATTATACTGAATTCAAGATTTAGTGATTAAATGTTATACTAAATCAGGAAGATGTGAAGCACTCTGTATTGATTTGAGCTATAATTTCTGTTTCTTCCTGAATTTAGCTAAGCGGTCAACATAATGACAAGGAAAGGGTAAATCTTAAATAATCAGTGCATTTAATGTGATTAAATTTGACTTATATATTACGTATGATTTCTGTTAACATATTACCGAATATATATATATATATATATATATGCATTCAATATGACTTGGGTCATTACTATTCACTTATGCTAGCAATCTTTTCATTTACAAGTATATGAATGATGCCTGAACTTCTTTTGTCTAAGCTATGCATCATAGTTTTTATTGATGTGATACTCGTGACTAATATGGAATAATTTTGTAGATAATGTTAAAATTTGAGGAACTAATGTCTTGAAATCTATGAATTGGTTTGCACTCCATGCTAACATATAGTTTTGGATTAATGTTTTTGTGTATTGACGTGCCATATTCTCACTTACGTTTAATTTAAGTGCAAGTACTGCCTATTTATTTCTTTTTGTTTTGTTTTGTGCATAAATTATTCTTTATCAGTAGGCATAGATTTGATTGGTCCATGTTAGGCCCGTTGATTTGTGAATTTTATAAAAGATATGTTTGGACTTCAAAATTGATACACTCTAAAAGATAATTGAGGCTTTAACCGGCATGAACATATGTAATTAGGAATGTCAAGTTCTCAATCATTTATTACGACTATTGTGACAATGATAGTCATTATCAAAGCTCAAAAAACTACTGTAGTGCTATCGTAGTTGGTATTTTAGTGCTATGAACTTAAAAGAAATTTGAAATAGTGAAAATGATCACTACATCGATGTATTATCTTTGTTTAGTAACAGCTACATTGTAAAAAATATGATTCAACAATTAAATGCAGGTCTATTTGGACGTGCATATATACTCGTATATATAATTAAAATATAATAGACAATCACCAATACATCACATAATCTCAAATATCACAACCATGCATAAAGATGTCATCACCTATACAAAAACACATACAGTCATAAATAACAGAATCGATAACAAATGGATGAATCATCCATATTCGAAATCATCATCAATACGTGAGACATCACCAAGTATAATTAGGCTAGCATGAAGCATTGCCCAAATATATCTCTTAATCACAATAAATAAAACATAATCATCAATACGTGTAAAATATGATAGACTGCTTATCAATATTAATGATAATTCACTATACACTGGACATGTATCATGGGTATAATCTCATTTCCTCATATATAAACTATCTAAAAGTATTATAACGAGAAATGGCTGTACAACAGACCCAAAGTCCCAAGTAGCGCCATCTACATAACAATATATGGGTCATCAACCCATACCTCTACTACAGTGGGATGTATCGATCATATATGTCAATCTACTACACTGTTAGTACCAGAAGGGAGATTGATAGCACCGAGAAAGCTCCAAAGACACTTAGTCTCTTCAGTCTTAGTTACCTCAATGGTCATCATGTCATGTATCCACTAGTGTTCTCGTTAATGCGAGGACTCTTAAGTCACAACACTATTCTTCCCCCTATAGGTAGCAGACTGTCGCCTGGGTGACATAAGGGCAAACTTACAAAGTGAAAGCATGAAGCTATACATATATAGGATGTCACAGATCTGGGGAGCGACCCCACGATCAAGCCGCTAGGTGGATTTTAGCCATCTGGTCCTCTCCAATAAACATAATAGGAGTACATCGTAATAGTGGCATATAATACTAATACATATATCCATGAACACTTTGTCATTATTAGGCACCATACTCACAAATATAGGCACAGAGCCGTATATCACTACGTGTATCACCTCACACTATCCACTCTATTCTCAACATGTGAGTGACATCTGCTTACAATTAATAACCAAATAAATACCACAACAACGTCTCACATCACAGCATGATACTCAAACGTATAGTCACCGCTCATAGACTAGACTCGATCCTCACAATCTTCTATATAACAAGTCCAAAGAATAATCGAAGAAATATTACCAAATTCCCCTACCAAATGGTATTATAACTCATTTTATTCAGATTTTTCATCATGTAAAATTAAAATCATCATAAAAAAAATATTCCAAATATAGTAATCGCACGAATCCATACAAAAAGATGTCATTACTATATCATATTAAAAGTACCAATCAAGTCAATATCAACGATGAATTATTCATAATATCGAAATCAGTGTCGAAAAATGTGACATCAGAAGATGAGGTCATATATAAAAATCCTAATTTAATTCAGAAATGGAATAATAATAATAAGTTCGAATATCAAAAATTCATTCCAAATTTCTACTGGTATATTTTGAAACATTCAAAAACATTTTTCAAATCAAATATCCTTTATAGACATCTTTCCATAATTTTCTATAATTTTTTACTAATTTTAAATAGATGTATGAACTTCAAAATAAATTATATTTATTTCAAACCATGAAATACAATTCAAATTCTTTACTTTATATTTAAATTGATTAGAAATAATACATTTTCCCTTTAAATTATATCATATTTGAAATTCTAATATTATAAAAGAGTAAAGATTTTATTTCTTCAATATATATCCAAAATCTTAAATATTTTCTAAAAGAATTCTATATTTACCAGAGGTTTGAAAACTCTTTTAAAACTATTTAAATAATAAATTTTATAATAAAATATCATATGAAAGTAATGTTATTATTTTCATAATATATTTTATAAAATAGCAATATATTATATTTTGCCTTTAAAACAATTTTAAACTTATAATATAGTATAATCTTGATTGTAAAAGGCTTTATACCAGATGTAAGCAATATTTATAATTCAAATTGTATTTGTAAGTACAAAATAGCTAATTGAATAAACTTTATTAAATTATTTATAAAATACTTACAACCAAATTTCAAAACCTTAAAAAAATTTCAAAACACATCAAACATCTTTTTAAAAACAAATAAGTAAAACTTTGTCTAAATTTAAAATATATGGAATAAAACTATTCATCAAACATATTAACCAAATATCACCGTAAATATATATCGTATGACCCGAGTCTAGTTCCGTCAAACTGCGGTCATCCATATAATACACACATTGACATACAAATAAATATTTAGTTCAATTTGCAATCGAACAGGGTTTCGTTTGCAAATTGACACATCCAACCAATTCCAAACCAATATACACAACAATCAAAACAACAAAAATCACCAACAATCAATCTAACCAATCAAGTATATCCAATAATTCATTCCACTAAGAAGTTTAAGTAATAATTAGGACAATTATAAAAAATGTGAAATTTAGAAATGAGTGTGAGTATAGAACTCACCGAAATGACGAATGTATGTAACGAACATAACTCTATAAGATTTGTTCTATCCAAATTTGCTGTGCCTAAGTCCCACTTGTCTTTGCCTTTGACTTCTGCCAAAGATAATCGCACCTAAGGCATTGTCAACATCAGCAGATATTGCCAAGCCATGGCATACACTTGTCCATCAATCAAAAACCTCCGCCATCACAGAACCTCCAGCACCACATCACAACCTTCATTCACCCTCACATACTGCTACTTTGTCACAACCTTCAACAAGCCAAGCATCGGCAGTCATGACACCTACAGCAGATTGCAGCACTAAGGTTGTAGCCTCCAACCATGAGTGCAAGTTCCCCCGCCTTGCAACGTTTTCTTATGTATGAACCGAGCATCTTTGTGCATGTTCTTCTTCTCTTTTTTTTCTTTTCTTTAATTATCTGGGTCATAGTATCTTTTTGTGGTTAGGGTAGCAAAATGGAAATAGGGTATTGCGGGTTCGGTTTTATAAGTTGTGAGGCCAAGCTAGAGATGTCTAGAAAAGGAGAAGGAAAGAAAGAAAATGGGTTTAATTCAGTTTGATTTTTTTCTTTTAATCAATTTAGTTTTAATCACTTCGGTTTATGATTAAATTTAAATACTTATGAACATTTTAATATGAAAATTATTCACTATAAAAATATTTCATATTTATTAAAACAATTAATTTAATTTCGTTATATTTCTAAAAAGAACTTATCAATTTAAGTTAATTCATTAAAAAAAATCTTTTATTAAATAGAATTTAACTAATAAAAATTTATTTTCAAAATATAAATTATCAAATATCAAATTCGAACAATTTAATTTTATTATTTATATGACGTAGAAAACATGGTTGTTACAGTTCTCGACCAGTGCAGGATAATTATCAAGGTAATAAAGTAAATAAAACAACCGTGGAACTTTTCATGTATCTTATAGTGCAAGGATAAATTATAATATCAACCACAGATATAAAATAGGCGAGATAGAATATAACTAAGTGAACCACAACAAATAAGAACACAGGTTTAATAAAGTTATACAAAACAGTAATAGAGTTTATACAGCTCGTAAATTAATTCAAATATCCATCTCTAAAAAATATGATTCAAGCAATGTCCAGGCTCCACAGTGTTGCGAAGAGGAATAAGCAACAATATGTCTAAAAATATAGGTGTGAGAAAGCGTTACCTCCTGCTAGTCCACGTGCACAACTCCATATACCGTCTACACTTTCTATTTAACCTACCCATTGAAGAGTACCCAAGATAATAAGATGCAAATTAAGCATAAAACATCAAGTCAGATAATAATCTTGTGTGAGTGATAAACAATTTCAAAATACTATGGAAGTCCATACAGTATAGGTTATGGAGAATCATACTAACCTGCCCCTACATCCAAAGAGTTAGCACATAACAATATATGCTAATCAACATTCATTATATGAGTGTGCAATAATTTGAATATAATGTTGGGTGCCAAGGTATCCAAGTCCACAATACCTACATCATACGACATAACAAACATAGCACCCATTGTACCTATCCAACAATCTTCACTATTACTCATGTAATTTGGATATATGGTAACTCATAAGGCCATTCCTTGCCAGAGATTAATGGAAAAATATTATTTTCTCAATGCTCGAACCGATGCCACTCCAACGGCTAGGAAACTAGATCCCTTACTCGATCCAGGGTATAAAAGTCCATCTACATCGATTTGGGATTCATCAAGATCTATGGATCCATCAACATCGAACCAAGTGAGCATCCTTATATACCCATACTTTATGAGCACACACATAAACCCCCAAGTATCAATGATCATGTTTCACTTGTTATCATAGTCGAACACATCCTCTTGTTCCATTCCATTCTTTTTTATAGTATAACACATCAGCTTGTTCCATGCACAAGTTCCATTATCATCGAACTTGCCCTTATGGATCATTCTTATGACTCCATCATTATTGAGTCGTCTTTATTAAAGTACACCTCCATTAACATCGAACCAACATCATCCAAATTTAGCTTATCCTCATCAAGAAGTCAACGGGACACTTTAATCCCTCCATGTAGAGTCGTAAAGTTAACTCATCAAAGTCTCGAAACCAACATGTCAAACTGTCACATCCTTGCTTCATAACACAAACTGTTCTTCTTCACGTCGTAACATCGAATCTAAATGTCGAACAAACAAATAAGCATGCATGGTACAATCCCCTATGCATCACCACCGTTCCCCTCGGAATTTGACCATGATTAGTCATCCTCCCATCATGATGGTACCGACATAAAGGACATGTCAGTGCTGACATGATTTACCTAGCCAAATTGTCTACGATCTTCATGCCAAGCAAAGCCCAGAGCCCCTATCTTCCCGCCCCAAAGTCGTCATGAAAACATCTTAGGTTCGAATCAAGTTGGCGTTGAGCATCTTCCTATAGCTAAAATTTTCTACAACCTAAACTCCGAAAATCTCATCTATTGCTCCAGTGCATAGTTTCAATGCCCAATCCTCAAAGTCTTTTCCTTCCAGACCCGAAGCATTATATCACTGACATGAACCAACTCCACCATCAACATAATTTCCCTTCAAATGCTGACATGATTTTGGCTACTCAAACCAACTACAAATCCTATGTGACTAGTTTTAGGGTCCTTCTTAGCCCCAAACAACAACATACTCCACCGTATCGTTGAATATTTTTAATATCGATTTGCATGCAACGATGACCTATTTTCTAACTATCCTAAATAGCTAACAAAACATATCAAACAATAAATACAATAATCACATACAATTCAACACAACATATAAGCAAACCAATCATTATTTAAACATATATATTTTCTTAGATATAATTGTAAAAAAATGATGACATGGTTTGTAAATGGTATAAAATGAATTAGAAATAACTTTTGACTTTTTAAATTTGGATGTAAGGTATCATTAAGGTTCGATCTAGGTTTCAAATTGTTTAACCATTGAAAACCATCTTAAAAATCACCATTTTACTATATCAATGAACATAGAATAGTAAGAGGAGTGAAATCACCGACCTTGAACCAAATTGCCTAAATTTCGAGGAAAATCAAAGGTTAAACAATGGATATACGAATCCTAATGCAATTCTAATGGAAAATCTTCAATCCCCTTGCTAATTACATGGTAATGACATGTTTAAACTAATTAAAGTAGGGAAATGGTGCTTTTTGGTTGAAAACGAGTTAATGTAGGTTTAGTTCAGTTTTGGAAAGTGGGAAAGTGATTAGAAGTTGTTCCATCATCCCTAATTAGGTACATATCATGAAATGGATTAATGGGTCTATTCCTGGCCTAATTAATTACCATTAATCTGGCAAGAAACTACCCAAACTTCAAATGGTCATATCACCTAAATAGTAAGTCCAAAGAGCAATTATGACCACACTAGGAAAGGGAAACCATCATATCTTTCCAATGGAAGTAGTCTTAACCCCTAATTTGGATCCTATCAAAAATAATAGTTCTTACAAGTTTCTAGGGTCAAAATTTTCCAATAAAATTTTACAACTGAAAATTTTCATTAGCTAACATTTCCTAAAGTTATAAAATCATACGACCAATAAGAATTTAAAATCAATATTTTACTAACCTCTGATGTGTAAAATGCATGTCGTTACACTATTCCTCCTCCTGTTTTTGAAATTCATATACTCTACACAACGATTGCAAATCTTCTTGCTTCCATGTGTTCGAGAAGAGGAAAATAAAGGCATATATCATCTCTTCTGATGATCCTCCTTCCTTCGACGAAGCACCCACGAGAAAGGAAACAACTCTCCGAAGAAGCAACATCTAAAGAAGATCAAATTCCAATGCAATCTGATGAAAAAATTACGTACTTGGCAACTTGTTCTTTCTTCGTTTTGTTTTGTTTCCATGCATACATAGTTTGCTATATTGTATGAATGTAGCTCCTGCTTTTTTGTAATCAAAATCAAATTAAATAATAAAATTTCATTTTTTTCAATTGCGTTTGTTAGTTTCATACACCTTATTTTTCTGCATTTAATTTACAATTCCTGCAAATGTTCATATATAAATGCTATTGGTCTTTTACCTTTATATTATACCTTTTGTATGTATAGTGCATAATGCATTTATTTCTTGTATAACTATACTATAAATGAATTCCACTATTACATGGTGCTGTAATGTTATTTATACTTACTATTAGTTAAACTTATTCTGTTTAACTATAAATATAACTTGTAATGTGTTGATGGTTTTTACGTAGCTTTTGACTCATATCCACATGAAAATCAATGTGATTCATATTAAGTGTGTTTGCACAAACTTGATTAGTATCTTCGAGCATTAGTGTCTACTAATGCCTTTTTCTGTCTTCTACTCTAGATATTGCCTACTATAGATGTTTGTTAGAGATTAGATATGTGAGGATGAATTCTTCAATCTTACCCCAGTTAAAGTGTACACCAAGGAATCAATCACGGTTCCTAGGAGTCTAATGGTACTGACTTCCAAGAACATAAACATCCAGTTTTCAAAACGTGAGATACTTGTGCTAACTATTCCATAACACAAAGTTTAACCTAGTGAATACGTTTCCATTGATTCAAAAAGAATACTTTTTTAAAATATTAACAGCGAATTCCACTAATTGAATTTAACCTAATGGATACCCAAATGAAAAATGCCCAAATATACGGAACCAAGTGACACGGCAGTGCAAATACTCACAATTTCATGTCTGTGGATTTGGGTATGTTGAAATCTTCAATGTGTTGCCTCTAAGCTTTTGCCTTATCATATAAGGTCCTTCCCATAGAGGAAGTGCCTCATGTTTCCAAAGACTCATTTCAAAACAAAGCCATCAATCTTAAGTGTATGGTTCGGGCCTTGGTACTGAACTACCACGCTACTCTTTCTTAGTGAGAAGTTTCCATCGAATTTTTATCTTTTCACATTCCTCCACCAAGTAGAAGGAAGCTAAAAATATCTCCCCATTCATCCTTGGGTCATAGTGCATGCATCGATGAGAAGGAACTTCTGCTTTAAGTTGTACCATTAGTTAAGTTCCATATGCTAGCGCGACTGGTATATCTCTAACTTTGGATTTCTAGGTCCTCTGGTAAGCCTATAATGTCAATGGTAGCTCATCAATCTAGTTTCCTTTCACTTTGATTAATCACTTCTTTATGATAGTTTTGATGATTTTGTACAACCCCTCTACCTGTCCATTCACCCGTGGATGTGCTACTACTAAGAAACTCTTCTGAAATCAATACCAAGTACAAAATTCATAAAACTCTGCACTTTTGAATTGAGTTTCATTGTCGGAGATGATATTCCAAACCTATAGAAAGTGTTCTTCATGAAATAGTTAATCACTTTCATCGTGGTAATTATGGTAAGTGACTCCATCTCAACCCATTTTCTAGAATACTCCATTTTCAGAACCTAAAAGAAACAATAATAATGTTGCACTCATCGTTAGTATTATTATCCACCAACAAAATGTGATCAATTATCGTATCATTAAATCAAGAGTACAAGAATGAAAAAAAAATCACAGAACATTTTTCATTCATTACATGTCTATTGCATAACCCCACAATTACACCGTTTAGATAACATATACTGCATGCAAAATATAATTCGAAGAGTGACGTATGATGATGCCCCCTTGGATGAATAGCATCTTAACTACTGACAGTTACAAAACTCATCTTTACATACAACACAAGCAATTATACAACACAACCTAATAAATAACTAGCATTAGCTTGCATGCATGTCTCCAGAAGATTTACTAGTAATAACCTGATAAATCCCTACCCTGAATTACTCAATGAGTAACCCAGAGTTTAGGTGAAAGTCAAAAACTTTGGGTCAAAGAATAGTCTGGTATGAATAGTATGAGTCCATCTCAATCAAAATAGATCATAGTGAGACCACGCTCTAAGTGGAACGGGTTTTTCCCTCACTAGTATATTAACGATCAAAATGTTAAACACAGCATCTATTAGATAGGATTAGGCAAGCCTAATGCACTATGATTTCCTCATCCACATGGAAACATAGTGCTTAGAACATTACATAAACATGAATAGTTCGGTGTTCAATAGGGATTAAGGGTTGCACATTACCAAATCTTTCCATCCCATTAATCCATACTTCTACATAGTTTTCACAAAGTCAATATAACTCTATTAATTTTATCAGGCTAACTATAAACCTATCAAGCTGACTCGGACCAAAAGCACGATAATCCGTAATATTCTTCTATCCCATAAGAGTGCCAAGATACTTCATGATAAATGAAAAATAATAATGTTCTTCTATTCCCATAAGGATATAATATACCCCCATGATAGAATAAAAATAATAGTGAGCATCCTTACTTGGTTCTTGGGATGCATAAATAAAAAAATTAGCCTCGATGTTGGCAAATCTTTATGCATTAGAATCACTGACCTTGATAACCAAAAGGCTTAGTCGTCTATAATGTGAGGCGCTACCTTGACACTAGTCCGTACAACTTAAATTTGGTTTTATAAATCGAACAAGTCATTCATTTTTAACAATTTTGCGCATCTTAACACTATTAGATCTTGTTGATCCTCTAAATGTAATTCTACCGACACAGGAGTTTAGTCCGGTCATACCCACTAACGTAACAACCGTAGTTGGTCATTAGTTCCCAATCTTCAAGGTCATAATTATTGGATGATCTCATAGGGATGAGTATGTTAACAATTTACATAAGTAGTAACATTATCGATCAAAGTGCATATTAGAACATATAAAGTTATCATCAACTATGCAGATAAGCTCTTAGGATAATTTACACATAAATCATATACAAAATAAACATGCAATTTATGTCACATAAAACTATTTAATTTAGGCTAAATTTTCCTTTTCCGTCTTTAAAATCTTATTATTCAAGTTTTAAAATCAACAAAACTCATCTTTGGTTAATAGGAAGAACCTGGCCTAATACGTAATAGTGTGCTATCGGATGTGTAAAATAGGGCTATCAAAACGATATGATTATCACATGGTCTAACATGCCATCGCAAGTATAAAGTTATCACAACAGTACGGCTATCATATGTATAGTAAGTATAAAGCTATCACATATATAGCTATCGCAAATATAAAGCTATTGGATATATCTATCGCATTTCTAAAATCATAGCTATTACACTTTAAAAACATAGCCATTGCATGTATAGTTGTAGTGCTATCGCACATTGAAAACCATGGTTATTACGAGTATAAAAGTAGAATTATCACATAAATAAAAATATATAGCTATCACAAGTTAAAAATAGTGCTATCGCACTTATAAAACACATAGTTATCGCAAGTATAAAAGTAGTGTTATTGCATATTTAAAAACCTGTAGTTATCGCAGCTATAAAAATAGTGTTATCACAATTATTAAAACCCATAGCCCTAGCAAGTATAAAAATAGTTCTAATAAAATTATAAAATGGAATTTTTACAGTTATCTTTAAAACTGATTTATTTCTCTATAACTAATTATTTTTCACCAAATCTTTCCATATGTTGAAATTTAAATTTTCAACACATATCTTTATAAATTTCTTTTTCTTGTTTTATTTAAACATTAATTAACATAATTATTAATTAATTAAATAACATTTATAATTAAAATTTACCTTCACCAAATAAATCATATCAATTCAATTTAATTAAATTCCATTTATAATTCAGTTATACCTTCACCAAATAAATCATATCGATTCGAAATTATATGGGAAAATCCAAAAAATTCAAAAAAAACAGATTTTCTATCTTTCAAAACATATAACTTTTTTAGGATAAAAAGATAATTTTTCATATTTCAAATAAATAAAATCTAAAATTAAATCATTTTTCGATTTAGAAAATCCAAGCAAATTAAGAAAATTACGAACCTAAAAAACCATTTCCAAATTAATGTTCGAAGTAACATATTATAACTTCAAAGCATTTGGAGGTCATTAACATTGGTTTTAAATCCGAATAACATTTTATTAATTCTATAATTCCACATATAATATTCGTGATTCCATTCTAATGAATATTTCTACCAAAACCATGTTTAGCATCATGAACGATTTTTTATTTCGTTAATATCCGAAAATAAAAATATCAAAAGTTAAGGATGATAATATTTTTCATCTTGATTAATTATGTATGGAGATATTTGCCTTAGCTTCCTTCTTTAAGCTTTATCTTCTTCTTCTTAAAAGAGAAACAGAGTTAATGGAGGTTTTCTGCTTTTTTTTCTTTGTTTTGAAGGATGGCCGAAAATATAAGGGAGAGGGAGAGAAGAATTAAGAAAATAAATTGTAGGCATTATCTCCCTTTCTGTAACACCCTGTAATTTTAGAACAGTTAATTCAAAAGAAATTAAATAATAATTAATAACACCGATAATTTTTTTAAATGACATAATTTGGCTACAAAACTTGCACCATTGTATTTGTAGTGATTTTCTAATCAACTTTCATATATAAAGTCTTATGATCAGAGCTCAAATGGAAAAGTTGTTGATGTTTGAGGTTTTGAATTGAAAATAATAATATATATAGTCAAAGAAACAAAAGAAATTAATTAACGTTAATTACCATCAGTTAGATTTAATAGGCAACTAACATTAGCTTAGACATTAAGAAATTATAATGGGAAGGAATTGATATCGATCGAACAAACAAGGAACTAAATTAACATAATTGAAACGGTGATTAATTAATGTATTAAAAAAAACCATAGGTCGACCCATATGTTACCCAGGTCAACTGGTAGCGGTTAACCAAAGGATATAAGCGGTTGACCATTGGTAGTGAAAAAATGATAAATAATTATGGCCTGAACGGCCCGGATTTAATATACTTTAATCTAACGACTTGTATTGATTTAAACCTTTATAAATATAGACATGAACCCTCACTTCTAAACTCATACTTTTGGAGCAACACCGGAGCTCTATCATTTACCCTTCTCCTTTAAAATTCACAGTTCTTAGAAATTGTTCTAAGTATACGTATATATAATCGGAGAATCGTAGAAGAAGATCGAGGAAGAGAATAGGTTAAAATCGAACCATCAAATTGAGGTAAATTGTAAATCTGAATCAAGAATTTTAATTATAAATCGAATTCTCTTCTTTGATCGAGATTTTTGATAGTTATATGTACGCTTGCGGTGTATGTATTCGTACAGAGATAAAAGGGAGTTAAATTGGGATAATAAGGATTAGATTTGGAGATTTAAAAGGCTAAAAGGTGAGTGAGAAATTACATATTTTTATATAATATTAGAATTATATCATTGTAAATCTATTCCTATATGATTGAAATGTAAATTGAGTTGTTGGCTGAAAAATGTATACGTGGAATAAAATTGTAAACATTGCCTACATATTATGTTATTAATAATCTGAAATTTGTATATTGCATGTATCTTGAATTCGTAGAATATGTGATAGTTCCCAATTTCTGAATTTAATATGAATTGTGCAAACAAAATAGTAAATTGAGTTATCATGGTTAAACATAGGGATTTAAGTAGTATTTTAATTTAGTGGATTATATAGCGTGTTACAATCTGAATTTCTACACATTATCGAGTTTCAAGTTTATAAATAAAAGTATAACAGTTGAAATAATAAGGAATAAACCTACAATGAAAGAGATGTATAAAATATGGATATTTACTGTATTTTGTACCATCTGTTTCAATAACTATGAATAGAAAATTCCTTTTAATTCCAAATGTAGCACAAATTCCCCTTTTGGATAAGATATAGAAATTTACAGTGTTAATTACTCCATTTAGGAGAAGTGAAACTCCAATGCATTAAAATATAGAAATCCCTAAAAATAAAATAGAAAATTATAAATATGATAAAAACAGTTTATGAAAAGAACATGCGTAATGTAAGTAAAACAGAAGTGAAATAAAAAGAAATGAAAAGATAAAAAAAATCATAATCTAAGACAAAGAGGGTATAAGTAGTTCTCTAAAACAGGTAGGAAATTAAAGGTTAAAAAGGAACATAGATTGGAGGTTAAATAATGAGGGTAAGGGAAAGTAAATGAGAAAAGTTAATTGAAAAAAGCAATAAATGATCTTAAATTAAATAAGATGTAAACGCATAGAAAAGTAAAGAAATGTTGTTAATGGTGAAAAGTAGAGGCATGTTAATTAAATAAGAATGAATAAAGATATATGTATACATATATATATATATATATATATATATATATAAACATATACATGAATACATTTATATACATAAACCACACGTAGCCTCAAGTATGCATTTATAATGAATGGAAATTATATAAGTATGTAAATAACTTAAACGAATGGGTTTGAATGCGAGGTCAGTAGTGTTACACAATTGAAGCCTGCCCACCACAAGGGGCTACCAGCAATTGTGTATAATGTTGATGTAGGACATATCCAACTGTAGGACTCATGGAGTTTTTGCGCTTGTGTATAGGTGAAGGAATACAGTTAGTAGAGTTTGCTTCAATAAATTAAGGGAAGCGTATTGCCTTGATCTCATTATGCAATCTAAATAGGATTGTAAGCGACTCCAAGCTATGTCAAAATGTGATGATGTAACTTCCCTAATTTTAAATAGCATTATTCAAGAGATTTAATTAGATAAACTAAATAGAATATGTAGATACTAAAGTGATAAGGGAATTGAGATTTTAAAACTAACCAAGGTCGTGCTTACTAAATTAATTAATGAGAAAGAGTTATGGCATAAATACTTAAGAGAATAAAGCAAGGGCAGCATGGGAATAGCTGAACCCCATAACCCTTGAAACCCCTTATCACAATCTCATTTTCATTTACATTCTTACAAAATATAAACATAAACAAAAGAAAAACAAGGCAAGCCCTAACTCTAGAAGAAAAGGAGCTCAAAACAAAAAAAATCAATTAGAGGCTAATATTCAAGCGAGGAAGACTAAAGTGTAGAACACATCTCAAATTCATTAGCCAAACAAGGAGCATAAGGATCTAAACCATCTCATATAAGTCATATTGAATGTTTTAATTAAGATTTAAGGTTTAAAACCATATGATTAGATGAATAATGATATGTTTTGATTTAAATGCAATGTTATAATTTAAACAATATAGTTTGGTTTTAAGGCTTCGTGCAAAATAATTTCCATATGTCATGATTTTTGAATATGTTAAGTAAAACATTATTTTGGAGATGGGTTTAAATTTTCATAATATTCTAAGCTATGGATAATATATTGTGAGTTTTCAAGTGAAAGAAATGGATATTTTGGGTTTTAATTAACTAAGGAATTATTTATTTATTTTCGAGTTGAAAGTTTTATATAATAAAGATATTATCATTTTGGAATTTATGTGAATTCTTTAGATTTTTCTCAAGAGATTTGGGCGAGTTTTGGATTTAATTAGAAAGATTAGTATTTAATGTTTTATTAAATACATGGGGTTAGTTATTAATTTTAATTAAACATTGGAGCATTAGGGAATATAGGAGGTAGCAAATTCTGAAAAGAATATTATAAGTTTTGTTATCCAATAGAAAATTTACAACATAAAGGGTCAGGTCAAAAGAAATTGCTTGCTCGGTTAAAAATCAGTTCTTATGATAATTATAGCAACGCTACTTGCCTTCGAAGCATTGATGCCTTCAAAAGCATTGTTACCTTTGAAAGCATACCAATGCTACTTTTCTTTGAACATAAAGGGGATAAGGGTGTCGCTGTAGTTACATATGCTAGAATAAAAGCGAAAGGGTCCTTCCGCACCTTTCCGCACTAAGTAATAGTGTCGGAGGGGCCCCTCCACATACATACACTTTAACAAGTGTACACCCTGCATTAGTTGAATCATGGAAAGGACCTTCCGTGCTAGTAGATAGTGTTGAAGGGGTTCCTTCTGCTCTTATATGCTCCACGAGTATGTTAATCAATGAAGAAAAAGGGGTATGTTGCACCAATCAAAGATGTCAATAGCATACCTTCTGCACCCTTATACTTGAGTAAGTCCAACCATTGCGGAAGGTACCTTTTGCACTAGTTGATAGTGTCGAATGGGTCCTTCTGCATGCATGTTTAATTATGGAGGTGGAAGGGTTGTGCCTCACCCAATCAATGGTGCCGGCATGGTCCTTTCGCATAGTATCAAAGTAGTAGTGGAATAGCCGTCTGCATTGCTTAAGCAATGATTTCGAAAGGTCCTGCTGCTATAGTAGAGTGGCAAAAGGGGCACAGCCGCTTGTTACGAACCCATTAGTTAAATGGAAGGGGATGGAGGGCTTGTTTGCTCTATGATGTCGAAAGGGAGAGTGATGGAGGGTAACTCATGATGTCACAATGATCTGAAGGATATAATCGAAAGCCTTAGTTTTCAAATTATAGTACCCAATCTCATTTTTAAAGTAAACACATGGCAATGTAAAAGAGTTTTGAAATGGCATTTAAATTTGAAATTTTAGAGGATGCTATCCTTGCTATAGATAGTGGGTTAAGGGTATTAACCATATTTCATTAGAAAATGATTAGAAGGAATTAAATCATGGATTTTTATGTTGTTATATTAATTAATCAGTTATCATTTATGCTTGTGTAATCATATTCACTTCATTTATATCCCATAGTTTCATTTTAGGGTGTTAAGGGCAGAATAATAAGCTTGATTGACCCAGTAGTGAATATACATTGAACTAACTCATGTAGGGCTGTCAATTTCCAACACGATCCGAAACACCATCTGAAGATTACATGGAAATTAGCAGGTTAACCCAAAAAGTTTAAGTGGGCGGGTCATTTTCTGGTCCACCTGCATTCGACCCATTTATAAACGGGTGGGTTTCGGGTTAACCCATAAACCTGAATTTGACCTGTTTGTTTATACTTATATGGGTTGACCCGACCCGACTATAACCCAAACCAACCCGTGAACTCGAATTTGACCCATTTATACCTTATATGGGTTCACCCGACCCATTCATGACCCGACCCGACCCGTTTATAATCGGGTTGCACGGGTCGGATAGGGTCAACCCGTTGATAATCATGTCGAGTTTGGGTTGAGCTATTTCTACCCTGTTTTATAAACGGGTTGATCCAACCCATTTAAAATCAACTCAAACCCAACTTGACCCCACCTAAACCCGACCTGGCTCGACCCATTGACAGGCCTAAACTCCTATATGAGTAGAATTTCATCTAGGAAGTCAGACAGAACAGAATATAGGATGCCCAAGGCTGATCATAAGATTATTCATTAGACATGTTCTTAGTAAGCTCATAAAAACTATGTTATAAAAATTATTATTGGCAGGGCCAATAATATCTTAGTGATCACATAAAAACTATGTACGGAACAGGTTGTTGATAGAGATCAATAGCTTCATAGTCAACCTATGAAAACTATGACATGATAGATGTTATTAGAGAATCTAATAGGTTCATATGACCCAATGAAAACTACGATTGAATGATGTTATTGGTTAATACCCATAGGTTCTTAGTGATCCCATAAAAACTATTAAAATGGACAGATAGTCCATAAGCTTGGAACACGTTATTAGTTAGCCCATGAAAACTAATAGGTTAATAGTGACCCTAGAAATTATAACTTGAGACAGATAGACAGGTGAATAGGGATGGGAAATCCAGAGCATATTGCACATCGTCATGATTTCTTTTATCATATTATGTCTTAACCATTGTGGATGCAAGTGCACAATATATGGTTATTATAAATTTGGGTTAAGATACCACTAAGGGGAAAACCTATTTCACTAAGTGGCATCGTCTCACTAGATATTTATATAGTTCGAGATGGTAGGTTATTACTCACACTGGACTTTTCGTCTTACTCAAAGTTTATGTTTTCCCCTTAAAATCTTGGTTGCTTAATTGATTTTAAGTAGTTTGAGAGTTTGGGTTTTCAAGTTCCTCTTTAGACGAATAAGCTTCAAGAGATGTGTAGGAGGCAAGCTAGCTATTAGGAATCATTTTTGTTTGATTCCGCTGTGTAATTGGATGTAATGGAAATGTTATTTAGTGACTAATCAACCGAGGGCATCTTCATATGTTGTTTTTGTGTAGTTTGTAATAATTATATTTCTATGAATGTGATTTATGGATTGGGATTATATAATAAATCTGAAATGCGATTTGAAATGGAATGATAAATTTGTTTCAAAATTGAGTTTAAAATTTTCCATATCCATGTGTTTCTAATATATTAATGTATCTAACATTACCATATTTTGGCAACGAAAAATAAAACTATAGATGACTGCAGCATATGTAGTGGTTAGTTTCGGGCCTCTAAATGAGGGATGTTACAAGTTGGTACCAGAGCATAAGTTTATATAAATTTAAAAGAAATTTTGAACCTAGAAGATTTTCAAAACATAACCCAATGAATCAGAAAATGGGACTGGGGTTGGGTTAACACTGTAGTAACATACTTGCATTTGTTATATATATATATATAAGTACGTATTATCCTATAATGGTGACCAATACAGGAATTCCTGAAACCCTAGGCATCAACGAGGAAGACGACGAAGGAGGAGGAGGATGGACGGAGGTTAATAATAGAGGAAAGGCAAAGAAATCATTCGTGGATGTAATCAAACATAGCCCAAAAATAAGTATTCCAAAAGCGAAATCGTCGGTTGAAGCAGTAGGTAGCAAAATTGAACTCAAAGGCTTTGCTAATTATTTTTGAACCACAATCGAACGGAGAAGATCTATATCAGTTGATCGATGAGGAAGACTATGCTGAATCTAAGCGGCTGTGGCAATACTCAATCTATGCCTATATGGCAGGTAAACGCCCCTATTACATTCACTTTAATGCCAATATCAAGAGAACTTAGAACCCTAAAGGCTCGTGGGATGTTTTTCCTCTTGATAATGGATTTTATCTTATCAAGTTTGAACTAGAGCAAGATTATAATTGAATCCTTAAGAGTGGTCCGTGGTTTATGGACAGCAAGCTAATTTTCATGCGTCAATGGGAGGATGATTTCAATTTTGAACGGACTATGTTGACAAATTACCCTATTTGGATCAAACTTAATAATCTAGATTTAGCGTTATGGAATATGAGATGCATAAATAAACTAGCGAGTCTGATAGGTAAACCTATTGATATTGATGAAAACACAATAAAGGTTAAACACAGTAACTATGCTAGAGTTTTGGTGGAGATCTCTGCCAAAACTGTGCTGCCAAAAACAGTCAAAGCTATAGAGAAACAAGGGAATGAATACATTCAAGAGGTGGAATATGAGTTCGTCCCACCTAGATGTGGAGAGTGCATGTGTTTTGGCCACATAAACCAACAATGTCAAAATATCAGAATAGACAAGACAAAGCAAATTTGGGTAGAAAGATCACATAACACAACAAAACCTACCACCGATTTACCTGAGTCCAGTAAAATGATGAGGAGATCAATATACATAACACCTCCCCTTCTAGTCACCCCTCATACCTGAAATCTATCGAGTTGGATTGGGGATCAAGGCAAGCATCTCATCAATCTCCTGCTCGGTCAAAGAAGACACCTTGCTTAGTGAACCATTTGAAAGGTAGTTACCACCCACTTGTCGATTCATTAGTTCCACTTGTCTTAGATCACCCCAAAGATAACCTTCATCCAACCGCGGTTCCAGCAGCTCCACCTGTTCTAAACCCACCAACTGCTGATCATAATGAGGAAGAGGAGGAGATGCCAAGTTCCCTGTCTAATGTCCACAAGATGGGCATTGATTTGGATTCATCTGAAAATGCAGAAGATGAAGAAGAGTTAGAGGATATTAGCAAGTACACTAAAAGTAATGTGGAATATGAGAAACAATTCATCATTGAAGATAAGAAGAGGACTGATAGATCGGTCGTGGTAGGTTCTACTCTAGTTACTCAAAGCAAAGCCACCTAAAAATCATAATTGTCCATGTTATGCTGGAATGTGAGAGGTCTAAATAATGATATAAGGCAAATAGACCTCCATAACATTAAGGCCAAACATAGGTCTACTATTTTAGCTCTCTTAGAAAATAAATTTAATAATAATAATATAGAGGTGTTCAAATATCAAATGGGGAATCATTGGACTTTTGCTCATAATTCAACTACACATACAAAAGGCATAATTCTAGTTGGTTGGGAAAGCAACTACTGGAATGGTACAATTATGAATATGGACGAGCAGTACATAACAATAAAGTTTCATAATGGTGGTGGTATGGAGATGGTAATCACCTTTGTTTATGCAAAGAACCTAGCATCTGAAAGAACTGTATTGTGGAAACAAATAACATCTAACTCTAAAAACATTAATATCCCCTTGGTGGTCATAGGCGACTTTAACACAATCTTAAGCACTAGTGAAAAGAAAGGAGATCTTTCACTGAAAGTTGCACCGGTTGTAGAATTCAACAAATATGTTCTTCCTAGTGGTCTTGTGGAAGCACCCCATTCAGGCCTGAAATTCACATGGAAAAGTGGCGAGGCTAAGAAAATTACCTTAAGACTAGATAGAGCGCTTGGTAACAGTGAACTTTTTAACGAAATTCCAAATTTTAAAGTAACTGTTCTACCTTATTCTACAAGTGATCATTGTCCCCTCCTGATAAAATTCAATGATGATGATGAAATACATGAAGAAAGCCTTTTCGATATGCAAATCAATAGCCCTTGATTGAAGGCTTTGATGTAGTAGTAAACTTTAATACAGTTAGAATTCCTCTAGGCAATCATATGTACCGACTTGTAATGCTCATCAAAATCATAAAAAACAGACTTAAAGACTGGAACAGGTGCAGACCAAAAACCACTGACACCATCACAATAATTCAACAACAGTTAGGAGATATTCATATTCAACTGGATAATGACCCCCTACATGAAGGCCTAAATGATGACTTCTACAAACTTCAAAAGAAACTCAAAGCTGAGCTTAATAAGCAGGCAATAGAATGTAAACAGAAGGCCAAAGAGAAATGGTTACAACAGGGAGATGAATGCAACAAATTTTTCTATACTAAGATTGTCTTTAAGACAACATCATAACAATCTTAACAATTATTTAAATGAACAGGGAAATGCTTCTAGACATATTAAACACATAGAAGAGCAAGCTATCTCTTATTTCAACAACCTGTACAATGGAGAAAATTATAATCCCTTACCTCACATCAA
Source organism: Allium cepa (assembly GCA_030765085.1). Lineage (NCBI taxonomy): Eukaryota > Viridiplantae > Streptophyta > Magnoliopsida > Asparagales > Amaryllidaceae > Allium > Allium cepa. Next base: position 618,940,509 of record CM060934.1, read on the forward strand.
CCATAGGAAGAAAATCTCCTCTACTAGTGTTGACATGTTGATCACTAGGATTCTAGAAGGGGAATTGAAGAAAGCCATCTGCTCCATTCACAGTGACTTCCCTGGCCCTGATGGCATGGGGATAGCCTTCTTCAAAATGAACTGGGTACACCTGAAAGATTACATGCTCAAAGCTTATAATAAAGCCTTAGAGACTGGAGAATTTTTACAAGAAATCAATCACACTTTCGTATCATTGATTCCAAAATCTAAGACTCTAGAAAGAATAGAGGACTATAGACCTATTGCCTATTGTAATGTCACATTTAAGATTCTTAGTAATATTATATGTATGAGACTGAATAGAGTTCTCTCAAATTTAATTTCATAATGCCAAAGTGCCTTTATCAAAGGTTGGATGATTTCCAAAAACTCTCTAATGGCACATGAGTTAATAAGGGATTTTAACAAATAAGGGGCTGATAAAATATGCATCAAAGTTTACCTTCAAAAGGCATATGACGGGGTCAATAGAGGATTTACTATACACATGCTTGAATCTATGGGGGTTCCTTTAAAGCTATTAAAACTTATTAAGTTTTCTCTAGAAATGCCTAACTTTTCTGTCATGATAAATGGAGTTCCTAAATTTATATACATAATAATCGTGGGATTAGGCAAGGTGACCCTCTCTCTTCATATTTATTTGTTGTGGCTATGGAATGGTTTTCTCTTCAAATGGAGCTGGCGTGTTATCACAAAATCATCCAGCCTATTTATAATATCTTCCTATAGCTTACTCACTTAATTTATGCAGATGATTTATTAGGGGTGATAAAGGGAAATTCAAAGGCTATTGACAAGGTTAAATCAGTATTCTCTAACCTAGAGAGGTTAGCTGGTCTCAAACTGAATGAACTCAAAACCAAGTGCTATTTCAGTAAATTCTATACAAATAAGTAGGTTATGCTAGGAAATTTGGGGGTTTGAGAAAGGCACCTTCTAGTTAAATATCTGGGGGTACCTCTCTCAAATAATACAATCACAGATTTGGAATGTGGTAAACTAGTTGATGCCATCAGGGACAAACTACAAGGATGGAGATCCAAATTACTATCTTTTGCGGGTAGAGTTGAATTAGTTTACAATGTTATCACCGCTAAAGTAAGATTTTGGCTGCAATCTTTCCAAATTCCTGACTTTTCTATTGCAAAATAAACTTACTTTGTGAAGATTTTATATGGAAAGGGGAATGCACATAATAAAATATTCAGACCTGTGTAGGAAAAAGGTGGAAGGAGAAGTAGGGCTTAAAAATTTATATGAGCTTAAGAAAGTTTACGGATTGAAACTAGCTTGGAATGTTTTAACTTCGAAAAATTTATGGGCTAGTTGGATGAGATTAAGATATTTAAAAGACAAATTCTGGACTATAAAAATTGGTAACAATGCATCTATTATATGGAAAAATATCCTTAAAATCAGAAATGAATTACAATCTTGTCTTGACAGATAGATTGCTATTGGAAATAATACAGACCTATGGAAAGATCCTTGGTTGAACTCACTAAGCTTCATTGGTAGGCTAGGCTGGGAAGCTTTTTCATCATATGGAACCCCAACATGCAAAGTGAATGAAATCATAAATAACAATGAATGGCACTGTGATAGTAATTTGCTTAGTTTAAACTATAAGGAGGAAATTCAATGCAAAAATATTAAGACAGATGGAGTGGAAGATACTTGGATATGGAAGAACAGTTTAGATGGTCAGTTCAAATTTTATGGAGCTTGGGAGGACTCTAGGACCAAATACCCTCTGACTAACTGGACAAGGTTGATTTGGAGCAAGTCAAACAGCCCAAAAATGGCTCATACATTGTACAAAGCTTTACTCAAAAACTACCAACTAAAAACAGACTATATAAATGGAGAATTGTAGAGAATACTACACGTTACTTCTGTAATACTTCTGAGGAAACCCATGAAAACTTATTCTTTGAGTGCGAGTAAAGTAAAAGGGTGTGGAGTGTATAAAAAATAAGATGCGTATAAAATAACAATGTCCAGAATATGAAGGAGGAGGTAGTATACCTGAACGGTGGGAGTGGCCTCTCGAAGCTAATGCAAGAAATTGGAAAAGTTGGCCTCACAACCTCTTTGTGGCACATCTAGAGGGAAAGGAATGATAGGGCTTTCAACAATAGACAAAAAGACGTATTAGAAATTACGAATCAAATCAACAGAGACATTAACGTAATAATTGATCGGATTTCGAGGAGAATATTTACCACCGCAACGACACGAGAAGAATGACAATTGGAGATGTTGAAGTTGAAGGAGTCGATCGAATCAAGTCGAGAAACGAACTGGAAGCCGCCATGAGCCCTTAAAAAGGAATGTTTTAGATTTTTCAGTTTATGCCGCATTTTTGTCTTGTAAAACTGAATATTACCGAACGATGTAAAGGCTTTGCGCCGCACAGCCCAATTAAAGTTTTAATATTAACCTACTTTCAAAAAAAGTATGTATTCTCCTCTATCTTAGACCATTCTTCTATATCTTACCAAGGCTCATATACAGATACACGAGAAAGGAAGATATGGAGGAAGGAAACGGAAGAGGAAATCTAGGTGGAGGAAGCACCAAAATTAATGGAATTGCTCGACCTGATACCAAGAGGAATTCGGGTCGACAGGAGAATGCTAGTCCAAACGCAAATACTAATGTATGTGCTAGAGCCCCGCTAGTAGATACAGGGATGATGTATCAGTTCTTCGTCAATCTGATGTAAGCTGGAGCAGCTGTAGGAGCAGTTGAGGGAAATGTTGTGAATGTTGAAACAGCTAATATCATGGCCCTAGTTGGAAATAACTATGCCAAGACGAGCAAGGATTGCATTAGTCTTGGTGAGAAGCTGTTTTGGAAATAGAGGATGTTGTTGAAGAAAAGAAATAGTTTCCACACTATGAAAGAATTTTCGCTGACTTAGGATTAGATTATGAGCAAAAAAGGAGACTTGCTTCTAGGCTGTTGCCGGGAGCAGCACTTAATTGGTGGAATGGTATTACCGTGGGAGTTCCCAAGGAAGAGTTGGCTTGGGCAGAGTTTCAAAGGAGATTCGAAGAGAGATTCTTGTCTGAAGTTTCCAAGTCAGTATTACTAAGAAAGTTCATGGACTTAGTGCAAGGTGAGATGTCGTAGATTGAGTATACTACGAAGCCTGATGAGTTGTTCAGATATGGATATGCTATGATTGACACTATCATTAAAAGGAATGAGGAGGTTATTCTAGGGTTAAGACCCGAGATTTCTAAGGTGACTATTCCATACCTCCGTGATCCAAGCAATGTTATAGTGGAGAGGGGGAATTAATTTAAAGGACAAAAATTTCTATATTTTTTGCTTCAAGGACACGACCTCAATATTTTTGCCACAAGGACAAACATTCTTCTAAAATTTATTCACAAGGACAAACATTTTCCAAAATTATTCATAAGGACAACAAAACTGATACCGAGCTAAAAACTGCTACCGATAACTACAAACTGATACCTAAAAACTGCTACCGATAACTAAAAACTGATACCTACAGAATGTTGTCCTTCAGGATAAAATATTGAAGGTCTGTCCTTGAGGCTAAAAAGCTGTGAAATTTTGTCCTTGACAATAATTTCCTGTAGTGGAGATGGCCATCAGGAACGAAGAGATGTTGCCTATGTTTAGTAAGAGGAAGTCAGTTGAGGTTCAAGATCCCCAGGAAAAGAAGAGAAAGTTCTTTAAATGGAAAGGAGCTCAGAAAGGAGGAGCTAGGAAGAAAGGGAAGTCTATGTAGTTTGCTACAAGTGCGACAAGAAAGTACATTTTCTCATGAATGTCGAACTGGAAAAGGGAAAAAGGTTGCATATAAGAAAGAAGTGAAGTGTTTCAACTGTGACCAAATTGAGTATTACAAGAATTAGTGTACAGAACCGGTTAGAGCAGACAAGGGAAAAGTTTTTGCCTTGAAACTGTCATCTTCTAGACCAACCGCGGCTAGGAGGGGAAATTCTATGATGGATAGTATGCTTTTGATTCCTAATATACCAGTTAGGGTACTATTTGATACTGGTGCATCGCATTCATTTATATCTAAGTGTTTGGTAGACAATTTATGTTTAGAACCCTCATACCTTGTTACTTCTTTAAGGGCTGTGAATCCAATAGGAGGGTATGCAACCCTGAGTATAAGATTTGACCTATTAAAACTTGATTTGTTAAGTCATAAGTTTGAATACAGTTTGTATGTTTTTGATTTCATAGGCTTCGGGATCATTTTGAGAATGGATTGGTTAGATAGATATGATGCTATGATATTTTCCAAGATAGGGAAATATCGCTAATACATCATAATAGTCATAACCAAATTATATACTTAGTGGAGAATTCAGATATGAGTGCTTTGTGCTTTGTTGGGTGCTATGGAAGTAGAAGATGAGTTGAATCAAGTATTACTAGCAAAAGAATTTGCAAATGTTTTTGAACCAGTCATAGGACTACCACCAAAGCGAGCATCTAGTTTCGGATTGATCTTGTGCCAGGAGCGGAACCTGTAAGTAGACCACCTAACAGGATGATACCTGCCGAAATAATGGAATTGAAGGTGCAACTAGTGGATATAAGGAATTTCATTGGACCAAGTAGTTCTCCATGGGTAGAGGCCGCGGTGTTCGTGAAGAAACTGGATAGGTCGTTAAGGATGTGTATCGACTATCATAACTTGAAGGAGAAGACGACCAAGAATAGGTATGCTTTGTCGAGAATCGATGATTTATTCGATCAGTTGAGTGGAGCCAAAGTATTTTCCCAATTGGATTTGGTGATAGATTTCCATCAACTAAGAGTGGAAGAGGACAGTATTCTGTTAACGGTGTTTCGGACTAGGTATGGTTCATAAGAGTGGTTTAGTGATGCTATTCGGGTTAACGAATGCACCAACTTTCTTCATGGATTTGATGAACCGGGTTTTCTGAGAGCACTTGGATAGGTTCGTAATGGTATTCATAGATGACATCTTAATATGCTATAAGGATGCAAGAGAGTATGATGCGTGGTGTTTGAGACACTGAGACAGCATCAACTGAAAGCGAAGTTTTCAAAGTGTCATTTTTGGAAGAAAGAAATTAAGTTTCTTAGTCATGTAGTTTCAGAAAAGGGTTTGTCAGTTGATCCGGATAAGATCGAAGCTGTTAACAACTGGAAGAGACCAGAGATGGTGATTGAGATCGGAAGTTTTCTTGGACTCGTTGGCTATTACTGGAGATACATTAAGGATTTCCCGTAGATAGCAACGCCTTTGACTAAGCTAACCAAGAAGGATGTAAAGTTTACTTAGTATAACAAATGCAAGGAGGCATTCCTTAAGTTAAAGCACTTATTTAACAATGCCTGTGTTAGTAGTTCCAGATGAGAATCAGGATTAGTGGTGTATACAAATGCATATAGAACCGGATTAGGAGCTGTATTGATTAGAAAGGTAAAGTTATTGCCTACACTTCACAACAGCTTAGACCGCTTGAAATGAGATATCCTATCTATGATCTAGCGTTGGTGGTGGTGACCTTTTCATTGAAAGTATGGAGACATTATCTTTTAGGGGAGAGATTTGAGTTACACACCGATCATAAGTCCTTAAGGTACTTATTCTCTCAAAAGGAGTTTAATATGAGATAGCAAAGGTGGCTAGAGTTTTAGCAGCTTATGATTTTGGTATAGAGTATACGTCTGCAAAGGGAAATAAAGCAGCAAATGCTCTGAGCAGAAAACATCGGAATGTGGTATTAGCAATGTTACTGGAGTGGAATGACCTAGAGGCCTTGACTACTTGTAGTGTGCAGTTAAGATCGATTGTTAGTTCTAATCAGAGCACTGCCATGTTATCTTTCTTAGAAGTCCAACCAGTATTAATCAAAAGGATTACTTCTAAGCAGAAAGAGGAGCCATTGTACATCAGAAGCCGAGTGAGTTGCTTCAACCTTTGGAGATACCAATTAGAAATGGGATTTGATATCCATAGATTTTAAAGACAGGTTGCCAAAGTCTAATCGAGGAAATGAAAGCATATGGGTCATAGTGGACAAATTGACCAAGAGTGACCATTTCATTCTAGTTAAGTCAACCAGTGCGGTACCTGTTTTAGCTAAATTGATTATGAAGAATATAGTTAGACTACATGGGATTCCTAGTAGCATCGTCAGTGATAGAGATACTTTGTTTACTAGCGAGTTCTGGAAGAGTATACAGGATGTCTTAGGTACCAAGCTCAAGATGAGTACTGCTTATCGCCCTCATACAGATATGCAGACAAACAGAGTCAACAAGGTACTCTAGGATTTGTTGAGAGCTTATGTGCTAGATTTTGATGGATCATGGGAAGATCGCCTACACGTATTTGAGTTTTCAATATAGGAATGACGTCTTTTGAAGCTTTGTATGGAAAGCCATGCGAGTCACCAGTATGTTGGTTAGAAATCGAATTTTTTTTTCTTAGGTCCTGATCTGGTAAGAGAGGCAACAGAAAATGTTGAGTTGATTCGAGGTAGGATGAAGGAAGCTCAGTCTAGACAAAAGAGTTATGTAGACAAGAGACATAAGGATCTAGAGTTCTTAGTCGGAGATAGGGTTTTCATTAAAGTATCACCGATGAAGGGAGTGGTACGATTTGAAAAGTCGAGGAAAATAGCACCGAGATATGATGGACCGTTCCCGATTACAGAGAGGATCGAAAAGCTCGGATATAGAGTAGAGTTGTCGATCAGTTTGGCAGGTGTCCATGATGTGTTTCATGCGTCTCATCTTCGTTTATATGTGCATGATCCAGAGACTACTATCCCTCCGACTTCATTGGAAGACTTAATAGTAGAACAAGATTTGACTTCTATTAGGCAACCAGTTTAGATTGTAGCAAGAGATGAGAAGAGGTTAAGGAACAAGACAATCAAGTTGGTGAAAGTTCAATGGAGCGACAAAGAGAAGGACTATACTTGGGAAGCAGAAGGCAAGATTGGAGATACTTATCCTGATCTATTATAAGGGTATATTCTATATCTGGTATATATATGGACTATTTGCTAGCCAGGTAGGCTAATATGGTAGTTAGAAGGTGTTACAGATGATTGCTATGCTTAGTATTTGGTCCTTGCTAAATTTCGAGGATGCAATTCTTTAAGGAAGGGAGCATGTAACACCCCTAATTTTAAATAGCATTATTCAGGAGATTTAATTAGATAAATTAAGTAGAATAATATAGAGACCAGAGTGATATGAGAATCGAGATTTGAAAACTAATTAAGGTTGTGCCTTAACTAAATTAATTAATGGGAAAGAGTTATTACTTAAATACTTAAGAGAATAAAGCAAGGGCAATATAGGAACAGTCGAACCCCATAACCCCTATTCATTTACATTCTTACAAAAAAACATAAACATAAGCAAAAGAAAAACAAGGCCAGCCATAACCTTAGGAGAAAAGGAGCTCAAAACAAAAAAAAATCAATTAGAGGATAAGGTTCAAGCTAAGAAAAGTGTAGAACAAATCTCAAGTTCCTTATCCAAACAAGGTGAATAATGATCTAAACCATTTCATATAAGTCATCTTTAATGTTTTAATTTGGATTTGAGGTGTAAAACCGTATGATTGGATGAATGATGATATGTTTTGATTTAAATGCCATGTTATAATTTAAACCAGGATTTTGTGGAGTAATGTAGTTTGGTTTTAAGGCTAAAATTTTACAAAATAATTTCCAAATGTCATAATTTTTGAATATGTTATGTAAAACAATATTTTGGAGATGGGTTTAAATTTTCATAATATTCCAATCTATGGATAATTTATCCTAAATTTTCGAGTGGAAAAAGATGGATGTTTTGGGTTTTAATTAATTTAAGTAATTAATTAATTAATTATTTTCAAGCTTAAAATTTTATATGATAATGATATTGTCATTTTAGAATATATGTGAATTTCTGAGATTTTTTCAAAGGATTTGATTGAGTTTTGGATTTAATTAGAAAGATTAGTATTTAATGATTAATTAAATACAAGGGGTTAGGTATTAATTTTAATAACATATTAGAGCATTAGGGATTACAGGCGGCAGTAAATTTTGAAAAGAATTTCATAAAGCTTTCGTTATTCAATAGAAAATTTACAACATAAGGGGCTAGGTGAAAAGAAATTGCTTTACTTAACTAAAAATTAGTTCTTATGATAATTACTGAAATGCCACTTGCCTTCTAAAAGCATTGATGCCTTCAAAGCCACTTTTCTTTGAACATAAAGGGAATAAGGGTGTCATTATAGTTAATATATACTAGAATGAAGGCGGAAAGGTCCTTCCACATTGATCAATAGTGTTGAAAGGGACCCTCCACATATACACACTTTAACAAATGTGCGCCGCCACATTAATTGAGTCATGGAGAGGACCTCCTGTTATCCCGCCTTTTGGTAAGGCCGTGACACCAAGAAATTAACTAGAAATCAAAGGCAGTTCATCCTGGAAAACGGTTATACACAGGTTCGCTATGGATACTGGTAAATTTTGTCAGGTCCGGATCAAGCTACAGTTGATATGGCACGACAAACGAGGCTATGAAAGCCAATGTTTCAAATTTCAAGTTAATCCGAGTTCGTACGCTCAAGTTACAGATCGATCAAGTTAAGCATGAGACACGCTTAATTTGTATCCCTCATATTCATATCCATCAACTTTGCATCGTCCTGTTCGTATCCATCAAATCTCAGACCTCATCTTATATCCATCCAGCCTCGTATCAATCTAGGTCGATTTTCTTCGTATCCATCGGCAATAAAACGGAGGTCCATTTTTGCATTGATCTATTTTTCAAACATACTTCGTATCGATCAGCCACAGGTCGATACGAAGTCGTAATCTACCATCTATACGAAATTGATTACTCTGTGATCGATACGAAGAGATCGTTTATCTATCGATATGAAGTGAGATGTAGTGAATCAATACGAATGAGGCGCATCCATAGGAAAGACTCGATCTTTCAGCATGAAATATGGATCGATCCTAAAAGAAAGCGCCACATCATCAGACATTACGTGCAAGACAATCGATATGAAACTACCGATATGAACAGCATCAATATGATTTCGACAGCCTTCGAAAAACCCAAACTTGCATCGATCATAACTCAAAATCTGCAAGTCAAAATGTCATCAGAATTTCACAGGAACTTGCGTATATCCTCAAGAATGTTCATGATCTATCTAGGCTCAATTGGACAAAATATTGATCGATAAGAAGCTCGTTCGTATCGACCACGAATCGAATGTAAACAGCGTGGGATCGATCATGTGCCCACCCATATGCAAGAAGGGATCTTTCGAGATCCGAGCAAGATATTTGCAGCCTACAGCTATAAATAGCAGCCCAGGACCTACTAAAAAAGGACTTTTGGCTCTTCTACGTTCAGACTCTATCGAAATTGCTGTTGTACTCAAGTTTTACTGTTGTAATTCGTTGTAACCAGCAACAAAAGTCAATAAAAGTCAATCATTTCATAGTGGACGTAGGCCATATGCCGAACCACTCTAAATCTCTGCGTTTCTCTTCTGTTTTTCTAATTATTGTTTGGAGTGTTTGTTAGATAATCCTCTATTTCATTTATTTTCTTCATTTTATCTCTTCAAACACTTCCGAAGAGTGTTGTGCCCAATTTTGGTACAAATATTTTGGTGCTTTCACTGAGAACTCCTGCTCATTGGATCTACTACCGACATCGGATTGCACAAAACTAAGAAGGAGATCTAGATTTCAAGTTTAAAGTTCTTCCATCCTATTCTGGTTTGCATCAAGTCTAGGAAAGAGCTTCGCTATCCACCATGGTTAAGACTAGGGCCACTTCAACTGCCACAGATCCAGAAGGATGGGACAGACAGAATCCCGTACAGCTACTTCCTGCCGACTAGAATGCTGCCAGACCATCAGATCTGCAAGGCCCTATCACCAAAGAAGAATTTTAAATGCTAATGCAAGAGCTGACATAGAGTTGACAGCATCTTACTCAGCAACTGCGTGCCAACACAGAATTAAGCAGTCAACTGATTCGTCAGAGGTGATGGAGATCCAGAAGAGATCAGGCTTCCTATTTATCCATTAAGAGTTCAGCCTCTATAGACTACCATCATAGATCCATGCGTCCATGGCTAGATGGAAGTTATACTCAAGCTACTAGACATCAGCATACACTGAATATTGGGCAACCAAGAGTTGACCCATCAACCAGCTATCAGACTGGACCCTCCTCCCGGGGAGGCACTATTCTTCATCATGTTACAGACAAGCGTACTACAACCGATGCTACTGAATTGGGAGTTGATGCCCGAAATCGGACAGATCCGAACCGTCACCAACATGAATACACTACCGAGCCTTATGTTTCCAAGAAATTGGAACCTAGGATGCGAGATATGGACCGTCGAACACGACCGTCCCAACCTCGCATTGTGGAACCCGACCACACCTTGGCTCAACAGGCCCAAAATATACTGATGCCGGACATCCCGACGATGATTCATCAAATGATCTGAGAGAGTCAAGGTCTCACCAATGTTGAATGGAGAATCTTCTGGGGTCATACTCCTTTCATTGATGATATACTCTATGTTGAACCAACTCGGCGATTTAGGATGCCGACTTTACCCGTTTATGAAGGGAGCTCTGATCCTAATCAACATATCCTAAAGTATGAATGGATAATGAATGCTGCATGAGCTGACGATGCAGTTAAGTGTCGAAGTTTCCCGATCTCTCTGGGGGGCATAGCGACTATGTGGTTCACCCGTTTACCACCTTGATCTATCTCGTGTTTTGATCAGTTGGCAGCAAAGTTTGTTGAGCAGTTCCGCATGCATGTAAGGAGGACGAAGGATGTTAATACTTTGTCTAGTGTCACTCAAGCTCCTGGAGAGACACTCAGACATTATTTGGAGAAATTTCATGCTGCATGCACTGTGATTAGCAATCCCAAAGATAACTTTATTCTGATGGCACTGACTAAGGGGATCCATTCTGATTCTAAGTTCGGCAACTGGTGGGCTAGAAAACCCCCTGCGTCATTGGACCATTTCTATTCCATGACAGCCTAATTCTTGTGAAGGGAGGATGTGAGACAGTCTAGGAAAAAGAATGCGCAGGGCATAGCATGGAAGAGATTCGGAGCAATGTTGCTGTTAAACAAACCGGGAAGAGTCCCAAAAAAGTGCAATTGAACATACAAAATAAACAAAATCAACAGAAAAGGCAATGATAATCAAAACAGGAAATAGGATCAAAATCGTGGTCCACGATGTAGGGCTCCTATGTTTGATAATTATACTCCTTTGAACACGTCGTTGGAAAATGTGTATCTACAAACCTACAATACTATTTAGTATAAGAAACCTGCTCCGAAACAATCATCGAAGTAACAGATTCAGACGGGGAAGTTTTGTAGATTACACGAAAGCAACAGCCACAACACGAATGAGTGCCGTCGTTTGCAGGATATCATTGAGAAGTTGATACGTGAGAGAAAGTTGGAGCAGTTTGTGTGGGCGCCGCAGTCTGGAGATGCAGGCCCATCAAATCAAAACCATGTACTGAATCAGACGAGACTGGAGGAACCCCTCGTACGGTGGAAGGTTGGTGATAAATACTATTAGTGGTGGTCCTCATCCAACAGATCGAAGCTGGAAGGAAATTGAGTCGTATTCCAGTTCTATTAGGCATGCGAGCTTCGAGTATTGTAGTAGTTTGGAAGATAGGGCTCTGGCCAAGCAACAGAAGACGATGATTGACGATATCGTCTTTTGAGACAGAGACGTCGATAGGGTTGAAGCCCTAACCATCGATCCACTTGTCATATCAGTTCAAGTAGGTCCTGCTTGAATGAAGAGGATCTTAGTAGACAGTTGAAATTCTGTGAATATATTGGTTAAGCGAGCCTATAACCCGATTAAAATGGAGAATAAAGATTTGGAGCCTTGCCAGTCTCGCATTCATGGCTTCAATAGGAGTGCAACTATACTCACTAGAGTGGTGGAATTACCTATGGAGTTAGGAATTGGAGAACGCCGAAGAGTCCGGATATTACAATTTGTTGTGTTGGATTTAGACTCACCATACAATTCTTTCTTGGGCCGATCGGCCCTAGCTGAGTTTAGGGCTGCAATTGCCCCTTGGTGTCTAACTCTAAAATTCTCTACTGACAATGGTGTTGGAGTCGTCCAGGGAGACCAGGCTGCTAGACGAGCCTGTTATGTTGTTGAGCCTCGAGAGGCACAGCAGAAGAAAAAAGGAAAGGGCATAAGGAATCTCTCTGCGTCTTCTTTGTTGAGAATTGACTATTAACGCCCGGGCCTAGGCTCGGGCACCACAACAAATTCCTGAAGGATCTTGACCCGAGAGATACAGAAAGTAAGGATGAAAGTAAAGGCAGTCAAGCTTCTCCAGCTGAGCTGTTGATCGATGTTCCGATCATTAATGACGATGATTCTAAAATGGTAAAGATTGGATCTCAGTTAAGCCAACAAATGCAAGAGGAATTGGTTGAATTTATCCGAGCAATCCTTGACGTGTTTACTTGGACACATTCTGACATGTATGGAATCTCCCCAGACATCGCAAGCCACACATTGAACATCGACCCGTGGCACGTTCCGGTTAAACAAAAAAGGAGTGGTATGGATCCAGAGAGATCTACCAACCTTAAGGAGGAGGTAGATAAGCATAAATCGAACGGATTTATTTGAGATGCATTATATCCAGAATGGATGTCCAATCTTGTACTTGTTCGAAAGCCGAATGGGAAATGGAAAACATATGTTGATTCCTCCGACTTGAATAAAGATTGCCCCGAAGACAGTTTTTCGCTTGCTCGAATCGATCAGCTCAAAGATTCAACTGCTGGACATGAACTTTTATCCTTCATGGACTTGTTCCAGTGGAAACATTATCTTCCCCGAGCTTGATTAGATAGAGACAGATTGGGTATTGAGGTTATTCTCGACTAGGAGTCATGATGACTCCGTTCAGAAATTATCTCGAGCATGGAATCCTGCCAGAGCGCAGGAGTGAAAAGAGACAAATTATTCGAAAAGCTTCACGGTTCACTATTCAGAATAGGGTCATGTATAGAAGAGGACACTCTATTCCTTTACCCTAGTTTATCGCTCATGATGAAATCAAACGCTGCATGAAGGAGAATGTGGTGATCACATTGGGGGTAAGCTCTAGCCAAGAAAGTGCTCCGATATTGATAATACTGGCCGACTGTAAATCACGATGCATCGGACTATGCTAGAAAATGTGACACATGTCAAAAACATGCTCGGATCCCTAGAGCTCCGCCTACCGAAATAACTCAAATGGTCAGTCCATGGCCGATTGCAATAAAGGACATTGATATTATTGGCTCTCTACCTTTAGCCAAAGGTGGTGCAAAGTAAGCCATCGTCGTAGTTGATTACTTTACCAAGTGGGCGAAAGATGAGCCCTTTGCTACAATCACGACAAAGAAGGTGATCAACTTTGTAGTCCGCAACATTATCTGCCGATTTGGTCTCGCACATACCATCATCACTAATAACGGAACCCAATTCGATAGTGTTGAATTTAAGATTTTCTATAACAATTTCACATCCAGAAGAAATTCTCCGCGGTTGCACACCCTCAAGCTAATGGATAGGTTGAAGCTGTTAATAAAGTTATAAAGTCTATTCTGAAGAAACGATTAAAAAGGCCGGGGACAAGTGGGTCGATGAACTTTCTATGGCTCTATGGGCATACTGAACAACCCACAAGTCCATGACCGACCACACACCATTCTATCTTTCCTATAGCTGAGAAGTCGTTGTTCCAGTCAAGATGGAAATACCTTCTCATCGCTTGGCTTATTATGATCCGAAAACGAACGCCATATTACTTGCCGAATCTTTGGATTTATTGGATGATAAGCACGTAGAGGCTGATTTGAGGGCAGCTGCATACCAAAATCGAGTCGTCCGATTATACAATGTCAAGGTCCGACCCCGAATCTTTGAACTCGGCGACCTCGTCCTCATAAGAATTTACCCGGTTCCTTCGCACATGAAACCAACATGGGAAGGGTCGTATGTCGTCGAATGAAAGCTCGAAGACGACACATTCAAATTATCGACCTTTGATGGTCTTACTCTACCGGGGGCTTGGAACAGCGAAAGCCTTCGTCGCTACTACACATGACAGGCTTTATTATTCAATTTACTTCTCATTTACAATTTGTTTATGCATTTCGAAATCTGAGTTTTTAATAAGGCCACTAACTGTGCCGTGTTTGCGACAAATATTATCACAAACACCCAATTGTCAATAAAAGCATCCGTTTACAACCATAGATCATAAATAAAAAATATATAGATAAAATAAATGTGAAGATCACTCAAATTTTATAAAGAATCACGCAAAAACACACTGATTCAGAGTGGTTTGGCATTTGGCCGGCGTCCACTATGAAATGGCTGACTTTTATTGATCCTTGTCCGCTGGTTACAATGAGTTACAGAAGTAGAATTGAAATATAAAGGTAATCTCAGCAGAGTCTGGATGTAGAAGAGCCAAAGTGTCCCTTTTTTGTAGACTCTGGGATGCTATTTATAGGTGTAGGCTGCTAATACCTTGCCCAAATCTTAGAAGATTCCTTCTCCTACGTGGGTGGGCCCACGTGATCGATCACATGTCATATGCACAAGGTCCGTGATCGATACGAATGAATTTTGTATCGATCAAGAATTGATCCAATCGAGTCGAAATTGAGCGGGAACACTCTTTAGATTGTACGTAAGCTTATGTGAAAATTTGGTAGCATTTGGACTTGTAGATTGTGAGATATGATCGATGTAAGTATCGTTTGTATGAAGGCTGAATCGTTCGTATCGATACTTGGTCGTATCGATTGCCTTTGTACCCCTCATCCAAGTGTTCATCGATCCTATATCCACACCCGTAGCCTTCGTATCGATCCGAACGTCACATGCTATGGTCCACCTCCTTCGCTCCATGTCGATCGCTTCCTTAGCACTCATCGGTTAAAAAAAGAAAGTCTTTATACCCATCTATATTTCATTTCCATCTAGCGTCGTAGCTTTCTTATCAATCGGCACTATGCTTTTCTTATCGATCCAGTGCTTTGATCGATAAGAAATTCATCCATATGAAGACTAACCAATCTATACCAAATGCCGATCGATAAGAAATCATCAAGTACATCCCTGATCGATATGAACTACCACCAATCTAAAGCCATTATGCTATCCCTATTTGCATCCATCCAGCTGCTCACATCGATGTTTTCATATCAGTGATTCTGCCCCTGCTTGCTTGTTGATGTGGCGCTTGATTTTTGGATCGATCCACATTTCATGCCGAATGACCGAGTCTTCCCTTTGTATACGCCTTGTTCGTATCGACCCAGTTGATCCTTGTTCGTATCGATCGCAACTGTTCTATTCATATCGATCGCAATTGGTCTCTTCGTATCAATCATAATTGGTCTCTTTGTATCGATCATGGTTTGTCTCTTCATATCGATCATCTGGTTGATTGATACGAAGTACACATCTACGTGACTGATACGAAGTAGACAACTGTGACTACTTCGCATCGATAAGAAGGGATGGGTTTCGTATCGATCATCTGGGTGATCGATACGAAACTTGTATTAACATGGCTCGATATGAAATGTATACTGATACAAAGTGAGTAACCTTGGTCGATTTGAAAGGTGCATGTGCCTGACGGATATGAAACGAACGAGTGCGAACTTGATGGATGCGAACAACATGGATATGAAATTGGTGAGGACCTAGGCGACCGATCGATTCATGGGCACGACTCAAATCTTCTCGGCCTGAAGTAGACCTCCCAACGGCTCGAAGCAGATGCCATGAAGACTTGAAGTAATTGGCGAGTGGGTTAGCATATCGGAGACCCGAGGTAGATCATTCCCTGACTCGAAGCAAATAGCCTGGAAACTCGAAGTAAACAGGGAAATGACTCGGAGCATATTCCAAGCAACCCGAAATGACTCGACCTTTGTTGAAACCGTATTTTAGACATATTGCGCTGTTTGCTCACCAACCATGCTACGTTGTGGCATTATTATCATGTCTGTTGCCTGTGAAATCTCACTTTGATCTTTGTACAGTCGATTGAGTTAAATTCGGTTGTAAGTAGCCTTGCTTAAAGGTGGGTTAACATGCCGTATTTTCTTATCTCAGCAATAAAATGCAATCTCTTCAAGCCAGAGCTGTGATTTTTTGAAATGCATCATACAACTATCACTATGCATGGAGAGCTTAATTCCACCCGATGGTGGGGTTTATTCAAATAGCGAGTAACATTGATACAACTGGTTACTTGCTAAGTGAAACCTGAGCTCGGGGAAAAGTCATCACACTGAAGCCAAAAAAGGATTAATACATGACAATCCTTTAACTAACTCCAGTTTCCTAGAGTGCGAGATGGAGTGTAAACTTATAAATACGGTCTTCAACAGGTTGGATCCGTCCACCTAACGACTTCGCCCGTATCTTGACCAAGTTTGAGGAGGATGGACCGTCCATCTAACGACCTCGCTTGTTAACTTAGGGTGGATGTGTACCGACCATCCACGATCCTGATAGATTCGTCGTTCCCAGAGTGTGAACGAAATCCCAAAGCCTAAATAGATGTGACTAACCATCTATCTTCCAACCTAGATTCCCGGAGTGCGAACCGAAATATCAACATCAACCAACTCCAGATTCCAGAAGTGCGAGCGGGGTACAAACATCAACTAACTCCATATTCCCAGAGTGCGAACCGGAGTATCAACAGCAATTAACTCTAAGTCCCTGGAGTGTGGATTGGAGGATAAACACCGACAAACTCTAAGATCCCCAAAGTGTAGATTGGAGTTTAAACATAAACCGGATGCGATTCGATCATCCATAACACAACTCTGAGTCCCCAAAGTTCTGTCAGAGTATAAACATAAATCGGATGTGAATGACCACCTACGAATCAATCTATAGTCCCTAAAGTGTGGACGCAGTTATAATTATTAAACAGGTTTTACTGACCTTCTATGAAAATAAATTAAGTCCTCAAAGCGTGGACATATCACTAAAACTTAAGCATGCATAATCGGTCGCCAATGAACAAGTGTCATCCCTAGAGTGTGGTTACGATCACCAATTGGTGAGCCAGTGTGGTTTGACTGCCCGAATTCGCCATGCTTCTGCTTTGTTTCATAAAGATTAAGGTCAATGTGCTAAAGATAAATAGCTATTGCCGACCAATTTTTCTAATGTATCCCCGAATCCAAAGGGCAGAACCTCTGTATTAGCCACTGATTAAGACAGTGCAACATCGGAATCCAACTTAACACTCGACCGTGACCCAAAGCAGTGGCCTCGGAACTTAGTGACGAAACCTGGGCTAGATTCGGAGACTAAAATTTCATGAGTACAATGAATTAAAGTTCAAGCACTGAAATACTTAAGCAAATGAACATAAGTTGTGCAGAAGACAAAATGAAATTTTATTTCAATCATTCATTGGAAGAAAAAGATTAAGTACAAAACTATGCCAAAAGTCATACTAGTAGCGGCCAAACCCACGTCTATGCACGACCTGTAAAAAATACAAAAGTAGATTCCTATCTATCTACTAAAAATGAGCCTAAGGGATATGTCTATTCTATCTTTTTTCTCGGTTTCTTCTTTGGCGTAAACCCGCTGGATTCATCTCTTGGCTTTCTCTTCGAACCTTTGCTTTTCATTTTGGCGGCCGATCCCCAGCTTGAGGCATTATGTTCACCTCCTCCTACGAACTCAAGTGGATAGGAATGCTTCCTAAATGTAGAGTCAGAGGGGTTGGATCAATGTTAGCAGGCGGAAAGGGTACACTTGTCTCAACGATCGTTCCTCCCAGAGAAATCATCCGCAAAGGGGCTGGACCAAGGCTCGCCATTGCACCTCTAAAACTACTAGCTCGAGAAGCTACTTCCATTTTGGTGTTAATTTTGGCTATTATTTCTTCTTCGCAAACTATTTGAGCCTCACCGGGAATGTTAGAAGTTGGGCCTGAGGAGCTAGTCACAGGCGCGCCTCCACTGACGACAGATGACAGATCAACAAAGGGGTCACTATGATGACCAAGAAATTCCTCTATCATCTGCTCATCGAAAGTATATGTGCTCCCTTGTACCCCATTCGTAGGTGCAGCTGCTGTTGTCGTAGTCGCTTCATGGTGATATAACTCTTGGGTTACAGGAAGCATAACAGATGTAGCTCCAATCACTAGATAGAAACAAAAGAAAAACTATTAACAATTACTTCAAGTTACGCTTCCGGTTTTGAGCAAGCATAAGAAATGTTCAGAGTACCTTCCTCAGTTTGACTTGCGGTTGGCGAAGCGTCTTCAGATACTTGCTCTTGGGCTGGATACAACTACGGTTGATCAGATTATAAGTAGGAACGGACTGAGGATCAACTGCAGATGTGGATTCAGGCTGAGTTGGCACAATAGTTTCAGAACTTATAACATGGTGCTTAACACCCGAACCTTCTCCAACCTCTGAATTCTGAGCGCCAAGTTTCTCCTTTTCATGTGAAATCATTGTATCGTGGAGAACTTTTCGTTCATCTTCGCTCAACACTTGGTTCTCAGGCTCAAATTCATCTATCGATTCAGCTTGGTGCTCGGCCTTTTCATCTTCTACTAATCGGCCCTAAGCATTGTACAGGTGTGTTGGATAATTGTCGAGCCAGGCTAGATTCTTATTGTTCAAGAAATTAGCATTGTAAGTGATGAGGAGATCTTCAATATCAGCCTCTAGCTTGGAATCTGCCATTTTAACTTTATCCTCAACCTTGGCCTCCCCTTCCTGGATTCTAAGTGATGCCGCATCCCGTTCCCCTAAAACACCACAGCTTGATCGTGCGCTTCTTGGGTTTCTTTATTCGCATCATCTTTTTCTTTAATGATTTTAGAAATTTTGGCTTTTAGCTCATTGAGTTCCTTCAATGCAGCATCCCTTTTGGCTGCAACTGTGGTGTTCCGGTGGCCCATCCCCTCCACTAAAGCGAAATACGTTTGTCACATTCTTTCCATAGATTAAGTTGCCTCGTCAGCTTTCTTAGTGGCCTCTATCTCAGATTTTCGAGAAGATTCGGCTTCATTATTAAGCACCTGAATAATGCGGTCCATTTGAGTGAGGTCGGTCTCTAACTTCTCTATTGTTTTGGCTCGCTCAAAAGCCACTGTCGACGCTTATCCGCGACTTTCATCCACTTCTTGTATTGAGTATAAATATCTTAAATGTAATCGTGCATCGTTTGTTCCGCCTCAGATGAGATTCTATTTAAATGAGGAGGGAAGATAAAATTGTCGAAGCAAATGTTTGGTCTTTTCTCAACTGGGCAATTTTGATTTCCCTTCCCTAGTGGGCTCGGTAATGGCTTGTTTAATGACAGGGGGAGTTTCGGCCTCAGTTCAACGGCATTGTGAACCAGGCTTAGGGGCATGAGAAATGGTTTTTGACACGGAGGCTCTAATGGTTGTTTTCCACGATCGGAGGGTTGTGTTAGGGCTCGAGGAGGTGGAGAGCGTGATCGGGATCGATATCTGTGTTCCTTTTCTCTATCCCTCTCCCTCTTATAGCATTCTTGGCTGGAACAACCGCAATTGTAGTCTCTAACTGCCTCCCTCTCGCGGGACTCATAATACGAGCTCGATGATTAGCGCGCTGAACGGAACTTCCGGGAATATAATCTTGCCTAGTCATTGCATCTGAAATGTAAAAGAAAAACCGAGTTAGTGATCTCTAGAAGTGGACAACTCAAGATTGGAAACCGTGTAGTGCCGTGAAGTGTGTATGCATGTGTTTAATCCCCCGACTAATCAGATATGTCGGCCACACTTGTAGGAAGTGGCACGCTTAAATCTAAGGCACTTTGAATCCCTTCCAATCTGGTGTCGCGTTGGAGCGACACGTAGTCTGTAATTGAGATGTCGGTAAGCCATTCAAAAAGATTCTCCACTTGCAAGGAAGGAGCCTCAAAAATTCTAACACCGGAGACTGACATAGATACAATCATCAATTTCCATCTCAAATTTTATGACGCTTATGCGCTACTGCCTTGCCTTTCCTCCTTCCCTCGAGATCCTGAAAGATGTCAGAAGTCCCGGCTACAGGTGTGTCATCGAAGGGCGTATTTTCTTCATCACCCTCTTCAGCTATTACGATCCCGGGTGCTCTATGCTTAGCCCGTCTCACTAGGGCTTCCCTAAGCGATCCCTCAAGCCTTATGCTCTGATTTTGATCGATAAGTCGAACAATCCTCAAGTTTCTATCTGTAAGTACTGACTTGATTTCCTTCATTTCACTTGGCACTTCCTGAAGGACCCGTACTATTTCCTTAAAGTGTGCGCCTTCGGGTCATGGAATTGTGGCGTTAAAGGAAGGAAGATATTAGTTTCAGTGTCAGTTACGGCTATCCTATTAGTTATCGGAAAAATTGTAGCACTTACGTCTGACTAACCATGGACTAGCAAACCAAAGGGACATCGGACATAGAACCACTCAGTTTCGAAGTAGCTCAGTCTTGTCCAGGCACCAGTCATGACTTGGCTGTTCCTAACCGCCTCTAAGAACGTGAAAGAAGGGCTATCTCCTTGACTCTTGACATTAAACAAGTATCTAATTTCGATCGGGGTCGGAGGTCGAAAAAGATGCTCTATGAATACAACGAACAAACTATTTAGCAGAGCATATCCATTCGGATGTAATTGTGATGGGGTGATTCCAAAGAAAGTGAGCACCTCTCGAATGTATTGATTGAATGGAGGGAGAGTTCCCGCTATGCACGAATGTCTATTGAAGCCGGTAAATGTGATATTTTGGAATTTCAAGAAATTTAAAATGTGAAAATCTTCTTTATTTATTGGTAATTAACCGATTTTGTTGAATTGAACAAATACAACTTTGGATGATTAGAATATATTTGGATATGTATATGGATGAAGTTGAATAAAATAAATTGGATCTAAAACCCTTATGTTATATATTTGTATATATTGTAAATAGAAAAAAAACTTTAGTTTGAATTAACAAATAAAACCATGTATTCAAATTTAAATATAAATTGTGATTTGGTAAATTTTGTTTGAATTTAAATACCTTTCAAAAGCTGTTCAAAATTTAATCATACATTTCCAAAACATTTAAGGTTGATGTTTAATTATCTAAAAAAATATTTTTCTCAAATAAGATTTAATTAAAGGTTTATTTCTTTTATCTTTCATATTCTTTCTTTTTAATTTTAACTTGCTTAAATATAAATTGAATATATATAAGATAGATATCTTAAAATAAATTATAAAATATATATGAATATGATTTTATTAGTATATAATTTAATTTATATTATTTTCTTTAAAATATCATATTTATATAAATTAAGGAAAGTATTAACTAAATATAAATATAGAACATAAAAATTTCTAAAACATTTAAAAATATAATTATGCTTGCAAAATACAAATGTTGAGATATTAACACATAAATTAACAAATGTAAGTTAATTTGCATATGTATTTGACAAATGTTAGCTAATGAAACAAGTTTCACTTACTTATTTCATTTTCTTTAATTTTTAATATCATAAGATAAGAATAAGCATATAAACCTCTCCACTTTCTATCTCATTCTTTTTCTATCTTTAATATAAAAACCAAAAAAAAAACCCAGAAATTAAAGCAAATTCAACTGGATCAATCAAGCAAACAAAGATCAACTCAGTTTCAAATTTAATAAGGGCAACAGCAAAATCAACCTGTAGCAATTTTTCACAAGCATAAAAGCAGAGAAAAAAAAACTGAAATCTGTGACTTTCCTGAGGAAATTTCAAACCAACCACTTCACCTATTTAAAGCATCAGATCCGAGCAGAGATACAAATCGACAAATAAGTTCTAATTTCCAGATCTACCTTTAGTTCCAAAGCAAATCAAAACTATTCTCTATTTCTTCTTAGACTGGTGAGTAAACTTTGAAATTCTGGTATATCTTGAAATTGCATGTGATGATAAACGAATTATGATTTGAATTATGTCGTGCATATTCCTCAAAAATGTTTTATTGTGTGTATGTGTGTATATATATATATGTGTGTGTGTGTGTGTGTGTGTGTGTGTGTGTGTGTGTGTGATAAACTCTGTGCATATGTCAGGGACAGGCATAGTAGGCGTCTATCTGAATATTCAGGTTTAAAACCTGGTTTTTTAAAAAAAACTCAAATCCTTCATCTAAATGAATTTTAGGCTCTGATCTCTAAGTAAGGATGTTTGTATGTGTATAGTGTCACAAAAAAATACAAATTCAAATTAAATAAATAAGTAAATTTTGTGGAAATTAAATGTTACAGTGAAATTCAAGAAATGTCACAAATTTTGATTTTTAAATCTTCATGTTTTGATTGTATAATCAGATTCATTATCAAAAATGATGGATTTTAAAAATTTTATGGTAATTTTTAAGTGTTGGATTTGGAGAATTTCTGGGTGGTATAGAAAACATATTTTGACCAAATCTCGACGGTCAACGTGATTAGGGTGATCGGGATTCAAGTTGGTGGTGGCTGGTGGGTCAATGGCGAGGGGAAAAATAATCGATGAATTTCTAGAACGTCGTGTTGTGCGCGCGATGGCTATCTAAGGTTTTTAGGCAGCTCGGAAAGGGTAGAATCGCGAGGGATTTGTGAAGCGAATATGCAACCGAGGCTGGGTGATTTGGCTCGAAGGTAGCTGCATGATAGGGCTTTCATCGGAGGTAAGTGGCATATGCTATAAAGGAAGGTCGACGATGCAATGAGGCGATCGGTTGGAGAGTGTTGGTTCTTGGGTTGAGTTTGGTTTACGCTGGAGGTTGAAATTTCGGTAGGAGATGATTATTGATTGGCGATGGGGCATATATGGATCAGGTGATGATGGGTGACTGTGCAGTGTTCATCGGTGATGAAATGGTCAGTAACGGAGCCATACACGTGCATGCATGTCATTGTGCACGATGGTTTCAGGCATGATGGGTTGTTCGTCGATGAGATAGGAGGTGCGAATCAGATCGCTCAGCGATGAACTCAATTGAATCGCGAGTGAATTGATTTCAATAGGATTACTGTGACGTTCGATTTTGTGTTATGTGCCTGGAGATAGTACTGGAGCAGTATTTCGGTCGAGAATTTAGGGGAAGGTGTTTAGGCAGGTATCAGATTTGGGCTTCGGCCCGCTTAAATTATTGAGATTGTTGATAGATTTCTAAATAAATTATAAATCAAGTTCTTTAAGCATAAAAGAAATTTGTTAAACAAGGTTTTCAAAGGAAAGTGTAATCAAGATTTCGAATAGTTTGCAATATACAAATCATAGAGTCAACATTTGAAATTAAATTTGATTAACTTGAATAATTTTGTTTAAGGATGATTATTGAATGAAATCTATTAAAGGACGACTATTTTAAATAAATAATTTAAGGGTAATTACTTAATAAAATAATTAGTGGATAGTTAATAAAGGTAACTAAGGGAAGAATTTTCAAACAAGTGAATAAGTGATAATTAATTATTTAGTTTAATTAATTAAAGATGGTCACTTAATGTAACTGATTAAATATAATTACTTAGGAAGTAATTATTGTATAATTACTGAATGCAATTAAGTAAAGGAAAATCACTTAATGAAGTAATTGGAGAATAATTACTTAATGGAAGCAATTAAGGATTAATTACTTAGTGCAATTAATTAAAGGATTAATTAATGTGGTTAATCAGTATAGTTAATCAATGTAAGTGATTAAAGGGTAGTTAATCACTGGATGTGATTTAATTAATTAAGGTTAATGTGATTAATTAAGGTCAATTAATCAATATAATTAGTTTAAGCAATGGTTTATAATTAACCAAAGTTAATCAAGCAAGATTAAAGATAATTAATTTAATTTATAATGGGTGATTAAATTAAATTAATTAAGAATTGTTGATTATGTATCTTGCCTATAGACGATAACTTGAATTGAATACCTTAGTTTGTTTGAATATCTCTGATATTGAGATTGTGATGTATTGTGATATGATATGATGGGTTGAACTGTGATATTATAAGTTACCTATCAATAATTGATTTATTGTGAGATTATGAGAACCTGTATTTATAATTGATTTGTATTCACTTAAACAAGCTGGGTTTAAGACGACATTGATTTCGAAGAGACCGGGGGCGGGTATCAGCAATACCCGAAACCACTTCGATTTGTACTTCTAAGTTCATTATAAATTTGATGTGTAGAATCAAACAGGCTGGAATGAAAGGGTTAAGAATCATGGATATTTAAAACTGAGTAGTGATGTTGGAATTAAGTGTTTGACTTACATAAGATTAGAACTCGTAGAAAATTACGAGTTACCCTGGTAATCCATTTAAGTTTTATAACTTAGAATTTCTTGTTAGATGGGTTTACTCACGGTGGTTTTCAGCCTAACCCGGGTGTTACTTTGATGCAATGCTCGGGTCAGACCGAGTACTACAGATTTTTAGGTAAGGACGTTCTGGAGATCAGGAGACGAGCTGGATGGCAGCAACGTATGGAGTATTTCCTTTGTGATATATTGTTGTATATCCTAGACATGTTGATTGTATCTGTCCAGTGTTGTATATATGTTGTAACTCTGATGTATTAAAGTGAAATTTGACAAAGTACAGTTTTCCTTTGTATATCTATTATTATTTGTTATTATATTTTATCCGCTGCTATTATTTGTTATTATATTTTATCCGCTGCGAATGTGAGGTGTTGGTATTTCTGTTCTTCTCTTTCTTCTTTTCCTAACTATCTGAAATTTTCGGGATCGAAAATTTCGGGTCATCACATTTGTTATCAGAACCAGGTTAAGCGAGAACCTTGGCTCCGATGGGTTTACTCATTAGGGAGGGTCAATGGTACCCTAAAATGAGTTGAGTGTGTATATATAAGAGAGCGTACTTGTTATTTTCTTATATAAAGGTTTTAAAATAGTTTCAAAAGTAAATGAATCTTATATAAGTTTATCAAGCAATAGATTTCATATTATATTAAGGAAATTAGTTGTTATATTAATTGAATAAAGACAAGTTTGAAATAGATTCAAACTAAAATTAAAATCTTGAATTTGGAGAAGAGTTCCAAAATAAGATAATGATGAATTGGTTTCCATGGGTATTATCATAAATGATTGTTGTGTTTAATAATAAAATGTGTATTAATGAGTAAGCAAAATGAAATGATTTAGGGAAGTAAAACATTTAGGGAAGTATAACTTATAAATTGGAATTAAAGATGATCTAAATTGTGAAGTTTTAAATCTGGGTCCAGAATTCGAAAATTGTTTCAAAATGATGAAGAAATAATAAATAATATTATTTAATGTTTTTGAATGAAAGGGGTCTTATTTCAAAAAGGTTGTTTGAAAATTTAAAGAAATTTGTTTTGAATTAAAACCAAAGGTGGTCTAAAATTTAAGGATAACTTGGTGTGTAAAGGAAATAATATGTATGAGGAATATACATAATATTAAAGATGGTTTGAAATATACTCTAAATGTTGAGTTTTAAATTTGGAATGAGATATGATACCCAAAGTGATAAGTTTTTGAACTTAATAAGTGGAAAGATTATTAATGTGAAGTTTAAAATTTGAAATGGGAATTCAAATTGGGTAAGGTTGGCTGGATTAAGTAAATTGAATTTAACTTTGAGAAAGTTAAATAAGTTAACAAGCAATCTGAATTGGGAATTTCAAGATGAAATTGGGATTTAACTTGGGAAGTTAAATGGTCGATTTAAAATAGGAGTTATGAGTGATCTCAAATTGGATTTGAGATTTGAAATTGAAAATGAATGTTGTAAATAGGTGTTTGGATAAATTTGGATGTTTATTTATCCGGATATTATACATAATCTATGAAACTCAGAATTGGTTTTGAAGTTAAAATTTAGTAATAAAATTTGATTCTGAAGATAAAATTGTTTATTAATTCTTATTTGAACTTTGAAAGAAATTAAGTAAAGATAATTTAAAATGGAATTTTAAAAATTTAGACTTAGAAATAAATTGTTTAAAGATTTAAATTGTTAACTTAAAAATAAAGGTTAATTTGATTTAAGGGGTTAAATCAACATTTAATTTAACTCGAATTTATATAATTCGAGATGGTTTAAAGTAGAAATTTAAATTGAATTAGTTCAAATTGAATTTGATTTGAATTAATTAGAATTGTGATTGAAGATGGATAAGTTTAAAATCCAAAATGGAAGTTGAATGAGTTCAAGTTTAAATGGGAATTGGGATTAGTTCAAACAGAAATTGAAATGATTTGAAGTTGAAATGGGTTCAATTTGAAATTATTCCAAATTGATTTGAATAATTTGGAATTGTGATTAAAGTTGAATAGGTGTAAAATTCAAATGGAATTTGAATTGAATTTGGAAAGAAATTGAGGTTAATTCAACTTGAATTGGAGTTAAATCAATTTCAATGGAAATTGAAGTTATTCAAATTGGAATTGAGTCAATTCAAATGGAAGTGGAAATTTAAATTGAATTGATAGGAATGGAAATTGGAAGTTGAACAGTTTGACTCTGTACTATTTTCAAAATAAATTGTTTTAGTACAAATCTATTTTTCCAAGCTATTTATTATAAATACAACCTTTCTTATTAAACCCAAAACTATCTTATACTTGTTTTATAACTACTTTTGGAATTATTTAACTATTTTATAACTGTTTTATAAACTAATTACAGTTTTTTTACTACTTTATAACTAATTACTATTTTACAACTATTTCGCAATTATTTAAAATTTCTATAACTATTTGACTATTTTTCGACTATTTTACAATTACTTAACTATTTTACAGCTATTTTACAAAGTAATAATTATTTTTCTACTACTTGTCAATTTTTAATTTTTCAAGCTATTTTCTAATTTTAAGATGGTCATAGTGCAAACTGTTTATAATTAGATACCCATTAAGATAAGAATTAAAGTGATAATCCAAAGAGGATTGAGGCAAATGTGAATAAGTAAATAGAAATTAAAGTGAATGTGAATAGAAAAGGAGATTGATTTGGCTAATAATCAATAAAGATTAATACGTAGGATGTACATATATTATTCTACTCGCATAGTGATTTGATCCGGATTCTAGCACAGAATTTTGAGATAGTATATTGATCCGAGTTAGGATTTTTCACTCGATTTTCGACGGTGAACCTGGATATGGATTGTTGATTAATTTTGGAAATTCTCTATCATAGTATGACTATGCAAGGAGAATGACGGTTTCTGATCAAGAAACCAAATCTGAGTCCGCACTAGGAAATCAGGTAGACGATAATAGTTCGAAAATGAAATTATATGATCGAGTGAGCGATCAGATTGGTATAGCGTACGGATGATATGTGTACGTCGTACGGATTTGAATGAAATTGATACCGGAATTTGTGGATAAGAAATGTGAAATGGTTTTTGAAACGAAAGGTATATTTTGTGAAATATATGATGAAGTAAAGTGGAAATTGAATATTTCTGTGGTAAAATTTTACTTTATGGAATTAAGTAAACTGGTAAGTGATTTTATAGAGTAATCAAATTTGAATATTTGATTTGGAATAAACAAAGTTATATATCATTGTTATATAAAATAAATCTCCCCTTGTTGAATCTATTGCCAAAAGGAAAGGATTTTTGAAAGTTTTTAAAGTTTGAAAAGGGAATTTATACAAGTTTGAAGCGATCCAAAGATTTTTTTAAAATTATATATATATATATATATATATATATGTAAAGGATCTTATGAGAATGATTTTGAGAAAGATTTTTGGAACCTTTGGATTTGGAAAGGCTTTTTGATTTTTGGGTAAAATCAATATTGGAATTTGGAAAGCCTAGTTCGAGAATTATCGATTTTGGGAATCGATTTTGTGTAAAGGAGATTTGGATGAAAATCATAAAGGGTATGATTTGAAAGATACTATAAGAGTATAGTATAAAGTGTTTTGAGATTGGCTCTGGGGAAAAAGGCATCCCTTGAAATGAACTACTCAGGAGTGCCACAGGGTGGTACTGTCTTGAACCCTAAGGTGGGTTCTAAAGTTGATCCTATGAGGAGTCCCGACAAAACTAGTTCCCGATGATTATGCATAGTGTGTAGCGAAAGTCGAGGACGCTGATGCTTATAGAGGCATTTGGATTATGCTGTGACAACAGTGTAACTCGGTGTCACTACGATCTACTGCAGACCATAACGAAAGTCGGGTGTGCTGCTGAGAGCCAACAGTCTACGTTTGATTTTATATCGGTAGACTACGACCTATGGTGACATAGCGAAAGTCGTGTGTGCTGCTGAGAGCCAACAGTCTACGTTTGATTTTACATCAGTAGACTGCGACCTACGTGGGAGTGGAGAAGTTTCATTTGGCAGCGAAAATCAAGGGTGCTGATGCCTACAGTTACATGGACTTTTGCTGTGATGGCAACGTAACCCTGGAATGTAACTGCGATCTGTCGTGGGTTCCATGGCGTAATCGAGGGGCGCGGAGTACCTACAGTTACATAGACTTTTGCTGTGATGGCAACGTAGCAAAAGATGTAACTGCGACCGTGGATGGGGGTGATGATTTTCAGAGCATTGTCACCAAAGATGTTTCCTTTATTTTCAGAAAGAAAATGTTTTCTATATTTTCAACAAAACTATTTTCCAAATATTCTCACTGGGTGTTGAAAACGGGTTTACCAAGTGCTTATAGATTTTTAGTCTTATGCCTGCTCAACATATGATCGAATTTCTGTTAGAACGAGGATGGACTGGTTGAAACATCGAGTTATAAAAGTATTTTTATAAAACTATTTTGATAATATTATTTAGATATTAAAGTATTTTAATAAAGAGCAAAGATTATTTTTTCTGATATTAAGCATTTTAATAAATTCTGGCTTCGTTCCTTTTCGAGGATGAAAAGATTCAAAGGGAGGAGGAATGTGATATTCCAAAATTTCAAGAAATTTAAAATGTGATAATCTTCTTTATTTATTGGTAATTAACTGATTTTGTTGAATTGAACAAATAAAACTTTGGATAATTAGAATATATTTGGATATGTATATAGATGAAGTTGAATAAAATAAATTGGATCTAAAAACCTTATGTTATATATTTGTATATATTGTAAATATAAAAAACTTTAGTTTGAATTAACAAGTAAAACCATGTTTCCAAATTCAATATATAAATTGTGATTTGGTAAATTTTGTTTGAATTTAAATACCTTTCAAAAGCTATTCAAAATTTAATCATACATTTCCAAAACATTTAAGGTTAATGTTTAATTGTCTAAAAAAAATATTTTGCTCAAATAAGATTTAATTAAAGGTTTATTTCTTTTATTTTTAATATTCATTCTTTTTAATTTTAACTTGCATAAATATAAATTGAATATATATAAGATAAATATCTTAAAATAAATTATATATATATGGATATGATTTTATTAGTATATAATTTGATTTATATTATTTTCTTTAAAATATCACATTTATATAAATTAAGGAAAGTATTAACCAAATATAATATATAACATAAAATTTTATAAAACATTTAAAAATATAATTACACCTGCAAAATACAAATGTTGAGATATTAACACATAAATTAACAAATGTAAGTTAATTCGCATATGTAGTTGACAAATGTTAACTAATGAAACAAGTGTCACTTACTTATTTCATTTTCTTTCATTTTTAATATCATAAGATAAAAATAAGCATATAAACCACTCCACTTTCTATCTCATTCTTTTTCTATCTTTAATGTAGAAACTAAAAAAAAAACTAGAAATTAAAGCAAATTCAACTAGATCAACCAAGCAAACAAAGGTCAACCCAGTTTCAAATTTAATAAGGGCAGTAGCAAAATCAACCTGTAGCAATTTTTCACAAGCATAAAAGCATGGAAAAGAAAACTAAAATCTGTAACTTTCCTGAGGAAATTTCAAACCAACCACTTCATCTATTCAAAGCATC
Organism: Allium cepa; assembly: GCA_030765085.1. Lineage (NCBI taxonomy): Eukaryota > Viridiplantae > Streptophyta > Magnoliopsida > Asparagales > Amaryllidaceae > Allium > Allium cepa. Next base: position 618,970,679 of record CM060934.1, read on the forward strand.
AGATCTGAGCAGAGATATAAATCAACAAATAAGTTCTAATTTCCATATCTACCTTTAGTTCCAGAGAAAATCAAAACTATTCTCTGTTTCTTCTTAGACTAGTGAGTAAACATTGAAATTCTGGTATATCTTGAAATTGCATGTGATGATAAATGAATTATGATTTGAATTATGTTGTGCGTATTCCTTAAAAATGTTTTATTGTATATGTGTGTGTGTGTGTGTGTGTGTGATAAACTCTGTGCATATGTCAGGGACATGCATAATAGGCCTATGTATGAATATTTAGGTTTTAAACCTGGTTTAAAAAAAAACTCAAATCCTTCACCTAAATGAATTTTAGGCTCTGATCTCTAAGTAAGGATGTTTGTATGTGTATAATATCACAAAAAAATATAGATTCGAATTAAATAAGTAAATTTTGTGGAAATTAAATGTCAAAGTGAAATTCAAGCAATGTCACAAATTTTGATTTTTAAATCTTCATGCTTTGATTGTATAATCAGTTTCATTATCAAAAATGATGGATTTTAAAAAATTTTATGGAGATTTTTAAGTTGTTGGATTTGGAGAATTTTTGGGTGGTACAGAAAACATATTTTGACCAAATCTCGGTGATCAACGTGACTAGGGTGATCGGGATTCAAGTTGGTGGTGGATGGTGGGTCAATGGTGTGGGGAAAAATAATCGATGAATTTCTGGAACGTCGTGTTGTGCGCGCGATGGCTATCTAGGGTTTTTAGGCAGCTCGACATGGGTAGAATCGCGAGGGATTTGTGAAGCGAATATGCAACTAGAGGTTGGGTGATTTGGATCGAAGGTAGCTGCATGATAGGGCTTTCATCGGAGGTAGGTGGCATGTGCTATAAAGGACGGTCGATGATGCAATGGGGTGATCAGTTGGAGAGTGTTGGATCCTGGGTTGAGTTTGGTTTACGCTGGAGGTTGAAATTTCGATAGGAGATGATTGTTGATTGGCGAAGGGACATATCTGGATTAGGTGATGATGGGTGACTGTGTAGTGGTTCATCGGTGATGAAATGGTCAGTAACGGAGGCGTACACGTGCACGCATATCATTGTGCACGATGGTTTCAGGCATGATGGGTTGTTTGTCGATGAGATAGGAGGTGCGAATCAGATGGCTCAGCGATGAACTCAATTGAATCGCGAGTGAATTGATTTCAAGTAGGATTGTTGTGACGTTCGATTTTGTGTTATGTGCCTGGAGATAGTACTGGTGCAGGATTTCGATCGAGAATTTAGGGGAAGATGTTTAGGCGGGTATCGGGTTTAGGCTTCGGCCCGCTTAAATTATTGAGATTGTTGATAGATTTCTAAATAAATTATAAATCAAGTTCTTTAAGCATAAAAGAAATGTGTTAAACAAGGTTTTCAAAGGAAAGTGTAATCAAGATTTCGAATAGTTTGCATATAAATCATAAAGTCAGCATTTGAAATTAAATTTGATTAACCTGATTAATTTTGTTTAAGGATGATTATTTAATGAAATCTATTAAAGGATGACTATTTTAAATAAATAATTTAAGGGTAATTACTTAATAAAATAATTAGTGGATAGTTAATAAAGGTAACTAAGGGAAGAATTTTTAAACTAGTGAATAAGTGATAATTAATTAATTAGTTTAATTAATTAAAGGTTGTCATTTAATGTAATTGATTAAATATAATTACTTAGTGAAGTAATTATTGGAGAATTACTGAATGCAATTAAGTAAAGGAAAATCACTTAATGAAGTAATTGGAGAATAATTACTTAATGGAAGCAATTAAGGATTAATTACTTAGTGTAATTAATTAAAGGATTAATTAATGTGATTAATCAATATAATTAATTAATGTAAGAGATTAAAGGGTAGTTAATCACTGGATGTGATATAATTAATTAAGGTTATGTGATTAATTAATCAATATAATTAATTTAAGCAATGGTTTATAATTAACCAAACCTAATCAAGCAAGATTAAAGATAATTAATTTAATTTATAATGGGTGATTAAATTAAATTAATTAAGAATTGTTGATTATGTATCTTGCCTATAGATGATAACTTGAATTGAATACCTTAGTTTGTTTGAATATCTCTGATATTGAGATTGTGATGTATTGTGATATGATATGATGGGTTGAACTGTGATATTATAAGTTACCTATCAATAATTGATTTGTTATAAGATTATGAGAACCTGTATTTAGAATTTATTTGTATCCACTTAAACAAGCTGGGTTTAAGATGGCATTGATTTCGAAGAGACTGGAGGCGCGCATCAGCAATACCCGAAACCACTTCGATTTGTAATTCTAAGTTCATTATAAATTTGATGTGTAGAATCAAACAGGCTGGAATGAAAGGGTTAAGAATCATGGATATTTAAAACTGAGTAGTGATCCCTAGATATTGTTGGAATTAAGTGTTTGACTTACATAAGATTAGAACTCGTATAAAAGTATGAGTTACCCTGGTAATCCGTTTAAGTTTTATAACTTGGTATTCCTTGTTAGATGGGTTTACTCACGCTGGTTTCCAGCCCGACCCGGGTGTTACTTTAATTTAATGCTCAGGTCAGACCGAGTATTACATATTTTCAGTTTTGGAGCTCAGTAGACAAGCTGAATTGCAGGAACGTGTGGAGTGTTTCCTCTGTGATATATTGTTGTATATCTTAGACTTGTTGATTGTATCTGTCCAGTGTTGTTTATATGTTGTAACTCTGATGTATTAAAGTGAAATTTGACAAAGTACAGTTTTCCTTTGTATATCTGTTATTATTTGTTATTATATTTTATCCGTTGCGAATGTGAGATGTTAGTGTTTCTGTTCTTTTCTTTCTTCTTTTCCTAACTATATGAAATTTTCGGGATCGAAAATTTCAGGTCGTTATAGTAAACCCTTCCGGGGGAGCATGTGGTCTATCATTCGGTTTCGGTAATAAGATGTCATCCAGTGGCAAACCATGTCTTAGGCATATCCACCCTAACATATCTTCGGAGATGTTGGACAACACAGAATCTTGCGGTTTCCCGATAAAGTTGGCTCCTAGTAGCTCATCCGGAGCTGGATCTATAACTTCGGCCGCGATGACCAGTATCTCTATTACTAAGGGAGGTGAACTTTGAAGCTCCTACTACTGTGAACTTGTAGATTCCATAGCTAATCAACTCATCAAAAACCATCATTTGATGATATAAGCCCATGTGTACCCCAATGTGAAGTGCATGAATGTGTGCAGTGTAGTGCAGTGCTACATAACGCTTAAGAAATTCTACAAAAATACGAGGAATGTTCAAACAAAAAGACTTCGAGATTCTGCCGGAGTGATCGTCATCGCTGGCCGTCACCACCGTACCATCTAGACTTTAGAGACTGATCCAAGTTAAATTTTATTAAACTCGGTCAAGTTACAGTTCCATCGACGAGCTTAAAAAGGCAGTCAAATATGTGGTAAAAGCAGTTAAGTCCAGTTATGCAGGGCAGAAGCTTGTCGGAGTCAAATTTTCATGATATGTTTCGTCTCCATTAAATTTGAGCTAGGATCGATCTCCAAGTGCATAATTCATACCGACCGAGGAGGACACACTTTGTATCGATCACCCATAAAGGAACTTCGTATCAATCACCAATAAGCTGGTTCATATCGATCATAGGAAGCGTTGATTCGTATCGATCATTGAAAAATCACTGCGTATCGATCGCTTAAATCCTTGCTTTGTATCGATCGCGAAATCATGGATTTCGTATCGGTCACTCCGGATCAATATGAATGCTCCCATATATTGATCAACATGAAGAGTCCACCAATGACGAATCGATACGAGCATTTTCTTCATATCCCCACAGTTTATCTTCTCCAAAACCAATAGAATGCCATCTCCTCCCTCCTCGACATCATGTCGATCGCCTCTGACCACCACTTCATCAGAACCAATCACGAAAGCAAGTAGGACCCGTGGAATTTCAAGTCTCATCGTTTTCGATGCAAATTCATGTTTAAATTGCCTAGTTTTGGTAATTGGTTGGAGGGATTAGAGTCTAGTTCGATTCGAAGGCAAAGACGTTTTTTAATTCTTTGATATCTAGAGTGATACGAATGCCAGAAGAAAAATGAACAAGTGAAAAGAATGACTAAGTATGAAAAGCATATATATATGGACACGAGGGATGAAGGGAAACGATTCGTCTCCCAGTTGTTTCGACCGGTTAAAAAAAGTTTCTCCTCCAATCGATACGAAGAGGGCTATTCAAATCCATGCACCACCTATCTAGAGAAACACTCATTCGTAACCGTCAAGCTATCGGTACAAAACAAAAACCATACTATGAAGACTGATCGAACTGTTTGCACCCATCAAACATCTATCGATGCACAGTTACAAGTTCATGTCCATCACTTTGAAGACCATAGGGATTAGAATCCATCGATATGAAGAAATTTCATAGGACTAGCTAATTTTGTATCGATAGCCATCGATATGAAATGCTTTGAAAAATTAACTAATTCATGTCGCTCGCCATCTATGTGAAGGCAATCTTTCAAAATTTTCTCATCAATCCAGGAGAGGATCGATACGAGGAGATACACCAAAACAACCATCAAGCGTTGGTACAGTTTGTATTTCACATCGATTCAGGAGAGGATCAATACAGAATTCAATAAAAGAAAACTGACAACGACTCATCGACATACGAATGCTAGCGGGAGTCAGGTTAACATACGTTCATGTACGACAGACAAACACCCAGTTTTTAAAATTCACAGGAATTGGATGCTCACCTAGCGACAACTACAACAACGGACAATAGTTTGCTATCATTCGATAGTCAATTACAACAGTGCATAATACAACCGTTGGTAGTCAACAATTCACGATTTATGTTACTAAAGGTCAATCAAAGGTTATATCTCCCAAAGAAAAGGCAACAACCGTTCAACGAGTCAGATAGAACTTTTCAAAATGAAGATTGTGACTTTTCAAAGCACATCATGTCTTTGCAAGACGTACTTTGGGGGGTCAATGTTATCCCACCTTTCGGCTAGGCCGTGACACAAAGAAATTAACTAGAAATAAAAGGCAGTTCATCTTGGAAAACGGTTATACACAGGTTTAATATGGATATCGGTAATTTTTTTCCAAGTCTGGATCAAATTACAATTACATGGCATGACAAACAAGGCTATGAAAGCCAACGTTCCAAATTTCAAGTCAATCCGAGTTCGTGCGCTGAAGTTACAAATCGATCAAGTTAAGCATGAGACTCGCTTAATTCATGTCCCTCATATTTGTATCCATCAACCTTGCACCATCCTATTCGTATCCATCAACCCTCGGGCCTTATCTCATATCCATCCTGCCTCGTCTCCATTGAGGTCGATCTTCTTCATATTCATCGGCGAGCAAGCTCACTTCGTATCCATCGGCAATAACACCGAGGTCCATTTTTGCATCGATCTAGTTTTCAAACATACTTCGTAATGGTAGGCCACGGGTTGATACGAAGTCGTCATCTCCCATCGATACGAAATCGATTACTCTATGATCGATACGAAGAGATCGTTTATCTATCGATACGAAGTGAGATGCAGTGAATCGATATGAACAAGGCCAAGCCGGGTCGATACGAACGACGCACATGTATAATCGATTATTCGGCATGAAATGTGGATCGATTCTAAAAGCAAGCGGCATGTCATCAGACATCATGTGCAAGCCTATTGATACTATCTATACGAACAGCATCAATACGATTTCGACAGCCTTCGAATAACCCAAACTTGCATCGATCATAACTCAAATTCTACAAGTCCAAATGCCATCAAATTTTCACAGGAGCTTGCGTGCATCCTCAGGAATGTTCATGATCGATCTCGGTTCAATTGGACAAAATATTGATCAATACAAAAGTTCATTCGTACCGATCATGGATCGAATGTAAATGGCGTGGGATCGATCATGTGGGACCACCCACGTGCTAGAAGGGGTATTTCGAGATCTGAGCAAGATATTTGCATCCTGCACCTATAAATAGCGGCCTAGGACCTGCTGAAAAAGGACTTTTGGCTCTTCTACGTCTAGACTCTGCTGAAATCACAGCTGTACTCGAGTTTTACTGTTGTAATTCATTGTATCCAGCAAACAAAAGTTAATAAAAGTCAATCATTTCATAGTGGACGTAGGCCACACGTCGAACCATTCTAAAACCCTGCGTTTTTCTACTGTTTTTCTGATTATTTTTTGGAGTATTTGTTAGATAATCCTCTTTTTCATTTATTTTCTTCATTTTATCTCTTCAAACACTTCCGAAGAGTGTTGTGCCCAATTTTGGTACAAACACCTCCGCACTAGTAGATAGTGTTGAAGGGGTTCCTTCCGCTCTTATATGCTCTACAAGTATGTTAATCAATGATGACGGAAGGGGTAAGCCGCACCAATCAATGCTGTCGACAGCATACCTTCCGCACCTTTATACTTGAGTAAGTCCACCTATCGTAGAAGGTACCTTCCGCACTAATTGATAGTGTCGATAGGGTCCTTCTGTGTGCATGTCTAATTATAGAGGTGGAAGGGTTATGCTATACCCAGTCAAAGGTTTCGTAGGGTCCTTCCGCATGGTTTCAAAGAAGTAGTGGAAGGGGCCTTCCGCATTGCTTAAGCAATGATTTCGAAAGGTCTACCACTAGAGTAGAGAGGCGGAAAGGGCATAGCCTCTTATTTGGAACCCATTAGTTAAATTGAAGTTGACGGAGGGCTTGTTTGCTCTATGATATCGAAAGGGAGAGTGACGGAGGGTAACTCATGATGTCACAATGATTCGAAGGATATAGACAAAAGCCTTAGTTGTCAAATTAAAGAACCCGATCTCATTTTTAAAGTAAACACATGGCAATGTAAAAGGGTTTTGAAAAGGCATTTAACTTTGAAATTTTATAGGAAGCTTTTCTTGCTAAAGATAGTAGGTTATGGGTATTAACCATATTTCATCAGAAAATGATTACAAGGAATTAAACAATGGATGTTTATATTGTTGTATTACTCGATCAGTTATCATGTATGATTATGTAATCATATTCGCTTCATTTATAACCCATAACTGCATTTTGGGGTGTTAAGGGCAGAATAACAGGCTAGGTTGACACAGCAGTGAATATACATTGAATTAACTCCTATGTGAGTAGAATTACATCCAGGAGATCAGACAACTAGAACATAGGATGCCCAAGACCGATCATAAGATTATTGGTTAGACAGGTTCTTAGTAAGCCCATAAAAACTATGTTATAGAAATTGTTATCGGCAGGGGCCAATAGGATCTTAAGGATTCCATAAATACTATATTCGGCTGTTGATAGAGATCAATAGGTTCATAGTCATCCTATGAAAACTATAACACGGGAGATGTTATTGAAGAATGTAACGACCCGCATTTTACGTATCAAAAGATCGTAAAATAGTTGCATTAGGTCGTTGATGTTGTTAAGTCGTTTAGAGTATGAGTCGACCAAAGCTTAAGTCGTTCGGAGTTGAGTCGTATAGTGCTTAGGTCGTGGGAGCGAGTTAAGGAGGCGGAGCGACTTAAGAGGTTTAGGTCGTTGGGTAGTTTAGGTCGGTGGAACGATCTAAGGAGTTGGCGACCTAGGCGAGTTAACGATCTAAGATAGAGGAGCGACTCAAGACAGTACGACCTAGTAGTTAACGAGTTAGAGAAGCCAGCGACTTAGGGGATTTAGCGACCTAAGGAGTTAAGGTGTTTAGCGACTTAAAAATAGGAGCGACCTATAGTATTGAGCGACTTATAGGTTTGGACGACCTAAGGGTTAACGGCTTAGGGAAGTTAGGTCGCTCGAGCGACTTGAGGAGATAAGATAGGTCGCCGTGTGTATTTAGGTCGCAAACGACCTATGTTGAGGTAGGATGTTTATTTAGGTCGCGCGAGTATTGCAGCGTTAGGTCGCTGAGTCGTGTGAATGACTTAGTGGTGGGTCGTGGCTTCGTTGAGTCGTAGGTCGCGAGGGTAGTTAAGTCGCGCATAGGCTAAGTCGCGTGCGTGTTTTAGATCGTTGGTTGGTTAGGTCGTAAACCAATAAGTCGGCTATGAAGTTGAATCGTTGAGTCGCATCTGGTTAAGTCGTTGGGTCGGCTTTGTAGTTGAGTCGCTGAGCCGTGTACGTGTTAAGGCGTTGGGTCATTGAGTCGTGCAGGGGTTTGTTGAGTCATAGGTCGTTGAGCTTGATAGGTCGTGGGGTCTGATGAGTCGTGGACGACTCATGGGATAGGTCGGCGACGACTTAAGGGGCGGCGACTTAAGGGATTTTCTGCCTATAAATAGAGGGGTTTGGCTCACTTTTTGGCACCGGATTTTGAAGCGACGAAGTGCTGCCATTTTGAGAGCTCGACTACAACATTTCTTCACTTCTTTTCTCCACTCTAATCTAGTGCTTACATCCATTCAAGATCGAAGATCCAAGAGCCAAAGTTGAAGTTCTTCATCCATTCGAGAGAGATTTAATCGTTTGAAGCGGAATCTTGTCGGATCAAGCTTGGTCATTTGCTATCCAGATCTGGAGTTGGTTGTTTTAAAGGTGTTTAGGTGATTCGGTGAGTGGTGGTTATCTCTCAGACGGACCCAAAGGAGTATATTGGATCGGTGGTTTGTTTATGTGCTAAAGAGAGTGATTTCGTGCATTTTTCTTAAGTCTGCATGTAGATCTATTGTTCATGATGATTTGACATCTATTTTACTACATGTTAACTTATGCAAGTTCATTCATCAAGTTGTAGAGATATTGCTCATAATTCATGTTTGTTAGAATGCATGTTAGATTTGGACTCTTTATTTACGAAATTGCCATTATTGAGTAATTGTTTATTTAGATCTTGTTTGAATGATTGATTACTTGGATTAATGTTTGATTTGATTGATTAGTTGATTGATAACTTGATTTGGACAAGTTGGTCGAAGATGATTCAAAAGCTAAGTGGAAAGGCTCTTGAATAAGGAAAGCTGCTTGTGGCATATGAAGCGGATGTTGAAGCTCATATGGATAGATTTGATGATGATGTTGAGATGGGACTTTGCCATGATGCGATGAGCCAAACCATGATGTTGAGATGGGACTTTGCTATGATGCGATGAAGCAAAGCATGATGTGAGAAAGCCTTGGTTTAATCCAGACGGGATCATCCCAAGCATGTTGATAACTCGGTGATGTGGTCCGGGTTTGTGGATAATGGTTAGCTTGAGAGGCGCTCGAGCTAGTATGGGAATAGTCGTCGAGGAGGATGACTAGAAGGCTGAGATTTCATCGTTGTTGAAGGTTCTAGCATGCTCAAAGCAAGAGTATGTTGGGACGGATCACGATGACGTTCCAAGCACGGGTCACGATGACGTGCTAGTACTCTGGGCAGATGCGAAAGTCCTAGGCACGGGTCACGACGACGTGCGGGGTTATGTCTAGAACCGGGGTTACCATTAGCCCTTGACGGACGGCTGAAAGAATGGTGCCGGTCATTCAATTAATGGTGATATCGAGGCAATGATAACAGTGATGGCCAGAGTCATGGATGTTTGATTGTATCATCATTCGGCCTCAAGTGCGGTGTTTTCGGAGTGCTTATCTGATCTTGGTTTAGGCCTTGGGGGTTTGTACTTGGAAAACGCCGACCTTGACTCGAGTGATAATTACTTTGCTTTGAATGTCTGAATTGCTATGTTTGCTTCTACTTAGTGTGTCTGGGGGCTATCACTGTAGAAAAAGGTGGAGTGGGATGGTTGAGTTCCTATTCCTTTTTACCCTTTATGCTCTTTTGGTATGTTTGATAGTTGATTTACTGCTCACTAAGACTTTTGTCTGACTCAAGGTTTTATGTTTAACTCTTATTACCTTGGGATGTTCATCCATGTTGGGATGGCCAGACTAGGTAGCAGGTGACAGGTGCTGTTCTTAGTGACTAACGCTGTTGATGACGAAGACGAGCTGGAGGCTTTTGCATATTGTTTTCTTACTATATGTAGTGGATGTTCCGCTGTTTGTATGATTCTCTGAGTGTTATGTAGTGAGACTTGCTGTATTGACTTTTCAGATTGTTGTACCAAACTATTATGAGTTTATATGATGAATTCTGTTCTATGGAGCTTCACTATGTATACTTTTCTATTGTATTTTATCCATGCGCTGTGAGTAATACGATAGACTATTCTGTGTTTTCTTTATCCTGATGATCGTCCATAGCGGCCTGGCACACTTTACAGCGCACTATTTCTTAGTTTAGTGCAGGAGTCATGGGCGGTCGTCACATTTGGTATCAGAGCTTTGGTTAATCGATTTTAGCCAACGCTTGCTGACGTAACTACGTAAGAGAGACGTAATTGTATTTTGATGGATGATTACTATATATAATATAGTAGATTAGAAGGATTTGAACTCCTTATGTAGTTGTTTCTCAAGGTGTTCTAATCATTTTTTTATAGATATTAAGAATGAGTCGAAGAGAGAGACAAGCTGCTAGGGAAGGCCGTGCTTCTGAGGGAGTTGCTGATTATGCTTCTATGTTTGAAGCCATGATGACTTTGATCATGAGAGGGATGCCAGCTCTGGGACCATTAGTAGATGTTGGAGTTCAAGTTCAAGCTCCAAGACCAGTGGATTTTGCTAAGTTGTGCAAAGATTATACTTCTCTTGGAGGAAAGGTTTTCTTGGGAACAGAATCAACCATAGAAGTCCAGAGATGGATAGATGCTTGTAGAAGGATCTTTGGTGATTTGGGAATTGAGGACGCAACTAAGAGGAAGCTTGCATCAAGACAGCTTCAGGGAAGGGCTTCTGATTGGTGGAACTCTATCACCATTGATACTCCAGAGGAAGAGATCACTTGGGAGCAATTCCAAACTAGATTTGAAGCTAAGTTCATTTCTACGGCTCAGAAGTCTGTTTTATTTAAGAAGTTTGTGGAGCTTAAGCAAGGTGGAAGATCAGTTCTTGAGTATGTTTCTGAGTTTGAAGCTTTGTCCAAGTATGCTCGGTCATATATTGAATCTCCATATCAGAAGAACGAGAAGTTTGTGACAGGCTTGGATAGTTATCTTGGGAGACAATTGGTGGATCATCTGGACGATCCATTTGAGAAGCTTGTGGAGAAAGCTCTCAGGCACGAGAGTTTGTTTCCTAAGGAAGGGTCTTTTGTTGCTGTGATCAAGGAAGAGTCCAAACCACAGCAGGGTGGAAACAAGAAGAGGAAGCAGCAACAGCAGAAGGGTAAGGATGGCCAGAAAAAGCCAAAGGGTGAAGTGACCTGCTACAATTGTCGGCAGAAGGGCCATTTCTCTAGGGATTGCAAGAATCCAAAGGTGCCGTTGAAGTGCCACAACTGTGATAAGCTGGGGCATATCAGGAAGGACTGTCCAGAACCGAGGAAATATAAGCAGATTGTGCAAGCTTATGCTTTGGGAGTTGTTCCATCATCTTTGAAAGCTCCTACTGCTGAAGAAAAGGGGAAGAGTGTGGTGGTTCAAGGTACTCTTTCCATGTGTGGTGTTCCAGTAAGAGTGTTATTTGATACTGGGGCGTCGCATTCGTTTGTTTGTAATGATCTTGTAGGCCGGTTGGGTTTAGAACCAGATATTGTTGATAGACCACTGGTTGTGACTAATCCAGTTGGGGGTTCGTCATGTTTGTGTATGATATGTCGTGGTCTTGTTTTATCGAGTCATGATTGCTCTTTTGTTTGTGATTGCTTTGTTCTGAACTTTGCGGGGTTTGGAATAATTTTGGGTATGGACTGGCTTAGGAAGTATGCGGCAAAGGTTGATTGTGAGAGGCTGGAGGTGACAGTCGAGAATGTGGAGGGGCGAAAGGTTGTGATACGATGTAAGCATAAAGAAGGCGCCTTCATGAGCTTCATGTATTCGCTGGTTGTTCCACGAGATGGACTGTCATCGATGCCTATTGTGAATGGATTTGAGGATGTCTTTGACGAGGTCAAAGGGTTACCGCCGCATAGAGAGATCGAGTTTCGTATCGATCTAGTTGAAGGAGCCAGACCTATTGTGATGCCTCTTAGGCGGATGGCGCCTAGGGAACAGCAAGATTTGAAGGTGCAGGTTGATGACCTTTTACAGAAAGGATTCATTCGGCGTAGTATGTCCGAATGGGGTGCACCAGTTGTGTTCGCAACTAAAGCGGATGGATCGTTGAGGTTGTGCGTGGATTATCGTGAGCTGAATAAAGTGACTAAGAAGAACAAGTATCCGTTGCCGAGAATAGATGACTTGTTTGATCAGCTTCACGAAGCTAAGGTGTTTTCTCAGATGGATTTGGCAATGGGATTTCACCAGTTGAGAGTGGCTAAGGATAGTGTTCCGAAGACTGCTTTTAGGACACCATCCGGTTTCTATGAGTGGCTGATAATGCCGTTTGGATTGACCAATGCACCAGCATATTTTGTGGATCTTATGAATAGAGTATTCAGAGATCAGTTGAACAAGTTCGTACTTGTGTTCGTGGATGATATTCTGATTTATTCCAGAACTGAAGAAGAGCACAAGACGCACTTGCGTATTATTTTGGAAATCTTGCGGAAACATCAGCTAAAGGCTAAGTTTTCGAAGTGTCACTTCTGGAAGAGCGAAGTGAGGTTCTTAGGCCATGTTATCTCTGGAAGTGGAATAGCGGTTGATCCCGTCAAGGTGGCAGCAATCCAGGATTGGGTTAGACCTAAGAATGCATCTGATGTGAGAAGTTTTCTTGGATTAGCAGGATACTATCGTCGGTTTATCAAAGACTTTTCCAAGATAGCTGCACCGTTAACAGGATTGACAAAAAAGAACCAAGTGTTCAGATGGAATGCTAAGTGTGAGCAAGCTTTTGGAATCCTGAAAGAGCGACTAACAAGTGCTCCTGTTTTGGTTATTCCTAGTGGAAATGATGAGATGGTGGTTTATACCGATGCACGCGGTACTGGACTTGGAGCAGTGCTAATGCAAAAAGATAAAGTTGTTGCGTATGCAAGTCGACAACTGAAGCCGCATGAAAGGAATTGTCCTACTCATGATTTGGAGTTAGCGGTGATTGTATTTGCTTTGAAGATGTGGAGACACTATCTATTGGGAGTTCGATTCGAGTTGTTTACGAATCATAAGTCGTTGAAGTATCTTTTCTCCCAAAAGGATTTGAATCTTCGGCAGCAACGATGGCTAGAGTTTTTAGCATCATATGATTTTGGTATAGCCTATACTCCGGGAAAAGGTAACGCAGTGGCTGATGCGTTAAGTCGAAGACATGCAGGATTGGGAGCCATGTTTTCAGAATGGAAGAGTCTCGAGTATTTGGCTGGATTTGACTTCAGGCCCAGATGTGAATTGGAACCTGAGATGTTGGCAAACTTATCAATAAGACCTACTCTTGTGGAAAGAATTGGCGAGAGCCAAAAGCGAGACGATAAGCTTGTCAAGATTATCCGCGATTTGGAATCTGGATTGAACCCAGAAAAGGATAAAGGATTCGAAGTCGATCGAGAGGGTTGGCTTCGGAAGCAAGGACGACTAGTTCTTCCTGATATAGATGGATTGAGAGATGAAGTTCTGAGTGAAAGTCATCACTCGAAGTTGACAATTCATCCAGGTGGAAATAAGATGTATCGGGATATGAAGAGAACCTACTACTGGGAAGGTATGAAGAAGGATGTTGGAAATTTTATTTCCAAATGTATGAACTGCCAGTTGGTAAAAGCCGAGCAGAAGAAGCCTAGTGGATTGCTTCAGCCATTAGAGGTTCCTACATGGAAGTGGGAGCAGATATCGATGGATTTTATCGATGGTCTACCTAGAACCAGGGCAGGAAATGAAGGGATTTGGGTCATTGTAGATCGTTTGATTAAGAGTGCAAGATTCATTCCTGTTCGGTCAACTAGGACTGCATCGAAGTTGGCTGAGCTTTATGTTAAGTGGATAGTTCGATTCCATGGTATTCCGAAGAGTATAGTGAGCGATCGAGATCGATTGTTCACTAGTGGATTTTGGAAGAGCTTCCAGGAAGTTTTGGGAACCAAGTTGTGTTTGAGTACAGCTTATCACCCTCAAACAGATGGTCAGACCAAGAGAGTCAACCGAGTTTTGGAAGATCTCCTAAGAGCATGTGTTTTGGACTTCGGAGGATCATGGGAAGATTATCTTCATTTGGTGGAATTTTCGTATAATAACAGTTACCAGTCAAGTATTGATATGGCACTCTATGAAGAATTGTATGGAAGACCGTGTAACTCTCCGGCATGTTGGTTGGAAACTGGAGAAAAGTTGAAACTTGGGCCAGAAATGATTCGACAGACTACGGATTGTATAGAGATCATTCGGCGACGAATGAAGGCAGCCCAAGATCGTCAGAAAAGTTATGCCGATAAGCGTCGTAAGGATTTGGAATCCAACATAGGTGATATGGTTTTTGTGAAGATTTCTCCACTGAAGAATGTTATTCGATTCGGGAAGAAAGGGAAATTGACTCCGAGATTTGTTGGACCATTCCCGATCATCGAGCGAATTGGAAAGCTCGCATATAAATTGGAGTTACCAGAAAAGATGGCGGGTGTGCACAATGTTTTTCATGTATCTTATCTACGGAAGTATGTGCACGACTCGAATACGGTGGTTTCTGCTGATAGCTGTGAAGATTTAGAAGTTGATCCAGTTGTTATGAGACCTCGTAAGCCGCTTCGTGTTGTAGGAACCGACACGAAACAGCTTAGGAGGAAGGTAGTTAAGTTGCTCAAGGTACAATGGAGTGACGATGTTAACGACTGTACATGGGAGGAGGAAGAGAGGATGAAGGCAGCTCATCCTGAACTCTTCGAGGTATGGCCCTAAGGTGTCGTGACATCTCATGAATTTGTAACTTGTTCTAGTCTTAGAATTCTGCATGCTAGGTTAGTAATTGGATGCATGGTTTGTTGATTGCTATGGATGGTAGGCATGCAGAATAGTTTTGATTGCTCTTGTATGTTTGGAATTTCGGGGGCAAAATTCCTAAGGGGGAGAGAATGTAACGACCCGCATTTTACGTATCAAAAGATCGTAAAATAGTTGCATTAGGTCGTTGATGTTGTTAAGTCGTTTAGAGTATGAGTCGACTAAAGCTTAAGTCGTTCGGAGTTGAGTCGTGTAGTGCTTAGTTCATGGGAGCGAGTTAAGGAGGCGGAGCGACTTAAGAGGTTTAGGTCGTTGGGTAGTTTAGGTCGGTGGAACGATTTAAGGAGTTGGCGACCTAGGCGAGTTAACGATCTAAGATAGAGGAGCGACTCAAGATAGTACGACCTAGTAGTTAACGAGTTAGAGAAGCCAGCGACTTAAGGGATTTAGCGACCTAAGGAGTTAAGGTGTTTAGCGACTTAAAAATAGGAGCGACCTATAGTATTGAGAGACTTATAGGTTTGGACGACCTAAGGGTTAACGGCTTAGGGAAGTTAGGTCGCTCGAGCGACTTGAGGAGATAAGATAGGTCGCCGTGTGTATTTAGGTCGCAAACGACCTATGTTGAGGTAGGATGTTTATTTAGGTCGCGTGAGTATTGCAGCGTTAGGTCGTTGAGTCGTGTGAATGACTTAGTGGTGGGTCGTGACTTCGTTGAGTCGTAGGTCGCGAGGGTAGTTAAGTCGCGCATAGGCTAAGTCGCGCGCGTGTTTTAGATCGTTGGTTGGTTAGGTCGTAAACCAATAAGTCGGCTATGAAGTTGAATCGTTGAGTCGCATCTGGTTAAGTCGTTGGGTCGGCTTTGTAGTTGAGTCGCTGAGCCGTGTACGTGTTAAGGCGTTCGGTCGTTGAGTCGTGCAGGGGTTTGTTGTGTCATAGGTCGTTGAGCTTGATAGGTCATGGGGTCTGATGAGTCGTTGACGACTCATGGGATAGGTCGGCGGCGACTTAAGGGGCGGCGACTTAAGTGATTTTCTGCCTATAAATAGAGGGGTTTGGCTCACTTTTTGGCACCGGAATTTGAAGCAACGAAGTGCTGCCATTTTGAGAGCTCGACTACAACATTTCTTCACTTCTTTTCTCCACTCTAATCTAGTGCTTACATCCATTCAAGATCGAAGATCCAAGAGCCAAAGTTGAAGATCTTCATCCATTCGAGAGAGATTTCATCGTTTGAAGCGGAATCTTGTCAGATCAAGCTTGGTCCTTTGCTGTCCAGATCTGGAGTTGGTTGTTTTTAAGGTGTTTAGGTGATTCGGTGAGTGGTGGTTATCTCTCACACGGACCCAAAGGAGTATATTGGATCGGTGGTTTGTTTATGTGCTAAAGAGAGTGATTTCGTGCATTTTTCTTAAGTCTGCATGTAGATCTATTGTTCATGATGATTTGACATCTATTTTACTACATGTTCACTTATGCAAGTTCATTCATCAAGTTGTAGAGATATTGCTCATAATTCATGTTTGTTAGAATGCATGTTAGATTTGGACTCTTTATTTACGAAATTGCCATTATTGAGTAATTGTTTATTTAGATCTTGTTTGAATGATTGATTACTTGGATTAATGTGTGATTTGATTGATTATTTGATTGCTAACTTGATTTGGACAAGTTGGTCGAAGATGATTCAAAAGCTAAGTGGAAAGGCTCTTGAATAAGGAAAGCTGCTTGTGGCATAGGAAGCGGATGTTGAAGCTCATATGGATAGATTTGATGATGATGTTGAGATGGGACTTTGCCACGATGCGATGAGGCAAATCATGATGTTGAGATGGGACTTTGTTATGATGCGATGAAGCAAAGCATGATGTGAGAAAGCCTTGGTTTAATCTAGACGGGATCATCCCAAGCATGTTGATAACTCGGTGATGTGGTCCGGGTTTGTGAATAATGGTTAGCTTGAGAGGCGCTCGAGCTAGTATGGGAATAGTCGTTGAGGAGGATGACTAGAAGGCTGAGATTTCATCGTTGTTGAAGGTTCTAGCATGCTCAAAGCAAGAGTACATTGGGATGGGTCACGATGACGTTCCAAGCACGGGTCACGATGACGTGCTAGTACTCTGGGCAGATGCGAAAGTCCTAGGCACGGGTCACGACGACGTGCGGGGTTATGTCTAGAACCGGGGTTACCATTAGCCCTTGACGGATGGCTGAAAGAATGGTGCCGGTCATTCAATTAATGGTGATATCGAGGCAATGATAACAGTGATGGCCAGAGTCATGGATATTTGATTGTGTCATCATTCGGCCTTAAGAGCGGTGTTTTCGGAGTGCTTATCTGATCTTGGTTTAGGCCTTGGGGGTTTGTACTTGGAAAACGCCGACCTTGACTCGAGTGATAATTACTTTGCTTTGAATGTCTGAATTGCTATGTTTGCTTCTACTTAGTGTGTCTGGGGGCTATCACTGTAGAAAGAGGTGGAGTGGGATGGTTGAGTTCCTATTCCTTTTTACCCTTTATGCTCTTTTGGTATGTTTGATAGTTGATTTACTGCTCACTAAGACTTTTGTCTGACTCAAGGTTTTATGTTTAACTCTTATTACCTTGGGCTGTTCATCCATGTTGGGATGAGCAGACTAGGTAGCAGGTGACAGGTGCTGTTCTTAGTGACTAACGCTGTTGATGACGAAGACGAGCTGGAGGCTTTTGCATATTGTTTTCTTACTATATGTAGTGGATGTTCCGCTGTTTGTATGATTCTCTGAGTGTTATGTAGTGAGGCTTGCTGTATTGACTTTTCAGATTGTTGTACCAAACTATTATGAGTTTATATGATGAATTCTGTTCTATGGAGCTTCACTATGTATACTTTTCTGTTGTATTTTATCCATGCGCTGTGAGTAATACGATAGACTATTCTGTGTTTTCTTTATCCTGATGATCGTCCATAGCGGCCTGGCACACTTTACAGCGCACTATTTCTTAGTTTAGTGCAGGAGTCATGGGCGGTCGTCACATTTGGTATCAGAGCTTTGGTTAATCGATTTTAGCCAACGCTTACTGACGTAACTACGTAAGAGAGACGTAATTGTATTTTGATGGATGATTACTATATATAATATAGTAGCTTAGAAGGATTTGAACTACTTATGTAGTTGTTTCTCAAGGTGTTCTAATCATTTTTTTTATAGATATTAAGAATGAGTAGAAGAGAGAGACAAGCTGCTAGGGAAGGCCGTGCTTCTGAGGGAGTTGCTGATTATGCTTCTATGTTGAGGCCATGATGACTTCGATCATGAGAAGGATGCCAGCTCTGGGACCATCAGTAGATGTTGGAGTTCAAGTTCAAGCTCCAAGACCAGTGGATTTTGCTAAGTTGTGCAAAGATTATACTTCTCTTAGAGGAAAGGTTTTCTTGGAAACAGAATCAACCATAGAAGTCCAGAGATGGATAGATGCTTGTAGAAGGATCTTTGGTGATTTGGGAATTGAGGACGCAACTAAGAGGAAGCTTGCATCAAGACAGCTTCAGGGAAGGGCTTCTGATTGGTGGAACTCTATCACCATTGATACTCCAGAGGAAGAGATCACTTGGGAGCAATTCCAAACTAGATTTGAAGCTAAGTTCATTTCTACGGCTCAGAAGTCTGTTTTGTTTAAGAAGTTTGTGGAGCTCAAGCAAGGTGGAAGATCAGTTCTTGAGTATGTTTCTGAGTTTGAAGCTTTGTCCAAGTATGCTCGGTCATATATTGAATCTCCATATCAGAAGAACGAGAAGTTTGTGACAGGCTTGGATAGTTATCTTGGGAGACAGTTGGTGGATCATCTGGACGATCCATTTGAGAAGCTTGTGGAGAAAGCTCTCAGGAACGAGAGTTTGTTTCCTAAGGAAGGGTCTGTTGTTGCTGTGACCAAGGAAGAGTCCAAACCACAGCAGGGTGGAAACAAGAAGAGGAAGCATCAACAGCAGAAGGGTAAGGATGACCAGAAAAAGCCAAAGGGTGAAGTGAGCTGCTACAATTGTCGGCAGAAGGGCCATTTCTCTAGGGATTGCAAGAATCCAAAGGTTCCGTTGAAGTGCCACAACTGTGATAAGCTGGGGCATATCAGGAAGGACTGTCCAGAACCGAGGAAAGATAAGCAGATTGTGCAATCTTATGCTTTGGGAGCTGTTCCATCATCTTTGAAAGCTCCTACTGCTGAAGAAAAGGGGAAGAGTGTGGTGGTTCAAGGTACTCTTTCCATGTGTGGTGTTCCAGTAAGAGTGTTATTTGATACTGGGGCGTCGCATTCGTTTGTTTGTAATGATCTTGTAGGCCGGTTGGGTTTAGAACCGGATATTGTTGATAGACCATTGGTTGTGACTAATCCAGTTGGGGTTCGTCATGTTTGTGTATGATATGCCGTGGTCTTGTTTTATCGAGTCATGATTGCTCTTTTGTTTGTGATTGCTTTGTTCTGAACTTTGCGGGGTTTGGAATAATTTTGGGTATGGACTGGCTTAGGAAGTATGCGGCAAAGGTTGATTGTGAGAGGCTGGAGGTGACAGTCGAGAATGTGGAGGGGCGAAAGGTTGTGATACGATGTAAGCATGAAGAAGGCGCCTTCATGAGCTTCATGTATTCGCTGGTTGTTCCACGAGATGGACTGTCATCGATGCCTATTGTGAATGGATTTGAGGATGTCTTTGACGAGGTCAAAGGGTTACCGCCGCATAGAGAGATCGAGTTTCGTATCGATCTAGTTGAAGGAGCCAGACCTGTTGTGATGCCTCTTAGGCAGATGGCGCCTAGGGAACAACAAGAGTTGAAGGTGCAGGTTGATGACCTTTTACAGAAAGGATTCATTCGGCGTAGTGTGTCCGAATGGGGTGCACCAGTTGTGTTCGCAACTAAAGCGGATGGATCGTTGAGGTTGTGCGTGAATTATCGTGAGCTGAATAAAGTGACTAAGAAGAACAAGTATCCGTTGTCGAGAATAGATGACTTATTTGATCAGCTTCACGAAGCTAAGGTGTTTTCTCAGATGGATTTGGCAACGGGATTTCACCAGTTGAGAGTGGCTAAGGATAGTGTTCCGAAGACTGCTTTTAGGACACCATCCGGTTTCTATGAGTGGCTGGTAATGCCGTTTGGATTGACCAATGCACCAGCATATTTTGTGGATCTTATGAATAGAGTATTCAGAGATCAGTTGAACAAGTTCGTACTTGTGTTCGTGGATGATATTCTGATTTATTCCAGAACTGAAGAAGAGCACAAGACGCACTTGCGTATTGTTTTGGAAATCTTGGGAAAACATCAGCTAAAGGCTAAGTTTTCGAAGTGTCACTTCTGGAAGAGCGAAGTGAGGTTCTTGGGCCATGTTATCTCTGGAAGTGGAATAGCGGTTGATCCCGCCAAGGTGGCAGCAATCCAGGATTGGGTTAGACCTAAGAATGCATCTGATGTGAGAAGTTTTCTTGGATTAGCAGGATACTATCGTCGGTTTATCAAAGACTTTTCCCAGATAGCTGCACCGTTAACAGGATTGATGAAAAAGAACCAAGTGTTCAGATGGGATGCTAAGTGTGAGCAAGCTTTTGGAATCCTGAAAGAGCGACTAACAAGTGCTCCTGTTTTGGTTATTCCTAGTGGAAATGATGAGATGGTGGTTTACACCGATGCATGTGGTACTGGACTTGGAGCAGTGCTAATGCAAAAAGATAAAGTTGTTGCGTATGCATGTCGACAACTGAAGCCGCATGAAAGGAATTATCCTACTCATGATTTGGAGTTAGCGGCGATTGTATTTGCTTTGAAGATGTGGAGACACTATCTATTGGGAGTTCGATTCGAATTGTTTACGGATCATAAGTCGTTGAAGTATCTTTTCTCCCAAAGGATTTGAATCTTCGGCAGCAACGATGGCTGGAGTTTTTAGCATCATATGATTTTGGTATAGCCTATACTCCGAGAAAAGGTAACGCAGTGGCTGATGCGTTAAGTCGAAGACATGCAGGATTGGGAGCCATGTTTTCAGAATGGAAGAGTCTCGAGCATTTGGCTGGATTTGACTTCAGGCCCAGATGTGAATTGGAACCTGAGATGTTGGCAAACTTATCAATAAGACCTACTCTTGTGGAAAGAATTGGCGAGAGCCAAAAGCGAGACGATAAGCTTGTCAAGATTATCCGCGATTTGGAATCTGGATTGAACCCAGAAAAGGATAAAGGATTCGAAGTCGATCGAGAGGGTTGGCTTCGGAAGCAAGGACGAGTAGTTGTTCCTGATATAGATGGATTGAGAGATGAAGTTCTGAGGGAAAGTCATCACTCGAAGTTGACAATTCATCCAGGTGGAAATAAGATGTACCTACTACTGGGAAGGTATGAATAAGGATGTTGGAAATTTTATTTCCAAATGTATGAACTGCCAGTTGGTAAAAGCCGAGCAGAAGTAGCCCAGTGGATTGCTTTAGCCATTAGAGGTTCCTACATTTAGTTACCAAAATATAATAACTATAATAACTATAGATGACTGCAGCATCTGTAGCGGTTAGTTTAGAGCCTCCAAATGTGGTATATTACAGATGATACCTAATCAGGAGTAGGAATTATACATGGGTTTAGTGCGTCATCGGTCCTTTGCGATCAACGGTAAAGACAGGGTTACACCTAACGGACTATGCCACCTACTAGTGTAGGTCCTGTTATGTATTGCAACGCCATAGTTATTTGCTAGTTTGTTTGTTAGGGCAAGGCTATTTAACCCATAAAAGAATTCTTTCAAAATGAATAGTATAATCCAAGGAGCTGAGTCCTCCATAATCAATAGGAAGCAAACAAGTAGTAAATCCCTAAGGCAAGATAGAATACAGCTAAGCTATTGTAACACTATATTAGGCACTATGGGACGCATGACAAGGCATAAACAATCATTGAGAGGTGGAAAGGATGAAGACGTTGAGACATATTGATGAGTTGAGAATTTGGGTTCCCCTTTCTAGTGCGTAGTTGTATAGGTAGTCGTAATACAAAATGTAGTTCCGTATGGACGTGATATTGCATTGATGATGGATCCCGACACAATGCCAGATTATGGATACCAGTTGGGACTTATCTTGGTCCAAAGAGGGATTGTGGTACTTACTCACACACACACACACACACATATACACATGTGCAGTATTGGTCTACTTCGGGTAGATGAGGCATATTGTACGTGCAAATGGAATCGAGATGACTAAGTAAAATTAAAAGACATAACATGTAATGGAAGACAATTGACATAAATTAGTGTTATTTGTAAAATGTATAATTCAGAGGTCAATAGAACATTGCTCTAACCCCCTCTTCATTACAACCCACAAGATAGTTTTGGAGGTATAGGTACTTGTGCATATCGAGAACAGTAGCAAGACAGGTTACCTTAAGCATGCTCGGCATGATAGGAAACTATACACTGGAAGTGTCGATCTTGCTTAGTAACTACGTGAAATCGAAAACGCAAGTCCATCAAGATATGGATCGTTGGTTTGGTATCTTGCAAATAAATAAAATAACGTATATTAGAGCACTATCGATATAACTCATTCCATTGGGGTGTGGGTTGTTACATTTGGTATCAAACTTCGGTTAGTTGATCTTAAAAAACTACAAAATATTGAGTGAACGTATTTGTATTTTTCCTATAAATAATTACATCATATGCCAAATCCTATAAATTCCGACTATAGAGTAGTTGTGACCAACCTTCGAAAGATGGACAGGTTTAGAGTCAAAACTATGGAAGAAGTTGAAGATATACACCTACCCCATTACCTCATGTGAAATAGATCGTATGGAAAGACATTGACTTAAGAAGAGCATGAGTGCATCATATGTAAGGTCCCTGAAGCTGGATAGTACGTAACTCCCCAGTTGGGCTTCCGATAGCCCAATGATTATAGGTCTGTATGATGCTGATCGATGATGTACAAAAGGTCCAGTGAAGGGGAAACTAAGAATCTATATGTAGTAGATATCTTAAAGCAATTTAGTTCCCGAAGGAAAGTTGAAGTAGTCACTCCAAATAATAGCTGGATTTTTAGTACTTAAAGAAAGATAAGTCAGTAAGTTGAAGAAAAGTCCGAAAGAAGGGACAAACAGAAATCCACTCTAAGTCCGACCTAATAGAAAATAGTTCTAAATGTCGAAATGATTGTAATATAAAAGTTTAGGAAAATATTTATGTCATATATTTGAAATGATTTTCAAAGGAATTATTTGAAGGTAGAAATACCCTTGAAAAGTAAGCAAACATTAAATTTTCAAAAAAAAATTACTATGTTAAATAAAAAGTTTTAGTTGGAAAATTTAAAACCTGTTAGATCGAAAATAACAGTTAATAGGTTTTAGTAAAAGGTTAATTTTTTTGGCGAGCGAAAGTATCAGAGTGTATGCAGCTCGCTGATTTTTCTATGATGAATTTTTTTAAAGTTAAGTAAAATTATTTTGGGTTGGACAATAGGAAGTGTTACTAGTTTTAAAAGCGGTAAACAATGACAGGATATGAAATTTAAAACCCAATAACATATTATAAGTCGCACGGAGATAGATAGACCAGAGTTCCTCAGATTTTAAATAAATGTTCGGTTCATCCCAAAGTGGGTCCGGGTTTAAACTGGACCAAATATACAGTGAGTGTTTACCTTGGGGTTCCCCACGGTCGACCATTGAGTTCTTTAGGTTGACCGTTTCAATGTAAAATCAATATATTAGTCAATAGGTGCAATACCCCTAATGTTAATTAACATTATTCAGATAATTAAATAGAATAATGTAATGTGTAGTGTAATAAGGAATCAAGATTTGATAATCAACATGGTCGAGCCATAATTAACTAACAAATTAGTTAATAAGATTTTTTTATGGCTTAAGAATAATATACATATAAGGGGGTAATTTAGGAATAGAAAAACCCTTCATACCTAAAACCATCCCTCTCCCGTATCATTCCTACTTTCACAAAGCATAAGCAATCCAAAGAATATAAGGAGGCCAGCCACTGTAAGAGGGAAATCATGAAAAATTTAAAGGAGATTCAAGAGCAAAGTTAAGGAAACTAAAGCACTCATCAAATCTCAACTCTATTGTAAAATCAAGGTGAACAATAATCAAATCCATCTCATTTTTGTTACATTTTGATTATTAAATTTAGGTTCAAATTTGAGACCGACGAATTAACTATTTGATCCATGTTGTTATCCCGCTTTTTGGCAAAGCCGTGATACCAAAAGATCGATCGAAAACAAAGGACAGCTCATCTCCGGGATTGGTCATACTTAGCTCCACTATGGATATCACTGAATTTTGTCCGAGTCCAGATTGAGCTACAGTTGATAGGACATGACAAGAAAAGTCATAAAGGTCAACATCTCAAATTTCAAGTCAATCCGAGTTCATACGCTCAAGTTGTGATCAATTCCAGTTGGAGGAAATAACCCTAAGTTCGAATCCATCAGAAGATCACGAGTTCGAATCCATCGGCTTCCTCTTACTTCGAATCCATGGGATCACTCCACTTCGTATCCATCAGGTTGAAGTCCTTCGAGTCCATGAAGTCACTGCACTTCGACTCCATCAGAGCATATGAGTTCGAATCCATCAGGTGGCCAAGCTTCGTATCCATCCCAATGGCCTTCCTTCGAATCCATCAAACGAACTCCACCTCAAATCCCTCAAGGCGAGATGCTTCGAACCCATGCAGTTGATTCACTTCGAATCGACCGTGTTGAGGAAGCTTCGTATCGATCAGCTATGGGATACCTCGAACGATTCGAACGAGCATCTCCTCGAATCCATTCCCTCGAATCCACTAAGTAGAAGCGTCAAAAACCATGGATTCGACCCAGTAAACTCGAAGAAAAAGTAGGATCAACCCGAGAAGCACACGCCACGTCACCATTCGCACGCGCAAGCCATCGATTCGACCCTAATCGATTCAAATGGGATCGATTCGAACGAGACGCATCAACCGAAAATGCAATCTTGAATCGATCATAACTTAAGATCTACAAGTCCAAATGCTATGAAATTTTCATAGGAGCTTGCATACATGTTGAAGAATGTCCACACCAAATTTCACCTCGATTGGACACTTTTTTGATCGACTCGAACTAGAGTTCGAATCGATCCCAAAGTGGGCCCGGATTTCCTGAGGCCAGGCGTGTAGGCACCCCTCACGTGCCAGAAGCGGTCTCCCCGAATTTTAGGCGAAATACCAGCCTCCTACACCTATAAATAGAGCCCCTGGTCATTCAGAAAGGGGATCGGAGAATTCTTAGAGATAAAGCACGCCCGGACGCTGCCAGAATCACTCTATATCGTCTTCAATGCTGCTGATTTTGAATTTAAGCCTATTATCTGCTGTACTTCGCTCTAGAACACTTATAATCTTCAAGTATTAAGTAATAAAGTGATAAAACTTCATAGTGGACGTAGGCAAATTGCCGAACCACTCTAAATTATTGTCTTCCGTGCATTTTACTTTTCTGTGACTTGGAGTTTTTGTTAGATAATCCTCATTTTCAATTTGATTTCTTCATTTATTATCTCTTCAAAAACTTCCGAAGGGTGTTGCCCAATTTTGGTGCAAACACTTTGGTGCTTTCATTGAGAATTGAACTCAGGTCTTCTCCTGCTCATTGGATCTGTCATCGATACCGGATTGAATAAATCTAAGAGAGAGATCCAGATTACAATTTCAGACTCCTTCCATACTATTCAGATTTACCAAAATCTAGGAAATGATTCTACATCTCAAGATGGTTAGCACGAGAACCACATCTACCGCCGCTGGTCAAGAAGGCCGGGATAGACAAAATCCCGTGCAACTACCTCCACCCAATGAAGATGATACTGGGCACTCAGATCCATCAGGTCCGGTCACTCGACAAGAGTTCAAGACATTACTCCAGGAAATAACCCAAAGTCGGCAACAGCTGACCAAACAATTGCACGCCAATGTTGAGTTGACTAATCAATTAAATCGCCAAAGGCGTAGAAGATCCAGAAGGGACCACGTCCCTTATTCTTCCACTGAAAGCTCTGCCTCCTCTGATTACAGCAGCAGATCTACCCGTCCCAGGCTAGACGGAAGCCATGCGCATACTGCTGGTCACTAACAAGCATTAACTGTGGGGCAGATAAGAGTTGGCCCTTCTGCCAGTTTTCATACAGGACCCTCCTCCCGAGGAGGCACTATTCCACAACATACTACGGATAACCAAGCCACCACCACCGCAGTTGACATAGGAGTTGATACTCGAAATCACTCCAATCAGAACTACCACCAGCAAGAGCATGTTTCAGGACCATATGTCCCAGAAGACATCGAGCCAAGAAGGCGAGATACGGATCGTCGACAGCGCCCGATCCTACCTCGCACTGTGGAACCCGACCACACTTTGGCTTGCCACCTTCTGAATATAGCAACACCTGACCTCTCAGCTATGGTACGCCAAATGATCCGCGAAAGTCAGGGCCTAACAAATGACGACTAGGGAATCTCCCGAAGTCATACTCCGTTCACTGATGACATATTATATGCTGAACCTCCTTGGCGATTCAGGATGCCGACTCTGCCCATGTATGAAGGAAGTTCCGACCCTAACCAACATATTCTGAAATAGGAATGGTCAATGACTACTGCAAGAGCTGATGATGCAGTAAAATGCCGTAGTATTCCCATTTCTTTTGGGGGAATTGCGACGATGTGGTTTACACGATTACACCATGATCTATCTCTTCATTTGACCAATTGGCTACTAAATTTGTTGAACAGTTCCGTATGCACATTGCCAGGCCTAAAGACGTAAATACTTTATCCAGTGTCACTCAAGCTCCAGGAGAGACACTCAGGCGATATTTGGAAAGATTCAATGCCGCTTGTACGGAGATCACTAACCCCAAATGATAATTCAATCTTGATGGCCTTGACTAAGGGGATTGATCCCGACTCTAAATTTGGAAATTGGCTAGCTCGGAAACCTCCCGCATCGTTGGATCGTTTCTACTCCAAAGCCGCCCAATTCTTAAGGCGTGAGGATGCGAAACAATCTAGGAAGCAGGACGATGCGAGACCCAGCAATGAAGGAATTCAAAGCAATGTGGCAGTTAAACAACCAGGGGAGAGCTCAGGAAAAGTACAATTGAACATTCAAAACAAGCAAACCCAGCCGAGGAGCGGCGATAATAGAAATAAGAAGCAAGATCAGAATCGTGGCCCGCGGCGTAGGGCGCAAATGTTTGAAAGCTATACACCACTGAATACGTCACTGGAAAACGTGTATCTACAAACTTGTAATGCGATGCAGTATAAGAAGCCGACTCCGAAGCCGTCGTCGAAGAGACAGATTCAAACGGGAAAGTTCTATAGATTCCACGAAAGTTACGGACACAATACCAATGATTGCAGGCATTTACAAGATCTTATTGAAAAATTGATCAGGGAAAGGAAGTTAGATCAATTCGTGCGGGCACCACAGGCTGGTGGTGTGGTCCCGTCAAACCAAAATCGTACACAAAACCAAGAGAGACAGGAGGAACCCGCTCGTACAGGCGGGAGATTGGTCATAAATACAGTTAGTGGTGGTCCTCATCCAACGCACCGAAGCTGGAGGGAAATGGAATCATACGCCAATTCGATCAGGCATGTGGATTTCGAGAGTTGCAGTACGCTTGATGAAGGGGCTCCAGCCAAACAACATAGGACGATGGCAGATGACATCGTATTTAGAAACCGAGATGCTGATAAGGTCGAATCCCCAACTATAGACCCACTAGTCATATCTGCCCAGGTTGGTCCTGCTTGGATGAAGAGGATCCTGGTGGACAGTGGGAGTTCAGTAAATATCTTGTTTAAGAGAGCATATGACCAAATGAAGATGGAAGCCAAAGATTTAAAGCCTTGTCAATCTAGAATCCATGGCTTCGATGGAAGTGCTAATATACCCACTGGAGTGGTGGAGTTGCCAATGGAGTTGGGAGTTGGAGAACGCCGAAGAGTCCGAATGTTATAATTTGTTGTCTTAGATATCCACTCTCCATACAATGCTTTTTTTGGGCCGACCGTCCCTTGCCAAATTCAGGGCAGCAATTGCCCCATGGTGCTTAACTTTGAAATTCCCCACTGATCGTGAGATTGGGGTCATTCAAGGAGATCAGGCTGCTGGGAGAGCCTGCTATGTTGCCGAACTGCGAGAAGCGTAGAGAAAGGAGAAGGGAAAGGGCATGGAGGAATCTCTCTGCGTCCGTTTCGTCGATGATTGACAATTAGTGCCTGGGCCTCGGCCCGGGCACCACGACCAATTCCAAAAGGATCTAGATCCCAGAGACACCGAAGATAATGATGAATCTAAAGAAAGTCAAGCTTCCCCAGCCGAGCTGACGATTGATGTTCCAGTTAATGATGATGATGATGGTTCAAAAATGCTAAAAATTGGGTCTCAGCTAAACCCACAAGCACAATGGGAATTGGTCGAATTTCTCCAAGAAAATCTAGACGTATTCGCTTGGACGCACTCTGATATGTGTGGAATCTCGCCAGACATCTCAAGCCACACCTTGAATATTGACCCACGGTATATCCCGGTCAAACAAAAAAGACGCGGTATGGATCCAGAGAGATCTGCCGCTCTCAAAGAAGAAGTTGATAAGCTAAGAGCGAATGGGTTTATCCGGGATGCTTTGTACCCGGAGTGGGTATCCAACCCTGTACTTGTCTGAAAACCGAATGGGAAATGGAGAACGTGCATCGATTACTCTGACTTAAATAAAGCTTGTCCAAAAGACAGCTTTCCACTTCCCCGAATCGATCAACTTATGGATTCAACGGCCGGGCACAAATTATTATCTTTCATGGATGCTTATTCTGGTTACAATCAGATACCCATGCATGTGCCCGATCAAGAACATACGAGCTTCGTAACTGACCTAGGACTATACTGCTACAAGGTCATGCCTTTTGGGTTAAAGAATGCCGGAGCGACTTACCAACGCTTAGTCAACCGAATGTTTGCCGACCAGATCGAAAAGACTATGGAAGTTTATGCAGATGAAACGTTGGTAAAATCACGATACTCCACTGATGACGTCAAAGACTTAGAGTCAATGTTCAATGTGCTCCGGAGATACGGGATGAAGCTTAATCCGCTAAAATGTCATTTTGGAGTCGCATCCGGAAAATTCCTTGGGTTCATCGTCAACTCCCGAGGAATAGAGGCCAACCCCGAAAAGATTTGGGCGATCAGGAACCTTCAAACTCCAAGGACTATAAAACAGGTTCAGAGCCTTAATGGAAAGGTTGCAGCACTGAGCAGGTTCATCTCGAAATCAACTGACAAATGCATACCCTTCTTTGACCTGATCTGAAAAGGGAAACGAAACATCGAATGGACTACGGAATGTGAGGGCGCATTTCAATCACTAATTCAGCATCTTTCCACACTGCTTATTCTTTCAAAACCTGTTGATCATGAACAGTTATACCTCTATCTAGCAGTATCTGAAAACGCCATCAGCGCTGCGTTGGTTCGGGAGGAAGACCGAGTGCAGAGACCGGTCTACTATGTTAGTAAACGATTAACCAGAGCCGAGAGAAATTATCCAAGGTTAGAAAAATTGGCATACTGCCTAGTCATCGCCTCGAGGAAGCTCTGTCCATATTTTCAGGCTCATCCAATCACTGTGTACACCGATCAGCCATTACGACAAGTCCTCACATGACCTGAGACGTCTGGAAGGTTACTAAAATGGAACATTGAACTGAGTCAATTCGACATCACATATACTCCAAGAAGAGCCATACACGGTCAAGTCCTAGCAGATTTCATTGCCGCATTCACTATTCCTAAAGACTTACCTGAAACTAGTAAATCCCCCGAATACATATGGAAGCTATATACTGATGGTGCATCCAACGATCGGTGCTCGGGCGCAGGGGTAGTGCTTGAAACCCCCGAGGGCCGATCCATATGCTACGCGTTAAAGTTTGATTCCGTGCAACAAACAATGAAGCTGAATACGAGGCTTTGCTTACTGGGTTGAAGTTAGCCCGTGACCTAAGAATTATCGCTGTGGAAATTTACCGTGATTCCCAGTTGGTAGTATGCCAAGTTCGGGGTGAATACCAGGCCAAAGATCGAAGACTAACCGCTTATCTAGCCCGAGTCCGGGAGATGCTTGATCGGTTCGATTATTATACCATCTTCTACGTACCCCGAGAGCACAATCAGAAAGCCGATTCATTGGCAAAGTTGGCAAACACAGGCGAAGCTCAACACTTGGGACTCGTTCCTGTCGAAACTTTATCCTCTCCGAGCATTGACCGAGCAGAGAATGATTTCACATTTGAAGCTACTTCCAACAGGGAATCGTGATGACCCCCTATAAGGATTACATTGAGCATGGTATATTACCTGAGCGTCGAAGTGAGAAAAGACAAATTCTTCAAAAAGCTTCACGATTTGTCATTCAGAATGGAGTTATGTATCGAAGGGGATACTCTATTCCTCTTCTCCAGTGTATCGCACACGACGAAGTCAAACGAGTATTACACGATGTGCACGAAGGAGAATGTGGCGATCACACTGGGGGGCAAGCACTAGCCAAGAAAATACTCCGATATGGATATTATTGGCCTACCGTTAATCGCGATGCTATGGACTATGCCAAAAAAGTGATAAATGCCAAAAACACGCTCGGATTCCTAGAGCCCCACCTGCTGAGATAACCCAAATGGTCAGTCCATGGCCGTTTGCAATATGGGGGGTTGATATAATTCGTGCATTGCCTTTAGCTAAAGATGGCACGAAGTACGCCATCGTCGCAGTTGATTACTTCACCAAATGGGCTGAAGCTGAACCTCTTGCAACAATTACGACAAAGAAAGTAATCAACTTCATGGTATGCAACATCATCTGCCGGTTTGGTCTCCTGCATACTTTTATCACCGATAATGGAGCCCAATTCGACAGTGTTGAATTCAAGAACTTCTGTCAACGATTTCACATCTATAAGAAATTCTCTGCAGTAGCACACCCTCAAGCAAATGGTCAAGTTGAAGCCGTCAATAAGGTTATCAAGTCTATTTTGAAGAAACGACTGGAAAAGGCCGGGGGCAAGTGGGTTGATGAAATGCCTATGGCTCTATGGGCTTACCGAACGACTCACAAGACTACAACCGGACACACTCCATTTTCTCTATCCTACGGCTCTGAAGCCGTTATTCCAGTCGAATTGGAAGTTCACTCTCATCGTGTGACATATTATGATCCAAAACCGAATGCCATATTACTTGCTGAATCTCTGGATCTACTCGATGAGAAGCGTGAAGAAGCTGATTTGAGGGCAGCCGCATATCGGGGTCGAGTCACTCGAATATACAATGCCAAGGTCCGACCGCGAACCTTTGAACCCGGCGATCTCGTACTCAAGAGAATTTATCCAGTCCCTTCGCACATGAAGCCAAATTGGGAAGGGCCGTATGTGATTTCACAAAAACTCGGAGATGACACGTTCAAGTTGTCGACCATAGACGGTCTTACTTTACCGAGAGCTTGGAATAGAGAAAGTCTCCGTCGCTACTACACATGACAGGCTTTATTTATCTATTTTTAGTCAATTTCTTCCTTTGCATTTTTTTTTTTGCATTTCGAAGTTTGAACTTGTAATAAGGCAACTGATT
Organism: Allium cepa; assembly: GCA_030765085.1. Lineage (NCBI taxonomy): Eukaryota > Viridiplantae > Streptophyta > Magnoliopsida > Asparagales > Amaryllidaceae > Allium > Allium cepa. Next base: position 619,002,297 of record CM060934.1, read on the forward strand.
TTGCCATGTTTCTTTCATTTCAGCAATAAAATGCCATCTCTTCGAGCCAAAAGTTGTGATTCACTGAAAATGACGTATAATATCACGATGCACGGAGAGCTAAGTTCCATCACGCGGTGGGATTTATTCAAATAGGAAGTGACTGCGATACGACCGGTCACTCACTAAGTGAAACCCGGGCTCGGGGACAGAACACTACACCAGCATTTACAAGGATTGATACACGACAATCCTTTTACTAACTCCAACTTCCCAGAGTGCGAATTGGAGTATAAACATTCAATAACTCGTTCCCAGAGCGCGAACGGATTCCAACTTCCCAGAGTACGAATTGGAGTATAAACATTCAATAACTCGTTCCCAGAGCGCGAACAGACTCCAACTTCCCAGAGTGCGAATTGGAGTATAAACATTCAATAACTCGTTCCCAGAGCGCGAACGGACTCCAACTTCCTAGAGTGCGAATTGGAGTATAAGCATTCAATAACTCGTTCCCAGAGCGCAAACGGACTCCAACTTCCCAGAGTGCGAATTGGACTATAAGCATTCAATAACTCGTTCCCAGAGCGCGAACGGACTCCAACTTCCCAGAGTGTGAATTGGAGTATAAACATTCAATAACTCGTTCCCAGAGCGCGAACGGACTCCAACTTCCCAGAGTGCGAATTAGAGTATAAACATTCAATAACTCCAACTTCCCATAGCGTGAATGGAGTATAGACCTAAATTACTTCCTGGAGTGCAAACCCAAACATGCATGCTATCTCCGAATTCCCAGAGTGCGAATTGGAGCACAAATACTACTTCAAAGTTCCCGGAATGCGAACCGAAATATCAATACTAACTCCAAGTTCTCGGAGCGTGAAGCAGAGTATAAACATCAATTCCAGGTTTCCGTAGCGCAAACCGTGTTACAAACATCGATAACTCTCAAATTCCCGGAGTGCGAATCGGACTATCGATCTCAAATTATCCTAAGTCCCGAGCGTGGACATGTGCTTAAGATTCGCAATAAGTGCGGTCAACCACCAAGATGCAAATGTTGTTCCCCGAAACTTGGAGGCAAAAAAGCTTAAGTGTTAATCGCTAACTGAAGAAGTACAATGCCCGGAGTTAAACTCATTCATCAAATCATGACACGAAATTATGTTTTTCATACTTGGCAGATAAAAAACAAACACTGCAAAACACTTAAGTAAAAGAAAAGAGCAACTTCCCATTCCATCAACTAACAAAAACAGGCTTGATTACATGGCAAGTCAAAAGATTTCAATTAAGTGGAGGCCGAATCCACACATATACACGGCTCTAAAAGAATAAAAGAAGAAGTAAAAGAATTGCTATTTACAACTACATGATAAATCAGGAAGCTCACTCCTTCTTCTTCCGAGGCTTCTTCTTTGGAGTCGAGCCGCTGGACCCACTACCCGGCTTCCTACGAGATTTCTTGCCCTTCTTTGGAACATCCTCCGGATCTGGCATAATATCAATGTCTTCCTCAGAGCTGGAGGGGACAGAGATCCTTTTGGAAGAACGAACTGAAGGCATGGGAGCTGTGACAGGTGTCTGTTCGGCAACGCTTGAGACGGTCACCGTGCCACCGGGAGAGATCACCATTAGAGAAGATAAGCTTGAGGGGGAAGTGTCGCTTCCAGAACCACCGACCGTTATCATCGTGGCCATCCCAGCGCTTATCTCAGCTAAAATCTCTTCTTCTCGAGACAACTGAGCTGCGCTGGATACGCTGGTGGTCGTCATGATAGAACTGAAAACTAGAGAAGCTCCACTCATCGCGAATGAAGGATCAGGAATAGGGTCAAGAGAATGACCAAGTAGCTCTTCAATCATTTGAGCATCGAATGACATCGAGCTCCCCTCTCCAATATCACCGGCCATGGCAGCAGTTGAAATCGCTTTGGTGATAATAACTCCATGCATAGGATATAGGACCGGAGGAACTGGGGGCACGAATGCGGCTCTCTCAGTCACTGAACAAAAGAGAGCAAAAATAATCAGTCCAGTAAATTCTCTCAAAAATCGTTACTTTAAGACACGAGGGAAATAATCAAAGTACCTTCCTTACCTTGCCTTGGAGCTTGAACAGGTTCGGAGACAGCAGTCTTACCAGAAGATAACCCCGGTTGGTCCGGACTGTAAGCAGGAATGACTTGTGGGTCAACCGCGGCGATAACTTCGGACGAAGTCGGGATAGGAACTTCGATATTCTCACTATAATGCGCGACACCCGAAACCTTCGCCGATCTCTGTTTGATGGAGGCCAAGTTTTTCTTTCTCGATGGAGATTATCGCCTCATGAAGAGTTCTCCTCTCTTCCTCGCTAAGCAGACGTGACTCGAGCTCAAACTCATCTAAAACTCCATCCGGGCAAGACATCCTCTTGTTCTCCACTAATTTTTTTCTAGGCACTGTAGAGAAGCATAGAGTAATTCCCTAGCCAGGCGAGATTTCTATGCTCTAACACATTGGCATTATATGTATCTAGGAGTTCGTCAAATTCGGCCTCCATCTTGAACCTCTCTGCCTGGACTTTCTCCTCCACTTCCGTTTCAACCTCCTTAACCCTTGCGACTGCTGCATCGCGCTCAGCCCGAAGAGACACAGTTTGCTCACACGCTTCTTGTGCGGCCGTATTAGCATCGTCTTTTTCCTCGTTTATATCAGCAAACTTAGCCTTTAATTCCTCTAGTTCTTTAACTGCCGCATCCCGCTCGGCCTCAACATTTTTGTATCGATGGCCCAAGTCTTCAACTAAAGTGCAATGTGACTGTTGCATCTTTGCCATCTCAACTAATGTCTCATCAACCTTTTTTAGCGACTCAACTTCGGCCTTACGGGAGGATTCCGCCTCAGATTGAAGTATATCGACAATACGGTTCTTCTGAGCCAAGTCGGCTTCCAGTTTCTCAATAATTTTGGCCCGATCAAAGGCTACTTTTGAAACTTTAACAGCCGCCTTATACCATTCCTTGTACCGAGCATAGAAATCGTGGGTATAACTAAGTGCTGTGGTCACGGCGTCTTCGGGAATTCTTTTAAGATTAGGAGGAAAAATACAAGCGTTGAAGCAAATTTTCGGGAAGTCCTTCTTCAATTGAGCAAGTCTGATAGCCCCTTCACCGGATGGTTCAATAGGGGCCTCCTCCGCAGCCGTGGTCGTAACAACCTCAGTTCTAGAACGATGTGACTCAAGCCTCGAAACCTATGAAGACGGTTGCTATCACAGAGGCTCAGATACCTGAATATGGCTTCGGGGTGGGGGAGGAGAACGAGAAGGGGAGCGGTATCTCCGATCTCTGTCCGAGCGCTCCTGACTAGAGTAACTAAGAGGATGATCCCTTGCATAATATTCTTGGCCATGATACCTCCATTCGCGATCGCGATCGGAGTCCCCACGTCGAGATTCATAATAAAACGAAGGATGATGCACTCTTCGGAGTTTGTCTAATGTAGATTGACGGCCAGACATAGCACCTGAAAAAGAGAAGCAATTCAGTTAAATACCAGGCGAATGCAATACGATCTGTGCGGAAGTCGTGTAGTGTTATGAAAGTGTATGAAAATGTGCAAAGCCCCCGACCAACCAGAAGTGTCGACTGCACTAACGGGTAAAGACTCGCTTATTTCTAATGCTTCCCGGAGTTCATCCAACGCGGACTCGTGGTGGAGAGATACGTATTCCGGGATAGGAATGTCATCCAGTCCTGTAAAAGCGTTTCCTGATTGACAAGGAGCTGCGTCAGAGATAGTAGTTCCGGGGATCAAACGAGATAAGACTACAGACTTCCGTCTCTTAAATTTAGGGACAACAGCCTTGCGTTTCCGCTTCTCTTCTATTCGGGAAAGATCAGCCGCTAGCTCGGTATCAGCGGGCGTCCTCTCATCGTCGGTCATTTCTCTTATTACTATGCCGGGTTTTCTTTTCACCGTTTTCTTCTTTGTCTTCGAAGCCGGTTTCGCCAACCCCTCGATAACAATGCTCTGTTTCATCTCTATTAAACCCAGCGTCCTTAAATTATCGTCAGTTAACACCGAGTCGATGTGCCGCAAATCACTCGGGACCTCTTGTAAACTTCGAACAACGCCTTTGTAATATCCACTGTCAGGCCTTGAGATGATAGCTGCAAGAAGAACACATGATATTAGTACAAGTATTGATAACGACTATTTAAAGAAGGCTTGTGCAATTTACGACACTTACGTCTAGACAACCATCGCCTAGCAAACCCTGGGGGCATCGAACAAAAAACCATTCATTTTTAAAATAACCGAGTCTGGTCCAGGCTCCCGTCACGATCTGACAGTTTCTAACTGCTTCCAAAAAGGTGAAAGATGGGCTATCGCCCTGCTCTTAAAGTTGAATATGTGTCTAATCTCGGTTGGCCTTGGCGGACGAAAGAGATGATCCATAAATAGGACAAAAGCATTGTTCAGCAATGCGTGTCTGTTGGGATGAAGTTGTGAGGGGGCGATTCCAATGAACGATAACATCTCCCTGATATATTGGTTAAATGGAGGGAGAGTTCCAGCCGCACATGTGTGACGATAGAAAGCAGTATACCCCTCGGGCGGGTTGTGAGGTCTGTCATCAACGCCCGGTAGCAAAACGTCGTCCGAGGATAAGTTATGTTTCAAGCAGATCCGGCCCAGTAAGGCTTCAGAAATACTGGACGAAACGGAGTCGATAGGATCCTCGATAAATATGGCTTTCGGCACTTCGTCCGGAGCCGGACCAACTACTTCGGGAGGAATGTCAGGGATTTCAAATATTTCTAGAGGAGGCGAACTCTGTACTTCTTGTTGTTGAGAGCTCGAGGATTCCATAACTAACTAACTCATCAGAAAGCAACATTAAGCACATAGAAAACCCGTTCATTCCCAGTGTAAAGTGTGTGCGGTGCAGTGCAGTGTTGTGCATTACTTGGAAAGATTCTATAGAGTTAGAGAAACTTTGCAAACAATAGGATGTGCGAACGACAAAACTCTGAAAATCGAGACCAAAAATGACCGTCATCGCTGACCGTCACAACCTCGTCATCCAGATGCCGCTGATCGATTCAAGCATAAATCCGTTATATTTTTGGTTAGGCCACAGTTCCATCGACGAGCTTCAAAAGGCAGTCAATTAAAGTCCTACAGTCAAGATCAGTTATGCAAGGTAGAAGCTCGTCGGAATCAAGTTTGCTAAGGTTCATTAAGTTCGTCAAAATTCAGCTTGTAATCAGTCATAGTTCAAGGTTGGAGAAAGTCAGATGTGTCGTATTCTCTGAATGAAGGACGATCGAATCGATCACCTCGAACCGATACGAGTCGAATCGATGTGCTTCGAATCGATAGAGGGTCGAGTCGATGCACTTCGTATCGAAGTAGGTCCTTGGAATGATATCCATAGCATCAAGTGAAGGAGCGCTTCGAGTCCATCAGCAAAGCAAGTTCGTATCGATCGAACTCAACGCCTTCGAATCGATCACAGATTCGTCACTTCGAATCGATCGGTACGAGCCACTTCCCTTCGCAAGCATCGATTCGAAGCCCCATAATCAGGACCGATTCGAATTACCCCAGTCCGGATCGATACGAAGCAAAGAAAAGCAAAATCTCCCCAGATCTCTGCTTCTCCAAGAGAACTCTAGCACTTTGTTAGGCTTCGTCCATCGATTCGACCCACTTCATTCAGATCTCACCACCTTCCAAAATTTTCAAAAGAAAAAAATTGGGGATGATGGCAAAGGTTCCCAGTTCTATCGTTCTCACTTGGCTTAATCCATTAATTACCTGGTTTATTGTGATTACGAGTGAAACATTGAAGGTTTTTAACTGATTCGAAGAAGAAGACAGAGCAACAGTAAAAAGTAAAAAGATGAAAATGAGCCCAGCCTCACGTATTTAAATGAATCCTAGGGAGGAAATGTGACACTTCGCCTCCCGGTCGACCTGACCGATTTCTACCGGTCAAATACCAATCGATTCGAACGACCACACTCGAATCCATCACGCTTCGAACCCCTCAAAGCTTTGAATCCATCAAGACAGCATCGATGCGAGGCTTCATCGACACGAAGTGATTGAAAAAAGCCGAATTAAAGCCGAGAAATCCTATCGATTCGAAGTGCCAATTTCATGACCATCGACCCTAGCAATTCGAAGATTGTCGATTCGAACGGTCATTTCGAATCCATCAGAAACCATTGATGAGAATGAATGCATCGCTTCGAAATGAAAAAATTACTTGTCAACCTTCTATATCGGTTCAGGAGAGGATCGATACGAAGGGACTTTTCAAAACAACCATCAAGCGTTGTCTCAACTCAAATTTCCAAATCGGTTCAGGAGAGAATCGATACGAAATTCAATATCAGACAAAGCTGACAACGACTCGTGGACGCACGACGTTAACAAGGGTCAAACTAACAAATGTGCATATATGTCGGACTAACATTCGATTTTAAACATTCACAGGGATCGAATACTCATCTGGTTACGATTACAACAACCAGCAGCCAGGCACTATCCTGCAACAATCAATCATATCAAAGCAAGGTTACAACCTTCGACGAAAGAGAAATGATTGTTAAGAGAGAAATCGCAGCTTTTCAAAGCACGTCATGTTCCACAAGACGTACTTTGGGGGGCAAGTGTTATCCCGCTTTTTGGCAAAGCCGTGATGCCAAAAGATCGATCGAAAACAAAGGACAGCTCGTGTCCGGGATTGGTCATACTTAGCTTCACTATGGATATCACCGAATTTTGTCCGAGTCCAGATTGAGCTACAGTTGATAGGATATGACAAGAAAAGTCATAAAGGTCAGCATCTCAAATTTCAAGTCAATCCGAGTTCATACGCTCAAGTTGTGATCAATTCAAGTTGGAGGAAATAACCCTAAGTTCAAATCCATCAGAAGATCACAAGTTCAAATCCATCGGCTTCCTCTTACTTCGAATCCATGGGATCACTCCACTTCGTATCCATCAGGTTGAAGTCCTTCGAGTCCATGAAGTCACTCCACTTTGACTCCATCAGAGCATATGAGTTCGAATCCATCAGGTGGCCAAGCTTCGTATCCATCCCAATGGCCTTCCTTCGAATCCACCAAACGAACTCCACCTCGAATCCCTCAAGGCGAGATGCTTCGAACCCATGCAGTTGATTCACTTCGAATCCACCGTGTTGAGGAAGCTTCGTATCGATCAACTATGGGATACCTCGAACGATTCGAATGAGCATCTCCTCGAATCCATTCCCTCGAATCCACTAAGTTGAAGCGTCAAAAACCATGGATTTGACCCAGTAAACTCGAAGAAAAATCAGGATCAACCCGAGAAGCGCGTGCCACGTCACCATTGGCACGCGCAAGCCGTCGATTCGACCCTAATCGATTCGAAGAGGATCGATTCGAACGAGACGCATCAACCGAAAATGCAATCTTGAATCGATCATAACTCGAGATCTACAAGTCCAAATGCTATGAAATTTTCACAGGAGCTTGCATACATGTTGAAGAATGTCCACACCAAATTTCACCTCGATTGGACACTTTTTTGATCGACTCGAACTAGAGTTCGAATCGATCCCAAAGTGGCCCCGGATTTCCTGAGGCCAGGCGTGTAGGCACCCCTCACGTGCCAGAAGCGATCTCCCCGAATTTTAGGTGAAATACCAGCCTCCTACACCTATAAATAGAGCCCCTGGTCATTCATAAAGGGGATCGGAGAATTCTTAGAGATAAAGCATGCCCGGACGCTGCCAGAATCACTCTATATCGTCTTCACTGCTGCTGATTTTGAATTTAAGCCTATTATCTGCTGTACTTCGCTCTAGAACACTTGTAATCTTCAAGTATTAAGTAATAAAGTGATAAATCTTCATAGTGGACGTAGGCAAATCGCCGAACCACTCTAAATTACTGTCTTCCGTGCATTTTACTTTTCTGTGACTTGGAGTTTTTGTTAGATAATCCTCATTTTCAATTTGATTTCTTCATTTATCATCTCTTCAAAAACTTCCGAAGGGTGTTGCCCAATTTTGGTGCAAACACATGTTTTGAAAGAAAGATGAATTAAATAGAGGTTTGAAATTAAATGAATATTTGAAAGCAAAACCATAATTATTGATCTCCAATGATTCGAATTTTTGATATGTTGTATAAAATGATATTTTGGTGATTGGTTTTTAATTTCTAAGTTGAAATAAATATTTTATGAACTTCCTAGAAGGAAGTTGAGTTATTTTAGGATTTTAATTATTTTAAATAATTAAATATGGATTTTGGCCTTGAAATTTTTATAATCTAAATATTATCATATTTCTGAATTTATGTGATTTTTTTGGATTTTTCCCAACTAATTTCGAAGTGTTATGAATATATTATGCTTGATAAGCATTTAAATGGATAAGTAGGACATTAATTAATTAGTTTCACATATATTTTGGATTTTGAAAATTTAGTGCGACGGTAAACTCGAAAAGAAAATGTAAAGCTTTGTTGGAACCAATCATATGTAGACAAACATATGGGATTTGGTGAAAAGTATATGTTTTATTAAGTAATAAATCAGTCTTCTCATTAATTACAATAATGCCATGCTCTTCTATACCATCATCGAGCCTAAGGCATCACCGCATTCATAAGTGTCAACGTCGACGAGATGGTAAGAATAGGATAACTACTTAAGTAGTTATTGAATGTTACCAACCAAGTCGAAGTAGACAACAACGACAACCTACATTTGGCGGCATCGTGTCTTCGTGATTCGTTTAAGCATTTTGATAGCTTAATGTTGATGTTGATGACGTAACATGTCTTTACCACTGTTTTCAATGATGCTGCACCTAATCATGTTGATTGTTTTCCAAATCAAGGCAATTATGCCGCCTATTATGTCTTCGACTCTATATAAAAAGCGACATAATAGTCGAAGTAACTTAAGTTTAAAGGTCTTATTATGACATTGAGGGTCTTGGGGTCGATGTGGATCAAGTGACCTGATGTTTTAGTGTCAATGCCGCTTGGCTACGACATCCTACCTTATCCTTTTAATGCCAAAGAGGCTTGTATCTATGTTATTCAAAATTGTTTTTGAAAGGGGTGAAGAGGCTTACGTTTTAGAGGGTCAACGACCCTATATCTTCGGCAATTGGCCATATAATTTATAAAGGTTTTAAGTTTTGGTCTTCGACCTTGGATATAGTCGACGAAGGGTATTAACGCTGCATATTTTAAGATTTTTAAGAAAGGAAAAGAGCCTTAAGCTTCTTAGTCGACACTATATTGTCATCGACACTGATCTAAGTTGATCTATTTATTCAAACATAAACATGGCAATAAATAAAGTGATTTATAAATGGCATAAGACTTTGGTAACGTAAAAAAGCAACGTATTTTCACGTATTAAACATGGGTTAAGTGGATTAATCATATGTCGTTATGGAAAAAAATTCAAGGAATTTAATGATGGAAAAGCCCAAATTTTGAGCTAAATTTACCAAAGGTTGATGGATGTTATATGTTCTTGTGTTTATTTGATCAGTTATTATACATACTTGTTATTGCCATATCACATCATTTGTGACGCCCCACCTCTATGCTCACAATAACAAAGGTTATTATAAGGAATAACGTCTGGTATTGTGAAGAATAAGGCTTGCTAGAAGCGACCATCTGTAAGTTATGCCTTAGACGAGTATTGATTACATCGATAGGAGTTGTGAAAACTACTCCCAAAGATATAAATCCAATCCAATCTAAAACGAAACTACAGTGGCTAAAAAAAATCCAGAACAACTCATAATATCAACAACACTGATAGTATAATCACATCAGAACAGAAATATCAAATATATAACGGAAGACAAGTCTGGAATACATGCTACAACAATCGATAGTTCACAATAACCAAGTGTACATATACATATACACTAACATACATAAGATGGGAGTCAAATAACCAAAAGAACTCCCCGAAGGCTAGACAAAAGATGATGCGAGTCCCAAAAGCTGAAGTTGCTACTGAATCAGAGATAGAGATTACCCTGTAATAACTCGGTCGGACCCGAGTATTATTTAAAAGAAAATAATAAACGGATCAGTCTAATTTATTCTTAGAAGTGAATGCATCATAAACAACATCAATCAAAATAATAATAATCTCGAATGAGACTATTCAACATAAGAAATCAACATAATTAAATGAAGAAATCACATCAAACATCATCAAAATCAACTTTTAAATTCACAATTGAATTCAAAACAACAATTCACAAAATCTAGAAATCAAAAATAGATAACTAGAAAATCAACATAAAAGTGGATCTATCCCAACAAATGGCGAGTTTTAGCTACGCCGCACGTGCATCTCAAATGGCCGAAGCCTACCAAGTACTATAATTTTTGGCGCCTAACAAATGACTAAAAGGTCCAACAAATGACCCGAAGGTCCAACAAATGACCCGAAGGTCTAGTACCGGTAAACGACCCGAAGGTCTAGTACTGGTAATTGACCCGAAGGTCCAACAAATTGGCTCGAAAGCCCACAAAATCATCAAAATCATCAAACAACAAATATTTCAATTAACGAGTCCGGAATTAACCGAAATAGTAAAAGTATAGTTCCATACTCCGTACTTTTGCTAAATCGTTTAAATCTCATCATCGTTTCCTTGAAAGTGCAAAAATTGTGTATTTTATAAAACAACATTTTCCGTTCTCAAACGGACAAGTCCAGAATTAAGCGAATCAATAAAAGTGACTAAACTGTAAAAAAATTCTGAAAACAACATTTTACTTCCTCATTCTTTTGAAAGCATAAACTGTAAAAAAATTTGAAAACAATTTTATTTTAAAACGATTTTTAAAACATGTGACTAAAACAACAATATCTGTAGCAATTTCGACGAGGAAATTGCGCTTCACAAAACACCGTAAAAACGGATACTAAATCAGTGTCGTGGAATAGCCGCTTGAAAAGTCACTTTAAATTAACGGCTACTAACGTTAAAATAACAGTAAATTTTCATTTATCGAAAATGTTACCAAACCAACACGCATCAAAAAATATAGTACCAGTGTACGTATTCCGTTATAAAAATAACGGTAACAAAAAACGCTTTAAAACCAAACATCCGTTCGACGTAAATTAACTGGTAGGTTGCACTACCATACGTTCAACAAAATATGTGGTACTGTCCCATGCACATGAGTTTTATTTATTTTGTACGTAACACGTAACATACTTTTCTTTTTGTACATAGACAATCAACATGTTTCACTATGATCTAGTTTGCATACTTACGAATTATTAACCCACGAAAATGTAAACAAGTGTCTAGGCAACAACTTGTTCCAGATTGCATGCAAACTACTCGCTAGTACCAAAGTATGTGATTTGGTCAAACTTGTAAATGTTCAGCATAATAACTGTTATGTGCATGCCATACCTATACTAAATTCATGCAACTTAAAGTGAAAATCCAACAGGAACCAGGACTTGACAATGATATTATTTATACATGCTAACGTGCAACTTGTAATACAACACGCCTTACCCAAAGCTAAAGCCAAAAACCCAGGTTGTAGCCGACGTTTCCACTTAGTCATAAAAAAGCAAAAAAAAACAAACCACAATGTCCCTTTTTAAACGCATGTACTCTGTTATACTGCGTGCACTATAGTTGAACGCATGCTTTGTATTCACATAAAACACGAATTCAACTCACCCATAAAACCCATATTCGAATATGCTCTACAATGAAGCTCAGGTATGTGCATGCATCACTTAAAATTTATACATGTAGGCATTGAAACTACAGGCAACTCATTTACTTATTTTAAATCACATGAATGATACCCACGCAAGCAAAGAAAATATGCAAGGGTACACGTTTATTTTAAAGCACACGAATGATATATGCAAGGATACCCACGCTCATTTTAAAGCACACGAATGATATATGCAAAGGTACACGTTTAAGCACATTTTAATATAGCACTGTAAACTGTATTTTAATACTTGTATGCTGACTGCAAGTTTTTCATGCAGGCGACTGTATTTTAATAATTGTATGCTGACTGCAAGTTTTTTATGCAGGCTAACGACTAAGAATCAAGATTTTTTTTTTACTGAACAACAAGGCCAGGGTATTTAGACAAAAGCAGATGACCACCAACTTCTTGATTCAAGAAAAGCAAGTTATTCGCGTGAAGTCAAAGATCGAGGAAAGCACTAAAGTATTAACTCGAAATCAACAGTGGAAAAAGTAGTGCAAAACATATGATGCAGAGATTCCAAAAATCACCACAAAATTAGAATTCAAAAATCAAAGAAAACAGTGTTTCAAAACACTGTCAGAGGCTAGATGTATATAAATTAGAGGTGTGAGTATTACTCACCTCATTTTTTTTGTTTTGAATCCAGTTAGCTTTAATGTTGCAAACGAGCAAGAATGTAGAAGGTAGCCATTTAATGTTTGCTCAGAGGAATTCTGCTTGAAGAGAAGAAAGTTTGCAGAGAAAATGTTATTCTCTTTCCTTCAATTGGCATAAGTCAATATAATGAGTATTGCCATCTTTCAGGTACACATAGCATTTAATGCAAAAGTGTATTTTGAAATATTTTACACGGCATACAAGATGGCTACTGACATTTGCATTTTGATAATAAGAAATATAATCAAAGTGTTCACACTTTGTTTTATATCCCTTTTCATGCATTTGCTCCACTACCAGAACGTGAGCAAGTAAATATATCATGCAATTGATTTTTAGGAGTAATGCACACGCAGGTAACAAGGGTGGATGCCACTGAATAAGCAATTTTCCCCAAACAATGACAAGTAAAACATGCATACATGCCGTGTACAATATGCAGTAGCCACGAGGGTTTAGCCACGACAATGCAGAACTACCATAAACTGAGGGGAACAAGATGCTAACGCACGTCTACAATTTTGGTTACTGACTTTACCACAATATATTTTCTTCAAATTTTGATTTAAAAATTCCTATTTATAATATGCACTCCGACAGTAATTCAAAAATTACGGTCGTTACCGATTTTAAAAACATTTATTACGATGGTAATAAAATCACGGTCGTTACATCATTATTGACCTATAACTGCATTTTGGGGTATTAAGAGGCAGAATAACCAGCTAGGTTGACCCGGTAGTGAGTATAAACATAATTAATTTTGGATGAGTAGAATTGCATCCAGGAGATTAGGTGGATCAAAAGTATAGGATGTCTAGAATTGATTAAAAGATTATTGATTTAGATGTTATTGGAAGATTCCAATAGGTTCATAGTCATCCTATAAAATCCATGTGACAACCCAAAAATTCATACCCTTTGAATCGACAATAATCCACACATGTCCGACCCAAAAAGCACAAACTGACGGAAAGTCAAGAGAAAGAAAAGAAGAGAGAAGAAGAGAAGAGAAGAAAGAGGAAAGATAGAACCAAACAGAATAATACAGAATCTCACATCGCAGCGGAAAATATATAATATCATATCAATGATCTTAACAAAACAGGGACTGTATATACATACATCAATCAGAGTTATCAGCTTGAAAAGTTATAATAATATGTCCTCACAATTTTCGATAATATACAACAACAAACAAAGCACAGCGGATAATCAAGCAAATACGGATGTATGAAAATAAAGATCTTCAGCTCGCCTGCTGAAGCTCCAAAAGCACCAGAGCATAACCAGTAGATATACTTGGTCTGACCCAAGCATTGAAAGGGAAGAACGCCCGGATCAGTCTGGTAAACCAGCGTGAGAAACACACTCAACTGAATTTATTAAATTACCAAACTTTTACTTTATCAAAACAAAAGTATTTCGTAAGACAAGTCCACACATAAACATGGACATGTTTTTACCTTACGATAACTAAAACATTTCATATCAAATTTATGTGATATTATACTAGTGTCTAGTATACAAATAATATTTAAAATAGCCGAAATTGTTACTATTATTAAATTCCAGCATACTAGGCTCTACAATTAAATTGGCAGGTACGTAGTGTAGTTTGGATTTCCATACAAATGACCAAGTGAAGGGACTACCTTCCGAAGGGGTACATCTCTAGATGGATGTCCCGAGGCACAGAACATCTTCCTTCTACCAACACAAGACCGGCCCACCTCTATAACTAGATGGTACCGAATATGTCATCCTCTGGTCGTTACCGACCTTTACCGAGGGCCCTCATAGCATACAAACCACAATAATCAGATACACGACGTCATAGCGTGTAAATATATATCTAGAAGAGGATGATCATATCCTAATTGGGAATGACCCACTTAGCCCTACTGCATCTAACCCTGTTTTGGTCATTTTCGGTTGATGAGGCCTGATGAGGTAACGATTACCTTTCAAAATCACATATCACATCACTTAGAATGCCACACGGCCATTTCCGTTGACTACTAATTGCCTTCCACAAAAATACAACCCTTAAGCTCGTATGTCTCAAGGAGGGTGTTAAGCTAAGAGAAGTTGCCTTCTCTGCCACCACCGATGTACGTTTGTAAAAGCCAATGTGCGTAATCTTTAGAAATACAATGTCAGACAAACATCCATACAAGTTGTCCAGGAACAGGACAAACCGAAGGTACTTTCCTACCACATCCTGTCGGGAAATCCCTAGGATTAGTAGCGAATAGTCCTCGCATTGGATATTTCATAATGAAGAGACCACTGCTACTGGATGTATATTGGGATTTTAACCCCAAACGATCAACAAGCAGTCCCCACTATGAAAATCCGGAATATCAATATCATCACAAGCAACCTGCATAATCGTCGCATATACATTGGTCCGAAGTGGTTTTCAGATAAATCTGATCCTGATCTCTTCGCACCAACAATGCAAAAGCGTTTTTCAACTTCACATAGAAACTAAGTCTCATAGACTTATCATGTCTCCAACTTTCAACTTGCTATTCTTCGGGCCGAGAAGGAAGCTCGATAGATTAGAGTAATACTCCACACTACACGAATCAACATTCTTAACACAAATGATAATCAAGCCTACACAGAAGGCTATGTACTAAGTGAATGACTAAATAGTTCCCACATCAAGTGGAGGAACTAAAATTTTGGGCAATTTGATAGTCGGTTATTTAACTATCAAAGCAAACAAATAAATATTCAGCACTATATGCAATCACTAGGCCCTTTTATTAATCTTTTATTAATTAAACCATTTTCCAAATATTCACCTCAAATTATCTTTAAAAAGATATATCTTCAAAACCATTTCAACTTCTATATTGGACAACATTTCCAATACTTATTTAACAATAAGTAATTCACAATCAATTTATTTTCAACGCTTAGAAAATATTCATATACTTAAAACACGATTGAGTATATATTTTATTCTTTAAGGAAAACATTTTCTTTAAACACATTTATTGGGTCAAAACGAATGTTGCGTAAAACATCGTTACGACAACCCAAAATCACTAGTATAGGGATTCGAAAATAAGATAGATATATAAATCCCAATACTATACAAAATATTTCCTTTCGAAAAACATTTACTATAACAACTATGTTATAGTCCATAATTTCCTTATTTCTCGAAAACGTCTATTTCAACAATGAATGTTGAAATCTATGGTTTCAATCCTTAACACATTTTAAAACAACTTCAAATCGTTTTAACTCTATTTAAAAGATCACTTCCTAAAAATGTAACGACCCAGAATTTCTGTCATTTGAAATTCGTATGTTTAATTGATTTTTAATATTTTTGTAAGTCGAATAATTTTTTTTTCGAATATCTAGATTTAATTGGATAATTAAATCGATAATTTAATATTTGAAATTACAGAAATAATTGGAAATTGGGTTTAAAGTGATTAAAATTGATTTGTAAAGTAGTATTAAATCATATTGGAGTTAGAATGATGTTATAGAACTTTTAAAATTGAATTAAAAGTTAATTTGTGGGAATTGAATATTTTAATATTTAATTGACGAGTAAAAATAGTCATTTTTCAAACAGTCTCGGATTTCGACGAAACTAGTTTCGTTGGATCCGCAATGTTAAATTATTGTAAGATTTCAAATTTTGTGTTAATCGGATTTACGGTTTGTCCGGGACAAGCTAAAACGCGTAGAAATCGGTTTAAGTGTAAATTTAAATAATTCGATTCGGAAACCTATCTTCCAAATATGATCAAATTGGCTCCCGATATATATTCCATTGCGTTCGGAATAGGGGTAAAACATTATAAATGCCAGGCGGCATGCTTCGTTTGGAATTCGGAAAAATTTCGGGTGAATAGTGCGCGAATATTTTCTATAAAAGGACGTTCATTTCTTTCGTTTGCATACAAAACCCTAGGGTTTCACGGGCCGCCAGCACACAAAATAATGGCTGAAAATATTCGTTCCTTTTCCTCTTAATTTCTTCAAATCCGTAAATCAATTCAAGAAAACTTCAACTGCAAAGTTGAATAGCGTATTTAGTTCTTCAACGGCTATGATCGAAAAATACGCATTGGATCGAAAGAAAATCAAGCTTGAATGGGCGGTGTTCATGCACGCTTTTCTAGGAAAGGGGCTGACCGAGTTTGACCATGCTTTAGGCGGCGGTGCCATTCGCGAAGGACTTCGAGGTGGTGTGGTTCGATCGTGGTGTAGACAAGTGTAGTAGTCGCGGCAATTAGGGTTGTAGAGAACGACAATGGGTTAAAGTCGCGATCTTTAACCTGGGGAAGAAGAATGTGAACACGGCCTGGATCTAAGGAATGAAATCGATGGCCGTGATTCAGTGAGGTTATAAATTATAAAAAGAAAATTGATTTTTTATATATATATATATATATATATATATATTAATTCGTACAATGTTAAAAACTGCATAACTTTGTCGTACGAGGTCGAAAATTCATGAAACGAATTATGTTGGGTTCGTATTGACGAGCACTACATTATGGAGCTGGTTTGGAATCTATTGGAGCTAGTGATAATTTTGGATAAAATTAAATGCGTGTTTAGTTTTATTCGAAATAAAACACTGAACTGTTATTGAAAGCAAGGTGAGAACTTCTCACTCAATCGAATTTGTTTCGACTTAAATTTTAGATAGTTAAATTTAAAATTGCTTGATTTTGTGATTTAATGATGGTTGCTATCTGTAGTATTGAAATAGACCCTATACGCCGCATATTAAACGGAGGTTATTATATTAAACACATATACCGCGATATTCCACATTGAAGTGAAATTGGTATTATATATGTATTTGGAGTTGATTTTCCCGCATTATATAGCGGATGAGACCGTATTGTGCCGCATAATAGCGGATTATATTTTATATAAACCCATGTACCGCGATATTCCATCTTGAAATGGGATTGGTATTGTGCTAACATCTATGAATGCAAGAAAACAGGCTAGAGGGATCCAACTGGATTCCTCAAATAATTGAATTTGTTTCAATGTTGTGTGTTGATTATTTATAATCTCTATGTGATTATCTTCATGATTGAAATCGTTGAAGGCTAAAATTTAGCCGAATATAATTTTGGTATCGTTAGATATCGAAAATAAATAAAAATTTGATTTTTGAAAATTCAGGTTGAAAGTTTATATTAAAATTTATTTTTGAGAATTGGATAAATCTAAAAGAAGGAATTATAAAATATTAAATTTTTGTTTTTAATCTTATTGAATAAAATTTCAAAATATGAGAAAAGCTTTAATAAATGGATTTTGGGTAATATTATTCAAAGGTTGAAGAATTTATTCAAAATACGGATTTTAAAGAGTTTGAAAAATAAAAGAATTTGTTTTCTTTAAAAGGAATTTATTTTTAGAAGGAAATAAAATTTGAAATCCATTTGGGAATTGATTTTTGGTGATTGAATTTAAATCTTTTGAAAATCCATTTGGAAATTTATTTGGTGTTTTGAAAAGAATTTGGAATCAATTTGAAAATCGATTTGGGGTTTAGTAGAAATTGATTACAATTTGAGATTACTTGGTGTTTAATTTCTTGGAAAATCAATATGGAATTTGATTTGGTTGTTTTTGAAATCAATTAAAAAAATTGAATTGTTATTAAAAGTGAATATTTGAAATCAATTTGAAAATCGTATATCAGTGGATATTTGGAAATTTAAATTCACCTTGGGATTTATAAAGGAAAGGGAAATTTGTTTAAAAATAAACATTGATTTATTTTTGAAGTGTGGAAATAAATTTACGGATTTGGAACGTAAATTTAAAGTAAATCGGTAAGGATTTATTTAATTGGTTTAAATGAACCATTTTGAAACGAAAGTGTATTCTCCCTGGAAAGCCGAATAAAATTTCTGAATAGTTTTGAAAGATACATACATACATACATACATACATACACATATATATATATATATAATTCTAGAATTGGTTTTGAAAAGGATACTTTGGAGAAATTAACTTCTTAAATTGTTTTAAATCCTTTAAGTAAAGATTTGTTAAGTTGATATAGAAATGATTATTTCTAAGATTTAATCAATAATTGTTTTAGAAAATAGTTATTTAAATAGTTATACTCTATGTACTAATTTTATTTTGAAAATTAGTTTGGACTTAAGTTATATGTAATATTGGTATAAGATTTTTATAACTAAGATTTTAAGTAAAGTGTTTAAAGAAAAATTGTTTTATTTCGAAGTGTTTTCCCGATATATTTTGGATAAGTGTTATAAATTATTTTAAAGTATTTGAACTCAGCAGGTTTCCAGTGAAAATGAATAAATATTTGGAAGTGTTTCCGCGTAAAGAAAAGTGATTTGAAATTTGTTTTCAAATGGTTGAAGTGCGGAAAATATATCTTGTACAGATATTTTGGGAAAATAAATAATTTTGGAAATTATTTGGAATCTGGTGATGTTGTGCATATCCATTGATAGTTAAATAACCGACCATCAATATTTACCTTTAAAAGGGCATTTGTTTTGATTTGCTTGAATTTGAATGCTACACTTATTTTAAAATAAGCGCTCGTTATTCGGTTTAGCCGGGAGAGGACCTTTGGGTCATAAATCCCATTCCGAATAGTGATACGTCGTAATGGATAGCATCTGAAGACCGGTTATTTTCGAAAACGGAAGGATTACCGTCGAATGTCTCTGCATCGGCTGATCCCCGATATAGAGATTTTATCACCCTTTGTGATGGGAAGTCCGGACGTGATTAGTGAATATTCGGATTTGCAAGGGCTTCTTTGGAAGTGCCTTCGGCTCCGTTCGATCCCGGAACGGACTTTTATGGATGTGTGTCTGACGTTACAATTTGAGATGTAAAGCCGGTTTCTATCAAATACATTTCTGTTGGTGGCGGAGAATTTATTCTCTTAGCTTAACACCCTTCTCTGAGACGTACGAGCTCAGAGGTTATGTAGTTTATGGTTACTAGTGATATATTTTTAATTTGGTAACGTGGCATGTTGAGTGTTGCTGATCATTTATTGATCAAAGCATGGCTTTTGTGAAAAGCGTAGCTTTGTGGACGAGACTTCGTATAACCTCACAACCCGGTAATGGTCAAAACAGGAAGAATGCAGCAAGGTTATTTGGTGATAGCGCCCCCATAGGGTATGTACATTTCCTTCTGGATAGAGGTGGTATTATGGTATGAAGTCCAGATACTTAACCTATGTGGTTGCTGCAAATTTATTTCTTTGTGGTTGTTTGCGAATCCCGGGATAAAGGTCGGTTACGACCGGGGGATGGCATACTCGTGTCAGTAGTTACCTAGTTCAAAGGTAACTTGGCCTTGTATTGGCAGAGATCCGGTTAGGTTCTCGAGGCGTCCTTCCAGAGGCGTACCCATGTGGAAATGGGAAGTTCCTTGGCCTGACCATTTATTGGAAATCCAAACTCCAATACGCACCTTGTACAGTTTTAGTTGTAGAACCTGCCATTTACTTATGGTGGTCACCACTGTTTAGATGGTAGCTATAGTAGGCATAGTTCGAAATGTCTATGCTGGCTAAGATTTATATTATACTTTCTAAATGTTTTCTTACACTTTGCACTTATAGTAATAATATCAAAGAAATTTGCGTATCAAGCATATTTGACTATCATAAGGAGAAATCTCCTCCAATTCTGCGTTTGCATTGTGTGTGTGGCGGGAAGCCTTATGGTAGTTACATTTTCTAAAAGCATTGCGGATCTATTTTAAAATATTTCTTTATTTATTTTTAAAGATAAACTGTTTTAAGTTCTCACACCAGTTCTATGAATGACCTGGAGTTTATTGTTCCCTTCTTAAACTCTGGGTGCCCACCAATTTCTACACGGGCAGCCTAGAGTGAGGTTATTATGTCATTCTGGAATTCAGGGGGTACTGTGGAGGGCAGGAGCAAGTTGGATGATGAGACGTATCACTTGTATATGATATTATCTTTTCCGCTGTGTATTCAGTTGTGAGGACAGGTTTATATAACTGTCCATTATTGTGTTGTGTTGTATATTGACTCTGATGATGTAATGTATAAAATGTACAGTTCTTTGATTTAAAGATTATTCATTTATCTATTATATGTTGTTCCGCTGCGATTGTGAGATTCTGATATTGTTTCTGTTGCTTCTTCTTTCTTTCTTCTTCTACCTCTTCTTCTTTAACCCTAACAATTCGGTTTTCCGGCCTTCGATTGCTCGGCAGTTGATACAGTGGACGTATTAATGTCGATTTTCGGAAGTCGAAAATCTCGAATCGTTATAAAGTGGTATCAGAGCATTTGGTTAAGAGACAACCTTGGCTCTGTTGGGAATTACTCATTAGAGATAGAGTCAGTAGTACTCTAGAATGAGTGTGAGTGTAATCATAGAATATAAGCGCGTATTTTTTAGTGAATATAAAAATGTTTTATATTGTGTTTGCTTATTCGTTGAGTTGCTTGCGAATTCTGGTCGGTACGTGGGAGGCCATATTATCGATAGGGATTTCTAAACACTTAAACGAGGCAAGTCGACATAGTATCATTTTAAATTGGGTAAATGAAATAATTTTACCTCGATTATATTTTACATATAATGGAAATAATTTTTCAGAAATTATTAAAGAGTATATAAATTGATTATTTGGTTGTTGAAAATGTAAGAATATATATAAGTTAATTAAAAGATGTTTGAATAATCTAAATAAAAGAATAATTGTATAAGCAAATGAATTATTAAGTATGGAATTATAATTAATGTGATTTACAATTGTGAAATAATCTTATATATAAGAAGTGAAACTATATGAATATATTTATAAATATGAGTTGTAAATAAAAATGAATTTGGACTATGAATTTGAAAGTTTTGAATCCCGTCTATTTTGAAAGTTGTTTTTCAAAGTTAAAGATGTTATAAGTAAGATAAATCAATTTGGAATAATCTTATGTAAGTGAAGTGGAATAGTGAAATTCTATAAGAAAAAGACTTATGAATGTGAGTTATAAGTAAAAGCAAATTTTTTTGAAAGAATTTAAAGCACTGGATTCACTACTATTACTGGGAAATAATAAGGGTGATGACTGCAGCATATCATTTTCAAGTTTCTGTGTGATGGATTTGCTACCATAGTAAATTGAAAATTGAATTTTGGTTGTGATAAACAAATTTGAAATTAAAATCCAAGTTGTAATTGTTGAATATAAATGAAACGAGTTTTGAACTTATAATATGAGATAATAAATTTAGCTTTGGTAAAGTTATAGGATTTGGGTTAGCATAGTAAATATATGATTTGAAATTTAACTAAACGAAGGTTAAATAAATTGATTTGGATTAGATAAGCCATCGAAATGGAAATTAAACTGAAGTGATTATATAAAATAACTTTGGAAGTTTAAATATATAAGTTGTATAACTTGTAAAGTGGGAAAATGTAAGTGAAACCAAATGATAAAATGGTTAAACAATTTTGTTAAGCAAAACGAGATATGAATTTGAATAAGTGACGAAATTTGACTTTGGTAAAAGTAAATAGAATTTACATTAGAATTGGAATCTGAATTGGATTTATAAGTGGAAATTTAAGTTAAGTTAAACAAATGATGTTTGAAATGGAATATAACTTAAGTAATGTTGAATGAAGTTGATTTTGGTATCGAAGAAATTAATAAAGTGAAGTGATGAATATGAACTTGAGTTATATAAATGAAATTCAACCTTATTTGTTAAATGAATTAGCAATTGAATTAATAAATGGATTGAATATTAATCAATCTAATGTAAATGAATTGATATGGAATAAGGGATGTAAATGTTAATTCATAAAAAACTAGTAAATTTGAAATTGAATAATTGAATGGAAGTCAATTTAATATCAACCAATTGGAATTAAAAGTGTTAAACCAAATTGAATGTAAATTTAATAATTTGGTTATGTTGGTTATGATTTGGTTGTTATATGATTGTTAGTTGATTGTATAAAATTCATTAAGTGTTAATGAAATTGAATTGATAAATGGAAAGCTATGTAATTGAATTTGAATTGAAAGTGAACTAATGTGAATTGGTTGTAAGCAATTAAAATTTGTAACGAAACCTTATAAATTGCTTATGGGAATTATTTTATTGCATTGCTTATGAAAACTATGTGTTTTCTATTGAAAATTAGTGAAATGTAAATGAATTTACTATATATGTCACTTACATGTTTATATTGAGTAAGTACATGCACCGGGGCTGTAGTTGGCTGGATTTGGTCACGCTAAAATGCTAATAAATAACTGCTTTGCTTAAAAATGCTAAAAAAGTATGCCTACGCAATAAAAATAGGAAATATGAACTGTTTTTTGTTTTCCGACCATGCAGGACGATATATATATATATATATATATATATATATATATATATATATATATATATATATATATATTGTGATATTGCAAAAGCTCCTCCGTACAAGGGAGACTCTATCAAAATTTTCCGTAAATTTTGGGAGTTAGAAAAATTTTTGAAAATTTTTTGTTAACGAAAAGTCAAATTCTAAATTGAAATGAAAACGTAGGATTTGAAAACTTAGTAAAGTTATTGTAAGAAGTTTAACTATGGATTTTGGAAAAGTTAAAATGTTTAAATGAATTTGAAATTTAATTTGAACAAATAGTTTTGAAAAGTTGATGGATTTCAAGATTTTTTCTAACTTGGCAATTTCGAGGACGAAATTCTTTTAAGGGGGAAGTTTGTAACGACCTAGAATTTCTGTTATTTGAAATTCACATGTTTAATTGATTTTTAATATTAACAAGTAAAATTTGTAAGTCGAATAAATTTTTTTTTCGAATATCTATATTTAATTGGATAATTAAATCGATAATTTAATATTTGAAATTACAGAAATAATTGGAAATTTGGTTTAAAGTGATTAAAATTGATTTGTAAAGTTTTATTAAATCATATTGGAGTTAGAATGATGTTATAGAACTTTTAAAATTGAATTAAAAGTTAATTTGTGGGAATTGAATATTTTAATATTTAATTGACGAGTAAAAATAGTCATTTTTCAAACAGTCTTGGATTTCGACGAAACTAGTTTCATTGGATCCTTAATGTTAAATTATTGTAAGATTTTAAATTTTGTTTCAATCGGATTTACGGTTTGTCCGGGACAAGCTAAAACGTGTAGAAATCGGTTTAAGTGAATTTTTAATTTAAATAATTTGATTCGGAAACCTATCTTCCAAATATGATCGAACTGGCTCCCGATATATATTCCATTGCGTTCGGAATAGGGGTAAAACATTATAAACGCCAGGCGGCATGCTTCGTTTGGAGTTCGGAAAAATTTCGGGTGAATAGTGCGCGAATATTTTCTATAAAAGGATGTTCATTTCTTTCATTTGCATACAAAACCCTAGGGATTCACGGGACGCCAACAAACAAAACAATGGCTGAAAATAATCTTTCCTTTTCCTCTTAATTTCTTCAAATCCGTAAATCAATTCAAGAAATCTTCTACTACAAAGTTGAATAGCGTATTTAGATCTTCAACTTCAACGGCTATAATCGAAAAATACGCAATGGATCGAAAGAAAATCAAGCTTGAATGGGCGGTGTTCGTGCACTCTTTTCTAGGCAGGGGCTGACGGAGTTTGACCGTGCTTTAGGCGGTGGTGCCATTCGCGAAGGGCTTCGAGGTGGTGTGGTTCGATCGTGGTGTAGACAAGTGTAGTAGTCGCGGCAATTAGGTTAAAGTCGTGATCTTTCACCTGGGGAAGAAGAACATGAACACGGCCTGGATCTAAGGAATGAAATCGATGGCCGTGATTCAGTGAGGTTATAAATTATAAAAAGAAAATTGATTATATATATATATATATATATATATATATATATATATATATTAATTCGTACAATGTTTAAAACTGCATAACTTTGTCGTACGAGGTCGGAAATTTACGAAACGAATTGCGTTGGGTTCATATTGACGAGCATTACATTATGGAGCTGGTTTGGAATCGATTGGAGCTAGCGATAATTTTGGGTAAAATTAAACGCGTGTTTAATTTTATTCGAAATAAAACACTAAACTGTTATTGAAAGCAAGGTGAAAACTTCTCACTCAATCGAATTTGTTTCGACTTAAATTTTAAATAGTTAAATTTAAAATTGCTTGATTTTGTAATTAAATGATGGTTGCTACCTGTTGTATTGAAATAGAGCCTATACGCCGCATATTAAGCGGAGATTATTATATTAAACACATATACCGCGATATTCCACATTGAAGTGGAATTGGCATTATATATGTATTTGGAGTTGATTTTCCCGCATTATATAGCAGATTAGATCCTATTGCGTCGTATAATAGCGGATGATATTTTATATAAATCCCTGTACCGCGATATTCCGTCTTGAAACGGGATTGGTATTGTGCTAACATCTGTGGATGTAGGGAAACAGGCTGGAGGGATCCAACTGGATTCCTCAAATAATTGAATTTGTTTCAATGTTGTGTGTTGATTATTTATAATCTCTGTGTGATTATCTTTGTGATTGAAATCGTTGAAGGCTAAAATTTAGCCAAATATAATTTTGGTATCGTTAGGTATCGGAAATAAATAAAAATTTGATTTTTGAAAATTCAGGTTGAAAGTTTATATTAAAATTTATTTTTGAGAATTGGATAAATTTAAAAGAAGGAATTCTAAAATAATAAATTTTTATTTTTAATCTTATTGAATAAAATTTCAAAATATGAGAAAAGCTTTAATAAATGGATTTCGGGTAATATTATTCAAAGGTTGAAGAATTTATTCAAAATACGGATTTTAGTATGAAAAATAAAAGAATTTGTTTTCTTTAAAAGGAATTTATTTTTAAAAGGAAATAAAATTTGAAATCCATTTGGGAATTGATTTTTGATGATTGAATTTAAATCTTTTGAAAATCCATTTGGAAATTTATTTGGTGTTTTGAAAAGAATTTGGAATCAATTTGAAAATCGATTTGGGGTTTAGTAGAAATTGATTACAATTTGAGATTTGAATGAAATTCACTTGGTGTTTAATTTCTTGGAAAATCAATATGGAATTTGATTTGGTTGTTTTTGAAATCAACTGAAAAATTGAATTGTTGTTGAAAGTGAATATTTGAAATCGATTTGAAAATCGTATATCAGTGGATATTTGAAAATTTAAATTCACCATAGGATTTATGAAGGAAAGGGAAATTTGTTTAAAAATAAAGCTTGATTTATTTTTGAAGTGTGGAAATAAATTTAAGGATTTGGAAAGTAAATTTAAAATAAATCGGTAAGGATTTATTTAATTGGTTTAAATGAACTATTTTGAAATG
The DNA here is from genome assembly GCA_030765085.1 of Allium cepa. Lineage (NCBI taxonomy): Eukaryota > Viridiplantae > Streptophyta > Magnoliopsida > Asparagales > Amaryllidaceae > Allium > Allium cepa. The sequence continues at coordinate 619,028,131 of CM060934.1, forward strand.
AAAGTGTATTCTCCCTGGAAAGCCGAATAAAATTTCTGAATAGTTTTGAAAGAAATATACAAATATATATAATTCTAGAATTGGTTTTGAAAAGGATACTTTGGAGAAATTAACTTCTTAAGTTGTTTTAAATCCTTTAAGTAAAGATTTGTTAAGTTGATATAGAAATGATTATTTCTAAGATTTAATCAATAATTGTTTTAGAAAATAGTTATTTAAATAGTCATACTCTATATACTAATTTTATTTTGAAAATTAGTTTGGACTTAAGTTATATGTAATATTGGTATGAGGTTTTTATAACTAAGATTTTAAGTAAAGTGTTTAAAGAAAAATAGTTTTATTTCAAAGTGTTTTCCCGATATATTTTGGATAAGTGTTATAAATTATTTTAAAGTATAGAACTCGGCAGATTTCCAGTGAAAATGAATAAATATTTGGAAGTGTTTTCGCGTAAGGAAAAGTGATTTGAAATTTGTTTTTAAATGGTTGAAGTGTGGAAAATATATCTTGTAAAGATATTTTTGGAAAATAAATAAGTTGGGAAATTATTTGGAATCTGGCGATGTTGTGCATATCTATTGATAGTTAAATAACCGACTATCAATATTTACCTTTAAATGGATATTTGTTGTGATTTGCTTGAATTTGAATGCTACACTTATTTTAAAATAAGCGCTTTTTATTCGGTTTAGCCGGGAGGGGATCTTTAGGTCATAAATCCCATTCTGAATAGTAATACGTCGTAATGGATAGCATTTGAACACCGATTATTTTCGAAAACGGAAAGATTACCGTCGAATGTCTATTCATCGGCTGATCCCCGATATAGAGATTCTTTCACCCTTTGTGATGGGAAGTCCGGACGTGATTAGTGAATATCCGGATTTGCAAGGACTTCTTTGGAAGTGCCTTCAGTTCCGTTCGATCCCGTAATGGACTTTTATGGATGTGTGTCTGACGTTACAATTTGAGATGTAAAGTTGGTTTCTATCAATACATTTTTGTTGGTGGCTGAGAATTTATTCTCTTAGCTTAACACCCTTCTCTGAGACGTACGAGCTCAGAGGTTATGTAGTTGATGGTTACTAGTGATATATTCTCAATTTGGTAACGTGGCATGCTGAGTGCTACTGATCATTTGTTTATCAAAGCGTGGTTTTTGTGAAAAGCGTAGCTTTGTGGACGAGACTTCGTCGAACCTCACAACCCGGTAATGGTCAAAACAGGAAGAATGCAGCAAGGTTATTTGGGGATAGCACCCCTATAAGGTATGTACATTTCCTTCTGGATAGAGGTGGTATTATGGTATGGAGCCCAGATACTTAACCTATGTGGTTGCTGCAAATTTATTTCTTTGTGGTTGTTGGTGAATTCAAGGATAAAGGTCGGTTACGACCGGGGGATGACATACTCGTGTCAGTAGTTACCTAGTTCAGAGGTAACCCGTCCTTGTGTTGGCAGAGATCCGGTTAGGTTCTCGGGGCGTCCTTCCAGAGGCATACCCAGGTGACAATGGGAAGTTCCTTGGCCTGACCATTTGTTGGAAATCCAAACTCCAATACTCACCTTGTACGGTTTCAGTTGTAGAACCTGCCATTTACTTATGGTGGTCACCACTGTTTAGATGGTAGCTATAGTAGGCATAGTTCGGAATGTCTATGCTGGCTAAGATTTATATTATACTTTCGAAATGTTTTCCTAAACTTTACACTTATAGTAATAATATCAAAGAAATTTGCGTATCAAGCATGTTTTACTATCATAAGTAGAAATCTCCTTCAATTCTGCGTTTGCATTGTGTGTGTGGCGGGAGACCTTATGGTAGTTACATTTTCTAAAAGCATTGCAGATCTATTTTAAAATATTGCTTTGTTTGTTTTTAATGATAAACTGTTTTAAGTTCTCACGCCAGTCCCATGACTGACCTGGAGTTTATTGTCCCTTCCTAAACTATGGGTGCCCACCAATTTCTACATGGGCATCCTAGAGTCCACTTATTAGGTCATTCTAGAATTCAGGGGGTGCTGTGGAGGTCAGGAGCAAGCTGGATGGCGAGACGTATCACTTGTATATGATATTATCTTTTCCACTGTGTATTCAGTTCCGAGGACAGGTTTATATAACTGTCCATTATTGTGTTGTGTTGTGTATTGACTCTGATGATGTAATGTATAAAATGTACAGTTCTTTTGATTTAAAGATTATTCATTTATCTATTATATGTTGTTCTGCTACGATTGTAAGATTATGATATTGTTTCTGTTGCTTCTACTTTCTTTCTTCTTCTACCTCTTCTTCTTTAACCCTAACAATTCGGTTTTACGGCCTTTGATTGCTCGGCAGTTGATACAGTGGACGTATTAAAGTCGATTTTCGAAAGTCGAAAATCTCGAATCGTTACAAAAAATATCCATTTTTATTTAATAATATATTCACTGTCCAAAATCGTGAATATAGTTCTCTTATCCAAATTCAACATTTCTACACCTTCAATTAAAGGAATATCCACTATCCAAAATCGTGGATATAATTCTCAACTAAATTCTTTATTATTACAACATTAAAATTCAAAGGATAATTCGCTGTCCAAAATCGCGAATATATCTCCTTTAATAAGCTTTGATATTTACTTATCAAACTCAATTGATTTCGGATTTATAAAACAATGTTTATAAATTCACATTTATACATTTTATAAAAACTTCAACTTATAAAATCACTTTATTAACCAATTCCATTTATAACTCAATTACGTGCCAAAAATCCAAATTATAAGTAAATTACTTATTATTCTCTATTTACAAATTCATTCATTTTATAACTTCACAAATCGTAGATTCGATTCTTTTATAAAATCCAATTATAACTCCATTTTAACATTCCCAAAACTCCTTTATAATTCCTTCATTCTGATTTATAAAAATTCAATTTCATAAATCTTATATATAAAACCATGTATAATAATTCAAAAATCCCAATTTCAACTATTTACAAAATAGTTAACTCTATAATCCAAAAATCACGTTTTAATATATATTTCACAAAAATCATAATTTTTATAACATAAAAATTATAACGTTTATTTATTTAAAATGAATCGATTCCAAAATCCAATAAAATGTATACTTTCAAAAATCACTTTAAAATCCATTTAAATTTGGAAATCATCACTTTAACACTTTTAGTTTTCAACATAGGACCAATGCTGCAACAGCACTAAATACATCAATCACAACATCCGAACATCATATATCATATGATAACAGAATATATCACAAATATCTATAAATAAAATCAATACTATTGAGGAATCCAGTTGGAACCCTCCAACCTGTCACCTGCAACAATTATACATATTAGAATATGTGCACAATGTTCGCTTCTAGGCAGACGCGCGTATAAAGGGTCATCCGCTCATACACGGGAACGTATAGGGTCTCATCTGCTCCAATAGGCAGGTATATATCCAAATACCCATCAATATATCATATATCATCCAAACAATCATCAATCATCATAAATAATATTTATTCTCACTTATATAAAAATATCAGTGAGTAAGAAAGAGTGAGTTGTACTCACATTGCGTCCAATAGCAGTTGCAGTGTTTTATTCCGAATAAAATTAAACGCGCGTTTAATTTTACCCAAAATTTACACTATCTCCAATTAACTCCAAACCAGCTCCATCGTGTAGTGTTCGTCAATACGAATCCAACGCAGTTCGTTTCGTGCGAAACAGACCTCATATGAAAAATTATGGCGTTACAAAGTTTATAAAATTAAATATAAACCAAATTATATTTCCTTTTTTTATAACCTTAGTTACATCTGGCTGTTGATTTCGTTTGATTGCATCAGGGCCGTTGCCTATATCTTCTTCCTCTCAGTAAAACACGCGCGCAGGAATCCATCTAGCTCCGTTCGAAATCAAACGACGCGATCACCATCTCGTCACTTGACGATGATCCAAGACTACCACTTCAAAGCTCGTGCCAGCGTGCACCCTCGCCGCGAGAGCCATTGAACTCGGTCAGGCCGTTGCCTAGAAAAACGTGACCAAATATCATACGAACGTGAGCCCCTAGCCTCCAATCCGCTTCGCTAAACTTGATCATCTCCATATGGATTTGTAGATCTCACCTAGGTCTACAACATTGTAGTTGAAAGATTTTTCTAATTGTTGATGGATTTAGAGATTTTGAGGAGAGAAGAATCGAAGGTTTATGGCCATTAAAACGAAACGGCGGCTAGGGTTTCTAAACCTAGCTTTTATGAAAAAAGAAAATAATAATGTCCTTTTATAGAAAATTCGCGCACACTATTCACCCGGAAATATTCCGAACTCGAAATGAAGCGTGCTGTCTGGAGTTTATAATATTTTACCCATATTCCGAACACAATGAAATATATATCGGAAGCCAATTCGATCGTATTTGAAAGATAAGCTTTCAAATCGACTTATTTAAATTTAAAATTCATTTAAACAAATTTCTACGCGTTTTAGCTTGCCTCTGACAAACCGTAAATCCGATTGACACGAGATTTGAAATCTTACAATAATTTAACATTACGGATCCAATGAAACTGGTTTCGTCGAAATCCGAGACTTTTTGAAAAATGGTTATTTTCACTCGTTAATTAAATATTAAAATATTCAATTTCTACAAATTAAATTTTAATTCAATTTTAAAGTTCTCTAACATCATTCCAATTCAAATATGATTTAATATCACTTTACAAATCATTTTTATTCATTTTAAATCCAATTTCTAATTATTTCTGCAATTTCAAATATTAACTTATCGATTAAATTATCCAGTTAAATCACTATATTCGAAATAAAATCTATTCCTCTTATAAACTTAACTTTTAAATATTTAAAATTAATTAAATATACGAATTTCAAATGACAGAAATTCTGGGTCGTTACATTCTCCCCTACTTAAAAGAATTTCGTCCTCGAAATTACCAAGTAAGAAAAAGTCACAAAATCCATTAACTTTTCAAAAATAAATCGTTCAAACTAGATATCAAATCATTAGTTAAACTTATTACAAAAAAATTTCTAAGTTTTCAAATTCATATATAGTTATCTTTTCAAAACCAACTACCATCGTTTAACTTTTAACTCAAAAATCAAATTTTTAGTTTTCACAAATTTTTCCAAAAAATTTCTAACGCCTTAAATTTTCAAAAAAATTCGCCATAATCTCCTTTGCGTGGTTCGATCCCAAAAAAATAACAATGTATATATCACAAATATACATCTCATCATCAAGGATGAGGTATCCCGAAGGGAAAAAATGTAAAAGTACGACATGTAATCCGAGATATGTACCTTATATATTATTAGCGAGCATATACGGCTAATATAGCACGAAAGCGAGCTCCAAAAGCGAAGCAAGCGCCATCCGCACCTACTAAATACTCAACAAACAATGAGAAACATGTATATATGAAAGTAATATCAATATACAACATATACCACTACAATAACTATATATGCCAATATAGCAAATGCAACCACCACAACAAATCCAACCATCAACCAACTATCATCCAACTAACATCCAAAGCCAAATCAATATTCATTCACTTCTCATTAACATTCATTGGATTGATTTTCAATTTAAATCACATTTGATTCATTTACATTGGATTTTTCTAACATTCATTCATTCATTTTCAATTAGTTTACATTCACTAATTCATATTCAAGTTTGTTCATTTCCAAATCAAATCAATTCTATTTAAATTCACTTAACTTCCCATTTGAATTCAATTATTTAGCTTTCAATTTCGTTACTTCATTTTCATATGAATTTTCTATACAATCAATTAACATCCATCTAACAATCAGTGCATATCCAACATTTACCAAATTGATTTACTTTACTTTTAACATTCAATTTGATTCAAAAAATTTAATTTCAAATTGGTTTAACATTTAATTGACTTTCATTCAATTATTCAATTTCAAATTTCATTAGCTTAATGAATAAACACTTGCATCCACTATTCTATATCAATTTACTTACATTAGATTGATTAACATTCAATCAATTTATTAATTCAGTTGCTAATTCATTTTACCACTAAAGTTGAATTTTTTTTATAACTCAAGTCCATATTCATCTAATTCACTTTATTAATTTACTTCGATACCAAAATCAATTTCATTCAACATCACTTAAGTTATCTTTCATTTCAATTTCATCTACCTTCACTTTCACTATACAACTTAAGTTCACTTCTAATTTAATTCAAATTCTATTTTATTTAACTTTTACTTAAGTCAAATTCCATATCACTATTCAAATTTAGATTTTGTTTTGCTTAACCAAAATTGTTTAACCATTTTAACAATTGGTTTTACTTATCTTATCTCATTTTAAAAGTTATACAACTTATTTATTCAACTTCCATAAACATTTACCTAAGTATACTTTCATTTTCAAAACTCATTTTATAATTTCAAATCATAATTATATAATTACTTTACACTTAGGTTCAACTTCCATTTCAATAATTTATCTAATCTAGCTCAAATCCCATTCAAATCATTTAACCTTCCTTAGTTAAATTTCAAATCGTATAATTCACTTACTAACTCAAATTTATTTCAACTTTACCAAAGTTAAATCTTTATCATTTCGTACTATAAGTCCAAAACTTGTTTCACTTGTTTTTATCAATTCCAACTTGGATTTTAAGTTCAAATTTGTTTATCAAAACAAAACTTCAATTTTCAATTTACTATTGGTAGCAAATCCATCACATAGAAACTCGAAAATGATACTGATGATGTTGCAGTCATCACCCTTATTATTTTCCAGCAATAGTAGTGAATTCAGTGCTTTCTATTCTTTTTAAAAATATCGTTTTATATTTATAAACCACATTTATAAATCTTTTACTTATATAATTTCACTACTTCACTGCTTATATAAGATCATTCTAAATTTATTTATCTTATTTAGATTTATAATAATATAATCTCTTTAACTTTGAAAAACAACTTTCAAAATAAACGGGATTCAAATTTCACAAATAATTAGTCTAAATCCATTTTTTATTTATAACTCACTTTTATAAATATATTCATATGGTTTCACTTCTTATATATAAGATTATTTCACAATTGTATATCATATTAATTATAATTCCATACTTATAATTCATTTGCTTATATAATTTATCCTTTTACAATTGTTGTTTTTATTTAGATTATTCAAACAACTTTTATTTAACTTATATATATTTATATTTTCAAACAACTAAACAATCAACTTATATACACTTTAATAATTCTGAAAAATTATTCCCTTTATGTGTAAAATATAATCGAGGTAAAATTATTTCATTTACCCAATTTAAAATGATACTATGTCGACTTGCCTCGTTTAAGTGTTGGAAATCCCTATCGATAACATGGCGTCCCACATCACGACCAGAATTCACAAACAGCTCAACGGATAAGTAAACACAATATAAAACCTTTTATATCACTAACAAATACGCGCTCATATATATAATACACTCAAACTCAATCTAGGGTGCTATTGTCCCTATCTATATTGAGTACACATCAAAGCTTAGGAATATACAAAATCTAAGCTCTGATACCAAATGTGACAACCCGAAAAACCGTACCCTTTGAATCGACAATAATCCACACATGTCCGACCCAAAAAGCACAAACTTATGGAAAGTCAAGAGAAAGAAAAGAAGAGAGAATAAGAGAAGGGAAGAAAGAGAGAAGATAGAACCAAACAGAATAATACAAAATCTCACATCGCAGCGGAAAATATATAATATCATATCAATGATCTTTACAAAACAGAAACTTTATATACATACATCAATCAGAGTTCAACAATCAATCAGAGTTATAATTTTGAACAGTTATAATAACATGTCCTCACAATTACCGATAATATACAACAACAAACAAAGCACAGCGGATAATCAAGCAAATACGAATGTACGAAAATGAAGATCTTCAGCTCGCCTACTGAAGCTCCAAAAGCACCAAAGCATGACCTGTAGATATACTCAGTCTGACCCGAGCATTGAAAGGGAAGAATGCCCGTATCAGTCTGGTAAACCAGCGTGAGAAACACACTCAACTGAATTTATTAAATTACCAAACTTTTCCTTTATCAAAACAAAAGTATCTCGTAAGACAAGTCCACACATAAACACGGATATGTTTTTAACTTACGATAACTAAAACATTTCATATCAAATTCATGTGATATTATACTAGTGTCTAGTATACAAATAATATTTAAAATAGCCGAAATTGTTACCATTATTAAATTCCAGCATACTAGGCTCTACAATTAAATTGGCAGGTACGTAGTGGAGTTTGGATTTTCATACAAATGACCAGGTGAAGGGACCACCTTCTGAAGGGGTATACCTCTAGATGGATGTCCCGAGGCACAGAACATCTGCCCTCTACCAACACAAGACCGGCCCACATCTATAACTAGATGGTACCGAATATGTCATCCTCCGGTCGTTGCCGACCTTTAACGAGGGCCCTCATAGCATACAAACCACAATAATCAGATACACGACGTCATAGCGTGTAAAGATATATCTAGAAGAGGATGATCATATCCTAATTAGGAAACACCCACTTAGCCCTGCTGTATCTAACCCTGTTTTGGTCATTTCCGATTGATGAGGCCTGATGAGGTAACGATTACCTTTCAAAATCACATATCACATCACTCAGAATGCCACACGGCCATTTTCGTTGACTACTAATTGCCTTCCACAAAAATACAACCCTTAAGCTCGTATGTCTCAAGGAGGGTGTTAAGCTAAGAGAAGTTGCCTTCTCTGCCACCACTGATGTACGTTTGTAAAAACCAATGTGCGTAATATTTAGAAATACAATGTTAGACAAACATCCATACAATTTGTCCAGGAACAGGACAAACCGAAGGTACTTTCCTACCACATCCTGTCGGGAAATCCCTAGGATTAGTAGCGAATAGTCCTCGCATTGGATATTTCATAATGAAGAGACCACTGCTACTGGATGTATATTGGGATTTGAACCCCAAACGATCAACAAGCAGTCCCGCACTATGAAAATCCGGGATATCAATATCATCACAAGCAACCTGCACAATCGTCGTATACACATTGGTCCGAAGTGGTTTTCAGATAAATCTGATCCCGATCTCTTCGCACCAACAACGCAAAAGCGTTTCTCAACTTCACATAGAAACTAAGTCTCATAGACTTATCACGTCTCCAACTTTCAACTTGCTATCCTTCGGGCCGAGAAGGAAGCTCGATAGACTGGAGTAATACTCTGCACTACACGAATCAACATCCTCAACACAAATGATAATCAAGCCTACACAGAAGGCTACGTACTAAGTGTACGACTAAATAGTTCCCACATCAAGTCGAGGAACTAAAATTTTGGGCAATTTGATAGTCGGTTATTTAACTATCAAAGCAAACAAACAAATATTCAGCACTATATACAATCACTAGGCCCTTTTATTAATCTTTTATTAATTAAACCGTTTGCCAAATATTCACCTCAAATTATCTTTAAAAAGATATATCTTCAAAACCATTTCAACTTCTATATTGGAAAACATTTCCAATACTTGTTTAACAATAAGTAATTCACAATAAATTTAGTTTCAACGCATAGAAAATATTCATATACTTAAAACACGATTGAGTATATATTTTATTCTTTAAGGAAAACATTTTCTTTAAACACATTTATTGGATCAAAACGAATGTTGCGTAAAACATCGTTACGACAACCCAAAATCACTAGTATAGGGATTCGAAAATAAGATAGATATATAAATCCCAATACTATACAAAATATTTCCTTACGAAAATCATTTACTATAACAACTATGTTATAGTCCATAATTTCCTTATTTCTCGAAAACGTCTATTTCAACAATGAATGTTGAAATCTATGGTTTCAATCCTTAACACATTTTAAAACAACTTTCAATCGTTTTAACTCTATTTAAAAGATCACTTCCTAAAAATATCCATTTTTATTTAATAATATATTCACCGTCCAAAATCGTGAATATAGTTCTCTTATCTAAATTCAACATTTCTACACCTTCAATTAAAGGAATATCCACTATCCAAAATCGTGGATATAATTACCAACTAAATTATTTATTATTACAACATTAAATTTTAAAGGATAATTCACTGTTCAAAATCGCGAATATATCTCCTTTAATAAGCTTTCATATTTACTTATCAAATTCAATTGATTTCAGATTTATAAAACAATGTTTATAAATTCACATTTATACATTTTATAAAAACTTCAACTTATAAAATCACTTTATTAACCAATTCCATTTATAACTCAATTACATGCCAAAAATCCAAATTATAAGTAAATTACTTATAATTCTCTATTTACAAATTCATTCATTTTATAACTTCACAAATCGTAGATTCAATTCTTTTATAAAATCCAATTATAACTCCATTTTAACATTCCCAAAACTCCTTTATAATTCCTTCATTCTGATTTATGAAAATTCAATTTTATAAATCTTATATATAAAACCATTTATAATAATTCAAAAATCCCAATTTAAACTATTTACAAAATTGTTAACTCTATATTCCAAAAATCACGTTTTAATATATATATTTCACAAAAATCATAATTTTTATAACATAAAAATTATAACGTTTATTTATTTAAAATGAATCAATTCCAAAGTTCAATAAAATGTATACTTTCGAAAATCACTTTAAATCCTTTTAAATTTGGAAATCATCACTTTAACACTTTTAAATTTCCAAAATAGGCCCAATGCTGCAACAGCACTAAATACATCAATCACAACATCCAAACATCATATATTATATGATAACAGAATATATCATAAATATCTATAAATAAAATCAATACTATTGAGGAATCCAGTTGGATCCCTCCAACCTGTCACCTGCAACAAATATACATATTAGAATATGTGTACAATGTCCGCTTCAAGGCAGACGCGCGTACAAAGGGTCATCCGCTCATACACGGGAACGTATAGGGTCTCATCTGCTCCAATAGGCTGATATATATCCAAATACCAATCAATATATCATATATCATCCAAACAATCATCAATCATCATAAATAATATTTATTCTCACTTATATAAAAATATCAGTGAGTCAGAAAGAGTGATTTGTACTCACATTGCGTCCAATAGTAGTTGCAGTGTTTTATTCCGAATAAAATTAAACGCGTGTTTAATTTTACCCAAAATTTACACTAGCTTCAATCAACTCCAAACCAGCTCCATCGCGTAGTGTTCGTCAACACGAATCCAACGCAATTTGTTTCGTGCGAAACGGACCTCATATGAAAACGTTATGGCGTTACAAAGTTAATACAATTAAATATAAACCAAATTATATTTCCTTTTTTTATAACCTCAGTTACATATGGCCGTTGATTTCGTTTGATTGCATCAGGGCCGTTGCCTATATCTTCTTCCTCTCAGTAAAACACGCGCACAGGAGCCCATCTAGCTCCGTTCGAAATCAAACGACGTGATCACTATCTCGTCACTTGACGATGATCCAAGACCACCACTTCAAAGCTCGTGCCAACGCGCACCCTCGTCGCGAGTGTCGTTGAATTCGGTCAAGCCGTTGCCGAGAAAAACGTGACCAAACATCATACGAACGCGAGCCCCTAGCCTCCAATCCGCTTCGCTAAACTTGATCGTTTCCATATGGATTTCTAGATCTCATCAAGATCTACAACATTGTAGTTGAAAGATTTTTCTAATTGTTGATGGATTTAGAGATTTTGAGGAGAGAAGAATCGAAGGTTTGTGGCCATTAAAATGAAAACGGCGGCTAGGGTTTCTAAACCAAGCTTTTTTGAAAAAAGAAAATAATGATGTCCTTTTATAGAAAATTCGCGCGCACTATTCACCCGGAAATATTCCGAACTCGAAACAAAGCGTGTCGTCTGGCGTTTATAATGTTTTACCCATATTCCGAACACAATGGAATATATATGGGAAGCCAATTCGATCGTATTTGAAAGATAAGCTTTCGAATCGACTTATTTAAATTTAAAATTCACTTAAACGAATTTCTACGCGTTTTAGCTTGCCCTGGACAAACCATAAATCCGATTGACACGAACTTTGAAATCTTTTTTTTGGCAAGGACAGCCGGTTTTATAGTGGACCATCCACTTTTTATTACGAAAGTAATAAAAATTGAAGTACAGGAATCGCATTAGTCAGACCGAAATGCGAAGGACCGAAATCACATTAGCAAGTCGGTGATTTGGCTCCACAAAAAACCAACCAAATAGTCAGACCAAAATTCCTCACCGGCTTGCATAACACAAGGGGGAGGAATCATCACTCTATTTTCCTCAACCAATTCGAACTCAATCGGGATGTATGCACCCGCATTACGGGGAAAGGTCGTAAATAGAGAAGACCACAATTTGGAGGCAGTCTTCGCAGCATCAGTTTCACGGTTCTCATCATCTCTTGGAGCAATGTTGGCAGAAATTTGAAATCTTACAATAATTTAACATTACGGATCCAATGAAACTGGTTTTGTCGAAATCCGAGACTGTTTGAAAATGTCTATTTTCACTCGTTAATTAAATATTAAAATATTCAATTTCTACAAATTAACTTTTAATTCAATTTTAAAAGTTCTCTAACATCATTCCAATTCAAATAGTTTTATAGTGACCCTAGAAAAAATATAAATTTGGACAGATAGTCAGATAAATTGGGATAGGTAATCTAGACTATATTGCATTCTTGCATATCATCATACATTATTATTTTTTAACCATCGTGGATGCAGGAGCATAATATATGGTTGTTGTGTTTTTGATAAGATACTAGTGAGGGAAAAACTCGTTTCGCTCAGCCATGTGGTCTCAGTGGATACCTATTTTGGTTCGAGATGATAGGTTATTATTCACACCAAACTTTTTGTCCGACTCGAAGTTTATGTTTCCTCCTTAAACTCTAGAGTGCTCAAAATTAATTTGAGTAGGTTGAGAGTAAGGATACTTCAAGTTTCTAGTTAGACAAATAAGCTTCTAGAGACATGTAGGAGGCAATCTATCTATTACGAACATTATTTATTTCTACTACGTAGTTTGGTTTGTCTATTTGGATGTAATGGAAAAGTTGCATAATTTTTAAGTATTTAACTCTGATCAACCAATAGGTCATCTTCACATGTCGCTCTTGGAGTATTTTGTAAAATTACAATTTCTTTGAACGTGAGTTTACAAATGGGATTGTGTAACGAATATGAAATATCATTTGTGAAATAACGTGTGAAAAATGGTTATTAAACTATGTTGAAATTTTTTCATATTCATGTGCATCTGATTATTGATATGATTAACATAGCCCATTTTATCATCGAGAATTAATAACTATGGGTGACTGCAGCATCCGTAGTAGTTATTTTGTGACTCAAAATGGGAGATGCTACAAGTTGGTATCATAGCATAGGTTTATGATTAAGAATTTTAAACTTAAATTTTTTTTGAAAACATAATCCTAATGAATCAAAGAATAAGATTAGGGTGTGCAATAATGCTATAATAACATACTTGTATTTGCTATATATAAGTATGTATTCCATCTATATTTTGCCCTCTCTATTAGACCGTTTTTCTGTATCTTATTAAGGCTCCTATGCAGATTTATGAGAAAGAAAGATATGGAGGCAGGAAACGGAAGAGTGAATCTAGGTGGAGATGCTCCACAACCACTGGAAATGCTCGGCCCAACACCAGGACGAACCAGTATCGATAGGCAAATTCTAATCAAAATGCAAATGCCAACGTAGGTGCTACGACCCCACCAGTAGATATGAGGGCTATAATATCAGTTCTTCGTCATTGATGCAAGCTGGAGTAGCTGCATGGGTAGTTAGAGGAAATGCTGCTAATGTGGGTAGAGTTAATCCCTAGCGCCAATTTTTAATAACTACTATTAGGAAATCAAATCTACGGTTTCGATGAAAACAACTATCTAATAGAAATCGAATATGCATATATATATATATATATATATATATATATATATATATATATATATACGGGTACTTGCTAGAGCAACATCACTAGAAAGACAAAAACAAGGCTCAAAGAATGTTACAACAGGCTATAAGTCGATAGGATCAAAAAAGCAACAAGAAAGATGCACAAAACATACATGTACAAGTTTCAGACGTCTAGGTGCACAAGCCAGACGTTGGGAAAAGTCTTTTGAAACAACAAAACAGACAGGACCATACGTCTGGTATATGCACTCAGACGTCTAAAAATCTACTATGTACAAAAAATATATAGTATCAGACGTCTGATACAAATACCTGACGTCTGATTTCGAACTAGGAATTTAAATTCAAACTTCAACTGCCACATTCGAATAGACATCCCTGCTTCTCTTTGCTGCAACATCTCATCATCAACAGAAGCAACTATAGAGCACTTGTTAATGGATGCAACTACTCAAGGAACCTCTCTACACCTATATATATCATCAAGAATCAAAGAGAAACTCACTTTACTTTACTTACTTGTGCTCTGGACTTACATACTCTGTTATAATCTTGATCTCTAACAATCTATACTTGTATTTCACTCTTTTATATATTCAAATTTTCACAATCAATATTCTCTAGATATATATATTGGAAGCATTTGTACTTATTAGTCAATATACATGTTATAGAACACATATTGACAAGAATAATTTATTATAACCAATCCTAGTCCTCTGGGCGAAGCGAGGGTGTTTGATAGTCGAATTTCGAAGGGGAGCTTCGGGACTGGACGTAGGACGAGAGGTTCGAACTAGTATAAAATCCTGGTGTGCTTATTCTATATTTACCTAGATTAATATTGTTTTAGTTGCATCATATATATTATCACATATACTTGCATATACACTACAAGATCCACCCTGTACTCTTACTATTGGTAACAAAGCGAGGTTAGATCAAAATACAGTGACACGTTTTGAATCACTATAATATGGCAAGTATTTTTCAAGAAAGTCAATCCACAGCACGACCCCCACTTTTTAATGGTTCTAACTATGCATATTTGTCAACACGTATAAGAATCTTTATGAAAGCTAATGGATTAGAAATTTGGTCAGCCATTCAAAATAAAAATGAAGCACCTGACACTGCTATGAACACATGGAATGATGCACAAAAAGCCGTAGCTTCTAATAATGCCAAATCTATGAATATTCTATTTTGTTCACTAGATAAGAATGAATTTTCATGTGTCATGTTATGTAACACTGCATATGATATTTGGTGTACCTTACAAGTTACACACGAAGGCACAAACAAAGTTAAACAAACTAAGATTTCAATTAAAAAAAATCAATTTTCATCATTTAAAATGAAACAAAATGAATCTATAGTAGAAATGTACTCTAGACTCCAAACCATTCAACACGATTTAATGGCACTTGGAGTCAAATTCACAAATTTTGATTTAGTATCTAGAATACTCAATTCTTTAACTCCAGAGTGGGAAAAAAAGTATTAGCTATCGAAGAAGCTAATGATCTCTCAGCACTCTTAGTTGAAGAATTGATAGGAAATTTAATGTCCTATGAAGCTAATTTGCAGGCACGAAAAGAACAAAATTCAAAAAAAGAACATAGCCTTCCCAGCAACAAGTGAAGACTCCGACTTAGACAAATAAGAATTGTATTTATTGCCAAAAAATAAAAAAGGAGGAAAATGACTAGATTTCAAAAAGGAGGAAAATCAATCTCAACAAATCAAACATCAATCAAATGCTATGAATGTGACTAATTTGGACATATGAAGAAAGACTGTCCCAAGCTCAATATTGATAAAAAGAAGAACAAATTTGAAAAATTCAAAAAGAAGAAAGCTTTCAAAGTAACATGGGATGACTCGGATTCTTCATCATCATCAGATAGCGATAGCGATAGTGATGGAGAACAAGCTAATGCATGCTTTATGGCACAAACTAATGAGGTATGTCCCGAACATAGTTATGATGAATTGTTAGAACTTAGCATGGAATTGGATGATAAATTTAGACAAATTAAAAAATTGAACACAGAACATATAGCCAAAATAAATAGATTAGAACTTGAAATAGGAATGTTAAAAGATGAAAAAATTATTTTAGAGGAGAAATTAGAATTATCTCAAGAAAAAATTAAAAATAGTTTGATTGAAAATGAAACTATAGTTATAGAATTTGATAAAGCTTGACTAGAAAAGGATGACTTATTAAAAGAAAATATCAACTTGAAAAGCAATATTGAAACATTGAAAATTTAAAATTTAAAATTAAAAGAAAAATTAGATAAAATTACAAATAATGTTTCAAAATTTAATAATGGAAAACAAGATTTGGAAAATCTTATCAAAACTTCAAAACCATCAGGTAATAGAAATGGAATAGGATTTAAAAATATTCCTAAACAAAAAGAGAATGATATTAAGAAATATCATTCTATTTATAAAAAGACTAAAAGATCACCTAAGTCTAATACGAACACCAGAAACATAAAAATTTGGATTCCTAAGACAGATAATAATTTGATTAGACAAAAAAATTTAATAATTTTTTAGAAAATGTAATCTATAATAAAAATTATGTTCATAAAGGTACCAAACCTTCATGGATATGGCAACCTACTCCTCCTAACATCTGGGACCCTAACAAAATATATGGGTACCATTTAAATCATCTTTTATTTTGCAGGTACCCAAAATAAAAAATAAAGAGAAATGGATACTTGATAGTGGATGCTCCAAGCATATGACCGGAAATTCAAAAATGTTATCAAATATAACATACATCGATGGTGGAGCGGTAACTTTTGGAGATAACTCAAAGGATATGTCGTGGGCATTGGAGAAGTCATCAACTCTAGTATTTCTAATTCTCCTTTTTTTTGTTAGTAGAAAATCTAAAATATAACCTACTTAGTATTAGTGAACTATGCGATAAAGGTTTTCAAATTAATTTTGAAAAAGATAGATGTAATATTTTCGACAATAACAAACAACTTATATTTGAGGGTTTTAGAAACAAAAATATTTATGTCTTAAACATGAATATAAATCAAAATTCAAATTTGTGTTTAACCGCCAAACATGACGATCCATGGTTGTGCATAAATGATTTTGTCATATTAACTTTAAATATATTAATAAATTAGCAAAATATGAGCTAGTTAGAGGTTTACCTAAAATAAATTACAAAGTAGAAAATTTAAGTGATGATTGTCAAACTGGAAAACTAAAGAAAAGCTCTTTTAAATCTAAAACTAATATTTCTACAAAATAACCATTATAATTATTACATTTAGATTTATTTGGTCCACCTCAAGTACGATCTATAAATCACAACAAATATGTTTTCGTAATAGTTGATGATTTTTTAAGATATATATGGACTTTATTTTCAAAACATAAAAGTGACACCTTTAGTATATTTAAAAATTTTGCCAAAAGAATTAAAACACAAATGGAATTGAAAATTAAAAATATTCGAGGTGATCACGGTGAAGAATTCGAAAATGATCTTTTTACTAATTTTTGTAATAAAAAAGATATAAGCCATAATTTTTCTTTTTTCTGCACACTTCAACAAAATGGTGTAGTAGAAAGAAAAAATCATCAGTTACAAGAATGTACACAAACACTATCGAATAGTAGTGGTCTACCAAAATATTTTTGGGCTGAAACTATTGTCACAGCTTGTTATGTTTTGAATCGAGTAACCATACGACTTATGAATAAACAAACTTGTTTTGAAATATTTTTTTGAAGAAAACCTAAAGTACCATACTTTAAAAATTTCGGATCAAAATGTTTTACATTAAATACAAAACATAATTTAGGAAAATTTGACCCATGGGCCGATGAAGGAATCTTTGTTGGATATTCGGATCGTAGCAATGCATATAGAATTTTTAATAAACGAAGTAACACTATTGAAGAAAGTTTACATGTTTCGTTCGATGAAAATCTTCTTAACCATCATACTAAGGACGATGAAGAAATAATTCCAATAATGAATACAACATTTTTTTTAATAATGAGACAAATACGCAAAATAATACTTTAGTATCATCTCCTAGAATTCTTAAGGATCATCCAAAAGATAATATCATTGGAGATCTCAATTCTAGAGTAACTAGAAATCAACTTAACCAAATAAGTCATATAACATTTGTGTCAAATTTTAAACCAAAAAATTATAAAGAAGCTTCAAACGATAACTTTTGGATAATAGCTATGCAAGAAGAGTTAATCAATTTGAACGTAATAATGTTTGGGAATTAGTACCAAGACTAGAAAATTAATCGGTTATAGGAACAAAATGGGTATTTAAAAACAAACCAGATGAAAGCAGAAATATAGTTAGAAATAAAGCTAATTGCTCGAGGTTATAATCAAGAAGAAGGTATCGACTGCGACAAAACCTTTACTCCAGTAGTGAGACTCGAGGCCATACGTACATTGCTCGTTTTTGCAAATCATCGCAATTTTAAACTATTTCAAATGGATGTCAAAAGTGTTTTTTTAAATGGTTTTATTGAAGAAAATGTATATGTTGAACAACCTCCGTTATTTTTCACGAAAAATATCCCAACCATGTTTTTAAATTGCAAAAAGCCTTATATGGTTTAAAACAAGCCCCCCGTGCCTGGTACGAATGTCTTAAAAATCATTTAATTACAACTGGTTTTCAAATAGGTAAAATTGATACAATGTATTAAACGAGAAAATAATGATATTTTAGTTGTACAAATTTATGTAGACGATATTATTTTTGGCTCAACTAACGAAAATCTTTGTAATCAATTTTCAAATATTATGAAAAATGAATTTGAAATGGCTCGCATGGGTGAATTAAATTTCTTCTTATGTTTACAAATAAAACAACTTGAAAATGGTATTTTTATTCATCAAGAAAAATATCGTAACGATCTATTACGTCGTTTTGAAAAAAATGATAACGGAAAAGATTTCAATGAAAAATTATACCGTAGTATGATTGTCTCCTTACTCTATTTAACGGCTAGCCGACTTGACATTATGATGCATGTATGTCTTTGTGACCGATTTCAAGCAAAACCAAAAGAATCTCACCAAAGAGCTGTTAAACGCATCTTACGATGTCTATCTAGTATTAGAGATTACGGTTTGTTTTACCCTAAGGGATCATCGTTTGAACTAGTTTAATATAGTGATGTGGACTTCGGTGGATGTAAAACAGATCGTAAGAGTACTAGTGGAACATGTCACTTTATCGGACAATCATTAATTTCATGGTTTAGCAAAAAGCAACATTGCGTCTCCTTATCTACTTGCGAAGCCGAATATATTTCAGCAGCTCTAGCATGTGCACAAGTGATATACATGCAACAAACACTTACGGATTTTGGCAAAGTTATCAATAAATCACCAATATATTGCAATAACACGAGTGCAATAAGTCTATCAAAAAACATGTAAATCACTCGCGTACTAAACATATAGATATATGACATCATATTTTACATGACAATGTAGAAAAGGGAATTATTACATTAGAATACGTAAATACCGAGAATCAAATAGCAGATATTTTCAGAAGACCACTAAACGAACAAACTTTTGTTAAACTACGACGCGATTTAGGAATATGCTCTCTTAATGATCTTCTAAACTAATAACCACATCTCATTTATTCTATGTTTAACTAAAAGTTTTTTTATCCACAAATTAAAATTGATAACTCCTTCACCTTAAATTTTTTAGGTGGTTGTTTTCTGAAATTGCCTATAAATAATTTTTAAAAATTATACATAAATCTTTACGCAACAAGAAGTAAAGAATATATAGATTATATTTTTTACAACAGAAAATATAATCATGTCTTCTGAAAATTCTCATCTATCCTTCTCGACACCTACAATGGATAGCTTAGTGGATACACATCAACGCCTTCCTACCCCTATACCTAATCAGGAACCAACTTATAGGTGGTCCTTCTATCACATGGGATTCACTCTCGATAACAAGAAGTCCAAACGAGCTCTATTTGTTTCTTCTAACACAAAGGATAAAATTGATGAGATACATCACTATCAAAAGCAACAAATAGATCTACTATGAGAATTATATTTTGAACAAAAAGTCACAGCGCGACGACTATGTTTTCTGGAACAAGTAGCAATAAAATTTTGTAATTCACGGAAGAAGGATGTATATGAACCACTTCTGATTCCTTACAGTTCTTTGGATCCCTAAACCTCGTGCCATACACCTTTGGGTCCTTAACCAAGGCGATTTTCTTGTTCCATGAGAACCAACGAACGTGGAAATATATGGTCTCCACTCAAGCCATGGAGGGATGACAAGTCTGAAGATCGCAAAACTCCATCGCCATCTAAATAGATTAAGTTATTTTCATTGTATCCTTAACTACGTGTATTTGTAATTCTGTTTCACAAAAATAATACTATTTTTTTGAAAATAAAAGGTCAAAAAATAAGCAACACCCTTCAAAATTTGGCTATTTTTAGAAAAATTGATCATTTCAAACATCTGAATATTGCCTTCGGACGTCTGGCACTCTAATATCACACAAATTTTACACCATCGTGCATATGTCAGACGTCTGATATAACCTTTCAAACGTCTGAAAATTACCTCTGCCTAATCAAGACTATATACCAGTTTATTTCAGATGTCTGAACTATGAACCAGACGTCAGAACAAAGTCTCTGCGACCATATTATAAAAAATCAGCTCATTTTCAGATATCTAATATTTAAACCAGATGTCTGAGAAAACAATCTGTCATTCAGAAATGAAAATTCGATCTATTCCAGATGTCTGATAATACAAAAAGACGTCTGATAATTCTCTCTGACTATCTAATTTTACAAATCGACCAAATCCAAACGTCTACTACAACAAACCAGACGTCTGATTCTATTTACTGTTTTTAAAACTAGGTTAAACCAGACATCTGATTTACCTTCCAGACGTCTGAAATTCAATCGACACATTTACACGTCCAGATAACGTCTATTTTTTACTTTTCTTACTTTGTTTCATTTTATTTCTATTGCAATCTCGAATTTTTGCTTCTCAAAAATCCTTTCTCTTCCAAACTTGATCGAATTTGATGGCTCCTAAAACAAAAAATCCTAAAATCTCTAAGCGAAAATAAGACCTAACAACTTCCTCAAATCCTCAAGTATGCTCAAATGATCAAATTGAATGGTGGATGAATCGAGTACCTCATTCACTCAAGAGATATGAGGATATTCAAAAGAAGAAACTCCACACAGATCCATTTTATAACTTACTCAAGTTCCCAATGTACGATTTAGATGAAATGCATGAAAGTGCCGGCTTAGAAACATTGATATCTTTCAATCCCAATAACATCCAAATTGATTAGCTGGCTATATTTCTCTTCTATGTTAATTTGGATAGCACAACGGTTTGGAACACTGAAAAGTAGGATAATTGTTATGGTCTAGTGTTTATGGCAACACTATTAGGCTCACTCAGGAATCATCGGCAAAACTCTTGGATGTTCCGACTCCGAAGAAGATTTATATAGTATTCCCGATATGCGTCTCAAACCAAGAGACAATATAACATATCAAATATGGAAAGATGAAATAACAAAATTTGCATTCAAATATCTATGACCTAAGGCAGGACTTCTAACTCGAATGATTATCAACACTATCATTACTCGTCTTGGTAGTCATGAAAAGATAACGGTGTTAGAACACAAGGTCCTATATGCTATATTCAGTGGAACAAGGGTAAATTGGACTAAATTTATACTTAACGAGCTCAAACATTTTTGTACTCGATCATGCCCATCGATTGTCTACCCTATATACATCATGAGACTTCTACGTGCTCACAACATCCCCTCCTATTTATCCACTTTTGAAGAAATTTCTCCGAAATATGCTTCCACGAAAATTTTCTCACTAATGCACCTACCAGAAAATCCTCCAGAGTCTATATCATTTGAAGAGTGGATGAAATGTCGTCAAGGCGGATAAGCTGGGCCTCCACCTCAACCACACCCTGAACCATCACAAGAGGTGGAACAACATCACGAAACTACTCCTCCTCCTCCTGCACCATTTGATTATACGTGCCACGATGAGATTTTGGAGACTCGGACAGAGGCGAATCCAAATGAAAGTATTCGAGACCTCACTCTTCAAAATCAGCTTATCTTATCTCGAAATCAAAAGGTTTTGGCTAAGCGCATTGATAGTTTTGAACATCTTTTGCTACATGCCTAGCCACAGTTGAAACATCACTTTCAACTGTATTATCGGTTCTCAAAGAGGTTCCTCATAGGGTTCGTGGCCCTGCACCACCTTCTGAAGATTGGCCAACCCCAGTGCCTTCTCCTCCTTCGAAACATTCTAAACATTTTGAGGAGAACGAACCTCTAGAACAAGCTCCGACATCTCCTACAAAGCAACCTAGCTCTTCCAAAAATGAAGATAAAGGAGACGATCAAGAAAAAACTTCCCCAAAAGACTCATAGATTTTTAGGACTCCATCTTATGTACAATTGATAAAAATCTATGAATGTACTTGATTACAGTAATTAATGAAATTTCTCTTTTGGTGTGTTATCTCTGTGTATATTTCTGTCTTACAACGATTGGTAAATATTTTATGATTTCTACATTTAAAAAGGTATATATCCTTTTTGATAATGCCAAAGGAGGATAAATAATATTCAAGGGGAGATCATAAAAAGTAATGAAAAGCACATATTCATAGGAAGATATATAAAATTATATATAAGTACATTGTATAGTTGTCATCATCAAAAAGGGGGAGATTGTTAGGTAATCAAATCTACGGTTTCGATGACAACAACTATACAATGGAAATCGAATACGCATATATATTTCTATATATAGGTATTTACTAGAGCAACATCACTACAAAGATAACAACAAGGCTCAAAGAATTTATAATAGACTATAAGTCAATAGGATCAAAGAAGCAACAAAAAAGATGCACGAAACAAACATGTACAAGTTTTAAACGTCTGGGTGCACAAGCCAGACGTCTGGAAAAATCTTCTGGAATAATAAAACAGATAGGACCAGACGTCTGATAGATGCACTCAAACGTCTGAAAATCTACTATGTACAAAAAATATATAGTATCAGACGTCTGATACAAATACCAGATGTCTGATTTCGCACTTGGAATTTAAATTCAAACTTCAACTTCCACATTCAGATAGACATCTCTTCTTCTCTTCGCTGCAACTCTTCATCATCAACAGAGGCAAGTATAGAGCACTTGTTAATGGATGCAACTACTCAAAGAACCTCTCTAAAACTATATATATCATCAAGAATCAATGAGAACACTCATTTTACTATACTTACTTACGCTCTCTACTCACATACTCTATAATATTCTTGATCTCTAGCAATCTATACTTGTACTTCACTCTTCCATATATTCAATTCTTCACAATCAATACTCTCTAGATATATATTGGAAGCATTTGTACTTATTAGTCAATATCCATGATATAGAACACATATTTGACAAGAACAATTTATTGTAACCAAGCCTATTCCTCCGGGCAAAGCAAGGATGTTTGATAGTCGAATTCCGAAGAGGAGCTTCGGGACTGGACGTAGGACTGGAGGTCCGAACTCGTATAAAATACTGGTGTTCTTATTCTATATTTACCTAGATTAATATTTTTTAGTTGCATCGTATATTTTATCACATATACTCGCATATACACCTCACGATCCACCCTGTAGACTTACAACTACACCAAGCTGAGCCAAGATTACACCAGTCTAGGTGAAAAGCCTTTTCTGGGAACTGAATATGCAATTTAAGTGGAAAACGGGTTGTTTCTCCTCAAGAGATTTTTTTTGTTGATTTGGGATTAAATGATGAGAGAAAACGAGATTGGCTTCTAGATAGTTGCACGGAGCCGCTTTATTATGGTGGAACAGAGTTATCGTAGGAGTGCTTGAGGAGGACTTGATTAGGCAGATTTTCAAAGGAGATTCGATGAATAATTTTTATCTTAAGTAGCAAAGTCCGCTTTGCACGAGAAGTTTATGGAATTGGAGAAAGTTATATGATGATATTGGAGTATTCTACCCAGTTTGATGGGCTATCTAGATATAGATGCACTACTATTGACACCGTGATTAAGAGAAATAAGAAATTTATTCGGGGGTTCAGGCCGAAGATCGCTAGGGCAACTATGCCGCATCTCAAAGATCCGTCGAATGTAGTGGTGGAAATGGCTATCTAGAACGAAGAAATTCTTTCTACTTTTGGAAAGGATAAGTTAGTAGAGACTCAAGGTTCCCAGTGAAAGAAAAGGAAGTTCTTTAGGAAGAAGTGAGCTTAGAAGGGCGGAGCTGCCAAGAAAGGGAAAGCCAATGCTGTCTACTTCAAATGCGACTAGAAATGACATTATGCTCATGAGTGCCAAAATTGTAAAAGGAAGAAGATTGCAAAAAAGAAAAGTGTGAAGTGCTTCAACTATGAATAAATATGTAACTACAAGAATTAGTATCCAGAGTCAGTCAAAGTCGGCAAAGGAAATTTTTTTGCTTTAGAGCCATCATCTTGCAGACCAACTACTGCCAAGAATGGAAAGTCAGTGATGGAAGGTACAATTTTGATTCATAGCATACCAGTTAGAGTATTGTTTGATACTGGTGCATCACATTTATTTGTAGCTCAATGTTTAGTAGATAAGTTATGTTTGGAACTATAATATCTTATTACTTCCTTAAGAATAGCTAATTCAGTAGGGCGGTACGCAACCCTAGGGATGAGATATGACCATCTAGAGTTTGAGTTGCTAGGTTATAATTTTGCCTGTAGTTTGTACGTATTTGATTTCATGCATTTTGGAATTATTTTGGGTATGGAAAGTAAGTATGATGCTAGGATATTTTTCCAGGATAGGAAAATATCATTGGGACGCTCTGATAGTAGTGACTGAATAGTATACTTAGTTGAGAATACATGGCTAGAAATTTGGGCTTTATTGGGTGCCATAGAAATGGAAAACAAATTAAATCATGTTTTAATTGCAAGAGAATTTGCAGATGTTTCTGAGCAGGTTATAGGACTACCACCGAAAGAGCTATTGAGTTTCAAATAGATCTTGTACTAGGAGCAGAACCCGTAAGTACACCACCTATCGAGATGAAGGAGTTAAAGGTGCAGCTAGTGGACTTAGAAGCAAAGAGTTTAATTAGACCAAGCAGTTCGTCTTGGGGAGAAGCCATGGTGTTCGTAAAGAAACTGGATGGGTTGTTTAAGATTGTGCACCAATTATTGTAAGTTAAATGAAAAGACGATAAAGAATCGATATCCCTTGCTGAGAATTAATGATTTATTTGATCAGTTGAGTGGAGCCAAAGTATTTTCCTAGATGGATTTGGTGGCAGGGTTCCATCAATTAAGAGTGGTGGAGGATAGTATTCCGTTGTCAGCATTTTGAATGAGGGATGGTTCATATAAATGGTAAGCGATGCTATTCGGATTAACTAACGTGCCAGCTTTCTTTATGGGTTTGACGAATTAGATTTTTCGAAAGCACTTGGATAGGTTCGTGTTAGTATTCATTGAAGATATTTTGATATATTCTAAGGATTAAAGAGATTATGAGGCTCATCTTAGAATAGTGCTAGAGATGCTGACGCAGCATCAACCAAAAGCGAAGTTTCCAAAGTGCCATTTCTAATAGAAAGAAGTAAAGTTTCTTGGTCATGTAGCTTCGGAGAAAAGGTTGTTAGTCGATCCACCCAAGATTGAAGCTGTTAATAGTTGGAAAAGACCCAAGACGGTGACTGAGATAAGAAGTTTTCTTGGATTAACCGGTTATTACCGGAGATTTATTAAGGATTTCTGGCCAATAGCAGCAACTTTGACTAAGTTAAACACAAAGGACGTAAAGTTTGTTTCGTCCAACAAATGTGAGGAAGCATTCCTTAAATTAAAGCATCTATTGACCAATGCATCTATGTTAGTAGTTCTATAAGGGAATCTAGATTTTTTGTGTGTATATAGACGCATGTGGAACAAGATTAAGAGTTGTGTTGATGTAGAAGGGGTAATGTAATTGCCTACGCTTCTCGGCAGCTCAGGCCACGTGAAGTTAGATATCTGACTTATGATTTGGAGTTAGCAGCAGTGATTTTTGCATCGAAAGTGTGAAGATACTACCTCTTAGGAGAATGATTCGAATTGTATACGGATCATAAGTCTTTGAGGTACTTACTCTCTAAGAAATAGTTGAATATGAGATAGCAAAGGTGGCTAGAGTTTTTAGAAGCTTATGATTTTGGTATTTAGTATACACCAGGGAAAGGAAATAATGTTGTAGATGCACTTAGTAGGAAACATCAAAATATGGTGTTAGCTAAGTTGGCGGAATGGAAGGATCTGGAGGTATTGACTACTTGTAGTGTGCAACTAAAATCGATAGCTAGTTCTAGTTAAAGTACAATCATGTTATGCTGCTTGGAAGTCCGACCAATGTTGATCGGAAGGATTGCTTCTAACGAGAGAGATGATCCATTGTTAGCTGAAAATGTTAAAAGATTAGAAGGTGGAACCTAGATCAATGGTCTAAAGGATTTTAGACTTGACTAGAGGGGATAGTTAAGAAAGAAGGGACGGTTATGTGTTTCGGATATTGAAAACCTAAGGAGGGAAGTTCATAGGGAGTGTCATCAATCGATGTTTATAATTCTTCTTGAAGGAACCAAGATGTATCACGATATAAAGAGAAGTTTCTTTTGGGAAGGTATGAAGAGGGATGTGGGCTTATGGGTGAAGTAATGTGCAAATTGCCAGCAAGTGAAAGCTGAACATCAGAAGCCAAGCGGATTGCTTCAGCTTTTGGATATGCTAGTTTGGAAATGGGATTTGATATCCACGATTTTATTGACGAATTGCCAAGGTCGAACAGGGGAAACTAAAGTATATGGGTTGTGGTAGATAGATTGACTAAGAGTTCCCATTTCATTTCTATTAGGTCAACTAGGATGACGCCTGTATTGGCCAAGTTGTTTATAAAGAACATAGTTATACTGCATGGGATTTCTAGTATTATAGTCAATAACAGGAATGTATTGTTCACTGGTGCATTCTGGAAGAGTCTACATGAAGTGTTAGGTACCAAGTTTAGATGAGTACCACTTATCACCCATAGATAGATGAGAACACAAAGAGAGTAAACAAGGTACTTGAAGATTTGTTGACAGCTTGTGTACTAGATTTTGGTGGGTCATGGGAAGATCATTTGCATCTATTCAAGTTTTCCTATGACAATATTTATCATACAAGCATAGGAATGGCGCCTTCCGAAGCTTTGTATAGAAGGCTGTACAAATCACCAGCATGTAAGTTAGTGAACAGAGATAAATTAGTCCTTGGTCCATATATGGTAAGAGACACCATAGAGAAGATTGAGTTAATCCAGAATAGAATGAGAGAAGCTTAGTATAGGCAGAAGAGTTAAGCAGATAAGAGGCGTGATGATCTAGAGTTCTCAATTGGAGATAAGGTTTTTATCAAAGTATCACCGATGAAAGGTGTGGTACGATTCAGATAGGCAAGAATGTTAGCACCAAGATATGTTGGATCATTCCCTATTGTGGAGAGGATTGGAAAGCTCGTGTATTAGTGGTTTTACCAAGCAGTTTGGCAGGAGTCCATAATGTGTTTCATGTTTCTCATCTTAGGAAATATGTGCATGATCTAGAGACAATTATTGCTCAGACAGCACTGGAAAATTTAGCAATAGAAATAGATCTAGCTTTTGTAAGAAGACAAGTTCGGATTGTTGCATGGAATGAAAAGAAATTAAGAAACAAGATAGTCAGATTAGTGAAGGTCCAATGGAGTAACAACGAGAAAGAACGTACTAGGAGACAGAGTACAGGATTAGGGATATTTATCCTAAGTTGTTATGATGGAATGTTCCATATTAGTAGTATATAGACTTTATAGTTGATAGGATATACTAGCATTATTTCCATGCTTGATATGCTTATTATATAGTCCATACTGAATTTCGAGGACAAAATTCTTTAAGGACGGGAATCTGTAACACCCTTAATTTTAATTAACGTTATTTAAAAGATTTAATTAGATAAATTAAATAGAATAATGTGATGTGTAGTGTGATAAGGAATTGAAATTTGATAATCAACATGGTCAAGCCATAATCAAGTGACTAATTGATTGATAAGATTGTTTTGTGACTTAAGAATAATAGACATATGAGATGGGTAATTTAGGAATAGAAAACCCCTTTATACCTTAAACCCTCCCTCTCCCCTATCATTCTTACTTTCACAAAACATAAGCGAGCAAAAGAATATAAGGAGGCCGACAAGTGCTAAAGGGGAAACCACGAAAAATCTAAAGGAGATTCAAGAGCAAAGTTAAGGAAATTAATGCACTCATCAAATCTTAACTCTATTATCAAAATCAAGGTGAATGATAATCAAATCCATCTAATTTTTGTTACATTTTGATTTTTAAATTTCGATCTAGATTTGAAACCGAATGGATTGACGATGTCATATTTGATTTGCCATGTTTTGAAATAATGATGAATTAAATGGATTTTTGAAATTAAAAGATAGGTTTGGGAGCAAAACCTTAATTAATGATCTCTAAATGATTGAATTTTTGATATGTGGTATAAAATGATATTTTGAAGATGGATTTTTAAATTCAAAATTTTCTAAGTTGAAATAAATATTTTATGAACTTCCTAAGGAGGAAATTGAGTTATTTTTGGGTTTTGGTTATTTAAAATAATTAAATATGCATTTTGGTTCAAAAAAATTTATACGATAAAGAATATCGTATTTATGAATTTATGTGATTTTGAGTATTTTTTCCAATTAGTTTTGAAGTATTATGAATTTATTATGCTTGATAAACTTTTAAATGAATAATTAATTAAGAATATTAATTAATTAGTTTAACATATGTTTTGGATTTTGAAATATTAGTGCAGCGGTAAAATCTGAAAAGAAAATCTAAATGTTTGCACCAAAAGTTGGCCCTAACACCCAGTAGACGTTTTGAAGAGATACAAATGAAGAATATAAAATGAAAATAGAGGAAAAAAGTAATGAAATAGCTGCAAATCAACACGAACACAGCGATTTATAGTGGTTCAACATTGTTTATCTATACCCACTTTGAATAGGAAGCTCTATTAGTCACTTTGTAATCTGAGTACAATGGAGATCAGATGAAAGTCTTTGGTTACTACAGAGTACAAAATAACCAGCAGCATAAAAAATACCTTAAAATGAACAACCAAGCCAATATTTATAGATGAAGGTGGCTAAATATCTCTGTGAAAATTCGATAGAAGGACCTCTAGAACCATACCCATAAGAGGGATCGCATGGCCCAAATCCCAAAGGATAGGGATCGGTACCGAACCCTAATTTGGAGGAATTTGGGGTGCGATCCCTAAGGTATCTTCCCTAAGTTGAAACATGCTTAGCCTCCAATTTTCATGCCAGCTGATTAGTATAACTTTATTTATTACTTGATCTTTTCTTCAATATGAATTGCCTTCTGATTTCAGCCAATCCCTATTAAGAATAGAGGGCCAATCCCACTTACTCCATCCTTTAGAGGTGCGATCCCTAAAGTAGGCTTCCTAGGGTCCCCACATCTTGCTCACAAAATTTCATATGCATTGGACTTGTGGATACTAAGTTAAGAATTATTTTCTATTGAACTGCACTTGCTTCCTGAAACATACCGATCCTTCCTACATGTTGAACCATATTGCATACTTCGAATGCTCCGCATTGCATATCTCTTATGTCCATTCAATCACGGGTTCATATTAGCATCTATACTCTGGACCCCATAATCATCGCCCTGGACTTACTGGCCTTGATGACAGTCAAATCTAACTTGTCTAATTAGTTCGAATATAGCCGGGTCAAAATGCTGGATAACGCTTGTCCCCTAATGTACGTCTTGTGCTGAACATGACATGCTTTGAATCAAAGCAGGTTAGAGTCGTTGGAAAGATATCCATCCAGTTTTCTAAATAGTCGCTATCCTTCTGTCGAATCATTTTCCCAAAGCGTTGTATCTCTTTTTGACCGTTATGACATTTGGTCGATTTCCAATAGTATAAATCCAGGACTATATTCCATCGTTGATATCTTGGTCCAGTTCTACAAGACTAGTAAGGCTATCTGATCTAGCCTCGAACTTGGAAGCTTCAGGTTTGAATTCAATTTCCGTCGATTTAAAAAATTAAACCTTTAGAATATACATGCGCACATTTTGGTACGCGTTCTGGTCATTAGCTCTCAGACGTGTTCGTACGCACATGGGTCATTACCATTTTGCATTGAGTTAAATGCGATTTCATTGCATTTTACATATATATGCTTTGCGTAATTTTCATGCCCGTGTTTACATGTACAGAAACCCATAGTTGATCCCTTCTTTTCTTCTCTTTTTTTATACACGTATAGAGATCGGCATTCTCCTAGCCGATCCCTCCCTCCTTTTTTTACACATATAGAGATCAGCATTCTCCTAGTCAATCCCTCTCTCTTTTATTTTGACCTCATAGAGAACGATGACGCGAGCTAAACCCTTGTCCCCATATATAAGCTAGCACTTTTTCCCTCAACCCTCACTTAATCATCTCCTTCACTTTTTCCCTCAACCCTCGCTTAATCATCTCCTTCCCATTTACTTTTGCTTTCTTACTTCCTTAAAGGTCGGTCCCAAACCCTCCCTTGTTAATTTGAAAACCCGACCCTTCCTTTCGAATCAAACAACGTCTTCATCCATAAACTTGCCTTCTTATTTTGCTTTAGATCTTCATTTCATCCTCAATTTGAATTGTAATCCAATACTTCTCCTCGAACAGCTCATTCTCCATATACTTAGGTTGGTTTGCTCCCCTTTAACCTTTAATTATACGACGAGATGATGGGTTCTATTACGTTGGTGGATGGGTTGGAGTTCATCGTAATGGAGAGGTGATGGTCGAAGTTGTTTAGGGAAGAAATACATATGATGGAGTAGGGTTCGGAAAAGTAAGAAAGAAAGTGGAAAAAAGAAGCGTAGGACAAGGGAGACGTTAGGATCGGTCAGAATATTTGAGGGAAAGCATGAGAATGTTGAAGGAAAAGGATCAATTGTTTGTGGCTTGCATGGAGGGGTCGGTAGTATGGTGAAGAAAATGGATCGGTGGTTTTATTGGTGTGTTATAGATGAAGGGATCAGTCATTATTAGAGAAAGGGATCAGCATCAAAAATTTGGAGAAGGATCGGTTCTCTAGCTTCAGAATAGGGATCAGCATATAAAAGGGTCGACTATTTGTGCTTTGCTGATCCTTTGCTTTGAATTGAACTTGAAAACTAATCCACATGCACTTGTTTGAACAGATAGAACCAATCCCATCCCAATAAACCTAAACAGATGACTATAATTAGCAACATGATCTACATATCCAATATCAAACTTGAAATTGAACGACCGAACTCCTAGGACTTAGAACTTGAATTAAAACTCAGCATACGGACTTTGATAACGTATTTCATACTTTGATATGCCGACGATCGATTCCAAAGCTTACACAACCAATCAATCTAGTTGCCAGTTGAGACCGATCAGCGATGACAGTCACTCCAATCTGAATCCAAAGTCTCGTTGGTTACTTTTGCCTTTTTTTTTGAACTGCTTATCTCTTCACTGCTCGACACTACACCACACTAGCTTACACTTAGCATGGCTGGACAAGTAAAATTTTCTAATCTTGATTATCTACTGAGTTTAGTTGATATGTACTCCAGATGTTTAGAGCATCTAGTTGCAATGTCCACCGGACCAACTTCTCAACATAGTAACCCCGGAGCTGAATATAGTCCCACAACTGTATCTGACAGACTTACTAGTGATTATCAAACTGAAAAAATGAAGGTTTCTAGCCCATCAGCTAACCTTTTCTCCGATGTTCCTATCCTCCCGACGGAAGATATAAGTCAAGCCCCCGATGCCATAGAAAATGTTATATTTTTATATAATCCAATGGATTACCAAGCCTACAGGATCGACAGGGCCACTCTTTGTAGACTATGCACTAGACATGGGATTTCGTTTGGAGATGTCCTGGTTTCTTCGATGAATGATAGGGCTAATTTGTCCCCGGAGGGGTATACAACATGCAATAATTTCATATGCTGGCCCGGATGCGGGCCGCCCTTCAATTTGTTTATCCAAGAGATTCTAAAATACCTTGGAATAGCTCCCGCTCAACTACACCCAAACAACTATTCCTCTCTTCATTGCACTTTATTGTTATCCATGAATGTTCTATTCTTTCTGTCATCTCCTTAGGACATCGGGTTTACTTGCAACTTCAAAATGATGGACAGGAAGCCTTTCCTACGCTTTCCTCGAGCCTACGCCCAACTATCAAGTCTTAACTGGCACTTGGATCAAACTTAGCCTCCTTAAACATGAGTGGTTCCATGACCGATGTCCGCCTGGCTTCATGAGGCGATGGTTGGAAGGACGTAAGTGTCATCTTCACTTTACTCTCTAATTCTTTAGTCCAAGTCATATCCTGAACCAACTAATATTTTGAAAATCTACAGTGTCCATCCACATCCAAAGGGCGATAGTTTCTTAAGGGCAATTTTTGCAATTCGTGCCTCCTCGATTGAAGACGTCGACACTAGATCCCTTGTAACCGATGAATGGCTATCTCTATTTAGGCTGCTGGACGAAGGTCGTAGCATTGGGCTTCCAGGAAGCGCTGCACCACCAAGAAATGTTGTAGAACAAGAAGGCGATGCCAATAACCCTATCATGCCCTAAGTCGAGGGGACTAAGGATGACGTCGAAGAGGGTGAAATTAGAGGTGCCAAAGTCAGCAAGCCTGGCGATGCTGATGTAGGTTTGGGTAATGCGCCCGTGGTCGAACCGTCACAAGGTACACAACTTCACATGCCAGCAAGGAGAGGAAAAAACATGCATATAAACTACGTAGGAGAAAAACTGCTAAAGAGCCTGAGTTTATTATCAATTCCGTCGATGAAGAGTCTTCCTCCCAACATTTAAAAAGCTCGGTGGAAGGTTTCTCGAACCTTCCAATCCCTGATGACATTATGACTTCCCTTACATTGGTATTGGAGGTTTCAACTCTCCCAACAGATGTGGTGACGGCATTCTTCCTACCGGCAAAGGGGAGAAACTCCTATGAGCAAGGTTGCAGCAACTGGTCAGTTAGGGGAATAATAGGACACACAATCATGCACCCTTCATTTCATGATTTTCATCTATCTTTTGTTCAATTTTCACTTACATACTTTTGTTTGGTTTGTACGTGCGATATCTCAATCCCGTGCTTTCGATCGTTTGTGGGGCTCCTCGATGCAGTACGAATCCAACCGTGGTTCAGAATCGGGTAGGCGTAGGGAGAGAGATGACGGCCGGGAAGGAAATCATCATTTGAGGGAATCTTCATCTTCTAAACATAAGTCCACTCTCAATCATCTCATTAGGAAGTATAGCCTAATCTTCCTGTACACAATGACGATCAGACTTCTTTTCATTGTCCTCGAGTTGTTGTACTGCTTGAGCAGTATTCTGGTTCATCTAGCTCCAGACAGTCCCATGATCGTAGATCGAGCAAACGTCCAATCGTCACTTCTGATCCATCCTAACCGATTATGACACCTAAGGCTTCCACGGCTGAAAATTTGGCCGAACTTAAGGTCAATTTCCTAAATATTTGCTTTGACAGGCTTAAGTTCCATTGTTCCATTCATACAATCCCAGGGAATACTAAAGTGAGTTCCTTCGCATGCATCGATGAT
Source organism: Allium cepa (assembly GCA_030765085.1). Classification (NCBI taxonomy): domain Eukaryota; kingdom Viridiplantae; phylum Streptophyta; class Magnoliopsida; order Asparagales; family Amaryllidaceae; genus Allium; species Allium cepa. The sequence goes on from CM060934.1 coordinate 619,062,132, forward strand.
GTTTTTGTCTAGGATGAATCATTCCAACACAGAGCTGAAAAGATCTCTGAGGTGTCAATCGAGAGAAAGCATGAAATCGATCGTCTCAAGCTAGAGGCAATCCATGATAAAGATATAATTAAACATCAAGGCAATAAGATCTCGGAGTTGACAGTGAAACTAACCAAGGCAGAAAACTGCCAAAGAAACATCTAAGGCGGTGAGTGGTCTAGAAGCTGCCTACAAAAAGGAATTAGATGCGGCCCTCAACTACAACAGTATGCTTGCTTTGAAAAAAGATACCTTGCAAAAGGAGAAAAATATTTTGGCCCACCGCATTGAGGAGCTTGAAGAAATCATTAAAAAAGAGAGAAAAGAGAAAATCAAAGCTCAGGAGGAGTCGCAAAGATATTGCGAAGAGGCTATTGAAGCTTGGAGAATAAAAATTAAGTCTGATTAGCAACTGGCTCAAATTGAAGTCCTCAAGGAAGAGGCAAGAGAAACAGACTACAACGAGATTAGAGAATAGATCGTGCCCCAGTTAGAAGATGCCAAAGAATTTGGTCGAATGGAATAAAGGACATGTTCGATCCTCTGATTATTAAATATAATGCTAAATACCTTATCCATTATGATTTAAGTTTTCTTGGAGAGGGCTACCTTGAGTCGCTTGCTGAGGCCTAGGAATACGTTGTCGAAATGGAAAAAAACCCTCGGTGAAGCCAATTTAGATGAAGAGAAGTTGGTATGGGAGATTCTTTTGCGGGAATGAACCTTTAGACCTTGTTGTTGCAAGTCTCCGATACTTTGACATCTTAGCACCATCCGGAAAAGGGAAAAACACTATCGAGTCTTCGAAGTTCGATCCTAAGGGACCCTCCTCTTCTCAAGCAGCTAGAGCATTAGTTTCTCTCGTCCTGGGACAAGATTTAAGCTACGATCTACATGGATTCGGTTATCAATCTAAGGTGTTTACTCCTATTCTAGAGGGAAGCACTCCTACGACAACTGAGAGTCACCCGGATGTAGGTATCCCACTTTATTCCCCACTTTTCGAAAGATTTAATTTTTCATGCCTAATAGTCATGGGCTTATTTTCTTGTTTTCGTGAATCTGGAGGTCTTCCGAGTCCCAACCAAACTCCAAAAAGCAGTGCTTCCATGGAGTAACAATCAACATCTACTGAGATTTCGACGGCCTTCGATGCTCCAGGGCCCGACGCTCAAGTTATTGGAGCACTTGATGATGATAAAGCTGAAACCCACCATTGCCAGATGAAAAGGGTGATGTTGTGATTACTTGCACCATCGAACATACCGATGAGCTGCGTTTAAAAGAGCACATCGAGGGAGAGGAGTTGCTAAAGAAAAAAGCTAAGGCTAAAATCATCGATGTGAGCATTGACGATCCAAGTCCTATCCCACTACAAGTCATTCCACCGAGCAGGTCAGTTCTCGAAGAACTTCCCCCAACCTCTAAGAGCTCTCCTGCTAAGGGTGGCAAAGTATCGAAAATAAGAACAAGAGGAGGCTCGAATGGAGCCACTCCTAAAAAATCCAGAAGGAAAAAAGGGTAGAAAAAATAGCCGGGATAGTTTGTATGTAGCTTAGCTATTTTTCTCTTTTGTTGGTCGTGATTGTGCGGGTGCAGCCCCCGTTTTTGAGTAAATCTTTAACACAATTTTAAAGCTTATTATGTAAATAAAAGTTCTTTGTTTTTTTTGTCGAACTCTTATGTGAATTTTTATTTAAATAGTCGAGCTATTACTTTTCTATTCAATGTACTTGTAATTCTTTGCTCATTGTTTCGGATGATAATCAATTAATTCTATCCCAAGGCCTCCATATGGTTGTGGTCATGGGTTGTACCAAACACGGGGCTCAAGCCCTTATGTTACGCAGTCAGATTCAGCGGTTTGAGTGATTATACTCCCGCCCCCAGTCTTGGATTAGCGGAATTAGACGGTGGATTGTCGAACTCTATCATTATGGAGCTCATACTCGTCCTGTCAAACCATACTTTCCTTACTTGATTGATTTACCCCCAAGTCCGGGTTTAACTTAGCAAGCATTTCGGTCGTATCATGATTGCTTTTGATTCATTTCCATCCCATTACTCGATGGGACTAATTTGGTTATTAGATGGTCAAGTCATGTCTAGTTCTCGTCATGTCCTCCATCCATCAGGTTGTAAACGAGAATCGTCAAATGGATGGTTAGACCATTCTCATTTTGTTTAGTTCAATTGTGAACTTATGTAATCAGCTAGCTCCAAACTCTGGGTACCTTCTTGGACATATCAATATTAGTTAGTCGAGTATCCCAACTAATATGTAATGTTACTGCAATTACAGATATAAAGGAGATTTCAAACTATATTTGCCAATTGAAAAGAAATGACATAATTTGTCTTATTACATATTCAGAAAATAAAATGCCAAAGAAAATTCAAAAACTGAATACAACTGAATGAAAATGAATAAACCAAGTGAAATAGCATCGTAAATGCTCGCCATTCCACACTCTTGGGAGTGTGACGCCATAAGTGGTCGCTAGCTTGAAAGTTCCCTCTCCAAGTCTCTATTCAATGACATATGGCCCTTTCCAAGTAAGATTCATATGCGATGAGGTAGGAAAATCTCATTTTAAGACGAGATTGTCGATTTCAAAGGTTCCAGGTCAGACTATAGTGTGGTAATATCGGGCGAATCGGTGTCGGTGTGTTGCTGCTCTCAAAATAGCTTCTTCGCGCTTCTCATCTACAAAGTCTAGAAATTTCAAGAGGAGATCTTTATTCGTTCTAGGATCGTAGCAGGTCACTCGATGAGAAGGAACTTCGAGTTCAACAGGAATTACGGCTTCAGTTCCATAAGCAGGGGCAAATGGAGTATGGTCGGTCGTGGACTTGTGGGTGGTCCTATAAGCCCATAGTGCTATTGGGAGTTCATCAACCCACTTGCCTCTAGCCTTTTCCAAACACTTCTTCAGAATGGAGTTCATGATTTTGTGCACAGCTTCAACCTGTCCATTTTCTTAAGGGTGAGCAACTACCACAAATCAATTTTCAATATGATGCCGACGGCAGAGGTCTTTGAATTTTGCACTATCGAATTGATCCCCATTATCAGTTACAATAGTTCGTGGAAGACCAAATCAACAGGTGATGTTTCGAATGATGAAGTTGACTACTTTCTTTGTCATGATTGTGGTTGAAGGTTCTGCTTTAGCCCATTTGGCATACTAATCAACTGCGATAATGGCGTACTTTTTACCACCTTTAGAAATCGGTAAGGAACCGATAATTTCTTTGCCCCATATGGAAAACGGCCATGGGCTGACCATTTGTGTGAATTTTGACAGTGGAGCTCTTGGAACTTTTGCATATATCTGGCACTTGTCGCATTGCCTTGTATAATCAGCGGCATCTCAATTGATAGTCAGCCAAAAATACCCGTAATGGGGTATTTTATTTGCTAAGGTTTGACCCTCAATGCGATCGCCACATTCCCCTTCATGAACTTCCTTTAGGACTCGTTTTATTTCATCATGAGCGATACAACGGAGTAGAAGGACGGAAAAAATCTTTCTACACATAACTCCTTTCGGTATAATACATCATGAAGCTTTGCGAAGGACTTGTCATTTTTCATTCCTCCGTTCAGGTCCCTGTAGCAAATAGACTTTAATCAGAGTCATTCGCGACTCCTTCTCAGGCTCCATCTCTAGCACTTGGTTAACTTCCATCAGTTTTATGCCCGAAGCGTTTAGTACTTTGATTGGGACCAAGCCCATTTGTTGTGCATCCTTGGTACTAACAAACTTTGCCAATGAGTCGGGGATCTTAAGGAATGTCGTAATATCATAGTACTCAAAGTTGGTCAATAGCTCTTGGAATTGGGTAAGGTAAGGAGTGAGTCATTGTCCTTTAGCCTGGTAATCTTCCTTGACTTGGTAAACTACCAATTGTGAGTCACAAAAGAATTCAAGAGATTTTATTCCCAGTTTTCTGGCGAGTTTAAGTCCAGCAACTAGAGCTTCATACTCAGCTTCATTTAATGTTACAGGGAAATCAAGCTTTAAAGCATAGAATATTGACCGATCTTCTGGAGTTACTAGAACAACTCCAGCTTCAAAACAATGATCATTGGATACTCCATCCGTATACAACTTCCACTATGTGGTAGGGGTTCCACCGCTCTTTAGGAAATCATTCTTTGTAGTAAATTATATTATAAAGTCTGCCAATGCATGTCCCTGAATAACCCTCCGAGAAAGATAAGTGATGTCGAATTGGCTCGGTTTGATATTCCACTTAACCAACCTTCCAGACGTCTCGGGTCACTGAAGGACCTATCGTAATGGCCAGTCGGTGTAAACATTGATAGGATGAGCCTGAAAATAAAGCAAAGCTTTCATGAGGCAATTAACAAGAAGTATACCAATTTATCTATCTTCGAATAGTTCCTTTTAACTCTTGTTAATTGCTTGCTAACATAATAGACCAGTCTCTGGATTCGATTCTCTCGACAAAACAATGTGGCATTTATAGCATCTACCAAGACAGTTAAATAGATATACAAGTTCTCATGATCTACCAGCCTTGACAAGATGGGAGGTCTCTCTAAGTAGTTCACCAAATTTTGGAATCCGTCTTTACAATCCTATATCCATTTAAAACTCCTTTTCCCTCTTCTAATCAAGTCAAAGAAAGGAACACATTTATCGATAGCTCTGGAAATAAATCGACTTAGGGCTTACAACCTTCAATTTCAGGCTCTGTTCTTATTTGATGGTCTTTAACGCTTCGATGTTGCGAATAATTTGGATCCTTTTGGGATTAGCTTTGATTCTACGGGCATTGATGATGAAACCCAAGAACTTTTCTGATGCAACGCAAAAAGAACACTTCAAAGGGTTGATCATCATTTTGTAATATCGAAAGATATCGAGCATTTTTGCCAAGTCTCTAATATGCTCGCCAGATCGTCATGACTTCACGAGCATATCGTCCACGTATGCCTCCATCGTCTTTCTGATATGATCTTTAAACATTCTATTGACTAGGCATTGATAGGTTGCTCCAGCATTCTTTAGTCCAAATGGCATTACCTCATAGCAATACAATCCAAAGTCGATAATGAAGCTGGTGTGCTCTTGATCGGGAATGTGCTTCTGGATTTGGTTATATCCTGAGTACACATCCAAGAAAGATAGTAATTCATATCTTCTGGTTGAGTCTACCAGCTATTCGACCCTTGGAAAGATAAAACTGTCCTTTGGGCATGCGTTGTTTAAATCCAAGTAATCAATGCATGTCCACCATTTCTCACACACCTTTTTTACAATTACAGGATTAGATACCCAATTAGGCTAGAGGGTGTCACAAATAAACCCATTGTCTTTGAGCCTATCCACATCCTTTTTAAGAGCAGTAGATCTCTCTAGATCTACGCCACACCTTTTCTGTTTCACCGGGACATGCCTCGGGTCGATATTCAATGCATGGCTCACAATTGCAGGTGAGATCCCACACATGTCAAAGTGAGTCCAAGCTAAAATGTTGAGATTCGCTTGGAGAAAACCATCAAGTTCCTTCATCATCGTGGGCTGAGCCATGATCCGATCTTTAGGACCTAGGAGGGTCGTCCTGGCTAACCATAATGTCAATCGTCAGCTCAGCCGGTGCAGCCTTGGTCTCTTTGGGCTCCTTCTCATTATCCCTTGGATCTATATCTCTATAGAACTGATTATGGCATTCGAGCCAAGGTTTAAGTGGTAGTTGTCAATCTTCAGTGGCTTGGGAGCGAAGAGACTTGTCCACACCCTTACCGTTCTCCTTTCGTTGAGCATCCCTCGGTTCAGCTATATAACAGGCTAGTTTGGTCGCCTGATCACCATGAACCCTAACACCATTATCTTTCAGGAACTTTAGAGTCAAACACCATAAGACAAGAGCCGTCTAGAACTAAGCTAGGCCTAGTCGGCCTAGAAAAGCATTGATGAAGAGTTAACATCCAAAACAACAAACCGCAAAATCTGCACTCTCCTGCAATCAACTTCCCCTAATTCCATAGGCAATTCATCATAACCAACAACTTCGGTTGCAGCACCGTTAAAGCCATGAATGTGGACTTTAGATAGTTTCGTATCCTTGGCTTCCATCCTCATCTGATCATAAGCTTTCTTGAAAATTATATTTATGGAGTTTCCACAATCAACTAAATTCCTCCTTACTAAGGCAGGGTCAATCATGTTGGAACGATCGTCGGTGCCTCCACCTTATCTCTCGATTTCTGAACACAATGTGATCTATCATTGTATGTTGCTATTTTGCAATAGGTCCATCTTCTGTACTCGAATAACATTCAAAATTCACATGCTTGATCGCGCTAGCATAGTACTCCATCTACTGCCTACTCTTATCAACTGGATGTGGTCATCTGACTATTTTATTGATTACTAATCTTCCACCAGTCCGCCCAAGCTCCTCAGCCCAGTGTGGTGCTTGTCCTCGATTGGGGTCGAATGTCCCCTGCCTGCCATCCTAGGGGGATTTTACAAACTACTGTAACTTTCTCTTTTGAATTAACTTTTCGATAATATCCTGGAGATTCAAGTAATCATTTGTGTTATGACCATTACATTCATGAAACCAATAATGACTTTCATTTTTCTCTGCTTCTCTATTGATTCTTTCGAAAACAGCTTCCTGTACTGCATGGTATTGCAGGTTGATATATAGACATTCTCTAGAGATGTATTCAGTGGTGTGTTGGTATCATACATCGAAATCCTAGGCATTCCTCTTCCAGAATCCCTATTTCGTTCTCGGCTTCTATCTCCACCTTTCTTTTGCTGATTTTGTTTATTTTGGACATTCACTTGAACTTTTCCATAAGTATCACCAGACTGCTTCATTGCAATATTACTTTGTATTCCCTTTCCATTTGGCCCCACAACATCCTTCTTCCTATATCATCTGGCTTCCTCTTTCCTCAAATACTGTGCCACCTTTGCATATAAGCATTCCAATGTTGCGGTGGCTCACCAGAGAACCAATCGCCAAAATCAGATTCTGGATCAATCCCTCTTGTTACCTCCATCAATATAGCACGGTCGTTTGGATTACTGATTTCTGTGACAGCTGTATAGAATCTCTCCAAATAATATTTCTATGATTCTCCTAGAGCATGGATCATGTTGAATAGGGACATTACATCTTTGGGCAAGCTGCATACATACGAAACTACTCCACAACTTTATTGCTAAATTGTCAGATCAAAAGATCAACGTGGTTAATCGCGTAAACCACATCGTTGCATCATCTACTCGCATGGAATCCATCAGCCATTCATATCTCATGATATGCTGCCTGGGGTCGGTCTTTCCCTCATAGGCAGACATCGATGGCATACTGAACCTTCTTGGATACTCGATATATAAGATATTATTAGCTAATGATGTATAGCTTCTCAAAATCCTCTAATCATCATTAGTTAAGACTTGGATTTCCCTTTCCAGCTATCTAACAATAGCCGACAAATCCAGCGTTTGGATAGTTGGAGCAAAGTAGTAGTCATGCTCCACCTCACAAGAATGGTCCGATCGATGTTTATGGGCCGTTCCATGCCTTCTTGACTCAACATCTTCTTGGTGTATATCATGTATTTACACTTCAACGTTATTCCAAGGAAGCAACCGGTCGACATCCCCCAGAACTCAAGCATCCAAATCAGTCGCAATAGCTCCAGCTTGGACTCCAGCATAGATAGGTAGGTTCCCTCCTCCGGGGGAAGGATCGGTACCGATCCCTATGGAGGGGTCGACACCAATCGATCTTGGCAAACTAGGTAGGTTTGCCTATTGATTCCTCAAAGCTTCTGTCTGATATCCATTAATTCTACAACGCCTACATCTAAGATACTCGTCCAATGAACTAGAACTCTCCAATGCAGAGTAAGGGGTAGGGTCCCTCCTAGACTTTGCATGCAGTTACTGACTGAGTTGGTTCATTAGATCGATATTGGCTTGAATTTGCTGATTCACTTATCAACGGCTATCCACTAGCTCTCTCATCAGATTCTGGAATTCAGCTCTTATAATGGAATTAGCTGGATTCTGGAAATCAACCGGATTGGTAGCATTCACATCCACTGGTTGATTGCTCGAGTCTCCATGCTGGATGCTAGCGTTCTCATTCCCTTCTGCATTCAAAGAAGTAGATATGATGTTCCCAACCATTGTTGCTAGATTTACTTAGACTTTTGCAAATCTGTATAGAACAAGCAAGTTTCTTGATGATAATTATGGATCTTCTTTGAGGATTTATGCATCTAGTAGTAACAAAGGGATCTAAATAAGCTTAGAATCAAGATTCTCCATGAAAACACCAAAATGTCTGCACCAAAAGTTGGCATAAACACCCAATAGAAGTTTTAAAGAGAAACAAATGAAGAATATAAAATGAAAATAGAGGAAAATAAGTAATGAAATAGCTGCAAATTAAAGCAATAACACGAACACAGCGATTTATAGTGGTTCGGCTTTGTTTGCCTACGTCCATTTTGAATAGGAAGCTTTGGTAATCACTTGTAATATGAGTGCAATAGGGATCAGATGAAAATACTTAGTTACAATAGAGTACAAAATAACCAACAGCGTAAAAGTTCTCTTAAAATGAAAAACCAAGCCTGTATTTATAGATGAAGATGGCAAAATATCTCTTTGAAAATTTGGGAGAAGAACCTCCAGAACCATATGGACCCATAAGAGGGATCGCATTGCCCAAATTCCAAAGAATAAGGATCATTGTCGATCACTATTTTGGAGGAATTCAAGGGTGTGATCCCTAAAGTAGCTTCCCCATGTTGGAACTTGCTTAGCCTTCAACTTTCATGCCAGTTGAATCAGTAGAACTTGAGTTATCGCTTGATTTTTGCTTCAGTATGAATTGCCTTCTAGTTTCAACCGATCTCGATTGAGGGATTTGGGCCGATCCCCCTGTACCATGCTTCCTACTTGGAGGCCTAAAACTAACGGCTATGGATGCTGCAGTCATCCATAGTTTTAATCTTCGGTGACCAAACAGAGTGCTGCTAGATACATTGATACACAGATCACAGAAATATGAAGAAAAAAATTGCAATTCAAAGAAAACATGTTTCCACGTTCAAATCAAAACATTTCAAGTTCATTAAATAATCCCAAAATTACGTTAACCATGTTCAACAAAATATAATTATTACAATTACGCCAAAAGCAACATAAGAAGATGCTCTCTTGGTTGATCAGAGTATATAGTAAGGCTAATAAATCTGCCTATACAAACAAAACACACTGCGGAAAAAGATAACTCTAAATAACTAACTGCCTCTTGCATGCCTTCGTAAGCTTTATTCGTCTAAGAATAGAACCCGAAGACCCTAAACCTCGAACTACTCAAAATCAATTGAGTACCCGAGAGTTTAAGGGGAAAACAAAAACATTGAGTCAGATATAAAGTCTGATATGAATAATAGTCTATCATCTCAAACCAAATAGATATTTAGTGAGACTACATCAAATAGCGGAATGGATTTTCCCCTCACTAGAATCCTAAAACCTTAAAATGCACATACTGTGCTCCTGCATCCACAATGGTTAAAAGTATAGTATTTCAAAATATTATGATGATATGCATACTTGAAAATAATTAGGACTTCTCATTTCTAGTTTAATCTGACACCCTATCATAATTATAGTTTCTAGGGTCACTATTAACTTTTTTAGCTTTCAGGGGTTTGTCAAGAAATCCAATCTACGGTTTCGATGACAACAACTATACAATGGAAATCGAATATACATATATATGTGTGTGTGTGTGTGTGTATTCATGTATACATGTACTTTTAGAACAATATCACTAGAAAGACAAGAACGAGGCTCAAAGGACACTACAAGAGACTACAAGTCGATAGGTACATGGAAGTAAAAGAAAGGATGCACAAAAACTGACATGTACCAAATCAGACGTCTGGTAGTAGCACTCAGACTATCAACAGAAGCAACCATAGAGGATTTATTAATGGATGTAACTACTCAATATACCTATCTACAACTATATATAGCATCAAGAATCAAGAGAACATACACTTTACTTCACTTACTTACGCTTTTTAATTCTATACTCTATTCTATATTCTTGATCTCTACACTCTAGCAATATTTAATTGTATTCACTCTTCCATATACTTAGTTCCTCATAAACAATATTACTTAGAAATATACTGAAAGCAATTGTGCTAATTAGTCAACATCTGTGTTATATTAGAACAACACGCATTTGATAAGAACAACTCATTGTAACCAATCTTATTCTTCCAAGCGAAGCGAGGGTTTTTGATAGTCGAATTCCGAAGGGGAGCTTCGGGACTGGACGTAGGACGGGAGGTCCGAACCATTGTAAAATTCTGGTATGGTTATTCTATATTTACTTAGATTAATATTATTTTAGCTGCATCATATATTTTGTCACATACACTTGCATATACACTACACGATCCACTCCATAGACTTTCAATTGGTATTAGAGCAAGGTTTGATCAAAGTATAGTAACATGTATTTGAATCACTTTAATATGGCAAGTATTTTTCAAGAAAGCCAATCCACAACACGTCCCCATTTTTTAATGATTCTAATTATGCAAACTGGTCAACACGTATGAGAATTTTTATGGAAGCTAATGGATTAGAAATTTGATCAGCCACTCAAAACAAAAATATGAAGCACTTGACACTGCTATGAACACATGGAATGATGCATAAAAAACCAAAGCTTCTAATAGTGCCAAAGCTATGAATGTTTTATTTTGTTCATTAGATAAGATTGAATTTTCACGTGTCATGTTGTGTAACATTGCAAATGATATTTGGCTTACCTTATAAATTACACACGAAGGCACAAACAAAGTTAAGAAAACTAAAATTTCAATTTTACAAAACAATTTTCATCATTTTAAATGAAATAAAATGAATCTGTAATGGACATGTACTCTAGATTCCAAACTATTCAAAACAATTTAATGGCACTGGGAGTTCACTTCACAAATTTTGATTTAGTATCTGGAATACTCAATTCTTTAACTCTGTAGTGGGAAAGAAAAGCATTAGCAATCGAAGGAGCTAATGACCACTCAACATTCTTAGTTGAAGAATTGATAGGAAATTTAATGTCCTACGAAGGTAATTTATAGGCAAGAAAAGAACAAAATTCGGAGAACAAAAACATAGCATTTCCAACAACAAATGAAGACTCTGACTTAGACAAAGAGAAATCGTATTTATTGCCAAAAACTACAACAAATTTAAGAAGTTTAGAAAAATATCCAGATTTCAGAAAGGAGGAAAATCAAGCTTAACAAATCAAACGTCAATCAAATGCTATGAATGTGATCAATTTGGACATATGAAGAAAGATTGTCCCAAGCTCAACAATGATAAAAAGAAGAACAAATTTGAAAAATTCAAAAAAAAGAAATCTTTCAAAGTAACATGGGATGACTCGGATTCTTTATCATCATCAAATAGTGACAACGTTAGTGACGGAGAACAAGCAAATGTATGTTTTATGGCATAAACTGATGAGGTGTGTCCCGAACTTAGCTATGATGAATTATTAGAACTTAGCATGGAATTAGATGATAAATTTAGAAAAATTAAAAAATTGAAGAAAGAACACATAGCCAAAATAAATAGATTAGAATTTGGAATAGGAATGTTAAAAGATGAAAAATTATTTTAGAGGAGGAAGTAGAATTATCTCAAAAAAAAGTAGTTTAGTTGAATATGAGGCAATATCTGTTGATTATGGAAAAGTTAAACTAGAAAAGGATAGCTTGTTAAAAGAAAATATCAACTTGAAAAGTAATATAGAAACATTGAATATTGAAAATTTCGAATTAAAAGAAAAATTAGATAAAATGTCAAATAATGTTTAAAATTTACTAAAGGAAAACAAGATTTGGAAAATCTTATCAAAATTTCAAAACTTTCAGGTAATATAAATGGAATAGGATTTAAAAATATTCCTAAACAAAAAGGGAATAATATTAAGAAGTATAGTTTTATTTATCAAAAGACTAAAAGATCACCTAAGTCTAATACGAATACCAAAACCATAAAAATTTGGATTTCTAAGATAAATAATAATTTGATTAGATAAAAATATATCAATAATTTTCTAGATAATGTAGCCTATAATAAAAATTATGTTCATAAAGGTATCAAACCTTCTTGGGTGTGGCTGCCTGCTCCTTCTAACATTTAGGACCCTAACAAAGTATATGGGTACCAATTAAATCATTTTTATCTTGCAGGTACCCAAAATAAATAATAAGGAGAAATGGATACTTGATAGTGGCTGCTCCAAGCATATGACCGGAAATGCAAAAATGCTATCAAATATAACATATATCGATGGTGGAATGATAACTTTTGAAGATAACTCAAAAGGATACGTCGTTGGCATTGGAGAAGTCATTAACTCTGGTATTTCTAACTCTCCTATTATTACAAATGTTTTGTTAATGTAAAATTTAATACACAACCTACTTAGCATTAGTCATAAAGGTTTTCAAATTAATTTCGAAAAAGATAGATGTAATATTTTCGACGATAACAAACAACTTATCTTTGAGGGTTTTAGAAATAAAAATAATTATGTCTTAAATATAAATATAAATCGAAATTCAAACTTATGCTCAACCACCAAACATGACGATCCATGGTTGTGGCATAAACGATTCTGTCATATTAATTTTAAATATATTAATAAATTTGCAAAATATGAGCTAGTTATAGGTTTACCTAAAATAAATTATAAAGTAGAAAAATTTATGGGACGCTTGTCAAATCGGTAAACTAAAGAAAATCTCTTTTAAATCTAAAAGTGATATTTCTACAAAACAACAATTAGAATTATTACATTTAGATTTATTTGGTCCAACTCAAGTACAATCTATAAATCACAGCAAATATGTTTTCATAATAGTTGATGATTTTTCAAGATATACATGGACCTTATTTTTAAAATATAAAAGTGACACTGTTGGTATGTTTAAAATTTTTGCCAAAATAATTAAAACTCAAATGGATTTGAAAATTAAGAATATTCGAAGTGATCACGGTGAAGAATTCGAAAATGATCTTTTTACTAATTTTTGCAATAAAAAGGGCATGTCATAATTTCAATTTTCCCCACACACCACAACAAAATGGTGTGGTAGAAAGAAATAATCGTACATTACAAGAACGTGCACGAACACTTTTAAATAGTAGTGGTTTACCAACACATTTTTGGGCTGAAGCTATTGCAACGGCTTGTTATGTTTTGAATCGAGTAACCATACGACCTATGACTAAACTTACGTGCTTCGAAATGTTTTTTGGAAGAAAACCTAAAGTATCATACTTTAAAACTTTCGGATCAAAATGTTTTATATTAAATATAAAAGATAATTTAGGAAAATTCATCCCAAAGGGCGATGAAGCAATCTTTATTGGATATTTAAATCGTGACAAGGCATATAGAATTTTTAATAAACGTACTAACATAATTGAAGAAAGTTTACATGTTTCATTTCATGAAAATTTCCTTAACAATCATACTGATGAAGATGAAGAAACTATTCCTATAACAAATACAACAAACTCATCTAATAATGAGAGAAATGCATAAAATAATACTCTGTTATCACCCCCTAGAATTCTGAAAGATCATCCAAAAGGAAATATCATTGGGGGTCTTCATTCCAAAGCAGCTAGAAATCAACTTAACCAAATAAGTCATATTGCATTTTGTCAAATTTTGAACCAAAGAATTATAAAGAAGCTTCAAACGATGATTTTTGGATAATAGCTTTTCCTAAAGAAATTCCTTTTCCTTCCCTGAGAACCCTAGGACTCAACTGGCTTCTCCCTAGCTGAAATAGCAAGCATTTCCTCATGGCGGACGGTCATCTCCACCATCACATGATAAGTTTCTTTAATATGGTTATAACCATCCTTCCTAGCTCTGGCCTCAAACCTTTAATGAATCTCTCATTCCTTCTATCATCAGCATCAACCAAAGCATAACCATAATCGAGATAGCTCATCAAACTTGGCAGCATACTTGATCACTGACATCTATCCTTGGACAAAATCCATGAACTTCCTCATCAATGCCGACTTGGAAACCTCAGAAAAGAACCTCTGCTCGAACCTCCTCCTGAAATCAGCCCATGTCAACTCTTCTTTCGGCACTCCTACTGTCATACTGTTCCACCATTGAAGCGCTAACCCTTGGCAAATGTCTAGAGGCTAGCCTTCACTTCTCACCATCATTCAAGCCCAAGTTTGTATAAATCCTTTCACAATTCAAAGCCAATTCTCTACTTTGATAGCATCCTCTGATCCATGAAACGGCTTTCCACCAAGATTGATATATTCTCGGCTCAGCTTAGCATAGTTATATCCAATTGGAACTACAGGATTAGCTCCTTCAACATTACTAGCAGCTTTTGCTTGTAAAAGATTAGCCAACAACTGATATACCATCCCCGCATCTACTGGCGGATTTCCAACACCTACATTGGCCTTAGAATTTTGATTAGAATTAGCTCGTCGACCTTGGTTTCTTCGAGTATTAGGTCGAGCATTTCCATTAGGAGCGGTGTTTCCTCCACCTAGATTTCCTCTTTCGTTTCCTGCCTCCATATCTTCTTTCTCATATATCTGCGTACAAGCCTTAGTAAGATACAGAAAAACGGTCTAGAAAGAGAGGAATACGTACATAGACATATACATATATATCAAATACAAGTATGTTACTATAGCTTAGCCCAAACCCCGATCTTATTTTCAAATTCATTGGATTATGTTTCAAAAAAAGCTTTTAGATTTAACTTTTCTTTTAAAGTTTCGTAAACCTATGATTTGATACCAACTTGCAACATCCCCCTACTTGGAGGCCCAAAACTAACTGCTACGGATGCTACAATCATCCATAGTTATTAATCTTCGACGACTAAATAAGGTGCTGCTAGATACATTGACACACGTATCATAGAAATATGGAAAAAATTTGCAATTCAAAGAAAACATATTTCCACATTCAAATCAAAACATTTCAAGTTCATTACATAATCCAAAAATTACGTTAATCACGTTCAGTAAAATATAATTATTATAATTACTCCAAGAGCGACATATGAAGATGCCCCCTTCGTTGATTAGAGTATATAGTAAGACTAATAAATCTACCTTTACAAGCAAAACAAACAATGGAAAAAGATAACTCTAAATAACTAACTGCTCCTGCAGGCCTTCAGAAGCTTTATTTGCCGAAGAGGAGAACGTAAAAATTCTAAACCTCAAACTACTTAAAATCAATTGAGTACCCAAGAGTTTAAGGGAAAAACAAAAAAATCGAGTCAGACAAAAAGCCTGGTATGAATAATAGTCTATCATCTCAAACCAAATAGATATCTAGTGAGACCATGCTGCATAGCCGAACGGGATTTCCTCTCACTAGCTTCCTAAAACCTTATAAATCCACATATTATGCTCCTACATCCACAATGGTCAAAAACATAGTATTTGAAAACATTATGATGACACGCATACTTGAAAATAATTAGGATTTTCCATCCCTAATTTAATCTGACACCCTGTCATAATTATAGTTTCTAGGGTCATTATTAATCTTTTTGTTTTCATGAGTTTACTAATAACCTTATTATAACTAATAGCCTTCCTGTCCTAATTAAAGTTTTCATGGAATCACTAAGAACCTACAGGCTCTTGCCAATTAACTTAATCAACTCATGGGTCCTCCTGAACCTATTAGTCCTTCCAATAACTAATCACCTTATCCTAGTTTTCATGGGTTTACTAGGAATCTAGGGATTTATCCAGTAACTCACTTCACATCCTAGTTTTCATGGGTTTACTAGGAACCTACTGACACTTCCATTGGCTACTTTCTTATCCTAGTTTTCATGGGTTTATTAGGAACCTATTGAGTGATGTCAATTCTTAATCCAAATATAGTTTTCATGGTTTCACTACAAACCAATCAGCCCCTATCAACTGTCCTTAATACATAGTTTTCATGGGTCACTTAATCATAGTTTTCATGGGTTTACTATGAACCCTTTGGTTTACACCAATAAATACTTAATTATAGTTTTCATGGGTTTACTATGAACCTTTTGGTCACCTCCAATGACTATAAAGTTTAGGCATCCTATATTTTTGGTCACCCTGACTCCATGGATGCAATTCTACTTACTCAGGAGTTTAAGCCATTTATATTCACTACTGAGTTAACCTAACTGGTTCTTCTACCCCTTTTTCCCTCAAAATACAGTTATGGGTTATCATGTGAATATACTCATATTTGAAGAAGCAAAACAAAAATTTAACAATACCACTCCTATGGGTTTAGGGTCCTTGAAATACATATCATAAAACATAGTTAACACCCTATAATATATATTTTTATCAAGGCTATACTTCTTCAAAATTACATACTTAAAGCCAATACAAACTCCTATATATAAGCTGTGGGTTTTTAAAAAAATATATATATTAGAGTTTGGGTTTTCAAACCTTTCGACAACGTTAGAAGGTTACACTTTCAACCTCTTCGAAAGGTTTAATCATCTGCTTTGAAAAATAATAGGCTCTAGCCCTTTTTAATACTTTAAAATTCTTTGAAAACTTTCGACCTTGATAAAGAATTACTATATATAAGAGTAGAACCTATCGAGACCATTGAAAAGCAAACCTTTTGAAAACTCACTTGGTTCAATTTAAAACATGTGGAGAACCTTCTTTGAAAACCATTTGAATTTATCAAAAGCTCTGCTTCGAAAGCTTTAAAATATATCATTTAAAACAATAGGCCTCTACCTTTTAAAAACTACTCCTTCGAAAGCTTTGGGTTATACTTCAATTATAAAACAAGGGTAAATCATCTAAGTCGAAAGCTTTTAATACCTTTCAAAAGCATTGGAGAAGCGGCTGGTTTTAAAACAAGTAAACCTTTCGACTTTGTCGAAAGCAATGACTTTGAAAGGTTGGAAAAAGCAGCAATAACATTTCAACTGTGTCAGAAGGTTCAAAACAAAAAAAAACAAAACAAAAGCGGCTGTAACCTTTCGACACAGTCAAAAGGTTTCCAAACACAATAGTGATAAAACAACAGTAACTTTTCGACTTGGTCAAAAGGTTTAAAACTTTTAATTTAAACATTTGACCTGGTCGGAAGCAACCAAGTCGAAAGATCTTATTCGAAAGCAAAGAAGGCTATCTTTGGTTAATAAAACAAACAACTTCAACCTCTTTGACAGTCAACCTTTCGACTTAGAACCCTTCGACTCGATCCAATTCATTACGTACCAAGTAACTTGATAACATATGCATTGGTTTGACCTTGTCGAAAGCTATGAACCTCTCAACTGTGTCGGAAGGTCTAGGTCGGAAGGTTTGATGCCTCAAATGGCTGACATGCTAAAAACATGATTTTCTTGTTTTTAACTTAAAAAGATAACTTTTCAACTAACCTGCCACTATTTGTCAAATTCTCATTGGTTTTCAAAAAAGTGCTGCCACTAATTTCAGAATTAAATAATAATTTTATTTTATATAATGCCCATTGTCCTTAATTAAATATATAAAACATTTAAGTCTCATACCATAAATAATTTTATATATTCATCAAATCACTTAGGAAGAATCTAGAAAAATTCCAAAAAATATATTTTAATATGTTTTCCAACATATAAAATTTTTAAATTCAAATAATAATTATTTTAGCCGTAAATAATTTATAACCCAACAAATCATTTTCTTTACTACAAAGTTATTATAAACTCCATATAAATTCAGAAAATTATGAAAATTGGAACCCATCTCTAGAATCATGTTTTCAATAACATAAAATTTTTCCATGACATTTAAAAATCATTACATCTCGGTTTTGCCCTAAAACCGTGTATATCCCTTTTTTTACTACCTTATTTAAACATATACAAATCAAAATCAAGCATATCATCTTTCAACATATCATAAAAATATATTTATCTTTAAATCCTAGATCATATGATGTTAAAATCAAAATAAAGATGTAGAAATTATTATTCATCTTAGATTGGATAAGGAAATTAAAGTTTGATTGAGATTGATTTCTATAGCTTAAATCCTAAGCTTTAAGTTGATTTTTATCTTCTCTTCTTTCTTTTTAATGGCCGGCCTTGGGTCTCACGATTATAAATATTTTTTTTGATAGAATGAATGTTTATCACCTAATGAGAATAGTACAAGGGTGGGAAATATGGTTATTTACCCTAATGCCCATATGTTTAATTTCCTAACCATTTATACAAGTTCATTAGATTTTAAATAAGCATGGCCACCTAATTTATTAATCAACTTCAATCTCCTTATCTATATTATTCTATTTAATTTATTCTAATTAAATCTCTTGAATAATGTCAACAAAATTAGGGGTGTTACACCCTCTTACTCCATCCTTTTAAGGAGTGAGCCGTAGGGTAGGCTCCCGAGGATCCCCACATCTTGCTCACAAAATTACATATGCGTTGGACTTGTGGATATTGAGATATTAATTGTTTTTTATTGAACTGCACTTGCATCCTGAAACATATTGATCCCTATGTTGGAGTTTTATTATAGCTAAGCCCTCCTACATGTTGAACTATATTACGTACTTCGAATATTCTGCATTGCATATCTCTCAATTCCACTCAATCATGTTGTAACGACCCTAATTTTGATTAACATTATTTAGGACATTTAATTAGTTAAATTAAATAAAGTAATGTAAATGGATAAGGGATTAAGATTTGTATATTTAAGGGGTAGTTGTGCCTAGTTACCTAATGAACTAAATGGGAATTAAAATGAAATAAGTTAGGGTAATAGAAAAGGGAAAAATAGGAATAAGTAATATTTTTATTCCCCAAACCCTTATGCAAGTTCATTCATACATTCACAAAACAAAACAAAATCTAGGAAAGGCCGGCCACCTTTAAAAGAAGTAAGGGGAAGATAAGCAAGAACCAAGAGGAAAAGGCTTAATTAAATTCATTCAAGAAGAAAATCTCAACACCTTGACAAACAAAGATAAGGTGAATAATAGGTTACATCTCATATTTTCTTGTTTTTGATTTAGATCTGATTCGTATATGGTTTGCAAATTTTATTTCCATGTTTTGAATGATAAAAGGATATATATGCTTATTGATGAATTATGTTTGTTCATATAGATTTTATGATAAGAATTGATTTGAAAAAACTATAAAATGACATCCAAGTGCCTTGCGATTTTGAGATAAGGTCAGAAATATTATTTTAGAGATGAGTTTCAAGTTTCATAATTTTCTAAATTAATGAGGATTCATGATAAATTTTCTAGTGAAGAAAATGGTTAATTGGGTTCAAAATTAATTACGACTATTTTATGTTAGCCTTAGGTTAGAATTTTATATATGTTAAAAAAACATATTAAAAGTGATTTATCGGAATTTTTGAAGAATTCTCCTAAATGTTTTAATAAGTATATAAAATTATTTAAGGTATGCGACTTAAATGTTTTATATGTTTATAAAAGGAGAAGGCACAATTTGAAAATGTTTTAAATTATTAATCTCTGAAATTTGGCAGCACTTTTAGAAAACATTTTGGAAAAGAAATTGGCAACTAATTATATGATGATAAAAAAGTAAGTTAGTTCAATTAAAATTACTTTGTAAAGTTAAAAATCAGTTTTACAAGGCTTTTGTTATATCGCCACTTTCGGCAGCACTTTCAACTACATACTTCTGCCTCCAACCAATTCGAAACCAATGCAAATGGTATCAAAGACTTAGTACATAGTGGTTTGGAGATAGGTGAAAAAATATAGAGTCGAAATAGGGCTTTCGAAGGGGACGACACCTTACTTTTCTTTTAAAAGGGAAATGTCGCCTGCTTTGCTTTCGAAAAGAATGCTTTCGAATGAGATAGCTTTCGACTTGGTCAATTATTTTAAAGAAAGGTTTCAAAATAGGTTGCCGCCTTTTTTTTAAGAAAATGCTTTCGATGGGGTCGAAAACCTCTGCTGCCGCATTTTACCTTTCGAAGCAATGCCTTCAAAAGGATTCTTTCGCTTTAAACCCTGAGCCGCTTCTCCAATGCTTTTGAAGGGATTGGTTTCAACACAATCCACTTCTTTTACTTAGGAAAATGCTTTCAAAAGAGTTGCTTTCGACTTAGTTCTTTTATGACCCTTGGATATTTTGAAAGTTAAACCCAATGGTTTTGACAGCAATGGTTTTAAAATGTCTCGAAACTATGTTGTATTTTTATTTGAACCCAATACTTACGAAAGGTTTGATTTATGCAAAGAAATTAATGCTTTCGAAAGGTATATGATAAAGGTTTTGAAGGGTTGGTTCCTTAATGTTTTCGAAAGGCTTATCTTAGTGTTTAAAAGGAAGGTTTTCAATGTTTTCGAAAGGCATGTTTAAAATGTTTTGAAAAGAGGATGTCTAAGACTTTATAAAGCTTTCGAAAGGATACTTTCAATATTTTTGAAAGGTCCATTGTAAATGGTTTCAAAAGATACATTTAGGCCTTTCGTCCTAAGGTTATAAAGCAATGTTGTTTACTTGTATCGATGGGGAGCACTTTCAATGGTTTTGAAATGGGTACTTTCAAAGGTTTTAAAAGAGATTGTTTAAAGGTTTTAAACAAAGGTTTTGAATGTTTTCATCAATAATGTTTTGTTTAAAGTATAGATAACACGACAAAGTGATTTGAGTAAAGCATAGAGTATATTAAGTATGATTTATAGGTTTAAATCAATTTGAAAGAAATGTTTTCAAGGAAAATTTGATGGGGTAGTTGACCCTAAGTAAATGACTCAACTATAAGAATACCAGATGGGTGGTATGGGGTCGTTCCCTATAGTTTAGCTAGTAGCCCCTAACTAATGTAAGTCCAAAATTCTAGCGTGTAGGGCTTTGTCATAGGTAAGACTAAAATGATGTTACACGCAGAAAGGAATATATGGAGTAAAGATAGGTTATTGGTAAGCCTGCAAAACAATTAGGGTCAGTCGACCCTAGGAGAAGTAAGTTAGGGACAGACCAGTGTATCTAACAAAAGTTAGATTATTTGTTTATTTTTTCTGGTAGGCCCAAGTCAGCCAAAGGTTATTGTTAGCTAAACAAAACTATAGTGTTTAGACAGATAGTCCATTGATTACCTGATTTGTATGCATACATGATATTGCTATTACTATTTTAACCAGTTTGATTGCAGAATTTTGGTTTGTAAAAGATATATTTTAAAAAGGGATATTAGTGAGGGGAAACCCATTCCACTAAGCAGTATGGTCTCACTTAATATTAGTAAACCTAGATGTCTAGTATTATTCGCACCAGGCTTTATGTATGACTGAAAGTTTATGTTTTCCCCTTAAACTCTCGGGTGCTTAAAATATGATTTGAGTAGGTCGAGAGTTGAGGATTTGCAGGTTTTAGTAGGTGGACGGATAAAGCTTCCGAAGACATACAGGAGGTATAGATAGCTATTTATGAGTTGTTATTTATTTCTATTTCCGTCGTGATGTATTAAGACAGTTTTTGTCTATTTAGTACTCTGATCGTCCAAGGAGGCATCTTTATGTGTCGCTCTTGGCGTATTTTGTAATAGTTATATTTAATTAATACCTGGAAAATATTGGGATTATGCAATGGAATATGAAACATGTTTTTGAAATTTAATCAGTAAAGTTGTTGTTTTTGGAATCTATGACTTTGTTTCATATTCATTTTCTTCTGATATTATGGATACCATTAACATTACCGTATTTTGTCACTGGAAGTTAATACTATAGATTAATGTAGCATTTGTAGCACTTAGATTTGGGCCTCAAGATGTGGGATGTTACAACTTGGTATCAGAGCATAGGTTTATGAAAAACTATAAACTTAAAATGATTTAGGAAACATAATCCTAAGAAATTAGAGAAAAAGATTGGGGTATGGGATAACGCTAGAGTAAAGTAATTGTATTTGTAATATATAAGTATACGCTTTATCTCTACTGTCCCATCTCTATTAGGATATTCTTCTGTATCTTACGGGGACTCGAATGTATATATGGATGATAGAAGTGGAAGAGTTAAAATTGATGTGGGAAGCACCACAACTAATGGAAATGCCAGACCAAATACCAGAAGGAACTCGGGTCAGGCACTAGCTACAAATGTGAGTGTTGGAGTCCCGTAAGTTGATATGGGAGTGATGTATCAGTTCTTTATAACATGATGCAAGCAAGAGTTGCTGCTGGAGTAGTTGGAGGAAATACTGGAGGAGGAAATCAAGAAGCTCCGGTGGTGAATAACAATGCTGTTTTGAGTAGAGATTATGCTCGACTGGGAGGAAAGCCATTTATTGGTAAGCAATTGAAGTGGAGAATTGATTACTTCATTATGAGAGGATTTTCGCTAATTTGGGGTTCAATGATGAGAAAAAGAGGAGACTCGCTTCTAGACAGCTACAAGGCGCAGCACTATATTGGTGGAACAGTGTTACTGCTGGAGTTAATGAGAAGACTATGACTTGGGCTATGTTCAAAAGAAGGTTTGAGGAGAGGTTTATGTCGGAGATTAGGAAGTCCACTCTACTTAGGAAGTTTGCTGAGTTGGAGCAGGGAGATATGACTTTGCTTGAGTATGCGATGAGATTTGAGGAGCTAGCGAGATATAGCTACGCTATAGTTGATACTATGATTAAGAGGGATGAAAAGTTCACTCGTGGGTTGAAGCCTAAGTTTGCTAAGGCTACATTACCGCATATTAGAGATCCATGTGAAGTTGTTGTGGAGATGGCCTTATAGCATGAAGAGGTGCTTGCTTTTCTCGAAGGAAATAAGGCAAAGGAAGCTCAAGGAGGGCAAAGTTAGAAGTGAAAATTTTTCTATAAAAAAGGAGCTCAAAAGGATGGAGCTTCTAAGAAAGGGAAGGCATAAGTTGTCTGTTATATGTGTGATCAGAAAGGACACTATCCCCATGAATGCTGGATAGGCAAAGGAAAGAAAGCTGTTGAGAAGAAATGAGTAAGTTGTTTCAAGTGTGATCAGATTGGACACTAAAAGAAACAGTTCAAGGAGCCAACCAAGGATGGGAAAGGAAAAGTGTTTGCATTTGAGCCAGCTATCTCGAGACCAACAGCGTAGGAGAAAGGAAAAGCTATGTTGGAAGGTACGCTTTTGATTCATGATGTATCAGCTAGAGTTCTATTTGCTACTGGTGCATCACATTCTTTTATATCCCATTGTTTGGTAGATAAGCTTAACCTAAAACCCTCTAACATTCTTTTATATCCCATTGTTTGGTAGATAGATTAACCTAAAACCCTTTGTTTGCGCCAAAATCGATCATAAACCCCAAATATCATGAAAGCCCCAGTGTATGAACACAGATCAGCAATAAATGATCACAAATCACAGATCTAAGTAATGTAGAGAATAAAAGATGAAGAATCACAAACTTAAAACGGAAAGAAATAGACGGAGATACAAGATTTATAATGTTTCGGCTATCTCCGGCCTACGTCCACTTCAAAGGTTAATCTTTTATTTACTTTCCTTGTTGGTTACAGCTGATTATAGCGGATTACGGCGATAAAATTCAAGTACAACAGTAGTCTTGTAGTGCAAAGACGTTTTCGGCAGAGTCTGGATGTCGGATAGCCAAAAGATCCCTTATCTGTAGGCTCTGAGGTGTTATTTATAGGTGTGGGATGCAAATAACTCGCTCAAATCTTGGGATACTTCTTTTGGCACGTGAGTGGGTCCACGCGATCAATCTCAGGCAATTTCGACTCAATCCGTGATCGATACGAACCAATTTCGTATCGATCAAGATTTGATCCTATCAAGTCAAAATTTGGCATGAACATTCTTTAGGCCTTACGTAAGCTCCTTTGAAAATTTGGTAGCATTTGGACTAGTGAATCTCGAGTTATGATCGATACGAATTAGAGTGTTCGTGTGGTGTTTTATTCGTATCGGTTCATTTTGTATCTATATTGGCTCGTATCGATACCATGCACATGCTCGTTGATGACATGGCCCTATCTTCGAGACTCGATCCATTTTCCATGCCCTGTTGAACGTCTTTTCCTTCGATTCATGCACACTTCTAGTTCGTATCCAAGCTTTGCTGTTCTAGCTTTGCATCCACAAAACCTACCTTCTTCATATCCTTCCCAAGCGCCCTTTTTGCATCAATCCATAAGCGATTGTTACGAAATGCCCAATCGGAGTCCTGAGCCATTGCTTCCCCTTCATATCGGTCCATCAACGATCGATACGAAGTACACCCGTGCATCCATCCAGTCGATTCGCACTACACTGATGCGAAGTCTACGGATTTGAAGTAAGCTGCTACGTCCCATCCTGATCGACACTAAATAATCGAGTCGAATAAACCACCAAACACTTATCTATCCGACCTAAATCCACACCCATCGAGTTGAAATCCCTATAGTCCTTCTCCTAATCGATATGAATGCCTTGTTCATATCCATGGGCATCAATAAGAAACATATGGATACGAATAGTATCGATACCAAACCAGTCTCTTTCAACATTGATCCATCCATATCTTGAGCATACGAACTCCTTTTGGCCTGAAATTTGAAACGTGGCCTCTCCTAGCCTTGATCATCATTCCTAATCGATCCTGCCTTGATTGAAGCTCGGCCAAACTTGATGACATCAATCACAACCTTGCTTCCAATCGACCTCCGATCCCGATATCCACCCTTTCCAGCTAATTTGTTGATATTCCGGCCTTGACCAAAAGGTGGGATAACATTTGCCCCCTAAACCATGCCTTGTGGTAAGAAGGTGTGTTTTGAATAGTTCTGAATTCAACATCCGAAGTCCATATTCCATCTATAGCCATACCATCTGATTCATAATTCAATCCATTACCAAGCCATCCCATCGGAGTGCATCATTCTTGACTTATCCGAGTCAATGTTCGATTCCAAATCCAGTTACCAAAGCCTTAGCCAGTTCCATATCCATCAAAACCCAATAACCGAGTCCTATCCATCCTTATCCAATAACCAATAATCGGACCCAGGACCTCTCTGGGTCGATATCAAAATCCTTTGCCGTTTATAACCGATATTCATATCTGTAACCTCTTCGAGTTCTTGCCAAGCGTAATCCACACTAGCGACCTGTGCGAAGAAATGCCTTGGTATCCATGGTGTAGTGTCCTTGAACATTGAGTAATTCCATGGCTAATGTCCTAAGACGAATCCTGGTCGCACCGAACCCTTGCCGAGCATAGTCCATACTTGACGACCTAAAATAGTAATCGATAATATAGGGCCTAAGTCCTAGGCTGAATCCTGGTCTCTCCGGACCCATGTCGAGCATAGTCCTTACTCGACGACCTAAATAAGCCAATTCGCCACGTTCGGACGAAAGGACTTACCCCTTGTCAGGCATAGTCCATACTCAACGACCATTTACCAAAAACCAAATAAAAATCCAACCAAAAATCCATACCAGAAATCCAAACCAATATCCAAATATGAAAGCAATGATCCAAACAAAAGTCCAAACCAGAAAACAAACAGAATCAGGAGGCCAAATCAAACTTCAAAACCAAACCAGAAAAAGAGAGTGTCCAAACCAAAAAGAAAAAATAGATTTCACAAACCATAGCATCGTGGTTTTTCATTATCTGAGAGTATTCCTAAGGGCCATCTCCATCCCCGTACATGAGTAAGTGACTTGGCCGTTTGCCTAGAGTTTGCTACTTATTCCATATCATCCCTGTCAGTTGATAACCAATCGACCATCATTCCTGGGCCTCGTGCCATTGTTGTTTGAGGTAGATGGTGGCTGTTCATGTTCCATCGCTGCATTTCGAGCCCCTACCTATTGTCGCAACTGTCCATTCCTTACATGCTCCTCTATTTTATCCTTTAGATGCCTGTAGCTGTTGGTATCATGTCCGTCCAAATTGTGAAAGAGACAGTGCCTTTCTGATGTCCTTTCAAGTTCTGAGGGTCCTCTCCATGCTGGCCTTCGGTAGGGAAGGCGATCCCGATTCTCCATGAATATACATTCTAACGTCTCGTTCAATCCTGTATAAGTGGAAAATTTTGGCTCTCCCCACCGCTTCCTAGCTTTTCCTGATTCGTCATCCAACTTCCTCTTTCCTTTATCTATATCTTAATCTTTATTCGTGCTTCCGCTGAATGGTCCTCCATCCTCAGCCGCGTCACCTCCTTTAATTTCATATCTGAACATGCATCTTCCTATCGGAGGAACCTCTCAGCTTCGTGAAAGAACTCTCCAAGATCCATTGTGGGTCCCGTACCAGTGGTACATTGAAATCCAAATTCTCTTTAACTCCCGACACTGCTGCCATTAAAACTATCGATGGATCCAGCCAATCCACCGAAGTAACCACTGCATTGAACGAGTTAAGAACGCTTTGAGTGATTCCTCTGTTCTTTGCTTTACCGACGTTGGTGTCATTACGTTCTTTGGCCTTTTGATATGAACCCGAAACTGCTTCAGAAACCTGTCCACTGATTATGTCCATGTACTAATAGATCCCTCTTCCAGCTATCTGAACCACATTGAAGCTATATTCGTCAAGTACAGGGGTAAACATCGGGCCATAACTTCCTTCGATGCCCCCAACACTTCCATGTGCCTCGTGTATCTCATCAAGTGATCAGTAGGATCAGCCTTGCCATTGTATACTTCCAATGTTGGTAGTTTGAACTGGTGGATTCCGATCCAGTCTGATTTCATGAGTAAACGGACTCTTGTTTACACCTTCCAGATCTCTATTTGTCAAACCACTGTGCATGGTTTGTCTTATAATCCCAGCTAATCCAGCGTTGTCAATTAGGGGTTGCCCCCCGAGTCCACGAGGGGATTCCGGTACGTACTCTTCATCATGTTCTCCTGCATTCCTGTCAGCATCTTGTTGTGCGGCATCACCTAGAATTCCTCCATGAACTGGTCCATCGTTGTCGGGTGGTGTGCCCCCGTGTCTGGATCCATTCAGATTTGCAGTTGTGTGCTGATTAGGGGCTGCATCTTGTAGAATCGCTCCATTTGATTGCATGTTGGGTCCTTTTGTTCCATCTCCATGGATCTGAACTCCAACAATTCCAGATGTCCCCGCCTGTCCAAACTGTCTGAGAAAGTTGTACATCATTTCCTCTCACCTTTTCAGAAACTCTTCATGCATAGCTTCCATCATCATCTCCACCTCGTCTCTGGTGATGAAAGCCGAAGTCTGATTAGCCCCTGATGATGCCTCCTGACTTCCTTCATGCTGACTTCTCTCTGCTCTTTGCCTCCATGTTGATTGCTTTGTCATGGTTCCTTCTAGATTCGATCCTTTAGCCTTTCAAATCTGAACTCCAAATCTGGTATTACGGGTGCTATATTTTCTCGGTGAAAGCACCAAAGTGTTTGCGCCAAAATTGGTCACATGCCCCAAATATCATGAAAGCCCCAATGTATGAACATAGATCAACAATAAATGATCAGAAATCACAGATCTAAGTAATGTAGAGAGTAAAAGATGAAGAATCACAAACTTAAAATGGAAAGAAATCGATAGAGACATAAGATTTATAGTGGTTCGGCTATCTTCGTCCTACGTCCACTTCAAAGGTTAATCTTTTATTGACTTTCCTTGCTGGTTACAACTGAGTATAGCGGATTACAGTGATAAAATTCGAGTACAGCAGCAGCCTTGTAGTGCAAAGACATTTTCGGTAGAGTCTGAACGTCGAATAACCAAAATATCCCTTTTCTATAGGCTCTGAGGTTCTATTTATAGGTGCAGGCTGCAAATATGTCGCTCAAATCTCAGGAGACTTCTTTGGCACGTGACTGGGCCCAAGCGATCGATCCCAGGCAATTTCGACTCGATCCGTGATCGATACAAACCAATTTCGTATCGATCAAGATTTGATTCTAACGAGTCAAAATTTGACAAGAACATTCTTTAGGCCGTACGTAAGATCCTATGAAAATTTGGTAGCATTTGGACTTATGAATCTCGAGTTATGATCGATACGAATTAGAGTGTTCGTGTGGTGTTTTATTCATATAAGTTCATTTCATATCGATACTAGCTCGTATCGATACCACGCACATGCTCGTTGATGACGTGGCCCAACCTTCGAGGCTCGATCCATTTTCCATGTCGTGTTGAACGTCTCTTCCTTCAATTCATGCACACTTCTAGTTTGTATCCAAACTTTGTTGTTCCGGCTTCGCATCTACAAAACCCACCTTCTTCATATCCTTCCCAAGCGCCCTCTTCACATCGATCCACAAGCGATTGATAGAAATGCCCAGTCAGAGTCCTGAAGCCATTTGCTTCCACTTCGTATCGATCCATCAACGATCGATACGAAGTACACCTGTGCATCCATCCAATCGATTCGCACTGCACCGATGCGAAGTCTACCGATTTGAATTAAGCTGCTACATCCCATCCGGATCGGCACAAAATAATCGAGTCGAACAAACCATCAAACACCTATCTATCCAACCCAAATCTACAGCCATCAAGTCAAAATCCATATAACCCTTCTCCCCGATCGATACGAACTTCTTCGTATCCATGGGCATCGATACGAAACATATGGATACCAGTAGTACTGATACCAAATCAGTCTCTTTCAACATTGATCCATCCATATCTCGAGCATACGAACTCCTACTGACCTGAAATTGGCAAGTAGCCTCTCCTAACCTTGATCATCATTCCTATCCGATCCTGCCTTGATTGGAGCTCGGCCAAACTTTGACGACATCGATCACAACCTTGCTTCCAATCGACCTCCCATCTCGATATCCATCCTTTCCAGCTAATTAGTTGATATTTCGACCTTGACCAAAAGGTGGGATAACACCCTCATATCTAGTTACTTCCTTAAGAGTTGCAAATCCGATAGAAGGGTATAAGACACTTGGGATGAAGTGTGACCATAGAGTTTGAATTGTTAGGTCATACCTTTATTTGCAGTTTGCATGTGTTTGATTTCGTAGGATTCGGAATTATTTTGGATATGGATTGGTTAAGTAAATACGATGCTAGGATATTTTACCGTGATAGGAAAATATCGCTTAGACACCCTAACTGTAGTGGTCGGATCAAATACTCCGTAGAAAACCCTATTTTTGAGGTTAATACTTTGTTGGGTGTTGTGGAGGTAGAAAACAAATTGAACAGAGTTTTCGTTGTTAGAGAATTCGCAGATTTCTTTGAAACTGTCGTAGGATTGCCGTCGAAATGAGCCATTGAGTTTCGGATAGATTTAGTACCCGGAGCAGAACTAGTGAATAGACCGCCAAGTAGAATGACACCTACCAAGATAAAGGAGTTGAAGGTGTAGTCGGTGGATTGGAAAGGTATAAATTTGATCAGACCACGCAGTTTGCCTTGGGGAGCAGCCGTAGTGTTTGCCAAGAAACTGGATAGATTGTTAAGATTATGCATTGATTATCGTAAATTGAATGAAAAGACATAAAGAATTGATATCCATTACCTAGAATTGACGATTTGTTCGACCAGTTGAGTGGAGCCACTATATTTTCATCGACACTATATTGTCATCGACACGGATCTAAATTGACCTATTTAAAGTGGAAACCTTATATCTTTTTCAAACACAAACATGGCAATACATAAAGTGATTTATAAATGGCATAAGACTTTAGTAACATAGAGAGCAATGTATTTCCTTGTATTCAGTATGGATTAAGGGGATAAATCATATTCATTATGAAAATGTTTTCAAAGAATTTAATGATGGAAAAGCCCAAGTTTTGAGAAAAATTTACCAAAGAGAATATTACATAAGATTAAGTAATTATGAGACATGAAATATTATTTATTAAACATAACTAAATGATGGATTTATATGTTCTTATGTTTATTTGATCAGTTATTATGCAAAATTGTTATTGTCATACTCATATCAGTATTGACCCATAACAGCATTTTGAGGTATTAACGGGCAATATAACTAGCTAGGTTGACCTGATACCTACATAAAAAGAATTAACTCCTGAATGATTAGAATTGCGTCCAAGAGATCAGGTAGATCGGAAGTACAGGATGCCTAGAACTGATTGAAAGATTATTGATTTAGATACTATTGGAAGGGTCCACTAGGTTCATAGTCAATCCCACTATGTTTTAACCATTGTGGATGCAAGAGCATGGTATATAATTGTTATGTTTTCGATAAGATACTAGTGAGGGGAAAACTCATTTCGCTCAGCGGCATGGTCTCACTAGATATTTATTTTGGTTCGAGATGGTAGTTATTTTTCACACCAGGCATTTTGTCTAACTTGAAGCTTATGTTTTCCTCTTAAACTTTCGAATGCTCAAAATTTATTTGAGTAGGTTAAGAATAAGAGTTTTTCAGGTTTCCATTTAGATGAAAAAACTTTGGAGACAAGCATGAGGCAGTCTAGCTATTATGAGCTTCACCTATTTCGGTTGTGTAGTTTGGTTTTGTCTATTTGGATGTAATGGCAAAGTTGTATAATCATCAAGTGTTTTACTCTGATCAACCAATGGGGCATCTTCATATGTCGCTCTTGGAGTATTTTGTAATAATTATAACTTCTCTAAACATGGGTTTACGAAAGGCACTATGTAATGAATATGAAATCTTACAAATGAGACTATGTAATGAATAAGAAATATCATTTGCGAAATGAGATGTGAAAATTTGTTATTGAACTATGTTGAATTTTTTTCATATTCATGTACTTTTGATTATTGACATGATTAACATAGCCGCATTTTATCATCGAGAATTAATAACTATGGATGAGTATAGCATCTGTAGCAGTTAGTTTTGGGCCTTCGAATGATGGATGTTACAATAGAATCGACCCGATTCATTCCTTACCCTTAATTCTTTCCTCTCGAGTGATTTCTAGAACCCTTGCTCCCTCTCTCGGCCACCTTCGACCATCTCACACCACTGCCAACCCACCAACCAACGAACGTCGACTCCCTATAGCTCAGAGCAGCACCTATTTTTCTCCCTCTCACTTAAAAATTTCCAAGCCCAAATCTACCCCAAAACCAAAACTATGGCACCACGTCACAGCACCATCGCCGACCAACATCCATGGTTGACCCTGATAGAGATAATATTGTGCTAGAATAGCGAAAACATTATTAAAAGTTATGAGGAATCGCTCCATTTCAAGTTTCTACAAGGGCAACTAGTGAACTTCCAGGATCTTGCTGCTTTCGGATTAGAGGATATGTTCATTGCGGTTGGATTGTTGTAGATTCTATGTCATTGCACCTTTCAGGATGTATGCTATTTGAGGTGTGTGCGTCTATTCGATGCTTATTTAGTATCTAATTTTGAAGAATATGAGATCATATTTTCATCCAAAGTAAAGGGTATGGAGATTCGGATGACAAATAAGCAGTATGGTGGAATCCTACATCTCAGAGATGGAGGAAATGATTTGGAGGATACTGAGATAATTGATTTCACCATATTGGATCAAGTTTTTATATAGAGCACCAACAACTGGCATTTAGATAATTTGCAGACCTACGCCCGTCTGATTGTTTGCATCATCTAGCATAACATCATCCCTAAGATGAGGAGTTACAATCAGATTTATCCCCAAATCTAGAAGGCCACCTATGTCGTTATAGTTGGTATCCATGTGAACTGGTCCAAGCTGATTGTGGCTCACTTTGTGGGGATAGGAGGAGCAGGGACCCGGAGGATCTCCATCCCCTATTGTCAACTTTTCACTATCGTAGTATGCGGTGATCCTCCGAGGTGAGCTGACACAGAGTGATGTACCCAAACCGTTGGGCAAGACTTCTCTTAAGATGATGAAGATAGAGGAGCCCTCGATAGTTTTTGGAGCATGGTAAGAGCCGATAAAGCTGACCACATACGGAGTGGGACCATTGGTCCAACCAGCAGGCCATAGGATATCAGCAACTGGCCTCGACTATGGCACATTCTAGAGTATCAGCTTCCGATTGAGGCTTCAGTCGGTAAGCCAATGACAGCAAAGGATGGAGGAGCGATAGTAGGAGATGCAAGTGGAGAAGTAATGCCAGGGGCATGAGTTAGTGTGCATAGTCGCCATGATCCGATCAGTTGGGTGCGGTTATGGCTCTAGTACTTGAGGAGGACCATCTCCCAGTCCTTAGGAAGTGGTCGTTAGTAGCTTGTAGTAGTTATTGTATTTACTTCCAGCTGTTGTTTTTCTTTTAGCTTGGGTTACAACCATTAGTTTTTTCTGTTATGTAAAAAAGCGTAAGATATTTATGGAAATATTAATTTTTTGTGTGTTTTCTATATGGACTGCGGTATTATTGGAAAGCCAATAAGACAAGGAAATTTCAAGAAAGATACTTAACTAGTGCAAAAGAAAAGAAAATAGTAAAAGGATGGAAGTATAAATGAATTAAGGAAATTTATTTAATTAGCCACTGAAGTAAAAGAAATAGGATTTAAGTCCCAAAAAGTAGAAAATTTTGGAGAATAAAATATTGGCAAGCAAAGAGTAGAGAAAAAGTTGTTGTGAAGCCACAGGTGAATGTCCTTGTACCTTGAAAGCTTGTGTGCTGATTGTTATTGTAAACAAAAGGGAATATTTTGAATTTAAAATTTACTGCGTAAATAAATAAAGTCCATTATGGATGTTAGACAAGTGACTAAACCCGATTTCATAAGGTGTGGTATAATTTATTTTGAAATACACACACACACAATTATCTTTGCAAACAAAAATTGAACATTTTATGAAGGAAGAAATTTTAAGTCTAAATTTTTTACTAGTGCTTTAAAACGCAATATAAATATTTTTTGGTAGAAAAAAAGAAATTTCTGGTTTTCAAATGCTAAATATTTGATATAGGGAATAGTTGACAGGTTAGCTAGTGTGGATTTTGCTATGCAGCAGAAGTGGTAATAAAATATGCTTAGAGGCGAGGAAGCTATTTCAGCTATTTAATCTTTTCCTATATACCTTGTCAATAGTGGAAAAAAAGTTGGTTTTGAAATATTCGTGTTTTCAAAGCTTTAAATAAAAAATTAACTATGTGAACTATACTTGGAAAATTGGAAGGAGATACTTGGTGTAACAACCCCCAATTTCGTACCATTCAAATCGATAATAATCCACACATATCAGACTTGAATGATGCGAAATAACAGATTGTAAATAAATTTGGAGCAAATGAAATCAAATATACAGAATCACAGACACAGAACAAACAGAATAACTCGCAGCGGAATATAAAATAACATAGTAGTTCATGAAGCTACTATAACAGAGTCTCAAACCAAATACATAATATAGTCTGAAAAACAACAGAATAGAAATCCCAAATACATAGAAGTTCACTAATACATGAGATAAACTAATACGGCTGAAACAGAAGTAGATAAATATGTAGATAAGTAGAAACTCCAGTGAAAGACCAGCTCCAGGAAGAGAATACAAAGCTGTGAATACTCAGGCTGACCCGAGCGTAAAGCAAAACACAAAACACTCGAGTCAGGACAATATATACTTATATAATGTAAACCAACTCAAGTGAACTGTAATAAAGATACAAGTAACTTAAAGGATGCCTGGGACCGCCCATCCTCTAAGGATCCGTTAAACTATTTACTATATAGTAATATTTCGCTATTATACTAATGTCTACAGTAAAATAAACATACTTTTAAATAGCATTCTGGGCTACCCATATCACCCTTCACACATAATAGTCCCAGTAGTCCATCCAATATCATGCCATCTCCACTCCGGGTGACTGTCAGAGGATACCACACGGGCTACGGGAGAAAGACAAACTCGTAGTAAAGGCTCGGTATGGTAGGTGACACGGCACACAAGGCAATGCCAGGGTAGATATACCAATTACGCACACGGGCTGGTGGTAACGCAGCAGCCACATACGCCCACCCCGAACAACACTCCAAAAATCAAGGGGTGCACCCAATCGATCACAACAGTAATAGAATGGTATCGAAGAAGTGTGTTCAGCCAGAGGTGCTACCTCCTTTGGCCCGAGATCGCTCCTGTTTTAGCCATCTTATGCTAACTCACGGGAGTTAGGTCCACGAAATGTACCTTAGGAACGTCGTCACCATCCTACTTCATTCTGGAATCTCCACCGTGCACACAGTTGTTAAAGTGGTTTTCGGTATCGACAGAGAGTATGTCCATATCCGATCCCGGTCTCTTTAACAACCAATCGTTATTATAATCCGTAGTTATAATTTCAAAAATGGTATTTATTTCTCAAAATCCAATATCATTTCAAATCATTTCAAAATATCAACTTATCATTTCATTTGAAAAACATATTCATTTTTATTCAATTTAAAAATACCATTCACATTTCAAAACAGTTCAATTCCAACAAATTACTTCATTTAAATCCTTTAAAAGTGAAGTTATTACATTTAATAATTAAATTATTAAACTTCCAAAATTTTAAACTTTCAAAGTTCATTCATTCACTTAATTTTATCAAAACAGTGAAAATTCAACTTTCGCAGCATTTGGAAATTGCTACAGAAAGTTATATTCAAAACAGTTAAATTTAACAAAAGACAGCGTTCAAAAAGCTGTAATAGTGTTACATTAGTTTCAAAGAAAAAAAACTTAGTTTAATCCAACAATTATATTTTCTATAATTCACTTTTAACTTATAAAATCACATAATTTTACTTTTATAACCATCATTTAATTTTCTTTAATTTCATGATTTCGTAAAGTTAAATTTCCATTTAAAAATTCATATTTAACACTAATTCACTTATTAAATTGCAGTGTCCAATTTTAAATTCATTACATTTAAATTTCAACCTAACACTTAAGTTAAAATTCTCAAATATAACTTAGTTTATATTTTTATTTACTTAAGTAAAAATTCACTTTTAAGTCAATTCCAAAAGTTCCAATTTTAGTTACAATTTAAAATTTCAAATTAAATATTCATTCATTTCACATTTCAACTTTATTAAAATCATTAATATGATATAAAACCACTTTAAATTCCTTTATATTCAAATTATCATAAATTTATCATGCTTTCATATTCTATTTAATTTCAAATTATAATTAAATCAAATTTCCCAAAATAGCTTACATTCAAAATTTTCTAACCTTTTCGTTAATTTATTTCACTTGTAATTATTCAGAAAATCAATAATATTTTACCAAAAATCATTTTTTAATTAGGTTTAAATCACAATATTTTAATATTTACATTTCTAAAATAATTTTAAAAATTTTAGAAAAATATATTAACTACGGGTCTGTATATAATTTTCTACACTAGGAAAAGTGATACGGGTAATATATCATTTCAACCCGTAATTTACAAAGAAAAATCCGGGTTTTATCATTTCAAACCCGCAGTCCCAAGTAAATGAAATAAATTTGAAAATCATTCAGGCCTATCATTTCAGCCCATAATGATTTTCCCTTATTCTAAAGTCCGTTCGGGTATGTATCATTTCAACCCATAGTGATTCTAATCTAAAGGGAACTTGCAGTGTGATAAACGGATAAAATAACAGAACAGCATAATATAACAGTAACAAATGTCATAATAGGTGTTTAAGCATGGGTGGACATCATATAATAGTGACATAGCAAATGATAATATAGTGATGCAGTTTACATATTCACAAGTGATCGATTTACTATTCATATAAGTATAAAACTGTCTGGTGAGAATAACTCACCGTTTTGAGTTGATGACACAACGACGAATTGCACAAACGGAATCTACACAAGCACAAAAGCACGACACAGATACGAATGGAGGAGCCAAGGATTAATTCCCTTGAATACCAATCAAACAAAACAATATAACAATTATAAGGTTTCAGACCAAAAATTCGATAAACTATGCTAGAAATAACTTCATAAAACAAAGCTGAAATGCTTTGCACTTGCTTCCGACATCCCATAGGCTCGGCCAGAGGTGGAGTACAGGTCTAAGGCAATGGTTTTGGGTCAGGTCTTGGTTGCTAAGGTCAGCCTAACATGAGTTTGTTGATGGCAAAAATTATGGAGATGGAACAACAACACAACAAGGCATAACTACTAACAACATCACAAGTTTCAAGCAAACAAAGCTCGGCCAAGGCTGTTGTGGTCACGGCCAGAGGAGTAGGGTCCACTGTGGTGACGTGGCAGAGGGTGCTGGAGGTGCTGGAGGTGGTGGTGGTCATGTAGGTGGCGGCCATGGGTGGTGGAAGTGGTGGATGTGAAGGCTTGTGCTCGGCTAGGTCAAGATGTTGGAGTTTGGTGAACTTGGTGAAGGAACTACCGCCTAGGGTGGTACGGATGGTGATGGTCAGTGAGGAGGAGGTGCTGGTGGCGTGCTCAGGTGGTGGTGGTGGCGGCAGGGGCTGGAGAGGGGCATGGCCAATCCTATGTTAAAGAAAATCAAGTGCAAATCAAACGAAAAATCAACATAAGTGAACAAAAGGAGATAAAAGAAAATAGAATTTTACCAACTTCTCAAACAAGTGATGGCCGAATTTTTTTTCAGAAATTAGGTGAGAAATGATGTACGTGAATGAAGAATGAAGTGGTCGGCTGAAGATGTGGAGAGTTATGGCTAATTGATGGCAAGAGTTTAGGAAAATGGAGAGGTGGGAAAATCAAAAGCCATTGGAAATAAAAGGTCACAAACCCTTTCAATTTACCTTTAATTATTTATAAAAGTTTATACATTCTGAAATAAAAATATTATACGATAAAATTTTGAAACTATAACAAAATATAAAAAATATATATACCATTTATTAATTATATAGAGAAAAATTAAGAAAAAATAGTTAAAACAGTGAACAAGACAAGAAAATTTGAAAGTAAATGAAATAAATAAAAAAATTCATATGAGCTTGTAAAGTATTTTTAAACATAAATAATAACATAAAACAAAATTTTATTCACAAAATAAATATTTAAAATTTAATTTAAATAAAAATTTTAATGCAGAAAATAGCAAAAAAAGGGGAAAACAGCCCTTAAAAATAGGAAATCAATACAGTAAATTTTGGAAAAATTCTATTATTATTTTTAAAATATTTAGAGATGAAATTTCACAAATAAAACAAATTTAAAATAAAATAAAGAAATTTAAAATGAAGAAAATGGCAGAAAATTAGAAAACAGCCATTAAAAATAGGAAATAAATACAGTAAATTTTGGAAAAATTACATTATCATTTTAAAAATGTTTAGAAATGATATCACACAAATAAACAAATTTAAATTAATTTCAAAATGAAATAAAGTCAAATTTAAATATATAGTCAAAATCTAGGGTTGTTACACTCTCCCCCACTCAAATCTTTTCGTCCTCGAAAAGAACGGAAAGGAAAAATAAAGAGAAACAAGATAGAGAAACAAAATAGTACCTGAAACGAATAGTTCCGGATTCGAAGCACGAATGCTCTCCTCCATTTCCCAAGTACAATCTCGATCATCAGTACTCCACTGTACTTTGACCAGATTAACAGATTTTCTTCTGAGCTGCTTCGTATCTCTATCGACAATACGAAGTGGCTTCCTCTCAACAGTCAGGTTAGGCTCAATATCCAAACTATCAAGAGCAGAAGGCTAGACAATAAGAGATAGATCATGGAGATGACGGCGAAGATGTGAGACATGGAATACATCATGCACTCCAGAAAGCTTCTCGGGCAAATCCAGACGATAAGCCAAAGAACCAACTCTTTCCATGATGCGGAAAGGACCAATGAACCTGGGAGAAAGCTTCCCTCTACGACCAAAGCGAATGACATTCCTTAAGGGAGAAACCTTAAGGAACACCTGATCACCAACAGCAAATTCCAAATTTCGCCTACGCCTATCAGCATATTTCTTCTGTCTATCCTGAGCGACTCTCAGCCTCTTCTTAATCTCCTCAACTTTCTCAGAAGCTTCCAAAATCACTTCAGGACCAAGAACCAAACGATTACTGGATTCAATCCAGCAAGATGGAGATCTACAAGGTCGCCCGTATAAAGCAGCAAACGGAGACATTTTGAGACTGGCCTGAATGCAAAGATGGAATGAGATAGATAAAAAGATCAAGAATAGACTGAAAACAGAAGATAAGATAATACCTGATAGCTATTATTGTAGGTAAATTCGGCAAGATGGAGATAATCTTCCCAAGATCCTCCAAAATCAAGCACACAAGCACGAAGAAGATCCTCGAGAATCTGATTTACTCTTTCCATCTGACCGTCGGTCTGAGGATGATAAGCAGTGCTCAGATTCAAACGAGTACCCAAAGATTCCTGAAAAGCCTTCCAGAACTGACTAGCAAAGATAGGGTCACGATCACAAACAATACTGAGAGGAACACCATGGAGACGAACAATCTCTCTCATGTAAATCTCAGATAAACTAGAAGCATAACGAGTAGACTTGACCGGAATAAAATGAGCGGACTTGGTCAGTCTATCAACAATAACCCAGATACTCTCATTGCCTTTCCGAGTCCTCGGTAAACCATCGATGAAATCCATGGAAACCTGTTCCCACTTCCAATTAGGAATCTCGAGGGGCTGCAACAAACCAGGGGTCTTCTGGTGATCGGCTTTGACTTGCTGACAAGTCGCACACCGACTAACAAAGATAGAGATATCCCTCTTCATCCCCTTCCACCAATAAAGCCTCTTCATATCCTGATACATCTTCGACACACCAGAATGAATAGAAAGTCTGGATCTATGATTTTCCTGAAGCAACTCCTGTCTCAAACTATCAACCTTCGGAGCACAAATCCTGCCATTAATCCGCAAAATCCTTTTGTCATCAATCCGAGCTCCACTACTACCTCTACTACCACCAACTCTGCTACGAACACTCTCATTCATCAATCTAAGCATCTCATCCTCATCCTGCTTAGCCATAATCTGATCCAGAAGAGGAGAAGAAGAAACAATAAGCTGACACAACAAAGCCTTCTTCCGACTCAGAGCATCGGCCACAACATTAGCTTTACCGGGAGTATAGTTAATGTCGAGGTCGTAAGAAGCCAGAAACTCAAGCCAACAAACTTGCCTCTGATTCAGATCCTTCTGGGTGAAGATATATCTCAGAGACTGATGATCTGTGAAAAGCTCAAACTTGGTTCCAAGAAGATGATGCCTCCAAAGTTTCAAAGCAAAGACAACAGCAAGTAACTCTAAATCATGAGCAGCATAATTTGTTTCGTGGGTCTTCAACTGACGGCTGGCATAGGTAATAACCCTACCATCCTGCATGAGAACAGCACCCAAACCCTCACGACTAGCATCAGTATAAACTGTAAATCCCTCACTCCCATTCGGAATAGTAAGGATTGGTGCGGAAGTTAGCTTGCTCTTCAACTCACTAAATGCAGCCTTACACTTATCACTCCAGACAAATCTGGCATTCTTCCGAGTTAAAGCTGTGAGAGGTGCAGCAATTCGAGAAAAATTCTCAATGAATCTCCGGTAGTAACCGGCAAGGCCCAGAAAACTACGAATATCAGATGGAGTCTTTGGAGTTTCCCAATCCTGGAAAAATCGGGGGAAAATAAAACAATAGGAAAAATAGAACTATTAAAATGATAGAGAAAGAGAAAAAAGAAAGACTTACATTGATCGCAGCAATCTTAACTGGATCAACAGAGACTCCATTACTAGAAACAATATGCCCGAGATAACGGACTTCATCCTTCCAGAAATGGCATTTAGAAAATTTAGCCTTTAACTGATGATTTCTGAGAGTCTCAAGAACATATTTCAAATGCGACTTATGCTCATCCTTAGTCTTAGAGAAGACAAGGATATCATCAACAAAGACTAGCACAAATTTATTAAGCACATCACGAAAAACATGATTCATCAAATCAACAAAGAAAGCAGGAGCATTAGTCAAACCAAAAGGCATGACTAACCATTCATAAAATCCATTCTCAGTGCGGAAAGCAGTCTTGGGAATGCTATCCTCAGCAACCATGAGCTGATGAAAACCTGTGGCAAGGTCAAGCTGAGAGAAAATAGTGGCACCATGAAGCTGATCAAACATATCATTGATACGAGGCATAGGATATCTTTTTTTCATAGTGAGCTTGTTCAGCTCCCTATAATCAACACACATCCGAAGTGAACCATCAGATTTGGTGACAAAAACTACCGCAGCTCCCCATTCAGAAAAACTGGGCCTAATTAGACCTTTGGAAGATAAGTCTTCAATTTGCTTTCCCATCTCAACCTTCTCGCGGGGTGCCATTCTTCTAGGAGGAAGAACAATAGGTCGAGCACCAGGAATAAGATCAATCCGAAATCAATTTCCCGCTTCGGAGGTAAAGAAATGACTTCGCCAAATGCATCGGGATATAATCTAACCACAGGAGTTGAATCAAGGTCACTGGAAGAAGAACCCAAAGAATAAATAGAGTTGCCAGCAAAATCCTGAGGCATGCGGCATTGAATAATCAAGGAATTCCCTTGATCATCAACAAGCTGAACAGACTGGGCTTTACAACAGATATGAGCATTATGATTCACTAATCAATCCTGACCAAGCAATAAATCAAAAGCATCGAAGCCCAGAATATAAAAATCACCACTAAAGCGATGATCAGAATGGAGAAGTTTCACCTCTCGACAAATCCGATTAAGGTTAGCAGGACCCCCAATAGGATTTGAAACACATAATGGAACAGAAGTATACTCAGGAGAAAGGAGATGTTCAAACTTATCACAAAAATCAACAGAAATAAAACTGTGTGAAGCACCAGTATCAAACAACACACGAATAAGATAATGAAATAAAGTAAATGAACCCTGGAGTGTACCTTGGTCATCACTAGGAGCAGGGGCAGGTGGAGGAACTGCAGCACCAGATAATGTGGGATAGCTATTGGCATAGTGCCCTCTATGATCACACCTAAAGCAAGTGATGGAGGAGAGATCAACTGGTCCTCTGAGCAGGGGCAGATGATGAAGATCCCAAACTAGGACGCTTCTGCCAATTCTTCTTCTGCTGCTGGAAATTTGGCTTACGCTTCTTGGAAACTGCAGAGGAAGACTGAGCACCAGAAATAGCAGGACATTTGGATGTGGGATTCTCATAGCGAATAGCCATATCCATAAGTTGGGTGAAAGAACCATGAACATGAGAAATAAGGCGACTATAATACTCTGGCCGAGCACCAGCAATAAATTTCTCATTCTTCTTAAGAGGAGTATCAATAAGGCCAGGACCGAACTTGGAAAGTTCATTGAATTTCCTTTCATACTCAGAAAAAGACATGGTACCCTGCTTCAGATCCATAAACTCACGATAAAGCTGAGATTTCCCGGCTTCTGGCATCCATTTTGCCACAAAAGCCTCCCTGGAAAAGAGATACAGAAAACAAGCTTAAGATAGATTCAAAGAAAGGAAAAATAGGAACAAAATTAAGATAACCCAAAGGATACCTAAACTGCTCCCAAGTGAGATCAGCCTCGACGGTGTTAGCCGTAACGGACTCCCACCAATCTAAAGCAGAATCATGCAACTGCCAGGCTGCAAGCTGATGCTTCTGAGCATCAGTAATGTCAAGACCAGTAAATATCCTCTCAAGACTCCGCAACCACTGCTGAGCCTCAATGATAGTCTTTGAACCGGTGAATGGGGTTCCACCAAGTTGAGAGAATTCCTTACAAAGAACAGTGAACCTGACTGGAGCAACAGGTTGAGGAGCTGGGGCAATACCGCGACCCCTAACTCTGGCATTTCCCCGATTCATCCTGAAAAATATCAAGAATGAATTTAGGATAAGAATAAAGACAAGCCGAAGACAAATTAAGATAAGGCAAGATAATACACTTGGATGAATATCTTAAAGAAAGAAAAGATCCTAACAAGATAGATACGAAAGAAAGGAAAGTTAGAAAACATTTGAAAATCCTTTAAAAGTAAGAAAAATTTATATATCAAAATAATCTTTGAAAATCCTTTGAAAACATTTTGAAAAATCAATTTATTCTTTGAAAATACGTCTCTCACAAAGATATGATTCTGAGATTGATTTCACTCATTCTAGGGTGGAAATACCCTATCTCTAATGAGTTCTTGCCCCGCAGAGGCAATGGTTGCCAAAACCAAAGCTCTGATACCAACTGTAACAACCCTCAATTTCGTACCATTCAAATCGACAATAATCCACACATATCAGACTTGAATGATGCGAAATAATAGATGGTAAATAAATTTGGAGCAAATGAAATCAAATATACAGAATCACAGACACAGAACAAACAGAATAACTCGCAGCGGAATATAAAATAACATAGTAGTTCATGAAGCTACTATAATAGAGTCTCAAACCAAATACATAATATAGTCTGAAAAACAACAGAATAGAAATCCCAAATACATAAAAGTTCACTAATACATGAGATAAACTAATACAGCTGAAACAGAAGTAGATAAATATGTAGATAAGTAGAAACTCCAGTGAAAGACCAGCTCCAGGAAGAGAATACAAAGCTGTGAATACTCAGGCTGACCTGAGCGTAAAGCAAAACACAAAACACTCGCGTCAGGACAATATATACTTATATAATGTAAACCAACTCAAGTGAACTGTAATAAAGATACAAGTAACTTAAAGGATGCCTGGGACCGCCCATCCTCTAAGGATCCGTTAAACTATTTACTATATAGTAATATTTCGCTATTATACTAATGTCTACAGTAAAATAAACATACTTTTAAATAGCGTTCTGGGCTACCCATATCACCCTTCACACATAATAGTCCCAGTAGTCCATCCAATATCATGCCATCTCCACTCCGGGTGACTGTCAGAGGATACCACACGGGCTACGGGAGAAAGACAAACTCGTAGTAAAGGCTCGGTATGGTAGGTGACACGGCACACAAGGCAATGCCAGGGTAGATATACCAATTACGCACACGGGCTGGTGGTAACGCAGCAGCCACATACGCCCACCCCGAACAACACTCCAAAAATCAAGGGGTGCACCCAATCGATCACAACAGTAATAGAATGGTATCGAAGAAGTGTGTTCAGCCAGAGGTGCTACCTCCTTTGGCCCAAGATCGCTCCTGTTTTAGCCACCTTATGCTAACTCACGGGAGTTAGGTCCACGAAATGTACCTTAGGAACGTCGTCACCATCCTACTTCATTCTGGAATCTCCACCGCGCACACAGTTGTTAAAGTGGTTTTCGGTATCGACAGAGAGTATGTCCATATCCGATCCCGGTCTCTTTAACAACCAATCGTTATTATAACCCGTAGTTATAATTTCAAAAATGGTATTTATTTCTCAAAATCCAATATCATTTCAAATCCATTTCAAAATATCAACTTATCATTTCATTTGAAAAACATATTCATTTTTATTCAATTTAAAAATACCATTCACATTTCAAAACAGTTCAATTCCAACAAATTACTTCATTTAAATCCTTTAAAAGTGAAGTTATTACATTTAATAATTAAATTATTAAATTTTCAAAATTTTCAACTTTCAAAGTACATTCATTCACTTAATTTTATCAAAACAGTGAAAATTCAACTTTCGCAGCATTTGGAAATTGCTACAGAAAGTTATATTCAAAACAGTTAAATTTAACAAAAGACAGCGTTTAAAATGTTGTAATAGTGTTACATTAGTTTCAAAGAAAAAAC
Organism: Allium cepa; assembly: GCA_030765085.1. Lineage (NCBI taxonomy): Eukaryota > Viridiplantae > Streptophyta > Magnoliopsida > Asparagales > Amaryllidaceae > Allium > Allium cepa. The sequence continues at coordinate 619,105,942 of CM060934.1, forward strand.
TTAGTTTAATCCAACAATTATATTTTCTATAATTCACTTTTAACTTATGAAATCACATAATTTTACTTTTATAACCATCATTTAATTTTCTTTAATTTCATGATTTCATAAAGTTAAATTTCCATTTAAAAATTCATATTTAACACTAATTCACTTATTAAATTGCAGTGTCCAATTTTAAATTCATTACATTTAAATTTCAACCTAACACTTAAGTTAAAATTCTCAAATATAACTTAGTTTATATTTTTATTTACTTAATTAAAAATTCACTTTTAAGTCAATTCCAAAAGTTCCAATTTTAGTTACAATTTAAAATTTCAACTTAAATATTCATTCATTTCACATTTCAACTTTATTAAAATCATTAATATGATATAAAATCACTTTAAATTCCTTTAAATTCAAATTATCATAAATTTATCATGCTTTCATATTCTATTTAATTTCAAATTATAATTAAATCAAATTTCCCAAAATAGCTTACATTCAAAATTTTCTAACCTTTTCGTTAATTTATTTCACTTGTAATTTTTCAGAAAATCAATAACATTTTACCAAAAAACATTTTTAATTAGGTTTGAATCAAAATATTTTAATATTTATATTTCTAAAATAATTTTAAAAATTTTAGAAAAATATATTAACTACGGGTATGTATATAATTTTCTACACTAGGAAAAGTGATACGGGTAATGTATCATTTCAACCCGTAATTTACAAAGAAAAATCCGGGTTTTATCATTTCAAACCCGCAGTCCCAAGTAAATGAAATAAATTTGAAAATCATTCAGGCCTATCATTTCAGCCCGTAATGATTTTCCCTTATTCTAAAGTCCATTCGAGTATGTATCATTTCAACCCATAGTGATTCTAATCTAAAGGGAACTTGCAGTGTGATAAACGGATAAAATAACAGAACAACATAATATAACAGTAACAAATGTCATAATAGGTGTTTAAGCATGGGTGAACATCATATAATAGTGACATGGCAAATAATAATATAGTGATGTAGTTTACATATTCACAAATGATCTATTTACTATTCATATAAGTATAAAACTGTCTGGTGAGAATAACTCACTGTTTTGAGTTGATGACACAACGATGAATTGCACCAAAAGAATCTACACAAGCACAAAAGCATGACACAGATACGAATGGAGGATCCAAGGATTAATTCCCTTGAATACCAATCAAACAAAACAATATAACAATTACAAGGTTTCAGACCAAAAATTCGATAAACTATGCTAGAAATAACTTCATAAAACAAAGCTGAAATGCTTTGCACTTGCTTCCGACATCCCATAGGCTCAGCCAGAGGTGGAGTACAGGTCTAAGGCAATGGTTCTGGGTCAGGTCTGGGTTGCTAAGGTCGGCCTAACATGAGTTTGTTGATGGCAAAAATTATGGAGATGGAACAACAACACAACAAGGCATAACTACTAACAACATCACAAGTTTCAAGCAAACAAAGCTCGGCCAAGGCTGCTGTGGTCACGGCCAGAGGAGTAGGGTCCACTGTGGTGATGTGGCAGAGGGTGCTGCAGGTGTTGGAGGTGGTGGTGGTCATGTAGGTGGCGGCCATGGGTGGTGGAAGTGGTGGATGTGAAGGCTTGTGCTCGGCTAGGTCAAGATGTTGGAGTTTGGTGAACTTGGTGAAGGAACTACCACCTAGGGTGGTATGGATGGGGATGGTCAGTGAGGAGGAGGTGCTGGTGGCGTGCTCAGGTGGTGGTGGTGGCGGCAGGGGCTGGAGAGGGGCATAGCCGATCCTATGATAAAGAAAATCAAGTGCAAATCAAACGAAAAATCAACATAAGTGAACAAAAGGAGATAAAAGAAAATAGAATTTTACCAACTTCTCAAACAAGTGATGGCCGAATTTTTTTTCAGAAATTATGTGAGAAATGATGTACGTGAATGAAGAATGAAGTGGTCGGCTGAAGATGTGGAGAGTTATGGCTAATTGATGGCAAGAGTTTAGGAAAATGGAGAGGTGGGAAAATCAAAAGCCATTGGAAATAAAAGGTCACAAACCCTTTCAATTTACCTTTAATTATTTATAAAAGTTTATATATTCTGAAATAACAATATTACCAGATAAAATTTCGAAACTTTAACAAAATATATATACCATTTATTAATTATATAGAGAAAAATTAAGAAAAAATAGTTAAAACAATGAACAAGACAAGAAAATTTGAAAGTAAATGAAATAAATAAATAAAAATCATATGAGCTTGTAAAGTATTTTTAAACATAAATAATAACATAAAACAAAATTTTATTCACAAAATAAATATTTAAAGTTTAATTTAAATATAATTTTTAATGCAGAAAATAGCAAAAAAAAGGGGGAAACAGCCCTTAAAAATAGGAAATCAATACAGTAAATTTTGGAAAAATTCTATTATTATTTTTAAAATATTTAGAGATGAAATTTCACAAATAAAACAAATTTAAAATAAAATAAAGAAATTTAAAATGAAGAAAATGGCAGAAAATTAGAAAACAGCCTTTAAAAATAGGAAATAAATACAGTAAATTTTGGAAAAATTACATTATCATTTTAAAAATGTTTAGAAATGATATCACACAAATAAACAAATTTAAATTAATTTCAAAATGAAATAAAGTCAAATTTAAATATATAGTCAAAATCTAGGGTTGTTACACTTGGCCAAAAGAGAAGGTTCCAAAGTATAGTGGAAAGTTGGGCAACCAAGAGAAAAAGGGTGAAAATATGGAATTTTCCACCAAAATCCTTTTCCCGGCATTAAGAAAATAGGTTTAGAAAATTTGATTTTCAAACTTGGATGTCAGTGAAGGTGTGATAGGATTTTGGATGGTAGGAAATGGATGAAAAATTTGTTGAACTATGCTTCTATTAGAAGATGTGTGAAAAAATTTGGATGCAAAAACAAGTTTTTGGATTTTAAAATTTTGCATGTACATAGATCTGCCGGTATATTTGGTTGTTTGCATTGTATTTTCAAATTTATTTCAAAGGAATGCTTTCATATAGAAGGTGCCGGTTATAATCGTTTTTGCATATATATCATACGTATTATGATGCACCATGCATTTGCACACGATTTGTTAAAAAATTAGTTGTACGCCAATTGATTTATTAATTTAGAATGGTTATATATGATGTTAGTCCTTGAGGAATTCCAAGGAAAAAATTCTTTTAAGGGGGAAGAATGGAACACTTGTAATTTTACAACAATTAATTAAAAGGAAATAAATAAATAAATAATAATGTCAAAAAATAGAATTTTTGCAAACGTCCGAATTTGGCTACGAAACATACACCATTATGTTCGTAGTGATTTTCTTATCAACTTTTATATATAGGTTTTCGATCGAAGTTCAAACGAAAAGGTTATTAACATTTGAAGTTGAATCGAAAATAATTATATATGTAACTAAAGGAAGTACAGAAATTAACTAACAGTAATTACTGTTAATCAGATTTAACGGGCAGTTGATGTTAGCTAAAACGTTAAGAAATTATAATAGGAAGCAACTGATATCGATCGAACGAATAAGGAACTAAATTAACAGAATTGAAATGGTGATCAATTAACGTGTTATAAAAGCCATAGGTCGACCCATAAGCTACCAAGGTCGACCACGAGAGGTCGACCAAAGGCTATAAGCAATCGACCGTTGGTAGTGAAAAATCGATAGATAATTATAGCCTGGATTTAATACCCTTTAATCTAACGGTTGACATTGATTGGAACCTCTATAAATATAATCTAGATCCTCACTTCTAAACTCATATGTTGGAGTGACACTAGAGCTCTATCATTTTCTCTTCTCCTTCGAAATTCTAAATTCTTAGAAATAATTCTAGTTTATACATACATACATACATACATACATACATACATACATACATACATACATACATACATACATACATACATACATACATACATATATATATATATATAATTGGAGAATCATAGAAAATGATTGAGAAAGAGAATAGGTTCAAATTAAATCATCAAACCAAATTTAATTATAAATCCAAATACAAAATTTAATTTATAAACCAAATCTCTTCTTTGATATAGATTTTTGATAGTCATATGTATGCTTGCGAGGTATATATTCGAATGGGAACAAAAAGGGAGTCACACCGGAATAACAAGGATTAGATCTGGACATTGTGAAAGTTAAAATATGTGTGGAAAATTATATATTTTTAATAATATTAGATTTATATCATTGTTGATCTATTCCTATATGCTTGAAATGTAAATTGGAGTTACAGGCTATAAATTGTATACTAGAGTAAAATTACAAACCATGCCTACATATTCAGTTATTGATAATCTAAAATTTGTATATTGCATGTATTTGCAATTTATAGAATTCTAGATTTTGTACTTAATGTGAGTTATGCAAATAAAATAGTAAATTGAGTTATCATAGTTTAGTATTTTAATTTATTAGATTATGTAGCATGTTGCAATGTGAATTTCTATACATTATCGAGTTTTAGATTTATAAATAAAAGTGTAACGGTTGAAATAACAAGAAATACACCTTAAAAGAAAGAGATGTATAAAATAAGGGTATCTATCATATTTTGTACTATCTATTTCAATAGCTATGAAAAGAAAATTCACTGTAATTTCAAACGCAACACAAATTCCCTTTCAAATGAAATATAAAAATTTACCGTGTTGACCATTCCATCTAGAAGAAATGTAACTCTAGTGCATTAAAATGCAGAAATCCCTAAATATAAAATAGAGAAATATAATGTGATAAAAACAGTCAATGAAAAGAATGTGTGCAATATAAGAAAAATGGAATTGAAATAAAAAGAAATGAAAAGTTAAACAAGTCACAATTTAAAACAAAGAGGGTATAGATTGTTCCCTGAAATAAGGTAGGAAATTAACGGTTAAAAAAGAATAGAAATTAGAGGTTAAATAATGAGGGTAAGGGAAAGTAAATGAGAAAAGATATTTAAAAGAAAGCAGTAAATGACTTTAAATTAAATAAGATGTAAATGCATTGAAAATTAAAGAAATATTGTCAATGGTGAATAGCAAAACTCGGTAATTAAACATGAATAAATGAAGATACACACACACACACATAGAGGCACGTAGCCTCAAGTATGCGTTTGTAATGAATGTGAATTATATAAATATGTAAATAACTTGAATGAATATGAATGACATAGTCATTAGAATGGGATGGAATGCGAGTTAGTAGTGATACATAACAGAAGTCCGCCCACTGCAAGAGGCTACCAGTAATTGTGTATACATTATACTAATGTGAGACATATCCGACTATAGGACTCGTGGAGTATATGCGCTTGCATATTGGTAAAGGAATATCCTCAGTGGAGTGTGCTTCAATAAATTAAAGGGAGGGTATTGCCTTGATTGCATTAGGTAATCTAAATAGGACGGTGAGTGGCTTGATGCTATGCCAGTATGTGATGGTACCAAATAAGGAGAAGGAGCTGCATATGGGTTGGGTGTGTCATCAGTCCTTCACGGTCAAAGGGAAAGACAAGATTACAACTAATAGGCTACGCCTCATACTGGGGTAGGTCCCATTAGGTAATGCCCCACTACATGTGTTTGCTAGTTTATTTGTTAGGACAAGGCTAATTAACCCATAAAAGAGTTCTTTTAAAAACGAAAAGAGACACCATATTAGGCACTACGAGATGCACGACGAGGCATAAACTACCATTGAGAGGTGGAGATGAATGAAGACAATGAGACACATCCGTAAGTCAACATTTCGTGTTCCTCTCCCCAATGCATAGTCGTACGAGTAGTTGTAATACGAGATGTAGTTCCATACGGATGTGATATTGCATTGATGATGGATCTTGACATAATGCCAGATTATAGATATTAGAAGGGAGAGTATATTGGTCCAAAGTGGGACTGTGGTACACACATAGAAATATATATATATATATATATATATATATATATATATATATGCATATGCGATTATGGTCTACTTCGGGTAGATGAGGCGTATCATACATGCAAGTGGAGTCGAGACGACTAAATAAAATTAAAAGACATAGCATGCAATGAAAGATAATCGGCTTAAACTTGTGTTACGTGTAAAATATATAATCCACCGGTCAGTAGAATGTGTTTTGAATCCCGCATTAGTTCAACCCATATGATAGCTTTTGAGATACAGATACTAGTGTAAGGCGGGACCAGTAAAAAGATAGGTTTCCTTAAGCATGCTCACACTAAAAAAGACATTAGATATTGGAAGTGTCAATCTTGATCAGTAACTATGTGATCTATTATACTTTACCATTCCTCTATGAGTTATATCGATAATTCTCTGATATGCATTTATTTATTTATTTGCAGGATACCAGAACAACGATTTGTATCTTGGTGGACTTGGGTTTTCGATTTAGTGAAAATTTATGCCCATTGGGGTGCGGGTTGTAACACTTTCCTATTCCTTCCCTAAATTAATTTAGTTGAATTACTTTAATTTCTTTCCCTCATGCTTTCACATTTTATCAGATTATTATTTACTTACCAATAAATTTAATTTCCAAAATAATGTATATTTAAACTAAGGGTGTTACAGGCTCTCCTCCTTATAAAAATTTCGACGTCAAAATTTTGGTAAGTTATAAATAGACATAACAAGTCATACATACATGAAATATAAGAACATACAAAATCAAATATTACTATCTAAACTACTAGTCAAAAGTCCACATAATTATATAGAACATGCATCAAAACAACTTAGGATAAGCCTCTCTAATCCTATCATCAGCCCCCCAAGTACAATCTCTTTTACCATCGCTTCATTGGACTTTCACAACTTGATTGTTTTATTTCTAAGTTCCTACATATCTAAATCCATGATATGAATCGGTCATCTAATAGTAGTTGTATTAGGTTCCACTATTAAATCCTCCAAAACTATTGGTTCCATAGTAGTCTCTGGGTCATGTACATACTTAATCAAATGAAAAATGTGAAAAACTTTTTGGACTCCTACCAAAGTACTCGGTAACTCGTTACGATATGTATAATTCCTTATCCTTTCTATAGTAGGAAATGGTACAACATATCTCAGTGCTAGCTTCCTCGACTTCCTAAATCACATGACAACCTTCATAGGTGATACCTTGACAAAAACATGATCTTTAAGTAAGAACTCCAAATCCTTATAGCTTTTATTGGTGTAGCTTTTTTGCATTAATTAAGGTTCATTCTCTCTCGGATCAGCTTAATATTTTCAATTGTTTCTTTTGCCAAGTCCAAAACAAATATTGGCGGTCTCTAACCAACGTTCTGGCAATTTACATGACCTTTTGTAAAGAGCTTCAAATGTGCCATTCCTATGCTAGTCTGATAGTTATTGTCTAAGGAAAACTCGATTAGGTCCATACAGTCTTCCCATGATCCTCTAGAGTCTAGTACACGAGCTATTAATAGGTTGGTCATTTAGTACCTGATTAACTCTTTTTGTTTCCCATCAATTTGTGGATGGTAAGTGATACTCATCATTATTAGTACTTAATACAACTTGTAAGATGTTCTAGAACTCATTAGAAAACAAAAGGTCACAATCACTTATGATGTTTCTCAATATTCCATGTAGTCTCACCATATTTTTCATAAAAAACTTCGCATAATTTGGTGTCATTCTTGCCGACTTAATTGGGATAAATTGTGCACTCTTAATCGGTCTACCAATTAGTACTCCACTTTCATTTCTTCGACTTTGGAAACCCGTCTATAAAATCCATCAATATAGAATCACATTCCCATAGTGGTACATCTAAAGGTTGAACTAACCCTCTTGACTTTTGATATTTTCTTTTACTTGCTGGCAATTCAAACATTTGTTAATCCATAAGTCTATATCTTTCTTTATTTCTTCAAGAATAAACTCCTCTTCAAATCACGATACATCTTCATACCTCCGGGACAAATAGAAATTTCAATCGATGACATTTTCTATGAACTTCCTTCCTTTGGTTATCCACATTCAAAGCATATAATCGTCCCTTCTTTCTTAATCATCCACTTTCGCCAAGTGCAAAATCTTTTAAATCATTAATCTCTTTACCTATATCTGGTCTCTTTATTTGTTTGGAAAATATTGGATCATCTCTTTGCCTTGAAGTAATAATTTCATCAATAAAGGTCAAACTTTTAAATAAGAGATCACTATAGTAAATTGTCTAGAATTTTCCATTGCCCTCATGCGAACTTCATAAGAAGCCAAAACCTCCTAATCATTCCATTCATCCAACATTGGTAATACCATATTTTAATGTTTTTTTACTTAGTGCATCAACAATCTTATTTTCTTTTTCGAGCATATACTTTATCCTAAATTCATAAGCTGCCGAAAATTCAAGCCATCCTTGTTGCCCCTATATTCAGCTCCTTTTGAGAGAATAAACACTTCAAAGCCTTATGATTAGCAAATAATTGTAGTTGTTCTCCCAAAATATAGTGTCTCCACACTTTCAATTCAAAGATTACCGCTGCCAACTGCAAATCATGAGTAGAATAATGAACTTCATATGGTTGAAGCTATTGACAAACAAAAGCAATTACTCTACCTCTCTGCATCAATACAGCTTCTAACATATCCAAAAAGCATAGGTATACATGACCACACCTTGGTTTCCATTTGGCATAAGTAACATGGGTATATTAGTCAATAAATATTTTAGCCTTAGAAATGCATAGTCACATGTATCGGTCTAAACAAACTTTACAACCTTCCTTGTTAGTTTTTTCATCGGTGTTGCTTCCCGAGAGAAATCCTTTATGATTCTTCGATATAGAAAGCCAACCCTAGGAATATTTTGATTTCAATCGCAATCTTGGGTCTCTTCTAATTATTTATGGCTTTAATATTTGATGGTTCTACAGATAATCCATTTCTCAGAAACCACATAACCTAGAAGCTTAACTTCTTTTTTCCAGAAATGACATTTTGACAACTTCACCTTTAGTTGATACTACCATACTGTATCTATCGCTATTCTCAGATGAACTTCATGGTCATTCTTAGAATATATCAAGATTTCATCAATAAATACCAAAACGAATCTATCCAAATTTTCTCAAAAGATCCAATTCATCAAGTCTACTAAGAAAGTAGACCCATTGGTCAGTCCTAATGGCATGGCTAACCATTCATACAAACATATCTTATTAGAAACACCGTTAATCATATGCTTTCCTATGCTGATCCTATTAATGGAAGCTTGTTGCTAAGTCCATCTGCGGGAACACCTTGGCTCCACTTAACTAATCAAATAAATCATTTATTCTAGGTAAAGGATATTGATTCTTCATGGTCTTCTCATTTTGCCTACTATATCAATATATATTCTTAATAACCCATTCGGTTTTTTCACGAACACTAATTCAGATCCCTTAGATGAACTACTTTGCCTAATAAAGTACTTTCTTTCCAACCCCACCAGTTGTACCTATAATTCCTTCATTTTGGTAGGTGTCATTCTTCTGTGTGGTCTACTTGTAGGTTCAGCTCCTCATAAGAGATCTATTCGAAACTCAATTTCTCATTCTGATAGTAGACATATAATCGACTCAAAAACATCAACATACTCCCTTACAATAAAAACCAATCAATTCCATCCTTCACATCATCCATAGCACACAACATGCCACATACATCAAAACTTGACTCTTCTAACGAATATGAAATTCGATAATTACATTTAGGATGTCTTATGGATATTACTCTATCTTGGAAAAATATCCTAGCATCTTATAAGCTTAACCAATCATTTCCCAGTATTATCCCAAATTCCACAAATCAACATATGCAAATTGCAAACAAACTTATCACTTAACAAACTAAATTCTAGGCTGTCACATCTTATTCCATGAGTTGCATAACCTCCTACCAGATTCGCAACCCTTAGAGAGGTTATAGTGTATGTTCATTCAAGATTTAACCTATCCATCAAACGTTTAAATATAAGAGAATGTGGTGCTCCAGTATCAAATAACATTTAATATGTATGTCGTGTGTCAAAAGCATACCTCCCAACATGGCTTTTTCTTTCTCTCAAGTAATCATTCCAAAAGATGTAGTTTCCAAACAAAAAACCTTTTCTTTCTTAGCTTTGACTGGTTTACAATCTCTTGTGAAATACCCAATTTATTTGCAACAAAAGTATCTTATTCCTTTCTTATACATAGCCTTCTTGTTATCCCCAGAATGACAGTCATTAGAAAACTGCCCCTTCTTATCACAACTGAAACAAGTCACCTCAAATTTTCCTTTCATGGGAACTCCACCTTTCTAAGCTCCCTTCTTATTTAAGAACTTCCTCCTCTTACATTGGAAATCCACTGTTGCCATGGGCTTATTCATCCCGAGTGATTTAAGATAATCTTCATTCCTTAGACCCATATCTATGTTGTATGGATCCCTAAGGTGTGAAATAGTCGACCTAACATTCTCGAGCTTCAACCCTCGAATAAACTTATCATTCTTCCTAAGCATGGTGTTAATAATTACCCTTCTATTCCTTGAACGTTTGTTAAACTTAGGCGAATACTCTAAAACTGTCATATTATAACTACAGCCCTACACCTATGATGTAGAACGGTTGTCAAAGGAAAGGAAAGAAGCAAAGAAGAGGAAATAGAAGAGAATGGAAAAGGAGAAAAAGAAAACATCGAACACTCACATAACCTATCATTTATCTCACATCGCATCAGGTAAAATATAATAGCCAACACAAATATAAAACAGTTGAGATAGTAATAACAATGTGAACTAATCATTAGAGTATAAGATCCATAGAGTTATACAACACAGTAATGGAGTTTATAAAACTGATATATAAAATCAGCAAATAATTGTCTCTAATAATAGTAAGTCAAATACTATCAAGGCTCCATAGTGTCACACAACAGAATGTACAATAACAACTCAAATATAAGTATGAGTAAATGTCACCTCCTACTATTCCATTTGTAGAACTCCATATGCCATTCACACTTGCTTTCTAGTCTACTCATTTAAGAGTATCTAAGATAATAAGAAGAAAAGCATAAAACCTTGGGTCTGACAACAATCTGGTGCGAGCGATAAACAATCTCAAAATACTATAAAAGTTGATATAGTATACGAAAAAGAGGATACACGAATCATATCTGATCTGTCATTGCAACCAATACAACATATAACTTCGATAATATGCTACTTTACAACACATAAAATGGTACTCCATACTTAGTAAACTATCGGGTTACCTAGCTATCTCAATCCATGATACCTACTCCATACTAATAAACTGTCCAAGGTTTCTAGGTATCCTTATGCACAATACGTACCTAGTGTGACATCCCCAGGGTGATAGGTGGCTAGTGAAGAAACCATAAAAAACATAGCATCCATCAAACAATACTAGCTATCACCCAATGTACCCTAGAAGTATGATAACTCGTATGGCCCCTATGCCAGAGACTAGTGCGGAATCTTAGTTTTCCGTTGTACTCTCATATCCTATAGCTTAAGGATGTATACTAAACCCAAAGCCATAGGTCCAAAGCATAAGGGTCCTCGCTATCAATTCATGGGCATCCCTATTATACAATACCCATGATTTGAGTACAAAAGAATACAATCCGAGTCATCAACGATCCTTATCACATACGCATCAATCTGAGCCTTACTAGCTCAATACAATTTCAACTATCTAGAACCCACCATGCTCCTCCACTCCACAAGTCTCCCCATGAGCCTCACCGGTACCTACTCCCTACACGAGTCACACATTGAAGGTATAGAGTGTCTTACCTTCGATACCTACTACCCGCACGAGTCATAAACCAAAGATACAAGGCTTTTCATCATGTTATATGTAACACTCTAATTTTATTAACATTATTCAAGAGATTTAATTAGACTAAATTAAATAGAAAATGTGGAATGATAATGGGATTGAGATTGGTAAATGAATATAGGTGGCCATGCTATTTAAATTGAATGGACTTATAAATGGTTAAGTGCTAACTAATTAAATATAAGGGAATTAGGATAAATAGCCGTCCATATTTACCACCCTTATACTATTGTTCCTTAGCCATACACGTACATTTTCAGCATAAGCAAAAATGTAAGAAAAAGAAAGATCAAGGCCGGTCATTAAAAGATATAGAAGAAGAGAAAATCAAGTAAAGCTTAGGATTCAAGCTAGAAGAAATCAATGTCCGTCAATCTACAATTTCCTTATCCAAGCTAAGGTGAATAATAATCGCTACATCTCTTTTTTTGGTTTTATAATCGTATATTTTCAGACTTAAGGGTAAATTCATTTTTATGATATATTGGATGATGTTATGCTTGATTTATAATTTGTTTAGATTAAACAAAATACTATCAAGGGAGATATGCATGGTTTTAGGTTAAAACCGAGGTTAAATGGTTTTAAATGCCATGGAAAAATTATATGTTATGAAAACATGATTTTGGAGCTGGGTTTCAATTTTTATAATTTTCCAAGCCGTGAAGAATTAGTTATGAATTTTCAAAGGAAAATATTGTTATTTGGGTTTATAGATTAAGAATTTGGGTCTAGAATTTTGATATGTCAGGCAACATGATTAAAGTAAATTTCTGAAATTTTTGGGGATTTTCACTAAGTGATTTAGTATAGAAATTAAATTATTTTGAAAGGAGGACGTAAATGATTTAATTGATTTATTACTTGGAAGGGCATATGTGTTAATTGTTAATGGGTTTTAAATCTGATAAAATGCAGCAAATGTTAGCAAAATTATTTGAAAGTTTGTGATAGCCACTCAAGTGTTTACAAGTGGGCAAGTTTCCTATAAAAAGTTTTCTTTATTTGGTAAAAACAGCTTTTTACTCATAAAGTAGGTTTCGCCTCCTTTAGAAGGACCCCTCGACCCTGAGCTTTCCCCTAAAACCTAGTAGAAACCTACTAGGTTGTAACTAGTAAACCAATACACATGGTATTTGTTTGCACAAAAAATGGACAAACACCTCCAAGTCGTATGAACTAGTCGATTTTGTGTTGTTTTTAGTGATTTGAGTGATTTACGCAAATATATAAAAAGCAGGGACTAAACTGTAAAAGACACACAGATTTATAGTGGTTCGGCCAGAACGTGCCTACGTCCACTTTATATGTTATTCTCCTTTTCTGTTCAGATTACAAGTACAAAGCTTTGATTACAAGTAACTGAAAGTTGTTTGAAAGTTCTATCCGTGCTTGAGCTCTCCAACTTTTTTCTCATTGTTGTACCCCTGCCCCTCTATTTATAGAGTGAGGGTGAGGGTAGGGGTCCTGGATGTATATAGCTGCTGGTGGGCCTGGGCTGAAGCAATCTGGCCTGGCAATGTTGGTTCGGCAAGGCCTTGGTCCGGAGATGGTTGGAGTGGAATTGGTCCGGTATCACTTTGGTTCGGCACCCATGGAGAGGGAGTTGGTTGGGCAGTGGTTGGTCCGGTATCACTTTGGTTCGGCAGGCATGGGGAGGGAGTTGGTTGGGCAGTGGTTGGTCCGGTATCACTTTGGTTCGGCAGGCATGGGGAGGGAGTTGGTTGGGCAGTGGTTGGTCCGGTATCACTTTGGTTCGGCAGGCATGGAAATGGAGTTGGACCGGTAGTGCCTGGACCGGTGATGCTTTGGCTCGGTTGTGAGTTGGTCCGGTGGTGGAAATGCACACACAACATTGATAATCCAATTTTGACCAAAAAATGGGATAACACTTTGCCCCCCAAAATATGCCTTGCGGTAGGAAGGCGTGTTTTGTAATGCCATGAGCTGGATGTTCATATCCTGTTGATGTCCTACAAAGGAATTTACAGTTTTATGTGACCTCAAATGACGACCGTTCGGGATCGAGATATTTGAGATGAAGTGCGACCGTTCATGGTCAAGCGCCTAACTTCAAATGACGATCGTTCGGGATCGAGATATTTGAGATGAAGTGTGACCGTGCGCGGTCAAGTGGCGGACCTCAAATGACGATCGTTTGGGATCGAGCCATTTGAGGTGAGGTGAGTTGTGCCGTTCGGGGCGAGTTGTGACCGTTCGAGGTCGGGTGCCGTTCGAGGCGAGTTGTGACCGTTCGAGGTTTCGAGGTCGGGTGCCGTTCGAGGCGAGTTGTGACCGTTCGAGGTCGGGTGCCGTTCGAGGCGAGTTGTGACCGTTCGAGGTTGGGTGCCATTCGAGGCGAGTGAGTGTGCCCGGGGGGGGCCTTAATATTATCAGTGCCGGGTTTCATGTTCGGGGGAGTTTCTGGATCAAAGACTTTGGCGGTTCATCGCCATATAAGAGGTGCTCGTGGACCGTTCGCGATGCAACGGGCATACAAGTAAATTCTTTCACAGGATTGCAGATATCAAAGCAATGATCATACGAATTCCACAACAGGAATGTTCAAATCAAAATCAAAGCAAGAGCAAGACGAGGATGTCAAAGCGTAAACTCTTACTATGGTGCGGTTAGTAGTCATTCAGAGTATGCCTATGGATCGTGCGTGATCGCTTACATGTGTAAATGATTTAACCGTGTTAGTGAGAGGTTTGTGACTTGTTCATCGCTTTCGACCTGCCCCCGAGTTCGCGAGGGAATTTTACCTGCCCCTGGCTGAGCGTTCATTCCTCTACTACCACCAGGTTGCTCAGATACCCTTATCTTTCTTTGGGATTGGATGGACATGCTCCAACTGTGGTGCCCCCATGCAGGATTGATGCCTGATTCGCTTCTGAAGAAGCCTCTTGACTTCCCTCATGTTCGCTTCTCTCTGGCCTCTGTCTTCTACTTGTTGGTCTTGTCATAGCTTCTTAGATCTTAGTTCTTAAGTCTTCAAAATCAACTTTTCCTGAGTTATGCTCTCAGTGAAAGCACCAAAAATGTTTGCACAAAAAATGGGCAAACACCTCCAAGTCGTATGAACTAGTCGATTTTGTGTTGTTTTTAGTGATTTGGGTGATTTACGCAAATATATAAAAAGCAGGGACTAAACTGTAAAAGACACACAGATTTATAGTGGTTCGGCCAGAACGTGCCTACGTCCACTTTATATGTTATTCCCCTTTTCTGTTCAGATTACAAGTACAAAGCTTTGATTACAAGTAACTGAAAGTTGTTTGAAAGTTCTATCCGTGCTTGAGCTCTCCAACTTTTTTCTCATTGTTGTACCCCTGCCCCTCTATTTATAGAGTGAGGCTGAGGGTAGGGGTCCTGGATGTATATAGCTGCTGGTGGGCCTGAGCTGAAGCAATCTGGCCTGGCAATGTTGGTTCGGCAAGGCCTTGGTCCGGAGATGGTTGGAGTGGAATTGGTCTGGTATCACTTTGGTACGGCAGGCATTGGGAGGGAGTTGGTTCGGCAGTGGTTGGTTCGGTATCACTTTGGTTCGACAGGCATGGGGAGGGAGTTGGTTCGGCAGTGGTTGGTCTGGTATCACTTTGGTTCGGCAGGCATGGAAATGGAGTTGGACCGGTAGTGCCTGGACCGGTGATGCTTTGGCTCGGCTGTGAGTTGGTCCGGTGGTGGAAATGCACACACAATATTGATATTCCAATTTTGACCAAAAAATGGGATAACAGTATTAGTCAGCCGGTACGAAGTAGATTGAAGAAAGGCGGAAGGTAGGGTGTCGAAACATAGCTTCCGAAGGGGTTGGTTCCTTTGTTTTATTTTGTTTTAAAGAAAAGCATTTGCCTGTTTACAAAAAAGGCTTCAAAGTAGTCGAAACCAATGGTTTTGAAAGGGTACTTCTTAATAAGCTTTCGAAGGAGAGTTATCGCCTTAGTTTTAAAACAGTAGCTTCCAATGAGTTACTTAGTTTTTAATTGAAGATTTCGAAAAGGGAAGTTTCAACCAAGTCAAAATCCTTCTGTGTTTAGATGCCTTTCGATGGTATCGAAAACATCAATGCTGTCGAAAGGTACTGGTTGTTTTTTTTATATAAATATAAGCCATTTTCTACTACTTTCGAAAGGGATTGGGGTTTCGAAGGTAATGATTTCAAAAAGGTGTTTCAAAGCCAACCTTCAATTGTTTTACCCGGATGTTTTAATGCTTCCAAAAGGATAGTTTCGACACCATCAAGTTTCCCTAACACATTTATGTAATAAAGAAAGGTTTTGAAAGAGATGCTTTTGCTTATGTTTGTTCTGACCCAAATAGATGTGTTAAACATAAAACCAAATATTTCGAAAGAGAGACTTTCAATGTTTTCGAAAAGGGTATTTTTGAATGGTTTAAAAACTGTACTTCTCTATTTATATGATAATACTTTAATAAGGTCAAAAGGTTTTGAAAGAGGTGTTTTAAAGTATTAGAAAGGCAGGAACCTAGTGTTTTAAAGATAGAATTTAATGCTTTCAAAGGAGGTTATGCAATGAAGTCGAAAGCAATGCTTCGAGGATATCGAAAGGATTTTTAAACCCAAACTCATTTTTGAAAGGAAAACCCATGGCTAAATAAAAGAGTTTTGAAAGGGTTTCAAGTATTTAAATTTGAAAAAGTATTTCCTTGATAAAAGTATAGGTTAAATGGATTAACCATGATTTATATGTAAATGTTTTCAAAGATATTAAACCCAGAGCAGTGGTATTGTTAAGTTGTTATGTTTGCTTCTTCAAATACGAATATATTCACACGATAAAGGACCCATAACTGTATTTCGGGGATAAAGGGGTAGAAGAATTAGCTAGGTTAACCAATAGTGAATATATATTGATTAAACTCCTTAATGATTAGAATTGCATCCAGGGAGTTAGAGAGGACAATATTTAGGATGCTTTAACCTTGAAGTTGTCTGGGAGATAGGCTCGTAGTAAACCCATTAAAACTATGATTAGGAAGTTAATCGGGGTAACTAAAAGGTTCATAATAAACCATGAAAACTATGTGTAAAGGACGGTTGGCATGGGCCAATTGGTTTGTAGTGAACCCATGGAAACTATATTTGGATTAAGAATTGACATCGGTCAAAAGGTTCCTAGTTAACCTATGAAAACTAGGATAAGAAAGAAGTTAAGGGAGGCATCAGTAGGTTCCTGGTGAACCCATGAAAACTAGGCTAAGAAGGGAGTTACTGGAGTAATCCATAGGTTCCTAATCAACCCCATGAAAACTAGGATATAAGATTAGTTATTTAAATGACCAATAGGTTTAAGGGAACCCATGAATTTATTAAGCTAATTGGTAGGGGCCTATTGGTTCTTACTGATCCCATGAAAACTTCGAAATAGGATAACGTGTCCATAAATTATGAAAAGGTTATTAGTAAACCCATGAAAACTAATAGGTTAATGTGACCCTTAAAACTATAATTATGTCTGAGAGTCAACTAAACCGAGGATGGGAAATCCATCATGTTCATATATATGCATATCATCATAGATGTTTTAATTGCTATGTTTTAACCATTGTGGATGCAGGAGCACAATATATGGTTTTGAAAAGGTTTTAGGATACTAATAAGGGGAAAATCCGTTCTGCAAAGCGGCGTGGTCTCACTAGATATACAAATGGATTGAGATGTTAGATTATTATTCATACTAAGCTTTATGTCTGACTCAAAGTTTTTTTTTTCACTTAAAGATCTCGAGTACTCAATTGATTTTGAGTAGTTGAGGTTTAAGATTTCCAGGTTCCTTTCTTAGACGAATAAAGCTTCCGGAGGCATGCATGAGGCATTTAGTTATTTAGAATTATCTTGTTCTGCTGTGTATTTTGGATGTAAAGGCAGACATATTAGCCTTATTATATACTCTGATCAACTGTAGGGACATCTTTATATGTCGCTCTTTGCATATGTGTGATAATTATATTTTTATGAACGTGGTTAACGTTGTTTGGATTATGTAATAAACATGAAATGTTTTGAATGGAATGTGAAAATGTATTTTTAATTTGTTAAATTTTTTTCCATGTTTTTATGCTTTGTGTATCAATGTATCTAACATCGTCATATTTGGTTGCCAAGGATTAATAACTATGGACGACTGCAGCATCCGTAACCGTTAGTTTTGGGTCTCTAATTTAGGGGATGCTACAAGTTGGTATCAAAGCATAAGTTTAGGAAACTTTAAAAGTAAAGTTAAACCTAATAGCTTTTTGAAACATAATCCGATAAATTAGAAATATGATCGAGGTTTGGGTTAACGTTATAGTAATGTACTTGTATTAGATACATAGGTATATATCTAATACGTGATTCCCCCTCTCTTAGACCGTTATTCTATGTCTTACTAAGGCTTGTATGCAAATTTATGAGAAAGATGGTATGCAAGTAGGAAACGAAAGAGGAAATCTAGGTGGAGGAAGCACCACAACCAATGAGAATGCTCGACCTAATACCAGGAGGAACCAAGGTCGATAGGTTAATGCAAATCCAAATGCTGAGGCCAATGTAGGTGCAGAAAATCTGGAAGTAGATGCAGGGTTGATGTATCAGTTGTTAGCCAATCATTTGCAAGCAGGAGCTGTTGGTAATGTTGGAGAAGCTAATATTATAGCTCCAGCTTGATATAATTATGTTAGGCTGAGCAGGGATTACACCAGTTTGGGTGTAAAGCCGTTTACGGGAATGGAGGATGTTGTTGAGGTTGGGATTGGCAGCTAAGCCGTGAGAGGATCTTTACTGATTTAGGCTTGGATGATGGGGAAAAAAGAAGGCTGGCCTCTAGCCAGTTGCAAGGGGTAGCACTCCATTGGTGGAATAGTGTGACCACCGAAGTTCCGGAGGAAGAACCGACTTGGGCTGTTTTCAAAAGAAGATTTGAGCAGAGGTTCTTATCTGAGGTTGCCAAGTCAATATTGATGAGAAAGTTTATGGAACTTGTGCAGGGAGATATGTCTGTAATCGAGTATGCTGCTAAGTTTGACAAGCTATCTCGATATGGATATGCTACTATAGACACTGATATCAGAAGGAATGAAAGGTTCATTCGAGGAATGAGACTGGAACTTGCTAGAATGACCATGACACATGTCAAAGAACCTTGTAATGTGGTGGTGGAGATGGCTATTCGCCATGAAGAGATGCTTGCTATTTCTGCTAGGGAGAAACTAGTTGAATCCTAAGGTCCTCGAGAAAAGAAGAGGAAATTCTTTAAGAAGAAAGGAGCTAAGAAAAGGGAGGCTTCCAAGAAGACAAATCCTGATTTGGTGTGTTTCAAGTGTGATAAGAAGGGTCATTATTCTCACGAGTGCCAGACAGGCAAAGGTAAGAGGTCAGCAGAGAAGAAGAATGTGAAATGCTTCAACTGCAACTAAGTTGGGCATTACAAGAACCAGTGTCGAGAGCCAGTGCGGACGGATAGAGGGAAGTTTTTGCTATTGGACCACCATCTTCCTCTAGGCCTACTACAGTAGAAAAAGGGAAAACTGTGATGGAAGGTACACTTTTGATTCAGAGTATACCAGTTAGGGTACTATTTGATACCGGTGCATAATATTCATTTATATCACAGTATTTGGTTGATAGGTTATGCATAGAACCCACATACCTTATTACTTTGTTAAGGGTTGCAAATCCAATAGGTGGGTATTCAACTCTATGGATGAGATGCGACCAGTTTAGAACTTGATTTGTTAGGTCATCAGTTTGCACGCAGTCCGTGTGTTTTTGATTTCGCAGATTTCGGAATCATTTTGGGTAAGTATGAGGCTAGGATATAGAAATATTGTTGAGACACCCAGATAGTCATAACCAAATCATCTTCTTAGTGGAAAATTCGAGTAGGAGTGTTTGGGATTTGTTAAGTGCCATTGAGGTTGGAGAAGAGCTTTGTTAGGTTCGAGTAGCAAGGAAATTTGTTGATGTCTTTGTGCCGGTTACGGGATTACCAACGAAATGAGCTGTTGAGTTTCGGATAGACCTTGTGTCAGGAGCTAAACCTATGAGAAGACCATCTAGCAGGATGACACCGACAGAGATGAAGGAACTGGGTACAGCTAGTGGATCTAGAAGGAAGGAATTTTATTAGACCGAGTAGTTTGCCTTGGGGAGCGGCCGTGATATTCATGATAAAATTAGATGGGCCGTTAATGATGTGCATTGACTACCGTAAGTTGAATGAAAGGACAATAAAGAATAAGTATCCGTTGCCAAGAATTGACGATCTGTTTGATCAGCTGAGTGGAGCCAAGGTGTTTTCCCAATTGGATTTGACGACAGGGTTCCATCAGGTTAGAGTGGTAGAGGATAGTATTCCTTTGACAGCATTTCAAACTAAATATATTATATTGTTATGAACACCAAATGTATATTATACACTAATAATATTCATCTATAAATATCAAGCATTATATGTTTGTGTGTCTATATGTTGCATTTACGTATACTTATGTCTTAGTGTTTTCATATCCTAATATCCAGCTTTTCTCTTGTTTAGGTGTATAATATTTGCATTTCTCTATTTTTTTTTAACGTCTTAATCTTATTAGCGGAACTGTTTTATTACGAAAAAAATATACACCGCTGTTATTTTGTTTTGGTTCAAACCAGGTATATTAATGAAAAGTATATTTACAACTTACAAGTATAAATTAGTGAATGGATATTTGTCCAGTTTTTATGAATGAGTACTAGAAGAAAACAAATATGGTTTCTCAGCATCTTTTATAATCTTATTTGCTCATATCGATCTGATGCACACCTTCGAGGACAAGATTTCGAGGACTTTGGCAGGTTTATATATTAAGTCAAGTTTTCAGTAGAAATAATAAAATGAAGTCTCATTAGCATCATAAATTTTAAAAGCAAAAACAACAATGGCATCATAGTATGAGATACTGCCTTTTCTTGTTGGGAGAGATCTTAATGGGTTGATACAAATAAACAGTTTATTGCAGTTCAATTATGTCAAGGAAAATGAAAAGAAAATCAGAAATTAGACAATAACATATATTTTTAAGATGAAAACTATGCATAAGTACTAAAAAATATGGCTCGACCGCTTGCAATTCTGCAAAAGTCAATGAAGTTGAAAACTCATTCAAATGACAATATATGAAAAAAACACTTTCCAGTCCAGCAGATTTTTCTGCTTCAAATATGAAGTTCTGCTCAGATAAAATAATCAAACATCAAAATTATATGAAACATTGTAAAATTTTGGCATGACTTATGATATATGAAACTTTGAAGAAATTTACATGATCGTACTGCAAGATAAAAGATGTTGCTGGGGTTGACTGATATACGTATATATGAGTTTGATATGTGAGTGCACTAATAGATCACACATCTTAAAAGTAGCGGTTGGTAGTGAGAGCAATTTCATATTCAAGCATAACTTTTGAAAGCTATACAATAAGAAACAACTACTATAAATATTGACAATAAACAAAAGAAATCGTATTCTTAAGTGTTGTTTTTATTTTTATTTTTTGAATAATGATTTTTATCTGATATTTTTATTAATATAGCTTTATCATGTTACTATGGTTAGCTGACAAACATGGCAAGCAATTTTATTCACATGTATTGCACACGATTGTATCATAAATGTATTACAAATAAAAATGGATTAAAAATATGATTATTTATGAAGGTGAAACTATTATAGTTTTATTTTTCTCCTTTACCTTTTTTCTTAAATACTATGTGAGCTTTTACCGTCAAAGTATTCATGTGAAATTCAAGTAAATGCTTAACCACCCGTTTATGGATCAATACGGTAAAAGTATTAAGTATTAAAGATAAAGAGTTACCAAATATATGCTATACTATGTGCATTTGCATGCTTGTCACTCACATGAACAAAATTAAAATGGTATTGAAATCTCTTATCCACTAACTTATAAACAAAATATTATACATTTAATAGTGATTTAAGAAACATATTTCAGTAGACTACTACAGTTCTTCTTACCATCCACACTGTAGGTACCATCCGCACTGTAGGCCTACACAGATAGAGTAATGCAAATAATCTTATGTTAGCAATCCACTATGCTAAAGCTAAAGGTGGTCACATTCAAACTACAGTTGTTTCTATGATTTGTGTTAATTTATATCTTAGTCTCGCTATTTTGGTTTTCGGATGAACGATGGCTCCCGTAGTATATTGTTTCAGACTTTATATATTGAAAGTAGCTTAAAGAATATTTTATAGCAGCTTACAATTATTTTGTACATTCGTTAACAAAATTAAACCTGATTTTTCAAAATACCTCCTTTAGAAAATTAAGACAAATTATAAGATAGTTAAACAGCAAGTTGAAGCTTTATGAGGCAATCGTATACTTTTAACAATTAATATGTAAAAGATGTCACTAAAAAGGATGTATGTATCAGATGAAATTTAGCACATGAAAAGTGGGTTAGAAAAAAACCACAAAATTGTATTAGACACTATTAGTTCTATCAATTACCAATTTTTTGTGTAGAGAAATTAAGAATATTATCTTTCAATCTATTCATTTAGTAGAAAAGACAGAATTTTATATTACACTGACTTAGTATTTATATATTTGCAGCAAATCTAAGCAAGAAATCATGATAACATTATCAATTCATATAAATTTCCATTTATTGACAAAAATCCTTGCTATATATTTCCATTTACAATTGAGAAACCCAAGCACAAATACGGTTATAATATCTTATAACCTTACTCTCAATATAACACTATATAGGTAAGTTCTTACATTAAAGCTCCTCCTGCAAATATCATAGGACATAGAAAAATGGATATGTTTTATTTTAAACTTAATGTTTTTATATAAAGGCAAAATTGTGAAATATGCAAGAAAGTTCAAAAAACAAAATTAACCGAAATTCCTGCTATAAAAATAACCAAAATGCATCTTTATAATAAAATAAAATGCCCAATAAAATAAAATTTGATATACAATGACTACCAATAAAACTGATGAGATGTCTGTGAGCTATAAGCAATGAACTGTTCATTTTGAATTAGACATACTTGTGACTGCTGATCTGAATAAGGTAAAACAATTGCTATATAACCTATGACGCAAGTCTAATTTCAACCCCAAATATAGAATGTGAGATCCAATGATTGAATTATATTGTCAAAAAATATCGTTTCTATTTATGTCTCAATAGCCATCCTTTATCCTAAACGAACATCAAATTATAGTGCACATTTATCCATATCTTACGTATTCAAGTAAAGAAGATAGGTTATCAACAATGCCTAGAAATAAGAAAAACGTACGTAAGTGAAATACAAACCATGATATAATAAATCCATAATTAAAATTGAATAAATAACAAAATTAATACAAACAAAAATGTGAAATACAAACGAAAATCATTACCTGACTTTGTAGAAAGGCGAAGGCGGTGAAAGAGATGTGTGGATATGGCGAAAGAGATAGCCGAAGGCTTTGAAATAGAACGGAGGTAGGTGAAAGAGAAGGGTGACATGTTGGATCGAAGGAAGGCTTTGAAATAGAACGGCTTAAACCTAATTTGATTTAGAGAAGAATGATAGAAGCAGAAGCGTGACAAATAACTGAAGTAACAATTGAAACATAAATGACGACTCTATAAAACTCTTTGAGTTATTTACGAAAAGCCTAAATTTTGTCATGGAAATAACCATGATATTACAATATAACAATAATAACCATTATAAATTTTCAACAATAATAACCATGACAAAATGAAACAAAAAAAGTGTGACAAAATGCCTGTTTGGGGTAGTGTATGGTTCATATGAGTGGTTAGTGATGACATTCGGGTTGACGAATGCACCTTCTTCATGTGGATTTGATGAATCGAGTCTTCCGAGAGTATTTGGATAGATTCATGTTGGTGTTTATAGATGACATTTTGGTATACTTTAAGGATGAGAGACAACATGAAGATCAGCTTAGAGTTGTGCTTGAGACCTGAGACAGAATCATCTAAAAGCGAAGTTTTATAATTGTCATTTTGGAGGAAAGAGGTTAAGGTTCTTAGTCATGTGGTTTCAGAGAAAGGATTGTCAATCGATCCAAAGAAGATCAAAGTTGTGAACAATTGGAAGAGACCAGAGACACTAACCGAGATTATAAGTTTTCTTGGACTTGCTAGCTATTATCAAAGATTCATTAAGGATTTCTCGTGGATAGCAGCACCTCTGACTAAGTTGACTAGGAAAGTTGTGAAGTTTGTTTGGTCCGACAAATGTGAGGAAGGGTTCCTTAAGTTAAAAAATTTGTTGACCAATGCACCAGTGCTAGTTGTTCTAGATGGAAACCAAGGATTGGTAGTATACACGGATGCGTGTGGGACTGGATTGGGAGCAGTGTTGATGTAGAAGGGCAAAGTCATTGCTTACGCATCCAGGCAGTTTAGACCGCACGAAGCAAGATATCCTACTCATGACTTGGAGTTAGCAGCGATGATTTTTTCCTTGAGGATTTGAAGGCATTATCTCTTAGGGGAGAGATTTGAGTTGTATACCGATCATAAGTCTTTAAGACACTTATTCTCTCAAAAAAGAGTAGAATATGAGACAACAGATGTGGATGGAATTTTTGGCTGCTTATGATTTTGGTATAGAGTATACTCCTAGGAAAGGAAATAAGGTAGCAGATACTCTTAGTAGAAAACATCAGAATGTGGTGTAAGCTATGTTAGTAGAATGGAAGGATCTTGAAGCTTTGGCCAGTTGCGGTGCGCAGTTAAGATCTACTACTAGTTCTAGTCAGGGGACTGTCATGTTGTTTTGTTTAGAAGTTCGTTCGGTGTTGATCAAAAGGATAGCTTCTAAAAAGAGAGAAGATCCAGTTTTAGCCGAGAAGATTAGAAGGCATGAGGTAGGATCAGAGATCGATGATCTAAAGGATTATAGTCTTGACCAAAGGGGATAGTTGAGAAAGAAGGGACAGTTGTGTATTCCGAATGTAGAGAACTTAAGGAGAGAAGTTCTGAAAGAATTTCATCGATCCAAGTTTACGATCTATCCTGGAGGGACCAAGATGTATCGGGATATGAAGAGGAGCTTCTATTGGAAAGGCATGAAGTGGGATGTTGGCTTATGGATTAGGCAGTGTGATAACTATCAACAAGTGAAGGCCGAACATCAAAAGGCAACTGAAACTGAATTGCTTCAACCTTTAGAGATTCCAGTTTGAAAGTGGGATTCGATATCCATGGAATCCATAGATAGGTTGCCAAGGTCGAATAGGGGAAATGATAGCATATGGGTTATAGTGGAAAGGTTGACCAAGAGTGCCCATTTCATTCCAGTCAAGTCAGCTAGGACGACACCTGTTTTGGCGAAGTTGTTCATGAAGAACATAGTTTGAGTTCATGGAATTCCTAGTAGTATAGTCCGTGTCCAAGATGTGTTACTCACTAACGAGTTTTGGAGGAGTATGCAAGAGGTATTAGGTACCAAGCTCAAGATAAGTACAGCTTATCATCCACAGACGGATGGGTAGACAGAGAGAGTCAATAAGGTACTCGAGGATTTATTTAGGGCTTGTGTATTGAACTTTGGTGGATCTTGGGAGGATCACCTATATTTGACTGAGTTTTTCTATAATAATAGTTATCAGACTAACATAGTAATAGCGCCTTTCGAAGCTTGTATGGAAGGCCATGCAAATCACCCGCATGTTGGTTGGAGACTAGAGAGAGGCATCATAAAAGATTGAGTTAATCCAAGGATGGATAAAGGAAGCTCAATCCAAATAGAAGAATTACGCGGATAAGAGGCGTAAAGACCAAGAGTTCCTAGTAGTAGATAGGGGTTTCATTAAAGTATCACCAATGAAGGGTGTGGTATGGTTTGAGAAATCGGGAAAGTTGGTCCCGAGATATGTTGGACCATTCCAGATTTTAGAAAGGATCAGAAAGCTCGCGTATAAAATAGAGTTGCCGAGTAGTTTGGCAGGTGTCCATAATGTATGAAATATGTCTCATCTTCGCAAGTATGTGCAAGATCCCAAGGCTACTATTCCTCGGACAAAGTTAGAGGACTTGGTAGTAGAGCCTGATTTGACTTTTGTTAGACAAACATTTTGGGTTTTAGCAACAGACGAGAAGAGATTGAGGAACAAGACAGTCAAGTTAGTGAAAGTTCAGTAGAGCGACAACGAGAAGGATTGTACTTGGGAGACAGAGGATAGGATTCGAGATGTTTATCATGATCTGCTTTGAGGGTATGTCTATATTATATTTATAAAGATTAGTTGCAAGTCGGGTAGGCTAGTATGGATGTTAGGCGTGGTTACAGATGATTGCTAATTAGTCCTTACTGAATTTCGAGGACGAAATTCTTTAAGGAGGCAGCCTTTAACATCCCTAATTTTATTAACATTATCCAGGAGATTTAATTAGAATAATTTAAATAGAATAGTGTAGAGTGATAAGGGGACTGAGATTGGAAAATGAATATAGGTGGTCGTGCATATTTAAATTGAATGAACTTATAAATGGTTAAGTGCTTACTAATTAAATATAAAGGCATTAGGGTAAATAGACGCTCATATTTCCCACCCTTATACTATTATTCCTTAGCCATAAATGTTCATTTTCATCATAAACAAAAACGTAAGAACAAGGAAGAGCAAGACCGGCCATTAAGAAGATACAAAAGAAGAGAAAATCAAGTAAAGCTTAGGATTCAAGCTAGAAGAAATCAATCTCAATCAATCTCTAATTTCCTTGTTCAAGCTAAGGTGAATAATAATAACTACATCTCTATTTTTGGTTTTATAATCATATGTTTAGGATTTAAGGGTAAATTTCTTTTTTATGATATATTGGATGATGTTATGCTTGATTTATAATTTGTTTAGATTAAATAAATGGTTTCAACGGAGATATGGACGGTTTTAGGGTAAAACCGAGGTTAAATGATTTTAAATGCTATGGAAAAATTAAGTGTTATGAGATAAATGATTTTGGAGTTGGGTTTCAATTTTTATAATTTTCCAAGACGTGGAGAATTAGTTATGAATTTTCAAAGTAAAATATGGTTACTTGGGTTTATAAATTTTTTTCGAAATTATATTAAGAATTTGGGTCTGGAATTTTGATATGTTAGGCAACATTATCAAAGTGAATTTATGGAATTTTTGGGGATTTTTACTAAGTGATTTGTATGGAAATTAAATTATTTTGAAAGGAGGATCTAAATGATTTAATTGCTTTATTACTTGGAAGGGCTTATATGTTAATTGTTAATGGGTTTAGATCTGAGAAAATGCAGCAAATAATAGCCAAATTATTTTAAAGTTTTTGATAGTCAGTCAATTGGTTACAAATGAGCAATTTTGTTACAAAAAGTTTACTTTATTTGGTAAAAACAGTTTTGCTCATAAAAGTAGGTTCCGCCTCAGTAACTATAGACCATGAACTTCCACCTCCAACCTGGTAGAAACCTTCTAGGTCGAAACCAGTGAACCAATACACATGGTATCATGTAGTCTGTACGAAGTGGATTGACGAAAGGCGAAAGGTAGGGTGTCAAAACGTAGCTTCCGAAGGGGTTGTTTCCTTTTTTGTTTTAAAAGAAAAGCACTTGACTATTTACAAAAAGGGTTTCGAAGTAGTCAAAACCAATGATTTCGAAAGGGTATTTCTAAAGAAGCTTTCGAAGGAGAGCTTCCGCCTTTGTTTCAAAATAGTAGCTTCCAAAGGAGTTACTTAGTTTTTAATTGAAGCTTTCAGAAGGGGTAGTTTTGACCAAGTTGAAACCATTCTGTGTTTAAATGCCTTTCGATGGTATCAAAAACATCAATGTCGTCGAAAGCTACTGGTTTTTTATATATAAATACAAGCCACTTCCTACTACTTTCGAAAGGGGTTAGGGGTTTCGAAGGCAATAGTTTCGGAAGGGATTTCAAAGCCGAGCTTCAATTGTTTCACCCAGATGTTTTAATGCTTAGGAAATGATGGTTTCGACACCATCAAGTTTCCCCAATACATTTATGTAATAAAGAATGGTTTCGAAATTGATGCTTTCGCTTATGTTTGTTTGACCCAAATAGATGTTTTAAACATAAACCCAATGATTTCGAAAGGGGGACTTTCAATGGTTTCGAAGGGTAACCTTATATGGTTTCAAAGGGATATTTTTGAATGGTTTCGAAGCTATGCTTCTATACTTATATGATAATACTTTAACAAGGTCTAACGATTTCGAAAGAGGTGTTTTAAAGTATTCGAAAGGTAGGAGCCTAATGTTTTAAAGATAGAATTTAACGCTTTCAAAGGAGGTTATCTAACAAAGTCGAAAGCAAAACTTCAGGGTGTCGAAAGGCTTTTTAAGCCCAAACTCATTTTTAAAAGGAGAAACACATGGCTAAATAAAGGAGTTTTGAAAGGATTTCAAGTATTTAAATTTGAAGAAGTATTGCCTTGATAAAAGTATAGGTTAAAGGGATTAACCATTATTTATATGTAGATGTTTTCAAAGATATTAAACCTACAGGAGTTCTATTGTTAAGTTGTTATGTTTGCTTCTTCAAATATGAATTTATTCATATGATAAAGGATCCATAACTGTATTTCGAAGATAAAGGGATAGAATAACCAGCTAGGTTAACCCAATAGTGAATATAAATTGATTAAACTCCTGAATGAGTAGAATTGCATCCAGGAACTCAAGGAGGCCAAAGTATGGGGATGCTTAAACCTTGAAGTTGTCTGGGAAATAGGTTCACAGTTAACCTACGAAAACTATGATTAGGAAGTCATTAGGGGCAACCAACAGGTTCATAGTAAACCCATGAAAACGATGTACAAAGGATGGTTGGCATGGGCCAATTGGTTTGTAGTGATCCCATGGAAACTATATCTGGATTAAGAATTGACATCAGTCAAAAGGTTCCTAGTCAAACTATGAAAACAAGGATAAGAAAGAAATTAAGGGAGGCATCAGTAGATTCCTAGTGAACCCATGAAAACTAGGCTAAGAAGGGAGTTACTGGAGTAATCCATAGGTTCCTAGCCAACCCAAGAAAACTAGGATATAAGATGAGTTATTTAAATGACCAATATGTTCAGGGGAACACATGAATTAATCAAGTTAATTGGTAGGGGCCTATAGGTTCTTAGTGATCCTATAAAAACTTTAAAATAAGACAGGCATCCATAAATTATGAAATGGTTATTAGTAAACCCATGAAAACTAATAGGTTAATAGTGATACTAGAAACTATAATTATGACCAAGAGTCAATTAAATCGGGGATGGGAAATCCAACATGTTTATATATATGAATATCATCATAAATGTTTTAATTGGCGCGTTTTAACCATTATGGATGCAGGAGCACAATATATGGTTTTGAAAAGGTTTTAGGATACTAATGAGGGGAAAAACCGTTCAGCTAAGTGGTATGGTCTCACTCGATATCCAAATGGATTGAGATGTTAGATTATTATTCATACCAGGCTTTATGTCTGACTCAAAGTTTTCTTTTTTCACTTAAACTCTCAAGAACTCGATTGAATTTGAGTAGTTTGAGGTTTAAGGTTTCTAGGTTCTCTTATTAGACGAACAAAGCATCCGGAGGCATGCGGGGGCATTTAGTTATTTAGAGTTATCTTTTTCCACTGTGAATTTTGGATGTAAATGTAGACTTATTAGCCTTATTATATACTCTGATCAACCAAGAAGGCATCTTCATATGTCGCTCTTGGCGTATGTGTAATTACTATATTTTTCTGAACGTAGTTAACGTTTGTGGGATTATGTACTGAACTTGAAATGTTTTGACTGGAATGTGGAAATGTTTTTTAAATTTGTGAATTTTTTCCATATTCTTATTATATGTGTATCAATGTATGTAACACACCCGTATTTGGTTACCGAGGATTAATAACTATGGATGATTACAACATCTGTAACCATTAGTTTTGGGCCTCCATGCTGGAGGATGTTACATTGTTCGTCGCCATCCCCCATGATGCGAATGAGCCAACACATCCAACATGATCTACAGAGTCCTAAATATCTACCTCAAAACCTACTCCATACGCCATCGAGTCATAATCTGAAGTACTAACTCTTATGTCGATGCCCCACAACATTACCTCACCATCTAAACTGCCCATCATAGAGCAATCACATCAAGAATCTAAGTCACTCGCATGAACAAACTATCAAATCGCGCACCATGAAATCTCCTCAAAGTCCAAGCCAAAGATCGGCCAAATCGCCAATCCACAATGGTGATGGACATTGACTACCCTGTAGTGGTCAATACCAACCACTTTAATCGTGTTCTAATCCAAAACGGATAAGTACAAATCAAAAGGAAACGTCTGGTATCCATCCTGAAGTCCGAAGCCTCATCTTCCACCTTCAGATCCATCGGCATGTATCTTAACACTACTCTACAATTTATCACGTTCGTTAGGATTCCACATGTACGAAACCCCAACATACGTATTGCCCTAACACCCAATCACCGCTAATCGGCATTTTCAACCAAAAACGGCCAAACAGCCAAACAAGCAACCATGCAACAAACATCCATACACACATCCAAAAATGCATACATAGAACACGTATAATACATCCATATTAACCAATAGGAAATCATATCAAAAATAGTCCAAATCTAATAATTCCCTAAAAACGGATCATCGATGGAAAATATGTGATGTTCAATATAAATCATTTTAAAATACTTTTATTTTCTTCTATAAAAAATATAGTAAGTGTAGAACTATAGGAAATTCACATTTTCAGACCAAAAATCATTCCACAACGTCGATCTAATAATATACAACCAATCATAGTACGGCGAAAGATAATATCACTAATCTCCATAAAATTCATCTAAACTAGTGCCAAAGTGTAGATCTCTCCATCACAAGCACAACATAAGAAACCGCATCCAAAATGGACCTCATATGCATAAGATATGGATCAAATACAATTTAAGATTAATTAAACAAGTAATTAACTAATTAAAGCGGTTAATTACCTTAATTAGCGTTAATCCTTTTTTCTTCATGTCTGTACACACCTATGAATATACAAATTAAACCACATGCTTCCATCCCCAATTTCTCCCGCATTTGTCGATGAAATCTCGAATCGTCTTCACCAATGAATTCTAATATGCGACCTCTCCACATCCAACCGAAAGAAGTGAAGCTCGATCCACGTATATGGATCACGACCAGACAGTTGCTCTCATCCCAAGCCAAAGTCAAGAATTACAATCGTCGATTGGAGGAGCTACAATTTTTGAGATAAGTGCGCGTCGTCGAGGAGATTCTAGTGGTGCTTCCCGTTTCTCTTATCTCCTCCCCAATCTCCAGAAAATCTAAATCCTAGATCTAGCCATGAAGAGGTCAACGTCGCCAATCGCAGTTGATCCAAATTCCGCCATGGTCGTCGCAAAGCTCTTGTCCATACGATCTCATTGGATCTGGTTTCGCAATATATCATTGAGCGGATTGATTGATTATATAATTTAAATTGAAAACGAGAAGCAGCCATTATTTTCTAATGGAACAGTAAACATGTAATTAAAAATAAGAGGGAGATCTAGTTTGGGGACATTTATAATAATATAATATTCCATTATTTATTCTCTCAAATAAATATTTGTACATTTTGAGTCTGTATGATCACATGATGTGGCCTATCGCAATGAAACTGATCGACGTACATCACCTCATTTTTTAAGATCCAATGGTATAAATCTCGTCGTTATTTGAGACTGCATCCCGGGATGATAATTTCACGTATTTTGAGATCGTCTCGACCATTGGATCATCCGATCTCCAAATATAGTGATCCTCATACTCACTTAAATTCACAACATCAATCCGAACTCAATGGAAGTGGTCTCGAGTCCTGATTCAATCATATGCAAAAAAATCAAATTTTTAGGCCTTCATTTAATTAGCGATTAAATATTTAAATCTTCCATCATTAAAAATATGGATCATTGCATTTTTCCCTCCTTAAAGTATTTCGTCCTTGAAATCATAAAATAAAGAGAATGTCTTCTCACCCCTAGGCCTCAAAGCCTCTTAGATTCCGAGAAAATTCGATGGTACCTCCTTTGCAGGCTAGGTCCAAAAAAAATCCCAATACAACGAAGATACACACACACACACACACACACACACACATCATATATTTAAACATACTAGATCATAAATAGCAATCGTCTCAAATAAGTATGCTATATTAAACCATAACTATTCTGCATGCCTAACAATCAATAAGCATAAGCTACCATATTAAATGCTAACAATCCAACATCAAACATGCATACACGAGATTTATCATCAAAAAGTAACATCTAGCCTATCCTAGCATGCGGAATACTAAACTATCTAGTATAAGTATCGAATATGATATCCAATACGAAAGCCGATGATACAAATAAAATATCACCATTTGAAGAGCCCCGGGCAAGCGGTCCTTGTGCTCTTCTCGGTCACCCATATACAATCACCTTCGCTTTCACTCCACCAAACCTCTACTACTCCATTGCCCTCCTCCTAACCTATTCTTATAACATCTATAGGGACAATAGGCCTATGAGATCTTGAAGTCTTTGGTTCAATTTTAATGCCATATAATCAATTCGGTGCCAAATTCCCAAAAGCCTCCTGTAAGTTCTCTCAAAACCCACCACTGAAAAATGGATTTCAGCCACTTACAATGCTTTTGGCACATAATGGAATCACATATCCATTCCTCATATAAGTCAACAAATGTCATTCTACTGGACTTAAGGAATACAAATCTAACATTCTTCATCAACCAATTAACTTGGACTCAAATGCATCACACTATCCTCAGTAATCGACAATCCCTCGATGTAGGCTATACATATCCATTCCCACTACTCGAGAACAAATAATTTCTCATCCCCATGGAACCAACAATCTTGGTCGGGTCCGCACTACATCCCTCTACAGAGACTATCATTCTTCTAATTCAGCTATGATCCCCACTAGTCCAGCTTCATGCCTCTGACTAGTACCAATCCACTAAATCAAAGTAGGTCTGATTTTCAAACTAGCCATCACCTTTGGCCGTAGCTCATCGAGTTCTGAAATCATAACCAGTAATAAACTTGAGCAATGTCCACTCTAGAAATATTGCTCCCAAACTGGTATGTCTTCCTCTTAGAGCATCAACAAATACATTTCCCTTATGGATGTGTAAGAGATGTCAAAGTCATAGAGGCTAAGAATTCCAACAATTGCCACTGCCAAAGTTTGAGATCCATCTTAGAGTAGAGGTACTCCAACGATGTGGAATCACTAAACAGCTCAGACCCCTCTCCTAACAGATAGTGCCTCCAAATCTCCAAAACGAACTCTATTACCTCCGACTTCGAATCAAGAGTTGGACACTTCCTTTTATGAGGTTTTAATTATCGACTAACATGAGACAACCTTACCTTTCAGTATTAATACCGCACCCAATTACGTACCACGGGCATGTGTGTAATTACGCAAGATTAGTGTAATAATTAATTAACTAATTAAAATGTTTAATTACCCTAATTTAAGTTCATCCTTCCTTTTCCTTATATTTGTACATGCTCGTGCATATGCACATCAAACCGCATGCTTCAATCTCCAATTTCTTCCTCTTTTGTCAATGAAATCCTCAATCGACTTCATAATGAATTCTAATATGCAACCTCTCTGCATCCGACCCAAATAAGTGAAGCTCGATCCATGTATATGGATCACGACCTGACAGTCGCTCTCGTCCTAAGCTAAAGACGCGAATTACATTCATCAATCGGAAGAGCTGCAATTTTAGAGAAAAGTGTGCATCGTTGAGGAGATTCTAATGCTGCTTCCCATTTCTCTTTTCTCCTCCTCGATCTTCAGTAAGTCTAAACCCTAGATCAGACCATGAAGAGGTCAACGTTGCCAATCCAATCGGTCTAAATTCCAATATGGTGATCACGAAGCTCTCATCCATATGATCTCAATGGATCTAGTTTCGCAATTTATCGTTGAGCGGGTTGATTGATTTTATTTTTTGAATGGAAAATGAGGAGCAGCCATTGTTTTCTAATGAAACAGTAACTGTGTAACTGAAAATGAGGGGGAGATTTAATTTAGGGATATTTATAATAATATAATATTCTATTTATTTAATCTCTCAAATAAATGTTATACGTTTCAAGTCCTTACGATGGAATGACGCGTCTTATCGGAACAAAACTTATCTACGTGCATCACCTCATTTTTCCAAACTAATGGTATAAATCTCACTGCTATCTGAGACTGCACCCCGGGATGCTAATTTTGCGCATTTTGAGATTGTTTCAGCTATCGGATCATCCAATCTCCAAATATAGCGATCCTTGTACTCACCTTAATTCACAACGTCGATCCGAACTCAATGGAAGTTGTCTCGAGTCCTGATCTGATCGTATGTAAAAAAACATATTTTTAGGCCTTCATTTAATTAACGGTTAAATATTTAAATCAATTATTTAAATATCCCATCACTAAAAATACGGGTCGTTACACATATCTCCCTGTACCAACTCCATAAATTTCCCAAACATAGTAAAGTTTGTTGCATCGAGCAAAAACCGTTACTCAAACCTTCCCTGAAAGTTAGCCCAAGTAAGGCTGCTCTTCGGCATGCCCATAGTTACACTCATCCACTGGTATAAAGCAGCTCCCTATAATTTCCTAGAAGCCAACTTCTGGTTCTTCTCATCAGTTAAACCGGGATAAGTGAAAATCTTTTCACCGTGAAGAAGCCAATTCTCCACTAGATGGCATTCTCCATACCATAAGTGAGTTTCTCCTAAACAGGAGAAATCTCTAATTAACGCAACATTGTTATTGCAAGCAGCCACTTTAGGCATGAAAACTCCCATATTACCAGTGTTTCCTCATATCAATCCAACAACTGGTCTATCTTGCACCTTTAGTCTCCTCTAGTCTTTAGGCATCATCTTCTTTAAAGGTATAACTACAGGTCTAGCTCGTCTAACTAGATCAATGTGGTACTCAATTCCAGTATGGTAGTAATCCAATCAATTTATCGAATGTGTCCAAAAACTTTCTACTACAGGTACAGATGACAACTCATCGTATGGGATATCAAGCAAATATAGAAGGCTAACCATCACATCATCGTCAGGTGGGCAGTCAAACTCTAACTTCCACTCATCGTCGGTCCCTATCATAAACAACGGCCTCTCGCAATTCACCATTATTCCATACCCCTTCAACTAGTAAACTCCCATACTATAATACTAAACCCAATTAAACCTAAAAACAAATCAATAGCAAATATACAAACATCCATGACTCGGTAAGGCAAAGTCTCTCCAAAGCATGTTGTAACATCCCTCATTTAAAGGCCTAAAACTAAGTGCTACATATGTTGTAGTCATCCATAGTATTAATTTCCAATAATAAAACATGGGATCTTACACATGTATCAGGTGGTTAATCCCCCAATAAGGTTCGTCAATAATTTAAAGGTTGGTTAATAATTTCGAGTCTCAGTCCCAATCTATCTATAAATCACAGAATATGAAGGAATATGAAACCTCAACGTCAAATAAAATACATATGGAAATGCTATAAACGGAAAGCATACCCTAAATGGTAATGCCCTTCCCTTTCATTGATAGAGCACTCGACAAAATCAGAACGACATTCAATGCATATGCTTCCATTATCTGCCCCACTCAACTTGCTCGAGACAATCCTTCACATTGGGTACAGGCTCTCACATCATAAAGCCTTTTCGATCAACTTGTCTAAGCTCTCATCAATATGACTGATCAATCACTTCCCAAGATGATTTCTCAACCCAATGATATATTATTCATTCTTTCTTAGTGGAGTATCAATGGAAGGGTAACATCCCTCTACTTGGAGGCCAAAACTAACGGCTACGGATGTTGCAATCATCTGTAGTTATTAATCCTCAGCAACCAAATATTGCGATATTAGATACATTGATACATAGATCACAAGAATATGAAAAATATTTAACATATAAAAAACATATTTTCACATTCCATTTAAAACATTTCATTTTCATTTCGTAATCCTACAAACATTAACCACGTTTGGAAAAATATAATTATTACACATACGCCAACAGCGACGTATAAAATTGCCCCCTTTGGTTGATCAGATTATATAATAAGGCTATAAAGTCTGCCATTACATCCAAATGTAATTCTTGGGTCAGACTAAGTATTACAAATTTTCAGGTAAGGACGTTCTGGAGCTCAAGAGGCGAGCTGGATGGCAGGAACGTATGGAGTGTAACATGCTGAGTATTATTATTTGTATTTCTGGGACGAGTTAATTTTAATAGTCCAGTGTTTTGTGTAAATGTTGTAACTCTGATGCATTAATGTAAATTAACTGATACAGTTTTTCCTTGTATAACTGTTATTTTATTTGATATTATATTTTGATCCTCTACGAATGTGATATTCTATGTTTCATTTCTATTTCTTCTTTATCTCTTTTCTTCTTTTCCTAACTACCTGGAATTTTCGAGATCGAAAATTCTGGGTCGTTACATTTGGTATCATACACAGCGGGAAAAGATAATACTAAATATCTAACTACCTCCTGCATACCTTCGGAAGCTTTATTTGTCTAAGAAGAGAACCTGAAAACCATAAATCTCAAACTACTCAAAATCAATTGAGTACCCAAGAGTTTAAGGAGAAAACAAAAACTTCGAGTCAGACATAATGCTGGTATGAATAATAATCTAACATCTCAACCATTTAGATATCTAGCGAGACCATGCCGCTTAGCGGAATAGGTTTTCCCCACAATAGTATCCTAAATCCTTTTATAAAACCATATATTGAGCTCCTACATCCACAATGGTT
The DNA here is from genome assembly GCA_030765085.1 of Allium cepa. Classification (NCBI taxonomy): domain Eukaryota; kingdom Viridiplantae; phylum Streptophyta; class Magnoliopsida; order Asparagales; family Amaryllidaceae; genus Allium; species Allium cepa. The sequence goes on from CM060934.1 coordinate 619,142,797, forward strand.
AAAACATAACATTTCAAAATATTATGATGATATGCATACATATAAACAATTTGGTTTTCCCATCCCCGGTTTAACTGACACCCTATCATATTCATAGTTTCTAGGGTCGATGTTAACCTATTAGTTTTCATGGGCCCACTAATAACTTTTTCATATTTTGTAGACTCCCCGTCCTATTTCATAGTTTTCATGGGATCACTAAGAACCTAATGGCCCCTGCTAATTAACTTAATTAATTCATAGGTTCCTCCTAAAACTATTGGTTCCTCTAATAACTTCTATTTTATCTTAGTTTTCATTGCTTGACTAGGAACCTATTGACTGATGTCTTTTTCTTATCCTAGTTTTCATGGGTTGACTAGGAACCTATTGACTGATGTCAATAATTTTTCTTATCCTAATTTTCAAGGGTTGACTAGGAACCTATTAACCGGTGTCAATACTTAATCCGGATATAGTTTTCATGGGTTGACTACAAACCAATTGGCCCCTGCTAACCATCTTTAATACATAATTTTCATGGGATCGCTATGAACCTATTGGTTACTCCAATAACTTCCAAATCATAGTTTTTATAGGTTTACTATGAACCTATCTTCTAGACAACTTCAAGGTTTAAGCATCCTATTTTCTGGTCTCCCTGACTTCCTGGATGCAATTCTACTCATTTAGGAATTTAATCAATTTATATGCATTACTGGGTTAACCTAGCCGGTTCTTCTACCCCTTTATCGTCAAAATGCAGTTATGGGTCCTTTATCATGTGAATATACTTATATTTGAAGAAGAAAACATAATATCAAAACAATACCACTCCTGTGGGTTTAAGATCGTTGAAATGCTTTTCATATAAAACATAGCTAATCCTTTCAACCTATATTTTTATCAAGGAAATAGTTCTTCAAATTTACATAATTAAAATCCTTTCAAAACTCCTTTATTTAGCCATGGGTTTTCCTTTAAAAATGAGTTTGGGTTATAAAACCTTTCGAAACCTTGATTTCGACTTCATAGGATGACCTCCTTCGAAGCATTAAAATCTATCTTCAAAACATTAGGCTCCAACCTTTCGAATACTTTAAAACCTTTCTTTTGAAACCTTTTGATTGTGTTAAAGTATTATCATCTAAATTTACAAGCATAGCTTCGAAACCATTTGAAAGCACTGCTTTCGAAACCACTAAAAGTTACCTTTCAAAACCATTGAATGTCCCTCTTTCGAAACCATTGGAAGTATACCTTCCGAAGCTATTGGGTTTATATTTAAACTAGCATTTTGGATCAAAGTGAACACAAGAAAAGTACCCATTCCAAAACCTTTTCTTATCATATAATAGCGTTGGAGAAAACATGATGGTGTTGAAACAATCCTTTCGAAAGCAAAGAACATCTGGGTAAATTATTGGAAGAAAGGCTTCGAAACCCTTTTCGAAATCATTACCTTCAAAACCTCTAACCCCTTTAGAAAGCTATAGGAAGTAGCTTAAAACAAACACTACCTTTCGAAAGCATTGATTACTTCAGTACACTCGAAAGGCTATAAAGCGGCAGCAGGGTTTTGCTTTGGTCGGAACCCCTTCTTTTGAAAGCATTTATTTTATAAGTAAAGAACCCCTTCGAAAGCGTACTCTTTGAAAACATAAGTTGATGGAAACCCTTTCAAAAGCATTTTATAAGCCTCTTTCGAAACCATATGCTTCGACTCCTCCGAAGGATTAATAAAACAAAGGTAGGTGATTTTCTTTTTAAAACAAGCAGAGCTTTCGACCCATTTGGAAGCCATGCTTTCAACACCTAACCTTCCGTCTTTCTCCAATCCACTACATACCATCTAAGTGATACCTTGTGTATTGGTCTCAGCTTAGTAGTTTTGACCAAGAAGGTTGTGTCGAAAGGTACCTCTAAAGAAGGGTGAAACGGCGTTTCAGAGTAAACCTGTTTTATTTCTAATTAAAGCAAACACTTTCTAACTAACCTACCACACGTAAACTTATGATTGGTTGCCTTAATTTTTCAAATTATTTACCTAAAATAACTGCCACTAATTTCACATCTAAATCATTGTAAAGTTAATAAATAAGCCCTTCCATTAAACAAAAACAATATTGCAAATGAGTCCCTCTTTTAAATTAATTAATTTCCATAGCAAATTACTTAGGAAAAATCCCCAAAAATTCTAGAAATTCAGTTCAATCATATTATCTAACGTACCAAAATTTCAGAACCAAATTCTCAATATAATTTTCCAAATAAATTTATAAACAAATAACCATATTTTCCTTTGAAAATTCATAATTAACTCTTCACAGCTTGGAAAATTATAAAAATTGAAATATAACTCCAAAATCATGTTTTACATAACATATAATTTTCCATGACATTTAAAAATCATTACATCTCGATTTGCCCTAAAACCTTGCATAACTCCTTTTTAAACAATCTTATTTAAACCAAACAAATTATAATTCAAGCACATCATCATCCAATATAGCATAAAAACAAATTTATCCTTAAATCAAAAAATCATAATCATAAAATAGAGATGTTGTGATTATTATTCACCTTAGATTGGGTAAGAAAATTGGAGATTAATTGAGATTGATTTCTTCAAGCTTGAATCCTAAGCTTTACTTGTATTTTCTCTTCTTATCTTCCTCCTAATGGTCTGCCTTATATTTGCTTTCTTACGTTTACTTTGCTTATGATAAAATGAATGTGTATGACCTAGAGATAATAGTATAAGCATAGAGAATGTGGGCGGCAATGACCCTAGTTAACCCATTCATTTTAATAAGCATGACCACAAAATTCATTTACTAATTTCAATCACCTTATCACTCTACATTATTCTATTAATTTATTCTAATTAAATCTCCTGAATAATGTTATCAAAAATTAGAGGTGTTACAAGATCCCCTCCTTAAAGGATTTCGTCCTCGAAATTCAGTTTGGACTTAATAGCAAACATAACAATCATCTATAACAACTCGTACATCCATACTAGCCCACCTAACTAGCACTAATCAATATAAATCTATTATAGACATACCATCAAAGAAGATCAGGATAAGCATCTCGAATCCTATCCTCTATTTCCCAAGTACAGTCCTTCTCTTGTCGCTCCATTGAACATTCACCAACTTAATTGTCTTGGTTCTCAATCTTTTCTCATCCCTCCTACAGCCCGAACTGGTTTCTAACCAAAGTCAAATCTGGCTCTACTACCAAGTCTTCCAGCCCTGTCAGAGAAATAGTAGTCTATGGATCATGCACATACTTACGAAGATGAGAAACATGAAATACATTATGGACACCTACCAAACTGCTTGGCAACTCTGCTCTGTATGGAGCTTTCCAACCCTTTCTATAATTGGAAATTGACCAACATATCTTCAGGCCAACTTCCCCAACTTTTCAAATTATATCACACCCTTCATCGGTGATGCCATAATGAAAACCCTATCTTCCACTGAGAACTCTAGGTCTTTACGCCACTTTTTAACGCAACTCTTCTGTCTGGATTGAGCTTCCTTCATCTGACTTCGGATTAACTCAATCTTTTATGATGCCTCTCTAACCAAATCCAGACCTAAGACCTATTTGTCTCCTGTCTCCAACCAACATGCTGGTGATTTTCAAAGCCTTACATGCAAAGCTTCAAAGGTGCCACTCTTTTACCAGTCTGATAACTATTATTATAGGAAAACTCAATCAAATGTGGGTGATCTTTCCAAGATCCACCAAAGTCCAATACACAAGCTCTTAGTAAATCCTCGAGTACCTTGTTGACTCTCTCTGTCTTCATATTAGTCTGTGGGTGATATTTTGTACTCATCTTGAGCTTGGTACTCAATTCGCTAGTAGATAATGCATCTCTGTCGCTGACTATACTACTAGGAATTTCATGAAGTCTAATTATGTTCTTCAAGAAGAACTTCGCTAAAACAGGTGCCATCCTAGTTGACTTAACTGGAATGAAATGGACACTCTTGATCAACCTATCCACCATAACCCATATGCTTTCATTTCCTCTATTCGGCCTTGGCAACCCGTCAACAAAATCCATGGATATCGAATCCCATTTCCATACTGGAATCTCTAAAGGCTGAAGCAATCCAATCAGCTTTTGATGTTCGGCCTTCACTTGCTGACAGTTTCCACACTACCTAACCCATAAGCCAACATCCCTCTTCATGCCTTCTTAATAGAAGCTCCTCTTCATATCATGATATATCTTGGTCCCTCCAGGATGCATCGTAAACTTGGATCGATGACATTTTTCCAGAAATTCTCTCCTCAAATTCTCAGCATCGGGAACATATAATTTCCCTTTCTTTCTCTACCATCCTCTCTAGTCAAGACAAAAATCCTTTAGATCAACGATATCCGATCCTACCTCAAGCTTTTTAATCTTCTTAGCAAAAACTGGATCCTCCTGATCAACACTGGTCGAAGTTCTAAACAAGAAAACATGGCAATACCCTGACTAGAACTAGCAGTAGATCTTAATTGCACACCGCAACTGGCTAAAGCTTCTAGATTCTTCCATTCTACCAACATAGCTAACACCACATTCTGATGTCTTCTACTAAGAGCATTTGCTACCTTATTTCCTTTTCCAAGAGTGTACTCTATACCAACATCATAAGCATCCAAAAACTAAAGCCACCTCCGCTGCCTCATATTCAACTCCTTCCGAGAGAATAAATATCTTAAAGACTTATGATTGGTATACAACTCAAATCTCTCCTCTAAGAGATAATGCCTCCAAATCTTCAAGGCAAAGAACACCGCAGCTAGCACTAAGTCATGAGTAGGATATCTTACTTTGTGCGGTCTAACCTTTCTAGATGTGTAGGCAATAACTTTACCCTTCTGCATCCATACTGCTCTCAGTCCAGTCCCACATGCATCAGTGTATACTACCAACCGTTGGTTTCCATATGGAACTACTAGCACTGGTGCATTGGTCAACAAAAGCTTTAACTTAAGGAAGCCTTCCTTACTTTTTTTGGACCAAATAAACTTCACATCTTTCCTGGTCAACTTAGTCAAAGGTGCTGCTCTGTGCAAGAAATCTTTAACGAATCTCCGGTAATAGCCAGTAAGTCCAAGAAAACCCCTGATCTCGGTTACCGTCTCTGGCCTCTTCCAATTATTGACAGCTTCGATCTTAATTGGATTGACTGAAAAACCCTCCTCTAAAACCACATGACCAAGAAACTTAACCATTTTCTTCCAAAAACGACACTCGGAAAACTTCGCCTTCAGCCGATTCTGCCTCAGCGTCTCGAGAACCACTCTAAGAAGAATCTCATGCTCTCTTTCATCTTTCGAGTATACTAAATGTCATCAATGAATACCAACACGAACCTATCCATGCTCTCTAAAAAAAACTCGGTTAATCAAATCCACAAAGAAAGCAGGTGCATTCGTTAACCCGAACGGCATCACTAATCGTTCATACGAACCATACCTAGTCTGAAATATTGTCAAAGGAATGCTGTCATCCACCACTCTCAACTGATGGAACCTTGTCGCCAAATCCAATTGGGAAAACACTCTAGCTCCACTCAACTGATCAAATAGATCATCTATCCTAGGCAAAGAGTACCTATTCTTAATCGTCCTTTCATTTAACTTACGATAGTTGATGCATATCCTTAACGACCCATCTAATTTCTTCACGAATACCGCAGCCGCTCTTCAAGGCGAACTGCTTACACTAGTAAAATTCCTTCCTTCTAGCTCTAATATTTGCACCTTTAATTCCTTCATCTCAGTCAGTGTCATCCTACTAGGTTGTCTACTCACAGGTTTAGCTCCCGGTACATGATCTATCTGAAACTACACAGCTTGTTTCGATGGTGATCCTGTAACCGGCTCAAAGACATCTACAAATTCCCTTGCTACTCATACTTAACTTAGATCCTTTCCTACCTCCATGGCACTCAACAAAACACATACACTACTGCTGGAATTCTCCACCGTAAAGATGATTCAGTTATGACTATCTAAGTGTCTCAATGATATTTCCATATCCTGGAAAAATATCCGAGCCTTATACTTGCCCAACCAATCCATACCCAAATGATCCTGAAATCTATGAAATCAAAAACTTACAAACTGCATGCAAACTTATGACCTAACAAATTAAGTTCTAACTGGTCACATCTAATCCCTAGAGTTGCATACTCTTATTGGATTCACAACTCTTAACGAAGTAACAAGGTATGTGGGTTCTATGCATAACCTATCAACCAAGTACTGTGATATAAATGAATGTGATGCACTGGTACCAAATAGTACCCTAACTGGTATACTCTGAATCAAAAGTGTAACTTCCACCATGGTTTTCCCTTTTTCTACTGTAGCAGGCCTAGAAGAAAATGGTGGTCCAATAGCAAAAACCTTATCTCGATCTGCCTTGACTAGCTCGAGACACTGGTTCTTGTAATGTCCAACTTGGTCATAGTTAAAGCATTTCACGTTCTTCTTCTCTACAGGCTTCTTCCCCTTGCCAGATCAGCACTCGTAGGCATAATGACCCTTCTTATCACACCAAATCATCCTTTTCCTTCTTGGCAGCATCCCCTTTTCGGGCTCCCTTCTTCTTAAAGAATTTCCTCTTCTTTCCCAGAGGACCCTTGGATTCAACTAGCTTCCCTCTAGCAGACACGACAAGCATCTCCTTATGGCGAATGGCCATCTCCACCACCATATTACAAGGTTCTCTAACATGTGTCATGGTCATTCCAGTAAGCTCCGGTCTTAGTCCTCGAATGAACCTTTCATTCCATCTGATGTTAATGTCTATAGTAGCATATCCATATCGAGATAGCTCGTCAAACTTAGCAGCATACTCGATCACTGACGTGTCTCCCTACATAAGGTCCATAAACTTTCCCATCAATGCCGACTTAGCAACCTCAGATAAGATTCTCTGCTCAAACCTCCTTCTGAGATTGGTCCATGACAGCTCTTCCTCCGGAACTCTAGCTGTCACACTATTCCACCTGTGAAGCGCTGCCCCATGCAAGTGCCTAGAGGCCAACCTCCTCTTCTGCTCATCATCCAAACCTAGATCAGTAAAGATCCTTTCATAGCGCAATAGCCAATTCTAAACCTCAACAGCGTCCTCTGTTCTAACAAACGGCTTTCTACCCAGCTGATGTAGTATCTGCTTAGCCTAGCATAATTATATCCAATTGGAGCTACAGGAATTAACTCCTCCAACATTACCAGCAACCCCATCTAGCAAAAGATTGGTAAAAAATACACCATCCCCGCATCTACTGGCATATTTCCAACACCTACATTAGCTTCAACATTAGGGTTAGCATTAACCTGCCGACCTTGGCTCCTTCTAGCATTAGGTCGAGCTTTTTCGTTGGTTGTGGTGCTTCCTCTACCTAGATTTCCTCGTTTGTTTTCTTCTTTCATATCCTCTTTCTCGTAAATCTACATACGAGCTTTAGTATGATACCAAAAAAAGGGTCTAAGAGAGAGGGGAACACGTACTTGGATATATATTATATGTTAGATACAAGTATGTTATTGTAGCATTAACCCGAACCCCGATCATATTTCTAATTCTTTGGATTATGTTTCAAAAAGCTTTTAGGTCTAACTTTTCTTTTAAAGTTTCATAAACTTATGCTCTGATATCAACTTGTAACATCCGCCTACTTGGAGGCCCAAAACTAACGGCTACAGATGCTGCAGTCATCCATAGTTATTAATCCTCGGTGATCAAATATGGCGATGTTAGATATATTGATACACAGATCACAAGAATATAGAAAAAAATTAATAAATCAAAAACATATTTCCACATTCCATTCCAAACATTTCATGTTCATTACATAATCCCACACATATTAACCACGTCAGAAAAATATAATCATTACACATACGCCAACAGAGACATATGAAGCTGCGCCCTTGGTTGATCAGACTATATAATAAGGCTATAAAGTCTGCCATTACATCAAAATACATAGCGGAAAAAGATAACACCAAATATCTAACTACCTCCTGCATACCTCTGGAAGCTTTATTTGTCTAAGAAGAGAACCTGAAAACCATAAATCTCAAACTACTCAAAATCAATCGAGTACCCAAGAGTTTAAGGGGAAAACAAAAACTTCGAGTCCGACATAACTCTAGTATGAATAGTAATCTAACATCTCAACCATTTAGATATCTAATGAGACATGCCGCTTAGCGGAACGGGTTTTCTCCTCACTAGTATCCTAAACCCTTTTACAAAACATATACTGTGTGCATGCATTCACAATGGTTAAAACAAAACATTTCAAAATATTATGATGATATCCATACATATAAAAAATTTGGATTTCCTATCCCCGCTTTAATTGACTCCCTATCATACTCATAGTTTCTAAGGTCACTATTAACTTATTAATTTTCATGGGCTCACTAATAACCTTTTACATATTTTATGGACTCCCCGTCCCACTTCAAAGTATTCATGTGGTCAATAAGAACCTATTGGCCCCTGCCAATTAACTTAATTAAATCATGGGTTCCCCCTAAATCTATTAGTTCCTCCAATAACTTCTATCTTATCCTAGTTTTCATGGGTTGACTAGGAACCTATTGACTGATGTTAATAACTCATTTCTTATCCTAGTTTTCATGGGTTGACTAGGAACCTATTGACTGATGTCGATACTTAATCCGGATATAATTTTCATGGGTTCACTACAAACCAATGGCCTCTGCCAACCATCTTTAATACATAGTTTTCATGAGATTACTATGAACCTATTGGTTACTCCAATAACTTCCAAATCATATTTTTCATGTGTTTACTATGAACCTGTCTCCCAGATGACTTCCGAGTTTAGGCATCCTATATTCTAGTCCCTTTGACTTCCTGGATGCAATTCTACTCATTCAAGAGTTTAATCAATTTATATTCACTACTAGGTTAACGTAGCTGATTCTTCTACCCCTTTATTCCCGAATTTCATGTATGGGTCCTTTATCATCTGAATATGTTTATATTTAAAGAAGAAAACATAATATCAAAAAAGTACCGCTCCTGTGGGTTTGAGATCCTTGAAATGCTTCTCATATAAAACATATTTAATCTTTTCAACCTATATTTTTATCAAGAAAATACTTCTTCAAATTTACATATTTGAAATCCTTTCAAAACTCCTTTATTTAGTCATGGATTTTCTTTTAAAAATGAGTTTGGGTTATAAAACCTTTCAACACCTTCGCAACCTTGCTTTGGACTTCATAGAATGACCTCCTTCGAAAGCATTAAAATCTATCTTCAAAACATTAGGATCCTCTCTTTCAAATACTTTAAACCTTTCTTTCGAAACCTTTTGACTCTGTTAAAGTATTATCATATAACTTTAGAAGCATAGTTTCAAAATAATTTGAAAGTACCTCTTTCGAAACCATTGAAAGTCCCTCTTTTGGAACAATTGGAAGCATACCTTCTGTAGCTACTGGGTTTATATTCAAAATAGCATTGTGGGTTAAAGTGAACACAAGTGAAATCATACCTTTCGAAACCTTTCTTTATCATATAATAGTATTATGGAAAATATGATAGTGTCGAAACCAACCTTTTGAAAGCATAAATCATCTTGGTAAAATATTGGAAGGATGGTTCTGAAACCATTTCCAAAACCATTACATTCGAAAACCCTAATCCCTTTCAAAAGCTATAGGAAGTAGCTTAAGACACCTTTAAACAAACACTACTTTTTAAAAGCATTGGTGACTTCAATACGCTCGAAAGGCTATAAAGCGACAGTAGGGTTTCGCCTGGGTTGGAACCCCTTTTTTCAAAAGCATTTATTTTATAAGTAAAGAACCCCTTTGAAAGCTTACTCTTTTAAAAACATAAGTTGATGGCAACCCATCCTAAAGCATTTAAAAACCTCTTTCGAAACCATATGCTTTGACTTCTTCGAATGCTTAATAAAACAAAGGCATACGCTTTTCTTTTTAAAACAAACAGAGGTTTCAACCCTTTTGGAAGCCATGCTTTCGACACCTAACCTCCTGCCTTTCTCCAATCCACTATGTACCATCTAAGTGATACCTTATATATTGGTTTTAGCTTGGTGGTTCGACCTAGAAGGTTTCAACTAGGTTGAAGGTGGATGCTCTATGTCAAAAGATAGCTCTAAAGAGGGCGGAACCGGCTTTTCTGAGTAAACCTGTTTTATTTCTAATTAAAGCAAACACTTTTTAACTAACCTGCCACATGTAAACTTATGATTGATTGCCTTAACTTTTCAAATTCTTTACTTGAAATAACTACCACTAATTTCAGATCTAAATCATGGTAAAGTTAACAAATAAACCCTTCCATTAAACAAAAAAAATACTGCAAAGAAGTCCCTCTTCTAAATTAATTTAATTTCCATAGCAAATTACTTAGGAAAAATCACCAAAAATTCCAGAAATTCACTTTAATAATTTTCTCTAGCATATCAAAATTTTAAACCAAAATTCTTAATATAATTTTTGAAATAAATTTATAAACCCAAATAACCATATTTTCTTTTGAAAATTCATAGTTAATTCTCCACGGCTTGGAAAATTATAAAAGTTGGAACCCAACTCCAAAATCATGTTTTACATAGCATATAATTTTTCCTTTGCCATTAGAAATCATTATATCTCGGTTTTTCCCAAAATCTTGCGTAACTCATTTTTAAACAATCTTATTTAAACCAAACAAATTTTAAATCAAGCATATCATCATCCAATATATCATAAAAACCCTTAAATTCAAAAATCAATGATCATAAAATAGAGATGTTGTGATTATTATTCACCTTAGAGTGGATAAGAAAGTCGGAGATTGATTGAGATTGATTTCTTCAAGCTTGAATCCTAAGCTTTACTTGAATTTTCTCTTCTTGTCTTCCTCCTAATGGTCGGCCATATATTTTATTTCTTACATTTATTTTGCTTATGATAAAATGAATGTGTATAGCTTAGGGATAATAGTATGAGGGTGGAGAATGTGGGCGGCAATGACCCTAATGCCCGTATGATTAATTAGCTAACACCTAACCATTTATAACCCATTCATTTTAATAAGCACGACCGCTAAATTCATTTACCAATTTCAATCCCATTATCACAGTTTAATTTATTCTAAATAAATATCCTGAATAATGTTATCAAAATTAGGGGTGTTATAGGAAGATAGACTGTACTTCGATAGCACACCAGATTCGGCCACATACTCTAACACAGACATATTGCCTTACTTCAAGTCAATTATGAACTTCCTAAACAACGTCGACTTTTGAAAGTCAAGAAAAATTTTCTTCAAAGTGAACTATGAACTAATCCCTAGTAAAATGGTCCCAGGAATCAAATCTATATGGGTACTCCACCAATTCATTGTTCATCCCTGGAGTCATCTAGAGGTTAACTTTTACCTCATTGCATCATCTACTTCCAAATTATCGATGATCATTTTGCAAATATCCATCTTGTCTTGCACCATAATAGCCGACTCCGTTTTGAGGAATGGTCTGCCTCTTAGACCCATGTAGTCTTTATACAGCTCGGCAAAGTCCACTCTAGGTGTTTTGCACTTGAGCACCATAATCATTTACATCAAACTTGGGAATTCCAGAATAATGTTTCGCACCATTTCTGCAAACATACCCGGTAATCGAGGTTAGTGGTCCCCAATCGTGCCCACTCCTCTACTTCAAAGATGGAGTCAAAAATAGCACTTCTCATATGCCAGACCGATCTTAATACATAATAAGAATGATCAGTCTCTCATAGAGAAAACTGCATCAGTAATGCTCACTTGTGCTAAACGACTTATATACTATATATACTACTATATAGTTTTGAAAACTAAAATATATAATAAATACGCACTCTCTCTTACATAGATATACTCTCGATCTAGTCTAAGGTGACAACTGCTACCTTATCTCTACTGGATCATGGTATCAACTCGGATTAATCACGTAACCTAAGCTCTGATACTAGATGTAACGACCCTAATTTTGATTAACATTATTTAAGACATTTAACTAGTTAAATGAAATGAAATATTGACATGGTTAAAGGATTGAGATTTGTGTAAATAAGGGGTAGCCATGCCAACTTAAACAAATGAACTAAGGGAAAATGAAACAAAACAAGTTAGGGTAGTAGATGAGGGGCAAAGTAGGAATAAGTCATATCCTTATACCCAAAACTCTCATACGTGTTCATTTTCTTGTTCAAAACAAAATCAAATACTAGAGAGGCCAGCCACCATTTAGGGAAAAGCAAGAAGAAGATACACAAGAATCTAAAAGAAGGAAGCTTAAGCAACTTCCAAGACCAAATCTCAACTTCTTAATCACAAGCTAAAGGTGAATAATAGGTTAAATCTCATGTTTTCATATTTTCAGTTTTAGATTGAGATCCGATTTATTTTGCAAATTTTGCTATGTTTGGATTGTTAAAATGGATATATGCTTGCTGACGATTATGCTATTTCATATGGATTTTATGATAAGTTTTAATGTGAAAATCCTATTAAAAGACATCCAAATGTCTTGCGATTTTTAAATAAGGTAATAGATATAATTTCGGAGACGATTTCAAATTTTATAATTTACTGAATTAATGTGGACTAATTATTAATTTTCTAGTGAATAAAATAGCTAATTAGGTTTAAACTAATTACGGGGTTAGAAATTTAAATATGTTAGAAAATATATTAAAAATGATTTATAGGAATTTTTGCAGAGTTTTCCGAAGTTTTTAATAAGTATATAAAATTATTTAAGGTATGGGACTTAAATGTTTTATATATTTATAAAAGGAGAAGAGACATTTTGTAAATATTTTAAATTGTTTATCTCTAAAATTCAGCAATACTTTCAGAAAATATTTTAGAAAAGAAATTAGCAACCAATCATATGTTGATAAACAAAGGAGGTTAGTTGAAAAGAAATTACCTTTTCAAGTTAAAAATCAGTTTTTATAAGACTTTTTTGTTTCGCCACTTTCGGCACCTACCTTTAGACTTCTTCCTTCTACCTCGAACCAATTAGAAACCAATACACATGGTGTCAAATACTTGGTACGTAGTGGATTGGAGATAGGCAAAAGGTATAGAGTCGAAATAGTGATTCCGAAGGGGTCGAAGCCTTGTTTTGTTTTTAAAAGGAAATACGCCTGTTTTGCTTTCGAATGCTTTTAACTTAGATAGCCTTCAACTTGGTCAAGTGGTTTTAAAGAATTGTTTTGAAAGAGGTTGTGCCTTTTGTTTTATAAAGAAGCTTTCAAAGGGGTCGAAACCCCTTCGACCCCTTGCTACCACATTTAACCTTTCGAAGCAATGCTTTCGAATGAGTTCCTTTGTTTTAAAATCTAAAACACCTCTTCAATTCTTTTGAAGGAATAGGTTTCGACACCATCCACTTCTTTACTTAGGAAATTGCTTTCGAAAGAGTGCATTTGACTTAGTTGTTTTAGGATCCTTTGGTCTATTGAAAGTTAAACCCAAAGGTTTCGAAAGGAATAGCTTTGAATTGTTTTGAAAATTTGTTCCACATGTTTTACTTGAACCCAAATGTTTTCCAAAGGTTTGATTTATGTAAAGGACTTAATGATTTTGAAAGTATATGATAAACGTTTCGACGGTGTGGTTTCCCAATGTTTTTGAATGGTATTAAATGGAAGATTCCAATTTTCTCAAAAGGCATGATTAAAGTGTTTTGAAATGAGGATGTCTAAGGTTTTATAAAGCTTTCGAAAGAGATGTTTTCAATGTTTTCGAAAGATCTACTGTAAAGGGTTTCGAAAGGTACTTTTGGCCCTTTGGCCTAAGGTTGTAAAGTAAATTAGTTTACTTATATCGAAAGGGGTACTTTCAATGGTTTTGAAAGGGGATGTTTAAAGTTTTTAAATAAAGGTTTCGAAGGTGTTCATCAACTATGTTTTGGGTAAAGTATATATAACATGGCAAAGTGATTTGAGTAAGGCATGGAATATATTTTCCATATTTAAGTATGATTTAAAGGGTTAAATCAATTTGGAAGAATGTTTTCAAGGAAAATTTAATGGGGTAGTTGACCCTAAGTAAATGACTCAGATATTAGAATACCAGATGGGACTGGTATAAGGCCGTGCCCTATACTTTAGCTAGTAGCCCCTAGTTAATATAAGTCCAAAATTTCAATGTGTTGGGCTTTGTCACAGATAAGACTAAAATGATGTTACACACAGAAAAGAATCTACAGAGTTAAGGTAGGTTATTGGTGAGCCCGCAAAACCATTACGATCAGTTAACCCTAGGAGAAGTAAGTTAGGGATAGACCATCCAGAAGAGTATCTAATAGAAGTTAGATTATTTGTTTAATTTATCCAATAGACCCGAGTCAGTCAAAGATTAGTAGTTAGCTAAACAAAACTGTAGTGTTTGGTCAGATAGTCCATTTATTACCTGATTTATATGCATACATGATATTGCGATTATTGTTTTAACCGTTTTTTTGCAGGATTTGATTTGCAAAAGACATGTTTTTGAAATGATACTAGTGAGGGGAAACCCATTCTGCTAAGCGCGTAGTTTCACTTAACATTAGATAACCGGATGTATAGTATTATTTACACCAAGCTTTATGTCTGACTCGAAGTTCATGTTTTTCCCCTTAAACTCTTGGGTGCTCAAAATTGATTAGAGTAGGTTGAGAGTTTAGGATTTACATGTTTTAGTAGGTGGAAGAATAAAGCTTTCGAAGATGAGCATGAGATTGATGTTAGCAATTTAGGAGTTTTATGTTTTTTATTTCCGCCGTGTTGTATTAAGATTGTTTTTGTCTATTTAGTACTCTGATCATCCAATAGGGCATCTTCATATATCGCTCTTGGCGTATTTTGTAATAATTATATTTGATCAATGCTTTGGAAATGATTCGGGATTATGTAATTGGATATGAAACATGATTTATGAAATGAAATCAGAAAAGTTATTTTGGAATATGTGATTTTGTTTCATATTCATGTGCTTCTAGTATTATGAATACCATTAACATTAAAGTATTTTGTCGATGAAAGATAATACTATAGATCACTGTAGCATCTATAGCGCTTAGCTTTAGGCCTCAAGATAGAGGATGTTATACCAGAAGTGACGACCGCCCTACACCTCTGATGCATATATAACCGAATAGTGCACTGCTAGAGCATCCGGTCAGTGTAGGACTATTCTTAAGGGAAAGAAAAAGAACTAAGAAGAGGAATAGAAAAGAAAAGAAGGGAAATGAATAAAACAGACATCGGTTGCATAGCCTGTTTTATACTGTGTTGGCTATTATATTTTATCAGATGCGCTATGAGATACACGTTAGGTTATGTGACTGATGTCTGTTTTATTCCTTTCTCTTCTCTTCTATTATCTTCTCTTATTTTCTATTCCTCTTCTTATATCTTTTTATTTCCCTTGATCGTCATCCTACATATACCGGATGCTCTAATAGCACACTATTCGGTTATATGAGCATTGGAGATGTAGGGCGGTCGTCACGTTGAAGAAAAGTACAAGGCTACAATCAAAGCCATGGAGGCCAAGACTAATGCGTTAGATAAACAACTCCAAGCGGCCTATGTCTGCACTAGCAAATTGGATAATGAGAAAGCCAAGCTTCATGTCAAAACGAAAACCGAACTTACAAATATGTAGCTTGACTTTAAGAAATAAAAGAGTGAAAACACTGAGACCAAAGAGACGGCTCAATCATATGCTGAAGAGATCATTAACTTAAGAGAATAGAAGAAAACCCTCGCAAACAGGGTCATGGCACTAGAAGCTGGCTCGCTCGAATGGGAAAAGAAAAGAATAAGTTTAAAGATAAAGTAGATACAACCATCCAATGCTTTTATGTGAATGTCATTAGGATGGGCAATATAACATGGCTCGATGATGCATATTCAAAGAACCTTACAGAGGTTTATGAGGAGATTTTATGACAGGATAAGGAAAAGAATGAAGGAGAGGTCGATGAAGAGTGGATCAAGACCCTCCTCGTTAATGAATTTGATTTGAAGGCCCTAGCCAGGGGTCAAGTAGTCTAGGCCGCTAAGGCTCTTTCTCCTATGTAAATTCCCACCACGGCTCCTATCGAGTTTAACTTGAAGGACTTGGCTGAAGATGTTGCTTTCATCCTTAAATAGTCCTAGGTGGAGATATCTACATCTACGACGACCACTTTAGGGCTTTTGTTATTTATACGTCTGTGCCTCCACTACCCCCTATTACTGTGCAGTTAAAGCGCTCGATAGATGCAATACGGCGGAGGTGCAAAAAGTCATAGCGGAAATACAGCGAGGATATAGTGAGATATAGCAGATGACTTTAAAATAGCATATAAAACTCGTACTTAATGTTTTTACAAATACACAAATGGTAATTAAATGAAAAATTAACATTCAATTGAATTATATTTAATACATAAATAATTTTAAATAAAAACATGTGCAAATATACTGCAAATAAACATAATACTGTTATATAACATAATTGAATTTAGTAGAATATTAGAGTATTTTCATTTCTAAAAATATATTAAAAAATCAACTAAATAAATTACTTTCATAATTTTTATAATGTATAAATATCATTTTTCAATTCATTTCTTTTAAAGAAACATAGTGAAAATAGCGAAATATGGCGGGAATAACGGGATATAGCGAAAATAGCTGGTCTTAAAGTGGAAAGGCTATATTTGGGGCTATATGGAAAAAATCATGGTGGTAGAAATCTACTTTGAGATATAGCAGGATTATAGAGAGGTAATAGTGGGGCATTAACTGCATAGCTCTATACAACTACTACTTCTAAGGGGTATAACCCTAAAAATACTAGCTTTACTCCAACAATGATTGTCCCTGTATTTTCTACACTTACTTTGATTTTCGAGGAGGAAAGATTGTCAATGCTTACTCAAAGCTCACACCATCATCTAGCGTATACCTTTGACTTCACCCATATTTCAGAATTCTGGATGTCATCTGAAGATGTTTCTAACCTTTATAATTCCTTTTGCCTCCTTATAGGTCAATCCTTCTACAGTTTCTCGAGAAAATGGTCCTTCATCCACAGCTATCACCATTACATCCATCATTGCTTCAACTGCCTTCCTTGTTTGAACCTCCTCTTTCAGGTCTGGTCCTGGTCTTAATGTAAAAAATAAAAAAGCTTTGGTAGAGGAAATGGTGTTATCCAATCTATTTGATGATGGTAACAACTTGACAATTACTCATGTTGTGGGGTTGATTCTACGATGGTAGCTTAGAAGGTTGTCGATGCTTTTTAGCTTAAAAATGTGAAGAGTGAGCCAGGATTAGAAAATCCTCCTAAGTAATTGTCCATAGCTTAGTCCCTCCATTTCATGTTAGGCCTCCTTTCGCCCACGTTTCCGGTGCTACCTTTGAATCTCATAAAACTCCTGCCTCATCCAATGATGATTACGATTGGGATGTTGATGAAGAGAAAAAATACCATCAAAGGCTCCTAAAAAGACAAAGTGTAATGGTCATACTCCAACGAAGGTAGGGAAGAAGCACGAGAGGGCAAAGGATAAGTTATTGGTCCCACTATCAAAATGAAGAGATTTTCTTTTTTTCCTCTTGCTTTCTAGATTCTTGTGCATAGGCCATTATTATGCGAGTACGACCCCCATAATTTTGAAACCAAAAGATGATGTAAATGAAAATTAGTTTTTGTTCAGCATTGTCATATTTATTTTATTGCATCTTTTATTTCCATTCATATGTACTTGCTTGCATGCATATATATAATTATTTGTAATGAATTTACATATATACCATACATGCATGTGTTTGTGATCTGTGTAATGCTTTTATCTATCGTAACTATGTACATATAAATGAATTTCTACAATTTCTAAGTATTGTTCCAATGTTGTTTTATTTATTATCAATTAAGCATTTCCTATTTAACTAGAAATAAAACTGTACTCCTTTGTTGCGATTAGAATATTATGGCTTTTCTTTCATATTTATAAGAGAAACAATATAATCTAGTGTTGTTGCATATAATTTAATTATACATTGATGCCTACCTCCGCGTATTGATGTCCATGATGCCTATCTCTAAGCATTTATCCATGGTCTCTCCTAGCTTCGGGGTTGGTCAAAGATAAGATGTGCAGGGGTGAATTATCTTATCTGCACCCAGTCTAATTATACTACAATGATTTGATCATGGTTCAAAGGAATCCATCGTTACCTATCTCAAGGTACCCAGACAACTGATTTTCAAAATTAAAATTTCTAATCATGCCTCTAATCCTACGATTCAAGGTCAGACTTTAAGAGTATGGTTCCATTGATTCAAAAAGCAAAATTTATTTCAATGAATCCATGGGAAATATTGCCTTATTACATCCAATCTAAATAAAATGAAATGCCGAAGTAAAAGGGAAATCAAGAAACAATGACATAAATGCTCACTACTCCATGCCCGTGAAATTGGGATCCCATCAATTATTGATTACTTGAATGTTTCATATCCAAGCTTTTATCCTATCACATAGGGTCCTTCATAATTCGAACCAAATCCATTTATGCCCAGAAAGAATTGTTTCAAATGAGGTTGACAATCTTGAAAGTATGGTTTTGGGCCTTAGCATTGGACTGCCTTGCAACTCTTTGTTGGTGAGCTGTTACCCTCAAATTATCCTCTTCTCACTTTTCCTCCACCAAGTCAAGGGACGATGGCAACAACTCCTCATTTACCTTGCGACAAAATGCATCTATCTATGAAAAGTGACTTCAACTTCGATTAGAATCAAGGCCTTATTTCCATAGTGTAAGGAAAATAGACTATGTCCAGTTGTGGATTTCTAGGTTGTTCGGTTAGCTAATACCGTCAATATTAACTCATACACGTAGTTTCTTTTAGATCGGTTCAGTTACCACATTATGATGAATTGATGGTTTTATTCACCGCCTCCACCTGTCAATTTTTTATGAACGTGCTATCATTAAAAGTCTCTTTTGAATTCGAAATCGAGCACAAAACTCAAAAACTTCCATGGTTTTGAATTGAGTTTCACTATCTGTCATGACGTCTGTGGCACTCTGAACCTACACAATATATTCTTTACAATGAAGTTGATCACTTTTTCAGAAGTAATCACGGTGAAGGGCTCCACCGCTACCTATTTTACAAATAGTCCACCACAACGACTGCAAATTTTGCTCCTTCACGAGACATTAGTTGCACTCATATGATTTTAGTTACCCAAATCGAAAATGGCCATTGGCTAACCATCTGCATAAGCAGATTGGGTGGAGCTCTAAGAATCTCCGCAAATATCTAACGCTTATCGCATTTCCACAAGTATTCAGCTGAGATCGATTGATAGGTGGCTAGAAATATCCATAGTGAAGAATCTACTTTGCTAGTATCTGCCTCCCCCCCCCCCTCACCAGTGTAATCGCCATAGCTCCCTTCATGAACATCTACTAGTATCTTCTTAACTCCGTCCTTGTCAACACACCTTGGCAAGATGGTAGGGAATCCACTCCTATAAAGCATTACTTGCATACTGAATCGAGGCATCATATGTAAGAGATTTCTCTTTTCATTTTGACTTTTTAGTAGAGTTCTTTTTAGCGAATAGTCTTTTATCAGAGTTATCCATGATTCGATTTCCTCAGTTTCCATAATGTAACCGACATCCATCTCATCAATGTTAGGAGATTTCAACACTATTAGCATGATTCCTAATAATCACGCATCTCCAAAGCTTGCCAGTTTGGCCAATGAATCGACAATCGTATTCTCATCCCTAGGAATGTGTGTTATCATGTAGTGCTCAATATCATCCAGTAGCTCTAACACCTTTGATAGGTAAAGTTGGGTCATGCACCCTTAGCCTAAAAATCCTTTTTTACTTGGAAAATCACCAAGTGGAAGTTGGTGTAGATATGTAATGTCCATACTCCAAATTTTTTAGCTATCTTGAGTCCCGCTATCAATGCTTCATACTCCACTTTATTATTCGTCGCACGGAACACAAGCGGTAATGCACAATAAATCCTCCAACCTTTCGAGTTATCTGAACAACTCCATTCTTAGATTCATGATCATTGGATGCTTCATTCACATACAGTTTCCATTAAGAAAGTTCGATTAGTTCTTCTTCTATCCATCGTCCTGGATGGTAACTTCAGCAATGAAATCTACTAATGCATGTTCTCGAATCACCTTCCTAGGATGATAAGTTATTTCATACTTACTCATTTTGATGTCCCACTTCAATAATCCTTATGAAGTCTTGGGCGATACAATACTTGCCTTAGGGGTTGATCCATCAACACCCTTATCGAATGAGCCAGTAAATATGGCCTCAACTTTCTCTATGCTATCAACAAGCAATACGTCGGCTTCTGTAGCTTCAAATATTACTTCTTTAGTCTAGTGAATCGATTATTGATATAATAGACAATCCTTAGGATTTTTCTTTCCTTAAGCACTAATGCTACACTTAATGCATGAGCCGATATTGCTAGTTAAATTTAAAGATCTTCTCTTTCAAAAAAATTAGATAATATTAGTGGTTTCCTTAGATGTTCTAGTTAATTATGAAAAGCAACTTCACACTTGCTAGTCCATTGGAACTTACCAAATTTCCTTCTTGAGGGCATCAAATAATGGTATGCATTTATTGGTCGCCCTTAAGACGAACCAACTCAAAGCGGCGACTTTTCCATTCAAGCTCTGGATTTACCTCCTATTTTGTAGGGTTATAACCTTCTTCAAAATTTCTATTAGATATAGTCTACTTTCGATGCCCCTAGAGTTCATGATGAACTCAAAAAATTTCATGATGAGACTTTAAAAGAACAATTAGAGTGGATTCAATCTTATTCCATACTTTCGAAGCGCATCAAACATTTCAAAAAGATCACCAGTGTGGTTAATAGTTTACTACGACTTCATGGGCATATCACCACATTAACCTCCACTGTCTGTCCAATATGTTCTTTAAACATCTTATTGACCAAAAGTTGGTAAGTAGCACTAGCGTTCTTAAGACCGAACAATATAACATTGTAGCAGTATTTTCCCATTTCTATGATAATGCTCATATTCTTTTGGTCGGGAACATACATTGCAATCTGGTTGTAGCTCGAATACATATTCACAAAGGACGATAATTCATGTCCAGTAGTTCTATCCACAAATTGGTCGATCTATGACATCGACGAGCAGTCCTTTGAGCATGCATTATTCAAGTTTGAGTAGTCGATGCATCTTCACCATTTTTCATTTTCCTTTTTGACCACTATTGGATTAAATACCAATTTCGGGTATAATGCATCATAGATAAAGTGATTGGCCTTCAACTTATCCACTTCTTCCTTTAACAGAGTGGATCACTATGGTTCCATGTTGTGCCATTTTTGCTTCAGTAGAGGAAAGCTTCACATTCTAAGCGTGATACGCAACTTTAAGAAAAATCCTACATATATCAGAATGCGTCCAAGTGAACATGTCTTTGATTGTCCAAAGAAACCCTACCAGTTCCTTCCTCATTTTCAAGCTGAGCTAAGATCCATCTTTAGAACCTTTGAAGGATCATCTTCATCTATTTAAACTCATCTTCATCTACATAAACCTTGACAATCAGCTCCATTAGTATCGCCCTCAGCTTTTTCGACTCTTTTTGTAGGTCTATAGCTTTGCAGTATTTGCTAGTAGATCAGAGCCGAGGCTTCGGCGGTAATTGCTATGCGTCAGCGGATTTCATACAGAGAGGCTTCCCGGCATCCTTTCTACTCACTTCTCCATGCCTCTCTAAGCTCAACAACATAGCACTTCAACCTATGCTTTAGTCTCCTTGGACTATCGCAACTCCGTTTTCCATGGGTAATTTCATCATCAAACGCCATAGTGCGAGTGCAATCCAATCAGAAAGGTTTAATCGGCCAAATAATACATTGTAGGTGTAAAATCCTTCCACCATAAAAAAGTTTCAAACTCGTATTGCATTATAGGGGTCATCTCCAAATTGAACATGCAACTTGATGCATCCAATAGGATCTATCGCCTCTCTAGTCAATCCTTGAATGCGAGACTCACAAAGCAGCAGGTATAACATCCCCCATTTAGAGGCCCAAAACTAACCACTACGGATGCTGCAGTCATCCATGGTTATTAATTCATAATCATCAAATGCGGTAATGTTAGATATATTGATGTACGAAAACACATAAATATGAAAAAAATTAAACTGAATTTAAAACAAATTTCATTTCAAATTCATTACATAATCACATACATAAGCCACGTTCATAGAAATTACAATTTATTAAAAAAATACGCCAAGAGCGACATACAAAGATGTCCCCTTGGTTGATCAGAGTCTAAATATAGGCACTAAACATCTTTTGCATTTCATCCAATAACACGGCAGAATCAAACAGAAAGAACTCTTAATAGCTTGTTTGCCTCATGCACGTCTTCGGAAGCTTATTCATCTAAAGGAGAACCTGAAAACCATAACTCTCAAACTACCCAAAACTAATTAAGCACCCAAGAGTTTAGGAGGAAAATATAAACTTCGGGAAGGAAAAAAGGTCTGGTGTAAATAATAACCTACCATCTCGAACATATAGATATCTAGTGAGACCACGCTGCTAAGTGAAATAGGTTTTCCCTCACTAGTATCTTAACCGAATTATTAATAACCATATACTATGCACCAGCATCCACAATGGTTAAGACATAACATAACAAAATGTATGGATCGCAAGTCATCTAGTGAGGCCATGCCCCATGGATCACTAGCAATCCATCACTTTAGCTCGGCTCATTGTCAAATATTTGGAGCACCTTCGTACCTTCAAATGCAAGCTTCTGGCAAGGTGGCCTAGTCCAATAGCTTTTCACTCCCTATAAATACTAACTCATTTGCAACATAAAGAGGTCTTCTGGATTGGCTGCTAAAACTCTACAAAAACTATTCTTCACTCTTCTCCTCTAATACAACAGTCATCTGATGGGTTCACTGTGATTCTCCAGTGAACTCTAACACTCGTGACTTAAGCTAACTTGCAAGATCCAATCAAATTGTAATCGGATTCAACTCGTAATTGCAGTCAGTCAATGATAAAAGTTATGAAGTGGATGTAGCTTCGTTAACAGCCAAACCACCATAAAAATATTTTGTCTATTTACTTTATATGCAAGTTATTATACCATGTTTCTATTTTACTTGCCTTGATAAACATGACTGGTGCTTTCACATGCAATCCAAGGTATTGATTCATTTTTTAGGTTAATATTTTGGTGCTTTCACTGAGAACCCAACTTGGACTTTGATCTAGCTACCTGTTTTGGATCAGATAGGTTCAAAAGTTAGATCCTCAATCTCTGCTTAGAAGATTTTCTCTTGAGAATCAATAGCACCAAGAAGAAGGAGAACTAACTCCGAACGATCCATAGGAGCTACCATTGCTGGAGAAGAAACAATCCCTCAGGAAACCGAAGTCAACAATCCCAATAGCTCAACGAGTAGGAAAGATTCACAACTCAATGAGTAGGAAGCCCGTGTCATTGCCGATGAATCCCATCATTCCCAACAACTCAATGAGCAGGATGCTCATATCATTTTTGAAAATTTTATCAATTTCAGCAACCTACATTAGCTAATAGTATGATAAGTAGGGAGAAAAAGGGAACTAAATAATACACAATTCATTGAATCTGATATCCCCCCCGCACCAGATCCAAGTTTACATATAAATAAAGGACAAGAAAGTAATATAACATTGATTCAAGTTTAGATCTTTAATTAGATCAGAGAATGGTGAAGCAACTGCAAACCCAAAGGTAGTAGCAATATCTAGAGTGGAAATTGATCCCAATGATGATATGCTCTCAACATAGATCAGCATGCAATAGTACTATGCGCTACAAATAATGGTAGACGGATCAGAGGATAAAGAAAAGAGCTAGATATTTTCAAGCAAAAATATATTTCAAACAATATGGAATGAGATGATCTCACAAAAAAGCTAAGTAATAGAGGATCAAAATGCAAAAAATGAGGTAAAGCTTCTTGTTTAGTTTATGAACCAAAAACTCTTTACAACTTACTTTATAATTCCATTCTTAGTCTGGAATATTAGGGGAATGAATGCCCCCTTACAAACAAGTAGATGTCCTAAGTATGATTAGGAAGTATAAGGTAACAGTTGTTGTTATAGTAGAAAACAAACTCAACGATAATAATAATAACCAATTCTGTTTAAAATTTCCAAATAATTGGAAAAGCATAAACAATAATATTTGTGGATGCAAAGATAGAATAATGCTATTATGGGATACTAATTTTTGGAGTATTAGTGATATAACTTTGGATACCAATTTATAAATTGTATTATACAAAATACTGGTGGATTAATCATTCAAATTACTAGAGTATATGCAAATAACTTTGAAAATGAAAGAGATGATTGACGGAAAAGTAATAATAAATATAAGTAAATAAAGTAATGAGCCATGGCTAATACTAAGGGATTTAACACTGGTATGAATTTCAAAGAAAAAAGTGGTGGTAATTTTATTCCTTTGAAAAAAATGGAGGAAATTGAGAAATTCTTATTTGAAACTGGTTTAATCGAACCTTTATTGAATGGTAACAAATTTACTTAGAGTTCAGATGAGTTTAGAAACATTCAATGTAAATTATACAGAGTTTTAGTTAATGAGAATTTTGTGAGAAAATTTTTGAACTTTTGTGATGTCCCGAAATTTTGGGCAATATTTATTTAATAATTTCCATTTATAACTATTTTAAAATGAGTAATATTACTAATAATCTAATTAAACAAATGTTATATTTTCAAAACTAATAATTAATTTAATTTAACAAATGTTATCTTTTTAAAACTAATAATAATTTAATTTGCAAATCTTATTCTTTTCAAGGTTAAGAATATTTAGTTGATAATAGTTAATCTTTCTAAGTTATTGAAAATATTCTATTATATACATTGTGAAAAGAAAGTTTGGTTTCAATTTAAATTTAATAAAAATGTTTTAAAATTATAATATATATATATATATATTTGTATATGTTGTGATTTGAAATTTTGTTTTAAAATTCAAACAATATCTTAAGCTAATATTAAAAATGTTTCCATTTATAACGTATATATATATATATATATATATATATATTGTAAATAGAAAAGTATTGGATTAAACTTAATTAGAAAATGTGTTTTCAAATTTATATATATTATATATACATATATATATGAATATATATATATATATATATATGGTGATTTGGAAGATTTTTGATTTGATTTAATAAACTTTTCAAAAGCCATTTAAAAATTAATCTTATATTTTCAAAAGCACTTAAAGAAAATTTATTTTGTTCAAAATATAATAGCTTAAAAATACTAAATTAATATAAAAGCTTAATTTGTTTCTTTTAAAATTGGTTCTTGAAAATAAATTTGGTTTATATATATGGTATCAATGTTAGATATAATAACTTAAGTTTAAACTTTTAAATAAGATTTAGATTAATGTTTATTTCTTTTTAATTTTTCTTTCTTTAAACTTAACTTTGGAAATGGTATTTTAAATAAATAAATAAAACATAAAGATATAAATGCATTTCATAAGTCGATTTCGCATCTGAACGAATCGTATGTAGGGGATGTTTTCGAGTGTTCGAGACGCATCTATGGTTAAGGCGGCAGATCGTCTAGTGGAGAGGTTAGCCATCGGTAGGCGATTCCGTTGATCGTGTTTCTGGGGGCTGTGAGATGTATCGTTTATTTTTGCTCCTCTGGTGGTATCGACTAACTGAGTGGGTTCGAGGGATGAGGAGAGTATAGATGACGTGGTGAGAGTGGTAGCGATGCCAGCATTGATCAGCTTTGTCGTGCATATGCATGGTGTCAGGCTTGTGCATCTGGGTTTTGGTTTGGGATGAAGAAGTTTGGCTAGGGGATTTTCAAAGTTTTCTCGTGTTTCGACTCGAAGTCTTGAAAGGGATACCGCGTGTGATGTCTCAAGTGAACTGGTTCCAGGATTTAAAATCCTGTGCTGTTTTGAACTAAAAATAAATTTCAAAATTTGAAGGCGAGTTGAATTTTAAACAAAGTGTTTAACTAGTTTTATAATGTATGAATGTTTGACATAGACTATGATGTTTAAAAAGAATTTTAGTTTTAAAATTTGGATTTTCAAAATTTAAACTTTTGTTTAAAATTAGTTTTGGTTATAAATATTGCTTTAGTTAAATTATGTAATAAATATCTAAATGTTTTCAAATAAGATGTTATTTATGTAATTGGAATGTGATCAAATTAAAGGTATTTAACTTGAATAAATTAAAAGATGATGATTTTGTATAAACCAAACTCAATTTAAATTTAATTTAAAATTGTAGATAAGAGTTTAAGGTAATATGGTTTATCTTAATTTAATCAAGTTTTATTTACAAGGGTAATTAAAGTATAATTACTTAGTTAACTAAAATGATTAATGTGGGTAATTAAATTAAGGTAAATTAGTTTGTGTAATTAATTAAGTGTAATTAATTACTTAATTGAGGATTGATTAATCTAGGTTAATTAATTAAGAAATAGTTAAGCAATAAGTAATTAAGAGGTTAATTACTTAATATAAGAGAATTATTAAAGGTAATTACTTAATGAAGTAAATAAAGGAATTAATTGCTCAGTGTAATTAATTAAGTTAATGTGGTTAATTTTAATTAATTAATTAAGTTTAACTAATTAAAAAGAATTACTTGATGATGGGTTAAGTATAATTACTTGATGTAATTAATGAGGTGTAATTACTTAGTGAAGTAATGAATAATTATTGGATGTAATTAATTAAGGAATTACTTATGGATGGTAATTAAAGGATAATTACTTAGTGGGAGTAATTAAGTATCAGTTACTCAGTGTAATTAATTAAAGGATTAATTAAGGTAACTAATCAAAGAGTTAATTTAATTATTGTAAATAATTAAGGATAATTAATTATTGGAAGTAATTAATTAAGGATTAATGTAACTAATTGTTTTTATTAATTAAAAATTAATTAAGATTAATTAATGATTAAGGAATAATTTAATTTGTGTAATTAATTTAAAGGCTAATTACTTAATGTAATTAAGGTATAATTAATCAAGGATGATTAATTTAGAAGATAATGAAAGAATAATTAATCTATAATTGAAGATTAATTAATTGGTTTATAAGGTAATTAAAGAATGATTAATTAATTCAATGGTGTAATTAATTAATTAATGATCGTTTAAGTAGGTATAGGTGATTAATTCTAAAGAAATTAAGTTAATTTAAGTTGATTAAATTAATTATAAAAGGGATTAATGATTCTTGTATGTGGATGATTGTTGTAGAATGTCTGGATTGGTTGATATCTATTGGATGATATGTTGTGATATTCTATGATATGATATTGGATATATCAGTGATAAATGTGTTATATTTATCTGTGAATGATGCTGTGTGAATTCAATGTTTTAAATTGAATTAAATTGTTAAACTTAAATTACTTGGACATTACGATGGCGTTTTGAATTTTGATGAGACCGGGATCGGGTTTACAAATTTGGAATTCTGAAAACCACATCGATCCAAATTAAACGTTAGGTCGTGAATCTCAAGTGAAAGAGTGAAGACTCGAGGTGTAAGGACTATTGTCGGTAATACTTTGAGGGTGATTCCAATACGAGTTTAACGGAAGTAGTACTTTCAGATTCGAGATGAAGATTCAGAGTGCAAGGGCTATTGTCGTTAACTCTAAGGGTGATTCCAAAATGAGTGTAGCGAGATAGTGCCTTCGGTTTTGTTCAAACCCGGAACGAACTTGTATGGATTGAATGCTTTCAGAACATCGTCGGGTGGACGATGAGCATTCTAAGATAGATATGTTCTATAAAGGTACTCGTAGCCTCAAGCCACATCAACCGGGAATGGCTAAAACGGGGGAGGTGCATCAAGGCTAAGTGAGTAGCACCCAAGTAGGATGAGATTTACCCTTGTCTAGAGGTCTATTTTATTTCGGCTGTGTGGGCAGTTGATCATGACAACTGCCGGGGTTGTCTTGTTCGGGACTGTCTAGTAAAGGATGGTTCAGGCCTTATGTTGTAGGGGATTTAGGGTGGATCCTTAGTACGGTGATCTAGGCCACGTACTGTGACGGGCGGTACCCCAGTAGCCCTGCCATTGATGGAAACCTATTCTTCCTACGTGCCCTTTATGGTTTTGATTGTATAACCCACTTTATGGCTAGTATGCTGGAATTTAATGAATGTAACAATTTCGGCTATTTTCTATTTACTTGAAAACCCTGGACCCTATTATAATATCATTGGATTTCCTATCAAATGTTTTGGTTAGCGTAAGGTAAAAACTTACCCATGTTTATTTGTGGGAAGTCTTACGTGATACCTTTGTTTTCAAAGGATTTTCAAAGTTAAGCAACTTTAACCCGTTTACTCACACCAGACCCATGTCTGACCCGGAGTTTATTTTCTGTTTTATTAAACTCTTGGGTACTCAAATTTTTACGAGTAGCCAAGGGATTCAGGTTAGCTTTGACGAGTTCTGGAGGAGATATGGAGTAGGAGGCTTCAGCGTGCAGATATATGTATAGTGTTCTGCTATGTTAGAGTTGTATCTATATATTTGTGTTGTACTTGAGTTGTAATAACTAGACAGGTGTTTATAACTATCTAGTTTGTGTTGTAAGAGCTGTATAACTCTGATGTGTACAATGCTATGTAATATCTTATGTGATATAATATAATTTATTCGTTCCGCTGTGAGATTCTGATGTTGTTTGGTTCTTTCTTTTCTATCTTTTCTCTTTTCTATCCCTTTATTTCTTCTTAATGATGCGTCTTTCTCTGGAATGAAAGGCGGGTTGTTACATTGTGGTATCAGAGCACTAGGTTGAGTGAATACCTAGGCTTTGGAGAGGTTCTTTCTTGAGGGAGCGTGTGTGTGTGTGTGTGTGTGTGTGTGTGTGTGTGTGTGTGTGTGTGTGTATACACCTATTTGTTGAGTAACCTGTCGGGGTTTCCAATATATGTTCTAGAGGTAGGAGAGGTAGTGGTGTGTATAGCACGACTACCAATAAGAGAAGTCTGAGTATTTGAGGTTGGAAGTGTATCTGCCAGGGCAGTATTGGGCAACTTGAGTAAGATTGGCGGCTTGATGTATGGATTTCACCAATCTCTGAAGGAAACCTTTTAAAGATTCAGAGTACATCTTTGAAGTCTAATTTTGGTTGCGCTCGTATGAGAAGATTTTCTAGAATTTGGATCAGTCGGAAGTGCTGAAGCGAGTGATGGTATCTTGGCAACCGTAGGAAGGAGTCTTGTCTGTATTGGAGTTGGAGACTCGGTTCAGCAAGGTGTTCATGCTTGGTTTGAAGCCGAGTTTCTTGAAAGATATCTGGCATCTTGAAGGCTCTTTTGTGGAGTTGGTTGATGTAGATTTGTAATTCGAGGAGCTTTTGGATTAGAAGTCTTTGGCAGCAGTGACAGCTCGGAGGTGTTGAGTGTGCTGTCGGGAAGATCTCTTGGCTTAGCAGTGTCCTAGAGTTGGAGTTTAGAAGCAGTTGAGTGGTTCGTTTCTTCGATGGTTCAGGAGTCTTTGTGATTCTTCTGTCATTAGGCCGGGCAGATGGTGAGGGCTTGCCCACTTCTTCTGGAAGCTCATCAGGGTATGATGTTTGTGGTTGGGGTGGACCATCAGTTTCTTCTTTTGGAAGTCTTAAGCTGTTCTGATTTGTGAAGGGAGAACAATTTCTTTGGAATCTGAATTGGGTAGTACCGCAAAAGTGACTTGCGATAGTTCGAAAATTCTTTTAGTAATCTTTGCTTGGGTTTGAGAACATCTTTAGAGGATGTAGGAGCTATCGAAGTGGTTTGAGATTTTTCGGATATTTTTGAAAAGTCAAGATCTGCATCCGCATTGGGGGATTGATTTCTGTATCAACTTGGTTCTTGGGGCTTTTCCGGTGGTTCAGCTTAGTAGAGTTCAGCTTAGTAGAGAGAAGGCTCCTAGAGGGAGGACTGGTTAAGCAGTCAGGATTGATCGAATCTAGTTTTCTGGCTGGATTTCTGCTGTGGAGTTTGTGACCAAATCAGATAGGTCACTAAGCTTTTATGGAACTTGATCGACAATGTTTCTAGTATACGGATCAAGTCCGTGTCTGTGTTCATCAACAGCATTTTCATTTTCCTCATATCAGAGTGGCGCAGCGGAAGCAAGGTGGCAGCTATTCCAGAATAGAAGCAACCTCGGATTCCTCAAAAGTTTGTGGTTGTCATGGATTAAAGGATTTCTATAGGAAGTTCTTTCAGGATCTGAAGCTTAGTTGTTTAGAGCATCTGTTCTGTTTTCTGGATAGGAGAAGTAAGCTTGAAGTCTTTTGATGTTTGTATGGTAGAGTTGGTGTTCTGGATTTCGATGGATATTGGGAGAACCATCTTTTGAGTAGGATCTGGAGATCATCTCATTCTTAATCAAGATTTGATCAGTGAGGCATCTATGAAGATTTGGTTGTTCAAGAAGGTTGAAGGCAGCCCAGGATCGGCAGAAGAGTTTTGTGGATATGAGACGAAGAGATTTGGATTTCAAAGTCATAGATTCAATTTTAGAGAAGTTTTCTCCGATCGTAAGAGCAATAAGATTGGGAAAGACTGGAAGCTAGCTCAGAATTGTATTGGAATCTTTCTGAATTCTCTTAAGGATAAGTGTTTGATCTACAAGATTGAATTGCCAGTTCGGATGGCTGGGATTCGTAATGTATTTCACGTATCTCTAAGGGAGTACTTGTTTGATCTATCACTGGTTTTAGAACCAGCAGTTTTAGGGTGATTTGGAAGTTGAACATGACTTGTCTGTGGTCCGGTATCCTGTTTAGATAGTAGATCTAGATATAGGATTTCTGGATCTGAGTGATGTAGCTAGTTTAGATTTTGTAGAGCGAGTATCCCTGTGTGTATACTTGGGAAACTCTAGATAATATTAGGAAGTTCTATCCAGAATTTTGTCCAGATAGTTAGAGTTGTTTGTTGAATTGGTTGCTATGGTTGCTAGTATATAGTTGATAGCATATGCTTGCTATTTTAAAATTAAAATCTGTATGGGATTATTAAATTATCTTTGCTTTTAAATTTCGGAGATGAAATTCTTTTAAGGGGGAGGAATGTGATGTCCCGGAATTTTGGGCAATATTTATTTAATAATTTCCATTTATAATTATTTTAAAATGAGTAATATTGATCTAATAATCTAATTTAAGCAAATGTTATATTTTCAACACTAATAATTAATCTAATTTAACAAATGTTATCTTTTTCAAACTAATAATAATTTAATTTGCAAATCTAATTCTTTTCAAAGTTAAGAATATTTAATTGATAATAATTAATCTTTCTAAGTTATTAAAAATATTCTATTTATACACATTGTGAAAAGAAAGTTTGGTTTCAATTTAAATTTAACAAAAATGTTTTCAAATTATAATATATGTATATATATATGTGTGTGTGTGTGTGTATGTTGTGATTTGACGTTTTGTTTTAAAATTCAAACAATTTCTAAAGCTAATATTAAAAATGTTTCTATTTATAATGTATATATATTTGTGTATGTTGTAAATAGAAAGTATTGGATTAAACTTAATTTGAAAATGTGTTTTCAAATTTATATATATATATATATGGTGATTTGGAAGATTTTTGATTTGATTTAATAAATTTTTCAAAAGCCATTTAAAAATTAAACTTATATTTTCAAAAGCACTTAAAGAAAATTTATTTTTTTAAAAATATAATAGCTTAAAAATAGTAAATTATTATAAATTAATTTGTCTTTTAAAATTAGTTCTTGAAAATAAATTTAGTTTATATATATGGTATCAATGTTAGATATAATAACTTAAATTTAAACTTTTAAAGAAGATTTAAATTAATGTTCATTTCTTTTTAATTTTTCTTTCTTTAAACTTAACTTTGGAAATTGTATTGTAAATAAATAAATAAAACATAAAGATATAAATACATTTCATAATTTACATTAAACATAAGTATTTAGGTAAATATTTAATAAAGATTTAAATCATTTGTAAAATAATTAATTAACTTAAAGAGATAAACTTAGCACTTGTAACTTAACAAATGAATTAGAAAGAGGGGTTTTACAATTGTCACTTAAGTAACATGTAATAAAATAAGTGGCCTCATCTTGTTTAAAAGAAAAGCCTGTTATTTTTCTTCAATTCAATATTCTTCAGTTTAATCTTTTCTTCCTCCATCTTCTTTTTCCATTCATTCGTTTCTAAAAAAAGAAAAAAGAAAATTGAAACCTGGAATCAACCTGGAGGCAGAGGCAAGTGCAAGCAGCAACAATGTTCAACAAGAATTCGACAGCAGTTTCAAAATTCAATAAACAAGATTTCGACACCAACATGCAAAATCAACTCAAACTACAATAATCAAAACAGCTAGCAGATTTCAAACTCAAACAACAGATTTAAAATGCCTGTCAAATTCAAAGTTCTAGAAAACAAAATTTCAACAGGACTGTTCTTTGTTTTTCTGCTTCTAAACTCGGTGAGTAAACACCCTTTAAAAACAGTTTTAACCTGCTGTATGATTGTTTTGTGAAATGAATGTTATAGTAAACATGGTATAAATGTTTGCATGTTTGATTTGAAGATGAATGCATATATATATAGCAGTGTGACTGTGAATGTCTGTAGATATGAAATTATAAGCTCTATGTTTAGTTCATGTTCCAGATTTTATTAGAAAAATCCTTATCTTCACATACAATTGATTTTAGACCAAGATTTGAAAATTAAAAATGACCCTAGTAATTTATTGAAAATTTTAAAATTTGATTCAAAAATTTTATATTTGACAATTAGCTTGGAAAAGCAAAATAACAGTAATGATCTCAATATTCGATGAAAATCAATCATGATAATTTAAATTTCTGATCATATAATCTGAATTGAATTACCAAATCATTAATTTTAACATGAATTTGGAAATTTTTAATTTAGTATTTAAAGAGAAATTAAGAATAGTTTGAATTTGGGGTTTCGGTCAATCAACGTTGATCGGCGTCAGAGGGAAGGTCGAGGTTCGGCATGGAGGTGGCCGTGGTGTCAGGGGACACTGGAAAAATGGTGGGAGATGTCATTGATGGCCGTGGTGATCGGTATATGGTGAAGTAGGGTTTGAAGTACTATTTTGTGACTGCGTTGGAACTGGGGTGATCGCGGCGTCGATTTCGCATCTGAACGAATCGTAGGTGGGGGGATGTTTTTGAGTTTTCGAGGCGCATCTATGGTCAAGGCGGCAGATCGTCTGGTGGAGAGGTACGCCGTCGACAGGCGATTTCGTTATCGTGTTTCTGGGGGCAGTGAGATGTATCGTTCATTTTTTCTCCTCTAGTGATACGGACTAGCTGAGTGGGTTCGAGGGATGAGGAGAGTATCGGTGACGTGGCGAGAGTGGTAGCGATGGCCAGCATTGATCAGCTTCGTCGTGCATATGCACCATGTCACGCTTGTGCATCTGGGTTTTGGTTTGGGAAGAAGAAGTTTGGCCCGGGGATTTTCGAACTTTTCTCGTGTTTTGACTCGAAGTCGTGAGGGAGATGTCGTGTGTGATGTCTCTAGTGAACTGGTTCCAGGACTTAAAATCATTTGCTATTTCTAAACTAAAAATGAATTTCAAAATTTGAAGGCGAGTTGAATTTTAAACAAAGTGTTTAACTAGTTTTATAATGTATGAATGTTTGACTTAGAGTATGATGTTTAAAAAGAATTTTAGTTTAAAATTTTGGCTTTTCAAAATTTAAACTTTTGTTTAAAAATAGTTTTGCTTATAAATATTACTTTAGTTAAATTATGTAATAAATCTCTAAATGTTTTAAAATAAGTTGTTATTTATGTAATTGGAATGTGATTAAAGTAAAGGTATTTAACTTGAATAAATTAAAAGATGATGATTTTGTGTAAACCAAACTCAATTTAAATTTAATTTAAAATGGTAGACAAGAGTTTAAGGCAATATGGTTTATCATAATTTAATCAAGTTTTATTTACAAGGGTAATTAAAGTATAATTACTTAGTTAACTGAAATGATTAATATGGGTAATTAAATTAAGGTAAATTCATTTGTGTAATTAATTGAGTGTAATTAATTACTTAACTGAGGATTGATTAATCTAGGTTAATTAATTAATAAATAATTAAGTAATAAGTAATTAAGAGGTTAATTAGTTAATATAAGAGAATTATTAAAGGTAAATACTTAACGAAGTAATTAAAGGAAATTAATTACTCAGTGTAATTAATTAAGTTAATGTGGTTAATTTTAATTAATTAATCAAGTTTAGTTAATTAAAAAGAATTACTTGATGATGGGTTAAGTATAATTACTTGATGTAATTGATGAGGTGTAATTACTTAGTGAAGTAATGAATAATTACTAAATGTAATTAATTAAGGAATTACTCATGGATAGTAATTAAAGGATAATTACTTAGTGGGAATAATTAAGTGTCAATTACTCGGTGTAATTAATTAAAGAATTGATTAAGGTAATTAATCAAAGAGTTAATTTAATTATTGTAAATAATTAAGGATCATTAATTACTGGAAGTAATTAATTAACGATTAATGTAACTAATTATTTTTAATTAATTAATTAAAAATCATTTAAGATTAATTAATGAATAAGGAATAAATTAATTTGTGTAATTAATTTAAAGCTAATTACTTAATGTAATTAAGGAATAATTAATCAAGGATGATTAATTTAGAAGATAATGAAAGGATAATTAATCTATAATTGAAGATTAATTAATTGGTTTATAAGGTAATTAAAGAATGATTGATTAATTTAATGGTGTAATTAATTAATGATCGTTTAAGCAGGGATAGGTGATAAATTCTCAAGAAATTAAGTTAATTTAAGTTGATTGAATTAATTATAAAAGGGATTAATGATTCCTGTTTGTGGATGATTGTTGTAGAATGTCTAGATTGGTTGAGATCTATTGGATGATATGCTATGATATTCTATGATATGATATTGGATATATCAGTGATAAATGTGTGATTTTTATCTTTGAATGATGCTGTATGAATTCAATGTTTTAAATTGAATTAAATTGTTA
This sequence comes from Allium cepa, assembly GCA_030765085.1. Taxonomy (NCBI): domain Eukaryota; kingdom Viridiplantae; phylum Streptophyta; class Magnoliopsida; order Asparagales; family Amaryllidaceae; genus Allium; species Allium cepa. The sequence continues at coordinate 619,178,075 of CM060934.1, forward strand.
AACTTAAATCACTTGGACATTAAGATGGCGTTTTGGATTTCGATGAGACAGGGATTGGGTTTCCAATTTTGGAATTTCGAAAACCACATCGATCCAAATTAAACGTTAGGTCATGAATCTCAAGTGAAAGAGTGAAGACTCGAGGTGTAAGTGCTATTGTCGTTAATACTTTGAGGGTGATTCCAATACAAGTTTAATGGAAGTAGTACTTTTAGATTCGAAATGAAGATTTAGTGTGCAAGGGCTATTGTCGTTAACTCTGAGGGTGATTCCAAAATGAGTGTAGCGAGATTGTGCCTTTGGTTTCGTTCAAACCCAAAACGATCTTGTATGAATTGAATGCTTTCAGAACATGGTCAGGTGGACGATGAGTATTCTAAGATAGATGTGTTCTATAAAGGTAATCGTAGCCTCAAGCCTCATCAGTCGGGAATGGCTAAAACATGGAAGGTGTAGCAATGCTAAGTGGGTAGCACCCAAGTAGGATGAGATTTACCCCTGTCTAGAGGTCTCTTTTATTTCGGCTGTGTGGGCAGTTGATCATGACAACTGTCGGGGTTGTCTTGTTCGGGACTATCTAGTAAGGGATGGTTCAGGCCTTGTGTTGCAGGGGATTTAGGGTGAATCCTTGGTACGGTGATCTAGGCCACGTACTGTGACGGGCGGTACCCCAGTAGCCCTGCCATTGATGGAAACCTATTCTTCCTACGTGCCCTTTATGGTTTTGATTGTATAACCCACTTTATGGCTAGTATGCTGGAATTTAATGAATGTAACAATTTCGGCTATTTTCTATTTACTTGAAAACCCTGGACCCTATTATAATATCATTGGATTTCCTATCAAATGTTTTGGTTAGCGTAAGGTAAAAACTTACCCATGTTTATTTGTGGGAAGTCTTATGTGATACCTTTGTTTTCAAAGGATTTTCAAAGTTAAGCAACTTTAACCCGTTTACTCATACAAGACCCATGTCTGACCCGAAGTTTATTTTCTGTTTTACTAAACTCTTGGGTACTCAAATTTTTACGAGTTCTAGAGGAGATATGGAGCAGGAGGCTTCAACGTGTAGATATATGTATAGTGTTCTGCTGTGTTAGAGTTGCATCAGTATCTTTGTGTTGTACTTGAGTTGTAATAACTAGACAGGTGCTTATAACTATCTAGTTTGTGTTGTAAGAGCTGTATAACTCTGATGTGTATGATACTATGTAATATCTTATGTGTTATAATATAATTTATTCGTTCCGCGGTGAGATTCTGATGTTGTTTGGTTCTTTCTTTTCTATCTTTTCTCTTTTTTATCCCTTTCTTTCTTACTAATGATGTGTCTTTCTCTAGAATGAAAGGCAGGCCGTTACAACTTTTCTTGTTCAACAGTTGAACAAAACACCAGCAATCACACCCCTATTTTAATTAATATGAAAGAAACTGTAAACAAGGTAGTAAATTTTCCTTTCATATTTATAAATGGGTGGATTCAAAATGATAAATATAAGTAAACAATGAAAGAATGTTCAAATTTCAAATGCAAGGGTTCAAATCAATTTCAATTCAGTATGTTTTTGAAGAATACTAAATATCAATTGAAAGAATGGAATAAGCTTAATACTAACTATTCAAAAGTAATAAATGAAATAAAGAGAGAGGGTAAGAAATTACAAAACCTTCTAGATAGTAACACTGAAGATGGAGATATAGCCTCAAATTTGTTCATCAATCAAATTAACATGTCAAAAGAGATGTAAATAAATGTTAGTGATCTTAAACAAAAGGAAAAATTGATTGGCTAACGCAAGGAGACAAAATAACTAAATTTTTCTACGCTAGAATATCTAGTAGAAGGCATATAAATAATATATAAACTATTTATGATAATACAGGAAGATTAGGACATAATTTTGACAAAATAGCTAAGGAAGCAATTGAATATTTCGAAGAATTATTTGATGGTTATAATGAATTAACTGATTTTTCTCATATAATATGTAAAAGAAAGTAAATTCCATAGCTTTTGAAATTCTACTAGAAAGAGTTAACGAAACAGAAATCAAACAAATTATTTTTAACTCTAGTGACAACAAACGTCTCCGTCCTGGTGGTTTTAATTCAAAATTTTATAAGAACGGTGGGACAACATAAAAGGTGAAATTTTACATGTGGTTAATGAATTTTTGGAAAATGGAAAGTTACTTAAAAGTTTGAATCATACTTTTATAACTTTAATTCCAAAATCTAAAAACCCAAATAACATAAGAGATTTCAAACCAATACTCTGCTATATATATGTATGTATGTATGTATGTATGTATGTATGTATGTATGTATTTATGTATGTATGTATTTATGTATAATTGCTACAGTTTTAAGCAATAGGATTGAAAATTTTCTACCATCTATTATCTTAGAAAAATCAAATTTTTTTATGCTCGAAAGATATATATATATGATAATTCTTTACGAGCTCATGAAATGGTAAGAAATTTTAACAGTAAAATTGGTAGTAGTATGTATGTTAAGATAGACTTACAAAAGGCATATGTTAAACTAAATAAAAAGTTTATCCATAGAATGATGATAGAAATGATATTTGATAGAAAATTATGTGATCTTGTATACGAATGTATGAATATAGCTACTTTTTCTATTTTAATTCAAGGTCAACCAATAAGGTTCATTAAAAGTAACAGAGGCATTAGACAAGGGGATCCCCTCTCCCCATACCTATTTACAATTGTAATGGAATATTTTACAAATTTAATAGAAATGGAAGAAATCAAAAGGAATATTAGCCTTTAAATAGAAATAAACCAAACATTACTCATCCTATATATGCAGATGATCTTATGTTATTTATTAAGGATAATAAAACTAATGTCAATGCTACAAACGAGATTTTTGAGTTTTTGTATAAGTATGCAAGTTTATAGGTAAATGAGTTTAAAGTAAAATCTACTTTAATAAGCGCTGGAGTAATAAAGAGGATATACTAGAATGTTTACTCATCGCAGAAGGAAACTTGCCTATAAAATATTTTGGATTGCCTCAATTAGCAAATAGATCAAAGATATTGATTGTAACATTCTTTTGGTTAAAATCAAGGAAAAGATGGAAGCATGGTCATGCAAACTTCTATTAATAGCAAGCAGAGTAGAGTTAATAAAGACAGTAGTTTATGCTATCATTCTATATTGGATGTAAACACATCAAGTTCCAGCAACAATTATAAACAAAATAGAGAATCCTTGTGCTAACTTCATATGGAGAGGGGGATATCATAAAATGTCCTGGAAAAAATTATGTAGGCTAAAGAAGGAGGGAGGTATTGGCCTTAGAAATCTACATGATCTCAACATAATACGCAGCTTAAAACTTATTTGGATATTCATTAGCAGTGATTCTATATGGGTTAGATGGATAAGAAATAAATACATTAGAAAAAGGTCTTTCTAGAGTACAATAATTTAGCCAAATCATTCATGTTGTATGAACCAGAGGCTAAAGCATAGAGATATGGTAAAGAAGGCTATCAAAAGAAATTTTAAAGATGGTTCAAATACTAGTTTATGGTTTTATCCATGGTACAACAATAAGTCATGTATAAACATAGGGGGGATGGAATAATATGATCGTTATGGGAAATGCTAATAAAGCAACGGTTGTAGAAATTATTGAAAATTTCGATGGTATCCAGAAAAACATGCAGCAACAAGTGAATAAAGTAGTAATATTAGAAAATACCCGATTGATAAATATGCTTTTCAAGATGACTGGGAATGAATGTTATAAAATTATAAATTCACTTTCAAAAAGACATGGGAGTCCATCAGAGGAAAACAGCTAGAAATGTAATGGGCAGACATAATTTGGGACAAAATTAACTATCCTAAAATGTCTTACTGCTCTTTTTTGTTATTTTAGATAGGCTTCCAACTAAAGCAATAATAAACAAGTAGGGTAATGCAGAGGATATGAATTGTTTATTATGCCATGATGAAATAGAGGCTAGCAAACATTTGTTCTTTTAGTGTAAATGTGCTAATTACTTGTAGATGAATGCAAACTCTCGGTTAGGTATTAATAAAGTAAGCTCTAAGGAATTAAGAGCCGAAATTGAAACAATTACGAAACATTTCGACAGTAAACCTAAAGATAGAGATATGACCCATATCCTTGTTATTACAATAATTTATCACATTTAGAAAAAGCACAACATTGGACTTTACAAAAATAAGGAATTAACGAAAGAGCAAAGAAAGATTTTTATAAATAAAGAAAATGTAATTATTCTACCAACGTCTAAGAATAAGAGAAGAAGATTATACCCATCTTTATGCAGCAGATTTCAAGTGGTTGAAGATTATCATAAATTGCCAAATCAATAACCAACTTCAAAGTTTGACAAATCTACGGCTGCTTCTTCAAAGCCTCGCTGAGATTAAAACCTAGGAGCTGTTACTTCCATGCCTCGCAATGGATCTGTCATTATAGAAAATCTGAACTTGGATGTTACTTTAGATCCAAATTCAGATCTAGTGTATAGTCAACTTTATCTACCAAAGTCTCGCCGAGATTCAGACCTAGGAGCTGCTCTTACCAAGCCTTACAACGGATCTATCATCAGTGAAGATCTGAATTTGAATGTTGAAAAAGCTTTAGATTCAAGTTCAAATCTAGTGTATAATCAACTTTTTAAAGTCTGATAAAACGAAATCGCTCAATCTGGAGGAAAAGCATCAATTAAGATAGATTCGGCTATGAGAAAAGAGCTTAATCATGATCTATCATACTAGAAAAGAGAGAATAAAGCATAACAACAAAGTAGAAGAAGAAATTTAGAATTATTGAGGAGAAATCGACTGATTTTTTTCTTCTACTAATTCTTTTGTAACTGAGTTTGTAAAATGAGTTGTGGCGTTAGGGTTAGGCTTATAAAACTACATGAGAAAAGGAGTCAAGTTGTATACCTGGTCCAAGTTTTATAGTAGGTTGGGCTTTTGTAATTCATTTGTAAAGTTTCAAAAAAAGTCTCAACACTTGTTCAAAACAAACAAGTTTAGAGTTCTTACTCACCAACCAGTGGTCAAATAAGTGATCAGTTGTTGTATAGTTCACATTAAGTTAATTGGAATAAAATGGTAGAAATAAGCTATCTACTTGAAATATCTACCTATCATTTGAAAACTATAAGTAACTAAAAAAATATACCAAAGTGTGGACATTGGTTCAACTTATTAGTTTTGTAATAGATTTGTGGAGGCCAATATGCACATATTTTTTGAGTGTAATTAGAAGGTCTTTTATTAGAAGGTCACTGTCCCTATATGAACAAAATATTAAATGGATATGATTATAAACTCCCCTAATAAAAAATATCCAAAGTTCCCGGTTCATCGTGTAAAATTACAAACATAAATGCTTCCTTAAAGATTCAATTATCGAGATGTTATCTACAATTGTGCGGTTCATATGGAATGAATGCAACTACAAATAGTATAAACTTAAAAGAGGATAACTAAAAGAAAATAATAAGATCGAACACCATATCAAAGTCATCATGCAAAAATCAACGAGTATCATAGTAGTGATAGTATTGACTTTGAGGTTATGGAATTATAGGATATACTTGTTAATAACCACACCCGAAATTATGGAGAAGGCTATTGAAAGAATGAAGAAGATTAACAAAGTGTGAGGATAAAAGTTCATTAGAAGTATGAAGAAGGATGTCTAAAGGATGAAAAAGGCACTCAAAAGTGTGAAGAAGGTTTTCAAAAGCATAAAGAAAGTTATCGAAAGTATGAAGAAGGCTATCAACATATATATGCTCACCCACCATAACTGGATACATTTCTAAATAGTATCTAAAGTATGAAAAAGGATATCCAAAGTATGAAAATGGTAATTGAAGTGTGGAGAAGGTTTATCCAAGTATAAAGAAGGTTATCAAAAGTATGAAGAAGGTTTTCAGAAGTATAAAGAAGATTATCGTAAGTACGAAGAATGCTACCGGCATATATATGCTCATTCAATGCAACTAAATTTTCTACTTCATTACAAGATAATTAAATCTTTAAGAAAATATTTCTCTTGAAACTCACCCACAGAAATAGTAAAAATCCTACAAAGATTTACATAGATCGTTATCATTCCAAATTTACCACCACAAAGGCATTATGATAACATAATTCTAATTGAAAAGGAATAAAGCCAATGAGCATCAGACCTTACATATATAACTATTTCTTGAAAAATTAAAATAAAAAAATTATAGAAGAAATGTTTCATTATAGTATCTTAAGACCACATAGTGGTTTATATAGTAATCTAGTAGAAATGAAAAAAAATTAATGGCAGAGGCTTTGTATTAATTGTAGGAAAATTAATAAAACAACAACGACGACAATTTCCCAATGCCTCTCATAAAATTTATTTTTGTTGAATTACAAGGAGTTGCTTTATTCACCAAACTCAACCTTTAATCTAGATATCATCATATTAGAATGAAAGAAGAAATATTCATAAAACTGCCTTCAAAACTCACCATGGTTACTATAAATTTGTGGTGATGTCTTTTAGCCTAACCAGTGCTCCACCTACTTTCCAGCCATTAATGAATGAAATATTTAAACCTGATTCGAGACAAAATTCATTTTGATAATTTTTGTTGATATTTTAGTCTACTTCAAAATCTAGGTAGAGCACATGAAACATCATTACAAAACATTTGAATTTCTAAAATAAAATAAATTAGCGATCAAACTACAAAAATGCATTTTTGGCCGAAAATAAGTAGCATATTTGGGTCATGTTATTTCTCATAAAAGAGTGGAAGCAGATTATGGAAAACCCGAGGCAATTAAACAATGGCTTATTCATACAGTTATTAAAATTTTAAGGGGTCTATTAGGACTTGTTGGACAATATAGAAGATCCATAAGAAACTATAGCTCCATTGCAAGACCACTTATTGAATTATTAAAGAAAAATGCTTTTGAATGGAAAGATAAAGCTCAAGCAGCATTTGAAAATTTAAAGATACACCTAATGACACAACCAATCCTAATAATGCTAGATTTTGATAAATCATTTATTGTTCCATGTGATGCCTCAAGAACCGAATGGGTGTGGTACTTTTGCAAGAAAATGAACTGTTAACCCAAAAAATGGATCAACAACCTGGATTGAGTGTAAAAGCACAGACCCTGTTCTTCCGAGCAATAATATAGAAAATAAATGGAAAAATAGCATAAGTTATAAAAAGACAAAAAGATTTTTATAGTGGTTCGGCTGACAATGAAGCCTACATCCACTTTATAACTTTCTATTAACTGACTACTGTTACAAGTTGAATCGAATTATAATATGGTTGAATTTTCTATGTTAGATCAAGTCACAAGTACAAGATTTCACTGGAGAATCATAGTGAACCCCTAAATGACTATTGTGTGGAAGGAAAAGAGCAAAGAATAATCTCTACAGAGTTCCATCAGCCAGTCTAGAAGATCCCCTTTATGTCGCAAGTAGAATTGTATTTATAGGGGTTAGAGGGCTATTAAGCTCGCCCACTTTGCCAGAAGCCTACATTCGATGATAAAAAGGTGCTCGGAAAATTTCATAACGACCCAACCTAATCTGATGGATCGCTGGCTATCCATGCACTTAGAGAATTTTTAGGATTCTTTCTTTGGGTTGCACTCCTTGTCTTATGTAAGTGCTCTCCATGTAATTTCTTAGCCTGTTACCTTGTTTTGGTGATGGTTCACACATGGGTTAGATTGTTCTACAACTTGAACCAAATGAATGTTCACTTCTTGACTAGGTTGCTTGGAATATTATGAAACTTTGCAAACATCCCAAGAAAAGATATTAGTTCATGATGCAAGAGGCTAGAATGATCCATTAAGCTTCCTTATGAATCGCTAGTAATCCATAGGTGACGGAACGCGATCCATCCCATTAGTGGATTTTTGGGTAATTCTTCTTGAATCCTTCTTGGCCTGTTCTTCTGGTCCATTTGGTCGATTCTTAAGTTATTTTGGCTTATCTAGATGTTATAACTCATTTGGATTCCTACTTGGGTAAAAACCCAGTTAACATTTTCGCACAGAGTATGCCTTCGTTGAAAACAAGGCGTGCTTTGGAAGTAATTGCTTTTGAGTTTCCATTTTGTGAAATCTAGTTGATTTTGTGTGTTGATGTCACCATGCGAATTTGGCTTTGACTATTCAGCCGTCTGTTGAGTTTTCGATGTGAATCATCATCGCTCATAGAAATAAATCGATTTTGATCCTACAATTTTCAATATGCTTGTAAATAACATAAAGATCATGCTTAGAAAATTTAGAGAAGATTGTTGCGACCTGATGGGTCGCTAGGGATCCATAGTTTATGGATCACTAGCGATTCATAGACTTAACAAATTTTTTGCAAACAATCCCCTACTTAGCTTTATTCGAACAGACCCTACTCACTTTCCTTTGTTCATGTGTTCTTCTTGCGACCTGAGCCAACCACAAGACCAAGCCCAAACCAGCCATTGCAACTGCTGCCGTTGATCCTTATCGCCATAGACTACCACCGCTGACTTCGGCTTCCCCTCAACATCACCTTAAGCCAAATCTTAGTGCCAGAATCACCGCTTTCTAGATTGCTGCCTACCCTATAGATCGCTAGCCCTAGCCTAGATCTCCACGAACCCGAACTTGAACCCATTTGCTTTCGATCTAAGGTTGGAGATGTCGTGGTTATTGTATTAGTGGTGATAGCTAATGAATTTCGGGCGATCTATAAGGATGGTGAACGAAGAGGGTTGATTGCGATTTATTGGAGGTAGATAGTGTAGTTGTGTCTTGCAATTGATACATTCTGTTATCTTCATTCAATAAATCAAAATCAACTTGAATGTAGCCTCGATGGTTTTGATGAGTCGGTTTACTATGGATTTGATCATCCCATATTAGTTTTATTATTGCATGCTCGATGTACCTGAGAATAGAAAGAGCTTTCTGTTTCGCTTTGGAAAATGGATCCGTTATCACTCGTCGATCGATAACGGGTAAGTGGGGAAGAATTAACTTCAATGAATGACATGAAAAGCCTTATTCCTTTTCTACTACGATTGAGCTATCTAAACATGATAGAGCATTCGTAATGTTCAGAACACCAAGCCTATCTCACATAGATAACATACTACACTTGCTCTAGTCAACGCTTGGAATCCGACGAGTAGGCACAAGTCAACATTTTTTGGAATTCAAGAGATGAACATATAGGGATTTCTAGTTAAAAAAGGAGTAACCTAACCACATTGGATACAAGTTACGTTATATAGAATGAAGTATCAATGTAAATCCAGTGGAGGAAGCCTCTAGCAGCGCCTACTTCTTCAGCACCACAGGCCCAATATGATCAATTGGTGCCCATATGTCCTTCATTGATCGAACTCCTCCAAACTTTAAAGTTTTACTTAAACCTCCGGAGAGAGCTTCTACCGTCATTTCTAATAAAATTCTACACAACATTTGCTTACAGCATTGTATTCCAGATGATGATGTGCGCCTTCCACTGAACGACGAGATTTCAAACATGCCACTTTCGGGGTACACCACCTACTATTGGTATATGTGCTTGAATAGTGCAGTGCCCGCATTAAACCATTTCTTAGGAGACACTCTTCTGAATTTGGGAATAAGTCTATTCCATACCCATACCAACGGATATGCAATTTTGTTTTGTCTTCATGATTTGTTTATGTGGACATTCAATCGTGCCTCAAGTTTCGATGAATTGAGACATTTAATTTCATTCAAGAAGAGATATGAATGTCCATCTTTTGTGATTATTAAGGCTTAGAAAAATCGCAAAATCATGTTGCAACTCCAAAGAAACTTGTCCCAGTTCAAGACCCAATATTTTTCCGTTAGATGTCCTGAAGGATTTAATTGTCTTTGGACGATAGGGAGTACGTTTTCTCTTCACTCGTTGAGATTTATCATGATGCTATAGAGTTTTAATAGATTGAATGCTTCTTGTAGTTATTCTAAGGCCAAATAAAGATCCATCACTTAATCCCACCTTTCATACTCTAAAGGCTATAGATGCTAGAGAGAGATCGAATAGATTTTTTCTAATGGATGAGAATTTGCATCGGTATGGATTGTTGCATCCTGGAAGATCTACCATCACCGATGATGTTCTATCCCTTACCCATTCTAGGATTTAAACACGCTCCACTTCTTCATCACTCGATTCCGAAGAGGGCGGTCTACCAGGTGGAGAAGGTAAATCTAGTGGATCAACTTAGAAACTTCATGAAGGAAAAAACATTACGACCGAAACTGTTAGTCTGAACAGGATGCCCTTAATCCCGAAGGAAGGGGAAGAGAATTCAAGCAACAAGAAGGAAAGGCTACCGGTGATCATAGAAAAAGAGGAAGGTGAAATTGAAAACGGAAGCTTTGATGACCCATCCTCCAACGATGAGGAATTGAGGCACATTCCAACGAAGGAGATCTCGAATCATATGATGAAAATCCAAAAACGAGTCTTATTCTAATGGATTCGCCTCCCCATGAGGTTATTGCTAAAGATGCCCCCCTAGCAACTAGATGACTTCATGGTTCTCCGCTTAAGGAAACCGATATTGACTTGGGGATTTGAGCAACTTTTATATGGACATTACAGAACTCATATGAGATAATTTTGAGTTCGAAGGATTGTCTCCTCATCCTGGTCATGCTGTTTCTACAATTAGCATGACTCCCATTGTAGCCGCTTCTTGACCCAGTTTGTGAAGTCCTTTTAGGGCATCTACGACATGTTATATGCTTCACTAGGGTCACATACACTCATATATGCATTATTTGAGCTCATTCTACCGCTAAAATTACTTCTTTTTTCTCTTATATTAGGTACTATGAGAGGTTGTGGACTTTATGAAGATCTTGAACAATTTACAGATGCACTACGAGGGTCGAAACAGACTTCAAGCTGCCACCAGCTCGAGAAACGTAGGAAGAATGGTGGAGGAAAAAATATTGGGAAATTGGAGCTCGTTGTTGTAATGACAGGGATCGAGGCAGAGTTTATAGGGATGACTATGAGAAGAGGAAGATTTTCGATGATCGGGAAGAGCAATCCAAGAATTCAAATGTAGATCATGATCCTCATCTTTCCGAGCACCATACATATGCCCTGGATCCAGTTTCTATTGGAAATGAGGTTTCAACTTCTACCGTTCAAGTTGCTCCATCAACCCAGACTCCGTTAACTCATGTTCTGCCTACTTCTAGTTTTTCAAGCCCTCACAGGGAGCCTACTTATATTCTCCCGTCTAGTCCACCTAAACTTGAAGATATGCTCCTCGGATGGTTCCCAAAGAGAGTTAAATTCGACATGGCCTACATCTGATTCATAAGGATTCTTATATACCCTATCTTTAAGCGATTCAGAGCGACTTGGATAAAGCTAAAGGATGGAAGAAATTATGTAAGCAGCTGGCGGGAACAAACCGTAATAATTATTAAGAGATTCTTTCTTTTGGGTTGGAAAAGGATGATTACGAAAGGATGCTGACGGAACGTGAAGCCAGAATTGATCAATTGACAAAAGAAGAGATGATGCCATTCAAGAGAGTAAGAGCAATGCAAGTTTGCTATAGTAATTGAAAGAGGCTCCTGTAAATATTGACATCATGTTCAGAGATGATATCAAGAAACCCATGCTGATGGAGTCAAGTTGAAAAAGGAGCTTGAAACACGAGATGAGATCATCAAAGCCCAAAAGAGAACCATTGATGGTCATTATGAAATTGTCAAAGATCATAAGAAAACAATTGCTGATTATTCAGGATTGGTGAAATCCTAAGATAAAACCATTTCCAACTAGGCTCAAGTAATTGCTACGCTTTGCAAAAAAGTTGCACAACTCAGCGTTGAACAGACCAAAGTCGAATTTGAGAAAGCCACTATGGCGGTAAACTATTTGGAGCTACAAGATACCTTCAGAAGGAAGATGTCGAAGATGGATGACACCATCTTGAACTTCTATGTCAACACCCTGTTGCGTCAGGGTAGTCTCAGTTATCTGGGCCCCGAATTCCCACGTACTCTTGCTATGGGTTGGGAAGAGATCCTAGCTCATTTTCAAGAAGTTGGTGATGCGTACACTGAACAAGAGTTGGAGGATGCCTGTCTGAACGAAGAATCAAACAGGGCTTTGGTAGAGGGTCAAGAGATTATTTTGGTTGAAAGGAAGAGGGAAGATGGTTATGCTGGCGCAGGTGCAGCTGCTAAAGCACTACCGAGCCTTTTAGTTCTGGGATTGGTGAATCATCCAAGAAGCTACATGATTAGAAAGAAATTATTCAGTCTTCGATTGGCACTGTTTTGTTATTCGTTCCTTCAACATCTATCTTCGAAGCCTTGGGAAGTTTTGAAACTTCGCCCAAGATTGTGCAGCCAACTAAAGAAGGAAACCGTGGGGAGTACGAGGTTGAGATTCACGAACATACCTCTATTGCAGGCAATTTTTTTTGTTTCTCCTAAGTTTGAGGACTTTCAGCTCACGCCACAAGAACAAGATGATGGAATGCTTTTCTTTTTGATCTTGTAGGTCCGTCTTCTTTGCTTGTCTAATTACCATTTTCTCTGGTCCCGGGGCCTACTATTATTTTGACTGCTTCAACGTTGGTCTCTATAGCTGCTTTGATCAGCACGCCTATGTATGGCTCGTAACCTGGGCCAGAATTGAGAAGATTGCCTCATTGCATGATATGGACGTCCCCTCTATATCTTTAGAGGGCGATTTAACAGCAGCTGGCACCCGAGAGCGGACAGACCAAGCTAGCCAGCTAGGTAAAACTGAGCAGTAGATGGTGACAGTTAAGAAGGAGAAGGTAGAGGAGAGAAATTCTTCCAGGAGTTCTCGCAATTCCTGCAGGTGCAAGACCATTGGGGGAATCTTCTGAGGGGGCCAAAGAACAAGAAGAAGATATGGGCGTCGAGCCTATAATCGATATCTTTGGAAGCGATATGATTCTTGAAGGGGATCCTGAGGGGAAGAAGAAACTTTGGACCAAAGGGGGTAAAGGAAATGGTGGCAAGAAGCATTGATGGGCTCGAGTGAGAGTGGAGCCAAATTTTATAGCATTTTGATTTCCTTGACATGTATTTTGAAAAGGTACAGAGTCTACATGTATCACTTTTGTTGTTGTAGCATCTATACTTTTCTTTTGTTGGTCGGTATTGTGTGGGTATAACCCCTATATTTTGACTTTGTACTAGAAAATGTAGTAATGTTTCTACTGTCATCACTACTTTGTTCTTTTATATTTATCATGTACGTAGCTTGTTTTTATACCACTTAAGCATCTGAATGACACAATTTCTTGTTCTGCAATTTCTATATTTCACATTGTCATGTCGTGTTTTGGGGTATACGATGCCTTTATTTCCATGATTTCACGCATTATGTAACCATTCTTTCAGATTTATAACTAGATCTGCTGTGATTGCCAGAATTCTTTATTCAGCGTAACAGGAATATGGAGTAGTTTTCCTTTCAACTAAGTATTCATGTGTGCATGCACCCTAATTCACAAGGTTGTTTGTTCCGAATACTTGATAAATAACAGGTTGATCCGAGCGATTCCTCTGATGTTTCTAGTCGAATTTAATTTGCGGTTCCTTTCCTCGGATGTTTCTAGCTAAATTTACTTTGCGGTTCCTATTCTCGGATGTTTCTAGCCGAATTTACTTTGCGGTTCCTATCTTCAGGAAATTGTGACTCGAATATCTTGACTCTAGGGATTTTGTCAGTAAATGATTGGAATTCTTTGCCAATCTCTAGTTTTGCAACACTGCTTGACTCATGTAAATTCTTTTTGATAGTTGGAGTTGATCCTTTTTAGTCCTGCAAAAGGCAAGTTTTCCGGTGTTGTCAGACAGTACTTGTACTTAGAAAGTTTTAACTGCTTGCTAATGATGTCGAGGAAACATCAAGTAGTGCTTGTGCGGTTTATGAAATGCACGTCTTTTAACAGTGCGCAGCTTACGAAATGTGCAGCTTTTGAGAGTGTGCAGCTTACGAAATGAGTGGACTTTGAGAGTGCACGGCTTATGAAATACACGACTTTTGATTTTGAGTCGATTTACATTCATCGACTTTGCGAGTACGCAGAGCGTACTTAGGTGTGGTTTCACTTCCTTAAGTAGTTAATAAATGATTTTCAGTCGGTTTACTTTCGCCGATCCGACGAGTAATTTATATGAACAGGTTTTATTGGTTCAAGAAACTATAGAGATTTCATTGATAAAACGGAAAGCAGAGCAAATTCTGCCTATTCACAATGCCCCAGGGTAGTCGGGAGGCTTATTTGTGAAAATAGAAAATACAGATATAAAGCTAAATAAAGTAATGCTGGAGCGAGTCAATGTTTCACGCTTGGGGAATTTGAATTCCATCGACTATGGTCAGGTTGAAAGTGCCATCTCCGAGCTTTTGCCCGATTGAGTAAGGCCCTTCCTGGTTTGGTCTGAATGTTCTTGTAGCTGGATAGATCCATTTTAGGATGAGATTTCCTGCTTTGAAGTATGGTTATGGAACTTGGAGTTGAATTGTCCTGTTACCTTTTTGTGGTGAGCTGCAATCTTTAGCTCGGCTTCCTCCCATTTCTCGTCAATTAGATCAAGTGACTTGAGCAGCAACTACTTGTTTTCTTTTTGATTGAAGTGTCTTTTCAAATGGGAGGAAACTTCCAATTCGACTGGGATCATTACTTCGGATCCATATGCTAGGGCGAATGGCAAGTGTCTAGTTGTTGATTTGTGCATCGTCCAATAAGCCCATAGTGCAAGTGGAAGCTCATCAATCCAGTTTCCTTTGGCTTTCATTAGCGGTTTCTTGATAGTGGACTTGGTGATTTTGTTCACCGCCTCCACTTGCCTATTTGCTTCAGGGTGTGCCACTGCGGAGAAACTCTTTTTGATGAAAAAACGCTTGTAAAAGTCCTTGAACTCAACACTTTCATATTGAGTTACGTTATCCGTATTATTTTCTATGATACTCCAAACTCGCAAATAATATTTACAGTGGGAAAGTTATTACTTTCTTAGTGGTAATGGTAGCCAACAGTTCCGCTTCGGTCCATTTTGTGAAGCAATCAACAGCAATGATAGCATATTTGGCTGCATCTCCAGAGCTGGCTAGTTCGGCTAGGTAATCCGCTTGCATATTCCGTTTCCTCGCAATGTGACTTAAAATGTAATGCTCAATATCCTGTGGCAATTCCCGCACTTTTGACAGGTAAAGGGCGAGGCTGCCTCTTGCCTGGTTGTAACGACCCAGAATTTCTGTCATTTGAAATTCATATATTTAATTGATTTTAAATATCAACAAGTAAAATTTATAAGTCGAATAATTTATTTTTCGAATATCTGGATTAATTGGATAATTAAATCGACAATTTAATATTTGAAATTACAGAAAAATTTGGAATTTGGGTTTAATGTGATTAAAAATTATATATAAAGTTATATTAAATCATATTGGAGTTAGAACAATGTTTGTGAACTTTTAAAATTGAATTAAAAGTTAATTTGTGAAAATTGAATATTTTAATATTTAATCGACGAGTTAAAATAGCCATTTTTCAAATAGTCTCGGATTTCGACGAAACCATATTTATCGGATCCATAATGTTATATTTTTGTATGATTTCAAATTTCGTGTCAATCGGATTTACCGTTTGTCCGGGGCGAGCCAAAACGCATAGAAATTTAGTTAACCGATTTAATTTAAATTTGATCGTTTATTGTTGTAACTTGCATAGATGATAGAATTGGCTCTCGATACCTATTCCATTATGTCCGGAACGTGGGGTAAACCCTAGAAACGCCAGCCGACATGCTTCATTTGGAGTTCGGAAAATTTTGGACGAATAGTGTTTTGGCGAATTTTCTATAAAATGCCATCATTTTCACCAAATTGCAATCAAACTAGGGTTTAGTTCAGCAGCCGCCACCATTAACTTCAATGGCCGAAAATTGTTATCCTTCTTCCTTCATTTTCTTCAAATCCACACACCGATTCAACAAACTTCCAACTGCAAAGTTAAAGAGCACAACAAGAGCTACGAGATCAACGGTGGAGATTGGATTTGGAGCGTCGAGGTGGTCGCTAGGAGGCCGCGTTCATCAGGGGGGTCGCGCACGGTTTCCAACGTACAGGTTGACCGAGCTTGGTCAAATCGTGGCCGAGGGTAGCTTGCTTGAAGGTCTTCGACGTGGTATTCTCTGATCGCCTTCAAGTGGTCGGAGGTGCACGCGATAATTCGATGTAACATGGCGGCTAGTGGGTTCGATTAAACGCAAATTAACTGGAAGCATGCGTGATGAAGAAGAAGCAAACAAGGGCGGCCCAGATTCTTCAAAACCAAAATGAACGGCCTGGATGCAAAGGTTGTAAATGATAAAAAGAAATTGTAAATAAAATTATAATTTAAATCGCGTAATATTTTAAAACTGCATAACTTTTTCATACGAGGTCGAAAACGCATGAAACGAATTGCGTTGGGTTCATATGGACGAACACTACGTAATGAAGCTAGTTTGGAGTCGTTTGGAGCTAGTGATAATTTTGGGTAAAATTAAATGCACGTTTAATTTTATTCGAAAACAAAAGCTACAAATATTATCGAAAACTCAAGGTGAGAACTTCTCACTCAATCGAATTGTTTCGATTTAAATTTTAAATAGTTAGATTTAAAATTGCTTGATTTTATGCTTGGATGATACATTGTTATCTGTTGTATTGAAATAGACCCTATACGTCGTATATTAAGCGGATGTTATTTATTAAAAACATATACCGCGATAATTCCATCTTGATATGGAATCGGTATTATATATGTACTTGGAGTTGATTTCCCGCATTATATAGCGGATGATACCCTATTGCGCCGTATAATAGTGGATAGTATTTTATAAATTCCATATACCGTGATATTCCGTCTTGAACCGGAATGGTATTGTGCTAACATCTTTGGATGCAGGAAAACAGGTTGGAGGGATCCAACTGGATTCCTCAAATGATTGAATTGGTTTCAATGTTGTGTGTTGATCTATTTATAATCTGCATGATTATCTTTGAGATTGAAATCGTTAAAGGCTAAAATTTAGCCAAATATATTTTTGGTATCGTTAGATGTCGAAAATAAATAAAATTTGATTTTTGAAAATTTAAGTTGAGAATTCATAATAAAATTTAATTTTGAAATTGATTCATTTTAAATAAATAAACGTTGAAATTTTTATGTTATAAAAATTATTATTTTTGTGAAATATAACAGAAATGTGATTTTTGAAATAAGTAGTTGATTTATTTATAAAATGGTTTAAATTGGGATTTTTGAATTATTATAAATGATTTATATAAAAGATTTATAAAATTGATATTTATAAATTAAAATATTGGAATTATAAAACGCGTTTTTATAAGTGTTAAAATGAAGTATAAATGGATTTCATAAGTGGATGAAATCGATAGATTTATAAATTGTGAAGTTATAAAATGAATAGATTTTTGTAAAATAAAAGATTTATAAGTAATTAACTTATAAATTGGATTTTGGCGTGTAAATGGGATATGGGTAGAATTTGTTAATAAAGTGATTTTATAAGTTGAAGTTGTTATAAAGTATAAATGGAATTTTATAAACGTTGTTTATAAATACGAAATCGACTTATTTTGATAAGTTCATTTTTATAGCTTATTAAAGGAGATATATCCACGATTTTGGGACAGTGGATAATCCTTTAAATAAAATATGTAGAAATTGAATTTGGTAAATGAAGTATATTCACGATTTTGGAAAGTTAATAGTATAGTAAAGAAATATTTTGGGAGAATGATATTTTAAATAGAATTAAAACGATTCAAAAATGTTTTAAAATGTATTAAGTATCGAAACCATAGGTTTCAACATTCATTGTTGAAATAGACGTTTTCGAGAAATAGAAGGAAATGGTGGACTATAACACTGTTGTTATAGTAAATGATTTCCTAAAGGAAAAGTTTTGTATAGTATTGGGGTTTATATATCTATCTTAATTTCGAATCCCTATACTAGTGATTTTGGGTTGTCTTAACGATGTTTTACGCAACATTCGTTTTGGCTCAAATAAATGGGTTTAAGAAGATGTTTTCCTTAAAGAATAAAATATATACTTAATTGTGATTTAAGTATATTCAATATTTTCCAAATATTGAAAATAAATATATTGGTGAATTACTTATTATTAAATAAGTATGGAAATGTTTTCAAATATGAAGTGAATGTTTTGAGATTATATCTTTTAAAGATAGATTTAAAGTGAATAATTGAAATCGATTTGAAAAATCGTATAAAAAAGTGAATATTTGGAAATGTAAATTCACATTGGAAATTTATAAGGGAAATTTGTTTTAAAAATGAACATTGATTTATTTTTAAAAGTGTGGAAATAAATTTACGGATTTGGAACGTAAATTTAATAAATCGGTAAGGATTTATTTGATTGGTTTAAATGAACCACTTTGAAATGAAAGTTGTAAAGGTGAAAAGTGATTTGAAATCTGTTTTCAAATGGTTGAAGTATGGAACTTATATCTTGTAAAGATATTTTTTTGAAAATAAATAATTTGGGAAATTATTTGGAATCGGGTGATGTTGTGAATATTGATTGATAGTTAAATAACCGACTATCAATATTGACAATTAAATGGCTATTTGTTGTGAATTGGTTGAAATTGAATGCTACACTTATTTTTAAATTATTGTGCTCGTTATTCGGATTACTCATTCCGAATAGTGATACGACGTAATGGATAGCATTGAAGACCGGTGTTGAAGACCGGGTATTTGTGAAAACGATAGGATGACCTATCGATTGTCTCTGCACCTTTAGCTACGGTATGGAGATTTCCTTTGTGATGGGAAATTCGATCGGGATTGTGAATACCCGGATTGCAAGGGCTTCTTTTGAAGTGCCTTCGGTTCTGTTCGAACCCGGAACAGACTTGTATGGTTACATGTCTGACATTACATTTTGAGATATAAAGCCCTGATGCTTAACCTATGTGGTTGCTCCAATCTCATTTTCTGTGTGGTTGTTGCTTTGTGATCGAGGGCCCTCGGATAAAGGTCCCAAAGGACCAGGGAGTGGCATACTCGAGTAGTAGTTACCTAGTTACAGAGGTAACCCGGCCTTGTGTTGGCAGAGATCCGGTTAGGTTCTCGAGACGTCCCACCAGAGGAGATCCCATGTAGCAGTAGGAAGTTCCTTAGCCTGACCATTTGTTGGAAATCCAAAGAAACAATACGAGCCTTGTACGGTTTTAGTTGTATTACCTGCCATTCACTTATGGTGGCGCCCCACTGTTTGGATGGTAGCTATAGTAGGCATTGTTCGGAATGTATATGCTGGCTAAGATTTATACTCTATTTTCGAAATGTTCTCATCACTATGCACTTATAATAATATCAAAAATGATTTGTTTTGCGTAGTAAGCATCTTTGACTATCATAAGGAGAAATCTCCTCCAATTCTGCGTTTGCATTGTGTGTGTGCGGGGAGGCCTTATGGTAGTTTCATTTTCCAAAAGCATTGCGGATATTTTTCACTTCTCTTGTTGTTGTTGTTTTAAAGATAAATAACTTCTTTAGTTCTCACACCAGTCCCATGACTGACCTGGAGTTTATTGTTCCTTTCCTAAACTCTGGGTGCCCATAATTTTCCACACGGGCATCCTAGAGTCAGGTTATCAGGTCATCCTGGATTCAAAAGTGTTATGGAGCTCAAGTGGCGAGCTGGATGGGGAGACGTACCACTTGTATATGATATTACATTTTCCGCTGTAGAATTCAAATTGTAAGGACAAGTTTGTATAGCTGTCCATTCTTGTATTGTATTTCATATTGACTCTGATGATGTAATGTATAAAATGTACATTTCTTTGTTTTTAAAGATATTCATTTATCTATTATATGTTGTTCCGCTGCGATTGTGAGATTCTGATATTGTTCTGTTGTATCTTTTTCTTCCTTCTTCTATCTTTTTCTTCTTCTTAAACCCTAAGAATTATGTTTTCCGGCATTCGATTGCTCGGCAGTTGATACAGTGGACGTATTGATGTCGATTTTCGGAAGTCGAAGAATCGGGTCTTTACACTGGTACTCCACTTTTACTTGGAAGATGACTAGCTGAGTATCGCTGTAGATATGAACAGCTTTTATTCCTAATTCTTTAATGATTTTTAACCCTGCCATCAAAGCCTCGTATTCTGCTTTATTATTGGTGGTAGGAAATTCCAGTCTTAGAGCGTAGCAAACAGATCATCCTTCAAGGTTTTCAATACTGCGCTTACACCTGAACAGGATTCATTTGATGCACCATCAACAAACAACTTCCATTGTGGCACCATATCTGAAGTTCTTTCTCCTTCACTGTCCTGCTCAGTAAATTCGACAATGAAATCTGCTAGTGTTTGCCATTGAAGGGAGATCAACTCGGTGCGGAACCACAATCGTCATCCTTCCTAACCTCGCTTTCTTCCATCAAGCACCTGACTATGTCTGCAAGGTATGCCTCATTTGTCCATTCATCCGCTGTCAGTAGCTGCACCAAGTGTTTGACTTTTCATATGGTCTTGGTTGGCTGGCTGAAGCCTAGCCTCTTCGGTCTTTGGGTAAGTCACTCCTGCAGAGGTCCATTGGCAAGCGGTTGGTCTTATGAGTGGAGTTTGAACATTTGAGTTCAATTCACCCTCCTTAAGTTGCTCGCTTTCGTCAGAGTCAGTATCAGCTACTAGTATGTCCTTCCGTGGAGTTTTCACTCCTAAGTTCAGGTTTGCAATAGGCGCATTTATAGTAGGCGGAGTATAAGAATTTTCCACTATCATGACGCCTGGAGCTCCGCCATTACCATTTTTGCTTCTGCTAGCTCTTCCGCTCAAGCCAGAAACTGAAGAGTGCTCTTATCCTGTAGCAGCTACGACTTCAGGCACTATTTTAGGAGTAACTAGTGATTGAAGCGCTACGAGAGCATCTATGTTTTCCATAAGAGCCTTTTGACTGCTTGCTATTTTTTGATTAATTTCATCAACCATCTTGTTCAATTATCCCTTAGTCGCAACTTCATGCTATGTGGAGGATCCAAGAACCTGATCTTCAAATAGTTAGCTCCTAACAACAAGTTGTTGGGGTTATTGACCTCAATTTGCTGAGGGTTTATTTCTTCTCTAGCAATGGTAGCTCGTATGGATCTTTCGGAGGTAGTTCTCTTTCTTCTTGGTGACATTGATGCTCAATAGAAAATCATCTAAGCAGATACCGATGATCTAACTTCTGAACCTATCTAATCCAAAGTAGATATCTAGATTTAAGCTTGAGTTGGGTTCTTAGTGAAAACATCAAAATGTTAACCTAAAAATGGATCAACACCCTGGATTGAGTGTGAAAGCACCAGCCCTATTCTTACAAAGCAATAATATAGAAAATAAATGTAAAAAGAGCAGAAAGAGTAAAATGACAAGAATGTTTTTATAGTGATTCGGCTGTTAAAGAAGCCTACGTCCACTTTATTGCTTTCTATTAACTGACTAATGTTATAAGTTGAATCGGATTACATATCATCAAATCTTCTAAGTTAGATCAATTCACCAGTACAAGAGTTCACAAGAGAATCATAGTGAATCCCTAGATGACTATTGTGTGGGAGGAGAAGAGTGAAGAATAATCTCTACAGAGTTCCAATAGCCAATATGGAAGATCCCCTTTATGTTGCAGGTAGGATTGTATTTATAGTGGTTGAAGTGTTATTAGGCTATCCCGCTTTACTAGAAGCCTATACTCGATGATAAGAAGGTGCTCTAAAAATTTCATAACGACCCAACCTTATCTGATGGATCGCTAGTGATCCATAGGCCATGGATCTCTAGCGATCCATGTACTTAGGGAATGTTTGGGCTTTTTTCTTTGGGTTACACTCCTTGCCTTGTGTAGGGTGCTCCATGTAATTTCATAGCTTGTTGCCTTGTTTTGGTGATGGTTCACCATGGGTTAGATTGTTCATTTCTCAAACTAAGTTGCCTGGAATACTATGAAACTTTGCAAACATCCCTAGAAAAGATATTAGCTCATGATGCAAGAGGCTAGAATGATCTATGGAGCTTCCTTATGGATCGCTAGTGATCCATGGGTGATAAATCGCTAGCGATCCATCCCTTTACTGGATTTTTGGGTAATTCTTCTTGAATCCTTCTTGGCATATTCTTTTGGTCCTTTGATTGATTCCTATGTTGTTTAGGCTTAGCCTAGATGTCCAAACTTGTCTGGATTCCTGCTTGGGTAAAAATCCAGTTAACACGAACCACTTGCATACATTAGCAAAGCTCTGTCAATGAAAATTTACAATTATCCACTTATGAGAAAGAGTTAATAACACTAATTTATGCCATAAAGAAATGGAGTCGGTATTTCTTGGGAAGCAAATTCATAGTGAAATTTGATCATCAAAACCTAAAATAGTTGTTAGATCGAAAGTTACGCGGTGAAATTCAAGATAAGGGTTAGCAAAGTTGAGCAACTATGAATATAGTAGAATATACGAAAGGGAAAGAAAATATAGTAGCAGATGCATTATAAACAATTTGAAAATAATTGTACTGAAATAGCTTCAATTACATACTTTAACGATGATTTATCATTAATCCAGTGCCCATGGTAGGACTGAAGCAACTTATGAAGGTAGACCGGTATTTTATAGACTTAAAAAGGCAAATAGACAGTCGATTGTCGGGAGTTGAAAAGCACAAGAAAATTGATGGTGCATTTTTATATAAAAAAAACTCCTTATTAATCCAATAGCTACCATAATCAAACAAATTTTGCTCAATGAACAACATAATACTCCATTGGTTTGACATGTAGGAGTGGATAAAACTATGCACAAATTTGAAAAAGCTTGTTATTAGCAAGGGTTCAAAAGAGATGTTCAGATTATGTAAAAAATTGTGATATATGTCAATGAATGAAAATAGAAAATGTCCAATACCTAGCCAATACAATGCTTTCCAACACTAGGTAAATTATGGAAAGATATTGTAATGACCCATAAAATATTTTTATTTAATTCATATAAGGTCGTATGGCTCTAAGATTTTGAAAACTGACTTTTAGGGACATTTTCCACATCTATGATTTTTATCAAATTTATATGTGACTATTTAAAGCTTGAAAACTTCTGTAGATTATAGCTTTTGATATGAGCCGAATCAGGGTCTAAAATCACTTTCATTTCTTTAGGATGAGAGTTTTCCATTCCATAGAGTGTTCATAATAGTAATACGGACAGACCAATTGAAAGTGATGGTTGTTTTAAGTTTTGTCTACTCTAGGCCTACATTATTTGATAATTAGAATAACCCACGCTTAGGCCCACTAACCCTTTTTGGGAATAAAGCCTAAGAATGGCTAATGGGACTGTTCTAAGTCATTTCCATCTTCTCCAAAATAGTTTTAAACTTCTATTAATCCTAATTCCATCAAAGGCTTACATTTTCGTTACTAATCTTAGCATAAATCATCATTAGAGGGGTAATTAGCATAGGGGGATTAAAGGTTATCATTTTTGGAAGATTTGAATTCATTCTCCTTACTGTCCAATTCAAATCTAGAAGAAGTTAAGTATTTAGGTATTTTGTAAGTGATCTTTGATCTCTCACTACTTTATACTTGTCCATATAGTTAAAATTGATGTTTTTAACATGGTTTTGATCCTAAAAATTTTCTAAATTTAATCACGCTTTTATACATGGTTATGGCGAAAATTAATATGGTTTAAAATGGTTTCTAAATGGTTTTGCAACTCCTTTTGATCATATTAACATGCTAGTATAAAAGTTAGATCTAGGATAGATTTATATAATTATCATGTTTTGATGAATTACATGTATTAATGGATTCATATGGATGATAGTGGTGCTTTGATATGGTTTGCTAGTTCTTTTAGGTAATTAGGAAGGAGGTTTCCAAATTGGACAAATCGAAGGAAAAAGTGGTCGGAATTCGACGAAACTTAGAGAAGGGGCTCTGGAGTAGGAGAGGTGTCCACGGTTCAACTTGCATCGAAATTTGGTTGGTAGAAAGCGCTCACGACGAGTAAAAAGTGATTGGTGGGGATTCATGCTAGTAGATTCCACTTAGATCATGCTTTGGCTTGCTTGGGGAAGGATGCAAGAGCGCTTCGAGTCAAGCCTTGGGTTAGCAGAGGAGAGAAGTTCCAAGAGTTAGAAGCCAAAATTAGCCAGTACAGGACCCGTTACTATCCACTTTTGGTCAGTACCGACCTATTTTTGTTAGCAGGATTAGAGCTGTGAACTTGGGAGCTCGGTGAAAATGGAGCAAGGGAGTTACTTAGCCAAAATTGGCTAAGTATGAGGTAAAGAATCATCTCGATACCAAGCTCTTTTGGCTGGTTCTAACATGAATTTTTGGGGCCAGGGGTTATTAAACTACCAGGAGGTGAAGTGTAGGCTCTGTAGGTTGTTCTAAAGATGTTTGCTTGTTTGCTTGGGGACTGATGGCGATGTAGTAGCATGACGATAGCTTCAGGACTTCGGTGATGGTAACTCGATGGTGAATGGAGTTAGGTTTCTATGATGGCGGCTCGATGTTGAAAGGAGCCATGAGAATGATCATCCACAAAGGATGGATTCTAGGAAGGATGATCCGTGGATAGGATGTTTAATGATCCTATTATGGAAGGAAGGAATGTGGAATGGTTCCTTGAGAATAATGAAAACTAGATGGAGCAAGGAAAGGGCTTGGATACGCAGGCTAAGGGATCGTTAATACTCAGAGTGTTTTCTGATGTACTCGAAAGCAGGGATATTGTGAATGCCGACTCATGGGTACTTTGTTTGGCTACCTCGGATCGGATAAATGGATCCATATAAGCCAGACTAGAGGAATGGGTCTATTACCGACTTTGGGCCAATGATGAGTAACTGAAACTAGGATTTCCATTAATCCATGACAGATGAAAGGTCGTACGAGTTATCATATATACAGAGTACACCAAGTGATGTTGAGGATTGCTTGATGGATGTTATATTTGCTTTGATTGTTTTCTCGTGTAGCCTATCATTCTACAGATGTCGCTTGAGATAAGTATTGAGGATAGAGATACCTGGGCATCCGTCATTGTATTTAGTTTGTAGTACACCTTTATGAAGTTTTTAGAGCAACATATTTTGTTTGTTGTGTGCTAATTCTTTGGGTGCAGGGACAGGTCATGTATGGTTCATATAGCCTTGTTCCTTACTATATCGACTTGTATGCTATTTTGAGGTTTATTGCTCACACCATATGATGTGCACGTAAATGTGCATATTTTTACACCATATTTATTCTTTTTAAATTAAATAAATGATCATATTGGGTATTTTAATTTGTTTTAACCAAAATCTACATTAATTCCAAATTGTCACATATCCATCTTCATATAGAGGCAAAACGGTCATTTGTGTGCATATATTTCTTTGAGAAAAATTAATTGAAAATTTATATATATTTTTGTAGGAATCTGGTCTCAAATAGGAGTGGTTTCATGAAGGAATATGCATGCACAAAGAATATAAAAGAATGAAGATGGAAATAATTCAAAGTGAAGATCATGGAGGATCCCACCTACCCACCACCGTAATGTACAAATTAGAGGCTAATGCACATGCTTATGGAATCAATGGCTTCATGTACACTTAAATAATGATTAGTAGAAGCTAATGATTACTTGGCCTCCACACATTCTCAAGGGTAGTTTGGTCATTCCCCAAATTATGGATTCAGGTTTCATGCATGTATAAATAACCCCTTATGTTTCATGTAACCTTCCTCATACTTAATCTCTCTTAGGCCTCTTCCTCATAATTAGTTAGTTTTAGTTTAGAAAATAAATAAAAGCTCTCTTTCTTTCCATGGCAACTTAGCCATTTCTTCTCTCATGTAATTTTTTTTTCTTTTTTATGCAATGTTAATTTTTGTTTCTTTTTAATTACATGTTCATTTCCTTTTATGCAGGCAGTGTAGATTTTCCTTTATGCAATTAGAATAGTTTTTCATTTCACTTTGCTCTCTTTTCCTTTTCTTTTTATTTCATGTTGCAAGCTATATTTGTTGTTTTGATAACAAATATGAGAGGCTAATCCCTTCAATTTAGGGGTAATGAAGCCTCTAATCATATAGCTTCAACATTTTGATAATTATAGCTCTCTTTTTGTGCTTAATGACAATGCTTGAAGTGGTTTAATTTGTTGTTTTTGTTTTGAATTTGATAGCCTATATTGTTGACACCAAATAGTCTATGCTTAAATAATCACTAACACAAATGCATCTTCATCAAAATATGATTATGGCATTAAAAAGTGATTTGAAATTCAAATTTGATGGTCTATATTTCTAATTAATAGTTAATAGGCCATACGTAAAATAGATTTCATTTTCAACTTTGTTGTTATTTTCATGAAATTTATTAAGTGGTTTAAAGGTTGTGTTATAGTTTGATGGCTTATGTTGAGCTAGTTAATAGCATAAATGAGCCATACTTATAATAAACACATCATTTAAACTCACTTATGACAAAAAAAGAGATCATAATTTCATTAATCGTTGAAATATATTATCTAGAGAGTGGATTTATCTCTAAATTGTCATTTAACTCTCATATTTTTATCTATTTCTTTTGCTAGTTTTTGTTAGTTTCTTACATTTCTAGCTAATCATACTCTTCAAATTTGGTTTAATTTGATTGAATAGAATTTTCAAATCATCAATTCCCTATGGATCGACCCGTATTCGCCACGTGCTACATTCGTACACTGTGCGCTTGCGGTTATTTTTAATCTAAATTCGTTCGACGGTTTTCTAAACCGATAGAATTTCCGTCGATTAACAAGTTTTTGGCGCCGTTGCTGGGGAGTTGCTTTGATTTTGATTTTCTATTCTTAGAAGTATTTTCTTTTAATTTTTGTGTGTTTGTCTTGCATTTTAAAAAAACAAAAAAATTATTATTGTGCGTTGTGCGCATTTCTTATTTTCTAGTTTCATTTTGCATTGCATTTGTAAAAAAAAAAAAAAATCAGTACAGAATTCCATTTGAACCAAAAAAAAATCATTCCATTGCTTTTTCACATTTTATATTTTACATTTTTCTATTCACACTTCCTTTTGCATTGCATTTTTTGTTCACATTGCATTTTCTGTTTGAAAAAAAAGAATTCTCTCTGTTACAGTCTTGCATTGCATTTTCTTTTTGCATTTTTCACTGTTGCAACTTTTCATCCTAGACTACATTGCTGCTTTCATTTCCATCCCATACCATAACATCCTCAACTTCCAACTACATCAAACCATCACACTGTCCACATTTATTCCACTTGCAATTCACTCAACTGTTCAACTGCCCTTGATTTCATCTTACTGTACAACTGCCTGATACATACATTTGTGCACACTCATTCTACAAACACACCATCATTTCTGCCATCTCCCACTCAACAATCCATAACATTTTTACACACAACACTTTTACCTACAAGCCTCACAACCACCTTGTTCCACACTGCTATCACCAAGACTAACTGCCACCGGCCATAAACCATCCACCTCTAACAAGCAACAATAACCATCACCGTCTGACATCAATTCAATACTCCCTGCACCAAAACAGCCTTCAACTTCACAAGACTTCACATACATTCCCCACTCCAAGTCGCCACACCCCTCAAATCACAACAATCACCTCGAATTCGAGCAACAGGCGTTTTGAAAATTGAATTTTTTGATTTTGTGGAATTCAAGTATTTGTGAATTGAGTCGGTGAATTTGAGAAATTGATTTCGTGAATTGTTTAAGTAGGGGTGCTCTGTTTAAAGTAATATAGTTAATGGGCCGGGTTGTTTTCATTTTTATTTTTTTTTATTGTTTTTACTTATTGTTTTTTTTTTTTTACCATCTTTCTTATGTTTATTCTCCCCAAAAAAAAATTGTAGGTTGAGTTGAGTTGAACTGTTTTTAATTTTTCTTTTGTTTAAAAAAACAAATGTATATATTTTGTTCATTTGTTTTGTTTCGCTTATTTTGTTTTCCATTGGTTTAGTAAAATAAATAAAAAATTCGAGTTTGAGTTTGTTTTGTTTTCATTTTAATTTATTTTAGGTTTCATCCATATATATAAAAAAATGTATATATTTGTGTTTAACTTCTTTTCAGATTGCCAAAGCGGAAAGGAGAGGAACTGTTGCAAAAATAATTGCTTTGCTTTGCATGCCCAAAAAAAACTGCTTACTTATCTGTTTTTTTATTAGCTTTGCATTGTTTATTGCTTGCATTTGCATTCATATATAAAAAAAATTCATTAGTAGTTGCATTGTTAATACACGTTTAATTTCTGTTTTGCATTTCATTCTAGATTTTGATTAATAATAACAGTTAGACATCGATAACACTTAATTGTATATTAACAATTTCTTCTTTGAACAATTTAATTTCTTGGTGCCTAGGCTACGGCAGAGTAATAACAATTTATAAATATTACGGTGATTCGTAAATATTATAGTGGTTATTCCTCTGTAGGTACTTAAACCTTCGGTTGCATTGCTATGGGGATTCGTGGTGCACCGAAAAATCCTGCCCGTTACATGGCTGAGAACTATCTTGTTTATCTAAGACAATTTGTAATTATACAATTTTGGGTTAACTTAAAATAAATAATTTGTAATTAGACCCTTGCATTCATTTAGTTGCATTAGTTCATGCACATTTAAAAAAATTCAAAATCCAAAACTAAACAAAATTGTGAATATTCCTTTTCCTTTGATATTTTTAAATCCTTTTTCTTTGAAATTTCAAAAAAAATAATTATAAAACCATTTCAAAAACAACGAAAAAATTTGAAAAACCAAAAAAAAAACAAAAATCAAATTTCCTTTTGAAAAATAAATTCTATCTGTAAATATTTTTCCTTTATGAAAAAAACCAAAAACATTCTTGAAAATGTCCGGATTTCCATATTCACTTGAATTTTACAATAGTTGCGAAAATCAATATAATCCATATGATTTCACTTCAAATTCGTATGGATATTTTAGCGACAACAATTCTTTAAACGACTCGAATTTTGGACAACAAACTTTTCAAAATGATGACCAACCCTCGAATCTCGAAAATAGCATTTCATCTTTACTTGAAATCTCTACAACAAAATCAAATGATAATTGATTTGTGTAGTTTGTATTTCTGCGATAACTTGAGTCAAAGTTTTCAAGGATTTAAAAATTTGAATTCAATTCAAAATTCAATTGATTTTGAGTATAACCCATGCCAATTCAATTTTGAGTTTCAAAATGGATTTCAAAATCAAAACGAAAATGTGAACCAATTTTCAAATAATTTTGGCAATGAGAATTGTTTCAATAACGTCACGATTGAAAACTTTGGTTATCAACAAATTCAAAATGAAAATTTTCATATTAATAATTTTGAATTTGATTTTGTTGACCAAATGGAAAAGGATAACGCGGATTTATTACTTGAAAAATACAAAAAAATTCATGAAAATCATAATCAAATCTCAACTTGCGAAGAATCAAATAATAATCTACCGTTAATTGACAATTCTTGTACTCAACAAGTCCAAATCGAAAATTTTCAAGTTAATAATTACAAATTCGACTTTGTTGAGCAAATGAATGAAATTTACGATGATCACACGAATTTGTTGATTAAAACATTGGAAAATTTTTGTGAGAAACAAAATCAAATTTCAACGTGTGACGAGTCAAGTGATAATCCATCTTTTACCCAAAGCGATGATTTTCAAACAACAACTGTTGAATCTAAAAATGATGATCTTAACGAAGTTGTTGAAAAGATGGTAGTTGAGTTGGATTTCAATTCTTTTGAGGGTGAGAAACTCGATTTAAATTTCGATCTTCCTTTTTCTGAAAATTTGAATACAACAACTTTGGATTTTGAAATGGATATATGCGATGAAGTTGTTGATAATCTAATGAAGGAAGATGAATTTAACAAATACGAGTTTTATGGACTTTTCGAAAATGAGTCATTAGATTATGATGGGGAAGATTTCGATCACCATTTTGACTTTGAAATCGATAATTTGGAAGAAGTTTTCAGTTAAAACTTGAATTTCAATTTGGTGAAAATAAATGTGAATTTCAATCAATTGTTTTATCAACCCCAAAAATCATTGAAAACAAAATAACTCGTTCAAGTTTAATAAAACAAAATTTGTTTTTCCAAATCGACAATCAACTTCAAAATCTTTTACGATTTGGTTTTTTGTGCTTAAGCTGTGTCTCGCACATTGGACGAGACAAATGAATCGGTCTTTAGAAGACCGTTTCATTTACTTTTTGACTGTATACTTTCTCATCTCTTGTAAATAATAATCTTTCATGTAAATATAAGATTTTTATTTTATTTTTTTCTCCTTCCACTTGGGTTGACTGTGGGGACACAATCAAAATCAAGTGTGGGGGAGACTCATCTTCATTTTTTATTTTATTTTCATGGTTTACTTTTGCTTTTTCTTTTAAAAAACTCAAAAAAAAATTAAAAAAAAATCCCAAAGACATATTTTCTTTTGATTTATTTTTAAAGAAACATTATAGGATAAATATATGGTTTTGGTTTATTAAATTGAAATCTTTGAAAATTTATTTGTCTTAACAAAAATAAAAATGAAGTTTGATTACAAATAATAATGGTTTAACTAGTATATAGAAAGATTCATATGTGTTAATTATGAAGTATATCCTAATTGAAAATCTTTGTTTTAAAAAGTGGTTGATTTAAAGTAAAGGATATAACATTTTTTTGTCTTCTAAGTTAAATGGTGCTAAGATGATTTTGCAAAACTCTCTCTCTCTCTTAAAAAAATAAAAAAATAAAAAATAATAACATCCAAGTATTCACTCTCGTTTAAAAGTCCTCACAGTTATGCATGGGTGAATTACTTGGAATCTTCGATTATGTGCTTTCATACTCATTTAAAAGTCCTCATGGTTATGCATGTATGGAACACATGTAAAAAAACAGACTTAATAAAAACCATCTACGGTCGATAGGTGTATGCACGAAAGTTTGTGCACTCTCCATGCTCTGTACTCCCCTCACATAAGCCTAAAAGACAGTGCATGGGTGGTATATCTGGCCTCAGTTTACCTGAGCTAGATATATAATTTTTCTTGCAAATAATGAGAGAGCAAGCAATTGAAATTCTAGCACTATTTTTACTTAGTCGATTTGAATTGTTATTGAAAAGAAATGAAAATACCACTTTGATAAATTTTGATAATCAACTAAGGATCCTTTTCATAATTACACTTTGTTATCAACCGAAATAACGAGTTAAACTATAATCTATTTGCTATGATAACTTGATTTTTGTTGGAAATTTTGATGAGTAAGTAACATAAATTTTCAAGATAATAGCCAATTTAACGTATTCATGTCGATTTAAAAATAAATCCTTCATTTGTAAATATTTTCAAAAACTTGCGTTCATCTCTTTGTAAATAAATCTTGAATTTTGTAAATATTTTCATCCTGCATTTGGATTTTATGGGTAGTATCCGCTGAAAACCCTCATGAGACAACACTCGTCCTAGCGAGGACACCCAAAGGTTTAACGGCTTGTTGCATACGCTCAATGCAATCGTGCTTCCAACGAAAACGGATTTATCTTAGTTTCCCTTTATTCGAGGACGAATAAAAAGATAAGTGTCGGGGTATTTGATGTGCACGTAAATGTGCATATTTTTACCACCATATTTATTCTTTTTAAATTAAATAAATGATCATATTGGGTATTTTAACTTGTTTTAACCAAAATCCATAATAATTCCAAATTGTCACATATCCATCTTCATATAGGGGCAAAACGGTCATTTGTGTGCATATATTTCTTTGAGAAGAATTAATTGAAAAATTATATATATTTTTATAGGAATTTGGTCTCAAATAGGAGTGGTTTCATGAAGGAATATGCATGCACAAAGAATATAAAGGAATGAAGATGGAAATAATTCAAAGTGAAGACCATGGAGGACCCCACCTATCCACCACCTTAATGTACAAATTAGAGCCTAATGCACATGCTTATGGAATTAATGGCTTCATGTACACTTAAATAATGATTAGTAGAATCTAATGATTACTTGGCCTCCAAACTTTCTCAAGGGTAGTTTGTCATTCCCCAAATTATGGATTAGGGTTTCATGCATGTATAAATAACCCCTTATGTTTCATGTAACCTTCCTCTTACTTAGTCTCTCTTAGGCCTATTCCTCATAATTAGTTAGTTTTAGTTTAAAAAATAAATGAAAGCTCTCTTTCTTTCCATGGCTACTTAGCCATTTCTTCTCTTATGTAATTCTTTTTTTTCTTTTTTATGCAATGTTAATTTTTGTTTCTTTTTAGATACATGATCATTTCCTTTTATGAAAGTAGTATAGATTTTCCTTTATGCAATTAGAATAGTTTTTCATTTCAATTTTCTCACTTTTCCTTTTCTTTTTCTTTCATATTGCAAGCTATATTTCTTGTTTTGATAACCCTTCAATTTAAGGGTAATGAAGCATCTAATCATATGGCTTCAACATTTTGATAATTATAGCTCTCTTTTTGTGCTTAATGACAATGCTTGAAGTGGTTTAATTTGTCATTTTTCTTTTGAATTTGATAGCTTATATTGTTGACACCAAATAGGCTATGCTTAAACAATCACTAACACAAATGCCTCTTCATCAAAATATGATTATGGCATTAAAATGTGATTTGAAATTATAATTTGATGGTCTATATTTCTAATTAATAGTTAATAGGCCATACTTAAAATATATTTCATTTTCAACTTTGTTGTCATTTTCATGAAATTTATTAAGTGGTTTAAAGGTTGTGTTATAGTTTGATGGCTTATGTTGAGCTAATTAATAGCAGAAATGAGCCATACTTATGATAAACACATCATTTAAACTCACTTATGACAAAAAAAAGATCATAATTTCATTAATCGTTGAATTATATGATCTAGAGAGTGGATTTATCTCTAAATTGTCATTTAACTCTCATATTTTTATCTTCTTTTATTGCTAGTTTTTGTTAGTTTCTAACACTTCTAGCTAATCATATTCTTCAACTTTGGTTTAATTTGATTGAATAGAATTTTAAAATCATCAATTCCCTGTGGATCGACCCGTATTCGCCACGTGCTACATTCGTACACCGTGCGTTTGCGGTTATTTTTAATCTAAATTCGTTCGACGGTTTTTTAAATCGATAGAATTTTCGTCGATTAACACCAGACTATTGTCTGGCTCGAGGTTTTATGCTGTGACGACCCGGAATTTTCAAGCATTCAAAATCAGAATATTTAATTGATTTTAAATATTCAATAGGGTAATTTTAAATTGAATTATGAATATCACAGTTTATTTGATAATTAAATTATTTAATTAAATAATTTGAAGTTGAGTAAAATGTTGAATCTGAAATTTTAAGCCTGTTAAAAATAATTTGAAGGTTTATAAAATTTATATTGGTAACACTGAAGATAATAGAAGTTTTAAAATTGAATTTAACAGTGAATTGTTCAGTTTTGAAATTTTTACCGTTTTAAAATTGAATTTAAAAATAGCCTTTCGATGCACAGTCTCGGAATTCGACGAAACCAGTTCCATTGGATCCGTAATATTGTATTATTATCGGATTTCAAATTTCGTATCGATCGGAGTTGTCGTGCGAGCGTACGACATATAAACGCGTTGAAATCTATATCGAATTCAATTTAAATTTATATCTATATTTGGTCAACATCAGCTGAAATTATATCAATATCAAACCTTTTCATCCCTTCAGTTGTTTTTAACTTCACCTCATTTCGCTGTAGCAAGTCCATTCAATCACAAGCGTATCCAACGCGCGATTCCTTTTTCTTTCTCTAATAAGCAAGAACCCTTCTTCTTACTTCAGTAACAAAATCAAAATAAAAAAATTAATTAAAATGAAGGCCGAAGCCTGAGAGAGTGGAACCGATTCTCATCTCGATTGTTTTTACTATCGTTCGAATCATAAAATGGCCGAAGCCCTATTCTCGTCGACGAATCAATCTAGGGTTTCGAGAGGGGGGGTCAACGACTTCGACTTGTCGCACGCGCGTGTTGAATCGCCTGTGCGGCAACGCGTAGGTATAGACGCGACAGTGGCCGTGATCGATTCAAGTAGCTCGTGTCGAGCAAGGATTATTTGAGCGAAGATTAGGGCTTGTTGAGGCGTTCGCACGAGCTGCAGAGAGAAGTTTGGGTGATCGAGTTCGTTGTGCGGTGAACTAGGTTGGAAGCATCATGATTTTGGGGGCGAGGGGTCGCAGGTGGATCGCGTTTGTGAGGAGGCAGTGAGGTATTTTTAATTATCTATTGTAAATTGGGTAATTAAATAATTGTATTTTGGCATGAAATATATAAGAGAATATATATATATATATATAATTAAAATGTGTGTTTGGGAATTTATATGAATAAAATTTTTATGAAGTCTATATGGATTTTTATAAATAGATAGTTCGTAAATAAATTGAATATGACTTAACAAATTTATTTTATAATAACGAATTATATAAATTAAATTGTGTAAGTTGATCTATCTAAACCATATTTGTTACTAAAGGATTTAATAAAGGTAAATTTGTTCAAAAAAAATTAAAATTACTTGAATTATAAAATGGTAATTGAAGATCGATTTATATTTCGAATATTAATAAAGCGTATAATTATTTTTGTTACTAGGGAAATCGTTCGGAAGGAAATTTATTTAAAATTTAATCGTCAAGTTAAAACGAAAATTTATTAGCTGAATTTAAAATTTTAAAATGGTGAATTGAATTGTTCGAATTTATTTCGAATAGTAACAAATTGTAAAATTGCTTTGTACAAGGTTAAAAATCGTGGAAACAAGACGAGTTTGAGGTGAATGGCAATCTTGGCCAAAGGTGAGTTAATCTCACTCAGTTTAAATTTAAATTTAAAATGATTAAATTTAAATAATTGATTGTATGGTGAATTGATTGATGTGATATAGTTTAGTAGAATTTGAAATTGGTATATTATGTGATGCTAACGTCTGTGGATGCAGGGAAAACAGGTTGGAGGGATCCCACTGGACCCCTCAACTTTTATTTAAAATTATTTAATATTCTCTGCTCTGGATATTGGATATTCTATGATAAACTACGTGGAAGTATTGAATGCTATGGCTTGGTTGATATAATTGAGAATAATGAATTACCAAAATTATAAATTTGATTTTTGAAATGAAAATAAAAGAAGTGAAATTGCAAGAAAAATAATTATAGAATAAATTTAAAGAATGATTTAGAAAAGAAATAAAGTGACTTTAAAATTCTAGTAAATGAATCCTGAGGATGGAAAGGAAAATTTGAATAAACAGGAAGTTGATGAATTTTAAAATTCAGTGTTATTATTTAAAAGAACAAAACATTTATTTAAAAACTAAGATTTAAATTATTGAGAGAATAAAGGAAAAAAGTTGGGAAAAATCTGGAATTTGTATATTTCAGTTAAAAGTTTTAAAATCAAATGGAAAATAATAATAATAACAACAATAGTTAAGTCCATACTTAATGAATTTTGAAATGAATTAGGTAATTAAAGAAATTTATTTCAAATAAAATAAATTGGAAATCAATTTAGGGAAATTGATTTAAGTGATTGAAGTTGGGATTTTCTCTGGATAGCCAAGTACATGTTTTTAAAAAAAAAGTAAATCTTTAGATATTAATTAAATGTTTTAAAGTTGTTTTTATAGAAAGTAAGTTTTGTAAAATTTATTATTTCTAATATTTAAAGTCTAACGTAAGTATTTTCCCTTAATCTATTTTAGCAGTAATTATTAAGAAGTAACTTAGTATTTTGTTTTTTTTTAAAAGAAGAAATCTAGTTTTATATTTTATTAAGTAACTTTATTTTCAAAATTTTATATAGTATGTATTTTTAGTAAATTCTTGAAGTAGTCTTAACTTGAATGTTTTAAAGTAAATACTAAAGTAAGCATTCTATTTTAATCTAGTATCGTAATAATTATTTACAGAATGGCTTGGTATTTTGTCTAAAGTATTATTATAAATTAGGAATTAAAGTAAAATTTTCTAAATTAAATGTTAAATATATTTTACAATAAAGTGTTTCTAAATTATTTTAAAAATCTAAAGTTGTGCTTGGTGTTTCCAGTGGAATGAAAATACTCGGAATTTATTCTGAGAAAAGGAAGATAGTTTGAAAACTGTTTTCAAAAAGGGTTTGAAAGTGAAATTATATCTTGTAAAGATATTTTGAGATAAATAAATAATTTGGGAAATTATTTATTGGTTGGTGGATGTTTATGCATATTAATTGATAGTTAAACAACCGACTATCAATATTGGACAAATGCGTTGATCGTTTCGAAGAGACCGGGATCGAGATTTATTTCTCGAAAACCACTTCGATCCGGTTTGTACGTTTTCGTGAAAAACGAGTTTGGGTTCGAAGATGGAGCAGTGAAGTGCAAGGGCTAATCGCTACTAATCCTGAGGATATTTCCAAATGGATGTAGTAGGAATAGTGCCTTCGGTTCCGTTCGAACCCGGGACGGACTTGTATGGATGAATGCTTGCGAAACATCGTCAGGTGGACGATAGGCATTCTAAGGGATATATTCTAAAAAGGTAATGCTTAGCCTCAAGCCTCATCAAATGGGAATGGCTGAAAATCAGGGGTTATGCAGCAAGGCTTCGTGGGTAGCCCCCACTGGAGGGTGAGGTCATCCCTGTCTAGATGTCCCTTTATTTCGGCTTAGTGGGCGGTTGCTGATCCCAACCGCGGGGTGATCTTGCTCGGGACTGTCCAGTAAGGGATGGTTGCAGTCTTGTGTTGCAGGGGAGTTAGGTTGGCTCCTCGGTACGCTGATCTAGACCAGGTACTGTGACAGGTGGTACCCCAGTGCCTAGCCATTAGTTGGAATCCATTTTCCCTATGCGCCCGTACGGTTTTGATTGTGCCCAACTATTGCTGAAACGTGAGATGCAAGCATTTCAGCTAGATTCTATTTTACTTTCTATAGACACTATTATAATATCAGAGGATTTTAATAAAAATGTTTTAGCTATCGTAAGGTAAAAACCCGACATGTTTATTTGTGGCGTGGTCTTACGAGAGGCTTTTGTTTTCAAAGGATTTTTGAAACTTTAATAATCAATTGGGTGTGATTTTCTCACGCTGGTATTCCAGACTGACTCGGGTATTATTTAACTGTAATGCTCGGGTCAGACCGAGTATTATAGGATACAGGAGATGCTGTGGAGCTCAGGAGACGAGGTGGATGTCAATACGTACTCTCGTATTTGTTTATATATATATTCCGTTGTGTTGAGTTGTTGTGTATCCATTTGTATGATATTGATGTTGAGCTGTTGATTGATGTACTCTGATGAAGAAATATATAAACAGATATATTTGATTTTGAGTAAAGATCATTATTATCTATTATATTTTATTCCGTTGCGATGGTTAGATTCTGATGTTGTTTTCTATTATCTTCTTCCACCTCTTCTTCTTTAACCCAAATGGTTCGTATTTCTGTGCAACTTGAGTTGATTGTTGTAGAATGGTGTTGACTCAAGGGGTACGGATTTGCGGGTCGTTACATATGCTTTGCTTCTTATTATCTTGGGTAATCTTAAATGAGTAGAGTAGATAGCAAGTTTATGTGAGATGCAGTAGCTGTGCAGAGGACGAGCTGGATGGGGCTTTCTTGTATTATATATATGGATATTATGCTTATTCCACTGTGCGATACTGTGGACCGTAGACAGTGTTTACTTTACTATCATGACACAGTCAATTTGATTTTGTTATCGTTTTGTGTAAACTTGATACTATGTTGTATAAATCTGTAGATTTGTACTCTTATATTTGGTTCACTTAGCTATTGCTATCTCTCTCCTATTTTATATATGTGATGTACACTATATTTTATTCCCTACATGTGAGATACACAACAGGTTCTGTGATGTTTTATTTCTTTTACCTCTAACAGTCATCCTACATCGACCGAGCATGGCTGTAGCACATTATTTAGTTATATTGGTTGCTGATGTTATAGGGCGGTCGTCACAGGTAGAAGCATGGATTTCAGTAGAAGACTACCTAAATGCAAGTGTTTTCTAATATACTAATAGCAGTTGATACACTAAGCAAATATGCATATTTCTTTTCTCTACAGCACCCATATACTGTTGTCACGATTACTAAGGTATACGATGGAATTTTCAAACTACATGGATTACCCATACAATTATCATTGATAGAGACATAATATTCATAAGTACACTCCAAGAATTACACTTTACGCAGCATATCATCCACAATCTGATAGTCAAACTGAGTAAGTTGATAAAACTCTTGGATGTTACTTGAGGTGTTTTTGCTCTCATAAACCTTGTAAAGCGGCTTTCATTAGCTTAATTTAGCTACAACACAAACTGAAAATCAACAGCTAAAACAACTCCTTTTGAATTAGTTTATGGCAAAAAACCACTTAACCTACTCTCTTATACACTAAAAACAAGACTTCAGTTATAGAAGATGAACTATACTCTAAAGATATTACATTACAGGGATTGAATGCAATGTGAAAGGATGCCAAACAAAGAATGAAAATTATGCTGATCTTAACAAGACTGAAAGGGAATTCAAAAAAGGAGATTTGGTTTATTTAATGCTCCAATAATATAGATAATTTAATGCTAGTTCTTAACGAAAAAAACTTTCACCAAAATTTATGGTCCATGTAGAATTATAAAAAGAATTAGGACAGCGGCATATAAGCTAGAATTACCATCTACTACAAAGATGCATGGTATATTCCATACATACTAATTAAAGAAAATAATGGAGAAAATAATTTTATACAGCAAGATTTTACCATCAAACACGAGAAAAATTATTGATGATCTAGAAAAAATCTTAGGAAAAAAATGGTCAAAAATGATGGAAAAGCAACAACACAAACATTCATCAAATTGAAGCAAAAATCACATGAGAGGAAGCTATTAGGAAGATTACTGGAAGCTTGTTAAGAGGTTTCGATCATTTGGCAGGTCAAATCTTCAAGTATAGAATGCTAACAATGGTGATTTTAGGGTTCCAAAAACCTAGATCTACCCAATTCTAGACTTATGTTTCTCTTCTTTGATTCCCATTTCTACCTACATATACCTTTTCTTTTGATTTCTTCACATACATCTCTACATAATATCAACTTTTCTGATTTTTATCTAGTTTTACATCGATACCTACTTGATGGAGGTACATCTAGAGGGGTAAGTAGAAGAGGAGGGGTGGTAGAAGGCTATGAGGAAAAAATAGGTTGACAAAGGTGAATCTTCGAAGGAGGTAAGTCTAAGTGGGACTGGCAGACCAAATCAGATCTGAAGCTATCAGAATCGGTCCATAACGACAGGAGCCATGGCTGAACCCAAAGAAGGATAAAGTCGATTTTAATATGCCTAAAGATGCAAAAAAGATTTCATACTGTGATGCTATTAAGGGAGACATTTCCACTCATGGTGGAGACAATCGAAAATACGTTGAACTGGTTATGATGGAGGGGAGGAGTTGGAGAAATATTACTAAGTAGGCTATTTCGAAGGTAGAGAGCAGATAGGGCAACTATGTAATGATGTATGCAGTGGGGCCTGGATCGTACCTTAAGGAATTAGAGGCATATGCAAAAAGAAAATTGGAAAACTAAGGAATGCTTTTCCATTCACTCTAGGAAAAATGGATTTTTGTCATTAGATTTAACAATGTAGAAGTTAGCAATAAAACTATAGAGTAGGGTCCAAGGTTCTTCGGTAGAAAATTAATCATAATGAAAAAACTCAATCCACACATGAAAATAGACAGAGATTTATTTACTAGCGTGCCAATACAGATTGAACTACTGGGATTGAATTTTCGATTATAAGGCCCTACGGCAGTAGGGGTATTAGTGAGTTCCATAGGCAACTAGAGAAGCTTGATGATACAACTAAGAATAAAACTAGAATATTTTTCGCAAGGTTATTAGAAGATGTTGGAGTAGAATTCGGATTCCCTAGTTTTTTGGAAGTAGGGGAAGATGGAGAAATTTTTAAGCAAGAAGTAATATACATAAGTCCCCTAACGAGATGTGAAAATTGTACTTTTTTGGACATAACTGATCTCAGTGTCCACTGAGAATAATATGGGTTCCAAAGGTAAGTGAAATGAAGAATAACGATGAGGGAGAAGGCCTAAAAATGTGGAGGAATTGGAAATTGAGAAGGAGGAGGTGAATAGTACAGTCGGAAAGTAGGCAGGGAGGGGTAACGTCAAGGATGAGCAAGGTGTGAGAGAATACAAGGGAAACAAAAGCAAGGGGGCGTTAAAGGAGGAGAAAGGAGGAGCTGATAAGAAAAATGTGAAAGTAAAGAAGAATGTGAAGGAGTAGAAATGTAAATAGGATAAGGTATCAGATCATAAGATCGGGCTAAGAAGGAGAGTGTTGATGATGAGAAAGATGCAAGGGAAAGAAAGGTTGAGAGA
Source organism: Allium cepa (assembly GCA_030765085.1). Classification (NCBI taxonomy): domain Eukaryota; kingdom Viridiplantae; phylum Streptophyta; class Magnoliopsida; order Asparagales; family Amaryllidaceae; genus Allium; species Allium cepa. Next base: position 619,218,818 of record CM060934.1, read on the forward strand.
AGCGAGGAGAAAGAGGTACCTTTAACAGCTCTAAAGGAGGTGGAAGAGGCCACTACACAATTAATGCAAGTCAAAGAAGTGCTAATAAAAGGAAAAAAAGGAATGCTGCAAAAACAAAGATGAATTAAGGAATGGAAGCGGTGAGTAAGGCAAATACAGGGAACTTAAAGGCGAATTGAGTTCCGAAGGAAATGCACACTTAGATTTCATTGAGGAGAGGGTAACGTAGAAGGAAACCAAACAAATCCAAGTCACCGCAACTTCTATGTCGTCAGAAGGGGCCATTGAACACATCTATGCTACCCCTATGCCTCTAGCGACTCCTCTACATCTTAGGGATGTTTCATCACAAGACTTTCCCATGAGACTTTCCCATGAGCAACCCAATTTCTATCAAAATACGCTTTAATAATTTTCATAATATTCCAACTATTGGTAATGAGTGCAGTGATAAAATGTTTACGCTTTATAGGACACGAAGAAAGATCGATCAGAGAAGATCGATAAGAGGCCCGCGGTTTCTGATTCACGTGTGCAACCAAAGAACTCAAAAACACAAATAGATAATGCTCCCAAAAGCCTTGTCGGATTGAAGAAAAAATTGAAACCTGTTAAAAAGGAAATGCTAGTGAGGAAGAAACCCGATTGGCCAGAAGAAGTTAAGGAGAAGAAAGAAGAGAACAAAAGCACCATACAAGGTCGTGAACTTAGAAACAGGCACAAAAATATTAAATGACTATCATAGTATGGAATATAAGAGGGTTTCATAAACGCAATAGATTAGTTGAAATAAAGAGACTAATAAATAAATATGAAGTAGATTATTGTGGTATAGTGGGGAATAAACTTAGAGCTCATGAAATAAATAATTTGAAGAATAATTTTGATCCTAACTGGGAAATAATTAACAATGTAATTTGTCATTTTAAATGTAGAATTATAGTGTTGATAGATAAAGACGTTTGGTGTCATAATTACCTTAGTATGAATGACTAACATATTACATTAGAACTCATAAATAAAGGATGTGCAATATACAACATCTCTTTTATTTATGCACATACTACGTGGTGTTCAGAAGTAAGTTGTGGTATAACCTTAATGAGGATGCATTTTGTATTTTTAAACCATGGATTATTGTGGATGGTTTCAATTGTATAAAAAAGTCGGAGGAAAAAACAAAAAGAAGGTTTGGCATTGTCTTTTAGCAAATGAATGAATCAGATATGTTCATATATAGAACTAGAATAGTTGAATTAGAGATAAAAAGTTTCCAATGCCTATGGTGGTCAGGTCCTAACAAAAACATATTGACTAGCATTGATCGTGTTTTTTCTAATTTGGAATGGATAAAAGTTTTCAGTAGCACTTACCGAGCGTATCTCCAGGTGTAAGTGACCACAATCCTATTTTGATATCTATGACATACATTAAACAAAATCAAAGTAAATCCTTCAAGTATATGAGTCATTAGTGCCTTATTGATGACTACATTAGTGTTTTTAAAAAGGGCTGGTATGCAAGTGGACGATGCCCTTTATTTTGTCTTCTCAAATAGCAAAATGGGGTTAAAAAAAGCTAAAAAGTGAAGTAGAGATAAAATCAACGGTTTCAAATTAGAAGTTGAATGTTTCAAAAACAAATGCGCAAAACTACATGAAATGAAGATCCACCAAGATAGAGCAATCAAACAAGAATATATGGACACAAAAACAGAAATCAATATGCAATTGGAAGCTTTTGGAAGACGAAACCACATCTTTATTTTATGCAAAAATATCGAACAATAGAAGTAAGCAGAGTAGGATTGGACTCATTACGGTAGATGGGCAGGTGAGAGTAAACAGGGAAGATTTCATCGCTAAGGCCTTAGAATATTTGAATAGCTTGTATAACCAACAACGTTGTAGTGTTTTCCCTAAGGTGTTTTGCAATAAAATCATATCAAAATATAGTCAAAAGAATTTAAACGATCAGGTTGATATGGATGAAGTGAAAGAGGCAATCTTCGGTAGAATGATACGTCCACAAGCCCAGATAGGGTTAATTCTAAATTTTATAAGGTGCACTGGAAAAGAAAGAAAGAAGATATATTGGCAGCTCTAAATGATGCTTTTGAGAAAGGAAAAATTATAAAAGAATGCAATCACACAAATATCCACTTGATCATTAAAAATATTCATTTCGGACCAATCGCTTTCTGCGCTATGACCTATAAAATCCTAGCCAAAATACTTTGCAACATAATGAAACTCTTAATTGAGATTATAATGGCCTGTAAAATTATAGAGGTTTCGGTAGAACAAAAATGTGTTATTAAAAGAAAAATTGTGGACGGTTTTCACATTTTTGCCAATTTTCGATAGAATAAAAATGTATTATTGAAGGAATATAATGACCTATAAATCGGCACCGAATGTAATAGAAAGATATCTAAAATCCCTAATCAAAATTTCAAGTTCAATTCCTTTGTTCCTTCATTCTCGGTTTTTCACATTTTTGGCAATTTCCATTTCCAGTTCCCTGTAACCTTTTAATCCTTCCCTATTTCACCAATTCTTCCTCTACTCCTCCAAATTTCATGGTAAATACCAGAAAACTACTAAAATCTTCATAAAGATTTGGCTTAAGTTATGGATTATCTCAAAAATGAGAGAACTACGGTGAGGATTTTGATTTGTATTTACAAACTTCATTTATAATTAATGAGCGTTACGACACGCGCTTCGCGCGTGAGTTGTTTTCTTACGAATTGCATATGTTTTAACACATTTAAAAAAACACAAATATTTAATTATATTTTGCATTAAAATCATGTGTAATTTTTGAAACTTAACGGTCGGACCAAAAAATTGCGCTTCTATTTCAATTATTAAAAAGATTATATCTAACAATTATATTTGTGTATGTGTGTGTATGCCTACTAGTATATATATTTTGGCACGTGCAGTGCATATAAGCTCTTTATTAAATTTGAAAGTTCTATGTAGTTTGATAAAAATAAACTGAAAAACATATAGAAAAATGTAATTTATTTTGTTGAAATAGGGTTTGAACTTGTAATATTGTTTATGTATAAAATTCCCATTTGAAAATAGATGACAATACTTGTTCACAGTGAGATTCAAATTCATAACAACTTGTTTGCGTGGAAGAACATTTTCGAAATTTCACGGTCGGACCAAAAAATTGTGTTTTTATTTCAACCATTAATAAAGATTTATAGATTGGTTGTTTATTTAAAAAGATCTTGCATCACCTGTTCAGATGCAGCCATATATATTTGACTCGTTCTCTGAAGTTTAATTAAAATCATATTTGAATACGTCTAAAGTAATTGTAGGAAGATTTTATCTTCTAATTTATTGAGAAGATCATATACAATAACAATTTAATATTTAAAAAGGTATATATAGAGGTATTTTGAAAAGTTCACGGTCGAACCAAAAAGATTGCGCTTTCAAGGCAACTATTAATAAAGAAAATCGAGTGCATTCAAAGTTGCACCTCGTCCATAACTAATTGTCTAGCAACAATAATTTGCCAACTTGTAAATTGACGTGGCCTGAATCTGTTTTAATTTGAAATGATAATTAATTATTTTGAATAGCTTAGTAAATAATTTATCGACAATCACACTAGAAATGTTACTGTCACTGTGGTTACAAGCTTCTTTAAACGGACCTGGCAACTAAAACATATAATTTGAGTTATTAACAAATAAATCAAGAGTTACAAAAGCTAACACCTGTCTACCAAAACAATTTTAAAATTGTTTACATTTACACTGACACTTGTAATTACATCGCCAAGAAATCAGCACTCAAAAAAAAACTATAAAAAAATACACTTCCTGAGCATTTTACATGATTGAAAAATAAAGGACAAGAAGTATATAAACACACACACACAAAATCATTTCTCTGCTCTTCCTAAATCTCCCTGTTTCTCTCCTCAAAGGCTCAAACTATGAATATTTACCAAGTACAGCAGTATCTTATGTTGTACGAACATGTATATTTATGTATTCAACACTTTATTAATGGTAAGTCCACTGCCTTCCCAACCAAGCCGAAGCATTTGATCAACTACCTTCAAGCTCAACTGCGAGTAAATAATATATTGATAGCTCAGAATCAATAAGAGTTCAATAAAAAAATAAAAAAATGAAGGAAAAAAGGTTCTTTATTAATGACAAACGAAAACCTAAATATAGCAGGATTCACCTCCTTAAAAAACCTTACCATTGTGGTAAGGAAAAAAAGCACGACATCCTCTATATATACACAAGAGTTCAATAAATTTAAACCAGTATATTGATAGCTCAGAGTCAATAAGAGTTCAACAAATAGTAAAACAGTATTAATATCAATATATCACCTAGAATATAAGTGAAGAAACATGTTTTAACTTACGGTAGGATCAGTAAATACTATCAAGTTTTTATCTGCTGTTGAAACCAAAAGATTTGTATCATCACTGTTTAATGCCAAGGCTGTAATATCTTGCCCTTTACGAAGCACTAAAGTATGAAATATCTGCAAATGAAAAAATAATAAGTGAAAGATCACTGATTACATGTGATTGTAGAACTACAAAAATAAAGCTCACAAGTTTTTATTCTTTAAAAAAAAATTAAAAAAATAAATAAGTAAATAAATAAAAACTGATACCTGGAGAGTATGCAACCTCAGAAAGCAAACTGAAGGCACAGGAACAGAAACCCTATCTTGCCCGCTTTCATTTAGAACATCAACGCCTTGCTCAGAAGAAGAGGTACCAATGACTGCATTCTCCCCATCAAGAGAAATCTCAATACAACTTACGGTTCCTAAAAGGGGTGAAAGAACTGTAGTAGCAATTGAAATTCCATTGACAGTAAAAGTGCTAATCCTCTTCTCCAACTCATTCCATATCAACACTGCTCCTTGAGATGAAAGACATATTGCATTAGCATCTCCGATATTTAGTTTTCTCAGCAAATGACCTTTTCGAACTGAATGCAAAAGCACGCCTGAGTTTCTAGAACTTGATGCTACAATGCCTAAGTCAGAGTTCACAGCACATGACAAAATTTCTTCTAAATGACCTCTTAATATGTGAATGGGTCCTTCAATCTGGTTGGTTGGTGTAATTACAGAAGTTGGAGAAGAGGGGGTGTTTGAAATATTTTTTAAATTAGCAGCAGATGGTCGGTTTATTTTCCAAAGTAAGACTAATGAATCACGCGACCCTGTCACCAGATAACAGCTATCTGAGGAAAGTGAAAGACAGGTGACAGGAAAGTAGTGTCCATACGCTGCTTCTATAGTTTTTGCACCATCAGATGATATTAACTTGATAGAGTTGTCTGCATGTCCACCTACATACAATAGGAATAGTTGGTATGGAATTTGTGCAACATAAACATTGAAGCTCATATGCGAGTTCCTTGCAATATCAACTCATGCAGGTATTTTTGCTTTAAAATATAAGTTAGATCACAAAAGAGAACATCCAGAAACAGCTACCCAAAGCTAAACAAATTTGCAATGTGTGACTAAACATTTTAATGCGATATAATAGTAAATAATGGTAAAATACAAGAATTTGAAGCCCTTTCATTAATTCTGGAAGTTATCTATGTTCTCCTTGATTCTCTCCAAGCGGATATTTTATTTTCAAAATTCTATGATTTACCACTTTACAAATATTCTACTAAATTTTTCACACTATTTTACATTTGAATACCTACTATTAAAAGAATCTACAATTATTTACAAATATTTCGCTGTTCTTTTTCAAAATTTTACATCACGGTCCACACATTTAAATTAAAATCGATTACATAATCTACCATCAGATGATATTAACTTGATAGAGTTGTCTGCATGTCCACCTACATACAATAGGAATAGTTGGTATGGAATTTGTGCAGCATAAACATTGAAGCTCATATGCGAGTTCCTTGCAATATCAACTCATGCAGGTATTTTTGCTTTAAAATATAAATTAGATCACAAAAGAGAACATCCAGAAACAGCTGCCCAAAGCTAAACAAATTTGCAATGTGTGACTAAACATTTTAATGCGATATAATAGTAAATAATGGTAAAATAGAAGAATTTGAAGCCCTTTCATTAATTCTAAGAGTTATCTGCGTTCTCCTTAATTCTCTCCAAGTGGATATTTTATTTTCAAAATTCTATGATTTACCACTTTACAAATATTCTACTGAATTTTTCACACAATTTTACATTTGAATACCTACTATTAAAAGAATCTACAATTATTTACAAATATTTCGCTGTTCTTTTTCAAAATTTTACATCAAGGTCCACACATTTAAATTAAAATTAATTACATAATCTAAAATTTAAACTAATTGATAAACTTAATTAACTAATATTTATTAATAAATCTTAAAAGATGAAATTTTCAATGTATATTATAGACGCATAACAAATTGGTAAAAAAAAATTCATTTAGATGCAAATATAAATAAATCACATAATATAAATTATAAACATAACAACGATAACAAATTTATTTTATAATTTATTCACTGAATGAATTTATCATACATTGCACTGCAAAAACTTCACATACCTAAAAATTTAACTTTTTTACAATTACTTAGAAACTCTTCTCAATTATCTTTTAATATTTTACATTCAAGTCTATATATTTAACTAATTGTGTAATCTAAAATTTAAACTATTGAAATAAATATGATTAATTAATATTTATTAATTCATTTAATAAATCCTAATAATAAGAGAATTTCAATATATATAATATTCATGTATAAGAGAAAAATAATAAAATTATTTCTTTTTTATTCGGATATATGAAGATATATAGATCACATAACATAAAATGTATACATAAATAATAAGAACTCTTTTATTCTAATTCATTTATCTCAAAAAAATATCATACATTACATAATATAATTTCACTTTTAACAACACGTAAATGATAAATTTATTTTTTACAACATTATGATGTGAACACACAGATTAAACCGATAAAAATTATATTATACAAATATTATCACTTTCAACATGTTATCAAACCATACCCAACTCATAACTCAACTAAATGCTACATAACACTATTTTGCAACTATCAAAGTTGTAAGCATGACCCTTCTACAATAACATAAAATCTATGGTTAACTACAAGAACATAAAATCTACGGTTAACTACAAGGACAAAATTGATTAAAAATGAAATTTTAAAAATGAATACAAGTTCACGTCTGATTAAAAAAACTCATATAAATTAGCTAACCATAAAATCTATGCTCTTCTCAATTATAAATTTGTAAAAAGCTCTTCTCAATTACATTTAACTCCTTACATTTAATTAGTTATGTCGATTAATTCAAATTATTCAAATAAATTCAATTATTTAATGTTCATTAATCCATTTATAAATCCTTCAAGAAAGATGATAATTCAATATATACACAACAATCATATTAACAAAATAGTGAAGTAACGTATTCACTTTATTTATATATATATATATATATATATATATATATATAATATCACAATAACACAAATTATTTACATATACAGTTATTAACAATTTTAATTTACAATTTTTTCGAGTTAGGACATTATTTTTTACAGAGATATGTAGTTAGCGAGTATTGAACCTTCAACCTTATATCTAAGCATCGCAAATCATCTTAGTTTACAATTAATATATTACAATAAATTTATCATATATTGCATGATAAAAATATATTTTAGCAATAACTAAAATATAAATAATATTTTTTAACAATATTACCGTATGCAACGCACGGGTTACATGCTAGTGTAGGATGATTCTCAAGTCTCAACACATTTCCTCGCTCCCTTGATGTAGGAGCTTATATAGGAATCCCCAGCATTGTTTTATTTTTTTATTTTTTCTGCCTTGATTATAAATTAGTTCACAATATTCAACAACAGAACCACTTATCCAACATACTGGCATGCATAATGTACAGATTATATAATCCATATATCTTTTACATTGATCTTTTTTTTTTCAGCCAATCTCAAATAAATACGACAATTAAAGAGGAATGATGGATAGATACAGTTCTTTCTTTATGTTTTACTGCCTGAGGTACCTTTCGCCGTGTTATTAATATTACGTGAACTGTGAAGTGTAAGTGGTAAATAAAAGTATCATTCACCCAAATTAGTATGGGGAAAAAAAATAAGTGCCTACATTTTCTATATTATCATTATCAATCTTTATAGGTTGCCTCAACCTTTTAATTTCTCATTTACACCGTTTGACATTTCATAGATATCTTAGATCACGTCATTGTTTGTAGTAGGGTTATTTTTTCAATCATATACATCACCTCCATGAAACCATAAATCATAGTTTCTAATATCTTCAAAACTATATTTTAAATCAACGTTAATATTATAGTTTCAGTGACAAATATTGGTTTGTGCCTTGAAAAGGTTATAAGTTATGATATCATACGATTTCTCAATGAGATGATCTACAAAATCAAAAGATCATCTCTACGGCAAAATTGGCTTAATGGGGTCTTCTAAAAAAGGTGTATCCTAGTACACGAGGCTCTCACACGATAGCGGGCTTTGGGGAGGGCGATAATATGCAGTCTTTCCCTCGCATTGCGAAGATGCTGTTTTCGGACTCGAACCTGGACGCCCAGATCACCATGCAGGTGACCTAACCATTGCGTCAAGGCTCCACCTCTTAATGAGTCTTTTAAATAGATAAAAATAGAATAAAATAAAAATCCAAGGAACGTATTTTTTGCATTATTTGAATTTTTTAATAACATTTTGAATAACTGGCTAAAATAACTGTAAAGATATATTCTGACTTGAACAGTGTACATTTGCAGTGAAATTGATTCTGAATTGAATGGTGAAATTTTATGGTTGGCCTGGAATTTTTAAAAACTAAACTGAGAGAGGACAAAAGACTTTGAAACAAAAAAACAATAGCAAAAATAAATATACAAACCCGTGATTATCTGTTTGTCACATGTCACGGCAACTACAGCTGAGCTTCGTATTCCGGGTGCAGCAAATGTTAAAGCTTTTGGGAATTTCCAATCTTCATTTCCTGACCCAGCAGATCCTTTGAACATGCGCATAAACCCACCGCTGCTAGAATTTGATGCTGCTTTTCCATGAGTAAACAAGAAAGGCATCCCTTGGCCATCAGGAGTATTTGGCTGCCATTTATGAAGTGCCACTTGTGCTCCAGGGGCATTTCCATCTATTATTACAATGGAGTCTTGCGATGCATAAATAGATGAAGCAGGAAGGTTCAAGAGTCCTGGAATTGGAACCGTGTATGGCTTTATCTCCTTAGGGTTCCGGAATATTGTCTGCGAAGAACAGAGATTATATGTACATCAATCAATGTGGATTACTATCATTACAGGACAAATTCTTAATGGAATCTACACGAAAAATCTTATTAGCGCAACTATGAGTGTGCACATGAGAAGCACACTATACAGCACAACTTTAAGCTGTGCACAAGGACTACATACATATTAACATATATAAAATGAATAGGTGCAACTCATAGTTGCGCATATGTTGTTTCATTTTTGGCGCAACTCATAGTTGCATTTCTACCTATCCAATCGTAAATCTTTAAGTTGGCTGTTAACTGGGCTAAAACTAGTCCTTTTTTATAATAATTTTGAAAACCAACCTATTTTGTTAGTAAGTTTTTTTAGGAAGCTTATATTAAGAATTTGTCATTACAGAAAAGGCTTGCAGGATTCAATATTTTAGTGCATTTGGGACAAAGTTTATTATTAGGCCTGGCAAAAAAAAATTATTTTAGCTTTAGTCCTCTTTGAGAACTTATTATAAAAATAGGTCTGTTTGTCGCTATAGCAGCATTTTGTACTTGCGCACTTTGAAAATGCCCAATCACAAACTATTTTTTTTAAATGCTTAAGCACTTTATAAGTGCGCAAGCACAAAACCATGCTCGATTTAATAATAAGTTTTTATGGAGGCCTAAAGATGAATATTTTTTTGGGGGGGCCATGTATCAAAATTTATCCTTAAATGAAGGTTAAAATTAATTATTAAGTTGGTATGTTATTTAGATAGTTGAAAATTACAGTTTCCCCTGAACTAAACGTATTTTGTCGTCTTCTCTCCAACTTTGTCCTCACTGTTTCCTAGCTCGACTCTAACTAAAAGCTTTCATCACTGCTTTCCTTTTGAGCAATAAAAACCTAATCTAACCCCTTCCCCCACAACAAGGACGATCTGATGATATTTTGAAGTGCATCTTTCAAAACATCTGATACACTATATCCTTTCAACTATGATATAAGGTAAGGATTCAGTTTTGGCTTAGGAAGCATAATGAACTGAAATAAAAATGCATGTATTGATAGATTAGTTCAAGAGATGAGTCATTGGAGTATAAAAGTCAGGTATGGACTGACCATACTAACATATAAAATTATATTAATCATGATTGAGAGTGCATGTACCTATAATTGCATGAAAGAAATAAAGTAATCACGTGAAAGAGTTTCATACGCCAATGCCCACGCGAGTATGCACACACACACACACACATACATACACACACACATAAAACTTCAAGATATGCATTGTTTATTTGAGAACATATTAGACTATAATCAAATTTTGTACCTATTGAATATAACATAACAAAAGTAATTCATTTAGAACCACAAAACAGTACATCGGTATCTTCTACAAGTTTGAAAGAAAAATTATTTGCTTGAAAAGGTGCTAAAAGGGTATATTACTGGATCCAAAACATAAGTTTGTTATGCAAACCATAATTATATAAACCTAGTCTAGAACAGTTTCACAATAAATAAAGTAAACAAAGATAATTCCTGAAGCAACTAGATGAATATACCTGAAGATGAAGAACATCGGCAAGTGGTCTCTTTTTCATGTGTGGGACAGTTAGCAACTGAGAAGGTGTCTGCCCAAAGTAAGCTATTTGATCTTGTGTAGCCCGTTGTTCCATCTGCAGTTTCATATAAAACAAATAAGAGAAAAAAGCCAATAATGTGAAACAGAATGGAAAAAAATGGTTTCAGTTTACCGGGTCTGTAATTTTATCAATATCGACAGTTCCCTCATATGTTATGTAGAAGAAGACATTGTTGGCTGAACTGGCTTCTTTTCCTCTTTGCTTGTAACTGAAAACATTATGGTTATTTATGACATAATTATAGATAAACGAGATGTAATGACACACCCTGTGTATGCAAGGCAAAATAATTTTTACACAGGACATGTGTCCTATACGTGCAACGAAAAATAATTAGTATATAGAGCAAACATTTAGTAGGTGTAATACAAAATTTAATACTACAGTAGGCGCCCCACGCTAGAAACCAAAATAATCAGTACAAATATGATGCACTATGCATGTGAATAGAATACTAATTAGTACAAACATAATTAGTAAAACACCACTCTTCGCGTGAAAAAGACAAGATTCAAATGTTTAAATGTCAAATGATGACGTCATAACATCAGTCAGATATGTGTAAAATATGTAGAGAAGTTTAATATAAGCATAGTATGGTTGGTCAACACATATTAATATTGGTGTATAGTTGTTCTCTCCACTTTGTTTCGATCTCTACACCTAATTCAATAGTAAAAAGATTATATATGACAGAAATGAAAACATTTGTAAAAAATATTTTGACATAACTCGCAATGTTAATCGGACTATTAAATTTCATGACTACTGTTCATTTTGTTAGGTTTAGTTTTATGGTTTGTTATTGTTTATTAATTGTTAGAGCAAAAAACTACCTTGAGACAGGATTTTTCTCTCCCTTTTTTAGGAAAAAGATACTTTATTTACTTTAAACAAGTGTACAACATTATGATGCTAGAGGCCCAAACAAACAAAATAGAAAGACGTGTTAATATTCTCTATTAGATTGTTAATTTAGCATGTGTGATGCACATGTGTAATAAAAACATATCTTTGAATAAAATACATATTCAATTGAAATAATCAAACTTTTGCACAGCATGAACCTTTTGATAAAAATATACGCGGTTAGAAATAATTCTAAAATATTGAATTTAACATTAGAAAAATGTAAATATATATAAACGCTCCAAATCTTAATTTCCAACTGTAATAAAAAATTAATAGCTTATAAGTATATGGAAAAGATTGAATTTAATCAAAATGTTAGTTTGAAAAATGATTTTATTCATGATTAATTATATTGTCAATTATTTTCACATGTCTAAAAAAAAATTCACGAAGTAGGCTACAGTTATACAAATAGCAAAATAAAGATAATCCATATAAATATGAAACAAACAAAGAATGAATACCAAGTTATTGATAATTAAAATAGGAAAACATTGTCAAAATTAAAGAAAATTATATGTGAAAAATTGTCTATCATCCTGATTTAAATATATGGTCTTAATTGTATTCCAATCTTTTTCAAATAAAATTAAGATTAATTTTGCAGTGATCAGGATTCGAAGTTGTAACATGATCTGTATATACTATATAGTAAGAAAATTTTAGGAAATTCATGGTCGGACCAAAAAATTATGAGCTTATTCCAACCATTAAATGAAGATGTAGTCACATTCGAAAAAAGAAAAGAAAAGGAAAAGGCACAATCATTCTTGAAAATCCATGTTATGAGAAAACCTGCAAATTTTGGCGGATTGGCACAAATCAATTATAAACAGGCATGCTAGTGTATATAGAGCATGCAGCTTTCATCAAGTTTGAAATATTACGAAATGCTACGCCTGTACAAGCCCTGAAATATTCAGTTCTTTTAACTTCTTATTAAAATATTCAGACAGGGGTAAGAAATCAAGTTTATAGAAAAAATGGATTCCCGCAATCTAGTATATATGTATGAAAGCATGCAAATAGTATACATGCAGATGTGTTCATGCTCTAGGATTAGAAATGTAAAAAAGGTTTCCCGCAATCTAGTATATACAAAAAAAACTAAATCGACACTAAGTGCCAAAGGGAAAAAAGGCATACCCGAAAATGAGGTCAATCCATTCATGCAAATGAGCAGAAGTATGCTCGCTCTCAAGCGCCATCCGATGCTTATGTATGAAATCTACAGGGTTAGCAGCCCAAGGAGGCAATTTTACAGAATCTGCAAACAAGGACATGTTAGCTTAGAACTCAGGATACTGCCACATAAGCACAAGCGCACCTGTGTATATGCACATACACATACTGAGAATTTGGGGTTGAGTCCTTCCAAGAAAGATTTGCAAACAAAATGCTTTCAGTCCAAAATTGAGTTTTACATGGAATGTTTTCTAGATACTCTATGAACAGTAAAAAAAAACTAACTAAGATATTACAGTGATTTATATGATGTTTTACATGTCAAATGACCAAAAGGAAATACAAGTAAATAAAGAAGACTTTCAAAGTTTTGAAACCACTGATTTTCAGAAGTTACGGATCAATGACCAGTAACAGTAAGATTGAAAGTTACAATTGGTACCCAAAACAACATAAATACTTGTATCTAATATAGCCAGCTTAACTACATGGGTCAAGCAAAGAAGTGAACCTTTATTTTTTAGATTACTTCAGTAATGTTGTGAGAGCGTCGGAGAAGGAGGAGGGAGGTAGGGAGGGAGGGAGTAAGTGAATATGAGAGAGAGAGAGAGAGAGAGAGAGAGAGAGAGAGAGAGAGAGAGATTTTACTAGGATTGTACCACTGTTGATTGATGTAAATCTAAATTTTCTAAGGCATTGTAGCTATCACCACTGAAGTTCAGAACTAATTGTTGGCTAGGCTGCATAAACACAAGTCACACCCAGTCGATATAAAATGGATGCAACCAAAGCAAACAAATTTAGTTGACATCGAAAGGATTAAACAGATCATATCGTCAGTTTGTTTGAAAACATGAGATGCATTATGTACCTAAGACCAAGGTTTAAGAACTTGGTTACAGTTCCGGTTTCAACCTTTTAATTATTTTTTTAATATTTCTTTTCGTTAGTTTCGGAACTTTCGGTAACAGATTTCACAGGTTAATTTGAAAAGAAAAGCAATAATTGATGAAATATATTATAAGTTATAACTCTGAATTTTCTAAAATTCAACCCAGTCCAAATTAGTTCTCCAGCACAAATTAGTTACCCAGCCCAAATTTATAGTTATCATTATTGCCTAATCTAACGTGGCCCAATCAGTTATCTAGCCCAAATTAATAACCAAACCAGCTAACCCCCTGATTATCAACCCCGTTTTTTCTTGCCGCATGAACAAAAACAAAAAAGAAATACAGCCAATAAGTTAGGGTTTTCTACATATTAGAGATTCAACAAGTAGCAATCACGAATAAGAATTTTTGGCATTAAGGGAAAAAGAAAGTGAAGCTAAAACCACAAAACCAGATAAGTATAACTTTTTTATGCTAGTTCCAAGTAGATTTTTATGTTCAGATTTTGATTTTTCTTTTTTCGCATTGAATTTTACAATCAAATTCTAAGCCTTGCCACTTCTTTACAAACTTTTCAACCAGAATGAAATTTTAGCCAGTTTCGTCTTGGCTCCGACCGGAACCAGTTCGAAATGGCATGTATCTCGAGGTTCCGGCCGAAACCTCAAACCTTGCCTAAGACACCACATCCACAATTACAAATGAGGTATCATCTTTGATATAAATTTTTAACCATTATTACTACCAAAAAATATTTTTGTTGCATCATTAAATCCTAAGAACAATATTTTTACATATAGATTTTTCATGACTTGAAACAATTCTTCAAATGGTAGAAATTGTGGATTATGGCCAGTTAACCTCATATGTATGAATGGATTATGGCTAGACGCCAAAGCTTTTGAACTTGAAATGATTGAGACACCAAATATTTTCATAGCATATGTATAATATCTCTTATAATCATAACAATTTACTCACCTTAATGGATAAAAGATGTTATTCTCAACGAGGAGATGAGTGCTTGGATACTTAAAATGTTTTTATTTTGTTATTTTGATGCAAGTTTTAGTAGGGACGCTACTTTGGAGTCCAATATACAAAGGTCCACTTTATTCAAATAAATCCGAAAGGACCCAAGTACAACTCTCTACACCGAAGTTGTAGATGTCAAATCCCAATTTTGACGTCCATACATGAAGCAAGACAAGTATATATCAAAATATACATATCCGTACATATCGTCCCGATATTATTTTAGAGCAATATGAATTTACAAAATCAGGGGAAAATGAAGAAAACCGGTCACAGTCGACTTCCAAATTTTTGTATTTCTTGTCAACTATACTTCCAAATTTTAATACAAAAATGGTACACCAACATATGGCTGACGTAGACAATACATTCAGATCAAAATGTTAGACTTGGAAAATTAATTTTGAACTGACTTTCCTACATATAAAAATAATAGAATCATATTACTGATAAGACAACTATAATACAGAATAAAGAGTAGAATCAACTTTTACTTGTTTTACACAAAAGAATGAACACCAACTGCATTGAAAGATTACACTGTTAGTTGGCTGTAGCTAATAAACATGGTTGAACCAAAATTTCATTCAACATTTTAAGTTTCAAGAAGGAAAGGTAAAGAAGCAGAAACTTATAAAAATGAATTCTAGCCCTATTAAGGCGACTATTTTCTTCAACAGGAGCACTAAGTGATAATGATTCCTCTGTGCTGTGATCTGTAATTTAAATTTTAGACAACCTATTATGTTTTGCTTTAATGAATACCTAAAAAGGATATCCCCATGGTTATTATTATATTAAGTACCTGGTATTTGTGTTTTGTACCGCTGACATATATTAAAACCAATTCCAACCTAAATTTCAAACTTTTAGACGCCTGTACACACACACACGAAAAGTATCTGTTTACGTACCGAGCTTTTCACCAAGTTGCGTGGTGCCAAAATCAATTCCATTCACATTGGTTAGAGCCTCAGGGAGGTAAAATAACTCGGGAACCTATAATATGTTAAAACAAGATATTCATTATTTACATATGCATTCACAGAAAAAGGGAAGGAGGTTTTGTTGTTGTTGGGGTTTCTTTTTTTTTTTGGGGGGGGGGGGGGGAGGGGGCTTGAGGTGTGTGTGAAACATAAGTCGGCTAGTAACTGCTAAAAGAGTTTTAACTGTTATGCAGAGTGTCTATACTACATGATCGATATAGTAGCATTCAAAATAAGTTGAACATGCCTAGTTTGTTTTATATTTTTATAATGAGTATCAACGGAATGTATTTGAAAGTAAAATTTAAACAATAAAATGCACAAATAACATCTTGCGTCCATATATAGTTAGTAAAAAACAAGATACAGAATAATCTAATCGTCCTATTTGCGTATAAATGATTGTGCTTAATACAGAAATCTGAGTGTAAATAAAAATGCCTTGGTTACGATTGAATTTTTTTTCAAGTTACAAAATAACATTCTTACCAGTTCTTTCACATCACTCATGTCCTCAAGAACCCCATTCCATGTACCGCCAATATCAGAAAACATGCGATCGGCATGATCGAAATTTCCTCCTTGTAATTGTATGGCAAGCGTCGTAAAAGGCTCTACTCTAACAAGATAATGTAAAACCTGCAAATTAAAAAATTGTAAGTACGATAAAATGATGGAATTTATTTAGCTAATCTTAACTTCGATTAAGGCTGCCTCGATTTATTATTATTGCATATTGCAATCTCAATTTATAATGTAAAACAAGGCAGCAACCAAGATTTGATTATGATTACCTTGGTAATCAAATCTAGGTTGCTGCCTTGTTTAAAATTCCGGTTGAATTTTGATAATTCGGTTCCAGTTCCGATCCAAACTCCGGAATTTGTTTTTAAATGTTGACAAAATAGCGAAAAAACAGCAGGAAAAAAACAATAACATGTTAAAAAAAAGATAACAATTCAAACAAGATAATAAAAACTGGACAAACGGCCAAATAGTTTCAAAAAAAACGTGATACTTTTGTCAATTCCAACTTAAATCAGCAAAAATAGCATTAAAAACAGTAAAAATCAACAATCGAATCAACATTTTCATGTATTCTACACACATATGTATGTGCCGTATTTGTCGAATATAAGTATGAACTATTTATTGATGTACTTCTACAGAAAAAATATCAAAATCCAAAACAGAATTAGAAGTAAAATTGACAAAAATTTAAAAATTGAATGAAATAAAAAAAAATCAGGAACCAAAATCTTGAACCTTGCTAGGATTAATTAGCATAAATAATTTGTATTAAGTGATCATATAAATGAACTTAGATTAATAATTTGCATTAAAATGTTTATAAATGTATACTTTTCCGTTCAACCATGTATCTTATGTACAATCCAAAGAATATAATATAAATTTATGTTAATACCGAACATGTATCAATGTATTTATATAAAAAGCTACCAGAATTCGCAGACCGAAATATGACCAAAATTTCAAAATCCATCAATGACCGGAATAGAAACGAAAAACGAAATTTTGAATCTTTGTTGCACATGTTTGAAGAGATTACTGATGGTTGGAGCTATTATAAAGAAGATAAACTTATAGGTACAATGTAACCTACCTTACAAATTTGTGTGCATGCGTGCATGCAACAATATACAGACACATATACATACATGTATATGTGTATGCATGTGTATGTACGTATTAATTTATGTATGTATATATGTGTGTGTACACTACTACGATTTCCAAGTATGATAATAGATTGGCTATGTAGACTTTATGTTGCAACTCCATGAGAGACATTAGCTCTAAAACATCACGAGAGAACCAATAAGCATACATACATTTTCATGTCACGTCTAATGAGTGATGCTAATGACCGATTTAAACAAATGATGCAAACTAAGTTAACGGATAGTGTTGTTTCCTTGAGTACCGAACTTGAGGTTTCTAATATTGTGTTAAAAACAATTGTATTGATTACATATATTTTTGAAATTTATAGCATTACTTTATTTGATAACTAATCCACCCATCTTCAGTTTCAGTCATATTTCTTGTAATTTCCGTAGCATGGTCAGCTATTGACGAGTTTGCCCATTTGCATTGCTCTTTGCAAAGAATATCATACTTGTTTCGTGCTTTTCATGTATTTTATATTCTCTAATCACTAGTGATACAACAAAATCGCATTTTTAGGCGATCTTTTTCTAACCGCTTATTTAGTTGCTAGCCCTAGTCCTCGTCTGATATTCTTAAAAACAAATCAACAGTCCTTTTGCTCTATAAGATAGGACCTTGCATGAAGATATAATTCTATAGAAAAGATTTTTGTAAATAAAATGGGTAAAGAATATATATATATATATATATATATATATATATATATATATATATATATTAAAGTTTGAGAACTTGTTTCAGTATTGAATTTTTTATTGTTTCGTCAATTTCGGAATTTTCAGATTTGGTTTTGGTTTCGGTATCTTTTAAAGAAAATGCATTTGTTGAACTAAAGTGAACTAAATTAGAAAAGGTGGAACCCAATGCACGAAGCTTCCACACGATAGCGGGTTTTGAGGAGGTCGATATTGTATGCAGTCATTCATTCGCATTGCGAAGAGGCTGTTTTCAGACTCGAACCTGGACATCCAAATCACTATGCGGTGACCTAACCGTTGCGCCAAGGCTCCACCTCTAAAGTGAACTAAATTAAAGTAATTTAAAATTCCTAAAGTAAACTAAAGTGAACAGCTTAATAAATAAACAGCACGGCCCTAATTAAAGCGTCCTAATTGATAACACTAACTAAACAGTCCGGTGCTAATTAATAATCCTTTAAATAGTTAAGTCCAATAAGCAAAACAGCCTAGTAAGACCATTCATTATTTTGCTCTTCCCTGCTTAATTCTTCTCTAACTCCACTTGATAAAATTAGGGCATTGCAAAATTTCCATTTCTGGCAAACAATCGGTCCACACAAGCTCAATTTTGACAAAAAAGAAAAGAAAAGAAAACAGAAATCCATTGCGGAAGACTGCAGGAAGCTCGAATTGATATGCAATTTAAAGAAGAGGCTTGATTTCAGTAGCGTTAAGTATTAAATGTGAAGTTTCTTCAATTTATAAGCTCTGATGGTAAGAATCATCTTTTATTCGTTGTGTATTCATATTCTTTTTAGTTTTCTTTGTTTTATTAAGTTAATTAGTCCTAATCCGGAATTGCTGTCCAGTTCCGGACCGATGGTGACCGGAATCGGTGATTTCAGTTGTATCCCCTTCATATTTAGCCATAGAATCTAGTAAATTAGTGGATGGGTTTGCTGGGAAAAGTCAATGCTCTATCTGATACTTAATATTTTTCTCTCTTACATCATTAGCAAATCCTTCCACTAATTTTTAAAATCCAACGGGTATTATGAGGGGGGATGTGGATATTGATTGTGTCTTTTGGTTTTAGTTAACAAACAGGCAAATGTTAACGATAAAGCAGCGTACAATTTTGATTCACATCAAACGCTAGCTGAGTTAGACGTCAATATATCTATTTGGGTATGCTTGCTCAACGGTTAAATTGGCTGTTTTGCATTAGATGCAAGGTCCGTTTAGGATCTTATTTTCCTTGATGCAGATTAGCTGAATGAATGGATATGCTTTTATTATCGCAGAATAAGTGAAAATCCCTACTATTAATGCTGATACAGGGATACAAAGTTCATTTATAACAATTTTAAATCACTTTTTTGGGTGAAATAATTAGTATTTACATACCTGCCAAAATAACATAATATTAGATAATTATATAGGACATTGTGTTTGTTTCCCCTTAAAAGAATGTAATGAACATTTGTACGAAATAACAGGGATCAATTTTGCAATGATCAATAAACTAATTTCCAGAATTGCGATATCTTTCCACAGTAAAGTTGAAACTGAGAAGATTTTCACAGTTAAAATATACACATGATTTTTTCCGGTGATTCTATTTTCTATACGCTATAACATAAACTAGTGCAGCTGCGAATTGGTGGAAAGCAAACGCGTAATTTTTTTGAAAATCAATTTATCACGTAAACATATAAATGTGTGTGAAAGCAGAAATAAGTCAGTTTCATTTCCTCAATTAATCTTGTTAGAAATAGTTAAATGGGGGAAAAAACATTGAATTTTAACATTTTAAACAATTAAAGAATATGCTGAATCTTTCAGAACATATCTTCATAAAATGCAAGTTTTTATACAAATGACACAGTTTTATATTACAGAAATGCAATTTTAGAAAAGTTCATGGCTTTCTTTAAAACGCAAATTCTGAAATAACATTTTTTATAACATAAAGAAATCTTGAATGTATAAAAATGAAATTCAAATTCAAATAAATAAATACACGTAAAATACAAAATATAACTGAAAATATCAACAAAATTGTTAATGATATATATTTTTGCGTTAACAGTCTGTATTGTGACATAAAATATATAAACACTAACAATTAATTGTTATTGACATTCATAATTTATCAAAATAAAATATGTTCAACGTTAAAAAAAATTCAATTTTCGTTTTGTAAGCATAATAAATGTAATAGGATAATCAAGTAAACAACCATAATTTTATTGGGATATGGGATGAGATGTTGCGATAATTATCACTGCATTAAAGAAAGTTAAAAATGTAACTGCCTTTGTCGAAGTCAGATGAAATTTTCATTTTACTGTTTTGAAGTCAATCATATTGATGCCGTTTGTAATGTGAAACGTGATGCTTTAAAATTAAATACCTTCACACAATTAGTCAAAAATACATCTATGGCACTTTAAATAAATGAATTACAGTTAAAACTTCAACAAACTTTGTCGAATGTGGTTCAAACTTATTTGCCTTTGTTGAACGCAATTAAAACTTTACTCGCCCTTGTTTATTGTAGTTAAAAATAAAAACTTTCAAATAATTTATATTCATTATAGTGCAGCTAGCATTTATTAAGTATGCAGTTGAAGCATTAGCTGCAAAAAAATTATGCTTTTAAAACTAAAGAGTTTCGAATGCTTAACCAGAATTCATTAAGGCAATTAATAATAAATAAATATAGAGTTAAAATTATTACTATATTACCTTAATACACTTAAAATCTTAATATGCATTTAAAATTATTACTTCATTGCTTTATACGGTTCAAATTAAAATTTCATTACTTTATACAATTTAAATTAATACTCCTTTACTTCGATGCATTAAAAAATAAATAAAAAATCACTTTAATGCAGTTAAAAATATTACTTGATCGCTTTAATGCAGTTAAAAATATTACTCGATCACTTTGATGCAGTTGATTTGATCACTTCGATGCAGTTAAATTATTACTGCATCATTTTAATGCAGTTAAAAATATTTTTTTTAATATTAATACTTTACTTTTGCTGCAGTTAAAGTATTTAACATGCATTTAAAATTGTTTGTTGCTTTTACGCAATTAAAATTATTGGTTTATATTTTAATGATGAATCATCTGAATGATGCTTATTAACTGCATCATCGTGATGCAGTGAAAACTGCTTCTGTTGAATGCAGTTAAAACAGCGTCATAAAATTATCATTTTGAAATACAGTTAACTGCCTTTGACGACAAGCACGCTTATATATTACGAGACCTAAAAGCACATGCTTCACACGTGCAAGACGAAATGATTGGTATATAGGATACACAATCCACACATAAAATGCAAAATAAATAATACAAATGACAAGTGTTTTCCGTATGAAAAACATTAATAATGGTACGAACACTCCACGGTTCATGCGTAAAATATAAAAGATTAGAATTTGAAATTCAAAAACATAAATCAAGGTTTGAGATTTCAACCAAAACACTGAAATTTCGGTCGTTCCGTTTCGGTTTCAAACGGAATTGAAACGAAATCAAACCAAAACTCCGACTCGACTAAAACAGTTAAATACGAATTAAGAAATAAATAGTTGTTAGTGTTATAAATATTTAAAATTAATCTATATTGTTCGTTTATATCTTATTTTCAATTAAAGACAAGTTACACATTTTGTTTCAATTAATTAAACAAACATGTGTAATTATATGGATAATGAAATCTGAAACCGAAACTTGAACAGAAATCTCCAAAATTTACGAATTGAATCGAAATTCCTAAAATTGCAAAAGACCGAACCCGATCTCGGACCTTGACTTAAATGTGAATTTTGGACATCGGAACATTAATTCAATATATGTAGAACTTGTAGAGAGTCTAATTACGCAATATGGTGGTTCTACATATATCAAATATCGTTGTGACATTCTCCTTCGTTTTCCGATTACACGTCGATGTTGGTAGTAAACAATTATATATGGAAGAGTTGAAAATCTTTATAAACAGTATATTGATGTAGCTTACAATGCTAATCAAAATAATTGACCAAATAATCGTTGCTCATTATATTAGACAGCTCATAGTATTGTAAAAGCAAAAAATAATTTGATCTGAAGTTGTTTATAAATGAGTTTTAAAAAAAGACTAATATTTCCATTAGGTTGTGAGTAGTTAGACACATGCATTACACGTTTTGTAAAAAAGATACCTTTGAACAAAATACGTCACAAAAAATATTGCTTGAATAAATGATTATATTTATGATTAGGTGAAACAATTTTCTATTTTGAAATATTTAAAAAAATTACAAAGTAAGCTAAAGTTATACAAAAATTGAAATAAAGAGTGCATTCGATATGACTTTGGGATAAATGAAAATTGTATACAAATTATTGATATTTAGATGAGAGAAGACATTACAAACTGAAAAAATAGAAAGAAAGAATGTATATTAATGATCGTCATCATTGACATTCAGAACTTCACGGTCGGATCAAAAAATTATGGCTCTATTCCAACTATTAATGAAGATTATTCAAGTCAACAAATATTATTCTCTTCACAACTTTCTAAGATTTAAACCATTGTTATGCTATTTATATTATCAAAAATAATGTTTAAAATTAAAGGTTTTCACACTATTAATCAAAATTCCATTTAAAACAACTAAAAGTTGATGAAATTTTTTAGCAGAAAAAATTTATTGTCTTTGTGGAAGTTCAAACTTTAACTGTCTTTGCTAATATGCCAACAATGTTTATCATTAGAAAGCTTGCAAAATTTGTGATTTAACGGTGGACTTTCAAAGATTGAAGATAAAACATACATTTTACAATGAAACGACTAACAACCTAGTTATTCTTACAGGCTGAGTGAGCTCATCTTGTTCTATGTTGTTGGACGTAAGAACTATGACTAAGATAACAGCACCCAACACGACAGCTACAGAAAAGCTTTTTTGAGATGGAGGCAAGGGCTCAAGTTCGCTATGCACCAATTAATATAATACACTGGACTTGGTATACTAGGCTAAGAATAGTTTCGATTTTATAGCTTATTAAACTTGATACTTACAGTCCCTGCGCTTGAGTAGTGTGAACCATAATGAAACTTCGGAATCATTGGATCATCAAAACTTGAATACCTTTCTTGAAATTTTTTTAAACGATCAGGATTCAGCGCACCAACTGGCTGTTAAAAATATGAAGTGTTATTCTTGAGGAAGAAAAGAAAATAATGAGTTCCATGAATAGGAATACCTTCGAAAGATCTCTATATGAAGAAGGATCATTAAGATCCAGTGCCTTAGATGAGTAATCGGCTAATATCCAAGGAAAAACAGGATACTGAAAACAGTGCACACTTGTTATTTTTCAGGAATTATTGGGTACAGTCAATAATTAAAAGAGATTTTAATTAGAACAAGTATATAAACCTGCGTGATATCATTGTAGCTTCGTCCAGCCATTGTGTTTAGTTCCATAAGATATTCAAAATTGCTTAACTGCAAGAAAGTTTATATGTATGATAAGACATTGTATGAAAGCAAAGGCTAGAACAGAAAAGATAAAAAAGAATATTGAAGCCAAACTGAATGTGTTAAGAATTTAACATCACAGCTTACCTCCCACCTAGCCCACCTTTCCATTAATTGTGTCCTTTTGAATAATTGATCAGGCCTCTGAATACAAAAAAAGCTTTGAGTAAGAAGAAATAAAAAATTCCTTTTAAAGAAAAGTAATTTATGACAACGATGGGAAAGTAACAGACCTGGGTTGCCAAGTAGACATTGTTTAAATGAGGTGGGCGTGCTTGAACTACAGCACGGTATGCTTTCTTTTGTAACTCAATACTCTAAAAAGTTTCAATAAAATATTTAGTACTGGTCCGATATAAAATCATTTCATAGGTATATAAAAATATTACCCCGAAATCGAAGAAAAAATTTGACCGGTCAACCATAAATAATTCTAAAGCACTTCTTCGAAGCAGATATCTGTAAAGTTCCCATGAGTAAGTGAAAATATAAAATGAAGCTTAAGCAAAAAAGCAACGAGTTAGCAGGTAAAGAAATAACGAGTGGGAGAGTTAAAAGCAAGTCTAAAAGATAGCAAGTTTGCATATATAATATGAGTCTTGCAGTTGGCCAAAAAAAAAAGATTAAAATAAGTAATTTTCCAAATACTTTTTCAAGTAAAATATTTTAAATACACAAAAATAGACAGTGATGAAAGATGTTCACCTTCTACTATATATTTGATGAAGAGA
The DNA here is from genome assembly GCA_030765085.1 of Allium cepa. Classification (NCBI taxonomy): domain Eukaryota; kingdom Viridiplantae; phylum Streptophyta; class Magnoliopsida; order Asparagales; family Amaryllidaceae; genus Allium; species Allium cepa. The sequence goes on from CM060934.1 coordinate 619,243,471, forward strand.
AGACATAGTCCAGCTCCTATCCTTCTCTTTCTCAATGTTCTCACCATCAGTTTTCTCTTTAGCTATGAAATTGATTCTTTTTGATGTCACCTGTAAAATGTAAAAAATAAAATAAAAAAAAGAGCAAGCATGAAGGAATACTTGATATCTTCATATAGAACTAATCTTTAGTGATAAAAACTTAAGAATCAACCTCAAGGATGAGACATTAACGAATAGACATATGATTGTGTCCCTTTTGGGTACAAGATTTGGAGGATATTGCAATAATAAACAACTAGCATATTAATTGGAAAACGAATATAAACAGAGCACAACTCCTACCAATTTCAAATCGACGATAGGGCATCAAATATTAATGCTCAATCCTATAGATGTAGTTTAGACCAGATCGCGAACATCATATGATCTAGATGATGTTGATAGTTTGATAGTTGAAACTCATTGTGGCATCTCAAAATACAAACATAACCAAAAAACAAACAAACAAAAACAAAAACAATCTTCCATCTGTTACAAAAAATAAGTTTGTGGTTGTTCAATTAACGACGTCAATATCTACCATTTATTAAATTTGTGGTTGTTCAAATGCCCATAAAGACAAGTAATTAAACATGGAGGGCCTAACATGCAAAAAATAATATAAAATGGCAGGTTTAAATAACTAATCCTAAAATATTGATGTAGTAGTAGTTCACAATGCAAGTTGAATCAACATAGAATTTTAAGTTAACAATTTATATATGTTGCCTATGGCTAATAAGAATAATTCTTATTTTCTACGGCATGAGTAAAAAAAAAAAAAAAAAAAAAACCACACACACACACACTAGCGATAGGTTACAAGGAACATATGTTGCAAGATTAGAAACGAGTATGCATACCTGAAATGTGCCCGTAACAATTTTTAATGGCCGGATCATCAAGGATGAAAGTTCAAGAATAACTTCTTCATCAGTTTCACATGGCACATGATCAGGTGAAGGGAATGGCATCGACTGAGGGATGCTAGAATCTATGGCCGTGGCTCGCTTAGGTTGGTCAGACACAGAGGACCATGACAACGAGGCCTGTTCATTTTCAATCATGTTTTCGGAGTTTTCAGTTTCCATTTGCTCATCATTGTCATTTCCATCTTCTATAGATACAGCATCAGAAATGATGATCGAAGTATTAGAAGGAAGATTAGTGTCCAAACGGTCACTATCATTAGGAACTGGATGATCTTCATAATCAGCAGCCGCCCCAAAGTGATTGGTACCCTTGAAATTTCTGATAAAAAATCTTCTCATTCTTGAAGAACTTTCTGCAAAATCTAACTTCCAAAAGACCTGTATGATTGCATCGATAAGACCAATCAGTGAAATCGTAAGTATAAACTAAAGCTGCCACAGTATGGAGTTTGGACAATAGTTTGCCTAAGCTGCAAGAATAATGCTTCAAAAGCCTCTTATATTATGAATATACATAACCTATTGTTTTTTTCCACACATAAACATCTTAGCAAAAAGAATTTTAGTTGACAAAGCAACAAAAATGTCATGAAATAGTAGGTTGTTAATGATATTAGTATAATGATATAAAATACATAAATTTCCTAGATAACTTAAGCATGGTGGTTTACATGTACATACATGCTGAGAATCGTACAGTTGCTCAGCTAAAGGCCCAAAAAGTCCTGCTGTCTCTATCAAACGATGTATAAATTTCCTCCAGAAACGAATTCCCACGGCTTGGTAATAGCGATCTAAAGCATACTGATTGGAACGTCTCTTTATCTGAAAACATAGAAAATATTAGCAAGCTGCCAATAAACACCCCAGAAATGAAAAATAATAATAAAGTACATGCCTCATCTCTTTGGAGCTCTCTTGCTAAATTAAAGCTAGTTACTAACAATCCAACAAACTTATTATTAGTTTGCAGACTGGAATTTGATTTAGAATCAACTGGCTGTAGGCATTCCTTCCAAGCAGTGCCCAATGCTTCAGATATATTCCATCTATTTGCTCTCTCGGTATCTCTAGAGGTTCTTCTTTGTGCAGAAGTGGCCATCGCCACAGCACTAAGGCCCCTCCCAGAACCAATTTTTGCATTGCGTTCTAAATCTCTGGCAGTAGCCATTGCAATAGCTTTTGCAGCTGCTTTATCCTTAGGTACAGATGAAGATTTAGTATGAATATCTGGAGGCCTACTAAAGTTTGTAAATGTATTTGACCTAGTAGTCATCCGCTCGAAATTTGATGAATCGCGCTTTAATGGAGTATTTTTTGAAGAGACTGTAGTCTCTCCTCCAGCACCAGCAGCCATCATCGCTAAAGCCATAGCAGCAGGAGGTGATGCAAACGCAGCAGCCCAACCCGGAGATATCATAGAAAGAGCAGCCTAAGAAAGTTAAGATAGTTAGGGACAGAAATAAAGATTGGCATTCTTGATTCTTCAGAATAATCCAAATGATTATTCTATCTGATATTCAGTTTATTCCATGCAGTAAGAAAATGTACCATATTTCACATAGTGAATGGCTTGGTATTTTCACGGAATGATAGTATGATATATTAACCAACTCAGAGGAGGGGTGTTTTTTTTTGGGGGGGGGGGGGGGGGGGGGGTGTTGTTAGCAATGTCATATTTGCCCAACATATATTTATTATTGTGTTGTATTATAGCAGACGACATTTAGCAATTATATTATAAGACGAAAGTTATGAAAAACAGATGTTTTCTTTATTTTCATATATTGATTAAACAGTGTTGGATCGCATGAAATAGACAAATATATGGTTGATGCCAAGAAAATGATGATAGTGGGTACAACTACAAGCTCTGCAGTCAACCGTAAAAATAATACTTATGGGTTCCAAGGAATATGGTTTTGTATCAACTGGCGTTAATTATTTCCAAGTTATTACCGGTAAATTCTAACATTCAATTTTTCTATCCAATTTCCAATCTCCCCCTCTGTGCAACTTTTATGTAATTATTTCGATCTATTTTCATTTTCCCTTTTGACGCGCGCGTGCGCACACACACACTCCTTCTCTTATGCTCCCTTACTTCATAAATTTGTATAATGAGTTTATTTTTTTCGATCATTTTATTTACTTTCTTTTTCTCTGTTAATTCCTTATCTTGTTATTTATCCTAGTAGTTTAGAAGAAGGAAAAACGAAGACATTGACATGCATGATGCGCATGCAATATGCATACATTACTTGTATGCGAGAGATCTGTTTTGAAAAGAATATTTTCATACACTGGAAGGTGAGGAGATAAGGACATGGTTGGACTTAACATTTTCAATTGTTAATAGTATGAAATGGAATTGTGAATATATATATATATATATATATATATAATTCTGGTAGCTAACAATTTGCAAAGAAAATAATGACAAGAGGTTTAGTTGACAATTTGACATGTATCATTTGTTATCACTGATAAATCTTCAAGAATGCCATATTCCTCCTACACCAAGATTGAACCAAGAAATGATTTTACTGTTGAGACTGAATGAGATCAAAGATGGAGTTATGCAAATTTAACCGTCGCTTAAGCAATACTCAGGAAACAATCGCCTCTTTTGTGCTTTAAATTTTACATTTGAGCTTAAAATATAAATCAACGCTTCAACAAGCCCAAGCAACACTCGATGGCGTCTTATACTATTCAAATGTGGATTAAACAAACTAAGTCACAAAACATTTTCTACTTTGTTTTAATTAATGTTTATATTAAACTATTAAACAATTAAGACTAAGTAAAGAATACACACGCACACATGTGTGTGATTTGCTTAGTCCTCTTTTAATTTTGAAGAAAAGTCATGTTAAACTTTATAATTATGAGGTGTACTGGTTATTTTCCAGTTTTCAAACTTTGAAATGTGAATTATAAAGAACAATGTTGTAAATATGTAGTTTCCTATTGTTGACTATGCTTTGGTTGATTACTAAATGTTGTTTTTAGTGCATAGAATGAATGATCAAACTATAAGTTTAAAATCATGCACGTAGACACGTATATAAGTTGACATTATATTTGAGAGTATGTAACCAAACATCACTTAAACAATGCTTAAGCTCATCGAAGAAAATGAAAACATTGTTGCCAAAAGCAACTTAGGATGGAAAATAGTAATATCATGTAACGAAATTAGCCATATACGTCCCAGAATCCGTATCATACGGTTAACCATATATATTGAATAGACGTGTCAAAGACATTTAACTTATATCATTCAACGACAAAGCCTAGCCATATGATTTGTCTGGGGAAAAGGCATTTCATATACCTATGCCATAATCAAACTGGAGACTGCCTGACTCATATAAATAAGACGATATTTGTCTCTAGAAAGTAATGGAAACAGCTATAGCCTATTGTAATTAACAGGCAGCCATAAAGATTGAGATAACAAGTAATCAAAGATATTAAATAAATTCACATTGATTCTGACTTTTTGGAATTCTCGGAATCATAATTAACTAGTGTGTAACCTATGTGTTACACACGGTGATGTTGTTAGAAAATAATATTTATATTTTAATTGTTGCTAAAAATAGAATTTTATTATGTAATATATGATAAATTTATTGTGATATATTAATCATCGATTAAAATGACATGTGACGCTTGGATGTAAGGTTAAGGGTTCAATCTCGCTGACTATATATCTCTGTAGAAATTAATGTCCTAACTTAAAAAAATATAAATTAAATTTATTAATATTGCTTATGTAGATAGTTTATGTTATGCATATTATACATGTGAGTGAATAAATAACTATATGATTGTTGTGTTTGTATATTGAATTATCAGTTTTTAGGATTAAATTGATTAATAAATATCAAATAGTTAAATTTATTTAAATAATTTGAATTAATAATCAACTTAACTAATTAAATATAAGGAGCATGGTATGAGATTTCAGCCGAAACCATTGCATTCCGACCATTCCGGTTCGGTTCTGGCCAAAACCGAAACTGAATTGGACAAGAAACTTGTTCTGGTCCCTAAACGCAAAAAAATATTAAAAATGAAAGAAAATCAAAGAGGAAACGAATATCTGAAATAAAAAGGAAAAATGTTTTAAAAAATCACAAAATAAAGCAAACTTGTGGTGTACTAAGCTTCCTCTATTGGATCTACAGCAACTCCTCTTAGAGATATCCCCTCTAAATCATAATAGCTAGTTTGCTACATAACCCTAGTTTTTTCTTATTTCTTTTTTGAGCGACGGAAAATTGAATTTATTGAGCTACAAAGCATACAATTGGTTTTAGGATTGAGGAATGGAACATTAATTCAGGGCTGGATGGTATTATTGTAAATATGGGAATGGGCTGCATACATAATTGTTTAAGCAAGTAGCATTTGTGTTTAGGCTAAGGAAAATATGTTTGGCTATAAAAATATTTAATGGGGAGCTTATGTTTTGGGCTAAAAAAATATGTTAGGTTGTATAAATAATGAATAAGCAATGTTTATTCATGTATTATTATTTAAGTGTTAAATCCGAAACCAAAATTGTTGAAATTTTCAAAATTGACTGACACTTTAAAATTTTAGATGACCGAAACCGAGACCGAACGGAAATCTCAAACCATGATAAGGAGGTGAGAATGTTTATATAATCTAATTTTTATCAATTTACTTTACGAGTTGATGTTGTAAAATATAAATTACCTTTTAACGGTTGTTAAGGATGAAATTATATTATGTTATGTAGGATAAATTTTTTGAGATAAATGAATATTATTATTTACGCATACATTTCATATTATGTGATTTAAATATCTTTGTATCTGAATAAAGAAATAATGTTATGTAGTAGTTAAGACAATTCAGTGTTGCTCTTCTTAATTGTTGTATTCAAAGTTGTTGAGGTACTCTTGCCACTTACCTGATTGTATATTTATCATAAAGTGGACGTTCCATCATACAACCGGTTTGCCTTGATAAAAAAAAATAATTTTTTTTTCTCATATATACTATTGTATATATTTAAATTTTCATATTTTTAGAATTTATAGATGAATTTAGTTGACCAAATTTATTTAAATAGCTTGAAATTAAAGATTGTACAATTAGTTAAACATATGGATTTAAATGTGAAAAATTAGAAGAAAATTAAGAAGGGTTTGTAAGTACTTGTAATTTTTTTTAAATTTAGGTGTTTTAAGTTAATAGAATTTTATAATGGAATGTATAATAAATTCATTAAAGTAAATAAATTATAAAATAAATTTGTTAGTATCGTTTATATAATTTTTTTGGCAAAGTCAACCGGTCTTTATAGTGGACCGTCCACTTTTTTATTATAGCAAATAATAAAACAATACAAAGCAGGAGATAAGCAAGGTTTTTAAAGTGGACTGACCACTGTATCTAAACTAGATTACAGCACAGGAGTCGGGCAACACACCCGAACTACTAATACAAGCTGCACATGGCAGTCACAATCACCACGCAGGGTGAAAATTGAACAAACAAGCACACTGAACATTAACAAGTATCAAAGATACCGAACATTGCATGTAGCCTATGATAAACAACATCAACAGACAGGCCAAAAATGACATAACAAAACATAACCTGATAAGCTTGACCTACAGGGAAATTCGGCCATTTGGTTGAAGAGCACAAAGGCAGAGAAAAACGCGACGAAACAACGACTCCAGAACCAAACAATTAAACACCAGAATTGCATAACAGAGATTGCATATACACCCAATTGCATACCAAACTTGCCCACCTCCAGCTATAGACAACCTAAGATTACCACCACCATGACAACCAGGCCTCCAAGGAAATCAACCAAGAACGAAAACACAGCAAACGTAAATCACCAACACCCACTCTTCAACACAAGACGAACCACACATACAATTCACAACCCAGAACAGCAAAAGCGACGAGTGAAATAGCCAACAAAAACCCAATAAGCAATCCCCTGACCACAACTGACCTGAAACATGAAGCACAACCAGCACGTCATCGAAATGATCCACAGCCTTACTCCAACTCGCGAGAGAAGAGAGGTCTGCCTTTCGGAGGTGCTATAGCAGTCCAGAAGCGTATGAACGTTAAGTGATTGACAGAGTTGGTGAAGTCGCGAAGGAGAGACAGGTCGCCTCGCTAAACTGAGGTAGAAGGAGCGGTGTAGGAACTCAGCAAGTACCAGAAATAGGACTAGCAAGGCATTGCTTTGTTTTGCTTTGGAAGAAGACAGTGGAGATAGGACGCTGATGTTGCAGCAGATCGAAGATTGAAGGCAACCGGAGGATAACACGAAGAGCTTCTAAAAACCACAGCAGGAAAAGCTAGGGTTGGATGGGAAATAAAGAAAGACGAGGAAAAGGGGGACGGAACGAACGAAGATGCGAGAGCAAGGGATTAGAAGAGAAGAAATGAGTGGCGACGCTTCAAACCCTAGTCCTCGTTGGGATTATAGAAAGCTCGTGTAAAATTATGATAGAAAAAAACCCTAATCCGAAGATTAGAGCCCAACCCAACTGGTTCACAACAGTCAGGTTGATTTTTAATGCTATCTCCAAAGAAGGGGCAGTAGGTCCTGAGGAAGACACTCGAACTCCCGACCTCTTCGAAGTTAGAGAAGACCCCTTACCACTGAGCTACGGCCGCGGACAACTTAGGTTTTTATATATGATTTTTATATATTTGAATCTAAATGAAAAAAAATATACCAATTTTTTGATACGTCTGTGGTATGCATTGAATTTTTTATTTTTTATGACTCGCTAATAAATATTAGTTGATTGAGTTTATAAATTAGTTTAAAGTTTGGGTTATGTAATTAATTTAAATGTGTGAGTTGTAAAATACTGGAAGAGAATTGAGAAGGTTTTTCTTTGATAATAGAGGACTGAGAAAGATTTGTAAATGACTGCATAATTTTCGAAAAAATAGGAAGTTGAATGTATAATAGTGTAAAAAGTTTATTGGAATGATTGTAAGGGGTAAATTATAAGGCTTTGAATATAATATATGAGCTTGGAGAGAATCAAGGAGGGTGAAGAAAACTCCTAGAATTAATAAGAGAACTTCAAATTCTTCTGCTTTAATATTATTTAATAGATAGATGACAACCTACCAAAAGTATGGTTAATACTATCATATACCAGAATTTATTAACACGACGCCTTTGGTTATTATAACTATGTGAATTTATGGAAATTAATTTTTAGGTTATATCATACAAGTTTTATTTGAGAGGGTATGGTAGATTCTGGTATTTGAATGGAGTAAAGTGGCAACTGATAGTTTTTTAAGTCCAACTTTATGGCGGTATAAGAAATTAAGTTCGGAAGATGAGGAGGTACTCAATTACCTCTATGGGCAATGAATCAGCAGCTAAAGCACGATCATCAACAATGAGAGGATTAAGCCCATCTGCGGAAGTTAGGTCATGAATGCCAGCTAAAAGGGGACGCCACCTCCTTAATATGGCAATAAATGGAGGTAAGATTGCTTCAAGATATTGCTTGCGAATTGGATTTCTATCTTTCCCAATTGAATGCCATACCTGCACTAGCACAAATCGCATGCCATTAAGTAGAGAATAAGTTGCATTTGCACGGTTTTTTCTTTTATACTAATTATTATTATATGGAAAGCTATTAAACAATACTTTGGATATCGTTATCACTTAGGGGGGGAATTTTTTCCAAACATAAACTTAAACCTAGTTGATCCTTAGCAAGTTTCATAAATGTAGCTACTCAGTTGGCTATAAATACACCTATTTTCAATCAAACAGATATATTTTTTAAATTCCAATTCATAACATTATGAATTTCCAGGCTATCGCACTTATCTCTCTCTCACACAAACCAACAAAAAAAAAATGAGTTTTCCTTGATAAACATTGGCGATCACCAGATAATCAATTTAGAATTCATGCTACAGTCTGAAGGAAACATGAAAAAAAAGATCAAGCCAGCAAACCTCAGCGTATAATATACAAGATGCAACCAACACTCGCTGTCTCTTGGACTCTGATATTGGCATGTTAAGGATTGGTGCAAGCACACTGCGAATACAAACAAAGATTATAGCCAACAGATTTTAAGCGTAGGATCACAACAGAAGCAATACCAGTGGTGAATATCACCAAAAATAATATCAATATGACTAACAATTTTGGTATATATAATCACACTATGATCGAAGTACAAACCAACTTTCGAGATTCCGGTTCCTGTTTCCGCTTCGCTGGTTTAAGATTCAAAATTTCGGTCAATTTTGAAAATTCCAGGATTATCGGATATGATTCTGTTTCGGATATTGGTAGTTTTACGATAGAAATACATTATTGACAGTACATACGTGTAATTACCAACACAAAATATGTATTATACATATAAAAATTTGATTCAATTAAGATTTACTGTTTTATCATGTTACTTTTGCTTGATTGGACCAAAATTGATAGAAATGTCATGATTTTTTCTAAAACTATTCAGTCATTTATCCATTCTTTTTATTGACTTGTTTGATTTGTTGTTTTCTTTATTCTATTACATGTTTATTGTATTTTTTAATTTCCTGCTAATTTTTTTAGCATTTGAAGAGCAAATTCGGAATTTACACCGAACTTCGTCACGGTTATCAGAATAACTAGGATTCCGCAGGAATATTGAACCATGGAATAAGCTAAACTTGCACCCACAATAATATGATACATTTAGGATGAATATGTGAATTATGGTACCTCCAAAGAAGACCACGATGGGGTTTCCTAGTTAACAAGCTATTATTATCAGATGGCATGATTTTCCAACTCTCCAGGCTTAGGCCTTCTGATATACCATCCTTTATACTTAAGTTCCTCATCAATGTATTGTCTTCCCCATTATCATCCTCTCTCATAGAAGCAAGAGTCATTCTTAACATACAAAGAAAAGGCTGATCACTATCCAGCAGTTGATATAGTGCTGTCATCCCACTCATTCCAGATACTGGCCCACCAGAAATACCTACGCCACTTCCAAGCCCACATTCATCCAATAACAGTGCTTGAAGCATAGCAATTGACTTCTTCATTAGTGGAAGTTCAATCCACTTACCATTAGCACCCTTTTCCAAATTTAAATTCCATACATCAAATCCACTTCCTCCACCAATAAAAGGAGCAGTTTTAGATTGGAGACCGACTCCATACCACATTCTGCTTCTTAATGTCCAACCTTCTGACAAATCTGAGACGTAACTGCCATAAGATATAAATGCAGATCTCACGGATTCATAAGGCTCGGCAGCTGCTGCAGCAGTCAACCGTTCCATGACAGCTGCAGAAATTTTCCCATTTGCATCAGCCATAGAAGCAAGAACCTGGTAGAAACAAAATAGAGTAAGTTGCAAAGATCATAAATGGAACAAAGCTTTCATATTTTATACACTTTAGTGTGAGCACAAATTACTTGCTAGTTTGTGACTGTATACTTCTAGTTTGCTTTAGAGTCTACACTCATTTTTTTCTCTACATTTAATTTATATTTCAGTCTGGCACCATTATCCCAGTGGTTGGACGCTCCGGCTTTGATCCATGGGGTCATAGGTCCAAAACCAGTGTGGCGTGATTCAAATCAATGAACATATGATGACTCGTGGTATGCTATATACTACCTATGACTTGTAGCACTAATATGTACTACCACCAAAGTACCCAATTTCTTTTAAAAAAATAACGCTTATATTTCAATAAAATGCCCATGGAATCCAAGTAAAACTCAATGATTGGGCAGACGAAATTTCTGAAACATATTAGTATATCTTAAGATGAAGTTTGCAATGCATTAGCCTATTTTAATGGAAGTAGACTCCCCGTGTTTTGTGATTTTACACTCAACACGTTTATTAGGTTAAGACCTCTGGATAGAAAGGTAAGGATGGTTTATCTTTAGCATTTTGCAAATAACTAACTAGTCATAATTGATCTCCTCTACATTAAAATAAGCTAAATAATAAACATGTTTTGTTTGCTACTAAGACAGTCGAAGAAGAAAAGATGGACTACAGATTTTGTTTTATTGCAATAGTTTTATCATAATATCCGTAGATGAAAAATAATCCATCTGTCACATAATTTTGCTCTATGAAGACAAATTTATCTACTTGTGGGGAAGGTTAATGGGGTGTGGTTAGAAGTATGTATTAACCTGATGTAAACTGTTAAGTCAAAACGTAAAGGAAAAAAAAAATCTAACGAAAGTATAGTTTGTGCATATGTGTGTGTGTATGGGTAAGGATCCGCTACACCTCACTTTTGATACACCTCATTCTACACCTCTACGGTTTTCGGTGCTATACAATTCCAAATCAAACTTTGGGGATGTTCAATCTACACTATGAACATTATGTCCGCCAAAAATTAGATTATTTCGAGGCTCCAAACATGTTGAAATGTCAAGTTGAATATAATGCGCTAAAACATTTATTTTAACCATTGATTTGAAACATGATTTTGAACATGTTAGGATTATTCAAATTAAGCCAAATTTTGTAGAGATGATCTTGAGCCATGTAAGAACATATCTATAAATTTTCTTTCGGTTCGAATTGTTTAGATCCAAAAATAAGTGTAACGGAGAGAGGTGTAGTGGAACCCTCATACATACATACATACATACCCTCATACATACATACATATATGTATATACCCTCATACATACATGTATGAAAATCAATCCCAAAAAATAGAAATATTTTTTCTCATGGACCTGAATCTACTACCAGCATACAACATAACAAAGAGAATTCAGCAGTAAACTTACATCCAATGGAAGTCCTCCTGCATCATTAGACGTCGATGTTCTCCTGAATCTGGTAAGATCTAAAGTATTGCCCAAAGAATCCAAGTGACTATTAGCAGAAGAAGCGGAAGCAGCAATCATGTTATTAGCTTCCATAGAACGTGAAGAAAAAAATATTTGTCCTCGCGATCTTAAATGATCTTCAACAAGCATTAAAATCACAATAGCATTTTCAGCTAAAGCCACAGAAAGCTGAGCAGCATTCTCAGCCTCTGCTTTAGCTTCTCGTGGTGATAGACCTTCTGCAGCAACTCCAGCTGCGGCTGCTGCAATAACTTGGGTCTAATACAGAGGAAAATACCAAAAAAAAAAATCATGATTCACATATGTTGTAACAAACATAATCTATATCAATGATTGGGGAGTTGACACTATCTTAAATTTGTATTCAGCAGATACACCCCATAAAACCGGCAAGAAGCGGGGTGCAAGGACTAAATAATAATAAATTGTGGGAGAGCGTATCTGCTCATTATTGATAATATAATAAAGTTCAAAAGTAACTTTACCATTGGATTAGGAACATGAACCAACATGAAGTGATGAAGGAATGAAGAGAAACAGAATAAAAGCAGCTGTTGCATTTTAAAAAAAAATCTAGAATTTATTTGTTTTGCAGTAGCTTTTTAGTTGTATTAATATTGTTATTAGTTTAAAAGTAAATTTAAGACCATGCTGATTAGTGTTATTAGAATGGCAAGCATATCCATAAACTAATCTTTACGGTGATAATGTGTCAAATAATATTGACCTTCTCTATGTTTTAGGTAGAAGACGGAGCTGGTGAGGCCTAGTGCAGAAAATACCTCTATTGAAATTGTCGTGCTAGGCTTAGTTTCAGTTTATTATCATGTACGTTGCCTCATTTTACAGTGCTAACATAAAAGGTTTGACCATATATTCTAATGAATATAATCTAAACAGTAGATAACTAATAACGGCATGAGTGATGCACGTGCTGATAATAATAATCCTTGAGTAGAAGGATACCGAAAAATGATAATCAAAACCAGTTTATTGTAAAAGTATTGATTATTTTTTATTTTGCATACTTTTTACCTTTTTATAATTTTGAGAATAGATATCCAACCATTACTTAGTTCTACCAGTTAGGTGATCGTTGTATCAAAAAATTTATTTAAGCCTCTGATGCAAGCATTTTTCTTCTCAAAGAGGGTTCTTTTTCCATAAATGTAAGCTGATTTTAGTAAAATGTTAAACTTAGAGTAGTGGAAGTGGCGGCGGCGGCGGCAGTATTATATGTATTATACCATTTGGACATAACTCTCGCTACATTGATCTAAATTGAACGATTTTTTTTGTTAAAAACAATATTTAAAATATGTATTGTTGTCTTATGTATGCCTAAATAATGAAAAGGTTTTGTTTAAACTATTTTGTAAAACTATGCATATTGTGGCCATCGTAACTATATATTTATTATCCGTTGGTGTTTTCTTCACATTTTATACAAACATAAGTAATATCGTCTTGTAGAAAATGTAAAATGTTAGGACAACTCTAATGTTCATGAAATTCAAAATCGATAATTCAATGCTTATGATGCTTGATTTACAAAAATGTGTTAATTGATTCTATAAATAGACAGATATATCATGATGGATAAAATGAGTACAATATTAAGCTCAATCCTCAAACGGTATAAAACCATTGTTATTAGTTAGAAAATAGAGAAATAAAGAAATCAGTTATATAAATAAATTCATGAAAATGAATGAAACTATTGTATAGTTATGAATAAACTGACATATGTTTTGAAATGTTTTTTGTTATGAGTTTGGAAAACATAAATTTTTCTAAGAATGCGTCTGGAGAATTGCAATGAAACTTGATAATTGAATATTAAAACAAGAAATTAATAGCGTTGTCATAGTCTGTATACCATATTCCATCATTTACGTTTTGGCTTATTTTTAGTATTCGAAAATTTGCCTAGCATTAGGATATTTCACTAATATTATGCCCACTGTAAAGGAACATCTTCTTGTACACTTTTCATACTTATATTGTCTAGTTACCTACTGCTTAGCACCATTAAAGATGATATTACACAAAATAGTGTGATGAACATAGAAGTTACAATAATGTAAAAGGATATACCGAGATATCCATATTTTGTGAGCAGTGTGATGAACATAAGTCACAATAATGTAAAAGGATATACCGAAATATCATAATTTTGTGACCATGCCGTTATGATGATATTAGGTAAACAAGTAAATCAGTCTTTTACTAGGAAAATAGGGATTTGAACCCTAGTACTTTCTAGTAGACAGATTTCTCTTACTGTACTTCCATTGCTATCAGTCCAAACCAAAACTTTTAGCAACGATACAAGGATTTGAAGTTTGAGCCCATACAGTTTTGGATACTTTTTAAAGTGTGATTTGTGAAACATAAATGTAACCAAACAAAAAAAAGACCATTAAAATATAATATTGATTCTGATGGTAGTTAAAAGCAGGTTAGACAACTTGGTATCGGTTTCAGTCTTTCAAAATTTTAGAAATTTCAGTGTAAGGTTTCGGTTTTCATATTTCAGTGAATATTTAATATAAATACATTAACAAACACCTTCTAGAAATTAGTTTCTATAATTATTTATAGTATTTCGAACTATATTTGATTAGTAATATGTTAACCATTTATGTCAATAAATATCTATAATCATATAGTTTCGCTAATTCATTATATGCACATTAAACCAAGTTAAACAAGAAAAGTCGGTCATAGTAAACCGAGTAAAAATAAACAAAGAAAAGACTCTTTTTCTCATTTTTAGTATATTATGATATGCTTTTTCAAATCATAACCAAGAAAGAGAGCATGGGTCATTTTAACAGCCATCATATTTTAAATTCATTTGCTTCTTTATTGCCGTCTTTTCATTTTCCCTGTCGTCCTCTTCTTTTTTTTCCTTTCCTCTTTCTTTCAAGATTTGGCGCAACGGTTAGACACATGCATGTTGCAATGGTTAGGTCGTCCGCATGGTGCTCTGGGCGTTTAGGTTTGAATCTGGAAACAGCCTCTTCGCAATATGAGGAAAAAGCTACGTACATTATCCACCTTCTCAGGGCCTGCTATTGTGCAGGAGCCTCGTGCACTGGGTTCCACTTCTTTCTTCCAAGGTTGAAAATCTTGATTTCGGTCTCGGTTTCCGTGTTTTGTAATTTTAGGAAATTTAGTCTAATTCGTAAATTTTGGAATTTTTTGTTTCAAGTTTCGATTTTTCATTGTTTCTTTTCTACATTTACGCGTATATTTATTTAATTTATTGAAACTGATTTATCTTTAATTGAAAAATAAGATATGAATGAACAATGCTGATTAATTATAAATATTTATAATATCAACAAATATTTATTTGTTACTTCATATTTAACTTTTTAGTAAAATTATCTATATATTTGGTGATTTTGCATGTTTTCAAAGTTAAAATTCTAAATTTTGAATATTCATATGCTTGAAGCTTAAATTAGTTCTTTGCTCGGTTTCTTCCATAAAATTTGCATTTCAATAAAAAAACTTATTCAACCGAAGCTTCGATTTGGTTTCATTTCGATCCCTGCTAAAACGGAAAACGGAACGACCGAAATCTCGGTGTTTCACGAAACCTCAAACTTTGCTTTCTTCTTCTCATAAAATTTTTTCTCCTCTTTCCACTTATTTTTCTCTATTGCTCCAGACCAAGGTTCAAGAACTCGGTTCCAGTTTCGGTCACTTGAAATTTCCTTGGTTTCGGTCAATTTAAGAAATTTCGGAGGTTTCGATTTCGGTCCCGATATCGAATTTTTGTATTTTAATGAAAAAACAATAATAAACGTTGCAAATAAAATGACGCCCGGGTTTAAATAATTATCATTCAGTCCACTTATTCATTAAGCATATATGATGCTCAAATTAAGTCTATTTACCCCTAAATTAAACATAAATTAACCCTAAATAATTTACTATTCAGTCCAAGTCCATTAGTCCAACTCAACAAAATAAATTAAAATCTCAAAGCCCGTTAACATTCCGTAGCCCACCCATTCAACTAGCCCTAACTCCTAAAATCGTATTACCGCATCAACACTTCAGTCGGAAAAAAAAAAGAATAAAAAACATTCGTCGACGATGCTCGTCGATACTTGAACCTACTCGAACTTTGTCGAAGTTGTCCAACGATGCTCGAATTTGGTCGAAATTGCTCGCTGGTGCTCGAATTTGGGAAGCTGTTCGCTGGTGCTCGCTGAAGTAATTTATACTTTCAATCGCTTGCTTGTTTTTTGGCTAGATACGATTCTTGTTTCTTTTTTTGGTGCTCGAATTCTTTTTTTATCTATAGTAACAGAACGGGATTTTAACATTATATCGTCTCGCCTCCAGCCAAAACCGAACCGAGATGGCCGGAATCTCATGGTTTCGGCCGGAACCTAATACCATGCTCCAGACATAATATCTACTGCCAAAAAAATCGTTGTTTTCTCATATTTCGATCAAAACCAAAATCCAAGGCAATCTCGAATTGTCACCTACCGAATCCAATTCGAGATGGTTCGAATCTCGAGATTCCGGCCAGAACCTCAAACCATAGTTAAAAGTTGTTTTTTGCATATGTTTATACATGCATGCACACGCGTGCGCACATATAGACATACACACATGGATCTAATATACACCATTTCGGTTGCATCTTATTTAATCCTTTAAAAAAAATGAGCGACAAAATAACAAATATTCTAAGGGTATGTTATTACATGACATATATTAGCTTTGCAAAATTGCACATAGAGATGCATTTTGAAAATTCTAAGCAAGCACTTCAAAAATTAAAAATATATATTAACCGTCATATCGTTAACATTGATTGTTGATTTAGAATATCACTTAACGGTGATGGACATATCCGTATCTATCGTTGTGATGATGATAAATTTTACGGAAACATCGCCATAAACCTTGCAGCATTTGAAATTATCTATTATAAAATAGTAAAAGAAATTCAATAGAATAATCAGAAAGAAGGATGTAATGGATCTCTCATGTATGTGTGTGTGTGTGTCATGAAATAAATATTGCATTTCTATGTAAGCTAACAACTTTGCACTAGATATAATACATGGAAAATTTGCACTTGAGAATAGACTTGCTAAGGTAATGTTTTTGTAAATCGACAAACATACATACCTGAACCTGAAGCTCCCTAGATGCAAAATCTAGTAAACCACCTAAAAGTCTCCTTTTAAAGAGAGGCAACGATTCTTCGCGCCTTCATGTTGCACATTATGAAGACAAAAGTATGGTCAGTATAAAGGATGGGTTAGGCAATGCATAATAAAAATTAAGAACAAGATGAACAAATAAACTTAATACACAAAATTACAATAAATCAGGAAGTTAATCACCACCATAATGAAAACGGTAGTATCAACTATCAAGTGGAATGGGATCATTTAGCTGGCATATACCCATTAATATTGTGGATAACCATCTAGTGTTTAAAAAGAGTGAAGTCCTATAAACTGACATATAATTTGTCTATTTGTGTTGTTGAATTCTAAATTTATGTTCATTTCATCTATTTTGCACCCAAAATAACGCGTATAAGGTGGCAGAGCCTTGACTTTGAGTTAGTCAAATTTTCGTATATTTAAGGATTAACTATACGTCAATATGAATACATAAAACCGAAGCCGGGTTTAGAAGTCTTAGTGAATGTTTAAAATTTCGTTGTCCATATGTTTCTACATGTATATATATACATGTGCACGCATGTGTGCATGCACATATATATTATGTCTCTAGATCTGAATGCGGTACGTACAGGTGGAATGACTGAATATGAAAGTTTATCAACTACGAACAAAATGTTACCAACAAGTACGCTCAAATTTAAAAGCAAAGCCGCTAAAGAAACACGATAATAGCATTGTTAACAACAAAAAGAGCACATATATTTTCTATCTAACCGGGGTTAACCAATTTGATTTTGTTTTATAATAGATCTAAGTATATACCACATATGACGACACGTTCGTCCAAGCACTTGTGTAGGATCCGAACGAGTTCAAATCTTAAATCACGAAGTTCAAATTTTTAATCGAAGCTTGAATTAAATCTACAATCGTAGATTCGAAAATGCACACTTTAATATGTACACACTTTTATGTT
The DNA here is from genome assembly GCA_030765085.1 of Allium cepa. NCBI lineage: Eukaryota > Viridiplantae > Streptophyta > Magnoliopsida > Asparagales > Amaryllidaceae > Allium > Allium cepa. Next base: position 619,261,481 of record CM060934.1, read on the forward strand.
ATAAACCAAGGTTCGAGATCTCGGTTTTTGTCTTTCGATAATTTCAAAATTTTCAATGTATTCGTAAACCTTGAAAATCTCAGTTCCAACTTCGATTTCAGAATATTACACGTATAATTGTTTAATTTAGGACAAATTTTCGAAATGGACTAATTTTCGAAAGTATTTCGCGTTCGGAGCTGATTTTCAAACTTATTACCAAACATGGCTGGTTTGCATTCAGTCAGCAGTCACATAAGCAATTGTGTAACTGACTTCGCCTAGGCGCAATTATGAGTTGCGCTTGTATTAAAAAATAGCAGGCGCAACTCATAGTTGTGCTTATAATATTTTTTCGAAATTCATCATAGCGCAACTATGAGTTGCGCCTTATTTTTTGTGGAAATTAGCCACAAAGGCTTCTTTAACATGTGGAATTAGTTTCTAGAACACACAACTGAAATAATTACTTTCAATAACAAAACACAAAATAATTAGTTTCTAGGGCCTAAAAACCTATGCAATTATGTCCTTGAAAGTAATTGGACTGCTGACTTTGTCCTTGAAAGTAATTATTCTGCTGACTTTGGCCTTAAAAGTAATTTCTTTGAACGTGTGTCTTAGAAACTAATTGGACTGCAAAGTTTGTCCTTCTGGTGAAATGCCCCTTATTTTTTCTTACGAGCATAACTCATAGTTGCACCTGCACAAATTTGATGCTGTCATATAAAGGTAGCAGCAACCTTACCCCCATACAATCTCATCAAAACCAACTTGTTCCCTCATTGCTGAAGCTCGAACCCATCCTCAAGCCCTAAATCTTGGTTTTTTCCATCAATTTCACACAAAATTTACAAATTTCTTCACCAATCTTCGATTAGAACAAATCTATAATAATGGAAGCGAGATCTTCTTCAACACAATACAATTTTGGTAATCTCTAACCCAATTATTTGGTTAGTTTCTAATTTGTGTATTATTTGTTTCCATTTGTAATCAACATTGTCAAATAACTTGTTTTAGGTGGTCGTAATCCAATTCTTACCACTGAATCAATCGTAGTTGTATGTTATTTTACATTTTTTTTGCATTAACTTTCAAAACAGGAGAGCGGACTAATCGATAGTAGCGTTTTATATTTACAGGATAATCACCATACAAATTTTGAAGATTTAATGAGGATAATTTTTTTATTTGCCAAGTACACTAAGTAGTTTAAGAATTTTAACATTTTGAACTAACTACACGTTAAAATTATCGGTTTTGTAGAGTGTAAAACCTATTGATTGTTTGGACCATTCCAGAGTTTTAAAAACCTAATGGAGATGGTTAATGCCCATCGAGTTCAACATTTATTTCATCAAGCAGATTTGTGGTATATTATGCAGATTAAGTATATCAGATTGGATAGGTCGTTACTCACAGCCTTATGCGATAGATGAATGTCACATTTCATTTCTCTGTTGGAGAAATAACCATTATTTCGCAAGATGTTGCTAATTTATTTGGCCTTCCTATAGAAGGATTCGTTCTAAATTACTTTGGTAATGTGGGCGTAGATGATGTTTGTCACCATTTGCTTGGTGAGATCCCCACCCCCCGCGAAGCGGTGCAAAAATCTCTGGTTTTCCATCCTATGCTCAACAGTAGATATTAGGATGTACATGAAGACCCTACTATACAACCACCGTCTACTCATAGGAATACAAAACGACCAAAGTCCACTAGATATAAAGGGTCATGGACGAAATGGAGAATACAAGACAGGACAGATATGGTCAATATGGTAACTTGAATCACAAGAGAAGAAAGTGCGGGAAAAAATAGATAATTTGTTTGTTTTACTACTTATGTCATTCGAGTATTATACTACTATTTTTATTTTGTACGCAACTTTGGTATTAAAAGTTATGTTTTCGAACATTGATGTGAGTTGCTATGTTCTCTGATTGTGATAGCAATTCCGCAATATTCATTATATGCAGAGTCGAACAACAACCAAGTAATACATCAACCATTACATAACCTTCTAATTAAAACTACTGAATACATAACTCCAACAAAAAGTGTGGATTACGAGTTGGATGTTGTATAAAACATCAGGTATTCTATAGCGCAACTATGAGTTACTCGTGTTAAATATACCGGTGCAACTTATAGTCGCGCCTTTTATATTTTTCTTATAAACCATTATAGCACAACTCTTAGTTGCGTTTTGCGCTGTATTGTTTTATGAAAGAACATAGGCACGGCTATGAGTTGCGCATATTATTATTTTTCATATGCGCAACTCATAGTTGTGTCTATTATTCTTTTTCATATGCGCAACTCTTAATTGTGCTTATAACCAAGGCAATTACACACGTTGATGTGGCTGCTGACTGGGCACAAACAAGCCATGTTTGGTAATACGTTTGGAAATGGACTCTGAACGCAAAATAGTTCCGAAAATTAGCTCACTTCGAAATTTTTTCCTATAATTTATTAAACAAATTTCATAATTTATTTTTTGATTGAAAAATAAGATATAAAGGAACAATACCGATTAGCTATAAATGTTTATTCATTACTTTGTTTTCAACTTTTTTTACTTGCATATTTTATATATATATTGTGATTTTGTATCTTTTCTTAAGTTAAAATTTCAAATTTTGAATATTCATATATTTGAAACTCTAATTTATTTTCTATTGAGTTTCTTATGTAAAATTTGAAGTTCAATGGTTTTTTTAATAAACCAGAGTTTCGGTTTCGTTTCGTTTCGGTCTATATGAAAACCGAAACCGACAGCCGAAACCTCGGTGCTTCGGTTGGAACCTCAAACCTTGACTATAAACATTGCTCTATGTATGTTATTAAATGACAATTAAGCATGTGAAAAGTGAAAACATCAATGCTTCACTTCTCTCCATGGTAGTAATTTATATTTTCAAAATCAATTTTGATGCTTGAGCTTCTAGATCTAAAATTAAAACATAATTTTCTCTACTGCTCCATTTTTTCTTTTGAAGACAATAAATTTGAACTGTAGAATCAAATAACTATCTTGACCAGGATTGAACGATTTCCTCGATTGAGATTTCAATTGAGTTTTGAACCGAAATTTGAAAACTGAATTGTGATTCAAGAGATTTGATTTGAAAAGAAATTCAATTCATAAGATATAAAAGAATTATTATCATTGGTGGTCTATAAAACAGAACTAGTTTAAGGGGAAATTTATATCTATTTTTGAAGAAATTGATAATTTCCCCAGCTTTAACTTTAGATGTCATAGAATAAACATAAAGATAGTATGAATCAGGAATTGAACCCTTGAAGGTCCTCTTCAGTTACCTCGATCTTTGTTCTCCTGTACTTGATCCACCAATAACCGATAACCATTCTGCACAATGAATTGTAGATTCTACATCCTAAGCAAGGAAGATAAATTACATGATTAATTAGTATGCCAACAGCAGTTTCTATTTCATAAAGAACATGAGCAATTTGTAACATAAGGAATTTGGAAATTATATGATGTTTGCATTTGTGTGTGGCGCATGTGTGAACATTACAATTAGCTTTGCCACATGATAAAGTAGAACAAGTTCCTTTTGTGATGCATTTATTTAAACAAGAATAATTTAGTAAGGTTAAGTTATCAAGTTAGTAATCTTGACTACTATCGTGTTCGTATATAATTCAACAGGCAAAAATTATATCAAAATCATAGCCCGGTACATTTCACGGTTCTCATGCAATACAGTGGAATACGTTGAGCAAAAATTAGATATGGCATTGGTTCCAAACAAGGTATCATGGATTAATAGTTGAACTGGCATCACTAATGTAAAAACGTACCAAGGAATTATCATGATGTAAAAAGTTTTTGGTGATAAAACAAAGCAATTAATATAAGAAGTGAATATTTATATATACATATACACACATACATATTTATGCATATGTATAGGGGGCAAAAACAAACCTTCCATCCATCCTTTTGTCGCATAGAATGTTCTAGCATTATGATCAGAAAATTGTGTATGAGGTCATCTATTTCAGCAATGCTCACATCGCATGAAATTTTGTTGGATTCAGTCTGGATACACAATTATTTATGAGAAGCAATACATTCAAATACTGATAACATTTTGAGATGGATAATAATACCGAAAATCCAACTAAATAATTTTTTCTCAAGTCCATAGAGAAATTGTTACATAACCAGATATTACTCTATTTTCCTAACTGACAAGCTTACGAAAATATAATGCGAAATCACTAGGGGAATCTCGTGAATCAGTTGACATTTTTTCAAGGCAAAAAGTAAGACATCTTACTTCAGGATGAGATTGTACCATCTCAAGATAGAAGTCAGAATAGTAATAATAGTCATATTCACTCTGTAAATAACCGAGCTGGATCTGCTGTATCCCTTGGGGATTGAGGTTCAAGAGAATGATTTGGAGTTCTTGCGTAGTCGAGGAACGAACCCTTGGTTGCTCGTGAACCAGAGACCCAAGGAATGAAAAAGAAACACACAAGGTATCAAAGAATCGACTCCAATATTTTGAAATAAATTAGTAACTACTTCGGCAGAATCTCGAATTGTAAAACAAAGTCAATAAATTTCTATGAACCAAAATCGAAATATGCAACTCTGGTCAATTTGCAGTTCTAATTCGACTTACTAAACGCAAAAGGAGAGCAAAGGCTACTATTCAAGATCAAAGTACACTAACAAGTTTGAATGAATATTAGTACTGCCACAAAACCAACATGTTTGCGATTTCAACTTCAAAATTACGCAGCATGCAAAAAGCTAATGCTACGATACTAGCAGCATAAAATGAGGACAATGCTAGAAGTAATATAATCAGCATATTCACCTCGTAATTTGAAATCAGAACGTCCAATATCCATTCAGGCCACTCTTCCATAAGGGTTAAAGTGTTTCGGTTTTCTGGATGGCTGCAAGCCAAAAACAGAAGATCCTGAAATCGTATAGGTAGCAAATTTAGATATCAAGAACAATAGCTTCTTCACATTACCAAAAGAATGAATGCATTAGAACATCAGAAAAATATTTATCTGGATATCATTTATATCAAAATTATTTTATATATTGAAGATGGTTTCTAGAATTGATGACATTCACATATTTCATTGAACCAAAATATCATTCCTCGCCTTCCATGTTTACTGTCAGTGAACAAAATGATCTTACATGAAAACAGTGACACAAGATCAAACAATTGCATGTTAAGGATTACCTGCAAAGCTCGAAGTTGGAATGTTCTAGATGCATATGGAAGGGAGCGCAGAAGAACTAACAAAAGCTGCCCATGTTCAAACCGATGGACAGAATCATAGAGGCTGAGTTTATCGTCAGTCGAAGAAAAATTGATCTAGTGAAAGAAAAAGTAGACTGATTTAGACCCAATGGTAAAAAGGGTATACAGAAAATGTATAGAGACCATATGAGCAAACATAAAGATTAAAGTCTCCGAATTATGTATATCAAATACAGCAAAGAAGTTCCATCAAGGAATCAGAGACATAAGTCAGCAGAAGAGTGCTATCGTCTGATTTTTTGCTTACTAATCAAACCACACCACCACCCCTCCCCCCCGCCCCAAACAAAAACAAAAACAAAAAAACGGAACCCCACACACACAAAAGGGGAAAAAACAGCTGAAAACAACAACAAAAATTAAAAGGTTCAATGTAGACAATCTAACAACAAGGTGTGAACAAAACTGAACATTGCTTATTCATTACTTGTAGTTAGAACGGATATATATATATATATATATATATATATATATATATATATATGCGCATGTGTGTGTACACATATACATACACCCCCCCCCCCCAAACAATATTAGTATAGTTCTCGGAGTTCATAGTTTTTTGTATTCAAAAATTAAAATATGTTTATAAAAAGTTCCGCAAAAGTATAAAATTATGAAAAGTGATAAGTTATTATAATAGTAAAATTCCAACAGTAAGATTAAAAAATCAAAAATTTATCCTTATCTTAACCTCCAATTGCAACTTTTTAATGAAAATATCAATCATCTTGACATAACCATCTCTTCCTGATCTCAAATGTTCATATGTAAAATTACTGTAATGTTCCATGTTTGCCTTTTTCGGTTTTTCATTCGGACTATACATTTTTCTGTATGTAATTTTTGTTCCATGCTCCAAACTAAACGTGTAAATAATCAATGAATATAAAAACGATATCTGTTTATCTATAGTGATTTCTGATCGTTAAAATTGCACTACTCAAATTTAATTTTGATGTGATTGTTCTACAAAATATCATCATTTCCAAGATTCTGGATACCAAAAATCTCGATTCAGATTTTCCCCACGATCTCATATTGAAAGGACACTAATTCCACTTGTGATTCAATATTTGGACCTAGATCTCACTCGAGGTCTCCAAATTTCTCTTCTAGGATCATGTAATACATATGTGGTTACTTTACTCAATCCAGCAAATATTATTTTTATTATTCAGTAGGTTTCCCAATATTTTAAATTATATTGTAAAGTCGATATTGTTTTGTTTTGATCCTCTCTTAACGTCGGTAATAATTGATTTAACTCTTCTTTTATGTAGTTTCGTATTAAAGCACCAAAAAACAACAAGTAAAAAGTGGGAATTGCATATGCGTCCCTATTTCTCAAAAAAATTATTTTCCATGTCTCTGTAGCTTTGCGTCTATTTTATAAGTCGTTGCTTTTTCTCTAAATTGTTGCACTATAAATTTTTGCATGAGTATTCTCACTGAAATACGAGCACCCGAATTCAACATTCATCGCAAGGGAGTATTTAATACTATTATTTTCTTCAATGTTTCTGATTTTAAACGAAAAACAAATTAGTAATCAAGGTTCGAGAACTCGATTTCGATCTCAGTCGTTTGAAATTTTCTTGTTCTCGGTCAATTTCGGAAGTTTCGGATTTTGTTTCAGTTCTGATATCGTATTTCTTTATTTTCAATGTAAAGGTAAATAATAAATGTTGCACATCAATACAAAATATAATCTATAAAGTAATAATACAATTTGCAATACTATTACATCCAAAAACTATTTCTTAGAGCTACATATGGATTGATTTCACGGTTTTCTTCATCATCTTGTATTGTATGATATGATGGATAACCATATTATATTTGTCATAGACCGATAAATATTGTTATTATATTATCAAATGACGAGGGTTCATCATTTTGTGTTGTATGCATAGTTTGGTTATTTTGATCACTCGAGATATCACTATATGTTTTGTTTATTTCATAAAAAGAATAACCACCTGTATAGTCTGAAGTGGAATGTATTTATTTTGATGGATCATTTGAAGTATATGAATTGGGATGCTCGTAATTGTGTCGATGTTCATATCAGTGTTTTAAAAACACAAGTGAGGCGCGCCTTAAGGCGAGGCGTTCCCAAAAAAGCACTGACGCGCATCCATTGAGGCGTTTTTTCATAAAAACGTAAGCCTTAAAGGGTTGAAGCGCAAAAAGCATAAAAACGTTTGCGCGTACGTTTTTTTCCACGGTTTTTTTTTGCATCGCAGCTGCATAACTTCCTACGTCAGTCTTTTACTAAACTATGCAACTCACGCTTAGGGTAAAAAAAACGAGATAAAAAAAATTTCTTTAAAATTTGTATTTCAATTCCTGGAATCGATTTCGATTTCACTTTGAATCGATTATTATTTTTTTAATCAAAAAACATACTGAGTTTTGTTGAGAAGATTGAATTCATTCGTCTGTAGGTAGGCATCTAATCAGCATTGGGTTGAATTAAAAAATAAAGATTGCTGAGTTTTGTTGAGAAGATTAAATTCATGTAGTAATTTATGTTTCTTAAGTGCTATTTGACATTTAACGTTATTTTATGTCTATTTTCATTATATGACTTGCGCTTTTTTTTCCTGAAACGCTTATGCCTCAACGTTTTGAGGCTTACGCCTCGCATCGCCGGCATAAAAACGCCTTATGTACGCTTTCGCGTTTTAAAACATTGGTTCATATTCAACATTTAAATTACTATCCCTTCAGTTAGAATTGTCAATAGCATATCTTCTTCTTGAATATGTTTGAGTTGGTCTATGCAATTCACCACCACTACTAGAACCAATACCGTAGTTACTTATTAAACTCACGCCGCTTCCACCAACATTAACATGATTATCATTTGACGAGTCACTACTATTTTCATTGTTTGACTCCTTGTTCGTGCAGCTATTTAATCAACTGCAGCAACCACATTGTTCAATATGTTAGTCATTTAAGGATCATTGTCCAACAAGGATGATTTAACTTCAGTAATCTACTATGCTGGTGACATCCACAGATTTAGTAAATATTGTTTCATTGGTGGAGTGCACCAAAAAATTTATAACTTTTCATTGATTGTGTGCGCTCCAACTATCATACATTAATGTGCAACCATAATCATCTCAGAAATTGTGTAACGTTTTAATATATTACCCAACTTCTATTTCATTTCAATGTGAATGTGATATTTCATATGCAGTGGGTGGATTAATTTTATGATCGCATTCTGCAATCGCATCAACCATTATTGCATAGTAAGGACTATTAGAAACGTTATGTGGAATGTGGTTGCGAAAAATGAACCTAAAAATTGTTCAACCTATATGTTTTTTGGCATCTTTAATACATTTCATTGCATATTTGATAGAAGGTTGAGTTTTACCCCCTTGTTTTTGCATGTATGAGTCAATTCGTCCAATAGCATGAGTGTTAAAATCACTAGTTACTCTTGTAGATCTTCCATATATATTGCACTCTGTTTGACTTGGACCACCACCTGATTGTCTGTGAGATATGCGCATCTTTTTGTCTCCAAATGTTTCACTACTCTTCCGCATTGACTGGTTGAACTTCTTCGCCATTTTCATCTCTGATGTTTTCGTTGTCCGACTATTATTGCCTTCTGCTCATTAATTATTCTTGTAAGAGTTGTTTATCTAATTTTTCATTATTTCGTTCATTTCTCTTTTAAACGATATGTGATCATATAAGTTGTATAACTTCTTTGGAGACAATTAGACATGACAATACGTCATTGTCCACTCTTGTCAAATGTTCTTTTAAACGTGTCACACTACTACCATTGATTAGTTTATTGCAAAAGTTACATTTTGTTTTTCAAAGATTCATTGATTGCACTAACATAATTTCAGTTGATCTCGGTTTGATTTGCCATCATATATCTAAAGTTATTAATAATGATGTAATAAAAGTATTTACAACAAGATCGTACGTAAATAATATACTAAACGTAAGTTAAATTGATCCATCAAAACTATGGTACGAGGTATCAGACGGTACTCTGAAATTTTGAAGGTACCGTACCGATATTGCCATCGACCAAACCGAAACCGAATAAAAAAAATTGGTTTTGGTTTGGGTTTATTAAAATAAATCAAAACATACAAGTTACCTGAACAAAAACGCAAATCGCAAATTGACCTTGATTCATGTTGCCCTAGCTTCAGCAAATCGGCTTCCTCCTTACCCTAGCTTCAGCAAATTAAAAATCGACTTCAATTTTCCTTGCTCTAGCTTCGGTAAATCCCAAATCGACCTCGATTGTGTGGGAGAAAAAATTTGTTTGGTTGCGTCATGAAATGGTTGCTACGTGAGTTAAAAGAATCGAAAGAATTTGTGAGGCTGGAAATAGCTACTGCGTGAATTGTTTAATTTAGTTTAGTTAGGCTGGAATAAGTTGGGCTGGAATTAATAATGGATTTAATTTGTTTAATTTAGTTTATTGTTTAATTTAATTTAGTTTATAAATTTATAATGTTGTATTCTATTTATGCATAGGGTATAATTTGTATTTTATTTACAAAGACCATTGTTATATTTTCACTAACAAACCATTGAAGACTGGGACTGAAACGAACAAAATTTCAAATGACCGAAACCGAGACCAAAACCGAGTTCTCGAACCGTAATTAAAACATAAGTTAAATCAATCCATAATTTTAAACATAATGTAGATTAATATACTAAACAATATAATAATAGTAACCAAATATTTAAATCAGTTCAACCTCTATTTTATATGGATCCATGCAAATCCAAAGCCCACCCACTACTTTTTATCATTTCCAACAATAGTTTCTAATTGTGTTTGTTTGTTAACAAACAAAAAGGAAAAAAAACACATCCCTTTATGCTCGCGAAATCGACGATGACGCTCTAATTGCTCCTCCCGATGCTTGAATTGCTTTGCTCGATCCTGAACCCTGATGCACAAATTCCTTTGATGGTCGAATTTCTAATGCTCGACTTCGTTGGTAATTTATGCTTTCAATTCATGATTTTGCAAACAATTCGTTGGTAATTCATTGGTAATATATTCGCATTTTAAGTCATCAAAGTATATTGAATTGATATATTTTTTTGGCCTACTCTACGTTTTGTTTTTGTTTTTTGCTAGATTCAGTCATAGTTATTAATGGCGCACGGCGCAAAAAGGCACAAAGCTCCCCTTCTCCTTCCTCTGAAGGCTTGGCGCACAGTGCGGCAAATGGCGCTCGCCTTTTTAATTTCCGCGCATGTCTAGAATTTATTTAAAGATTCAATGTATATAATAATTAATTCAAAATTTTCAATATAATTTATATTCTTTTTACTAAAACATATGTTATTAAGATTATTTAAACATCTTGCAAAAAGCGTCATCGACTATAATATAATAAGCATATAATTTCAAGCATTATGGTCTTCAAAAACCAAAATTCAAGATAACAGTGCTTATTACTGATAAACTAAAAAAATAAATCTAATTCAGCAATCATATTTTCTAAATCAATATATGTATCATCAAATTCAAAAGCTTCAACATCTTCCTCATTTAGTCATTTGTCAATATCGATTGACAATTTATTCGGTGCGACACTAATAGGAACACGGTTCGAAGTTCGTTAAAGATTAATCCAAAAAAGAATCTATCTGTTTAGTGCAACAGTAATAAGAACAGATAGCTCGAAGTTCGTTCGAGATTAATTTGGAGAATGCGACCATTAGAAATTATTTGTTGGTGTAGGGGCAGTAATTAGACACGTCGGATAAGATCCGGACCCGACCTGACGAGTTTCGGTACTAATCGGGTTGGTTTTATCGAGTCTAACTTGTACATTTTAAAACTAACCCGACTTAAGGTTAGATTTGCATCGGGTCGGATTGGTTCGATTGGGTGATAACGCTAAAAATGCATATATTTTCTCGTTTTTTGTCTAATCTTCCGAGTCGGGTCGGTTCTTCGTGTTATTTCCATTAACTAGGCCTGACCCGAGACCCATCGAGTTAAAGTCGAGTATGAAACAGTTTGGTTCGGATTTGCGGATCTCGATTCTAATTGTCCATCATAGTTCAATGGGAAAAATTATAAGTAAATAGTTCAAAGTTCGTTGGAGATTAGTAAAGTGTAATCGTATCATTGTACAAAATTATATAGTACATTCATCCATTGTTAGAGATCGGTTTGGATTGTGAAAAATAAAAAATAAATAAAAAAGAAGTAAAAACAATAAAACAATGAAAATGCACGTGATTTTGCGTCGCGCGTCATTTGCACAGTAAGCACCATTTGCGCCATTCACCACACCTTTCTATGTGTCGAGCCATACAAAAGAAAGATGCAAACACCGCGTCGAGCCTTGCACCATGGCGTGCGTTGTAGCGCGCTTATTCACAACTATGGATTCGATTTCATTTGTTTTTCTGTCTTTTACCTTTATTTCCCACTCACTAAACTATGTCCAAATTTCTTGTGTTTTAGTTTTTTACTGTAAGTTACCGTGACGGGATTTTAGGCTAATCTCATTTCGCCTTCAGCCGAAATCGAACCGAGATGGCTGGAATCTCGGGGTTCCAACCGAAACCTTATATCATGTTAGTAATCAAAGTTTAAACGTTTGCACTGCAAATATTCTTTAACATTCGCATTAGCATCGTATATATTTCTAAATATGAGCAGTTGTTTGAGCACATTAGATTCACCATTCGACATTTATGAAATATTATATTTGATAATGATTAGACGAATTACAACATTGGTTTTTACCAAGGTTTGAGATCTCGGTTTTTATTTCAATCTCATGAAATTTTAAGAATTTCGATCAATTTCGAAAACTTCGGTTTTAGTTGCGGTTTTGAATTCTGACATATAATTCATATAAAATACGTCGATAATTTAATAAAATATGAAAAATATGACTTTAATATTTAAAAGTTATATTTGTCGCATTTTTTTTATTAATATATAGCAATTGTAGCCTATTATATATTAAATGCAGGCCCTTAACATCATAGGAATCTAAATTGATAAATGCTGTTATACTTACTTTACAAAGCCCATTACAATGCAGCCTGCTGTCTCAATTTTAAACCTGTAAGAATGCAGCTCGCTGTCTCGACTATAAACCTTAGTTCTCATATCAGACCATATTTTACAGCCTCACAGACACATGGAGACGCATATATGTTTTGATCAAAATATCTCAAAAATTGAAATCAACACAAACTCAATTAATAAAATTAAGGGAGAAAATGAAGGAAAAGATGAAATTAGGGTTCTCGGATTTGGTTCAAGGCATGTTTTATTATTTTTATCCATAATACATTTGAATTGATTGATTATTTTTGTTTTTGACTTGGTTTCTTCCTTCTAAATTCTGTTTTTTGCTCATTTTCTAAAATAAAAATGTGAAACTTACAACTAAAACTGATTATTTCACTGGATTCCCCCATATATTTCGTCTCAGTGATGGCCGAAACCGAACCGAGATGACCGGAATCCCGAGGTTCCGGCCAGAACCTCAAACCATGGTTTTTACATCGTTTTCAACAATAATTATGCAATATATGAAACTGAGATGTGATTTATATAGTTTCAGTCGGAGTGATGTTGGCCTGATTTTTTTCTTAATATGGATGTGAGCCAAAGTAAATTCCTGATAGTAATATCTAATTAGCACTTGTGTTTAAAAAAATTCCTTGAGTTCTCCAAGATGGAGCCAAGATGAAATTTATAACTCAATAAGTTCAATTTAAAAAGGGTCTAGAAGTTATCATGTATGATATGAGATTTCGTCCTATGTGAGAGATCACACATGAAAATCATACACAACCAAAAGTTTTTAAAACTCGATTTTTTCACAAATATGAGGTATGTGCTGGATGCATGCATGGTTTACCTATTTACTTTTAATAAGGCATAAAACAAGTTATGTATGCAATCACATCATGCCTGCTGATGTTCAAGTTATAAGAAAGCAGACTGTCCAAAACAAATTTACTTCAAAGTTTGGACATTATGAATGTAGAATCGAAAACCTCTCCCACACTAGAAGTTTTGACATTTTGAGACCATATTCTTAGCATTAGAATACAAATGTTCATCCCTTCTGTGTTTTTTTTAAATACATTTTGTAATATAATTAGCTGATCTCCAAAGAAGTTTCAGCTTTAATGGTTTTTCAATTAAAAGGTGCAGGGATACTAAATTTAACTTCAAACTTGCATATAATCTGCAATTAACTTTTTTAATCTGATGGAATTGGCAAAGAGGATAACATATCTACTATAATGAACTACATACCGTTGCACCCAATAAAGCCATATATACATTTGAGGTCATAAGTCTCTTTGGAGCTGCTTCAAAAGCCTTTTGTAATCCTAAGAGTAGCAATGAAATTTTGTCCCCATGTATAGGATTATCATGTTCAGACAACCCACTGGGCGCTGTTTTGTTTGGAAAAACTGATGATGCGGAATTTGAGCAGAATGTCAAATGACCAGATGTTATAAGAGCACCCAAAACCTTAATTACACCAACAACAATACCATCACCATTATCAATATTATACATATTACTTCTGCCACTCTCTGCGTTTATGGAGAAACTTATGTCACCGATAGTTTTCAATAGTTGACTTGGACATGTGGATGGTAATCTTTCAATATTTACCGATGATGGGTTGTTCATGGAATCATCCAAATTTGCTGATGTTTCACTTTCAGGCGACTTAAGCTCAACTTCTGCTCCTTCATTGTCCCTTTTAACAATTCGAAGTACCCCAGTTCTAGGTGATTTCAGCTCAACTTCGATTTCTTCTGCTTCCGCTCTAGCAATTTCAGGTTGAAAACCACTGCTTGTTTCAGAATCAAGAATCAATGAATTTTGTTTAGACTCTTCTACATTATAAAATGGTTCTTCAAAATTAGATTGTCCAACACGGTCATCAAAGTTTTCACAATTTTCATTTGTACTTTCAGAATCCTTAAATGTGTTTACCAGTCCAGAATCCTTAATGATGCTTTCGGCACTGTTTGATCCAGTATTTTCAATTACACTATGATCACCAATTTTAGCTTCTTGCTGAAGTAAAAACAAAAGAGCTTCTATTCCTCGTGAAGAAACAAATGACTGTGCAAATGTTTGTGATTTAGATGTATTAGGTTGCACCATTAACCGGTATAGAAGGTGCAGTACTCTAGCAATCTGGAAGAACAATTCAGCAAAAAAATATTAAACAAATAGGAAAAAAAAAAGTTCAAGTTTAGACATTGTGTCAGATAGTAATCAATTAAACCATAAAACAAGCTATGACGCTATTGGTAGATTGTTGAATCACAATCTCAAGTAACAAGTGGCTTCGCCATATATATGGCAACCATAATTAATATAAACATATGGGAAACAACAAGATGCATAAGTGGTAAAGACCAAAGGTTGCACCATACATTGTATTCAGCGATAAAAGGTTATCAACATCTCTAATCTAATAAGATAACCAGACGCTACTGTTATCTCAACCGTAATAATGGGATTCAAAATATGTTTAAGCCAAAAATAGTGGGAATTAGAGCACCAACAGCAAAAGTTGGTCACTTAATAAAAGTAAATATCTTTTTGGACCGATCCACACCCACTCACCCCAACAATACACGAGTTTATTCGGCATTTAAATGTCAGATAAATATGTATGGTCATGAGCCTAGGTGATGAATATTTAATTGTGACCGCACATAATTATCCGGCATTATGAATGCTGGATAAGAAAGCAACCTAAATGGACCAACCAAAGCTCCATTGGAGGTGTGTCCTGAGTGACCCAACCCCTATTGGCAATGCTCTTAGTGTTGTCCAATGTTTAAATCTGTGAAGCTGAAGCATCAGTTTTATCTTTGCAAGAAAACACCCAGTTTTGATGTTGTGTCATCGAGAAGCAAATTTCTAAAACAATTGGGCAATTCAAAGTAGAACATCAAGAAAGATAGGTCGCAACAAATTAAACAAGCGGTAATGTTGAATGAATCTAGACGTCATTTGATCGAAAATAACAGTAATAAGAGCATCGTCTCCAAATTATGATAATGTATGACTGTCAATCATCAACGAGCATGGTAGTATAACAGTCATAAAGAGGTATGAGGTCATAAATTATAATAAAGACCGCGTTAGACTGAAAAATGAAGGCAGAAACGTACAAAAATATTAAAGAAAACTGCACAAAGTGCACTTTTAGACAATAACAAGGATTAACAGCTAGGATATCTGTTTACATTTGAAACCATAATCTGATTGACATGTTTGAAACCAGCTAAAGCAGCTTAAGGTCATGTATAGACACTTCCATTTGTTATAGTTCCCATTACTTACCATATGAAATATCTAATGATCACTAAATGGTAACGGATTTATAAATAAATTCATAAATAGAAGAAAACTGTGGGATAAACAATTTTGTTATAAAGTAAAATTCAATCTCGACTATAAAGTCTAACAAGAATTTATATTCATACAAGAGAATTCATTTCTCCGGTGAATTCACAAAAAATGTCATGTAAATGATATTTCATTATGTTGCTAAATGGACATTCAAATTTTTCACATAATTGTGATTTGACTGCACAGAGAGAGCACGAACAGAAAAAATGAGATTGTTCATAGAAATGGTAAAATTATTGTACCTGGTTTGGTTGTGGGCAATCAACCATGAAGCCGATCAAAGACTTAACATCCTCGTTAGCCTTTGAACATGATGATGCTCCAATTAGAAGTTCAATAACTACCATTAGCTCATCAACAAGATCGTTTAGTTCACCCACACGCCTAGATGCTTCAATAAATGGATATCTATCTATGGAATTTTCTTCACGGATAATCCAATAGCATCTTCTGCATCCATCTAAAAGCAAGTGCAATGCATCAGCATCCCTCATTGCTAATGATTCACTAAACACCATATCGGCAAGTGATGACAAAAGTTTTTTTTGAAGACCGTAATTACAATAATTCCATATTTTCAAATCCAGTAGTAAAGTAGTAAAAAGTTGAACTTTGAAAGCGTGATTCTTCTGAGATTGGCATAGAGAGATAACTGATGTAACGAGGTCCTCATCATTCAATCCATCATGTTTTTTGCTTCCAAATCCATATATTTTTTGCAACAAATACTGTAAAGTTCTAGACAAAATTTCTGGAGCTCGAGTTCGAATGAGCTCTTCATTGTTTCCATGATGTTGGATGGCCATCGAAATAATTCTAAAAATTGGGGCAGAAAGCGAGGCAGTATCAAAAGTTGATGTGGAATCATCAGGTATAGGTTCAAGAGTATCAATCTGCGCATTGCTTACAAGTAGTGGCAGCAACACCATAGGTCCTCCATATGAAAAAGCCCATAAAGAATTGGACGGGCGTAAACGACAAGCAATGTGAACCTGGCCAAGAACCTCAGCAGGTCTTCGTAGGATACCTATGACATTACGCATGAAAGTGTATTTATAAATAAATTTAAAGGTAATTACTCAAAGGTGATTACTATGTTGACGCATGCATTTTAGTTACAAATAAATCCAAGAAATCTTTTGTAAAACACTCTCTTTATGTCTCAAAATATCATTGTTTTAAAATGCGAAAGCATACACATGGCGTCTTCAGGTCCGTGAGGCGATGCGTAAGCCTCGAAATGATAAGGCGTAAGTTTTTCGGGTAAAAATAAAACGTAAAACATATAATAACAATTGACATTTTAAATTCACCTATGCAAAAGATGAAGAAAAAAATCATTCACGTCTGACTATGAACATGTAACAACGCTTTTTTTTTAAGATTGAAAATAAATAACTGGAATCCATATGATTCCAATTTCGATTCCGCAAAACTTATTTGGAGATTTTGCAAAACTCCAATTTCGATTCCTTTTAAAAATTCAAATCAATCTGCTAAATTTATTTGTAGATTCAGTGAAGTCTATTAAGAAATTTTGTTTAAATAGCAATGAGAAAATCCATTACATAGTTCTTAATCGTTGTTTCAGAAACAATCTTACTTAATCACGTCGATATCGAAATTAAAAAGTAAGAAAACACTAACTTCCATTTTTTTTAATTTTTCTTTTTTATTTCCATTAAATAATTTAAATTTAACTACTTCTGTTAGTGTCAATATTTCTAACTAAGGGTAAAAAGATTCTTGAGTCGTATGCCCCAACAATTTGAGGCATGCGAGGCGTATGCTCTGTACGTTCCGTATGCATCAAGTTGTTGAAGCATTAGCTTTTGAGGCAAAAAGCCTTTTAAGAACAGCATCAAGGCGTTTTATCTCTCATTTCCTCGAAGCGCTCTTCCAGGCGAGCTTCGAAACGGGTTTTTTAAAACAATGCAAAATATACCGTCACCCCTTATATAGAAAAAATTCTTGTTTTTAGTTCCAACCAAAAATTGCTAATATTCGCAGTTTAGATGGAACTGCAAATATTTGCACTTTTCCCAAAAAATTCAACAAAAAATGGCTGTAGAGAGAAAACTTGAAAATTACCGAAAATAAAAAAATAGGGTTGTAATTTAAAACATGTTATTGAGGACGGTTTTCTGCTTTATAAAACTTGAAAATAAAGGGTGGATCCTAATTTCCACTAAATTTAAAGTCTGTCTGGACTTTGGCTATGTACAATTAGAATGGCTATATTCCATAATCTTTAACCCACAGAATACTAAGAGCGTAGATAGATTGCTAAATACAAATAATTGTAAGCATTGAAATGAAACTGGTAAAGCATATTGCAGCAGAGTGATACAGAATAATTGTTAAGTCATGTGAGTCATTTAGTTTCTGCTTCAATATAAGACACGCAGAAACTGTAATGCTAATAAAAATAGGCATTGATCTAGTAATTAATTAATTAAGTGCAGATAAATATAGCTAGAATTTCTTTCAAACCGTGAATCATATATGTCTTTCTCAAATTAACTAAGAGACATGAATCCAAGCAGATAAGGTTTCAGAAAGAAGGATCAAGTAAAAGGATGTCAAGGAATAAAAAGCATGAGAGGAGAGATGTTGAGGACAGTTATCATCCATGGGTGAGATTTTTGTGATGCTAAACTCTTTAGGTTAATAATACTGTTGTGTGTTTTCCTGGGATTATTAGTATAACAATTTGTGTGTTGCTACAAAGATAACTGTAGAATGCAGTTTTGGCTCTCTTAATGAACACTACAAATTAACGATCCAATATTGAAGGATGTTATAGCGTAATGCTAAGTGCACATGAATCCTTTTCCTAGTACCAAGTACCCTGTTTTAAAGAATTAAAACAAATTAAATTTTACGCTTCCTATTATCAAATTTATTCAATGATACCGACTAAGTGAATTAAAGATAGTTTGAAAAAACATTACTTAAACCAATTATTCTTGTTTTCGGTAATGCAATACCGAATGAACAAAAGATTATAGAACAAAAGTTGCCAAAATAATTTTGCAGATTACATTAAGATTAGATGCTCTAGTATTTGGAATTGTTGATAGTGAAATAATTGGTGTTCTAGAATGGTAAGTAGGAAGATAGAATGGTGCCCATAGCACCACTCAGTTTTTTTGTAATGAGGCAACCCTCTAGTCATTTGATGGTAATCATTCTTCTTGTCGAAATTCGAACATAATATAATTATGTAACAGTGCATTTATCGAATTAATTTCATGGGTGTAGTTCAGAAAAAAAAAACTCGGTAGTAAGCCTACCTGCTGCACCAGAAGGTGAAGCATCTGGACAAAATCGACCGTTCAACAAACAGGGATGATAAAGCAGATGCAAGCTCTCCCCAATTTCAGCATCAAGCTTTGTGTATTCCATGTACATCCCCTTGACCTCTTCACTATTTCCAATCCAAGGTGAACCAGCTCCACTTCCGAAACTAGGAAGATAATCTCCACCTCTATAAGCTAACCTCCTCATTCTCTCCATCCCAATTGATTCCTTAAATATGTAAACAGGACCCATCTCTGCAAACAATGGGCACTGCCTTCGTCTTGTTTGCAAGCCTGCCATGGTAGGAGGTGGGTTTGTTCCAACACAACAAAATGCAAGAGACCTTGTCACCCTTGGAAACTCAAATGGCCTACTCTCATATAATTTCCCATCAACATACAATCTCAATTCACTCTCCACCTTGCCCATCATCCCACTCTTACAGAAATGCTCTAACCCAATGAAATACCAGCATTGCGGCTTAAAATTATACGTAAAATGCAATGATTGCTTCTTCCCTTTCCCGCCACCACTCCCAGTCTCCACAACCAAAAACTGCCCATGAAAATAAGCTTCTATACCATGATTATCCGAAGATATAAAACTAAATAACCTAGGCATATGTGTCATACCTTCACCAGCTAACGCAGTAGCTGCAGCTGCTGCAGACATTGCAGATGATTTCCCAACAGAAGCTGCAGCAGCAGCAGCAATGGTGGCAGCGGTAGTAGCAGTATTCAAAGTATCCGCAAATGACTCGATATAAATCCAAGTGGCAAATGCATATCCGTTATAAAAGGGCCATCTACTCTCCCCTGGACCAAGCAACCCCGAACTCTCACCATCAAATTCAAAAGTAATTTTTGGCCCTCTAACCTCTTCGGTCTTCATTGAATTCTCCAAAACCAAAACCAGTCTCATCCCCCACTCATTCCCCAAACACTTATTTGTTAGCTCCAACAAATGCTTTAAATCCTTCACACTCAAAGAAAACCCTGCCAAAACCTCAACACACTTGCACAGCTCAACTCCATCCCACTCACTCTCGCACACACTCTCCACACTGTCCAACAAGGCAGAAAGCAATCCACAAGCAGAACACAAAGCACGGTTCCTGCTACAGGCACTTAGAATCCTGAACAAACCCCTGACCATCCTATCTCTAGATGATTCGAGGTTGTCCGATAGAGATTCATATGGCAAAGCATTGATCAACTTGGCAACAATCACAGAAGCGTGGGGGTTTATCATGACAGTAGGGGCGAGCTCCTGACTACATGCATCATCAAATCCATCAATGCCGCCCATGATTGAGAGAAATGCGTCAACCACAGAGCGGGAGTTGTCCGTAGAAGCAACATTTTTTAGATTTTCGAGGCTGCAAGAGTCACCTGTTAAAGTAGAGTTGATTAGATCTGTTAAGAATGGAGGGGTTGAGGGCATGCTCGGTTGGGATCTAGGGTTTGGGGTGCGAGGAGAGTTCAAAGGGGATGAAGCTTGGTTTGGAGAGAACACGGAGAGTTTGCGGGTCGGATCAGGTTGGGTTATGGGTGAGATTGGATCAGGATTTGGTGGCGGTAGATTCAATATTTGGTCGTCGAGCGAGATAGGGGAGAAGACGGATTCCGATTGTAGTTTATCCGACGGGTCTCCGTCCATCTTTTCTTTGGGATATTTTGGAGATCAATGAGTATCGGTATATTTAGAGTGTAGGCACCGGGAATTTCTCTGACTACTGCTAATACTGTGTCTAAAGATACGAGCAAGGAGCCCCAAATAATGTTGTCTGGTTTGTGCGGAAAATGGAAGAATTCAGGGGAGCGAGGGGCGTGTGCGTGGTTGATTTTTGTTCATTTTTTTAAATGATCAAATAGCTGCTACTGTAGTTTTGTTGGTTTCTAAAATACATATTTGTCTTTTAAATTAGGTTTTAGCTACATCATTGTGATTATAGAAGATTAGCATTAGGTCCCTTCTAATTTTCTTCTATAAATTACATTATTATTTTAAGAAAAAAAAATTCACTAAGGTATTTTGAATAATTTTATTAACTTAAACATACGCCTTTAGGATATACGTTCATAACTCGTAACCGCTGTAATTATATTAAAAAAAGAAAGATAGATGTAAAAAATAGTTTCAAAAAAAGATGTAAAACAAATAAGTTTAGAAAATAGGTATATATAGGAATGATAATGTGGCGGGTTTCTTTTGCCCTTGGTCTGCCTCGGGCTTTTTAGATCCTGCCCTTCCGAAATTCTGCTCCGAACCAGGAACCCATATGGGTTAGGGTAGATCCATCCCCAAACTTGATTGTACGATCGTTTTCACTATAGAGAGAGGTGAATAGGGTGATACTAAAAATTAATGCGGAAATAAAAATAAAAACAGAAAGTAATGCAGTAACGGTCACACACATTTTTACCCAGCTTCGGCAATAACCTACCTACGTGCTGTCTCCAAGATTTCTACTAAAAATTAAGTAATCAGACGTTTACAAACACACGTAAACTTGCAGCACCCGCTAATTGATTAACCTAAGTCTAAGCTCAAAACCCTGCCAATGAGTTCTGAATTCTCAAACTACGCCCCGTAGTTTGTACCTAGTTGCACAACTAGAAAGTTACACAATTTTAAAAAAGAGAATTACAAAAATAAAAATAACAATTTAAACAAAAACCCTATATTTAAAATTAAGTCTAAATGCAATTAAAAAGAAGAACCGACCCAATTATAATTAGTGTAAAACAACTCTCCTCCCTTTTTTTTCGTATACTCTGGTCGTTCCTTATTTCTGCCTTCACATAGGGTTTTGTTCGAACTTGGAGCCGCCGCTGGAAACAGTAATTCGAATCGATTGCTTCGTTCCTCAATTTGATTACTGCTTTGTTCTTTGATCTGTTTCGGCTGCAACAAGGTCGAGTTCGAATTGAATAAAATGGTATGTGATTTTTTACTTTATTTGCTCTATTGTTTTTCTTGGATTCGAAATCGATGATTTTCGGATGATGATTTTGGGAATTTATAGGGAACGAAAGTCATATACTTTCGTTCGTATATATTGGTTTGAATTCTTCAACTGGTTTGCTCGGCAATTCGATTTTTTATTGAATGCTTGTGATAAGTTTTTGACTTATTCCTTTTATCATTGATTGAATATTTCCGATATATTTGAATTTGCTTGGATAGTTTAAGTCGGTTCCGTTCTTTGCTCCTATGACTTTGGCATTGATTGATATACGTATGAATATAACAATTTCTTTGAAATATCCTCAAATATGTTTGACCCATGTTGATTTTTATCTCGGCCTTGACTTGTTGACTTCGTCTTTGATATTGTCGGTGCTTGTTTCCTTCACTTGGAAAATTTGCGACCTTTGTCATGTTATATGTACTGAACTTGCATGAGTCTGCATTGATGAGTTTGATGTCATGTTGCACTTGGTTTGAATTATTTGTTGTGTGTGTCTTCACTGGTATTGTGTGCATTTCTTGTTTACCATTGGTATCTTGCCTTTGTTGTACTAATATGGTGAGATTGTTTCTCGTATCCACTGCTCTATTGCTCGAAACTAATATCTACATGTATATGCATGCATACATACATATATGTATGTGTGTGTGTGTGATTGCTATGGCAATTTTCTTGCCTCCTGAGTGCTTACATTCTGGCATAGGTCTATACATATCACCGTATCCATCAGCCTTGAGTCCAAACATTTCTGTGCGCTTGAATTGCTTCTGTTACCATCACCCTTTTATACTGATTCACTTCTGTGTTGCATGCTCTGGTATACTGCATTTTGATGTGTTGAGTAACTCACTACCTTGAGTTAATTGATATGCATCCCTTTTTTTATCTTGCTTGTGCACTGCTCATTACTTTTGTCTGCACATGTACATTTGTATTTGTCTCTGTCCTCAATTTTGGTTGTTTATGCCTGGCATATCCATGTACATATGAGCATGTTTACTTGTTTGGTTGCCACTATATATATGTATACATATGTGTACACATATGTATATATGTATGCTTGCCTGCACTTGATCACCGTCACTATTTTGCCCTACGACATGCATGTGCATTTCTCTGATATTCTATTTAATGTTTGTTGGGTTGATAAACTTGAATTGTTTCGAGTTAAATTGTCAGTTGCTTCGAATCATTTCATTTACAATTAAGTCTGGTCTGGTCATATTGTTTGAGTTATAATGTCTTGACTCCATTGGTTTGTTTTCCTGTGATCATCTCTAGTGGTCTAGTTCTTGAGTTGCTGTCATGTTGAGTTCCATGTTCACCAGATTCAAGTCTGTTTGCATGTTGTCATGTGGATCTTCAATGATCTGGTTCAACTTCATGTTGCATTGAGTCTTATTCCAGCTGCTTTGTACATGTCTGAATGCATGGTGTATGTTTTGGTTGAGGTTGTTTGTATGTTATTTGCATTTGCACTTGAGTTGAATTCAGCCTAGGCTTAGGTTTGA
Organism: Allium cepa; assembly: GCA_030765085.1. Taxonomy (NCBI): domain Eukaryota; kingdom Viridiplantae; phylum Streptophyta; class Magnoliopsida; order Asparagales; family Amaryllidaceae; genus Allium; species Allium cepa. Next base: position 619,285,037 of record CM060934.1, read on the forward strand.
CCTTGTGCTCACCAGTCCCTGTAATTTTAACAAGCAATAGTATATCGGTGTGGATGACCTTGTGGCATGTACAGTGATATACTGTGCATGTCACAAGTTGTTCGTGTAAGATGAATTAAAAGAAAATGACCAAGAACAACCCAAATAACTAATGCAAATAATATTTTCAAAACATATACTTTATTATGCACTGCAAAATAATTTCTTTTTCAATTTTACGACGTCAGTGTTTATTTTGCAGATAGTTCAGATGTTGGATACAGACTGAAACGGATTTGAAGATCAAATACAAGTGAGAGTGAATATGTAGTGAGGTGAAAATTGTAAATTAAAAATTATGTTGTAATTGAAATTGTATTATGAATGAAAATGTGTAAATGTAGCGAGAGCTCAAATTTGTACTATTTGAATTTGTAATAAAATATTTGTTTGAATAAAATATTTGTTTAAATATGAATTCTGAGTTATTTATTTTATAACAAATATTTATTTGATTCCGTGGAAAAATAAAATAGTGCAACAACAAATACATTTGAACGAATATATATATATATATATATATATGTTTATTATCATCAAACAAAAATCATAGGCTATTGTATTCTACAATCTCCTCCTTTTGATGATAACAAACATATATTAAGATTTTGACTCTGTTAAATGTATTTGGTCTTGATGGATTCTAGTAGCTCCTACAACAAAGCTCCTTCTTCACATATGCATGAAAAATATGCAAATAAAACAAAAAAATGTAATGAACCTAGATGAGAATATGCTATGAAAATAAAAAAATACGACTTATTTACCAAATCTTAATTTCTCTCTCCCCCTTTTGTTATCAGCAAAAGAGTAATAGTGTTAGAAAAGAGTGTTAAAGTTATGGACATTCATATAACATTAATATCTAATCGAGTATAGATATTAAATTTCAATAAAAAATCGAACAAAAATCATAAATACTCTATTAGGCGCATATTCCACTTTAGAGTGATAGGGGTGATGTCGATATAAAAAGTCATATAGTCATGTCTATTTGTGGTATATTTTTGATAGGAATTTGAATATTTACTAAACATGCATAACCGTTAGGACTTTTAAATGAGGTTAGTAGTATTCCCAATTTTTATTGAAAAAAATGAATTTCAAGCATCTTCTAATCAAGCATAACTATGAGGACTTTTAAATGAGATTAGAATCAACTCGCTTATTTAATAATCAGTTTTGATACGTGTTCCATACATGCATAACCGTGAGGACTTTTAAATGAGCAGGAAAGCACATAATCAAAGATTCCAAATAGTTCACCCATGCATAACCGGGCGGAATTTTAAATGAGAGCGAGTACTTTTGGATGATTTTATTTTTTGATTTATTGCTAATTAAAAAAATGAATAATTTCCCATTTAAATTCCACATTTTGACATACTATATTAGATCTTGATGAGTGATAGTCGTAAAAATATGATAGAAATAGAGATGGTCGTGGTCGTGGAATTTTACTGATCAAAGTTATTACAAATTTTGTTTAAATTTTTAACAAAATTTACTAAATATATTATCTCAAGTCATAATGTATAATCAAGGTCAACACTCATTACTTTTTTCAGTCACTATTTATCTTTTCGATAATTAGTAGGGAGTGAGATTAGTTAACATTGGCATTTAAGATCAAATCTAAAAATATATAATCAAATTTCTAAAATGCCTAAACTGAGACGTAGTTGACAAAAACTATTTTCTAGAAAGGGTTTTGTAAAAATGTCTGGCAACTGAAAATCTATTGAAATGAAATTTGTGCAGATATTTTTTATGGAAATATGATGTAAATAACGAATGTCCCAACATAAAACACGTTCTACCGGAATTTTTTCTATCAACTAGACTATCAGTGTAATCTGCATTTGAATACCCCGTTAACTCAAAGTTATCATAAGTTGGGTACCGTAAACCAAACTATGGGGTGTGCAATAGATACCGTATAATCTTTTACCTGAAAATAATGTTTCTTTTGATGATTGGTCAACAATTTTGCACAAATCAGAATCAAAAATAACATTCATTTCGTTATTACAATACTGGCTACTTTACCTTTACCTATAATTTTAAATTTATCATTGTTTCTCATTGTGACTCTACCACCACTGTACTTCTCTAGGTTAAGGAACTTTGATTTGTCACCCGTCATGTGCCTAGAACAGCCAGAATCTAGGTACCACTTTTGTTGTTCCTTAGCCTGCCAACACACCTACACGAGAAAATATTTTTGCGACCTATTTGTTTTTATAGGTCCATGATTGTTTATTTACCAAGAACTATATTTTCAGATAGCAAATTACCAAGAATTTTTTTAGCTGAAGCAGTCGCTACAGCTTGTTATGTATATAGGATTTTAATTAGACCTCTAACCAACAAAACACCATATGAACTTCTTTTCAATAAGAAACGTAAGGTATCTTATTTAAAAGTTTTTGGAAGTAAATGTTTCATTCTAAATACAAAGGAAAATTTGAATAAATTTGATCCTAAATCGGACAAAGGAATCTTTATCATATATTTAATAGAAGTAAAGAATACAGAGTTTTCGATTTAAAAACTAACACCATTGAAGAAACAATGCATGTATCTTTTGATTAAAAATTCAAAGATTTTGTTTAAATAAATGATGAAGATGATTTTGTTACTTTAAATAACGAATCAAATGAAACAAATTGTGAAATTATTCATCCTAATAAAAGGTTCAGACTTTTAAAAGATCATCCTATAAAATTTATACCAGGAAATATTGAATCTGCTGTTAGAACTAGAAATCAACTAAACAAGATGAGTAATGTAGCTTTTATATAAACTATTAAACTCAAAAATCCAAAGGAAGCATCACCTGATGATTCATGGATTCTTGCCATGCAAGAACAACTGAATCAATTCACCAGAAATGATGTATGGGAACTTGTTCCTGGACCTGAGGACAAAACTATAATAGGAACTAAGTGGGTTTATAAAAATAAAATGAATGAACAAGGTGAGTGTAATGACCCGCCTTCCATTCCACTGAAAGACGCGTCATTAATAAGAAAGAAAGGGATAGGAAAGAGAAAAGATGAGAAAGAATGAACTAACAAAATTAGAATCTCACAGTGGAACGAATAAAATATATAAATCTTATAGTTATTACATAATATACAACATTTATCAGAGCTACACAACTTTATATCACAAATTAGACAGTTATAAAGATCTGTCTATCATACAACTCAAGATACAACACAGCAGAACCACAATATCTATATACGTTGAAGCCTCCTGCTCCATATCTCCTCCATAATTCGTCAAAACAAACCTGAATCCCTTGGCTACTCGTAAAAAATTTGAGTACCCAAGAGTTTAAGAAAACAGAAAATAAACTCCGAGTCAGACATGGGTCTGGTGTGAGTAAATGGGTTAAAGTTGCTTAACTTTAAAAAACTTTAAAATCAAAAGGTATCTCGTAAGACTTCCCGCACAAAAACACGGAAAGGTTTTTACCTTACGATAACCAAAACAATTGATAGGAAATCCAGTGATATTATAATAGTGTGTAGGATTTTCAAGTAAAATACAGAAATAGCTAGAATGCTTACATCTCACGTTCCAACATAGTTGGGTACGATCAAAACGTACAACACTTATTGGAGATTGAATTCCATATAATGGCAGTGATACCGGAGTACCGTCCATCACAGTAAGCGGCCTAGATCACCGTACCGAGGATCCACCATGATCCCCTACAACACAAGACTGGAACCATCCCTTACTATATAGTCCTGGATAAGACAACCCCAACAATTGTCGCGACCAACTGCCCACACAGCCGAATAAAAAGGGACCTCTAGGCAGAGGAAATCTTATCCTACTTGGGTGCTACCCACTTAGCCTTGCTGCACCACCCCTGTTTTAGCCATTCCCGGTTGATGAGGCTTGAGGCTACGATCACATTTTCAGAACACATATCCTAGAATGCTCACCGTCCTCTAATGACGGTGGTCTGAAAGCATTCAATCCATACAAGTTCATTCCGGGTTCGAATGAAACTGAAGGCACTATCTTGTTACACTCATTTTGAAATCACCCTCGGAGTTAACGACAATAGCCCTTGTACTCTGAATCTTCATCTCGATCTTCACTTGAGATTCACGACCTATCGTTTAATTTGGATCGATGTGGATTTCGGATATCCAAATTTGAAAATCCGATCCCAGTCTCACCGAAATCCAAAACGCCGTGTGTTAAGGCCAGGTTGTTTTAAGTTAAAACAATTTAATTTATTATCCATATTCCCACAGATAAATAATTCTCATATTCACAGATAGATAATCCATATTATCACAATTCAACCAAAGCATCTCATATCACATATCAGCACATATCCCATATCAGAGGTATCAAACAATCCAAGGCATTCAATATCATTCAATCATCCGTAAGAAAAAATAATCACATCATCTCTAATTAATTTTATTTACCACCAATGAATTACATTAATTACTTTAATTACTTTTAAATCCTGCTTACTTAACATTAATTAATTATAAACCAATTTATTATTCATCCTTTAATTATCTATCTTAATTAATCATCGTTGATTAATTATTTTTCAATTACATTAAGTAATTAGCCTTTAATTAATTACATAAATTAATTATCCTTAACCATTTATAATAATTAACCTTTAATTACTCTCATTAATTACATTAATTAATGATCCTCTAATTACTTTCATTAATTAATTATTCTTCTAATTAATTATATTTAATGATTAATCTTTAATTAATCACATTCATTAATCAACCTTAATTAATCATGTACATAAATTAACTATCCTTTACTTTATTAATTATATCCATTAATCATATACATAAATATAACTTTCCATTAAGTAATTCCCCTTTTATTAATTATATCCAGTAATGACTCATTAATTACTTACACTAAGTAATTACACTTTATTAATTACATTAAGTAATTATACTTAATCAATCATCAAGTAATTATCTTTAATTAATTAAACTAGTTAATTAACTTAAATTAATTACATTAATTTAATTAATTACATTGAGTAATTAATCCCTTTAATTACTTCCATTAATTAATTACTCTTTAATTAATTACCTTTAATTACTTAGATTAATTAACCCTTAATTAATCAAGTAATTAACTATCCTTAATAAATTAAACCAATTATCTTAAATTAATTACATTAATTAATCATCTCATAATTACAAGTTAATGATCTTTAAATTACATTCATTAACTATCCACTAATTACTTACCATATAATTATCCTTTGATTATCAACATCAATCAATTAACCTTTATTAGTCTCATTACGTGATTATTTTTTAATAAATTTCACAATTAATTATCTTTAGTTAATCATAACCTTAATTAAAGATAAATTCTTTATCTTCGTAAATTACTTAATTACATCACTAACTTTACTTTAAAAATCATTGGTAATGAATATAATTACTTGTATAAAACTTGTATAAAACTTGTTAAATACTTTTCTTTGGAAACTAAATTCAGAGTTATACTATATTTGAAAACTTCCATTTTATTTCTTTTAAAAGCTAGTTAATATATTTTGAAACTAGATTTACTTTTGCTTTGAAACCGTATGCATTTAAAATACACTTTTTTTTAAAAAAAATTAGTAACATTTATTTTGAAAACTAAACATTTTAAAACTTTAAAACTTGCTTAAACACTTTGCTTGGAACTTTAAATAATATTTTAGCTTGGAAAACTTGATTTTATTTTGCTTAAATCTTTTTTTTTTGGCAAGGCCAGCCGGTTTTATAGTGGACCGTCCACTTTTATTACAATCGTAATAAAAATTGAAGTACAGGAGTAAGGTAGAAGCACCTTAACTACTAGAAATAAAGCAAAAAAAATACAGCACAGGTACTTGACAACTATGTCACAGTAACTAAATAACAAAAACTAGCTTTCCCCTGAGGGAGAGTCACTAACAACACCAGACAACAATAAAGGGGCAGACCCAAAAAGGGCAGCAAATGGGCGGAACCGTAGAGCAAGACGAGGGTCATAATCTACAACATCAGAACTGTAGATAAAAGATCGATCCCAGGATGGATCAGCTAGCATGTCAGAATTTTCAGTCGCATATAGACCTTCCATATCAAGGACTATAGAATCACCAAATTGTTTATAGCGTAAGCATCTAAGGTCCTGTTGATCATCAGATACAAACCGGAAGAAGGATTCATCAACCGGATTATACCTCATATCAGAAATGGGATCAATCCAACACCCTTCTGGTTCATCCCAAGCCACAGGAGGCAGCAACAAGGTAGGGTCAGGGTCATCAATGTCATGAGCAGCACAAAGAACCTCAGGAACAGTCGGAGAAACAGGAGAAACCACAGGCAATGAAAGATCACTCTGATCATGCAACTTAGCCTCAGGAGGAGGATAAGAATGTGTCGGAGGGGCAGAAACCTTGGGGACCCAGATCCTACGACAAGGGCGCGGCAAAGGAAACTTCGGAGCAGCCACGGATTTCTTTGCTTAAATCTTTGAATTTTCTTTGCACTAAAAAATTTGTATTTCTTTGCCTTTTATAAAACTGTTCATACTAATACTTTCTTTTGGAAACACATTTTAAAGCCTGGTTATTATCTACAAAACAAACCCGAGCTCGACAACAAAAACACTGAGCAAAAACACAAACTTTCCCGAGCTAAACCCACAAATTCTCGAGACACTCCTATACTCGAGTCAGCGCCACAACATTCTCGAGTCAGACCCGAGTTATATGCTTCTTCCCCAACTCCACTACAATTTCCTGATACATCATGCACGTGTGCACCTGCACCGACGAAGTACGTCGCTCCGACCAACTACGTCGGCTTCAACACATCACCGATGACTCTCGCAAATAAGCACGACCACCCAACTTTGTCGATTCGACGTAAATCGAAATTGAGCCCAAACGATCAACTCTAGGAACAACCAGATCGACGAATTCGCCTTGCTCCAACGATCCCATCCACCTGAACCCATACTGCCTTGACCAGAGCCACGCCTTGACCTCTAACTTCGATTCCCCTTCATGTGGTCTCCTTCGGTGAACTATCGGCGTCGCAGATGTCTCGATAACCTCATCATCAAAAATTACTCAAAAAACCCTAGTTCTTCGATGCCTAGCCATACCGATGATTAGAAAATTTAATCACTAATTTTCCGTTGATCCCCATTCCTCACTCGACCTTCAGGCCTAAGCACTCCATCACATTTGCCGTTGATTGTCGAAAATCGACAATATACCTAAGTCTGACCATCTCAATATATCTCACCATATACTTACCTAAAAATCATGATTTCTTTACCTAAATTCATCATATTGCAATACGATTATGTTTAGGTAATCAAAACTTCCAATTAACATGATCAATTTTTGACATAAATTTGATTAGCTCTGTAATTATAAATTTTGGAAAAATTTCTGAATTTAAATGCTTGTTACTATTTTTAAAATTGATATTGCATTCATATAATCATTTTTTCTTCAGAAATCTTAACCTAATTTTGATCATATACAGAGTAATTGAATTTATTAAGAAAAATTAGGGCCTGTCATACAGACAGGGGAATATTGATACATATACACAGGAAATTGCATAGAACAGATCAGTATATATACAAGCATTCACATCTTTGCATATATAACATAAACATTTCTTAGTATTACTTCAACATTCCATCACATGCATTAAATTATTCTACCAGATTTAAGTTTTAAAAATGTTTACTCACCACGTTAAACATACACAGAGAACGAGATCTTCATCTATGCTCTGCAGTTTGAATTTGATCTGGACCTTTTTCATTTGATTTGAATTCTTTGATGAAGAAACTGAAACTGATGTTGATTTACTTGAGTTTGCTTGTTTAAGTTGAATCTGAAATTGCTCTGTTGAATTTTCTTCTTGCTATTTGATCAGGTTTTCTTTTGATTTTATATTTCAGGGTGAAAGAAAATAAATTTGAAAAGGTTTAAACTGAGATCAAGGGCCAGGTTTCACAAATTCTATTTATTATATAATTAAATTTTAAAAGAAACACAATTGCCATTTGTTCATTTTGCATGTTACTTAGGCTTACATATGTTTATTAGGAATACAAATGTCAAAACAAAATCTTTTATGTTTAAACCCTTAACTTAAAAAGTACTTAAGTTTTTATAATTATGTAATATGAATTTATAGTTATATTTATTTGTATATTTACAAACTATCTTAATTCATGAGATATTTAAAAAGAAAGAATATTTTAAACATATATATATATATATATAAATCCTTTTAGTATAAGTAATTTAAAAAAAAGAAAGCATTTTAAAATCAAAAGAATTGAACCTTATATTAAATAATTTTCTTATGTTTTATATGTTTTAAATGTTTGTTTATTATGGTTTAAACTTTTATGTACATTATATCAAGAAAATTTGAAAAAGAAAGTCAAACAAATCTTTTTATAAATCTTATTTAAACTTATGCTAAAATATTTTTAATTACATATATATTGGTTTTGAAAATATAGAATTAATTTTAACTAGCTTCAAAAATTATTAACTTGAATTTATAACTTCCAAACCATAATATATATATACACATATATTATAATTTGGAAACATATTTTCATTAAATTCAAACCAAAGTCTTCATATTCACAATGTTTATACATACATACATATATATATATACACTATAAATAGAATACAGTTTTATTAGCTTTGAAAAGATAACTTTTACCAATTAAATATTTATAATAGAAGATTATTAAACCAATGTTGCCTATTTAAATAGTTATAAAACAAGATTATCAAATTATATTGTCTATTAAAATTATTATAGATGAAGATTATTTGCCAAAATTTCCGAGTCATCACATTCCTTCCCCCTTAAAAGAATTTCGTCCTCGAAATTTAAAGGTAAAGATAATTTGATAATCCAACAAAAAATTTAATTTCAAACAACAAAGCATGTATCACAGCCAAACACTAACAACCGTAGCAACCATTTCAACCTAACAACCAAAACTAACTAACTATCTTGACACAAACCAGGATAGACCTTCCTAACACTATCTAGAGCTCGCTCCACAGAATTCTAACTAGCTTCACCACTGCTCTTAAGCTCCTTCTCACGTCGATCTACAATCTGAATAGGAGATTTGGCCATAATCAAAACTGACTCAACCTCCAAATCCTCCTGAACTGTTGGTTCTAAAACCAGTTATGGATCATACATGTACTCCCTCAGAGATAAGTAAAATACATTGTGAATCCTAGTCATCCAAACTGGCAATTCAATCCTGTCGGCTAAAACACTTATCCTTACAAGAACACATAAAGATCCAATATACCTTGGAGCTAGCTTCCGGTCTTACCAAATCTTATAGCTCCTTTGATCGGAGAAAGCCTTTACAAAACCATATCTCGATTCCAAATTCCTTCGTCTCTTAACCACAAAACTCTTTCGAAGATCCTAGGATGCCTTCATCCTTCCTGATCAGCTCAACCTTCGTTGATGCTTCTTGAAACAAACTGGACCAAAAACAAACCAATCTCCGTATTCTACCCAACATAATGATCCTCTCAAGATCTACCGAAATCCAAAACACAAACTCTACTCTACAAGCATCAGAAGACTTTGGACTTACAATCCTGATTCGGAAAAACCAGACAGGTGCACTTGACAACCTTGCCTTCAGATCCTGAAAAACTTCCTGTAGGATTCTACGGTTGCTTCCACTCTAGAATAGCTACTACCTCGCTTCTGTTGCGCAACTATGATCTAGAGTAGATTAAAATGTCTTTGATGAACACGAGGACAGACTTGTCCAACACATCCCGGAAGATACGGTTCATCAGATCCATAAAAGAGAAAACACAGAAGTTCCACGAAATCCTGAGCTTCTTCACCAAATCCTCTCTCTAGGAGCCATCCTTCTACTAGGCTGAACCACCGATATCACTCCTGGAACCAAGTCGATATGGAAGCTGAATCTCCAGATGCGGCAAACTCTTGACTTCCTCGAAGACATCCGAAAAAATCTCTGACAACTTCAATAGCTTCTACCTTCTCTTGAAAAGCCTTGATCCCAAGCAAAAGATTACTCAGATGGCCTTTGAACTATTGCAAGTCGCTTTTGCGATCCTACCCAGTTCAGTTCCAAAGAAATTGTTCTCTCTTCACAAATCAGAACAATATATGCTTATCCTAACAGAAGAAGCTGGTGGTCCACCTTCAATAAAAAACACCCCGCTCTGCTGAGTTTCCAAAAGTCTGGGCTGCTGACAGTTGAAACACAAGGACTTTCGAACCATCGGAGCAACGGGTATACTCTACTGCTTTTGAACTCCACTTCCAGGATACTACTAAGCCAAAAGACCTTCCTGCCGGCACACAAAACACCTTCGAGCTGCAAAGCTACCACGGATGATAAAGATTCCTTATCCATAAGCTCCTCGATCCTCAAACCATATCAACCAATTTCATAAAGAGCCTTTGAGATGGCAAATACCTCCTCAAGAAACTCGGCCTCAAATTAAGTACAAACACCTTACTGAATTTAATCTCATCACCGATGTAGACAAACTCCCTTGCCTGAGTTCCAAAAAATCCCTATATAGTCGAGTCTTCCCTGCGGTGGGCATCAACTATTCCTCAAATTCCACCATAAACTTGTTCCAAGAGAAAATATCTTCCTAAACATCCCTGGTCACTGCATCTTACCACGCAGCTGCTCCTTCCTGAAGTTGCCAAGATATCATCACTTACTTCTGCATAACCGACATATCCAAACTCTTAAAAATCCGCTCATACGAGTGCAATTAGGCTTGCACTCCGAAGATGGACTTTGATTCTTGAAAAGACTTTCCTTCGAAATCGGTGAAATCCTTACACCATGCTGTAAAGCTTACTCGAGGCGGTATTGGGTTTACTGCCTCGGCAGATACTCTTCCAATCTCAACACTAGGGCTTCTTTCATTTGTGGTAGTCATGCTACACATACCACTGTCCTTCTACCACTAGAACTCAAGATGCCTGCCTAACGTATGTGGGTAACCCGAACAAGTAACACAACAAATCAGGTAGTTATATATATATATATATATATACACACACACACACAACACACACATACAAGTTTGCTCTCTCAAGAAAGATATCACTCCAAAGCCTAGGTATTTTCTCCACCTAGCGCTCTAATACCAACTGTAAGGACCCGCATTCCATTCCACAGAAAGACGCATCATTAATAAGAAAGAAAGGGATAGGAAAGAGAAAAATAAGAAAGAATGAACTAACAAAATTAGAATCTCACAGTGGAACGAATAAAATATATTAATCTCATAGTTATTACATAATATACAACATTTATCAGAGTTACACAGCTTTATATCACAAATTAGATAGTTATAAAGATCCGTTTATAATACAACTCAAGATACAACACAGCGATACAAACACAGCAGAACCATAATATCTATATACGCTGAAGCCTCCTGCGCCATATCTCCTCCAGAATTCGTCAAAGCTAACCTGAATCCCTTGGCTACTCGTAAAAAATTTGAGTACCCATGAGTTTAAGAAAACAGAAAATAAACTCCGAGTTAGACATGGGTCTGGTGTGAGTAAACGAGTTAAAGTTGCTTGACTTTAAAAAACTTTGAAATCAAAAGGTATCTCGTAAGACTTCCCGCACATAAACACGGAAAAGTTTTTACCTTACGATAACCGAAACAATTGATAGGAAATCCAGTGACATTATAATAGTGTCTAGGGTTTTCAAGTAAAATACAGAAATAGCTGGAATGCTTACGTCTTACGTTCCAACATAGTTGGGCACATTCAAAACGTACGGCACTTATTGGAGATTGGATTCCATATAATGGCAGGGCTACTTGGGTACTGCCCGTCATAGTTCGTGGCCTAGATCACCGTATCGAGGATCCACCCTAATCCCCTACAACATAAGACCAGAACCATCCCTTACTGGATATCTCGAATAAGACAACCCCAGCAGTTATCGCGACCAACTGCCCACACAGCGCAAAAGAAAGGGACCTCTAGACAGGGGAAATCTTATCCTACTTGGGTGCTACCCACTTATCCTTGTTGCACTTCCCCTGTTTTAGCCATTCCTGATTGATGAGGCTTGAGTCTACGATTACCTTTTTAGAACACATCTCTTAGAATGCTCACCGTCCTCCAATGACGATGGTCTGAAAGCATTCAATCCATACAAGTTCGTTCCAATTTCGAACGAAACCGAAGGCACTATCTTGTTACACTCATTTTGGAATCACCCTAAGAGTTAATGACAATAGCCCTTGTACTTTGAATCTTCATCTTGATCTCCACTTGAGATTCATGACCTATCGTTTAATTTGGATCGATGTTGTTTTTGGATATCCAAATTTGGAAATCTGATCCCGGTCTCACCGAAATTCAAAACGCCGTCTTTTAAGGCCAAGTTGTTTTAATTAAAACAATTTAATTTATTATCTATATTCACACAGATAGATAATCCATATTATCACAATTCAACCAAAGCATCTCATATCACAGATCAGCACATATCCCATATCAGAGATATCAAACAATCCAAGGCATTCAATATCATTCAATCACCCATAAGCAGAATTAATCACACCATCTCTAATTAATTTAATTTACCACCAATGAATTAAATTAATTACTTTAATTACCTTTAAATCCTGCTTACTTAACATTCATTAATTATAAACCAACTAATTATTCATCCTTTAATTATCCATCTTAATTAATCATCCTTGATTAATTATTATTCAATTACATTAAGTAATTAGCCTTTAACTAATTACACGAATTAATTATCCTTAACCATTTACAGTAATTAACCTTTAATTACTCTTATTGATTACATTAATTAATAATCCTAAAATTTCTTTCATTAATTAATTATTCTTCTGATTAATTATATTTAATGATTAATCTTTAATTAATCACATTCATTAATCAACCTTAATTAATCATATACAGAAATTAACTATCCCTTAATTTCTTACATTAACTAATTAACTCCTTAATTAATTATATTAATTAATTCTTTAATTAATTACACTAAGTAATTACTCCTTAATTACTTCCACTAAGTAATTATCCTTCGGTTACTTTCCAATAAGTAATTCCCCTTTTATTAATTACATGCAGTAATTACCTATTAATTATTTACACTAAGTAATTACACTTTATTAATTACATAAGTAATTATACTTAATCAATCGTCAAGTGATTATCTTTAATTAATTAAACTAGTTAATTAACTTAAACTAATCACATTAATTGAATTAATTACATTGAGTAATAAATCCCTTAAATTACTTCCATTAATTAATTACTGTTTAATTAATTACCTTTAATTACTTAGATTAATTAACCCTTAATTAATCAAGTAATAAACTATCCTTAATAAATTAAACTAATTATCTTAAATTAATTACATTAATTAATCATCTCGTAATTACTAGTTAATGATCTATAAATTATATTTATAACTATCCACTAATTACTTACCAAGTAATTATCCTTTGATTATCAACATAAATCAATTTACCTTTATTAATCTCATTACGTGATTATTTTTTAACAAATTTCACAATTAATTATCTTTAATTAATCACAACCTTAATTAAAGATAAATTCTTTAGCTTCATAAATTACTTAATTACATCATTAACTTTACTTTAAAAATCATTGGCAATTAATATAATTACTTTTAATATAAATTTAAATCATTAACTTTAACATTTTAAATTTTTGAAAACTAGTATAAAACTTGTTAAATGCTTTTCTTTGGAAACTAAATTCACACTTATATTATATTTGAAAACTTTCTTTTGAAAACTTCCATTTTATTTCTTTTAAAAGCTAGTTAATATATTTTGAAACTAGATTTACTTTTGCTTTGAAATCATATTCGTTTAAAATACACTTTTTTTAAAAACTTAGTAACGTTTCTTTTGAAAACTAAACATTTTAAAACTTTAAAACTTACTTAAACACTTTGCTTGGAACTTTAAACAATATTTTAGCTTGGAAAACTTGATTTTATTTTGCTTAAATCTTTGAATTTTCTTTGCATTAAAAACTTTGTATTTCTTTGCCTTTTATAAACTGTTCATACTAATATTTTTCTTTTGGAAACACATTTTAAAGCCTGGTTATTACCTACAAAACAAACCCAAGCTCGACAACAAAAACACCGAGCCAAAACACAAACTTTCCTGAGCTAAACCCAAAAATTCCCGAGACACTCCTATACTCGAGACAACACCACAACATTCTCGAGTCAGACCCGAGTGATATGCTTTTTCCCCAACTCCACTACAATTTCCTGATACATCGTGCACGCGTGCACCTGCACCAGCGATCTACGTCGCTCCGACCAACTACGCCGGCTTCTACACATTGTCGACGATTCTCGTAAACAAGCACGACCACACAACTTTGTCGATTCGACGTAATTCGAAATCGAGCCCAAACGATCAACTCGAGGAACAATCACCTCAATGAATTCGCCTCACTCCAACGATCCCATCCACCTGAACCCATGTCGCCTTGACCAAAGCCGCCCCTCGACCTCTCGCTTCGATTCCCCTTCATGCGGTTGCCTCCGGTGAACAATCGGCATCGCAGATGTCTCGATAACCTCATCATCAAAAATTACACGAAAAACCCAAGTTCTTCGACGCCTAGCCGTACCGATGATCAGAAAATTCAACCATTAATTTTCCGATGATCCCCATTCCTCACTCGACCTTCAGGCCTAAGCACGCCATCACATTCGCCGTTGATTGTCGAAAATCGACAATATTCCTAAATCCGACCCTCTCAATATACCTCACTATATACTTAACTAAAAATCATGATTTCTTTAACTAAATTCATCATATTGCAATAAGATTCTGTTTAGGTAATCAAAACTTCCAATTAACATGATCAATTTTTTGACATAAATTTGATTAGCTCTGTAATTATAAATTTCGGAAAAATTTCTGAATTTAAATACTTGTTACTATTTTTAAAATTGATATTGTATTCATATAATTATTTGTTCTTCAGTAATCTTAACCTAATTTTGATCATATACAGAGTAATTGAATTTATTAAGAAAAATTAGAGCCTGTCATATAGACAAAGGAATATTGATACATATACACAGGCATTTGCATAGAACAGATCAGTATATATACAAGCATTCACATCTTTGCATATATAACATAAACTTTCTTATTATTACTTCAACATTCCATCACATGCATTAAATTATTCTACCAGATTCAAGTTTTAAAAATGTTTACTCACCAGGTTAAACATAGACAGAGAGCAGAATCTTCATTTATGCTCTATAGTTTGAATTCGATCTGGACCATTTTCATTTGATTTGAATTCTTTGATGAAGAAACTGATGTTGATTTACTTGAGTTTGCTTGTTTAAGTTGAATCAGAAATTGCTCTGTTGAATTTGCTTCTTGTTATTTGATCAGGTTTTCTTTTGATTTTAGATTTCAAGGTGAAAGAGAATAAATTTGAAAAGGTTTAAACTGAGATCCAGGGCCAGGTTTCACAAATTCTATTTATTATATAATTAAATTTTAAAAGAGACACAATTGCCATTTGTTCATTTTGCATGTTACTAAGGCTTACACATGTTTATTGGGAATACAAATGTCAAAACAAAATCTTTTATGTTTAAACCCTTAATTTAAAAAGTACTTAAGTTTCTATAATTACGTAATATGAATTTATAGTTATATTTATTTATATATTTACAAACTATCTTAATTCATGAGATATTTAAAAAGAAAGAATATTTTAAACCTATATATATAAACCCTTTTAGTATAAGTAATTTAGAAAGAAAGCATTTTAAAATCAAAAGAATTAAACCTTATATTTAATAATTTTCTTATGTTTTAAATGTTTGTTTATTATGGTTTAAACTTTATATACATTAGGTCAAGCAAATTTGAAAAAGAAAGCCAAATAAATCTTTTTATAAATCTTATTTAAACTTATGCTAAAATACTTTTAATTACATATATATTGGTTTTGAAAATATAGAATTAATTTTAACTAGCTTCAAAAAATTATTAACTTGAATTTATAACTTCCAAACCACAATACATATATATATATATACATACATACATACATACATACATACATACATATATATATATTATAATTTAAAAACATATTTTTATTGAATTCCAACCAAAGTCTTCCTATTCACAATGTATATACGTATATATACATTATAAATAAAATACAGTTTTATTGGCTTTGAAAAGATAAAATTTACCAATTAAATATTTATAATAGAAGATTATTGTACCAATGTTGCCTATTTAAATAGGTATAAAACAAGATTATCAAATTATATTGTCTATTCAAATTATCATAGATGAAGATTATCAAATTGTTAATGCCAAAATTTCCGGGTCATCACAGTGAGGTCGTTAGAAATAATGCTCGGTTAGTCGCGTAAGGTTATTTTCAAGATGAAGGAATAGACCATGATGAAATCTTTGCACCCATGGCAAGATTGAAGCCGTTAGAATTCTACTTGCTTTCCTAAACCACAAAAATTTCAAGTTATTTAAAATGGATGTCAAAAGTGCATTTTAAATGGTTTTGTTAAAAAGATGTTTATGTTGAACAATCCCCACTTTTTGAAGATGAAAAGTTTCCAAATCATGTTTACAAATTAAAGAATGTTTATATGGTATGTAACAAGCTCCTAGAACCTGGTATGATAGACTAAAATCTTACATATTACTATCAAATTTTGAAATTGGTAAAGTAGATAATACTCTTTTTATTAAATGAAACAAAAATGATATCCAATCAGTACAGATTTATGTAGATGATATAAGTTTTAGATCAACAAACAATGAAATGAACAAAGAGTTTTCTGAAATAACGACAAAAGAATTTGAGATGAATCATATGGGTGAACTTACTTTCTTTTTAGGATTGCAAATAAAATAATTAGATAATGGTATTTTCATTAGTCAAGAAAGTATGCTAGGGATCTAAGTAATAAGTTTGGAATGACCACTGCGAGTGGAAAACCCACTCCTATGGCAACCAATGAAGCCTTGAATAAAGAAGACATGTCAAAAGATGTCAATCAAAACCTATACAAGGGAATGATTGGATCGCTACTCTATATAACTGCAAGTAGGCCTAATATCAAGCATAATGTCTGTCTCTGTGCAAGATTCCAATCTGAACCCAAAGAAACCCATTTAAAAGCTGTTAAACGTATCCTAAGATATGTTAAACGCACTTTAGACAATGGCCTATTTTACCTCAAAAATGATTCATTTGATTTAATCTCATATTGTGATACTGACTATGTTGGTTGTAAATCAGATCGAAAAAGTACAAGTGGAACCTGTCACTTTTTAGGACATTCTCTGGTTTTCTGGTTTAGTAAAAAATAAAATACTGTCTCACTATCAATAATTGAAGCAGAATATATCTCTGCTGCTTTGGTCATTCTCAAGTTATCTATATGCAATAGACCCTAAAGGATTTTGGATTAAACATTTCAAAATCACCAATTTATTATGACAATATATGTGCAATAAATTTATCTAAAAATTCTACTCATCATGCCAGAATAAAACATATTGATACCGGACATCATTTTCTCAGAGATAATATAAGTAAAGAGATTACTTCCCTTAAATTTATCAATACGGAGAATCAAATAGCTGATATCCTAACCAAACCCTTGAATTAATCAATCTTTACTAAATTAAGAAGAGAACTAGGTAATTGCTCTATAACTGAGATATAGAATATTGATATTGTAACATATATATTTAAGTAAATAAGTAAAATTGTTAAATTTTCCATAAGGATGTCGACATACCCTACCCCCCATGTCGATACACAACGGTAAAATTTGAATTTTGATTTCCCTCTAAAATCAGTTTGGTGGCTATAAAAACCACAGTATTTCAAATTCTTCTATCTTCTCTCTTCATTTTCTCTGTAATAAACTCCTAAGAATATAAAATAATGGTCTCCTCTTCCAAATCAAACTGAAATGCGACCTTTTTTTTCCCTTCTCCTAATTCTTGTTTATTTCAACGAACTACACTGGCCCAAGTCACGAAGATAGAGGAAGCTTTGAAGGCTCTCTGCAAATGATGACTGAGTTACAAGTCACTCAAATAAGGATGGCAAAAGAACAAGAGAAACATGGCAAACCTATTAGAAATTTGCAAAAATTTCTACTGGATAATCATGCGGACCCGATCGTGAATGAAGACAACTCCTCTAACATTCATATTCATAATCTATTAGAGGAAGATGAGGAAGAAGAGGAAAAAGCACAAATGGATGAAGACGATAAAGTTATTTGCATTGGAGAAGTCTGTTTTGATAAAGATTGTAATTTGGTCGAACAACGTGAAATTTTTTGTCTCCATTTTCCAAATTTTTCGATTCACAAGTCATCAATTATCAAAGACTGTCATTAGATTGTTTTTATGTTAATGTTTTTATATATTTGGTGTTTTTGTATATATTTATGTTTATATGTGTAATGTAACAACATATATATAATAAAATTATATTTATGTTTCACTTAATTATACTATGTTATTAGTATTTAGTTCCATAGTATTAGTTTAAGGGGGAGTTATGTAGTTTCGGATTAGTTTTTGTTGATGACAAAGGGAGAGAATTATAAAATAGGTTAGATAGGCTTAGATTAAGGAGGAGTTTGTAGATTAAAAGGGAATTGTTGGAATAAGGCGGAGTTAGAGTAGAATCAGAGTTTGGTGGAGTAGATTTAATAAACAAAGGTTGTCATCATCAAAAAAGGGGAGATTGTTAGTTCCTAAGATGATGGTTTTGATGACAACAACCTTAGGACTTGTTATACAATATAAATACTAATATAAATACTAATATTCAAGACTGAGAATTTCAAGATTGAAGAAATCAAGGCTGAAGACTCATGAGTATCAAGAGTTCAAGATTTCAAGAGTTCAAGAATTCAAGATATCAAGATGTAATAGTGTCTAGATTTATGTTAAAACTTAATAATAGCACTAAAATCTTTATTTTGATTTTAATTATGTAATGGAATCCACCTTCTCGCTTTAATAGTGGGATGGAACCCAAGCCCTCTTTAGTGGGATGGAACCCATGACCTTCTATAATGGAATGAAATCCACGAAATTTTCAAAATTATTTATTTTAAATATTTTTCCAAAAACTTTTTAAAAGTCATCTCTTTTAGTTTAAATATTTTACCCTTAAACTATTTTTATTAATTTTTATATTTTGATTTTGAAATCATCTCTTATTTCTAAACTATCTCCTGGTTTTAATATAATAATCTTTAAATCTCAAAAATATATTTTATACTTGTTTTTAATATTATTTTTATATTATAGATTATATATTTTTAAGATTACTTATTATATCGCTTTTATAAGTTTATTCTATATTCAAAATGGTTTATAAATTTCAGAAATTGTTTTGACAAGTTTTAGAAAGAAAATATCTTTTAAAAACAAAAATCAATTTTCAAAATATACATTAGCATGTCGACATACCCCAACCCCCATGTCGACATGGTAGCCATAGAAATTCAAATTTCAAATTTTTAAATGAAGTGTCTATTCGTCATAACCTTTCACGAATGGACATGACTGTTGTTCTTTTATAAATACCAGTTGTTTTCAATAAATTTTAAGTTAGTTTTTCTTCATTATTCACTTCTTATTCTCCACTCAAGTATTCTCTTATATTTTAACAAAACTCTGCCGAAATCCTGAGTGAATCAAACTTGATCATCTCGTCTGATTCTCTGCCACTCTCTCTCAAAGATCTCAGTGCTATTTCGAGTTATAGGATCATTTGTAATCAAAGATCGAAAGATCGAAGTAAATCGAGTCTCTCTATATCAAAGTGTGATTGGAAACGGTGTGATTGTAGCCTTTAAATCAACTGGGTGTGATTGTAGCCCGTAAATCAATTAGGAGATCTTGTTGCCTCGTTAAATCTAGAGAGTTTGCTCTGGACTCGAAGACATGATGGTGTATCTCATGGCCTTAAAATCGAGGTTGTAATATCGACATTACATTTAAAAAGAACTCTGCATAAGAAATTATGTGGGACTGGATGTAAGGTAACTCCGAACCAGTATGAAATTCCGGTGTGTTCTTTCCTTTACTACTTTTTATTTACTATTTGCATTTGCGTCCAATTCTGTGATTGTTTCTATGTTTGTGAATTGCATCTGCTTGGATTTAATTTGAAAAGATTTCAAAAAGATTCATAAAATTAATTAAACACTATTCACCCTTCCTCTAATGTTAATTCTGCCTTAAGATCCATAATCCGCGTTTCCTACACTTATCAGTGCAACATAATTTATTATTTTGAAAATTGGTGCTTTATTTCTACAAATTCGTATCTTTTAATAATAAGCATCATCAAAACCCTAGAAACCCTACCTTGCAAAAAAAGAATACATAATATATTCATAACTCACAATAATGTATGGTTTTGGTTGTTACAAGTCCAAAGCAAGTGATATTGGAAGTGCAAATTCACCCATACTAATAAATAACAACTACTAAGGGGTTAAAATAGATTAAAAAATAAAAGAAGAGTAACAATGGGATTTTGACCGTTGCGAGTTCTAGAGTACTCATTTAATGCTCCGTGTGTCTCATGAGAAAAATCATTGCATCTGACTTTAATTCGTTCACCCATTTATCTCATCATTTTCATTATTCTATCTCTTCAAATCGACCTTCCAAAAAACTTGCTAATGGTGGATCATGCCTTCTTTCATTCCAAATTTGGTCCCTCGAGTCATCGGGTGTTAGTTTTTATTTCTTTTCCGCTAGATCTTTTCAATCCCTACACAGTATAGGAGGCGAACTGATATCTTTCATCTTCCCCATAAAAAGGCTCTTTCTTCCACTACTTTGGCTACATATCTTTCACTTATGCAATCTGATTGGATGATGATGGTCTAAAAGGAGGAGAAGGTGATCCGGTATAGGGATTGCTTTTAATTGATGACCGAACACTTGATAAATTTTTTAGCCATGGATCTATCAGATAAGTTTAAGATTTGAATACAAATAACTTCTTTGATTGCATGCATCTAAGAATTTTTTGATTTTTTTAAAATTATTTTTGCAATATTGGAGGAGTATATCTGGTTGTACTTTGGTTGGTAGACTTTATATTGATATAATCTTAAGTTCCTCTCTATCTATAATGACAAACTGTAGTAAATATGGTAGCGTTAATTAGATCTGAATGAAAGTTCTGTGTGTATTTTCTTATAATAAATTCAAGACACTATGTTATTGTTAACCAGGTTTTTAACCAAGCAAAAGTCAATGGAAGTTGGAACAGCAAGACAAGGACGAAATGACTCGAAAACTTAAAGCAATGACTCGAAAAATTAAAGCACGCTTAGATGATGCGAATGCGAAATGTCAGAAGAACTTCGGATTGGAAGACTACACGCCCTTGAGTAACACAATATTTATCTTGCCACTCAAGGAACTAAGAAATACAAAAAGCCGCTAAGGAGGGAAGCGACAGAGAAAGATAAGCATTCTGGGAAGTAGTGTCGCTTTCATGAAACTCATGGGCATAACACTAATGAATACCTATATCTGAGAAATTTGATCGAGGAGCTGATAAGGAAAACAAACTCCAGCAGTATATTAGGCATCCATAGAATGGCAGAGAAACCACAAGACCCAAAGGTCTTCCTTCTCAAGAAAAACTGCCCGGTCCCAACGTAGAGGGACCCATGTAAGATGATGAAGGACCGGTCATCAAATAACCATCAAGCTAGCCGGTCACCCAGGAATGAAGCAGCCTTTTGCAAATAAGCCTCCCAAGGACATTAGGGGAATTATAGGTAGGCATGACTTGCCATTTCTTATACTCATTAATAAAATCTTCTTCTTGAACCAATGAACCGTGTCCTTGCAAGCAAAAATCCTATGCCACGCACCTGGTAGCACAGCCGAGAAAACGCTTGTCTACCCTCGAATTATGGACAGGGAGTGTATACTCACTAACCGCCAGGATTGACAGGTCATTTCGATCCTCAACCTTCTTAGAACTGGCGTTGTCCCAAGAATGGCAACGTCGGGAAGGTCTAAACGCTGGCTCGACGGATCATATCGATCCCCAACCTTTTGAGAACCAGTATTGTCCTAAGTCTACATACGTTGAGAAGGTTTAAACTGTCGGATCAACGGATCGCATCATTCCTAACCTTTTGACATTGTCCCAAGACTAGCAACGTAGGGTAGGTTTAAACCGCTAGATCGACGGGTCGTATCGATACCCAATCTTCTAAGAACCGGCATTGTCCTAAGACTGGCAATATCAAGAAGGTCTAAACCACCGAACCGATGGGTCATATCGATCCCAAACCTTTTGAGAACTGGCTTTGTTCCAAGACTGGCAACGTCAGGAAGGTTTAAACCACCGAATGGATGGGTCATTTCGATCTCCAACCTTTTAAGAATTGGCGTTGCACAAAGACTGGAAACATCGAGTTGGTCTTAAACGTCAGATCGACGGGTCATATCGATCCCTAACCTTTTGAGAACCGATGTTTGAAAGTCTTATGGATCGTATACTAGCTAACTTGTGTATAATATGAAAGTATTTAAATCAAAGCAATAGTAGATAATAAATAGTAAAATATTAAAAGCGTGCAAACCAGATTTCTATACTGGTTCGGACCTCCCGTCCTACGTCCAGTCTGGAAGCTCCCTTTTGGTATTTCCTTTAAACAAATTACCCTCACTTTGTCCAGAGGAATAGGCTAATACAAAAGTACCTCTGACAATCTTGTGTTTCAATAACACAGTTTTTGACATATGATACAAATCTTCCTATGATCTCCTTTGAGTATATCAATATGAATGCTTTGAGTTGTAGGAAATGATTTAACCAAAATTCTATTTTTGGTATAATGGATTGAGAGTATGTAAAAAGTGTATATGTATGAGAGTTCTTAGGAATCAGGAGAGTAAAGAATAGGTTAATTCAAGTTCAATGATTTCTACTTTTCAATTAAAGTGGTATTTATAGATTTAGAAAGTTGCAGACGAAGAGTTGTTACCCTCTGAGAAAGTCTCTTCATTTTAATAGCTGCAACTCTTTATTGAAAGGTTATTTCCTTTTGATTCAAAGCAGAAGAGTCTTTTCAAATGTGACAGTTTTGACCATGACAGACGTCTGTGGTAAAATCCTCAGATGTCTGTGACTTGTTTTAATTTTTAACCCGAGACTTGTCAAGAGTTCTATGGTTTTATTATAGATGTCTGTGAGGTGGCAAAAATGTTTTTCACTTTAATTTCGATGTACATGAAATTATGTGCGCTCATGTATGCATATATACTCAAGGAGTCCTTAACAATATTATATTAGGACTCTTTTTATAGTGGAATAACCTTAGTATGGTCAATGAATCTTCGTTTCTCTTTGAGTCTCAATATCTTCGAGCATGGTGTCTTCTTGTAGCATATACTAGCAATCTTGATAAGGTATATATATGTATGTTTGTATAGTTGTTATCATTGAAACATAAATTGGAGGTTCAAACAATCTCCCCCTATTTGATGATGACAACTATACAGTCAAATATCAACTATACAGTAAAATATTAACTATATGATCAAAATATCTCTACTAATAATACAAATTTTTTACTTTGGCGAAGCTTTTTTGAACTTTCCAACCAACCCATGCACAGACAACCTACACAAATAAATTGCCAACAACGAGAAGTGGGCATATGTGTCCTTTCTCCTATCCATGTTCTAATTCCCACTTCTTTCAGCGATTTTTCAACATTTCTACCCATTTTCACTTTCCCCACTTTCTCGTGCCTATGTTTTCTCCCAGCCGCCTTTCCCTAACCCTCCTCCGGCTCAATCGTCGTTCACAACCTACCTGTTCTTCCTTTTCCTCTCCAAATCAACTCGATCTTCCCTTCTACAACCTATAATTTCTGCTTCCCCTTCTTTCTCCTCCCCATGCTGATTTGCTTTTCAATTTTTCGGTTCCAGGTGTAAATCTACCAGCTAACAACCTATAATTTTGGTTACGTTCTGTTTTCTGCTTTGCGATTTTCTACTTCATGCATATATGGACTCCGCTTTGGTTTGGTTTCCGATTTGCCATGCCGAGGTCCAGATCTATTATTTGCCGACTTCACTTGCAGGCTCAGATCGATGGCTTTGGTTGTCGGCGACGCAGTGGGGATAGAACTATGGGCACTGAACTGCATTGGTTTTTCTCCCTTCTACCTAAGGTTTTGGGTTGCCACTCATTTGTAATTGATGATGATGTGCCGGGTACGCCAATATGGAAGTCTGCAGGTAGGCATGGCGACGTGTCGCGTCTGCCGATCTGGATGTTTGCGGGTAGACATGGGGAGGCGAGATGTTGGGTTCTATAGGATAGGAATTGGATTGTGGTTAGACTTCTGGACGAAGATGGTTGTTCGGTTATGCTGGAGGTTATCTAGGCTTTCAACTATTTCGTTTGTTTTGCTGCGACGATGATGTAGTTGCGGTATGTGAGCTGTTGAGGTCATGATGCTGTTCTGGGTTGAGTTCTGGAAGGAGCACAAGAATAGAGAAGAAAAATGTGTTTTTCTCAAGTATGTGCAAACATTCACAATGACATCATACATTCAATTTACTTTCCACTTTCACACTACACTTTCACAATTCACTTACACTTGTGTTTTTTCACCCAAACATGGTGGTGGCATTAGTATCAATTCATCTTTGGTTCAATGTCTGTCTCTCTTACATCACCGTATAATTATCATGGATATCGAACCAATTACCTTACCGGTACATCACTACATAGTTCAATCCTTGCACGGTTAAACCAACTGTTAAAAGAGTTTCCAGTGCTATTCTATTTTCCATCACTTTATTATCAAACAGACTAACAAGTAATTCGTTACGATACACACTAACAGACTTTCCTGTTTATATACAGTTGAACACTTAAGAAACCATTTTATTCAAGTACTTTCTTTACCTTATAGTTGGACCATAAGTTCAGTTGCTACCTCTGACAAAATTCGTGTAGGAAAAGGTTTCCAAATGGAGTTCTTTTGCATGTTATCCATTGTACGTACTGCAGTACGAGATTCAACACTCGGTAAGTCGGTATTTGTTTATGATACATACCGCAATACACTTTTCAATTTTTACCTTTTATCAAATATACCACTACATAGTATATTTTAAGACCATGAAATATAACAGTTAATCCCTGCTGACTTAGTCCCGGTTGAATAGTTCTGTTTTTTTACCTGTTCAGACTCCAAAATATCTCCTTCTTTTTTCCCCTTTCATGTTTAACTTCACAAATATCCACGCTACTTAAACTATGCTTCCTCCTCCCTGTCTACATGTGTCTATAAACTTGCTGCAACTAGGTATTCCTTCCCTTTTTACTTTCTTACATTGTTGCTTTAAACTTCACTCCCACCGACTTATGATAAGATTCTTATTCCTTATATTTTACCCACTCTTTCACAATACCACTTTTTTTCATTACAACAACTTTACCTTACATTATTACTGTGTTTATTCATCATTTACTAATTTACGTTTTTTTCCTCTAACTGCCAAATAGATGGATGCTCAACAACAAGAACAACGTTGGTTGGTAGAACGAACCCGACATGAAAGAATGTCCAACGATGCACGACAAGTTCAACTGGCTAACCGTAGATGGCAACAGTGTGCGCAACAGTTGCTTACATATGAATTGCAACCACTACCTGTTATCCCACCCTTTGGTCAAGGCTGGAATATCAACAAACTAGTTGGAAAAGGATGGGTGTCAGAATTGGAAATTGATTGGAAACAAGGCTGCGATCGATGTCGTCAAAAATTTGGTCGAGCTCCAATCAAGGCAGGATTGATAGGAAATGATGATCAAGGCTAGGAGAGGCTATGTTTCAAATTTCAGGTAAATCGGAGTTCGTATGCTCAAGATATGATCGATGTAAACCGAGATAGATTGTGGTTTGTATCCATAGAGCGAAGTCTTGTTCGTATCCATCCAGGCATACCCCACTTCGTACACATCCAGTTCGTATCGATCCGAGGCATTTATTCGTATCCATCGCTTTCGAATCAATCAAGGAAAATCAACGCTGTTCATATCCATCAGCATACTTCGTGTCTGTGTCGCTTTGTATCTATCATAGTCCTCGTGCGTATCGATCGCATGCAAGGTTAGCTTGTATTCTTCCACCCCATATACCTTACTCGTATCCATTAGGTTCCTATTTATTCGAATCAATGACATCCATAAGCTTTCGTATCCACATAGTTTTCGATTCGAATCGATCGGGATCCCTCGAAACAAGTCACTTCGTATCGATCAAGATGCGATGATCGATACAAAGAACGCCACCGATTATCGATACGAATAGGGGTTAGGATGAATGGATTATGAATAGAATGTCACTGATGGATGCGGCGGAAAGAATGAAGGCTCGGTAAGCGCGGTGAAGGATACAGATCCACCCTAATTTATCGTTCCACGTCAACAAGCGAGGATGTGGCTTTGATCAATACGAAGGCGATGGAGACAAATCATGGATACGAACTCGACAGCCATCGAAAAACACATGGTTGCATCGATCATATCTCGCAATCTACCAAATGCCACGAAATTTTCACAGGAGCTTACGTACAAGCTAGAGAATGTTCGCACCAAGTTTCGACTCCATTGGAAAAAATCTTGATCGATAGGAACTATGTTCTATCGATCACGAATCAAGTCGAAACTTCATGGGATCGATCGCATGGGCCCACTCACGTGCCAGAAGAAGTCTCCCGAAGTTTGAGTGAGATATTTGCAAGGAACGCCTATAAATAACTCCCCATAGCCTATAGAAGGACTTTTTTTGGCTTTTCAACGACCAGACTCTGTCCGATTCAACTTTGCACTCTATAGTTGCTGTTGTACTTGAATTTTATGATAATGATCTACGGTAATCAGTTGTAACCAGCATGGAAAGTCAATAAAATACTAACTTTTGGAGTGGACGTGGGACGGAGATAGCCGAACCACTATAAATCTTGTGTCTCTGTCTCTTTCTTTCCATTTTAAGTTGATTATTCTGTATTTTTTATCCTTTACATTACTTAGATCCGTGATTGATGATTATTTATTGTTGATATGCGTTCATACACTGGTGCTTTTGTGACATTTGGGGTTTGTGATCATTTTTGGCGCAAACACTTTGGTGCTTTCACTGAGAACAAGTAGCACCCACTATACCAGATTTGGAGTTCGGATTTGAAGGCTTATGGGTTTAGATCTAAAGAGTTATGACAAGGCAATCAAGTAGAAGACAAAGAGCCGAGAGAAGTCAACATGAAGGGAGCCATGCGGCATCATCAAGGGCTAATCAGACTTCAGCTTTCATCACCAGAGATGAGATGGAGATGATGATGGGAGCTATGCATAAAGATTTTCTGAAAAGGCAAGAGGAGATGATGTAGAACCTCCTTAGACAGTTTGGACAAGCAGGAACAGTTGGGGCCTTAGGAGTTCAGATCCACGGAGCTAGAGCAGAAGGACCAAGCAGGCAATCGAATGGAGCGGCTCAACAAGGCACAAACCTTGATCAGCACACAACTGCTAATCCGGATGGATGCAGGCTCGGGGGCACACCACCCATCAATGATGGACCAGTTCATGGAGGAATCCCAGTTGAAACCACACAACAAGATACTGATAGGAATGTAGGAGCATGGGATAAAGAATACGTGCCAGAATTCCCTAGAGAACTCGGGGGCAACCCTTGGCAAACAATGCTGGATTGGCTGAGATGATTAGGCGGACTATACATGGAGGTTTGACGAACAGTAATCTGGAAGGAGTAAACAGGAGTCCATTTACTCGTGACATTAGGATAGCTCGAAATTCACCAGAATTCAAGCTACCTACGTTGGAAGTATACAAAGGCAAGACTGATCCTACTGATCACTTGATGAGATATACAAGACATATGGAAGTGCTGGGGGCATTGAAGGAAGTGATGGACCGATGTTTCCCTCTATACTTGACATATACAGCTGCGATGTGGTTTAGGCAGCTAGAGGAAGGATCTATTAGGACATGGACAGAATTGGTGGACAGGTTTATGAAGCAGTTTCGGGTTCATATCAAAAGCTGAAGAACGTGATGATACTAACGTCAGTAAAGCAAAGGACAGATGAATCGCTCAGAGCTTTCTTAACTTGGTTCAATGCAGCGGTCGCTTCGGTGGATCGGCCAGATCCATCGATTATTTTAATGGCAGCAGTATCAGAAGTCAGAGAGAATTCAGATTTCAACGTGTCTCTTATAAGGGACCCACCAATGGACCTAGGGGGATTCTTTCACGAAGTTGAGAGATTCCTTCGGTCGGAAGATGCGTGTTCAGACATGATGTTAAAGGAGGTGAATGCGGCTGAGGATGTAGGGCCATCCAGCGAAGGCTCGGATAAAGTTAAAGATAAAGGAAAAAGGAAGATGGATGATGAATCGGGAAAAGCTAGGAAGCGGTGGAGAGAGCCAAAATTTTCCACTTATACGGGGTTAAACGAGACATTGGAACGGATATTCATGGAGACTCGGAATCGCCTTCCCTATCGGAGGCCAGCTAGGGGAGAACCCTCAGAACGTGAAAGGGCATCAGGAAGGCATTGTCTCTTTCACAAATTGGACTGACATGATACCAACAGCTGCAGGCATTTAAAGGACATAATTGAGTAGCATGTAAGGGATGGACAGTTGCGACAATATGTCGGGGCTCGGAATGTGGCGGTGGAGCAAGCGCAACCACTGTCTACCTCAAACAAAGAAGGCGTAAGGCCCAGGAATGATGGTCGACTGGTTATCAATTGACAAGGATAATATGAAATAAGTAGCAAACTACAGACAAACGACTAAGTCATTTTACTCATGTACGGGGATGAAGATGGCCCCTAGGCATGCTTTGAATGATAATAAACTGCGACACTACGGTTTGTGAAATCTGCCTTTTGGTTTAGACATTTGTTTTTTCTAACTTGGTTTTGGAGTTTGGATTGAACTCCAGATGTTCTTTGTTTTCTGGTTTAGACTTTCGTTTGGATGATTGTTTTCCATTTTGGATATTGATTTGGATTTTTGATATGGATTTTGTAACATCCCGCCTTTTCGTATGCTTTAAATCGACACACGTGCTAATTCAAACCATACGGAAGGGCGGATTGTTATGGGGTAAGTAAGAAAACAAGAAAGGAATAAAACAAAATAGAATCTCACAGCGGAAAGATAAAACATAATAATCAATATACAGTTCTTGAAGCTGTTTACAAAATATTTAATTTTACTTATACTATATATATCAGAGTTCACATACCAATAAATATCAATGCAGCGGAATACAGTGTGTAGTGGAACCATATAATATATATATAATAATAGTAATAATAATGAAATCTTCGTCTTCGTCCTCCAGAAATAAAGTCTTCGATCCTGAAATGCTCGGACTGACCCGAGCGAATTGAAAGGACAAAACACTCGAGTCAGAACTAAAATATCTTATGTAAGTTAAATCAACAGAAATAAATATGAGTGCAGTAACTCAAGAGATGCTCGGGATTCACATCTCCTAAGGATCCGTTAAACTATTTACTATGTAGTATATTTCGCTATTATAATAGTGTCTAATTATAAAATAAACTTACATTTAAATAGCGTTAAGGCTTTACATTTTCCACCTTAACACATTTATATATTCCCATAGTCTATACAGTACCGTAATCTCCCCCGTACTGGGCGTCGTCAGAGGACACTCCGTAGGTATGGTACAAAAGCAAAATCGTATAAGGCGTGCTAGGGTAGGTGACACGGCACAACTAGGCAATGCCAGGGTAGATATACCAATTACGCTTCCGGGTCAGTGGTAACGCATAGCCGCAGCTACCGCCCACCTCGAGCCACACCCCCAAATCAAAGAAATCAAAAGTGGCCACCGAAAAATCCAAAAGTCAAAGTATAATATCGAAGGGATGTGTCCGTCAAAGGTGCTACCTCAATTAACCCGTCAATCGCTCTTGTTTTAGCCACCTTATGCCAACTCACGGGAGTTGGGTCCACCTATTTACCTCAAAGGAAAACGCCGCCACCATCCTACTTCATTCTGGAATCTCCACCACGTACACGGTTGTTAAAGTGGTTTTCGGAGTTGGCAGAGAGTATGACAACTTCCGATCCCGATCTCTTCAACAACCAATCGTTATTATAACACCGCGATTATTTCAAAATAATTTATACTTTAAAATCAGAATAAAATATCCATTTCAAAACCTTATAAATACAATATCATTTCTATTTTAAAACCCAAATCCATATGATATCATTTTATTGCAAATATATCCTCTTCCAAAATCATAGCATTTTTAAATCTATATACTTTGAAACCCATAGCTTTGTATCATAACTCTTAATGCTTAAATGGTTTAAATATTAAAAATACTATATAAAATAAATATAATTTCTTTAATTTCCCAAATAGATTCCCAATAATGATTTGAACCTCCAAGTAAACCATTTTAATTTTCCATATATTTCAAAGCTTTAAATATTCCACCATTTCAAAACTAATTCTTTTGATATTCCATATATATCAAATTCAATTTTTATTATTTAGATTTGAAATGTTCACTTAATAAATCAGACATCATTTAAGTGAAACCTTTAAACTTCAAACAACTGGATGTTCTCTCAATTTAATTAACTTGATAATATTCATTTAAATCGACTTGATATTCATTTAAGTCCTTTAAACCAAAATCAAGTTATAAAGATCTACCTTTTAAAACCCCAAATTAATTTAAATTCCAAATAAATTTTATTCGAGGATAATTCTTAAATACCTTAACTCAAAGCAAATTCATATTTATCTTCCAACATTTATTTTATTTAAGACATTATAAAATCCCTCAATAAATTTAAATAAATACTTAACCGTATTATATCTAAATAAAATTTAACTTTTATTTTTAAACTTCTTTTATTCTTTAAACCAAATTTATACATAGCTTAAATTCAAGCGTTTAACTATATATAAAAATAATATTTAAAAATATCAAAAATCCATCTTCATTAAACCATATTCTTTCCAACCATAGAAAATCATTTCAAATATATATATATATATATATATATATATATATATATATATATATATATATATATATATATATATATATATAGACACACACACACCGCGGTGCCTGTATAAATTTTCTATCCTACGGTCATAACCGATCGTTATTATAAACCTACGGTTATTTCAAAATAATTTATACTTTAAAACCAGAATAAAATATCCATTTCAAAACCTTATAAATACGATATCATTTCTATTTTAAAACCCAAATCCATATGATATCATTTTGTTGCAAATATATCCTCTTCCAAAATCATAGCATTTTTAAATCTATATACTTTGAAACCCATAGCTTTGTATCATAACTCTTAATGCTTAAATGGTTTAAATATTAAAAATACTATATAAAATAAATATAATTTCTTTAATTTCCCAAATAGATTCCAAATAATGATTTGAACCTTCAAGTAAACCATTTTAATTTTCCATATATTTCGAAGCTTTAAATATTCCACCATTTCAAAACTAATTCTTTTGATGATTCCATATATATCAAATTCAATTTATTATTTAGATTTGAAATGTTTACTTAATAAATCAGACATCATTTAGGTGAAATCTTTAAACTTCAAACAACTGGATGTTCTCTCAATTTAATTAACTTGATAATATTCATTTAAATCGACTTGATATTCATTTAAGTCCTCTAAACCAAAATCAAGTTATAAAGATCTACCTTTTAAAACCCAAAATTAATTTAAATTCCAAATAAATTTTATTCGAGGATAATTCTTAAATACCTTAATTCAAAGCAAATTCATATTTATCTTCCAACATTTATTTTATTTAAGACATTATAAACTCCCTCAATAAATTTAAATAAATACTTAACCGTATTATATCTAAATAAAATTTATATTTTATTTTTAAACTTCTTTTATTCTTTAAACCAAATTTATACATAGCTTAAATTCAAGCGTTTAACTATATATAAAAATAAAATTTAAAAATATCAAAAATCCATCTTCATTAAACCATATTCTTTCCAACCATGGAAAATCATTTCAAATATATATATACACACACACACACCGCGGTGCCTGTATAAAATTTTCTATCCTACGGTCAAGTGATACAGATTTTTATCATTTCAATCCGTAATTTAAAATAAAAATTACGGTTATATATCATTTCAAACCGCAATCCCGAATGAAATGAAAATGCATAATAACTTGCAGTTTATAACAATGTAAGTACAACATCCATTCATCCAATAATCAACCATCAACCATTTATCACAATCATCATCCAAATTCAAACAATACATCAATATATAACAGGTGATAATAACAGGTATCAACTATCGGTTTATATTCAAAAATAAATTATAATTGTTTAACTGGCAATTTATATGCAATAAAATAAATAACAATTTAACTGGCAGTTAATATGCAATAATGAATTAAATAACAAATTAATTAAATAAATGCAAATTAACTGAGATAATGATGAAATATATGCCAAACAGCTATAAATAAATTTCAAATCACATCATATATCAATTTAACAAACATAAGAAATTTTAGAAATTGTGAGTGGGTTAATACACTCACCTTTTGAATTTAAATTGAATTTAAATTCAATTTAAACCCAAAAATTTGATAGTCTCAGAATTCATCCAAACCAGCGTCATCAAGTCCAGAATTTAAATACGATCCTAACGCAAGAAACTGCGCGTGAAACGAATGTCATACGCAAAAGTTATTAAGATTATAACGCGTTGAAATCAAATTAAATAAAATAAAAGAAAATAAACAATACCCTCATCTCGAACACGTCAGCAAGCCGTTCAAAACCCTACTGTCGCGTAAAACCTTCCAGCCGCCACCGAAACACCCCACTTCACCCAAATTTCGCCGCTAATTCATGCACGATCGCGTTGATCAGAGATCACCATTGGATTTGCCATGTCAGGCCGCACGCAGCCATGGTCGCGTCCCCAACTCCGGTCTCCCCTAATGCGTTCGCCGCCATGCTTTTCCCACGCCAATTCTGGCGAACTAGCGCGCCTAGCCGATGAAACGAACCGATGGATCGGCTTTCCTAGTCACCCTTTACGCCTCATGCCTTCCGATCGAGACAACTCTGAAGATCCACCGTTAAACCCACAACCTCAAATGAACGCCCAGGAATTCTTTGATTTTTACCGGTCAAACGACAATCCAAAACGAAAATCGAATTTCACCAGAATATTACGCACCTCGAGAGCTTCAACATATAATTTTTTCGAATTTTTTTGGAGAGTTTGAAATTTCAGGTTTGGACTTGATTTGGGATTGCAATTGGAATTAGGGTTGGTCTGCCATTGAGGAGGAGAGATAGAATTGTATGTACAAACAGATGGGAAATAGGGAGGTTAGGGTTTATACCAAGATATTTATAGAGAAAGTGAAAATAGGAGGGATCGGGTAAGATGTACGCGCTAACGCCAAAGTGGCCCAAAAAGCCCGTTCTGACACCGGAACGAAATTGGGTAAACCCATATATCAAAATAGGTGTTTTAAAATATTTTAAACACAATGGAAAAGGTTTCAGGTTCAAATTGCATCGTATGAAGAAGTTATGCTCAAATCAATATTTTTCAAATTGATTTCAATTGATTTCAATTAAATCGATTTCAAGGCGTTTCGCGTTCGTACGATCAAACGACAAGTCTGATCGTTATGAAACTTGAAACCCTACAATAATTCACCGATACAGATTCAATGAAACTGGTTTCGTCGAAATCTGAGTCAGTGGCCAAAATGGATATTTTTTCTATTAATTAAATAAATTAATAAATAAATGAATTAAATCAAATTTCAAATTTAAATTCTAAAATTTGACAGTTCTTATTATTAAATTTCTTAATCATTTATAATGATTTTAAACAAATTTAGATGTCAAATTAAATGTTGATTCAATCCTAAGTTTCAGCGTAAATTCAAATTTCATTATATTCATCAATTATAAATTATATTTTCAATAATTCCATTGAATTCACATTCATTCTTATTATTCAATCTATTATGGTTAAATGGATGAAATTAACAATGGGTTCAAAGCTATTACATTAATATTCTCAAAATTTAACTTAACTTTTAAATTAACGTAATATTTAAACATTTAATTTCAATTAATTGTAATAAACCCAATTACCCTAATTTATTCAAATAAATAAACAAATATTGATTCCCGTTCTTATTATTCAAACAACATCATTATCCTATAAGCATGTTAACATTTGGTTACGCTTCATTACCCTTATACTTTCCGTTTCACCTTTATTCGTATTAACTATTTTATTTCCACTAACTGTGTAATAACTACAAAATTCCATCCTGTTGAAATTTGTCAATTTCACTCATAAATTTAGATTTTAAATCCAATAAATTAAGTTACCTTTGGCTCCATTCTTTATTACATCAATTGTTACTTTAATTTACATTAACCAAATGTTAAATTAAGATTTTATTTTAATCGATTTCCAAAATTTTATTTGATACATTAATTAAACAAGCAACCTATATTAATTGCATTTATAAGTTCGTTACCTATCAAACCAGATTTATAATTCCATATCCAACGCTAGTTTTTTTTCATTACATTAATATATGCCTATTTACATTTTAATTTGAATGAATATTATATTTTTAAATGTGTACTTCTTATCAATTTGAACACATAAATTACGGTTTTTAAATACTTTACATTCTATTAAATTTACAACATTAAATTTACATTCTATTAATTACTTTACATACTTTACGTATTAATTACTCAATTAACATAATTTGAACTTATTTCCCAATCCACCAATTACTTCTTAAAATAAATTTGCGCTTCTATTAATTTATATTCACACTTCCGTTACTATATTAAAAATCATTAAAGTAACGTTTATTATCAATATCAACATTATAATTACTTAACTTTTAAATGAACTTTATCTCTAATAAATTCATTGACCACTTAATTAGGTAATTATAATACTTGTTATCATATCCTTAAATTTACACTTAGGTTTATGTTATATTCAATTTATTTTATTTCATAAATTGATTCAATATTTACATCCACTTATTACAAATAACTTCTATTTGATGTAAAACCTAGTATACATTTACATGAATCCAATTTCATTCCATCCATTAATGGGTATTGCATTGAAATTAAATTTATTAGCTTATATCAACATTAATACCATTAATTGCAATAGGATTACCAAATTTATTCAATACCCTAAATAAATAACATATATTTAATTCATTAAATTAATTTACTATTTACCTTTGTATTCTTATATTCAAATCTTAGCCTAGTATAACAATTTACATTACTTCAATTATTCGTGATTTCATTTCAACTGTTAATACTTATCTTAAATTTCCATGGTTTCATTTCATTTTCAACATTCGCTTCATTATTAATTATAATTTTTTTTCATTTCTTCCTAAATTAAATTACAAAATCTTAATTATATTAAGCAATTAATTTCTCAAAATTTACGGGTCGTTACAGATTTTTGGTTTCCCGATTCAATTTGGATTTTGGATTGGATTTCGATTGCATTTTTGTCCGGTTTTTGGTAAATTGTCATCAGGTATGGATTATGCCTGGCAAGAGGTAAGTCTCTTCGTCCGAACATGGCGAATTGGCTTATTTATGTCATCGAGTGTGGACTATGCTCGAGAGGGGTCCGGAGTGACCAGGATTCGGCCTAGGACTTAGATTTGATATCATTGGTTAATATTTCAGGTCGTCGAGTATGGACTATGCTCGACAAGGGTCTGGATCGACCAGGATTCAGCTTAGGACTTAAGCCAAGGCATTACTGAACGTCCAAGGACACTGGACCACGGTCATCAGGTGTGGATTGCGCTTGGCAAGAATCCAGAGAGGTCCTGGATTCGGTTATTGGTTACTAGATAAGGATGGATTAGGACTCGGATATCGAGTTCGGATGGATATGGAATTGGCTGAGGATTTGGTTACTGGATTTAAAATCAGACATCGACCCGGAGCAGTCAAGAACGATGCACTTGGATGATATGGCTATAGACTTCGGACATCGGATTCGGAACTATTCAAAACACACCTTCTTATCACAAGGCATGTTTTGGGGGGCAAATGTTATCCCACCCTTTGGTCAGGGATGGAATCAAAAATTGATTGGAAACAAGGTTGCGATCGATGTCATCAAAAATTTGGTCGAGCTCCAATAAAGGCGGGATCGATAGGAAATGATGATCAAGGCTAGAAGATGCTATATTTCAAATTTCAAGTCAATCAGAGTTCGTATGCTCAAGATATGATCGATGTAAACCGAGGTAGATGGTGGTTCGTATCCATAGAGCAAAGTCTTGTTCGTATCCATCCAAGCACACCCCACTTCGCACCCATCCAGTTCTTATGATCCGAGGCAGTTACTCGTATCCATCACTTTCGAATCAATCAAGGAAAATCAATGTTGTTCGCATCCATCAACACACTTCGTGTCTGTGCCACTTCGTATCCATCATAGTCCTCGTGCGTATCGATCGTAGGCAAGGTTAGCTCGTATCCATCTGCCCTATCGACCTTATTCGTATCCATAAAGTTCCTGGTTAATCGAATCGATGGCATCCATAAGGTTTCGTATCCATCATGGTCTGCGATTCAAATCGATCATGATCCCTCGAAACAAGTCACTTCGTATCGATCAAGATGTGATGATCGATACGAAGAATGCCAGCGATTATCGATACGAATAGGGGCTAGGATGAATGGATACGAATACAGTGTCACAGATGGATGCAATGGAAAGAATGAAGGCTGGGTAAGCGCGGTGAAGGTTACGGATCCACCCTAATTTATCGTTCCACATCAACAAGCGAGCACGCGCCTTTGATCGATACGAAGGTGATGGAGACGAAATCATGGATGTGAACTCGGCGGCCTTTGAAAAACACAAGGTTACATCGATCATATCTCACAATCTACAGGTCCAAACACCACGGAATTTTCACAGGAGCTTACGTACAAGCTAAAGAATGTTCACACCAAGTTTTGACTCCATTGGACAAAATCTTGATCGATACGAACTACGTTCGTATCGATCACGGATCAAGTCGAAACTTCGTGGGATCGATCGCGTGATCCCACTCACGTGCCAGAAGAAGTCTCCCAAATTTTGAGCGAGATATTTGCATGGAATGCTTATAAATAGCACCCCAGAGCCTACAGAAAAAGGACTTTTTTTGGCTTTTCAACGTCTAGACTCTACCCGATTCATCTTTGCACTCTATTGTTGCTATGGTACTCGAATTTTATGATAATGATCTGCGGTAATCAGCTGTAACCAGTGTGAAAAGTCAATAAAAGATTAACTTTTGGAGTGGACGTAGGCAGGAGATAGCCAAACCATTATAAATCATGTGTCTCTGTCTATTTCTTTCCGTTTTAAGTTGATTATTCTTCATTTTTTATCCTCTACATTACTTAGATCCGTGATTGGTGATTATTTATTGTTGATAGGCGTTCATACACTAGTGCTTTCGCGACATTTGGAGTTTGTGACCATTTTTGGCTCAAACACCACCTACAACTCGTACCAGTTCTAATTCACGCTGTCCAACTCTTTTTCACCTCTACCATTAACAACATTCTAAATATCAAAAATACAATTTTTTTTCAAATTTGGTTTTGGATGCGTGATTACCTATTTTAGTTGTACTAGCTTTTAGATATATGAGTACCTATTTTATTCTTTTATATATTTCTCTTCATTTACCTCATTTTGCTACCTACTACTACTATCTATCTTTCATGAATTATTACTTCAAACTGACTCCATAAACTCCCTAAATACATCTACAATGTTCATAAACACTATAAGTTTCATCTACATATTTGATTTTTAAAATGTACTAACTACCATATATAAAAAAATTACCATGAACTTCTTGATCTGCAAGTTTCAACTGCTCTAGAGATTTTGAGGATGTACAAATTTGATTGCGTACCATCAGATTTAAAAAAAAAGCACATCATTGAGTCTCATATATATATATATATATATATATATATATATATATATATGCATGTGTGTGTCTCATAGATATATATGTATATGAAATTATGCATATCCAATTTTGAATGTTTTCATTTTTAGACGAATTGATTTCGAATGTTATAAGCTTTGTACATTGATTTCGAAAATATCAGTTTTTTGTTTACTAATTGCAAAAAGCATCAGTTTTCTCCATTTATAATTTTGAATATATTAAACATGAATTAAATCAATTTCATAATTGCATAGTTTTGTATTAACAAAGTTTTAAATAAAAACTTTTGTGTACCTTCAACACCGAGATATGTATTTTAGATGTACATACATCTCAGTATTCATTGTAACGTACATGTCTTGATTTTGTAAGACAACAGGTTTCAACAATTTAGGTTTTGGCATATACAATTTCAAAATATATGTAAGTTTCAAAGACATATAATAAATCAATTTTTGAAACTGTAATTTCAAATGTAAAGTAATAAAGTTTGGTTTCAACATTCAGGTATATATGGTTCCATAATACGATCATCTTTTGAATATATGTATATACATATCTTTGGATCCAAATACTTGGTCTAAAAATAATGTGATTTTGAAATTACAAAATTTCAGGTTCATATTTGATTTTGAAAATGTATTAAGTGTCCTATATAATTTTTTTACCAAAGTTCTAAATCTACAAGTTTCAACTGAACTACAGATTTTGAGAATGTAAAACTTTGGATGTGTACCATCAGATTTAAAAAACAAAATCTGTAGGGACATACTATCAGATTTCAAAAACAAAAACGTATCATTGAGTTTCATATCATATAAACATATAAACACACACATATATATATGTATATGTAGTATGTATATGTATATATACATATGGAATTGTGCATATCTAATTTCAAATGTTGTCATTTTCATACGAATTAATTTGGACAGTTGTAAGCTTTGTACATTGATTTCAAAAAATATCAGATTTGTATTTATTGACTGCGAAAAACATCATTTTTCGACATATATACATTTGTATATATTACACACGAATTAAATCAGTTTCATAAATGCATAGCTGTGTATAAACAAAGTTTAAACACAAACTGTCATGTACCTTCAAAAATGTGATATGTATTTCATTTGCACATACAACTAAGTTTTTAGATACCAATTTTTGGAGATTTTTAATAAAAAACCTTTTATATAGTTTCGCTTGCACTCAAATTTGGTTTTAAATACATGATTACCTATTTTAGTTGTACTAGCTTTTAGATACATGATTACCTATTTTAGTCTTTTATATATTACTATTCATTTACCTCTTTTTGCTACCTATTACTACTGTCTATCTTTCATGAATTATTACTTCAAACTGACTCCATAAACTCTCTAAATACAACTACAATGTATTAAGTTCTACGTACATATTTGATTCTGAAATGTATTAAGTACCATATATAATTTTTTTTCAGATTTTGTTTTAGATACATGATTAGCTATTTTAGTTGTACTAGCTTTTAGATACATAGGTATGTATTTTGGTCTTTTATATATTGCTCTTGATTTACCTCTTTTTACTGCATATTACTACTGTCTACCTTTCATGAATTATTACTTCAAACTGACTTCATAAACTCCCTAAATACAACTACAATGTCCATAAAAATTATAAGTTTCATGTACATATTTGATTTTGAAAATGTATTAAGTACCATATATAAAAAAAATTACCATGAAGTTCTAAATCTTCAAGTTTCAACTTAACTGAACACTTTGAGGATGTAAAAATTTGATTGCGTACCATCAAATTTCAAAAACAAAAACTTTGGATACGTACCTTCAGATTTTTATCATTGACTCTCATATACATATATCTCTTTGACACACAAACACACATATGTATGGAATTATGCATATCCAATTTGGAATGTTGTCAATTTCAAAACGAATTGATTTGGAATGTTGTAAGCTCTTACATTAATTTCGAAAAATATCAGTTTTGTACTTAATGATTGCGAAAAGCATCATTTTTCTACATATATAGTTTTGAATATATTAAACACGAATTAAATCAGTTTCATAAATGCATAGTTTTGTATTAACACAATTTTAAATACAAACTTTTATGTACCTTCAAAAATGAGATATGTATTTCAGATGTACATACAACTCAGTATTCATTGTATGTACATGTCTTCATTTGCTAAGACAAGAAGTTTTAACAATTCAGGTTTTGGCATAAACAATTTCAAATATATATGAAAGTTTCAAAGATATATAATAAATTTATTTTTGAAATGTAATTTCAAATGTAAAATCATAAAGTTTGGTTTCAAAATTCAGGTCAATATGGTTCCATAATATGATCAGCTTTTGCATGTATGCAGTTTCATACATAGCTTTACTCCAAATACGAAGTCCAAAAATAACGTGATTTTGAAAGTACAAAATTTCAAGTTTATATTTAATATTGAAAATGTATTAAGTGTCATATATAAATTTTTTTACCACAAACTTCTAAATCTTCAAGTTTCAACTGAACTATAGATTTTGAGAATGTAAAACTTTGGATGCGTACCATCAGATTACAAAAACAAAAACTTCGAGTACGTACCATCAGATTTCAAAAGCAAAAACGCATATAATTGAGTCTCATATACACACACATACACATACACACACACACACACATATATACATATATCGGACTATATATATATGTGTGCGTGCATGCGTGTATGGAATTATGCATATCCAAATTCGAATGTTGACATTTTCATACGAATTGATTTGGAATGTTGTAAGCTTTGTACGTTGATTTTGAAAAATATCAGATTTGTATTTATTGACTGCGAAAAACATTATTTTTCTACACATATACATTTGTATTTAATGCACGATTCAATATAACCGAAGTTTTAAATACAAACCGCCTTGTACCTTGAAAAATGTGATATATATTTCATATGTACATACAGCTAAGTTTTTAGATACCAATATTTGGAGATTTTTAATAAAAAAGCCCTGTACCTTCAAGAATTTTTTTTACGAATTTTAAAAATACATTGTGAAACCTCTATTCGTTTAATTTTATTTGTCACAAGTATAGATGGGTAAAATAATGACCAATAGCAAGATGGAGAAAGATACCTGCTAATTGAACTGAGGTAGTTTCCTTACTTCATTTCCCCCATCAATTTTGGATGAAACATTGAAAAAAATATGTAGGCTCGACAACAAAATGAATCCACAC
Source organism: Allium cepa (assembly GCA_030765085.1). Classification (NCBI taxonomy): domain Eukaryota; kingdom Viridiplantae; phylum Streptophyta; class Magnoliopsida; order Asparagales; family Amaryllidaceae; genus Allium; species Allium cepa. The sequence continues at coordinate 619,326,694 of CM060934.1, forward strand.
AGTAATTTTTTTCCACAGTACACATTCCATATAGTTCTCTTCACACCCAACTAATGTTACACATGCTGGCCTTTCTCATGTCCATCGGACGTGCCTTCATACTTGTTACCTATAAAATGGAAGTATTATTATGTTTGTTTTTGTTTGTCTCCCCCAAGGTATATGCATAAATTTCTCCCCTTTTGTCATTATCAAAATGGACGGAAACGATATATATGTGTGTGTGTGTGTGTGTGTGTGTGTGTGTGTGTGTGTGTATGATAATAACATGTCATTTCTTTAGATTATGGAAAATCAAATGTGAAAGTTCAAAGCAAAAATTAGAAGCAATTGTAACAAAAGTTATAAATAGGAAAACAAACAATTACAAGAGTTATAAAATAAAGAAAACAAAGTCTAATTGTACTGATTTTGGGAATAAGATAGGCCTCCGTTGTTCTCGTAATACTCCCAGTAGACGGATGGATCCTGCTCATATGTACTTGGCCATTGCGTCTAGTCGTTGTACTCCTCATCTTCATTAATTAAAAGGCCTTGAAATGCCATGTAAGTTGATTGTTCAAAATGTGGTGTACCAGAGATGTACATTTGATCACTGTCTTCTTCTTCTTCTTCCTCGAATTGTGCATGCATAGGAGTCTTTCCTCGGTTACCTCTATCGTGTGACGTACCTTCGGGCGAGGCTTGAGATTGATAAAATAGTGTTTGAATCTGAGGTGGAGGTGTTGGGGAAGGCGAAGATGATGAGCGTGACGAAGATCGGCCACGTACTTTGCGCATCACTTTTCCTAAAGTGGAGACCACTTTGTCCAAAGTCTTCTCCATCTTTTTCATCCTAGTAGAGAAAGAACGTTCCAATCTAGTCATTTTTCTATTTAAATATCATTGATTGGTCGTGATTATTTTTTGACTTTTGATTTCCAAATTGCGAAAGCTTCGTTTAGCGTTAGTTCAACCCGAGCTTCTTGAATTTTGGAGTCCTTCAGTCCTTGACTAGAAGAAGGTCGATGTTGAGAAGGATAAAGGGAGTAGGTTTGTTGAGGAGCGCTAGTTTGAGGAGGACCATGATGTTCTTGTTCTTGTTGAGTCTGTTGGTTGAAGGGAATGATATGTGGTGGACTCTTTGGAAGATGCATCAGTGAAAGATATCATGGTCCACTATCTTTGGTTAGAATTTCTTCATATTGTGAGATATACGAAGGAACTCCAAGATTTTGCAAGATGAGCATTATATATGGAGCATAAACAACGGAAAGACGATGTGTAGACCCGAATCCTTTAATTTGGTCATGAATAAATTTTGCCGAATTAACTGATAGGCGACCAAATATTGCATAAAGATCTATGGTCATTGGGATAAATTTGTTCGTGGCTTACGAGGAATGATGGTATTAGTTATCATTCGATTTAATAGTCTTGCTCATGGTCGAAGGTAAATGGATTCCATTATGGCGTTCTATCTTCCCATATTTGATGGGTAACCTCATCCTTAGGTAGCAGACTGTGATCCAATATATCGGTTAAATCAATCCCTTATAAGAACATCCTAAAATACAACCAAGGGTATGCACATCAAATTTAACTTCTTTCCCGTAAACACTTAACCATAACCAACCATCATAATTGTCTAGATTCCAAATCTATAAGCTACATCGATTGGATTAGAAGAGATAAATATATAGAGGATCAATGATTACCTTATTTGCATCATAGCTAATCAAATTACAACAGCCGACATCCGTAGTAATTACTAGGATTTCATATTCCATTACATTTACAAGGCGATAAAAATGACCAGAGTGGATCTTCTTTTGGGTAAGCGCCTCAAATCGTTTGATTGCATTGGGATTATTGCGGAGCCATTGGTTAATGTGAGCTTGAGTGACTGGTGCTTGAGAGGAGGATGAATATTGGCCTTGCTTTTGCTTCTTGGAGATGGTAACCTTCTTGGGAACCATTGGTTTAAGAATTGAGTGTTTCTGAGAGCTAGGGTTTTAGGAATTACGAGTTGAAATGAAGGTAAAGTAAAGAGAAATGTAATGTTCTTTATATACAGCTGCTGGAAAATTGTTGCTAGAGCAGCGATAGATGACTGTGAGGAAGTCACAGACGTCTGTGGCTTCATTAAAAATGAAGTAGAGAGATTCGACAGACGTTTGTGATGATTCCACAGATGTTTGCGACCATAGAAGTTTTAAACAGAGAGTCTTTACGGACGTCTATGAGGTTTCCACTGACGTTTGTGGTTACAGAGTAAATTTTCCCGTAACTGATGGTAGACGTCCATGATATGTAATATAGTGGAATTTTTTTAGTAAGAATGAAATTTTATTAGAAATTTTAATGAATAAACAATATACATATCAAAAATAAATAAACATGATATGTAACATAACTTTTAGTTTTTATCGAAGAATTTCGAATTATTGATTTGTTGTATATCCAATGAATTTGGTTTAACTTTTGTTTCGCCAGGTAATGGATTTAGTGGAGACCAACATGGACAAGCTAGAATGTCAATCCAGGCTTGGTTTGATGGTCCCAGTTTGCACAAATTTCTCGGGGTAATGTTATGCGATTTTGTAGGAGTTTCTTATAATCGAGGAGACTTTTGATGTATGCAATTTTTTGTTGGTAAATGACCACAAATTGCTAGAATATACTTTTCGAGAAAATTTAGATGAGATCCTTGACGCTGTTTCTCATAATACATTTCACATTAAACGTCGATCATTTTTTGTTCATAGTGATATATCTCATCGACTTTCTCGGTGAGAGATGTTGATTTTAGATCAATTGATCGTTTAGCTTTCTTCCCTTTAGGAGAAAAGCTGATGTGGCATGTTGGGGATGCAACAATGTTTAGAGAGTCTGAATGAGTTGATTTCGATGTGGCTTTAGTTGGTGATATGTAAGAGCTATTTGACGAGGGGGATTATAGTCGATAGTTGAATAGGTGAAGTCATGATCGGAAGAGATTGTATATTTGCTGTAATAATTTAGTTGTGTTTATTTATTTTTAAGTAATATATAACTGAATTTATAAGTTAAAATTTAGCTATATTTAGAAAAGTAGTTGAGAAAATGAGTTAACCCATAGGAAGTTGACAGATATTGGTTTGTTTTCAACCAGTTGTTAAAAAAATTATATGGTTGTTGTTAATTCTAAATTATAAAATTAATTGTTCAGTTGAAACTTCGTATAAGATATTACAAATTTAAGCGAACAAAACATTACTTCAATAACTTTAGTTAACCAATTCATTGAACGAACAAATTCCTAGATCTCATCTTAACTTAATAAAAGTTAGTTCACTTAACAGTTTTGAAAATATCAGCTATTCGATTTTCGGTATTAACAAATTCTAGAGTTATTATTTCTTTTTCAACATTATCTCTTAGAAAATAGTGACGAATATCTATATGTTTTGTTATGAATTATTAATTGGATTTTTAGATAATTTTATAGCACTGGTATTATCGCAATATATTGGACTTTGTTTATTATTTTTCCATAGTTTTTAAGTGTTTGTTGCATATATATTACTTAAGCATAGGCTAAGGTAGCAGAAATATATCCGGCTTCACATGTTGTAAGAGAAACACAATTTTGATTTTTACAAAACCATGAAACTTACGATTGACAAATAAAGTGTCATGTGACATCTGTACTTTTTCTATTCGATTTACATCCACCAAAATCTGCATCACTGTAAGATACAAGTTCATACGTACTGCCTTTTGGATAAAATAGACCATAATCTTTAGTGTGGGTTAAATATCGTAAAATCCTTTTAACTGCCCGATGATGTGATTCTTCAGGTTGTGCTTGAAATCTTGCTCATAAAAAACATTCATCATAATATCTGGTCTACGAGCAATTAAGTATAGTAAGGATCCTATCTTTCTTCGACATAGTTTTTTATCGAACTCTTTTCCATGTTCATCTTTGTCTAGATGATAGTAGCACTCATTGGAGTGGATTTTCTTGATGTATTATCCATTCCAAAACATTTTAGTAATTATTTACAATATTTTTCTTAATTTATAAAAATTCCATTATTTAATTATTTTATTTGTAATCCTAAAAGAAATTTAATTCACTCATATGAGACATTTCAAATTCGTTTGTCATTATTGTAGAAAATTCATTACATAAATTTTCGTTAGTAGATCCATATATAATATCATCAACATAAATTTGAACAATTAATATATCCTTCTATTCTCTTTTAATAAATAATGTTGCATCTATTTTACCAATTTTAAAACCGAAATTAATTAAATGCGATTTTAATCTATCTTACCAAGCTTGAGGTGCTTGTTTTAAACAATATAATGCTTTTTAAAGTTTAAAAATATGATCTGGATATTTTTCATGAACAAACAGTGGTGGTTGTTCTATGTAAACATTTTATTTTATAAAACCGTTTAAGAAAGCACTTTTAACATCCATTTGAAATAGCTTAAAGTTATGATGATAGGCAAAAACAAGTAATATTCTTATGGCTTCAAGACGTGGTGCAGGTACAGAAGTCTCTTCATAATCAATTACTTCTTCTTGATTGTAACCCTGTGCCACTAATCTTGCTTTATTACCTATAATATTTCCATTTTCATCAGCTTTATTTTTAAAAAGCCATTTGTTCCAATTACTGATTAACCGTTGGCCTTGGTACTAGTTCCCAAATATGGTTTCGTTCAAATTGATTAAGTTCTTCTTGCATTGCTAAAATCCAAAAATCATCATTTGATGCTTCCTTGTAATTTTTTGGTTCAAAATTAGATATAAATGCTACATTACTATTTGATCAATTTGTCTTCTAGTCAAAACTTTGTTATCTAGATTTCCAATTATGTTATCAATAGGATGATCTTTTAAAATACAGGGTGTTGTTTTCAAATTACTATTATTTTGATTATCATTATTATTTTCAATCATAATTTCAATGGCTTTATTTTGATTAGTATCAAAAATTTCTTCGTCATCTTTACTTATATTTTTAAAGTTTTCATCACAAGAAACATGAAGACTTTCCTCTATAACATTTATTCGCGTGTTAAAAATTCTATAAGCTTTACTTTGATCGTAATATCCAAAAAAAATTCCTTCATATGCTTTTGAATCGATTTACCAAGATTATCTTTTGTATTTAGAATAAAGCATTTTGATCCAAATATTCGAAAATATGATACTTTTAGTTTCTTTTTGTATAACATTTCATAACATCTATTTTTAGTCATAGGTCCAAGAGTTACACGATTTAATATGTAACATGTAGTAGCAACTACATATGCCCAAAAGTGCTTTGGTAAGCTTTGCCATTTAGGAGAGTTCGAGCACATTCTTACAAAGTGCGATTTTATCTTTCAACTACTCCGTTTTGTTGTGGTGTTCGTGAAAATGAAAAATTATAAGTAATTCCCTTTTTATTACAAAAGTTTTTAAATAATTCATTTTTAAATTCTCCATCGTGATCACTTCTTATACTTTTTATTTTTAAATCTACTAGAGCCTTAATTCGTTTAGAATTTTTTTTAAACATTTCAAATTTATCACTTTTATGTTTTAAAATAGCATTCAAGTATACCTTGAAAAATCTCTACAATTACAATGACATATATATTATGATTTATCGATCGTATTTGAGTTGAGCCAAGTCCAAATGAAGTAATTCAAGAGGTTTCTTAGTAGAGATTTCCTTTTTAGATATAAATAAGCTTTTCTTTAGTTTTCCATGTTGACATGCATCGCATAGATTTTTTTAAATTTGATATTTATTTTATGTAATTCTCTTACCAAATTGTTTTTAGCTAATTTGTTTATATATTTGAAATTTTTGTGATAAAATCTTTTATGCCATATACATGGATCATCATGATTTGCGGTTAAGCATAAACCATTATTATGATTAATATTCATGTTTAGAATATAAATATTATGATTTCTTATTCCTTCAAAAATTAAAGTTTTATTTTGATCATAGATATTGCATTTATCTTTTTCAAAGTCGATTTTAAATCCCTTATCGCGTAATTGGCTTATACTAAGTAAATTATGTTTTAAATTTTTAACTAATAAAACATTTGAAATAATAGGAGAAGTAGATATACCGACATTAATGACGTTTCCAATTCCAATAACATATCCTTTGTAATTATCCGCAAAAGTGATCGTCTCACCGTCCATGTAAGTGATGTTTGATAGCATGTGTGCATTTCCCTTCATATGTTTGGAGTATCCATTATCGAGTATCCATTTCTCCTTATTAGTTTTGTTTTTTGGTACCTGAAAAATAATAAAAAGTTTTAATTGGTACCTCATTTCTCCATTTGGGTCTTGTTTATTAGTAGGAGAAGGTGGCCATACCCATGAGGATTTGGAACCTTTAGAGATGTAATTTTCATTATGAACTATATCCTTTAGTTATACATCTATGTGTTTTTGTCTAATCAATTTGTTATTTGTTTTAGAAACCCATATTTTAATCATTTTTGTTTTTTTATTTACATGTTTAGATTTTGTATCTCTAAAATTTGCATTTAATGTACTATACTTCTTGATCTTTGATTATTATTAGAAACCAGATTATTTCTAAAATGTTTATGAATTTTTTCGTCAAATCCTAATCCCTTTCTATTTCCTGATGGTTTTGAAATCTTTATCAAATTATCTAGATTTTTCTTTCCTTTATTAAATTTTGAAACATTACTAGTAATTTTATCTAATTTATTTTTGAGATAAAATTTTTCTAAATTAGCTAATTCTAAATTTTGTTTAAACTCATTCTTTTCTTTTTCAAGTTTATAATTCTCTATTTTGTTATTTTCTATATCATGTGTTAACGTAGAATTTTGAGATGATAATTTTCTACATTCTTTTTATGCTAATTATAATTCTTCTTCTAAAATTGTTTTCTCGTCTTTTAACAATCTAATTTCTAATTCTGTATTTAATTTTCCCATGTTCTTTTTTTCTTGAAATTTTCGAATTTATTTTTCTTTTTATCATTATTGAGTAGTGGACAGTCTTTCTTCATATGACCAAATTTATCACATCCGAAGCACTTCATTAATGTTTGATTTAAGGAATTTGCGTTGTTGTTATTTTGAAATTTCATCATCTTTTTGAACTTCTTGAACTGGTTGTAATTTTGGCTATGAAAACAATCTCATCTTCTTCCAAGTCGGAGTTGTCATTACTTGCCTGAAATGTGATGTTTTTCCTTTTTTGATTTTGTTCTATTCTTGCCTACAAATTGGCTTCATACGACATCAGATTTCCTATGAAATCTTTGACTTTGAGTTGGGAAAGATCGTTAGCTTCTTCGATGGCTAAAACTTTTCTTTCCCATTCATTTTTCATAGAGTTCAAAATTCGCTTGACTAAATCAAAATCAGTGAATTTAAATCCTAGTGCCATAAGATCATTTCTTATAGTTTAAAATCTAGCATACATTTCAATAATTAACTCGCATGATTTCGTTTTAAAAGATGATAATTGATTTTGTGGAATAGAAATTTTTGTTAGCTTAACTTTTTTTTATGCCTTCATGGATAATTTGTAATGTACGCCATATATCATAAATAGTAGTGCAAAGCATGACTCGTGAAAGTTCATTTTTATTGAGTGAGCAAAATAAAACATTCATAGCTTTGACATTGTTAGATGCCTCTACTTTTTATGCATTGTTCCATGTACCAATATCAATGTCAGGTGCTTCATATTTATTTTGAGTTTCTATCCATATTTCTAATCCATTTGCTTCCATAAAAATACGCATGCGTGTTGAGCAATAAGAATAATTAGAACCAGTAAATAGCGGTGGACATGCAGTTGATTGACCTTCTTGAAACGTGCTTGTCATTTTAATGATTTCAATCACATGTTACTGTAGATTGAAATAACCTTGCTCTGATACCAATTGAAAGTCTTATGGATTGTATACCACCCAACTTGTGTATAATATGCTAGCACATAAATTAAAGCAATAGTAGACAATAAATAGTAAAATATAATAAGCATGCAAACCAGAGTATTTATACTGGTTCAGACCTCTCATCCTATGGCCAGTCCCCAAGCTCTCCTTCAGTATTTCCTTTAAACAAATTACCTTCACTTCGCCTGGAGGAATATACCAATATACAAGTACCTCTGACAATCTTGTGTTCCAATAACATAGTTTTTGACATACCGTACAAATCTTCCTATGATCTCCTTTAAGTATATGAATATGAATGTTTTGAGTTGTACGTAGTGATTTAACCAAAATTCTATTTTGGTTATAATGGATTAAGACTATGTAAACAGTGTAAATGCAAGAGAGTGCTTAGAAATCAAGAGAGTAAAGAATAGATTAATTCAAGTTCAGTGATTTCTACTTCTCAATCAAAGTGGTATTTATAGATTCAGAAAGTTGCAGATGAAGAGTTGTTACTCTTAGAGAAAGTCTCTTCATTTTAATGGCTACAACTCTTCATTGAAAGGTGATTTCCTTTTGATTCAAAATTGAAATGTCTTTTCAAATGTGATAGTTTTTCCCATGACAGAAGACTATTATAAAATCCTCAAATGTCTATGGGTTGTTTTAATTTTTAACCCGAGACTTGTCATAGACGTCTGTGGTTTTATAACAGATGTTTGTGAGGTGTAAAAAATGTTTTTCACTTTAATTTTGATGTACATTAACTTGTGTGTGCTCATGTATGCATATATACACTCAAGGGGACTTTGACAATATTATATCTAGGACTCTTTTATAGTAGATTGTCCTTAGTATGGTCAATGAATCTTTGTTTCTCTTTGAGTCTCAATATCTTTGAGCATGACGTCTTCATGTAGCATGTACTTGTAATATTGATAAGGTTTATATATGTATATATTTGTATAGTTGTTATCATTGAAAAATAAATTGGAGGTTCCAACAACTTTTTCCTAAAACTAGCAATGTCGAGAAGGTCTTAGAGGCTGGATCGATATATCGTATCGATCCCAACCTTCTAAGAACCGATGTTGTCCCAGAGGGTATAAACCGCAGGGTCGACGGTCATAGCGACCCTTCACCTTTTGAAAATCGGCATAGCCCAAAGGTTGGGAACGTCGAGAAGGTCTTAACCACCAATTGATGGGGAAAATCAACTCAAACCACCGGATTGATGGGGAAAATCGATCCTAACCTTCTGAAAACGGGCGTAGCCCCAAGACTGGCAATATTAGAAAGATCTAAACCGTCGGATCGATGGTCACGTCAACTCCTTACCTTTTGAGAGCCGGTGTTGCTCCAGCAACTTCGAGAAGGCCCAAAATTGATGGGTCGAATGGACCCCTACTTTCTGAGAACCGACGTTCCTCCGACGTCATCATTCCCTTACATTTTGAGCACCGGCATGCTCCGACATCATTAGAAAGAGAAGCCAACTTCCAGAAAGTCATTATTGCTCGAAGACTAGCAGGAGCACACTATCGCCTGAATATAGGCGATAACAGGAGGAAGAATCTCCTAACCCTCAAGAGTATGTTGCTATTTAGAGATAAATAAAGACAAGGGTACTAGATAATAAAATCTACCTCCTAGAATTCATTGCCGCTTGAAGATTGGCGATAGCGTGAAGTTCTCAAACCAAACCAGGAACCGATCGGATACTTCGGCTTCGGCCTTCCAGAAGTTTTTATCACTCGAAGTCTGGTGCTGGTTAGAAGGATTTATAACCTACTTAAGGATCGACCAGATCATTTTGGGCCCAGCTTGTAGGAATGTGCCATCACTCGAAGATTGGCGATGCTAGGGGAAACCCTAGAATGGAACTATTGATACACTGGCTTTCGAAGGCAAAAGCGAGAGCTCGATCGAATCATTAGTCCAACCTTCTAGAAGCTGACACTGCCCAAAGATTGGCAACATCAGGCATGTACCATCTTATAACATTCGGAGGCCTGGCATTTCCCAAAGATAGGCAACATCGTGTCGGCGTAGTCGTAAAATCATCAAGAATCCGATGTTGTCCGAAGATCGGTGACTTCAAAAAGAAGTATTTGCTTTCGAGCCGATCGAATCATTCGACTGCAATTTATAGATATCAGCTATTGCTTGGAGATTGGTAACATCAAGGACAAATCTTTAGAACTGAATCACCAGTGTTCTAGTTTTCAAAGACAGAAATTGGTGCATGACTTGGCTTCCGACTCCAAACTTCGAGAACTCAATTGTTATCCAAAGATTAGAAACATCAAAGCAGAGCCCTCTGAATTGAACTATTGGCATGTTAGTTTTTGAAGATAAAAACTAGTACACGACTGGAGTGTCATCCATAATCATTGGAAATTTCACTGTAACTTGGAAATAGACAACTTCGAGGAAGGATAATCGAAATCGAATAATTCTTGCACTAGTTTTCAAATATTGAAACTAGTGCCTGACTGGACTTGAACAACAGCGCTAGCGACCAACCGAGACACGCTCGGTGGAGGAAAGGAAAGGATAGTTGTGGAAAGTTGAAGGCAAGTATTATTAGGCTTTCCCAATCCATGAACATGACTTAGGAAGTGCGATCAGACTGGGATTAAGATGTATCAAGACATGCCATCGTTTGAAGTTCACTATTCATCTGCGAGGAACTAAGATGTATTAGGACATGAAAACGATTTTTTCTGGGAAGGTATGAAGAGAAATGTAGGCTTATGGGTGAAGAACTGTTTGAACTGTCAACAGGTAAATTCCAAACATCAAAAACCAAGTGGGTTGCTTCAACCTTTAGATATTCCTATATGGAAATGGGATTCTATTTCTATGGATTTTATAGATAGGTTGCCAAGATCAAATAGAGGAAATGAAAGTATATGGGTCATAGTGGACATGTTGACCAAGAGCATCCATTTCATACCAGTCAAGTCAACTAGAACGACACCTGTTTTTGCTAAGTTATATATGAAGAATGTAGTCAGACTGCATGGGATTCCTAGTAGTATAGTAAGTGATAAAGATTCCTTATTCACTAGTGAGTTCTGGATAAGTTTACAAGATACTTTAGGAACCAAGCTCAAGATGAGTACCGCTTACTATCCACAGACCGATGGGCAAACAAAAAGTGCTTACAAGATCTTAGAAGATTTGTTAAGAGCTTTTGTGTTAGATTTGGGGGGATCGTGGGAAGAGCATCTACCTTAGTTGAGTTTTCATATAACAATAGTTATCGGGCTAGTATAGGGATGGCACTGTTTAAAGCTTTGTATGAAAGGCTATGCAAATCACCTGATTATTAGTTAGAGACCGGGGATATGTTAGTTCTTGGTATGGACTTAGTTAAAGAAGCTGCAGAGAAGATTGAGTAAATTTGAGTTAGAATGAAAGAAGTTCGGTCTAGGCAGAAGAGTTATGCTGATAGAAGGTGGAAAGACTTAGATTTCTCGGTTGGAGATCATGTTTTCACAAAGGTATCACCGTTGAAAGGTGTAATTCGATTCGGGAAATCAAGGAAATTAGCACCGAGATTTGTTGGACCATTTACTATTGTAGAAAGGATCGAGAAAATTGCATATAGAGTAAAGTTACTGAACAGTTTGGCAGGATTCCACGATGTTTTTCATGTTTCTCATCCGAGAAAGTGTACTTGAGATCCGGAGACTACTATAGCACCGACTAGGTTAGAGGACTTGGTAGTGGAACCGAACTTGACCATAGTTATGAAGCCAGTTCATATAGTTGCAAGAGATAAGAAGAGACTAAGGAACAAGACAGTCAGATTAGTTAAGGTCCAGTGGAGCGACGACGAGAGAGAATGTACTTGGAAAAATGAAAGCAGGATTAGAGAGCTTATCCTGATTTGTTTCATGGCATCTTTACCTTTATGATTGATTTGTTATGCATCTTATCGTAATTTCGAGGGCGAAATTCTTTAAGGAGGGGAGTCTGTAATGACCCTAATTTTGATTAACATTATTTAGGGTATTTAATTACTTAAATTAATTGAAATAATGAAATGGTCAAGGGATTAATATTTGTGTAAATAAGGGGTAGTCATGCCCAATAACAAATGAACTAAAGGGAAACTAAAGTGAAATGGATAAGGCTAATAGATGAGGGGCAAAGTAGGAATATGACATGTTCTAATACCCTAAACCCTTCATGCCTATTTATTTTGCACATTCAAAACAAAAAAAAGAAATATAAGTGAGGCCGGCCACAATTAGGGAAAAGCTAGAAGAAGAAAAGCTAAAGATCAAAAGGAAGATTAATAATCCATTAAAGATCAAATCTTAAATCCTTAACAACAAAGCTAAAGGTGAATAATATATTACATCTCATATTTTTGACGTTTTTGGTTCCTAAATCAGATCCGAATATTTTTGCAAAGTATATTGCCATGTTTTAATTGTTTAAACAGATATATATACTTGTTGATGATTTATGCTAGTTCATATGGATTTTATGATAAGTTTTAATGTGAAAACCCTATAGATGACATCCAAATGCCTTGCGATTTTATTTTAAGGCCAGAAATGATATTTTAGAGATGCGTTTCAAATTTCATAATTTTATGAATTAATGTGCACTTATTATTAATTTTCTTGTGAGCAAAATGGTTAATTGGGTTTAAATTAATTACGACTATTTTGTATATGTTTTGGGTAAGAAATTTAAATATGTTAGAAAACATATTAAAAAAGATTTATGGGAATTTTTATAAATTTTTTCTAAGTATTCTAATAAGTATATAAAATTATTTAAGGTATGAGAGTTATTACATATTTATAAAAGGAGAATGAGCATTTTGTGAATATTCTAAAGTACTTATTCTAAAATTCGGTAGCACTTTTAGAAAAGATTTTATAAAAGAAATTAGCAACTAACCATATGTTGATAAACAAAGCAGGTTAGTTGAAAAGAATTTACCTTTTAAAGTTAAAAATCAGTTTAATCACAGTTCTGTTGTTTTGCCACTTTCGACACCTACCTTCCGACTAGGTACTTTCGTCTCCATCTCTATCGAAGACAATTCGTATAGAATCAAAGACTTGGTACATGGTGAATTAGACAAAGGCGAAAGGTATATAGTCAAAACACGAGGTTCCGAAGGGATTAAAACCTTACTTTGCTTTTATAAGGAAATGCGCCTACTTTTCTTTCGAAAGGAATGCTTTCGACATTGATAGCTTTCGACTTGGTCAAATGGTTTTAAAGAATGGTTTTGAAAGAGGTTGCGCCTTTTGTTTTATTTAGAAGCTTTCGAAGGGGTCGAAACCTCTTGCTGCCATGTTCAACCTTTCGAAGAAATGCCTTCAAAAGGATGCTTTCGCTTTAAACCCTTAGCTGCTTCTCCAATGCTTTCGAAGGGAATGGTTTCAACGCCATCCACTTCTTTTACTTAGGAAATTGCTTTCGAAAGAGTGCTTTCGACTTAGTTGTTTTAAGGCCCTTTGTTCTATTGAAAGTTAAACCTAAAGATTTCGGAAGGAATAGTTTTGAATGATTTAAAAAGGTTGTTCCACATGTTTTACTTGAACCCAAATGCTTTCAAAAGGTTTGATTTATGTAAAGAACTTAATGATTCTGAAAGGTTTAAGATAAAGGTTTCGAAGGGGTGGTTCCTCAATTTTTTCAAAAGGTCTTGAATGTAAGGTTTCCAATGGTTTCGAAAGGAAATGTTTAAAGTGTTTTGAAAGGAGGATGTCTATGGCTTTAAAAAGCGTTCAAAAGAGATGATTTCAATGTTTTCAGAAGGTTTAATGTAAATGGTTTCGAAAGGGGTACTTTCAAATGTTTCTAATATTTTCATCAACAATGTTTTGTTTACAGTATATATAACATGGCAAAGTGATTTGAGTAAAGCATAGAATATATTTTCCTTGTTTAAGAATAGTTAAAAGGCTAAATCAAGTTGAAAGAAATGTTTTCAAGGAAAATTTTAATGGTAAATGACCCTAAGTAAATGACTCAAATATTAGAATACAGGATGGGACTGGTATGTGGTCGCTCCTATTCTTTAGCTAATAGCCCCTAGCTAATATAAGTCCAAAATTCCAGTGTGTAGGGCTTTGCCACATGTAAGACTAAAATGATGTTTACAAACATAATGGAATATATAGAGTAGAGATAGGTTATTGGTGAGCCCACAAAACCATTAGGATCAGTTGACCCTAGGAGAAGTAAGTTAGGGACAGACTGCCCAAAAGTGTATCTAACAGAAATTAGGTTATTTGTTTATTTTGTCTAGTAGGCCCGAGTCAGCCAAAAGTTAGTAGTTAGCCAAACAAAACTATAGTGTTCGGACAGATGGTCCATTGATTACCTGATTTATATGCGTACATGATATTGATATTTTTGTTTTAACCAGTTTTGTTGTAGGATTATATATTTGCAAAAGATATGTTTTAAAAAGATATCAGTGAGGGGAAACCGATTCCGCTAAGCGGCGTGATCTCACTTAATACCGGATAACCGATATGTATAGTATTATTCACACCAGATTTTATTTCTGACTCGAAGTTTATGTTTCCTCTTAAACTCTTGGGTGCTCAAAATTGATTTGAGTAGGCTGGGGGTTGAGGATTTACAGGTTTTAATAAGTGGACGAATAAAGCTTCCAAAGACGAGCAGTAAGCTGATGTTAGCTATTTAGGAGTTGATATGTTTTTTTATTTCCACTATGTTGTATTAAGTCTATTATGAGTATTTAGTACTCTGATCAACCAAGGGTGCATCATCATATGTTGCTCTAGGCATATTTATATAATAATTATATTTGATCTGAACTTGGGAAATGATTGGGATTATGTAATGAAATATGAAGCATGTTTTTGAAATGTAATCAGTAAAGTTGATGTTTTTGGAATCTGTGATTTGTTTCATTTTCATGTGATTCTGATATTATGGATACTACTAACATTACCGTATTTTGTCGCCGGAAGTTAATATTGTGGATGACTACAGGATCTTTAGCGCTTAGCTTTGGGCTCAAGATAGGGGATGTTACAACAGCCAAGCACACAAGGACAGCAAGTTCTCACAAGTTCAAGTGTGAGATGCCATAAATCAAAAAATATGCTCGAACAAATCACAAAGCAATTTTCTTTAACACATACATGTATATACATATGCAACATTTTCAATGTCAGACACGATTGGAGGTGCATGCAAAAAATTGCTAGCAACGACAAATAAAAAAATGTTGAACTACTCAAAAGTCCAACCGAAGTCACAAATATATCAAAGATAAACAAGTTAATGATCGCAAAACCAAAGACCTAAGAATCAACAGTCAAGATTAAAAGCCTAATCGAAAGTTGAAATATTCAAAGCTAAAATATTTTGAAATATATGGAAAACTTAGAAGAATCTTTCACAATCCTACTCTATAAATGCCCAATGCATCATCGGCAATTTTGCAAAGTCGAGTTCGATGTTAATAAAGCTAAAAATAAAAAATTAGGCCAAACTATCAATTGTAGAACACTCGACGAAGAAGAAACCATGCTCTTGAATCGCCGAGGCATGAAATAAGTCGATCGATAAAGAGATAAAGGCAAATGATCATATATTGAAGAAAAAATCAACAACTTTGGGAGAAACCCTGTTTATATAATGAAGAAAAGCGGGCTTGAACCAGGCGAACAGGAGAAAACTAAAAGACCACGTTCTCTTATTTGGGCTTACTTTTCTTTGTATTAAATTAAGATATTATAAATTAAACCAGTGTTTCATTGTTTTTATAATTATATTTCTTTTAACTTTTAAAAGTGTAATTTCTACCTTGGATTGAACTACAGGGCGTAGTCTAGGAATATCTTAGGATTTCGAGCTTAGGTTTAGAATAGTTAGGTAGGTAATGGTTGCAAGTTCATAAGGTTTATAAACGGTTTATTGTTTAATCTTAGCAACAGTAGGAAAGTATTACTAAAGTTGGGAAATTTGTATATCATTTTTATTTCTACATGTACCCTGTTATTAGCAGTGTTACAATTTTTATTATTCAGTAAATTTATAACAATTTTTACTATTCAGTAAATTTACGATAAATCCTATTTACTCCTTCTAAGGTTAATTCGATCTTACAACTATATTTTTGAATGGATGCCAACTTTTGAAAAGAACCATTCATTTATAAAAAGTTGTGATCTCTTGAACAATCATCACTTTTCAGCATATCTTTTCACGATTATAAATAGAGACCAAATTCGTTTATGGTTTCCACCAATTTTTGCTATCTAATTCATAATCGATCTATTGCTTCTTTAAATCAAAATCGATCAAAAATTACCTCTATTATTTCTGCATGTTCAGTTCACAATGATCAAAGGATATTATATGAATGGTGTACTGAGTGACTTATCTGTGTTGCAAAAAAACATCAAACTCAAAGTTAAAATTATTCCTTTTATAGTTGAAGTCCTATTGGAGTTCTTTAGGCAGAGGTTAAAATCATATTTGATTGTTCAAGCAGTGTTGTTAATATAGGTTTCTCCAGTCAAGTGAGGGTTGGTTAGTGAAATTCCAAAAGAAGTCTTGGACTGCACGTCAGGTGGGAAGTCCGAACAAGTATAAAAATCACTAGTGCAATCTTCTATTAACCGCTTTCTTTTAGCTTGTTTATTTTTTTTGCTTAAGTTATATTTTTCCATATTATAGATTATTCCACATTATGCATATAAGTCACTTCACATAACAACTTTTATTTGGTATCAGAGCTTGGCATTTCAAAAATCGTAAAATCATTTTGAAAATAATATGGCATTAAGTTTTTCTATTTTCTATGTAGGTCAACCAACCACATGATCTCCACTTTTTACTGGTACTAATTATGCATATTAGTCTATTAGATTGACAATATATATGCAATCTAATAGCTATGCTATTTGGAACATGACTCAGACCGATTATGAAACACCCAGTACTAATTTTAGAACATGGATAGCTCAACAAGTTACTTTAGCTGAAAATAACTCAAAAGCCATGATGGGTAGAAATGAATTTAATAGAGTTAGTATATGTTAATCTGCATATGAAATATGGAAGATTCTGTAAATTACACATGAAGGAAGACTTTGTAAATTACACATGAAGGCACAAATAAAGTTAAACAAAGCAAAATTTCTATGTTGAAAAGTCAACCATGGCATTTTAACATAAAAGACAATAAGCCAATTTCAGATATTTATTTTTATTTACAAGATATTACACATGCACTTATGTGATCAGGAGAAATCTAAAATTGATATAATTTAAAAAAAATCAAATTCTTTAAAAAATGAGTGGGAAAAAAGTGCTTTCTATTCCTTTCTATTAAAAAAGCAAACGACCTTTCCAAACTCAAGGTTGAAGAGTTAATAGAAAATCCACGTCGTATGAAGTGAATTTGCAAGTCAAAAAGCAATAAAAAAAGACAAGAGATCAATTGCTTTTCAAGCCGAAGATGATTCAAATATTGATAACAATGATTTTGCCTACCTTCCTAAATGGTTCAAAAAGTACTTAAATCTAAGATGGCATCAAGAAACTTCAAAAATAGCAATTTATCAACTAAGAAATATTTCGAATATGATACGATGGGTCATATAGAAAGGGATTTCCTAAAGCCAAGAGATGAAAATAAGTCTAAAAATCAACAAGAGGTGAAACCAAAGGAAAAGGCATTTCAAGGCACTTGGGACGAATCCGATTCTTCTTCATTTGATGAGGAAAGTGACACAGAGCAAGCAAATGTCTATTTTATGGCATTTAACAAGGAGGTCTGACAAACTTACTCTTATGATAATGTGCTTGAAATTAATATAGGAATGTTAAAAGAAAAGAAAAATGAAAGGAGATTGAGAAAAGAAGCTTATGCCAATTTAGATAGAGAAGAATTAGAAATTGAAATGTTAAAAGTTGAGAAAATGATTACTAAAGAAAAATTACGTAAAGCACAAGAATTGAACTTGAATTTGACAACTCAAATTCAAGCTTTGCAAGAAGAACTAAAAATCTACCGAGATATGAATGTCAAACTTTCAAAATATTATTGTGATCTAATATCGTCTCTTAATATATATAAAAAACAATCTATTACTTTAGAAACTAAGATTGATGATTTATCACAAAATATTTAAAAATTTAAGTGTTTAACAAATTTGATAAATATTTCAAAAGCTGCCTTTAATAAAAATGGTTTGGGATATTTAAGTTCTAAAATTAGTAGTTCTGGTCTTGAAAGAAATATGCATCTTTGCATACTAACTTTAGAAAACCCAATGTTATTAAAAGCCAAATGAAATTAGAAATTTCTAATACTATTAGTATCTGGGTTCCCAGAACAAATAAAACACTTGTTAGAAATAAATATATAAATGATTTTATTTTTGAAGTATATATAAGTATAAATTATGTTTTCAAAGCTTCGACCAAACCCACTTAGGTGTGATTACCAAAAATCTAACCACTGGACCCCAACAGAGGAAGTGGATACTAAAACATATTTCTTATTTTTGCAGGTACACCACATATTGAGGGGGAGATGTATTCTAAATTTTCTAGTGCATAAAGAAATGGAGCTACAAATGGAGGAAAAGTAGAAAATTTATTTATCTTACATTTAAATATATAAAATATGTTTTATGAAAAAAAAATATTTTTAAGCTTTTACTTATTTTTGAAAAACTATTTGAAAAGATAAAAATAATATGGTTTTTTTGACAAAAACTAAGATATTTTAGATTATTCTATAGCTCTTGTCAAAAACAAAGGATTTAGTTTAAAGATAATTATATTTATGGGTATAAGTGCAATAAAATGATTATGTCATAAAAATAAACCCAATGAATGTTTTTTTTATGAAATAAATTGTTAGTTATTATGCATGGGATCGAAGATGGCCATAGTAACAAATAATGCAAATACAGTGGAAATGATATATTAAATCATAAGGTCGATTTTATATTGGTTCAAAGCACCTCTCGCGCATCTAGTCCCTAAGAGCCTCTTTGGAATTTTACTATCATTGCCTCACTTAACCCGAAGGAACATGTTTACAACCTCCTGAATAACCACTTGAATGGGACTTCAACACCACCCTTAGATACTATGACAGAACTTCAATAAATTTTACAACTAGTGTAACTGATGTTACTTTCTGACACAGTGTATTTTGATATACATATTATCTCTTTGATATGCATTGACTCCTATAACCAAACCAAACATATTGAGTGGAGGTGTAAGGGCTAAAGAGTGTAAACAACTAGTTTATAGGATGTGGAGATAAGGCACACTAGTTGATACTATCTGAATCAAATAAATCTTTTGAAGTACATACTATTGCTTTATGGTTTGAGAGTTTTAGGCATAGAATTCAAAGCATGGAGTTATATTCCAAAAAATAGATGATCAACTTTGAAGTCTATAATCGCTTTTATAGAAATGAATAGATGCGTTAAAGAGTAGTGACTGGGCAGAGAGTCGCCATTAAGAGAAGCACTGGTTTGGAGAAGAAGCAACGAAGAGATGCGAAGCAAGGGTAAGAAAATAGAAGGTACAAATATGCACAACATGCCACCACCAATGCACAAATGGGACATCCACCGGTTGATCGGTGGTCGTAGGAAATACCTATTATGCTTTCCGTGCGTGTATTTTTTCTTTTCCCTCTATTTCAAGGTATGTCCATTTCCTTAGCTCTTGTATTAGATTTAGTACTACTCTGAAGCAAAGTATTCTCTGATCTGTGCTTTTATTCTCATCTCGAATTCTTACTGAATCGGTAATGTACACTATCAAATCATTAGTAGAATTGTTGTATGGCTGTTATCATCAAAATACCATAAATATGAGCCGAACATTCTCCCACCTTTTGATGATGACAACCACATTATTTTATAACAGAAAATAAATAGCTCACCCTGAATATATGCTATATCTAAGTGCTATAAATAAGCATTTTTCTTCATCTTTAACACGTAAGCTTATTTCTTTTCCAACAATTTAAGTAGTTTACATAATGCCGATATAAATATGTAAATTACATGTACTTCTCCCCTTTTATCATCAATAAAAAGAGATAAGAGCATAGGCATATTATAAGTTAAAAAACTCCCTCTAAATATAATATTTAATAAATAGATCTATGTACGTTTCCTATATATGCGTATAGTTTTTCTACCCCTTTTGAAAAAGAGATAGGAAGTATCATAGACAAGTCAGTAAAAATAATTTAATTTTAATGCTCAGTATTAACTATTAACAAAGTGATGATTATCTAATAGATATGTCAAGTGTAACCATAATAATAATCATTTTTCTAAAAATCGAGGGTTCACGACTTAGGGAACCATATCCGGTTAGATGTGGTTGATCTCTTAAAGATATAGCGATCATTATTAATCATGGTGTCGTAAAAGTCACTAATGTGTAAATGTCTATCATGATTAGTTAAATTAGCAGGAGCCTATATATCAACATTAATTGTCATTGATTTTGTATTCAAAGCATGTTTTATAATTCTAAGCATAAGACTACCATGACATGAAGTGGTTTTAGTGCTATCTCTGCTTTTAGTACTAGCTTAAACATGTGTACATGAATGCATATTTAATGCCATTTTTACATTTATCTTATTTATATCCTAAACCAGTTATATCATTGTGAGCTTTGGTATTCGTAACTAAGGAAGATAAATCATCTTTTCCTCTATTAAAATTTATGATTTTCTCATTTAATTTATAAAAAAACGCTATAGAATCACAAAACTAGCATTGATACCAAGCGAAAGTGCTGAAGGATCATATATTAATTATATGGTCACATTACTTATATACCTACAGTATGAGAGATAACATAAATTGCAAAATAATCAAAGTAAAATAAGTAAAAGATCATACCGAGATTTATCCTGGTTTAAAGCACATCTCCTATATCCAATCACCGCTTAAGTTTCCTTTAAATACCTCATTTTTGGTAGCCCTAAAGCATACATTAGCTTGCTCTCCATCACTGTCGCTATTATTTTCACTTGGAGATGAATCATACCAAGTCACAAAGAAGGCACATTTACTTTTCTTTGAGTTTTTTTCATTTCTAAAATTCTTTTTGAATGTCTACTTTTCTTTATTTAATTCAGGACAACTCAGGTGTCCAAATTTGTCGCATTCATAACAGTTGAAAGGGGATGTCTCACTTGAATTGCCATATTTTTTTTACTTTGCACTGTTTTGTTGAATTTTCTGAATTTACAATAATTCTTAGTAAAAGAAAGTACAACATCTTCAAGCTCTGAATCATCATCATTATTAACTTGAAAAGCAATATTACATTTTTCTTGGGCTAGTTCATTTTTAGCTTATAGATTAGCTTCATAAGACAGTAAATTTTCAATCAATTCTTTTACTTTAAGTACAGAAAGATCATTAGTTTCTTCTATAGCAAGTACTTTTCTTTCTTATTCGTGGAATTTAAAATACGTGATACTACATAAAAATCATTAAAAGTTGCTCTTAAAGCCATAAGGTCATGTTGTATAGCTTGAAACCTAGAATATATGTCTATAATACATTCATTTGGTTTCATCTTAAAAGACTGATGGAATTGATTTTTTTTTTAATAAACTAAATTTTTTTGTTTAACTTTTTTGTTTCTTCGTGTGTAACTTGCAACATTTTCCAAATTAGGTATGTAGTTTTAGACATCATAATTCTAGAAAATCCATTTTTGTCTAATGAACAATATAAAACATTCATAGTTTTAGGATTATTGAAAGCAGCTATTTTGTCATCGTCCGGGTTTTAACTGTAGTAGTTGGTGCAATATACCGGGTTTGAGCAGCTAGCCATATATCAAGACCACTTGATTCAATAAAAACTTTTATACATGCAGCCTAGCAAACATAGTTAGAAGTAGTGAAAAAAGAAAGACTTGCAATAAAATGTCTTTTTTGAAATGTATTATAACTCATATTGGCCGTAAAATATATTTTAAAATTTTGTTACGATTTTGAATATTCCTACTTTGATACCACTTATTAGTTACTATGCATGGAATCGAAGATGGCCAATAGTAATAAATAATGTAAATACAATGGATAATATAATAAATCACACAGTCGAAATATCTAAGTGAAAATGACATAAAGTAATGATTTGAAATGTGATGTTAAGTGTTGAAAAAAATAAGGTTACTTAAGAAGTATGTAAGGTTATTTTGGTAATTTGGTAAATGGATATTTTGGTAACTTACCACTTCATTTCATTTTCTATAAACACCAACCACTTCTTTCACAAATTTCATACACTTTTCATTCTTCTTCTTCTTCCTTTTCTAAGCTCTCTTCTTCTCTTCCTTAGAGCTTTAATGGCTTCTTCTTCCATCTCATTACTAACTTTTTCAAAACCATATCAAACAAAGTCCAAACACCACCAAACTTTTTCAAAGACCTTAGAATGTTACTAGAACATGGTTTAGCATCTAAGAAGTGAAGAAATGATGGAGAAAGAGGAAGATCAAGATGTGGCCGAGCCTTATGGATGTTTGGAGGTCGTGGTCGAGAAATTTGAAGCATGGTGGTAGAGTTTACATGATGATTTGGTGTAGTTAAGAGGATTTAGTGAAGCGTCGTTGCATATGAATGTTGGTAGGAAGAATTGGTTCAATTAAAGATGAGTACTCATATTTTTAAGTTACCAATTCCTTAAATAGTTCAAGTTAATAATATGAGAAGTTTTTTATATGTTGAATGATTAAATGTTTGATAACTTGATTGCAAATTGGTTAATTATATGATTGTTTATGTGGTTGATAACTTGTTTGATAAATGGTAAGGGAAATGATAAGTAATTAAGCATAGTTAATTAAATGAGAATTAAATCCATATAAATATGTGTATGGAAGTTTTTTAGCCTCTTAATGATTTTAATAAGTTAAAATAGTTTAAATATGGTTTGAAACAAATCTGAAGTGTTTCGGACAAGTTCCGAAGCAATTCACAAATGTAACGACTCGCAAATCCGTACCCCTTGAGTCGACACTATTCTCTATCATATCAACTCAAATTGAACGGAAATACGAACCATTAGGGCTAAATAAGAAGGAAGTAGAAGAGATAAAACAAATTAACAACAGAATCTTACCACCGCAGCGGAATAAAATATAATAGATAATACTGAACAATAGAAACTGTATCCGTTTTATACATTACATTATCAGAGTACAAAAATATCAAAACAATTACTGGACAGTTATATTAACTTGTCCTCACAAAATCTGACTATACAGCTTTTACTGCACAGCGGAATATAATCTACGGTCTGACCCAAGCATTATAGTTAAATAACACCCGAGTCAGTCTAGAAAACCAACGTGAGAAAATACACTCAATTGGATTATTAAACTTTCAAAAATCCTTTTAAAATCAAAGGTATCTCGTAAGACCACGCCACAAATAAACATGCCAGTTTGTTACCTTACGATAACCAAAACATTTCTTATAAAATCCTCTGATATTATAGTAGTGTCTATATACAAATACTTATTCAAATAGCCGAAATTGTAACAGCATTAAATTCCAGCAATACTAGGTTCTACAAACAAAACCATAAAGGCACGTAGGGAGAATGGATTTCCATCAATGGCAGGGCTACCGGGGTACCGACCTTCACAGTACGTGGTCTAGATCACCGTACCGAGGATCCACCCTGATCCCCCACAGCACAAGACCGGAGCTACCCCTTACTGGATAGTCCGAATAAGATCACCCCGCGGTTGGAATCAACAACCGTCCATATAGCCAAAATAAAGGGACCTCTAGACAGGGATGACCTTACCCTAATTGGTTGCTAGCCACTTAGCCTTGTATGCACCTTCCCTGTTTTATCCATTCCCGGTTGTTGAGCCTCGAGGTTATGCGTTACCTTTTAGCACACATTCCCTTAGAATGCTCATCGTCCTCCTGACGATGTTCTGATAGCATTCGTCCATACAAGTCCGTTCTGGGTTCAAACGGAACCGAAGGCACTACTCCTACTACATTCATTTTGGAATCACCCTCAGGATTAGTAGCGATTAGCCCTTGTACTTCACTTCTCCATCTTCGACTCCTAGCTTTTGTCTTCCTCATGCAAACGTTAAACCGGATCGAAGTGGTTTTCGGAAAATTAATTCCGATCCCGGTCTCTTCGAAACGATCCGCGCATTGGTTAATATTGATAGTCGGTTATTTAATTATCAAATAACATTCACAAACAGCCATCAGACTTTAAATAATTTTCCAAATTATTTATTTCAAAGTATCTTCGCAAGCTGTTTTCCATACTTCAACCCTTTGAATACCATTTCCTAATCACTTTCCTCTTGTATAATAAATTTCCAAATATTGTTTATTTCCACTGAAAATTACCAAGTCTAAATACTTTAGATTTCAAGTTATTTTAAATTTCTTTACCCAAAAATATATACTTTAAAACATTTACAATAGAAAACACTTAAAAGACTTTATTTAAATTACTAGTTAGAAATTTTATAATAACTTCTCATGTAAACTTAAGCCAAAACAAATTTTAAAATAAAAGTTACGAAATTCTATACAAGTTTTTCAAATAAAAACTTTAGCCAAACTATCTTTAAAATATAACTACTTTATAAAATATAAATATTAATAATTATATTTTTAAATCATAATACCAATTAATCTTTTAAAATAATTACTACTATAACTAATTTAATAAATATTTACTTTTAGAATTTTAAACAACCTAAATACTAATTTCTCAAAAACATTCTTTTAAAACAACTTTACAACTTTAACTTATACTTAAAATTCTGCTTCGAAAACGTACTTGTCTTTTCAGCGAAATACGCTATCCTTTCACACCTTTAGAAATAAACCACTATTTATTTTTTAAACAAATTACCCATTCCTTTATAAATTCTCGCCATTAATTTGTACTTCCAAATATCCACTAATATCTTATTTCACTTTCTAAACCCAGTTTATAAATTCCATAGTCTCATACTCCTTTTAAATCACAGTTTCAAACACTTAATCAGTTTTCAAATCGAAAAAACTAACTCTATGTAACGACCTAGAATTTTTATTAATTAAAATTTGAATATTTAATTAATTTTAAATATTAATAAGTGAATTTATAAGTCAAATAAATTTTTATTTGAATTATTGAATTTAATTGGATTATTAAATCAATAATTTAATATGTTAAATTATGGAAATAATTGAAAATAGGGTTAAATATGATTTAAAATGATTTGTAAAATTTTATTTTATCATATTGAAGTTAGAATGATATTTTAGAAATTTTAAAATCGATTTAAAAGTTAATTTGTGAAAATTGAATATTTTAATATTTAAATCGACTAGTGAAAATAGTCAATTTTTGAACAGTCTCAGAATTGAACGAAACTAGTTCCATTGGATCCGTAATAGTTAGTTATTACCGGATTTCAATTTTCGTGTCAATCGGAGCTATCGTTTGATCGTGGCAGCTCGAAACGCATCGATTTATTTTTAATTTTAATTTGGCGAGTTAAAATAGCCATTTTTCAAAAAGTCTCGGATTTCGACGAAACCAGTTTCATCGGATCCGTAATGTGATATTATTGTAAGGTTTTAAATTTCAAGTCAATTGGATTTACCGTTTGTCCTGTACAAATTAAAACGCCTAGAAATCGATTTAAATCGGTTTAATTTAAATTGAACGTTTGCAGCCATAACTCGCACAGATGTCCGAATTAGCTTCCGAAACCTGTTCCATTGTGTCCAGAACGCGGGGTAAACCCTAGAAACGCTGGTTACGGCGCGTAAATCGGAGTTCGGAATTTCCGGTTGAATAGTGTCGATCGATTTTCCTATAAATACACACCCACACCCTTCATTAAAAAAAAAATATAAAACTAAACCCTAATATTGTAACGACCCGGCCTTTTTGGACAGTTTAAACCGACGATCAAATACACATGTCGATTCCAAACCATTAAAAGGGCAGATAGTTATTGGGGTAATTAAGAAAAGAAAAGGAAGGGAAATAAAGGAAATGAAACAACACAGAATCTCACAGCGGAAGGCTAAAGTATAATAATAAAATAACAGTTCATGAAGCTGTTAATTAAATGAATACATTTGAAATGAATACATTTGATTATTATTATACAACATTTATCAGAGTTACATACACAACAAATATCATACAACAATACAGCGGAATGGAATGAATATAATAGTAGTAGATAATATACCAAATCTTCGTCTCCGTCCTCCAAGGAAATGATCTTCAACCTAAACTGAAAACTCAGAACTGACCCGAGCGTAATGAAAAGACAAAACACTCGAGTCAGGACTAAAATATCCTTATGAAAGTTAAATCAATCGTAAATAAATATGAGTGTAACGGCGTCAGAGATGTTTACGGGGTTTGACATCTCATATCCAGTGTCAACGTGCGTGCAATAACTCAAGAGATGTTACGGGATTTCCATCTCTCAAGGATCCGTTAAACTATCTACTATGTAGTAATATACGCTAAGTAGATAATGTCTATCAGTAATATAAAGTATCAAAATAGCGTTAAGGCGTTACCATAATCCCCCTTAACACATTTTATATTCCCAAAAGCATATACAAGACCGTAGTTTCCCCAAAACCGGAAGTCACCAGAGGGCAATCCATATACTCAAGGTACAAATCAAAACGTAGTGGTCGCGAATAGGATAATCAGTATGACAAGGTACATGAGGCAATACCAACTAGGATACTAGTAGTTGCGTGATCCGGACTGATGTTGGGCATAGCCAGCAGCTACCCCAACACCGCGAAACAACACTCCCAAATCAAGGGGTGCACCCAAATCGCATCACAAATGTAATAGATATGGTATCGAAGAAGTGTGTCCGCTAGAGGTGGCGAACCTCAATGGCCCGGCGCGGCTCCTGTTTTAGTCATGTCAGGGGTCATCCAATAATCGTTCTCTTTCTTCAGTCAACGCGTTCACCAAACCATCCACTTCATTCTGGATCAACACTCCGCGTATAATAGTTATTAAAGTGGTTTTCGGTATCGACAGAGAGTATGTCCATATCCGATCCCGGTCTCTTTAATAACTACGTATTATTACACCTTTGGCTCTTTATATTTCAAATCGATTCATAATTGATATCAAAACATCATATTCGCTTCAAAAATCAAATCCATTCAAATATCATCGTATCTTTCAAAATATCAGATTTCATATTTAAATTCAAGATTTAGATATAAACATTTCACCTTATTGACCAGCTTAGGATTTTAGAAAAATAGTTTTAAGTAGTTTAAAAGTAGTTTTAAATAATTAAAATAGTTAAAAACACTTAAAATCTTTAAAATGGATTTAAAATAGATAAATTAGTTTAAAATAATTTAAATTGGGTTAAGTAGATTTAAAATAGATTAAAATAGTTTAAGTATTCAAAATGGTTTATATAACAGAGTAATTTGGAAAACAAATTAAAACAGCTTCAAAATCAATCTATTTCAATTATAACTTCCCAATTCAAATCAATTTCAATTTCCATTCTACCGATTCAATTTCGATTTCAATTCAAAATAATGTCAACTTTTACTTCAAATCAATTCAATTCTACATTCACCTTTAATTAATTCAATTTCAATTTATATCGATTTGGAGCTTGATTTCTCAAAATATCAATTTATAACACTTAACAAAATTTCCAACAATATTCAAGTTTAAATCCAAATTCCAAATATGATTCAATTCCAAACTCGATTTCAAAATATCATTTTCATATCACTTTTACTTAGTAATATTCAAAGCTCGAAACAATGTTCAATCTTTAAAATAAATAGATTTTCGAAATTCAATCATATCCAAATTTTAAATTTTAAAGTCATAACTTAAATTATTTACCAATTTCTTTTAACCAAAATTTATTTCAACATTCCAACTCAATTTTTCGACAAATTCGATTTCTATAAATTGATTTCTATTTATAACTTTTAAATCAAAACATTTAAATAAATTTTAAATCGACGATTTCAAAAATTATTTATTTAGCCAATTCGGTGTCCGTATATAATTTTCTATCCTATGGCCAAGTAGTTATTTATTTCAATTAAAAGTCAAGAATGAGTATATATTACTTAAATTAAATCACGGTATCATATGTATGCATAACAGGATATATATAAGCAATAAACATCCAAACATTTAAATATCAAACTATAACATCCATCGAAATAAATCATCCAATAGACAATACAATCCATGGCAATTTCATAGTTATCAAGGTCAGGTAATTTAATCGCCATTCAAATTTCAATTTCAATTTAACTGTCAATTTAATTTTTCAACGGTTAATTCAAATAACAAGCTATACGACAATTAAATTCATATCAAACAACGACAAATAAAATTCATATCACTTTATAATATCAATTTAACTAGCATAAAGATATTTAGTACGTTGTGAGCGTTATAAAACACTCACCTTGATTTTACGATTTTAAATCAAATCGAACGACGTTCGATTTAACTCAAAATTTTCTATAGCTCCAAATGATTCCAATCCAATTCCATAGCGTAGTATTCGACAATACGAACGCAACGCAACTTGTTTCGACCGATTCCGACCTCGCATGACAAAGTTAAGATGGTTTAAAGTTTATTCGGATTATAATATAAATAAAATTTACAACTTTAATTTAATTTTTAACCTTGCCAAACATCTGCCGTTCGTCCCTTGCATAGCCGATCAGGGCCGCACCCTAATCCTTCCTCACGCACGCGTATCATCTTCCAGGTAGTAAATCACGCAACTTGAACCCATTCATACGCCACTAGGGTTTGATTTTGCGACCTCCACGACGAACATGAACACGATCAGGTTACACCACTTCGAAGCCACCGCCTTACTCCACCTTCACCATCAATAGCCTGAAGCTCGGCCATCCCCTCTGTCTCGAATTGCGTGAAAAACGCAGCAGCTTAAATCTCGATTTCCCGTTGATCCGTGGCTCCGTTTTCGATCATCTCCGTATGGATTTGAAGCTTTCATCGTGCTCTACAATTTTGTAGTTGAGAGTTTTTGCTAATTGTTGATGGATTGAGAGGAAAATGAGGAAGAAGTTTCGAATTTTCGTGGCCATTGATTCAGTAAAATGGCGGCTAGGGCTGAAGTAAATTAGGGTTTGCAAAGTGATAGGGTGAAGGTCCTTTTATAGAAAAAATTTCCCAATTTACTATTCATCGAAATTTTCCGAACTCCAAACGAAGCGTGCCGACCGGCGTTTCTAGGGTTTACCCCGCGTTCCGGACACAATGGAATAGGTTTCGGAGGCTAATTCGATCATATGCGCGAGTTACGGCAATAAACGATCAAATTTAAATTAAACCGATTCAACTAATTTCTATGCGTTTTGGCTTGCCCCGGACAAACGGTAAATCCGATTGACACGAAATTTGAAACCTTACAACAATATCACATTACGGATCCGATGAAACTAGTTTCGTCGAAATCCGAGACCGTTTGAAAAATGACTTTTTTTAACTCGCCAAATTAATATTAAAACAATTTCAACGCGTTTCGAGCTGCCACGGTCAAACGACAACTCCGATTGCTACGAAAATTAAAATCCGATAATAACTAACTATTACGGATCCAATGGAACTAGTTTCGTCCAATTCTGAGACTGTTCAAAATTTGGCTATTTTTCAGTCGATAATTAAATATTAAAATATTCAATTTTCACAAATTTACTTTTAATTCGATTTTAAAAGTTCTACAACATCATTCTAACTTTAATATGATAAAATAAAATTTTACAAATTATTTTTAATCATATTAAACCCGTTATTTAATTTATCCAATAAATTCCAAATATTTAATTTAGACAATTTCGCTTATCCAATAATTCATTATCTTTTGAAATATTGAAATTGAACTTATAAGATTCAACTTTTAAAACCATTTCAAAATTTAGAACACTATTTTCATTTTACAGTTATTCAATTATTCAATAAGTTTTAAATATTTAATTTAAACAATTCACGTGTTCAATATTCAATATTTGATTTCAAATAGATT
Source organism: Allium cepa (assembly GCA_030765085.1). Taxonomy (NCBI): domain Eukaryota; kingdom Viridiplantae; phylum Streptophyta; class Magnoliopsida; order Asparagales; family Amaryllidaceae; genus Allium; species Allium cepa. The sequence goes on from CM060934.1 coordinate 619,356,738, forward strand.
TTACTCATCAATCAACTACTCTCTTATACCAAATGAATTCAACATTTATCACCCTATTCGACTATCGATTGCAAAAGAATTTACTAAGTCGCATTTATTTTTCATTACTTGGATAATTATTATTGCAATTCCTTTCAGTTATTATTATACCAAACGAATTACAAATTTTTTCTAACACTAAATCATGAAATCTTATTAAATTAGCTATTTTAATTATCGAAAATTTACGGGTCGTTACACTCTCCCCCACTCAAAACTTTTCGTCCTCGAAAAGGAAAAGAAGGGAAAAGAAAGGAAAAGAAACTAAGTATAGAATTCAACATTAGATATATTTTATTCAAAGTTACCAACTTATAAAACAATGAAATTCCATTTATAAAGTCATAACTACGCTTCCACTAACTTACTCCGAACGGCTTCCTAACTTTAAAAGTTAGTAATCAAAACAAGTTATAAAAAAAATTAAAACTTGAAAAAATTTCTAACACCCAGATTTTACGGAAAATTTCGGCAGAGTCTCCTTTGCGCGGCTCGATCGGAAAAAATATAATAGCATATATATCATAAATATACATCTCATCTCAATGATGAGGCATCCCATATGTGGGGAAACAACATATAAATATCACCAATATCATATAAAACCGTAAGCATACCTTTTATTTAGCATTTATTAGCATTTTACTTACATTATGCGTTTAGCGTAGAAGCGAACTCCACAACGAAGCGCAACCCCTTTGCTACCTACTAAAATGCTCAATAACTAAGTTAGAACCATGCATATAAAGATAGATCGATATATTTAGCCTACACAACATATATATAACATATTTAGCTTCAAAACTGAGATTTCAATTTCTGGACAGCAAACAAATCTTAGCTTTAGGTCATCTAAACAGTAAAATTTGACAATAGAATCTAAACAAAAGTTGTTGCATTCATTTCAGGCTTTCCGGAATGTCCAAAATCATCGAATTCGGATCATCCGTTCAAAAGTTATGGCCGTTTACTTAGAGGATACGCCTCAGCCTGGGCAATGAATTGCGCAGGTCAGCGACGTTCACCCACGTTTTCGACCTTCTAAACAATATCAAAACACAAAACACTTAAAACAAAAGTTTTAGCTTAAGTTCTTATCTTTTCAGAAAGTATAAGATCACCAAAATCCGATAAACCAGTCAAAAGATATGGCAAAAATACTAAGGGTGTATACTACAGATTTTACTTATTTTTACACAGGACAGCGAGTAACATTCAAGTTTTTAACCTAGTAGACGAAGGAATTTTCTCAAGTTATCTAAACAAAATTTGTGCTATAGTTTCTAAGCTTTCCGAAAAGTCCAAAATCGTCGAATTCCGTTCAGCCATTTAAAAGTTATGATTGTTTTCGTTTCAGCATATATTGGACAATGTTGGATTCTTTTTTTTTTCCAAAAATTTGCTTTTATTATTTCAAAGTACAAAACATCAAAACTTCAAATTTTTTAAAGAACAATCATAAACACAAAGTCATTTATTTTCTTATTCATCCACACAATAGGTTTACAATCAATTTGTTTCCGATTTATTCAAGTTTGTTTCATTCACATTTTTAATTCAAGTCAATTTGCTTCAATTTAAATTGAATTCAATTATATTTAATTTCACTTTGCTTCAAATTTGAAGTTAATTATTTTAAAATTTTATTCCGTTTATTCAATTCCATTAACACTAATGAATTCTACTTAATCAATTATCATCCATCTAACAACCAACGCATATCAAACATTGACATCCATCCAAAATCTACACTAAATCAATTATACATTTCCATGTCAATTTTAATTTCATACACTTCCAAGCTTATAGACATTTAGTTATATTCAAATTTAATTAGTTTCCATTTACCAAATCTATATTTCATTAATTTTAAATTTTTATTCATTCACTTATATATATCCTTCATTTTACAGCTTAAATTTCTTTTATATTTACAACTATCAATAGATCTTCACATTTTATTATTCATTCTCACACTTGTATATTATTTCTCTACTTATCCTTATTAGCATTGTAAACCTTTTAAGTATTTGGTAAGTTATAGTTATGCAAATAGAATGTAGTTAAACAACATACAACTTCTTTCCATTTAAAGTTGAATTTTCAATTAATTAATTCTTAAGTCATTACTTAAATTTCACTATAATTTAATTTCACAATTTCATTTACATATAGTATTTCCATTTTATATTAACATAATTGTGAATCACCTTTAAAGGTTAATTTGAATTCCAATTATTTACTAACAATTTTATTTATATTTGCAAACCATTAATTAAATGCATATTTCATTATTCAAACCTATACTTGTATATTATCCAATTAACAATTCATATAACATTTTTGAACTTCTTAAATATTTTGGTAAGTTATATATATGTTATAGAATGAAATTTAATACTATGCGAGTTTTACAGTTTCAATTTTTGTTTTAAGTTCATAATTTCCTAATTCTAAGGATTTCTACTTCAATTGATATTTCACTTAGCTCTTAGGTTCATTTCTCATTTCACAATTCAGAAGTTCCTTAATGGTTCAAGTCTAAATTCATTTCAATCCTTTAAAAAAAATCATTAATTATTAAAGGACTTAAGAATTCCAATCCCGGTTTCATTTCAAATCAAGTTTTGAAATAATATATACTTATATAATTTATATAACAAATCATACTATAGAGAATACAAAATAAAATAAAAGTTGAATTAAAACAAGGTTTAGACAAGCTATTAAGTGGTCTCCCCCACTCGGACTCTCGAAAATAAACGCCGATGATGCGTGCACTCATCACCGAAATCATTTTCTAGCGTCAAGAGAAGGGAATATAACACTTATCATAAAAAAAAATCCTTCGAAAACAATTTCAACTCAATTATACTATCATATAATACTCATATTATGTTTTTCATATTCTTGTAAGTCAATTTCAAGCACCGGAATTTAAATTCCCAAATCCAAGTTAAAATTCATTTATATTCATTATCAATTGTGTTTACAAGATTTCATTTTCCTAAATCCATTGTTATTTAATCAATTGTTGTAAATATTGACTGATCAAACAATAACGATAATAATCTAATATTATCATCTCCTAACAATCAATTCAATCAAAATGAATAAATATTCAAATAATTCTTTTATATAAAATATATTCCAAAACGATATTGTGTTGGTTTGTCCTATTCGAGTGTTTAGAAATTCCTATCGACGCCTTGGCGTCCCAAGTATCGACCAGAATTCATAAATACTCAACGGAACAAATTAACACAATATAAAACCATTTTATATCAAATAACAAGTACGCTCTCTCATATACACTCAACTCATTCATATAGTTTACCTCGATTTCAATGAGTCATTCCCCACTAGAGCCAAGGTTTATCGCTAAACCAAAGCTCTGATACCAACTGTAACGACCCGGCCTTTTTGGACAGTTTAAACCGACGATCAAATACACATGTCGATTCCAAACCATTAAAAGGGCAGATAGTTATTGGGGTAATTAAGAAAAGAAAAGGAAGGGAAATAAAGGAAATGAAACAACACAGAATCTCACAACGGAAGGCTAAAGTATAATAATAAAATAACAGTTCATGAAGCTGTTAATAAATGAATACATTTGAAATGAATACATTTGATTATTATTATACAACATTTACCAGAGTTACATACACAACAAATATCATACAACAATGCAGCGGAATGGAATGAATATAATAGTAGTAGATAATATACCAAATCTTCGTCTCCGTCCTCCAAGGAAATGATCTTCAACCTAAACTGAAAACTCAGGACTGACCCGAGCGTAATGAAAAGACAAAACACTCGAGTCAGGACTAAAATATCCTTATGAAAGTTAAATCAATCGTAAATAAATATGAGTGTAACGGCGTCAGAGATGTTTACGGGGTTTGACATCTCATATCCAGTGTCAACGTGCGTGCAATAACTCAAGAGATGTTACGGGATTTCCATCTCTCAAGGATCCGTTAAACTATCTACTATGTAGTAATATACGCTAAGTAGATAATGTCTATCAGTAATATAAAGTATCAAAATAGCGTTAAGGCGTTACCATAATCCCCCTTAACACATTTTATATTCCCAAAAGCATATACAAGACCGTAGTTTCCCCAAAACCGGAAGTCACCAGAGGGCAATCCATATACTCAAGGTACAAATCAAAACGTAGTGGTCGCGAATAGGATAATCAGTATGACAAGGTACATGAGGCAATACCAACTAGGATACTAGTAGTTGCGTGATCCGGACTGATGTTGGGCATAGCCAGCAGCTACCCCAACACCGCGAAACAACACTCCCAAATCAAGGGGTGCACCCAAATCGCATCACAAATGTAATAGATATGGTATCGAAGAAGTGTGTCCGCTAGAGGTGGCGAACCTCAATGGCCCGGCGCGGCTCCTGTTTTAGTCATGTCAGGGGTCATCCAATAATCGTTCTCTTTCTTAAGTCAACGCGTTCACCAAACCATCCACTTCATTCTGGATCAACACTCCGCGTATAATAGTTATTAAAGTGGTTTTCGGTATCGACAGAGAGTATGTCCATATCCGATCCCGGTCTCTTTAATAACTACGTATTATTACACCTTTGGCTCTTTATATTTCAAATCGATTCATAATTGATATCAAAACATCATATTCGCTTCAAAAATCAAATCCATTCAAATATCATCGTATCTTTCAAAATATCAGATTTCATATTTAAATTAAAGATTTAGATATAAACATTTCACCTTATTGACCAGCTTAGGATTTTAGAAAAATAGTTTTAAGTAGTTTAAAAGTAGTTTTAAATAATTAAAATAGTTAAAAACACTTAAAATCTTTAAAATGGATTTAAAATAGATAAATTAGTTTAAAATAATTTAAATTGGGTTAAGTAGATTTAAAATAGATTAAAATAGTTTAAGTATTCAAAATGGTTTATATAACAGAGTAATTTGGAAAACAAATTAAAACAGCTTCAAAATCAATCTATTTCAATTATAACTTCCCAATTCAAATCAATTTCAATTTCCATTCTACCGATTCAATTTCGATTTCAATTCAAAATAATGTCAACTTTTACTTCAAATCAATTCAATTCTACATTCACCTTTAATTAATTCAATTTCAATTTATATCGATTTGGAGCTTGATTTCTCAAAATATCAATTTATAACACTTAACAAAATTTCCAACAATATTCAAGTTTAAATCCAAATTCCAAATATGATTCAATTCCAAACTCGATTTCAAAATATCATTTTCATATCACTTTTACTTAGTAATATTCAAAGCTTGAAATAATGTTCAATCTTTAAAATAAATAGATTTTCGAAATTCAATCATATCCAAATTTTAAATTTTAAAGTCATAACTTAAATTATTTACCAATTTCTTTTAACCAAAATTTATTTCAACATTCCAACTCAATTTTTCGACAAATTCGATTTCTATAAATTGATTTCTATTTATAACTTTTAAATCAAAACATTTAAATAAATTTTAAATCGACGATTTCAAAAATTATTTATTTAGCCAATTCGGTGTCCGTATATAATTTTCTATCCTATGGCCAAGTAGTTATTTATTTCAATTAAAAGTCAAGAATGAGTATATATTACTTAAATTAAATCACGGTATCATATGTATGCATAACAGGATATATATAAGCAATAAACATCCAAACATTTAAATATCAAACTATAACATCCATCGAAATAAATCATCCAATAGACAATACAATCCATGGCAATTTCATAGTTATCAAGGTCAGGTAATTTAATCGCCATTCAAATTTCAATTTCAATTTAACTGTCAATTTAATTTTTCAACGGTTAATTCAAATAACAAGCTATACGACAATTAAATTCATATCAAACAACGACAAATAAAATTCATATCACTTCATAATATCAATTTAACTAGCATAAAGATATTTAGTACGTTGTGAGCGTTATAAAACACTCACCTTGATTTTACGATTTTAAATCAAATCGAACGACGTTCGATTTAACTCAAAATTTTCTATAGCTCCAAATGATTCCAATCCAATTCCATAGCGTAGTATTCGACAATACGAACGCAACGCAACTTGTTTCGACCGATTCCGACCTCGCATGACAAAGTTAAGATGGTTTAAAGTTTATTCGGATTATAATATAAATAAAATTTACAACTTTAATTTAATTTTTAACCTTGCCAAACATCTGCCGTTCGTCCCTTGCATAGCCGATCAGGGCCGCACCCTAATCCTTCCTCACGCACGCGTATCATCTTCCAGGTAGTAAATCACGCAACTTGAACCCATTCATACGCCACTAGGGTTTGATTTTGCGACCTCCACGACGAACATGAACACGATCAGGTTACACCACTTCGAAGCCACCGCCTTACTCCACCTTCACCATCAATAGCCTGAAGCTCGGCCATCCCCTCTGCCTCGAATTGCGTGAAAAACGCAGCAGCTTAAATCTCGATTTCCCGTTGATCCGTGGCTCCGTTTTCGATCATCTCCGTATGGATTTGAAGCTTTCATCGTGCTCTACAACTTTGTAGTTGAGAGTTTTGCTAATTGTTGATGGATTGAGAGGAAAATGAGGAAGAAGTTTCGAATTTTCGTGGCCATTGATTCAGTAAAATGGCGGCTAGGGCTGAAGTAAATTAGGGTTTGCAAAGTGAAAGGGTGAAGGTCCTTTTATAGAAAAAATTTCCCAATTTACTATTCATCGAAATTTTCCGAACTCCAAACGAAGCGTGCCGACTGGCGTTTCTAGGGTTTACCCCGCGTTCCGGACACAATGGAATAGGTTTCGGAGGCTAATTCGATCATATGCGCGAGTTACGGCAATAAACGATCAAATTTAAATTAAACCGATTCAACTAATTTCTATGCGTTTTGGCTTGCCCCGGACAAACGGTAAATCCGATTGACACGAAATTTGAAACCTTACAACAATATCACATTACGGATCCGATGAAACTAGTTTCGTCAAAATCCGAGACCGTTTGAAAAATGATTTTTTTTAACTCGCCAAATTAATATTAAAACAATTTCAACGCGTTTCGAGCTGCCACGGTCAAACGACAACTCCGATTGCTACGAAAATTAAAATCCGATAATAACTAACTATTACGGATCCAATGGAACTAGTTTCGTCCAATTCTGAGACTGTTCAAAATTTGGCTATTTTTCAGTCGATAATTAAATATTAAAATATTCAATTTTCACAAATTTACTTTTAATTCGATTTTAAAAGTTCTACAACATCATTCTAACTTTAATATGATAAAATAAAATTTTACAAATCATTTTTAATCATATTAAACCCGTTATTTAATTTATCCAATAAATTCCAAATATTTAATTTAGACAATTTCGCTTATCCAATAATTCATTATCTTTTGAAATATTGAAATTGAACTTATAAAATTCAACTTTTAAAACCATTTCAAAATTTAGAACACTATTTTCATTTTACAGTTATTCAATTATTCAATAAGTTTTAAATATTTAATTTAAACAATTCACGTGTTCAATATTCAATATTTGATTTCAAATAGATTTTACTCATCAATCAACTACTCTCTTATACCAAATGAATTCAACATTTATCACCCTATTCGACTATCGATTGCAAAAGAATTTACTAAGTCGCATTTATTTTTCATTACTTGGATAATTATTATTGCAATTCCTTTCAGTTATTATTATACCAAACGAATTACAAATTTTTTCTAACACTAAATCATGAAATCTTATTAAATTAGCTATTTTAATTATCGAAAATTTACGGGTCGTTACAAATATCTTGTAGCCGCCGTTCACCCATGAATGGCCAGAATTTTCTCAACATCTTCCTCTCCGATCTCCTCATCCAAGCATTTTTAGGCAACGATCTCAACTAGAGAATCGTAGAGGGTAGCGAGGCCGAGGCATCCAACGGCTATGATCTAAAACCCGCAAATCCGTACCCCTTGAGTCGACACTATTCTCGATCATATCAACTCAAAGTGAATGGAAATACAAACCTTTAGGGCTAAAAAAGGAGGTAAAAGAGAGAAAGCAAATTAACAACAGAATCTTACCATCGCAGCGGAATAAAATATAATAGATAATAACTGATCTTTACACAAAAGAAACTATATCCGTTTTATACATCACATTATCACAGTACAACAATATCAAAACAATTACTGGACAGTTATATTAACTTGTTCTCACAAAATCTGACTATACAGTTTTCACTGCACATCAGAATATAATCTACGGGAATATGCCTCGTCATCCATCTCGTCTTCTGAGCTCTACAGCAGTCCATCCAGAATCTGTATTATATAATACTCGGTCTCACCAGAGCATTATAGTTAAATAACACCCGAGTCCGCCTGGAAAACCAGCATGAGAAAATACACTCAATTGGATTATTAATGTTTCAAAAATCCTTTTAAAAATCAAAGGTATCTCGTAAGACCACGCCATAAATAAACATGTTGGGTTCTTACCTTACGATAACTAAAACATTTCTTATAAATCCTCTGATATTATAGTAGTGTCTATATACAAATACTTATTCAAATAGCCCAAAATTTTACATTATTAAATTCCAAAATTACTAGGTTCCACAAACAAAACCATAATGGCATGCAGGGAGAATGGATTTCCATCAATGGCAGGGCTACTGGGGTACCGCCCGTCATAGTACGTGGTCTAGATCACCGTACCGAGGATCCACCTTGATCCCCTGCATCACAAGACCGGGGCTACCCCTTACTGGGTAGTCCGAATAAGATCACCCCGCGGTTGGGATCAGCAACCGCCTACACAGCCGAAATAAAGGGACCTCTAGACATGGATGACCTTACCCTAATTGGTTGCTAGCTACTTAGCCTTGTGTGCACCTCCCTTATTTTAGCCATTCCCGGTTGATGAGGCTCGAGGCTATGCGTTACCCTTTTATAACACATCCCCTTAGAATTCTTATCGTCCTCCTGACCATGTTCTGATAGCATTCGTCCATACAAGTCCATTCCGGGTTCGTACAGAACCGAAGGCACTACTCCTACTACATCCATTTTGGAATCACCCTCAGGATTAGTAGCGATTAGTCCTTGCACTTCACTGCTCCATCTTCGACTCCTAGCTCTTGTCTTCCTCACAAAAACGTTCAAATCGGATCGAAGTGGTTTTCGAGAAATTAATCCCAATCTCGGTCTCTTCGAAACGATCAACGCATTGGCCAATATTGATAGTCGGTTATTTAACTATCAAATAACATTCACAAACAACAATCAGACTTTAAATAATTTTCCAAATTATTTATTTCAAAATATCTTCACAAGCTATTTTCCATACTTCAACCCTTTGAAAACAGTTTCCAAATCACTTTCCTCTTGTAGAATAAATTTCCAAATATTGTTTATTTCCACTGAAAATTACCAAGTCTAAATACTTCAGATTTAAAATTATTTCAAATCGCTTTACCCAAAAATATATACTTTAAAACATTTATAATAAAAACCTCTTAAAATACTTTATTTAAATTACTAGTTATGAAATTTTATAATAACTTCTCATGTAAAATTTAAGCCAAAACAAATTTTAAAATAAAATTTACGAAATTCTATACAAGTTTTTCGAATAAAAACTTTAGCCAAACTATCTTTAAAATAAAACTACTTTATAAAATATAAATATTAATAATTACCTTTTTAAATCATAATACCAATTAACCTTTTAAAATAATTACTGCTATAACTAATTTAATAAATATTTACTTTTAAAATTTTAAGCAACTTAAATAATAATTTCTCAAAAGCATTCTTTTAAAACAATTTTTAACTTTTACTTAAAAATCTGCTTCGAAAACGTACTTGGCTTTTTAGGGAAATACACTATCCTTTCACAACTTTAAAAATAAACCACTATTTATTTTTGAAACAAATTACCCATTCCTTTATAAATTCCCACCATGAATTTATACTTCCAAATATCCACTGATATCTTATTTCACTTTATAAACACAGTTTATAAATTCCATAGTCTCGTACTCCTTTTAAATCACAGTTTCAAATCGAATGTCAAAACTAACTCTATTTTAAAATAAATTCCTTTACTTACCTAAATTTATTTTAAACCCATTAATTCCATATTCATACCTTTATTCAAGATTTAAATTCTAATTTAAATCGGAAATTCCAGTTTAATACTTATTTCAACTTCTTCTTTTATTTTCCCAAACTCATTCAAATCTTTAATTTTAAAAATATGAATTCTTCGCACTTATATAACAATATTTCTTAAGTCCTTATTTTAAATAAAAATCTTTTTTCCCATTTATTCAAAATCCCTATTTTTCCCAAATTCATTCTTTTGGTTTATTTGAATTCGCTATAATTATTTTACTTAGAAATTTCCCTTTTTATTTCATTTAAAAATCCCAACTTTATATATATATTTCATTTTTCTCGAATACCAATAAATATTCAACCAAGCCATCACAGATTATCACATTACTGAATATAAAATAAATTCAACATTTGAGGAATCCCGCTAGATTCCTCTAACCTGTTTCCCTGCATCCACAAATGTTAGTCAACAAATAAAATACCAATTCCACTTCGAAGTGGAATATCGCAGTATAAAGTGTCATCCGCTATTATGCGGGGAGCATATGGTCTCATCCGCTATATAATGCGGGAAACCAATCACTCTAATATATATATGTATATATATATATGTATGTACTACTATTTATAATATCACATCCACTCAATTCAACCATTCAACAAAAACTTAAATTTTAACTATTTAAATTTTACCAATAATCCGACTTGAGTGAGATTTACTCACCTTTGACCTTTGTTAGCGATCCAATCCAAATCGGCTTGTTTCTTCACGCTTGCAGACCTTGTTTAAACATTAGATGATTTATTAATATTTGAAACAGTCAAACAGTTAATTATCATTTAATTAATTTAATTAACGAATAATTTATTTTAATCTAATTTTCTTTTGAATAGATTTCTAGTAACTAATACAAAAATGTGTATATCTATATTTATTTTTTTCCTTCCTTTTGGAACTATACACACACACACTTATATAATATATATATATATATATATATATATATAGATTTAAAAATCCTATTTTATTTAAACCTTTCAAACCCTAAAAAAATATTCTTATTTTTATTCTTTTCAAAGCCTTATCCATATATATATATATATTCATATTTACATATTTTCTGTAATAACCAAAAACAGTAATCCCTTTACTGTAAAAATTTTCATATATATAAATCTCCATTTTCAATTTATTTTTGAAACTCCTTTTTTCTATGTAAATAAACATTATCTACATTATTATATTTAAATTGAAAAAAATAAGAATAAAAATACTGTAGAATTCTTAATACCTTACTGACTAGAATCAAGCGAACCCAGCCGCCAACCTCCATATCACGACCTCGCTCGCTGCCCTCAACACGGCCGCCATCCTAACGTCGAGCCTTCGCCATGAAACTCACTGATCTATGTGCCTCTTCCGTGACCCTTCCGATGACCTCGTGATGACGCGACATCTCTGGCACCCTTGACCTTGCCCTTCTCATTCGCACGCTACTCGAGAGGCACGACTCCTTCCCGCCTTCGTGCTCCAGTCGTGATTCATTCGCGCCACAGATCTAGAAGTCAAGTCGAGAAGCTGCTGTCGCCATCGCCGGTCCCATGCGAGCTAGGTCACGACTAACCCTTGATCACTCCCTTGTCGCCTCGTTGAAATAAATAAAAACTGGAGGGAGACACGATTGAAAAAAATCCCCTTTTTTACAGTGGCCATTGAACTTAACTTCGATTTGATTTTCTCTCTGGCTTTAATTTTGATCTCTCGTATGAAATTTAGGGAGAGGATTTATTTTTGAATGAAATATGGCTTCCTTTGCAAATAAAATTTGATTTTCCCTAAAATACTCGGCTATGATTTAAAGAAGAATGAGACGCGTGTTTCACTACGAAGGACACGTATCTAAAATTTCACTACGTGTTTGTTTGCTACAATTTTCTAATTATATTATTTACATTCAAATTTAAATTCAAATTCAAATCGTCTTGATTATCGCAACTCACAATCTCGATCTCCTATTGAGGCGTGCCACCAGGTGCTTATAATGTTATACCCCTATTCCAAACACGATGGAAAAGGTTCCGAGTCCTAATTCGATCGTATGGATAAGATAGCTTTTTGAACCTAGTTATTAAATTAAATTTTCGATATAAATTTCAGCGCGTTTACGTATCGTACGATCTCACGACAACTCCAAACACGAAAATTGAAATCCGATAATAATACACTATTACGAATCCAAATGGAACTGGTTTCGTCGAAATCTGTGGAGTGCCCCGGAAGGCTAAAATATCGATATATTCTCAAAACTTAACAGAACACTTCCAAGTTCAATTCTAAAGCTTCCGTTATCCTCGGTACTACTAATATAAATTTTATAAGCCGTCAAAATATTTTTAACAAGCCTAAAACTCTAGTTTTCATATTTTACCCAATTTCCAAAAATTAAATCCAATTATTTAATTATCCAAATAAATAGTGATATTTGATATTTAAGTTAAAATAACTTTCAAAATTTTAAAATCAATTAATTGTTTCAATTTCATATCAAAATTTCAGGCCGTCATAATAAAATTGATCAAAATCGAGCTTGTCACACAGCACAGTTCGTAAATTTCGACATTAACTTCAAATTAACGTAGAGAATGATTTATAAGTCGGATTTCATTGAAATAAAAATTCTTTGGTCCACAATGATAATAATTTTCCAATAAAGAATGAAAATAAAGATTTCATCAAGTAGAATTTGAAATATGTTCGAAATAATTTTCTAAAAACATCGTGGTTTTGCAGTTCGAAATCCAAACGGGATTTCTTTATAAATGATATTTTTAAATATTTAAAAATATGAAATAAATTTTAAAAATCTATTAAAATGGTTTAAAAGATATTTGAAATGGAAAACATGAATTTTCAAATATTAAAAAGTTGTTTAAACCAAATAAGCTTATATAGCACTTTATGTAGCACTTTTATGCTACAAATTCTATAACGTTTTGAATATGAGTTTAAACGTAACAATTATTTCCTAAATATTTTGTAAATGATTTTAAAGGAATAATTAAGTAATGTGAAGATGATTTGGAAGTTTTAATAAGAGTTTGAATAAATGGCCAAGATGAATTGTTTGTTCCACTTAAACTAAAAGTGAAGAATATTGAATGTAATAACAAACTTAGTATATGGAAATGACTAGTACATTTGTCCCGCCTGTGAGGTCTAGGAAGATAAAACAATGCATTTAACTAAGGTTAGGGATGGAGCAACCAGTGCCCTAAACTTACCTGGCCTATGTTTTCTCTTTTTAGGCGATGGGTGGAATAGACGAAAGGAAGGCCCGGATGCTCTAAAAGATCATATTTAAGTTTTTCCAAGATAAGAGAAAAGAAATAAATTCTTTGAATGTTAACTAACCACCCTTCTCTAAGATATACGAGCTCATAGGTTGTATGCTTGTGGGAGTCAAATAGTGATCAAAGGAATGGTAGTGTGGCATTCAAAGTGGAACCTGTTATGATCAAAGCGTGGTTTGTATGAAAAATGTGGCTTTGAAGAAATTGATCGTAGCTTCGCGAGCCTCACACTCCGGTTATGATGGGAAACTATATGGTCCAACAGACGCAAATTCGAAATAAGTGAGTATGTATGGTGGTGTCAAATATGTTTGGCCCTTTGGGGGATGTGTTCCTCAAGGCATTTATTGCCTCATGTGGATAAAGTGGTTAGCTTGAGAAAAGCAGGGAACTATCGGTTATTAGTTGTAGTGTAGCAAATATGGTTCCATGTGGCTAGTTTGAGAAAAGCGATTAAGGCACCATAGGAACTATGTTTGTTATGCGTGGATCGGAGAAAAGGCCACTAGTTCCCTATCATATTGGAAATCCAATTCTAATACGAGATTTATGGTTTTGATTGTATTCCCAAATTAGCTGAAATGACTTGCAAACATTTCAGCTATACCCTTTGTGGTATCATATATTACGTTCGGTATATTCCGTTGACCTAGTCCGGATATATTACCTTAGACTTAGTCCAGATGTTGGTACCTTATTTGAATAAGTTTATTTGAAAAATGTTTTCAAAATAATGTCATTAAAATAATATCAAGTGAATTTCGGTATAAAAGTGTTTTGGTTATCATAAGGTATAAGCCCGTCCGTATTTATGTGTGGGCATGGTCTTATGAGATACCCTTCTTTTCAAAGGTTTTGATAGCATTGTCATGATCTATACATTTTAAATTTCGAGTATCTCATGCGGGTTTATCAAGCCTGATCAGGGTACTTTTAATACTCGGGTCAGATCCGAGTAGTTTCAGGATTAATTGAAGTCGGTTGAAGTTTCCACAGGAGAGCTGTAGATCTTCATCATCGTATGGATGTATTCTATTATCTGCCACATCTATTGTATTTGTTTTATTGTTTGTCAGCATTTGTAAGGGCAGGTGTTATAACTGTTCAGGCTAAATCTTGGTTAGACTCTGATATTGTATTTTAAAATTTTCCGATATAAAGATTATTATTGAAATAATATATGTTGTTCCATTCGTGTGATATTCTGCTCTGTCTTTATTTTATTTCTACCCTTAATGATCTGTCTTTTCGTGTAATTTGAGTTAGACATGTGTAGTTTTTTGTCGATTCAAAGGGTACGGAAAAACGAGCCTTTACATTTGGTACCAGAGCTGAAGGTTAAGGGAGAACCTTGGCTTTGGTTGGATAAAGACTCATCAGAGATAGGGTTAGCAATACCCTAGGATGAGTAGCTCATTAGAGATAGGGTTAATTACACCCTAGAATGAGTTTGGGCATATTATATATGAGTGCATATTTGTTAGTGACTAATAAATTGTTTTGTCTTGATTTATCGGTTGAGTGGTATATAAATTCTGGTCGGCATGGGAAGTACAACTATATCGATAGGTATTTCTAAACTCTTAACAAGGCATATCGACACGCTGATTTTGAAAAAATTGGTAAATGAAATAATTTTACTTAGATTACATTTTGAATATAAAGTATATATTTTGAAAAATTGTATAGTTAGAAATTGGGACTAGTAAAATTTAAAAATGAACGTCTTGTGATTATAATTTCACACTTTGACTATAAGATGTTCCATAAAGATAATCGGTAAGCAAGAAATCTGAAAAGGTAATTAAGATCTTTATACTTGTTCCAAAATAATAAATTAAGAAATGATAATGTTAAGTTACTATCATAAAGTGATTAATTGTTTGATTTAAAAGTTTAAGTACAAATACCTTATGAATTAAGTTTCACGATTTGACTATAAGGTATTTGATAATAAGTTTTGTTTCAGGAATGAACATATAAGATAAAAACGAAGTAGAAAACCATTGTGTAAAAAGATAAATATAAAAGGAATGAGAATTTAAATTCAAGTAATTTAAAGAGTTTTGGGAATTTAAATGAAGTTAATTAATATAAGATAAAATAAATTTATAAAATAGGTTTTCTAAGGTAATATCTAAAGGATTTTGAAAATGGTATTATTTCTAATAAAAAGAGATATTTTATGATAACAATTCGATTGACTCGAAAATAAACTAAAAATGGGCAGGAGATGTGTTTGGATGTTAAATACTTCTCTTAAGTATTACTTTTCTTATTAAGCGGATATATGATACTATTAGTAGTACCCAGTTTCTTGGCATTGTTTTGGAGCTACTCGATCTATATAATTTTTTTAAGTTAAAGAAATAATGCGAATCATTGATTAGTAATCTTTATAAAAGTATTTAAACTAAAGATAAATTGGGATCGCTAATTGATAAGATAGAATAAAATTCTCGACGAATTCGGACAGTCGAATTTTTTTGAATCATACATAACTCAAAGCTAAGAAATTTGTAAAAATTTTTGGTAAAGGATTGTGAAATACTTTGAGTAAATAAAATAGGATATGGATAATTTATGAATCTGATTTATAAAGAAAAAAAAGAGATTTAAGAGTTAAGAGTATGAGGATTTAAATACGGGTGGTTTTATTTTTTTTTTAAAGCTAGAAATTCAATAATAACATTAAATAAGAAATAAGTTTTATAACTTATGAATTTGAGATATTAGTAACTTACAACAAATTCTAAATTTGTTAGACAGACAGATTCAAGTAAAACTAATTTGAAATTTGGGCTTAGTATATACTCTTAGGATGTAAAGGTATATCATACAAATATATATTTAAGTCATGAACTGTTAAGTAAAATAATGACTCCTAAAAAGGGTAATTATGACCTAAAAAATATTTTATTAATGAATTCTAGCATTAATTAAGAATTTGGACTTAAGTCTTTAAAATGTGATTGATGAAATAAACTTAAGATAATAGTTTTATGAAGAAATTTTTTTGAAAGTTAATAAATACATATATTATATGTAGATCATTTCATAACACAAATTTAGATCTAATATCTGAGTACAGAACTTCAAGATGTTTACACTAATCCGAAAAAGGATTTATCACTCGATTCTTGACAACGAACATTGATGAGGATTTTTGGTTGGCTAATTGAGCTTTCTATCATAGTTGAGCACTATGCAAGTAAAACAAAGGTTTCTGAGCAAAGAGCCTGATTAAACTCCACACTAGAGGATCGGGGGATCGATATTAGTTTAGAAATAAAGTTGTGTATTCGAATAAGAGATCGAATAAGATATTTCATATGGATGATATGTGTATATTATATGAAATTAAGTTTGAAGATAAATGTTTTGGGAAAACTTTTGTTTTGGGTAATTTCAAGGACAAAATTCTTTTAAGTATGAGAGAATGTAACGACGCAGAATTTGACCACTTTAAAATATACTATTTAAAGTGATTTTAACTATAAAATATGTAAGGGTATACGATTCAAATAATATTAGATAGGATTTGAAAAGAGAAGTATACATAAAAATAGTAACATTTGCCTATAACGACAAAAGTGATAAAATGCTAATTTCAAAAAAATAAGTTTCAATGATTAAATAAATTATTTTAATTTATTTATGAGTGTTTATATTTTTAAATATCATTATAAAAATTTATTTTTAAATTTGGTTTACATAAATAAATAGTTTAACTAAAACGTCAAAATGTGACCGTAAAACATTTTATTGAAAAACGACGTTTTGTGGATTAAAAGTTGTCGCAACGTCGTCGCACCTTTATTTTATTATATAGGAACATATATTCAAATTGTATAAGTATTAATTAATTCACTGATCAAGTTTACTTTTATTAAACATACTTAAAAATTTTTAGAATATAATTAAGAAAAAGTAAGCACAAAAAGATAAAAATGTCATTTCAAAGTATAACGTAAATATCAAATCAAAGAAACATAATTATTTCTTTCTTTACTTAATGTCTAAATGAAAATGAAATAAATTAATGATTTGAAATCTGATGTTAAGTATTGAAAAAAATAAGGTTACTTAAGAAGTAAGTAAGGTTATTTTGGTAATTTGGTAAAGGGATATTTTAGTAACTTACCGCTTCATTTCATTTTCTATAAATGTCTACCACTTCTTTCATAAATTCCACACACTTTTCATTCTTCTTCTTCCTTTTCTAAGCTCTTTTCTTCTCTTCCTTAGAGCTTTAATGGCTTCTTCTTCCATCTCATTACTAACCTTTTCAACATCATATCAAACAAAGTCCAAATACCACCAAACTTTTTCAAAGACCATAGAATATCATTAAAACATGGTTTAGCATCTAAGAAGTGAAGAAATGATGGAGAAAGAGGAAGATCAAGGTGAGGCCGAGCCTTATGGATGTTTGGAGGTCATGGTCGAGCAATTTGAAGCATGGTGGTAGAGTCTACATGATGGTTTGGGTAGCTAAGAGGATTTAGTGAAGCGTTGTTGCATATGAATGTTGGTAGGAAGAATTGGTTAAGTTAAAGGTGAGTACTCATATTTTTAAGTTACTAATTCCTAAAAATATTTCAAGTTAATAATATGAGAAGTTTTTTACATGTTTAATGATTAAATGTTTGATAACTTGATTGCAGTTTGATTGTTGTATGATTGTTTATGTAGTTGATAACTTGTCTGATAAACGGTAAGAGAAATGATTAGTAATTAACCATAGTTAATTAAATGAGAATTAAATCCATACAAATATGTGTATGGAAGTTATTTAGCCTCTTAACGATTTTAAATTATTTTAAATAATTTAAATATGGTTTAAAAAAAATTAGAAGTGTTTCGGACAAGTTCCAAAGCAATTCACAAAATTGGTCAAAATCGAGCTTGTCGCGTAGCGGTAGTTCGTAAATTTCGACCCGTAACTTCAAATTAACGTAGAGAATGATTTATAAGTCGGATTTCATCGAAATAAAAATTCTTTGGTCCATAATGATAATAGTTTTCCAACGAAGAAAAAAAATCAAGGTTTCATCAAGTAGAGTTTGAAATATGTCTAAAACAATCTTCTAAAAACATCGCGGTTTCGCAGTTCGGAATCCAAAACGGAATTTATTTATAATGATATTTTTAAATGTTTTAAAAATATGAAATAAATTTGATAAATCTATTAAAATGGGTTAAAAGAGATTTGGAATAGAAAATATGAATTTTCAAATATTAAAAGTTATTTAAACCAAATAAGCTTATATAGCACTTTTTGCAGCACTTTTGTGCTGTGAATTGTATAACCTTTTGAATACGAGTTTAAACGTAACAATTCTTTTCTAAATCCTTTGTACATGATTTTAAAGGAATAATTAAGTAATTTAAATATGGTTTGGAAGTTTTAATAAGAGTATGAATAAATGGTTAAAATGAATTGTTTATACCACTCAAACAAAAAGTGAAGAATATTGAATGTAATAACAAACTGAGTATGCAGAAACGACTAGTACATTGTCCCACCTGTGAGATCTAGGAAGATAATACAATGCGTTTAACTAAGGTTAGGGATGGAGCAACCTGTGCCCTGAACTTACCTGGCCTATGTTTTCTCTTTTTAGGCGAGGGGTGGAATAGATCGAAAGGAAAGCCCGGATGCTCTAAAAGATCATATTTAAGTTTTTCCAAGATGAGAGAAAAGAAATAAATTCTTTGAATGTTAACTAACCACTAAACATCTTTTATCGATGATTTGTATAAAGGAACCATGATTGGATTTGGGCGATTCCTATCCGAAAAAAGGGGATCGGATTTGGGTGATTCCTATCCGAAAATTACTTCAAACTAATTTTTGAAACCCCATATGAACATAACATCTTTTTATCGATGATTAGCGCAAAAGAACTGGGATCAGATTTGGCTAATTCCTATCTGAAAAACCAGGATCAGATTTGGGTGATTCCTATCCAAAAACCCTTTCAAACTAATTTTCAAAATAAACATACTGAAGACAAAGACCGTTGAAGACAAAGATATTCATGATGTAGGATTACTTGCCATTAGTCCCTGGAGGTGAAATTTACCATATCTAAGGTGGCAGTAGTGCTCTGTTATGAATATCTTTTATTTGCAAGAATATGATTTGAAGTTGAGAAAGAAATCTTTAATTAAGATTTAATGAATGATTTGGGAATGTGTTCACTAAGTTAAAAGTTATAACTTGAATGTAAGAAGCCTTTGATTATGATTTAATGAATGATTTGGAAAAATTTTCCTAAGTAAAAGAGAGAATGATTTGGAATTATTGCAGGATTTAAGAAAGGTTTAAATAAATCAAATGATTTGATAAATGAGGCTTAATGATTCCATATACATTTGAGAAGAAAATGGAATAAATTAAAAATAATATATCTAAGAAAGATATTTGATTTTAATAAAAGATGAAATAATTGATTGATGATTGATATCCACTTATGAACTTAGCATCTTTTTAAGCGATAATTGGCTTCGAAGGAACCAGAGTTGGATTTGGGTGATCCCTATTCGAAAACCACTTTGAACCATTGTATACGTTCGAAAGTAAAGACATGTTTAAGATGATGATTATTAAAGACCATGGATCTTCGTAGCATGAGGATTGCTTGTTGAACATTCTCTGGGTCGCTTCCATTATAGAGTTATTTATAGCAGTGGTCTCCCTATTGTGGATATTTTTCGGATTGCAAGGACTACTTGCTACTAGTGGTAGTAAGAGAGTGCCTTCAGTTTCGTTCAGTCCTAGAACGAACTTGTATGGACGAATGTCCGACATTGCATTTCTGAGACACAGCATTTGACTTTTACAAATGTACATTTGCTTGGTGGCGAAGAAGGAAACTTCTTTTAGCTTAACACCCTTCTTTGAGACATACGAGCTCAGAGGTTGTATGCTTGTGGGAGTCAAATAGTGATCAAACAAATGATAATGTGGCATTCAAAGTTGAACCATTTATGATCAAAGTGTGATTTTGTATGAAAAACGTGGCTTTCAAAGAAATTGATCATAGCTTCGCGAGCCTCACACCCCGGTTATGATGGGATATTATGTGGTCTAACAGACGCAAATTCGGAATAAGTGAGTATGT
The DNA here is from genome assembly GCA_030765085.1 of Allium cepa. Lineage (NCBI taxonomy): Eukaryota > Viridiplantae > Streptophyta > Magnoliopsida > Asparagales > Amaryllidaceae > Allium > Allium cepa. The sequence goes on from CM060934.1 coordinate 619,377,391, forward strand.
ATGGTAGCGTCAAATACGTTTGGCCTTTTGGGGGATATTTCCCTCAAGGCATTTATTTCCCCATGTGGATAAAGTGGCTAGCTTGAGAAAAGTAGGGAACTACCGGTTATGAGTTATAGTGTAGGAAGTATGGTTCCATGTGACTAGTTTGAGAAAAGAGATTAAGGCACCGTGGGTATGTTTGTTATGTGTGGATTGGAGAAAATACCACTAGTAACCTATCATGTTGGAAATCCAATTCCAATACGAGATTTACGGTTTTGATTGTATTCCCAAAATAGCTATAATAACTTGCAAACATTTCAACTACCCCTTTTGCGGTATCATATATTCCGTTTGGTATATTCCGTTGACCTAGTTCGGATATATTACCTTAGACTTAGTCTAGATATTGGTACCTTGTTTGAAAAGTGTTTTCGAAAGTGTCATTAAAATAATATCAAGTGACCTTTGGTATAAAAGAGTTTTGGTTATCATAAGGTAAAAACCTGTCCGTGTTTATGTGTAGGCGTGGTCTTATGAGATACCTTCTTTTCAAAGGTTTTAATAACATCGTCATGATCTATACATTTTAAATTTCGAGTATCTCACGCTGGTTTGTCAAGCCTAATCAGGGTATTCTTAATACTCGGGTCAGATCCGAGTAGTTTCAGGTTTAACTGAAGTCGGTTGGAGTTTCTAGAGGAGAGCTGTAGATCTTCATCATCGTATGGACGTATTCTATTATCCACTGCATCTATTGTATTTGTTTTGTTATTTGTCAGCATTTGTAAGGGAAGGTGTTATAACTGTCCAGGTTGAATCTAGGTTAGACTCTGATATTATATTTTAAAATTTTCTGCTGTAAAGATTATTATTGAAATATTATATGTTATTCCATTCGTGTGAGATTCTATTCTATATTTATTTTATTTCTACTCTTAATGATCCATCTCTCCGTGCAATTTTAGTTAGACATGTGTGGTTTATTGTCGATTCAATAGGTACGGAAAAACGAGCCATTACATTAACCTTGTTTTAAAATGTTTTTATATACTAAAGTCGGACGTCTGACCTTTTAACTCATACGTTTGAGATGTTTTAAATAGCTATATTTTTAAACGCATAAAAATTTCTAAAAAGAAGCATCTATCTAGAAAAAGTTGTTATCTCTTGAATAATAATCACTTTTCAACGGATTTTTTCACTATTATAAATATATATCGAATTCGTTTAAGGTTTTGACCAATTCTTATTCTCTAATTCATAATCGATTTGCATATTTCTTGAAATCAAAAGAGATCAAAAACTACTCCCTACTTCCTATATTTCTGCATGTCGGTTCACAATCATCAAAGGATATTATATGAATAATGTGCTAAAGGGTGACTTATCTGTATTGTAAAAGAATACATCAAAGCCGTAGTTTGAATTATTTCTTTTATAGTTGAAGTCCTGTTGGAGATCTTTAGGCAAAGGTTGAAGTTATGTTCGCTTGTTCAAGCAGTATCATAGATATCTATTCCTCCGGGCCAAGTGAGTGTTGGCTAGCGAAATTCTAGAATGAGTCGGGGATTGGACTTAGGACGAAAATTCCAAACCAATATAAAAATCATTGGTACAATCTTTTATTTACAGCTTTCTTTTAGTTTGCTTATATTATTAGCTTAATTTATATTTTACCATATTATAAATCATTATACATTCCACACATAAGTCACTTCACGTAGCGACTTTTAGATAGGTCTAGAAAATCCGAGTTGTTATGGATGATGTCCTTCTCATTTTTCTCCCAACGAGATTCTCCACTTTATTTTTGTTAAAGCTATTTTCTCATAAAACCCTAAGTTGTTTTCTTCTCTATCTTCTTGGAACTAGTAGCATAAATCCATCTATATTGGATTCATTTTAGGGATATCTAGGAAATATCAATTTAATGAATTAAGAGAAAGACGAGGCTTTCACTTGAGGAGGGGAAGCGATGGCTGCCATAAAAACGTAGAAAAAAAATATGAACTCTAAAGAATGATTCTTAGATCCTATTAATGAAACGTATTTTTTATAATTACTATTTAGATATGTAAGAAAAATTAAGGGCAAACACATTTGATTTTTTGTTTAAAAATCTGAAGTCAAAAATATATCATTTGCGTGGAAAATTGATATTTAGGGTTACATCTCTTATTCAAACACAAAGAAGTCATTGTCTTAGGGATTAAGACGTTTTCTCAATTAGGTTATTGATTATATTTTATGTTTTTTTTTACTTTTTTGGGTAGAATAATTGCAATCAACTATTTTTTAGAACCAATAAAGAGAGTGATTGTGTGGGATCTTGAGAGTTGGTTTATTGATTGGTTGCTTACGACAAAGTTGATAGCATCGTCAATTCTAATTAATATACAAACACCTCCCTTTTCTAGCAAGAGGGAAGCATTTCCCATTTTCTTCCTAAATTCCTAGAAAGATCCATGATTAGCATCCTATGGAAAGCAAAGTACTTTGTGTGTCTTGAATTTGATATCACATGTATTTTATGTTCGCCTAGTTATTTTCTATCCAAATTTATCCCATTGGGACTTGGGTGATTAGTTTTCCATTGCTAGGTTTTGCATAACTATACCCAAATAAACTAATACCAAAGCTAGGTTAAGAAAAGGATTTGAGTAATTTCGGATTTAGAAAATTGTATAGAAGTTAAATTGTTTCGTTCTCGAATATAGTTATTTAAATGGAAGGAATTTAGGTATTTGGAAACCTTAAAGATAATTCATAAGCCATGGGCCCTTAAATATAGAGGTTGGAAAACAAAGAAAATGGATTACAAGGCAATTGCATTATTTAGTTAGTACCTTGATGATTTTATTTCTCACCATGTAAATAGTTGTAAATCTTGGAAGCCTTTGTGGAATAAATTAGTATATTTTTATGCATCAAATGGTGCTACAAGTATGTTTTCCATGTTTATAAGTTGGTTTAGCAAAGACTGAGTTGATAAAAGTCTATAGTAGAGTATTTGAATGAATTTCTAGGTGTAATAAATTAGTTGAAAAGTATGAATGTTAAATTTGACAATGAGTCACATGCTCTTTTATTGATGAATTTACTTTTAGAGAGTTGGAAAATATTGGATGTATCATTGAATAACTCCAATACTAATGAAACTATCTTACTAGATACAATTCGAAGTAGTCATTTGAATAAATTTCTTACAAGAAAATAATTTATTAAGAAATTAGTTGAAGATGACTTTATGGTAGCTAGGGACTCGAAGAAGGTAGTAAGATGGAATAGAAAGGTCTATTATGGTAATGTTGAAAAATATAAAAAGGTCATTAATGGTAAAAGTATCTCCAATGTTTTAATTAAATCATGCATGCAAAAACCGCAAAGCTTATTAGAAAGGCTGAAATAAGGTTGTACACTATGACAATAATAATGATATTGGGGCTAACATAATTAAAGGTAGCAGCAATGGCTTCTTGTGGTCTTCTCATTAGTAAATTTAAATATTAAAAGATGGATTTGGTTGCCGGTTTTCACGTATATAATGTGTGAGGAGTTTTTCTCCCGTTGAAGACTGATGGTTGATTACAACTACCAACGGATTAAGGATACTAGTTTATGGAATTGGATTCGTGAGGTTTCTTGTGCTTAATGGTATGGTTAAGTGGTCTCTAATATAGTATAAATGTTAGGATTGTCTCTTTAGTATTTTGTTGATTTAAAAAAAAATTAAATTAAGCTACTAATATTTTCATGAAGATGTTTTAGGTATTAAGGAGGAATTACAAAGTCAAATAGATTAAGAATCGAAGAAAATACACTAGAACATGCATGAATATGCACAAGCTTCAAGGTAAAATTTCTTTCACGTACATAATGTGTGAGGTGTTTTTCCCCCGTTGAAGACTGATGGCTTATTACAACTACCAACGGACTAAGGATACTAGTTTATGGAATTAGATTCGTGAGGTTTCTTGTGCATATGGTATGGTTAAGTGGTCTCTAATATAATATAAATGTTAGGATTGTCTCTTTAGTATTTTGTTGAGTTCAAAAAAAATTAAATTAAGTTACTAATATTTTCGTGAAGATGTTTTAGGTATTAAGGAGGAATTACAAAGTCAAATAGATTAAGAATCGAAGAAAATACACTACAACATGCATGAACATGCACAAGCTTCAAGGTAGAGAATTTCTTTAAGTTAAGAGTCTTAAACCTTGTTAAACCCCCTAATTACAGTGCATGCAAATTGACACAAGTTTTAGAACATCAAATCATATTTTCAATGATTTTACAAATATTTTTAAGTGGTTTTATATAAAAATTATTTTCAATAGTTTAAGTTGGCATAAATTGAATAAACCGGAGTAAACATTTAAGTCGACATAAAATTGATGACCAGTTGGCTTATTAGCACTTCAAACTCATATTTTCTCTCAGCTGTTCGAATAAGCTAGAAAATCTCAATTTTATGTCCACATATACAGTTTGAGTCAGAAAATCTACAAGGTTAAGTGGAATTATAGTATCTAAGTCGACATATAGTTGGAATAAGCCAATTTATCTGAGTATAGTTGTTTTATATGCTCTATCTTGATTTTAAGTCAAAATGTATTCGCTTTAATCCTACTTAATGTATTTTTAAATTGGCATAAAATGATCTTAAGGCAGCTTATTTTATAACGGTTGTAAAATACTCTTTCTTCTGCAAAACAAACTAAAGCGACTATTGGTTGAAATTTTATAGCTTTCCACTAAAAATCATGTCTGTAAATCACATATTTTTATGAGTAAATATAGACTACATCATATGACTTTAAAATCAATCTTTGCATTCTATAAAAATAACTTTTTACTCTTTATTGCTCGTATCTTCCAAAAATTATTGCATACACAATCTAAATCATTTCAAGATCAATTTTCATACATTCAAAAATACTTTCTAATCTTGAAATCTACCTAAACCACAAGCATTTTCAAATCAATATTGCAAGAGGATTTTAGTATACTATACCAAAGAGATAAATAAATTTTTTAAGATATATTATTGTTGCGTCTAATTTATTCATTATTAAAGTCTATTTTATGTTGGGAAGACTTGTTCAAGTCTTGTATGTTAACATGTAAGATTGATGTCCTGTTCATTGTTCTAACATAGTTGTGAAGCTATCCCCTCAAAATAAGAGAGAGCCTTGTTTAGTGTATATTATAGAGGGGATCCTAGGAATAGAGGTAGAACAAGAGGTCCGAACTAGTATAAATCATGTCCGGGTTGGCACTTTTTAACTCTGTTTGCTTTACTTGTTATATAGTGGCTTATAGTACTATCGATATATTCATAGAAGTGTATATAAATGCATAACTTAGACTTTAGTTAATCCTATAGACTACGCACATATATTCATAAGTTTGCATGATCTTATTCTTCTTAGTTAGTTGAATCATTATGGTTTCACTTATGAGACTAGATGTGGAGTTTTGTACGCAATGAAGGGAGGTTGCATTGAGATGAGGGGAGCATTGAATGATGAAAACCTTTATATATATTTGGTCTTGTGGTAGATAATAAGAAGAGAGTAGGAGTTGGTGGGCCTAATTCATAATTAAGTAAAGAAGTTAAGTATGCATTTCTTATGATGATCGCGTCATGATAATATTTTTGATAGGGGTATACATGTTGATGATTCTCAAATGTGAATGTTGATTATTTAGCAAGCTTAGCAATAAGGCTTTTTTATGCTATCGAGGGAGCTTTCTTGGGTCCAGTTCCTCTCCCCTCCCTATGACCCTCCCCACTCCTAATCCGTGAGGAAACCCCTCATAGCCCCCCGTACATATAGGGGTGGTTCTTTAGGACCATATGTATGTCACTCTATTTGTGACCCCTGATAGTGGTAGATATATATCGAGTTGGAAAACACACAGAGACTTTGTGAAAGACTTTTGGTATTACAAACACTTTTAATATCAATTGGTGTTATGTATCTTATGGTGTGAGATGCATCACATGTAGGAAGTGCTTCCAGTTTGTGATTGGTGTGTTTAGAAGATGAGAGTTGTAATTGGTCTAAATATGGTAGATTTGTTTGTTAATTTGTTTGATGGGATCATTTTTTATGTTAGCTTTGTAGAGTCGATTTGGTTGAATATTGAGATCAAGAATACACTGGGGCCTGGCATGACTGTATTAAGGTCAAGTGTTAAAAATATGGTACTAAATCACTTTGAAAACAAAATTATGCTTTGCTAATTTGTAACACTCCCCACTTTTAGATGCGAAAATGAATGCCAATAATGTTGCATTCATCACTAGAATTATTTTTAAGAGACAAAATGGGCTCCATTTTTTCAACTGCTATGTAAATAGTGCCTTACAACATATTTTATAACATAAAAGTTTTTACATGCATTCTCATCGCTCGCCTGGAGGTAAACATAATAAATACAAAGAAAACAATGACATGAGCGTGATTTGAAGACCTCCCCTCCCATGTGCACGGAGCTTCCTTTGTAATTTATAAATTCCGACTTTACAAGCGATAAAAATATATATAAGATCTTCTAGACAAACGAGTATGCCTTTTACTTCTTAATCGAAAGCTTAATTTGTCTTTAATAAAATATGTTATTCTCCCATAAACTTAGCATACTCAAATGAATACCTGTGAATCAAGTTGGAAAACATTAAACATATGGTTGACCTAATGCCTGTTTGAATAATTTTACTCCTAAAAAAACATAAAAATAATTAGTGGAACCATACCATTGAATGTAATGTGTTTCCATCTCACTAGTTTCCCAAAACGTCACAGCCTATGTTTATTCATACTATAATATATTCTTATTTATCTAATGTTTCCTAAGCTTATATGTTAGGCAACTTTACAACTAATTCATTCAAAGATAAGTGGCTTCCCATCAGGCTCAACTGTCGAGCCATATTGCTACCTATCTCCTTTTCATTTATAACCAATTCAGTTATTAGATAAGAGGTTACCTGACTGGCTCATATGTCTGGCCTTCGCACCTCCTATGTCGTTCTCAATGAATTGTCCTTGATCTCCTAGGCCTCGTTGTAGTTCCAATCAAATTCATTCTTAATTTAGAATAAAGGTTAACTCATAGGTGGTAATAACCCGTATTTTACATATCAGAGAATCGTAAAATATTTTTTATTTGATTTGTCTAAGGTTGTATGACTCTAAAAGTTTGGGAAATGGCTCTTTGAGACATTTTCCACATTTATAATTTTTATCGAATCCCATGTGACCATTTTACCTGAAAATATTGTATAAATTATAACTTTTAATAGGAGCCAAGTGAGGGTCTAAAACCATTTCATTACTTTAGGATGGCGGTTTCTAATTCTGTAAAGTGGTCATAATAGTAAAGAGGACTTGTTGTTTGAAAGTTATGACTATTTTAAATTTTGGCTGTTATTGTCCAACATTAGTAGGTAATCGAAAACCATGCTAAGGTAAGGCTGTAGGACTGATCTAAGTCATTTCCATCTTCCCTAAAATAGCTCTAAGCTTCGGCTAACCCTAATCTCTTACATGAGTAATTAGTATAGAGAAATTCAAGACAATCATTTTTGGTTGATTTGCATTCATCCTCCTTGCCGTCCACTTCAGATCTAAAGGAACAAATTGGTATTTTTGGTAATTGGTGAGTGGTTCTTAATTAGTGAGTGGTTCTTAATTAGTGAGTGGTTCTTGACCAATCACTATCCTATGCATGTTTATATAGTTAAAATTGATGTTTTAACATGATTTTGATCATAAAGCATTTTCTAAATTTAATCACACTTTTATATATGTTTATGGATGAAATTAAAGTGACTTAAAATGGTTTTTTAAGGGTTCACAACCCTTTTCGATCATATTTGCAAAATAGTGTAAAAGTTAGATCTAGGATAGCATTTGTTGATTTTCATGTTTTGATGGATTGTACTCATATATGGATGTATATGGATGATATTTTATGTTTGTATGTTGTGCTTTTATATGATTTGCTAGCTCTTTTTCCATAGTTAGGAAATAGGTTGTCGATTTGGGTAGGTCGAAGACAAAGATGGTTGGAATGGGATGAAACTTGGAGGAGGTGCTCTGGAGCATGGGAGGAGCCCCTGGTTTAAGTCAGGTCAAGTTTGAAGCAAAGGAATAGGGCAGGTGCAGAGTGATTTTGGTTGATGGAAAACTGCTCGGTGGAAGATGGATTGAGTGTGCTTCGAGTCATGCTTGGAGAAAACACTAAAGTGCTTCGAGCCGAGCTTGGGGTCGGCAAGGAAGAGGGGTTTAAAAAGTCAATTTGGCTAAGTGTAGGACCCGGTACTGTGAGCTTTAGGTCGACACCGACATATTTTTCCAATGTGGAAGTTGGAGCTTTTAGACTTGAGAGCTTAGGGTGGAAGAAGAAAGGAATAAACTTATCCAAAGTTGGCTAATTATAACACTCGGTGTCAAGTGGTATTGGTCGGTACCGCAGTGGTCGTTTTTGATTGAATCGGGGTGGAACTTCTAAGAGGAGTGTAGGCTTCGCAGGTCATGTTGGAGGTATTTCTCATTCACTTGGGGACTAATGGGGATGAAATAGCACGATGATGACTTTAGAACTATAATGATGGCAATTCGATAGCATATGGAGTTATCGAAGATATGTGCTTAATGATAGAAGTTGAAGTGATGATCCAAAAGGCGGGTTCATTTAGTAGAGCTTATGAGTGGAATTATGATTGTGTTCCACTATGGATGTGGAAGGAATGGATTGTGATTGAGTTCCATTATGAAGGCAGGTGCAAAGGGATCGTAGACACTTAGAGATTTCCTGTGTGCTCATGTAGAGAGGACACATGGAGATGCCCACCTAGATTATGAACGTGTCCAGATCTTATAACCGTAGATTACCCTGGACCTTATGACCCTGGGTCTATTTCCTAGTCTTATGATCGAGCACTGTAAAACCGAGATTTGATTTGGTATTTGGCTTATGATCATGCCATATGAGTCGTCTTATATCCCAACACATCTAGTGATAGTGAAGACTGTTTGATGGATGCTATGCTTGCTTTAACTGTTTTCCCCGATTGTCTATCACTCTAGGTATGTCACCTGATGTAGGTATTTAGGATGTGGATACTTAGACACCCGATGCTGTACTTAGGATGTAGTACATTCTGATACGATGGTAGAGTAGCATATTATAGTTGTTATATGCTAACTCGTTAGTTATAGGGACAAGTCAGGTATGATTCATATACCCTTATTCCTTACTATATTGACTTTTGTATTATTTTGAGATTCATTTATTGCTCACACCAGATTATTGTCTTACTCGAGTTTTTATGTTTTGCTTATTATATCTTGAGTAGTCTTAAATGAGAAAAACAGATAGCATGTCTAGGTGAGACGCAATAGCCGTATAGAAGATGAGTAAGATGGAGCTTTGTCATATTATATAAGGATGTTATGCTTACTCCGCCGTGCAACACTATGGAGCCTAAATAGTGTTTGCTTTACTATCATGAGAAAATTTATTGAGTTTACTTCTAATTTTTATATACCTATTACTATGTTGTATAACTCTGTGGATCCATGCTCTGCTATCTGGTTTACTTAGTTATTACTATCTCTTCTATTTTATATCTATGATATATATTATGTTTTATTCCATGCGCTGTGAGATATACGACAAGTCCTATGATATTTTATTTCTTTATCTGCCCTTGATGATCATCCTACATTTGCTTGGCATGGCAGCAATACACTATTTAGTTATATTAGGTGTCGGTGGTGTATGCGGTCGTCATATTTGGTATCAAAGCTTAGGTCACACGATTAACCTGAGTTGATAATATGGTTTAATAGAGAGGGACAAAGTTATCGCCCTATACTGAATATACATGTACGAGAGAGTGCATACTTATTATGTATGCTACTTTTAGAAACTATAGTAGTATGTATTGTATATAAGTCGCATGCACACACTAATAGCATTGATGTAGTTTTCTTTCGAGATACAGATCATTCTTATTATAGATCAAGAAGGAGCCGGCAAATAAGAAACACTATGAAGAACTCTATCTCTGGAGCCGATGAAGAAGTGGGCTCGGGGGCTACTAACACTGACCTGCAATCTATGTTTAATACAATAATGGCGAACATGCTGTAGAATGCCCAAATGGCCGCTCCGAACCTTGCTATTGGTGGTGTGCTCAGGTGTAGGTGTAGGTGCAAAGGGTTGACTTTTCCAAGCAATGTAAGGATTACTCCACCTTGGGAGGAAAAACCTTTCTTAAAGCGGAGTCAGCCATCGAAGTGCAGGATTAGTTAGACATCTGTGAATGTATCTTTAGTGATATGGAAGTAGATGATGTTATAAAGAGGAAGCTGGCCTCTAGATAGCTTCAATGGCGGGCTATGAATTGGTAGAACGCCATTACTATTGCTACCCTCGAGGACCAGTTCACTTGGGACCAGTTCAAGGCTAGGTTCGTGGAGAAGTTCATTCTAACTGCTCAAAAGTCGATACTACTTAGGAAATTTGTTGATCTAAAGTAAGGAGATATATCTATTTTCAAATATATTATTGAGTTCGATGTATTATCGAAATATGGGATGTCTTTCATCAACACTCCACAAAGAGAGAACAAGAAGTTTCTGATGGGTATGGACGAATATTTGGTGAAGAAGTTTGCGAGTCGCATCATCGAGCCATCTGAGATACTTATTGAGAAAGCTCTTCGCTAGGAGAGTTTATATTTTCAGTCAAATCAACTGTTGTGGTCAAAGAAGAGCCAAAACCTCAAAAAGGCGGTAGAGGCAAGAAGAAATGGAATGTCAAGAGAAAATAGCTGCAGGGTATGGGTCTCTTTATTAAAAATATAATGCTGAGGTAGGGAAGTGCTATAACAGTAACAAGGCGTGGGCACATTCAAAAGAATTGTCTTGATCTAGTGAAGTAGAAGCAGATGGTGAAGGAGTACAATTTGGATGATGTCTCGACTTTGTCGAGTGCTCCCTTGGTAAAGGAGAAAGGGAAGAGCGTATTATTTAAAGCATGCTTTCAATTTATGATGTTCCTATACATGTTCTGTTCGATACTGGAGCTTCACATTCCTTTATATCTAGTAACCTGTAGATAGATTACGATTGAAACCTGAAATAGTTGATTGACCTTTGATAGCGACAAACCCCGTTAGAGGATCCGATGGCCTTAGTATGGTTTGCCATAGTCTGGTCTTATCAAGTCATGGATGCTCTTTTGTTTGTGCTTGCTTTATCTTGAATTTTGTTGGGTTTGGGATTGTATTGGGGATGGATTGGCTATAAAAATATAGAGCAGTGGTGGATTATGAGAGGCCGTCGGTGACTATAGGGATGTATGATGGGAATAGGTTGGAGATAGGCCGCCTACCTGATGATAAGTTGATGGTCTGTTTTCTATACTCGCTCGAGATCCCACATGATGAGTTATCATTGGTGCCTATAGCAAGGGAGTATCTGGATATATTTGAGGAGGTGATCGGATTAACACCACATAGAGATATAGAGGTTTTTTATATAGATTTGGTGAAGGATGTTGGACCAATAGTCATGCCTTTGAGGCTTATAGCATCCAGAAAGAAAAAGAAGTTGGAAGCGCAAGTGATTGACCTATTGAAGTGAGAGTTCATTCATAGGAGTATATCCAAATGGGACCGCCTGTAATATTCCCCACCAAGACGGATGGTTTTCGGAGGTTGTGTGTAAATTACCGTGAGCTGAATAAGATGACGAGGAAGAATAATTACCCAGTCCTGCGGATTAATGACTTGTTAGATCAGCTCCATGGTGTAAAGGTGTTCTCTCAGTTGGATATCGCGACGGGTTTTCACCAGTTGAGAGTGGCGAAGGAGAATGTGTCGATCACCATGTTTCGTACGTTGTTTGGTTTCTATGAGTGGTTGGTTATGCCATTAGGCCGACTAATGCTCCGACATACTTTGTCGATCTCATAAACCTTATCTTCAAGGATCAGTTGTACAAGTTGGTGCTTGTGTTTATGAATGATATTCTAATATACTCTAGGATAGAGGGGGAACACAAGACACACTTAAGGGTTGTTCTTAAAGTATTGAGGAAGCACATGTTGAAAGTGATTTTTTTGAAGCATCAATTTTGGAGGAGGGAAGTGAGATTCTTTGGTCATATCATTTTTGAATAGGGCATTGCAGTATATCCTGCCAAGGTGTACGCGGTTCAGGATTGGAACAAACCCAAAAATGCTACTGATGTGAGAAGCTTCCGAGGATTGGTGGGATATTATATTCGTTTTATCAAGGATTTCTCTATGGGTTGCAGAATTATGGATCTTAAGGCTTACTAACTACTAAGGGGGGTGAATAGTATTTTCTAAATTATGTAAATATTTTTAAATCTTTCGAGGTTAATATTAAATCATAGATTATCAACACAGAAATATACCAACAATCAATCAAAAATGCAATCACAAATAAAAATAAAAGCAATAAAGTAAAGTAGAGAGTTAGAGAGACGACACCAAGAATTTTATAACGGTTTGGATTTCTCTTACATCTAGTCCCATACAATTTCTCGTAAAGTTTTCTTACCAAATGCCAATCTTTAACCGGGTAGAAGGCAAACCCAAATACGATTTCGATTTCGAGGCTAGGAGGCGTACCTTCTTGAATTTACGAGCTCAGGATAGACTCACTTGATCTAACTGAGCTATTAGCACAACTACTAGATTTCTAGGCTATTAAGCACATCCGCTTGACTTGAACGAGTTACAAGCATACCCAAGCAAATACAACTATGATTGATGGATTTTTCAAAGATGAGTTCTTGTACTTTAGATATAATAGATCTTATAGCCTCTTGGATGAATTGAGGGACATGTTTGCAAAACAGTAGGGAAGTAGCATTGAATCAATACAATGAAGTATGAATTGATTGTATATGATTTTGAAGAGAATAGAGTGCATTTTTTAATGGAATTTTCAAGAGAGTGAGGAGTGGGAAGAAAGTAAGTAATTAGTTATCAAAAAATTCATTTGCACTCCCTTTTATATATTAAATCAACAGATGTTTCTATTAGTGAGGAGTTACGACAAGTAGACCTTCCTTTCAATATTTGAAAAACCAATTGACAACATATATGTCAACATATCCAAGGCATGTTTATCGACATATGCTTGTGTATTTTGATAACTTATTTCTTTTAAAATGTTTTGAAAATCCTATACTTCATAAAATAAGTTGATACTTTGTAAAATAGTTTGAGCATAGTTTATAAACATTTAGAACTTTGAAAAACTTTTATAAAATATTTTGAAATATAATTTGGTTAAAATTATAAAAGATTAGAAAATTGGAGATAGAGATCAAAGATTGCTATCAAGTACTTTAAGAATATATGCCATGAATCTATACATTAAATTATAATATTAGGATCTTCATGTCTTGGTCTTTGAACTCATGAGTCTTCATGTCTATCTCTTGAGTATCTATACTATACAGTATTCGATTCAACGCCTGTGTAATAATCTGCACTGTACACTATACAACTTAGCAAAATATTAGTATCTATATTTTATATGTTTATATATAATTGTATATGGTTGTTGTCATCAAAATCAATAACTGTGGTAATAACAATCTTCCCCCTTTTATGATTACAACCATTAAATATTCCTTTAAATAAAATATAATATAAATCTCCCTGAGCTAGATAACTCCCTCTGAATATATGCGTGAATATGTTTTATATTTTTCTCCCCCTTTGTCATCAATAAAAATGGGCTAAAAAAAAAAACTACCCCTTAATGATATACTTCTATAGAATATGGAGTCAGAATCAATAATGTTCGATACTAAATAATTAAAGCATATATAACTATGTAATATGACATGATTATGATATATAATGATTATATTATGAAATAAATGATGATAGTTGAAATTATATATATGACAAAATTATGGCATAATGATAAATAAGATAATACAAACTATATTTATTAATTTAAATTCTTTATCACTTTTGAAAGTATCACGAAATTTTTTATGATTTTGTTCATTAATTTTAAATGTGGAGAGGTTAATTACACTAAATTTAAAACTTAGTATTTGTCCTAAAAGTTCGCAATATAAAATAAGTTTAGTGCTATCCACAATACTTCAAACTTATCCCTCTTCTCCTTGAAAAAAATTTCCACTCAAATTTGCATAAAATGTTTTAACTAAATCTGGATAACAAACAAAATCATTTTGAGAAAAGTCAACTATACCATGAATTCTATTTTATAAACAAAGATCTTGAAGATCATAATAAGAGAAATCATCAAACATTTCAAATATTACAAGAAACACTTTTTTGGAAGTAGCATATTCAACTTAAGTATCTATGGCTTTTTTGTTATTAAAAAAAACCTTCAATTTCTTTAAGAGCGTTATGGTTTTTGGTGGTTGGCTTGAGGAGGCTATTTTTAAGTTTTTGAGGAGGTAATAGAATGAAGAAATATTTTGATTTTGAAATAGAGTGAATGAATGGATAGAGATAGGATGAATTAATAGATAGAGAATTGACATTTCAGTTTTGAAAAGATGCCTTTTCAGTTATTGAAACTAATGCAAAATAGAGGGAAATTTAAATTTAAAATAAAATTTCAAAATTCTGGCATGTATGTCGATATATAGGGTATTGGTATGTCGACATATAGGCCGTAAAATCCAACGTTAAAACTTAGATTAAATATTCGTGTGTGTGTGTGTGTGTGTATTATATGCAACCTATATTATTATTAATCTATATTTTATTCCTAAATTCAAATGAAATAAAAAAATTAAGAGAAACAATACCACTTTTTGCTCATTTATTTTGATCTATTCCGATTAATCTACTACAACCGTGAAACATATGTTTGCATCCTTAGTATCTAGTTCATTATCGCTTGAGGAAGTGTCTGAATCTTTCAATGTTGCTGTGCCTTTTCTTTTCCTGGATGAATCAATAACTGGTGATATTCTTGATTTATTCTAATGTGGACAGTCACTTTGCAGATGGCCAGGTTCATCGTATTTGAAACACTTACTTTCAGTTCCAGTTCCAGGAGTCTTGTTTTTAG
Source organism: Allium cepa (assembly GCA_030765085.1). Classification (NCBI taxonomy): domain Eukaryota; kingdom Viridiplantae; phylum Streptophyta; class Magnoliopsida; order Asparagales; family Amaryllidaceae; genus Allium; species Allium cepa. Next base: position 619,392,504 of record CM060934.1, read on the forward strand.
GTCTCCGTAAGTTGTTTACCTTTTTATACTTAAAAGAACTTTTTGAAATTTCTGATCATGAAAACAATCTCCTCATCATTGTCATCATCTGAATCTTGATCGTCAGTTATTGCATTGAAAGCGAAGGATTTCTTTACGGTTGCTTTGCTTTCTCTTCTGCCCTGCAATTGTGCTTCATAGGAAATTAAATTGCCTATTAACTCTTCAATTTTTTGAGTACTAATGTCGTTAGCCTCTTCTATTACTAGTGTCTTTTGATCCCATTCTTAAGAGAGTGAATTGAGGATCTTTCTAACTTGATCCTCTTTAGAAAAGTTTTTACCAATGCTACTAAAGAATGCACTATATTTTGAAATCTACAATACATGTCAGAAATAGACTTATTTGGATTCATTTTGAACAACTTAAACTAATTAGTTAACTTGAAAATTTTAGTCTGTTTAACTTTACTAGTACCATCAGATGTAACTTGCAGGGTTCTCTAAATTCCATTTGCAGACTTACAAATATGGACTATTATATTCATTTTTATCTGATGAGCAAAAAGAAATATTCATGACTTTAGAATTATTTTGTGCAAGTGCCTTTTAGCCAATAGTCCATCGTGCAAAGTTTATCTTGGGTTCTGTGTAATATTCCAAATATTTAAACCACTAGATTGTAAATAATTTTTCATCCTACATGATCAATAAGTGTAATTAATGCCATTAAAGAGTGGGGGTCTAATGGTAGATTTTCCATCGACAAAAGTGTTAACCGGTTACAAACAGTGTTGTTAGCCATTTAAACTTTTCAAAAATCAAATTATGAATCTTTTGAAAACCTAGTGCTCATATACCAAATGTAGGTTGCGTAATTATGGATCTTAAGGCTAATTAAATACTAAAGGGGAGGCGAATAGTGTTTTCTAACTTATGTACTTTTTAATTTTCTTTCAAAATTAATATTAAATCATGGATTATCAACACAAAAATATACCAACAATCAATCACAGGTAAAAATAAAAGCAATAAGTAAAGTAGAGATTTAATGAGATGATCGGAGGGATATTATACTAGTTAGGATTTCTCTTATATTTAGTCCTATACAATTACGTGTACGTATTTCTTTTCAAATGCCAATCTTTAATCGGGCAGAAGGAAAACCAAATACAATCTCGATTTTGAGGCTACGAGGCACGCACTCCTAAATTTTCGAGCGCATGGTAGACTCACTTGATATGATCAGGCTATAAGCACACCCACTAGATTTCTAGGATACTAAGCTGTAATGAACAAACTTTTCCACGCTCGAATTGACATTAAATACATCCACAGTATTAGTATGCCGAGAACCTAATTGCCGAAAAGATAGAAAATTAGGATAAAAAAGAATAGAAAAAGAAAAGATGAACACAACACCATAATCTCATAACAGAACGATAACATATAATATCAACGGAACAGTACAAAGGGTCACTCTGAATACAGGAATATCATAGTACTAAAACCTAAGTACTATCAGCAGCCTAGACAGTTATAACCGCTTGTCCTCACAATGTTTACATATACAATACAAAAATGTAGCGGAAATAAGAATACCGTGGAAGGTAATCATCCTACTCTTCTCCATAAGCTCCAAAGCATCCATAGCTAAATCTAAAAATATACACGGGGATGACCCGAGCATTATAGGAAAATAACACCCGGATCAATCTGGTAAACAAGCATGAGAAACTCAAGAAATAAGAGTGACGTATAATATTAACCATTGAGCCTGTAAGGATTCCCATAACGGTTTTTCCCTCAAAGAAACCAACCATTTATTAGTCTTAAAATATAGTGTTATGATACATAATGCCTAAAGTGTGGCATATAAATCATATCAAATAGCTGTTGTGTGAACGCCACAATAATAATAAGTATATAATCAATACCGCTAAGGCATGTTCACATAATGGATTTTCCATGGAGATCTCCTCGGATTAAGCCGAGTCCGAACTCTATGACCAGGATCAGAAACTTCCTTATCAAGCATTTTATATCTCTAGATAGATATAATCTAAGGTAAACGTAACTGGCCCGATGATGAACATCGTGGCACCAAGTATCAACAACTCTCACGTGCAACATATCGATAAGCATACTGTAGATATGGAGTTGATATACCCTCATGGATAAGCTAAACCCAAGATTGCTCATTTAAATTTGGTTTTAGTCATATCCGATATCAAGCCTACGTTTGGCATCTTCCACACTAGTCTTCATCACTCGAGAAGCACACGAATGCCCAATTGGATTCCTTTATCTCAAACCAATTAGGAATCACTACATGGATTCGAGCATCTCAAACAGATCTCTAACCTCCACATAGGTTCCCCTCATAAGTCCTTTAATGAAAGCTAACGTTTTCCTCTCTCTTGAAGCACCCCTCAAGATAGACAGTCCTATATGATAGCATTGTTTGAAATGTTTACGTTAACCTTTTCCATGGACTTACACTTAGGATAGACAGTTCAATTCTATAACTTTCCACTTCAAAACTGCCTCCAGAACATAAATTGTATATATGGTTTTAAAGTGATTACAGGTTTTGTGTCATCTCATATAAATACACTCTTCCCACTTATCGAACTCTCCAGAACCAATCGATGAATTTCTGGTTAACTCAATTATGGTTCTCTTAGAAGTAAGAAAAAGCTAGAGATATTTCAAACCAATACTCCTCCCCATGGGTTCTTATTGGTATAAAATTGCAAAGCCTTTCGATAACTTCTTAGGTCATATTTAGTCAAGTTTGATAATTGACTAATCAATTATCTAGTCAAATCAATTGTTTATTCAAATCAATATTCATATAATAAACTTGTTTCTGACCTTCCAACTTAACTATTCCTCGTCCAACAGTGAAGCTAGGTAAGTTAGAGCACTGTTTGCATTAAAGCCTTACCTACACACTTCATTCTTAAATCTCACAAATAGATAAGTCTACCTCATCAGATTTTAATGTAAAGTATAGTATTAATGATTTCCATAAACAAGTAAGAAATCAACACGATTAACACATTTTCGACATTTTCGACTTACTATTCCTCGACCAAGTGGGATATCGATAGGCTAGAGCTCTATCTCTCCATCCCTATTCGACACCAATATTAACTCTCACGAATAAATAAGCCTTACTTCGTAGGCTTGAAGTGTTAAGCATGGTTAATTACTTATAATAGATTTTAAAACATTTATCCAAAATATTACTTGAAAATAACAACTTTACAATTTTCCTTAAAACTTGAAAAGAACATGTTTTTAATATATTTTAACAAAATATTCCTTCTTTAAAAATTCACAACTAATCCTTAAAATTCATAAATATCTCAAACCACTTATGAAATTCTCTAATATGAGTTGATAAACACTTGTAAATAGAATGAAATAAAATAAATAAATTTAAATATCTTTTCAAACCTTTTGAAGTCCAAAATCAAGGCTAAATGGGACAATTTTTCACAAGCGAAGTTTTGGCCACTTTTCTAGATATTACTTAACCTTTTACCATCTTAGCTTTTAATAGAAACAAACACACACACACAGATATATATATATATACATATATATATATATATCTATATACATACATACATACATACATACATACATATATATATATATAAGGCATTCTAAATATGGTAAGAAACTCCTAAGGATCTCTCGATAAAGTTCTATAGTAATCGCCAAAAACAAGGCAATTCATAATTGCGTCTATGGCGACTATCGCTATAGGTGCACTTTCAAATCCGAGTTCAATCTAAACCAAAGTACATCTATAACCTATGTGCTTTGTTCCAAGGTCTTCTCACAAGTCATACAAGTCCATTGCAAGTTCGTTCAAGTCCATATACATGGATCACATATGTCATTTACTTTTAAAGTAAGAATCCAAACCAATGTTTTAACATATGTCAACAACAATTCAACAATTTGAACACAATCAAAATACAACATATATATGTTATATTTTCCATTCAAAGTGAGATATTAAATAACCTTTAACCTAATAACAACTAATATCCAAGCTAACAAGTCCAAGCTTGCAACTACTGTTATCCCATTTTTTGGTCAAAACTAGAATATCAACAAACTGGCAAGGAATGATGGATGTCGGGATTGAAAATCGATTGGAAGCGAGGCAAGAGTTCGTTCGGTATTCGAACTCCCCCTGGTTCATTCGGCATTCTCAGATCCGAAGGCTCATTCGGCATTCTCGAATATGAAGGGATCATTCGGCATTCTATAAGCTCCATTCCGTAGTACCCTCACCGAACCACCACCTCTCCACGCCACTGCCGAATCACCCCTGCCTCCATTCCACTGCCGAATCACCCTTCTACCGAACCAACCACCGGTCCAGCTCCATCTCCACGCTACCACCGGTCCAACCTACCACCGAACCCATATCTCCACTACCTGCCGAATCACCCATGTTACCACTCACCGCCGAACCAAGACGCTGCCGAACCAGAATGCTGCAAGGCCAGATTGCATCAGCCCAAGCCCACCAGCAGCTATATACATCCAAGACCTCCGCCCCCAGCCTCACTCTATAAATAGAGGGGCAGGGGTACAACAATGGCAGAGAAGTTTGAGAGCTCAAACCTGGAAGGAACTTTCAAACAACTTTCATACACTTGTACTACAAGCTTTGTACTCGTAATCGGATTGGAAAAGGAGAATAACATATAAAGTGGACGTAGGCACATTTTGGCCGAACCACTATAAATCTGTGTGTCTTTTACAGTTCAGTCTCTGCTTTTTACGTATTTGCATAAACCACCTAAATCATTACGAACAACATAAAATCAACTAAATCATACAACTTGGAGTTGTTTGCCCATCTTTTGTGCAAACGTATTTGGGTTATTTGCTGAGATCTGTGATTTGTGTTTGAATATCGCTGATTTATATTCATACACTGGTGCTTTCACGGTATTGGGTGTTTGTGACCATTTTTTACGCAAACATTTTGGTGCTTTCACTGAGAAGACCAGCACCCGCTACATCGGATAGAAGTTTGGATTTGGAAGACAATGACTAGGCAAAACAGTAGAAGGCTAAGGGCTGAGAGAAGCCAACAAGGAGGAAGTCAACAAGCATCCTCCGGAGGTGAGGAAGGACCGGCTTCGATCTACATAACCCGGGATGAAATGGAAGCCATAACAAATTCACTGCAAGAGAGGTTGTTGAAAAGTCAACAGGAAATGATGCAAACTTTCTTGGAGCAAATGAGAGCTGCAGGGATGCAGAACTTAGGAACAGCTACAACGGCTGTGGATGCAGGACAAGAAGCTAGGGTTACGGAACCCAATGAGGGACAGGATACGGAGCCAGGTGGCAATCAGCAAGGGCTTGGGGGCAGGCCCACAGGATTCAACACAGGAGAACCTTTGGAAGGAGTTCAACAGGCTAGAACCAACGTTGCTACTAACGAGCTACACGAAGAGTGTACCGGAGTTCCCTCGGGGGCAACCTCCGACAGACAACGGTGGATTGGTAGATATAATCAGGAAGACTGTGCGAGGTGGTTTGACCAACGGAGACTTGGAAGGAGTAAACAGGAGTCCGTTCACTCGGGAAATAAGGATGGCTCAGAATCCACCTAAGTTCAAGCTACCTAGCGTGGAGGTATACAATGGCAAGGAAGACCCTACGGATCACTTGATGAGATACACCAGACACATGGAGGTGCTGGGGGCATCAGAGGAGGTGATGGCCCGATGCTTCCCTTTATACTTGACGGACTTAGCTGCGATGTGGTTCAGGCAGCTGGAAGAAAGATCTATCAGGACTTGGAGGGAATTGGTGGAAAGGTTTTTGGGACAGTTTCGGGTTCATGTCAAGAGACCGAAGAACGTGATGACATTGACATCGGTAAGGCAAAGGATGGATGAATCGCTTAGAGCTTTTCTAACTCGATTCAGTGCCGCAGTTGCTTCGGTGGATCGGCCCGATCCATCGATGGTTTTAATGGCAGCAGTATCAGGAGTCAGGGAGAACTCGGATTTCAAGGTATCTCTGATACGAGATCCCCCACGGAATCTCGACGAATTCTTTCATGAGGCAGAAAGGTTTCTTCGACAAGAAGATGCGAGTACGGATTTAAAATTGAAAAAGGTTAATGCAGTTGAGGTGGGAGGACCATCCAGCAATGGTTCGGATAAAGACAAAGGAAAAAGGAAGTTGGACGGTGATTCTGGAAATGCTAGGAAGCAATGGAAGGATCCAAAGTTTTCCACATACACAGGATTGAACGAGACACTGGAGCGGATATACCAGGATACTCGAAATCGCCTTCACTACCGGAGGCCGGCTAGGAGAGAACCAACAGAACGGGAAAGGACATCGGGAAGGCACTGTCTCTTCCATGATTTGGATGGACACGACACCAACAGCTGCAGGCACTTAAAGGACATAATTGAGGAGCATGTGAGGAATGGACAGCTGCCACAATATGTTGGACCTCGGAATGCAACAACGAGGCAGGAGCAACCGCCGCCTGCCTCAAGCTACGATGGTGGGAGGCCCAGGAATGATGGTCGGTTGATCGTCCCTTGACCAGGTTAATATGAAATAAGTAGCAAACTATTGGCAAGCAACCAAGTCATTTACACATGTACGGGGACGGAGATGGCCCCTAGGCATGCTCTGAATGATAATAAGCTGCGATGCTATGGTTTGTGAAATTTATCTTTTGCTTTTGGATTGGACACTGCTTTTCTTTTTGGTTTTCGGTTTTGGAGCTTGGATTGAGCTCCTGGTTTTTCTCGCCTTTTGATTTGGATTTTCCTCTGGACGATTATTTTCAACTTTGGATGCTGATTTGGATTTCTAGTTTTCTGGTTTTGGATTTGGATTTTGAATTTGGATTCTGGATTTGGATTTTCGGATTTGGATTCTGGATTTGGATTTTGGATTTGGATTTGGATTTTGGATTGGATTTTGATTGGATTTTTTATCTGATTTTTGATAAACGGTCGTCGGGTATGGATTATGCCTGGCAAGGGGTGAGTCGCTTTGCCCGAACGTGGTAAATTGACTCATTCAGGTCGTCGAGTATGGACTATGCTCGGCAAGGGTCCGGAGTGACCAGGATTCGACCTAGGACTTAGGCCCTATATTATCAATTGTTATTTTCAGATCATCGAGTATGGACTATGCTCGGCAAGGGTCCGGAGAGACCAGGATTCGGCTTAGGACTTAAGCCATGGCATTGTACAGTGCCCAGGGACACTGGGCCAAGGTCGTCAAGTGTGGATTACGCTTGGCAAGAACTCGGAGAGGTTAGCTCAACGTCCAGGGACACTGGACCAAGATCGTCAAGTGTGAATTGCGCTTGGCAAGAACCCGGAGAGGTTAGCTCAACATCCAGGGACACTGGACCAAGGTCGTCAAGTGTGGATTACGCTTGGCAAGAACTCGGAGAGGTTAGCTCAACGTCCAGGGACACTGGACCAAGATCGTCAAGTGTGAATTGCGCTTGGCAAGAACCTGGAGAGGTTAGCTCAACATTCAGGGACACTGGACCAAGGTCGTCATGTGTGGATTACGCTCGACAAGAACACGAGGAGGCTAGCTTAACGTCTAGGGACACTGGATCACGACCGTCAGGTGTGGATTGCGCTTGGCAAGAGCCTGGAGAGGTTATGGATTTGGATATCGACCCAGAGAGGTCCTGGATTCGGTTATTGGCTATTGGATAAGGATGGTTTGGGGCTCGGTTGTCGAGTTCGGATGGACATGGAATTGGCTCAAGCTTTGGTTATTGGATTTGGAATTGGATATCGACTCGGAGCAGTCAAGGATGATCTACTCTGCCGATATGGCCATGGACCTTGGATATTGGATTCGGAACTATTCAAAACACGCCTTGTTATCACAAGGCATGTTTTGGGGGGCAAAGTGTTATCCCATTTTTTGGTCAAAACTAGAATATCAACAAACTGGCAAGGAATGATGGATGTCGGGATTGAAAATCGATTGGAAGCGAGGCAAGAGTTCGTTCGGTATTCGAACTCCCCCTGGTTCATTCGGCATTCTCAGATCCGAAGGCTCATTCGGCATTCTCGAATATGAAGGGATCATTCGGCATTCTATAAGCTCCATTCCGTAGTACCCTCACCGAACCACCACCTCTCCACGCCACTGCCGAATCACCCCTGCCTCCATTCCACTGCCGAATCACCCTTCTACCGAACCAACCACCGGTCCAGCTCCATCTCCACGCTACCACCGGTCCAACCTACCACCGAACCCATATCTCCACTACCTGCCGAATCACCCATGTTACCACTCACCGCCGAACCAAGACGCTGCCGAACCAGAATGCTGCAAGGCCAGATTGCATCAGCCCAAGCCCACCAGCAGCTATATACATCCAAGACCTCCGCCCCCAGCCTCACTCTATAAATAGAGGGGCAGGGGTACAACAATGGCAGAGAAGTTTGAGAGCTCAAACCTGGAAGGAACTTTCAAACAACTTTCATACACTTGTACTACAAGCTTTGTACTCGTAATCGGATTGGAAAAGGAGAATAACATATAAAGTGGACGTAGGCACATTTTGGCCGAACCACTATAAATCTGTGTGTCTTTTACAGTTCAGTCTCTTCTTTTTACGTATTTGCATAAACCACCTAAATCATTACGAACAACATAAAATCAACTAAATCATACAACTTGGAGTTGTTTGCCCATCTTTTGTGCAAACGTATTTGGGTTATTTGCTGAGATCTGTGATTTGTGTTTGAATATCGCTGATTTATATTCATACACTGGTGCTTTCACGGTATTGGGTGTTTGTGACCATTTTTTACGCAAACAACTACCTTTCCCTCCTCTTTCTACTTAGTTCACCTTGTTTTTGCCTTTATCTCACCCACATAGCTCACGACCATTGCATATGGGAAGAGTGTGGGAAGAGCAATGCTTTGCTTCTTTATGTTTTGGTATGGTGGAAGGTGTTCTAATATTGTACCAAGGCTTGTGGAAAAGTTTGAAGTGATTTAGAGTTGATTCAATTATTTCATTTAAGAACATAAGAGAAAGAAGATGAAGAAGCCATTAGAAAAGCTTGGTTTTGGTTTGTGAATTTCTGATTGATTCCTAAGGGTATGCCCATCCTTTTATTGGCTTCATAAGGTGTTCTTTAAGCTTGCACTCACCCCCCACCATGCCATGGAAACTTCATCTCCCATTACTTCTCCTTTAAGTCGCTTCTCTTTTATGCTAATTACCATTATACCCCTCTCATGATAATAACTCTTACCCATATGGAAGCTTCTAGAACCTTTCATGCTTTATGAAGAGGTGTGTGTTAATTAGTATCTAATGTGTTCATTTGATCATTAGACAAGTGCACAAGAGTTCGGACAACATATATCAATCGAAAAGTTGTTTATCGATAAACCGATTTTCGATCGCATTATCGATTTTCCTTCAAAGAATTTTTTTTTTAACCAAATTTAAAAAATAAGTTTCTTATCATTGTTTATCAATTAAATGATGTATAACATGGTTATAAAATCATATTTATAACACGTAATTATATTTCAAAACGTTTCGATATTCGAAGACGAAGTGTTTGAATTTCAGGGTCGCTATATAAGCACACCACTTGATTTGATTGGGATACAAGTACACCCAAGCAAATATAGATAGAGTTGATGGTTTTTCCAAAGAAAAATTCCTGTAATTTGGATATAATGGATCTTATAGCCTCTTGGATAATTCTTTGATGTTTGAATTGAGAGAGAGATGTTTGCAAAACAGTAAGAAGTAGTATTGAATCAATACAGTGAAATATGAATTGATTCTATGTGATTATGAAGGGAATAGAGCATATTTTTCAATGGAATTTTAAGAGAGTGACTATTGGGAAGAAAGTAAGTAATTAGTTATCAAAAAATTTGTATGCACTCCCCTTTATATAGTAAATCAATAGATGTGTCCATTCGTGAAGAGTTACAATGAATAGACACTTCCTTTCAAAATTTGAAAAACCAATTGGTGGCATGCATGCTGACATATCTAAGGCATGTATGTTGACATATCTAAGGCATTTATGTCGACATATTCTTGTGTATTTTGAAAACTTGTTTCTTTTAAAATGTTTTGAAAATCCTATACTTTGTAAAATAATTTGATACTTTGTAAAATAGTCTGAATATAGTTTATAAACATTTTGAACTTGAAAAACCTTTATAAAATATTTTGAAATTTATCTTGAATTTATTTTGATTAAAAATATAAAAGATTAGAAAATTAGAGATAGAAACCACAGATTGCTACCAAGGACTTTGATAATATATGCTATGACTCTATACACTAACTTATAATCTTGAGATCTTCATATCTTAGTCATTGAACTCATGAGTCTTTATGTTTATCTCTTGAGTCTTTATACAGTACATCTATTGAGTCTTTATACAGTACAATATTCGATTCAACACATATGTAATAATCTGCGTAATATACTATATAACTTGTTAAAATATTAGTATCTATATTTTATATGTTTGTATATGGTTTTTGTTATCAAAACCAATAACCGAGGTATTAACATTCTCGAACGAACCAGCGCCATGACAAAGAAAAATCAGATCTTTGTTTAGGATGCAAAGTGTGAGCACTTGTTTGTAAGTATGAAGAAAAGATTGATGAGTGCACCGGTACTGACCATTTCGAGCGAGAATGAGGGTCTAACAGTATACACAAAAGCCTGTGGTACTAGATTAGGCGCGGTGTTAATACAAAGAGAAAAGTTGTAGCTTACGCTAGTCAATATCTGAAACTGTGTAAGAGGAAGTATCAACTCTTGATTTGAATTTGGCAACGGTAGTATTTGCTTTGAAGATTTAGAGGCATTATCTATTAGGAGAATGGTTCAAGCTATCCATGGACCACAAATCCTTAAATTACCTTTTCTTCTAGAGGGATCTCAACCTTCTTCAACAATGATGGTTGGAGTTATTGATCTCTTATGTCTTTGACATTTCCTATATGCCTTGTAAGGGAAATGCAGTCGTCGACGCGTTAAGTAAAAGACATGCTAGTTTAGGAGCAATATTATTAGAGTGGAAACGGTTATAGTATACTCCTGGCTATAACTTCAGACCACATTGTGAGTTAGGGCCAGAGGTGTTGGAGAGTTTGACTATCATTGCGAAAATAGAAGGAGGAGTAGAGTTTATAGATATGAAGTAGTACAGACATAACAAATAAGGTGGCTCCGTAATAATGATAAATTATTTGTTCTTGATGTTGATGGATTGCCGGAGGAGGTGCTATGGGAATTTCACTACCTACATTGACTATACATCCCAATAGTAGTTAGATGTACCATGATATGAAGCATATCTTCTATTGGGAAGAGATGAAGAAGGATGTCGGGAAATTTATCTCGAAGTGTATCAACTGCTAGTTGGTGAAGGAAAAAGAGAAAAAGCCAAGTGAATCACTATAACCACTTGAAGTTCCTAGGTGGAAGTGGGAGTAAGTGTCGATGACTTTATAGATGGATTATCGAGGACTAAAGCAAGATACGATAGCATTTGGGTCATAGTCGATAGGTTGACGGAAAGTGATCGATTTATACCTGCTAAGTCTAGCAGAACAATATCCATACTGGTCGAATTGCATGTTAAATTAGTTGTACAATTCCATGGTGTGCCGAAGAGCGTTGTTAGTGACTGAGAGCCTTTATTCTCTAGTGGATTTTGGAAGAGTTTCATGAAGCGTTGGGGGTGGAGTTGCATCTCAGTATAACTTATCATCCACAAACCGATGGGCAGACCAAGAGAGCGAATCGTATATTGGAGGATCTCTTGCAAGCTTGCATACTCGATTTCAGAGGCTTATGGGATGATCACTTACATTTGGTAGAGTTCACATACAATAACAACTATCAGTCTAGTATCGGTATGGCACCGTATGGAGCATTGTATGGCCAGCCATGTAATGCTCCTTTATGCTGGTGGGAAGTGGACGAGAAGTTGATACTTGAGCCAGACATGATTAAATAAACCTCAAAGAATATTGAGATCATTTAGCAAAGAATGAAAGCGGTCCAAGATAGATAGAAAAAGAAACATCAAGATTTAGAGTTCACTGTTGGCGATATAGTGTTTGTAAAGATTTCACGTTGAGGAATGTTGTTCGATTCGGTGGTAAGGGAAAGTTGGGTCGATATTCGTAGGTCCTTTTCTGATAGTAGAGAGAATTGGAAACCTAGCATATAGGTTCTACTTACCTCAGAAGATAGCAGGTGTGCACAATATTTTCCACGCCTCTCATTTGTGGAAGTTAGTGAACGAATCTAGCATGACAATTGCACCAAATAAAATTGATGGTATCGAGATTAAGCCAGAATCTTTGAAACTCATAGGTTGGTTCGTATCTTGGGATGCAATACGAAACAACTTGGGAGGAAGACGGTGGAGTTAGTGAAGATTCAGTGAGGAATAAGTGAAGGTGATTGTGAGAAACTGATTAGAGCATAAGAGCTGCATATCTTAAGCTCTTTGCATTGTACGTCCAACCGTTATCATATATACTTTCATCTTTGATATCATATAGGATAGTTTAGTATCTCCCATGTTAGGGTAGGTTTACATGCACTATGATTGCATGGCTGCTTGTTTGATGTGTTTAATGTCGCATGTGATTATTAGGCATGTGGGGTAACTATAGCTGACCATTCTTTAATTTGTTTGAGGATTTTGGAGGCCAAACTTCTAAAGGAGGAAGGAGTGTAATGATCGTATTTTATATATCGGAGGATCGTAAAATATTTTATTTAATTCATATAAGATCGTATGACTCTAATATTTTGAAAAATGGCTCTTAGAGACATTTTCCACATCTAAGATTTTTATCGAATTCCTATGTGACCATTTTAACTCTAAATTTTTTGTATGGACTATAACTTTTGGTAGGAACTGAATTAGGTTTGAAACTACTTCCATTGCTTCAAATTGATGGTTTCCCATTCCGTAGAGTGGTGATAATAGTAAAATGGACTCATCGTTTGAAAGTTTGGCTGTTTTAAGTTTTGGCTGATGCTAGCTTGCATTAGTGGGTAAGTAACTAAGCCCATACTTAGACCCACTAATCGATCTTGAAAATGTGCCAAGTAAAGGATGTAGGGACTATTCTAAGTCATTTCCATCTTTCCCAAAAATTTTCTAAGCTTCCATTAATCCTAGTCTCTTCAAAAATCATCTTTTTTTTATTAATCTTAGGCAAATCATCATTAAAGGGGTAATTTAACATCGAGGGATTGAGGATTATCATTTTTGGTTGATTTTCACTCATCCTACTTGCTGTCTACTTCAGATCTAAAGGGACAAATTGGTATTTTGGGTGATTGGCAAGTGGTTCTTAACATCTTGCTATCATGCACGTTCATATAGTTAGAATTAATGTTTTTAACATTATTTTGATCCTAAAATGTTTTCTAACTTTAATCGCATTTTTTATATGTTTATGGCTGAAATTAAAGTGATTTAAAATGGCTTTTAAAAGGTTTTGCAACCCATTTTGATCATATTTTCATTATAGTGTAAAAGTGGATTGTACAAGTGTATGGATGTATATGGAAGATATTTCATGTTTGGATGTTATGTTTTGATATGGTTTGTTGTTTCTTTTACGTAATTAGAAAATATGTTGTCGAGTTGGGAAAATCAAAGCTAAAGTTAGTTGGAATTGGTTGAAACTTGGAAAAAGGGTCTAGAGCATGGGAGGAGCCCCTAGTTCAAGTTGCATCAAGTTTGGAGCAAAGGAATGAGGTCGGAGCCAAGTGGTTTTAGTCAGTGGAAACTACATGATGGAAGATGGATCGAGTATGCTTCGAGTCATGCTTGGGGAAATGCTAAGGTGCTTCAAGTCAAGCTTGATGTCGACAAGGAAGAAGGGTTCAGGAAGTCAAAATGCCAAAATTTGGTTGAGTACAAGACCTAGTATCGAGAGCTTTAGGTCAATACTAACTTATTTTACCAAGGTGGAAGTTGGAGCTTTTAGACTTGGGAGCTAAGGGTGGAATATGCAAGGAAGAAACTTAGCCAAAATTTGTTAGGTATACTACTCGGTACCGAGTGGTACTGGTCAGTACCGAGTGGTACTGGTCAGTACCGAGTGGTACTGGTCAGTACCGAGTGGTCGTTTTTGGTTGCATCGGGGTGGAACTTCCAGGAGGAGGAGTGTAGGCTTCATAAGTCATGATGAAGGTGTTTGTTCATTCGCTTTGGGAATGATGGTGATGTATTTGTACAATGATGACTTTGGAACTTTAATGATTGTAACTCAATAGCAGATGGAGTTAGGTTCCGAGGATAGGAGCTTAATGACTGAAGCTGAAGTGATGATCCAAAGGGCGGGTTCATTGAAAAAATATCGTGAGTGGAATTCCAACCGTGTACCACTATGGATATAGATAGAATGGAATTATGACCGAGTTCAATTATGAGGGAGGGTGCAAAGGGATCATAGACACTCGAAGGTTTTCTGTATGCTTCTGTAGATGGGATACATGGGGACACCACCTGGATTATGACCATGTCAAGATCTTATGAACATAGACTACCCTGGACCTTATGACTATGAGTCTATTTCTTAGCCTTACAAAGTGGCATGGATTGAGCATTGTGGAGATGAGATTTGATTGGGTATCTGGCTTATGATTGTGCCATACATGTTGTCCTATATCCAAACACATTGATTGATAGTAAAGATTGTTTGATGGATGCTATGCTTGCTTTGATTATTTTCCCCCATAGTCTATCGATCTAGGGATGTCACCAAATGTAGGTATTTAGGACATAGATACCTAGATACCCAATGTCGTACTTAAGATGTACATTTTGATGATGATAGTATAGTAGCATGTCATATATGTTATGTTCTAACTCTTTGGTTGCAGGGGCATATCAAGTATGATTCGTATACCCTTGTTCATTTCTATATCGACTTGTGTAGGATTTTGAGATTCAATTACTACTCACACCAGACTATTGTCTGACTCGAAGTTTTATGCTTTGCTTCTTATTATCTTGGGTACTATTAATTGAGTAGACTAGTTAGCAGGTCTAGGTGAGACGCTGTAGTTGTGCCTAGGATGAGCATGATGAAGCTTTCTCGTACTATATATGAACATTATGCTTACTCTGGTGTGCAACACTGAGAATCCTAGACAGTATTTGCTTTACCTATTATGATATAGTTTATTGAGTTTATTCCTGTTTTGTATAAACTCTACTACTATGTTGTATAACTATATGGATCCATGCTCTGATATCTATTCACTTACTTATTACCGTCTCTCCTGTTTTATATCTGTGATGTATGTTATATTTTATTCCATGTTCTATGAGATATATGACGGGTCCTGTCATACTTTTTTCTTATCAACCCTTAATGATTGCCCTACATCGACCGGGCACAACAGCAACACACTATTTGGTTATATTGGATGCTGGTGTTGTAGGGCGGTCGTCACATTAGCTTTGCTTCCCTGTTGAATTTCTTAATTAATTCAAAGGTTATCCTAAGATCCTTGCATCGTCATTCCACATTCTTAAGCGTAGCTTCCTCCTAGGCCTTACGTCCCATATTTATTTCATTAGAGGAATGAAGCTGCATCTCAAGCCTGATCTCCTCATCCTAACTCCTATGTATAAGGTCCGACGGAGACTATTACTAACCGGGGCCATAACCAATCCTTTTCGGGAGATGCATGCATCCTTAGATATTATTTGAGTTAGCATCACCACCAAACATAAATAATTCTCTCAATACAATTCTTATTGCATGCTTTCAATTATAATTTAGTTTTGCATCCAGTTATTTTATAACAAGAGTAATACTTTCATTTATGCAGAGCACTCATTTTGGTGTCATGGGGATCGAACCTAAGCCCTTTAGAACAACTATCTAGAGATCATACCACTTAAGCTAATGGTTGTTGACTTAGTTTTACATCCTATTATTCAAATGCTTATGGTTTGTCTAATGTAATTCTACTCATTTGAGAGGCATATCCAATCACACTCACTAATAAACTAGGAATTTGACTTAACATACTTATGTAAGGGAGATAACGCTGAATAACAAAAGCTAATGAAGTAGTCATCATGTTAAGTATGCAAATAGTTAATTATTTTGTCCTAGATTAAAGTTTGTTAATTTCAATTCAACCTAAATGACCATTCGTGGCCAAATTGAGCTTTTACAATTTCTCAAGTTTACAAACGAATATGAAAAAGTAAAAAGTAAAATAGATTTTTTGAAAGTAATTATAGGCTTCAACAGGGGACAACTAGTGGCCATTAATGATGACTTCATAGAACCAATTAACCTAGACAATTCTTCAAACATATTGCTCCTGATTGGTAAATAAACCTATTATAATTAGCATTATTGCTTTCCTACCCCCATATATATGTATGTATATACTTTAAATACACAAGCACATGTGTGTACATATATGTTTGTATGTTTACATACATACACATATTATAACGCCGCAAATTTTTAATAACATTATTCAGGAGATTTAATTAGATAAATTAAATAGAATACTGTAAAGATTAAAGTGATAAGGGGATTGAGATTTGAAAATATATTAGAGGCCGAGCTTAACTAAATATAGACTTAAAAGAATGGGTTCATGGAAATGGTTCTCTAAGTTAACTAACAAGGAAATAAGGCAAGGGCATTATGGGGATTAGCCGCCACCATAACCCCTGAACCTACATTCCCATTTCTCTACATGTTCATATTTCATTATTCAAAAACATAAAATCAAAGAGGGCAAGCCGGCCATAACCTAGGGGAAAAAGGGGGGAAATAAATTAAAGCTAAGCAATCAAGCAAGAAGAATTAATCAAAGATCAAATCTCAAGTTCCTTATATAAATCAAGGTGAATAATAATCAAAACCATCTCTATTTTCTTTTCAAAAGGGTATTTGATTTCGGGTTTAAGTTTAAATCCATTATGCTGATTTTTGATGATGATATGATTAGATTTCATCAAAAGTTATATTCAAATAAGTTTATTTGATAATTGTTTCATTCGATTTTAAGGCTAAAATGGTTTATATTGGATTTCAAATGCCATGAGGGTTTAATACGTTATGTAAAACATTATTTTAGAGACGAGTTTAATTTTTCTTAATTATCCAAGCTATGGATAATTTATTATGAATTTTCACAGAAAAATATGAATAATTGGGTTTAGCAATTAATTTCGGTAATTATATAAAGGAATTTGGGTTTGAAATTTATATATGTTAGGTAACATATTAAAAATGAATTTCTATGATATTTTAGGATTTTTCCTAAGAAATTTACTATGGAATTTAAATTAATTTAGTTGGAGGACTTAAATGTTTTAATTGTCATGCTTAAGGGAAGGGCTACTTTGCTAATTGTTTTTAATTAAATCTGAAATGAATTTGGCAATATTTAAGGAAAAGACTTTTGTAAATTTTATGGCAACGAATTAAAGTTTACAAATAGGAAAGTTGGTTGAAAAGCATTTATTAAAGGCAATAAAACAGTGTTCAGAAGCATGGTTTTGCCACTTCCAGTAGTAACCTTTCGACCCTATACTTCCACCCCGACCAAGTTGAAACCAATATACAAGGTATCAATGCCTTGATATGTGGTGGAGTGGAGAAAGGCAGAAAGTATGGAGTCGAAACTATGCTTTCGAAGGGGTCGAGACCAATTTTAATAGCTTTCAAATGTCTTTTGTTTTGCTTTCAAAAGAGTTGCCGTGTGACAACTCGAAATTTTTAGACGTTTGGAATTGGAATATTTAAATTTATTTTAAATACTTGGAAGTTGGTTTAACTTGAATTTCAAATATCATTATTATTTGGCAATTAAATTTATTGAATTTAATAATTAGAGATTGGGTAAAATATTAAATCTTGAGTTTTAAGCTGGTTAAAAATATTTTAATGGCTTATAAAATTTATATTGATTACACTGGAGATAGTCGAAGGGTTAGATTTGAGTTTGAAGGTGTTTTGTTCAATTTTGAGTTTATGTCATTTAAATCGATATTTAAAAATAGCCTTCTGAGGCATAGTCTCGGAATTCGACGAAACATGTTCCATTTGATCTGTAGTAGTGTATTATTTTCGGATTTCAATTTTCGTAGTGTCTGGAGTGATCGTTTGGCTGTACGGTAGATAAATGCACCTTAATCTATTCGAAATTTAATAATAACTGGGTCCAAAAAGCTATCTTCTCCATAGGATCGAATTAGGACTCGAAACCTTTTCCATTGCGTTAGAATAGGGGTTTAGCATTATAAATGCCTAGTGGCATGCATCGATAGGAAGTCGAGATTTTGAGTTGCGTATTTTGTAAATGATTTGAGATTTAGATTTAAATTCGAAATATAATATATATATATATATATATATATATATGTATTTAACACAATAATGTTTTTCACACAAGATAACATTAAACCACGTGTTCACCTGGTAGGACACGCGTTTCCCTCTAAATAATCAAACCAACACGTATACTGAATTGAAGAATTTTGGTTGTCGTTTTTCTCTCCAGGTCTTAATCAAAATTATAATACACGATCTCAATTTCAAAAAAAAGAAACACAGAACAAATCCATGGCCGTCGTAAAATGAATTCAATTGAATCTTCATTTCCTTTATTCAATTTGAATTCAAGTTCTTCAAAGAAAAACACCTAAATCGAATTGGTGACCCGATCATTAATTCTATTCGAGTTCGCATGTGATCGACAGAGGGTTGCTCGCGATTTCTGGCATGGAGGCGAGGTAGTAGGGCTTGAGTCAAGATCGATGAACGGCGGTTAGAATTGTGGCGACTTTGTTGCTCGTATGGAGCATCAGTTTTTGGCGAGGGCTGGGGACAAGGAGGACGGTTTGGTCAGGATTGCATGCTCGAGGGTTGAAGGCGTTGACGTGGATGTAGTTTGGCGACGCGCGCTTGCTCAGCGTGGAGTTCGAGGTCGAGTTCCCTGAACCGGAGCCGCATGTGTATGGGTTGGTCGCGGTGACAATGACCTGAGTCGTATTCACGGTGAGGTATCATTTTCTTTTAATTCAATTATAAATATATGTTTATATGCTAAAAGGATATTACAGTAGATTTAAATTGTTAATTTCAAAATAGTGCTGTGTTGATTTATTATATATGCTAGAAGAATTTTTATACCAGTAAGTGTAAAATGATTTTATTTTTAATCTAGTATATATATATATATATCTATCCTTATGCATGTTCTAATTTAAAACAGATATATATATATATGTATGATTTTAGATAAATATAGGAATTTTTTTGAAAATAAAAATGTATATATAGACGGAAGATGAAAATTTATTTTATACAGAAAAGATTTTGGGAAAAATATTTATTAAAGGAATTTTTTTTTGAAATTAAATCATTAAATGGAGATTTATTTGTCCAAATGTTTCAAGTATTAATAAATTTTATAACGTTTATACAAGGTTTTAAATCATGGAAATAAGCCTGTTTGGAATGGATTGCAAACAGCAAAATAAAAGGTAAGTTAATCTCGCATATCTGGATTTTATTTAAATTTAAATAGTTAAATTTAAATTTTGTT
Source organism: Allium cepa (assembly GCA_030765085.1). NCBI lineage: Eukaryota > Viridiplantae > Streptophyta > Magnoliopsida > Asparagales > Amaryllidaceae > Allium > Allium cepa. The sequence goes on from CM060934.1 coordinate 619,412,160, forward strand.
TGAATGATTTAGTCGATTGGATGTGGTATATTATATATAGTAGTATGTATATTGGAGTGATTGATTTCCCGCATTATATAGCGGATAAGACCCTATGTGCCGCATAATAGCGGATGAGATAATATGACCCTATATACCACGATATTCCACCTCGAAGTTGAATTGGTTTTATTATATTGTGCTAAAATCTGTGGATGCAGGGAAAAACAGCTTGGAGGGATCCAACTGGATTCCTCAAAACGTTTGAATTTATTTTATATATTCAGCGATATGATTATGTGATAATCTGTGATGAATTATATTGATCATATTGGGAATTGGAATTTATTGAATACTTTGGCATGGTTATATATATATTGGAATTTTGAGAATTGAAATATATATATATATATATATATATGAAGTTTGGATTTTTTAAGTAAATAAAAAGGTAATTTTAAATAAAATAATTATAAGGAATTTGGATAATTAAAATGATTTGGAAGAATAAAAGTTGATTTATAAATTGTAATAAATAAATCCAAAGTATGGGAAAAGAGATATTCTGAATAAATGAATTCAAGTGATAATATTTAACAGGAGTAAAGAATTTATTTTTAAAATTTAAGGTTTAAATTTGTTTGGAAAAGATAAAGAAGAAATTTGGAAAGTATGAAATTTGTATTTTTAGTTTAAATAAGATTTTAAATCATGATAAAGAAGTTAAATATGAGATTAATGAGTTTTGAAATAAATTTGGACAAGTAAAGAAATTTATTTTTAAAATGGAGTTAATTTTGAAATCAATGTGAAAATTAATTAAGTGTTGAAACTGTGTTTTTAAAAGGAAAATGAGACTATGGAATTCATAAACTGGGTTTATATAGTGAAATAAGATATCAGTGGATATTTGGAAGTATAAATTCACGGTGGGAATTTATAAAGGAATGGGTAATTGTAAAAATAAAAATAAATAGTGGTTTATTTTTAAAGGTGTGAAGAAAAGTGTACTTCCCTGAAAAGCCAAGTACGTTTTAGAAGCAGATTTTTAAGTATAAGTTAAAAGTTTTAAAGTTGTTTTAAAAGAATGTTTTTGAGAAACTATTATTTAAGTTGTTTTAATTTTTTTAAAAGATAAATATTTATTTATATTAATTATAGTAGAAATTATTTGAAAGTGACTAGTATTATGATTTTAAGATAATTATTAATATTTATATTTTATAAAGTAATTTTATTTTAAAGATTGTTTGGTTAAGTTTTATTTAAAAACTTGTATAGAATTTCGTAACTCTTATTTTAAAATTTAGTTTGACTTAACTTTTATTTTTAAATTAGTTTATATTTTATAAAGTAGTTTGATTTTAAATATTTTTAAAGTATATATTTTTGAATAAAGGGTTAAGTAGTTCTAATTTAAACGTTTTAAAGTATATTTTAGAATAAAGTGATTTAAATTATTTTAAAATCTAAAGTATTTGGACTTGGTAATTTTCAGTGGAAATAAACAATATTTAGGAAATTTATTTCCATGAGAGAAAGGTGGTTTGAGATTGTTTTCAAAAGGGTTGATGTAACGTCCTACCTTTTTGTACGCCTTAAATCGACGATAAACCACACACGTCAGACTTAAACCATACAGAAGGACGGATTGTTATGGGGTAAATAAGAAAAAGCAGAGAAAGAAAAAGAACAAAACAGATTCTTGCAGCGGAATGATAAAATATAATAATCAAATATACAGTTTATGAAGCTATTTTACAAAATATTCGATTATACTTATACAATATATATTAGAGTTACACATACCAGAGAACAATAAATAATGCAGCGGAACAGTATGAATGTAGTGGAATACTATACCAAATAATAACAAATCTTCGTCTTCGTCCTCCAGAATACGGTCTTCCAAATCCTGAAATGCTCAGGCCGACCCGAGCGAATTGAAAAGACAAAACACTCGAGTCAGAACTAAAAGATCTTATGTAAGTTAAATCAACAGTAAATAATATGAGTGGAATGGTGTTAGAGATGTTTATGGGATTCAACATCTCCTATCCAGTATCTAACGTGAATGCAATAACTTAAGAGATGCTCGAGATTCACATCTCCTAAGTATCCGTTAAACTATTTACTACATAGTAATATTTTGATATTATATATAGTAAAGTAAACTTACTTTTAAATAGCGTTAAGGCTTTACATTTTCCACCTTAACACGTAATAGCCTCAGTAGTCCATCCAGTATCATGGTTCCTCCTGATCGGAAAGCCACCAAAGGATACCACACGGGCTATTGGAGAAAACCAAACTTGTACAAGGCGCATTAGGGTAGGTGTGACGCCCCACCTCTATACCCACGCTAGCCAAGAACATTACGGTGAATGCTGTCGACTAGCATGGAGAATAAGGCTGTTGAGGAGCGACCATCCGTGTAATTTCTTTGCGCGAGCACCGATATGTCAGATAATATAACATGCATTTTATTTTAAGAGGAAATCCGACATACCAACACAAACTCAAAGCTACTACACGGTGGCTATATAAATCCTTCGGAAACAAATATAGAAATAAACATAACACAAATCAGTCACAGACAATTCATATCACAAAGGCGGAATAAGATATGAATATTACACTAGAAAGTGTACATCAGAGTAGTGGTCTCAAAAGTTCCACAATATCACAAAAGAATAGTTACATGAACTACACAAAAGAATAAGTATACATTATGGAGTCTATATCTCAATGTATACAACAAAAACTACTAATCTAAGTAGTTAACCAAAAGCAAGAGAAATCAATCCCAAGAGAGAAGTCAAGCAGAAGCACCTGTAACATCTCGGTCTGACCCGAGTATTATTTAATAAGAAAATAATAAACGGATCAGTCTAACTATAAATATCAGATGAAACGATATAGAGTAAGAGATATGACTAAACACATAATAATCACAATGCCAAGCTGTGATATATATATATATATATATATATATATATATATAAATATATACTTAGTTGATAATCATCAAGAGATTAATCAATGTCACCAAATCTACACAAGAATCAAAGAAACGTCATACTCCTAATTTCGTTCACCATACCATAAATATTGACGATAATATCAACGTCAATCACAAAAGTCAATGACACACAAATTCCAGAAGACTACACAAGAAATCCAGAAACCACTAAAGTCAATGACACACAAATTCACCAATGCACAAATATTGATAAAACTTATCAATGGAAATCACGAAAATTGGTGAAACACAAATTCTAGGAATCTACACAAGAAATGCAGAAATCACAAAGGGGGGGAGGCCTATCACAAACGGGAGCATAAAGCTCACCAACACGTGTATCACAAACGGAACGCTAATTCCATGGTCGCTAACCATCACAAATTGAGCCGAAGCTCCACAAACGGCCCGAAGACCATGGGTTGCTACCCCATCACAAATTGAGTCGAAACTCCACAAAACGGGGTTTAGTCTCCCTCGCAGACAAAGAGACATCGCACATTGCTAGTCTAAATCACAAAGATGATCGTCATGATCAGCGAGAAGTGTCAATTACACTAAGCTAGTAAATATATGAGTTTAGCTTCATGTCCCATAACCACTTGCTTAACTTAAATATTTATGAACAAACTGTAAATCTCCACTAGAAAATTGTCACAAGAGGTTCAATCGAACAAGTCCAAGAATTAACCGACAAAGTAAACGCAAGCGTTTCATACCACTTGTTTTACTAAGCCGTTTAATTAGATTTCTCATACGAGTGAGGTAAAGGTTTGTATATACTAATAGATTGGAAAACGGTTTTATAAACGAATTTGGTATTAAAAGAGTATTGAAATCGTTTGAGTAAAGAGTTTTGATATTTACTACTAGTATAGGAAACCTTTATATTTTTAAAGTGACAAATCACGAAGAAGATTGTAAGAACAACCAATCACAAAAATTCACATACGAAGACGTGAATAAAATCCAAAGAAATCGATAAAGAATCCATCGAAATGGATATTCAAAAATCCCTAAAAAGAGTCATCAAAATCATAATAGATGATAACAACAAATAGGATTATCACGAATCGATTTAAATTGGAATTCCAATCCAAAAAGGCAAATTGGACTCAAACAGCAGGTTCAGTCGACTGAACAGAGAATTTCAGTCGACTGACCCTGTACATGGAAATTTTCCAGGTTCAGGAAACTTTCTGTTTCCAGTTTCAGTCGACTGTGCAGAAGTTTTCAGTCGACTGAATCATGCCTGGAAACTCTCGGGTTTCAGGTTCAGTCGACTGAACAGAGATTTCAGTCGACTGAATCATGCCTGGGCTGTTTTTCAGCCTTATACAAATGAAGAGCAAACTCTTCCAAAATGCAATCGGACGAACATTGGCTCTAAGGGTTTATGCCAAACGGCAACCCGACCCTATATGCTCCTCGATGCATCACCAAAAGCATGATCAAACATCCATAAAAGGATTTTACACAAATTTGTCTTAAAAGCCCAAAAATTGGAATATTCACAAAACCAATCCAAATCAAGAGCAAATGCACATGAAGAAGTGTTAGGAATTCATACCCAACAACCAAAGATAATTATAGTCATAGATGTGAGATAAAAATCTCACCTTTTCACAAAATCGAACAAGAAGAAGCTTGAAAGCAATTGGAGAATCAACCTCTCTTCAACCCAACCCAAATGAGCTTGAATCTAAGCTCAAAAACAAGAACATTCCCAAGATTAGGTTTAGGAATTTCTGAAATTGGGAAGAGAATAAGTTGGAGAAGAAGAAGAGAAGCTTACCAATGGGTTCTTCTTGAGTTTGGAGCAAGGAATTTGATTTGCAAGAGAAACTAGGGTTTTGGAATTTTAATTTCCAATCTCTCCCACCATTAACACTCTAAAAACTGAAATGAGAAGAAAATGAGGGTGAGTGGGGAAGAGTGGCTCAGATTTGAGCATAAGTTAACATAGGGTTGAGCCCAAAAACCAAACCCAAAGTAAAAAGTAGCAGAAATCAACTTTCTCTAAACATATCGAAGCTTATACTCAAAAAGGTCGCAAACGGCATTTTAAACTCAATGGGAGTGGTCCCGAGCCCTAATTCGACCGTATGCAAAAAGTAGCTTTTCGGACTAAAATCCGACTAACGATAAAATATTTAAATAAAATATTTAAATATAAAATCGACAAATATGCGGGTTGTTACAGTAGGTGACACGGCACAACTAGGCAATGCCAGGGTAGATATACCAATTACGCTTCCACGCCGGTGGTAATGCGTAGCGCGCAGCTACCGCCCACCTTGAGCCACACCCCCAAATAAAAAAAATCAAAAGTGGCCACCGAATCCATCCAAAAGTCAGAGTATAACATCAAAGGGATGTGTCCGATCAAAGGTGCTACCTCCTGTCAATCGCTCCTGTTTTAGCCACCTTATGCCAACTCACGGGAGTTGGGTCCACGTATATACCTTAAAGGAAGGCCGCCACCATCCTACTTCATTCTCGAATCTCCACCGCGTACACGGTTGTTAAAGTGGTTTTCAAAGTTGGAAGAGAGTATGACAACTTCCGATCCCGGTCTATTTAACAACCAAACGTTTTTATAACACCGCGGTCATTTCAAAATAATTATACTTAAAAAAACCAAGATATAATCTTCATTTCAAAACCATATAAATACGATATCATTTTCGTTTTAAAAACCAAATCAATATGATATCATTTTAAAACCATAGTATTTCAAAGTTATAAAATTTCGAAACCAAAGGCTTAAAACTATAACACTTCCAAAACGTAATACTTTGAAATTTATAACTTTGAAACATAACTTCCACCCCTTATATGGTTTAAATATTAAAATATTTTATAAAATAAACTAGCTTCATAAATTTCACAAATCAATTCCAAAACAACCCGAATTTCTAAATTTTAAATTTAACCAAATCGCAAATCATAAATTTCAATTCAATTCGGTTTTCAAATAGACCATTCCAAATTATATCGATTTCAAACAGATTTGATCCACAAAATAAACCATTTCAAATTCAATATATTTCAAGCTTAAATATTTAATATTTCAAACTAAATTTTATAATTCATATATATATATACCAAATTTACTTTACTATTATTTAGTCTTGAAATAATTTCTTAATAAACCCAATATCCTTTAAATAAATTTCAAATTTCAATAACTGAAATTTCCTCAACTTATTTAGACTTGGTATATTCACTTAAATCACCTTAAACCCGAATTAAGTTATAAAACCATATTCTTTTAAAATCTCAATTTCAATAAGTTCTAAATGGATTCTTATTAAATATAACTCTTAATTAAATAAAATCTCAAGTCAATTTCAAAACTATCTTCTCAACCTTGATTTATAAAAATCAACATAAACTCTATATTAGAATATAATTTAAGCAAATACTTATCCATATTATATTTTAATAGAATCAAACTTCATTATTAAACTTATTTATACTTTAAACAATTTTATTCATAGCTTAGAACCAAGAATTTAACTACATATAAAATATCCAAATCAATATATCATAAAATCATATATTTCTTTACAAAGCCATAAGATCATTTCAACATATTTTTATATATAGACCGCGGTGTCTGTATAAAATTTTCTATTTTTATGGTCAAGGGATACAAATATTTATCATTTCAATATTTCAAATTGCAATCCCGAAAGAAATAAAATGCATAACAACTTGCATTTCATGACAATATAAAATCCAACATCCATTCGTCCAATATAACACATCAACCATTTATCACAATCATCATCCAATTCAACATTAACATCAATATAGAACGGATAATAAATAACAGCAATTTAACATGCAGTTTATATGCAATAATAAGTTAAATAACAATTTAATTCAATAAATTCAATTTAACTAGAATGATGATAAAATATGCTAGACAGTCATAAATAAACTTCTAATCACATCATAGATCAATTTAACAAACATAAGAAATTTTAGAAGTCATGAGTGGGTTAAAACACTCACCTTTTGAATTTAAATTGAATTTAAATCCAATTTAAACCCAAAATTTGAACAGTCTCAGAAGTCGTCCAAACTAGCGTCAAAGTGTCCGGAAATCCAATACGAATCTAGCGGAGAAAACCGCGCGTGAATTGGATCTCATATGAGAAAATTATAGCAATTAGAACATTGAATACTTTAAATTGAAATCAAAATAAAATAAACTAACCAAGTTTCACAACTCAGCCACGTCACTTACTTCTCTCTCCTAACCTAAATCGTGCTTCAACGCACCCAGATACTGCTTCGCCTCCAACGCCAAGAAGATGATCATCGCGTTGCCTCGTCAGGCCGTGGCTAGTTGCGCCGCACCGCGTCCTCACGCTCGCCTCCAATCCACACTCCACGGCCGACACGTGGCCAAGGCCACCTCATCACATGGTAAAACGAACCCTAATCTACAATTTCCACCGTCGTAGGTCGATATACCACTGGCGACCACCACCATTAGCTTCCCCTCTACGATCTCTATCAAACCCAGAAACCGATTTCCCGATTGTCGCCCCAAACAAAAACGCCCAATCTAGCTTTGACCACGATTTGAGGTTGACTCGAGCATCAATTGCAGAAATAGACAACAGATGTAGATTTATATTGTCGTGATATACGATACATAATTTTTTCGGATTTTTTTGAGGAGTTTGAATTTTGATTTGATTTTGAATTGTAATTGGATCTAGAATTGTTTGTCCGCCATTGAGGAAGAGGAGGAACATAATGAATTGTACGTACAGACAAATGACAATGAGGAACAATTAGGGTTTATAACGAGGTATATATAGACAGAGCTGAACAAAAAGAACGGATCAGATAAATTGAATGATATATGGCCCGAAAAGCCCATTTCGATTCCGGAACGAAATTAGGTCAACCCATATGTCAAAATAGATGTTCTTAAATATTTTAAGCGCGATGGAATAGGTTTCTAGTCCAAATTCAATCGTATGAAGAAGTTAAGCAAAAATCAAGTTATTTCAAATTGATTTCAATTGATTTCTGGACATTGCGAGTTCGTACGATCAAACGATAAGTCCGATCATTACGAAATTTGAAATCCTACAATAATTCACGGTTACGGATCCGATGAATCTGGTTTCGTCGAAATTCGAGTCAGTGGCCAAAATGGCTATTTTTACATTAATTAAATAAATTAATAATTAAATCAAAATTTCAATTTCAATTCGATAATTGACAAATTTCATCATTTTTGATTTCTCAATCATTTATAATGATTTGAACAAATATAAATGTCAATTTAGAGTTGATTAATTTATCAATTTCAGTGTTAACCTCAATTTCATTAAATTTAAAATTATAAATTTAATTTCCAATAATTCTATTTAATTTACTTTTCATTCTATTATTCAATTAATTATTGTCAAATAGATGGATTTAACATTTGATTCAAAACTATTACATTAGTATTCTCACATTCCATCTTAATTTTAAATAACGTAATATTTAGATATTTTAATTTCATTTAATTGAAATTAATCCAATTATTATAGTTCAAATCCAATAAATTAATCAAACATGATTCTCAATTGTTTTCATTTAACCAATTGCCTTATTATGGATAGGGTTTACATTAGTTACTTCTTGTTGAATTAACAATCTTCAATGAAAAATCTAACCCACCCTAACTGCACAAATTAAGTCAATTAACTGCAATCGATTTCACATTAAATTTTAAATTCCATTTATTTGCAATTAATTCAATTATTAAATTTAAATTCCAATAAATTAATAATCTTGAATTTCAATTCCTTTTATTCAACCAATTGTCATATTATGAATAAATTAAATGTTATTTCCCCTTATTTACTAAATTCACATTAACAAATATTTTATTTAGATTTATTGCAATTGATTTAGATCTAATTCAATAAATTAAATGAATGGGTAAATAATTATCACTATTGCCAAATTAAATCACATTCATACTTAATTATCAACTAACAATTATTATAATTACTTATCTAACATTGATTCTATCAAATTGCAATTTATTACGTATTATTTCATCAATTAATCTAACTTTTGAATTTATTTCCCAGTTCACTAATTTCAATCAATTATAACCTTACAATCGTTTCACTTAATAGGTTTTGCACTAAATTAGCTATTATTCCACTTACATAAACCTTATTTCATAAATTTACATTCAGTTAATATTATTCAGTATATTATTCATTGGTTAAATCCAACACTTACTTTTATTTACCTATTTTCCATTTTATAACCAAGTGCAACAATTTCCACTCTTCCATTATTGGGATTTTACTCCAATTGTCTAAAATTAGTTTTAATAACAATTGCTACACTTCATCCTTAACATTTACTTCAATATAAATTATAACTTTTTTATTTTTTCTAAATTTAATTGCAAAAATCTTATTAAATCATCCATTTAATTATCGAAATTTACTGGTCGTTACACTCTCCCCCACTCAAAACTTTTCGTCCCCGAAAAGGAAAAGAAGGGAAAGGAAAGAATTGAGTAAACAATGCATCTTATTCAAAAATATTAACTTTATAAACAAATAAATCGACAAAATTAATTAATTTAAATAGAATATACCAATTTATAACCATTAAATCTCTTTATACTCAAAATAATAAAGTTTGGAAATCATTTTTCAAAAATTTTCTAAGTCCAAAATTTACGGAAAATTTCGACAGTGTCTCCTTTGTACGGAGAGGCTCGGGAGAAAATATAATATCAAATATAATAATATATAACATATATTTTTCAAAATAATATATATCCCAACACGGGAAAATAATATAATAACGCATAAACCGTAATCCGAAAACGTACCTATTTATCAGGCAATTTACTCTTATCTTATGAAACCAAAAGTAGTAGCAATTGCTTCCATAACCTGTATTTCACTTATATAATCTAAAGAGTTAATAATTATATAAAATGAAATATTTAAGGTTGTTTCAACTGCAAACAAACAATTCAATACAATCAACAATCACTTGCAATAAGGCATAAACCATCCCATAAAATCAACACAAATCAATCATTCACTCATACCAAACAAAACAAATAGTTGTTCGGGTTCAAAAACTTTAAATTGTACAGAATGGAAAAATAAACTATTAAGTGCACCATTTACTCAACAGTCTTAGATGAAACTAAATAGATTATTCATTCATCCAAACAAATTTAAAGTATCCTTTCCCAAACAACCATAAACCAAACAAACAACAATTCCAAACAATATATCCAATTAATTTTTATCAATTTCATTTCATAACATTTGTTGTTTGATTTCTCTTTCATTCATATAATGATTTATCTTTTTAATTTACATTTATTTCTTGCAAATTTTCATTTCCATCCATTGATTCAGTGTTTATTTCACTAATTTGCACTTATACTTACATGAATTCATTTTTATTTATTCATATTATATAAATTTTCTTTTATTTGCATTGCATTCATTCATTTCCCAATTTCATTTATTTACTTTAATAATAAATGGTTTCATCATTAGCTTAAGTTCAAAATCTTTACTTACATTACTCATTTCCCTATTTCATTTAATTAGTAGTATTAAAATTTTGACTCAAGTCTATAACTATTTCCATGTCAAATTTCTTATTTATAAGACAAATTTTTATTGAACACTTTCAATATCTAAAGTATTACTGGTATAATATTCTATTACATTTTCTTATAAGCATTTCAACTTTTTACATCTTTTGGTAAGTTATATATGCCTTTAAGGATGTAATTGAAAGTCACCTAAGTTTATTTTACTTCTTTTAATTAACTTAATGTTCAATACTAATGTCCTATGTTTCATAGGCTACAAATGTCAACTTCCTTTTAATTTCCATTTATAACTTAACATTTTATCTCTTATTTAAATTAGAGGGTCCAATTTTATATTAGTTACATTCCATTTCACTACAATAATTGAAACATTAATTAACGAAAACTTAAGAACTAAATACCGGGTTTAATTTCAAATCATTTTAAAGTAATAGATAGATATATACTTACAAATTATACATCCAATTATATTTAAAAGAATTTAAAATTTACATTTGTTTATCAAAATAAATCTGCAGTAAAACTACTACAATGGCCTTCCCACTTCAAAACTTGAAAATGAATGTCGATGATGCATGCACTCATCACCGAAATTATTTTCCAGTGACCGAGAGGGGAGTACAAAACTTATTTTTTTCAAAATTTCTTTAAAACAATTCTTTCAATTTTTATTGAAATATTTAACTCAGAAAATACTTATAAACAATATTATTATATCTCAAAATCCTTTGAAAGAAAATTTCAAAATCCCGGAACTTAAGTTCTAAAATTTCCAAATTTCATTTGTTTTGTTAGAAATCTCATTTTCAACTAATATCTAAAATTTCACTACCTAACAACCAATACATTACAACCAAATAAAATCTTTATAAAATTTATTACTTTATATATAGAAAATATAATAGGCAAAATTATTTCATTCACCTATATTTAAAACAAATATTGTGTCGGTCTGTCCTATTAAGCGTTTAGAAATCCCTACTGATGTCATAGCGTCCTCTGCACCAACCAGAATCCATAAATGCAAAACAGAACAAATTAACCCAATATTAAAATCTTTTTATAACACTAACAAATACGCTTTCTCATATATATACACTCAGTGACTCATCATAGGGTATTACTACCCTATTAATAAAGAGTCAGACCCCGTAAAGCTAAGGTTTATCGCTAAACCAAAGCTCTGATACCAAATGTAACATCCCACCTTTTTGTACGCTTTAAATCGAAGATAAACCACACACGTCAGACTTAAACCATAAAGAAGGGCAGATTGTTATGGGGTAAATAAAAAAAGCAGAGAAAGAAAAAGAACGAAACAGAATCTTGGAGCGAAATGATAAAATATAATAATCAAATATTCAATTTATGAAGTTGTTTTACAAAATATTCGATTATACTTATACAATATATCAGAGTTACACATACCAGAGAAAAATAAATAATGCAGCGAAACAGTATGAATGTAGTGGAATACTATAATAAATAATAATAAATCTTCGTCTTCGTCCTCTAGAATACGGTCTTCCAAATCCTGAAATGCTCAGGCTGACCCGAGAGAATTGAAAAGACAAAACACTCGAGTCAGAACTAAAAGATCTTATGTAAGTTAAATCAACAGTAAATAATATGAGTAGAACGGTGTCAGAGATGTTTACAGGATTTGACATCTCCTATCCAGTTTCTAACATGAGTGCAATAACTTAAGAGATGCTCGGGATCCACATCTCCTAAGGATCCGTTAAACTATTTACTATGTAGTAATACTTCGCTATTATAATAATGTCTGTAGTAAGGTAAACTTACTTTTAAATAGCGTTAAGGCTTTACATTTTCCACCTTAACACGTAATAGTCCCAGTAGTCCATCCAGTATCATGGTTCCTCCTGATCGGAAAGCCACCGGAGGATACCACACGAGCTACGGGAGAAAACCAAACTCGTACAAGGCGCACTAGGGTAGGTGACACAACGCAACTAGGCAATGCCAGGGTAGATATACCATTATATATCATTTCAAACCATAATCCCGAATGAAATAAAATGCATAACAACTTGTAGTTCATGACAATATAAAATCCAACATCCATTCATCCAATATCAACCATCAACCATTTATCACAATCATCATCCAATTCAACAATAACATAAATATAGAATGGATAATAAATAACAGCAATTTAACTGGCAGTTTATATGCAATAATAAATTAAATAACAATTTAATTTAATAAATTCATTTTAACTAAAATGATGATAAAATATGCCAAACAGTCATAAATAAACTTCTAATCACATCATAGATCAATTTAACAAACATAAAAAATTTTAGAAGTCGTGAGTGGGTTAAAACACTCACCTTTTGAATTTAAATTGAATTTAAATCCAACTTAAAACTAAAATTTAAACAGTCTCAAAATTCGTCCAAACCAGCGTCAAAGTATCCAGAATTCCAGTATGAAATTAGCGGAGAAAACGGCGCGTGAATTGGATCTCGTATAAGAAAATTATAGCAATTAGAACATTGAATACTTTAAATTGAAATTAAAATAAAATAAACTAACCAAGTTTCACAACTCAGCCACGTCACTTACTTCTCTCTCCTAACCTAAATCGTGCTTCAACGCACCCAGATACTGCTTCGCCTCCAATGCCAAGAAGATGATCATCGCGCCGCCTCGTCAGGCCGTAGCCAGTTGCGTCGTACCGCGTCCTCACGCTCGCCTCCGATCCACACTCCACGGCCGACACGTGGCCAAGGCCACCTCATCACATGGTAAAATGAAACCTAATCTACAATTTCCCGCCGCCGTAGGTCGATATACCTCTGGCGACCACCACCATTAGCTTCCCCTCTACGATCTCTATCAAACCCAGAAACCGATTTCCCGATTGACGCCCCAAACAAAAACGCCCAATCTAGCTTCGACCACGATTTGAGGTTGACTCAAGCATCGATTGCAGAAACAGACAACAGATGCAGATTCGTATTTTCGAGATATACAATATATAATTTTTCTGGATTTTTTTGAGGAGTTTGAATTTTGATTTGATTTTGAATTGTAATCGGATCTAGAATTTGTTTGTCCGCCATTGAGGAAGAGGAGGAACATAATGAATTGTACGTACAGACAAATGGTAATGAAGAACAATTAGGGTTTACAACGAGGTATATATAGACAGAGCTGAACAGAAAGTACGGATCAGATAAATTGAACGATATATGGCCCGAAAAGCCCATTTCGACTTCGGAACGAAATTAGGTCAACCCATATATCAAAATAGATGTTTTTAAATATTTTTAATGTGATGGAATATGTTTTTGATCCAAATTCAATCGTATGAAGAAGTTATGCACAAATCAAGTTATTTCAAATTGATTTCAATTGATTTCTGGGCATTTCGAGTCCGTACGATCAAACGACAAGTCCGATCGTTACGAAATTTGAAATCCTACAGTAATTCAGCATTACGAATCCGATGAAACTGGTTTCTTCGAAATCCGAGTCAGTGGCTAAAATGGCTATTTTTACGTCAATTAAATAAATTAATAATTAATTGATTAAATCAAATTTTCAATTTCAATTTGATAATTGACAAATTTCATCATTTTTGATTTCTCAATCATTTATAATGATTTAAACAAATTTAAATGTCAATTTAGAGTTGATTAATTTATCAATTTCAGTGTCAACCTCAATTTCATTAAATTCAAAATTATAAATTTAATTTCCAATAATTCTATTTAATTTACTTTTCATTCTATTATTCAATTCATTGTTGTCAAATAGATGGATTTAACATTTGATTCAAAACTATTATATTAATATTCTCACATTCCATCTTAATTTCAAATAATGTAATATTTGGATATTTTAATTTCATTTAATTGAAATTAATCCAATTATTATAGTTCAAATCCAATATATTAATCAAACATGAATTTCAATTGTTTTCACTTAATCAATTGCCATATTACGGATAGAGTTTACATTGGTTACTTCTTATTGAATTAACAATCTTCAATGACAAATCAAACCTACCCTAACTGCACAAATTAAGTCAGTTAACTGCAATTGATTTCACTAAATTTTAAATTCCATTTATTTGCAATTAATTCAATTATTAAATTAAAATTCCAATAAATTAATAATCTTGAATTTCCATTCCTTTTATTCAACCAATTGTCATATTATGAATAAAGTAAATGTTATTTCCCATTATTTACTAAATTCAGATTAACAAAATATTTAATTTAGATTTATTGCAATTGATTTAAATCTAATTTAATAAATTAAATGAATGGATAAATAATTATCACTATTGCCAAATTTACTCACATTCATACTTAATTATCAACTAACAATTATTATAATTACTTATCTGACATTGATTATCATTTCATCAATTAATCTAACTTTTGAATTTATTTCCCAATTCACTAATTTCAATCAATTATAACCTTACAATCATTTCAATTAATAGGTATTGCACAAAATTAGTTATTATTCCACTTGCATAAACCTTATTACATAAATTTACATTCAGTTACTATTAATCAATATATTATTCATTGGTTAAATCCAACACTTACTTTTATTTACCTATTTTCCATTTTATAACCAAGTGCAACAATTTTCACTCTTCCATTATTGGGATTTTACTCCAATTGTCTAAACTTAGTTTTTAATAACAACTGCTACACTTCATTCTTAACATTTACTTCAATATGAATTATTTTTTTTTTATTTCTTTCTAAATTTAATTACAAAAATCTTATTAAATTACCCATTTAATTATCGAAATTTACGGGTTGTTACAGTTGAAGTATAGTAGAATATCTTGCGAAGATATTTTGAAAATAAATAAATAATTTGGAAATTATTTAAATCTGATGGTTGTTTGTGAATGTTATCTGATAGTTAAATTACGGTCTATCAGTATTGGCCAATGCGCTGATCGTTTCGAAGAGACCATGGTCGGGATTTATTTTTCGAAAACCACTTCGATCCGGTTTGAACGTATTCGTGAGGAAGACAAGAGTTTGGAGTCGAAGTTGGAGCAGTGAAGTGCAAGGGCTAATCGTTACTAATCCTGAGGGTGATTCCAAAATGGATGTAGTAGGAGTAGTGCATTCGGTTCCGTTCGAACCCGGAACGGACTTGTATGGACGAATGCTTTCAGAACATCGTCATCCTGACGATGTGCATTTTAAGTGAATGTGTGCTAAAAAGATAACGCATAGCCTTGAGCCTCATCAACCGGGAATGGCTAAAATAGGGGAGGTGCACACAAGGCTAAGTGGCTAGCAACCAATTAGGTAAGGCCACCTCTGTCTAGATGTCCCTTTTATTTCGGCTGTTTGGGAGGTTTCTGATCCCAATCGCGGGATAAACTTATTCGGACTATCTAGTAAGGGACGGTACTGTGATGTAGGGGATTAGGGTGGATCCTCGGTACGGTGACCTAGACCACGTACCGTAACGGATGGTACCCCAGTAGCCCTGCCATCGATGGAAATCCATTCTCTCTACGTGCCTTTGCGGATTTTTGTTTGTAGAACCCACTTTGTGGCTAGTAGCTGGAATTTAATAATGTAACAATTTCGGCTATTTGAATAAATATTTGTATATTGACACTATTATAATATCAGAGGATTTTATAAAAAATGTTTTGGTTATCGTAAGGTAAAAATCCGGCATGTTTATTTATGGCATGGTCTTACGAGATACCTTTGATTTCAAATGATTTTGAAAACTTTAATAATTCAATTGAGTGTGTTTTCTCATGTTGGTTTTTTAGACTGATTCGGGTGTTAGTTAACTATAATACTCGAGTCAGACCGAGTATTATAGAGTACAGAAAAGGATGCTGTGAAGCTCAGGAGACGAGCTGGATGACGAAATGTAGCATACGTACTTGATGTATAATTCTGCTGTGTTGTAAGTTGTATTGTCAGTTTGGTAAGGACAAGTTTATATAACTGTCCAGTTGTATGTTATAGATATTGTTGAACTTTGATGTTGTATTCTGATGATGTATGTATAAACAGATATAGTTTCTTTTGTATAAAGATAGTTATTATCTATTATATTTTATTCCACTGCGATGGTAAGATTCTGTTGTGTTGTTTTCACTTCTTCGACTTCCTTCTTATTTTTACCCTAATGGTTCGATTTTTCGGGCGTTAAAAGATCGGGTCATTACACTTGGTATCAGAGTTGTAGGTTAAGCGAGAACCTTGGCTCTGGTGGGGATTACTCATTAAATAGAGTCCATAGTACTTTAGAATGAGTTTGAGTGTATTAATAGATATGAGCGCGTATTTGTCAGAGAATATAAAAATTGTTTTATATTGTGTTGACTTATCCCTTGAGTGTTTATGAATTTTGGTCGATATATGGGACGCCATTTTATCGATAGGGATTTCTAAACTCTTAAAAAAGATAAACCAACACAGTATTATTTTAAAATAGGGTAAATGAAATAATTTTACTCAAATTATTTTTGTATATAAAGGAAATAATTTTCTGTAAATTATTATAGTTATATATGATTGCTTAGTTGTTAGGAAGTGATAATATTAAATCATTATCATTTAAGTGTGAAATTGGATAAGAAGTTAAGATAATAATCGAAGGTTAAGGAAATAAATTCATTAATATAAGGGAATTTGAAACGTAAATTATGAATGTGATTTATAATTGAAATTGAGATAAAAATACCAGAGTAATGTTTGAATATGAATTGGATGGATTTGGAATTTAGAATTTTGGGAAAAGTTTAAAATTCCTTTGGGTTTGAAAATGGTTTTCAAAAGCATTGGAGAAATAAGGGTGATAGTATTTGAGAAATATTTTGAATTGGATTTGAAATCCAATGAGTTTTGGAATTTAAAAATATTTGAAGGGGTTTTAAAGAGATAAAAGCAATGAACTCTTTTTGCTCGCTGGGAAATAACTTCAGTGATGACTGCAGCATCATCGATGTTTATTTTGAGTTTCTAAAGGAGAAATTGTTGCCTGAAGATTTTGAATTGAAGTGTTTGCAAAAAAAAACTGGGTTTGGTTTTGAAATTTCAATAGATAATTGAATTTACTGGAGGATCTTGGATATAATTGATTTCAAAGATGATTTTGAAATATCGAGTAATTGTTTAAAAAAAAAGACTCTGGAATCTTATTAAAAATTTAATTGGAATATAAATAAGATGGAAAACTTATAAAAGTTAAAAATTTGAATTAAAATGGAATGTAATTGAATCTAGTAAATGAAAGTAAAAAATTTATATTATTGGAAGTAAATTTGTGGGAGAACAAATTTATTTAAGTTAGTGCGAAATAGAACTAGAATTAAGGTTGAATAATGGAATCAATTTAAGTTATGTCAAGAAAAGTGCATTGTAAATTTGTTCCAAGGAACTAAAAGAAGTAAAAGTTTAGAAATAAACTTTTTATTTAAAATTTGAAATTTGTGGAATAAGATTCAAATTGAAAGGGTCAAATAAAGGTAAGTGTGAACTAAAGAATAAAGTTAGAAAGATAAGCCAATTAAAGAAGGTTGGTAAATGGAATGGAAATAAAATTATGGATAGACAAATGAATTTGCATTTGTAAGAAAATAGAATTGAAACTGAATATTGGGAATTAATTTAAGCTGTGTGCAAGAAATTTAGTCAAGATTTGACTAAATAAAATAGAGGACTGAAACAAATTAGTGAGTAAACTAATTGATTCAAAAGGGTAAGCAGATGAATTGGAATTGTATATTGGATAATATTTAATTTAAAATGTGTAAAATAAAGTGAAGTTATAAAATTAGTTCGAAGTGGACTAAAATTTATATAAGTTTGGAAATAAAAAATTGATTGAGATTTAAAATAAATTAGTAAGTGGAACTAATTTAAATAATGATATGAATCAGTTGTGAATGGAAGATAGTAGATAAAATTCAATATTCAGAGTTTGAAGATAAATTAAATTCAAGTAGATTGAAAATGAAAATCTGGATGAAAATTTGGAAAAGGTATTGAGATTTGAGATCAATAAGTAAATTGACGAAAATTGAATCTATATGGAATTGGAATCTGAATTGAAAATGTAGGTGTGGGAAATCCGCCAGTATATATGGAGATGATGTATCAGTTCTTCGTCAATCCGATGTAAGCTAGAGCAGCTGCTGGAGTAATTGGGAATATTGGAGGAGTTAATCCTGTAGCTCCAATTGGAAACAACTATGCTAAGTTGAGCAAAGATTACACCGGCCTTGGTGGGAAGTCATTTGTGGGATTAGAGGAAGCCACAGAAGTTGAGAATTGGCTTTTTCATTGTGAGAGAATCTTCGCTGAATTAGGATTGAATGATGACAAGAAGAGGAGACTAGCCTCTAGGCAGTTGTAGGGAGCAAGGTTCCATTGGTGGAATAGTGTTACTACCAAATTTCCTGAGGAAGAGTTTACGTGGGCAGAATTTTGAAGGAGATTTTAGAAGAGGTTTTTTTTCTAAAGTTTCTATGTAGGCATCGTTGAGAAAGTTCATGGATTTGGTGCAAGGAGCGATGTCAGTAATTGAGTATGCTACTAAGTTTGATGAGCTGTCCAGATACGGATATGCAACCATTGGCACCGTCATCAAGAGGAATGAGAAGTTTATTCAGGAATTGAGATCCGAGATTGCTAGGGCAAACCTTCCATATCTCTGTGATCCTTGTAATGTTGCTTTGAAGATGGAAATCGACTACGAGGATATGCTTGTTACTTATGGGAAGGAGAAGCAGATTGAAACCCAAGGTTCTAAGGGTAAGAAGAGGAAGTTCTTTATGAAGAAGGAAATCCGGAAGGGGGAGGCTGCCAAGAAAGCAAAGGCGGGTCTGATCTGTTTAAAGTGTGATAGGAGGGTCATTATGCTCATGAATGTCGGACAGGCAAGGGGAAGAAGGTTGTAAAAAAGAAGAGATTGAAGTGCTTTAACTGTGATCGGTTGGGAATTATAAGAATCATTGTCCAGAACCAGTTAAGGTGTTGAGTTTTGGATAGATCTTGTGCCAGGAGGTGAACCTGTTAGTAGACCACCTAGCAGGACGACACTGACTGAAATGAAGGAATTGAAGGTGCAGCTAGTGGATGTAGAAGGGAGAAATTTTATTAGACCAAGTGGTTCACCTTGGGGTGCGGCCGCAGTGTTCGTGAAGAAATCGAATGGGTTGTTGGGGATGTGTATCGACTATCGAAAGTTGAATGAGAAGATCATTAAGAATAAGTATCCTTTGTCGAGAATTGACAAACTATTTGATCAGCTGTGTGGAGCCAAAGTGTTTTACCAACTAGATTTGGCGATATGTTTCCATCAGCAAAGGGTGGCAGAGGACAGTGTTCCATTGACAGCATTTCGAACTAGCTATTTGTTACGACTTTTCTATTGATTAGAAAAGCACAAATTTTAATTAATTCTGCAAGTGCACAAGCGTGTAGTATATAAGTCGAACACAGGGAATTGCGTTTTAAAATATTTGAAATCCATATTTAAATCATAGGCGTGTTAAACAAATTTGATGGTGGTTCTTGAATAAGAAATAAAAACAATAATATACTTCGAATCGATTTCGAATCTAATCAAAATTGCAATCAAAATATAAAATTATAGAAATCAAAGAAGAAACTAAAGTGCTTAAAAGAAAATAATATAGCAAACAACTGAAATAAAATGAATTGAATTTATTTACTAACTGGAAAGAGTGCCGAAAATAACTAAGAACAAGAATAAACAAATACCTAAATCTAATTAATAATCCTACGTATTCTGTCCGAAAATAAAAACATTGATGGAATTAAAACTAAATTAGAAGAAGAGTGATGAGGTAAGAGATATGCTTCTCTTCCTCTGCATTGCTCTACGCTATTTAAAGACTTCAGACTCCAAAAATAATCATGCTATTCAGTTCCATGTGCTTGATATTTGGAGAATAATAAGGCCACGTCACTTTGAACTAGTCTTTGCTTTGTGCTGAAAAATATATATGTGAGCTGCTTTGAATGTTTCATGTGATTGCTTGCTTTGTTTAAGTTGAAAAGTAACGTGCTTGAAAAATAACATTTTAAAAGTAACGCTAGCTTGGTTCTTCACATGTACATATATTTGAACTAAATATATGTTTGAAATGTGATTTGTATTGAAAGTAACGTGTCTAGCTTTTGCTTTAGTTCGATTTGCTTAAATTCTCTAAACTAGAATTCTCAAACGGAAATATACATGTCATGTTACTTTATTTATTTGGCGCTCAAAATTTTTCACTCCTTTTTGCGTGTCTTTTGAACCAATGGATGTCACAACTGATTAATTTCAACGTTGCATTTTCGTATCTATAATCTGCAAAATCACAATAAAATACCCGTATAATACCATTTTATTAAAATAAAAAATATATGAAATAAATGTTTTAAGATGCAAAAAAATACGTTCATCAAATACCTCCACACTAGAACTTTATCATCCTCGAATATGCAAGTAAATAAAAACTAAATAAATCCTTTTTCATAGGAAACGCGATTGCATTGAGCATATGCAACAAGTCTTTAAACCTCTAGGTGTCCCTAGTTGGACGAGTGGTGTCTCGTGTGGGTTTTCAGCGGATACTACCCACAAATTCCAAATGCAATATGTGATGATTCTAATGTATTACATGAATGCAAAATTTTAAACTAATGGAGACTCGATTTACTACAGAATAATTGCAACAAAATAATGTACATCAGTTTTTGTCAACTTCTAGAAATTTTTGGTTCCTCACTAATCACAAATTTCAATATAACTCAAGTTTTCATATAATAGTTTCTAGTTTGGCCAGTTGTTTGGTTGAAAACATAGTACAGCCATGAAATAAATTCTTTATTGTTAATCACAGTTTTTTCAAAATGGTATTTTTCATTTATATTTGTATAACAAGCCAAATCAATAAAGTCAAGAAGTGTTTGGGTTTCAATAGCTTAGTCTCTCTTTATTAATTTTTTTTAATTTGTATACCTAACTTTTGGACCAAGGTATACCACCCATGCACTGCCTCGCGGGCTTACATGAGAGTTGGAATAGAGCTTGGCGGATTATGCAATCCGATGTTGACTATGCCAGAAAAGGTCGTAATCCTTAGGTGATTATTTATTTAATTTGTTTATACACCTGACTCAGAATGCTGAGGCTAGATATACCATCCATGCACTGCCTTGCGGGCTTACGTGAGAAGAGTACATAGCGTTGCGAGTGCATACACTTTCATAAGTGTGCACACCTATTGACTCAAGGTGTTTCTTATTAGTTTTTTTTTGAAATAAAATAAAGAGAGTTATGAAAATAAACTTAGCACCACTTAACTTCAATGATTTGAAATGTCAACGCATGTACTTTAAATCTACCTTTTTTTTAAACAAATACTACAGTTTAGAAAGGATTTCATAATCATCACCTACGAATCCCCTTATATACTAACCTCACCATTATCGCTTGTAATTCAACTTTTCATTATATTTTACATTTGAAATTAGTTATTCACAAAAAAAATTTATCAACTGACTTCAACGGTTTACTTACTTTGTCTTAAAAATAAATCAAAATTTTGAAAATAATGGAAAATGAGATGAAGCTTGAAAAAAATTGAAAACAAATTGAAAACAAATAATGAGATGATTTTTTTTGAAGTGATGCCACACTGTGAAATATGAACAAACAGACCCACACTAGAATGAGACAGTGTCCCAACTTTCAAATGGAACGCAAATGCAAAATAGAAAAAAATAAATATACAACCTGATATGTACAAGATAGCACGTGGCTTATGCCGAATAGCTAGGTTCATGGAGATCTACGAACTCGTCGTCCTCGTGTTGTTCAAACCCTAGAAATGGTTTCAAGTGTTGTCCATTGACCTTTGAAATGGAACTGTCTCTAGGATTTTCAATTTCAACTGCACCATAAAGGTACATTATTTTCACAATATATGGACCTATCCATCGAGATCTCAATTTTCCTAGAAATAAATGATGTCTGGAATTAAATAGGAGAACTTTCTGACCTACTACGAATGTCTTACGAAGTATGGATTTATCATGATAAAATTTAGTTTTCTCTTTATGAATCTTTGCATTTTCATACGCTTCATTTCTTAGTTCTTCTAATTTCGACAATTGTAATTTACGATGCGATCCGGCTTTTTCTATGTCAAAATTAAGGTATTTGATTGCCTAAAGTGCGCGGTGCTCGAGCTCAACGGGTAAATGACATTCTTTTCCAAAGACAAATCGGTATGGTGACATTCCTAGATTGGTTTTGTAAGCTGTGCGAAATGCCCAAAGGGCATCTTTCAATTTAGATAACCAATCTTTTCTGTTGGAGTTAACTGTCTTTTCAAGAATTTGTTTAATTTGTCTATTGGAAATCTCAACTTGATTGCTAGTCTGTTGATGGTATGGAGTAGATAGTTTATGAGTGATAGAGTATTTCTTAAGAAGAGATTCAAAAGCATGATTACAAAAATGAGAACCGTTATCACTTATAATAGCTCGAGGTGTGCTAAAACGAGAAAATATGTTTTCTTAAAAAAATTTGATAACAACTTTATTGTCATTCGTTCGGGTAGGAATGGCCTTAACCTATTGTCAGGACCCGATTCTTCGTCTTCCGAAAATTCAACATCGATACTCACTTTATCGACTGCCGAGCCATCGAACGACGGAATACTGAACGCTGAGGGTTTAAGAAAAAGAAAAAGAGAGAAGAAGAGAGAAGAAGATAGTAAATAGAACGGAACAGAACAGAAAACAACAGAACAACATCAGAATCTCACAATTCGCAGCGGAACAACATATAATAGATAAATGAATAATCTTTAAACAAAGAACTATATCAGTTATTACATTACATCACATTACATCACATCATATCATCAGAGTGTACAACAACATACAACAACAAACAATGCAGCGGAAAAAGAAATACTATATACACTAGTAATACGCCATGCCATCCATCTTGCCTCCAGCAACTCCAGAATATCCAGAATATCCTGAAAAACCTTAACTCTTGACTGCCCGTGTGGAAATTGGTGGGCACCTAGAGTTTAGGAAGGAAAACAATAAACTCCGAGTCAGTCATGTGACTGGTGTGAGGACTCAAAACAGTTTATTTATCTTTAAAATCAAAATAGAGGAATATTTTTAAAGTCAATTCGCAATGCTTTTAAAAATGAGACTACCATAAGGCCTCCCGCACACACACACAATGCAAACGCAGAATCGGAGGAGATTTCTCCTTATGATAGTCAAAGATGCTTGATACGCATTTAAAAGAACATTTGATGTTATTACTAGTGCATAGTGTAGGAAAAATTCATTTCGAAAGTAGAATATAAATCTTAGCCAACGTAGACATTTCGAACTATGCCTACTATAGCAACCATCCAAACAGTGGTGACCACCATAAGTGAATGGCAGGTTCTACAACTAATACCATACAAGTTTTCGTATTGGGAATTGGATTTCCAACGAATGATCAGGCCAAGGAACTTCCCATTGCCACATGAGAATGCCTCTGGATGGACATCCCCGAGAACCAAACCGGATCTCTACCAACACAAGGCCGGGTTACCCCTAACTGAGTAAGAACTGACTGAATATGCCATCTCCCGGTCCTTTGGGACCTTTCAACCGAGCGCTCGTAATCAATTCACACAATCATAAAGTGTTTTCAACATGAGTAAGTATCTGGGCTCCATACCATGATACCACCCTTTTCCAGAAGGAAATGCACATATCCTAAAGGGCGCTACCCCTCATAACCTTGCTGCTTCTTTCCTGTTTTGACCATTCACGGGGTGTGAGGCTCGACGAAGTCACGTCCACAAAAACATACTTTATACAAAAGCCATGCTTTGGGTCAACAAATGATCATAGAAATGATCACCAGGATAGACGATCAAATAAACGATCCTATCACAAATAATCAACACAATGATCATTTACAGCAACACTCAGCATGTCACATTACCAAATTGGGAATATATCGCTGATAACCTTCAACTACATAACCTCTGAGCTCGTACGTCTCAGAGAAGGGTGTTAAGCTAAAAGAATAAATTCTCCGCCACCAACAGAAATATATTTGAAAGAAATCTGCTTTATATCTCAATTTGTAATGTCAGACATACAATCCATACAAGTCTGTTCCGGGCTCGAACAAAACCGAAGGCACTTCTTACGAAGCCCTTGCAATCCGGGTATTCACAATCCCGATCGAATTTCCCATCACTTAGGAAATCTCTATACCAGGAGCTACCCAGTGCAGAGACAATCGATAGGTCATCCTATCGCTTTCGCAAATACTCGGTCTTCAACACCGATCTTCAATGCAATTCACAACGACGTATCACATATTCGGAATGGGTTATACGACCCCATGGTCCTTTCCCGGTTAACCCGAATAGTGAGCGCTTATTCAAAAATAAGGCATTCAAATTCAAACAAATCACATCAAATACCCATTCAAAGGGAAATATTGATAGTCGGCTATTGAACTATCAATGGATATGCACACATCACCAGTTTCCAAATAATTTTCCAAATTATTTATTCTCCAAAATATCTATGAATATTCGATTTCAATTATTCATTTCAATTTATCTTCAAAAAGATAAATTCTTAAGATATTCACTTTATATTGGAAAACATTCCCATACTCATTTATTCATAAGTAATTCACAGATTTTATTTATTTTCAACCTTGGAAAATATTCAATATACTTCAATCAAAATTAAGTATATATTTCATTCTTTAAGGAAATCATTCTCTTAAACATATTTATTTAGGCCCAAAACGAATGTTGCGTAAAACATCGTTACGACAACCCAAAAATCACTAGTATAGGGATTCGAAATTAAAATAGATATATAAATCCCAATACTATAAAAAACATTTCCTTTCGGAAATCATTTATTATAACAACAGTGTTATAATCCACCATTTCCTTTTACTTCTCGAAAACGTCTATTTCACCAGTGAATGTTGAAATCTATGGTTTCGAATCTCAACACATTTTAAAACATCGTTAGATCGTTTTAGTTCAATCCAAAATATCACATTCTAAACAATTTTTTTAACATATTATTCATTATTCAAAAACGTGAATATACTACATTAACAATTTCATCCTTTTATTTCTTTTATTTCAAAGGATTATTCACAGTCAAAAACGTGAATATAACTCCATTACTAAGTTTCAACGATTTACTTATCAAAATAAGTCGTTTACGAATTTATAAGACAACGTTTATAAATTCCATTTCTATTTATTTTATAAAAAAAAGCCTTCTTTTTATAAATTCCTTTATTAACCTGTTCAATTTATAACTCAATTATAAAACAAAAGTTCATATTATAAGTTAAATGCTTATAAAACGATTATTTTACAAAATCGTTCTTTTAAAGACTTTCCAAATCATAAATCTTATAACTTATAAGATTCATTTATTTAACCAAATCTATTCTTCAAATAACTTCACAAATTTATAAATCTTACTATTTATAAATTTCATTTATAACTTCACCATTTATAATTCTATAAATTTCATTCATTTATGAAATTCATTTCCACTTCATTCAAACACTTATAAAAACTCGTTTTATAATGTCAATATTCCAATTTATAAATATCCATTTATAAATCTCTTAATATAAATCAATTTATATTATTCTTTAAAACGTCTTCAAATTCCTTTATAATTTCACCATTTTGATTTATAAAATAATCAAATTTTATAAATCCTATATTTTAACTTTTTATAATAATTCAAAAATCCAATTTAAACTATTTTATAAAATCATTAACCCTTATTTCTCAAAAATCAGCTTTTAACTATATTTCTCAAAAATCATAATTTTTATAACATTAGAAAATTATAACGTTATTTATTTAAAATGGATCAATTCCAAAAATATAGTATATTTTCAAAAATCACTTTTAAAAATCATTTTAAAATTCCAAAATTTGGTCTAGTGATGCTACACACCAAATAGTCAATCACGACTACAACGATATCATATATCGATATGATAATCCATCAAATATCAAAATATCTGAAATCAAATAAATACTGTTGAGGAATCCAGTTGGATCCCTCCAACCTGTTTTCCTGCATCCAAAAACATTAGCACAATACCAATTTCGCTCCAGTACGAAATTATCGCGGTATATGGGATTTAAAATATTATCCGCTTAATAACGGCGCAATAGGGTCTCATCCGCTAAACAAATAAATGCGGGAAATCAATAACTCCAATATATACATATGCCAATATATATATATATATTGCTACTATATATAATACCAATTTCACTGTTTATGAAATATTCGCGGTATATGTTTTTAATAAATAACATCCGCTTACTAACGGCGCATAATGTCTATTTTAACAATCAATAGATATCAATCATCATTCAAACATGCATTCAAATATTTTAAATCTAACTATTTAAAATAAAATCGAAACTGATTCGATTGAGTGAGAAGTTCTCACCTTGATTTTAATTTCCGTTTTAGCGATTATTTCGAATAAAATTAAACGGACGTTTAATTTTACCCAAAATTCTCACTAACTCCAAACGACTCCAATCCAATTTCATCGCGTAGTGCTCGTCCATACGATTCCAACGCAACTGGTTTCGCGCGTTTTCGACCTCGTATGAAAAAGTTATGAATTTTTGAAGTTACACGAGTTTTTATATAGAAATTTACAACTTAAATTAAATTTTATAAACCCACTACCCCTCATCACCCTTGGATCCTTCATCATGCAATCCTGACCGCCCACCCCCTTCTCCCTCTCACGTTCATATGCTCCAGTATACAGAACGCACAAAAGAACCGATCAACCAAGAACTAGGGTTAATTCTTTCGGCCACCTCGATGCATGAAAACACGATCAGGAAGTTCCATTGCGAAGAGCACGACACGTACTATACTCGGCTACAGTATAGTGGAGCTCGGCCCCCCCTTCTTCCTTGAGTTGCGTGCGCAGCCGGCCCCCTTCAAACCCAATTTCCCGTCGTTCCATTGCTCCAAACGCGATCATAACCGTTGATCTTGTAGTTCTCTTCATGCTCTACCTCTTTGTAGTTGGAAGTTTAGCCTAATTGTCGACGGATTTGGAGTAATCGAGGGGGAAAGGTCGTGAGTTTCTGGCCATTCAATATTAACTGGCGGCTAGGGTTATTGGATTAGGGTTTTAGTTAATTTTTTCTAAAATTTGTGAATTTATGGTGTATTTAAAGGAAAAATCGAACACTATTCATCCGGAAATTCCGAACTCCGATTCACGCGCCGTAACCAGCGTTTCTAGGGTTTACCCCGCGTTCCGGACACAATGGAACATGTTTCGAAAGCTAATTCGGACATCTGTGCGAGTTATGGCAATAAACGTTCGATTTAAATTAAATCGATTTAAGCGATTTTCTAGGCGTTTTAATTTGTACAGGACAAACGGTAAATCCAATTGACTTGAAATTTGAAACCTTACAATAATATCACATTACGGATACGATGAAACTAGTTTCGTCGAAATCCGAGACTTTTTGAAAAATGACTATTTTAACTCACTAAATTAAAATTAAAAATAATTCGATGCGTTTCGAGCTGCCACGATCAAACGATAACTCTGATTGACATGAAAATTAAAATCCGGTAATAACTAACTATTACGGATCCAATGGAACTGGTTTCGTTCAATTCTGAGACTGTTCAAAAATTGACTATTTTCACTAGTCGATTTAAATATTAAAATATTCAATTTTCACAAATTAACTTTTAATTCGATTTTAAAAGTTCTAAAATATCGTTCTAACTCCAATATGATAAAATAAAATTTTACAAATCATTTTCAATCATATTTAACTTAATTTTCCATTATTTCCATAATTTAACATATTAAATTATCGATTTAATTATCCAATTAAATCCAATAAGTCAAATAAAAATTTATTTGACTTAAAAATTCACTTATTAATATTTAAAATTAATTAAATATTCAAATTTTAATTAATTAAAATTCTGGGTCGTTACACCTATTTAGACACGTAACTACTACAAGTAGGATGCAGAGATTTCCAAAAGAATTAGGAAAAGGACCCATGAAATCGATGCCCCAAACACCAAAAATTTCGATGGCAAGGATTTTCTTTAGGGGTATCATGTTATGTTTGGAAATACGACCTGTTTGTTGACACCTAGCGCATTTGGAGCAAAATTCATGGGCATCATAAAAAAGAGAAGGCCAACAAAAACCACACTGTAACACCTTGGCAGCATTTTTCTTTGCTCCAAAATGTCCTCCACATGTTTGATTATGTGAAAAGGAGAGGATGCTATGGAATTCATGTTCGGGGACACATCTCCATATGATTTGATCGGTGCAATATTTGAAGAGATAAGGATCGTCCCAGTAAAAGTTCGAACATTGGAGAGAAATTTCTGTTTATCTTGTTTTGACCAATGGGAAGGTGTTTCATTTATGACAACATAATTTATGATGTCCGCGTACCATGGTGCATTGGAGAGGGAAATAATTTGTTCATCAGGAAAATGATCGTTGATTTGAGAGTTATCGATGTTTTCATGAACAACACAAGAAAGATGATCAGCTATGAAATTTTCAGAACCCTTTTTATCCCATAGTTCTAGGTCAAACTCTTGAAGAAGTAGAATCCAACGGGTTAAGTGGGATTTGGCATCCCTTTTCATGAGTAAATACCGCAATGCGGCATGATCGGTGTAAACTACGACCTTAGAACCTACGAGATATGATCTAAACTTATCGAGGGCAAAGATAACTGCTAAAAACTCTTTTTCTGTGGTTGAATAATTCAACCGAGTTTCGTTAAGTGTTTTGCTAGCATAATAGATAACTCGAGGAAGTTTATCGATTCGTTGACCTAAGATGGCTCCAATGGCATAATCAGAAGCGTCACACATTAATTCGAAAGGCAAAGTCCAATTTGGAGGTTGGATGATAGGTGCGGTCGTCAAGATCAATTTAAGGGTTTCAAAAGATGTTTTATATTCATTGGAAAATTCAAATTTCATATCTTTAGTTTGAAGATTCGAAAGAGGTTTTGAACTTTTTGAAAAATCTTTAATGAACCTCCTATAAAATCCTGCATGGCCGAGAAATGAGCGAATGTCCTTGACGGACCTTGGAGGAGGAAGGTCAACAATTAGATCAACTTTAGATTTGTCAACTTCTAGGCCAATTTTAGAGGCAACTTGACCTAGGACTATTCCTTGCTTAACCATAAAATTACATTTTTCCCTGTTAAGTACAAGAGATTTCTTCTTACATCGCTTTAAGACACATTCTAAACAAAGGAGGAATTGATTGAAAGATGACCATAGATTGAAAAATCGTCCATGAATATTACTAAGAAATCCTCCACTATATCAGAAAGTATGCTCATTATACATCTCTGAAAGGTAGCGGGAGCATTACAAAGATCGAAGGGCATGCAATGATAAGCGAAAGTTCCGAATGGGCAGGTGAACATCGTTTTGTGTTGGTCCTCTAACACAATGGAAATTTGATTATAGTTGGAGTAACCATCAAGGAAACAATAATATTCATGACCGACTAAGCGTTCGAGCATTTGATCAACGAAAGGGAGGGGAAAATGATATTTTCTTGTTGCTGCATGGAGTTTTCGATAGTCGATGCAAACGCGCCATTTTGTTTTGACTTTTGTCGGAACAAGTTCATTATTCTCATTTGTGGTCATAATAATTCCAGACTTCTTTGGTACAACTTGTACCGGACTTACCCAAGTACTATCAGAGATAGGGTAGAAAATGTTATTGTCCAAACATTTGATAATTTCTTTCTTTACCACTTCTCTCATATTAGGGTTTAATCGCCTTTGAGCTTTGCGAGTGTGTTTAGCCTCGTCGACTAAATGTATTCAATGTTCGATGATTGATTGACTAATTTCCTTGATGTTAATGATTATCTATCCTAATGCCACTTTATTTTCCCTTAAAATTTTCAAAAGTTGTTCTATTGGTCCTTAATGAGATCGGAGGCCAAGATTACAGAGAAATTTTCCGAAGAATCTAAGCATGCGTACTTAAGATCGTTTGGAAGAGGTTTGAGGTCTAATTTAGAGCGTTCTTCTTTTGAGGCTTCAGTAGACATCAAATGATTGAATTCTAGTGAATTATGAAAAGAGCAGTACATATCATTTAATTCATAAATGTATTCATCCTCATTGAAATTGGATTTAAAATGATCTAGGCACATATTGCAATTTGATAATATCAATAAAATCATATTCTACAATTGTTTGGATCATGTCAAATTCTTCTATTTCAAGATCCCTTGGTTTTCTATTAAGATTGAAGATATTTAGTTCAATGGTTAGGTGCCCAAAGGAAAGTCGAAGTTGACCATTCCTACAATTTATGATAACATTTGATGTTGCTAAAAATGGATGACCTAATATCAAAGGGATCTGACCGTTAGGATTTCTGACAGCTGCAGTCTCTAGGACTACGAAATCGACCAGGAAATAGAATTGCTCAATTTGTATCAAAACATCTTCGACTGTGCCCAATGGTTTTTTTGACAGATCGATCAGCTAGTTGAATTGTGATGTTTGTAGGTTTTAATTCCTCTAGTCCAAGTTGACAGTACACAGTATGAGGCAAAAGATTCACATTTGCTCCAAGATCGAGCAAGGCATGACTAATGTGAGTGTTACCGATTTTACCACCGATTGTAGGACAACCGGGGTGCTTATACTTGATTGGGGAGGGATTTGAAAGAACAGAGCTCATATTTGCAGTTAGAAATGCAGTCTTAGGAACGTTAGTGGCACGTTTTTGCGTACATAGTCCTTTTAGACATTTGGTATATTGAGGAATTTGCTCGATGTGATCAAGGAGTGGAATATTGATTCGAACTTATTTGAAGATTTCAATAATTTGGTCAAAATTAGCGGGCTTCTTCATTTTGTTGAGTCTATTAGGAAATGGAGCTATGAGTTTATAGACTCATTTGGTAGTTTTTTCATTCGAAGAATAAGGTATGGTATTAGAGGGTGAACATAAGGGAGTTGGAATGTTGGGGTTGCCAATATCAGAAGGTGAAGAGTGGTTGGGATTGCCAACCTTGGATGAAGAATTATAGTCTTTTAGATTGACAATAGTGGGTTTCGTCTGAGTTTCAGAATTTTGAACATGGGAAGATTTAAGAAGGATGTTGGGGTTGCCGACGTGATTGTCTACCTTCTTTCCAGATCTTAATGTGGTGACAGCATTACCCGGATTTACATTTTCGTCCTCACAAAGATTTACTCCTCAAGAGTTATCCTTTGGATTCACTTCAATTTGACTAGGCAATTTACCTTTCTCATTTATTTTCATTAGATCCTTCATCATTATCAACATTTGTTCATTTTGTTTAGTGATTTTTTCAATTCTCGCATCTTGATTAGTGATTTGTTCATTTTGTTTAGTGAGCTGTTTTTCCAATCGAGCAATTTCTTATAAAGGCTGAGAAAGTTGGATTGACAGATTGAAATTAGGATGCCTATATGGTTGATTTGAAGGTTTTGTTAGAGGAGCGGGTTGAGAATTTTGAACATTGGAAGTTGGGGCTCGATAATTCGGATTTGGTATCATCGGATACATATGTGATGGATTAGCCGCAATGTTAGGATTTGACCACAAAAATTTGGATGATGCTTCCAGTTAGGGTTGTATGTGGATGAATAAGGACTGTTTTGAGTTATAGCATTGATTTGGTCTTGTGTGTAGTAATGGGGTAGTCCTTCTCCTTCTTGAGGAGTATGGGCATATATAGGAAGATGTGATGGGCCAATGGCATGTACTCCTCTGTTTGGAGCATGAATTGGAACACGAAATGTTTCCCATTGCATATCCTTTTTCAAATTTTCTTCTAAAAATTCACAAGCTTCCTTGTCTGTTTTTGCCATAAACTCTCATATTGATTCGAGTTGGGATCTTGTTTGATAGTTCACAAACGATTTGGCACAAAACATGTTTAGGGATTGCATGATGTGGGCAATTATATAACAAATGATTAAACCTTTCAAAATATTTTGAAAAAGTTTCTCCTTCGTTCTGAGATAATTGATTGATTTTAGTTCGAATTTTAAGAGTTTTGTGGTAAGGAAAAAACTTCTTTAGCAATATAGTAACGAAATCGTCCCAACTTTTAATTGAATTTTTAGGAAGAGAATTAAGCCATCTTTTCACACTTTCTAGAAGCACGAATGAAATAAGTCTTAGCTTGATGAATTCATTAGAAAGTTGTTGCATTTTAGTTGTAGAAGCATATAACTCAAGTTCACTAAGAAATTCATATGCATTTTCAGACCCAGTGAATTTTGGTACCCCTTGAATAAAAGAATGTTTTAGATCAAAATTATTTCCTTCGGCAGGTGGAAATGAAATAACCGAAGGTTGAACGGTTCTAGTTGGATAGTATCGGTCTCTAATTGATAATGGTCGGTTTTCATGAAATTCATTATTCCCAACATGTGATTTAGGTGACGATTTTGGTTAACTGTGATGTGAACCGAGATTGCTCATATTCGTTTGATTTGAAATTTCCATTGATTTGTTTAATGAGATATTTTAGCTTTCTAAACGGTTAAAATTATTTCTTGTTCAAACACGCATAAACAACTCAAGGTGTAATAGCCAAAAATAAATTTAAATAGTTTTCAGTTGGGCACTTGTAAAATAGAAAATTACTTACAGAGGGGTATGGCAGTCTGTCCAGAGTACAACAGAGTAGCGCTAGCTAGTGGTTGAGATTTACTGAGTTGGAGGTATCTGAACAACTTTTCTTAGTTTTTAATTTCACTGACTTGGTCTACTCCTTACGCCTTAAAACCAAGACAAAACGTGAATATGTTACCTGAATGCAGCAAGTGGCATGAATGTGGAACTAAAATAGAGGAACATGAATATATGCGCATGAACATATGCATATGCGAAAATGTGAAAACATGGATATGCAAATTAATGCGAATGTTTTAGAACAAAGACTAACTAAAATGAAACTAGAACAACAACTAAGTGGTTATGTATAAATAATGCAAACCGAAACTAAATAAAAAAAATGCAACTATTTGATATGGTGAATGTGAACAGCATGGGTGAATGGATTGCATCTAACGTGTGAATGAAACCAAAATAGAAATTGCATCAAAACAATTTAATTTTTTTTTGGTTACGTGAAAACCAAAATAGCAATGCAACTAACGTGTGGATGAATGTAACTAAATGCAACATGAATGTGAAAAGGAAATGAAAAAAATAAATAAATAATAAAAATAAACTAGTAGCGGCAATAGACACAAAAAAAATCTGAGGAGAAGCTCATGTATATGTGACAACTAGTAACGTGTATGCTTTAAATGAGAATATATATGACAGCATACGCATGAACGTGAGAAACTAAACTAACGTAAGCTAGTATGTGAAATAGAAATGAAATGCAACTGACATGCAAAATGTAACGTGAAAAGAAAATGAAACAGAAACTAAACTAAATGCGAAAGTTGAAAATATGCAGCGAATGAGAGAAAAAACTTCTTTTTTGAAAACGAACGCAAAATAAATAAATAAATTAACACGAATAGATTTAAAAAAATAGAAAAATCAAAAACTTCAAAATAGCAATTACCCGGCAACGGCGCCAAAAACTTGTTGCGATACTTCTATTGATTAGAAAAGCACAAATTTTAATTAATTCTACAAGCGCATAGGCATGTAATATGCAGGTCAAACACAGGGAATTGTGTTTTAAAATATTTGAAATCCATATTTAAATCGTAGACATATTTAACAAATACGATGGTGGTTCTTGAACAGGAAATAAAAACAATAATATACTCCAAATCAATTTCTAATTTAATCAAAATTGCAATCAAAATATAATTGTAGAAATCAGAGCAAAAACTAAAAGTGCTTAAAAGCAAATAATAGAGGAAACAGCTGAATTAAAATGAATTGAATTTATTAACTAACTGGAAAGAGTGCAGAAAATAACTAAGAATAAGAATAAATAAATTGCTAAATCTAATTAACAATCCTTCGTATTCTATCCAAAAATAAAAACACTGCTGAAATAAAAACTAAACTAGAAGAAGAGTGATGGGGTAAGAGATATGCTTCTCTTCATCTGCATTGCTCTACGCTATTTAAAGACTTCAGCCTCCAAAAATATACAAAGCTATTTGAATTGGTCTTTGCTTTGTGCTGAAAAATATACACGTGAGCTGCTTTGAATGTTTCACATGATTGCTTGCTTTGTTTAAGTTGAAAAGTAACGTGCTTGAAAAGTAACATTTTAAAAGTAACGCTAGCTTGGTTCTTGACGTGTACATATATTTGAACTAAATATATGTTTGAAATGTGATTTGCATTGAAACTGACGTGTCTAGCTTTTTCCTTAGGTCGATTTGCTTGAATTCTCTAAATTGGAATTCTCCAACTGAAATATACATGTCTTATTGCTTGATTTGTTCGGTGCTTAAAATGTTGCACTCCTTTCTGCTTATCTTTTGAACCAATGGATGCCACAACCGAATAATTTCAACGTTGCATTTTCGAATCTATAATCTGCAAAGTCACGACAAAATACCCATATAATATTGTTTTAGTAGAATAAAAAATATATGAAACAAACAGTTTAAAATGCAGAAAATTACGTTCATCGGTGTGGTTTATATGAGTGGTTAGTAATGCCATTTGGGTTAACGAACGCACTAGCTTTCTTCATGGATCTAATGAACTAGGTTTTCTGAGTGTACTTGGATAGGTTCATGTTGGTGTTTATAGATGACATTTTAGTATACTCTAAGGATAAAAGAGAGCACGAAGATCATCTTAGAGTAGTGCTTGAGACGCCGAAGCAGCATCAGCTGAAAGTTAAGTTTTCCAAGTGTCATTTTTAGAAGAAAGAGGTTAACTTTTTTGGTCACGTGGTTTCAGAGAAAGGGCTGTCAGTCGATCTCGATAAGATCGAAGTTGTTAATAAATGGAAGAGACTAGAGACGGTGACTGAGATCAAAAGTTTTCTTGGACTTGTTGGCTATTATTGGAGATTCATTAAGGATTTCGTGGATAGTAGCATCTTTTACTAAGTTAACCAGAAAGGACGTGAAGTTTGCCTGGTCTGACAAATATGAGGAAGCATTACTTAAGCTAAGGCATTTGTTGACCAATGCCTCTGTGTTAGTAGTTACAAATAGAAACCAAGGGTTAATGGTATATACCGATGCATGTGGGACTAGATTAGGAGCTGTGTTGATGCAGAAGGGTAAAGTCATAGCCTACGCTTCACGATGGCTTAGACCGCATGAAGTGAGATATCCTACTCATGATTTGAAGTGGTCTACACCGATCTTCGCATTGAAGATTTGGAGACATTATCTCTTAGGGGAGAGATCTGAGGTATACACAGATCATAAGTCATTATGGATTTATTCTCTCAGAAGGGGTTGAATATGAGAAAGCAAAGGTGGCTGGAGTTTTTAGCAGCTTATGATTTTGATATAGAGTATACTCTTGGAGAAGGAAATAATGTAGTGGATGCCCTTAGCAGAAGACATCAGAATGTGGTTTGTTAGCTATTTTTGCAGAATGGAAAGATTTAGAAGCTTTGAATACTTGTAGTGTGCAGTTAAGATCGACTGCTAGTTTTAGTCAAAGTACCGCCATTTTATCCTGCTTGGAAGTTCAACCGGTGTTGATCGAAAGGATTGCTTCTAAGCAGAGGGAGGATCCGTTATTAGCCAAGAGGATTAGAAGGCTTAAAGTTGAACTGAGATCGATGATCTAAGATATTTTAGTTTTTACCAGAGAGGATGGCTGAGAAAGAAGGGACGGTTATGTGTCCCGAATGTTGAGGACTTAAAGAAAGAAGTCCTTAAGGAATGTCGTTGATCAAAATTTATGACTCATCCTGGAGGAACCAAGATGTATCAAGACATGAAGAGGAGCTTCTACTAGGAAGGTATGAAGAAGGATGTTGGCTTGTGGGTTAGGCAGTGTGCGAACTGTGAATAAGTGAAGGCGGAACATCAGAAGCCGAATGGATTGCTTAAACCTTTGGAGATACCAGTTTGGAAATGAAATTCGATATCCATGGATTTTATAGATGGGTTGCCATGGTCAAATAGAGAAAATGAAAGTATATGGGTCATAGTGGACAGATTGACCAAGAGTGTCCATTTCAATCCAGTTAAGTCAACTAGAATGACACCTCTTTTAGCTAAGTTGTTCATGAAGAACATAGTTAGACTGCATGGAATTTCTAGTAGTATAGTCTGTGGTAGAGATGCTTTGTTTACTAGCGAATTCTGGAAGATTCTACGGTTTGTGTTAGGTACCAAGCTTAAGATGAGTATTGCATATCACCCTCAGATGGATGGGTAGATAGAGAGAGTCAGTAAAGTACTCAAGGATTTGTTAAGAACTTGTGTATTGGACTTTAGTGGATCTTGGGAAGATCACCTACACTTAGTGGATTTTTCCTATAATAACAGTTATCAAATTAGTATAAGAATGATGCCTTTTGAAGCTTTGTATGGAAGGCCATGCAAATCACCAACATGTTAGTTGGAAACTGGAGACAGGTTAGTCTTGGTTCCAGATCTAATTAGAGAGGCGACAGAAAATATTGAGTTGATGCAAGAAAGGATGAAGGAAGCTCAATACAAATAGAAGAGTTACGCAGATAAGAGGTGTAAATAACTAGAATTATCAGTTGGAGATAGGTTTTCATTAAAGCATCACCGATGAAGGGTGTAGTACAATTCGGAATATTAGGGAAACTGACACCGAGATACGTTGGACCGTTCCTTATTATAGAGAGGATCGGGAAGTTTGCCTACATAATAAAGTTGCCAGGAAGTATGGTAGGTGTCCACAATGTGTTTCATGTGACTTATCTACGCAAGTAAGTGCATGACCCAGAGACTACTATTCCTTCGACAGAGTTGGAAGAGTTGATAGTAAAGCCGAATTTTACTTTTGTTAGACAAGCAGTTCAAGTTATAGCGAGAGATGAGATGTGGTTAAGGAACAAGACAATCAAGTTGGTGAAAATTTAGTTGAGCGACAATGAGAAGGACCGTATCTGGGAAATAGAAGAAATGATTAGAGATACTTATCCTAATCTATTGTGAAGGTATGTTTTATATTTGCTTTATATAGACAATTGCTAGTTAGGTAGGCTAGTATGGTTATTAGGAGCTGTTACAGATGATTGCTATGTTTAGTATTTAGTCCTTACTGAATTTCGAGGACGAAATTCTTTAAGGAGGGGAGCCTGTAACATACCTAATTTTTAATAGCATTATTCAGGATATTTAATTAGATAAATTAACTAGAATAATGTAAAGATTAGAGTAATAAGGGGATTGAGATTTGAAATATATTAGAGGCCGATCTTAACTAAATATAAACTTAAAAGAATGGGTTCAGGGAAATGGTAACTAATAAGGAAATAAGGCAAGGGCATTATAGGGATTAGCCACCACCATAACTGCATAAACCCTAAACCCACATTCCCATTTCTCTACACGTTCATATTTCATTATTTAAAAAAGTTAAATCAAATAGGGCAAGTCGGCCATAACCTAGGGGAAAAGAGGGGGAAAAATCAATTAAAGCTAAGCAATAAAGAAAGGGGAATTAACCAAAGATCAAATGTCAAGTTCCTTATCCTAACCAAGGTGAACAATAATCAAAACCATTCGGGGTTTAAATTTAAATCCATTATGATAATTTTTTATTATGGTATTGGGTTTAAGATGCTATGAGGATTTAATATATTACGTAAAACATTATTTTGGAGATGGGTATAGTTTTTCTTAATTATCCAAGCTATGGATAATTTATTATGAATTTTCAAAGGAAAATATGAATAATTAGGTTTAGGAATTAATTCTTGTAATTATATAAAGGAATTAGGGTCCGAAATTTATATATGCTAGATAACATATTAAAAGTGAATTTCTATGATTTTTGGGGATTTTTCCTAGGAAATTTACTCTGGAAATTAAATTAATTTAGTTTGAGGTCTTAAATGTTTTCATTATTTTGCTTAAGGGATGGGCTTCTTTCCTAATTGTTTTTAATTAAATCTGAAATGAATTCAGTAGTATTTTAGGAAAAGATTTTTGTAAAGTTTATGGCAACCAATTAAAGTTTTACAAATAGGCAAGTTGGTTGAAAAGCATTTACCTAAAAGGCAATAAAACATTTTTTGTTCAAAAGTATGGTTTTGCCGCTTCAAGTAGTAACCTTTCGACCCTATACTTCCATCCAAACCAAGTCGAAACCAATACACAAGGTATCAATGCGTTGATACGTAGTGGATTGGAGAAAGGCGGAAGGCAGGGAGTCGAAACTATGCTTTTGAAGGGGCCGAGACCAATTTTAATAGCTTTCGAAGGTTTTTATTTTGCTTTCAAAAGTGGTGCCGCTTGCCTTGTTTTGAAAAGAATGCTTTCAAAAGGGTTTAACATAGCTTTCGAAGAGGTACTTTCGATGGTTTCGAAGCTATGCTTCTATAGATTAGATAGTAATGCTTTAATACATTCGAAAGATATGTATGATGGTTTTGAAAGAGATGCTTTAAAGTGCTTTGAAAGGAACATACTCGGAGTTTTGAAAAGAAGATTTGAATGCCATCAAAAGAGGTTTTCCAGTAGTTTCGAAAGTAAAGGTCTAGGGTTTCGAAAGCCTTAGTTTTCAAAACAAAGAACCCAATCTCATTTTTAAAGGAAAAAACCCATGGCACTATAAAAGAGCTTTTAAATGGCTTTTAAATTTGGAGGTTTTTAAGATGCTTTCCTTTATAAAATAATAGGTTAAAGGGATTAACCATGTTTCATGTGAAAAATGATTTCAAAGATATTTATCCATAGATGTTGGTATTGATATGTTATTATGTTTGCTTCTTCTAAATACATATTCATCGTGTAATGAATCCATAACTGTATTTTTGGGACAAAGTGCAAAATAACCAGCTAGGTTGACCCAGTAGTGAATATAAATTGAATTTACTCTTGTATGTGTAGAATTGCATCCTAGAGGTTGGGTAGACCAGAATATAGGATGCCCAAAGGCTAATTGAGAAGTTGTCAGTTTAGACAGATTTATAGTAAATCCATGAAAACTATGTTTGAAGAGAGTTATTGGCCAGGGCCAACAGGTTTGTAATGAACCCACGAAAACTATATCCGGATTAAGTTGTTGAAAGGGTCAATAGGTTTATAGTCAACCTATGAAAACTATGATAAAGGAGAGTTATTGAGATGCCAATAGGTTCTGGAAGAACCCATGAAATAATTGAATGAAGTTATTGGCAGGGACCAATAGGTTCTTAGTGATCCCATGAAAACTATGAAATAGGACAAGTGGTCCATAAACTATAAACGGGTTATTAGTTAACCTGTAAAAACTAATAGGTTATTAGTGATCCTAGAAACTATAACTATGATAAGTAGTCAAATAAATGGGGATGTAAAATCCAGAATGGTTTACTTGTTTGCATATCATCATAATATTTTAAATTGCTATGTTTTAACCATTGTGGTTGCAGGAGCATAGCATATGGTTATTATAAATTTTTGGATAAGATACTAGTGAAGGAAAACTCGTTCCGCTAAGCGGCGTGGTCTCACTAGATATCTAAATGGTTCGAGATGGTAAGTTATTATTCATACCAGACTTTATTTCTAACTCGAGGTTTATGTTTTCCTCTTAAACTCTTGGGTGCTTAATTAATTTTAAGTAGTTTGAGGGTTGAGGTTTTCAGGTACACCTTAGACGAATAAGCTTCTGGAGACGTGTAGGAGGCATGATATCTAATAGGGGTTCCTTTCTATTTTGATTCCACTGTGTTTTTTATAAAGGCAAATTTGTGTGTATATATATATATACTCTGGTCAACCAATGTGGCATCTTTATATGTTGCACTTGGCGTATGATGTAATAATTATAACTTCTCTGAACCGGTTCATGAATATGGGATTACGTAATGAATTTGAAATGGAATGTGAAAGGTTGTTAATGATTTTAAAATTTTCCATATCCATATGGTTCTATTATATCAATAGATCTAACATTACCTATTTGGTCGCCGAGGATTAATAACTATGGATGACTGCAGCATCCATAGCCGTTTGTTTTGGGCATCCAAGTGGGTATGTTACACATATATATAGGCTACCTTCATTCGTCTTACCTCGGTAATCAGACTGCTTGGCTGCTGCAGTATTGATTTCTTTTCTTCGTTCCATGGCTACACATATATTCGATTTTGTAGCTATATCCTATAGCTCTCACTATATGTTATATTATGAATCTTTAGAACGGGCGTTGCTTCTTTTCCTTCCTTTAGTCCTTATTTTGGACTGGCTGTTATTCTATAAAAAGTTCTCTTGGGTCCAGCTGATTTTTTATATATTTTGTATTGTACAGAGGGTTCTGCTACTTGCTAGGCTTGTTAGATGATTTTTTATATTTTATTTTGTACATGTGTTTTGTTACCTGCTAGGCTTATTGGCAGCTTAGTTTTTGAGTGTAGAATAAAATTATATGAGTGCTCTCCTCCTTGTAAGGATCACTCATTTTTCTCAGTAAACAAATGAATATGGGGAAGAACGTTTAGAGAAAGATCTCTTCCTATGTGGGGGTAGAACCTTATTTATGGTAATTTTAGATCGTTGGATGCTTGGTATGTATCTTGAATTTTATGGCTCTAATCAGTTCGTCATGAGTCTACAACATGTGGAAATTTGAATGGTCGAGATTTTTGGGCTTAAGTGATTATATGACACACTGTAAGGGTGACACATGTCACCTTGAGATGACTTTTTCAAAAAGCTTCTAGATCTTCATTATTTTTACTAATGTAACAGAACTGGACCAATAAGGCGATGACACATGGCATAAATTATGTTTTTGATAACTAAGCTCATAATTCCATTAGCTTTAAAACCATGTCTTCATTAACACTAACATTCCACCCCCCACTAACTTCTAAAACATGTAGCTGCTATAGTCATCTTCTTATTTATACCTCATTTAGCGTTTTTTCACATGTTTATGTTAGCTAAAACTCATTACTCAGTTAACACCTTTGATACTATACCTTATTCAGCCTAACATCATCCATCTCTTCATTAACTCCTTCAATGGCATATTTTCTTCAGTCCACTATCATCCATATCTTCATTAATACCTTCAGTGACATTTCTTTGTTAGCCTATCACCATCAATACTTCTTTAGCACCTTCTTCCTTCCAGTTTTCATTACGACGTCTCCATTTCTTCGTTAAGCATCACACCTGTGTTTTCATTAATACATATCCATTTCAATGTTAATTATCACACCTATGTTTTCATTGATACATCTCTATTTTTCTATTAAGCACACACCCACCTTTCCGTTAAGATATCTCCATTTTTTCATTATGCATCACAACCATGCTTTCATTAAGGCATCTTTAACTCTTTGTCAAGCATTTATGTTGATGTTTCTTCTAGTACATATTTGGAACTATGTTTCTTAATATAGTTTTATTAAGCACCCCACAACATACTTTTCTCCACACTATCTCACCACAAATTTGTTAAAAATGATAGCGTTAACGGCGTGTCTTAGGCGCAATTATATAATTTGATTATGTAACTTAACATTTATTGAGAATCTTGTTTGAAATGAAGTATGCTTCTGTTTTTTTTGTTATATGCATTGTTATATTAGATATAAGTAATGTTTTATATGCATAAGTAGAAAATCCTTATAAAAATTATTTTATCGATTGCAGTTGGTACTAGTTTACAACCGTGAGTATTAAATTGATATTTAAATATTTATTCTTTAAATGTTCCTATTCAAGATTTATCGAGAAAAAGGATATTGATACATCCGTTGAGACTAATATACGTAATGTTCTCCACACAATAGACAATGAATTACTTATGAACATTGTAGGCACCAATGGGATACATACATGTGGTAGTTTGGAATAATCACAGAATGACTCAACGAGAGTCTTCTATTGGTTAATACAACTAAGTCAAAACAAAGATCTCATATAATGATGTGCAAAATTATTCAGACTTGAGGGTACTGTTGATCCTAAGTATTATACCGTACTTTGATTATGATCAATCACATGACACAATGATTGTGTAGAACTATATGTTGAACTACGACCATGGTTGGGTTTATTACCGAACTACTTCAAGTGAAACACTTCCGAAGAGAGGATTCATCTCCTTCATTGTAGAAGGTTAGTTTCATCATAACTAGGAGTCAACTTACAAGTCAAAATCTCGGGCGATAGTAAATCAGTTAAATGTCATCGAGTTGAACCAAAGAATTTAAAATAGTCTATGCAATTAATTACCTATATTGCTAGAGTTTTTGACCATCGACTAAACTTTAGATATCCAAGCGATACAGTGATGACAAAAAGAATGCATGCACAAAATATTGTTA
Source organism: Allium cepa (assembly GCA_030765085.1). Classification (NCBI taxonomy): domain Eukaryota; kingdom Viridiplantae; phylum Streptophyta; class Magnoliopsida; order Asparagales; family Amaryllidaceae; genus Allium; species Allium cepa. The sequence continues at coordinate 619,455,368 of CM060934.1, forward strand.
CAAGGTGTAGCATGGTATGGATTAGAAATTGGATTTTACCTAAATGATCTATAAGCAACTAAATTTGTGCACGATATTATACATCAGCAAAGTCCATACATGCTTCAGTATTTAAATTGTTTAAATATCAAATTAGGACGGAGTTCACACCATGAGCCAAACAACCATATTATTAGCTAATTTGTGAGTTTAGCCATCTTGAAATTAATTTATAAACATTACAAATTAATAATAAAATTAATAAAAATATTATCGAATTTTTATAGCATTTAGTTAATTATTTGAAGCCTTAAAACTAACTAAAATGACATATAATTGTTATTTGTTGATTTATTTAAAACTTGGGCTTAAAAGAAACAATGAACTAAAATTTTCTTATGTTAATTAAGCCTAATGCTCATAAACCCTTTAAAGAGGGGGCCTGCTATGCTTAGGCAAAACGAGGGCTATGGTATTGGTCAATTGATATAAAGAATGATATGGAAAGTTTTGATATATGGTTGGCTATAAATAGCCTATCTTTATAGCTTTTCAAGATACAACAAAACAAGAGAACACCTTAACCTCCGTTGATAAAATTGGTAAGCTTAGGAGATAGATACGTAACTTGTAGTCAAGGATAGAAAACTAGGTGTTTGCAGAGGAAATTGCTAATAAATAAGGTGTTAGCAACTAATAGGATCACAAAAGGTTTATGTTGTATTTAAATGAAATAATTTATACATATGTTTGTTAACTTTCTATTTTGGCCATAAATAATGTTTTTGAAAGCTGAATTATCTTAAATATATATTTATACGTATTAAATTTAAAACTAAGTTTATCTATATATTTATATTTTACACTAAACTTTTTCAGTACATGAGACATGGACATATATATGTGTGTATGTGTGTGTGTGCGCGCGCGTGTGTGTGTATGTGCATGTGTTCGTGTGTGTTTGTGACTACATATAATATATATATTTTCGATTTTGATTTATTAAAAATCCTTTAATGTATGACTTTTAAATGTAAAAAATTTAAATATACAAATACATACATAACAATATATGTTAAAAAAATATTAATTCAATTTTCCTTTTTGTCGAATAATATATATATATATATATGTTGAAATATTATTTTTCCTTTTGGAATTTATATTTGAATTAGTCAAAGTAAATTTGTGGTTCATTTTTACAAATAACTCAAAACTTTTAATATGTTTATGTGTGTACACCTGTCCATGTTTTTATTTATATTTAAAACAAATATACATATATATTTGCCTATTAGTTTTTTTTATTATATACCTATGTGTATATAAATAAATATAAACATATGATTATGTCATTAATGAAATATTTAATGGTTGAAATAATATTGATTATATGTGTTTGTATATGATATTGTTTGTGCCAAATTTGGTCACAAACATCCAGTTGAATGTGAAAGTAACAATGCCTAGTATTTAGATCCAAATAGAGAAATATAGATTTGCAGATCATAGAATAGATTGTAGAAAAGTAAATGAACATGAAGTTTTATAGTGATTCGGCAAACTCTGACCTACGTCCACTCTAATAATCTTTTATTTATACTGTTAGATTACAAGTACAGTTGTTTTTGCCTTAGAAAATTATTAGAGGAAGAGATAAGAAGTGATGAAGGAGAGCCAATCGAAAAAGTCCTTTGCAATGAGCCAAGCTTACTGTATTTATAGGTGAAGACTTGCATGGATCGAGATGAAATTTCGCCAAAAGAACCTCTAGATCCATATAACCCGGTCCTCCAATTTTCAGATCAATCGCACACCATTGGAAAGATTAGGGCCGATCATTCATATGAGCTCCAGTGGAGCTATGATCAATCACGCGGGTGCTCCATGATGTAAGTTACTTTCTGTAACATTCCCGAATTTTGGGTAAGAATAATTTCATAATTAATTTAATCTTTGGAATTAAACTTTGAAATAATTGATAATTCATGTAAGGTTTTAGATTTAATTGTGAAATTAATTGTGGATTAATATGAAAATTCCAGAATAAAGAAACATATGTATTTTAAATATAAATTTTGATTTGGGAATTTAATAATAAATACATTGAAAATAAAATTTGATTTTAAAAATTCTATGTTATAAGAAATATATATGTAACATTGGTTTGTAAATTTATAAAATAAATTTTTTAAAGTGTGTAACCTTTAAACCATAATAAGTATAATTGGAAATTTGATTTTGAAATTTAATCAATTTTTTGACAATGAATATTATTGATTTGAAAATACTAAAATGAATATCTTGAAAACAAAATAAGTATACGTTCTTTCTTTTAAAAAAAATTCACTTGTAATAAATAGTTAAGTATATATGTAACATAAAAATATGATTCACTAATTAATAATATAAAGGAGTCAAAACATAAATCATAAACATAAGAGAAATATATATAGAAGATTGTGATATATGTTAATATAAAAAAAGGAATGTTTTTTAAAAAATAAAACAAAAAGAGGTAATGAATTATGTTTATTTATAAAGTAAATATGATATAAAATTTATTTAAAAATTCTTTTATCTTTGAAAATTACAAATGATAAACATACACAAAGGGGATGGAGTAAAGGAATTAACATACATTGAGGCCTCATGATCTTTTTTTACAAATGACATTCACTATGATTGATTGAATAAAATAATAAGATTTAAAAATCACAAAAACTTTTCATCTCCCCATATTCAAATTATTTAACTTCTCACCAAATCTGAAAGAACAGTAAAACAAAGATTGTGTATCACAAATCTCAACACCCAAGGAAAAAACGACGAGAAGAGTATAACCAGGATATATATTCAGATAAAACATCTTCTCCCTAAACCCTGGAAACAGAAAATACAGAAGAAATCCCAAAAGTTTCAGAAATTAAAACAGAAAGATCAAAACCAAACTGAGATTTGGAAACCAAATTCTGGAACAATGTGAAGCTTCAACATTAAAACCAATGTCCAGATCAATGTCAAAACAAAGATCAGAGAATCTGGAAAATCGACCTGGAAATTAAAAAATGAGGATCAATGCAAAAGCTTTCAACCTGGAATAGGCTTCAGTTTAAAAAAATGGCATATCAGATTCAAATTTTAAATCTGGAATCTAGAGCAATCAATTAAAAGCATTGCAAACTTAAGTAACAAATCAAAGTTCAGACCAAAAAAAAAAATCAAGTTTCCATGCTTGAGTACTTCTCTGCTTCTTCCTATCAAGGTGAGCAACTTTCTCTTTAAAGCCTAATCTTGTTTATACATTGTGATGTTATGAATGTTTTATTGTGTGATGGTGGAATATCCGAATGAATGCGAATATGTCAGTATATGCTCATAAATATGCAAGTGTTGAATTTGCATGTCCCTGTTGTTAGCTTACAGGTTAAAAATCAACTTCAAACTCATCCCCTAATATTTTTTTTAGGATCTGATATCTAAATGGAAACTAGTTGTTAAACTATAATATCCATTTTAAAAATGATTTCAAACAAGTTATATTAAGTAATTAGTTTAAAATAGTAAAATACAGTAAAAAGAGTTCAAACGGTGCCCGGGAAACTTAAAACAGAAACTTGTTCTCTGTCTCTGCTTCTACAATGTGAGCAAGCCTTTAAACCCCTATGTTATTCTGGTTTGCACGTGATAAAAATTTGATATAAGTTGTGAAATATGTTTTATGACTACGAATTGTGTTTTATGTTTATATATATATAGGTGATTGTATATAAACACATATATGTGTCTGTTCCTATGTACAGGCTAGAAACTAATATAGAAATATCAAGATCTCCTCAAATCCTTATTTATAAGCTTAGATATACAAATGGAAAATGCTTGATCTAACGAGATATTTGTTTTTAAAATAATTTCAAGCCTAAATGAATAAAGTATTTCCTGAAAAACTAAGAAATACAGATAGATATAAAGCATACTAAAGATTCAAGAATCATGATTTCTAATTTCAGTTATATAATCAAAAACACTTTCAAAAATAATGATTTTTTAAGGGTGAAATCAAAATTTTTAAACTTGTAAATTGAGAGCATTTGTGAGTTGAATGATTTTAGTACTTTCGTCGATTGCCAATGATCAATGTGGTGTTGGAGGTTTAGGTTGATGTTGAAGGTGTCTTGCATATTGATGTTCATAGGAAAAATGCTAGAAGCATTTAATGTTGGTCGAGGCAGCGGCGAGGTAGGGTTTTAACCCAATTCTTTGTCGATGTCGAAAAAATGTGTACTAGGGTGTCGAGAGTACATCGGAATAGCTTTAGGGAGGTGGGATCGAAGCCATGTCTGTGGCGCTACTCTGGGTAGGATCACGTGGTTTTCAGATGAACATTGGCGATGGCGCGAAGCACTTTCTAATGATCAAGTTTAGGGTTCAATCGAGTCGAGCTGTTCGATTTTGGTTTTCGAGTGAATCGATATAATCTGGGCGTTTTCAGGAGTGAAGATGTCGACGCTGACTTGTGGGAGGTGGTACGGTCGAATGGAGTTGGTCGGAATCTCCGTGCACGTGCACGTGTGAATGTAGTATCTGATGTGGTTGCGAGATTTGGTGGAGAAGAAGCAACAGGCTAGAGGTCAAACTCGAAAAACTTGGTATGTTGGCTCGTGATCGTCCTCGTGTTGTTTGCGAACCATTACTACAGTTTCAAAGGTTAAGTTAACTCAGGGGTTAGCTCAGGATTATGCACATTTGGCTCGGGTAAACTCGTTTCTGGTTTGGGATTATAATTGGGATGTATCAGGTTGGTAATAAGAAGCTTCAGACTTTAAAACAAGTCCAAATCTAAAACGTGTTTAACTCAACAACTTTGAATAATAAATGTTTTTTTTTAAATATGGGATTAGTAAAAGGTTTGGAAAATAAATCATTTTTGAAAATTTTAAATTTAATGTGTTTTTAAATTATATAGATAACCCTTATTTATAAGGTTTATTTTAAATAAATTTAATAATGTAACCAAGAAACTAATTTAGAAGAGATGTTTTTAAAGTTAATTAACTTAAAGATCTAAGTTGATTAGTTAATGAAAATTTATTAAGGTTGCTTGGGGTTTATGATTTTTACAAGCTTTAAAGAGGTTAATTATTTAAAGGTCAAAGTTGATAAAATGATGATAATTTATTTTCAAAGTATGGAATAATTAATTAAGATTAATTAATGATAAGGAATTAGAGATGAATAACCACTTAAAGATAATTACTTAATTAATTAATAATTAAAGTTGATTAATCAAGGGATTAAAGAATAATTTAATTAAATGATAATTAATAAATGTGATTGATTAATTAAGGTAATTAATTTGGAACAATCAATTAATTTAAAAGTTAATCAATTAATGAAAGTGATTAAGGGATGATTATTAAATAAGGACTAATTAATTAATTATTGTAATTAATTAAAGATAATTACTTTGTGTAATTAAATGGAGGCTAATTACTTTGTGTAATTTAAATAAAAGATAATTACTTTATGTAATTAAATAAAAGTGAATTCCTTAGTGAAATTAATAAAGGATAATTAATTAAGGGTTAATTAATTAATTAAAGATAATTAATTAAATGGTAAATTAAACAATTAAAGGTTGATGAATTTTTGATTAAAGGTTAATTAATTTATTATTAATAGTTAATTAATAAATGATTAAATAATAATTAATCAAAATAATTGTAATCTATTAATGATAATTAACCAGGATTAGTAGTTCATAAGTAGTTAATCTGATTTAGATTAATCAGACAATTAACCGATTTTACTTATGAATGTTTGGATTCTATTGGATGATTGAATTGTTTGATATCCCTGATTGTGTTGCTTTGTTTTGATTTGAGTTGTGTTTAATGTAATTTATTATCTGTGATATATATATCTGTGATATATGAATAAAAGATAAGCGTTATAGTTTATACCACTTATCAAATATAAGTGTTATAGTTTACACCGCTTATCAAATATATTGCTGTATTTGAATATGTGCTGATTGATGTCTTTGCACCATTGTGTAAAACACCTTGGACCACACTATACACACACAAATACGGATTGCATGAGGAAAATCGGTTAAGTCACAGATTTTTAACAATTTTAAAGATTGAATTTTTGAATCCAAAATAGTTTTGGAATTGGAATTGAAAACCTTTGAAAATGAGTTTCAAAAATAGGAGTTATTTTGAATAAATTAATAAAGTTTTGAAATTTAAATAATTTGATCTAAATTTGAATTCAATATTTGAAATTGAATGCAATAATTTGGAAATTATGGTTTAAAAAGATTATACAAGTTATAAGGATGTTTATATGGGTTTTTAACCATTTAAAAAGTATTGTTTTGGGAATTTAAATTTAAACCCAAGTTTTATACTCGAATGGCTTTAACTTATGTAAATCTAATCAGCTTTAACTATGTGAAAGATTAGTAACCTTGTTTTGAAATCGAAGAGAGTTTTAAATGGTATATCTTTCATATAAAAGATTTGAATTGGAAATGGTTTGAAGGTTATGAATAAATCTTTAATTTAAGATTGGATAAGTTAATCTAATTTGAAATGGAATTGTTTTGAAAACTATGAATTAACCTTTGTGGAAAATTGGTAAACTTTGTGAAATGAACCTTTTTATTTAAAAAGATTTGAAATGGTAATTTGTTTTAAACCATTTAAAGAAAGGTTTTTGGATAATAAGTTGTGACTTAATTGAAATCCCATTATCCATATGTTTTTAAATATTGCGCTCATTATTCTATTTAGCCGGGAGAGGACCTTGTGTCATATAAACCATTCCGAATAATGATACGTCGTTATGGATAGCATTTGAAGACCGATGATGAAGACCAGGTATTTTCGAGAATGAAAGGATAACTCGTCGATTGTCTCTGCACTGAGTCGCGTCAGTATAGAGATTCCCTAAGTGATGGGAAGTCCAATCGAGATTGTGAATACCCGGATTTGCAAGGGCTTCTTGGAAGTGCCTTCGGTTCTGTTCGAACCCGGAACAGACTTGTATGGATGTGTGTCTGACATTACACTTTGAGATGTAAAACCAGTTTCTATCAAATACATTTCTGTTTGGTGGCGGAGATTTATTCTCTTAGCTTAACACCCTTCTCTGAGACGTACGAGCTCAGAGGTTATGTAGTTGATGGTTACTAGTGATACATTCCTAATTTGGTAATGTGGCATATGAAGTGCTGCTGATCATTTGTTGATCAAAGCATGGCTTTGTGAAAAAGCGTAGCTTTGTGGACGAGATCTCATCGAGCCTCACAACCTGGTAATGGTCGAAACATGAAAGATGCGGCAAGGTTTCAGGGGTAGCTCCCTTAGGGTATGGCCATTCCTTCTGGAAAAGGGTGGTATCATAGTATGGAGCCAAGATACTTACTCATGTGGACACTGTAGTATATTTATTACCGTGTGATGTTGTTGGTGTAGAGGGCCTCGGATAAAGGTCGCAAACGACCGGGGGTGGCATATCTTAGGTTTTACCCCCGGGAAGGGGGTAGACCAGCCTTGTGTTAGCAGAGAGCCGGGTAGGTTCTCGGGGCGTCCCTTCAGAGGCGTTCCCACGTGGCAATAGGAAGTTCCTTGACCTGACCATTTGTTGGAAATCCATTCGTCCAATACGCACCTTGTACGGTTTGAGTTGTATTACCTTCCATCTACTTATGGTGGCGCCCCACTGTTTGGATGGTTGCTATAGTAGGCGTAGTTCTGAATGTCTATGCTGGCTAGGATTAATATTATACTTTCGAAATGTTTTCCACTATGAACTAATAATAATATCAAAATGTTTTTCGCGTATCAAGCATTTTTGACTATCATAAGGAGAAATCTCCTCCAATTCTACGTTTGCATGGTGTGTGTGGCGGGAGGCCTTATGGTAGTTTCATTTTCCAAAAAGCATTGCGGATTTGAAATTTAAAAGCTTTTGTTGTTTGTTTTAAAAGATAAAACTGTTTTTGTTTGCTCATACCAGTCCCACGACTGACCTTGCTTATCTTTGTGAAACGTGATGGGGGTTCTCGCTTTTTGTTTGGTGGCGAGCAAGAGACTCTTACCCCTACACGTCCTCTTTAAAGGGTTGGTTAGTCGTAAGGCGTGACAGTCAAAAGGCTGGTCGTAAAAGCAAGGGCAGGGTACCAGTATGCCACGGTGGGGCTGGGATGGTCGAAAAGCCTACCAGTCGAGATTGACCGATTTTCGAAGGTCGAGTCAGGGTCATTACAGTGGTATCAAAGCTGAAGGTTAAAACTTTAGCTCAAGAGTATAACACATTAAGTAACTCATTAGAGATAGGGTGAAGTATACCCTAGAATGAGTAATCCCTAAGATATCCATTCGAATGTCTCAGTAAATTCTCTTACTATCCACTGATAGTGAGTATGAGTGCGAGAAGAGAATGAGATAGGGGACAGGGAAGTACCAGTACAAATGGTCAATACCCTGCAACAGTGGAAACAACTTTCTTATCAATCTCCTTTGATTCGCCTTTCCAATTTCTTTGTTTGCTTCGTAGCAGCTCCAGAAAGAAGTTTCGGTGTGATGGTGGCCCTACGAATCCGTATAGATAAGTCTCTATTCCGTATTCTCTTCTCAAATTTCTATCAGCTTTTCATTTATAACTTTGATAAATTTGAAAATCTAAATTGAAATAAATTGGTTAACTAAAATATAAAGTTAAATAAATTGTATCGATAAAACAATTTCGGTTAAAACCAAATTTGAAATTCTATTGTAATTTCTTGTGTAAACTGAAGTCCAAAGAGGGACAAGTTGGTATATACTTTGGGGTATTCCGACCTGAAGTTGGAATCCATATCTTGTGTTTGAGAAATTGTAGAAGATTGAATCTATCTATCTATTCTCTGGGATCCGATATATTCTACGAATGGTTAGTTGCCCTTCGAACTAACCAGTGCCCTCGACCCGAGTATCTTGTGAAATAATTGTATGAGTTTGTTCTCATGTTGTCGATATTCTGACTTGGTAAGCCAAAAACAGAATTGATATCCAGTTTGATTTGAAAGGATATTTCTCCATCTTTCATCTATTCTTTACTGTCTCCCTTGCAAATTTCGGGGACGAAATTTTCTTAAGGGGGGAATCTGTGACATTCCTGGATTTTAGCTAAGAATAATTTGATAATTAATTTAATCTTTGGAATTAAACTTTGAAATAATTGATAATTAATGTAAGGTTTTAGATTTAATTGTGAAATTAATTGTGGATTAATATGAAAATTCCAGAATAAAGAAAGATATGTATTTTAAATAGAAATTTTGATTTGGGGATAATAATAAATATATTGAAAATAAAATTTGATTTAAAAATTCTATGTTTTAAGAAAAATATATGTAACATTGGTTTGTAAATTTATAAAATAAGATTTTTAAAGTGTGTAACCTTTAAACCATAATAAGTATAATTGGAAATTCGATTTTGAAATTTAATTAATTTGTTGACAATGAATATTATTGATTTAAAAATACTAAAATGAATATCTTGGAAACAAAATAAGTACGTACTTTCTTTTGAAAAAATTCACTTGTAATAAATAGTTGAGTATATATGTAGCATAAAAATATGATTCACTAATTAATAATATAAAGGAGTCAAAACATAAATCATAAACATAAGAGATATATATATATAGAAGATTGTGATATATGTTAATATAAAAAAAAGGAATGTTTTGTAAAAAATAAAACAAAAAGGGGTATGTTTATTTATAAAGTAAATATGATATATATTTTTTTCAAAAATTCATTTATCTTTGAAAAATACAAATGATAAACGTACACAAAGGCGATGGAGTAAAGGAATTAACATACATTGAGGCCTCATGATCATTTTTTACAAATGGCATTCACTATGATTGATTGAATAAAATAATAAGATTTAAAAATCACAAAAAATTTTCATCTCCCCATATTCAAATTATTTAACTTCTCACCAAATCTGAAAGAACAGTAAAACAAAGATTGTGTATCACAAATCTCAACACCCAAGGAGAAAAAATGATGAGAAGAGTATAACCAGGATATATTCAGATAAAACATCTTCTCCCTAAACCTTGGAAACAGAAAATACAGAAGAAATCCCAAAAATTTCAGAAATTAAAACAGAAAGATCAAAACCAAACTGAGATCTGGAAATCAAATTCTGGAACAATGTGAAGCTTCAACATTAAAACTAAAGTCCAGATCAATGTCAAAACAAAGATCGGAGAATCTGGAAAATCAACCTGGAAATTAAAAAAATGAGGATCAATGCAAAAGCTTTCAACCTGGAATAGGCTTCAGTTTTAAAAAAATGGCAGATCAGATTCAAATTTTAAATCTGGGATCCAGAGCAATCAATTAAAAGCATTGCAAACTTAAGTAACAAATCAAAGTTCAGACCCCAAAAAAATCAAGTTTCCAGGCTTGAGTACTTCTCTGCTTCTTCCCATCAAGGTGAGCAGCTTTCTCTTTAAAGCCTAATCTTGTTGATACATTATGATGTTATGATGAATGTTTGATTGTGTGATGGTGGAATATCTGAATGAATGCAAATATGTCAGTATATGCTCATAAATATGCAAGTGTTGAATTTGCATGTCCCTGTTGTTAGCTTACAGGTTAAAAATCAACTTCAAACTCATCCCCTAATATTTTTTTACGATCTGATATATAAATGGAAACTGGTTGTTAAACTATAATCTCCATTTTAAAAATGATTTCAAACAAGTTATATTAAGTAATTAGTTTAAAATAGTAAAATACAGTAAAAAGAGTTCAAACGGTGCCTGGGCAACTTAAAACAGAAACTTGTTCTCTATCTCTGCTTCTACAATGTGAGCAAGCCTTTAAACCCCTATGTTATTCTGGTTTGCATGTGATAAAAATTTGATATAAGTTGTGAAATATGTTTTATGACTACGAATTGTGTTTTATGTTTATATATATAGGTGATTGTATATAAACACATATATGTGTCTGTTCCTATGTACAGGCTAGAAACAAATATAGAAAAATCAAGATCTCCTCAAATCCTTATTTATAAGCTTAGATATACAAATGGAAAATGCTTGATCTAACGAGATATTTGTTTTTAAAATAATTTCAAGCCTAAATGAATAAAGTATTTCCTGAAAAACTAAGAAATACAGATAGATATAAAGCATACCAAAGATTCAAGAATCATGATTTCTAATTTCAGTTATATAATCAAAAACACTTTCAAAAATAATGATTTTTTAAGGGTGAAATCAAGATTTTTAAACTTGTAAATTGAGAGCATTTGTGAGTTGAATGATTTTAGTACTTTCGTCGATTGCCAACGATCAATGTGGTGTTGGAGGTTTAGATTGATGTTGAAGGTGGCTTGCATATTGATGTTCATAGGAAAAATGCTAGAAGCATTTAATGTTGGTCGAGGCAGCGGTGAGGTAGGGTTTTAACCCAATTCTTTGCCGATGTCGGAAAAATGCGTACTGGGGTGTCGAGAGTTCATCGGAATAGCTTTGGGGTAGTGGGATCGAAGCCATGTCTGTGGCGCTACTATGGGTAGGATCGCGTGGTTTTCAGATGAACGTTGGCGATGGTGCGAAGCACTTTCTGATGATCAAGTTCAGGGTTCAATCGATTCGAGCTGTTCAATTTTGGTTTTCGAGTGAATCGATGGAATCTGGGCTTTTGTCAAGAATGAAATGTCGACGCTGACTTATGGGAGGTGGTACGGTCGACCGAGGTTGGTCAGAATCTCTGTGCCCGTGCACGCTTGAATGTAGTATCTGATGTGGTTGCGAGATTTGGTGGAGAAGAAGCAACAGGCTCGAGGTCAAACTCGAAAAACTTGGTCTGTTGGCTCGTGATTGTCCTCGTGTTGTTTACGAACCATTACTACAGTTTCAAAGGTTAAGTTAACTCGGGGGTTAGCTCGGGATTATGCACATTTGGCTCGGATAAACTCGTTTCTGGTTTGGGATTATAATTGGAATGTATCAGGTTGGTACTAAACAGCTTCAAACTTTAAAACAAGTCCAAATCTAAAACGTGTTTAACTCAATAACTTTGAATAATAAATATTTTATTTAAAATTGGGATTAGTAAAAGGTTTGGAAAATAAATTATTTTTGAAAATTTTAAATTTAAAGTATTTTTAAATTATATAGATAACCCTCATTTATAAGGTTTATTTTAAATAAATTTAATAATGTAATGAAGAAACTAATTTAGAAGAGATGTTTTTAAAGTTAATTAACTTAAAGATCTAAGCTGATTAGTTAATGAAAATTTATTAAGGTTGCCTGGGCTTTATGATTTTTACAAGCTTTAAAGAGGTTAGTTTGTTTAAAGGTCTAAGTTGATAAAATAATGATAATTTATTTTCAAAGTTATGGATTAATTAATTAAGATTAATTAATGATAATGAATTAAAGATGAATAATCACTTAAAGATAATTACTTAATTAATTAATGATTAAAGTTGATTAATCAAGGGATTAAAGAATAATTTAATTTAATGATAATTAATAAATGTGATTGATTAATTAAGGTAATTAATTTGGAATAATCAATTAATTTAAAAGTTAATCAATTAACAAAAGTGATTAAGGGATGATTATTAAATAAGGACTAATTAATTATTGTAATTAATTAAAGATAATTACTTTGTGTAATTAAATAGAGGCTAATTACTTTGTGGAATTAAATAAAAGCTAATTCCTTAGTGAAATTAATAAAGGATAATTAATTAAGGGTTAGTTAATTAATTAAAAATAATTAATTAAATGGTAAATTAAACAATTAAAGGTTAATTATTTAATAATTAAAGGTTGATGAATTTTTAATTAAAGGTTAATTAATTTATTATTAATAGTTAATTAATAAATGATTAAAGAATAATTAATCAAAATGATTGTAATTTATTAATGATAATTAACCAGGATTAGTAGTTCATAAGTTGTTAATCCGATTTAGATTAATCAAACAATTAACCGATTTTACTTATGAATGTTTGGATTCTATTGGATGATTGAATTGTTCGATATCCCTGATTGTGATGCTTTGTTTTGATTTGAGTTGTGTTTAATGTAATTTATTATCTATGATATATATATCTGTGATCTGTGAATAAAAGATAAGCGTTATAGTTTATACCGCTTATCAAATATAAGCGTTATAGTTTATACCGCTTATCAAATATATTACTGTATTTGAATATGTGCCGATTGATGTCGTTGCACCATTGTGCAAAACCCCCTCGACCACACTATACACAAACAAATATGGACCGCACAAGGAAAATCGGTTAAGTCACAGATTTTTAACAATTTTAAAGATTGAATTTTTGAATCCAAAATATTTTTGGAATTGGAATTGAAAACCTTTGAAAATGAGTTTCAAAAATAAAAGTTATTTTGAATAACTTAATAAAGTTTTGAAATTTAAATAATTTGATCTAAATTTGAATTCAATATTTGAAATTGAATTCAATAATTTGGAAATTATGGTTTAAAAAGATTATACAAGTTATGAAGAGGTTTATATGGGTTTTTAACCATTTAAAAAGTATTGTTTTGGGAATTCAAATTTAAACCCAAGTTTTATACTTGAATGGCTTTAACTTATTTAAATGTAATCAGCTTTAACTTTGTGAAACATTAGTAAACCTTGTTTTGAAATCGAAGAGTTTTAAATGGTATATCTTTCATATAAAAGATTTGAATTGGAAATGGTTTGAAGTTTATGAATTAAATCTTTAATTTAAGATTGGATAAGTTAATCCAATTTGAAATGGAATTGTTTTGAAAACTATGAATTAACCTTTGTGGAAAATTGGTAAACTTTGTGAAATGGACCTTTTTATTTAAAAAGATTTGAAATGGTAATTTGTTTTAAACCATTTAAAGAAAGGTTTTTGGATAATAAGTTGTGACTTAATTGAAATCCCATTATCCATATGTTTTTAAATATTGCGCTCATTATTCGGTTTAGCCGGGAGAGGACCTTGTGTCATATAACCCATTCCGAATAATGATACGTCGTTATGGATAACATTTAAAGACCGGTGGTGAAGACCGGGTATTTTCAAGAACGAAAAGATAACCCGTCGATTGTCTCTGCACTGAGTCACGTCGGTATAGAGATTCCTTAAGTGATGGGAAGTCCGATCGGGATTGTGAATACCCGGATTTGCAAGGGCTTCTTTGAAAGTGCCTTCGGTTCTGTTCAAACCCGGAACAGACTTGTATGGATGTGTGTCTGACATTACACTTTGAGATGTAAAACCAGTTTCTATCAAATACATTTCTGTTTGGTGGCGGAGATTTATTCTCTTAGCTTAACACCCTTCTCTGAGACGTACGAGCTCAGAGATTATGTAGTTGATGGTTACTAGTGATACATTCCCAATTTCGTAATGTGGCATACGAAATGCTGCTGATCATTTGTTGATCAAAGCATGGCTTTGTGAAAAAGCGTAGCTTTGTGGACGAGACCTCATCGAGCCTCACAACCCGGTAATGGTTGAAACAGGAAAGATGCGGCAAGGTTTCAGGGGTAGCTCCCCTAGGGTATGACCATTCCTTCTGGAAAAGGGTGGTATCATGGTATGGAGCCCATATACTTACTCATGTGGACACTGTAGTATATTTATTACCATGTGATGTTGTTGGTGTAGAGGGCCCTCAGATAAAGGTCGCAAACAACCGGGGGTGGCATATCTTAGATTTTACCCCCGGGAAGGGGGTAGACCGGCCTTGTGTTAGCAGAGAGCCAGGTAGTTTCTCGGGGCGTCCCTCCAGAGGCGTTCCCATGTGGCAATAGGAAGTCCCTTGGCCTGACCATTTGTTGGAAATCCATTCATCCAATACGCACCTTGTACGGTTTTAGTTGTATTACCTGCCATCTACTTATGGTGGCGCCCCACTATTTGGATGGTAGCTATAGTAGGCATAGTTCGGAATGTCTATGCTGGCTAGGATTAATATTATACTTTCGAAATGTTTTCCACTATGCACTAATAATAATATCAAAATGTTTTTCGCGTATCAAGCATTTTTGACTATCATAAGGAGAAATCTCCTCCAATTCTACGTTTTCATGGTGTGTGTGGCGGAAGGCCTTATGGTAGTTTCGTTTTCCAAAAAGCATTAAGGATTTGAACTTTTAAAGCTTTTGTTGTTTGTTTTAAAAGATAAAACTGTTTTTGTTTGCTCATACCAGTCCCACGACTGACCTTGAGTTTATTGTTCCTTTCCTAAACTCTGGGTGCCCATAATTTTTCCACACGGGCAGTCTAGAGTCGGGTTTTTCAGATAATCGAATAGTAGGAATTGATTCGTTAGCCTTCGAAGCCTTTGGATTTGTGGATCGCATTTGCTACATTTCATCATTCACGGACCGCACTTGCTTATCTTTGTGCAACTTGATGAGGATTCTAGCTAGCTTTGGATTGAAGATGGAGTTTTTGGAGTTTGGCATTGAAGACACTATCTTTTCGCTGCTATTTCTTGTATCTCTGATAGTATTGATATCTATTGTATCATTCTATTGTATTCAGTTGTATCAGATATTGTATCAAATGTATTATGTTATTTCTTCCGCTGTGTTGTACTTAATGTGTTATAAGCTCCGGCGAACCAGATTCGACGTTTGGATCTGCGGCATTTGAATACGAGTGTCGTATTTAGTGCCGATTTTTGAAGGTCGAGTCAGGGTCATTACACTTTCTCTCCAAATTTCGCGCAATTTCAATGTACTGTTTGGAAGATATCGTATTTTCCATGGAGTCTAGTTGAGTCATAGTAAATCAAGTGTGATCGTTCCAAGATTTATACAATTGAGTTGCGATCAATCATGTAGTTTCCCTACAAAGTAAGCTACTCGCTCTCCAAATTTCGTTCAATTTTGAATTACCGTTTGCGGGGGTATCGTGTTTTTTGTAAAACTATGGACCATTCTGGCTGAAAATGAAACGATCGTTCAAGAACAATCGGTAATTTTTTTGATATTTATGAATTTTGAGCTACAATAAATCATGTAGTTTGTAACAGCCCGCAAATTCGTACCCCTTGAGTCAACACTATTCTACAACAATCAACTCAAGTTGCATAGAAATGCGAACCATTTGGGTTAAAGAAGAAGAAGTAGAAGAAGAGAATAGAAAACAACATCAGAATCTAACCATCGCAGCGGAATAAAATATAATAGATAATAAATGATCTTTACACAAAAATCAAATATCTCTGTTTATATATTACATCATCAGAGTACATCGATCACAGCTCAACATCAATATCATACAAATGGATACACAAGAACTCAACACAGCGGAATATATATAAAAGCAAGTACGAGGGTACGTATCGTCATCCAGCTCGTCTCCTGAGCTCCACAGCATCATATCCTATATCCTATAATACTCGGTCTGACCCGAGCATTACAGTTAAATAATACCCGAGTCAGTCTGGAATACCAGCGTGAGAAAATCACACTCAATTGATTATTAAAGTTTCAAAAATCCCTTGAAAACAAAAGCATCTCGTAAGACCATGCCACAAATAAACATGTCGGATTTTTACCTTGCGATAGCTAAAACATTTTTATAGAAATCCTCTGATATTATAATAGGGTATATAAACAAATACTTATAAAATAGCCGAAATTGTTACATTATTAAATTCCAGCTACTAGCCATAGAGTGGGTAATGCAAACAAAACTCGTACAAGGCACGTAGGGAGAATGGATTTCCAACTAATGACTAGGCACTGGGGTACCACCTGTCACAGTATGGGGCCTAGATCACCGTACCGAGGAGTACGCCTGCTCCCCTGCAACACAAGACCGGGACTACCCCTTACTGGATAATCCCAAGTGAGATCACCTCGCGGTTGGGATCAGCTACCGCCCACTAAGCCGAAATAAAAAGGGACATCTAGATAGGAATGACCTCACCGTGCTTGGGTGCTACCCACCTAGCCTTGTTGCATAACCCCTGATTTTCAGTCATTCCCATTTGATGAGGCTTGAGGCTAAGCGTTACCTTTTTATAACATATCCCTTAGAATGCCCATCGTCCTTCTGACGATGTTTCGCAAGCATTCATCCATACAAGTCCGTCCCGGGTTCGAACGGAACCGAAGGCACTATTCCTACTACATCCATTTTCGAAATATCCTCAGGATTAGTAGCGACTAGCCCTTGCACTTCACTGCTCCATCTTCGACTCCGAACTCGTTTCCACGAAACGTACAAACCGGATCGAAGTGGTTTTCGAGAAATAAATCTTGATCCCGGTCTCTTCGAAACGATCAACGCACTTTTGTCCAATATTGATAGTCGGTTATTTAACTATCAATTAATATCCACAAACAACCATCAACCAATAAATAATTTCCCAAATTATTTATTAACCTCAAAGATATCTTCACAAGATATATTTTCACTTTTCAAATTCCTTTGAAAACAGTTTTCAAAACTATTTTCCTTTCTCAGAATAAATTCCCAGTATTTCTATTTCCACTGGAATCACCAAGCACATAACTTTAGATTTTTAAAATAATTTAAAAACACTTTATTGTAAAATATATTTAACATTTAATATAGAAAAATTACTTTAGTACTTAATTTAAAATAATACTCTAGAAATAACTAAAATAAGGTTACCTTATAACTATGCATTAGATTTTCTTCTTTAAACAAATTACCAAATCACTCTTTAAATAATTATTACGATAATAGATTAACAAATTACTTACTTTAGAATTTACTTTAAAATATTTAAATTAAAACTATTTCAATAATTGATTAAAAATATACACTATATGAATATCTGAAAATAAGGTTACTTTATAAATATAAACTAGGTTTTCACCTTTAAAACAGAATTACTAAGTCACAATTTATGAATTATTACTACGGTAATAGATTTGAATAAATATTTACTTTAGAATTTAAACATTTAGAAATAATAAATTTCCAAGAACATACTTTGTAAAACAACATTAAAACCTTTATTTTATTTTTAAAAACTTACTTTGAAAACATACTTGGCTATCCAGAGAAATATACTTCTCTTCACAGCCTTTAAAAATAAATCACTATTTATTTTTAAACAATTTTTCTCATTCCTTTAATAAATTCCCACCTTGAATTTATTCTTCCAAATATCCAATTTCACACACTTAAATCAATTTCCAAATTGATTTCCAATTTACTTCATTTAGTCCAAAATCCTTTAATTTTAGATTTTATTTCTTAATTATGATTTAAAATACTTTTAATTGAAATACCAATTTAGTTTTCTCAATTTACTTCTTATTCCTTTAAATAAATTTAAAACTTTAAGTTTAAAAATAATTCTTTATCCATTTAAATTAATATCACATGATTCTACAATTTATTAATTACTGTTTATTCAACCCTTTTCTTTTCATACTCGAAGTTATATATTAATATTTAGCATACTTCCATTTCTTTTTTTCAATTCATTCTTAAGTTATTAAATTTTCTAAGATTATTTCATTTACAAATTTACTTCCTTTATTTTCTTTCCAAAATCAAATTTATATATTTTCGGTAATTCATTATACCCAAATATATCCAATCAAATCATAATATTCAATATTCCAATATATTCATCATAGAATATCAAGTAATCACAACAGAGAATATTAAATAATAAATGTTGAGGGGTCCAGTTGGATCCCTCCAACCTGTTTTCCTTCATCCATAGAGGTTAACACAATAATATGCCAATTCCAAAATTACCATACTATAGCACATCAATCAATTCAACCATTCAAACAATTATTTAAATTTAATCATTTAAATTTTATTTTAACTCAGCTGAGTGAGATTAACTCACCTTTGATTTTATTTTTCCATCCATCCAATCCGACTTGATTTTCATGACTTCAAACCTTGGATAACAATTTCATAGTTTATTAATATTTTAAGAAATCAAGCAAATCAGTTAACTTTTAATTAACTTAATTAACTAGTGATTTAAAGTTAAACTTATACTTTTTCTTTTAAAATATTTTTAGTGACTGAAACAATTAAACAAGTTTATTAATTAAATCAATTACCCTAAGTATATAATTTCAAAATAACTAATAAGTTGAAAATGTGTATGTGTATATTTAATTATTATTTTATTTATTCAAAATCCCCACTTATCAAATAATCTATATAGATTTTAAAAAAATTAATTTTTATATAAATTCCTCAAATATTTACAATCCCATTTTTTTTCAATTATATATATATACACGCGTTGAATTCTAGAAAAGTAAAATTCCATTCAAACCTATATATTGAAATAAAGCATAATCGTTTTTATTCAACTTACTGTAAACTTTTTTTTTTCTCAAACCCTTATATATATTTCAATTGATAGCTTACTGGAATTTTGCTATATATATATTTATATATATTTTATTTTCTTCTGAATACAGGAGAGAAAAAAACTATACCTTCCCATTGATCTGACAACCCGACTCGAGCTCACCGGTAATCACAACCCTCACTGCCCCCTCCTAGATCGCCGCAGCAGCTACTGCCTCTGCCACCTCACGTCAATCGCGCTACTACCCGGCACCACAGTCGCCGTGGTGCCATCGCATCTCTCCTCGCAAAACGCCACGAACTCGCGCTCCCCAATACTCGTCTTTGATGAGCTAAACTCCAACATACGAACAAATTCCAACCTCAAACTTCTCATCGCTGATCAACTCAGTGAGGAAACAAACCCTAGTTCGAACGACACTGTCGAACAGAGGGTAGGAGTGTTTGATAAGGTGAATTGAAGAGGAGGAGAGACTCGATTACGATACGAAATTGATTTTGACTTCGAATCGAAATCTAGAGGAACGAGCGGCCATTTTCGTTTGATTTGATTTTATAAAAAAAAATTATGTTTGAATGACAATTTCTGTGTAGAGGGGAAGAAAAAGAAAAAGAGGGTACGAAGGAGACAAAGAGGGTGGCGGGTTGTACGTATGGTCGGGTTAAAGAAAAGCAAGTATGTTTTATTTAAATTAAATTTTGTCTCGATATAAATTCCAATGCGTTCATATATCGTACGCTCTCACGTTAATTCCGAAAGCTACGAAATTTGGAATCCGAGAATAATTCAATATTACGGACCCAATGGAACTGGTTTCGTCGAATTCCGAGACTGTGCCCCGGAAGGCTATTTTTAAATTCAATTAAAACCGTTATTTTTAAAACTGAACAAATCACTGTTAAACTCAATTTTAACGCTTCTATTATTTACAGTATTGTCAATATGAATTTTACAAGCCTTCAAATTATTTTTAACAGGCTTAAAATCCTAGATTTCATATTTTACCCGATTTTAAATTATTTAATTCAATAATTTAATTTTCAATTAATTAGTGATATTTGAATTCAAGTTAAAAATTTACTTTTTTTAATATTTCAAACCAATTAAATATTCCAATTTAAATTGCTTAAAAATTCCGGGTCGTCACATAGGTTCCCCATGATGTAAGCTACTTTCTCTCCAAATTTTGTGCAATTCCGACATACCGTTTGTAAGATATCTCATTTTTCGTGAAACTATGGATTGTTTTGGCAGATTTTTACGATCGTTATGGAATGATCGGAATGTTTTTCTGATATTTGTGAATTTTGAGCTAAGATCGATCATGTAGGTTCCCATGGTGTAAAATACTTGCTCTCTAGATTTCGTGCATTTCTGACATGCCGTTTGTGAGATATCACATTTTCCGTGAAACTATGGATCATTATGGCTGATTTTGTACGATCGTTGTGGAACGATCGATATGTTTTTCTGATATTTGTAAGTTTTGACATGCGATAGATTACGATGACTTCTTTCTTCAATATGTTGATGTTTCCAAAGTTTCATGGGTAATGAAGTTGTAGATCTTGAGTTATTGGTCGATCATCTTTGATTTATGTTGTTTTATGGAACGTTCCTGATCGAGCTATATAAATTCTTCCTTTGTCCATAACTCGAGCATATGAACTTCAATCGAATTGAAATTTGAAAGGTACCCTCATGGGAACTTCCTTTTCACTTCCTTTCAATTGCACCTTGATTGGGACGAAAATTGGGGATCTAATTCGAATCTGCTTGACCATCGTCCATAGTTTGTTTATGGTCGATCTCCGAGCATGATAATCGTCTCTTCGGGATTCCTACCTTGATGATCACAGAAGTCATTCAGTCAAATTTTATGACATGCTTCCTTGTCAAACGACTGTATAATACATACATATATATATATATATATAATATAGATTACATGTATGATGTTTCCTATATAAAATTGTCATCTCTTGACATTATACCATGATGTAAGCATATGACCGTAATTGTCATCCCTTGACACATACCACATAATTTAACCATAGACGCAAATGGTTAGTTATATGCATTTGACATCTATTCATTTATGTGTACCCTAGATTATTGTTCCATGTTTATAAAAGTTATTCGTATTTGCATTGTGAATGCAAACAAATCATAAATTAAGACATAAAATTAAACTGAAAAATATAAAATAACAACAAATATTGTATTAAATAAAGATAAATCATAATATACAAAAACAATTCTTTTAAAGTAAATTAATTAAACTAAAATTAAAAAACTAAACTTGTTTGTAATAATTGCTAAAAATGATTTAGTTAAAATATATTATTCATGTAAAAATAAAATATGATCTAGTGAAAATTAATAAAAGGATTTTTTTTTGAAAATCCCCTCTTTTACTTTATTGTCGATGCATCTGATCCAACAAGTTATTCATTTTTCATGTTCTCATTAACCTCTAGGTAGTTTCTTCATTAACACTAGTATATGCTTTCTTAGCCTTCGAGGCATATCCTCATTGTTAACTCATGTCTTCGTGCATTAGATTTGCATTGCTCTTATTTCATTGGCAATTTCACTTCTGTATATTTCTATTTCGTCCATATTTTCAATAGCTCCATTAATGTAGCTTGCCCATTTCTTCTTTTCACAGTCATCATTCATAGTTTTGCTTGCAAATCACTTTTTCCCTGCTTCGTGAAAATTGTGTATAACGTCTTCCATCATAAGAGTTTTCTTATGCAACTTAAGGAAACTCTTTAATGCCTTTGGTTCTAACTTAGAGCGCATCTTCCATACTTGTGCATTTCATTCCTTTATTGTCTTCTTTACCGCTTGATTGTATTTGATTCTTTTTTGTATTAACCTTTCTGATTCAGTATGTGATTATCCTGAAATTTAGAAATCATGCGAGCAAAAGAATTTTCTTTAGTTTGTTTTTACTCATGTAGGCTAATGCCTTATTTAGACTTGGCTCGATTATTTGAGATTTTTCCTAGACCATTTTTCTTTATAATAGCAAATTGACTAAATTCTAATTGGTAAATCTTGAGTTTTTGACAATCCGTCTATGATTACTTGCTAGAATATTATTTGCATCAAAAATGGCACAAACACCCAACTGAGTAATAAATGTAAAAGTTATCAAAGAAAAGAAAGAAATAGCAATAAAAAACACAAAATTTTTACAGTGGTTTGGCAAATATTCTGGCCTACGTCCACTTTATGCTTTATATTCTTTTTTGGGTGTTTTACAAACTATGATTTTACAACTTAGTACTGTCGACTCGGTGAGAATCTAATAGAATATTTTTTAGAGTTATAATTTACAACTTGTTGTAGTTAGAAGTTCAAAAATAAAGAAGAAAAGTTCCATTTTCAAGTGATCTCCACTCCTATTTTTAAATGAAAATCCCTGAGACAGTCTTCTTAAAAAGTCCCATATGTTCTCAACGTCATGCACATCATTTCACAAAAATCCCATAGCCAAACTCTAACCCATGTTTTACAAGTCGGTGATGACCCATGGCCAACAAGTTGGCATCAATCTGGCTTTGGTCGAATTTCGAGTTACTTTGTGCTTTTCTTCAGGCTTGCCTTTAGGATAGATTGCTTCTATGGTTCCTTCATGTCATCACTTTCTTTTTCCAAATTTTCATTATTTTTCCTAGGTCATGCTTCAGGTTTGGTTCGTCATTTATCTAAGGCACCCAATCGAAGAAAGTTGAATATAAATATTTCATCTTTTTTTGTCATCTGCTTCGTATTTATCTACTTTATTGTTTTTTGAAGTTTTTCTTCATCTTATGTTGGTCTCAACTCGATGATGACCCATGGTCGTCAACTCAATGTGATCCAAGATGGCTGAGTTGTGAAACCTTGCTAAATTTTGGCTATCTTCTTTACATTTCTCCATCTATTATCTTGTGATGTTTCTTAAGATTATGACTTCGTTTATTTATAGTTCTTCAGTCCATTTATTCAAAAAAATTCAAAGACCATGGGAAATTTATCGACATTTTGGCACCTAAAGCATGCCTTGTGAATGGAAGGTGTGCTTTGCTAAAGAATAAGCATCAAAGTTGGAAAATCGTTAGTAGTTGAGCTCTCTGGCTATCAATTGATCAAACCACAGTGAATCATCTTGTTCCTTCTGATTCTTCTACAAAACTAAGGTCATTCCAGACCGTCACAGTAAAGGACTAGAGTTCTTGCTTAAGTGTTAGTCACAAATCATAATCATTTTGTGTTTCCTCAGAATTATCATACCATATATCATACATCATAAACTAGAATAGTCACATGTTCTCCTAGGAGTTAACCAACCAAATCGAGGCAATGACGTAATTTGGTAACCATTACAAAATAATTTAATAGTCAGGTAGCTTTAGAATCCAAATTCTAGTTTCAGACCTCTCTAGAGCATATCCAATCCAATTACTAATCTCTCGGGATCACATATCCATATTGAGCCCAGTCTGCCTATTCTCCGACAGGGAACTTAATGTTCGAGTAAGTCCATTCACTCATTCTCTAGTGAGGGGACTTACTATCCTGTATAAGCCCATCCACACACTCTTCGACAAGGGGACTTGCACCTTGTGGTTCGTCAACCCGTCTTTTCGGTTGGGAGAACCGTGTCCTGTCAATTCATACATCAGTTTCGGAATGGTCATCAACCTTGGTTGGTGTTTCATAATCATTTTCAGTCATCGCGTTCAAACGATTTTCAAAATCAAATATTCATTCATAAATTATAAATTACAGCAACAGACATGTTGGAACTGGGGCTATTCCACAGTGGAGTAAATGAGTAAATTTCAAAAAAAATTCTTCCATTTGGACCTTATTTGGCCTATGAAGTCTAAGTTTATTTAGATCTTATCTAAATTTTTTAAATAAAATCAATATTTATCAAATTTCATAAAGGTTTGTTTATTATTATATTTTTATTATATTATATTATATATGTATCATATATGCATATATGTGTACGTGCTCATGTAACATAATAAGGCGTACATGGTTTGATATGACTGTGTATAGATGCTAGAATTTACACCACAATGAACATGTTATCCCATATTTATACATGAATGCCGTCAATATATATGTATATATGTATGTGTGTGTGTGTAATATTTATCTATATTGTGAAATAATAACTGTAGTATGTAAAATTTTATAAAATGATATGCATATGCATTTATGTACTTATGTATGTATCAAACTAACATTATTTTAATATATTAAATTAGTACATATATATTTAAAATAATTTCTATTCTAATGCAATATATTAATTTATATATATATATGCATGAAATATTTTATGTGACATACATATAATATATATATATGTATGTATGTACGTATATATTTAAGTTTATATATATAATATTGTTTAATTATTTTATATAATTGTATATAATGTAAATAAAATATAATTATTTAATAAAATATTAATAAAATATTTAAATATACATTTAAGAAATTGTTTTCGGCCATACAAGAAATTTTTTGGTTTTTATTCCTAATTTCCACACGATAACAAATAATTAAAAAAAATAAAAATCCAAATAATTTTTAAACCATAATATGTCATATGGTAGGTTTTGCAAAGTTATTGTTTAATTTTTAAAATATTTATCTTATTTGAATTTAAATTTAGTTATAAATCAGAAAACATGAATATATATACACACATACATTAATATTTATATAATTTTTTTATTAGATCCGAATACAATACATACATACATACATACATACATACATACATACATACATACATATATATATATATATAAACTAATGAAATATATTACATTCATCATATACATACATATAATATTATTTTTGTTTCTATGTATGATGATCAATTTAATATTTATTTAAATTTGAGAATTAATAAAATATATTTTTATTTTTGGCCGTAAGCATATGTTAATATGCATACACATAAATTTCTTTTTTATTTCACGTATAAATGCATATAATCCATCTAATTGTGACATCACTTATATATGTGGATTTGTGATGTTGAGCATATAAATAACGACGATATAATTACATAATGAATAATATATGCATATAATGGTATAAAATAAATTGTTATCCTTTATCAAAGCCTAATCGATACAACTAGAAACATTGAATCTATACAATCCTTAAATTGAATCGTGTATCCAGAAATTGCAACATTCCGAATGCAGTTACCACAGTCAATCAAGTAGAATTTTTTTTGATGTTTTAAAGCTTGAAAATTTGAGATATAGGGAGAGGGAGCGGCCGGCCTAACTGATGTAGAGAAGAGTCAATAATCATCTGAGAAAATGAGGGTTAGAGTGATATAAATAAAGGAGATTCCAAGGAGTGAAATAAGGATCTAGATCCTTGTTTTTCTCTTACGTAATCTCCTCTCTTTAATTCCAAAATTAGCCCACCCTTAGCCATCATATGGTCTACCCCTCTCTTGCCTCATCATAGCCTCACTCTATTAAGCCCCATATGAGCGTCAAAATCATTTCAAGACCCATCAATAATTGACACATTTAAATCTAATTTAAATGCTTATCAATACCATATATCAATTAGTGTTTTATAACTATTATATATACACATTTTAATATTGATCAATAAACGTAAAGTAAATTTTAGAATTAATATTTCATAAATATTAATTAACTTAACTAATTTATAATAGTTACAACATAATTAAATCAGGTGGTAATATGAGTATTCAACGTTTAGGTTGTATGACTCTTAGGTGTAAATTCGGTAAGCAATTAATATCAGACAATTCGAATATTAATGTTCACACATCGCTTAGCAGGTGCCATGGCATTATGACAAAATTTATCACTTATTTGGTCTTGATAACATCTATTTTTACTTTATTAAGCGTTAACTAGTAGTGACAATTGTTTACTTCAATTCTCTTCATCAAAACTATATCACATTTGGACTTATGGAATTTGGTAATGATCAAAATTCCAACATCGCCCATGTTCAAATTTATAGTCCAAACACAGAGTTCTTGATTCAATATTAACAATTATTATTAACTAAACTGCTTTATTCGAAGACTTTGACTTTGAGTTGACTTAATTCGACTGTGATATTAATCTCGTATAATTGAGGAGACGAATTCTCTCTTGAATAGTGTCTCACTTCCAATGCTTCCACTTGACCAAACTATAGCCAATCAATGGACATCATGCCCCAATTTGACTATAATAAAAGCGAAGTTTCCATATTGAAGCTCGATTGTATTTTCAAGTCGAGAGAGTTGTGTATAATTATCACATTGATATTTTCTGTTTGACCTTAGCTATAGTAACCAACAGAAAACTATCGAGTAGGTCATTCCATGGTTATCCAATAACTATCGATACGCAACCCCTTGGTTCCCCCAATAGCCATGAGTAATGCACTGCCCAGCATTTGGAGAGCATTACGTACCCTGCTTACAAAGGATGTGTCGGTATTCGGTCTCGATACATCTTGACTAGGATATTTAAAATGGTATGTTTAATTTAATTGTGATAAATTACTCATGGTTACAATATTTTTTAACCACTATCACAAAACATTCCACTTATGGATTTTCCATTGAATATACTATTAACTAAATAATTAATTAATGTACATACTATATCAAGTACATAATAGAAAGACAATATCTATTATTTGGAACAAGATTGATTATTGAGTTAGATACATGCAACAATTACATAATTGCCCCTAGGGCATACCCCTAACTCTACAATCTCCCATTTGCATTTGGGGCCAATTATGATATCTCAATCCCATCCTTTCTATTGATTCCACAAGAACTGATCGAGTTTGAAGCTTCGTGAATGGATCTGCCATATTAGTTTAATTATCCACTCTATTAATCGACTCTATTTGATGCTGATAAACTAATTTTATCATGTGGAACTGTTCAGAGTATGTTTCTCGACTTCCATTGAGCTTTTATCATTGCATTGTCATCGTATAACAATAATGCAGTATTCTTAATACTTGGAATCACCCCTAGCTCAGTTTTAAATTTATGAATTGCATTTCTTTTATCGTGGTGCTATCCAAGATGATGTACTTAGCCTTTTTGTTGAATCATCCACAAGCTATTGTTTGGAACATTTTCAACCTAAAGCTCCTTAACTAAAGTTTGAACATGAATTTAACATTGACACATTATGCTCAACGTTGCTTATAAAGTTTGAGTCTGAATACTCCTTTGTAAGGAGTTTATTGTTTATATAAATAGTTCTCTAGTGTTTCATAAATACTCGAGGACACTCTAAACTACCATTTGGTGATCTCAATTTGGATTTGATATTTGCTTCACGCATCAAATACATAAGAAAAATATGATATTGTAGATAATATAACATGTATGATAATTCCTTTTGTCAATATATAAGGAATCCATCTTACACATTCCATACTAAACATTTTAATAAGGAGTCATTGTATATTATATATCATTTGAGACATTTCCAACACTTTTTCTACTTATTATAAATGATACAATTTATAAATCCTATATTGAGTATTAAATAATCAAAACAGTACCGATTTTAACATAAGTACGTCATTAACAATCAGCAGTATGTTGTTTACATATATTTTAGAAATATCTGTGTACCCTTTTACCGATTCTTTCTTATGGATACATGCTTCCTGTGCATTTTAACTAAAAATCAAACTATTCTGTATTTCCATCAAAATACTTATTCAATTGATGCTTAGAGAATGATACTTTCGTATTATTTCTTGGATCATATCAGAAAACCCACAAACTCAATATCACTCTCACTGACTTTGAGACATTTTGGTCGTTATATGCAAATTGTATATTTAAGTCATTATCTAGAATTTTCAATTTAAAGCATATGTACCGAAACATAAAGTCATAGCAAGCGATAATTTTGTGAGAAAGTCCATATTTTCTTAAACACGTTGAATAAGAAATCTATTACGCTAGTTTTAACAATTGAAAATTATGATTTTATTATTATCAATGTTGCTCATTTTATCCCAACCACATTAATCTTGCTCTTGAAGACACATTCATGACCGATGGATTATATCCCTTCGAGTCCAACTACCAAAATCCTGTTTTGATAACGTGCTAGGAATCCTTTCAGATTGTGTATCACACCACATGGAAGAGTCAATACTCTTAACGGTTTAATTGACAAATGAGGATTATCTATTCCCAATATTGATAAGAAACTCATAATCTCTATTCAATGTGCAAAAATAAGTATTAGACTCTCTAATTTGTTTCGTTTATTTAGGTTAGGTTAATTTCATTTCATCCCATGTAATCAGTTTCTTTTTTGGATTGTATCCAAATCCATTCCACTATCGCTACAAAGTTCGTATTTCTTGGTTTCTCGGTATAATGAAACATATATTGATAAAAAATAATGAGTTGCCTTATGTATAAAATTGATTTGGTTTTATTTTACAAAAGTCAGGTTCAAAACATAAATAGGCCATCCGATGACAATCGTTCCTAGACTTCTTTTGGGGCGATCCATACAAGGTCCCTTACATACAATTATTAAGTGTAGTCTTTCGACTAACAAAGCCCGCCAACTATTTTGCTTAAGATATTCTAGGGTTTCTTATAAATCCTCATCTTGTATGATTTTGTAAACTATTCCTTAGATGAAATTAATTTTAGCTTTGTGTACAACTCGTTAGTACACGACCCTATAGAAAGAAGTTAACTCAACTTCACTCACCATTAATCATACTTTGTTAAAAAAAGTTTGATTACTCCTCATTGATACATCATTATGATCATAGAGAGGAATGACTATTGAAATTGAATCTTTATCCATTCTTAAGTACGTTCGCAAAATTTTCCAGCTGTGATGACCACCCTACACCATTGACATCAATCAGTAGTATAAAAATAGTGCGCTGCTGCCTTGCCCAACTGATATAGGACAGTCATCAAGGTTGAAATAAACCAATATAGCATATAACCTGCCATATCTCATAGCGCATGGACAAAATATAATATCACATATATAACAGAAGAGACAGTAATAACTATGTGAACACATCATCATCATCAGAGTAATAGATCCATAAAGTTATACATCAAATTTAGTAAAGTTTATACAATCAAAGTAAACTCAAATAAACCGTCTTAACAAATAGAAATAAGCAAGCATTGCCACGGGCTCCATGGTGTTGCTCAGGAAAAGCATAGAAATCCATATATGTATATAATACGAGATAGCTCCCTCTAGCTCGTCCTTTGAACAACAACTGCATCACTTAGACCTGTTATCTACTCTACTCATTTAAGAGTATCCAAGATAATAAGAAGTAAAGCATAAAATCTTGAGTCAAACAATAGTCTGGTCTGATCGGTAAATGAGTCTTAAAATGCTATATGGGTAAATATGGTAGGGAACAAGAGTACACGAAACATAGCTCACCCATCCCTGCAACCAAAGAGTTAGCATTTAACACTATGATATGCTACTCTACAATATTATAAGGATATACCACAAACCAAATAAAGGATATCAGTCTTTTAGGTATTCCTAACTCCAATACCTACTTCATATGATACATATGAGTGATAGCCTACTAAAAAAAACAACCAAAGCATCCATATCATCCATCAACAATCCTAACTATCACTCCTTGCGCCCTAAATATATGATAACTCGTATGGTCCCTAAACCATGGACTAATAGAAATCCCGATTCTCGGTTGTACTCTAGTATCTCGCAGCAAACTGGACACTAGACCTAAAGTTACATGTCCAAGGTATATCGGTCCCTCAATTGACCCATGGTCGTCCCTACTTATAATACCCCTATTTTGATTACAAATGAAAACTCTCCGAGCAGCAATGGTTCCTTAGCACATATACCCAAGCCTACCTTCGCTCCATTTGGATACCGAGCCCTTCTTGCTCAATCCAGTTTCCATCATTCATAATAAACCCTTCCACATTCCCCGATCATATGGATCCCTCTTTTATAAGCCACCATCTTTGAAATCTACTCACAACACGAGCCAACATCTGAAGACCATAGCTTTTCTTTATGTTGTTATATCACCATCCAACCTGATATGAACAAGCCAACACCTCCAACATGATCTATAGAACCCCAACAACAGTCCTTACAAGTTCTAACTCCATATCATTCACCATGATAGCATAGTGTCGAGTTATAGGTATCACTCGGTGCCAAGTTATAGGTATAACTCGATGCCAAGTTATATACTTAGTTAACCAGATGCTAAGTTTTCTTCCATGCCTCTAGTACTCTTCTTTAGGTGCTTTAGACTCCGCCTCATCCCTCCTTGATGACTCGACCCTCGATCCAAAGCTTCATCACTAAGTCTTAGAGATAACTCGGTATAGCATCTAATCCTTAGCCAAATACCCTAGACCTTGTTACAGAACATCTCATCTAGCCAAGCACTATCTATCTATGTCAACCACCGAGTTATATCTCTCCCTATGATAACCCATCACCGACTCATCCCTATAAGTCGGCCCTGAGTTATGACTTCAACTCCTATTGACTTACGAGTTACCATGTAAGCTCCTGGTATGCTCTCTAGCCTCTCCTCCAAGTTTCGTCCAATTTCGACCAACCGCTATAACTCGTGGCCAACCTAACCTGATAACACATAGCCAATCTAACTTGATAAATTGTTACAAACTCAAGAACTTAGCCAATCTTCTATAATATTTCAATAGACAACCTTAATTAGCCATGCTCTTCTAAGCCATCAAGTCGACCATCACTCATGAGCTACTACCATAAATTGGGTCCAACCTATCCCCTTGACTTGGGTCCGAATTATTACCTTGCATCCAATCAAGGTGCGAGTTATCCTATAGCCTCATACCATGCTCCAAAGCCTATCCGCTAAATTTTGCCTAATCTCGAACAACTTTGCCTCCGATTTTCTCAATTCTCTGATCTAACTTTCTATGCAACCACACCATTGGTAAACAACATCAAAATCATAACATCTAAACATAGAGCAACAAGCAATTTTCATCCAATCAAACTTGGAATCCATCAAATAAGAGAAATAAGTTTATTTCTAACATGGATCTACATATAGCATGAATATATGAACATAAATCAAAGATATTTCTAATCAATTTATATTATATACATGGATTAGTATGTCATTAGAACTAGAAAAGGAATTTATGACCAAAAATCAATTTAAAACATATAATTTTACCATATAAACATGCATGGTATAGTGAGAAGGCATAAACCACTAACCAGTTACAAGGATGTTGATCTAATCCAAACAGCTAAGAAAAGAACACAAAATTAAGCAAATCGATGATCTCTATCTTCTAATCGAGGATCTAATCTCTAATCCGAAATCTAGTCAGATTTAGAAAGAAATTTGAGTGATTTTGGATGAAATTTGGATGTTTTAGGGTTAATTAGGGTTTAGATCTCATT
The DNA here is from genome assembly GCA_030765085.1 of Allium cepa. Taxonomy (NCBI): domain Eukaryota; kingdom Viridiplantae; phylum Streptophyta; class Magnoliopsida; order Asparagales; family Amaryllidaceae; genus Allium; species Allium cepa. Next base: position 619,487,242 of record CM060934.1, read on the forward strand.
TAGGATGGGATGGAAAAGTTATTTTGACTCTCGGATTCTCTGTTTATAGTGTTCCCTAATTAGACAAATTGGCTCACTGATGGGCTTAATCAGTTGCATATTAATCATGACCAATAGCTTTAGAAACTTAAAACATGCATAATTTTCTAACGATAGGTCATTCTTTCAATTATGACCATTTTGTAGAATGGGAAACCATAATTCGAAAGCAATGGAACTAGTTTGAGACCCTAATTCAACTCCTATCAAAAGTTATACCCCAAAAAAGCTTTTTTGGATCAAAATGGTCACGTAGAAATTCGAGAAAATCGTAAGTATGTAAAATGTCCATAACAGCCATATCCTAAAATTATAGAATTATACGATCTCATATGAATAAACTAAAATTATTTTACGATTCTTTCATACGTAAGATACAGGTTGTTACACCAATGTACTCACATATTTGTTCAAATCGAATCATTTTTATTTTATATTGCATGTTATGTTATATACTTCTATTTTATATTCTATAAGCATATCATATACATACTGCATGTGTAGTTCATGTATGTGATAACTCATCGGTGAACACAACGAAGTATATGGAAACATTTGAAATTATTAGTCTTATGATTACATAAATCTATATAATCAGTCCATAAAGTTCATCAAATTTTATGCTGCTCCCACTCAATGGGGGCTTCGCCTTTATTGTTTGAGATATAATTCATTGATACCTTTTGATCCATAATCATATAATTAAAGAATTATTTCTCCAAACCATATCTTAGTGTAGAATTCCAAAATAATTGCAAATAAATTTAGATACTTCTGTAATTCTCAATGCATCTCAAATATGAATTTAGTTTTAAATAATAATTATTCATAATACTCATTGAAATAAAATTGTCTATTTTTCAATCAATACTTAAAAATTATTATTTCGTGAATAATGTTTAGTACGTTTTACGAAATAATTTTCACATCTTGATATGACCGATAAGTGTTACATGGCATGCTACCACTATTTCTGCCATTACCATAATAGCGTATGAAATACAACGCTCAGTTCAACCACTTAATATACACTATTTATTTAATTTATTGTAACCAGTTTATATTCGAGATTTTTAAAATCAAATATATTAAATTCAAAGAAATAAATCTCATAGAAAATATTATTCTATTTGAACATACATTTTGGAATAGAAATCATATTTCTCATTCGAATATTAAGTATCAATTATTATTTTACAATTATCGTTTTTGAAGTTTCTTTATGGAGCAGAATTGACCATTCACTTTCTTCATCCCAACATGCCTTAGGTTATATCTACTCTCGTACATTCATTTTGCTTGCTAAATAATCGAATCATTCAAAGGAAATCTTTACTGCAATATCATAACGAACTCTTTACAAAAGTGCATTTGCTTATCCATAACTTTTAAGGATATCAAATAAAATGCACTTTATGTAAACCGATCAGACTGACATTTCAACGATTGAATTCTTAGATCTATCTTATAACATTTAATCTAATGTTTCATTTATACAACAAAGACCGTTATTGTAATCGATCATACTGAATGCATGTCTCACACTACAGTTTACTTGCTTATTTCAATGAACTAATTTCACTGAGGTTTCATACACAAATTGTGATTGTTCACCATATATATTTATGAGTGATCGTTTGTGGATCAAATAACCATATTCTTCTATTTCTTTTAGAGTCAAAACTCATTGAAGGCTGTACACAGTCTCGAGCAAGTAAACTTGTAAGTAACCAAGCTACGAATGTATTTAGTGGTCGTATAATTAGGCACTTACATGGGTCAACATGAATTCTTTTATTCGTAAGTATATTTTATATTTTTATTCGTCAATATTAGTTTAATTCATTTGTATATTTTAACTGTTAAATATTTTATCAATTATTTTAATTACATAAAATTTTCAATGTGGATTATTATAACTTTATATAGAAGATATTATTACAATATTAGAAAGGTAAAATGTTACTATTTTATTTTTCTAATAAGGCTCTCACTAGTCTTTTATGTTGCTCCAAACCCTAAAATGAAATGTAAAAATCTTTTGACTTTAATAGTGAGCATTAGGACTTGTCCGTCTTGAGATTTTGACCATGAGTTTGCCCAACAAGTCAACCCCTCAAGCAATGGATAACTCCTTGTCGGTTGTATTATGTACAACTCCTAACTCATAGTTCCTTGTCCTAATCTTATTTCGACCTTGATATTGCTCAACAAATCGAAAATGTTCACTCATTCCTACCATTTCGCGATAGCCTAAGTATAGTATATGTATCTTGAGTTTTCTCACAGATACATATCGTTATCATACTTTGTCTATTAAATATATTAATAATACTGCACATAACATCTCTAGCTTGAGTTTTCTCAACAACTAAAGAGTATGCAAGTAATTTATTAATACATAAATGGTAGATGACGACTTTATATTAAAGATTCATAATCTTTAATATATTAAATTGAGGATATTGACCTATGGAATAATATATTTCTTATGAAATACCCTTGTGGGCAAGTGTCATACACATCAGCAATCATAATATATGTACTTTTACATGTGTATTTATTCCTTAAGTTTATTTAGGGCTTTTTTAACATTCCACTTTTAGTTTATACATTTATATTATATAATTTTGTTATTTTATAACTTTTGTACTTTATTCAACTTATATAATATTTTATGTATAACATTATATTAATTAAATCTTAATTAATTAATTTAATTAATTAACACTTTAATTAACTATTATATTATTCAATCGTAAAATTTTAAATTGACTATGTGCACTATAACTTTTATAGTAAAACACATATATCTTATATATGTATTATTTTACTTACCAATTAACATTTAATTAATATATCAACTTTTTTTAGTTCATTATAATTAATTTCAATATATATATATATATATATATATATATATATATTATGAGGAACTCTCTTCTAAGAGAGAAACTCCAAAAAATAATGGTTCAGAGTGGGAATTTTTTTAATTTCAGTCCCCGATTGTTCAAGTCAAAAGGTGGGATAATTCTTTCTTTTTATTGGCTCCTGTAGATTATTGAAATGAAAACGAATAACAAAAACCATGCAATAATTTCGGGTCTCGCATAACAATTGAAAGAATTTCTTCAAACCCTAGATTGGCAAAAGCAAAAGTTTTCATCAAATCTTTAGATTGGAAAAAGCAACGGAATTTTTTTTCTAAGGTTCATAATTCACCAATACCGATAGAGCGACACAACAATGTGTTACTGTATGAAGGTGGAAAAGTGAAATCTCATTTCGCATTGGTTTTTGAGTTCAAATTTTTGGCACGCACATTAGGAAAAATTAAAAACACCATACACCAATTTTTTGGTGTTTTTTATCAGATGCTTTTATAAAGTTCGACGAGTGATGATTTTACAATTCTAGCAGTGCATATACTTTTGGTTTAGTCGAGGCAAAGCTTTTGAATGCCCGAAAGCGAATTTGGTGACTTGCAGATGAACTAAAAAAATGGAATACATGGCGAGGTGAATTAGTGGTGGAGAACGACACCTTTTCTGATATGATGCATAGATAGCTAGACAGTTGTGGTAACCGATGCTTAGAAGATCGTGCAAATAGGAAATCACAAAATGAGGAGACGGTTGTTGTAACTGATTTTTGGTAGTTTCCAATGCAGTAGAAGGATAAACTATAATCATGGGATCAATCGGTCTTTATTAGGCTTTACTTTAATTTTATTTGGAAATCAGGCTGTTTGCTGATGGGCTGGAAGAAGAACTGTTGGAAGTATCGACCCTAGGAAGTCAGATGCGGGATGGATTGTCTTATAGGTCGAGTTTTTTCCAAATGTTATTTACGGCTTGTTGTATCTTGTTTTTATTTTTTTAGATAATGCTTTGCAAATTGGGTTATAGTGTATGTTGTACGTTGTAACTCCTATTTTATGAAATAAAGTGTACCAAATTTCAATACATACATACATACATACATATACATACACATATACATGTACATATACATATACATATACATATACATATACATATACATGTACATATACATATACATATAACCTTAACATCTTAAGATAATGTTTCATATATCAATATATATGTTATTTAATTTAACTAATTAACTTTTAATCAATTATTCAACTTAATCAATCTAATTAATTAATAATAATTTTCGAAAATAATTATCTTATTTTCAAAACAACTTTGAAAATTATTTTATAGAATTTTGTAAAATTATTACTTATTTTAAATTCAACCTTTAGATTTATAATATTATCTTTATTTATTTTAAATTTAACCTTTTAAATATAATATTATGTAGTTTTTTCTATGGGTATGATGGCTATGGATGGTATTGTGTTTTTATATGAGGTAACACTAGCACTATTTTAATACTTTTGTTGTTTAGACTTCAACTTCGTGTATATATGGATCAACGAATATATGTATGTGTATATGTGTGTGTGTATTTCTATAAATGATTTTACTATTAAATGTCGAACATTAATGGCTGGGAAGCTATAATTAAAGAACAAATAAATAATGTAAACCGACAGAGTATAAAGAGAATACTAGTGGCATTTTCAAATAAAACTGCCACTAAAACGTTATTGAAATATGCAAATGAATATAAAAACAATTGCAAACCCTTTATAAAATCAGCATGTGATCAGCGACATAAATAAGAAATTTTTTCCACCAATCCTATGCCAAAGCATGGGTAATAGCAACAAATTACCGATAGATATCTAAGACTAAAGTACACACCTAAATAATATTCGTCGTTAATCCCTCATTGTTTAGATAGGTTTTACCGATGACACATTGTTTAAAAAGAATTTTGGAAAAAATATATATATGTCGGTAATACAATTTTAAATTGAATTTTAATATTTAGACCAACGACCGAAAAATATGATTAGTTGACATTAAATTCCACCACAAAATTGATGCTAAATTACCGACATGAAATTCTCCGACCACCTTCAACCATTGTAAATCCGTCGTTTAACAATGATTAGCTAAGGATTTTTGACGGATTCTTCTGGTATTAGTTCAATGTTTCTTTGCAGCATGTGTGAAGCAGATGCGAGTGGTTTGGCCAAAAGCGGTTTCAAGTTTGAATGGATGGTGGGCTGGGCTATTTGTTTCGGTTAAATTTTGTTTATGAAATTTGTTTAAGTAATATAATTAATTAATTTAACAAGTTTAAATGGTCTAAAATTGAAAATGGATAACTCCTTCATACAAAGTCTGTTGATCGGTGGATTTTCACGTCAGACTCGTATTGTCAAGCATAACATTTTGATATAATTTGTTTATAGTTTGGATAAAGTATAATTTTATGACATTATAATAGTGATTAAATTTAATTACGTCGTTAAATAATAACGTGGTTAAGTTAAAGTACACATCATTGGTGTTATCTGTTTGACCAAATAAAACACTTCTATTAAATTAATTTACTTATATGCTTACGTATATGAATTCCAGTGATATAAATGGGAAAGATGATTTAAAGTAAATGGTAGCTTGATTAAGTACCATTATGTTCGCTGAGCCTCTTTTCAAATTTGAAAAGCTATGGATTTAAAGTATCTTCTATTTTATAAAAAAGTTTAAGTAAAATGTTTCATTATTTCATTAAAGATGTTAAAGGTCTAATATTTTGTTAATGATGTTTAAGTTAGTTTATTATTTTATAAATAATGTTTAAGTTAATCAATTATCTTATTAACAATTTTTAAATCGTTTAATTATATTATTAATGTTGTTTAAAGATAGTTAATTATTTTATTAATGAGGTTTAAGTTAGTTAATTATTTTAATTAACGGTATTTAAGTTAATTATTATTTTATTAATGGTAATTTAAGCCACTTCAAAACCATATGCGTGTTCTATGCTTTGGAGGAGATCAAAGACCGTTCCGAGACAATTGAATTGAAGACGAAGTTCTTTGGAGAGGAAAGACTACTTGCTACTAATTCTAACGGTGATTTCAGAATTGATGTAGTGGTAGTGCCTTTGGTTTGTTCATATATGGATGAATGCTAACATTGCATTATTGCCTGAAGGACGGTGTTAGCATTCCAAGTGGGAATTTCTATGAAGGAAAAGGTAGAAGCGTAACCTCAAGCCTCACAACCCGGTAATGGCTAAAACAAGGGATTCATGTGGAGCTATGTGGTTAGCCACCATTAGAAGCATAATTTTTCGATCTAGATTCAATTTTATGGATTTTGGTGCATGCGGGGCGACCATAGGTCAATGTTTACAACCTGGTGCCCAAGGGATGATGTAATCCGACATGTCATGTTAAAGGGGCAGCCGGCTCTGTGTTCGTAAGCGTCAGTAGGTTCGAACTCGGGTACATTTAATCTAGAGTCGTACTGTGTGGAAGGTAATCCCTTACCATGCTATGTTGTAATCTAGTCCAATAAGAGCCTTTACGGACTTAGTTGTATATCTATTATGATGGAATGCAATTAATGTAACCATTCTGGCTATGGTTAGTATTTATTTTGAACCTTGGACATTATTATAATATCATTGATCTTCTAATAAAATGGTTTGGGTAACGTAAGGTAAAAACCCATCCATGTTTATGTACAGTGTGATCTTACGAGATACCTTTATTTTTGAAAAGGATTTGATAATATTAAAATAATAAATATGATTGTGTTTCTCATGTTGGTTTTACCAGACTAGTTCGGACATTATTTTTTTTATAATGCTCGGGTCAACCCGGGCATATTTTTAGATTTAGCTAAACACCTTGGAGCTTTAGGAGATGAGCTAGATCCTCTGAGATGTATTTCCATATCTTTCTTCTGGTATTTTTTCTTGCCTGCATTTATCAACAGTTGTAAAGACATGTTGTCATAACTATCCATGCCGATGATATGTAAGTTTTGCTCTGATGGTAATATGTATATTAAAGTTCAGTTTCCTTTTGTAAAGATTATTGGTATATTATATATTACTCGTCATGTTGTGAGATTTGGTTCTATCTTTTCTTTCTTTCACCATAATAATTTATATTTTCGGTACTTGGATGTTCGGCATGTGAATACCTGTATTAGTGTCGATTTCTAAAGATCGAAAAGGCAGATGTTACAGAAAAGCTGACATATTGTTTAATCTTCATTACCACTACCCTTACTTCTAACCCCATTCTATCAAAGTTCTCACCACGACTAACTTTTAGTAAACCCAAAATTTTAGGAAGACCAATCAAATGGACTATAGAACTTAGCTAATATGACATTTTAGATGTACGTAAAACTACTATAGAGAGGCTTGCACTTGCAGAGTTTATTTCTAAATGTATGGGTTTTAATGACGAATCCATAAATGATGATAATGCTAAATAACTCTCTTGGCTGCTTTATGTCAATGGAGCTACAAGCAAGCAAGGGGCAAAGGTGGTTATGTTCTATCCACCCCAAACAACCATCAAATTACTATGACACAAACTTTCCTTTTCGGCATCAAACAATATGGCCGAATATGAATTTTTATTTTTTATTAGCTGAATTAAAAAAGGAAATTTCCATCAAGGTTCTAGAAATCAAAGTTTATAATGACTCTCAAGTAATTTCAACCAAGAGTTAGAAAATTATCCATCCTAATATCTAAGACTTATTTTCTATGCAAAGTAGATAAAACAACTCCTCAAAGCCTTTAGAAGCTATGACATTGTAAATATCTCTTGTGACTGAAATGCAAGGGATGATGCTTTAGCTGAATATGCAAGTTCATGAGAGTTCAAGAATATAGATTCATTCTAGTAGAAGTCCTTAAAAAACTAAGCATATAGACACTAGAAAGGATTCTGGTTATAACACAAGCTCAAGCATCACAAATGAAATTGCATAGCCAAATATCACTGAAGAGAGTTGGATGACTCCATATATCCGACATCTATCTGAAAATGTATTGCATTCATACATTATGAAAGTAAGATGAATCAAGTACAAAATGATCCCAACTTTATCATAGTCAATGGTATACTATACCGAATGGGTCATGCAATCCTCTATTCACGGTGTGTAACCACCACTGAAGGCAAAAAAAACTACAAGAAGATGCCCATAATGGCGTATATGGGGATAACTCTATGGTCAAAAACTAGCCAAGAAAATACTTAGGCAAGGCTTCTATTGGCTAAAGTCAAACTTAGATGCATTTGATTACATTAAATAATGTGACAAGTGTCAATTCTGTGCTAAAATTCTAAGATCTCCACCTAGCGAGTTTACTCTCATGATGAGCCCATGGCCTTTGATATATAAGGGTTGATCTCATTGGCCACTTCCAAATGTGAAATAAAGGGAAATATTTGCATTAGTTGTAATAGACTACTTCACAAAATGGGTTGAAGCCAAACCCTTATCAACCAGAACGACATATAAGTTTTAAATTTTTTTAATGAAAAATATTGTGACAAGGTATAAACATCCTTATAGGATTATAACAAAAACTGATGCCCAATTCAAAAGTTGAGAGTTTACCGAATATTGTCGAGATCATGACATCAGTAATAGCTATCCCTTAGCGGCTCATCCACAAGCGATGGTACCATAGAAGCGGCTAATAAAACAATCATAGCCTGCCTAAAGAAGTTCCTAAATCAAGCCAAAGACAATTGGGTGGATGAACTACAATTCGTTTTATAGGCCCATCAAATGAGTTTAAGGATATTAATAAGGCATATCCCATTCTCTTTAGTTTATGGCTATGAAGCCATGCCCGTGAGAGCTCTAAATAGCCTCACATCAAAGGCTATCCTACAACACTCATCATAATATGAAACTCTAAAATGAGTCACTAGATTTCCTGCTTGAACTTTGAGATCAAGCAACATTAAGACAAGCAGAATACATTCATCGAATGATAGTATTGCAATCAACGCATTCGGACCTTAAAATTTAAAAGATAAGATTCTTAAAAATTATGCCAAACACTAAGGGTTCATAAGATGGACCCCTCGGTCTAAATTGGGAAGGTCCCCCAACCATTCGTGATATAATTGTTCTGGAAGCTTATCATCTAAAGAGGCCAGATGGAAACATCATTTTATAGATATGGAATGTCGAGCATCTAAAATCTTACCATAGCACAAGGCTGTCATTGGAATACAGTTTTCAAATCTACCAAAGATTTCAAATGTTTTCGAAAATATCAAGTACTTTATCCATGATCAAGTAGTATCATGCAAATTTCAAAGTTATATAAATTACTTTCGCCATAATCAAGTAGTATCATGCAAATTTCAAAGTTATATCAAATATTTTAGCTATGATCAAGAAGTAGCATGCAAATAATAAAGTTATATCGAGTATTTATGCCATGGTCAAGTAGTGTCATGCAAAGAACAGGCCATGGCCAAGTAATGTCATGTAAAGAGCAGGCCAACACTAAGAAGTGTTATGCAATATAGGCACAGAAGCTGCCACTGTTAGTTTTCCAGTTGACATATATGTAAGACTCGATCTCATTGACCACAACATGTTGTCAAAATTTGCCAAAACAAATCCTTGCTCATAGGTTGGCTATTTTTCACATAAATTTCAATCTATTTTATGGTTTCTTGAACTGAGAACCGAAACCTAAAACGATGTTGCTTTTGATCCTTGCAACCTTAGTGAAGTTGTGATCTTTGTAAAACAGCTACTTTGAGCCTTTCATCACTAAGGTTGCCCAGAGACTCTAATCATAAATCATTTTGGCCTTGGCAACAAATAGAAAACTTTCAAAAGGTTTCACTTTGACTCTATGATCACCGTAGTAAGCTGACGAGTTCCACTTTTAGAAAATTTAGAGGATGAGTCCATCCATAATAAATTGAAATTTCATTCATCATTGATTCTACATCAAGAAGTCTTATCATAATATTTATAAATTAAATAAATACTTAAAAAATCTGAATGATTAATCGATTAAAAGGATAGGGAGCGCAGCTTCCTCACAAAAATTTGCACTTGCCTAGAGATTTAACTAGAAAACAAGTGGTTATCCACGTAGAATCCTCATAGATGTCGAAAAGTAATGCTAGGAGTAACACTTCACATAGCATGGGTTGGTTTCCTTAATCCTAGCTAAGCTTGCACCGAAAGCATTACTATATGCCTTAGTTGCCCTTCCTAAAAATGTAATTGATGTCCTCCATGCTTTCAAACCCTAAAGAACGAGGTAGAAACCCACATAATAAGGTACAGACATTCAAAGCGATGTAAATAGTTTTTTAAAATATATCTTCTACAAACCTCATAATGAGGTAAATATTTCAAAAGTTATTTTCCAAGCCTTTAATATGAGGCAAAAACCTTCACTATGGGGTTGAATTTTGAAGATATATTGTCAAACCTCATCATGAGATAAGAATTTTAAATTCACTTTCAAATCCTCATTATTCATGAAGGATAAATTAATTTTGCCTTACGATACTAGTTAAACATAGCCTTCAGCATAAAAAGCCTCACTAAAGGATGAGATCAAATTTCCAAATACTCATTAAAGGATGAGGTTTGATTTCTAAGCCTTCATTAAAGGATAGACTAGATTTCCAAACCCCTCACTAAAGGATGAGGTCAAATTTCCAATCCCTAACTAAAGGATGACGTAAGATTTCCAAATTATCTTCGCCTCATGGTACTTACTACACATAACCTTCAATATATAAACCTAACTAATAACAATGGTTAGATTTGTATACCCTCTCTAAAGGATGAGGTTAGATTTCCAAATTATCTTTGCCACTTACTATACATAGCCTTTGGCATAAACCATCACTAAAGGATGAGGTTAGATTTGCAAATCCTCTTTAACTAATGCAGTTAGATTTTCAAATTATCTTTGCAGTACAACACTTATTATACATAACATTTGGCATACAAACCCTCAATAAAAGATGAGATTAAATTTTCAAATCCTTAACCTCTCCAAGTAATGAGATTCGGCCTTAGGATCCTAAGAGATACATGGATTAATTTAAAAATTATAAGAACCTAATACGTAATAGAGAAAGAGAGAGATAACCAAGTATAAACTATATACCGACTTTCTTTAATCCAAAATTCACTTTGAATTTATCATATAAAGTAATTTTGAGAGGAATGTGTTATACCATAGTTTTTATAAAAAGTTATAACCTTCAGGCCAAACTTGAAAGCTCTATTATGCATATGGTTCTTCATTAGAATTAAATTCTAGGCCAATTTCCAAAGGGTAATAGGTCAAAAACCAAAAGCATGCACCTCGAAGTTGGTATATAACCGAAAGACTAAAGGAATTCAAGCATTATACTATTCTAAGGTTATAGACTGTTTATAGCTTACTTTCCTATACCTACCTATGGTCATTACCTCAAGGAACGATCTCTTTGACGACCGCCCTACACCACCAACACCCAATATACCTATATAATGTGTTGTAGCGGTGCTCGGTCGATGTAGGTTGACCGTCAAAGTTGTAAAGTAAAGTCAAATAGTCATAAAAACTATTATTTATTTCACTGTGCCATTAAATAAAATATAATAGCAATCATATCAGATATGTAACAAGCGAGACAGTAAGTAATTGAATGAATCACAAAATCGGAGTGCACATATCCATGCTGTATGCATCATAAGAAAAAGAGTTATACATTAAATAATAACTCATAATTAACTATGTCTATGTAAAAAAGGCACTAGCAAGCTCCACAGTGTTGTTTAGTAGGATAGTAAATAAATAAATGTAGTAATATGAGAGTATAGGCTCCTGCTTGCCATCTGTCTAGCTCTAAGTACTCACTAGACCTGTATCCCTTGTTAACTCATTTAAGAGTGTCCAAAGTAATAGGAAGCAAAGCATAAAACCACAGGCCAAACAACAATCTGGCGTAAGCGGTAGAAAATCTATAAATACTAATATACCACTATAATAGGACAAATGGTACGAAGGATCGTACCGACCTATCCCTGCATCCATAGATTTAACACATATACAAAATATACGCTACTCTACATCATAGTCATCATAAATGTACTATACATCAAAGTACTAAGGGTTGTCTAGATATGTACATCAATAATATCTGTCTCATCTAACATCCCTAAGGTGATAAGTAATCAAACAAACATAACATCCATCATCCATCCTCATATTCACTCTCTTAGTAGGTATACATGATAACTCGAACGATCCATCATGATCAAAGATTACTCTACATCTCAGTTCCTCGTACTCGAATCCATTCCACTCTGTAGGCTAGGAACTAGATTGCCTTTTATGGTTGATCCAGGGTAAAGGTCTCCCGTCATGGAGATAAGATCACCTATCATGGAGATTGGGACCCATTATGGTCTGAATAGGAACCTTATATTACCCTTGCTTTTCGAGTACTCTCCGAACCTTCGAGTATCAGTGATCTCTTTGCACACGTCATCCATAGTAGAGCTTATCCTAAACCTGATCATACGACTTTCGTCATGAAGTCATCGTGGGAGGGACGATCCTCTACACTCATAATAAATCATAGAATAGAGTCATATGTCCCGTAGCCATCATCCATTAGTTTCCTCGGTCCAACTTATAGTCCTTAAGTCTGCGTCTCAAAGTACAACTATCTGTAATCGAAGCCGTCTCTTCCTATCATGGAATCACCATCATCCAATCATGGGTATCGTCGTCGAAAATTGTCACCAAACTCTAGCGATCGGTACCGAACCCTATACTTAGCCATATTTGGATGAGTATTTGGCGTGTCACAAGTTTGAGTGATCACACACCCAAAAGTTGAGCTAAACCTTGTCATGTCGAAGCTAGCATGTGAAGACTCGAAGCGACCATCCAAATAACTCGAAGTATCACTTTCCCTCTACCACGAATCATCACCATCGATCCATTCCTACCCAGATCTCACACTTAACATAGTAGGCCATATTACTCCATGCAGAACACCCATACATCGAACCATGTCATTACTAATCAATGTCCATGGACCAATACCAATCCATGGGCACGGGTCTGTGACTTAGCTAAAAAAATTCCTCTTCTACTTCACTAATCCGTACCTCCAAGCAAACCTTCTCATGACTCGAAGTAATCCTTCCCTTGGCATAAAGCACGCCTCAAAGCAATCATCTAACAATCAATCACTTGGCATTTTTACCATATCTTCAAGCGAACCGTGCTTATCGTTCTTGATTCAAATCAAGTACTTTAAAAACCTAAGCATTCTATTCAATAACCCTAGCATGTCTCGAGGAAAATGTACGTTAGTCCTTGAGATGATGATTTTGATGACAACAACCTTAGAATAAGATTATAAAATATAAATACTAACATTATAGTTTAGATATATATGTATATTGAGGATTTAACCATGCAGGTACCAAGAATGAAGACTGTATAGTATAGAGATTCAAGATATCAAGATTGAAGACTCACGAGTATCAAGATTATCAAGAGTTCAATATTTCAATAATAAATAATTTAATTAGGAATTTTGTTAAAACTCGTAGAAAAGCGCTGGCATCTTAAAATCCAATTTATTCATGGAATGGTATCCACTTCGAGCTTGTTAAAGGGATGGAACCCTAAGTAGGATGGAACCTATGAAAAATCTAGTGGAACATTGTTTTATATCTATTAACTTTTGTTCAAATGTTTTTTAACAAAATTATATCTTGTTTTCAAAATGATTTCAAAATATTCCTGTTAAAAGAATCAAAAACATCTATCCTGGTTTTAAATATTTTTAGCCTCAAAATAATCTTTATTTTCAAAATTAATCATCCTTGGTTTTAAACTATCTTTTAATAATAATAATATATTTAACTTTTAATATTTGTACTTAGATTTAAATATAAAATTATAGTAAAATTATATATATATCAAAATATTATTCTCTATATTCATTTATGTATTTTAACTATAGTTAAGTACATTTATAAAGTTTAAAAATAGTTTTTGTACAAGATAGAAGTTATTTTCAAATAAAAACAAATTACCAAAATTTCCTTAGGCTTGTCGACAACCCCTAGGACCCCTTGTCGACAAGATGGCAGTTGATTTCAAAAATTTGAATTTCAAAAGAAGTGTCTATTCATCATATCCTTTCATGAATTAACATGGCTGTTGTTCTACTATAAATAGGGGAAGTTTTAAATGAATTTTCATTCATATTTTCTCTGATTTCACTCCTCTTCTTCTTCCACATTTCTTTATATATATTTTTTACCATTACTCTGCCGAAATCACCATTGAATCTAACTAGATCATTTCTGGTTTGATTCTCTATCACTATCTCAACAAGATCTCAGTGCTATTCAGAGTTATAGGCTTCTTTGTAATAAACTAAACGAGAAAAGGTGTGATTATAGCACGTGAAATCAATCAAGTGAGAAAAGGTGTGATTGTAGCCTGTGAAATCAATTGGGTGAACTTGTTGCCCGTAAAATCAAGTATCTCTACCCAGAGGATTGTCAATCTGGAGTGGGGTATCTCGTGGCCTTGAAATCGAGGGTTTAACTGTAAAATTAATTTTGAAAGGAAATCCGTACTTGTGTGCGGGACTAGATATAAGGTAACTCCAAACCAGTATAAAATCCGATGTGTTCTTTCCTTTATTGATTTTACTTTATTTCTGCATCTATGTTTGATTCTGTGATCATATCTGTGTTTGAATATTGCATACATTCGTGCTCAAATTAGCATAAACTCAAAAAGATTCAGTAATTTCTTAAAACACTATTCACCCACCTCTAGTGTTAATTCTAGCCTCAAGATCCGTAATCCACATTTCTCACATTTGGTATCAGAGCGAGGTTTTCAAAGTTTCATAATATGATTTTTGAAGAAGTTTTAAAATGGCTACGTTTAAAAAACTTGTTAATACTAGTTTAGAAATATTCAGATCATCATTGTCTCTTGAGTCTGCATATAATCAATATTCAAATTCAAGTTGTCTACCAAAATTGTATGATGTGCAGGAAACATGCTTTATGGGTGTTGAGGAATAAATTCACAATGGACAAATTGTGCAGATCAAAAAGAATAAATGGATACTCGATAGTGGATGATCTAGACACATGACTGGCAATCCAGATATGCTGAATGATATAATATACAAAGACGAAGGACTGGTTAACTTTGGAGACAACTCAAAAGGATATGTGATTAGCATCGGCAAAGTTGGTAACTCTGAAACTCCTATTATTACTAAGGTTTTGCTAGTTAAGAATCTAAAACATAATCTGCTAAGAATTAATCAACTTGCGCTAAAGGATATAAAATTAAATTTGAAAAAGATAAGTGTCACATTGAAGATAATAATTCGAACATAATATTCAAGAGAATTAGGAAAAAGAATATTTATATTCTTAGTATGAAAGTTTCAAATGATAACTTGTGTCTTTTGGAAAATACAAGTGACCCTTGGATTTGGCATAAGAGATTTGGACTTTTAAATTTCAAACTCTTATCTAGACTGTCAAAACATGATCTAGTAAGAGGTCTCCCTAAAATGAATTTTAAAGTAGATAGTCTATGTGATGCATGTCAATTAGGAAAACTTAGAAAAAGTTCCTTTACGTTAAAAGATATGATTTCAACCTCAAAACCTCTTGAATTACTTCATCTTGATTTATTTGGTCCATCTCAAACTTTGTCAATAAATCATAGTAAATATGTTTTTATAATTGTAGATGATTATTCTAGATTTACATGGACAATATTTTTGAGACATAAAAGTGATACTTTTGAATTTTTTAAGAACTTTAAAAAAAGGATTCAAAATCAACTTTCTCTATAAATTATAACCATCCGTAGTGATCACGGTGGTGAATTTGAAAATGAAAAGTTTGAGGGATTCTGCAATAAAAGGGGAATAACTCACAAATTTTCATTCCCAATAACTCCACAACAAAATGGAGTAGTAGAACGTAAAAATAGGACGATTCAAGAGTGTGCGAGAACTATGCTTTCAGATAGTAAATTACCAAAGTATTTTTGGGCAGAAGCAGTTGCTGCCGCCTGTTATATTTTAAATAGAATTTTAATTATACCTTTAACTGATAAGACATCTTATGAACTTCTTCACTCAAAGAAACCTAAGGTATCTTATTTTAGAATTTTTGGAAGTAAATGTTTTATTTTAATACGAAAGATAATCTAGATAAATTTGACCCTAAATCCGACAAAGGTATCTTTATCGGATATTCTCATAGAAGTAAAGCTTATGGAGTGTTTAATTTAAGAACTAACATCATCGAAGAAACAATGCATGTTTCATTCGATGAAAATCTCAAAATTTTTGAAGATACAAATAATGAAGAGAATTTATTCACTCAAAATCAAGAGTCAACTGAAACTAATAATGAAATTAATCATCCTAATAAAAATATTAAACTTTTAAAAGATCATCCTATAGAAAATGTATATGGAGATATGCAATCTGTTGTTAAAACTAGAAATCAACTAAGTAAAATGAGCAATGTAGCCTTTATATCAACTATTGAACCCTAAAATCCAAAAGAAGCATCAACCGATGATTCATGGGTTTTGGCTATACAAGAAGAACTAAATCAATTCACTAGAAATGATGTTTGGGAACTTGTTCCTAGACCTGAAAATAAAACTATAATTGGAACTAAATGGGTTCATAATAATAAAATGAATGAACAAGAAGAGGTTGTTAGAAATAAAGCCCGGTTAGTCACTTAAGGTTATTGTCAAGAAGAAGGAATAGAATTTGATGAAACCATTGTTCCTGTAGCACGATTAGAAGCCATCAGGATTCTACTTGCTTTCGCAAATCATAATAATTTCAAATTATATCAAATGGATGTTAAAAGTGCCTTTTTAAATTGATTTGTAAAAGAGGAAGTATATGTTGAACAACCACCACTTTTTGAAAATGAAAAATTACCAAATCATGTTTACAAACTTAAGAAAGCTCTATATGGTCTAAAATAAGCTCCTAGAGCCTGGTACGATAGACTAAGATCTTACTTATTACAATCAAAATTTGAAATCGGTAAAGTAGATAATACTCTTTTTATTAAAAGAAATAAAAATGATGTTTAACTAGTACAAGTTTATGTAGATGATATCATTTTCTGATCAACTAACTTTAAAATGAATAAAGAATTTTCTGAAATAATGAAAAAAGAGTTTGAGATAAGTCATATGGGTGAATTAAACTTCTTTCTAGGATTACAAATAAAACAATTAGATAATGGTTTCTTTGTTATTCAAGAAAAATATGCTAAAGACCTAGTTAGTAAATTTGGTTTGACTACTGCAAGTGGAAAACCCACTCTCATGGCAACCATTGGTACCTAAGTAAAGAAGATCTCTCGAAAGATGTAGATCAAAAATTATATAGATGAATGATTGGATCACTACTTTATATCACTGCTAGTAGGCCTGAATCATGCATAGTGTTTGTCTCTGTGCAAGATATCAATCTCAACCTAAAGAGACCCACTTAAAAGACGTAAAACGTATCATAAGATATGTTAACACACTCGTGATTATGACTTATTTTATCCTAAAAATGATTCTTTTGACTTAATATCTTACTGTGATGCTGATTATGCTGGTTGTAAATCAGACCGAAAAAATACAAGTGGAACTTGTCACTTTTTGGGGCATTCTCTGATTTCCTGGTTTAGTAAAAAGCAAAACACAGTTTCTTTATCAACAACCGAAGCAGAGTATATTTCTGCTGCTTTGGCTTGTTCTTAAGTAATATATGTGCGACAAACTTTAAAAGATTTTGGTTTAAATATCTCAAAATCACCAATTTATTGTGATAATACTAGTGCAATAAATTTATCTAAAAATACTACTCATCATGCTCGAACTAAACATATTGATATCAGACATCATTTTCTTAGAGATAATATAAGTAAGGAAGTAATTTCTCTCGATTATATCAACTCTGAGAACCAAATTGCTGATATCTTAATAAAACCCTTAAATGAATCTATATTTACTAAATTAAGAAGAGAATTAGGCATTTGTTCAATAACTGAAATATAAAATATAAATAACAAAGTATAATTAAAAATTAAATCAAAATAAATCAAATAGCAAAAATATCAAGCACCATGTCGACAACCCCCTCCTACCCATGTCGACATGTAACGATTTTTTTATTTTTGAAATTTTCCCACCAAAATTCAAATAGGTGGTTATATATTCTTCTTATTTCGAAATTTTGATCATTCTCTCTAGTCTTTCTCTGTTCTAACTTCTGAAAACATTTAAACAATGACCTCCTTTTCCAAATCAAACAAAAATTCAACTTTTTCATTCCCTTCTCCTTCCTTTGGACCATTTCAACGAACTACGCTTGCACGAGTGATGAAAATAGAAGATTCCTTGAAGGATGCACTGAAACTAATGATTGAAATTCAAGTAGTGCAACTTAGAATGGCCAAAGAACAAGAACGACAAGGCAAAATCCTTAGAAATTTGCAAATGTTTCTAATGGACAATCGCGCTAATTCGATCTTGATTGATGAAGAGTCTTCAAGAGATCAAGTGTAAGAGGATAGCCATGAATAAGAAGAAGCCTTCATGGAAGAAGAGCACGCTGAAGATGACGATAAAGTCATTTGCGTTGGCGAAGTGTGCTTTGACAAGGATGAAAATCTAGTCGAACAACGTGGAAATTTCTGTTTCCACTACCCAAATTGTTCGATTCATAGGTCTCCCATTTTCAAGGACACACATTAGTTTCTTTTCTCTCTTTTCTATTGTTGTATGTTCTTTCTTACGTTCTCTACGAAGATGTAAACATAACAATATAAATAATTAATAAATGATTTGTGTTCTTATATTTGAATTATCACTATTATAAGTATTATCACATATAGATTCTTAGTTAGGATAGTTATTAATTTAGGACTAAGTTTTAGTTTTAGATTTAAGTGATGATTATTTATGATAACACTATCATTATAATCACATGTCATATAATATTAGATTAAGGGAGAGTTCTATATTTTGGAGTTAGTTTTTGTTGATGACAAAGGGGGAGAAGTACAAAATAGGATAGTTAGGCATAGATTAAGGGGGAGTTATTAGTTTTAGAGGGAGTTATTAGGATAGAAGTAATATTTTATAAACAAAGGTTGCCATTATCAAGAAGGGGGAGATTGTTAGTCCTTAAGATGATGGTTTTGATGACAACAACCTTAGAATAAGATTATAAAATATAAATACTAACATTATAGTTTAGATATATATGTATATGCAGGATTTAACCATGCAGGTACTAAGAATGAAGACTGTACAGTATAGATATTCAAGATATCAAGATTGAAGACGTGTAACAGCCCGCGAATCCGTACCCCTTGAGTTAACACTATTCTACAACAATCAACTCAAGTTGTACAGAAATACGAACCATTTGGGTTAAAGAAGAAGAGGTAGAAGAAGAAAATAGAAAACAACATCAGAATCTAACCATCGCAGCGGAATAAAATATAATAGATAACAAATGATCTTTACTCAAAAATCAAATATATCTGTTATACATTACATTATCAGAGTACACCAATCACAGCTCAACATCAATATCATACAATGGATACACAACAACTCAAGATACACAACAACTCAAACAATGGAATATATAAATATAAAACAAGTACGAATGTACGTATCGTCATCCAGCTCGTCTCTTGAGCTCCACAGCATCATATCCTGTATCCTACAATACTCGGTCTGACCCGAGCATTACAGTTAAATAACACCCGAGTCAGTCTGGAATACCAGCGTGAGAAGATCACACCCAATTGATTATTAAAGTTTCAAAAATCCTTTGAAAACAAAAGCATCTCGTAAGACCACACCACAAACAAACATGTCGGGTTTTTACCTTACGATAGCTAAAACATTTTTATAGAAATCCTCTGATATTATAATAGAGTCTATATACAAATACTTATAAAATAGCCGAAATTGTTACATGATTAAATTCCAGCTACTAGCCACAAAGTGGGTAATACAAACAAAACTCGTACAAGGCTTGTAGGGAGAATGGGTTTCCAACTAATTTGGAATTTTGTATCTCACTTTTCAAATTTAATAAGTCACAACTTATTATTTACACAATTCCATTCCTCATAGGCTTGAATATATTATTCTTTTATTTTTAACTCAAGCCTTATGCTTATTTATAACCCAAGCATATTTTTATTCCATGCAATTTAGTTCTGATTCTTTTATAAGTTATTCTAATTTATTTACTTCAATTCAATCCTTATCCAACTTATTTTTCATTTATTCAGGTAAGAATTTAATTCCATTCATTACCTCAATTGAATTTTTATTCCAATTCAAATTTTATTTTAAACTCAGATTTATTTAATCTCAATTTGATTTCAACTTACTTCGGAAACAAATGGATATTATTTTTCAACCTATTTAATTGATTTCAATCCAGTTAAATTTTTATTTCCCAATCCAAGTTAATTTCATTTTTAACTTGTCTTTCTAAATTTAAATTTCCAACATTCAAAGCTTATATTTTCTTCCTGATTTAAAAATAATCTCAATTTATAAACTTACAACCTATTTCATCAGGATTTTTAAACTCCGACCTTTGGTTTCAAATCATTTTGAAATCTCCAACATCTCAAATCATACTTCTCAAAATTTAAACCAATCCTGGTTTTTATTTCTAACAAATTCCTTTTGAAATTTCAAAACAGGTTTTCCTAAACAAATAAATTTGGTAGCAATCTGTCACTTAGAAACCCGAAAATGAATACTGATGATGCGGCCGTCGTCATCAGAATTATTTCCAATAATCCAAGTGATTTCAATGCTATATTACTTCCAAAATCCATTTAAAACAATTTCCTTTCAGAAATTCCTCCAAAACAATAATGCTATCATTTATTTTCAAAATACTTCAACAAACACTTCCAAATTTCCGGGATTTAAATTTCCAAATCCTGCTTAATTCAATTTTAACTATAATTCATTTGTATAGTTTATGCTCATACAAATTTCCATTCAAAATGATAATAATTTAAATATCATCATTCCTAACATCCCACCAACCATATATTAGCTAAATAGCTTACAAATTTTATTTTATTTTTATATCCAAAAATATATTTCTGGATAAAATTATTTCATTCACCCATATTTAAAACAATACCGTGTCGATCGTTTTATTCAAGTGTTTAGAAACCCCTTCGATACAGTTGTCCAGACTGTACCGACGAAAGTTCATATGCCACTCAATAAACCAATCAACACAATATTAAAACAATTTATATTCACTAACAAATACGCGCTCATATCTATTAATACGCTCAAACTCATTCTAGAGTACTACAGACTCTATTTTAATTGAGTAATTCCCACCAGAGCCAAGGTTATCACCAGCCTAAGCTCTGATACCAAGTGTAACAGCCCGCGAATCCGTACCCCTTGAGTTAACAGTATTCTACAACAATCAACTCAAGTTGTACAGAAATACGAACCATTTGGGTTAAAGAAGAAGAGGTAGAAGAAGAAAATAGAAAACAACATCAGAATCTAACCATCGCAGCGGAATAAAATATAATAGATAACAAATGATCTTTACTCAAAAATCAAATATATCTGTTATACATTACATTATCAGAGTACACTAATCACAGCTCAACATCAATATCATACAATGGATACACAACAACTCAAGATACACAACAACTCAAACAACGGAATATATAAATATAAAACAAGTACGAATGTACGTATCGTCATCCAGCTCGTCTCCTGAGCTCCACAGCATCATATCCTGTATCCTACAATACTCGGTCTGACCCGAGCATTACAGTTAAATAACACCCGAGTCAGTCTGGAATACCAGCGTGAGAAGATCACACCCAATTGATTATTAAAGTTTCAAAAATCCTTTGAAAACAAAAGCATCTCGTAAGACCACGCCACAAACAAACATGTCGGGTTTTTACCTTACGATAGCTAAAACATTTTTATAGAAATCCTCTGATATTATAATAGGGTCTATATACAAATACTTATAAAATAGCCGAAATTGTTACATGATTAAATTCCAGCTACTAGCCACAAAGTGGGTAATACAAACAAAACTCGTACAAGGCTCGTAGGGAGAATGGGTTTCCAACTAATGACTAGGCACCGGGGAACCACCTGCCACAGTATGGGGCCTAGATCACCGTACCGAGGAGTACGCCCGCTCCCCAGCAACACAAGGCCGGGACTACCCCTTACTGGATAATCCCGAGTGAGATCACCCCGCGGTTGGGATCAGCAACCGCCCACTAAGCCAAAATAAAAAGGGACATCTAGACAGGGATGACCTCACCCTGCTTGGGTGCTACCCACCCAGCCTTTGCTGCATAACCCCTGATTTTCAGTCATTCCCATTTGATGAGGCTTGAGGCTAAGCGTTACCTTTTTAGAATATATTCCTTAGAATGCCCATCGTCCATCTGACGATGTTTCGCAAGCATTCATCCATACAAGTCCGTCCCGAGTTCGAACGGAACTGAAGGCACTATTCCTACTACATCCATTTTGGAAATATCCTCAGGATTAGTAGCGACTAGCCCTTGCACATCACTGCTCCATCTTCGAATCCAAAATCGTTTTCACGAAGCGTACAAACCGGATCGAAGTGGTTTTCGAGAAATAAATCTCGATCCCGAACTCTTCGAAACGATCAACGTAATTGTCCGATATTGATAGTCGGTGATTTAACTATCAATTAATATGCATAAACATCCATCAACCAATAAATAATTTCCCAAATTATTTATTTATTTATCTCAAAATATCTTTACAAGATATAATTTCACTTTCAAACCCTTTTGAAAACAGTTTTCAAACTAACCCCCTTTTCTCAAAAAGAATTCCGAGTATTTCCATTTCCACTGGAATTACCAAGCACAAAACTCTAGATTTTTAAAATAATTTAAACATTTTATTATAGAATATATTTAACATTTAATTTAGAAAAATTTACTTTAATACTCAATTTATAATAATACTTTAGAAATAATTAAAATAAGTTTATTTATAAATATAACTAGATTTTCTTCTTTACACAAAATACCAAATTATCCTTTAAATACTTATCACGATAATAGATTAACCAAAACACTTACTGTGGGATTTACTTTAAAATACTCAAATTAAGACTACTTCAATAATTTACTAAAAATACATACTATATAGACATTGAAAATAAGGTTACTTTATAAAATATAAAACTAGGCTTTCACTTTTCAAACAAACACTAAGTCACTATTTATATCTATTTATTACGGTAATAGATTTGAACAATATTTACTTAAGAATTTAAAATAATAAATTTTCTAAAACATACTTTTTAAAACAACATTAAAACCCTTAACTTATATCTAAAAGTTTACTTTGAACGTACTTGGCTATCCAGAGAAATATACCTCTCTTCGCATTCTTCCTTAAAAATTTCAATTTCAAACACTTGAATCAATTTCCAAATCGATTTCCCATTTACTCCTTTTTAATTCAAAATCTATTAATTTCAGATTTCATTTCTTAATTATGATTTAAAATACTTTAACTAAAAATTCCAATTTTTAGATTTCTCAATTACTTCTTTATCCTTTTATATAAATTTAAAACTTTAAGTTTAAAATAATTCTTTATTCCTTTAAATTAATACCACATAATTTTACAATTCATTAATTACTGTTTATTCAAACTCTTTTCTTTTCATACTCGAAGTTATCTATTATTATTTTCATATTACTTCTATTTCCTTTCAACCCATTCTTAACTTATTCAAATTTCCTATAATTATTTTACTCACAAATTCATTTCTTTTATTCTCTTTCCAAAATCCAATCTATATAATTTTGGTAATTCATTATACCCAAATATATCCAATCAACCATAACATTCAATATTCCAATATAACTCATCATAGAATATCAATATTCACAGCAGAGAATATTAAATAATTTAAATAAATGTTGAGGGATCCAGTTGGATCCCTCCAACCTGTTTTCCCTGCATCCACAGACGTTAGCACAATATAGTATACCAACTCCAAAATATCATACTATATCATATCGATCAATTCAACCATCCAAACAATTATTTAAATTTGAGAATTTTAATTTTAATTTAAACTGAGTGAGATTAACTCACCTTTTCTATTATTCGCAATCCACTTCAATATTGCCTTGGATTTCCTGACGTTGACCTTGAATAAATAATTATGGTTCATTAATATTCAAATGGATAGAACAATTTATTTCTATTCATTTATTTAATTTCACTAGTAATTTGGGTTTAAACTAATTTTCCCTTTTTTATAAATTATTTTTAGTAACTAAATAGCTAAATAAGCTTGTTAAATAAATCAATAACCCTATTATATTTTTTTAACTAGTAAGTTTAAAAGATGCATATTTGTTTTATTTTTTTATAAAAATAAATTTGTAGATTTCCAAAAATCTACCTTTATATAACTTTATTTTACGGTTAGTTATAATTTTAACATCCATATTACTGCACAAATACAGAATAAAAAAGGATTTACCTTGCTCTCGACTTCGATGCCATCGCTAGCCTCCATACAGTACGAAAAACCCCTAATCGATGCAACCTTCGAACCACGACGTCGCAGCTTCCACCAGAAATTGCGAGCACCTCTTCCTCGATCGAACGGAAACTTCGCGGTTCCCTCCCCAAGCGTTTCAATCGCGAAATCGCCTTCACCTAAAAATCAAACCACTTCCACAATCTCCTCACCCAGATATCACCGCGACCCAAATCACCCAATCGCTTACAAACAAACGAGTCCTCGCCGAACCCTAGATATCGAGCGCGAGGAAACTTGAGAGGGAGAGAGAGAGAGCGCGCGGCCACAAACAAAGAAAATGAATTCGATTGATGACCAGTAAGAAAGAGCTCGCGATCCTCGTTCGCCATTTTTTTTAGAATCGAATCCGGTCTCGATTTTAGAAGTGGGAAGAAGAATAAGACTGTCGCCCCCCTTTTTTTTATACAAATTCGAATTGGAAAAGAGGATGAGAAGAAGGAGTCGAGTTTTGATTCATTATAAAATATCGTCCTGAATTCGGCCATTGATTTCCTCCTTTCTCTCTGTTTTTTTTAATAAAATTTTGTCGTCTAAAGTAAGATAAGGGTGGGATGAATCTGGATTAAAGGGAGTGGCGTATAAGAGAAGATTTGATTATTAACTTAAATTCAATTAAATTATTCTAGGCATCAACCAATCGTACGACCCAATGGTAACTCCAAACTCTGCGAAAATTTGAAATCCGATAATAATATAGTATTATGGATCCAATGGAACTGGTTCCGTCAAACTTCGAGACTATGCCTCGGAAGGCTATTTTCAAATTCAATTTAAACGATATAAATTCCAAAACTTAACAAATCACTGTTAAATTAAATTTTAAAACTTCTATTATCTTCAATGTTATCAATATAAATTTTATAAGCCTTCAAATTATTTTTAACAAGCTTAGAATTCCAAATACAATATTTTATCCAACTTCAAATTATTTAATAATTTAATTTCAATACTTAGTGATATTTGAACTCAAGTTAAATTTTTTACTTTAAAATATTAAAATTAATTTAATATTCCGATTTTAAATGCTCGAAAATTCCGGGTCGTCACAAGACTCATGAGTATCAAGATTATGAAGAGTTCAAGATTTCAATACTAAGTAATTTAATTAGGAATTTTGTTAAAACTCCTAGAAAAGCATCGACATCTTAAAATCCAATTATTCGTGCAATGGAGTCCACTTCGAGCCTATTAAAGGGATGTAACCCTAAGTAGGATGGAACCTACGAAAAATCTAGTGGAACATTGTTTTGTATCCATGAACTTTTATTCAAATGTTTTTTGACAAAATTATATCTTGATTTCAAAATGATTTCAAAATCTTCCTGTTAAAAGGATCAAAAACATCTATCCTGGTTTTAAATAATTTTAGCCTCAAAATGATCTTTATTTTCAAAATCAAATTATCCTTGGTTTTAAACTATCTTTTAATAATAATAATATATTTAACTTTTAATATTTATACTTAGATTTAAATATAAAATTATAGTAAAATTTTATATATATCAAAATATTATTCTCTACATTTATTTATGTATTTTAACTATAGTTAAGTACATTTATAAAGTTTAAAAATAATTTTTGTACAAGACAGAAGTTATTTTCAAAAAAACAAATTACCGAAATTTCCTTAGGCTTGTCGACAACCCTAGGAACCCTTGTCAACAAGGTGGCAGTTGATTTCAGAAATTTGAATTTCAAAAGAAGTGTCTATTCGTCATATCCTTTCACGAATGAACATGGATGTTGTTCTACTATAAATAGGGGCAGTTTTAAATGAATTTTCATTCTTATTTTCTCTTATTTCACTCCCCTTCTTTTTCCACATTTCTTTATATATTTTACCATTACTCTGTCGAAATCACCATTGAATCTAACCAGATCATTTCTGGTTTGATTCTCTATCACCATCTCAATAGATCTCAGCATTATTAAGAGTTATAGGCTTCTTTGTAATAAACTAAAGGAGAAAAGGTGTGATTGTAGCCTGTGAAATCAATCAAGCGAGAAATGGTGTGATTGTAGCCTGTGAAATCTATTGGGTGAACTTGTTCCCGTAAAATCAAGTATCTGTACCCAGAGGATTGTGAATCTGGAGTGGTGTACCTCGTGGCCTTGAAATCGAGGGTGTAATTATATAATTAATTTTGAAAGCAAATCCGTACTTGTATGCGGGACTGGATGTAGGGTAACTTCGAACCGGTATAAAATACCGTGTGTTCTTTCCTTTATTGCTTTTACTTTATTTCTGCATCTATGTTTGATTCTGTGATCATATCTGTGTCTGAATATTGCATACATTCGTGTTCAAATGAACATAAACTCAAAAAGATTTAGTAATTCCTTAAAACACTATTCACCCCTCTCTAGTGTTAATTCTAGCCTTAAGATCCGTAATCCACATTTTTCACAATGTATACCGATACATACTCCTAAAATGCCACCGATCCATCAAAATCACGAGCATACAAACTCCAAATGACTTAAGACTGGGAACTTAGTCTTATGAGGCCTTCCTTATTAACATATATCAGGCGCACAAAGTTTGGACTCCTACCAATCGATCCATATTGATCCTAACATGTTTCTAAAACTAAATTACCATTCGATTGGCATTTTCAATCAAATAAACATCACATATTCAAGTAATCATCACATACAATATGCACTAACAAACACACAACCAAACATGTCAATGTGAATCCTTAATCTAAGAGTAATATCCATAAGAACAAAGGAGATCCATAAGAACAATGATTTTATAAAGCTTTTCCAAATCGTTGAAATTTACATATGTAGTTAGAAAAGTTTAAAACATATTTTATAGTCTGAAAAATCATTCAAAAACATCAATAAATGTCTAATAATGGCTAATTAATGAGTAAAGGCTTAAAACCACTCACCTAAATCCAAAGCAATCTAAATGGGCATGAATTCAAAGAGTGAATAGTAGCTCTAAGATGATCTCGAGCAGCAATTCTCCAACCCAAGGTGCTAATCTTGCAAATCTTCCTCTAATGACACATTTTGGCTAATTAAATTAGGGAATATGGTATCTTTTTGGATTAGAAAAGGTTAATGGAGGGTCTCTCTTTAATTTTAGGAAGAGTTAAGTGATAGAGGGGACTCCAATCAGCCCTAACCTTATGCTAATCTCGAAACACCTTGCATCTCAACATTTACTTACTAATAACCCATTAAGCTATTCAAATTAAGTGGAACTTTAAGTAGCCATAATTCCCTATGGTAAGTCTGTTTTCCTATTATGACCACTCTACAAAAAGTGAAACTATCCTCCCGATCTAATGGAAGTGCTTTCAAAACCCAATTTGGCTACTATCAAATGTTATAGGCCATGTAAGATTTTTAGGGTTAAAATCGTCCGATAAAAACTCTAAAGATGAAAAATGTCTCTAATATCATTTTCAAAATCATACAATCGTATGACTTCGTATAAAAGTAATATTATTATTCTATGATCATCCGATACGTAGAATAGGGATCATTACATTCTTCCACTTTTGGAATTTTGCCCCCAAAATCCCAAACAAAATTCAACAAGGTCATCTCGCATGTCTAACAACCATATACAAGCATAGGCAACCATCATACAACAAACATGCATACACAACAACAAATGGAAAAGAAAACACCCGAACCTATCCTTGCATGCATGACACTGTACCATGGTATATACTTCATGATATCATAAGTGAAAGTGAAAGCAACAAATAGAAAGCCACAGCAAGTAAAGAGCTCTGGAGAAGACGTCGTTACGTTTTCTTTGGTCTCCTAAATGTAATCGACTTCGCTTTCTCTCCAATGAACCTTTACCAACTTCAACAAGTTCCTCATAAGCTGCTTTATGTCACGTCCAATAATACGAATTGGCCTACAAAGTCTCGAAGCCTCTGGTTCAATCTCGATATCATCTAGTTGATTCGATGTGATAGTTACACCTGTGTCATGCACAAATTTTTACAAGTGAGAAACTGGAACACATTGTGCACTCCTACCATTCTTGGAGGTAAGTCAACTTTGTAAGCAAGGTTCCAATCCTATTTAGTATCAGAAAAAGACCAATAAATCTTGGTGCCAACTTCCCTTTACTGCCGAATCGAATTACATTCTTCAATGGAGAGATCTTGACAAATACCATATCACCAATAGAGAACTCTAAATCTCTATATCTCTTATCAACATAGCTCTTCTATTTGTCTTGACCTGCTTTCATCCATTGCCGGATGAACTCGATCTTCTCTAATGTTGCTCTAATCATATCTGGCCTAAGTATCAGTTTCTCGCTTGCTTTCCACTAACAAGGAGTGTTGCACGGTCAGCCATATAACGCCTCAAAGGTGCCATACCGATGCTGGACTGATAACTATTGTATGAAAATTCAACAAGATGTAAGTGATCATCCTATGAGCCTCCAAAGTCGAGTATATATGCACGTAAGATATCCTTAAGATATAATTCACTCTCTAAGTTTAGCCATCAGTTTAAGGGTGATAAGCTATGGTGAGGTGCAGCTCTGTTCCTTACGTCTCCTATAAGCTCTTCCAAAACCCACTAGTGAACAATGGGTCCCAAGTATAAATCTGGTTGTTCTAGTCCTAGGTATTCCATCAATGAAATTCATCAAAACTTGTTCCTTTTTCCACTTGGGAACTTCTAGTTGTTGCATCAAACCACTAGGCTTCTTCCGCTTTGCCTTAATCAACTGACAATTAATGCATTTTGAGATGAATGCCCCAACAACTTTCTTCATCCCTTCCCAATAGAAGGTCTGCCTCATATCATGCTGCATCTTATTACCGCCAAGATGGGTAGTCAATCTCGAATGATAGCACTTTCATAGCACCTCATCCCTTAAACCAACAACTTTAGGAACAAACAATCTCTTGTCTTTACGAAGCCAACTGTCTCAGTCGAGTCTATACTATCTCATCTCTTTAGACTCTACTCTAGCTTCGATCTTAGTAATGATCTCAGCTAATCTGGCTTCGCTCCTTTGACTATATAATTCATTCAATCAGAATCGGTTTGATAATCAAGCTCATCAATATCTCTGGCTCTAGCTCGCATCTTGGTCGAAAATCATAACCAATAATATAATCTAACTGCATCCACTTTAGAAACATAGCTCCCAAGCCGGCATGTATCTTACTCAATGCGCAATCGCGTTTCCTTTTCCTAGGGTATATCCCCATCTTGAGTCCCAAAACTAAGCACTCCAGATGCTGCAGTCATCTATAGTATTAATTTCCAATGACAAAATGCGGTCATGTTAATGGTATCCAAAATATCGAAAGCATAAGAATATGAAATAAAAGCCAAATTTCATCTTCAAAATCTCTTCGGGTATGGTAGCTTAATACGACAATATTGAAATCATAACCCCTATTATTTGTCGAATTTCTATTTGATAACAAAACTTCATCAATTCTCTTTACCAGAAATCTATTGCATACAAGAATTTTAATACTAAAACATTTTACATTTTAACCCTTAATTTTGATATCTCAATACAACAATTAAGCGCTTTGAGCTTAAAACAATTTATCAATCATATTTAAACACTTGGAAAAATCACCAAAAACTACAATAAATCAAATTGATCATATTTTCCAATATACTAAAAATTTTAGGGCCAGAAACTTTATTTAATTATTATTTAAAATCCAAAATAACCAATTTTCTACATTTAGAGAATTCATACTTGCTTGGAAAATTATGAAATTAAAAATCCGCTTCTAAAATAATTTTTCTAACATCGTATTAAAATTTTAAGACATTTAGGTGTCATATAATAGGTTTTCGAACTCTAACATATCACTAAATTTCAAGAATAAATTCTACAAATTTACCATAAAGCATATAACACTTCAAACTATCATACCATGACATAACATAAGAAAAAGATTCAGAGATATACTTAAGATCAAAATGAGATGCGTAACTATTATTTATCTTGTATTGATTAGAAGGTTGAGATTTGTGATGTTGAGTTGAATCCCCTAAAATGGATCTTGTTTCCAGCTTTTAATTCCTCTTAAACGCTTCTTAATGGCCAGCCCTAAGATTCCTTTGATTTCGTTTGTTATAAAGTGAATGAATGTGAAGGAGGAAATGAGAGAGTGAGGGTTTATGTTTAGGAATTTAAGTCTTTTCCCATTTTGCCCTTAATCCGTATTCCCCCTTCATATTTTAATTTTAATTCATTCTTGTTAGCTCATTCCTTATGGCTTAACCTCTATTATTGACCAAATCTCAATCTCCTTATCATTCTACATTATTTTATTTTATTTATCCAGTTAAATACTCTAAATAACGTTAATCAAAATTAGGGGTGCTACAGAATAACTCGATCCTCTCTTCTAAAAGATAGTGCCGCTAAATTTTCAATGCAAACACAGTCGTTGCTAACTCTAAATCATGGGTCGGGTATTTCTTCTCATGTGTCTTTAGTTATCGACTAGCATATGTAACAACTTTTCCTATTTGCATCAATACCACGCCCAATCCGGTACACAACTATTAATGTATATCGTCTTCTCTTCATTACTACTCTGAATGGTCAATACTGGTGCACTTATTAAATTTTCCTTCAGTCTCATCAATGCCTACTTGCATCTCGGATCATAAATAAAAGATTGATTCTTTTTGTCAAGCGAGTCAATGGTGCGGCTACTTTGGAGAAGTCCTGGTGCAATCTTATATAATATCTAACTAACCCTAATAAACTTTTAATATCTGCAGTGTTTTTGGGCCTAGCCCAATCTTGGACCGCTGTGCCTTTTTCGGGATTCATCGCAATACCCTGCTCATAAAAATCATGATCTAAGAATCTCACTTCCCTCCTCTAGAAGTGACACTTCAAAAACTTTCTTTTTGTGGTGCTCCCTAACCACCTCAAGCACGATCCTCAAATATGTCTTGTGTTCTTCCTCTGTCCATGAGTGGACAAGAATATAATCGAAGAACACAAACATGAGTTTGTGCTGACCCCGGTGGACATGGTTTATGAGATCAACAAAGTATGTTGGCGCATTGGTTAGTCCGAAATACACAACTAACCACTCATAGAAACCAGACAATATAAGAAATGCTATAATCGGCACACCACTTTGCTACTCTTAGTTGGTGAAATCCCATTGCAAGATCCAATTGATAAAATACCCTTGCACCATGAAACTGATCGCACAAGTCATCAGTATAAGGGCGTGGATACTTATTCTTCTTAATCACTTTATTCGGCTCATGCTAGTCAACACACAATCAAAAGGGCCTTCATGGAAAATACTACTGGTGCTCCCCATTCAGCTATACTCCTACGAGTGAATCCTCATCGCAATATATCATTGACTTGCACTAGAGCTCTCCCTGCTCTCTAAATGCCATCCTCATCAGCATCACTATCGATCTAACATCTTTAACCAAATCAATACAAAAATCGATCTCTCTTTGTGGAGAAAGTCGGGTCACCTCCTCCTATACGTCTGGATACTCCCTAGCAATAGGCGCTAATGGTAACTTGTCATGTGGGATATGGAGCGAATATGGAAAATTGACCATTACCTCATCATTTGGTAGGCAGCCTAACACTACCGTCTACCCATCATCTACCCTTATCGTCACTAATGACTTCTCACAATCCACCATCACTTGATATCTATGAAGCCAGTCCACCTCCAGAATAATACCAAACCCAACAAAACCCAAAACAAAGTAGTCACAATTAAAAGAACATCTTTGACTCCATAAGAACAAACCACAACAAACCTTACACAAGCTAGTGGGGCCTCCAATAGGGGTTCATCATAATCAAAGATCAACCAATAATTTTGGGTCTCAATCTCAATTTATCTACCAAATCACAAATACGAAGGAAAGTAAAGTCCCGGTATCAAATAAAACTCATATAAGAACATTATAAATGAAAAACATATATTGAATAATGATGCCTTTCTCCTTCTCTTTCGTCAATAGAACATTCGACAAAATCGGAGCGACATTGATAGCATAATATTTCACCTTCTCCTTATATTTCAATGGCTTTGGACATTACTTATGAATGTACTTAAGATTGCTACAACTGTAGCATTCCTACCTCTCGGCTTTGCAGTCTTACTATAGCGACCCTTCTCTAAGCAGTTATAGCAAGTCAGAGTTGGCTTGCTCTTCTTTTGGTCACCTGTGGTTTGAAACTTCTTCCTCTTATTGTTCCACTTCTTCTTGCATTCCCTCTCGATTGAGGCTTTTTCACTTCTTTGGGAACAACAGCTTTTGGCAATAGATAAAGACTCTCATGTCTTAAGGTCTTTTCAGCTATCATTTCGAAAGTCTCAATATTGCGGCTCAAGAGCTTCTCTCCTAAGTGATCATCTAAGACGATGATGAACTTCTCATTTTTCTTTAATGGAGAATTAAGGAAAAACATCCCATATTTCGACAGGGTTTAACTTAGAAACATACTCGGAGATAGTCATATCTCCTTGCTTTAGATCCAGGAACTTACAGAACAATACCAACTTCTTAGCTGCCAGTATAAAATTTTCCACGAAGCTGGCTTTGAAATGGTCCTATGTGAACTGGTCCTTAGGAGTAGCTACCTTCACAGCATTCCACCAATTCCTGGCTCACCCCTGAAGCTGTGGGGAAGACAATTGCCTCTTCATAGCATCATTTAGTTCTGAGTCATCAAAGATCCTTTGGTAGGTATCTAGTTAATACTCACTTCCATCATCAACTCTGTTCCTTGGAAAGGTTTGCCACTTAGACTAGAAAAGTCCATGTTCAGTTTAACGAAATCGGCTATGGGTGCCTGCACTGGAGCACCACCATCAATAGCAACATTTGGAGTGACTACTTGAGCATTTTATAGCACGTTCAGCACTATGGTATTGAACGTGGTATTCAAATAGGGATTAGCAGTTCCCGAGCCAGCTCTATCTTCGACTCCAAAGACAGTGTTCCTAGTGGCATTCCCTGTTAAACGGCTCATCCTTCAATCTATGATAAGGATGATTGGTCTCTTTATAAGGAATTCCACTTAAGTATTACTCGTGTGTGTGCAATGCGACTTATGTACCATATAGTTTTGAAAATCAAAATATATAACAAGTACACGCTCTCTTATACACACACAGTCGATCCAATCTTGGGTGATAACTCCTTTCCTATGTCCACTGGATCATGGTATCCCTTAGTTTAAACTACGTAACCTAAGCTGTGATACAAAATGCGATGACCGCCCTACACCACCGGTATCCAATGTACCTATATAGGGTGCTATAGCGGTGCTCGGTCGATGTAGGATGACCATCATGGTTGCAAAGTAAAGTAAAATAGTCACTGAATCTGTCATATGTCTCACAACACATCGTATAAAATGTAATAGTGAACATCACGGATATAAAATAGGCGAGATAATAAATAATCGAATGAATCATAGAATTCGAATGAATAGATCTATACATTATACAACATAAGAAATAGAGTTATACATTAAATAATAATTCATAAATAACTATCTTTAGGTAATAAGGCAATATTAAGCTCCATAGTGCCATGCAGTGAAATAACAAATTTAAATGTAGTAATATGAGAGTATATCCACCTTCTTGCCACCTGTCCAGCTCCATATGCTCGCCAGACCTGATATCCCTAATATACTCATTTAAGAGTACCTAGATTAATAGGAAGCCAAACAAAAAACCCCAGGTCAGCCAATAGTCTAGTATAAACGGTAGAAAATCTCAAAATACTAATATACCACTAATAGAACAAACTTTATGAAGGATCATACCCAACCTATCCATGCATCCACAGAGTTAGCATATATACAAAATATATACTACTCTACATCATAATCATCATGGTTGTACTATACATCAAAGTACTAAGGGATGTCTAGATATCCACATTAATAATATCGGTCTCATGTGACATACCTAGGGTGATAAGCAATAAAAAAACATAACATCCATCATCCATCCTGACATTTATTCTCTCGGTGTGTTGGTATTTGATAACTCGAACGACCCGCCATTATCAAAGTTTACTCAACGTCTCGGTTCCCCAATACTTAAATCCATGCTATTCTCGTCATGGCTAATCTAGGGTAAGGATTCCGCATCATGGAGATCAAGACCCATCATGGTTTGAATGGGTACCTAATATTACCCTTGCG
Organism: Allium cepa; assembly: GCA_030765085.1. Taxonomy (NCBI): domain Eukaryota; kingdom Viridiplantae; phylum Streptophyta; class Magnoliopsida; order Asparagales; family Amaryllidaceae; genus Allium; species Allium cepa. The sequence continues at coordinate 619,522,116 of CM060934.1, forward strand.
TTTCGAGAACTCTCCGAACCATCGAGTATCAATGATCCCATTGCTTATGTCATCTATAGCAGAGCTCATCACTGATCATACGACTTCTATCATGAAGTCATCGCAGTAGGGATGATTTTTTACGGTCATCATCAATCGTAGAGTACCATCATGTGTCCTGTAGCCATCATCCAACAGTTCCCTCAGTCCACCTCATAGTCCTCAACTCTGCGTCTCAAAGTACCGCGATCCATCATCGAAGTCATTTCCTCTAGCATGAAATCATCATCCAATCATGGGTCATTGTCGAAAATTGCCACCAAACTCTAGATTTGTCACCAACCCTTGTACTTAGCCATATCTGGCTAAGTATTTGGCTTATCACGAGTTTGAGTGACCACACACCCAAAACTCGAGCCAAACCCCATCATGTCTCAAAGCAAGCATGTGAAGACTCAAAGCAACCATCCAAATAGCTTGAAGTATCACTTTCCCTCTCCTTGAACCATCACCATCGATGCTTACCTCGATCCCATACTTTACACACTAGGCTATATTACTCACATAGAACTCAAAAAATCGAACCATGTCAATGCCGACCGATGTCCATGGATCAATACCGGTCCATGGGCATCGATCTCTGACTTAGCCAAAATTTGTCCACTTCTAATCCACTAACCCATACCTCTAAGTAAACCCACTTAGGACTCGAAGCAATCCATTCCTTGGCTCTTCAAGTGAACCATCCTTATTGTTCGTAACTCAAAGTAAGTGCTTTAAAACCTACAGCGATTCATCAAATAACCCAAGCACTGCTCGAAGCAAATGTATACCGATCCACACTCCTAAAATCAACATAGATCCATCAATATCTTAAGCATACAAACTCCAAACGACTTGAAACTTGGAATGTAGTCTTATGGGGTCTTCCTTGTTGCCCCATATCGATCACACCAAGTTTAAACTTATACCAACTGATCCATACCGACCCCTAACATGTTTTTAAAACTAAATTTCCACTCAATCGGCATTTTCAACCAAACATTGCACATTTAAGTAATCAACACATACAATGTATACTAATAAACACACAAACAAACAAGTCGATGTGAATCCTAAATCTAAGGGTAGTATCCATAAGAAAAAGGAGATCCATAAGAACGCTAATTTTATAAAGCTTTTCCAAATCATTTGAAATTTATATATGTAGTTATAAAGAGCTTAAAACACATTTTAGAGTTCAACAATCATTCAAAAACATTATTAAACGTCGAATAATGGCTACTTAGTGAGTAGAGGCTTAAACCCACTCACTCAAATCCAAAGCAATCCTAATGGGCATGAATTTCAAGAGTGAATAGAAGCTCCAAGATGATCTCTAGCAGCAAATCTCTAATCCATTGTCTAATCTCGCTAATCTTCTTCCTCTAATGACATGTTTTGGTTAATTAAAGTAGGGATTAGGTTAACCTTATGCTTAAGAGAAGGTCAATGGAGGGTTTCTCCATATTTTTTAGAAGAGTGAAATGATAGAGGAGTCCTATTTTCCCTAACCTCATGCTAATCTAGAAATGGGCATAAGGCCTTACCGTTAACGTACTAATTTCTCATTAAGCTGTCAAATCAAGTGGAACTTCAAACAGTCATAACTACCTAATGAAAATTCCGTTTTCTTGTTACGACCACTTGACGAAAAGAGAAACTATCATCCCAATCTAATGGAGGTGGTTTCAGACTCCAATTTGGCTCCTATCAAAAGTTACAGGCCATACAAGATTTTCAGAGTCAAAATCGTTCAATAAAATTTCTAAGAACGGAAAACATTTCTGGTAGTCATTTTCCAAAATCATAGAATTGTAAAACCTCCTATAAAAATAATATTAATGTTCTACGATCCTCCGATACGTAGAATACAGGCTCAGTAAGCCGTAATCATGTATAAAGGCCGAGAGAGCCTGACTCAACAAATGAGACCAAAGCCGTCTCTATTCGAAGCCTAAAGCGTCCCAATATAAAACCAAGATCAATACTTATGATTGCCTGCTTCCACATCAAAAGCTCAAATAGCCTAAAGCTTATACAAAGCGTACGAGTTATAACACCCAAACGCTCTATATAAAAATGCCATATCAGCAATCCACATCAATCTGCAGGAAACTAGATGATGATTCATGTCCATATCTTAAGCCAACATGTGGGCCAAGTTAGCAATCTAAGAGATAAGCCGTACACCAATAACAGGGCTACAAATCGTCTATAAATAATGGTCCATACCTATAGTAAAATAATTCAAACCCCAAAAGACTATTTGCTGACAATCTAAATCATTTGTAATCATACTTATGATTTCTAAGGGTTCATTAATGGTGGGTAAAGCAGATTAGGTCTTGTATAACTCCCTCTAGCTAATTCGACAAAGTAACAAAGACTAAGTAATAATGGCATAGGATCCCCTCCAGAACCATTATAAATTCTCTATATCTTTACTTTCAGTAGCTCTTTTTCTTACCACATTTAGCTTAAGCATTTTGCCTTCTGTTGAACCTTCTTATTCTATAACTGCTTCTAAAATTCACCTTTGGAAATTTAGGGTGTTAGATTATGGTGAAAAATTATGTAACAATAAATATTATTAAGTTTCGGTTTTATATAAAATATATGTATTTGAGTTTTATTATTTACGACTTTATTATAGATGTATATATGTTGAAAAAAATGGCACAACACCCCCAAAGTAGATTAACTTCTTAATCTAGCAAGAAATATATAAAGAAAAAGAAGACAACAAGCATTTTTTATAGTAGTTTGGATACTTCGGTCTAAGCCTAGTATAATTTTATTATCTTACATTTTCTTTTCAAAATACAAAGATTGCAACACAATCCAACAACAGTCTAGTAAATCTCAGTTTTGATAAAGTTTCTAAGAGTTTTGGTGGAAGAAGATAAAAACAATCAAAAGTGCCAAAAGTCATTTTCTGCATCAAATTGGCTTCCTATTAATAGCTAAATTCCAGCAAATATCTCCAAACCTAGGTTTGAATATGTTTAAGTCTCTAAGATACACAAATCCAGCATTAAAAAGATGCCATACCACATCACTATCGAGAAGAAAATCATGTCGATGCCAGCATTAATTCATGTCAGTACCGACATGAATTTAGGCATCCGAAGTCCATTTTCCTTCACGCATAAGCTATTTTCCTTCGTGCATTGCCAATCCCAAAATTATGTCGGTGCCAACCAAATTTGTCTGTACTAACATGATTTTGTTGTTTGAAAGTTGATTACACTTCTTGAGTTTCTTTATTTCAACATTCTTGATAGTTCCCAAATCATGCTCACATAAATCATGTCGGTGCAAATCATGTCGGTACCATCTTGATTTGCATTTCTGAAACATGGCCAAATCTTTGATGTTTTCAGCCTTGACATCTACCAAGATCCTTGTCTTATTCTTTCATTAGTTTGTCGTCCATTTCATCTGTTTGAATCTATTCTGAAATTGTAGGAAATTTTTCCATAACCCTTGCCCCCTATAATAGGCCATGTGGATGTAATGTGTGCTTTCCTCAAGAACAATTACCATTAGTAGTCATGCTCTTTGGCTATACATCGATCTAAGTTATGGTGACTCATCCAGTTCAACTGCAAACCAAAGGTCTTTCTAAACCATAATAGCTAAGGTCTCTAGTCCTTGGTCAATTGTCAGTTGTAAATCATTATAATTTTCTATTCCGTTAAAATTATCATGTCATATATATATCATGAATCAAGGCTATCGTATCATATTTCATTATCAATGTCATCATGTGTTCACCTAAGATTAAGTTATCATTAATTAATATCCATATCATCCCATATTTGTCAGAGATTTATTTGTCTTAGGTTAATCACATATCATGTTATCACGCATCGTTAGTCATAGGAGTCCATTGCCATAGATTGGAACGCTACTTATAAATCATCTAATATAGCCTAGCATCCCATTATAAGTTAGTCCAACCCAATCAAGGCAATGATAATCATTAATCTGTAATCATACCCAAAACATAAGGCATTCAAACCATAAGATCAAGTCTAGATCTCTCCAGATCGCATAATCAACGTCCAATCTAGGGTCCAATCTTCGGGTTATACTTCCATATTGACCCCAATCCGCTCACTTTTCGATGAGGGGACCCCACATCCCAGCAAGTCCATCCACTCACTCTCTGGCGAGGGGACTTACTTTCATGCACAAGGCCATCCACTTGTTCTTCGGCATGGGGACTTGCACCTCACCAATATTCTTTGGTGTTTTGTAATTAGCAATAGTCATCATGTTCACATGATTTTCAAAACCGCATATCCATTTGTAAAATCCAAATCAAAGAAGCAAACAAGAAGTCCAAACATTCCTGCTATTAATGATTACTACCAGACATCAAACTCAGAGTGTTCCTGGAGACCAGTCGAGGTCCCATACACGTGTAAGTGGCCTGATAGTAATTCCATCTTATTTATTTGAAACAAAAAGTAAAACTAGAGAATCGATCCTGACTCCTCTCTGTCCCGATCATGGGATAATCATTCTAGATCTATATACATGGTCGTGTCCTGATACATTTTTCGTAGATGGTAGCTGCTCATGCTGCACCACCATAGTTTGATTCCTTATGAATTGTTGTAGCTGGTTGTTCTGAACCTGGTTTTCAATTAATTGATGAAGGTGTATGCACTCATTCGTGTCATACCCATCAATCTCATGAAAAAGAAAAAACCTTCTAGATCTTTTCTCTTAATCCATGGGTTCTATCTTAGTATGCACTCTAAGGTCATTGTAAATTCAGCGTAGGAGGAAAACTTTGGCTTCCTCCTTTATTGCTTCGATCCCCTGGATTTATTGTCCGATTTTTATTTCCCTTTATCCTTTCCATATCCTGTCCTAGATAGTTTTCCATCATCCACAACATTCATTTCGACGCCTTCATTTTCTTTAGCGTCTTCCTTGTGCAAGAATCTCTCAGCTTGATATTAGAAATCCGCCACATCCACTGGCTGAACCCTTTCTAGAATAGTCTTAAAATTGATTTTACTTGAAATTCTGGAAACCACTGCCGTTAGAAATTTCGATGGGTCTAGCTTCTATACTGTAGCGGATGCTACACTGGATCTAATTAGATAACTTTGTAGGGTCTCTCTGGCTCTCTTCTTTACGCTTGAATGCATCATCTCAAACTCTAAGCCGTCTCATGAATCTGTCAACCAATTCGGCCCACATGCTTATGGGCCTATTTTCGAACAGCTTGAACCACATTACTGCCAACTCTATTAGATCGTCCCATTACCTCCTTAAAAGCAACCAGCATCCTCATATGTTGGATGTATCTCATCATATGTTAATAGCCTGAAATTTGGTGGATTCCTTGTGTACCAGATGTTAGGGGTAAATGGGTTTCTGTTTACGTCCTCTAAACTCTGATTTGGGGGGTCCACCTCTCACTATTCTTCTAATCATTTTTTCGATTCTAATATTGCCACATAATTGAAGTCTCCGATCCATGGTTTCATTCTATCGCACATCCCAACAACGAGCCACCAAGTTCCAACTCTTTTGTTGTGTATTCACATTATGATCAAAATCTCTGATTCTAGCATCGTCCATTCCCAACAATCCAACTCATCCTGAACCCAAATCAACCATACTAATAGTAAATTCATATTGGTACCAACCTGATTCAGGTCGGTACTGAGATGGTCTGGACATGGAGGGCTCCATTCCAATATGCTCTACTCTAATTTTAGATGCTCTTGCTTTGCCTTCGGGCCTCTGGTTGTGAATTCCAACTACTCCAACCGTTCCTTGCTGTCCCATCCTTATAAAGAAACCTACTAGCATTTTCGCTTGTCGAGCTATCATCCTATCTTGCATCTCATTCATTATTCACTCCAACGCTTCTCTGGTCATGTGGACCGATGGATTAGAACTTAATGACACCTTATGGCTGCTCCCATGGTTTTTGTTGGCTTGATTCTGCAATAATTCTGATAATTGGCCTCTTCATCGCCTCTAAATATTAGATTTAAGCTCTTTCTCAATGAAAGCACCAAAAAATGTTGAACCAAAAGATGGCACAAAACCCAAAGTAGATTAATTTTCTAATCTAGCAAGAAATATATGGAGAAGAAGAAGACAAATAAGAACTTTTATAGTGTTTCAGCAAATACTCCGGCCTTTGTCCACTTTGATTTTATTATCTTACGTTTTCTCTTCGGAATACAAAAATTACGACCTAATTCCGACCACAATATAGTAGATCTTTATTTTGGTAAAGTTTCTAAGAGTTTTGGTGGAAGATGAGACGACCCGACTTTTTCTCCACAAAAAGTCATATCATCCTTAAGAAAGAAGGGGATAGAAAAGAGAAAAGAAAGAAGAAACAACACTAGAATCTCAATAGCGGAACGAATAAATTATATTAATAACATAAGTATTACATAGTATACATCAATTATCAGAGTTACACAGACAATACAACACATACTAGACAGTTATAAACACCTGTCTAGTTATTACAACTCAATACATTATAGATAAATATTCAGAGATACTAACACAGCGGAAAACTATATAACTATACGCAGAAGCCTCCTGCTCCATTGCTCCTACACAATTCGTCAAAGCTAACCTGAATCCTAACCTGAATTCCCTTGGCTACTCGTAAAAATTTGAGTACCCAAGAGTTAAAGAAAAACAGAAATAACTCCGGGTCAGACATGGGTCTGGTGTGAGTAACAGGTTAAAGTTGCTTAACTTTGAAAAACTTTTGAAAAGAAAAGGTATCACGTAAGACTTCCCACACATAAACATGGAAAAGTTTTTAACTTACGCTAACCAAAACATTTGATAGGAAATCTGATGATATTTTAATAGTGTCAAGGGTTTCTAAGTAAATAAGAAATAGCCGAAATTGTTACATCTATTAAATTCAAGCTACTAGCCACAAAAGTGGGTAACACAATCAAAACCGTTGGCACTTATTGGATTTTGGATTCCATCAATGGCTGGGCTACTGGGGTACCGCCCGTCACAGTACGTGGCCTAGATCACCGTACCGAGGAGTACGCCCGCTCCCCTACAACACAAAGCCGGAACCATTCCTTACTGAATAATTCCGAACAAGACCACCCCGCAGTTGTGATCAGCAACCGCACCACTAAGCCGAAATAAAGGGACATCTAGACAGGGGTAAATCTTGCTCTCAAGTGGGGGCTACCCACGAAGCCTTGCCGCACCTCCCCTGTTTTAGCTATTCCCGGTTGATGAGGCTTGATGCTACGATTACCTTTATAGGACATATCACTTAGAATGCTCATCGTCCACCTGAAGATGTTCTGAAAGCATTCAATCCATACAAGTTCGTTCCGTGTTCGAACGAAACCGAAGGCATTATCTCGTTACACTCGTTTTGGAATCACCCTCAGAGTTAACGAAGATAACCCTTGCACTTTGAATCTTCATCTTCACTTCAGATTCATGACCTAATGTTAATTTGGATCGATGTGGTTTTCGGATATCCAAATATGGAAACCCGATCCCGGTCTCATCGAAATCCAAAACGTGTCTTTTAAGGCCAAGTTGTTTTAGAGTTTAAAACAATTTCAATTCATTGTCCATATATACACAGATAGATAATTTACATCACAATGGATAATCAACATTATCATTATCAACAGATAATTTATATCACCATCACAATGCAACCAATGTATCTATATTACATACATTTCCCCTCTCATAGCTGAGATTACAAACCATACCAGGCAACCAATATCATCCATCAAACATAAGCAATGATCTAATGATCACACCATTTATAATTAATTTAAAATGAATTAAATTAATTACTTAATTTCTAATTAATTTAAAATAAATTAAATTAATTACTTCATCATTAATTCTGCTTATCTTAACCATCAATTGATTACAAATCAATTTAAATAATCACCAACTCAATATTCATTTCAATTAACCATTACCGATTAACAATTCCCTAATTACAATGAGTAATTAGCTTATAAATTAATTACACAAGTTAATTTTACTTAACACTTATAAATAATTAACTTGAAAGTACTTAACAATTAATTAAGTAAAGTTAATTACATAAATCATTTATTCATTATTAATTATTCCTTAATTAATCAATTCCAAATTACATCATTAATTAATTTATTAATGATTTCTGATTACATTTAATCAATCTCTATATAAATTAATTACATTAAGTCATTAATCTGCAATTAACCACATATTTATTAATCATCCTTGATTAATAACCATTCAGTAATTAACTACTTTAATTACTCATCACATAAATTAATTACTCTTAATTAATTATCTCCATTAATCCTTTGATCAATTCTAAAGTAATTTAATTTAAATTACTTCCATCAGTAAACATCTTTAATTACATTTAGTAATTATCTATTAATTACTTCCCTAAGTAATTATAAACCCACTAATTACATAAAGTAATTATTAATCAATCCACAAATGTTTAAATTAATTAAACTTAATTAATCTAAACTAACCACATTCATCAAATTAATTACACTAAGTAATTAATTCATTAATTACTTTCATTAAGTAACTAAACCTAAATAATTGATTATTATTAATTAATTAATCTAATTAATTATTAAAAATTAATCACATTAATTAATTATTAAAAAAATCTTAAGTTAATGATCTTCATTAACATTTCTTAATTACTTAATTACTTAATTAAGAATTAACTTATATAAATCATTATTAATTATCAATTAATTAATATTTAATTTCAATTTAATTAATCTCTAATTATAAATTAATTTAAGTGTTAATTACAATCTTAATTAATCATTAATCACTTGATTAATAAATCTTAATCTTTAATTAAAATTTAATTAACAATCCTTTATTATTAATTAACCTTAATAAATAAATCTCAAGTCTAATTAATTAACTTAAAATTTATTAATTACTTAATAAATCATCCACATTATTAATTAATCAAATAATTAATATTCCATTTAAATTAACTTAATATTTTAGGTGAATCCAATTTCTTAAGTTCTAATCTTAATTTAAGAAACATTTCTTCTCATATAAAGTATTTTAAAACAAATTGTTTCCAAATTTATTTTAAACTTCACTTAAAATTTCAATTTATAACTTTAAGATTTTAAAATGAAACAATTTAATTAAACAAAGTTTTTAAACCAATTTTAAAATCCTTTTTATCTCACATGTTCAAAAACATACCTTTTATAAACTAAAAGTTTAAAAGATTATAAAACAAATTTATTTCAAACAAATTCAATTTAAAAATTTCTTTTTAAATTTCAAACTGAATTACAGTTAAATCTTTATTCCAAATTTAAACTTAGAACTTTAAAGATTTACTTACATTTCCATCTTTATTTTTAAATTCAAGTATTTAACCTTCCTAAAATAGTTTAAACAAATTTAAATTTAAAAACTTATTTTAATTTTAAAACTGATATTAAAGTCAAATTCTAGGTTTTTAAACTGGATTTAAACCTATTTTAAATTTCTATTTCATAAATTTAACTCATAATTTAAATTTAAAACCAATGTTCCTTTATACTGTAAAAGTTTAAAATCTAAATTTAACATTCCAGATTTAAATTAAATTCAAACTTAGATTCATCTACCTGAGCTTCATATTTATGTTCCTAGATTTTAAACTTTGTTTTAAATTTTCATTTGCATTTTAAAATTATACTTTTAAATTTAAAAACAGAAACACAGTTCTCTGTCTTGATCTAAAACAACTTAAACTTACCGAATTCAAAAATATTTCAAAATCCAAGATTTAAATTATGGATTTCATTTTTAAATTAAGGTTTAAAAATCCCAATTTGAACTTCAACTTACAATTTAAACTTTACTTTTAAAATTTTAAAACAGAAAACAGTTTCTGTTTTGGTTTAAAATCAAACTAGAGTTTTAAAAGAATTTCAAATTTATTTCAAAAGATCCAAAATTTAAACTAATTGAATTCAAATTCAAATTTTAGGTTCAAGCTTAGTTTCAGATTTTTGTTTACATTTTAAAACTCCACTTCAAAGATTAAAAATGTAACAGGCTTCTGGTTTTGCTTAAGACCAACTAAAGTTTTCAAAATTTAAATTATTTCAAAACCTAAGGTTTAAACTGATTGAATTCAAATTTAAATTCAGTTTTTAAATCTTAGGTTTTAAATTTTAGTTTGCATCAAAACCTTTGTTTTAATTTTTTTAAAAAAACTGGAAAACAGGTTCTGTTTATTTGAGAAACCTGAAACAAAATTTTTACTCGAGAAATCCCAAACTTGCTTCGAGTCACCACTCCAATTTACCCGAGACCATCACGAGGTATCAAACTGTAACCCACTTCATCACCAACATGCACACACTTCACTGTGCACCCATACAACAACTCCGGCCATCACTGGCCACCATCAATGGTCATCTCCTATCGGCCAGCAACCCCATATCACCCTTCAAACCTCGGATCCTTCAGAATTCAACTCGAATTCGAGTTTAAAATCAAAACCTGGAACATCAGTCCCCCCTTTCAATCCCTAACCTGTCAACAGCGATTCCTCCCATCTCCGGCCACCATCACCTTTGAATCTCCGTCAATGACTTCATCAATCCATCATCTAGCAATACCCAAGAGATCTTAGAACTCGATCCATTATTGTAGCAGAGGTATTCAATTCCCATAAACCCAGTAAAACTAGGGTTCATAACTGAAAATCCCAAATTACAACATCACAAATGAATTTCAGTTCAAACTAAAAAAATTCCTATAATCCCTGATAGCTACACTATCTCCAGAAACAAATTCAACCGAATCAAATGCAAGCATCAACTGTGCTTAACTAATATGTAAAATACAGTAAATTTAAAACTGCACTTTGTTTAAAACACTATAAATTGTAATTTTTGATTTAAAATTCATGAATTTACTTGATGTTTTTTTTTATAAACCTGAAACATTAAATTATAAAGTTTGAATTTTCACTCTATGCTAATTGTTGCTCTGTGTAATTTAATTTTCCAAGTTATAGACAATTCTATTTAACTTATATAAAATTTAAACTTACCCTATTCTAAAATATACAGGTTTTATTCAAAAGTTTAAGTCATAACAGCAAACAAGTCAAAGAAAAGAATTCAAGGATCAAACAGGAGTTTGGAATTTTGAAGAACAGACATGCAACAGTTATCATCATGTATACATGCATATATTTACAGGTATAATATTCACAGCAATTTCATATAAATTCATTTCTAATTTAAAAAGCATGGTACAACTTTACCTATTAATAAATTTTAAAATGAGTTACTCACTTGAATTAAAATGCCGAGCCCAGATTTTGAACATGCAGAACACCCTCTGTAATTTGCTTGAATGGTATGCAAATGCAAATTCCCAGGTTGCAGATTGAAGAAGAATTGTAGACTTCTTGTTTTATTTTCCAGATTAAAAAAAAATTGAATGCCTATTTGCTCCTTAATCCACAACCTTGCAGGCATGCTTCAGTTTACAAGAACATGCAGGCCTTTGTTTTCAGATTGAAGAAAACAAAATGTAGGTTTCTTGCTTGAAATGCAGAATTTACAATTTGTTTGAAAATGAACTTTGAGTTAGAAAATGGTTACTGATTTTAGATAGTTTGTTTTCAAGGTTTCCAGATTTCTTAGTTTAGAATGAAAAATGAGAAAGAGGAAAAGGAATGAGTATATGCAAGTTTATATAGCTTGTTTATGATTTATTTAAAATCAAGGAAAAATTAAAATTAAACATTGACACTTGTCTTAAGCTATTAACACTTGTAAATATCTTGCTTAAACACTTAACACATGTTAACTCATGTCCTAAATTACTTACACATGTCCTTTTAAATGTTTTGTTATTTTAATTAAAGTTAATGAATGTTTAAATTTAATTAATTAGTTTCTTATACTTAGTTATGTATATAAATAATTTCTAAAGAATAAAGCAAAGTGTTATTATAAATAAAAAGAATATCATGCTTCAGACAAGACCAAAGTGATTCCTTGTTTCTGCTGATTCCTTCAAAGCAACGGTTATTTCTTTCTCTACAAATATTGATCATCAACTTTTGGCATGTCAGTTTATCTTATGTGCGAGCTGTGTTTTCACCAACTTGAAAGTGTATCTCATATATATTTTGAATGTCCTTATGTCCAATTCATCTTGACTAACTTGATTACTTGTTTTCTGAGGGTATATGCTATTCCTATTAACTTTTCACCCTGGAACTTGATGGACTGTGTCCTATCATGGTCTGAAGATGTCAAGCAGTTTTTTTACTTTGCGATGAAAAAGTTGATGATCAATATTTGGAGAGAAAGAAATAACCGCTGCTTTGAAGGAATCAACAGAAACAAGGAATCACTCTGGTCTTGTCTGAAGCATGATATTCTTTTGGGATTGAAGCTCAGCACTTACAAGTTTCTTGACATCCATTTTCAGCCATGGACTCCTTGATCTTCTTGTATTTTGTTTTTCTTTTTAGTGGTGTTGTGGTTTTCTTTCTCTTTTTTTACTTTTTCCTTTGTCTCCTATGTATCGCCTTCTTGTTGTTTTCTGTTTTAATAAAGCTGGTAGGGGCCCAGTTTTAACCCCACTTAATCTTCAAAAAAAAAAACAATATACAAATCAATTTTTAAAAAACAATATTTTGATCAGTTAAAATAAATTTATAAAGAGATTATAACTTATTTGTCATTTAATGAATATTTATTAATTTGTATTTTAAATTTTCATATTTAATTTACAAATCATAATTATCAATCAATAATTTAAAAAGAATAAAACAAACATTTTATAACCTTATTTTAATATTCAAACTTAAGTCAAAATATAATTTAAACCAATAAAACATTTATCTTACATATTTAAAATCATTTAGTTATTTTATTAAATATTTTTGAAAAGCTTAAATCAAAAATAAATCACAATTCCCAATTTCAAAATATTAAAATTATGCTATACTAATTTAACAACTTATCTATTTAAAATATATGTAAGTATACATTATTAAATAGAAAACAGATTTATTAGTTTATTAAAAATAAATTCACTAATTAAATATTTATTAAAGAAGATTATTGAATCAATTTCAAGTTTATTAACAAAAATTATCAAATTAATTTAAATTTTAAACATAGATTATTAAATTTATATTGCCATAAATTCCGGGATATTACAATCCTCCCCTCTTGAAAGAATTTCGTCCCCAAAATTTAAAACAAAGGTAATTTAATAATCTATTAACAGATTTTATTTTAAAAACAACATATGTTAATCATATGTTGACAACCAAAGCAACCAATTCACACAATCAGAACAAATCTAATTATCCAAAAAGAATTTTGGATAAAACTTTCACAAGTTTCACTGGTATATATATTCGGGATACTCGCTCTATAGAATTCAAACAATCAAAATTACTAAGCTATAGAGCTCCTTTCATCTATATCTACAACTCTAAACAGAATATCAGACTATAGACGAGTCTGACTCAACAACCAAACCTCCAGAACTGCCGATTCCAAAACTAGAAATATCAAACACATACTCCCTCAGAGATACGTGAAACATCCTGAATGCCAGTTATCCAAACTGGCAATTCAACTCTTGTAAACCAAACACTCATCTTACCAATCACAGAAGAAACCCAAAACACTACGGAGCTAGCTTCACAGACTTGTAGCTCCTTGGATTGGAGAAAAACTTAACCAAAACCCAAAAACAATCTCTACTCCACAATCATCAGAAGACAGAAACAACTTCTCCTTATCCGGAAAAGAAAATCAGAAATACTCCCAAACTTCTTCCGCTGCACAACTCTGATCCGAAGTAGAAGAAAATGCTGAAGAACAAGAGCACAGACTAGACAACCCAGCACAGAAATATGGTTCTATAGATCCATAAAAGAAAACTCAGAAGTTTCTCCGAAACCTGAGCAACTTCACCAACTTCTATCTCAAGGAACCATCCATCTACTAACTGAACCACCAGATCCAATCCTAGAAAGAAAACTCGATCTCCAGATGTGGACAAACTCTGTCTTCCTAGAAGACATCCGGACAATCCCCAACAACTCAAGAGAACACTACCGCAAGTCACTTTTGCGATCAACTCAGCCTAATTCCAAGGAAAACTGCTCTCTCTATCAATCAGAACAGTTTATGTTGGCCTATCCAATCCATCGAAGAAAAGGATTTACTCTGCTGCTTCTGAACTCCACTTCAGAAAATCTACTCAACCAAAAGACTTCATGTAACGACCCAACTTCCAAACTCCAGGAAGTCGCATCTCTAAGAAGAAAGAAAGGGATAGAAAAGAGAAAAGAAAGGAAAGAAAGAAACAGACAACATCAGAATCTCACAGCGGAACGAATAAATTATATTATATCACATAATACTTTACATAGTAACGTATACATCAGAGTTTTACAACCAATACAACACAAAATAGACAGTTATAAACATTTGTCTAGCGATTACAACTCAAGAACATCAGAGAAAAACAGATACAACTCAAAGACAGCGAAACCACTATATATATCTACACGCTGAAGCCTCCTGCTCCATTATCTCCTCCAGAACTCGTCAAAGCAATCCTGAAACACTTGACTACTCATACGTAATATGAGTACCCAAGAGTTTAATAAAACAGAAAATAAACACTTGGGTCAGACAGGGGTCTGGTGTGAGTAAACGAGTTTAAAAGTTGTTTAACTTTTAGAAAATCCTTTGAAAACAAAGGTATCACGTAAGACTTCCCATACATAAACATGGAAAAGTTTTTACCTTACGCTAACCAAAGCATTTGATAGGAAATCTAGTGATATTATAATAGTGTCTAGGGTTTTCAAAATAAAATACAGAAATAGCTGGAATGCTTACATCTCACGTTCCAACATAGTTGGGCACAATCAAAACCGTACAGGCACTTATTGGATTTTGGGTTCCATCAATGGCAGGGCTACCGGGGTACCGCCCGTCACAGTACGTGGCCTAGATCACCGTACCGAGGAGTACTCCCACTCCCCTGCAACACAAGGCCGGACTCATTCCTTACTGAATAGTTCCGAACAAGACAACCCCGACGGTTGGAGCTCACAACCGTCCACACAGCCGAATAAAAAGGGACCTCTAGACAGGGGTAAATCTCACTCTCAAGTGGGGGCTACCCACGAAGCCTTGCTGCACCTCCCCTGTTTTAGCCATTCCCGGTTGATGAGGCTTGAGGTTACGATTACCTTTATAGGACATATAAATCTTAGAATGCTCATCGTCCACCTGACGATGTTTTGAAAGCATTCAATCCATACAAGTTCATTCCGAGTTCGAACGAAACCGAAGGCATTATCTCGTTACACTCGTATTGGAATCACCCTCAGAGTTAACGACGTTAACCCTTGCACTCTAAACCACCATCTCGAATCTATAAGTACTATTCCGTCAACTCATTACGGAATCACCCACAGAGTTATACTGACGTATAGCCCTTACACCTCGAGTCTTCACTTGCTCCACTTGGATTAACAACCTAACGTTTAAATTGGAATCGATGTGGTTTTCGGATATCCAAATATGGAAATCCGATCCCGGTCTCACCGAAACCAAACGCCATCTTAATGTCCAAGTTGTACTTAAGGGTTTTAAACAATTAACTCATTTTATTTTATCTATTTCACACAGAAAGATAAACTACATATTCTCATCATAACAGATGACCCATAACATTATCACAACAGATAATCATCACAACAGACAATCATCACAACCAAAATAATCCATCATACTATAACTAAGCATCCATATCCTATAGATACTAGACATCTCATTCCTGAGATCACAATCTCCAATCAATAACATTCATAAGCAATGATATATTATCCATCATTTATAATTAATTTAAAATAAATTAAATTAATTACTTCTATCTTTAATTAATTTAAAATAAATTAAATTAACTACTCACCTATAAATCCTACTTATAAATCTATTGATTAATCAACCTAGTTAATTAATTATTCATTAAGTATTCAACTTGATTAAACATCTATAATTAATCATTCACTAATTACAATAAGTAATTAGTCTTTAATTAATTTCATAAAATTAATTAACCTTAATCATAAGTAATTAAAATTAATTACTTAATTTATAAATTAACTATAATTAATTACATTCATCCTTAATTAATTACAATTAATTAATCATTTAATTAATTAATTATTACTTAATTAAACAATTCTTAATTACATCATTAATTATAATTATTAATGATCTCTAGATAATATTTAAATTACTTATTTAATATTAATTACATTTAGTAATTAATCTAAAATTAAAATACAATTATTAATCACCTTGATTAATATTTAATTCAGTAATTAACTATCTTAATTACTTATTAATAAATTAATTATCCAATAATTAATTATCTTTATTAATTAATCCTTGACTAACTACAAAAGCAATTATCCAAATTACTTTATTAAAATAAATCACCTTTCCTTAATTACATTCCAGTAATTATCAATTAAAACTTCTCTAAGAAATCCTGCTCCATAAAATACATTAAGTAATTATTATCATTAAATTATTAAATTATTTCTTAAATTAATTAAACTAAATTAATTAATTTAACAAAGCACATTATTAGAATTAATTACAATAAGTAATTAATCCCTTAATTACTTTTAATAAATTAATTATACTTAACCAATTACAATTGATTATCTTCAATTAATTAATCTAATTAATTCATCAAATTTAATCTCATTAATTAATTATTAATTATCCTTAGATAATTAACAACATTTTCATTAATTCCTTACTTAAGTGAATTATCTTAGATTAATTATTCATTAATCATCTTTAATTTTAAATTAATCCAAAACATTAATTAAAATCAATTTAATAAGTAAATTTCTAAATTATCTTAATTATTTCCAAATTAATCCATTTAATTATTAATGACTTATTAATTATTCAAATGTATTTAAACAATACACTCCTAAAATTAAATTCAACTTTCATTTTAAAATTTAAGATTTAAAAATGTTTTAACCATATAAACATTTCCAAATTTAAATAATTAATACCCTAAAGGTAAAGAACTAACATTATTATATAAGAAAATTCTATATTACTTAATTTTACTAAAAATAAATCAAGTCTTTTAAAATAGATAAATGATTTTAATTTTCAAAATTGAACATATCATAATTTTATTTCAATACTTAAAGGAAAGATTTCTTTTAAATTTAAACCTTTATTTGAAATCATATTCATATTTAAATTCTACTTAAAAACATTTCCTAATTTAAAAATTTTCAAAACAGCTTTGAATTCAAACTGATTTCAAGGTAAAACTGAAATCATACTTAAATCGATTTCAAAACTAAATTTAAATCTTGCTTAAAATTTAAAAGTTTCATTTTTAAAATTTGAATTCAAAAGTATTCTTGAATCTAATTCAAACTTACACCTAAATTTGAATCTTGATTTAAACATTGAATTCTTTTTTTAAAAAATAAAAATGAAAACAAAATTGGTTTTAAACAAAAACTGGATTCAAAGAAACCTGAACTATATTTACACTGTTTCAAAATTTAAGTTTAAATCTTACTTTATATTTAAATTCTTCATTTTAAACTTTTGAATTCATAAACTTAATTGAATTTAAATCATACCTACACTTAACTTAAATCATTGTTTTTTTAAAAAATTTAGTTTCCCAGATTTTTAAAAAAAACACAACACTCAGGTTACCTCTGCACTCAAAAACCCGAGACCACCAACAAATTACTTCGGGTAATAACCCCACTCACTTCGAGTCACAACACAAACAGCACGAGAGTGACTTGGAGTCACCCAAAACCTGCACACCATAATTTCACCAGAGACCACCAAACACTGTGCAAATGCACCACTGCTCCGGTGACTTTCAGCAACCTTCACCAACCTCTCCAATATACCATCCATCCCTCTACTTGACAATGATCATCAACAAAAGCCTCTGCAGCTCAAATATTTAGAATCAAGAAATCAAACAGCCTAGGAAAAAAACTTCACCAAACACATACCCAAACCTATCAACCCCCACGTCAATCCACTCCGACCATCTTATGATCTCCAACTTCGGCCATTGCTCCACCTATATCCCCTTTGCCAAACCCCAAAACCACAGACCACTCGAACCACCACAGTATTCAGGCAGTACAAGACCTCTGCTACTTTAAAACTAGGGATTCTAACCTAAAAGAAAACCCCACTGTCATCGCCACCATTCTCTGACCATCTTCACCTTATTTTTCCCACTCTCTCCAGTCAACATTCCATCATCAGGCAGCAATCCAAGTTCCAAAATCTACCATATGATCAGATACCCCAAAATCTCAAAATACTGCACAGTCCTCAATTTCTAACTCCTCAGAAGATTTTAAAATTGTGATGCTTATTTCAATAATCATGTTTTTAAACATGTATTAAAGTTTTTAAACTTGTTTTGAATAATTTAAAGATGTTTACAATCTTACTTTTTGAACTATTGTCTGTTGTGATTGATTTCAGAAGTAACAGGTTTTTATTTTTACTTTTCTAAATTAAAATTTTACAATCCTAATCTATGCTAAACAACACAATTTGTTCACACAATACTTCCTAACTAAGATCCAGACATAAATAAGTGGATTTGTATTTAAATCCAAGTAATAACAGAAGCATGACTGTTAAAACAATTTGCACCACACTTTTCTGCATATTCAAGAAAGTATGCAGGCATAATCACCAATCAGTCAACAAATATACCCAATCCTATCAGATCTCATGAACATATAAACTTTTAAACAACATATAAATTTGGGGTCACTCACTAAAAAGAAAGAACAGAGCAGTTCTTAATTACCACTGTTTAACAGTTTCTTATTTGAAAGGCATTTGAATTAACTTTAAGCTCTGCAAATCTTGTTAGCTTAGTTTTTAAAAGTAGAAACTGTTTTTAAAACAGAAATTTACTCACCTTTAAAATGAAAAACAGAAAGCATTCCAGATGCAAGTCATTTCCCTGCAGCCTGAATTCCAATGCATTGATTGAATCTGCTTGCATGCTAGTTGAAGTTGGTTTTAGCTTGATGTTTTGCAGGTTTTGAAACTGCATTTGATGATGATTTTAGTCTGCATGCTTCCCCTTTTCATCTTTGCTTGAATTGATTTTTTTTTACAGGTTGAAGAAATTTTGTTTTGCAGATTTAAACCAATTTGCAATGTATTTTCTTTTTCAGGTTTAAAACTTTGATTGCAGAACTTATACAGTTTGATATTTGCAGAATATTGATTGAGTTTGGGCTATAGATTTTAGAGTAAAAATTGGATTTCAGTTTCTTAAATCTGAACTTAGATTCATTATAGGAGACAAGGTGTTTGAAACAAAAAGATTTGTTTAAGTTTTATCTAAAATAATAAATTCAATAATGTTTTAGTAATGCCACTTGTTGCTTAAGTATGAAGATTAATTACAAGTGTCTACTTTAAAAACATGAATGTTTAACACATGTATGATTAAAGATATAAAGATAAATTTCTTTGTTTTAAAAATGATTTAATTTAAGATAAAACCATTCTAATTTAAACTTAAGGTGTTTTGTATGTTTCATTTATATTTAGTCTTTAAATGATTACAAATGAATTATCTTTACATATTTAAATATTTGCTTGAATATTTTTTTTAAAAATTATTTAAAACTAATTTTAAAAGAGAAACTTTTAATAAAAGAATAATGTTGAATTCATTTTATTCCAAAGTTTTCCAAACCAAAATATTATTCTCTAATATAAATAAACTAAGTTTATTTCAAAACAATTTTAAGATAAAACAAAATAAGCTTTTATTATAAAATACAATTTTTAACTATATATATATTTATAACAAAATATTTACTATAATTTCTTTTTGAAAATATAAGATAGATTTATAAATTGACTTATGAAAAAGTTTTAATACTATTTTCAATTTAATTTAATCAATTCTATATATATTATAGATTTGAAAATATCCTTTATTAAATTTAAATTTAAATTTAAAATAAAAATCAAAACACCTATTTACAATGTATACACATATGTACATTATAAATAAAATATTATTAAATCAGCTTAGAAAGAAAATTTTGTCATTTAAATATTTTTAACATTTTAAAACAATAAGATTCTCAAATTCAATTATTATTATTATAAATTTTGAAAAGAATATCATTTATCAAACTAAATAATTATAAATTTTCAAAAGAAAATTATGTTTGAATTGGATTATTAAATCAATATTTCACATTTTAAAATAATTATTAATGAAATTATTAAATAAATATTGCCCAAATTTCCAGGACATCACATTCCTTCCCCCTTAAAAGAATTTCGTCCCCGAAATTTAAAAGCAAAGGTAATTTAATAATCTCATTAAAGATTTTATTTAAAACACAATCATATATCAAACATATGCTAACAATCAAAACAACCAATTCAACCAATCAAACAAATCTAATTATCCAGACAAATTCTGGATAAAATTTTATCGAGTTTCCCCAAGTATATATATACCGGGATACTTGCTCTAGAGAATCCAAACAATCAATACTAAGAAGCTCCAAAACTCCTATTCACAATATCTATAACACTAGACAAGATATCAGACTGCAGACGAGTCTGACTCAACAACCAAAATTCCCAGACTGCTGGTTCCACAACCAGGTATAGATAATACACACATTCCCTCAGAGATACGTGAAACTCATCGAATCCCAGTTATCCAATCTGGCAATCCAATCCTGTAGATCAATCACTTAACCTTTGAGAGAAAACAGAAAGATCCAATCTCTTATCCACAAATCTTTCCTGTTGATCCTGGGCTTCCTTCAACTTTCTAGATCAATCCAATCCTCCACACAAACTCTACTACAGATATCAGAAGACTTCAGATAAACTACACCTATTCCGAAAAACAGAACAGATGCACAAGACATCCAAGTCTCCAGATTAAAGTGAATTTCCTGTAGAAATCCTCTGATGCAAGATAAAACACAAATTCCCAATGAATCGGGTGTTGCTTCTATTCTAGAATAGCTGCCACCATGCTTTCACTGCGCAACTCTGATTCGAGAATGCTGTTGATGAACACAGGTACAAACTTGATCAACTTACTCCGGAAAACATTGTTCATCAAATTCCATAAAATCTCCAAAAACCAAGTCGAAACAGAACTCAATCTCCTGATGCGGATGCAAAACTTAACTCCTTCGAAGACATCCAAAAAATATCAAACCACTTTGATAACTCAAACATCTTCTAGAGATGCTTCAATCCAAACAAAGGTTACTCAGAAAACTTCCGGATCATCGCAAGTCACTTTTGCGATTCTACTCAGTTCAGATTCCAAGAAATCGTTCTCTCTTCAATAATCAGAACAGCCAAAGCCTTCAAATCAAAAGGGAAATTAGTGGTCCATCTTCAACCACAAACATCACACCCAGCTGAGCTTCTAGAAGAAATGGACAAGCTTCACCATATGCCCGGCCCACTGATAAAAGAATCACAGAGACTTCAGAACCATCGAAGAAACAGGACACTCACTGCTGCTACTGCTGCCAAAAACTTTCTTACCCAAAAGCTCATCGAACCTCAAAACTACACCAGCCACTTCCACAATAGAGCCTTCAGAAGACAGATATCCCTCAGGAAACTCAATCTCAAACCAAGCACAAAACACCCTGCCAAACTGAGTCTCAAACTCAAATACAAACATAACTCCTTTCTAAGGTTGCCAAAATACCATTGCTGGCTTCAGTACTCCAAACTGATCCTCACACGAGTGAAATCAAGCTTAAAATCCAAAGATACACTCCAAATCTTGAAAAGATTCTCCTCCAGAGATCAGAAAAATCCTTCACACCAAACTGCCAAACTATTCAAGATGCTCAATACTGCCCTAGCAGATCATTTCCAACCTCAAATCCTCGGACTCCCACCATTGGTAGTTGTGTTACACACACCACCACCCTATCTACCTTTATTACCTATATTGGGAAACCTGAACAGGTAACCCAACAGATAGGTAGAATTAAATATATTTATATTTAAAATTACAAGTACGCTCTCTCAAGAAAGACACCACTACAGAGGCTAGGTATTCGCTCAACCTAAAGCTCTGATACCACAATGAAACGACCCAACTTCCAAACTCCGGGAAGTCGCATCGCTAAGAAGAAAGAAAGGGATAGAAAAGAGAAAAGAAAGGAAAGAAAGAAACAGACAACATCAGAATCTCACAGCGGAACGAATAAATTATATTATATCACATAATACTTTACATAGTATCATATACATCAGAGTTTTACAACCAATACAACACAAAATAGACAGTTATAAACATCTGTCTAGTGATTACAATTCAAGAACATCAGAGAAAAATAGATACAACTCAAAGACAGCGGAACCAATATATATATCTACACGCTGAAGCCTCCTGCTCCATTATCTCCTCCAGAACTCGTCAAAGCAATCCTGAAACACTTGACTACTCATACGTAATATGAGTACCCAAGAGTTTAATAAAACCGAAAATAAACACTTGGGTCAGACAGGGGTCTGGTGTGAGTAAACGAGTTTAAAAGTTGTTTAACTTTTAGAAAATCCTTTGAAAACAAAGGTATCACGTAAGACTTCCCACACATAAACATGGAAAAGTTTTTACCTTACGCTAACCAAAGCATTTGATAGGAAATCCAGTGATATTATAATAGTGTCTAGGGTTTTCAAAATAAAATACAGAAATAGCTGGAATGCTTACATCTCACGTTCCAACATAGTTGGGGACAATCAAAACCGTACAGGCACTTATTGGATTTTGGGTTCCATCAATGGCAGGGCTACCGAGGTACCGCCCATCACAGTACGTAGCCTAGATCACCATACCGAGGAGTACTCCCACTCCCCTGCAACACAAGGTCGGACTCATTCCTTACTGAATAGTTCCGAACAAGACAACCCCGACGGTTGGAGCTCACAACCGTCCACACAGCCGAATAAAAAGGGACCTCTAGACAGGGGTAAATCTCACTCTCAAGTGGGGGCTACCCACGAAGCCTTGCTGCACCTCCCCTGTTTTAGCCATTCCCGATTGATGAGGCTTGAGGTTACAATTACCTTTATAGGACATATAAACATTAGAATGCTCATCGTCCACCTGACGATGTTCTGAAAGCATTCAATCCATACAAGTTCATTCCGGGTTCGAACGAAACCGAAGGCATTATCTCGTTACACTCGTATTGGAATCACCCTCAGAGTTAACGATGATAACCCTTACACTCTAAACCACCATCTCGAATCTATAAGTACTATTCCGTCAACTCATTACGGAATCACCCATAGAGTTATACTGACGTATAGCCCTTACACCTCGAGTCTTCACTTGCTCCACTTGGATTAACGACCTAACGTTTAAATTGGAATCGATGTGGTTTTCGGATATCCAAATATGGAAATCCGATCCCGGTCTCACCGAAACCAAACGCCATCTTAATGTCCAAGTTGTACTTAAGGGTTTTAAACAATTAACTCACTTTATTTTATCTATTTCACACAGAAAGATAAACTACATATTCTCATCATAACAGATAACCCATAACATTATCACAACAGATAATCATCACAACAGACAATCATCACAACCAAAATAATCCATCATACTATAACTAAGCATCCATATCCTATAAATACTACTCATCTCATTCCTGAGATCACAATCATCCAATCAATAACATTCATAAGCAATGATATATTATCCATCATTTATAATTAATTTAAAATGAATTAAATTAATTACTTCTATCTTTAATTAATTTCAAATAAATTAAATTAATTACTCACCTATAAATCCTGCTTATAAATCTATTGATTAATCAACCTAGTTAATTAATCATTCATTAAGTATTCAACTTGATTAAACATCTATAATTAATCATTCACTAATTACAATAAGTAATTAGTCTTTAATTAATTTCATAAAATTAATTAACTTTAATCATAAGTAATTAACATTTAATTACTTAATTTATTAATTAACTATAATTAATTACATTCATCCTTAATTAATTATAATTAATTAATCACTTAATTAATTAATTATTACTTAATTAAACAATTCTTAATTACATCATTAATTATAATTATTAATGATCTCTAGATAATATTTAAATTACTTATTTAATATTAATTACATTTAGTAATTAATCTAAAATTAAAATACAATTATTAATCACCTTGATTAATATTTAATTTAGTAATTAACTATCTTAATTACTTATTAATAAATTAATTATCCAATAATTAATTATCTTTATTAATTAATCCTTGATTAATTACAAAAGTAATTATCCAAATTACTTTATTAAAATAAATCACCTTTCCTTAATTACATTCCAGTAATTATCAATTAAAACTTCTCTAAGAAATCCTGCTCCATAAAATACATTAAGTAATTATTATCATTAAATTATTAAATTATTTCTTAAATTAATTAAACTAAATTAATTAATTTAACAAAGCACATTATCAGAATTAATTACAATAAGTAATTAATCCCTTAATTACTTTTAATAAATTAATTATACTTAACCAATTACAATTGATTATCTTCAATTAATTAATCTAATTAATTGATCAAAATTAATCTCATTAATTAATTATTAATTATCCTTAGATAATTAACAACATTTTCATTCATTCCTTACTTAAGTGAATTATCTTAGATTAATTATTCATTAATCATCTTTAATTTTAAATTAATCAAAACATTAATTAAAATCAATTTAATAAGTAAATTTCTAAATTATCTTAATTATTTCCAAATTAATCCATTTACTTATTAATGACTTATTAATTATTCAAATGTATTTAAACAATACACTCCTAAAATTAAATTCAACTTCCATTTTAAAATTTAAGATTTAAAAATGTTTTAACCATATAAACATTTCCAAATTTAAATAATTAATAACCTAAAGGTAAAGAACTAACATTATTATATAAGAAAAATCTATATTACTAAATTTTACTAAAAATAAATCAAGTCTTTTAAAATAGATAGATGATTTTAATTTTCAAAATTGAACATATCATAATTTTATTTCAATACCTAAAGGAAAGAATTCTTTTAAATTTAAACCTTTATTTGAAATCATATTCATATTTAAATTCTACTTAAAAACATTTCCTAATTTAAAAAATTTCAAAACTGCTTTGAATTCAAACTGATTTCAAGGTAAAACTGAAATCATACTTAAATTGATTTCAAAACTAAATTTAAATCTTGCTTAAAATTTAAAAGTTTCATTTTTAAAATTTGAATTCAAAAGTATTCTTGAATCTAATTCAAACTTACACCTAAATTTGAATCTTGATTTAAACATTGAATTCATTTTTTTAAAAATAAAAATGAAAACAAAACTGGTTTTAAATAAAAACTGGATTCAAAGAAACCTGAACTATATTTACACTGTTTCAAAATTTAAGTTTAAATCTTACTTTATATTTAAATTCTTCATTTTAAACTTTTGAATTCTTAAACTTACTTGAATTTAAATCATACCTACACTTAACTTAAACCATTGTTTTTTTTTAAATTTTAGTTTCCAGATTTTAAAAAAAAACACAACACTCAGGTTACCTCTGCACTCAAAAACCCGAGACCACTAACAAATTACTTCGGGTAAAAACCCCACTCACTTCGAGTCACAACACAAACTGCACGAGAGTGACTTCGAGTCACCCAAAACCTGCACACCAGAATTTCACCAGAGACCACCAAACACTGTGCAAATGCACCACTGCTCCGGCGACTTCCAGCAACCATCACCAACCTGTCCAATATACCATCCGTCCCTCTACTTGACAATGATCATCAACAAAACCCTCTGCAGCTCGAATATTTAGAATCAAGAAATCAAACAGCCTGGGAAAAAAACTTCACCAAACATATACCCAAACCTGTCAACCCCCACATCAATCCACGCCGACCATCTTATGATCTCCAACTTCGGCCATTGCTCCACCTATATCCCCTTTGCCAAACCCCAAAACCACAGACCACTCGAACCACCACAGTATTCAGGCAGTTCAAGACCTCTGCTACTTTAAAACTAGGGATTCTAACCTAAAAGAAAACCCCACTGTCATCGCCACCATTCTCTGACCATCTTCACCTTATTTTTCCCACTCTCTCCAGTCAACATTCCATCATCAGGCAGCAATCCAAGTTCCAAAATCTACCATATGATCAGATACCCCAAAATCCCAAAATACTGCATAGTCCTCAATTTCTAACTCCTCAGAAGATTTTAAAATTGTGATGCTTATTTCAATAATCATGTTTTTAAACATGCACTAAAGTTTTTAAACTTGTTTTGAATAATTTAAAGATGTTTACAATCTTACTTTTTGAACTATTGTCTGTTGTGATTGATTTTAGAAGTAACATGTTTTTATTTTTACTTTTCTAAATTAAAATTTTACAATCCTAATCTATGCTAAACAACACAATTTGTTCACACAATACTTCCTAACTAAGATTCAGACATAAATAAGTGGATTTGTATTTAAATCCAAGTAATAACAGAAGCATGACTCTTAAAACAATTTGCACCACACTTTTCTGCATATTCAAGAAAGTATGCAGGCATAATCACCAATCAGTCAACAAATATACCCAATCCTATCAGATCTCATGAACATATAAACTTTTAAACAACATATAAATTTGGGGTCACTCGCTAAAAAGAAAGAACAGAGCAGTTCTTAATTACCACTGTTTAACAGTTTCTTATTTGAAAGGCATTTGAATTAACTTTAAGCTCTGCAAATCTTGTTAGCTTAGTTTTTAAAACAGAAATTTACTCACCTTTAAAATGAAAAACAGAAAGCATTCCAGATGCAAGTCATTTCCCTGCAGCCTGAATTCCAATGCATTGATTGAATCTGCTTGCATGCTAGTTGAAGTTGGTTTTAGCTTGATGTCTTGCAGGTTTTGAAACTTCATTTGATGATGATTTTAGTCTGCATGCTTCCCCTTTTCATCTTTGCTTGAATTGATTTTTTTTTTACAGGTTGAAGAAATTTTGTTTTGCAGATTCAAACCAATTTGCAATGTATTTTCTTTTGCAGGTTTAAAACTTTGATTGCAGAACTTATACAGTTTGATATTTGCAGAATATTGATTGAGTTTGGGCTGTGGATTTTAGAGTAAAAATTGGATTTCAGTTTCTTAAATCTGAACTTAGATTCATTATAGGAGATAAGGTGTTTGAAACAAAAAGATTTGTTTAAGTTTTATCTAAAATAATAAATTCAATAATGTTTTAGTAGTGCCACTTGTTGCTTAAGTATGAAGATTAATTACAAGTGTCTACTTTAAAAACATGAATGTTTAACACATGTATGATTAAAGATATAAAGATAAATTTCTTTGTTGTAAAAATGTTTTAATTTAAGATAAAACCATTCTAATTTAAACTTAAGATTTTTTGTATGTTTCATTTATATTTAGTCTTTAAATGATTACAAATGAATTATCTTTACATATTTAAATATTTGCTTGAATATTTTTAAAAAAATTATTTAAAACTAATTTTCAAAAGAGAAACTTTTAATAAAAGAATAATGTTGAATTCATTTTATTCCAAAGTTTTCCAAACCAAAATATTATTCTCTAATATAAATAAACTAAGTTTATTTCAAAACAATTTTAAGATAAAACAAAATAAGCTTTTATTATAAAATACAATTTTTAACTATATATATATTTATAACAAAATATTTACTATAATTTCTTTTTGAAAATATAAGATAGATTTATAAATTGACTTATGAAAAAGTTTCAATACTATTTTCAATTTAATTTAGTCAATTCTATATATATATATTATAGATTTGAAAATATCCTTTATTAAATTTAAATTTAAAATAAAAATCAAAACACCTATTTACAATGTATACACATATGTACATTATAAATAAAATATTATTAAAGCAGCTTAGAAAGAAAATTTTATCATTTAAATATTTTTAACATTTTAAAACAATAAGATTCTCAAATTCAATTATTATTATAAATTTTGAAAAGAATATCATTTATCAAACTAAATAGTTATAAATTTTCAAAAGAAAATTATGTTTGAATTGGATTATCAAATCAATATTTCACATTTTAAAATAATTATTAATGAAATTATTAAATAAATATTGCCCAAATTTCCGGGACATCACACTTCCTACTAACACAAAGCGCTCCGAGTTGCACCGCTAACAGCAATGCTAAAGAATTCTCAATCCAAAACTCTTCGAGAAACTTGGACCTCAAAGCAAACAGAACACTCTCTGCTAGACTCAGCCACAACACCGAGCAGATTCACTTCCTTATTCTTGTTCCAAAGAAATATCTTCGGAAATATCCATAGTCACTGCATCTCATCACGCAGCTACTACTTCCCGAGATATCAAGATAGCATCACTTGCTTGCTTCTGCCCTACCGACAGATCCAAACTCAACTCATCCAGCTCTACACTTCAAAGATGAACTCCGAACCTTAAGGGTTTCCTAGAGATCGATGAAGTCCTTCATCACTACAGAACTCACTCGAGACGGTAGTAGGTCTACAGTCTCGAAAAATACACTTCCAATCTCAAGAAATCAAACTCCAACCATCAGTAGTTGTGTTATACACACTACTACCTCATCTACCTTTATAACTTATATTGGAAAACCTGAACAGGTAACCCAACAAATAGGTAGAAACATATATATATATATATATATATATATAATAAAAATACAAATACGCTCTCTCAAGATAGACACCACTCCAGAGACTAGGTATTCGCTCAACCTAGTGCTCTGATATCAACTGAGACGACCCGACTTTTTCTCCACAAAAGTCATATCACCCTTAAGAAAGAAATGGATAGAAAAGAGAAAAGAAAGAAGAGAAAGAAGAAACAACACTAGAATCTCAACAGCGGAATGAATAAATTATATTAATAACATAAGTATTACATAGTATACATCAATTATCAGAGTTACACAGACAATACAACACATACTAGACAGTTATAAACACCTGTCTAGTTATTACAACTCAATACATTACAGACAAACACTCAGAGATACCAACACAGCGGAAAACTATATAACTATACGCAGAAGCCTCCTGCTCCATTGCTCCTCCACAATTCGTCAAAGCTAACCTGAATTCCCTTGGCTACTCGTAAAAATTTGAGTACCCAAGAGTTAAAGAAAAACAGAAGTAACTCCAGGTCAGACATGGGTCTGGTGTGAGTAACAGGTTAAAGTTTCTTAACTTTGAAAAACCTTTGAAAAGAAAAGGTATCACGTAAGACTTCCCACACATAAACATGGAAAAAAAAAATTTACACTAACCAAAACATTTGATAGGAAATCCGATGATATTATAATAGTGTCAAGGGTTTCCAAGTAAATAAGAAATAGCCGAAATTGTTACATCTATTAAATTCCAGCTACTAGCCACAAAAGTAGGTAATACAATCAAAATCGTTGGCACTTATTGGATTTTGGATTCCATCAATGGCTGGGCTACTGGGGTACCGCCCATCACAGTACGTGGCCTAGATCACCGTACCGAGGAGTGCGCCCGCTCCCCTGCAACACAAAGCCGGAACCATTCCTTACTGAACAATTCCGAACAAGACCACCCTGCAGTTGTGATCAGCAACCGCACCACTAAGCCGAAATAAAGGGACATCTTGACAGGGGTAAATCTTGCTCTCAAGTGGGGGCTACCCACGAAGCCTTGCTGCACCTCCCATGTTTTAGCCATTCCCGGTTTATGAGGATTGAGGCTACGATTACCTTTATAGGACATATCACTTAGAATGCTCATCGTCCACCTGACGATGTTCTGAAAGCATTCAATCCATACAAGTTCGTTCCGGGTT
The DNA here is from genome assembly GCA_030765085.1 of Allium cepa. Classification (NCBI taxonomy): domain Eukaryota; kingdom Viridiplantae; phylum Streptophyta; class Magnoliopsida; order Asparagales; family Amaryllidaceae; genus Allium; species Allium cepa. The sequence continues at coordinate 619,552,202 of CM060934.1, forward strand.
CGAACGAAACCGAAGGCATTATCTCGTTACACTCGTTTTGGAATCACCCTCAGAGTTAATGACGATAACCCTTGCACTCTGAATCTTCATCTTCACTTCAGATTCACGACCTAACGTTAATTTGGATCGATGTGGTTTTCGGATATCCAAATATGGAAACCTGATCCCGGTCTTATCGAAATCCAAAACGTGTCTTTTAAGGCCAAGTTGTTTTAGAGTTTAAAACAATTTCAATTCATCGTCTATATATACACAGATAGATAATTTCATCACAATGGATAATCAACATTATCGTTATCAACAGATAATTCATATCACCATCATAATGCAACCAATGTATATATATTACATACATTTCCCATCTCATCGCTGAGATTACAAACCATACCAGGCAACCAATATCATCCATCAAACATAAGCAATGATCTAATGATCATACCATTTATAATTAATTTAAAATGAATTAAATTAATTACTTAATTTATAATTAATTTAATAAATTAAATTAATTACTTCATCATTAATTCTGCTTATCTTAACCATCAATTGATTACAAATCAATTTAAATAATCATCAACTCAATATTCATTTCAATTAATCATTACTGATCAACAATTCCCTAATTACAATGAGTAATTAGCTTATAAATTAATTACACAAGTTAATTTTACTTAACACTTATAAATAATTAACTTGAAATTACTTAATCAATTAATTAACTAAAGTTAATGACATAAATCATTTATTCATTATTAATTATTCCTTAATTAATCAATTCCAAATTACATCATTAATTAATTTATTAATGATTTCTGATTACATTTAATCAATCTCTATATAAATTAATTACATTAAGTCATTAATCTGCAATTAATCACATATATATTAATCATCCTTGATTAATAACCATTCGGTAATCAACTACTTTAATTACTCATCCCATAAATTAGTTACTCTTAATTAATTATCTCCATTAATCCTTTGATCAATTCTAAAGTAATTTAATTTAAATTACTTCCATCAGTAAACATCTTTAATTACATTCAGTAATTATCTATTAATTACTTTCCTAAGTAATTATAAACTCACTAATTACATAAAGTAATTATTAATCAATCCACAAATGTATAAATTAATTAAACTTAATTAATCTAAACTAATCACATTCATCAAATTAATTACACTAAGTAATTAATTCATTAATTACTTTCATTAAGTAATTAAACCTAAATAATTGATTATTATCAATTAATTAATCTAATTAATTATTAAAAATTAATCACATTAATTAATTGTTAAAAAATCTTAAGTTAATGATCTTCATTAACATTTCTTAATTACTTAATTAAGAATTAACTTATATAAATCATTATTAATTATCAATTAATCAATTTTAATTTCAATTTAATTAATCTCTAATTATAAATTAATTTAAGTGTTAATTACAATCTTAATTAATCATTAATCACTTGATTAATAAATCTTAATCTTTAATTAAAATTTAATTAACAATCCTTTATTACTAATTAACCTTAACTAATAAATCTCAAGTCTAATTAATTAACTTAAAATTTATTAATTACTTAATAAATCATCCACATTATTAATTAATCAAATAATTAATATTCCATTTAAATTAACTTAATATTTTAAGTGAATCTAATTTCTTAAGTTCTAATCTTAATTTAAGAAACATTTCTTCTCATATAAAGTATTTTAAAACAAATTGTTTCCAAATTTATTTTAAACTTCACTTAAAATTTCAATTTAAAACTTTAAGAATTTAAAATGAAACAATTTGTTTAAACAAAGTTTTTAAACCAATTTTAAAATCCTTTTTATCTCACATGTTCAAAAACATACCTTTTATAAACTAAAAGTTTAAAAGATTATAAAACAAATTTATTTCAAACAAATTCAATTTAAAAATTTCTTTTTAAATTTCAAACTGAATTACAGTTAAATCTTTATTCCAAATTTAAACTTATAACTTTAAAGATTTACTTACATTTTCCATCTTTATTTTTAAATTCAAGTATTTAACTTTCCTAAATTAAAAAAATTTAAATTTAAAAACTTATTTTAATTTTAAAACTAATATTGAAGTCAAATTCCAGGTTTTTAAAACTGGATTTAGACCTATTTTAAATTTTTATTTCATAAATATAACTCATAGTTTAAATTCAAAACCAATGTTCCTTTATACTGTAAAAGTTTAAAATCTAAATTTAACTTTCCAGATTTAAATTAAATTCAAACTTAGATTCATCTACTGAGCTTCATATTTCTGTTCCCAGATTTTAAACTTTGCTTTAAATTTTCAATTGCATTTTAAAATTATACTTTTAAATTTAAAAACAGAAAAACAGTTCTCTGTCTTGATCTAAAACAACTTAAACTTACTGAATTCAAAAATATTTCAAAATCCAAGATTTAAATTATGAATTTCATTTTAAATTCAGGTTTAAAAATCCCTGTTTGAACTTTAACTTGCAAGTTAAACTTTACTTTTAAAATTTTAAAACAGAAAACAGTTTATGTTTAGGTTTAAAATCAAACTAGAGTTTTAAAAGAATTTCAAATTTATTTCAAAAGATCCAAAATTTAAACTAATTGAATTCAAATTCAAATTTTAGGTTCAAGCTTAGTTTCAGATTTTTGTTTACATTTTTAAACTCTACTTCAAAGATTAAAACTGTACCAGGTTTCTGGTTTTGCTTAAGACCAACTAAAGTTTTCAAAATTTAAATTGTTTCAAAACCTAAGGTTTAAACCGATTGAATTCAAATTTAAATTCAGTTTTTAAATCTTAGGTTTTAAATTTTAGTTTGCATCAAAACCTTTGTTTTTTTTTAAAAAAACTGGAAAACAGGTTCTGTTTATTTGAGAAACCTGAAACCAAACTTTTACTCGAGAAACCCCAAACTTGCTTCGAGTCACGACTGCAATTTACCCGAGACCATCACGAGGTATCAAACTGTAACCCACTTCATCCCTAACATGCACACACTTCACTGTGCACCCATACATCAACTCCGACCATCAGTGGCCACCATCAATGGTCATCTCCCATCGGCCAGCAACGCCACATCACCCTTCAAACCTCGGATCCTTCAGAATTCAACTCGAACTCGAATTCGAGTTTAAAATCAAAACCTGGAACATCAGTCCCCCCTTTCAATCCCTAACCTGTCAACGGCGATTCCTCCCATCTCCGGCCACCATCACCTTTGAGTCTCCGTCCACGACTTCATCAATCCATCATCTAGCAATACCCAAGAGATCTTAGAACTCGATCCATTGTTGTAGCAGAGGTATTCAATTCCCATAAACCCAATAAAACTAGGGTTCATAACTGAAAATCCCAAATTACAACATCACAAATGAATTTCAATTCAAACTAAAAAATTTCCTATAATCCCTGATAGCTACACCATCTCCAGAAACAAATTCAACCAAATCAAATGCAAGCATCAACTGTGCTTAATCAATATGTACAATACAGTAAATTTAAAACTGCACTTTGTTTAAAACACTATAAATTTAATTTTTGATTTAAAATTCATTAATTTACTTGATCTTTTTATTTATAAACCTGAGACATTAAATTATAAAGTTTGAATTTTCACTCTATGCTAATTGTTGCTCTGTGTAATTTAATTTTCCAGGTAATAGACAATTCTATTTAACTTATATAAAATTTAAACTTACCCTATTCTAAAATATACAGGTTTTATTCAAAATTTATGTCATAACAGCAAACAAGTCAAAGAAAAGAACTCAAGGATCAAACATGAGTTTGGGATTTTGAAGAACAGACATGCAACAGTTATCATCATGTATACATGCATATATTTACAGGTATAATATTCAGAGCAATTTCATATAAATTCATTTCTAATTTAAAAAGCATGGTACAACTTTACCTATTAATAAATTTTAAAATGAGTTACTCACTTGATTAAAATGCAGGGCCCATATTTTGAAGATGCAGAACACCCTCTGTAATTTGCTTGAATGGTATGCAGATGCAAATTCCCAGGTTGCAGATTGAAGAAGAATTGTAGACTTCTTGTTTTATTTTCCAGATTAAAAAAAAATTGAATGCCTATTTTCTCCTTAATCCACAACCTTGCAGGCATGCTTCAGTTTACATGAACATGCAGGCCTTTGTTTTCAGATTGAAGAAAACAAAATGCAGGTTTCCCGCTTGAAATGCAGAATTTACAATTTGTTTGAAAATGAACTTTGAATTAGAAAATGGTTACTGATTTTAGATAGTTTGTTTTCAAGGTTTCCAGATTTCTTAGTTTAGAATTAAAAATGAGAAAGAGAAAAAGAAATAAGTATATGCAAGTTTATATAGCTTGTTTATGATTTATTTAAAATCAAGGAAAAATTAAAATTAAACATTGACACTTGTCTTACGCTATTAACACTTGTAAATATCTTGCTTAACACTTAACACATGTTAACTCATGTCCTAAATTACTTACACATGTCTTTTTAAATGTTTTGTTATTTTAATTAAAGTTAATCAATGTTTAAATTTAATTAATTAGTTTCTTATACTTAGTTATGTATATAA